>OY728139.1:673729525-683729525 GCA_963277665.1 Viscum album | reverse complement strand
TTTGGATATAAAACATACATTAAAATACCAAAATCAGAAAAAGTGGACACTACTAAAATAGTATCAATTTCTTCCATAATTCAAATGTATTTAATATAACATGAATTATTTTCAACATTTATCTTTTCATATTATTTTCTCATACGCATCATTAAACCCTATGAAAAACATTTCAAATATTGTAATTATCACAAAAAATTTAGTAAGGAATAAAAATAAGGAATATAACCGTTTTTTCATGAATACTTATAAACCTATGAAATCATTTTCACAAACACATGTTTCTCACCCATAAAGTATCATATAGTGACTTTGTGAAAACAAGATATTTCCCTAAAACATAGAAAACATAAACAAAACTATAAAGGTAACATGGTGAATCATATACCTAATATTGTAAATCTCATGGATAGTACATGATTTGTATCCTTCATAACTACCTTATAATGTAACCCTCAAGACTACTTTTTAATGTAACCATTGTATTTACACTTGGAATAACCCTTGTGGTCAATATCTAACATAAACATACCCAATGAATTGGATGGTGGAATAAGACCAAATACTCATCACAAGAAATTCCCAGGAACCATAATTTTTTTCAGAAATCAATTTTTGTTACATCACAAAAAAATCATTTTGAATGTTTTAAAAATATTAATTTAAGAAGGAATTTTCAATCAAAATTTATTACCTCGGGTTCACCTTACCTAAAAAGTGTTTAAATATCATGTATATTGGTCTAAATAGTGTTATTTATATATTAATGAACCGTATTAATATTTATAATTCGTTTTTTGATTTTATTATTACAACATTCTATCCATTTATTAATAATATTTTTCTATTTTCATATATTTATGTGTGTTTTTTATTGGATTCCATGATCAGTTCGTAATGAATTTCCATATCGAATGCAATAAAAACTCCATAAGTGGAAGGAAATGGTATTAATATGTTGGTATACTTTTATATGATTCCAAATATAATTTTTTCAGACATGAGTATGAATCATTATATGAAACATTAATTGAAATGATTTTGTTTGATTCTTCATTTTTTAAGATCATCACAAAATTATGTGATTTTATTTAAAATAATGTTTATATATTTGTTCCAAAAAATTATATAAATAGTAATATGTATAAAAAATATTATTTTGTCATAATAAGGGTTTTAAGACCATCATTGAAAGAAATAATATAAATTTAATGTGTATTATTCTGGATGGTGGAAAATCGACACATCACGGATGATGTTCAAATTTTTAGAATAAAAGGGAGAGGAGAATGAGTTTGATGATGAAATTTTTATCAACATTAAAACATTCCATTATATATAAGATAATATAGTTTTCATTAAACTTGGTTTGGTGGAAGTGAATAGTATATAATAGAGAATAATAAATTAAAAGGAAAATGAATGAAGATGAAAGAGGATTTTACCTCTTGAGTTATTCTCCTTGAGAACCTCCATATGGACCGTGGTTTTGGCCTATTAATGATACCAGTAGAACTTGGGCATTAGTAAGTGTCTTATGAAGGGAATTGGGATAAATTTAAACAATCTACCAGTCTTTAAGGTGTGAGGAGAATATGTGGTAAGGGTGGTATTTATAATGGAGAAGAGAGTTGATTTTAATTATTTTATAAACTAGTTTATTATAATAGATCATGTATATGAATATATTGAAAATTATGAAAAAAAATATTAATATAATTAAGGTAGAGTTTGATATAATGTTATTTCATTATCCATACATCATCAATGTATCAATAAATTAGGTATTTGTTTAATACCAAAAATTACCATATTTTACTATTCACAAAAATTACATTATTTCAGAAAGATCTAAAAGTATCACCCAAACTATTTTTCAATGTGTATAATTTAAGAATTAAATCCATTTTATCAAAATAATTTTAGAAATACGAGAAAACAATTCTTAAATAAATCATAATTTATTCAACAAACAATATTTTAAAGCTATAAATGATTTTATAAATCTTTTAAAACTTAATTAAGGCCCCATAAAATTATATTATAATCATAAGACATTAAAATATTAATTTCATAATATATTTTATAAAAAATATGTTTTCTTTTAAATCATTAAATTATTATAAAATTATAAATAAATATTTATGTTTCACAAAAATACCAACACTTAATTTATCACTTTCAAAACATTTAGGTACATATTCAATGATACTGTTTTCACTTTTAAAATACATGAATTTTATTTAAACTTTTATAGGTGAGGTTTTAATTATATTTCCATTTATTTATTAATTTTAATAAATTCTTCTTATTTCATTATAAATATATATTATATTTTACTATTTTATTACAGAATGAAAAATAATTATTTTATAAGTAATCTGTTTATTACAATTTTCCCCCCACCCATTATAAAAATTGAATCATTATAATTTTATACCATTATTAAACAAGTTAGATACCTTTACACCGTAGCATTTTTTAATTCCCATATTCCTTTTTCAACCATATGGTTTTTCCCAAAAACCATAACCTTGTAAACTAACTTATTCAACAATACATACCATCTCTGATCAAGAGTATGCACAATATTTTCTTCATTATAATGGTTCTCTTCTAGTTGAACACCTTATGGGCTGAAAACATGACAATAAATAGTATCATACTTTCATAACATTGAAACATGAAAAAAAATTGTACATACGAAAAACTTGGAGGATACTCTACTCGGTATGAAAATGGTAAAACTATCTCTAGTATTTAAAAACGTATAACAAGTCATTTACTAAAAATTACATTCAAACCAAAATGAATAAGAAATTACCTATGATGAATTTCATGGAAACATGATCACCTACCACAAAAAAAGTTTTTCCCTCCAATTATCATCATAATTACTCTTCACACACTAATATTTCCTCATGTTTTGCCCGATCATCTACAATTTCTCACCCAACTACTATACCAATTCAATTCCCAAAAACATATATTCCCTAAAATCTTCCCAAAATGAGGAAATTCAATATTGATTCTAATATAATTCCCCAAAAGATTCCATTTGTATACTGGTATAAAAAGTTGATACTACAGGAAAACTGAACGAAATAAAGGTATTGATCCTGAAATCCCTGATAATACATTGAACAAGATCTAATAATATCCTCCAATGTCTGAATTTTGCGTTCCAACTACCCATCTAATTGAGGATGAAAGGTTGTACTAAAATTTAATTCAGTTCCCAATGAATTCTAAAGTCCTTCTTAAAATTAGGAACTGTTCCTAAGATTATACACATATAAAACAGAGAGAGGAACTCTGTGTAACCCAAAATTATCTTTGAGGTACATTAGGGAAAGCTGATCCAAAGAAATTGTTTCTTAAATAGAATGAAAATGTGTATATTTATTCAGTCGATCAATAACAAACCATAAAACATTGTTACCATAAGAAGTATTTTGTAGTCCCACCACGAATTCAATGGATATATTTTCCATTTCTTCTATGTCACTTTAAATGGATAAAGCATACTCTTTCGATGTTGTCAGTCTGCATTAACCTGTTGACAAGTCAAAATTTTCATAGGCAAATCGGCAATATATTTTTTTCATTCCATCCAATCAATAACACTCTTGAAGGTCTGTATACCTATTTGTGCTACTAGTATGAATTGAAAATATAGAAATATGAGCTTCACATATAAATTATTTCATTTGATTAGAATCACAAAGAACACATAAACTCTTTCCAAATAAGAATAAACAATCTTGATCAACATTAAATATAGGAAATTTACCATTATTAAAAAATTCAAGGTTTTCTGAAACTCACGGTCATCCTTCTAGGATTTCTTATTTTTTTATGAGGGAGATAAATGCATTGACACCTAAAAAAATAGAGAAATGTTTTGAACCAATAAACTCAAAAACAAAATCTATTAAATCATTAATCATGGGGTCATGTCACAAATGTAACATGGATAATATAGCAAGATGTTTTTGAATCAAGGTATCTTCCACTTTTTTTACTTTTCCAAGATGGAAATTGATCATGAAATCATAATTATTTATCCATTCCATCCATCTTCATATCCTCGTGTTCAATTCATTCTAGGTAAATATATTGTTAAAACTTTTATGATAAGTATTTATTTCACATTTGGATCTGTATAAAGGATTCACCTACATTATTGAAGATAAAACCACAACTGCTAATTCTAAATTATTTTTTCAAAACTTTAACTCATTTGGTTTCAATTTCCTTAATGCATTAGAAGTTACCTAATAATGATTCCATAGAACTCAAAAACGTCCCCTTAATGAGGAATCACTATAGATTAAAAAAACACCATTTCTATAAGGTTATACCAAAACTAGAGAATTCAACCATATTTCTTTAAGTAAATGAAATATACATGACCTTATTATATCCAAATAAATTGAACCCTTTTTCATGTTATCATAGTTAGATGGCCAGATAACAATACATTGTATTTTACAAAATTTCAGAAATAGATTGATAATCTAAGAAATCAATGAATCTAGAAAACATTTGAAGGTATTTTTCAATCATTGACCACTTGTTTTTGATCAATTGTTTTTCCATATTTATTTACAGTGTTCCAAAGAAAATAATTCTATTACAAAAAAATTATATTTTATAAATTTTATGTATAACTTTCTTTCATTATGATTTTCCAGGGAAATCCTTAAAAAAATTGGTCATTATATCATTTTGAAATTACTATATTTCATTAATAAAAACAAAAAAAAAATTGTCCAAATATTCATAATATATTTTATTCAAAATATTCATAAAAAATGTAAGGGAATTTTTCAACCCAAATGCAGTAAAAAAAATCATAATTCCAATATATAGTACTAATGTTGTTTTCAAAATTTCATCCTTCTTCACATTCAACTGATGGTACCAGAATATAACGTCATTTATGGAAAAATACTAAGAACTCTGGAACTAATCAAACAAGTCAATGATCTGAGCTAATAAATACCTAAATTAGTCTCTAATGTTATTAAATGATCTATAATCAATGAAATATCACATGGAAACATCTTTATTTTTTAAAAAAATTATAATTTCACCACATGGTAACCTTCTAGGATGAATGAACCCTTTATCAATAAACTCCTATAAATTCCTTTTCATTTATACAAGTTACAGTTGATCAATTTTATATGGGGTCTTTGAGATGAGATTAAAATCAAGAACTAAGTCAATATTAAATTCAACATCCGGATCAGGTATAACACCAGACTACTCATATGTAAAACAAATCATCTTATTCATCTTTTAATAATATGTGCATTATAACTCTAATTTACATCTTTTAATAGTACTCAACTTCATGAAATGTTATAAATGTTATGGGTACATGATTATATTCAAACTAAAACATATTATAGAAAACAAATTTTTTATCTATATAATCAATCTTAACATGATAAAAATATATCCATTTTGAACAAATAATAACAGCAAACAATAATAAGGGAAAAACAACAAGGTTATCAGGTAGTTCCATTCCACGTACATAAATAGGAAGATTCTTATAGTGTTTTTCCCTTAATTTCACCCATGGTATTTTAACTATAAACTATTTTTTCATTTCTTGAGGTGATATTTTTAATTTACAATAAATTTTATCAGAAATAGAGGAATTTTCTGACCCTATATCAAACAATAAATTTGAAAAATATGAGTAAACAATGTATGTGATAAATAATTAGTGTACTACCCAACATATGTTGAAGTAGTCCCAAAGTATTTTACTGCACCTTTCTGTTCATAATCTGGATGCCTTCCATCATTTAGATCATTCTTTAGACCGGTATTTTCATAATGGACCATCTCACTACATTTAAAACACCTTCTTATATTCTTATCAGAATTAATCATACCAACACTAAGAAATTTTTCGTTTTAATATCAGGATATATTTTCAAACATAACATATTAAGAACACTTAGAGGATTTTTTGGCATTCCCTATGATGCTTTTTACCAAATATCACAGAAACATGAAACTGAACATTCTTACATTAATATTTCATTAATTGACTTTTATCCATTTCATTCCATATAGACCATTTATTCATCTTATTTTCAATGTAATCATGGTCCTCCTAAAACACTATTTTTACCCTATCAATACATTAAAAAAAATTCATAACTTTTGAATTCATGATCCCAAATAAGATTGGGATAATACCTTTCCAATCTGGTGAAATGTTCTTTATACACAACCATAGAATCTTTGTTACATTGATTAAATTTACAGAATTGATATTCCATCCTATGTTGAACCACATTGGGAAAATATTTTTCAACAAAATATTCTTTAATTCATCTCTTTCTAAGGCATTAGTATCCACGTTATAACATATATTCTTGACCATTGAACACCACTAGTAAAATTCACAATTAAAATGATAAATATAAAGACTAAAATTTTGATTCTATAAACACCTCATTACAAAAAATATCTTCCCATGGGATTTAATCAACCCCTTATTCGCCACATGATCAAAAGATCCACTGATAGAAGGTGGGTGGTGAAACATTAAATATTCCAGTATCATCATGATCCTTTTTAGTATATTTGGACATTATATTGAATGCAATTCACCACAATTTATAGCCTATTTCAAAAAATGCATTACTATCTACAATTTATCTATTCCAATTCTATCAATTCTAGGTTACAGATTCAGAATGGTATAAACCCTTGAATGCCCTTTAATTTACCTTTCTTATTTCTTTTATAGATTAAAATTAGGAAGAGAAATATCATAGATGATGTAACCTGGTAATTTTCAAATTCTATATCATTACAAATTAATCAAATATTAAAAATAATTAATGATATTATATTAACATCATATTAACCCCAAAAGTTATCTAAACCACGCTGTAATACAAACTATAATAACCCAACCCTAATATTTAAAATCATATTAATTAAAGTAGAATACACTAATTACATTACTAAAGATCAATTAATTTTATAGTTTTTGAGAATTAGGTCATAAAACATAAATGAAAATATAACACTAATGGAAAGTGGTCACTATTAAAACAGTATAAATTTTTTCATAATAGAAAAAAATTAATATAACATGAATTATTAATAATATTTAGCTTTGTTTCTTCTTTTCTCTTACCCATCATTCATACTTGTGAAACAAATTAAAACCAGTTATTTGAACAAAAAACTCATTAAAGAATAAATTATATTGAATGAAACCATTAGTCTATGGATACTTATAAACATATGAAATTATTCACACAAAGACATACTTCTCACTCATAAAGTATCATATATTTATTTTTTGAAACGAAGAGATTTCAATAAAACATAGAAAACATAAATATAATAATATATTTAACTTGGGATATGAATTAAATAATATTATAACCCTTATGGATACCATATTATTTTCAATCCTCACAACTACATTACAAACTAACCCTTACAACTACCTTATGATGTAAACATTGCAGTTACAATTGGAATAACCCTTACAATCAATATCCAACATAAACATACAAAATGTATGAAAGTGAGATATAGGTCACACCATTCATCAAAAATAGTTCCCATGAAATAGAAAATAATCATTAAATATGAATATTATCATCCTAAAATTTCTCCATTTGAATTTTGTAAAAATATAAAATTAAAAGATGCTTTTTGATGAAAATCCCCTTGCGGCAGGTTAGTCTTACATGAAAATTCTTAACAACTCATGTATCATGGTTTAAATAGTGTTATTAATATATTAATGAACCATATTCATATTTATAATTTCTTATATGATTATATTATAACATCATTCTACCCATTTATTAACAATTGTTTTTATTTTAATCATTTTGGGTGTAATCTTTTCATGGTTTCCATGATTGGTTTATAATGTATTTTCCTGTCCATTAGAAGGAAAAATAAAAAAGTGGAATAAGGTTTTATTAATATGTTTCTATAATTTCAAATGGTTCCAAATGTCATTTTTTTATTATGAGTATGAATCCTTGAATGAAACACTAATGAAAATGATTTAGTTTTTTTTACGTTTTTTACAAAAATCATGTACTTATAAAATTTGATTTGATTTAATGTTTATATAATATTTCTAGATATTATATAACCTAAAATATGTATAATAAAATATTATTTAACAATAATAATAGATTTAGTACTATCCTTGAAGGCGGTAATGGAAAATGAAACTACCTCATCCACAATGTCGGTAAATCGATAGATCATAGATGATGTCCTCATTTTTAGAATAAATGAGAGAAGGGAGGGGGTTTGATGTTGAATTTTTTCATCAACATGATAAAATTACATTATATATAATATAATAGATTATTAATTCCACTTGTATAAGGGTATTTGAATGTAGAAAAAGAAACTAAAATACATTAAAAGGAAAACAAAAGAGAATGAAAGAGGATTTTACCTCTGGGAATATTCTCCATGAAAACCTCTTTAAAGAACTTGGTTTTGTCATTTATCTAATATAATATGGTCTTGGAAGTGGTTAATAGGCTTGGTAAGGTAATTGGACTAAAAAGAAAAAATATACAATGCTTTGAGCTGTTATGATAGGAGGTGGTGGGGTGGTATTTATAAAGGAGGAGAGGGTTATTTTTTGATTACATTATTCATTAGTTTATTTTTTGGTCTTGATTGTTAATTTTTTTATCTTTATCAATAAATATATTAAAATAACGAGTATAATTCTAGATAAAGGGATTAAATCTTCCATACATCATCTATGTCTCAACAAATCATGTATTCATTAAATACGGTAAATTAGTGTATTTTAATATTCACAAAAAATTCAATTATTTTAGAGAAATCCCAAAAAATAACCCTAACCATTTTTCAAAATGATATATTGATAAATGAACTTCATTTTATAAAAAGAATTTTATAAATTTTTGAAATTTAATTTTTCATTAAACTTATAATTTGTTTGAAAAATACCAATTTTAAAACTATATCTTCTTTTATAACAATTTGAAAAATTAATTAAGGTCACAAAAAATTTTCTTATAATCATAAGAAAAGAAAATATAAATTTATGAATCTAATTTATGAAAATAAATTTTATTTTAAATCAATAAATTAGTTATAATCTTATGAATAATTATTTATGTACCATAAAAATAAAAACACATAATTATTCAAATTCAAAACATTTATTTAATTATTCTGTGATATAAATATGTCATATATTCTCTTTTGACATATATGTGTTTTATTTATAGTTTAATAGGTGGGGATTCCATTAAATTAGTGTAGATTCATTAATTATAATAAAGACCACTTCTTTCATATTAAATTTACGACGAATTGTACTATTTAATTTTAGAATGAAAAAAAATTAAGTATATATATTGCTACATTATCCACCTTTTGGAAATTCTGTCCTCGAAATTTTTATTCACTTATTTAACAAGTGAGTATACCTTACAATAATATAATATCTAGATTCACATGTTCCTTTTTCGACCATGGATTTTCCCTAAAAAAATATTAACCTGGTGAATTATTTAATTCCACAATACTTACTCACTATGATCAAGAATCTGAACATGATTTACCTCACAAGAATGGTTCTCTTCCAGCTGAACTCCTTCGAGGATCAAAAACATCATATGAAACTAGAAAAATCATTCTTAACATTGAATCATGAAAAACATTATGTACCTGAGTTAAAATTTTAGGAGAAATATACATAGTAGAAAAGTAGTCCAACATTATCTTAGAGTTCAAAGGTCAATTGAACCCTGGGCTTTGCTTTCATTTCAAAAAAAAATGCATAAAAAAATGCCAAGGATATTTTTTATGGGAAACAAGACCAACAACCTCAAAATAAATTTCATTCCTCCTATTATCGGAATAACGTTTCTTCCACCTTAGAGTTTTCCTCATGTTATTTTGATCATACTCACTTTATAAACAACCTCCTCTACTAATTATATTCCTCTCAACTTAGGTTTCCTATAATCATCATAAAATGCTCGTGTTTGACAACACTTCCCATATAAGGCTTCAAAGGGTTCTATGTTTTTGTTTTAATTAAATATGTTATTATAAGAAAACTCAACTAATGAGATATGTTGATCAAAAATTCCCTAGAAATAAATCAAATAAGCTCAAATCATGTCCTCCAATGTTTGATTTATTGATTTTAACTATCAATATTATTGAGGATGAAGGGCTATGATGAAATTTAATTCAGTTCCAAATGACATTGGAATGTATTACAAAAATTTAAATGTGAAACTAGGATCATGGTAATATACAATAGAGAGAGGAACTCCTTGTAACCTGAAAATAAATTTTAGGTATAGTCATGAAATATGATTGAAATACATAGTATCTTGAATGTGAAGAAAATGTGAATAGTAATTTAGTCAATAAAAAATAAAACAAATCACATTATTACTTTTGGAAGTATTTGTTTTTTCCTCTATAAAGACCTTTTATATATCTTATAACATCCAATATGGTACTAGAAAAGGATGAAACATCTTTTTTGGATGTTATTTCTCAAAATTAACCTATCGACAAGTCAAACATTTCAGGGTAAAATCAGAAATATCACTTTTCATTCTATCCCACAAGTAATACTCCCAATGTTTTATATACATCATAGTGATACCAGGAGGAAATGAAAATAGTGAACTATGAGTTTCACTTAACAATTATTTCATTATCTATGAATCACATGTACTGTATAAATAATCTCTTTCCAAATCTCAATACACTATCATGATAAACATTAAATTCAAAAAATTTACCTTTCTTAACTTATTATATCCTTTTATAAAAATCATGGTATTTCATCTGTACTTTCTTAATTCTTTCTAAGATATATGAATAAATTGACAACTCAAATAAAACTCAGTAATTTCCTACACAAAAAATTCAAAGGAAAAATCCATTAAATCGTTAATCAATGGGTCATGATGCAAACATTACATGGACAATGTATCATGATGTTTTCAAATCAAGGAATCTACCACTTTTTTTTACCTTTCTGGAATGTTAGTTTATTTTTACTCCTAGAATTATTCTTTTCCTCGTGTTTAATTCATTCAGGGTAAATATATTTTTCAAAAATTTATGATCCGTATATATTTAACCTTTGGATCCATATAAATTATGCCTCCAAAATTTTAAATTTAAACCCATTTTTTATAATTCCAAATCATGTGCGGGATAATTTAGTTGATGAGAACTTAGTTTTCTTGAAATATAATAAATTACCTAATCATTCTGCCTCAGAACAAAACCAAGTCCCTATAATGAAGCATCACTGAAGATGAAAATTTCACTACTTCTGAAATTCATGGAAAATGATCGATAATTCACCAATATTCATTTCAGTTCCTGAAACAAAATCATCACATTAATCTATATAAATAAATTTTTCCTATTTTTTGTTATCTTAGTTTTTATTCTAGATAACTACACAATGTTTTTCACAATCCATCGGTAATAGACTGCCACACCAAGAAAACATTGAACCTCATTAACCTTTTTGGTCTTGGCCATTCATCAACCAATTTTTTGGTGGGTTGAACCTTTATTCCATCCTTATTTACAATATTCCCAAGAAAATATTTTTTTGAAACCATTAATCACATTTTCTAAATTTTCAGTTTAAATTATTTTCTTCGAGAGTTTGTAGGAAAATCTGTATATGTTTTTCATGGTCATTATAAATTTTTTAATACACCAAAATACCATAAATAAAAAAATAAGAAAAATATATAGATATTAATGAAATATTTTATTCATGAGATCCATTAATATTGGAGGGGAGTTTTGAAAACCAATGGGAATAACAAAAAAATACTCATAATTCCAATATTTAGAATGAATCATTGTTTTCATAATGTCATCATCCTTCACATTCCATATATGGAACATGGATCTCATGTCAATAATGTAAAAATATTAATCTCCATATAGTTGACCAAACAAGTCAACAATATGAGGAAATGGATACTTATTCATAATAGAAAATTTATTCAAATATTTATATCAACATAGAGACTCATGGAAACATATTTTTTTTTTAAAAACAAAAATGAAACACCCCATGGTGATGTTCTTGGATGAATGTTTTCTTTATCAAGAAAATTCTACAACTTCCTTTTCAATTATTGAAGTTCCACTTGAGCCATTCAATCAGGGGGTTTCGAAATTGGATTAGCATACATAACTAAGTGAATATTAAATTACATTTCTAGATCTAGCATAGCACAAGAGAACTCATCTTAAAAAATATTCAGGTATTGCTTTACCACTTTTACACCATTATTCTAAATAGTTGCCTTATTCTCAACAATATTTGGAAGATAACCATCATTTACATATTTTAATAGTTTCTTAGCTTATTTATATATATTCAATTGAATGGTTTCATTTTTGTTTACAAAAAAAACTTTCTAAAAAACATCTGTATCTCTACAATCAATATCATTATAATAAAAATAAATTCATTCCATACCAAAAATAACGTCAAACACTACAATGGGAAACAGAACATTTTTTGTCTGGTAATATGTTTCCATAAAAAAAAGGGAACATTATTATAATAGTGGTTCTTTTTAATGTGTCCCCTGGTGTTTTAACCATAAACTCATGTTTCATTTCATGAGGTGAAAGTATCAATTTGCCATAAAATAGAAAAAAAATAAAAGAATGTGGAGACCACCTATCAAACAATACATTAGAAAAATTAGAGAAACCAAAAAAAATTACTAATACCACATCATTGGATGGACTGTCATCTACTAAAGTAGTCGCAAAGGATTTCATTGTACATTTCTGTATATAATATGGATTATTTCAATCATTCATATCTTTATTTGGGTAGGTATTTTCATAATGACCAATCTTAAAATATTTAAAACACGTTAAAGTTTTTATATCAGAATTAAATATACCAACACTATGATTTTTTCCATTTTAATCTAGAACAATATTTCCAAACATCCACATCGAAAACACTTCTATGATTTGTTAAGGCATTCTTCTTGATGATTTTGAACACACTGTCCAGAAACTGGAAACTGGACTTTCATTCCTTCATATTTCATTGATTGATATTTTACCATTACATTCCATTTAGAACTTTTATTCTAGTTTTTTTTAATTACAAATGATCCTCTTAAAACTCAATTTATACTATCTCAACTCACCAAAAAAGTTTCTCATATCTTTTGAATTCATGAGAATTAGCACCCTTTGATATCATGGATTTAGTACTGAGTAAAAATGATTGATTTTACTATCATGACATCGAATATGATTTGAATCATATAATTATAATAAATAGATAATTTTTTCAAAAACTGAAAATGAATCTTCATCCTTTTTTAGATGCGAGGATTTTTTTCCATCCAAATTCAAACCACCATTGGAAATTATTTTTCAAGAAAAATATTATTAAATTCTACCATTCTATGGAATCAATATCCTTGTTATCCCTCATATTATTGACCTTTGACCACCACTGGCTAGCTTCACCATCAAAATGGTAAATATAAAGACTAAATATTTATTTTATAAACACCGCATGAAATAAAATATCATTTCAAGAGAATTAACACACCCTTCATCTAATACTTGGTTAAAATATCCACTGAAAATAGGTGGGTGTTACCTTATAATCTTTTCCGCAATCATTATGTTCCTTTATGGTAGTTCTTGTTTTTCTCTTGGATGGATGTTTTCCTAATTTATATCCTATTTCAATTGATCAATTACTATGACAACCAACTCAGCTCCAATTCCCATCATTCTAGGTTTAAGGTTTGGAATGATATCGTCCCCTAGGGGCCATCTTACTTATGCATCCTTGTTTATTCTGTGGAAAACCATACTGAAGGGACATATCTTAGATGATGAAACATAGTAATATTAAAATTATATATCATTTAACGTTATTCATAGATAAGAAATAATTTATAGTCTACTATAAACAGTATCCAAACTCTTAAATTTATCTAAACCATTCTCCAATACCAAATATATGGACCTGACCTTAAACAGTACATAAAATTGTTAATAAAATAAGAATACACATATTACATTCACAAAGATATTTTTAGTTTATATATTTGGAGAATAATGTTATAATTTATACATGAAAATCCCACAATCATAGAAAGTCGATACTAATACAAAAATTTCTATTTCTTCCACAAAATAGATATTTTTATTATAACATGAATGCTTCACAACATTCATCTTTGCATCTTCTTTTATCATACCCATCCTTAAACCCAATGAAAAAACATTTTAAAACTTTCTATGAGCACAGAAATATCACTATGTTATAAAAAATAATAAAATAAACCATTATTCCATTGATACTTATAAAAATATGAAATCGTTTTCACAAAGGCATACTTCTCGCCCATAAAGATTAATATAGTTACCTTGTGAAAAAATGACACTTCCATAAAAAATATAAAACAAAAATAAAACCATATAGTTAATATATGGAATTATATACATAACATTTGAACCCATCATTGCTACAATATTATGTATACCCTTCATCATTACCTTACAATGTAACCCTCAGAACTACTTTATGATGTAACCATTTTAGTTGCACTTGGAATAACCCTAATGGTTAACTTCAAACAGAAACATACCCAATAAATTATACAGGGATATAGGACCCAAAATTAATCATAAAAATTTATAAATAACCAAAACATAATCATAAGAAAAGAATAATCTCATCAACAAATAATTTATTTTGAATTTTGTAAAAATAGAAATTTAAAATAGGATTTTGTGATAAATGTCCCATATATTTGGTTATTCTAACATTAAACATGTCCAAAATTATTGTATAATGGTTTAAAGAGTGTTATTAATATATTAAAAACCCATATTCATATTTATAATTCCTTATATTAGTTAATTATACCATATTTACAACCATTTCATAATAAATTTGTTTTATTTTCAACGTTTTGTGTACGTTATTTTCATGGGTTTCAAGATCGGTTCGTCATTGATTTTTTGATGAATAGAAGAAAAACAATTGAAGTGAAAATAAATGGTATTAATTTAATTCCATCATTTTATAATATTCCAAATATATTTTTTTATTATTTGAGGATGAATCGTTGTATAAAAAATATAACATCCCACCTTTTTATCACATAAACTTTCATTACATTATACAAAACCAAGGATCCTTATGGTTTAGTGTCTTGGAAACCAGGAACTTAATACATGATAACTTAAAAAAATTCTTTTTAATCCCTTTAAAGGCTTATTCATTTGTTCATTCTATGTTCATTACCGCATCTCATAACCTGTGAACATACATCAAAGGAAAGGGTGAGCAGAAGTCCTAGGAAGGGAAACCAGGGATACATTTTACATGTGAACTTGAGATACATCAATAAAGTCATGATAAATATCTATAATGATTGATAATGAGATAATGAAGCATATTATAATGAAAAGAACATGATTCATAACTTGACGACGTGGCTGCAACATTTATCTTAGACAATCATGAACATATCACCAAAGTCCATCCCCAAGGTGTCATTTAAAAACATTACAAAGGTTATTCACCAAGGTATCATTAAAATTGTAACCCCGGGAGATTACATCATTACCCAATGCATTGGAGTGATATTAGAAAGAAACCTTAAATATTTCTTTATAATCATGTGATCCACATATATCATCATCAAAAATTTCATAAATAAACCATATAGAATAAAAGATATGGGTTTCATTTCATAATCATAACGGTTTAAAAACTGCTTTTAAAACATGATCTTTATGTCATTTTAAACCCATGAAAACGGAAAGTGGGATTCATGTATGTAAATACCAGAATTAAAATATAACATTTTGATATACATGTGAATACCCTTATAGAAGAAATATCTTTGAGTATTCACTTAATAAAATAAATGAATTTGAGAAAAAAGAGAGAAATTTTGAGATGAAAATCCTGCAGCATAACGGTTATGTTACAGGGTTATAGAAAACGTTGAAAAGAGAGGGGACATGGGTTTGAAACTCATAAATGATCCAAAAAATAGTATAGGGATAGAATATAAAGGATACAATAACATTGAAATGAAATTTTAAAGACATACCATATGAAATGAAAGAACATTAAAGGAAGACAAAAATAATATTTCTCTTATAAATGTGTGGCAGCCTAACGGTGTCACTTAACACTTAAAAGTTGAGTTGATTAGATAAAATAGGGTCTCTAATAATATGATAATAAAAGGATAGTATTATGGATTTATTGATAATATCCCAACATAAGAAAAAGGAACATGAAAGACTTTGCATGAAAATAGAACATTGAAAATTAGAAGGGTGAAAGAATCCCTTACAAAAATCTGGAAGCCTAACGACGCCACTTAAAAATTAAAAAAATCAATTGATGAGAGTAAGAGGGTATCTCATCATATGAAAATAAAAATTACAGTAACGTTAATAAAATATAACATCCTCCAACATAAGAACATGGAGCATAAATGAAATGACATAAACAAGAGTACGTGAAAAGAAAGAGAGAGGTTGGATCCCTTACCTTGAAGAGTAACTTAGAAAGAATGAAGGTTGGGACCTTGGGAGGACTGAGGGAATCTTGGGAGGACTCATTGGGAGGTAAGGAGAACAGAAATTTGTTTAGGAGGATTTGGAAATGAAAGGAATTAAGGAAAGGCTTGGTATTTATAAGAGAAGTGAAGGGACAAGCCATTAATGGCCAAGGGACACCTCATCGGTGGTATTGGAAAAACCATGGTCTTGACCATGGTATTTTCCCATGGTATTGGACACTTGGGACACCTCATAACTTATATTACTATTCATAAGTCTACCAGAATGATTACATAATTATTACATCCTTAATGATGTCATTAAACACTCAAAACTAAAAACTGTATTTTCACTATTCACTGAAAATTCATTTTTTTTCATAAAATCCCCAAAAATCGCCATAACCTAATATCGATTCTCTGAATTCAAAAATTAACACCATTTTATAAAAATAATTTTCTTAATAATTTTAATTTATTTTATAATTAAAAATACTATTCAACCACAAAACCTAAAACCTAACTAATAATTTCTGAAACAGTTATTCACCTATTTTATTGAATCAAATTGCCTAATAAAGGGGCCTATATTATATTAATGCATTATTTAAGTTATATTACTAATCCATTTGGTCACATTACTAATCCTAAGCGTAAAATCACTATTCATAATTTACTATTCATCAAAAATTAAGTTGATCATATTAGACTCTAAATTTCATAATGAACACAACTGTAGAAGACTGTTTTTTTGAAAATAATTACACATTTGTAATTTTTTAAGGATTACATAAATATTTTAAAATGTCATTTTTTCCAGAATTCATCAATAATATACATCCTATATTTATCCCGACACCTGAGATTCACAAACATCACCAGAAGAACAAATCCTAATTTTTATTTAAATTAATGGATTACACATGGCAGTTACAGTCTCATTACATAACCCATTATAACACCAGAATAGGACCTAAGAGTAAGGTGTGCTAGGGAGATTGAATCTTGGGGTGACTCGACCAACATTGCCCGAGTAGTGATTGCTATCAGCTTGAACTTCTGGAAAAGGAGATTCCGTTTCAGATTCACACGATGAAGTTCGGCTTGGGTTTTTGTCCAGAGAAAAGCCCAAAGGTGCTACCTATTTCTCAAGTTCCTTCAAATGGGCTTCGATCTGGCCGAGACTGCAGTATGGGGCCATAGTATCTTCTTTATATATTAATTAATCAAGATCAATTGTATTTATAGACAATAATCACAACATTTAGTTTCCAACCATCATATTGACCAACGGTCATATTACAGTCGAAACCCAACTGTCTTATTTTAATTATACTCATTTTATTAAATGAAATAGTTTTGATGTTTATAAAATAAAATAAAACACAAAGATAGGAAACAAAATTTATTCAAAATTTCAGGTCATTACAATCTTCCCCCCTTAAGAAATTGCGTCCTCGCAATTTTAAAATTGGGCTTGAAAATTTTCTTGAAATTACCAACTTGGAAAAAGAGTCAGTAAAACTATTACTTGCAATAAAAGAAAGGGAAGTATAGAGGTCACCCGAGTTAACCCGCACTAGGATTCCATGTCAGAAAACATGGATATGGAAGAGAGAAAAAACTGTCAAGTTCTGATGGAGAGTGATAGAAAACATGATTAGAAGAAAGCTAACCACAACAAGATCAAAAACATAAGATGTGTTAAATGGTCTTTGATTACCCAGTAGGAAAAGTAAACCAACAACTTTTTTGTTTTTCGTTCCTTTTCATAATTTTGAAGAAATCATTTACTACATAGAATTAAAACATAAGGAAATATACATACCTTCAAGTAGAGTTTCATCCAATAATAAGTTTCTACGAAGACTAATATTTTCTCCAAACAATGAGCATTCAAAATAACTTGGTCTCATCAACAGCACAAGAATCATCTTCTAGAGAATCACATAATCCGCAAGAGAATAACTATATTTTCACTTGTCTTTAGTCATCAACTAAAACTAAAATGGTTAGTACGAGATCATATAATCCCCAAAAAATATAATCCTTTATAAAAATAAATATGAATATTACTCTCCAAAATTCAACAAAAGTTCCCAATGTTCCAAAAAAACCATTCAATACACAATCATTCTTAAAATTATTCATAATAATCTATATTAAGACTGTAACCCAAAAATCAGAAGGATTTAATAACATAGTCTTCCAAGATAATCTTTATCATTCATCTCCAAACAACATCAACCACTCTTAACGTCTTATAACAAAATTAACTAACCTAATCACATTTTCGTTAGGATAGGTAAATCATTTCTATAAGTAACCTAAATTACCATAAGTTCACCTTAAATTAATCAATTCTTTAAAATATTAGTCAACCTTTACTTCTCAAAGAAAAATACCATAGTAATCAATTTTCATTGATCATATAGGGATCCCAAATTAGTGAACATCTTCAAAAATAATATTCATCTTTTAATCCCCTTGTAGACGCCGGAAAAGTCCGTTGTTCCCAAACGAAGCTCCGGATGCGGAAAGCGAGGTCATATTTGGAGTCGGAAGGATGTTTCGGAGGGCCCGGAGGCCTTGCGCGGAATTTCAGAGGCCCGCGCGCAAAGGTGATGTTCCGCGCGCAAACCCCCCGGGATGCGCGCAAGGCGCCGGTCCGGCGCGCAATTTTACGCGCCGCGGGTCCGCGCGACTCCCTTGCGCGCCGCGCCCGATTCCGCGCCCGCGAGGAGAATTTCGCGCTCGCACCCTGGATTCCGCGCCCGGGGTTGCCTATAAATATAAGGCGACCCCCAACGTTTCAAAGGTTGCTGGAAGTCGAAACGTCTCTCGTGCGCGCAATTCAACCCCTTCCGCGCGCAATGACGAACTTCAGGTAACCTCCTTTCTTTCGCGCAAGAAAGCCTCGGGGTCCGCCTTCGCGCGCAATCCCCGCTGGCTCCTTTCATTTGAATAAAAACTCACCCTAAGGCCTTTGCGCGCAAAAGAACCCGCTTGCGCGCAATTGCCCCCGGGGTGCACGCAATCCGGCCTGATTGCGCGCACCCCCCCTTCTTTCAAGTGGCCATTCGTTAAAGAATGAGCCGTTGCCCCCGCGCGCTATCCGAAGCCCGGTGTGAGCAATCTCAAGCATCCGCGCGCAAGGCGCTGGCCCAATTGCGTGCCAGCCGCCCCGATTGCGCGCCGGCCCGCAGTATTGCGCGCAAAGCTTCCTTTTTGCGCGCAATCTGCCAGGGTCGTCCCCGTTGACCTCCTAAGGGTACCCGCCTGTGTGGCACCCGATGATTCTCATCCCGGGTGCCCGCACCGTGCGTTGTCTTCCCGTGCGGCCCTCCAGGTTCGTGCGAAGTGACATGCACCCATCGTCCGGCAACCTATGCCCAGCATGACGTTAAACTGCGCATTCGTCCCGCATGACGTTAAACTGCGCATTCGTCCCGCATGACGTTAAACTGCGCATACGTCCAGCATGACGTTAAACTGCATATTCGTCCAGCATGACGTTAAACTGCACATCCGTCCAAGCTGCACGACGTTAAACTGCCTAGCCCCCATCGTCCGCGCTGCAAGACGTTAAACTGCCAAGTGCTTCGTCCTCAACACATGACGTTAAACTGTACTTCGTCCGGCAAGACGTTAAACCGTCCGCTTCGTCCTCAACACATGACGTTAAACTGTACTTCGTCTGGCAAGACGCTAAACCGTCCGCAACCTGATCCCGTACTCCGCACGCAGGGTCCCCCCGGTTTGGATGTGGCCCCCACCCGCTCATCCCTGCAGGGATGTCGGGATTGCCCTTCTTTAGGGACGATTTAATGGGAGTGGCTTTTCCCTACAGGGGCAGGGTATTACAAACCCCTAGTTTCTCGTGGGAGGCTGCACATGTGTATCTCCATTGCGCCTCCCCACTGCCGAAGCCAGTAGAGGGTCTGACTGGGATCGAGGTGTCTTCCGCTTTCGGTCCAAGTCCCTTCCAACTGAGTTTTGCAGCATCCGGGCTGCCCCAAGTGCGTAAGTCCTGACAGAATGAACTACGTGGACTTTGATCCCTGTCTTCTATACAGGGTACGTAGGAAGCCTCCCTGAGGTCCAAGCCCACCACCTGGTCGTCCCGGTCGTATTTACGTCGGTTCGTCCATCAGTGGACCCCTCCAGGGTTCACGCTTGCGTTGATTCACCTATGAATCCGCCCTTGTGGGAGACTGCCCGTGTGTATCTCCACGGTGCCTCCCCACAGCCCCCCTTTTCCATTTCCCCTTTTATCGTCCAGCATGACGTGAAACTGTGATCCACCCGGCCGTTCCATCCCCCTCCGTGCGAGGTGGTTCGGTTCAATCCTCCGCCCGGCGGCCTCGACCTCTTCGTGAGTCGGCTTGCCGACGTCCAGCATGACGTTAAACTGTATGCCCGAACTACGTTGACTTTGATCCGTGTTAACGCGCGGTACGTAGGAAGCCCCTCTGGGGTCCAAGCTCTTCACTCCATCATCCATCCTGATCCTTACCCGGGCCGCCACATCCCGGTGGGGTCATGCCACTTCACTCCACTCCACGTTACTTGGGAAGCCGCCCATGTGCTGGCCCCAGCGTCGGAGGTTCCCCGCAAGGGGTTCTGTCATCTGATCCACTCTTCGTGTTGATCGGTCCGACGCCGTCCCCGCTGGACGTTAAACTCGCGGCATACCCCGTGTTAAACACGGGAAGCTAAGGAAAACCTCAGGTGACACAGTTCCCCGCACCTAGTACGGGATGCCTCAGGCCATTATGCCTTCGAGAAGCCCTATTAGGGACGGAAGACAGATGTGCAGAGCCGCAGTGTTACGACACGCCCCCAGCACCCAGAGCCACCCGGCCTTCTCACCGCAGGTTCCTGCCCCGCCCAGACTCCTTGGAACGTCCGGGCGGAAGCAGCGTAATTAACCGGTGTCCATGAAGATATGGCACCGGGAACGAGATTCACGAACATTCTTAAGTCTATGAGGGAGACCCGGATTAGGCGACAAGTTCCGAGGAGACGTCCAAGGAAGGAGGAGCCGACATCCCATCATCCCAGTTTCGATCAAGGAGCAGACGCCCCTGAATACGGGACGGATGCCGCCTGCCCTTGGAAAGCGGGACTGCGGGACCACAAGCCGCGCGCCCATCCCCTCGGGTTGATGGGTGCACGCGCGAACGCGTCCTGGCGGAACAGCGTAACCCGACGCACATCCGCACCGAAACAGAAAAATGGTGAACCCGACGTGAATCTCTTCTCCTCGATACGAAGACCGATGGCTTTCAGAGGTGTTGGAAGACCGGCATGTTGCCCGGCCAAGCATTCAGTCTTACCCGCCAGGGGCTGGGGAAGTGAAATCGGGCACTCCGTCTCGCAACGTCGAGGGACTGGGTTCCCCCCACGGAAGGCGTCGTGGCGCTAATGGTTGGTTGTCGATTCCTTTTTCCTGTCAGTGTTAATGGGTCTTTCTCCCTGCTTTCAGAAATCAGGTCGTCCGATCCAGTGCCCGATCGCCACCCGCCCACTGGCGCAGGGACAGGGGAAACACCGACGCGGCTACTCCGCGCGGTCCCGCCCGTTCCGCAGCCGTCCCAGCAGCCGCAATTGCGGGACGACCACGCCCTCTCTCCCCCTCGGAGGTCATCCAGAGAAGGGTGATCAACACCCTGGTGCGGAGATATGAGGAAGAGGGAGTCATCCCCACTAGGGAAATGGCTCGCCTAGACCTCGAGGAGGCTGCGCCTCGCCACCACCGCCGCCCCCGAGGGCCGCGCGGGGAGGCACCGCTGCCTACCTCAACGTCCAATCGCTTCGGGAGTTTATCCCCGGAGCGCTCTGACAGTTCCCTTCCTTATGCGGATGAGGTGGGAGATGCCCGGGATCACCCTATCCGAGGTCCGCTCCAGGGATCCACGATAAGGGCTCCCGCCAGGCCACGGCGACATCGCCGCCAGGCCCCTCAAGTCGAGGAACAGGCTCTCCACCTGCCCGCGACGCTCATTCCGACTCGTCTGTCCCGACGCCAACGTCGGGCACGAGCGGAAGAGGATGCCCACCTTGGGGCTCTAGGAACAGCGGCCTCATTGGCCCGAGCCACCGCTGGCTCCAGTCGCCAGGCCTCTGTGCATCCTGAGCGGGGGAACTCCTATGCCCGACCCGGATCGAGGCCCCGACCGCCCCAAAGGCAGGTTGGGTTGACTCTCCCGGTTGCTGGTACAGGCAGTAGCCACCGCGGACCACCTCGCGGTAGCGCTATTCACCAACAGGGTCTACTCCGTGTGGCTGATCCAAGAGGCATGGGTCATCCCACCTCCCGATCCCGGCCCGGAGGCCTGCCCGGAATCATCTCTCCCCGCGTCCCCTTTGATATCTGTCCCGGTGCCCCTCGCACCTTGGTTCCCAGTCCTCTTGGCCCCAGCACCAGTGCGGCCGGAGGACGCCAGGACAGAGATCAGCCCTGCCCCGAAGAACCACCCAGGGGCAGGAAGGCAAGGCGTCGACGCCGAGGGAAGAATGTTACGGAATTCCGGACAGAGATCCGACCGGTGTGCTTCTCTGACTCAGAGGCAGAGTACGATTCGGCGACAGAGCCCCTTCCCCAACCCCGCCAGTCAAGGGCAGGGGTAGGAATGCGGCACG
Source organism: Viscum album (assembly GCA_963277665.1). Classification (NCBI taxonomy): domain Eukaryota; kingdom Viridiplantae; phylum Streptophyta; class Magnoliopsida; order Santalales; family Viscaceae; genus Viscum; species Viscum album. Next base: position 683,706,237 of record OY728139.1, on the reverse strand, counting down.
TCAGCCTCGTGCTCCCCGAGAGCGAGATCGATGTGATCCCCGCTTCTCTCCGAAGGTATATCCGGAGTAACGAGGGCCTGGTAGACCCCCAAGGATCAAGCTTGCGGTTGGTACCGGCCCCTCCGGAAGTGCCTTCCGCCCCGATCGGAGATGCCGGAGACTTTATCTGGGGACCGGCGGTCGAACCTCGATCTAGTGCACCCTCGGCGAGCACCGATGCTACGGCAGGATGTTCGCTCGCCGGCCCGTCCTATCGTGATGTGGTAGCTGGGGCACCGCCACCCTCAGGGGGAGGCCCGGGATATGGAGGCCAATCGGCCTGCTCGCCGTATTCGCCGCCGGCCAGCCCGTCGGCCCGACGGCCCGCCTCGGCACCACTGCTGGTTCCCCGTCCATTCCCAGCCATTGAAGAGGACCGAGGAGATCTGGGTCCCGAGTTTGAGTCATGGAGCTTCTGGACCGTCCTTGCAGAGGGCCACTTCCCTGAGAAGTTTTGGCCAGTCGCAGGACCGGGCTTTGATGCACCCGAATCACTCACCCCGGGTGAGTTCGAATGCTTCCGCCGAACTCTCCGGGAGACTCACTCTCGTCTTCACTGCCTACAAATGCCATACCCCGGGAGTCAACTACACCTGGAGGATATTGGTGAGCAGTGCCGTCAAATTGACCTGGCCACGCTCCCCGCGGTCCGGCACCCCGGGTCATTTGGGCACCACGAGGCCCTCCAACAACGATGCGTTGAGTGTTTTCACGTACTCCGCAAAGTTATCGAGGAAGCCACTCCCCACGTGTATATCCGTGGATGGGGGCAGTACGCTGCCCTACGCTTCAGTATGATCCGCCGACAGCCCGATTCGCTGGGTGGCCCTGAGGGTATATCCCCAGAGACAGGAACAGTCAATATGGCTGACCTGTCGGGAGAGGGGAACGACTTGGAACTTCTCGACGAGGGCTTCCCCCCGAAGAAAAGCCGTCGTCAGATCCATCGGTGAGAGTTACTCGTCATCAGAGGAACCTCCTGGGGCTCCCCGCGCCCACTGAAGCACTGACGTTGAGCCGAAACGTCAGCAAAGGAAAAGAGCACAGCGAGGCTGTAAAGCCCGCCGACCCATCTGCCTCCATGCGGAGGGCAGAGGAGGATCCCGAGAAGGCTATGCTACGTCAGCAGCTCACCGAACAGAAGAGGCTGGTTGACCAGCTCCTCGCCGAGCGCGCTGCGGAGCAGCGGCCTGACTACGGTGATCCCAGGCCAGGACAACAGGGACCGGAACAACCGCACCTCGACGAGACTCTCCCGGGCAACCGTGATTACGCCGTGTTCGCCGACAGGAGAGAGGCCATTGCCTACGGAAAGAGGGCGCGGTATGTTTCGCCACACCCTCCCGAGCGGCGTGACTACCTGAGAGATCCCGCTCGGATTCCTCCCGCTGCCCCAAGGGCCGCTCCGCCCGCCATCCCACGAGCTGCCGAGTTCGACGACCCGGTCGACGACCCGATTGAAGGGCCATGCAATGCGCTCGTGGTTAGAGATCCTCGCCAGGACTGGAACCCATGTCCGGACGATCCGATGGCGGCACTCATTGCCCGCTTGGAAGCCTTGGAGACTCGGCAGGTGGCGATCCCACCGGACGGCAAGCCCTACCCAGCATGGGTGGATGACATGCCGGCGCCTCCGGGATTCGGGAATCCCACTTTCGCCCCCTTCAACGGGACTGGAGATCCGCCACAGCATTTAGCCCACTTCAACTCGAGGTGCGGGCCTATGTTGGGGACTCCGGCGCAGCAGGAGGCCGCTAAGCTTCGCTGCTTTGTTCAGACACTGGAAGGGCCAGCATTTGTCTGGTACAGCCAGCTCCCCGTCGGGTCGGTAACCAGCTGGGAGGACCTCCGTAGACAGTTCCTCTACCAGTTCAGTTCCACGACCCGGAAGACGAGTATCGCAGACCTCTTCAAGTGCAAGCAGAGGCCTGATGAGCGAGTCGCGGACATCGTCGCCTGATGGAAGGGTCTCACGTATTCCCTTGACATGCCATTGACTCAGGAGCAGTTGCTGACAATGTGCGTCGGGAACGTCAAGACCAAGCTGGTCCCTTCCCTGATTACTCAGAACTACCCCGGAGGGTTCAGGGACTTCTCAGACAAAGCTCAACGTCTTGAGGAAGCCCTACAACAGGCCAGCCAGGCACACCCGCTGCCTCCTATGATTCCTGCAAGGAGAGCCAGCAGGGCTGAGCCCGCTGCTGTGGCCCAGATAGAGGCTCCCAGGCCGTTGGAGCTGCTGCCGGTGAGGCCAGCTCCGCAGCCTCACAGGAATCCGCCTCCACGGGCTCAATTCCCGGCCCAGCAACGGCAGCCTCAGAACCGGCCGGCCCCTCCGCGTAATGTACCGCCACAACCTAGGCGAGATAATCAGGGTCCACCTCCTCGGCAGGCCCCTCCAGCCCCTCGTCAAGACCGCGCTCCCAGGGGCCCGCGACACCTGACGTACTCATTCCATGAGGATCAGGTCCCCGGTTATTTCTGGAGCGCCCTGGAGCAGAGGATTGTGCGACTGCCTGAGTGTTGGAAGCCAGAGGAGGCACATCTCACAGATAACCCCCGCTACTGCCCCTACCATCGGGCCCTGGGGCACACCATCCAGCGGTGCTATGTGTTTAAGGACTGGCTCCAAGACCAGATTAACAACAATGTAATCAGGTTGGGCCCAGCTCCAGCACAGGTAGCGGGCGTGTTCGTGGGATCAGATGACGATGGTGGCAATGAGAAAGAATGGCAGCTGGTCTCCGACTGCGGATCCCAGAAGTACAATAACTGGATGGCCCGCAAGACGACCATTCGCGCCCAGGGAATCATCCGTGCACGCTTGAATTAGCCTGAGCCCCCAGAACCTGCGGGTGCTGCTTCGGCATCGTCGTCCCGGTCTGCCTCCTCCAAGAGGAGCAAACGGCGGCAGCGCAAGAAGGAAGAGCGCGCCCCGCCAGTTCCGCCACTATCCCGTACTCTCGGCGATTTCATGCCCCCGGAGATGGGGGTCCCTCCTCGGATCCGCCCGGTGATGGATGACTCGTCCGATGACGGTATTGGGTACGCTTCGGTTAATACCGTCGAGCTGGTAAATCCCTTTTCGGTTCCCGACGTTGAAGAACACCAGGTGGACCTCCCTAGTGTCCCCGGTCGTCGCCACCGTCGGAAGAACCGCAGTAGCAGGAGTCGCCGGGGCATAGTCGTTGGTACCTCCAGCCAGGCCGTGCACGCCACTGAGACTAGGCAGCATGCTCAAAACCGAGCACAACGCGCGCCGCCCCCCCATTCGGGGATGACGGATTCGCCTCCGCCGCTGTTTGTGGTGTGGGACCAGGCAGAACCGCCTCAGCCGCGTCGCGACCAGCTCCGCCCTGCCACAAGTCCATCCCGGCCTCCTGACTCCAGTACGGTGACCATTTCCCGGACTGCGACCAGTGAACAGCGAGATGCGCCAAGTACCAGTCGGCCGCCGATCCAACCGGTAAGGCCCGTCATGCCACCAACCGCAGAGCAACCTCCTGCAACCAGGAGCTCGCGCTTGGCCAAAAAGTATGATGTCCTGAAGCACTTGGCCGATATCCCAGCAAGGCTCTCCATCCTTGAGGCTCTGCGCATGTCATCTGAGATGCGCGAGGCACTCGCTGAAGCCCTGAAGAGCCCCCTCCAGTTTGAGACAGAGGTTGCGGCTGCAGAGGCCTTTCACGCCGAAACGATCGAGGATGCCGAATGTCAGGCAGTTATCTCGTTCTCTGGTAAGGATGAAGACCCTCCTATACAGGGACATATTCGTCCGTTGTATGTCACTGGCCAGTTCAATGGCCTTGAAGTCCGGCGCTGTCTTGTCGACACGGGGTCCGGGATTAACCTGATTCCAACTCGGACGCTCCGGAGATTGGGGTTGTCTGAGGATGACTTGATTCCCTCCGACCTCAGGATCCAGGGGTACGACCGCACCGAGAAAACCCCGGTCGGCAAGATACGTTTGAAGACCCAGTTCGGTGACTTGGTTGCCAACACCGAATTCATGGTAGTCTCTCAGGACACTGCGTATAACGCATTGATGGGCAGGCCATGGCTTCACCTTCACGCGGCGGTCCCCTCGTCATACCACCAATGCCTCAAATACTCCCTTAATGGTCGAGTAGGCGTGCTTCAAGGAGATGCCTCTCCTTTTGCCTCATGTGAAGCCCGTTATCTGGACGCGGACTATTACAAGAGCAAGGATAAGCAGATCCTGGCAGGTGAGGTTGAGCCTGTCGCTGTTGCGAGCGATCCCTGGGCAGGTCTGGATGACGCTTACGTCCTCCCGATTCACCGGTTGGACGTCGCCATGGTCTTGACGGTCCGCGAGTCTCCTGATGAGACGGCCGCGACCGCCCGCGCCAGCACCAGTGGCCCAGCAGGACCTGGTAGCCCCAATGCAGTTTCCAACGCAGTCTCTCCCGTGGATGATCCCGCCCCGAGTGGAGAGGGTATGGAAGATGCACCCCCAGCCTTTGAGGAGGGCGTCCCCGCCACGGTCGATGAGTTAATACAGGTGAACCTTGGAACCGAGGCCGATCCAAGACCCACGTTGGTTAGTGCCGCCATGCCCTCTGAGGAGCGGCAGCCGTACGTGGACTTTCTCAGGCAGCACCGTGATGTGTTCGCTTGGGGCTATGACGAGATGCCGGGGCTAGATCCTCAGGTAGCCGTCCACCGCCTTGGTCTCCCGGCGAACCATCGCGGGTTCAAGCAGCCTCCCAGGAAGATGCACCCATCCCATGGTGCCATGGTTGAGGCCGAAGTTGACAAGCTTATCAAATCCAACTTCGTGAGGGAAGTTCAGTACCCCAAATGGCTGGCCAACATTGTGTCGGTCAGGAAGAAGAACGGGCAGATTAGAGTCTGCATCGACTTCCGCGATCTCAACCGCCACTGTCCGAAGGATGATTTTCCCCTTCCAGTGACAGAGCTGTTGATTGATGCCACGGCAGGGTTCCAAGCCCTCTCCTTCATGGATGGATACTCCGGATACAACCAAATTCAGATGGCCCCTGAGGATGAGGAGTTCACTGCCTTCAGGGTCCCCCAAGGTACCTTTTGCTATCGGGTCATGCCCTTCGGCCTGAAGAATGCAGGTGCCACCTATCAACGGGCGATGCACCGCATATTCAAGCCAATCCTCGGCACACTGGTGGAATGCTACGTCGACGACTTGGTTGTCAAATCGCGCCAACGTAAGGACCATCTCAAAGATCTTGAGAAAGTGTTCAGCTTCCTCCGGTCTCACTGCCTGAAGATGAACCCGTTGAAGTGTGCCTTTGGGGTCACCTCCGGAAAGTTCCTTGGATTTGTGGTAAGATACCGGGGTATTGAGATCGACCCAGAGAAAATCAGGGCGATTAGCCAGATGCCTCCCCCGGGTACCGTCCGGGAACTGCAAGGGTTCCAAGGCCACTTAGCCTATATACGCCGATTCATCGCGAATCTGGCCGGCAAGTGTAAGCCCTTTTCTCGGCTTATGAAGAAAGGTGCCACCTATGTATGGGATAAAGAGTGTCAGACCGCTTTCGAGGAAATCAAGCAGTACCTGCTTCAACCTCCGGTCCTGATGCCGCCCGTATCCGGAAAGCCGCTGGTCCTTTATGTGACCGCCCTGGAACGGTCCCTGGGTGCCCTTCACGCCCAGAAGAACAACGAGGGAACAGAGAATAGCCTCTATTACCTTAGTCGCATGCTCCTCGATGCGGAGGTTAGGTATTCCCCCATCGAGAAGAGCTGTCTGGCGCTCGTATTTGCCGTACAGAAATTACGGCACTACTTGCATCACCATGAGGTACAGTTGGTTTCTCGGGTAGACCCGTTGAAATATATCCTGAGCCGACCTATGTTGACTGGCCGTCTAGCGCGGTGGGCTGTGATTCTCCAGCAGTTCGACATCAGGTATGTGTCTCAGAAGGCCATCAAAGGGCAAGCGTTGGCAGACTTTCTGGCAGCTCACCCGACCTCCGCGGATCAGCCGCTGGATCTAGGCTTTCCTGATGAGACCATTCTCTCGGTTGATCGAGCCGATCCATGCTGGCAGATGCACTTTGACGGTGCCTCCCGGAGCCCCACCGGTAGAAGACTCGATAATCCTAAGCTCAACAGAGTGGGCTTGGGCATCGTCTTCATTACCCCGGAGCGAGCCGTGCTGCCATACTCTTTCCTGTTGTCAGAGGGCTGTACCAACAACGAGGCGGAATACCATACCCTCATCACCGGCCTCGAGTTGGCTCTCGAGATCGATGTGCCCCGTCTGTGCGTGAAAGGGGACTCCGAACTGGTCGTTAAGCAGATCAATGGCGACTATGTTGTCAGGAAGCCGGAACTTGTGCCATTGTTGGAGTGCACCCTCCTTCTGATGGCCCGGTTCCCTTCTCGGCCAGAAATTGTCCATATTCCCCGGTCGCAGAACGGTCGAGCAGATGCTTTGGCCAGCCTTGCTGCGTCACTTGCGGAGCCTGAACAGGACAACCTGATCGTCCGCGTGACGCGCCGTAGGCTCATCGCTCCCGTTATCCCGGAAGAAGATCGCGGCCCGTTGGTAAGTAATCTCACCACGGTTGCCCCTATGCCCGGAGCCCCGAGTACCCCAGATATGACAGTCGGATCAGCCCCTGATTGGAGGACGCCTTTGGTTGAGTACCTCCAACATGGCATTCTTCCATCGGATCGGGCCGAGCGCGAGCGAGTTCGACGCCGCGCATCGCAGTTTGTCCTCCAGAGCAGCCCCGGCCTGGAGCAGATCCTCTACAAACGCGGATTTGATGGTGTTCTCCTCCGTTGCCTTCAGGGAGTCGAGATCCCACGAGTCATGCAAGAGGTTCATGCTGGTTCATGTGGCGCCCACCAGACTGGGCCGAAGCTGTCCCACCAGATTCGGAGGTTGGGATACTTCTGGCCCTCTATGATCCATGACTGCATCGAGTACGCCAGGAGGTGCCATGCGTGCCAGGTTCATGCGAACATTGTGCATCGGCCGCCGGAGCCTCTCCATACCACAAGGTATTCCTGGCCCTTTGCAGTCTGGGGACTGGACGTTGTGGGACCTTACCCGCCGGCGACAGCTCGCCAGTGCCGGTTCATTCTGACCGCCACAGACTTCTTCTCCAAATGGGCAGAAGCGATTCCGCTCAGAGAGGTCAAATCCTGTTCGATCGCTGACTTCGTGACCTCCAACATCATCTATCGATTTGGAGTGCCTCACGCTATCCTCACGGATAACGGAACCAATTTCCGAGCAGCCGAGTTGAAGAAGTTGTACGCCAAGTATAACATTCGCTCGAACCATACATCTCGCTATCATGCGCAGGCGAATGGACAGATCGAGGCGTTTAACAAAACCCTCTCTAACATTCTGCAAAAGATGGTTGGTCAGAACAAGAAGAGTTGGCCGGACAAGCTCCCCAACGCCCTCTGGGCTTATCGGACGACGACTCGCAATTCCACCCAGATGACCCCTTATTCCCTGGTGTATGGAGCTGAGGCCGTCCTGCCCATCGAGATCCAGTTACCGTCCTTGCGCACTGCGGTCTACGACCAGCAAGCGCCGGACAGAGTTGCTGAAGCCCGTCTAGTCGAGTTGGAAGCACTGGATGAGAATAGACTTCGCGCTTTGCACAACTTGGAGAGGCATCAAAGCAGAATGGCTCGAGCTTTCAATAAGAAGGTTCGCCTCCGCTCCTTCCTGCAGGGTGATCTAGTGCTAGCCCTAAGAGCACCGATGATCCCCGGCAGGAAGCCGCCCAAGTTGGAGCCCAAGTGGGAGGGACCCTTTGTTGTCCACAAGGTCTATCCCAATGGCGCGTACTCCCTAGCGACTATGGATGGTGAGCGTGTCACTCCTCCCACCAACGCTAGGTTCCTCAAGCAATACTTTGCCTGAGTGTCCGTTCGTCCTGCATGACGCTAAACTGCACTTCGTCCTGCATGACGCTAAACTGCACTTCGTCCTGCATGACGCTAAACTGCACTTCGTCCTGCATGACGCTAAACTGCACTTCGTCCTGCATGACGCTAAACTGCACTTCGTCCTGCATGACGCTAAACTGCACTTCGTCCTGCATGACGCTAAACTGCACTTCGTCCTGCATGACGCTAAACTGCACTTCGTCCTGCATGACGCTAAACTGCACTTCGTCCTGCATGACGCTAAACTGCACTTCGTCCTGCATGACGCTAAACTGCACTTCGTCCTGCATGACGCTAAACTGCACTTCGTCCTGCATGACGCTAAACTGCACTTCGTCCTGCATGACGCTAAACTGCACTTCGTCCTGCATGACGCTAAACTGCACTTCGTCCTGCATGACGCTAAACTGCACTTCGTCCTGCATGACGCTAAACTGCACTTCGTCCTGCATGACGCTAAACTGCACTTCGTCCTGCATGACGCTAAACTGCACCACGTCCTGCACGACGCTAAACTGCATTCGTCCAGGCTACAAGACGTTAAAACTGTTCAGCAGTCGTCCGCGCTGCAAGACGTTAAACTGCCAAGTGCTTCGTCCTGCATGACGCTAAACTGCACTACGTCCGAGCTACAAGACGTTAAACTGTTCAGCATTCGTCCTGCATGACGTAAAACTGCCACTTAAGAACTACGTGCGGCTTGATTCCCATCCTTATGGGATACGTAGGACCGCCTGAACCCTCGTGTTTCAGGCCCAGCCCCATCCTTCGGGAATTTCCATCCCATCTCGGGCCCTTGGCCCAGTTGCCCCCGGGTGTGCGGCGTATGGTGTGAGTGCGGGGCTATGCCCTCATTCACGTCGGTTTGCTCGTCACGCTGTACGCCCCCCCACGTTTGGGGATGCCTTCTGCTCCCCCCTTCTTTTTTCCTCATCGTCCTGCATGACGTTAAACTGCACTTCAAGAACTACGTATGGCTTGATTCCCATCCTTATGGGATACGTAGGACCGCCTGGACATTCATGTTTCAGGCCCAGCCCCATTTCCCGGGAATCCCTATCCCGCGTTGGGCCTCTGGCCCCAGTTCCCCTCCTTTTTGTGCGAGGCGTATCGCGTGAGCGGGGGATTATGTCCTCATTCACGTCGGTCTACTGGCCGCGCCGTACGCCTCCCCCGTGTGTGGGACTACCTCACACCCCTCATCGTCCTGCATGACGTTAAACTGCCTTTCCAGAACTACGTATGGCTTAATTCCCATCCTTATGGGATACGTAGGACCGCCTGGACGCTTGTGTCTCAGGTCCAGCCCCGTCTCTTGGTTGATCACGGGGATCTGCCCCCCTTCGGTTGCTCTCAGGGTGAGTCCTCCGATCCTTTCCGGTGATCTGTTAACATGTTTTGGGTGCTTCGGTCTATGACTCGTAGTGTCAGATTCAATCCCGACAAGTCCTGTGTTGCTTGTCAGGCCCCGCGCTTCCTCTTGTTCGAGCCTTCACTCAAAGGGATCCTCGTTAGCGGTTTGGGTACGATGCCTCAGTGCTCTCCCACCGCTCCGGGTCGATTTACCGGTGGGTCTTGGGCCGCAAATCGATATGAATCCTGCGATTGAGCGGTTGATGCTCGTTTGCTTGCCCCGTCTTAGGCTGACGCGATCGGATGTTGTGTTGCGAATGCGTCAGCAACGTCCTTGATCGCCATGTCAGATCTCTCAGGCTCTGAACATTGGTTGCGCAGTCCTCATCACACTCCGCCTTTGTGCGTTGTAGTGGAATCTTGACACTCTCTTCATACTGACCTCCGGTACGCCTCTACACGTTAGGCAGACCAACCAGGGTAATGATGTCGTTCGAGGCTCCCATGATCTGAGCACCAAGGATATATGCAGATATCCTCCCTAAGGGCCATGCGTAGCTGGACCCTCGTCCCCATAAGGAGGAGGGAGTCGCCCGAACAATTGCGTTCTGGGCCCAGTATATCTGGAGGCTAGCATCTCTGCCCCTCGGGTGATGGACATATGCAGACCCCTATCCCAAGACTCTTCTCCTGGAATCGTGCGTGACCGCAGGGCTGGGTATGTTCCCACCCCCGCCGTGTCCGCCGTACCGCAATAAGCGGATTCCTCCATGGTCCGAACCACACGACCTTAAACTGTGTTGTCTGGTCGTACCACACGACCGTAAACTGTGATCGTCTTGGCCGCCCGACGAGAAGTGGCACTGCATCGTGATGTCCTCCTCAGGGGACACTCATGTTGGGCGCTGGTTAATGACCACGCCATTCATCAATGCCTTCCATGGCTTGATTATTGTGGCGACGCCAGAGATTTCTCAATCACGGGCATGTCGCCGCACAAAGAAAAACCATTCATCTTTAAGGACAAACAAGAAATATCAAATGCCGCTCCTTTTGTGTGCGAGGGTCAGCCCCGCACTCTTCCCCGCGCTGGTGCCCGATTGTGTTGCACCGCGCTTCAAGAACTACGTGCGGCTTGATTCCCATCCTTATGGGATACGTAGGAACGCCCGGATGTTTGAAACTTCGGGTCCAGCCCCCCACCTCTTAGAGATTCCCCCTTCTCTGGGAAATCCGCCGCCTTCAGGTCACCCTCAAGGCGTGTTCCCCGACCCCTTGCCGTGGTCCACCGGTGTCAAGAGTACTCTGGTTTATTGCCAGGAGCGTCATGATCCGCTTGGTCAGGTTTCCTCCACTTTTCAGGCTTCGTGCTCCCTTTCATTCGGACCCATCGTCTACGCCCTGGGTGGAGCCCCCGTGAACGGTTCGGAAACAATGCCTCAGTGCTCTCCCACCGACTCGGGCCGGTACCCCCAATGGCCTCGGGCAGCAAATCGATATGAATCCTGCGATTGAGCGGTCGATGCTCGTTTGCTGCCTCATTCCACCAACGGTTAGTGCGATATTGATGCTGCTTTTCCGCCACGGTCGGCAGTACTCCCATATCATTACACCGGAGCCCCCAGTCCTTGAGTGAATGGCCGCATGATTCACATTTTCCACCTCCCATTCTGACCAGGCGAAACCTCGACACTCTTGACACTATCCCTCAGTGCATCTTCGCATATCCAGGGGATATGACCACGATGTGGCGTGCTTTGAGTCCTTATGGTCCGAGCTCTAAGACCTTAAACTAAGATCCCCCCTTATGGTCCGAGCTCTAAGACCTTAAACTAAGATCCCCCCTTATGGTCCGAGCTCTAAGACCTTAAACTAAGATCTCCCCTTATGGTCCGAGCTCTAAGACCTTAAACTAATATCCCCCCTTATGGTCCGAGCTCTAAGACCTTAAACTAAGATCTCCCCTTATGGTCCGAGCTCTAAGACCTTAAACTAAGATCCCCCCTTATGGTCCGAGCTCTAAGACCTTAAACTAAGATCTCCCCTTATGGTCCGAGCTCTAAGACCTTAAACTAAGATCTCCCCTTATGGTCCGAGCTCTAAGACCTTAAACTAAGATCTCTCCTTATGGTCCGAGCTCTAAGACTTTAAACTAAGATCTAGCCCCATGGTCCGAGCTCTACGACCTTAAACTAAGATCTCCCCAAATGGGGTCCTACGTCCTGCATGACGTTAAACTGCACTCTCAGAACTACGTGTGGCTTGATCTCCAGCCTGATGGAGTACGTAGGAACTCCCGGGCATTCCAACTCGGGTCCAGCCTCAGGGATCGCTAAGTCCCTCCCCTCCTCGCCGCCGGCCGTCTGGCCTGACTTCGGGTAGAGTGGTGCAGTTGTGATATTCTCCCCGACCCAGCTCGGGATGCCCCATCGCAATGATGGGAAGCGACAGTTTCCTCGTCAAAGAGGTTCTGTCTGAGAACTGGGGTGATTCACGGCCAGATTAGTGCATCCGCCTAATACGCTTTCCCCGCGGTGGCGCAATTTTGAGAGCGTTGGATTCTATCCGAACAAATCGTCACTTCGCCCCACGCTTCGCATGCCCTGTTGATCGGGATTTCCACCCTTGCGTCTGAAGGAACCCCAAAGCGGTATTCATGATGACATGTGGTCCGCCTCCTGCAATATGAATAATGACCTTCAGTCTGTCTCTTGCAGTTGTTATGGTCGATCCACTGTCCGCCTACCGTCTTGGGCATTTCCTGGAAGGCCGACCGTTGTGGATTTCTGAATTCGGGACACGCGATTCACCCTTGCTCATTTCCCTATGTTCAGATAAAATCTCAACGCCCCTAGCGTTGTCCCGCTCGTGTGTCGGAACAAGTTGGGGGGATGATACATTGATTAGGCTTGAGGTCTCCTTTCTTAGGAATGACCTCCCTCTTTTCTTTAGAAATCCAGGCCCCATTACGGATGCCTGAAGCTTGGTTAACACTCCCGCGAGACAATTTGTGGTTGAGTATGCCAAAAGACGCAGATAAATATATTGATTCATACAAATGGATCGAAATATTGAATAACGGAAGCAAAATGTTCTGGGAATGGAAAAAAACAAAGCCCCTAAGGATTAGCGTGCTGGATAAGTCTTTCTAATGCCGCTACCCTTTGGCTGGCGGCCTCCAGGGCTACTTCTCGTTCTCTGCGTGCCCTCTCCTCATCGGCGGTCACAGCACGCAGTTCGTCGATCCTGGCCTGTGCACGCTCCCGCTCGACTTGGAGTGTGACCATCTGTTGGCCCGCCTCCGTCAGCTGTACCTGAGCGTCAATCAGTTGTGCCGATAGTTGCTCCACAAGCTCGGTACATGCTGCGACGAAGGCCTCCTTCTCTGCCGCCTGCCCTTCGAGGCGCCGGACTTCCTGCTCTGCCGCGATGAGCGCCTGCGTGCTCTTCGACATGTCCCGACTTTGTGCGACGTCGGCACGCCGGCGGCTCTCGCGCATATTCTCGGCCATGAAATCACGGACCGTCAGATGGAGGCGTTGAGCATCAGCTCCCGCGGCACACAGGAAGCGCAGCCAGGTCTGAAGTGATCCCATGCGCCCCAGCCATTCCGATGGGTCTCGCTTGAGGAAGTGCTGGATGCACTTCCACCCCCTGCGTCGCGTTACCCGGCTATCCTCGACCGCCTCCGCGTCTGAGTCATCCATCTCCTCGGGGTCGGCAGGCCGGTAAGCAGGGAAGGCAGCCAGCAGGTCTGCTGCAGGGTCCGCCCCTGGGAGGTCCTCATGAGGGATAGGTTCCCCAACGTCCGGGCAACCTTCTTCTCTCTCCCCAGCGGCGCTGACACCCTCGTCAGCCCCCAACCTCTCTCCGATGTCAGCACCGCCGATGTCCGGAGCCCCTTGATCAGCAGTTGGTGGGGCCGGCTCGGTTTGGAAGGTCTGTTCCGGAGCAGGCGGCATGTCCACCACTGGTCCACTCGTAGATGGCCCGGGTTCGGCAACCCGACGAGCCTCCAATGTTGAGATCACTGCGCGGGGCATGCCATGGTTAGTCACGGATCGTCAATGGAAAGCACCAGCAGTAAAGTAGGGAGACTTACGGGAGTTCGGAGCGTCATCTTCCGCTACCCCGGTCGCCGCAGGAACAGTTGCAGCAGGGGATCCCTTAGCGCTTGACAGTTCGATAATGGGTGCCTGGCCCCCGCCTTGTCCTGCTGGCGCCTCTCCTACTCCTGTTGAGGACGCCTGACCGACATCCGTGTGCTCCTGAGAAGGATGGAGAAACGGGTTAGAAGCTGCATAAGAGAATGGATGAAGCAAGTTGAGTAGGGATAGAAGCGGACCTCGAGGAGCTCAGTGACATCAACGTTGTCAGAGCCGGCCACCTCGCCACTCTCCCGTGGGCTCCCCCGATGGGACCTTCCCTCGGAGCCTTCATCCTCCCCCGTCTCCTCCTCCTCCTCGGAGTCGCTACTGTCATCTTCTCCCGGCGGCATCTGTTCTGGAGCGGGCTCGAGACCGAGCATCACCTTCACCAGAAGGGATGGCTCCGCACGCTGACCACGTTGGCGCGCGTACTCGTCCATGGCCGTCAGATATGCATATTTCCGGTTGAAGTCCACCCTGTCGGTGATCTGGAGGCGCCCGACCTCTGGCAGATAGATTCCTTCTCTGAGTATCTTTCGCCAGATGACGTCGGTCCCCAGTGACTGCCGCAGGGTCATCCAGGCCGACCACAGTGCCGGGAAGACCGCATCGTGGGAGGGTTCGAGCAGACGCCTCACCTGCTTCCCGGGCCGCTCCCCGACCGACGCATGCGCCCCCTCTCTGGGCGCCGAGGTCGTGGCAGCAGCCTGCGATGCGCCCGCCGCCGAAGTCCCTGCTCGCGCCGGCCCCGCTGCTTGGCGCGCCTCCGTTCTCCCCCGTGTGGCGGCGCCTCGCCTCCTCCCTTGATGCCCGGTCTCCGCACGGGTGACCTCGAGCCGCCGAACTGGCTTCCGTAGAAGCCCCTCAGGGTACGCGATGGCCCAGTGTTCGGCATACTCGGTTGCCAAGCCTGCGTCGATCCCGGTAGGAGGGAGAGTGATGACGTCGCCAGAGCCGAAGGCGACGAACATCAGCCACATCTGGCGAAGGACGCAAGGGTTCGTCTTCTCCCGAACAGCAGTGAATACCCTCTTCGGCATCCGTTGAAGGCACCCGAACTGCCTGGCGAACCGGGTCGGCACGTAAGGCTCGCAGATCACCTTCCCGTCGATCCGAGCCACGAGCACCCCGCCCCGCATGTTCAGGAAATATTCATGCTGCTCCAGCGGGCCCTGTCCGTTGTCGATCATCTGGCCGACAGGAGTGGGGAACGGGCTGAAGTTGAAATTGGCATGATTGCCAATCCGAACCCTCACGCCCTCCTCACTGAGGGTCATCGGAGCGACCCCCGCAATGTTCAGCAGGGAGGGTCGCAGGCCGTTGCCCGGAGGACTGATGGCATTTGGGAACGTATACCCACCGAGGTGAGCAGCCACCCATCCGTGGAAGAACTGAAAGGGCCCACAGATCCTTCGTGGCGACCCCCCTCGTGAGATGCGTCCCAGAATGGCATACAGCCTCGCCAGTACTGGGACCCCGAGGTTGTATCTCTTGTTGGCAGCCATGGCGCCCGCCATCGCCAGTGTCGCCGGGCGGACGCCCATCCTCGCATCCCGCACTGGCAGGAGCCACCCGCTCAGAAAGGCGGCCAGGAACGCCGCGTACCGGACGTTCGGGTCCCGGGCCTCGATGACGCGGTACCCCC
Organism: Viscum album; assembly: GCA_963277665.1. Lineage (NCBI taxonomy): Eukaryota > Viridiplantae > Streptophyta > Magnoliopsida > Santalales > Viscaceae > Viscum > Viscum album. The sequence continues at coordinate 683,691,132 of OY728139.1, read as the reverse complement.
ATGAGCGGTAATCGCCCGTCTCCAGGACCCGCCAGTACGACCCGTTCCGGCTCCTCTGAGCTGCGGTCGGGCACCGCTTCCCCCTGCCTGGCATCTTGACAGCCGGGTCATGCTCCAGGAACTGGCCGAACCAATCCTTGTAGGCTATGTCCTTCTGGAAGTCTTGGATCCCGAGCCGCTGCGTAGCCAGGTCAAGAAGATGCCAGGTCAGAATGGGAGTCCGTGACCTGTCCTCCCAGATGTTCTTCGGTGGCAGGAACTCATCGTACTGGTAGCCCTCCAGCGGGATACCTCCGATGCAGTGGATGTCCCAGAGACCGATGCCGACCTCCCCATGGTGAAGATGGAAGGTGTTGGTATCCGGGGACCAGCGAGTGAACAGCTCCGGCCCGAGCTCAGACTGCTGGTAAAAGTGGAACTGCGACGTCCACACCGCCTCGAACAGGCCGATGTACCGCAGCTCCTCTGCGAAGTGATCGCAAGTGTGGCGTACCCAGAATGCCCAGGCCCATTCACTGGTAAAGTTGCCCCCAGATCGCAAGTCCCAGTCCTTCAGCCAGCCCTTGGTGTCGTCAGTGACACTCTGACGGTATGTGCTCGAGTAGAGGGCTGGAGAATTCTCCGCTGTAGGCTCACCCCCATCAATGGTTCGCGTCCTCGGGTTCAGGACGTAGACGTCCAAGTGCCTGGTCTCCCTGGCCGGATGCCCATTGTTGGTGATGTTATAGCGGGGCAGCTCGTCCTCCCGAGTCACCCAGGTTCGCGGCGCATCAACCTCGAACCCTGGCACTGGAACCTCATCCAGGAGGCCAAAGTTCCAGAGCGGCAGGTTGTCTGACAATGGGTATGTCTTCTGGGCCGGCGTTAGTAAGTCGAACAAGGATTGATTGTTAGAAACAATCTCCTTGGCTCCGTAAACCTCCTCGTTCGTCGCCATCTCGGCTCTGCGAGTGGCGGCATCCCCTTCATTTCCTCTGTGCGCGGCCATCTCGGAAGATTCGGGAGTCGTGCGGGTTAAGGGATGAAGCGTGCGGGATCGGACGAGGCTGGTGGAAAAGTTTGAGAGGCGGCGCGCAATCCTAGTGGACGGCGCGCAATCGGGAAGTCCTTCGCGAAAAACCCCGGGTATTCGCGCAAAAACAGAGCGAAGTCCGGACGGTTTTGCGCGACGAGCGAGCGAATTCCGCGCCGGAAAAGGCAATTTCGCGCACGAGAGCAGAGAGGCTTATCGCACGGAAGGCCAGTGTACGGCACGGAGGGACCCAGTGCCCCTATTTATAGGCGAGGCCGTGGTCCGCGCTGCGCGGAAAAGGCTTTGCGCGACCGCATCGGCCGCTTTCGCGCCCGACACCCATTTTTGCGCGCCACAGTCCCGCGTCGCCCAGGACTTCGGCATTCCGGCGTCTCCCTCGGAACCCGATCGTTGCGACCTCTCGCCGATCAGATTCTGAGGGGGGGCTTTTGTAGACGCCGGAAAAGTCCGTTGTTCCCAAACGAAGCTCCGGATGCGGAAAGCGAGGTCATATTTGGAGTCGGAAGGATGTTTCGGAGGGCCCGGAGGCCTTGCGCGGAATTTCAGAGGCCCGCGCGCAAAGGTGATGTTCCGCGCGCAAACCCCCCAGGATGCGCGCAAGGCGCCGGTCCGGCGCGCAATTTTACGCGCCGCGGGTCCGCGCGACTCCCTTGCGCGCCGCGCCCGATTCCGCGCCCGCGAGGAGAATTTCGCGCTCGCACCCTGGATTCCGCGCCCGGGGTTGCCTATAAATATAAGGCGACCCCCAACGTTTCAAAGGTTGCTGGATGTCGAAACGTCTCTCGTGCGCGCAATTCAACCCCTTCCGCGCGCAATGACGAACTTCAGGTAACCTCCTTTCTTTCGCGCAAGAAAGCCTCGGGGTCCGCCTTCGCGCGCAATCCCTGCTGGCTCCTTTCATTTGAATAAAAACTCACCCTAAGGCCTTTGCGCGCAAAAGAACCCGCTTGCGCGCAATTGCCCCCGGGGTGCGCGCAATCCGGCCTGATTGCGCGCACCCCCCCCTTCTTTCAAGTGGCCATTCGTTAAAGAATGAGCCGTTGCCCCCGCGCGCTATCTGAAGCCCGGTGTGAGCAATCTCAAGCATCCGCGCGCAAGGCGCTGGCCCAATTGCGCGCCAGCCGCCCCGATTGCGCGCCGGCCCGCAGTATTGCGCGCAAAGCTTCCTTTTTGCGCGCAATCTGCCAGGGTCGTCCCCGTTGACCTCCTAAGGGTACCCGCCTATGTGGCACCCGATGATTCTCATCCCGGGTGCCCGCACCGTGCGTTGTCTTCCCGTGCGGCCCTCCAGGTTCGTGCGAAGTGACATGCACCCATCGTCCGGCAACCTATGCCCAGCATGACGTTAAACTGCGCATTCGTCCCGCATGACGTTAAACTGCGCATTCGTCCCGCATGACGTTAAACTGCGCATACGTCCAGCATGACGTTAAACTGCATATTCGTCCAGCATGACGTTAAACTGCACATCCGTCCAAGCTGCACGACGTTAAACTGCCTAGCCCCCATCGTCCGCGCTGCAAGACGTTAAACTGCCAAGTGCTTCGTCCTCAACACATGACGTTAAACTGTACTTTGTCCGGCAAGACGTTAAACCGTCCGCTTCGTCCTCAACACATGACGTTAAACTGTACTTCGTCTGGCAAGACGCTAAACCGTCCGCAACCTGATCCCGTGCTCCGCACGCAGGGTCCCCCCGGTTTGGATGTGGCCCCCACCCGCTCGTCCCTGCAGGGATGTCGGGATTGCCCTTCTTTAGGGACGATTTAATGGGAGTGGCTTTTCCCTACGGGGGCAGGGTATTACAAACCCCTAGTTTCTCGTGGGAGGCTGCACATGTGTATCTCCATTGCGCCTCCCCACTGCCGAAGCCAGTAGAGGGTCTGACTGGGATCGAGGTGTCTTCCGCTTTCGGTCCAAGTCCCTTCCAACTGAGTTTTGCAGCATCCGGGCTGCCCCAAGTGCGTAAGTCCTGACAGAATGAACTACGTGGACTTTGATCCCTGTCTTCTATACAGGGTACGTAGGAAGCCTCCCTGAGGTCCAAGCCCACCACCTGGTCGTCCCGGTCGTATTTACGTCGGTTCGTCCATCAGTGGACCCCTCCAGGGTTCACGCTTGCGTTGATTCACCTATGAATCCGCCCTTGTGGGAGACTGCCCGTGTGTATCTCCACAGTGCCTCCCCACAGCCCCCCTTTTCCATTTCCCCTTTTATCGTCCAGCATGACGTGAAACTGTGATCCACCCGGCCGTTCCATCCCCCTCCGTGCGAGGTGGTTCGGTTCAATCCTCCGCCCGGCGGCCTCGACCTCTTCGTGAGTCGGCTTGCCGACGTCCAGCATGACGTTAAACTATATGCCCGAACTACGTTGACTTTGATCCGTGTTAACGCGCGGTACGTAGGAAGCCCCTCTGGGGTCCAAGCTCTTCACTCCATCATCCATCCTGATCCTTACCCGGGCCGCCACATCCCGGTGGGGTCATGCCACTTCACTCCACTCCACGTTACTTGGGAAGCCGCCCATGTGCTGGCCCCAGCGTCGGAGGTTCCCCGCAAGGGGTTCTGTCATCTGATCCACTCTTCGTGTTGATCGGTCCGACGCCGTCCCCGCTGGACGTTAAACTCGCGGCATACCCCTTGTTAAACACGGGAAGCTGAGGAAAACCTCAGGTGACACAGTTCCCCGCACCTAGTACGGGATGCCTCCGGCCATTATCCCTTCGAGAAGCCCTATTAGGGACGGAAGACAGATGTGCAGAGCCGCAGTGTTACGACACGCCCCCAGCACCCAGAGCCACCCGGCCTTCTCACCGCAGGTTGCTGCCCCGCCCAGACTCCTTGGAACGTCCGGGCGGAAGCAGCGTAATTAACCGGTGTCCATGAAGATATGGCGCCGGGAACGAGATTCACGAACATTCTTAAGTCTATGAGGGAGACCCGGATTAGGCGACAAGTTCCGAGGAGACGTCCAAGGAAGGAGGAGCCGACATCCCATCATCCCGGTTTCGATCAAGGAGCAGACGCCCCTGAATAAGGGACGGATGCCGCCCGCCCTTGGAAAGCGGGACTGCGGGACCACAAGCCGCGCGCCCATCCCCTCGGGTTGACGGGTGCACGCGCGAACGCGTCCTGGCGGAACAGCGTAACCCGACGCACATCCGCACCGAAACACCCCTAATCATTTTTTTCAAGAAGAACAGCTTCATAACATCAACATGTGATACATAACAATAGATGTTTTCTTTAATTATATAAAACCATCTTTGGTAGTGACTCGATGTTCTCAGAAAACATTAAATATATTCTCATAGAGCACGAAATAAAATACAATATGACATATACAGTTATTGCAAAGAAGTTACATGTACTTCAGTCATTAGGATCCATCTCATCACAGGATTTGCATTGTTCCCTTGTCCTTGAAGATTGCTGAATCTCATCATTCTTTTAATCCCTTCCAATAGAGAATTTCATTGGATAATGTCCCACTTCTCCACATTTATGACATTGAATAGTATAAGGTCAATTATATTGAACATTATATCCATTTATCATAATATCCATTTTTTTATGAAATTGACTACTTTGTGCCCTATCATCCCACACTTAAAACATCTCCCGGTTCCATTGTGACATTTTACTGGGTGCCTCTTTATACACTTCTTCCACAAAGGAAATTGGGTTTTATTTCCCTTATCACCATTATCAGATGAACATCTTTGAGACTTAATCTTCCTATTACTGGATGAATTTGGGCATTCGAGTAGGTAAAAATTATTAACTGTCATTTTTGATAGCTGGTTTGGAATAATCACAATATGTTAAACTTGATCACTCGTTGTCTCTATCATATTAATAAGGAAATCGTCACATTTCCTATCACATTGGTTGTTGGGACATGTTCTTCTATTTCCCGCCATTAACTAAGAAAAGAAAGTATAATTAGGGGGCTTAAATACTTAGCCAATAATCATCAGAAGGAAACATTAAGCATAGAAGGATAAACTTGTAGAAGAAGTTCCAATCTAGGTTATCCATGATTATAAATTCATTTTTTGAATCTTTATTTCAATTTATCTTTGTTCCTTTAATAATGGTTCATACTAATCTTATGAATTTTACAAAGCATATCCCCCGAGAGTGTCAAACCAAGAGTGTACCAAGGCCCATTTTCATGCATCAGGTTACCCCCGGTCAAGCCCGAATCACCTTGTTAGAGTTTTTCACTCCTAGGTACATCTGTTCCAAAGCCACATCTACTTGTTCGTATCCAGATAGGGATTTCATTTTTTGTAAACCACTTACTCAATACATCAACAGATAACACGATGATTTCCTATATTTAATATTTTCATTAAGAAACCTTGTAAAGTTTTCAAATGCTAATTTCCACAAATAACTAAACCTCCCTTTGATACCAACTATAATATCCAACCTTTTTATCGCATAAACCTTCATTACATTATACAAAACTGAGGATCTTTAAGGTCTAGTGTCTTGGAAACCCGGAACATAATACATAACAACATAAAAAAATTCTTCATAAAAACATGAAAGGATTCTTCATTTGTTCATCCTATGTTCATTACTGTATCTCATAACCAGGGAACATACATCAATGGAAAGGGTGAGAAGAAGGCCCAGTAAGAGAAACAAGGGAAAAATTTTACATGTGAACATGAGATACATCAATAAACTCATGATAAATAACTTTAAGGCTTGAGAAAGAGATCATGAGGCATATTATAATGAAAGGAACGTGATTTATAACATGACTATGTGATACGACATTTTACTTATACAATCATGAACATTTCACCAAGGTCCATACCCAAGGTGTCATTTAAAAAAATTACCATGGTTATTCACCAAGGTATCGTTAAATTTGTAATCCCAAGAGATTAAATCATTACCCAATGCATTGGAGCGCTATCTGGGTGAACCCTTAAATATTCCTTTATTATCATGTGAACCACATATATCGTCATAAAAAATCTCATAAATAACCCATATAGCATAAAATAAATGGGTTTTATTTCATAATCATAACGTTTTAAAAACTGCTTTTAAGACATGATCTTTATGTCATTTTAAACCCACAAAAAAGGAAAGTGGGGTTCATATATGTAAATACAAGAATTAAAATATAAAATTTTGATATAAATGTGAATACCCCTATTAATGAAAGATCTTTGAGTAATAACTTAATAAAATAAAAGAATTTGAGGAAAAGAGAGAGACATATTGAGACGAAAATTCTGCAACATAACGACTATGTTACAGGGATTTATAAAACATTGAAAAGAGAGGGGACATGGGTTACCCAATCATAAATGATCCAAAAACAGTATAGGGATATAATATAATTTATATAAGAACATGGTTGCGAAATTTTAAAGACATACGATATGAAATGAAATTTTTTGAAAGAAAGAAAAAAAAATAAGATTTCTCTTATAAAAGTTTGGTAGCCTAACAACATCACTTAACACTTATAAAAAATGAATTGATGAGATAAAATAGGGTATCTCATAATATGAATATAAAATTATAGTATAATGGATTTACAGATCATACCCAAACATAAGAAAAAATTACTTGAAATACTTGACATGAAAATAGAACTTTGAAAATGAGAAGGGTGAAAGAATCCCATAGAAAAATTCGGCAGTCTAACAGCGCCACTTAAAAAATAATAAAATTAATTGATGATAGTAAGAGGGGGTCTCTCATCATATGAAAATACAAATTAATATATGTTAAATATAAAATAACATCCTCCAACATAGGAACATGGAGCATAAATGAAATGACATACAAGAGAGTACCTGAAAAGAAAGAGAGATGTCAGATCCCTTACCTTGATGAGTAATTCTGAAAGCTTGATGGTAGGGACCTTGGGATGATTGAGGGAGCCTTGGGAGGACTCCTTGGTAGTTAAGGATACCAGAAAAGCGTTTTAGAGGATTTGGAAATGAAAAAAATGAGGTAAAGTCTTTGTAGTTATAAGAGAAGTGAGGGGACAAGTCATTAATGGCCAAGGGACACCTCATCAGTGGTATTCGCAAAACCATTGGCTTGAATTTGTTATTTGCCCATGGTATTAGACACTTGAGACACATCATACATTATCTAACTATTCATAAGTCATCTAGAATTATTTAATAATTATTACATCCTAAATGATGTCATTAAACACTCGAAACTAAAAACTGTATTTTCACTATTCACTAAAAATTCATTTTTTTCAGAAAAATCCCCAAAAATCACCATAACCTAATATCAATGCTCTGAATTCAAAAATTAACACAATTTTATAAAAATAATTTTCTAAATATTTTTAATTTAATTTTTAATTAAAAAACACTATTCACCCGAAAAACTAATACTTGACTAATAATTTCTGAAACAATTATTTACCTATTTTATTGAATCAAAATACATAATCAAGGTGCCTAAATTATATTAATGGTTTATTTAAGTGAGATTAATAATCCATTTGTCACATTACTAATACTAACTGTAAAATCACTATTTATAGTTTACTATTCATCAAAAATTAATTTGATCTAATTAGACTCTAAATTTCATATTGAACACAACTGTAGAAGACTATTTTTTGAAAATAAATACACATTTTTAATTATTTAAGGATAACATAAATATTTTAAAATGTCATTTTTCCAAAATTCATCAATAATATTCATCCTATATTTATCCGGACACTTGAGATTAACAAACGTCACCATAAGAAGAAATCACAATATTTATTTAAATCAAAGGATTACACAGGCAGTTACAATCTCATTACATAACCCCTTATAACACCAGCACATGACATAAGTGTAATGTGTACTAGGGTGATATAACCTTAGAGAGGGTCGACCAACATTGCCTGAGTTGTGATTTCTATCATCTTGATCTTCTCATGAAGGCGATTCCATTCCAGCTTCACACCATGAAGTTCAGCTTGGGTTTGGTCCAGAGCAAAGCCCAAAGGTGCTACCTCTTTCCTGAGTTCCATCAGATGGACTTCTATTGGCCTGAGACTACTAGATGGGCCCATCAAATCTTATTTCTATATTAATTAATCATGATCACTTGTATTTATAGACAATAATCGCCTCATTTAGTTTCCAACGGTCATATTGACCAACGGTCATATAACAGTCGAAACCCAATGGTATTATTTTAATTATACTCATTTTATTAAATGAAATAGTTTTGTTGAGTATAGAATAAAATAACACACAAAGTTAGGAAAGAAAATTTATTCAAAATTTCGGGTCGTTACAAAAAATTAATTAAAGTGATTTCTTTTAGTTCGCCATTTCTTATAACCATCATGAACATTTATCAATTAATTTAATATAATTTTAATATATTGGTTCCAAAAGATTATATAACTTATAATGTGTATTATAAAATCTAATTGGACACCAATAATGGTTTTATGACCATAAATACAATCGGTAATATAAAATGAAAGTGTACCATCCATGATAGTTGTAAATCAACATATCATAGGCAATGTTCTCAATTTTAGAAAAATATATAGAGGAGATGGAGTTTGAAAATTAATTTTTCAATTGAAAAGATAAAATTAAATTATATATATTATACTATCTTTTTAATTCACTTTTATAAGTGATGGATAAGATGTAATAAAAAATGAAATGAAATTAAGAAGGAAAATAAATGAAAATTGAAGATGATTTTACCTCTTGAATTTTTCACTTTGAGAACTTCTTTAAGGCACTTGATTTTATCATTTTGGTGAGACCATAATGTCCTCAATGTGATGATGATTCGTGGGAAGGAAATTAGGATTCAATTAAATAGGCCAGATGAATTTTAGGTTTTATGAGTGGAAGTGGTGAGAGGTGGTATTTATAGTGGAGGAGAGGTGCATTTTTTATTATTTTATTAATTAGATTATTAATTAGGATTAGGTCTATGAATATTTTTTACATTACCAATAAATATATTAAAATATTTTATATTTTGATATTATGGGATTACATCATTCATACATCATCTATGAATCAATAAATCATATATTTGTCAAATATCGTAAATTACCGTATTTTACTATTCTCAAACAAAGTCCACTATTTTTGAAAAATACTAAAAAAATCAACCCAACCATTTCTTAAGATGTAGAAATCAAAAATTAACTCCATATTATGAAAATTATTTACTAAATTTGAGAAATTTAATTTTTAATTAAATCCATAAATTATTTGAAAAATAATAATATTAAAAATATAAATAATTTTACAACACTTTGATAAATTAATTAAAATCTTATAATATTATCATATAATCATAAGAAAATAAAATATTAATTTATTAATATATTTTACAAAAATAATTTTCCTTTTAAATCATTAAAATATAAATTAAATTACAAGTGAATATATATGTTTCACAAAAATACCAATACTTAATTTATCACTATCTAAATATTTTTTACTTTTTCCTTAATATAAATTTATCATATTTTCAATTTTAAGATACATGAATTTTATTTATACTTTCATAGGTGATGTTACTATTCTATTCATATAGATTACTTAATTTTGGTAAATTCCACTTATATCATTATACATTTATAATGAACCTTACTATTTACTATCAGGAGGACAAAAATATTATTTTATAAGTACATAGGTTGTTGTAATTAGAGGTAGGTGAGGCAGATATACTGGCTCGTCATCTTGTTTATGAGGGTTCAGAGCACGTCCATCTGATTCATAACCTTATGGGTAATGTTCATTCTATAAATAATTCTTATAAAAATCATCATTATAGACATCTAGAGTTTAAGGTGGGTCATCTATTCCTTCTACCAATAGCCCACAAATTTGTTCCCAAATGAATCAAGTGATGAGGTATGTTTTCACATTGATATTTGGGGCCTCCTGATATATTGGAGAGAGTTGTACTAGTGTCCTAGCAGTTGTAGTTACCTCAAAGTTATTGTGCCATGCACGATGTCTTCCATATATATTGGCTTCATCAGAACCTTGTTGACCTATCTCATTCTTTTGACCTAGAGGATATCAAGATGGAAGAGTGTGTGTCTTTTGAGGCTAATTTGATATGTATCATTGATTGGAGCATGAAGTCTCTTTGTGGAAGGTTATATCCTCTAGTTTGGGTGCCATGGTAGCATGGACGTGTAAAGGGTGAGACATAAGAGTGGGAAGCTGATGTTTGTGGGATGTGCCCAAACTCTTCTTTGAATTTGTTCTACTACCCCTACGAGGGAAACTATGGGATGAGATTTCTTAAGGAGGGGATGTTGTAACATTCTATTTTTTTCAAAGGAAAGAACAAATAGTTTTTCTAAATCCTTTAAACATGCCTGAAATACATTCCAAAGAGGATAAAGGAGGATTCAAGGGTATATGTGTCTCATTTGAAGCCTAGATCCTCATAAATTAAAGAATCAGACTTGGGCAACTGGTTAGAGGAAGCTATTTAACCAAACCCACATATTTCTCTAAAGTCATGTGGTTGTAGATAGCGGGCACCTAGGGCCTTCACAGTTTTTATGCAACCATGTGAGCTATCTAAAATCATTGATAGTGTGGGTTTTCATGGTTTTTGCATGGTTATAAAAACCGTGTAGAAAACTGGTTGAGGTTCCCCTTTATAGTAGTGAATGGTTCACATTTGGTGCATGGTTGGCCAACTGTGTGGCTAAATCATGCGTAATGGTGTTTTGGGGAGAAGTTACTAATATAACCCTCATTAATGATTTAAGATTTTTCCCCTTTAATCCTCTCATTCCCAAGCAGTTGAAGCTCATTAATCGTACATATAATCCATATTCTCCTCCAAACCATGGAATCAAATAAAATCTTCTATCGGATATACTATATTCACCATCATATCCAACATAATACTAGAGGTTTGATCTTGATTCCTCTCCAATCTATTTCATTTTCATCATCTCATCTATTCAGGTATTTGGTACCACGAACATTGTTTTCGATGATTTCACTGGGGAGCACGTGCGTCCGTCTCTTTGTGTATGTCGACATTTTTTGTTGCCCCACATTCCCGCTTTCGAAAGGTGGGAGGAATCTATTCCTTGTTTAGGTACATTTTATCCTTGATCGAAACTAGATGATGACATGTCGGTTCTTCCTTTCGTGGATTCCTCTTTAGAACTCGTCCCTTATTTTGGGTCTCCCTTAAAGATTAAGACGTTGTTCGTGAAACTCTTCCCAATGTCATATCTTCATGGATGCCGGTTAGTTACACCGTTTCTATTGGGATATTCGAAGGCATCCATCTTGACAATCAACCTTCTGTTAGGGGTGTAGTCACATTGGACATCACTGGAGTGTATGGACGCTAGAATGCGGGCGCGCCTAGGTTTCTTCCCATTATTATATGGATTCTCGAGGGCGTGGAAGTCCAAGGCATCTCACATCAGATATTGGGAATTATATGCCAAAGGAATGTCTCTAAGGTTTTCCTCATCTTACCTAGTTTAACACAGTGTATGTCGCAAGTTTAATATCTAGCAAAGATGGATCGGACTGATCAGAACACTGACTATAGTGAATCAGATGGGTAAACCCCACAGAGGGAACACTGATGTTGTGGATAACATGTGGTTAGTTACCCGGTTACTGGTAGGAGCAGTGATGAGGTGAATTGGCATGATCCGACCGAGATGTGGCAGCCTGGGTAAGAATCAGGATGAATGATGGATGGTTATGTCAAGTGAAGGGGAATGAGATGGAACCAACTTAATGGTGACAGTACTATTGAGACTGGGCCTCGAAGATACATCCTACGTATCCTCGTGAAAGGGAATCAGAGACCACGTAGTTCATCTGATGACGACTTACCATTGATTGGAAAACCTCAATAGCTTAATACAGAATAGGGTTGACAATGTCTTACCACATAATGGGACTGACAAGGGCTTACTTCTGAATGGGGTTGACAATAGCTTACCCCTGAATGGGGCTGACCACGGCTTACCATTGAATGGGGCTGACAATGGCTTACCACTGAATGGGGCTTGCAACGGCTTACCACTGAATTGGGAAGACAATGGATTATCGATGAATGGGGCTGACAACGGCTTACCACTGAATGGGGCTGACAATAGATTACCACTGAATGGGGATGATCCTCGGGGAGGCTTCCTACGTAACTTGTCTAGGAGACTGGGATAAAATCTTGCATAGTTCCGGATGGTGGGAACAAACGTGAAGGGGGTCAGAACCAATGGTTTTTGTGCATAATCCTCATGGAGGATTCCTACATACCTTGGATTTGAAGGGATCAATGTACACAATGTTCGTAATGGTGGGAACCCTTGTGAAGATGGTCAGAACCAGTGGATGTTTGGATTGAACCTCAGGGAGGCTTCGTACGTACCTTTCCTTGGGAAGGTTCAAAGTCCATGTAGTTCTGAATGGTGGGAACTAACATGAAGGGGGTTGTAACCAATGGATGTTGGGATTGAACCTTGTTGAGGTTTCCTACATACCCTTCCTTGGCAAGGATCAACGTCCATGTAGTTCAGGGTTGGTTGTGGTGAACTGACGTGAAGGGGGTCGAAACGACTAGGTGTTGGGCTTGAACCTCCGGGAGGCTTCCAACGTACCTTGCCTTGGCAAAGATCAAAGTCCACATAGTTCAAGATTGGTTGTGGTGAACCGACGTGAAGGGGGTCGGAATGACTGGATGTTGTTCTTAAACGTCAGGGTGGCTTCCTACATAACTTGTCGTGGCTAGGAACAAATTCCATGTTGTTCAGGATTGGTTGTGGTGAGCCAACATGAAGGTGGTCAGAACAACCGAGTGTTGGGAAGAAACCTCTGGAAGTCTTCCTACATACCTTGCCTTGAAAAGGATCAATGTCCACGTAGTTTGGGTTGGTGTGTAGGGATTACACTCTAGGCTTCCCGGTGGGGATGTCATGGTCGATGCTTACTCTAAGACCACATGAGTCATTCTCGGTGTGAGAAACAAGAGACAGTAAAGGCTAGATGATCATGATGAAAATGGTGCTTCCTTGGGAAGTGGAATAGGGCTCATGTGTGGTTAGTGGCACAAAGAAAAGACAGGGGCTTATGTGTGGTCCAGAGCCCAAGGATATGGAGATTGGGACTTACTCCAGGTTGGAGTCTCGGATAGAGACAAAGCCCAAAGGGAGAGGGATTTGGAACCGAGGAAAAGAGGGCTCCGGTGCCCAGCCTCCACTTTCTAGTCTTCGACCAAGAATAATATACGTGGATCAGGGGTGGAACCTCATGCAAGAATGTTTAACGCCTTACACCAAGGTGGTTTCCCTTCCCCCACAGACAGACTCCACTCTAATAAATAGGATCACATTCCATGTCAGGAATGATATCACTGCCATGGAGACCAGTGGGTGTAGAGAATGTCTGAGATGGGGCACCCCACCTATGACACACAAGGAGTTTAACATCATGTGCTGAGGATGATGGTGCTTGGCATTTTAACATCCTGCATCTCGGATGAGGTGGGTTCAGTCCAAACCCCTAGGACTTACATAACTGACACTCGCCCGCCCTTGATGGAAGGAAGGCATCAAAAATGTCGTGGTCAGGGGGTGTCATGGAGTGGTCCACAGAGAGGTCCACATTAGCCTGGCTTTGCGAAGAAGAAATAGCCATTATCTTTCCTATGAGAAGAAGCATCAGGTGAAGCAACACAACGAGAAGTACTATCCACGGTATATTGAAATTGCTTCGTGCAAAGCTAGAAGTTTGAACGGGGAAAGGGGTTGTGCCAAAAAGAGGTTCATATGTAGAGGCCTCATGAAGCTCTAGTGCTCCATGTATTTGAGGGGTTTCATGAAGGGGTGTTCTCCACGAAGTGAAGTGGTGAAGCCTATGCATAAGCCATATGTGCATATGGAAGGTGTTTTGTGAAGTGGAAAGGCATTCATGGCACAATGCCTCACGAAGCAAGGATGCCTTGCGAAGCGTAGTAATGTGGGGAAATTTTCCACACGAAGCACAATGGGCCTGCTTAGAATATGGGTCACATGTGCATGAAGGATACTTCCTGAATCATAAACGCTCCATGATGAACTGAGTCACCTTAGGGATCTCCTTCCTTCGCAGAGACCCATGGGCTCCAAGAAGGGAATCCGTCTATGAAGAGGTGCCGAATTTATAAAAAAGGGAAGGCACTTCGTGATGAAAAAGTACCTCGAAGAGCTCATGGTTCATAGAGAAGAGGTTGTTTTCTTGATTTTGGATCTAATAAAGAGAATGTTTGGATGATCTGTCCTTTGGGATCGATGGTAGACCATTATTTATAGTAAATAGGTTCCTTGAATCAGAGCTTTCTTGGTATGAAGGAAAAGTTTGCACTGTAGTGGGTTCTTGAATGTCAAAGGGGTTTGCAGAGCATCCCGTCTCCTTGCTATTCTGTAGGTCTGCAAATTTCAAAGGGGAAAACGGATCATCCCACCTCCTTTCTCCACAATGGGTTCACCAACTTCAAAGGGGCTTACATAGCATACTTCCTCCTTACTTCGCGGTGGGTTTGTGGGGGGGGGGATCCATATATGGTCTTCATGAGGTAACCCTTAAGGCTTTCCGATTTTTTATTCATCCCAAATTATGGCATCAAAAAAGGAACCCCTCAAAATGGAGTAGAGGAGAAACCAATGGTTGAAGTCTGAGTGTCAATCGCCCAAATCCATCGGCTTTCCGTGATGCTAACTCATGAATGAGGCTCGTGATGTGGAGAGGAAACGGGTAGACTGAGCATACTTCAAATCACACTGCGGTTTGGACGCACCGCTAAGCTCCAAGGTTCCTCTCCTATAAATAGGGCATTTGACATCTCTTTTTTCCTTTCTCTTGTCCATGTTTTTGGATTTTAGCGTACTCGATTTATGAATCTCTATGTACTCAGTGGTTTCTCTTTGAGAATCGGCCTTTCAACTTCATGGTGCACAACGAGTCCTAGACATTATGTTAGAGCACTTTGAAACTTGTGTTTGAAGGATGGGGAAGGGCTCCGTGAAAAGCCTTCATGGCTGGGCTCCACGAACATGCACCATAGAGGAGCTTCTCAAACAAAACCTTGGAAATCCCAAACATAAAAACTGAATGGATCACAAGGAGGCTTCTATGGGGGGTCTTTGCGAACGCTTCTGGAAGGGAGAGATGGCGAATATCTTGGTTATAAGGGAGTTGGTATGGAGCCACTCTAACCAAAATTCATAGGTGGAGCTACTGTTACAATGCCATAGAAACTATATGATGTGTAAGAGTCTTCCACTGTATGGATTTAGGCTAAGGGATGATGTATTAATCTTTAGATCATGTAGGGATGAGCCAACATACTGGTTCAAGAGCACGTCATGCCATCGTCAATGGTTCAGGGAGGCTGACGGCCATGCCCAAGAGGACATCACTCTGGTTACTTCTAATTGCATGTACATCTATCTGAACAATATTGATGGGAAGGCATTGCAGGAAGAAAAATCCCCCCTCTGTACTTGATGATCTTAAAGGTGGCCCTGAGGAACCTGGGGAAGGGATGGTCCAATGAATGGGATTTTTTCTAGGTCGGAAACATCACAGATGACTGGGCTTGGGCCTACCAGGTAGGCGCCTCGTGTGAATAGTTCAGGGCAGATCTTAGGGGAGTCGGCCTGTATAAGGCAGCTTGGGCCTCCCAATTTCAAATCTTCCAACTGAAGTAACTGATGTCGGAGTTTTTGAGCATGTGGTCATCGAGGACCAATACCTTCCATTTACACCATGTGAATGTTGTAATTAGTTAATGGGATGTGAATTAGATCTCATGGGTCCCAATATTGGGAGATATGTGTGATGAATTCCACCTAGTTATGGGTACGTGGAAGGATCCTGAGATAAATTCATCACTAGTGAAGGTGTTGATGGAGATGGTGAAGAGAGAGGACAAGGAATCAGTTATAGACGTCAACTTTAGGTGATGGTTCAATCAGTTCCAGATCTTTCTATAAGATATGAAGTTTTTGGTGAGGCCTTGAACTTGCACGAAGGGGTCTCAATGAGTAAAGGAGCACTTGTACTGACGGATCATAGAGGACAACTAGTGGAAAACGTGGGGATTCAGTGTTAGTATCGAGCATCAAACGGTTGTTAGGTTGGCGACATTCATCGTGGATCTCATCTGCGGTTAGATCCTACTGTTGAGGGATAAAAACATGGGCGAGCGACCAAGCACATTTATCATGGCATTCATGCTGGCGACAGGAGGTTGGGTAAACCTCAAAATCTCGATGCTCACCAATCTGTAAAATATGTTGTGGCATATCATCAAGGGGAAGAGGCCACAGAGGATATGTAGACCATTCAACCTCCTGTATGGTTGGATAATGGTGCACGTCGGGGGGGGGGGGGGTCTGTGAATATCTGAACCCCATCTCAACACCAAGATTGAACATATGAAAATCCATCTTGAACACCGTATGGAGATTTCCGGCCAATATGACCAGGTCGTCGGTACTAAACCGAGTCTGGAAGGTAGATGAGTTCAACTTACACCCATTCCTGCTACCAAAAGGTTCTTTCATTATTGTTTTCCAAGGAACGAAAGAGCATCTATCTTATCTTCTGGCCTTTTCAGCAGGATTCTTGGTGGAAAGACTATACTTTGAGCCTCTTTGCGAGCTTTACACCTCGCACCGATTCTCCAGGCAATTTCGGTGTATGCAGTGACTGACCTCACATGACTATTTAGGGGTGCTCCACGAGGAACATCCATATGTGATGAGTTATATGTGGCTCATGTTCACCCAAGAAGACAGAAAGATGCGGAACGAGTTTCCTCCACCCACAACTGTCTTTGGGTTGGTGAAAGAGAATGCCAAAATCTGGGAGGCGGCCTAACAAGGAGTGATGCAGAAGCAGCCCACCGTTCGAGCCGGTGATGGTGTGCCTCTTCAACCTCAGAGCTAGGTCCGGAAGGTGGTAAGGACATCTCATGGTGGTGGTTATTCGATGTCAGTGAGGCTAGAACTGGTTGTGGTGGGGTAGTGGAACTAGATCTAGAAATAGAAGAGGACCTGGTGGTCCCAGAAGAGCAGAGTTATCCTGAGGGGTGGCCACCAAGAGGATTTTGTAGAATATCCATCCAGGATCCAGGGAAGAGGTTGTGCCATATATACATTATAGATAATGATTCCTTCCCAGAGTCTTTGGATATCTGGGATGTCAAAAGGAAATTCCTTAGCCCCTCTGAGAGGTGTAAACACTTGAACCGTCTTAGGATGGACTTTCCGGGAATTGGCCCTATCAGGGCCGGCTTTGTAGTATCCTAGGTGGAGGTGGAGTGATACCTGACCGAGTTGGAGGATTTTGCCCATTCTTGGGGTTCTAAGTGTCCAATGACAGACCGAGTGGAGGTTTTATTGGATTGAATGATCCCTCAGAAGTTATCAGTAGTCGATCTGAGGGAGCGCTTTCATTTTCCGAGGGAATCAGACGAGTCCTCCTAGGGGGGAGGCTAGTATGGAGAGGACATTGGAGGAGGGAGAAGTTGGCGATCAACGCTCAAATCATGAGGAATTTGAAGATCCACTTAAGGGAAAATCCTATTCCCCTTCATCAGGGTCTTCTTCTAGGTCATTTTGAATCCCTTGCTAATATTTGAACTGTGTAAGAGAACCTCATACACCGAACCCGCTCCCACCCTACAATAGATGCAGATGTAGGGCCTTCGAGATCTGTTTCCACTACAATAGAAATTTTTGAATATGTCAAGGTGAAGAAATCCAAGATGGCTTCCCTAGAGTTTACAAACCTCCCTATAATATATCGTGGGCCATTTCTCATGGTCCCCACATCAACATAACAGGAACAAGACCAAGAGTTCGATTTCTTTAATTCTCCTTCTCACAATTCATGAATTCCACTCATTGAATAGCTAACGACATCTGTTCCCTTACTGGTATGAACAATTATTCAAATTGTTTCGGCCGCCTTGGCGAGGTTGGTCGGGACTTCTTGTGGTGCCTTTACCAGGGGGATGCTGGTGATCATGGAGGCGAGGATCCAAACTGACCAAGCAGCATCGTTCCCAGTCATTTATGGGACTAAAAGTGGGGCTAAGCCTGAGATCATTGAGGTGGGATCTGTTGATGAGGATCAATCAGACAGCCTAGGCCCCTCCATACCCGATCAGACACCATAGGCAGAACCTTCTAATGAGTTCTTGGGTGTGTTCCCCACATATGTGCCTACCAACTACGTCGACTAGGACCAGATGGCCTCTGATGAAGATGGTAGAAAAATATTCTTTCGTTGATCGTGGAAGAAGATCAATCGCTCCATCGATGACAACCCCAAGTGCAATGGCTATACGAGATGGATAGATTTCCCTTATGGCTATGTGAATTGTGTGTTGGGGGAGTGGATGCCCAGTTTCCCCATATGCTCGTCTGAGATCTCATGGAGGATAAGATCCGGGAGTTTGACTGTGGCCATGGTGTGGGCTGATAGTGGAGAATGGCGGTGAACATCAAGAGGATTCAAGAGGCTGGAAACAAAATTCAGCGGCTGCAGGTCTAGGAAGATGAGATTTTAGCATCCCATAACATGAAATCAGAGCTAAAATTGCAATTGAAGGCCCAGCTGGCAATGTCCGAATAGCACATGAAGAAATACTCTGAAGAAATGACCTTCATCTAGACCGATGATGATCAGGCCCTGATTGAGGCATAAAAATTGTGCCCCATCGCTTCCGAGGAAGATCGGGAGCTAAATAGGCCATAGAAAATCTTAGATTCCACAAGACAGGGGGTCTGCCACTTTCTTTTGATGGGGTTAACCTATAAATGGGAGGGATTGACCCTAGGGTTCTGTAATGATTACAAACCCCCAAATATACATTCATGCTTTGATTGTTTTTTCAAGATGCATGTATGAGTTCGGTTTTAAGTATTGGTTCATCATGCATATGTTATATTCTTGAAATACCCAGTGATCAATCCCTAAGCTTACACGGTTCGAGCCTAGTGTGAGAAAAAAATGGATGATCACCATGTTATTCCATTTGAACATAAGAGTGTCGGCCATGCTTCGGAAACCGGGGGTTTGAACAACCAACCCGGATTTCCGGGAAGAAATGGGAGATGCCTGATTGAAGAACTAGGACATCATACAAGTTGATGTGTTGTCCTTATAATGTGCTCTAGTACATGAGTAGGGTATTTCCATGGGTGTTTGACTTAATCCAAACACATGGGAATGGAAAATGTGAATCATGATACCAAAATATCAGAACACTGTTAGGTTGGTTTGACAATTAAGGATAAATTTTGACCATGTTCAAAACATATTATACATATTGTATTAGCCTAGAGATAAAAAAGAGGGCTGACTATGGACCACGTTAAAAACACGAGGCCTGACTCAAAATTCTGCCCATTAGTCTCCTAGAACATTGGACCAGGATACGAGGTGAGCCATAGGCCCAACATCAATACTGTTAGGGGGTTCTTTTAGACATGAAAGAGAATGAGGGTACAAATATAATTCACGCAAATCGTGGAGTGTAGAGTGATGGGTTGTCCGAATGGAGTCCAACACTCTTGAAATTACTCCACCATGGTGAAGTCACATTAGGTGGGCACATCGGTCTGATTAGGTATCACACCTACTTCTGAACATGACCTATCTATTAAGGACCTGGAATGATCTGTTGTTTTTATGGCATACCAATATGGACTAGATACACAAAGTTTAACGTCTTAATGTGAGGATGGTGCACATAGTTTAAATTTCATACTTCCTAGACCATGGTTAACATTTTATAGTCATGTTACATGGACAGTATGCTCCTAGATTAAGGTCATAGAGAGTGGACTATGACTGGGGACGATGGTCCCGAAGGGTTAATGACCCTAGGGATGGGCCCAAAGTGGAATGCCTGGGCATCGCTATGTATCCTATAAGGATGAAAATGAAGCCAAAATTTGTTCTTAAGAACATCTTGGATGAAGGCCAACACTGATAGGGGAAATCCTCTCTGGAAAGGGATCTGGTGCATCCCATGACTATCATGGGGCATCCTAAACTTCTTTATGGTAGAATCGTAGTTAAGTGTCATGCATTGAATACATATGAACTCGCCTAGTTTAACATCATATGATAGGATAGGGAGTGAAAGGGGAAGATCCCAGGAAGGGAGCACGTGATGAATTTTCCATAAACCCGATGTGAATGGAGACGTAAGAAGTCAACAACATACCATGTATCGCTGGAGAAAGTGTTTTCAGATCGAAGCACAAAAAGTGAATGTTAGGCTGGGCCTAAGGCAAGGTTCCAAGATGTTCCTACGTACCCCATTAGAATGGTAATCAAGAAACATTTTGTTCGGAGAGTGCAGTTTAACATCATGTGGGATGAGGAAAGGCATGTGTGTCATGGTCATTCTAGTGCACATCCAACCAAA
Source organism: Viscum album (assembly GCA_963277665.1). Lineage (NCBI taxonomy): Eukaryota > Viridiplantae > Streptophyta > Magnoliopsida > Santalales > Viscaceae > Viscum > Viscum album. The sequence continues at coordinate 683,670,632 of OY728139.1, read as the reverse complement.
ACTATTATTCCCACATGATTCGTGCTCGATGTGGGAAACAAGGATTAGTGATTGGACTTTCCTGAAACAAGAAGGAACACATTATGGGCGATGGGACTCTAGGTGAATGATGTCCCAATGATGCTGACCCACCTATATAACACCCCTAGATGAATAATGGTGTAAAGCCGAGTATTTTGGAATTCTACTTGAACAAAAGGAAGTAGAAATATGTGAATCCTGATGCTCGATATATGGACCACAATGACGATGGTTTGATGATAGGGGATAGATGTTGACCTTGTTCGAAACATAGTTTTTGTATCATGTCTGCCTAACATGGGGACAGACAGATGAGGGTCGACGACTGACCATGTTCAAAACATGGGACCTGTCGCAAATTTCGTTCGGGGTCTTCAAGGATATTGGCCCAAGAGGATAGGTAAGCCAATATGGCATGAGACTAGTCCATTAAGGGGGTACCTTAAAATGTGAAAGAGGATAATGATCTAAAGAATGGGAACACCAATCTTTGACATGAAACGAGGGAAATGTCCCCCTGAAAATTCCACACTTCAGGCTCTTTGTAAAAAACACTTATGTGTACGACCATAAGACATATCAGATAGAGGGATTTGTGTCTCATCTGAAGTACACGGGTATGGAGTTTGCACGCTTCCAACTTAGTGGTCAGATTATGGGCCATTAAGGGGGGGCCTGATTTAATGGATTGTGCATGGGGCAATGAAGTATCCAAGCGTGACGCGTAGTTCCCATAGGAAGATCTTAGTTTAGGGTAATAGAATGTCGACCTGGTTGGGAAAAGGCATGGGAGGCAATTGGTGTGGCTATTACAAATGTTGAGTCAATAAGGTTTTCCTTATGACTTTTCCATTCCTTCTTGTTTTGAAAATCACAAACACCTTATCTTTAAGAAAATTGCTTTTATAAGGAAAATTGCTTTTAGAAGGAAAATTGCTTTTATAAGGAAAATTGTTTTTATAAGGAAAATTGCTTTCTTAAGGAAAATCGCTTTTATAAGAAAAATTATCCTTATCATATGTTTATCCATATTATTCTTAAGTATGAGATTCGGATTCATTTTCTCAGAATCGTTGAAACTTTGATATAAAGAATTCTGTTTTAGGATTCGGATTCTGGATAAGAACTATAAGGAAGTTTCATTCCGAATTCCGGATATGAACTCTGACTAAGTTCTATTCCAGATTCAGGATACGAATTCTGAAGAAGAATTCTCATTACGAATTCTAATGAAGAAATCTCATTCCGAATTCTCATTACGAATTCTGATGAAGAATTCTCATTACGAATTCTGATGAAGAATTCTCATTACGAATTTTGATGAAGAATTCTCATTACGAATTCTGATGAAGAATTCCCATTACGAATTATGATAATGTATTCTCATTACAAATTCTAATAATGAAATCTCATTACGAATTCCAATGAAGAATTCTCATTACGAAGTCTGATAATGAATTCTCATTATGAATTCTAATGAAGAATTCTCATTAAGAATTATAATGATGAAATCACATTACGAATCTTGTTGAAGAATTCTTATTACGAATTCAGATGACGAATTCTCATTCCGAATTCTCATTTCGAATTCTCATTCTGAATTCACCTATTAAACAGAATCTGATTATCTTTGTTTTATACACTCTGAATTTATTCACTCCGAACCTTCACTCCGAAGTTTTCATTCCGAACCTTTATGTTAGAGTTTAAAACGTTGTCGTACATTCTGTTACATTTGTTTTGTTATAAAACGATGTCATCTGTTTTGTTTTAAACTAACCGTTGTCTAAGTGACACGTGTACAGGTCCCTCCGATCATTAAGGAAAATATGACCGTTGGAGAAGGAGCCGACCTTACCTATAAATAGGAGCTCATTTGAAAGATCTCGGAACTGATAGCTGATGGCTGATAGCTGATGGAAGTGCTAAAAGGCTGAAAAATTTCCTTGAAGTGATTTCTAGAGAGAGAGGCTCTTATTAACTCTCAAAGCTTCGTGCGACTCCTAATGTTGGTGATTACATTCGAGGGCTTCCGGGGATAGGAAGACAGAGGTGCCGACTACCTTGAAGTTCGAGGGCTTCCTTGCTGAGGAAGACAGAGGTTGCCAACTACCTTGAAGTTGAGGGCTTGCGGGGATAACAAGACAGAGACTCTGATCTTCGTATCGAGGGCTTACCCTGGTGTGGGCAAGACAAACTTGCTTGAAAGTATAAATCAAGGGACATTTATCCAAGGTTGTTGGATACCCTTCTCTTTGGGTTAAAAGACTATTATCTTGTTACTTGTAGTTTAACTACTTGTTTTATTTCCGCTGCAATTTGTATCTTAAGGAAAGTATAACTTTCTTATACTTCCTTACTTACTTTGATTCATTTAGATTCTATACGCTTTATGGTAGAATCTCATATTGTAACTTTTGTTAAGTTTCAATTTCTGGAACCATATTTCCGGAATCCACTTTCAGAATCTTATTTCAATTTTGTATTCGGTAGTAGAGGTGTTGTGAATTTACTTAGTTTAACTTTGTTAAACTTAGCCCTTTCCTTTTCTTAAGGAAAACATAGTTAATCGTAACTAACTTTAAAGGTACCAAAGGAATTTTTAAAGTATACAATTCACCCCCCCTCTTGTATATTGAGCATCTCATACTATATTTCGATCCTACAATTGGTATCAAAGGTTGGAAACCTCTTACTCTATACCAATCTTACATTTGGTATCAGAGCAGGTTACTAAAATACTTGTACTCACATACAAGTTTTTCTTGCTCACTTTATCCTTCCGAACATTGTCATTCCGAATTTGTCCATTCCGAACTTTCTCATTCCGAAATTTGTTATTACGATTCTTTTGCTACTAACAAGTTTGTGTGCAAAGTTATTTTTAGTATGACAGGAATTAATGTTGGATCAATTGAAAATCTAAATCCTACAAGACCACCTATATTTGATGGTAATGACTATGAGTACTAGAGAGATCATATGAAGACTTTTGTTATTAATACTGGAGTAGACAACTTTGTTATGCTTACTGGTGATTATAAAATTCCTGACAAGGAAGTCAAGACTTTTACTAACCAGGAAAAGCAAGAATATCAACTCAACTATAAGGTACGCAATACTTTACTATGTTCAATGACCAGAAATATATATAGCCAAATTTCTTCTTGTGAAGCAGCTAATTGTATATGTAAGAAGTGAGAGGTTACACACTTTGGGACTTCTAAAGTGACTGAGACTAGAAGAGATATGCTTAGAGATGAATATCATGGCTTCAATTTTCTTTATGGAGAACCTATCTGTAAAGTTCAATAAAGATTTATGACCATTGTCAACATTCTACAATCTATGGGAGAGAAAGGTTTAGATTATGAAGCTCTTGTGGACAAGATAATTGATATTATTCCCAATGAGTGGGAATCCAAGAGAACAGCTATAGATGAGAATAGGAAGGTAACTCAAATTACTCTTGATGAATTATTTGGAACTCTTCTACAACATGAAACAAGAATGAAGAGATATGATGACAACATCAAGAAGAATAATGGAAATGGTACTGTTGCTTTTACTACAACTTCAAATCAGATGAAAGCTAAGACTCCTGAGAGAGTAACCAGATCCAAGTATAAGAAAGTCATTTTCCAATCCGAATCTAGTGAGAGTGAAGTTTCAGAAAATGAATTAGCCAATCTTGCTCGAAGGATGAACAAGATAGCTGGGCAGAGAAACTTTCAATCCAAGTATAAGAAAAAGGACCGGAAAGATAAGAAAGATGAAGAAGTTAATTGTTATGAATGTAAAAGAGCTGGACATATTAGACCAAATTTCCCTATGCTCAAAAAGAAAGGAAGGAAGGAAAGACATTCAGACAGGAACAAAAAGAAGTATTATAAAGCTAAAGCTAAGAAAGTTCTGAAAGCTAATGACACCTGGAGTGCCAGTGGTGGTGACTCTTCAGATGAATCTTCTTATTATGAATCTTCAGGACAGAAGAATCTTGGTCTTATAGCCAGATTACCTATTGATAATCATTGTCTTATGGCTAAGGTACGAAATGCTGAATCATTGACCAATGTTTCTTTAAATCCTAATGATAGTAAGTATTATAACTCTTCTGATGAAGAATCATCTTCTGATGAGGAAAATACTTTACCTACTTATGAAGAAGTCTCTAGGTTTGCTGAACATATTGAGATTGAGAATTCCAAACTCAACAAGAAACTTGATAAGGAAAATTCTAGGAATTATATTCTTACAAAAGAGATATCAGATCTTTCTAATGATCTTGATAAGAAAAATGTTGATTTTGAAAATATTTCAAAAAATCTTGAGGAAGTAAGTTCTGAGAAGAACAAACTTTCTAAAGAGTTAGAAAAAGTAATTTCTAAGAAAAATGTATTCGAGCCTAACTCTAGTTCTAAAACTAATGATTTTGAGGATAAAAACTTGGTTGTAAAACTCAAGTCCGAAATTTTTTCCTTAAAGAAGTGTTTATCAAACTTTACCCATGGTAAGGAAAATTTTGATAAGATGTATTCTCAAATACGACCATGAAGAAATAAATCCGGATTTGGTAATACCCATGCAAAACCAGTTTTCAGTAACAATTATTTTGTTCCTCAAAGTGCCCCATTTTGTACTAAATGTCAATGTGGAGGTCACTGGGCAAAAAGTTGTTCCTTAAAAAAAACCCAATCACTAGGTTTTCACAAAGCTTACTTTTCTAAGAAAATATGGATACCTAAAATATTATTGTCTGGAAATCTCGGATCCAAACAAGTTTGGATTCCAAAAGTCTAATTTTCTTCTTGATTTCAGGATAATAAAGAAAGTAACAGCAATAATACATGGTACATGGATAGTTGATGTTCCCGGCACATGACTGGTAACAAAAGATTTTTTGAAAAGATTATCAAAACGAAAGGAGGAAAGGTATCTTTCGGAGACAATACTAAGGGAGAGATTGTTGGTATTGGTAATATTGTTCTTTTAGGTAAAACCTTGATTTCAAATGTTCTTTTTGTTAAAGGTCTTATGCACAACCTCATTAGCATAAGTAAGTTATGTGATGAAGGTTACCTTATGAATTTTAGGAATGATAAGTGTTTAGTTCACAATTTCTTAGGAGATTCTTTAGTTTCTTGGTCATGTAAGAAGAAACATTCTGTAGCACTTTCCACTGCTGATGGTGAATATGTAGCAGCTAGAAGTTGTTGTTCTCAAGTGTTGTGGATGCAACACACACTCACAGACTATGGCTTGAGTTTTACTAAAACTCAAATTTTGTGTGATAACATAAGTGCCATTGCCCTAAGTAAAAACCCTGCACATCACTCCCGTGCAAAACACATAGATATTAGGCATCACTTTCTTAGGGATCACACACTTAAAGGAGATATTATTCTTCAGTTTATCAGAACGCAAGATCAACTTGCTGATATTTTCACAAAATCTTTGCCTTCTGATAGATTTGAATATATTAAACAGAAGTTAGGAATGATAACCGTAAGGTATCTTTCTTAATTAACTTTCTGTTGAAAAAATCTCCTTACAGTAATAAACTCCTTTTCATAGGGGGAGTACATTTGATTGTTTGTTTAACAAAGTTTTTCAAAATTTGTTTTCAAACTTTTCGGAACGAAGCTTTCCGGAATGGAACTTCCGGAACTACAATTTTCCAGAATGGATATTTTCGTACAGAATATTTCTGGAATGGAAGTATTCATATTGAAAACATCCGGAATGGAAGATTTCGTACTAAGTTTTTCGTACTATGTTTTTTTTCCATAGTAAGTTTTTCGTAATAACATTTTGTGAACTTTGTCTTTTCGTAATTATGTTTTTTTTGTAGTCATCTTTGTATTACCCATTACGAATAACTCTCCTAAGCCAATCCGAAAGGTATAATTTCCCTACTTAACTTTTCGTAGTCATATTTTACTTGCTGGCAGTTTCTTATATTTTGTTTTCGGATTATAGTTTTCTTAAATCATTATTTTAATAAAAACCTCGAAAAGATCGGATTCAAGTTTTCGACCGTCAGATCTAATCTCATCTCATACCAACCGTTAGATCAACCAAGGAAGTTGAACCGTGGCCTCATTGTCTATATAAAGGGGACCCGATTTCTCATCCCACATCGGTTTCAAGCTCTTGCGTCCTGTAGCTCTGACCCTCTGTTTTATGGCCGTTCCGAACTTCAGACTTCTCCGTTCCGAACTTCTCAGAGGATTACAGATCCGAATGTCTACGGAGTTAGCGTCTCAGGAAAAGTCTTCAACCAAGCCTATTTCTCAGTGGTTAGTTTACAGAGAAAGGTTAGTCCATCCGGATTTCTTCAACAACTATGATTCTCTTATCTCAAAGAACATTAAGTTGAATGGCTGGGAAGATGTTGCTGTATCCAAACCGGGGACTCAAGACGATGTTTTTACATAGTTACTTGTCGAGTTCTATGAAACTGTTTCCTTCTTCCAGGAAGATAATAGGGAGAAGTTTTCCTTCAAGTCGTATGGCAAGACCTATAAGCTTTCTTATATCAAGGCAGCAAGTTTGGTAGGGCTGTCTTATGAAGGAGAAGCTGAGTTTATTTCGCATGTGTTGTTGGATTCCAAGGGTAGCTTCAACAAGGAAAAGGCCTTAGAGACTCTCGGACTGGCTGATGAAAAGGCTCCGAAGATTGCTAGTTTGCCTACAAATTTCCCGTTTCTGGAGTTATGGGTACAAGGACTTATCGTACCGAGGAAAGGTGATAAAGACAGCCTGAAGAAGAGTGAGATCTATATCTTAGATTTCCTGATAAATATAAGGAAGTTTAACCTCATGAGGCACATTATTATAACTATTGATAACCTTAAGAATGGAAATCTCAGAGCTCAGATCGTAATGTACCCAGCAATATTATCAAAGCTCATAGTTCGGTGCCTAGAATCTTTCAAGGAAGCTTGCAGATCTAAGCCAAGGGTTTGTAAAACCTTGTTGGTTAGTGATGACACTCTTAAGAGGATGGATGTGGCTTTCAAAATGGAGATTTGAGAGTTTGTTGACTTGCCTAATCAAGAAGAAATGGTTCCGAAGGTTGCTGAACCGGAATCATCCAAACCAGTGATGAAAAGGAAGTTGAAGGAAGTTGCAGCTATAATTGAAGATCCTAAGTCTAAGGAAGCTCAAACCGCCCCTACCAAACCAAAGAAGAAGAATACCTATCCTGATGAGGTCGTTGCGAAGTGGAGAGCAAACAAAGAGAAAAGGAAAGAAGGGGATCCGCAGTTCGGATTGGACCCTGCGGAAGCTAAGGCGTTAAAGGAGAGAACTACTGATGAGCTTGAAAAACAAGCAAAGGAGAAGAAGAACAAGAAAAAGATGACAGAATCCGAGGCAGTCCAAGCGCTGTTAAAGTTTAATGAAATAGTATCCGGAAGCATCCCAGTTCCGAGATCTTTCTCCCTGGAATCTCTACCTGAGACTCCAGGAAGAAACCTTGATTTTCCGGAAGTAACTACAGCTGAGAAAGTTGAGAAAGTTGAACAAATTCAGGAAGTGGGAGAAGAATAAGAAGTGCTGAATGAAGTGGTGAAACATGAGATCTATTGAAACAAGTGGATGATTATAAATGATCACCTTCGGAACATCTATCACTCCAAACTTCAGAGTCTGAATCCTCTAAGTTAGTAACTCCAGAGAAGGATAAGGATGAGGAAGATGTTGTTCAGAAAGTTGTTGATGAGATTATTCAAGTATCTACTGGGGAGCAGAAAACTCCTGATCAAGAATCAATTCCGAAGAAAGAAAAAGGAAAGAAACTTCTTGTTGAAACTCCGAAATCAGTGGCTAGCAAGAAAAGAGAATATGGTGATTCATCTAAAAGGACGATGGAGCTTATTGAGGAAGAAAACTCTCCATGCAAGATTTCAGATTCGGAGTCATCCTCGTTGGGGCATTATTTTGTTGTCAAGTCTTTAAAGAAGTTGGTAGGAACCATTCCGACCTTTTCTAGTATCGACTCAAGATGCCAGATGCTCCAACATGCGCTGAATCAGAATACCGACTCTGTATCTATGGTTATGGATAAGTGCGTTTATATTGAGGCTCAGTTCAAAACCGTATTTGTTGGTTACGAAGCTCATAAAAGATCTTGCAAGAGGATGACAAGATGGTCAAAGAAGACTGTAGAAGAGATGAGGCTATTTGATGAATTTCAAGGTAATGTTAAATATGCCTTTGAGACCGAGGACAAGAATATTAATGAGTTAACTTCCTCCTTTGAAGAAAATCTGACTGAAGAAAAGAACTTCTGGATTCAAGAAGTCAGGGTTCTGAATGGGAAACTGAATTCTGTTTCTCAGAATTGGAAATTTGAAAGGGATCATCGGATCGATTTTGAAGAAAGGATGAAGACTCAGGAAGAGAAAATCAAAGATCAGGAAGAAAAGCTGAAGGCTCAGGAAGAAAAAATTGAAGCTCAATCCGAAAGAATAGTTGCCTTAGAAAAGAAATCTGAAGAAGATCATAAAGACCTAAAGAAGATCAAGACTATTCTTAAGGGGCTCATGTCGAAGGAGAAAGATCCGAAATAACCAAATCCAATCTTTTTTTTGTATTCTTTTAGTTACTGACATTCCAAATCTAATAAAAATTGTGTATCTCGTTTCCGTTATTGTCATTACTAATCTTTCAGGTACTTTGTTTTTTTCCATTCCCTCCAATTCTTTTTGAAAATAACAAAGGGGGAGAAGGAAAAGATCCTTAATAAAAAGAGGAACTCTAATAAGAGTTTATCAAAGGAGGAGAAAGAAAAAATACCCAAGGAAAAAAGAACTCTAATAAGAGTTTGTTTAAGGGGGAGATTTTCTTAAAGAAGACCTTCTTATGAAATGTCACTCCGGAAATATGGATACGATCCTTAGAGTTTCAAAGCCTAAGGGGGAGTTAGTCGTATTCATCTATATCCTTAAAACAAGGGAGATAAGCATTAATATGTTTCTTTCTTCTTAGAATTTTTTTCTTTCGTAAGGATGTTTGTGCATTCCAAAAAGGGGGAGATTGTTGAGTCAATAAGGTTTTCCTTATGACTTTTCAATTCCTTCTTGTTTTGAAAATCACAAACACCTTATCTTTAAGAAAATTTCTTTTATAAGGAAAATTTCTTTTATAAGGAAAATTTCTTTTATAAGGAAAATTGTTTTTATAAGGAAAATTGCTTTCTTAAGGAAAATCACTTTTATAAGAAAAATTATCCTTATCATATTTTTATCCATATTTTTCTTAAGTATGAGATTCGGATTCATTTTCTTGGAATCGTTGAAACTTTGATATAAAGAATTCTGTTTTAGGATTCGGATTCTGGATAAGAACTATAAGGAAGTTTCATTCCGAATTCCGGATATGAACTCTGACTAAGTTCTATTCCAGATTCAGGATACGAATTCTGAAGAAGAATTCTCATTACGAATTCTAATGAAGAAATCTCATTCTGAATTCTCATTATGAATTCTGATGAAGAATTCTCATTACGAATTCTGATGAATAATTCTCATTACGAATTCTGATGAAGAATTCTCATTACGAATTCTGATGAAGAATTCCCATTACGAATTATGATAATGAATTCTCATTACGAATTCTAATAATGAAATCTCATTACGAATTCCAATGAATAATTCTCAATACGAATTCTGATACTGAATTCTCATTATGAATTCTAATGAAGAATTCTCTTTACGAATTCTAATGATGAAATCACATTACGAATCTTGATGAAAAATTCTTATTACGAATTCAGATGACGAATTCCCATTCCAAATTCTCATTCCGAATTCTCATTCTGAATTCACCGATTAAACAGAATCTGATTATATTTGTTTTATACACTCTGAATTTATTCACTTCGAACCATCACTCTGAAGTTTTCATTCCGAACCTTTATGTTAGAGTTTAAAACGTTGTCGTACATTCTGTTACATTTGTTTTGTTATAAAACGATGTCGTCTGTTTTGTTTTAAACTAACCGTTGTCTAAGTGACACGTGTACAGGTCCCTCCAATCTGTAAGGAAAATATGACCATTGGAGAAGGATCCGACCTTACCTATAAATAGGATCTCATTTGAAAGAGATCGGAGCTTATAGCTGATGGCTGATAGCTGATGAAAGTGCTAAAAGGCGGAAAACTTTTCTTGAAGTGATTTCGAGAGAGAGAGGCTCTTATTAACTCTCAAAGCGTCGTGCGACTCCGAATGTTGGTGATTACATTCGAGGGCTTCCGGGGATAGGAAGACAGAGGTTCCAACTACCTTGAAGTTCGAGGGTTTCCTTGCTGAGGAAGACAGAGGTTGCCAACTACCTTGAAGTTGAGGGCTTGCGGGGATAGAAAGACAGGGACTCCGATCTTCGTATCGAGGGCTTACCCTGGTGTGGGTAAGACAGACTTTCTTGAAAGTATAAATCAAGGGACCTTTATCCAAGGTTGTTGGATACCCTTCTCTTTGGGTTAAAAGACTATTATCTTGTTACTTGTTGTTTAACTACTTGTTTTATTTCCGCTGCAATTTGTATCTTAAGGAAAGTATAACTTTCTTATACTTCCTTACTTACTACGATTCATTTAGATTCTATACGCTTTAAGGTAGAATCTCATATTGTAACTTTTGTTAAGTTTCAATTTCCGGAACCATATCTCTGGAATCCACTTTCGGAATCTTATTTCAATTTTGTATTCGGTAGTAGAGGTGTTGTGAATTTACTTAGTTTAACTTTGTTAAACTTAGCCCTTTCCTTTGCTTAAGGAAAACATAGTTAATCGTAACTAACTTTAAAGATTCCAAAGGAATTTTTAAAGTATACAATTCACCCCCCCTCTTGTATATTGAGCATCTCATACTATATTTCGATCCTACAACAAAACCCAATGTGAATGAGAACTCAAGAGGTACTCGCCACACCACATGCTCCGAAATGATTTCGGGTCGAGGGGATAAAAAGATGGGGTAGGATTTTTGATTCCTAGGGTCGGACCTACAGACTGAATGTCTAGCCTTCCCTATATATCCCATGAGGATGGGGATCAAGATAAACATAGTTCTAGGAGATATCGTTATGTTTTACGTCTTGCAGAAATGACATGGATAGATCTTAGTTTTAGGTTCTTGGAGCTTGGACCAGAGATTTTTGGGCAGGCGGGAGACACATGGTGAGGAAACTATAAAACTCGACGTGAATGGGAAACATGGGGTTCCAATCCCCATGTATTGCTTAGAGAGGTTTTAGGTCGAGGAACTGAAAATGAATATTGGACTAGGCCGGAGGAAAATTGAACAGGAATTCCTACGTATCTCATGAGAATGAGAATCCAACCACACATAGTTCTAGGAGGTAGCACGGTAAGGTACCAAAACCAAATATAATAAGGTTATGAAGGTCTGGACCTCACACCAAAAGAAGTGGAATTTTATAGGCCTTGTTTTTTCCTTCAGGGTGAATATGTGTTTTTTTGTGTGAAGCGATTGACTTACGATAGAATGTATAGGCATCGCCACAAGAATCAAGCCATACGAATGCATTGAAAAATGGTATGAACTGTGACCAATACCAAACACAATGTCCCCTCGAGTGAGGAAACCACGATGCAGTGCCATTATCGGCGTGTGGCCAGGACAATAATGTCACATTTTAGGGTCATGTGATGGGACTACGTGAAGTTGTTTAATGTCATATGGCATTGATGTATGTATAAGAGATATGGTTCAAGTGGGAATGTTCATGGTGCGATAAATCATACTCGATGTGAATGAGTACTTAATCCCATATCACATCGTGCACAATTCCATGAATGAATCCTTGGGCCGAGGTGGCCAGAAAAGGTTAGAGGGTATGGGACAGGAGAGGGTAGCTATAAGTTAAGCCAGACCCGAAGACGAGATGTCTGGGTGTTCTTAAGTATCACATGATGTTGGGAATCAAGCCATACATTGTTCTTGGAGGTTCCTTTTAACATCATGCTTGACAATATACATTTTTATGTCATGTGGGATATGAAGTAGGAGGGACTAATTCCAAGAGAGGGGTGCACGCGGTGCAGCTAATAAAAACTCGATGTGATGAGGGCATAATCCAACACGTCCCACACTATGCGGTCCTTTAAGGGTCAGATCCCAAAAGGAAGAATATAAGAGAGGAACCATAAAGATATCATAGTTTATGGTCTTCGTCCTTGGACCATGGAGAAACAGACCACTTACAAGTAGGAACAGATCTCACTCCAATCCCTAAGCTCATGTGAGTCGAACTTGGTGTAGGATACAAGGGAGGAAGATATCTTCGCAATATATGGATTGTGTGTAAAGGAGAAGTCGGTGCGGAGCCCCGAAGAATTCCTTACTAGGTATTTTTATTCCTAACGTTCCAATTCTCACCAAGGGATAGCACTAGGAGTGTCGATATTCCACTTGGACATGATGGGGTGGTAAATGATGTGAATCATGTGATCGAAATTTCGGGATTATTGAGGTTGGCGTGGTGATGAAGAATGACTGTTGGCCATGTTCTAAACACAATATCCATATCATGTGACCTAAAATGGGAACTAAAAATGAGCAACGACCGCTGATAGCATACACAACCCGGGACTTGTATAAATTTATTGTTCGAAACCCTCGAGGATATTGGCCCATAGTGGTAGGGGGGCCCTTGGGCCAAGCATACATACTATTTGGGGATCCTTTAGGATGTGAAAGATGATGGAAGCCCTAATGACGGGGAACACAAATCCTGAATGGTGGGTGAGAGCATGTTAGAGTAGAATTCGACACTCTAGGCGCTGGACAAGAGTACTCTTGGGCACATTGGCGAATCACCGAATATGGTCGAGGGAATCGACTGAGAGGTATATGACACAAAAAACGAGTATAGGGAAAGGGAGAGAAGGCCACTCAGGAGAGAGAGGTATGTGGTGTGGTCTTTACCAACCCGACATTAAAGGGGACATAAGCCCATATGACACCGTATAACCCTTTCCTGGAAGAGTTGGGGCCCAAGGGCCATGATTATAGTGATATTTATATAAAATGGGGATGGAACTGAAGACTAGGCATTCGGCCAGTCCTATGTATCCCATAAGGATGGGAATCAAGACATGCGTAGTTCTAAATGATGTTGTACAATTTATAGTCTTGCGAAAAGGACGTGTATAAGAGCAAGATACTCCAACGAGGGATGTGTTTGGCATGAAGAGTAACCAAAACTGAATGAGGAATTAATTCCATATCACACTGTATAATCCTATGTGAGAACATGGGATAGTGGCCCATGATGGTCAAGGGACATGAGGTTGGGCCACAGACAAGATGTCTTAACCAGCTTGTAGTTTTAATGTATCAGAGTTAGGATCATAGTGTTCTTAGTTTAAGTTCATAGATCTCAGAAAGTAGATGCCTAGTATAATGTCATATGCATGGGACAAGAAAAAGAGGTTAATCATAATGCGTACGGAAGAACATTGAGTGGAAATGATGATAGAGGACATCCGTTGACCGGGTTCGCAACACAGTATCCACCCTTGTGTGACCTGAGTTTAGGGGAAAACAATTGAGTGTCTACCATTGGCCATATTCGCAACAAGGGACTATTATCAATTTGTCTCTCAAAATCCTTGGGGACGTTGGTCCGAAATGGTAGGAGAGACAGTAGGATAAGTATCTATGCCGTTCGGGGTCCTTTTCGATCTATAAGATGATGGAAACCCAAATGATGGGGCTCGCGTAGCATGGTTGAGCCTGTGCTTGAGAAAAGGATGATAAATGGAGGGTGGAATGTCTCCTTGGGATTTGTGGGGGCATGGCAGAATTGCCCGACGTGAATGAGGACCCTGATTCCAGATCACACCACAAAATACTATATGAGATGTTGGGCCAAGGGGCCCAAAGGGTCGAGGGACCTTAGGCCGGGTATCTCTGCCAACTGTATCCATATGACCCCTCATGCGGGAATTGCCTCAACCTAGCTCTTAACCCCATGAGATCAATTCTCAGTGTGGGAAACAAAGAGTATGACTAGGCTATTCCCATTATATAAGGGTCCAATAGCTGGAATCGCACTCCTGCACATGGCAGACCAAATCATAAATAGTCATCGTGGTAGGATGAACCAACACACTCCTTGTTCGGGATATATGGGGTTGGTGATAATGAAAAAGGATAGTTGGTGAACATGTTTGAAACGCAGTGTCTGTATCGTGTTGATCTGAAATAGGCGCAACTAATGAGAGTTGGATGATTACCATATTCACATTGCGAGACTTGTATCGATTTGTTGTCTAAAAACTTCGGCAACGTCATCCTGAAATAGTAGGAATGCCCTTGCGCCGAGCATCCATGCTAGTTGGGGGGTCCTTTTGGATATGAATGATAATGGAGTCCTATGAAAAGGAGTGAGTGAAGCATATATGTGACCGTGTATTTTAAAGTCACGTTGGGCGGTGAAAGAGGGGAAAGTCTCCACGAGGTGGGATGTATAGAGGGGTTATAATGAACTCAATGTGAATTATAGAGGAAGCTGACACCACACCATGTGTTTTGACCCGAGGGTAGATTCTGATGATTGGACTGGTCCAACAGACAATATATCTAGGCGTTCCTACGTATCCCCTAACGATGGGAATCAAGTCATATGTATTTCTTTAAGGCCATGAATTTCAACGTCATGCGGTGAGGACGTGGGAGAAAATAAGAATGAAGAGGGAGAACATGGTGAGATCATCTTAATCCAAACATGAGAGAGGCCAAAGAATCCTACACTACACCATGTAAGGATCGTCCAAGTTCCCTACTCCTAGGGGGAATAATAATAGAAAATTGTTTGGGGGATGGACTCCAGACAAGACATCTGCGTGTTCCTACATATCCCATATGGATGTGAATCAAGCCATAAATTTTTCTTGATGTCCATGCAGGTTAACATCGTGCGGTGATGATGTTGGACAATTAAAGGTCGTGAGGCACCATTCACAGTTTAATTTCGTGTAGGACGACATACAGTTTAATGTCATTTGGGACATTTCAAAATTTAAGGTCATGTGGGACCAAATAGTTTAAGGTCATGCAAGACCATATACAGTTTAAGGTCATGGGGGACCAGAAAATTTAGGGTCATGTAAGACCATATACTGTTTAAGGTCTTGTGTGACTAGATAGTTTAGGGTCATGCACGACCCTATATAGTTTAAGGTCATGTGGGACCAGATAGTTTAGGGTCATGTAGGACCATATATAGATTATGTTTATGTGGGATCATACAGTTTAGGGTCATGCATGTCCATATTTTCTCAGAAAAAAATTGCTTTAGGAACTTGGCATTGGTGGGAGGAGTTATGTGATCACCATCCATGGTCCCCAATGATTATGCACCATTTGGGGTAGACCTTGTGTACAACGTAAGGTACTTCCCATTTGGGCTCTAAATTGGGTGGTTTCCTGTCAGGTATCATTGGGGTCCTAAGGGCCAGCAAACAATTGCCTTGAAATAAGTGGCAGAGGTGAACTTTATTGTAGAAATCTCTATCCATCTTTTTCTGGTGTCTTTCCAGATGGTGGAGGGCACGAAGCATGTTCTCGTCGAGTGCTTCTAGATCAGATGAGAGGATTTCAGCTACATTATCTGGCGCATGCTCAACATAGATAGATGTCCGTAATGAGGGAAACTGATTCTCGATGGGTAGGACAGCCTCCGTCCCATACACCAGGGAATTTGGGGTCACCTGGGTGGAATTACGAGTCATCGTCCAATATACCCAGAGGGCGTTAGGGAGCTTTTCTGGCCAAATCTTCTTGTTTTGAACAATTATATTCTCCATAATGCTAGAGAGGGATTTTTTAAATTCATCGATCTATCCAATTTCCTGCATGTGATAGTGGGAGGTATGGTTTAGAACAAATGTTGTACTTAGCATTAAGTTTCTTTAGGTGAGCTACCAAAAATTTCATGTCATTATCGGTGAGGACCGCATGAGGGACTCCAAATCAGTAGAGGATGTTAGAGCTCACAAATTCAATGATGGAAAGGGACTTGACCTCCTTGAGAGGAACTGCCTCTGTCCACTTGATGAAGAAATCTGTAGCAGTCGGGATGAACCTGCACTGGAAAGTTGTTGCCGGTGGATATGGTCCCACGACATTGAGTCCCATAATGAAAATGGCCAGGAGGATTTAGTGGAGTGAAGAGGCTCCCGCAGCCGATGGATGAGGTTAGCAAGAATTTGGCACGTATATCATCTCTTAGTGAATTCTATGCAGTCATGGATCATGGAGGGACAAAAGTAACCCAATCTCTAGATCTGGTGGGATATTTTTGGCCCGGTCTAATAAGCCCTGCAGGAACCGGTGTGAACCTCTTGCATTAGCCGAGAGATGTTGAATCAATTAATGCAATGTTGGAGAACCCCATCAAACACGCGCTATTAGAGGATCTTCTCATGGCTTGGGATGTCCTGGAGGGTGAATTGTATCGTGCAGCATTGGATTATCTTGAGCTCGACCCAATCTTCCAGGAGATTACTATTTTGGAGGTACTAGACAAAGGATGTCCACTAGTATGGAGTCACTTCAACCACTACATCCTGGGGACCTAAGGGTCCTGACATTGAGGCACCGATGGTATGATGGATTTCTTGTGGTCTTTCATCACAATATGGGGTGATGGTAGCAATGACCCTTTAGTGTGCCACATGGATAATCAGATCATCATGTTCAGGCTCTACAAGTGATGCAGCTAGACTATCAAGGGCGTCTGCCCAACCGTTCTGAGATCGAGGGACATTAGAAACATATGGACGAGATGGGAACATGCCCATTAGATGGAGAGTGCGCTCCAACAATGGTATGAGCTCTGGATTCATACCAATATAGTCATTGTTGATCTGTTTGATGACTAGTTCGGAATCCCCTTTCACATGCAAATGGGGAACATGAATCTCGAGGGCTAGCTCGAGTCTACTGATGAGAACCTGATACTCTGACTCATTTTTGGTGAAGCCTTCTAACAATAGGAATGAATACGACAGAATGGCCTATTCCGATGTATTTTAGACGATACCCCTACCTACTCTGTTGTGTATGGGATCACTGAGCCTTCTGCCGGTGGGGCTCCGTGAAGCACCATCTATTTGCATCTATCAGCAATGTGTGGCTTGGCCTACCAATAGAATTACATCATCGAGAAATATAGATCCATTGACTGGTCAGTAGGAGCTGGATAAAAAATAAGGATGTCCGACAATTCTTATCCCTTGATAGCCATATGAGGAATGAACCTGATGTCGAATAGCTGAAGAATCACTGCCCACCATGCTAAACGGCCTATCAACATGAGGTGATTCAGAGTATATTTTAGCAGATCTAATATAGACACCAACTGTACCTCATGGTGCTACAAGTATGGTCATAATTTCATTACTGTGAATACCAAAACAAGGAAAATATTTTCAATAGGTGAGTATCTAGTCTCCATATCAAGGATCATGTGACTGAGGTAGAAAAGGTTGTTCTCAGTCCCCTCATTGTTCTTCTGGGTGAGAAGAGCGCTGAGAGATCATTCCAGGGAAGTCATATAAAGGACAAGCAACTTATTGGAGATAAGAGGCATTAAGACCGGAGGCTGTAGCAGATACTGTTTGATTTCCTCAAACGCATCCTGACATTCTTCATCCCACTCATTGTTTGTGATATTATTCTAATGATGAGAAAAGTACTAACATGTGTCGGCCAAATTCGTGATGAATCAGTGTATGTAGGCTAAGTGGATTATGAAACCTCGAGGATCCTAAATTTCTCTCAGAAGTGACATTTGTCTGATGGATTTGATCTTTTCTGGGTCGATCTCGATGCCCCTGTACCTGACCATGATGCTGAGAATCTTTATTGAGGTTACCCCAAAGGTGCACTTCTATGGGTTAATCTTCATACGATGGGAATAGAGGAAGCCGAATGATTTCCCATGGTCTTCAAGATGGTCCTGGTGCTAGAAATATCTGACCACCAGACCATCCACATAACATTCCACGAACATTCCGAGGATTTTCATAAATATGCAATGCATATCTCGCTGATAGGTGGCGCCTGCATTATTTAAACCGAAGGGAATGACTTGGTAACATAAAGTACCTTGGGGTGCCTTGAATGTTGTATAATACTCATACTCGGGGGCCATTCGGTTCTAGTTATATATAGAGTACCAATCCATGAAGGATTGGACTTGGAACCTAGTTGTGGCATTACTCAAGAGTTCCATCATAGGAAGAGGAAAATCATCCTTTAGACTGTGATGGTTGAGATCCCGGAATTCGAAGCACACTTTAATTTTTTGGTCCTTCTTCTGGACCAGCATAATATTGACTAGACATTTGGGGTACTGGACCTCCTTGAAAAAAATTTCTCTGATGAGCTTATCAACATCTACCACTACCATGGCACAATGAGGAGGGTGCATCATTCTAGGAGGTTGCTTGATTTTGTGATGAACATCCAGGAGACCGAGGCGTTTGATTACTTCTTGAGGATATAGTCCTAGAATATCATCATAAATCCATGAGAACACATGACAATACTTCTTGATGAAGTCTTTGTATATCTGTTGCTCCTCGAGGGGCATAGTGGCACTGATCATTGTTATTTTTGTGTCTGCCTCGCTACCGAGGCTCGCTTGTACCAATTCATCAACCGTGGCAGAGAACCCCTCTTAAAATGCTTGAGTAGCATCCTCTAAATCCTCAAATTCACTTATAGAGGAGGAATCCTCATTGGGAGGAGTTTATTTTTAGTTAGCATATCCTGATGGGATGCTGGTACAATCATGAGCGACAATGGACACCGTATTGGGGGACCCCAGTGTTGTCACAACCATATCGATGAAGGTTATCGATCTGAGCCCATCTGTTCTTCGGCCCATGGGGCCATGCTTGATAATTTCAAAGCAGTAGTGGAATGTCGGCTTGAGCCAGTTGATTCTAGCCTTCCAAAAAAGCATGTATGAAGTATTGCTGTTTCCAGGGTGTGGACATAACGATAACTTATGGGAGTAGGGGGCTCAGGGACCACTGAGGTCTGATTCGTATAAGAATATGAGGTGATCTTTCATCGTCACTTAGACTTGGGAATGTGTTCACCCCTATTCCCAGAAACAACAAAGAATTGTCCCATGTCCGGGGTTGTATCCTCTAATCATTGGTTTGGAAAGACGTAGGAATCATCTAGAACTATCCATGGGTCAGTCGCAGTCATGGAATGCTCGACCTCGTTAGTCTGGATCTATATGTCCTTGATCTTGTAGTATTCGACATCCATATAGTGAGCATCACATGAGGCACAGGGAGATGTGTCACCTTGAAGCACTCCCACTCGACCATTAAGACATTACTTGAGGCACTGGGGGTACGATGAAAGAACCACCGCATATATGTGGAACCATAGCCTACCCATCAACACATTGTAGGTGGTGTCTTGGGAGACAACCATAAATTTAGTGCTGGAAACTATGATACCAAATTGGGTCTTCAAGCAGGTCTTTCCAACTGGTGTCTATTCTATCCTATCATAATCTTGGATTCATAGGCCAGAGGGACTCATATAAACTTCAGACAATCATAGTTTTCATATTGTCTGAGTCAGGATTAGATTGATCGCAGAACTCATGTCAATGAGATAGCGGTGAACCTTCACACCATTTAATTGGCTGGTGATGTACAGTGTGAGAACGTGCCCCTGTATGAAGGAGCCTTCATCTTCACTGGAGAATGAGATGATGGAATGACATTAAGTATTCTCAACTGCATTAGCATGAAAGGCTTCTGCAATTTCTACTTCCGTCTCAAACTAGGGGGCTTCTTAAAGCCTCACTGAGGGCCTCACGCATGTCTGATGACTGGTGAAGAGCATCAATGATGGAAATCCTTACTGGAATGTAGGAAAGATGAATAAGGACATCATACTTCTATTCCAGGAGTGAACTTATCATTACATGAGGTCTCTCTATGACCAAAGGTATGGTGGGCCATGATGACTGGATAGGTGGCTGACTGGTACAAGGAATTTCCCACTATTCACTTGTCGAAGCATGTGGAGTGACTACCAAATGAGGGAAAAATGATTGAATCTGGTGTGTAGCGGGATGTGTCTAGTGAAACCAAGGTCAAGGTGGCTCCGCCTGATCCAAAAACATGAACTGTGGTGAAGGATTTCCTGATGTCACCCAATGATAAGGCTACACCTACTGAGCTCTACGCTGAGTCTATTGCCTAGTTTTGGTAGGATGCACAGCCTGGAAAGAAGTGCTGACCGAGGAACTCCAATGGCTGATATATCCATGGCTCTGTCGATGCTGATGATGGTTGGAGATAGTGGTAGGATCCTCCTAAAACTCATCACCGTTAGAAATCATGTAGGGGTTTACCAGCTCTATGGTATTAACCGAGGCCTACCCTTGACCTTCACTCGAAGATTCATCCACAGTTGGATGAATTCCAGAAGGAACCGCCATCTCTAGGGGAATAAAGTCACCAAGAGTATGGGATGATTATGGAATTGGCGGGGGACTTTTCTTTCCCCCACCATTCTAGTGTTTTATCTCATGGGAATAAGATGGTCAAGACAATGATGTAGAAGTAGTAGTTGCGGCTTCTGAAGGCTATGGCCGATTCAGTCATGCATAGATGACACCATGGGAATGGGAGACTATTTTATGAGCCATCCATTCATCATAATTCTGGGACCTGGAAATATAAACCTGATGCCACTTTCCCTCACTATTATTGTTGCTATTCGGCCTCTCGAAGATACACGCCACCTGTGCCGGAGATGGGACTAATCGAACTATGTTGTTATCCACCTAGTCTTGAATCTATTCCATGAACACATTAAACTGCATGAGAGTGTTCCCCAGGATCCTGTGATTAGGGAAGTAGTTAGGGTGGATAGTGAGGATCACCTCTTCTGGACTTTTTCACTCATGAAAACGTACAATCCCCTCCTCCAAGGCACTGTAGAAGTAACCTGGGACATGAGCCTTGTTGAATGAGTTGGTCTAGTTTCTCCTATCCAGAAAGGGGGCCCTTAGAGCTTGAACCTGAAGAGGAACTGGAAGATCCTATAGAGGAAGAGACAACTAGTTATCCTGCCTAGTTAGCGGTAGTACATTACGCATGAGAACCTGTAGATTCTAAGGTGGGCACTACTGGGCCAGAGGTTGTGCCTGAGGTGGAGGGCCTCTGTGAGTATATGGAGGAAGCTCCACTAGAAAAAACTCTAGTTGCCTGGGGGCCTCTATTTGGGGAACTCTGATGGGTTGGCCCTGGAATCCCTTCTCACATAGATTGCATTAGGCAACAGATGTGCCTACTTATCCCACTATTACGTTTCCTCTAGGCATTGGGCCTTTTCAGAGAAGTATTAAAATCCCCCCAGGATGTTCGGGGTAATCAATGAGGGGACCTGTTTCATCTTGACATTCCCTATGCACATCATCAGCAATTGCTCCTGAGTCAACGTCATTTCAAAAGAGTATGTGGGCCCTTTCCACCAGGTAAAAAATTCTGAAACTCACTCATCAGGCCTCTGCTTGCACTTGAAGAGGTCTGCGATACTCATCTTCTCAGTGGTGGAACTGATCTGGTATAGGAATTTCTACCGGAGGTCTTCCCAACCCACTACTGACCCGATGGGGCGATGGTAGTACCAGATGACCTCTGTTCTCTCCAATGTCTACAAAAAAACTGTATATTTTTGTGGCTTCTTACTGCATTGGGGTTCCAAACTTGGGTCCACATCCTAAGATAAATTGGGAAAGGTGTTATGGAGGGTCCCCTGTCTCGTTGAAGGGGGCAGAGTGGGATTTCTGAAACCCATGGGGCTGGAATATCATCTATCCACCATGGAAATCACTTTCCATCAGGTGGGTTTACCACCTATCGTGTCTCCAATGCCCCGAGATGGGAAATTAGTGCCACTATTGGATCATCTGGATAGGGGTACCTGTCTTGATGGGGATCCCTAACCACAAGTGCATTTGAGGGTTATTCAACATAGATAACTGGCCCATCATCTTGTGGAGCAGCTGGTGGAATGACATTTGGAGCCACTTTGGTAACCCGAGCTAGGTCACGATGATTGTCATTCCATTCATGAGGATTTGGTGGGACATTCAATGCCCTCTTGTCCTATGTTCCAACTTCAACACTGTCTGTAGGGGCAGGATGGTCAACATCTCCTAGAGGCAGTTCACTGAGGGAAAGTTGTGTCTTCCCATGCTACACTGTCCTAGGATCACCATAGTCTGGTCATCTCACTATAGCACACTCATCTTGGAGGTCATTGACCATCTTATTATATTCAGCAAGTTGCTAACACAATAAGGATTTGTGTAGCTCTTCCTCTCTCTTCTGCACTGAGCCAAATGGGTCAGATGGTTTGGGTGCTTTGAGATGCTCTTTACCCTTAACATGATTCTGGTTAAGGACTAATGGCTTGGTGGCCGCAGGGAGACCCCGAAGGTTCCTATTTTTGCGAGTAACCCTTCGAAATGGATCCAATAGTTGTGGAACACTTTTAGGGGTTAGGTCCAAATCTAGAACCTCGAGTTCATTCTCCTATTCTGATAGGCTGGCCATGTTGATGCAGACTCTACATGGTGGAATGTCCTCGATATCACCTAGAAAGTCGGGCTGTCACCAGATAGGACGGCAGAGGAGGGCATCATACTGCCCCCATCCATGGATCTGTACATGGGGAGAAGCCCCTTTGATAATCTAGAGTAGTACTTTGAAACTCTGAATGCACCTATGCTGGAGGGCCCTACGACAGCCTGACGACTCATAGAACAGGGCAACGGGGAGTGCGGCCAGATCAACCTGATGACATTGTTTTCTAATATCATGTAATTGTTCTTGGCACTTTCTGTATGCCACTCCATGATGAAGAAGACAGGAATGAGTCGCCCAGGGGGTCCGGTGGAAATTCTAGACTTCCTCTTGGATGAGGGATTCCAGCGCAAAAAAAATTGGCGTTGAAACCTGCCAAAACATCATAGGGAAATAGTCCACTGCAAGGATTTCCCATAATACCCTAGTATCTAATTCAGGGTCTGGCCCTTCATTTCCCCTCTCGTCAACCAGAGGAAGCTGAGGAACTCGTAGCAGTGTTGAAGACGTCCTTTTCCAGGGTAGGCTAGCCAGTGGAGAATATGACGAGCAAGCTGACAAACTGCCGCATCTTGAGCTATCCTCCAAAGAGTGTAGTGACATAGCCACCACATCATGTTAGGATGGGATGATGTCCATGGTTCTGGGTGCAGGGACTATAGCAGCTGGTGATGGACCACACTGCCACTCATCCACCATTGGTCCTCAGAACGTCTCTTTGTGATCTCTAGTCGAGGTAGAGAGTGCTTTTGGTGATGACGGTGGAGATTTCATAGCCATAACCTGTTGATTTTCCAAATTTTCATCTTCCTAGATATACCTACGGAAGGAGGAAGGAATCCTATGGACCTCACATCATGGAAGTACGAGGCTGATGCACCTTGTTCTTGCCCCATACCTTGACAGAGAGGATCTGGGTGAATGTTCCATCACTGAGTCGTATTATTCCTTAGAATCTGAGAATCAATCTAGTTTGACCTCAGCCTAAACAATATCAGGGTTCTTTTGATGGGGGCAATGACCTGCCCTCCTACACTGGGATGGTTCATCAGGGTAGGGTAAATTTTTGGAATGGGAAGGACCTTTAGTCGTACTAGTTTAGGGTAATAGAGGATTCCTGCCTGAGTAAGTCGGGGTACGAGGCGCACTAGGACAGATATCAAAGAGGACATGGGTAGGACCTTCATGGGAAGTGATGGAGCATGTAAAACCTTCGCTGGTGATAATATTATCATGGGTAGGACCTCCATTCTTGTTTCCCCTGATAGTGTTATCACGAGGAGGATCCTCGTACTAGTCATGATGTACATGGGTAGGACCTCCGTGCTAGGAACTGGTGAAGTGATGCTTCCCATCACCCCTCTGATTGCTGATGTGAGGAGGGCCTTCTCCAATGTCTATCAGGACATGGGGAGGCCCCCAATGCAGGATATTGACTGGATGTGTGACACTCGTGCACCGGCAGTCCATGGCAGGAGGGATGACTCCACTCAATATGTAGTGTGTAGGGAAGAGGCTTCCGTACTAGGTTTCACCATCATGGTGAGGTCCCTCATTCAGACTATAGGTAGCACATGGCATACATCCATGCCGATCATGGAAGTGAGGAGGACCCTCATTCTATATGGTGGAGGTACAGTAGAGGATCTCAGTACGTAGTGTCATTGTCTTGGGGCCGTCTGCTGTGGTTGTTCCCAGTGCCAGTAGCCGAGAGAGTCGAGGCAGCCTGCCCGTGGGGCAATTGGGGCCTTGATCTAATCCAGGTATACAAGTTCCCTTGCTCAGCGTACACATGGGTATGATGACACACGTCGGCAATTTCATGGGCCATAGTAGTTGCTGGCGTCGATGCCCCTGGGCAAGCGTCCTCCTTGGCTTGTTCTCGACACTGGCTCCAAGTCGGCCATATAGAGGGTGGCGGTGCAGGTACATAGCTTACCATCTCTTTAGCTCGGGTGACTGGGTGTTCGTGATGGCACGGCCTATTAGGGGCCCTCCTCAAGGGACCTTAAAACTGGATCCCGGTCTGGTTGGCCCAGACATCCCTCACCAAGTCAGGGTAGGGGAGAAGGTCGTCATGGCGTTCCAGGGAGTGTCTCCTAAAATGATTGTACATTGGGGTGGGGAGCAGTGGCTCCCTGTGCGACCATTGGGGGTGGCGGTAGTGATGAAGCACAGATGCCTCTAGATCCTTGGGGGTATATCCCAAGTCGTGATAATCACCTCCTCCTCATATCAGCGTATGAGGTCTCTTATCACCCATCAATGAATGACTTCAAAATGGGATAAGGGGTGTGGGAACCTAGAAATTGTGGTTGTGGAGGTCTTCCCTGATGTAGTGGAGCCATGCATGGTTTCCGCATTGGCATTTACCCTACCCCTATGTCAGTAGGTGAGTGGCGATTGGGTTACTGGTGCACCAGCTTGGTTCCTTGAAAAGTTGGGAGATTATTCCATTAGTGCAGAAATAAATAAATTGACATCTAGCGCCCCAACTCCATTCTGTCTTCCATGGATGGTTAGAGGGATCCACGCTGATATGGTCACAGATCGAGATACCCGACATTTTGACTGCCCCGACTTCTAGTGAGTTTCTTGCCACCCTTGATTTTTTCTCGGTGGGACCAGACAATACATAACTGGATCCGGTGACACACTAGTCCACTGATGTATCAAACATTATTGATGTCCAAATTGACGAGAATAACAATACATCAGGTTCACCATTTCTGTTTATGACCCTTTAGCTGGGGCATGTGCACAAATGCCTATTCTAGTATGACGATGTTGTTTGTTTCCCCGCATCCCAACTTTCCAAAGGTAGGCGACATCCATTCTTTATTCAGGTACATCTGCTCCATGATCAAAGATGGATGATGGGATGTCAGTTATTATTTCGGTGGATTCCTTCTCGGAACTCGTCACCTAGTCTGGGTCACCTTTAATTATTAATATGTTGTTCATGAAACCCTTCCTAGTGCCATATCTTCAGGGATGCCGGTTAATTACACTGATTCATTCTGGGCATTCTAAGGGGTCCAACCAGAGAAATAACCTTTGGTAGGGGAAGTATTCATATCAGACATCACATGTGTGTCTGGATGCTGGAACAATGGCACGTCTGGGTTTCTTCCCCTTATTATAAGGCTCTTCGAGGGCATGGAATCATGAGGCATCCCATGTCAGATGTGGTAAATTATATACCATAGGCATGTCTCTGAGGTTTTTCTTAGCTTATGATGTTTAACATGGGGTATTCCATGAGTTTAACGTCTACCAGATATGAATCAGACTAATCAGAACACTTACTACAGTGGATCAAATGGGTATAACCCCTGGAGGGAACATTGATGTCAGGGTGAACATGTGGTTAGTTACCAGGTTATAGCTAGGAGCAGCGAGGAGGTGAATTGGAATGATCCCTCCTAGATGTGGCGGCCCAGGGAAAAATTAGGATGAATGATGGATGATTATATGATGTAGTGGTGTAATGATATGGAACTACTGTGAAGGAGATGGTAGTGTTGGGCTTGAGCCTCAAAGAGACTTCCTACATATCCCCGTGGCCGGGAATCAAAGATCATGTAGTTCATCTGATGATGACTTTCCATCGATTGGGAATACTCAATGGATTACCACCGAATGGGGTTGACAATGGATTATCGCATAATGGTGCTGACACTGAATTACCGCTAAATGGGGCTGACAAAGGCTTACCGCTGAATATAGATGACAATGGCTTACTGCTGAATGGGGCTGACAACGATTTAACACTGAATGAGGCTGACAACATCTTACCATTGAATGGGGATAACAACGACATACCGCTGAATGGGGATTACAACGGCTTACCCCTGAATGGGGATGAAAATGACTTACCACTTAATGGGGCTGATAATAGCTTACTTCTAAATGTGTATGAACCCCGGTGAGGCTTCCTACGTACAATGTCTAGGAGACTGGGATCAAAACCCGCGTAGTTCCGGATAGTGGTAACTGATGTGAAGGGGGTCAGAACCAATGTTTTTTTGGCTTGAACCTCAGTGAGGCTTCCTACGTACCTTGACTTGGAAAGGATCAATGTCCACATAGTTTGGAATGGTGGGAACTGACGTGAAGATGGTAGTATCAAATGGATGTTGGGCTTGATACTTAGTGAGGTTTCTTACATACATTTCCTTGGAAAGGATCAAATACCACGTAGTTAAAAATGGTTGGATCCAACGTGAAGGGGGTCAGAACCAATGGATGTTGGGATTGAACCTCATGGTGGCTTCCTATGTACCTTTCCTTGGCAAGGATCAAAGTCCACATAGTTCTGTATTGGTTGTGGTGAACCGACGTGAAGGGGGTCGGAACGCCCGAGTAGTGGGTGTGAACCTCAGGGAGGATTCCTACGTACCTTGCCTTAGGAAAAATCAAAGTCCAAAAAGTTCAATATTTGTTGTGGGGAACCGACATGAAGGGGGTCAAAACGACCGGGTGTTGTGCTTCAACCTCATGGAGGCTTTCTATGTACCTTTCCATGGCAAGGATCTATTTCCACATAGTTTGGGATTGGTTATGGTGAACCGATCTAAAGGGGTTCAGAACGACCGGGTGTTGGGCTTGAACCTAAGGGAGGATTCCTATATAACTTTCCTTGGAAAGGATCCATGTACACATTGTTTGGGATGGTGTGTGGGCCGTACACTCTAGGATTCCTAGTGGGGATTTCATGGTCGATGATTACTCAAAGACCACACAAGTCATGCTCGATGTGAGAAACAAGAGACATCAAGGACATGGCGATCACATCCTGAAAGGTGTGTCCATGGGAAGTGGAATGTGGCTCATGCGTGGTTAGCAGCCCAAAGAGGAAAAAATGGATTATGTGTGGTCCATAGCCTAGGGAGATGGAGACTATGACATACTCCATGTTGGAGGCCCGAATGGTGAAAATCCAAAAGGGAGAAAGATTTGGCATGAGGAAAGGAGGGCTTTAGTGCCCATCCTCGCCTCTCTAGGGTTCAGCCTAGAAAAAGATAGGAGGAGTAGGGGTGCTAACTCATGAAAGAAAAGATATGAGCTTACACCAAGGTGGTTTCCCTTCCCCCGTGGATAAATGTCACTCCAATAAAGAGGATCTCATTCCATTTAAGGAATGATCTCACTTTTGTGGACGCCCGTGGGTGTGGAGAATGTCCGTGATGGGGCACCCTATGTATGATGCAGAGGGCGAGGTCACAGTTTAGAATCATGTGATGAGGACGATGGTGCATGGATGTTTAATGTCCTACATCTCGGATGAGGTGGGATCACTCAGCACCCCTTGGACATACATAACTAACACCCCCACCCTTGAGGGTAGGAAGGCATCAACAACTCCATGGTCAGGGGGTGTTGTGGCGGGGTCCACTGAGTGGTCCACTTTATCATAGATATGAGAAGAAGCAATAGACATTAGCATGACTATGTGAAGAAACATGAGGCTATGAAACACAACAGGACATATTGTCCAAGGGACATTAAAATTGCTTCATGCAAACATAGAAGGTCGCAAGAGAAAAGAATTTGTGTAGCAAAGAGGTATATATGTAGAGGCCTCATAAAGATTAGGTGCTCCATGTATTGTAGGGGTTTCACGAAGTGGTGTACTCCACGATGTGAAGTGGCCTATCGTAGTGATAATTAATATGTGCATATGGAAGGTGCTTCACGATGTGGAAAGGCATTCGTGGTGCAATGCCTCACGAAGCAAGGGTGCCTCATGAAGTGCAGTACTCTGAGGTAACATGCCTCATGAAGCAGAGTGGGCATGCCATAGCATATGAGTCACATGTTCATGAGGAGTACTTCGCGAAGCATAAACACTCCACAATAACCCGAGTACCCTTGGGGATCTCCTTCCTTCGCGGAGGCTCATGGTCTCCATGAAGGGAATGCCTCTTTGAAGAGGGCCGAATTTATGCAAAAGGGAAGGCACATCATGATGAAAAAGTACCTAGAAGAGAAAATAGTTCTCAAATTAGAGGTTTCTTCATTATTTGGGAGTTAAGAATGTTAAAGGTTAGATGATCCATCATTTGGGCTCGAGGGGAGCCCTATTTTTATCGGAAGGAGGCATCGCGAAGCATAGCTTGCTCAGTGCAAAGGTGGAGTTTTTTCGGAGGTGGGTTCATGAATGTCAAAGGGGTTCACGGAGCATCCCGCCTCTTGGATCCGTGGTGGGTTCGCGATCCTCAAAGGGGCTCGCGGAGCATCCCGCCTCCTTGCTCCACAGAGGGTTCACAAATGTCAAATGGGCCCACAGAGCATTCTACCTCCTTGCTCCGTGGCAGTTACGCTAGGGGGGCTTTGTGGATGGTCTTCACGAGGATTCCCATAAGGCTTTCTATTTGTTTTGTTATTCTTCTCAAATTTTGGCATCAAAACAAGTTTTAAACATTTTTATGGAATTTGATGGTTTCCTGGATATATTCCAACTTATCTAGAAAAAAACATTAGAAAAGGACGATGGAAGCACCATGTGGCTATTGTAGGTGGCCTAGCTCTTTTCCCTCATTTGTTTCATTCCATAAATTATGTCACGATTCTGTGAGGCGAATAATTCATGTTTTTCCCCTACATGTTTAAATAAATTAAATTTATAGCATCAAAATACCATATATTTCCCGATATGGAGGAAAATAAACCCCATGTGTTGATTTCAATGATTAAGTCTCACAAATGGGTGAGATAATATTTCGATTCATTTTTCCCTTACATTAAAAATGTCATAACACCCCTTTAGGATGATTTTATACATAAGTATTTCCTTGAAACTATTATTTTAATTTAATTTGATGTTGGACCATGAGATAGAAACCTCTACACCATATCTTAATGAAATGGTGGGGAAATTCGAATTAACCCAGTGCTTGTGGATTATTCCCTATGGATTAATGGTTTTCTCCCAATGACATTCCTTGACCAATATCCCAAATCTGATCAAGATTGTTGAATTTGATTGGATTAAATATCATTTAAACATGTTACATATATATATACATATGATTAGTGTTTAATGTTTACTACTCATTGACATGTGTGATACATGGGGTTCCTACTTAAGGACCCCTTGGATGGAATCTCATTCCTTCTTAAAAAATGTGTCAATATATTGTAATCAGATCAGGGATAACATTAAATATGCTTGTGATGTTCTTATCATGGATTAAATATTTTTACCTCTAGAAGAGTGGCACCGGTACCCTAGGGGAGACACCTTGGATGGGTTTGATGTAATGAATGGTTGTATCATACCTCAACAGAGAATCGGCCCCATACATGTGATACTAATTATTGAATTGAATGATTATTGGTACTTGGCCTTATCACACCATGATTTTAGTGACATTTAGGCATTTATTCTATGGAAACCATGGACATGATACGCAGTAGAGGCCTTATAATGTTCCCCTCTAGTGTTAATTGAAATGTTCTTCTGGATTTCCATAGATGAGGTCAAGGTTTCTTGCAACATTTTATAATGTGTTTTCAAATTGAATTAAATAAAAATTAAATTAATGTTTTCAAATAATAATTGACTCCTTGGGATTAAAAATTTTGGGACATGTCTTCCATGAATAATTACATGCATAAAAAAATCCGACTTCTTACACTTTACCCAAATAACATTTACATTATATGTTCTCCCTGTTTAGGCACACCAGATTTGGATGAAGCATGTAGATTGGATGGGTGTCCATGTAGAACCCGATCAAATTAATTTATTTATTTATTTAATCTTTAAATTTAATTACTATGGAATACATTATAATTTACATTGAATAAAATGGATTGGGAAATATATTGTGGGTGTCATCCTACTAAGATTGTATCTCACACCCTGATTGGGAACCGTTGTTACCCGAGTAGACTTTATAGTTGTAGGTAGGGATAAATGTAACCATCTATAATCCAATGCTTGATTTATATTTTTTACCAGGTCAAAGTTTTCATAGCGTTGGACTACGCCTATGCTCAAGATCATATTCATAATAGTTTGTTGGACGTTTTGTATATTTTTTATGCATGTTGTATATTTGTTTATATAATTCCCCCTACATGTTCACATTTTATAACATTATTTCCATATTATATCTATTATTACTCAGTTACCACATGCTTTAGTATTTTAAATTACATGTCTTCCTATAATTTCTGCTGTTATATGCACTTTCTTTTTCTAATGTTTCATATTATATTCAAATATATATCAATATTTTTGTGATATACTCTGATCAATAAAGTAATAGTATCTCCATGGACTTACTAAAGTCCTCGCTACTACTCGGTAGCCATTAAAGTTGGGGAGGCACTCTTGAAGAATTGTTGGAAAGCATCTCGAAGCACCGAAGAGTGGAATCTGGGTCGGGATGCTCCATGAAGAAATATAGGTTTTTATTTTGACCTTGAAAAAATTATTTTAATGATATAAATTTATTGGTAATTATTATAAATAATATAATTTCCTTAATTGCTTATGGAGCACCAATGGAGTATGTAACCATTTAATAAACAAAAAGAGTATATGATTTTAAAAATATAAAAAGCCATATAATTTGGATAAATGAATTTTAACCAATAATTTTATATACATAAAGGACATATTAGTGAGGTATTCGATCCTTATATTCAAATCCACCCTTTTTATTTATTTTTTAAAATAAAATTTAAATGAATAGTATCCACCATTGACAATAATGACGTTTAATCAAATTTTTTTTTAAAAAAACAATTAAAATATAATCATAAAAGAATTGAAATGAAACAAGGTTGTTACTATGTGTTGAAAAATTTCATAGAGAGACCAGTTAGAGTTAAATTATAACCTTATAAGTAAAAATGTAAACCCTTTAATGTTGCAAAATACATTATAATTGTTAAAATTAAAATTGGTTAACTAAGGGTTTTTTAATATGGTATGGATTAAAATTAGACCAAAAATTGTATAAATTCTATAGTTTTATGGGATTATAATTATATACTACCTCATACAAGATTCAATGTTCATTTTTTTGTATTTTCATATAAAATGAATTTATTATAATTTAATCTTTTAAGAATTTTCAAATGTTCCCCTTGCCTCAATTATAAATGGACACCTGTTCCCTGAGTTATTTACACCACTTTAAAACCTTTCAATCAACCAACTCAAAAAAATTTCCCGTAATAACTTCCTTTTAAATATTCTATATTTTATACTATTCTTAAAAGACTAACCCTAAAAACCATTAGATGTAATCTAAAGGATTCGTTTCTAATAAGAGGTAATTCCCTTAGCCGATCATAATCTATTATACTCCACTTTAACACCCTTAAATTAATTTTATGTATCATAAAATATTAAATTAATCATCATAAATATTATTAAATTTTATTTTTATTGTTAAAACATCATATACACAAGTTTTCCCAATAAATGTGGAGTTAAATTATTGATTGTGCATATGCACGGCTTGTTATCTTCACATAGTGATGCAATTGATTTTATATCACTATCATTTATGGATGGGTATTGTTATGGTTTTAATTTTTATATTTGTTATTAATTAAAAAACTTCAATTCTAGAATATTAATATCTTGTATACCTTTTAACCATCGAATCCTTTGGGAAATGATAATGTCACTTGTGTGTATGTCCGGAATACCACCTCCATGATGTGATGTGATTCATTTTCCATTTTTATTTGTCCTATATAGTAATGAGGATGAATTTGATGAATATATATGATATATATGGGAAAATAATTATATTGGAGAGGTTAATTAATATTCACCTTTATTTTATTCCATCTATTGAAATATTAAATACTTATTCATGTGTACATACGGACTACCATCTTTATGAATAGTGTAATTGATTTCTCATTCTGTAACATTAATGGATGACTCCAAATATGTATATAATAAATATATATGATAATTCTATGATGATAACTATTTTTTTAATGTAATATTGATAAATATATATTGACCAGAACTACTGAGCTTATATACTCATGATAAAATAAATAATTGACACCTAGAAATAACAATTATAATAAAGAAATATTGACAAAAGGAGGTGTCAAAATGTCATAAAAGGATAATATATGATATTATAAGTATGAAAATAACTGTTTTACAGTATTTAAATAAATTTATATTTATTACAACGTAGTTTAGAGTTATTATGAAGTAAGGATAACTCATGATAAGGGTTTATTTCACGGTCTCATTAATATTTTGGTTTTCTTATGATTATGTTTCTAATACGGAATATTTCTATTCCATATCCATATTTTATAAAATTATTTTCAATATCTATTCATTATAATATTATTATTTAATTCCAATTTATCCATGTTTTCATTTTTACAAAATAGTTTGAAATGAATATTTATGTGGTCTTCTAAATAAGGTACATTGTGTCTTTTTCAACAAAAATATGGAATGATTTTTTTTTAACTTATATAGTTTGAATAGATTTTCTAGTTTTCATGAATTAATTTTTCATTGATGATTCATTTATAATATCAATGGTTCTTTTTTAATATGAATTTTTTTAATTATAATTGAACATCTTTTTGAAAAGAAATGATTTCAATGTTGAAAAATTATTTTCCTCAAGTAATCCAAGTGATATTTCAAAATCATTTTCCATTTATGATGACATTGTCTGTTATTACTTACTCTTTACTAGGGATATTATCCAAGGATATAATATTTATTATTTATCATGATTTTTTATGTTTATGAGGTAAATATGATATATTAATGAAATCCATTTCTTTTCTGTGGGTTATATTAGGATGAAATCTTTACAAAACCCCATTTCTTTTACAAATGTTATGTTATGATGATATTTTTATGAAAACCATATATTCTAATAGTCTATAATATGATAAATTAATAGGGTATTATGGAACACATATTTATTGTTTTCATTATTTGAAAGGTGGGACCTATTATTCCCTATAATGTATTCAGTAATATTTGATATCTCATATGAAAAATAGGATGAGAATGGGGAGTGAACCTAGTTATTTTAGGGACTTTGTCCACTATGATTATCTTATGAGTGAAAATATAATACTATAATGGTTTGATGAGTGAACCCATCAAAATATAATATCCTTGTAATGGATCCTTAACTAAACTGTAAATGCTTTTCTTTATTTTTGTGTGTGACAAAATTCTATTTCCTATACCTATATTATCAACTCTTAGTTTATGATATTTGATAATTTTATGATTCATGTCTTATTCACTACAAAATTATTTTTCTATGAATTAATATAATTATCATTAATATATATGTTATTGTTTTAAAATTTTAATATATTGTTCATAAATATTTATACTTATCTTATCCTTATTTGATCAATAATATCTCTATTTTTTAACATTACTAGCCATCTCTAATCAACATTTTCTTATTTTTCCATTGACCAAGTTATAAGGAAATGTATTATGATTGATATTAATATGAAGGATTATATTTACGAATAAATAAATTTTATATTATGTAGATATTTTATGAACATGATATTTATTTTTCTATGTTTGAAAAGTTTACTAGAAAAAAAAATTATATTGGAGATAAGAATTTTAGGAAATGAATACCCATCTATTAAGATGTAATATTTATGTATGAAAATTATGTGTCACTATATAGTACACATTAGGTAAAGTTTACATTAATGAGGGAATACATGTAGAAATGAGTGATCATTTATTGATTGATTCTCTGTGGAAACTATCATGTGTAAGGGGAAAAACTAATGAAATTGATGTGGGATAATGTATAGATCATGAGAGAGAACCGACTTATTTGATGTGTTGCTGGGGGATCATGAATCACTAATTATGTATCACTAATATAATGTAAGGGAATTCTATTAGTATGGTGAAGAAAAAGTTTCAAGGAGATTCAAAGTGTTAATGGTAAATAAAAAACATCAACGTACAAGAAGAAGAAATAAAATCTCTTCTAAAACATAATCGAATTTTTATGGGTGGAAGGGAATCAACCCTCTTTGAAATGATGCAAATAAATTTTCCATAACTAATATGACACAATATTATCAAAATTTCAATGAATATATATAATTTATGTTTCATTGATAATGGACTCACATAAAATTCTACGAATTAATTTAAATCTATAATTTAAATAAAATAATTAACGGAATATATCCATGTTTTTATTTTTTATTCCTTACTAAAATTTTAATTTTCAATATAATGAAGAATTTAGATTAAAAAAATAATAATTTATTTATATTTATATTTGATAAAATAAAATCCAACAAAATAAAAATTGAAATATATAAATATGATTTGATGGTTTTATTAAAAGTAAACTATTATTTTATATTAATACAATAATATTAAAAAATATAATTTAGAGGGAATATTTTCAAATTATTATTTTCTAGACACAAGGAAAATATATTATATTCTATATTATTTATTAAACAATTGCTTTCAAATATTTTTTCAATGGAGATAACTTTATCATTGATAAGTAATATCAAAGAATATCTATTTTTAACATCACTTATTGAAATAATTAATCCATAAAATTCAATTGAAAATGTATTTCACATTGGATATTATAATAATTATCATGGAATATTTATAAAAATATAATATTTACCATCCCATAATGTTTTATTATCATATATTTCCATTCCCCTCAAACATCCTCCTAAAGAGGCCCTCACAAATTCATGTACAACATATTAACTCCCTTGTATCAATTTACCTTAACACCACTTGAGGGATTTTTTTTCCCAAATTTAATAAACCCCTCCAAATTTTGATTCCTTTCAATTTTTTAGCCTACTATATTCCCTAATCCCAATATTATACCATCTTAATACATTATTTTTAACTCTATTTAATTTTTTAAATAATATAGTGATAATGTTTTCAAATTTGCATAAGGTTAAATTTTTTTACAATTTAAATGCATGAACATAATGACTATTGTTGAAGTGTAAATAATGGTGTTTTTTTGTTAATTTATAACTAGTTTTTGAATTTATTAATCATGTTGTTATTAATTTTAATTTTATAAATTTAATTTTATGATTAATTTATTTTTTAAAATATTGTTATTTTTAATCTCTATCCAACTAGTTTGGTTTTTATAATATCTAAATTGAGAAATATGTTTTTTATTTGTGAAAATGATTAAATAATAATGCAATTAAAAAATTATTTTTGTATTTAGTTATCATCTTACAATGTATGTAAAGGATATTGATGCATCATAAAAAGAATCAATCTCAAGAGTGATCTATTTTTATAATCGATTTATATAGTGTATAATTAACATTTATTTCTGTTAAATATATATATAATTATCTAAAAAATAATATTTACATATGTTAATAGGTAATATGAAATTTAAACATTGATATATATTTTATCCTATACAAACACCAGGTTTTTAAAAAAAAATCATATTTTATTTTTAGTATAACTATCATTTCCTTTTTTGGTTTTATTAACCATCATAAATCTTATTTAATAAAAAATACTCATTGAATGAATTTCACTACTAATGAATTTGATGATTTTTTATTATTGTTTTTTCCTAATACATTTAAAAAATATAATTATCCCCATTTCGATATAACCTTAAAAAAAGAAATACACATAATATATGAAAAAATATTTTCATGGAATGTTATTTATAATATTGATAATTTATTTTATAAATTATTATCATGTTTAGGATATTTAATTAGAATTTTTTTTAAAGGCCCATATTTATTTTTTTATTCTACAACATCAATGTGTTAATGATGCCAAAATAGTTTTTGAGGTGTTTTAGAGAATAATAAATGATTTTACATTAAATAAAACAACCCAGACATTATATGTTATTTAATATTCCATAAAGAGTGTTTGGATAGTTGTGGTCTAGTAGTGGGGGTCATATCTTGGATATTTCATTAGAAATTTATATAGTAGTGGACCATGAGAATATGGAGGAGGTTGTAATTATAAATATAAAAATAATGTTTTTAAGTAAATAGTTACTTATTCTTAGCAAAAAATTTTAAGATATTAAATATAATTATTTTATATACCAGAAAGCTGTTATTAAATTAGAATAAGAAAGATAATAATCTTAATTAGATTTGAGAGTTTCTGAATACTTATAAAAAGCTTATAGGATAAGATAGTGTGTGCTCATGTTCAATAATTACCTGAGGTGGTTATTCTTTATGAGGCCTACTATAATGACTCACATCAGGGTTTTGGATGTGTTTTTATGAAAAAGAAAACATTCATTGATTATTTTTGTATACAATTACCCCACCATAAACATAACTATTAAACAAAATATTTAGATACTACTGTGGTAGTATTTTAGCACCATTTCTGGAGGCATTATTTTCATTGAGGATTTTGTTGTTTATTTCATTAATAAGTGGTTGATGTATTCCTTTTTTCAAAAGGACATGATATTTTAGATGAAAATATGGGTTAAATTTATAAAATATTTTGATTTTCATGTCACATATACACCTCAAATGTAAATTTTGTGACTAAAACAATGAGTCATAATACATATGTTGAGGATTCTCAAAATACAGTTGATAAAAAGATATTGGTGGAGTTATTGAAAAATTTTCTTCATTTTTATAAAAAGTATGAATAGGGATCATATCATTACATGATGTAAATAAAAAGGTTAATAATTTAATATGTAGAAGAGTCTCTACTATGTGACCCTGATGTGGTAGTATGGAGCGACTACAAAGTTAATGGTATTTTATTAGATGGTTTGTCTAAGGATGAGGATCATCATGTATTATTTCATGATAATATATTATTTCAATAGATATTGAAATAATTCATTATGAATGATTTCCATAGTTTATCATTAGTCAAGAGTCGTAGTATTGAAAAGATGTACCATGATTTTAGGAGGTAGTTGTTGTAGTTTTGGATACATAGGGGCGTTTCTTTTTTGTTTCCCAATATATTGTGTTATTAGAGATGAATGTTGAATGTTATGTTCTATTAGTATTTTTTATACATTGAATATTTCCTAGTAAAAGTGGGAGGAAATATCTTGTTGTTATAGGTTTTCCTCATTACATTAGAGGGTTTGATTCAATTTTAGTTTTTTTAGATTGATTAATGACTTCATATCATTTCATAATGATTAATTATTCATGTTTATAGGATAATTTGGGAATTATTTATGTGATGGACATGGTGAAAAGTTATAGGGTTCCTAGAAAAATAGTGTCATCTCATAATGATTTGTTTTCTTAAAATATATTTTAAGGATTACATCATGAATTTTCACCCCAATTATACCTTGATAAAAACGTTTACCCATAGATTTATGCTCAAACTATGAAGATGATCCAAACATTGAGGATATATTGAGAGATTATATCTTGGATTTTAGTGGATTGATTGTGGAGAATTTTCCATTAATTTAATTTTCCTATAAAAATAATTTTCATTTTGGAATTAGTATATAACCTTATAGTGAATTATATTGAAGACCATGTAATTCAAAACTATGTTGGTTTTAGGTTAATTAAGCTATTCTGGTAGGGTTTTAGATAAGGAAATATATGAAATAGAATATTCAAGTAATTTGGTATCACATGACGACTACTTAGATTACAGATAAACCATATGTCTATCATTGGAGGATTCAATTAGATTTTTTTGTCCGAGATTTTATATACATTAATGTTTCCCCTTAATGATTATATTGCATGTTTGAAAACTTAATTAAGTTTTCTAGATGATTAATTGGTCCATTTGAATTGATTTATTATATTAGGGTGGTTGATTATTTATTTTAAATACCTTTTTAAGAAGGAAATACTTCATGACGTGTTTCATTTATTACACCTCTTAAAGTTTCAACAAGACCCTTATCATGTAATTGATTTGAGATATGTGGATATCGATGATGATATAACCTTTATTGACTATACGACGAAGATTTGTTATCACTCGGAGAATATACTATAGGGATTTGTTATTGTGAGTTTTTTGAAGGAATTGTAATTTTGAAGATGAACTTGGATGATGGAATCATCAATTAAGGACCGAAATCCAAAAATATAATGAGTTATTATTATATTATTGATATAGAAAGTGGGTTTATCGATAAAATTATAATGACAGTGTTACATTTTCATTTTCCTTTTTAATGTTTATGTTTTAACAAT
Source organism: Viscum album (assembly GCA_963277665.1). Classification (NCBI taxonomy): domain Eukaryota; kingdom Viridiplantae; phylum Streptophyta; class Magnoliopsida; order Santalales; family Viscaceae; genus Viscum; species Viscum album. The sequence continues at coordinate 683,631,708 of OY728139.1, read as the reverse complement.
TTCAAATATCTATTTATCAATTGTATTTTTAGAATCTTTAATATATGTATTATGAATCATTTATTTAGTCACCAAATATCCCTTTTATTTGTATATGTGATATCAAAATCATAATTAAAGAAGTGGTTTGATGGTAGAAATTATATTTAATGTAACTGAATGACTAATTTCTAGTTGTTATTGAAATTAATGATTTTAAATAGAGAAGATTTATAACGACCCATACTTTACATACATTTTTAGTACTTCTAAATTGTAGTACACTTATTACATCATATAAAAAAACCATGAAAGGACCATATAGGTATAGTGTCTTTAAAAACTGGGAAAAAAAACTGGTTCATAAAGCGTCTACATTGTCTCCCATTTATTTCATTATATCTATAGTCCATTTTGGCATATCTTACTTAATAACCTTCTTCCTAACCTGGGGAAAGAAAACATACAAAAGGGTGAGCTCAGATTCTCAGTAATGGTTAACAAAAGAAATATCAATCAAATTATATTTAAAAGAACATAACATTTTGGAAATCTTACCCTGCAAAAGAGATCATAATTTCATAACATGGGATAATTCATGTTAGTGAAATGTAATCACAATAATCATAAACTAAAACATGAAGCTTTGTGTGATACACACATAATCATAGAGAATCATTTCTTATTAGTCAAGACTCGTTACCAAGACTATCTTAGTGGAAAAAGTCCATTTCTGAACCGAGTTCATTCCTCGTTACAATCCTGTTTCATTGAACCAGTTTAACCTGCTGTTGCATCCATTTCTATCTCATGAGATATAAAATCTTTACCCAATTAATTGGAGGGAGATATAGGTCCCACCCATCTCATAATGATACCATTCTTATGTGTGCCATAAAATCATATATCATACATCATTTCATAACCCATGTAATAAAAATGGTATTCTTAAACATCATGACATCATAAAATAATTTATATAAGATAAAGGAATTCATAAAAATAATTCCATCACAAAAAAATTAAATCAATGTAATAATAGGGATAGAAAAAGAACCCTTTATTATCTTATATGGAAAATAATTTTGATAAAACACTTGAACTCCATTCTTGAGGAAAATATCCTTTCTACTTTAAAAAAACTTTTCCTTTCATAACATGTCATATAATACTAAACTAAAATAAGTTGATTAAAAATAAACTTGAAAAACTGTAAAAGATGATTCTTGGAAATAATGTTTTATAAATCCATTCATGTCGTATAAGTTAAAAAAACATTCTTCTCATACTTTTGTCGGAAAAGTCAAAAAGTACCTTGTACAAAAAACGACAAAAGATTCCTTTCATATCTTTTACTAAAAACTCACCGAAGGGTAAAATTGGATTTAAACAATTTTAGGTGGATGGAAATAATATTACATATTGAGGAAACATGGATGTGGATGATAAAATACACCCCAGTAAATTCCAATGTATAAACAATCTTGGATAAAAATGAGATTGTGATATTTCTCTTACCTTATGTCTGATTTGCATCGTAAGTGTCCGAACCTCCTATATAATGATTTAAATAATGCCATTGACTTATTCCAGAATCATACTCATTATTATGATATCATATATGATCATATTCTTAGCTTCTTATTATTAATATTTCATTGCTACTTGTTATCCGGGTGTTTATTACTTGTTGTTCTCATTCATGTTTTGTCGAATAAATTCTTATTGTTCTTTTTAGGTTATAGATACCTCATTTCCAGAATGGTATTAGTGCAATATATATCATATTTATTCACACAATTCATTTATGTAATAATTATGCAATGAAAATCATGTAGAACGAGTCACATCACATCGTGGAGACGGTATTCCATAAGTACGCAGGAGCGATTATATCGTTCCCATGATCGTGGAATTGTATTGGAGTGCATGTATACTATTACCTAATCAATTTAACTTTACAATAATCATATATATTCATTTTTTACACCATTATACCCATCCAAGTAAGGTGGTGGTGGAAAATAGATTACACCATGGTGTGGAGATGGTATTCCGTACGTACGCACGCGCGGTGATTTTGTTTTCCGTAGGATGGATAGATGGTGAAATAGGGTTGTTTAATAATTATAATAACATATCATTATACGAGTGATACGAATGTTATTTATTCATAATGAAACAACTAAATAAGAAGAAGTGGAAGAAGAAATAAAGTTGAAAGAGTCGATAACAGACATTACCTCTTCTTTGAAGCGCTTCTTTGAGACCTCATTTTACGGCACTAAAATTGGTCTTTGAGGAAGACCAGGACCTCTAGGATGTTTCTAGGGAAGTGTAGAGGAAAACTTGGCAGGGGTTGGCAGAGCTTGGAGGCTCAAACTGGTGTGAGGAAAAGAGGGAGGAGGTTCCCTTTTATAAGGGAGGAGAGGGGCTCCTTTGGAAAAACTAAAAAAATTATTTTATTATAAAGCCATATTCGGTTTTAAATAGCTCCAAATTGATTTATTTTGAAGATAAGTTGGGTATGGGTCACAAGCCGCTCATCAAATAGAATTTGGACAAGTTTAGTTTACTATTTTAACCTTATCATTTAGATTTAACATTAAGTTAGATAATTTTACCTTTACCGTGTCTTTTTGTGTTCTTACACTATAAGGTTAATAAACTTACTATAACAAGCCAAACGAACCCCAAGTTGTTTATTATTAATATATATAACCTTATCTATGTCATTTGTCCGAACTGTAGATTTTTAGGAATAAAATAACAATTAAAAATATAATATTATTTTTAAATACTACTTTATGTCAATTTTGATACTATTTAGTAATTGATTTTTATGAAAACTATAACAGAAATATTATTTCGAAAAAGGTGAATTAAATCAATACTAACATGTCATATTAACATTGAAAATTATTTTAATTCATAAAAAGTCTCAAATTACATTTATTTGGGTATTTATATCATCAATTATGTCAATATTTCATTAATAAAATAATTACTGCATCATCATTGTGTCATAAATAAATTAAATTATTTAATGTCTAAAAATTAAAAATAAAATATAAATATGTAGGAAATATTTTTATCTTTCTAATAAATATTTATAGTCTAATTTATCTTGTGTATAACCCTATATTATATATGATTTTCTTATTAAACATTGATTTTTAACTATTTTAACCCTTCTTTAAATAAATTAATAATAAATGTCCTAATCTAATCCAAGTGGGCCTAAATGGCCATATGTTATTCCTAAGGTTGTTCTTGGTCTAATTACACTTATCCAATAGAAGTAGGACATGTGTTAGGGTAATAATAAATTCATTTTTACTCTTAATTATCCGATTTACTTTTAACCGTGATAAATAAAAGTAAAAAGATAATATTCACCAAAAATTATTTTCAACTCATTGAACCACATTTTACTTACTGACATCAACCGTGACTCTTTTATTTTTGAAATTCCACTCACAGATGCGGTAAAATTAATTTTTATGTAAATTTTCAAATTCTCCTAGGCGGTGGGTAAAAGACGGTGAAAAGTTCAGTAAAATTTTTATATATCTAAAATTTTTATAAAATGACTCCAAATAATTGCATTGAACTTTTATAGATATTATGTATCAATTTTTACCTAAAATAAATTTAATTAAAATAAATAATTATTTAAATAAAAAGTCAGTTTTTAAATAGTAACCCAGTGTTTTCACTATTCATCAAAAATTGAATGTTTTCAGAAAAATACCAAAATTTCACCCTAGGCTAATTTCGATATTCTGAATCCAAAAATGAAGTCAATTTTGAAAAATATAATTCAAAAAATTTCAAAAAGTGGTTATTAATATTCATAACGGCTAGTTTTAATAATATTTTAATAGCATATCGTTGTTTAGTGAAACTCGGTATTGTGTACCATGCAAGCTACCAAGGAAGGTTGCGATTGCATGTAAAGTAAGACAAGATAGTTTTGTGTGTAGTGAAAGATTCCTTTGATGATTTATATAAAATAAAAACAAAATATTTCTTATAAAAGTCTCAGGTGTTACATTCTACCCCACGTAAAATGAATTTCACCCTCGAAATTCGTCACTTGTAACAAACAGATGAGGATACCTCTCCCTGATCATATCCCCAAGCTCCCATGTAGCTTCTCTTAATTGGTGGTTCCTCCATAAAACTTTCACCAAGCGATTGGTCTTGTTCCGTAGGACTTTTTCACTACGATCGAGAATCTCTATCGGTTATTCTTCATAAGAAAGATCTTGTTCCAGCGGTAAAAATTCTGAGCTGAGTACATGTGAAGGATCAGGTATGTACTTTCTCAGGAGAGATACATGGAACACATCGTGAACTTGAGAGAGATTCGGTGGAAGTTCCATTCAGTAAGCTACCTTCCCAACAGGATCCAGTATTTCGAAAGGACCGATATACCTGGGGCTCAGCTTTCCCTTCTTCCCAAATCTTATTACTCTCTTCCAAGGAGATATTCGTAAGAACACTTTATCACCCACTTCAAACTCTAAGTCTTTTCTTCGGTTGTCGGCATAACTTTTTTGTCGACTCTGGGCTACTCTTATGTGTTGTTGAATAGATCAGACCTTTTCTGCCATCTCATCAACATGATCAAGTCCTAATAGCTTTCTTTCCAAAACTTCATCCCAGCAAGTTGGAGTCCTGCATTTATTTCCATAGAGATCTTCATAAGGAGCCATCTGAATACTGGAGTGAAAGATATTATTATAAGAAAATTCCACCAAAGGTAGGTGTTGATCCCAACCACCTTTGATATCCATAGAGCAAGCTGTCAACATATCTTCTAGAGTTTGAATTGTTTTCTCAGATTGACCGTCTGTCTGAGGATGATAAGCAGTGCTGAAACTCAACTCTATATCCAGAGTATACAGAAGGATTTTCCAGAACATTGAGGTAAACCTCGGATCCCGATAAGATATAATAGAAATTGGTACTCCATGAAATCTTACCACTTCCTTTACATATATCCTGGAAAGCTGTTCCTGAGAGAAATCCTCTCTAATAGCAATGAAGTGTGAAGACTTTGTAAGAAGATCAACTATGTACCAGATAGAATTATTTCCTTTTGAAGTATTAGGAAGTCCTGTGACAAAGTCCATAGTGATGTTTTTCCATTTCCATTCCGGTATGGGTAATGTTTGTAACATTCCCTTAGACTTCTGTCTCTCAGCTTTATCTTGCTGACAAACCAAGCATCGAGAGACATATTCAACAACATCTCTTTTCATGCCATCCCACCAGAAGTACTCTTTAAGGTCCCTATACATCTTCATTCTTCCAGGATTAATAGAGAATGAAGAACTATGAGCCTCATCTAGCATCTCTTTCTTTAATTCAGGGATGGGAGGAACACAGACCCGATTCCTGAACTTTATTACCCCATCACAATCAAGGTTTAATTTAGGAACATTTCTCACCTTCTTTTGTAACTCTACATCTTATTTATGTGCCTCTTTAATATTAACATATATAGATGGTTGAACATTCATTTGATAAAGATACGATTTTTCCCCTTTCATTATAATTCCAAGATCCATCCTTTGTAAATCCATAAATATTGGATCTTTTGTGATCCTCATCATGGATAAACTGGCATGGTCTTGTCAACTTAATGCATCTACCACCTTGTTTGCTTTTCCAGGGTGGTAATGAATTAAGCAGTCGTAATCCTTGATCAGCTCCAACTATCTTCTTTGGTGCATATTCATCTCCTTTTGTGTGAAAATAGACTTTAAACATTTTTTATTAGTATAAATGTCACACCTTTCCCCATAACGATAATGCCTCCAAATCATTAATGCAATGATTATCGTAGCTAACACCAAATCACGAGTTGGGTAATTTTGCTCATGGATTTTCAACTGTCGTGAGGCATAAGCTATCACCATATCATTTTTCATAAGAACACACCCCAATACCTGCTTGGATGCATCACTGTAGATCACAAACCTTTCTCCACTACATGGTAGTGTGAGCACAGGTGCACTCGATACCATTCTTTTCAACTCCTTGAAATTCTCGTCACATTCCTACGTCCAAACAAACATAACTACTTTCCGAGTCAACCTGGTGAGTAGATTAGATAATCATGAAAAATATTTCACAAAACAGTGATAATATCCATCCAAACCAAGAAAACTTTGGATCTCAGTTACTGTTTTTGGTCTCGACCATCTTTCAATAACCTATGTTTTTGCTGGATCCACAGTTATCCCCTCTTTTGAGATTATGTAACCCAAAAATGAAATTTTTTGAAGCCAAAATTCACACTTGGTAAATTTGGCATAAAGCTTCTCCTTTCTCAGGGTCTTCAATATAATTCTCAAGTGATCTTCATGTTCTTCCTTGATCATTGAATATACAAGAATATCGTCTATAAATATTACCACAAACTGATAAAGATAGTCTCTAAAGACTCTATTCATCAAATCCATGAAGATAACAGGGGAATTATTAAGACCAAATGGCATCACTATAAATTCATAGTGTAACACCTCAAGATTTTATGAAAAATATTCTGTTTAATGTCTGGTGTTGTACGCTACACCTAAATTAGCTTGTGATATACACAACACCGAATTTTCTTGAAGTATACGCAACACTATTCTTGGCTCGTGTTACACAAAATTTCAAGTTCGTTTTGTAGAAACTATTCTACGCGACATTATGTATAGATTTTGTTTAATGTATAAATGAAATAAGTTTTGATTATGTTATACGTAACACCAAACAGAGCTTTCACTACACGCAACACTGACTTGTCTTGCATTACACGCAATAAATACCTTCCTTGATAGCATGTGTAGTACGCAATAACGAGTTTCACTAAACAAGATATTATTATAATATTATTATGAACTAGCTGTTATGAATTGTAATACCAAAATTTTGAAATTTTATAAATTTTATATTTCAAAATGGACTTCATTTTTTGGATTTTTAATATCAAAATTAGCTTAGGGTGAATTTTTGGTACTTTTTGGATAACTGTCATATTCTGATGAATAGTGAAAATTACTAAATTTTAATTAAAAACAACTTTTTTAATCGAAATAATTAATAGTGATAAATTATTAATTTGAGTGGTTCTAAAGTATATTTAGAAAATATTTTTACCATTTAATACAATGTTGGTCATTGGATGTAATTTCACATTTAAACCAGACATAAACAAGTGTCAATCTTTTGATAGTTATTATCTCTTAAAAACACGCTCTTTGTTTTGACGACGGGAATAAATTTTTAAATTAATTAATGCAACTGATATGTTTTGAATTTGGTAAAATAGACATCATTTTTGAATTCATAATATCAAATATAGCTTAGGCCTAATTTTTGGTATTTTTCTGAAACTTTCATTTTTTGATGAATAGTGAAACCACTAAGTGGTAGTTAAAAAAATGAATTTTCATGAAACTTAATTTTACCGCTTCTGTGAGTGGAATTTCAAAAATCCAAGAGACACGGTTAATATCAAGGACTAAAATGTGGTTCAATGAGATAAAAATATTTTTTAGTCAATAGTAACTTTTTTACTTTTATTTACCTCGGTTAAAAGTAAATAGGATAATTAAGGGTAAAAATGATATTATTATTACCCTAACACATGTTGTGATTCTGTTGGATAAGTGTAATTCGACCAAAAACAACCTTAGGAAGAAAATATGACCATTTAGGCCCAATTGGATTAGATTAGGATATTTAATATTTATTTATTTAAAGAAGGGTTAAAATAGATAAAATCAATGTTTTATAAATAATTTTTAATATAGGGTTATACGTAAGATAAATTCGACTATAAATATTCATTAAAAATATAAAACTATTTCCTACATAATGGTATTTTATTTATAATTTTTAGACATTAAATAATTTAATTTATTTATGACACAAAGATGATGCAGTAATTATCTTATTAATGAAATATTGACATAATTGATGTTATAAATACCCAAATAAATGTAATTTGAGAATTTTTATGAATTACACTAATTTTCTAGGTTAATATGACATGTTATTATTGATTTAGTTATCTTTTTCGAACTAATAATTCTGTTATGATTTTCATAAAAAACAATTACCAAATATAGTCAAAATTGACATAAAATAGTTTTTAAAACAAATATTATATTATTAATTGTAATTTTATTCCTCAAAATCTAAGGTTCGGCCAAATGACTTAGATAAGGTTATATATATTAATAATAAACAAATTGGGGTTCGTTTGGCTTGTTATAGTTAGTTTATTAACCTTATAGTGTAAGAAAACAAGAAGACACGGTAAAAGATAAATTATCTATCTTAAAGTTAAATATAAATGATAAGTTTAAAATAGAAACCAAAACTTATCTTAATTCTATTGGATTAGAGGATTTCGACCCATCCCCACCTTAGCTTCGAAATAACTGAATTTGGAGCTATTAAAAACCAAATATGACTTTATAATAAAATAATATATTTTGTTATTCCAAAGGTGCCCCTCTCCTCCCTTATAAAAGGGCACCTCCTCCCTCTCTTCCTCACACAACTTTGAGCCTTCAAGCTCGTCTAAAACCTACCAAATTATCTTCTACACTTCCCTAGAAACATCCTAGAGGTCCTGGGATTCTTCAAAGACCAATTTTAGTGCCCTAAGAGGAGTTCTCAAAGAGGCGCTTCAAAGAAGAAGTAATGTCCGTTACCGATTCTTTCAACTTTATTTCTTCTTCCACTTATTCTTATTTAGTTGTTTCATTATGAAGTAATAAAATAAGTATCACTAATATAATGATATGTTATTATAAGTATGAAACAACCATATTTCACCATCTATACATCCTACGGAAAACGAAATCACCACGTGTGCGTACGTACGGAATACCGTCTCCACGCCGTGGTGTAATCTATTTTCCACCACCACCTTACATGGATGGGTATAATGGAGAAAGTAATGAATATATATGATTATTTTAAAGTTATATTTATTCTGTAATATTATACATACACTTTAATACAAATCCACGATCATGGGAATGATATCATCGCTCGTGCGTACGTACGGACTACTGTCTCCACGAACGAGATGAGATTCACTTTCCATGATTAACCATTCAAGAATGATTATAAAGTAAATATAATCAATAATAATGAAATATATGACATAATAATGCTACTGGATTTATGTATATATATATTTATGTAATCTATTTAATTTCATTCAATTCAATAAGGAAACAAAAACAGCATTCATGCGTACGTACGACCTACCTTCTCCTTGAACGATGTATTTACTTTATTTTTATAGATATATAATATATATGTATATGTTGAATATATATTATATATAAATCATGTTTTACAATCTGGAATTATGTAAATCAGGATATAAGTAATAATATCAAGAACGACAAGTCGAAACACATACGATAAATGAAATGATTTTACCCAAAACGCCACTTTAACATGGAATTTACAAAAGAACGGGTAATATAAAGTCATAAGTGAAACATATATGATATAATAACAATGAATATGATTATGAAAAAAGTCAATGACATTATTTGAATCATTATACATGAGTTTTGGATCCATACGAAGCATATCAGACCTAAGGTAAGGGATAAATTTTCAATCTCATTTTTTTATCCGAGATTGCTTATACGTAAGTATTTACTGGGGTTGCGTTTATCATCCATGACCATGTTTTATAAAAATGTTTTCATAAAATGTTTACTATTCTTCCATGAATGTTTAAAGTCATTTTACCATTTATTGACTTTTTACCACATTGTATGGATGGAATCTTTCCTTTGGTTACTATATAAGGTACTTTTTGACTTTTCCAACAAAAGTACGAGGAGAATGTTATTTTTAACTTATATAGTGTGAACGGATTATTATGGTTTTATAAAGCCTTATTTTCATGAAGCTTCCTCCAAAAGATTTCATGACTATTTTCAACAAAGTCCTTTTCTTTTAAAATTGCATGACATTTTGTGAAAAGAAAATGATTTTGAAGAAAAAGGATATTTTCATCAAGAATTCATTTCAATTGTTTTATCAAAACCATTTTCCCATCTAAGATGACATTATTTAATATGTGTATGTTTCAAGTATAATGTCTCTATGATTTACATGGTTTCACTTTTATTATTATAAAATGATATCCATTACATTTATATGGATTATGTGATGATGTGATGATGTTTATGAAACCCATTTTATTCATTGGGTTATTATGAAATATGTATGTTTATTTTGTGGAACAAGTAATAATGATTTCATTATGAGATGGGTGGGACCTATGCCTCCCTCCAATGCATTGGGTAAAGATTTATATCTCATGAGATAGACATGGCTGGAATGGTAAGTTAATTTGGTTCAGTATTACAGGACTGGAACGAGGAGTGAACTAGATTCAGAAAGGGACTTTGTCCACTAATATGGCCTTGGCCGCAATTCCTTGGCTACTATGGAAATCATTACATGTGATTATTGGATGCCATAATTACATGTTTTATTCCCATTCTATTTTATCATGAATTATGTTCCATTATGATCTATGCCTTATGTACTTCCATGTTTTATGTCGTTGCTCAAGATTTTGATGTATAAAAATTATGTTCATATTTTTAAGTTCAAATGTATATAGTATGTTTTATTTTATCCATTATCACCCTTACTGAGCATTTGAGCTCACCCTTTTTATGTTTTATTTTCCCCCAGGATGAAATGAATGTTTTTAGATAAGGAAACAAAAAATGGAAGACCTTTATGGGAGATGTTGAAGATCATTCACCATGATTAGAAGATTACATTCCAAGTTTCCAAAGACACTAAACTATTACGGTCCTTGTGTTTATTTTTTTTATGTATTAAATATTCTTCAAAAGTAATGTAATATCTATGTACGTCAAGCTTCGGGTCTCTACACATAGTGTCCATACCTTGTACGGAAAGCTGTCTTTGGTATATCCTCCATTATGACCCTTAATTGATGATACCCTGAATGGAGATCAATCTTGGAAAAGTATTTAGATCCGCATAGTTGGTCAAATTGGTCATCAATGAGTGGGAGAGGATATTTTTTCTTGATAGTGATCTTGTTAAGTTCTCGATAATCAATGTAGAGTCTCATTGATCTATCTTTCTTCTTAACAAAAAGAACATGTTCTCCCTAAGGTGACACACTAGGGCGTATGAACCCCTTATCAAGATTCTATTGGAGTTGCTTCTTCAATTCCTGCAACTCAATTGGGGCCATTCTATAAGGTGTCTTTGAAATAGGTAAAGCACCCGATATGAGTTATATTGAATACTCAACTTCACGATTTGGTGGAATACCCGACAATTCCTCCGGAAATACATCATCAAACTCTCATAAAATGGGCATATTTTTAATCTTGAGTTTCTCACCAACCATTTGAGATAAATAACATTAATTTAGTGGAATCAAGACCCATAAGATGGAATAAATTTACACTGGAAGGTTATGTTCATACTTGCATCGATAGATGATCATATATTCATCTGGAATATGAAATGTGACTTCCCTTCTTTGGAAATTGATATGAGCTTCATATAGAGAAAGACAATCCATGCCAAAAATCACATCAAATTACACTATAGGGAGGATCACAAGATTTGCAGGAAGCACTTTCCCACAAACATCAATCAGATAAAAATTATAAACTTTTGATGCAACTGTTGTGCCATTAGGGGTTGTCATAGCTAACTCAACATCTAATTGTTGGGGTAATACGATTATACCTTTATAAAATTATTCAGAAATAATGGAGTGGGTGGATCCAGAATTGAATAAAACATTTTTTACTTTAGAGTGGATGGTATGTGTACCTTTCACCACTTCGTTATCGTACTCCACATCGCTGATAGAAATTGCATGTGACTTTCCTTTGTCTGTAGCCTTAAGAGTTTGATGACGTCGATCATCATCAACAACCCTTGGATTAGGGAATTGATTGGAATAATTCCTCATTTCCTTTCACTTGTAACTTTAAAGTGTATGAGGTGCACTATGTGTATCCTTTTCATTGTTCGCATCACTAGAAATCTTCTTCCCATCATTTCGGCATTCAGATGCCTAATGACCTTCCTTTCTAGATTTGAAACATGTAATTGTCCCTTTAAGACAACCCCCTCCAAGTTTCTTTCCACACTTTGAGAATAAGGGAAAACTCATCTTCTTTTCAGTGTGCTCTTTATATTTTCCTTTGAATTCCATTTTCCTCTTCTTATCAAACCCATATGACTGACGGGTTACTACAATCTCTATCTCACCTTTGAGAGCACATCAAACAATTTCTTCGTAGCTATTGAAGTCCCTTATGGCTAACTCCCTTCTAAGACTTTGTTTTAAGACACTAAAGAATCAATCGATCTTACTCTCAGGTTGGATAGTAAAACCAGAAGCGTACCTTGCATGTCTTGTAAAAATTTTTCATAGGTACCAACAGATTCATCATCCTTTTGAATTAGTTCAATAAACTCCTTCTCCATCATTGTTCGGAGAATACGAGGGAAGTACTTATTGAAAAATAAGTTCTTGAACTCATCCCATTCCATGGACTCAATTTCATCTCTTGGACCCATATTCTTGATAAGATTACACCATTGATCAGAATCACCTTCCAAACGATACACTGCTAAGATGAATTTATCATGTTCAGAACATTGAAGAATGGAAAATATCTTTTCAGTAGTAATGATCTATTGTTCAGCAACTAATGGATCAGTAGACCCGCTGAATGAAGGTGGACGCTGTCTCATGAAGGATTCAACATAATGTTGCTCCTTCCTTTTCTTGTTTGGAATTCCAGCATGGTTCATAGCTTGAGAAAGTTGTGTGAGCATGGCTACAAGATTTTTCATTCCAGAACCCATAATGTTTGGTTTCTCAGGGGGACAATCATTGCATTTCCTGTCGCATTCCACATTAACACGGTTCCTTCAGGTTACATCCATTGACTAAAACCAAGAATAATAGTGTGAGCAACACTAATTATAATAGTAAAACCACATAATAATGAAAAAAATTTCACACTTATGGTTTTATCATAGGTTATTCAGGGTCATTTCTAAAACACTAATATTGTGTTCAATGCTTAGACTTATCCTAAGGGTTCTTAATAATGCTTTCACATCCAAGTTTCCAAAGGTTGACTATACCTTTTATCTAATACCAACTATAACGACCCATACTTTACATATATTGTTAGTACTTCAAAATTGAAGTACACTTATTACAACATATAACAAAACAATGAAATGACCGTATAGGTATAGTGTCTTTAGAAACTGGGAAACATAAACAACTGGTTCATAAAGCGTCTACATTGTCTCCCATTTATTTCATCATATCTATAGTCCCTTTTGGAATATCTTACTTAATAAACATCTTCCTGACCTGGGGAAAGAAAACATACAAAAGGGTGAGCTCAAATGATCAGTAAGGGTAAACAAAACAAATATCAATCACATCATATTCATAAGAACATAACATTTTGGAAATCATACCCTGCAAAAGAGATCATAATTTCATAACATGGGATAAAACATTGTAGTGAAATGTAATCACAATAATCATAAAATAAAACATGAATCTTTGTGGAATACACACATAATCATAGAGAATCATTTCTTATTAGTCAAGACTCATTGCAAAGACTATCTTAGTGGACAAATTCCATTTTTGAACCGAGTTGATTCCTCGTTTCAGTCCTGTTTCACTGAACCGGTTTAACCTGCCGTTCCAACCATGTCTATCTCATGACATATAAAATCTTTACCCAATGCATTGGAGGGAGATATAGGTACCAACCATCTCATAATGATACCATTCTTATGTGTTCCACAAAATCATAAATCATACATCATTGCATAACCCATGTAATAAAAATGGAATTCTTAAACATCGTGACATCATAAAATAATTTATATAAGATAAAGGAATTAATAAAAATAATTCCATCACAACATAATCAAATCAATGTAATAAAAGGGATATAAACATAACCCTTTATTATCTTATATGGAAAATAATTTTGATAAAACACTTGAACTCCATTCCTGAGGAAAATATCCTTTCTACTTCAAAAACACTTTTCCTTTCTTAACATGTCATATAATTCTAAACTAAAAGAAGTTGATTGAAAATAAACATGAAAACTTGTAAAGGAAGATTCTTGGAAATAATGTTTTAAAAATCCATTCATTCTGTATAAGTTAAAAAAACATTCTTCTCATACTTTTGTCGGAAAAGTCAAAAAGTACCTCGTACGAAAAACGACAAAAGATTCCTTTCATATTATTTGCTAAAAACTCACCGAAGGGTAAAATTGGATTTAAAAAATTGTAGGTGGATGAAAATAATATTAAATATTGAGGAAACATGGATGTTGATGATAAAATACACCCCAGTAAATTCCAAAGTATAAACAATCTCGGATAAAACTGAGATTGTGATATTTCCCTTACCTTAGATCCGATTTTCTTCGTAAGTGTCTGAAACTCCTGTATAATGATTTAAATAATTTCATTGAATTATTCCAGAATCATACTAATTTTTATTATATCATATATGGTAATATTCTTAGCTTATTATTAGTAATAGTTCATTGCTACTTGTTATCAGGGTGGTTATTACCTTTTGTTCGTATGTGTGTTTTGTCGAATAAATTCTTATTCTTCTTTTTATGTTATAGATACCTCATTTACAGAATGGTATTTGTATGATATATATCATATCTATTCACGCAATTCATTTATGTAATCATTATGCAATGAAAATCATGTAGAACGATTCGCATCACATCGTGGAGACGGTATTCCGTACGTACGCACGAGCGATGATATCGTTCCCATGATCGTGGAATTGTATTGGAGTGTATGTATACTATATAAGAATCAATATAACATTACAATAATCATATATATTCATTATTTACACCATTATACCCATCCATGTAAGGTGGTGGTGGAGAATAGATAACACCACGGCGTGGAGACGGTATTCCGTACGTACGCACACGCGGTGATTTCGTTTTCCGTAGGATGGATAGATGGTGAAATAGGGTTGTTTCATACTTATAATAACATATCAGTATATGAGTTATACTGATGTTATTAATTCATAATGAAATAACTAATTAATAAGAAGTGTAAGAAGAAATAATGTTGAAATAATCGGTAAGAGACATTACCTCTTCTTTGAAGCGCTTCTTTGAGACCTCCTTTTAGGGCACTAAAATTGGTCTTTGAAGAAGACCAAGACCTCTAGGATGTTTCTATGGAAGTGGAGAGGAGAAATTGGCCGGGGTTGGCCGAGCAAGAAGGCTTAATGTCGTGTGAGGAAGAGAGGGAGGAGGTTCCCTTTTATAAGGGAGGAGAGGGGCTCCATTGGAAAAACTAAAAATATTATTTTATTATAAAGCCATATTCGGGTGTAAATAGCTCTAAATATATTTATTTCAAAGCTAAGCTGGGGATGGGTCGAAATACTCTCATCCAATATAATTTGGACAATTTTAGTTTACTAGTTTAACCTTATCATTTAGATTTAACTTTAAGTTAGATAATTTTACTTTTACCGTGTCTTTTTGTGTTCTTACACTATAAGGTTAATAAACATACTATAACAAGACAAATGAACCCCAAGTTGTTTATTATTAATATATATAACCGTATCTAATTAATTTTTTCCTAACCTTAGATTTTTAGGAATAAAATAACAATTGACAATATAATATTTGTTTTAAAAACTATTTTATGTCAATTTTGATACTATTTGGTAATTGATTTTTGTGAAAATCATAACAGAATGATTAGTTCGAAAAAACTGAATTATATCAATACCAACATGTCATATTAACATAAAAAATTATTTTAATTCATTAAAAGTCTCAAATTACATTTATTTGGGTATTTATAACATCAATTATCTCAATATTTCATTAATAAAATAATTACTACATCATCATTGTGTCATAAATAAATTAAATTATTTAATGTTAAAAAATTACAAAACAAATATATTTATGTAGGAAATATTTTTAGATTTATAATTAATATTTATATTCGAATTTATCTTATGTATAACTCTATATTAAGAATGATTCACTTATTAAACATTGATTTTTAACTATTTTAACCCTTCTCTATATAAATTAATAATAAATGTCCTAATCTACTCCAAGTGGGCCTAAATGTTCATAATTTATTACTAAAGTTGTTTTTGGTCGAATTAAACTTATAAAATATAATTAGGACATGTGTTAGGGTAATAATAATATCATTTTTACTCGTAATTACCCTATTTACTTTTAACCGTGGTAAATAAAAGTAAAAAGTTACTATTCACAAAAAATTATTTTCATCTCATTGAACCACATTTTACTTACTGAAATCAACCTTGTCTCTTGGATTTTTGAAATTCCACTCATAGAAGTGGTAAAATTATGTTTTATGTAAATTTGCAAATTCTCCTAGGAGGTGGGTAAAAGACGGTGAAAAGTTTAATAAAATTTTTATATATCTAAAATTATTATAAAATGACACTAATGAATTGAATTGAACTTATATAGGTATTATTTATCAATTTTGACCTAAAATAAATTTAATTAAAATAAATAATTATTTAAATAAAAATTCGGTTTTTAAATGGTAACCTATTGTTTTCACTATTCATCAAAAATTGAAAGTTTTCAGAAAAAAAACAAAATTTTACCCTAGGATAATTTAGATATTCCAAATCCAAAAATGAAGTCAATTTTGAAAAATAAAATTTACAAAATTTCAAAAAGTGTTTATTAGTATTCATAACGGCTAGTTTTAATAATATTTTAATAGCATATCGTTGTTTAGTGAAACTCGATATTGTGTACGACGAAAGCTACCAAGGAATGTTGAGATTGCGTGTAAGGAAAGCCAAGATAGTGTTGTGTGTAGTGAACGATTATTTTGATTATTTATATAAAATAAAAACAAAATATTTGTTATAAAATTCTCGGGTGTTACAATATTAAAGAATGAATTAATTTTCCATATGTGATATTTTTTCTTTGGAATCTATCTATTCATTATTCTATCAAATTAAGTAAATCCTTGAAGAGGTTTCATTGATATATTAAAAAACAAATTAATGAGGAGGAAAATTAATGTCGGGAAAAAAGTTTGTTTTGTTTCATTTTTTGTCAAATCATCAATTCTTGTTGTTGGGGAAGTGAACAGAAGATGATTCAGATGTTTTTTGTGAAACAATACTTATAAATAGTATGGAACATTCTATTCAAGAAATAATAACTTTCTAAAAGTATTATAAGAAATATTACATAAATATGTTTGGAAATTTTCCATATATATTAGATGATGTTATATTTTTTTCCCCTTGAATCCTACCATAATTATGTTTATCATGATAAATGCATAGTATTTATACCTTTATATAAAGTGACAATTGTAAAAAGTAAATGAAGTTGAAGATCCACTAGTAGCACATAGTTTTTCTTATAGTTATTGGATAGAAAATTTGTACAATGTTGTGTAATGTGATCAAATGAGTAGTAAAAAGTGATTAGATAGTCCATAGTCATGTCATTATATATTGATCCTGAATCCAATGTTTGATTTATTAGATATAAAATGTTGTGTATATTATCAGACAGAGATACCCTATGTTAAATATTGTAAAAGTAGGTTAAGTACATATGAAATGTTTCTATAAAGGTTACTATTACTTTAAATTACCTATGTAAAGGTATAAAATGTGTTTTATAGCTGTATTAGTAGAGTTTTATGAGTAACATAAACATTATTTTTATGAAGGTGTTTTGATTCAAATATATATCATTAAAACTATTCGACAAAGAAAATCTGAGTACGATACCAGATATAGAATTTTAATTGAGGCTTAGTTATATTTGGAAATAATGGATCCCAAAATAATAATAGATTTTAATAAAAAATAATTGTGAATGAAAGGAAAAATATAAAATATACATTATTTATTGATGGATTAAAACCCAATTTGTTATGATTTTTCATGGATTTTTGTCAAATAAAGTGAAGTGGTATTTAGGATGTATGGATTCTCGATCAAAAATCATGAATACATAAGAGTGGTAAGAATATTTCAGTGGAATAAAAGAAACTTACTTCAAGTGGATGATGTAGAAAATTCATTATATCTAAGCACAAAACAAGATAATCAATCATAGACTAAAATAATTGGCCATCTAGGTAAAGTGGAATGAACCATGTCACTTGAGGGAGAAATATTCAGGATATTTCTTCTCAAAAATGGGAAATATATTGTATGTTATTGACTTTACAAGTGAGATAAATTTTTGAATCTACACCGAAGAAGGTTGAGATTCAATATGCATTTGAGTTCATTAATTTATATGTGTGTGGACCCTTGAGAAAGCCATAAAAAACTAGATAAAGGTAATTTATTATATCTATTAATAACTTCACTATCTTAATTGCATCATGTTAATAAAATAAAATAATTACGTGTTTATAACATTAAAATGTTTTCAAATATTTTCTAAAAATAAGTGCGATTAAAAACACAAAAAGATTCTAAAAGGAAAGATAATTCAGATTACATATAGAATTTTTGAAGCATATTTGGGGAATAATGAAATCCAAAAAAAAACATAAAGATCTAAAAAAACTCCAAAAATTTTATTTGGAAATTAGAAGAACATATGTTTAGTGTAAGTGGCATAAACAATGATGGAAAATAATGATACATTAAGATACATTGTGGAGAAGATAAATGTGTAATGGTGTAATTTAAAAAATTGTTTTTTAAATGGGAAAAATTCAGATATGTCCACATATAACATTTATTATAAAGAAGTATCATGTTTTAAGTATCTTCATTTTTTTAATCAAGTTTGTTTTCAGTTTAAAATGATAATGTCTTATGAAATTTGAAGATAGGGGTTTTGTTTTACTTTTTTTTAATTTATTCAAACAGAATATATTCTCACATTAATAAAAAGATTAAAAAATTATTGTTCATATTTTTGATATAATAATTCTAAAACATATTAGAAAATAAGATACACATTGTAAATAATGTTCCATAAGTGTTGATGATGTTTTTTTAAAGAGGATGATTATATTTTTTATATAGATGAAATTATTAAATCTTTACATGTTGTAGAAGAATATTAAATGGTATAAAATGATGGGGAACAGTGTTATTTATGTCTTATGATAGTAATAAGAAAGGAGTTAGTCTAAAATATTATTGTGATAAAAAACAATAAGTAAAAATTGGGATAAGTATCATAAAAAACCGATACATCTTTATTTTCTCAAAATGAATATATTGATGTTGAATAATAATTTATGTATCAGTAATTGGTAGATGATATGAGTAAATAATTGGACTATATAGATAAAATGACACTTTTTTATTGGTATCCAAATCTAGAAAGAAGAATTTCATTAGGGAAAAGTGTGTGTTTCAAAACAAATTGAATGAAAAGTGTAAATTAGTAAGAAAAAATTTAATATTAGTGTTAAATAAAATCAATGTTTGATAGAGTGTAATTTGATGATTTATTTTCACAAGTTTTATGTAATAAAACAATTATAATCATGAAATTTATTATATCAAGAATGAAATACAATAATTTCAAAAAGGATTTCACATAGTCCTTCCAAATTGGTTAGTTTAAAAAGGAGGTTTACATTGAGAAACCATGTGGGTTCTTTAATGGAGAAGATGAGAATTTTTTATTCAAATTAAAGATAACATTATATGGGATGAAAAAATCCCCATTATATTAGTATTATATGCTAGATCCCTACTTAATGAAGTTGAAAGGACAAAAATATCAATATTAAGGATGAAAAAGTAGTATCTTTAATTTTTATTGTATAATTAAATGAAAACTTTTTTTTAATTGATAAATTAATTTTCCATGTATTTGAAAAAAGATGAAGATGAATTTTAAATTTCCCATTCTCATAGAGATGTTGTACATTATTTGAAAATAATCTCTATGGAAATATTGATTTTTGGTTTCTACATATATGTATAAAAATGTAATGTTAAATAAGTTCGATGTGGATGATTGAAAACTTGTTTCCACACTAAAGTGTTATGGTTATATGAATCAATGATAGGGGTAGGCTGATTATTTAAATTTTATATTACCTTTTATCACAACATATTAAACTTGATGAAGTTATCAATCCACCCACTTTTATTACATATCCCCATTTAATTATAATTTTTAGTAAAATAAAAAAAATCACATCCTATTTAAAAAGATTCATCATAAAATCATACTCTTTTCCATGTTGGTTAGATAACCCAACTTCTATTCTCCAACACACTCGCAAGTGAATACATCTGGCTACAATAACCAATTAAAATCTCTCAACAATTGGTTAAATAACCCAACATCTCTTCTTATGTGATGGGTTTAACATCTCAGTCACAAGCCTCCAATATCTAGTTAGACAGCCCTACGACAACCTCCTTCTAAAATGATGATCCGATAATAGAAAGTTATTATTTATTATATGGTCTTCCTCTATTGGATATATAAATTACCTTGAATCAGGTATAGTTATTCATGGTATTCTCTAGATGTTTGGAACAATATTGTTATCCTCAAGACTCTTTAATATCGTTAATTATCTAGATTACCTTCTATAAATACTCTCAAACATCTGAGCACATTATTATAGAATTAGCTATACTTTACTCATATTTTATTTGATAAAAATATGTATTGGAATTCCATAAAATATCATTCTCGAAGGATACAAGATCTCTCATAATTTTCAAAAGTATTCTTCATCACCTATATTCACACATTTCTCCTTATGAAAACCAATATTTTTGAAAACAATATATCATTTGTTCCATGATTTAATCGAGTTATTAATAATATTATTATTTATCTGAAAATATTAATAAGGGTTTGGGTAAATTTATTCTTCACAATGTCACTTTACAAATCCATTTTTATTACCCATTTAAATCAAGTGAGCATCATTTATCAAATACAGAAGTATCCATGCTTTCATTTTGAAACACCCTATAATCTTCGATAATTATTTATTGTTCACATGGTATTTTAAATTATTTAACACTCAAAGAATCCTCTATATTCCTGTAAATATAAACACATTATACCCTATTAAATATATTTTAACCATCATTTTAGATAATCATGGATTGGTTAACATGGCTTAGTCATCTTAAATACTAGAAAGAGTCATGATTTATTTTCTTAAAAAAATTCAATACATGCATCACACCTTTGCATACATATCATTTAATATACCAAGATAATACTATCTTCTCCATCTTAATTCCTCACATGCATGAATCCTTTAGATTCACATTTTATCATGAAACCTGATTTTGTGAAACCTAAATGACTCTATTTCTACACCCAAATTATTAATGTGTTAAATAAATACTATGACAAATCTTTAATACCCAATGGAAATAGGCTCACTTCATTTAACCTCAAAACATGGATCCTTTTAGTATTATTTATTATTTTGTCCTCTTTGTTATCATTAAATTTTAAAATGTATGCCTCATGTATCATCCTATTCTCATACCTGACACGCATGCATAATGATTCATAGGTGTAACATATATGTTCATTCCACTGTGTATCAAAGGATTTAGATAAAACTAGAAATCATATCCTTCCATTTTTCATTCAGTATACACAAATTCAAGTGTAAATACATTCATATATTTTTATACTAAACGATTCCCCTCCATTTATAAATCTTATAATTAATCCAGATTCATGTATAGAATTTAGAAAATATTTTAAAGGTTTAGGGACCTTTAATTCATGGATGATACTATTTGAATGGTCAATATAAAACTTGAAATGATCTCAGGATGATAATGGATTTGATCATGTTAGTGGATTGGTTGGAGCACTGAATTTAATAATCATGGACATCAATTGTCTCAAGTTCTCATGTTGAAAACCTTCTTTTGAAGGTTGAACATGATGAAGGTTTTTTATTAGAAGAAAATGATAAATTTGATCATGAATACAATGTTATTTAAATATTTTTTTAATCAGATTCATTTTACCTCATGATGACTATCCCACATCAAACGTGGTAGCAGATTCCCACATCATCAAAATCAAACATATTACTTTAGTCTCTCTAACGTGAGTATTGTTTCTTCTTCAAGTAACCTCCTCCTCATGATTCAACTTTTATGACTTAACCCACTTCTTCTATTACCCTACCCATGAATGAATATATGCCTTAATTTCCACCATCTCCATCCCCAGCACTCTTGTAATTTCCATATGAGTTTCTCAAGCTGGCCCTTCTTTTCAGTTAACATAGCCTCAAAAATTAACCAGATTGAGTTGGAAATTATGGATTGTATAGTTGGATAAATGTTTTTATATAATGTATAATAATAAAATATATTAAATTTCTAGGTATATAATTTACAAAACTAATAAATTCTAATATTTCTTAATCAAATATTATTCATGAAAATATAATTATATTTTATTTTTTTCGTAACCTTTACAATATTCTTCTAAATTATTTGAATTATTATTCTTAAAATATATTATTATAATTATAAAAATATCATCACCTAATAATAGGGATATTTCATGGACCAATTAATCAAATTATCTTCATAAAATATATATTTTCATGATCAGAGCCTTTTTAAATTCCGATGAAAACATGAACTCTATTAGTGCAATTTACACATGACACGGGAATTGAATACTGGGTCAGAAACAAACATAATATATATGGATAGTTGATCATCAATGTTA
The DNA here is from genome assembly GCA_963277665.1 of Viscum album. Taxonomy (NCBI): domain Eukaryota; kingdom Viridiplantae; phylum Streptophyta; class Magnoliopsida; order Santalales; family Viscaceae; genus Viscum; species Viscum album. The sequence goes on along the minus strand of OY728139.1, from coordinate 683,608,873 downwards.
TCTAATTAAAATAAATTAATCAGCAGAAATCATTCATAAATTACCACCTCAAAACACAAATTCCCTCTTTTAAAAAAATACAACACTTTGGCTCAATAATCTCCCCTATGGATTTTGTTTCTACTATCTCTTCTCATTATTAATATCAATATTTGTGTCCAAATATTTCACTATATTACTCAAAAAAAAATTAAAAGGGTAATGTATGCATCTTATCATCTTTTCTTCTACATATTAAGTCATTATCCCCCCCTGAGCTAATGATGATAGAACATGGTTCCCTTTGTAAATAGGCTATAACTGCTCTTCTCTATATAAATGAGGGATTAGACAATTTAGAGAAAAAGTACACACATGTCTTTAGATTTATTTTCAATTCATAAAATATCATGAAGTAATATCATTCTTAGAAACTCTACATTATCATTTAAGGAGTTTTAAAAAGTTTTTCATTAAAATAAAGTTTCTATACACAATTTAGCAAACACATTATATTGTATAGGTTAATGAAAATAATATCACCCCATTGTTTTTAACTTTTCATCAACCAAGATCTCCCCCTTAGAACTACTATTGATATAATTAGGAAATAGGGATAAATGTGTTATTTCTATACCTAAAACACCATTAATACATGGGTGTCTCTAAAATTTCAGATTCATATGAAAAAGCCTTCAACAACCTAATTTTTTAATTTCTATCCACCTCAAGGGATGTACTCTGAATTTTCAATTAAATTGTAGATAGAGGGATCTATGGAATAAAATCTCTCCATGTTATATAAATTTTATATTCATAAACATATTCAATAATTTATAACATTTTTTTCTTAAAAAACAAAAAAAATTATAGAAAAAGGAGAAAACTATTTCTTTCCTAAAATGTGATCCAAAATGTGATTGTTTTCTCTCAACCTAGGATATTATCTCCTTTAATTCCCTTTACATGAGTTTTCACCTCTATTATTTTGAATATGTTTCTCTTTACCATCATAAAATCTCCATGCATCCATCTTTTTCATGAATACTTAATCCATGTGACCATCCCAATTACATCTTCCCTAAATTTCATCAAGAATTTGAAAAAAATATGATGGTGGAAGTGGTGATGATTTTGTCACCAATTTTATCCTTTGAGTATTTTCCTCAAATAATCACCGAAACATCCCCATTATTTTTACACATTTATAGAATAGATATATTATAAAAATAAGAATTTTTTAAGTGATTATTTATTCTACAACACCTATAATAGCCTCTATATTGTGATCTTCCATGTTTATCCAATGATTTTCAGGGAATATATTATTGATGTCTTGAATCAATGTATGTTTTAAATTTTTTAAGGGAAAATGTTCATCTTTAATATCATTCTTCCTTTGATGGGGAAGAGTATCTCTTAATTTCATTCCTGGTCCAGTATTTTACTAGTTTACCATTTAAGCCTAAATTATAACATATAGAGAATAAATTTTGAAAATAAAGTTTTATATATTTTTTAGATACAATCATACCACTAAATAAAAATATTCCCTGATAACTTTCATATAATATAAATTGAATTTCCCATGATGTATGAATCACTAAGAGGGGGATGGGGAAAATCAAGGATTTATTTTTCCTTTATTTATATATTCACTTTTATCACAACATACTAAACTTTTTGATCTTCTTGATCTACTCACATTTATCTCACAGCCTCACATCATGTGTAGTAATAGTAAAAATAATGTAACACAAAATATTTAACGGGTTTGATATAAATCAACTCCTTACTATGTTGGTCAGAAATATTAATTTGGATTATCCACTACACCCAAAATTGACTAAAAATATATATATTCCCAAGTTAAAATTTCATAAAAACTATATACACATCATAAACTGCTAATTTTCTATGATTTTGTTGGAAACATAGTCACAAGACTCGAGTAGCTTGTTTTCCACCCAATACACATGATCCTTATTAAATAATAATATGGATAGAGAATGATCTTCATCTTCATAGGGTATTCATCCGTGAGATGTTTTTATTACCTTTAATTGTGCATAATTATTCAAGGTCATAGAATGTTTTTTAGAACAATATTTTAGTCATCGAAAATCCCTTTGAATTTTGAATAGTGTTGATTCTATTATTTAAATAATTAGTCACATGTGATGTCCTTATTTTGGAATATCTGGGCCTATACTCTTTCCTCCTTCATTAAAAATATATACCAATATTCTAAAAATTATCTTGAATAATGGATTATAGATGTATCATAATTTTTCTAATATATTCTTCATCACCTGTATATACACATTTATCCATTGAAAAAAATATTATTCTTGGAATTCCTAATTCAATCCTTGATTTAAATGTGTCATAAATAACATATTTATTCATATCAAAATACCCATTAGGGTTCATTTATTTTTATATCTTATAAAAATAACCTTTAAAACCCATTTGAATAAAACATTTACTCAGGTTAACCACATTAATTGAACATAGAAGTGTGGATTCATTCATTTTCAAATACCGTAAAGTCTTAAGTATTTATGTATTATTCCTACATTAATATAAATTCTCCATGACTCTGAACATAATGTATCTTCATTTGAAAATGACCCCCCTTACCCCTACCCACTATATTTCATGTATCATTTAAAATAATAGTTTCTCAGGTAACATGGATTTATTATCATAAATAAAAAAGGGTTTTGTTATTTATTCTTTTGAACAATATGAAATATATGTGGATATCATATAAATTAATATGATTTAAAATTCCCATATAAATTGTGCTTCTAAAATTTATTTCCTAACATCTATGAATAATATAGATTAACATTTCATCTTATAGCCTCATTTTGGGATACCTAAATAAATCAATCATAACTCCCCATTTACTCTCACGGTAAATAAATACATCAACTAATATTTAAAAATATAAGGAATCATAATATATTTATTTTAGATCATAACATGGAATATTATCATCATATTAATTCTTAGTATCCTCATTATTATCATGCACTATTAAACTATATGTGGAATGTATTATCATCTACTTGTACATGTAACATATGTATCATGGCTATTGGGTGTAACTTTTATGTTGATATTATAGCATATTAAGGGCTTGTATTGAACTCAAACACCATATATATCCATATGGAATATAATATATATGGTCCTAACAATATATTCATTATAATATAGATATATCAAGTATAATTAGTATATTTATCAAGAATTTATTTTAGAAAAAACCACTGATAAAATCCAGTAAATATCGCAGTAGTTTGACTTCCTCACATTCATACATGATATTGTTTAAAAGGCCCCCTTCGGGCTCATATTTACCTCAGGATTATTATGTATTTTATAATTAATGTGTTTCACTTTGAGATAAATATATGTAAAGAATCATCTAAATCTATTTTCTCGAGCATGTGAGTAGCAAACCCATTTCATGAGGAAGGATATGATACAATTGATTTATTAAAAAACCATTATCTATTTGATAGGGAATTAAACAATATAAGTGTCTTTTTAAGATGATGAGTAGTATCATATTCCCACCAAACCACTTCAGATTTCATTGATTCCTAACTCCACTATATAAATATAATTGTTCCATCTCTGGATCAGTTACGATTGTGGGGTCCACTCTAATTCACCATTCCATCCCACACTAATCCCTTTAGGCATGATCCAATTATTTAGTACACCAAACTGTGAACACTTGAGTGACTTTAAGTGAAAACATGATATTCAATTCATGCCACATTCTTCTAAGTGTGTTTATCTAGAGGGATTTCCCTTTTAGTTGATCTAGAACCCACAATGTAGTTTATTAGTCTGGTCATTGTGGCTTATATTTTTGGAACAAATTTATTTGAGGCCAATTCAAAATATTTAGAATATTTTTTATTAGTGAATTTATACTACCAATCAATTCTACAAATTTTTCATCAAATATTCATCAAGAAATATATAAAAATATTTCATTTTATATGGCCTTCACAGTATTCTTCCAAAGTATTTGATTTATTATTCATCTAAAATCCCCAAATAATTATTTGAGTCACATCATTCTATAATTGGGTTATTTCAATCCCACATCTAAAAAGAATTCCTAAAAAAAATATTTTCCTCAAATTCACCTTCTTAAATGATTAATTCAATGTTCACACTACTTATACATTTAGAACATGTCTTAATCATTAAATATTTGATCCATATTCATCATAACATATAATTATAATTTCTCAAGAATCATAACCAATTACATTAAATTAATCCATAAATATCCTCTAAACACCATTTTCACAAAAATCATATTGAATCACTGACCACTAAGTTAAACATTAGGCACACCACACTTCAATTATTGTGGGAAAAAGTTCTAAAATGATAAAAATATAAAATATGTGGATCCAATGGAGTTTTGAAATATAATTGGAAGTCTAATTCACTTGAATGTATCAGGACCAAATATGGTGATTATTGATGCCCTCTATGCAAAGTAAAAAAGTGTTCCAAAATAGTGTCATTAAAATAATGTAACTAATATAGGTTATTACACAAGATTGGGTGAACAAGCCTTTGTGGGGATGCATTGTAGATTATTTTATATGGGTGAATATTTAGTTTAATAACTTATTCACTGAGATATTAGAATACCACTTTCAAATTCTCATTTGTTGTTTTTAGAGGATTCTTATGAGTTTACTTGTACTATGACTCTAATATATATATATATATATATATATATATATTTCAATTTTTGGGGAGGGACTTTGGGATCATGCTAGATCATTCAATATCATATATATAATTAATGATCATGGTTCTCATGATGCCATATTATAATTTTGGTAATTTTTTTTTATATAAACATTTACAGTCATTTTGGGATTATGAGTTATTTTATAGTATTTTATGGTGTTTATTTTGTGGTTAATAAGATATTTCCCCTCATTCATGATGTAAATTTATCCTATATATGAGTTTTTAATCCATTATTGATAGTTTTGAGTATGATCCCTATTCGAGACATGCTATCGTGGTCACTCCAATAATCAAAACATACCTAACAGGGGTTTAAATGTGGTGAGCCATGACTCCTTATAAATATCATAAGCTTCATTTGGATTTTAGATAGTGGAAAGAAGTTAGATTAGGTCTAGTAAATACCTATGATATCCCCTATTATTAATGACCAAAATATATGTTTGGGCATTTCAGTGGATATAATTAGTGTTAATGAGGTAAATAATTTGGGTTTGGAAATATTAATTCTATCATGTTTTCAATTCTAGATGAAATAAATGTCATACAGGGTTCCTCTACTTATCTTCGAACCTTGTGTAATACTTCATTAATTTTATTAATTTTCATGCATTTTTTGTACCTACCTTTGATTAATCACATGGATATAAGGTTGAGAGACTTCATTTTCTCTCTATCATGACTACCTCTGTTAAATTTCAGTCAGTATTTTTTGATTTATGTCTAGGTTGTGAGTTAATGATAATGTGGCATCATGTTGTAGGGGATTTATATTTATTTCATTTACAACCTTTTTCTAACACCCTTATCAGGGATAATTTATATTCTATCTAAGCTGTTATCACATAAAAGTAAAGTATATTTTTAATTATTATAGAAGGTAAGTGTAAAATTTTCATTTGTGAGAGATATTGTCAGATTGATTTTATACATTTAGAGTATCTTTCTTATTGTTTCATTAGGTTAATGTTGGTATTAGTGAAAATTAAGTAGATGTATTTCTATGAGTGGTTGATAAATTTCACAATGTTTTCATTGAGGAGTTTATGACACCACCCCACTCTATATGAAATTTTGTATTAAATAGATTGTTTTCATAGGCAACCCTCAAATTTCCATGTCTCAATATAGGAATGTTCCATTAGAATAATGGTAGTCTAATGTTTAAATCAATGATATATTGTAAAAAAATCATATGACCTAATGTGTTTCATTGTGGTTCTTCCATGTAGCTTATGAAATAGATGTATTATCAATTTTAGAAAATTTTCAATTACTAAATGGTTAATTAGGTTATAGAGAAGAAACTTTATAATCTCTTAATGATTGATGATTTATTTAGTCCATTGAATGGATCTAGTTGGTCATATGTTATATATTTGTGGTTTGGGTGTCATTGGATCATAGTGAAGAAGAAAATATATCATGATTATTTTTTCAAGGGGTTGTTATGCAAAGGCAGGGAAATTCAATTTTCACAAAAGTCCTGATGATAAAAATGAGTTTCAAAAAGGTTTTAAATTAATATGTTTTAAGAATAGGTGGTGGAAAAAAACTAGGGAATGTGTAAATTTATGTGGGAGAACCTGCAGAAGGGATAGAACACTATTTATTATGTTCTAGTAGATGATAGAATATGGAAGGGGAAACACTATGAAATAGAAGGGGGTTATGTATCTCTCAATATAGAGAACTAGTAGTGTTCAAGTGTTAGTGAGTTATCAGGAATATACATTTTGGGATGAATAATATTATATAAGGTATGGTTTGGGGGGAAATAAATTAGTTTAACAGACTCTTACAATTTTAATGTTAACAGTATGACATGTGGAAACAAGAAGAAGAATTTGAAGATTTCATGATATTTAATATAAGTTTCTTCAGTGGAAGGGGTTTAACCCTTAATAACCTCAGGATAAAACATTTATTGCAAACAATAAGTCAAACACGTGTTATAATTTAAAATGAGTATATATAATAGGATATTATTTGGTAATAGAGACTCAAAAAAATATAATTAATTTAAAATTGTAAATTTAAGAAAGAAATTATGGATGATTTTTATTTTATTATTATTTTTTCCTATAAACATTTTATCATTCATGTTAATGAATAATTTACATTATGAAAATAATAACTTATGTAATATAAATCAAAATAAAATAATATTCTATAAAATAAAAATTGAAACATATAAATATATGATTGAAAGGTTTTATTAAATGAAAAATAAAATTTTACATTAGTACTTTAATAGTAAAATAGAAATTTTATATGAAATCTATTCAATTTATGTTTTTTTAGACACAAGTAAAACATTTACATCCAATATTCAATATTAGCCATTAAATATTCGGTATAAAATATGTTTGAAATATCAATTATTTATTTAGTATTATGATATATCAAATCAATGATGGTTTCCTCATCAATTAATGATATAAATAAAATATAAAATTAAAATGAATATATTTTCCACATTGGATATTCTAATAAATAGTGTGTAACATTTTGAAAAGAAATTTTTATATATCCCATGTATTTTAATTATCCGATCACGCTTCTCCCCTCCAAATCTCTCGCAAAGTGTCTCCCTCAAATTACTTTTACCCATATTTCCTCCCTTGCATCAATGTCCCTTATCTCCACTCGAGGGATGTTGTTTTCTTTCCATATCATCTGACTCCTATAAGTCTTGATTTCATTAATTATTATTACATGTCTTCTTCCATACAGCTTATATTACATCTTATTGAAACAATATTTGGAAAGGTTGTAAAAATTTTAAAATCTTGTAGTGAAATTTTTTTTAAATAAAATTAATGTTAATAAATTTTGATCATTTTAACTACATGCACTGATTGAATTTTATTGGGGTATAAAAAATTGTGTAGTTTTTTATTCTATTTTTAATGTAGTTTTTAAAGGACATAATTCAGTTTGTTCTTAATTTAAATTTTTTTAATTTAGTTTATGTGGATAATTATTTTTTTAAATATATTTTTATTAGTATTATGACATCTAGTCACATTTTTATATTCTCCTAACCATCATATTTTTAAATTTTATATTCATATAAATGAATAAAAAATAATTTAACTAAAAAATCAATTCTTATTCCAAAATTAATCATATAACCAATATATAAGTTATTCATTCATCTTAAAAGGAATCATTCTCAAGGATTATATATTTTTATAATATATTTATTTACTTTATTATTAAATTCTAGTTCTAAATAAAAAGGAAATATTGAAATGAAAACATTATTTACATATGATAATAAAAAATCTTCAAATCATATTATTCATATATATATATATATATATATATATTCTTCTACATTCATTGGATTCTTTTTCCAAAAATCATTTTCTATTTTTAGTATGAATTTCTTGTCATTTTTATGATTCTGTTAAAAATCCTTAATTTTAATTGTTTAAAACTTATTGTTGGAACAATTTCACTACTAATGAATTTCATGATTTTTATTAAATTATTATTTGTTTATATATTTCATAAAAAAAGATTAATTAACCAAAACCTCATTTAACATTAATATTAGTAATTTTAAAAATAAATGAAAAAATATTTTCATCAAATTATATATATTTTATGGATAATTTATTTTATAACTGTTCAAAACATATATTATCCTTCACACACACACACACACATATATATATATATATATGTATATATATATATAATATAGTCCAAGATTTATTTTTTAATTCTAGGACTTCAAGGAGTTATCTATGTCAAAAGAGAGTTTTGTGGTGGTTTCGTGGATAATAAATGAGTTTTAACTTCTAGACAGTCACCAAGACATCCTCTATAATTTATTATTCCATAGTGAATCATATATGAGTTGTAGTCTAGAAGTAGGTGTGGTTTCATGGATATTTTTTATATCTTATTGTAGAAATAGACCTATTAATGATTGAAATAGATGCAATATGTAATATTCCAAGGAATTTCTTAAATAAGGTGTATCTTATGATTAAATGGTAATTATAGGTGGTTCAATATTTATATTTCACTGATTTTAACTACATTATTATATTTGTCCTATGAAATCCAAAAAATATTTTTTAGATTCAGGAGTTACTAAATCGTTATAAAACCTTATAGTATAAGATAATTAGTGATCCTATTCTACGATTACTTGAGGAGGTTGTTCCTTAGAAGATCCACGGTGATGAATTTCATCATGAGTTATGGATGTAGTTTTATGAAAATATAAATAAATAATAAATTATAGTTCTTGTAAATTATACCACCACACACATAAATTTTAAATAAATTATTTAGATCTTGTAGTATGGACGATTGAACATAGGTTTTAGAGACATTATTTTCATTGATAAAATTTTTTGGTTTACTTTAATCATAATTGATTTAGGTGTATCGTTTTTCAAAATTATATGAATTTTTAAATTAGAATTTTTGTTTAACTTCTAATAAATTATTATTTTGAGATCACATATACACTTCTAAAGGGTAATTTGGAGGCTATAAAATTGATTCATAAGACTTATGTTGAGTATGCTAAAACGATTAGTAAATATATATTTTTGGGGTTTTTGATGTATTTTTTTCATGGTTAAAAAATATATTGTATGGATCTAATATTAATTAGATAAAATTAGAATATTTAATAATGAGATTGGTAAAAGAGTTTCTATAATGTGACCCTGAGGTGGAAGTATTGAGAGACCATATAGGGAATGGTGGTCCATTAGATAGTTAGTCTGAGTATGGGGAGAATAATGTATAATTTCATGAGAAGTTGTATCTTACATAGAGTTTGTGTGAAGATGTTTGGAGTGAGATCCATAGTACAATTTTATTCACAAATCATGGTATCTCAAAGATGTTCTTTGATTTGAAGAGGTATATTTTGTGGTTTGGGACAAATAAGGATGTAACTATGTTTTCGAATGAATTTTGTGACAAAAGATGAATATTGAACATCATGCTCTTCAAATATTATTGTATACTTTTAAAATTCCACAATATAAGTTTGAGGAAATTTCAATAGTGTTTGTTATAGTTTTTATTCAATCCTTCAGTGGTATTTATTATGTTTGGGTTTTTATTTAAATATTGAAATAATTATCTCAATAATAAGTAATTAATTAATCAATTTCATAGACAGTTTAGAATGATCTATGTGATGAAAGTGGTTAACATTTATGGATATCCCAGAATAATTGTGTCTGATCATTATTGATGTATTACTTCGAAAATATGTAAATTATTATAGTTTGAATTTTCGCCACAATATTTTCCTCCTCTAAAAAATAACTATAGATTGATAGTCAAACTATGTAGTTTATCCTGAAATTATAGGATATATTATGTATATTTTATTCTAGTGGATAATGGTTGGAACACTTATAATTAGTTTAATATTACTATCATAATAATTTTCATTCAATAATTTTCATGAACCCTTATGAGGAATTATAAATATGACCGGGTAATTTTCCACTAGGTTGGTCTATAGCCAGTAAATTTATTATGTTTTGGTTGAAGATGGGGAAGCATACCAAATAGATTTTTCATTTTATTTGGGATAACATGAGGTCTACTCAGATTATATAGAAATATTATATTTATTAAAGGAGGAATCTATTGGTGTTTTTGGTAAGAGATTTTATAATCCTAAAATCTTCATCTTGGTGTGAATTATGGATGATTGTTAATGGAAATAAGTTTTCTAGAAGAGTTATTAGTCCACTTTAATTTTTTTAATGTATTTGGGTTATAGATTATAATTGTTTTCATACCACTCCCGATGAAACATATTAATCATGTGTTCCATTTTTTTTAATTTTGATTTTTTATCATGAACCATCTCATGTATTTTATTTTTTAAATGTGGATATTTGGGATGATATGACCTTTGTGGAGTATCTAATGAATAAACAGTATAGAGATATTTTCATACGGGTATTTGGTAGTGTGAGTTATTAATAGACATGATAATGTGTAAGAATCTCTGTTAATTTTAAATTAGAAATTTTGTAGTGAAATATTAAATTATTTTGAGTTATTATAATTTTATAAATATGTAATATTGGTGTATAAATAAAATTTGAATGATAATTTTGTCTTACTATTTTAATTATTAATTTTAAATTTTAAATATTTTATATAATAATATTTTTCAATGGCTTGTGTAATATGTGGACCCAAATTGTAATCATTTGGGAGTTTTTCAATTTTTACTGGTTTTTATTTCTTATAGGAAAATATAAAATTTGTAGTATTAATAATTGAATTATAAGGGTTCTATTTAATATAAGACAATGAAGTTACGATTGGTGGTTTTTTTAATTTAATGAAGTGAAAGGATTTACCTATAATGATTGGGTATCGATGGAATATTTTTATCATCGATTATTTATTAAAATGGTTATTTTTTTAAATGGAATTTTTAAATATATTTTGTCTTGGGAGATACTATTTACATGATAGAGATAATTTGGATAAGTTATAAGACCTGAATATTTATATAGATGAGAATTTATAGGAATTAGAGAGGTTGTTTGATAGGAGGATTTAAATGGAAGTTAACAGAATGATTAATGTGAAGATATTATTAACATTAACAATGGGGAAAAGATGAAATCAATTGGAGAATTAATTTTGGATATATGAGAATTTTCCAAAAGAAAATATCTATTTTATATTCTCTGAATTTAGATAAACCCTCAATGATAGTGTCACGATATATTAAATAATAATGAATCAGATGGAAAGTAAATGAATTTCCAATGTGTGTTTGTTTTCAGTTGTTTTCAATATTTCAATAAGTCTATTAATGATGTTAACTAAATATGTTACTAAAGTTGACTAAAAAACTTTAATTAAGGAAGTTGAAAAAGTTTACTTATGAAGTGTTGTAACATTCTTTAATTATGGTGGTAAATATTACTAAACTATGTCAGAAAACATTCCTTACAAGTTATATAATTTTAGGTAATTCATCAGGTTCTTAACATCATGATGTTTATCCTAATGCATTTAGAGTATATATGAATTTTTACAAAGTTGTGGATGAATATTTTTAATGTAGTGAAAGAAAAATTATTCACAAAATTTTCATCATAAAATTAAAAAATAAATACTTTCTCAAATGGTGTGTAATATGATTAAATGGACAGAGAAATTTGATCAGATGTTTGAAACTCAATTTAACATATGGAGGTATGAGATAAATTGTTTGAGTTTTCATCTATATGAAGTGATTCATATTACTAGATGGACACACCCAATGTTAATATAAGTGAAAATGGGTAGAAGTAAGTAATTTTATGTTATGTAGGCATAAATATTTATTTGAATTACCTCCATAAATTCATATATGTAGATATTAAAATTTACTAGTAGAGTTACATGAGATATATAAAGATTATCAGTGTAAATGTGTTTTATATTAAGGATATATCATCAAGGATATCATCCAGATGAATCACCAAATAGAGATGTCAATGGATATGAAATGGATTTAATTCAATTATATAGAAAATAAAAAGATCCAATAGATAGATATTTTTAATTTCATAAAATAGAGAACAATATGGTGGATCTTAGAAGAGAAGGTCATACATTATTTTAGATGAAGTTGAGTTTTATAAGAGGGATGAACATTTAATTTAGGAACACAATTTCATTATATAGATGATCCTATGATGATGTCCAATCCTGATTTTATATGGTAGAATTAGTGAAGAAAATCATGTCAAGTCAATTACTAGAGGTTTCATAAGAAGAGAATTGGTCCAAGGGAAATATAAAGATCCACTGAATGGAGATATGATATTCCATTAGATAAAAATATGCTTATATTATCATATGGAGGATTCCATAATAAGGGATCCAATAGAGATCCATCGGATGCTGATAGTTTTTGAGTTCATTTTTAGAGATTTTCTAATGAATACCATCATATAGAGATGTATATTTACGGAAATGGATAGTTATAAATTTGTAAATGAATAAATAAAGATATTTTTATAAAATAATTTGAATTATTTAACATAATGATTTGGAATAAGATCATTTAATTTATTTTATATTCTCATTGTTAAGGATGTTTTCTAATATTCTTTAACACTAGGTATAATAATGTTTTAAGATATGGGGATCTTTTAAGAATCATGTTGAAGCCTCGAGAAGGTTCCAAAAGAGTTGACAACAATCCTAGTGAAATAAAATTGATTGTGAAATTACATTTGAGTAATGAATTAAGCTTCTAGAAGTGCACCTAAATAAAGGGTAGTACATGAAATGCATACAATTAATGTTCATGGGTGGATAATAGGAAGTAATGAATGATTTATGTTGTGAGATATTTTGTTGTTTTCTAATATGGTGGAGGAAAACAGATTGGATAGTGTTTTATCATTCAATGAAACAGAATAGATGGATAATTCAATTTATTTCCCAATTATTTTTAGAAGAGTGAATTAGATATAGGTGATCCAATTATATATATAATGGATGAAGCCTTGGTTGAGAGAAGATACACATCCGACCCCACTTTCTTCATCATACATAGATTCATTGGATGGATAATAGTAGATGGAGGAGTATCACACAGAATGAACCCCATCAAAATATAATGATGATAATCGGATAGAGACATTCCATACATTGTCATTAGATAGAGGGTAACCCAATGGGAGATTATTGGAAGAACACCTGGAAATTATTTTTTCAAAAAAAAAATCGATAAAATTTCTGATTGAAAATATACATGTCTACCAAATATCATGAGAATGTTTCAAGGAAAACAGACTCTTAAGAGAATTATTAAATATATTTATGATTTTAAATAGAAAAAGGTGATCAATCATAATTATTGATAATGAGAAGATATTTATACAGTTTATTATAAAATAATATCTAAATAGAATTTAAATGGGGGAAAACTAGTTAATAAAAAGGCATGTTGTCTTGGGGACATCCATCCTTGAAGAAAGATGATGCAATTAGGGATGTTGGGGGTAAAACAAGTTGCTAAAAAGGCATGTTGTCTTTAGGTATATCACAACTTTAATAAATTTTATATGTTAGGAAAAGAATCTTTATGATGTTAATAAACATTCCTATAAACAAAATAAATTAAAAAGTAATAATTTTCTTTACCCCTCATCCCCTGAGTGATCATATATTGATCAAATGAAACTTAAATTAGTATTCTAGTGGGTTCTATATGAAATATCCAACTTCATAGGATGTATAATTTAATCTTTTAATGAACATAAGTAGTGTTCCTCTTTTTGATGGAATAAAATGTCACAGTTGTACTAATAATATGTTAACATATCTTCTATCTCTCAGGCATTAATGTTATAGATGATGATATATCGGTATTTCTTCACATTAATAATGATGTTATAATGGCTTCTAATATAATAAATTTGGTATTTGATGGAAAATATCATGATTTCATGTTCACATCTCTCACATAGAATGTTTATATAGAGATAATGGGGATGATAATTGCTAAAAAAATGTGGGTCTAGTTGATGAGAACCTGTGAAAGAAATAAAAATTTATGGGAACTTTGATATAAATATATATAATAATATTTTAAGAGATTAAGATTGTAGATAGATAAAGTATTGATAAATACTTTAATAGATTCAATGATGTTTTCAGCAATATCATATGTTTTTTAAGAATCCGTAATATTCTTCTATCATTAGTAAACTGATGGGAAAAAATATAGATAGAACTAATGAAAAAATTTCAGTTTTAGAAGATCTGAAATATTTATATCTAGAATAAATTCAGAATACTATCATACATATGAAATCACAAAATATATAGTCTATAAGAATAATTATAATGATGATATTTATTTTGAATATTTGTTAAAATAGATGGTCATAAATAAGGAAGATAATGAATAATAAAATGATTTAAAGGAAAACGAGGATGAAAATGACATAAAAAAATCATTTCTCTTAATTTAAAAAGATATAAAATATGGAATTTTATGGTAAATTGTAAAATGTTTCTTAAATGCTAGAATTTTAATGGTAAGGTATATTTTTCAGAAATTATAATAAGAAAAAGCATAAATATTCTTCTTCATAAGAAGAATATAAGATATATAAACTCCAAAAGTAAGTTAACTGGTTGAGGAAAGAAATAAGGAAATGAGTTTTGAGAAGTATGTGATAATATAAAAAAGAGGTGATAATATTAATATTATTAGGGTGTAGAAAATGATTCTTTGTGAAATTAATGGAAAAATAAAAGGTTATATAAAATATCCTCTAGAATTTATAATCATTACAAGGTATAATAATCACTTGTTAAGTAATATAAGAATAAAAGTTTGATGTTAAATGAATTCAATAAGATTGTAATGTTTTGAAATAATATTTGGATAATAAATAATAATAGTTTTTAAAAAAATTAATTTTTTTAAAACAGAATGTGAGTGATGAATGATGATTTACAACATCGACATGGTAATTTATGTTAAATTACAATATTCTAATGCTTGTAAAAAGAATGTTACTAATAGTAGGTTTGTTTCTATTTCAAATCAGTATCCTTGTATCAATGATTCGAATAGAAATGCATGTTCCAAATATAATATTTGTGAGAAATAATCCTTCCCTAAAAATATTATAATTCATCAAGAAGGTCTCCCAATAAACAATGTATCCAACAGTTTGTAAAAATAGACCAACAACAAACATTATAATAGTATTAATATCAGTCTAAATGATAATGATTCCGGGTCCACTACTAGTGTTGTTGAGGTTTCGAGCATAAGGAATATTCATAATTGTATTAAATGTCTCCATTAAGAAAAAAAATACGATTCATGGTGGAGCTATAATTACAATTATCAACAATGGCTTGATGAAATTTTTATTAAGAAGAAAATTAATCCATGAATGTGAATAATGTTAATTATTCAATGGAAAAATGTGAAGATTAAAATGAGAAAATAACCGAATTTAATAAATTAAAAAAAAATGTATGAAATATCAGTAAGTAAATAAAGAGTGATTAGTTATTGAGGTTTATTGAATAGACAAATCTAGAATTATAAATCAAGTACACAAAATTTATGAACAAAAACAGAAGAAAGAGTTTATAGAAAATGTGAGAGAAGTTGATAACATGATATAAAATGATATAAAGTTAAAGATTATGAAGAAATTTAAGAGCTATAAGAAGCATATACATGTTATGAAAGATTGGATTTCTATCTTATGATCTTAATAAGAGCTAATGACAATGATTTTTTAGACTCCATATAATAAAAATGTTATGATAGCTCAACAATGATGACCGCATCATCTAATAATTATGTATATGAGGTGAAATCTAATACATAATCTATGAATGAATGTCATCAAGAATAAATTACATCCAATGAAAAAGAAAATAAATATAAGAAGAATTAGATATTGAGAGAAGATTATATCTATGAATTTCACACCGAATAAATATTTAAGATCCTCCTAATTCCCATAAATTCTTATTTTCATTAACTTATTAAGAATTATGGAAAATAAAAATAAAATTTGGATGAGTTCTGTATATGTTTTTAAATCATTCTTGAGGAAATCCATAATAGAACATTTTTACCACCATGAAGAAGAAATAATTGTTACTATTGGGGGGGGGGAGATCAAAAGCTAAGGTATGTGAATCAAACTTTTCATTACAAATTGATGAAATTATGAAATCTATAATGTTTTGGGAAATTTTTATACACATAAACTAATTTTATATGTCCATTAAGATGAATTTAAGAATTTCCTTGACAAATAATTTCATATTTTCCCTAATATAAAAAATGTAGGAAGTATCGTGTGGAGTGTAAAACATGAAAAAATTAGTATGGACAACATATATCACCTTTATTATACACTCTTCATTCCTACAGTAGGAACAACAAAATCTAAATAGATTTTTTTTATTAAAATTACCTTTCTATATAAAACACATGTGATACAATCTTTTCCCGTGATTATATTGATTTTATGGGAAGACAGAACACAATCTAAGATGATCATTTTCATACCCTTCATATTTACCTTCCAATAAGGGTGATAGGTAACACTGTGGTAGATTCAAGCATCATAATGAAGGTATTTATTTGACATATTGACCTTTATGATGATTGAAATTATATATAGATATTGAAAAAAAATATACGGTGGGAGATTATCATTCCAATCTATGTTTGGTTTCATGTCTTCCCATTATGCCAGTATGTCTTTATTGAGGAAGTTGAGAGAATATTTCACTGATGTAAATTAATAAAATTTAAATTTGGAAGTTAATGACGTTTCAATATGAGGTTTAGAAATTATCCTAATGATATATAATAAATTTTACTTTACTATGTTGGGATACATTCAATAGTTGTCATATGATGTTACAATATTCCTCTGGTTCAAAGAATCAACATCTTTATCAAAATATTTGTGATGAATATTTACATACTCAAGGAAGTAAAAAAAGGGGATAAGTTAAAATTATAGAATTCAAAAATCATGATGTTTTATAAATTCCATCGTGGAGCTCTTAGATTGGTTTTTTATACAATGTTTTGTAATGTGATCAGAAATAAATAACCAAGTTATTTGAAGGACAACACTCATATTATCATATAGTGGTTTGACTTATAATGTTTTGGTTATAATCTATAAGAAGTTTTTCATATTATAGGATGAAAAAACATATGTAAATATAATTATATATGTAGACAATTACGTAAGGGAAGTTTAGATAAAGGTAACTCATGATTAGTATTACATATATAAAGATATCGTTGGGGGTTTGTGAAGGTAGTTGTAGAGTTACATGAGGTATTTAAAGGATATCTATGAAAAGGTGTCCAGAACAATAAATATGTCATCCAAGCTACCTTATAAAGGAAATACAAAGAGATAATCATACATATATGTAAATAAATTAGGAATGGTAAGAGTTCCATTAGATAGATACTCGAAATATCCAACGAATAGAGGTTTTTGATAATATAAAATGGAGAAATATAAAGGCTCTCTAAGAATATAATGGTGAAAAATGATTCATTTAAAGATGATATTTATCAGATTTATTAACATCATACTGAGGTACATGATGTCAATAGATGAATTGTCCTATGAAGATATATCATTTTAAGTTCCAAGGGTAGAATGATTGGATAGAAGCTTGCTAAATAATATATCAAATGTCACATATAATGAGCATCAGTCAAAGATAAATTTAATGATCCACCAGATTGATATATCATATTTCATAAGACAATTATGGTTTGAGTTTATATGATATAGGTTTCCTACTATGGGTAAACTAACATTTTTCATTTAGATGATGATTGTTTATGACTTCATAAAATGGTTATTACTAAAGGAGTACTACTAGACAGAGAATTCCTAACAAAAGAAATAGAATGACATATACCAAACATTGGAGAACTAAATAGATTTTTATACACAATGTAGTTTACATATCTAAATGATGATAAATCACATCATTAAATATTTTCTATATATACATGGTTAATTATTATTTTAAGATTTACTTAAAAACGATTTTAAGGATGTTTAAAAAATTGGATGGTTTCTAGATTTTTCAAGGAGTCTTAAAAATATTCTGGAAGAGTTAAGAAGCATCCTATTAAAACTCAATTGATAAGGAATATACAATTGGGTTTCCATAAAAACAACTTAGTGTGCACCTGTATAAATGGGAGTCTATAAAATATTTACAATTATTGTTTTCATTTAGAGAATATAATATGATAAAATATTTTTACTATGAGATATCGGATCAAGTACATACATTATAGAAATATTTGATCTATACTGAGTTCCATTTGTTGAAGAATAAAAAAATTCAGTGAAGTCGAGTGAGGTCCTACTTTGTTGAAGTGGATTGTTTCGGACAGATTATCCTTGAACATAGATCAAATAGATTAAGTAGCAATCGAATAGGAATACACATCAAGTTGTACCTGATTAATTAGAAAGAGAAGTATTCGACTAAGAAAATCAGATGGGGGTGTATTGCACAAAATAAAATGGGGGAAAACATAAATTGAGGAATAAATGGAGACATACTGGATAGAGTCATTAGATATATGAAAACATGAATAGAGTTTATTAGAAGAACATTTCTGATTGAAGTTTCCATAAAAAGTTCTAAAATTTTATGTTTTATAATATCCTTGTCCACCCAAGATCTATTGTAAGTTTAATGGGAGACAAACTACACGTAATGTTGTTGAAGATATTGAATATTGAACATTGGGATAGTTGATCCAACTACCTTGAGTAGAAAAAGAATATCTTTCTACATTGGCTCAAAAAGGAAAAAAGAAACATCTAATAGCTAGTCATATAACTAGTTACAGAAAATTCTTTTTATACGGGGGTTATAAGAAACTGTAAAGAATGTGGATATAGTTTTTATAGTTGGGGGGAATAACCAGATATTTATGAAGTGATGATTATTAGTGATGAGAACTGGGGTTAGCTAACTGATGTTTTATTGAGGTGAAGAACAAATTTTGGTATATTTCAATTTAATCCAATAAAGATATTAACAAAATCTTTGTTTGGGGAATAACCAACATGGACATGATTACGGATTTTTAAAAAACCTATTAAATAAAATATGATAAAATATCTTTATTTATGTTTTATATAAAAGGTGTGGTTGATAATTATGTTGGAGTGGATCATAGACTATCATATTTTAGGGGAAATAAAGATTTTCCTTTTGAAATTAAGAAGCTTTACTATAAAATAATTAATAAATAGACAGTAGATTCACCACCCCACCCCCATGATACTAAATTGATCCAAGGGAACTTCAATGAAGAATGAGATTATGGATGAATGATTTGTGGAGATCCTCATATGATTTAGATATAACATTAGTTTTGGAATCGTGGTAGGTGACATGATTTCTTATCTAATCTATAATCCTTGTGAATCTACCATGTTTATGTTATTCTATGTTTAAAATATGAATAATAATAATACACCAGAGTGTATATATAGCAAAATTAAAATTGAGGTTTTCAATCACTATTATACATTCGAGACTAATTAATATTATTGAATCATTGAATTGATATAGAATATGAAATAGATGGATTTTTTTGAAATTATAAATTGGTGGAAATGAGATATAAATATTTTTAGGAATCTGATCACTAAAATATAATATGAATAAATATAGATGGAAAATATTAAACCAGGGAGGTATTTATGTATTGATGAAATTTTTATAGAATAATTATATTATTTCATATGTGAATAATTTGGAATTTCATTAAATTAGGTAATTCATAGTGATAATTGTTTGTTGATATTTGTCAAAAACGTTTTTCTGTCATTATGATGAAAACTGAACATGGAATTACTAAAATCTAGACAATTAATTTTTATGATGGGTGGTAAAAAATTACATAACATGACATCTTCCCTGACAATTTTCAATAGGGTGAATTCCACTCTTTTGAAAACTCATATGGGTCAGTGAGGGATAGGGGTATAAATGGAAATATGATAAACTAACTCATTATATATATGAATGTATTTTTTCTGAATTTTGGATGTGCATTATATTACTAGTAGTAACATACATGGGGTGGTCTCATATCAATAGGGACTCTCTATATTAGCATGGTTTCATTCCATGCCTACTAGTTTCCTACATCCAATTTCTTCAGAGAAATTATGATTTTGGGATGAGTTGATAATGGTGGTTTCACTCAAATGTAGTTTTAAAAATTAGATAACATCTATAGTGTGAATAGGAGGAGGTGAAAATATATAATGGTGTAGAAGGTTATCAGGTTTCATAAAAGGGGTTCATTTGACATGGTTTGGCTCTAATATTAGTATATATTACTAATATATTTTCTGTATACAGATAATGTTCATGAAATAGATTTGTTCCAGTAAATATGATATTCATTATAGTAAAACTAGTTCATGTTTTTGTATATATTGTGATGTTATAATATTTCTCTATTGGATCGTGATATTTTTTATGGTCCAGGTGGAAAATAAATAGATAGTTTTGGTTGGAATCCATATTCAATGTATTATTCTAATATATGAGCGGTAATGGGGTGGTGATTTTTTATACATGATAAACATGAAAATGATAGTGTGATATTAGTATGGATGATATGAGTATATAAGATAAATATGTGTTTTCCAGTGATGACAATATAGGCTGTGGAGGGTAGACTCCCCAATGTGGGACAACCAATAATATAATGGTAGTCCCTAAGGGTGAACAACTACCCAATGAATATAGGTTATGGTTTGTAGAGTGTCGAAGGTAGATACTGATAAAACCATTGATAGTACCGATGGGTGGACACCAACCAAATCAATGAATGGTGAAATTTTATCATGTTACTCATGGATGGAATGCTACATTGTGTTTATTATGTATGTATAGTGAGTTTTATTTATAGGTGGTTACCCATATATTGGATGTGATATAATAGTGTGGTCCCTATTGGTGGATAACTAGTTGATATTTTTTTGGTGAAAATGTGTATTATTGTAGTAGTTATTTAGTTGATTATGAAGAGGATATGATATAGTTTAGAAATTGTGATGTTGTGGTTTGGAATAGAGGTTGATGGATGGTTCTGCTTTAGGAGGTTATAGTATTTGATTGTTTTTTCTTCTTTAATCTACACATGGATACATTAATATTATTTATTCACATCGGTATACATATTCCATGTATTCATCTAGGATAATAAATTATATTATTCATGGGGTTATAGATATTTATTTTTAAAAGGATACTTCTTTTGATAAATTTGTAATGTTATACTATTGGTTCTAGTCACCAATTTATGACTTATTAATGGAGGGTATTATGGGTAACACATTAAATTTTTTTATGTTAATGTGATACCCAATAAGTGTGGGTCATGATATTTACGTATTGATGGTTTTTAATATCAATTATACATAACATTATATTATCATGATGATTATAATGTTTTTAGTATACATATTAGGGTCATTAGAGTGTTTTTATGTTCTTTGGATTCAATTTTTTTTGTATTGATCCCTATTATCTTCTTACGTATTCGGAATTATTCTTAGAGTAACTGAGGGTGTACTATTAATTTTCAACTGTGTACCTATTGAAATATGATATCATTAGTAGATACATACTTGGTGGATATGAAACTAAATAGGGTAATCCATTTGATATCTTTTGATAATGGGAAAACACATCTATTATATATACTTATATTTATTTTCATATGGAATTCAAGAAATTTTGATATTGGGATGCAGTTATGTGATTCATTTTGGTGAAAATGGGATAAAGGAGTAAATTAAATGGTATTTTCTATGAAATTTTATGTTGGTTAATTTGTAAGGATTACAAAAGATGGGGTTCTAATAATGAAATGTTCATCAGTGATATGTATTAAATGGTGTTATTGTTTTCATCATTACTGTAAACTGTCACTTAGTGATAAACTTTATTATATTTTAAAATACATTATTTTAAAGGATAATGATATCGATGGTTAGGGAAGTATGTGATGATGATAAATTATGTAAGCTTAGTGAATAAGTTATGAGTTGATGTGCACCCTTTCGACACCACCATGGGCTGTAGGACATCCAAATGATGTTATATCTCATTTTATTATGAAACCTAATGAAATTCATTCATGATGGGAGTGTGATGGAAATTAAATACGAAATAAAAATGTCTAGTCTTACATATGGTAGATACATTTTTAGTGAATCTATGTGTAATAAATTAAAGCATCTCTTCCAAATAATCTTGTTTCGTGGTTGGTCAAAACTCACCTACTCACAAAAAAATTAGCATATTAATGCAAAGAGTGATATAAGAAATTTTTTACCTTTGTTCATTGATATTGGGATACATATAATGTGAATGTACGTGGTGATGTGCTGATTTATCAAATTCCATTAAAATAATAATTCGTGTATTTTAAATTTGAAATCCTAATCACTATCCATCTAGGATTACAATCCTCATAGGAAATGATAAATCATTATTATCGTCATTAAAAAGAACTACTTACTATCCAATATTAGAATATAGATCATCCATGAACTAGGAATAAGAAACTACACCTTCAGAAGTATATAAATATTCCCCATATTCATTAACATAAATAACTCTGTGAATTTCCAGAAAGAATTATCTCTGTTGATGATCTCTATTTTCTAGTAAATATCTCTATAATTTCCTCTTCTTAAGAATTTTTTCATCCACTTCATAATGTGTAAGAATATATTTCTCTAGTATCCAATAATAATCTCTTGTAATATCTTGAAAAAAATACTATGTCGATTAGAGTATGATAAAAATATTTTTACATTAATATCCTATGAATCTAAGTAAAAAATCACCATCTGGATCACATGAGGTCTCTTACATGAAATTAAATTTGAATTTTGGATATACCTTTAAACATAAACCACTATTGAACATAGCATCACAAAACAATGTGGACACATCCTTATTTTCCTTTGATTAAATATGCAATGGATTAAGAATCTACCTTATCCCATCAATCTCATTTTTCACAAATTAAAACACTTAATTTGAGAAAAATATATCATAGAAAAATTTTGTGTAGACCATGATATGATGAAATTTAGATCTTACATTAACTAAAACACTCACCAAAAATATTAAGGCACCACTTTTCTCACTATATTGACTTCTTCATAAGACTAATCCAATACTTATTGTGGTTTCCCCATTTCTCTATGATATTTTGTAAAATTTAGGATAAAAATAAGGATTAGAAAACTATTCATCATAAGAACATTAACTATTATTTTTGGAAAACACCATCCACCATCCACACAAAGAGCCAATATATATTGAAATGTGATTTTTCAAGAAACGATGATTTTTATTATTTATCGGTCAAGCCAAAAGATAAATATTTTTCCATATATTTGAAACATTCCATCACACCATAAATTTTTCCAAGGTATAGTGTCGATCAAAGACTCCATTTTTATAACTTCAAGAAATCAATGAGGACGTCAGCAAAACTCTATCCATATTGGAATATTGTAGTATCCTCTATGACATAACCATCACAACACCATGATTTGAACATGTTCTAATTCTAATCATTGATCATTCACTCTCAAAAAATCCCTCAAATATTATCATACTCTATATGGTTAATATCCATTAAAACTATGATTATTTTAGAATATTTTTTTAAAAAAATCATCAAAGACAACCCAAAAAATTATGCAAGACTTGTTTTATAACTGTCACCCAATATTTGAATTTTTATAACACACCTTAACCCAATGAATTTAATCAAACACATCAAATAGGTTCTTTCAAGTACCACCAGTATGCACATGATATTGTAAGGAATGATTCACATAATAATGACGCTAATCTCACTTAACTCATGATCAGTGTGAGAAAAAAGGGATAAATTAAATTATCATTAATGAAATAATATATTTTCGTTATCGTTTTGATACCATGTTTTAAATTCTACTCAAAAATAATTTTTTTTTTCAATATCTTAAAACAAAAACAAAATTATACTATCTTCTACCTACCATATCAATCATCATTTTATGAGTGTTTGTTTTTGGAATAACCTTCATCATGGAATATTTGTTTCATAGATTTATGGTTAACACTATATATTATTTCATGCCAGGATGTATTTTGTGGTAAATACTCTATATCAAGTTTGAGTTCAACTAAAATCGTTAATTTTTCATCATCACCATTTCATTAGTCCTTGAGTTTTGTTTTTTAATTTATATCCTCATGTACGTCTTCTTTGTGGTATTCTCAATACAAAATATTTACTATATATATTTTTTACAAGATGTTATATTTGTTGATTACATTTTATCCTTTTAAAAAACGCTTTCTTATTACTACTGTTTTATTTTATATCTATAGAATATTTATCCATAGCTGAATAATATTTTTCATCATCACAAAACACCTTTGGACAGTTAGCCGCAAGCCACCACATTTTTAAACAACAATGAAAAAAGAATTCATAAGATTCCATTATAAAATTAATTTTATATTTTTTATATTTTATGGAAACAATATCATTATCTAATCAAAATAATTTTCTTAGGATTGGCATCCATCAAAATATTCTTCA
This sequence comes from Viscum album, assembly GCA_963277665.1. Taxonomy (NCBI): domain Eukaryota; kingdom Viridiplantae; phylum Streptophyta; class Magnoliopsida; order Santalales; family Viscaceae; genus Viscum; species Viscum album. Next base: position 683,583,882 of record OY728139.1, on the reverse strand, counting down.
TTTTATTGAATTCTACTGCCTGTCATTTCACCTCTACCACTCGATCGTTATCCATGGTCTTTATTTCATGTGAAACAACAATGATGTAAATAATATCCAATAGAACTACATTGGGATACATTGACCGAATTACTAAAATATTAAAATTTAATAGAGGTGGAAATATTATCAAGATACACATAGAGATATCGATATCATCCAGGGTTCCACTCATGTCTATGAATGTCCTCTATAACCACATTCACCCTATCAAAGTATAAATCAATGGATTCATTTAGATGAACCATCAAATACTCATAATTTTTATAAATAACATTAAAATTGTCATTACATAAGATATTTTGTAGACATTATAAATATTACCCAACTACACCCATATATATTTTAATTATTTAGATGATATTATATTCATATAGATTTCCTTTGTCAAAGATCCCCTAAAGACAATGATTCCTCTTATGTAAACATCAAATTCCTTTATATCTTTTTCTGATAATGCTCCTCTATCCATATTGTAATAAATTTAATACAATACAATAATTTATACATCCATACCAATTGACAAGAAATTGTATTACATCTGACTCTTCCAAATTTTAATGTTGTGACCATGAAATATCATAATTCCATTATTATTCACTACCAATGGAATGTAATTTAAAGAGAGGAACCTCATTCAAATTGATCCATCCACTCTGATACCACTTATTGACCTCACACAAGAATTATACAATGAGAGGTGTGTTAAATTATAGTACAGTAATTTAAAATTTCCCTTCTTGAAAATCATATTTCATTGTTAGTCAAACCCCACTTCTTTACCACGTTATTAATGATGTAAATAATGTAAGGAGATAGACCTAAAATTATTACAATTCAAACATCCACTAAGCACCATCTGAGGATCATACACTGAGAGATGTTCTTATGTACCAAAATCAATAAATATATAATTTTACCCTTTAAATAATAACCATAGTGATTTGGTAGAGATTCATGTATAAAAATAATTGATTTAAAAACCATATAATATAATATTGGTTTTGGAGGATTCAATGTGGCTGTATAAAATTAAAAAAAAACATTATTTTAAAAAGGATATTTCATCATGGATATCTTTTATGGAATATATTACATCACTTTTGGGTCATTATGATGTCATAATACACACCATATATTTATACAATATTAATGTTTTACCCAAAAAAATCAACAACCTCAAAAACTTGTGAATAGATATCTTTTGTGTAAATTTGATATAGTGATTTGAAAAATAATATATATTTTATCAAAATAATTCAATAAATATGCTAATTTACACTTTAAAATAAAAAATCAAAATATATGAGAAAATTTTTGGTGTTTTTACAATAACAGTATTTTGACCCTTATAAAAATTACATCTGACTTTGTAAAATTATATTATAATTTGTATTTAAAAAATACAATTTATAATAATATATTACTAAAATATAATTATTTTTTAAAAATTATTGAATTCCTCAAAATTTTAGTCTTTATTGAAACAGTATATTTACAAGAATAAAATGTGTGAATAATCATAAAAAAATATAGATATTTTAAAAATAATTATTTAATCACTATAAATTAAGAAAATATAAATATAAAAAAAATACTTAAATAAAATTAAATAATATAAGACTTCATCCTTTTTGGTTATATAAAAACATCACTTTATTTCACTAGTGAATTGCATAAGATTATGGATAACAATGGCGAGATTATATTTTGGTGGTTCGATGAACATGGTTCGGGTCTCAACCTCGATGATATTGAACTTATCCCATTGATGGCTTTGCTCAGGCATTTGTTTTTGAATCATGACATGGGCTTAGTCAAGGGAAATTACCAGAGTTGTTATCTCTCTTCTAAAATCTGATAAATAAGCTTCATAGGTTACAATCCAACTACCCTATGATATATCTTCCTTTGTGTAATAAGGATTTATTATAACCTTATACATATACTATTCTCACAGCCACTATATAATGGTTCTTCTATAAATGGTTACGATTATTAATGATCTTTTAAATATGATAGGATATAACTTCTAAAGTCAAAAGTAACCAAATTAGTTCATTTATTTTCAATAATTTCATTTCATAATAAGGCCTTTAATTATTTATAAAGGGAATACCATTTATTAATGGTTGTTCCATTACACACTCAATAAGGGATAAAACATAATAAATAATTCATATATCATTAAAAATTGAGATGCATAATCATATAAGAGGTGTCATGATTAACTGAACAGGATGATGGCATAAACATGACATAAGATTATATTACACAATAAAACATAGATATAAAAAGAAAAGTAATGGCCCATGGATTTTGTAATAATTTAAGGAAAGGAACATATGAGTGTGGAAGCATGATTTAATAATAAAATTCCATGAAAACATATCATAGGCAGGATAATTATAAAAAGGAATATGGAACATACTTAAGAAAAGAAAATCATTTCTTATGTTAAGGCTCACTTCAAGGACTGTCATTGTATAGTGTATAGACTCCAATAATGGGTTATAATTACTCTCTAGTCTACTATATACAAACTCATGAGATATAAAGTATTACCCAATATATTATAGGAATATAATTTTTGTCCATCCCATCAATATATGTACACACCTCACCACCATTTCACTACACAAGGTATTCCTTGAGATGTATTCTTTTCCCAATAGATTTTTGGACCATATAATTTTGGGTGCACCAATCTCTATAATACATCATTCATATATAATCCACATGAATAGGAAAAAAATCATAAATAATCTAAATTCACATTTTGATTAACTTTTTGAAATAAAATGTGAATATACTGAAGAAGAAATATATTTAAATACCCATCAATCATATTAATTATGCATAAGAGGATTCACCTGAGATAGATTAAAGGGTATGTGATCATATTAAAAATTCCCCATGTAAAACAAATATATGGGTATCAAGGCTAACTCTGTTAAATTTTAAAAATAATCATGATTATTCATAATTAAAAAACCTTTTGATAATGTTTTTGATTATTCATAGCTGCAGATAAGTTAGGATACTGGAAAAAGTGGATAAAATAGTTTATTTAGATTTAATTTCCACCATACTACATATATGGAATAAGGTAAATAATAAATTAAATTATTATTATGGTATAATATCCATTTATGAGAAATGTACCAGTAATGAAAATACCACATACTATATTGGTACAAAATAGAAACAAAAAGAGTGTTCACAATGGTTATAATTGTTTAGAGAAATATATTTAATTTAATAGGGTTTATAAATAATATTTAATCTTTTTTACAAAACAATTAAATAAAAACAAAATATCATTATAAAATAAATAATGATAATAAAATTTTATTTTTTATAAAATGAATAAATAAATAAATAATTCATATTAAAAAATATTTGATAAATAGTCTTGTTATTGATTGATAGGAAAATATAATAAAATGTATTGAAAAGGGTTTTCATAAACTTTGTTGATGGTTTTATCAAAAATTTAATGATTCAATTTCGAAACTAACTTTCAAAAAGATTGAATTTTTAAATAAAAAATTATATTAAAAATAAAATTCCCCAATCAAGGGTTCTTTAAAATTAATATAGTGAATGTTTAAGGAAACCATATAGGATTTTTGTAATCACAAATGATTTTTTTATATACATCATCGGGTTTGACTTGAAGAATAATTGAAATAGAAATATAAGGAAATGATTATCCCCCACAAATGGAATAGAAATGTAGAATAGAAGATATAAAGGAATATTTTTTGGGATTTAGAAATATGAAAACATATATAGATATTGATAAAGATCATGTCTTCCAAAAATGAAAATGTGTGTAAAAGGATCCTTTACAAAAAACAAGGAGTGTTAAATATAAGTCTATAAGGGAGATAAATAAACAATTAATTCAACCAAAATAAATATAAAATAGTTTTTTATTAATTTTAATATCATTAATTTTTATGATATACCATATTGCTCAAATAATAATAACAATACTTGAAAAGAATAGATGATTCAATAGAAAATAATTATATTGAGTCTCAACTCACCATGTATGTACCATCAGCATTTGAATAACTAAATTATATTAATTATTAACTTGTTCCAGAACCATTATCATGTTTATTTACTTATTATTTTTCATTTGTATTTATTTATTATTGTGTTTCATTCATTAAATAAATTATAATCCTTTACATTAGTCGTGTTTGTGGTCAATTATTTTATAATCTCTAAAACTAGTGCAATATAATAATATTGGCCGAATATCATTTTCTAATGGAACCAAATTCAATTGAAGTGTAAATACATTGATTCCATATAATTATAGAATAAATGGAGTTCAATAGGTTATATGATATTTTATATTGAGAGAATATTCCATGATAAGAATATTTATTACTATTAAAGATAGATATGTTTATTTAATTTTAATTTAATTATTTTTATAGAAAATTTTTCATTTTAAAATTAGAAAATTAATATTTATCGAATATTAATATTATATAAATAATAAAACCAAATATGATGAGAATACATGAAATATGAAATTTTTTAAAACATTATCATTCACTAAGGTCGCATTATACCACCATGGAAGAAATGATTTTTTAAAAAAGTGACAGAAACATTATTAACAACCTAGATAATATTAGAGTTTCAAAATATTAGATTGATTTTATTTTTTTACAAAATAATGTATTAGAATTCATTTGAGTAGTAATGAAATAAAGAAAATTAATTTTTTTTGAATACCCATTATTTTTTCATAGTTATCGCATATGAATGAAAATTGATGACATGGGATTTTTTAGTATCTCATTAATGATCAGTCAAAATTATGATAAATAATGAATATATAATTATGTAATTATATGGATTGGTTTTGAAAATATATTATGATTGAATAAAATAATAACCAAAGGGGAATGTCGAGGAATATTATCCTTTACCATTCTCTAGATTTTCCCCACTATAATAAACATCAAGACATTGTATGAGTGGATTTTGTTCCCACCAATTGAATAGGGACAAGGGTATAGTATTTGGGAGAGGTAATTTGAAATATATTAGTTTATATATAATGATTAATGTGTCGGTATAAGTGAGTTAGTGAATTTTGGAATTTATAAGGGGAGGATAGAGTAATATAGAATAAATTTTTTATTATTGTGTCATTTAGGTAACAAAAATAAATAGTATGAAATTTAATGGTTTATAATTAAAACCATGAGATTTTTTATACTTTCAATCCAATAAATAACCTATTAGAATATATTTCAACATAGGATAGGTTTTCCCACCATTTGAATTCATTTGAGGGATAGAATCCTCATATAATCCTCATGTTGGTTTAGGGATCCAATCCTAGATGGTATCTAATGGGGTTTATTCGTGGAACCGAAAACACCAAATAGTTTCCATATTCCCATAAATCTAAAATCAAACATTCCAAAGTAAAAAATTCAATGGGTTTCCTTTTAATAACAAATAGGAACTAGCAATGATAAACAATATGGTAGTTCGGGCTCCTCACATTCTATTTGTGATAATTATTTTAAACTTTGTGGCTCTCTTATATATTTAAGATATGTTCGTAAATATTTTTCCAATCCCTAATATGGGTCTGGCTACTGTATAATTTATAATCAGTTGTTAAACTATGATGTCAATATCTATAAGTGTTAGGGGTATCCCATTTGTGTGAATGATCATATGTATTATAGGTTCTAAATCATGTTACCCATTTTTACATAGTGATTTTAATTTGATAATTTATATGTTGTAATTCCATACATATGGGTTATCTGGAGTATACTTTCATATATAAAGGTGGTAAAAGATTACTGTGTTAGGATAGAGCTGATTAGGGGGATTCCTACATGTCATTGTGAAAGGATTTAGAACCAATTTTGTTTGCTGACAATTATTGTGTCATGTCTTGCATTTTAAGGTCATGTGATCATGACTAATATATTTAGTTTAACATCATACAGATTGCATGACTATGTTAATTATTCCATGATAATATTTATTGGAACATACGTAAGAGCATCCCATTCTGATTGACCATGAAGGGAGCATGGCCCAGTAATGATGGATTGATATCAAAAGAAACATAGCCTCATGAAAACAGATTCCATCAAGAATACAAACTGGAGAGGAATATTTAATAGAACATAATGTTGATATATTCATCTTGGTGGGGGAATTATTCTAATCAAGAATATAAGATGGTATCAAATGTATAATAGGGAGTATGGATCTAAGGTAAAGGATGTGAAAACGCATGGGAGTATGGATAGTTGTGGGAAGGATGTAAATTTTTTCATGAGGAGTATAGGCTCAAAAGATAGATGATGATGGTTAGATGATATTAGTTTTAAACATCATGGAAGAGTCTGACATATAAAAAAGATATTGCAATCAAAACCCATATCATTTGAATGAAATTGTTGTTAGTCATATAATAGGACTATACCATGACGTATAATATCCTATGGTAAGAACATATGTGGATATTTGGATATGGGATAAAGGGTCTCAATCCTTGAATATAAATCCTATGCATCCTATGAAAACTTGAATCAGAGTTTGTGTAGTTCTGTTGTTATGGGTGCATGTGTCCTAAATAGTGAAAAATAGAGGTTTGAGAATGACTTAGGCATATGAAGCTTACTTCATAGTATTTCCATGATGGGATTCTTTTATTATGGAATTGGAATGACAATTTTTGATCTCTCAGCATCCATGAGTCATACTAGATATGGTAAACAAGAGATAGAAGAATATCCAAACACATTGCAAGAAAGAGCAGTTTCTACACATTGTGGATTCCCTTTGATGAATCTGGTTATTAGTCCCATTGATGATATTTATCCAAAACAAATGATAATATATTTTATAGGTAATTGAAAATGTGAAGGATATATGGGGGCATTTTAATACAGTTTCTTGAAAATACCATGGTGTTTAAAGAGGATATAGCCTTATAAAAGTATCAATAAGAGTAATTAGATATGGATATTAGGCTATCCAAATAAATCAAATATATCTGAAAAATAAATGAAATTTGAGTCCTTATAGTTTATATTTTTCCTTTCCTGTAGTAGGTAAGGAATCTTGGTTGAATTCTTGTGTATATTTCCCATTATTTAGGGAATATTTGAAAAATATTACGGGGTATGGCCCTATGAAAGGATTAAGACATAGAAAGTTTGTGGCTCCCAATAGAGGTGAGTGATTTCATGAATTAAAAGGTGTAATTTGATTCAGTAAAATGATTTGGGGTTAAATAATTCATGATAGCCCAAGGGGATATCATTACATGGTAACATGAGAGTCATGTGATCACACAGCTGGCACTGAGTTTGGTGACTACCTGACAAGATCCCAGGTCTAGGAGGCAATCACATTATTGAGTGAAGAAAAGTTAATTTTGTGGTCGCATTTTAGAGGGATAATCATATGAACATGTTTTACACTAGTGGAATTGTGATCATTCCATGTATTAATAGATCATGTTTTTTGAAAAAGTTATCTCATTAGGCCATGTTCCTTACACATTTTCTATCTTTGATATACTAATACTCTCAATTTTTTCAATGCATATCGATTACTTCCTCTTATACATTTACTGTAAAAAAATAATTTTTTTGATTGTTAAGGGGGTTTATATAGAGGTTTTCCACTCAATATCTATGCTTCTTCACATGTTGGTTGATCCATGTACCAGAGATTATGTTGGTAGAAGATTCCCAAGCATGTCAGTGGTGTCTCATTCACCTTGAGTGACTAGGAATCATGTCCTCGATGATGATTCTAGAGTTCATCACATGCAAAATATTACTTATGAAATTGTCTTATCATCAGTAGTCTTTTCCCGGAGTAGGTCGTGTGATCTAGTTGTCATGATCCACTTGAATGACTTTGGGAGTTCATCACATAAAGAAAAATGATCATTTAACTCTCCCTTCATTTATATCCTTGGTCACATGATCCTTCTGGGATTATTCAATCTCAATGACTATGTGATGTCCATGTTATGGACATACCCCTTTTCTTATCTTCAAGGATTCAAAAGAATTGTTGTGGATTATTTTGTCATATTTCCATTAGATAATTTCATGATCTTGATACTCAGTCACCTTACCCTAAAGTGGTCCTATAATAAACGAATAAATCATTATATCTGTTCTAAATGATTTTTTCATCAATGTTTTACTTTTGTTTTTGGTATTTTCCCAAATCCAATTTTCAAATGTTTCTCTAGAGGAAATCAATAAATTCCCCCCACCCCTTGGATAGAAAGTCCATAAGAATGAGGTTGGACATGAATATATAGAATTCAATTATCTGCTGGGTCTCATGGAATTCCAATTGTCTATTTTTTATTATGGGTGACATTTGGTTTTCTATTAAATGTCCAAAAAATTAAATATTGAAGAGCTATCCACTTCACTTGAAACTCAATCATCCAGACCTCTTAGATTTTCTATCTTTTTTGAATTCATCATTAGAGCCCTTTATGTGACTATAATGAATGATCATATCATGCATCCTTGTCACGTGATCCATGTCATGTAACCAAGCTACATAACCAAATCAAACTTTATCAACTCAAAAGGTGAGAACTTGCATGAATCACCTATCCAAAGAGAGTTCAATTGGTCACATGTCTCTTATAAAGTCACTCAATTGATTAGCCTAGTGGAATTAAAAGGTAATGTGAGTATCTTTACACTAGAATGGTAATGTGATTAAATGAATCTTTTATGGACTCCCAATCACATGTCCCCATAACATATTTTTGTTCACATCTCTCATGTTATGTTTTATTACCATTTGAACCTTTAAATATTAATGTATACTAATGTATAATTTACAAATTCTATCTTAGATGGAATTATGAATTTCTACAAATGTGTCCCATTAGAGAGATATGATTGGTGGAAACCACAACATCGATTCCCATTACTAGGTTTCGTCTGCTAATGATAATCTCAAGGGTCTTCTTCTAGTTGATCTTTAAAACTGAAGCCTATAAAAAACTAAATTCACATAACTTTGGTCTTATATATTATGATTTCATTCATTAAACAAGCCATAATATTATGTTATCTGGGTTTTCATCATCTTATGGTTTCATTAAAGCAGTTATCTCTGAGATTGATTAATTCATCTTGGCATGGTTCAATGTGTCATAACATATATTTACCATCTCCCCTATAATACTAGATAGTTTTTATCTCAATTTTCAACCCATATCCCACATTTTTTATTCATATTCATATCTACAATGAACAATAAAAAATGCGCTGGTTTTTGAAGTAACATTAGTGGACCTAATAGAAATTTCCCAAACTAATGGGTGTGGCCATTCTAGTTCAATCATAGCTATGGAGAATTTTCTAATCAACTTCTGATCATCAATATATGTAAAGTATTTTGGATCACATAATCCATCATGTACTTATAAATGAATATCCTAATAGAATTGATCATCCACTAGGGTCTTGTCACCCCTCCTTCCACCTAACCCATGGAAATGTAGGGATCATCCTATGTGACAACTTCCATCTTTATGGGGTATTTAATTTTAGGGAGATTTAGGAAGTGTTCCTCCCTATATCAAATGTTTTTTAGGACCGTGAAAATACTCACTCCATAGAATTAGATATTTTTGTGATCAAAAAATTAGTGCTAAAGAATGAACTAAGACCATATTCAATTATTTATTTCAAAGACAGACTAGAAATATTCTCAATCAAATCAGATAATGGAAAAGTATGGTGACACTTCATCATTTTAACTCAATGTATGATTAGGACTGTGACGGATCTTATTGGTTCATTCTTGAGGTAGATGAATACACAAAATAGGGATATGTGGTGAATCCAAGCTTGACCCCAGTCTATGGTTAACATTATTTTTTATATGTTATTATATAGATATATCAAACCAATTGGGGATGATGGTTTTGGTGTTCGGGTCAACATAATAGTGGTATTAGCCTAACTCGAATTAGGGATACCTCTCAATAGAGGTTTACTAACTTGTTCCCATTATTATTTACTTCTTGTAAACATTCAATAGGGAAACACCCCTTACTAGATTATTGGCTCAATATAGATTCTATTTAGAAAGATAAGTGATCAATTCCATTATTATAGGTACCAAAACCCTGTTGTAATTCCTCATTAATTATTTTTCCATAGACTACTAAATGTCACTGTGGTTGAGGCAATGTTAGTAAACATCAATCAGGTTGTAGATATGTTGTGTAACCACTATATTTTTAATTTTATAAAATATGTTTGGACTAATATGATTATTGAAGATAATAGAAGTGGTTCCCTCAATGATAGATCATACAAAATATCACTTTGGGATTTGTTTTTTGCAGCTCACTTGGATTCATTAGTCATTTACATGACATATTCCCATTAAATAACCTCTTACCAGTTTCAGTATACCCAAGGGACTTATATACTTCCCCTAGCTAGTGTATTAAGAGAATGGAAACTAGGAACGATTCATTTATTTTGTCTAATACCTACATGTGTTGATATTAACACCATAATCAAGCTTCCAACTATAAATTCTATTATTCATTGGTCTCAAAATTATACTCAAGCCTGGATGGGATCTTACCCATCTGCTGTACAAAGATAACAAGTTTGGTCCGTAGAAAAACCTTATTCTTCTCAACACCCATGTAATATTTTTTTATTGTAACTAATTTAGGAATTAAGAAGCCCTATAAACAAGTTACCTATTATACCAATGAGTCTCTAGATAGAAAGGAAGAGTGTAGAGGGGAAACATGACACTCTGAAACACCAATGGGTGACATAACGATCAGTGGAGGGACAAAGCATATTTTTTGAAGAAGAAAAGTGACCCAGTCCACCACCTTTTTTAAAAACCCGTTAAATAATAGAATAAATCATTTTCATATTTATTAATATGAGTTATATTCATATATTTGTTAAAAAATACAAACAAATTATTAATCAAAAAATAAATTGTTTTAATTAAACATTTTTCTTATAAAGATGTAATTAAAGATTCATTTCTATATTTTATATTTTATATTTTATAAAATGAATATAATTTATTAAATAAGTATATAAAAACATACATTGGGTGCAATTTTAGTATTTTTCATAAAATATTGATTTTTTAGTGAATAGTAAAAATGGTGATTTTTATAAGAAGTATTTTTTTAATAAATTAATTAATTTAGAAGTCTAGATATGTTTGGAATATGTTTAAAAGTCACATACATTATCTTTAGTCATATTTAATCAACTTTATAAAATTTTAATCAACATTATATTTTTTTATTATACGTTTTATTTTTGGTTTAAAGGGGGTTTTTTAATCATTGTTATAAATTACATAATGCTTCACATTTTTAATTAATTAGAATAATTATTAATGGGAAATGTATTAAATTTAATGTATAGAATATATATATGTGTGTGTGTGTCTGTAAATATTAACTAATTTTCAAAAAATTATTACTATTAGTCATAGCGTTAGCGTAGAATCATATTTTTCTCAAAAAAAATTCTTTTCTTAAAAATCATATGTCTCACTGAGACTGCAGGATTAATATTAAAATAATATTTTCCAATTATAGTAATTGACATTGAAATAATATGTACCTTTTTTTAATCATAATAATTTATAATTTATAATAAGTTCAACTAAACTTTTTACCAAATTGATTAGTGAAAACAATAAAAATTATTCACAAATATTAATCTAAAAATGTGAATAAACTACTAACTATTTTTAATATATAAGGGTCCAAATGAAATAAATAAATTGAAAGAACATATTGTATAGCCATATTTTATCCTTATACCGTCAATTATAGAGTTATGTTCATTGTTTTATTCACTTTACATGGAAACAAATTGGTGGAATTCCCTATTTAAAATATTTTCATGTTTACCCCACACACCACTTATAAAAGGCCCCCCGCCTCTCCTCCTCTCTTCACACTACTCAATAAAATTGGATGAAAAAATACCTCCCAATTCAGTTTTACACTTCCCTACACAAATCCTATAATATGTAATTTTATATGAAGGCTATCCGAGGAAGGCCTCTAGTGAAAACCTAAGGGAGATACCTAGAAAATATGTAATGTTCAAAAATATGTGTTTTCTGTTTTATTTATTTCTAAACCCCATTCAATTATTCTTATTATATGTTGTATAATAATACCATTATCATAAATGTAACATGATATCGAGCCACACCACCTTTGATTCTATCCTCATTCTGGTGACGACGGTGGGTGCTGCAACGACTCCTCCAACCCAGAGTTTCATTCCTCGTTTTTGAAAGATTCGATAAACCCTAAGGTTCCAGACCTTATAGATGGATCTCCAAACAATCACCTCTCTTTATTTGAGTTTACAGAATCCTCAGCCTTGCTGAATCTTACCCAGGTGACTCGGTTCCATCATAGAAGGCCTTCAATTGATGACTTCGATCAATTAATCTTCAGATATTGGGATCTTCAGGAATGACTAGTGGTTGGCTTGTTTAACAGCAAAACAATTATGATTAGTTTTGATCAGAGGCTAATCTAATCCATTCATGGGAAAGGGATACTCACAACTTCAATGGATCTCGATTTATGCGGCTGTGTTGTTCCATCGATCTCCATATGAACCGTGACTCGCCTTCCACAGAGGTTTGGGTAAGATTACCTAAAAATCCCTTGTCGTTTCAAAATCCATCAGTTATCCGCATGTTGGGAAATCTGGAAGGTAGATTCCTCTACTCTGATCGGTGCACCAAGGTGGTTTTCCATTCGGTAAACCCCCGGGTGTTTGTTGAAATGGATGCATCGTGCATCCCTTTTTAATTTTTTGGATCATGATTGGAGAAGAGTACCAATGTAAACAGAGGGTGGTTTATGAAAATTGGACCGAGTTTGGTGGCCCTTTCATACATCTCGGCCACTCTGTTGAGGCCTGAAGAAGCAGTCTCCTTCCTCGACCGAGGGAGGTCCGTAGTAGTGGGAAAAAGGTTTTTGGGAGTACGGATGATGGTTCAAGGATAAAGGCATTGGACAATGGTGTGAAGGTGTGTTTGGTTTAGACTACTTGGGGGTCGACTAATGGAGGTAGGGGCTCTCATCTGGCTAGTCCATCTGGGGAGATCTTCCCCTCTGGGTCTTGTAAAGTCTCCATTGATGGAGGGAAAATAGTTGGGACTTCTAGCAATAGGTTGAATAATGCTAAAGGGAAGACTGATCGGTCCTTTGATGTTTTGGGTTCAAAATAGGTTGGAGAAGAAGGGTACCCTAGTGGTATGAAGGTGATCAACTTGGACAGAGCTAAGGATGCTAAAGTTCTTGACCTATTGGCCAAAACATTTTTATCCTTGAGCAATAGGTTTGAAGGGCTTGCTGAGGACAGGGTGAGTGCGGGACTGGTGGAGGAGGTCTCTGCTGGAGGTGATGGTGAGAAAGAAGTCTTGGAGAGTCATCAGGTTGAATGCTTGAGGATGGAACCAGGTACAAGATATGTGGGGGACAGGAAGGATGCTTCTGGTGATTGCGGCCCTAGACAGACTTTGCAGAATCTACAGGTCGACTACATGAGGAAGGGTAAGCTGGAGTCAGTTACAGGTTGTGTGGATCAGAGGCCGGGGGGACAACATCATGCAGGTTTATTCTGCATCAATGGTACATGGATATCATGGGAAGGATGGTCTTGGTGGTGCTATGAATTTGGAGGGTTTACTGATGGAATGTAGGGGGCATGAGTCAACTGGTATGGCTGTTGGAGAAACCCCTTTGGTGGTCTGGCGTCTTCGATTGCTGGATTGTACCACTCCAGACTAGAGACCGGGTTATATGTCTGGGGTTCCTAATATTTCATTAAAGGAACATTTCAGGTAAGGACGAGAGAACTCTAGGGGAGGGAAAGAAAATATGAGTGATAATGTCAGCAGCTCATTCAGTGAAATTGTTCAAACTGGGATCGAGAAGGTGACTGTTGGTGAAAGACCTTTGTCTGCAACCCTGAGAAGGAGGCCAAGGAATAACTACTCATACCTTCTACGGCTGATGCATACTAGGTCAGCCTCGAAACGGAATAGCGTGGTGGTTATTGCTATTAAAAAGGGTAGTGGGGGTAAGAAGGCGTCACCAGATATGCTTCAGCTTAGAAATCAGATCCAATATAATAATTTTTGGAGTCATCCAGAGTGGGAATCAGCTACTGGAGAAGAAGAATCCTAAATGGTATGTGGGGATGACTATGGATATTATGATATGTAACCTTGTGTTGAACAGTGTTTCTTGTTTCTTTTGATGCTCTAGACATTGTTTGGGGTTGTATGTGGGGAACCATTCACCCTTGAACCGACTTTTATAAAATGAAAAAAATGATTTGCAGCAACATGATTTTGTTATGTTTATGTCAATAACTACAAACACACACCCATACACACACACACACACACACCCATATAATGGTTATGAAATCATCATTCTTTTGAATGGATAACTACAACCTTGTGAAGCGATAACATTCCTTTTCCTATCATCTCCACTCATAGTTTTTTATAATGATGTACATGCTATTTTTATATTATATGTGTGATATTTATAATAGATTTATACCTTCTTAGTAATTATATCAAGTACACTATTATTTTACATTTCATACCATATGGGATACAATAACATCATTCATGCGTACGACAGAATACCACATCATGAAGAGATGTGACGAATTTTTAACTAATGTGCTACATAAAAGTTATTATGGGTAACTATAATGAATATATATTATATAAATGACATAATTATGATAATATTGATATAAAATTAAATCTAGAAGTATAATATTACATTGTATTCTTACCACATCCTAAAATATAAATAGTGATAATGTCATCCGTGCACAGTTGGACTAATTCCTACTCAGAGTGATGTGATTCTACTTTTTCATCACCATGTCACCAAAAATGATATATATATATATATATCCATGTATAAATATTTAAAACATATGGTATTTAG
Organism: Viscum album; assembly: GCA_963277665.1. Taxonomy (NCBI): domain Eukaryota; kingdom Viridiplantae; phylum Streptophyta; class Magnoliopsida; order Santalales; family Viscaceae; genus Viscum; species Viscum album. The sequence goes on along the minus strand of OY728139.1, from coordinate 683,568,779 downwards.
GACATAATAATATTTATATAAGGGTAAAATATTGTATACCTTCTTTCTATAATGACCAATGAAAAAATTGAATCATTACTCATGCGTACGTATGTCATACCCTCTTCCTAATTGTAATGTTAGTTCATTTTTCACAACCATGTTTCATGATTGGTTTTAAAATAATAATTTATTTATCAATATGATAATTATTTCATCATTATTATTCTATAGATGTTTAAATAATGACCTGTTTGACCACTGTCAACCCACCAATGTAAGTTTTTACACATAAACAAGATACATTCAAAACATCCAACATAAACCAAATTGAATATGTAATCATATTTTATTTGTTAATAAATGAAAAAATAATAATAAACATGAAAAATGTTCCTAATAAAGTAAATAATTAAAAATTAATTTTAATTCCTGAATATAAACTCACACATTGAAAATTAGACTCAAGGTAGGGGACTTCACATAAATATCACTTCATTGAGGAATATCAAGATTTTTATAATCAAATATTATTGTATAAGATGTATAAACAACCTGTTTTAATTGAAATATATTTAGTTTCAATATTATCATTATATTTAATATTATTCATTAACTGGTTATACTATTCACGTGTTTCCCAATTTATAAGTAACTTTTCCTTGAAAGAAATATACTTTTAATGTTTTGACTCATACACTTTATCACTTCTATTCCCATGTTTTAAAATTATTTTATTAATGATTTTAAGTGGAAATAGAAAAATTTATAAATTATATATTATGTATATTTTTACTTAATTTAAATGGGTTTCAAAAGGAATATTTTTATGCGTCATTCGTGGAACATTTTCGTAAACGATAAAAATGTATAGTTTATTATTAATTTACAAGGAAACAAGGACTATTCTACCCCTATGAATGATATTTGATCTATAGAATTATTTTCAATAATTATTTCCTTCTTAAAAAAATACATTATTTTTTTGGTTTTCAATTTCATTGAACATAGTTTTCAAATGAAAAGGTCATCACGGTATAAAAAATTGGACATTAAAATAAAAGGGTATTTGGATATCCAAAAGGATTTTTAGGAGTTGAAAATAGTTTTAAATGATCTATGATGATAAATTTCATGAATAATAATTTTTATTCATTATATAGTACTTTATAATTATATATGAGAAGTGGGTGATCCCATATAGCACTGAGTAAACCAATTACAACTTAACTTGGGGTTACACAAACTACATCGGGTAATCTCGCTATATTTTAACATTGGGGTTCACAGATAGTTTCATGTAAGACCATTACAAATTAACATGGGGTGGCCGAGATAACATCAAGTAATCCCATAATAGCTTAAACAATTGGTGAACCAATATAATAATCTAATTCATCAGGTAATCCTAATGATGGAAGTAAATCATATGGTTATTCCATTTAAATATTTATTGAACGGATTTGATGCATATGATCCTATAAGTTACTAAAATAGGTCTTAATACATTATTATGTGTTTTAAGGATTTTCTTTTAGAAATGTGTGACTATTTTTTCAATTGAAAATGTTTAATTTCATTTGAAAAAATAACTTTTTTGAAAAAAATTAATAATATGATTTTTGATGTTTCCACTTGAATAATGGTTTCCATTATTTTATATATTTTACTATGGTTTTGGTGATGATCCTAAATTTTTAAATGTTTTTCATAGGATGGGTAAGTAAAAGGATGAAGTCGTGCTGAAATTCATAAACATTTTCATGAAAGAAATATTATTTTATTTAGAAATGTTTTATATAGTGCAAAAATATACACTGATCAAATGTGTCCACTTTTTATTATATGGGTTTTTAATGTATTAATTATGGTTTAATTATCTAAAAATACAATCCTAAAAAGATCCTAAAAGTGAAAAAATTAAATTATTTACTAAAACTCATGAATGTGATATCACTACGGGAAAAATGAGCAATTGCGACGGGTTATTTGCGACGGGATTAAATCCCGTCGCAAATAGTCATGTTAAAAAAGTATTTGCGACGGGGGTACATCCCCGTCGCAAATAATGAGGCATTTGCGACGGGATTGCTTTCCCCGTCGCAAATAGTTTTCCCGCGATGCGCGCCAAATCGCGGGAAACGTATTTGCGACGGGGAAATATTCCCGTCGCAAATAGCCGGCGGCGGTAAATGGTATTTGCGACGGGAATATTCCCCCGTCGCAAATACTATGTCGGCAGAGGGTTATTTGCGACGGGACCCGTCGCAAATAACTATTTACCGGTTGACCGTAATAAATGTTGGCGAAGGTATTTGCGACGGGACCCGTCGCAACTAATCTAACCTATAAATACCCCCATCCGTTTTTTTCATTTCATTCTCATTCTTTATCTTCTCTCTCTCTCAGAATCATATTTATAGAGTTTAGTTTTTCTCCAGTTTAAGTTTTTTCTCCGGAGCTGATATTAAAGTTTTGAAGAACGATCAGAACAGATCAATTTTCAAGGTATTTATCTTCATTTTAATTTTTTATTTATTTTTAATTTTTTATTAGTTTTTATTATTATTAATTAGTTGTAATTTAATTTTGTTTACATTGTTTTATTACTTAATAAATTTAAATTATTAGTATTGTTTATATGGTAATTAGGAATAATTAGTAATAATTTTTAATAATTAAGAATAAATATTAATAACTAGTAATAAATACCAATAATTAGGAATAAGAACATTATTACATTATTAGTTTATTTTATTATTAATATTAAAATAATATAATTTTTTATATATATACAGTTCTTTTTTCATCTGTGTGTTTGCTGTCTTCACATGTATTATTTGTATGTGGAGATAGAAAACGCACAGATGAAAAAAGAACTGTATATAAATTAGAAAATTATATTATTTTAATATTAATAATAAAATATATTAATAATGTTATTATTTGTAATTATTGGTAATTATTTCTAATTATTGATAATTATTCATTTTATTACTAATAATTATCAATAATTAAGAATAATTAGTAATAATTACCAATAATTAACAATAATTAGTATTAATTACCTATAATTAGTATTAATTACCATTAATTAGTATTAATTACCAATAATTAGTATTAATTACCAATAATTCGTAATAATTAGGAATAATTAACAATAATTACTAATAATTAGGAATAATTAACAATAATTACGAATAATTAACAATAATTAGTAATAATTAGGAATAATTAGGAATAATTAGTAATAATTAAGAATAATTAGGAATAATTAGTATTAATTAGGAATAATTAGTAATAATTACCAATAATTAGGAATAATTAGGAATAATTAGTATTAATTACAAATAATTAGTATTAATTAGGAATAATTAGTATTAATTACAAATAATTAGTATTAATTACAAATAATTAGTCTTAATTACCAATAAGTAGTATTAATTACCAATAATTAGTATTAATTACCAATAATTCGTAATAATTAGTATTAATTACCAATAATTCGTAATAATTAGGAATAATTAACAATAATTAGTAATAATTAGGAATAATTAACAATAATTAGGAATAATTAGTAATAATTAGGAATAATTAGGAATAATTAGTAATAATTAGGAATAATTAGTAATAATTAGGAATAATTAGTAATAATTAGGAATAATTAGTAATAATTAGGAATAATTAGGAATAATTAGTATTAATTAGGAATAATTAGTATTAATTACCAATAATTAGTATTAATTACCAATAATTAGTAATAATTACCAATAATTAGTTTTAATTACAAATAATTCGTATTAATTACAAATAATTAGTATTAATTAGGAATAATTAGTATTAATTACCAATAATTAGTATTAATTACCAATAATTAGTATTAATTACCAATAATTAGTATTAATTACCAATAATTAGTATTAATTACCAATAATTAGTAATAATTAGGAATAATTAACAATAATTAGTAATAATTAGGAATAATTAACAATAAGTAGGAATAATTACGAATAATTAGTATTAATTAGGAATAATTAGTAATAATTACCAATAATTAGTATTAATTACCAATAATTAGTATTAATTACCAATAATTAGTAATAATTAGGAATAATTAACAATAATTAGTAATAATTAGGAATAATTAACAATAATTAGTAATAATTAGGACTAATTAACAATAATTAGGAATAATTAGTATTAATTAGGAATAATTAGTAATAATTACCAATAATTAGTAATAATTACCAATAATTAGTAATAATTACCAATAATTAGTATTAATTAGGAATAATTAACAATAATTAGTAATAACTAGGAATAATTAACAATAATTAGTAATAATTAGGAATAATTAACAATAATTAGTAATAATTAGTATTAATTAGGAATAATTAACAATAATTAGTAATAATTAGTATTAATTAGGAATAATTAGTAATAATTACCAATAATTAGTATTAATTAGGAATAATTAGTAATAATTACCAATAATTAGTATTAATTACCAATAATTAGTAATAATTAGGAATAATTAACAATAATTAGTAATAATTAGGAATAATTAACAATAATTAGTAATAATTAGGACTAATTAACAATAATTAGGAATAATTAGTATTAATTAGGAATAATTAGTATTAATTAGGAATAATTAGTATTAATTACGAATAATTAGTAATAATTACCAATAATTAGTAATAATTACCAATAATTAGTAATAATTACCAATAATTAGTAATAATTAACAATAATTAGTAATAATTACCAATAATTAGTATTAATTACCAATAATTAGCAATAATTACCAATAATTAGCAATAATTACCAATAATTAGCAATAATTACCAATAATTAGTATTAATTACTAATAATTAGTAATAATTACGAATAATTAGAAATAATTAGAAATAATTAGAAATAATTAGCAATAATTAGCAATAATTAGCAATAATTAGCAATAATTTGAAATAATTAGCAATAATTAGAAATAATTAGCAATAATTAGAAATAATTAGCAATAATTAGAAATAATTAGCAATAATTAGTAATAATTAGCAATAATTAGGAATAATTAGTAATAATTAGGAATAATTAGGAATAAGTAGGATTAATTAGGAATAAGTAGGATTAATTAGGAATAATTAGGATTAATTAGGAATAATTAGTAATAATTGCCAATAATGACCAATAATTGCCAATAATTACCAATAATTGCAAATAATTAGGAATAATTGCAAATAATTAGGAATAATTAGGAATAATCAGGAATACTCAGGAATACTCACGAATACTCACGAATACTCACGAATACTCACGTATAATCACGAATACTCACGAATAATCACGAATACTCACGAATACTCACAAATAATCAGGAATACTCACAAATAATCAGGAATACTCAGGAATACTCAGGAATACTCAAGAACACTTAGCAAAAAATTGACAATTGACGACCCTTTAAGATTTGAACATGTTAATAATAGAACAAAGTTTGTTCTGAATATTGATAATTTTAATATTTTTTAATTTTTTTTATTATTTTAATAATATTAATATTGTTTTTTCGTAAATATTGATAATATTTTTTTTATTACTAATAATTAGTAAACGAAATCTGCTTGGATAATGAAGGGAAAATTTATAACCATCTCCACAACGATGATTATCAAATTTCCTTTCATTATTCAAGCAGTTTTCCTTTTGCTAAGTATTGCTAAGTATTGCTAAATTAGTAATAAATAGTAATAATTAGCAATAAATTGTAATAATTAGTAATAAATTGTAATAATTAGTAATCCTTGCTTGAGTGTTTTTTCTAACAAATTATTCAAAACCAGTAATGCTTTTATATTTTATAGAAAAATATGGAACAGCGAGGTCGTCAACAGTCATTATTAGATGACCGCATATGGATAAATCAACGCAGAAATCCAAATGGTTCTGGTTTAAATCCAGTATATATAGAGGGTGTGGAGATTTTTTTATCATTTGCGGCATCAAATTCAGAATTTGTTTCAGAAGGAAAGATAAAATGCCCTTGCAGAAAATGTGCATTGAGAACGTTTGACACGTTTGACAAAGTGGGGGAACATCTCTTGCGTTTTGGTTTTCAAGCTGATTATGTTTTTTGGTATCAACACGGTGAACGCAGTTCCAGAGCAGCTGATACCAACTTGATTCCGGATCCATCCCAGTTTCAAGATTTAGTACATGATGTTGCAGGTTCATCTGTTCAACATACAGAAACTCCGGCTGATATAGCTTCAAATCCTGAGTTGGGACCGTCTGAATTTTATGAGTTGTTGAAGTCTGCTGAGGATGCATTATATCCTGGCTGCAAGATGAGCAAATTAGAAGCAGTTGCAAAATTTATGGCTATCAAATCAGATAACGGAATGTCAAACACATGTTTTGACCAGATATTTTCTTTGCTGAAAACGCTGTTACCCGAAGGAAATGTTTTACCTGCAAATTACTATGAAAGTAAGAGGTTGGTTCGAAATTTGGGGCTTACTTGTCAGAAGATTCATGCATGTTCAAATGACTGCATTTTATATTCAGGGGAAAATGAGTCGTTGGATAGTTGTCCCACATGTGGGCAACAGAGATATAAAGAAGGACAACACGGGAAGTCTGGTTTGATTCCTGTAAAACAGTTGAGATATTTTCCGCTTACATCCAGACTTCAGCGTTTATTCATGTCTAAGAATACAGCGACAATGATGTCATGGCATAAAGAGAATATTTCAACCGATAAAAGCTTGAATCATCCAGCCGATGGTGATTCATGGAAACATTTTGATAGAGTGCATCCATCATTTGCTTTAGAAGCTAGAAATGTTCGACTGGGCCTTTCCACTGATGGTTTCTGTCCGTTTGGATCTTATGGTAGTCAATATTCATGTTGGCCTGTTTTTTTAACTCCGTATAATTTACCTCCATGGATGTTGATGAAGGAGCCATATATCTTTTTGACTTTACTAATTCCAGGACATCCGAAGAAAAATATTGATGTTTATTTGAAGCCATTGATTGATGAATTAAATTTATTGTGGAGTACTGGTGTCAGTACATATGATGTTGCAACGAAACAGAATTTCATACTGAGAGCAGCATTGATGTGGACAATAAGTGACTTCCCGGCTTATGGGATGTTATCTGGCTGGAGTACACATGGTCAGAAATCATGTCCTTACTGTATGGGAGAGAACAAAGCATTTATGCTCATTCATGGAAAGAAACCTTGTTATTTTGACTGTCATCGCAGATTTCTTCCAGCTGATCATCCTTTTCGCAGAAACAGATCTCATTTCAGAAAAGGAACAGTTGAAAGGGATGGACCTCCAAAAATGCTATCAGGTTCGGAGTTAAAATCGGTTGTATTTTCATTACCTCCCATCACTTTTGGTCCCACAATAAACCAACAGAAAATTTCTGGTTTTGGGAAAGAACACAATTGGATTAAACGTAGCATATTTTGGGATTTGCCATATTGGTCTGATTTGTTGGTCCGACACATGTTAGATGTCATGCATATTGAGAAGAACTGTTTTGATAATTTGTTTCATACAGTTTTGGATACGCCAGGAAAGAGCAAAGACAATGTAAATGCACGTTTAGATCTTGCCCAAATTTGCAGACGTCCAGAATTGGAACTATTTGAGAATGTCAGAACAGAAAGGTTACTGAAACCAAAAGCAGCTTATACACTGTCTAAAGAAAACCGTTTATTATTTTGTCAGTGGATTGCAGATTTGAGACTTCCAGATGGCTGTGCTTCCAATTTGGGTAGATGTGTAAAGAATGGTCATATTACTGGATTGAAAAGTCATGATTGTCATGTTATAATGGAGAGACTTCTACCAATTGGATTAAGAGGTCTGTTGAATTCTGTGATTTGGGATTCCATAACAGACATGTCTCATTTTTTTCGGGAAATTTGTGCGGCTACGGCAGATTATGATGCTCTAGGCAAACTTGAAAAAGATGTTGTTGTAATTATATGTAAACTGGAAAAAATATTCCCGCCGTCTTTCTTCGACTCAATGGAACATTTGATGTTACATTTGCCATATGAAGCCAAATGTGGAGGTCCGGTACAGTTTCGATGGATGTACCCATTTGAAAGATGCATGCAAAAATTGAAAAGAAAAGTACGCAACAAAGCATCTGTTGAAGGATCTATTGCAGAAGCTTATTTGCAAGAGGAAATATCTTTTTTCTGCTCCCATTATTTTGAATCTGAGTATCCTTCAAAACACAACCGAATGGGACGGAATGAGAGGAATATTGATGAAATCGACAATCAATTATCTGTTTTCAACCAGTCAGAGCTTGGTTTTGGTGGAGTTTCTGAACGCTGGCTTTCAGATGATGAACATCATAGAGCTCATACGTATGTTCTGCTCAACTGTGAAGAGATGACATCAGTTGTACTGTAAGTGTTTATATCACTTATTCTATCATTTATGTTACAGTAAATAACTTTGGTTTTTATAGGTTGTATGATAATCATATCAAGAAACAAATTCCACAAATTACAGCAGCTGCTCTCGAAGAACGGCGACTGAAAAATTTCTCTCAGTGGTTTCAAAAACTGGTAACATAAATTCTTTATCATTTAGCAACTCATTCAATGTATAGTTTACTATATTGATAATTATTTCACAAATCTTCAGGTGTCTCGACATGCTGATAAAATTGACAAACGGCTCTGTGTATTGAGTAACCCACCTTCCAAACTTGTTAAAACTTATAATGCATATGTGGTGAATGGATTTCGATTCCACACGCATGCATATGGGGAATCGAAAAAAACAATGAACAGTGGAGTTAGCTTGAGAGGATCTCATCATCGAGAAAATGAAGTTGACTTTTATGGCATGCTTGATGAAATCATTGAACTCTGTTATCTTGGACAACATTACATAACCATGTTCAAATGTCGGTGGTTGGATACAGAGAGAGGCGTGCGTGTTCATCCGACTCATGGAATCATCGATATTAAATGTAAAAGTGTTCTCGCAGTAAATGAACCATTCTTATTGGCTCAACAGGCATATCAAGTTTATTATGCAAAGTACTGTGCAACATCAAGAGACTTGACTGATTGGTGGAGTGTAATAAAAATCAAAATTCGAGACAATCAGTTTAGTCAAAGTGAATGTGCTTTCACTGATGTGCAAAGAATTGAAGTTTTTCAAGAAAGTACTCAAAATCAATCTTTTTTACAAAGAGATATGAGTATCGATGACGACACCCCACATTTAAGAGTCGGTGATGACGATGATGTTAATGATGTCACACATGAATTTGAAATGGTAAGAGATGAAGCAACTGCAACTCGAATGGATATCGATGATGTTGAGGAGGAATATGAAGATGACATTGACATATATGAAGATGATGATGAAGATGAACACTTATAGAATTCCATGGTATTTATATACAATCATAATATGTATATATATGTATATATAATAGTAATTATCAATTATTTGCTAATATTAACATTTTCTGTTTCAGATGGACGAGGCCACATTTCGTGAGTTGACGGAGGCTGACCTGCCTTTCGATGCGGATGAGTTGTTGGCAGATGACCCTCAGCCTGCAGGCGCTTCAGGGAGTACGCGGAGGGGGCGCGGTCTTGCACGATTGATGATTCCTGACCCCGTCCCCGAGCGACGTCCACGTCTTGGGTTTGATCCGCGCACCCGGAGGTGTGATAACCTGTGTAATAACTTGTGAATTTGACTAAGATTTCATTAATCTATTCACATAATAAATGTTTATTATTTTTTCAGTTTTTCGCATATAGCAGTCGGACAGGGCAGCGCTATTTTGCGCAACTATTTTTCTCAGCCGTGGACCACATGGGAGCAGATTCCCATTGATGTGCAGCAGGCCATGTTCGGCCATTGGTTGGTACGTACGTAAATAAATAATTTTTATTTTGAAAATTATTTCATTTCTAACTTGATATTTTGATTTATTTGTAGGGTTTATGGTATCCGATCGAGGATACCATGCGTGACGCCATCCACGAGGCATGGGAGGTGGCCATGCGTGATCGCCTTCGTCAGTTTTTGCACAATTTAAGAAAAGCTGCGATGAAGAAATCAGGAGTGTCAGATTTTGAGGAGTCATGTAGAGCACACCGACCAGAGTACATTTCATCCCATGTATGGGATGGATTATGTGCGCACTGGTTGAGTGGTGCCTTTCAGAGGAGATCATCGGTGGGGAGGCAGAATCGGGGGAGGCAGGAGGTGACTCATCGAGCTGGGAGTCGTTCTTTCAGTACTCATAGACAGCATCTGGTACGTACATTATTTATAAATATTTTATATAACTATAAATATTAACAGTTTATTTTTTATTCTTATAGGCTGTCGAGCACCCCGATATTACAGAGTACGACGTATATCGGAGGATGTATAGTGATCCTGCTACTGGGGAGCTTAGAGGTGATCGTCAGCATCACATCGTGGTCAGTATTATTTGTTTTCAAGTTTAAAAATTAACTGCATATAATATATTCACAATTTTAATTTTAAATTGCAACTGTAGGAGTCATATGAGGCCGCAGCGGCACAGGCCCGGCCTGAGAGTCAGGCCGAGTCATCAGATCAGACCACTGCCCGTCAGTTTGATGAGGCGGCATGGATGCAGGCCACCCAGTATGCCTTCGAGAAGGGCCGGGTAGTTGGTATCGGCTCTCGACTGACTCCCGGAGATTATTATGGCAGTGCTGCGATGTCGGCGTCCAGCTCGAGGGGAGCTCGTGCATCTTCTTCTACACAGTATGAGGAGCAGTTGCGATCTCAGACTGCACAGATAGAGAGTCTCCGACAGGAGCAGGAGCAGATACGTCAGCAGCATGAGGAGGAGCGTCGACGCCAGCAGCAGCTGTACGAGGAGCAGACGAGTCGGTGGCAGCAGCAGCATCAGGAGCAGATGGAGTACATGCGCCGACTCACTCATGCTTTAGGGATGGAGTTTCCTCCACCACCATCTGCAGATCCCCCACCTCCCCCCCCTCCTACAGATTAGAGTTTGTATTTCTGTTATAAAATTTGTGAAATCAAAATATTTTTTTTTTCTATTCGTAGTTTCTGTCTCATTATAAAATATTAATAATATTATATTTTTAAATAACAATATTAATATGAATAATAATAATATTTATATTTTATAATATTAAATTTTATATATATATTAAAATTTTATATATATATTAAAATTTTATAATATTATAATTTAATTATTTTTTGGTAATACTTGAATTATTTTAATATTTGAATGTAAAATAATTCTATTATTTTTATATTAATTAAAATAACTTATTAATATTTTTTTATTTATGAATTATAATTATAATATTATTATATTAATTAAATTATTTATTAGTATTCTATTATTTTTATTTTTGAATTATAATTCTACTATTATTATATTAATTAAAATAATTTATTATTTTCATTTGTAAATTATAATTCTATTATTATATTAATTAAAATAATTTATTAATAATTTTTTTTTATTTTTTTTATAGTATTTGCGACGGGATACTATGCCCGTCGCAAATACTAGTATTATTAATATTTTTTTATTTTTTTTTAAAAAGAGTATTTGCGACGGGTCCCGTCGCAAATACTATTCATAGTAATTGCGACGGGTCCCGGTTCCCGTCGCAAATACTAGTATTATTATTTTTTTTATTTTTTAAAAAAAACGTTATTGCGACGGGCCCGTCGCAAAAACAATTTGCGACGGGAACCGTCGCAAAAGGTATTTGCGACGGGCCCGTCGCAATAACTGTTTAAAAAGTTTTTTACAAAAAACGGAATACTATTTGCGACGGGGAGAATGCCCGTCGCAAAAAAGGGCTTTAGCGACGGTCCCGTCGCAAATAAGTTTAGTTGCGACGGCGTTTTCCGCAACGGGCTATTTGCGACGGGACCCCGTCGCAAATGGCTATTTGCGACGGGATCCCGTCGCAAATAGCCCGTCGCAAATACCTGGTTTTCCAGTAGTGTATGTTTATGTTCAATTATGTTTCATATCAAGAGATGATTAAGATATTTTTAGAGGTTTGGAAAATTTTAATTAATTAATGTTGGAATATTTTACAATAATTTGAATTTAAATAAAATATAATTTAATGATTATCATTTTTCATCAACTAAAATATTTTTGTTTTGAATGATTTTCCTCATTATAAAAGGGATGATTTAAACAGATGAAACCAAGTGTAGCATATCATTCCAGATCTATATCTTGAGAAGGATGGAATTTGAACAGAATTTTTTTTATATTGACGGATTAGTTAAAACAAGCGATAAATGGTGTTTTTGTAACATCCCAAGGTTTTATAAAAATAAATTGAAAATGCTTGAAATTTTGTTTAAGGTATATATTTATAAGTATCCTTTAAACATAATTTTATTTCTTCTATGTTTTGAATTTCAAGAAACTATCATCTACAATTGTGTTCAGTATGTTATTTCGAGTCTGATGGAACAAACTTGTTTTTTTGGTGAATAGTAACATGCCCTTATGAATAGTAATATGAATAGTAATATGAATAGTAATATGACCTCATGAATAGTAAATATTATTATTATTTTATTTTCCCATGGCAATAGGATAATGGGATCTTAATTAATTTTCCAATGTCACATAAAACTAATTGCACTTCAATTTTGTTATTTTTCAAATTAACTGTGACCTTATTTTAAAATTAAATTAATAATATTTAGAAAATTATTTTTGAAAAATGGAGTTCATTTTTGAATTCTACACGTCGAAAAATGGTTGGGGTAAATTTTTGGAATTTTTCTGAAACTCTTGAATTTTCGGTGAATAGTGAAATACGGTAAAATACCGTATAATCAATTTATCAGTAAAAATGCACTATTTATGACATCATAAGTGATGCAAGGCCACTTGCTTCGAAATCACATGATATTTTCACTAATTAAGGCCACTTGATTTGAGATTATTCATAGTCTTGATAAAAATATTATAATAATAATTAAAATAATCTAAAATACCTCCCCTCCTCCACTATAAATACCACCCTCACTCCCCTCTTCCTCCCACACCTCTCAAGCCTTGAGCATTGCCTAATTTCTGCCAAATTCCCTCCTCAATATTCTTCCCCACGTCCTAGAGCTGCTGTTCTCACCAAAAGACCAAAATCAAAGCCCTTAAGAAGGATCTCAAGGAGAAGAGATCAAGAGGTAAACATCCTCTTTCATTTTCATTCTTTCCATCCATTTTATGTTATTCTCTTCCTTTCCCTTTGTCTTTTGTTGGGATATTTCATTAAATATTTTCCCTTACAGTCCAAATTTTTTATGATTGATGAGATATTCCATTCCTCTCATCAATCTTGTTTTTATGAAATTTTTAGAGGCGCCGTTAGGCTGCCGAATTTTTTGTAAGAAATTTCTCATGTTTTCTTTATTTCATGATTCCTTCCACTTCTTTCTTCACCCCCTCTTATCCAAGAGGCATGAAATCTCCAGAATCATGTATATTCTGGATGTTTTCATGTTTATGGAAAATTACAAATCATTATTCCTCTCCTCTTTCACTTATTTAAAGAATCAAAAAACATTGTCCATTTGTGTCGAATTACCGATATCGTGGACGATGTATTTTCAATTTCCATTAATTATTTCAAGTATGGTCATGAAACCATTTATATGGTTGAACCAGGTTATAATATATGTTTTATTAATCATATAAGGTTCTGTAATTCTTTTGTACTCATGATTCAAACTTATAAGACTAAATGAAATTGTAATTATCAAAGAACCACTTAAATTATCTAAACGAACATAATTAATGTTTTAACTTATAAATCATCATCATATAAGGCACCAAAGTGATGAATGGTATAATTTATGGTACTGGAGTTATGTAACTAATACTCCATTCCAATTCTGGAGTTTCACTTCCAATCAACAAGAACGATTCATCATGAACCGATCGTGAAAATCACAAAAGACCTCACCCAAAATAATGCAAGGAACAAATACTAACAAATAAGGGGTGAAATGAGGTTATGAAATGACCATATAAGATGTTATAAACATGAACACGTTTCTTTAAAATCCTATTAACACTCCTTTAACCATTATACAGGAGGTTCAAACAATTTTGAAGTAGGACAAGCCCAAGGTAAGGAAATTCTTAACCCGATTTCCATTCTTTGGGTTAACCTTCTACTTTATAATTTATGTGCTATTTAAATTGTTTGTGTGATGGGTTCTGTTTATATTATGTTGAATAATGTGTATTTACAGAGTATATACATATTCCATCCACTCAATTATGTATCACTTCAAGTATATGATGTTTATAAGGGACTTTTCTTCTAAAATCCTCTTTTAAAATTCTGTTTTATAAGATTCAAAGGCAATGTTTTTATGCTATTATTTATGTTGAATGATTATGTTTTGGCTATTGGGCATTGTTTATGATGAAGGGTGGGACCTATATTTCCCTCCAATGCATTGGGTATGAGTAAGTTGGAGGTCGGCCGTATGGTTACTCCAAGTGTAACTGTGATGGTTACACAAAGTAAGGTAGCCGTGAGGGTTACAAATTTTAAGGTAGCCAAGATGGTTACAAGATTATGTAAGTAATGCCCAAATATACCTTTATGATTATAATTATGTTTGTATGGATCTTGTGTAAATCTCATGTTACGCTAAGTAAGATTTTATGGGTGTAAATCATGTATTTTGAAAATGTTTCCATATGTCTTGTGTATTCATGGACTAATGAGATTTTTTCCTTCTTGTTCATACCTTACTGAGCTTTTGTGCTCATCCCAAGTTTTTAAATGATTTTTCACAGGTTAATGGATGAATAATACAAGGAAGGAAGACATGTTAAATGTTGAAGAATTGTCAAGGAGTCTTGTTTTATGTTTTAATGTTTTATATTCTGAGGAAAATGGAAACTGATTTTATGGTATCCACTATGTAACAATGTGTAAAGTTATGAATATTTTGTCTTAATTCTCTAAAGCTCTAAACTTGAAAAGATCCTCAATGTAAAATGAAGTGTTTTCTTGAATAAATTCAAGATTATGTATGAAATAAGTGCGGGTCCTTACAGTTGGTATCAGAGGATGGTTTAGATGACTTTAGGGGTTAAGGTGATGCTAATAGAAAACCATAAATAATTCTCACCCTATGTTTAATTTGTTATAGCATTTAAAGATTACCATGTTGCTTCATCTAAGAAATGTTTGTTTAGAATGGTTGTCCACAGAAGGAACATGGATGCTGAAGAGGATAGGAACCGACAGAATGACATCCTTCCTGATCAACAGCCCGGAATGGTAGGGATTGGAACCGAGCAGTTTGTGACAGTAATGGCTCAGCTAACACATGCAATAAATGGTGGTGGCATCCATGCAAGAGGACAAATAGATGTACCCCAACGGAACATGACAGTGGTGGAACATTTTATGAGACAACATCCTCCTGCATTCAGTGGATCTTCTGACCCAGTGGCAGCAGAAGGATGGATTAAGGCCCTTGAAAAGATATTTGATGTTATGGGATGTTCAGACAATCAAAAGGTAAGTCTTGCCATTTATCGTTTT
Source organism: Viscum album (assembly GCA_963277665.1). Classification (NCBI taxonomy): domain Eukaryota; kingdom Viridiplantae; phylum Streptophyta; class Magnoliopsida; order Santalales; family Viscaceae; genus Viscum; species Viscum album. Next base: position 683,553,166 of record OY728139.1, on the reverse strand, counting down.
GAAGGGGAAGCTGATCAGTGGTGGTCAATGGTAAGGAATATCAGGGGTAGAGAGGATTTTGATGCCTTAGTATGGGATGAATTTAAAAGTCTTTTTCTTGAAAAATATTTTCCTAAGGTGGTGCGACTTAGAATGGAGAAACAATTCCTTGAACTGAAACAAAAGGAGGAAGATTCAGTGGCTATGTATGAGGCGAACTTCACCCGACTGGCGAGGTATGCTCCGAATCTTATTCTGGATCTCGATAGAAAAATCAACCGCTTTTACTCAGGATTGAAGCCAAGGTATCGAAGGGCGTTGGCCTCCCGTGAATTCAAAAGTTATGAGAAACTTGTCCGATGTGCTGAGAGGGTAGAGATGGAGTTTGCTGACGATCACATGCAATTTGGAAACAAAGAGAAGAAGAGGTCAAATTGGAAAGCAATGGGTAAGAATCAACCAATGAAATCTGATGGTAAGAAAATACAGTTTCCAGTTTGTGAAAAGTGTGGCAAGAAGCACCCTGGGGAATGTCTTATCAAAACTGGGAAGTGTTTTAAATGTGGTAAGTTTGGACATATGGCCCGAGATTGCAATGAAAATGATCCAAAGACTAATCCTGATAAGCAAACTATAAAGTGTTTTAAATGTGGTGAGATGGGTCACTATGCAAATGCCTTTCCAAAGAGGGATCCAAATGATGCAAAGAAGCCAGACTACAAGCAGAAAGGTGTAGTGAGATCCTTTGCGACTACGTCAGCAGATGTTGGGCCATCCAATGAAGTTGTATCAGGTACTTTGATTGTTCACTCATATTTTGCTAAAGTTTTGTTTGATACGGGGTCTACACATTCCTTCATCTCTGAGAAATTTTCTAGTAAATTGGAAATATCACCTCAACAAATGATACCCGAACTTGTTGTTAAAACACCAGGAGGAAATGTTATAGAAAAGAGGAATTATAAGAATATTTCTATTGTGGTATGTGGAAAGACTTTACCTGCAAACCTTGTTGTTTTACCCTTAGTCGAGTTTGAAGTTATTCTGGGGATGGACTGGCTTTCTGGTTATCATGCTAAGATTGACTTTAGAGCTAAATAAGTTGTTTTTCAGAAAGAGTTTCAGTTTGTATACAAGAATGAACCCATACAATTGATAACATATCAAGAAGCTGAGAAACTACTGAAAGATGGAAATTAAAGTTATCTAGCTCATATTGTTGAAAACAAGGGAACTATTCAAATCAATGATGTGCCAGTGGTAAATGAATACCTTGATGTTTTTCCTGAGGAGTTACCCAGTGTCATACCTAAACGAGAAGTTGAATTCACAATTGACTTAGTTCCTGATGCTAAGCCAATTTCAAAACCCCCATATCGTATGGCTCCAATAGAACTTCTTGAATTGAAAAATCAGTTGCAGGATTTGCTTGTCAAATGTTTCATTCGTCCCAGTACTTCACCATGGGGAGCCCCTATTTTGTTTGTTAAAAAGAAAGATGGTTCCATGAGACTTTGCATTGATTATAGAGCTTTGAATAACATCACTGTTAAAAACAAGTATCCTTTGCCTCATATTGATGACTTGTTTGATCAGCTCCAGGGAGCTCAGTACTTTTCCAAGATTGACTTGAGATCCGGATACCATCAGCTGAAGGTGAAGGAGGATGACATCCCGAAAACAGCCTTTCGTACTAGATATGGGCATTATGAATTTGTTGTTATGCCATTTGGGTTAACTAATGCACCTGTTGTATTCATGAATCTTATGAATAGAGTATTTCATGAGTTCTTGGATAAGTTTGTGGTGGTATTTATTGATGACATTCTGGTTTTTTCTAAAAATAAAGAGGAGCATGAAAAACATCTAAGGGTTGTTTTACAAACTTTAAAAGAAAAGAAACTATATGGAAAATTCAGCAAGTGTGATTTTTGGTAGCAACAGATTTCTTTTCTTGGGCACATTGTAAATAAGGATGGAATAACAGTTGATCCTGCCAAAACAAAAGTAGTTGATGAATGGCCAAGACCCACAAATGTTACAGAGATTTCTAGTTTTCTGGGCTTAGCAAGTTATTACCGACGCTTTGTTGAGAATTTTGCACGGTTGTCTAGCCCAATAACTAAGTTAACACGGAAAGGGGTTAATTTTGTTTGGACAGAGGAATGTGATGTTTGTTTTCAGGAACTAAAGAAGAGATTGGTGAATGCTCCAGTTTTGGCCTTACCTTCCCGGAATGGTGAGTTTGTCATCTATAGTGATGCTTCTTTGAAGGGACTTGGTTGTGTTTTGATGCAGAATGGTCAGGTAATTGCCTATGCGTCGAGACAACTTAAACCTCATGAGATGAATTATCCCACACATGATTTGGAATTGGCAGCTGTGGTTTTGCTTTGAAAATATGGAGGCATCATCTATACGGAACCAAATGCCAAATATATACTGACCATAAAAGTCTTAAGTATATATTCACTCAGAAGGAATTAAACATGAGGCAGAGAAGATGGATAGAACTGATAAAGGATTATGACTGCACGATTAATTACCATCCTGGAAAAGCAAACAAAGTAGCGGATGCCTTAAGTCGGAAAAATCATGCATCATTAACCATGCTACGTTTGGAACGTGATCCCTTGATTAATGATTTGATAAATTTTGGCTTGGAAGTTGTTGGTGCAGGGAATATATCTGTTTTGTTTCAGGTTTCAGTGCAGTCTTCGTTGTCAGACAGAATTATGAAAGCGCAGAGGGAAGACTGTGAGCTACAGAAAAAGGTAGAATTGGTTAAAATGGGTAAGTTTCCAGAATTTAATCTTGATAAAGATTGTGTTTTAAGGTTTGGAAAAAGGTTGTGTGTGCCTTGTGATTCCCAGCTGAAGAAAGAATTGTTGTGTGAAGCTCATAGTTCTCCATTTTCTGTTCATCCTGGAAGTACTAAGATGTACAGAGACCTTCAAGAGTATTACTGGTGGAATGGGATGAAAAGAGATATTGCTGATTTTACAATGAAATGTTTGACATGTCAGCAGGTTAAAGCAGAGCGACAGTTACCGAAGGGGATGCTTCAGCCTTTGCCGATGCCAAAATGGAAATGGGAGAATATATCCATGGATTTTGTGGTGGGACTACCAAAGACTTCTCGAGGTAACAATGCGATATGGGTTATTGTTGATCGGCTAACAAAGTCTGCTCATTTTCTTTCTATTCGAGATACAATGACATTAGATCAGCTATCTCGATTGTACCTCAAAGAGATTGTCTGGTTACATGGAGTTCCTCTTTCCATTGTGTCTGACCGAGATCCCAGGTTCACTTCTAAATTTTCGAAGGGACTTCAGAAGTCTTTGGGCACAGAGTTGAATTTCAGTACAGCTTTTCATCCTCAATCAGATGGGCAGTCAGAGCGAACGATTCAAACTTTGGAGGATATGCTTCGAGCTTGTTCAATAGACTATCAGGGAAGTTGGGATCAGCATCTTTCATTAGTTGAGTTTTCTTATTATAACAGTTTCCATTCCAGTATTCAGATGGCACCTTTTGAGGCCTTGTATGGAAACCGGTGTCGGACTCCTGCGTTTTGGGATGAAGTCGGTGAAAGAAAGTTGATGGGGCCAGAATTAGTAGAGGAAGTGGCTGAGAAAGTGAGGATGATCCAGCAACACATGAGGATAGCTCAAAGCAGGCAGAAAAGTAATGCAGATAACAGAAGGAAAGACTTATCTTTTAAGGTAGGTGACCATGTTTTCCTTAAAATATCTCCTTGGAAAAGTGTGATGCGTTTCGGTAAGAAAGGGAAACTAAGTCCACGGTTCATCGGTCCTTTTGAAATCTTGGATAAAGTTGGAACAGTTGCGTACCGCGTAGCTTTGCCTCCGAGCTTGTTTCAGGTTCACAATGTTTTTCATGTTTCGATGTTGAGAATGTATGTTCCAGATTCATCACATGTCTTGAGGCCGGAAGAAGTTCAGCTAGCAGAGAACCTTTCTTATGAAGAAAAACCGGTTCAGATTCTTGATCGAAGAGAACAGGTATTGCGGAATAAGGTAATCCACCAGGTAAAGGTTTTGTGGAGAAACCACATGGTTGAAGAAGCAACATGGGAGTCTGAAAATGCTATGAGGGAAAAATACCCTCAGTTTTTTAATAAGTAAATAAAATTGCGAGGACGCAATTTCAAGAAGGTGGGGATAATGTAACATCCCAAGGTTTTCTAAAAATAAATTGAAAATGCTTGAAATTTTGTTTAAGGTATATATTTATAAGTATCCTTTAAACATAATTTTGTTTCTTCTATGTTTTGAATTTCAAGAAACTATCATCTACAATTGTGTTCAGTATGTTATTTCGAGTCTGATGGAACAAACTTGTTTTTTTGGTGAATAGTAACATGCCCTTATGAATAGTAATATGAATAGTAATATGAATAGTAATATGACCTCATGAATAGTAAATAATATTATTATTTTATTTTCCCATGGCAATAGGATAATGGGATCTTAATTAATTTTCCAATGTCACATAAAACTAATTGCACTTCAATTTTGTTATTTTTCGAATTAACTGTGACCTTATTTTAAAATTAAATTAATAATATTTAGAAAATTATTTTTGAAAAATGGAGTTAATTTTTGAATTCTACACGTCGAAAAATGGTTGGGGTAAATTTTTGGTATTTTTCTGAAACTCTTGAATTTTCGGTGAATAGTGAAATACGGTAAAATATCGTATAATCAATTTATCAGTAAAAATGCACTATTTATGACATCATAAGTGATGCAAGGCCACTTGCTTCGAAATCACATGATATTTTCACTAATTAAGGCCACTTTATTTGAGATTATTCATAGTCTTGATAAAAATATTATAATAATAATTAAAATAATCTAAAATACCTCCCCTCCTCCACTATAAATACCACCATCACTCCCCTCTTCCTCCCACACCTATCAAGCCTTGAGCATTGTCTAATTTCTGCCAAATTCCCTCCTCAATCTTCTTCCCCACGTCTTAGAGCTGCTGGTCTCACCAAAAGACCAAAATCAAAGCCCTTAAGAAGGATCTCAAGGAGAAGAGATCAAGAGGTAAACATCCTCTTTCATTTTCATTCTTTCCATCCATTTTATTTTATTCTCTTCCTTTCCCTTTGTCTATTGTTGGGATATTTCATTAAATATTTTCCCTTACAGTCCAAATTTTGTATTATTGATGAGATATTCCATTCCTCTCATCAATCTTTTTTTTATGAAATTTTTAGAGGCGCCGTTAGGCTGCCGAATTTTTTGTAAGAAATTTCTCATGTTTTCTTTATTTCATGATTCCTTCCACTTCTTTCTTCACCCCCTCTTATCCAAGAGGCATTAAATCTCCATAATCATGTATATTCTGGATGTTTTCATGTTTATGGAAAATTACAAATCATTATTCCTCTCCTCTTTCACTTATTTAAAGAATCAAAAAACATTGTCCATTTGTGTCGAATTACCGATATCGTGGACGATGTATTTTCAATTTCCATTAATTATTTCAAGTCTGGTCATGAAACCATTTATATGGTTGAACCAGGTTATAATATATGTTTTATGAATCATATAAGGTTCTGTAATTCTTTTCTACTCATGATTCAAACTTATAAGACTAAATGAAATTGTAATTATCAAAGAACCACTTAAATTATCTAAACGAACATAATTAATGTTTTAACTTATAAATCATCATCATATAAGGCACCAAAGTGATGAATGGTATAATTTATGGTACTGGAGTTATGTAACTAATACTCCATTCCAATTCTGGAGTTTCACTTCCAATCAACAAGAACGATTCATCATGAACCGATCGTGAAAATCACAAAAGACCTCATCCAAAATAATGCAAGGAACAAATACTAACAAATAAGGGGTGAAATGAGGTTATGAAATGACCATATAAGATGTTATAAACATGAACACGTTTCTTTAAAATCCTATTAACACTCCTTTAACCATTATACATGAGGTTCAAACAATTTTTAAGTAGGACAAGCCCAAGGTAAGGAAATTCTTAACCCGATTTCCATTCTTTGGGTTAACCTTCTACTTTATAATTTATGTGCTATTTAAATTGTTTGTGTAATGGGTTCTGTTTATATTATGTTTAATTATGTGTATTTACAGAGTATATACATATTCCATCCACTCAATTAAGTATCACTTCAAGTATATGATGTTTATAAGGGACTTTTCTTCTAAAATCCTCTTTTAAAATTCTGTTTTATAAGATTCAAAGGAAATGTTTTTATGCTATTATTTATGTTGAATGATTATGTTTTGGCTATTGGGCATTGTTTATGATGAAGGGTGGGACCTATATTTCCCTCCAATGCATTGGGTATGAGTAAGTTGGAGGTCGGCCGTATGGTTACTCCAAGTGTAACTGTGATGGTTACACAAAGTAAGGTAGCCGTGAGGGTTACAAATTTTAAGGTAGCCAAGATGGTTACAAGATTATGTAAGTAATGCCCCAATATACCTTTATGATTATAATTATGTTTGTATGGATCTTGTGTAAATCTCATGTTACGCTATGTAAGATTTTATGGGTGTAAATCATGTATTTTGAAAATGTTTCCATATGTCTTGTGTATTCATGGACTAATGATATTTTTTCCTTCTTTTTCATACCTTACTGAGCTTTTGTGCTCATCCCATGTTTTTAAATGATTTTTCACAGGTTAATGGATGAATAATACAAGGAAGGAAGACATGTTAAATGTTGAAGAATTGTCAAGGAGTCTTGTTTTATGTTTTAATGTTTTATATTCTGAGGAAAATGGAAACTGATTTTATGGTATCCACTATGTAACAATGTGTAATGTTATGAATATTTTGTCTTAATTATCTAAAGCTCTAAACTTGAAAAGATCCTCAATGTAAAATGAAGTGTTTTCTTGAATAAATTCAAGATTATGTATGAAATAAGTGCGGGTCCTTACAGTTTTCATCCCTGATAGAGTCATACTAGATCTACAATGATGTAAAATGTCTTTTTAGATCATTTCAAGAGGCAACATCCCCCATCCTCCAATTGATCATCTAACCTTGTGGAATCCGAAGTATGGATCAATTATTTAGAAAATATAGTTGATGAAATGGTATATTTGTAATATGAAAAGGTAACGATTTTTGTTTATGGTTTTGAAGGTGATGTTTGTTGATGATGGTATTTTTTTATGAATACTATAGAGAAAAATGATCATTATTCCATGGAATGTGAAACATTCAAAGATGTCTTCCTTGAAAAATATTTATCTCAATTGGTCAAATCTAGATGGAAAAATAGTTCTTAGAATTTAGTCATAATGATAAAGATTCTATAACCGTGTGAGGAAAACATCACATAGTTTTCTTAGTATGTGCCAAATTTTATTCAAGAAACTAATAGCAAGATTAATATGTTTTTATTAGGGTTTAAACTATTTTTATTACAGGAATTAGACACACACAGATTTAATATATATGAGAATGTTTTTCGCTTTAATGGTAACATCGAGATGGTGTTTTCTAACATGTATGTTCCTTATGATGACAATACAATGTAAAAGTCGAGGTTGTAGGAATTGAAGAAACAACCAACTAAGACATCTAGAGGTAAGCCACCAAAATGTTCAAAGTGTGAGAAATAAAATTTTAATGAATATTTTATAGGATAGGAGAAGTATTTTTGGTGTAGTTGGTTTTGTCAAAGGATTCATGATTGTAAATAAAAGATCCATTAACGACCAAGGAATTGTGTAATCAATATTCATACAATTAGGTGTTTTATATGCAATGGTTTGGGAAATTATATTAAATCATATTTAATGTTAGTTTCACAGGATATAAATCATCATGATCTCTAATATAATAGAATATAAAATTCATTTTTAACTATTACAGTTAATGTTGGGCCATATAATTAAGTGGAGATAGTTATTTTAATTTTGTATTAAAATTATGTAAATACAATAATTGACTCTTGATCATTTCAATTTTTCATTTCTCAAAAATTTTCCAATAAAACGGGAATATCAACTCAAGAAAATTAGACAGAAAATGTAGATAAAACACTCTATGTAAGTATAAAATAAACCAATATTTATATAGAACTTCTCCATGTTACCAATGAGATGGTCTTTCCCACAAATATTATTGAACTTTCAATACTGGACTTTGATATCATTCTTGATATACAATGGATTTTTGTTTATAAATCTAAGATACATTCCAATTATAATATAGTTATTTTCAATAATTTAATTCCTTTTAAAACATACCATGACTTTGGGAAATATATTAGAGATTTATGTGAAATTTACCTACACATATTTTTTAAAATAAAGGAACTATTCGAATTAGTGATGTTCCAGTAGTAAATGATTACATGGATATTTTCTAGAAAAAATTCCCTATTTATTATAGATTGGGAGGTTGATTTTATAGTTGAATGAGTTCATAATGTTATGCCTATATCTTAACCCACTTACCAAATGGATCATGTGTAACTTATAGAATTGAAAATGAAACTGCATGAGTTATCATATTATGGTTTCATATGATCTTACACTAATCAATGGGGTTCTTTTATTTTTTTGTTGAAAATAATTATGGTTCAATGATACTTTTTATTGATTATAGGGACTTTGGTAAGATCATTATTAATAACATGTATCCTTTTTTCATATAAATTATTTTTTTGATGAGCTCTAGGGAGCCCATTTTTTATGACGGATCAATTTTGGTTGGGGTACCACTAGATGAAAGTGATGTAAGAAGACATTATGAAGATTGTGTTTAGGAATAGATATGTGAACTATGAATATTTAGTTATGTTCTTTTTTTTATCTATTTCACCTTATATATTAATGTATCTTATGATTATAATTTTTTCTTTGTTTTTCATCAATATTATGGTTGTGTTTACTGATTATATTTTGGTGTTCTCTAATAGTCATAAAGGTCAGGAAAGATGAATAATGCTTCTTTTTCAATCCATAACTGAAACAGAATTTTATGGGAAATATATAAAGTGTGAATTTTGGTAGAAAAAAATTTCATTACATGGAAATATTGTTTATAAATATAGAATAATGTTTTACCCTTATATAGAAAAGTTGTTAAAGAATGTTCTGGATCAAAATATATCAGAGTGATTTATATATTTATTTCATTATCATGTTTCTATAAGATATTTTTGGAATAAATAACTTAGTTTTCTATCCCACAAACTATTTTAACTCAAAAATGTGTAAATTTCATCTGGAAAAAGAATTTTGACAATTTATTTGATAAAATAAAATGTTTATTAATGAATGTTGTAGTTTTGGAACTACCTTATGAAATGGAGAATTATTCATTTAATGTAATGTTTCCTTGAAAGGATTGGTTTTTTACTAATTCATAACAACCACCAAATTTCTTATACATCACCTTGGTTGAAACCTCATGATTTAAATTACCATATGCAAGATTTCGAATTTTATTCTATTGTTTTTTCCTTAAAAATATTGAGGAGTAATTTTTATAGAGTAATGATTAAGAAATACACTAATCACAAAGTTTTGAAGTATATATTCACATAGAAAGAATTGAACATGAGATAGAGAAGATGGAAGAATCCAATTATGGATTATTAATTCATGATTCACCACCATCCTGGAAAAGAAAATAATGTAGTTGATGTTTTGAGTAAAAATGGAAATTCAATATTAACCATGTTATATTTATAATGTGACCCATAGGTTAATGATCTGATTAATTTAGACCTAGAAGTTATATATATAGGAGAATCCTCTATTTTGTTTCAGGTTTCAGTGTATTAAAATTACTCTGAAAAAGTTAAGATAAATTCTAAGGAGGATCAAAATTTGTTCGAAAATGTATGATCTATTAAGAAAGGTATGCTTCTTAATTGTAATATTGATGAAGAAGGTGTTTTCAAATTTGGGAAGCGATTATTCCTATATTTAAATTCCCATTTAAAGAATGAGTTGTTCACCAAATCCCGTAGTTATTTATTTTCAGTTTATCTCAGCAACACTGTGATATTTGGAGACCTTCAAGAGTATTACTGATGGGATGAAAAAAAAATATTTTTTCTCTACCATGAACTGTTTAACTTTTAGAGTGGTTAAAGTAGAATGGAAATTATAAAAAGGGGTGAATCAATCTTTTTTTGTTACTTAGTGTAAATTGGAGAATATATCAATGGATATTTTTGGTAATATTTCCAAGTACATCTATAAGAAACAATAAGATTTCATTTTTTAATAATAAACTAACTAGATCTATAATTTACATCCAATATGTGATACAATGTCTTTAGATTATCTTTATTGACTATATCTAAATGAGATATTCAGGTTACACAGAGTTTTTCTCCACATTTTACCATATCCTGATCCTAGTTTCACATCAAATATTTTGGAAGAACATAAAAAAATGTTGGGTACTGGATTAAATTTCATAACAACTTCCCATCCTCTATCTAATAGACAGTATCAATGGACGATTCAATCCCTAGAAGATATTCTTCATTATTTATTAATGTATTCACAAGGATACTTGGAATTGATATCATTTATATGTATAGATTTATTATAATAATAGTCTTCATTCCATTATATTTATGGAACCAATTGATCCATTATAAAGAAATTGGTGTGGAGAATTAGGATTTTATTATTATTTTGGAGAAAGTATGTTGATGGGACTAGAGTTAGAAGAAGAAACAGATGAAAGTGTGTAGCTTATTCAATTCTTTATGACATCCTAGATAAATAAAAAATATTATTTGGGTTACTAGAGGAATATTCTTTATTTTTGAGGTAAGTGATCATGTCATTCTCAATGTCTCTCAATGGAAATGTGTGATGATTTTTTGGAAATAAGGGGTTGTTAGGCCCAAGATTCATTAGATCATATGAAATAGAAGAAAAATTTAAATTAGTTTCCTATAAAGTGGGATTACCATCTTGCTTATCCCTGGTACAAAATATATTTCTTGATTCAAAGTTAAGGAAATATATGTTGGATTCATCACAAATTTTAATTCCAGAATTAGTTTAGTTGGAAGAGAATATTTCAAAGGAGTTACAACCATCTAATATCTTGAATATAGAGTGATAGTGTTGTGAAATAAGGTGACTCATTGATTTAATTTTATAGATAAAAACAATATGGTGGAAGAGGAAACATGGGAATCTGAAAATGCTATTAGGGAATAATATCCCTACATGATTGGTAGGTGAATAAAATTTTAAGGATTAAATTTCTAAAAGGGGGAAGGATGTAACGGCTCGGGTAATAAAAAAATAAATAATTTTCATATTTATTACTATGAAATATATTTTTATATGTGTTATAAAAAATATAATGTAGTTTTTAATCAAAAAAATATTTTTTAATGAAACACATTTCTTATAATGTTTTATTAAAAAGAATAATTTCTACATTTTATAATTTTAATTTGATAAATTTAATATACTTTTTAAAATTATTATATCCAAATTTTCCTTGTGGGAATGTTTTGATTTTTTGGAAAATATTGATTTTCCATCAAATAGTGAAAAATGACAATTTTTTAAAAAAAGTATATACTTTTAAAAAAATTTAATTTAGGAGTACTAATATTTATTCAATACATATTAAAGTAATATTTTTTGTATTTAATTATAGTTAATCAGAATAATTACATTATAATCAACTATATGAAGCCCTTTCTTGTAATTTTGTTGTGGGTTTAAAGCTTGGGTTTTCAAAATTCTATTTTAAAATGTATTATGTTTCACCGTAATAATCAATTAAAATTATCCCAAATGGGGAATTATGAAAATGAACTTTATAGACTATATATCATTAAATATTAATTTCTTTTTGTACAATTATTATTATTAGTCCTATAGTTAATATAGAATCACCTTTTAAAAAAAATACTCTTCCTAAAAACATGTTGTCCTATATGGACTACGAGATTAATATTAAATTTAATTTTTCAAATTAAATGAATTTAATTTTAGAATATAGATTCCATCTTTGGAATCAAAATAATTTATAATTTCCAATAATGACATCTTCATTTCTAAATAAATTAAATAGTGTAAAAAATTAAAATTAGTCATTGTGATTAAGGTAAAAATAAGAATTACCAACGGACAAAACATTATACTTAAGGGACCAAAAAACCTAGAAAAATGGAATTCCCACATTTAAAGGCCATATTACAACCTCATCCCATATATGATATATTTTTGACATTATTTTATGAAATTTAAAATTATAAAATGTGGGTGGAACTCCCTCTTTCAATAACATTCATGTTTACCACCCACCCACCTTATAAAAGGAACCCATATCCTTCTCAAATTACATGACTCAAGACCTCTAGCTCAGAAAACCCCTTCCAAAATAACTTATCCATTTCCAAATTCTCATCCTATAATCCTTAATTTCAGAAAAGATCCATCCAAGGAATTATTTTGGAATATTCCAAAAAGAGTTACTCAAAAAGAGGTAACATTCATCAACATGCATTTATGGTTTATTTCTTCCTCCACCCCATTAAATTATTATTATACCATGATTAGATATTAACATCAGTGTCCTAACTATTCATAAATTTTACTATGTTATGTTTAAGACCAAAAAACACACACTTCAATCAAATGGGCAATGAAATCATCAATTGTATGTATGGAGGACTACCACCTTGCAAAACGATGTCAACCATTTTCTCATCACCACCTCTCGTCACTGGAAAAAATGATAGAAATATTATTTATATATAATATTTATTATATTTATAACCTACATATAAATTTGGATTAATTATATCATATACTCCATATTTACATTTCATAACATAGTGGATATGATAACATCACATGTGTGTATGGCAGACAAACGCCTCATGAACTGATGTGAAGCATTTTTACTACTGTGTCACGTAAAATGTAATAAGGGAAACTATATAGAATATATATGATAAAAATGAAATAACTATGATAATTATTATATATTTAACATTCTCTCGGTAAAATATAAAATATTCTAAATACCATTTCACATACTGAAAAAGTGATTACCACATTTGTGGATGTGTGGACTGTTGTCTCCTAAAAGTGATGCGATTCTTCTATTTTCATCGCCACATCACTAGAATGATATATATAAGTATATATTATTAAATAATGTGGTATTTATAATATATTTATAATTATTTAAATAATGATCATTGAAAGAAAGGTAAATGTTTCTTACGTGTATGTAAGGAAAACTATCTCGAAGATCATAATGTTCATTTATTTTTCATAAACATATTCCATGATTGTTTTTAAAATAATAATTTATGTATAAATATAATAGTAATATAATTATTATTATTCTGGATATGATTAAATAATGTATCCATTTGACCATAGTCAGCCTCCAAAATTAATTATTAAAACATAAATTGGATATGGTAAAAACATCTAACATCAACATAATATATTATATAATCACAGGTAAATTGTATATAAGTAAAATTAAATTAATACTGAAAATGATAAATATTGTCAATAAATAAAATATTTATCATAATTATACTATTTAGGAAGATAAAGACACACATGGAAAATCATACTCAAGGTAAGAGACTTTATATCAATCTCTATTCGTTGAGGCATACCTTGATTTTTATACACATATAATATTTTATAAGGTCTACATACAAGTCCTTTGGCATGTTATATCATTATTGTCTATATTATCATTATTTTATGTTTTTTAAATTATATACTTTAATTGGTATTTCGGATCATGTTTTTCCCAAGCTATTAGGGACATTTCCTTTAATAAAAATTTCATTTAATGATTTTCCCTTAAGATATATTTCTATTCCATTTAAATGTATTAAAAATCACATTATTAATTATTTTATATGAAAAAAATATTTATAAATTTTATTTTATGTATCTTTTTACATTATTTAGTTTGCTTCCAAAAAACATATTATGTGTCTTGTGTATAATGTTTTTATATATGATTAAAAGGCGTGTCATATTCTTAAAGTGCACAAAAAATGGATTTCAACTATCATGGACATCATTTTATTTATAGGTTCATCTGAAATATTTTATGTATTCATCAAAAAAACATTTCATTTTTTGGGTATTTTTTATTGCAAATATTTTTTTCAAAAGTAAATGGTATTACGATATTGAAAATGGGTTTTTAAAAGAAAATGATATTTTGATATATAAATGTTTTATTCATATGAGTTTGAAAGTGTTTCTGAAAATATTTTTGGTAAATATTTTCAAGAATAAAATCTTTTAATTCATTATTTGATACATGGAAATTCTACATGAGTATTGGGTGTTCCCAAATAGTGTTTTTTAAGCCTGTTATAGCTTAACTTGGGGTGGCCTTGATAGAGCCGAGTATGCCCATTACAAATTAACTTGGGGTAGACCAGATTGTGACGAGTAAGTCTATTACATCTTAACTTGGGGTGGACCAGATAGTGTTATGTGGTCTTGTAATAACATAAATGATTGGTTCTCCCAGATAGGTCTCTAATTAAATGCGAGATAATAATGATATATGTCATTTGTATGGTCGTTCTAATTAAAATTATTTTGAAAGGGTTTTATATATTTTATGATTTGAGTAACCAGGAAAGTTTCTTATTTATTAATGTGGATTTTAATGATATTAATTTAGAAATGTTTGTGTATGTGTGACTGTGTTTTATTTGAATTTTTTTTCTTTCACTTGTTTCTCATTTTATGCTTCTTGTTCTCATCCTTCATTTTGAAAAGTTTTTCACTGGATGGGTAAGGGAATGGATGATGTCATGTTGAATTTCAGGAATATTTATCATAACAAAATAATCACTTGTTTATAGAACTTTTCTACGGTAGAAAATATAGATAATGATTAAAAGTTTCATGTATGAATCATATGGTTCTATAATGTATGAGTTACAACCTAATTATCTAAAACTCGGAACATGAACGTATCCTCAATGTGAATGAAAGTTAATTCTTAAATAAAACTGAAGATTGTATAGTTTTTACGGTTTGGGCCTTATAACTTTTACCCAATTAGGTGGCCAGACCTTCCCTTAGTATGCTTGATACCCAAATATATCTCAGTCGCCAAATACATGAAATCGTTCCCTCTAAAATGGATACAAAAACTATGGTTACATGATGAAGAGTCCAACACTATGTTAATTATTTAATATCCAAAATTCCTTTTTTAATAAATCTACAACCAAGGGGAATGATTTTGCTAACTCTTCCATAACATAGGGACATGATGCTTCAATTATCAGAGACTGTAAGAGATTTTTCAATGGATCCTTTTAACCTGGTAACAATTATCAAGTTATGAGAGATATATTAACAGATTTTATGATAGATGTTTTATAATTTAATCCATTATGGAAACCTCAAGGTATTTGGAACAAAAAATCATAAATCCTCCCAGCATCATGATTTGATGTTCAATTTAGCGATATAGATAGTAGAATAAAATGTATATATTAATTTCATTAAGGATCGATATACAAAGACAAAGAATTTATATGATTCCACTTGAAAAGGGAAATAAATAATCCTAATTGATTATGTGTTTTAAAAAACTTGTGGCAATATTGGAAACTGATCTGACAAAGCATTATCATCTAATTGGCACCACTAAGAAGCTTCTAAACAGTCTATAAAAAAATTTTCGAACAAATTATAATATGAAATTTTTATTTTTTCTTTCATTCATGAGGAAATATTTTTTTTGGATTCCACTTCCCACATTGGTCATGATTATAAAAATTATTATTATTACCATTTATTATTTTATTTTTTAATTTGAATATTTTCTCTACTTTTATTGATTTAGTATCATGCTAACCAAATCCCAAACCAAAAATCCCATGAAAATCGTATTTGGAATGTATCATGGATGGATGAAGGAAAATTCACCATCAACATTTAAATAGAGTTTGTATATATGGAAGTAAATGATAACTTTATCCTGTACATGTATCAATGAGAGGTATAAGTATAACCACTAACACTATTTCAGTGGATTTGGTCCATTAATAAGTCATATGAAATTATTATATATATGCAATAGAAATAATGAGGGGGGGGGGGGGAATGCCCAAATTTATTACTAGTCTAAGAGACATAGAAAGCCTAAATTAAAATTTGATGTGATCACATGCTCGATCCCATGAAATGTTTGCTTTAATATATTTGGTTACACTAATTTTTTACTAAGGCGCATGTACGAGAGAAGAAAAGGATAAGGAATTGAATTTTTCATAGAATTATCTTCACAGGTTTTCAACCTAACAGATTTTTTGTATCTTTTTTTTATTTAATTCTATATCATTACAAGATCTCACAATGTTCAAATATATTTAGTTAAGACTTGAATTTTTTCCACACCACCATTTATTGATTTTCAATCTAATAAGTACTATATATTTATACATATGTAGCTCGTGGTCATTTAAGATAGAACAATATAATGGATATTTGAGATAAAAAATTACATATATTTCCCTATAGTTTAAGTTCCAATAGCTTGGACTATATATTTATGGAACATCATAATGTTAGAATCATCAAACAGTGATTGATGTCTCAAAGAGGTTCAATCGGGATGATGAGATGAGACAAACATGTTGAGGATGATATCAAATCACACTGGGGAGATAAGTTCTAGTTAATCTTTTTTAGTTCACGAGGATTGAATGAACGTTTTATATGCAAAGAATATTCTGGTTTATATTCTAAATACTTTTATATAGATCGAGCTCATACAAATTGAAACATAGAGTCCATTTAAGCTGATTAAACTCTTCATTATATATGAAAATGTATCTTATTCTCAATAAATGAATTTTTTCATAAAAGATGGGCATTCCAGAATGGTTTGGAAACCCAACATCCTTACCTCAAATATAAGTATTCATAAAGATTTTTGGATCCCATAATCAATGATTCAGATATGAGTATTCAATAAGGTTCAAGACACCTTGCATCCTTACTTCAATAATAGGTATGGTGTTTGGTGACAATGTTTAGAGGATGTTGAATCCATTTGGATACTTTTTTATGGGCTAACTAAATCACTCCAAGAATATGGAAATGAAGGTGGTGTCTTAAGACATTAACACCATGGATACCCATGAATCAATATGAGGAAACTAATTTATTGTAATGATTTCAGGTCTTAGAGGGATATGAAGATTTTTTATAATAGAAAATAACCATCTAGTTGATAGGATAACAGATAAAATGCTAGTGCCAAGGGAATATAAACATAGTCAAGTAAATGAATTCTTGAATTAGGACTTGCTGCATAAAAAGGAATATATAATATTTTTATAGATTCAAACACATGATAAATGAATTAGTGGATAGTAAAAAGTTTATCCCAAGAGGGTTCATGTAACATGGAGATAGTTTGTATGGAAAGGGCTGAGTGAATCATGGCATAAATTAATGTCTAATTTCTACTTTGGACTTCAAAAGAAATGGGGGTGTCCATTTTATTAATGTTTGGACCCTATATCATGGGGTCTCGGTTCATGAAAAGAAGACTTACAAAAGGATATTGAATAATATATTGAATAGTTTCTTTGATAATGGATATAGTATATTTTTAAATAACATCAAGGATGTTGAATACCCCTAAATAACTGTATTATGTATGGGTTAATAACATATCATAGAGTTTAACCAAGGAGGATGAGATTAGACAATAACATTTGGGATACTCATGGATCACTATGAGGCGATGAGTTATATAGTAATGCTTTTGGGGCTCATAGGGATCATATGACCTTTGGAAAGGCAAAGATGCTTCCTGTTGTTAGGATTGTGGCTCATATACTAATTTTAAGGTATTTTATGCATTATTTATATGATTTTATATTAATTCCAGTGTGACTTCACACCAGGGTCCATGGAGGTTTTTTTGAGGTTTAAAAACATAAGAAAAAAATTAAGGCATGGTGAAAAGTCTATCGAAGTTAGGTTATCACACTCTAAGAATTGTGTCATTGTACACTAAACATTTTATCATGGATAAGGTTTGTGACTATTCATAGCACTAACTTTTTCCTATATAGAAAAGTTCTATCAATAATTTTATATCAATTTATAGGGTCATAGGATATATAGATTGAGATTTAGGAATTTTTTATTAGTGCTACAGATATGAATATGAAGAGTTTAGGTAGAAGAGACTCAATTTTTTATCAGAACTCTTTTTTATTTTGCAAATAAGGATGGTTTAGTATCTATTTCACTAATATTTTAGGGTCTAACAATTTAAAAAATTGATCGATATAGTTTTATGGTCATAAAACATTTTACAAAGTGCCAAAATTTTATGATCATGATTTATGGATCATTTATGAAGGAAATGAATGATAAAAAAACTTAATTAGGACTTCCAAGCTTAAAAATATATCAAAACCCTTTTGAATTAGGCATGTAAATACTATAAATCATGGCACATGGCTCTAGGATCATTTGTAGTGGTATGTGACAAACATGAGAGGGATGAATGTGGATCACTATGAGGTGAAAACTCTATTTTATTATTTTTAAATCTCATAAGGATCATTGAAATGTTTTTTTCATAAAAAAGAAGCCTATAATTGATTAGACAAAGGCTCATATGTAGATTTAACTCATGAATTATAAAACACAGATTCACTTAAATCCATATACGCTGCTTTCCATGGGTCATGGATGGTTTTCCAAAATTCAAGACACTCATGACTCAAATTGTGATTTATGGAATGGCGTGTTTGGGAAATGTGTAAAATATATCCTAAACCATGGTTGAACATAGTCAAAATATCTTAGACTTTTGATAATTATTGATAATGGATAGTCAACTATGTTGTTCAGCATGATGCAATAAAGTCTCAACTGGTGTGATGTTTATCATCTGGAAATAATTACTGATGTGTTAATTAGTTTAGGTCTATGTGATTAGACATCATGATATGTAGTTTGAAATCATATATCTAGGATGAGATGTAGAGTAATTTTTATCATTTTATGTGTTCATGGATAAATAGAGATTCATTGGCGACTCTGTGTAGAGATGAAACACGAGTAAGAAAAATATATCTGTAGGGTTAGGACATTATTGTGAGGTTTAGGATCCTCTATTGTAGACCATTTATGCATCCCTTATTTAATCATGATTCTAAAACTCATGCTAAATCACTCAACCAAAACCTCTATGCTCAGGTGAGTCACGCTCTATATGGATAATAGTAGGTGTATATAGAAAACCCCATACCCTGAAGGATAAGGGTGAATGAGAATGAGGTGTTAGAAATATGGGGAAATGTTAATAGAGTGGGGCATTATAGTTGAGAGAAACCATGTTGAGGACACTTGTTCAGATCTGGAACACACATTGAAGGTGTTCTATTATAGTTTCATATTTTTCGTGGATAATATTTTTCAATGTGGTAAAATACACTATCTATTGTGGTGATAATGTATTAGACCCATCAATAATGATAACTGATTTGATCAGGTGTTAGGATGGTTTTGGGATAAATTAACATTATATGAATTTCCTATTTGGGATTCACTTTGTATCTAAAAAGGATGAGAAAAAATCCAAATAAAAATCTATTTGAAATCCCTCTTTGAAGATATATCTCATACACGAATGGGAGAGGAAATTGATTTTTGGATATTGTAACATGGCCTATGATAGATGATACTAGTGTTTATGTACATCCAAAAGTTATGAGAACCAAGTTATATATATATTTCATATATATATTCCTACACATATCAAGATAATATTTATAGAGGGGTCACTTTTTATTAATCCATAAAGATTAGTCGTGAGGATTTCTCTACATATATCTTAATCATGTATACGGAAGTAGAATTTAGAAATTCCATAGTCAATAAAAATTACAGAAGTGAAATATAGTTGTAAATTTTCAAACAAATAGTTAGGGGGTGGGGGATTTCAAAAATTCATAACTTGTCCTAGGATATGAGATCTGAGCAAAACTACGTATCACATCGTGAATTTAATCATGTTATGAATAGTTCTTAGAGAACAATTTCCTTTGGAAAGATATAGAACATATGCAGGGTGTGTAAAGGGGTTTTACATTACTAAATGGATATGAAATAAAGTGATAGGGGAATAACAGTATGATTAATTGAGAATTTCAATACTTTATTCTCCTAACAATTAAGTACATGGAACAAGAAACTAATTTCTTCCACCCTACAATGATCTGGCTCACATGCAGGGATGAAAAGAAAAAGGGTTTATTATTTTAAGGATTTTGGTAGGGCCCATGATAAAAATTTATACACAAATAAGTATCATGTTATAATATTTATTGAGTTATATATAGTTTCTGAAGAGAAATACCTCCTAAAAAGACATGACATATATGTCAGGAATAGGGTTTGATTCTATTAAAATATAAGTTTCCCACTATTGTTTGGGTGCATGATCATTAACTATTATAAAGGGTTAGAGATCACATGTTGGGAGATGATTTTAATTATAGTACATCATCAATGTCATACAGTCAAGCATGGGTGAAATTATTTATATAGACCAAGTATCTAGGTTGGTCATGATAATGATTTCACTATATGTAGGACTAGGATAATATATCCATGTTTATCAATGTATCTTAAAATAATCGTATTCAATTTTTGAATTGCTCTTACAAAGGAAGATCCCGACATAGATCGATCTCATGATTATAGAGGGGAATTATTCTTCCCCTCTTTTTCTTAGAATAACGGTTTGGCCCAATAATGAGATCCATGAATCCTTGTGTATCGTGTATTGACATAAATAAAGACTCACATAGTTGTTGAAGAAAAAAGTGCCCCCCTAAACAGAACTAGATCATATTCGATTGAAGGAAAAAGAAGAGCGTTGTTATTTTAGACATTGATGTTGGGACAAGGATTAGGGAATCAAGGATTCACTTTTTATTATATATGGATACTAATGAAACCGTGTGTAGTACATGGAATTTTGTATCCCCTTAAAGGAACTGAGTTATATACAAGGGAAGTTGCATTTATTTCAATTAGATGATCTTCAATTATAGAACTTGTGTTATAATTTCCTATATGGATTTTGATAATACACAAGAGGAGGTATCTAAATATTTTTATTAATAGGATAGTGTTTGGGTCCATGGTAGAGTACATATACATCATTATGTATCTAATAGTGATGGGAATCAATTTTTCATGTAATTTTTTGAAATAATGATTCTTTTCATATATCATTCTTTTATGAAAGTAAAAAGGGCATAAATTCTCTATCACACAGGTTGAATGAGTTCTAAACACATCTACATGGATTGAGTTCTCACACAGGGGATAAATATTCATATATAATGACATTCTACGAGTCGTTTAGAGTCATGTAGCATGGATTTCCACCTCGCAGTTTAACATCTCGTGGTAAGAGAATTGGTGGATGTAGTTTAATGTCCTACCACTAAAACACGTGCGTAGTTTCACAATGGTATGATCCTCATACAAAGTGTACGTCCCTTTCCTATATAAAAAGTAATAAAGGAACCAATATAAATTATTTAATGGTCAAATATTGGGATAATATGATGGAATTTCTTGTTTTAGAGAGAAAATGGGGGAAACATATCCCTTTTATAATTTGTGGCTAGGGATGGATTAGAATATATGGAAATCACTACTTATCAAAAAAAGGGAAATCAAGAAAGAATTTAATATTAAAAAGAAACATTCCTCCCTCTAATGGAGATCACATAAGGGGAGATGATATTTTTACTCTTTGGGATATATGTAATAAAAGGAATCTATGATTTTTAAGGATTTTTTGATAGAGAAAGGATTTTATGTAGTTTAATGTCATATAGATAGGACATCAAGGGTTACCTTACAATATTCGGAAATACATTGGGTAGGTTCAGTCAGAACTCGTGTCATATTGAATGGTTTTTATTATCAAGGACAACCCATGGTTGGGTCTAGGATATGTTATCCTAAAAGTCAAATTGTATCCTTATTTATTAGAATCAAGACACTAATAGTTATTAAAATCATGATACCTTTATATAGACCAAGATCAAATATAAGGCCATTATTGTTTTATGGATGGTATGGATTATCCTATTATAGGGATCTAGGAACCAATATTTATCCCTAGAACATGGGCATCATGTAAAATGTAGTTCTCATATAGATCCCATGTATAAATCATGATCATATACAGAGGGGTATATTTTTTGGTCATTTCCTGAGTGAACATTTATATTATAGTCATTTAAGGGTCCTATAGAATGACCAATATATCATATATGGGATGATAATTTCAATTTTTTATTCTATTATGGGGATGTAAGATTATACCCTATCACATATTTCATGGATTTGAGGAATATGCCACATACATTTCTTATACCGAACTCCCATTTAGGTCATGTGTATTATAGAAGGATATGTTCTATGAAGTTTTGTGTTATTAAAGGATAGATAATATATCATTTAGGTTAAAATTATTCAATAAGGATGTAAATGTTTTGTAATTTAATGTATTTCTACCAAGACATGGGTGTTGTGTAGTTCAATTTCTTGCCTCCAGTACATGGGTGATCTATATTTTAATGTTTTTCATCTAGGAATTATCGACTCGTGAAGAAATTATATAAAGTATTTATTGAGGAAAATTTAATTTTTGGGATGTAATTCATTCCTTTTATATCATATATAATGAGTATGCTCCATTGGAATAGGCCTTTTTTATGAAATATGGTCCCTATCACTTGGGTTCCATCTTCAGAGGATTATTCAATCGTATTATACGGGTTAGGAGAACCAATACAAATTATACACTCATAAAGAAGAATTGCTTGACCTGATTGTAGACGGATCATGAGATTCAATTGTAATAGACCTCTAAGTGGTGAAATGTATGAAACCCATTCTTATTAAGTCATTCTAACTCATCTAACTACTTTCTCAACTCCACATCTTTTTATAGTAAGTGACTGTAGAATAATGTTTATTAGAAAAACTACCTT
This sequence comes from Viscum album, assembly GCA_963277665.1. Lineage (NCBI taxonomy): Eukaryota > Viridiplantae > Streptophyta > Magnoliopsida > Santalales > Viscaceae > Viscum > Viscum album. Next base: position 683,530,084 of record OY728139.1, on the reverse strand, counting down.
CATTCCATAAATAAGAATATATGGGGTCACTTTTTTGGTAGTGTGGGTTATGGTGGGATATAATCACAAGGCATGTAAGAGTTATTTATAATATTTCATGTCATTATATACCATTTTCTAGAGTATATTTTATTTATTCTTCTTAAAAACATCTATATGTTCAATTTCACTATATAAAAGCACGGAGAATAGTTGGGCTCGAAATTTTACTCTTAATAAATCCTATTCAAATATGAATAATATAATTTGGTTCCATTTTCCATTAATATTTTATGATGGAATCCAAATATGGTGATGATTTTATACACCATGAAGTAGATGATGTTCTTCTTCCTAACATGATTGGTGGTATAACCTCAACCCTATAGTGATTATGTAGTAAATTGTAAAAATATAAACTAACTCCTTGTATATAGTTGAGTGATATGGCCCCATAACATTCATTACCCTTAATAAATACAACCAATTGTATTTAATAGTGTGCATAATCTCTTGGGATGAGGGATGATGTTAGCATGTATATAATAGTTATAGACACTCTTGGTGAATTCCAATAGGTATTGTATCCTTATTATCCAAAAATAATCAATCCTCTTAATTTAGTGGGAGATCCTAGTTCCTGATCAATAAGTTCCACATGATCCTATATGGGATTCATTCATTATGGAGTGGGTCTCTCCCTTGGTGATAAATATAAGTAAGACTACATTAAATCCCCATTTATAGAGGAATTTGTATTCATTCCTCCTATGATGGATGTTAAATTTTGTTTCTCAACATCCGATTTGTTCCCTAGAGGCTTGGTCTAGTGAGAGAATCCCATTTTTTATGTATTCCATTATGGGTTCATCCATCCAGTAATGGACATTGGATCATCATGACCTTTGGAAGTAATTATATGAGTAATCTCCTTCGTTTCACAAATGATATCTAGAGAAACCACCATTATTTTTTCCTTGTAAAATATTTTTTCATACATGTCAAGACCATATAAGGATGTGGTCGCATTTTATATTAAATAATTTTAGGAATTTTTTAAAAGAGAGATGTTATTAGGCATTGGTTCAATAAGGAACTCTTCCATCAGTTCCATCATATAGCTAATGAGAAGAGTAAACACTTACTTATTGATTTTATATTCACCATTTATTTATTTGATCAACAATTATGATGAAAATTTGACATTAAGATAGGATATATATAGTTTTAGTGGTTGTATAATTCATGCAATGCAGGTTTCATACATCACCTTAGTATTGGTGCATCCTTCTTATTATAATTTACAGGGAAGGACGGTCCTGGCCAGTGAAAAAAATAAATTCTGCAGTTCAGTATAGTTGATCTTTGATATTTCCATTCTCTTCTCGGTCATAATTTGAGAGGCCCATAAAAATATATCTCTTATTTTTGGGAGATTCATAGGTAAATAATAATTCTTCTACTTGGAGCATACTATTTAATAATGCTCTTTCTACGATATGATGTTCTATGAGTAAATTTGATAGCTCTGACCCTTTTATTTCTCTCTATGAAAAAAATTTATTATTGTGTTGTTTTAGGCTGATTACTTATCCTTCCAAAAATCAAATAAACATTTGGATTGTGAAAATATAACTGAGTGGGCTAATACAAGATACAAAGTGGACTTTATTATGAAACAAGTATTTCTTTACATTTTTAATGTGAAAATGATTTCCTAGAATCTTTTTTCTATATTAGAATATGGGGTCTTAGTATTTTCATAGTTTGACTAATATAATATATAATTTTTCCCTTGTTTAATTCTTCTACGTGAGAAGGGCACTGTGTGATCACTCTCTAGCAGCCACATATAGGATGAGTGGGTTCTCTTCTGAAAATAAAATTAAAACTTATGGGTGAAATATATATTTCTTAAGGTCATAAATGGTTTCCTAAAAGCCTCTCCCCAACCTATAAGAGACATTATTATTAATTAACATCATAATGGGAATAGATTTTTAACCATGTATGATATTATACACCTGATGTAAATTTGATTTCCCATGATCCTTGTTAACTCTTTAAGGTTTTAGGTGGTGTAATTGTGGGGATAAAACTATTATTATCTAGTTTGACTCTTATTTAACAATGTTTTACCATAATTTCATGGAACTTATCTAATGATATGCCCAAAAAATGATTTAGAGGGTTTGTTTTCATGTTTTTCTATTAGAACCTACTGATGATTAGTTAAATGTTGGGGAGATTGTAACAACTCTTCTAGAATTAAGGACTAGGTAATTAGAATATAAAACTATGATTGTACTTATTATGGGAATGAATTTTTATTCATATCATATTTATATTTTGTGAAAATATTTTTCAAATACAATGGATGGACCTTGTTTCAGAATATCTCTTTTAGAACCCTTAAATTAGTGGAATAATCATCATTTAGGTCTATGGTGATCTAATTGTAACCTAAATTTACATCTACAAATTGCGGGTGTTAAAGACAAATAGTTTCATTGATTATTAATAATTAAATTAGAACAATAAATCTATCCATATGGCAGTGTCAATTGAGATTCCAAGAATCAATGTGAACCTTGATCTAAATGTTCTATTTCTTAACAGAGGTGATAATGGAAGGCCACATTTGGTATGTCACCTCTTGAAAAAGTATAATCTTGATTTTTAATTTCATATTCCTCCTTGGAAGTATGTGAGTGCTTCATTCTCCTAGCCACCTATTTGTAACGTCTATTGTCTTCTAGTAGGCACAAGTGGTGGGTAGTAGCATCCTGATCCTGGTTACTCATTTCTAAATAATTATTGGTAAATATTTAGATATGATTCTTAAATATATATATATATATATATATATCTCATTATCTTTTAAGGGAATTGTGGAACTATTCAACCTGGGCCAAGAGTCCTCTACTTTTTCAAGATTTACCTACCAAAGATAATCAATGGTCATAGAGATGTCTTCCATAAATGCCGAAGGTGAATATGTTAGGTCACCTTCTTCATCTTCTATCTATAAGTCGTCGAAAGTGCCCTCATCATTGGTAGATAAAATAGGAGAATCTATTTCCATTATATGAGATAAGAGGCTAACCTTAGGCACTAGTAGTTACAAGGTAATGGCATGATGACCAGGATAATTTTTAGATTGTTGAAATCTTCTCTACTATTATAGAGGGATAAAATAATATAACTCCTAGGTTTTAATATATTTTATAAATAAATATTAATTTTTATGAAATAAAAAAAAGATTCATATGGTAATTTATCTAACTATCTTATGTTATTCCCATTACTATGATCAGCTTTATGGATTGTTTATAACCATTGTCGAGCAAGCTCTATGGGATTGAAAGTGTTGTTCCAAAACCATTGTGAGAAGTAACCATCCATGCATCCCTCTTTTAATTAATGCTTCTCTTTAATGTTATATAATACCACCTCAAAGTATCTATATTCATAGGATTAAATAGGGGAATTATCACTGCACATCATGCCAACAATTCTATCAATGGGGTATTTCATGACTTGAAATAATGTGAATAGAAATTCAATAATTCTATGAATCACAGGAATTTTGAGTATATAATTATTTTATATCAGGTCTTTATTGATGAACATGAAATCAAGATTGGACACTATATCCTTGAATTATTATTTGATCTTGATCTTTTTGAAGGGCTTCTATTTTCTATTGGTATACCTTTTATTTGTCAACTTCATGAGAGATAAATCATCATCAATATATCTATATCATTTGATATGTTAAACAGTGATCATATTAATCATGGATTATTTGTCAACTAGAGCACATTTAAAGTTTACATTATCAATCTTACTTGCAATATATATGGGTATAATATTTCCTTGAATATAATCTTCTTAATCTTTCTTTATGAATGAGATAGTGGTATGAAATTTTATCAAATTAGTTTACACTCAACAAACCTCAGTTTTGAAAACTTATTTATCAAAATCATAGGGACTCTAGAGGGATTTAAAATGAAATTCCTTTGTCTCTTTTTAAATATAGAGGCTATCCCTGATTGATATAGTTTCTTATATATAGGAAAATTACTTAAAAATGTTATATCTTTCACTAGAGATATACACTCTATAATGTTTTATTTCTCATTACCATGTGGCTTTGGGGATGAATGGATTTTGGTTGGTAGATATAGTGCTTGGATAGAAGTTGAGAAAATATATTTTTCTAATAGGGTCACCCCATTAGGAATTATCACTGGTTCTTGTGCAACAGTGGTAATTTATAGCATTATAATATTTATTCCCTTTTTTGTGGGCATGGACATAGATTTGACCTTAGACTTCTGTATAAATTCATCTAAACATGGTTTCATGTCTGCAATTTCATAGAACCTACCTAGATATTTAAACAATATTAGTAGTTTTGAGAGTTCATCATTGTGAGTTTATACAAAAAATTGATGAAACCACTCATGTGGGAGTGGTATGTAGATCAAGAATGTAAAAATTTTCCTTCTATGATTTAGTTGAAAACACTTTCATTCTCACATTTTTTTCATTTGGTGTGGTCAATGGTCATTTTATTCATTAGAATGGATAATAATTTTTTGAAAAATTGATGATGAAGTTATACAAAAAATGTGAAATACACTACTGGTATTATTTTATACCAAATTAATTACTTCCCACTAGAGTCTTTACAAAGTGTCTCATCATCACATACACTTTATAGCCTCATGGGACTATTATGGGGCCACATCAGAACATGGTGTGTTAGAGATGATACATCAAATCTCTTATGTCATCAAAGGTTGTTAAAATAGGATTCTTGATGGTGGTAAGTGGTATAATGGAATGTAACCATTCATGATTAGGATAATCCATAGGATATATGGGTGTTTTCTTCCATTCCATTGTTTTTATTAATGAAGAAGGAAACATTAGGGTGTTTAATAGTTTTTGTGAACTTCTATAAGAACTATCTCCTGAGTGTGAGCATAAAAAATGTCATGGTTTTCCTGCATTCAATGTCTATTGATTTCTAGATTGGGTTAGGGCCTAATAATTATATTAATATTTGGGATTTTTTTTCTATAATATAGGAAGATAATTTTATTTCTGAATTTCCATGTTCAAATTAATAGGTTGTTTGGATCCAGAGTTAGACAGATGCTTATATTGCACTGGTGTAGTTAGACTAACTACCCTATAATGGGTGTTATGAGAGGTGTACACTTATATTGGAAAAAATTCATAGTTGTATATTTACACTACAAATACCTCATTAAGCCATCATATATTATATATCCCTACTTATTATTATTCCCACCTCTCTTACATGGATGAGAATTTAGCCTTCCTAAGAAGTGAGTGGCATATTTATTTTTCATTACCTTTTTCATGGGTTTCCTGGCTCCAAGGGTCTTGTATCACTTCATTTGAAGGCATCATGTTATTGATCATCCTCTAATTATAGGTGCATACAACCTCCATTTACACATCTATGAAACCAACCTCTCAAGGTAATTCTTTCTTATTATGTCCATGGGAGTTAAATTTTCTTCTATATAATCAATTAGAGTGACATTGGTGATGTTCACGATGTCATGTCAGATATAAAGATTCATAGCATCCTTATCTATGTTATATATTGAGTCTACACCGCCTATATCCCCTTCATGAGTTATATAATGTATTTTCCTCTGAAACATTCTCTCATTTAGTTGTTCTGTATTTTGAGCCTTGTGGGTTTTTATTTTCTTTATCAGACACTCCCCTAGTTTTAGAATAATAATATTGGCCTTCATGGATTCTTTGACTATCCTTTCAATGAAATCCATGAATGATATGGGTGTCTTTCATGGGCGGAGGAACGGTTGGGGTGTCATCCATTGATAGCAACTACTCAATCTGGAGAATAATAATCTCTCTGGATGAGAAGTTAATAATACTCCCATCCCTAAGGGATGGGGGTGATGTGGGGATTCCATCTATACATAAAGAATCATCTAATGATTTTATGATTCTAAGGGTAGAGGTCAAGGTAAAAACACCCACATTTTTATAGGCTAGGATTGACATGGAGTAGTTTCCAATACATTCTGGGCTAGCAGAGAATTATATAACCCCTAGGGTGGAGTTGGTGGTATTTATGTTTCCATCCCTATGGGATGGGGTTTCTCATATATGGATTCCATGGTGGATTTGAATGAATTATTCATGACATGGCATAATTTCACTCTTACATGGTATAGGTGTACAACCTGGTATAAATGGGAGCTTCTATCCATGGGGAAATATTGAGAAGCCAAATTATTTAAATTTATAAATTAATATGTGCTCTCATGTTGACAAGATGCACAAATCAAGGGCTGATCATTTTCCTCCCCTCTCCAATAATTACACTTTTTCATCATTGATTTAGAAAAAATTCACAAAAATATCCAACTGGTTTGCACATTACATGGTCTTGTGACCTCACCTATGAAAATTACATTATAGGATGGATTCCCCAAGGAACTATTATTTCTTGGGGATAAGGTAAAAAATAATTATGTATACTCACCCACCCTCATAAGCGTAAATCAGATTGGGCTTTGGTTGTTATCTATTGTAGAGCTGTTATTATATGGTAGAAAGCATATAAAATACTCACACAAAAATATTCTAATCTCATACCCTCATCCATAGTCAAATATGTAAGGTATATCTAGAATTAAATCATGTTCACGACCAAAATATAATAATTATATCCCGGATGAGGGATGTTTTTATCCTTTAATCAGTGAAAGGTTGTCTACGGGTTTTGGCTTATATAATACATGCACTACTACTTTATATCATATTATATGTAAAAACTAGAAGTGGAGATGGGATATAACATAGTTATGAGGTTGTTCATGGAATGCTCTTTATTTATATCTATGATAGATGCTTACTCATCATAAGGATATTCTTTCTCTTAGTCTGACCAAAATGTTTTCTTTTCTATGAACAACGAAAAGCATCATTTAGAAGGAATGGATTGGGGTCACCACTACGTGTTTCCAATTTAGTAAAGTTACATATAACTAGTGGTTAATGGGGAAAATATGTGGTTAAATCTAGTGTTTTGAACACCTCTATATATGAATGTCCTATTATATGGGGAGGATTTTGCTATCTGGGTGAGATATCAGCATGGAGTGGTTGTGTAAGGTTAATGACTTTGGTAGGATGTCTATAATACATATTTATTCTACCATTAGGTGGACTATCATGGTACACATTACCTTATTCTTTATATGAAGATTCAGAAGATCCATTATATTTTTCATTTATTTGTTGTATTCCCTCAAGGATATTGGCATTGATCAGGGTATCAACATGATCCTTATCTTTCATTATGGTCATAAGAGGATTATCTACACATTGGGGTTCAGTAGGAGTATGAGCATGTTGCATTGTTTCCAGTAGAATATGTCAATAACTATTTGTGGTTGTGGGAATATGGGCTCCCTACTAGGATTTTTTTAGAGTATTCCACTACTATATTTGATTAATGGGAGGAATATTATCCTACCTTCATGTGGGTGGTTGAATATGTTAGTAAGCCTAAGTTTATGTGTGAATATATTCCTTACTTGAATGTGAATTCCATATGAAAATATACTAATCAGCCTATAGAATGGGGAAACTAATATGGGCCTCCTACTATATATAATTTTAAGGATGTTGGTACAACCCTCCATCAATGGGATCCATAATATGTGTCTAGATCCTTTTAACTATCAGATTATTCTAAATATCTTTTTTGAAAAGAATATGAGCCCCCTCAAAGGTGATTATCAGAATATGTTGATGAACCTTGGCTTGAATAGGAATATATAATTTATCCTAGTTTTCCAATGGAATATTTTTTTGGTCTTATTTTATATAATTATGAATATATCATGAGGTGATTGTTAGGCTATATTGATGAACCCCAGTTAAAACATTGATGAGGGCCTGACCATTTGCCTCATTCATTATTAGAATATGCTTATAATCTTCTAGGAATGGAGAAATAATATGTTCCTAAATTAGAGAGTAAATCTATTCTTATTGATCATACTGATATGATTCTGTTGTTATTATTATAGGATAATGGATAATTCCTTATATCATCCCTTGATAATATTTGGAATTCTCCTTTATCACTACAAAAATATACAGGCACATTAGAAGGATATGTGTAGGGATATATTCATGAACTTTTTTAGTTTATCTGAAGTGTTTTCATATTTATTCGATTAATGTGGGGATATATTCCCACTCTAGTTATTTATTTTCCATCTGGACATATCTATAGGCTTCTTGTGTGGGGAGAGTAATATGATCCTAACAGCTACTTGCAATTGGTATATTCTTGAAAAAGTTATTGGGTAAGCCAATATATGGGCCTACTCATTGATCACCACTATAATATTCCAATGTAATCCTTGATAATTTTTTGTCTAGAAATATCTCCTAGACACCCTAATCTATGATTTTGGATTGAAGACCTATTGGGAAGCACAATATATAGGAAACTAAGGGGTTGTTGTTATGTGATGCTAGTTGCAATTGATAAGATCCCTCCAGGGTGACTATTGAACTAGGAAGAAATTTTGTTCTACTCCTTGAACTATCTTCCTTAGTTAAATAAGATTTAAATTATTGTTCTCTAGGTATAGGCTCCCAATGTGGCTGGAAGTGGTGATAAGTATCCTCAACCTCATGTGGTCCTCCTCTAGCAAGGTAAACATATATGTAACTTATCATGGATACCCTTATGTGAAGCCTCTATGGTTGGGATTGTTCCATGCCAATGATATCCCGTAACTAGTATACTCTACACGTAGTGCTATATATATTTGGTAGGTGACATCATACATCAGTTTGATGAGGTGAAGATTCTCACGAAAGATTCAGTATAATTATTATTTCAAAATGATCGTGTCTTTCCCTTGGATTTAGTGTGGGTTTAATGGATAAAATTTCATTGTGACAAACTGGAAACCACAAACAATGTCAATAATCAGTGTAGCATGGAAACAAATAAATATTTTTAGTTATCTATACATCCGAATTTTAGTTATTTATTTTTATTGATAATATTTTCACTTCAGTTTCGCACTTTTTATAGAGGAAATGAAATAAAAAATGACCCAACATGATGAAACCTATTTATTGTCATTTTATTTTATTATATACTAATTCATGTCTTGTTTACCATGTTTTTTATCTTAGATAGGGTGTCCTGAAATATTGTTTCATGTGGAGCAAGGTATCACTACAGAATCCCTATTTTTGGTCAAATATCCTATCTTTGATGGTTTCCACAGTTCTTTATAGATAGATTTCAAAACACCCAATAGTTACCACATTTTCATATATCAATATACCTTCCTTGAAAAGGATGGCATGCTTGGGGGTTCCTTGACAATGAAACATATGAACACACATTGATCGATACTATGGGAGGTTTGGATCAACACGTCCTATTATGGGTGATTGTTTCTAACATTAATACTCTCTTATAGAATTATGTTATGTTTTTAAATATATTCCAAACCTAATTAGAGGAATGGTAAAAAAAATTGATCATTTTTCTGCCATCGCGGTGAATATCAATACATGTCAATGTTATCTCATTGATAAAAATATATTTATGTATCATAGGTTCTCTATATTATTACCCATTATTACATGGTTATGTTTATATGGAAATTTGAATGCGTGAAAGACATACAATTGGGTGATCTATTGTTTATTATCTTCTAGGAATGAGTAAGATATTAATGGTGTTATGATTGAGTTGATGAATGGTATTTCTATGTTTAATCCCAAAAGGAATCTGAATCCACTTAGTTTAGTAAATCTTATTATGGAATGTTCTAACATTTATTGTCTTGTGAATAGATATTTAGTATATAGATTAATGTCATAAACTAATGAAGACTAGATAGAGGATGCCTAAAATTATTGGTGTGAGAATCATAGATGGGAAATCCATTTTGATTAGCATGGATGGATTATGGACCAATATTGATGGGTTTCTATCAAATGTAATATATCCTTATACAGACAAATTACATCATGATTATAACCCAATGTGAATAATAAAATAGGTCCTGAATGGGATATAGACCATTGGGTGGGTGCAAGAGTTTACACCGGAAGATTATCTAATAGAAAATTTCCCATATATAGTATATACCCATGGAACTAGAAATCTAGGATTATGAGAGAATCTTCTAGAAATGGAATTAAATATATGTTCTCATGAAGAATACAGAATAATGAAACTAGTGATAAAGGGATAATAATATTGGGTTTGATCCTCATAGAGGCATCATATTTAACTCAATAAGACAGGAATCGATGATTACATAGCTCAAATGATATAGTTTAAGGTCATATTACTAGAACGTACCATGCAGTTTAAAGTGATGAATTATGGAGTTATGGGGATAGATATATGTGACATATGGGGTCTCGATACATGAATAGGTAACCAATATACAAATGAAAATGGGGATCAGAGCCTATGTAGTTCAATTGTTATGGGTCTATGTGTCATAAATGTTTTGAAAAAAAACATTGAGTATGACATATACAAGTGATGTACCCTAAAACGTTTCAATGATATTTTTTCTGTTTCATGGAACTAATGATATAACTGGTATATACACATAATGACTATTTCCATAATGGGTGGTATTCAATTATGCTAATGGAATGATCATTTCAGATAACTAACCCCATGTGTACCATTATCTATATGACAACCAATATATATTAAGATATCCAAATACATTTCACAGGGGAGTAGGGCTACACTATACGGTTGTCCGATAAGGAATAGGGTTATGAATCCCATAGAGTATATGGATCCTTGAGAAAATATAATATTTTTCACAAGATTTATTATAATATGAAGGATATATGGTGGATTTGATAATAGTTTCATGAAAATTCCATGGTCTTTATGGGGAATTTAGCTTCACAGATGTCCCGAAGAAAATATGTTATATTTATAGATTAGTAATTCAAAAGGTATTCGAATTATTCTGATTATTACACGTATCAGATTCCTCATAGTTCGTATTATTCATTTCCTACTGTTGGGTTTGGAATTATGGAATATTGGAGCTATAGTTGCCCTGAGGTAAGCAATTTTCAGAATGACACTAAGGTGTATATCCTTATCGGATAATAAGGACATAGGAGAGTCAGTGGTGCCTTCAGGAGTTGATGATCATAATAATTTTTTGGACTCCACTTATTTTCATAAATATTAGTCGTCATGTGTTTCGTGCAATGGTAATGGGATTTGATCACACAATAACATATGATTAATGTGATTTTATGGATAGTATATAATTAGGCAATCACATGACCTAATGGAATGTTGAAGATATTATCATTCCATCACGTGACTGCTTGGTCATTATTTGATCTCAAAGATAACGGATTATCATGCGATAAATTGATGCGCAATTGGTCTCAAGATCAATCCATCTGTGATTGGTTCATCTATTTTTGAAAAAGGCGAATCATCTTTCTAAACTACATACAAAATATTCATTTTCGTAATTACAATACTATTATTTTATTTCTACACATATCAATTACATCATCCACTCTAATTAATTCAACCATCTACCTGTTATTAGTTTTGGGTTTAAATGACATTTTATAAAGGTATATCCCATATATCCATTCCACTTTTCCCAGTGGGTGAGATATGTACTATAGTTTATATCGGTGGATAATTTCCAAGCAAGTTGGTGGTGTCTCACGTGCCTCACATTAATATGTTGTATTCCCTCCATGATATATCCCACATACATCATGTGAAAATAATTATCACTAGATTGTCCATTCATGGATATCCTTAAACTAGAGTTGGTTGTATGATGTATTTTTCAAGGGGAGTTCGGATGAATTTGGGAAAGCATCACATAAATAAAAACATCATGACCAACCCTTCTAAGATAAACTTGGTCATGTGATCCCACTTGGGTTAGTAAATTATTTTATCTTCATTGCATCATGAAAACTGGTTTTTATTAGAGGGTAGCATGATCACAAGACCTGATCACATGACCCGAGAGTGGTCCACTGATCAGAGTATAAATAATTATTTCCATTTTGAATTAATTTTTTAATTTATGTGGAACTTTAGTTCGGTGTATTTTCCCAACATAAATTTTCCAAAATTTGTCTGGTATATTTTAATAGCATCATATTAAGCATTAATTTAATAAAATGGACCAAAAAATGTTTTTTATTTGAATGCTATATAAATCAGGTTCCAAAATTTGAAACATAGGTTTCTAAAATCTATATGTTTTTTCCATTCATAATTTTACTAATAAAATACATGTTATGTATATAATAATGTTTTATAAATTTTAAATTCATCATTATATCAGGATAACCTCGTAATAGATATGAAATTTTTTAAAACTACATTTTTACTATTTATCTAAAATAAAATATTTCAGAAAAAACCAAAAAAATGTACTCGTGGATAATTTCAACATCATTATTTAAAAATTTAATTCCATTTTACCATACTATAATTATTAATATTATATATTTTATTTTTGAATAAAATTGTATAATAAAAGTTTATTAAAAATAAAAATTCTTTCCTTTATTAAGAGTTATTACATTTTTATCTATTATTATTCATTAATAATATTATTTTTGATTTTTAAATATTCATACAGGCTAGACATGATATTTAAATAAATAAATTTCTTCAAATTAAATGAGTTTTTTATTTAATTAAATAATTATTAAAATAGTTATATTTTGATCAATATTGTACATTATAGTTTTTATTCTATTTCATTGCTCATATTAATTTTATAATTAATATATAAGAAAGATATAATGTCTATATTTTTATAATAAGACCTTATATAATTGAGAAATTATACATTTGTAAAATCATAATAAATAATTCATAACATTATTTTCATGTAAAACATTTGACTAATTGTATTAATTTAAATTTCGAAAAGCATAAAAATTTATAAAGAATCATTTAAACATGAAATTTATTATTATCTAAAAAATAAACTCCTTATAAAGTAATCTTTAGTATAAAAGGAATCATGAATACTAAAAATAGATTGTATAAAACTATTTTAGTATATTTTAACTATTCATAAAATTGATCTATGATTTTGATGAAAAACATATATTCAATAAATGAAATTACATTAGGGATATATTTTTCCAAAAAATTTGGTTTAGATAATTTAAAATAAATTAAATTTCTTCAATTAACACAAACATATATGATCAAAAAATAACAATTTCAAAAAATATTCATTTAAAATATCAAGTGATATGTTCTACCCCCTTAAAGAAATTGTTTCCTTTGAATTTTAGTCATTAGTAAACACCTATTAATGTATGTGAATATTTTCAATACTCACATTAATAAACACAAATGTTAACTTAAATTTTATCTATGTTAATTATATATGATCATACTTGTTGTACATAACCTATTAATATAGTGGAAATGGTTATTTAATTGAGGTTCAATACCCAAATATTCACAAATGTAGTTCCCAAAAATAATGAATCAATAATTTAAAAAAAATGATGCACCTTAGACCCGCATATCTAGATATAGTTATTAACAAAAAATATTTTCATACACCACAAGAGTTATAAAAAACAACTAATATAAAAAATAACTTTAGGAACTATGTACATATCCTTATTAACTCTGTATACAATGTACATTTTGTGAATCTCACTGTATATTCTTTAATAGATATTTCTAGGTAAATGTTGAAATATTATAATTGTTTTAATATAAACACTTTTTACAGGATGCAACATAATAAACAAGACATATATTATAAAAAATAAAATAGTTTATCATAGAATGCTGGCATGATTAAATGTAAAAGTTCATAGAATGAACATATCATTAATGATTCTTACACAATAACTTGTCGACCCCAAATCAAGAGTTAGGTATCATGGATTTTTCCCTAATATAAGTAATATAATATATAATTTTAGAGACAATATTAAATAATTTCGAGTCATCAAAAAATATAACAGTCATGAGAATGTGGGAAAAAATGTGTCACATACATATCGATAGAAATACTTTCCTCATGTTGAAACACACCACCAATACCATCACCGCATAGTGGAATGATTCCCCTAGTGGATTAAGGTTACTCCTGTATCCCATAAATTCCATATCTTAAGATATAAATAATTAAAAAATTGATTGGAGCTATATAATTTTATTCCAAATCATTGCATAATGGTCTATGTGGTATACCTTTGAATGATATATATTATCCCATGATATGTAATCATTACCCAATCAATTAGGGGGATATATAATTTTGTACCCACCCATTATCATAACAAATCAACCATATGTTGACAAAATGAATAGGATAACAATCAGAAATAAATTAATGTCCCATTATGGTTAACCCAAGAAAACATAACATGAATCCAATAATGTAGATGTTAATGTAAATACCCTTTAATAAAGATATAAGTATAATGGTAATCCATCTATATATAATAAAGGGTATAGGATAGGTTAGTAATTTTATAAGTAAAAAAACATGGTAGTCTATGTTAACACCCTTTTATCAGAAGAATTATTGGTATTTATAGTGGAAAATAATTTTTAAAATGGTTATATTTTTTCATAACTAATGATAAGGTGATACAAAGCCAGTAATAGATAATATTTCTTATGGATATTTCATTTTTACCATACTTCACATACAGATGAATGAAGATAATTCATAAATGTACTATTTTGAGATAGTATCCATTTATAAGAAATATAACATCCATAAAAATATCATATAATAAACTAACATAAAAAATTTAGAAAAATATAAATAATTTATTGGGCTTTTATAGAAAACATAATTAGTAATTACAAAACCTCGAAAACAATAACATTTTAAGAAGTGAATAAATGTAAGAAAAATTAATTTTAAACAAAAATAATTATTATTGAAAATAGAAAAATGTGAATAATCTAATTGAAAAAATAATCATGATTAAAATAATGTGAGATATAGAAGTGAATTATTAAAAAAATTATAACTTTTTTGATGTTTTAATAAAAATAAAAGAATTTTCAAATCTATAAAATCATTTTCAATAAAAATAAAATGAATTTTAAAATATTAATCAAATAATATAAACCACAATAATTTAACCTTTAAAATATATAGGGTCAATTTTGATGGCACTTGGAGAAGAAGTTAGTATTAAGAAAGGATTCCCTCAGAAACTTCATGATATTTGACTTAAAGAAACATGGAATGGGAAGCCTAAATACATGAATCTACCATAGAAAAAAGTAATGGAAAGTAATCATAGACTATATAAATTAATCTAATAAGAAATTTATAAATAGGAATAGGGATACAGAGAGTGATAGAGAACAAGTCTTTTAAAAATAAGAATGTACCGGAAAGGAACCATTATAAATGACTTGTTGTGTGAAATATAAATATATAAGGGAGATAATGAGACTATCACCTCATAGTAAATGCTTGTAAAATATTAGGGTATTTATTTCATTATCATTAATTTGTGACATAGATCATAAGGTATGAACTATAAAATAAATAGTAGAAAATAATGGAGACTTTGATACAAAAACACATACCTTGAGTCCCAACTCACAATGTATGTCCTATATCCATTTGAATAAATCAATTGTATTTATTATCTACTTATTTAAAAACCTTTATATTTATCATTTATTTATTATTTTCCTTTTAATTAATTTTTTATATTGTTTTATTCATTTTCAAAATTAATATCATCCACATCCATAATTATTATAGTCATCTGGTTTATAGTCTACAAAACGGACGTGGTTAAATTTTAATGGCCAATGTATATAGAAAAATATTCCTATAAGTTTCCAAAAATTCATAGTATTATTTATATATAATTTTAGAATAAAATGATTTAAGAATGTCCTAGAATCCTTACAATTTAGAGAATCATTCCTTATATTTTTATTTGTTAAGATTAAAAATAACAATGTTTACGTTAAATTTATTTTTTATAATTTAATTTTTAAAATTTTTGAATCATTAATATGAAATTAATTTATTAATAACATTATATAAAATTTTAAATTAAATTTTAATAAATATCCATGAAGGGCGAATGTTTTTTGAAAAAATCATTTTTCACTTTGGTAGAGTAAGACCACAATGGGTGAAATGAAGAATTTTAAAAGTGTCTAAAGACAAGTAATAAACTTGTTAATATTAGACTTTTATAAAAATAATAAATTATATTAAAATAAAAAAAATTTCCTTTATTTACTATAATTTTTGATAAAATATACAATATTAGTATTGAAATGTAGAAAACATAGTTTTTTAGAAACTTGTATTTTGATATAGGGAATGTTTATGAAAAAGGATCAGATGAGAGGGAATGTATTCTTTTATCATCTATTCATGGGTAAAAATGATGATAAAAATGGATAAAAATGTTTTATTTAATATATAATGGATTTTCATAAGAGGCCATTATAAACCAACATCAAAATAAAGTGAATGTTCTAGAAATTGGAATGATTACCTTTTTCATGAGTCACATCATATTTATTCAACTTAAAGACATTGAATGAGGATTTTTTAGGTCACGTAGGGGAATTAGTAATTTTTGAAGGGATTTTTTTGGATGGATTTTGTTAATTTATTTGATATTTTAATCTTAAGGTGTGGGGAGAGGTGAATGTGTATTTATAAGGGGAGTAATTGGTTGTTTCAGAATAATATTTTTACTTTTTTATCATTTAGGCCATACACTAAATATATTATGAAATTAATTTTCTATGATTTACAATATGAGGATTTTTTGTATTAAAATAATTTAATTGGATGAAGTCTTTTAATAATTAATTAAAGGAAAAGGACCCAAAATTTCTTTTCATTATTATAAAATTTAACTTGGGTTCCAAAATTTAAAACTATGAATTGAAATTTACAATATTATTTTTAAATACATTATTTTAATCCTTAAATTTATATTTGATTTATGAAAAAAATTAATAATTTTTTTTTCATTCTTATATCATGATGATGTCCTAAAAGTTATGGTATTTATAAAAAAAATGTTTTAACAAATCAATAAAAATATAATTTTTTATAAAAATACCAAAATTTAACACTTGGTAATTTCAGCATTATAATTCCAAAAATGAAATACATTTTTCCAAATTCATACTAAAAATATTGTATTTTTTACATTAAATAATATAATATCAATCTATTAAGAACAAAAAAAATTTTGATGAGTGATTAATTTTTTTATTATACATTAATTATTATTTATTTGATATTTATTTATTTATACATGTTAGCAATATTATGAATTTAAAAAAAATTAATTTGAAATTAATTTAAATTTAACACATTACTATAAAAATATGAAAAAAAATGTTTTGATAAACATAGTACATTATAGTTAAAATGGTATGAAAATGACTATATTAATTGTTTAAGGACTACCTTACCAATTTTGTATGACTATAATGTTATAATAATACATTATATAAATGAGAAATTTAGTTCAAAGATAAATATAAAAAAAATTATAGTGTTATTTCAGTGTAAAACATGTTATGTATTATCTTAAAATAGAATTTATAAAGTATCCAGATATGAAAAAATTAAATTATTCATTAATTGAATTGTTATATTAATTATAAATTTCTATTAAATTATTATTTTAGTGCAAAAATAATAATCAAAACATTAAAAATTACTATATTAATGAATATTTACTATTCATAAAATTGATATATCATTTTCATGAAAACATTTATTCAATAATGGAGACTACTTAGTTAATAATTATTTTTATAAATATTTTTTTTATTTCACTAAAAATAAATGAAAGATTTTCATTTATCATTTATATATAAAATTGAAAAAAAATTAAATAAATAATTATATTCACTGTAAATCATAGAGGTTACAGAGTAATGTGGCATAAATAATGTAATGTTAAGAGAATGAAATAAAATGTATTTACAGTTGATCTGGGATATAATCAACATCCCTTAGTCCAATATACAAACATCGAATGTAAATTTGGTGATTCTATTGAGTGGTTTTTCACAAGGATCTCAAAAATTAGTGATAATAGTTGACACTAAGAATGATTTTAAGGCATATATATCCATTTTGTTGAGGACCTCACGACTTAGTATGAGAAGTTTAAACATCACAAAACTGATAAGTAAAAGTAGATGACACTTAACCAAAAATAAATTGTATGTTAAAATGGAAACATATATGGAATAATATTTTCTCTATGACTAATAGTATATGGTACTTCATCCAAAACCCTAGTTTTCAAGGTGTATTAGTTCTGAATAGATTGTTTCTATAATTTAAATTTAAATGAATACAATGGTAATAAGTAAAAATATTCAGTGTAGAGCACTATAAGTATGTTCTATTCAAGATGGTGAATTATTATTCTCCCTGTATTTCCTCGTATGTTTGTTTTAATCAACTAACAATATAATTAATAGAATAATGAATGTACATAAGTATAAATTTTCATCTAGTTTCATATTTCATCTTATGTGGCTCTTGGTTACTTTTAATAAATCAACTTTTCCATTAAAATATGAGAAATTATATACATATTACTAAAGATAAATCTTTTGATTATACTTTTCTTCTGTTGGTTATTTCAATGAAAATGAAATCAAAATTATCTTCCATTATCTCTATGATTTTATCAGAAACATTTATTGACATTATATCTTTTTATCTATCTCCCAATATTAAAATAAAAAAATAATTTCACACAACAAATAATGTTTTCAAAAAACATTTCTTTATTTTCCTAATTACCATGAAATAAATTTCTCAAAAATAAATGAAATAGATAAATATAATATCTGAATCTCCACATAACCTTAATGAATCTTCAAAATATGTAAATAGATTGAAAAAACTATTTAATTATTTAACATAAATGAGCCTGAAAATAACTCATATATCTTCCTAAAAAGATAATTTTCAATCAATTTGAATAATTTGGAAGAAATATGATAAAGATTTTATAGATTTGAAATCATAATTTTATGATAAAGAAATGCAATTAATGTATGTCATGACCTAAAATTTCTCTAAATCACAACGCCTGATGACTCAACAAGTAGGAAGCAAAACATTCATTCCACATGAGTCATAAAATCTATCCAATATTCTATAAATCATGAACCAAGGATTACATGTAGCATCTTTTCATCCTCTGATCTACATTAAATCATTTTTTGTGTTATATTTTTTGATAATCCAATATCACATCTTCTCTTCTCATATTATTTTATACAATTAACTATGTTTCACATGTTGTATTTTATAATATTTATTATATTTACTCAATTATGTATTACCTAATTAATTTCCCTATTCTACAAATATTACACATTGTGAATAGGTTTCTTCAAAAAAAATAATTTTTTAATAAAATATATTTTATTTCACCTGATGTGCTGCCTCCAGAATTATAAAATCCTAAATTTAATACTATTTGTATCATATAATCCATATTTATTATAAGTTTTAGTTCTTATATATTCTATTACACTTCTCTAAATTGTGCATCTTTAACCACATAAATTTTTTGTATTCTTATAAAATATGACTTTTCACCCTAAAAAATCATTCATATAACATATATTTATAAAAAATCTTAAATGTGGTTCATAAGTAAAAAATATACCACTTATTACTATACAGTTAAAAATTTCTTCAAACTATTAGTTTTCTAAATATATTTATCTTAATATCCATATAATATGTAAAAGGTTCAGTAGATTCATAATACAATATCATCTTTCAAAATTCAATTCATAAAAATATTATCTTTCAATACGTAATATATTTAATTTTCTACAAATCTAATTTTCTAGCATTTGTTATATATTTAGTGTTGAAAATGATGTGGAATATATTTATGAACATCATATGTAATATAATTGACTTTAGAAAGTTTCAGTAATTCCAATAGAAAATAAATATATTGTTCATGAATAATATTTTTTTTGTAAAATATATATAATATCCTATATTTAGAAAATTATTTCTATATAAAATGTGTTAAATCGAATAATAATAAATAAATCTTTGTAATAAAAATTAATAGATAATGAGAACATGAATAAACATAATAATCAACTAATGACAAATGATAATATATAATGAAATATATAAGACAAATTGTAAGGTAT
Organism: Viscum album; assembly: GCA_963277665.1. Lineage (NCBI taxonomy): Eukaryota > Viridiplantae > Streptophyta > Magnoliopsida > Santalales > Viscaceae > Viscum > Viscum album. The sequence goes on along the minus strand of OY728139.1, from coordinate 683,509,800 downwards.
AATGTAATTATTAAAACATAAATAACATGGTAATGACACATTCTATATTCTCTCGCTTTTTCATAATTACAAAACTGAACACATAAAACAAAATCCCACCCTTTATAAATATAAAAATTATATGCAAATTGAGAGTGGATCGATTAAAGATAGAAAACTTATTATTTGCAACACATTATCACATAATAGAATAAAACATCAACACCACGGTTATGTGAAGTCATTCTGTCCTTTTTAGTAATTAATATATTACAATGAACATATGCTTAAATTAATGATCATGAATAAAACTAATATACATTAATATTTAATAATAAATATAATTAACATAATTCAATAGAGCTATAAATAACACCTTTTAATTATTTATAGTCATGAAATAACAGTTATAATAGTAAAAACATACTTCCAATAAATAAATAATTGAATAAATATATCTTGGACTGTTTCCTGGTAAAGAACAATAATAAAAATAGAAATCAATGTCACATTAATAAAAAATAACTTTAAATTGAATTCATAGTGTGCTCATTCATATATACCCATAGTTTAAAATAATAAATTACCCTAAAATAATAAACTAATAATGAAGTAAAAAAATTTCACCCTTAAATTAATCTTATTCCCCTTTAAGAATAATGACAATTCAACCTTCCCTTCATAAAAATATAAGAAAATAAATAACTATTAAGTTAAATAAATGTGTATAATACTTTTTACAATAATAATACCTAAAACTAGTTAAAAATTGAAGATAAAATAAAAATATTTAAATAAAATTAAATAATTTATAGTTTCACTCATGCAATAAAAAATAAAATAGTTAAGTATATGAAAAATAATAAAGATAAAACTCCCTTAAACTAATAATAAATATATTAATTGTATTCTGTGAATTAAATTAAATTGTATTCAAATAACTAAATATAAATAGTTATACCACATATAATGTATATTAAAATAGAAAAATAACACATAATACATAACAAAAATGAAAAAAAATTATAAATAATCAATCAAGTACATGAAGAAATTAATCAGAGGAAGAACGTGTGAAAAAAATAGCAATGTATTAAACATATTTTCACAAATTGAATATCAAATTAAAAATATTCTCATTATAATACACCTATAAATATTATTATAATGAGTATAGATTCTAGATAAAAAAAATTCAATAATCATTCCATCATATAAAATAATGATTCAAACAAACAAATTTGGGGGAAATAAGAACTAAATAATTATGAAAGTGTTTCCACAATTAAAATTTAATAGTACATTTCATGTATATATTAAAAATATAAAAAATTTAAAGGAAATACCTCGTTGAATGATGAGAGGGTATGGTTTTCACCATCAGTACCAGACATCATTTAGTTATATATGGGGAAATTCATTCCAATCATCTTGAGAGGTAGAGAGCTCATGATCATGAAAATTATTAAAATCATTAGGGTTATGGTTATTCAATTTACTTGGACTTTGGGTAATCATTCAATGTATTAGGTCAGGAGATGTTGGGCCTATAGGTCATTTAAGGGTTCCCTCACAACCTAGTTCCAAAGAGGACTATCCCAAAATAATATATATATATATACCTTCATGATTTTGGGAAAATATATGATGAAATTCCAAATATAATTCTCTATGACGTTCATTTATTTAATATGTATTATATGTTTAATAAGTATCTATAAGTAAATTTTATGCAACAACTGTCTGTATATCAATTCACATAATAGCTCGTGTGGTAGATTCATAAAAAATTCAATCAAATATTTTTTTATTCTAATATGATTTTGGGTCATGCAGCGTTAACAATAAATTACTTTAGATAAAATTTTAAATTTTAAATATAACTACTAGTTTGAATATTAGATAAATATATAGAAATATATGTATTCTTAATACCTTAAAATTGAGGGATTTCAAATGAATAATCATGATCATAATTTCAAAAAATTACCAAATAAAAAAAGAAATAGTAAACATAATATTACATTTTAAACCATGAATAAAATAATATATTTAGGGATTTTGTTTTTTACAATTTCATTGAATTCAATGTTTTACTTTAAATAAATTAGAATTATTGTGGTTTTTTTAAACAATATTATCCTTTAGTAAAAACACAGGCATCCAATTTCAATCAAACCAACATGAGTTAATAAATCATTAATTATATTTTCTTGCAACGCATAAGAATATTTAACTTTATTTTGTTTATCGTTTAATTCCCAATTAGTTTTAGATAAATAATTTTTTTCATTAAGAACAGAACCATGTGCTTTCTACAGATATTTATTATTATTCATTGTAGTTCCATATTTTTCATCAGTAATATTATAAAAAAATTAATTTATTCAAAATAATAGTTTTTATATATATAAGTATAATGGTTAAAGGATTTTACATAATTAGTCTGGTCCATAATACCTAAATTTTCATTTGGATAGAAATTATCATCTTTAGATTTTCTGTTTGATTCTTCACTAGAAATCAAACTATGAAAATCTTTATCGGATGATTTGAATATATAAAATTAATTGCAACATTAAATTTGTTTTATAACCCAAGAAGATAATATTATTATTTTATCTCAATTCCTTTTTAAGAAAAAAAAATATTCTCCCTCACATCCCGATTAAAAGTACATTTAGAAACATTAAAAAACTCATTTAATCCTTACCTGAAATGATTGTATTCATATCCATGGAATTAAAATCATAATTAGTATATTGAATATAATTCCATGTTTCAGGTACACCAATAAGGATCTTTTATGGTTTTTACCCCTATCAAATAAAATTTCAATCAAACATTATTCCTATATATAATAATTACAGCATTCCACCTATCATAATTATCCCTATTTACATATGGGGAGCTAATAATCGATATAATATCTCCATGATCATAAATTTTAATCCCACTTTTTCATGTAGGATATTGTTTTCTAACTTGTTAATGCTGGATGGATATGTTATTGATGAACAGGATATAATACCACTTGTTGTCCGATCTAGGTTGAAGATAGACTCAACATGGTGTGAATTTGATCCTTTATATAATTTATTTAAATTTTAAACATGCCTTTTTCAGTTATATTTAATATGTTATTTTATTTTAATTTATTAATACCTTAAAAATAATTTAAAACCTATATATAGGCTTAGTGATTTTATTCAGATCCATTTCCTAGGGATCTCATAATTATGTAAATAAAGTTGATAATTAGTTCAATGATTTTTCTTAGACTTAAAATCATTTTTTCAGGGACCTCAAAAATGAGTATGTGTATTTGATTGTTCATATTATAGCTAATTAAAAATAGATAAAACTTCAGATCAAAGAGTTGTAATGTATAAGTTTAAACATATTCAGTGAAAAGTTTGTTATATAACTAATTGAGATAAATCATCCTCTAGAAATAAATTTATGTAAGTGCATTAATTCTGAAGAGATATTTACCATAATTTTATTATTAATCAATACATATACAAAATATAACAATATTCAATGTATAACAATAGAAGAAATTAATATCCAAGATAGCATGAGCTTCCTTTATCTTCCCCTTCCCATTGTTTTAATCAAGTGATAGTGTAAGTATGAAAATAATGATTGTATAGAATATTTTCAATCTTTATTGGTTTCATATTTTTGTGTGTGTTTCAGTTTGTATATTTTTATCACATCCACATTTACTTGATCTTACCATAAATCATAAAAAAAATAAAAAAAATAATTCTTATCATTGAAGTATTCTTTCTTTCATTAATTCCAAAATTTATAATGAAAATGATTTGAAAATATATCCATGACATTTTTATAAACATCCATAGTTGTTTTAGTTTTCTATATCTATATCTCTTAATTTATCTCCACTTCTCATTGTTCCCATGCTTCTCTCTTCCACAACGGTGACTAAACCATGGAGTCATCATTGACTAGAGATCTCATTGAAACCAACCAACACAAAACCAAATCTGCACAATGTTGAATCGAAGGTCCACCAAGAAACTATCAGCATCGTCGATTGAAGCATTTTCCAATATACCTTGTTTTTTCCATGTAATTTTGAAATCTAAACCGTGCATCTCAACCCCATGTCGCATATTGAACCTGAAGTTGATCCATTGGCTTGAGTCGCTTTAGAGATAAACTAAAACTAAACCCCTTTAAGGGGATTCTACATATGGCCAAGTCATCATCACCACATGAAGATTTCTCCAACCACCACAAAACTGGATCATTATCGTTGAGGGGACCAAGAGTTACATCGTTGGAGATTATATCATCGTCAGATTAGCCTTTTTGTCAATCTGGTGTATCCAGCTTCTGCCGAGCGAAGGAGAATAAGACCTCCCCTATGTGGCCACAGATAGAGGTTGTAGGAACTGTTGTGGCTTCTAACAGAATCCAAGCACGTGAATAAAGGTAAAAAAAGAAATAAAATTAACTAAATATATAATAGTAATTTAAAATAATAAAACATAATAATAAAAATAATAATTATTATATTTTAAATTAAATAATAATTTAAAAAATATTTTAAATCAATTAAATTATTTATTTTTAAATAATTCTAAATAAAAATTGAAATAAAAATTATAATTACTATTGTGTCAACAAAATAAAATTATAAAATTGAATAATCATTCAAATAATAATAAAAATAATTATCATTTTATGATGATATAAAAATATTCAGAGTAATAATGTTAAAATAATTAATTTAATTCTTTAAATTTTTTATTAATATTAAACAATTAAAAATAATAACATTTACTTTTATTAATAACAAATGATTCTAAAATATATATATTAATTAACATAATAATTTTAAAATTTACAATAATCTAATAAATTTAATAATAATTATATAAATAAATAAATAGTTATTTATAAAAGTTAAATATTTACAATAAACATTAAATAATTTACTAACATTGGTTTTCATTGTGCATACCCCATCCAAATTTACATCAATGTTCAACCCAGCCATTTAGGTACTTTCAGTTAAATTGATATTCTCAAGCCTCGTGGATGGCATGAAGGGAAAACACATGGATGATGTATAAGAGATCACCAATGAAAATGTTACTTGTTTTGGTTGAACAGCAGGGAACAAAAAAAGTATTTTAAAAATAGAGAGGAAGTTTCATGATGAGGAGGGATTCAATCAATCTATTCACATTACAATCAAGAGAAAGTGAAGGATGAGAAACCAAGGAGGTTGAGGAAGAGGATAAAGGCTTGCGACACAAATATAAGAAACAACAACCTTTAGAACATTTTCTGGAAGGATGATTATTCTACCATGTTCATCATTTGTTATTTTTTAATATAAATTACTCGAATTTTATTTTTAGCATGATTTGTTCGAATTTATTCTTATTCAAGGGGAGGAGATTTCAAATATGTAGGGTTTTTATTTTTTTTTAAATCATTAATTTTTTTCAAATTTTAGAATTTATCGGTGAGATAAATTAAAAAAATAAATAAAATTGATACACATATATCATTTTTTGATACAAAACATTGAAAATGATTGGATAGATCATTTCTAATGACATTTTCTTCAAATTATTTTCCCCTTTTGGTGATTCTTGAAGTGACAAGCTTCATGAACCATCAAATGACATGTTAATCAACTATAGAGATAGATTAACCATGCCCTTTTACATTTTTTTTAATTCAAAATGATTTGCATGAGTATCATTATCAATTTTACCCATTTAGTGTTAATTTACATCAAGCTTCTATTTTGATTGTATTTCATCAATCCATGTTCCTGTTTCAACATCATTCGTTCATACTATTTATTTATTTTCACCACATCACCATTTCATAGTTTATAAAAAACACATATTCATCATTTAACAATAAATAAAAAATTTTGATTAAAAAAATTTCACATTGTGTTTATAGTGGGTACTAATTTGAAAACATTATTACTATAACGTTTCTTATCCTTCTCAAGGATTTGACCCTACATACCACTATATTTTAGTTAGTAGGAATTTATAAATTTTTAAAAATCAATACATTTCAATGATGAATGTTCCATGTTTTAGGTACAATTTTGATGAGTATTTATGGTGTTATTTCATTAACAAGGTTTTTTGTGGTCTCAAGAAAGGATAAGAATTACCTTTTCTATTAAAATTATAAGAAGCTACTAAGTGTTACATCACTGGATAAAATTTTATCAAGGATGTTCCTTATTTTTATTGCCTTATAATTATTCAAAATTTCTTTATTAATAATTCGATATTTATTTTCTTCTATAAACTATAATGGATATTGTATTATTATTGAAAACTTTTCTACAATGCATGTAAATCCTTTCATTGTTTGAAATTATGTGTGGTGGAGAAGGTTTCACCGATTTTGGCTATCATTAAATGGAAGTATTTTTTTTTGGGGTTTCAGTATACACTTTTACTATGATGTTACATATTTTGATAGAATCTAATTTTTTATCTTGTTATACCCATTTCCATATAATCAATTTTGATATGAAATTTTTGGAACATAATGGAATAAATTTATTCACTCACTATAATGAAAATTCATTTGATTATTTTATTAAATATTTATTTGTGAGAACTTTTATAGTTTGAATATCATTATGACCCTTAAACATGTCACTTAAATAGTAAATTGAAAATCCATTTTGAGATTTCAAAGTCATAATTTTTATTCTCTACCAATGAATTCAACTTTGGGGAAACTTTTGGGTTTTTAGTATAGGAGAGAGGGACTTAATTTTCTATTCTAATCTCTGATTTAATGTAATACCTTAAAATTCCTTTAAAAATATTATAAAAAATGATCAAATTTTTTCAGAATTCTTTCACAATATTAGTATCATTAGGATTTATTCTATATTATCATTCATTCATAACAAATGTAAAATTACTTACTAGTTGTCGAGGGTTGGATTGAATATGAATTTTTCTTTATGAAAGATTTCTGAGTGAGGTCTTATATTGTATTTATGAATATTATGTTTAGGTACTAATAACTTGAGTGATATAGAATAGATTCATTTGATATTATGATGATATCTTTTGGAAACTGGATGTTTGAACATGAATAAAGGAGACTCACCTTTTGATAAAAAAATAAATAATATAATCACTTAGGGATAAAACATAAATGGCAGTCTAATAAGTCCTTTAAAACTAGCTTAAAATGGGAAAATAGGAACCCATGGTAGATATTTGATATAGTTGGTACAATGTAGATGGGTAAGTCCTCTATACATTTCAAATAAGTTCATCAACACAATGGTTTTCAGAACATACCTGGATAAATAAAATTTAATATATATATATATATATATATATATATATAATAACGTTCCTAGATTTCAAAAAGGAGTTCATTAAGATGAAGGTAATTTTGAACTCTAGATGAAGAAGGGGAAAATTGACTTGTATAAAAATCACTTAAGTTGTGTCAATTATGTGATTTAAAAACATTTATATAAAATTTTCTTTTTTGAGCTTTGGAGAAAGTCAAAGTAGAATATTCCATCTATTAGGATTGAATATTCACTTATATTTAACATGTTACCACTATTAAAATTAGAAATAATACATGAATTGATGTAAGTTATTAAGTGTGTCATGAACTCTTTTGGAGTGTCATCCAATCCGATACTTGACATAGCACGAGGAATTGACCGGTGTGTATTCATGATCCCCATGGTCTAGTAAAAAGTTCCTGGGTATCAATAATGCAACGAGGGAATGATTTTACCCTGATAATTGATCACAAAAAACCAACTATAATAAATAAACCAAAACTGGATAACCAAAACCAAAAACAACATAAAAAATTTTAGATTCGATTTTTACACAATTTAAACCAAAACCTAGAAGTGATACAATAAAAAAAGGAAAAATGATTGTATCCTCATAAACCACCATGTAACAAGAGGTGTGTCATCCTTAAGATACCACAACAACATCTATAAGGGTAGATCAATGGAAACATGATCCACCACCTCTAAACATATTTCTTTTACCTGTATCAGACATAACCAAGTATACCTATAACGAAAGGTGTTTTTAGGGAGTTATAAAAGGACTATTAGGATGCGAACAAACAATGATATTTCAGGTTATAAACATCATAGGAAAAATTAACATGAATGTTTTTCAAAAAATTGGGTTAATTTTTTTTAAAAGAAAATATTTTCATAGGAAAGAAATTTAAATAAAATACATGACTTGCTTAAAAAAACAGAAAGTGAACCATATGACCAAGTTAATACAGTACCACAAATGTGCACTAATTCATAGTTAATCTCTATAGGCACTATCTCTAGTGAGTATTATGGAACATTTCATCCACCTAATAACCTAGGATTTCTTTTGAGATCAATTTCATTTCAAACAGCAAATATAACATCACTTTCACATATACATGATCTAAATAATGAAACACAGATGATAAAATACCATTACCAAAATCAAAACCTCTTTTGAAACTAAACACACACCAACCACATTTTTAAAACATGATTAACACCATCGGCATATTTTATCAAACACCATAAAGGCATCAAATAAGGAATCATATATGAATCAGACATGTAACATAACAAATTTTCTTCAAAAAAACATATTCAACAAAATAATAAATTGAATAATTTTAAAAAACATATCTCACATCATATAAAATATATATAACTCAATCATGAGGCAAGGAAATCATATCAAACACATCAAATATTTTTTAATCATGGAACCACCAACTTTGAGTGAAGAGACTTCAGGAAATCTATTCAAATCATAGACCTAACCACAAATTCACTATTTAGAGGAATGATCAAACCTTAAATATCAATCATAAACCCAAAAAATTAATATAAAACCCCAAATAATACACTATTCCCACTGGATAAGTGAACCCCCATGAAGGATTAGAGAAAACCCTAGAAAAAGTGGGGAACCAAGGGAGGGGGATTTACTTGAGGGGTTCTTGAATAATCCAAGACAAATCTACTTCTAAAATGGTTTATAAGTTAGTAAAGAAGTAGTGGGAGGAACTACTATGGTAAATATCCTAATTTCGGGAGAGAATGGGTGGATTCAGTTTTATTTAGAAGGGGGTAGTTTAGGAATTTCATGATTTTAAATGACCTGAAGACACACATGGTTTGACCGTATGGTTTTCCAAACCATGCAGAAACTATGTGCCCCTCACAATATAAGTAGGACATGACACATAGGCATCCCTCAGACTTTAAAACCCACTCTCTAACTGCATGATAATCCTCTATCCAAAAACACCACTTTGAAACATGATTTCCTAGACAAGGGAACACAGATCTTCAAACCATGTGTCAACTATGTGCCACCTACTGTTTACCCAATTTTTTTATTTTTCAACAAAACATCGAAGAAAATTCAAAGGATATATTCTAGACCAAAAATAAAAAGAATAATGTAACCTTAAAAGGGAAATAATATGTTTGAAAACTGTCTCGATTATTAAAACTTTCTACCCTGAAATTTTAATATGAATCTTGTTTAGAGAATAAAAATGGACACTCTTGTTTAACCCATGACTTCAACTCCCAAGTCTCATGATCATCAATACCATTTTTTCAATTAATATAGACCATTATAATAATCTTACCATGAATCACTTTCTTTTAGGAATCTATGATCCACATTGGATTCTCAAACATTGAAAAATATTGTTCCAACTTCATCTCTTCCCGATTCAATATAAGAGATGGATTTGGATTATATTTTATCAATTATGAGATATGGAACATGTCATGGGTCAAGATGAACTAAGAGGGAAAGTATAACCTAAAATATAACCTTCTGATTATCCATGTAATATTGAAAGGTTCGACGTACCATAGTGTTAGCTTCCCCTATTTACCCAAATGGTGATGAACTAGGCAATGTTCCACTTGAAAGAACACCCAGTCACAAATAGAAAACTATAGATCTCTACATATCTAATTGGAACAAGATTTGTGGTGACTTTGATCTATCAATAATTGCCTCCAGATTATCTTGACCTTCTTAGACACCTCTTACATTATGCTCAGTCCCAACAGTGTGGTCTCACCTACCTCATCCCAAAATAATAGTAATAGACATGGACGACCATAGAGAGCCTCAAATGGTGGTATTCGAATAGTGGATTGGAAACTATTGTTATATGAAAACTAACCCAATCTCAAATGTCTATCCCACTTTCCTCCAAAATCCAAGACACATGACCGGATAATGTCTTCCAAGATTTGACTCACCCGCTCTGTCTGGCCATCAGTTTGAGGATGGTATGCCATACCAAACATAATATGTGACCCTATTTCCTTCTAAGGACCTTCCCAAAATTGAGAGGTAAAATGGGTTCCCTGTTAGAAATTATAGCTGACGGAACACTGTGAGGCCTCATAACCTCTTGAACATATAATCACCCCAACTCATCCACCTATGTTGAAAATGTAATTAGGATAAAATGAAATGACTTGGTCAGATGATCTATTGTCTCTCAAATATCATTACTTCTTTTTGGGTTTTGAGTAAATCCAATAATAAAATACATAGATATATCACTCCAATTCCATGTAGTACACGGTAGTGGCTTTAACAATCCAGATGTCCTTTGATACTCTAATTTTATTTGTTGAAATGTGTAACACGTCAACACGAAGTCAGCTATATTCTGCCTCATACCAGACCACCAAAACTGACAATGAAAATATTAAAACATCTTGGGAAAAGCAGTATGAACAACCCATAGATACTAGTGTCTCTCCTACATCACCACCATCTAACAACACCAACAAATGGACCTGGAAACATAAGACTCTTTTAGAGAGAAATGACCAAACCCAAGGTGTCCCCCCATCATGAAGACACTTTGTACACTACTGGAACAACTGAACAGTAATATTCCCTCATTGAATCATCTCTATAGTAAATGAACCCAACAAAAAACTAGCCAATAATGCACCCCCACTGTACTCTTTAGCTTCTAGGTGCGTCTGAGGAAAGATCCAGATCAATGCCCACTCGTCGCTGGACTCTCTCAATGCATGAACTGTCAAATTATTGCTCAATTAATTGGCAACAACATTACATTTTCCGAGGGTATAAACTATATCAAATTCAAACCCTTACAAGTACTCTACCCAAAAATACTTCCTAAAGTTTATATCTTTCAAGGAGAAAATGTAGTCAAGGCTATTAAAATCAGAATGAAATAACAATTTATCCCCAACTAGATAGCGGTGATGTGTTTTAAAAGATATCATCACCATATTTAAATCCACGTCATGGGTCACATAGTACATTTCATGTGTTTCGAGTAGATGATAACCATACTCCACCACTTGGTCATCCTGCATAAGCAAACATCTCTGACACACACCTAAGGAATAAAAATAAACCACATACCCCATTCCATATTCATGAATTCTTAATAAATTAGCAGTATTTAACCATCTCTTGAGATTATAAAAGGAATATTGGTATTCTAGGCCCCATTAAAACTTCACCCATTTCTAGGTGAGCACTGCCATGGGAGAAGAAGACTATGAGAGGTCCCAAACAAACTGCCCGTAATATCTGGCTATGATTAAAAATAAAATGATCTCAAACACACACCTCGAATAGTCCCCTAAAATTACTCTGTAGATCTTCTTAGGGTCCGATTAATCCCATTTATCCAATACCACATGGCCCAAAAACATTTCCTCTCTAATCAAAAAGGTAATCATTAATATTTTGGTAGAAATGAGATGGTCTGGAAGGGTGCCTAATTTAATATTTAAATTTCTCTCATGCACCAGAACAAATTTGATATAAAATAGGATGTGATCCATGAATACTACGAAAAGGAATCCATATAGTAGTAGAACACCCTTTTCATAAGTTTTATGATGACTCTTGGAGCATTTTTCAACCTAAAAGGCAAGACCAAGTACTAAAAGTGGTCGAAACATCTTTGAAAATCCATTATCAGAACATCATCCTATTTTACTCTGAATTGGCAGTAATTGGAAGACAATTCAATCATTTAGTACCACCTTTACCCATTAAGATGATCAATCAAGTCATAAATTTGGAGTAACGGATATATTTTCTTGATTGTTAGCCTATTAAACATCTGGTAATTGATGCATAATTAAAGAGATCCATCATCTATTTTTGTGAACAAAACTAGGGGCCTAAGGATGGATTGTTGAGAGAATGAATACTTATGATTCTAAATCATCCAATTATACCATTAATTTCCTCAAATATATTGGGGACATAAGATATGAGGGTAGAGATATCAGTTGTGTTCCCTTCACTAAGTCAAAAGAAAAATCCACAAACTACTCTGGACGAAATCATGAAGAGTAATAAAAAATACCTCTGGGAACACATCGACCACATGAGGTAATACACCCTCAGTAACACTACCATCGACCCCCGCTATGAGTGATGATAATAGAAAAATTAGGTTGCCTATTTCTGGAAGTGGAGTTCCAACAAGACCTGACTGAGAATCTCATTCACCATGAAAAACCAAAGTACTTAAATCAAGTTAAAAAAACTCACCCACCTTCTATAGTTATCGATACGCGCATAAAATAGAATCAACCAATGCAAATGAGGATTACATCAAAGTGGTTTATTTCCTGAAGAAAGAAATATCATTCCACCTCGATCCCAGACACGGTGAGTGCATAAGACAGACACCTGAGACCCATATCGTTCTTCTTACCAAGAGGAGTTACCAACTCCATTGTGTACGGAATCAGATAAGTTGGAAAACTCAACATGTTCACAAGGTTTTCAAAGTAAAAGAAACAAAAGAACCATCATTAAAAAAAATTGCAGCTATATATGATACAATCAAAAATTTACTTCAAACTATCAAAATACCTGAATCAGGATTCACTGTTTCTTGGTCCCAAATATAATGAATACTTGTCTCTTCTTGAGTCTGAGTATAACCACTGGCATGTGACTCTCCCATCAATTGAATTTGTGCAGAATATTATCCATCCATGATTCTGCGACCACCGAACTGAGAACCCACTGACTTGGGAGGATCTAACTGGGTTTCCATCCCCATAGAATCCACCGATCTTGCACCACTATAATAGGGAAAAGTATCCCTATAGAACCACTAATAGTTCCCAATATGTTGGAACTGATGTCATGAACATGGTGGGATTGGAAAAACATATCCCATGTGCCCTAGCATCCCATACTGATTGAACATAACAGATCCAGCATCTAAAACCACTGATGATGTCAGTCGAGAAGGATGGCCTGAGATACCACAACCTTTCTGTCCCTACATGTCTTGTTTCCTATTTTTTCATATGAACAGCTGATTCCCATTTCTAACATAGTCCCAAATGAACCAGACCATCATTTTCAGTCAATTTACACCATACATGTATAATAAACCATTTCTAGATAGGTCTTTTCTTAAATAGAAATACCTGAGAGTAGATATCTTGCCGCGACCCTCTCTTTCACCTCTATTCCTTCATCTTCTCATTGGAAAAAATTTAGTTGTGTACTCTAATAATGTGGAAAACATTTCGTATACTCCATCATAAACCATTTACCCTAAACATTATCCATAAACTCTAGTGGTTTGGAATATGATAATAATTTATTCTATCACTGTTTATTTAAAATAACCTTGAAGTCCTTCCAGTTCATATGCTCATTATTTCTTGATTGAGAAACTGAGTCATTCCACCTTTGACTGAGACCTTATATCAATAACGAACCCATTTCACCCTGAAATTTTAGTAGTGTTATGAAACTCAAACAACCACTCTATCTTCTCAGTCCATTCTTCTGCTTCATGAGGTTTCGTACTACCTCATAAATAAAAAGGATTGTTCTTAATGAACTCATGTGTCCTTTCCTTTCTAGGCCATGGTTCGGCTTCCATAACTTCTGTAGGAATGAAACCCACTCTATATCTCAAATCATAGATATCTCAAACCACAGAATCCACTAATATTTGATCAATTGGTGGGATATAACTCTCTCCAACCATTTCCAACAGTCGCACAAGAATTCTCAAGGGAGTCATTTTCTATAAAAATAAATTACTACAAGAAAACGATCAATACAACCATTTCAAAAAAATCAGTTATATCCGCCAATATCAAAACTCCATAATGAGAAATAACCAAATCCATCATAATAACAAGTCAATGGACCACTCCAAACCCTCCTAGTGTAAATATACAGTCTAGAGCCTATACGCAACACTAGTAGAAGAAATAATATCAAATACCAACATCCCATTGTGATTGGTGATCTTTCACAAGGAATGCTAGACATACACCCTACTAGCCATCAGACCATCAACTCCTTATAATCATAGCTCTTGTATATCTAGAATCATCCTAGATAACGTGACCCAAAAAGAGTGTAACATCCTATGATAAAAAAATTTCATGAACCATGATGGAGTTCAATCAAATATGACACCCTACCTGGACCGTGGCATCGCCCGAAGGGTGTCCCCGATCCCCAGAAAAAAAACTAGTTTTGGGGTATCAACAATGAAACTTATTAATTATTTCACCTAAATAATAATTCTAAACAACCAACTATTATAAAAAATCCCAAAATGGATAACCAAAACCAAACAAGGTATAAGAACATTAAAATTCTACTTTTAAATCATTTAATCCAAAATCAACAAGGTTATAAAAAAAGGGAAACATGTCATTATCCCCAAAAAATTCTATGCAACAAGGGGATCATCATCCTCAAGCTACCACCACAAAATCTACAATGGTAGACCACTTGCAACTCGAACCTCCACCTTCAAACCTCTTACCTTTACATGTATCAAACATATCCAAGTGTACTTACATCCAATGGTGTATGTAGGGTTTGATCCAAAGCATAATAGGTTACCCCAAAACAAAGGTATTCTTTTCTATAAAAATCACTAGACAAAGTAAAATGCATGGTTAAAAGGAGGATAAGTCAATTTTTATTAAAAACAGTATTTATATGAAAACAATTTAATGAAAAGACATGACTTGCTTCCAAAATAAACAAAAATGTTCACTGTATTCCAAATGTAAGTACAATACCACAAATGGTCACTAATTCACATGAAATCCTTACAGGCACTAGCACTAGTGGGTATCTAAGAACATCGTATCCATTTGAAATGTGGTATAACAACCAAAATGAACAATATCTTCATTCAAGATCCACTAGAGGGGATTATATTCAAAATTCTACGGGTCTCCAACCCTCAAAGGTTTGTTAGTTTTGTATATGACAATCCAAATCAGTGAAACCATGACATTCTACATCTGAATCACTAGAATACTAGTCCTATTCTAACCACCTAGTCACATAGGATACCCTTTTTATCAATTTCATTCCACACATCACATACAACATCACATTCACATATATAAAATCTAAACCATGAAACACACTTGATAAAAACCATTTATATATCCAAACCCTATTTTAAATCCAAATGCACACCAAAACCATTTTCAAAATATGATTTTCACCATCTGTGCATTTTATAAAACACCTTAAAGACATCAAACAAGGTATCTTATATGAATCACACATGGAACATAACACATTTTCTTTAAAGAAATTTTTTTAATACACTCGTACTATGAATAATTTTCATAACATATTTCAAACCCCATACATAATATATAAAACTCAATCATGAATCAAGGAAATGTTATCAATCTCATAAAATATCGTTTAATCATGGAACCACCTACCATGAGTGAAGATAATTATAGAATGTGGTTAAAAACATCAATTGTAACTCAATTTCACCCTTCAGAGGTAAGATCAAACCTTAAAATTCTAGATTAAACCCACAAAATAATGATTGAATGATAACTGTGACACGCTAGCCACTAGATAAGTGAAAACCCAAGGAAGAAGATGGAAAACCCAAGAAAGGTTGGATAAACCGAGAAAGGGAGACTTACATGAGGGTTTATTGAAAAATTCAAGCCAAATCCCCCACCAAAATAGAGCCCAAGGGGGAAAGGAGGAAAGTAAAGGTACATTTATGATTAGAAATCTTGAGTGGATGAGAGAAGGAGTGGTTTGGGGATTATTTGGTATGTGGTTGTTTAGGAATTTCATGATATTTTAGGACCTTGAAACGTGCACGGTTTTCCCGCATGTTTTTTTTTTAAATGTTTGGAAACCATGCTCCCATCACTATCCATGTAGGATGTGATACTCAGTTAGCCCGCATGGTTTACAAACCATGTGCTAACCATTAGATAATCTTCTATCCAAATCCCTACTTGGTCGCACAGTTACCTAGGTAAGGGGGAACCATTTTTCAAATAATGGGCCAACTTCTTTCTAACAAATTTTACATATTTTTCCATTAATTTATATTAAATCCAAAGGGTAAATTCTAGACAAAAAAATAATTTGAAAAAATACCTCTAAAGGAAAATTATTACTGTGAAAAACTGGATTCATACAATATTAATGGAATCTTTAATAGTGAATGATAATTTTATTCTTTATTCTCCTAGTAGTTATTTTAATTTGGCAAGGATCTCATTTGAAATTTTGATTTGAAAATGTTATCTAACAGTTTTTATTCCTCCATTTTTAAAAATCCTAACATGATTCTTTTTTAACTAATTAAAAAAATGTTTCTATTTTAATAAGATGACATGAGTGATATTGATTGAGGACAATCAATGATTTCTTGTGGGGAAATTTGAAGTGGAAGTTAATTCAAAAAATTTCCCATTTATTTTTATTAAATTTTTAATATTTTAATTAATTATTTTTTAACTTTTTATTAATTAATAACACATTATTAATTTCATATTTTAATTCATTTATTAAAATAATTCTATAATCAAATTTTTATTTATATCTTTTAATATTATAAATTTGGTCTTAATTTATTTCATGTGCATTAATTCTACAATTTCCTTTTATTTTATTATTCTACATGACTCTGAAATAATAATTTTATGAATTTTTCATTTTATAAATTAATAATTTAATCAATTTATTTTCATTTATTTAACTAAAAATTTAATTTAATTTTAAATATTTTAATTTTTATTCTCATTATAATTTAACCTTTATTATCAATTTAATTATTTAATCTAATTTAAATTATAAAGTTAACACCTTTAAATTTGATGTTTTATTTCAATTTAATTTCTGATTATTGAAGTATTTAATTTCTAAGCTTTTTAATTTCAGTCACCTGATAATTTAAGATTAATTTCAAAAAAATACAAATATATTTATATTTTAAATTATTTCATTCATTTTATGTTTTTATTTATAGAATTTTTAGTTAGAAGAAAATTTGGATAATTTAATTATAATTCATTGTTTTGTCTTTTTCATTTAATTTCTAACTAAAATTACTAATTTTTATTTACTATCTGTTTTAATTTTTTTCCCACTACCAGACAAAATGTCTCACCACCACCCTACCTCTCATTTAATTGGAATGTTCCAAAATTATCCCCCATTGAGAACCCAATGGTGAGTCTACACCCACCACCACTATTCCTTCTCCAAATTTTATTTACCATCCATCATCACTCATCATTTTCAAAGTTATTCCATTTCTTTTACCATGTTCCCATGACCCACCGCCAAGTATATCCAACACTTGCTTCATTACCATAAAAATAAGTCACGGTTGCACGCGTTCCTTTGGAAAAAATCAACCACCTTTCATCACATTAGATGAATCATTGTCTCAGTCTCCACTAATAAAAGTCACCACCATAGTTTTATTCCATCAAATATTGAGTCCACACTCACTATTTCTCAACTCCACTTCTCACAATTCCCCCACTTCTCTCTACTATAATGGTGACCTAGCCTCTATTCGACACACAAGTTCTTATAGAATCCACCATTAATCTGTGACTCACCATCAGTGAAGGAGTCATCGTCTACTGACCATCTCTTTGAAACAAAGCATCACCAAACTAGATCTATACAAGATCAAATAGGTGGTCCACAATGCACCTATATTCATTTCGGATTGAGTAATTCGCTACCACATCACAACTTCTTGTGCATATCTAAAATTTAAACCAAACATCACAACCATTGTTCACTGACAGAACCCGAATCTTAGTTGTTGTCATGAATATATTTGGAAAAAGGCTGAAACTGAATCATTGAATGGGGATGCTATTGACATTCATGATTACCTAACCACTTGAAGTTATCGCCAACCTCCATCAAACTGATTCATCGTCTTTGTGGAGACGAAGAGCTACTGCATTGAAGATTCCATCACTATCTAAATCATCCTCCACTGATCTGGTATATCCATCATCCGCTGAGTGAAGGATAAGAATTCCTCCCCCATATGGAAATGGATAGGGGAAGATGGAATGGTTATGGCTTCTAGGAGAAGACAAGTTGTGTGAATGAAGTTAAAAATAATAATAAAACAAAATGATAAATTAAAATAATAAATAATAATTATTATTATTATTATTTTAATAATTTAAATAAAATAACAACATAAAAAATAGTTGAACATATTTAAATTCGTCATTTATTTGTAATTATAAATAAGCATTTAAATAAAATAAATAATCATAAATGTAATAACATAATAAAATAATAACATTTAATAAAGGTTGAAAATGATAAAAAAAATTACCTTTTTATAAATTTATAAAAATATTAAAATTAATAATGTGAAAATAAATATTTAAATTAATTATATTAATTGAAGGCATAAATAAAATTAAATAATTAAAAAAATAATTAATAATAATAATAAAAATAATTATAAATAAAGATAAATTAATTAACATAGTTATTTTAATATTTGCATTAATCGAATAATTTGAGTAAAAATTAAATAAAGAAAGAATTATTTATTTAAAAAAGTTAAATATTTATAATAAACATTAAATAATTTTTTAATTTAATTTTGTTTCTATGTGAAGACCCTAGCCCAATTTACGTCCTAGTTTATCCCAACCGTTTAGTTACATTCCGTTAAAGGGTTTTTCTCAGGTCACATGGATGGAAGGAGGGGGAATAACATAGAAGATGATAAAGATATCGTTGAAGAAGCAAATGCTTGTTGTGGGCTACCAATAGATAATAGCCGGGTACTTTAATAACAGAGAGACAGATGCATGGGGTGGGGGGATTCATTCAATTTTTTCATTTTGGAATCAGGAACATGAGCCAAAGGAGAAACCAAGGAGGGTGAGGAAGAGGATAGAGACTTGATACCTGAATGCAAGAAATAACTCCTTTTTGAACATTTTCATGTGTAATAATTTATCTCTAAATTTCATTATTTTTTGTTTTATAATTTAAATTACTCATACATGATTTTGAACATGATTTGAGGGTAATTCTTCTTGTTTGGGTGGGGGGGTCAAATCTGTTGGTTTTTTCTTTTTATTACATTATTTATTTTATTTGGAAAATCAGAATTCATTGGTGAGATCAATTTTTAAATTCATGAAATTGATTAAAACTTTTCATTTTTATATTCAAAACATCGAAAAGGTTTTGTGAGATCATTTATAATGATTTATTCTTCACATTAATTTCCATTTTAGTTATTATTGAAGTGGAGAGAGTTATGAACCATCAAATGGAATGTTAATCTCTTAGAGAGAGAAAGATAAATAATACATTTTTCATGTTTTAATAATTGAATAATATTTAAGTGAATTTAGTCACCTATTCTACCCATTTGGAATTAATTTCCCTTGATTATTTATTTTGATTATATTTCCTCAGTCCCTATTTATGTTTCTTCATCTTTTTTTTCTAACTATTTTTTCTTGTTCAACACATTACCTTTTCCCAATTCATTAAAAATTTATTTCTTCATCATTTCTCATGAACTAAATAGAAAATATTATGAAGAAAATATTTTCACCCAAAAACATGCAATGGGTTCTATTTTTGAAAATTTGTTTACTCAAACATTTTTTTAGAATTCTCATGGGATCATCCTTAATTACACCAATGTTTTAGTTTATATGAGTTTATAAATTTATAAACATCAGAAAATTTCAACTATAAGCATGTAAAATATAATAGATATTTCATACTTTACCTTAAAAATCAACTAAAATAATTTTAACAGATAAACATAACATTTAAATCTTCAAATAACCATTGAGAACCTATGATGAATTGATATAGATTTAAAACACTATTTTAATTATTTATTTCAAATATACATGAAAATTTCTCCATTATTATCACATACAAATGGATTCAATCACATTTAATAATTCCATAAAAATATCTTGAAATATATACATATATATATATATATATATATATATGAAATCATAGTCTCAAATCATAAGTTCTTAGTACTATTAGTTATTACCTCAAATTTCTCTATATCCTAACATCTGATAACTCTACAAGTGGAATGTGAAATACCATTTTGTACCAATATTTTTATATATGTGACAGTCCATAAACCATAAGATTTTATATATATATATATCATTTTTGCATAATCTAATCTATATTAGTTAATTATTCATTTCATATTTTACAATAATATAAAATCATATCTTTTTTTCTGATATCATATGATGCAATTAACTATATATAGAATCTCCTAATATATAACACTCATTTGAGTACATGTGAAAGAACATATTGGATATACTATGGAGTAAAAAACAATACACTCGTAGTTCTGATAGGATAGTAATCCACTAGGCTATCAAGAGAGTGTAATTGAGGCTCATCCTTACTATAAGGATAAGCATTTCAGAGCCTATATTATATTACTCAATATTTTGATTCATTTTCAAATTCTATGTATATTTTAGATTATGTAAAGGTGTATTCTAAAAATATTATGTTATAAAACCCAATTTGTATACTCTATTTGGCATGAAGTGTATCTTCCAATATTATAAAATTGAAAATCTTGTCATATTTATAGTATCTAATCCCCAGTTACCATTATGTGGAGTTGTTATATTTTATTCTTCGCTTCTATAAATCATAAAACTCAAACTATAGTATAGTTTCACATTTTTACGAGATATGGGTTTTCTTAGTGGATAAATCATAATTTGAACTTCCCTTTTCCAAAAATTCAACTTAACACCATACGTAAAAAATATATCATCATTTACATTATATGTATGATTTTCTATATACTATAAAAATTGATAATATATTTCCTATTAGATCTATATGATTCATGACGTAATATATTGATTTTTAGTATAGTCTTCTTTAACAAAATTTATTTCATAATATAATTTCTTTTAAATAAATGTTATATTTACATCTCTATAACACCAAATTAAATTTTGTAATATATTTCTTATACAAATTCATATGTAATATACATATGATCTTCATACATAATACAATTTATTTTGGTAGATTTCTAGAATTTCAATAATTAAGAAATTTATATTTTATATGTAAAGAAGTGTTCTTATAAAATTCAGTCAATGTAATGTGTGAGAAATCATGTTATAATAATTCTTGAATAATAAAAAAATATTGATAGAATTTAATAAAACAAGAAAAAATGGAAAATAATGAGAACATTAATAATAATAGTTAGTAAATAATTAAAAATATAAATGAATCATAAAATATATATAACAAAGTGTGATGTATAAATTATTTATCAAAACATAAATAACATTGAAATGAGCCACTCAAATGGGAATACCATTTTAAACTAGAAGGAGTTGGTATAAATACCTAATCAGGACATGGTAAGCCTTTCAGGAGATATCCTTAGGGGTTAAGGATTGTACCTTCGTCATGTGTATTCACTTTATTAAATTACTAATGAACTTATTCCTTTATCTCAATATAAACATAAAAAGGATAACGTCACCCACATTGGGAGAAATACATGTATGAATATATTGTGATGTTTTATCTTTAGATTAAATCTTGAATGATGCCTGAAATTATTGGTTTCTGTGTAAGGGTTCTATTCATACTAATAGGTATATAGTATTTATGTAATAAAGTGTAATGAATTTTGTAAATCATTTATCACACTGATTCACCCCTTCTAATGTTACTGCACTAGATCACTAGGCACTGTACTTATTATAGTATTGTAATGACTTTCAAAAAGAACTTGAATGTTTATGTTTTTTCATATAGTCCATGGTAACAATGACAAAGTCAGTGATGTAGGTAATTAAAAGTCTAATGGGACTGGACTATTTAGGTTACAGCCCAGTAAGGCCTTTAGGATATTTTATCATCGATGATGTATTGGTTATGAGATGTTATCGATGGTTAAGGACAAGGATATGTATAATGAATTGAGTGGTTAGCTTATATGGGTAAGAAGATAATAGAAATTGGTTCAATATATTTTCCCAATGTTAATGCTCATACTAAAGATGGTTTATAGTTGAGTTTTGGTGTATGATAAGTTATGATGAGGTTGATAGGGATTTTTCATGTTGACTAGAATCCATGATATGAGTTTGGATGTGGGATGCATAGTTTGTGCAAGTTACTAGATGAGGGATTAGACGTGGGGATATATTTACACACTCATTTTTCTTACCATGAATATTTTAATGAAATTATAAATGTGATTGAAGTAGGAGACTGAGAAATTTAGTTAAAAGCTATACCACCTATGTGCTTTTCTCTTTGTACTTGTTTGTTCAGTTTTCATTGACAGACCAACTGATATGCCCATATGTCATCTGGAATTTTCCACCCATGGTTAGACAGATGGAGTTCCTATATTTGTTTCTTGAATTTAGAATTCATGGTTAGAATAAATTGTATTTTATAACACATTGGGAATTTATGACCCATGGTTAGACCGGCTTAGTGACAAGACATATTCTGGAACATACAAGTCATGGTAAAATCAACTAATATAACAATTTGGTATATATATAACATTGGTATATTTGGTATAAATTCATATGTAATCAATAATTTATTTCACAAATTTAGACTATCAGATTCCTTGGGATTCGATGTGAAATTTCTCACCAACAATTACATTAACAATGGGTCTCAGATTCCATTTAATATTCTTTAGATTTTATGGCCATTCTAAAAGATAAACTAATAAACCATATGAAATCCATCTATATTTTCATTATGACATATAAGGTTTTTGAGATGTGACTAACCAGGTATGATTCCATGATTTTTATCCTAGTTAGCACAAGGTGGATCCCGATGTATACTGGTATATTCATTTTGATCTAGTTATGTTCTTCTCACGTATAGAGTGTTATATTTAGTGGACATTATGTGGGTCTCTATTAATTTGTATTTATAAATACCCTATCTATGAACATTAGTGTACGTAAAAAACTTATGTTTGATATACAGATTAGAGAATAGGTTACATAAGAGATCAATCAGGAATTTCTCAAACTAGGTCTTGATATATGATTATGGAGAGGATGTGAGGCTGTAGTAGAGCCACTTTGTATTTATATAATATTTTATAATAGATGTGATTATATTAGTTGGAGATTTTGATGGTATGTATGATTGTATGAATTCCATATTTGTTTTCCAAAACATTATTTTATATAATATACTTATGTTTTTTCCTTATATTTAATCCCATAAGTATACATGGTTTTTCAATTCTTAATAATTTTTTTGTTATACATCTATTATAGACTCGCATAACTTGTTTGTATCCTATAGTGAATATTGATAGATTTCTACATTATTATGGTGACCCCGGCCTGGAATAAAGTATGTTTTCTATGGTTGGATCATTTAAATAATTCTACCAATGAATTATATTCTTTATTTTAATTTTGTGATACTTCGTATATGAATATATTATTTTTCAATGATTTGGATATACATCAGGTTGTGTTTCATGAACACCTATAAAATTAAAGAACTATGTTACCAATGAATAGGGATCATGATTTTATTTTTTTATTTTTTATTATTTAATTATTTTTATTCGAATATAATTTCTTTAATATTGTTATATTTTAATTTACTCTTGGCCTAGGGTGGATAAATAAAGTGTAACTTGTATCATATTTGAAACAATTATTTATATTAAATTTATATATTTTTTGTTATAAAAAAAATAGTTACTAAAGATTTTTTAGTTTTTTAAAATGTATATAATAATTTATATTTTTTCAATTTTTGTATATTTTTTAATTATACTCAACTAGACCATGGTTTTGGTTTTCCTTTTAATTTGCTTTTAGTATTGTCTGAGGACTATTTTTGTTGATATTATTATTCATTATCGTCTATTATGATTATATGATAACAAGGAACTTGTGATGTATGAAAATATTAGTGAGTGGGTCTAGTAACATGATGATTTGGTTATTGATCGATATAGGTGGTGTATGTTTGAGATGTGTTTCATGTTACGATTAGGTTACCTTGAGGAGAAGGATTATTTGAAATTTTAGAGGAAAGAATGTGAGATTCATTGGGTTATTAAGATGTAAATTATTTTTTATAATTTTGTAACATTATTTATGTTTTAAGGATTCGATTAAGTGGGTTCCTATGCAAATTATATACATGATTTTTTTATAAAAAAGGGTGATCATAAATGATCAATACTGGAATGAGACGAGAGTGGGTATATGTAATGTGATTTTAAATAATACATGAGAAAAGTTTGACCATGAAATAGGTTTTTTCATATGGGAAAAATCATGTGTTCTTGGGGAAAATGGTTCTAAGAGTGATTTATATTATCTTTTTTTGACATTCATGGGATGTATGAATAGTATATTAGAAATGTGAGCATATTTTTGGTAACAAACGACTTCTATAATCAAGATTTTGGATCTATTATTAAGTTGAATGGTTGTGAATTATCATTCTAGGTTTGGAAGTTACCAAGATGGATAGTTTATAAGGGCCAATTAGAGATTTTTTGGAAAATTATATCTTTCCTTCGAAAGAGGGGGAGTGGGATCTGTCATGTATCCTTTATGATAGATTCGAGTGACTATGGAAAAAATTCATGTCATTTTCATGTCATTCCTTTTCATATATTGAATAGTGGAAGGGGTATTATGGTTTAGGTCATTTAAGAAATTCTTCGGTTTTAGGAGAATCCAACTGATTTAGTTTTATTAAATGATGGAAAGTTCTCATTAGTTCAAGACTTCATAATTTTATGTTGTGGGACTCTAATGAGTCTAAGTAAGCAATCACACACTGGGTTCAATGGGAGTCAGTTTAAGCTTTCCCAACTGAAATTATGGGAAGAGGATAGGTAAATATATATAAGATATAATTGTGAGTGGAATGATTTTTTCTATCAATGGTGATGTCTTATGAGTTTGGTGAGTCCACAAAAACACTTGATTGGTGATGGTTTTGGGTGATTTAGTGTATGATAATTAATATTGGGAAATTCATATGTTGGGGATTACGTCATAGAATGTTTAATAGTGGGTACTTCATTTCAAGAGTGATTTCATGAACATTAATAGTGATGTTATTAATGTTGATAATGGTCAATCTTTCTTATTAAAACTTGGGTACGAGTGAATTAATCATCTATAGTCACTATATTTAGTAATTTATTGGACAAGGGTTTCAGAAGTCATGAATTTTGTTTTAGCAGAGTGATGGTGTGAATATCCCTACAAGGGGTAGTATCTTATTAATCAATTTGTGTGTAATCATTATATAAATAGGGATTTTGGACTATTGTAACCTATAAATGTGTGGATGAGGTATCTCCTATGATATCAACGTACATAAATGCATGTTTAATCTAATTCTTAAGTAAAAAAATAGATTTAAAATTCAATCTCAATTGTCATGTACAGTCAGTATCTCAGTAATTGAATTAATGTAGTATTTACCTATGATATTAAGAAACATTTTGGACTTAAACTCCATAAAGAGTGTTTTAGTGATTTTATGAAATCTATAAGGGTTTGTGTATTTCCATTAAAATAAGACAATGGAATATCAATGTGATATTGAAGATTTTTTTTCTGATTATGTTTTTGAATTGACGAATAACATTTAATTCTGTACAAAATTCAGAATGAGGATCAGAATAGAACCTCTATTAATTGATTGGATGCCATTATTTTCTTAAATGATTCTAGAGGATGATAAAACCTATGTTAGGGTGTTGATAATGACTAATTTTATTATAGGTTGTTAAATTCAGAGTAAATTTAAATTTTCAATAGTTAGTGACAGATCTTGTTTGAATTATAGGATTAAAATGGAATCATTGGTTATTGGATGTGTCAATTTGGATTATGTTTTAATGTGATCAAGTGTTTTTCATGACATTTGGTGTGTTGAGGAGGGTGTGTGTGGCAATAAAGTTAGCATTGATTAGCAAGATTCACAATTTACTAGACACCAAGCACTGAGTACTTGATGACTACTCTAATGTTGAAATATCACTAGATATCCCATTATCGAGCTATTTGGCGGATAAGGTATAGAATGTGAGGCACCTAGGACGTATTAATGGTATATCATGTGCCTAGTGGTCACATACCCTATTTAAAAAATATGAGGTATAACTATTTATTTTTTTTGGACCCCTATGATTTAAGAATATATAGTGGATCAGCTGGGGTATTTTAATCTACCCCTCTCACTATGTTCTTCTCCACACAATTCCATATAAATATGGATGGATTCTTGGGGTTTATAATGTTAAATTGATCTATGACTTCATTGTCCTTCCCAATTCTTCTACTTATTGGTTTTGGGATAATTTATTTTGGTTTTGATTTATGAATTAAATTACACATAAAGTGAATCATTATAGAATCATCCTAAATAAAGAGGATATTAAGTATACGATCGTGATGATGTCTATGAATAATTAATGTGTATTGAAACCCACTATTTAAATATATGAATTATCTAATTACTTTTACTATAGAATTCACTTATTTTCATTGAGTCTTAAAACCAATTTTGTTTTGAATAATGAGGATCTTTCTCATAGATGTGTCATAGTATTTAATAGACCTTAAACACATCGTTTCATGTGGTTACAATGATGTAGTGTATCTTGGTGATATTTTAGAAGTTAATTATTATCTAATTAATTTTATAAATTAATTGTAAATGATTATAATTTATTGTGTTTGGCTAATGGTTTCAGAATGTGGCATATAATCATAGCAAGGATTGGTGTGTGCCTTAATAAGGACAGACAATCTTTTCTAAAGGAGCATTGATCTATATTATGGTGGGTCGACCCTACAATACTTAACATAATCATTGTATATGTGATGTTTCATGAACACATTGTGGTTTTTGTTGGTTTAATTCTTTATAAGTGAAGAGAGATCCTTATGTGAAGAATTTGGTGTTATAGATCCCCATAAACATAAAGAATATTCACCACCATATATTAACTGATTTTGAGACATTGAGTGAAAATATATACAGTGAGGATTGGGTATACTTGTGTTCACAACATATTAAGGTATTTATTTAGTTATTATTATTCTTGAACATCCTAGGATGTAATTTTTGAGTTATGTATTTAATACATGAAAGGATTTGTCCAATAAGTAGTGGGTGTACTGGTCATTCACCTCATAATTTTTTGGACCCTCCTTTGAGTAAAAATTGTATCTTGGGATATTTTTTGAGAAGAATGGGACCATCATGATGTGATGAAAGAAAAAAGGGGGGGGGGATTCTTTTAGGATTATTTGTTTATGAGTTAAACTTTGATAGAAATGTGATTGTGCTAAATAGTTGAATTTGTTGAATTTGTTTTCCGGTCTAGAAATGATTTTTCCAAGGGACCTTGAGTTTATTTGGATGACGATGGTCCACGAGTATTTTGATCACGATGGAGATGATAATAACTGGAAAGGGAATAGAACTAAGCTATCAATTTAATTTAATATTAATTCATATGATATATATGATAATTAGTGGGGTATTGGATTTGAGTAAGTGTCAATGGGAAAGGATCATGTTTCGAATAATGAACTAAGTGGTTTATTTATGTGATTATTCTGATTTATTTAATATATCATGTACAATGTGATAGGGTCTATAATTTATATTTTTTCTTTGAGAATAGGTTTATGATGAGTTAAGATAAGGGTAATTAATTTTCATGGTAACTATAAACCAGACTATGATTCAATGTGTAAAGATCAAGTTTGGACTGAGGAAAAATGTGGTTTACATCTATGAGAATTATTGGTATACTAATTTATTTAAAATATCATGAATAGTATGACAAGTCCTAAAGTATACTAGATATAATTGATACTAGTTTTATTATGAGTTATGATAAGGTTAATGAATTTATTTCATTGTGACTAGAAAATAGATTATGATTCAGGGTGCGGGAAACACAATTTGTACATGCTGCAAGTTCAGATATAGGACATGAGTTCCAATTTCAATATTGATATAGTTTGACTAGGAAAAATTTATATAGGTATTTATGTTTTTTATCTAGAGGAAACTAATAAATAGGGTTTAAATCATCATAACATATCTAACTTTCTGCTTAAATAGGTGTTTCTAGAGCCCATAGTCAAACTAGTCTAGATCTGAGGACACCACCCTTCATTTACCACCCATTGTTTAGACCAGTTGGTATCATTATATACCATATTCAATTTAGCACCCATGTTTAAGAAAAATAATATTTAGTACACCACCAAACATTTACCACCTATGATTAGACTAGTCAGGATCTTGTGACTCCATCTAAAATTTACCTCCCATGGTTAAATATATCGACAGCTTGAGATTTGATTTTGGATATAATGCCCATAATTTGATTGAAAAATATAATTATACACCTTTCCTAAATATTTTTTTTTATATTTTAAGAATAGAAGTTATATCGAGGTTCTATATGAAATCCTTATATTCTAAAGGTATAGTGGATATAGTCTATGATATGTGACTAACCAGGTATAATTATGTGTTGTGATTCCCTTGCTAGAACTTGATGAAATTATACATATTCCTTTAATTTTTTTGTGATCTTGATATCAATTTTCTTGTTTATATTATGATATATCATGGAAAAATTTATGGACCTCGATGTTGGTGCCTTGTTGAGGTTTATTTATTATCACCCTGCTCTGGCATCATACAACGCATGCACACCTTTTTTCTATTATATATGGTAGAACAAATGTTGACTTTTGGATTGGTCCAATGTTCCTGGGGCCAGTATTGATGATTGGATTTAAGTAAGTATTAGAGGTTTTGGTGGATTAACATTGTTTTTTTATTTTTATTTTATATTATATATGATCATACTACTAGGTGATCTTGATGTCTTGTATATCAATATAACTTTAGTCATTTATTATATCTTGAGAGTGTGTTATTAAGTTATTAATTTCACATGGATATAATTCTATATGCATAATCCTTTTTCAATTATTAACTATTTTTAGTAGTTTATCTATTATTAACATAATTGATATTGAATTTATAGTTTTCCACATGTTATTATAGGCTATCAACACTAGCTGTTAGCCTCTATAATTTGAGGTGGTTCCTCTGAGGTCTTTTGGAAAACTCAGTGTGAACCAATGGTAGATTTCCAAGGATTTAATATTTTACTATTCACCCTAAATATAAATTTTCATTTAACCATGATTTTTAAAATCAATGATATGATGTAAATGTGAAACATAAACTATCTCAAAGATAAAAAAATGGTACCAATTTGATGTTGAGTATTTTTTTTCTTGTCAATTTCTTCAATAGTCTAATCCCATATAATAAATACATCACGATATCTTTGAATTTTCTTTAAAATAGGATCATAAAACCTATACATATTCTCATCATTCCCCTAACCAATGAAAAATCAAGGACATTACTTAGCATATAATTTGGATCATTAATCCCTAAAGATGTAAAAATAATAATTAAATTTGAAAACATAAAATTGATCTTTCTTGATCTCTTCCCCATATAAAACTTGTCATCCATACCTTTCTAAAAAAAATTAAGTGATAAAATTTCAATATATGTCCGCAAATAAGTCCACATCATAAAAATATAAAAGTAACTTTTCATCATAAATAATGAATAAAATCTTATAAAAATATTTAATCAAAAATATTTTTCTAATTTGAAATACATTCCCACCAAAAATGTCATGACCCGTCCCTCGAAGCCGGTGTCATGACTACCCCAAGCCCGCCTTCCATAGGTCAGGGGCTTGTGACTAGCACCGGAAAGGCGTATCTCTAAAAACGTGAATCGATTGCCTTTAAACATGTGAAAGCACACAAAGTAGAATTTAAAAAGATGCAACCAATAAGTAAACTAATATAGTAAAATAATTCTAAAAGAAAAGGGGGATGGAATACAAGACCAACTAGAAAAATACAAGTACAACTGAAAAGTAAAAAATAATTAAACATTTGAAAATCAGCTCCTGGATAGTCCACAATAGATCCTAACTGATGGTTAGGTAGAAATCATGATCATTAGTCCCCATGTCAGGTCCCTCCAAATGGTCCACCTCTAAGCACCATCCAGTCCTATATCCCATAGCCTCGATCAATTTTGTACGTCATCTACACAAGACAAAACATGGTACGGGTGAAGCCCATGTAGGGGTGAGTATAACGATACTCAGTAGGGACCCCGAGACCCCTATAGGTCTCTTAAAGTTCCACAAAAGAAATGACATGAGGTATGATGTAACGCCCCGACCCCAGCTACCCAGAGCCGGTGCATTACTTCGTAACATTGGCATGATCACAAAGGATCAAGTCTCGAATGACCAATTAGTTTAGTAGCCTTGGAAATACTAGATACATTCATAAGTTTTACATTACATCATAAAATGAAAAACTACTACAACAACATAATGTCTCCACAGTCCACACTATTATCCCCTCGTAATATCCCTGCAGGTCATTCATAATTTACTTCTTCACTTCCTGGGAAAAAAATAAAACATAGAAAAGGGGTGAGCTCAAATGCCCAGTAAGGATAACAATATAGCGGAAACTTTCATAAATAAGAATAAACATTTAAGGCAATGTATAACTAAAACAAAAGCCTTTTAAACTTGAATGTCAACATAATATGGCAAAAGTAAAATGAAATAACTCCATTTACTCATTCACATGGAAATTCTACTAATCTAATAATCACATGCAAAATCACTAACCACTTTCATAATGTTGGAATGCATAATGCCAGACTATCATAACCACATAGCCAAGGCCTCGTGCCAAGACTACAAATAAGATTTTTTCAAGGCCTTGGGCCAAGACACTAGTTTGTCTCATGAGACCTACCGATGCATCGAGGAGCTATAGCGGGCTCCACCCGTCACATATTAAGTCCAATGCATTCCCATATGAAAAGGTTTAAACATAACATAAACATTCGTATGAAAACTAGCATACGAAATGTCAATAATTTCACCATAAACTATGAATGGTATAAAATAGTACATCCACAGTCAAACATATCACAAAAACCTTCAATACAATATAGAAGTTTTGTATTATAATAAATCAACTTCAAATAAGCGTAAAATCCATCAAAGGATGTTGACATAGATGAAATCAAAACACTTTTTAGAGAAATATCTCTTTCTATTTTTGAAATCATTTAAGGGCCATATAAAACAATACATTTTCTTGAAAATATTATTCTAAGCTTGTAAGGAAAGCTTTGAAGATTTTATAACGGCGGAAAATAACCGCACCCGCCGTATAAGTTAAAAAAACATTTCTTACCTCAATTCTGTCGAAAAGGTTAAAAAGGACCTTGTTTTGAAAACGACGGAAAGATTCCTCTTATAAAAAGTCAAAAAGGGTATAAATGACTTTAACCCATATTCTTGTAAATAATAAAATTTTTTTGAAATACATTTTGAAGAAACATGGATGTGGATGATAACAAGGTCCCAGTAGATAATTATGTATAAACAACCTTGGATAATGAAGAGGTTGTGAAGTAAACCCTTACCTTGTACTTTTCCTTGGTTGGGGTAGGTTAACCTCCTGTATAATGGTGAAATAATTGTTATTAAATTATACGAGAATCATATACATTCATATGATATCATATATGATCTTTTAACATTGCATTGTTAACAATATCTTAGATTTATCGTTGTTTCGGGTGTTAACTTACTCGTTTTCTTATATGTTTTGTTATGTAAGTCATGTTTTTCATGGATAGGTTGTATCTTATTCATATCCAGAATGATATCATGTCCATAAACATTATTTTTAAATTATCAAATGATATTTATACTTGAATGGATACGACGGAGAATGAATCTCATCGCGTTGGTGGAGACGGCAGTCCGTACGTACGCACGAGCGACAATATCATTATTTTGATATTAAAATAATATATAATTGGATATTATATCATATATACAGAATCATTATCATGTTATATTTATTATTTACATGAATTAAATATCATTATTATACCCATCTAAATAATAATATATTGAATAACAATTACACCATGACGTGGAGACGGTAAGCTGTACGTACGCACGTATGGTGACATGTCATTCAAATGATGGGTAGAATACTTAATATGGTTGTTCCATATTTATAATAACATCACAGTATATAGAAGATAATGGAGTTATATATTTAGAATTGAAATAATAGACAAAGAGGGAGTGGAAGAAGAAAGAAACATGAAAGAGGGTGATGAAAATGTTACCTCTTCTTCGAGTTCTTCCTTTTGATTTGATCAAAAGGACTCCTTAGGATGGCTTTATGACTAAGGTAAAGCTTCTAGGATGAAGGGAGAAATGTTGGGAGAGTATTTGGGCAGAGGTTGGCCGAACCAAAAGGCTTGAAAGTGTGAATAAGGTGATAGAGTTGGGGGCCTTTTATAAGAGGAGAGGAGGGGCTCTTTTGGAAGGATTGAAATGTTACATTATTATACCATGCTTTTCGGATTCTAAAGGTCCCACACTTATATAATTCTTGGATAAGGTGATAAGGGTTCTAAATATCTTCATCCAATAGGCTTTGGACAAGTGTAAGCCTTGGATTTTGCATTATCTTCTCATTTTATTTAAATCGTTAAATAATGAGGTCATCGCCGCATCATACTGATGTCATATATAATTTAATTTATTTAATGTCTAAAAATTATAAAAAAAATACTATGATGTAGAAAATCTTGTTATATTTCTAATGAATATTTATAATCAAAATTTGGACTTGTGTACCCCCATAATAAAACTGTTTTAGTAAGACAACTCATGTTTGTGTCAATTTACTTTTAACATTAAATAAATATATATTAATGTCATTTTCCAACTAATGTGGCTCCATGGGGTCCCCAAGTTGACCCATGGGTTGTCTTGGTCGGCCATGACTCATCCAATAGGAGTAGGACAAGTGTCATTCTCATATCATATTATTAAAACATTATTTGTACCTTAAACTACACTAATTACCTCTAATCGCGATTAAGAACTTAAAAGTTAATATTCACCAAAAATTTATTTTAATCTCATTGAACAACATTTTACTTCTTAATGACAACCATGTATGTCGGATTTTTGAAAATCAAATCACAGAAGTGGTAATATTTCATTAAAATGAAAAAACGGTTATTTAACTACCACTTAGTGGTTTCACTATTCATCAAAAATTGAAGTTTTTCAGAACAAAGCCAAAATTTCACCCTAAGCTATAATTGATATTCCAAATTCAAAAATGATGTCTATTTTACAAAATTCCAAACATATAAGTTGCATTAATTAATTTTATAATTAATTCCCGCTGTTACAAAAAAATGGCGTGTTTCTAAAGAACAATTTATATCAAAAGATTGGCATTTGTTTATGTCCGATTTCAATGTTAAATTAATTCTAATGACCACCATTGGATAAAATGGTAAAAATATATTCTAATTATACCTTAAAACCACTAAATAGTATAATTTATCACAATAAATTATTTTGATTAAAAAAGTTGTTTTAAAGTATTTTTCACTATTCATAAAAATTAGAAGTACTCAGAAAAATACCAAAAATTCAACATAGGCTAATTTCGATATTCTAAATCAAAAAATGAAGTCCATTTTGATATATAAAATTTCTATAATTTTAAAAAGTGGTTATTACTATTCATAACAGCTACTTTGATTAGTCGCGGTGTTTTAGAACTCAAAGTTGCGTACAATGCAAGCTATTGCATTATTGAATGAGAAGCGTATCGTGGAAGATCGGGGTGTTACATTCCCCCCTCCTTCAACAAATTGCGTCCTCGCAATTTGAAATTTTTCTTTGAAAAAAAAAGGTTGAAAAGAGAAAATACCTTTGAGGAAAACCCACATCGGAAATAAGGTTAATAAATATATAACATTAAAAGAAAGCAGGATAAATACAAAGGTTACCCGATATAGCCCATTCTAGGATTCTATGAAAATATGGATATAGAGGAGAAACAAACCATCAAGGTCTGATGGAGAGTTATAGAAAACAGGATTAGGAGAAATTTTAACCACAAGAAAATCACAAACTTGTGATTGGTTAAACGGTCATTGAATCCCCAGTTGGAAAAGTTAACCGAAAACATTTTTGTTTTAAGTTACCTTTTATAATGTTGAGGAATTATTTAGGAGATTTACTAAGAACGTAAGGGAATATACATACTTGTTATGTATACTTTCATTCGTTAATAAATTTTTACCACAAACCCAACTTTTACTCCAAATGGTAACGGAACTCAAAAATATTCTATTTATCCTAATTGTATAAGGTTCAAAATGTTAAAACATACCATTTAGATTAGTAAAACTATTTTCTAATAACCAGGGACTTCCTGTAGGCTAGTGGTAGGAAATAAAGGCTTGTCGCACTATGGTTGTGGGTTCGATTCCTGCTGCTTTGTCCGACACGACGGGTTATTCCCCACCCTGCAGGTTGTCCTTTTCCTAAAACTATAGTATCATAATATTCCAAAAATAATCTTCATAAATTTTTTAACCTTAAACATTACTTATACAAAGATCAACTCAATCCACTCCAACCTTTATAGTTATCCAAAATACCTCTGTCCAGACTTTCTCTAAAAGGTCTCTTAATTCCAAAATCAATTTATCAGATTCCCCAAACAAAGAAATTTTTTTCTTATTGTCACATACTAAAAATATGATTACCTTAATCATATTAAAACCTTACTAAAATCAAAAACTACTACAGTACAATCCATATATATATATCACATTATTCTTATAACCAGAATATAATCCTTGAGTCCAAAAGCACCAATACATTAATTATTCCGCTTCAACTGTAGTCACAGCATAAGATTGGCCTTGATCCCTTGGCCTTTTCTGAGGTATGTTTCCTTGACGCTTAGGACATTCATTTGCATAATGCCCCATTTCCATACAATTGTAGCATTCAACTTTGACAGCCTCTTTCTTTCCCTTGCAATCACGATCCTGTTGACCCTTTTCTCCACATTTATAACAAACTCCCATTCCTTTTAGGCAAGTACCAGGGTGATTCTTCCCACAATTATCACATAATGGAAAATCCTTCTTTCCCTTTTTCCCTTTATCTGTCTCGTGTTCCACCGTGCTCTTCTTCTCTTGCTTTACTTTGTTGTCATAAGACTTAGAGAATTCCTTTTCTGTCTTGATATCACACGAGACAATATCTTCGTATGATGAGAAGGATTGTGATACTAAAGCTCGACGGAGAAATGGTTTTAACCCATCAAATAAACGATCAATCTTACTCCTTGGGTTACGTATATAATCGGCAGCATGCCTCGCTAACCTTGTAAAGTTAGCCTCATACTTTTCGACATTCTCATCCTCCTTCTGCCTCAGACTCAGAAATTGCCTTTCCATATCTGCTCGATGGTCACGAGGAAAGTATTTTTCTAAGAAAAGCTCTTTCAACTCCCTCCATTCCATATTCGATACGTCATCATCTTCCTTTGTGTTTTGAATCAGCGACCACCACTGATCGGCATCTCCAGTGAGGCGGTAAACTGCCATGACAACCTTCTCCCATTCACTACTCCCCAAGGCATGGAATATTTTCTCTAAGGAATTTATCCATTGCTCAGCTACTATAGGATTTGTACTCCCATTGAAGGTTGGTGTTTGTTGCCTCATGAAGTGGTCTAACATTCATCCTCTATGTTGCGGATCAGGGTGCTCCATATGAGTAAGGTTATTATTCATAACCTTAGTGAGTTGTCCCAGTACGGTGAGAAGCTGATCAGCACTAGTTGTATCACTAGCTCCACCATAATTATCCTGAGCAGGAGGGCAATCCCTACACGGAGTGCGTGCATTGATACGGTTTCCATTCCCTCCACTAGGCGCCATTTCTAAATAATGGCATAAACCAGATTAGTTCATGAATCAAAATACATAATTCCATACATGCAAAACACTTAACATAAATTGAACTAATTATGGATATAATCCATAATTATAAAAATGTTTTCTTTGAGGAACTATATACTCGTAACCCTTCATAGTGGTTTGTAAAGAAAATGAGAATTATCTAAAGCATATCCCCCAGGAGTGTCGTAACCAAGAGTGCAGCAAGGCCCGTTGTCGTGCACCAGTTCCCGTTCGAGTCTAGCTCAAAGCGGTGTTTTTGAGTTTTACCCCTAGGTACATCTGTGCCAGAGCCGCTTCTACCTGCTCGTATCCAGACAGGGATGTATTGCTTGGAAAACTCACAACATCTCTACAATACCAAAATTCTAGGAAGTTCTTCTATACTAATCCTCAAAGTCTATCTTCAGGATATGTGCTCTAATCAGAGTTTATCTAAATCTAGCTTCCAAGGATAGTACTAAACTGCCTCTGATACCAACTGTAAC
Organism: Viscum album; assembly: GCA_963277665.1. NCBI lineage: Eukaryota > Viridiplantae > Streptophyta > Magnoliopsida > Santalales > Viscaceae > Viscum > Viscum album. The sequence goes on along the minus strand of OY728139.1, from coordinate 683,472,947 downwards.
GCCCCAACCCCAGCTACCCAGAGCCGGTGCATTACTTCGTAACATTGGCATGATAACAAAAGATCAAGTCTTGAAAAACCGATTAGTTTAGTAGCCTTGGAAATACTAGATAGATTCATAAGTTTTACATTACATCATAAAATGAAAAACTACTACAACAACATAATGTCTCCACATTCCAAACTATTATCCCCTCATAATATCCCTGCAGGTCATTCATAATTTACTTCTTCACTTCCTGGGAAAAAAATAAAACATAAAAAAGGGGTGAGCTCAAATGCCCAGTAAGGATAACAATATAGCGAAAACTTTCATAAATAAGAATAAACATTTAAGGCAATGTATAACTAAAACAAAAGCCTTTTAAACTTGAATGTCAACATAATATGGAAAAAGTAAAATGAAATAACGCCATTTACTCATTCACATGGATATTCTACTAATCTAATAATCACATGCAAAATCACTAACCACTTTCATAATGTTGGAATGCATAATGCCAGACTATCATAACCACATAGCCAAGGCCTCGTGCCAAGACTACAAATAAGATTTTGTCAAGGCCTTGTGCCAAGACACTAGTTTGTCTCATGAGACCTACCGATGCATCGAGGAGCTATAGCGGGCTCCACCCGTCACATATTAAGTCCAATGCATTCCCATATGAAAAGGTTTAAACATAACATAAACATTCGTATGAAAACTAGCATACGAAATGTCAATAATTTCACCATAAACTATGAATGGTATAAAATAGCACATCCATAGTCAAACATATCACAAAAACCTTCAATACAATATAGAAGTTTTGTATTATAATAAATCAACTTCAAATAAGCGTAAAATCCATCAAAGGATGTTGACATAGATGAAATCAAAACACTTTTTAGAGAAATATATCTTTCTATTTTTGAAATAATTTCAGGTCCATATAAAACAAAACATTTTCTTGAAAATATTCTTATAAGCTTGTAAGGAAAGCTTTGAAGATTTTAAAACTGCGGAAAATAACCGCACCCGCCGTATAAGTTAAAAAACATTTCTTACCTCAATTCTGTCGAAAAGGTTAAAAAGGGCCTTGTTTTGAAAACGACGGAAAGATTCCTCTTATAAAAAGTCAAAAAGGGTATAAATGACTTTAACCCATATTCTTGTAAATAATAAAAATGTTTTGAAATACATTTTGAAGAAACATGGATGTGGATGATAACTAGGTCCCAGTAGATAATTATGTATAAACAACCTTGGATAATGAAGAGGTTGTGAAGTAAACCCTTACCTTGTACTTTTCCTTGGTTGGGGTAGGTTAACCTCCTATATAATGGTGAAATAATTTTTATTAAATTATACGAGAATCATATACATTCATATGATATCATATATGATCTTTTAACATTGCTTTGTTAACAATATCTTAGATTTATCGTTGTTTCGGGTGTTAACAAACTCGTTTTCTTATATGTTTTGTTACATAAGTCATGTTATTCATGGATAGGTTGTATCTTATTCATATCCAGAATGATATCATTTCCTTAAACATTATTTTTAAATTATCAAATGATAATTATACTTGAATGGATACGACGGAGAATGAATCTCATCGCGTTCGTGGAGACGGTAGTCCGTACGTACGCACGAGCGACAATATCATTATTTTGATATTAAAATAATATATAATTGGATAGTATATCATATATACAGAATAATTATCATGTTATATTTATTATTTACATGAATTACATATCATTATTATACCCATCTAAATAATAATATATTGAATAACAATTACACCACGACGTGGAGACGGTAAGCCGTACGTACGCACGTATGGTGACATGTCATTCAAATGATGGGTAGAATACTGAATATGGTTGTTCCATATTTATAATAACATCACAGTATATAGAAGATACTGGAGTTATAATTTTATAATTGAAATAATAGACAAAGAGGGAGTGGAAGAAGAAAGAAACATGAAAGAGGGTGATGAAAATGTTACCTCTTCTTCGGGTTCTCCCTTTTGATTTGATCAAAAGGACTACATAGGATGGCTTTCTGACTAAAGTAAAGCTTCTAGGATGAAGGGAGAAATGTTGGGAGAGTATTTGGGCAGAGTTTGGCCGAACCAAAAGGCTTGAAAGTGTGAATAAGGTGATAGAGGTGGGGGCCTTTTATAAGAGGAGAGGAGGGGCTCTTTTGGAAAGATTGAAATGTTACATTATTATACCATGATTTTCGAATTCTAAAGGTCCCACACTTATATAATTATTGGATAAGGTGATAAGGGTTCTAAATAGCTTCATCCAATAGGATTTGGACATGTGTAATCCTTGGAGTTATCATTATCATCTCATTTTATTTAAATCGTTAAATAATGAGGTGATCGCCACATCATAATGATGTCATATATAATTTAATTTATTTAATGTCTAAAAATTATAAAAAAAATACTATGATGTAGGAAATTTTTTTAGCTTTCTAATGAATATTTATAATCAAAATTTGGACTTGTGTAACCCCACAAAAAACTGTTTTAGTAAGACAACTCATGTTTGGGTCAATTTACTTTTAACATAAAATAAATATATATTAATGTCATTTTCCAAATAAAGTGGCTCCATGGGGTCCCCAAGTTGACCCATGGGTTGTCTTGGTCGGAAATGACTCATCCAATAGGAGTAGGACAAGTTTCATGCTCATCTCATATTATTAAAACATTATTTGTACCTTAAACTACACTAATTACCTCTAATCGCGATTAAGAACTTAAAAGTTACTATTCACCAAAAATTTATTTTGATCTCATTGAATAAAATTTTACTTCTTAATGACAACCATGTATGTCGGATTTTTGAAAATCAAATCACAGAAGTGGTAATATTTCATTTAAATGAAAAATCAGTTATTTAACTACCACTTAGTGGTTTCACTATTCATCAAAAATTGAAGTTTTTCAGAACAAAGCCAAAATTTCACCCTAAGCTATAATTGATATTCCGAATTCAAAAATGATGTCTATTTTACAAAATTCCAAACATATAAGTTGCATTAATTAATTTTATAATTAATTCCCACTGTTACAAAAAAATGGCGTGTTTCTAAGAAACAATTTATATCAAAAGATTGGCATTTATTTATGTCCGATTTCAATGTTAAATTAATTCTAATGACCACCATTGGATAAAATGGTAAAAATATATTCTAATTATACCTTAAAACCACTAAATAGTATAATTTATCACAATAAATTATTTTGATAAAAAAAGTTGTTTTAAAGTATTTTTCACTATTCATAAAAATTAGAAGTTCTCCGAAAAATACCAAAAATTCAACATAGGCTAATTTTGATATTATGAATCCAAAAATGAAGTCAATTTTGAAATATAAAATTTCTATAATTTTAAAAAGTGGTTATTACTATTCATAACAGCTACTTTGATTAGTCGCGGTGTTTTAGAACTCGAAGTTTCGTACAATGCAAGCTATTGCATTATTGAATGAGAAGCGTATCGTGGAAGCTCGGGGTGTTACATAAGACATCAAATATTATTAGGTATATTCCCATAAATATAACTAGGTTATCAAGATATAATCATCTCATACATGTGGGAAGTATACCACTACGATTACAACATGAAGGAAGAAGTACCATATAGGTAACACCAAAAAGATAGAATAACCACACAGGTAAAAGACTTATTCAATCTGAGTCTCCACCCAAACTAGGTTATTAGGAAATTATACAAGTAAAAATGATTACTCACAAAGTTATATCATCTTATTCTGTCAAGAGGCCCTTCTTCTGACCATACAGAGTCTGACCCACACAGGATCGATAGGTAACTAACCCCCGAAATGATCCACATAGGATCTTACCCACCTAGAGTTGATTAGTACTAACTCCCTCAATGACCTACAATGGATCGGTATGCAATGACCCACATAGTAAAAATAAGAACTGACCCCCACAAGATCTCTCCCACATAGGATCGATATGCGCTGACCAACACAAGATCACTGAATGCTGGCCTCTGTATGATCTGCCTCCAACCTCCACCTCACTTCCAGCCATTGGATTCCTCACACATGGTGCACTCGAGTATGGTAGTATCATCCCCTTGAGATATTGATCATACCTCAACAACCAATAATATCAAAAAAGTAGTTACCTAAAGGACATCCATTTCGTAAGGGTTACAATGCGACATACAGTGCTTCAATCGGGTGCCAGGTCTGTGAGTTATAAGCATTTTAGGTTCGGTGGCCCAATTGGATTTGGGTTCAATCGAACCCAGACATACTCCGACACTCTCCAAACCTCATGTGGAGTATAAAAAATGATATGTCTCGATCTAAGGATCCAAACGTTGTAGATGGTTCGTCAAATGGACGTTCAGTTCTCAAGAAATGTCCCATTAAGTGTTTCTGGGACTGGTTGGGCCCGGGTATGGTTGGGCCCAGGTCTGGGCCGACCTGGTCGAACCGACCCATCTTAACGTTGTCTAGGTTATGCCAGGGTGGGATCATCCCCCAAGGTTGTGGAACTCATAGTCGTGCCACCTGGCGCCGCTTGGTAGCCCATATGACCCACTGGAGTAGGTAATGTCAATTCCGCCGCGGCCTACAAGTGTGCCAGCAGACTCCTCCAACGGCACGCACCACCATGCCCCTCCACTACCCGTAGTCGGCCGTTGTGCCAGATACCTCCCTTCAGTCTACTGTGGATAATGATCCACATATTGAGTACTCCAAGGGGATTCTGGTCATGCCACCCTCTCCTCCTGGGGCAGGCCGGTGTGTCGGTCGCCTCTTCTGATCACCACGACTGACAAACTAAGGCCCTCTGCTCACTGGTGGCGCGTGATGGCACACTGCGCATCCTCTGTGGTCTTCCAGTGCCAGGTGTTCCGATAACCATCACATCTTTATGTCACTGCCTCCTCTTGGGGCATGATTCGACTCACTACCTTCTTTGTAGCCGGTCAGTATCGTCGCACTGGTGGTATTTCCGGAAGAATTAAATGGTGTAGAAAAGTAGCGAAGTGTCTGGGTCGTGTTTATTAGGCATGTTCCCTTGGGGATAGCTTGTAACATGAGGGAGGATAAAGGGGTTCATGAAAATTCAATTTAAACAAATGAGAATCAAAACCGTTATATCATAAACCTGTCGGAGAGCATCTGCGCTTGAAGGTGGATCATGATCTTTGATCCCCCAAGAGGTTCCCAATGATGCCTCTCTTACATCGTCCTTCGGTTTGTGGTTTGATGTCACCCATAACCTCCTTCTGAGACCAGCTCTGTCCTCTAAGGGTTCTGCATCACAACACTCCTTCAGCACTTCGTTTCTTGGAGAAATTTTTCCAACACCCCTCCCCAAGATCTATATAAATTAGAGAGGGAGAGGGTACGTAACGACGTGGGGAATTAATTGGGGCCCATTAATTAGGAACCTTCCAAATTCCACAATGACGTTGTTACTTAATATTGACAGGACATTCCATTTATTGGATTGACACATCGTGGGTCCCATACCCCACTTGTCCGATGAAGGATAAAAAAGATAAATAAAATAATAAAATTATTTCATTTCATTTCTATTAAAAATTCACAAAACATATCATTTTATCTAGACCTACTACAGTCAAAGTAAGCTTTCCCTTAAAAGAATCTTGTCACTGCAGTTTCAACGGTGCCCTTAGATGTTTAATCTGAGCACCTGTTCAAAAGTTAGAAGACACTGCTCGCGCGTTTATTCAACATACCTTAAAAAAGATCAAAAATTTATTCCGCCCACACCGGGGCTCGGAATCACACTCTGAAAACGTTCAAATACTAGTAATAATTCCATATAATTAAAAAAAATTACATGGAAAATCTGGGTCATTACATTCTCCCCACCTTAGGGATTTTCATCCCTGAATGAAACAACATAGTCTAATGAAACAAATGGAGGTAATGAGCACCAATCGGATCCTTCCACTCCCATAAGCTCTCCTTGAGGTTCCCATGCTGCCAGCGAATGCACACCAGAGGTATTGACCACCAACGAAGGACTCGTTTCTGTCGATCCTCAATCACTATGGGTACCTCTGTAAACATCACCCCATCATCGAAGTCCAGATCATCGTGGTCGATGATGTGAGCTGGGTCATGTTGGTTTCTCCTCAGCTGGGATATGTGAAAGACGTCATGCACCCTCTCCAACTACAGTGGTAGGGCCAAGGGTTATGCCACCTCTCTAATTATCCGAAGTATCCGAAATAGTCCAATAATCCTTGGCGATATCTTTCCACCTTATCCAAATCTAATTAGTACCCATCGAGGAGAGACTCTCAAGAATACACCCCCCCCCAATAAATCCAATGGTCTATGTCTCCTATCATCATAACACTTATGCCTACTCTGTGCAGTCTTCATCTGCTCGTGGATGATCTGGACCTTCTCAATGGTAGTTCATACCAACTCTGGACCCATATGTGCAGACTCCCCTGGGGTTGTCCCGCATTGAGGTGATCTGAATGGTTGGCCATATAAGGCCACAAATTGCGCCATACCAATGGTGGAGTGATAACTGTTATTGTAAAAGAACTCCACCAAGGGAAATTGATCCTCCAAACTATGGCCAAAATCTAGGACGCATGCATGAAGCATGTCCTCCAGCATCTGAATGGTCTGCTCCTTCAGACCATCTGTCGGAGGATGATAGGCGGTGGTGAATCGTAGCTGAGTCCCGAACGCCTCCGGTAATCCATTCCATAATCATTATGTAAAACATTCATCATCGTCAGTGACGATTGTTGATTTTACCCCATGGATTCACACAATATCATGTACATAGAGGCATCCCAAGCCCTCTATGGATCCCTACTCTCGAATAGGTTGGAATTGGGCCAACTTGTTGAGATGTTCAATGATCACCTAGATGAAATCATGTCCCCTAAACGTATGTGGGAGCCCTGTCACAATGTCCATGAAGATACCATTACACTTCCACTCTGCAATCTCTAGTGGCTATGCTAAGCAAGATGGAACCTGATGCATGGCCTTCACTTGCCGACAAGTGAGGCATATTGAAAGAAACTATGCCACAACTTTCTTCAATCCCACCCACTACTTAAAATGTTGGAGGTCATGATACAACTTGGCCACACATGGATGTACTTCCAAAGGGGTCGTATGGAACTCCCTCAACAACTCCTCTTGTAGAACCACTAGTACCATGGTATTTCCTCTGAAGAGGTTGATGTGCTCCCCACCTTCATAAATTCCATCAGGTGTATATCCTATGGATATCTGAGCACGTTGATCCTCACAGTCGATGTCCCCAAGCTACACCTCCATGACCCACTGAAGGAGTGGGGGAGTGACTATCATAGACTGGAGGCATGCTACTCCATCTCTATCCACAAAGGATATCTACGTCACTGTTAGCTGCTCTATCGCCTCACTCAGCAACATTAGAACAGACCTCATGCTGAGTGCATCTGCTACCATGTTCCCCTTACTGGGAGTATAGACTATCGAAAAGTCATAGTTCTAGAGAAACCCCAGCCATCATCACTATCTTAGGTTCAGGTCCTTCTGAGATATGATATACCAGAGACTCTTATGATCGGAGTAGACTATAAAACATTCCCCCATAATGTAATGTAACTACATCTTAAGGGAAATGACCAGTGATACTAACTCCAGGTCAAGGGTAGCGTTGTTCTGCTCATTTTTTACCAGTTATCGTGAGTTTCAAACTATCACTTCTCTCTCCTATATCAGGACACACCCAATTCTGGTCCTTGATGCATCGCAGTGGACTACATACCCAACTCCCACTTCTGGTAGCCTCAAGAATGGGGAACACGTCAGTGTTTGTCTCAGCTCTTGAAATATCAATTGGCATCTCTCCATCTACACGAATTCATGTGCATTCCACATCAATACTGACAATGGTGATGCAACTCTGGAAAAGTTAGGCACGAATCTCTAGTAGTAACTAGCCAACCTAGGGAGACTCTGCATCTCGGTCACACTTCTGGGTGTCTCCCAAGCAATCAAAACCTCTAACTTCACTGGATCCATTAATATGACATCCACTGAGATAATGTGTCCCTAAAAGTAGACCTCTCATATACAAAACATGAACTTCGAGATCTTACCATACATCTGATTCTCTCGGAGTGTATCCTGTACTACCTGCAGCTGATGGGTATGATCATCCACCATTGTAGAGTATATCAAGATGTCGTCGATGAAGACCACAACAAAGTGATTGAGGTATGGTTGGATGATCCAATTCATGAGTCTCATGAAATCTTTTGGGGAATTGGTCATACTGAAGGGAATAACCAAGAACTCATAGTGGCCATACTGATAGCTGAAGGTCATCATCTAAACATCCTCATCACGTACTCGGAGATGATGACAGCCAGACCTGAGGTCTATCTTTAAAATCCAACGATCTCCCTTCAGTTGATAGAAAATATTATCAATCCTTGGAAGTGGATTCTTATTCATCACAGTCAACTATTTCAGGTGCCGGTAGTCTACACAGAGTCTTAAACTCCCATTTTCCTTCTTGGTGAACAAAATCGGGGCTGCCCATGGAGAAACACTACGCCTTATGAACCCCTTACTCTGCAAGTCTTCCAATTATACCTATAAATCATGAAGATCCACAGGATCTATTCAATATGCTGGTGTATATATCAGTGTCGTCCGGGGGTACATGTCGATGTAAAAGTATACCTATCTTCATTGAGGTAGTCCCAGAATATCATCAAGAAAGACATCGGCATACTGGTCCACCACTGTAGGATATCTCGGACTCTCAACATCAATTATTTCAAGGGAAAGGCAAGCTAACTTATGTGTGACTAGATTCACCCTCATAAAGTTATTTCCATCCTATGCTCCAATTGTTCCCTTCTAGATGGTGAAGGGAAACCTGCTCTCGTCATTGCGGACACACTGCCCTATGCACCTAATAATGTCAATTTGCGCATGGAATCTGGATAACCACTCCATGCGCAATATGATGTCGTAAGGCCTTTACGCAACTACTAGGAGATCCCAGTCGAAGCTCTCGACTCCTAGAGTAAGATCATAGTCCTTGAACCATTGTGTAATCATCAAATCTTCTCCTGTAGTAGTTTTTAGTCATAAGCATCGAGCCAACAGCTCCACTGGAATCTCGGATCTCCGAATGAGGGTAGTGGAAATAAAAGCGTGACTAGAACCTGTGTCTATAAGAACTATAGATAAGGTGAAGTAGACATATATTGTACATATAATCTTCTCTAGAGAGTCATGGTTGTAGGCCTCAGTTGCGTGGAGCTAAGCTAATCCCTATCCACCTGCTCCCTTTGGTCGGGGTGGACCACCTGGTGGTGGTGGTGGTAGAACCTCATATCGCCGCTCACCACATGTTTCATGGCTAGATCCTCTACCACGTCTACCAGCCATTTAAGAACCTCCTCGATCGAATCTTTGCCTCTGCCTCGGTGGTCCCTCGACTGTCCATTGGTCTTCTGTATGGTGGGTTTGGCAGTCGCGAGCCATGTGACCCTGCCCGCGCCACATGTAGCACAACCTTTCCCTCGTCTGACCTTCTCTTTCGCACGAGCTCCGCACCTCCAACCCTGCATCTCGGGGTCATACACCAGAAGGCATTGTCCGCATGGACCTTTGTGTCATCTTCCAACAACCTGCCACAGATGACTCTACTACATGTCTCCCGGTGGTGGGTCTCATTGTCGGTGTCTGCTCAACTTGGAATCCGTCCACCAAAAGTTCTTTCTCTAGCACTCCAACCTACATCGGTATGCTGAACGATATCATCAATGCTCTAATCTCTTTTTGGATACCCTGCTCAAAAGTTTTTTCCCTGAAGAAAGGGTCCCATTCCATGTAGGTGGAGTAGCGGGAGAGACAAGTGATCCTCTCCGAGTACTGTACCATAGTCATGTTTCCCTGTTGTAAGTGCATCAACTCCTATATATGCATAGAGCGTAAGGCCGCTGGGATGAACCCTACCCTTAAAAGGCCCTCGAAGTCTTCCCAAATGAGGTTCATCTCGTCATGTATCTAGAGTAACAAGCTCCACCATCACCATTTTGTTTCATAGAAGAGACTGGCTGCTAGGATCACCATAAGGTCAGCTGAAATCCCAAAAAAGTAAAAAACAATGACTACAGCCTCTAGCCAGTCCTCAACTGCCTACAGGTCGATATCGCCTCAGAACCTTGGAGGCCTCTACCACAGAAACTCGTGCAACATGATCAGTTGGAGTGAACCCTATTCTAGTAAGGCTGGTGTTAATGGCTTCCCAAGGGGTAGTGGGGATGCTGGTACACCACCCCAAAGTGCTAACACTATAAGAGGACCCTGCACCGAGGCCTATCGCCCAGTGGGCCATCATCACGTACTCTCTCAAGAATCCTGGATAGCTGTCTACATGGTAGAATCCTGAAAAAAGGTGTTCCATTATCAAAAATTTATACCTGGGGAGCTGACTCAAGGAAATCACAAGAATTACTCTTCAAAAAATCACGTAATCAGTGTTTTCATGCACTTAGTTGGAAATCAAAATTCAGGGTCTAGGTGTATGGATATGTCAGTCATCGCACCAGCACTAGACTCATCTAACTAAAAAACACACTCAAAACACATAACACTATTAAAATATTAGAAGGATTAGAGTCCTAGTTCTTTGGTAGAACTAACTCCTCTGAAACCACTTTCTCACAACCCATCCCTCGAGGCCCATTATATGACTACCCCAAGCCTACCTTCCAAAGGCCAGGGGCTGGAAACTTGCACCATAAATGCATATCCCCAAAAATGGGAATGCATTGGCTTTAATCCTACCCAAAGAAAAATAGTAGAACAAAATAAGATACAACCAAAAACATAACTACTGTAGAAAAATAGTGCTGAATGTAAAGGGGCTGGAATACAAGCCGAATTGGAAAAGTACAAGTACAAATGAAAAATAAAAAACAACTAAAAGGTGAAAAGAAGCTTTGGGATCATCCACCATAGATCCTACGTAAAGGGTAGGTTCAAAACATGATCAGTAGTCTCCAGATCACGTCACACCAAATGGTCCTCCTATGAGCACCATCTTGTCCCGGCTCCCTCATCCTTGATCAATGGTGTACGTCATCTGCACAAAACACAACATGGTATGGGCAAAGCCCATATAGGGGTGATTATAACGATACTCTGTAGGGACCTAGAGACCACTGTAGGTCTCCTAAACACCCACAAATGAAATACCAAGAGGCAAGACTTCAACTATACTTAGTTATATTCCTGTACATATACAAAAGTAATTAAGCTATACTCAAATCATACATGTGGTAAGTATACCACAACGGTTACAACAAGAAGGTAGAAATACCACACAGGTAACACAACGAAGATAGACATACCACACAGGTAAGAGACTTAATTCAAACAGTGTCTCAACTCAAAACAGGTTTTCAGGGAAGTATAAAAGTATAGATGATTTTTTGCGAAGCTAGATCATCTTATTATGTCAAGAGATAATGCTTCTGACCATACAGAGTCTGACCCACATAGGATCGATAGGTAACTACCCCCTCAATGATCCACATAGGATCTAACTCACCCATATTAGATTGGTACTAACCCCCGCAATGTCCCACATAAGACTTGACCCTACATGTTTGGTATGCGGTGAACCACACATGATCGTTGAGCGCTGAATCCCACATCATCTGACCCACACAAGATCGGTATGTGCTGAACCACACATGATCACTGAGTGCTGACCCACATAGGATCTGACCCACATAGGATCGGTATGGGTTGACCCTTACAGGATCGCTGAGCACTGACCTCGGTATGATCTGTTTCCATCCTCCGCCTCACTGCCAGCCACTGGATTCCTCGCACCCGGTGCGCTCAAATTTCGTAGTATCCGCCCCTCGAGGTATCAGACAAACCACTACCACCACTAAACTAAAAAAAAGTAGAAACCAAAAGGACCTCCATGTCGAAAGGGTTCCAACGCGATAGACGGTTCGTCAATCAGTCACTTGCTCTGTGAGTTCTAACCATTTTAGCTTTGGGGGCCCGGTAGGATTTGGGTTCAATCCATCACTATCATACTCCAACTATCACCAAATCACATGTGGAGTATACCAGGATTTCATTCTTGGTCCTACAATCCCAACGTAATAGATGTTTTTTCAAACGGATGTTCAGTTCTAATGATATGACACATTATGTGTTTATGGGTTTGGTCCAACCCGGTCTGACCCGTTCTCGGCTGGGCCTTCGTGGGTGCGGATCATAAGGGGTAGGCCCAGCCTATACAGGGAGGAACATGAAGGGAATCTCGGCCCATAGCTTCGACTCTTAATGGGGCATGGTCCGCTGGTAAGGTATCCCGACCGCGTGGAGCACGGCCCGCTAGGTGGTGGTCCGTTGGACAGGTGGCCTCGCCACATGAGGAGCGACCCGCAAGGGGGTCCTCCCTAGCCACCACCGGGGGACCAACCACCAGGTTTCCCAAATGTACTAAGGATGTTCGGTCTTCTTCATCGCGTTGGTGCCACATGACACTGCTAGGTAGCCTATAGGACCCACTGGAGCAGGGCCTTCCAATTCCACCTCGATCGCACCACATGCCTGCTGACTCCTCCAATGGCGCACGATGGGGTGTTGCTCTGCCACCCGTGGTTGGCCGGTGTGTTGGACACCTTCCTTCAGTCTACCACTGCTTATGAGCCACAGCCCGAGTCCTCCGAAAATGTGTTGTTCACACCGCCCTCTCCTCCCGCGGCTGGCTGGTGTGTCAGCTAACTCTTCTGATCACCGCTGCTGATGAGCCGCTGACCACTGCTCATCGGCGGCGCATGGTGGCGCACCAAAATACCTCCACAGCCGGTCGGTGCCTACTATTCTGTTGACATCAATGGCCTTTTGTCGTGACCTCCTCTTGCAGCATGTATCTATGCACTACCATCTTCATATCCATTTGGTGTCGCTGCCCTAGCTGTATTCCATGAAGAACAGAAGTGTGTAGCAAAGTAGTGGAGGGTCTGGGATGGGTTCGTTAAGCCTGCACCCTCGTCGTTAGATTGGAACACAAGGGAGGATAAAGGGGTTTAAGAAAATTCAATTGAAAAAAATGAGAATCAAATACCCTACCTCGTAATCCCATTGGAGTGTGTCTGCGCTTGAAGGTGGATCATGTACTTCGATCCTGCAACAGGTTCCCAGCGACGACGCTTGTATGTCATGCTTCGGTTCGTGGGTTGGTGTCACCCGTCACCTCCCGCTGGAATCATCTCCATCCTCTATGTGTTCGGCATCACCACACCCCATCAAGTCTTCGTTTCTTGGAGAAGCTGTGCTAACACCCCTCCCCAAGCTCCATATATATATGATAGAAGGAGGGTAAGTAACGATGTGGGGAAATAAGGGGGGCTCATTAATTAGGAACCTTACTAATTCCCCAACGATGTCATCACTTATTATTGATAGGTCAATCCATTTATTTTCTTGACACATCATGAGTGTCATACCCAGATTTTCTGTTGGAGGATAAGAAAGAAAAATAAAATAATAAAATTATTTCACTTCATTTCATTTAAATAGTCACAAAAAATAACCTTTTCCCAAGACCTATTTTGGTCAATGTAAAGATCCCCCTAAGCGAATCTCGGCGCTGTGGATTCAACGGTGCCCTCCGATTTTTTATCTTTGCACTGATTCTATAGATAGAAAACTTCACTAACGTGTTTATTGAACATACCTCAAAAAATGTTGAAAAATTCATTTCGGTCACACAGAGCCTCAGAATCACGCATTATCAATTTTCACAGACTTGTAATAATTTTATATAATTAAAAAAAGTTACATAGAAAATCCAGGTCTTTACAAAAAATACTAATAAAAACTATATTACCCATCCACACTATAAGTGTGGATAACATCATCTCGTTACATGTATCCCTATAAAAAATATATCTTATTAAAATAAATGAACACATAACTTTGAGCATGGGAAACAGAAACCAAAATTGTGTATTAATAGTCAATAATAAAATACAAAAAATGAATTCTTCTACTAAATGTAATACATTTCAAATGATCATAAACAAAAAAATCTACAATCTCAAGAACAAATTAATTATTATGTGATGTTGGACTCTTAAAAACAACCCCACTCTATTTTTATAGTAAAATAATAATCACATATGTCCCATTTGAAATCCATCAAAACAAGAAGAAAATATTTTCTATAAAAATAAATTACCTTCTCATTAATGTGACTAAGAAATTTATTCATTTTTTTTTTTGATTTTCTACACTCAAGAACACATGTAGTATCAAAATAAATAGGGTCTTCAGTAAAATACAAAGCTAACTTCTCCATGACTTGATCCACAACCGAGTAACCTTTCAATGCCTCCAATTTCCATCTCCAGATATATTAAAAACATCATTATAAATATCATTAGAAAAAATTATTTTAATATTATAACATCCCAGCCTATAAGCCACTAAATTGGTTCTCTGATCCTTTTTCCCACATGTCCTCTAGTATGCCTCCTTATACGGAAGAGGATTCTAACTAATTGTGTGGGTATAATGTGGAACATGGATGAGAATATACTACCATATCATAGTGCTCCATAATAATATTAATTACTAACCATTATATATGTTAGATTACTTATAATGAATAAATCAACAAAATTTACCTTAATGAAATAAAATGAAATAATGTCCCAAACATGCATATCATAAATGATATAGACCACCCACTAGGACAATTAAATTATGTACCCAAATAAAACAAATAAATAAAGAGCCACCAATTCATCTAAAAGACAATGTCATCCCATCTTCTAATTCCATCAATCTATCATTTCCAATCATACAAAACTCCACCACATCCTCATCTGAAATATGTTCCAGTAATAAACAAGATAATGTTTATGTGGTACCCATTTATAGTGGAAGACTGAGTAGGTTGTGACTAAGGACTCATTAGTCAATCCCAAATGGTGTCTATTGAAAATAACAGTTTGAGAAATAGGGTGTGTAGAGAAAAAGTTGGATAAATATATGTTATATTAAAAAACACATCACAAAAAATCATTTAGTGAGTAACCTATCACCCCTTGGGTGAAAAATTGATACATAAGATAACAAAACCAACATCAACACAAGATGATCTTCTACATCAAGAAATATAGTAGAAAAACAATATTACATACAAAATACCTTCTGTTTTGATAGCTACAACATGGAACATAAACCATGCCACAATGTCACTCAAGCCATGATCATTACTCCACTACCTAAACCATGAAAAAAAATTTGTACCAATACTAAGAATAATATTATAGAATCCCAAATATAGATAATAAATGTAAGGTTTATAAATCTCAATCAATGATGTGGACTACAATGACCCAAAACATTATTGTCATGTGTAATTACATGACCGATAGCTAAATATATACAACCATGATGAACATTATTAACATGGTCTCGAACACCATGAAGAACACCCATTAAATTCATCAATAATCAATATTTTAAGGTTCAACAACATGACATTACAAAACATTAAAAAAAATTCAAATGAAAACACTTATTAAAATTCCCATGGGAATTCTCAAAACAAAATCCATAGTCATTTCAAATAAATATTTTAAATTCATCTGAAACCCATTTTCAAAGAACATGGTGTTCAATAACACTTTTTCAAAAAATGCATCATTATCATAGATTATCCATTTGAAATGAAAAATCTGGTTGAAACCCAAGGCACACAATTATGGTCAATTCATAAGATCTATAAGAATTTCATAAAAACATAACACATTGAAAAAAAATGGTTTCCCCTCCTAAAATTCTTATCTATTTATTTACAAGTTATACCCTTTAGTATTTATAACCATTTTATAAAACCAGATAATAATATTAACCATGTTAAGACCAATGTCCACTTACATTACCCTTTATAACCACACCATACCATTTACAAGAAATAGAACTCCTGGTACAAGTCCATAGGTTCATATTTATAGTGACCAACAAATCCTATGAGATTTGTGGAATATCTATGGTAAAAATTTATATCCCACAACCATTCCCATATATCATGGAAGAAATAAACACTACACAATGTATCTATGTCATTGTATCTATGTCATATACCACATATATATGTAAATAATCAACAAGACCATTGGTAGCTCTTATAAATCTCCTACATCATCAAAAAAATCCACAACATTTATAAAGTCTTGAGGCCTTTCCAAGGCCTACCCAAGTATAATATGAACCCCTCAGTATCCAAAATAGTTATTGTCACCCAAAAATGATTTAGACACATCCCAATAAATGAAAATTAATCAATTATAAATATTATTATTGGGCAATAAATTTCATCCATACATGGAATAATGTTGAACAACTCACTGATTTGTTCACCTCCTATCAACACTCTTTGAAACTTCCATTGGTAGTCCACAATGGAATCCCAAAACCATTTATGAGGAAACACATAATATTTTATTCCATTAAAATAAATAATTAAATTAATTCATTATGGAAAACAATAGAAAATTCACAACAAAAATATAACTGGAAGAAACTTCTTGAAAAGACATGTGGAAGTATTCTCAAGATATCGTCTCTGTAAAACAACAAAAACACCAATGAGAAATGGATGATTCCACCATGATCTGATAGAATCATCAATATAACGAATATCTATGAAATTAAAAATTATATAGGATGAAAAATAAGTGGAATGGATCCCTTCAAGTGTTTTATCTTACCTCTAAATAATGACTAAGCGCCATGTACAAATTTCAAATCAACGGATTTGAGGAATAACCCAGGTTCATGATCCCCAAATAGGAGAGAAAGGGGTTAAGTTCCCTAAAAAACTAGGAGGAATTAGAGTAAAATCCCCCTTTTAATGAAGTTATAGGAATCTGTATGGTTTTCAAAACAATGAACCAACTTGGTGGTTGGACTATCCATGAATCCTCAGCTCACGAGCCTAATCCACTGGACATACATCCCCCAAATTCCCCTCTCACCCAATGAATATCACCTTTGGTGCTTTCTAAAACATAAGGCAACTCAATGAAAATTACATTTTCTTGATCCAATATAATTATCTCAGTCTATCTCATAACCATCCCAAAAATCCCACATACACAACCATCACCCGTGATAAGATCCCAAAAGATACATCCCTAGTAGAAACCTTCCACAATGCTGATGAACATGAATAAAGATTCTCTTTATCAAAAAATAAGAGGTATACAGTATGACTAAAGCCTATAATATGAGGAACACTTCTAGGACAACTGTCAATAGTCACAAAACATCCATCTGTCCCTCACACACCAAAAAGAACACATAATTTGTTTGACCCCTCTCACGAGTTTTCCCCAAAGGTCAAATAGTACCAACCTTCTAAACACGAGTCATTCCAAAAAGACAAATATGATCTCCCACCAAGAACAACTAATCTATTCTCAAGAAAGTTAACTTGGTCGAACTACCATGGTCTATTCCAACTCCAAGAAGGATTCAAACCAAGGGCCGTTAAACATGATACTTTTCCAAAGTTCCAAAAAAACTTTATGTCAAAAAACCCATATATATGGTCTCATATATAAGATATTCCTTAAGAAAAACCAACCACCCAAAACAAAGTCTCCCATCCTCTTTATGATTTTGTCGATCGACCACTCCCCAGAGGAGTAGTCCATATAACAAACATTGAATAAAAAATACCCAAAAGGGTCCATTGGTTACATATTTATACAATGATGGATCACTTTGTTCATTGAACCATCTATTCACAATGACTACATTAGAATCCTCATCATTTATTGTCTCATTGTAAATCCAAGTAACCCATTATCAATAAACGAGTAACAAAATAACACAGTAAAATACATATAACATTTGGATCCTAAATTTCTACTATGATTCATGATAGGCATCTCTGATCTATAGTTAAATGGAAAAAGTTGATACATGGATATCATTCCCATAGTAAAATAGAAATAATTAGATCATAAATCATCACATCTAAACCACATGTGTACCTCTCAAAGCGATAACCTACTACAATCATAACCTAAAATACCAAGGACCCAAATTCAATCCCCTAGTAGCCTAAAATTCCAAATAAAATTGGTGTTCATGATTTAAAAGATGATATGTACCAGAGGCTCTTACAAATTCCTAGATTTATAGTCTACCAAACCCCAAATACTGAAATAATAGGATTGTAACTCCTCTGATACCACATTGTAACATGCCTAACTGGGAGCCACTAAAATGGCCCTGAATCCAGTTCACCGCATGGACTCAACTAGGCCACCCCTTACACTATAGGTTTTCAATAAGTAGTGGGGGTCTAAAGTGGAAAAATGAGGAGAACATACCCCAAAATTAGAGTGTGAAATAAAAACAAAGACAATTAATCATTATATAATTAAAGTGCACAAAAATAAGAAACAAAATAAACTTTACATGATGGAAAAAATTGTATTAAAGGAATGAATATTCATTTCATATATATAATCCTCTTACCATTAGGTTAGTTACATAACATACCTGAATAAAACGAACTAATAAAGAGGCTCCACCACATCTATGATCCAATATCATCTTGTATCCTATATCATCAATCTATTTATCATAATATTGAAAAACCAAACATAGGACTAGGAAAACACTTGTTCGTAGAATAAAAATGTGAGATATCCTATCATACCCATTTGAAATTGTATCCCAAGTAGGGTGTGAGTAAAAACTATGTAGTGCACCACCAACAACATTACCATGGTGTGTAATTCCATGACCTTACACCCATTCATTCTAACAATAATAAATATTTTTTGTTCAACATATTTACATTATAAATTATTCAAAATACATAATTAAAACCCTTTGTAAAATTCAATTAGACATTCTAAAAAAACGATTCATCGCACTCATTTCAAATCAACATTTGAAATTTATCTAAAAACACATTTCAAATAACATGGAGGTAAACACCTCAGTTAAAAAAACCTCTTTAAAATAGCATTCCCCTTTAAAATCCAAAACCATTTCAAAACCCATTGCACACAATTATACCCTTTTATTAAGCCCCATTGACACTTCATAAAAACAAACCACATGAAAACAACCCATTTTGTCCTCTCATGAATCATAGACATTTATTTCCATTTATTACCTTTATACGTTTTAACAATGAAATTGATACATCCAACGAGATTAACCAGGTTAAGATCAATGTCCACTTATTGTACCATTTACAAGACCACCTTAACATAATAAATAAATATAACACCCCATGGGAAGTCATAGGTTTAGAGTTATAGGCCCCAGTGGGTTCGACAAGATCTATGGAGGACCATTGGTATCAATTAAAATCCCACAACTTTCACTTAAACGAAGGAAAAAAATGTGACACACAAGGGATATTGGGAACATGCCACAAACATATGTGAATAATCAGAATGTATATTGGTAATTTACTTATACTACCTTCCTCATCGATTAGTCTTTACCTAATATTTATAATTTTCAAAAGCCTTGGAAAGGCCTACCCATGTCTCATTAAAACTCCTCAACATCCAAAGGAGATCTTATTGACCAACCAAGAATTAACATAACTCCAGTCAATGATAATTAATTAATTATAAAAATTATAATAAATTAATTAATCAATATAAAACTCATCATAATGTCACAAAACTCACCGAGTTATTCACTGGTTATCAAAACATGGAAAACCACTATGGTTACTCCACAAAAGACTTCCAACACCGTTTTTGAGAAAATCCATAAGTGGTGGTACCACAAAAATAAATAATTAAATGAATAAATTAAGAAAAATATATGGAAATTCCCTATGAATTTATACATTAAAGAAACATCATGTAAATACACGAAGAAGTTGTCCTGGGATGTCCTAAACATAATCCAACCAAAATCCCTATGAGAAATGGATGATTCCACCAAACATTGGTGTAATCATAAAAACCCTAAATTAGAGAACCCTGAAGTTTCTTTGGAGTAAAAATATTATGAAAGGATTTCATAGAAGGTAACATATTTCCTGAAAAAACTGAAGAATCCCCATGATGACAAACCAAATCAAGGGAAGGGGGAAGGGGTTGTGAACCCCCCTGGATCATGAGCACCAATTGGGGAGAAAGGGGGTTGATTGGCCTAATACCCTTGGGGTAATTTTGGTAAAATACAAATTTTAATTTATTTTTATCATGTTAAATGATTTGGCCACATGGTTTTCCAAACTGTGCACTAACTCTGTGGTTGGAACTATCCAAATCTACCCTACCCACATTGTTAGTCTACATAGATGGTCAAACCACGTCCCAACCATTCAACAACCCACTATATCTTTCTATATAAAGATGAATAGTTTGTCTGAAATCACTCCCTAACTATGCACCATGCCCCTAGATCTTTCCAACCATGAATGGTTTCACCATTAGTTCACACAGTTTACCCCCACCCATGAAATAAATATTAAACCCAACCATGCTCATTACAATGAGAACTAAATCCTTTGAGCATCAAGTTGTCTCCATGTTTTTCCAATACAATGAACAGAAAACAATGCACCCTATCTAAAGAATTCCAAAATTATTTAAACATAATCCAAAGCCTCTAAACCTCATCCTAACACATGGGATACCACATGAACATCATTCCTAATATTCGAACACCACTTTAATGAATTCCAAATCTCATAATTCCATTCTTAGGTTTTCTCCCTAATTTAAAAAATCATTTAATTGAAATGTTAAAAACCTTTCAAAAATTTACAACTCATATGATCACAAGATCTTAAAACCTACCCATTGTAATACTTATATTCCATGATAAGTATATTGGTCATCCATTTTCACAACCTAACCTATATCGATCAATAGTATAAGAAATATCCTTGTTCACCTTATAAATTTTGGATACATGACTCTGTTAAAACATCCATCTCATGTCAATTAACTGGCCAAAATCTAAACCAACATCCATTAATAAAACTGAAAGACCAGGATGGAACATATCCAATAACTTCTAACCAAAACATCAATTGTGTCATCTCCCAACCACTCCCTAGAGATATGGTACTCTCCATCCTTATATTTGGATTATCACCATCAAAATTTGATTCTTGTAACCTACACCATTTGAAATGTTCAAAATAACCTTGAGCATGTGCTCCGAAAATTATCCTTGAAATGTTCCCAACATACCATGCCCCAAAAACCATGAGAATAAAAAATCAATATCAATTGTCATCCTCGTCATAAAAAACCAACTAGAGTAGATGTGTACCCTCTATCTAAGAATGAACTAAGAACAAATTATATTTTCCTCAAATGCCCAGTCCAAAATATGAATCACAACCATTTCACATGTTAACCCAATTCATTATTTCCTTGGATGACTCGTTTTTTAAATACTCCGCTCCAACATTACATACATTTCCACCATACCTAATCATGATGTCGTAATTCCCAAAAAATCATGCGATCACATGAACACACCTACTAGATCCCATTCCCGACTCCCTGTGCTATTATACACCATGGTCCGTTATCTAACCACCTCTAACCAAATAACTGGGAATCGTTGTCTTTATCATACCTAAGAGAAAAAATGATACACCAATTGTAACCCATTACCAACATTTCTAGAATGGTACCCAAACATTTACCATAATCTATTCCATTAAATAATTCCACTAAAACAATCACCATGTAGGACATTTTTTACCCATAAAATAATTTTTTAGCTAAGAATAGTTCTTTTCCTTCTCACCATACGTATGATGATGCCATGGTATTGGGAATTAATGTCACTTGACTAGGAGTATGCTAAGATGTCATAGCCAAATACGACCACAAAACCATCCATTTCCAGTGTCACATCATACTCTAGGTAAATATTAAACACATTAAAAGACACTTATCTTATCTAAATATATAATATCAACACACTAATATCAATTCTTGTCCAACTCATGGATTTATTATTTATTCAAGAACCTCAGGTTTATACACCTGTAACATCCATTCAACAAGTCAAACGATAGAGGAAGTCAGCCAACATTTGTGCCTCAATGATATCATTGTCATTTATAAATTATGAACTACTTTGTAACCCTACCAAAAAACATGTTTATGAATATAGTGACTCACCTCTTACAAACTTCAGCACACAATTTCTATCCATTATCCAAATAGACCCCACATGCCCATATCACCCAAGGAAGATCACCCTTGGTGATTTCAAAAACAGAAAAGAAACTCAAAAATATTGAAACAACTTATATGACCATTTATGTCCCTTAATTCATTCAATATTTCATCTGAGTTAATTTATGCTCCCACCGACATTCGTAATACACATACAAAACTCACCTAGTATTGCACCAATCCATTCCTACTCTTTGAAAACCACATTCTCTCGAGCACAACCTATGATCCCATTACAAATCATTACCATAATTCATATCCCACATATACAACCATCACCCCATGTAGAAACAATATGATTCTGGGACACTAAAAACCAACGAAATTGATGAAACACTAGAACACAAGTTATTTTTCTTAGAAAAAAGGGTTATAAAACACACCTAAACTCAATACTTTTTTACCTGTTTTACACCATTGTCAAAAGTACCAAAACATCCACTCATATCTCATATTCCTAAAGGAAAGAAATAAATTTATTGAACTCTATCACAAGTCTCCAATGAAGGTTAAATGATAATAACACCCTAAGCTATACTCACATAAAATAGGTCACTAGACTCTCTCCCTTAGACCTACCAGTCAACTCTAACAACATGTCACTTGGCCCAAACACCTAGGTCTATGCCAAATCATATATGTCTATAACCCATGGGGAATAAAAGAAACTTCTACCCCCCAAATTCAAAGACCATCAGTATTTCAAAACACCCATATCTAGGTTCACATATATAATGATACCTCTCATTACAAACCAGCCATCTGAAACCATGTATCCCATCTTCTCTGAGAATCTGCACATTAGACCGGTCCCTAGTGATCTATTCTGTATAATCCACCTTAACCAAAAACCAGCCACATGCTTCCAAAAGTTTTATACCTATACTATGTTGGACCACCTAGTTCAATGCACCTATTTTCTAAAATGACCACATCAGCATCTTCATTATCAAGCATTTAACCATAGATCCACATAACCCTATACTGGAAAAAGTCTTAGAAAAATGAAACACTGGTAAGCCTATAAAATTTGGATTCTATGTTCATACCATGATTCATGAGATTCCTCTTTCCTTAATAGGTTACAATACAAAAACAAATCTAATGTAACATTCTAACATGACAAGATCTATAAATCCTTCAAAAATCATGAAATCCATACCATGTGTGTATCACTGAAAGAGAAAAGCAAATACAACCATGACATCGAATATCAAGAACATAAATTACATCCCCTAGTGACTTGAAATTCCTACCAAAATATGTTTTCATGAAACACTAGATGATATCCATAATAGGATCCTACATATTATAATTTATCTAGTCTAACGTACCCAAAATAGTGAAATAAATGGAAAGAGATTCCTCTGATACAACTTTGTGGCATCTTGGTTCAAGAGATAATAATCTGATTCCCCAAGCTAGTTAGACACATGGCCTCACCTGCACCTCCTGAAACTATAGAGGTTTCCTACTAGAAGAGTTTGTCTAATGAGGAACTATTATGTGACTATACCCCATTATCAGAGTGCAAAATAACAATCAAAGTAACCAATCATCATATACATAAAAGTATAAAGAAATAAATAATCAATTAAACACGAAATGATGAAATAAAATGCAGTGATTTCATGAAAACACATGTTATACATTTAAAAAACCACCCACTTGGCTGGTTACATAACGTACATGAATTAAATACACTAATACAGATGATCCACTATATCTTAAATCCAATCCCATCTCATCTTCTAATAACATAATTATTTCCTCCATAATAACTCAAACCTCATCCAGTTCTTCAAACAAAACCCATGCTTATAATAAATATGTGATGACTCACAAGTGTAGTGGCGGCCCAAGTAGGGGTGATTAAAAAAATAGTAGGACCCCAAAAACAACATCTAAATCAAATAACAGTCATAGAAAAAAAGTCTGAATTTAAATAATTGGATAAATAAATAGTAAATTAAAGAATATATATCAAAAAAAAATTTGTTTGTAACATGTTATCCCTTGGGTTCAAAAGAGACACTTGGGGCAACCAAACCCACATCAACCCAAACTGGTCTACTAAGTCATAAAACATTGTGAAAACATACTTTAACCAATACAGAATGCCATATATTCCTAAATATTCTCCATGAAACCAAAACAATGAAACAAAATCACTCATGTTGGCATGCTCAAACTAGTACTTAAACCATGCACACAAATGTTTTATACCAGAATAGAGAATCATACCCTAAAATCAAACCATGAGATAAGGAATGTGATGTCTAACAATCCCTATCAATGATGTCGACCAACATATCCAAATAAATTATTATGGTGTGGAATTACAAGTGTAATACCCATGTCCATGTCTAACATCAATACTATAGTGTGGAATTCCACATCCAATGCATATTTCCTGATGTGGACTGCCATGACTGAAACTACTGATGTCATGTGGAATGAAATGAATCAAACCCATTCATACCTGGAATAATCAGAATATAATGTTCAATAACTTGAACACGCAAACCATTAAAAAAATAAAATTAAAAATCTTTTTAAAATTCATTTATATGTTCTCAAAAAAGGCGATCACCACACTCATTTATACTCAATAGTTGAAATTCATCTAAAACCCATTTTCAACTAACATGGAAGTCAATTTCTCATTTTAAAACATAGCCCACATTAACATACCATGGAATTTGAAAACCAAAACATGAAAAAAAAAACAAATGCACATAATTATTTCTCTTTCATAAGACCAAGAGGCATTTAACTAAAATACAACTCATGAGAAAATTTTCCCCTCTCATAATTCATAACCATTTATTTCCAAGTTATACTCATAAAAATTTTTAACCAAGATATTAAGACAACAAACAAAAATAAACTGGTTAAGAATGCTATCCACTTAATTTACCCTTTACAACCACTCTTGACCATTTCCATGAAATGGAATGCCACATGATAAGTCATTGGTTCGGTTTTACCAATGGATCCAATGTGATCTGTGGATTTAATATTGTATAAATTTAAAGACCATAACCATTAACATAAAAAATGGAATCAAACACACCACAAAAGGTATTCAAGGTGAATAATACATATATATGTAAATAGTAAAGATGTCTATAGGTAACGCTTTGGGACTACCTACCTCGTCAATTAACATTTCCATAATATTTACTATGTCTAATATATTTTCTATGGAATTCCCAAGTCTTCTTTGAACCCCCAACATACAAATGAGTTATCTGTAACCAATGAGGAACTAACATCACACTAAGAAAGGATAATTAATTAATTATAAAAATAATTACTAATTTATTAAACAAGACTTGACATAATGTCAGACAACTCCCCGAGTTGTTCACCAATTATCAAAACTTCATGAAAATACCATCGGTAGTACACAAAAGACTCCTAACACCATTATTTAGTGAATCCCTAAGATTTGATACAACTTAATCAATTATTTATGTTAATTAATTTTTAAAACCCAATGTAAATTCACCAAAAACTCATACCTTAAGGAGACATCACACAATGGAATTTACAAGTCATTAAGGATATCCTATATAAAATAAAACCAAAACCCCATGATAAGTAACATACTTTACTATGATATAGTGTATTACTCAACGAAACCTATACCAAAGGACCCAAAAATAAGAGATGAGGAATAAGAAGAGGAAATGATGCCATCAGGGTTTAAAAAATTCTTCAAAATACCAAATAATATCTATTAACATACTCCATATAAAGGGTTTCCAGAATGATGAAGGGGTTTTAAACACCCCTGGTTCATGGAAACCAAATAGGGGATAAATCCAGTGATGTCGTCAAAAATACAATTGGGTAATTATGGTAATATACATATTTTAATGGAGTTCAGGAAATCTACATGGTTTTCTAAACCATGCAACATCCATGTGGCTGGAACTACCCAATGCTAAACCACCCACATAGTTTTTTCACAATTTTATCCAAACCATATGACAATAATGCAACAACCCATTATACCACAATGTGGGAAAGAGCATGGATTGTCTAAAACCACGTTCTGAATGTGACCCATTCCAAAGGATCTCCAAAACAATTTATTATTTATAATTGTCATGTACTTTTTACCCCAAACCATTCCCCAATTATTCAAACCGACCATTCTTAGTTAAAAATGAACTAAAACACCTCTAATCAACACTGTGAAAGATGTTTTCTCCTATAATGTTTACAATAAACCATGAACCCTTGCTAGAAAATACCAAAAAACCAAAAACATGATCCAAATCCTTCAAATATCATTCAAAAACTTGGGATACCATCCAAAAATCATTCCTCATCTCAAAACACTGCATTGAAGTATTCCAACTCTTGGGATTCTATTTTGAGTTTTTCTATAAAATTTAACATGTCCAGTAAATGATACATTTAAATTCCTTCAGAAATTTACAACTTTTACTAATGTAGGATCTTACATTGATAATCCTCTAAAGTATGATTAACATTTTTCATAATCAGGTGGAAACTAGTAATAATATCCTAACAACATATTCACCATACCTACAATACCATCATGACCATCATTTCCAATTATAAAAATCCCAAAATTTCCTTGGATTTAGGAGATAATGAAATCCTTCCTCAATGTCATGAAAAAGAATGTCTCACTGTTTACAACCCTACAATAAACAATGAAGGAAAGATTAATTGAATCATAAATAATAGTGAAATCACCCCTATAGAAATGAAAATATGATCACCATTATAATCATGTTTCTTCGATTTATTTGTTCCATTATTTTCATATCTTATTGTAACAAGAAAATTTAGATTCCATTTATTACCAAAAAAATTACATTCAAACTCATTCTACTTTGGTATTATTTACATCTTCCCTAACATTTACTCGAACTGCTTCATTCCGGATTCATCTCCCAGCTTCTCCCCTTATTCTTCAAGATAAAAACCATTAAAAATGCTCATTGTTGTGTATATATTTTAATTTATTCACTCAAAACAATAGGATTGGAAAAATAAAATATCACAATACTATTAAGATTAAAACCAGTTCGTATCATTTCTAAATTTGCATAAAAATTATATAAAGTTTCAATAAAATAAATATGCACAATTAAAAACATGAAACAAATAACCAAGATAGATAACTAAACAACCTCCCTAAAAATCACTTAAATAATAAACCTTATTTTTACCAAAACACTGTTTCCCTATTTGAGAATAAAAAATATATTATTTCTTGTATTGAATGAATTTGTGGTTTTGAGCTTATCCTAGAGTTTTGTGATATGAAATATGTTTTAAATATGATTCTTCAAGTTTGCTTCAACCCATTGATGAATTAAACTAGAAGCCGTCCCATTATTAATTTCCCAATATACATCAAACATTCCTTTTATCTTTTGGGTTAAAATACAATACAATTGCAATTTACTTAACTAATACAAAAACATTCATCTTCAATCTTCAATTATATCTCCTTATGGATTTTTATTTCGAATATGATCATATTAATTTAATCCAACTCTATGATATATAATAATAAATACTTATCTTGAATAATAGATATTATAAAATTTAGCGGTTGTTGAATTCATGAAAGAAAAAAATGAACATCAAGGATCTAAAAATTTTGATTCCCTATAAAATTTTGTTAAAAAATAATTTTAGTGTTTGGGAAAAAAATATGCGTACTGTAATTAAATGTTGTAACAAAAAAATAAGATTTAAAACCCTAAAAACACTCTAACATGTGCCTTTAATGATGGAATGCCCATAAAAACATAGTATATTAACAACATGGGTGATGATGATACATGTGGTGATCTTGAGGAGACTTAAGATCTTCTGTAAGAATATTATTTCCCCTTATGATTAATGGTTTAACATTACATAAATATTGGACAATAGTTTTGTAATAATGATTAGTGATGAGTATAAATGGGTTTTTTCAAGCTGTGAACCGTTAGAAAGGGTTGTGAGTTAAACTTTTATGGTTATAAATAATTAATTATAATAACATGGTTCGATGAAATAATTCATATTTCAGTATTTATATTTGACTTATTTAATTTAAAGGAATGTATATGCACTGAAATTAATTTTTCAAAGTAAAATATTTATGGTTGATCATAGATAATGATATGGAATTATATTACTAAAATGTGACTGGACCAAGATGATGAGTATCTATCACAACAATGTCCTAGAAATATCATGATGGTGAAGTATTATAGATATTTATATTATTAATGGTTTTGTAATGTGTGTCGGTGTACTCAGATATCATGATTACATTTATTTTCCACCACATAAAATTTTAGGTTTATTAGATATCAATCGATTTATATCAATGATAGAAGAATGGTTATTCTATTGAAAATAATTTTATGATTAATAATTGTAAGAAATTTTATATTTATTATATTTAATAAATATCACTAGTGAGTACATCATTTAGGTTGTTTACAAAAGTGATGACACTTATAATGAGAATATAATTTTGGTTGTCCACAATAACCATATCCATAGAGTCTTAATTATATTCAATAATGGAAATAAATTTAATAATGATTTAACTGGGTCATCATATAATAACATTGAAGGATAGTAAATCAATTATTTAATAAGTCCCAAGAATAACCATTCAATTAAAAATAAAAATATTAATTATATTCCCCCAATAATGGTGCAATTTATCTAACACCTATTTTTTCTCTAGAAGATTTTTCACATCGCTTTTCTATATAATAAATTGTTCCTCAGCCTCCACTTTTCAACCAAGAAAATGTTTAAAATAACAGGATAATATTTATCTCAAATTAATTTAAAAAATCTATAGTGATGCAAATTTTAATAAAAATTTTGCAATTTCCCAACTTATAAAAATAACATTATCATTTAGAAAAATCATATATCAAATCATATTTCTAGTTCTAAGAATGAAATCATTCACTTATAAAGGTAAATGAAATGCTAATTTATAATGAAAATGTGTATGTTTAAACTTTCCAACAAATCTAATAGAAATATGATCTAACATGATATAGAAAAAATTATCATTATTGTCATATAATAATAAAAATTATTGAACAATCACTCTTGGGTAATTTAAAAAAGTTAAAAGAAATTAATGAATATTTTTATCATTTAAAAATAATTTCACAATGCGGATCATGTATCAGAAATATGATAATGGGGTCATAAATATTTAATAAATTTTTAGATTTATCATGCTACTAAAAAAACATTAATGAACATTTAACATAGATAAAAATAAAAATAATATTTTATCAACAGACCTAACATTTATAATTAACTTTAATGAATTTATTGATAATACCCAGACCATATAGAAGAAAATATAAACAATTTAGTATATCTAATATTTAGAAAATAGAAGATAATAAAATATTTTTATAAATGATCCATGAAATTTTAAAAAAATAAAGTCGTTGATAAATATCTAAAATAGTGGAACTATAAATTAAAAAAACACAAATTTAGGAATATTGTATGAAATCCGGATTTAATATGTGATCCTTATATATATTTTTAATAATGGTTTTGGGAGTATATAATAAAAATCAACTATATCCTTTTTTATAAATATTATTTTTTTAAAATAGTTTGCATTTTTTAATATTTCTTTTTTATAAAATTAAACTAAGGAAAATCAAACATAACATATATAACTTGTACATCATTTCAAAAACATGTACATTATGTATCATAAAGAAGACACACACCATAAGTCTAAATGCCTAATGTATATAAATATTATTTATATATCCAAGTTATTTTGTAGTATAGTTTAAATTTAATCCAAAATAGTATTCATAAAAGAATTACCTTATTGATATATCCTATTAAATATTGTTTATCATTACCCTTGGAAATGGTAAAAAACTAAATATTTTTACATAGTATCAAAAAAGGGAAACCATATTAGTAAGTCATAAAGTATTTACCATGAGATGAGAATCATGTCCGAAAACATGAACATGAGATAAATAGAAAGAATAATGGAATATTATAATAGTATCAGAAGATTTGTTCATAAGTCACGATAAATTTATAATAGATCATATATTATAAATATTAGACTATTAAAGAATCATAATGAAATCATAACTTGAAAGATAACATTATAATGTGAAATAATAAGATGATAACCATGATACATGGTGAAAAAAATCAAAAAAATGCCACAAATATAATTATAGAAATTATTACATTTTAAATGTAGCTAACTGTATCATTTCCACACATTAAAAACTAAACTTCTGAGAAATAACACATTACCTAATACATTGGAGGGATACAAAATATATTCCATCCAATCAAAAAATGATAAAAAAATATATTTATTCAACACAATATATCTATCATATATCATAACATTATTATCGAAGGTAAATACAATGGATTACATAAAATTTCTATAAGGTATTTATAATAAATCCAGAATTGGATCTTCCAGTACCCAAAATTTAATATCCAAAAAGAAAATGTCACAAGAGAATTTATATGGTGATATATGAATGCTAAGAAATACTCATAAAATATGTAAATTCTAGAGAAAGAATATAAAATTTACTTGAAATCATGAATATTATATTCCTAATAGGTTGGAAATGTTTTCATAAAAAAAATTACAAGTCACATTATAAATTATTTTTTAATATTTTAATATACATTAAAAAATTGTTTTCATAATTAATCATCCAATAATTTAACCTTGAAAATAAATAATGTTAAAGTATAAGAAACATATAGTTAATGATATAAATTCCCATTAATGTTAAATAAAATAAATTGTAAGAATGTTTTGTGATTTTATGTGACACACATTAACAAAAAAGATATAAAATTTCATTTTATTAAAATGGTTAAAGAAAACTTTTAGATTTATAGAAGATAATAAAACTTTTATTCAAAAATAATCAAATTATCTTTGTAAGATATAATGTGGATATGGAAGAGAAATTTAAAAAATAGAGATTTCTAGTTATCATATATTGGGAAATTTTTAAAATGTAGTAATAATCAATTAAAAAAAGTATTTCAATAAATAATTTTAAATTAAATCTAAAATTTAATGATATAAAATATGATATAGATAATAGGTTGAATAACCCAAACATAGAAGGAAAAATTAAAAGATAAAACTATATAACTCATTGAATATAAATTTAGTCAACAAAAACATTAACTTGGATTCTCGCTTACTTTAACAGAGTACAAATCTTTTTATAATCTAATTTTATTTTTTTCATTTCTATAATTTCATTTTTATATTTATTTTTAAAATACAAATTATTCATATATTTTAAGTCATCTTTACTAATATTTTGTAATTGATATTAATCATCAGGTATAAATTGATCTATTTGTTTCATTCTTTCATTAATAAAGGGTTTCAGTCCCTTATACATTTCTCATGTGTTTTTTAACAATAAAATTTCTATGGATACAATATAATTTTTTTTAAAGAGTCCTATAGAACAATATTTATTTCCTGGATGTTAAGGAAATCAGTTCCCAATTGATGATTTCAAATTTCCTTTCATTATGAATATTAAATCAATTAAAAATTGATTTTTATTAATAAATATAATTATATACTATACAATTATACAATTGAAAAAAAACTATAATAAATCATATATACCATATCTTAAAAATATTTTATTCTTCACAATCATGTATAATGAAAACATTATAACATAGTTCATGTAGGTTTTTTAACCTACCTAATAAAGGTAGAGTATGAATTTTATTTATAATAATAACATAATAAAAACAATAATAATATTATCTATGGGATTTAATAGTAGAAATAAATATTTATTGTGGACTAATATACGAACATGAAAGGAAAATAAATGAAAGGTGTTGTAACTTAATATTTAGAAATGCTAAATCCTTCGTGTACATTTTTTAAGGATCTTGGGATACTTATTGAGACCAAGGGATATCAAGAATTATATAGGATGAGTGGAAAATAAAATTAATCATATATTTGTGAGTAAACTATATGAGAGGCATGATTTCGAGTAGGTGGGGGAGAGGTCCTTTTATATGTGATTTTTAATGTCATTTCTAAAAATACTCATTTTTTATTGAATAAAATAACATATATTTTTCAAGGAAAATATCTTTAAATGGACAAGGGGTTAGGATAGATCATTAATTACTTCCTCTATTGATTTTTGAGTTATGGTTTTGGAAAATTGTATCACATTGACCCATTTTCTAACATTTTATATCATTTTACCAATTATCGTAGAAACCCTATTTTTTCCTCAATAGTTATTTTTTTCTCGGTAAATTTATTTTTAGCATATTTACATAAATTTAAATGTTGATTCTAAATACATAATACATTTTCTTAAATACAGTTTCTAAAAATGATTAAAAAAATAATTCCAAATTGAGAAAACATTAACCATAATAAACATATTTTGGAAAAAATATAGTTTAAAAACATAAATGTTTTAATTATTATTTAAAAAAAATAAAAAATTACATTTATGTAAATTTAATTATTTATATGTAAAAACAATAAAATTTAAAAAACATTCTCAAAATATTATTTTATTAATAAAATCATATAATGTATAAAAATATATAAAATAACACAAATAAGTAAAATATATATTTTGAAAATGGTAATTTAACTACATTAACAATTACTTATTGATAACATCCAAAATTTCTCTTAAAATCCCCTCTATATATCTAATTAAACTCTATGAGTGAGTGAAGAAGTTGTGGTTCATACGAGGGGTGATTCAGGTTTAATGGATATCATATTAATTTCCATAAGCCTGAACCTTTAATGTATATTATTTCATCCAAGTCATACTAGTTGAAGTTAACTTTGAGATTCAACAAGAGAAAAATCCACTAATAATACATCCTTTACAATATGAAGTAAATTATCCTCACATGGGAGACTCATACTACATTATTTCATAGCTTCTTACTTTTTATAAAATATTCACATTATGATTACTATTAATAATAATTACAATATCAATCACTATATTATAATAATCATATCTGTTGTTTTAATTATTTGAATATCCAATACTATTTCAACTAATCATAAAATAACTTATCAGATTAATTATTTTTACACTTCATTATTCATATAACTAAATGAATAAATATTCCTAATTTTCATATATGTCCAATAACCATATATTAGAAAATAAAATATAATTCTCATGTTATATTCTAATAAATTCAATTATATATTTCAATAAAATAATTCATTATATTTATTTCCTCAATATGCCTTCTATATTTATTATTTTATATTTTATTTCGATATTTAACGATTTTTTCATTATCTTTCTGAAATATTGAGAAGTTAAGTATGTAAATATTGTATTTTTATTTACATGTGGATTTATTCCACTTATGAATTTTCCAAAATTATGTTTCACATATATTTCTTGTATTTAATTATTATTAATATAATTTTATATTGTAATATTCCACCTTAATCGATTAAAGAATTTAATATTTTAGTTTGGTGCTGTATTAAAGATAATCTATCCAACACATGGGATTTATTAATGTGAATTTAAAACAAAATGTTTGAGATGTTTTATTCTTCCCCTTAAAAAACAACATTGATTAAATTTCATTTTCCATATAAAAATAGATAAGATTAATTTTTATCATTATATCTTAGGGTTACCATGCCATTCCATCAAACTTATAATTTTACCAATGAACATTTACTAGGATAGTTGTACTATTTCATCACAATTTATCATTATGATCCAACATCCCCTATTGTTATTCCTAATAATAGAGATCATGTTCAAATTTTAATACTTCTAAGTTCATTATATGTGATAGATCTACTATGTACTTACTCCAAATTGATACCCGGAACCTGTAATTCTCTCATGATGGTTTTAGTGGAAGCACTAGTCAATACGACACAACTTCCACATGATAATAAAACTCAAAATGGATTATATATTTGGTGCAACACCCTCATATTTTATGACATATTTCTTTTAAAATAAATCCATTCACTTTGACGCCTTGCGATACTCACAAACCTTAGTCAAAATGAACAACAATATAATACACCATTATTAACTAGCCATTAAATTTTCAGTATGAATTATAAAAACCACATTTAAAAAAAATTAAAGGTTCAATATAAATAAAATATTTTCTTATTAATGTTCTTATATGTTTCAAATAAATATATTTTCCTTAAAAAATGTTATATTTATTTTTGTGGGAAAATAATATTATTAATTTTATCCAAATTTTTAAAATTAATTTAAACAAATATAAGATATTTTTAAAAATCAACATCTTATATTTACCTTATATTACATTATATAAAATATTCTGAAAAGAATAATATTTTTATGAATAGTGAGAAATTCTGATTTTTATTAAACATTATATTTTCCACTAAAGAATATAAAAATGTCCTTTTTTATTTAAATTGGATTTAAAAGTAAAATTAGTTCAATTATATTATTATTAACCGAATTTTTGTTAATAAAATAAAATTTTTGTTTTATGTTTATATAGAAACATTGTACAATTAAGATATATTTATCTTTGGAAAGCTGATTATTCATCGTGTTTGATCATTAAATTTTAAATCAAAATTTAAAACTTATATTAATTGAGTTTTATAAAATAGATTTCATATTTTTTTAAAATATTATAATTAACAATAGTTAGTAAGTTCAATATAATATTTGTTCATATTGAATAGTAAAAGTAGTAAAAATCAGTTACCACATTTAATGTGAAATAATTTTTTTTTCTCAAGTTAATATATTAATATAGGAGTCAAAATGACATAATAACTAACTGAAACACCAATGGTTGGTTTTATTTAGGCCTTAATATTATCAATTTATATTATGATACTTTTTGGAGAACTTGGTTTATGAAAGTGACTTGAAATCATTCGGAATCATTAAAAAATTACAAGTGTGACAGTCACCTCAATTATTAAGGGGGGCCTCCAACCCCCACATACTAAAACTAGAATTCCATTTAAATCAATATAGAAAATTCTAAATCAACCCAAAAAAATTTTAGATACATTCTAGAGGTATTGGTATTCCAAAAATATTGAACATATGGTCCTAAATAAGATATCCAAAAGATGTTTTTCCAATTGAAGGTAATTGTCTACAACAATATCACTATTTTCACATATTATTTTACGACCATAAATCATGTTTTAATTTTTATAATACCATATAGTTAGGTTTTATTATGTTTATGGGATAACCTATATCTATCTCCCCTTCCATGAAATGGGAAATGAAACCATTGACCTTGTGTACGATGGACTACCTCCTACCGAACCAACGTAATTCATTTTCCATCACAACTAATAAAAACTAGATATAATGAAGGAAGTAATGTAAATAAGTGATATAAATTAAATAATTATACTTATATAGTTATAATATCACATATACTTTCTTGCCTTCCAATCTGTAGGAAAATGAAAACGTCGCTTATGAGTACGTGTGGACAACTACATCCTTGATGCAACATGGATCATTTTTCATTTTATTTTTACATGGATGTTAATAAGAATTTATTAATTAATATATGTACATATATGAAAAAATAATTATTTTTGTAAATTTTAATCACACTTTACCGTTTTAATTATATTATTTTGACATATGTTAAATTCATTTTTCTGTGACAATTCTTGTTTTTTCTAGGTTGTTTTCTCTAATCATTCACCAATTTACTAAATTTAATTATATAGTGAATTAACCCTAGAACCCTAGATCCGGTTCCTACTACCATTATATTGGCATGTGATGAAATTAAATCACATCTAAAAGGACTATATAGTTTAGCATACTTGTTAAACTAGACACATATAAGTGCATTGTATTATAATTGAATAAAAAAATAAAAGCATAATTTTTTTTCAATAATATAAATTTATTCCATCAATAATATCATTTCATATCATTCATAGTACATTACATGTAATCCAGTGAAAACGATATAAAATAAGGGTAAGAAAAAAATGCTATGTAAGGGTTAAATACAGTGGAATCAATAGTGAATCAAAAAGCATATTCAACATGGTAGGGTAAATAACTCATCACTTGTGAAATTTAAATAATTGGATAAGTAATAATAAAAAATGAACTCTAAATGACTAGAAACCATGACATTTAATTAATAAAAAGATAATGACTTGTGTGTAGATATTTTTTCACAGTGAAAATCTCATAGACAATAATAACAAAATCAAACTATTATAAATTCTTAATTATTGGACGTCGTGTTTCATAAGAACAAGATATAGTTTTTCATTAATATATATCTTCAAGATAGTTTAAAACATAATGGTTGGAATCCCATTAGTAGAGGTTAGGAAATATATTTATCCTCTGAGACAACCAATGCATTGAGGGGATTGTATTAACTGGTCCCCAACCCATGACTTTCATGTTCAAACCATTACTCATATATCAAATAATAAATTTAACTCATGAAAAATGTCCCATATAAAATATCTATATTGATTAAACAATAGATATTTACCAATATTTAGCTTGTTAATGAAATAAATTTCAATGTAAACACTTTATGTAAAAATGCTATATTGTTAGGAATTAATGATATCCATTATAAATAATATGGATATTTATGGGAAATTTAATGTTCAATGGTAACTGAAATGTGGATAACTCATGGTGATGTAAATGAATATAAAAATGATTCAATGAAGTTAATATAAATATAATCCTTCAACAAAATTATCTTGATCCCTCGAGAGGAATAATAAGGATGGTATCAATACAACTTATACCCATTTGAGTAAGAATATATGGTTGTTGTCATTGATGAAATAGAAATATATTGAAAATCATTCTTAGGGAAAATAATATTTACAAATTAAAAATAATTGAAAATAATTTTATTTGAAATATCACCTTCAGAAATATTTTATTTAAAAATATGTTTCTAAAATTGCATATTGAACATAAATTAAATGAGGGAAGGTAATTTAGTAAAGGTTATACATGGTAAAAAAATTCCTTTTACATTATCAAAATGTTAAGAATGTGACCTGTTTATAAAAATAAAAGAAGATACCTTTGAAAATTAAATTAAAAGAAAATATGTTAACAAAAATTAATAAAACAGTTTTAAAAGGTTAAAAAAATTAAAAAAAATTCATAAAACATTGTATTTAGAAAAAACAGATATCTGAAAAAAAAATGAA
This sequence comes from Viscum album, assembly GCA_963277665.1. NCBI lineage: Eukaryota > Viridiplantae > Streptophyta > Magnoliopsida > Santalales > Viscaceae > Viscum > Viscum album. The sequence goes on along the minus strand of OY728139.1, from coordinate 683,435,345 downwards.
GTCGGGTTTTCATAAAATAATTCTAAAACATTTTAAGTTCTAAAGAGTAAAAAAAGTACTATTATCTGAAAAAATATCATGAATAACTAAAGGATACTAAAGTGAAAGGTTTTATTAAAAATTTATTAAATAATTTCCTTTAATAGATAACCAAGATAAATAATCTCGATTAAAATGATATTATGGTATAAACCCTTAAAATGATCGTGACATTAAAGTGAGAATAAAGAAATGAAAAAATTATGTGTATCAAAAATAAATACAGATAAAAAAAGTTCAAATACACTAATAGACATTAAAATACCTTATACACAAAATCATATAAAATTAATGACAATGATGTTGTAATATATCCCAATGAAAAGAAATTGAGTTATGATATCTCTCTATTACATGGTAAATTTAATTTCAAATCCGAGAAAATAATTCAAATTAAATGATTTTAGTGATGAATTATTCATGCTATTAAATTTTGAATAGGTATTATATAAACCATATAAAATAAACTTTATGCATAACATTACAATCTGCCTCAAAGAAATGAAATTGTGATGAAATCCCTTCCCTTACACTTCCTTTTGTTTAAACATGTTTTAACATTATGATTAATTGGTTTAAGAATGTTATATACTTATAAACAATAAATATTATTATTTATAATATCATATATGATTATTTCATAAAACCTTATCAACTGTTTGTTAATAATCTATCATCAGATTCACTGTTTTAGGTGTGAATTGGCTTGTTTTTCGAGGGTATATTGACAAGTTATTTTTTTTCTCATATTAATTAGATCATGATTTAATAATTTCTATACATTGAAACTTGATTTAAATATCCTATATATCTATTATATATTTATTTATAGAAATCTATAAAATTTGGAGATTAGAAACAAAATACATCATTGATTGAGATGGTTGGTCGTATAAACGCGTGAACATTGTTTCAATTTTCTTATAATTTTAAAAGGCTGAAAATTAAATAGTATAATTTTAAATTATAATTATATTATAATATTTTTATCTTATATATAACATAATTTTATTAGAAAAACCCTTTATACATTCCATGTATATCATGAACGATTCACGTCCCTTTGATTAGGAAGTCCACAAATCCCTGAACGATGTTATCATATTCCCACCATGTGTGAAGTATGTAAATATGTTTTATATAGTAATTAAATAATAATAAAGTAATTATAGATATCACATATATCATATATAAACTATAAATCCATCATTATTACCAACCTTTAATGGTGGTGATGTAAGAAACAATGACATTTTCTTTTGAGGAGGTAGTCCTCTATACACATGAATAATTCTTTTGTATCCCATCTGATGAAATTGTGTGTGGGTGTTGGACATGACCATATAATAAAAACATCTAAATATATTGAAAATATTTGAAGCTACTATATATTAATTATATAATAATTATTGAAGGGGTGGTGAATGAAATAAAACAAATGTGATCGTTGAAGAATGTTACAACTTATTCGGGTAACTAATTTTGGCTTATACCAATATCCCATTTTTTTTAATTATTCCCATATTGATACTTATAGAATGAGTTTAGTTAGATTGGAAGATTATATGATCTATTCTTTATGATCTAAAGGTCTTGATATCTGTGAATAAGTGATGGGGGTTTGTACCCTTTTATCGTGGAGGAGTGGCATTCATCTCTATACAAAAACAGTAACTATATTGGGAGGTCTCCCTTAAATCTTGTGCATACAATAATGGAAAATTTATAATACATTATTGGATATGGTCGAAATATTTCCATCCAATGGGTTCTTTACATGTTTTTATTTCATTTGGCCCCTTAAAATTAAAGTTAATCCACTATGTAAACACATTTTCACCTTAATCACTGTAATTAAATTTAATTTCATTCACTAATATTTTGGTCAAAAATTAAATTGAACATACTAGAAATTAGAATTTTATATGATTACAAATATGGAATCAGTTTTTCTAAATTCCAATCACATAAGAGGCAGAAATTAATTTAAAATTAATCCTGTAGAAGAAACAAAAAATTAAGCAATTAATGTTAAAAAATTCAAATGGTTACTATGTTTTTATATCTAAATTAAATATAAAAATAATTATAATTACCAAACTTGGGTCCATATATTTATATAAGAAGTAATTAGTCTTTAAAACAAATATAATATATAATTTATTATTATAAATTATTTAAATAAAAATGTAGTTTTCAACTAAAATTCAGTACTTTTCACTATTCATCAAAAAATGAAACTTCACAGAAAAGTACAAAAATTTACCCAATTTTCATTTTGAAATATTTTTTTAAAAAAAGAATATTAATTATTTAAGAAAATTAATTGTGGTATAATTTAGTTTTAAAATTGGTGCACCATTAAAATGTGGTAAAATGTATGTTTAAAAAAATGTTGTTTTTACACATAAAATTTTATTTGTTCTTATTTTATACAATTAAAACATATTGGATAAATTAAAAAAAATTATTCATTATATTGTATATATATATATTTTTTTAATTAACTAATATTAATCAATTTAATTTAAAAATATAAAACATTTTTGGCACATAAAATTAGTTTTTATAAAAACTTTTCCTTGAAATGCAGTTGGTTTTTATTTTTATTTCTAATTAATTGGTTACCAATGAATTATATAATACATCTTCATAGAATATATATTCTTATTAATAAAAATAAATTAAAAAAAAATTATATTACATAATAATATTATAATAATTAATTTTTGTTTGGTAAGACTCAATGTTTCATGTAATACAATCTAGCAAAGGAACTCGTTATTGTGTGTAACATAATCTAAATTATGGTTGGATGGTCAATAATATAATCTGAATGATGTGTGTCTTATAATCATAACATGGTGTTATGTATACAAAAATATATAGTCAAAATTAAAATTTCTATAAAAGGAAAATATTATAAACTTTCAGGGTGTTACATTTTCCCCACATTAAAAAATTTGCATCGTCTCAATTTGAACTTCATATTAGTAATCGAGGGTTTTATATTTGAATGTTCCATTGTCAAAAAACCCACATTATAAAAGGGTTAATAAAATATCCTATTAATAAGTTATAAAGGGGAGTACAACAGTCATATGAAAAAACATATAACTAAGTTTCTATATAATAGAATATTGGTGGCAAGTGAGGATATTGACTTAGTGAAAAGCATAAATATTTATTGGGATTTCTTGAGGTAAAAAAACAAGTTAACGATCAATAAAATGTTGAAGACCTAAAAAAAATTAATTTGTAGTTATTTAAAAGACTGACAGTTTAACAAAAAGTAGGGTATTATGATAGAATTTTTTTGAAGATCATTTCCCAAATGATGAATGATTAATTTACTCCCTAAAAATGTAAGGAAATATACATAGTGGGTTATTTCAAAAACAAAATTTCTTTATTTGGTTTTCCTTCGATCAATATAAAATTTATACCTTTACTCCTAGAAACTAATACACAAATTATATTTTTTATTTTTTCCAGGAAGCACTAAAATTTACTTTAAACCATTAACAAGTTCAATTAATCATTCTTTATGTATATATCTAACTATTTTCTGAAACCAATTTTGTTAATAAAATAATATATAAACCCAAAAAGCAATACTATAGGTTCATCATTAATTTGTATTATTCATATTTTCTAACTAAAAATAACTACATATCAACCACGTCTTCACATTGGCCAGTGGTGGGTGTGAGTCCCTTATTTTCCTTTAAACATGGGTTCAAGCACCACCACCATGCCAAATGTGATGGGTTTTCACCTTGTACTAATGTTTTCCATTTTATAAAATATATTAATATAATTCCCATTGTGTTCCCAAAAATATAATGAAGATTATTGAAATTAAATTAATCATCAAATAATCTTTTAATTATGGTTTTATTACAAACATTGTTTTTTACGGAATATGATAGACATATTTGGTTATTATTAAAACTTTATCATATTAACCTTAAAGGATATCAATACCATTAAAATTTATGGATAGAAATGTATGTCCATTATTCCCCAATTAATTTTTTCAATAAAATATATATACTTAGACTAAAATTATCACCAAATATCATTAATATTGGTTTACACACATTAAATGGTGCTTAGGTCTTTGATCTTATTTTCCACTTAAAGCCATAACCCATTATGGTATTCATAATTCTTCTGTTAATAAATATATATGTGATTAAAAAATTTAATAGAGTCCATAAATTTTTCATAATTATTATAACTGAAATACTATTGGTAATATGCTTCAACAATTTAATTCTTTAATCACACTAATTTATCCTATTTTTTTGCAACATAACTTCTTCCTCAGTATAAGGTTTAACCATAATAACATTTGTTGGATTCTAAATCGTGACCCATTACATTAAATCTAAAACAACTTATGTTTAACCTAGGTTATTTATTGTCAATATCTATTCAAATCGTTCGTAATTATTTGTAAATAAAATTCAAATTATTCTAAGCATATCCCCAATGGGAATGTCATTTCAGGTTCACAGTAAGGTGAATTATTGGGTACCTAGTTACACATGAGTCATGTCTGACATTCCCATTTCATGGTTCTTACCCCTTATTACATCTATTCTAGAACCACATACACATATAGTATCAGAAAGGGATATAATTCTAGGAATACCTACATAATATGTCACGACTCGTCCTCGGGGACCGTGTCGTGACTACCCCAAGCCCGCCTTCCATAGGCCAGGGGATGGCGACTAGCACCAAAGGCGTAAATCCCGATAACTGGGAAGGCATTGCCTTTATAAAAGTAAACAAAACACCACAGAGTACAAGCGGAAGAAAAACACTAAGTACAAAGATAAGTGTTGAAAGGTAAATGGGCCAGAATACAAACCCAAATTAAAGTACAACTACAACTGAACAAGGTAAAACATAAAAAGACAACAACTGGAAGAACGGAAACGGCTCCTGGGTCGTCCTCCTCGGATCCTACATGAAGGGTAGGTACATATGGCGCAGCTCCTGGATCGTCCACCACGGATCCTACCTAAATGGTAGGTACAGATGGCCTCCACAACGCTCTCACCCGTCAACCTCCTCTGAGTGTCGTCTCGCCGTGAAGTCCACCTCCGAATACTGACTCACCGTGTAGTCCACCTCCGGGTACCGTCCAGTCCTCGAACACTCGGCCTCCGTCAGCACATCCCATCATCTGCAACCAACACAACAAGGTGCGGGCATAGCCCGTGCAGGGGTGAGTATAACGATACTCAGTAGGGACCCCGAGACCCTCATGGTCTCACTAAAACCAATAAGTATAACCACAAAGAAGATCTCAACAGATAACCTCTACTTAGGTATATTCCCATACATATACCTAAGTTATCAAGTAACCCATCTCAATCATGAGGAGACAGAAAGGTCATAGACTCAGCTCAAACCAGGATTTTCATTATCGCAATCGTAACTGCTGAAGAGCCCCATCTCTGGAGTATACAGTGGTCCTATCACAACTCCGAGGTACTGCTCACTAATCCAATTCTCTGAGGTACTCATCTAGTCGAGTACCACGGGACTGCTGCCAAATACTGGGCGCTCCGTCCGCTGTGGGTCTGCTGCCAAATACCGGGCGCTCCCCCAAATAGCCTACAGAGGTACTCTTCTGGTCGAGTACCGTTGGTCTACTGCCAACTACCAGGCGCTCCGTCCGCTATGGGTCTGCCGCCAAATACCGGGCGCTCCTTCCACTGGGCTAGTCGACTAACTCCAAGTCGAGTCGGTCAAGCAGTCGTCAGGTCTCGGTCGTCTACACGGTCTCCGTACTCCGTATGCTCGTCTCCAAGAGGGACCGCTCCACGAGATACTAGTCAACACTCCATGTATCACAAAGTCTCACGAAGATGTATCTCAATGGACCGCCTCGTCATAAGGGTCTCAACACAACTGACGGCGCGTCAATCGGGCGCCCGGTCTGTGAGTTATTAGCCTTTTCATCCCAGGGGCCCGGTTGGTTTCATGTGCGAACCAACCCGGACGTATCTCAACTGTACCCCGAACCCCAATAGGGTATACTCATAGGGACCGTTTCACAACTTGATCACCAACGCCACTGACGGTTCCTCAAACGGACGTCCAGTCTGAAAGATATCAGCTATTCCGTTCCAGGGGCCCGGTTGGATTTCAGGTACAATCCACCCCGTCTATACTTCGACAGCGTCCAATCCTCAGGCGAAGAATGCCAATAGTTCCGTCTCATCAATAGGAATTAAAAAAAGTCAACAGCACGTCAATCGGATGTACGGAGCTCAAGATATAAGCGTTTCCGCTCCGAGGGCCCAGTTGGTTTTGTGTCCGAACCAACCCGGACAAACCCAAAGTTCACCAAAACCTTGAGTATATTATACCGAAATGACAGTCTCCATCCAAGGGTCTCATCGCCGATTACGGTGCGTCGATTGGAGGTCTACAGCTCACGTTATGAGCAAAAAACCGTGAGGGTCCGAAAATGGGTGGTCTGGGCCCGGACCGACCCTGCCGGGTGCGGCCCGGCCCGGCCGGCCCGGTCTGGGTGTGACCCGGCCTAGCGGTCTAGCCGGGTGGCGCGGAGCTAGACGAGCGACCATGAAAAAGGAGTCACGGCCCCCCACGCGGGGGTTTCTCCTTGTCACCGGACGCGGCGAAAGGCCGCGTCTCTCGTTCCCCGATTCCACGCGGCCGCGGAACCCTGCTCACCGCCGCGCCGACGTGGCGCGCCGACGGGGGCTTCCGCGGACCACCAGACGTGCTCCGGTGGTCCGATTCGCCTGCGGTCTTCGCCAGAGATCATCCTGGGACCCGACCTTCGCTGCAAAGCCTTCAAAACGCCTTCGTGGCCCGCCTCACCATCGATCGTTGATCCGCACTTCGACAGCAAACCGCGGGGTGTTCAAATCGCCTCTACGGCCCCGACTCTACCCGCGGGTTTGTTCGGCCTCAATGGCACGGCGCGACGGCGCCGCGCTTCTTCACCACATTCTTTCTCGTGTCCGCATGGTGCTGTTGCATTGTGCCGCCTTTGTTTGTGCCGCAACTAATCAAACAACAAAGAGGGAGGAGAGTCGGTCGGGTTCGTGCGGTCCAACCTCCTCCCATTATGTTGGTAACAAGTGGCCCAAAAGATGAAGAACAACAAGGAAATTTCACGAAAAAAAGAGAAACTACCCAAACAGTTTTTCCCCGCAACAGACTATTCCAAACCCACAAGGAAAACATTCTCGGATCAACTAGGTAATAAGTTGATCAGTGTTCTTTGTTTTCTTTAGGAAGAAAGATATTAAGGGAATAAAATCATTCTTAAAACATAATTCCCTACCTCAAGCGTTGTCGTCAAACGTGAGTTCGTCGCAGAAGAAGCATCATTGACGTCGCGATATACGGTGTCGCGTCGTCAAACTCCAAGGGTTTGGCATTCTTCATCGGAGGTCGGAGAGTTCTTCGCGTTCTTCGTCGAAGAAGAAAGCTTTCCTCTAAATCCTCTCCACGCCATAAGTTCAACAGAAATAAAATAAGAGTTATCTTAATTTATTAATGCACATGACACATTTGAATTTCAAAGAAAAGAAACGAACAATTAATTCAATGAATTAATTGTAACGATTTAACTACCCAATTAATGAGGCATTTCTTATCCAGAAAAACACATGATTGACTTTCATTAAAGAGGGGTTTTTTCAAGTGCATTACTAAGAGGAAAATAAATGGTGGGGCTCGCGCGGGCCCCACCTCACAAATATCCTACCAAGAGGGTAAAATATTTTGGATTGCACCCTATCTGCTTCAACTCAGCTTAAGTAGTTTTAAGTGGCTTAAGTGAAATAAAATAAAGTTGTCGCACCACTTTATTTTATTTTCATCACATAACCCCCAAAAGTTAAAAACCACACATTAGCAAACGCAACCCCGGAAAAGGCGTTTATAAGAAAAAATCGATGATGCGATTCCATCAGTGCCCTCAGAATTCGATTCCGAGCACCGGTTCAGAAGTTAGAAAAACCCGCTCGTTCGTTCCCTGAACGTACCCGAGCTAAACATTGGAAAATGATTCCGGGCACACCGGGCCTCAGAATCAGGCTCCGTCAGAAGATGCTTTCTTGTAAAATCCCAATGAAAATTTACAAAAATTTCCCTTGAAATTTCCGGGTCTTTATATTACTCCCACCTCAGGGATTTACGTCCTCGTAAAGCTTTAACACAAACTAGGGTCACAAAAGCGATACAGAGCACTCATCTGAGCCTCTCGCTCTCATGTGCTCCCCTGGAGGTTACCATACTGCCAGTGAAAGCGCACCTGAGGAATAGACCGTTCTTGTAGGATCCACCCCTATCGATCCTTAATCCCAACTGGAACCTCTGTGAAAGTCACCCCATCGCCATCGTCCAGCTCCCCATGGTCGATGATATGCGAAGGGTCGAGCACGTATCTCCTCTGTTGAGATACGTGGATGTCTTCGTGCACCTAGTGTAATTGAGTTGGATGGTTCAAGCAGTAAACCACCTCGCCTAACCCGCTGAGGACCTAGAAAGGTCCGTTGAACCTCGGAGATAACTTGCATCCTTGGCAACATCTCTGTAAACCTCGTCGAGGTGAGACCCGTATAAGGACGTCATCGTCATCCTCGAACTCCAGATCTCTCCAATTCCTGTTAGAACTATAACTAAAACAACAGCTTCCACGAGGGTAAGGCTGACCGACTCAAGAGTGATCGGTCACACCCTCCTGTGCAAGAGTTTATCCTGTGCCGCCTGGGGTTTCCTTTTCGCCGACCAAGGAAAACCCATCCCGACGTTGTAGTTAAACCATAACCTTTTTTCCTAATACAATCATTTTGTGTATGAACTATGATTGCCCAGTCAATACTCAAACCATAGTCGTAAGGCCTCGACGCTGCCACCAAGAGATTACAACTGAAACTCTCGCCTCGAGGGTCTGAACACACTATCGGCATAAGTGTGATTATCGAGTGTCCTCCCAAAGTATCTCCAGACGTGAGGGTCAAGTCCACGGATTACCGGAAACTCTAGGTCTGGGACAAGATTTGTGAAGGCAAGGAATGATTCATATCGACGTCTATTACTAAAATATCTAGTAGAGGACATAGACTGTCCCTTGAATCATTTTTAGAGCCATTGGGTCACTCCCCCTGACCGCATGCAGCCGCACTCTCCATCTGCCCTCCAGCTCCCTGAGCCAGGCGGGGATAACTAAGGCTGGTAGTTGTAGCATGTTAAGATGTACACCACCTCATGCTACTCTCCTAGCCCTGCCTCCATGTCTGCTGCTCCGAAGACTCATCTCTCCTTAAATATTCCTCTTCTTGAAACATTTAACATGCTCGAGTCACTAAGACTGGCGCCGGTTTCCTGTTTCCTACTGCACTGTGCAGTCTTCATCCGCTCCTGGATGATCTGCACCTTCTTTGCCTACGATCTGAAAGAGCTGCTAAAATTTCTACTTTGCCGAAAAGAGAAACTCGGTCTCATCCCCTAGATGAACCACGCACATTGCATAATACATTCAATCCTGACATGAATGACACATTCATGCCATGGATGATGTCGTATGGCCTTGACGTAACTACTAAGAGATCCAACTGTCACTCTCACCTCCAAGGGTCGAGTCACACTGTCGGCATCAGTGTGAGGTCACTGGGTCTCCTCCAGTAGAAATCTCGAAAGTGAGGTTCAAGTCAACAGTTTTAACCGGGACCACTCAGTATCAACCAAAAAAAAGGACAAGAAAGCAAACATTACAAAGATAAGTGTCTTTTTATTATTGCAGCTCATAGTACAAAGACACGAAGCAACTACAACCAAACATCAACGAAACTAGAAGAAACATGATCAATAGCCTCCAAGTCTAGAGCTAGTCCCGCTCCTGTCCATCTGCTTCCGAAGCTCCATGACCATAGGCCTAATCTGCCTAAAGCTGAGCTCTCCCATGTCCTCATGTCCCCTGCAGTCGGGGTGGGCCTCCTGGTGGTGGTGGTGGCAACACCCCGAAGCGTCGTCCACCTCTAGCTGCACGGCCAGATCCTCTTCCATGGCCACCTACTCCTTGCGGTCTGCCCTGATCGAACTTTTGCCTCTTGCTGGGAGGTTCTTCATTTAACTAATGGTCATCTACATGGCGGGTCGGACAGTCACGTGCCATGTGACCAATCCCGATGCAGGAGTAACACTGTCCACTCTCGGCACGACTGGCTCTGACTCCACCCTGGTTCCCCCGCACAACTGAACCTGAGTTGTGTAGTCAGCCACCAGTAGGTCTGGTCCTCTTGGACCTCTGCGTCATCTATCTACTGCCTGCTATAGAAGACTCTGCCGCACACCAGCAAGTGGTGGGTCGTGATGCTGGAGACTGCTCAACAAACAAAATCTCCACTAAGAGGGATCTCTCCAACACCCCTGTCTAGGTCGGAATACTGTGAGAAACAACAGAAGCACTAATCTCCCGCATGAGCCCCTGCTCGATGGTTTGGGTCCTGAAGAACGGGTCTCGTACCATATCTGTGGAGTAGCGCGAGAGGTCTGTGAACCTCGCTGAATACTGTTCCCCTGTCATGCTACCCTGAAGCAGCTGAAGTAGCTCCTGTATATGCACCACTCGAAGGGTGGGTGGTACAAACTATGCCCGGAACAGGCTCTCAAAGTCTTCCCATAGAAGTGTCGCCTCGTCATGCATCTAAAGCATCGGGCCCCACCACCTGCCTGCTGCTGCCTGAAGAAGGCTGGCAACAAGGATCACAATGAAATATATTAGCTTATCCACTAGCCTGAAGACTCTCACAACAGCCTCCAGCCAATCCTCAGCAGCCTGCGGGTCCGTCTCTCCCCGGAACATGGGTGGCCTTTGGCGCTGAACTCGTGCAGTGCGCTCAAGCGACGTGCACCCTCTGCTGCTGGGGCTGGTGGCATCGGTGACCCAACGGGTAGTAGTACCGCTGGTGCCTCTGCTGGTGCCTCAACTGGTATAGGGGAATGTACTGAGGCCACGTCGCTCGGCGGGCTGCCAATATGAACAACTCTCGGGGATCTAGCTGGTCATCCACGGGGAGGCATCCTGAAAGAAACAAACATGACACGGTCAAAAGTTTTTTACCTACTGAGCTGACCTGGTTTGAGCTGATATTTAAAAACTTCTAGAAACACACACTCAATCAGTGTTTTCATGCACAAAGTAGGAAATCAGTTGTTAGGGTCCTGGTGTATGGATATGTCGGCCACCCGCACCAACACTGGACTCCCTGAACTGAAAACCACACTCGGTACTCTAAACACTATTTCTTCACAGAAAGAAAAAAAAATCAGAGTTATATGTTCTCTGGTAGAACCGACTCCTTTGATACCAATTTGTCACGACCAGTCCTCGGGGCCCGTGCCGTGACTACCCCAAGCCCACCTTCCATAGGCCTAGGGCTGGCAACTAGCACTAAAGGCATAAATCCCCATAACTGGGAAGGCATTGCGTTTATAAAATTAAACAAAACACCACAGAGTATAAGTGGAAGTAAAACACTAAGTACAAAGATAAGTGTTGAAAGGTAAATGGGCCAGAATACAAACCTAAATGAAAGTACAACTACAACTGAACAAGGTAAAACAGAAAAGGACAACAACTGGAAGAATGGAAGCTGCTCCTGGGTCGTCCTCCTTGGATCCTACTTAAAGGGTAGGTACAGGTGGCACAACTCCTAGATCCTCCACCACAGATCCTACCTGAAGGGTAGGTACAGATAGCCTCCACAATGCTCTCACCCGTCAACCTCCTCCGAGTGTCGTCTCGCTGTGAAGTCCACCTCCGGATACTGACTCGTCATGTAGTCCACCTCCGGGAACTGACTCGTCGTGTATTCCACCTCCAGGTACCGTCCAGTCCTCGAACACTCAGCATCCATCAGCACTGCCCGTCGTCTGCAACCAACACAATGAGGTGTAGGCATAGCCTGTGCAGGGGTGAGTATAATGACACTCAGTAGGGACTCCGAGACACTCATGGTCACACTAAAACCAACAAAGATAACCACAAATAAGATATCAACAAATAAACTCTACTTAGTTATATTTCTATACATATACCTAAGTTATCAAATAACTCATCTCAATCATGAGGAGACACAAAGGTCATAGACTTAGCTCAAACCAGGATTTTCATTATCGAAATCGTAATTGATGAAGAGCCCCATCTCTGGAGTGAACAGTGGTCATGTCACAACTCCAAGGTACTTCTCACTAATCCAAGTCTCTGAGGTACTCCTCCTGTCGAGTACCGCGGGTCAGCTGCCAAATATTGGGCGCTCCATCTGCTGTGGGTCTGCCGCCAAATACCGGGTTCTCCCCCTAATAGCCTATAGAGGTACTCCTCTGGTCGAGTACCGCGGGTCTGCTGCCAACTACCAGGCGCTCCATCCGCCGTGGGTCTGCAGCCAAATACCAGGTGCTCCATCCACTGGGCTAGTCGACTCACTCCAATTCGAGTCGGTCAAGCAGTCGTCAGGTCTCAGTCGTCTACATGGTCTCTGTACTTCGTATGCTCGTCTCTGGGAGGGAACGATCCACGAGCTACTGGTCAACACTCCAAGTATCACAAAGTCCAACGAAGATATATCTCAAATGACCGCCTCATCATAAGGGTCTCAACACAACAGACGACGCGTCAATCAGACACCCGGTCTGTGAGTTATTAGCATTTTCGTCCCAGGGGCCCGGTTGGTTTCATGTGCGAACCAACCCGGCCGTATCTCAACTGTACCCTAAACTCCCATAGGGTATACTCATATGGACCGGTTCACAACGTGATCACCAACGCTGCTGACGGTTTGTCAAACGGTCGTCCAGTCTGAAAGATATCAGCTTTTCCGTTCCAAGGGCCCGGTTGGATTTCGGGTACAATCCAACCCGGCCATACTTTGATAGCGTCCAATCATCGGGAGAAGAATTCCAAATGTTCCGTCTCATCAAGAGGAATTCAAAAAAGTCAACGACACGTCAATCGGACATCCGGAGCTCAATATATAAGCGTTTCAGCTCCGAGGGCCCGGTTGGTTTCGTGTCCGAACCAACCCGGCCAAACCCAATGTTCTCCAAAACCTTGAGTATAATATACCGAAAATACCGCCACGATCCAAGGGTCGCATCTCCGCTGACGGTGCGTCGATCGGAGGTCTACAGCTCAAGATATGAGCGAAAAAACATGAGGGGTCCGAAAACGGGGGGTCTGGGCCCGGACCAACCCGGCCCAACCCCCCCTGGGTCGGCCCGAACCGGGTCGACCTGACCCGGGTCCGGGTCTGGCACGGCCGGCCCAGTCCGACCTGGTCTGGGTGCCACCCGGCCTGGCAGTCCGGCCGGGTGGCGCGGCGCTGGCTGAGCGGCAGCGCCAAAGGAGCCGGGACCCCCCGCGCGGGGGCCGCTCCGTGTCACGGGACGCGGCGCAAGGCCACGTCCCTCGTTCCCGGGTTCTATGCGGCCGCAGAACCCTGCTCGCTGCCACGACTTCACCCGCGACAGATTCTTTCAGCAGCACTCCAGGCGCCGCCGCCCCCGACCGCCGGCGCCGCCGCACTGGCGAGGCGCGCCGACGTGGGCTTTTGCGGACCACCAGACGCGCTCCAGTGGTCCGATTCATTTGCGGTCTTCGCCAGAGATCATCCCGGGACCCGACCTTCACTGCAAGGTCTTAAAAATGCCTTCGCGGCCCGCCTCACCATCGATCATTGATCCGCACTTTGACAGCAAATCGCCTTTGCGGCCCTGACTCCGCCCGCGGTTTCGTTCAGCCTCAATGTTGCAGCGCGACGGCGCCGCGCTTCTTCATCGTGTTCTTTCTCGTGTCCGCACGGTTCCATTTCACTATGCCGCCTTTTTTCATGCCGTAATGAATAAAACAACAAAGAGGGAGGATAGTCGGTCATGTTCATGCGGTCTGACCTCCTCCCGTTATGTTGGTAACAAGCGGCCCAAAAGACGAAGAACAACAAGGAAATTTCACGAACAAAAGAGAAACAACCCAAATAGTTTTTCCCCACAACAGACTATTCCCAACCCGCACGGAAAATGTTCTCTGATCAACTAGGTAATAAGTTGATCCGTGTTCATTGTTTTATTTAGGAAGAAAGAAATCAAGGGAATAAAATCATTCTTAAAACATAATTCCCTACCACAAGCATTGTCGTCGAACGTGAGTTCGTCACGGAAGAAGCATCATTGATGTCGCGGTATACGGCGTCGCATCATCAAAATCCGAGGGTTTGGCATTCTTCGTCGAAGAATAACGCTTTCCTCTAAATCCTCTCCACGCCACAAGTTCCAACAGAAATAAAATAAGAGTTATCTTATTTTATTAACGCACATGACACGTTTGAATTTCAAAGAAAAGAAATGAACAATTAATTCAATGAATTAATTGTAACGATTTAACTGCCCAATTAATGAGGCATTTCTTATCCAGAAAAACGCACGGTTGACTTTCATTAAAGAGGGGTTTTCGCAGGTGCATTACTTAGAGGAAAGGAAACGGTGGGGCTCATGCGGGACCCACCTCACAAATATCCTACCAAGAGGGTAGGATATTTTGGATTGCACCCTATCCTCTTCAACTCAGCTTAAGTAGCTTTAAGTCGCTTTAAGTGGATTTAAGTGAAATAAAATAAAGTTGTCGCACCACTTTATTTTATTTTCTTCACTTAACCCCCAAAAATTAAAAACCACACCCGAGAAAACGCAACTCCGAAAAAGGCGTTTCTAAGTAAAAATCAGCGATGTGATTCCATCGGTGGCCTCAGAATTCGATTCTGTGCACCGGTTCAGAAGTTAGAAAAACCCGCTCGTTCGTTCACTGAACGTACCCGAGCTAAGCTTCGGAAAATGATTCCGGGCACACCGGGCCTTGGAATCTTGCGCCATTAGAAACTTAGTTCTTGTAAAATCTCAAAGAGAATTTAGAAAAATTTCCCTTGAAATTTTCGGGTCTTTATATAATATCTACCTTTCCAAATTTTTAGTATTTTGTTCAATACTAAACCACAAAAATCTATCTTAGGGTTGCATTTCCGAGCGTATGTTTTCTTACATATAGTTCCCATTGTTTTTACTAGACATCCACTAATAAAATATATCAGTTCTAGACACCAGAAACCTACATCTATTTCATACCACCATTACATTGGCCTAAAATACAAGGAAATCACATCTTAAAGGCCTAAAAAATTTAGTATTCTTGGCAAACAAGATATATACATGAGTATTGTATTATAAATGAGTATAAAATTAAAACTTATTTTATTTTACGAGTATACCATTATTCAATCTCATATGTTCTCAGTTTTGGTTAAATATAGTGGATGAAATAATTATGAAATTAGAATAATAAACTTATAATGGTAAATAACTAAGAACACATTCCATTTAAATAACTAGAAAATATACAATCAAAATGGAAATATTAATAACTAAAAACAATGACATTTAATCATTAAACTGAGAATTAAATTCATCCATAGATTTTTACATATTAAAGATATCATGGATAACAACTTATTAAAAATGAAGGAAATGATTAATTATCAGACGTCATGTTTCCTAGGAAAATGATAACATCTCTATCAAGATCTATCCTCATGATAGTTTAAAACATATTTGGTCAAACCCCATTTGAAAAGGTTATCCAACTAATTCATCCCATGAAACTACTAATACATTGGGATGATTTAATTAACTGATCCTCAACCCATATCTTGAATGATTAAATCATTCCTTATATATGGAACAATTGATTTAAATCATGAATAATGTGCCTTATCAAATTTCTATGATGAGTAAAAGATACAAATAATGATAGAAAATTACTCTCCAACTAATTTCATGAATAATGTGCCTTATCTATCAATCATTCCCTATTTAATCAAATAACATTCAATGTAAAAAAATAATGTAAAATGGTATATAGCTTTGGAAAATATCATATCCATGATAATTAATGTGGATATTTAGGGAAAATTTAATGTCCAACAAGAACTAGAAAGTGGATAACACAAAAGAACGTCAATGACTACCAAAATGAATCAAGGAAGTGAATTAAAATACTATACTTAGAAAAATAGTCATGATACATCTTGAAGAATAATAAGGATGGAATCAAAACTATGTATTCCCATTAGAGTACGAACAAAGGGTTTTTGTCATTGATGAAATAAAAAGATCATTAAAAAAATTCTTGAGGAAAATATCATTTCTATATTAAAAATTTCAAAAATACTTTTCATTGAAGATCAATTTAAATAATATTTTATTTAAAATTAACTTTATAATGCTAAAATTAAGTATCAAATAAATGATAGTGGTAAATTTCATGCATCTCATACTAGGTAAAATAATATCTCTTTTTAATGGAAAAGGTTAGAAAAGTTCATTATTCAAAAAAACAAAGGGATATTTCTTTTGAAACAAATTTAAATTAAAAAAGGGGTAATTTTTTTTAATAAATCATTCTTAAAATTGTAATTTTTTTTATTTTTATTAAACTGGTTTTTGGGATAAAACATATTTCCCACAAAAAAGATAAATGAAGTCGAGTTTTCATTAAAAAAATCGTAAACATTTTATGTACCAATGAGTGAAAAAAATGTACTATAATATGATAAATATCGTGAATAACTGTAGGAGAAGAAACTTAATGTTTTTATTAAACACTAATCAAATAATTTCCTTCGATGTAAATTTAAGAAAAAAAATCTTGATTAAAATGTGATTGTGGTATAAACCATTAAAAATATCATTACATTGATGTGAGAATAAAGTAATGATTTTATTATATGTATCAACTATATATCCATATATAATAAGTGAAATTACGCCAATATATATTCAAATTTATTATACAAATAATAATAGAGTGTTAATGAAAACAAGGATATAATATAACCCAACAAAACACAATTGAGTTAGGAAATTTCTTTACCACTTGGTATACGTAAGTTCAAATCCCATAAGATAAAATAATTTGAATTGAAACTCAAAATACCATTTATAATTTATAAATCATTATATTATATATAAAATGGAAATTATAAGAACTATATAAAATAAACTGGGGCTATAACATTACAATATGCCTCAATAAAATAAAATTGAGATAGAATCCCTTACCTTAAACTTCTGTTTAGTTTAATGATTTTTAACCTCAGTTATAATGGTTTAAATATTTTTATTAACTTAAACCATAACCATATAAATTTTTATAATACCATATATGATTCCTTTATAAAATCTTATAACACGTTTGTTAATAATCCATTATTATTTTAACTCTTTCAGGTGTTAATTGCATTTGTTTATTATATTTTTAATTATTATTTTTTTGTTCCTATTTACTAGATCATGATTTAATAATATAAACAATTTAAATATCTTATATATCCACTATATATGTATTTAGATAAATAAATAAATTTGGATATATGAAATGAAATAAACTATTCATTGAGGTGACAGGTCTTATGTAAGCATGAACGATCTTTCCATTTTTTTACGTATAAAAAGTATGAAAAGTAAATAGAATTTATGTATATTTATAATAAATTATAGTATATTCATCATATATATCACATATGTTTATTAAAACCATCCCTTATACTTTCCATGTAAAGCGTGAAATAATCACATCACATTGAGGATGTGGTAGTCCACACGTCCATAAACAAATATTATCATATTCCCACAAATAGAGGGAATTATGGTATGTGTTATATAAAAATTATAGATGCCTAATGATATTATTAAATTAATATATATAATATTATAACAATAAATATATCATTACACTTAACCGTGAAATATAGTAATGGAATAACGATTGACATCGTCTCGCAAGGTGATAGTCTTTCGTACACATGAATGCTGATTTTGTATCACATTTGATGAATGTGTCCTTGTGTATAATTCATACCCTTATAATATAATCATATGAATACATTTAGTTTAATTATTTTATTATATAATCATTATAAAATTTGAATTCAGTGGGTGATCAAAGACATAAAATAAAAGTGATTTTTGAAGAATGTTAACTCTTATTCGGGTAACTCCTTGTTGTTTACACAAAAATCCTTAAACAATTTTATTTATACCAAAATATAGGTTTACCAAAATAGGGAAGGGGTTTTGAATAATTTAATATGTAGGGTTTTTACTCTATAAATGTGTTTAGTTGTGTGAATAATTGATGGGGGTGAGTTGCCTTCTATAGTGGAGGAGAGAGGCATTCTAGTAAATACAAAAAGGCCAATAGTATAATGTGGTATCCCTTAGATAATTTGACTCCAATAATGACCCATTATGATACAATATATTATATGGAATATAACTGTACATACAATGGGTTTTGTACAAGTTTCTTTGTAATTTGGCCCCTCAAGATTAATGTTTAACCACTCAGTAAACTCGTTTCCACCATAATCGCTGAAATTAATTTTAATTTATTTAACTATTTATTTCTGTCAAACAATAAGTTTACCAAAATAGAAATTAAAAAAAATCTGAATAGAAATATGTAATCAGTTTTTAAAAATTCAAATCCCATAAATGGTAGAAATTAATTTAAAATTAATCATATAGATGGAATAAGAATGTGGGGTGTAAAAGTGAGAATATTAAGATTTTCACAAATATTTTATAAGTAGATTCAATATAAAAATGATTCCAATGACATAAATTATATTAATATACGTAAAATTTAAAAAATTATACTTTAAAACAATTTTATTATATAATTTTATGTTATAATATCTATAGTAAAAAACATTTTTCAATTATAATTCAGTGTATTTCATTATTCATCAAAAAATGATACTTCTCATAAAAATACCAAAAATTAACCCGAATAATTTTATTAAATTTGTCTATAAAAAATGAATATTATTTTTTCAAATAAAAATTCAAAAACTTCCAAAGTTATGTTTTAATATAGGTGTGTTATTAAAAGGAGGAAAAACATCCCTTAAAAATGTATCTTCTATGCTTAAAATTAGATTCATTCTTACATCATTCCTTTAAAACTTATTGGATAAATTAAAAATATTTTAATAAATATATAACAAATAAATTTATTTAACATCATTAAAAATTATGAATTAATTTAATTTATTATGATAAAATTTCTTAGGCATATAATAATAGTTTTTACAAAAACATTTCCTTTATATTAAATTGGTCTTTATATTTATTTATAATTAATTCATAACTAATGAATTTTACAATATATTTTCATCAGTTATTTAATTATATTCATAACAGGTAGGTTATATTAGTTAATAATATTTTAATAATATATTATTGTTCAGTAAAACTTGGCCTTGTGTGTAATGAAAGATGTAGAAGGAACTCAATATTATGTGTAACAGAAGCCAGCATAGTGGTGCATGTACCATATACTAATCATAGTTTTGTGTGTGGATTAAGATTAAAAAAAATTCATATAAATCAAGATAGAAATAAAAATTAAATTTATTCTAAATGTAAAATATTTCAATGTATTGGGGTGTTGAATTCTTCCCACCTTAAAAAAATGTTACATATCGATTGAAACAAGATCTTTGTAAACATGTGTTTGATATTTAAAAGTTAAATTATAGAAAACTCCAAATAAATAAATAATATATAAAATTTCATATTAATAAGAGATATGGAGGAGTAAAATAGTTATATGGAATGATTAAAACTAGGTTTCTATGTTTTATGACATTGGTGGGATGTGAATATATGGACTTAGAGAAAAATTGAAAACATTTATAATGACTTATTAAGGTAAAAAATAAGTTAATGCTCAAATTAAAATATAAGGCCTCAAAAACGTAAATATGTTACAATTTAAAAGACCATAAGTTCAACCAAAATTAATGTATTTTGATAGAAAAATTAAGATCATTTTCCCAATGCTGAGTGATTTTTTATTTCTGAAGTATAAAATGAAAATATGCCTACTTGATATATTTATAACAACATGGTTTCTTCCTTTATTGTGTTAATCAATTTCAAATATATACCTTTACTCCTGTAAATGAATTCCTAAGGTTGATTTCATTTCCAAAAGTAGTAAAATTTACATTTAAAAATTCATAAGGTCTAGAAAACATTTATTTATATCTATATCTAACTATTTTCCAAAACCAATATGGTTAATACCGTAATATATACACCCAAAAAATATTACATTTGGTTAATAAAAAATATTTATTCATCAAATTTTTTAACTATAAAAAATTTCATATCGATGAAGAATTCACATTTACCCGTGATAAGTGCAAAAACCTTATTATCATTCAGTCATGGTTTCAACCACCCCCTCCCCACACCTCCATAGATTCAATAGGTTTTCCCCATTCTTGTGGGTTGTACTTTTTATAAACTCTATTAAAATAATTTCTATGAAATTCCAAAAAATATTATGAACATCCTTGAAATTACATTAATCATTAAATTACCATTATACTAGTGTTTCCAATACAACCTATTTTTTGAAAAATTGTGTAATCATAGTTGATTATTATAACAATTTCATCATATTGTCCCTAAAGGTTATAAATTCCTTCAAAATGATGTTTATAAATTTTAAAGTCATTATTTTTCATATAACTTTTCTAATAAGATATATATACGTGCACTATTGTTTTCTCAAAATTTCCATAATCTTGGTAGAACCTTGTAATATAAACCTAAAAAAGTGATTTAAGTCTTTGAAGTTATTTTTAGTCTAAAACCCATAACCCATTATTGAATTTATTACACTTATGTTACTGAATACACATGTTCTTTCAAAATTTAATTAAATCCTTAGATGTTTCATAATTCTTATAACTAAAATGCCATTGGTAATAGGCTTAAATAGTTTAATTCTTGAATACCAATACCTTATCTAGTTTATTTTGACATAAGTTCTACCATGGTCTAATGGTTAACTCTAATACCTTTTTTAGGGATTCTAAATCTTGACACATTATATTAAATATATAACACCTAAGTTTTAACCAAGGTTATTAATTATCAATAACTTTTCAAATACATCATAAAGGTTTGTAAAAAAATTTGAATTATCCTAAGAATATAACCCACGAGTATCAAATAGGTGCATAGTAATTCCCATTTTCATGGACTAGGTTATGCGCGAGTGAATCCTAACACACCCTTTTTTGAGATGTTACGCCTAGGTATATCTGTACAAGAACCATGTCGACTTTTAGATTCAAAACAAGTATGTACATCTACAGAGACCCAAAAAAATCATTTTCTTTCCAAAACATTTGGATTTTATTCTATACTTATCCTCCAAATTCTATCTTGAGGTTATGTTCCCCAGTCTATGTTTTCTTTCATTTAGTTCAAGAGGTTTCTAATAAAAATCTAATGATACCAACAGTAGAAATCAAACACTAGAAGCGCAAATCTGATGCCAACAATAGTTACATTAGAATATAATACAATGATGTCACTGCTTAAAGGACCAAACAATTTAGGATTATTGGTAAGCTAGATACAAATTTTAGTATTTTATTACAAATCTATACGCAAATTACACCATATTTTTTTCAAGAGTATAACCTTATCCTATCTAACATGTCCTTTTATATCCTTCTTATTATACTTCATAGAATCATGTGGAAAAGGAAAGAAAAATAGATTATGCTCAAATTCTTATTAAAGGTTAAATACAATAGAAGAAATAATGAATCAATAATCATAATTATTATGGAAATGTTAATAACTAATCACACATGCTATTTAAAAAATTGGATAGAGCATCATCAAAATTTGAGGATAAATAAATGAAAACCATGTCATTTAATCATTAAAATGATAATTAAATGCATCCATAAATTTTTTCAGAGTGAAAATTTCTTGTATAATAATAAATGAATCAAAACAAAGCCAATGCTTAATTATAAGACATCGTGTTTCAGGGGAACATGATAACTTTTCCATAAATATCAATCCACAATGTAGTTTGAAACACACTAGGTGAAAACCCATTATATTAGACCAGCCATCTGATTCTTATCTTGAGACTACCGATGCATCGAGGGTATTGCATTAACTAATCCCCAACATTTATATTTCATATCCAAATCAATCCACATATATCGAATAATCTAATTAATTCATGAAAAACATGCCTTATTAAATATCTATATTGAGTAATGGATACATATTTATAAATATTTCCCTAGTCAATAAAATAATTTTAAAAGTAAAAATCATATTTTAAAATGTTATAAAATTTAGTAAATACTCATATCCATGGTAAACAATGTGGATATTTAGGGGAAATTTAATGTTTAATGGTCACAAAAAAGTGAATAACTGAAGGGGAAGTTAACGACTACAAAGATGATACAGGGAAGTTAATATCAATAATAACCTTGGTACAAATAATATTGAGACAAATATTGGAAGAATAAGGATGGTATCAACACTTCATATACCCATTGGAGTAAGAATAAAGGGTTGATTTGTAGATTAAATAAAAATATCTTAAAAAAGGAAAATGTAGTCTCCATTTTTAAAATAATTTTAATTAAAAATGACTTTTATAAACATTTGTTATCAAAATATACATTTAAAATTGAAAAGAAATCTCCAATGAAATTATGGATGGTAATTTATTACTTGTTTTACAATTAAAATATAATATTCCTTATTCTCAAGGAAAAGGTTAGAAAATTTCCATGTTTGAAAAGAGAAAAGAAAGTTCCTTTTAAAAAAATTTAAGAGAAAAATTTGGTAGAAATTTTTTTCATAAATAAATCATAAATTGTTTAAAAAAATTCAACACATTTTTATAAATCATTGTTCTGAGATAGAATAGATTTCAAACTGAACATGGAAATTAAGTCAGGTTTTCTTGTAATTATTTTCAAAAAATGTTTACGTAAAAAATAATGTAAAATGGAACTATTAACTAAGAAAGATAATTAATAACCATATGAGAAAAATATTAAATGGTTTATTATATAATGATGAAATAATTTCATTTATTGGAAATTTCAGAATAAAAAATCTCGATTAAAATAATATTGTGGTAAAACCCCATAAAAAAATCAAAACATTGATGTGAGTATAAATAGATGATTTGATTATGTTTATCGACAATAAGTCCACAAAAAATAATTTTAAGTAAAAAATTTATATTTGAAAATTTCCTATATCTACTAATTCTGGCATTCTTTCCAATCATGTGTCACTCTACCATACCTCCACATCAATTTTTAAATATGTGCATATCCTACAGTCCTCCACGTCACCCATCCGCAATGATTATCTACCAAATATTTCTGTCCCAATCCCACTATTGCTCAGGTTTTCAGTGCTTCGTGACCCATGCACCCCAAAAACACCCGCCTCTATCAGGCTTCCTCTCCCGACTGCACTCTGTCATCGTCATTCATAGACATCTTATTTCTCCCAGTTCTAGCTCACATTTCCGATGTGTTGCATCTCTCGGACGGCCACAGGTTTCAAGTCTTCCCGACCTACATTACCGCAAAACCCCGATGCCAGCATGTTTCTACTTCAGTATCTCTAGTCTAGGGTTTCCTCAGTATCTTAATTTGGTCTTCCTACTAAATGTTCTCCATTCGGATTCCCCAATGTAGGGTTCCCTCTGCATCTCAACTTGGTCTCCCGCTCACGGTTGGATTTCAATTCTTCGCGACCAAGGGTTTCTGCAAACCCCCGACTCCAGTGTTCTCCTACTTGTGATTTCTGTCGCCAGTATCTATGGTGAGCCTACAATTACACAATCTTAACCACCTCATTGCACCACAAAAGGACCTTGGGCTCGCAAACCCCTTTACAATAACCAAGAACATATCAGAAATCCAACAGATCTACATCATTGCCACAGGTATGATCTCTTAATTTCAATGAAATTTCACCCTTCTACCTCATTTTGTTCCCAGATACTTTTTCCACAGCTACATTAGCCATATACCTTACTTTTTCGACACAGTATGCAACAATTGTACTTTGTTTTCCTTCTATAAACCCGTCAATTCGTCCGCATTTGATATTATCTTCTCTAAACCAAGTATATTTATTTTATCTTTACTTTTCATTTTTTTACAATTCCTTTTTTTAATAAATTTTCTTATGTCATTACAATACATATGTTTCCCCATTAACCAATAACAACATCTATTTTTAATTTTCAGATAATATTTATTCACCAATCTATCTACAGATCCAGATTCTGCAATAGTTATGTTCTCACATTCTACCAAGGAGTTTCATTATGAAAATGTGATTCTTGGATAGTCTCTGAATGTGTTCTTGGACAATGGTTTTGGGTAAAGGGCTATGGCTGAGATTCAGTAGTGGTATGATGTTTTGGATTATCACATTATAATTATCATGGTGATGTTCTTATTTTTGCAGGTTTTCATAGCTCAATTGTTTTTGTTATCATTGATTCATGTACTTTTAACGAGTCTTTAATTAATTTCAGACACACCATTTTTCCTATGATGTTAGTTATCGATAATTGATTGTTACTACCTTGTATTTATACTAGCCTCAAATATTTATGAAATGAATATAATAAGATCACATCTATGTTTTAAAGAATTTCAGTGAACCCATTCCACTACATCCAATAATTTAATCCTTTATGTTAACTTGTTTTATATGTGTTTACCTTAAATTTTATTTTGTATAATATTTATTAGGTAAATTAGTCATCAAAAAGTTGTTTTAAATTTCAACTATGGATTTAATAATCGAGGGGAATCTAAATAGATTTTCTGGTACTGACATTTTTCTGTTGTATTTTTTTATCAACTATACATTTAGGTTTTCTACTTCAGGTTTCTGTCTGTATCGGGGCCAAAAATTTATAGCATGAATTGGTTTTCCCCATTGTAAAGATTTGATCGTAATGGTTTTAAATTTTATGTACATCTTATTTAATTTCCATAAAAATTTGAATGTTTCATATGACTTTTTATTTTCCAGTTTCATTCTATATATATTTCAATTCGTTCATATTGAATTATGTGATCTCTTTCTCATTTTATTGGAACCACCCAATTGTAGAGGGTTATAGAGGGGTCAAATGTTGTAATCAGGGAGCTTATTAAGGTCCTAGAAGCAAATTTAATGCTCAAGGATGCAATTGATTTGTTACAGGACCTGATGCGTGGGTAAAAACCCAATTTCACAGCTTCATTGGCCATATAACTTAATTTTTCGACGTATTATACAACCATTGTCATTAGTTTTCCTTCTAGAAACCCGTTAATTCATCTGAATTTGATATTATCTTCTCCAAACCAAGTATATTTATTTTTTCTGTACTCTTTTATTTACAATTTCTCTTTGTTTAATACATTTTCTTATGTCATTACAATACATATGTTTTCCCCATTAACCAATTACAACATCTATTTTTAAATTTCATACAATATTTATTCCCCTATCTATCTACAGATCCATATTCCGCAACAACTATGTTCTTGCATCATTCCAAGTAGTGTCATTATGAAATTTTTATTCTTGAATAATCTGTGAAGGAGTTCTTGGACAATGGATTTTAGTAAAGGGATATAGATTAGATTCAGAAGTGCTATGATGTTTTGGATTCTCACATTACACTTCTCATGGTGATGTTCTTATTCGTGAAAGTTTTCATAGCTTAAACATTGTTTTAATCATTGATTAATGTAATTATAACCAGTCCTTATTTAATTTCAGACACACAAGTTTTCCTATGATTTTAGTTATCAATAATTGATTCCTAATACCTTGGATTTATACTAGCCTCAATGCTTTTGGAATTTAATATAATAAGATTACACCTATGTTTTATAGAATTCCAGTCAACACATTCGATTGCTACCAATAATTTAATCATTTATGATAACATGTTTTCTATGTGTTTCCCTTCAATTTTATTATATATAATATTTAGTAGGTAAATTATTCATCAAAAAGTCGTTATAAATTTTAAAAATGGATTTAATAATCGAGGAGACTCAAAATAGATTTTCATGTACTGACATTTTTCTGTTGTATTTTTTTGTCAACTATCCATTCAGGTTTTTTGATTCAGGCTTCTGTCTGCACTGGGGCCAAAGATTTATAGCATGAATAGGTTTTCCCCATTGTGGGGATTTTCTGGTAATGGTTTTCAATTTTAAGTATGTATTATTTAATATCCATAAACATTTGAAAGTTTCATATGATGTTTTATTTTCCTGTTTCATACAATATATATTTCAATTAATTCATATTGAATTGTGTGATATCCTTCTCAATTTATTTGAACCACCCAGTTGTAGAGGGTTACATAGAGGAAAAATGGTGTAATCAGTGAGCCTATTAATGTCTTGGAAGAAAATTTAATGCTCAAGGATGTAATTGATGTGTTTTTTTAGGATATGAAAGTGGGTTTTTACCCAAGAATCAGTTCCTCTAACTTTTTACTAAAGAGTTTGTCTACTAAAAATGAAATATAATTCATTAAATATGTTTTTAATGAATTAATGATGTGCAGACCATCACTGAATGTTTACACCTACAGTAGTATGATGAAATTTTATCATAAGCAGTGTCTAGGGAAGTGTGAAATTGATCATGCAAAAGATTTAGTGATTTTTAAATAATTGGAAAGAAGTGGGATGAACCCCACTGTAGTAACATATAATATATATATCTATGGGCTTTACTGTGTTGGACATACTGGGCTTACTTTGGG
This sequence comes from Viscum album, assembly GCA_963277665.1. NCBI lineage: Eukaryota > Viridiplantae > Streptophyta > Magnoliopsida > Santalales > Viscaceae > Viscum > Viscum album. Next base: position 683,408,542 of record OY728139.1, on the reverse strand, counting down.
TCTTATTAAAGATTTGTGGTCTAGAAGCATTCATGTCTACTATTAATGTTTTAATTATATTATTTATGGTCTATGTCTCTGCGGTAAACTATCTCATGATTTTATTGTTTTAGAAGAAATTAAATGTTTGGGAATACCCTTGAATGATTATAGCTACAAAAATTTTTATTGAAGGAAATTGCATCACATCTGTTCAAACTGCCCAAGAGTTAACATATGTTCCCACAGCCCTAGATTTTATGATTGAAGGAAACCGAATCAGATTAGTTTTCTATAATCATTTTCCACAAAATTTAATAATGGGCATGTCTCATGATTTTATTGAGTTAAAATAGGGATAGAAAATAGTGATTGAATACAGTATGTTGTTTATTTATTTTCTATAATTATAACAATCTATGGGTAGAGATGAAGCTAAAATAACTGTATGGGTTGATATAGATTTAGGTAGATATTTTCAATCATATACCCTTGAATTGATTTTTGGATAGTGGTTTTTTGATTGTAGAAGGAAAATCTCAGAAATGAACTCTCTCCAGAAATCCAATGGATCCATCTCAATCTTATGGGTGGCTCCAATAAATTATTTATTTTGAATCTTTATCAGAGATAAGATATCCCTCTTCTTTAAACCTTTTCATGTATTCTAATTTTTCTGGGTATATTGATTCTTCCAGGGACATATCTCTTAATAAGATGAATCCATGGTGTGTTTCAGTTGTCTTCGAGACATGTTTTTTAGTAGTGTAAACTATTTACCTCATTCATTTATTATGGTAGCAGTGGATGATTTTAGTAGGGGTTACTTGGCCTATATTCAGTTTCCATCATCTAGTGAATCCACTGTAGATGTTTTTGAACATAGTATGTTATGTTCACAAAATTTTCATGGATGTAATGATATGTTTTTTCCACTATTAATATGGTTCATTCACTGAAAATTGATTCCACTCTAACTATATTTCTATTCACTTTAGGAATATAGTATTAAATCTCAGTTAGTTCATTGTTAATATGGTGTGTTTGTACTATTCTGTTATCCTATGGAAATAATGTCTACATGAAGTCGCATCTTCGGTTAAGAAGTTAATGTCTTGTGTATCACTAATGTGGGAAAATAGATTAACTTTTTCATATAAAGATTCATACATTTTTGAATAGATTTAATTTAAATTCACATTAAACAGTTAACGATTTAATGAATTTATTGGATTAGTAAATCACCTGCATATTATACTATTTTGGTTCTATTACATTCAAATCCAGTTTTGAAAATACCTTCCACATTTTAGCCAACAGTATGTGATATTTGAATGTCCATTTTCATACCTTATTTTCCCATAGTTTTTATTAGTATGAATCAGTAGTACACTGAATGTATTCTCCTCTTATACTCTCTGTAACATGTTCTTAAATATTCTGCTGATAGGATTCTTGACATAAGAGTTAGTCATGGGCTAGAATGACTTCCTCTAGAAGTTGAAGTCACACCCCCTCCTCTAATCTCAGTATAAAGGGCAGGATAACTATCTATGCCAGAGGAAAAATTGAAGAACCTTCTGGAACAAGTAGATGAACATCATCATGAAGGAAAAGATTGTGCATCATGTCCACTCATGAGAAAGGTGCAGGTACATACTGTTGAGAAAACAACTCTGATTCAGCAACCATAGACTGACAAAGTGTTGATTCTTGCTCGAGAGAAAATGATGGATCTCTTTTAAATGTGTGATTCTTTTCTTATGGAAAATGATTCTATTGAGTGAACTCAATCTCACATCATAGGAAACTAACATATCATTTATGGCATGGTAAGATATTTCAATATAGGGTAAGACTTTTCTGATTTTTATGGCATTAAATTTATACTACTACAAAACACAATCATTCTAAATGATTCCCCTTTCACACATATATTTGGACATTCAAGTTATAGGTAATGATTGGTATACCTAACGATTTGTATATTAGTGAATATATATCTTATTTTTAGAAAGAACGTTGGTGATGCTAGTATTTTTAGTAGAGGAAATGCCACTGACCTATATTTAAACAAGGATGTTATGTGGAATACTACGACAACCAGGTGATGAAATTCCTCACATCCTTTAAGAAGAGGAAATTATCAACATAGCAGTTACCATTTTTCCTATCATGAAATTGTACATGATATAGAATATATGTTCTATAAAAAATATTGTAATTTATGGTTTCTCTACGACCCTGTTATCTGGGGCCAACAAAATGATAATCTTATATGTGTATTTTCCTATTCTTTCAGGTTCTATTTGGGAATATGGTCTGGGGAAAAACAATTCGGGTATAAAGATTTGAGGTACAGTTGATGTTCGTTTGAATCAAAACATCACATTTTATAGGTCAAAACAAGTCACATTCATGATTTTACTCTGTTTTTGATTAAAAATATATATTCCTATTGCAGTTGTTCTGAGCATAAATGATTTTCCATTTTCAGGTACCATTTGGGAAGTGATTTCCAAAGCATATTGATGAAATTTAGCAAAAATTAATTTTCATCTTCATGTTTAACATGATCAGTTTATTCTATTTTATTTTAGTTATCATATTATTTTTCATGTATATGTGGATAATTTTGTTCTATTTTAATAATATATTTTCTTTTCTCTTTAGTCTCAACTACCTTTTGTTGAAGATCAATTCAAGATTTCATGGTCTGCTGGTTTTATGGTTTGTATTTTTTGATTTCTTCTTTGAGTTTTTATTATTTTGGGTTAATGAGTTGAAATTGATACATCCCATTCGTTTACCACTATGTGAATGCAACATGATAAAATATTTATCTATTCCAATATCTACAGAAGGATATCTTGAAGCCTGCCCTCAACTTGGATTCAGTGATTTGTTTATCAGAAGGTCGGGATCGGTCAGTCCTGTTGGTTTTGGATGTGGTGATTTGTTTATCAGAGGCAGGATTCCATTATCATTAACCATTACATTCTAATTATAATTTATTCAACAATACATTTTATTCTTAAATTTTATAAATTTTAATCTATTATTTAATGAAAAACTAGTAATCGAATGCGTCGTTCAATAGCATGGGCGAGTACTAGTTAATTATAAAATTAATCATAAAATATTAATTATGACAAGGTAGTAATATAACCAAATGAAATGGAATTGATTTATGAAATTTATATACCACATGGTAACATTAATTTCAAAGATCATTTGATGAAATAATTTTAATTGGAACTCGCAATAAAATGAATAATTATGTATTAATGGTATTAAATGTCAAATTTTTCATCCATACACTATAAAAGAAACAAGATTCATAACATTACAGTATGCCTCGGTGAAATGAAATTGAGGTAGAATCCCTTTTCATATGCTTCCTTTTGGTTGAATTCTACTTAACATCCTGTAAAATGAATTTAATCTTGTTATGAACTTAAAAATGAAGCTTATTAATTTTTATTATAACATATATGATTCTCTTTTAAAATATTATCACTCGTTTGTTAATAATCTTTTATCAGGTTCACTATTTTGGTTGTTCATTGCCCTATTTATTGAGTGTGTTTTGACTTATTAATTTTTACCATTACTTATATCATGAATTAATCATATAAATAATATAAACCATAATGTAAATGTACTATATATCTATTTATATCTATTTATATTAATCCATAAATTTGTGATATGAGAAATGACATGCACAGTTCATGGATACTGTAGCTTATACGTACACATGAATGATGTTTCCATTTTATTATCATATTCAAAAATGTAATTTAAATAGTATATGTTTGTATTATAATTACATTGTAATATTTTTATAATATATATCATATTTTTTTTTACAAATATCCTTTATACATTCCATGTAAAGTGTGAACGAATGACATTTCTTTCTGGAGGCAGTAGTCCACACATCCGTAATTAAGGTTATCGAATTACTACAAATGGAGATCATGAAGGTATGAGTTAAGTAATAATTAAATAATTATAATGACATTTTAAATATCATATATTTCATATATAAAGTTAAAATATGACATTATTCCCAAACCATAATGGTGGTTATTCAAGGAAGACCGATATGATCTCATGAGGTGATAGACCATCATGCATTGAAATGATGATCGTGTATCCCATTTGATGTAGTATTGTGTGAGTGTAGATAATAACCATAGAATAAAAACATATCAGTATAATTAATATACTTAGGTTGTTATATAATCATATTATAAGAATAATTTGATGGATGGTGAAAGAAATAAAACAAAGGTGATCATTGAAAAATGTTATCTCTATTTGGGGAACGACATTTGGTTTATACCAAAATCCATCCATGGATTTATTTCTGAAAAAAATGGAGGATTATAGGATGAGGGGTGGGATTTTTGGAGCTTATTTTGGCAATTTTTTTGAATGATACAATGTTCTTGATTGGTTCACATAAGAGGCGATGAGTTCCTTTTTAAAGTGGAGGAGTTTCATTCTAATAAAAACAAAAAGTTAAACAATATGGGGAGGTATACCTTACATAATGTGGCTACCATAAAGACCACTTTTATATAAAATATTATTTATGTTCTAAATATTTCCATAATTTTTTTTAAAACTTTCAACGTCAATTTTATACTTAATATTATGTTCTAACAACTATGAAATCTAATTTTCCCCATATATATTATAAAATATTTTAATTTATTTTACAATTTTTTTGGAAAAAAGTACATTAAAAAAATTGAGGTCATAAATCATTCTTATTTAAAATATTGAATCCATTTTTATAAATTATAATAATTTAAGTGGAAGAAATAAATTTAAATTTAATCCCACAAACGGAATGAGAATGCGAGTCTTTAAATTGAAAATGATAAAAATATTACTATTTTTTTATATATAAATTCAATAATAAAATGTTTCCAGTGAACTAAATTGATTTATTAGATATATTATTTAACTATTTCAAATTTAAAACCAATTTAATATAAATAATTTTATATAACAAATTATTTAGATTAAAAATAAGTTTTCAATTAAAATTCATTAATTTTCACATTTCATCAAAAAATGGAACTTCTTAGAATCATACAAAAAAATTATCCCTAAAATTATTTTCATATTTATATTTTTTAAAATAAGAATTATTAAAGTTCCAAAATTTAGTTTAAAAATAGGTGCGCCATTAAAAGGCTAAAAAAATGCCTTTAGAAAAATGTATCATTCTACACTGAAAAATAGATTAGTTCTTATTTCATTCCTCAAAAACTTATTTGATTAATAAAAATCATTTATTGAAAATATAACATATAAATTTCATTATGATAATTAACTAACAGTAATTATTTCAATTTAATAATATAATGATTTTTTGTTGCATAATAACTGTTTTTATAAGATTATTTCTTTTATATTCAATAGGTTTTTATATTTATTTATAATTAATTGGTATCCAATGAATTAAAAACCATATTTTCATAATTTATTCAATCCAATAAATAACTCCCAATTTAACAGGTTAGTTATATTGAGTATTAATATTTTAATAAAATATTGTTTTTCTGTAAAACTCGGTATTGCGTGTAATGCAAGATAACAAATGAACTTGATATTGTGTGCAACCCAATATAACACAGTGTTTCATGTAAAAAAATATAAAATTAGTATTGTGTGTTGTGTACGTTTAAAGTGGTGTTGTGTATGAAAATGGATATATAAAAATAAAATTTATTAAAAAGGGAAAATATTATAAAGCCTTGGGGTGTTACAAATTAAAAAAAATTGAATTTTTATTTTCAAAAACACCTTTTCAGTGCCATTAATTTTCTATAAAACAATTACATACTCCAAATCCATTTTAATATTAATATAATTTAATTTAACATTAATTTTATTCCTATAATCATTAATATACTTATTTGAATTGTTAATTTAATTTTTCAAAATTAAATCCTTCTCAACTTGAATGTTATTATTGTTAACTAAAGAAATTTATATCCATATTCAAAAACATTTTCTGATTCTCGAATTTGGAAATCATTATGAAAAAATATTGGAGTTACAACTTTTTCATAAACTCTCTTTCTATATCTTCCCCCACTTTCTCTGTTTCTTCTCTTATAAATTTTGAATTATTCTTCATTCTCTATACACATTTTCATCGTTTACTATCTTCACAAGATGATTCTACATCTTTATAATTCTTATTAAAATTACAATACTCAATTTAATATAAGAGGTTTATCTTCTCGAATTTAGATAAATTATTATCTCTCCCCATATAATATTACTGAGGCTATTTCTTCTTTTAAAAACATATTAGTTTCCCATCCTCATCGTTATTATCTTACTCTTCTTCAAGAATATGAAAAGTTTCTAAAAAATCTCTAATAACCTCAAAATTTAAAAACATCACAAGTAAATTTATAATTCCATGGAATGAAACTCTTAGATTTGATGCTCATAAAAACATATATTACATACTTTGTGTAGAGAACCAAAGCTTGACATAAATAGAAATTACATCACTTTTGCGGAATAATTAATACATAACATGAACCAACACTCAAGGACCGTAATAGATTAGTGTCTTTGGAAACTCGAAACATGATCTTCTAATCATGGTGAAAGATTTTTGACATCTCCCATAAAGATATTCCCCTTTTGTTTTCTTACCTAAAACATTTCTTTAAATACTGGGGAAAAGAAAACATATAATGGTTGAGATCAAATGCTCAGTAAGGATATGCATGGAGAAAATAAAAAAAATCATATACATTTGAACATAAATACATGAAAATAATGTTTAAACATCAAGATCTTGAGAAATGACAAAAAACATGGTAGTACGTAAGGAATAGATCATAAAGAAACATTAATCCTGATAAAATGGAATGGTAATAAAACATGTAATTGTGGAAACCATTAAGCACATGTTATGATTTCCATAGTATCAAATGAATTGTTGCCAAGACCATCATAGTGGACAATGTCCCTTACTGAATCGAGTTCACTCCTCGTTCAAGTCCTATATCACTGAACTAGATTAACATGCCATTCCAGCCATGTCTATGTCATGAGATATAAATCTTTACCCAATGAATTAGAGGGAGATATAGGTCTCATCCATTTCATAATGAAATCATTCTTACTTGGGGCACATAATAAACATAAATCATTCATCATAATCCAAAGAATAAAATGGGTTTCATAAACATCATCCCATCATAAAATAATGGATATAATTTCATCATAAAAAGAATAAAATCATGTAAATAATAGATACATAATACATGATACATAATCATAATAAATAATGTAATCTTTGATGGAAAATAGGTTTGACAAAACACTTGAAATGATTTCTTGAGGAAAATATCCCTTCTTCTTCAAAATCATTTTATTTTCACAAAATGCCATTAGATTTTAAAATAAAATTATTATGTTGATAATAATTATGAAATATTTTAGAGGAATTTTCAAGTAATTTAGGAATTATGAAACTGTAAAAATCCATTCATGCCATATAATAAAAATAAACATTTTCCTCGTACTTTTGCCTGAAATGTCAAAAAGTTGCTCATATGGTAACCAAAAGAAAGATTCCTCTCATATCACAATGTAAAAATCGAAGAGGATTAATCATGAATTTAAAAATACATGGAATAATATTAAAAACTTTATAAAAAACATTTTTATGGACATGGATGAAAAATATAACCCCAGAAAATACTTACGTATAAGCAATCTGGGATTAAAATGAGATTTGCAAAAATATTCGTTACCTTATGTCCAATTTCTTCCATATGTGTAAAATACTCCTATATAGTGCGTTTAAACATATTATTAACTTGTAGAATAACCATAAAAATATTTATGATATCATATATTATTCACTTATGACTTTATATTACCCGTTCTTTTGTAAATTCCATGTTAAAGTCGTGTTTCAGATAAAATCGTGTCATTTATTGTACGTGTTTCGACTTGTTGTTATTGATATTATTACATATATCCAGATTAAATTAATTCAATAATGTAAACATGATTTATATATAATATATATTAAGTATATAAATATATATGATAGATCGATAAATGGAATTAAATACATTGTTCATGGAGACGGTAAGTCGTATGTACGCATGAACGCTGTTTACGTTTCCTTATTGAATTGAATGGAATTAAGTAAATGAAACATATATATACATAAATAAATTCTCATTATTATATAATATATTTAATTATTATTTATTATATATACTTTATAATCATTATTTAATGGTTAGTATGGAGAATAAATCTCATCGCGTCGTGGAGACGGTAATCCGTACGTACGCACGAGCGATGATATCGTTCCCATAATTATTAATGGAATTATTTTGGATGATATAATATCTCGGAATTATTATAATGTTATAAAAACCACATATTAGTTATTCTTTACACCATTATACCCATCAAAGTAAGGTGGTGGTGGAAAAATAGATCACACCATGGCGTGGAGATGGTATTCCGTACGTACGCACGCATTGTTATTTCGTTTTTCGTAGGATTGTTAAAAGGTGAAATAGGGTTGTTTCATATTAATAATAACCTATAAGTATTTTATTCATATTGATGATATTACTTTATTATGAAACAACTAATGAATGGTAAGTATAAGAATAAGGAAACTTGAAAGAATCAGTAGAAGAGAATACCTTTTCTTCGACGCGTCTCCTCTTAACCCCCACATAGGGCACTAAAGTTGGTCTTTGAATAATCCCAGGACATAAAGTAAGTTTATAGGGATGTGTAAAAGTTAAATTTACAGGTTTTGGCTGAGCTTGAAGGCTCAAATTTGTGTGAAGAGGAGAGGGAGGAGGTGCCCTCTTATAAGGGAGGAGAGGGGCACTTTTGGAAACCTCAAAAATATTAATTTATAATAATCTCAAAACCCACTTAATGACCTCCAAAAATTACTCAAACCCGAATATGATATGATATAGGGTTTTAATCTCATCAAAAAAAATAATATTTAGACATTTTGGGAATTTATTTTAATCCATATCAACTTGATTTATCTTTATTTAATCTATTTAATTTTATTTGTGGTAAAAATATTCTAAATTTTAAATTGTTATAAATAATTACATATTTGTTGTGAACTATCCATAATTTGATAATTTATGACATTTTAGACCATATAAATATTAATTTATAATTTTTAAATATTTTGTGATTTTTGACCAATTTTTGAATATGTTATGTTTTTAAAATAACAATAGTGTCAATTTTGACACTATTCATATATTTGAATTCAAATAAAATCCACAAGTGGATATTTTCTAAAAAAATATTTATTAGATTCCTAGCATGTGATATTCATCTAGAAACTTCATGAGAACACTAAATTGTTCATATAACATTTATTTTAATATTTGTTGCACCATTTATTTGATATTTCTCTTATTAAAATAATTACTACATCATTTTTGTATAATTATTTAATATAATTATTTGTTGAATAAAAATTAAAAATAAAATAATATGATAAAGATAAATATAATATATTTCTTAAAAATTCTTTTAGTCTAATTTATCTTCCAAGACACCCAACTTTTAAAATAATATTTTTATTATATTATGAAGGTGACAACTTTGATATCATTTAAAATAAAATAATATAAATGTCATAATATGTTTTATAAGGATCCAAATGGACCCCAAGTAGAAATGTAGATGATTATGATATAAATATACTCTAACCATAAGTTTTGGGCAAGTTTTTCGGTCTTTTATAGGTATTATAATTTGAATAAAAACAATATTATTGATTTTTCACTAAATAAGTAATTTCTACATCATTATTTAATAAGATATTAAGGTATTTAAATATTTCTTAAAAATTACAAATAAATTACTATGATATAGAAAACATTTTAGCTTTTATATAAGTATTTATAATCAGGTTTATATTCTGTATATACTTATATTAAAAATATGTTAATTATTAAAGTTTGAGTGAGACAAATTTCGTTTTCTTTAAAATAAAATAAATTGAAGGTCTTAATCACTTAAAATAAGGTTCCAATGGATTCCATTTAGGAAACAATATTCCTTAGAACTAAATACAATCATCCAAATATATTAAGACAATTGTTAGAGTAATTGTATAATATTATATTTATCTTTAATTACCCGATTTACCTTTAACTATGGTAAATAAAATTTACCGTAGTTAATATTCATAGTCCCCAAAAATAAAAAGTATCCTACTAACATAATTTGGACCTAATGATTCCAAAAATAGAATCCATTTTCCAAATTCAAATCACAGAAGTTTCAGAAATTAATTTTAAATTAATCCTATTGTTAAGAAAACAATTTTTAAAAGTTAAAACATTGCAAAAGATTGGAATGGTTTTACCTATGAATTCAATGTAAAACAAATGATAATGACATAAATTATATTAAATGTTTAAAATATATTCTATTAATACTTTAAAACCATGAAATATTATAATTTAACCATATAAATTATTTCAATGAAAAAATTTGTTTTTAATTAAAATATAGCGTGTTTTTACTATTCATTAAAATTTAAAAGTTATCCGAATAATTTGAAAAAATTATCCAAATTTAATTTTTATATCCTTATTCTAAATAAGAATTTTATTTTTTCATATTGAACTTATAAAGATGTCAAAAACTAGATTCAAACTGGGTGCACCATCAAAAGGGGGAAAACAACATTTTTTCAAAAATACTTATTTTACCTGAAAAAATTATTTTGTTCTCATACCATGCTCTAGAAAATGTTTAATATGAATAATAATGTTATAAAATTAAAAATTTAATCAATACTATTCATAACATCTAGTTCATAATAATATTATAACAATATATCGTTATTTATTGAAACCAGGTATTGCGTACTACACACTCTATCGAGAAAGTTCGTGATTGCGTGTAATGCAAGCCATGTTAGGGATGCAAGTAGTGTAATATCCCTTTGGTGTTGTGCATAACATAATCAAACATTATTTCATTTATACATTAAATAATATATATAATTAATGTTGCGTAGAATAATTTCTACAAAAGGAACTTGAAATTGTGTGTAACACGATCCAAGAATAGTGTTGCATATATTGCAAGATAATACGATGTTGCGTATAGCACAAGATGATTTTGGTGTAGCGTAAAACACAATAAATCAATGAAATTAAAATAATATTTTTCATAAAATCTCAGGGTGTTACATTCTACCCCCTCTAAAATTAATTTTTCCCTCAAAATTAGTCAGGGTTATAAATTGTTTACTACTAGAAAGATTCTTTAATAGAAACCTACATCATAAAAAAAATACCAAAACATAACTTTAATAACCTAATGTATGAAATGTAACAGTTACCCAAATTAACTAATCACTAGGTTTCCACATAAGAGAACATAGGTGAAAATATGGATATGGAAGAGAAATCTAACCATCAAAATCTAATGGAGAGTGGTAGTGAACATGGCTATGAAAAAGCCAACAATTAGAAATCCATAAATATGTGATGATCTAAGGTACCATCTGATTCATCAGATATGATGGTACAAGGACAACATTTTGGGTCTTCAAGATCATTTCCCTAAAATTGATAAATTGTTTGCATAAGGATAAATACTTACCTAATTTTAGTGTAAAATCATTATTGGTCATACCACGAACAATTTATACTTCATATCGATTTAAAGAAATGATGATGAATTTGTCATTCATGAAGTGTTAGAATATCATGCTATAGAATGATAATTCATCCCCTCTTTTTCTATCAAAAAAAGGTTAGTATAAGTAATTTATATACAGAAGTCCATATATGGTGAGATTAATCGTATATGGTTCATAAAATGGACTTATACTTCATCTATCACACCGCTTAATAAAATAATTCTAGTTTATACTAACTAGGGACTTCCTGTAGGCCAGTGGTAGGTGATAAAGGCCTGTCGTACTTCAGTTGTGGGTTCGATTCCCACAGCCTTGTCCGAAGATACGGGTTGTTGCTCGTCCTACATGTTGTCCTTTTTCTAAAACTATACTATTATAACATTTCCGTAATAATATAGAAAAACAAGTTCTATCCTTAAATAATACTATCTGATGTCTACCTTAATCTATTACAACGTTTAGGCTTACCAAAAATACTTCTGTTCAATGTCATAGAAAAAAACATATTACTAGAATGGTCAAATAACAAGCATGTGAATACCATCATTTATCCCCTATATATCATAAGATATATCTTGTTGGTCAAATTCCAAACATGGGAATACCTTAATCATGTATTCTCTTGAAACATGAGTTACCATAGAACCTTAGTGAAAACATGAATGCTATCAAAAGTTAACTCTTACCAAATTCCAAAATCCCAAAATTTCAATATACTCAAACCGTGATATCACTTTGTCCATATATTAGTCATGAGATCATTAATACTATCAAACATCTCATTATCTCATTATCCCTTCATTATGCGCATATCATCTACTTTCCAAAAATATCTGAATATCCTTTCATCGTTACCGGTACCTTTCAACATATACTTCCAAATACTTTAGGAAAAACAATAGTGTAACCATCCTTAGATGTGTCATTATTCCAAAGTACCATTATCTATACAACATAACTCTTGATAAACATTAATCATTACACTACCTTCTTAAACCATTGACTGAACTTCAACAATTCTTTCATAACATATATCATTTTTAGTCTCTTTATCATCATCAGCATAAATACAACCCATACATCCATGATGATTATATTCATGAGAATTTCCCTTAGTTCATTGGTTTGCATAATGCACGTATATTCCACATTTAAAACATTTAACCATTGTTGATGTCTTAGGAATACCATTATCCTTGTTCATGGTGTTAACTAAACCTTTTCCTTTGCAATTACTGGCTTTGTGTTCTTATTTTCCACACCCAAAGTATATTCTAGTTCCTTTGAAACATTCTCCTTGATGCCTCTTCCCAGATGATTTACATGGGGGAAATAGAAAATTATTTCCTCTATGATCATCATGAAACTCCATCTTTCTATTATTAGCTGAGTCAAGAAACTTACCAAAGTTGAGATTATTGATCATACTGTGAGATTTCTGATTAGGAATAGTAATGATGTTGGGACTTCCAAATCCCATTTCATTTGGTTTCTCATGAATAATATCATTCCATTGTCTATCATATCCTCCATTATCATGAATCTTCTTATTTCCAGCCATTTTCTAAAACCCAAAATGAATAGTGTGAGAGGCAAAAATGATGCTAGGAAAACAACATAATAAAGGGGGAGTAATTTAAATATCTAACATCTTAGTTTTAATTCTATGATCATTACATTAATTCTAGGAGTATAATATATACTTATAATTAACCTCAGAGACATCCCTAGACATACCATAGAAACATCTCTAGGGATTTAACTAATGTTTTCACATCCTAGTTTACAAAGGTTAACTAAACCTTTCCTCTGATACCAACTGTAGAGACCCAAATCTTGATGTACATGGACATTACATTACTTTTTCGGAATACTTAATATATAACAAGAACCAACCATCAAGGACCAAAATAGTTTAGTGTCTTTAGAAACTCAGAACATAATCTTCTAATCACGGTGAAAGATCTTCAACATCTCCCACAAAGATCTCCCCCTTTTGTTTACTTACCTAAAACATTTCTTTAAATCCTAGGTGAAATAAAACATATAAAGGCTGAGCTCAAATTTTCATTAAGGGTAAGCATGGATAAAATAAAACAAATCATATATATTTGAACTTAAAAACATTAAGATAATGTTTAAACATCAAGATCTTGAGAAATGACATAAAACATGGCAGTATGTAAGGAATAGATCATAAAGAAACATAAATCATGATAAAATATAATGGGAATAAAACATGTAATTGTGGAAACCATTAATCACATGTTATTATTTCCAAAGTATCCAAGGTATTGTTGCCAAGACCATCATACTGGACAAAGTCCCTTACAGAATCGAGTTCACTCCTCATTCCAGTCATGTATCACTGAACATGAATAACATGATGTTCCATCCATTTCTATCAAATGAGATATAAATCTTTACCCAATGTATTGGAGGGATATATATTTCCCACCCATCTCATAATGAATTCATTCTTACTTGTGCCACAAAATAAACATGAATCATTTACCATAACCCAAAAAATAAAATGGGTTTCATAAACATCATCCCATCATAACGTAATGGATATCATTTCATCATAAAAAAATCAAACAATGTAAATAATAGATACATTATACTTGAAACATAATCATACTAAATAATATCATCTCAGATGTAAAATAGTTTTGACAAAACACTTGAAATGAATTTTTGAGGAAAATATCCTTTCTTCTTTAAAATATTTTTTTCACAAAATTCCATTCAATTTTAAAATAAAAGTATTTTGTTGAAAATAATCATGAAATATTGTAGATGAATAATCATGAAAATTATGTGTTATGAAATAGTAAAAATCCGTTCATGCCGTATAAGTAAAAAAATATTCTCCATGTACTTTTTCCAGAAATGTCAAAAAGTTCCACATATGGTAAAATGAGAAAGATTCCTTACATAAAACAATGTAAAAATAAAAGAGGAGAAAAAATGAATTTAAACATACATGGATGAATATTAAACACTTTATGAAAAACATTTTTATGTAATTGGATGAAATATATAACCCGAGTAAATATTTATGTATAAGCAATCTCGGATAAAAATGAGATTTGCAAAAATATCCCTTACCTTATGTCCAATTTATTTCATATGTTTCTGAGACTCCTTTATAGTGGGTTTAAACATATAATTAACTTGTAACATAACCATAATAATATTTATGATATCATATAATATTCACATATGACTTTATATTACCCGTTCTTTTATAAATACAATGTTAAAGGGGTGTTTTGGGTAAACTCATTTCATTTATCATACGTGTTTCAACTTGTTCTTCTTTATATAATTACTTATATAATGATTTACATAATTAGATAATGTAAAAACTGATTTATATATAATACATATTCATTATATAAATATATATGATAGATGGATAAATAGAATGAAATACACCGTTCATGGAGATGGTAACTCGTACGTACACATGAACAATATTTTGGATTCCTTATTGAATTGAATGGAAACAAGTAAATGAAACATATATGTATATAAATCAAGTATAATTATTATTTAACATCCTTCATGATTATTTATTATATATAATTTATAATCATTCTTGAATGGTTAACTTGGAGAATGAATCTCATCGCGTCATGGAGACGGTAATTCATACGTACGCACGAGCGATGATATCGTTCCCATAATTATTGAATGGAATTAGATTGGATGATATAATATCTCAGAAGTAGTATCATATTATAATAACCATGTATATAGTTATTATTTACATCATTATACCCATCCATGTAAGGTGGTGGTGGAAAAACAAATCACACCAAGGCGTGGAGACGGTATTTCGTACGTACGCACGCGCGGTGATTTCGTTGTTCGTTGGATGGGTAGAAGGTTAAATAAGGCTGTTTCATATTTATAATTACATATTAGTATATTTATTTTACTGATGTTATTACTTTATAACTAAACAAGTAAAGAAGAGGAAGTAGAATAATAAATAAACATGAATGAATCGGTAGAAGAGATTACCATATTTTCTACGTGTCTCCTCTTAACCCCCACTCACGGCACTAAATTTGGTCTTTGAAGAAGACTGAGACCTCTAGTAGGATTCTAGGGATGTTTAAAAGTGAAATGGGTAGGGTTTGGCCGAGCTTGAAGCCTCAAATTTTAGTTAAGAGGAGAGAGAGGAGGTTCCCTTTTATAAGGGAGGAGAGGGGCACTATTGGAAACCTCAAAAATATTAATTTGTAATAAACTCAAACCCCACTTAAAAACCTCCACAAATGACTCAAATCCGAATATGAGATGATATAGGGTTGTAATATCATCACCCAATAAAATTTAGTCTTGTTGGGAATTTATTTTAAACCATATCTACTTGATTTATCCTTATTTAATCTATTTAATTTTATTTGTGGTAATAATATTCTAAATTTTAAATTGTTATAAATAATTACATATGTATTTTGAATTGACCATAATTGGATACTTTATGAAATTTTCGACCATATAAATTTCTATTAATAATTTTTAATTTTTTTGTGATTTTGAAATATTTTTAAAATATGTTATTTTTATAAAATAACAATAGTGTCAATTTTGACACTATTCATTTATTTGAATTCAAATAAAATCGACACAGAGGATATATTCGAAAAAAAATATTTAATAGATTCATAACATGTCATATTCATCTAAAACATTCATGTAGAACATTAATATGATCATATAACATTTATTTTAATATTTTTAAACAATTTATTTGATATTTCCCTTAATAAAATAATTACTACAACATTTTTGTATAATTATTTAAGATGCTTATTTTTTGAATAAAAATTAAAAATAATATAATATGATGAATATAAATATAATATATTTCATAATAATTCTCTTAGTATAATTTTTATTCTAAAACACACAACTTTTAAAATGATATATTTATTAAATTATGAAGGTGAAAACTTTGACATCTTTTAAAAAAAATGTAATAATCTATTTTATAAGGCTCAAAATGGTCCACAAGTTAACACTGGTCTGATTATTATATATAGATACTCGACCAACATGTTTTGGTCAAGTTTTTGGGTCTTTTATATGTATTATAATTTGAATAATAACTATATTATTTATTTTTCACTAAATTAATAATTTCGGCATCATTAATTTATCAGATATTAAGGTATTTAAATATGTGTTAAAAATTACAAAAAAATTACCATGATAAAGAAAAACCTTTTAGATTTTAAATTATTATTTTTAATAGAATTTATATTCTCTATAATCTTATATTAAAAATACATTAATTATTAATGTTTGAGTGAGACATATTTTACATTCATTAAAATAAACTAAATTAATGGTCTTAATCACATCCATGTGGGTTCCAATGGATTCCATTTCGACATAAATATGAATTAAGAAGAATTATAATCTTCAAAATATATTAAGACAAGTGTTAGGGTAATTTAATAATATTATATTTACCCTTAATTACCTGATTTATCTTTAACTATGGTAAATTTTATTTACCATAGTTACTATTCATAGTGTTCAAAAATAAAAAGTAGCCTATTAACATAATTTGGAACTAATGATTCCAAATAAGGAATCCATTTCTCCAAATTCAAATCACAGAAGTTTCATAAATTAAATTAAAATTAATCACGTTGTTAAGAAAATGATCTTTAAAAGTTAAAAGATTGCAAAAGATTGAAATGATTTTACATATAAATTCAATGTAAAAAAATGATAATGACATATGTTATATTAAATGATAAAAATATATTCTATTTATAAATTAAACCCATTAAATAATATAATTTATCCATATAAATTGTTACGATGAAAAGGTTGTTTTTATTTAAAATATAGCATGTTTTTCTATTCATTAAAATATGAAAGTTATCAGAATAATATGAAAATTTTATCCCAGGTAAATTTTTATATCATGATTCCAAAAAAGAATATAATTTTTTCAAATTTAACTTATAAAAATGTAAAAAACTAGATTCAATGTGGGTGCGCAATCAAAAGGCGTAAAAACTACATTTTTTAAAAAATACATATTTTACCCGAAAAATTTATTTTGTTCTCATACCATGTTCTAGAAAATGTGTAAGATAAATAATAATGTTATAAAATTCAAATATTTAGTTAATACTATTCAAAATCTCGAGTTGTTAAAAATATTATAACAATATATCATTGTTTAGTGAAACCCGATATTGCATACTACACACGCTATCGAGGAAGGTCGCGATTGCGTGTAATGTAATCCATGTTAGGGTTGCGTGTAGTGAAAGCTCCCTTTGTTGTTGCTTATAACATAATCAAACCTTATTTCATTTATAAATTAAATAAAATCTATACTTAATTTTCCATAGAATAATTTCTATAAAACGAACTTGAAATTGTGTGTAACACAAGACAAAAATATTGTTGTGTATAGTCAAAGCTAACACGGTGTTGCGCATAGAACAATCTAATTTTGGTGTAGTGTACAACACATGAAATCAATGAAATAAAAGAATATTTTTCATTAAATCTCAGGGTGTTACACTTTCTGTGGTACCTGTTGTGAAATAATGGACATAACCATCCTTTATTTTAAAATCAAAAATAATTTTTTTATGTCTTACATCTAAGGAATCATTTTATTTTATTGAGATTTATAGAATTAGGATACATCATAGAATGAAATATCAAATATTATTTATAATAATTTTAAATTTTTTCATTATATATATAAGAAAATACTTGATTCACAATAAATCTCTAATATCTCTCATAAATTCTTCCACATATGTTGTGCTTATAAACATGTCCGGGGTACTAACATTCTACATTACCAATGGAATATGAACATAAGAAAGGGGTCAGTTCAAATTATCATTCATGGAAACATATAACTAATGTTATCCTTGAATATATATGACATAAATATTATGAAAGGAATAGTCAAAGAACATTAAACCATAATCCACATGTTTTTAAGAGTATTTTATTTTCATGAAAATAAATTAAATCCTAGATATAAATAATAATGTTGTCACACTAATGGAATTAATAATGTTAAACATCAAAAACATTAATTTAAGGCCATATTACAAGAAAATTTATTTTCCTTGAGAATTCAGTGAATACAATTTCCTAAATTTCATAGGCCTACACCAAATAGCTAGAAATGAATTTTCTAATGAGACCTATTGATGAATCTATGGTATATAGAATTTTTCACCCACTTTTTACCTAATATTTTCCAATTAATTCACCATAATAGTCAATAAGTCCTTTTAAATGATTCCCAAAAGAACATATTTATGAAAAAAACATTGTTATCCACAAAATATAGATTTTTTCATATTAATAAATGATCATCCCAAATTATTAGAAAATAATCATCAAGAATTTCAGTATATACACATATTTCAAAAAAAGGATAAAAAATAAACAAAAATATTAATAAAGATGTTGGATGGTAAAAATATACAAATTTAACATCCCAATAATAAACTATATTGGGGTAAAAATATATGGTATCATATTACTTATCCCCATGTGATTAGAATATAATAATTTTCAGGTGAACATCATTAAATTTATGTATTGTAAAATATGATGTTCACACCCTATAGAACAGTGAGTATAAAACCAAGTAAATGTGGGAATAACATTCTCATAGTCCATATTAAGAAAGAAACTGGATTAATTTAAAAGAACATATACCATTAAAAGAGAAATATAAGTTAAAAATTTTAGGTGGTGGTAATTTATATCCCTAGAAAAATGATATAATTCATCATAATATAATCAAATGGTGGAGTATAACTATTTTATATGAAATAAGTTCATGGGAACAATCCCAACTAAATTAATGAAAATGGAGTAACTAAAAACTATTACCACTAGTAAAAAAATGAATAAATACCCCTCAAATAAGGGAAACTGATTTTTATATTAAATTATCAGATATATAATCAGTAATAAAAATATATTTACATGGTATATGAATACACCATTCAATGAAAACATGGTTCACAAAATGTATCATGTCTTAAAGAGTCATATCAGGTCCATGAATGCCTTATAGCTAGAGTGACACATAAGTTAGAACCACTTGAGAGATATGGACTGTAATTGAAATTAAAATACTATTATTAAAAATTAATTCATGATATGGTATCTCATATAGGTAGTATATAAATCACAATAATTGAAATTGGATTCATAACATCAAACTTGTCTCCAAGATAGGAATTTATGATGAAAACACATACCGCTTATACTCACTTCTATAAATGTAATTTAAACTCCTCTATAATAAATATATTTAACTTAATCACTCAATATAGAACCTCACTAAAATAAATTTTTTTTTCACTTCATACGTTGTAATTGTTTATATTAATTCTATGAATTTTCCAAAATAAGTGTTTATAGTTTTGAAAAGCTGTGTTGGTTTCAATATAGTGATGTTTGTGTTCATTTTTAATTAATATTTAATCATTAAAAGATCATCAAACATGATTTTATAAACTATTCATACTTATTTATGATGCTTCCAAATCCTTTCATTCATGTTTTTGTATATATCCTTGAAGATGAAATTTATCACAAACATGTTTCTGTGATTCTTAATGATCGAATGGTGTTTTATTAATTGATGAATAAAATATTTGTATAACCGTACCAGAAAAAAAAACATTATTTACATATTTATATCATTTTATAAATAAAAAAATCTTTCTTTTTCATCCACGACTAAAATGTATAGAATTCTATAAGTTTGTGTTTAATCCAACCCAAATCTAAACCTAACGTGATTAATAGATGATTATTAGATGTTTATTGTAATATCATTATAACATAGGAATAATCATATTATTTATTGTCTATTAATATAACATATATAGATTATAATTATTTATAAAGATAATATAATTTATATAAATTCATTTCATAGAAAAAAGGAGATCATTTTCCTCTTAGCTCACTCGTTTTAAACGACAGTATTAGCGATAAGTTTTTGTTAATAATATCATTAAAATATTATTTAATTTTTCATAATTTAATGTTAGTTATATTATAATTTTATTATTTATCATTTAATTACATCTCGATATCTTACCTTGTAAGTAAGTGAAGCAAAACAAAACATGTTTCTTCATAAATGTGGTAGTCCGCACAACACACGAACACCTGTTTTGTTTTAATTAACGGATGAGGAATATAAAAAAATAAAATAACTTTAATTTAGTATCATTAAATTACAAAATTGGTACTAATATCATTTTATTGGTGAATTTATAATAAATTTAAAAGAATAAAATTAGGAAAAAAATCAATTGGTTGATAATACTCATGTTGGGGACTTTAATTTTCATTGGAAGCCTCAATAGAAATCGAGGTCTCATTCTAGATAATGGTGAATAGATGTTTGGAAACATGAGAGAGGTTATAGAAGGAAAATTATTATATTTTCATGATGATATTAAAAGTAATTTATTTTCTGGAATTAAATATTTTATTCACCATTTTATAACTAGACAGAAGGGTAGTTTTGGGAGAAACTATTACATTTTCAATAATAAAATGTCACTATTCATGTATCAAATGAAAAAATGTAAAAAATAGGAAATTAAAATGAGTATGGAACTAAACTGATCTTAAACACTTCTTTTGTAGAACACTTTGTGTGTTTTAATACTTTCTGTTTTAACTTTTCATCTTTCACTCTAATTAACTTTTTCACTGGTAATTAATTTATAACCATATTAAATAATTTTAAAGTAAAGTATTAAGAATGAAAATTTTAACTTATTTTATACTTATAGTTTCAAATTTAAAAATTATTTCATCATAATATATTAAAAAAATATTGAAAATTTTAATTTAAATTAAATAAACATAATCATGTAAAAATAGTTTTTAGAGAAATAATATTCTAAAGATTTAAATCTATATATAAGATAAAATAATATTTGATATGTATTTTAATGAAATGAATTTACTGATTAAAAAACATTTAATGTTTATAAGGATCTTAATTTAATTCAAATCCTAATATTCCATGATATTACTTGATTTAAAAAAAAGTATTTAATGTAGGTTTTTTATTATTGTAAGATTTTAATTAGTTCTGAAAAAAATTTACATTGAATTTATAAATTAAAAGCATACATCGAAATTTATATTGTTTTTCCAAAAATCTATATTTGAATACATAATTGTTTTTAAAAATATATTCCATTGTAATATTATGACAATTTCCTTCAAATTACATGTTTTCTAAAAACCATTTTTTATTTATAAGAACCACCATTTTCAAAAAATATCCAAAAATAATGCTATCTAAATTATGATATGATTTACTCAAGAATAAATTTCATTTTATGTAATTAAAATCAGAAACTTTTTAAATCAATGTTTCTAATAAAATCATAAAGAATAATGAAAAACTATTTTTATTAGAAATTTTTTTAGATATTAACTATTATTTTTGTTATTTCATATCATATATATATATAATATCTATTACTAGAACTTTAAGATCAAACATAATTTACCATCATTAATCATATTATATTTATATAGAAATTAGATCCACAAAAAAATGAAAAAACCATTCGTAAATAGTAAATGGATTTATGTCTCATTTTAGGTAAAATGATTTAATTTTATTCATATTAAAAGTAACATTTATTTTATTTATTTAAACATTTAATAAAGAAGTTAACACAATTTATTCATTATAATTAATGGGCTAGGTTTTAATAATAATACATATAATTTTATATTTTATGTAAATATATCACTGTGTCATTTACATTCTTTGATGTTTACGAGTAAAGCTATCAAAAACATTGACTTATTTAAAGGTAGTAATATAGTTTGAACTAAGGGTGTTGTATCCCCCACCCTCTCTTAAATAAAACGAATACCTGTAATTTGAATAATATATATTTCTGTAAGGTACTCACAATTAACCATACACTGCTAGATGATCATTTTTTTATTTATTAAGTGGAATGATATTTTTATATATGAAATATTGTTAAGGATCTTTATAAAGAGAGATAAACCAATAATAATTTAACATAGAATTATACCAATTGATGTAGATCCAGATCTAAATGGAATAACTTTCCAAAAAACCTAGAAATGATTTATCTGATATTCATACCACAAGGGGTTTTTAGTTATAACTCAATATCTAGTATTTAGTGAAATTTATGTTATAATAGGCGAAAAAATATTTTTTGAAACTCACTGTCTAATTAATTAGTGGATGTTTCATTGGATTTTCCTTATTTACATGTTTTTTATGAATATGTCACTCATAGTCCCATGGAATGGTATATTGAGTTACATAGTTCCCAAAACTATTGTAATTGATGGAACATGTTTTTATATATTCTCTATTTCCTTTACAGTTGTAAGTCTCATGAAGTTAACATCTAAAATTATGGAATTTACTCCCATGTTTCTTCATGCATTCTTGACATGTAAGAAATTGAATCACCTTCCGTTTATTGTATTCATCACTAGAATTTTTATATGATTATATCCTTCCATTATTTTGAGTTTTGGGATTTAAAATATGATCAAATAGTTAATTATAATTATTTATATCCATTTTTACAAAATTACAGGATATCTCAGTCCATCTGTTAACCTGTTAGGTCATTTATTGGGAAATATTTCCCATTTTCCATAAAATTAATTGTCAACTTGGTTCCTTCATGATTCATTTCTTAATAAAACCAATTTAGTTAACTTGAGTGATGAAACATTATCAATATGGGGTAATTATCATAATAAATAACGTAAAATGAATTCACCCTTAAAACCATTTACTCTTATCATCTGAACGTCCGATAATTCATTTAGATCAACCAACATCAATCTTATATTATCCTATATCAGTCGTGGTTCAACCTATGTTCCATAAAGCTCAGTTTACCTCATAATTCCAAACATATTCCTACAAATAGAGATCCGAAATTACTGTGAGCTTTCTTAAAATATACTGAATAGAAAAATCATTAAAATATATGCTCTCAGAATCCAACTTATCCTACATAAAAAAATTAAAAAATATATAATTAAAATAACCAAGTATGTATATACCCTAGTCATATATTCTAAATTAAATACCTTTCCAAAAAAAACTACTTGAATCTAAAAGACATTAAAATAAAATAATTTTAAATATTACAGTGATAATTAACTCTATCATTAACACTTAAATATTATTAACCACTAGTTCATAATGTCATAAGAATTTTCACTATATAATAATCCCAAAAATTATTTGGAATTATCTAAAAATATCATGAGTCCATTATTAATCCCATCGATTCCATCTACTGTCTTACTCAATTCGTGAAAATCAAACCACCCTCTATTATCTCAACATCATGTGTATATTAAACATTAGATTCATTGATACCTCAATAATGTGTTCATCAATGGTTATCCTTAAAAAATACACTTTTATTTAAATGCATTTTCCAGGTAATTAATATTATTTAATATATTAAAAAATAAAAAAACAAAAATTAACAAAAATTAAAAATTAAAAGACAAAAATATACTATTTAATATACTATTATATACCATTAAATAAAACATAATAAATAATATTCCTTATAAGTTTCACATATTTCACATAAATTTTAGAATATACTATAATACCATTGTTAAATATGATTCACTATTGAAAATAGCTATGATTTTCAAGAAAATATCAATCTCATTATTTAAGGTAAGATTATGAAACTCACTTTTTCTATCATAACAGGCATATAATATGATCTGAGACCATTTAATTATGCCCCATTTATTACGTTATAAGAAATTTTAGTTTCTAGGTATACACCGTTCTCATCTTCATTTCAGTTATTTTGTTTAACCAAATACTATAACAGAAGTGGTTATGATAATATAAATAATTTATATATAAAACGATGATTCATAATAGTTATTATCTTATGAAAAAAATTAAATTATGATACATTTAGATCAACCTATAACTCTCTTTGTTCAATCCTTGTCTATCCATAATAATTTTTTATTAGTTTCTCTATCTAAATTAGTTAACATCATTATTAAATTCTTCATAATGGCGAATAAAGAGAATGTGATTAACCAATGAATATCTCTTAGGAGTGTCTTATCAAGGGTGAAGTATTATTACCAGTCATCGTGAAATGGAGTGAAGGTTGATTCAATGATTACCCAACAATCTTTTGGTTGATTACCCCTAGTTAATTTTCTTCCATAGAAGAATCCACTTTCCAGTATCAATACTAGGGTGTATTACTATGAAAAATCACATACTATTCTTTAACAAAACATTAGCATGTAATCTAATACTTAGAATTATTATTGGGTTTTTCACTAAAGCATTATTATCATAATCCCCAAGTGAAATGTGTAATGTTAACTCTACAACAAATAATATACCTATCTCAATGGGTTATCTATTATAATCAACCTTAACTTATCAACCCTTAAAATATCCATAAAAAAAATCATAATCTCCAATGTTATTGAAACTGTTATATTGATACCAACTATGATACCCTATACCTACTCTCATAGATCTTGTACTTAGCATCACATAAATGACATAATTTATTTAATACATGTTGCAAAATCCTGGATATAACCATCCTTAATTATGAAGTCAAAAATTATAATTTCATCTCTTAAATATAAAATATTTTTTCAAGTGTATACATTTAAAGAATTATTAGAAATCAAAAACTAATAAAGGGAATTTTTTTATTATATAAATAAGAAAATACATAATACATGAAAGGTCTTTACTATCTCTCATAAATTATGCCATATGAGCTATCATTTGAATTATTTCACATGTTAAACATTTCATTATAAAATGAGGAATGAAAATATAAGAAATGGGTGATCTCAAATTCTCAGAAAGGGAAGCATATAACTGAAGGACTCACTGCATCAAAATTATGGCTGGTATAGGTAAAAAACAGGAATCTATAATCAACTTGAAACTAAGAGTATTCTATATTATTGAAAATAAATAAAAACATAAATATCAATAATTTTAGACACATAATGATGTAATGTATAGTGTTATACATAGAAACATGGTGTTAAGGCCTTGTACCAAGACACTTTACTTGGCATTTAGACGATAGTCAAGGAAAATCTTAAAAATCATCTAGCATACACCAAACAGCAAAAAATATTCTTAAATGAGACAAATCAATGCATCAAGGTTCTATATTGTTTCGATCCCCACATATCAGAAAATTTTTCCACTGAATTAACCATAAGATACAATAAGAACCATCATATCATTCCCTAAGTAACCATTTACAGAATAAAAACAAGGTTATCTATATAATTATGAATACATAAAAACAATAGATGATCAACCTATGTTATGAGCCCATAATAATCAATAATGTAAATACTTTTACATATGTCAATAAGTTGATAACATGATTTTATCCCATCCTAATAATGAATTTTTATGGTCAAACAATATAAAGTCAGCATGCCAATAATTGTTTGAATTGCAATACAAATATATGGTATAGTAATTATTTTCCCCCTGTAAATGGAATATCATAATTTCTAGGTGAACATAATCCATTCTGAGTTATTTATTATTTTATTCCACACCATATATAATAATGTGTATACATTAATTCAATGCATGAATGGAGTGATCATAATCTATCTGAACAATGAATGCTGATGGTTTGAAGAGAAAATATCACATCAAGTAAGAAATGTTTTTCAATGGTTTTAAGTGGTAGGTATGTATATCCCTAGAAAATAATAATATAATACAACATAATAAAATTAAATAGTAAAATTTACCCAATATATAAGAAATAAGTTCAAGTTAAAGATCATAATAAAATCAACAAAAATTTTGTTACCAAAAACACTTAATACTTGGGAAATAATGAATAAATAACCACATGAATAAGGGAATAAAATTTTTATAATAACCCCATGAAATAAATTTAATATTATAAAAATATATCCATGCAATTTGAATACACCATAAAAAGACAACATTGTGCACAAAATATATTATGTCTCAAATTGTTAGAATTGAGATTAAGAAAACCATTGCGGGATGAGTAACTCTTTAATTAGACACCCTTGAGAGACATAAATTTTAATTAAGCCTAAAATATAATGACTAAAATGTAATTCAAGATATTTTATCTAATATAATCAATATATACCCCATAAAAATGAAATTAGGTTAATGATACCAAATATATCTCAATGAGATGAATTTCGGATGAAAACCCTTACCTATTGCCTTAATAACCATGGATATAATTTAACCACCTATATAAAAAATGAATATCTTAATAAACTAATTTATAACCTTAATATAGTACATTTTACAGATACGCTATATAAATAGTCATTTTTTATATGAATTATTTTGATTTTCCACATTGAGTGTTTATATTTTGAACTTTTTCACTAATATCATAATTGTTGTGTATGTGTTCATTCTTATTTTAAATTTAATAATTAATTGGTCATTAAAATAGATTTTTGGTATTATATATATATATTTATGATGATTCAAACACCATTCATGAGTTTTTTATTTTTATCCTTGAAGATGAAATCGATAACATGCATGTTTCGGTGATTCTTGATGATTCAAGGGTGTTTTCTTATTTGAAGAATTAAATATTTACATAATTAAAAATAACCAAAATAACATAATTTTTATATTTATATCATACTATACCATTAAATATGTTCTCGTAGTCATCCATGACAGAAATTCATTGAATTGGTCAACTGGGTTGTTAAACCAACCCAAACATGAACCTACAATGATCAATGGATGATTATGAGATAGTTTAATTTTAATATCATTATACTAGAATAATAATTATATTATTTGGAATTTATTGTTGTTATATAATATTACTTTAAAGAAAATTTAATATAACATAATTTATATTGAGTCATTTCAAAAAAAAGACATCATTTTCCTCTTAGTCTGCTCGTTGTCAACGATTACAATAATGATAATCCTTTTTTGGTTGTATAATTAATGGGCTCTAAAATATTTCACCCCAAACCATAATTATATCATAAAAATAATATTAATCCTTTAATTGCATCCTTATATCAATCCTTGTAAATGGGTAATGGAAAATGAAACATGTTGCCTCTTAGAGTCTGTAGTTTTCACAATGAACGAAACGTGGTTTTTTTCTCAATGTATAGGGTATATGAATAATAAATGTTAATACAATTAATATAGTAAAATAATATTATATAAATTATTCTTATATCATTCTATTGGCGCGGTTCAAATAATCTTGAAATAGTATAATTATGATGAAAAATTATGTAGTTGATAATATTCGTATAGGGGCTTGAATTTTCATTGTGTTATAAAACATAATTGTAAAAAACGTTTTTGAATTACTCATAAGGATATATGAGGAGAATATTTAAGAGTTTAAAGTGGAAATTTGAATAAAATGTTAACCTTGATGAAGAGTAGATGTTACAATTTTATTTGTGAGTGGAACTATAGTTTTTGATGAAATCCTTATATTTTCAACAATGTAATGTAACTATTAAAGATTCAAAGGCCACAAAATGGATTAAATATGATAGGGAATGTATTATGGGTCAAAACTCACATCACCTGATCCTTTTTTATACTACATGTAGTGTCTTAAGTATTTTTTTCACTTTTTATATTTTAACCCAATTTACATTTACATTGACAGAAAATTCATTTTTTATTGGATTATCAAAAGCCGGTTTAAGGGTGAGCGGGAACCAGAAAGATAAGTTACCATTATACATTTCAAAATTCAAAACCTCCACAAATCCCGATAACAAAATTTCAAAATTCAAAAGATATCAATAAAACTCGATGATCCGTGTCATCATCATGAGTACCATTGTTGCTTGCCAGTCCTCATCAACACCAGTACCGCTTTGTCATCTCTATCCATCACCACGTCTTCATCATCATCATACTACCGCACATGAGACCACCAGAGACCGAGGACCACCGGTGCCGCCATCATACTCAACATCCACACCATCTACTTCACACTCGTCATCACCATCCAAGCTAGCAACGCGCACCGCAATAGTAACAAATAACACCGAAACCAGATGCCAAAACGACTTTTCCACCAAATGAACATTAAACAGATCAAACATTTTCAGAAAATACCTACAAACCTTCACTGAAATCATTGAGGACAAATTACAAAAAGATCTGAAAAACCAGGAATCGTCTTCACTAGAGGACATCGACTCAGCATCAATTGGCCACTAGCCGGTCCAAATCACCAGCCAAAACAACCAGAAACTAGAAGCGAAGCTAAAATTGAAGATCAAACATCCAACCAGTACCAAAACCTCAACTTGAACACGAATCAAAGCCGATGCACAAATCAAGCTGCACCCAATACCAAATACAAAATCTAGAAACAAAAAATGAGAGACACCACCAGCACTCCGTAGACCCGCTGAAAGACAAAACAAAATTATCATGTGAAAATAGTTTCTAGAAAATATTTTTAAGGATTTATAACAATAAATAAAACAAAATTATCATGTATAATTATTATAATGAAACAAATTGATTTATTATGAAAATAAATAAACATTTTGAGGATCAAAAAGTAATTCAAATCTGAATCTCTCCTAATAATACCTGATTTGATGAAAAAACATAACAAAGATTTTTTTATTGTAGTAATAAGTTAATTAGTTATGAAAACATTGCATATAAGATTCATATATTCAATGAATATTATAAAATTTATATATTTATTCCTTAAATTTATGTTTTAATATTTAAAATATTTGTAATATTTTTGGTGATTCTTATAAAAATAAAATACAAAAAGAATACAAGTTACGTGAAAAAATTATTTATTGACTAAAAATAGAGCTTTTCTAAAAAATGTAAAAAAAACAAACTAAGAGACTTTTTATATGAATAATTCAAAGATGAAGTCCATTTAATTAATTCCAAATTATAAAATTTTAAAAATCATTTTCTTCATAAAATCATGAAATATTAGGACAACCCATTTTTATTAGAAAATAAAATTTTCAAATATTTACTATTTTTTAGTAATTCATTTCATTTAAAAACTAAATAGGTTTTAATCACTTATTAATATGAAAAATAATTTATCATATCTTATCATATGTTTATTGTAATGTATATTTATATTTCATAATAGGAAAAAAAATAAAATTAGTTTTCTAAATTGTAAATGATCTTAATAGTCATTTTAGTTAAAGTAAATTAATTTCATTTATATTAAAAGTACCCTTTATTTTATTTGTATAATATTTTTATAATGTTGTAACTAATATCAATTAAAACCAATTCAATAGCTATTTTTAATAGAAATACATAAAATATTTATAATTTCACTTAATATATTGAGATTTGTTTTAATGTCGGTGTTACATGTGGGGAAAGCAATTGGACCCAATGACTTATTTAAAGGTAATCATAAATTAATATATCATGGTGTTACGAACATGCTAAAATATTTACCTATTCCATTTATGAAAATTCTTAAGATGGTTGAATTTATTTTTTTGAACTTCAAATAAACATCCAAACCTGAACTAGTATCATCTTTATCAATATTAATATTTTTCTTGATTTTCTCTTTCTTCAATGTTTTTATGGAAATTTGTCTATCATCCTAAAAAATATTGACAAAGACACATCCCTCATATATTACATAAGAATTAAAAATTCAATGAAGATATTCAAATGGAAAAATACTGGGATATCATTGTTTGATACAAAAAATCTTCATATCAATCTTATCTAATGATATACATAGTATCATGTCAAAAATCATTGAATACTCCAAATTTCTAAAAAAACTGAAGGTTATAATAATTGCATTTACTTTAGTGAATAATAAATTTAATATTTCATTATCATACATCTTGGGATATTTATATATCATTATCTAGACTTTTAGAGTGGAATAATTCACAATTAAATTACTTTCAGAAACTATTTCCCAGTTCTACCAAATGTCTTATTCATTATTTATCCATTTAACCATAAGAAACGTGATCTCTAAAAGATATTAAAATATGGAATTTCGATCATGACTATAATGATCTATATTCCTTATATATATTGTTGTCATTGTAACTCATTCGGTATAAGGAAACAATTCCTCGTTAGTAGCGTCTAATACATAAAAATTGATTACTATAACATATAACATCATTCAATCATTACAAATATAGTAATTATTCCCATCAATATTGGGGATCCCCTTATATTCGATGAACTGATGTTTTTGATGTTGACAATAGAGACTCATTGGCCAAATCTTCAATCATATAGAGATACATAATTCAAAATGATAAAAGAATTCAAATAAAATCTATGTTCAAAAACCACTGAAGTAATATAATTAAAAACATCATGATATTAAAATGGATCCCATATTTCTATAATACTAATTATTGTGTACCTAGGAGATATGAGGTTCAATGATAAGGTTGAATATGTATAAAATAATTTGTTTCATTAATTTTTTGATTTCTTATGAAATAAAGCTCTATTAAATTTTTGAGTGAGTGATCACACTGAAAAACACACAAACACTATGGAATGAAACACTGGAAAACTGATATAAAAGGTTCACTACTCTAATAAAATTATTATAGCGATCCCAAAGTTTTTCATTATTAAGAACATGAATGACCACCTTCTTCTCGATCACATGATACAACTATGATGATAACACACAAAAAACTGTGTTCTTATTTCTCTTCTTCTTCCACTGCTTGAAATCCTTGAAAGCACACTTCCTCTAATATAAAAACCATACTACACACACTCTAATAATATATATATATACATATATATATATATATATATATATATATATATATCTAATAATACTCATGGCCATTCATCGCTTTTATTCTGAAAGTCCCCTCCTTGAAAGCTAACACAATACTATATATAATAGTATCTCATGAAAGAACCTTTTCAGTTGAAAAATGAACACAATAATCCCCTTCTGTAAGTGTGAAGTTCAATTTTAAAATAAAATTCAAATATCTTACTTCCTTTAACATAATTCAAATTCTTATTCTTCTTATCAAACTTCTTTCTTCAGTCTTCAAAATATTACAATTCAGCATAGTGAACATTCATTCCTGCGGGGGTGAAAAATATATTTTAGTATCTTATTATTTTATATTATTATTTGGTAAACTACTTCTTGTCATAACCCATTTATTATTATTCTCCATGTTTCCACATCGCAACATCAAACTATCCAATTCGGTGTGCCAATCTTTCAAATTATGGAGCCTCTAAAATCCTTAAATTCTATATGCAAATAATCACTGCATGGAAATCTTATTTGTGGTGTGACCATATCTTCTTCAATGATTATATAAAATAATACATTTTTTATACTGAATCCATGAATGATTAGTTCAGGAAATTTTATATTTAATTTTTTATAAAATATTACTAACTTCTAGAAAAAATTCTTTTATAATCTCTTATTAATTTTGGCATACTCGATCCTCTGAATTTACCTATAAAAATTAAAAAATAAATATTTTTTACTAAGCTTCGAACAATTTCAATATTGTAAAAATCATTCATACATAATCTTATAATTATTCTTATCCATAATTCATATGAAACGTATTTTTATGAACTCTTCCAAATTTCAATACCATTATATTTAAATTGAATCTTACATATTTATTAGGACTTTTAATATGTTTTATATACCATCATATTACTTTTTTGTCTGCTATGCCTTTGTTAATTTTTAGTGAACATATTATGAATTAAAATTATATATTATCAAACTATATTTTACATATTTATGTAATTAGCTAATTATCCATCCTCAACTAGAAGTTACACTCATGTACAGGAAAGGTTACTCTAGTGTATATAGGTAATTTGTCTAATTTCAATCAATTATCCAATTTTTTCTTTTATACATCAATAATATTACGCTTATGAATGCATGGAAATTCCCATTTTCCATTTTCTACTTAGGGTTAATTTTAAAATCATAATGAATCTCAATGACCTTTGTTTGCAAACAATCTAGAACATTAGAATACTCATCAACTATGAAAACAGAAGTTAATTTTTTTGGTTTTTTAATATGATTTATGTATTTAAAACATAATCCAATACAATAAAAATATACACTTATTCACCTCTAGAATGTCACAAAAAATCTAGGGGATTAATCTTTTAATCCATATCTTAGAAAACAATCCCTAGAAGTCAGAAGCCTTTCCATGGACATAGTAAATTCCTCATCTCACCTACTTATTCATGGTCTCAATAATCTTCCAAAACATATATATATCTCAACATTGGATCATTTTATTATTATATTAATCAAAATTTTATTTACACAGATAATTTAACAAAATATTTATGGATGTAATTAATTTTACCAACTCCTAATAATATGCCGCATGATTTTTTTCATTCATATTTAATTTACCCTTGGAATGATATACCACCTTGTCACTTTGATTTGGAAGACAATTCAAGACCTTCCTTGAAGCAAAATTCAATATTATTAAACCATATCTACTACAAGGTGGTTTAATTATAGGTGTATTGACCGACCTATTTTTAATATTCATAAAACATTATTTACATTCTCTTATCATGATGAAATTTATTCCATTATGAGTTAACATGGGTGGTGGATTTTAAAATCATGAGAATTTTCGTAAAATGCATTGTTAGTATCTATAAAAACGAAGGGAACTACAAAAAATTAGTATATATGTTTTTCAAATCCATTCATTAATCACCTGTATATTTTAATTATTCATATATAAACCCTATAATATGTTTACAAGGCCCAAAATAGTTACTTTTTTTAACAAAAATTCACACTTTAAAAATTTGGAATATAAATTATCTTTTACTATTTTCTTAAGAATAATTCTTATGTTCCTTTCACATTCTCCATTAATGTTAATATATATTAATATATCACTAAAAATTTGAAATAATTTAATTAATTAGCCTTGAGATATTTTTTTATTAGATACATGATGATAGAGAAGGATTTCTTTTATCTAAAAAACATCATTATGAATTTATAGTGTCCATATATTGTATGGAAGGTTTATTTAGATTCTAATGACCTAATAGACCCTTAATAAGGGAGTAAATTAATAATCCATTTTTATTAATTATATTTAATTCATTCTATTAAACTTGATACAGTTCTTGATCCACTCAATAATTACTCATCACCTCACCTCATGTGATTATATAATAAAATATATTTCAGCACATCACATTTACAATGTTCAGAAATAATGTTTACTCATTTCCACATTTATTATTCTCCCAAAAATTAAATGTATATTGTCTTATAAAACTGTTACAACCAAGGTCCCTCTAGTCCTATCTATAAAGATACCGGTGTGTCATTCTTCAAAAAATATTTTCCAAAATTGAATACAATATGTTTCTACTATTACCAAAATACAAGAGATAAATTCTTTACTTATTCAAAACTGATCCAAAACTAAAAAGATCTTCAAACTTCTGGATAAAATTCTTCCTCTATGTGAATAAAAGATCATTTTTTCATGTTCATTTCATCAAGGTATTCAATATCATCACACATTAAGTATGTGGGCCATGAAGCTCTTCTCAGATCATGATTAATTCATTTCCCTCAATCTTCGAATACTTAGGTGTGTATCCTTTAATAAATTATGGATTCATACCTTTCATTCTTTGATAAATTTCTGTATTAACATTATTTAGATGATCTTATAACAAAAACCGGAGTTATATCTATTTTTACAGCAAAATATTCATCACATGTATATTCCATTTATATTATTTACAATAATATCATTAAAATTGTCATCATAATTATTATAAAAAGTAAGTGATTAATGGAAACACAACATTAATTTTTAAAAGGTATCTTTACTTTTAAAAATTTAATCAAGGTATCCAAAAATATTTCCTAATTTTTACTAGTTTTTAATTTATGTTTAATATCCTTTAATTTCTCCTCATCAAATGTTTTATAAATCAGGATTCATGTACCATGATAATATGTTTTAAAATTTCATCTTAATTATATCATCACAAATATTTCATTAACTCATTTTTCTGATGGATATTATTTCATGATTAATTAACTATATTAATTCCTAATTAATTCCATAAATATTCTCCTCAAACCCCTCCATAATCCCTCATATTAAATATCTATAGAAGTTTCGAATCCTATTTTCTTCTTAATAAAATTAATTAATAACTATATTCTAATTATTTTATCAAATTTTCATTTCATACAAGATTTGAAATCTTTAATTTCCATTACACTATATGTATTATCCAATAATAATTATTTATACACTATGTAAATATCATATAGACCATAAATGAAACTTCCCTATAAAATTTCACATTTTCAATTATTTATAATGATGTTATATATATGTACATAGAACTGTATGTATATATCAATAATATTTACGCATCATATCATTATTCAAAATCCCCTAATTAATTTTATTAAACATAGATTGAGCTTCTGGATGCTTTTTATTTTAATTACAATTTTCTTAACATGTATCAAAGTTAAAATTAAATAGTCTCACATGGGTATAGTTCTTCTGGTTGATAGATAAATTAATTTAACATTTATTTACAACCAAAACATCTTTCTAGAAATGAACCCTTCTTGAAAGCTCATTTTTCTATGAGATTTCTTTCATCTCATAGAACTCATCTATGAATATCTTCATATACATAGTAAGTCAAAATGTTTCTTTGGAAAAAATCATTTCTCAAGAGGTGGATGCTCAGTGTACTTATGATCTCATCATTCACTATTGATTTAAAATTACCACTGTGTGTTCATTTCATTGGACATAGCTTCCTACCATCATATATTGATTTTGATAAACTATGGCATTGGGTAGTGGATCATTATATGCATGGTCAATTCAATGTAAGGTTTGGTATCTCTTATTATATTCATCCAATCCAAATATGTCATATAGTCAATCGATAGCCTATAAATTTGGTTGATCAATAGAATATATTCAGTCGCTTCAGGTATTTTCTTCTGGAAAAATTATGATGAAAAATATTCTATTTTGTTTGATAAAATAGAGAAGATGAAATGAAAATATGTAAAGTGTTCTATCCTGGTTCATTAAAATGTTATTGTAATTGAATACTTACATTGTACAACATCTATTGATTCATTATCTACGTGCTCCATTTTATATGACAATACTACACAGACTCCCTAGATGTGTGTAACAGAGTATACGTTGGAACACTCCACCCACATGATCATGGTGTGTGCTATCACATGGTCACTATGCACCTCTTGTTCACCGAACATATATTCTTAAGACATTCCATGAGGGTTCTTTGTCTCCTACCACATTAATCTATCAATGATAGATGTCTCCCACTTCATGACTTCTGCTCCCATAAGTGTGGTTAAAATATCCTCTTTCCTTTCATGGGGTCAGACACGTTTTTTACTAAAATATTATAAAAGGGTTATAAAATTTTTTAATTTATAATTGCATTGAATATCAAAATTATGAAATATCATTATAAAAAAATCATCACCGACTTCTCAATGTCTTTATCCGTGTTATAGACTAATTATCATTCTTCATCATTGGTCGTCAGAATTTTAGAGCAATCCAACAATATTTAAGGTTCCAAGGAGAATATATCATGTACGATACTCTATTCCATTTTTTAAATCAATAATAATCATCTATGAATCATTTCATTATCTTCTCTAACCAAACACATATGGACTCATTGGAAATATATGAGACACTTAATTTTTCTCAACAATCTCTACATTTTTATTCTACTCTTATTATCTCTTTATATCATTATATTCATTATGTCAGCTCAACTATTTGCCTCCCTTACTAAAAATCTAATGAAATGGGTGATGTAGGGGTCATTCCAATTAATTCTCTCTTTCAAAACAATCATGTTTAGCATGTTCAGCATCATTTCATGATCCTTTGTAACGAACCAATGTTTTTAATGGAAATTTCCTTCTTATAAATATGACATAAAATCAAATAATAATGAACTGCTAAGTGATAATTGACTTTTAAACATATGTTTTTCACTTCTGTGTTTGGAATTTTGAAAATCTGACATACACGGTTGTTTTCAAGATGTTTTTTGGAGTATAATAAAACAAAAATAATTTTTGGCGAATAGTAACCTACCCTAATGAATAGTAACATACCATTTTGAATAGTGATATACCCTAATTAATATAAACCTCAGCTATGGTGTTATAAAAATAATATTCATGTTGGAGGTACCATATAACTATAGTTTAAAATTTGTTAATGAATATTTTAAAAATGATTTTGATAATAAATTAATAATTTAATTATATATTAAAATAGTCATATTTATAAATTTTTTTTGACAAATGGATTTCATTTTAGGATTCTACATGTCAAAAAGTGGTTAGGGTGCTTTTTTTTTGGATTTTTCTGAAATACATAAAAATTTGATGAATAGAAGAATCTGATAATTCACAATAAATGATAAATAATGGATTAATTGAGTCATCAATGATGTTCTACTGATTTCATCCCACTTGGTTCTAATTCACATGACCCATTTACTATTCTTGGTCATGGAATACAGTCTATTCTTAGTCTTGTGAAGAAATAAAAAAATTAAGGATTATAATATCATGAAATCCCTCCTCTCCACCAATATAAAACCCCCCTTCACTCCCTCTTCTCTCCACTCCTCTCAAGATACAAGACTTCTCTAATTTATACCCAAATCTCTCCCCAAGGTCCTCCCCCACGTCCAAAAGATCTCAGCCTCCTCAATATACCAAAACCTATCCCCTTGAGAGATTCTCAAAGGAGGAAGTCTCAAGAGGTAAATTCCTCTTCCCGAATTTCTTTTTTTCTTTTAAGTTCTTTTTTTTTCTTTCCTCACCTCCCTTCACCATAATAGTATGAAAAATCTAGTAAAATACATGTACTGGAATGTCTTCATTCTATGGGTGTATTTCATTATCTTATTCCCTTTCTCCACAACTTTTATTTGAATGAAATGGAAGCACCATTTGAGATGTGCAAATTTAGCACATTCAAGGACAACAGTTTATCAATTTATTTTTTTATCTTTAGTTCTGGTCATGAAAATATTTGTGTTATGGTTGAACCATATTATTATATGTGTAATATATCATATTTTATCTTTTGTAATCCTTTGGTGAAAATGGAATTATGTTATAAATCAAAACACATTCTTTGTAATAAAACCCACCGAATAACAAAAACAGTTATCAATAAGGTTATATATGTAATAATTCAACATCACTCTAAGTAACCTAATTAAAATTAAAACCATGTAATATACTTTATATTAACTAAGGAATGTTACTTCAATTCTAGACAACCACTTTCATCTTGCATATAATCTAAACTTGAATATAAGTGAACCGATCTTTTAAAGCCATGTAAACAAACGAGCTCGAACAATGAAATTTAACCTTATAACTAGTCAAAAAGGATTTGAATGAACTAAAAAGGGTTATAATAAATCAATTAAATATAGAATAGGTTCTGTAATTATGAATTAATAATCCTAATTATTTTTATTCAGGTCATTAATAACAAGTGAAGAACCCCACCGGATTTAATGTAAGGGATCCTCTCATTTTCTCTCCTAATCAAGATTGTCCCATAAACTATGACTTTTTTTGTGTACTAAAAATGATGGGGAATGTTTAAGAACCTCCCCATACTTTCTTATGGATTTATAAGTGACGATAAACCCCATTTCTCTCTCACAAATTTCTCTTGGTCACAACCGACACCATGCCGATATAATCATAACGAATTCTACCCGAAGATTCTTTGTTCTTTCGGGTTGCCTTATCTTTCTTTCAAAATGGTGTTATCTTATATATTTATGTGATTGTTTTGAATTATGGTTAGTTTTAAAAGATTATTATATCAATACCATTTCATTACATTTTTTTGGGATATACATGATTTTGGAATGATTCCCTTCTAGGAACATTCCGATAAGCAAACCTGTTTTAAGGGGGCTTCCCAAATTTTTACCCAAATTTCAAGTGCACTCTATCCTATGTTTTAAAACACAATTGTATTTATAAAATATGTTTTTTTATTTTGAAAACCATTTTGTTTCAATTCTGTTTTTATAAAAAAGAATATCCTCTTTTCTATTTGAAATGCTCAAGAATGTTTTCCTTAAAACCGCACAAAAATGTTTTAGAGCAAATGTTTCTAAAATACATTTTTAATATGTTGTCACTTATATTTGACACCAATTACAATGTTAAATACCTATTTTACCCTATTAATTTCCATTTATTTTCTAATACATTCATTTTTAGGACTCTTTTGTGATATGCCCATTGGATATGTTTTATGTCATGATTGTGGTACCCAATTCCTTCCATGGGTTCCCTTATGTTTATGTATGGTTGATTATGTATGAATATTTATGTGGTAAGATCATTTATCTGGAAAGGATATTCATTAATATGTTGGGATGTGTGTGCTCAGATAGGGCTCCAATGCATTGGGTAAGGATAAGTCTCATGAGATGCGATGTGAAACGGGATTGGCAGTTAGCCTTGACCCTTGACCCATACTAAAGATATGATTTATGATTCTATCGCATTTATATGATTCCATGTTTTTAATATTCCATTCCTATATTTAATGATTTTATAAGTTTCATTCTTTGGATATCATTGTTTCATGCCTCCTAACTCATGTGCTTGAGATGTACCCTTTTGTCCATTCCCTTACTGGGCATTTTTAGCTCATCCCTTCATTCATGTGTTCCCCAGGGTACATTATGCAGATGTAAGAGTTCAAAGGAAGTTATACGCAATTTATGGAGATTAAATAAAGAAGTTTTTTTAGTCCCATGTTTTATGATATGGGTACCTAGTCTTCTAAGACACTAGACTTAACAATCCTTTCCTTGTACTATGATGATTAATTATGCTTAAAACCCTGAAATGTTTTATGTAAAAGGCATGGGTTGCTATAGTTGGTATCAGAGGATGGTCTAGTTATTTTTAAAGATTAGGAATAGAGAACCTTAGTGATAACCTTAATAATGAGACTAAGTACAAGATAACGGTCCTAAATTTTGGTGAGTATATAGTAAGTGGTTTATCAAGAACATACATCCCTATCTGGATACGAGCAGGTAGTGGCGGCTCTGGCACAGATGTATCTAGGGGTAAAACCCAAAAACACCGCTTTGAGCTAGACTCGAACGAGAACTGGTGCACGATAATGGGCCTTTCTACACTATTGGTTATGACACTCCCGGGGGATATGCTTTGGTAGATTCACGATCTTAGTACAAACCATTATTAAGTGACAAAAAATCCCATAAGATAATAAGTTAAAAAATAGATCGAGGATAACTTATATATAAACCTAAGGAATCACAAGTCAGGATATACTTCTTCTTTATAAGTACATAATTTTATTTTAAAAGTATCCTTTTTATACTCAATAGCTAAGTATTAAAGAAATCTAATTATACGTTCTTTTTTTAGTTAATGGAGGGAAATAGAAGAACACGTTCCAACTACCAATGTGATAGGCAATGTGATGATTGTCCTAATGACATGCCTGATGTGACGGAAGCGGGTGCTCAAAACATCGTGGTAGTACTTGCTCAGGTGGCTCGAGTTATAAATAATAACTTGAATCAGGTGGAACGTACCCCTCCTCCAAGGAAAGATAAAGTTGTCATAGAATTTTTCATGCGGCAAAGGCCTCCCATGTTTAGCAGGTCATTTGATCCCCTCCTCGTAGAACAATGGATTAATTCCACTGAAACAATTTTCTCTGTCCTCCTATGCTCAAAAGAATAGAATGTTGTACTGGCAGTCTATTATTTTTATGGGGAATCTAATCAGTGGTGGACACTGATCAAGAATACAAAGTCCCAAGAGGAAATTCTATCCATAGATTGGGAAGAATTCAAGAGGATTTTTTTCAGCAAATATTTTCCTCGAACCCTCCATCTCAATATGGAATGAGAGTTCCTTGGACTCAAGTAGAATCAAGATGAGTCCATAGGGGAGTATGAAGAGAACTTTACAAGGCTTTAAAGGTATGCCTCTGGATTTTTCATGAACACCGAATGCAAGGTGGATCGCTTCTTTAGCAAACTAAAGTCGAGTCTATGAGAAGTGTTAGCAATTTGATACTTCGAAAGCTATGAAGAGATTTTATGTTGTGCCCTAAAGGATGAAATGGATATTGGAGACTCTCAATGGTCTCATGGTCCTAGTGAAAATAAGCGGAAAATGGAGAACAACATGGGTGGTTCATCAAAAAAATCCCTTGATGGAAGGAAGCCTCACTTTCCCCATTGCAAGAATTGTGGGAAGAAGAATCTTGGTGACTGTCTCAATGGAACCAGGAATTACTTCAAATGAGGAATGTTTGGTCATCTGTCCGTGAACTACCGAAGGGATATGAAAAATCCTGCTACTGTTGAAGAAGAATGGAAGGTTCAGATCAACAGTCAGCTTGGAATGCAGTGTTTTAACTCCAAGGAGCTTGGGAATTATGCGAATAATTTCCCTAAGCTGAGGGTTGTTGGAGGCAGTCAACAACAACCTCCAAGGAAACATGGAAGGGCTTATGTTATCACTACTACTGAGGTGGGCTCGAAAAATGATGTGGTGACAGGTACGCTTATTATTCATTCAAGAATAGAGAACATAATATTTGATTCTGGTTCTACGCATTCTTTAATATCTTTCATGTTTAGTAGAACTATTCAACCACCACATCAAAATTTGGAGAAAAATTTATCTGTGAGATCATAAAATGGGTTAATTATTGAATCCATGGTTTATAACTCATCCCCAGTTAATTTTTGTGGATTGAACCTCCCAGAAAATCTTGTCATACTTCCTTTTGTGGAGTTCGATGCTATCTTGGGCATGGATTGGCTATTGTTATACAAGTACAACTTCAATTTTCGGGAATGTGAGATTACTCTTCACATATTGAAGCATCCTCCGATTATTTACAAGTGTAAGGAGGAAGATGAGTCTCTTTTATAATCATCGTCTCAAGTGTGGATATTTCTTCCTTATGAGCATGCATATCTAGCTCAAATGATTGAGACAAAGAAGAGAATCATGCTTGAATACATGCCCATCGTGAGGGATTACACTGATGTTTTCCCTGAAGAGCTTCATGGTCTTCCTCTTGACTGATAGGTTGAGTTCTCAATTGAAAGTATCTATGGATCTTTTCCAATCCCAAATACAGCTTACAAAATGGCCTCCGTAGAGCTAAAATATCTGAAGAAGCAGTTATAAGAGAATATGGAGAAGGGTTTTATACGCCCGAGTGCTTCCCCGAGGGGTGAACTAGTCATCTTTTTCAAGAATAATGATGGATCAATGCGCCTCTACATTGATTATCGTGAGCTCAATAAAATCACTATAAAAAACAAGTATCCCCTTCCATGGAATAGGTGACTTGTTCGATCTGCTTCATGGGGCCAGTTATTTCTCTTAGGTGGGCCTTCGGTCGGGATATCACCAACTAAATGTGATGAAGGAAGATATTCCCAAGACTGCCTTTCAAATGAGGTATGGACACTACGAGTTCATATTGATTCCTTTCAGACTCACTAATTCTCCATCAATTTTCATGGATTTAATTAATAGAGTCTTTAGAGATTACCTTGACAAATTTGAGGTGGTCTTTATTGTTGATATTCTGATATACTCCAAGAGAAAGGAGGAACATGAGGAGAATTTGAAAACTGTGTTAAAAACATTGCGAAGGGAGAATTTGTATACAAAGTACAGTAAATGTGAGTTCTAGATGGAGGAAGTATCATTCGTGGGGAATGTTATCACCAGGAAAGGGATATCTGTGGACCCTTCCAAGATGAAGGAAATTGAAGAGTGGCTGGGGCCAACTTCTGTAACAGATATCTGCAGTTTTTAGGTCTAGATAGGTATTATCGATGATTCGTGAAGAACTTTTCATGATTTTCAAATCCAATGACCAAGATGACATGGTAGGGGGTAAATTTTGTCTGGACACAGGAATGTGAAGTCTGTTTCAAGGAGTTTAAAAAGAGGCTTGTCACTGCGTCGGTACACAAACTCCCTTCAAGTGGAGAACCCTTTGTGGTGTATAGTGATGCTTCTAAGAAACACATTGGTTGTTTGATAATGAAAAATGATAAAGTGATATTATATACCTCAAGGCAGGTGAAAATCCATGAGACAAACTATCCCATGCATGATCTGGAGTTGGCGGCTATGATCTTTGCATTGAAAATCTGGCGGCATTTTCTCTATGGGGAAAAATGTGAGATATATACTAACCATAGGAGTCTTAAATATATATTCACACATAAAGAGATTAATATGTTCCAATGAAGATGGATAGAGCTCATCAATGATTATGATTGCTCAATCAACTACCATCCTGGTAAGACAAACAAGGTGGCAGATGCTCTAAGTAGAAAGGATCATGCATCTTTATCAATGATGAGAATTGAAAAGGATCCGATCTTCTTAGATTTTCAAAGGATTGACATGGGAGTCATTAAGGGAAGAACATCATCAATCCTTTCTCAAATGATTTCTCAACCATCCATCAAAGAGAAAATAATGGTTTCTCAAATAAAGGGTGTGGAAATTCATAAAAGGGTGGAAGCTGTTAAAAATGGGAAATCCTCCGATTTCAAAATTGATGAAGAAGGAGTTGTAAGATTTGGGACATGATTATTTGTACCATCTGATCCACAGATAAAGAATGAGCTATTGAATGATGTACATAGCTCAACCTTCTCTATTTATCCTGGGAGTACCAAAATGTAACGTGATCTCTGAGAACAATTTTGGTGGGATAACATAATGAAGGAGATTGTGGAATATATATCATGGTTCTTTGTATGTCAGCAAGGTAAATATGAGTGAAAAAAAGTCCAAAGGTATGATGCAACCATTACCTATATCAATTTGGAAATGGGAAAATGTATCTATAGACTTTGTCACGTGTCTTCCGAAGATGTCGAAGGGAAATAATGCGATATGGGTTGTGGTTGAACGACTCACCAAGACATCCCATTTCATCGCTATTCAGGAAGATCACTCATGTGAAAAACATGAAAAGATATATGTGAAGGAAGTGGTGAGACTGCACGGTGTTCCACTCTCAATTGTCTCTAACAGCGATCCATGGTTCATATCTAAATTCTGGAGGAGCCTTCAACTTTCTTTGAGTATTGAATTTTATTTTGGCATGGCCTATCACCCCCAAACTGATGGCCAGTCTGAAAGAACTATTCAAACGCATGAAGATATGATTAAAGCCTACTCTCTAGAATTCAATGGTGGATGGGATCATCATCTCCCATTGGTTGAGTTCTCATACAACAACAGCTTCCACTCGAGTATTCAGATGGCTCCATATGAAGCTCTGTACAGAAAGCGATGTAGAACTCCAACCTATTGGGATGAAGTTGGAGAAAGAAAGCTACTTGGACCCAATCTTTTTCAAGAGATGACAGAGAAGGTTAAAGTCATCCAGAAACACATAAAAGCTACTTAAATTCGGCAAAATAGATATTCTAACAATCGTTGAAGGGACTTGGAGTTCAACATTGGAGATAAAGTCTTCTTTCGAATATCTCCATGGAAGAGAGTCATGTGATTCGGGAAGAAATGGAAGTTAAGCCAAAGGTATATTGGCCCCTTTGAGATCCTTGACCACATAGGAGTCGTTGCCTCTCATCTT
The DNA here is from genome assembly GCA_963277665.1 of Viscum album. Taxonomy (NCBI): domain Eukaryota; kingdom Viridiplantae; phylum Streptophyta; class Magnoliopsida; order Santalales; family Viscaceae; genus Viscum; species Viscum album. The sequence goes on along the minus strand of OY728139.1, from coordinate 683,363,922 downwards.
TCACTTCCACCGAATATGGCTCGAGTTCATGATGTCTTTCACATATCACTCTTGAGGAATTACATACATGATCCATCACATGTACTAAACTCAAAGGTGGTGCTGCTGGAAGATTATATCTCCTTTGAGGAGCAGCCAGTAATGATTCTAGATTGGAGAGATAAGGTTCTATGCTAAAAGACAACCCATCTTGTCAAAGTGTTGTGGGGGAACCATAAGATTGAGGATGCAACATGGGAACTGGAGGATGCAATGAAGGAAAATAACCCACATCTGTTTTTGGACTAGTATGTAAAAAGAAATTTTGATGGCGAAATTTCTTAGGGGAGGTAGAATGTAACGACCCAATGTTTTTAATGGAAATTACATTATTATAAATGTGCCGTAAAATCACATAATAATGAACTACTATGTGATAAGTTAAATTTAAACATATGTTTGTCACTTTTGTGTTTGAAAGTTTGAACATCTGACATACACGGTTGTGTTCAAGATGTTTTTTGGAGTCTAATAAAACCAAAATAATTTTTGTTTAATAGCAACCTTCCCTAATGAATAAAAAGATACCCTTATGAAAAGTGATATACCCTAATGAATAGTAACCTCACCCATGGTGGTATAAAAATAATATTCATGTTAGAGGTATGATATACCTTTTGTTTAAAATGAGTTAATGAATATTTTAAAAATGGTTTTGATAATAAATTATTGTTTTAATTAAATATTAAAATAATCATATTTAGAAAATTATTTTTGAAAATGGACTTCATTTTTTGATTCTACATGTCAAAAAATGGATAGGGTGAAGTATGGGATTTTTCTGAAATACTTGAAATTTTGATGAATAGTAGAGTCAGATAATTCACAATAAATGCTAAATAATGGATTAATTGAGTCATTGATGATGTTTTGTTGATGTAAGCCCAGTTGGATCGAATTCACATGACCCATTTACTATTCATGGTCATGGAATAATTATTTTTCTTTGTGTTGTGAGTAAATAATAAATTAACGATTATAATATCATTAAATCCCTCCTCTCTTCTCTCCACTCCTCTCAAGCTCCAAGCCTTCTCTAATTTCTGCACAAATCTCTCCCCAAGATCCTCCCCCACGTCCAAAATCTATCAGCCTTTTCAAAATACCAAAACATCTCCCCTTAAGAGGTTCTCAATGGAGGAAGTCTCAATAGGTAAATTCATCTTCCCAAATTTCTTCTTTTCTTTTATGTTCTTTTATTTTAATTTCTTTCCTCACCTCCCTTCACCATAATAGTATGATAAATCAAGTAACATAAATGTACTTGAATGTCTTCATGCTAGTTTTATATTTCATTACCTGCTTCCCTTTCCCCACCCCTTTTATTTGATAGAAATGAAAGCACCGTTTGAGATGTGCTAATTTAGCACATTCAAGGACAACAGTTTATCAATTTATTTTTTTATCTTTAGTTCTGGTCATGAAACCATTTGTGTTATGGTTGAACCATATGATTATATATGTAATATATCCTATTTTAGGTTCTATAATCCTTTGTTACAAATGGAATTAAGTTATAAATCAAAACACATTCTTTGCAATCAAACCCACCGAATAACAAAAACAGTTATCACCAAGGTAATATATGTAATAATTAAACATCACTCTAATTAACCCAATTAAAATTAAAACCATGTAATCTAAAGGTTATGAACTAATTAATTAAACTTCAATTCTAGAAAACCACTTTCATCTTTCATATAATCCAAGCTTGAATATAAGTGAACCGATCTTTTAAAGCCAAGTAAACTAATGAGCCCGAACAATGAAATTTAACCATATAACTAATCAAAAAGTGTTTGAATGAAATAAAAAGGGTTATAATAAATAAATTAAATATAGAAGAGGTTATGTAATTATTAATTAAAAATCCTAATTTTTTTATTCAGGTCATTAATAACCAGTTAATAACACCACCGGAGTTAAGGTAAGGGATCCCCTCTTTTTCTCAATTAATCAAGAGTGTCCTCTATACTATGCATTTTTATGTGTACTAGAAAATTATGGGGTATGTTTATGAACCCCCCACCCCCATACATCCTTATGGATTTATAAGTGAAGATAAACCCCATTTCTCTCTCATAAACCCCTCTTGGTCCCAACTGACACCATGCCGATAAAATCGTAACGAATTCTACCCGAACCTTCTTTGTTCATTCGGGTTGCCTTATCTTTCTTTCAAAATGGTGTTATCTTATGTATTTATGTGATTCATATGATTTCTGGTTACTTGTACAAGATTCTTATATCGAGATACTTTCATCACATTCTTTTGGGGATATACATGTTTTTGTAAAGATTACCTCCTTAGAGCTTTCTGATAAGAAAACCTGTTTTAAGGGAACACCCCAATTTTTTACACAAATTTCAAGTGCACTCTATCCTATGTTTTAAAAAACAATTGTGTTTATAAAATCAGTATTTTTATTATGAAAACGTTCTTGGATCAATTCTGGTTTTATATAAAGAAATGTCCTATTTTCTATTTGAAATGCTCTAAAATGTTTTCCTTAAAACTGCACAAAAATGTTTTAATGGTAATGTTTATAAAATACATTTTTAATATTTTATCAGTTATATTAGACAAAAATTACCATGTTAAATGCCTATTTTACCCTATTAATGTCCATGTATGTTCTAATCCTTTCCTTTCATGGACAGTTCCGTGATACAGCCATTGGATATGTTTTATGTCATGATTGTGGTACCCAATTCTTTCCATGGGTTCCCTTATGTTTATGTATGGTTGATTATGTATGAATATTTATGTGGAATGATTATTTATGTGGAAAGAATATTCATGAATATGTTGAGATGGGTGTGCCCAGATTTTTCTCCAATACATTGGGTAAGGATAAGACTCATGAGATGCGATGTGAAATGGGATTGGTGGTTATCCTTGACCCGTACATAAATGGGAAATGAGATTGGTGGTTAGCCTTGACCAGTACTAAAGATATGATTTATGATTCTGCCACATTTATATGATTCCATGTTTATATGATCCCATGCCTATATTAAATTATTATATAAGTTTCATGCTTTGGATATCATTATGTCATGCCTCCTAACTCATGTGCTTGAGACGTATCCTTATGTCCATTCCCTTACTGGGCATTTTTAGCTCATCCCTTTGTTCATGTGTTACCCAGGGTACCCTATGCAGATGTAAGAGCTAAAAAGAAGTTAGATGCTCTTAATGGAGATTAAATAAAGAAGTTTTTTTAGTCCCAAGTTTTATGTTATGTGTACCTATTCTCCCAAAACACTAGACCTAACGATCCTTGGCTTGTACTCTGATGATTAATTATGCTTAAACCAATGAAATGTTTTATGTAAATGGTTTGGGTCGCTATATCCATTATACAGATAGGGATGATATCAATATTTTTCTTAGAAAGTATACATTAATTAAGCTTCAATAAGACTATATTAACTTACCTGATGTAGAAAGTAAGATATAAATAAATAATGGTTTATATTTTTTCTATAAAAACTCATATGTGTAATACCATAATCATAAATTTCTTTTTTCTCAAAAAGGGTCTATATAAAACAGATCATGTGGAACTTGTAACCTTCAATCATCTGAAAAAATCCATTAAAACAGTTCATGAGATGCAAAATTAAATCCTCTTCATCTCATATTCTCCATAAAAAACTCACACTTAATAAAAATATATAAAATTAAAGGAATGATAGTGTGTTTGGATACCTCATTCTTCTGATTTTTCTAACTATCCAAAAATTGAAGATTCACTAAATGTTTGAAACATTATTTCCAAAACTTCTCCATCAACTTTCAACATGTTAGCTCAATATATATAAAAATATATACCATGAAGAACCCTTTGGGATTCTCAAAATAACATTTATCTTGAGAGATTCCTCTCAACTTGGGCCACTCTTTCCTTCAAATTTCATAATATCCATTTAAGTGAAAAATACTTTTATACTATATGATTTTTTTTCATATTGAGTTATAGGTTTTTCCTCATTAATTATGATTATATCAAACTATTTGGTAATAATATCCATATATTTGTAATGACCAGGTCCCGATTTACCACATATTACATACAAGTCACCATATTTCTTCAAGTTTCGAATTATTAGCATCATTCCATCTATATTTGACTTATTGGGAGACTTTAGATGAAAACTTTTTTTAATACAAAATAAATACTCATGCAAATTTTTTTATTACTTCTAATTTTTATTGTAAAATTTTCTCTTTTCATCAACCTTTTTCTCCATTACTTGTGGATTTATAAAATTTTAATTATTTGGTTAGGAATTAAAATAATCCAATGCTTCATATGAAATCCTCGAGGAAAACAAAAAATATCATATAAATCTTCTTCTATTTATTTGTGATATAATATTTCTAGATTTTAAAGGTTGTGAAGGTTTCTATTTTTGAGTTGAACCATACCTCTTTTCAACACTTCTTGGTAACTAGTTCGTCATATATCATCTCTGATCCCACATTGATTTGTTTGGCTTATGAGTACATTAAACCATCCATAACTTCACACAATTCAGTTTAAAAACTATATCTATATTGAAATAATATTAATATATAATAAAATTTATGGGTTATGGATATATTCATATTTGAGATTGTTTCCATTTGGTAAGATTATGATATCATTATATTTATTTCACATAAATGAATATTATTGGGGTTAGTATGCCCAATGAAATGATGTGAGGTGATATCTCTATTTCCAGCAACATAAGAAGATCTATATTGTTCTGATTCTTGATTACTCAATCCCAACTCCATCCTAAAACACATCATGTTGATGGAGTTATTTTCATCCTCAAAATATGTCATCTTTTTATCTCAATGCTACTTTATCTTCTTTATTTTTCCTTAATAAATTTTTCTTGTTTATTATATATAATTTTCAAGGTCTTTATATTTTTATACATTAACCACTAATTGAAAATCCATGAAATCCATATAGACATTGTTAAGTTTTTATCTTCCTATAAAGCTTCCCCAAAAACCATATCATAATTATACTTACCATATCCATACCATTTCAATTATTCTTCAATATAAAGAATAAATTTCCCCCTTACTTCTACTAGGTCTATGTGAGGTACTATGTTTATAAACATCTAACTTAGTGTATCACCCATTTATGAAATATTTATTCGAGGTGTTCTTTATCAAAATGAAATCCATTGATTGTATCACAAATAAATTTTATTACTGATTTGGGAACGTTGTTCATATGTTACATAAGTTCATAATTAAGGTCACCAAGTGATATATGATAATCATTGCATAAACAAGAATCATTTGAAGAATCATAATTAAAATAATTATTAACACTTATTCCACTCCAATTTCCTTTATCTTGAAGTGTTTCATCTTTCTCTTTTGGATTCAAATTCACCTTCCTTACCTCTTTTGTCTTAATATTTCTATCACTTTTCCAGGAGAAATAAAGATTATTACCCTCATGAGAAACATACTTTTTCTATATCTATGATATTTTAAACACTTTCTAAAATAGAATCATAATTAAATCTATTTTAGAAGATAATAATAACCATGGATATTTAGAGTGAACATCCCTTTCATTACAATTATATATTCCATGGACTAAAAAATCATAAAATGGATGAGGTTTAGTGACCCCTTGTTGTGACTTTTCTTCAATCTAACCTCTTGAAATTTTCAGAGTGCTCAATCCACTCAATAATTACTCATATCCTAACATCAAGTATATAAATAGTGAAATATATAGTACCACGTGATATTTTTATGGTTTATCCTAAAAAGATACTCCATTCCATGTTATTTATGCTCCTCAATGTGGACTCTCCACTATCATCAATAATTGTTACAACCTAGAACAATACATTCTTATCTGCTTAGATTGAAATGTGTCTTCTTAAAAAATTATTTCTCAATATTGAATCATTTTTTCCCACTACTTATATAATCATCTAGAGTACTTCTTCACATTTTCAAGGATGATACACTAATAGAATGATATTATGCCATTTTTATGATATTCTTCCTCCATATTCATATAGAATTTCGTTTAGTCATGTATAATTCTAGGAGGTATTCAATATATTTATAAATTAAGACTATTAGCCTTCAAAAAATTACCAGATCTTCAATGGATTGATTCTATAAACATTGAAATACTCCTACGTGTATCATTTAGGGACACATTACTTCACCTCTATTTCATTATTTGATACTATTTTGTATCAGGTTCACTGATATAATCTTGCAATAAGAACATAATTTATCTTATTTTCATAAAAATATTGTTCACCTATATATTAAATTTATATTTACAATAGTAATATCATGAATTTCAACCACATAATTATAATAAAATTTTTTCTCTAATTCATAGACACACTAACATCATTGATGGAATGTATTTTTCCTTATTTTAATTATGACAATTAATATTAAAATACTTACTAATATATTATGGATGTTAATTTAATTCAAATATCCCACGATTTTTACTCATTAAATGTTTTTTGAATAACTATTCATTTATCATGATAATATTCACTAAATAATCACCTTATTTTTATCATCACAAATAATTCATTAACTCCTTATTTACATTTGTTTTGTTTTAGGATTTATAAACCATAATAATTAAATATTACTTCCCTGATAATTGTTATAAAAAACCTTCAATAACTACTCATAGTAAATATTGAAGGATTTTGGGTATCATCTTTTCTTCTTCATGTGGTTAATGAATAAATACATTCTCATTATTTTCTCAACTCATGATTTCATGAAAGAATCGAAATTATTATTTATAATTAAATGGTATATATTATTCAATAATACGTATATTTTAATTTCATGAATATAAAACATACCATAAATTAGCTTCCCTCTAAAATTGTGTATTTTATCTTCTTCATAATAAAGTTATATACATGAATGTGAAAATGCATTTATATGTCAAAACATTTTTCTCAGAAAACAATTATTCAAAATCCCCTAATTAATTTTATTTAACATTTAGTTCGATTATACATGGTAAATTTTCATTTACCAGTAGGTTTACATGAACAAAGGTTCACATTAAACGTTCTCAAAGACATGCATATCTCCATCTCTATAGATACCTCAATTCAACTTTCACGTATCACCAAATCTTATTGCATGAAAATAACCAATTTTTGAAGCTCTATTCTCATTGATAATTATTTCATATTTTTGAACTAATCTATATATGTCTTTATAATCCCAATAGTTCAATCTCATTCATGGGGTATCAATTCTCTTATCGATACATGGTCAATGTAAAAACAATTTCTTCAAAATTATCATAAAATTGAAATTTGTTTTTCCATTACTTCTTACCTTCATAATATAAATTCAATTGGTTATGACATCATGTAGTCAATCACTATATTAATGTTCAATTAATTTCAATTTTACACCACTCTTACTAGGTATTTTTTTATCCAAATAAGTCATGATGTTGGTCCGTAAGATGAACGTGTGGTAGGTTTGTAGAATACATGTTGTATTTTTGAGTATTTTCTTATAAAAGGGTCAGGTAATTTCTCTAAACCCAGTACCACAATGTTGGTGGTTACATTCTTACATGAGAATAAGATAAAATATAATTCATCCTAATAGACTGAATACTTCATTAGACTTGGTAAATTTGATACATAACATAATCTTATATTAAATTTGAAAACATTGAATAGAGACTAGTATTCTATTTGAGAACCAAATAATTCCATTTTGTATATAATTACATACCAATTAAAATATGATTTCTTAATTCATAGGGAAGAAAAAAAAAAGAAAGGGTTGAGCTTAGATTATTTGTAATAATATACATAAAATGGAAGCTTTAATTGAAGAAAAATGCATGCATAAAATGGTAGAAGTAATAGATTACCAAATAATTCAAAATAAATAATCACCTACACTTGAAACTTATCCATGGATGTCATAACTGTTCCAATAATCACAAAATAATCAATAAAAATTTTCACAATGATGGATTTTATAATTTTAGACATCTTATATAAATGTAAATTCCTTCATCCAAATTTCAAAAGTATTTTTCCCCATGATAACTACTAACTTAACGAAGGGATGTAAATTTCCCCACCCATCACGTACTATGTGAAATTTCTTCATTTTATGAATAAAAAATACAATATAATCTGCATTCCTTAATAATGAAAATATGTCCATATAAGAATAACATGAATTTGGAATAATTGTACTTTCCCTATTCAAATTGGCCATAAACCATCCAGATAAAATATAAGTATCGTATCATTATAATACATTCCCACTGTATCATAATTAAAATAAATTTTTTTTTCAATGATGAATATAAATACAATAAAAATAGCATTAAAACATTATTGAGGAAAACTACATGTCCACATTGAAATTTTTTTAATATAGAATCATAGTAAAAAAAATTCATTAAAATTAATAATAAAAACATATAAATTAATATTCAATTCATGGGTTAGATATTATGGTGGGATATTTCATTAATTACATATATGTTAAAACAAGGATTAATTTCATATTTTTGGTAAAAAGTCGAAAGTACAATATTTGGAAAGTGACAAGAAGATTTAATTTAAACCATTTTTTAGAAATTAACAAATTTGTAAAAATATATTTAATAAATCATTACATAATATTAAAAAAAGTATTTAAAAATTTTAAGAGAAATATTCACTTGGAATAAATAGATTCTTTATCGAGTAGAAAAACAATTTTGGTATTCCATTAAAACAATATTTCAGTGTCTTCAGTACCTAAAGAGAAGAAAATGAAAGGATAACATTTAATTTACATAAATAACAATAATAAATAAAATATAATATTTTTAATATATAATTATTAATAAATCACCCAAATGAATACTTAAATATATACAATTCTAAATGATGAGAAAATTGTGAAATAAACTAGTATAGCTTTGGAAAATTTGGAGATATAACCCACATAAAAGAGATAACTTCAAATTTAACATAAAACACCATTTATATATGTGGTATCATGATAAATATTATAAAAGTTCATTATATACACCACATAATGGAAAGATTTTCTGAAGATTGCATATTACTCATGGAAACAAAAGTGAGACAAAAAAACGATACCTACGTTCCAAGTTCCATCATAAGTGGTTAAACCAATTGTATTATAAATATTGATTTTTTATACATATATTCAAAATAAATAATCATATATATCATACTATTTCTGAATTATATATAACCTTTTATCACTAGTTTACTAACAACATGACATTTAAATAAGTGTTTCGGGATATAACTGGTTTATTTTTAATGTCTGTTTTGTTGTGATAATTTTGGGCTTTGAAGTTTGATTATGGCTTATTAATATTCATAATTTTAATCACGATATTAATATTATATATATTCATTGTATATATAGTTTTAATCATCCATAAATGTTATAGATAGAAAAATTAATTACATCGTTCTTGGAGATGGTAGAGTATACGTACGCATGAACTCTATTTTAACTATTCAAGGGATGAAAAAATAAAGAAATTTAAATAATAATTTTCATTTATAAAATAATTATTATATATTATATATCATATATATTTATTTAATCCATATTTATTAATATCTATTTAAACCAAAAATGAAAAAAAATCATACTGGTTCATTGAGGTGGTAGTCTACATGTACCCATGAGCATCGATAAACTTTTCCACAAAAATTAGAATGTAATATGGTAGGTATCATATTATAATTACATAAACATAATTTTTTTAATAAATATAAATTATAAAAATTGGTTCAATATTTATACTCGTCTAATTATTGTGGTCATGAAAGATTATTACACCGCTACATGAAGACATTAAGTTTTACATACACAAAATCAATGTTTTCTCCTTCAAAAGGTTTCAAAAGGGATGGAAAAGAGTTTTCACATATCCATGAGAAAGTATATGTATATTTTTTATAGTTTTTGTATTATAAGAGTATGGTAAGATCTTTTTTAGTGTAAGTATGACTAGAAATAAATTTCAAACAATCCATAAATATTATTACCTATTCTTCAGTAGACTTCCTTATAAATTCCTACTTAAAGACTCATGTAATGGTATATAAACAATAAAATATAATACAATAAGTTTAAATATATTTTTACAATATAAATTTTATGGGATTGGTAATGCTATATAGATCATAGTGTTCTGAATAATTGAGAGACTGAGGCATCATTTTAAAAGGGAGGGAAATGACTCTATTGGAATTTCTAAAAATATAATTATATAATTAAGTCACCCTCAAGACAAATTCCAAACAATGTCTGTATATTTGATTAAAAATATATTATGGTCAAAATATCCTCATCCAAGGTAATTATATAGGTTATTCATTCATTTTAAACCTTATCATTTAGTTTATCCCCTTGGTTACCCAATTTTAATCTTGATCACCGTAAAAACTTTATCACTATTAATGGGTTATGAATTTATTATAAGTTATAAAATGGATAATAAATTGAAAAATAATGAAAATATATTCCATATATTATCCTAATTGTACTATTTAATTTTTTTTATGATTTGTAAATAATTTTAAAAAATATTAGCTTCATTAAATATCATTAATGTCATTTTTGACACTATTCATTTAATATTAATTCAAAGACATCAATAAAAAATGTAACCGTGATACAATCGTTTAAAAATTCACTAATATATCAGAAAAGGTCTAGTATTCCTGTGAACCTGCTAATACCAATGTTTATTGAAAATTAAAAAACCAGCATAAAAGACAAAGGATGACATCAAACAAAGGACAAGCCCTCATCCAAAAAATGAAAAACTATAAGTCATAACCATATCCATGATTAGGGGTATCATCAGTTGATTCACAATATGACTACAAATTCTTCTGAATTAACTGCACAAAGTAATTTTCCCTTAGATTTACCTACTATATAGGGAGCTCCATTGGAGAATACCTACTAGACCGGCCATGACCATCCCAACCACGACCACAACCATGATTATTTGGATGAAGAATCCATTTCCATATCCTACTTTGTTTCCAATCATGTTCTGGTTTATCCTTTGGGTGTAAAATATATTTCATAAGAGGTGGAACATACTGAAGGGATTCCTCACATGTTATAACTGGAGGAAAATTTATATTCATCTTATTCTTCCTTGAAGATGAGAAGTGCTCATTACTTTTTTCTTTATCCACTTCATTCTGCCCCTCCTATTCAATGTGAGTTTCAATTTCAGCAATAGCATGAACTGTCTAACCTAATAGTATTTGTCCTATTTAGGAGCCACAAAAGTCATCTTTGAAAGAAATAGTGTCACCATCTGTTCTTTGACTGTATTATTCCCTATTGAGATTAGTAACCTGGGATCTAAACTCTACTCCTGAAGAAGATTCACTGATTTTATTATATGATATAAAAATATCACTCCCCTTCAAATCAGCATCCTTAACGATTACCCATTCAATAACGGTGCAATTAATAAAATTGTCTTTCTTCAAAAATTTCATACCAAAATGTTGAGAAGTCACATCATGTTTGACATGAATATTTCAAGCATTCCTACGGCTGGAGACATCATGTAGGAAAAACCTACAAAACATATTGAATAATGGGATGAATTAATATTAAAACTGAACATCAATTGTGTCACTATTTTTCACAAGATTTTCAGATTTGGTCGATGTATTCTGCATGTCAATGTCTAAAAGGAATCTAAAATTACCCAAATCTCCCTACAATGGTTTTCTCATCCATCTTAATAGGTGAACCAATACAGGAAACCAGATCCTTAAGAATACGAGGATTTAAAAGCACCCATCAAAGACAAATTTATTCTAGACCAGAACTGTTTAGTTGTATGATTTTTTTCATACGGGTTAAAGCTCAAATCCCAGGGATAGACAGGAAGGATCCTTGGATTAAGCACATAAAAAGAATAAATCCATGAATAGTCCCTATCTACCGCATTAGAGAAAATTAATTAAAAGTTCCCTCATCCAATATGAACAATCATCCATTAGTAAATTCCCCAAACCTGGAAACAATGTTATTTTACCTCCTCAGTATTCAGGAGTTTTCCCCCTTCCCAGGAATCAAATTCCCAATGAGGGAAAATTTACATGCATCTAACCTCTCTTGAACAACATGATAATTTTTAATGACTATGATGGTCCTATTTATTGAGCTGGAAATATAAGGTCCCCCAAATGCTTTAAATTCTTCAATAGCAAGCAATTTCATCTGAAGAAGAGCCTCGGTAAAGTAACAACCCTTGTGTAGGGGCCTCGACACCTGAACCATAGGATATGAAACCACCGACACCGCACCATTCCCGGCGCCGTAAGATACACAAACAATAATGGGCTCACCCAACGGTGAAGTGGTCCATGTGGCCACACCAATTCCCACCACACTAGAAGCTGGACACGTATCTGGATTTGATCCTCCAAAATTCTATGTTCTAGATGAGAATCCAAAAAGATTTGAATCAAACCAGAGCTCGGATCCTCCAAAAACTATAGTACCAGAATAACCTCTAACATGAGTTGTGTTGGTCTTGAGATTTTCACTACCTAAAATCACCAGAAGCACCACCGTATCTGAAGGCCGCACCTACGCAACCCTGGAACCATTCTGAGGTGCCCCGCCTGTCTCCTCCATTACTAATATATTATATTCATCGATAAAATTAATGCATCACTATAACTCACTAAAATTATACTAATATAAATATTATTAAAAGCATTTATTTTGTTTTTTGTTAATTAGATAAATATTATATCAGTGTTGCGTATGTATTTACAATTATTATTAAATCACTAAAAGTTAAAAAATAAATTACAATGATAAAAACCAAATTCATATTTTAAATAAATATTTAAAATTTACCATAACTATGTTTTATTCTTATTATAAAAATAGAGATATTAATGTCAATATAGTTATATTTTATTTTTATTTATTTCTTAAATTTGTTTAAAGGTAATATTCAATGAAATATTCCATTAAGTTTCCATATATTAGATAAATAGAGGTAAATTCCCAATAAAATCTCATAAATTAAGATAAAGTAAGTGTGAGTTAAATATTAAATCCTTTTTCCAATGTTTTAACCATAATTTACCCTTTTTACCCCTACAGTGATGATAAAAAATTTCCATGATTGCTATTAATATTAACCAAAAATAAAAGAGTAATATTTACCAAATCGGAAAAATAGTGATTCCGAATATGGTATCCATTTATCAATTTTAATTCTCAATAATTAGAATAAAATAATTTAATATTAATATAAAAAGTTCAATGAAAAGTATCTTTTTTTTCAAAAAAATACCATTTTATTCATAAAAATGTCTTTATACCAAATTTATCATCAAAATTAATGAAAATAAAATTAATTGGAGTATTAATGTAATAATAATAATATTTTTTCTTTTCAAAAATTTAAGAAAAATTATCTTTGTACATACTTGAAACAAAAATTCATTTTTTAAAAAAAATCATTATTTTATCTATTTAAGGGAAAATAATTCTCTTTAGAAAAATAACAAAATATCAACCTAACATAATTTGGTAATTATGATTTAAAAAATAATTTTAATTTAATCATATACATTTTATAACAATAGAAAATAAATTTAATATCTTTTCACAAAAAAATAAAAAACATTATTTTGGGAAATGTATTTTTTTATACCATAATATAACATTATTAAAATTTGAATGACTATTTCTAAAGGATTAATCTTGAAATTTTTATTGATTAGTTCCTTTGTATATATATTTTTGATTCAGTTATTTATATTGTACCTACCAAATTAATAGTTAGGTTTTAATTTTCATAAATAAATATTAATATTTTCAGGTTTGATTAAACTCAGTGTTGCATGTCGTATAAGCTATAAAACATGATATTGTTATTTTAAAACATCATGGTGTAAAATTATCCACCTATTTTTTTATCCAATCAATTTCAACATGTGATTTATAAGAAACGTAGTTTACATGTTAAAATAACTTTTTTGAAAACTCACTTCATAAAAAGTGTTTATTAAAATCCCTCCTAAAACATGGAAATGAGATTTTGAAGGTTATCTAGAATAACACATAACTGGGTTTCCAAATCACAAAACATTACTATGAAGTGAAATTAATATTGTTGTTGTGTCTCATATATTCTATCGAACATAGTGTTCTTATTTTAAAATACCAGGATCTTATCTTTTCTCCCCTTAAATAAATTGAATCATTTCAATTTAAACTTGTTCTTGATAATCAAGTTTTTTTTACATTTTTGAATATCTTTTTTGAAAATCAACTTCATAAATGGGATTAACAAAAATTACTCCTAAAATATTGAATGGGAAATTTTATGGTTATTTGGAATAACACATAACTAGGTTTCCAAATAAGAGAACATTATTGGAAAGTGAAAATATAGACATGGATGAAAATGAAATAACCAAATTATGAAAGAGTTTGATAGAGGAAACTAGCATAACTAAATTGAATGATCATGAGAAAATTAAAGTCAAAATATCCATAAATCAAATAGGCATCAAAAACATAATAAAATCATTAGAAATGACCATAATTGATTAAATATTTTTTTTCTAGGCTCTTTTCCAAGATTTGAGTAATTCCTTTAACATCTTGATTGAAAACATAAAGAATTTTAATTACTTGAATAGTGTAATTTCATTCATTAATCTATTTCCATTATAATGTTAACTTTTTCACAAAATGATTAGTACTCAAGATGAATTTTTTATGAATGATTCACTATCATAATATTTTAATAGATCAATCAATCCATAAGAGGATTAAAATATATTCCTCATAAATTTAAATATTAACTAATACTGTAAGAGTTACCACAGAGTATGATAATATCCAAATTGTAAAAAACTTCATACGAATAAAAAATACATTTTACATTGAAATTTACACAATAACACTATTCATTAAACATTTATTATTCTAATAATAAACAACCCTACATCATAATTACATGAATAACCAAAAAAATGAAGAAATATTTAACCTCAATCCTGATTTCATACCATTCAACTTACATCACCAAAAATTTTAATTTCATTATTTCTAAACACCATTTCATGTTAAACAGTATAATAAATGTAATGGTAAAATATAACTCTATTTAATGATGCATCCCCAAAAAACATCATTAAACATAATTATAAATAATTGATAATCATATAATGTGGTGAACTTCAAAACAAAAAATCATGAATAAAATTTATGTAATAACAAAAATGTAATCCATAGTTTTATGATTATTATTATTGAAAATATTTCTTTGTAAAAGAATCACATTAAACCATTAAGATTGTCAATATCATAATATACAAAAGAAAATAAGTAACTTCACATCAATTCATATACTAAAAAAAGGGTTATTTCAACCTCAAAGGCGTATTCTTCATAAAACCCAATAATTGTTTCAAATCACCTAAAAATCCTAGCACGTTCAAACATAAAAACTGTATATATACATTTGAAATTATAAAAACGTTAAAATTATAAACCTAGAATGGTATCAATATCTCGTATGTTGACACCAAATTAAAATATATATGGCTAATTAAATTAACACAATTCTTGTTCCTTAAATAAAAGCATAGACTATTAAATATATTTCATAAATCCCTACATTCTAAAAAATCTATCAAATATAACATAAAGCTTGTTGTCATCAAACAACAAAAATGTTATGATGTATTCAATACTATCTCATATACTTTTTTTGTACTAATAATATCTTTATCCCAATAAAATATTTTTATCTCAACATCCAGAACATATTAACAGTTTCATTTCTCTGCATATTATGTTTTAAATAAAATACCTCCTCGTCATTAAATTGATTTTTAAGGTTATCAGAACCATTCAAAATAAGATTTCAAATACTAAATGAAATATTTCTATGAATAAAATATTAAGTATTTAATGATTATTATTTCGATAATATATTTAATAAACACTTCTACAAAATAATTATCCAATCCCAATTTATAAAACCTTCTACCCTATACATCAATGATTGGAACATTATTGGTCATTCCTTTTTTAAAAGTATACCCTTTGATTAGAGAATCATATTGGGTAATTCATGTATTCCAAAACATAATACATTGAACTATATATGGTAAATTGGGATAAACTTCACATCCCTCTATAAAAATCGTTGTTTTTCTTTGATAATCCATTTATCAATACCCATATTTTCCACAATAAATTTTTTTTCCCATTCCTATGTGACATTCGCCGACATGTATCTTTTTATCTTTTTGACATGAAGGAAATTGTTACTTATTTCCGTCATGAAATCCACCACCCAATCTCTCAGCAATCTCTATATTTATCTTATCTGGGGAGTATAAGGGTTAATGTATTGTTTTTTAATCATATATCTTGATAACTAATTTGGAAAGGCCACAATATATTTCACTCCAGTCATCCTCCAAATTGGCATCACATAATCACTAAATTGGCCATCACATTCAAAGTAAACATGATTCCTCCTAGTTCTATCCATTGACTAAAACCAAATAACATAATATGATAAATAATAAACATTTAAGTAAACCACATAATCCTACCATAATAAAATTGTAATAGCCTATGATTTTTATAGGATAGATTTTTTTTAATTTCATGGATTCTGCTATCATACTCTCAATTAAGATAAGATTGAACTATACACAACAAGGACGTAGCTTGCGGTATACACAACACAATGTTTGTCTTGTGTTACACGCAATTTCAAGTTCTTTTGATAAAATTCATTTCACGCAAGACCCATATTAAGTGAACAACTATATATTATTATATTTCCATATAACCTAGCCATTATAATGGGTGATATGAACAGTAGTTACTTAATTATGAAAATTTGATTTATATATTTATATATATAACTAAATCTTAAGCAATTATTTAATTATAAATGAAAATAAAACTCTTTTTAAATAAAAGTAACTGATTTTCTAAAAACTATATATAAGTGAGTTTATAAATAAATAAAATATTTATTTTTTTATTTTATTAATATATATTTAATGTATTCAATATAATGTTTAAATTTCATCTTATATGTATTTTAAACAATATATAATAACAAATTCAATTTTCCAAATAAAAGAAGTATTTCTTAAAAAAATATAGTTTTGTCGCCTTTTGATAGTTCACCCATTTTAAAACAAGTTTTTAACTAACTTTTATATTTTATTTGACAAAAAAAACTATTATTTGGAATTGGTATATAAAAATTCACTTTGAATGAATTTTTGATATTATATGGATATTTTTCAAGTTCTGATGAATAATATAAATATACTAAATTAAAATGGAAAACAACTTTTTCATCAAAATAATTCATACGGTTAAACTATATTATAGAATGGTTTTATAGTATAAATGAAATATATTCTTACCATATAATATAATTGAGGCCATTTTAATTAATTTTACATTATATTTTTATATAAAAACATATCAATCTTTTTTAATGTTTTAACTTTAAAACTTATTTTCTCATTCAGACTATCAGATTAATTTGAAATTAATAATTCAATCTTATATGTTAATAATTTTTTAAAATTTATTCCATTTTTGGAATAATTAGGTTAAATTTTTTTAGTATATTTATCTTATTTTTGGGAATTATGAAGAGTGGCCTTGGTAATTTTTATTAATACAGAAAAACTGTAAATTGGGTAATTAAGGGTAAATATAATATTATAAAATTTATCTAAAACATGTCCTAATATAATTAGATGAGTACATTATGATCTAAATAATACTTGTGTCTAAATATAATCCTTTGTAATCTACTTAGATGATATTAAGACATTCAATATACATTATTTAAAGAAATGTTAAATATGTCTTAATCATGTTTTAATAAATTTAGCATTTTCTAAATTTGGTTATAAAGAAGATAAATTATAATTTAAATGATTATTTGAAATATAAAATCTATTTCTTTATCATGGTAAATTTTTTAATTTTAAGGAAATAAATAATTACAATAAATGATTATACATTGATGATGCATAAATTATTTAATTGATGAAAAATCAATAAATTAAATATTATAAAAATGATATTAATCACTAAAAAAACATTACCGAATCATATTGGTCGATTATAAATTGACCATAATCATACCTGGTTCATCTAAATATTCATTTTAAGGAATATGGAAATGATTATGACACTTATAATATTTTATAAAAATTGATGTTAAAGTTGTCACATTCAGAAATTATTAAACAATACATTTTTTATGAAAGATTCTCTAGGAGATATATTTGATTATAAATAATATTACGAAATCATGATGTTATTATCTTCTTTATGGATTTTTTTTAAAAATTTTAACCAGCGAATAATTATATTAAATTATTACACAATACTAATGTAGTAACTATTTTATTATTGAAAATATCAAATTAATTATTTTAAAAATATTAAAATAAACAAAATTTGTGACAATTATATTACAAAATGAATTTTAAATATGGAATTGACACCATACGGATATAAAAAATATTTTTCTCTAGGATTACATCATATCTTGATATTTTTCGAAAAAATCAAGAAATGAATAGTGTCAAAATTGACACTATTAATATTTTATCAAAATATGGATTCATTAAATTATATAAAAAACATATATTAT
Source organism: Viscum album (assembly GCA_963277665.1). Taxonomy (NCBI): domain Eukaryota; kingdom Viridiplantae; phylum Streptophyta; class Magnoliopsida; order Santalales; family Viscaceae; genus Viscum; species Viscum album. The sequence continues at coordinate 683,345,116 of OY728139.1, read as the reverse complement.
TTTTAAAAATATAAAATAGATAATAAATGGTCTCATTTTTTTTAAATTATTCTTTTATGGTCTAATTGACATGAAATAGGTAAATATTTCACCCTTTTATTTTTGAAATATTTGTTACCTTTATTGAAAAATAAATAGAATAACTAATAGTTAATAAAAAGGATAATATTTAAATTGATAGAAGAACTAGTCTAAAATTTATTATTTTGATTATATTAAGTCCATATATCATCACATATTTGATACTAAGACAATTTGGTGGTTTTGGTATGGGTTTTTATTTTATGATAAATTAATATTTTTGAAGATTCCAAATGAGCCCCTCACAATAATTATAAAAGGTCACATACTCCCTCACAACTTCACATAACTTTGTGCCTTCAAGCCTGGTAATCCTATCACAATTTTCCTTATCAACTTATATAGTAACATTTTAGAGGTTTTAGTCTTCTCAAAATACCAACTCTGGTTCCTTTAAGAGGAGATCTATATGGATCTCTTCGAAGAAGAGGTAATCTTCTCTGCTGATTCGTTCCAAAATATTTCTTCTTCTACTTCCTATTATTGAGTTATACCTATTTTAATGTAATAAATATATTATATACAATATTTTTAGATGTTATTATGATTTTGGAACATCCATATTCCACATTCTATATATCCTGCAAAAAATAAAATCACAATGTGTGCGTACATACGACTTACCATTTCCATGTCATGGGGTAATATATTTTTCACCACTACCTTACAGGGTTGGGTATAATGTTGGAAATAATAAAAATATATGATTATTATAACAATATTTTTATTCTATGAAAATATATATACCTGCCACTTCGATATCATTCCAAAATTAAGAGATTGATATCATCATTCGTGCGTACGTAGGGAATATCATGTCCACAATGAATTTCGGTTAATTTTACATGATTTTAATTATAAAAATATTATATAAATATTTAAAATGTATAAATATGATATATATTATATTAATTTTTATTTTTTAATTATATAATAATAACCTAATAATTAGAACAATAACTTATCCAACAAAACATTCCTAATAAAATAAAGCATTGATAACCAAGGGATGTGTAATAATGTTAATAATAAATAGGTAATAATATGATCACTTATGATATCATAGAAATGAATATGATTATTGATTAATTTAATGGAATTATTGAAACCCTGATATATGAGGTAGGGACATGTAGAAGGGAACGTAGACTGAAGGTAAGGGATAATTTTACAATCTCATTATTATCCGAGATTGGTTATACTCCAGTATTTAATAGGGTATATTTATCAACCATGTTCATGTTTTGTAAATATGTATTACAAAATATTATTTCAAATCTTATAAAATTTTAGAATTTCAATTTTCCCAATTGATGATTTTTTTTAAATACTATTAATGGATTCTTTTTTCATATTTAATACAGCCTTCTTTTTGAATTTTATATCCAAAGTACCATAAGAATGTTTTTCAAACATATATAGCATAAATAGATTGTTAAATTTTTATAACACCTTATTACCATAAAGCCTCGATTAAAAACATTTCATGGTTATTTTAAAATAAATTCTTTTCTTTTAAAATTGAGTGTCATTTTGAGAAAATACTATGATTTTCAAGAAGAAATAATATTTTCCTCAAGAATTAATTTCAAGTGTTTTATTGAAATTATTTTCCATATAATATGTAATTATTTAATAAGGATATGTTTCAAGTATATTGTACCTATTTTTAATATGATTTGATAAGGTTTATTATGGTAGGATATTTATGAAATCCAATTATTTATCATCCATTAATTTATGATAAAATTATGTTTAAGAACCCCATTTTATTCATTAGGTTATGGTATGATTAATGATTTATATTTTTATGGAACACATAAGAATGATTTCATTATGAGAGGGTTGTGACCTAAATCTCCATCCAATTAATTAGGTAATGATTTATATCTCCTGAGATAGAAACTAATGTAACAAGAAATGATCTTGGTTCTGTAATAAAAGTTTGGATCAATAAGTAAAATCGCTTTAGTAATATGGGTTTGTAACGAGGAGTGAAATTGATGCAGTAATTGAATTCATCCACTATGATGGTATTGAAAATCAATTTTGACTAATTTAAAAATGATATTATATACATATGTGTTTTCCAAAATTCTATGTTTTATTCCAATGTTATTTTCTCATGGCTCATGTTCTATTATGATTTATACCTTATGAACTACCAATATTTCTTTCATGACTCAATATTATGAAATATGTTATAGCTGATTTGATTTTCAAATGATAATTTCATTTTTTTTATATTATTATGTTTAGGTTTCATTTGATATTTTATTATTTTACCCTTACTGAGCATCGAATCTCACCCATTAAAAATGTTTTCTTTTCCCCGGGATATAAAGAAAGGTTTTATGTAGGAAAACTAATGTGAAATATCTTTATGGGAGATGTTTAAGTGATTTTACAAAATTAGAATAATTTTTTCCATGTATTTAAAGTCAATAAACTGATACATTCTTTGGGAGTCAAGTTGTTTGATTTATTAATTATTCCACAAATGTACTGTAATGTTCATGTATGTTAAAATTGGGTCGTTAGATTTGGTATCAAATTTATGGTTTAGTCACCCTTTGGAAAATAGGATGTGAAAATGTTAATGAGATAGCTAAAGATATTTTTAAGGATATATCTAGGGATATACTGAAGGATAAATCTAATTATAGGTTAAAATCTAGGAATTTTTTTAACAATAATTGATAACCTAGGATTAAATCTAAGAATTTATTGATTGAAAGTACTTTCCCTTGATTATGAGGCATTCTAATATGATTATTGTAGCTAACACATTTCTTTTGGGGTTTTATAAAATGGTTGTAAATATGATATTTCATGTTAATTGATAATATGATGGACTAAGTAATGATACTCCTCAAGAGCAATAAATTAAAATGGGATTTGGAAGGAAAAACATTGTTATTATCACTAATAATAAATCTGAAAATATGATCAATAATTACAACATTGGTAGGTTTATTGAGGCACCGAATAAATGAAAGATTGAGTTTCATGTTGACCACAGTGGAAATAAATTTCAATTTTACTCATGTAAATCATGTCGGAAGAGGCATCAGGGAGAATGTTTCAATGGAATATGAAGATGTATTTGTTGTGGAGAATTACACAATGTAAGTAATTGCAACAAAAAATGTTTAGTTAACACAATGTAAAATAACAAGGATATTTCTAAGGCATCATTTATAATAAAAAATTTCAAATGTGGAATTAATGGGCCTTAAGAAAATTGATTCCCTAGGGGGAAGATTATAAAGAGAATCAAAAAATTCATTTTAATAATTGTAATATTTCAGATGAAGAAGTGACTATGAGTGATGTGTGAGGGAAAAATTATATATGAATCAAAGGATCAATATTGGGTAATGCTTTTAAGAATATGTTGGAATTATTGAATGTATGTGTAATAAAATACAAGAATTATGTTTTTGAAGTTCATTTATGGTATTATCGAATAATAAAACATCTATGTTATAGTCTGTTGTAGTTTTTTTCATTAGGATTTAAGAGTATATAATGAATGGAAATTCTAACCATGAAAAGTGATTGAGGTAAAAGTTGTTTTTTATATAAAATAAATGATTAACGGAATGATAACCCTTAATATTATTCGAACGATGATATAATGATATTTGCATAAATATGTGTTGGTTATGAATAATTGGATGGTAATGATTTCCTAAAAAATGATTAAGGGTTTTTTGAAAAGTGGTTTATTCTATCATGGATGAAGTTTATATATTTTATGTCTTATGAACAAAGAAGTATGCATGTTTTCAATAATGATATATGGTAAATTAGGTTATTAATTTTTTTCAATATAATACATGATTAATGTATTCACATGATTGTCAATGATCCTGTACCCAAGTGGTATAGGCTCCTGCTTGGAATCCAAAATACCTAGGATCATATTGGGAAGCGAAATATTTCTTGGGGTACTATTGTAGTACTAGAGTAGTGCAGTGTAGCAGTACTGTAGCAATGGTGGAACTGTAGCAGCAGGGATAGTGTAGCGGCAGAGGTACTATTGCAGGGTACTATAGCGGCAACGGTACTGTCGCAGGTACTGTAGAAATGTGAGTATTATAGCAGTACTGTTCACCAAGGGGTCCTTTGGGCCAAAATGGGGTTTCATACATTATATTCAGGCCACTAGGCGTTGGGACTTTGGGCTATGTAATGGGTCTCCCTCTACCCAAGACATAAAGTGGTCTTTTCTTTTATAAAAAAATTGAGGCTTCAGCCACAACCTTTAAAAAAGTAATCATATGATTTGAATGTGACAACCAAGAACTGCATTATAAGATATGAGAGATAAAAGTTAAGCCTATTTAGTTAACCTCTTTATAAATATTAGGATTTTTATTTTTTAGACGGATTGTAAAGATATACATTTATGGAAAGTATAAGTCAATCATCGAATAATGTTTCTTATATTAAAGTACTATCTCTATATAAGTGGACTTATTCATATTTCATAACTTGGGAATACTTTTTTTTTGAAAAAGTGAGATGGAACTACTCATCATTCTATTTATGGATCTCATGATCTTATAAAGATTTATGAGTGATAAATTCAACTTCATTTCATAGAATAAGAGATGAATTATAAATTAATCATGGAATAAAAAAGGGTGTTATGTTTATAAATTTAGGTAATTATATCTTCTCATGACAATTATTCAATGTTAGGAAAATGGATCAGGATGTAAAAGGGTGTCATATTATCATCATAATTTATAATATAAATGACCTCTTTCATTTTTCTTTGCATTACAGTTTTCGGATTGTTAACATTCTTCTGACCACCAACTTTTTTGTGATGAGTTATCTTTATCAATTTCTATGATTGTTTACTTATTTCATCCATGACCAAATCTTTATTTATGTTCTTTAATGTAGAGACCCAGTTATGATTTAATTTGGGTAACTATTATTTTTCAACTACTTGTTTTCAAAAGCAGGAATTAAGCTTCATTTTTACAATGTGGGTTTCTATAAAAAGGTACGCTGATTTGGTCCCCAAGTCCTTTAAGGCCTTTGGGCCACCCAGGCATTTAGGTCAGTAAGGCCTTGGGGCCACCTCAAGGCCTTCGGGCAACCTTAAGTGCAGATGAATACAAGACAACCTACAAGGAACAAACATCAGAAGGAGAAGGAGCAATGATATTTCACCATACCATAAGCTAAACAGATATCAAGAATGAGAGGGTATGGAACCTTCCATCAGGAAAAGATAGTGCATTCATGGGAAATCCTAGCCGAATATCCATTCAAAGTTGGAGAGCTGATTTCACGATGAAGATGCTGGGGAGGCTCCGTTCTAAGTAGTTATTCTGAGTTGTATGTAATGTTTGAAGCCAATGGGTAATGAATTACTCTAAAGGACAACGGGCCTTGTAAGGGTTCCACCTCACCCCTTGAAAGGTGGATTATCAAAATCAATAAAAATTGAAGGCACCATAGCCATTGGAGGTTTCTATAAAAGAAACATTCAAGTATTAATCCTTTTAAAACCTAGATGAATTTTGAGTGTGAAATAAATTTTAAGGGGGTAGAAAGTAATAGCCTGAGATCTTTATGGGTTAGATTTTTTTAATTTCATTGTCATCTTGTTTTGTACAATAAACCATTATAAGCATGCGCTACATGCAATGATGATGTAGTTTTCACTTTATGAAACACTACTCTTGGACAACAAAATATTATTATGTTACCGTATTACCTAGCCATTATAATGGAAAATATGAATAGTAGTAACTGAATTATAATACATTGATTCCATAAATTTATATATATTTAATTAATTCTTTGGTGAGAACTTAATTATAAAAAAAATATAAACGTTTATTAATGAAAGGAAATGTTTTTAAAAAACTATTTAAATACAAATTAGTGAGTTTTAAGACAATAAAATATCACATTATGGATTTTATAAATATAAATATATTATATATTCGATATAATGGTTGAAATTCTTCTTATATGTTTTCTAAACATGATATCAGAAAAAATTCAATTTTGTGGATAAAATATGCATTTTTTAAAAAAATGACGTTTTACAAACTTTTGATGGTGCATCCATTTTAAATTACATATTTAACACATTTTTATATTCTATTTGATAAAAATAAACTTATTCTTAGTAATAGAGATATATATAATTTCTTTGGATGAATTTTTGATATTTTTCTGATTAGTCTCATGTTTTGATATATAGTATAAATATACTAAATTTTAGTTGAAAACAAATTTTTTCATAGATATTATTTATATTGTTAATTTATATTATTTAATGGTTTTATATTATATATATAGATTATCATTTTACCAATTAAAATAATTTAGGTCATTTTCATTAATTTTAAATTGTATATTAATTTAAAAACATATCAATCTTTTTCAATGTTTTAAATTTTAAAACCTATTTTTCATTCCAATGATAAGAATAGTTTTAAATTAGTTAATGAAACTTGTATATTTATAATTTTGAAAACATTATTCCGTATATGAAATCACTGGTTTTAAATTTCGTAAATATTATTCTTTTATTTTTTGGCATTATGAATGATAACTTTAGTAATTTTTATTAACATTGTAGAATGGTAAATCGACTAATTAATGATAAATATAATATTAAAAAATTACACTAACACTACTAATAATATAATTGGATGGGTTATTTAGGACCTAAATATTCCATGGGTTTAAATAGTATCCTTTGAAATCCAATTGGGTAAGATTAAGACATTTAATTTACTTTATTTAATGAAAAGTTAAATTTGTATTACTCAAATTTTAATAAATTTATCATTTTTAAAATAAGTTAATAAATAATTTAAATTTGACTATAAATACATACTTTTTAATATAAAATGTTTTTATTTATCATGGTAATTTATTATTTATTTCTAGTAAATAAATAATTACTTTAAGGGTTATACATTGATGATGCCAAAATTATTTAATTGATGAAAATTTAATAAAATAATTTTAAATAAAATGATATTACCCCTTAAAAAACAAATAAAATTTCAAAGATCTTATTTTTTGAGTATATATCGACCATAATAATCCAAGATTCGTGTTGTTGACCATTTGATCTATTTTATAAAAATTATGACATTTATAATATTTTACTTAAAGTGATGTTAAATTTGTCACATTCATATTTTATTCAATAAATCATGTTTTATGTAGGATTTTCCCTGAGATATATTTAACTATAAGTACTATTATGAAATTTAGAATAATTTTCCTTGTTATGGTATTTTATTTTTAATTTTTAACCCATAAATAGGTATATTAAATAATTTCACAATACTGAGGTAGTAATTATTTTATTAATGAAAATAGAAATTTAATGTTATTAAAAATATTAAAATAAAGATAATATGGGAAAATTAATATATCAAAATAATTTTATTTATTCCCCTGACCCATTAGGAATATAATAAAATATTTTTTTTGAGGTTAAAATCTTATCTTGATATTATAAAATATCCAAGAAATGATTAGTGTCAAAATTGACACTATTGATATTTTGTCCTAATAATATGCTATTAAATTATTTAAAAATCATATAATATTTTTTGAAATATATAATATTTGTGATATGGTAAAAAATGTTCTAAATTATTCCTCTATGGTCTAATTTACATCAATTAACAAATCATTTCACCATTTTAGTATAGAAATATGTGATACCATTGTTAAAAATTAAATAGACTATCTTTTTGTTAATTAAAAGTATAAGGTTAAAATTGATAAATAACTTATTTAGACTTTATTGTTTTATGATTCTACAACCTCATATTATCTCATATCCAAAACTAGGACATTTTGTTGGTTTTTATGGGTTTTTATTTAATTATAAATTAATATTTTAGTAGAGATGGATTGTGCCCCTCACCTCAATTATAAAAGGGCACACCCTATCTCACAACTTTACTTCACATTACGCCTTACACCTCAGCCATCCCATATCCATTTTCCTTCTAAACTTCCTGAGTTACATTTTAGAGGTTTTAGTCTTCTTAAAATACCATCTCTAGTTCCTTTAAGAGAATATATGGAGGGAGCTCGTTGAGGAAGACGTAATCTCCTCTACTGATTATTTCAAAATTATTTCTTCTTCTACTTCCTTGTAATGTGTTGTATCCACTATAAAGTAATATGTAAAGTATAAACAATATTTTTAGATGTTATTATGATTATGGAAGACCAATATTCCACCTTATATCCATCCTATGGAAAACAAAATCACCACGCATGTGTACGTATGACTTATCTTTTCCAAGATATGGTCTAATCTGTTTTTCACTACCACCATACATGAATGGGTATAATGATGGGAATAATTACTATTTATAATTATTATAACTAGAGTTTTATTATGTAATAATATATATACAATAAAATTCCATACCATTCCATAATAAAGGGAATCATATTGATGCTCTTGTGTACGTGTTGTCTACCGTCTCCATGATGCAATGTGATTCATACTACGCGATATTCATTAAAGAATGATTATATAAATTTATAGAATGAATAAATATGATATATATTATTTTAATATCATTAATGAAATGCTATAACTATAACATATGAAAAGGAACAATAACTTATCTGATAAAACATGCGTATGAAAATAATGTAATTAATACCTAAAGGATGAGGAATAATGTTATTAAAAAACGGTTAATTATATGATCACTTAAGATATCATATAAGTGAATATGATTTTGGAATATGTTAATGACCTTATTTAAACCATTATAAATAATGTTTGGAAACTTATGAAGGAATCTATACCTATGGTAAGGGATAATTTTACAATCTCATTATTATCCGACATTGTGTATTCATAAGTATTTTCTGGGCTATATTTGTTATCCATGTCGAAGTTTCCTAAATATGTATTAAAAAATATTCATTATACTCTTATAAATCTACTTAATTTAAATTTTACCGATGGTTTATTTATTATTAAACGGTGTGAAAGGAATCATTTTTCAGTTTGATATTAGGTAATTTTTTACATTTCCAACAAAAGTAAGAGAATAATGTTTTATTAACTTATACAGAATCACCGGAATTTTTTGTTTTCTCAAAGCATTATTTCTATAAAGATTCATTTATACTATTTCAACATTATTTTCAGGAAAATTATTTTCTATTATGATTTCATTGCATTTTGAGAAACGACAATGAGTTTTATGAAGAAAGAATATTTTCCTCAAGAAATAATTTCAAGTGTTTAATCAAAATTATTTTCGATATAAGATGATGTTATTTAATAAAAATATATTTCATGTCTTATATCCCAATTATTCCAATTATTTTATAATTTTTTGGATGGAATTTTATTTTTTAAATCCATTTGTTTTTTATAAATTAGGCTATGATCGAATAATGTTTAAGAAACCCATTTTATTAATTGGGTTATGATATGATAAATGAATTTTTTTTGGAACACGTAAGAATGATTTCATTATGAGTGGGGTAGGAACTATATCCCCTATAGTTCATTTGTTAATGATTAATATCTCATGAGGTAAATAGGATATTAATAATAAATTTTCTCACTTCGGTAATATAGGGTTTGAATGGTAAGTAAACCAAGTTTAATAATACAGGGCTAGATTAAGGAGTGAACATGGTTCAGTATTGGAGTTTTTACACTATGATGGTCTTGAAAATGAGTCTTGGATACAATGGAATTGATTTTATATGATTATTTTTTCCAAAATTAGATTTTTATTCTAAATCTATTTTCTCATGGCTAGTATTCTTTTATGATTTATGCCTTATGAACTGCCAAGATTTATTTCTTGACTCAAAATTATGATATATGTTATATGCGGTATGAATTTAAAACATTATTTTAATGTTTTTACATTATTATATTCACTTTAAATTTAATATTTTCCTTTTTTACCCCTACTGAGCATCTGAGCTCACCCTTTTAAAATGTTTTATTTTCCCCAGGATATAAATAATGGTTTTAGGTAGGAAAAACGAAGGGGATTATATTTATGAGATATGCTGAAGATATTTCCCCAAATAAATGACAATGTTCACAAATTCTAAAGGAACTAAAAGAAAATAATATTTTTTCATCTAGTTTTGTAAGGTATTAGTATTCGACAAAACTAATATAATGTTCATGTGCATAAAGCTTGGGTTGTCAAAGTTGGTGTCAGAACAAAGGTTTAGTCAACATTTGGATACTAGGATGCGAAAACATTAGTGAGATCCCTAGAGATATATCTTAGGACATGTCTAGATATGTACCTAAGGATAAATTTAATTATATTTTACAATCCTATAATTTTGGTAATGATCAAATATTAACTAAGATTAAAATTAAGATGTTATAGATTGAATGTACTTTCCCTTGATTATAAGGTTTTTCCTGTATGATTATTGACGATAATGATTTTATCTTGGGGTTTTAGAAAATGGATGGATAAAGAAGTATTCATGTTAATAGAGAATATTATGGGAAATGGAATGATATTCCGAATGAGGAACCAATTAAAATGGGAGTTGGAAATAGAAACACCGTTATTATACCGAATCAAAAATCTTAAAATATGATCTATTATCTCAAATTATATGAGTTTGTTGACCCCACTAATAAGATAGATGGAGTTTCATGGTTGTAACAGTGGAAATAAAGTTCAATTTTCTTCATGTAAATCAGTTGGAAAAGGAATTAAGGAGAATGTTTCAAAGGAACAGGAAGATTATTTGGGTGTGGGAAAGAAGGACATCGAGAAATTAATTACAATGGAAAAGTTTTAGTTAACACAATGGACATGGAAAATGATATTTATAAGGTATGAATGCTAGGTAAATGTTTTAAATGTGGAATTTATGTTCATTAAGAAAATAAATTCCTTGGGGGAAAAGATACTGAAGGGAATTAGCCTGTCTGTATGAATAATTATTAGATTTCTGATGATAATGCCACTACAAATGATATGTGATATGAAATAAGTGTTAAGAAATAAAAGGACGGGGATTAGTTAATATTTTAAAAATATATGGGAATGAGGTTACATATATTTATTAGAATTCAAGAATAATTTTTTTGTATGTATAGTTATGGTATTATAGAATAATTAAACATCTATGTATTGGTCAGCTATTGTTTTTCCATAAGTATTTAAGAGTATACATTGAATGGAACTGGTAACCATGAAATGTGACTGTTGTAATAAGATGAAATTATTTGAAAAAACATTTTTATGTGATGGATAACCCTTAAAATGATCCTGATTATTAGATAATGATATTTGGATAAAAATATATTTCTTATGAATAATTATATGGTAATGATTTTCTCTAAATTGATTAAGGTTTTGTTTAATAGTGTTTTATCCTGTGATGGATGAAATTTAATTATTTTTGATATTAAGAATAATGAAATATGTATGTTTTCAATAATTATATATGGTAAATTATTCTATTACCTCTTTCAAGAGAATACATGATTATGGTGTTCACACGATTGGAATGTGACAATCAGTAACTGTTGTCTAAAATATGGGAGAGAATTATTAATCCTATTTTTTCACCTTTTTATAAATTTTAGGATTTTCAGTTTTTAGATGTATTGTAGGGTTATCCATTTATAGAAAGTATAAACTAAACATCCGAATATTGTTTATATATTAATATATTATCACACTATAGGTGGACTTATGCATATTTGATAACTTGTGCAAACCTTTTTTTGTGATAACGATAGATTGAATGTCCCATAATTATATTAATGGATCTCATGAACTTCTAATGATTCAGGAGTTATAAATTCAACATTATTTCCTAGAATAATAAATGCAGTAGAAATTAATCAAGGAACTTCAAAAGGGTGATATTTTTCTGAAATCAAGTATATCTTCTCATGCAAATTCTTCAACATTAAGAAAATGAGTCATAATGTAAAAGGATGTACTATTATCATAATTTTTTATCATATAAATGACCACTTTCATGATTATTTAATTTATGGTTTTCTGATTGTTAAATTTATATGGATTACCCACTTTCGCTTGATCAGTGATCTTTATCGATCTCTATGATTATTTACATTTTTCTTCTATGACCTAATTATCAACTATGTTCTACTACATAGAGACCTAGTTATGATTTACTTTGGGTAACTATTATTTTCTAACTATTCATTCTCAAAATGGAGTTTTATACATCATTTTTACAATTTGTTCTTCTATAAAATAAACATTCAAGTATTATTCCATTTATTTCCTAGATTAATTTCAATATCAAATTTCATTTTTTTGGGGGTAGAGTGTAACATCTTGAGCTTTTAGTGGGATATATTTTTTTAATTGCTTTAATGTATTGTATTTTAAAATAGAAAATTATAGGACTTCACCACACACAAAATTTAATTATCTTGTAGAATTTCCAACATAATTCTTGGTTTTTGTTACATATAATTTCAAGTTCTTTTCATAGAATTCATTTCTCCCATGACACAATTTAATTGATAAAAAAATTATTATGTTACCTTATAACCAAACCATTATAATGGAAGATATGAACAATGGTAATTGAATTATGAAAGGTTTATTAAAACATGTATATATAGAATTAATTCTTTTATGGGCAATTAATTATTAATAAAATTAAATCCATTTTTAAATAAAAGGAAATGTTTTTCTAAAAAATATATAAATAATTAAAAATAATGAGACTATAATGTAATAAAATCAACCTTTATGTATTCTATTAAAATTTATTTAATATATTCAATATAGTTGTTAAGATTCATCTTATATGATTTCTAAACATGATATAGGAACAAATTCAATTGTTCAGATGAAAGAAGTGTTTTTCAAAAAATACACTTTTCCGCCATTTGATGGGACACCAATTTTAAATAATTTTTGTAACACATTTTTATATTATATTTGAAGAAATAAACTTTTTCTTTGGAAGATGGATATAAAAATATATTTTTTATGAATTTTTTATATTTTTCTGATCAATTTCGAGTTTTCTGAAATAGTACAAATAAACTAAATTTTAATTGAAAACAAGTTTTTTCATTAAAATTATTTCTACGGTTAAATTATTTTATTTAATTGTTTTATATTATAAACAAACTATTTTTTATCATTTAATATAATCTGGGTCATTATAATTAATTTTACAATGTATATTGATTTAAAACTATTTCAATCTTTGTAACATTTAATTTTTTTTTCTTATTCTTTCCACAAGATTAATTTCAAATTAATTACTACAACTTTTGTGTTGAGAGTTGATGAAAATGGATTATAAATTTGAAATCAGTGGGTAAATTTTTTGTAAATATGTTTCTTTATTTTTTGGGCATTAAGAATGTCTAGTTTAGTCATCTTTATTAATATGATAAAAAGGTAAATCGGGAAATTAACGGTGAATATAATCTTATAAAATAACCCTAACACATGTGCTAAAATAATTGGACGAGTTATTGTCAGCCAAAATAATCCATTGGTATAAATGGTGTAATTTGGAAGCCACTTTGGTGGGATTAGGACATTTCGTATACTTTACATAATGAAAATAGAAATGTGTCTTACTCCAGTTTTGATAACATTATCATTTTTAAAATATGGTTATATAGAAGATAAATTCCACTATAAATAATTATTTGAAATCTAAAATGTTTTTATTTATCATGGTAAATTATTTTTGATTTTTAGGAATTAATTAATTACTTTAAAATAGTATTCATTGATGATGCAAGAATTATTTATTTGATGAAAAATCAATATAATAATTTTTATTAAAATACTAACAACTTCTAAAATACCAAAAGACATAAACAAATTGTATTTTATGAGTGTATATAGATCATAATCGTCCATGGGTCATTATATTTTCCATTTCTAGCTACATGTAATGTATTATGATACTTATAATACTTTATTAAATGGGATATTAAAGTTGTCACATTCAGATTTTATTAAAAAATAATTTTTTTGTATTGGATTTTCTAAGATAAATATTTGACTATAAGAATTATTATAAAATATATAGGAATTTTATTATTTATGGTATTTTATTTTTAATTTTCACCGATTAAATAAGTATATTAAATAATTACACAAAATTGATATAGAAAATATTTTACTAATGAAAATATTAAATTAATGTTAATAAAATATTAAAATAAATATAATTTCTGATATTTAATATATCCAATGAATTTTATATATTTAATTTACCCCTTATTGATATAATAAAATATAATTTCCACAATTAAAATATTATCTTTATATTTTTAAAATTCAATGAAATGAATAGTTTCAAAACTTACACTATTGATATTATGTAAAAATAATGTTTTCTTAAATTACTTAAAAATAATGTTTTATTAAATTATATAATATTAATATAATATTTTTAAAAATATATAATAATTATTATATGAACAAAAATGTTCTAACTTATTCCTTTATGGTCCAATTGACATCAAATATGTAAATAGTTCACCCTTTTAATATTGAAATATTTGTGACCTTTGTTTAAAATTAAGTAGTATAACATAGTGTTAATTAAAATATTAAGGTTTAAATTTATGGAAAACCACGTATACAATTTATTTTTTGATGATATTACATCCTTATCTTATCTCATCTGATAAAATATGATAGTTTGGATTTTTTTTGGATGAGTTCTTATTTTATAATAAATTAATATTTTTGAAGATTCCAAATGTTCCCCTCACCTCAATTATAAAAGGGAACATCATCCCTCACAAATTCACTTCACTTTGAGCCTACATGATCACCCATAACCGTAACATTTTTCATTTAGAATTTCATAGTTACAATCTATAGATTTTTTCCTCTCAAAAGAAGAAATCTATTACCTTTAAAGGGATATCTTGAGTGAGATCACCAAAAAAGAGGTAATATTCTCTACTGATTACTTAATAATTATTTCTTTTTATACTTACTCTTCATGAGTTTATCCATTATATAGTAATAAATATAGTATAAAATATAATCTAGGTTGTTATTATTACTATTTAACAACCATATTCCACATTATGTGAATACTATTAAAAATTAAATTACCACGTGTGCATACATACGACATAATGTCTCCATGTCATGGTGTAATCTGTTTTTCACCACCACCTTACATGGATGGTTATAATCATGAAAATAATAAATATATATTATTATTTTAATAATATGTTTCTAATTTAACAATATATATACCATCCACTTCCATACCATTCCACAATTTAGGGAATGATATTGTTCCTCTTCCGTATGTACGACCTGTTATCTCCATGATGCAAAGATATTAATTGTATATAATATTCATTAATACATGATCATATAAATTATTAGAATGAATAAATGTGATGTATATTAAATTAATATAATTTTGGAAATGATATAACTATAGCAAAGGAATTGGAACTAAAACATATCCGACAAAACATGCATAAGAAAATTAAGTAGTTAATACTTGAAGGACGAGTAATAAGGTTATTAACAAATGAGTAATAATATGATCACTTGTGATATCAAATAAATAAATATGATTATATAATAAGTTAATGGAATTATTTAAACCGTTATAAAATAGGTTTATACACATATGAAGGAACCCATACCGAAGGTATGGGATACCGTCAGAATATCATTTTTAATCAAGATTCATTATAAATATTTATTTTTTCGGGTATATTTATCATCCACTTCCATTTTCCATAAATATTTATTCAACAATATTCTTTCTAATCATCTAAAATTTCATAAATTCAATTTTACCCATTTATATTTTTTTTAAATGGAATGAAATGCATATTTTCTCTTTATATATATAAAGAAATTTTTTTCTTTTCCAGAAAAATAATCATGTGTAAATCTTTAGAGACATTCATAATGATGAAATGTATAATTTTTTATATCTTAAACTTACTATCTATTCCTTGTTCCAAAAAATCTTATATAAATGGGTATGACCATGACCAAATATTGAAACTACTTTGTCTCATGATATCTACCAATGCATAAAGGGGATATAACAGGCCTTAAATATCACATACTATGTATAATTCATTCATTATATGAACAAGAAATACAACATAATAAATATTACATAATAATATAAAATAATTTGTATAGGATGAACAATCATAGATAATCCCAATACTCTCTTCTGCTAAACGGGTCATAAGCTATCCAGAGAAAGGACAAGGATGGTATCTTTTAAAACCATTTTTTTCTTATGGTAAGGATCCTTTAATTTTAGTTTTAATTCCATGGCTTTGAAATAATATCATTTTCTACTGTGTTCATGGAGGATTTGGTAGTGATTGGGGTTTATTCGGAGCTCAGAACCACAGGCCGGTGGAAGAAATAACTGGGCAGCATGGTTGTTAGAAACTATGTAGCCCATTACACATTGTTTCTACTAATTGTGTAGGGTGTTCAAGTAATAGAAGTAGGTTTTGTGGTTTTCCCTAACCGTTTGACCCTAGACACATTCTTGTGTGGAGGCTTTTAATCCTCTAGAAGAGAAAAAACATAGTGTGTGTGTGGTTTTCCAAACTGAGCACAGAACCTTGTGGGTCCCCTCCTTGGGCAGCTCATGGTGCCCGATTGACACATGCTTTGTCCAACCATGTAGGTAAACTATTCAACCCATTTAATGTGGTGTAAATTTACTATTTATATCTCAAATTTATTTAAACCAAAATCAATTTCTTGTTTCTTCCTCTAGCATATATAAACACCTCCCTCCTCCCATTGAGAGTTCCTTCTTTCAAAATCCACTAGATTCATTGAAAAATATTTAATCCAAATTCTGATTCCAGATATGATTATCTCATTGGGTTCTTCTCAGTAGGTTCTTCATTCCATGGGATCATTTCATCAGCCGTCTAACTCTTGAAGATGTTATTTTTGTGTGAGAACGTATGCCATATTTTCAGGAATTTCAACCGTAATTTCAATTTATTTTAATTGATCCCAAACATAGGGTCAATACTACATTAGGAATATAAATATGAAACAATGTAATTGGTCTATCAATCTTCTCTAAAAGTATTTTTTTTATAAATTTTCAACATTTTTCACATTCAAGTTTCACTAGGTGATGCTTATAAAATTAATATTCATTAATTATAATTATTTAACATGTTTTCTAAAGACTTTATTATACATTATCTTTATGTTATTAGAGTTTGGGACCTCAATGCTGACCACCAAATTTGGTGAATACCATGTTATACATTTTCCCCATTGTTGAGATTATTTGAGACCCCATTTCGGTGTTATTTAACATGGCCTTTTTAGGAAAGTGTTTCATCCTGATTAAACAAATATATATTCTTAAAAGGAAAGTATATTTATAGATATCAATTGGTCTAGTTAATTATAATTTACTTTATTTGATAATGGTTTTATGTCATATACCCCTTTTCATGATTAATTAAATGTATGTAATGTACATATTAAATATTTATAAATTAAAGTGATAAATGGTTGCATGTCCTTGATACACCTTATCATGATTATTACAAGTTAGTAGAATAAACCTATTAAATTTTTTAATGGAATGAGTAATAAATTTCAAATGATTTTATATGTTATAAAAGGAATGAGTATAAGGTTCCTACATTCTATGAAACTTTTTCATTTTTATAGGGATTTCAAGGCATGATATCGCCTAGGAATCTAGCGGGAATTCAATGAGCACTCAGGACACACTATTCCACCTGTTTCCATGGAATTTACCCACCATAGAATCTGGTCTTTATTAAATTGTGTAAATAACTCAATGTACTAATGATGATTCGCCTGAAAATTTTAACGATATTATAATTCTGTGGATATACTCTATGGGTTCAGCTTGATGTCTTCAGACACATGAAACCATTGATTTACCCCCATCAAGCTCAATCATTCTTAGCCTAGGATTATCATGGACTGAATCAATGGACTCTTTTAGAATCATTTACATTGGAATTCCTTGGGAATTTTCCTTTGGATTACACTCAAACCCCTTTATATCTAATCTTTATTTGACCCTACTATGAGTTGGCTCGACCCCTAAGTTCAACAATTCCATGGTAGTACCTTGGATCCTATGTTATTATTATTATTCCTTTTATAGTAATGTGGTAACCATTACAAATATGAACTATTTATTATAAATCAAATAATAATAAATTAAATTATCTCATTTTTATATACATTACTAAATGATCCTCAAGCTGGTATGGGTTATTTATTTATTCTTTTATTTTTTTTCTATACTTGTACACCATTTCTATTAATATCCACATATTGGATTTGTATATAAGCCATTGGTGGTGCCCTACTAATTTTTATCACAAAGTCTATTTGGGAAACCATTAGTTCCCTGGAAGATTATTTGATTTTAGTTGTGGACAAGGAGAAGCAACCTACTTTAGAAACATAACATTATTTCTTCAAGATAAGATATTGGTCACAGATGAATGAGCTAGAGTTTGGGATTTTTCGACCGGTTTTTCTTATTTTTCTTTCTTTATATAATTTACTGCATTGTCTTCTTGCTTAAATGTATTCCTAAGTTCAACTTTTTAGATACATTTGATCATCATTTTTTATATGATATAGTTATATTCCTTGATTTTATTATTATTCCATTGATACAATTCATACTTCTACTATCATGTTTATTATTTTGGTTTTGTTTATTATTGATATTATATTACAATTATGCGCTAATATAAATGAAGTAAAAAATCTACCCACTATCACCCCCTAGATCTTTGCTACTATTCATTATCCTCTTTCATATAGAGTACAATTCTTGAGGCCATGTGCTCGATCAGGTTCGATGACTTGGGGGTGAACTGAGTCTGTGATGTCACAAAGTGGTATCATAGATTCCTTCGTTTTGTGTTATTGTCCAGGAAATTTATATGGGTTATTTTGAACATGTTGGAAGATATTCATTAGTTATTCTTTAGATTTATTACCCCTCATTCAGGGTAAATACCATGTTCTTTGCGAAAGGGAAATAAGTGTTTTTTTCTATTTTACAGTAGATATACTTTCATTTTTTTTATGAACATGAATTTTGGAAATTTGAAATATTTATGGATGTTCTACTATAGACTGGTTTGGAATGTCTCATTGTTACATTCATAATTATAGGAACCTCTAATTCAACATATGTCCATATTTAATTATATATAGGTGAATTTTACTACTTACATTTCCTATGTTGCATGCAAATATTGATTGTTCCTTGGTTGTGATATAAACAAGTACCACATATATTTTATACGGGGAAAGTAAATTTGTTGTTTAAAGTGTCAAATTTAACCGCAATAGTTTTGTCTAGTATAGATTGATGGTGGAATTTAATCTATCCAATTTAAACCCATGTATTCTATGTAACCCTGGTTAGATGAGCTTTTATTTTTATGGGATTAAAAGAATACCAATATTGATTTATAAGGTTTATGAGACCTTATAAATTGGAATTAGTAATTAAATGAATTGATCCATAATTATTTACCCATTACATTTTGAGAGTGAATATAAGGAGAGTGGGTAGAAATAACATGGGTGATGATTTTAGTTATAATGTTTATGGGCCTTAATTATCTATGAATTCCAACCTATTTAATTGAACCTAATATTATGTTTAAACCCTCTTATGAACATAAAATATAAATTCTGAATAATAAATGAAATTTATTCCAATAAATTTAGAATACATGTATAGTCTAATATTTTTATTCTTCCTTGAATTAAAATTAACCATTTATATATCGGATCCCATGTAAATAAAATTTGAACACTTAACAAAACCATGGACTTCAAACCATGTTGTTGGGGTAGTATGTTGGGTGGTGAACCCCCTTTTGTTATTTTATGATCATGTTATTTAACTTATCTACATTTGAATCTTTTTATAAGGCATATTCTTGTAATTTTTAGAGATATTCAACCACAATGTCCTCGTGTCATGCTCCAAGTGGGTGGAAATGATCATAGACTAGATACGGTGGGCCCAACCACCAGTGATTCCTCTAGTAGTTCCACATGTGACACCCCTTGATATTCCCAAACTAGGCATGAACTCTCAACTTCGATAGGTTTTTCTACGTATGATGTAGTTTATGCAGGGTGCTCCATGACTTGATCCTATGATGTTTGATATGACTCAGGTGTTTGAGTAGTAACATCCTCTAATATTCTCAGGCGATGGTAATCCATAGGCTTCTTTTTCATCCATAGAAGAAATTATTTCTATCTTTGTGAATTTGGATATTCCTATAAAGAAGTGGGTCAATATTTCGGCCTACATATTGTGTGGCTTATCCCAAAATTGGAGGGGTATAACCACCCATGTTGGTCATCTTCAGGGAATGGTCTGGGAAGACATCAAAACTATCTTTTAAGATGACTTTTTACCTAAAATGTTGAGTGATTATGAAACTATGGTCTTCATTCACCTAGATTAGGGTTCTATGTTGTTCATGGACTATTCAGCATGCCTAACCATGTTTTTATGCTTTCATTACATATTTTAATTGAAGATATATCACAAGTAATCTAATTTGAGGATGATCTCAAGTATATAATCTTATTGTAGGTGAATGTCTTTCACCTATCTATATTTTTTTATCATGAATCAGGCCCTTATCGTAATGTGAAACTTAGTAGAAGCTGATTGTAATGGGAACAATGGTCAGTGTTGAGGTAGGGTAGTAGTTATTCTGGTAGTAATAAGTGTAACCTTGATGTTTCTTTTTATAGGAGTGGAGGCCAGAGTTTTTACACTAGAAACTCCCTTATATTATATCAGTGTGAAAGGTAGAGACATATGATGCCTCGATGTGATTGGGACCCACTTATGTGTTGTGATTATGGCGGGATGGTCCATCTTTATAGGTTTTCTAGACCTTTCTTCTTGTATCTAGAGGAAGAGGAATGACACCAGCTCTACAATGAATATAATGATAAGTAATTCCACATTGGGAATGAAGCTAGAGTAGTATCAGCCGAGTAGGTTAAGAAGGAGGTTGTAGATGAGGAACCCAGACTTATGAATATCATTTCTAGTAGAGTAGACCTACTTAGATTAGTCTATCTATATCATAATTTCATGGATCGGGGAAAATTGATTAATTAAAACTGATACTTAAGGATCATAGTGCAATTCATTATATTTTATGGGGTGTTATCCTAGTATCCTCTACTATTTTATATTCATTATTAGATATAGGGGCCTCTCGCTCCTATATCACTTTATTGATCATGGAAGGTATCATGCTGTAAATTCAATAATTTTTTTGGTTAATGACATTGGACACATCATTAGGGGTATGGTCGGAGTGTATATTCTATAATAAATACAATACACTTAATATAGTACATTATTGTTTCTTATGGGACTTCATTTTCTTCAAGATAGAGAGTGAATATGTCTGTCTAAGGATGGACTGCTTGGTTCCCTATCATTCCTAAGTGGACTAATATTGTCTCAGGTTATTTTTTACATCACCATAGATCAATATTTTTCTTCACAAGGGTTAGGGGAATGTATAGGATGGAAGATCTAGAGCATAGCTTCATTGGATGGGAGGATTAAGAGCACATATTTTTAAAATAAATCATGGTTTATCAGATGATTCATCTAGCTTATTTTCCATCCTTGGTAGATCATTCCCTTGAAATCATTATAGAAGATATTTGGAATAAATCCTTGAAGATATGTAGGGTTTGTGATTGAATTTTTTCTAGGAGTAGATCAAGTGACTATTCCTCCATACAAGTTTTCACCTACTAATTTGTAGAAACCCTAAAGTGAATATGAGAATTTAGAATCTAAGGGTTTTATCCACCCCAGTACTACATCTTGGGGTACACCTAGGATTTTCACTATGAAGGAATATGGGACCCTTAGTATATGCATGAATTATCAATGGTTGAACGAAATTATGGATAAGAATCAGTATCCATAACCTCGAATAGATGATCTATTCGAACAGCTTTGTAATTAAATATTTTTTTAAATGATTGACCTGGGAACATGTAATAATCAAGTGTGAGTTAGGACTTTTGATATACCATATTCATATTTGTAAATTTGGTATGGTTTATATGAGTATATGATTACATCATTCTATATTATGAGTGTGCTCTTTATTTTTAGGTACATCATTAATATGGTTTTCCACACCCACTTGGATTCCTTTGTCATCATTTTTGTGGTTGAAATCTTGGTGTATTATCATACTCGATGTGACCATACCAAAAATCATGAGATCATAATAAATGTACTAAGATTTAATGATTTATATACTAACCTCTCAAACTTACACTTTTGTATTGAAAATGATCACTTCTTGGGTTATATTATTTTAGAATATGGAATATCAGTTAACCCAGATAGGGTGAGTGTTGTGGTTTTATAGGATTAACCCCATATTGTGTTTGGAATTTGTAGTTTATTATAACTAAATGGATATTATAGTTATTTAATATAGGACTTATCATTCCTTGTTTAACATTTTACTATCCTTACTAATAAATTTGTTAATTTGGTATGGTTTGAAGTGTGGGAGTATGCCTTTCAAGAGCTGAAAGGGAGGCTTACTTCAGAACTAATTATGATTCTTCTAATGCCTTGATGATTCTACACAATGTTTTTTATACATATTTATTCATTCTGGGTGTAGTATTGACGTATGATTATTGATTATTTGTGTACGGAGCTCTCTAGTTGAGGCCCCATGAACATAACTTCTTGAAAAATGACATTGATCTTGCAGCCATCATTTATGCCTTGAATTACTAGGGGAATTATCTGATGGGAGATAGATTTGTGGTTTTTATGAAACATAAGATCCTAAAATATATCATTACACGTCATGAACAAAATCCCATATTTTAAATACAGGTAAAATACCATTAGTCCATTGAATTTTTTCTTTCTTATAAGCCTAGAAATAGTAATGAGGTAGATGATGCACTGAGATGGAAAACTATGGAACAATCCATTAAGAAGTCAGTGATAAATAGAATTTTATAAGCCTTCTTTCTAATATACTTATAAATTTTCAGGAGATTCATGGGTATTCTTTTCATGTAGCCTTAGAATATACCTCTTCACTCTTTGATAGGGGGAATCGAAATTAGTTTTCACACCCTGATGGTTTGGTCCTACCAGATAGTATTTAAGGTTAGGACCTACCTCTAGATTAGTCTATTGAAGGATTTGAAATCCTATATATACATGGGAACATCTATGTTCATAAATACATGTGATATGATATGGTGTTTTAGTATCAAGACAATCAGTGGGTAGTACATTTATGTATCTCCAAGATGTATCACGATATTCATCGACAATATATGTGACCTTGGATGAAATGTCACATTTAATGTAATATAAATATGTGTTCCACCTGTTAGTAGGTGAACTTAGAGAATAAATGTCCTTATATGTTTTTACATATATTAAAATTACCAAAATGGAAATGGGAAGATATTTTCATGGAATCTGTGGTTGGTTTATCGAGGTCACCTTGAGGTAGTGATGTGGTTTGGGTAGTCATTGATAGACTGACTAATGTTTCCCACTTCTTTCATTTATGAGATAATTTCATAGTGGATGAGATGGGAATACTATATTTCCATGAGATTATATGACTATATGAGGTCTCACATACTATCAATTATGATAGGGTTTCTAGTTTCACTTTGAGATTCTAGCAGGGGTTTTAGGGAGCTTTGGGCACACTGGTGCTTTTGAGCACAGTTTTTCACCCTTAGTTCGATGGTAAGTCAGAATTGACTATATATGTATTGGGGGTAATTATTTGATCTTTAATCCATAATTTTGGTAATTTTTGGGAGAATAATATCCCTAATATCAAGTTCAAATACAAAAAAAAAGATCTGAAAAAATTACTTAGATGGATCTGTATGAGGCCATGTATTGTAGGGAATGTCGGTCGCCCCTATGCTAGTTAGATGTAAGAGAGGGAGTGTTTCTAGGTCCTCATATCATGTGGTATAATTCATATTAGGTACAATTAATAAAAAAGTGTATGTCTACCATATAGTATAAATATAAATCATACACATATCACCATGGATGACCTAAAGAGTTTGAGGTTAGGGAATGTTTTTTCTTATGGGTATCACCCAGACATTCGCATAGAAGGATAAAAAGGAAATGGAAGATATCACCACATTTTTTAAAAAAATTAGATATTAGGTAGCGTCAATTCAATAGATTATTGGTTTCTATTACCCCACAGGTAACATTCCATGCTTGATTTCTTCCATATTTCATAGCTTCATTGTTACCATGTTGACATATCTCATACTTTCTACCATGAGGATATGGGGTTGGATTTCAATGATCCTACTAATGAGTTTCCCATATTAATTATTGATCAGAGAATGTAGGATATGTGAGTAAATTATGCCCTTCCAGTATCGGTTTAATGGGAGAACAACCATTTACATGATAATATCTGGTAGCAATATGATAAAATACAATCTCAATGGATGGAGTTTTCCTCAGACATTATTCCACCACCATTTGATTGGAAACTCAGGGATTAGATCTTTTAAGGGTGAGGATTGTAAGAACCCAGTTTCTCCTTGAATTATTAATCCTTTAATTTTTTGTTTATATCATTGGTTTTAACCTAATATGAATGCCTAATGATTTCATGAATATTTCTAGGGTGATTGGGGATTGTTTGAAGACTTGAACCCCAGCCCGTGGAAGAAATAGTTGGGATACATGGTTTTAAAAAAAAATAAATCCCAATATGTATGGTTTTCTCTAACCATTTGAGGTGTTTAGTGAGTAGAATTTGATCATAATTTTTTCCCTCACCATGTGTCCCAGGTCGCATGCCCATGTGAATCCTCTGTACTTTTTTGTCAAACCAAATTGATTGTTTTTCACATGGTTTCCCAAACTATGTGCATGAACCATGTGAATCCCCTCTATAGGAAGTGAATTGGGCATGGTTGGAACATGGTATTTCCAAAAATGTAGAAAAAAACATTACCCCTTTAAAGTGTGTCAAATTTAAAAGTTTTCCCTTTAATTTCTTATAACATAAATCCCTTTCTTATTTCTTCCTCAGGAAAATAGCATCACCTCCCTTTCCCCATTGAGAGCTATTCATTTGGAAATCCCATATGTTTGTTGATATTTATTCCATCCAAACTATTATTCAAGTTATAATCATCTCATAGGATTCCTCCCTATAAGTTCCTCAATCCATAGAATCATTTCGCAGTGTTTCATTCTCTCAAAGACACTATTATAATGTGAGTTTGTATGCCCTGTTTTTAAGAAATTCATCTATTTTTTATGTTTTCTTCTACACCAAGTAAATATAAGGGTAGATAGTAGATGATACATCTACTACAGTCATAAGGCATGTAGTCTATAACATTTCCATAAATTTATTTTCGTTTATAAATTTCATTTATCGTGTTCATGTCGGTTTACTAGGAGATGCTACTAAAATTTATCTCCATTAAATATAATTATTTTTATAATATTCTAATTATTTAATTATATATGATTTTCTTGTTTTTATAGGTTTGGACATCAAAACCATCAATAAATTTAGTTTGTGTACCATGATATTCTGTTTTTTCCCATTGTTGATATTATCTGAGATATTGTTTGGGAGTTATTTAGCATAGCCTTGTTAAGGACTGTTTTCTTTCATGATTAAATGAATATTTAAATTATTATACGACAACTATATTTATAGATATGTGAATTCTTAGTTAAATATAATTGATTTTATTTGATAATGGTTGTGTTTCCTATACCCTTTTTCATCTTTGATGGATTTTATTGAATGAACCTATTAAACTTTTATAAATTAAAGTGTCAAATAGTGGCATGTACTTTATAAACCATGCCATCATTATTCAAAGTTATTGCGATGGTCCTTTTAAATTATTTAATGGAATGTGTAATAAATTTTGTATGATGATATATTTTCTCAGTTGAATGATTATAAGGTTTCCACTTAATTTAGACGTTTTTCATCTTTATAAGGATGGATGCACTTGAGCTAGCCTAGGATTCCTGAGAGAATTCCTTGACCACCCATATGACACCATTCTGATTCATTAATCTAATTTTAATGGGGTTTAACCAAAATAAAATATATAAATTTTATTATTATATTAATGAATTGGGATAGTAGTGATGACTCAATTGACACCTCTTCTGATATTAGACTTCCTTGGATACACTCCTTAGATTCATCCTGATGTCCACTGACATGTGGAACTATGGATTTTCCCAAATTTTATGAGTCATCATTAGCCTATGATTACAATTTATGAGATAAGTGGACTCATATAGATTCATTTATATTGTAATTCCTTAGGTGTTCCCCCTTAGTTTACACTTATACCCCTTTATAACCAAACTTCATGTGATACTACTATGACTGGACTGAACCCCATAGGTCAAGTATAACTTGATTAAACCTTGGATCCTCTATTATTATTATTCTTTTTTAGATTAATTTTGATACCATTTCTTATATGATATCCATTTTATAAACGAAAAATTAATTGATTAAATGATCACATAGTCAGAGACACTACCAACTGAGATATAAAAAGATATGGGTTGTTTATTTATTAATTTATTTTATTTCCCATACCTACTCATCTTTTCAATTTATATTCAGATAATGGATTTATATAGACTATAATAGTGGGGTCATACTTATATATATGTCTCACCCTATCTTGGATGCTTTTTATACCCACAAAAAGTATATGATGGCTGATGTGGACAAGGGTAATCATCTTGCTTTGGACACCTAATTTGATTTATTTAGGCTGATAGCGTGGTATAAGATGTCCAAGACAAAGCTCATAATTATTGGGTAGTTATTTCTTCTTCTGGATTATTTTTTATAGAATTTTCTTCATTGTCATTCTACTTCCGGGTATGCATATTCTTCATTATTTAGAGACATGTTTTCATATTTGTTTTGTATAATATTATTACAAACCTTGTGTGGAATATTATTCTTTTGATGTTAAGATTTCATATGTTGTTGTGTATATTATTATTCTTTTCTAGTATACTCATCTTATATCATCACTTAACTTCACTAAACATTCACACTCTAGACCCTCACCTCTAGCTATAAACCTCTATCGTATAGGGAGAATGCTTAAGGTAATGAGGCTGACTGGGAATGGTGACTCAAGGGTGAACTAGGTCTCAGACATAAAATTGTTATTAAATTATATTCCCTATATATAATAATTAAAATAAATAGTTTTTGTTATTGGTGAATATAAATATCATAAAATGATCATTAAAATCATTTTTTAGGAAAATACACATTTCAATTTGAAAAACACTTTTCAAAACCCAAAAATATTCAGAATATTTGGAACTACAAATTATTTCAAAATAATAAATGAAACTGGTAACGTAAACTTCAAATCATTGAGTGATCGTGATGTCGTGAAATTATGTTCCTTCCATATATTTTAAAATTAACATTCTTTTAGATTTTTGGATAAAACCTAAAACATTACATAATTAAGAAATGACAAGAACATTCCATTGAGACCACTTTTTAAAAAAATTAACATAGGTAAAATTTTCATTGATAAATCATTTGAAAATATTAAAAAAATTCCTGAAACATTTTTATAATAATATGGACATTGAAGAAAATTATTCTCAGATGAGTAGAACTACAATTTTGGCCTTCCGTAAAAACATTATTTTTTTTATTGAGAACTAAAATTTTAAATTATTATAAATAACTATGGGGGAATAAAATATCTTTTATTTAAGGTGAAAAGTTAAAATAATTATCTTTGGGGAGTCTTAAACATAAATTATATCAAATAATTATGCTCTTGTGAACTAAACCATTACTTATTCGGAAACATTTAAATTATAACCACCATAAAAGAAATAAAATCAAATAAAACATTTAATATCATGATTATTAGGTTACTCATTAAATAACATATGAAATGTTAGTTATATAAACCGCATTAAATAAAGAGGGGCTGAATATGGCATATTTATCACAAAAAAAAGTAATACGGGAAAACCCTTACCTTAGGACTAGATTCCTTTGTATATTTTCAAACCTCCAAAATAATAATTAAATATTTATTATAAATATACTATAGAAACATAATTAAATATTTATTATATCTATATTTACCTTTGGGCTACCTTCTTTTTTTCTTTGGTCATAATTAAAATGTATCCATAATGTTAATCATGATATAAATATCATATATATTCATTATATATATATATATATATCATGAACAATGCTAGATTGGTTGTTAGCGCGGATTCATCTATGAATTTCTGGCTGGACAACTGGACTGGTTTCCCCTTAATCTCTATGATATAGCCCGCCAGTAGTCCTGAGAACACCACCTCCACGATTCGTGAGGTTGTTAACTCTCATGACATCAGCCTTCCAAACCACATCAGTCATGTCATAGAAAATTATCTTTTTTCTAACATTGATGACTACCTTGACTGGGAACCTGCCTTTAATGGGGTCCTAGATTCTAAAAATTTCTACAAAAACAACTTCTATAGTTCTAATTCTAACTTTTTCTGGTTGAATGATTTTAACAAACCTTGGATCAAACCCTCGCGCCTTATTCTCATCTGGTGTGTGGCTCATAATGGGGTCTCTACTGATGTGTTTTTCCAATCTTTTGGGATTTCTCTTTGCTCTAGATGTCATCTATGAAATCAACACCGAGAGGATGCTAATCATTTGTTCTTGTCTTGTGATAGAGTTTCAGCTCTTTGGAATTACATTTCTGACATTTTTGGCTACATATGGTCTCTCCTTGCTTCTATCATCTCTCAACTTTAGCACTGTGCGATCTGGGAATCTTCTAAGAAAATCAAGAATCTCTTCCTGGAAGTGGTGGCTGAGCTTCTACATGTGATCTCGTATGACAAAAATAATTTTATTCATAATAATGGCTTGCTCAATCTCAATGTAGGTAAAATGCGTATTCTCATTGCCATTAAGGATGCTGACTCTCTTCAGAAGGATAATTGTGACAACTCTGTTGGTGATTTTGTGATTCTCCGACGTCTTCGCATTGTAGGTTCTTATAGGCCTCCCCAACGGACCTTTAAGGTCTTCTGGAAAGCCCCGTTTCCAGGATGGATTAAAGTGAATGTTGATGACACTTATAGAGATAACCCAGGTCTGGCAGGCTGTGGTGCTATATTCAGAGATTCTTCTAGCATATACCATGGCTGCTTCTTCAGTGGATGTGGCACGACCTTGGCTTTGTAAGCGGAAATTTTGGGAGTCATTCATGTGGTGGACTTCGCCATGATGAAGGTTTGGACCAACCTCTGGTTTGAATGTGATTCAACCACAGTCGTCCAAGCTATCTGGAAGGGAGTGGTACACCTTTCTTAGACGCTAACCTCTCGATGGATGAAATGTCTTGCTTTGATCAGGAATCTCAGCTACATTTCCACTCCTGTGTTCCGCGAAGTGAACATGGTTGTAGATAGTCTGGCCAACAAGGGAGTCAATCAGGACATTACCTGGTTAGATGATATACCTGTTGTCTCGCTCTCTTTCTTCAATAAGGACTGTAATAATATTTAGTCTTTTGGACTTTTATAACTCCTACCTTTTCTTTTATGAAATAAATTGTACATTGGTCTTTGACTGAGCCACCACCTCTTTTAATAAAAATTATATATATATATATATATATATATATTTATTTATAGTCATCCATAAAAGGTATATATAGAAAAATGATTTAAACCAATCATGAAGATGAAGTATGCATGAATGTTGTTTTCGATTTTTGACAAATGGGATAAAAGAAAGGTACTTAATAATACATATTAAAAATAAATTATCATATATATCATATATATTAATTAAATATATCTTTATTATCATTCATGTGAAGTGGAAATGGTAAACAGATCACATATCTTCTTGGAGGTGGTATTCCACACTTACACACGAGTAATGCTATCATTTTCCAATGGATTGGAATATAAGAAGGTAAATATGATATTTTAGTTATAGTTTCATATTATTACATAAATATCATATTCATCCATTAGTAATATCATTATAACCATCATGTATTGTGGGGATCAAAAATGAATTACAACGCTGCATGGAGTTTGTAAATTGTACATATGTACAAGTGATGTTTTTTATTCTAATAAGATAGAAAAAACATAGAAAATGGAATTAAAATAATAATTATAAAAATAATGGTATATTTAAGATATTTAAATTATTATTTTTTATGTTTAAAATAAATTTAAATTAAGTATAATAATAATTAAATTTGAAAGTCTGTAAATATGATTACCGATTCTTTGATAAACTTCCTTTAGATTCCTTATTAAGGACCAAGAGAATTGTAACTTAAGAATAAAACAATATCACATTAGTGGACAGATATTTTTATAAGAACAATTATTAGGTTATAGTGGATTTAGATGGCTCAAAGGGGTGTGAATAATTTAGGGAAAGAGTTTTGGGGTGGGAATGACACATTATAAATATCAAAAAAGTTAAAAACATAATTAATTCACTCTAAATAAGAATGATTAAAAATGTCCAAATACTATATTAAAAAGATTATAATGACTATATATACCCATATAATAAATTTTAGATAGATTTATTATCATTTTAAACCTTGTCATCTGGTTTAACCCCTTAGTTAACCGATTTTAGTGTTTACTGTGGTAATAACATTTTCAATATTATAGTGTTAAAATTTTAGTTATAATGTTAAAATTTAATAATCAAAAGACAAGTGGTGATAATGTAGAAATTGGATGTTCTCCCTTATCATATTTCAATATTTTTATGATTTTTAAATAATTTAATAAAATATATTTTTATAAAATACCATTGATTTCATTCTTCAATCTATTCATCTAATTTGATATTAAAGGCATAAATAGAATGATATAATTAAAATATAATCCATTTACACATTACTAATATATTTTATTCATAAAAAAATAAACATTATAAATCCATAAAATTATATTACTGTAAATATTTTTAAAATCCTTTATTTTATTTTTTGATTAATGAAGAAATTTTGTGTTGGCATCACATAAGAATTTAATCTATTTATTAAAACAAAAAAATTTAAAAACAAATTTTCGTGATAAACCTAATTTCTTAATTTCTAAAATAAAAATTTATAATTGAAAATAACTAATTTGTATCTTTACAAAAAAATAATAGATATATTAATGTAAATAGAGTCACACTTTTTATTTCATCTTTTCTTAAATTAATATAAATGTCATATTCAATGAAATATAGCATATTTATTATATATATTAGATAATTAAATTTAAATTTTCAGAATAAATACATCAAATATTATAAAATATAGCATCAGATAAATTTTAGATCCTTTTCCTGCCCTATATTACCCGTTTTACCCTTACTGAGGTGACAAAAAATATTATGGCTACTATTCATAATGAAAAAAATAAAGGGGTTATTTTCAAAATGTAAACCTCATGATTCAAAATATTTTATCCATTTTTAATGATTAAATATTCAAAATTTGTAGTAATTCATTAAAGATAAAAATCCAAATTCAATGAAAAACTATTTTTTAATAAAAACGTCATTCTATGTTAAGAAATGTTTTTTTCAAAATTTAACCATTAAATTGATTCAAATAAAATTAAATGCATTATTAATAATATTATATAACTAAATTTACATTAAAATCATTTTAAAACAAAATATAACATTTTACAAGATTGATATAAAAAATTATGTTTTTAATAAAAATAAGTACTTTTTACAATTCCTGGGAAAATCATTGTTTTTAGAAAAATACTAAATGTATACCCTATGAAAATTTTTATATGATTATTTAAAAATTTAAATCCATTTTATAAAATAGAATTTATAAATTTGGGAAAAAATTATATATAATATTTTCTCTCATAATTCAATAAAAATCATTTTTGAAGGAAATGTATTTTTTTAAGTGTAATATAAATTTCTTAAAAATCAATGATTATTTCAAAAGAATTGCTCAATAAATTTATATTTTTTAAAGCCTTTAAATTTATTTTTAATAATGTTTTTATTCTTATTAATACCCACCAATTCAATTTATAGGTTATAATGGTCATGTTTATATAAAATTATTTCTAGGTTTGTTTAATATTAGTGTTTTGTTTCATATATGATATCGAACAATATGTTATTATCAAAAAATAAATGGGTTTTATAGATCATGTGGAAGAAGATTCTCAATGGATTGATCGTACAGAAGATATAAAATGATCTGGTGGTTAGTGTTTTAACTAGGTTTTTTAAAACATTGTTTTAGTGTCATGCTTACATTTTGCCACATTAGTGGATTCTTCGTCTCTACACTCCCTTATATATAAACATATCAAATAAACTCCGCATATATGAATAACTGGTTTCCATAAAAACAAATACACATGTATGCCCATGGTGAGCACTACCCTACATGAACCATTCACCTCTCACGAACTACCAGTGCATTCTTAGGCCTGCCCATGAAGGTTCTTGGTCTCATACTACCTTAGGCTGGCCATTCAGACAGACTCCTATGTGTTGAGAAAAACTCCAACATATTCAGTTGAGTTATCCTCTTTACATGCTTGGGGATAGCTGAATTGTTTACTAAACTCTTAAAAAATTGTTTTTAAATTCTTTAAAATATAATTCATTCCCTTCTCAATATAATTCAATATCAAAATATTGTATATCCTTATAAAATTATTCTCCATGGGATTCTAAAAATTCCCCATTATTATTATAGACTAATATGTATTATTTAGTAAAATTTATCAGAATTTAAGAGCTTCGCCACAATATTTATGTTTACAATGAGGATTGATCAAGTATGACATGAAATTCAATTTTTTATTTCATCAGAACCCTCCAATCATCATTACTTCATGTACAATCACCAAACACATATTGACACATTGGAAAATGTAACACTTACATGGGATCAATAGTTTCCTAGGGTATATTCTCTATTTTCACCCTTATTTGATGATATCCATATCAATGATCCACATTTGATAATTATTGTGTTCTTATGAGAATATCAAAAAACAAATCAATTTATTGTACATGGTACTAGTGTTTGATTGTGATCTTGGTAAGGTCATGATAATCAATGAAAAGATTCAATGAACCATCAAATATTTTATCAATGATAACATATTATCCCCATGTTAAAGCACATGTTGTATAAATCCCAATTCTAAATTCCCTTAATGTTAAATTTTCAATTTCTTTAATTTAATAGATGATATCCTATATAGTCTCTTTGATATATGAATAGAACCAAGCGTAAGTTTAATTGAATATTCAACCTTATAAATTGTGGTAAAAATGGAAATTTTCTAGAAATAAATCAATATATTAATATGTAATTTCTATATCATTGATTTTGAGTTTCTAACAAACTATTTAAGGTAAATATCCTTCATTATTCGGTATCTTGACCCATATCAAAATATTAATTTCCAAAGGAATTAAATTTCTATATGTTAATCTATATATGATCATGGGATGATTTGGGGTGTGAAATGATATTTAATTATCCTTACAATTGATAAGATCTATATTCAATAATCCAATCTATTACTAATATTATATCATATTTTACCAAATAAAGAATAAAAAGATCTGTTAGAAGTATCTTCCCACACACCTTAATTAGTCAATAATTCATATTCAAGCATCCTATCATAATGTGTATTAATTAATAACATAGTGTCTAATATTTAATGTTAATAATCATGAATCTTAGGAAACATGTAAGATACTAAGGAATGAGAAGAAATAGAAAAAATATTCATAGTTCTGTATTGGTTAATTATATTACTTTTCACCAGTTTATATTATGATACACTTTAGAGATAGAGATTACATAATCTCATCCTTTCCACCTTGGTTTTTGAGTTTTTTAGATTAATTTTTATCATGTGACATTATATTAGTTCATTAATTATCATAATCCCAAAACTCATTATAACTGAATCATTGAAGTTATAATATTATTGTTTTTCACCTGAGGGTTATTGTACTTATTATTTAAATTTTATACTTGTTTCAAATTGTTTAGATATATTATCATTTATTAGAATTAAAATATTTTCATTAGTAGCTTATTTGATCTCCATATAAAGTTAAATGAAAAAATATTCATTTTAGATTTAAAATTCAAAAATTAGTAAATTCCACTAAAATAATGCATCAAATTGAATAAAAGGCCATGTACTTGAGACTAGAATAGGGTGTTTACCCAAGTATAGTATTTTCATAAACATCGAGCATCATATTTTTTTCACATTAATTAATTTTTATTTTTTATAGATTTATATAATTGATTAATTAATCATTTATTATGGCCTTGACCTTGATCCATCATTATAAGTTCATTATTTATATAGGAGTTAGGTTTTATAGAGGATGCATCTACTATAAAGAAGACATCATATATCAAAGGATCATCATAGGATGATTACTAAATCATAATTAAAGAGGTATATTTGTTTTATATGATACATTATTTTTAAAAAAAATTATATGATAAATATGTATTGTTTGATGTTTGAATTAGCCTATAAAATGTTAATATGTTCTTCTACTTCTCATCCTTTTTTAATGTAAAAATGTCCTAAAATATCAATGGATGGATTTGGAGCAACCATAGAGAGAATGTTTGAAGGGAAAAAATTCCATCTTCAATACAGAGCTATTACTGTTAGAAATGATTTATATAATTTTATATTCATAATATATATTATTAAATAAATCTTATTCCCTTAGATTAATCAATATATAAATAATGAACTAAAAGATAACATAAAGAGACTATTTATTAACAAATTTTGATAATCCAATAATAAATTATTTATATGAATGAATTTATTATCCTAGCAAATAAAATTTTAAATTTTTTGTTCATATAAGTCTAATCTGTTTAGAATCATCAAAATTATAATTGTGGTTTATTAGAAATCATACTGATAAATTTCAAATTTTTTTAAATCTATCTAGTTTTTTAGGAACATAACTAATGAATAATTTGTGATTGGGGAAAGATATAGAATGATGAATTTAAGATCTAGTGACCCATAAATATTAGAATTTATCAAATATGTTTATCCCGGGTCAAATCACCAAAATTTATGGCGGGTGGTGGAAAATATTGTTAGTGTAAAAGAGTCTGGTAGAGGGATTTGGTATAGTGACTGTGTTTTTTATAAAAGAATTAAAAACTCATTAGTGAGTTTTGGTATGCAAAACCCACTTAGGTACGAAAAAATATTAAATTTTACCAAGTAAACCACTTCAGAGAATGTTTTTTATTCGTATGCTGGTTTTTAAGTGTGGTGTTTACCCTTGGGATAAATTTTAGAATGATTCTTGACCATTCAGTTTTTAGGTGAATATTGTGTTTTTGTATAATAAATAGATACATATATCAACTAATTTTAATGTCAAAATATCCAAAACAGAGCATCAAATGGAAATTAAAACATTGTGTTTGTATCCATAATAGTGGGTTTTAACTAAATAAGTTATAATACTCATTCAAGATTCCGTCCCTATACCAGGATGTTATAGTGATTTATATTTTAATTTTTTTTCCTGGTTAACTAATCCACAAAAAACACATTCACATGGGTTTGTGAAATAATTATCACCATGGAATAATAAGGGTTATGGTAAAGATATCATCCAAAGAGGGATATATGATCCACAAAATGAAGGAGAACAAATATGGATTGCAGATCAGTGGGATGCGAACCTCGAAGAATTGGAAAACCAATATACAACAGGGATTTGTTATTTTGAGCAGACTAAATCACATTATATACACTCTCAATTATTTTTTGGTTTTTTAGATGGTTTTCTAAGATTTCCAAGTAATGGTGTCTTAATTTATGATGTAATAGGTTAATTGATATGGTTCATGTTTTTTCTATATCTAGAATTCCAAATCACATAGATTCTGATATTTAAAACACATTTTAACTAGTTATTTAGTATGTATATGGTTTCAATAAAATATATATAAATGGTATGATATATAGTTTCCATACAAAAATTTTGTAGGGTAATAGGGTACACATCTTCGGGTTTAGTAAAGAACATGCTCAACCCTAACTTTGATATACATGTAGTGTGATCAGAGATATGTTCCTTTTTGGATTATAAGGCATCACATGGGTTGTGTTACGTGTTTAAGGAATTAATTGGCCACTATACACTCATGTGTTGAGTGCACATTCTTGTAAGTTAGATTCCACATTACTCGTGTCTCAACAGTCTACACATTGACCAACCATCCAGGTTCTTATTCATTATAAATAGGGTCAATGTACCATGTATATATAGATAACACGACTCATTTTGTGTAAGTGGTACATTTTGAGGTTCAAAAGTGAGCCTTACATGATGTATACTCCAATATAAATCATCAAGTGGTGTGAATTCAAATAAAAAATTTATTGAATTATATTTATCGCTAACATTTTATTCCTATACAGCATTTTCAATATAGTACATTCCATGCACTATAGAGACTTCTATAGTTTTTATATATTTTCACCAAATAGTCTGGTTTTCATAGGAGAATATACTATTCTATGAAATGATCCACATATATTATGAAGGGATGATCCTATTTAGTCACTAATTTCCATCTATATTAAATTTTTGGAATTTTGAGTATCTTTTATCTATAGAGATGGTGATGTGGTTTTGATGATATATTCAGAGAAAAAATTGATTTTATTTACTCCCCTTTATTTTGGGACATGATACTCCATTGATAGAACCATTTTATGTATGTAGTTTTTCTATAAAATGGATCTTTTGTATAAATTAATTGATTATAATCATCAATATGTAATTTTTTTTATGTTTTGTGGTACAAAATAGAGTTTGATAAAATAAATGAAGAAAAATGATATGAATTTAGTGATCCAAGATCACTTCACACCATAACTCAAAGCGGTACGGTATGACACTGGTCATTTAACGAAAAATTAAAAATGAAACAAATTCAACACCAAAACCAGAGCTTAGAAATGTTGAACTAGACAGAACTAAGTGAAACTGGATGGAAATAAACTTTATACATCATGTATGTTATTCCTGGATTCTAACATGAAAAATTTCATAGTGTCAAAACAAGGAATGAAAATTCTAGCCCCAAATAATATATGTCATGAATCTACTATACATAGTGGGTAATATTTGGGAAGTCAAAAATGATATTCTTTATTGACTCTTTGTTGGTGCTATAAATTTTGAGTCTATCAGTCATTTTCACATCGCGTGAATGTTACAAGACATGTAATGTTTAGGGTGAGTTTTTTATTTCCAAAATATTACACATCATAAATAGTATATTAAAAGTGTCTGATGTATTGGATTGTAATTTTAATTTATTTTTTCATTACTACTGAATTATTTATGTTTAACATTTTGAATAACTAACAGGACATGTAAATTTGATTTCCAATAGCTTTTCCCAGTTTGATCTTGTTGTTCATTATTAAGATATAGGTTTGGTCCTTGACTATGATTCAACTTCAATATATATTAAAAATTCTGATGTAAATTCATCTCTTTTTTCTTCATACTTCATCAAACGTTGTGTCCTGACACAAAACAACAAAATAATAAAAATAATGAAATGTTTAATAAAATAACATAATGAAATGGTCCATTTTAAATCCAAAAATACATGTATAAAGTGGTTCTGTCATTTCCCCCACTCCTAGAACATGCTTGTACTCAAGCATATATTATCTACATAAATAAAAGAGTAAGAACATGTTACTAATATTCCAAATCCCAATAAATTAAATAAAATGATTATTAGTGGGGTTTAACCTTTCAAGAATCATATAAAACATCAATTCAAACTCACACTATATAAAGATGAAAAATCAACCAAGGTGTTTTAATTTTTTTCTTTTATAAGTAGTCGGTATTCTCCTCCCATTCATTCATATATCACAATTCATTATCATCACACCTTCCACATCATGATTTACCTCATAATGGATTACTTTTTCTCATCACTTATGATAAAAGTTCAACTACATTTATGTTCTTATAATGAATACATGTTCTTTTACCATTGGATTGAAAAGGAAATACTTTCTCCACTTCATAAAGACAAAATTCACAAAACATAATTAGGTATTTTCAATAACGGTTCATATGATTCTGAGGAATAATTTTATTGGGATTTATTGTTTAAAAAATTAATACTCGATTTAGTTGGATTATATATAAATTATAAGTCATGATATCAAAATTTAAATGGTAATGAAATACTCCACTATAAAGTATAAAATTCTACTTTCGAAAAAAAATCAATGTCATGTTCATGATCAAAAAAATCATCTAGAATGATTTTATCATTGAAAATTTTTATTTTATTTATTCTTTTTTCTACCTTCTCAAAATTTATTCTTTGAATTTATCTCTCATACACCACCAAACCACATATGATAAAAATCAGTATACTATTAATTCCGATTTTTTATACTCCCAAAAAATAACCCATATTATATATTCCTATTGTTCATTTTCATCATTTTTTTTTCTAGAAGGGAAAACTATTAAGCATAATTAAATTATTAATAGATCTTTATAATACACCCACACTTTTCTTATAAAAATTAATATATAATTTCAACCAAGACATCATCCATCCTACACACTTAATCAATAAAACATCATAAAATATAAATAAAACAAGGTAGGAATGGATAAATATGGATTGTAGTGTGGCTAATTCCAAAACTGGTCATTCATGGATTTTATAGGCTAAAAATGGTTAATTTCATGGTTGGTCTAAGGATATGGGATGGAAAAAAATCATTGATCATTATAAATTTGGTTTTTCATAGTCTTAAATTCAACAAGTTCCAAAGAAAGTTATAATTGGGGGAGTCCCCCAAGATCACTCAATAAATAAACTTAATATATAAAAACGAAGTATTTGGTATTGAAATACTCTGGAGGATAGACCATATAATTTGGGAAAATTACTCATGGTATGTAATTCCAATAATAAAGCAATCCATACTCATTATATAAATTCAAAGTGTGAAAGTGGTAAAGAAATATCATTTTCATGTATAAACTAATTCCATAAAATCATGATTCATTAATTCAATATAAATGATTCACTATAAATAGACAATTCCACATTTTACACATTAACTTTTATTTACAAAAAACTCTAAAACATCAAATCGTGGGATTCCTAGTAAATTTATATATCCAAGATCATTCACATGAAGTAAGAAATAAAATTGTGGACATGAAATTTTCATTAAATGTTCAACAATAGATTAGGTAATTTAAAATTAATATAATTTAAATGAAAACTCCATTCAAAATTGATTCTTTAGTTGAGTTTTAGTGTGTTCATTTAGGTATGCATCATCTTCATGATGTTCATTTTTTTCTGTATCTATATTCTCCACCCATACATCATCTTCATTAATGTACTTGAAAAATAAGAATAAAATATATGATAGTGCGGTCTTATTCATCACTTGGGTTAAATTATTATTATTATTGCATAAATTTCCAAATGCGATGATCTATATCACCATCCACCCACATCTTTTCTATTTTCTATAGAACATATTAGGATTTAATGGTGAGTGTAAATCAATCACCAATATGTGTGAGAAGTTTATGACATGGACTATTGTTAATTAGGGAATAAAAATTAATAATTATGAATTTCCATAATTTATAAAAAGATCATATTATAATGACATACACATATGAATGACGGTAGACGGATTGATACTTCATTAAAAATTCCCTTCACATCACCATTTTACTAAGGCGGGAGAGACGAATCAATTGATGAATATTTCACTTACGATCCAACAAAATTACAATTGATAAACATTGGAAACAATGATAGCATATAACTACGTTCATCCAAACCCAATCCAATCACCCTATTTATCAATTATTTTAAAATTAATCAATTTGAACTTTTTTTCAGATTTGAAAACTAAGAAAAACTATGTTTTCTAAAAAACCACCAAAAGAGAAAAACTATTTTATGTGAACTCTTGTTATGGGGAAATCCTATGTTAACTACTATAATATAAATTTGTAATTAAAATATAGGTTTTTCATACCCCATGAATGGTGTGTGTAAACTTTTCTACCATTACAAGGGATGAAGTTCCTAAAAACACTAAAATTATGAATAAACCATAGTTTAACTATCCATTAAATTTAATTTGATCCTAAAATTGAACAAACAATAACCCTTTGAGATAATAAATCAAAAAATAGAGTTTTTGGAAATTCACTTAACTGATTTAGGTGATACTTTCTGTGATCACATTGAACCTGTAATAGTGGCTAGAAATCCCAACCAAACACTATGTCATCTCTATGCACTGTAATTCGCTAACCAACAAAATTAACTGAAAACCCATGACTTAGAAAATTATTTTGAATTGTGAATTAACATCATAAAAATTATACCTAATCTCCTGTTCTTGCAAGATAATACCCATATAGAAACATTTAATAATTCAAAAATGTGTTCTCTAGTTGCAAACCCTATAGAGTCATGGAAGAATAGGTAATTAGGAGGTCATTCCACTTATAATTTGAGGGATCAAAAATATTAATGGGTGTACGGTTGATAACAAGGATAGGTCCAAGACTGGGAGGATCTCCAAATATGCTTCATGAAATGATTTATTTCATATATCTTAGATCCCAACTATCATAAAGGATATCGATATATTTTTTGATCAACTGGAGATACACTTCATGATTTCAAAGAGTGATTCAAGAAGATTTGCGCTAGATTCCCACATCATAATCTTTAGTAACACCTATTAGAATTTTTATTTTATCATGGACTGCTAGAAATAGATAGAATCCAGCTCAATTCCTCATATAGAGGATCCATGATTAAAAATCCTCCAACATATCCAATGTTATGATTGATAATATTTCTTAGAACTCCAAACAATTAAGAATGAGATGTTCTTGCACAAGGGG
The DNA here is from genome assembly GCA_963277665.1 of Viscum album. NCBI lineage: Eukaryota > Viridiplantae > Streptophyta > Magnoliopsida > Santalales > Viscaceae > Viscum > Viscum album. Next base: position 683,303,832 of record OY728139.1, on the reverse strand, counting down.
AATCCATGAGGTGATCACATCTAATTCAACTGATATAATCAATAATTAAATTAGATAAATTACCTAGTTAGTGAGACAAATGGATATGAACCATGTATAAAAGAATAATATCCAACTCTGATTTGTGGTTTATTCTATTCTACTTAACATTACATTGACCAGTTTCCATATGTATAGGGGATAAAAATTTGTCCAGTGGCCTTTCAGCCAAATAAATTCCATCTGAATCAACCACATCAACCCCAGACTCAAACATGATATGGCCAAAATCAAACAAATTCATACTATCTAAACCAATAACTAACATAACCCCCTTTATTGTAGTATAAATAACATAACCCAACAATCCTTCAACAACAATTTCATCCACCACTGTTCTGTTAGAAAACCTTTGAGAATACATCAACAGTGCACCATAAAATAGGAACCAAAATATTTTTCCGGCTAGTTAAGAATTTGGACAAACCTTATAAACTGTAATCTAGGAAAACTCTCACTATATCCAGTTTTGAATACTAAGGAAAGTTTAGGTGTTATTACAACATGAATAGGAAAATATCATCATCCAAATTAACAACATGATTCTAAATAATCTATGAATAATTATAAAGATCCTCTTATCCAGACAATAGAATAAAATGATAATCAAGAAAAAATAAAGTCCTGGTTCAAAAAAGAGAAGTCAAAAACAACTATACAAATGTATAAAATGGAGAAAAATGATATCCAAGAACCATTCCATTATTCATTAGTAGACTTAAAGAATGGTCAATTATAAAGAATTAAAAAATATATTAAGGATACCTTTTAGACGGTTGACCCAAATATCCCCCACTAAGATGCAATATAAAAAATCTTGAAGTGTGAAAAATTACTGAAGGAATTATTCACAAAGGGAAGATGACTGGATGGAAATGAAAAAATAATCTTAGGAAAAATCATCTCAGCACTGGTCACACCTCCAATACAAAAAAAATCAAAATCTTGGGACATTTTATATTCCATTCACTATTAGATCAATAAATTTTATTAATGCATTATGTGACATGAGAGCTTTAATAAATGTCATACCTCAATCAATATTTTTTAAAACATAAAAATTTATAAAATAATAAAATTTTATTCGATAGAGTGTATGACATGAAATAACAATTATATAATTTATTATAATATTTTATTTTATTGCATTAATTGTATGAAATATTTGAGATAGTTTTCATTTCACGCGACAATGTGTTTCTTCAATATGTTATGTAACATGCAACACTGAGTTTTACCAAATACTATTAATTTTATTATTTAAAATGAAAAATATCCACCAGTTGTTAAATTGGAGTTTAGAAATAGTATTATATAACTTATGAAAATATATTTTTGAATTCATTGGTTACTGATTTATAATAAATGAATATAAAAACAAATTGAATGGAAATGAAATGTTTTTATAAAAATAATTATGCACCAAAATAATTTTATCTTAAGAAGTTAAATTAATTAATATTAGTGGTAGATCATAATGAAATTTATATATTATATTTTTAATAAGGTGTTTGAAATCCATATAATATATTTTTTAGGCACAATATAAGAACAAATCAAATTTTATGCATAAAAAGATGTATTTTTTCAAAGGAAGTCTTACCACCTTTGAAGGGATGACTTATTTTAAAAATAAATTTTTACACTGTAATAAATTTACCTTGAAAAAAAATCCATTTTTACATCTAAATTTTAAAATTAAGATATGATTAAATTCATTTATTTTTCAAAAAAAATTCATTTTTTATGAATAATGATAATATTGAATTTTAATTGAAAATTTACTTTTCATCTAAATGATTTATATTGTTAAATTATGTAAAAAATTTATTTTAATGTTAAATTAGATCAATTTTACAGCTCTAAATCCAATTAGGGTCATTGTAATCATTTTTTATAGTAAATATGTATATAAAAACATTTCCAACTATTGAACATTTTCACTTTAAAAACTCAATTTCTTGTCTTTCTTATGAGATTCATTTTAAAATAAAAGCTGCTACATCTTGGATATAAATTTGTAGAAATGGATTTTTTTTATTTGGAATTGTAATAAATTATATTATCTAATATGGTCAACTGATTTTTTACTTTAAAATATAGGGAAATAATTTAAATTAATTACATTGATTAAGTTAAAAACAACTTTACTTAGTGGTAAATCATATAATATAAATAGTAAAATAATATAAAAACATGTCCAAATCTAAGGGAATTGACATATATTGACCATTATTAAATTATAATATAATTGTATTAGTTTATGGGACACTTTCCCATAAAATATACTTATATAATAAGTTATGTAAAGAAAAATACAAAAAACCAAACATCCTCACCTTTAATATTTATAAAACATTGTGATAGGGAAAAACATCATTTATTCCATTATATTTTTATTTTGAAAGATAACTTTTTTTAGAAAAAGAATTTATCTTTAATTTTTATAGATGAATTATGAAATTAAAATTCTTTAGAAACATCAATAGAGGAATTATTTTGTTAATAATAAAATAAAATAAATATTACAAAAAATATTAAAAGTGATGAAAATTGAATTAATTATTATGATACCTTATTTTTAATGATTAATATTTCATGTTACAAAAATTAAAACTCAAAAATACTAAAATTCCATAATTGGATTTATATTTTTATATTCAAATTAAATGATTAATGTCAAAGTTGACTTTAATGTAATTTTACTAGAAAGGATATTTTATTAAATGATTAAAATTTTCTAAAAAACTATATTATTAAATGTGATTTTTTAAAATTAATTAATATAAAATATCTTATATTCATTGATCAATTTTTCTTTTATAATAAACTTATTGACCTCAAAATAGTAAAAACATTGTTAATGTGATTAGGGTTCAAGCCGTGTTTTTATGAGTTGCATGCTCTTCTCTCAAAATTAATTTCCAAATAATGGAATTTTTATTTTATAAATTGGATATAATATTTATAATAAGTGGGTGTAAATTTTTTAATATTTATAACATTAATTTAAAATTAATAAACGAATTACCACGGTTAGAAATCTAATTACCTTAGTGAAAAAAAAAATATAAAATAAGGAAACATATAAGTTATGGAAGAACATTATAAAAATTAATTTATTTTAATGTGTTCATGGTGTTTCTTGACCACATAAATCATACCGTCCATTATTATTAATTTTGTTGGCCACATGACGTAAGGGAGACCTCCAAATAGTTAATACCACAGATTATTTAGAAGAATTCCACTCTGCTTCAACTATAAAAGGGCGGTCACTCTCCCTCGTATTCATTGAAATTAAGACAATTGGATTGTAAAAAACATTCCCCAATAACTCCCACGAATCCCTAAACTTATATTAGATTCCTTATTTTTGGAACAATGTAATCCTCTTATGTTATTAGTGTAAACCTAAGAAGGATACCTGAAGAAGAGGTAATGTTCTTCAAAAAGCATTTTTATTTTATTTTCTTATCCACCTCATTAAATAATTATTATACCATGATTATATAATAAAATATGTATGTTAAATATAATAAGATTATTTTATGTTATGGTTATGACCAACAACATCACACACTTCCATAAAATGGGTTACAAACTCATCATTTGTTGGTACGACGGAATACACCTTGCGAACCAATGTCCTTCATTTTTATATTACCACCTTTCATGGTAAAGGATATAGAAGGATTTATAGTTTATAGATGAAATATTTTATATTTATGATTTTATTTTGTTTTTTAATTATTATGCCAAACATACCTTCATGATTTCTATTTTTTGGAATACAATATCATTGCTCTGGTGTATGGTGGACTACCATCTGACAAAGCGATTTCATTCATTAATACACTAACATCAATGTATTAAAGATGGTTTTAAATAAATATTTGAATTTAATGACATAATAATTATACTATGATGATTATATATATATAATATACTTTTCTTTCTTTCAATTGGAAAAGATAATGGAAACAATGATCATGTGTATGTACGCCATATTGTCTCAATGAATGAGGTATTTTATTTCTGATAACTAAATTTTATGGATTACTCTAAACAAATATATAATGAATATATCTTTATATAATTTGTTTTATTAAATATATTATTAAAACATTAAAATATTAATATGAACAAAAAAGTCAAAAACATTCTCGAAAAACAAGGAAATTACCTCAAAAAATAATGAATATAATAGATGATTACTAAAAACAGGGTGATAAGATGATATAAAAGGAAAATATATGATATTATAAACATTAATATGGTTCTAGTATAATTATATAAAATTATTAAAACAATTATACTATATTTGAAAGGAAAATCACCTAAATGAAGCATAGGGTAAGGGATTTTGTCTCAATTTACATTCTGTTGAGACTAATTTGTTATTATACCCCAATTCACTTTTATATGGTGTACGTAAAGCCCCTTTAACAAGTAATTTCGTGATTAATTAATTATTCATGCTATTTAAATTTATAATTTTGATTTTTTTCATCTAATGGTATTTTAATTAAAAGTTACCAAGTTGGAAGGGATTTCTTAACTCAATCTCTACTAATTTGTTTAGTCTTTTACTTTGTTGATTATGATATTCCAAGATTATGTGTTTAATTAATTTATATTATATTATAATTTAAATACACTTGTATTATGTGGATTTATAGTTGATACAAATAATCAATTCATTTTTTAATTCTCTCTCCTACATAGTGGTCATTTTAAGGGTTTATTTCATAATCTCATTCTAATCGAGATTGTTTATTCTAGACTATCCTTTGAATTAAATTACCAGAAAATTTCCTAATAAACCCTTGACATTTAATTTCATCCCATTATTAATTAAACCATTCAATTAGTAGTAAAATAATCCCAATATTTGTTACTTAATTTTAAAAAAAACATTTATCAAGAAAATATGAATTTATTTCCCTCTCTGGATGGAATCATGTTTTCTTCAGAAACCATGTTTTATTAAAATGTTTTCAAAAGTGTGTGAAAATTTTAAAAATTATTTGTTATATAAATTTCCACTCATTTCTAATCATTTCTAAATTTTTTCAATGGAATATTATTTTTCTTTACAAATAATAAAAGTATAGATTTTATAAAACATCTGAAATAAAACATTGTTTCAACATATATGACATGAATGGAATTTATAGCTATCAAGACCATGCAAATGTTTTCAAGGTTATTTTATAAATTTAAAATTGAATTTTTAAAGAAAAATATTTAAAAAAAATTTCTGATATTCTAGTTAAAAAAGTGACTTTCAATGAAAAAAATTTTGAAAATGTTTTTTAAAATGAAATGGATATTTTCATCATGAATGGTTTTAAATATATTTTTTGGTATTTTTGTTCTTGAATCAAATGAACTCGTTCTAATTAACCCAATGGGTATAATTGTAATAATATTATCCTTAATCTTTCTCTGGAAGGTTTATGATCACTTTGACTAAGGATAGTATAGACATTCAATTCCTTGATTCATTTTTTTATCATTAAGTTTAACCTGAATTATCCAATTTCATGTCAGAATTAAATTATTCCAAAATGTCAAAATTATTCATCATAGATACATTTAGGTTTTGAACTGTTTTCCAATTTTAAATAAGGTATTTACTTCGACAGTTATTGATTAACTAGGGAAATATTGATAAATTTTCATCCTTTACACAATACAAATATTGGATAAGGGACGTTATTTGTGAGATAAATTGATTATTAAATATTTGAGGAATTATTTTTACTATTATGACATTGGTTTGGGACCATTTATATTAATCCTCTTGATACATTTATATTCTCAAGATATGAAATTCGTTAGACAAACCGAATGTGTTTGTGACTAGTATGTTTTAAACTACCTTGTGAAAGGTTTTGATTGTAGATATACTGTTGAAAAAATTGAATTGGTTTGTACCACGTATGTTTTAAACCATATTATTGAATTTTCATGATTGTAATGTTATTATGTAACTTGGAAATATGACGTCTGATTAATAGAAATTACCTTTATTCAAATTAATTTATTATTATCCATGAGATTTTCACTGTTACAAATTCTATGGATGTACGTAATTCTCAATTTATTGAAAAATGGATTGTTTTATAGTTATTTACATTGAAATTTTGATAATTTCTTATCTAGTTATTTAAATATCATGTATTTTCAGTTCTTTACCTTTCCAGTTTGATTATTCATTATGGATTCAGAATAGATACTATGGTAGTTAACTCTTTCTGGGTATTTAAGATCACCCTCATTTTGTTTCTTTTCTCCAAGATTCCACACAGTTTACTATAACTGGTATATAGGGATTCTCTAGAGGGAATAATGATATTATAATGGAAAAAATATATGTTGTAATTTGTATATTCAAATGTAATGTAATACTAATGTATGTATCTAGTTTCCAAGACAACTAAACTGATCGGCCCTTCAGGATTTGTTTCTTTGCATCTCCTGCCAATGTATTGGTAGTAGGCATCAGCTCCAGGATATAAGTGTAAAGACCCTGAAATTTCTAGTAAATTTGTTTTCTGAATTCTTTGGAATTCTATGAGTCTGCAGTTTCTAACGGCGCCTGATTCCGAGGCCTGGTGTGCTTGGAATCAATTTATAATGTTTTTTTCGGGTACGTTCAGTAAATGTTTGTGCGTTTTTTCTTATCTTTTGAATTGGTGCTCGAAATTGAAATCTGAGGACACCGATGAACTCGCAGAACCGGTGTTCGTTGAAGGGGACCATTACCGCATTTGTGTTCTATGCGGGTTGGAAGTTATTATTTGGGGATTTATAATAAGTTAAATAAATTTTTTGTAAACAATTTTATTTATATGAGTTGGTTATTTCCTACAAGGGGGCGTTATGGGTGGTCCCACACCCACATAACCTCCCATGAGAGGATAAAGTGTGGGGGGCCCACACGAGGCCCTAACTCCTCAACTCCCTTAAATTCCCCATTAACACCCCATTTAATTTATTTGACGACTCCCCCTCATTTATTTTGGTAGAGCCTCTCCACATTCCACCCTCCCCTCATTAATGTGCCAACCTCATCAATTTAATTATGCGAGCCCCCTTAATTAATTGATTCAATATGAATTAATTCGAAAGTCATTGAAATATTTTTTTAATATGAGAAGCATATTGTTTCATTTTGGGTTGGCAATTATTCTCTTTGGGAAGGATCTGGAGAAATAAAAATAAAAGTGTTCTTCTCCAATGAAGAACATGAAGAACGCTCCGTGACTCGAACGACGTGATGCAACTTCATCCTTTCTTCTTCCCCCGATGTTAACAAAATCATTGACTCTTCCTCCATTGTTGACGGGATGTCACTGTTCTTCCACGACACCCAACTACCACAATGCTCATCTTCTGCGGCTCGACGTTGTGTGACGTCAATTTTGAGTTAGGGGGTTTACTTCAATTATTAATTGAATAAAATTTTTCTTTTCTCTTCATTGGAACCATGTTTTAACTTTGACCATATGATACCGCCTAACATGGAGGGCGCGGGACAAACAAACATGGCCCAAATACCCTCCGTTGAACCTTGTTTTATTTCGATGGAGGCAGTGAAGGAAGTGGTGGAGGCGTCTGGAGGAAGCAGAGGCCATATGCCAGACCCGTGGAGAGGAACTGCGGCCCGCATCCGCAGGCTACTCAGCTGAAGAAGAACCGTCCGGCCGACGCCGACAGGGCTGGAGGACCGCAGCACCTCTAAGGTGTTGCGCTGTGGAGAACCGCAACCCATGCTCCATGGGACACTATGGCGGCGAACCGGCCGGCTCGTCAGTCGTCCGGGTTGAAGAGGTCGCGGCACCCGTAGGTGCCATGCGGGAGGACAGTGGACCGCAGGCCGCTCACTACGGGAAGACCGACTGACATCGGTCGGCCGAACAGGAGGGAGGCGTTGCCAGACAGGGTAGGCGCCCCCCCCCCCCCTCCCCCCCGCTCCGCGTCGCTCGGCCAGCTGTCTGAGCCGCGACCAACACCTGGTCGGGCCTCGCCATCCATGTGTCGGGTCGTGCCCCGCTGGGCTGGGCCGCGCATTATCGGGTCGGGCCCATTTCTCATAAACGCGAATTACTTCACGACTCTGTGTCCGATCAACATGCCGTCAATGACACTAGGACCCTTGCAACGAGGCGGTCCTTTTTCAATAATCTAAGTGAGTTTTGGACAACATTGGAAAACTGATGGGTTTGGAACGAGCATATTTCCAATCGGACCCCTGGAAATGAAAAGCTAATAACACTCTGACTGAGCGTCCGATTGACGCGCCATCTGTCGCACTGGGATTCATTTGACAATACGGAACTCCATGATACATCAAATCTGGTCTTTGTGATAGTTGATGTATCGAACCCTTGGTTCGAGGAGCGGAACCTCCCTTAATCGATTGTGTTGTATGCGGAAACCCTAGAGCTGGATGCGACTGCGACGACAACTGTATTGGAATCCTCTGTGGGTTCAGTAGCGACGACAACTGTACTGGAATCCTCCGTGGGTTCGGAAGTGACGACTACTATACTGTAATCCTCAGTGGGTTCAGGCAGCGATGACAACTATACTAGAATCCTTAGTGGGGTCAGCAGCGACGACAACTGTACGGTAATCCTCTGTGGGTTCGGCAGCAATGACAACTGTACTGGAATCCTCCGTGGGTTAGGCAGCGACGACAACTGTACTGAAATCCTCCGTGGGTTCGGCAATGATGACAACTGTACTGGAATCCTATATGGGTTCCACAGCAATGATATTGGACTGAATCCTCCATTGGTTTGACAACAACGAGACTGGACTGAATCCTATGTGGGTTCGACAGCAACGTGTTACTGTTGTTTTAGGTTTCTGCGAGTATATGCCATTTGATAGTGATAAATGATTCAGTGGATACAACTAATCATCTCGTACTCTATTTATGTTGTGTATACCTATGTGATCTGAGTCTTGACATTCAATCATTATCATCGATGTGATTGACTTTAAATCCTATGTAGACTAGGTTGTGCTTGTGCTGAAGAGTTGGAGCCGAACTGAGATTGTTAACTTAGGTATATGTATGGGAATATATCTAAGTAGAGTTTGTTGATACTTCATAATTGTTTCATTCCTTTTGTGTTTTATCCTTCGTGGATTCTTGGAGACCTTTGGGGGTCTCGGGGTCCCTACTGAGTATCACATACTCACCCCTGCACAGGCTATGCCCACAATACGTTGTGTTGGATGCAGACGACGGACAACACTGATCGAGGAGGAGACATGTAGAGTTGGACGGTAACCGGAGGTGGACCACTTGGAGAGACATAAAAGGAGTAGATGGAGGGACCTGAGGTGCTAAGGAGTCCATCTGAACCCTCCCTTCAGGTGGGATTCCCAGAGGATGACTCAGTAGTGGCTGTTTTACTTTTCTGTAATTTTACTGTACTTGCTATTGGGCTTGTATTTCTGTCCCACATTCCTTTCAGCACATACTTTTTGTATAAAGTATTTACATAGTGTTTACTATTGTTGCATACTATGTTATGTTTGTTTACTTTAATAAAGGCAATTCCTTCTCAGCATTGGGATTTACACCTGTGGTGCTAGTCGCCATCCCCTGGCCTAAGGAAGGCGGGCTTGGGGTAGTCATGGCATGGTCCCCAAGGACGGGTCGTGACAACAAGGGTAAGAGACAATAATGTTTTTATTGAAGGAATTTTAGTAGAAACTTTGGAAACTAGATTTATTAAAATAATGATTATCAAACACAACCCTTTGATTGATATTGAGGATATGTATATAATATCTTCTTGTTCTGGTAAGGTAGACATTTTGTGTTATTTGATATAAATATATCCCTGCTTGAATATTTTCATCAGTTTTTTGAGTTTAATATTGAAAATAATTTCAAATACTTAAACACCCCTTTTAGGTTTTATGTGATGTGATTCTACCAATATTAAGGGAATTTTGGAGAAATTTACAGAAATTATATGTTTTAGTGGGTAATTTATTTAAGGAAAAATGTATTTAAATTTTATAGGAATATTTTAAATGGAATTGTTAACTCTAAGGTTAATATGACCATTAATAAAATTGTAATAATATTCAAATAATATTATTAGACGTTTTCAAAGAAATAATATGTGGAATTGAAAATTGTACTAATTTATTTAATGATTCATTTTATTTCAAGGACATCCATTATATTATTTGAGAATGATATATTAATTATATATATATTGTTTAAAAAAAGGATAACTCATATTTTGGGTGAGTTCTTGTCACATATGGAAACACAGTGGCGCTTGAACCCATGACTGAAGAATAATAAGGGTTTCTCACCGACCACTAGAATACACAATGTCCTGGCTAACATGTCATTGTCTTTTTTGAAAACTATTTGAAAAATAAATTTTAATGTATATTCGGTAGTATTATGTTTTTGGTTAAGAAATTAATTTATCACCCATATTGGTTTTATGAAATATTTAGATACAGACAAAAAAACTATCACCCTTTTATGGATATTATGATCGCTTGAATGAAAATTTTAGTGATTTGTAAATAAGATTTAATATATTTATTTCCATTTCCTAAAGTAAGTGTTGAATTGGAATTTTATCAGAGCATAACCATAATATGAAATTGAACTTATGAAATAGAAATTTATAAAGTTAGTATATTATAATATATTCTTATAATGTGAAATAATTCATCAACTCATGAAAAAAGGGTATCCAAACAGAAATGTTATCCTAACACCTTCATTTATGTTGAACCGGTTATCTTTTAAGACATTAGGGGTTCATGGTTTTTAGAACATGAAATTATATTTGATCACTCACCTTATTATGATAAATGAACTCAATCAATCTCTATAAATATTTATGATTTTCCTCCATGTTCATATCTTCACTTTCCACTCAAATTTCCTTACATAAAAACCTAGTTATTTTTTATTCAGAATAACCTCTCTAGTTACCTTTATCTTCTATTAATAGGATATTGTATAAGAAATTTTATGGTGTGGGTTTCTTGACCATGGTATTTCTAAAATTCAATCCCTTTATTTCAATGATCATGCTTAAATTTTGAGGATGCAATTTTTTAAGGGGGGGAGATTGTAACTCACCCATAATTCTAAAATAATAGCATTTTATTTAATTGTGTGTATGAAATGAAAACCCATGAATTGAAAGGAATATAACATCATGAAACATTATGATATATTTACTATTGTAAATAAATATAATCTATTCTATACACTTCAACATATGCAATACAGAGTTAGTTTGTGTTGCCAAAAATAACAAGTTTCCTCTATAGCTTTTGTTATATGAAAAACCTTATTTTACTGAATATTATATATATTACTATTTAAAATTAAAATTATCTCAAAGCTGTTAAATTGGTGGTTAGAAATAAGATTAACTAACTTATGAAAATATATGGTTTATTTAATTTGTTACTAATTAATTAGATATTATTATACAAACCAATTAATTAAAAAATAACGGTTTTTATATAAATTTATTTTTATGTTCCAAAGGAATTTTATAATAATATATTACATTATATAATATTAGTGTATGATAATAATTAAATATATATTATATATTAAATGAAAAAATTTACATTAATTAAATATATTTCATCAGGATAATATAAGAATAATTTCAATTTTATGCATAAAAGGTTCTATTTTGCTAAATACGGGTTTTCCACTTCTTAATGGAGAAGTTATTTTAATAATAAATTTGGAAACATTATAAATTTTATTTTAAAAAATATGCTACATTTTTTGAATAATAATTTTAAGATTATATTATTGTGGTTTTTTGGTATTTTTCTAATAGGTTTCAATTTTTCATGAATAGTGATAAATACTAAATTTTAATCGAAATCTTAATTTTTATCTAAATATTTATTAAAATAAAATTAATGTTTAATTTGTTTTAAAGGAAAATTAGATCAAATATAAGTATATTAATTTCATTTCGGTTGTTGGAATCAATTTTAAATTAAATCTAGAATATAACAACATTTGAATCATTTGAACATTTTTACTTTAAAAAATTGTTTTCTCATCCAGTATTGGAAATTAATTTTAAATTACTTTCAACAATTTATGGGTGTGAAATTTGGAAAAATGGGATCCCTATTTGGAATCATAATATTTTATATTATTTTTTAATTTATAATTAATTTCTTACAATATTTATAAGTGAACATAGTTAAAATTAATAATAGTCATTCCAGTAAAAACGAGTTTACTTAGTCGTTTTTCATAGAATATAAGGATTACAAAAACCTATGAACTTTTAAAATAAACATTTATAGACACATTTATATCCTTATGACTTTATGATCTCATTTTATAATTTTTTAGGAAATTTTACACGAAATTGGCATATAAAATAACTTAAGTAAAAAATGGAAAAAAGTAACCTTCCTTTACTTTAATATTTATAAGTCATTAGGATATGTCACCAACCACATTGGTATGGTCATATATATAATTTTGAAATTAATAAAATTATCATAATAATTTATCATTAAATTTTAGATATAAATCAAATACTTAAAATGCTTAATAAACATTAACGTGATAATTATTTAGTTAATAATAAAATAAAATAAATGAAACTACAAATACTAAAAGTGAAGAAAATTGAATATGTTATTGTTTTACATTTTTTTGTTTTGTATTAATATGTCATTTTAAACATATTTAATCAAAATATTTAAATTCCATTATTTTCATGATATTATTAACCACAACATAAGTGAATAATGTCAAAATTGACATTAATGCTAATTTATTATAAAATATATTTTATTAAATTTTTTAAAATTACTAAAAAATAATATCCTTTTCCAAGTGATTTTTAAATGTTAATAAATATAAAATATGGTCCATTAATTGACTAATTTATTTTTATAATGAACATATTGACCCCTAAATGTTCAAAATATTGTTAGCATGATTAGGGTTCAAGCAGTGGTTTTACACGTTACATACATATCTACCAAAATTAATTTCGAAAACGTCTGGTATTTTTATTTTATAAGATCGATATAATAATTATAATAATTGGGTAAATATTTTCAAATATTTCTCTCTTTAATTTATTCTTAATGGATAAAATAAAATGTTTAGAAAACTATTTATTGGAATGAAAATCCAAAATGTTAAAATAAGAAAACTTTTATGTTAAAGAATAATATTATAAAAAATCATTTATTTTTGTGTTGTTGATATTTTTATCAACAAAATAAACACTCTCTAAATTATTATTCAATTTCTTATCCACATTATGTAAGGAAGAACTCTCAATTTTGAATACCATTTATTATTTACAAGAATTTCACTCCTAAACTTTAAAAGGGGACTCCATGTACCCCATTATTCACACTTATCAAGCCATTAAGATCCTCCTAACCCTACCCAAATCACTCCCAAATATCCCTATCCTCGTATAAAAAGATGTATTTTTGGAATAAATAAAACCTTATATGTTTTTACCACAAACCTTAGGAGGATACCCAAAGATGATATAATGTTCTTCTATATGTTTTCTTATTTTATTTCTCTCTGCACTTGCTTTAAATATTGTTAAACCATGATTATATAATAACAAAATTATATTACATATAATTATATATTTTTTATGATAATGGTAATACCTAAAACTTCACACACTTCCATCAAAAGGATTATGAAGTCATTGTTTGAGTGTACGACGGACTTTCGCCTCATGAACCGATGTTCTTCATTTTCCCATTACCACATTTAAATAATGGTAATAATGATGAATATATTATTTATATATGATATATATTATATTTATGCAGTAATTATTCTTATGGACTTATTATATCACAAATAACTTCTTTTTTCCCATTTTCTGGGAATCGGATATTGTCGCTCGTGTGTATGGTGGACTACCTCCTCGTGAAGTGATGTGATTAGTTCACACATTACGTGGAATATATTAATCTTAGTTTTAATAGAGACATGTTTTTTATTTTACATAATAATTATACTATAATGACTGTGTATATATATATAATTTCTTTTTCGTTCTTTTAAAATGATATGAAATGGAAACTGTGCTCTTGCGTACATATGAACTGCCCTCTCCATTAGGGGTGTATTTCATTTCCTATATCTAAATTTTATGTATATCACAAAAAAAATGTGATAAATATATATTTAAATACATTATTAAAATATTTATATTATTAAGTCTTTATCTTATTTAGTTGAATAAAAAATATTGATTCTAGATATACTCAAAAAAACAAGGCAATTGACACCCAAAGTATTGAAAATAATGAATGATTATTACCAAACTAGTGATAAGATATTATGAAATGATAAAATATGATATTATAAACTTATATATGATTCTAAAATAAGTTAATAAATTTCATAAAAATATTATATAAGATTTCAAATCGAAGTAAACCAAATGTAAGTATAAGATAAGTAATTTCATCTCAATGAACATTCCCTTGAGACTTATTTTTTATTATGAAACCATTAAATTTTATTTGTGTGTATTACGTCTCATTTGACATGTAATATCATTATTCATTAATTATTCATGGTGTTTTATGTTTTATTTTAAATTATTTCATCAAATGGTATTTTAATTAAACATTACCAAGTTGTGTGGGATTTCATAACTCAATTTCCACTCATTGGGTAAAACATATACTTTATTGATTAAATCATGAAATTGTTTTGTGTTTATTTACATTTTATTAACATATATTGTAACACTAAATTTTTTTATGTGGATTTATATTGGATAAAAATAGTCAATAAATCTATTAATTATCACTTTAATGTAATGATCATTTTTAGGGTTTATTTCACAATCTCATTCAAATTGAGTTTGTTTATTTATGAACATAATTTTAGTGGAATTACATAAAATTTCATAATAAATCATTAAATCTTAATATAATATTTTTATCAATGAAACAATTTATATAATAGTACCATTTTTTCACTCTATTTTAGTTATAATGTTTTTTAAAAAGTTTCAAAAAAACTAAACTTCAATTTTTCTCTTCGGTTGGAAATATGTTATCATTCAAAACCATGTTTTCAAAAAAAATAATGTTTTAAAAATTTAAAAATAATTTATTTTATTAATTTAAAATTTAAAAATAATGTTAATCTTTTTTTATTTTTAAAATAATTCTCATTTGGGTTTTATAAAAAAAAGTGAAATAAAATATTGTTTTACATGTATGACATGAAGGGAATTTCTAGCTCTCATGACCACTCAAATGTTTTAAACATTATTTTATAAGTTTAAAATGTTATTTTCAATGAAAATTATTTTCATAATATTTTCTGAAATACTATGTTTAAAATTCATTTTCCATGAAAATTATTTTCAAAATAGTTTTCAAAATAAAATGGATATTTTCTTCAAGAATGGATCTGATGATATTTTATTACATTTCGATATATCAAAAACAAAGACCATTTATTCATACCCAAATGGGTATATATTTTATTGTTACTATCCTTAATCATCATGTGGATGTTTTTTGCTCACTTTCTGAGGGGAAAGTATTGATATACACTTATTTCATTCATTTTTTTAGTCATTAAATTTACCTTGAATTTTTTAATTTCATGTGGGAATTAAAAAATCACCTAAATTTTAATAATTTATTATATATGTAAATTTATTTCCAAAACGTTCTAACACATTTACATATGATATTTACTCTGATAGTTATTTATTTTCTAGGTAATTATTGATAAGTTTTTATCCTATACTCAATATGGATATTTTATAAGGCACAATGTTTATGAGTTAAATCAATTACTCAATATATGATGAATTCTAAGGGAAGTTATGATACAATTTGGGGACTATTTAAAGTAAACCCCTCGATGTATTGGAGGTATCATGGGATTAAATCAGTTGGAAACCCCCTATGCATTTTTAAGCATCGTGTTTTAAACTATCGTGTGAGAGGTCTTGAAAGTAGAGATATGGTTAGCCAAAATGAACCAGTTTGTACCAATTATGTTGTTAAACTCCTTTTGAAATGTACTAATAATAAATTTATCATCTCTTAGGGAAACATGACATCCCAAAAATATATATTTCTTTCATTTAGATTGAGTTTTTTTTTCTATGATATTTTGACGATGAAAAATATATTGAGGCATTTTATTATTATTTTATTGATTAAATGACAAGTGGTTATAGTTATATACCTTTCCATATTGGATATTCCTTATCTAGTTACTTAAATGGAATGTTTTTTAGTTATTTACCTTTCCATGTTTATTATTCATCATTGATTCGTGATAGCATCCAATCTACTTAAACCTTACTAATCATTTGATCTCACCATTATTTTATTTACTTTCCCTAGGATTATATGAAGTTTACTATGACTGATATATAGGGATATAATAGAGGGAATAATGATATTCTTGAAAAATTATTATGTTGTAATTTATATATTCAAATATAATGTAACACTCATATATGTATCTAGTTTAACAAGACTACTAAATTGATCTATCCTTCAAAATTTGTTTCCTTTTATCTTATTCAAATGTAATGGATGTACACACCATCTCAGGGATACTGGGGTTGGGGTCCCTACATTAGGTATTAAAGGGAGTTAAGTATCATCCTTTCAAACTACATCTAGGAAATAATAGATTATAAATAAAACTATAATATACATTGAGGATAAGTATATAAGAACATCTTGATGTTTTGGTAAGGTAGATATTATGTGTTCATTCCATGAAATACATCCATATATGAATAGTATCACTATTTTATGAGTTTTAGGTTTTAGATAATTTAAAATACATAAACACCTATTTTTTTGTTTTAGTTGATGGGTTTCTACCAATAGTAAGGCTATTTTAGAGAAATTTATGGGTAATATAGGTTTTAATGGAAAATTTATTTGAATAATAATTCCTTTATATTTGATAGACTTAAGTTTAAAGGTATTTATATCCTTAAGTTTTAATAAAATAATTAATGACTTTGTAATAATAGTTAGATAATATTAACATACTTTGTAAAAAAAATAAGTTGTATTAATAACAAGAGTAAAAATGAAATTTCATGATTAAATTTATTTCGAGGATGTTCATCACATTTTTTGGGAATGATATATGAATTATATTAATATGGTTTTCAAAAATGGAAAACCAGTATACTAGGTGGAAACATATCATATCTAGAAATGTGGTGGGGATTTTACCCACGATTTATGGATGAAAAGGGATATATGACTAACACTGGCCTCCACAATGTCCTGGTAAATAGGTCATTGTTTCTTGGTAAACTATTTAAAAAATAAATATTAATGATGATACAATAGTATAAATTTGTGATGTTTGGAGATTAATTCACTTACCATATTGGGTTTTAATTTTTTTGAGATATACTTAAATAATTATCACTCTTTTATAGATCTTATGATCCATTGAAGAATAACATTAGTTCTTCAGGAATAAAAATTCATTTTTAGAAATACATTTCTTTGAGTAATGGATGATTTGGAATTTTATTAAAGTACAACAAAAAGATGAAATTATTATTATTAAATAAAATGTATCAAGTAAGTATATTTCTTAGGGACGGAAATAATTCTTAAACTCTAGGGAAAAGAGTCTTGAAATAATAATGTTGTCCTAATACATTCATTTATGTTGAACTTTTGGTATTTTAAATCATAAAATATTAATGGTTTAAGCCCCTAAAAGTTCCATTTATCGCTAACGTTATTGTGATCAATGACCTAAAACAATCTCCTTAAATATTTACTATTTTCCTCCATGTCCAAATCTTTAGTTTCCACCAATGTTCTCTTACTTAGAAACCTATATATATGTTTTTTCAAATGACTACCATACTTAACATTATCTCTTTTTAAGGAGATATGTTATTAAAAAATTATGATGTGGGTTTCTCTACAATGGTATTTAAAAATATCAAACCCGTGATTTCTAAGATCAAGTTTAAATTTTAAAGATGCATTTTATATAAGGTGGTGAGAATAACACCCTAGAAATTCTAAAAGAATTAAATTTAAATTGACAGCTTGTATGAAACGTAAAGAAATTCATTGAAAGAAATATAACATCCAAGTACATTATGATATATTTAATATTTTAAATAAATAAAATCTATTTTATATCTTTAAATGCTCCTAATAACGAGTTATTGTTCATTTCAAGCTATAATGAGTTTCTTTGGTAGCTTTCATTACACGAAAGATAGAGTTTTATGGAATACTATTAATGTTATTATTTGAAATAAAAAGTATCATCTTACCATTAAATTAGAGGTTAGAAATATTACAAAATAACATATGAAAATATATAGATGAATTCATTTTTTTCAAATTAATTAGAAATTAATTCAAAACTTCATTGAATATAAAGGAAATATTTTCATAAAAACTATTTTTATGTGCCAATTTTTTTTTCTAAATAAATAAATTAAATTAACCTTATTGGAAGATCTTAATTAAATTTATATATTATAAAATCATTTAAAAATATGAAATTAATCCAAAATATTCCGTATGAATAAGATAAGAACAAATCTAATTTTACACATAAAAACTATAATTTTTTTAAGGTAATTTTGTCTCCTTTTAATGGCGTACTAATTTTAAAACAATGTTTTGAACTATTTATAAATTTTATTGGAATAAAAAATACTCATTTTTAAAATAGAAATGTTAAAATTATATTCCGGTGAATTATTGTTATTTTTCTACTAATATATTTTTTTTTGATGAACCATGAAAAAATAATGAATATTTAACTGAAAAGTAAACTATTCATATAAATAATTTATAATGATAAATTATATTTTAAATTAGTTTTAAAGATAAATTAGATCAAATAAACATATATTAATACAATTTGGGACATTATAGTTATTTTCATGTTAAAGCTAATGATTAAAACATTTCAAACTTTTGACACTTTCATTTTAAAAACTCGCTTTATCATCCCTTCTATGGGATTAATTTTAAAATAAACTCATCCAAATCTATGGTATGAATTTGGAATAATGGATTCCATATTATGAATCATAATAATCTATATAATATATTTTTTTAACTTATTTTTTACCATAATTATTCGTGAATACAGTTAAAATTAATTAGAGTGGTTAAGGTAAAATGAGTTTAATTAGTCGTTAATCATTAAATATAAAGAGTAAAATGACCTACCAGCTAATCCAAAACTCATTTTTTGGATCCATTTTTACCCTTATGACCTTATGCACTAGTTTTATGAGTTTTTGGTAAACATTTACATGGAAGTGACATATAGAATAAGATAAGTGAAGAAAAAAACAAAAAAAACAACCTTCATCGCCTTTAATAATTACAAAGCATTTGGATATGGATAAAAACCACATTGGTTTGGTAATATATATTCATTTGAAATTTTAATTTGTTTTTTTATCGTGATAATTTATCATTGATTTCCTAGTCATGAATTAGTTACTTAAAATTATTAAGAAATTTCAACGCTGAAATTATATAATTAATAATTTTAAAAAATAAATGATGCTCAAAATGATAAAATAGACGAAAATTGAAGGAATTATTTTTTAAAATATTTTTTTATATGTAAATATATTTTGACACCTATTTTAAATTAAAATATTTAAATTCCATTATTGTATTGATATTTTTAATTTTAATCAAATTAATTATCTCAAAATTGACATTAATGTTATTTTTTTATAAATTATATTTTGTTAATTGATTCAAAGTTGATTAAAAACCCTGTCATATGAGAAATTGCTTTTAGGTGTTAATAAATATAAAATATGGTTTATTCAGGGACCAACAAATATTTTATAATGATCATATTGATCCCTAAATAGTAAAAACATTGTTATCATGATTATGGTTAAAGGGTTGTTTTTGTGCGTTATATGTACCTAAATCAAAATTTATTTAAAAAAATTATTTTATAAGTTGGATTTTCATATTTATAATAATTATTTATTAATTTTATAATAATTATTAATTTAATTTAGAGTTTTTTTTACTTTATTGAAAACTGAAAATGGTAAAATAATGAAACATTGAAGATTAGGAAGATCACGATAAAATTTAATTATTGTGTGTCTGGGGGAGGTGTTTATTGAAATAATAATCTATAACCTAAATTATTATTAAATTTAAAATACATATGAGGTATGTTACACCACCTAATAGTGAATACCTTTGTGTATTAACAAGAATGATACTACTCATCTACTATAAAAGGGCACTCACTCTCCCACATTATTCACACATCTAAATCCATTCAGATTATCCAAAACCTATCCCAAAAACACCCCAAAATCCCTACCCTCTTCATTTTATCCTTATTTAGGTCAGAATAATATCCTTATAATGTTTTAGTACAAACATAAGAAGGATACGTGAAGAAGAGGTAATGTTCTTTTGAATGAGTTTTTTTATTTCTTTTTCCACCTCCTTAAATTATTATTATACCATGATTATATAGTAAAATTAGTATCAAAAATATAATTAGATGTTTTTAGGTTCATTTTATGACCTAAAACTTCATAGACATCAATAAAATGGGTTACAAAATAATCATTTGTGATTTCAATGGACTACCACCTCACGAACTGATATCGTTAGTTTTTAAATTACCACCTTTAAAGGTTTATAATAATGATTAATTTATAGTTTATATATGATATATATATATATATATTATACTTATGATTTAATTATAATTATTTTGTTATTATATCACATATAACTTTAGGATTTCTTGTTTTTGGGAATATGATATGGTTGCTCAGGTGTACGGTGGATGGTCGCCACAAGAAGCGATGTGAATCATTCACACTTTACATGAAATGTATTAAGAATGTTTTTAATAAATTTTTGTGACATATATGACATAATATTGATACAATATTGATAATATATATACAATTATCATTTCTTTGTTTCAATACAATAAGATATTAGAAAGAGAATTCAAACGGACGTATGACCTACTGTCTTTGTGAATGGTATATTTCATTTCCTATATTAAGATATTATTGGTTAATATAAATAAATATATACTGAATATATATTTAGAAATTGATTAAATTATGGAGATAAATAAATCATGATCTAAGTAATATGAATAAAAAACAACATGTCAAAACATACTCAAAAAACAAGTCAATTAACACCCAGAATAATGACAATAATGGATGATTATTAATAAATAGATAATTAGATGTTGTATACGGATTATATATGATATTATAAAGATTAGTATGGTTCTATTATAAGTTAATAAAAATATTAAAACCATTACAGAGGTGTTTAAATAACATTAAACAAAAAGGATGTGTTAGGTAAGGGATTCCACCCCAATTTACATTTCATTGAGACTTATTTGTTATTATACATTAGTTCAATTTCATATGGTGTATATACATCACCTATGACATGTATTATCATGATTAATTCATATTTAATTTTATATTAATTATCATTTTGAATTATTTATTCTATTTGTATTTTAAATAAATGTAACCAAGTGGAAAGGGATTTCAAAACTCAATTTTGACTCATTAGGTTAAACATCTACTTCATTGATTATGTCATGATAGGTTTATGTGTGTAATTAATTTTGATTATCCCAATATTTAATTCCAATTTTAATATGTATAATTATAGTAGATATTAATAATCAATTCATTTACTAATTATCACTCGAATATTATGATAATTTTAAATGTTTATTTCACAATCTCATTCTAATAGAGATTATTTCTTCTCAAATATCAGTTGGAGGAAATCAATTGGCCATTTCCTAATAAACTGTTCCATTTTATTATCCTTTGGTTATTAATGACCTCTTTCTAGTAATATTATTATTTTAAAATTCTTTGGTAGTTAAAATGTTTTAGAAAATGTTTTCATTAAAATCCAACATTATTTCTCACTTTGGTCAGAAATATGTTTTCTTCCAAAACCATGTTTTCTAAAACTATTTTCAATAATTTATTAAACATTTTAAAATGATTTATTAAATTAATTCTAGTCCATTTTTACACATTAATATTTTTTCAAATGAATCATTGTTTTTAAAATAATTCACATTTATATTTTTTCAAAAATTTGAAATAAAAATTTATTTTAACATGTATAGAATGATCGTAATTTTTAATCGTTATGACCAAAAAAATGTTTTCAAGCTTCTTTTGTATGTTCAAATTTTTATTTTCAAGATAACTTTTTCCTTTCCATTCCCCAAGAGTCCATGGAATCTATTATTACTGATATATATGGATAGGGTTGTGGTTATATTAATATAATTCTCCGGAAAATAAATTTTATTTTAAATTGTATATTCAAAAATAATTTAAGACTCATATATGTATCTAGTTTACCAATACTACTAAACTAATATGTTCTTCGGGGTCTATTTCCTTTTATCTGATGCCAATTTAATGGCAGTAGGAATTGACTCGTGGATTTTGGTTTTGAGGTCCCTACAAATTTCATCTTTCCAGATCAGAGAACTAAATCCTACTAGAGTGGTGGTATATTTAGGAAATAGATCCAACATTTTCCAAAATAGAGTTTTATAATATATACTCATATATTTAAGAGAACGAATCATTCTAATGGAATTTTATGTACATGTCATGGAAGAAGACAAAGCGCCAGTCTACACACCCATTATCCTAGGGAGACCATTCTTAAAGGCAGAAAATATTATCATCAATTTCCATAAAGGTACAATAACAATATGTCTCGGAGATAATAGAATACATTTCAACATTCTTGATGAAATGAATCAACCATACAACAACCTATCAATTTATAGGATCTCCAATAAAGAAGGTCCAGAACCAATTGAATCTCCATGAATGCTTTGGGAACTCCTAGCCTTATGAAAGAATTTTTCATTTAAAAAAACAAAAAACCTAAAACATTATAGTCAAAATTTCATGTTATAATAGGAGGTTACATCTTATTTTTTCAATGATTTATTATATAATGATAACATGATACAAGAGAACCAAGCTTTATATGTATGGGACCATAACTCAATTTCATCCCCAGAAAAAACCCAAAAGACTAGATCTAAATCCATTTCCAATTGATTTGAATTATTATTAGATTATGGAAGGATAGAAATCATCAATGATTCGAACCAATAACATAACTCGTTACAATGAAAAATACTTTTTTCGCCCTTATCAAAAATGTTCAAGTCATAGGATGATGTTTAGGTTATATACCTGGAATAAATCTCAAGGTCTTCTCTCATATAATCTTTTCAGAAAATGATTATCGACCATTTAAACAACCTTATATAAGACATAATATGACCATCATGGAGTTTGTTAAGAAGGATGTGGATAAATTACTAGCTGATGATATCATTTACCCAATCTCTGATTCTGGATGGGTAAGCACCTTTCATGTAGTCCCAAATAAAAATATCCTGGACACTATTAGAAATGAAAGAACTGAAATGATACCCATGAGATAAAAAAATAGGTGGATAGTATTTATACATTACTAGAATCTGAATCAATTGAATTTAAAATAACACTTTTATATTCCTTATAAGGATTATATGCTCGAATGGTTAGCTTGAATTACTCATTGTTATTTTTTAAATGGTTCCTGGTAAACTTATAGGTACCATTTATACCAATATACTAGGACATGATGACCTCAAAATTTCCTTTTCGAACTTTCACAAATAATAGGATGTTTTTTGTTGTATTTAATGCCCCTAGTAAATTTCAACAATGTATGTTGAGTATTTGTTAAGATTATATTGTGGACTTTCTAGAGGAATTCATCGATGATTTCACAGCTTTTGGTATTTCATTTTATCATTATTTAGGAATTTTAAATTTTTTTTGAAAACATTTAATATGAAGAATATTATCATAAATTTCAAAAAACAATTATTTCATGGTTTAAAAAAATTTAGTGTCGAGTCACATAATATCATTTAAACTGATTAAGTTTTGGAAAACCAAAGTCAAAGTAATCAATCCCTTTCCATGTCCAACTTTTTAAAACGATGATAATTATTTTTTAGGATATATATGATTTTACAAAAGATTCACCAAATATTTTATCTGGAATAATCTCCATCTATCAAGATTACTAATAAATTAATATTAATATAATGTTGATCATGTTTGAAAGAAACCATCTGATGAATTGATGAAACAGTTGATCACACCCCAAAAAACGCAACCACCAAACTGGGACCATCTTTTCTAGATGATCTGTGATGCATTAAATCAAGTTTTGGGAGCTTCAATATCATATAGGATTGATATAATTCCTCAAGTAACACCATATCTATAAAGGAGATTAGAATACATGAAAATCATTTACATGAATACTAAAAATATGTTCCTTGTAGTTATATTTTCTCAAGATAAATTCTGTTTATATCTACTTATATCTAAAGTTATCATTTTCTACAATCAAGTAACAATCAAGTATCTGATGAATAAGTATTATTCTAAGATGCGACTCATGATATGGATGGTTTTCATATAGGAGTTCCACATAGAGATCAAGGAAAAATGGGAACCTAGAATCAGGTAATCGATCATTTGAGTCGAGTGGCCAACACCGTTGAAGAAGATATTCCAAAACAAAACCCACCCAATGATGAGCTACATAGAAAAAACTCTACATCATCAATGTTAATACGATGGAATTCATATTTGGTCATATATCAAGCACCCTCTAATCTAAACTCCCATCAACAGTAACAACATAAATCTGACTCTAGGTTTTATAATTGGGATTACCCATTCCTCTGGAAAATATTAGCTAATCAATTAATTAGAAGATGTCTTCATGAAAGTGAAATTCAAATAGTTTTTAAATTATGTTACACGTTATCTTGTAGAACCCATTTCGGATCCTAAAGGATGGATATGAAATTCGTAGAATCTATAATTCATTTCCCCACATTATTTCAATATTCACATGAGTTTTATAAAAAATGATAAAATTTCGAATTTTTGGAAAGACATATAAAAAACAAAAAATTAAAAAATAATCAATTACCTTATGTGAAATTCTAGTATGAGGAATGTACTTCATGGACTCATTCCATGTTTTTTTTATTCTTTTATTCTGCTATCAATAGATTATGTTTCAAAATGGGAAGACAAAAAAAACACTCGGTACTAATGATGAATAAGTTCTAAGTGATTTTTTCAGGACTAAGAAACTCTCCAGGTTTGGTATGCCATGATAAATCCTTTGTGACCAAATAATCCCCTTATATAATATTAAAATGGTGGAATTAATAAAGTGGTATAGGGTGTACCATAAAACATCAACCCCATATCATGAACAAAAAAATTTCCAAGAAAAAGTTTCCAATGGATAAATCATTATAATTCTGGAAAAGAATGTAAGACACAACATGAAGAATGAGTGAGAAAAGTTTGATGATACCCCTTGGGATTATAGTCCATTCTATAATACACCCATTTAAATGATCCCATGTATATTTACTTATGGGAATATATTCCACCTCCCATTGGAATTGGCACACAAAGCCTACTGGGTCTTAAGATAGATGAATATTTACCTTGAGAGAGCTAGGAATGAAAATAGATTACATCTATAGGAGTTAGAAAAAATATGGAGAGAATAGTTGGGAAATTAAAAAATTTAAAGACAAAGAATAATTATTTCCCAGGATAATATGATTCAATCCAGAGCCTTCAACACTGGAGATCAAGTTCTTTTATACAAATACAGACTCAAACGGATGCCAAGTAAATTTCATTCCATTTGGGAAGGATCTTATAAAATTATCCATGTATACACTTTTATAGATTCATATATTACAAATTAATGAGGAAGAAACCCATTCACTGCAAATGGGCAGTGGCTAAGGAAATACCATGGTACCATACCTTAGGAACTAGTAGATGAGATTCTACTTTTTAACCCTGATTATCAATGGAAACCCCCCTTGTTATACCTTTACATTACATTTCATGAAATTAAATAATTAAATATTAAATATATTTACATGTAAAATAAATTAAAATTCATTGAAGGAACTCCATCAATTAATTTGGGGGAGGAAATATTTTATTCTATGATTCTTCAAAAAATCATTTCTCTGTGGAGATAATGACTTCAAAAAGGTTCTTCTTAGAGAAAACCAAAAAAATATTTAGTCTACTCTTCTAAGGCATGACTTTTATGTGACTTGGCATTACAATATTTTAATTACATAAGTATAGTATATTATTTAACCTAGGTTGTCTCTCTAAAAATAGCGTACATAAAATAGTTTTTCACTTTTGGATAGTATTTAGAAAATTTATTTTTCAATACTTTAATAAATTGAAAATAGAAAGTATTTTAAATTTAATTATTTTAATACAATAGTCAAATTTTGTAATTAGATCATATTTGGATAAAATTAGTGATATGTTATCATTGTTTAAAATTAATACCAATTCAACTTCTGTTAGTCGGAAAGTGTGATATTACTCTATTGATGCATTTCTCCCCCTTATTCAAATGATGATTGTAATTGAATCCCTAATCATGTATCAATTCATCAACCCTCCCTCATATGAATGTGGTGTGGTAATGGGTTATTTTGAAAAATTAATTATATTTAAAATTGGGGAATGTTATTCCCTAATATATTCTATAAAAATTGTGTGGAGGTAAATATTGGTCATCGATAAGAGAAATTAAAATAAAAATAATCTATCCATAGTTCAGATGAATTCAGAATTAAAATCATAACATAAATTTGAAACCAATTGGAAGAAGAAAGATAAAATGGTTTTATTCCATTAAATATAGAAAATCATTCAATAGAGTTGGCTAAGAATCCCCCTTTTTTGATCAATCAACGGATCTACCCCTCAGTGGATGGGCATTTCGAGTTGATTTAGGAGAGGGGATATATAGTAGAATGATGTAAAAGACGGAAAAGAAAAATGGTGAAATAAATCTGAATTTGGCCAACATCTAGAGCTTCCTTGTCCAATTGATCCTCCATCAATCCACCATGGCCTCTTATTTATAGTTTTGGACGATCCTAGTCAATCATAAATTATAAATAATATACCTCTAACTTTCCTGATGTCAATCAATATCATTCACATTAATTCCTATGGATGCTGCAAATTCTGAGTTCATTGGTAATTCTCATATTTTAATAGCACGCCATTCATGGGGTGTGGGGGAAAATTTCTAAATTATTTCCTAGTGTAGCATAATGGCTGACCATGGTTGAATCAATTGGGGAGATTTATAGTTTCTTTACTTGCTTAATCAAATTCACCTAAATAATTTCTTTTTGGTTGTTTTTATTATTTTATGAAAAGAACAGAATAAGGATTTTTGTTTTGAATTATTTTCTAAAATATTGAAAAGAAAAAAATTCTAAATTACCATGAAATGATAAACAGAATGAATTAGGTACAAATAACTTGGTTCTATGTTTAATTTTGAATACCTTCCTTATTATCTGTTTTTTTTTTAATTTATTTTTGGTAATCCAATTATGAAATCTCATACATAGATTACTATTCTTTTATTTACTTTTGTAAATTCTGGAATGACTTCATATGTCTAAATTTTACCTCCTCCTCTTATCATGTTTGATGAAAAAACATTATCGATTGTCTGACATATTCCAGGACCTTACCCCATCGTATTTCATTTCATCCATAGAATGGTTGGACACCACAATAAAAAAGTGATTTTATCCAATTTTAGGTTGGGAAACTATTTAAATAAAATAATATAAATATATTTCAGTTGAAAGTCATTGTATAAAATCTCTACACTCATGCATTCTAGTCACATCTATCTCAAACATAAAAAAAATTATGAAATAATTTAATAACACCCTATCTCCCCTAATACATGCCTCATTTCATCCCATCATTGTTGAGGGTAAAAGATCAACTAGTGGATATAAATAGAGAAATAATAAAATAAAAATGATAAATAATGATTAAGAAGAATACAATCACATAAAATAATATAAATAGTAGTAGAAGGGAAAGAGAAATAAATAAAATAAAATAGATTACATAAAAACTGTGAAAATTAGAAAATTAGAAGGAGGATGACAAGAAGAACAAAACGAATGATGTAGAAAACAACATTTTCAAAAAATTATAATTTAATTATTTCATAAAAAATAGTAAATTAAAAATTAAAAATTAATGAGTATAAATAATTGAAAATAAAGTAAAATAAAAATAAAAGAATAAATAGTTAGCATCATTTGAGCTTCCTCTTCCATCCTAGGGTGTATGAGATTTCTTAGTAGTGAAAATGGATTCAACATTTAAATATGGATAAGAGCCCTCATTATCCAATGGTGGACAAAGGTTTACGTATATTCATAAATTGGAATATGTAAAAAAATTAAAATGATGTGATACCCGTAGTTTAAAATATGGAAACACCCAAAGTTATCGGGTGTTCAAATTTCTAGTGGTGTAAACCGGTCATGGTGTGTTAGACTTATACCCCTTTTGAATGTTTATAGACGACATGTTTTTTCATGATCAGTGCAATATGATAGTAGTGGAGTCGAATAATGGTAGTGGAAGATGATTCTTCCTCAATCCCTCTAGTCCTTATACTGGTTGTAAGGAGCTCAAAATGTGCTTCATGGGGTTAGTTCGAGGATTCCGAAATCATCTTGGGTAAATGAGGGGGTGGAACAACTTGGGACTAAGCTCTCTAGTGGCAGTCATTGTAGTTTCCTATGGAATTAAATTCGGTGGAAATGGGTTGGGAAATAATAGTGGAGTGGAGATAGTGGAAACTTCAATCCAAGCACTGGTGAGCAGAGTATTTAGAGATGACGCCATTTTTGAAAATATCAATTGTAAAAAAATAACAATCACAAATTGGTTTTGCAGGTGAAGTAGGTGATCGTATATTATCTATGGCATGAGAGCAGCATTCAAATTCCATCACTGAGGTGGGAACCCAGATACATAGGCACAAACAAAAATGGTTCAGGTCTCACCACATAGACAACACGGTCCTTTTCTCCACCTCTTCTCATGCTCACTCTTAAAAGCTGATACACTGCATGGGCATGATACCCCCATGCGGCCACACCCCTACAACCTTCCTGTACAGTCCTTATCATTGGGTAGCATGGATGGATGGCCCATATTGGGATGGTTAGGTGTCTAGCTTCCCCTAGTATATGACTGGCCAACTTGGAACCCTTTTTGCCTAAACTCATGAAAAAATATAAAAAAAATATTTAATAAAAAATACATCAGCACACAACATCATTACAATTTTCAAAATATTATCTTTAATAAAAAATATCATTAATAACCAAAATTTTAATCCATTTTAAATATTAAATTATATATTCTGAAACAATACAAATACATTCTAACACATGGAATAATTCTTTTAAAACATTTAAAAACAATATAATTTGATAAAATAAATTCATGAAAATATCATTTTGTTAAATACCCAAACACAGAAGCCATTTATTTTTTTAAGGTACTAAATCTCACCATGGAATTTAGAGGGCACAATTTTTACCATTATTCAAATTTCAGAGAAATAAAATAAATTTATAATTAGTGTTAAACCAAAATTTCATGTTTCACATAAAATAAAAATAAAAATTATCATTTTTCAAATAAATATTTATTACAATAATTTTACTTCCTCCCTTTTGGAAATGACGATAAATTTCCACCCTTTTATTCAAATATATTAATTCATTGTTATTAAACATACCTAATCATTACTTACCTCTCATTTAAATATTTCCACTCATTGCTCAATATATAATTCAAATAGAGTTATGGTCATATTATTAGAACATTATCCTTATCCATTATCTTGTAAAGGAACTACATTCTTGATATTTGTTATGAAAAATGGCATATAAAATCATTATCAATTTTCACTTAAGTTTCTAATGACTCTGAGGCCAATGATAGGTAGAAATAAATGACTAAAAATTAAGGCTCAGGGAGGAGGTCAATCTCTAAATTAATAAACATGATATTAAAATTAAAAAACCAATAAAATTTTCCCCATTAAAGTGTAACTCATATTTGAAATGTTCAATGTAAGGTTATGATATAAATAATTCACAGTGAATTATTTTATCATTCTTTAATTTTCTCAAATTCTATTATATCTTTTTCTTATTTTCAAATGTTTTTTTAATTTCTTCAAATTTATTCTTAGAATGTATCTCACAACCATCACCAAAAACACATATGATCAAAATTTTCAATCGATTAATGGTTATTTTTCAATATTCTAAGTCGCAAACCATTCCAATTTTTCCTTTTTTTCAAGAATGGAAAAAAATATTGTATAATTAACAAATCCAAAACCATTCTTCATAACCACAGGCTTCACCCCCACACTTTTTCTTATAAATTCATTTCATACCTTAAACCACGACTCCCTTCTCCCCCATACATAAACCTCAAAATATCATGTAAATACATAGAGGAGGTTATGAATGTTTAAAAATGTCTTGAATTATAGATCATTCCTAGGAAGGCCATTTTTGGCCTAAATGGAAAAAAAAGGATTGATGTAAAGGTGGTCTCTAGGATAAGGTATTTTAAAAAATGTCTCAATCATTTTTAATGTGTTTTTGAACAATAATAGCTTTTACCTGTTTAAATTCATGTTGTGGTAGGTTTCATGTCCCAAGTTCACTAATAAATATCCACAAGAGTAAATGGGAAGTACTTGTTCTAGATATACTATTTGGAATATGACATTTTATATTGAGAAACCACTCACAGTATGACTAATTATAAAAAATGAATTCACATGGATTTTGAAAATTCTAAGTGTGAAAGATGATAAAGAAATTTAATTTACATGAATCAACTGATTCCATCAAATCAGGGGGTTTAAGTAGATACCTAGTAGTATTCTCATTGAAGTTTGTTATCCCATCCCTTGATAGATGGATTAAATACTCTCCCATTAATCATGGTATAGTTCCTCCATTTTGGAATAAGGTCAATACTTCCATTATCTTGATGTGGTGTGGTTCCCCCATACATTAGTATGAGTCTACACTACACTATGTGATATAGCATGGGTCAAAAATAAATATAAGTTAGTGGTTTCCTCATGAGTTTCAGTGTTGGTTCTCTTTCAATAGAGGTCAATACTATCTTAGTGGGTGTGTAACTTCTTTGTAATGTATGATCTCACCAACATGATTCTACGGAGATGGAGAGAAATGGGTAGATAGTTATCAAGTTATTCCCCATGATTAGGTTTTGGACCTCTATCCATATGTTTTTGGTACTCGATTGGTAAATACACGTCCCATTACCTCGATGTGCTCCCCTAATACAGATTTAGTGGGAGTTGGTGTCGGTGTTTATAGAGGATAGCTTATTGGTATCCATTTGATGCACTCATTCCTCAAATATTTGATTATACACACTACAGTTGTAGAAGAGTGACTGGGGAGACTCTGGTTGTGTATAAACAATGATCCTTTATGGAGATGAGTAGATAAAATAAGGACTAACCTATGTCGTTTGGTTTTTTATCTATTATTAATATATAGTTTACGAATTAATAATTCAATTTCTTTTATTACCTTGAGTATTGAGTTGAATTATTAATTCTATAAATTTTTATTCGATCCCTATTGGTGTTTTTATATTTACCCCAACATGGGATTCATTTTCATACATGAAATTTCTATGAATATAGTAAAAATATAGGGTATGAATGTAGTATTGTTGGAGCTTCATAGCTTGTTTGAAGATATTTCCTTGAGGTTACTAGTGGTGTCTGATGATGGTTGTCGTTAGATACATCCTCTTATTATAGTGTTGGGTTAACTGTATTGTATTTTTTAGGTGTCCTTTCTAGGAGTTGAAGTGAGGATGACTTTCCCGTTCCATGTTCTATATAAAATCATGTATGATGGGATATTATATTCCAATTTTTTATTAAGTTCTACCACATGGTATTATTCTATACAATCTATGTCCAATTTATGTATATTAATTTCCTGTACATTTATTGATATTATTGTTGATTTTTTAGCTGAGTTATATTTCATGGATAATATGTGGAATGTTTCAAGTTTTTTTATTAGTCTAAATCCTCCCATGACTATTATTTCTTCTTGGTTCTTGTCCTTAATACAATGCCTTTTGTAGGTGTGATTTGGGATGCACACTCAAAATTATTATTGGTGTATGTTTTTTAGGTTTTTTTAGTGTGGTATCAAAGTAGTTTAGTCATGTGGATGGAGTTTAGAGATATATTTCTTTTATGGTTATCTTAGGGATTTATGAAAAACAATTTAGGGGTTTGGAATTCAGATTTTAGATTATGAAACCCATTATTATTGTATTCATGGGAATATTCATTCTCTAGGTCTCTAAAAATCTATTAATGAACATAAAACTCTAATATGTCTCTTACATTGGAAAAAATGTTGGTAGATACCATAGGTAGTGTTCCAGTTCTACTCTTTCTCTATTTCATATTTGATAAATCTCACACATGTATTATTTTGTATGTATGGTTTCATCTCATTGTCTATTGGATGCTACCCCTAGAACTATTCAATTGATATTTAGAGGAGGTTTCATTATGATCCCCTTCCAACAATACAGCCTATAGTTGATGAAATGTGGACCAACTGGGAGCCAATATAGGGACTCTATTAGGGGTATCAATTCCCTATGAGTATAGGTTATATCCACCACAAATGGATTATAGGTTATTCCCTACTGAATAAGATTTGGAAACCCATAGGTTATAAGTAATATAAGATCTTAAACACAAGATGAAACATGGATCTTGATGTAAATATTCTTCTTTGGGATATGAGATTTTCTCTATTATGTGACATGGGTATTCTATCATGTTGGGGATCCTACTAACTAAATGGTTATTTTTTATTTGAACCATTTTGACCATTGAGTTTTGGGTGGATATTTAACCCTTCATGACTCATGATGATATAACTTCCCCAGCTAGATTTTATGTTTTTTAGTGGTGAATAATTTCTAAAAATACATCGGATGGTATAGGTGAGTGAGTTAAAGACCCGTGTTAGGGTTTTATGGCCATAAATGAATATATATTATGGTTAAAAACCATATAAGATAATATTTTATTGATGGTAACAATGGATTTACTGTGAACTGAATGGTTTGAGTGAATACTATAGAGTAATTTTCATGTAAGTATTATAACTATTTAAATTCTCACCTATGTCTGGATATTATAAGAGTAGATGGTGGTGGGAAATGTGGAGTTTTTCATGGAAGGCATATTGACCCATAGCCTCAACCTAATCTCTATATATTCAATTAAAGGATAAGGAATATAGCTTCTAAGGTAGTATAAAAGTTCATTCTAAGTAGGTTTTATATTGAGCAGTGTTAGACATGATTTTAGGTGAGATCTATAACCTTTTCATCCTACCACCCATAATTATAACAACCAATATGATCCATTTAGTACATCAATGTACTCAAACTCCATGATCTAGTGAAAATAATACATACTTTACATACAGTCCTTAAATACCATATATAGATTCCTATACTTAATTTCCCTTA
Source organism: Viscum album (assembly GCA_963277665.1). Taxonomy (NCBI): domain Eukaryota; kingdom Viridiplantae; phylum Streptophyta; class Magnoliopsida; order Santalales; family Viscaceae; genus Viscum; species Viscum album. Next base: position 683,270,101 of record OY728139.1, on the reverse strand, counting down.
ATTACATAGCTTATAACAAATATTTCATTACATACATTCCGAAGACAATTTTTTTGTAACACTATAGAATTATGACAAACCATTAACTAACAAGTCCCATTTCTTTAATAACTAAAGAAGTTTTTTTCAACTATATATGAAAATAATTAATCCAAAATAGGCCTTCAATATCTCCCACAAATTCTCAACACATGATATTTTTTCTATAAATATCTTTTTAATACTTTTCACCATAACCTGGGGAGGTTAGAACAAAAACAATATGAAATAAAACACTCTATAAGGGAAAACATATATCAAAAATTTATCAGGAAGTGAATAATATAGAAGGAATAAATAAGAGTCAAATAATTCTATATAATAGAACAGAACACCTTGAGATATATCCATGTACTAAATAATAATATAAATAATTAAATGGATAACAATATCTAAATTCATGGTGATGTAATGAAAAATTTTGAAGACATTTTTTTCATTAAGAACTCTTCCAATATGTCATTATTTCAACCAAGCCCACAACCAGGACATTTTTCCTTCTTTCAATGTCATTACCATGGAATAATTATTATATTGAGTAAGTATAAACGAAAAAAAAGAAACCTTTTATACCATGAGGATAACAGATGCATTGGGGGCTATATAATATCGTACCCCGCCACTCACCCCTTTTAGTCCAACACATTCACCATATGAACGACATGAATATTAATATAATCCATAACCAACTCACATTAAAAATCAATAAAAATCCATATTTAGATACATACGTACAGAAAAACAATACTTTTCTCTATATCAGTAAAAGGAATAACATTTTTATAGCTCATCCAAATAAATAATGTTCACGGTCAAAAAATATATAATCATCATGTCTGAGTAATTAATAAGAATTCATATTCTAATAAACAATATACATATTTTCTATAGTTTATCAATAAATAAATGGAATAGTTCTCTATGTAATCATCTCTCAAACTAACACCATATAGGGAATGAGGTATATAGTAAATTAAATAATTTTCCCAATCAATTAATGTAAGTAATATAAGTGAATAAACTTCAATCAAATGTACTAAATATAGAGTGTTCATAATGGAAAAACATTGGAATCCATATAATGCCTATAATATGGTTTGATTTGGTAAGACAACGGTAGTGATGGATCATTCATTTGATAGAAAATAATATAACCAAATCTATCCATAGAAATAATTTGTATTATATCATTTGATGAATTTTCTTGATCAAGAATAAGATGTGTCAAGTGGTAATGACTTTAATGCAGAAACACATTTTGGGTTTTTTATAAAATTTTCCATTGAAATAATAAATATAATTAATCTTTTAAAAACATTTATTTAATATTACTTGGAGAGTAATAATTTAATTTAGAAACCATGAAGTCATATCAATTAATTTTCAAATAAAATAAAAATATGGAGGGATGATTTGTTTACACAAATAAAACCTTATAATGTAATTCTTTCCATACATTGATGAAAATGAACCATATGGGAAATATTACAAATTTATTTAAAGAAATAAAAGATGATAAAGTAGTAAATATTAACATAATAAATTATTGAATCATAAATAAGTAAAATCCATAGAACAGTCCACTGAATATGGATGTGGAAAATGGGACACTCTTGACTGATAAGAGGATACAATGTCGGTCACACTTACAAAAAACATTTCATGTAAAATATGAGTGAAAGGGAAATTAAATTTTTAGGGGATATTTAAAACCCAATTAATATAAAAAGAAAATTATGAGTGGTTTAGAAATAATAAAAATTCTATAGATTTATTATCTTTCATAAACTATCTTGATTTATATATAATATTTGAAACAAAAAACCTACAGTTTGTGTATAATTTTAATCAATAACCCATAAAAGAGTGAGATTGAAATTCAACTTCAAAGACCATTAATAAAATAAAATTCATGATATAACATATCAAATTGTATGTTTATACACCATTTAGAAAATACAATGTGTAGTACCAAACATATATTATGGAATTGAAAATGAGAAAAAGAAACCCTAACCTTAATAGTCAAATTCTATAAATGTGATTGAATATTCTATATAAATAAATTAATCATATGAATAACCAATTTCCTAACCTTTTAAATATGTAAAAACTTTCTTAAACTACATTTATAATTTTTCTATATATATATTAGTTATTTATTATCTACCTTCAATATCTTGTGTGAGTAATCTAGATTGTTTTGGACTAGTTTCAGAGAAACGATGTAATTATTTATTATTATCTCCAAATACAATAAATGAAAGGAAATAAAAAGTATTAGAAATGATGTTTTATAGTTACATATACAGTTAAAATTTAATTCTATTAGATTTTTTGTTACGATCCATAAATATGAAATCATTTATGAGCATGTTTTGGTGATTTTGGATGAATAGATGTTGGTATCTTAATTAATGAGTTTAAAATTAAGTGTACCATTAAGGAAACAAAAATAAAATATTTATTTTATAAATGAAATCATATATTATATGTAATTAATTTCTAATAGTTGTACAAGATATTATTTTAATAATCATCCAAGATATTATATTTCCTTTAAAACAATTCTCTATGTCATACTATTCAACACATGAATAATTTTAAAATTCCGTACAGGCATTCCCCATACTGATTCATGCCACATTTGTGACATGAAAGAAATTGAATATTTTTTAATTCATTGTTATAATCACTTAGGTTTCCATGAGACTCTATCTATATATTATTTTTTGTGTTTCTAATATCAACTAAGTTCACATTATTTATAACAATTATTGATAGTTGGTTTGGAATAATCCCATGGTTTCTTACTCAATTTATTATCCAGTTAGGTTTCTAATTGGGAAAATCTATAAATTGTTCATGGAATCAATTGATAAATTGGTTCCTTTGGGATACATCCATTACTAAAATAAGTATTTAATATGATTTATGAGAAATTAATATCATAATATAGTTAATTTAAAATAATTACATGAAAAATTCAACCCAAAAATGTATTAATCATTAAAATTATTATATTTTCTTTTAGTTAAACCTTTATAACTCTCGATTAAATATTTTTTTCTTTTGGTTGGGATCTATAATATTAATTAAACTAATTCTATGACATCATAAATCCTTTGTAATGTATTTTAAAGAGAATGTGATTAACCACATAAGATTACTTGGTATAGTGCATCTAGGGTTTCAGTTTAGGCCCACTCATCATGAACTATAGTAAAGATTATGTTAATATGAATCAATAATTTTTAGGATAATTTCTCATACATTCATACTTGACACAACCAAATCCAATTTTTTGTATCCATATTAGGATGTAATTTATATGGAAGTCAAGCAATATCCGGAATACAAAAAATCTAGGATATTATCCAATACATAGATATATCCCTTAGACATACTGACATTGATTATTTTTTACTAAATTTATATTATCCTAATACCTAAAGTATACAAAATTACCTCAAATAATCTAAAATGATTTATATACCATTGAAATTGTGATCAACCTTAACTTATCAACCCTAAAGTTATCATGATCTGATATCCTAACATCTACAGTTATCTAAGACCCAATATGATACCAACAGTAGTGCCACAGACCCACACTCATAGATTCAGGATGAATAACACATACTTTACATATTGTCCTTGAATAAAAACTATATATTATCAAACATAAGTATCTCATAATAGTATGACTTATATATGATATTGCATTACATACATTCCCACAACCTTTAATGTATATATTTTTACATATTTTGGATGACCCCTTCACTAACAAATCCCATGTCTTCCTAGACTAAAGGAAATGTTTTCCACTATAGAAGAAAATAATTAATCCATAATAAGTCTCCAAAAATAAATAAAAAAATTCCACACATGATACACTACAAAAAAATCAAATGATAGTAGCAGTTATTTTATGATATGGTGGGGGTTTAAATGGTCCCTATATATTTCGACGACGGTTTCCATAAAATTCCACTAAAGTTATCATCGGCATCCAACTTGAATCAGATCTAAAAAATTAGCTGTAGTTTCTAGAAAACATCATAGAACCTTTTTGTAGTGGACATTTTTATAGTTTTAGTGGTGTTTTATGCTCCCAAATAATGTTGAGATTATAGTGGTGGTTTCAACCAATACTATAGTCTGTCCATTTTTTGCACCATAAACTGCTGCTAAAACTATAAAACCACCACCAAATTTTTTTTGGCATAATATAATTTTGGTTTAAACTAATCCTAAAAATAAATTTGATATATATAGTGGTGGTTTAAATAAACACTATATAACACTTTTAAAAAAAATGTTGTAGAATCTACTTCTGTAAAACAGCCAAGCAAGAAACAAATCAGTGTGAAATCACTTAACCAAACCAGAGTCAGTAGAATTTAGATGTATATATATATATATCAACGTTCATTATAATTTTCAAAGGTAGTAATATAGAATTTTTTTAACATATTTGTTGAAACAAGATTATTAAATAAAATAAATCACCAAAATTCCCAAAGAAATAGTAAACTAAATCAAAAAAGAACTCAAGACCGTAACAATGTAATATGAGAGAATTTGAAATCCAAAACACCTGTCAGTATATTATAATCCATCCAAAATCCATGTTCTATTTTAAAAAACATATAGAATAATCTTATATCATTTTAAGATTATTTATAAATTATTACCATTTATTAATCACTATATAAATTCATTCAAAACCACTAGAAAATCAAAATTTTAGAACCCAATGGTTATTTGGTTCAAACAAGTGGCATTTTGTCCAAAAGGATCCATGTCATGTGGTAAAACTTGAAATTATTGGTGAAATCTCCAAGAAAATATTCAAAATATGAAAAATGAAGTGTTTTTTTATAACGGTCACATGTGGAAAAAATTTTGATATTATCTTTGGTTTAGTGAAAACCAACAAAAGAATTAACAAGAAAATGAATGAACAAAGCGATGTAACAAAAGAACTTATTCATGAAATGAAATTAATAATGTAAAAGGATAAAATCCATAAATCATCCATGACTCCACTTAGATAATGGTGTAACTAATTGGTGAAGAAATAAATTAATCTAGATCTAACTAAAATTTTGTGCATACCTTCTTACAAATATATAAGTAGTTCTCAAAGATAGTGTTATAGTGCTAATTCTGTGCCAAAATTGTAGTAAATACCAAATGGATGGAAATGATAAGATAAAATTCCTAAATTTTATAAATCATACCTTGGATTGTAATATGTTACAAATAAAAATCAAATATATCCCATTAATATACTGACATTTTTTCAAATGAATTTAAAATTTTTTCAAGTGGATTAAATCCTTGCAAAATTAGATGGTTGTCTTGTTAGAGATGATACTACATTCATGAAGGAATTTTTTTTGAATTATTATTAACATGAAATTAAAAATCTTGTAAATGTTATTTTTAGGTTACTAAAAGGATATTGAGAATAATTATTTTTTTACTATCATTTGTTTAGGCGAAAAAATATTAGGTTTAAGGGGGGAAATGTGTCCTGAAACCATTATATGTTTAGTTAAATATCAATACCAAATCCATAATGAACCGTATTCACATCCAAATCAACTATCATAGAAATACTCTCTATCTCTGTCTCCACTTCCTACTACTGGTACCTTAATGAAAGATATGTTGAAAATTAAACAATATTATAAATTTAAACTTAATATTGAAACCAATAAAATTATGTGTACTACATGATTTTAAGGTTTTTTGATTTACCTCATCACTACCATTAATTGATTTATTTTTAGTGGGGATCGGTACAATACTCTTCTAATATAATTAAATAAATGCTTTCGACAGAGCATCAACCTTTACATCTTCCATCTTTTTATGTTCCCCCACTTCATGAATTGTGCTTTGTATTGGAACAAACTCCCTCTGTACATCTCGATATAGGGAGTCACAAAAACCAGAAATATATTCTATTGAAATACCTGATGGCCTGCCAAAGACCTCAAATGTTAATGGTCCCAAAACTATCATGCGCACTCGATCATGATGCTCTTTCCTATGGACTTGTCCAACGGGTTCATCCTGGGAGACCGAGAAAGATCGAACATGATTAGAATCCCATGGTTGTTTTATTTTTACAAATAAATAAAATATCTATCATATTTCAAGAAATAAATATTTACATAGAGAAAACTAGAAATGATATATATTTAATGAAAAAGGAATTCATACCCCAACTTCTTTGGAATTCTCATTAATATAACTCTCGTCAAAATTTATATAAACATCCAAATGTAGTTCTATTTGGGAGACTTGGTGACCTGAGATCATTGACTGCATTATGAAAATATAAATAAACAATTTTATAATTGAAATAGATAATGTTTTCTTATATTTATTTATATTAATGAAAATATTACCAGAATCAATATTTTTCTATAAAAACATTATGACCGGAAGTGTGAGGGATGATTTGTTTAGCTCGACTGGATACATTTTTTCTGGAAATATTTCAAATAAATAAAATTTAATTTAATAGTGATTTATTAAATATAATCTCTTTTTCATATGAATTTATTTATGTAAAATGAGATTTATATAATAATATATATTTCAATACCATGTTCTTCTCATGATGATAGTAATCAACAAAAACCATCCATTACACTCTAGGTACCAATTTAGCTACCTTATCATATAGTTGATAACCTCTTAAAAAAAGAATCATTGAATTAATTACGTAATATCTCTTTAAAATCCTTCTATTTATTACCAGAATTTTTCACTGTCCACATTAATGCGATCAGATAAGAAATAGTAATGTTGAAAAACATCAGTACAAAGAGATTAATTTTTAAAATATTAGACATTAATACCATAATGACATTAAATTACACTATAATGTTTTAAAATTGCCTTTATATGTCAATAAAAAACATCATTTTCCATGTCTTATGCACATGCATCCAATATAAATATGTAATTGGAAGTGTAACCAGCTTTGACGCCAGCTAGCCTAGAATCTATCCAAGTAATCATGAGGCACCATCAGTAGGGACCCCATAGTAGTCAAATGAGACAACTATCTTCATTATATTCAAATGATGGACATAATATCTATACATATTTCTCTATTGTGTAAATTTTATTAAATATTTTATTAAAAAATAATTAGAAGTATAAAAAACTGCAATAAATTTATTCACATTAAAATTTTTACCTATAACTTTCACCCTATAATATCCTCATGGGATGACTTGTTCCCTCACTAAAATAGTATATGCATGGGGAGCCACTATCTCATATACTAATGAGATGTAGAAGGAGGATGTTCTTCATGATTACAAAATGGAGGGTGTGAGAGATGGTAAGGGGGTAGATAGTTGGGTTCTCTCATGCTATAGGGATGATGACCAATGTATTATCATCTACTGGTGTGCTCAAGGGAATGATGACTGAGAGTCAACTGAGATTAGGGAAATGATTCCTCCTTGGAATTCCTATCATTTAATAAGATAAGATTAACTTTATAACAATTCATCCCCTTCTTTTTGTATTAATTTAATTTATCCATTAAATAGTGGGGGATAATATCCAATTGGTAGTCGTTTTAGTGAAGATATGTTATCGGTGTCCCAAATTGTATTACCCTGAAGAGTATAGTACCAGTAAGGTGTCGATCCACAGTGAAAAGAATTTATTTTTGTCATGATTATGTAGTTTGTACTTGATTCATTGAATTGTAATTAATTTGGTGTCGATTTTTAATGTTTTGATGAAAAAGTGATTGGATTTTTATTTCATTGAAAATTACTTAATGAATAGAAAAAAACATGGAAATTTGGTTTTGATGAATATTTTCGAGGAATATACATTGGGGTTGTGGATTTTAAGAAGTTGTTATTAAATCATTTGGATTATGAAGTAGTGTTGTTCAAGATAAACCAAAACTATGGGTTTCAGTTGTGATAAGGTTTCGTTGGTCTGGTAAACTATGTCTGGAACTGAGAAACTGACTACTTGGTCCAGTAGTTAGTATTTCATAATTCTTTATTAGATTAGTCCCTTTTTGAGTTGGTGAATACTTCCAGTGATCATGAATGTATTCATCATTATTCTTCTTTTGAGACCATGAAAATTATTCGGTTGCTCTGGCTCAAGATTTTCTATGATAAAAAAGAAGTGATTAAGGAAGAATAAGAAGGGTTAACCAAAACAAACACAATCATAACAACAAATCCAAATAACAACTCTTTCATCACCCACATCCCCAACACAATGGGTGTTTAGTTACACGTAGAAGAAAAGATGATAATAGAACCCTCGATACCTGATGTGGTAATCATATAATCTTCTAGGAGAGGTTAGTTATTTGGTAGAATGGTTGAATGGCGGAGTAGTGGAATGATGGTAACATGACAGCAGGGTGGCAGAACCTCCATCCTTCAAATCTTCACTTATGGCTCCTCAAAAAGGAGGCCAAGGCCTTTATTTATAGAAAACAAAAGTAAATTGTGTCTATCAAAATTACACGTCGTGAATCCTCGTCAACGAGATTTTTTCATCTTTTTCTCTACTGGTGTGTGGCCTAACATGCCATCAAGGAATTGGAACATAGCACCGCCATGTAGGTGGAGGTACACAATGTATAGCACCGCCATACATGGAGTGTAATCTCATTAATCGGACACCAACAGATTCTAGAAGGTGCATACAAAATGTATATTGGGGTACACAACATGTATCATTTAGTCGTCAATATGTGTGTGTAGAATTCTTCTCAACCGCCATCCTTTTCTAGAAGATCATACATGGCATGTATATGATGTATACGGAGTGTGCAGGATTTTGGAAACATGGACATGTACTTGGCCTAGACAATAAATGTATGAGTCTTAATGTACACAGAATATATATATTTACATGTTGTGTAGTGGGGATTTTCTTATTCTCAGCTTTCCCCGGGTTCGTGTGTTTGGCCAGAAACCTCCTGATAATGAACAAGATCACCAAAATCAATGTTTTTTCCACTAAGTAGTAAGTATTTTCTTAAAAAATGTTCTTATTTTCCGTCAAGTATGTGCAAATATATACACAAATCATGTGTATCAAACTCCCCCATACTTAGTAATTTTCATTCCCTCGAACGAATCTAAACATCTAATTAAAAGATTCTATATTTTAAAAGGAAGATATTCAATTAATCATAAGTTTAAATGATACAGTCAAAGGAGATAAATATAAAGTGGTACAAAATAGTTTCAACTCATATGATATTATAATCATGCCTCATATAAAACTAAATTACCTACTTTCATCCTCAATTAAAAACACTTTTCAAGATTTCAAAAATAAGCAATCCACTTCATGTTTTACCGCAACAGTAAATAACATACTCAACACTCAATATATTTTAAATCAAAGTTATACTCAATATATGATATATACACTCTATAAATAGATTTTTAAGAAATCTATTTCTCTATTTCAGAAAATTTATTTACAAAAACCATGAGGGATTTTCAATAATGGTCACATGTCTCTCTGGTTAAGGGCTGGTAGGTAATAATGTGAAAAATAAAATTTGAGGCTCAAAAAGGTAGGATATATTCATTGAATAACACTGCATGATATTTAAAATAAATCTCAATGTAAAATCATCCTCAAAAAACACTCTCAAATTCACTCATCCCCACCATCTCCCTTAGTTAGGTCGGGATCACAAACCAATAAGTGGATATACGGTCTCCTTGTCTTTATTATTTTTTTAACCAATGGGGACCACAAAAAAATTTCACAAATAGGGGTTTTTAACCCTTTGTTTCCCAGATGAACAACGGGCTCTCTCCCATATGTAATTTCATAATGATTCACAAAATTGTTCCATGTACATTCATTTACCTCTTTTAATCTCATGTGAATAATCATGCGAAGTTAAAAGAAATTTTGGTAGGAAGGAAAATAGTCTTGTAATATGGATTCTGATCAAGTTTGTTCATTATTTCTAGGGGCTTCATAAAGATCAGATGTAGGGTAGGTCTCAATATAAATGGGTTGAAACAATTTAGTGCCTCAATCATTTTAATGTAATTAGAAAATTCTTCATGTTTCAAAAAGAAAACATTCAAATTTTAGTAGCCATGTATATCCTAAGAATCTCTCAAGAAATAGGGTATTAGAAAGAATACAGAGAAGGGTTTAGATTAACTCTTATGAGTGGGAAAAACAAATAAAGAGACAACCAGGTCATGACATGTATATAAATGATAAGCCTAATCAATGTAATTATCCTAGGATTACAAGTAGTAATTTAAACTATATCAGCAATCATTTTGAAACACTTAATAACCACAATAAGCATGCAAACTTTAAAAATTTCCTACATTTGGATTTATTATTTATAAATATGAACAATCCAAATTTCATCACATTTTTAAATATATCTTCCAATAATGATGTCTCCTAGGTGATAGTAAGATCAAAGACTAAGGTGGTCAAGAGACTCTCCCCCATACTTAATACGAGACAGGGTCCACCATGTACCACAGAAAGAAGGATAAGGAAATTTGGGGACACACCAATATACCATGATGACGGTAAGTAATTGAAAAATTAAAATGTGAAAAAAAATAAAACAACAAAATCCGGAAAAACAATACTCCCATTGTTTTTAGGTGAAGGAAGATGGGAAGTGGTGGATAAGTACAACCTAAAGCTTTCCAGAGTACCTATGACGGTCATGGAGAGAAAAAAACTACAAGAATAAACAATAGAACACATGCACATGATATCACAAAAAATATGTAGAGAATAGAAAAAATGTTCTCAAAGACCAGTCAGTGTGTTACCTCAGAAGAGGATCATCCTGTACAGAAGCAGCAGGTAAATAAGTATTAGCATCCATGGAAGATGGAGGCTCAGAAGTTGCATCGAGAATAGAAGCTGTAGGTGACAGAGGTAGAGAGCCCTTGGCCTAGGGTAGGGATTTTGGTGATGGGGAATCATTGATGGAAATATCTACAAAAGGAGATGGGCTGGGACCTGTAGTGAAGATGAGGAGGGAGTTCGTAGCCACAACAGTGCCAGAATGTGGTATGGGGGAAGTCGGAGGTGCTAAAGGAGGATTCTCCAGGGTAACGGGAATCCCCTGATGCTATAGAAGTAGGTCCACCATCCTCTCAATGTGTTACAGGAACTGAGTAGAGGTAGTCTGCTGCGAAAGGGTAGAAACTTGTTGATGTTCCAGACAAGACATGTGATGGTCAATCTTGCCTAGGCGGATGGGGATGGGGAGGTCATCCGAGGGTGAAGAAGGGAAAGGGGAAGGGGAGGTCCTGGAGCGGGAATAGTAAAGAAAGAAGGGAAGGGTGAGGAAGATGGAATGTGTGGTTAAGGAGCTGAAGGTGTATAGGCAGGGGAATGTGGGTCGATAGGAGTGGGGTGGGGCTTGGGAAAGGACATAAGTGGCCCTCCTTCCAGACCAATCCCATGAGAATAATCATAATAAATTCCATCTGCTAGGGGGAACCTAACCGGTTTTGGTTAAGGGAAGGATCAAAAACTCTTTTGTGGTAAGAAAGGCAGGTGACGTAAAACCCACCATTCAGGATTCCATGATGGATGGTGAACGTATCATGAAAGTAGGAAGCAACAAGGTAGGGTAGGTACGGGTAGTCCTACCGGATGAAAAAGGTGACGAGCTCGATTTCATGTCTAGTCAAAACCCCCATATCCACGTGGAGGGGGGGAAAGATGTTGCTAAATCATCGGTGGGTCAAACGAAGGATAGGGTCAATAATTAGGGTACTCTTCGGGGAAGTGGGGTTCAAGTGGTGGTCGGGCCCAGAAATATCATGCCACATAGCAATGAGCTCAAAATGCTCGGGAAGGGTCAGGGTGGAGATAGGGGTGGGGGACAGAATGAGGATAGAAACCAGACCCTCATCCATACTCAGTCATAGTAAGTGTGAATGGTCTACTGTCTAGCTGAAATTGATCCATTGGGACCGCATCTCTAGGCGCCTCCCATTACTCGGGCCCATAGTACTCAAAAGAGTCAGCAAACTCCAAAAAAAATATTAGAAAATAGATGTTCTGAACTGAAAGATAGTGAGTAACGTCGTGTGCCTGAGGAGAACCTTCAACTCTCCCCTAAATACCCAGCTATTGAGGCATGCTGCTATTATGATAACGACTCCTTAATGGGATCAGGCAGTGAGGGAAGTGTCAGACTATGTTATGCGCCAAGTCTATGCCTGGAACACCATTCAAAGGTAGGGGACGCCCATAGGGGCTAGCCTAGGTGGTACAGTTGTAGGGGCTGGCTCTGGTGGCAGAGCGACCACAGTAGACAAAGGCCCACTGGACATGGAGTTTGATGAGGGATCAGCTACAACTGACAGGGGCTAAAGAGGTTTGGCGTCCAGTGGAGAAGAAATTATGGTGCTCGGATGCTCCATGTGGGGTGGTGGAGGTCGGTACTAGGACCAACCACTGTCGAGGCATTGAGTGGTGGCATGATGTCCAGTGGAGGAGGATGGTACTCCAGAATGTCTGGAGCTAGTATCATCACAAGATGGAGTCATATCTGGTAAAAAGTGGGCCTCTCTCCCTTAGTAGCGGAGGTGGGACGCTTCCCACGTGTAGGGTGTCTGTCTTCCATATCCTGAAAAAGAAAGGAAAACAAAACAAAAGAACAAGAAAAGATAAATTAAAAGAAGAAAATGTGATAAAACCTGAAAGGTAAAAAGTACACGGCGTGTAAAACTAGATTACATTGCATGTTGGGTAATAAGGTTGGAATCTCATGTGTTCTGCGTAGACATGATGAGTGGACATGTACTAGCAATGGAAGGATACACGGTGTGTAGACTGGTGAATTGTCGATTATGTAAAAATATGTTCCTGGTTATGTGGGTGTACTAGACAAGGACTAGCACACTAAAATGGGATACACATCATGTACCGTAAATACATGTCATGTATGTAAGCATGGTTTGCTTGTCCATGTGTATGAGAAACCCATTCACGATTCAGGATGGTACACGGTGTGTACCTAGCATACACACCATGTAGTTTCAAATTTCTAATGAGCTAGTGTGTGGCAGTGTACAAGAGTACACAGTGTATTTTCTTCATTTCATGCTCATGTACTGTGGGAAGCTGAACAGTATGATGATCCATAAATCGACCAAAACTCATGTAAAATGATAAATTGGATAGTGTATAACAGCGTACCTAAACTAAGGATCATAATGAAAAATAAATCTGAACCAAAAAAATATACATATGGTGGAATGGAAGTAGGTAGGATGTGCGGTGTCTGGTAGAAGAAAACAATGGGGGGCACCACGTGACACGGGGTGTAGCCACGGAGGGTTTCCATCCTTAATAGCCAGATTACACGGTGTGTACCCAATAACAAATGCTATGTAGTTCTTTTTTTTAGAAGGAAAAATATAATATAATTATTATAGTAAGATATATAATAATAAATATTCATAATTAAAATAAAATAGATGCATATATATATATATAATGTTCTAAAAATAAATCTATACATGTAATGTATTGGTAAATACACGTCGTGTGTTCTAAAATTGGAAAAAGAGAAGTAAAACCTTCGGTCCGGTGCTTGGGGTGAGGTTGGAACTGGTGATCGATCATTTTGAACAGAAGCCCCCAACCACTTGAGAAAAGACTGTACTACTAATAATGTTTAGTAATTTATATATATTTAATGTACAAGGACTATACTACATAGGAGAAATAAACTGCATGGCGTGTTGTTTTTAATTAGACAAAAAATGGATGAAGTAGGAAGATTAGCTGAGTTCAAACATGGGTTTTTGGATCCAGGGACAAGACCCTACCAATCTTCCAACGTCACCCACATGTGTTCCAATATTTAGAAAATAATTTCAGTGATTAATGAAAACATGGTGCACACTTCGTATATTGAAATACACACCATGTGGTTTTTATTAAAAATGGAAAAATGATGGAAATGGGGTGGTTGTCATGATTCGAACCTGGGTCGTTTGGAACCGGGTTGTGACCCCGGACAACCAATCCATCCACATCATGTGTTTTCTTATAAATATATATGAAAAATATGACACAACCCATGTAAGAAAACATGAGAATAAAAAGGAGGAACCTCGTGCCGAAGGTAGGTTGGGAGGGATTAAACCAGTGACGTCTAGAGTAATCTCTAGTGAACATACCATCGACAGTGGAATCATTCATGTATATTACTTAGTTAATCTATATATTTATAATAGTAAAAGTATAAAAATAATGGAATCAGTACATGATGTGTATATAGGTGGTACACGATGTCTATCTGCTGGGTTTCCTCCCAGGAAAGCCTTTGTTTTAGTCATTAGATCGACCTACATGCCTATGATTACCTGAGATGTATGGTGGAGAGTCTTCTCACCATGTCTTCCATGTGATGGAAAGTCTTTATCTGTTATCTGTACACCATGAATGATTTACCATCGTCTCCATAAATTTTCACTGCTCCATTATGGAACACTCATATGAATCAAAATGGTCTTGACCATCTTGACTTTATCATTCCTAGAAACAATTTAAGATGGGAGTTAAAAATTAGTACTTGATCACATGGTTGTAAATATTTTTGTAAAATCATCTGGTTGTTAATTTCACTCATCCTCTCCTTATACAGCAATGAATTATCATACACCGCCAATTAGATTTCATCATGTTCCGACAGTTGGAACTTATGCTATTCTTCAACTACCTTCAGATTATAGTTTCAGGCCTTGATGGCCCAGTAAGCATTGTGCTTCAACTCTACTCACATATGGCATGGCTTTCCATATATGAGGCTGAATGGGGACATCCCCAGTGGTGTTTTGGAAGCTGTTTGATATGCCCAAAAAGCATCATATAGATTCTTCGACCAGTCATTCCTTAAAGTGTTCACCATTTTCTACAAAATATGCCTCAACTCATAGTTGGATAGATCCTTTGGTCCACTATACTAGGGATGATATGGCATCCCCATATTATGTTTCACTTCATACTTTGACAGTACTCCATTCATCAATGTGTTGTCGAAGTGGGTCCCTCTGTCACTGATCAGTACATGGAGAATATTGAACCTACTAAAATGTGTTTCTTTAAAAATCCCAATACCATCTTGGTCGTGTCATATGTTTTTGCAGCAGCTTCTACACACGTGGAGATGTATTCGACACAAACCAGGATGTATGTGTTCCCAAATGATGGGGAAAATGACCCCATGAAATCTATGCCCAAGACGTCCAATATCTTGACCTCCAAGATGGGGTGATGGGGAATCTCATCCCTATTCCCCACATTACTAGTTCTTTGACATCGATCACAATGGGAAAGAAAGGCTCAAGAATCACAATGCATGGTGATCTAGAAAACCCCAATCTATAGGATTCTTTATAAAGTACGGTCCGACACATGATGTTCCCTAATTTGATAGGCGTTATAGAATTCTAGGTCTCCATGGACATTAGTTTCCGGGATGCAACGTCGGATCACCCCATCCCCATTGGATTGGAATAGTAAAATATCTTCCCAGAAGTACCTCTTGACATAAGAGAGAAACCTATTCTTCTACTGTAAGGATAGGTTGGCGTGGATGGTACCTGTAACTAGAAAATTAGTAATATTAGTATACCAGGGTCAAAGTGATTCTTTTACTAAAAATAGGTGACTATCAAGGAAATCCTCTCTAATCTATCGATCTTACTCCTTCTCCAAATGAGGAAGCTCCAGGCAGGAGAGATGATCAGCAATAATGTTCCGGCTCCCCTTCTTATCTTGGATCTCCATATAAAATTCTTATAGGAGGAGTACCTAACGGATTATTCATTGCTTCACAATTTTTTAGTTCAACAGGTACGTTAGTGCTACATGGTCTTTATAAAAAATAACTTTAGATAACACTAAGTAAGAACAGAACCTGTCAAAAGTGAACACCACTTCCAGCATATCCTTTTATATCGTGGTTTAGTTCATCTCAGCCTCATTGAGCGTCATGCTCGAATAATATATGGGTCATATAATTAGGTCAAGACGTTGGACCAAGACTGCTCCAACTTCGTAGTAGCTGGAATCACACATCACTTCAAATTTCTCCTCCTAGTTGGGAGAAATCAACACTGGAGCATCCACCAAGCGCTGCTTCCGGTGTTCAAATGTTGGAGTGCATGGATCATCAAACTCAAACACTACATACTTGGTCAAATGTTTGGTGAGGGTCTTAACTCTCTTTGGGAAGTCTTGGACAAACCACCAGTCAAAACGTGCATGCCCGAGGAAGATACGGATGGCTCTGACGGAAGTTAGAATAGGAATTTGGGAAATGACTTCTATATTTTTCTGGTACACATCTATCCCCTTCGGTGAGATTTTTTGGCCAAGGACGATGTGGCACTACACCATGAAATAAAACTTTTCCCAGTTCAAAACTAGGTTAGTGTTCTCACATCTTTCCAGAACCAGCTCCAGGTGCTGCATGAAATGGATGAATGATTTTCTGTAAACAGAAAAATCATCCATGAATACCTCCAAGATCTATTCCACCATGTCATGGTCAATAGCCATCATGCATCACTGGGAGGTGGCATGAGCGTTTCCCATGACAAAATACATATTTCTATAAGAACATATATCGTAGGGGTAAGTAAATGTTCTCTTATCTTGATCCTCTGGAGCAATGGAAATATAATTGTAGCTGTAATAGTCATTGAGGAAGCAGTAAAAATTATTCCCCACTAGTCTCTCTAGCATCTGATCTATAAAGGGCAGAGGGGAAATGATCCTTCGTCTGGGCGTTATTCAGCTTTCTATAATCCACACAAACTCTCCAGCCCATGACAGTGAGTGTAGGGTTGAGCTCATTATTCTCATTTGAAATCACAGTGATACCACCCTTGTAGGTACCACTTGTAGGGGACTCACCCATAGACTATCCGAGATTGGGTAAATGATTCATGCATCCAGCAACTACATTACTTCTTTCTTCACAACTTCTTTCTTGGGGGGTTCAGGAATCTCTGTGTTTTCCGATATGGCTTCTCTCCTTCTTTGAGTAGCAACATGTGGGTGAAAATGGTAGGGCTAATGCCCTTTAAATCTGCAACTATCCACCCAATAGTATTCTTCCACTACTTTAAAACCTGCAGAAGTGAATCCATCTGCTCATGTGATAGTGTTGCACTATGTATGATGGTTAATGCCTGATTTTCTCCCAAATACTCATACTTAACAGAAGATGAAAGAGGCATCAGTTCTTGTACAGGTGCGTTTAGAATCTAAGGTAAAAGTATTTTCACCTCTTCCCACACCAGAATGTTGGGTAAAACAATATGTTGCTATTAGTGGCTGCCCTGGCCTTCTAGGAATTGCATGCTCTCTGGTTCTTCATAAATTGGAATGTTTGGAAAAACCAAGTCATCTGAGCTGGAAGAACATACCAGATCATCCCCTTTTCCACTCAAGGGATCATCCATACAGGACACTACATAACATCCATCATTCTATGATAATGTTGCTTTCTTAACATCTTTGGTTACATTATAGGATAATCTTTCATCTTCTATATTGAAAATCATCTCCCCTTGTGTGTACACCGATCAGTAATATCCCAGTGGCTTGGATAGTTCTTCCTAGAATGAGAGGTGCCTCCTAGGCTTCCTCCATGTCGGGGATGATGAATGTTTTAGGGAGGATTATCCTTCCCACCTTAACCAGCATGTCCACCAGTATCCCCTTCAGATATTTGATGGATCTGTCAGAAAACTAAAGGGATGCATGGGTAGGCTTCAGATATTTGAGCCCTATCTTCTCAAAAACATCAAAGGGAATGAGGTTGACGATGGCCCCTAAGTCACAGAGGGCCTTCCCAAGCTTACATGGTCCAATAGTGTATGTGATAGTGAGGCTACCTAGATCCTGGATCTTTTGAAGAATATAATGATGTATGACTGCTGAGAACTCCTTTTTCAGGGAAACAGTGCCCAGATCCTCAATATTTCATTTATTAGAGAGGATATACTTCATGAATTTCTCATACATGGGAATCTGTGTCAGTGCCTATGCAAATGGAATGTTGATTTGTAAATTTTTTAACACTTCCATGAATTTTCCAAACTGGTGATCCTGAATTGTCTACTTCATCCTCTCCGGGAAGGGTAAGATAGAAACAGATGATTTGAAAACCTCCTTTTCATTATGATGTGAAGCCTCATTTGGTAGTCCATTGGATTAGGAGGATACATAATTTTACCTTATTTATTAGTAGGGGTGTAGGTGCACCTGGCAATATGGGTTCCATTTTTTGTAGCTCCTTTCTACTCTGTAGTGTGACAGTATGGGCCTCCTCCCTTGTATTGTTCTTAGAGTTACCCGGTAGTGTACCGGGATGCCTTCCTGAGAGTTGGTTTTCCACCTGGCCAATTTGGTTCTCCATGACTTGAATGGAAGCCTCTTGATTCTGGAATGTTCTCCCAACAATAGATATAATCATTTTCATGAGATCCTCTATCCATGAGGTGTTCTCCTACTGAGGTGGTTGTATAGCTGGTGGAGGAAGTGGATACCACGGCTGCTGCGTACGAGTGTTTTGATACCCTTGCTTCTAGTAAGAGCCCTGCTAGGGCTGTTGTTTCCTCAGGTACTAGCTATGATACAGAGGCTGACCATAGCTGGGTGGTCACTGGGGTGGAGGATTCTGCTGTTGTTGGCCCAAGCCTGGGTCCTAGTAATCACGCCATTTCAGGTTATGGTACTACTAATACTAGTTCGGCCCTCAGTTTTGATCAACATAGCATTAAGGTATGATTATATGTCTTGATCATTCTACCATTATATGGTTATCACCACATACTCTACATGCTAGATAGTTCGCCGCCTGTACTTGGGATGCACAATTCATATTTTGTGCATCGATATTTTTGGACACAATGACCAAATTGTTAGCAAGCATAATAGTAGCATCGATGCTGTGCATACTTCTTTTTTGTTTGACCCACACAAAATTCACTATAAGCTGTTGGAAGACATGTCTTCCAATAGTTTGAAATTCTTTTTAGGGGACTTCCCCATAATCGTACCTCCAACAACATCATCCACCATAGACTTTGTGTTCGTCGTCAGTCCTCCATCGAAGGTCTGGACTTGCATCTTGACTTGGAGTCCGTTGTGTGGGAATTTGTGTAGCATCACTTCGAAATGCTCTCATGACTTTTACAAAGATTTTGTTTCATGCTACTGGAAGTTGTGTATTTCATTCCTCATGGTCACCATCTTTGAAGGTGGGAAATTCTTGTAGAGGAACACCTGGGATAGATCCCCTGAGGTGAGGATAGATCATTTCAGAAAACATATTATTCAGTATTTCTCCTTATCCCTTAAAGAGAAGGGGGAAAGGAGAAGTTTAATGGAGTCCTCAGACACTCTGTGGTACCGTAACATGTCGTAGATATCCATGAAATTGGAGAGATGGGTGTTTGGGTCCTTGCTGGGCAGGCCGCCAAACTGAATGGTGTTTTGGATTAGATTCATAATGGCAGTTTTTATCTCAATGTGTTGGGTATGCACTTCTGGATGTCAGGTCGTACTCCATGAGAGTATGATGTGGAGGTGGTGGCTGAGGGAGCATAGGTGTTATGTATTTTTTTTCCTAAGGGGTGATGTACAGCACGTAATTTAGCTATAAAAATGGCATTTTCTTGAGTTTTCACTATTGGAGCTATTGTGGGATATATCCTAGAGTAAGTGGATCTTGCTGGTTCTGGTTTCCATCCTGACAAAATGGTTATCCTGATCCTTCAACAGTAGCTGGATCTTCATCATCGTTTTTCACCATGTGATTTTTTTGGTTGTTCGCATCCTTGAGTGCTTGACGTCGCCTCAAAAGCTTTTGTTCAATCTCTGGGTCAATTGGGAGAAACCCTAATGACTCAACATTGATGGAACGATTGGGGTAACTGCTCATACACTTATGAACCTGCACAATACTAAACACACCAAGAGTAAATAAGGAAGAATAATGATAAACATAAATGGGTTTAGAAAAGATATTTTTGGGAGTTCATGATTTTTATTATCTCTGAATTTTATACAAACATGAATTAAATAAAAACAATTAATCTCGAATTTCAGAAAATAGAGCCAAATTTTGGTAGTCTTTTCACTTAAGGTATGTTATCAGTGTCCCAAATGTTTTACCCTGATAATTATAGTACCAATAAGGTCTCGATCCATAGGGAAAAGAAGTTATTTTTTCCTTTCTTACCTAATGTGTACTTGATTCAATGAAGTGTACTAAATTTGAAGTCGATTTTTAATGTTTTTTCAAAAAGTTATTGGATTTTAGTTTCTTATAAAATTACGTAAATGTGAAATAAAAACACAAGAATTTTGTTTTTAGTCAAATTTTGAGGAAACTCCATTAAGGCTATGGATTTTAAGAAGTTTTAATTAAATAATTTTGCTTATGAAGTTGTGTTGTTCATGATAACCCAACACTCTGGGTTTCAATTGTGACATGGATTCTATGGTCTGGTAAACTATGTATGGAATAGAGGAAAACTACTCCTTGGTCTGTTAGTCAGTGTTTTATAATCATTTATAATAATAGTTCTTTTTTTAGTCACTGGATACTTTCAATGATCATGAAGGTATTCATCATTGTTCTTCTTTTGAGTCCTTGAAAATTCATCCCCTCGTATGGGTCATAATTTTCTGTGATAATAATAAATGATTAAACAATAATTAGAAGGGTTAACCATAAAAAACACAATCATAAAAACTAATCCAAATTATAACTCATTCATTACCCACAACCCCAACACACTAGATGTTTAGTTACACATAGAATAAAATATAATAATGGAACTCTCGATACCTGATGTGGACATCACAGAAACATAAAAGAGAGGTGAGTTATTTGGTAGAATGATTGAATGGAGGAGTAGTGAAATGACGGTAGCATGGCAGCAGGGTAGCAGAACCTCCTTTATTCAGATCTTCACTAAGGAATCCTCAAAATGGAGGCCAATACCTCTATTTATATATAACAACTGTACACTGAATGTATCGAAGGTACACGCCATGTAGTCTCATCAACGCGCTTTTATCATATTTTTCTCTACTGTTGGGTGGTTGAACATGCTCTCTTTGACTTGGAACATGAAGTCACCAAATAGGTAGGGGTACACGGCATGTAGCGCCGCCATACACGGCATGCACTATCATTCATTGGCAACCAACCACTTCTAGAAGGTCTACAAGACATGTAGATTGGTGTACACAACATATATTAGTCAGCTAACACCATGGGCGTGTCGACTTCTTCTCACACACCAAACTTTTCAAGAAGTTCATACATCGCTTGTATATGATGTATATGGAATGCGATGGCTTCTGGAAACATGGTCATGTATATGGCCTAGCCAATCTGAGTTTGAGTCTTAATGTACAAGTCTTGTATATATGTATACGCCGTGTAGTTGTGAATTTTGGTTGGTTAGTTTTCCCTCGGTTCTTGTGTTTGGACAGAAACCACCTGATAATGAACAAGATCACCAAAATCAATGTTTTCGTCCACTTACTAGTAGTTATTTCCTAAAAACAAGTACTTATTTCCAATAAAGTATGTGGAAATGTTCATATAAATCTATTACATCACCAATGCATATTCTTAATTGGTATCACATTCATCTCTCAATTTTCCACTATGTTACCCAATAGTTCAAATGATAATTTCTAAAGAATCTGTAGAGAAAATTCACAAAATCATGATATGGTCTTTAATAAATACACCATGAAATCACACATGTCACTTCCATTCACCTATTTGAATATATTCTATTTAATTAATCATATTCAATAATAACTCATTTGTATAACATAACATAAAAACTAAAAAATTCACATCTAAATGGGAAACTACCATGTGGTTATTGATTTACATGATGAAAACAACATATTTTTTAAATAAAAGTATATTTTGGATTTAAAAAATTAGTTGGACTCATAAACCATTGTTTTCTATATATTTATAGAACTACAACATCACTAAAATTAATATTTAAAACAATATAAAATTTATAAACATATCAATGACTCAAAATCATAATCAAAATCAAGAAATAATATCAATTATGATGCCATACATCTATAAAACACATATATAAGGAAGAAAATTTGATAAAATATAGAAACCCAATATTATAAATCAGTTTTAGTGAAAAGAAATTTATAAAAGTTATTTAATTTATATAAAACCTATTAGACATTTTATAAATCATATTATGTGTGCCAATTTATTTTTGAAGTACGAATGTAATTAAATTATGAAATTAATCTTTTATGTAAAAAAGGGAAATCATGTAAAATATTTAGTTCCATGGATAAAATAATCATAGATACATTATTACATTTATTTTTCTAAAAAAAAATTTCTAAATTCCAGGAACATAAGAAAATAGAATGGGGTAGTAAAACCTAGTACAATAAATTTTTCTGTAGAATCACACAGAATGTTTTTGTGGTTGGGTATATGGTTTTCAAAAAGTTCACCATATTTATTTATGTTATAAAAATACCATAGATAAAAAAAATATCCCATAAATACTAATTGTAAGCCTAGATAAGTGAGTCAAAATAAATATAATTTGAAAATGTAAATTGAACATTACATATGAATACCTTCATTTTCAGATATCCATTTAATCTCTTCAAGATATAAAATAAATGTTATCAAAGATTATAGACCCCAATATATTGGTTAAAATGTATTGGTTGTTTTTTAAATCCAAAATATATAAAAATAATAATTTAATTTCAATGAATTGAATGCATCTATCCAAATATAAAATTCACTAAACCCCATTAAAAATTATTATAATTACAGATATAGTATGATGTGTGATAAACCAATACAAACCAATGTAAACCAAATTGAATTCAAATAAATCAAGAAGAATCAATTCAATAAAAGTATACCTTAATGGATAGACGCTAAATATAATAAAACCAAACAAAAAACCAAAGTGCACAACTTTATACTAGAAATATTAGAAGCTAACTAAATATAATTGAATCAAAAAAATTCAACCAAATTTGACAAGACCCAAGTAACCACTACACCACTTGAATCACACCAAAAAAATCAACCATTATATAAATATCCCATTTTTATAAGGAATTATATATATAAATAATGTCCCCAAACTATGATATTTATAATCATTTATAAAAATTGAAACAATGGTCACACTTCAAGATCCATTTACTTCATAACATTCACTTTATTAAATGAAATTTGGGACTTTGAAACATTTTTTAGGATTTTTAGTTCTATAATACTCCTTAATGAATAACAGAAATATATGCAAAGTCACTCAAATAGTTATTGTAAATGTAAAAAATTAGAAGGAAATGAAGGAAACCTTTTAAAAAATCATTAAAACATAGTGATTTAATTATTGGAAATTGTTGGAGAATAAGAGTATTTCTTAAATCATGAAATTATTTTTCAAAAAACTCATAAAAAACATCACGTACGTAGAGAAATGAATTAAAAATAAAGAACCAAAAAAAATCCCCTGATCTTAGTGAGTTTTAAGAGAGAGAAATAAAACTCCATTAACATGAAATCTATAGATACAATAATTTTAAACATTAAATCATTTATAACATTCAATAAAAATAATAAATCTCTCATGATTATATATATTCTAGTTTTCTACATTGAGAAACAAACTTCTATCTATTTCATACTAATAATGGCTCTAATACATCACAAAAATAATAAATCACTCATAGGAAATTGTCAGATTGGTCAAGGGAAGTGGAGATAAGAAAAAAATTCCAATACAGATGGGCATACCACTAGGGCCGTGGATTGGGGATCTCAGGGTTGACCATAGCTCTAGCATGGGCTCGAGAAAAGGAGAAGGCTCAAGGGAGGGAGAGGGAGAGAGTGAGGGAGATTTATTGGGTAAGGGAAAAGGAGGGGATGACTGGTCAGGGGGTTGTGACTATAGTGACGGTGAGTGCTTAGGGGGATCGATCTCGGAGGGTTCGGGAGATACCGGATCTCTGGTGGGTAGTTAAGCACGATGGTTCTAAGGCTTGGCATTGGGGTGGGGAGGCGTATCTCTGGGGGGTTAGGGGGATGGTAGGTCATGTGAGTATGGTTTGAGGGATAAGAGTATATTTTATTTAAAATTTAACATTTTTTTGTAGTTCCAGAAAAGCTATTATAAAGTAATTTCAATTGTTTAGTGGTGGATTAGTAAACCGACACTAAAAAAATATTTTTTTGGAGTGACATTTTCCACTAGATATATATTATGGATTAATTTTCTTCATAACCTATGAAAAAGGAAACATTATAAAGGTGATATCAAAAACCCTATAAGGTAAAACATATATTAGAAGCTATCATGGCATCAATAATATGTTAGGAACAAATAAGTGTTAAATAATTCTTTATAACTGAACACATCAGCTTGAAATAAATCCAGGGATGAAATAAAAATATAAATAATCACATGTATAATATTACAAAGATTAATAGTTATGGAATGAATGATTTAAAACATATTTTATCATCAAGGCCTCATACAACACATCTTTTTTACCAATAAGGCATCAACCAATGCTTCGTTTTTATTATCATGTTAGAAACCATGACTTCAAGCTTGCATTGGGTATTTTGTATCCAAATAACCACATTTGTTGTCTCTTGAGACCAACCAATGCATCAAGGATATATATAATACCAATCCCCACCCATCACTTTTAATTGTTCAATAAATTCACCTTAATAATATCAATAGAATGCATAATGAAATTTTCTTAGGAACTAATAAACATATTTATTTAAATATAAACATATGTAATTTAAATACATATTACTATCAAAATTAAAGTTATTAATGTATTATAACCCATCCATATAAATATGGTGGATGGTTAAATAATAAATAATAATCTTACCTGAGTAATCAATAAATATCTATATCGCAATAACAAATATATGGAATTTTAATAATTTACCAATCAATAAATGTAATATTATTATATATAGTAATCCCTAAAATTGACACCATATAAAGATAGGGGTATATGGTTATCTCAATAAATTCACCAATCAATCATCATATGGAAACTAGATGAACACCATCTAATCAAAGGAATGTAATATCAAGTGTTTAAAGGGGAAATGGATTGGAAGTATAATCATTCCTTTAATAGAAGATGGTTTGGTAGGAAAAAGGTACTAATGGATCATTTTTTAATAGAAAACAACATTACATAAATCACACAAAGAAGCAATATAGAAGGTATAATATTAATAATTTCCTCAATCAGGTATAATATATCACAATGAGAAGTCACATAGATGAAAATAACGTTTTACATGTTTTAGAAAAATATCTTTGGAAATAAGATATGTCCTTGATCTTTTAAAACCATTTATTTTAGTAAACATGGAGAGTAATAATTTCATTGAGGAACTAGGAGTTTTTAGTGAATAAGTTTCATAAAATTTTAAACGTGATGGAAATATGTGTTCACACATAAAACATTAAAAGGATATCTTTTACACTTTAATGAAAATGATACATACAAAAAAAATTTAAAAAAATTTCAAACATTTAAAAAAGGTAATGTATTATAAAATGTACATAATAAATTATTGATCCATATATAGATGTTCCTTAAAGAATCTAATTAATATGGTCATGTGAAAAGGGGTTTTCCCAACCAAGAAGAAGATATAGGTTTTGATGTAATGACAAGAAATAATTCACGTAAAATATCATTCAAGGTTAAAAGAAATTTTTAATGGAAAATTAAAACCTCATGAATATAAAAATAAGATAATTATGGGTTTTATAATGAATATAAATTCCCCTGATGGAATATCATTTAAAAAAATCTTGATTTGAAAATAAGATTGGAAATGAAACCGTTATTGTTTGAGTAACATTCTAATCAAAACCTTTTTAAAGATAGGGACAGAAACATAACATAAAATATAACTAATAAAATGTAATCATGATATAACATCTTAGATGGTCATTTTATGCACTATATAAAAAATATAGTTCATAGTGTAAAATTTCCCATTTCATGGTGGCTTAAGTAATTAATTAATTAAATTAATGTTAGGTAATCATGGGTTCCCAATAATTTCATGTGGAAATTTTAAAATTTTCAAGAGAAATGGGTACTAAAAATGGGTTGAAATAGTTTGGAATAACAGTGTGCAAAACCATTTATAAGGGCCTATCATTGGGACATTGTTAGTTTTCATGGCTTGAGCACAGTTAGCATAACCATGCAACCTTATTAGGAGAAACTATCTCGGGTGTTTTCTAAGGGCATCAACGGTCACACTGTCCCTTCACGGTCAGGTAAACTATGAGGGTAAAACCTTCTATATTTTCATGTTAAAAATATATATAATTTATTATTTCTTTATTTCTTTTTTTATTTAATTTTTTCCTCTCTCTTTTTTTTCTTCCACCACTTTTATCTCCCTATCGCGTGGCTCCCCAGACCCCTCCACCTCTGCAGATAATGTTCACCACCCCTCAAATCATCCATCACTTCTTTTGTGGACATCACCCTGTTTATTTATATATCTTTCTCAAGAAACTAATTTAAGGAATCTACCTCCCTCCTTTTCCTTGTTCCCACAATGTTTCCTCTCTCATCACCCCTATTTGTTCATCCAAACTCTGAGGTGAGGGTGGACCTAGTTTATGGTATTGTCTACCATTGTAAGTGTTTGAGAAGGAAATCATGGGATGGCTTCATGCGTGTTTTGACATCGAATATTGAAGTAAATTCATTTGTTTTCATCCTCTAATGTTTTCGGTAGTTTTCGGATCGACCTTTCGATTGGAAAAAAAATTTGTTGGGGTTTTTTTGTGATTGTTTGTTTATCCTTTGTTATTTTGGCGGTTTTTTGGACCCTTGAAGGTGACTTTAACCAGTTTTCCAAGGAAAGTACATATATAAATATTCCCTATTTGTAAAAATTCCCCATTTGTGAAGGGAATATGTACAAGGTTTCAATGTTTATAAGTATATATGCGATGATTCATATGAATGTACGTGTAAAAGGTTTGTATCAAGTGGTTTTCATCAAAAGTGACATGTTTTTGAGGTAGGTGCTTCCATTAATTTCCATTATAACACATTAAATATAATTCTTCATGTTTTAAAAAACTATTTTTTAATACTTTATGTTTTTTTTGTGATACGATGAGTTGTTATGGCATTATTTTTTGGTTGTTTGTTTGATAATGGGGTTTTCAATGGTTTTCCATTTATATGAATATATTTACTTAATATATATATATATATATATGTTAGGTGTTTGATCTAAATCAAAGTTGTCATTTTTATTTAATTATGTGTTTTAATGTGATTCTTAGACTTGTTAGAATTTTGGGACAATTGATTTTTCATTTGAATTTGGGATTTTGATGGTTTTGGGGTCAATGTATGAATCATTTTTCTTTGGTGTGACATTCCTTATGTTAATTTCATTAGATCCTCAGATATATTAATGGTTATCCATATATATTCCAGTGAATATGGAAATATCCATATGTTAATGGGGTTCACATATAGATAAGAACATGCATATAAATGGTGGTTTAATAAATATATCAACCTTGGTAACACTGGCTTTAAAAAACACTATCCTCTTAACTTCATTATTTTTCACTTTTCTTCGAAATTGTTTTCTAAAAACTCTTATTATTTCTCAAATGTATTATTTGTTTCCAAATGATATAAAATGTTGTTTTGAATTATGATTTTAAATCTTGGACTGAATGAAAACTTAAAATAATGATTTTACAATCAACTTGCATGTAGGCCCATTTGGAACCATTGTCGTGGAAACAATTTTGGATTTGAAATGTTAAGTTTCATTTAGTAATTTAATGTTTTTCATTGAAAATGGTCTAAAACATAATTATTTTTATTCCTAGTTGTATGTTTTACAATATTTCCTATGGGATGGTAACACTTATTGTTTTCCTATTTTGGACAGTGTCTTCACATAAATGACATTAGAGAGTGGGAAATACAAGCATGGTGGCATTTACGGGTTATATTTAATGATAAATATGTGATGACCTCCTCTCCATCCATTTATTATTTTATAATGGTATTCTATAACATCTTTTAGAGGGTTTAGTGATGGTTTCTTTCTAGTACCAATTAGATGGATTAGAGTACCCATGATAGAGGATAGGCCAGGTGGCATTTTCCACTAGTGAGGCTAGTTTAGAGTAGCTAAAGGGGTATCGACAATAGAATTTCACCATACTATGAATGGTGGGTGTGAACCATGAATTAATAGGGTATATTCTTTAGATATTTAGTACATGAAAATGATTGCATATCACTATATTCCTGTACTATTCTTGTGGAAATTGTTTTACTTCTTATGTTGTTATTTCTATGAATATACCTTTACAATTTCCATATCTTCTTATATCATTTGGTATGTCCTTATAATGGTGTTTAGTTATTGTCTCATTCTTGGTATAGGGTTTCAAACTGGTTTTTTTAAATGAATAATAATTTTAAAAAAGAAATCCATTTTTCTCTTTTTGAATGGTATTTCAGAAAATCTGTGTTTGGTTTCTTAAAACCAAAAACTTTTTTTCTCTATGTATTTCCAAACTGGTGTTTATGGATTGTCTTAGGAAAGTATATCAATAGAATCTATGGTTATTATAAACTTATTTTTTTAATCTCACACCCTACCTAGGCCCCTCAGAATCAATAGAACTGAGCTAGTTTGAATGTTTAGCATCTCATTCAGGTTCTCCCATGGAGAAAGTTGGTCTTCTGGATCGTGGTGACCTAGTGGTCACATGGGGGTATGTTTAATTTTATTTCATTCATATTCCAATGATTAATTTATTTTATTTTATTTCAGGTATATTAATTTATTTATTTTTTATGGGATAAATCATGCCCCACTTCATTATCATCAGTCCTTGGAGTGTTATTATTTGGTTCTATCTAATATAGTGCTTCACTTGTAGCCCCTTTAGATATTTTTCGGTCTAGTCATTTACAGTTGTCATCCTTAGTTTGTCTGATCAGTGTGGATCATTTTTTATTGTATTTTATTCTATGAGATAGAGTTATGAATGTTTTCATGGATCTTTTAGTGAAATTTGAGTCTTGGTAGATAATAGACCGTTGTAGGTTCTTCATTGGATTCCAGTTGTAGGTGGTGATTCTTTTAGGGAATTTTTGTGCCATGTTGCTTAATGATTTTTTATGTTTCCCTTGTGTAATTTGAACCATGGAAAAAATTTTATTCCTTAG
Organism: Viscum album; assembly: GCA_963277665.1. Taxonomy (NCBI): domain Eukaryota; kingdom Viridiplantae; phylum Streptophyta; class Magnoliopsida; order Santalales; family Viscaceae; genus Viscum; species Viscum album. The sequence goes on along the minus strand of OY728139.1, from coordinate 683,240,659 downwards.
GGATTATAAAATAAAATGGGGTTAATATACGAATACCTAGGGTGTATTTTATTCTCATTCGGTTTTGAATTCCACAAGGTTTTATTTCTATAATAATTTCATGAGATGGTATCCTAATGAGTAGGATATAGACACCGTCATATGCGGCATATTATCTTTAGGGTAAAATTCATGTAATTACCTAATGAGTAATTCACATATCTTATTTTTACACTCCTTGGTTTTTGGACACCTTGAGTTTCATTGATCTAGTTTTTAGTCCTTTGGGTTGTTTAATTCGCGTGTTCTCATTATAATTTCGAATCAATTGTTTGTGGTTAGCTTTGACTGATGGATTTTTTTGATTCCCATAGTATATTTTAGAAATGTGAATACTTACTAATGTTCTCATATATGGTAAGAGGTATTTTGTTTTTCATCATATTGAACTAAATTATAATTTTTGGGGAGATTGATGTTCAGTCTCTATTCATTTTGTATCTTCATTGGTCTTGGTTTTTTCTTGATAATTTGTTTTTTGGGGATTTCTCATTCTTTTAAATATTTTTTCCAAAAATATATTCTTGAGTGGACCTCTATAAGGAACTAAGACCTTATTAGGGATATTGAGTTTTATGGTGGGGAGTTTGTTAAATTCTTAATGTCACAACGGCTTAATTAATTGATTGATTTAATTAATTTTTAATATTTCTTGGGTTATTTATAGTTTTTAAAGAAAATTTTCAAATTTTCAAGGGAAAAGGGTACTACACACAGATTGCACATAGTTATGAGTAACTATGTGAAAATTGTGTGAGGATCTATCATTTGGATAATACCAATTTATACAGCTTTAACATGGTCAGATCAACCATGTGACTTTCCTAGGAAAAACAATGTGGCAACATTGTGAATGCAGCATTGGTCGCAAGGTCCCCACACAGTTTGGTAAACCATCTGGAAAAATTGTGTTGGTTTTCTAATAAAAAATTATTACTTATTATTTTTAAATTTATTTTTCTTCTCTTTATTTTCTATTTATTACTCTTTCTTTATTCCCCTCATTTTTATCCCTGTAATGTGTCCCCCCATCCGCTCCTCCTTCCCAGGTCGTGGGTGCCCCCCTCTAACTGGCCTCTTCTACTCTGTTGGTTTCACCCAATTTAATGGGATTTATGGATCAAGACACCAATTTAAGACCTCTGCCTCCTTCATTTCTCTTTATTAATGTTATTTTTCCTCTCATATCACTCATATCTATTCATTTGAATCCTAGAGTGAGGTTTAGACCAATGTTTTGTATTTTTTCCACTATAAGGGTTTGAAAAGGGGAACTTTGGATTGATTCATTTGTGTTTCTAAAACTTCTTCCCAAGGCATTGCATTTTTGTTTTTCCTTCCACCATTTAAGGTAGTTTTTTCATTTCCCTATTGATTGGACTAATTTTACTATTGTTTTGTTTTATTGTTGGTTTCTCCTTGTTTATTTAGAATCCCTTACTGTCTCTTGAAGGTTACTTTCACCCGTATGCATATTTAAGAAAATATATAAACTTAACTTCTTTTTATATTTTATCCCATATATATGGGAATATAAAAATGGGTTAAATGGCATAAGTATATATATGAATGTACATATACATGTAAATATAAAAGGGTGGTTTTGAGTGGTCGTTGTCATAAGCAACATGTTTTGAGGTTAGTGGTTTTGGTTATTTCTATTCTAGAACATTCCATATTATGCTTGACGTTTCAAAAAAAAAATTTGCATCCTTCATGGTTTTTGGGTGACATGATGAGTTGTTATAGATTTATATGTTGGTGGATTTATTGAAAAAAGGTTTTCAAAAGTTTTTTTTGAAAATTCCTATACGTACCTAATATATTTGTATTCTAAGTGTGTTTTTATTCTAGGTGTTTGAACTAATACCAGTGGTATTTTTAATGGAACCAGGTGTTTCAAAATGATTTATATCCTTGTTTGAGTTTTTTTACAATTAATTTTAAATGATAATGATTTGTATGGATGGGTATGGTGGAAATGTATAAATCTTTGTGCTTTAGTGTGACATTTCGTGTATTCTTTTATTTGGAGCCTTGGACATTTTTATGGTTATCCATATATATTCCATTGAATATGGTCATATTATTGTGTGCATGTAGTGTAAATATAGAAAGAAACATACGTATAAATGCTGATTTTATAAAAATTTATACCTTGGAAACTTTGGTTTAGAAAAACACTATCCTGCCACCTTTCTTCTTTTTCCCTTTTCTTCCAAATGGTTATCTAAATACATATAGTGTTTCAAAAATGAATTCTTGGTATCCAAATGACATAAAATGTGGTTTTCAATTCATATTTTTAAATATTAGGCCCATTGGAACCTTAAAATCATCTATGCCTACTTGGAACCTCAGTCATGGAAATAATTTTAAATTTTATATGATAAGGACCATTTATTACATTAAAGTGTTTCTTGGAAAAAAAATTAACCTTCATGATGGGGGGGATCGGTTTGCACTTGTGAAATTTTTCCTATGGTAGAGGAACCCATATGGTTTCCACTTTTAAAGAGTTTCTTTGCATAGATGATGTTGGAGAGTGGGAAATAAGTAAACTGTGGAATTTATGAGTTAGATTTAATGAAAAACTTGTGATAGCCTCCTCACATTCCCATTTTAATTATAGAATTGGATTCCTGGACATCATCTAGAGGGTCGAGCAGTTATTTCATTATAGTCATGATTAGACAGATTACAATCCCCTAGATAGAGGATAGGTAAATCAGGATTTTCTATAAGTGAGAGTATTTTAGAGCCTACAAGTTGGTTATTGACATTGGAGTGTCACCATATGCTGGAATATGGGTCCAAAAATATTACATACCGTGTATCGTCTAGATATATTTAAGACATTACCATGATTACATATATTTACTTTCCTACATTATTTTTGTGTTACTTTTTTTCTTCTTCTATTTTTATTTCCCCACTTGTACGGGTACTTTTTCATTAGATTCTAGTATCATTTAGAATTTATTACTTCCAATTATTAATTTTGATCACTTTCATGGTATTGGTTTTCAAACCATAATTATTAAATTCTATTTTTTTTTAAAGAAATATTTATTTTTGTTTTTGAAAGTGAAAATGAAAAATCGATGTTTGGTATATTAAAACGAAATACATATTTTGTATATGTATTTCCAGACCATTGTCTATAGAAAGTTTTGGTAAAGGAAAATCATGGATTCTGTGGTGATTACCAACTAAGTTGTTTTATACTCACACCTTACTTTTTCCACTAAACATCGATAGACCCGAGGTAGTTCTTGGGATCAGCTTCTCAACCAGGTTCCCTCATGGAGTGCATCAGTATTGTATAAGTTTGTGACCCAGTTTTCAAATGGATGTATGTAAATTTTATTTACTTCCTCCTATAATGAATGTTTTTGTTCATGTTTATTTATTTATTTTCTTTTTAAGGGCTATATCGATCCCCATATCATTATATTTGAGCACCGATGCTAGTTTCAATTATGAGAGTATTGAGAATGCCTCGTGGGTATTTTTATAGGTTAGATTGTGTTAACTTTTTTATGTTGACCAAAGTTTTCATAGTAGCAATATCAAACAAGTCTCATGGAATTTAAAATTAGGAAAATAAAAGCCATACCTTAATCTCCAACTTCTACTAAATCACATGAATCTCCAGTATAAAAATAGTAACTATATTAATATCCTATTTCAAAGAATTTTTCATATCAATAATTTTTTTAACATCATTTTTAATTTTTCCCTACATGTATATTGTATTTTTATTATTTAGTTTCAATATCAAATGTTGGTAATCTTTATAATTTTGACATAGTTTTCTAATAGTGGTTTTTTCTCCATTATTCACCAAAATTTCATCATTAAAAATATTAAAAGGTGAAAAATTTATGTTTTATAATTAATTATAAGTATTTATTTTAATTTTATGAATTTTTTGGTTATTATCCTTAAATATTAAATCGACGAAGAGTATGTTTCAGTGTTTTTTCACAGATAAAAGTTGGTATATTAATTAATGAGATTAAAATTAATGTTTCCATTACATAACAAAAATATACATTTATTTTCTTCATTATATCATATATTATCATAAATTATGTTCTCATAGTCATACTTGATATTATTTTATAATATTCTTCAAGTAGTTTGTTAGACCGGCCAAAACAATAATATACCATAATTACTGGATGATTATGAATAAGAAAGTTGTTTTTTTAATAATATAATTATCAAATATTAATAATGATATTATCTATATACTTATGATGTGGTTAATCATATTTGATATGTTTTAAATAAATAATAATGGAATAAGATGAAAAATGAGATACCCTACTTCGTAGAGGGGATAGTCTGCATAACAAACAATTAATGTTTTCATTTATTGAAGAATAAAAATGAAAGAATGTGTATTATAATTTCTTTTATTAATAATATTTCAATTGTACAGTTCAAATTTATTCATAAATTTCACCCATAAAACAAGTGGATATATGTCTTGGTGAAAAAAGGAGTTTCTCACTTCGTGGAGGCGATAGTCTCTATAATGCATGGATGATGATTTAGATAATAGTTGTTCCCTTAGATTAATATAATTTAGGGTAAACAAATTATTATGTTGTTATATAATCATTATAAAGTAATACTTCTGAAATTAAGAAAGAAAAAGAAAAAAGTTTGGACAAAAGTGCTCACTTTGAGGACATGGGATTTCCCTTGGAAGACACCTTGGAAATAAAGGTCTCAACAAAATCTCTTAGGAGTGGAGTATCTAAGAAAATTAATAAGACTCTATATGAATGGAAAATTTATGATTATAATTGGGAAATATAATCGTTTATGGACTTGAATGGGTGGTGAGAGGCCCCTTTTATAAGTGGTTATAGTGACATTTTTTGTAAATATTTCAACTAAATATAAATAGAGCACATTTTTTGCATGTAAAAAATGACTCATGAATAGAAACTAATTGATTATAGGATTATATAAGTTTTATAGTCCCTCAACCATTCATTTTTACAAATTTTATAAACTTGTTTTAATTTCTTTTTCTCTTATAATTTTTACATTTACTATTTTTTTAATTCACTATGGTAACTAATTTATACCAAAGTAAATTATTTTTTATTCTTAAAAATTAAATGGAACTTATTAAATAATTTATAACTACTTATTAAAAATATGAAATAAATTTTATCATTTAAAATTTCTATTTTTATGAAATCCAAATTTTAACATTAGCACATGTAATGCATAAAAACCCACTTTTAGAAAAAATGTATTTTAAAGCATAAAATTTTTGTGTATAGAAAAATTATCAATGTATTTAATTTTCAGAAAATATATTTAACTATTATAAAAAATAAAATTTATATGTATTTAAATTCAATCCAAAAAAAACTTTTACCAAAATAATATCTAATTAGAAGAAATGGCCAAAAATGTTTATTTTATTGGAAGATATTACTAAAGTTCATGAAATGTTGAATGTGGATTTTATAAATGCTCAATAGTATTTTGATATGTTATGTTTTTCTCCTAAAATAAATATTTTATCAATTACAATTTTTTGTAAACTTCTATATATTTTTATATAATAATAAATTCCTAAAATTTATAGTTTTGGTAAAAACTGTATTTTCACTATTTACAAAAAAAATGGACTATTTAAAAAATATTAATATAATCTATGAAAATTATGACATGATTGATTTTAAAATGAATTTTATTTCATCAAATAAAATTATAATATTCATAAATTTTTCCATTAAATATGAAATATAAAAAAAACTACTTTTATTAAAAAAAATCTGTATTTTTATTTAAAGGTAAAAAATGATGTTTGTAAAAAAAATGAGATAATTATCTTGTTAAATTAAATTTTACCTGATTATATAATTCTAATTTCAATTTTTTTATCCCCTCATGATCTCTATGTAATGTATAATCATAAAGTAAGCTCTTGTGGAAGTCGAGGGGGGTGATTTCACTTGCATAGATCTCAAGAGAATTTAATCAAGCTTGAATTTATCTCCCATACGATTTCATTCATACCGTAATTTTTTACGTTTGGAATGGGATTGATCAAAGGAAAAAACTATTTAATGTACTATCATTCCATGCTCATAAAAATGGGTCTATAAGAGAGACTTCTATTACCTAATTCAATTTAATTACTTTTTCCATAGGTTTCATAATATTGGTACTCTCTTTTATACCTACTAATTTATTGGGTATATTATAATTATCAGATTTTATTTTTTCATGTTATTTTTTCATTTTAATATATTGGTGTGCCTGATTCCATCTATAGAACACATTTGGTTTTAATGGAATATATATATAAATTTAATTCCTTAGGAGTTACATGTTTTATTGTAAGATCATTTGTGTAGGATTTATGGATCCCTGTAGATTCTGGTCCAATCATTGTTTTCTAGGTATTCCCACTAGAACAAACCAAACACCCACTAGGACCTTCCATATTAGTGTCTTGTAAATTTTAAATGAAGATTATTGTGGGATCCCTTCATCGTATATATAGGTCCTTATTATGTTTTCTTTGATATGGACTGGTTATCCAAATATTAGCCTTGTATGGGAAGACTTCTCAATTTGATAGTTTTATCCTGTAAATTGGTTGGGGTTCAGCAGTATTAGTAAGGGACCTAGGTGGAATGAGTTAGGCCAACCCTTGGGAAGATATATCTAGTTCCCTAACTAATCCACGAGCATATCCTTGTACACTGTACTTTTTCATAGTATTATCATTTTAGATGTAGTGGGAAAATGGTCATTTCACCACTGAATATTATATGGTTTTCCCCATATTAACAGTCTTACCATGTTTTTATTTTCATTCTATAACCCTAATGATATTTTTTAAAGCCTATTTTTTGTCCGATATAGAACGCAATGAGATTAGGGTTTTGTTAGAGGATTCATTTAGAAATTAGATTCATTAAGTTATGTGTTTCCCCTTTGGTATTTATTTCTTTATAAATTATATCGCCATTTGGGAACTTATGTTATGTATTCAAAATAGGTCCCAGGTTATGATATTGTTGGTTTCAGGTATGTGATAAGGAGAATTAAATGGGGGTTCTCAGATTTTGTTTTTCACATTATGAGTTTCTAGTGTTGCTTGTTGGACTAATGACTTCCTTTATATGTTAATGAGACTCATTAACCAGATCTTACAGTTTTCCATGGACCTATTTTCTATGGTTTTTATCGAGTTTATCTTCATTTGTATAGATATATATGTATGATGAGTATTTGAGGACTTTCAAAGAAAAATTATGAGAGTAACATTACCATAGTAAAATATCAAGGTGTAAATTATTAAATTATAGTGAATTCATTTCCTGGGGAAAGTCACCTCGATGAGTGGAATAGTAGTTGATTCGATGAATGTTATGGTTGAAATGGTTTGAGAACCAATTTTAATTTTCAAGGAGTATAACTTCCCTGACTTGGTAGAATATATGGAGATGTGTGGTAGATTCTTTCAAGATTCTATTTTCATGACTTTCCTTTCAAAAAATGTGGTATTTTATCATTTGGTCAGAATAATATTAGGATTATTTTTATATGTGATTATAAGGTATGAATAGATCCAATTTTCTACACTTTTTAATGGAAGAACACGAATTCATAGGTCTCTTTTATATCTATGATACAAGACATAGTTGTGAGGTGAGGTGGAAGCATGCCGTGATTGATTTTGGGTTTAGATTATTAGAATCCATTGATCAAAGTTATCCGATAATTGAGTTGGAAATCACTAACATGACCATAAATTTGAAAATATGAGAACAATATCTTTTTCACAATTGATTTCTGGTATGCACAAGATAGGGTCTATATAGTGGTTAATTCCCTTATAAAAATATTATGGGCTTAGTTGGCATGGAATCATTGGTTGTTACAAGCATATAATAGACTGATTTGGCATCCATATCCACTGTATGGTGACCCTGTCCTCATAGTGAGAGTTTTGGTGAGATTATTTTTTAAATATTAGAATATGTGTAGAGATATATCATCTGCAGTTTTAAGTTGAGTTCACTTGAGTCTTGGAAGGTGTTTCCATGGGGTATGTAGTTGACAAGTTTTTTGTATCCAGATGTGAAATCTATCTACATCAGGTTATATTGTAATAGGTCTCTATTGAGTGTATATATTCTTTTTTAATATATTTGGTGGTAATGTTTAACTATTCACACCAATAGTATACATGAATGACAAACAACTAAATAGATTATTTTTTGGTGATAATAAACTACCTGAGGTAATGAAAACAAGCATATAACCTCACAACTATTTTTACATGAGAGTATTCATGTTATACTTGTTCCCTAAGCTAGAAACATTGATATATACACTTGATCTAGATGTAATGATAAGTCATTGTAAAAGTATAAGGGATTTATTCTTGTAGGATCTTAAGAGGTGGTATCGTGTTATTATGGTTTTATATGGGGATATGTTCTTTATATAATAATCTATAATGTCACTTGTTAAAAATACAGAATGTGTGACGGGTGAAATAAAAAAAAATACCATTTGGAGGTGACAGGAGTGAAACAAAAATCTATATGCTATAAGGTCTTTTGGAGAACCATGGGCCTACGGGCCATGATATAATGGGATTTAATGACCACTGGGACTACAGACCAAGTAATGGGCTCCCTCTACCCAAAACAATATGTGTTTCCAAGTTTAATTAAAAAATTATTATATTCCCTCTAACCAATTATAAAATATCAAAAACCTCATGGAGGTAAAGAAGAATAGTTTTACTGGCTATATTATGTTTTCTTTTGATTGTGTAAAGTTTAATAGAGGAGATTAAAGAGACCATGGTTTTTTTATGAGAATAACTTACTTAATTTTTTATTTTTGGTTCCATTATCCTATTTAAAAAAGTAAACAATAGTAGAATTACCCTAGTAAGAGGCCTAAAAAATTTTCTTGTTTGTTTTATTAGTCTTTAGGCTTGTTGTTTACATTTAAGCCATGTTTTGGAAAAATTGCAAGATAGTTCATTTTTCACAAAATATTGAATATATATTAACTAAATAAATAATATTATAGTTTTTATGAATTTAAAAAACCTAAAAATATGGCCTCATATGACAATTATGACCCCATAATTATGTACTATATTATGGGTTTTAGTGAGGATGGTGTAATCCTCATTCAGGTGTGGGTCCCTAGATCGGTTTTTTGTGAGGTTGACCATTAATTTTGTATATTTATTTTGGGTTTCTTATCCTCCAAAACCTCATTTAATACAGGAATATTCTTTTTAACCCACATAAAACCCAAGGAAAATAGCGATATCTCATCCATTGAGGGATATGATATCCTTAGATTAAATTAAAATGGCAATGTATCATTGATTTTTGTCATGTGATCCATAGTTATCTAGAGAATCACTATTACGTAGAGATTTTTTATTCTCATTTCATAAGATCACATTAAATCCACATTATACTATTATTAGGTGTCTTCAATGGATTTATAATTCAACTAGTGGGGTTTTAAGTTTCATTGGAATGATTTGATCGAGTTGGTTCATTGGATTTTTGCATCTACAATTCCTGATCATATGGAATTTGATCTTTTCAAAACACATTATATAGTTCATCATCATGGATAGGGTTTCAAAAATTTAAATAAGAGTCACATTATCTGTAGTTTCTATAAAAAATTCATGTTTGTTCATATGGTTTATTAATTTCGAAGTGAGGAACAGTGTGCCCAGCTTGCACATTTGCATATACGGGGTGTAGTTGAAGACATATTCCATGTTGAGTTACAAGATGTGGAATGGTTCATGGTACACACCAAGGTCATTCATCGTATACTAAAAACCATGTCTTTTAGTTTAGAAGACATGTTAATAAATAATATGACTAATAGTGTATATGTAGAATATACCATGGTGGACCAGTGATCCCCACATTCTATGTACCCCGATGTAAAACATAATGTATGATAAATTATCAATATAAAATATTTTTCATAAATTCATATTTACTATTTTGGTCATACACATCATGTATATCATAGTACATAATGTGTTCAATGGATACATTGCTGATTTATGTATCTTTATCTACAATAGAAGAGTTAGGCATGAGAATATTCCATTTGTAGTTATTTCTTTCATCGATTATGAAAGTATGATCCACTTATTCATAAAATATTATTTATAGGTTATTAAGGATAGTTTGGTAAATTTTTTCTGTATAGATAACGGTATGGTTTAGGTGAGGCATTTGAAGTAAATATTTAGTTTAGGTTCTCCCCTGTATTTTGCGGTATAGTCTTCCATGCATGGGATTTAGGTACTCCCCTAGAGTTATTATCATAGTTTGGTATGGACCCCCATTTGGTAGATAGACAGATCACTCCCACATGATTTGGGGAATGGGACCTCTATTCAGATATAGGGTTCGTACTCCCTTGATCCCAGTGAGGTGTTGGACCTCTATTATACAATAGTAGTTTGTAATCCCCTTGAATTTGGTGTTTGGGTCCTATATCTAGAGAATTAAATGATCTCCCCATTTGTTAGAGTTTAGGTTCCCTATCTATTGGGTTAGTTCACCCTATACTAGATTAAATATTCTCAACAAGGCATGATTGAAATACCAAAATTTAAATGAGATTTTGATAAATGGGTATATGGGGATCTAATACTTCCCCATGCATCGAGGTGTGCCCCCCTATACATAGTTTTTTATGATCCCTTAGTCAATTCACTTCTCTTCAATGAGAAATATCACCCTTTTATAAATATCATGGGGATGAAATCGTTTTTTATAGAGTATGGTGTATTGGTCCTCATTTAATTCACCTATTCCTTGAAAATGTGCATTTTCTCACTACAGTTATGAAAGCGATACTTGTTAGCCTTCAGTTTTGAATGAACTATGAATCTTTATGGAGCCAAGAAGAGACAAAAATGAATTCAATATATCACTGGATTTATTATTTATAAATCATATCTAGGTTTTGATTTGGTAGTTATTTTTCTTTTTTGTTCCTGAGTTTTGAGATGCCTTGTTATTTCTCTAATTTTATCATGGAATCCAACAGATTATTTATAAATTCACCCCTACATGATCTTTGTTCCCATGCAAGTTGTCTTTGTGTAGATAGTGTACTGTTTTCATAAATCATCAATTCCCTGGAGATAGTGTGTCTCGTGTGAATTTTATTATTAATGTTTCCAAGTTGTATCTGATGATGGTTATAATTGGAGAATTCTTCCTTATATAATGAAACCTTTGTTATAGTGGTTCTTAACGATTGTCATTCTAAGAATTATGGTGAGTAAGAGTTTTCCATTTCCATTGGTTATTTGTACACTATGATGATAAACTATTATATTTTCTCTTTTTATTGGAATCTTCCATGTGGTTTTATTCTAGATATTCGTTGTATCATATATATATATATATATATTCCTAAAATTCATTCATTTATATCATTATTAATTAATAGCAAAGTTGTGGTTCTTTGGTGATATATGTTATATTGTAAATTTCTTCATTAGGATAATTCCTCCAATATTATTTTCTACTTGGTGTTTTTTAACATCTCATGTAATTTTAGATGTTGTATTAGGATGGAAAACTCATCCTTACTATTGATCCAAGTGAGGCCTCAATGGGTTAGGTCATGTTAGTGAAGCCCCTAGCTCAGTAAAAGTGGGACTATGGTGTAAAACATGGCCTTACTAAAGGTACATGTAGTGTCTCAATGGGTTTATTCATGTCATATATATTTTATAGTAATCCACAAGATGGTCAGGTTATTCCATATTGCTCTATTAGTGGAAACTAAAATATAACACATGGATCAGCGACAATTTGTGTGATCGGATATTTGATACAATTGATTAGTGTGGGTGATTTGGTATCATCCAAAATAATGTATTATGTGGAACATTATGTGAATATAGAATAATTGTTGAATCATAAATACTGGATGACTGATAGTGATTGGATGGAGAGGAATTTCAAGAAAATCCAAGATTCATATGATCCAAGAAATGTCGTGATTAGATGATTTAGAATTAAGAACAATGTAAAAGGTTGTGAGGTGCATGTGGATCACATATGGAGGTTTCACATGGAACCTCTATTTACAAGATAGGTTATATGTCATGTAGGCAAATGTGAGGGGCCAATTTCGGCCACTGAAAACCCCATTAGACTCATCTCAATATCCATGACCAAATGGGACAAAGTTTACGATATTTTAAAAACGTTTGGTAGATGAAATAGTTCAGATATTAATGAATTATTTCGAAAATTGTTATTATAAAAAAATTGAAATAAAGTGGCTTCATGTTTTATTTCTACGAGGAACTTTGTGAATTAGAACTTTGAAATTAAGGTAATGTGAATTACTAGTATGTGTTATCAATTTTTGTTGATTTATAGCTGGTTTCCCCTGCATTGATGGGGTTCCAATGGAAGGGGTTGTTTGTCCTCAAAAAGGAATGGTTCTATATAAATTCCCTAGTATGATCCCATCCATACTCTATCTTTATTATTCCTTCACTCATCTCCTTGTCGATCTAGCATTCTAGCCTCCAAGCAGGTTTTGGGATGTGTTATTTGATTGGTCGGTGGTGTAACAACCATTGTTGTTTTTCATCTCATGGATTACCACTACACTAATCAATCTTGAGTGAATTCTTTCCTGGATATGGAGTGTGATTATAATGATGAGGATGGAAATTTTTTGGTTCTTGTGCATTTTTCTTGTTCGTTGGTTTCTCGATACGAGTTCATCCGGTTCCATGGAGATGATGATCCTGGATGTTTTTTCTAACTAACGATGGTGGTTAGGGTAATGTATTCAAAAATGATATCAGTGATGGATTACTTTGGGTAATGGTAAAGGTGTGTAATTATTTTTGATCTGATGATGTGACTTTTTGTGAATTTTATTTTACAGAAATAAGGGTTGGTCTCATTATTCCAGCTACATGAAATGTTTAGGGTTTGTATTCCCGGATAGTATCTAAAAATCAAATTTGTTGGGGTTGATATAATTTTAAATTTTAAAATTACTTGTGTGGTTTCACATTACGAACTATGATTTTTTGGGGTCTATTAAGGTATGTATGGTTCCACTTATTCCAAAATATGGTATTTAAAATAAAAAAATAAATGGATTTGGTAAAAACTCATGATAACTTAAAAATATATCTATTTTTACTCACATAGTGCTCTGAGTTGAGATTGACTAGATATTAGATGATAAGTGGGGATGGGTAATTTTTCTAGTATCTTTGGTATAGTATAAGGGAATATCTTTTAGTCCTCTAACATCCCAAATCCATGATTTTAATGGAAGGTAATTCATCATAGCATTAACACTACTCTATCATATCTCTATGATCGAGGTACATAATGACTTAATATATGTTATAACTTCTTATACCCAAAATACAAAAAACCAAGAAGACATTATATCTATATACACCCCTATAGATGTTTATTTTTATATAGTAACCCAGTATATATATATATATATATATATATCCTTAATGATTTTCATTTATTCTAGTGTCATGATATATATAGTTTGTAGCATTGAAGATACGTCTTTCCTACAACACTTTAGATATAGGTGGACATGTGTATGAACTCTAGTATCTCCTGATATATTTATCTAGGGTGAATAATCAAGAATAAACTCTATGTAAGGTCTAAATTTTATATTATTATTCCTTATTATGAATCATTATTATACTTTGAGTGTGAAAAAATTAAAACATGGGTAGTTTAATTCAGATTGATCTGGATTATGATTATTTTGGATAATGGAAGAAAATAAAATATGTTTCCCTACACTTTTCTATTCTTGAAAACTATAGTCCCAAGATGTTTACAAGGTCAAATCACTACATGGGAGACCTTACAGAGTATTATTGTGATCACCCATGCATTTAAACATCCGCATTGTTCACATTATGTCCATATAGATCAGCTTATGTAGAGGTTGGATGATCATTAGTCTTATATATGGACAATCATTGTTTATATTTAATGGAGTAGAGATCAAATGGAAACATTCAACCTCATGTAATTATTCTTCTGGATGAAATTCATTCGAAATGTGATTTTTTTATCTCGTTATTACATTTATGTCATATCACACATTATTATGGATATTTTTATATTGTTTCATGTGTTTCATTGATCAGTTTATGATCTATTCAAGTCATTGTAGATCATGATGTATGGTAACAGGTGATTGATATTTTTATAGTTAATTCATCCCATAATCATGTTGATATTGTAGCATAAGTAGATTTTTTACCCTTATCCTATTAAAGGTAGGATTAAGGTGTTCACATGCCGATATAATGAGGAATTACATATTGGTATCAAAGTTTTAGGTTATAATCTGAAGTGACTCACATGTTATTATTAGTTGGGATAGTTTAGATTGAGTTATACTCTGTTTATCTAGTACATGTTGTTAAAATGGATGACTTTACAAAGTTTTCAATTTCTAGTTTACTATTATACATGAATCTTATTATGACACATAATTGATACCTTAATATGGGATCTAGGATACTACATTTTTTAGGATCCTAAATCCTATAGATCAAGTTCATGACTTTTTAATTTCATTTTTAATATAGCTCAACCCGTGTATTTTCAATTTGAACCAATCTAATGAGATATAAACTGAAATTCACTTTATTATCATTTATTTTGATGTCAAGTTGTTGTCTATGAGAAAGTTTATAGGTATTTATGGGATTTAGTAATGTTATTGTACCTGAAAAAGTGATGATGAGAAAAGATGGATACATGAGATGATACATTTAGGAATAGATCTATACAGGGAATTATATCGGACTCCGGAATACATATATAATAATATTTCCATATAGAGGTATCAATTTATTATTGGATGATAGATTTACTCATTCATTTTTTATAGATTTCTCTCTTTTTTGTTGTGAGTTTATTGGAAATTTTGAGTTCCTTCTAATGTAATATTTGATAATCCATGGAATTTTACATGCAACTAAGAGTTATAAAACATTTTTCAAAAAATATAGTTACATAGGTGGGTTTGTTTATGTGTCAAATATTTTTTATTAGAGTACCATAATAGGTATATGGTCCAATATGGGATCTCTCTAACATTTATTGATGTGATTGTGAGTAATTACTTCAGTGATAAAATTTCTCATGACTAACAGATATATATAATTATTTTATGTTAAAAAAATATACATTTACACCCATATATATGATTAGTGTACATCATATGAGGATTTAATTTTATGCTTCACATTCAGGATAAGGCTGTATGTTGGTTTTGAATGTATATCAATATTAGGAATTAACTATGAATATTAGATTAAGGATTGTAAACAATATTGATTAAAAGCATTTTGGTATAACTATTGGTGTCTCTATGATCTACATTGGTGATCAACTGGAGATTATACAAGTCAAATAATGCTAATTTAATCATTTTCAATACAATATTATTAGATGTGATGATATAGATCCCAATGAACTACCTACCATACTATGTAATAGTTGGAGGCAACGGGATTTGGATTTGAGACCACTTATTAATATCCTAAATAATATAGTGAATATGAGATTACCAAACCATTATCATGTATTTAAGAAACCCTAACTAACCAAATTTAGTGTTGAATAAATTATACAGAATTTAAAATATATGATCTGATCGAAAGAATCTTGTTTGTTCAGTATTAATATGATTATTGTAGAAAAGTGAGGTGTTTCATACTGTCTTGTTAGTGGAAACTCAAAAATGTGTTGATCAACATTCCTTATGGACACATGGAGATGACTAGATAGAGGTAATATTATCTTACTTTGATTATTTCATGATCATTGTGACTATGAGTACCTATCAGTAAATGTAATCAATTTCCAGGTAGAAGAAAGGATTCTTGGGAGATGACATTATTCAAAGTTGTTACATGATATATCAAAGATGTGAGTGGATGTTTTGTAAATGATTCATTGTATGGAGTGTTTATACAAGATATGATATTTTATTTATTAAATTAATTATGTGTGGATGAAATAGGAGTGTATATATAGAATTATGCTGTTAACTATCATCACCTATAATTGAATGAATTCATTGTTTTGTTTATCCTATATCATTAGTTCTGTAAAAAAAGGTATATTATAACCTTGTCTTCTTCCTAATTCAACCCTTTCATGCACCATTGGATGCACTTATAGTTGTATTTAAAAGACTATGAAGTTAAAGAACAGATTTAATGGCAAGTGGTGATAGTATTGACCTGTTGTAGAGATCTTTTATAGTTTCTAAAGATGGTAAAATTAGTCATCGGTGGGTGGATTATTATAGAGGACTCTTGGTTAGAATAAAAGTATCTATATGGTTGATCTTATGGGGTTGTATTGTTCCAATCTTGGTCAATTGTTTATTCTCTACATTCTGTTGTTATCTTATCATAAGTGGATAATGATGAGATTTTTTCCAATTGATTATATGTAATAAGAAGCATTGATTTATTCTATAAAAGTGTAGAGATACGTGATTTTACAAATTCCATTGGTATATATTTTAGAAATATAAAAGAATGTGTTAAGAAAGTTCCACACACTTATGTTTGATGATGTCTTAATTATCGTTAATTTTAGTGACCGAGTAGTCTTGTGAGTCAATTATTTTTGTTAATTTTTTGATGAACTAACATAGTTGAGTCTTGTGATTGATATATTATTTTTTTATAAGATTTTATAAATTTTATTCTCATATATAGTTCAGTGGATTAATTGATTGTTTGTTAATGGAGTGATAATATTAGTGTGGTTGGTGAGGGGAGGTGTAATTTTAATATGTCCTTCCAAAATTTGGAAAAGTTATTATTGGGATATATGATGTTGTTTCCTTTCAATTATAAAAATATCTCATGTGGGGAGGATTAAAAAGAGTAGGTTTTTACCCAGGGGTGGATTTTACTTTTCCAAAAAAATGATGCTTATTTAATTGGTGTTGGATATATTAGCATCTTTTGGATTAAAATATGATATTTCGTGGCTTAGTTAATGTCCATGGTTTGTTTTAATATAAAATATTAATGTTTTTATTATAAATGTGATAATAAAAAAATTTACATTTAATGGAGTATCAGAAAAAAAATACACTATCAATTTGAGTTAGTAAATGGGTGTTTACCATTGAATAGTGTTTTCAAAATATTCAGGTGATGTTAAGTCATTACATTGTTTTCATGATTAATTTTAGAGTCTATTTGAATTAATTAATAATTAATTTATTATGGAATTAAGCTATCTCCCTCATTATAAATTAATTCTTTATAGTGGTGGTAGCCACTATGGTGGGAGCCACAATATCCGAGTGTCATCAAAGATTGATCATAAAATAATTGAAAAATAGGTATGGTTCATTGATATAAGATATCATTTATATCCAAATACTCCTTCTAATATATATATTTATTAGTTTTAAAATCACACTTCAAAATCTATGTAAGTTCTTATTATTCTCAATTTCATTCTAATTGAATAAAAATCTGAAATTTAACTGAACATGTTTTGAGTAACCATAGTGACCAGTTTTATAAAGATAAATTACTCCTAAATTCAATGGTTTTTTCTTATAATTCCTCCAAAACATTTTATATCCATATTCTATAAAATTAAATTATTAATTTATAACAATAAAAATATGGGGAATAGATTTCAATAAAACATATATAAAATGATTTAGGGCCTAATTTTGATAATATATTGAGAATTTATTCAATTAAATGGATAATTATTCCTATTATATATCATTTCAAATATCTTATTGAGAAAAATATATTCAATTTTGAATCACATTGATTAGCATTATGGTTTGGTAGAATAGTTATAGAAATTTTTTCTAGTTTTTCCTCTTCTCTCTGGTTTTTTACGAACATAACAACCCAGTCATGGGATTTGAATTCCAAATCCAAAATTTGGCAATTGAGATATATAGAAACCCATAAATTTTTTTTCCTAAAATATGGTCATATTTTATAAATTCTCATAGAAAGTGTCGAGGGATGGAGGGTGCTTTGAGTGATAAAAGTGTGGAAATGATATTTGGGTAATCAAATATTCCATTAGTATTCCAAGGATTTTGTAACACAATAGTATTTTGAAAAAACAATATGTTTGATAATATATAAAACATGGAACACCAAGTTTAAATGAATAATGAAATATTATTATAGTTATAAAAATAAAGTTAAATTGGTGGCTATGAATAGGATAAACCATATTATTTATATATATATATATATCCTAATAAATAAAAATGTAGTGATTAAATATTTTGAAATAATTACTCAATTTTTATTTATTTTATTTTATTTTTCAAAAAAAACATATGTTTTCTGCAAAAATGTTTTCAATTTTTTATGAGAAAATATTATAATTAATTTCAGAATATTTTTTTTAAATTTACTTGATAAATTGAAAATAATTTTGAAACAAAAATATTAATATTGGGTTTGGATGAATTTTTCAGATTGTTCTAAAACATTTCTTTTTCAAGGAATAATGAAAATTATGATTTTTTATTGGAAACTATATTACCTTTTCGAATATTTGCATAGTCAAATATTTTTTGGGATTATTTTTAGTATTTTATAATTTTATTTTGATTAAAAATATTTCATTTATGGACTTTGTATTATCTTTTATTCTTCAATTTGGAATAAAAATATTTCTTATTCTCAAAAATAATTTTACTCAGAAAAACTATTTTTCGTAACATTTTATGTTATGAACTGAAATTTATTTATTAAAATTTTAAAAAATAAATCTTGATAAATGGATTCCAATCATGTAATAAGGAGGTCTAAATTTGGTATATGGTTATTTTTTTATCATTATGAATAGTGGCCATAGTAAATAATTGTCACCATGGTAAGGATAAATTAGGTAATTAAAGATAAAAATAATATTATAAGGACTAAAAAATGATCATAGAACATTAATCTATACTATTTCATGAATTTTTCTATATATTCCCAACCATTGTTAGAAAATATAAAGACATGGTTTCATATATGTTTTAATTTGATATTTACATATTTATATAAATGAAAAAGTCAAAAATGTCACTCTACATTTTTTAATTTCCACAATATTTTTTGATAAGGATGAAGACAACATAATTTTTATTATAAATACTTATTTTAATGATAAATTAATTTTTCTCAAAAAAATTATTATTAATATTTAGGGAATAAATAATTACCATAAATTCATTTTCATTGCCGACGTGATATTTATTAAATTAAAAGAAATATAAAATAAATGATTTAAAAAAATTAAATTAATATAATTTTAAGGATTTTTCCAGTTACAAAAATATTTTAGATAGAGATAACCTAATATATAGTTTTTAAGAGGTTATATTTGAAATATGTTTTTTTTCATTTTGTTTTGAAAATAAAATTAAATGAAAAGTTATAAGAATGATATTAATGATATTTTATAATAAATAATGTTCAATAAATTATTCAAAGAACCTAAAAATACAATTATCTTCCAATTGATTTTCATATGTTTTAAAATATCAAATATGGTCCATTTATGGGGAAAATATTCTTTTATAGTGACTATATTAACCCCTAAAGAGTAAAAAACACTGTTATAATGGTAATTATCAAAAAGGGTTAACACTTGTTAAAATAAAGAGATAAGAGAACATACCTATTCTAATATTTTTATAAATTTACTTCAAGATATATATTTGATAAAAATAATCTTATTTTTAAATTATATCATTTATATCCCTTTTTCAATTAAAATTAATTTATATTAATTTAATATTTTAAGTAATCATAAGAGTGCCCATCCACTCACTTATAAAAGGGGACATCATCTCATACTTTCTTCACACTTAAAATAAACTTATTTTAGATAATCCCATACCAAATACCTTATTAAAAAATAATTTCACATTCTATTGGTCATTTTTCGATTAGAATACCAACATTGGATAATTTACGGTGTAAAGAGAATGAGGTTTTCTAAAAAAGTGGTTATTCCTTCAACTGAATGTTTTAGATTTATTTTACATTTTACATATTTAAATTATTATTAAAAAATTATGAAATAATAACACCAATATATTAAATATACATATATTCTCTTATTTTAATGGAATCACTGACATCTATCTCCCCTTCCATCAAATGGGAAACAAAATCGTTATTCTTATGTATAGAGGATTACCATCTAGCGAACCGATCTGATTCATTTTCCACCATCGTCACTCATGGATGGTTATAATGATGGATTTAATATATATATATATATATATATTATTTATAATAAACTAGTATTATATAAATGTGAATTATTATTTAACTTTTTTTTTTCTATCAATCAAAATTGGAACCAACGTTCAAGCGTACCCAGAGTCCACTATCTCCATGAACAGTGTAATTCCTTTTTTCATCATAACTTTTTAGAATGTCTATAAATATATATATAATGAATATATATTATTTAAATATAATTTATAACATTATTTAGATAATGAATCTATGATGGATTTATAAATAATGAGACTTCTAAACCCAAACAAGAATGAGAAATGAAGTGGTTATCACCAGAAACAACGATTTTAATAAAGAATTATTAGTAAATTAGTGGTAATATATTATAAGAAAATAATATATGTTATAATATAAATGATTATTAATATAAAATAAACACATAATGAATCTATATTGACTATGTAGTATTTATAACATGTACAAATAAAGACGATCCTTAAGGTAATGAATCTATCTGAACCAACCTTTATCTTCATGATATAACAATTATCTCTGTAAATTTCTTTCTCACTCCACTTGATTTTATTTATGTCTTATAAATTATATATATTACTATTAAATTAATACAAATCTCATTATACCATCCTTTTATGGATTAAAACATGCCATATGTTTTTTTCTCAAATTCATTCTTAGAATATTAAACTTGATCAGGGGTTCTTTTCTATCCCATAATTAATTTATGTAATGTTAATTTAATGTTTTTATTACCAAATTAACACATTATATTGATAAATATGATAATTTAAACATATATTAAAATCCATAATATTTTATTCCTTATTCAGTTTGCAAACATTATGAAATTAACTTTGATAATGATATGAGGCAGGATTATGCAACCCATTTCATTCAATGAACAATTATTAGGATTATACCTTATGATTTATTTCAATTTATGAATCACATAATGAAAAACATGTTATGATTGGTGCTCTCATAGAGTGATCAAATTAATTTGTGAATTTTGTTTCTCATGAGATAATATACATGGGATTGGGGGGTAAACCCAACCCATGATGGGACTCTATCCACCATGGGATTTTGTCTTTCCAGTTCGCCTTAACATATGCTTATTTCATGTTTTATGTTACAACCAAATTTCCTATGTATTCATGATATTTTTATACCATTTTAATTATATTATGATCCCATTTTTTTACTCATTATCCGCATTTTCTATGATATCATTTTATACCTTTAACTTACATATTATTCTTATTTATCATTCTTATTCTCTTACTCGAATTTTCACCTCACCCCTTTTATCTATGTATTTCCAAGGTTTTACATTATTGTTTTAGGATATCAAATTTATTTTTGGTCCCATTATAGAGATTAAAAATAAATAATTTCTATTTTAATATTTATTTTTTATATATCTAGTCTTCCAAATACACTATGCCATTAAATAATTGTTTATTATTTAATGGATATTTATGTTAAAAATCATATAATAATATGTATAAAAAGGATTTAGTATCCATATTAGGTATCAAACTAGGGTATATTTATTTATAGGGATTAAGACTATAATATTTTTTAGAACCCTGGGGATAATTTTCAATATTGGCAAATATCCTCTAATTTTATTATAGAATAAAGAGAGGGGTTTCCATGTGATTACATCCATGTCTATATACTACAAGTCAGTGTTAATCAAACAATATTTTACCTGGGTTTAATTAATCCATAAAGGGGTCATTGTTTATTAACTTTTTCATCACCTTGTTCAAGATAAAGATTCCTTTCCACACACCTAGTTTGACACTCTTATGGGATATGCTTTGAAAAATTCACAAAATCTTTACGAAACATTATCAAGGACTTGGAAGTATTTTTTGGATAGAAAACATAACTGGAAAATTACTATGGATAACCTAGATTTAAAAATAGATACTCATAATTCAGTAGATACGTATCATAAATATGTTATTCCTTATATGTTTATAATTTTCCCTTTTGTATGTTTAATAGTTAAAGTATTCTCAACATGTTTTCCATTTTTTAATTAATGGCTATAAATAGGTGAAACCATGCTAACAATCAGCATGAAAGGTAGTGTGATGATTTATATAAAAATATGCATAACCTTATGGGATCAGGACATGTAGACATTATGGTATAACTATATCATTTTAATCATTCTATGAATTTCAACTTGAATAATGTCGAATTCTTTCCTTCTCCAAATAAATATAATGTTTTGGTCAATTATTTTATGATATAAAGGCCTAATTCATTTATTAGATCTTTATATCCCCTCATCATGGAATAATAAATTAACTCCATTGATAAAATATTCATTATCCTCAAATTCATAGAATAAGATAATGGTGTTTCATCCATTTATCTCATGGAGGGGGAACTCGATTAGTGGTAGAAACTACTCAATAACCTGTAGTCAAAAAAGGATATTGACTCCATGGAAAGTGATTAATTCAGGAAAGTACATTAAAATATATATCTTCCACTATCTTTCTAAAAATGGAGAGGTATTCCTCATACTAAAGAAAAATTATGTTGATTCAATAATGGTTTGTGAGTAAAACATCACAAGTTTTTCACGGTATGAATTTGTCTTCTTCATCAACACCGAATGTAAGGTGGACCACATCGTTAGTGGATTAAATCCATAACAAAGAAAATATTTTTTGATTCAGGATTTTAAAATATGTAATGAGATTGTTAGTTATTTCCTTAAGGTAAAGATATAGAATAGATTCCCATAATGGTCTCATGGGTTTAGATAGAAAAAAATAAAATTGAGTTTTCTTTGGGAGGATCAATAGATAAATATCATGGAGGAAAGAACACCCAAAATCCAATGTTTCAAAAGTGTTGTAAGAATAGTACTATAAAATATTTAAAGGGAACCATGAGATTCATCAAGTGTGAAAAATAAGGGAATATAGCTGATTAATAAAAAAGAGAGCTGAAGAAAACCACTAATTCAATGGATGAAAATCATATTCAGATCAACACTCAACCTAGGGTATAGTGTTTAAAATATAAGTAACATAGGAATTTTGCAATTAAATACCTCATGAAAATGGTTTTTGAGACAAATAATGAAAAAAGAACCTAAGGCTTAGAGATACGGGAATAGAATATCTTTTCAATACTACTGAGGTGGATACCAACAATTATGTGGTCATGTGTATTTTAGTTATTCATTCATGAATAGAAATCATACTTTTTTATTCTAATTCTATTCATTCTTGCATATCTTTCACGTTTAACAGAACTATTCAAACACTATCTCAAACCATTGGGGTTGATCTATCTGTGAGAACATCGAATAGAGAAATTATTTCACCCTCCACCCCATTCAATGTCTGTGGACTAAATAATCTATAAAATATCATCTTACTCAATTTAGTGATGTTTTATGCAATAAATGTCATGGAATGGGTCTCCTTATATAAAGTCAACATCACATGATGGGAGAGGTAGATCACCCTTTTAATCTGAAGTCATCCTATGATTATGTAAAAGTTTAAGTATGAGAATAAATATAACTTTGAGTATTATTCACAATCGTGGATATCATTTCCTTGTGAGCTATCTTATTTATCTCAAATGATTGAGACAAAGGAGAGAGTTGTGCTTAATGACATTCCTATTATGAGGGACTAAACTGATTTATTCCCCCAATGAGTTTTATAGTCTTCTTCGTGACTGATAGGCTAATATCTGAATCTAAAATTATACCTTTATCTCAACCAATATCCATGAATCTATATATAATGGCCACCGTTTAATTGAAAAAACAAAAAAAAAAAGATGTTACAAGACAATTTGGAAAAGGATTACATGTAATAGAGTGTTTATTTATGGGGTGTTTCGGATCACATTTTCTTATAGAATGGTGGGTAAATGCGCATATATATTGATTATTGTGATAAAAAATCATGATAAATAAAACCTATCCCCAGCCATGGATAGAAAACATTTTTGAACAACTATGTGGGGTATGTTATTTTTCTAAGGTGGACCTTTGGTAGGGATATCGCTAATTAAAGTAAAAAAATGAAGTTATTCCCAATAAATCCTTATGAAAAATGTATGGACACTATGAGTTCCTTTTTAATCCCTTAATACTCACTATTTCTCCATAAATAATAATGGACATAATGAAAAATCTCTTATTATATTACCTAAACAAAAATTTTATAGTCAGTATACATGATATTCTAATATACTCTATGATCATTGAAGAGAATGTAAAGCATTTGAATACTATGATAATGAAATTAATAAAGAAAAATATATTTTCAACGTAGAGTAAATGAGATTTATGGATTAATAAATTAACATTCTTCGGGAATGATATCACTTGTAAAGCGATATTTATAGACCCTTCAAAGAAAAATTTAATTAAGGAATTCCCTAAACCATTATCTTTAAAAAAATTGATTGTTTAGATAATATATGTATTATTGATACTTTGTGGAAAAAATATTATTATTTTGAAACTAAATAAAATTTTAATCTCAGAAGTTAGTAAATTTTGTCTAGATTAGTGAATGAAAAGACTGAATTACGGAATTGAAAAAATAGTATTACCATTAGGTATTCCCTTAAGCTTCCATCAAGTGGTGAAAGATTCATTATATATATATATGTATAAAATAATGGTTTGGGTTTTTTTCTACTGAAAAATTACAAATTGATAACCTATTCCTAATGGAAATAGAAATATCATTAGAAAAACTATCAGACACATGTTCTGGAGATGGATGCAGTGATCTTTATGTTGAAAATCTAGAAACATTTTCTCTGTGGGGAGAAGTGTTAAATATATATGAGTATAAACAGCATTGAATATATATTCTTTGATAGGGTAAATAATACATTCTTATTAATATTGTTTGAGCTAATTAAGGACTATTAATACTCAATCATTTATTATCCTTGGAAAGAAAAAAAAGTGAAATATGCTCTAAATATAAATGATCTAGAAACATTATCCATGATGAGAATTGATAAGGATTCAATATTTTTAAATTTATAGAGGATGGACATGGGATTAATAAATGAAGTAAAATCATCGTTCCTTTATCTAATGATTTCTTAACCATTCCTTATGGGTAATATAAAGGATGCTCATAGAGATTATTTGTAAATTCCAAGGTTGAATCATTAAGAAAACCGAAATAATTGGAGGTAAAAATTGATGAAGAAGGAGCTGTTAGTTTTGTTTCAGGAATATGTGAACCATAAAATCATAATATTAAGAGGGATATATTGAATAATGAATATATATAGATCTTTACATCCACCTAATGATCATTATAATGTATAGATATTTCTTATATCACTATGGGATGGGAAATATAAAGGGGTATATTGAGGAACATACATCAGATAGTCTGGTATGTTATTAAGTGAAGGATAAAAGGAAAATGTCTAAGGGGATGATGTAACAATTACCAATACTACACAAAAATAGTAAAACATCACCATGTAATTTTTCATTTGACATATAATTAAATAAGGATGAAATAATGTTATATGGGATGTGGTGGATAGTAGTACAATCACTGCTCAATTCATTACAATTCAGTAGGACTTATCACTCCATCAAATTGCAAGGATTATATCTATTAGGTAGTGTGGATTCATGGAATACCATATTTTATTATATGTGATCGAGATGTGACAAATACCTCCACATTCTGTAAGTGTCTCTAACATTATCTAAATACTAAGTTAAACAACATAACGGATTATCACCCCGAAAAATATTGACAATATGAGCGGATTATCCAAACTCTATAAGATATATTGAGAGCATGATTGATGGACTTAAAGGGATGATGGGATCAATTACATTACCTGGTTTAGTTCTCATAAAATAATTGCTTTAAATCAACAATCCAAATGGATCCTTAGCATGGTATTTATGGTAAGAGATATAGAACACCTGTGTGTTGGGATATAGTTGGTGAACATATGTTTTTGGTACATCAAATGGTTGAGTAAATGGTATAAATTTTCAAGACCATTTAGTAACACATCAGTGCTGCTCAGAATCTATAGAAGAGATATGTTCACTATCTTTGAGGAAATATAGAGTTTGATCTCATTGATAAAGTGTTTATCAACATATCTCCATAGAAGGGAGTGATGATATTTGGTAAGAAGGGTAATTGATGTCCTAAATACACCGGCCCATTACATATACTCGATCAAATTTGAGTTGTGTGTCATCGACTAGCACTCCAACCATCCTTTTCTCAAGTTCAATATATATTCCATGTATCCCTGTAGTGTATGAACATACCTGATCCCTCGTATTTACTACAACCATAGGTCCTATAAAAATAAAATGATCTCTCTTTTGAGGATTAACCATTGAAGATCATGGCCCATAGTGATAATTTTCTACATGACAAGACAACTCACTTAGTCAGTGTATTATGGTGAAACCATAAATATGAGAAGGAAACATGGGAACCAATGGAACCCATAAAACAGAAGTAACCTCGCAAAGTTTCACCTTAGTATGCACTATAAATTTTTAGGGAGAATGTTTTTAAGGGGGGATATTGTAAAACCATTGGATTTTGAAACATTAATATGTTCGATATCTTATACAATAGGAAACATGGATCATAAATGACCCAAGAAATGTTATTATATTAATAAAATAATAATTAAATTAGACGGTATGTAATTAATTATGTTTTTACCCAAAAGGATTCGGAATATTTTAGAGAATATTTCTGGATCCATACGTAGAGTCGGTGCGGGAAGTCGGGACCTAGGGAGCCTCATCATGGCGATATTAAAAATAATATATATTTTTTGGATGGAAACATGTAGTTTCAATTTAAATGTAAATAAATCCCATTTGGAGTCTCAAATTGGATTTTGGAGACTGTGTTTGAGTCTAGAATATTGTGTTTACCCAAGGAGCGACATAAGGTCATCCTCGCCGGGAGTTTTGATCATGAGAGTTTTCGTGATGGCGTGTTAGGGGTTATATTAATTTAATTTAATGGAAATATAAATAAAAAATAAACTAACACCACCCACCCCTCATGTCGGAGCACAAAACCAAGGTGGCCTCTCCTCTCCTCTCATATCCCCCCTCTTCTCCCATTTTCCAACAAACAAAACTGATGCCAAATCGTTGAAGAAATCAGTTGTTGACCTCCATTTCTTATGAAAATCATCATCACATCAAGGAGAATCAAAATTCACGCATCTTTATTCATTAAAATCTTCATCATTTCACTAATGAGGTATGCATAATATAGGTTTGTTCTAGATCCCTTTTTATTCATTTTTTAAGGCCCTAGAGCCCAAATTTTATTACTATTTATCCCTGCTAGAATAATCTATGGGTTTTGGGGAAGAACAAATTGAATTGGATCATTTTGTAGGTATGTACTAACTAGAATTACCATCTATATGGAATTTATTTCAATGAAACATGATGTGTATCTTTTCCTATTTGGAAAAGATGATCTTTCAGGACTACATGATGTGTAATGGGGTTACACACTGTGTTGTTCCCTAAACCGTAAAATCATTGTACATGGCTTGGTTTATCCATGTAAAACTACATGGTTGTGCACTAACACGTGGAAAAGGTACATTTAAATGGGGTCTGGTACACAAACAAGGGAAAAATACAAAGGAAGGTGATAGTTTCACCTAGACACGCCATGTAGTATGGGATACATAGCGTGTAAGGGACATAATCGTCATTTTGTGTAGAAGAGGAACACGGTTAGGGGATGGGTGATGAGGGACAGGACATGTACCTATTTTACATGATTTTTATCAATCTATTAGTTTTTAAATCAGGTATATAGGTTACGCAACTAGGTCCTCAAGGAGGCTCACATTTCATGTGTGTCTGGGTGCATTCGTGTACTCCTTAGACATCCTCCTAGATCTTTTTTCATTCGTATCATATTCTATGTGACTCGGCTTCAATATTGTGAGTAGTATATCCTAAGATTCATTATTCATAGAACAATTTGGTTTCCTCTGTCAAATCATACAGCATACAAGGTTTCATAGGTCAACAAAGATGCTTGTGAAGGTGTACTAAGCCGATGTTGGAGATCAGTGTGGTTCATTTAGAGTGGCGCTCATACTAGTACTCCCTTGGTGGACAACAGAGAATTTTTATCTTACCTATCTTCTTCGGTAGATACAGGACTCCCCACAATGTGGGTGAGAGTTTGTTACCTTTTGGTGGTTTCCTACAAATTTGTTACTCCACTTATGGACTAAGGTTCCCGTTTCCCCGTTATATTCATGATTATGGATAGTACTCTCTTGTTGGATCATAGAATAGGTCCTCTATATATGATTTATAAGTGGATTTGATACTCCCCTATAATGGTAGTGTGTGAATCCTTTATCCTAGGAGTCAGTACTTCCCTTTCGCTCCAGGGTGTGGGTCCTCCATATGTTTCATTCCAGTTGAGTTGATACACACCTGACGTGCCAAGGAGCGGGTCCTCTAGCATGGGGTCGGTACTCCCATTTCGTATCAAGGTGTGACTACCCTATGGTGAATGAAATAGAAGAGTAACAATTCCCATATCCTACTGGCGTGCAGGTCCACTAGCCACTGAGTGGTACTCCCTTGCTTGGTTAGGGTGTGGCTCCTAGAACAATAGAGTGGTAATCCCATGTTACATCAAGGAGAAGAACCTCCATTCTATATGTAGTAATCCCCTATTTGATCAGGTTTTGGGTCCTCACTTTTAGAGTAGTAATCCCCTATCTCCAATTAAAAGAGGGGAGTGGGTCCTCTATTGGAGTAGGAGATCCCTCTATTACAAAATGCAGTTATGAGTAGTAGGAACCTCCAATTGATATGAATGATACAATGATATGAGTTAGTTCTACCTCGACAAACTGAGGTGTAGGACACTCCATAAAATAGAGACATAGGGTTTTTAGATTTTTTTTACAGTAGTACCCCCTTGAATGCAGGGAAGTTTCAAGGCATGGGTCCCTCCATTCTCTCTTGACAGAGAGGATGCATGCAGTGCATAGTCTAGAGCAGGGATCCCTCAACTATGTGCAGTGTTGAGGGGTGGGAATCATTAATTGGGTTTCAATATCTCACATTGGGCACAAGGTAAAAATAAATTTACCTCTGTTGTTGGTCACTATAGCTGGAACAAGTAAGATTTTCCCAATGTTGCATGTTCTCTAAGATGTACCGGTAAGAATGGTAAATTTGTTCATAATGGAGTGCGTCTCTCGTACAGGTTCCATCTTGGATGGCAGAGCACATAGAGTGCGTTCTCTTGGATTTATGTGCTACCATTAGAGATTGAATTAGAAATCATGTTACTGGGTATGATTTTAGAACATCATAAGACTTTGACTCTAATACATGTATATTTGGGTGATTTCTGGTAGTCCTTGTATTTTTGTCACAAGTCGGGGTTGAAATCCCATGTAAACTAATCTGACCATTCATATACAGTACAGGATAGTTTGAGATATGATTTCTATGATGATTTGGGTTCCCTCTATCTAGGTTGAGTAGTCTATTTCCTTTATCTTGCTCCCTTTATCTTTTGGGATTTTTGGGGCATGTACAGAGCATTTTTATACTCACCCCTACACAATATATTCCCATAAATTTTTTTATCTTATGTAAACCAAATTCATTTTGATAGAGTTCACAGAGGACAAGAGGTTGAAGGAGCATAGTGGCCTAGATAGACTGAGGTGTTTACTGATGTTGGGCTGAGGAACATTCTGACAGTTGCAATTGACAACGATCCCCTCCTTCTGTTCAGTTTGGATCCTTTAACATTTTTCTTTAGTGGGTGTTGTTTTTTCTTTATTTTACATTTTAAAATTATTTTTTAATCTAGTTTTTTGATATATATGTATGAATTCATTAGTTAATTTTGATTTTTATAGTATATAATTTTGTGATCTTGAATATTTGTATGTGCATATAGGTATATAGGCAATGCCTCCCATCTTTATGATATGCCTACTCGATGCTTGTCACAATTCCGTAACATATTTAAGGAAGTATTGTAGAGTTGAAAGTCAGGTACCATCAGTTTGGGTTGTGACATAGTGTTTTGAGAGAATGTTGGTTCAACTATGGGATCATAGTATAGTGGGCTTGGTTTAGGTTCAAAGAAAAAATGTTAGGATGTTTCGAGTTTGGATCCCCGGCTAGAGGTTCTAGTGTTGGTGCAATGGCCAATACAAACATTCACCAAGACTCTGATATCCTTCTTTTAAACTATGTATATTGGGACACTGGCCACTGGGAAATGAATAGTGCATTCATCATATAGAACTGTGTTTTTGGTTTGTCTAATCCTTCTTGAGTCAACTCCCCAGATATACTCTTTGAAAATGGTAAGTCTTGATTCTATTTCAGGATTCCTCAACAATGACAGCCATACATGATTATATGATGCAATTGTGATGAAAATACACCTTGTGATGAGGCTTTATTGCAGGGCACCAATTCTTCAGCGTTACCTCTAGTAGATCCGCCAGTAGTTCCACTTACTGTTAAATAGTATGTTTTTCTGGCAATTCAATTCAAGGATCTGCACAGGATAAGTGCGCTACATGATTTCTAGAGTTAGTGACCACTAATGTGTTATGGTGATCGAAAAACCTACGCAGTAGATGACTAGCTCGAGGTAGTCGCATGAGTTTTCTTTTTTAGTGAGGACACCTCCCGGTCAGATGGTGGTCCTAGTGGCGAGCCTTCTATAGGGTTCATCCATGTGATAGTGGAATTTGGTGGTACAATATCATGACAAGGTACCTCTCACTTGGGAGGATTTTGAGTGAATCTTTAGGGAATATTTTTACCCATCCATGTTAAGATCATTGTGTATCCATGAGCTTTTGCAACTTCAGCATGGTGGAATGATAGTGGAAGATGTTTTGGTGAGGTTCATAGAATTTTCGAGATATTCATTGGATATGGTTTTGGATCCATTCTTTAGAGAATGTACCTTAGAGTAGGGATTGAATCGGGAGATCAAGGAATCTGTGATCCATTTATGCATCCCTATCTATGTTGGAATGTTTGAGTGGGTTCTGGTGGTGGAGAGTTTCCCAGCTAAGGAATAGGTAGAGTGACATGCCGTAGTGGTCATGAGGATGAGGCGTTTGTAGGATCCGGAAGACCATATTTTATAGGATTTTTGTGTAGGAGGAATGCACATGCCTAGTTACAGATGTGTGGATCTATAGTGCATGAGAAGCGTCGAAGATCTGGTCAGCCATAGTAGAGGTGGGGTTACGCTTATGATGGCTAGGGGAATATCACTACATATTGTTCGACCCACTAAGCTACTGAGAGGGATCCGGCTAACGATCCACATTTTTAGAGATAGTACTTTGATGAAGGAGTTTTGTGAGGTGGTGGGCGAGGTAGGGAGCAAGAAGAGAGGCAGGAGGTGGCAGGAAGTTTGATGTATTTCCACACCACCCCCCAAGTGGTCTGTGCCAAGCTTAAGAAGCGAGATGAAATGAGAAAGGATTATTTTAGGCCATAGAGTCTATTTACCCATAAACTATAAGGATGAATAGAGGTACACCTTCTGTCCTTTCTACTTTCTGTAGTATCAATTGTTAGTCACTATTGTGGCTACTCTCTTCTTTTCTTTTATGTTGGAGGTTTGACCATAGTTACAAAGGGCTTTAGTAGAACATTGTGTTGGTAGTTGTGGAAGAGGTTCTAATAATGCCTAGGGTGCATTCAGGTAGACCTTTGTTTTTTAATTATTACCCCTGGGTGTTTGAAATCAAACTTTTATATGACATGCTTCAGGAGGATTTGGTGTAGTTTAATGTAGCTTTGTATTCAAGAGGAAAGGGATGCTTTCCCCACCGAGATTCATTTCTGTGACATGACCAAAACCGTGTCAGTGAGTCAGTTCCTCTAAAAGAGGATAGTATCATGTTTGGGTGGAGGATTTCATAGTACTTATGTGTTTAGGGTGAGGTTATGTGATGGAGTTTCAGAGTAGGTGTTTTCCTTGCCGTCGGATTTTCCTTGATCGACCCCATTATCATGGTGGCCCTAAGAGAGGGAGATCCTTGCTTAGTATCATTACATAATGTTGGATATAGAACCTAAGCTCTTTTCTACAGTGGGGATTGGTTTTCTACCATCCATAATAACTTTGGATTCCTATAGTTGTTGGGGAAGTGTTTCTATTTTAGTGAGTTGTATTACTGCTGGAGGTTTATAGATGAAGGGCCTTGTAAGTCCTAGTGTTTACTCTTGCGCATCCCTATTTTGTTCATAAATACCCTAGCATGTTCAGCATCAACTATTAATTAAAAATCATTTAGGAGTCTATTTTATAGTATATCCATGGGTGGATGTGAACATTAGGGTTCTGTTAGTATCTGCGTCAGGTTAGCAAGGTGGTGTGATACTAGAACCCATGACTATAGATGGACCCTGGTGATTGGTTCTTACCCACCATTCGTGGTTAAGGAAACATGTGAAAGTTATTTCACATTATTTTACTGGTAGAATTGGGATATAAGAGTGGTTTGATCATGATAGTTCCACTGTTTTTGTTCTTGTAAGCAGCATAGAAACCCTTGGTGAGCTTGTTGTCATGGGAGTCCAATGGGGAGATCAGTTTCATTCCTTGTGCTTATGATTTCACTTTTTGGGGAAGAGAATATCTAAGGTGGGGAGATTTTAATGACTCAGGTTTAGTACAAAAGACATAAAAATATTTTTGTTTCAGACGCTTTCTTCGGGGCACACACATCCGTCATGCAGGGGACGCACTGCTGTTGCCCCGCATTCCAGCATTCCAAAGGAGGCCGACATCCACTCCTTATTCAGGGAGGTCTTCTCCTTGATCGAAATGGGATGATCAGATGTTGTGTCTTCCTTCAGTGGATTCCTCCATGGAACTCGTCACCTAGTCCGAGTCATTCTCATTGATTTAACACGTAGTTCATGAAACTCTTCCCGACTCTATATCTTTATGGACACCAATTAATTACACAGCTTCTGTCAAGATATTCCAAGGGGGTCCGTTCAGGGCAGAAACCTTCGGTTAGGAGAGTAGTAACGTTCGGCATCACTGGCATGTCTGGATGCTGGGGGATTGGCATGTCTTTCTTGAATCTCATATTATAGGGATTCTCGAGGTTGTGGAAGCCTGAGCCATCCCACATCGAACGTGGGGAATCCTATACCATGGGCCTATATATGAGGTTTTCCTTAGCTTCCAATGTTTAACACAGGGTATGCCACAAGTTTAATGTTCAGTGGAGATGGATCGGACTGATTGAAACACTGGATAGATTGGATTAGATTGAAAAACCCCCTGGAGGGAACACCGATATTGGGGGCAGCACGTGGGCGGCTTCCCGAATGTTGTGGTTGAGAATGGGGATTGATGTGGCATGATCCACCTGGGATGTGGCAGCCTGGGTATGAATCAAGATGGATGATGGCTTTGGGATTGAGCCTTGAAGAGACTTCCTACGTATCCCCATGGTAGGGAATCAAAGTTCGTGTAGTTCGATAAAATAATGGGACACCTGAGGAGAATGCCCATGAGAATGGATGCATGGATGGGACCCAAAGGAAGTGGAACCTTCGGGTTAGGTAATGAGCTTCTCGAGACACATAGGATCCAGAGAATGGTCAGGATGAGACATGAGTGATGTCATTGAGCCTCGTGGAGGCCTCCTACATATCCTCGTGGAAGGGATTCAATGTCTATGTAGTTCATATGCCGAATATAGTTTAACGTCATGCAGGACGAGTATGGGGATTATACTCTGAGGTGGCCCATGGTATAGGCGAGCCGAAATGAATGGGTTCAGAATGACCAAGTGGTGGGGCTTGAACCTTGTGGAGGCTTCCTACGTACCATTCCTTGACATGGATCAAAGTCCTCGTAGTTTGGGATGAATGTGGATTACACTCTGAGGTGGACCACGGTGGTGGGGATTGAACTTCATGGAGGCTTCCTACATACCATGCCTTGACATGGATCAAAGTCCTCATTGTTTGGGATGAATGGGGATTACACTTTGAGATGGCCCAAGGTGGTGGGGCTTGAACCTCGTAGAGGCTTCCTACGTACCATTCCTTGACATGGATCAAAGTCCCCATAGTTCAGGATGAATGGGGCATACACTCTGAGGTGGCCAAAGGTGGTGGGGATTGAACCTCATGGAGGCTTCCTACGTACCGTGTCTTGACATGGATCAATGTCCCCGTAGTTTGGGATGAATGGGGATTACACTCTGAGGCGTCCCAAGGTGTTGGGGCTTGATCCACATGAAATATTCTTGCGTACCATGCCTTGACATGGATCAAACTCCCCATAGTTCATGATGAATGGGTCTTACGCTCTAATACGACCCAAGGTGGTGGGGCTTGAACCTCGAGGAGGCTTCCTACGTACCATGCCGTGACATAGATTAAAGTCATCATAGTTCAGGATGAATGGGGATTACACTCTGACGCGGCCCAAGGAGGTGGGGCTTGAACCTCATAGAGGCTTCCTACGTACCATGCTTTGAAATGGATAAAAGTCATCGTAGTTCGGGATGAATGGGGATTACACTCTAAGGTGGCCCAAGGTGTTGACCAGGGTCAGTTCTCACTCTATGCCCACGTGAGTCATGCCCGGTTTGAGAAACAAGAGATAGCAGAAACCTGACGATCACGTCGCGAAAGGAGCGTCCGTCATAAGTGGAGAGGGGCTTATGCGCTGAGTCGGCCCAAGAAGCCGTGACTTACTCCAGGATGGAGGTCCGAGGGTGACAAAGCACAGTGAGAGAGGTACTTGGCACCCACGAAGATAAGAGGATCCATGTTCCCTATCACACCCTATGTTGGCCTTTGGGACCGAATAAAGGAGGGGAAGAGATGCTACCTCCTGCATGGAAAGTAAGGGGCTTATACCAAAGTGGATGCCCTTCCCCCGAGACAAAATCCACTACGATAAGGATTATATCATCCCCTGTGAGAGGTGATCCCATCCCCGTGGAGATGAGTGGGCGTGGAGAATTTCCAAGGTAGCGGGACCCTGCGTGCAAGGCATGGGGCCAAGTCACTATTTAACATCATCTGCTGAGGATGATGGTGCTTGGAAATTTAACGTCCTACAGCTCGGACGAGTTAGGTTCACCCTGCACCCCTAGGGCTTACAAAACTGGTACCCTTTGCTCCTTGTGGGAGGGAAGGAATAATAAATTCCATAGCAAGGGGGCTTCACAGAGTGAACCATAGAGGGGTCCACATTAGCATGGATATGAGAAGATACAATGGTCGTTTGCGTGCCTATGTGAAGAAGCATGAGGCAAAGCAACGAAATAGGTGGTATCATCCAGGGGACATTGAAGTTACTTATTATGAGCTTAGAGGGTCGTATGAAAAATGGTGCATGATGTGGATGCCCGGGTCATGAGAGACACCCGCAAATGGCATCCATAAGAAGGGCACCAGGCGCTAGCGCACGGTTTTCGCCCGGGGAGCACCGAGGTGAGGGGTCCCAGGGAATTGGGTGAATACTTTTAGGCTTGCATGAAATAAGTATACCTGCATGAAAAATAGTATGATGGTGTGAAATCAGTGATTCTTGCACTTAATTGGAGCCGATGTTTTGGACACAACTATGAAGGATTGCGCGCAATGGGTGGAAATGTGCGCAACTGGGAGAGGCTGCGTGCAATGACAGCGGTGCGTGCAATGGAAGGAATTGCACATAATAGGCTGGCCTACGTGCAATGAAAGGGATTTCACATAAGGGGTGGACCCTAGAGGGATTGGAATTCAGTCTAATCCATGGTTATATCACGTGAAAGCGGAATCCAGGGAGACTTGGCGTGAAAAGTTTCATAACTGAAGTCCATATTCACGCTCACGGAAATCTGATTTTGCGCACGAGAGACGGTTATAATTCTTTAGCCCCAAAATGGAATGGGGTCACCTTCTATTTATAGGATCGTGGGGGCACGAAAAACCAATTGGCAAAAAATAATTGCGCGCTAAGGTCGGCAGCGCGAAATGTCAGCCGTGTGGGGCATGGGCGTGAAATGATTTCTCTCATGTACCAAGGATTTCTTGTGAATCCTGGAACATTCCATGTTGGCCCCATTTTTTTCACGTACATCGTCATTTTTTTCATGCAACACCCCCGGGCCCTTCATACCGGGTCTCCAGATCTAAATATGACTTTGTTTTTTCATTTGGAAACCTTCTTCAGCACTTGAGCACTTTTTGGCATCTACAAATGCCCCCTCGGAATTGGATCGGTGAGGGGTCACAACGGTCGGATTCGGTTGGAAATTACAAAATGTAGGGCTTCATGGGGTCCACACATGCAAAAATCTAAAACAGCGCGCAAAACATAGCTAAGTGTGGAATTCGATTTTCGTTCGGGCACCGAACCCATGCATAGACTATAAAAGAAACAACGAGTCCCAAACTCCATACGACGTTTCTCACGTGATATGTTTCGAGCTATTGTGCGTGAAATTTTCTTTGGTCCTATGTGAAAAACTACTCTGGCTGCATGTAATTCCACTATGATCAGGCGCCATTTTATGTGCAAATCCAGGGTTTTCGCGCCGCAGTTTGAAATTTCGCGATGCCCACTAATTTTACGCTCCCGCCTCTAATATTTTGTGCCATCTACTGAAACACTTGATCAGATGAAGATGGTCACAATCTAGATTGATGAGGGAGATGCTACAGCTTGCAAGGGCTGAAATAGTTGCAAACCTACAGGTTTATGGTGCATAAAAGGTTGTCTCCAAAAATCATACCCTCTTCAATATGCTAACCCCTGCCCAAAAGGAGTATGGAGTGTCTAACAATCTGCTGTTGTGTGACTTCGGCATTCTGGAGGAGGTCCATCTGCCGGGCTTTGAGGTGGATACACCGCGGTCATGGGTGACCCGTGAGGACGATCTTCCTCAATAAAAAATCACCTAAAACAGTCATCCTGCCATAGAAACCATGCACATGGATGTATATGTCCTGAATCCAAGGACTAGGACCATTGATGATCGTGGCCCTATTGTGGATAGCTCACTGGCCCTCTATGCAAGAACCTTCCATCAAAGCGTCACTGATGAGGCTGAAGGCAAGTTGCAGGACTGGGACCTGCGATTCAGTGGGAACTTCCCCAGTGAATGGGGCTGGGCTTACTGGGTTCGCCATATGTGTGACCAATTTGGAGCTGATCTGTTGCATATTGTCATGTTTGAGGTGGTTTGGACATCACAATTTCACTTCTACCACTAGCCTAATCTCAGGATAGAGCAATTCACCTGATGGTCCCCTGATACCAACACCATCCACCTTCACCATGGGGAAGTGGGTATCAGTCTCTGGGACATTAACTGAATCGGGGGAATCCCTTTGGAGGGCCACCAATATGATGAATTCCTCCTACCGATGAGCACCTAGGGTGACAGATCACGAACCCCCATACTGGAATGGCATCAGCTAGAGCTGACCAAGGAGAGACTGGGGGTCAAGGACTTCCTAAAGGAAATCACCTACAACGAGTGGTTTAGCCTGTTCCTGGAGAGGGATTCAGAAGTCAAGATGCCAGGGCGGGGGAGATGGTGTGCAATCGTGGCATAGAGGAGCAAGAGAGGATCATTCTAGAGGATCTTTTAGGCAGGTCACTACCAGTCATGGGGCTACAGCATAAACGAGAGTCGGGACCCGAATGTTCGGTACGCCAGATTTCTCGCAGCATTCCGGAGTGGGTGGATCTTTCGGTGAGGGACGCAAGTATTGGTGTCCATCCAAAGACCCTGGTGTTGCCTGGCATCATGGCTTCCAACAAGAGGTTCAATCTAGGGGTCCCCATGCTGGCTCAGCTGTACGTCATTTTGGGTCGCATCTCGGGATGGGGTCACCAAGGAGAGTCTGCAGTGCCTTCCAGATTTTTCATGGCTGGGTTACGACTCATTGCGGCAGATACACCTTCCCGAATTCCATCCATCCTCCGGGAAATGGCCTGCGACCCTCTCTGTTGAACATTTTCGGGGCCATACGATTGATGCTCAACGAAGAGGGAGTAAGGATCACAATTTTTAACCACACCAACTTCACCTTCTGCCCATTCCCCACCCCAACTGGACAAATGGTAGACAATGGGAAAGGATCACTGGATAAGAAGGAGTACTTCTAGAGCATTAGAGGTGGGGTGATTATGGCCCGGATTGATGGGAAGATCTTCTGTGAGCCTTACGTGTCATCCAGGTTCACCAGACTGTTTGGGTGCATCCAAAGAATGCCGAAAAAGTATACATAGACGTTCAGGAGGAAATACATCCATGTGTTCTTCGTCATATGTGGCTGATGTTCACAACCTATGGCTCTGGAGACATCGTCACCTTTCCTCCCACTGGAGTCAACACAGGTCTCTCAACTGAGTATGCCGAACATTGAGCCATAAAATTCCCTAAGGGTATTTTTTGAATGCGAGCTTAGCATCTCAAGGTTGACAGTGTGGAACCCGGTCGGCGAGAGAGAAGGAAGAGAACTTCTAGAGGGGGAATAACAGAAGTCTGTCAAGCAACGGGGCCCACACAGGCCGGGACCTCAGCAGCGGGGGTGTTGCATTGTGTGGCCACTCCCTCGTTTCCTATAAGAGGGTCCCACGCGGCGGCCAGAAAACATACTAGGAAGAAAATAAGATACATAATTCATCCTTCTCAAGATGCCATTTTCTCTACACTATGGTCGGCTTGGCTAACCCTGCGGCAGTCAGTGAGCACCGAAACCCTCTTAAAGATGATAGTACGAGACGGGATCCAGATTCCAGAATTCGGGCTTGTAGGGGTTGTCAATAGAGTGAACATCCATCGTCGACATGTGTACCTGACATGTATGGACATGTACACAAACCTACAGGGTCGGCATGTGGAGCCACCTCTCTTGGTGAAAGTGATTCTTAGCCGGAAGCATGATCAGGAAATGATTTCGCCGAGGGATGATGACAGCGATGATGAGTCGGAGGTGGTGAAACAAGAGAGGAGGCAGATGGATAAGGGGAAGGTGAAGGTGAAGAGGAGCCTGAAGGCGAAGGGTCTCAGGGGTCATCCCACAAATGGAGTCTTTGGGAGAGCGGTGAGATCGTCGACTCTGATATAGATGTGACTGAGCTACTCAAGGTATGTTTCGACCCTTATCTACCATTCTCCTTTTCTACGTTCCTTTTCAATCCTTAATCCACTTTCCTTCTCTTACTCAAGATTTTATTGTTACTGATCAATCGTACCCAACCGAAGGAGGGGGGGAAAGTGCCAATGGAACACGGTGGGGGCACTGACGCTCATTATCGAGCTGAAGAGTGTTGATGGATCCCCTACCGTGACGGCTCATATAGTGTCCAGAACGCTGGAGGCTGGAACCTTGGGTTCCCATAAGTTCCTTTCTTGGATACCAGTACTTACTATTGGAGGACTCAACTGATTATGGTGCTCCTTGTTTGTACAGTGATCACGGCATTGGAGCGTCGTCAGGCTGCGGATCCCAGACCATCCACATGCGATTCAATGGAAAACCTACCACCCTATCTAGAATATTCCTCCCAAATCGAGTTGGCGTCAGAAAATGGGGATCAGAGAGCGGTGGACATCAGTGGCGCTGCTGTCAGGGCAGGGTCAGAAGTTTACGAAGCTGCCACCAAGGTCGAGGCGAGAGAGGACGGTCGCTCAGACGCTGAAGAGCCTATTCCCCTGGGAGGAATATCTGTGGAGGACCCTGCTGATAGCATGTTGGCTGTCTCCCCTATCTATCGGCCCACTGATCCAGAGGAAATTGATGATTCATATTCAGAAGTGGCTGAGGAGAGCCGGATGATGCGACGCACAGGATGGAAGTGCATCAGGCATTTTCTCAGTCAGCCTTAGACAGAATGGCTGAAGCGTATGAGGTCACTCCACACCTGATTGCGTTTCATGTGTTCTAGAGGGACAAATGCTCAATGACTTCACCTGACAGTCCATGTTTACATGGACGAGAATATGTATGAGATCAGCCGGCGCTTCGACATCACCCAGTGTCCAGAGGAGTCAGGGAGTGCCTGATCATTTCTGAGGGTGGAGCAGGATGTCGAATGCCTAAAGGAATAGGCAAAAGAATATGATATATTCATTGAAAAGTGTTCTAAGCTCATAGAGCAGTTGAGGTCCCAACTAGAAAACGCCCAAGAACAACTCGTGGAAGTGAATTTCTTGATAACTGATCTCCAAACTGAACAGGCATGGGCACGACCAGGGGTCAGCGAACTATGCTCCATGGACGCGGATGAAGAGAGAGTCTTCAGGGGGTGGGAGGCAGTCCTGGATGCCACCCACAAAAAGGTGGCGGCATTGGAGAGATCCATCCAAGAAGGCGACCCTTAGGGGCCCTGGTTTGGCCGAACCCATAAACGTATTTCACCTCACTGCTTCTTATTTTGAACTGTATGTATGGAAAAAATTTTGTACTTACCCCTTTGGTTTAACATTCTCAACCATAATCCCGAAATAAATAGAAATTCATTCCTAAGATCACGTGGGTTGTACCCGATGTGAGAAATAAGGGATGCTAGCACTGTTACTTCGTTTGATCACAGGAGTATCAACCAAGCTTCGGGCATTCGAGATTCGAACCCGGATTTTCGAGGAGAAGATGGAGGCTCGATCAAAGGAAGAGAACCTTAGATCGATTGATGTATCGTCTTCTCAATGTGCTCTAGCACACGAATGGGGCAATTCTAGGGGCATTAGAATCAGTCCGAACATTGGGGAATGAATAATTTGAGTCACGTTACCCAAATTCAGAACACTATAGGAGGGGAGTGGAAATAATGGAAAATTGTTGACCATGTTTGGAACACATCATCCCTATTGTGTTAGCCTGAAATGGGGACAACAAATGAGGGTCGACCTCTGACAATGTTCGCAACATGGGACCTAACTCAAATATAATCGATCAGTCTTCCAGAACATTGGCCCAGGACAGCAGGCGGACCATAGGTCGAGCATCCATACTATTTGGGGGTCCCCTCAAATGTGATCAGTCTTCCGGAACATTGGCCCTGGACAAGAGGCAGACCATAGGTCGTGCATCCATACTGTTAGGGGGTCCCTTCAAATGTGAAAGGGGAGAGGGTCTGAAGAACGGGGCATCAAAATCTTATAAAATTAAGCGATGGTTTGTTCTAATATAATCCAACACCCTTGAAATCACGCCACCATGGTGGAATCACATTAGGCCAGCGCATTAATCTGATCATGGATCATCCCAATTTTTAGATATGTCCTCTCTGGTGAGGGAACTATCACTTCCCAAGGTTATTATGGGGCATCCCGAACTTGTTCATGGCAAATGATGTAGTTACACAACTCTCAAAGGGGTAGGCCAAGGGGCCGACAGTGAGGAGGGATGGGATTTGTGATTCCCATGGTTGGACCCGAGACATCATGTCTGGGCATTCCTATGTATCCCATAAGAACGGGAATCAAGCCATTGGTAGTTCTGGAAAGGGTCTTAGTTTAATGTCTTAGAAATTGGACTAAGGATCGTCAAGGAACACAGGAGTCACAT
Source organism: Viscum album (assembly GCA_963277665.1). Taxonomy (NCBI): domain Eukaryota; kingdom Viridiplantae; phylum Streptophyta; class Magnoliopsida; order Santalales; family Viscaceae; genus Viscum; species Viscum album. The sequence goes on along the minus strand of OY728139.1, from coordinate 683,198,618 downwards.
GATAAGGTTATTATGAAACTCGACGGGAATGGGGACATAAGTCCATCTTTCCATGTGTTCCTTAGAGAAGTTCTTAGGTCAAGGGACCAAACACGAAAGATAGGCTGGGCCCGTAGAGAAGTTCCCAGGCGTTCCTTCATATCCCACGGGAGTGATAATCAAGCCATACATAGTTCTGGGAAGGGGCATGGTATGATACTAGTGAAAAGAATGATAGGGGCATGCAGGTCTGGCCCCCGCACCAAAAGAAGTGGTATTTTATGTATCTTGTCTGTCTTTTAAGGTGAATGGTTTTGTTGTGAAGAGACCGGCCTAGGGTAGAAATTCCCGGCATCTCCCCAAGAATCTAGCCGTATACCGGAATTGAAAAATGGTATGGTGGATGACCGATACCCAACGTGATATCCTCTGTCACAATGCAGTGTTTTTTTTCGTCGTGCGGTCGGGACGATATTATCACAGCTTAGGGTCATGTAATAGGACCTGATAGCACGATTTAGGGTCATATGAATTGGACCTGAGGGAATGTGTATGACGCGATAAATCATACCTAACATGAATGAGGACAACATCCAAATCATCATAATGCATGATTCCGGGAGAAGATCCTCGGGCCGGGAGGCCGGTGAGGGTCAGAGGATAAGGGGCAGGAAAAACTAGCTCCCAGCTGAGTTGGACCCGAAATGCAATGTTCGGGTGACCCCATGTATCCCATGAGGATAAGGATCAAGATGCACATATCTCTTAGCGAATATCCCAGTTTATGGTCTTAGGGCTCGGATCGCGGGAGCCCCGAGGTATGCTGTATTGCCGCATTGTCTACCTGACGTGTGGAGGTGCACTGTGGGATAGTGCCAAGAGTGTTGAGATTCCACCTAAACATGATGGGGAGGATCATAGTTTGAATAATGTAACCAACTTTAAAGTCCTGAAGTGGATGGCATGATGATGGAGGATTACTACTTACCGTGTTCTCAGCACATCATCCTATCACGTTAGCCTGAAATGGGGTCAAACAAATGAGCATCGACTGCTGACCATGTTCGCAACGCGGAATTTGTGTCAATTTTTTGTCTGAAAACCTTAGGGGTGTTGTCTTGTAATGGTAGGAGAGCCCTTAGTCTTAGTATCCATGCTGTTTTAGGGGTCCTTATGGGAGTGAAAGATAACGGGGGACCATATGAAGGGGAACATGAAGCTTGACATGTGGATGAAAACCTGTCCAAATTGAATCTGACACTCCAGGTCCCATACCAGAGTACTCTTGGACACATCGTCAAACCACTAAAGAGGGTCAAGGGGCTCAACATGAGAGCAGCCAAGAGATGATGAATTCCCAGTAGATGGGGGTCACAGTGCCAAAAATCCAACGCGAATGAGGGAATAACCCTGTACCACACCTACATATGCCCCTCGTGGAGAGGAATAGGCCAAGGGGCCTAGGTGACCCGGAGATCAGGGGATCTCTAAGAGATGGGGATGGACCCAAAATCTAAATGTTCAGGCAGTCCTACATATCCCATAAGGATGAGAATCAAACCCAATGTAGTTCTTGAAGATACAGTTTAACGTCATGCGGGACGACACACTTTTCAATGTCATGTGGGACGACATACGGTTTAACATCATGAAAGATGACATATAGTTTTACATCATACGGGGAGACATATAGTTTAGCATCATGTGGGACAAGATGCAATTTAACGTCATGCAGAATGACATACAGTTTAACTTCATGCGGGAGGACATAATGTTTACTATCATGCGGGATGACATACAGTTTAACATCATGTGGGACGAGTAGTTTAAGGTCGTGTAGGACCATAGTCTAGTTTAAGTTCACGGAGGACTCATAAGGGTTTAGAAAAGTGTTGTTTAAGGAACATGTCATTGGTGGGAGGAGTTATACACGCACCTTCCATGGTCACCAGGGAGTATGCTCTATTGGGATACACCTTATGAACAATGAAAGGTCTTTCCCATTTGGTCTCCAACGTTGGTGGTTTCCTGCTGGAGATCATTGGCGCTCTGAGGGCTAGTACCAAGTCACCATTTAATAAGGAGGAGAGGCAAACCTTATTATTGAAAGCTCAGGCCTTCCTGCTCTGATGCCTTTCTAGATTGAGCAAGGCACAAATCCTATTCTCGTCCAGTTCTTCTAATTCAGTTAGAAGGATTTCATCAACTCTATCTGGTGCTTCCTAGTCATAGACCATTGTGCACAATGAGGGAAACTAAATCTCAATGGGTAGAACGGCCTCGGTTCCATACACCATGGAATATGGGGTCACCAAGTTGGAATTACGAATCGTCGTCTGATAAGCCCAGAGGGCATTGGGGAGCTTATCCGGCCAACTCTTCTTGTTCTAACCAACCATTTTATACAGAATGTTAGAGAGGGTTTTATTGAACACCTTAATCTGTCCATTTTCTTGCAGGTGATAGTGGGAGGTGTGTCTGGAGGAGATGTTATACTTGGCGTACAACCTTTTCAACTCGGCAACTCGAAAGTTGGTGTCGTTATCGGTGAGGATAACATGAGTAACCCCAAACTAATGGATTATATTGGAACTCCCGAAGACAATGATAGAATGGGACTTGACTTCCTTGAAAGGAATCACTTCTTCCCACTTTGAAATGAAATCCATAGCAGTCATAATGAATTGGAATTGGTGATCCATTGCCGATGGGTAGGGTCCTACGACATCTAATATCCAAACTGCAAAGGATCAAGAGTACTTGGTAGTATAGAGGAACTCTGGTGCCAATGTAGAAAGTTAGCATAATCCAGACACTCATTGCACCTCTTGGAGAAGTCGATGCAGTCTTGGATCATGGAGGGTCAAAAATACCCCAATCTCTGGATCTGGTGAGACAGTTTTGGCCCAGCCTGATGGGCCCCATATGAACCGGCGTGAATTTCTTGTATGACCTACAGAATCTCGACCCCTTGAATACAACGGAGGAGAACACCATCAAACCCGCTCTTAAAGATGATCTTCTCAACAATGGGACCAATCTGGAGGGTAACATGTAGCATATGGTATCAGATTTGCTCACTCTCAGCCCGGTCTAACAGGAGATTACTATGTTGGAGGTATTCAACCAAGGGTGTCCTCCAATCGGAAACCATTTCAATTACTCCTTCTTAGGAACATGGGGTTCCTGATGTGGAAGCTCCGGTGGTAAGATGCCTTACCCGCAGGCCATCATCATCCTCTGGGGTGATGGGAGAAATGACTCATTGATGTCCCATATGTATAATTAGATCATTCTACTTGGGATCTGCAAGTGATGAAGACAGGCTGGCGAATGCAACTTCTCGACCGTTCTATGACCGAGGGACATGGGTGACCTCCGACCAAGAAGGGAACTGGGCCATTAGCTGGAGGATGCGCTCCAAGAATGGTATAAGCTCATACTTCTTGACAACATAGTCATAGTTGACATGCCAAATGACTAGTTCGGAATCCCCTTTCACAGGAAAATGGGGCACATCGATCTCAAGGACCAGCTCGAGGCCAGTAATGAGAGCCTGATACTCAACCTCATAGTTGGTATAGCCTTATGCCAACAGGAATGAGTACGGAAGAATGACATGAAATGGGGTAATGAAAACGATACCCAGACCCACTCTGTTGAGTCGACGGTCATTGAGCCTCTTACTGGTGGGGCTCCAGGAGGCACCATCAAAGTGAATCGGCCAACACGGAACGACTTGATCAACCGAGAGGATTGCGTCATTAGGAATATCCAAGTCTAGGGATCGGTCCTCAGGGGTTGGATGGGCATCTAGAAAGTCCTTCAATACCTTCCCATTGATAGCCTTCTGAGGCATGAACCTGATGTCAAATTGTTGGAGAATTACAGCCCACCGCGCTAGTCGACCAGTCAACATAGGACATCAGAGGATGTACTTCAACGCGTCTACTCGAGAGACCTATTGTACCTCATGGTGCTGCATGTAATGTCGCAATTTATGTACTGCGAATATGAGCACAAGGCAGGTCTTCTTGATGGAGGAGTATATGGTCTCTATATCGGGGAGCTTGTGCCTGAGGTAGTAGAGGTTGTTCTCTATCCCGTCATTGTTCTTCTGGGCGAGAAGGGTGTCGAGGGACCATTCTAGGGTGGTGACATAGTGAATCAGCGGCTTCTCGGAGACGGGTGGCATCAAGACCGGAAGCTGGAGAAAATATTTCTTGATTTCCTCAAAGGCGGTCTTGCACTCCTCGTCCCACTCATAAGTGGCATCTTTCTTCATAATCCAAGAAAAGGGCTTACACATTCCAGCCTTATTCGCAATGAATCAGCGTATGTAGTCCAAGTGGCCTTGTAGCCCTCAAAGATTTGGAATATTTTTCGGGGGAGGCATCTGGATGATGTCCATGATCTTATCCGGGTCGATCTTGATGCCTCGGTACCTGACAACAAAGCCAAGAAACTTCCCGGAGGTGACCCCAAAAGCACACTTCAACGGGTTCATCTTCAGGTGGTAGGAATGGAGGAAGCCGAACACATTCTCAAGATCCTTGAGATGGTCCTGGAACTAGAGAGATTTGACTACCAGATCATCCACCTAGCACTCCACCAATGTCCCGAGGTTCGGTTTGAATATGCAATGCATGACCCACTATTAGGTGGCACCTTCATTCTTCAGGACGAAAGGAATAACCCAGTAACATAAATTACCTTGAGGTGCCCGGAAAGAGGTAGACTCCTCATCCTCAGGGGCCATCCGGATCTGATTATACCCAGAGTAACCATCCATGAAGGTGAGGGATTGTAATACATTCGTAGAATCAATCAACAATTCTGTCACCGGAATGGGAAAATCATCCTTCAGACAATGGTGATTGGGATCCCGGAAGTCGATACAGACTCTGATCTATCCATTCTTCTTCTTGACTGGTATAATGTTAGCCAGTAAGTTGGGGTACTGGACCTCCATAACAAAGTTGTCCCTAATGATCATGTCAACTTCGGGATCGACCATGGCACCGGGAGACGAATTGTTCTTTCTGGGAGGTTGCATGAACCCGCAATGATTTTTCAGGAGACCAAGGCAGTGGATGGCTACCTGAGGATCTAGTCTCCGTATTTCATTATATCTCTAGGAGAATACATCACAATGTTTTTTAAGGAATCCTACATACCACTGCTGCTCTTCAAGAGACATAGCGGCCCTGATCAATGTGGGTCTCAGGTATTCCTCGCTGCCTAGGTTCACCTATACCAATTCATTGACCGTAGCAGAGATGCCTTCCTAAAAGGAAGGGGGCATCCCCAATTTCCTCTTATACACTTGTGGATGAGTCCTCCATGGGTTAAGTTGCTTCTGAGTTATCAGACCCTTATAGGAGGCTGGTACTATCTTGATAAGCAGTGGTTACCGCATCGCAACACTCTGGCGCAGTTGAGACCATAGTGGAAAAGGCTGTTGACCCAATCCCATATGGTCTCCGGCCCAAGGGTCCATGCTTGAAAATATTGAATCAGTAGTGGAGCGTCGGCCGGAACCGACTTATTCTATCCCGGAGAGACATAAAAGTATGAAGTACCATAGTTTCCATGAGTCGGACGTCTTGATAATTGATGGGAGTGGGAGGATCTGGGATCACTCGAGCCTGATTCGTATGAGAATATGATGTGATCTTCTTACAATGCCTGGATCTGGGAGAATGGTTTCCCCCTTATCCCATAAATGACAAAACATTACCCCATATCGGGGGTCATGGCCTCCAACCGATGGATCTGGAAGATGTAGGCATCATTCAGGCCTGCCCAAGGTTCGGTTGTAGAGGTGACAAGATCAACTTCACTTTCCTATACGTGTTTATCCGTTCTCTTGTTAGAGTCAGCGTCCATGTAGCAGGCTTCACAAGAAGCCAAAGGAGATGCATCACCTTGGAGTATTCCTACTCAACCATTAAGGGAGTATTTTAGGCATGGGTGATATGATGAGGGGAACGCCGTCTGTATTTGGAGCCATGTCCTACCCATCAATGAATTGTATGCGGTGTCCTGGGAGACAACCATGAACTCAGTGCTAGCAACTAGGCCACCGAACTGGGTCTTCTGATGGATCTTCCAACTGGGGTCTTCTCTATCATATCATATCCCTGGATTCTTAATTCAGAGGGAGTCAGGTCATCTTCAGATAACCCCAGCTTTCATAGAATCTATGTCGGGATAAGGTTGATCCTAGAGATGGTGTCAATGAGACAGTGGCGAACCACAATGCTGTTGAATTGGCCAGTGATGTACAGCGGGTGGCTGTTCCCCTATATATGAAATACTTCATCCTCTCTAGATAATGAAATAAAGGTGTGGCATTCGACATCCTCAATCCTCAACCGTTTCAACATGGAATGCTTCTGCAACTGCTACCTCCATCTCAAACTGGAGGGGGGTCCTTAAAGCCTCGACGAGTGCTTCGTGCATATCTCGTGACAGAGAAATGGCTTCATGGATGGAATGACTCACTGGTATGCCGGCGAGATGCTTGTGAACATCATACTTCTACACCATGTGAAAACTTCTTCTTGCAGGAAGCTGCTCTGTGATGGAAGGCATGGCGGGCCCCGCCGGCCGGACCGATGGCTGACTGGTACTTGGAATATCCCGATGCTCACTTGTCGAAGCTTGGAGGGTAGTTTTCGGATGGGGACCAGATGGCTGGGATCGGCCTGCAGCTGGGTGAAGCTGGTTCCGGTACGGAATAGGTAGTTCTCCCGGATCTAGTATCACAAACAGTGGTAGAGGTGTACCTGACGACACTGGATGATGAGGTTGTGCATGCTGAGTTCTACATTGGGCCTTTTGTCTGGTCTCAGCGGCATGCACGACCTATTTAGAGGTTCCAACTACTATTCCTTGACGACGCATATAGTCGTGGCTCCACCGACGTTGGCGTCGGCTAGGGCCATTGGGGAGGTTCGCCTGGCGCTTCTCCTCGTCGGGAGTCATATAGGGTTTTACCAACTCAATGGTGTTAACTGAAGCATACCCTTGACCATCACTTGATGGTCTATCCACCATTGGGAGGATTTTGGGGGTAATCCCCATCTCCGAGGGCCTAAAGTCACCGAGAGTGCGGGATGACGACAGCATTGGAGGGGCGCATTGCTTTTTCTTGCACCACTGATGCTTTCTCTTCTGGGAAGAGACTGGCTGAAACGATGATACAGAAGTGGTGGACACTGCTTCCGAAGGCTCTGACTAATTATGATGTGCACATATAATTCCATGGGCTTGGGAAACCATCTATCGAGCCATCCAACCATTATACTTCTGGGACCCGCTGTCAGAAACCTACTACCACTCACCCTAATCGTCACTACTGCCATCTGACCACACAAAGACACTTTCCACTTGTGTTGGGGCTGGACCCAAACTGACTATGTTGTTTTCAATATAGTCTTGGATCCATTCCTTGAACACATAGCATTGCCTGAGGGTGTTCCCCAGGATCCGTTGATGTGGGCAGTAGTTGGGGTGATCAGTGAGATTTGCCTCTTCTAGCTTTCTACACTCCGGTAAGCGAACAATTCCCTGCTCTAAGGCGCTACGGATGTAACTGGGGACCTAAGCCTTTTTGAACGAGTATGTCTGATTTATTCTATCTAGAAATGGGTCTCTAGTAACCTGGACCTGACAAGGTGGCGGAGGAGCTTCCAGAGGAGGTGTCCCCTGATTATCTCTCCTAGGTCGTGACAACGCGTTACGTGGCGGTAGTTGCTGATTCTGAGGAGGCTGCTGAAACAGAAGTTGTGCCTAAGGTGGAGGACCTATGCGAGGATGTGGGGCCAGTGCAACTAGAAGCAATTCGAGATTCCTACGGGCTTCTATTTGGGCCACCTTAGCGGGCTCGGCTCTGGAATCCCCCCTTTCCAGGATTACAGGAGGTGGCAGATTTGCCTGGATGGCGTGTTTCAGGGCCTCTTCGAGGTGATAGACCTTATCTGAGAAGCCTCAGAACCCTACCGGATAGTTTTGAGTGATCAGGGAGGGAACCCATTCTGTATTGACATTTCCCACACACATCTTCAGTAATTTCTCCTAAGTCAGTGGCATGTCAAGAAAGTACGTGAGCCCCTTCCATTGGGCGACAAAGTCTGCGACTCTCTAATCAGGCCTTTTCTTACGCATGAAGGGGCCTTCGATGTTCGTTTTCTGGGTTGTAGAGCTGAACAGGTAAAGGAACTGCCTGCGATGGTCTTCCCAGCTAGTCACAGATCCGATGGGGAGATAGTTGTACCAAACAAATGATATCCCCTCAAGCTACTGAACATAAAAGCGGAGCTTAGCAGCCTCTTGCTGCGCTGGGTTCCCTAACATAGGCCTACACATCAATTTGAGGTGGTCCAGGTGCGGCGGCGGGTCCCCCGTCCCATTAAAGTGGTAGAAGGTGGGATTCACGAATCCCAGGGGTGATGGAATGTCAACCACGCCTGCCGAGTATGGCTTTCCATCATGTGGGATGGCCACCTATCGCACTTCCAAAGCCTCTAGGTGGGAGATGAGTGTCGCCAATGGATCATCTGGGTGGGGATCTTTGTCTTGACAGGAATACCTAATCACGAGCATGTATTCGGGCTCTTCAATGGGGTAGGAAAGCTCAGCTGCTCATGGAGCAGTTGGTGGAGCGACCCCTGGGGCGGCCAGAGGAGCCCAAGAGGGGTTCCATGGATGGTCATGTCATTCAGGAGGGTTTGGCGAGACATACCTCTCCCTATTGTTGTGGGATTTGTCTTCCTCCCTATTAGTAAATATAGCATGATCATGTTTTCCTGGTGGAATCTTGCTGAGGGGTAGTTGTCCATGCCCCTGCTTCCCCGACCTAGGATCACCGATGTCGGGTCCTTGATCTGCAATGCGTTCAGCTAGAAGTTAATTGACTAACTTCTTCTGCTCAGCAAGATGCAGGCACAATGCGGCCTTCTTAGGGTCCTCTTTTGTCTTTTGCACTGAGGTGGACTAGTTGGAGTGCTTGACAGCTCCAACGTGCTCTTTGTCCTTACTGACATTCCGGCTGAGTACCAATGCCTTGGTGGGTGGTGGGAGACCTATAAGGTTCCTCTACTGACAATTAATCCTCTCTGATGGGTCTAGTGGTGGAATGTCCTTAGGGGGGGTGTTCCCATCAAGAATCCCCAGCTCGTTCTTCCCTCCCGACAGATCAGTCATGTTGACTGCCACTCTTCTCGGGGGCATTTCCTCAACGTCGCATAGCGAGTCAGGCTACTGGCGAATTTCACTAAAAATGAGGGCATCATATTGTCACCATCCACAGACTTGCGCGTGGGGGTTTTCCTACTAGATAAATTTGTGGATTACATCAAAACTCTGAACGCTTTTCTACTGGAGGGCCCTGTGGTGACCAAGTGACTCAGCGTGCTGGACCGTGGGGAGTGTGGCCAAGTCAACCAGACGACATTGATCACAGATGTATTCAAGGTGCACATGGATCCTGGGGTAAGACAATCACTAGTGGTGGAGAAGGTAGTGAGTCTCCCAGAGGGTCTGGTGAAAACATTCAAACTCCTCCGGGGTGAGCGATTCGGGCGCACAAAAGTTTGGTCCTGCGACTGGCCAAAACTTCTTCAAGGAAGTGGCCCGCTGTAAGGATTGTCCAAAAACTTCTCGGCTCTGATTCAGGGTCTGGCACTTGATTTCCCCACTCATTAACGAGGGGTGGCTGAGTAACTGGCGGCAGCACCGAGGCAGACCGCTGGGACAGCAGGCTGGCCAGGTGAGAATATAGTTAGTGGGCTGATTGGCCACAGAACCTTGGGTTGTCCCCTGAGGATTGTAGCGAACTGGCCGCCATATCACGATAGGATGGACCGGTGACCAGAGATCCTGACACAGCATCAGTGTCTTCTTGGTGTGGTTTATGTCATGGATCTTCCACCATTGACCACAAAAATAGCTCTCCAAAGTCTCTAGCTGAGGCAGAGAGTGCTTCCAGAGACAACGGTGGCGACTGCGCGGTCGGTCCCTAGGGACATGCCAAGTTCTCATCGTCCTGGATATACCTTTGGTGGGAGATAAAGATCCTATGGATCTCGCATTCCATTTGTACGTGGTTGATGCGCCTTGTTCCTTCCCTAGCCCTTGACTCGAAGGATTGAGGAGAGGTCTCCCACGATGATTCACACTCCGCTTCGGAGTCTGAGAAGTAGATTGGTCTGATTCTTGTCTGGCCTTTCCAAAAATTCCTCTTGTGGTGATGACGGACCACCTTCTTACCCCTGGATGGTTCCATAGGACAGGTCTGATCTCATACATGGGGTCATCTTGATGCACTAGTGTTGGGGTGGAGTGGTGTTCCACTCGGGAAAGCCGGGGTGCGAGGAGCACCAGGACAAATCTCAAAAGAGACATAGGGAGGACATCTGTGTTGGGCGTTGGTGAAGTGAAGTTGGCATCCACCTCTCAGACCGATGGGGCAAGGAAGACCTTCGCCGATCGGCATGGGTACATGGGGAGGACCTCTATGCTGGTGAGGGATCGTACATGCAATGTTTTCATACGCATGGTCTGTGGTAGGGGGAGTGAACCCGTACCTAATGTAGTGAGCAGGGGAGATACCCCCATACGGAGTGTTGTTGTCATGGGGAAGACATTATCTTGGGTTGAAGGTGGAACATGGTAGAACTCTGAGCCAAGGATGGAAACAGGGAGGTCCCGCACCTTCTATAGTGGCGGCTCGGAGTGGGCCTCCATACTAGATGACATTGCTGCGGATTGTTCCGCAACAGCCATTGCCTGTGCCAGTGACCGGGAGATTCAACCAAACCTACCCATGGGGTGGTTGGGGCCTCGATCCAGGCGGTGCGTATAACTACCCATGCTCAACGTATGCAGGGAGTTGGGGATATGAGTCAGTTGTAACACCCTGACCCCAGAATCCCAGATTCGGTGCATTATTACGTATAATTATCATGATCATAAAAGATCATGTCTCAAAAGACCGATTAGTTTAGAAGCCTTGGAAGTACTAGATACATTTATAAGGTTTACATTACATTATAAAATAGAAAACTACAACAACATTGTTTCCATACACAACACTGAGATCCCATAGACTATCCCTGGAGGTCAGTCATAATATACTTCTTTGCATCCTGGGAAAAATAAAACATAGAAAGGGGTGAGCACAAATTATAAGTAAGGATAACATTATCGCATAAAATTTCATAAATAAGAATACACATTTAAGACAGTGTATAAGACTCGAAAAAAACCTATTAAACATGAACTTCAACATAATGCAGAAAATATAAAATCAAATAATTCAATTTACTTATTCAAATGGATATTCTACTAGTCGAATAATCACATGCAATATCAATAACCACTTTCATAATGATGGAATTCATAATGCCAGACTATCATAACCACATAGTCAAGGCCTTGTTCCAAGACTACAAATAAGATTTTTTCCAGGCCTTATTTCAAGACACTGGTTTGTCTCAAGAGACCTACTAATGCATCGAGGTTCTATATTGGGCTCCACCCGTCACTTACTATGTCCAATGAATTCCTCATGTGAAAGGTTTGAAACATAACATAAAATTTTTTATTAAAACTAGCATACGAAATGTCAATACTTTAACCAAAAACCATGAATGGTATAAAAATATCACATCAATAGTCAAACATAACTCATTCGATACAATATGGAAGATTTTATTATATCAGATTCACCTCAATGGAGAATAATGAAGGATGTTGATATAGATGAAAATAATCATCAAAACTATTAGAGAGAAATATCCCCCTTTTTCTTAACATCATATAAAAGTCAAACAATTTGTCAAGAATCCATTTAAAATTATTTTTTTGAATCAAAGTGTCCCATACCACTTTGAAACATTTAAAAGGAATTTTAATTTTAAAACATTAATGTCTATATAAATAAATTCGTAAAACCATTTTTAAAACATGGACATTAATGAGAATGATTTAGAATAATAAATCTTTAAAACATTTAAAATGATGTTTTAGTTAGAGTTCCTAACCAAAAGAGAGACACTTGAATAAAAATAATTGACGTAATAAAAATATTTTAATATCATGAGAATAAAGGGATTCCTGATATATTATGACAATGTACATTATATACACTATATAAAAGTGATTTGGTGTAAAAAAAACAAAAAAGCCTCAATGGAATATAAATTGAGATGAAATCACTTATAAAGACCGTATCCTTAGGATAAAGATAAATCAATGAAATAATTATGTGTGAAAAATATAAATAAACTCAATATGATTATATATTCAGTGTAAATAAATCATAGGAAATTCATATATATTCTGGTAAAAACAACACCCATGAATTGGATATTTAACTCAATAAATGGAGATTGAGTTAAAATTACTCTTATCAAGTTCATATCGATGACTTGAGAGATTATAAATGGAGTGATTTTGTGTATCAAAATTATATCCACAGAAACGAGAGTGGAAATTATGACATAAGAAAATGAATAGTGATTCCACACATAATCTTGGAGTAAAATAATCAATAAAGTATGCATAAAGCCGAATGAGTGGAAATTGAAATTTCAAATCCCTTTATCCATTTGGTAACTTACGAAACATAAACCCATGAAAGAAGGATCATACAATGATTATGTAAATATCCATAAATTAATGTATATTACACAATGAATGCAATCATGGGCAGTACACACACCACATGCAATAAATAAGTGGTGAACAATGGAATTCTCACAGAATTAAAAGTGAGATAAGAAAACCCTTACTTTGTAATTTTTCCTTAGTTGAGGGTAGGTTAACCTCCTGTAAAATGGTGAAATAATTTTTATTTAATAATACAAGAATCAAATACATTAATATGATATCATATATGATATTTTAACATTGACTTGTTAGTAATATCTTAGTATTATCGTCATTTCAGGTGTTAACGGATTCGTTTTCCTTTATATTCATTGTTATGTGAGCCATATTTTTTATGGATGGGATGTATCTTATTCATATACAGAATTATATAATGTGTGTAAACATTATTTTTAATCATCAAATGAAATTTAGTCTTGAATGGATATGATGCAGAATAAATCTCATCGCGTTCATGGAGACGGTAATCCGTATGTACGCATGAGGGACAATATAAGTCTTTTGACACTAAAATAATATATAATTGGATGGTATATCATATATAAAGAATCATTATAATTTTAGATTTATTATTTACATTAATTACACATCATTATTATAACCATCCAATTAATAATGTATTGAATAACAATTACACCATGACGTGGAGACGGTATTAAATACGTACGCACATATGGTGACATGTCATTCAAAGGATGGATAGAATAATGAAGATGGATGTACCATATTTATAATAACATAAAAGTATATAGAATATACTGGAGTTATTATTTTATAACTGAAATAAAAAATAAAGAAGAAGTCAAAGAAGAAAAGAACTTGAAAAAGGGTAGTGAACTTATTACCTCTTCTTTGGGTTCTTCCTTTTGATTTGATCAAAAGGGCTCCATAAGATGGATTTCTGACCAATGTACAGCCTCTAGGATTATTTTAGGGAAGTTTATAGGATATTTGGGCAACGTTTGGCCTTGTTAAAAGGATTTTAATGTGTGAATTAGAGAGAAGTGGGTGTTTCCTTTTATAAGTGGGGTGAGGGTCACCTTAGGAAAAGCTAGAAATATTAGTTTAGAATAAAATAATTTTCGGTTTCTAATGGCTAAAACGGGTCTTATTTAAAGGATAAGGTTGTTATGGGTCTAAAACCACCCAACCAATAGGTTTTATACAGGTTTCGATCACTATATTAACCTTATCTTTTATATGTATCTCTTAATTAAATAGTTTGACATTTACCATGTCTCTTGGTATTTTTATATTATATAGTTAATAAACATACCATATACTTCCAAGAGAACCCCAAGTGGTTCATTAATGATGAAAAAATCATTATATAAGTCCTTTTTATGAACCATAGACATTTATGAAGAGAATATCAAATAATAATAAAATATTTGTTTTAAAAACTCTTTTATGTCAATTTTGAAACTATTTAATAATTGATTTTTGTTAAAGTCCTAAAAACATTATTAATTCTAAATAAAATCATTTAACCAATATTAAAATGTAATAGTAACCTATAAAATTCGTGTATTTCATCAAATCTTTCAAATTATATTTATTTTAACATTTTTAATACCATTTACTTCATTCAGTCATTAATAAGGAAAATACTCCACTATCATTGTGTTATAAATAAATTTAATTATTAAATTTCAAAAATATATAAATGAAATATAATTATGTAGGAAATATTTTTATCTTTCTAATTAATATTTATAGTCTAATAGATAACATGTATAACCCTATGTAAAAATTGGTTTACTAAAAGATATATGATTTTGTCATTTTTTTTATTTACTTTAACATAATTAATCTAAAGTATCACTATCACTTACACGTGGCTCCATGGGGACCACAAATTGACCCAGTGATTCCCATGGTCGGAAATATATCATCTAATATGGTTATGAGACATGTTAGGGTAATTTAATATTACTATAATATTATTTGTTTACCCTTATTTACAGGATTTGCCCTTTAACCATGGTAAATAAAATATTTATCAAAGCAATTATTCAAAATGTCTATAAATAAAAGTTACCTATTTACACAATTTGGACCTCCTGATACTAAATATGGAATAAATTTTTCTAAATTCAAAACACAGAAGTGGCATAAATTAATTTAAAATTAATTCATGTTGTCAGAACAAAGAGCTTGTTTTTAAGAAATAATAACTATCAAAATATTGACACTTGTTTATGTCTAGTTTAAATGTGAAATTACATTAAATTGAAAATATTGGATTAAATGGTAAAACTAAATTCAAATTATACTTTAAAACCTCTCAATAATATAATTTATCACTATAAATTATTTGGAATAAAAAAGTTGTTTTTAAATAATGTTTAGTATTTTTCATTATTCATCCAAATTTGAGTGTTTTCTAAAAAATATAAAAAATTCACCCTAGGCTAATTTCGATATTCCGAATAGAAAAATGAAGTCCATTTTGAAATTTATAATTTATAATATTTCAAAAATTAGGTATTACTATTCAAAACAGCTACTTTGATTGTTTGTGGTGTGTTAGAATCTCGAAGTTGCGTATAATGAAAGCTATTGCATTATTCAAAGGGAAACGTGTCGTGAAAGCTTGGGGTGTTACATTCTACCCTCCATCAATAAATTGCATCATCAAAATTTTTAAAATTGGTCTTGGGAATATAATAGAAAGTCCCACATTGGAAAAAGAGTCAATAAAACTATCACTTTAAAAGAAAGAAAGAGAAGTACAAAGGTCACCCAAGATAACCCATACTAGGATTCCATGTAGAAAAACATGGATATGGAAGCTAAACAAAGTGTCACGTTTTGATAGAGAGGGATCGAAAACATGATCAGGAGAATTTTAACAACAAGAAAACAACAAACTTGTGATGGGATAAACAGTCATTAGTCTCCCAGAAGGAAAAGTAAACAGACAACATTTTTTTTGTTTTAAGTTACATTACATAATGATGAGGAATTCATTTATGAGATTAAATAAGAAAATAAAGATATATAATTTATTTTTAAGTCTAGTTTAATTGTTCAATAAATTTCATCCTCTAACTCATTTTTTTTAAATGATGAGTGTTCAAGAATACTTAGTCACACTGGAAGAGCTAGAATAAGCTTCTATAGAATGACATGATCCACGAAGGATAAACTATACATTTATCTTGTCATTAGAGATTAATCAAAACCAAAATGGTTAGTATAAGATCTGATTATCCCTCAAAAGGATATTCCATTAGAGAAATAAACACTAATCTTAATTTCTAAAATTAATCCATCAATACCTCAATGTTAAATATATACCATTCAATAAACAATTGTCCTTAAAATCCTTCAATACAATCCAAAATAATATTGAATCCCAAAACATAGAATAATTTGGTTATGTAGTCTTACATGATAAATTGTATCTCCAAATGAAATTAACTAATCATAAAGTGACATACATAAAAGAATTAACCTAATCACATAATCTATATTACAGGTTAATCATTTCAATAAATAACCCAAATCACTATAAATCCACAATAAAAAAATAGATAAAAATCCACCATTACTCCCCAAATGAAATCCCATAGTATTCTATTTTCCTTGGGCATATATGTTTCCCAAAAAAGAGAACATTTTCCAATATAACATTTACCACTCAATCACCAAATAATTTTCCTATACTAAGGGTACTCATTTGATAAGAAATAAGATCCCAAATCAACATATTATTTATCAATAAGTTAATTTAACTAAAAATAATTAGTCACACTAACCAGGGACTTCACGTAGTCCAGTGGTAGGTGATAAATCCAAATGGCACATTTTATGTGGCTTCGATTCCCACAGCTTTGTCCGATGCGACGGGTTGTCAAATGGTCTGTGTGTTGTCCTTTTTCAAAAACTATATTTTATAACATTACCAAAATGAGATAAATTCCTCAAATTAACCATAACATAATTTAACCACAAATTTTATCTCATACCTTGAATTTTCAGTCCAAAATATAATAACATGTAATTTCATCAAACCCAATGATCATATGAAACCAAATGGTTATTTAAAACTATATCCACAAGAGAAAAGATAATTCTTCCTCAAATATCATTCTCACATGGAAAACTACAGGTTTACAAATACAAGAGAAAATTATTCCAAAGTAATCCCATCAACAAGGATCACTAATACTTTTAAACATTTCTCCCAGCTTTTATTTCCACAAAGCTTCTTCTTTGACCAAAACAATATCCTATAGAATAGGGAATTTAATCGCGTAATGGCCAGGTCTCTTAAATTTAAAACAAATGACTGTAAATGGATTCTTGGGAGTATTTTTATTTTCTTCCATAGTGCTCTTCATTTTTCCTCAGAAATTCTTCACTTTATGTCCTTATTTCCCACACGTAAAGCAGTTCTTTGTTCCATTGAGACACTTTCTTGGGTGTCACCTTCCACATTTCCTGCATGATGGAAATTGAGGATTCTTTTCTCCATGGTCTCCACTACTGGAGCTATTATCATTCATCACCATTATCTTCTTTGTTGAGTCCAGGAGTTGGTTAATATATGTGTTATTGATCATATTTTTGGACAAGTGATATGGCATCAAAACAATATCTTTTATTCCAATCATCATTCCATTTGTTTCTCATTTCCACCACTTTTCCCACCATTTATATCATTCTCAAAGTTACTATGACTTCCTTGGAATCTAGCCATTGACTAAAACCATAATGCATTGTGTGAGTAATAATAGTTATAAAATCATTTAGAGAATATCATGACACCATATTCTCAATTTGAAAACCTTAGGATTAACCAAGGTCGTTTATTCTCATCTTATATTAAAATAATTCCAATCGGTTTGTAAAGAAAATGAAAATTATCCTAATAATATCCCCTAGGAGTGTCGTAACCAAGAATTCAGTAAGGCCCATTTTCATGCAACAGTTCCCGTTCGAGTCTAGTTCAAAGCAGTGTTTTCGGGTTTTACCCTTAGGTACATTTGTGCAAGAGCTGCCTCTACCTATTTATATCCAGAAAGGGATGTATTTCTTAGAAAACTAACAAATTATATACCATTCCAAAATTCTAGGAAGTTCATCTATACTAATCCTCAAAGTCTATATTAGGGTTATGTGCTCTAATCAGAGTGTATCTAAATCTAGTTTCCAAGGTTTGTACTAAACATCCTCTCATACCAACAGTAACACCCCGACCCCAAAAGCCCAGAGTTGGTGTATTATTACGGATAATTGTCATGATCATAAAAGGTCATGTCTCGAAAGACCGAATAGTTTAGTATCCTAGGAAGTACTAAATACATTAATAAGGTTAACATTACATCATAAAATAGAAAACTACAACAACATTGTTTCCATAGACAACACTAAGATCTCATAGACTAACCCTGGAGGTCAGTCATAATATACTTCTTTGCATCCTAGGAAAAATAAAACATAGAAAGGGGTGAGTTCAGATGCTGAGTAAGGATAACATTACTGCGGAAACATTCATAAATAAACATAAACATTTAAGGCAGTGTATAAGACTGGAAAAAAAGCCTTTTAAACTTGAACTTCAGCATAATATAGAAATGATAAAATCAAATAATTCCATTTACTTATTCAAATGCATATTCTACTACCCGAATAATCACATGTAATATCAATAACCACTTTCATAATGATGTGATGCATAATTCCATACTATCGTAACCACATAGTCAAGGCCTTGTGCCCCGACTACAAATAATATTTTGTCAAGGCATTGTGCCAAGAAACTAGTTTTTCTCATGAGACCTACCGATGCATCGAGGAGATATAGAGGGCCCCACCAATCACTTACTAAGTCCAATTCATTCCTCATGTGAAAAGTTTGAATCATAACACAAGAATTCGTATTAAAACTAGCATACGAAATGTCAATACTTTAACCACAAATCATGAATGGTATACAAATAGCACATTTACAATCAAACATAACTCATTTGATACAATATAGAAGATTTTATTGTATCATATTAACCTCAATCTATAATAATTAAGGATTTTTACATAGATGAAAATAATTATCAAAACTATTAGAGAGAAATGTCTCCCTTTTTCTAGAAATCATATAAAAGTCACACTATTTGTCAAGAAGCCATTTAAAAATAGATTTTTGAATCAAAGTATCCCATACCACTTTGAAATTTTTAAATGAATTTTAATTTTAAAACATTAATGTCTATATAAATAAATTCTTAAAACCATTTTTAAAACATGGATACTAATGAAAACGATTTAGAATAATAAATCGTTAAAACATTTAAAATAATATTTTAGTTATAGTTCCTTACCAAAAGAGAGACACTTGAATAAAAATAATTGAGGTAATCACAACTTTTTAATATCATGAAAATAAAGGGATTCATGATATACTATGTCAAAGTACATTATATTCACCATATAAATGTGATTTGATATATAACAACTAATAAGTCTCAATGGAATATAAATTAAGATGAAATCTCTTATATAGACCGTATCATTAGGTTAAAGATAAACCAATGTCATAATTATGTGTGAAAAATATAAATACACTCAATATTATTGGATATTCAGTGTAAATCAATAAGAGGAAATTCACACATATTCTTGTAAAAACAACACCAATGAATTGGATATTTAACTCCACAAATGGAGATTGAGTTAAAATTAATCTTATCAAGATTATATCGATGACTTGAGAAATTATCGATGGAGTGATTATGTGTATCAAAAGTATATCCATAGAAAGAAGAGTCAAAATTATTACATAAGCAAATGAATAGTGATTCCACACATAATCATGGAGTAAAATAATCAATGAAGTAAGCGCAAAGCCGAATGAGTATAAATTGAAATTTCAAATTCCCTTATCGATTTGGTAACTTACAAAACCTAAACCCATGAAAGACGGATTATAACATGATGATGTAAATATCCGTAAATTAAATTATATTACACAATGAATGCAATCATGTGTAGTACACACACCACATGCAGTAAATAATTGGTGAACAGTAGAATTCTCACGGAATTAAAAGTGAGATAAAACCCCATTACTTTGTACTTTTTCCTTGGTCGAGGGTAGGTTAACCTCCTATATAATGGTGAAATAATTTTTTTAAACTATTAAATAATCATATACATTAATATATTATCATATATGATCATTTAATATTGATTTGTAATTAATATCTTAGTATTATCGTCGTTTCAGGTGTTAACGGATTCGTTTTCCTTTATATTCATTGTTATTAGAGGCATATTTGTTATGGATGAGATGTATCTTTTTACTATCCAGAATTATATAATCTATCTAAAAATTATTTTTAATCATCAAATGAAATTTAGTCTGGAATGGATATGATGCAAAAGAAATCTCATCGCGTTCGTGGAGACGGTACTATGTACGTACGCACGAGCGACAATATCATTCTTTTGATGTTAAAATAATATATAATTGGATAGTATATCATATATACAGAATCATTATAATGTTATATTTATTATTTACATGAATTACACATCATTATTATACCCATCCCAATAATAATGTATTGAATAACAATTATACCATGACGTGGAGACGGTAATCTGTACGTACGCACATATGGTGTCATGTCATTCAAAGGATGGATATAATAATGGAGAATTTGGTACCATTTTTATATTAAAATCATAGTATATATAATATACTAGAGTTATTATTTTATAATGGAAATAACAATGAAAGAAGAAGTGTAAGAAGAAAAGAACTTGAAAGAGGGTGGTGAAATTATTACCTCTTCTTTGGGTTCTTCCTTTTGATTTGATCAAAAGGGATGCATAAGATGGATTTATGACGAAAATAGGGCCTCTAGGATGAATTGAGGGATTTTTATAGGATATTTGGGTAGGGTTTGGCCGATCCAAAAGGCTTTTATGGTGTCAATTAGAGGGAAGGGGGAGTTCCCTTTTATAAGAGGGGTGATGGGCACCTTAGGAAAAGCTAGAAATATTATTTTATCATAAAATATTTTTCAGTTCATAATGGTTCTAAAGTGTCTTATTTAAAGATTAAGGTGTAAAGGGGTTGACAACAACTCAACAGATAGGTTTTATACAGGTTTGGGTAAACATTAATTTTTTGGTTTAACTCTTAGTTAAATAGTTTGACATTTACCATGTCTCTTTGTATTTTTATATTATATAGTTAATAAACATACTATATACTTTCTAGAGAACCCCAAGTGGTTCATTAATTATTAAAATATCATTATATAAGTCCTTTTTACTATCCTTCTATGTTTTTGAATAGAATATCAACTAGTAATATAATATTTGTTTTAAAAACTGTTTTATGTCAATTTTGGCACTATTTAATAATTGGGTTTTGTTAAATTCCAAAAAACTTTATTAATTCGAACTAAATTAATTTAACCAATCCTAATATGTCATAGTAACCTATAAAATTCTTTTATGTCATCAAAACTTTCAAATTATATTTATTTTAACATTTATAATACCATTTACTTGATTCTATCATTAATAATAAAAATATTGCATCATCATTGTGTCACAAATAAATTTAATTACTCAATGTCTAAAAATTATAAATTATATACCATTATGTAGGAAATATATTTAGCTTTCTAATTAATATTTATAGAAGAAGATATAACATGTATAACTATATATATAAATTCTTTTACTAAAAGATATATGCTTATGTCATTTTTTATTTACTTTAACTTAATTAATATAAAGTGTCATTATCACATACAAGTGGCTCCATGGGGTCCCAAAATCGACCCAAATAATACCATGGTGGGAAATGTATCATACAATAGGGTTAGGACATCTGTGAGGGTAATTTAATATTATTATAGTATTATTTTTTTACCCCTATTTACCGGATTTACCCTTTAACCCTCGTAACTAAAATATTTACCGAAATAATTATTCAAAATGTCTAAAAATAAAAGTTACCTATTTACACAATATGGAACTAATTATTCTAAATATGGAATCCATTTTTCTAAATTCAAAACACATATGTGGCAGAAATTAATTTAATATTAATTCCCGTTGTCAAAACAAAGAGCGTATTTTTTAAGAAAAAAATAACTATCAAAATATTGACACTTGTGTATGTCTGGTTTAAATGTGAAATCACATACAATTACAATTATTGGATTAAATTGTAAAAATATCTTTTAATTATACTTTAAAACCTCTCAATAGTATAATTTATCACTAAAATTTATTTGGATTAAAAAATTTATTTTTAATTAATGTTTAGTATTTTCACTATTCATCAAAATTTGAATGTTTTCTAAAACATACCAAAAATTCACCCTCAGATAATTTCTGCATTCCAAATTCAAAAATGAAGTCCATTTTGAAAGATAAAATTTATAATATTTCAAAAAGTGGGTATTACTATTCATAACGGCTTCTTTAATTGGTCTTGGTGTGTTAGAATCTCGAAGTTGTGTACAATACAAGCTATAGCATTATTCAAAGAGAAAAATGAACGATGGAATATTGGGATGTTACATCAGCGGTGGCTCGGGCCATAGTAGTCACTGATGTAGATGCCTCATGGCAGACATCCTCTTCCACTCGCGCCCAACGCTGGCACCGGGTCAGATGAACTGGATCAAATGGTGCAGACGAATGGCTTACCCGCTCCTTGGCTTAGGGAACCGGATGGCGGCGCTGACGCGGCTTGGTGGGAGCACTCATCGGGAACCCTTGAAGCGGGACTCTGATTGAGCCAACCCGGGTATCCCCTACCTCATCGGCGTAGGGGAGGAAGTTTTCAAGGTGATCTGGGGACAAGCTCCCGAAACTATTGAATGTTGGGGTGGGGAGCAGCGGCCCCCTACACGGCCCTCAGGGGCAGCTTTGATGGTGAGGCACAGCTGCCTCGAGATCTAGGTGGGCCATGTCCTTGGTGGGGATGAGCCCCTCCTCCTCATACCTGCGTACATGGTCATTAATTACCCTTTGTTGGACAATTTCCTATGGGGGGAGGTCATGGGAACCCAGAAGTCATGGCGGTTGTGGCCGTCATGGAAGAGGCAGAACCGAGCAAGGTAGCCACATTGATATTTCCCCTGCCCCTACGCCAGTGGGCAGGTGATCGGGTTCTAGATGCAACAACTTGGTTCCTGAAAGCAGAGAGATGAACTCATTAATACTGTTAGGAAAAGAATTCGACAACCAGTGCCCCATCGCAATTTTGTCTTCCGTGGCCAGTAAGAGGGATCCACGCTGACATTGTCGCAGAAGGGAATGCTCAACGTCCTGACTGTCCCATCTTCTGGCGAGTTTCACGTTAGGCCTATTTGGTGGGACCTGGTACTGGATGACGGGGTCAGATGAAATGCTAAACCACCGATGCCCCAAACACTACTAGCCTCCATACTATGGAGAATACATTCACATCTAGTTCTCCATTTCTATTTCTGACACTTTCACCGGGGCACGCGCATTCGTCACGTAGCGGACACACTGTTGTTGTCCCACATTCCCTCTTTGCAAAGGTGGGCAGTAACTGCTCCTTATTCAGGGACATTTTCTCCTTGATCGAAACAGGATGATGTGATATCGGTTCTTCCATCCATGGATTCCTCCTCAGAACTCTTCACCTAGTACGGGTCTCCCTTATACATTTAAGATGTAGCTCATGAAACTCTTCCTAGCGCCATATGTTCATGGAAACCAGTTAATTACACTGCTTATGTCAGGACATTCCAAGGGGGTCTAGTTAGGGAAGAAACCTTTGGTTAGGAGAGTAGTCACACTAGGCATCACTGGCGTGTCTGGACGCTGGGGTATTGGAATGTCTATCTTCTGTCCCTTATTATAGGGTTTCACGAGGGTGCAGAAGCCCAAGGAATCCCACATCGTACTCGGGGAATCCTATGGCATGGACATGTATCTATGGTTTTTTTCAGCTTCCCATGTTTAACATAGGGAATGCCTCAAGTTTAATGTCTAGCAGAGACAATATGGACTGATCGGAACACTGGCTAGAGGGGATCAGATTGAAGAACACCCTGGAGGGAACACCGATATTGGGGCCAGCACGGGGACGGCTTCCCGAATTCTATGGAGGGGAATTGGGAATGAAGTGGCATGATCCCACCGGGATGTGGCAGCCCGGGTAAGAATCTAAATGGACAATGGCTTTGAGCTTCGGCCTCAAAGAATCTTCCTACGTATCCCCATGGAAGGGAATCATAGTCTGCGTAGTTCGATGAAACGATGGGACACCTGAGGAGGCAGACCATGAGAATGGACGCATGGATGGGACCCAGAAGAAGTGGAACCTTTAGGTTAGGGCATGAGCATCCCGAGAGACATAGGCTCGAGGGGAAGTTTAGGAGGAGACATGAGTGATGGACTTGAACCTCATGGAGGCCTCCTACGTATCACTGTGGCATGGAATCAAGGTTCACATAGTTCAGATGGAAAATATAGTTTAGCATCCTGTGGGATGGGTATGGTGCTTATACTCTGAGGCAGCCCATGGTGTTGGAAAACTGATGTGAATGAGGTCATAATGACTAGGTGCTGGGGCTTGATCTTCATGGAGGCTTCTTACGTACCATGCCTTTACATGGATCAAATTCCTCGTAGTTTTAGATGAATGGGGCTTACACTCTGAGGTGGCCCAAGGTGGTGGGGCTTGAACCTTGTAGAGGCTTCCTACGTACCATGCCTTGAGATGGATCAAACTCATCGTAGTTCGAGATGAATGGGGGTTACTCTCTGAGGTTTCCCAAGGTGGTGGTGTTTGAACCTCATGGAGTCTTCCTACGTACCATGGCATGACATCGATCAAATTCTCCGTAGTTCCGGATGAATGGGGCTTACACTCTGAGGTGTCACATGGTTGTGGGGCTTGAACCTCATGGAGGATTCCTATGTACCATGCCTTGACATGGATAAATGTCCCAATAGTTTGGGACGAATGGGTCTTATGCTCTGAGGAGGCCCAAGGTGGTTGGGCTTGAACCTCGTGAAGGCTTCCTACATACCATGCCTTGACATGGATCAAAGTCCCTGTAGTTCGGGATGAATGGGTCTTATACTCTGAGGCGACCCAAGGTGGTGGGGCTTGAACCTCGAGGAGGCTTCCTACGTACCATGCCTTGACATGGTTCAAAGTCATTGTAGTTCAGGATGAATGGGGCTTACACTCTGAGGTGGCCCAAGGTGGTGGGGCTTGAACCGCGTGGAGGCTTCCTACGTACCATGCCTTGACATGGATCAATGTACTCATCGTCTGGGATGAATGAGGCTTACACTCTGAGGTGGCCTAAGGTGTTGGCCATGGTGAGTGATCAATCTAAGCCCACATGAGTCTTTACCAGTGTGAGAAACAAGATAAAGCAGAGACCTGACGATCACATCGCAAAAGGTGCGTCCGTGAGAAGTGGAGAGGGGCTTACGCGCTAAGGCTGCCCAAGAAGTCGTGACATACTCTAGGATGGAGGCCTGAGAGTGAAAAAGTGCAGTGGTAGAGGGACATGGCACCTAGGAAGAGAGGAGGAGCCCCATTTCCTATCACGCCCTCCGCTGGCCTTGGGGACCGAAGAAAGGAGGAGCATGGATGATGCATCCTAGAAGGAAATCTAGGGTATTATACCAAAGTGGCTGCCCTTTCCCCACGAACAAACGCCACTCTGATAAGGAGGATATCATCCACTGTGTGGGGTGATCCCATACCCGTGGAGATGAGTGGGCATGGGGAACGTCCAAGGCAGGGGGACCCTGTGTGTGATGCATGGGGGCAGGTCATAGTTTAACATCATGTGCTGAGGACGATGGTGCTTGGCAGTTTAATGTCCTACACCTCAGACAAGGTGGGTTCACCCTGCACCCCTAGGGATTACATAACTGGTACATTCTGGTCCTTGTGGGCGGGTAGGAATCAGCAACATTGTAACAAAAACGTGTCATGGAGAGAACCATCATGGGGTCCACGTTACCGTGGCTATGCGAGGAAACACTAGACATTAGTGTGCCTATGTGAAGAAGCATGAGGCAAAGCAACTCAATGGGCAGTATCATCCAAGGGACTTTGAAGTTACTTTGTATGAGCCTAGAAAGTCACACGGGAAAACGGTGCATGATGTGGATGCCCAGTTCTTGAGAGACACCTGCGAAAGGAATCCATAAGAAGGGCATCGGGCGCTCGCGCAATGGGGGCACTCAGGGAGCACCGAGGTGAGGGGTCCAGGGGAATTGCATGCAACCTTTGAGGCTTGCGCAAAATAAGTAGACACGTGCAATAAACACCAGGTTGGTGCGGAATTGGTGATTATTTCACATATTTGGATCGGATGTTTTGCACGCAACTATGAAGGATTTTTTGCAAGGGGTAGAAATGAACACAAGTGGGAGAGGATGTGCGCAATGATAGGGGTGCATGGAATGGAAGGAATTACACGCAATAGGACATCATATGTGCAATGAAAGGTATTGGACACAAGTGGTGAACCCTCGAGGGATTAGAATTCAGTCTAAACCATTGGGATCTCGCGCGAAGCTGGGCCCTGGGGCGACTTGGCGTGAAAAGAACTGTACCTTAAGGCCATCTTCACGCACGTGGAAGGCCAATTTTGCACCTGAGTGTCGGTCGGAATTCTTCAGCCCCTAAATGGAAGGGGGTCACCTTCTATTTATAGGCGCCCGGGGGCGCGAAAAATCAGTCAGTGTGAAATAATTGTGCAATGAGGTCAGTGGTGTGAAATGTCGGCTACGTGGGGCGCGGGAACCAAATTATTTCGCGCCTGCGCCAATGGTTTCTCGCAAATCCCAGAACATTCCGCTCTGGCCCCATTTTGTTCGTGCACATCACCATTTTTTCACACAACTCCCCCCCCCCGGACCGGGTCTCTGGATCCATATATGACATCTCTTTGTCGTTTGGAAACCTTCTTCCACACTTGAGTACCTTTCGACGTCTACAATTTTATAGAATATTTTTGGATCTGGACGTTGGGTCAGCGCATGAAGCCTGGGCCTAGGGAGCCTCTACATGACATTATTAAAAATATTAAATATATTTCTGATGTTAGCATGAACTTTCTCGGTAAATGTAAATAAACCTCGTTTAGAGTATCATGTTTTATTTTCGATATTGTGGTTGATCCTGAAATGTCATGTTTACCCTAGGTGTGACCTAAGTTCATCTGCGCCAGGAGTTTCAATCAGGGGCGTTTTGGGGAAGGGGAATAACGAGTTGGATTAAATGAATTAATTGTAAATTTAATTAAAAAACCTAACATCTCTCAGATCTTCTTGTTTGAGTGCACAACAAATGAGGACGTTCCTCTCCTCTCCTATCTATTCCCCCCTTTGGCGATGATTAAAACTGATGCAAAATCAACCAAGTAATGTGATATCGATCTCCATTTCTGACACAGATCATAATCAAATCGAGGAGCAACACGATCATATCATATCTCTTTATACAAAGATTTTTCATTTCACTAATTATGTAGGAGGATTTTTTTTATCCGAGTCGATTTTTATGCATTTTTTATGGATCTAGTGCCCAAATACGATTTTATTGATCCCTTCTTGGAAGATATGTTGGTTTCGGGGATAAACGGGATGAATCGGGGCATTTGTAGGTAATTCACGACTGAGATTATCGTCTACACCACATTTAGATTAGTGACACATACGGTGTTGCTCTTCTTATTCAAGGAATATGAAATTTTTGGACTACACGCCGTGAACCAGGGTTACACGTTGTGTAGTGGCCTAAAATGTGTAATCTTAGGACATTTCTTGGTTTATCCATGTGAAACTACATGTATGTGCACTAACACAAGGACAAGGTACACAGACATGGGGTTTGGCACACTGAGATGGGAAAAATACATAGGCTGTTGGATGTTTTACCTTGATCACGCTATGTATTATTTGATATATGGTGTGTGAGGGACACATTTGGCCGATCCATGTAGAAGAGAAACACATCTAGGGTACGAGTGACGAGGGACAAAGTGTGTTCCTCCTTTACATGTTGTGTACCGATTTTTCTGTTGGTATACATTGTAGATATGATCAACAGCTAGGTTCTCTCGAGGGATCACATGTTGTGTGTGTCTTGTTGCACACTGTGTACTCCAAGGAGATCTTCATGGGATCTTTAACCATCGGTATCTTCTTATATGGGACTGAGATTCAAGATTGTCAATATTCTATAATATGTGGGTTTACCCATAGAAAATGATGGTATATTCCCTTATGACTTATGAGGTACGAGAAGGAGTATATCGATCAAGACTTTTGTGAATATTTATTGATTCAATGTTAGAGATCAGTGTCATTCTTGTAGAGGGACGCTGGGAATGATACTCCCATGATGGACTAGGGCACAGGTTTCCCTTAACTATATATATAGGTAGATATGGGAATCCCCACATCGTTGATCGAGGATTGTTACATTTGGGTAGTTTCCTTGGGTGTGTTTTTCCCCGATGGACTATCATTCGGGTATCCTCATGATGTTCCTGAATATGGACAGTACTACCATGTTGGACCAGGGCGCTGGTCCTCCATATATTACGTATAAATTGAGTTAGTACACTCCTACTATTTTAGGATGTGGGTCTTGTATCCTAGGAGTCTATAATTTTCTGTCGTTCTAGGGCACATGGTCCTCCATATGTGTTGTTCCAACAATATCAGTACCCCCTGACATTCAATGGTGTGGGTCCTCTAGCCTAGGGTTGGTACTCCCCTATTATATCAGGGAGCAGGTCCCCCATGGTGAATGAAATGGAAGAGTTGGTACTCCCAAGTTATACTTGGGTCTAGGACCTCTATCCACTGAGTGGTACTCCCTAGATGGGTTAGGGTGTGGGTCCTGCATCCATGGAGTGGTCCTACCCTTTCTTATAAAGGTGTGTGTTTTCTATTCTATGAGAAGTATTACCCTATTGGATCAGGGCGTGTGTCCTCACTTTTGGAGTAGTACTCCCCTCTATCCAAGTTGTAGTGAGGAGTTGTTCCTCCATTGGTGTAGGAGATCCCTCAACTGCATGATGTGGTTACAAGGAATGGGCATCTCCACCTGATATGACCAATACCTAGATAGGATATAGTTCTCCCTTAATGGACTGAGGTGTAGGGAAATCCATAAAAGAGTGACAGAGGATTCACAGTTTAGTTTAGGGGAGTACTCCCTCGACTACAGGGAAGTGAAGAGGCATGGGTACCTCCATTCTCTCTTGGTAAAGAGGATGAACATAGTTCATACTCTAGAGAGGAACTCCCTCAAATATTTGTAATGGGGAGGGGAGGGACTCTTAACTTTAGTTTCCCTAGCTTTCATTGGGTGAAATGTAATGAAGATAGGACCTACAATTTTGGGAATTATCGATAGACTATGTAAGATGTTCCTAATGGAGCATGTTCTCTTGTATGTACTAATTGTAATGGAAGATTTGTTCCTGAGGGAGTGAATTTCTTAGAAATGTTCTATCTGAGATGGTTGAGCTCATGGATAGTGTTCTCTTGATTTTAGGTGCTATATTTAGAGCCTTGAATGGAAATCCTAATACTTTCTATGAGGCTGGAACCTCATGAGACTTGGAGTCTTAGATAGTATATCTGGGTGATTTCTAGGGGTCATTGTGGAGTTGTCACGTGTTGGGGTTGACACCCCTGGTAGACTGAGCTAACATGTCATGTACAGCCAAGGATGGTTTGAGATGAGTTTTCTCTCTCGATTGGTGTTCAATCATTCTAGGTAGAAAGGATTGTTTCACTTCAGTTGTTTCTATTTTATTTTGATTATTTTTGGGGTTCCAACTGAGTATTTTTATAGTCACCCATACATGGTATTTCCCCACACATGTTTTGTGTCCTGTGAATATCAGATATCGTTCGACGGAGCCCATAAAGGTCCCGAGTCAGGATGAGATTAGTGAGATAAAGACATGAAGGTGCATACTGGAGCTGAACCAGGGAACTATCCAATAGTTTTAGTTGACAGTGATCCCCTCCTTCTATATAGGTTGGATTCTTTTACAGTTTTTATTGGTGGGTGTTGTTTTTCCCTTCTTTTTCATTCAGTACATATATTGTACTCTAGTTGTGAGATACAGATATATGCATGCATTTGTTATTTTTCATTTTTACATTTCAAAATTTTGAGCTTCTAGATGTTTTTGTGCATACAGGTATATAGGAACATCCCCTAATGTTAGTGATATTCCTACTTGGAACTAGTCGCCAGCCCCTGGCCTATTGGAGGTGGGCTTGTGGAGTTGTGGCTTCGGGCCTATTTGTTTGGGTTATGATAAGGTTTTAATAGGATTATCAAAATTATGAAATATATATAAAAAGGTACTATTCAATAAAAATTATAAGATTAATTATTATGAAATAAGAGATCAATTTTTAGTAAAGTTATTTTATTCTTCAAAAAAATATGTTTTATTCAAAAATTATTTTTATTGTTTTTTTAGACAATATTATAATCAATTTCAAAAAAAATAAGAATTTTTTTTATAGAAAAAACTTAATTTCTAAAAAAATAATATTAAAATTAACTTACATTTAAATTTTTGGATTCTTCTGAATAGATTTATTTCTCAATGAATAGTGAATAATACTGATTTTATTGGAAATTGTATTTTCATCTCAGATATTTACATAGTCAAATCATATTTTTGACCAGTTCAAAATTTTATTTAGTAGTTTTTGATTAGAAATAATAAAATTATTTTATTTGGAAAAATTTAAACATTACTTTGGTGAAAAAACATTTTTTATATTTAAAATGAATTTTCTGAAGGAAAAAAGTAGTTTTCATTTCATTTTTGTGTTTTATATTAAATTAATTTATACTAATTATATAAATTAAATGTTGTAAAAATTATTAAATATTTGGAATTTTTTTTTAAAATTTTAAATTAATTCCCCTTTATTTAAGGTGGCTATGAATTGTAACCATAGAAAATAATTCTCACCATAGTAATGCTAAATTTAGTAAACAAGGTTAAAAAATGATGAGGACTATAAATGACCATAACACTTGAAATTATTTTATTTTTTAACTGTATTTGGGATATATAAAACAAATTTTATAAAATATGTAATCTTAATTCCATATATATTTAATTTCTACCATTATAATACTTAAATAATAAGTAAATTCGTAAATGTAACTTTCTTGCTAAAAATTTCTATAATATTTTTTGACAAGGATAAAGAAATTTTATGTTCAATTATAAATAATTATTTGAAAGTTATATATTTTTATCATGGAATTTTATTTTTAATTTTTAGTTACAAAATATCTATAATGAATTATTATGAAACATTTACACATTATTTATTCAATTACTAGAAAAATAAAAAATTGATTTTAAAAATGATAAAAATAATATAATATGAATGAATAGTAATGTTCATGGATTTTTTTAGATACAAAAAATATTAAAGTGGTGTTAAAATATT
This sequence comes from Viscum album, assembly GCA_963277665.1. Taxonomy (NCBI): domain Eukaryota; kingdom Viridiplantae; phylum Streptophyta; class Magnoliopsida; order Santalales; family Viscaceae; genus Viscum; species Viscum album. Next base: position 683,167,466 of record OY728139.1, on the reverse strand, counting down.
ATATTTTAATTCAATTGTTCTCAAGTTGTTTTCAATGACATGTTGAATTAATAGTTCCCAAATGACATTAATGTTATTTGAAAATAAATAATATATTATTACCTTTTCTAGAATTATGAAAATAATATATTCATCCACATGATTGTAATATTTTTTTAATAAATTTAATGTGGTCCATTAATGGGCCAATTTTAATTTTATAGTGACTATCTTTATCCCTAAGTAGTAAATAACTTTTTTATCATGGTAATTTCCAAAAAGGGATAATACTGGGTAAAATAAAGTGATATGAGGAAAATACTAATAAAAATCTGTCGGACATTGGTTGGATGATATTATTTATACCCAAAATCATACTATATTTTAATTATATTTGTTTTGAGACTTTTTCCTTGAAAAATAATTTATATTAATTTAATGCTTTTGGTAATTCTAAGAATACCTCTCCCCTTACATGTTAAATGTAACCTCCTCTCCCATTTTATTCACACGTATAAATCCATTTTTTAGGATTTTAATTTCCCAAATCCATTACTAATATTCCTTATTATATTTTATAGGTCTTAATTTTGATAACATACCAACCGTATAGGGTTTAATATGTAAAGTTAACGAAGTTGTCCGAAGAAGAGGTTTATTCATTAACAAAATTTATTGGTTTTACTTTTTATTCTAACTCTTTTAAATATTAATCAAACATGATGAAATAATAAAAACAATTTCCCACATATAATTATATTTTATTATGTTTGGGTCACATACATCCATCTTCTCTTCAATAAAATGCGAAACGAAATCACCATTCATCTGTATGGTGGATGATCGCTTCGTGAACTGATATAATTTGTTTTCAGTCACCCCCTTTCACAACTAGTTATCATTCCATATTTAATAATTATATATGTTATTAATTATGATATTATTATTTCTTATATGTAAGTTATTATTTACCTTTATTTTATTTTATCCATCTAAAATGAAAACAATGTTCATGTGTACATGAGGTCTACTGTTTCCCTGAATGATGTAATGTATTTTTATATCTCTACATTTTATGAATGAATATGAATATATATATATATAAATATTGAATATATATTATATTAATATATATGTTTTAATTTATATAGATTATTAAACCATGATCAATGTATAAATACTAATACTATCAAACCACAACATGAATTAGAAATGACACAGTTATCACTCGGGATAATGATTTTAATAAAGAATTGTTAATAAAACAGTGGTATGATGTTATAATAGAATGTTATATAATATTTTATATATTAGTATGGTTTTGAAATGAATTTATAATAGATAATTTTTTATTATACAATGTTTTCTAATGCGCGGGAATATAGATGATACTTAAGCAGTGTATCTCTCTAAACTACACTTTTTCATTGGGTTTTGATCATTCTATCTCTAACTTATTTTCTCTCTCCTTTTGAGGTAATCAAATGATTAAAAATTATTTATATATGTCTTTTACTTATATACCTTTCTTATTCCCACTGTCGTTTATGGGTTAAAAATTTTTATAAGTTAATATTTCAGATTCATTCATTAAAAACATAACCCGATTAAGAGAACTTTTCTATCCCCTAATCCTTTTATGTAATGCTCATTTAATGTTTTTATTCCCAAATTAACACATTATTTTTTTACCTATGATTATTTACTCAAATATGAACATCCATTATTTTTAATTCCTTCATATCTTTGTAATATTTATTAAATTCCCATTGATTATGATATGAAGAAATATTATGTACTCCATTTCATTCTAAGGGTGATTCTTAAGATTATGCAGTGTGATTGATTTCATTTTTTGAGGCACATAATCAGGAAAATGTTATGTTGGGTGTGACTACATGTTACCTTAATTAATTCAATAATGTTTCTATCTCATGATAAATTATGTATGGGATCAGTGATTAAACCAAATCCATGATTAGACTACGTCCACCATGTGATATTGTCTTAGTAGTTATCCTTGAATTTTTCTTATATTACGTTTTGTGTTGCTACAACATTTCCTATGTTTCTATGATCTTATAAAACCATTTTATTTATGTTGTTGTTCAATTTTATTACACATAATCCTTCTTTTATATGATGTCTTGTTATATCGTTGACTCACATGTTATACATCATTACCATGTTTTTGTTCTTACTATGAATTTTAACTCGCCCCTTTTGTATTTATATTCTCTAGGTTATCCCATACAATTTTAGGAGCTTAGTGGAATTTATTAACTCATTATGGCCATTAACAAATCCGATTTAGTTTAATTTTGAGGTTTGACATACTAAATCTTCCAAACACACTAGGAATTTCAATCCTGAATTTGTATTTAATGGATAATTATATTAAAAATCTCGTATTAATATGTGTAAAAATACTTTCTCACTATATATGTGCCACGTAGCACTATACTAATGTGCATATAATGGAATCATTTGGATCAATGGTGGTTCGTGTGACCATTTTATTGACATGATCATATGAAAAAGGTGTTTCTTTGTTAGCTCTAGTTGATGATGGTACAAAACATGACATGGACAAAATATAGTTGTGTAATTATATATATTAAAATTATTTTGTAAATTGGTGTGTAATGCATGGTGTATCACTCTAGGTGTCGTTTGGTTCGTGAAACATGTACATAAAATGATGAGGAATTGAGTACAATATGGGAGGCTATGGTGTGTGAATGGACTTTATGTGGGGTTTTATATGGAACCTCATGATCTTATAGTGGGTATATAGAATGCGGGGGAATATGTGGGTCTAGTTTGAGACACCAAACATTCGGTTTGGATACCGTAAAAATATCAAACAGAGTAGAACAAGGTTTAGGCTATTTTAATGTTGATTTGTATATGAGTTAAGTCAAAATTGAATGAATTGATGTGGTAGTAATTATTATAAATAATAATAATAATTAATGTTTTCTAAAAAAAAATTGGTTGTATGTTTTATTAATATTGATTACGGAAAAATATTAATGACTAATTTGAACTTATTAAAATATTAATTTCAATTACATGTTTCCAAAATAAATTGAGATAAGGAAAAAATGGTATTATCTAACAATAATTATTTTAAATATGTTATTATTGAAAAAAAAACTAAAAGTTTAAATTAATCACATTTATGAGTTACTTAACCATGGGAGGTGGTGATTGGTCTCTATTGAAGACCTAGTGGTTTTGATAAGTAGTTTATATAAATGATAGCAAATAATTATTCTTTATAAAGATTCATCATGAAATATATTAAAAACACTCATAGAAATGAAAAATTAAAAAAAAATTAATTTGTTTCAATGTTTTAGTTAAATGTTTTATGATATAAATTATGATTTTAAGGAAAATGATTATGTTATAATTGAACATATGAATGTTTGATATTATCATGTATTATTTTCATGATCTAACAACTCAAATGGAATTTTTTTTTCTATATAGAATTTTTGATCACCTAAAATGTGTTATCAATGAAGATATTTGGTAGAGATAGATGAATTATGTTAAATGTTTCAAATCAATATGTGATATTATAGGAAAAAATCATTGTGGAAAATAAAGATGAATATTATAGGTGTGGTTATAATGAATGATATCCAATATCATCATGAAAAATGATATAATAGTATTCTATGATAAATATTTACTAACCTTAATTATGATATACCATCACTAAGGGTTTTTGTGTACTTTATGAATGTATTTCATTAAAGTAAGGATAATTGGTATTGCTGGCATAAAATTTGAATGCATAAAGTTAGAAGTAGTATGATATTTATGATAAATATTTAGATGAAATAGGATAATGGTTGGGAAATATAGAATAGTAAATTTGGTTACATTATATAACCATTTAATGGATAAAAATATTGAATATGATATCAACTTAGTTTTATAGTTCCCATATGAATAATTAAATAAAAACATTTATAATTATCAAATTTTATTGTTATCTTCTAACAAGATGATAATATTGGAGAATATTAAAGATGTTATGATATCATGTTGTGATCATGTTTAATCTAATATCCATCATGTTCTTCCATGGATAACTACCTAATTCTATGATTAATATTCAAATATTATTGAATTATCATTCATTTCATATGATCTTAGGATGTGATAATTCATTGAGGATGATGTTGTAGCTAAATTGCTATATGGGCAGTCTTGTGTGACTAATAAGAGGATCCATGATTATCACTAATGACATTTTTTGTATAATTATCTAATTTAAGATGTGATTTATCCTTTTATGGACATATATTTATGGTGATAGGATTCTCTAGTGGATCTTTCCTTAAAAACACATTTGAATCAATGATAGAGTTAGATGGAAGTTTCATACCTTTCTCACCAACTGATCTATGTATAGAGTAATGATAACATGCATATATGTCTTTTCTTACTCACCCAAAAATATATGATGATATAGAATAGATATGAGTAAATATGTGGAGAAGGATAATTTCTCCATCATATACTTTAAAATATTAGTTGTGATAAATAATTCCTCTCGCATCCCTAATATGAAAATGTAATAAATGTTAATTCACCCAAGTTGTAACACTCATTCTCTCCCGTAGCTCTCAGATAAATGTTGATGATAATACATGAAATTTTATCTCTTATAAATCCAATAACAATTGGAATTAAAAGAAATAGATAAGAAGATAAATCCCAAGAGATGTGTATTTAATTTAGTATCCTAGTATATAATTTTATCCCTGAGGATGTGTATATCCCCTAATGTCTAGTCTTGTATAATGTTTCAATATTTTTGGAAAAGTAGTTCCTACACCATACTAGAGATAGGTGGAAGACTATATTTCCTCCATCATCAAATGATAATAACACTTACATTGAATTTATATGAGGAGACTCTATAGTGAGGTGTGAGTTTAGATTCCTATTATTTCTCAAGAATCATTGTTAATTTATAAGCATGATGAACATGAACAATGGGTATTTTGATTACGATTGATCATGATTGTAGTTTTATTTGTTTATTATATTGTGTTATGTTGGTTATTATAAAAAATATTATTATTAATACTTGTAAACAAAATATTTGTATAGGCTTAATTCATTTCTTGGTATGGATATGCTAAGTACTGTTATGCTCACTCATAAATGGGGACTTACATGTTGTTCACTCTATGACCATGCAGATCAACTGTTTTAGATAATGGAAGATAATTGATATTGTTCATGGGTAGCTAATTTTTATTTCCTATGGAGTGTATATCTCAATATTAAGGCCAATGTCATTTCCTTATTTATCAGGTTTATATCTATTTGGGTTGACATGGTTGTATATAGTGATTACATTTTTATTAATTCACATTGTCTCATAGATATTATATTTATGTGTGTTTTTCATTGATTTACTTATAGTTAATTAATTTTTTGGTGTATGTTAATCTATGATAGATAGGATAGTTTGTTTCATACATAATTCGTCCCATGATCATGTGAATACCACATAGGTTTCACCATCCCCTGGAATATTAGAGGTGGGCTTGTTTAGTTCATCAACTAGTATGTAGAGTTGTGAAAGAAGTGTGGGTAGTGGGATAATTGGAACATTAGTCTCCCACATTCTAATAAAAGAATATTCATTTCCCCTATAAAATCAAATACATGATGGATTATGCTTTGATGTTGATAAATTTTCTCATTCCATTGAGAAAATTTCATGGGATCTTACAATAACATTTTTGGAAAATAATTATTAGAAAAAAAAATCATAAACTCTTCCATTAAAATGAAGGAATTTCATCCTTTTTCCATGTGTTATTGACCAAATTTTGTAATTGGTTTAATTTACCTCCCAACTCATAAAGAGATAAAACTAACTCTTCATGCTTCAATCATTCAGGAATAAAAAATATATTTTCAATCATATAGATTGATTTCTCATCAATTAGTGTATTATGAGATCCAATAATGGATAGTGTTTGTGGACTCCTGAATGAATCAACAGTGGTTTGTCAATTTTTTGTTCATTTTGGAGACAAAAATGATTAAGGATATTAGTTATAACCAAATTTTTCGTAGACTTAACGGTTTGTAAACCAACTCTCATACCATTCAGTTGTTCATGGAAAAATATCTATTCTGTCCATCACATTCATTGATCCCATGGTACCTCCTAGTTCAAGAAATTTACTAAAACCAAAATCGTTAACATGAGTAATAAATTGAAGTACCTTAATAAAATTAAAGATATGAATATGAAAAATTAAACCTAATATCACTTACCCTATGAAAAAATCATTTCATCCTATAATACTTATATTTCATCCTAAGTTTATTTATGTTTTATCTACTTATTTGAAATTACCTAATAAACCAAAATAACTAATCCCCACTTTGATACCAACTGATATGACCTAAAAATATATGAACATTATATTACACCTCATACATAAAACGCAATCCCAGAACATAAAGGTTTAATGTTTATAACGATTAGTAACATATCCAATTTATTTCAGGACATGGTGTATATTTTTTTAAAAACATTATCCATATTTGAATTAAATTATTAATATATTATACATTATATTATTCTTTATTATATGGGGAAAAGGAAAACATAATAAAAGGGAGGGCTCAAATTCATTAAAAGGGAAAAATATATATCATGAAGTCATAAAGGATTTGTCATTAGGTCATAAGATTGCGATAAAAAGAAAACATGGGGAGAAGAAACACATTTATAGAATAATATCATAGATTCAGAAGATGTTATCATAAACCATGATATAATAGTTACATATCATATCATAGGAACATATAACCTTATAAGAATCAATATGAAATAATAACATGTACAGAATACGAAATTACACGTTAGTAATCATACGCTATGGTGTGACAAATTTGATATATGACACAAGCTTAAAGATATGAAATAATAATATTATGAATACAATTGACTGAACAATGTCTATACAAAACATTGTGAGCATACCAAATTTTATCATGCCCATGTAAACACTGTGAATATCGTGAAACACATCATTTTTATTTATAACGTAGTGATCCCAATGAGATATAAAACAATACCAAACACATTTTAGGGATATATAATTATGGTCCCACCCATAATATAAATATAATGCTTACATATATGTTCTATATGATATCAATATTATTTCATAAATTATTTAACCCGTGGAAATAAAATGTTTAAGATAACATTTTCAAAATGTATCTTATAAGAAGAAATCCATGACTATATGGGATGACAAAAAAAACTAAGTCACCCATGAAAAATATAATTAGATAACATAGAGGGTGATAATGAGTTATATGAACTAGTTATATATTATTGATCTTAAAAAATAAAGAAAATAAAATTTATTGTAAATAATGAAAAATATTTCTTTTAAATTTTGCTGATTTGTCATAAAAATAAATATATAAAATAATTTTCCGAAGTTCAAAAAAAATATACATTATTAAATTTATAAATGTATTAATAATGGAACCATGAAAATAAATATATTTTATTTATAATAGGCATGGATTGAAAGATTTAAATCAAATGAAAGTTAAAATAAATTCTTTGCAATAATTTTAATACATTTAAATGGCCTATATCAATGAAAATATTATAAATTTTCATTTATAAAACATTTAATGAAAAATTGAAGATTTAAAGAATTGAATAGATATATTAAATTCAAACTAAATAAAAATAAACAGTTTTTTATAAAAAGAACATGGATATATGAACAATACCAATAATTGAGGGTGAATGTTTTATTTTATAATGACATTTGTTATGATGAATAAATGAACCAAATAGTTGGTTTAGTTATGGAAATAAAAATTACCTATAAAATAATTGGATATATAATAATAGTTACTAAAGGGAAAGAATAAATAAAACATAGAATAATAATGTTAATCATGAAATATTTAGACACAATAAAAGGAGATTAATTTAGGAAAAACAATTATTTAAGATTATCACTAACTTGAACATGCTCTAACTACATGTATAATAAAATACTGATAAATTTTAATCTATATTAAAATCTTATTTTTATTTATTTTACTCGATAACATTCACTTTTATTTTTTTCACCATTTTATATATCATTCAGAGTTAATATTAATTATGGAGTATTAATTGTCCCATTTGTTCCACTATTTCTTCGTTATGGTGGGTTCGATCCATGATCCATGCTCTGTGATCATGTTCTTACCACCTCTAGAATATTAATTTAAATTATATAAATATATTTTATAGAGTTTTAAAGTCTCATAGTTTTTTCATGGATGTTGTATTAATGAGTTAATAAATAACAAGTTGAAATTCCCTTTTATGTAATTATTAAATTAATTAAAAGTGGTATATTTATTAAAAATATTATTATATATATTTACATTCAAACTTTTAGGAAAAAATTTATTTCATTTTTTATAAAATATATTATAATATTATAGGATTTCATAATCATCCATAATAAATATATTATACAATTGCTCGGGTAGATGGTTAAACTGACCCAAACAAGAACCTAATATAATTTAATAGACTAGTATGAATTTATTTCAATATAATAACATTATATTATAATGATAATCATATTATTTTGATGATATATGAGTATTAAATAATATTTAAGAAGGGATAATATGAGAATATTAAAGGAAACTAAATTAAAGTAATTGTTACTTACTATGCGAAAACTCACCTCCCTTGGAAACATTCTTCGGTTTTTAAGGGTTTGAGGATCCCTCTTGAGACCATGGGATTCCAAAAATGATAGATTATTATTATTTATGTAAATAGATTATATATTTTTGAGTAAAATGAAACAAAGTTGTGGTTTGTAGTTAGTATTGGAGAGGTCACTTTATAGGTGATTTTGAGTGGTATTTCTGAAAATACCCATTGCTTAATGTATAAGTAATGCGATGTTTCCAGTAAATTAGACCAAAAGTCGAAAATGGATGTGCATAGATCATTATTAACCTCATATAAATATCTAAGATATAATGTTTAGGGTTATTTTTTACTTTACACCTTATTTTTTCCATCTTTCTCCTTTTACCCATTACCACGGTAACTCGCTTTTAATATCAATAAAATATTCTTTTCCCAAAAACATAAATTTCCTATATTACCCAATATTGAACTTATGATTGAAAATATAAAATAAATTTTATATAATTCAATTTATAAAAGTGATAAAAAATAATATTAATGTAAAAAATGAATAAGACCTAAAAATGAATTTTTAGAAAAATTCATTTTTAAACCTAAATTGATTGTATTATTATTTCTAGCTAATTTTTAATTATTATCAGAATATTAGTTTATTTATATATATATATATTATAAATTTCATTAAAATTATTATTTTAATGTGATCTGTTTAATAAAATTTTATAACATATAATTATAAATATAATAATAATTTTAGAAATAGATATATTTTTATAATATCAATTTATTCCATTAAGAATTACAATTTGATATATCATTATATCTTTTACAACCACCCCCCCCCCCAAATACTTATTCATTATCCTTAAGGGTGAGATAAACAAATGTATTAGTCTTGGGTGGTTATTAATCTAACCCATATCTCGTAGTGATTTCCATGAGATTGTAATTCTCCAAAAAATAATTTCACTCAGGTTATATTTATTAATGTTCAACTGGGTTTTAGTCAAGGGATAACATATAACCTAAATGTAAAAATGATTTTTTATATTTTACTTTTTAATGTTTTTTATTCATTTTTTTTATATTTTTAATGTTAAAGGATGGAAATATGTATACATGGATTTTCAAATAATAATAATAATAATGTATGGGATGATAAAATATATATTTAGCCCTAGTCGTAAAATCTAATAGATCTAGACAGCCACTATGAGTTAGTGGCACAAATTTATGGTTGTATTACATTAATAGGATTGAACATATGAGTTACGAGATAAATCTTTAGTATATGTGGTGTGGTAGTAATAGTTCCAACAAAGGGTGGAACCACTACACAGGCCTAAAAACACCTCAGGATGATTGAACCACTTCAGTGGTGGTGCGATGGTGAAGGTGAGTGGCCCAAAAATTCCATTCTTTGTGAGGTTCTGGGTTTTACTCTTGGGTTTCCTCTTTTGGGACGAGTCTCTCCACTAGGATCCACCCCCATTTTCTGGTCTCCCAGTTTCCCCTGGTCAGAAAAAATGAGGCATGTCCAAATTGTTGACAGATTTCTATAATTGACCAAAAATGTCGGGTTGTTACCCTATGGGATGCACTTCTATCTCGGATGTCAATGGATCCTTTCCCAGATGGGGCGCTACCTCAGGGGAGTGACATCTTCGTGTGGGAGGGTGGGTTTTCCTATGTGGTGGGTTCTAAAAGGACACACAAGGAAATTTATCTTTAAAATAAAAAAACTTTGTGATCATTGAGAATGCCCTGGTTTATTAATCGTGTGATATTCTAAGTGAAATTTTGAAATTGGAATTTTGAGTATGAAAACATGGGATTAATTTTTTGATAAGTTTGGTTCAATATATTTTGTGTAAAATAGATTCATTCAAAGTTTGTATGATTTATATAAACTGTTAAACCCACAGTATCTCAACCTTTCTGGGGTGCATAGGGAAAAATGGGTATAGTGAACTCAAGACTGTGAGGAATATAGAGGATGAAACTATGATAAAAAAACATATATATTTTAAATCATAGAGAATATATATTTTAAACATTTAAATGATAACCATTGTGATACGGTGTGTAGTGTAGAGTGTTAAACCATTAAGATTGCTGAATATGTGAAACAATTGTAATGAAGGATCCAGATAAATTTCAAATGTTTTTTATTAGTTAAATCTAATTACATAATTTAATGAAATGGTTTTCACTAAGGATAGGGGAATGGATACTATGTGATAACAATTATGCACATATGTCATAAAGATGTGAAACCCAAGAAACACATGTATGGTTATTGCATTTTTGATGATTCCCTAATGTTATAAATATCCATGTTTTCACATTTTTAAGAGATATATGGTTTATGGAATGTATGTTTTCAAATGAACATTACCTGAAGTATATTTTCACAAAAATATTTTGGGTCGCGCCTTGGTGAACCATTCCATGTCATTTCCAATATTTTGGAAATTTTATTTTCTCTAATATTTTTTGGAATCTTAAGGGAATATTTTATATATATCTTTAGGTATCCCACTTATCCTTTTAGTTTGACGTTGATGATTTTAAGTTTTATTGATTGTGTGGTAGATATCTTGGGACATAATATGATATTCATGGTAGATATTTTTCTATAGAAGGTCCTTTGGCTACTGGGTAATGAAAGTCACATCGATTGTTTCATTACACATTATAAAACATTAGGGGATATTATAAGAGAATGAAGGGTGTGATTAGTTTTAGTTTTATATTATCCTTTCATTTCTAGCATATGTCATCTCTTCGGCTCTTTTGAAATAATGATGGCATATTTTTCTTTGTGCCTAGTTTGTAAAGAACATTCATTTATTTAGTAGATTTCTCATTTTAATGATACTTTTTATTGGGTCTTATAATTAATATGTAATTATCCTATATCTTGCCTCCAATATTCATCCATGGGCATTACATATTGATGGGTAAATTTTTCTTTAATTAATTAACTATTTTATTTTGTTCATGAATTCCCATTGTATGAGTTTGAGAAAATAAATTTAAACTGTTGAAGTTTGTGATCTAGAGAAAACTAATTTTTAATTTACATTACCTATACATTAAAAGTAATAAATTTTAATGAATATATTTTAACATAATGGTTTTTATTCTACAAGACATTAATGTGATGATGTCCTATAGTATGTCTCACATTCAAATATCATAATAATACTTTGATATGATGAGAACCTTGAAGTTCTATTATGATATTCTTAATCATATGTCCTCCAATTAAGATAACATTCTATAATGGTACATATAGTTTATGTGAATGTAATGTGTGTGATTCTGATAAATAAGTAAGACTTCATCTTACAGATTTCACAATTTGTAATCTCCCAGATACGAGAATATAGGACAACCCCAAAAGTAGGAATTCTAAAAATCATTCCATCATTGGATATTCCTGTATGTAAACATGTGTAATGATATCTATACTTGAGATTATTATTAATTAATATCATGAGTTCATACTTTGATATATTTTCCAACACCATGATGACCTATAAATATGATTGTATAGGAAACTTTCGGTGTATCATGAGTGACATTGAATTAATAAATAATTCAATATAGGATTTTTCACATATAGAATTAGAAGATGATATCTCATGACCTTTGATTGAAATTTAAATCTCAAACTAAATTTCTTGTCCATGGTGATTGATAGTTTTATTTCATAAATTAAATGATAGACATATCATGGATATGGGTTCTTGACATGTTTATTCAACCTGATTGATTATATATTTAAGAAAAGGGTTTATATTATATAATGAGAATACATATGTGGTTTTTTTATTGATACATTAACTTCTTACTCTATGGGTTCATTGGCATGTTTCTTGGCGCTGATCATGGACTTTGGGAAAGCTCACCTAATGTAATTGAGGAAAAGGCCTTGAAGGTCACAAACTTAGTGTATCAGTGAATCTCAGTAAATATCTATTATCATTTAATAGTTGAAATAAATATTATTATCAATAATTAGGCATAATATTCATTTAGGAATTACTGATCATAAATTTTAAATCGCTATATTTTTATGTGAGTCGAATTTCAAATATATATTTATTCACAAAACTGTTTAGTAGAATATTTGTCTCTTGTTTTATTTATAGAGTAATAAATAATATTCATAATTAAATATGTATTATATAGTCACTAATATATCAAAATAAATATCTATTCACAAGACTATGAATATAAAATTTATTTATTTATCAAATGAATATTATTTATTAATATAGGTTAAGAAAATTTTGAGGAAGGTTGATGGACCGAGTAATGGTCTTGATAAGGGAAACGATATAATCTTCAATATCAATTAAATAACTAGAGAATTTTTTATTTTATAAAAATGATATTTTTAGTGTCGAAAAACATGTTCCATTATATATTATTATTATTATTATTATTATTATTATTGGACTAAAGTATATATATTATGTTTAATATTTGATTAAGGGCCTCTATAAAATTATCAATATTAACCCCTATCTCTGTATAATCCCTTTAATATCATTTTAGATACAATGTTGTGTACAATGATTTTACTCTCTAGAGATTTATCTCAAGACTGAAGAGGAATAAATCTATTGTTTCTCTCAAGACTAATATAAGAATCCACCTCCTTCCCCACTCTCATGGTTGAGAGAAAAGAGAGAAAATCCATCAATATTAAATGATTGGGTTTTGATCAAGAAATAAATAAATATGTGTAAGTCATATGTTATAGCACATGGAGTTCCATTGACATCATTATGTATTTTTGAAGCACATGTGGGTCACCACTAAAGGGATAAACTTTTGATCCTCATAGTTCAATAATGGAATAACCAGAATACGGGGTTTGAACAATAAATATCATCAAACAATGATCCTATGTATCAAGTAAATTTTTATTATTAAATTAATTATTAATTTAATTTGAAAGATACTCTCTTCTTGGTTGCAAGATTATTTATTCAGTTTCTCTAGGTAAATTCTTTAGACAGGATGAATCTTCATTATGTAATTTTGGATTATTCATAGAATCCAAAAAAAATACACATTGGGTGTTGGACTGACTGGTACTTATATGGTTCCTAGAAACATTAACTTGTATCAAAGTTTTCAAGTTCAAACTTTTAATTATTTCATTATTTTAATCTTTATATTGATTCGTCAGATAGTTTTCCATTTTAGATAACATTTTTATTCCATCCTGTAAATATAATGTGTTTATTCACAATAGTATGATCAATAAAAGGCCAATAACATGTGAAAAATTTATTGATATTCCATCCAAAGGTATCAAATATCCCATCTACACAACAAGATTGCATGGAATATGACCCAATTCCACATTTTGTAGTCTTAGTCAAGCACATGAAAATACGACTGTTCTAATCTCATCATATTGTATGGTGGGGAGTTATGTGGTGTGTAATTACACAGTGTATTGACTACTAGGGTGACACATTATTTTCAGTGTTACACAACATGTACTTGGACTACATTCTGTATAACCCCACATAACATGTTTGTTTCATTGTTAGTTTATGTAGTATGTAATTAATTCACATATGGTGTAAATAATTTGAACAACATGTGTTGACTTCCAATTGGGAAATGCGGGCTATCTGTGAATAAACAGAATGTAAATCATTTTCATGTCATGTGACACAAAAATGTTTACACACTGAGTCTGTATGCATGTATAATGGATAGTCAGAGTTCATAATCTGTGATGTGTATCATGGTGTACATGTCATGTAATTTTTTACCTATTTACTCAGAGTATACATAGATCCAAGTTATACATCATGTAAATTAATTGCTTGAACTAAAGATTAATTTTTGAATTAAACCAAACTACAATATATGTTGTGACATACACACAGTGTGATAGATTTTACATAATATTTACTGTATAAATAATTTCAATGTAAATTTAGATAGTACACATCATTTTTTGTCATCCTACATGATGTGTATGTTTCACAAGAATTATAAGTGTTAAAAATAACATATATTAATGTGAATCATCTGTCATAAACATTGATTTGACTACTTGACTTAACATGGGAGACCAAATGTCATGTAACTATAAGAAACACCATGTATGCTTCCTTTTTTGTGAGTACGCAGTACAAGACAAGGACCATACATGACTATTGGTAGTTTTATAGTGTTCTCACCATATTGAATTAAAATTATTTATTTAAAAATAAAATAGTATGGGAATATTATACATCTCCAAAAATGAAAAGAATAATATTTAAGATGAATAATTAATTAATAGGATCAATTATTATTTATTCAACATAAATTATCTTAATTAAAAGTATTAATTGAAATGTATGCTAACATGTATGAATGTTATTACATTAAAGTATGTGATTTCTCATGAACATGAATGGCCATTTTATACATTGGATTTATATTTAATTTGAAAATATTGCATCTGTTTTTATAGGTGATAAAGTTTTATTAAATTAAATATGATGAACTATGTGTCACCCCTCCTACCATTACTATGTGTTAACTCTTTGTCCACTATTTATTTTATATATCTCATACACCGGGTTCCCCCAGAATATATGTGGGTAAAAATATGTAAAGGATGCATCTCCAATAAAAGGAGAATATTTAGAAACTTATCCAAGGTGAAATGATTCATGAATTTATGACGGTCAACAATGGATTGTTGAAACATTATCCAAGATTTGATAAAAGAGTTTTTCCCATAGGGTCATAGGTTGAGATATCATTCACTTAGTAAACCAACAATTATAAAGCTCAGGATCAAGTCACATTATTTATTTTATTTTTTAAAATGCATTTTTATTTATTTTTATATATGGATTCATGTTTATACGATGAGAAAACATGATCACACAAATTGAAGAAGATAACAAGCATACAATATAAAGTAAAATAAATATATTATGTTTATACTATTTTATCTATTACATGGTTAAATAAATTATGTAAAATCTAGATAATATTAATATGACATGTAAAGGATAATATAATAAAATTAACACATTAAGAAGAAAAATCCATTAAGAGATGTATTATATAATAATGTCTTCCATTATCTGAGTTGAGAGGGAACCATAGTAAATGTCTCATTCAATCCATGGTCGATGAAACTTTTAATTATCAATAATAAAAAATGAAGATGATCGATTGAATTTACCAAACATGTAATGAATTAAATATCCATATTCTATTAAATAAATTTTTTGTGGAAATTGTTTGTGGAGTGTGAGTTATAATTTAAGGATCGAGAGTCCACTCAATAGATCAGGGAGTTGGAAAACTATAATTCGGTAAGGCCACCAATCTAAATACTTTCTTATTAATCACATGGATATGATATGTGTGATCCGAATGGAATCTGGGAACCTTTCCACTATTGATTCTATAAAATAAGACCTTCAGAGTACAATGGTGAGGAATGCTGGGAGATTATAAAATATTGGGATACTAATGATATTGTTCAAATTATATCACTTAATATATTTTAGTAACCACGATAAATGACTAAACAATTATTTTCTTTTGTCTTAAAAAAATATTAAGTCTTTTGACTTTGGTATCTTAAAGATCTATACTAGAGAAATAAAACCTTTGTTCTAGTAGTAATTTATAGGAGTTGTACTGGAACTTGTGCTCGGAACAATTCCATGAGAAAAAGTTTTATAGGATAGATTTCCTAGTCTTCATCCTCCTGGTAAGGAGGTGAGTGTGTAATATCTCTCTATCTACGAGAAACACGTACAAGATAAACTTTTTTTCTAGTATTTGATATTATTAAATATTTATAGTGAACTCTATAATTTACATGAGTGCATGGATATATATACCATTTTCACCCATCTTTGTGAATATTATTAGTGTAGAGAAATACAATACTGGTATGAGATCTCCAAATCACTATTTATATAAAAACATAGAGAGGGTACTATAGGTGATCACCATGTAGTCATATTTATTAGATATATTGATCATAAATACATTATTGTGCTTAAGATACCCATTTAATTCTATAGAGATATCATATTTTCCTACCTTCATTATAGATTCTCTATCTTTTTTTTGAATTTTAATATAAATTTTTTTGAAACATTTCCTAGATCTCCTTACTCTTATTCACTAATTATATATTGATATCAATTTCAACAAGCCTTTAATAAATTTTTTGAACAATTGGAAGGGAAAAGAAAAATTTCCCTAAAAATAGATCAATGTCTAAGGATTATTCTCAAATATAGATCCCCTAGCTAAAAATTCAATAACATTACATCATTATTTTTGGAATACATAATATATTTTACAAAGTGACACCCAAAGATAGTATTAGTTTAATTACTTAGTAAAATAGAAACATAAATACTTATACATAAGTGAGCTATATTATATCCTTCTAGGTTCTTCATTACAAACACCCTTCCTAGACACATCATACATAATACATATATTTATAAAATCATTAATGGAAACATAAAATGGGGTGAGATCAACTATCGGTAAGGGTAAAAATGGAAGATATATAATCATAAATGTGAGCATAAGGATATGAGAATGTGATCATAACATTAGAAGATTGCACCCTGTATATAAAAGATCATAAAAAAGAATCATGGAATAAATATTTGCAGATCAGAAGACATTAATCATAAGTTAATCAAGAGTATAATCCATGAAAACATAACATAGAAATATGATATGATATTTTGGAAGTCATATAAACATGTAATATACTTCCATATAAGTCAAATATCATATTTAAAAACTTATCAGTGCACTTCATATGGACTACACCTAATGGGAGAGACTCACCACCATCCCCACTCATAGTCTTTTCTATATAATCTATCATGTTCCCCCATCTTCCCAGAGTGGATCGGGTTTCCCCATATTTCAAGAGTTGATAGGGTTTCCCTGTCATCCCATATTGAATCTGGTTTCCCCATCATCCATTGTGGAACATAATTCCTAATCCTCTATAGTGGATCATGTTTCCCCATATTCTATAATTTATAAATATATTCACTTGATTCCAATAATTATCACATGATATATAAATCATTACCTAATTCATTGGAGGGATGTACAGGTCCAACCTATCCCATAATAAAACCACACATACATGTTCCACAAGATAATAAAACATTAATATATCATGACCCGTAAAAATATATCATTTTAAAAAACATTATATCATAACACATGAAATGATATGGGTATCATAAACATTTCATCATCTCGTAACATGTGGTAAATATATAGGTTTCAAAATCATTTTCTCGAAGAATAACTTGTGAAAAGAAGAAGCTTTCAAAAACATAATACCCGAGAAAGAGAAACGGGATTAATAAAAAACATAACATATTAAATGTAAACCATTAAAAGAAATAATAAGAATGTTTTACTTGGATCATATCCCTAGTAAACCCCAAAGTATTTTAAATGAATTTATCTTAGTTGGCAAATACCTTTTAAAAAAATTTCTTGAGGAATATATCATTTATATATAAAACATTTTTGAAAATATTTTTATTTGAACAAAACTATTTTAATACCATTAAACATTTTAAAAATATTAACTTTAAGATCACCAAAAAAATTGAAAACATTTTTTAAAACATATTTGAACAAATGGTTTTGAATGAAACAGATTTCGGACCTATGAGATAAATAATTTCGTATTTTTTTGAAAACATATCTTTACTTATGTTATGTAAAAAAGTGTGGTAAATGGTGAAAATACATTAAGATATCATGAGTAACAATAGGATAATAAATTTAATCAGAGTTATTGGGATATGAATCATAATATTTCATCAACTGAAGCATAACTATAAACAATCTAGAGAAATGATGAGGTTATAAAAATAAACTCTTACCACCTTGGTAGAGTTAATTCATAATACCCAAGAGATAATAATGTTAAATAAATATTATAATATAATTTAAATAATAATATTAATTACATAACATGTCAAAGGGATTGTATATTCACCTTATAAAATAATATAGGTGTCTATAAAAACATGTTCATCAATGAAGAAAAATTGAGACAAAACTACCTTACCGATTTTGTATCTTTTGAAATATACAACCTAGGAAAGAGATATCATAAAATGTATATGTTAATTCCAATATATTAAATTATGATAAATCATATAATACATTAAAGGGTAATATATAAACAACACAAATGAAATGAGTGGTGAATAAGGCATAAGTCTCATAGAAATAAAAGTGAGATGATAAAACCCTTACCCTATGTCTTGACTCTCCCCGTACTCATTAAAACCTCATGTACAATAATTATAAGATTATTATAAATATAACACATAAAAATATTTAAAAATATAATACTATATATGATTAATTAATAACTTTATATTAACTTTTCAGTAACACTTCAATGTTAAAGTTACATTTCGTGCAATTGTTTCTTTGCCTTTCGCATGTGTTTTGATTTGTTATATTTAATGTCCTCTTATTTATATCCTGATTTAGAGAATGTAAAACATGATATGAATAACATATATATATTTAGAGTATATATTTATTTATAATAACCAATGAGATACATAAATAAAAAATAAAATACACCGCTCCTGGAGACGGTAGGTTGTAAGTTTGCAAGAACTCTATTTCCATTTTTTTCATATGAAAACAAAGAAAGTAAATGAAATATATGTGTATATATATAATATAATTTCAGAGGAACATTTATATCATATATATCATATAATATTACTAATCCCACCCATAATAAATTACTTTTAAAGTGTAAACGAATCACGTATCCTTGACGATGCATTAGTCCACACATCCATAAATAAAGTTTTTATTTTCACAAAAATTGTAAAAGTAAATAGTTATGTTATATATAATAATTATATATTAATAAATACATAATAAATATCATATGTATCATATAAAAACAATATTTCCCTCATAATTCCCAACCATGGGAGCTGGTAAAGGAAAAAAATAATCATCGTTTCATGCGGCTGCAGTTCTTCGTACACACGAATGGAAAGATTGTTACTCATTTGATGGAAGTGTGTGAAAATGTTGGTAAAACCCTTATAATAACATAATATTAGTATATTTTTTCTACTTATTTCGTTATATAATAATTTAATTACAATAATTTGTGCGGTTTATAATGATAATAAAATAAAATATCTTGTAGAAGGATGTTACCTCTTATTTGGGTAACTCATTTTATTTTTCACCAAAGGGATAAGTTTATTGGATTTTAAACCAAAGTGATGCTTATAGGATTAAGGGAGAAACTATTATATGATATTTGGGTAGTTTTTTTCTATGAAAAAATTCTTCATTGTTGTTAATAACTGAGGGGAGTGAGTTCTCTTTCATATTGAATGTTGTGTGGCATTCTTCTAAATATAAAAAGGAAAACACTATTGAGAGGTCTCCCTTGCATAATGTGCCTAAAATAATTTTTAATTTTCGTTAAAATATGTTACATGGATGGAATATTTCTATAAAAGGACCGTTTTACACGTGTATAGGTTATTTTTTCACTTATGATAACGTTTTGCCACTATGTAATCTTGTTTTTACCTTAATCGCTATAATTAGTTTTAGTAATATTAACTAATATTTATTCCGAAAAACTAAGTTGAACATATTAGAAATTTTAAATTATGATAATTATAAATATTGAATATATTTTTCCAAATTATAATCACATAAGTTGTGGAAATTAATTTAAAATTAATATCGCTTATGTGTCGCAACAACGGGTTTTTAAGCGAAAATGAATAAAAGTTTGAGATTATTTTATAACCACTTTAAATGATAAATTGGTTCTGATGATCAAAATTTTGATTAATTTATGTCAAATTATTATGATTT
This sequence comes from Viscum album, assembly GCA_963277665.1. Taxonomy (NCBI): domain Eukaryota; kingdom Viridiplantae; phylum Streptophyta; class Magnoliopsida; order Santalales; family Viscaceae; genus Viscum; species Viscum album. The sequence goes on along the minus strand of OY728139.1, from coordinate 683,146,807 downwards.
AACATTAAAAAAATTGAAATGTAAATTAACTATATAAACAAATTAGATAAAAAAATCTATTTGGAGTTAAAATTCAGTATTTTTCACTATTAATCCAAAAATGAAGTTTTTCGAAAAATACTTAAAATTCACCGTAATATATTTTTTGAATTTCAATTAAAAAATGAAATTTATTTTATCAAATTATTTTTCTAAAATTATATAACATTTATTTTACTATGTTTTATAAAAGGACATAAAAAAGTTCATTTGAGAAAATAGTATTTTCAAACATATATAGAGTTTACAAAAAAATTATATGTTTTTTTTAAATATGTTTTATTTATATAAAAACATTATAAATAGTATTTATAAAATAGTTATTAATATTAATATATCTATTTCTAATGGATATTTTATGACTATCTTATTTAAATAATTATAATAATAAAATTTTGTTTTGTAAAAACTCAGTGTTGCGTGTAATGTAAGGAAAGTCTATGTTCCATGTTGCACAAACCTAAATTGTTTTATCATAGAAAGATAGATTAAATTTGTGTATAATTTAATTTATGAAATCAATAAAATTAAACTATTTAAAAATGGTCATAAAGACTTTAGGTGTTACATTCTACCCCACTTAAAATGAATTTCATCCTAAAAATTCGTCACTATAATACAGAAAAAACAGTAAACTTTTACCTTAACATATCCTCAAGTTCCCACATAGCTTCCTTGAAAGGGTGATTTCTCAAAAAAAATGTTAACCAGTTTGGTGGTCTTGTTTTGTAGAACTTTATATGTACAATCCATAATTTCTATTGGTTGTTCCTTATATGAAATTTCCAGCTCCAGTGGCATGACCTCTTACTTCAGTACATGTGAATAGTCAAGTATATACTTCATTCGGGGAGATGTATAGAACACATCATCGACTTGAGATAGATTTTGAGGAAGTTTCAAGTGATAGGATACCATCTCGATATGATCAAGAATCTCAAAGGGATCGACATACCTATGTCAATGCTTCCCTTTCTTCCTAAACCTCATAACCTTCTTTTATAGAGAGATTCATAGAAACACCTTCTCACTAACATAAAATTATATATCACATTAATGGTTATAGGTACAATGTTTCTCCAAAATTTAATCTACCTTGATATTATTTGGAATGGTTATAATTATCTTGGAAATTTCATCATCTATATCAACTTTTAATAGCTTTCTTTCTCCAAATCTACTATTGAACGTTGGAACTCTACTTTTCTTTCCTTAAAGGGATTCAAAAGGAACCATCAGAATGCTTGATTGAAATATATTTTTTATAAGAAAATTCAACTATATGAAGGTGTTGATCCCAACTACTTTTGAATTCCAATGAATAAGATCTCATAATATCCTATATGGTTTGATTTTTTTTCTCAATGACCATCCATCTAAGGATAATAAGAAGTACTGAAACTCAATTTTATATATAGTGCTTTAGGAATAATTTGCCAAAATTTTGATGTAAACCTTTGAGCCCAATCAGATACAACGGAATTTGGAACTCCATTAAACCTTACCACTTCCTTAACATATATAATGGAAATATGATATATAGAGAATCCTTCATTGATTTCGATGAAGTGTGATGACTTAGTAAGGTGATCGATTACCACCCATATATCATTAAACCATTTAGAGTCATTGGGGAATCCAATGAGACCATCAATAGTGATGTCTTCCCATTTCCATTCCCTTATGGTTAATGGCTAAAACATCCCCTTAGAATTATTTCTTTCATACCTTACTTGCTGGAATACTAAGCACCAAGATACAAACTATGTGATATCTCCCTTCATTATATCCCCCAAAAAGTATTATTTAAAGTCTCTATACATCATTATACATTTAGGATGAATAGAGAATGAAGACAGAAGAGATTCCTCTAACTAATCCTTCTTCAAGTCTGTTATGGATAGAACACATACATGGTACTCAAATCATACCATTCCATCCAGATCAAGGTTAAACTACAAAACATTTATAACCTTCTTTTGCAGCACTACATGTTCCTTTTGTGCCTCTTTGATATTTACATGGATAGAGGGTTGAAAATTAAATTCAGAAAGATGATATTTTACGCCTTCATTCAATAATTCTAGATCTATCCCTTACAAATCTTGAAATGTTGGATTTTTTTATCCTCATCTTGGATAAGATAGTATGATCCCTTCGAATCAATGCACCTGCCACCTTGTTTTCTTTCCTGGGGTGGTAATGTATTGAGCGACCATATCTTTTATCATCTCTAACCATCTTTTTGGACCATGTCAAACTCCTTCTATGTGAATATGTATTACATAATATTATGATCGGTATATATATATAACAATTTTCCCCATAAAGATAATTCATCCATATATTTAATGAAAAAAATACCGCTGCTAACTCTAAATCATGGTTTGCTAATTTTTCTCATGAATGTTCACTTATAATTACGAAAATTCTATAACCATTTTGTTTGGTAAAAAAATAGATCCCACTCCATTATTGGATGCAATAATGTAGATTACAGACCCTTCTCTACTATAGGGTAATGTAAGAACATGTGCATTGGCTAACACTCTCTTTTGTTCCTTGAACTTTTTCTCCAATTCATCTATCTAGATGGACTTGGAACCCTTCTGAGTTAACTTGGTTAGGGGATTAGATACTCATGAGATATTCTCGAAAAACCATTGATAATATCAAGCTAAACAAAGAATTAAATGGATCTCAGTCACTGCGGTAGGTCTAGGTCAACATTCAATAGCCTCTTTCAATAATGGATCTACTATTATAAATATTTTGAGATTATGTGACCCAAAAATGAGTCCTTTTTCATAAAAAATTTACACTTTGTAAATTTCTCATCCATTTTATCCTTACTTAGGGTATATAGTATATTTCTCATCCGTTATTCATTCTCTTAATATCTATTTTGATATATAATAATACCATCTATAAATACTACCACAAACTGATTGAGGTAATCTCTAATGATTTTATTCACCAAATCCTTGCAGATTGAATGGGAATAAGGAAGACTAAATGGCATTACTAAATATTCATAGTGTCCATACCTTATATTGAATTTTGTTTCAGTATATCCTCCTTATTTACCCTCAATTGATTATATCCAAGAATAAAGTTCAATCTTGGAAAATTATTGAGCTCCATGTAGATGATAAAACAATTCATCAATAAAGGGAATATGATACTTGTTCTTGATTTTGATCATGTTCGACTCTTGATAATCAATGCATAGTCACATTAACCCAACTTTATTTTTCTAAAAAATAATATGTTCACCCTAAGGTTACACACTTATCTTCATTAATCCTTTATCAACATTTTCCAGTATTTTCTTCTTCAATTCCTATAACTCAATTTTGGGAAATTCTATATGGCCTCTTAGAAATTGGTGTAGAACCTAGTATGAAATTCAAAAATTCTTGTACAATAGTCATATCATTAATATTGATTTTATTCCCAACAATTTGATATAAATATCTCTTCTAAAAGGTAATTAATACCCATACACTAGACGTAATATCCATAGAAAGTTCATACTTCTCATCACATTGATAGATGGTCATACTTTATTTTGAAATATCCAACATAACTTATTTTTCTTGACAATTGACATTGTATTTATGAAGATAATGTTAATCCATGAATAAGACCATATCAAATTCAACCAAGAGATGTATGAAATGATTTTTAGGAAACACATTCCCATAAATTTCAATACGGGAGAAATCATAGACTTAAGATGTGATCATCATACCATTAGGGGTTTGCACTGCTAATTCAACATCCAATCATTTGGGTGTAATCTTAATTCCCATAGAAAATTATTTAGATCTGAAAGAGTCGGTAGAACCATAATAAAATAATTCATTAGTGTTGTTCATGTGTTGTCTCAACAATACTCTACAAATCTTATTTATTTTGATGCTAAAAAATACCCTTGTTTGTTTTACTAATGATATTACTTTATCATTATTATAAGAAATTAATTTAATTTTTATTCCTTATTTTGTAATTATATTCAAGCATATTATTTGTGTGTAATTTTCATCAAAGTTTTTGAAATTCCCTTAATCATGTTATGGAAACACTGTTCATATCATACGTTGGAGAACATAACATAAGGAATAGACCATACATTTGCATTAAACCTTATGTTGAAAGATTAGTGAATATGGTTAATCAACCCTAAATTTATAGAAACATATGTATAAATAACCATACATTTGGATATAACGTTATGTTTGAAAAAATGAAAATTTATGGTTAAATAACACTACTTAAGTATGGAACCTTATGTTTGAGAAGAAAATGTATGGATCACCAACCTTAATTTTGTGAACAACCTTATATTTTCAATCATACGCTCAAAGAATGAATTGATTCTATGTAGTTGAACCCTACTATTTTTATTTTTTTTGTGAAGGAACCTTACATATCACTTTTCATCACCGAAAATTTTAATTTACGATTTTATCAAAGTTTCATGGAATGGTCTTTGTAGAATATCAAGACGATTTAAAACCGTATTTTTAGAAAAATTTAAGGCTTTTTTCCAAATTATTCAAAGATATTTTTTCAATTGATTTAGTGCTCTTTATGATTGATTCAAATAATTGTATTAAGAAGATAAATTCTCTCCTATTCTTAAGGGAAGTTATGCCTACACTTAGCTGTGTCAAGAATTTAAATTATTACAATTTATCAGGTGATTTTCTTGGATATGGAATTGAGAAGCAGGCTCTATGATTTATTTATTATATCGATGTATTTTCTATATATATGTGTGTATGATTTAAAGAAAAATATATATTGATATATATATTGATACATATATTGCGACACATATTTTATGAGGGAAACTACATTCCTGTAAAGATATTTTATAGATCTACTAAAATAATCCATCAAACATTATTCTCTATAGAAGAGGCTATAGTGGAGATATATGTGTTCTGAATCTAGTATTTTCTATAAGTATGTTGATGTTATTTTTTTTTATTTTTTTTCAAATATCTATTACAACTGGATCAATTCGACACTTCTCTTTCTTGAAGAAACTATTTTCTGAAGAAGACGATCCATCTACTTTCAGTTTCTATTTCAACCATAAAGTTCAATTAGAACTATTTTTAATAAAAAAAATAGAGTTTCAAATATTGGTACTCAGTTGTGGTGTAGTATCAACTTCTCAATATAATATGTGGTTTTTCAGTCCTCTATTAAAATAATCAAAAGGCTCTATTTTTATCTTTATTTTTAAAGGTGTCAAATTCCTACACGTAGTAGTGGATTGATTTAATGATATAAGGACCTGACTAATGAAATTTACCAAAATCAGAGAGAGAGTTATTTATGGAGTGGGCAAGGGGATCTTTATTCCTCGAACCACTATAAATAGTCATGTTCTATATTTTTGTTTTATCTACTCTTCATAATTTTATACAGAAGATAAACACTACTTATCTTCATAATATCAGTTGACATCAAAAGGAAGAATTGTGAATGATTTTGAAAAGGTTAAAAAGACACAATTTACCCCTCCCCCCTCTTATGTATATTTTTAAATTATGACCTAAAAATTTGTATCATCGGAGATGTTTTGGAAAACGCTATAACAAAATAAAAGTATAAGGTCTATAAAAAATAGAAATCACTGATCAGAGAGAAGTAATGTCAATGGTTTGTACTCCTTATTTCAATGGGGAAAATTATGGATGCTGTAAATCACATATGATTATCCATTAGAATAATATGGGATTCAAAGTCTACTCTAAGATCATTACTCCTTATATAATTCATGAAAATCCAGAAACTTGGATTAATGCTATAGAGGATAAGTATGACATGAATTATAAAGCTATGAATGCTATTTGTGGACTCGACATGTATTAATCATGTTTTAATGATCAAAAATCCTATTCTGTCTATAAACCTTGTTAACTCTAAGTAATATATCTTACATCAAATGTACAGTTGTTTAGTAAAATCTATTCAAAGCTCTTAAGTTCTATACACTCAGTGTGGTTACTATACACTATCTTTTGATTTAATTTATAATGATTTCTTTGAAAAATGATTAAGTCTAACCCATTCTATGAATATTTCGGCTTAAGTCTAAATATATATATTTTGCTAAGTCTGCGACACTGTGATTCTTCCACCAGTTATGTTTTTCTGGAAAAGTAATGAGACACTGTATCCAGGAGACACTGTGACCATGAGACACCATGACCAGGAGACACATTAACCATGAGACACTGTGAACGAGGCACTGAGAACGAGATACTGTGAATGATACACCGTGAACATGACACAGGGAACCAGACACCGTGAACCAAGCACTATGAACAACACACCAGGACCAATCCAGACACTGTTTGGGGTACACATTGTTTCCATGACATAATGTGACACTGTTTCTTAATCTGTTTTATTTTTTTTTCAATTTACTCTATAAAGGTAATATTAGAAGTTTTTAAATGCACTAACATAATTATTGTTTCTTTGTAGAGATGTCACCTAATAGTACTAGGTACGAGGTGCATAATACATGAATCCTGTCATCTCCAACACATGCACTCCAAGATAAAAGAGTAGTGTGGCCCATAAATAAAATATAGATGAAAGAGAGGCAAGTGGGAATGAGCACGAAAACGAATAACACACTCAGATAATATTTTTGAATAATAATATTTTCAGATGCTACTCAACGCTGCTGAAGAACACATAAAGCATACTTGAATCCCAGAATCGAGAACATATTGGCACTGTAAAATCTCATGAAGAACACAAGCTGAATCTATCTAACTTGTGACACTCTATTTTCCATTTGAGGACTTGATTTCTGCATCTTCTTCATCTCTGAAGTCCAGACCTGCGAAGACTAACAATCAGAGCACTTCTAAACTGATTTCAATATTTCTGCTCTATTGTATATCATTTTATTAGCTTTAGAGTAGTGTTTGTATCAGTATAACAACACACTCTATCTCCTGAATTAATCTAAAGGATACAAGATATCTTTCCCAAACTTCTTCTTACGCTTGGGTATACCCACAGATAAGTGTGGAAGACGTCCATGATTGTCCTAGTAGTTTGTACCCATAAAGAACTATGGAATAGGATAACTGACCTGGAAAGTATTGTGTACTATTGTTAACCCCGATCAAGGGTGTGGATCAAGTTTATTTATATAAAATTCTTGGTGGGAGAAGATCACCAAGTGGAGTGGATTAAGTCTTGCCTTGAGACTGAACCACTTTTTTTATATATGTTGTGCTTATTAATTTAGTCTTTTCTGTTTTACTACTTCACTGTGTAATTCTTAAATCACTAAATTCACATTGATAGTTAATCTTTGAAATAAGTTATAACTATTTTCCTTAGTAGAATAACATTAAAATAATATTAATAACTGATATTATGGTTACTAAGAATTAATCAGTCTTCTAGGAAGTTATTTAAATAGTGAAACTTTCATAACCATATTACCTTGATTAACTGGGTTGTATTTAACCTTATTGGAGAAACCTTTTTTAAGAATTATTTTTATCTAGAAATTTTTTTAGATACTCAATTCACCCCCCCCCCCTCCCACTTGAGTAATCTACTCCAACCAACATTTGGTATCATAGGTTGTTTATTATGACTCTGTTTAACATTATTCAACGGTGATTATAGTTGTACTTTAAAGATCAGTAAATTTATATTAATTATAAATTTTTATCTCTTTCAAAGTATTTCTTATTATAGATAATAGATTGGTAGGTGCTGCATCTAACAGAACACCATTTTTCAATGGAACAAATTATGCTCAATGGAAAATTAAAATGAAAATGAATTTAGAAAGTATGGGTTTGGAAATCTGTTCTTCCATTATAGATGAATATAAGATCCCTTCCACTGATACAATCACATGTGATGAACCTATAAAAACTGCATACAATAACAATTTGAAATCCATGAATGCCTTGAATTTCTCCTTAGGAGATGAGGAATTTAATAGAATTTCTGCTTGTAAAACATCCCATGAAATTTGGGATACATTGTCTGTTTCACATGAAGGAACATCCAGTGTGAAAGATATGAGACTTAATACTTATACTATTAAATATGATAACATTAAAATGACACCCGATGAGTTTTTTTTCTAACATGTATCTAAGGTTCAATGAAATTGTCAACATAATGATTTCTCTTGGAAGAGATGTAACTGCCAAGGAACATATCATGAGAATGCTCGGATGTTTTCCTGACAGATAGAGAGGAACATCTATCTCAATTAGAGAATCATGCGACACTAGTAAGATACCTATAAAAGAACTCATTGGGAAACTGATGATGTAATAAGAGGAGTTGAAAATCTACAAAGAATAGGAGGATGAACCCAAAAGAAAATATATTTCATTCAAGACTGCCACCTTTAAACACAAAGACAAAGGGAAATTGGAAGCTTCTATAGAAAGTTATAGTAGTGAAAAACAATCCCCTGATGGTGAAGAGAAGATGGATTAATTAGCCCAAAGATTTAAAAAAATTTACAAGAATAAAAACTTTTTCAGAAATCTTAACTTCAGGGGAAGATATGACCAAAAAAATAGGAAGAAGGATCGGAAAAAAGTGACAAGACTAAAGAGATTGTCTACTATGAATGTAGGTACATAGGACATATCAAGGATGACTTTCCAAATCTCAATTACAAAAAGAGATATGAGGACAAGTATATGATGTATAAAAAGGCTATGAAGGCCACATGAAGTACTTCTGAGGACAGTTCAAGTGACTCATAAAAATCACATGATGAATACGCTAACAAAGACAATATGTGTTTTATGACATACACATGTGAGGTAACACTGGACTCTATACATAATTATTGTTATTCTAGAAATGAGAGTGACACTAAAAATATGACAAATACATAAATGTTTGCATACTTTAACATTATTTAAGAAACATGAAATGAACTAAAAGATAAATATAAATCATTGGAGAAAAAATATTCTCTTACTGTGACTGTTAAATCTAAACTCACAACTAAAAAAGAGAAAATTCTCAATTTCTCAAAGAGAAAAAAAATAAAATGTCTAATGGGAAGTTGAAAATGACTAAGAAAAGTTTACCAATGGGAAAAATACTCTTACTTAAATACTAGGTAAACAAATTTCCTGTAAATTCAATACTGGCATTGGTTATCAACGTGGAAAGATAAATCATGGTAGAAAAAACTTGGTTTCTAAATCTAGGACATATTGTTTTATTCCAAGTGCTGGACACAAATCAACAAGTTCAAGTTATGATACACTTTCTACTATTTCTTGTTTTTCTGGACCAAATAATGTTTATTTTTCAAATACATTACATTATGCTTATAGGAAACCTATGAGTTAGATGTGGGTTATTAAAGCACTTATCACTAATGTTACTGGACCCAATAAAGTATGGGTACCAAAATCTATTTTAGCTTGATCATTATTTAGGAAATCTACTTAATGAGTTCCTATAAAAGTTTATGGTACTTTGAAAGCAGGTGTTCAAGACACATGACAGGAGACTACTCATTCTTCAAGAACATAATACAAAATGATGGAGGACATATCACTTTTGTTGACGATGCCAAAGGAAATATTATTGGCCTTGTCCAAATCTGTAACTCTATCTCAGTTTTAATTTCAAAAGTACTACTTGTTGATGGTATGAAATATAATCTTCATAGTATCTCACAATTATGTGATAATGGATTTCATTCTAGATTTGAAAATTTTGCTCGCAATGTTTTTAATTGTAAAGAAGAACTAGTGTTTTGTGCATTAAGAAATGAAAATGTTTATTCTGTTAACTTAGATTCATTAGTTTATTAGAATGCTTGATGCCTAAGTGTATTTCATAAAGAGTCTTGGATTAGGCATATGATACTAGGACACTGTAATATTCACGCCCTACAAAATCTAACTAGAAAAATATTAATCAAATACCTACCCAAACTTGAGTTTCCAAATAATAATGTGTGTAATCTCTATCAAAATGGAAAACAATACAAAATTTACATCAATCCGAAGAATGAATTTTCAACTTCTCAACCTCTTGATCTGGTTTGCATGGATTTGTTTGGACCATATAGAGTTTCTAGTTTAAATGGGAATCATTATGTTTATGTTCTTGTACATGAAATTTCTAGATATACTTGGATCATCTTTCTGGCACAAAAAAGTGAAGCCTGCTAGTATTTTAATAAATATTCCATATTTGTAGAAAATCTAAGTGGACTTAGAATTAAATCCTTAATAAGTGATCATGGCTGTGAGATTGAAAATAAGGAGTTCGAATCATTTTTCTCACAAAATGGATGTAGTCATAATTTATCTGCCCCTAGAACACCTCAAAAAAATGGAGTAGTAGAAAGAAGAAATAGAACCCTGCAAGATATTTCTAGAACAATTCATACTCAATATGGCCTAACTATTTATTTTTGGGATGAATATGTGAATACATCATGCTACATAAATAATACAGTTTTAATCAGACCTATTCTTAAGATGACTTCTTATGAGTTGTGGAACAATCAAACACCCAAAGTTGGTAGCTTCAAATTTATTAGTTGAAAAGTCTATATCCTTAATACTAATAACAATCATGGAAAAAATTTCATCCAAGAGTGATAAAGGCATCTTTTTTAGGATATTCAACTTCTAGTGAAGCCTATAGAGTGTTAAATAAAACAACTAAATGTATGGAAGAATATTTTCATGTCAAATTTGATGAAACATATCCACATGATCCAAAAACCATTATATAGAACCTGTAGGATGGTGTATCTAATATAAACATTAACTCAAAATCCTCAAACCATTATGTGAAGGAATTTATAAAGACATTCAGTTCTGTAAATTCCATAAACTCAATTCAAAATGGACCTAAACATGTTGATGAACCTGAAATCACTAGTCCTTCATTTTCTAGAGCTGTTAGATATCTTAAGAACCATTATTTAGATGCTTTTGTAGGAGACATAGAAAAAGGAACTCAAACTATAGCTTCTCCTAGAAATCAGGTTGAACATCATGTCTTCTTGTCACAACAAGAACCTAAAAACATTAATGATTCTATCAATGATGAATTTTGGGTGATAGCTATGCAAGAAGAACTTAATTAGTTTGAAAGGAACAATGTTTGGAAACTTGTCGAAATACCCAAGGACACATTCACCATAGGCACTAAATGGGTGTTTATAAATATGGTAGATAAAATTGTTAACATAGTTAGAAACAAGGATATATTTTATGCACAAGGCTATAGTCAAGTTGAAGGAATTTTCTATGAGGAGACCTTTGCACCAATAGCTAGACATGATCCATCATAAATCTTCTTTCTTATGCTGCACATCTGAATTTCAAAATATATGAAATTGATTTAAAAATTGAATTCTTAAATGGGTGTATAGCTGAGGATGTCTTTGTTGAGAAGCCTTCTAGTTTTACAAATCCTCATTTTTCAAATCATATTTTCATATTTTCAAAAGCATTATACGGTTTAAAACGACCTCCAAGGGCCTGGTATGATAGCCTGAGTACATTTCTTATTTATAATTGTTTTACAAAAAGAATATTTGATCCTACCATTTTTTAAAAACGAATTTTCTAATGAAGTTTTAGTTGTTCAAATCTATGTTGATGATATTATTTTTGGATCTTCAAAAAAAATTATGTATTGACTTTTCTAAAATGATGCAAAATGAATTTGAAATGAGTTTAATGGGTGAACCAATATTCTTTCTCCGATTTCAAATCTTTCAAAATAATGATGGTATTATTTTAAGTCAAAGTAAATACATTGGAGATCTTATAAAATGTTTTGGATTGGATGGCAATAAAAGTAGTGACACTCCAATGAGTACCACCTGTAAGATGGATTTTGATGAATATGGAAAATCTATTGATCAAACAACTTATAGTGGATTGACTGAAAGTTTACTCTACTTAACTACTATTCAACATTACATTATGTTCAGTGTGTGTATGTGTGCTTATTTTCAAGAAAATACTAAGGAATCTCATTAAATTACTGTAAAGATAATTTTTAAATTCCTCAAACTTACTCCCAATCTATGATTGTTCTATGATAAAATACAATCATTTTATTTAGTTGGTTATTCTAATGCTAACTTCGGTGGATGTAAGTTTGATAAAAAAATCACCTCTTGAACATGTCACTTTTTAGGCTAGTTACTAGTGTCATGGTGTAGTAAGAAACAAAATTTTGTTGCATTATCTACGGCAAAAGCTGAATACATAGCTGCTGGTAGTTGTTGTGCACAAATGTTTTGGATGAAACACTCATTACTAGATTATGGATATCAATTTAGGCATTTACCTATAAATTGTTACAACAAAAGTTCTATTAATATATCAAAAAATAATTTTTCACACTCTAGGACAAATTATATTGATGTAAGACATCACTTTTTTAGAGATCATTATCAAAAAGGTGATATCAATTTGGAATTCATTAGAAATGAATATCATCTCGCAGACATATTCACAAAACCATTAAATTTGAAAAGAATAAACTACATCATACATGAAATAGTAATTATAAACCTTAAGTATATATATTAATGTTTCATATTATACTATTTCATATCGAACTGTTTCATAACTTACTATTTCATATTTTACTGTCTTAAGACCCACAATTTCATTTTTACTGTCTCACAGTTAGTACTTTTTCAGTTACTATTTGACACTTACTGTCTCTGACAATATGGTCGCACGATTTAGAAATCACACCTATTGGTGTCTCACCGTAAAAGATAGTCATTTTCTTACCATGAGAGTTACTTGTTGTCTCACAGTGAGAGTCAATTACAATCTCACCAAAATAATTCCTTATTATTTTATTTATAAATTAGAACCCGTATCACTGTAATTACTTATTTCTTTCCCTCTATTTTGTTTTTACGATGTTTGGTATTCCTAAATGATAAAGTAAAAATAATTTTCACTCATTCTTCACTTGAGAATCTTTCTATTCTCTCAAACCATAACACTTATTCAATCTTTCAACCCATCTCTCTCTTGAACATTGGTGAATTCCTAGGATGAAATACCCTTTGTTGTCGACTCCTAAGAAACACAGTTCAATTAAGAAGAAGATCGCGCCTAAGTTATCACCTGAGGGTCCACTAAATCCGAATCTGGTGAACCAAAATGTAGTGCCAAATAATGATATATGCCCTAAGGGGTTTTTGTCGAGTAAGACTCTGGTATTGAAACTATTAAAAGAGCAAGGCTGGTTAGATTGGTTTGCAAATCAAGATAGACATTTCTACCCGAAGTTGGTTGCACAATTTTATCAGTTTGTACAATTTTTGTTTGATTTTGAATGTGGTTACGTTTTAAGGAGTTGGATAAATGGCTAGAGATTCTCTTTTTCTTAGAGTTTATGGGATGAATGCATTTGTATGCCTCATGAAGGTATTTTTGAATACTATTAGATAGGACCTCCACCTCCTAGTGAATTCATTGTTTTAGCAGATACATTGAAAAGCTTAACCAGAAATGGAACCAAGAGTAGAGCCATCGCTGCTGAACAGGATGGAGAATCTAGACATATGTTTATGTTTATTAAAAACATGATTATCCCCAGAAAAGGTGATTTATTTGTACTTAAATATCAGGATATATTTTTTATTCATCTTATGAAAAAATCAACATAAAATAAATCTTTGTAAGTATGTCATACACCGTATTTATGAGTTGATCAAGACCACATCCAAGTCCACCTTTATATTCTACTCTCTGTTTATCTCTGCCATGATACATGCTAAAGGATTGGTTGGACCAAATGAAGATGTTATCAAAGATCATGATTTCTGCCTTTCAAGATCCATTATCAAGAGGATGAAAATAAATTGGAATCGTTGGAAAAAGAAATCGGTGGATGACAATGAGAGGATCTATGAAAATTTAAATCCATTGTAACATCCTTCAAGACGAAAAGTTATTTCTAACCCTGGTTTGGATCCAGATGAAGTTGTTGAGTATTCTGAAGATGAAGAAGAAGAGGTTGCTGAACCTACCAGAGAAACAATTTCCGATGAGGAAGACAGTACTCATGCTTCTCAAGTAGTAATTGAGAATGAAATTCAAGTACCTGAATCGATTGTTGACTTAGAAGAAAAACAAACTACTGAAAAATATTTTGTTGTTGCTGAAAGAGAAAAGAGATCTATAGAAGAGCACAAAGATGAAAATTTTTCCCTTATTCAAGAAACTATTGTTGAGGAACATGCTGAAAAATAATATTCTATAAATGAAAACGAATAGAATGTTGTTGAAGAAAATATAGAAAATAAAATTCCTGTTATGCAAGAAGCTGACATTGAAAAGCTCCCAATGGAACAATCTATTCCTGAATTCATTTCTTCAGCTGAAGAAATAATGGAGCTAGCTTTTCAATTGGCTCAAAAAGAAATGCTTGAGGAAGAAAGGGGTTAATTCATAGAAATAGATCAAGGCCCTAAACCACTCATTCATGAGAATTATGCACCTGTTGAGGGGGAGAAGCCCCCCAATCTGGAATCAATTGTAGTTCCCAATCTAATTGATCCAAGCCCAGTAGACACCTAGTAAAATTTTCCTAGTTTCTATGATGTGAATGACTCTCATGAAGTCTCAGTCAAAGGTCTATACCATTCCACTATGTTTCAGTTGAAAATGGAATCTTCTCCTAAAGTTGTCACTTCCAAAGAACCTAATCCTGCCTCATCCTGTATCTCTGAGCCTTCAACAGAACCTCAAACCTTTATCAGTAAAGATGACCTGAAAGATTTTGGAGAAAATCTTTTGGTTAGGGTTGAAAAACTCTTGAATACCCAACTAGATCCAATAAAAAATATAAGTGAGAGAGATGCCTCACTGTTGTTGGAAAAAGTTATCTGGTATATTCAACCAAAAATGATTCATGAGATTCAGGAAGTCCTAATTGAGAACAGACTGCTCAGTGATGAAATAAAGACTCTAAGAGTTCTGGTTGAATAAATGAAATAAGTGATGATGTCGTGATCAGAGTCTACTTCTCATCCTGTTGAAATTGTTGTTCCTCAAACCCCCCAGAATATTCCTTCTCTGATTCAACCTCATTTATCTTATTTAGATGAAAAGGTAGTTTAAAGGAACAAATAGATAGTGAAAGAGATGTTTGAGCTTGTTGTTGGTCTTAACAAGCTCACTGACGAGTATAAGGGGTGCCTTCAAAAAGTTCTAAATCAACTGAAATATCTTACCTCAGTTATCACTGCTTTTAAAGCCTTTGTACAATCATCTCAACCTTCCTTAGATTGTGATCAATTTATAAAAGTGGTCATAGAATATGTTTAGGTTGTACTTAGGGGTTTTAATAATGATTATCTATGTGAAGTTATCAGGAACAGTGAAAGAGTTCTTGATCTGGTCCAAATCCATTCCAAAATTTCTAATGATACTCTACAAGAAATTTCCATTAAAGTGGACTTATATTTCAATCGAATCTTATCAAAGACTGATTTGGCCAATAATTTCAAGTACCTTGTGGAAAATCTGAGGATTCCCCCTGTTACTCAAGCCTTCAAGACTCATATCCAAAATATCACTGAGTTCACTCGTCTGTTGGATAAGTTTATGGAAAACAAGGATGTCTTTGAAAAAGCCATCTAGTATGGTGGAGAGATAATTGCTGATTTTATCAAGCTTCTAAGGCCCTATCTTCATGTACAGAGTACTGCAATAGTTTCTCTTACAGATTCACCTCTGATACATGGTTTTCCTACCTTTACCTATCCCAAGCCTCCATCTCTATGTTTTTCAGTCAGGCACTGGATCAGATCAGGCATGTGATCCTTAATCAACAACTGCCTCGGTGTTCTATTACACCTACAGTGGATCCCTCTATCATCGAAGGTCATATTTTTCCTTCTATATGAACTAGATCACTCTGTTCTTCTACCTCAACCTCTGCTCATATGTCTTCTTCTTCGGATGCTGCTACTAATGGAAAACATAAGACCAACAAGTTATGAAGAACAGTGACTTCCCACCTTTGATATAAATTTTGTTGCCATTGTTTCTCTCTCTAATATTTGTACTGAAGCTTCTTTGATCACATGCAATGTGCACCTTTATTATATCGTCTTATTTACTCTTTTTTATAATCCCAAAAGGGGGAGAACTCTATATATGATTTGTTATAGACACATTGGAGAAAATTATATGCACTTTGGGAATCTGTAGTTAGAAAACATATCACAAACATACACTCTAAGTACACATGATTTGTGATCATCAAAAAGTGGGAAATATTTTTAATCCTAATGTATTAATCATGTTTTAATGATCACAAATCCTATTCCGTCTATAAACTTTTTTTACCCTATGTAATATATCTCACAACAAATGTAGAGTTGTTTAGTAAAATCTAATCAAAGCTATTATGTGGTATACACTCATTTTGGTTACTATACACCACCTTTTGATTTACTTTATAATTATTTCTTTGAAAAATGATTGAGTCTAACCTAATCTATGAATATCTATACTTATGTTTGAGTATAGATATTTGGATAGGTCTGTGACACCGTGAGTCTTCCACCGGTTATGTTTTTCTAGAAATGTAATGACACAACATAAGCATGAGACATCGTGGCCATGAGACAGCGTAACCATGAGACACCCTGACCGTGAGACATCGTAATTATGAGACACCATGAATGAGACATCATGATCCAGACACCGTGAACTAGACATCGTGAACGAGACACCATGAACAATCCAGACACCATTTGAGGGAGACGTTGTTTCCAGGACATACTATGACACCGTTTCTCAATCTGTTTTTTTTTGTTTTTTAATTTACTCTTTAAAGATCATATTTCATGTTTTTAATTTCATTTAAATAATTAATGTTTATTTGTATACATGTCCCCTGACATTACGATGTAAAAGGTGCAGAATACATGTAACCTATCGACTCAGACCCATGCACTCCAAGATAAAAGAGTAGTGTGGACCAGAAACAAGATACTGATGAAAGCGAGGAAAGCGTGAATGAGCACAAAAAAAAGAACACACTTAGAGAATATTTTTTAAGAAATTATTCTCACATGAAACTCGACGCTGCTGAAGAACACACAAAGTATACTTGAATCAAAGAATTGAGAACATCTTAGTATTGTCAAACATAACAAATAACACCGGCCAGATCTATCTGACTAGCGACACACTATTTCCCATATAAGGATTTGATTTATGCATCTAATTCATCTCAGATGTCCAGAGATACAAAGAATAACACTCAAAGAACCTCTTACATATTTCAATATTTCTTCTCTGTTGTGTATCATTTTATTAGCTTTTGAGCAGTGTGTGTATCTGTATAACAACACACTCTTTCTTGTGCATTAAACTGAAGGATACAATATATCCTTTCTCAGAAATCTTTTTTACACTTGTTGATACCCATGGATAAGTGTGTAAGAGGTCCCTGTGTGGACTGGTAGTTTATACCCACGAAGAACTATGGAAGAGGTCAAGTGACCTAGATGGTCTTGTGTATTGTTGTTAACCCCGATCCAATGTGTGGATCATGTTTATTTTTGTAAACTGCATGGTGTCAGGTGATCACCAACTAGAGTGTATTAGTTCTCGGCTTGAGACTGAACCACTTGTTTTATATCTGTTGTGCTGCTTAATTTAGTCTTCACTATTTTACTACTTCACTATGTAATTTAGAAATAACTAAATTCACTTTGATATTTAATCATGGGAAGAATTAATAATTGTCTTAACGTAGTATAATAGCATCAAAAGTAATATTAATAAGTGATATTGACATTAATAACAATTAATCAATATTCTAAGAAGTTATTTAAAAAGTAAAAATTTGATAACCATATTACCTTGATTAACTAGGATGTATTTAACCTTATTGTGGAAACCATTTTTAGAATAATTTTTATCCAAAATTTGTTATAAATACTAAATTAGTCAACATCTTGTGTAATCTACTCTAACCAGTAGCTATAATCTGTGGTCTTGGACTAGATGAATTAAACCATGCTTAAAATTTCCTACTACTTATGAAAAGCAGAAAACCATTGCATTTGCCTATAAAGGAAAGATAATGTAGGACAAATCAGGTGTGCAACAGTGAAGCTGAAATTTGATACATTCAAAATGTTTGATGGAGAAACTATCACACAGTATAATGGAAGGATTATAGAGATTGTCAAAAATATAATAGTATTAGGTGATCTCATCAGAAAAGTAGATCAATATTTGAATGTACTGAGAGTATTACCTTCCAAATATAATGGTATATATGTTGTAATTCGACAATCATCTCCTATAAAAAATATGACAATGAGAGAATTAATTGGGAACTGATGATGTATGATGATGAAACAAAATATGAAGCTGAATATCATAAAGTATTAGTGAAAAAGTATAATACTACACTAAACATAACATCTCAGAAGAAAATAAAATGAATAAATCATGAATTTAGAGATGAAAATAATTCAGATACATCATATTTTTTAAATTGAATTGGCCCAATTATCAAAAAGTATAAAAAGTTTTATAAAAAGAAATTACGATTCATATAATCATTCAAGAGGGATGAGAAAGACTCGAGGGAAGTCAGATGCTCTGAATAAAATTAATTAGGTCATATAAGACAAGATTTTCACCAGCAAGAAGGTGAAACGATAATGAAAAATATTATATATAAGAAAAATGATGACAATGGACATAAAGGAAAAAAGATCAATTGAGGATACTTGGAGTGTTTTTTAAGACTCTTGTATATCATCAAAATATGATTCATAAAAGGAAGAATAAAATATAAAATCAAATATGTACTTCATGATAGAAAAAGATAAGGTATAAACCACTTGTTTATCTAATTATAATTATGCTTCTAGTTCAAATTGTACAAATAATTAATTGGTTTCCTACTAAAATATACTAAAAGGTAAATATTATACCTTATTAAAGAAATGAACATCCTTAAAGAATATCCAAAAGGATATATTAGGAGAAGGAGATGCCTTACTTAAACAACATCAAGAGTTATTTGAAAATTTTGAAACATCTACCACAAATTGTGTTGATCATCAAAATAATATTATCACATTAAAATATGAAGTACAAACTTATAAATGTTCTACACTCTTCATTACAAAAGGAGAGAATATTATGAATGGAATTATGGGTAAAAATGTCCATAGAAAGAAAATATTTGGTATAGGAAGTAAGGGAGAAATAATAAACTATATAATAATTATTTTGTTCCCAACTCAAAAATTGTCCCTTGTCATTTTTGTGGAATAGAGAGAAATATAACAAAAAACTGTTATTTGAGAACTCCTCAATTAAATGGAAATAAAAATGAATTTATTTCAAAAAATATTTCTGAAGTAAATGATATGAGTTATGGAAAAACAAATTAGATCAAGATTCCCAGATCTCTACTAGCTAGCACTGCTGGACGCAAAAGTATATGGCTACCAAAAAAGAATTTTTTAAATTTCCTTCGCAGGAAACATTCCATAGAAATAGAAAATATATATGGTATATGGATAGTGGATACTCTAGGAATAAGAGCAGAAACTCATCAAACTTTAATTAATTAGTCTTCTGATAACATGAGACTTGAAAACCAGAAAAATGATTTTGAAAATAACATTGATAAAATTCAGTCTAGTTCAGAAGAACATGATACTCATGATACTAAAAGTGTTTTACCTAGACACTCATGAACCCTAAATAATTATCCTTTATAAACTCTTATAGGAATCCTATACATAATAATAATAAATAGAAGATATACAGGAAACCTAGTTGAATTTTCTGCCATTCTATCTGAACTAGAAGTTAAATCTTTTGAACAAGCTTAAGAAGATCAGAGTTAGATGTTATCAATGAAAGATGAGATAAATGAATAAAAAAGGTTTGATGTTTGGGAATTAGTTGAAAGACCATCAAATTATCCATCTATAATAACTAAGTGGGTCTTTAGAAATAAAAAATATGATCAAGGGATTATAACTAGAAAAAATCTTGACTCGTAGCTAAAGGATATAATGAAGAAGAAGGTATAGATAAGAAGAAAAATTTTCCCCCATATCTATATTAGAAGCAATTAGAATTATTTTATCTTATGTGTCTCGTATGAACATTAAAGTACATTAGATAAATGATAAATCAACCTTTTTGAATGGCTATTTTATAAAGGAAGTTTAGTATGAACAACATCCTGGATTTGAAAATTCTCAAAAACCAGATTCTATTTTTAAACATATTAAATATCTCTATGGCCGTAAAAAATCATCTAGTGATTGGTATAAAAGATTAAGTTCATTTCTTTGGAAAAATGGATTTACTTTTTGATTGGAAGATCTAACAATTTTTAAGAAAAACATTTTTTATAATACATAATTACTTCATATCTATATCGACGATGTTATTTTTTTCAACAAATGATAGAAATTGTAATTATTTTTCATAACTTATGAAAAAAGAATTTGGAATGAGTATGATGGTAGAATTGAACATATATTTAGAACATAAAATTTATCAAAAATATTGTGGGACTATTTTAAACCAAATTAAATGTTTTGCGGATTTATTGAAAAAGTATGGTCTTGGGAACAACAAGACATATACAAATCCCATGTGTACCAATATTAAACGTGATTTGGATGAAGCTAGAAAACCGGTGGACAAAACGTTATATAAGGGTATGACTGGTAGATTATTATATCTTACAACTAGTAAATATGATATTTTGTTTTTAATATGTATATGTGAATAATTTCTATCAAATCCTAAATAATTTCATCTTATTTATATCAGAATGATTTTTGGACATTTGAAGGGAACTATTTTTCAATCTTTTTAAGCCAAAAAACATCTGATTTTATTTTAATACCATATTCAGATACTAATTATAGTGGTTGTAGATTACACAGGAAATGTTCCTAAGGAACCTATCACTTTTTTTAAAAAAAAATTAGTATCATGATCTAGTATGAAACAACACTTAGTTTCCATATAAATTTTCTATATAAAATATATATCTGTAGGTAGTTGTTATGCATAATTAATGTTGACGAAAAAAACACTAATGGACATTGGATTAAATTATTATATTATGCCTATTTAATGTGAAAATACAGGTTTTATAAATATTTCAAAAATCCAATAAGTCATTCAAGAAGTAAGAATATTGATTTTAGGCATTATTTTCTGAGATATCATGTTCATAAAAGGAATATATCTTAAGAATATATATATAATCAATATCAATTAGCTGATATTTTTACTAAACAAATTCTCATTGTCAGTTTTGATTTTATTAAGGGGGAGTTAGGTTTATTCTATTTTTAAATAAATGTTAATCTATTTAATTATAAATTTTTATTTTATTTTATTTTAGTTTATTTTAGTTTATTTTATTTTAAATTTTATTTATTTATTTATTCAAATTTATTTATGTTTAATTTTTTTGATTACTTTAAATTTTATTTGTTATAAAAAAATCTTCTATATATTTCAGTAAATTTATTATATCTTAAATTTATGTATGCTCCATGTTTTCAAAAAAAATTATAATTACCTTACGTAATAACACGGGAAACAAGGCATTATCAAAAACATTTCGAATACTTATCCTTTTTATTTCTCAAACCATTTTTTAATACTGAACCTCTTCTCTACCTTCATTTACCTCTATTTTCATTCAAAAACATAGAACCTAAAAACATAAAATATTTCATTTCTCAAAAATGAAGAAAACTAAGAGAATAGAAGAAGGTCAAGCCAGCAGCCTGAAGCATTAGAGAGTTTCTGGAAGAAATATTTTGAAAGGAAAAGTAGTTGATTTCGAAGGGCACTATCAGAAAAATCTTCTCCTGATGCAGGAACTAGATTTTCAAGGATTGGAATCTATGTTCAATGAGGGGAACCTAGAATTATTTTATGTGGTATCACTAAAAGTTTCCTAAAATAGTGTTCAGTTTGGTTTTGTAGATTATAAAGATATAGTTTTCACAAAAATAGATGATAAAGAGTCTTCCGTTTATTTGACTAAAATTTCTCAAATTTTAAACTGTCATCATGAGGGGGTATTTAATTTAAATCTATGGTCTATCAGAGATAAGGAACATAAATATTAATACATTATTTCTTTTTTGTTTAGTTCAACAAACATTAGAACAATGTTTTTCATGGAACTCAAGCAAGACCAAAAAATCATGGTTATCCATATTCAAACAGGAATTTCTCCAAGGATGGCTGAGATAGTGAAGATTCTATATCAAAACATGTATACCATGTTTCTATTTTTATGTAAAATATTGATGAATTTTCCTAGGTATATGTTCAAATATTTTCACTACAACTGTCAAATAAATGCTAGGGGGACTTTTTATCCTTATGAAAGGATAATCTCTCAAATTTTCCTTAATAAAGGAATGATTTATTTAATAGATTCTCAAATAAATTTTCATCAATGTAATGTACTCAGTGCGTGAAATTTTGAGAAGGTATTTTTTTCTCGAGTACAGTAAAAGGAAAGATTATTCTAGTTGGTGAAGATGACCAACAAATATCATGATTTTTTCTCAGGGGGAGAACTGTCCAATTGGAAATGATGGAATTAGTGAAACATGAGGGGAAGGAATTTTGAAACCAACCCATAGAATATTATAATTTTCATAAGAAGAATTATAAGAATAGGAAGAATATGTTTTTCATGTATAATTGGTTATGAAACCATGAAAAAAGAGTATATCCACCTGCTGAATAACCAGTGTTGGGATTAAGTGAGGCTACCAGGTTAGTAAATTTGGAAGAAAATTTTATTGAGGGAGAAAAACAGGTTGAAGTTCTGATAAGATATTTGAAGAATGTTGTTTTACCAGTTGTCCAAGAAGAATAGAGATATTTTTAATAAGTTAAATAGTTGATCAGATCATAAAATGTTGCTATTGAAATTTTCAAGAATCTAGACATATCTGTTTTTGATCATGTGGATGATAGGCATTAATCTGAAACTGAATATGAAATAGAATTTCTTGATATTTTTTCTAATTCAAGTGAAAAATCCATTAAAACCTAGTATAGAAGTAATGGGAAAATTCTCCTTCAATATCACTAGATATTTTGGTAATTGGTCAGTCGCAACATATAGATGAAGGGAAATCTGAATCCCTGACTATCCTAGTTGAATATCCTGTAATTATGTTTAATAAGTCTCAGGAAGAGAATTTCAATATTTGTCAAGATTTGGAAGCTACAATGAAAAATTTACAAAAACATAGAGAAAATTCAATTTCCAAAAATTAATTTAATGCTTTCAAGAGATAGATTTTGAATGAAGTTGGAAATATTAAGTCTGAAATTGTTTATAAATCAATCATTGATGATCTAAAGTTGTATTTGGGAAGTTATTTTGAATTAATCAAGAGTAGTGTTGGTCAGACCAGTACATCTACCGCTGCTCCTAATACAAGTCCATATCTGATTCTACTATTTTTGGAAATCACCTATATCATGGCTGACATGAATGATCGTAATCAAAAACTCTGGTGCAATAGTGCTCCTTTTCCAGTTCTGTTGGACCATTAGAAATTTCATGTTCACCAACTGACATAGAATGAACCTGGTATCAGGTTTATGTTGATAAATTTTACAAACAATTTGGATCACTTTATGTATTAAGAGGAAAGCTTGAATGAATCTTTGAAATTCTTTATTGTTGAGAATTTTTATATCAGTCATGATTCAAGAGTTTTGATTATACAGTCGGGGGGGGACAGTCTTATGGGAAAGTTGTGGTTACATACAGCAGAGTTGAAAGATATATTTGAATCTACTCAAAATCTATACAACCTTATCCAAATGAAATCCTACCCAATATTTTGTACCATAACCATTTCAGTCGACTAAACTTGTTTTCTAGTCATACTTATTATTGTACCTATACAATTTTTTGATCAATAAAATTTTCATATTTTTTTTTATTTTTGTGTACATTATTTAATATTATTTTATGTTTATGTATCAAGCCATAGATCCAGTATTATTTATTTAAACAGATTATTATAACAGTAACTTATTGATATTTTCATAATTAAAGGTGTTTTAATAAAATTTTATACTTTATTTTTTGTCTCACAAAATGGGTGGAAATTTGGAAAAACACAATATTTCTTTTTATCAAAATAATTCTGTCAAGTAAAATTTTGAATTATATTCTTTTAATTGTTTGACAAATTCTAAATCCTATTATTAATTGTACTAGTTTTCTGATCATCAAAATGGAAGAGATTGGTGTGCACGTATTGTATCAACAATACTCAATAAATTTTATTGACTTTGAAGCACATTAATTCCATTTCTTGTTTTACTAATGATATTTAATTTAGTGCATTTGAATAAATAAATATTCTTTATATTACTTATTTTGGAATTATATTCAAGATTAATTAGAACTTACTTTAATTTGTTTGAAACACTCTTAATAATGTTATGGAAACACTATTTATATTGTATATTGAAGAATGTAATGTAAGGAACAAATCCTTCATTTGTATTAAACCATATGTTGAAACCTCAGTGTGTTTGGTTAATCGACCTTATGTTGATAGAATGGTATGGATAAAGAACCATACATTTGGATAAAAACTTAAATTTGACAATGATAAAAGGTATGGTTGATGATCCCTATGTAAGTTTGGAACCTTATGTTTAGAAAGCAAATGTATGTATCATCAACCTTACATTTGTTACTAGCCTTACATTGTCTACCATACTCTTGAAGAATGACTGAATGTAGTGTTGATGAACCCTATGTTTGGAATTTTGTCATTTTTTAAGGAACTTACGTATGAATTTTCATCACCATACATTTGAATATATGTTTTTATCGGAGTTTTGGACAATAGTCTTCGTGGAATATAAGGCTGATTTGATGCATAGTTTTCAAACTATTTAAATCTTGTTATCGGACAATTAAAATCCAATTTTTTGAATGATTAAAAGATCGTTATGATAAATTTAATGAATCATATTAAGAATAAAACTTATCTCCTATTCTTAAGGTATGTTATGACTACTCTAATAAATCTTAGGAATTATAATTCTTATGATTTATCAGCCGATTTTCCTAGATCTAAAATTGAAAAGCTGGCTCTCTGCTTTATTTATTCTATCAATGTATTTGTTATATATATGTGTGTATGATTCAAATCAAAATATATATTGAGATATATATAGAGCCATATATTATGACACATATTTTATTAGTGAAACTACATTCTTGTAATGAACTTTTACAGATCTTCTGCAATAATCGGTTAGAATCTATTTTCTACATATAAGGATATAGCAGAGATATACAGGTTCTAAATCTTGTGTTTTCTATATGTCTTCTTCTTATATATGTTTCTATTTTTATTTCAAATATCTATTGCAACATAATCACTGCAGAACTTTTTTTTCTTGAAGAAACTATTTTCTGAAGAATAAGATACATCTACTATCTGTTGTTGTTCCAATTTTGAACTTCAACCAAAACCCTTTTTAATCATATATTTTGTTTAAGAGTTTCAAATTCTCATAATCTATTGTGGTGGAGTATAATCTTCTATATCTAAGCTATGGTTTTTAGGATATCTATTAAAATAACAAGAAGGATATGTTTTTATCCTTACTTTTAAAGGTGTCAATCGCCCACACTCATTTGTGGATTGGTCTTATGATATGAGGACCTAACTAGTGAAATTCATGAAACTCACAGAGGGAGTTATAGTTGGAGTGTACTAGGGGATCTATATTCCCCGAACCACTATAAACATATGTGTTCTGTATTTCTATTTTATCCACTATTCATAATTTCATTCAGAAGATAAACACTGGTTATCTGCATAATCTTGGTCGACATCGAAAGGAAGAATTGTGAATGATTTTCAAAAGGTTGAAAAGACACAATTCAAACCCTCTTTGGTATATTTTTTTATTCCGACATAACAATTAGAAGTTCTAGATTGAATGGTATGTGTACCTTTCACTATTGTGTTATCGCACCCCTCATCAGAAACAATTCTCACATGATATTTCCCTTTGTCCCATGGTTTAATAGGTTACTCACGCCGATAATCATCACTTACCCTCGGGTTTGGACACTGGATATCATAATTATAATTCTCCTTGAACATGAAGCAATGATGTTTTGGAGGTTCATTCTATACATTTTTTCATCAATCCGCATCATTATACTACTATTTCCCATTATTTCAAAAATTAGTTGTTTGATGGTATTTCCTTACACAATTAAAATACTTATTAAACCCCATAAGAAAATTTCCTCCAATATTCTTTCCAAATTTAGAGAATAAAAGAAATATAATCTTCTTCACTATGTGGTTTTTATATTTTCCTTCGAACTCCATCTTCCTTTTCTTATCAAAATAATGAGAATGGTTTATAACTCCAACCATTATTTCAGCATTGATCTCACAACTCAAATCCACTTTATAGCTACTAGATTCATCTCTGGTTAACACCGTTCTAAGACATGGATTTAGGCCAATTAAATTATTTTTCTAACCTACTTTATTGTTGTATGATAATTAAGCAGCTTATATTGCATGTATTTTTAAATTTTCCATATAGGTACTGATGGATTCATAGGCTTTTTCTTTAACTCGAGGAACTCCTTTTCTGTCTTCATACAGAGAACATGGGGAAAGTAATTATTAAAGAATAAGTTCCAAAACATGTCCAATCCATGGATTAAATTTCATATTGATTCCTTGTAATATTGATTAGAGTTCACCACTGGTATTCTTTATCTTCTAAATTATAAACTACCAGAATTAATTTCTCATATTCTAAATACTGGAGAATAGAGAATATTTTTTAGTGGTGTTGATCAATTGTTCAGAAACACATGGTTAGAAAGATCCACTAAAACAAGGAGGAAATTTCCCAGTGGATAACTCAACAGAATATTGTTTCCTCCCTTTCTTATCTCAAATTATATCATTATTCATAGCATAAGAAATTTGGATGATAAAAGCAATGAGATTTTTCATTCTAGATCTCATAGCGTCTACTTTCTCAGGAGTACAATCAAAGAATTTTCCTTCACAAACATCATTAATATAGTTCTTTTAGATTCTGTCCATTGACTAAAACCAAAAATAATTTAATAATAAATAGTAATCATAGTGAGTAACCTCATAATCAAGAAAAAAACATATATGATATCTATATTTTGAAACATCATTTAATCTATGAAACCTTAGGTTTGTACAAAGTTATTCATAGGGAACTAATATTTAAATAATTTATGATGGTTTTTAAAGAGTTTGTTAACTCTCAAAGAATTTCCCTTGGGAGTGTCAAACTAGGTGTACAATAAGGCCCATTGTGGTGTACTAGTTCCCGATAGAGTCTAACTTAACATGGTGTTTTTTATTTTGTTACCCCTAGGTACATATGTTCCAAATACACACCTACATTTAGTATCTAGGCAAAGGATTATTTCTTTGAAATCACTTTCTCTATCCTTTACCAGGATTCCAAGACATTTCGCTATACTTTTCTTCATATATGGACTTATCCTTAGACATGTCCTTAAGGTTATCACTATGTTTTTCTCATCATAGCTTCCAAATATTAAATAGCATTTTGTGCTTATACCAACTATAGTGACCTTTTGGTTAACATACATCAACATTAAATAATATTTTGTATAATAATTAATACATTAATAAAACATATTCCCAAACAACATATTATTTTAATGTCATTGGAAACATAGGAATACAAACACGGGTACATAAGTGTGCTACATTATCTCCCACTAGGTTCGTCATGAATTGAACCCTTCTTAGACACATCATACATAATAACGATCTTCGTAACCTGGGAAAGGAAACATGAATAGAGGAGAGTTCATATTCTCAGTAAGGGTAAAAATGGGAGATATGTAAGTATAAATATGATCATAAGGGAATAAGAACGTAGTTATAACATTAGAAGATCATATCATTCATATCAAAGATCATAAGAATAAATGAGGGTATAAATATTGGCAATTAATAAGACATGAATTATAAGGTAATCTAGAGCATAATCTAAGAAATTATAACATATGAATAAGACATGAAATTTTTGTTGTCTCATAAACATGTAATTTCATTCCCAATAAGTCAAGGATTGTTGCCAAAAACATATCATAACACTTCATTGGGAATATACCTACTGGGCAGGACACCCCACCATCCCTAGTCATAGTCCTTTATAATGGACTCTGTTTCCCTCTCTTCCCATAGTGTATCTGGTTTCCCCATCTTCCCATAGTGTATTATGTCTCCTCTTCTTTTCATAGTGGATTAGGTTTCCCCATATTCCATAGTAGATCAGGGTTCCCCATATTCCATAGTGGATCTGGTTTTCCAATCATGCATAGTAGATCAATATTTTCACCATGATTCCCATAATAAACTCACCTGATATAAATCCATACCCTATATATTAGAGTCAATTATAGGTCCTACCTATTACGTAATAAAATAATAAATACATGTTTCACAAGATCGTAAAACATTCATATATTATAACACATAAAAATAGATGGGTTTCATAAAACATTTATCATAACTCATGAAATTAAATGGGTATCATAAATATTCTATCATATCATAACCTTTATAAAATATATTGATTTAAAAATCATTTTTTCAAAGCATAACCCATAAAAAGAAGCGGGTTTCAAAATGATATAACATGTGAAAGAGATATGGGATTCATAAAAGACTTATCATCTAAAACATAGACCATTAAAATAAATAATAGTAATGTTTTCCTTGGAACATATCCATTGTAAATCATAACCCATTTAAAACAATTTCAACTTATATGGAAAATATCTTTTCAAAAGATTTTTTGAGTAAAATATCTTTTTTGGATGAAACATTTTTGAAAAACGCATTATTTGAAAATAGATATGAAAATAATAAAACAATTATAATATGTTTTACATAAATATTATCGTTGAAAATAATTTTTGGAAAACATTTTTGAAATTTTTTTTTAATTAAATATATTTCAAATCCCAGAGAGAAATAAGGTTTCATTGTATT
This sequence comes from Viscum album, assembly GCA_963277665.1. NCBI lineage: Eukaryota > Viridiplantae > Streptophyta > Magnoliopsida > Santalales > Viscaceae > Viscum > Viscum album. The sequence goes on along the minus strand of OY728139.1, from coordinate 683,117,580 downwards.
GAAAACATATCCTTGTTTATCTTAAGTAACAAAGAGTGGGAAAATGGTTATAATACATAAAGATATCATCAATAACCGTATGATAATAAATTTCATGATATTTATATGGATATGGATCAAAATATTCCATTAATTTAAGCATAATAGTTTACTATCTCTTTGAACAATGGTATTTTAACAATAAAATATTACCACCATGGTAAAATTAACTCATAATTCCTGACAGATAATAATTTTTCATGAATATTATAATATCATGAAAGTAATAATATTAATGATATAACATGTCAATAGGAAATTATATACACCTCCTTAAATAATATATGTGTATATAAAAACATGTGTCTCAAAGAAAGAAAATTGAGCCAAAACTACCTTACCGATTTGGTAATTTTAAAACGTAAACAACATGAATTATAGATCAGAAATTGGTTGTGTAAATACCCATAAATTTAAGTATAATAAATCATATAATACATTCATGGTAATTATATACACCACACACAATAAATTTGTGGTGAATAGTGCATAAAACTCATAGGAATAAAAGTGAAATGAGAGAACCCTTACCTTATGTCTTGACTCTCATCATACTCATTCAATCCTCTTGTATAAAAGATATATGTCTTTTATAAAAATAAAAAAACCATATTAAATTATATAATACCATATTTTAATTATATATAACCTTATATTAATTGTTCATTAACACTTCCATGTTAAAGTTACGTTTCAGGTAATAATAGCTTTTTCTTTCACATGTGTTTTGATTTGTTATATATTTTTTCCTATACCTAATATCATGATTTAAAAAATGTAAACCATGATATAAATATCATGTATATAAATTATATATATATTTATATTAATCAATAAAATATATAAATAGAAAATTAAATACACCCTTGATGGGGATGGTGGGTCGTACTTACGTATAAACATCGTTTCCATTTTATTGTTGTATTCAAAAAAATAAGGTAAATGATATATATGTATATATATATAATTAAATTTGAATTATTATTTAATATATATCATATAATTTTACTAATCCCATCCTTAATACATTAAATGTGAAGCATGAACGAATCACATCGCATTGAGGATGTCACAGTCTACATGTCCACAAATGAAGTTATCGTTTTAACACAAAGTTGAAAGCATGAAAAAGTATTTTATATAATAATTAATTATTCATAAATACAAAATAAATATCACATATATCCCATTAAAATTGTATTTACATCAAAATTTCCATCGATGAGAGGTTATAACAGAAAAATGAACAATCACCGTTTTGTGAGGCAGTAGTCCTCCGTATAAATAAACGGTAAGTTTTTTCCTATTCGATAGAAGTGTGTGTAAGTGTATGTTTATCAGTTATAATAAAAAATTATCATTAAATTTAGGATAAATATTTTATTATATAATAATTTAATAATAATATTTTAGGGTTTGGAGAATGAAAATAAAATAAAAGATCATGTGGAAGGATGTTGCCTCTTCTTTGGGTAACTCCTTATGATTTACACCAAAGGGATTACTTGATTAGATTTATTCCAAAAGGGTTATAGGATGAAGGAGTGAATTTGGTAGGGTATTTGGGCATGTTTGGGCTAATAAAAAAGACTTTAGAGGTGTGAAAAAAGTTAGGGGGTGATTTCCCTTTTATAGTAAGGGGTGTGGAACTCCTGTAAATAAAAAAGGTAACACTATTAAGAGGTCTCCCTTAAATCATGTGACTTAAATAATTATCCATTTTCAATAAAAATTATAATTTGTATAAATATGTCTTTAAAATTTGGTTTTGATATTTTTATAGTATATTTGTCCACATTGGTTAAATTTTAACAACTATGTAATCTTGTTTTTATCTTAATCGTTGTAATTAAATTTAATTAATTTCATTAATATTTTTTGTAAAAATAATAAGTTTATAATATTATATGTTATAAATAATTATGATTTCAAATTTTGAATCCATTTTCTAAATTATAATAACATATGTTTCCTTAATTTATTTAAAATAAATTCTGCAGACGTGTCGTGACAACAAGTTTTTTTTAACAGAAATGTTTAAAAATTTGAAATGTTTTTATATCCAATTTTAATGTGAAATTGGTTCCAATGACCTTATATGAAATAATATATGTATAATTTATTTATTTAAAATTAAAAATATAATTAAATTAAATTTAACTATTTAAATAAATTAGATGAAAAAGTGGTTTTGAATTAAAATTCAGTATTTTCCACTATCCATCCATAAAATGATGTTTTTTAAAACAAATACATAAAATTAACCCTAAGTTAATTTAGACAATCTGAATTCAGTAAATATTTTTGTTTTAAAAAATTAATATTCAAAAAGTGTCTGAAATTAATTTTTTTTATTATTCATATAAGGACATAAAAAACATCTCAATTGAGAAAATAACATTTTCTTACAAATAAATACTTTAACAAAACATTTATATGTTATATTATAAATATTTTGTATTTATATAACATCATTATAAAAAATATTTGTAAAGTAACTATTACTATTCACAATACTAATTTTAATAGTTATTTTAAAACTATATTATTTAAATTATTATAATAATAAAATGTTGTTTCTTAGAAACTCGGTTTTTTGGGTAATGTAAGCCAAGATAGAGTTGCATTTTGGAAGTATTAACAAGTTATAGAATATAATAAAGTCTTAAATTATTGTATAGTTCAATGAAACACATCAATAAAATTAATTTATTCAAAAAAATCATAAAAACTTCGGGTGTTACAATAACACCATTCCCATAGGAGGATGGTCAAGGGGATAACTGGGGAGAATTATTTCTTCTATTTTTCATTTGTAAAGAAGGACCCCAAATTGAATAATTGTACTACAAAAAATAAGTAACTATAATATTTATGTATATTCTTTATGTAGTTAAAAAAATTTCTAAAAATTCGGGCTTATATATAGCTTTTGGTTTTCACATTTGTGTTATTACAGACAGTGTTTCACACACAAGTTAAACTAAGTCCCAAGTAGAGTGGAAAAATATTAATACCCATGAATTCCATACATAAATATTACATCATTTTAGATGAATATTCAATATATATCATTATGATACATTCTATAACCCTAAAGGATTAATGTATTTAGAGACTAGATACATGAACATGTTATTTAGGTGTGTTCTTAGACATAAATCATTAAGTTCTTCTCACATTGAACCCATCTTGACATTCCCTACTTAGAAAATATCTTCATAACCAGTGGAATTGAAACATAAGAATGGTTGAGCTCAGATGCCAAATACAGGTAAGCATGGGTGATGTCAATCGTTGGTCATATGATAGCATAATATAAGAATAAGGTAATGATATCATGACCATAACTTAAAAAGTTAATACCAAATCATTCAGAGATTATATATATGATTCTAATAATAAAGCATTGTCCTTTCAAAATACATGAGTCATAAGTGTGAGAAAAAAATCATAAATCAATCTTGAAACATAAGTTTAGATCATAATAATTTTATAAAACTATGGCACCATCATATTTATATAAACGACTTTTTATGTCAATGTATACTTCCAAGACTATAAAATAATAGTGTATTAGGCATCAAAACCAACTTCCCAAATCAATATATATCAAGAATAATCACCAACTACCCATCGTTTATCATGAATCCCTACATTTTTTTCATAGTATATAAAAAATTGAATTTTTTTCAAAATTATCTCAAGAGATTTAAATATTTCACCAAATAGTTGGTTGTATATATAATTTTGGTCCCATCCATCACCTAGTTGAAACCGTAAATATGTATACTAAATAATAATAAAACATTCATCATATCAGCATAATGTAACCTATCAAAAGGAGAGTGGTTTTATAAACATTTCATCATTTAATCAAATCATTACTCCTGGAAAATAAATAAGATTCATTTAAATCTCATCATAAAACTAATAAACCATATAGATAAATAATTATGATGGTTTCCTTATATCATATTCTGATTAAAAAATATTTGACTTCAAATTTTTTTTATAGAATAAAATACTTTTAAAATATGACTATAATATTTTTTGAGGGAAATACCCTTTTCATTTTGAAGTTACTAATTTAAAATAGAATATGTATAAATTAGTATGGAAAAATATTATTTGAAAAAAACTATGGAAATTTTTAAAATTAATCATTTAATATTTGATTGGTTATGATTTTGGGAAATTTCGTTCATTTTTTTTCATGTCAAAATAAGGATTCCTTACATGAAACGTCAAGAGTACCTAGTACAGAAAATGATAGGAAGGTTCCTTTGAAAAAATTTCATATAAATCAAAAAATGGGTCAAAATTACGATTAAAAATAAATTTAGGATAGTTAAATTCATTATTTAAAACTTTTTAACTAAAACATGTACATGGAAGAAAAATATTCTCGATTGAATAGTAAAATACAATCAGTTTCCATAAAACCGTTATTTTGGTCTCTTGAGAAATTAAAGTCAAGAAAATGAATATAATACATGAATACCCTATAATTAAGAAATTTATAATAAAAAATAAATTAATTTATTATGTAAGGATCATATAATTTCATCAATGTATATTCATGCATAAACAATCGGGAATAAAATAGGATTGGGAGATAAGTCCCGTACCTCATGTTTTGTCCTTCTTCATACATGCTTGATCATCATATATAATAAATATAGATTCTTTATATGTTTATTATATATCCAAACTCATATATATCATAAAATATGTGATTTAATTATGAAATATTATCACCACCTTATTTATATAATGTTATTAAAATTAATATTTTGTGTTATAATTACATCGTTATTATGGAATATTTTCGTTCAGAAATCCTGATCCTTTATATTTAATCATTGTTACGACATTACAATGATTTTAATCGTAATAAAAATATCATTTTTAATCATTATATATATTTATATCCTTTCATAAAACATCAAGATAGAAAAATTATTTATATCACTCAGGGAGATGGAAGGTCGAACGTAAGCATGAATGTTGATTTCACTTTTCAATAGATGGAATGAAAGAAAGGTGAGTAATAATTCACCATTAAAGAATCATTATTATATTATATATATTCATTAACTATATCATTAATACCATTAAAAAATTTAATTGCATCACTTCATGAAGGTGGTACTCCATACGTACACATGAGCGATGTTATCAATTTCCAATGGATGTGAACAAGGAGGATAATGGTCATTATATCATGATAAAAAATTTATGTATATTTATGATATTATTTATTTATTTTATAATAGATACCATATATTTATATTTTTTATATTAATAAATAATTTAAAACAAATTGGTTAAGTTTTATACCACTTCTTTGAGATACCTTCTTTGGATTACACAGTAAGCCTTCAAAATAGTGTATTTTAGAAAGAAAAGAATCTTTAGGATGTGGTTAAAGAAGATTTAATGTTATGAGGGAAGGTATTGGATGATTTATACTGATAATAAATTTTTATTAATTAAATATAATAGGTTTCCTTTTATAATTGAGGGGAGGGGCACTCTTAGCATTACATAAAGTATTAAAATAATATAAATTAATTGCCCTGGAAAAATGGCCCCAAATTTTAATAATTATAATGAAAGATAAGTATTAGTATAAATACTCGTATACAATAAAATTAGATCAAGGTTTTGTTATTTTTTACCTTCATCTCCTAGTTTTATCCCATGACAAACCTTTTGAAAATTATAGTATTATCTAAGTTTTATACTCTTTAATGTTTAATAATGTTACCATAAAAGTTAAAGTGACTCATAAATATACCATGGATGATATTTGCAAACCTATAACTTTAAATTGGCCTAATATAAAATTATTTTTAATTTTACATAATTTTAAAAAATATTATTCATTATTAGGTATGATGAATTTCATTTTGGAAACTATTTATTCAATTTGGCATTAATTTTTCTACGACATGCATAATCACTATGTCAGTGTTTCATAACTTTTTAAAGAAATTATATCATCAAAAAAATATTAAAAATAAATTACCATGAAAAATATAATTCATTAATATTTCATATAACCATTTATAACTGAATATAATTTCTCTATATCCTTGTGAAAAAATATTATAAATATGAAAACTGAGTAAGTGAAATTTTTAACATCATCAATTACTTATATATAATAAAGGTTAAAATAAAATTTAAAAGTAGAAAAGGGTAATATTCTCCTATTTTTATTAAAATGGATGAAATATAACCACCCAATCAAATAAATTTATGTTTTTGGATGAATATGAAGCCTTATCATGTTAGTTTGAACATAAATTAAGTCACTTTACCTTTAAAGTGGTAACAAGAATTTACTATGATTACTATTCATATTTTGGAAAATAATAGAGGAATATTTACCAAATCCTAACCTCATAATTAATAATATGGAATAAATTTTTTATTATTCAATTTATATAAGTGTAAAAAATTAATTTCAGATAAAATTTCTAAATATAATGGAAATCGGTTTTTTTAGAAAAATGGATTTTAATTACAAAAATATTTTTCCACCAAATTCAACTGTAAAATTTGTTCCAATGAAATTAATTATATTAATAATCTAATAAGTGAAATAATTTTACTTTAAAAAAGAGAAAACAAAGGGATCTTTTTAAATTCTTTTAACAAATATATAGTTTTCAATAAAAATCAGTATTATTCACTATTCATGAGAAAATCAATATTTTCATAAAAATACCAAAACATTACCTTGTGATAATTTGTTTATGATAATTAAAAAAATATCATTTTTTAAAATAGAATTTCTATAATTTCTATAAATTAATAATAATATTCACTCAAAAATAGAAGACAAAATCCATTTTTGATGAATTTTTTTTTTTAAGAATGAAATGACTTAAAAAATGTATTTCTTATTAATTAGTAAATTTTAAATTGTTATTACATTTATATATAAATAATAATGTGTTTATACATATTCATACCTTCTAATTCAATGGACTGTAAATAAATGTCATAGTAAATAAAATATTGAAATAGTATAATTTTGTTTCATCAAACTCAACATTGCATGAAAAGATGGCTATTATGGAAATAGAATTTATTTAGAGAGAAATAAATCATAAAATCTATGGTTTTAAAAATAAAAGGTATCAAATATATTCTGTTTTTGAAGTAAATCTATGTATCAACATATATGAGTGTGGGGTTTTAAATAATTTGTTGAGGCTATCTATGGTAACAAATTTTCACCCAAAATCATTATATTCATCATTATAAGATATAATAATGATAATAAATAATATTATCTATGTGACCCCTTATATAATATAATTATTTCTAGTTGACAACCAACCTTTACTGGGTGGGAGATCATCTCCAAAATATATGGGGGTATTGAGATTGAATTTGATTAAGTAAAGGCCCACGATTCATAGGATTTGTCCTAGGAAAAAATTCTACAAAGCCTATGGAAGAGGATATTCTTAGGACACAAGTACAAAATATGACCACCATATATTTTAAATAAATAAAAATATATTATTTTAAAATTTTTCTACTATATTTAATCATTATAAGTTGATAATAATGATCATGTATCCTACAATGAATAAGTTATTGGCTCAAAATATTTTAGATAGAAAGAGGTCATGATTTCTGAAATGGATTCCTTAAACCAAATCCATTTTAAGATTTTGGTTGATCCTTTATTTTATATAATGATAATTGTTTTAAAATTTCTATTTATAAATAAACTGGATAAATATAGTACATTAATCTCTTATAAGTCTAGACTAGTTGCAAAAGGGTTTTTACTGAATCAATGCATTGATTATGAAAATACATTTTCCCAATTTTCTATGCTAAAATCCATTTGAATTCTACTTTTCATAGAATCATTCCATAATTATGATATTTAGAAAATGGATTTCAAAATATCTTTCCATAATGGTAACCTTAAGGAATATGTTTTATAACACAACTAGAAGGGTTTATCATTCCAATGTTTCATGAACCAGCCCCAATAACTTCATAAACTAGTACCTGAGACTATCCTAACATTACTCTAAGGGAGTTACCAATCCCTATAGGTAGGAAACTAGCTATCGTAATCATATAAAAATAAATTGGCATTAATTTTCTAGAAAATAATGGAAGATAAAGTATACAAGTTAGTCTGTCAAAACTCCTCAAGGAGAAAGTACCAAAATCAAATAGATAAACAATATATAAATTAATAAATCATCAAAATAAACAAAATTTCTCAAGGTAAAAACTCAGACATATTGCATGAAAAACTTGGATCATGTCTCCTATTTTCACTTCAATCACTCTGAATCACAAGGATCAAGAACATCCATCACCTCAAAGTGGCATTTTCCCTTTCCTCAGACCTAGAAAAGGATAATCTATGAACACCCAAAGGAAAAGGTATTGTGTGAGTTATAAATCTAAATAGGGTCTCACTATGTGTTCCATAATCACTCCCACAACAATTAAACTAATTGTGATTTCAATTGAATTAATAAAATTCATGGAAGGATAATTACATATTTTCAAAAAAACATTATTTCCATTAATATTGATGGTATATATATCAAAATAGGATTAATTAAATATTTAATATGAAATATTTAGACAAATAAATTGTAATGAATAAAAAAAATATATTATCTATGGATTGTATTCCTAAAATCAAAACACATCATAACACAATGTAATAATCCAATGGTATTTTAGATTAATGTACTACGATTCTCACACTTCTCATTAATAAACATGGATAAAGATATGTGGGCACCCTTCCCTAATATTAATTTATTAGGATAATCTATCAACACCACATTAGGGAAACTGTCATGGGAAATCATGTCGAATAAATTTTATTTCATGTTTTCATTATTATTACATTTATTGGGAGTCATATTTTCTACCATTAAATACCTAGTTACCCACTAACTACCCTGATAAAATTGTGTTTCAATAAATCAATCAATAAATAATTAAAATATTAATCATTTCAAATCAATTAAAATAGAGTTTACTTATTTCGATTTTAAGCATGACATTCTCATTTCAAAACCAAATCATTTTTTTCATCAAATGCATGCCTTTTCATATCATCTTTTTATTTAAGCAATTTTTCTCAAGAATCCACAGTAAATCACTTATTTTTCTATAACAAAAAAATAAAATTAATTTCTAAAATCAATCCATAATTCACAAATCCATCCCACAATTTAAATATAATTTAAATTGGGAGGTTATCCCAATTTCAATTCCATTTCAAATCACACATCAAAACATTTATTTTTCAGATTTAAAAAAAATTTAAAACACATTTCAAAACAGTAAAGCAATTTAATTTTTAAATTATAATGAAAAAACATATGGAATCACCTACCTTTATTCATGGAATCAAATTATCACAAAACTAGTAGTGAGACCAACCATTGAAGAAAAAAGGTTTAAGAGATCAAGAACACAACCTATAATCAAGAACTATAAATAACATAATGATCAGTAAATATCTAGAGAGAAGATAAGAAGATATTATAAGAAACCACACGACAGGAGATTGAATTAATAAAACGAAAACCAACAAGATGACTAGAAATTTTATCTACCAATAGAAAAGGTTGAATGAGTCAGATCCACCTCTTGAGATCCTTCAAACTGTGATGAATTAGTTTACATCTAGTTGTGGTGATTAGAGGTTAAACTAGAGTGGTCGGTACTTTTAAAACAATTTTTTAGAGTTTAAAATCTCTTGTATGTGGTTTTCTAGATGGGGACATTATTAAACTGAACATTCCATTAATTGGGAACAACTACGCTTTTGGGGTTCACGGTTTCCCTTAGTTAAGGCATTGTGTTGGGAAACTATGTTCCTACAATGCACTCCTTACAATTTGGGTGCATGGTTTTCATTAGTGAGGTACGCGGATTGGGAAAACTATGTACCAACATTTAAATACCCAAAAAGTTCAAAAAAATAAAAAATTTACCCAAAAACCCCCAAGAAAAGACAAAAAAGGGGCAAAAAAACTAGTTTCAAAAACTACCAAAAAACGTAATGGGGTGTTAGAACATCCATACAAAAAAACATTCTGTCCCTTTAAATCATAACAAAAAATATCCATATTAATGAGTTGAGGCCAATACTCTCTAATAAATTCTTCATCATCCCATGTCTCAGGCGAATTAGAACCATGTTTCCATATCACATGAACCAAAAGGTATCATATTACCACGAAAAACATTTGACTCAGAATCAAAAATCTAGACTAGATTATTTGTCATGGATACATTAGTTTCATCAACAGGATCATCCAACCTTTGGACATGGGAAGGGTCAAAAAGATACAAGTAAATTTGTGATACATTAAACATGATGTGGAACAACATCATCTATGGTGTAAGTAATAAATATAAATCTACTTTCCCAACTCACTCAACATTCTCAAAAGGACCCACAAACATCGGAGCTGGCTTACCTGTTTTCCAATCCGTCAGTGACCCAACCATGGTGAAACATTGATGGAAATATAATCAAAATCTGAGAACTATAAAGTTCATCAATGATGATCAACATAGTATTTATATCTGATCTGTGCCATCATAATTATCAGATGGATCTACTAATTCTTTGATGTTATATATTATACAAAACTCAGTCCAACAAATGAAGTATCACCAATCTGCAGCTAACACAATGGATATTTACATAGATAGTCATAAAAGGGATTAAAATGATTTATTATAATGGTGGAATGTTAAATTTCATTGTAGGAAAAATCAACCAATACAAATTTTTTATCACATGATACACCAAAGTTAATAATTAAATCACATAGAATGTCTTCTAGAATATCTATAGATCATTAGTTATGTCCATCCATATTTAAATGATATGTCATAATTAATCAAACCCATGAACTCATTACCTTTTGGAGGCCACTTAAAAATCAATAAGTGAAGTGTAGATCCATTTTGGAAACTATATCAGAGGAATCTCCATGAAAACATAAAATCTCTTTCACATTGAGACTTCACAATTCCATAACCTTGGATTTATATTGAATGGGTATAAATGAGTCAACTTGATCATCCTACCGATCGCAAGCCAGATCACATTCTTCTTTCAAGTGATACTTGGAAACCTGACTATGATATCCATATATATATATATATAATCCCACTTCTAAGTCATCACTCGAAGTTGATGAAGAAAATTAGAAGATCTCTTGTGATTGTATTTGAACTATTTATAGCTATAACAAAAAAATAATAAGTAATTAATGTCTTTTCTCAGAACTATACACTAGAATCATAATTATATATCATAAAACATATTTGTGGTTCTAGGGAGAATTTCCATCTATTAATTATAGAATTAACCAATCATATCCTTCCTCTTGGAAAAGGAATGACACACCAATTCCAAAAACATAGGACACCCTCAAGAGATAATAACAACTCACTGATGGTCTCTCCACCGTAAAAAGATTTATTAATTCCAATGAATTTATCATCAACCCACTAATCATGAATAATAATCTTAGAAAGAGTGTAGTTTAATAAAACATTAATCAAAACAACCTTATCCTCATTCTACTAGCCTCTCAAATACATAAAAGAAAAGAGAGACGTCACATTCCACTATTTTGATGATTCCTTTTAGGCATGGGTCAAACTTTTCGCACTCAATACATCATTAACTACATCCCCTTACCAAGTAAGTAGGAAATTCTAAAATCTAAATACATCAGGTACTCCAATAATCAAATTGTTTTATTTTTAATATCTTTTTACAAAAAGATACAAATCGTGAATTTTTTGTCTAAAAAGATGATAAAAATTTCATAAAAAGTTAATGTCTCCAAATATTAATATCATGAATCATAGCTATGAGTTCAAGATCGTAGGTTGGATAGTTTTTCTCATGTGGGATAAGATATCTAGAAAAATTGGCTACCATGTGATCACCTAGTAAGAGAACACAGTCCAATCCTAAGATTTATGCTTCATAAAAGACTACATAGCCCTCCCAATCCTCTAGAAGAGCCAACATTGGGTCATAAGTCAAAATAAGTCTCATCACAAAAATAGAACTATAAAGTTTCTTATCCCATAAAAACTTCACTTCCCTCCCTTCTGAGTAAGAGAGAACATTGGTGAACCCATCATCGATAAATCTTAATCAAACCTGTGGTAACTACCCCCCACACCAAATAAATTCTATATCTTGAAAATATTATGTGGTTTCTACAATGTCATAACAACTTTTTTCATCTTATTATCACCAAAATAAAAATTTCTGAGAACACGTGTCGCATGATCTTCAATTTTTTAATCCAAAATATACATTTTTAAATATTCGCATAATATCGGTTTTTTATTTGGATTTACATTACTTCTCTAAAATGATGTACATTTTCCTCATTTGTCTTTGAGTAAATATGTATTTCATTCAAAAATATCAACAAGGATTTGTCATGGTAGACATTAAACATCTTTCTCAATAAAGCTAAAAAAATTATGAGAATTGGTTAGACTAAATGGAATACCAAGATACTTATAATGGACAAACATTATCCTGAAGGTGTTATTATAAATATTAGATTCTTTAATTCTTAATTGGGGAAAACTATATTGAATCTCAATCTTTGAGAAAACCCATTCCCATTTTAGATGGTCATAAAAATCATCAATCCATGGAAATCATTAATTTTTCTTTATCATAACATGATTGAGTTTTTGGTGATCGAAACATAGGTGAAGTGTCCCATCATCATTAATTATAAAGAGAATAGGTTTCGACAAATGTGACACACTTTCACATATAAATCATTTCTCTAGAAGTTCATAAAAATGATTATTTAACTCTTTCGTCTTTTCTAGTGGAATATGGTAAGATGGAATATACACTAACTGAGTACCAAGTAATAGATCAATAAAAAACTCCACCACTCTTACTAAAGGAAAACTAGGGAAATAGGGAGAAAAAATCATTGGGAAACTTGATTAAAACAGGATGGTTTCATCACTCAAATATTCTCACTCTAAGTTAAAATAAACCACCAAAATTACCTTGTAAAACTCTAAGAAATAAAATCAAGCTTTACTCGGCTTCAGGTCTCATTCTACATCAAAGACACAACAGATCACATTGGGTGCAGTATAGTATACACATCAAAGATAATAGTAAATTCATAGCTTTTAAATAAATATACCAATCTATACCATAAACTATTTCATTAGTATTCATTTTGAGTAGGAAAAAATTACAAGTAATCTGAATCTATGATAAAGAAAAAAAAGAAGGATACTATGGACCCCGATCTCTATTCATTCTAAGGGGCATAGTAACATCCATCACATGAGAGAAAATAAACATAAGAATACTAAAATAATTCTCAACACCTATCAATAAAAATGAGTGAGATTCACTAGTGTCAAATAAAGAAATCAAGAAAAATTAATCTCTAGTGATGATACCTCGCATAGTCACTAGACCCACATCAGCTTCCTCTATAGACACTTCCACAATATGAAGAATCGTCATTTTGGTTCATTATTCCTAAAAACCCTTATCTATTGAATCATATGATTTAACCATGGTACTTTTTGGTTCTGATGAGCCTGTGCCAGTGTGTGGAGCTGAAAATATGTGGTAGAAATTTTAAATGTGCCCTTAGCATCCACACAAAATTTATATCATTGGTGCCTCAATGAAAACCCATTTCGAATGCACAAACATTCCACTCTAGAATCTAGTATAAGGACCTATTTTAGGAATTATAGTAGTTCTATTCAATTCCATATATTTTGAACCACCATGAGACTCACTATGATTTCTCTTTGTTTCAAAGGAACTTACAAAGATTCCATTGGAAGAAAAATGAACTCCCATCAACCCTAACATTCCATCCAGGCCTAGCTCAACCATGAACTATTATTCCAACACATTAGAATAATATATAATATTGGGAAATAAAAAGTAAAGTAATATATCATGTCACAAACCCATCTCAATCCATAAATCCCTCATCTTCTCATTTTATAAAACCTCAAGAGAAAACTGAACAATCTTAGTAAAACATTCTATATACTGTGTCATGATTATATCTCCCAACTTGAGGATAAGCGACTCAATATAATTTTTAATGTTAATAGACTCTATATAGAACTTTTTAGTGAAAATAAGTCTAAATTATTTACAATCTATACCCTCATGTAGCTCTGTTGTCACAATCAAATACCACCATATCCCTCTAGGCCCCTCAATATTAATGGTATAAAGTTTCACTTTAATCGAATCTATAATTTACAATAACTCAAAATATTTCACTATATTTATGATCTTTAACATCTTGAGAATAATTATATCCTTGTAAATATGGTGGAATTGGGATAAAAAACTCTTGGTAATGATTCTAAGATTCATCCCTTCTAAGATCCACAACTGGAACCCAAATGGGATTGGGTGTATGTACTATTCCTAGAGCCTTTATAGTATGCACCAATATATAAATAATTTTTTAGTTCACTTTATGATTATCTTATTTTGGTTCAACAATATCATTATGTTTTGGCCTATTAAAATGTCTTCTTACAATCATGATGTTACATATCATCAATAGACAACAGTAAGAGCATCAGTATTGATACACAGGTCGAAAACTCAGTAAATAGATACATGAATATCAATTTCATCAAGTGGGATTCATGTTTTGGTTTTTTAAAACACATAGTTCATAAGTTTTGGAAATAATATAATCAAATCAAATCAAATTACTCATTAAACACACTTTTCTCAAACATCCATGTTGACTTAAGGCTTGTCATGATGATATATGGCCAGAAACTCACTCATAATTATCTTCTAAGTCCCAAAATAGTACATTTTGTCGGACAACTGAGACCATATATTGACATCATGGAAAGATTTACAATAAAGTATCTATGATACTACTTCTTCATGAACCAGCCTAAATACCCTTTTATGCAGATAAATGATCTAGTTCGGACATGGACCAAAGGGAATTCTCGATCCCCATGGGTTTGTTATTAGAAATCAGAATCATACAAGAACAAATAGGGAATAATTTTTCCACAAAATAGTTGAAGATATATGATAGAATTTTGTATTTAAATACTCTTCATGGCAAAAGTACCATAATCAAATAGATAAAAATGATTCAAAATAGTACATCACTAAAAGTCACAACATCTTACACATTTAAAACATAGACATATCCCATGAAATAGTTGGATCACATCTCGACCGGTCACCCCCATTACTTCAAGTCCCAGGGATCAAGAACATCCACTACCTGTAATTGTCTCTTTCCTTTTTCTTGGACCTAGAATAAGATAATTTACAAATTCCTATATATAAAGGTAGTGTGTGAGATATAATCCTAGTTAGAGACCACCAAGATTCCATAATCAATCACATAATAATTAAATTATTTATTTTTTCATTGTAAATAAAATTAGGCATATCAATTAAATTACACATCTCATAAACAATACGTTTTCATAAAAATATATTGAGGGTATATCAATATTCGGCATAGCTGAAAAATTTATATAAATAATTTATATAAATAAATTAGAACGAATAAAACATTTCTATTATCAAATGAATGTAATCATAAACTCAATACATATCATAACACTATATAAAATTCCATGTGGTATATTCGTTTTAAGTAGTAGGATCATCAAACATCTCATTAATCAATATTCTTGAAGATATGTTTGCACAAATACATTGGCTGAGGCCATTATGACAATCTATCAACACATCATTAAGGGTTACATAATTGGAAATCATATCAAACTAGGTTTAGTTAGTGTTTTCAATTTCATTCCATTTCTATGAATTAAGAGTCCTATAATTCTTATCCTAGTTACCCACTAACTACCTACACTAACATTTGTTTCAATCATTAAATCAATCAACCATTTAATCATGGGAAAATAAATCATTTCAAATCAAATCAAATTAAGTTACCCCAATATTGTTTTTTAACATCCCTTTTATATTTCAAACCCACATCATAGATTTTCATAAAATTCATGCCTTTTAAAATAAACATTAAATTTAATCCAATTTTATAAATAATCCACATTAAATCATCACATTTTCTCATCACAATCAACCAAATCAATTTCTCAAATCAAGACATCATACAAAAATTGCTGTGAAAAAATAAATATCATTAAAATTGATGGTTTTTGAAATTTCCATGCCATTTCAAATTAGTCATCAAATCATTTAAATTATGGTTTTTTAAATTAATTATAAAATCATTTCAAAAATATAAATCAATTTAAATTTTCAATTTTTTTTGGAAAACATATATGGAACCACGTTTCTTTAATCGTGGAATCAAATTATTACAACACCCATAATGGGATCCAACAATGAAGAACAAACGTGTGGGATATTAAGAAACATAACCAAGAATCATGTTCCATAAAAACAAATATTATATCCACAATAACCTGTTGATCTATCCATCTCTAAAGAGGATTGAATAGGATCTTCGAATAGGCCATATGAGAGGAGATTCACTTACCATAAGGAGATCCAACAAGATGACTTTTACTTCAATCGAAAAAGTTAATATGATGGATGATTCAAATCCACCTATTGAGAGTCTTCAAAGACCAACGATTCTATTTAGGTTTAAATGGAGGATATTATAGGTTAAACTGTGTTGTTTGGTATTTTTTTAAAAAAATTAGGGTTTTAATATATTTCATACATTGTTTGCTGGAGGGGGGCCTTGGTTAAAAAAACCATGCACCTTAACCATGTACACATAATATTTTGGGTTCATGGTTTCCCCTGGGTGGGGAGAAAAATTAGGGATGTTTTAAGCCAACCATGAACCCCCTACTATTTTAGGTTCATGGTTTTCACTTGGGGGAACACGGTTTGGTAAAACCCAGTTCCAGCTATACACAACCCAAAATTTCAATAAAATACAAATTTCAAGTAAAAAACCCCAATAGAAGACCCAACCAAAGGTGAATCAGAATAAGGTTAATGAATTACTTGGAAGAAGGTAATAGAATATTACACAAATGATTCCAATAAGTTATTCAAAAAATATATATCTATTTATGGGTTAAAGAAAGCATCTGGACAATGGAACATACACATTGAAAAATCTATATGGGAATTAGGTTTTGTAAATAAAAATTTTGAGTCAGGTTTTTACAAGTTCTTTAGTAAGTGTGTATTCATTTTTTTAATAGTATATAATGATAAATTTTATTGATTAAAAATGAGGGAGCACACGTACAGTCTATTTTATCATGGTTTAAAAAATGTTTATCCATGAAGGGATTAGGTAAATTTTCATACATAATTGGGATCAAGATCCATCATGATAGGTTCAAGTTCTTACTTTGAATAATTCAAGGTATATACAATGACTAGGAACTGAAAATATTTTGTGGGGGATAATCCAAGAGGATGTTGTAGCCTATGACACATGGATTAATTATCTCTAAGAAAATGTGTCCTCAAATATAAGAAGAGATAAATAGGATGATAAATATCCCTTACACGTTAGAAACAGGGTCTGACATGTATTCCATGGTATGTACTAGTTTTTGTATTTCCTACACCTTGGGCATGGTAGAAAAATATCAATTAGGTACACGATACCATCATTGGATGAAATTCAATACTATCTTAAAGTACTAGACTCATACTAAAGATATTTTCCATGTATATGTAGGCTATAAGAATATATTCATTAGGGGATATATATATATATTAGTTATGAAATAGATTAGGATAACAAAAAATCATTATCATGATATGTAATCATCAATAATAACGAATTTTTAACCTAGAAGAGCTCAATGCATCTAGTTATTATTGATTATAAAATAAATTCTTAGTATATTAAAATTTAGAAAGTAGCTAGGAAATTTGTTTAGATAAGAAACTTCAACCATGAGATTTTTGTAATTCATAGCAGAAAAGATCCAATTAAATTATATTGTGATAAAACTATAGTGATGGATCATTGAAAGGATCCAAGTTTACATAAATGAATGAATCATTTACTTTTTAGGTACAATATCTTGAGTGATTTTTCACAGGTATGTGAGTTTTTAAAAGAACATTTTTCTTATAGGAAAACATATTATACTTTTTGAATAAAATATTTTCTCAATAGAACTATATATATCATATGAGATTTAGTGTGTTAAAAGATATTAATAGTTTGATTGGGTGGTAGTGGCAGTTTTTTGGAGTTGTATCCATATAAATAACTAATTTTTACATTGTACTTCATATATATTCAAAGTTATAAATATTATAAACCTGATATTATATGTTGTTTTATCTTATTCATAATATAAATGTGATAATGTTCAAGAGTAACTATCATATTTAATTGTCATAGAATTTCATTTTTATGATGTGAAGATTAAATATTTATAACACTATAATTCATAATATATATTACATTCCAGATGCCAATCTATAATGGGGAACATATTATTATTATTTTTCTTGACACTCATAAGAAGATGAGACTTCATCTTATGAATTTTGAACATTGAAATTTATAGGATAGGGTATTATGAGAATAGGCCTTAAAAAACAAATTCATTATTTTTTCTAGTCATTAAATATTTATATATCTAAATGCGTGTAATGATACTTATACATTAGATTATTATTAATGATTATCACGAGTCGCACACTTTTTTTATTTTCCAAAACCATGGTTACCTATTCTCATAATGAAGTAGGATATTTTTGTTGTTTCATGAGTGATATTGTATTAATTAATAAGTCAATAAATAATATGTCCCTTCCAAGACTGGAAGATGCTATCTCAATCCAATTGAATATATTGGAACTATAAAACTAAATTCCATGGACATTGTGATTGATGGGTTTATTTCAAGAAGATAATGAAATAAATGTAGATCATATGGGTTGATGAATTCAGTATAGAACCCACTTGATGATATATCATGACAAAGAGATTATATTACATGATGAGCATTCTTAAGTGGTTATTTATATTATAAAATTATCTTATTCCTCTATGGTTGTCATAATGTACTGTTAGATGCTGATATTGGACTTCATGTGAGCTCGCCCAATGAAACTAAATAAAAGTTTTAGAGTGTCACACACTTATTAAATTCATCGATCTATGTTAAATTCAATATGAATGTAATAATTTGATTAAAAATTATTCTCATGATTGGTTAATAATATTCAATCATGTTTACTAATAAAAAATATATAATCCCTATATTTTAATGTGATTTGAATATTAAATAAATATTCATTCACAATATCATCAAGTGAATTTTAATGTCTTATTGTATATTTAGGGTAATAAATAATATTTATTGTTAAATAATTATTATTTAGTTACATGAATATTAAAATAAATATTTATTTAAAATATTTTTAATAGAATATTTATTTATATTTCAGGAGAATAGTGTTTTATATTCAAGGTTTAGTAAATATCAAGGATAGTGGGGGAGCTAAGTTAAGGTCTTGGTAATGAAAATGATATAACTTAAAAATCATTTAAAATATAAAATTTATTTACATTATAAAAATGTAATTTAATTTTTCATGTTGACATGTGAAATTATATAATAATAATATTATTATTAGCATGATTAATATATATTGGGTTTAATATTTGAGTAAGGGCATTTTTGAAATTATCTCTATTAAACATTATCTCTATATAATCTCAATATCAGTTTACACACAATGTTGTGTACAATAATTTTCCTCTCAATAAATTTCTACCAAGATCGAAGAGGAACATATCTAATGTTTCTCTCAATACCAAGAGAATATTCCATGTTTCTCCTCCCTCTCATGATCTATAGAATAATATATTTAATCCATCTATCCAAAAGGACTGTGTAGAGATTTAGATGAAGAAATAAAGACATATGGATAATTTACACTAGAACATAGATTTCCATCAATTTCATTCTAAGATAGTGGATAACCTATGTATCACCACTACAAGGATACTAATTTGGATCCTATTAAAATGGAGGTAAACTCAAACCAGGGGATCAAAAAATAAATGCCTTCATCGAAGAAAGAATCTCATGGCCAAGGTAACTTTGTTTATTAAATAAATAAAAATTTTAATGTGGAATATTATTTATTATAGGTTCTATGATTTTTTATCAAGATTCTTTAGGTATATTTATTAGACTAGATGATTCTTTGTCATGATCATGTGGTTTATTCATTGAGTCTAACAAAATCTATGTTGGTTATAGGCCAAACCAGCACTTTTACTTCACTAGAAACCATTATAAATTTGTAATTAGGTCACCAACTATCACTAATAAAAAATGGGCCAATTTTCATTGGCCAAAATCATGGAAATAAGCCCCTGGACTTCGGTCATATCCTATAACCACATCCTAAGGACCCATAGTAACAATTGTCATTGGAATGACCTATAAACTATGGTCATGTTCATCTACTATGTACATATGTCACCAATGGACATGGTTAGCGGTCATGGCCATTATGTGACTATGGTCCTGGTTACAGGGTGTCTAAGTCCATGATTGACGGTCATGGATGTAGGTGTATATGGCCACAGTCACTGATCATGTTCATATCCCTTATAAAAAATTTAAGAATATTTAGATTTTGAGTTTTGATCTTGAGACCACATATATATTATCAATAAACTTATACCACTAACCAAAAATGTAGTGTTTGAATTTATACATATATATACAAACAAATTATCTCTTATATATTTATAATTATAATTATTATACTTTAAAAAAATAAAACACACTATAGGTGTGCATAATTGTGGCCTCTATCTATGTTTACTGTGGCTATAAATTCTTTCTATATCCATAAACCATTTGTACCATGGATGTAAGTGTTGGAATGGAAACCTATGGTAATGAACCATGTGGATAGTGGCTATAAATCAGCTTATGGGAATGGTCTAAATGATTCATGGTCATAATATTTACCTAAGGACATAGTCCATGTTGATCATGGACATAAATCCAGTTTACAACCATATTCCATGTTGACCATTTCATTTGGATAACTATACGCACAATCCTATTGACAGAGACTATCAAACTATGGCTATTTATTCATTTTAAAATAATTTCTACGAATGAATCAAATTACATGACTATAATAAAATGGTATTTTAGTTGTTATAGATTGGAGTCCAAGATAAATGTTTCACTTATACCTTATTCTGAAAATAACATAATTGTTCATATATTTTTTCCACTTCACTATTTTGTAATCTTGGATTTATTGATCATGGTACACCATCATCAATCAGATTTAATTTTAAAGTATTTTTATATTCTTTGTTTTCAATCATTTGAAACATTATTAATTTTCTTAGAAAGTATATATGGGTTTGGCCTTAGAATTGATGCCTACTAAACTTTCTCCAATTGTAGTTGAAAAGATAAAAAATAAGAAAATATACAATTGATATTCCATATAATTGAAAAAATCTATATGGGTGGTCAATGTTTTTAATGCAGTAATCACGATATTTGATTTAGGAAGTATAGTTAGAGATACTCTTTTATTTATCCCCCCCCCCACATGTTCCTTTTAATACGCTTCATTTTCTCATGTTGTGCTTATTATGTTATATATTTGATGCATGATTACCCAATTCAAGGAAAAGGAAGGGAACAATTTTAATATGATCATGGGTTTGATATAACCATAGGTAAACAAAAAAAGAATATAATATAGATAAATTGGATAATGTTTTAGAGATAAAATGTGTTTTTTATGGGATTGAACTAATTCAAATGAACTAGATGGAGAATGACTTACATTCAAGTGTCTAGGTGAATCAATGTATCATAGTTCCTTAAAAGTTTTTAAACAATTTGGTATCAAGTTGATGATTATAAAATTTATCAAAAAAAATCCATTCAATCCATTAGGCTATTATTGTGTCATATCCCAATAGTATGGAAGTAACCCTCCTAAACATTAAAAAGAGAACAAATCCAAATAATAAAAAAAATAATGGAACATGATATAGATGTATCTGAAACTAATAAGTCATTACACCCCCTCTAAGCACCACAATATATCCATGACCAAAATTATAATTAAAAAAACACAGGGACCTAGAATATAAATACTCAACCCAAAACAGAAAGAATGTGAAATGGACTTACATGGTTTTGGGAATTTCCCTATGTGACCCTAGCCATAAATTTATAGGGAAGATAAATTATATAAATCTGGTTATGATGGTTCAACTATTATCTAATATTTGGATTTTATTGGCACTCTATCAAGTCCGCCACAAGCTACCCTATGAGTGCAGCAAGTCAAATTGAATCTTATAGTGAACAATTATAACTTCTATAATTAATCATTCATCTATTTTTGGACATCCTAAGTATTATTAAAACAAAAAATGCTTCATTATGAACCTTAATTTTAGTTTTTCTGGCCTCTATCTAGTTCTGCATCATATGCTTTGAAATCACTACTTATGAAAATTTCAAACACATAAGAAAAAAATATTTCTTCAAAACAATGCCAAAAAATATCTAATGTGAATATTATTATTATGATTCATAATGTCTATTAGGTCACTTTTATATCTATACCTTCTTCCACACTTATGTAGTGTCACCATAGTCCTCCAACCATGATTTTGATCATATGATCCACACAGATTCACAACACCACACTAGGATTTTTTACAATAATAATTTTATCAACATATCTATAAAAATATTAAATGAACCAACATTTCACAACTCTAACACTTTGTTGTCTAAAAACTTATGTATGATGTTATACATAAGTTGTATATGTTTTTTTTGGGAGTGAAACATTAGATTATTCACAATATCAATCCCACTAAATGTGTAATATCAAGCCATGTACAAACAGTTTCAAACATCATGATTCAATCCATTTATGCATTTGAGACCCTTACCTTGTAATCAACCACCTCTTATGTTCTTGGATCTTTCTCTTTAGAAAAACATTGTTCAACCTTGGGAGGAATCTATGGAATATATTGAATCATTCTAAATCATTTAAAGACCTTACATACATTCTCCAAATGAGATAGAAACATTGTTTCTAATGTACCTTAAAATTTATATCCCTAACATCCTATTCATATCCTTGAGATCTTCAATCTAAAACATTCTAGGTAAAACAAGTTTTAACTCCCCAATCTACACTCTCAATAGAACTATAAAAATAATATCAATCACAGAGTGGTATGATAAAGCTCCCATTAATGAGAACCATCCAATAAAAAAATTATTATTATTACTCAAGATTAATTCATTCTCAACCAAAAATGTATCTAACTTCTAATTCCATTTCTTGGGTGCATGTTTAAGCTCGTACATACTCTATTTGACCTAACACATGATTCATTTTTTTCTAATTTCCATGAAACCCTTAGATTACTCCAGGAATATTTCTTCCCCTAAATATCTATAATAGAATTTCATCTTCACATTTAATTGGAAAAGATATATATTATTTATAATATCCTTTCTGAGCACCATTTGAATTGTTGAATGTTTTACAATAAGAGAAAATATTTCACTAAAATTTGAAAATTTCATTTCATAAAACTCTTCCACAAGAAGAGTTTCATTGAACCATAATTGACCATATGATTCTTATTTCAGTTGCTAAAACCATTAATTCTATATAAATATTTTCCTAATAAGAATTTTGGTTTGCACTATTGTTATTGAAATATGTAAAGATCCTATATTCTCCTTCATCACTTAATCCTATTATATGGATTGACTTGGAATTTACAATCCTTTAAGGTTATTGGGATCTCCAATATCGTTAGAAAGTAAGAATTTTAAATCACATTAAACCCTCTACATTAGTAACTAATCCCTAATATACTTATTTTATTCATCCTGATGTTTTTATACTTCTGGAACCACAACTTCATGAACATTGCATTCTTAGTCTCTTCCCAAGGATTCTATAGTCCTCAAGAATTATATTACATTTGAAATTGGTGACACAAGTGTAATTTAACATTTATCTATAATTTTACCTTTAATATAGTTTGTTATCTATGAAACAAATTTACTCCTTCAACTATCTATAAATTTCAAAATTCCATCAAGATAAATATGTAAAATGTATATTATTAGTTCAGCATAATATCTTCCACCAAGATTGATCCTTCCACATGGTCTCCTATTTAAAGAATAAATTTCAACTTCTGAATACCCTATATTATTCATTTTCCTAGAGCCTAAATTCAATTTTTTCATCACCATAACATATAACAAAACTCACTCAAGAATTTGGCTATATCTTTTCCTAGTCCCTTGAATATTCATGGAAAGAGGTAGAACATTCAAAAACATTTAGGTGGGAGATTTTCATCATTCATATGTTCCAAATTTATTTCTAAATATCCTACCCTAGTATATTATATGGAATTAAATTCATAATATATTTTACATTATTCACATAATCTACTGAAAAAATCTGTTGGGAAACAAAAATGAAACTTTCCTATCATTTCGTACTCATTTAGTGTTCGATTCATCCATTCCATGAATCCAATATTCTACACATTTTTCGGTATGGAATTTATTGAATCCCTCGTTTTTAATACATAACCTTTCATTACATTTTACATACAGAGGATCTTTAAACTCTAGTGTCTTGGAAATCAGGAATATAATACATGGATCAAACATAAAACATTCTTCTAAACCACTTGTAAGGCTTCATCATAGGTTCATACTATGTACATTTACATCATCTCATATCTTGGAGATAGAAATCAATGGAAAGGATGAGCAGAAGCCCCAGTAAAGGTAAACAAGGGAATCAATTTACTTGTGATAACAACAAGAACATGAATAAAAACATAAATACATGAGAAATGGAAGAATAGGCTTATAATAAAGAAAATATGTTTTAAGATAACTTGAATATGTGGCTAAAACATTTCATTTATACATTCATGAACATATCACTATGGTCCATCCCCCATGTGTCATAAACATTACCATGGTTATTCACTAAGGTATCGTAAAACATGTCATCTCTAGAGATTAATTATTTACCCAATTAATTGGAGTGATATCAGGGAACACCCTTAATATGTCTTGAATTTCATGTGATCCACATAGATCATAATCAAAAAATTCATAAATAATCCCAATGGAATCAAAGAAATGGGTTTCATGTCAAAATCATGATGTTTAGAAAGAGCTTAAAAATTAGATCATTATGTCATTTATAACCCATAGAAAGGTAGTGAGGGTTATATGTGTGTCAATTCCAGAATCAAATATATCATCTTTATATATTTAGGAACACCCATGAAAGCAATATAATTCTGGGTATTCACATAAATAAACAATAGAATTTCTTGAGAGAAAGAGTTAGAAATTTTTAGGGGAAATTTCTTCAGCATAACGATTATATAACATGGTTTTAGAAAAAAGTGAAAAGAGAGGGGACCTGGGTAACCCACACATAAATTACTCATAATACAGTATGGGTACTGAATAAGATCATGGTATGGATATTTGAATGTCATACCACGTGAAAAAGGAAACATGAAAGAAAAGAGAAGAAATGATTTCTTTTACGAAAACTTCGACAGCCTAACGATGTCACTTAAAAATTTAAAAAACAAATTGGTGAGAGTGGAGATGGTCTATAAATAATTAGACAAGAAATGGGAAGAAATGTGAACATATAAGAACATACCATCAACATAAAGATATAGAAATTATAAGACACAACATAAAGGAAGTCATGACATAAAGGAGGAGGGTGAAAGGATCCCTTACCTTCAAGAGTAACTTCGATAGCTTGAAGTTCAGGACCTAAGGAGGGTTGAGGGAACCTTGGGAGGACAACTTGGGAGATAAAGAGACCAGAAATTCATTGGGGAGGACTTTTAATTGAAACTAATGAGGTAATGTCTTGGTATTTATAGGAGAAGTGAGAGGACAAGTCATTAATGGCCAAGTGACACCTCATCGGTGGTATTGGTAAAACGATTGGATTTACCATGGTATTGGACACTTGGGACACCTCATACCTTATAATACTATTCATAAGTCGACCAGAAAAATTACATAATTATTACATCCTTAATGATGTCATTAAACACCTGAAACTATAAACTGTATTTTCACTATACAATGAAAATTCAACTTTTTCAGAAAAAAATCCCCAAAAATCACCTTAACCTAATATCTATGATATGAATTCAAAAATGAACTCAATTTTATGAAAATAAGTTTCTAAATATTTTTAATTTAATTTTTAAATAAAAAATACAATTCACTTGAAAAAAACAAATACTTAACCAATAATTTCTGAAACTCTTATTTACCCATTTTACTGAATCACATTACATAGTCAAGGTGCCTAAATAATATTAATACATTCATAAGTGAGGTTATTTAATCTATTTGATCACATTACTAATCATAAGTGTAAAATCAATATTTATAATTTATTATTCATCAAAAATAAAGTAGATCTTATTGGACTCTAAATTTTTTACTGAACATAACTGTAGAAGACCATTTTTTCAAAATCATTACACATTATTAATTATTTAAGGTTTACAAAAATATTTTATAATATCCTTTTTATAAAATTCATCAATAATATGCATACTATATTTATCAGGTTATTTAAAAATTTATAAACTTCACCATAAGAAGAAATCACAATTTTTATTTCAATCAAAGGACTTCACAAGGCAGTTACAGTCTTGTTACATAGCCCCTTATAACACCAGCACAGGACCTAAGAGTAAGGTGTTCTAGGGTGATAGAATCTTGGGGCGGCTTGGCCAACATTTTTCGAGTAGTGATTTCTATCTTCTTGAACTTCTTGCGAAGTCGATTCCATTCCAGCTTCACACGATGAAGTTCATATTGGGTTTGGTCCAGAGAAAATCCCAATGGTGCTACCTCCTTCCCAAGCTTCGTCTGATGGGCTTCGATCGGCCTGAGACTACTGTATGGGGCCATCGAATCTTATTTCGTTATTAACCTAGATCACTTGTATTAATAGAAAATAATTGTTACATTTAATTTCCAATGGTCATATTGAAAAATGATCATATAATAGTCAAAAACCAATGGTCTCATTTAAATTATACTCATTTTATTAAATGAAATAATTTTGTGGAGTTTAAAATTAAATTACACACAAAATTAGGAAACAAAAAAATTATTTAGACGTTTGGGTCATTACATTATTCCCCCCATAAAAAATTTCTTCCCCAAATTTTTTAACTCATAACCTCAGAAGAAAAAAGGTGTGTGTACTTCTGCCTCATAGACTCCTCTAGTTCCCATGTGGCTTCTTCACATTTGTGGTTCCTCCACAACACCTTCACAAGGTTGGTAGTCTTGTTGCATAGAAACTTGTCTCTACGATCTAATATCTTCACGGGATTCTCCTCATAAGAGAGGTCATTTTCCAATTGTTCCGCCCCTGGGTTTAGTACATGTTAAAAGTCAGGTATATACTTTCTCAAGAGGGATATGTGGAAGGAATCATGAACTTGTGAGATATTTAGAAGAAGTACAACTCGATAGGCCACTACTCCCACACGATCAAGGATTTTATAGGGGCCAATGTATCTAGGGATGAGATTCCCTTTCATCCCAAACCTCATGACTCTCTTCCAAAGTGAAATTCGAAGAAATACCTTTTCACCGACATCAAACTTCAAGTCCATTCGACGGTTTTTGACATAGATCTTTTACCGACTCTGAGTAGCCTTAATGTGTTGTTGGATGGCATGAACTTTTTCTATCATCTCTTGCACAAGATCAGGCCCAAGAATTTTTCTCTCATCAGATTCATCCCAATAAGTAGTAGTTATATATCACTTCCTATATAGATATTCATAGGGATCCATTTGAATTCTCGAGTGGAAGCTGTTGTTGTCATTGAACTCAACTAAAGAAAGATATGGATCCCATCCACCTTTAAATTTCATTAAGCAAGTTCTCAGTATGTCCTCGATTGTTTGAATAGTCCTTTCAGATAGGCCATCAGTTTGGGGGTGATAGGCTATACTGAAATTCAATTCAGTGCTTAGAGTATGTTGAAGACTTCTCAGGAATTTTGATGTGAACCTTGGATCATGATCAGATACGATAGAATGTGGAACTCTATATAGCCTTACCATTTCCTTCACGTAAATCCTGGCAAGTTGATCAAGGGAGAAATCATCCTGAATGGAGAAAAAATGGTCAGTATTGGTGAGACAGTCCACAATAACCCATATCGCATTGTTTCCTTTTGAAGTTCTCAAGAGATAAATGACGAAGTCCATAGTGATATCGTCCCACTTCCATGTTGGTATGGGTACTGTTTTCAACACCCCTTTATGAAGTTTTCACTCTACCTTCACTTTCTGACAAACCAGGCACCTTGTACTGTAGTCATCAATCTCCCTTTTCATATTATCCCACCAAAAATTATCACAAAGGTCCCTATACATTTTTGTGCTTCCTGGATGTATAGAGAACGTAGAGCTATGAGATGCATCCATCATCTCCTTCTTTATTTTTGGAATAGATGGAACACATAGTCTTGTATGAAATTTCAGTACACCTTCTTGATCAATATTGAACTCCAGAAACATCCCATCCTTCAGAGCTTCAAACTTCTTCTGTAACAAAAGATCTTCTTTCTGAGCTTTCTTGATCTTCTCCAGTAATGATGGTTGTGAAATCATTTAGGTTAGGGTTCATGATTTCCCTTCCCTTATAATTCCCATGTCCGGATTTACTACGTCATTCATCAAAGGATCTTTTTGAATCCTCATCATGGAATGAACAACTGGGTCTTTCCTACTTAATGCATCACCAACTTTGTTTGATCTTCTAGTATGATAATGAATTGAAAAATCATAGTATTTAATAAGTTCCAACCATCTCCTTTGTCGCATGATTAGTTCCTTTTGTGTAAAAATATACTTAAAACTCTAATGTTCTATGTATATATCACATTTATACCAATAAAGATAGTTCTTCCATATATTTAGAGCAAAAATAACCGCTGCCAGCTTTAGATCATGCGTAGGATAATTTTTCTCATGATTCTTCAACTGTCGAGATGCATATGTAATGACCTTGTCATTTTTCATGAGGATGCACACTATCCCTTTTAGAGATGCATCACTAAAAATAAAGAATCCTTCTCCACTTGAGGGAAAAGTAAACATAGTTGTAGTAACCAATCTCTTCTTCAACTCTTGGATGCTTCCCTCACACCACTTTGTCTATATGAATTTGATCACTTTGCGAGTTAACTTGGATAATGGATTAGAAATTCGTGAATTTTTTTTCAAAAACCTCCTATAATATCCTACTAATCCAAGAAAATAGTGAATATCAGTTATTGTTGTAGAATGAGGTCACTCCTCTACAACTTCTGTATTTGCAGGGTCAACTGTGATTCCTTCATTGGTAACAATTTTCCCCAATAAAGAAACTTGTTGTAACCAGAATTCACATTTACTGAACATCCCAAAAAGCCTCTCCTTCTGTAGTGTTTGTAAAATATCCCTTATATGATCCTCATGATCTGCACAACTTTTGGAATATATCAAAATATCATCAATAAAAACTACCAAAAAGTTATCATGGTAGTCCTTAAATACTTTATTCATCAAATCCATAAAAATAGAAGGTGAATTAGTTAGTCCAAAGGGTATAACAACAAACTCATAATTCCCATATCTTGATCGGAAAGAAGTTTTTGGAATATATTTTTTCTCCACCCTCAATTGATGACAACCATAAAGAAGATCAATCTTAGAGATGAATTCATCCCCAAAAAATTGGTCAAATAAGTCAAAAATTCTTGAAAGAGGGTATTTGTTCTTCACTGTGATCCCATTAAGTTCTCTATAATCAATGCATAGCCACATTGATCCATCATTATTATTCAAAAAGACAACTGGATCTCCCCAAGTAGAGACACTTGGTCAGATAAATCCCTTCTCCAAAATATCTTCAAGTTGTTTCTTTAATTCCTCCAACTCGACATTTTCCATCCTATATGGGGTCTTTGATATTGGATGAGATCCAGGAATGAGCTCAATAGAGAATTCAACCTATCTTCCAAGGGGAGGTCCAGGAAGCTCCTCAGGAAATACATCAACATATTCCTGGAAGATGGGGACACTTTCTATTCTTAAACTCTCATATTCTTCTTCTTCTTCACCGATCGAATCCATAAAAAAGGATATAGGGGTTATTTTAGACAAAGATCAGGTTGAGATATCTCTCCTTGGAAGATAATTGTTGGTTTTCCATTCAATACGACTAATACTTCCTTGCTTCTACAATTTATCTTAGCATTATACTTTGAGAGCCAGTCCATCCCAAGTATAATGTTGAATTCTATCACGGGAATGACTACTAGATTTGTGATAAGATTGTGCTCACTAATGTAAACACTAGAGTTTCTAAACACTGATGATTCTTGAATAGTCTGACCAAGAGTCTTGACAGATAACTCTATTTTTAGAAAATCAGGGGTTGAACCAAAATTATTTGCAAACATTGAGGAATAAAGGAATGCGTAGAACCAAAATAAAACAAAGTATTTTCTACCATGGAGAGGAAAAATAGAGTACCTGCTACCACATCATTCGGTGCTTCAACTTCAGCTATCATGATAGAAAAAGCATGACCTTGCTCCCTTGTCCTTTTTTGAGTCTGATGGTGGTTCCCCTCCACTGCCCTCAGATTTGGACAATGATCAGAAAAGTTCCCACGTTATCCACACTTGAAGAACTTGACATTAGGTAGGTCTTGTACCATATTCCCCTTGTCGTTGGTGTTTGGAAGTTGAGACTTCACCTCACCAGGACAATTACTTGCAATGTGGCCATCTCTACCACACTTCTATTACTTCCCACTCCCAAGCAGGCAGTTCCCCAAATGCTTCATCCCATATTTATTACACGTGGGATGTTGAACATGATATCCCCCTCTCCCCTGAACAAATGTCCTCCCAAGACTGGCCTCCATTGATCTCTTCTTTCTGTTTGATTTATAAGACCACTATGCCTCACTAAACTCTATCTTGACTTTCATCACACTCTGTACGGTCTCCTCATAGCTATCATAGTCTCGGTTGGCTAGATTCTTCCACAAATGTGGTCTTCTTTCACCGAAGAATCTATCAACCTTATCATTTGGATCCATGAAAAAGCTAGAGGTATATCGTGAAAGCCTTGTGAAGTTCATCTTGTAGCTTCCCACAGATTCATTCTCCTTCTGCTTCAGCTCAAGAAACTCAATCTCTATTATTGTTCTCATGGAGCGAGGGAAATACTTACTGAAAAAGATCCTTCTAAACTCTCCACACTCCATAGATTAAACCTCCAATATTGGACTCGTGTTTTTTATCAGTTCCCACCAATGATCAGCTTCTCCCTCTATGCAATAGACAGCTAAGGTGACATTCTATTTCTCTGAATAGCGGAGCACAGAAAAATATCTTCTTGATGGAGTTGATCCACTACTCAGCAATCAATAGGTCAATTAATCCACTGAATGTCGGCGGTCGTTGATGCACAAAGGACTCAACAGAATGTGTGGATACAACATTTCCTTTATACATTCATGAACATATCACCATGGTCCATCCCCAAGGTGTCATAAACATTACCAAGGTTATTCACCAAGGTATCGTAAAACATGGCATCTATAAAGATTAATTCTTTTCCCAATGCATTGGAACACTATTAGGGCACACCCTTAATATGTATTTATATTCATGTGATCCACATAGATCATAATCAAACATTTCATAAAAAAACCCAAATGGAATAAATGAAATGGGTTTCATGTCAAAATTGTGACGTTTAAAAAGAGCTTAAAAATAAGATTATTATGTCATTTATAACCCATGGAAAGGGAGTGAGGGTTATATGTGTGTCATTTATAAATTAAAATATATATTATTTATATATTTATGAACACCCATGGAAACGAAATAAGTCTGGGTATTCACATAAATAAAAAAATAGTATTTCTTGAGATAAAGAGATAGAATTTTTGAGATGAAATTTCTGTAGCATAACGACTATATGACATGGTTTCAGAAAACATTGAAAATATAGGGGAAAAGGGTCAAACACTCATAAATTACTCATAATACATTATGATTACTTAATAATATCATGGGATGGATATTTTAATTACATACAACATGAAAAAAGAAACATGAATGAAAAGAGAAGATGTGATTTCTTTTATGAAAAACTTGGCATCCTAACAACGTCACTTAAATATTCAGAAAAAAAAATTGATGAGAGCAGAGAAGGTATCTAAATAATTAGAAATTAAATGGAAAAAAATTATAACATATAATAACATACCCTCAACATAAGTATATGGAAATTTTAAGACACAACATAAAGGAACTCATGACTTAAAAGAGGAGGGTGAAAGGATCTCTTACATCGAAGAGTAACTTCAAAAAGCTTGAAGGTATGGACCTTGGGAGGCATGAGGGAACCTTGGGAGGACTCCTTGGTAAGTAAAGAGACCAAAAATTCGTTGGGGATGATTTGGAAATAAAATTACTGAGTTAATGGCTTGGTATTTATAGAAGAAGTGAGGGGACAAATCATTAATGTCCAAGGGACACCTCATCGGTCGTATTGGAAAACCCATGGTCTTGGCAATGGTATTTGCCCATGGTATTGGCCACATGGGACACCTCATAACGTATCTTGCAATTCATATGTACATAAGAAATATTACATAATTATTACATCCTTAATGATGCCATTAAACACTCGAAACCAAAAACTGTATTCTCACTATTCACCAAAAATTACACTTTTTCAAAAAAAATTCCCAAAATTCACCTTAACCTAATATAGATGCTCTGAATTTAAAAATGAACTCTATTTTATGAAAATAATGTTCTAAATATTTTTAATTTAATTTTTTTTAAACCCTATTCACCCGAAAAACACTAATACTTAACCAATAATTTTTGAAACTGATATTTACCTATTTTATTGAATCACATTACTTAATCAAGATGGCTAAATTATATTAATACGTTATTATCGGATGTTACTTAATCCATTTGATCATATTACTAATCATAATTGTAAAATCAATATTCATAATTTATTATTCATCAAAAATTAATATTATCTTTTTAGACTCTAAATTTCTTGCTGAACATAATTGTTGAAAACCATTTTCTAAAAATCATTACATGTTATTAATTATTTAAGTTTTACATAAATATACTAAAATATCATTTTTCTAAAATTAATCAATAATATGTGTATTATATTTATCTGGATATTTGAAAATTATCAAACTTCCCCAGAAGAAGAAATCACAATTTTTATTTAAATCAAAGGATTACACAAGGTAGTTACGGTCTCATTACATAGCGCCTTATAACACCAGAATAGGACATAAGAGTAAGGTTTTCTAGGGTGATAGCATGTTGGTGCGGCTCAGCCAACATTTCCTAAGTAGTGATTTCTACCATCTTGTACTCCACGAGAAGGTGATTCTGTTCTAGCTTCACACGATTAAGTTCGATTTGGGTTTGGTTTAGAACAAAGCCCAAAGGTGCTACCTCCTTCCTGAGTTTTGTCAGATGGGTTTCGATCGGCCTGAGACTACTGGATAGGGCCCTTGAATCTACTTTCTGTATTAACCAAGATCACTTGTATTTATAAAAAATAATTGTAGCATTTCATTTCCAATGGTTATATTGACCAACGGTCATATAAAAGTCAAAACCCAATTGTATCATTTTAATTATACTAATTATATTAAATGAAATAGTTTTGATGAGTATAAAATAAAATAACACACAATATTTGGTAGGAAAAAAATTACTAAGATGTTTGGGTCATTACATTCTTCCCCCATTAAGAAATTGCATCTCTGAAATTTTTAACTCGTACCCTTAGATGAAAAAAGTTGTGGGTACTTTTCCCTCATAGACTCCTCTGGTTCCCACGTGGCTTCTTCAAATTTGTGGTTCCTCCTCAACAACTTAACAAGGTGTCTATTCTTGTTGCGTAGAACCTTGTCTCTACGATCCAATATCTTCACCAGATTCTCCTAATATGGTAGGTCATGTTCCAGTTGTACCACCTCTGGGTTTAGTATATGTGAAGGGTCAGGTATGTACTTTCTCAAGAGGGATACTTGCAATACATCATGACCTTGTGCTATATTTAGAGGAAGTGAAAGACGATAGGCCACTGCTCCCACGCGATCATGGATTTCATAAGGGCCAATTTACCTAGGGCTGAGCTTCCCTTTCTTCCCAAACCTCATGAATCTCTTCCAAGGTGAAATTCAAAGAAAGACCTTGTCATCGACATCAAACTCCAAGTCCATTCGACGGTTGTCATCATAGCTCTTTTGCCGAATCTGACCATCCTAAATGTGTTGTTGGATGTCATTGAATTTTTTTGTCATCTCTTGCAAAAGATTAGGCACAAGAAGATTTCTCTCACTAGATTCATCCCAACAAGTAAGAGTTCTACATCACTTCCCATATAGAACATCATAGTGGTGCCATTTGAATGCTCGAGTGGAAGCTGTTGTTGTAAGAGAACTCAACTAAAGGGAGATGTTGATCCCATACACCTTTAAATTCCATTGATCACATTCTCATCATGTCCTCTAGTGTTTGAATAGTCTTTTCAGATTGGCCATCAGTTTTGGGGTGATTGGTTGCACAAAAATTCAATTCTGTGCTCAGAGCATGTTGAAATCTTCTCCATAATTTTGATGAGAACCTTGGATCACGATTAGATATGATAGAATGTGGAACTCCATGCAGCCTTACCACTTCTTTCAGGTAAATCCTGGCTAGTTTATCAAGAGAGAAATCTTCCCGAATGGAGATAAAATGGGCAGTCTTGGTGAGACAATCCATAATAACCCATATCACATTTTTTCCATTGGAAGTTCTCGGGAGACCATTAACGAAGTCCATATTGATATTTTCCCACTTCCACGCTGGTATGGGTAGTGGTTGCAACACCCCTTTAGGAAGTTTTCGCTCTTCTTTCACTTTCTGACAGACCAGTCAACTTGTAGTGTAGTCACCGATCTCCCTTTACGTATTATCCCGCCAAAAATTATCACGAAGGTCCCTATAAATTTTTGTGCTTTCGGGATTTATAGTGAAAGTACAGCTATGAGCTTCATCCATCTTCTCCTTCTTTATTTCTGGAATAGATGGAACACATAGTCTTGTATGAAATTTCACTTTACCTTCATGATCAATATTGAACTCAGGAAACTTCGCATCCTTCACAGCTTCAAACATCTTCAATAACAAAGGATCTTCTTTCTGATATTTCTTGATCTTATCTAGAAATGACGGTTGAGAAATCATTTGGGTTAGGGTTGATGATGTCCCTTCCCTTATAATTCCCATGTCCATCTTTACTAAGTCATTCATCAAAGGATCTTTTTTAATTCTCATTATGGAAATAAAAACTGGTTCTTTTCTACTTAAAGCATCAGCAACTTTGTTTTCTCTTCCAGGATGATAATGAATTGAACAATCATATTCTTTAAGAAGTTCCAACCATCTCCTTTGTCTCGTGTACAATTCATTTTTTGTGAAAATATACTTCCAACTCTGATGGTCTCTTTATATATCACATTTCTTCCCATAAAAAGAGTGCCTCAATATCATCCAAGCAAAAATTACCGCAGCCAGCTTCATATCATGTGTAGGATAATTTTTCTCATGAGTCGTCAATTGTTGAGGTGAATAAGCAATGACCTTTTCATTTGGAATGAGGACGCACCAAATCCCTTTTATATTCGCATCACTAAAAATAAAAAATCCTTCTCCACTTGAGGGAAGAGTTAACACAGGTGAAATAACCAATCTCTTCTTTAGGTCTTGGAAACTTTCCTCACACTCCTTTTTCCAGATAAACTTGTCCCCTTTGTGAGTTAACTTGGTTAATGGATTATAATGTCATGAAAAGTTTTTCACAAACCTCCTATAATATCCTGCTAATCCAATAAAACTCTGAATCTCAGTTATTTGTTGTTGGTTGAGGCCACTGCTCTACAACTTTTGCCTTTGCAGGGTCAACTGTGATTCATTCATTGGTAATAATGTTCCCCAAGAAAGAAACCTATTGTAACCAGAATTCACATTTACTGAACTTTCCAAAAAGCCTCTCCTTCTATAGTAGTTGTAAAATATCCCTTAGATGATCCTCATGCTCCTTGCGACTTTTGGAATATATCAGAATATCCTCAATAGAAACTACCACAAAGTTATGAAGTTAGTCCTTAAAGACCCTATTCATCAAATCCATAAAAATAGTAGGTGCATTACTCAGTCCTAAGGGAATAAACACAAACTCATAATGCCCATATCTTGATTAGAAGGAAGTTTTTGGAATATCTTCCTTCTTCACCCTCAATTGATGATAATCAGATCGAAGATGAATCTTAGATAAGAATTGAGCCCCCTGAGGTTGGACAAATAAGTAATCAATTCATGGAAGAAGGTATTTGTTCTTCACTGTGATCCCATTCAGTTCCCTATAATCAATTCATAGTCGCATCGATCCATCATTCTTCTTCACAAAGAGAACTGGTGCTCCCCAAGGAGACACACTTAGTCGGATAAACCCCTTCTCCAAAAGATCTTCCAGTTGTTTCTTTAATTCCTCTAGATCCAAATTTTCCATCCTATACAGGGTCTTTGATATTGGATGTGATCCAAGTACGATATCAATGGAGAAATCTACCTCTCTTTTAGGGGGAGGTCCAGGGAACTTCATAGGAAATACATTGACATATTTTTGGACGATGGGGATTCTTTCTATTCTTAAACTCTAATATTCTTCTTCTTCTTCACTGATCAACTCCATAAAGAAGGATATAGGGGGTTCTTTTAGACAAAGGTCAGGTTGAGATATCTCTCCTTGGAAGATAACTATAGTTTTTTCATTCAATACTACTGATATTTCCTTACTTCTATAATTGATCTTAGCATTATACTTTGAGATCCAGTCCACCCCTAGTATAATGTCGAATTACAGCATGTAAATGACAACTAAATTTGTGATAATATTATGCTCACTAAATTAAATACTATAGTTTCTAAACATTGATGATTCTTGGATAGTCCCCACAAGTGTCTTGACTAATAACTCTACTTTTAGAAAATCGGGGGTTGAATCTAAATTCATTGCAAACATTGAGTAAATAACGGAATGCGTTGAACTATAATCAATCAAAGTATTTTCTAGCTTTGATATGACAAAAAGAGTACCTTCTACCACATCATTCGGAGCTTCAACTTCATCTGTCATGATATAAAAAGCATGACCTTCCTCCCATGTCCTTTGTTGAGGCTGATGGTGGTTCCCCTCCAATGCCCTCGAATTTGGATAGTGATTAGCAAAGTGCCCACGTTGTCCACACTTGAAGCATTGGACATCATGTAGGGCATGTACCATATTCCCCTTGTCATTTTTTTGGAAGTTTAGGTTTCACCTCACCATGAAAATTCCTCACAATGTGGTCATCTCTACCACACTTGTATAACTTCCCACTCCCGATCAGGTAGTTCCCCAAATTCTTCTTCCCACATTTATTACATGTGGGAATTTGAACTTGCTTTCCTCATCTACCCTGATCAAAAGTCCTCCCAAAGCTGGGCTTCATTCATCTCTTATTTTTGTTTGATTTATGAGACCACTATGTCTCCCCAAACTCTATCTCGACTTTCAATGCACTCTGCATGATCTCTTCGTAGCTATCATAGTCTCGGTTGACTAGATTCTTCCATAGATGAGGTCTCAGTCCACTGAAGAATCTATCAACCATACCATTTGGATCCATTAAAAATATAGATGTATATCGTGAAAGCCTTGTGAAGTTCATCTCGTAGCTTCCCACATATTTATTCTCCTTCTACATCAGCTCGAGAATCGCCTTCTCTATTCTTGTTCTTAAGGAGCGAGAGAAATACATACTAAAAAATATTATTCTAAACACTTCTTAGTTTATAACTTCAACCTCTAATCTTGGCCTCAGGTTTTTTATAAGTTTCCACCACTAATCATCTTCTCCATCTAAGCGATAGAGAGCCAGGGTGACCTTATCTTTCTCTGAACAGCGGAGCACAGAAAAGATATTCTCGATGGAGTTGATCCAATGCACAGAAATCAATGGGTCAATCGATCCACTGAAGGATGGTGGTTATTGACACAAAATGAAATCAACATAATGTTGTTCCTTTCATGGTGAGATCGGTCTCTCAGATTGATTCAAGTTATTTCCCATAACATGAGTCATTTGGTTCATAATTCACATGAATTTTTCCATCCCGGCTTCCATCGGAGGGTCATCAGTGCATGGTTCATTTCGGTCTCCAATTGCATAGTTCCTGCTATTTCCCACCATTTTCTAAATGAATATATCCTTCATGAGAAACTTATTTCATTTATTATCCTTTTAACAATAAAAGATTTTATGTCTTAAAACATCATGATTAAACAATTATATTTCCCTATAATTTCTTCAAAATGATTCATAAAAATCTTGTGAATAACCAAATATATCCCCTGAGAGTGTCGTAACCAAGAGTGCAGCAAGGCCCATTGTTGAGAACCAGTTCTCTTTCAAGTTTATCTCAAAGCTGTGTTTTCGGGTTTTACCCCTATGTACATATGTGCCTGAGCCGCTTATACCTGCTTATATCCAGACAGAGATGTAATTGTTTGTTAAACCACTAACTCTATACTCACCAAAATACCAGGAAATTTTCTTATATTTAAACTTTTCTATAGGTTTCTTCCTAAAGTTTTCACAGCCTAATTTCCATAAATAATTAAACTATCCTTTGATACCAACTATGGAATATCTCCTTTTTAATACATAACTTTTAATTACATTTTACATACAGAGGATCTTTAAAGTCTATTATCTTGGAAATACGGAACATAATACATGAAAACAACATAAAAAATTCTTCTAAACCACATTTAAGGCTTCATAATTGGTTCTTCCTATGTACATTTATTTCATCTCATATCATAGAGACATACATCAAAGGAAAGGGTGAGCAGACGGCCCAGTAAGGGTAAACAAGTGAATCAGTGTACTTGTGATATCAATAAAAACTTGAATAAAAACATAAAGACACGAGAAATGGTAGAATAGGAATATCATAAAGAAAATAACTTGGAACATAACATGAATATGTGGCTACAAAATATTATTTAGACATTCATGAACATATCACCAAGGTCTATCACCAAGGTGTCATAAAAATTACCAAGGTATCGTAAAACTTGTCATCTCTAGAGATTAATTATTTACCCAATGCATTGGAGAGCTATCAAGGAGAAAACATAATATTTCTTTACTTTCATTTGAGCAACATAGATCAAAATCAAACAGTTCATAAATAACCCAAATGGAATCCAAGAAATGGGTTTCATGTCAAAATTGCGACGTTTAAAAAGAACTTAAAAATAAAATCATTATGTAATTTATAACTCATGGAAATGGAGTGTGGGTTATATGTGTGTCAATTATAGAATTAACGATATCATATTTATATATTTATTAACACCCATCGAAACGAAATAAGTCTGGGTAATCACATAAATAAATAATAGAGTTTCTTGATAGAAAGAGATAGAAATTTTGAGACGAAATTTCTGCAGCATAAGAGCTATATAACATGGTTTTAGAAAACATTGAAAAGAGAGGGAGCAAGGGTCACCCACTCATAAATTACTCATAATACAGTATGGGTACTGAATAATATCATGGTATGGATATTTCAATGACATACCACATAAAAAAGGAAACACGAATGAAAAGAGAGGATGTGATTTCTTTTATGAAAACATCAGCAGCCTAATAGCGTCACTTAAAAATTCAGAAAACAAATTAATGAGAAAGGAGGAGGTCTCTCAATATTTATACAAGAAATGGAAATAAATGAGAATATATGAGAACATACCCTCAACATAAATAGATGAAAATTATAAGATGCAACATTAAGGAAGTCATTACTTAAAAGAGGAGGTGAAAGGATCCCTTACCTCAAAGTGTAACTTTGAAAGCATGATGTTCAGGAACTTGGGAGGCTTGAGGGCCCCTTGGGAGGATTCCTTGGGAGGTAAAGAGACCATAAATTCATTGGGGAGGATTTTTAAATCAAAGGAATGAGTGAATGGCTTGGTATTTATAGGAGAAGTGAGGGGACAAGTCATTAATGGCCAAGGGACACCTCATTAGTGGTATTGGAAAAACCAGGGGCTTTCACATGGTAGTTTCCCATAGTATTGCCACATTGGACACCTCATAACTTATATTACATTAAATAAGTCGACCAGGAAGATTACATAATTATTACAACCTTAATGATTTCATTAAACACCCGAAACTAAAAACTATTTTTTCACTATTCACCGAAAATTTAACTTTTTCTGAAAAATCCCCAAAAATCACCTTAACCTTATATCGATGCTCTGAATTAAAAAAATGAACTCAATTTTATGATAATAATTTTCTAAATATTTTTAATTTAATTTTTAAATAAAAAACACTATTCACCCGAAAAAACTAATACTTAACCAATAATTTCTGAAACAGTTATTTACCTATTTTATTGAATCACATTACGTAATCAAGGTGCCTAAATTATATTAATACTTTCTTATGTGTGGATACTTAATAAATTTTAAATTTTATCACATAACTAATAATAAATGTAAAATCACTATTCATAATTCACTATTCATCAAATATTATGTTGATCTTATTGGACTCTAAATTTCTTACTGAACAAAACTATAGAAGACTATTTTCTAAAAATCATTACACATTATTAATTATTTAAGGTTTACATAAATATTTTAAAATATCCTTTTCCTAAAATTCATCAATACAATACATACTATTTTTATCAGGATATTTGAAAATTCACAAACTTCACCATAATAAAAAATCACGATTTTTATTTAAATAAAACGATTACACAAGGCAGTTACGGTCTCGTTACACATCCCCTTATAACACCAGCACTGGACCTAAGCGTAAGGTGTGATGGGGTGAAATAATCTTGGGGAGGCTCGGCCAACATTTCTGAGTAGTGATTTCTATCAGCTTGAACTTCTTGTGAAGGTGATTCTGTTCCAGCTTCACATGATGAACTTCAGCTTGGTTTTGGTCCAGAGAAAAGACCAAAGGTGCTACCACCTTCCCAAGTTCCGACAGATGGGCTTCAATCGGCCTGAGACTACTGGATGGGGCCATCGAATATTCTTTCTGTATTAACCAAGATATCTTACATTTATAGAAAATAATTGTAACATTTAATTTCCAATGGTCATATTGACCGACGGTCATATAACAGTTGAAACCCAATGGTCTCATTTTAATTATACTAATTTTATTAAATGAAATAGTTTTGTTGATTATATAATAAAATAACACACAAAATTAGGAAGAAAATACATTATTAAGACGTTCGGGTCGTTACAGGCTTCTCATAATGTATACCTTTCCTCTAAAAGAATCTTTAAAATGCTCTACTTTTGTAATATCAACTACAATTAAACCTTAATAATTCTAGCTTAGTTCCAGTCTCGAATTTCATCATGTATACAAATTTGATGAAGGTTCCAAAACCCATGGAATTATGATTGATAAAAAAGACTAACATATTGCGTGATGTATCATCAATGAATTTATAATAGAAAAGGAATCTCCATTGAGAACAAACTAGTCATAGACCCTCTATATCCATAAGAACTGGATTGGGATTTTTGATTCTTCGCTATCATTACTTTTGTATTGAATGATTATATTTTACATTCCCAAGATACACTACTCACGTGATTTATTCTCCATGAATGCATGTTTTATTATTTATTTTTTACCCACGACTTGTGTCCCATTATCACCCATTTTACCCTAATTCTTTTCAGATAAAATCATAGTTCTGGAAGTTAGTTTTCTTTTATTAATTGTTTTATCCAAAAATCTAGTAAGATAAAATTTTCTTTATTTTATAACTTTATACACCACTATGTATCCTTGTGTGATCATCCACACATTGTCCATAAATATAATATAGAATCCCACATTATCTAGATTTACTATTAAAATTGGGATCTTAGGTTAATTCAATATGTTTCATGCACATTGAAACTCAAGAAATCATTTATTTTAAGTTGTTATAGAAACATCCTCTTTTCCCAAAATCATTAGAGATTTAGAGTTCACAAGGTGAACCCTATCTAATTTTCAATAAAACTAATTGGTTAACCAAAATTTATCAAATAATCAATAAAAATAATCCCCATATTTAATAATTAATGGCACATGTGGACTTGAGATATCCCACGCCAAACTTCTCTTTTATTTATAATTGCGATTTATGTATGAACATCTAAAATAAAAACTTATGAAATTGAACTTTTGGTCAATTAAATCCATCTTCATGTCCCTTATCTTCCTACAACTCTAGCATAAGGGTCTAATCCCAACCAAATCACATCAACTCAATTCTCTTCATTCATTTACCCTCTTATAATTTTTGTTCTAAGTATATAATACTAAAACTTATGTACTAAAAATCATTTTTGCAGTTCTTAGGACCTCTCTTAGCAAAATATTTCCATTCAGAATAATGTCTTAGATATCTTCATACACTAATTTAGTTTTACCACAATAATTTCTAAACATGGTAACAATCACATTGCATGATTCTAGAAATGATTAGAGATGGATTTGAGCACACACATCCCCTGATATATTTATTGTCACATCATCTAAATTAATCAAAATCAAATTAAATACATTGAAATAGTTTACTATTAAACTTTCTTACAACATCCACCTGCCAAAAGGTCACCACATTAGAAAAAACAATTTATAGTGGTAGGATTATCATATATGTTGGAATGTGTAGACATCAACTCAATAGTTATGTACACTTCCCAAAAATTAAAGGACAGATTCTAGGCCATAATCATAAGAATAACTCTTAAATTGTTCTCTTCAATATTTTATCAATCTGCCTTTCATATCGCATATGGTTTGACTCCCTTTAAAAAATCTCTAGATTTCTCTAGAATAAATAATATTATATCTAAATCCTTCATAATTCAAAATATTAGTCATTAAACTCAATAATCCATACATTATCTTATTCCAATTCTATCCTTCAAAAATAGAACTCCCATAGAAATAGAAAAGTGTAAATGAAGGAACTAGCTACTAAAAGTTTCCTACGTGTCTAGTCATCAAAAACTACTCACCTCCAACCTTTTAACTCTTTTCCATGGTCTGGCTAACCAAAATTTATTTCCCGAATTTGATACCACATTTGGTTTCATATCCAAACAATTATAAAGAGATTTTATATAACTTCAAACATAGAAAATATTGTGAAACTCCAAAAAATATATCTACATTAAATGTTGATGTATTCAAAAAAACTCAATATACCTTATCTACACACTATACCATAACCTTGATATAAATAAT
Source organism: Viscum album (assembly GCA_963277665.1). Lineage (NCBI taxonomy): Eukaryota > Viridiplantae > Streptophyta > Magnoliopsida > Santalales > Viscaceae > Viscum > Viscum album. The sequence continues at coordinate 683,073,900 of OY728139.1, read as the reverse complement.
ACCTTCTAAAACAAACAACCTGGAGGAAACAATCTAAAAAAATCAATATATTAACACAAAAAATTTACATGGTTTGGGGATTTCTATAATCCATGAGTAGAACATTGAAAATTTTCTACTAATAATAAGGTACAGGAAAAAACCATTCGAGTAATTATCACCCTAAATAGAAAAAATCTAATAACAAATAGAACAAAAACATCATAACAGTAAATTGTTTTTTATAACTGACCCCACTCATATATTTGTAGAAGACCCGAATAGTAGTCATTTGATTTCATTAATTCACTACCATAGAATAATTATTGATGAGAACTACTCAATCTATTCCACCACTGGCTACCCATTGAATTCACTGACACAAATTACAACATCTGGTGAATATTTTACCTTCCAAAACTCCACCTTTAGTAGTTTTCATAATTCCAAAATGTTACTACTTCCAATATAGCTTGGTTCGGGATATTGCATCTATTATTCCATGCCACAATTTGGTTTGTCATAGTAAGTTATGAAATCAAACCTTTTAGAATTTTATTACACATAGACATAAAATAGTTTCTTCACACCCAATCCCATTAACTACCCCATGAAACTAAATGTGAATAATTGGAATATTTTATTGAGATATATTATTCATTAAAGTTTAATGATGTTTTTTTGAAATATGGTATGGAATTTATTATTGAATGTTTCACTAAGAGATAATGAAAACGAATGGATTCAATTATTTAAACCAAATACCATAATTACATGAGATGATATGGAAATACACTTATTAACACAACTCTCTCCACCACTAAAAATAATTAATCACCTATAAAACATTATAAATTTCAAAAAAATTGAATAAGATTCACTTTTTATGAACGGGGTAGATTTAAAGAGTTTTTAATAATGATACACCATCATGGTCATGAAAAATTGTTAATTATATAAACATTTTACAATGATGTGTCTTAAGATGAAAGTTTTGTCATTGAAATTATCAACTTCATTGAAGAATATGTCATAGGAGGAAATATTTTTATATGATATATATAGAAATAGTTTTCATTGGAAAACTTTGGAAGATTGATAACCACAAAAATACTATATGTTAAAGACTAATGGATGAATAAATGATATTTCAAAAATATTTTCAATATTTATATCAATCATGATAAAAAATCGTACATGCACTAAGGATGTGAATCATACAAATTTTGACAAAAAAAGTTTTTATGGTTCAAGACCATAAGAAATAATTTTTTTCTACTAAAAACACTATAGTTTAAATAAATACAACAATGAACACCACGTAAAATAAAAAATAAATAATTTTAAGACATCTAGTCGACATTTATGATAACCACTATGGATTCAATTAATAACATGAAATAATAATCAAAATCTTAAAGAACAAACATTAGGCATACTGATTTTTAAGTTGGGTAAGTAAAACATCAGCTCAATGTGAGTCCTATGGGACTCTATTCAGTTGAAATAGAGATACAACCATGTATATAATTTAATAACATCACCCTTAGAATTTAAAAATTAATTTAGGATAGTATTGAAGCATGGAGAAGGTATTAATAGATGAAATCCACAAAAAATAGGAAACACAAGAGGAAAATGGATTTAAGAAAGAAGTTATAAAATAAAACCAAAAAACCTTATAAACCTCCACTAACATTCCCAAAATGGATATATAAAGTGAAAATAAAGTATCAAGGTGGTATATTTTTATAAATATTTATGAAAATTCATATTAAATTTCCTTTTAAATAGTCTTTAGAAAATATTCTCTCATATTTAATTTTTATGAATGTATTGATTTTAAATAAGAGGAATACTGAGGATATTGGAATAATACCACTTATAGGAGAATTTTCAGTCCTAGTGGTAATGTTTTTACCAAATATGAAACAATATATGTGTAATGTTTCAATTCCTATATATATTATATCTTAACAGATTAAAAATATTTGTGTGATAATTGTGTTAGTGAGAAAATAATGACAACCTAAACAATAAAAAACTATCTCTTTGAATACATGAAGCCCACCAAGGTTTATATAAAATTAGAAGATGAAACTTTGAGATATCCATGATTTTTTATTGAAAATGTTTTCATTAAAGTTATCAAGTAATGTTTAATATTTATTGAGGGGAAATAAATTTTTATGTATAATATATGGATTTTAGAGAGGAAAAAAAGTTGGAATGAGAGGATAATTATTTCACTGATGAAAGGAAAAATGAAGTTACTATGATGAAGTGATAAGAAGGATAACTAAGAAAAATATATAGTGAAGACAAAAAATTTAGTGGATAATAGATGTGAGAGAAGTTTTCATAGAAAGGATATAAAACATGACCAATATGTTTGGTCACTTTATGAATTAATTTCTATTTTTTAGGATTAAATAATAATTTTTTATTAGATCTACAGAATAAGAGATTATTTTTTGTTAAGAATGTTTAAAAATAACTTTAAAGAAAGAAAGAAGACCAATTTATATAGTGGAATCTCATATTATTCCATTAATTGATCTAGATAAGGTAAATTCTTTCTATTCTTCTATTTCATGACATGATGGGGTCATGTATAGATAAAATACATTAAACAAAGTTATTATGTGTGGAAACTATAATTTTATATTTCTTTTATATGATATTTTGGAATTTACTTTTAATATTAAAAGTTAGGAATTTTTCTTGGTTATAGAATTCAATCACCCATATCCTTTAGATAATTTGTGGAAGGTATATATTAATTTCACTTTTTATTTGGATTTTTTATCCATAGTGAAGAAAGAAGTAATGAGATGAAAGAATTTAGATTGAATAATTTAAATTGATAAAGGATTATTTTTAAAATTATATATATTTTTACATTCCTTGTATTTATCACATGATTTTTTTGGTTTATAAATATTCAAGCCAAACTTATATTTATTGATATATTTTTTATATAGGATATATAAATTAGATTAGAAATATAATCATACCATATTTTAGATATCATACATGATGGAATTAAATGAGTAAGATGATGGGAGAATGAGTAAAGGTGATCCTGATGATATTGATTTTTGTGAATCGGGATTTGGGACGATTGGTTGATTAGTTTATATGAAATTAGTCGTACACTTTTATAATTTCATTTTAGGTATTTATGTCACAAAATATATTATTATTTTATATTATATGATTTTTTGTCCAATTTTTTTAATTCTCATTTCCTGGATGTATTCTAACCCATTTTGAAAAAATATTTTTTAAGTACCCAGATTAGTTAGAGTGCCCTTGATAGGGGTGATTCATTGGATCTATTTTTGCACATTTATTTTTGAAATTAAACTTATAAGACCATTTAAGGTCATGATACATTATTAATAAATTTCTCTCACACTAATATGTTATAGACATAAAATATATACAGAACATATGCTATTTTTTATAGGTTTTGGGCTCGATGTTATATCCCACTCCTTGTAAAGATTAGTTCAATGCCAAGATATAGATTATTTTCCATTATTAAATATTTATGGGTAAAAGTTGTTGATAAATTCAGAAAAATTTTGGGATGTTATCATCCACTTCTTAGGGTAGTTACGATATACATCTCAAATATGATGGGTTATTACTTATACAGGATCCACTTGTACTTGAAATTACATCATTTCTATTGAATGTGAACAAGATCCCCTGCAATATGTTGGATTTCTCACCATCAAGTATGGGATCATCATCATTATGATTGGTCTTTGAATATCAGGTGAATTTCAATTATTTAACATGCAAGTAATCCTCTATTATCGAACATTTAGAATATTAAAAATGTGATTGAGAGATTTTAAGCACATGGTAATATTCTTATTTCTCAAATGAAAGCCTCTAAATGGTCATTAACCCATGTGATTTACTCAACATATATGATCAACCATATATATAATTTTCCAATATCTACTTCTTACACATTCTTTAATAAAATAGTTCTCTCTATTTTACATAGTATCAAATTCTAAAATATATAAAACATTTCCTTCCTCATTTTATCATTTTATATACATTGAAAATGTGAAAAATATTTCCATAGTAAAATATGTAAACTCCCATTTATTCTTGGATGCAAGATATTTTCAAATCAATAGACTCATACTTAGATCAGGAATAATAAATTCCAAAATATTTAATTTGAGATACCCATTAGTAAAACCTATTGATCTTCCCAATTAATCATTATTCAAATCCTAGTATATATCATCATTTTAATTTCCATGCATCTCAAGATATTTTCTTCTTCAATTGCTTCACAAAATCCTGGAGTATTTTAAATTCAATCCACACTTTCATGTATGATTTTATATATATATCCACATAGTGTGACGCCTTCAATAACCGTGAAATTGGATTAACACATAGAATAACATTTTCCATGAATCTTAATTTCCATTGACTTATTATGATATTTAAATACATGATAAACCAATCACTAATTGTCTAGTTTAATTTCAATTATAATCATATTAGATATTTTACTTAGTATATGAACCATTCAAAGTGCCTGAGAAACCTTATGAAGTTTAACAATTAAACTTATAAATAATAAAATTGGACTTAAGAATTATTTATAAAACCATAAGATGTGACCATTTAGTCAGAACCTTTGTTCTTTAACTAGGTTTGAGGAAAATTAAATTTTTTAAGACTATAGTAAAATCTATTATAGAAATTAATAGGTGTATATACATAGAGATGGACTTCCAAAAAAGAGTGTGCGTATGTGGAAAATAAAATATGACAAAAAAAGCAACAAAAAGTGACAAGTATGGTAGATGGTGAAAATGAGGGAGTGAGGATAATCAAAATATAAGGAATTATGCAATACCACAAGATCAAGAGCACAATTTGAAAATAATCAAGAAATAACATATATAAATAAAAAGTATGTGAATTAAATTGGATGGTTTTTTTTACATTGAGTTTTCTACCTTCATTTATGAATAAAGGTAACTAAATCTGGTGGAAAGATGTTGGGTGGTTCTCTTGAATTTCCATCCAGTGGGATAATAGATCTTATAGATTTAAAACTAAAACATACATTAATCCAAAAAATTTGGAAAATAGTATCATAAATGAAATAAATTCTAATTTGATCTAAATATGTTTCCCTTAGACGAACTATCCTATTTGTATATGTAATTCCATTATCAAGTAATTATAAAACAAACACAACCAGAAATTTTTCTCACTAGTCACTGGAAAATAAGGTATATGTATTACTAAAAATTGAGAAAAATGGTAGCTTTTAAGAACACATTATACTTGAAATAGGATAACAGACCTACCATCACAATCACATTCCTCTATTTCAGTTAATCCAAAAACCATCAATGATACTTAAAAGTGTTTAAATATATTCAAAATAATCACTGAAAAACAAAATAAGTGAAGAAAAAGAGTAATGAAAAAAAATCTTGCTAAAAAATAAAAAATTATTTCATCCTCACTAGTGTTGGTCCATGCTAATCTATTTGTATTTTTACACATACATATCTATTGTCCTCATTATTTTTTCTATTTATCTTCTTTATTGTTAAATAGAAATTAATAGCTTTCATATTTGACCCCTGACTAGAATGACTTCTTTTCCAACCAACCCTGTACACTTGTTTAACTACTCAAATTTTAATCAGGTATCCTTTTCTTTAAATGATGCTACATGCATAACTCAACATCCTGGATTCTTTTAGGTCAGGATACTTAAAATATTACCTGGAAAATTATTTTACTCCCACAATAAAGATGTATACCTATGGTGGAAATTATTATGTACTCCTCATGGGTCAGATTAGGAACTTAATAACATGAGTTAGTGGACTCAAATAATTTTTTGGACTAGGACCATAGTGTTTGGGCTCAATCATTGGTTAGTTTATCCTACTAATGAATTGAAATTTTCATTTGTTGATGGCATTTTAATTTTCTACATGGTGGCTTATATAGTGATATTTATTATCTTAGGAACTATATTATTTATCTTGATGCTAGAATATTTATTCACAACCGGTTGAGCTTCAATAGTGATGTACTCAATGATCTCCCGAATTTGGTTTTGGTTATTTACTTCCCATACAGGAAAGAGCATTCGATTATGGATATCTTCTCCAATAATAAGCATGGTAAGGGATTCATGTTGGTAATATTTCATCTCCCTCCATCATCCTCAGGCTCGTATGGGACCTCATATTTATTTATTCTCATGGAACCTTCCGCGGATCATTATTCATGGTGGATTCTGTCATGGCTTATAAGTGAAGAAAAAATGATAAAGGAATAGTAGTGGTCAGTTCCAAATAAGGAGGAATAAGATTATTTATATTTTGGTCATATTATATAGAGGTGAGGTAGATCTCATCATGGTTCATTTTCCATGTAGAGTTAGTATTATGGTATTACAATATCTAGAGAATAAATCCCTTATGGGGGTGTGCAATCAGAAACGTTATTATGTCTCAGTAGTGTGTGAGTTCCCCTTGCATGGTGGTAGAACTTATACAGTGGTTGTGATAGAATGGTCACTTGTATAGTGGTGCAGACACAAATTTCTTATATAGTTGAATCACCATTATACTATAAGGCCCAGTCACTTCAAAACTATAGCAATTATAAAGATGATGCTTGGTTGATACAGAAGATCGGTCATTAACTAGGGTATGGTCGCTTCCCACTTTTTATGATAGGTTCCGATTCCAATTTTATTCACTTGCGATGGTTTATTTTTTCATTTTATGAAGTTTCCATGCATTTTTAACCTTTTTATAGTTGCAATTGATCAATTTTTTCTTGTGGTCAATCAGTTTTGTTCTCATGGTTGATAAATTTGGATCTTACGGTCAATGAGTGAATCTCATGGTCACTCAAGTTGTAAATATTTTATGGTGAAAATATCATAGGTATGGTCACCTCCCATATAACATATAGTCAACCAAGTTGGTATGCTTGATGGATAGCATTCATGTGATAGATCAGACAGATCATCAAATTTTAACTAGAAAGTTTGAAATTTAATTGTATGGTCACTTTAAAAGTAGTACAGTTGATCCATTTGTAATTGTGAACCCATATACACTTCTCTATATTTTCATTAAAAAAGATAAAAAATATTAAAAAATTCCAAACTCAATGAAACTAAAATATTTTAATAAAAATGTCATGAAAAAATAGAACAATCAATTCACAGGATTCTCAACATTTTAACACAATTGTCAAAAAATATTCTTAAAAATTAAATAATCAGAAATTAAATCATTTAAATAAAAAAATAAATCCATAAAAAAACACTTAAATATTTAAAGAAAAGAAACCTAAAAATCAAAAAACAAGGTACCAAAAAATGACAACTCAAACCATTGAACTCAATCACTCCAAAAAAACTTATCTTTGACAAATAAAATCCAAATGATTAAAATTAATTCAAAATTAATATTTCTTCATAAATTATCCTATTAAAGATCACTTTAGCATTAAAATCATAATTAAAACATAAAATAAGATATATAAAATTGAAACAAATACATGCCACATTAAACACTCCCACACTTAACCAATTTCACTCTAGGGAAATAAAACTTATTCAGTTTATTTATTACCAAGACTACTAAGAAATATTTATGATCATCCAATATACATTCAAATAAAAAAATTTGGATCAACGAAAATAATTGAATCATCCATTTATAATAATTTCATTCCTCCTATGTGAATTATTCACACTACTTTTCTTCAACACAAGCTCAAGTTATATTCCCAAAATTAGGGACCAGAGATATTCAAGTGGAATTAATTCTAAAAAAAGAGGAAATTACATATTTCACTCTCTCCTGGGTTCCTCAAACCCAACTTACACCTTCCACTTTTTTGATACAATGGAAAATATTTTCTTATAAATTAGTTGTCCCCTTATTCAATTGGGTTCAATATTCTCCTCACCTTAATGAATTCATTTTTTACTGAATCACTTTACTTGAATTTTTCCCATCCAACAATTTTTTCATATCATTGTGCAAGAAGTATATTAAACATGGATTTATTTATATAAAGGAACCCATTTCCCTTTTCATAGAGATTCTATAGGGGATCCCAATTTCCAATTTTACTCCAGATTCAAAGATTTTATATTAATCTTGATTGAGTTGGATCCCTAAGGTATTTCATTTCACCAAGGCTGTGTTACTTGGTTGATGATTAAACAAAAGCTTCCTAAAGTTAAAATACTAATTCCAAAATAATCTATAATATCAAACATCTCTTTACAAGTATTGAAATAGTATTTCTATAATGTTAATTAATGAAATAACTCTAAAATCATTCAAATATAACTTCTTGAGAATAAGTGAAATCAATTAATATAAGCATGGAATTTTCCCTAGGTAGGAAAATTTTGATTCCTATTTTCCAAACCTGCATAAAAACAAACAATTTTTTAGATAAAAAATATATTTTATTTATCAAAATATTTAAATAATTCTTAAAAGGGGTAATTTTTTCAAAAACTCCTAGGGGGTTGATGTGTTAAAAATCAATGATCAGCTAAGGCAAGGAGAAAAGTCCCCTCTCCACCACACTTAAACCTCCAAATTGTCCCCAATCATGAATTCTAAGGTGGGTGGATAGTTTCATTCAGTAGATCAAATATTTTTTGGATGATTAATAAGAGAGTTCAAAAATCACATTTCCATACATCCAAATAGTCTTTCAAAATAGTTGTTTCCATGCTATTAAATGTTATAACACTTAAAAATCATTTCATAAATCAGCTCAAACAGAAGCATGATAAACATAGAAGTAGCACAATAATTTTTACGGGTGCTAACAGGTTTTCAAATGTTGGATCAAGATGATTTTCACTAACTAGGCTTTAAAATCTATTAATTCATTCAAGAAAATATATTAAAAACAAGAGATATTAGGAATTTAAAAATTATCAAAATTGTAAACAGTACTCCCCAGAATGTGGAGATTTTATATTTAAAGTTCATTCAGAATCCAGTCCCCAGTTGTATTTAAAAAGAACCATCTAGTTGGTATGTTCAAAAAAGAAGAGATAAATATAGAAATTATTAATGTCAGGGTCAATTTTATCCAAATATGTCTCGTAATTAACTCATCTATGACTTTGAGATCAATTGAAATTTTTCTCGAGTGAATTACATAGAAGGTTCATATTATTTAAAAAATAGAGTGAACAATATTAGAAGCATTAAGACAGGAAAGGAACAAAGCACCAGTCTCAGAGTTATTCAAAAATCTTATAAAATAAGGAAAAATAGTAATGAAAAATGGGTTGACTCTCATGAATCATTGACATTAAAGTCTTTAGTTATACTTTAGTAACAGTTCAACCTTAAAGGAAGGAGATAATATCCATACACTTTGGTTTCCCCTAAAAATGATTTATTCTTTTCCTATCGAGTAACAATAGAATGCTATCTTTCCTGCTCAACTAAACAACCCCACATACCAGCCCCCATAGAATGTAGAATGTACCGGACCACATATATCTCAATTTCCCAGTCAATAGCTTCATCATAGAGTGAAATAGAAAAACCCTCTATCCAACAATGATATATCTATTTTGGCTGATAGAATCATGAAAGGGTTCAGTTCCCTCTCTGTAAATTTGGGATTTGTCATATTATTCTATCCTAATTTCCTCCATATCATTCCACTATAGATAAATTCTCTCTTAATTGGACTTAAAAAAATTAGGTCCTTCACTACCCAAAAGGACTTATGATGCTACAAAATTAGTAGAAAGATTAATATTTCGAATAGAAAGTTTAATATTTAACCTTAATTTCACTTTACATGATGCATAGTTGATCAATTTGTAATTTTGGTTACATAAACACATTTCTATATCTTCATAAAAGAAGAAACAAACTCTAAAATCCATGAAAATAAATTGTTTCAATAAAAAATAATGAAAAAATGAAACAATCAATTCATAGAATTTGGATATTTTAAAAACAATCATAAAAAAATATTAAAAATTAAATAATGAGGAATTAAATAATTTAAATACCATAAAACATCCAAAATCAGAAAAAAAATATTAAAAGAATATAAACTCAAAAATAAAACATTGAGGTACCAAAAAATGAAAACTCAAACTATTATACTATATCCCTCTAAAAAATCTCATTTGACAAATAAAATCCAAATGAATTAAAAGTATTCACAATAAATCATTTTTTTACAAATTATCCAATTAAAGGTCACTTTATCATTAAAATCACAATTAAAACACAAAATAAGATATAGAAAAGTGAAACAAATACATTACATATAAAAATCTTCCACTCTTAACTAATTACACTCTAGGGAAATTAAACTTCTTCAATATATTTATTTATAAATACTACTCAGAAAAATTTACGATCATCCTATCTAGGTTCAACTGCATATGTCAAGATCAAAGGAAATCATTGAATCATCCATTTCTAGTAATTTCATTCCTCTTTTGTAAATTCTTCATATTACTCTACTTCAACACCAACTCACGTTCCATTCCTAGAAGTATGGACTAGAGATATTCAAGTGGAATTAAATCTATAAATATAAGAACTAAAAGATTTCACTCTCTCTTAAACTTCCTCAACCAAAAGTTCCACCTTCCAATTTAAAGATACAACTAAAAATATTTTCTAATAAATTAGTTGTTCCCTTATTCATTTTAGTTCAATATTCCCCTCTCCTTAATGAACCCATTTTTTACTCAATCACTTTACCTGAATTTTTTCCAACTATGATTTTTTTATATCATTATGAAAGACACTTATTTAACTTTGACTTATATGTATAAACGAACACATTTTCCTTATCTTATAGACCATCCATGGGATCCAAATTCCAAATTTTACTCCAGATTCAATGGTTTTATATTAATATTGGTTGATCTGGATCCTTATGGTATTTCATTTCACCAAGGTTAAGTTACCAGGTTAATGTTTAAATATAAAATTACTCAAGTTATAGTACTAATTACAAAATAATATAACATATCACACTTCTCTTTCCGAGTTTTAAAACTGTGTTTACATAAAGGTAATGGATGAAATAACTCAAAAATATATCAAATATAACAAATTCAGAACCGATGAAAATAATTAATACGATCATTGAATTTTCCCCAGGCTAGAAATATTGGATTCTTATTTTTCTAACCTAGAGAAACACAAACATTTTTTTCAGAAAAAAAATATTCTTTATTGATAGAAATCCTGAAATAATTCTTAAAAGTGAGGAATTTTGGAAAAAGGTATAGGGGTTGATGTGTTCAAAATAAAATTTCATCTAAAGAAAGGATAAAAGTCCCCTATCCACCACACATAAACCTCTGCATTTTCTCTAATGTTGAATCCTAATGTGGGTGGATAGTTTCATTTAGTTGCTCATAGATTTTTGGGGGGTCAATAGGAAAGATAATAAATCTCCTTACCACACATCAAAATATTATTTTAAAATAGTTTTTATTTTTTTTAATTTATTGATTATTATAACACATGAAAATAGTTTCATAAATGTGCTCAACTAAAAGTATAATAAACATAGAAGTATCATAATAAATTTTAAGGTTTCCAGTAGGTTTTTAAATCTTTAAATCTAGTTTATTTTCACTCATTATACTTCAACAATCTACGAACCCACTTAAGAAAATATATTTACAATAAGAGATGATCATAATTTAAAAATTATAAAATCTGAAATATTATTCCCTTGGATTTTGAGATTTTATCATTAATGTTATGTTGGAATCACTCACCCATTTTTATTTGAAACAAAACCTCTAGTTGGTATGTTAAAAACCATAGAACGAAATTTAGCAATGATTGATGTTAGGGAAGTTTTTATCCAAATATTTCCAATAATTAACTCATCATTGACTTTGTGTTCTACTGAAAAGTTTCTCTAATAAATTCCATAGAATGTTCATATTATTTAAAAATAGAGTGAACATAATTAGAAATAATCAGACAAGTAAGGACCCAACAACCAGTCTCAGAGTAATTAAAAAACAATTGAAAATAATTAAAAATAATAATGTACCATGGGTTGAATCTCATGAAGCACTGACTTTAAATTATTCAGTTATACTTTTGTAATAGCTCAACCTTAATGGAAGTATATTATGGCCATGTACTTTGGTTTCCTCTCAAAATAATGATCTATTTTTTTCCATCGACCTGGAATGGAAGGTTATCTTCCATGATCATGTAAACAGCCACATTTACCAACACTCTTAGAATAGTGAATGGACCATACCATCTAGATCTCAGTTTTCCAAGAAACAACTTCATACTAGAGTTAAATAGTAAAAAACTTTTTCCAACATTGAAGGATTTATTTTTTGATGATAGAATAATGAAAGGCTTCAGTTACTATAATTATCTATTAAATCATTTATATTTTAATTAATTAAATTATTTTCATTATCTATGTTGAAATCCAAGGTAACTCTAAATATTGAGAAAATATTTTTCCAGGAAAACATGAAAACACTAGAAGAAATATTATTAGAAAGAGGAATTGTCAAAACCAAATTCTTATAATAATCCATAGCCATAAGAATGCACTCATTTATATAAGATAATGTAAATAATCCCTAGAAGACCAAACCAGAAACATTAAAATATTCAACCTCTAGAATTCCAATTTGTGGAATCTACTACCTTCTACAAATATTTTCCCCTCCTCCAACATGATTTACATCCTATTAGAAGACTCCTAGAATATTTTAATGGTGTGGACCAGTATAAAAAATCCCTATAACACATTATAAGTATTTCTTTATCCTCTATAGTGTCCAAGCCAAGGTTTGGAGTTAGAGATCTCAATAATGGGAAGCATTTCCTCCTTAACTACACACATCTAAATAATTCCATCAGCACATCTTCTAAAAAATATTGGATCATCCAAAAAACAATACATCAATGTAGAAATGAATTTATTCCTTTGGTTATTGGAAATATCTTTTGTAATAACACCTAAAGTAAAAAACTTGGCATGGTCAGTGTAACACCCCTAGATTTTGTGAAATATGTTTTTGGAATAAACATAATCTTTTTGATATTTTGCAGTTAAAGAAATAGTGAATATAGCTTGTGCTATATGAAACCACCAAGTTATTATTTATTTGTACACAAAACCAAGTCTATAATGTGATATTCATAATAATTATATTATATTCTTGTACATGACACACATATTTTTTCTTGTGTTACACGAAATTTTGTGTTCCTTCGTTAACTTGTGTGACAGGCATGGCCAAATTTTACTGAACTACAATATATTATTAATAGTGTTATTAAAATATTATAATAGTAATCACCCATACATTGGGGTGGAATTTATAAATAATAAAAACAAATATTTTCAAATGTGTTTTATATATTAATTATTTGGATATCAATTAATTAGTTATGAAAAGAGAAACAAATTGAATATAAACGATGTGATTTTATGAAAAAACTATTTTTTTGACCATGAAGGAATTTTAACTTCATAAATTAAACTAATCAATATCGGTGATAAATAATAATTAAATTTTTATATAATAAATTACAAAAAATGTTTTTACATTAATCCAATATGTTTTATAGGTATAAAATAAGAACAAATCTATGATTAGGCATTAAAATGTTGTATTATTGTAAAAGGCAGTTTTACCACCTTTTAATGGAATACATGTTTTAAATAAAATTTTCAAAACTTTTAAATTTTTATTTGAAAAAATAAGCCTCATTTTTGAAATATTAATTTAAAAATTTACATTGGATAACTTTTTGTATTTTCATGAGAAGTTTTGTTTTTTTTTTGATGAATAGTAAAAAAAGTGTATTCTATATCAACATTACATTTTTTATAACATAATTATAGAGTCATATTATTTTTAAAATTGGTTTTAAAGAATATCTAGATAAATTATACATATATTAATGAAATGTAGGTAATTTTTATAATTGTCACATTGAAATTGGATATAAAAACATTTCAAATTTTTAGACATTTTCGATTTAAAAACTCATTGTCTCATCCAATCTGTTAGATTAATTTTAAATTAATTTATTCCAATAATGGGTTTTTAATTTAAAAATTATATATTAATTATTTGGATTCAGAATAATTTATAATTTATATTATTATTAACATTTTATTTTACCATAAATATCAGTGATAGTAATTAAAATTAATTACTATGATTTAGGTAAAAATGTGTTTACTTAGTGGTTAAACATTGAATTAAGGGGAAAATAACCTAGACACATGTACAAAATCCATTTTATAGAAATATTTCGAACATATCCTCCCATTTGTATTAAATTTAACATTATTGGGGGAACACGATGTAAGAGAGACCTCTCAATAGAGTTTACCATTCTATAATTATAAGAATGTCACTCATCCTCCACCATAAAAGGGAACTCATCCCCCACAGCCCACTTATTCATGCCTCTAAAAAAATTTAGATCGTCTAAACCCTGCAATAATAAAATACCAAATTCATTAATCTCAACCACTAAGTCTCACATTTGGCATAAATGAATCCAAGTTATTCCTTTGGTGCAAACCAAAAGAAATTACCCAAAGAATAAGTAACATCCTTCAACATGCACATATATTTTGTTTCTTTATCCACCCCATGAATTATTATTATTACATGAATATATAAAAACCTCAGTATAATCAATATACTAATTTGTTTTTATGTTAATGTTAGGAACTACACTAACACACACATCCATCAAATGAGATATATAATCATCACTCGTGTGTACGGTGGACTACTACCTCGCAAACTGATATCATTTATTCTATCATTACCACCTATCAAGGTTGGTAATAATTATGGAAATACTATTTATATATTATTATGATATTTATAATGTATTTATGCTTAAATAATTATTATATAACACATACATTCATGATTTCTATTTTGTGAGAATATGAAAACATCATTTGTAGATGTGTGGACTACCGGCTCCTCAAAGGGATGTGATTCGTTCATACATTACATGGAATGTAATAAGTAAATTTTTAATAACTATTTGTGATATATATAACATAATTTTGATTCCACTGACCCATATTCCACTTAGTAGGTTCCCCAAGCCTGGTGGCCACTTGGCCTCAAGCGCATCTCCATAAATACTAGAGGTTGATGACTATAAGAAAGGGCCTAGGCTGTGTCTATGGGGAGACTATGCCCCCATTACTATAGTGAAACATGGTAGATAACATATAATATACAATTTGAGATAAATTAAAGAAGTAATATAATTAAATATAATGCACAGTTAGAGGATTCAAATCAATAATAACTGAAATAACTCGAATAACATACTATAGTTGATGATGATATATATCATGTCACTATAAATATGGAAAATATGGACAAAAAGTTGAAGGAATACGTGAAAACCGCAATTTTGAAAAAATAAAACACATAAAATATCCCAAGTATCTCGAGCTACAGCTCATTCATCTACAACCAGCTATATCCCATCATATCAAGAAATGAATTGTCTAAAGAATTACTCCTCCCTTTATCAACAGCTGCATATATGTAATCTACCCCAGGTACCAAATGGTTCCTGATAGGGTATGAGATAAATCTCATTGGGCCTCCACAATTGGTTTCTATAACATCTGGCTCGTGTAATGGAATTTTAAAAATTCTCATTCGTGTATATATAAAGTAGAACAATGTAATAAAATACCCATGTACAAGCTTGGGACCTCTCCCAATGTTCAAACATGTAACTGGTTCATTGATTAATTAAGTTCCAATTTATATAAACGTGTCATGTGAGGTATATCTATAACTGACACCACCTATTTATAGTGTAAATATTGAAGGTTCCAACATGTATCAAGGAAACCGTAATTGATAATTAATATAAAGTTGTCCAAAGGAAATATTCAGGGAAACCTAGACCTCATGGGATACTAACTCAGTGGTAACTGATTCTAGATAAGGGTAATAGTGTAATCCAAGTAACATAATCCATGGAATTTCCACAATAATGTTTCTAATTGAGTCTAAGGAATTCATCCAATGTAAAATAGATATAAGCAGTGGTCGGGTCCAAGGATGTAACTATGGAAACTTGTGCCACGATGGATCCAATGAGTGTATCTGAGGCATCCTACATTATTAATTATGGGATCCTATAATTTCATACCATACATCATGAGGTAAACAAGGATGTTGTTCAGAAAGTTCTATAGATTGTTTCCTATTGACCGGTCAAGGTTTTAGTGCTCTACTAATGTGTATAGCAGCCCTCGGGTCGAACCCTCGGTGAAGAAACTTTTTAATAGTCGATTGTTTGTATTTGATTGTATTATGATTGGGTTGTTTATTTGAAGAGATTATGAAATAATTGATTTATTAAGATTGATTTTAAAAATTGATAAAGATTGGGTGATTTCATTATTATGTAGTTAAGCTTGTGATATCCTTGAGCCTTGCTTTATATTGCATTAAATTAACACCCATGTCAAAAGTTGATGTTGATTGGAATTCTAAAGTGTTAAGGCATTAATAAAAGTCGTAACTTAACTAGGATTCTATTCTCAATCAATACATGATTTTGTTAGTTTATTTATTGTTCCAATAATCCATGGAATATATACGTTAAACAAAATATGGCATTAATCCATGACATGTTAAGTCCCACATACACAATGTTAAATTAAAGAATAGTCATCAAGAAAATACTCTCAATCACTTAACATCCCAAAATCTTTACACACACAAATGGTATATTTAAACATCCATTAAAATGGTTATAAATCTAGATTATTTTGATTATGATGATGAGTTAATAATAGAATAAAAATAATGGGATAAGAAAAGAGTTTTGCACCGAACACACACAAACAAACGGTGATGGGAATTAAAAATAGAATTTGAGTTGAATGAAGAAGAAAAAGAAGGGAAGCCGTTTCAAATTGATATAAAATATTTTAAGATAATTAATATTTTAGAAAATAGGGTGGATGATTACAACATAATATTAATAAGAAATTTTCATTAAAAAAGAATCACTACATAAACAATTATGATATTACAAACAAAGAAGAACATAGAAGTAAATAAAATCAAATAGAGAAGGAAGGGTATCTCAAGTGAAAACATGAGTATGGAAGGTCCTCCCAAGCTTTTGTAAAATCTTTGGTCGTGCCAATGTGTTCTACTCTCTTATGAAATTACATCCTCTGGGATGGAGTGGAGGGTGGTGTATTTATAGCCTAATGTTGTGGTCTGTTTGAATTCCAAAACTTTACATCCAATTGCATCGCCACTTTGATAAATTATATAGTCGAATCTCATGATATAATATTCTTACAAATGTTAGATAAATATACCCTCTTTCTAGTCTAAATATTTTGAATCCATTGGACTTAAGGAGCCAAAGTTATAACAGTTTGATTAAACAATTTTAAGCTTTCCATTTCAATCCAAACTTTTTAAACTCCACAATGTGAATGGGTATTTGAATAGGACGATGCCCCGAAATCCAAAAACCTTATTCAAGAATGGCGGCCGCCTAAATCTCTGCTTTCACACTAAATAGTCTCTACCCGAATGGATTTCTCTTTCAGGATAGAAGTCAATAATGGTGTGATAATTTTATTTCCTAGACAGAATGGTGGTCTGATTTTAAAATCATCTGTTGGGAACCTTTTCTTTGGAGTTGGGCCTTTAAATTTTTATCCAAAATGAATTGATTTTTTCTCATGACCATTGGAGGATAATAAAAGGATTTGGACATCTGGAGTGAGCCTAGTAATTCAATCTTTAGTGATTGTCCAGTTTCTTCACATATTATTTGGGCCTTTTTGTGTGGACCATATGATCCTCCAAATGGTAGAATTGGTCCATTATCCCTTCTATTTAAATGTTTTATATTTAATGAGGAATCATAAAAAACAAAAAACATTATTTTTAGATTATTTGGGTGAGAGTTATAATTAATATAGTAAACTGACTTGAATCTGGACAAATTCAAATAGTGATGCAAAATTATATTTAATATTTAAACATTAATATTTCACATAAATTATGAAAATTTCATATAAAATCAGTAAAGTGAGTATATAAAATGTTATGAAAATATTAATAACATCAACTCCCCCACACTTATTCTTGGGAATATTCTCATGTGCAACAAATATAAAACCATGACAAAATCATTTTCACTCACCAACAAATATTAATATTTTGTTTTCCCCAATCAGGGGAGGCTTAGACAATTTCACTCACCCATATTGAATTCCACCACAAGTTATTATAGAAACAATTTTCCAAAAACAATTCATTTTTTCATTCATAAATTTAGAAATGGATAATGGTTGAACAAAAAACATACTCATCTCAAGTTGATAAAATTAATTAATGGAGCATCACTCATTCACCAAACAAAAGTGAAAATCTTGGAGTATGAAAGAGATCTCACCTTCCACTCCCTATCCTAAAGTGATCAAAAATCAAGAGGTATTTTTAGGAGGGTTTTTGTAGCTATGGGACGGTAGGAAGATGATATCCAAGAAATGGGAAAAAGAGGGTAAAACAACAACAAGGAAAAAGAAACGCACGGTTTTTTTTGAAATGAGACATGAAAGGAAATGGAAACACATATTTACAATAGAATGAAAATGTGAAATTAGAAACAAAATAAGAAATAAACTTTAATTGGATGATAAGATGAAATATTTACAAACCACGAAATTTCTTCCAATTACATAAATGTTCATTTTTTTATAATTTTTTCAAAAGTTGAACTTGAAATAGATATCACACTCATATCCCATACCATATATGATATCCTCAAGACGATAATTTTAATAGTTATAACATTATAAAAGGTTGGGGAAGAGTGATTTTTGACCCACCCAAGACACAACCCAATCTTAGTTTCATTTTTTCAATTTTTTTGATTTTTTTAGACTTTTCAATATCATTTGTTCAATATAAACATATATACATTCCAAAACCCCATAGATACATTCCCAAACCCCACTTAAGGACAACCACTCCCCCACACTTAAATTTATTCCTTCACTCAAGCATATTATAACATGGTGAAATCCAAAATAGGGTGCCCAAGATGAAATCTATTCCCTCACACATAATTTTCAAAAACAAATTATGCAATAAAAATCTAGTTTTATATTGGGTGGGATAAGATATTGGTCTTGTAATGTGTCTATCAATGAAAATGTGTTCATAGGCTCAAAGAGGCTTTCAAAAGGCGGATTGATGAATGGTTAATGGGAGTCTATTTTTCTGTTAGAATTCTCATGTGGCTTAGAAAATGACTATATCATGTTAATGCCCAATAAATTAGTAAATTCATATTGAAAGTAAAAATACTGATGATTCACAAATGAGGTTGAAAACCCCAAATTGTTAAAAGATGGACATAGGTGGCCTTGGCATGAAATAAAATTTTGTTCCTCACAGGTGGGGAAAATCATATTCCAAATTAAAAAAATTAAGCATTCAAAGTTTCTTGGTTGCGACACAATTTTTTTTATCCAAATTTATAAAGAAAACAAAAAATATTTGAGATTAAACCATGTATTTTGACTCCATAAATTTGTTGGAAAAAATTTGAAAATTGTAAGGTTAGTAAGTATGACTCTTGATTTTTCATATTTTTTTAAATGATTTTTTTTAGTTTTTTGAGAGTTTTTTTGATTTTTTATAAAGACACACCCACAATAAAGAATAAATAAAAACTATGATGAGGAAAGTGGTATGAAAATTAAATACAGGGGAATAAGGAGAAAGTGGGATATAGAGGAAGAGATAGAGAGAGAGTGAAAGGGAAAGAGGTGCCCCTGGTTGAATTTGGTTGGTCGTCGTCTCCATCTGGTGGTGGGGCTACTGTAGAAATTGTGAATCTGATAGAAGTCGATGGGGTTACAAATATGTGTGTCCTCTCATGGTGATTCTATAGCCCATGTACATTAACCGTGAATGTACTTTGGGAATAGGGGTCTTGGAATTGCTCTGCACCAAAGGGGTAAACATTAGTAATAACAAAAGGACCTTCCCAATGAGAATTAATCTTACCTCAATGAAGCAGAAATTGAGAATTGAAGAGCATTACCTTTCCACTTTCATGAAATACATTTCCCATGATGTCTTTGTCAGGGAGTGACTTAGACTTTTCTTTTTACATATTTGAATTCTCATAGAATTCAAGTCGATGCTCCTTCAGTTCATCCAATTGTAACAATATTTCTTCACCATATTTTTCACAATCAAAATTATAGGTTTTTGCAATACAAAATGACTGTTGACAGATTTCAACTGGTAAAGGACATGTTTTACCAAAAAACTATCCTAAAAGGAGACATACCAATCTGTGTTTTATAAGCTATTCAATAAGACCAAAGTTCTCCACTAGGTGTTTTAGGCCAGTCTTTCTGGTGGGTTTTACAATTATCTCAATCCCTCTTTTCACTTCACTATTAGAAATCTCATCCTTGGCATTTGATTGGGGGTGATATGAAGTTGAAGTTTTGTGTAAAACATCATACCTTTTCAAATTTATTACAAGGTTTTATTACAAAAAAATGGGTTCCAAAGTCACTTATCGAGGCACGTGGTGTGACAAATCGGTGGAAGATGTGTTTCATTAGGAAATCACTAATAGTATGTGAATCATCCTTTCTAGTGGTTTTTTACTTGACACACCTAGAAACATAATCGACCTCAAGAAGAATGTATGAGAATTCATTTTAATGGGGAAATGGTCCCATGAAATTTATGCCCCAAACATCAAAGATCTCACATAAATTTCAAGGTTTTTGGGGCATTTTATTTCTCTTTGAAATTGTGACAAAATTTTGGGAAGTAATACATGTTTGAAAAAACTCATGTGAGTCCTTGAAGAGTGATTTCCATAAGAATCTAGAGTCTCGGACCTTTTAGGTGGTTCTTTTTGGTCCAATGTGGCCACCTCCGGGAAGTGAGTGACAAAATTATATGATGAGTGAATGTTCATTTTCATCAACACATCTCATAATTACCATGTCTTCCCCATCATTACAAGGTTTATTATCATCCCAAAAATAGAATTTTGAATCCCTTTTAGCTTCTTTTTTGGTTCTTTTGAAAAAATTTCAGGAAAAAAAATCCAAAACCAAGTAATTTACAATTGGGGAATACCATGGTATTTTTGGAGTGAGAGATGAATAGTGCTCAGTGTCGAATTATAGATCAATGATTTTTGAATGAGGATAATTATAAATTATACTCATGTAATCAGCCACAGGGTTTCCTTTTCCCGGTCTATCTTTTATTTCAAGTTCAAACTCTTCGAGCATTAGGATCCATCTTATTACCCTAGGTTTGGAATCACTTTTCTTCAGTAAGAACTTTATAGTATAATGGTCTATGTAGATGATGATTTTGGAACCTAAGAGATAGGTCGGGAATTTATCTAAGGAAAAAACCACCGCTAAAAGTTATTTTTTAGTCATAGTGTAGTGAGATTGAGTTTCATCCAATGTTTTTGAGGAATAATTGATTACATGGGGAATTTTTAATTTTCATTGTCCTGGAACATCCCCAACGACTCTATCAGAAGCATCACACACCAACTCAATGGGTAAAGACCAGTCTGGGGGTTGGATTATCAGGGCAGATGTAAGATCAGTTTTGAGTTCAATGAATTCTCTCCTGTAAACATCATCTAAATGCAATGTGACATCTTTTTGGAGCAACAGAGTGAGTGGGAGGGAAATCCTACTGAAGTAATGGATGAATCGTCGACAGAAACCAGCATGCCTGAGGAATGAACGGATTTCTTGAATAGAGCTGGGTACAGGAAGTGATTCGATTAGTTTAATTTTGTAAGGATCAACATCAATACCATCTTGTGAAACTATGTTCCCTAGAACAATCCCATTTGCAAACAGGAAGTGACATTTTTTAAAATTTAACCCAAGGTTACACTTGAAACATTTTTTAAGGACTATAGATAGTGAATACCAATAAGATTCACATGACTCTCCATAAATGGTAAAGTCATCCAAGAATACATCCATGCAGTTTTCAATGAATTCAGAAGAGATACTCATCATACACCTTTGGAATATTTCAGGAACATTGAAAAGACCAAAAGGCATTCTATTATATGCATATGTTTTAAATGGGCATGTGAAAGTAGTATTTTCTAAGCCCTGAGGTGTGATTGAGATTTGGAAGTAGCTGGTGTATCCATCAAGAAATCAATATTGCGACATTATGGATAATATTTATAGAATTTGATCAAGGAATGGATGAGGGTAGTGATCTCTTCTTATTTCAACATTGAACTTTTGGTAATAAATGAACACACACCATTTTTTCTTCACTCGATTTATGACTACCTCCCCATGTTCATTTGTGACAACATTCATCCAACCCTACTTAGGCACAACATTTATTGGACTAACCCATTCACTATCTGAAATTGGGCAGATAATACCAGCTTGATGAATCTTGTTGATCTCTTCCCTAACAACCTCAAGTATGAGTGGATTGAGTCTTCTTTGTGGTGGTCTAATTGGTTTGTATGATTCTTCATGATGGATGTGATGCATGAAAAGGTAAAGGTTGATTCATGGTATGTCATCTAGGGTCCGACCTAAGGCCTTTTCTTACACTAACACCTGAACAAGTTTGGAGTCCTTGGTTTCAGTATGTGAAGCAGAGATAATGAAAATATAAGAGTGATCGTAGAAAAGTAATTCATATTTTAGGTCTTCAAGAAGAGGTTTTAGATCAATCTCATATTTTATTTGTGGGTTAGACAACTTAGTAATGGAGGAAGGGAATTCAGTGTCTTCAGATTCATTTTTCTTTAATATTGTTCAAGGTGGAGCAGTAGACATCAGAGTTGATGTGGGATTCAATAGATTTTCCAAGAACCTCTAGATTGATGGAGTCTGTGAATGAGAGGTCCATATAGACTTCACCATTTATGACTTGGTTAATCATGGTTATGATTTCACAAGAGCCTTTTTCATTAGAACATGAATAACATGATGGATTGGGGATCGATTCACTCTTAGAAGTGTCCTCAGAAGCATGGATTGAGAATGCAGTGTGATCCTTAAATGGGTATCGCATGGCCTGGAAAATGTTGAATTTGACTAGCTGGTAACCAAATTCCATGGGTAAGATACCTGAATGGACATCAATCTCAGTTATCATTGTCATCAGGAATGGTCTTCCTAGAATTATGGGAGATCGAGAAGAGTTTGTGTCAACTTCTTTTTCAAGGACAAAGAAATCAGCAGGGATGATAAGATCATTCACAGGAACAAGGACATCCTCAATCATACCCTTAGGAATAGTAGTTCTTGGATTGTCCAATTGAATGAAAACACTTGTTGGATGTAAGTGACCAAGTCCAATGTTAGAGAAAATCGATTTGGACATGAAATTAACTAATTCACAAAGGTCTATGAGTGCATCATCAAAGTGGGAACTTCCAATTTGGCATGGAACCGTAAAGGTCCCTGGATATTTGCACTTTATGGGAATAGACTGCTGGGTGGAAACATTTTTGAAGGTGCTAAGTTTCCTCTTATGGGTGCACAATTCCTTAAGAAACATGGCATACACAGGGATTTGTTTTATGGTATCTAAGATGGGAATGTTGACTTCAACATGTCTAATCAAGTCAAAAATTTCAAGATCTGGATCAAAGGACTTCATTGTAATAGAAATGGATTGATGAAAAGGAATTGAGTACCTAAGTAGAATGGAACGAGGTGAGGGAATGGTTTCAATATCCTTTTCATGTTTTTTTCCTTTTCATTTACTACATCAACATTCAAAGGGGTGTTGGATGACTTATCTTGAGGTATAAAAATTTGTTTTCCTGATCTAATTGCAATTTCACTTACAATACCCTTGGGGTTGGGTAATGGTTAACCTGGGAGTTTGGAAAAAATTTATTATTGCTGTTGTCTCAGGTGAGAACCAAGTTGACCAATTTGGGTTTCAATGTTTTAAGGCTGGAACTGGTTAAGGAGGCAAGATCATCTATAGAGCTTTCCCATGGTTTCTTGGAATAAGAGGCTTGTCCTGGATTGGGATTACCTTGATTTTGGGTCTTGGGAAATTGATTTTATTGGTTTGGTAATAGGGAAGGCTCAATAGGATAGTGGAAGCCTGGTGGAGGAAGAGGAGGATTGATCCTTTGAGATTGAGGAACAATGGAATAAGATTTATGGAAGTTGCCACCACCTTGGTGATATTGGAATTGGTTTCAGTTTTGAGGAGGGAATTGAGGGGGATGAGAAATGGGATTACCATACCTCACGCCTTGGTTGAAAGAAGAAGATAAGAGATCATAGTAGGGTTGGTTGAAGTTTCAAATGAAGTGACCTGATTATTGAGTTCTGGGGGTCCACTGAGTATATGCTGCATTGAGCTCCATTGGTAAAGATGAATCAGAAGTGTCTTATTGATGTTTTGGACATGTGTTGGTTGAATGAGATGATGATATGAATGTTCCACAATTTTTAATAGGTTTATGAAATAGATATTGTGTAGAATATTGTTAGGACCAATAGGGACCTATATACCCTAAGAGAGGGGTGAATCAGGGTATGGATATTATTTTTTCAAAATTCTTCTTGCCCCACTGGATCGTGACCTCTTTATTACAAGGGTCACATTGTTTTCACTTGTGTGTTTATTATGATATCTTATTTTCTTCTTTATCTGATGATGATGCTTTAGATGCAATGTTGGAAATTAAGAAGGCAGACACATAGATTTTTACTTGGTTCACCCTCACTGGGCTACGTCCAAGGAGCATACGCCGACAAGTTTCCGGTCGTACCAAATTCCACTATTCTTCATTATATGTGGATACAATGGTTCAGGAACAGTCACTTTGTCCTAGGCTCACTGCCTTTACAAGGTTTAGTGTCAACTCACTACTTTCCCAAGGGTCACTCCCTATTTCTCTCTCTCCGGCTCACTACTGTTGGAGAAGATCACCTTCTTCCCTTTCCTTAGCTCACTACTCTGGAAAGGATCCACTAATAGTTTATAGACATGTAGGTCTCTTCATTATCACTAATGAATACATCCTCTATTGTATGTGGATGCTCTGTTGAATTCCAACTTTCACCCATAGATGAATTTCACTTTGCATCGAAGGTATCGAGAAATCTTCCAACTTCCACAGAGCCCTGAATCACTACTGCAAATCAACCTTACTTGGCGTGTAAGTCTAACCCGGCATGCAAGTATGGGCGCGCTGGTCACAACTAGCGCGCAATTCACTTCAACCACTTGCGCGGCACAATTTTTTGGAACTCCAAACCTTTGCGACTCAACCCCTTTTACACCCAAACCAATATTGGCACGCAACTACCAACTAGCGTGCAACTTCAAACACTAGAGCGCAAGTCCACCTGTGTGACCACACACCACTTGCGTGACTACTACACCTTCGCGGCGGGAGCTCTGATTTTTCTAAGTGTTGAACTCCATTAGAAATGAGGTGGGGTGGTCCAGTATTTATAGGCATTTGGTCAACCTACACGGTGGCGCACAAGTCTCCCCTCAGTTCACAAGTCTCGGCGCGCAGGTCGCTGCCCCTGCAAGTCACCTGCACGACCCTCTTTCCTTTTCCATATTTCGATGATCTTATCTTGAAAAACATATAGCGCGTAACATTCTAATCCACCTAGGCATTGGCGCACAGGTAATTCACGGCGTGCAAGTCACCTACATGACCCTCTTTCCTTTTCCATATTTTGACCTTCTGATCTTGAAAAACATTAGGCGCGCAAGTTCCTATCCTTCATGTACATGGCGCGCAAGTCCCTTTTCCAAAAAACACATTTCTTCATTTGTCTATTTTCAGGCGCAAAAATTTGGAAAACAATGGAAAATGGTTCCACCTTGTATCTGTTGTTTTTGTACTACCTCCAGATCATCCATTAAATTTTTTAAGTTCTTGAATCAAACATGGATCATTGACCATAGCTCTTGAACTCGACATTCCACCATGTAATCCCCTTTATCAAAAATTTTTTATGTCATTGTTTTTTTGTCATCAATCACCACACAGATGTCCATTTTGTCAACAAACACAATCACCCCAAAAATTCTTCAATGATACCTTGAAGGGTTTTTTCCCAACAATGATGAGGTTGGGGCTTTGGTATCCACAGCTAGTTGTCGCACATGATCTGTAAGTTCACTCATCCACTTGGTCATCTTGTTCAATAATCTTGTTCGGCTATATGGATTGATTTTCTTGAACTTGTTTAACTTGATAATGTTCTCTTGTATGGAAATGTTTTGTGTTTGTAGCCATGATTCCAATGATATATCTTGAAATTGTAGGATTTTTATTAACAAGAGCACCACCACATGCAACATCAATGAGGGTTCTCTCTATAGCCAATAACCCCTCATAGAAATATTGGATCAAGAGTTGGTCAGGTATTTGGTGGTGTGGGAAAGTTTCGAAAATATTTTTGAACCTCTCCTAGTACTCATGGAGTGATTCATTTTGGAAGTTATGAATACTAATTATTTTCTTTCGGATGGAATCTGTATGAGAAGTAAGAAATAATTTCTCTAAAAAGAGTTGCTTCATGTCATTCCATGTGGTTATGGAACCAGGAGAGAGGCAGTGAAAACATGACTTGTCATAGTCATCTAGGTGGAAAGGGAATGCTCAGAGTTTTATTTGTTCCTCAGAAACCCCTTTAGGATTCACGGTAGAGAACACCACTTGGAACTCATCAAGGTGGAGATGTGGATCCTCACCGACTAGCATGTGGAAATGATTAAGAATAATAATCTAACCCAATTTGAGTTTTAATTCAGCCTATATGTTTAGATATTTAATATGAAGATGTTGGTAATTCATATCAAGGGTAGGATGTTCTTTAAGTGTTTTTTCTTGAGGATTGGCCATATTTAATTCAATTGGTTGGATATGGACTGGTTCTTAAATTATTTCAGTATCCCTAATGTTTCGCCTAAGTTGGAAAAGTTTTCTCCCAATTTCAGGGTCAAACAAATTTGATGGATTGTTTGGGAGGCTATGGAGTGTTCAGATATATCTTGTAAGAATGAGGAAGATGGGTTTTTTTGTGTTTTTTTGTTTTTTTTGGTAAGGAAGGTTTTTCATTGTTTTTGTTTGAAATCAATTTTGTTTTTTTTTTGTTTTTTTACAATAAGCAAAAACTAATGACAATTTAATTGCACCATCCCTAGAAATGATTCCATTTGAATGTGTGGCCAATTGTCGCCTATTGACCATTCAAGGTTTTGGTGCTCTGCTAATGTGTATAGCACCACTCGGGTTGAATCATTGGTGATGATAATTTTTAATAGTCGATTGTTTTTAGTTGATTGTATTATGATTGGGGGGATTGTTTTTCAGAGATTTTGAAATGATTGATTGATTAATATTTATTTAACAAATTGATAAATATTTGGGTGAGTTCATCATTAGGTAGTTAAGCTTGTGATATCATTGAGGCTTTATTTATATTTTATTAAATTAACACCCATGTCACAAGTTGAAGTCGATTGGAATTACAAAGTGTTAAGGCTATAATCCAAGCCTTAACATACCTAGGATTCTAATATCAATCGGTACTTGATGGATTTATTTTATTTATGGTTCGAATAATCCATAGAATCCATACATTAATATCCCTTTAGGAACTCGAACACTACGATCAGCAAGTTGATGAGTGACAGATGTGGATTGGATTTCTTTGATCCCAAATTGACAATACATGGCATAAGGAATGAGGTTCACACTAGTTCCTATATCAAAAATGGCTTTGACAAATTTATTCTCTCTTAACTCAACATTGATGTATGGACATCCGAGAACTTTCAACATTGGAGGAATGGTCCATTGAATGGTGGTACTCACATTAGTTGCCAAAAGTAATTGGTTTTTATATGAAAATTTCCTTTTAATGTTGAAAAAGTCCTTAAGGTACTTTGAGTAGGCTGGAATGGTTTGGATTTCATCAAGAAGGGGGATGTTCAACATAACCTGAGAGATGATTTCCCTCAAAGTCTAATTCAGTTCTAGTTTACATTTTCATCTCAGGTGTTGAGGAAATAGTGCCGGTTGTTTGATTGTTTGGGGTGGTTGTAGTTCCTTCACATTCTCATTAGGTTTTTCCGAATCTAAGGGTGGTTCTTCATTATCTTTATGCATTGTTGAATCATTTAATGGTTCTTTAATGGCTTGTTCAGGTTTATCAATGGATTTCCCACTTCTTAAAGTAATCACTTCATTTATTTGTTCATGATAGGTTTGTGTGTAACTGGGTTCCCCCCTTAAATATGAAGATGGTATTGCCTGAGTAGGCATGGGTTCCTTCCCAGTTTTAATGGTAGGTATTTCATGTTTAAGGGATGAGACTTTTGAGTTCATTTTCTCAATTTGTTTACTCAACTGCTCAAGAACTGAAAGAGGGACAAATTGAGTAGGGGCTCGTGTTTCTTGGTTTATCCCTGGAGGATACATTGGTTATTTCTTGGGTTTCTAGATGGATTGTTGGTATTGGACTGTTTGTGGTTGTAATTGGTTATGGTTTTGGAAATTTTTTTGTAGGGTAGGGGTTTGGTCCTTATGGTTGGCTTGGTTGTTGGTTATCTTTCCAGCAAAATCCTAGGTGGTCATCGTACCTTCGATTGAAAGTGTATTGGTACTGTGGCTTCTGATATTCAAAGAATTGACCTCCATTGGTGGTCCTCCTATAATAACATCTTTAATGGATGGGATGTTTGGGCAGTTGTCAGTCTTGTGGTCATTTTTGTCACAAATTGTGCAAATAGGGTCAACAATTTGAATATCATGGACCTTTCTAAGATAAATATCCTCAACCTTCATAGTGAGTGCATCAAGTTTCACCCTAAGTCTTTCCTCCTCCCCAAGTGTGGGAATTCCACTAGATTTGGGAGGCTTCTCATAGTAAGGTGATGCTCCCCATGTTTGGTTTTTTGGATAGGCTTTCAAGATACTCGTAATAATAATTTGGGGTTTAGTTTTTGGAAGTTTCATTACACATAAAAGTCAAGGAATTGTTTATTCCCCAGACCCAGCCCTTCATAGAAAATTGTCACCTGTTCAGGAATAGAAAAACTATGGTGTGTAAACATGTTTAGAGCATCTTCTAACCTCTCCCATGTTTCATAGAGTGACACTACCTCTTTTTCGAAAACATTTTGAATACCCTTTTTAAGTTAAATTGTTTTGTGGTGGGGAAAGTATTTTTTGTAGAGTTCTCATTGTAGTTGGTCCCAAGAGTTGATCGATGATAATCTCAAATTGTTTAGCCAATTTTTAGTTCAATCCTTTAAGGAAAAATAATATCCCCATATTAGCTGATTCTTGTTGATGTGGGGGGACACATGGATTATACAATGTCATTGAATCCCTTATCGTAAAGATAGAGAATCTCAGACTCCATTCCATGGAATGTGGGAAGGTGGTTTAGGACATGGGCTTTAAATATGTATTTAACATCTCTTGGGTAATTATGTATAACGCATGAGGGGGAATTGGTCCAAGAAGGAGTGAGTTAGTCATTCATGGTTTTATTGACTGCATTCTCCATGATTGGGGCTGCCTCATTTGGATTCCCATTTTGGTTCCCACCCGGGTTTAAGAGTTGGTTTCATTGAAGAACATCCATTAAAATGGGCTCAATTTTTGATGCTAGAGTTTTATAAACGTTAGGATAAAATGTAAATTGTTCCCTTGGTGTACTTGACTGCCCAACCCTAGGACTATCCAGTCTAACTAGACGGTTTGACTTGTCACGAGTATTGGTGGACATGCCCAAAAAAACAAATGATAAGGGAAAAAGATAAGAGAATTTGGATGAGAATAGAAGAAATGGTGGAGAATAGAATGTGTATTTAATATTACTTTCTTGGGTTCCACGCAATGGTTCCAAAATTTATTCTCACCCAAATTTACCCAAGATTTTAGGGTTAAGCGGTCTCTTGTAGTTTCACTTGGGTTGTCAAATCCTCAGAAACCTAATAAGTAACCTACAGACACATACATTATATGGATTTCTTTTAGAAATGAAGTTTCCAACATGGGTTAATTTTAGATGTGTTTATGTATATCTAATATATTAAATTGAATTCAATTTTAAATAATTAATTGATCCTAGGTTATCGCTCGGGGTGGATTGGATGAATTCCTTTTTAAAAAATTTAAATTTCTTATATTCGAGATGGGTTTATTCACATACTAGTCTAATAACAATACACCATAATACTAATCACCTATACACTTGGAGGATAAAATTTATGAGCACTAAAGGGTAAAGGTTCGTATTAGCAATTCAAGTATATGGCCTTAAAATTCTACAAGGACAAAGGAGATTTAAAATCATAAAATAAAAATATCAATTAAAAGAAGTGATTATAAACTAATGGGGTTATAAATAAAATCCAATACATCCCCTTGATACTACCTTATATCAACCCATAATTGTGTTATCCCTCCATTGATTCTATGGTTTCAATGGAAGCGGGAAGTAGACTCCTGATGAAGGAATTGAAGAAGCAAGAAAACAATAAAAAGAAAATGATCACTCCACTGTTGTGTGAATAATTTCACAAGGTATAGTGTGAATAAATTCACACCTTAAGGAAATGGTTTCAATGTGAGATAGATATGAATATAATAACAGTAAAAGAAGAACTTTTATTAAGAAAATAAGATTAATTAAAACAACTTACAATTGAAGAATAACATTACAAAGGAAAAGTGGCGGCATAACATTACAATGAAAGAAATCATTCAGGATCATAAAATCCTCCAACACCACTAACTTAAATATAAATATCAAGATTACTGGGTAGATATCCCAATAGTACAAAAGATCCCACTTGTGCATGTTAGGCCTAGGGTGGTGAAAGCTAGTGGAACTTATACTTTTCCACTCTTGACCCGAGGTGGAAGCCATCTTGCCTCCACCGACCAGACACATCTAAATGGCCTTATCGATGGCCAAATTATAGTGGTATATAGAAGAAAAAAATGGACCTACTGATGTATCCTAATCTCTTGTAAAGTATCATCCAAAATTGAAATTTGGATCGAGTGATATTATTGAAATGGTGTGTTGTTTTTCTTGGCCACAGAATCTGGCACAGAATTTTATCTCCAACTTGGGCCGCCTGGAAATCCATTCAAACATAATAATTTTCTTGGTATAATGTTTGATTAATTTTTCTTCATGATATAATCTATAGGAATTTCAATTTTTAGAATTATTGGGCTTGGATATTGGCCGATACAGTCTCTTGATTGGGCTGATGTCCAATTAACTTCACCCAGAATGTTGGTTGTTTAAGGAAAACTTTGGTGGTCTTCCAATATGAATATTCAAGTACTCCAAAATTATGAATTGTCAAAAATGTAATGAAAAACCTGAAAATTAAATATAAAAATAAAATCAATATCATTGGTTACTTTAAATGATGATAAAAAAAGTACCAAGTAATATTTCATTTTAAGAATGAATTACAATTATAATATGAAATAATGTTCATAGTGTAAAATGAACAAAAATGGAGTTTATGAATAATAAATCACATGAATATTATATATATTTACAATGAATATTAGCCTCCTTCAGAGGTTAATCACACCCCCCCAACTTGAGTTTTGCTCATCCCGAGCAAAATATATCTCAAAAATGTGAAATTCTAATTCCCTTTTCCAAAAACATTTTAATAAACAGTGATCACCAAAAACCCTTATATCAAAAATCTATGAAACCCATAAAAATATTTTAATAAATTATAGCTTCAAAATTATATCCCAATCCAAAGCCCATTATTTTGTTCAAATTCATCATCATATTTCATCTAATATCAATTAAGTGTGATGATGTTTTGTGCATCACAATAGACACAGGGGGGTTCAACATTATTCAAGGGGAAAAAGATGGAAGCGCTAGGTGGAATCACATTTCAATATTAAGATGAGTATTAAAAAAAAATTTGTCTTTTTTTCAATATTTCAATGGTAATTGAAATTGCACTCAAAAGAGTCAACCCATGTAGCGAGACTTTGTTGAAAACTCTCGGGCCAAATACCTTAGGGCACCAAGTGAAGTCCACGTACTCGGGCATTATCTCGAGTTAACCCAGTCAAAAACAAATTCAAATTCACATAAATAGATATATAATTACTAACACTAGTCCATACAACTATGGAGACACAATCCCCATGTTCCAAAAGCCACGCATTAGGTCATTTCATTACTCTACGTGCAAATTAATTGTTTTTATTTTGAAATTTTTATTTGATTTTTTGAATACTCATATTAAAACTAAAATGATCACAAAACCTGTGATATTTATTTGGGGGATCCAATGAACTCAAAATAATACCCCACTATACAAAGGATGTGCGTTGTGATTTTTTTTGGATGACAATATATATGATGAAATATCACATTAGACAGCCACACTTCCTAAAAATATATGCTCATTAAATTATACATCGATTAAAATCAGAATCGGGAAATGCTAAATTATTTTATATTCTATTTCAGAGTTTTCAATGTGTATTATCATGTTCAAAGTTAAATGAATTTTTTCCTCCACGTATTTTCTTATTCCAAAACATTTAGTAATTTTTTTTTCAAAATAATTTTAATATTTCTTCTCGCCCAACATAAATTAACAATTTCCCCAGTGTTTAAAGAATAAAAAATTGAGAAGGGGCCGATGTAGAGAAGGGGAGTTCAAAAAGGAAATTGAAAATGAGGATCATGGAATGAGTTCACCTGGAGGTTAATGTTTATGTTTGTGTTGCACCCATTTAATCCCTTTATCTATATGACAGTTGGAGAATTCCGTAGTGGAAAAAGGAAAAACAAACAAAACAAACAAAACAAAACAATATATATATATATAATAAAAATTAAAATATAAGTTTACATACAAAAATTATGGAATAAGGAAGCACTATATGTTGTATTTTAGTGGTAAGCGTGTTCCCGTGTCTCCCTTCGGTCCCGAGTTCGAGTTCCTGTGGCTTCTCTTGTTGTGACGGGGTTTTCCCCATGACCTATGATGTTTCCTTTTAATTTAATTATTATTATTATTATTATTATCTTTTTATATTTTTATTTCAACCTAAAAACACATAAAAATAAAATAAAACGATGAACATTTTATACATTTTAAATTTTTGGGTAAGGTATTATTCAAGGATCACACCAGGTGACACAGATGAATATGAAGCTCCCCTTTTGTACCCATCCATACTCATAATAGAATAATAGGTCAAAAGTATAATTTTTTATTTGTTTTATTTATTTTTTAAATATCCAAATGAATCATTAATCTTATTTGAAAAATAATGATGATTCAAAAAGATTAAAAACATGAAAACCATGGGTTGCCTCCCATGCAGCGCTTTTGTTTAACGTTGTTAGCCTGACATGGATCCTAAAACTATCAATTTTTTCCTATTTCATAGGTTGGCTCAGTTAACTCAACCTCTATTTCTTGTTTATTGAATGATTTTATGAATGGTTTTAACCTATTACCATTGACCTTGAAAATGTGACAACTTTTGTGATCCTGAATCTCTACTTCCCCATGGGGGTATACATGATGCACTATGAATGTACATGACCATCTTGACCTTATCTTCCCCGGGTGTAAATGAAGTTTTGGACTATAAAAGAGCACGAATTTTCCTGGTTCAAAGTTTTTAACATTGAGGTTCCATGATTGGTAGTCTTGAACTCTAGCTTTATTTATCCTTTAATTTTCATAAGCCTCTATCCTATGTTCCTCAAGTTCATTAAGATATAATTTCCTCTTTTCTTTGGCCAAAGAAATGTTGAAACTCATTTTTTTGATTGCCCAAAATTCCTTATGCTCAATTTTAATAGGTAAATGGTACGTTTTTTTATAAACCAACCTATATGGTGACATTCCTAGGATGGTTTTGCATGTTTTACGATATGCCCAAATAACATCCAAGAGTTTTTTAGACCAATCTTTCCTAGAGGGATTGACAGTTTTTTCAAGAATTTTCTTAATCTCCATATTTGCTAACTCATATTGAATAATGGTTTAAGGATGGTACATAGTGGAAACATTATGGGAAATCCAGTACTTATACATAAGTAAAGAGAATGTGAATGTTCTAGAAATAGGTTCCTTAATCACTGATTATAGACCTAGAGATTTCAAATTGAGAAAATATAAGCTCTTTCAGAAATCGGATCACAACATGATGGTCGTTGGACTTGGTGGGAATGGCCTCAACCCATTTCAAGATGTAATCAGTATCTAAGATGGCGTATAGGTATCACTTAGAGTTTGGGAAGGGTTCCAGGAAATAAATTCCCCAAAAATCAATGATTTTGACGAACAGAATGGGAGTGAGGGGAATTTGATTTATTTTGGTAATGGATCCTAATTGTTGACATTGATGAAAACTTTTTTAGAATTGGAAGGAATCCTTATTGAGTTTAGGCCAGTAGAAACCACTTTGGAGGATGTTAGACGAATTTTTCTTATAGGAAAAGTGACTTCCACATGACCCTCTATGAAAACATTTAAAATGGACTCTTTCTCAGACTTAGGAACACTTATCATAATGATTTGATCATGACAGAACTTGAAGAGGTAAGGATCATCAAACACATAGTGTTTGACATCCGGAAGGAATTACCATCGACCATGATTCCCTAAGAATTTTGGAATTACTCTTTTAATAATAAGTTTTCTATGTCATCATACCAAGACTAGTCACTCACAGAGTATAGGTGTTCATCTGAGAATTAATCAGACACAGAAAGGTCATTTGAGTTGTCTTTGAATTCCATCCTAGAGAGGTGATCAACTACAAAATTTTCAACCCCATTTTTATCCTTAAGAGTTAAATCAAACTCTTTATGAATAAGGACTCACCTAATCAATCTAGCCTGGGAATATTTTTTTTGGAAAATGTATTTTAGAGCTGAATGGTCGTTGAAGACAATGATGGGGGATCCTAAGAGCTAGGACCTGAACTTCTCTAAGGGAAATACAACAGCAAGAAAATATTTCTCAGTGGTGGTGTAGTTTATTTGTGCATCATTTGATGATTTTCTTTCATAAGAAATTAATCCTTGATTTTTCTCACACCACTGTCCTAAGACTGCTCCTACAGCGAAGTCTCTCACGTCCAACATGAGCTCGAAATGAAGTTTCCAATTTAGATATTGCATGATAGGTGGAGATATAAGAGATGACTTGAGAGTAGATAATTATTCCCCATAGATTTCTATCCATAAAAATGGAGCAATATTTACCAATAGAGCACAAAGTGATCGAGAAATAGAGCTGAAATTACTAATAAACCTTCTATAAAAACCAACATGTCCTAATAAGGACCTCACTTACTTAATAGTTTTAGGAGAGGTAAGGTGATTAATGATGTCAACCTTAGATTTATTAACTTCAATCCCTCTATCAGATACCAAATGGACTAGAACAAGTCCTTCATTTACTATGAAATGGAATTTTTCTCAATTTAGTACGAGTTTCTTATCCTCGCACCTTGACAAAACCTTTTCAACATTTAGAAGGCATCCATCAAAATTTTCTGCAAATATGGATAAGTCATCCATGAATACCTCTAAACAATCCCCCACCATGTCCAAAACGATTCCCATCATGCACCGCTAGAAGGTACCAGGGGCATTACATAACCCAAAGGGAATGCGCTTGAAGGCAAAAGTTCCAAATGGACAAGTGAAGGTTGTTTTTACTTGATCCACTATGGAGACCTCAATTTGATTATACCTTGGGAATCCATCTAGGAAGAAATAGAATTGATGACCCGCCACTCGCTTGAGGACTTGATCAATAAAGGTAAAGGGGAAATGGTCTTTCTTGGTACAAGAGTTGAGCTTCCAATAGTCAATACAGACTCTCCACCCACTATTGGCCCTTATGGGTAGAAGGTCATCATCCTCATTGGTGATAACTGTTATTCCAGCTTTCTCTGGGACAACTTGAATTGGGCTTACCCACTCACTCTCATCTATGGTGTAGATGGTACCCACTTTCAATAACTTAATATGTTCTTTCCTTACCACATCCAAAAGTTTTGGATTGAGTCTCTACAGAGGTTAACGTCGTGGTTTTGACTCAAATTCAAGAAAAATACTATTAGTTCCAATGAGTGGTCTAATCCCAGTAATATAAAAAATTCTCCATCCAATTTCTTTCTTATTCTTTCTTAGGAAATCCAGAAGCATCATCTCTTGATTGGCATCAAGAGAGAAAAAAAATGACAATAGGAAAGGGTCGATTGTCCCTTAATAAGGCATACATCAGGGATGAAGGTAAGACCATAAATTCGAGATCAGATTGTTTATCACTTTCCAAAAAATGATGAGGCATTTTATTGAACTCGGTTTCATTGTTCATATTTCATGACTGAATCGGTTTTTTGTGAATAGAATCTTCATCTACACAATTCTCCAGAGCAGTGTCATGAATGGGTATGGAATCAATGTTATTGATTTCACTCATGGTATCATTGATTGGTGGTTCTAGAAAATCATCAATAGAGCTATCTGAAAGAGATTCAATCCATGGAGACAAATTTCCTTCATGTGAACCAATAAAATCAGTCTCCTATTGACTTAAACATCATTTAGTAATCCCTTGATCTTACTTGAGCTCATTAACAATGATACCAATCCAATTAACCTCATTGATCTCTTCATCATCCCCGATTTGAGATTATTAATTATAGATGTTCATGTCTAGACCCATGTTTCCAATGGTGATGGTCATGTTCCCATTTCGTACTTGGATAATAGAGTTTATTGTTGCAAGGAAGGGACAACCAAGGATGACTGGGGGTTTCTCCTTAGGACCTAAGCTTGTGTGATTGTCAAGGAAAATTAAGTCAGCAGGGTAAATGAAATTTTTAACTTTCACCAAAAAATCCTTTAATATCCCTTTAGGAACTCGAACACTATGATCAACAAGTTGAAGAGTGACAGATGTGGGTTGGAGTTGTTCAAGACCTAATTGAAAATACATGGCATAAGGAATGAGTCTCACACAAGCTCCTAGATCTCAAAGGGCTTTGACAACATTGTTCTCTTCTAACTCAACATGGATGTATGGACATCCTAGATCTTTAAACTTTGGAGGAATTGTCCCTTGAATGGTTATACTCACATTGTCATCTAAAAGGACTTGGATTTTATGTGAAAATTTCTTTTTGATGGTGCAAAATTCCTTAATGTACTTTGAGTAGGCTGGAATGGTTTGTACTGCATCAAGAAGGGGAATTTTCAGCTTAACCTGAGAGAATATTTCCCTCAAAGTCTCATTCAGATCTAGTTTAGCTTTTCTATCATGTGTTGAAGAAAAGGAGCATGTTGTTTGAAAGTTTGGTGTGGTTGTTGTTCCTTCATATTTTCATTAGGTTTTTTAGAATCTATGGGTGGTTATTCATCAGTTTCATGCATTTTTTAATCTTTTAATGGTTCTAGAATGGCTTGTTCGGGTTTCTCAATAGATTTCCCACTTCTTAAAATAGTCACTACTTTGAGTTGTTCATGAGAGGTTTGTGTGTAACTGGGTTCCCCCGTTAAAGTTGAGGATGGTACTACCTTAGTAGGCATGGGTGCCTTGCCGATTTTAATGGTTTTCAGTTCATGATTAAGGGATGAATTGTTTTAGTTCATTTCTCCATTTTTTACACAACTATTCAAGGATTGAAAGAGAGATAGATTGAGTAGGGGTTTGTGCGGGTTTGTTTATCCCAGGAGGATACTTTGGTTGTTTAGTGGGTTGCTGGATTGTTTGTTGGTATTGGATTGGTTGTGGTTGGAATTGGTTATGGTTTTGGAAATTTTTTGTAGGGTACGAGTTTGGTCCTTTTGGTTGGCTAGGTTGTTGGTTATCTTTCGAGTGGAAGCTTGTGTGGTCATTGTACCCTGGATTGAAAGTGTTTTGGTACTGTGGCTTCTGAAAATTTATATAATTGACCTCCACTACTGTTCCTCCTAGAATAACATCTTTAATGGAAGGGATGGTTGGACATTTGTCAGTATTGTGTTCATGTTTATCACAAATTGTGCAAACAGGGTCAACAATTTGAATTTCGTGGACCTTTATACGATTTATCTCCTCAACCTTCCTAGTGAGTGCCGCACGTTTCACCCTAAGGCTTTCCTCCTTCCTAAGTGTGTGAATTCCAATATATATGGGGGGATTCACATTGTAAGGTGATGTTCCCCATGTTTTATTTGTTCTTTTAGGCTTTCTAGATACTCGTAAGCATCATTTGGAGCTTTGTTTCTGAAAGTTCCATTACACATCATGTCATTGAATTGTTTTTTCCTTAAACCCAACCCTTCATAAAAAGTTCTCACTTGTTTATAAATAGAAAAATCATGGTGTGGAACCATGTTTTGAGTTTCTATGAAGCTCTCCCATGTTTCATATAATGACTCTCCCCGTTTTTCAAAAAAAAATTGGATTCTCTTTTTATGAGAAATTGTTTTTTGGTGGGGAAAGTATTTTTTATAGAATTATCATTATAGTTTGTCCCAAGAGCATATGGATGATGGTATGAAATTTTTTAGCCAATTTTTATCTCTATCCTTTAGGAAAAAAGGAAATATCCTCATATGATCTTATTCTAGTTTATGTTGGGGACACATGGTTTTTATAATGTCCTTGAACTCCTTAACATGAAGGTAGGGCATCTCAGAATCTATTCCATGGAATGTGGGAAGGTGTTTTATGACATGGAGATTAAAGATTTAGTTAAAATATCCTAGGGAATTGTTTCTAATGCATGAGGGGGCATTGTTCCTGGAAGGTGTGAGGTAGTCATTCAAGGTTTGATCGACTGCATTCCCCATGTTTGTGGATGCATCATTTGGATTTCCATTTTGGTTTCCACCCGGGTTTATGAGTTGGTTTCTTTGAAGACCTTCCATTGAAATGGGATCAATTTTTTACTCTATATTGTTATTAATGTTAGTATATAATGGAAATAGTTCCCTTGTTGTACTTGACTCCCCAACCCCAGAACTATCCACCCTAACTAGGCGGTTTGAATGGTCACGGTTGTATTAGGGCATAAGCCAAAAAAATGAGAATGGGAAAATATAAGAGAATTTGGATGAGAATATATTAAATGGGAGAGAATAGAATGTGTGTTTAAGATGAATTACTTAGTTTCCCATTAATGGTGCCAAAATTTGGTCTCGCATAAATTTACCCAAGATTTTAGGGTTAAGTGGTCGGTTGTAATTTAGCTTGGGTTGTCGAATCGTCAAAGTCCTAAGAAGTAACCTACAGACACATACATTAGATAGATTTTTTTTTGGAAATGAAGTGGCCAACTCGTGTTGATTTTAGATTTTTTTTAAGGATAACTAACTAATTTAAGTTAATTCAATTTTAAATAATGAGTTTATCCTTGGATATTGCATGGGGTGGATTGGATGAATTCAATTTTTAATAATTTCAAATTCTTGTATTCGAGATGGGTTTACTCAAAAAGATCAAACAATGTCATCACTAACTGGTTTAATACCAACACACCATAATTCAAATCACCTATACACTTACAGGATTAAATTTATAATAACTCTATGGTAAAGGTTCGTATTAGCACTTGAAGTATGTGGCCTTAAAATTCAACAATGACGAAGAAGTTTTAAAATCATCAAATAAAAATATCAATTAAAATAAGTGATTAGAAATTAATGTGGTGATAAATAACATCCAATATATCCCATTTCTACTCCCTTGGATCAACCCATAAGTTGGTTACCACTCTATTGATGTTATGGTTTCAATGGAAGCGGGAAGTAGACTCATGAGGGAGGAATTAAAGAAGCATGAAAACAATAAAAAGAAAATGATCACTCCACCGTTGTGTGAATAATTTCACTAGGTTTGGTGTGAAT
Source organism: Viscum album (assembly GCA_963277665.1). NCBI lineage: Eukaryota > Viridiplantae > Streptophyta > Magnoliopsida > Santalales > Viscaceae > Viscum > Viscum album. Next base: position 683,033,838 of record OY728139.1, on the reverse strand, counting down.
AAATTCACACCTTTATGAAATGGTATCAAATTGATATGGATAAGAATATAAAAATTGGAAAATAAGTACATTTATTAAGAAACTAATATGAATTAAAACAACTTACAATTGAGTAAGAACATTACAAAGGAAATGTGGCATCATAATATTTCAATGAAAGAAAGCATCCATGAACATAAAACCCTCCACCACCACTGCCTTAAATAATCATTTCAAGAGGCTTGGGTCGAGATCCCAATAGTACATAGGAATCCACTTGAGTATGGTAGGCCTAGGGTGGTGGAAAGCTTGTGGAACTTTGACTTTTCCACTCTTTACCCGAGGGGGAAGCCAGCTTGCATCCACTGAACATACGCGTCTAAATGACATTCTAGATTTCTGAATTAGAGTGATCCATAGAAAAAGAAAATGTACCTACGAATTTCCCCTAACATCCTGTAAAATTTCATCCAAAATGGATGTTTGTGGTGAGGTATATTATGGAAATTGTGGGATGCTTTTCTGGGCTACAGAATCTGGCCTAGAATTTTATCTCCAACTTGGGCCACCTGGAACTCCATTCAAAAATCATAATTAGCTTTCTCCACTATTTAATGAAATATTCCTAATTATTTATTATATATTCAGTTAAATGTTTATAATTATTGGGCTTAGAGATTGCCCTCTACAGTCTCTTTATTGCGCAGTTGTCCAATTAAATTCTCCTCGAATTTTGTTTTTTCAGGTCCATCTTTGGTGGTCTTCCAATATGAATCTTCATGTACTCCAAATGTATGAATTGTTACCAATGTAATGAGAAACCTAAATATTAAAAACTAAAATAAAATAAATATCATTTGGTACTTTAAATTATTTTCAAAAATGTACCATGTAACAGTGAATTTTAAGAAGGAATTATAATTATAATATGAAATAATGTTCAAAGTGTAAAACGCACTAAAATGGTGTTTATGAATAATAAAGAAAATGAATATTATATATATTTACAATGAATATTAGCCTAATTGGGTGTATAATCAAGTATTTAAGGTACTCCCAAGCCATTGGAAACTATTTTTTCGTGCCAATGTGTGCCCCTCTCTTCTAAAATGCCAAACCCTTGCAAGGAGAAGAGGGGGATGTAGTTATAGCCCAATGTTGTGGGTTGTTTGCATTCAAAAACATCCCGTCCATGTACATCACCACTTTGATAAATTAGAAAACCTAATATCAAGATATGATCTTATTAAAAGTTGTATATAAATATCTCCTCTATATACTATGAAATGTTGGTGGCCATTAGACTTTAGGATCCAATGTTATGGTGGTTTGATTAATCAATTTTAATCTATCCATTTCACTACAAAATTTTTCAATTCCAAAATATGAATGAGTATTTGAATAGTAATATGCCCCAAAATACAGACACTTTCTTCAAAAATTCATCCAGATAAATCTCCTCTTTCACAATGAAAAATCTCAACTCTAATGGAAGTTTATTTCAAGAGAAATACTTGTAATGCTGTGATAATTTTATTTCTCGGACAGAATGGTGGGATGGGTTTAAAATCATAAGTTGGGACCCTTGTATTTAGATTTGGTCCGTGAAATTTATATCCAAGATGAATTGAATTGTCCCCCGAACTTTGGAGGATAATTAAAGGATTTGTACTTTTGGAGTGATCCCAGTAATTCATTCTTCATGGATTGTCCTATTTCTTCAAATATTATTTGGGCCTTTTTGTATGGACCATATGATCCTCCAAATGGATGAATTGGTCCAAGATCCTTTATAATGAAATTTTTTATATTTAATTATTAATCCTACAAGACTAAAAACATGTATTTTGGATAAGTAGGGTGATAGTTATAATGAAAATACTAAACCGACTTGAACCTGGATAAATTCAAATAGTGCTCAAAAATTATATTTAATATTTAAACATTAATTTTTCACATAAATCATTCACATTTCATATAAAATCAGTAATGGTAGTATATAAAAAGTTATGAAAATATTAATAACATGAGGTTCTTAGGTAGGTCTCGCCCAATGTAGCTAGGATCCTTGAATAATAATGATTTCCTCAAGAACCCAAGTCATTCCCTTGGGAATCCAAGAGATAACATGAGAAAAGTATTCATATAAAGATGTCAAGGTATGTGTGCATAAAGAGTCATCTTCAATTTAATTAATTATAATTAATTTGGTCATATGATACCTTTTCCATTAACAAATTCACTTGGTTCAATACTTTCCTTTCATTAGTATGATAATACCAAGTAGCATGCAAACTATTAATTAATACCATATAAGTTAAGTAAAATTAATAAGGTTCACGTTGCTGCCTCCCATAAACATGGAAAGGTATGTTACAGACATGCAAACGAATATTTATATACATTTAATAATGCCATGTCATATACAGAAGTGTGCTTCACTTAATATCATTTGAATCAATTACTTACATTTAAGAACATACCTTAGGTGGGTCAAGTGGAAGTGACACTGTACAAGACATTCACAATTTCATGAGTTGATAGGTATATAATATAAGTAGGATTACCATTAATGTGTTCAAACTTGAGAACACCTGAATGATGGCTCAAAAGATTCAAAACACGGAAAACCCAATTTTGGCATATCAACCTACATGGGGTGTTGAGAGTTATGAACACAACCATAAACAACCAATCAGATTTATGGAATGATAATAACCATATGGTTCTAATGACTATAATGAAGGAATATAAATTCAATAAATGGAACATGATGAAATCAGAGAGGCCCACATGATAATTCCAAAATCAAAAAACATTATGGATTAGTTATAGACCACACACCTCATACTCAGATAACTCTCCCCATCCAGTATTGGCCTGTCATTTAGCTTATATCGGAGTAGATCAGAAATAAGCATAGCACAATAGACTAAACCTCTATAATTAGGCCGAGTGTAAGAGAAATAAATAATGGATAAAAATGAATTTTTTACTTACCATTGCGCATCCAACCTGAAGAATGGGAGTTCAATCAGACCTTAGATAAAGGAGATCTCTCAATCCCTATATTTTCCTTCAAAAGATCCAAAATGGGACAAAATTTTTATTCATCCCATTGGAAATATGAATTGGGAAGAATGAGGAGCATAATTAGACCATTAAGGGTAAAATGGTCATTTTTTCCATCAAAAATAGAAAGTGCACGTTTTGGCCAAACAATTTTACAAACCGTACCCCAACCATGCATAAGAACCTAGAGAAGAGGTGCACTCGCATAGTTTGGCCACACTGTTTGAGAAAATAGGTTCCAACTAAGTGATATGGCTCTGCCCAAAAATGAAGACCATCCACACGGTTTAGAATAACCATGCATCCCCCCCCCCCCGCATGGTTTACCCTAACTGTAAAAAAGGGACATTTTTTCAAATAAAATGGGTTCTTGGACTTGAAAGAGGTCCAGAAACCCCTGAGACCTTCATTAAATCATTAGACATCTGAAAAATGTCCATAAAAAGGAGTTAGACAGAAATTTAAAGTATCCATAACTGAGTCAAAAACAAGTTTCTTATAGTCTTTCCCCTTAAAATAACTCATCCCCGAGTTCACCTTCCAAAGGAAACAAAACATTTTTTGATAATAACTGAGGACAATAGGCACTTATATCGGCCTCCCGCTCCCAAGTATTGTCTTCTACAAGGCTATGTAACCATAGCACACATAATATATGGACAGACCCTCCTTAGAGATCTGTCGTACTCCTGCTAATGATACATATACGATACTCCTAAAAATAATAATTAGAATCAATCTCCACTTACTCCGGATCAATAGTATGAGACGAGTCCGCGTGATAATGGTGAATCTCTGAAATGAGAAAGATGTCGTTCCTATCATGGTACCTCTGAGGTAGTAACAACCGTTAAGCTGCTGGCCGGACTTTTTCAAATATCTCAAATGGGGAAACATAATGGGGCGATGTATTGCCATTATTCCATAACCATTTATTCCCAAGACAAGGCGATGCCCAAACGAAAACATAATCCCCAACCTCGAACACTAGACGTCAATGATGATGATCGACATAAAATTTTTGTCTATACTGAGTAGTATTCATACACTTTCGAATCATCTGAACCTCCTTTAAAGTCTCCTAAACAAGAAAATGATATAGTATGGATACCTCACCTACCTCTAGCTAGCATAGGGTTGAATGACACTTCCTACCATATAAGTCCTCAAAAGGTGACATCTAAATTGTCAGCTAAAATATTTTATTATAGGTGAACATTTTGAGAGTGATATGATTCTCTAAAGAACCTATGAAATAAAGGACCCATGATTGGAGCATTTCCTAAAGAAACTATATTGTCCATTCTAACTACCCCGCAGTCTGATAGTGAATATTTGTACTTAAGACCACCTGTGTACCCATATCGTTCTGTAATCCCTACCAGAACCATGATTTGAAATGAACACGCCTATCTGAAATGAAAGTACAAGGGACTCTTTGTAGTCTTATGATCTCAAAGACATAAATTATTCCCAACTCATCAACTTATAAAGCTTCCTGAGTAGTAATGAATTGGGTTTCTTTCATTATTCGTTCAATAACTACTCATACAGTGTCACTACGCCATTGAGACCTAGGTAATCCAACTATGAAATCCATAGAAATATCTTCAAATTTCCATTCTTGGAATGGAAGTGGCTGTAAAAATCCTACAGGTCTGTGGTGCTCCGCCTTCACCTGCTGACAGGGGGAACACCTAATGATAAAGACTTTTATCTACCATTTTATCCTAGACCACCAATAGTGGAATCACATATATCAAAAAATTGAGATGACTTGATTAAAAACCCATTAATAATCATGAGACTCACACATTATATTCTCTATAATATCATTAGGAACCAAGACATGTTCATGTATATGCTATATTTCATCTCTGTCCATAGACTAATCTGGAGGTAGGTCAGTGCCTAAGATACCCTCTCAGAGAACCAAGCCTTTAAGATATAAAAATTTCCTACACTTCATATTCTAAAGAAGGAATAGGTAACTGTTATGGATAAGAGGCAAGTCTTTTCGGTACTATCATGAAAATTCAGTTGTATCTCAGGATAGATAACCATTAACTTCCATTTAGCATTGGCTTCCCATTTAGCATGTTCCAGAGTTTTCGAATTCAATGCATCAGTGACTACATTTCCCATTCTAAGAATAGGGGCAAGATCAAAATCAAAGGACATTAGATATTTGACTCATCTTCATTTTCTAAGATTCAAGTCGTATTGTGAAAAGAAATATTTAAGGCACTTGTGCTTTCTGTACACCACAAAGTACTCTCCCAAAAGATAGGGTCTCTAGAAAAATAAGGTATGTACAACTATTTACAGATCAAGGTCATGAAACATGTAATTTCTATCATAATGTCACAATTGTCGGGATCTGTACACAATGTCTATGTCCTCCTGTATCAGCACTTCTCCTATATCGATTCTTGATGCATCAAAAAAGATGATATAACCTCTGTTAGGATCTGGATGAATCGTAATAGGTGTTGAGACAAGCCTCCCCTTCAACTCCTGAAAGGGTTTATCACATTATTCTAACCATAAGAACATAACACAATTCTTTGTGAGGCTAGTAAGTGGTGAATCAATGAATCATAAGTCATGTATTAAAAGCTAGAAATATCCATCCAACCCCCTAGGAAACTCCACATATCAAACACATTATTGGGTTTCTACAATGAGAACATCACACTCACCTTCTCTATGTCAATAGAGACTCTCGATTCTGAGATAATATGACCCAAAAAGTGAATTTTTTCTATCTTTAAGTGACACTTAGAAATATTATAATAATTTTGATTCTCTCTCAGTGTACTCAAGCTGATCTCAAGGTGTTTGTTATGGTCGGTATGAGTGTGAGAATACACTGAGATTTCATCCACAAAGACTAAAACAGAAGAATCCAAATAGGGGTGGAACACCCTATTCATCAGATCCATGAAAACAGTAGACAAGTTTATAAGATTGAATGATATGACTAGGTAATACTACAGACCATACCTTCTATAAAATGATGAATGAGGAATTTCGGATGGCCTGTCTCACACCTGATGATATCCCGATCTCATTTTGATCATAAAGAATACCATATATCCTCAGAGATGGTAAAAGAGATCATCTATTTGAGGTAATGGATATTGTATCTTCACCATAAGATGGTCCAACTGTCTATAATCCACACAAAGAAGAAGGGTTCTAACTGCATTCTTAGTGAAAATCATGGGTGAAATCCAAGATGAGGTGTTGGTCTATATGAAACCTTTGGAATCTAGATCCTCTAACTATCGATTAAGCTCTTTGATCTCAGTTGTCTTCATCCTATATTGAGGAATTGTCATTTTAGATGCTCCTGGAACAAGATGGATTGTAAAATATACCTCCCTATCAGGAGGTAAGATGAAAATTTTGTTAGTAAATACATCCCAGAAAGGATCTAGAATTTTTCCTGATGTAATCCTTTATCCTCCATGAAGAGATTTGAAATCTTAGCAACAACCCCACCTATCCCAGATGTTTTACTCCGACCCTACTAGCTTGGATATCCCATTCACCCTTATAAAGATAATGGTAGCCCTATAGTGATGTACATGAAACCATTTGGTGATAGAAGTCTACAAATGTGTTAAACTGAACCAACCAATCCATCCTAAGAATGACATTGAAGCCCATAATCTCAAGGAAAAATAAGTCCCATAATAAAGGGTATGTTCCTAAATATAGGGGATAGTCCGTAAATTGTCTTATTACATCTAACATACTCCCAACTATGTATCTAGGGTCATTACATCACAATAGAACTATATTTCCATCCTAAGGCTTTCCACAAAAAAAGAAATAGATAAATGAGCATGAAGTACCTATATCAAATAAAATAGATACTATAGTGGAGGCCACTAGAATAATAACTCATACTATAGATGACCCCATATCCTGATCCTCGGGTATCGACTATAATGCATGAAACTAACCTAATTTAGGTCCCTAGGAAATATTAGGACCACCATGATAAAAAATACTCGGTTAGCATTTTTGATGATTAGGGGTCAGATTTTCATGATAATTACATCCTCATAAACCAATCCCACTGTATCTACTACGAATCCCCTCCAAACGGGGCATAAATGATCCTTCTCTTGAAGGTGGAGATGGTGAAAAATCTCATCCCTAGAATATGATGGAAATATACTATATAAATGAGGAATATTTCATATATGACCACAATCTCGGCACTCTAGTGTGCATCTATCACATTGGGGATTCATATGGCCCTATCTCCAACACATATAGAATACTACATAGCTACGAATATCAGTACCCTGGTTGCGATTTCCCTAACATGAAACCTCGAGGGATTACTTTCTTCCATCGGAAGAACTACTTGCCTACCTTGGCACTGATCCTCTGCGCTCGATATTGTCTTCATCCCTCAAGTTGTGCATAGTGATTAGAAATTTATTACTAATCTTATATATGTTTGGTTATGTTGAATTAATTCAATTGAGTATGAATGGAATACTAGATCACATCCTCGAAGCATTTATCCCACAAATTCTCATCATCGGCTAGAATAGGTACAAAGCACTGAAAATCTATGAGGCATGCTGAATACTCCATAATTGACATAGAAACATACTCAAGATGCAAGAACTTTTTGGTTCTATAATCTCTCAGTGTGTGGGGAAAAACATGATCCTAGAAGGCTACCTAGAAATCAACTGATAACATGCCCTAATGATGACCAGCCTAGGTAATCACATCCCACCAGCACCTGGAATAATTACACACCATGTAAGTATCAATTTTGACCCTAAAATCCAGATGAGTCTCTAGATACTCAAAAGATATATAGGGTGGAATCAAGCCAATACTCAGTAGCATGTGGAATGGCATCCCCTAAGAAGGTGGGAGGATGTTGTAGTTTAAAATCATGAGTCAGATCATCCATCGTAGGTGCAACTCATAAAGCAACATGCATTGTCTCTGTCAAAAGTGGAAAACTATCACATACGTGGGAATCAGTTACCAACTCATGTATAGAAAGCACTGCCTCAAGTGGAACTCCTATATATGAGTCTGGTATCTCAAGGTCCACCATGTCTAGATCATGGTTGTCTCCACCTTATTGGAGTATGACACGAGGACGTCTTGGAGACATTGGTCAAAAAAATCAAATCACACACCTAAAAAACATATAAGAATATAGATGTAATCACTAGTGGGATATGAACATATGAAAACTCACTACCCATGGAATACTACCCCAAGTACCCACTTAGACGATCAGGCATCGATAAGTACTTACATACTAGTTTTAGGGGTCCTAGTATATGAAGGGTCAATAGTACCTTACCTCATCATTTACTGGAAACCGTTTCATTTCGTTTAACATTTATTTACTAGGTTGACTACATTAACTTTCATAAACATGACTTGGTAGGATAAATATGTGAAACCATTCCACTTTTATGTTTTCATTTTCTAAGAACATCTATCAATGTTATTTTAAAATTATATGTTCATACCAGTGAATCAGGGAACATACTCCTTCTCACTAATATTAAAACCCACATTAATTTATAATAAAATTATTGATTTGTTAAATAACTCATTCCATCCCATGAGGTCCCATAAAACCTCATGAATTGAAGAAGGAAATCACTCAGTCACAGCCCAAAAGTATCACAGGAATATATACAAGAAAGGCTCACTCAACAATCATAGGAATATCAAGAAATTAAAGTATTTAAATGAAATTTTATGGAATGGAAATATTCATGACATGTAAATTATAGGTGCCTATAATGAGGCTTCTAAAAAAGTTCCTTTCCCTCATATCATTAGGCTAACAATGAAATCAAATTATCAATCATAATATTAATCAACAACTTCACATACCAGGTACATCACCCAATGGTGAATAGATATCAACTTTAATAGGTAAAATCATAGCATCAATAATAATTCAGGAAACTCATATTTTACCCCGAACATGGGTTCACGATGCCCATGAATGGATTATGACCAAGTCCCAATCATCCCTAATCTCTTGACTATTTTCTCCAAAGAGTAAAACCAGAAAGAAACTACTCTAATACCACATTGTGACATACTGTTCCTGGATAACACTTAGGATCTTCCCTAAGATCCGTGGGCCACATGGCCTCAAGTGCATTTCCAAAACCCCATAGGCTACTAAATAAAAGTGAGTGACTAGCATGTGTTTGTTGGTATACTATGCCCTAATTACTAGGGTGAAACATAGTGGATAACATATAAGATACAAAAGGAGAATAATAGTGGTATAAATATAGGTAAATATAATGTAAAGAGGAAGGATACAAATCCATAATAACTGAAATGTATGTAATAACAAACTATAGCTCATGATGATATATTTCATGTTACTAGAAAGATGGAAAACATGGATAAAAATTAGAAAGCATACATGAAAACACAAATGTATGAAAAATGAAATCCATAGACTAACCCAATAATCCTAAATTATAGCTCGATCTTCTACGACCAAATCTATCATAGCATAGGAGGAAATCAAGTTTCTGAAGCATTAAGCTTCCAGTTATCAACACCTAAGAACATGTAATCTACCTTGGGTAATAAAAAATTCCTAGAAAGGGTGTGATATAAATATCAGTGGGCCACCACCAATGGTTTTTATAAAATTTGGAACGAGTAATGGAAATGTACCAATGTGCAAGAATTCATATATAATGTAAATAGTTAAAATGTTACTAAATAACCAAGTACCTGCTTCAGTCCTCAGCTAGTGTCTGAATGTCTCACTAGTTAATCAATTAATTTATGTTCTAGTGTATAAAAACAAGTCACATAAGTCATATCCATCACTGACATAACCTCATGATAATATAAATTGTGAAGGTTCCAAGATGTAACAAGGAATACATAATTGATCATTAATATGAAGTGGTTCCTTGTTAATCACCAAAGAAACCTCGAACTAAAAAGATGAAAACATAGTAGTAACTGATTCTAGCTATGGTTAAGAGAGTAATCGAAGGATCATTGTCCAAGGCATTCCCAAAATAATGTTTCTAACTTATTCTAAGTAATTCATCCAATGTAAAATTGAGATAAGCAGTGGTCGGGTCCAATGATGTAACCAAGAAACCTCGTGTCACACTGGATCCATGGAGTGTATCTAAGGAATCGTGTATTAATAATGAAGTGATCCTACAGTGTCATAATAATCATCTAGAGTAAAAAAAGCATTGGGAACTTGGGTTGGTCTCACAGAAGGGAACTGGCATCCTTGAATCAGAATGACGTCCTCATGCACCCAAGGCATTCCCTCAAGAATCTCGGATCTAACATTAGTCAATCCTTCCTATAAATATATCAATGTCGATGTTTATAAAGGGGAAACATATATTTAATTAATTATAATTAATTCGGTCATATGATAACTATGACATTAACACATTCACTTTGTTCAATCCTTGACGTTGATTTGTTTGACGAGGCCAAGTAGCATGCAACCATTTCATTAAAACAATGTAAGTCTAGTTGAATTAATAATGTTCACTCTACTACCTCCCACAAACCTGGAAATGGGTGCTATAGATGTGAAACCAAACACTCATTTACATTTAATGTGGCCAAGTCATATACTTAAGTATTCTTTCCATAATATAAATTAAATCAATTACATATATTTAAGTAATTACATTAGGCCGGTCAAGTGGAACTGACATGGTACAAGCCATTCACAATTTCATGATTTAATAGTAATTTAATATAATGATGCTTTCCATTAGTTTGTTCAATCTATATCACACCCGAACGATGGATCAAAAGTGTCAAAACACTAAAAACCCAAATATGTCACATCACTCTACAATGGGTGTTGCGATTTTTGGATGCAACCACCAATAACCAATCACATTTATTAAAATAGCATAACCATATGAATCCAATGACTATAATTAAGGCGTATAAATTCAATAAATGGAACCCGATGAAATTGGAGGGCTCCACATGACAATTTAAAATAAAACAAACTTGAGGGATGAGTTATAGACCACCCACCTCATACTCGTACAACTCTCCCCATCTAGTATCGACCTCTAATTCGACCCTAATCGGGGTAGATTTGAAAAACGAGGATAAAATCCTATAACTCATAACTAGATCAAGAGAAATATAATACAAGAATTGAAAAATAATAATTTATGACTTACCTTTGTGAATCTAACATGAGAATTGGAAGCTTCGCCATACCCTCGATTAAGGGGATCTCTAGATCCCTATATTTGGCTTTCAAAAGCTCCAAAATGGGATAAAATGGAGGTTTATCTAGTTGGATAACCAAATAGGGAAGGAGGAGGATAATTAGATCATTAAGGGTGAAATGGTTATTTTTTACAGAAAATATGCTATGTAAGATTTAGATGCACGATTTTCCAAATCGTGCACTAACCATGCACGAGTACCTAGAGATGATGGGGGAATCGCACGATTAGGCCACATTGTTTGTTAAATTGTGCCCCCACCATGTGATATCGGTTTACCCAAAAATGATTACCATATACACAGTTTAGATTAATCATGTTTCCTCTCTGAAATATGTCCCTAACCGTGTGATAGGGTCATTATTTCCAAAAATTTGGGTTTCGGGCTCTATATGAGCCTCAGACACCCCTACGGCCATTGTGTACTCATTAGGCATCTGAAAAAGGTCCCTAAAAAAGAGTTAGACCGAAATTTCAAGGATCCATACATAATTCAAACACCAGGTTCTTATAATAATAATGATACCTGAATTGGAATATATATATATATATATATATACTTTATTTAGTTCCCTTTTTTCATTATGAAAAGTAAATGGAAACAACATTCATGCGTACGTACAACCTACTGTCTCTATTAATAGTGTATTTCATTTCCTATTTCTATCATTTATATATTATTATAAAGACATATATAATGAATATATATATATATATATATATGATATTGATATCATTCTTTTCATTCTATAAATAAGGTAATAATTATCTATCTAAGAAGGAAAAAATGAAAATTCCAAACATGAATGAAAAACAAAGTGGTTATTACTCAAAGCAGAACATTAACACTGAATTGTTAATAAATTGGTAATATAAATTCATGAGTAAATCATACATGATATGATATATAAAAATATGTTTCTTTTATAGATGTATAATAAACTTATATTTATTTTATAGGATGTTTGAATGTGTACGAAGAAATTCAATACTTAAGGTAAGTGTTTTCTCGACTCACTTTTATTTTTGTGTGATATATACTAAATTCACCACTTCTTCTTGTTGTGTGGTGTATATACTTCCCTATGACATGTTATTTCCTAAAATTAATTTAGTTTGATATATTAAATGTTTCAATTTTTATTATATTTTAATGTTTCTCGTGATTAAAAAGTTAAACATGTAGTAATGGGATTTATAGTCTCACTTTTATTTCGGCGAGACATATTCCATGTTCACCACTTGTTTATGTTGTGTGGGGTATATACTAACCCTGAATTTATTAAATTATTATTATCCTTAAATTTATGTTTATATAAATATCCATTTGATGACCCCTCTTTCATGAGTTTTATGCTTCAAAAGTTACCAAACTGGTAAAGTAATTTTGTCTCAATTTTTCTTCTTCGAGACACATGTTGTCTTTGGAACCTATATTATTATTCAAGGTGTATATACTTACATTTGAAATTTTTATAATTAATATTCTTATTTTCATGATATGTTTTAGTTTATTTTAATTTCAATATCTGATGTGTTTAATGATTCAATGTTACCGAAGTGGTAAGAGTTTATTACTATAATCCCATCATTATCGAGATTATTTATGATTATGCTCCCATTGATGAAATAATATGATCAATCACTAAATAACCCTCACGAATTTAATTATACTATTTTTATTCATGATATTTTCATGTGTTGGTGCCATTTTTACACTCTTTGGTACTTAAAATGTTCGATAAAGTGTTTTTAATAAAATTTAACTTTATTTCTCTCTTCTGTCTAAAGTATATGTTCTTTAAAAAAATATTTTACAACAATATTTAATTTTTTTAGATTACCTTTTATGATAATGTTTGTGAAAGATTATTTTTAACAAAATTATGTTTTAAAAAGTGATTAAAATTATTTTTAAATGTTCCTTTATAAGTTTTTAAGGATATTTTTAAAGGAAAATGTTTTCAAAAGGTTTTATGTTTTAAAAAGAATTTTTCAAAATAGAAATATTATTTTTCTCAAAAAATGTTATAAATGATTTTTAATGATTCATTAATATATTTTCAAAGAGGTTTTCAATGAAAAGGATTTTCAATATTTTATATGTTTTAAAAATTATGTTTCAAAGGAAGGTTATGTTCCATTTTATCTTTAAAACTCATTCTCCATCTAAGATGACATCCTTTAATATAGTTTATGCTTTACAGGGTATATTATCAAAGGGAACCATTCATATTTTTAATCTAAATGGTTTATTTTTAAGATGATAAGTTATTTATGAAATATTTTTCTCTTACATGGTCTTTACCATTTTAAAATGCTTATGAAACCTGATTCTTTTCTAGGGTTATTCTATGATGAAATTAGTAGGAAACCTATCAAATTTACATAGTTTATGATATGATGAAATGTTTTTTATTCCCATTTCATTTTATGGGTTATGATATGATGTTTATTAAACCTATTCCTTTTTATTTGTCATTATATGATGAGTCATTTATTATCCTGTGGCACACGTATGTATGATTTCATTATGTGACGGGTGAGACTTATATCTCCATCCAATACATTGGTTAATGTTAAATGGTATATGAGATAAAAGGATACATTAGAGGGAATCATGAGACCATAGTAATAGGTTACATGGGAGGGAGTCCCAATCCTATAACATGATGGTACACCCGAGGGAATCCCATGCCCAAAATAAAGATGAGATTATGGAGGTCATCCCATGCCCAAAGAAGGTACATGAGTTATTTTCCCTATACTAACATGTTATGAGGGTCATAGTAGGTAAACTTAACTTTTAATTTTCTATAAATATTTGTTTTCCACATTTTAAATAATTATTACTATGTTATGATCTCATGGATTATGCTCTTGATTCCCTTAGGATTGATGTTTATGAAATTCCAATCTTTATCCCATGACTTTTTATTGTGATCTCTTATCTACAGGGTATGATCTTATAATTCTATGATCATGATATCATACCCTTATTATCATGTTTTTCTCATATATCCCCATTGTTGACCCTTGTGGATTATCTGAGATCACCCCTTTCTTAAATTTCCTTTCCCCAGGTTAGGAATAAAGGTTTTAAGTAGGATTATAAAAGGGGGATATCCTTAAGGGAGATGTAAATGATATTTCAAAAGGTTAAAAGATTATGTTTTCAAGTTTCCAAATACACTAAACTATTAAGGTCCTCATTCATGTTCTTCTATAATTTGATGAATATTTATCCAAAATGATGTAATAAGCATGAATATTAAGACAGGGTCTCTATAGTTGGTATCAATGTAAAGACATTGTCAACCATTGGAAAATAGGATGAGAAAACTTTAGTGAGATTACTAGGGATATTTATAAGGATATGTATAGGGATGTCTCCAAGGATATGCCTAATTTATCATAGATTTAAAATAAGGTGTCATAATTTGCACATCCTATAAGTAATTTTTCATGATTATATGGTTTCCTTATATGATAAGTTTTTCTCACACTATTTTTTAAGGACTTATTCAATAGCGGTAACTTGAAGGAAATAGGTTAACATTTAATGTTTCAGATGTGAAAAGTATGGGAGTTTTGAAAATTAATTTCTGAGTGGAAATATCATAAAGATAATCAATATGAGGGCATGAGTATTGGTTATACTCTTGAACATAAAGAGACGTCAAACAATATGGTAATAGTTTGGGATGTTCTAAGATTATTTTTTACATTAAAAATAAGAAGAAAAATTAATGTTTTGTTATGGAACCTTAATACAGGACTCATATTTCATATTCATGGAATTGTTTATTAAGGAATAATATGATGAAGGCATAGTAATTGTTTGATAATAAAGTTGGATGATTGAAGTATATATGTTTTTGGATTCAAAGATTAAGTTTTACGATCATAAAATATATATGTATTTATAGTATATGTTTTTCATCATGTATTTAAAAATCTATGATTAATAGTGATGATGAAATAGAAAATATATTTAATGGGAAATTTATTTTTTGATTAAAGGAAGGTAACCCTTAATATGTTCCAGATATTGAAAACAAAATATTTATGTGGAATAAATAAATTATTGGGATGGATAATGTAAATTGGATATTAATTATTACTATGTATATTATCATTATTTATTGAAAATTTCAGCTATCTTATCATGGAAAAAGTTTACAAAAAAATGGATTTAAGTAATTTCTCTATTTGAGACTATCTTTTCCAATATTTTTGTAATTTATCTATTTGAAATTTAAACATTTCCACTAGAATATGTGTGATAAGTGGTTCCAATTCATAGATTATATCCATACTTATCTATTAAATCCTTGATTTTATAATTCTTTAAATGATCTCCATTATCTATGTTAAATTCCTTGGGAACTCTGAATATTGAGAAAATATGTTTCTTGAAAAACATGAAAACATTGGAAGAAAGATTATTGGGAAAGGATTTTTCTAAACCCAATCGAAAAAATAATCCATAAGCACCAGAATATATGTATTTACATAAGATTATGTAAATGGTACTAGTAATTACAACCCCAAACATTGAAAAGCATCATCCTTTATAATTACTTTTGTGGAAACTCTTTCCTTCTACCAATATTTCCTAGCCTCCAACATTTTGACATCCTATCATAAGACTCCTATAATATTTTAATGGTTTGGACTAGTATAAAATACCATATAAGACCTTATAAGTATTAATTTCTCTTATATGGTGTCCATTCCAAGGTTCTAGTTAGGGATCTCAATAATGGGAATCACTTCCCCTTTAACTATACATCTTCAAATAATTCCATTAACATGTCTTCTAAATAACATAGGATCATCCAAAAATTGTATTTCAATTCAGAAACAAATTTATTACTTTCATTATTTGAAATATAATTTAAAATAACACATAAAGTGAAAAACATGGCATGATAAGTGTAACAACCAAAGATTTTGTGAAATATTGTTTTCAAATAAACATAATCTTTTTGATATTTTTCAATTCATGCACCACAGAATATAGCTTGGGTTATATGAAAGTACCAAGTTATTATTTCTTTTTAAGCAACAAAAATTCAATCATGTTATACACACAACAATTATATTAGATTTTTGTACATGAAATATAGTGTTTATCATGTGTTACACACAATTTTGACTTCCTTCAATAACTTGTGTGACATGTATGACTGAATTTTACTAAACTACAATATATGGTTAATATTGTTATTAAAATATTATTATAGTTATAACCCATCCATTGGAATGGAAGTTATGAATAATATTAACTAAATTGTGAAAATATGGATTATATATTAATTCTTTGGTTATCAATTAATTATAAATTAAAATAGAATCCAATTGAATATAAAGGAAGTGAATTTATGAAAATACTAACTTTTATTTCCATGAATGAATTTTATCTTAATAAATTAAATTAGTCACTATTATTGAGATATATTAAAGAATTTTTTATATTTTAAATTCAAAAAAATGTTTTTACACTAATCCAATATGTTTTAAAGTCATAAAATAATAACAAATCTTGGTCTAGACATAAAAAAGATATATTATACTAAAAGGAATTTTTACCGCATTTTAATGGAAGACTTCATTTAAATAAAAATTTTGAAACATTTATAATTTTTATTTGAATAAAAAACCTTCATTTTGGAAATATTAATATTAAAATTTACTTGGGATAATATTTGGTATTTTGTTTTGAGAAATTTCATTTTTTCATGAATAATGAAAAAACAGAAAATTCTAAATGAAAATTGCTTTTTAGTATAACTTATTTATAGAGTTATATTATTCTTAAAATGGGTTTTACAGTAAATTTAAATAAATTATACATATACTAATTCAATTTATGTCATTATAATAAATTTCTCATTGATATTGGATATAAAAAAATTTGAAATTTGTGAACATTTTCAATTTAAAAACTCATTGTCTCATCTCGTCTGCGAGATTAATTTTAACTTAATTTTTGACACTTGTGAGTTTATAATTTGGAAAAGTGGATTATATATTTGTATTTTCAATAATTTATAATTTATATTACGTTAAAATTTTTATTTTTCCAAAAATATTAATGATAGTAACAAAAATTAATTATAGTGATTAAGGTAAAAATGGTTTTACTTAGTGGTTAAACTTTCACTTAAGGGGATAAATAACCTAGAAACATGTCCAACATTCATCGAATAGATATATTTCGACTATATCCACCTTTTTATCTTAAATTCACTATTATTTTTGGAACACTATGTAAGTGATACTTCTCAATAGTGTTTACCTTTATATATTTATAAGAATGTCACTCCTCCACCATAAAAGGCCACTCATTCTCCGCAGCCCACTTATTCATTCCTCTAAAACCATTTGGAACATCCAAAACCAGAAATGATAATATAATAACGTCTGTAATCTCATCCTATAAGTCTCAATTTGGGCATAAATGAGTCCAAGTTATTCCTTTGGTGAAAACCAAAATGAATAACCCAAAGAAGAGGTAATATCTTTCAACAAGCACTTTTATTTTGTTTCTTTTTCCACCCCACAAATTATTATTATTACATGCATATATAGAAACCTAATTATCCTCAATATAATGATACGTTTTTATGTTAATGGTGTGATGTACACTCACACACACATCCATCAAATGAGATACGCAATCATCATTTGTGTGTACAGTGTACTATCGCCTTGCAAACTGATATTTTTTTTCTTCGATTATCCCTTATCAAGGTTGGTAATAATTATATAATTACTATATATATATTTTATATGATATTTTTGATGTATTTATGCTTCTGTAACAATTATATAACACATACCTTCATGATTTCCATTTTGTGAGAATACGAAAACAACGTTTGTAGATGTGGGGACTACCGCCTGCTCAAACCAATGTGATTGGTTCACACATTACGTGGAATGTAATAATTTTTTTTAATAAATATATTATATATATATATATGAAATAATTGTGATGTCCCAGACCCAGATTCCACTTTAGAGGTGCCCCAAGACCAGGGGGCACAAGGCCTCAAGTTTGTCTCCCCAAATGCTAGAGGTTGATGACTAGAAATGAGGGACTAGGGTGTGTCCTTGGAGAGCCTATTTCCTCATTACTAGAGTGAAACACAATAGATGACATATAATATACAACAAGAGACAAATATCTGAAGTAATATAATAAAATTGAATGCACAGCGGAATGATACAAATCAATAATAAATGAAATAACTGGAATAACATACTGTAGTCGATGGTGATATATGTCATGTCACTAGAGAGCTAGAAAACATGGATATAAAGTAGTAGGAATTCATGAAAAAACCAATGTAGAAACAAAGAAATACATAAACTATCTCAACCATCATGATCAATAACTCGGTCATCTACTACCAACTCCATCCTAACACAGCAAGCAATCAAGTTTCTAAAGCATTACACTTCCCTTTATGAACAATTTCATATATATAATCTACCTAGGGTACCAAACTGTGCCCAGAGAGGGTTTCAGATAAATATCAGAGGGCTAGAACCAATTGTGTATATAACATATGTCTCATGTAATGTAAATTTAACAATGTTTAGGCATGCATATATAAATTAAAGTACTACAATGTAACTAAATACCCAATTACCTGCATCAGACGTCAGCTAGTGTCTGAACATGTAACTAGTTTATCGATTAATTAAGTTCTAGTTTATTTAAAAAAGTCATGTGAGGGATATCCCGCACTAAAACCACATATTTATGGTATAAATATTGAAGGTTCCAACATGTATCAAGGAAACCATAATTGATAATTAATATAAAGTTGTTCAATTGTAATCACCAAGGAAACCTAGACCTCAGGGGCTGCTAACTCAGAATTAATTAAGCCTAGCTATGGGAAATAGTGTAATCCAAGGATAATCATCCAAGGAATTTCCACAATACTGTTTCTAACTGAGTATAAGGAATTCTTCCGAGGATAAATAGAGATGAGTAGTGGTTGGGCCCAAGGATGTAACCAAGGAACGTTGTGTCACGTTGGATCCAAGGTGTGTATCTGAGGATTCCTACATTAATAATGAGGGGATCCTATGATGTAATACTAGAAATATAGAAGTAAACATGGATTGAGTTCCTGGGTAGGTCGTGCCCGATGTAACTAGAATCCTTGATTCAAAATGACATCCTCAAGAACACAAGGAATTCCCTTGGGAATCCCCGAGATAACACGCGTCAAGCCTTCTTATAAACATTTCAAGGTCTTTGTGCATAAAAAAACTTATATTTAACTCAGAATAATTAATTTGGTCTTTGGATAACTATTACATTAACAAATTCATTTGGGTTAGGCCAGTACTTTCATTAGTTTTACAAATCCATGTAGAATGAAACCTTTTAATTAAAACCATGTATGTCAAGTTCAATTAATATGGTTCACTCCAATACCTCCCATAAACATGGAAAGTTGTGCGATGGACATCAAACCAAACATTAATTTACATTTAATATGTCCAAGCCATATACTTAATTATGCATTCCATAATATCATTTGAATCAATTACTTATGTTTAATAACACATCTTAGGTGGGTCGAGTGGAAGTGACAAGGTACAAGACATTCACAATTTCATTAGTTAATAAACATTTAATATAAGGAGCCTCATCATTAGTGTGGTCATGAACGAGCACACCTGAATGATGGATTAAAAGTTTTAAATCCCTAAAAACCCAACTATGGCATATTAACCAACATTGGGTATTGAGAGTTGTGGACACAACCACAAATAACGAATCAAATTTATTGAAAAGTCATAACCATATGGTTCTAATGACTATAAGGAAGTAATATAAATTCAACAAATGGAACATCGTGAAATTAGTAGCAACGACGTGATAATTCAGAAATCAATAAATTAGCAGGATGAGTTATAGACCCCCCCCCCATCATGTACTCACACAACTCTCCCCATATAGTATTGGCCTCTATTTTAGCTTGGATCAGAGTAGATCTAAAAAAAGCATAAAATAATAAACCTTCACAACTAGGTTGAGTAAAATAGGAAAAAAATGATGACTAAAAAGGAATTGAGTTATTATCATTTCACATCCAACATGACAAACGGGAATTTGATCAAATCTTAGATGAAGGAGATATCTTGATCCATAGATTTGGCCTTCAAAAGCTCTAAAATAAGATAAAATGGTAGTTCAAACCACTGGAAATAAAAATAGGGAAGAAGGAGTCGTGTAATTGGACCATTAAAGTAAAAAATGGTTATTTTTCCATAAAATATCATGTGCACGGTTTGGCCACATAGTTTTCCAAACCATACACAAACTATGCCCGGTAACCTAGAGAAGAGGGGGCACTCGCAAGGTTAGGCCACATGGTTTGAAAAACTATGCACCAAATGTGCGATACGGCTCTACGAAAATACTAACCATCCACACAATTTAGGCTAACCATTCATCCTCCTCGCACAGTTTACCCAAATCATGCAATATATCCATTGTTCCCAAAAAAAATGGGTTCTAGGCTCTGAACGAGGCCCAGAAACCCCTGAGACCTTCCTGAACTCATTAGACATCTGAAAAAAGTCCATAAGAATGAATTAGACCTAAATTTAAAGTATCCACATCGATATCAAAAACCATGTTCTTATAGTCTTACCCTTTAAAGGATCTCATCATCGAGTTCACCTTCAAAGGGTGGATAAACATATTCTAATAAAAACTCTAGCCACTGAGCACGTGCATCGGCCTCCCGCTCCCAAGTATCAACCTGTACATGGCCACGCTTCTATTGTACCCATACTATAGGGATAGACCCGCCTTGGAGAGCCATTGGGCTCTAAAAAAATAGGTATAGGATACTCCTCAAAATAATAATTACCATCAAGCTCAAATTACTTGGGATCAAAAGTATGAGATGGGTCGGCATAATAACGGTGAAGCTGTTAAACATGAAATATGTCATTCACAACATGGTACCTAGGAACTAGTCACACCAGATAATCTACCATACTAGATTTTTCTAAGATCTCAAATAGCTCAACATAATGAGGAAATAGATTCCCTTGCTTCTGTATCCATCTATTCCCTAGCTTAGGTTAAGCCTATATGAAAATTTGATCCCAACCTCAAACTATAGAGGCCATCGACGACGGTTGGAATAATATTTATATCTTTACTGAGCATTATACATGCACTTACTGATAAAATAAACATCCTTTCAAGTCTCCTATAAAAGATGAGGACCTAATAGGGAAACCTCACCTGCCTCTATCCAGCACAGGGGTGAACAATACATCCTACAATATAAGGTCACAAAATGATCCATCTGAAGTTTCACCTAAAATTTGTTATTATAGGTCAACTCGATGAGAGGTTTATAATTCCCTGAAGAAAATATGGAGTAAAGGATAAATGATCGATGCATTTCTTATTGAACATGTATTGTCGATTCAAACTACCCATCAGTATGAGGGTGAACAGTTGTGTGTAGGATCACCTATATAGTCATAGCTTTCTGTAAGCCTTGCCAAATCCTTAACATGAAACAAGTGTGTCTATCTGAAATGATTGTACAAGGGACCCCATGTAGTCATATGATCTCAAAGACATGCATTCTTCCCATATCATTAACTAAGAATGTATCTCATGTAGGAATTAGTGGGTTTCTTTCAATATTTGGTCAATAACTACCCATATGGTGTCGCTACCCCTCCGAACTCTAGGTAAGATGACTATGAAATCCATAGAAATATCTTCTGATTTCCATATTGGTACTCGAATTAGCTGCCAAAATCCTACAGGTATGTGGTTCTCCACCTTCACTTGATGGTAGCCAGAAAACATAGGGATAAATCCTTATATCTACCATTTTATCATAGACCACCAATGCTTGCATTTCCCTCAAAACATTTGGGAGATTCCTGGATTAACATCCCATTGAGAAGGATGAGACTCATGCAATAACTCCCTATAATATATTTAGTATCCTAGAAATATCCTTGTATATGTAGTATGTTGTCTCTATCCATAGAATAATAAAGAGGTAGGCCAGTTCCTAATATATCATCTCGGAAAACCAACCCTTCATGATCTAATTATTTTATGCTCTTCACCTTCTTAAAGAGGGAAGAGGTAACTGTCAAGGAAAAGAGGCAAGACAGTACAATACTATCATGAAACTCTAGATGTAACTTACAAAATAAGGACATTAACTTCTATTTATCCATGTTTTCCCATACAGTCGGTTCCTGAGTTTTGTAACTCAATGCATCAGCAACTACATTTACCTTTCAATGCAAATAAGAAAGATAAAAATTGATGGACTGTAGATATTCAACTCATCTTAATTATCTGAGATTCATGTCACATTGTGAAAAGAAATATTTGAGGATCTCTTTATACATATACACACAAAATTCCTCACCAAAATATAGTGTCTCCAGCAACATATGGCATGTTCAGGTGTTGTTTTCTCAAGGATGTGCAATGGGTAATTTCTCTCATGAGGCCTCAACTGCTGATATTCGTACATAGTGAATATGTCCTCATACATCAGCACTACTCCTAGGTTTATTCTTGATGCATCACATAAGATGATATAACCTCTGTCAAGCTCTGTAATAATCACAATAGGTTCCAAGACAAGCCTCCCCTTCATCTCTATAAAGGATTTCTCACATGCTTCTGAACATAGAAACTTAACACCCTTCTTTGTAAGGCTGGTAAGAGGTGAAGAAATGTGTGATAAGTCATGTATAGAAATATGGTAATATCCATCAAACAAGTTATATTTTTCGATCTATAAGTGGAACTTAAAAAGATTAGAATAATTTTGATTCTCTCTCGGTGTACTCAGAATGATCCCAAGGTGCTCGGCATGGTCTCTAGAAGTGTGAGAATACACCAATATTTTATCCAAAAAGACTATGAAAAAATAATCCAAATAGTTTTGAAACACCCTATTCATCAGATCCATGAAAATAATGGGTGATTTTGTCAGACCGAATGGTATAACTAGGCACCCCTAAAGACCATACCATCTACAAAAGTTGTATGAGGATTTTTTGATGGATTTCCTCGCACCTGATGATATCCCAATCTCATGTCAAAATTAGTGAATACCTTTTCTCCTCAGATATAGTCTAATAGATCATCTATTCAAGGTAGTGGATACTGGTTCTTGACCGTAAGATGGTTCAACCATCTTTAATCTACACAAAGGAAAATGGACTCATTAGAATTCTTCGGGAAAATCATGGGAGAACCCCAAGAGGAAGTATTTGTTTGTATGAAACTTTTGGCCTCTAGATCCTCTAACTATTGATAAATCTCTTGGAGATCAGTAGGTTTCATCCTGTATGGAGGAATGGACACTAGAGTTACTCCTAGAACAACCTCCTTCATAAACTCTACCTCCCTCTAAGGAGGTAAGCTAGGAAATTAATCGGGAAAGACATCCATGATGCGATCTAGTACTGGTGGGGATTTTATCTAGTGTAAACCAAGATCCTCTATGAAGAGATTGAAAATATGGGCAGCCACCCCACCTAGTCTTGATGCTCTAGTCCAACTCTACTAGCCTTGACATCCCACTCACCCTTATGAAGATAATTTCTTCCCTCTGGTGATGTAAATTATACCCTTCGGTGATATCAGTCTGCAAAGGTGTGATACAGAACCAACCAATCCATTCAAAAAATTACATAGAAACCCATAATCCTGAGGAAAAGTGGTCTCATGAGAAATAGTAACTACCTAACTCAAGGGGGAAGTCCCAACATTAGCGTATAACCTCTGACCGTACTCTTTACAGTGTACCTAGGATCATTAAACTATAGTATCACTGTATTTTCTAACTACGGGTTTCCATGATAAATAAATTGATAAATGACTGTGAAGCACCTGTATCAAAAAAAAAATAGATACTTTAGTGGAGGATATAAAATAGTACCTCATACTATAGATGGCCTCATAGCATGATCCTCATGAATCAGTTGTAATTCTTGCAACTAACCAACTCCACAGCCCAATGCAACATCAGGACTACCACCATCAAAACTACTCTACCAAAAATGTGGATGGTCAGGTGTTTGGTTACCATAGCAATGACATCCTACACATCTAGTATCACTAGTGCTATTCCAAATATCTCCATTTTTTGGCATAAAATATCCTTCTCCTAATGGTAGCGCTAGTGCAATACCTCATCCACTAGAAGATGATGGAAATGTCTTATAGAAATGTTAAAGATTCCCCATACGGTTGTATGCCTGACACTCCAGCGGGTCTCTTTCACACTGGGTATTCAAATTCCTTTATCATCTACACATATGGAATACTAAAGAGCTACCTACATGGGTACCCTATTTTCCACTACCCTAACAAGAAACCTTCACCAATCGCTTTCTACAATGAGAAGAAATATCGGCCTACCTTTTCACTGATCTTTTATGCTTTGTATTCTCTTTATCCCTTAGGTTGTGAATAGTTATTAGAGATTGATTAATGTTCTCAGGGAATTTGGGTAGGTTTAATACATTCACCTAATCATGAATGGAATATTGGAGACCATACTCAGTGAATTTATAACATGAATTCTCTTCAGCATCGAGAATTTGTACAAAGTGCTGAAAATCCGTGTGGCACACTACATACACCATAACTGACATAGAACCCAAATAGAGATGCCTAAACGTTCTGAATCATTCATCTCTTAGTGTATGTGTAAATATATAATAGTACACGGTAGCCTAGAAATCAACCCATAACGTACCATTGTAATGACCAGCCTGGCTAATCACAACCCACCAGTGCTTGGCCGAATCACACAACATGTACATATAAAGTTTTACCCTATAATATTGATGTTTCTCCATATAATAAAAATATATATAGGGTTTACTCTATCCAAGACTCATCAGTCTATTCACCTCCATCACCCAAGAAGGTGGGAGGATGCTGCAGTTGAAACTCATGAGTTAGATCTTCCATTATAGGTATAGCTCATGGATCATGATTCATGGATTGCATCAGACGTGGAAAACTATCATCGAATTTATTTCTCAGTTTAGGTACAGTAAGAGGCTACACAAGTAGAACTCCTAGCGGTGAAACTGGGGGCTTAGGGACCACCATATTTAGAGCATGGTTGTTTCTACCTTATTGGTGTATGACACAAGGACGTCATGGCGACATTGGTCTAAAAATTCAAAGCACACACCTCAAAAAAACTTAGAAACATAAATATGGAATCACTAGAGGTATATGAATGAATTAAAACTCACTACCCAAGTAATACAACCCCAACTACCTGCTTAGACGGCCATGTATCGATAACTACTCAAATATTTGTTTTTGTAGTTCTAGTAGATGAATGAGAAATAGTTCCTTACTTCGTCGTTTTCTGGTAACTATTTCATTTCATTTAACATTTAATTACTAGGTTGAATACTTTACCTTTCACAAACATGACAACATAGGATAAGAAAGTGAAACCATTCCACTTTTATTTCTGAATTTTCTTAGAAATTTTATCAAGGTTCTTTTAAAATGAGTATTTCATCCTAGTGAATCAAGGCCCATACTACTTATCACTAATATTAGCACCCGCTAGAATTTCTAATATAATTATTGATTTGGTAAACTACTCATTACATCCCATTATGGAAAAAAACCTCATGAATTGAAATAGGAAATCAGTCAACCACATCCCAAAAGTAGTATAAGTAGATATACAATCAAGGATCACTAAAAAATAAAAGGAATTTTAAGCAATGAAATTAGTGAAATGCATCTATATGGAATAGAAATATGCATGACATGTAAATTTTTGGTGCCTATGATTAGGCATGTAACAAAAATCATTTCTCTAATATCATATGGATAAGGATGAAAAAAATCATCAATATGAATAATAATCAACAACTTCATATATAATGTTCATCACCCAAAGGAGAATGGATATCAACTGCAATAGGAAAAATAATAGAATCCATCATAATTCTGAAAACACGGCTTTTAGCCTGAACATGGGTTTGTGATGCCCAAGAATGTCTTACGACTAAGCCCAAGTGTTCCTAATCTCCTAATTATTGTATTCAAATAGTAAATAAAAAAATTAAACTGACATTATACCACTTGTTGACATCATGGACCCGGATCCCACTTAAGAGTTTCCTTGAGATCTGTGGTCCACATGGCCTCAAAAGTATCTACCCAAATACAAAAGTCTACTGACTATCAGTGAGGGACTAAAGTGTGTCTATGGTGAGATTATTACCTCATTACCATACTGAAACATAATATATAACATATAAGATACAACATGAGATAAATAGAAGAAGAAATATAAATAAATTTAATGCACAACATAAGGAGAAAATCCATAATAACTTAAATGTCTGGAATAACATTATGGAGATGATGATTATATATTTCATTTCACTAGAAAGATGGAAACATGTATATAATGTGGAATCCACACACGAAAAGTCCAAAATAGAAAAAATGAAATAAATAAACTATCTCAAACTCCTGGTTTGTTGATCGATCATCAACTTCCAAATCCATCCTAGCACAACAATAAATAAAGTCTCTGATGCATTACACTTCCCTTTATCAAGAACATCATACATGTAATATACCTAGGGTACCTAATGGAACCCAGAGAGGATGTGAGATAAATATCATTGGGCCACCACCAATGGTGTTTATAGCATTCAGCTCGGGTAATGAAAATGTAATAGTATGCCGGCATGCATATATAATGTAAAGAAGTACAATGTAACTAAATACCCAATTACCAGCTTCATCCATTAGTTGGTGTCTGAATGTGTAACCATTTAATCAATTAATTAAGTTCATGTTTAGAAAAATAGTCCACATGAGGCATATCTGGCACTAACATCTCCTCGTGATAGTATAAATGGTGAAGGTTCCACGATGTAAAAAGGAAACCATAATTGATAATTAATATGAAGTGGTTCCATGGTAATAACCAAGGTATCCTTGACCTAAGGGGCCTCTAACTCAGAATTAACTTATTCTATCTAAGGTTAAGAGTATAATCCATGGAGCATCATCCATGTCATTCCCATAATAATTTTTCTATTTGAGTCCAAGGAAATCATCCATGGTAAAATGGAGATAAGCAGTGGTCAGGTCTAAGTATGTAACCATGGAACCTCATGTCATGCTGGATCAAAGGATTGTATTGAGGTATCCTGTATTAATAATGAAGGGATCCTATAGTGTCGTCATTGAAATCCAGAAGAAAACAAGTATCGGAATCCTAGGTAGGTCATGCCTAATGTAACTGGCATCCTTGAATCGAAATGACATCCTCGAGCACCCAAGGCATTCCCTCGAGAATCCACGATCTAACACAAGTCAATACTTCCTATAAAGATGTCAATGTCCATGTTAATAAAGGTAAAACATATATCTATTTCATTATAATTAATATGGTTATATTATAACTATTCCATTAAAATTTCACTAGGTTTAATCCTTTCATTTCATTAGTTTGACAAGGCCAAGTAGCATGCATCCTTTTCATTAAAAACATGTAAGTCAAGTTGAATTAATAAGTTTCACTCCATTTCCACCCACAAAAATAGAAATATTTTCTATGAATGTGAACCGTAAATTAATTTATATTTAACTAGGCCAAATCATATACTTAAGAATGCTTTCCATAATATCATTTGTATCAATTACTTATATTTAAGCACTTACCTCAGATGGGTCAAGTGGAAGTGACATGGTACATGACGATCACAATTTTAGGATTTAATAATCATTTAATATAAGGACACTTACCATTAGTGTGGTAAATCTCAATCACACTCATACTATGGATCAAAAGTGTCAACACACTAAAATCCCAAATATGGCATATCCCCCAACATTGGGTGTTGTGAGTTGTGGATGCGACCACCAACAACCAATCACATTTATGGACAGAGCATAACTATTTAAATCAAATTATTACAATCAAGGTATATAAAATAAATAATTGGAACTAGATGAAATTAGAGTAACTCACATGAAAAATAAAAAATAAATGATTATGAGGGATGAGTTATAGACCACCCGCCTCATACTCACACAACACTCCTCATCTAGTATTGAGCTCTAATTCAGCCTGAATCGAAGTTGATCTGAAAAAAGAGCATAAAATCCTACACTTCAATAACTAGGTCGAGAGAAAGATAAATTATGAATGGATAAAAAATAGTTGATTACTTACCTTTGTGCATCCAATGAAACAAAAGGAATCTTTATTGGACCCTAGATGAAGAATATCTCTCAATCCCTAAATTTGGCCTTCAGAACACCAAAATGGGACAAAATAGAGGTTCATCCCAATGTAAATATGAATAATGAAAAATGATGATAATTAGAATATTAAGGGTCAAATATTCATTTTTCAAGAAAATAAAAAGTCTGAGATTTGGTTGGATGGTTTTCCAAATTGTGCACCAACCATGCACAAGTACCTGGAGAAGATGGCGCACTCGGTTGGTTAGGTTATTGGGTTTGACAAACCATAAGACAACCATGAGATGTGGTTCTACATGAAAATTCATACCATCTTTAGGCTTTATAAAAATCATGTTTTTCCCCAAATGGTTTACCTTAACTCTATGACATGGTAATTTTTCCAAAATATGGGTTCTAGGATTTGAACGATCCTTAGACACCCTTGAGACCTTTTAAAACTTGTTGGGCATCCGAAAAAGGTCTATAAGGAGTTAGACATAAATTTAAAGTATCCATACCGGATTAAAATATTGGGTTCTTAAAATAATAATTCTACATAAATCATAATATATATATATATATATATACTTCATTTAATTTCCTTCATTAATTATAAAAAGAAAACCGAAATAGCGTTCATGTGTATGTATGGCCTACTATCTCTATGAATGATGTATTTGATTTACTATTTATATAATTTATAGATTTTTATTAATACATATATAATAAATATATATATATATATGATATTAAAATCATGGTTTACATTCTGTAAAAAAATAAATCATGTTCTAACTAAGAGGAATATGAATTAAAATTCAAAACATGTATGAAAAACAAAGAGGTTATTACTTGAAACATAGAATTAACAAGGAATTTTTAATAAAAAAATAATCTAAAGATATAAGTAAATCATAAATGATATAATATAAATTAATATGGTTATTTTTTATATTTATAGTAAACTTATATTTATTATTCATTACTTATTAACATTCATGAAGAAAGTCAATACTTAAGGTAAGTGTATTCTCGTCTAACTTTTATTATTGTGTGATATATTCTATATTCACCATTTATTCATGTTGTGTGGTGTATATGATTCCATGTGAAATGTTATTTTAATAATTTAATTTATTTTATGACATTCAAAGTTTCAATTTTTTTATTATTTCATGGTTATCATGATTAAAAAGTTAAACAATTGGGAAGGGGATTTATAGACTCACTTTTATTTTAGTGAGACTTATGTCATGATCACCACTCTTTTCTATTATATGGTTTATATAATAACCCTGAATGTATAAAATGACTATTATCCTTAAACTTATGGTTATATACATATCCATTTTGTCATATCTCTTTCATGGGGTTCATGGTTCAAATGTTACCAAACTCGTAATGTAATTTTGTCTCAATTTTCCTTCATTGAGACACATGTTTTGTTTTGCACCTATATTATTTTACGAGGTGTATATACTGCCATTTGAAATGTTTTATCATTAATACCCTTATTTTCATAATATTGAATGTTTATTTAAAGTAAATTACCTCATGGGTTTTATGATTAAAAGATACCAAAGTTGTAAGACTTTATTACTACAATCTCATCATTATCGGGATTGTTTATGATTATGCTTCAATTGATGAAATCAAATGATTCGTCACTCAATAACCCTCATGAATTTTATTATCCTACTATTATTAATTATATATTCATGTATTATTACACATTTCCCACTCTTTGGTAATTAAAATGTTTGATAAGGTGTTTTTAGGAAAATTTGACTTTATTCTTCTCTTCGGTCGAAAGTCTTTGTTCTTTAAAAACAATGTTTTATAAAAATGTTTTAATTTTTTTAAACTAAATTTTATGATAATTTTTATGAAAAAGGAATTAAATTTTTTTTATTTCCTCAAAAGTGATTAAAATGATTTTCAAATCTTCCATTATAATTTTCATGTTTATTTTGAAAGGAAAATGATTTAAAATGTTTTATGTTTTAAAAAGATTTTTTCAAAACAGAAATCTAGTTTCCTCAATAAATTTTTTAAATGATTTTTAATGATTCCTTAATATGTTTTCAAATTGTTTTTCAAATAAATTTATTTTAAAATTTTTATATGTTTGAAAAAGTGATTTTTAAAGAGAGTTTATGTTCCAAGTGATCATTGAAACTCCTTCTCCATCTAAGATGATTTCATTTGATATTTTTTATGCTTTTGTAGGTATATTATAAAAGGTATCCATTCATATTATTCCTCTAAATGGTTTATATTTAATATGAGAAATTATTTATGAAATGTGTTTCTCTTCCACGGTCTATACTATGTTAAAATTCTTAAGAAACCTGTTTCTTTTCTAGGGTCATTAAATGATTAAATGAATATGAAACCTGTCACATTTACATAGTTTATGATATGATGAATTGTTAATAATACCCATTTAATTTTTTTGGTTATGATATGATGTTTATTAAACCCATGTGTTTTTATAGATCATGATATGATGAGCCTTTTATTATCATATCGCACATGTATGTGTGATTTTATTATGTGATGAGTTAGACTTATATCCCCCTCCAATGCATTGGGTAATGTTAAATGTTATATGAGATAAAAGGATAAATTATATTGAATCCCATGACCATAATAAGAGGTTACATTGGAGGTAATTCTAGTCCCAAAAAAATATGGTACACGGGAGGGCATCCCAGTCCCAAAACGAGACAACACAGGGGAGGTCATCTCATTTCCGAAGAAGGTACATGAGAAATTAACCAAAGCCTAACATGTTATGAGGATCTTCATAGGTAGCCTTAACATTGTTTTTTATATAATTATGTGTTTTTCACATTTTTATGTCTTGTTCATATGTTATGATATCATAGATTATGATCGTGAATCCCTTAGGATTGATGTGTTATGAAATTCCAATCTTTATCCCATGACTCGTTGTTATGATCACCGATAAGTAGGCTATGATCTTATAATATTATGATCATCTAATCGTTCCCCTATTCTCAGGTTATGATCACATATCCCCATTTTTGAACCTTATAGAGTATCTTATATCACCCTTTTATTATGTTTCATCTCCCCAGATTATGAAGAAAGGTTTTAAGTAGTTGTACTAAAGGGGAAGATCTTTAAATGATATTTTTAAGATCTTTTACCAAGTTATATGATCATGTTTTCACGTTTCCAAAGACACTAAACAAGTATTGTACCTTGGCATGTTCTTCTGTAATGCTCTGAATAAACATCCAAAATGATATAATATCAATGGATGTTATTCCAATGTCTCTATAGTTGGTATTAAAGGAAAGGTTTATCCATACTTTGTGAACTAGGATAAGAAAAATTTAGTTAGATTCCTAGGGATATTTATAAAGATATTCATAGGGATGCCTCTATGGATATGCATAATTTATTATATATTTAAAATAATGTATCATGACTTGGACATACAATAAGTTATCTTTTCTGATTTTCTATTTTTCTTCAATGATACGTTTTTCTCACAATATACTTTCCGGTCTTATTCAATAGCGGTAACTTGAAGGAACTGGGATAACATTGAATGTATCAGATGTGTAATGTATGGTAATTTTGAAAATTGATGTCCCCAGTGTAAATATTATGAATATAGTCAAGAAGGTGGTATAAGTATCAGTTATACTCCTAAAAATAAAGAGACATCAAATTACATGTGGAAGGTATGGGATGTTCTAAGATTTTTTTTTCATTAAAATTAACAATCATAACTAAATTGTGGTTGTGGACCCTTAATACATGACTCATATTTTATATTCTAGGAAAGGGGTATTATGGAATAAGATAATGAATCCTGAGTAAATTTTTTATAATAAATTTGGAGGATTTAATTATATATTCTTTGGAATTCAAGTATTCAGTTTTACAAATCATTTAATATATACATGTTTTCAATATATATTTTTCATCAACTATTTAATAAAATATATATAATAGTTATGATGACATGGAATAGTTATTTAATGGATAATGGATTTTTTTTATTAAAGTAAGGTAACCCTTAATATGTTCCAGATATTTATGTAATTGTGATTATCTTTAATAAAGATATTATTGGTATGGACAAATTAAAATGGATAGTACTGATTTCTATGGAACTGATCATTTTTTGTTGACAATTTATTCATTTTAATCAAAGATGAATTTTAAAAAAATGGATTTAAGGAATATATCCAATAAAATTTTCCATAAGGAAGTGTGCATGTTTCCAATAAAGATTTTGGGTAATTCAGGATAATACCATGTTTCCAGATAATACATGATGAAGGTATTCACATGTTTGATATATAAAAAACAATGGATATGTTATGATATATAGGGGTTCAATGTTAAGCTTATTTTATGAAATTTAGTGACCTTATTTCTAATGTATTGGATTTTTTGATTTTGGAAGGGTTATTTGGTTAACCATTTATGGAATGGTTTAAGTTTAACTTCGGAGGATGTTTTATTGATTAGGATGTTATCTCTACATATGAGGATTTGGAAATATTGGACATCCTATACTAACCATTTTCTTGTGATGATAACTGAAAACATATGGATTGACTTATCTTTATACTTATGGATTTTATGATTCATTAGTTCTTTTGGAATAACCAATTCACCTTCATTTATTAGAGTAAGTGGTGATGTAGAAATTGATCAAGAAACAAACAAGGGTTAAATTGTCTATATGAAATGGAATGAAATAAATTAAGTTCATATCCTTGTGATAATTATTCAAATTTAGGAAAATAATATTGAAATAAAAAATTTATCCCAGTACCTTCATTTCCAATGTATCAAATCCTCCATTAGATCAACAAGGATTTATGGTTTTATTATTGTTAAAATTCTTTGGATTATTCACTTTCTTGTGATTAGTGATCTCTCTCAGTCTCTATAAATTCTTATTCTTTTCTTCCAGGTCCAAATCTTCCCACCTATGTTTTTCTATGTGGAAACCTAGTTACGAGTTAATTTGGGTAACCATTATGGTTTTAACTTTCCCTTTTTAAATGAAGTTTTATTACTCATTTTTATGATATGGGTTTTTATGAAAGGAACTTCCAAGTGTTAAACATTTGATAACCCATATGAATTCTGAATAAGAAAATAATTTGAATCACGGTATAATATACTACCCCCATATTCTTTGAAATATATTTTTGAATTAATTTAATCATTTCGATATTTTTTATTTCACACAAAACTGAATATAGTTTGAGTTATATGAAAGTACCAAGTTATTATTTATTTGTACAAAACACCATGTTGAGATTATTCTATATGAAACACTTATTTTATCTTTTCGTACATACAAAACTATGTTTTTCTTGTGATACACCCAATTTTGAGTTCCTTTGATAACTTTCATTACTTGTAAGACAGAATTTTACTAAACAACACTACACTATTGATATTATTATTATAATGTCATTATATTTATAACATATAAATTATAATCTAATTTCTGAATAATATTACAAAATTTTGAAAATTTTGTTTACACAATAATTCTTTGGTTATTAATTAATTAGAAATAAAGATAAAATCCGATTGAATATAAAGAAAGTAATTTTATGAAAAAAAATTATTTTTCATCCCACAAAAAATAATTTATCTTAAAAAATTAAATTAATATATATTAGTGAAAGATATTATTGAAGATTATATATTATAAATTCAACCTATTATTTTTATATTCATCCAATATGTTTTATAGGCATAAAATATGAACAAATCCATATTCTGGCATAAAAAACAGTATCATTCCATAAGGCAGTTTTACCACTTTTTAATGGAAGATTTGTTTTAAAAAAATAACAAATTTATAATTTTTATCTGAAAAAAAACTTTATTTTTGAATTCAAAATTTCATAATTTAATTTGGGTGAATTTTTGGTATTTTTCTATGAATTTTCTTATTTTGATGAATAGTGAAAAACACAGAATTTTAATTGAAAACTTCTTTTTTGTCTAATTTATTTATATAGTTAAATTATGTTTTCAATTGGTTTTAAAATATATTTAACTCAATTATACATATATTAATACAATTTTTGTCATTGGAATCAATTTCACATTGAAATTGGATATAATAAACATTTCAAACTTTTGAACATTTTAACATTAAAAACTCGTGTTCTCGTCCGGTCTGTGAGATTAATATTAAATTAATTTCATCCAATTCAATGTTATGAATTTATAAAAAATTTATTCCATTTTTATAATCATAAATATTAAAATTTTCAATTAATTTCAACATATTTGTTGATCAATAATATTACTGGGAGTAATGAACATTAATTACGACGATTAAGGTAAAAATGAGTTTACACAGTGGTTCGGCTCTAAGGGGATAAATAATATAAAAACATGTCAAAAATAATTTTTATGGTCATATTTAAACCATAAAATCCATTTTATAAATAAATTAACAATTATATTACGAAAATTATGTTAGAGAGACCTATCAATAGTGTTCATTATTCTTTATTTACAAGAATGTCACTCCTCCTCCACTATAAAAGGGAACACAAACCCCTCACTTATTCACACATATAAATCCCTTTTGATCACAAATAAACAACCCAAATAATCTCCATACATCCCTTATATCATCCTAGAATTATCCATTTGGGAACAATGAATACCAAGTTAGTCCTTTGGTGCAAACCAAAAGGAAATACCCAATGAAGAGGTATCATCCTTCAAAAAGTATTATTTATTTATTTATTTCTCCACCCCCTAAATTATTATTTTTACATTATTATATAATAAAACTAGTATATAAATATACTAATATTTTTTATGTTATGGTTTTGACCTGCACTCACACACACATCTATCAAATGTGATACGAAATCATTGTTTATGTGTACGGTGGACTACCGCCTTGTGAACTGATGTCATCCGTTCATAAATTAACATCTCTCAAGATTGGGAATAAAGATGAATTTAATATTAATATATGATATTTATGATTTACTAATATTCTTTAATTATTATATATCACAAAACTTCATGATTTCCATTTTGGGATAATACGATATCATTATTTGTGGATGTGTGGACTACCAACTCCGCAAAGCAATATGATTCGTTCAAAATTTATGTGGAATGTATTAAGGATATGTTTAATAAAAATACATGATATTAATTAAATAATAATTATAATGGGATGATTATATATACATACATACATATATATATATATATATGTATTCAATTTCTTTCTTTCTTTTTATATGACAATAAAATGGAAATAATAATCATACGTATGTACGGCCTACTGTCTCCATGAATGGTGTATTTAATTTGATATTTCTATATTTTATGGATTATTATAAATACATATGTTATGAATATATAGGATATTAATATCATGGTTCACATTTTTTAAATAAGTAAATCATTATCTAAGTAAGAGTACTAATAATGAAAAGTCAAAATATATGAAAAACAATGTGGTTATTACCTAAAACATAACATTAACTTGGAATTCTTAATAAACAAATAATAAAATGAAATAAGTAAATCATAAATGTTATGATATATAAAAATATGGTTCTGTAGTAGATTAATAGTAAAATTATATTAATTATATAGGAGTTTGGAATGTGTATGAAGAAAGTCAAGTCTTAAGGTAAGGGTTTTCTCGTCTCACTTTAATTTTTGTAAGATACATTCTATATTCACAACTTATTATTTTTGTGTGGTGTATGCACTAACATGTGAATTTTCATATCATGAATTTTATTTGTTTAAAAATATTTAAAGTTTAAATTGTTGTTATTATTTCGTATTTTTCATGATTAAAAATTTACACAAATATTAAGCGCATTTTTAGTGTAACATTTATTTGTCTGAGAGTTATCCCAAATTCACCACTAGTTTATTTTGGGTGGTGTATATACTAACTCATAACGTATTATGTGATTTTGATAATTAAGTTTATGTGTATTTAACTATCCATTTTATGACTTCTTTTTAATTTGTTTTACATTTCAAAAGTTACCAAATCATTAATGTAATTCTGCCTCAATTTTCCTTCTTTGAGACATAAGTTATTTTATGCACCTATATTCTTTTACAAGGTGTATATATTTCCATTTGAAATTTGGAATTATTAATATACTTATTTTTATGATATTTTAAGATTATTTTAATTTCATTCCCCCATTTTGTTTATGATTCAAAGTTACTTAAGTGGTAAGAGTTTATTGTTATAATGTCATCATTTTTAGGATTTTTATGATTATACATACATTAATGAAGTATTATGATACAAATCTCAATAACTATCATAAATTTTATTTCCCTATTTTTTTCAAGTATATCTTCATGTATTGGTTCAATTTTTCCACTCTTTGGTACTTAAGATTTTTGTGAAATTGTTTTTATGAAAAATTAACTTATTTCTCTCTTTGGTCAGAAGTATGTGTAATTTCGATTCCATTTTTTATAAAAATGTATTTAAAACCTTTTAAATAAAATTTTAATCTAATTTTAAAGGAAAAGGATTTAAAAAACATATATGTTTTAAAAAGCGGTTTAAATTATTTTCAAAGCATCCTTTATAATTTTTCATGGTTATTTTCAAAGGAAATTTTTTTCTAGATGTTCTATGTTTTAAAAAAGTGTTTTTTAGAGAAAAACTGATATTTTACTCCACAAATGTTTTAAAAGTTCATTAATGATTTATTTATATGTTTCCAAGTGGTTTCCAATGAAAATGATTTTTAAAATTATATATGTTTAAAAAATATTTTTTAAGAAAGGTTATGTTCCAAGTGATCTTTTAAAGTCTTTATCCATATAAGAAGAAATCATTTGATATACTTCATGATTTTCTATAGATATGATCGAATGGAACCATTCATACTCTTCTTTTAATGGTTTGTGTTTATGATTAATATTCAATATTGAAACCATTTTCTCTTTTATAGGTTATACCATGTTATAATACTTATAAAACCAACTTCTTTCCTAGGTTTATTTCATGATGAAATGATTATGAGACCTATCTAATTTCCATGTGTTATGATATGATGAAATTTTGTTAACCCCCATTTCATTTCATGGGTTGTGATATGATGTTTACTAAACTTGTCTATTTTTATGGGTTATGATATTATAAGTGTTTTATTATCTTTTGGTAGATTTATGCATGATTTCATTATGTGGTGAGTGGGACCTATATCTCTCTCTAATGAATTGGTTAATGTTAACTATTCGATTAGATCAACACTTACATGGGAGGGATCCAAATATCATAACAAAAAGGTACACATAAGGTCATCTAAAGTCCAAAACAAAAGGGTACATAGAAGGACATCCCAAGTCTGAAACAAGACATAACAAAGGAGGTCATCCTAGACCTAAAAAAGGTATACATGTGATTATCCCAAGCCTAAAATGATATGTGGGTACCAGCAGGAAGTATTGAGATGTGATTTTATATTGTTATGTATATTCCACAATTCCAGGTCTTATTCCTATGTTCTGATCTTGTGAATTATGATCATGATTAACTTATGATTCATGTCTTATGAACTGTCAATATTTAGGTCATGACACATGATTATAATATTCTATATGTGGGGTATAATATTATAATGTTATGATATTGTTCTCATACCCTAATGCTTCTTCTATTCTTACATAATCCCCCTATTTACCCATATCGATCATCTAAGATCACCCATTCCTTATGTTTCCTTTCCCCAGGTTATGAAGAATGGTTTAAAGTGTGGGTACTAAAGAGGGAGATATTTAAGGGAGATATTTAAGATATTCAACCATGTTATAGTATTACGTTTTCAAGTTTCCCACAACACTAAACTATTATGGTCCTAAAATATATACTATTTAATTTTCTAAATATTCATCTAAAATAATGTAATATCCATGCATGCTAATTCGGGGTCACTATAGTCATCATAATTTGTAGATTGACTCACTGATGTAAGTAAAATTATATCATCTAGGAATAAAGTGTTGATTTATTTGGTTTCTTCAGCATAACTATTGGCTAACCTGGATAGGTGGTTAGCAACCATGTCCTCATACCATTTCTTTTACTTGATTTATAAATCAACTTCATGTAACATAATTGTATGTATCATAATCTTTGGTATGGAATCAATTTTAGTATGAATGTATTTGAGAGGAGAGTGATAATTGAAAATTATAATCTTATATCCAATAAATTATTTTATAAACTTTTCTAGAGAAAAAAACACTGCAAAAAATCATTTTTAGTTGTAGAATATTTTTTGACTCATTAAATAGTTTTCAACAATAAATAGTCACATATATCCTCTGCTCCTTCATATTCCCAAAAACAGAACCTATAGTAGCATCACACATCCCTTAAAAAGGGAGATTTAATCATGTTCTATGATAACAGGTGAGGTTTTGATTTTCTCCTTAAGTAGGTTAAATGACTACAAATATTTCTCATTATATAAGAAATTTATATCCTTGAGTAGGTGTGAGCATAAATGCATAGTGTTTTTTGAAAATACATTAATTAGTCTCTATTAAAAACCAACATCTCCCAAAAACCTCCCAATTCCTTTAACATTATCTTGTGGGGTGACATTTTTTATCACATCACACATATAATTTTTAACCTCAATACCTCCCATGAAAACATTCAGCCCCAAGATAATTCCCATAGTGACAATGAATTGGAAATTTTAATTGTTCAAAATATGGTGTGTGTCCCGGTATCTATCCAAAATTGTTTCCATATTTTCCAATAATTTTTTAAAATTACTTCCATTAATTGAGAATTCTCCATAAATACTTCAATAGTCCTCTTGATCATGACAGAAAAGATATCCATCATAGATCCTTGAAAATTTTCCAGGGAACCACATAATCCAGTGACAATTATTTGGTAGGAAAAAATCCTAAATAGACAAGTTAAAGTGGTTTTATCTTAATCCTTTATATTTATGAAAATATGGTTGTAACCAAAATAGTAATAGTGAATGTAGAATAATTCAATACAACCAAATATCTCAAATTCTGGTCCAAAAATGGAATTGGAAATGGTCTTTCATAGTGGAATCATTTAATTTCCTATAATCATTGAATACCCTCCATTTTTTTCCTAACTTTAACTTTTTTATTTTTTACAATTTTAACAACTATGAATCCATTATGTTTATGGAAATCATGAATAGTTCCCACCTATGGGATATCTGAAATTGGAAAAATTATCCCAACATCTATAAATATAATAACTACCTCTCTCAATACTTCCTTTATATTGGGATTCCATCTTCTTTGTGCTTCAACTGTAGTTTTATGGTTTAGTTACATGGAGATTTTGTGTATGAAGTAAGAAGGTCATATACCCTTGATATCATCAATCGAATAGAAGATCATGTTTTCACGTTTCCAAAGACACTATACAATTACGGTCCCCAGGCATGTTCTTCTTTAATGTTATGAATATTCATCCAATATGATATAATATCAATGTATGTTATTCCAAGGTCTCTATAGTTGTTATTAAAGGAAAGGTTTATCCATCCTTTGTAAAATAGGATAAGAAAAATTTAGTGAGATTCCTAGGGATATTTATAAAGATATTCATAGGGATTCCTCTATGGATATTCATAATTTATCATAGATTTAAAATAATGTATCATGATTTGGACATCAAATAAGTAATCTTTTATGATTGTGTGGGTTTATTTTATGATACATTTTTCTCACAATATGCATTCTGGTCTTCTTCAATAGTGGTAACTTGAAGGAACTGGGTTAACATTGAATGTTTTGGATGTGGAAATTATGGAAAATTTGAAATTTGATGTCCCAAGTGGAAATATCATGAATATAATCAAGAAGGTTGTATGAGTATTAGTTATACTCCTAAAAATAAATATGACTCAAATGAAATGTGGAAGGTATGGGATGTTCTAAGAGTTTTTTGCATTAAAATTAATAATCATAACTAAATTGAGTTTGTGGAACATTAATACATGACTCATATATCATATTCTAGGAAAGGGCTATTAAGGAATAAGATGACGAATCCTGAGTAATTATTTGATTATAAATTTGGATGATTTAATTATATATGTTTTGGAATTCGAGTATTCAGTTTTACAAATCATTAAATATATACATGTTTTCGATATATGTTATTCATCAACTATTTAAAAAGATATATTGAATAGTGATGATGACATGGAATAGTTATTTAATGGATAATGGATAATTTTAATAAAGGAAGGTAACCCTTAATATGTTCCAGATATTTATATAATTGTGATTATCTTTAATAAATATATTATTGGTATGGAAAAATTAAATTGGATAGTACTGATTACTATGGAACTGATTAATTTTTGTTGACAATTTATTCATTATAATCAAAGATAAAGTTTAAGAAATGCATTTAAAGAATATATCCAATAAAATTTTTCATAAGTAAGTGTGCATGTTTCCAAAAAATATTTCGGGTAATTCAGGATAATACCATGTTTCCAGATAATACATGATGAAGGTATTCACATGTTTGGTTTATAACAAACAAGGGATAAGTTATGATAGATATGGGATCAATGTTAATGTGATTTTATGAAATTTAGTTACCCTATTTATAATGTTTTGGATTTATTGATTTTTGAATGGTTATGTGGTTAACCATTTATGGAATGGTTTAAGTTTAACTTTGGAGGATGTTATATAGATTACGATGTTATCTTGCCATATGAGGATTTATAAATATTGGATATCCTATACTAACCATTTTATTGTGATGATAACTAAAAACATATGGATTGACTTATCTTTATACATATGGATTTTATGATTCATTAGTTCTTTTGGAATAACAAATTTACCTTCATTTATTAGAGTAAGTGGTGATATAGAAATTGATCAAGGAACAAACATGGGTGAAATTGTCTTTATGAAATGGAATGAAATCAAGTAAGTACATATCCTTGTGATCATTATTCAACTTTAGGAAAAGAATATTGAAATAAAAAATTTATCCTATTACCTTCATTTCCAATGTATCAAATCCTCCATTAGATCAACAAAGATTTATTGTTTTCTGATTTTCAACATTCTTTGGATTATGAACGTTCTTGTG
The DNA here is from genome assembly GCA_963277665.1 of Viscum album. Taxonomy (NCBI): domain Eukaryota; kingdom Viridiplantae; phylum Streptophyta; class Magnoliopsida; order Santalales; family Viscaceae; genus Viscum; species Viscum album. Next base: position 682,992,053 of record OY728139.1, on the reverse strand, counting down.
ATTAGTGATCTCTATCAGTCTCTATAACTACTTATACTTTTGTTCCAGGTCCAAATATTCCCACCAATGTTCTTATATGTGGAAACCTAGTTATGAGTTAATTTGGGTAACCATTATGGTTTTAACTTTCCCTTTTTAAATGATGTTTTTTTATTGATTTTTATGATAAGGGTTTCTATGAAAGGAACTTCCAAGTGTTAAAAATTTGATAACCCGTATGAATTCTTAAGGAGAAAATAATTTGAAGCAAGGTATAATGTACCACCCCGATATTCTTTGAAATATAATTTTTAATTAATTTAATCATTTCGATATTTTTTATTTCACACAAAACTGAATATAGTTTGTGTTATATGAAAGTACCAAGTTGTTATTTATTTTTAAAAAGCACCATGTTGATCTTATTCTACATGAAATACTTATTTTATCTTTTGGTACACACAAAACTATGTTTTTCTTGTGTTACACACAATTTTGAGTTCCTTTGATAACTTTCATTACATGTAAAACAAAATTTTACTGATCAATAATACACAATTTATATTGTTATTATAATGTTATTATATTTATCACATAGAAATTAGAAGAGAATTTATGAATAATATTAAAAAATTCTGAAAATTTTGTTTACACAATAATTCTTTGGTTATCAATTAATTAGAAATAAAGATAAAATCTGATTGAATATAAAGAAAGTGATTTTATAAAAAAAATTATTTTTCATGCCCACAATGAAATTTTATCTTAAAAAACTAAATTAATATATATTAGTGTGATATATTATTGAAGATTATATATTATAAATTCAACCAATTTTGTTTACATTCATCCAATATATTTTATAGGCATAAAATATGAACAAATCCATTTTCTGGCGTAAAAAACAGTATCATTCTAGAAGGCAGTTTTACAGTTTTTTAATGGAATACTTTTTAAAAAAAAATAAAAACTATATAATTATTATCTGAAAAAAAATCATATTTGAATTAAAAATATCATAATTTAATTTGGGTGAATTTTTGGTATTTTTCTATGAAATTTCTTGTTTTGATGAATAGTGAAAACACAGAATTTTAATTGGAAACTGCTTTTTTGTCGAATTTATTTATATAGTTAAATTATGTTTTTAATTGGTTTTAAAATATATTTAACTAAATTATACATATATTAATACAATATTTGTCATTGGAATCAATTTCACATTGAAATTGGACATAATAAACATTTCAAACTTTTGAACATTTTATCATTAAAAACTCGTGTTCTAGTCCCGTCTGTGAGATTAATTTTAAATTAATTTCATCCAATTAAATGTTTCGAATTAAAAAAATTGATTCCATATTTAGAATCATAAAAATTAAAATTTTCAATTAATTTCAAAATAGTTTTTGTCCAATAATATTACTCGGAGTAGTGAACATTAATTACGACGATTATGTTAAAAATGATTTTACACAGTGGTTCGGCTCTAAGGGGATAAATAATATAAAAACGAGTCAAAAATGCTTTTTTTGGCCATATTTAGACCATAAAGGTTACTTTATAAAAAAATAACAATTATTTTTGGAAAATGATGTTAGAGAGACCTATCAATAGTGTTCACTATTCATTATTTACAGGAATGTCACTCCTCCTCCACTATAAAAGGGAACTCAAACCCCTCACTTATTCACACCAATAAATCCCTTTTGATCACAAATAAACAACCCAACTAATCTTCATACTTCCCTTATATCATCCTATAATTATCCATTTGGGCATAAGTAAAACCAAGTTAGTCCTTTGGTGAAAACCAAAGGAAATACCCAATGATGAGGTATCATCCTTCAACAAGTATTTTTTGTTTATTTATTTCTCCACCCCATAAATTATTATTTTTACATTATTATATATTAAGACTAGTATATAAATATACTAATATTTTTTATGTTAAGGGTTTCACCTGCACTCACACACACATTTATCAAATGTGATACGAAATCATTGTTCATGTGTACGGTGGACTACCGCCTTGCGAACTGATGTCATCCATTCATAAATTAACACGTCTCAAGATTGGGTATAAAGATGAATTTAATATTAATATATGATATTAATGATTTATTATTCTTATTTAGTAATTATATATCAAAAAACTTCAGGCTTTACATTTTGGGATAATATGATATCATTGTTTGTGGATGTGTGGACTACCACTTCAGCAAATAAATGTGATTCGTTAAAAATTTATGTGAAATGTATTAAGGATAGTTTTAATAAAAATGCATGATATTAATGACATAATAATTATAATGGGATGATTATATATACATACATATATATATGTATATGTATTCCATTTCTTTCTTTCTTTTTATATGACAATAAAATGGAATCAATAATCATACGTACGTACGGCATACTCTCTCCATGAATGGTGTATTTCATTTCATATTTATATATTTTCTTGATTATTATAAATACATATGTTATGAATATATTGGATATTAATATCATGGTTCACATTTTTTAAATAAGTAAATCATTATCTAAGTAAGAGTACTAATAATGGAAAGTCAAACATGTATGAAAAAAAGTGGTTATTATCTAAAACATAACATTAACATGGAATTGTTAATAAACAGATAATATAATGACATAAGTAAATCATACATGGTATGATATGTATAAATATGGTTCTTTAGTAGATTAATAATAAAATTTTATTAATTATATAGGAGTTTGTAATCTTTATGATGAAAGTCAAGTCTTAAGGTAAGGGTTTTCTCGTCTAACTTTTATTTTTTGAGATATGTTCTATATTCACAAATTATTATTTTTGGGCGGTGTGTGCACTACCATATGAATTTTTATATCATGAATTTTATTTATTTTATGATATTTAAAGTTTAAATTGTTGTTATACTTTCATATTTTTCATGATTAAATGTTCACACAAGTAGTAAGAAGATTTTTAGTCTCACATTTATTTATCTGAGAGTTATTCCGTATTCACCACTGGTTTATTTTGGGTGGTGTATATACTAACTCATAATGTATAATATGATTTTGATAATTTAATTTATGTGGATTTAACTATCCATTTTATTATCTCTATTTAATTGGTTTTACATTTCAAAAGTTACCAAATCATTAATGTAATTCTGTCTCAATTTTTTTTCTTTGAGACACAAGTTATGTTATGAAACTATATCTTTTACAAGGTGTACATATTTCCCATTGAAATTTGTTCTTATTAATATCCTTATTTTTATGATATTTTATGATTATTTATTTTCATTTCCCCATTTTGTATATGATTCAAAGTTACTTAAGTGGTAAGAGTTTATTACTATAATTTCATCATTATTAGGATTGTTTACAATTATACATACATTAATGAAGTATTATGATACAAATATCAATAAATATCATAAATTTTATTTCCCTATTTATTTCAGTATATCTTCATGTATTGGTTCAATATTTCTACTCTTTGGTACTTATGATTTTTGTGAAATTGTTTTTATGAAAATATGAACTTATTTCTCTCTTCAGTCGGAAGTATGTGTTATTTCAAAACCATTATTTCTAAAAATGTATTTAAAACCTTTTAAATAAATTTTTAGTTAATTTTAAAGGAAAAGTATTTAAAAAACAAATATGTTTTAAAAATCTATTAAAATAATTTTCAAAGCGTCCTTTATAATTTTTCATGGTTATTGTCAAAGGAAAATGTTTTCTAGATGTTCTATGTCTTAAAATGGTGTTTTTTAGAGAAAAAATGATATTTTCCTCCAGAAATATTTTAAAAGTTCAATAATGATTTATTTATATGTTTCCATGTGGTTTCCAATGAAAATGATATTTAAAATTATATATGTTTAAAAATTATTTTTTTTAAGAAAGGTTATGTTCCAAGTGATCTTTTAAAGTCATTATCCATATAAGAAGAAATCATTTGATATAGTTCATGATTTACAATAGATATGATCAAATGGAACCATTCATATTCTTTCTTTTAATGGTTTGTGTTTATGATTAAAATTAAATATTGAAACCATTTTCTCTTTTATAGGTTATACCATGTTATAATGCTTATAAAACCTACTTCTTTTCCAGGTTTATTTCATGATGAAATGATTATGAGACCTATCTATTTTCCACGGGTTATGATATGATGAAATTTTTATGACCCCCATTTCATTTTATGGGTTATGATACGATGTTTATTAAACTTGTCTATTTTTATGGGTTATGATATTATGAGTGTTTTATTATCTTTTGGTATATTTATGCATGATTTCATTATGTGGTGAGAGGGACCTATATCTCCCTATAATCAATTGGTTAATGTTATCTATTCGATTAGATCAAAACTTACATGGGAGGGATCCAAACCTCATAATGAAAAGGTACACATAAGGTCATCTAAAGTCCAAAACAAAAGGGTACACCCGAGGACATCCCATGTCTGAAACAAGACATAACAAAGGAGGTCATCTTAGACCCAAAAATGTTATACAGTTGATTATCCCAAGACTAAAATGATATTTGGGTACCAGCAGGAAGTATTGACATATGATTTAATAATGTTATGTATATGCCACAATTCTAGGTCTTATTCCTATGTTCTGATCTTGTGGATTATCATCATGATTAACTTATGATTCATGTCTTATAAACTGCCTATATTTAGGTCATGACTCATGATTATAATATTCCATATGTGGGGTATAATATTATAATGTTATGATATTGTTATCATACCCTTATGCTCCTGCTATTCTTACATAAGCCCCTTGTTTACCCATATTGATCATCTACGATCACCCATTTCTTATGTTTCCTTTCCCCAGGTAATGAAGAATGGTATAAAGTGTGGGTACTAAAGAGGGAGACATTTAAGGGAGGTATTGAATATCTTTAACCATGTTATAAGATCACGTTTCCATGTTTCCAACAACACTAAACTATTATGGTCCTCAAATATATAATATTTAATTTTCTAAATATTCATAAAAAATAATGTAATATCCATGCCTGCTAATTCAGGGTCACTGTAGTCATCATAATTTGTATATTGACTCACTAAAGAATGTAAAATTCTATCATCTATGAATAAAGTGTTGATTTGTTTGGGTTCTTTAGCTTAACTATTGGGTAACCTGGATAGGTGGTTAGTAACCATGTCCTTATACCATTTCTTTTACATGATTTACAAATCAACTTCATGTAACAGAATAGTATGTATCATAATATTTGGTATGGAGTCACTTTTAGTATGATAGTATTTGAGAGGCAATAAAGTATTTTATAAACATTTCTAGAGATAAAAACACTTTAAAAATCATTTTTAGTTGTATAATTGTTTTTTGACTCATTAAACATTTTTCCACAATAAAGAATCACATACATCATCTGCTCCTTCCTATTCCCCAAAATAGAACCTATAGCAGCATCACACATCCCTTAAAAAGGGAGACTTAATCATGTTCTATGATAATAGGTGAAGTTTTGAGTTTCTCCTTAAGTGTGTTAAATGACTACAAACCTTTCTCATTATATAAAAAATGTATATCCTTGAGTAGGTGTGGGCATAAATGCTTAGTGTTTTTGGAAAATACATTAACTAGTCTCTGTTAAAAACCAATATATCCCAAAAACCTCCCCATTCCTTTAACATTCTCATGTGTTGTAACATTTTTTATCACATCACACTTAAAATTTTTAACCTCAATACCTCCCATGAAAACATTCTGACCCAAGATAATTCCCTTAGTGACCATGAATTAGAACTTTTAATTATTCAAAACATGGTGTGTTTGCAGATATCTATCCAAAATGGTTTCCATATTTTCAAAGAATTTTTCAAATTTACTTCTATTAATTTAGAATTCATCCATAAATACTTCAATATTCTTCTTTATAATGTCAGAAAATATATTCATCATAGATCCATGAAAATTTTCTAGGGAACCACATAATCCCATGAGAATTATTCGGCTGGAGAATATCCTAAATAGACAATTTAAAGTGGTTTTATCTTAATACTTTATAGTTATGAAAATATGGTTGTAACCAAAATAGTAATAGTGAATGTAGAATAAAAAATTACCACCAAATCTTTCATATTCTGGTCCAAAAAATGGAATTGGAAATGGTCTTTCCTAGTGGAATCATTTAATTTCCTCTAATCATTGAATACCCTCCATTTTTTGTCCTAACTTTAACATGTTCATTTTTTACAATTTTTAAAACTTTGAATCCATTATTTTTATTGAAACAATGAATAATGCAAACCTATGGGATATCTGAAATTTGAAAAATTATCCCAACATCTATAAATATAATCACTACCTCTCTCAATACTTCCTTCATATTGGGATTCAATCATCGTTGTTCTTCAACTATAGTTTTATGGATTAGATACATGGAGATTTTGTGTATGAATTAAGAAGGTTATATACCCTTGATATCATCAATTGAATAGTATATGATACATGTAAACTTCTTTAATACTTAAAATATAATTTCTTATTTATTTTCCTCTAAACTACTAGATATCATAACAGGTCATTTAGAACAATCGCCCAAAAAAGAATATTTAAAATCAACAGAATGGGTTTTGAGCTCCAAATCATGTAATTTTTCATAATATAGTAAAAACATGGGAATGGGAGGATCAAGGTATTAAATGTGTTTTCTAAATTGTTTTTAATGTTGGAAAGGTTCTAAATTTCTATATCAAAATAAATCATTTCCTTGCTATTACCCCATAAAGATAACTCACTATTCTCTAAATTAAAACCATATTTTAAAATAGTTTCTCCAAAAAAACCCATAAATACATTTCAAAATATATTCCTCATATATTTTAGGGATTTAATCCTTATTTAGATCATGGAAATGTTCCTCAAATTCTACCAAAAAATTAATAATCTACATAATAGAGTATTCATACTTAAAACCACTCTTATTAGTTGGAATAGAATGGATATCTATAGTTTTATGTTTTTTGTTAGTTTCCAAATGGGTTTACTCACTCAAGGTGTGTTTATTTGGTTCTTCTTAAAACAATGAGCCCTCAAACTCTAGCATATCAACTATTGAAAACAATTCTCAAGAAAATGGTTCCTTGATATTTATCATGAAATTAAATTTTGTTATTTGTTCCCCAGGTCTAAAAATTAACTTACCCTTTAATACATCAATTATATCTCCCCTGGTGGAAAATAATGGGTTTCCATAGATTATAGTTACTTCATTGTGATAATCCATTCCTAGGATGAAGAAATAGGTAGTAAAAATAGTTTCTTAACCCCATATAACAAGTCATAAACTCTTTTAATAGGGTGGGTGATAGATTGGTCATATAACTATAAGACAACTATTGTGGGTTGTGGATAACCTAATCATAGGAATTGAACTAAGGATAAGGGTATCAAATTTTAGTTTTACCCATGGTTAGAAAAATAGTTTAACTAACTTCTTTATCCTAGGATACATTGGATGATAAATCTACCAAGGTCTTGAAGTTTATGAGGTATCCTATTTTTCATTATTACCCAATACTCCTCTATGAGATTATATGTTGAGAATTCCTCAATAGTTTTCCGGTTGAAATAAATTTTCATTAATGACTTAATGTGTGATGGTGATTGATTCAAGACTTCAATAAATAGTGTGGTGATTATTAGTTCTTTAAAAAGTCTCTTAAAATTATAAATTCCAAGTTCTTTGTTTTTTTATTAAGCCTTTCATGGAAAGGAATGTTTGGGGTAAGACGCTTCACAATTCTTGGAATTCCTTGGAATTGTTTTCAATATTATTTTCCCCTATGTGGTGTATGAGTTTAATGTTTTCATCTCGTGATTTTGTAATAGGTGAAATAGGTTTCAATTGACTTCCAATGGGTTGTCCATATTTCCAAAATATTTATCTTTTAGAGTTTGAGTTTTAGTGAGATCAAAATTTTGATTTTTTCTCAATTTGGGATCTTCCCTAGCTTCATAGTGGGTTTAAAGACCACCCATAATTGTGAATTATGTAGAATAATTCCAAATATTGATTTCAAATATTCTTTTAAGTTCACCATTATCTCTACCACCATCATTTCATACCTATTTTCACAATCAAAATTTCATATTTTTAAACCTAGTTTCTGTTTGTGTTCTATCAAAATTATTTTTTTATTTTTTCATCAAACCTACCAATAATTTTTTTGAACATACCCTGAATTTAATCTTTAGAATAATAAGTTTTATACTTTGATTGGGGTTATAATATCTAAATAGGTTATTATTAGAATCTATGGGGAGATGTAGGTCTGAGCACTCACTGCTCTATCCATGATAAGTTAGGATGATTACAGTAGCCCTGGTTATAATTTTTTAGAATGCACTACCACATGTTTTCATTTTGGGTCCATACCTAGAAAAATTTTAATTCGTAGGAACATGGGAAAGTGAATAAAAATTTAAAAATAAATAATTTGAATGAATGAACTTGCCACAGTGGTGAAATAGTTCTATAAGAGTGATTTTAGTGTTTAATGTAAATTATAGAATATTGAACTCCATTTTGGGGATTTTGTGTGTTTGTATTCTTAAAAATGGCTCCCCTTCTAGAAACATTTTGTACTGGATTTTGTTCGAATGTATTAAAAATATGTTTCATATCATCAGTAGTTTTATTAGTGAAGTAGCCTCTAGAGGACTGATCAACAAGTGTTTGGTGGTATGGTGTGAGACTGTTATAAAATTTGTCTAAGAGAAATTATGGTGTACACTGGTGGTTGGGGTATGTCCTAATAATCCTCTTCAATCTAAAAGAATTTTCATGGAATAGAACTAACTCATCGTGTCAAAAACTAGAGATTTTATGACTAATCTCATAATTCATCCTTCAAAGGTAAAATTTAATGACAAAAATTATTGTATGATTGGTCCCATTAATTGAATATTTCATCATTTATCTATTGAAACCAAATTTTTAGATTTTCTTCTAGGAGAAAATTGGAGACTCGTAGTTTTAACTCATCACCCAATCCCCTATGTTGCAGTTTTTGGACTATACCATTGAAATCCCTAATGAAGTCTAGGAATTCTTCATTAGGTAATCGATGGTAAAATGGAATCATGGATAATTGATATTAATTAATTGAAACTTTTTGAAAACATGGGTTTTTACTAATTCATGATGGGTTTTATGTTCGTGTAGGCACCTAAAACTCCCTAATCCTGACTTTATCTTTCATATCATTACTTGGTTGTGGCAGGTTGAGATTTTTGTCTTGGTTGAGGTTTCTCTTTTGTTGATTATTCAACCTTTCCTCAGAATATTCTATTTCCAATAGCTTATTGATTTTTAAATCACTCAAATGTTATTTTATTTTATATATGAAATCCTCTAGGTTTTCAAAATATGACATAATTTTCATTCATATTGTTTTTTTTTTGTTTTTTTTTTGTTTTTTCTACTTCTTCATAAGTGACATCTGGTGAAGGGGTTCCAAAATTTATCCAAAACCATAGTTAATTAACTAGGTTTAAGTAAAATTAAATATCTAAAGACACAATAAAAAACCGGAATAGAAGTTTATTAGGGTCAATTCATAGGGAAGGACTTCCAGAAAAGGAGTGTGTGTGTGACAATGTAAATTGAAAAAATAAAGAAATATAAAGTTGTAAGAAAATGTAGTTGTGAAAATGGTGGAGTGAGAATTACTAGAATATGGGGAAGTAAAAAATAACATAATAATGAGATAAAATAAAAAGATAATCTATAAATAATCTATATATAAATCATAGGAGTTCGATTGGATGGTTTTAAATTTTTTTACATTGGATGTTCTACTTTCATTTATATATTAAGGTCACTAAATCTTGGGTAAAGAAGTTGAGACGTTCTCTTAAAATACTAACCTATGTGTTAAGGGATCATACAACTTATCAAATAAAAAATTCATTAATCCACATGTGGAGGAAACCTGTTTCATATCACAAAAAATTCAATGTTTTTTTAATTGTTTAAACTTAGATAAATTTTCCTCTCATCAGATGAACTTCCAGATGTCAAGTCATTAAAAATCAAACACAACTGAGAATATTTATCACTATTTCATAGAATATTAATTATATGTACTACTAAATATTGAGAAAAAAATGGTTGTTTCTAAGAACACATTATACTTGAATGATGTTAATGTGCCTACTGTCACAATACTATTCCCCTATTATAATTTATTTAAATTCCATGCTTAAGATGTCAAATGTTTTCAATATATTAAAATTTTTCATTGAAAAAAATAATAAAAGAAAATGAAGAATGATAAATTTATTGAAGAAAATTTCAAACATCCTTATATCAAAACCAGTATTGATTTACTACTCAAATTCTATACCCACATCTTTTTCTTTGATTGTTTCCAAGTGCATTACATGACGTCCTATATTCTTTCAGGTCAGCATACATCAAATATTTCTTTGAAATCATTTTCCTCCTATGATCAATATGCATACCTCTTGGGATAAATTATTATATACTCCATAGGTGTCATGTGAGGAGTTTCATGTGCTGAGTTAGTGGACTCAAATTATTTCATGGGATTGGGCCTCATCAATAGTCTTGTTTTTCCTCTTGGTGAATTCAAATCATCTTTTTTAGAGGCACTGGAAATTTTAGAAAGGTGGCTACTTTAGTGAGCTTGATTATATAAGGCTCAATGTTATCTATCTTCACACTAGATTATTTATTCACCTCTAAATTATCATCAATATTGGTGAACTGGGTGATCCCCTAAATTTAATTTTAGATATTTTCTCCCTAGATAGAAACTGGAATTTAACCATGGTTGTCTTCTCCAAAATAAAGTCATAGGTATAGCTCCATAGTTGTCATTTTCAATCTCCAATCATCACCGTCAATCATTAATAGGGTATCATATTTTTCATTCTCATGATACCATCCTTGGATCTTCCTGAATGGGGTATTCTCAAGTGACATCGATGTGGCTCAGCATTTATAGAGGAAAAATGGTGGTTAGTTCGGACTAGGGAAACATTGTGTTCTTCAAATTTTATTCATCTTATACATTGTTTCAACAGCACACGATGTGGTTTATTTTAATTATGGTTTTGATCTCATGGTATGGTGGAATCAAGTGTAATCTCTTTTTTGGTGTAGTGTAATTAGATACGTTCATTGGTTTCGGTGGTGTGTGAGATATCCTTCTATGGTAGAGGCCCTTATATATGGATGGTGGTGGAATAGCCTCTTGGATAGTGGAACAGGTGCAGATTCCTTAGTAAGGTGGCTTTATTTCATTCATTAAGTCTCAAGGGATTCAAAACTATAACTGGAATAATTAGGGGTGTGATCGATTGGGATGGTCGACTAGGAGAATGAGTAAGGTTGATTCCCCCATTTTGTATGATAGGTGCCTCTACCAATTTTTTGTTCCTATGACGATCAATTATTTTTTCATATAGAATCTCCATTCCTTTATAAATTTTATATAGTCACAGATGATAGATTTATTTCTTATGGTTGATCAATTTTGTTCTTAAAGTTGATTAATTTTCTTCTTCTGATCAATGACCAACTCCTTCATTCACTCTAGTTTGAAATATTTTTTGGTGAAAAGTTTATATGTGTGGTCACATCCCTTGAAACATATGGTCGATCAAGGGGGAAAAGTCGATGGGTGGAAGTAATGTAATTGATCTAAGAGATTGAAAACTTCCACCCACAAATTGGATATTTCCACTTGCAATCCCTCTGTAAGTTTTATGGTCAATCCATTTTTACTTCTAGTTTCTCGAACATTTTAATAGAATTTCTTTTTGAAAGATAAAAAAAATAAAAAATTACAAAGTCCATAAAAATAAAATGTTTCAATAAAAAAATCCTAAAATAATTAAAGAGTCAATTCAAAGATTTCTGAAATTTTAAAAATGATTATATGAAAATTTTTGTTCATAAAAATTAAATCATAAAAAAAAAGAAATAATTTAAATAACAAAGAACTCTAAAAAACACTTAAAACATTAGAGAATAAAAAATATAAATTAAAAAATATAGTACCTAAAAATGAACAATCAAACCATTGAACAATTTCACCCCAAAAATCCTCATTTTAACAATGAAAAACAAAAACAAAAATATATTCCCAATTAATGATACTTCCTGAACCGATTGGTAATAACACAAAAATCTCCAATACCACCATTAATAGGCTAGGGATTGGATATGAGCACCTAGTAGGAATATCACTAACATGGGAGGCATTTCCTATGTACTTGTATGCATGCACATATCTCCAAGCTCACAAAAAGATGAAATATAAAATCCAAAATTAGCCAGGGCATGATACATTTATATCCCTATACCATATTACAAATAATTTAATAAAAGTTAAAGAAGGAAAAAACAACACCCCTCAAAAAAATTGTAAAAGTATCCAACTTTCTCATAAGGAGGGGATCACTGTCAATATAAACTACCAAAAATATCCTCGGTTTAGCTTTGGTAAACATCTCGGTCAATCATGATCAATAAGCTCTACCTTCCTCGGGTCCTATGTGGAATCCTTAAAAATTCATGTGGTCTGAACAAGAAAAAAAACATGTGTGGGAGAATCTTGTGAAGGGGTGAGTATAAAAATACTCAATAGGTGCCCCAAAAAACAATAAAAAATGGAGCAACTGAAAGGAAACATTCTACTGGACCTAGCTAGAGGTAACCCCAATCAAGAGATAAAATCAATCTCCAAAAATCCTCAATTTTACACGATATGTCATCTCAGTCTACAAGGGGTGTCATCCCCAACATGCGACAACACTGAAAAGACTCCCAGAAATCACCTTGATATAATCGTTTGGGAAACTAAGTATCACTATGTCCCAACCTCATTGCCAACAATAGGATTTCTACTCAAGGATCTAAAGGTATCACATAAAACCAAGATAACACACTCCATGATCTCATCCATCCCCGATGGAATTTTTCCAAGAGATGAACTCCATCAGGAACAACTCTATCATTCCTAATTATCTATCTAAGAGAACGTTCTCCATCAGTAACATGTTTCTAGATTCAGCAATAGTTCCCATCACCAAAAGTCCCATCATTGCTACCTTGAACCTAACACAACCTATAGAAACCCAAGTGAAGAGTTCATCCCCACACCACTACACATAGTTGAGGTAGTACTACTCTAGACTATGTGCTATGTGAATCCTCTCTAACAAGAGATAATTGAGGGAAACACACCTCGCTTCTGCCCCACTGTCGAGGTAGTACTACTCCAAACTAACCCATGAAACATCTATTGCTCCTGTATGGGGTGTCCCCGACCTCAATCCATCTAGGGATCACTAACTCATATCTAGGAATCATTCATATAAATTATATGGTCCCACTCCTCGTAAATATATCCCATGATAGGGGGAGAACCAACCGTAATGGTGGACCTTCTTCTCGCTTCTACTCGGAAACAGGGGAGTAACACTCTATAAGTGAGGAACTAAACCCAGATCTAATAGAGGATTACTACTTAAATAATTTAGGACAAACAACCTGATATTCAATAGGAGTACCACTCCATGGATTGAGGACCTGTACCCCAATCTAGAAGGGGTGGACCACTCAGTCACTGGAGTACCCGTACCCTTTAGTGATAGGGGATTACTTAATCATCCAGATCATTCACTATGGGGGACTCAAAATCTAATATGATCGGTTAGTACCAACTCTATTCTTGAGGACCAGCTCCCCGACACTGCAGGGTAGTACTGACTCTACTGGAACATCATTTTTAGAGGATTCACACCCTGGAACGAAAGGGTAGTACCGAATCCGAGAATATAATAGCCACACCCTAACATGATAGGGGAGTACCCACTCTATCTATGTAGGATATATAGATTACCCACACCATTTTCCATCATGAGAGTACTATCCATATTCATGAACATCATGGGGAAGCCCGCATCCTAGTCCATCAGGGGAGTAACACCCACAGAGGAAACTATCCAAAGGCAACAAACATGTGCCCATGATGTGGGCAGTATAGTCTCTACCTAAGTATAGATTTAAGGGATACAAATTCCCTAAAGACATAGGGGTGTATCAATACCAGTCTCTCTCTCTTCAAAAACAACATCAATCTCCAACATCGGTTCAGTACCACCACACGGTCATCATGCTCAATTTATGCCCCATCTTTTATCGTAATTCGTAATAGAGTCTACCATCACATTATATGTGGAAAATTACTCCAGATAGGTTACTCACAATCTTGAATCTGAATCCTAGAAGAGAAGATTTGGAAGGCGGAAATTCCTAGGAGGATCTCCTAGGAGTACACAGCGTGTACCGGGGTAGACACGGTGTGTGATCCTGCCTGAGCACATGGATGTGTATCCTATCTACATGGATTATAAACTCATGATTGGGTGCCCAGAATATATATGAGTGACATGTCGAGTCCCTCATCACTCATCCCTTGGCCATGTTCCCCTTCTAAAAGGATCAGCTAACTGTATCCCATACATGTCATGCATCCCATATGACATGGTGTGTTCGAGATAGACATCCCTCTTCCCATGTTCATGAACCATACCCCATGTCCATGTATCTTGGTCATGTGTTCGTACATGGCCATGTTTTTTCACACAGCTCACCCAAGACATGTAACAATGGTCACACTGTTTAGGGAACTACATGACGTATAACCCATATAATCAGTGTGTAGCCCCAAAAGTTCATATTCCCTAAACAGGAACTACAAAACTACATGTTTTACTAAACTACATGATGTGTAGACAGCAATTCCAGTAGGTAATTACCAACAAAACACCCTGATTCCTTCTGTTCGAACCCAAAACTCACAAATCTACCTAGTAGGGATCACTAGAAGTTATATTTGGGTTATATAACCTTAAAATAATACATACAGAAAGGGGTTAGAAACAAACTCAAATATTCCTACCTCATTAGTTAAACTCCAAATATTTGGATGAATAATGAAACTCGGATGATGCTGCTCCTCAATCTGATGACAATCGGTGTCAAAAACGGGGATTAGCAGCACTTCGTCACTTCGATTTTTGGCTTGATTCTTTTGTCACTAAAGGGAGGATGGGAGGAGGAGATTAGATTCCATCCTATGTTGTGTCAAGCACTCCAAGGGTTTGGGGAGAAATATAATTGATTTTAATTAAATAAACACAATCAATTCCTCTTTTTAGCACCACGTCACCAAAACGCCCCTGATCGAAACTCCTGGAGAGGAAATCCTTAAGTCGCACCTAGGGAAAACCTGATGTTCTGGTTTCAACTGTGGTCTTATAAATATAATCTGAGACTCTGAACATGAGTTATTTTTGTTTCAAAAAATCTGTGTTCACTCCAAAAAATATATTTAATACTTTTAATATCTTCACACTAAGGATCCCTAGACCCCATCTTCCAATGCCGACTCAGTGCCCAACTTTGAAAATATTCTCCAAAGTATTAAAAAGTCTTATGGGTCAAAACTCGAGTCATTAGATTCTCCTATCCTTCACTATTTTCATCCCCTAAATGTTAAATCCTAAAAACATGGGATGAAATTGAGCTCCCCACTGGACTCTCTTGTCAGTGAGCTCACCAAGGGTTTCTTTGATGCTTACAAGAACAAACATAGAAGAAAAAACAAGATCAAACCACTATTACATCATGCTTATACCAGGGAAACATTGTGCAGTAATGGGAACATGTATCCTTAGCTATAGGAGGTTGGAAATCACTAGGAACCATGATCTATCTGCCACCATGGGGTCAAGTGGTACACCTCCTCACTAACCTAATGAAATGACGAACGGAACCCTAGAGTTCACATATACCACTATATGGACTGTACAGAAGACTCCTCTTGTGTTTTTTGTTCAAGGTTGAAACTAAACTTGTCAGGGTATTCACAAACTAAATAGGGTTTCACATGATAAAACATTGGTTCTTACCATTCCCTTCATCAACAAACCTCCAACAGTAACACAGATTTCCCAAATAGAAACATGGACACACCCACTATTGGAATCCAAGTTGATTATGGATGGTAAGAAAACAATAAACACTATGGAAACATTATAGGGTCTAACTCTACCACTATAAAATGGTTCTAATAAAGTATCTCCATCTCCTAGGGCTGCTAAGCTAAAGGAGTTGAGCAGAGAATCTCCACAAGCAAGGCTAGTACCTACTCAAATAATTCAACATCCAACCTCACCCTAAATATGAAATTATAAGGATATCATCCACAAAAATCTTGATATTATCCGCTTTGTGTGGCACTGACTCACCGAAATAGTTTTTTCCCATCACAAAAAATTAATCTTAGCGGGGAAATCATCTCTCTTCCTCATGAGTACAAAGATAAATCAAACTACACCACATCCTCCTTGAGCGTGTCACATATGAAGCTAATTCCAAAAACATGAGGGTACAAACATAAAACTAATGGTTTCCTCATAATACACTAAATATTACTAGGACCTCTATCACAACTACCAACATGGGGCTCTACTGACTCCCCATGTCTCCCTGGTTAAAACTCAAGCAAAAAGAAAAAAGAAAGAGTACCCACAAAAATTTATAACAATTTCTACTACTGAAAGATGAAATGACACAATTCATTCCTCTATTAATCCACGGATCTTCCAGGTCAGAGGCATTTGTGGCCTACATCTTTCCTTGCTTACATCCTCCAACTCCCTGAGCATGGTGCTGACCACCTAGGTGTTGTGGTGTAAACACCTCAAACTATCTTCCACCTCATGCCACTCTTCTAGCTCCTCCGCCAAGTCTGCCACTTCACATAATTGCTTGGACCAAGTTATATCTATTCTAAGGCCACTTTTTATCTAGATCCCTCTCATTTGAATGGTAGTATGGGAAATATCTAGTAATATTCCCTTGGTTGTCGCAAGTGTAACATTGTATCTCCTATAGTTGACCAAATCCTCGAGAATTATCATATACTAGAGAACCACAAATCTATGACATGGAATGTGTATGCCTCATAAATCTTGATCCTTTTACCTAGAATATTCCAGTTTCTGTAGAACCTTAGCCTCATGACCATTGCTTCATCTCACAACTACATGTTCCTCGGGAAGGAAAATCTCCACCACCAGAACTCGCTCCAACACTCCATAATATTTTGGAATGTACTGAATAATTACAGATGACCTAATCACCTATCACAATCTCTACTAGAAGGTTCGTGCTCTGAAGAATTTATCTTGAACCATATACAAGGAGCATCAAAAAAATTTCTAGAACCATGCAGAAAACTATTCAACTGTCATGCTTCCTTGACGAAGCTGTAGAAGCTCCTGGATATGCACTGGTCTATAAGTGGCTGATTAAAACTCTTCCCGGAGGATTCCCTAGAACTCCTTCCAACTGAGCATCTCCTCATCATGAGGCTATATCTCTACACTCCACCATCTCCAGGCATAACCCTGCAAAAGGTTCACTGATAGAACCACCATCAGAGTACCTCCGAGTTCTCTTCCAATAGTAATGGTGTAGTGAACTCAGTCTACACGGATCCTTGGATTGAACTATTGGTAATTCCTACTACACAATATGTGATGGCACTACTAGTAGACCACCTGAATGTAATGCCTCAGAATCGGTGCCCTGCACTGAAGCCTAGAACATCTAAGTTGAAAATCAGGTTTTACGAGTCCCAGTTAAGGGATACATCTATCACCGCACTAACACTAGGACCTTTATCCTGAGATATGAACTCAAAACAACCTAACACTATTGATATATAACCCAAACCATGTTCACATCCCTAGGGACTCAATGTCAAACCAACCTACTCTAATACCACTCTGTCGTGACCCAGGGGCCTAGTCCACAACTCTCTAAGCCTACCTCCAATAAGCCAAGGGATGGAGACTATCACCGAGTAGACATATCACTAACATGGAAGGAATTTCTTATGTATATATATGTATTCAACCATCTCCAAGCTCACTAAAATATTAAATGTAAAAACCAAGAGCAACCAATTCATGCATACATCTATAATCCACAACTAGGGTACCACAAAACTACGAAAAGTGAAATAAGGTAAAAACAACACCCATAAAACAACACTATAAAAGCATCCAACCTACTCAGAAAGAGGGAGTCACAATCAACAAAAACTAGTGGAAAGATCCTCAGCCCAGCTCCGATAAACACATCAGTTAGTTTAGATCACTAATCCTTGCCTTCTTATGGTCCTCTGTAGACTCCATCGAAAGTCATGAGGTATGATAAAGACACAAAACTTGTGCGGGAAATGCTTGCGCAGGGGTGAATATAAAAATACTCAGTAGGCACCCCAAATACCCTAAAAGAAAAATGGTAAAACTAAAAGGTAATAGTCCGCTCGACCTAGCCACATGGAAACCCAATAGAGAGAGAAGCTCCATCTAGAACCATCTTTAGATGTACATGACATGTGAGCTCAGTCTATAGTGGGTTTCAACCATGACATGTGACCACACCACAAGGACTACCAGAAATCACCAAGATATACTCATCTCAGACAGATAGTCTCATGAGGTTCCATCCCCATATCCAGCAACATGATTTATACTAGAGTCTCTAAAGGTAGAACATATAACCAAGAGAACACACTCCAAAATCTCATCCATCCCAGATGGAACCTGTCTGAGAGATGCACTCCATCAGGAGAAACTCTACCATTACGAATTATATGTCTAAGAGAACATGCTCCCTCAGGAACATATTTCTAGATCTTGTTATAGTGCCCCACACTAGAGGTCATTTAGTCCTTACCTAGAACTCGTTGCAATCTAGAGAAACTCAAGTGAATATTCCCTCCCCACACCACTAAAAAAAGTTGAGAGAGAACTTCTACAGACTATATACAATTTGGATTCTCTCTATAAAGAGAGAATAGAGGGACCCACACCTCATTGTTTCTCCCCAATCGAGGGAGTACTACTCCTAACAAACCCACGAAACCACTGTCACTCTTGTATGGTGTATCCCACACCTCATTCCATTGAGGAAAAACTATCTCCTATCTAGGTATCATTCATATCAAGTGGAGGGGACTGTTCCTTGTAACTATATCCCACAGCCAAGGGAGCTCCAAATCCAATAGAGGACCCACTCCCCCTACTACTCAGAAATGAGGGAGTACTACTCCATAAATGAGGACTCTTCCTTGATCCAACAGGGGAGTACTACTTAGAGAATGGAGGAATTGCACCCAGATATGAAAGTGTACTACCACTCTGTCGATCGAGTACCCTCACCCAACCCCAGTAGGAGAGTACTACTCAGTGGATAGAGGACTCACACCCTGTTACAACAGGGGTGTACGGACTCTTCCAGTTCATTCACTATGGGGGACTCATGCCATAATATGATAGGGGAGTATTGACCCCAGTCTTGAGGACCCACTCCCTGACAAGGCAGGGGACTACCGACTCAGTCGTAACAACACGTATAGAGGCCCCACACCCTAGAACGACAGGGGAGTACTAACTCCTAGAATAGAGGACGTATTCCCCAACATGGTAGGGGAGTACCCACTCTATCTATATATCATATATAGAGGACCCACAACCTTCTCCATCAGGGAAGTACTATCCATATTCATGGACATCATGGGGAAACTCAAACCCTAGTCCATCAAGTGAGTAACATCCAATGGCCCAAAGGCCTTCATTATTATTGAATTTTGATAATCCACCTTTCAAGTGGTGAGGTGGAACCCTTACAAGGCCCGTAGGAGTAAGTATTACATGGCCCGTAGGCCTTAGAGGAATTCATTTTCTCATAGGCTTCAAACATTGCATACAACCCAGACTAACTATTTGGAACTGCTCCTCCCCATCATCTTCATCATGAAATCATCACTCTACCTTCACATGGTTGTTCGGCTAGGCATTCCCAAACATGCACAGGCTTGTCCTGATGGAAGGCGCCATACCCTCTCATTTTCCAATCCATTAAGCTTCTGTTGTGGTGAAAGCTCCTTGATCATCCTCTTTATAGATCTTGTTCTTTGTAGGTCATATGGTTTGCATCTGCACTTATGGTGGCCTTAAGGCCTTGAGGTGGCTCGAAGGACTTACTGACACAAAGGCTTGGGTGGTTCGAAGGCCTTAAAGGACTCAGGGACCAAATCGGTGGCCGGAAGGCCCAAACGGGGGCATATTCCCAACTGCTATAGTGACAAATAATACCTACTACAATTCCCGCTATAGTTCCTACTATAGTACTTCACAGTTCCCACTACAGTACTACTATAGTACCCGGAAATAATGTCTCTTCCTGGATTTGATTCCAGGTCTCTCGGATGCATTATGGAGTCATTACCAACCGGGCTTAGGCCCATGTGCTCAAGAGAGTACCACCCCTGAAGGAAACTACCCAAAGGTAAAGAGCCCACAACAATTTCATGGGGAGTCATGCCTCTACCTAAGTAGAGTTGTAAGGGAAACCCATACCCTGAAGATATAGGGGAGTACCAGTCCCAGCGTCTCTCTCTTCACGAACCACACCAATATCCATAATCGGTTCAGTATCACTTCATGAGTGTCTCTCTCAATTTACACCACCTCCAATCTCATAATCTTTAATGGATACCACTATCACATTCTACATGAAAATTAAATCTTTAAAGGCTACTCATAATCCTGAATAAAAATCCTAAAGAAGAAGATATGGATGTTGGAAGATCCTAGGAGGATCTCCTAGGAGTACACGACATGCAACGGGGCACACACAGCATGTGAGCCCACCTGAGAAACTGGTCATTTATCAAACTACATGGATTAAAAACCCATGTAGGGGTACATGGTGTGTAGAGGAGGTAAATTTTGGGTCCCTCATCACTTGACCCTTGTCTGTGTTCTCCTTCTACACAGACTGGATAACTGTGTCCCTTACACGTCATGCATCCCATACTACACGGCGTGTTCATCCTAGATGTCCACCTTCCCATGTAGTTTTCCCATATCCAAGTACCATACCCCATGTCTATGTATAATTTCCATGTGTTAGTACATGGACATGTGTTTTCACATGGATAACCCAATCCATGTCCCATGGTCACATGATTTAGCGCACTACACTGCGTGTAACCCTTATACATGGTGTGTAGTCCCAAAAGTTCGTCTTCCAAAAATAAGAATAGCTACACTGCATGTGTCTCAAAACTACATATCATTTATATGGTAATTCTTTTCATGAATTACCTGTAAAACTCCCCAATTCATCCGGTTCTTCCCTAAAACTAAAAGATCTACCTAGCATGGATCACTAGCAATTGTATTTGGGCTCTAAGACCTTAAAACCATGAATAATGAAAGGGATTAAGAAAAAAACGAAAATATTCCAACATCATTGGAGAGACTACAAAAATTTTGATGAATAAAAAAGCTCGAATCATGTTTCTCCTTAATCTAATCATTGTCTGCCCTAAAAACGGGGATCAACGACACTTCAGTGTTTCGATTTTTGGCTCAATTTTGTCATCACCAAAGGGTGGAAAGGAGGAGAAGAGGAGATTCAATCCTATATTGGGTCATGAACACCATGGTTTCTGGGGTAATATAATTGATTATATTAAATTAAGAACAAGTATTTCCCCTATTTAGCGCCACATCACTGAAATTCCCCTGATCAAAACTCCCAGTGTGGAAGACATTAGGTCATTCCCAGGGTATGAACGACGTTCCAGAATCAATTGTGGTCTCATAAATCTGATCTAAAGATCCAAATTGGATTTATTTAGGTTTGAAAAAAATACATGCACATGAAAAAATATATTTTATATTTTTAATATCTCCACACCGAGGATCCCCGGGACCTGGCATCCCACAACGACTCAGTGCCCGACTTTAGAAATATCCTTAAAAATATTCCATAGCCTTAGGTGTCAAAACAAAAATCATTACAATTAATCATTATTCATAAATTCTCCAACAAATTTAACTTTATCATTCAATAAAAAATTAATACACCAAATAAGAAGTGGAAAATTGAAATAAATACATGCCACATCACCCTTATTACTACAATGAACTTTAATAATTATCATTTGAACCTCACAAATTCAAACTTAACCTTAGTAATTATAACATCTTGACCAGAGATCCACTATATGGTGCCTCGAAATAGTGGTTCACGTAGCCTCAAGCACACCTCCCAAAACACAAGAGGCTACCGAATAGTGGCAAGGGACTAAGGTGGTATAGTAGGGAGACTATACCCTCATAATTTGAGTGTGGCATAGTGTTTTAATCACACAAATAAATATCAAAATCATAATATAAATTATAAAAAATATATAACTTCCAGATGATAGTAATAATAATCAAACTAATGTAGTGCCATATACAATATGATGATCATGTCATGTCACTATACAAAATGGCATGGAATACATGGAAACAAGAATCCCATATAGTATATGTATCAAAAGAACAAAAATAACCAAAAATAACTATCTATAACGACAATCATTGGAATATATTAGTATTATAATCCCCAAATCCTAAGCAATGGTCAAATATAACATCATAAAATGGTCAATTACCATAGTCCCTACCAACAACCATGATTTTTTTCTAGCTACCAAATAATGGCATTAATAGGATGTGAGATAACACTCAGTAGGCCACCACCAATGGTTTCTATAATATGTTCACTCTTTTATATATGAATAATTAGTATGTAATATATATCAAATATATAATAAAGTTTAAATTGAAGTGATACTTTCCAGTCCAAGAACTATAATCAAACACCCCTAACAATGATCAACTATAATAAAGCTTCCATAATCATAGGCTAAATATAAATCATGATAAAATATCCCCATTGGTTTATTCAATGTAATCTAGTGTCAAACTTGAATGGTCTAATCCAAGGTACAAAATGGTCATGGAATCATTTTTGAGTCCTTGAAGTATCTCCACAGAAGACTTGTTAAAGAATAGATTGGAGACAAAATATCATGTACATGGATCATGACCAAGGTGGTCCATGAAATATAGAAATTGGGAGTAGATATTTCTGAGGAATCTAATGAAAACATGATCCATATAGTATAATTATATATGAAATCTTATGAAATCTGAGACCAGGGAGTAGAAATGTCCAAGGCATACTCTACCATAATCAGTTAATCATCTCATAATCAAGTAACAATCATTGATTTCATTTGACCCATTTAACATTTTTCATAAAAACCCATTGAACCAATTCATTATACATTTAACCATTTAAAAACATTTATTCACATGGGAAAAAGAGGCTTAAACCTTATCCTATTCAACCATATAATTATCACAAAATATAATAAGGATCCCAATAAAATGGAGATCTCAAACACACCCAATGGGGTGGTATAACAAGGGGTGGATACAGTAACACACCACATGGGTGGCTAGGTTGGGGAAAACAACCATCAAGGTTAAAATTGCACTAAGTGGTAAAATTAATCCGGTTCCAAAAATTTATTTAAGATTTAAAATTAATTTTTGGAGTAAGGATGAAAAGAATGGTGTGAGGAATAGTGGCAACAAGCTATATAAAATATGAAACTTTAAAGGAAAGGTATAAAACACCAACCGTATACCCATAGTAGAACCATTATCCAATATTAGCTCCTAAATCGATCTGAATTGGAACAAAATTGAAGAACAATCAAATTGACTAGAAATTGAAAATATTATCTTTAACCAAAATAAATTCATCAATACGAAGACAAAAAATGAAAGGTGTAAGTTGAATGAAGAACACACATGCATGGATCAAATGAGATGAATGGTGTTCAAATCGAAGTTCAGATGGTAAAATAGGATCAAAGCCTACCATGAAGGATTAATGAACTCAATGGGAGAGGGTGTTGTCTTCTTGGAAGAATATATAATGAAAGGAAATTGGTTAAAATTGTTTTAAATGGAAAACGTTCATTTTACCCAAAAAAATACTAGGTCACATGGTTATACTGCACTGTTGGACAAACTGTGCACCAACTGTGAAACACTCACTACCTCAATAGGGAACCTACATGATTCATGATCATAGTTTGGGAAACCATGAAAAGCTATGGTGTACACCTCTGCTGAAAATTGAAGGTGGCTCACATGGTAATGACACACTCGCTACACTGTTTCCTCAAATTCTATAGCCTTACTCTACCCTCTGAAATTTCCCACATGGTGTAATAAAATTGGGAAACCTTGGTATTATGGATTTTACTAACTATGAATCCTAGCTATTTTTTCTAAAAACCCAGGATCCAGGCCCTGAAAAAAAATATACACCCCAAAACACCCATGAACTCAAAAGGTACTCACATTAGGTCAAAACCAATCAATTAAACTAAAATTAAAAAATTTAAAACCTCATAGAAAAACCTAATATATTAAAATCTTCCCCACCTAAATCAATTCATCAATAAATTTCCCTTCCAAAGGTGGTCAAGAATAATTCCAGCCACTAGGTACATACATCAGCCTCCCACTTCCAAGTCTCATAATGTACATGACCATGCTACTATAGAACCTATAATAGTGGATATCACTGGCCTCGGAGAACCATTGTTCCTTGATCAAAAATACAGATATGATGACCCATGATAGATTTATCTACCTGTAGCTCAACCTCATTCGACTATAGAGTGCAGGACGGGTCTGAGTGATAATGACACAACTAATATAAATGGAAGATGTTGTGCAAGCTCAGTACCTATGAGAAGACTACAACTGATAATCTATCAGCTAGACTCTCTCTTGAATCTCAAATGACTTAACATATCAATGGGAAATATTACCTTTTATATTAATCCATTTATATACCATTATTGGATAGATATGCTGAAATACGCGATTCTAGACCTTGAACTCAAGAGTTTTCCGATGGCGATCGGTGTAGGATTTTTGTCTACACTGTGCAGTATCCATCTAAGTTTTGATTAATTGGACCTAATCCAATGTCTCATGCATGAGATGTGATCTGAGAATTATGACTCCACCTACCTATAACTATAATAGAGATGAATATCATGGCCTACTGTACAAATCCTCATAAGGTGTCATCAGTACAGTCTCCAAATAATTATTTTTAAGGTGAATTCAACTTGGGGTGTATGACTCTCCCAAGATCCCTCAAATTTGAGGATACATGATTTGATAATATCATTTATAACCTATATAGTTCTTTCTAATGGTTCATTAGTCTGATAGAGGTAATTTGTGCTCAGAAGAACCTATGTTCCACATTACCTCTTCAAGGATTTCCAAAACTATGAGGTAAACCAGTCATATCTATCTAATAAAAAAGTATGGGTAACCCCATGAAAGTGCACAATATCATGGATATAATGTATCTCTAACTCACATATAGATAAGTTCTCCCTAATAAGCAAGAAATGTTAGAATTTCATGAGTATGTCCAATAAAACCCATATAGCATCCCTACATCAAGGTGAACTTGGAAACTCTGTCACAAAATCAATCATAACATCATACCATTTCCACTCATTAATGGGTAACCAATATAAATTCCTAGAAGGTTTTTGGTGTTCTACCTTTACCTACTAATAGGTGGTTCACCTATTGAAAAAATCGGTTACCTCTCATTTAATCCTTGGCTACCAGTATTGACTCTGTAGGTCATAATACAACTTACTAACATCAGGTTTTACAACCAAAACTAAGGCACGAAACTCTCACATTTTCTCCTTACGTATGTCAGCTGGAACCCTAACAGAACCATGAATATGCATAATTTCATCCTCACCAATGGTTCAACCATGAGGTGGGTTCTCACCTACCACACTCTCCCGTATTACTAGGACCTTGGAATCTGATAGATATCTCATCCTCCCCTGTCCAAAATATTTTATGTCACTACTAAGGATGAGATAAAATTATGGTCGAGTCAATATTGCACCTCCAAGTGAATCTCTGAAAAAAAGTTCATAAGATGCCACTCGTAACTACCCCTTGAACTGTCTGTATCTAAGTCCTCCAGCTCAGTGCATTAGAAACTGCATTTCCCTTCTTGGGCATGGTGGAAATATCAAATTGAAATGGATATAAGTATTTAACCCATCCTCATAACCTAATATTGAATTCATGCTATGTAAATATGTACTTTAGAATTTTTTTAATTTTTTGAACATCAAAAAATCATCTCCTAGTAAATAATGTATCCAACTGCTTAAGGAATAGATTTTAGCAGCTTACTTGAGATCATGTGTTGGGTAGTTCCACTCACGTGTCCTTGAATGATGAGACCTAGACACCACGAGTATATCCTCCTGCTTCAGAAACATTCCTAGCCCAATATTCAATAAATCACAACACAGAGTGTAGCTTCTACATAGATTTGGAAGAATTCGGACTGACATTGAATTCAGTCACCCTTTCAACTCTTGAAAGGCTATCTCAAATGTATCTGACCATAAAAACTTCACACCATTCTTATTCATTCCCATAATAGGTTCTTATAAGTGTGATAAGTCATGTATGAAACACCTATAATATCCATATATACCTAAGAAACTCTATATATCAAATAACATATTGGGATGATCCTAGGAAACTGCATATCTCACATTATATGGGTCAACTAATACTCCTTTCTCTATGATAATATGACCTTGTAAGGGAATCGTATCCATCTAGAAGTGGAACTTTATGAGATTCTCATATAAATTATGCTCTCTAATGTATCCAATATGATCTCAAGAAGTTTATCATGGTCATTTCTATTATGATAACACACCAAGATATCATCCTTGAATACCACTAAAAAAAATCCAAATACAGATGGAAAACCCAACTCATCGGTGCTATGAAAACTGCTAGCATGTTCGTGAGACCGAATGACATAACTAGATACTCATATATACCATACCTAATATGGAAATCTATATGAGTTATGTCTAAAGTTCAAACATATAACAATCTAATATTATCAAACTTGGATACCAAATTATTCTCTATGAAAATTCATTACATTATGAAAACACACACCTAAGGACCATAATAGTTTAGTCCCTTTAGAAACATGGAAACATAATATTCTAATTTGGTAATATATCCTCAATGATTTCCTCAAATATATTACAATTTATTACTCCAACTTAAAACCTTTCCTTATATCCTAGGGAAAGTAAATATAAGAAAGGGTGAGATAATATGGTTAGTAAGAGTAGATAAAGTAGATACGTAAGCATAAAATGAACATAATGATATGATAATATGATCATAAAATTTTAAGATCACGCCCTACATATCAAAGATCATATACATGATTCATATCATAAATATGGTCAAATCATAAGAAATAAGACATAAGTGAATGAATTTCATAAGCCATGAGAGTATAGAATAGTAATAAGACATCGAACCTGTGTAATACACATAAGCATATTAAATCTTATGTCAAGGCTACCCACCAAGAAATTCATGACATGTCAGACTTATGCTAACCACCCGTGTATATGCTTCAGGCCTTGGATGACCTCCCGTGTACCCTATTTTGGGATTGTTATGACCAACTATGTACCCTTATTTTAGGTAGATAAATATTCTATGAGGGACATACCACAATCCCTGTTGGAATCCCATTCCTTGTAGAGGTATGGGTTCACTCCTCAAACTATCATATTGGGAAAATTCCATTACTAAATCGAGTTCACTCCTCATTCCAGCACTCTCTTACTGAACTGAGTTCACTCTCGGTTCCATCCCTATCTATATCATGAGATATATAAATCTTTACCCGATATTTTGGAAGACTTTTTGGTCCACCCCATCGTATAATTATTTTACAAGAACAATAATATGAGTACGGTATAAATATCTTTCACATCCTCATAAAAACTTGTAAAAACAATAATTATTATTTCATTAGCTAATTAACCCATGGAAAATAAATGGTTTTCATATAAAGATATTTGAAACATGATTAACCCATGGAAAATAAATGGTTTTAATAATTATCTCTTTGAAACATGATTGACCTATTAAAAAGAAATGGGTTCCGTAAACATCATTTCCTAAAAACATAAACCATTTAGAGAATGAATATGAATAGTGTCCTAGGATAATATCCCTCATAAAGAATAAGTAAAACCAAAGGTTGTAATAATATATATAAAACAATTATAAATGTTACTATAAAAAATTTCTTGAGTAAAATAACCTTTATGATTTTAAAAATTCTCCCTAAAACACAAAACAATTTGAAAACTTGTTTCATTCAAAATAACCATGAAAATGTATAAAGGAAGATTTGAAAATTAGTTAAACAATATTTAAACCATAAATGTTCTTAAAAATCATTTTAATTAAAAATTATCTTAAAATATCATTTAAAAACATTTTTCATAACATTTTTATAAAACATTGTTTTGGGTGAAAGCAGATTTCTGACAAAAGAGAAAATTAAAGTCAGTTTTTGTTAAAAGGATTTTCTAATTATATTAATTATAAAACAGAGGTAAAATGGTTTTATTAATTTAATATATAATTAATAAAAAAATAGGATAATAGTATTCATTAAAATTTTTGAGTGGTAGATCATGAGGTTTCAACATTTGAGAAATGACCCTAAATAATCCCAATAAATGATGATATTGTAACATAAAATATTCACTACTTTGATAACATTGAATCAAAAGACCTATGAAAGAATAAAATAAAATTAAACATATATTATTGTGAAAATAAGTATATTCATGATTTAAAATTTTAAATGGTCAGTATATACACATTATAAATGAATATAGGTGTATAAAATAACATTTGTCTCAATTAATGCAAATTGAGAAAAAACTCCCTCATGGATTTGGTAACATGAAACCATAAACCCTGTAAAATAAAGATCCTAAAATGGATTTCTAAATACCCACAAATTTAATTATAATAATAATACAATAAATTTAAGGGAATTTTATACGCAACACAATAAAAATAAGTGGTGAATATATCATATATCTCACAAAAATAAAAGTGAGATGAGGAATCTCGTTACCTTAAGACTTAATGCTCATCATACTCGTTAAAACATACATTATAATAAATATAAGTTTATTATACATATATAAAAGAACCATATCCATAAATATCATATCATATATTTTTTTATGACATTTTATTAACCATTTACTAACAATTCCATATTAAAGTTATGTTTTGGTTAATAACTGTTTTGTTTTTCGTACATGTTTTGACTCGTAAGTTTTTATCCTATTAATTTGATCATGATTTAATAATATAAAAAATTTAAACCATGGTATAAATATTATAAATATTTTTTTATATGTTTATTTATAGTACTCCAAAACAATAGTGATAGGAAATGGAATACACCATTTAGGGAGGTGATAGGTCGTACGTACGCATCAACATTGTTTCCATTTTATTGGCATGTTGAAAGAAAAATATAATTTATATATGTGTATATTATCCTTATAGTAGAATTATTATGTCATATATATCAAATATTTTCATTCAAACCATCCTAAATACATTCCATGTATCGTGTGAACAAGTCACGCCCCTTCATGAGGTGGTAGCTAGTCCTACATATGAACAAAGTTATTGTATTCCCAAAAACTTGAAAAAATTAATTTATGTGTGATATAACAATAAAATAATCATAATAAAACAATAAATATCATATATAAATAGTATATACATCATTATTACAAACCATGAAAGGTGGTAATGGAAATATGAATGACATCAGTCTACAAGTTTATAGTCTTACGTAAACATGAATGATGATTTCATAACCCATTTGATGATGTGTGTGTGTTTTTAGGTCATAATATTACAATAAAAACATATAATTATATATATTATATTTAGGTTATTTGTAACGCCCCGACCACAGTTACCCAGAGTTGGTGCATTATTACATAACGTTGTAATTATCACAAAAGATCAAGTATCGAAAGACCAATTAGTTTTGTAGCCTTGGAAACAATAGATACATTCATAAAGTTTACATTACATCATAAAATGAAAACTAAAACAACATCTTGTATCCATAGAACACACTCATATCCACTCATACTATCCCTACATTTCATTCATAAAATACTTCTTCACAACCTAGGAAAAATAAAACATATAAAGGGGTGATCTCAGATGCCCAGTAAGGATAACAATATAGCGGAATATTTTATAAATAAGCATAAACATTTAAGTCGATGTATAAATAAAACAAAAGCCTTTTAAACTTGAACTTCAGCATAATATGGAAAAAATAAAATTAAATAATGCCATTTAATTATTCACATGGATATTCTAAAAGTCAAATAATCACATGCAATATCAATAACCACTCTCATAATGATGGAATGCATAATGTCAGACAATCATAACCACATAGTCAAGGCCTTGTTCCAATACTACAAATAAGATTTTGGCAAGGCCTTGTGACCAGACACTATTTTGTCTCATGATACCTACTGATGCGTCGAGGAGCTATATTGGGCTCCACCCATCACTTATTAAGTCCAATGTATTCCTCATATGAACAAGTTTAAACATAACATAAACATTCGTATTAAAACTAGCATACTAAATGTGAATACTTCCTCCATAAACCATGAATTCATTAAAAATAACAAATCCACAGTCAAACATATCACAAAACCTTCAATAAAATATGGAAGTTTTGTATCACAATAAATCTACTTCAAATAAGCTTAAAATCCATCAAAGGATGTTGACATAGATGAAATAAAAACTATTTGAGAGAAATATATCTTTTTTTGAAATCATTTAAAAGTCACATAATTATAAAAGAAAACATTTACTTTGAAAATATTCTTATAAGATTTTAAGGGATGCTTCGATGATTTTATAACAGTGGAAAATAGCCACACATGCCTTATATGTTAAAAAACATTCTTACCTTAATTCTGTTCAAAAAGTTAAAAAGGGCCTTATTCGGAAAAAGACGTAAAGATTCCTTTATAAACATCTTATAAAAATTCAAACAAGGGTAGAAATGAATTTAACACATAGTCTGTAAAATTGTAAGAATGATTTGAAATACATTTCTAAGAAACATGGATGTGGATGATAAAGAGGTCCTAGTAGATAATTACGTAAAAACATCCTTGGATAATGAAGAGATTGTGAAATTAACCCTTACCTTGTACTTTTTCTTGGTCGAGGGTAGGTTAACATCCTTTATAATGGTGAAATAATTGTTATTAAATTATACAAGAATCATATACATTATTATGATATCATATATGTTAATTTAAAATTTATTTTTTAATAATATCTTAGTATTATCATCATTTTGGGTGTTAACTTACTTTCCCATCGAAATTAACTTTTTAATTTTCAAAAACATTTAGGAGGGAAGTCAGAACCCTACAAAAAAGGAAGTCAAGCATCAAAGGTTACAACGGACTTATCAAACTCAAGTCTAAGGTGATTTGAGTCTCTTTCCCTAAGAAATTTCCAGGGCAAGGAATTTACCTGGCAGTCGGGATCTTCCCCTAAGTGTTCTTCATAGTGCCATACTAGATACTCCCAAGACTGCATATATTCTGCTTTGTTGATATTCTCTATGTTGAAACCTCTTATCAGAATTCGGTCCTTTTTTACTCGTTTTATTTTATATATTTTATTACATAAGCGGTGTTTGTTATGGATAGGTTGTGTCTTATTCATATCTAGAATGATATCAAGTCTTTAAACATTATTTTTAACCATAAAATGAAAATTATTCTTGAATGGATATGATGGGGAATGAATCTCATCGCGTTCGTGGAGACGGTAGTCCGTACGTACGCACGAGCGACAATATCATTCTTTTGATATTAAAATCATAAATAATTGGATGTAATATCATATATACAGAATCATTATCATGTTATATTTATTATTTACATAAATTACACATAATTATCATTCCCATCCAAATAATAATATATTGAATAAAAATTACACCATGACGTGGAGATTGTAGGCCTTTCATACACACGTATGGTGACATGTCAAATTAAAAAAGCGTGTTTTTATGAAATAATAACTATCAAAAGATTGTCACTTGCTTATGTCTAGTTTAAATGAGAAATTCTGTCCAATGAACAAAAGTTTATTAAATAGTAAAAATATAATCAAATTATACTTTAAAATCACACAAATTCATAATTTATCACTATTAATTATTTCATTTAAAAAAATTTGTTTTTAATAAAAATTTAGTAATTTTCACTATTCATCAAAATATGAAAGTTATCAGAAAAGTACCAAAAATTCACCCTAAGCTAATTTCGATACTCCGAATCCAAAAATGAAGTCCATTTTGAAATATAAAATGTATAACATTTTAAAAAGTGGGTATTAGTATTCATAATGGCTTGTTTGATTGGTTGTGTTGTGTTAAAACTCGAAGTTGCGTACAACACATGCTACTGTATTATTCAAAGAGAAGCGTACCATGGAAACTTGGGGTGTTACATTCTCCCCTCCTTCAAATAATTTCATCCTCAAAATTTCTAGAATATTAATGCATAAAGAGACTTGGGTGGTACTTCATTATAAGTTCCTCGGGTTCCCACGTTGCCTCTTCCATCTTTTGGTTTCTCCATAGAACTTTTACCAGACGAGTTGTCCGGTTTCTCAGCACTTGTTCTCTCGTATCAAGAATCGTGAATGGATGTTCTCAATAAGACAGATCGGGATCCAGTTCTAATTCCTCATAGGTGATAATATGCATTGGGTACGACATTTATTTTCTCAATAGTGATACGTGGAACACATCGTGAACTTTGGAGAGACTTGGAGGCATTGCCAAACGGTAAGAAGCAGCCCCAATTTGTTCTAGAATTTCAAAAGGTCGTATGTACCTGGGACTCAGTTTACCTTCCTTACCGAAATGTATAACTCCCTTCCATATAGATACCATCAAGAAAGCTTGATCTCCTACCTGAAACTCCAAATCCTTCCTTCGGTTGTCAACATAGCTCTTCTGCCTACATTGAGCTGCTTTGATGTGGTTTTGGATTACCTTCGCCTTTTCCATTGTTTCCTCCACAATTTCTAGTCCTATGAGTTTTCTTTCACCAACATCATCCCAATAGGTTGGTGTGCGACATCTCTTTCCATATAACACTTCATATGGTGCCATCTGAATACTTGAATGGAAGCTATTGTTATTGGAAAATTATACTAGAGGTAAATATTGATCCCACATACCGTGAAAGTGAAGTGAGCATGATCTCAAAAAGTCTTCTAAGGTTTAAATAGTTTGTCTGATTATACATCAGTTTGGTGGTGGTAGGCAGTGCTCAAATGATGTTCAGCATCTAGGGCTTTCTGAAGAATTTTCCAGAATCTTGATGTAAAATGTGGATCACGATCAGAAACAATCAATAGGGGTACTCCATAAAGTCTCAAAAATTCATTAATATATAGTCTTTATAGACGTTCAAGTGGTAAATCCTCCCTTATATCAAGAATATTTGATGACTTGGTAAGACGATGAACAATGACCCATATTGCATCATTCCTTCTCGGAGTCTTTGGTTTCCCCATGACAAATTCCATCATGATATTATCCCATTTCTAATTAGGTATAGAAAGAGGTTGCGTGACTCCTCCAGGAAGTATCCTTCCAGCTTTCACTTGTTGACAAACCATACATCTTGACACAAAATCAGTGACCTCCCTCTTCATATTTTCCCACAAAAAATGTTCCTTCAAATCTCTATATATTTTCGTGCTCCCAAGGTGTATAGAGAAATTTGAACTATGAGCATCATCCAACAATTTTCTTTTTAGATCAGGTATATTGGGAACACAAAGTCTCTTCCCAATTTTCAAAAATCCATCTTCATACACAAATTCACTCAATCTCCCATCATTCAACGCTTTAATCCTCTTTTTAAACGCTTTATCATTGGTCTGAGAACTCTTTATCCTTTCTAGTAAATATGTTTTGGCAACCATTTGAAAAAGTACTAATGTCTCACCTTCCATGGTGATTCCTATATCCATCTTAACTAGATCCATGAAAATACGATCCCTTTCAACTCTCATATTGTTCAAAACTCCATGATTCATTCTACTCAAAGCATCTTCCACTTTATTTTCCTTCCCTGGGTGGTTGTGTATCGTGCAATCATAATCCTTGAGTAGTTCAAACCATCACCTTTTCCTCATGTTGAGTTCTTTTTGTGTGAAAATATACTTCAAACTCTTGTGATCAGTATAAATCTCACATTTTTCACCATAGATATAATGTCTCCATATTTTCAAAGAATAGAATACAGAAGATAACTCAAGATCATGAGTAGGATATTTTTTCTCATGAATGTTCAGTTGTCGTGATGCATCGGAAATAACTTTATCATTCTACACAAAGACACAACCAAGTCCTTTCTTTGAAGAATCTCTATAAATAATGATCTCATCATTCCCTGATGGTAGAGTCAATATAAGATCATTGACTAATATTCTACTCCATTATTCAAAACATTCTTCACAATCTTTTGTCCAAACAAATTTAACCCCTTTACGTGTGGGCTTCGTTAATGGGTGATCCAATCGGGAAAAATTCTGGACGAAATGCTGATAATAACCTACTAAAGCAATAATACTACATACCTCAGTTATACTCATCAGTGCTAGCCATTCTTGGATTGCCTTGGTCTTATAAAGATAAATGGAAATTCCATCCTTGGTGATAATATGGCCATGAAAATAAATCTTTTGAATCCAGAATTCACACTTTCTAAACTTCCCATATAATTATTGTCTTCTAAGAGTCTTCAAGATAATGCACAAGTTATTTTCATGATCTTTGAAGATTTTGGAGTATACCAAGATATCATCAATAAATACCACCAAAAAATCATTGAGATTTTACTTGAAAACTCTATTCATTAGATCCATGAATACAGATGGAGCATTAGTCAATCCAAAAGGCATTACTATAAACTCGTAATGCCCGTACCTACTTCGAAATGATGTCTTTGGAATTTATTCCTTATTCACACACAACTGATGGTATCCAGATCGAAGTTCAATCTTTTAAAAGTATTGAGCTCCATGAATTTGGTCGAATAAATCATCAACGCGAGGTAGGGTATACTTGTTCATTATTGTTACATCATTGATTTCCATGTACTCGATACGTAACCTCATAGATCTATCTTTCTTCTTAACAAAAAGGATAGGGGATCCCCATGCAGAAACACTATGGTGAATAAATCCTTTGTTACTCAATTACTCTAGTTCTTTCTTTAGTTCAACTAATTCCGTAGTGTCCATTATATAAGGGCTCTTCGATATGGGCCTTGAAAAACAAATTAAATCAATGGAAAACTCAATTTCTCATTCTGGAGTATGTCCTGGTAAATCTTCTGGAAACACATCAACATATTCTATTACAATAGGTATATCCTCTATTTGAACATTCCTTTCCTCACCCATACTTATTTCATTCTCTTCCTCCCTGATAATTGAATTTAGATGAGCAACTGGGGTGGATATAGATAAGAATCGGGTGGTGATGATTCTGATCTAAAGATAAGGTCTTCTTTATCATCAGCATCAAAAATCATAACCACCTTCTTCTTATAATAAATCTTTGCATCATGGTCCGAAATCCAATCCATAATGAGGATTATATCAAATTCAATCATGGTTATGATGATGATATCATCAGATAAAGAACATTTATATGCTATAATGGGAACAGATTCAAAAAACATTGTTGCGATGATACTTCCCTTAGGAGTTTTGACTGACAACTACCTTGTTAAATCAAATTGTAAATATATAATTTTCTTAGAAAACCAGGATGATATGAAACAATGTGATGATCCAGTATCAAATAAATTATTTTCTAAACTTGAGGAAACCATTAAATTACTTGCCACCACGTATTTGGGAGCTTCTACCTCAGCATTAGTGATAGCATAATCTTGGCCTTGATCCCTTGGCCTTTTCTAAGGTAAGTTCCCCTGACGCTTAGGACATTCATTTGCATAATGTTTCATCTCCCTACAGTTGTAGCATTGAAAATCAGTAGCATCTTTCTCCCCCTTGCAATCACGAGCTTGGTGGCCTTTTCACCACACTTGTAACGGACTCCCATTCTATTCAAGCATGTACCGGGGTGTTTCTTCCCACATTTAATGTAGGATGGATAATAAGCTTTTCCCTTATTCCCCTTATTTCCATTTCCAGTGTGATCTTCATATCTCTTCTTCTTTTTCTTTGCATTAAAGTCATAAGACTTACAGAATTCTTTTTCTATCTTGATAGCACATGAGAAAATATCTTCGTACGACAAGAAGGATTTTGATACTAATGCTTGACAGAGAAATAGTTTTAACCCATCAATGAAATGATAAATCTTAATTCTTCAGTAATGTATATAATCTACAGCATGCCTCGCTAACCCTGTAATGTTAGCCTCATACTTTGCGACATTCTCATCCTCCTTTTGCCTCAGAATCAGAAATTGCCTTTCCATATCTGCTCGATGGTCACGAGGAAAGTATTTTTCTAAGAAAATATATTTGAACTCCATCCATTCCATATTTGATACTTCATCATCTTCCTTTGTGTTTTGAATCAATGAACACCATTGATCAGTAACTCCAATGAGGCAGTAAAATGCCATGATAGCTTTTTCCCTTTCACTACTTCCCAAGGCATGGAATATTTTTTCTAAGGAATTTATTCATTGCTCAGCTAATAGTGGATTTGTACCCCCATTGAATGTTGGTGGTTTTTTCCTCATGAAGTGATCTAACATTGATCCTCCACACTATGGATCTGGGTGTTCCAAACAGGTAAGGTTATTATTCATAACGTGATTGATTTTTCCCAGTATGGTGATAAGCTAATCAGCACCAATTGTATCATCAACTCCACTATAATTATCTTGAGTAGGAGGGAAATCCCTATATGGAGTTATTGCATTGATACGATTTCCATTCCTTCCACTTGAAACCATTTCTAAACAATGGAGTAAACTAGATTAGTTTTTGAATCGAAATACATAATTCCAAACTTCTAAAACACTTAACACAAATTGAACAGTTTGTGGATATAATCCATAATCATAAAAAATGTTTTCCTTGAGAAAGTATATATTCATAAACACTTTATAATGTTTTGTAACGAAAATGAGAATTATCCTAAGCATATCCCCCGGGAGTGTCATAACCAACAGTGCAACAAGGCCCGTTGTCTTGCACCAGTTCCCGTTTGAGTCTAGCTCAAAGCAGTGTTTTCGTTTTTTACCCCTAGGTACATTTGTGTCATATCTGCCTTTACATGGTCATATCCAGAAAGGTAAGTATTTCTCGGAAAACACACAAAATCCCTACAATACCAAAATTCTAGGAAGTTATTTAATACTAATACTCAAAATCTATCTTTGGTCTATGTGCTCTAATCATAGTTTATCTAAATCTATCTCCCAAGGTTTGTACTAAACTTACTCTTATACCAACTGTAATGCCCAAACTCTAGTTACCCAGAGTCAGTTCATTATTACATAACATTGCCAAGATCACAAAAGATCAAGTCTTGAATGCCCGATTAGTTTACTCACCTTGGAAACACTAGATACATTCATAAAGTTTACATTACATCAAAAAATGAAAATTACAACAACATATTGTCTCCATATACCACACTCATATCCCCTTATACTATCCCTACAGGTCATTCATAAAATACTTCTTCACATCTGGGGACAAATAAAACATAGAAAAGGGTGAGCTCAGATGCCCAGTAACGATAACAATATAGCAGAAATGTTCATAAATAAGCATAAACATTTAAGGGAATGTATAACTAAAAAAATCCTTTTGAACATAAATTTCAGCATAATATGGAGAAAAGAAAATGAAATAATGAAATTAACTTATTCACATGGATATTCTACTTGTTGAATACTCACATGCAATATCAATAACCACTTTTATAATGATGGAATTCATAATGCCAGACTATCATAACCACATAGTCAAGGCCTTGTGCCAAGACTACAAATAATATTTTGTCAAGACCTTGTGCCAAGACACTATTTTGTCTCATGAGACCTACTAATGCATTGAGGAGCTATAGAGGGCTCCACCTATCACATATTAAATCCAATGCATTCCTCATATGAACAGGTTCAAACATAACATAAACATCCGTATTAAAACTATCATACGAAATGTTAATACTTTATCCATAAACCATGAATGGTATAAAAATAACACATCCATAGTAAAAAATATCACAAAACCTTCAATAAAATATATATGTTTTGTATCATAATAAATCTACATCAAATAAGCTTAAAAACATCAAAGGATGTTGACATATATGAAAGCAAAACTATTTGAGAGAAATATATCTTTTTTGAAATCATTTAAAAGTCACATTATTATAAAAGAAAAAATTTACTTTGAAAATATTATTATAATCTTGTAAGTGAATCTTTGATGATTTTATAATGGTGGAAAATAGCCACACACACCGTATAAGTTAAAAAACATTCTTACCTTAATTCTGTCGAAAAAGTTAAAAAGGACCTTAT
The DNA here is from genome assembly GCA_963277665.1 of Viscum album. Lineage (NCBI taxonomy): Eukaryota > Viridiplantae > Streptophyta > Magnoliopsida > Santalales > Viscaceae > Viscum > Viscum album. Next base: position 682,953,440 of record OY728139.1, on the reverse strand, counting down.
TTGGAAAACGATGGAAATACCCCTTTATAAACTTTTTATAAAAAGTTGAAAATTGATGTAGATGACTTTAACCCATAGTATATAATATATTAAGAATGATTTGAAATAAATTTTTAAGAAACATATATGTTGATGATAAAGAGGACCTAGTAGATAATTACATATAAACAACCTTGGATAATGAAGAGATTGTGAAATAAACTCTTACCTTGTATTTTCCCTTGGTCAAGGGTAGTTTAACCTCATGTATAATGTTTAAATAATTTTTATTAAATTATATGAGTCAAATACATTAATATGATATCATATATGATATTTTAACATTGCTTTGTTAAAAATATCTTAGTATTATCGGCATTTCTTTTGTTAACATACTCATTTTTCGTTTGTATGTTTTGTTACAAAAGGCATTTTTGTTATTAATAGGTTGTATCTTATTCATATCCAGAATTATATGAAGTCTTTAAACATTATTTTTAATTATAAAATGAAAATTATACTTGAATGGATACAATGGGGAATGAATCTCATTGCGTTCATGGAGACGGTAGTCCGTACGTACGCACGAGCGACAATATAATTATTTTGATATTAAAATCATATATAATTGGATGGTATAAAATATATTAAAAATCATTATCATATTATATTTATCATTTATATGAATTACATATCATTATCATACCCATCCAAATAATAATGTATTGAATAACAATTACACCACGACGTGGAGACGGTAGGCCGTATGTACGCACGTATGGTGACATATTTTTCAAAGGATTGATAGAATACTGAATATGGATGTACCATATTTATAAACATTATATAGAAGATACTAGAGTTATTATTTTAGATTTGAAATAACAAAGAAAGAAGAAGTGGAATAAGAAAGGAACTTGAAAGAGGGTGGTGAAAACATTACGTCTTCTTCGGGTTCTTCCTTTTGATTTGATCAAAAGGTCTCGTTAAGTTGGATTTCTGACTAAAAGAAGTCCTATATGATGAAGGGAGGATAGTTGAGAGGGTATTTGGGCAGTTGTTGGTAGATCCAAATGGCTTTGATGGTGTTAATTAGTGATAAGGGTGGGTGCCCTTTTATAAGAGGGGTGAGGGGAACCTTTGGAAATTCTAGAAATATTATTTTATAATAAATTCATATTCGGTTTATAATGGCTCAAAAGTTTATTATTTAAAGTTTAATGTGTTTATATGTCTAAAACCACTAAACCAATATGTTTTATAGAGGTTTTTGTCACTATATTAACTTTATCTTTTTTATTTAACTCTTAGTTAAATAGTTTGACATTTACCATGTCCATTTGTATTTTTATATTATATAGTTAATAAACTTACTATACACCTCCAAGAGACCCCCAGGTGGTCTGTTAATGATACACCTATCATTATATAAGTCTTTTCGCCGAACCATAGATTTTTAGGAATTGAATATCAATTAATAATATAATATTTGTTTTAGAAACTCATTTATGTCAATTTTGACATTATTTAATAATTGATTTTTGATAAAGTCTTGACAACATTATTAATTCGAAAAAAAATCATTTAAGCACTCCTAACATTTCATATTAACCAATAAAATTTGTGTATATCATGAAAACATTCAAAATATATTTATTTTAACATTTATAATACCAATTATTTGATTCATTCATTAATAAGAAAAATACTGCATCATTATTGTGTCATAAATAAATTTAATTATTAAATGTATAAAAATTATAAATAAAATAACATTATTTAGGAAATATTTTTATATTTATAGTGAATATATATAGTCAAAAATATAACATATATAACCCTATGTAAAAATTGGTTTTCGTAAAAGATATATGCTTATGTCATTTTTGTATTTACTTTAACTTAATTACTATAAAGTGTCATTATCACTTACAAGCGGCACAATGGGGTCCCAAAATCAACCAAAATATTCCCATGGTCGGACATGTATCGACCAATAAGGTTATGACACGTTTTAGGGTAATTTAATATTATTATAACATTATTTGTTTACCCTTATTTACCAGATTTACCCATTAACCATGGTAAATAAAATATTTACCGAAGTAATTATTCAAAATATCTAAAAATAAAAGTTACCTATTTAAAAATTTGGACCTCATTATTCTAATTACGGAATCCGTTTTTCTAAATTCAAAACACAGAAGTGGCAGAAATTAATTTAAAATTAATTCCCGTTGTCAAAACAAAAAGCGTGCTTTTAATAAATAATAACTATCAAAAGATTGGCACTTGCTTATGTCTAGTTTAAATGAAAAATTATGTCTAGTTACCAAAATTGGATAAAATGTTAAAAATATAATCTAATTATACTTTAAAATCACTCAAATTTATAATTTATCACTATTAATTATTTCTACTAAGAAAGTTGTTTTTAATTAAAAATTAGTAATTTTCACTATTCGACAAAATAGGAAAGTTATCATAAAAGTAATAAAAATTCACCCTAAGCTAATTTCGAGATTCAGAATCCAAAAATGAAATCCATTTTGAAAGATAAAATATATAAAATTTCAAGAAGTGGATTTTATTATTCATAACTGCTCGTTTGATTGGTTGTGGTGTGTCAGAACTCGAAATGGCGTACAACACACACTACTGTATTATTCAAAGAGAGTCGTACCGTGTAAGCATGGGGTGTTACATTACTATATCATCAAGATATATAAATAATTTAGGGATGTGGAGAAGGAAATAAAATAAAAATTATTTTCAAATAACGTTATATCTTCTTCTGGTATCCACCATAGGTTTGAAAAAAAACCTAAAAATATTTTATTTATACCCAAAATAATGATCCTATTATGAGTTTAGGGAATTTGGGAAGCGATTTTGGTATGTTTTTGTCAATTAAAATGGATTTAGAGGTTTGAAGAATTAGGGAGGGTGAGTGTCGTGTTATTGTTGAGGAGGAGTGGCATTCTTGTAAATACTCAAAGGTTTTCACTATTGGGAGGTCTCCCTTAGCTCATGTTGCTTCAAAATTGGATAATATGGGATTTAAGGGTTGATGTGGGAAATAAATACCTCCACCACAAAAAAATAAAATCATTTTTATAAAGTTCTTCCTTAACATCTATGTTTCCCTACCATTTTGGTTTTTTATTAAGGTAACTAATTTCTTATCCTAGGTAATTTATTCATTATGAATAATTTATAGTAAGGTAAATTAAAAATTTAGACCCACTAATTATAAAATATTATATCTAATTTATAAAATAAAAATCGCATATGTTTTCAAAATTAATTTTAACAAATACAAAAGTAACTCACAAAAACACTACTTTAACCCTCACCGCACTAACAATGTTTTACTATTTAATGATCAATATAGTCATTATAGTAGAACAATTGGTCCACTAATGAAACATAGTTGATATTTATTTATATTTAAAAAACAGTTGATAGAATATAGGATTTTTATTAATTTCTAAATCAATTAATAAAATAGAAATTATTATAAAATGAAATAAATGTCAATTTAGATATTATTCATTTAATTTAAATTAAAATATATCAATAAAATAATGAAAAAAATAAATTATTCACACACCTATTTAACATTTCATGTTAAAATAAAAAATAATTTAAAACAATAATTCATTCAATTTAATTTTCTTTTAATTTTCTTAGTATCATTTGATATATTTAATTATTAACTAAATAATTCCTCCATTGGTGTTTCTTAAGAATTTAATATAACTATTTCATCAAAATAAATATAAAATAAATTACCATGATAATAAAAACTCATTTATATTCTAAATTTATATATATAACTGGACCTATGTATTTTTTCCACATCCAAATCTTTATAGTGATTAAAATGTAGAAAGGTACATTTTTTGTATTTTTATTTACATAACTTATTATATGGGTTAATTTCTTAGAAAAGTGTCCCAAAACTCATAAATTTATAGAATTATTTAATAATGGTATAAATATTTCCATAAAAGTGGTTTCTTAAAATTTTTGGATCGTTCTTACACAATATATTCTAAGTTAAACCACTAAATAAACTCATTTTCTCTTCAATCGATTTAATTAATTTTAACTCTTTTCCTTGATAATAATGGTAATAAATAATGTTGGAACTATAATAAATTATACATTATTATTATTCCATATATTTCATCTATTCTTTCAAATTAAACTCACTTAAATTGCCTAATTTAATTTAAAGTTAATCCTATAGACGTGATGAGAAAGGGGGTTTTTGAAGTCAAAATGTCTAAACATTTATAAACTTTTTATATCAAATTTCAGTTTGAAATTGATTCCAATGAAATAAATTGTGTAAATTGATATATAAATTTACTAATTATAATTTAAAACCAAATTAAAATATAATTTATCTATATAAATAATTTAAAAAAAATAACAGTTTTCAATTAAAGTTCAGTATTTTTCATTATACCTTAAAAATTGAAACTTCATAGAAAAATACCAAATATTCACTATAAGATAATTTTTATATTACAATTCAAAAAAATAAGGTTTATTTTTTCAAGAAAATTTTATAAAATTTTCAAAAATTACTTTTAATATAACTGCACCATTAAAAGATAGTAAAACTGTCTATTTGGAAAATATTTTTTTCATGCATAAAATTAGATTTATTCTTGTCTCTGGTATAGAAACAAATAAGATGAATTTTAAATATTATTTGAATATAAATTATATACCTTTTTCTAAAGTCCTTCATTAAAAGTTTTTTTTTAATTTATTGAGATTAAAGAGGTTTGTGCATAGAAAAAATAGTTCTTCTCAAAATTAACATATTTATTTTCAGATGGTTTTTACTTTAAATTATAATAAATCTGTTACCCAATAAATCATTTCATAAAAATGCATAAACCATATTTTCACAATTTAGTTAATCCTTTTCATACTCTCCATTCTAATGGCTAGATGATAAATATAATAATATTTTAATAATATTTCACGTTTCTTTTAAACTCAAGGTTGCATGTAACAAAAACTAAACACGGTGTTGCATATAAAGAATTATTAACTTGGTATAGCATGAAATTCAATATATCAAAGAATCTAAATTTATAAATAAAAAAATTCATAAAAACATAGGTTGGTACATTTTACCCCATTAAAATGAATTTTTCCCTCGAAAATCGTGTGTATCATTAATGGTTTAACACATGAAAGTTCCTCTAATTGAAACCCATTTCATAAAAATGGGTAATAAAACGTCCTTTAAAATGGGAATGTTAGTAACATAACAATTACCCAGCGTAAATCCAAACTAGGTTTCCACATTAGAGAACATAGGTGGGAAGTGAAAGCATGGACATATAAGAGTAACTAACATCCAAATACTGAGGGAGAGTGATAGATAACATGGTCAGGAGAAAGTTAATGACAAAAAATCCACAAACCAAAGAGGATTAAAAATTTCATTCAAATAATAAAAAATGATGACAAAAAAAATATTCTATTTCAATAATTCCCATAAAAAGTTATATGTAATTTCATAAGCGCAATCTCATACTTCGGTTGTTCCATAATCAATTTCTACTTCATCTCATGAAATAATGGTGAATTTTTTATTCCTGAATCACTAACGGATAATAAGATCTGAAAATAGAATCATAATTCATTCCATATATATTTAGTTATTATCATAGAAAAAAAATATTATCACAAGTAATGCCTAAATATTCATATGGTGAATTAATATCTAAATCCTCAATCAAAGTTCAACTTAAACCATTTCATAAATGGTTATCCTTTTGAAAAATTCAGAGTATTGAAATCCAAATATTTAGAAATAAATTCACTGATTTCCAAAATGAAATTATCATAAATCCCCATATACCAGAACGTTCTCTTGATTCTCACACACCAGTCATGTGAATACATTCATCATGTATTCTCTTAAAACATGGTAATAACTTGAATTACCAAAAAACATGTTGAAAACATACATGCTTCCTTAATCCTTAAAAAAATTATTTTATACATTACTTAAATTCAATATTGATAGAAACTTCATCCATGATAACATAAAACACTTTTTCTACAAATCCTTTATCAGTTATGAGTGCATCAATACTATCTGATTTAATTTATCCAAAACAATCATATATTTATCTAGTCTAAACATAATTTTCTCAATATTAGGAACTCATTAAGGGTTACCTTCCCTTAATCAAAAATATCACATTTTAATTAAATCAAATTTCAATGTCATCATCACCATTAAATATATTTTTTTGTAAATACATAATGAGAAACATATAGTTCATGATTTATAAAACATAATTCTTGAATTCCAATACATAAAAACTTCAATCATCACACTTCTTTGTCAAACCATTATCTAAGCTTCGTCATATTATTCTATAATATGAAATATGAATCATGTATTAACATTAATCATACATAATTTAGTGATTATTATAAATGATACTATTATAATAGCACATGGATTTTATATGTCATATGTGGCCTCTTCATCATGAGTAGTAAAATCATTACTCATTAAACCTTTCTAATTTCCTCCATGAGATTTCCCCCTCAGACATTTATTTGCATAATCCACATACCTTCCACACTTAAAACATTAAAATGTTGATAAAACATGAGGGTTAACAATATTAACATCCATTTCATTAACTAAACTTTAAATCTTTCTGCAGAAATAACTTATTTTATTTCCCTCTTCACCACATAGAATACTTTTTCCCATTATTTTGATACATTCCCTTTAGTGCATCTTCTCACATTAATAACATATAAGAAACTGAATCTTCATACCTAAATGGTTACCATCACCCAATCTCATAGAAAACTTTTCCTTTATCTTATTTTGTGATTTTTGGGGTTTGGGAGTTGGTTAAGGTACATATTATTAATCATGTTCCATTAAAACGGATTAGCCATAATAAAAAAAAATTTAGTCTAGTCATCATCCCATTTGGTTTCTCATCAGAAAAATGTCTATTATATTAAATGTTAATCAATTACATTCTTGTTATCACCATTGACTAAAACCAAAAAAAACATAGTGTGGTCAACACTAATCATAGTGGAAAATCACATATGCATTAAAAATCACATGTACGATGTCTAAATATTAACACCACCTTTTTAATATATCACACATTGGGTTCATCCTAGGTTATTAAAAGTCATAAACTATTTAAATCCTTCATGATGGCTTTTAAATAGTATTTAAATCTCCAAAAAAAGAGTCAAACCAGGTTCCCAATAAAGAATATTTTTGTGCGCTAGTTCCCGACTGAGTCTATCCCTATAAGGTGTATTCAGAGTTGTTACCCCAAGTTACATATGTTCCAGAGTCACATCCACTTGTAGTATACAAACAGGGATGTGTTTCTAGAAAACCACTCTGTCTATCCTTTACCAAAATTCTATGTCATTTTCATATACTTTAACTCATCCTTAGACAAATCCCTATATAAATTCCTAGACATATCCTTATAAATATCCCTAGGGATCGCACTAAAGTTTTCTCATCCTATTTTCAAAAGGTTCACCAAAAATTTTCATTGATACCAATTATAATGACACCAGCTACACATACATGGATATCACATCATTTTATATGAATACTCATTACATTATGAAAACATGTGTCTGGGGACTGAGATAGTTTAGTGTCTTTGGAAACATAGAAATATAATCTTCAAACATGGTGATATATCATTATTGTTTCCCACAAAGATCGTCACATCTGGTAATAATACAGAAAGAATTTCTTCATAACATGGGGAAAAGAAACATAACAAATGGTGATCTCAGATTCTTAGTAATGGTAAATAAAGGATTAAAAAATCATAACATGAACATAATGGTAGGATAACATGATCATAACATTTGAATATCATACACTTTATATAAAAGATCTTATACATGATTCATTGCATAAATATGGGTAGATAAAAAGACATGAATTATATGGAAATCTTGATAATAATCCATGAGAGTATAATATTTGTATATGTTATGGAATTTTTGGTATACACATAAGCTTATTAAATATTATGTCAAGGCTACTCACCAATAAATTTATAACAAGTTCGGCTTGGGCAAACCACCTGTATTCCTAATTTATGTTGGGGATGACCTCTCATGTTCCCTCTTTTATTCTTGGTATTAACACCCATGTACCCTCATTTTAGGTGACTTAACCTTCAAAACAGGACACGCCACCATTATCATTGGAATCCCTTTCCCTATAGTGGAATGGTTTCACTCCCCAAACTAATGAAAAAAGTTCACTGCTTATTCTTTCCGTATCTTACTAACTCATTTTCACTCCCTATTTTAGTACTATATATATCATAGGATATATATAAATAATTATCTAGTTCATTGGATCACTACCTATTCCACACAAATATATAATTTTTTCCAAGAATCATAACATTAATAAAGTACAAATATCTTTCATATCATCGTAAAAAATAATTATTCTTTCATAAACTTATTAACCAACAGAAAATAAATTGGTTTATTTTAAATATCATTCAAACATGATTTAAATGTATAAAATAAATGGGTTTCATATGAATCTATTTGTAACATGATTAACCCATTGAAAAGAAACGGGTTCCATAAACATCATGCCATCAAAAAAACCATTCAAATAAACAATATGAATCATATCCTTCGATAATATACCCCATAGGTCATACTTAACACTAAAGGATTTCATCTAAGATGGAAAATAATTTTTAAATGATCATTTAAAACATTTAACTACTAATGTATCCTTTTTATTTAAAAAACTTTTCCTAAAACATAATACATTTTGAAAACTTTTTCTATTAAAAGAACCTTTAAAACTAATAATGTTATCTTTGGAAATTATATAAAACACTTTAAAAACCATAAAAGTTTTTAAAAATATTTTTCCTTGAAATTATCTTTAAATATAATTTATAATATTTTTTCAAAACATTTTTAGAAATCATTTTTTTGAATGAAAATAAATTCCAACCGAAGAGAGAAATAGATTTGTATTTTCATAAAAACATTTTATTATTTTTGTTAAGTAATAAAAGAGTAAAAAAAATGGTATTATTACATGAAAATATCATTAATAACCATAGTATAATAAACTTAATGTGAATTATGGAGAGTAAAATCATGATATTTCAACATTTGGTACTTGATCATAAACAATCCTAATAAATGATGATATTTTAACTTAAAATCTTTACCGATTTAGTAACCTTGAATCATAAGACCCATGAAAGAATAACATAAAATCAAACTTATATTATCATGATAATAAGGGGATTCATGATATTATATTTTAAATTGGTTGTATATACACTTACTAAAATAAGATAGTTGTATAACATAACATACGTCTCAATAATGGAAAATTGAGACAAAAATCCCTTACCACATTGGAAATGTTGAAACCATAAAACCCATGAAAGAGATATCATAAATTGGATATGTAAATACCCATAACATTAATAATAACAATAATATAATAAATTCATGGTTGGAATGAACACAACAAAACAATAATAAGTGGTTAATATAGCATGTATCTCAAAGAAATAAAAGTGAGACAAGAAATCCATGTAACATAAGCCTTGACCCTCATCATACTCTTTCTAAATTCCAATATAATAAATATAAGTTTCTTATAAATTTTTCACAGAACCATATTAATATATATAATGTCATGTATTATTTTCTTATGACCTTTTGTTATCCGTTTATTAACAATTTCACGTTAAATTTATGTTTTGGGTAATAATCACTTTGTTTTTCATACATGTTTTGACTTGTTATTTTTTGTCCTCTTACAAAGATCATGGTTTCATAATATAAATAATTTAAAACATTTTATAAATATCATATATATTTATTACATATGTATTTATATTATTCCATAAAAAAATTTGATAGGGAATGGAAGACATTATTCATTGAGACTATAGGTCATACATACGCATGAACATTGATTCCATTTTCTTATTATATTGAATGAAATAGATGTAATTAATATATATATATATATATATTTATATATACATTATCATTAAATTATCATTATTATTTCATATATATCATATATTTTTATTAAACATGTCGTTAATACATTCCATGTATAGCGTGAAAAAGTCGCATCGCTTCGTGAGGCGGTAGTTCGCTGTACACACGAATGAAGTTATTGTATTTCCACAAAATGGAAAGTATAAAGGTATGTGTGGTATTTATATTAAATTCTCATACAAAAATCACAAATATCATATATATGAAATTTTTTCTGTTTAATTTATTAAGATAATACTTGTTTGTGCATAGAGAGAATAATTTTTCTGAAAAGGAATTTCTTTATTTTTAAATAGTTTTTAGATTCATTTATAATTAATTATTTACCAAAGAATAAAATTTTTTAAAAATTCTTAAATCATATTTTTATAATTTAGTTAATTTCATACCCTCCATTATAATGTATTGGTTATGTAACACCCCAAGCTTCCACGGTACGTTTCCCTTCGAATAATGCGATAGCGTGTGTTGTACGCAACCTCGAGTTCTAACACACACCACAACTAATTAAACTAGCCGTTGTGAATAGTAATACCTAAATTTTGAAATTATATATATTTTATATTTTAAAATGGAATTCATTTTTGGATTCGGAATATTGAATTTAGCCTAAGGTGAAATTTTGGTACTTTTCGGATAACTTTCATATTTTGATGAATAGTGAAAATTACTAAATTTTAATTAAAAACAACTTTTTTAATCAAAATAATTAATAGTGATAAATTGTGAATTTGAGTGGTTTTAAAGTATATTTAGAATATATTTTTACCATTTAATATAATTTCGGTCATTGGACATAATTTTACAATTAAACCGAACATAAACAATTGTCAATCTTTTGATAGTTATTACCTCTTAAAAACACGCTTTTTGTTTTGACAGCGGGAATTAATTTTAAATTAATTTCTGCCACTTCTGTGTTTTGAATTTAGAAAAACGGATTCCATATTTGGAATCAGGATTTCCAAATTGTTTAAATAGGTAACTTTTATTTTTAGACATTTTGAATAATTACTGTGGTAAATATTTTATTTACCATGGTTAAGGGTAAATCGGTTAAATAAGGGATAAAAAATAATATTATAATAACACCAAATTACCCTAAAACGTGTCCTAACCTTATTGGTGGACACATACCCGACCATGGGCATCCTTTGGTAGATTTGGGGACCCCTTGGAGCCACTTGTATGTGGTAGGGACACATTATATTAATAAAGTTAAAATAAAAATAAAAATGGCATAACCTTACATCTTTTAGAAGAACAATTTTTACATAGGGTTATAAATGTTGTATTTTCGATTATAAATATTCATTAGAAATATGAAAATATTTCCTACATAATTATATTTTATTTATAATTTTTAGACATCAAATAATTTAAATTATTAATGACACAATAATGATGTAATGTTTACCTCATTAATAAATCATTTAAATAAATAAGATTATAATGATTAAAATATTATCTAAAACCTGTACAATTCTTATTGGTTGATGTTATTTAGAATATGAGTCATCTTATCTTCGACCTCAATGATTTTTGGAAAATTATAAACCGAATATAATTATATTATAAAGTAATACTTTCACTCTTTCCTAAAGAGCCCCTCCTCTCCCTTATAAAAGGAGACCACTTCTACTCATTCCTCACACCTCTCAAGCCACTTGGCTCGTCCAAACCCTGACCAAATAAGCTCCCCACATCCCTATCCTCCTCCTTGAAGCTTCCCCTTAGGCATAAAGCATTTCAAGAAGTCCTTTGGTTCCAACCAAAGTGAGTTACCTAAATTAAAGGTAACGATTTCTCTTAAATTATTTTCATTTATTTTGCTTCTCCAACCCCCAAACTCTTTTTATTTCCTTTCTTTTGTAACAACACCAGTATCCACAATATACTAGGATGTTTTTATAAGAATGATTCAAACTACACATACACACAAATCCATCGAATGGATGATGAACATAATGTTTCTGTGGATGGAAAACTAATGCCTCGCGAAACGATGATTGTTCAAATACATCTTACCGCCTCTCAAGGTGGCCATTATGATGGCACTGTAATTAAATATGATATTAATGATATATATTTTATATATAATATTCTGTAATTCCATTTTATTTCATATCATTATTCGTTTCATGTTGTATATACATACGATAATTTCATTTGAGGAAGTGCGGACTACCGCCCCCTTAAAATGATATGACTCGTTCATACCACACATGGAACGTATAAAGGATGGTGTTAATGAACTTAAGTAACAGATATAAAATATTATATTATACTGGAATAGTAATATACCTATGTATCATTTGGATTCGATTCTTTTAAAATAAAAATTAAATGGAAGTAGCGTTCGTGCGTACGTACGGACTATCGTCTCCACGAACACGATGAGATTCATTCTCCATCGTATCCATTCAAGTCTTATTCTCATTTTAGGGTTAAAAATAATTTTAATATCATTCTGATTATGAATAAGATATAATATATCCATTACAAACATGTCTTACGTAACCAAACATTTAAGAAGAACGAATCGATTACAAACCGAAACGACGATAATACTAAGATATTATTAATAAAGCAATGTTAAAAGATCATATATGATATCATATTAATGTATATGATTCTTGTATAATTTAATAACAATTATTTCACCATTATACAGGAGTTTAACCTACCCCAACAAAGGAAAAGTACAAGGTAAGGGTTTACTTCGCAATCTCTTCATTATCCGAGGTTGTTTATACATAATTATCCACTGGGACCTCATTATCATCCACGTCCATGTTTCTTCAAAATGTATTTCAAAACATTTTTAATATTTAAAAGAATATGGTTTAAAGTCATTTATACCCTCGTTTTACTTTTTATAAGAGGTTTATAAGGGAATCATTCCGTCGTTTTCCAAACAAGGTGCTTTTTAACCTTTTCGACAGAATTAAGATAAGAATGTTTTTTTAACTTATACGGCGGGTGCGGTTATTTTCCGCCGTTATAAAATCGTCAAAGCGTCCCTTACAAGATTATAAGAATATTTTCAAGAAAATGTTTTATTTTATATGGCTCTTAAATGATTTCAAAAATAGAAAGAGATATTTCTCTAAAAAGTGTTTTGATTTCATCTATGTCAACATCCTTTGACGGATTTTACGCTTATTTGAAGTTGATTTATTATGATACAAAACTTCTATATTGTATTGAAGTTTTTGTGATATGTTTGACTGTGGATGTGCTATTTTTATACCATTCATAGTTTATGGTGAAATTATTGACATTTCGTATGCTAGTTTTAATACGAATGTTTATGTTATGTTTAAACCTTTTCATATGGGAATGCATTGGACTTAATATATGACGGGTGGAGCCCGCTATAGCTCCTCGATGCATCGGTAGGTCTCATGAGACAAACTAGTGTCTTGGCACAAGGCCTTGACAAAAAGCTTATTTGTAGTCTTGGCACGAGGCCTTGGCTATGTGGTTATGATAGTCTTTCATTATGCATTCCAACATTATGAAAGTGGTTATTGATATTTCATGTGATTATTCGATTAGTAGAATATCCATGTGAACAAGTAAATGGCATTATTTCATTTTACTTTTTCCATACTATGTTGAAGATCAAGTTTAAAAGGATTTTGTTTTAGTAATTCATTGCCTTAAATGTTTATGCTTATTTTTGAATGTTCCGCTATATTGTTATCCTTACTGGGCATTTGAGCTCACCCCTTTTCTATGTTTTTTTTCCCAGGATGTGAAGATGTAAGTTATGAATGACCTGCAGGGATATTATGAGGGGATTATAGTGTGGACTGTGGAAACATTATGTTGTTGTAGTAGTTTTTCATTTTATGATGTAATGTAAAACTTATTAATATATCTAGTGTTTCCAAGGATACTAAACCAATCGGTCTTTCGAGATTTGATCTTTCTTGTGATCATGCCAATGTTATGTAATAATGCACCGACTCTGGGTAACTGGGGTCGGGGCGTTACAGTTGGTATCATAGGAAGTTTAGTACAAACCTTGGAAGCTAGATTTAGATAAACTCTGATTAGAGCACGTAGACCTAAGATGAACTTTGAGGATTAGTGTAGAAGAACTTCCTAGAATTTTGGTATTGTAGGGATTTTGTGAGTTTTCCGAGCAATACATCCCTGTCTGGATACGAGTAGGTAGAGGCGGCTCTGGCACAGATGTACCTAGGGGTAAAACCCGAAAACACCACTTTGAGCTAGACTCGAACGGGGACTGGTGCACGACAACGGGCCTTGCTGCACTCTTGGTTACGACACTCCCGGGGGATATGATTAGGATAATTCTCATTTTCTTTAAAAACCATTATGAAGGGTTTTTGGGTATATACATCCTCAAAGGAGACATTTTTATGATTATGGATTATATCCATAAATAGTTCAATTTATGTTAAGTGTTTTATAAGTATGGGATTATGTATTTTGATTCATAAACTGATCTAGTTTATGCCATTATTTAGAAATGGCACCTAGTGGAAGAAATGGAAACCGTATCAATGCACGCACTCCATGTAGGGATTTCCCTCCTGCTCAAGATAATTATAGTGGAGCTGGTGATGCAACTGGTGCCGATCAGCTAATCACCATACTGGGACAACTTACTCAGGTTATGAATAATAACCTTACCCGTATGGAGCACCCTGATCCGCAGCGTGGAGGATCAATGTTAGATCGATTCATGAGGAAAAAACCACCAACGTTCAATGGGAGTACAAATCCCTTAGTAGCTGAGCAATGGATAAATTCCCTAGAGAAAATATTTCAGGCTTTGGGGAGCAGTGAAAGGGAAAAAGTTATCATGGCAGTTTACCGCCTCACTGGAGATGCTAATCAATGGTGGTCATTGATTCAAAACATGAAGGAAGATGATTAAGTATCAAATATGGAATGGAGGGAGTTCAAAGATCTGTTTTTAGAAAAATACTTTCCTCGCGACCATCGAGCAGATATGGAAAGGCAATTTCTGAGTCTGAGACAAAAGGAGGATGAGAATGTCACAAAGTATGAGGCTAACTATACAAGGTTAGCGAGGTATGCTGGAGATTATATTCGCAACCCAAGAAGTAATATTGATCGTTTCTTTGATGGGTTACAACCATTTCTCCGTCGAGCATTAGTCTCAAAATCCTTTTCATCGTACGAAGACATTGTCTCATGTGCTATCAAGACCGAAAAGGAATTCTCTAAGTCTTATGACTTTAAAGCAAAGCAAGAGAAGAAGAGGCCTGCTGATCAATCTGGGAATGGAAATAAGGGGATGAAAGGAAAGGTTGAATATCCATCCTGTGGTAAATGTGAGAAGAAACACCCCGGTACTTGCTTGAAGGGAATGGGAGTCTGTTACAAGTGTGGTGAAAAAGGACACCAAGCTCGTGATTGAAAGGGGAAGAAGGAAGCTACCAACGTTCAGTGCTACAATTGCAGGGAGATGGGGCATTATGCAAATGAATTTCTTAAGCGTCAGGAGAACTTACCTCGGAAAAGGCCAAGGGATCAAGGCCAGGCTTATGTTATCACTACGGCTGAGGTAGAAGCTCCGAAAGACGTGGTGGCAGGTAATTTAATGGTTTCCTCAAGTTTAGAAAATGCATTATTTGATTCTGGATCATCACATTGTTTCATATCTTCCCAGTTTGCTAAGAAAATTAGATATTTCCAATTTGATTTAATAAGGGAGTTGTCAGTTAAAACTTTTAAGGGAAGTATCATTGCAACAAAGTTTTGTGAATCAGTCCCCTTTAGAGCACATAAATTTTCTTTATCTGCTGATCTCATCGTCATACCTATGATTGAGTTTGATATAATCCTCGGTATGGACTGGCATTCGGACTATGATGCGAAGATTTATTGTAAGAAGAAAGAGGTTACGATTCTTGATGATAATGATAAGGAACACCTTATTTTTAGAGCAGAATCGTCACCACCTAATTTTTATTTAGATCCACCCCCAGTAGCTCAACTTAATTCAATTATTGGGTAGGAAGAGAATGAAATAACTGTCAGTGGGGAAAGTAATGTTCAAATAGAGGATGTACCTGTTGTGAATGAATTTGTAGATGTATTTCCGGAAGATTTACCTGGACATCCTCCAGAACGAGAAGTTGAGTTTTCCATTGATTTGATTCCTGGATCAAGGCCTATATCAAAGACCCCTTATAGAATGGCCACTGTAGAATTAGTCGAACTAAAGAAACAACTAGAAGAATTGAGTAATAAGGGATTTATTCACCCTAGTGTTTCTCCATGGGGAGCCCCTGTTCTTTTTGTTAAAAAGAAAGATGGATCTATGAGGTTATGTATCGACTACAGGGAGATCAATGCTATAACGATAAAGAACAAGTATCCCCTACCTCGTATTGATGATTTATTTGACCAACTGCAGGGAGCTCAATAATTTTCAAAGATTGACCTTCGATCTGGATACCATCAGTTGTGTGTCAAGAAGGAAGACATTCCGAAGACAGCATTTCGAACCAGGTACGGGCATTACGAGTTTACTGTAATGCCGTTTGGATTGACTAATGCACCCTCTGTATTCATGGATCTGATGAATAGAGTTTTCAAGGAGTATCTCGATGAATTTTTGGTGGTATTTATTGATGATATCTTGGTATACTCCAAAACCTACGAAGATCATGAAAATCACTTGCGCAGTATCTTGGAGACTCTGAGGAGGCATGAATTATATGGGAAGTTTAGCAAGTGTGAATTCTGGCTTCAGGATATTTCTTTTCTTGGAAATATTTTCTCTAAAGATGGAATCTCTGTTGATCCTTCTAAGACCAAGGCAATCCAAGAATGGCCAGCACCTACGAGTATAACTGAGGTACGTAGTTTTATTAGTTTGGCAGGTTATTATCGACGTTTCGTCCAGAATTTTGCCCGATTGGCTAACCCATTAACGAATCTCACATGTAAAGGGGTTAAATTTGTTTGGACAAAAGAGTGTGAAGAATGTTTTGAAAAACTGAAGAGAATATTAGTCAATGCTCCTATATTGACTCTACCATCGGGGAATGATGGGTTCGTTATTTATAGTGATGCATCAAAGAAAGGACTTGGTTGTGTCCTTATGCAGAATGATTGAGTTATTGCCTATGCATCACGACATTTGAAAGTTCATGAACAAAACTACCCTACTCATGATCTCGAGTTAGCAGCTGTGATCTTTGCTTTGAAGATATGGAGGCACTACCTCTATGGTGAAAAATGTGAGATTTATACTGATCACAAGAGTTTGAAGTATATTTTCTCACAAAAAGAACTCAACATGAGGCCAAGGAGATGGCTTAAATTACTCAAGGATTATGATTGCACGATACACTACCACCCGGGGAAAGCAAACAAGGTGGCAGATGCTTTGAGCAGAAAAGACCATGGAGTTTTGAACACGATGAGAATTGAAAGGGATCCAATTTTCATGGATCTAGTGAAGATGGACATGGGAATAACCAGGGAAGGTGAAACATCAATGCTTTTTCAAATGGTTGCCAAACCATCTTTACTAGAAAGGATTAAGAGTTCTCAGACCGATGATGAAGAATTTCAGAAGAAGATTAAAGCTGTGAATGATGGGAGATTGAGAGACTTTGTGTATGAAGATGGAATTTTGAAATTCGGGAAGAGACTTTGTGTTCCCGATTTACCTGATTTGAAAAGGGAATTGCTGGATGATGCTCATAGTTCCAATTTCTCTATACACCCTGGGAGCACCAAAATGTATAGAGATTTGAAGGAACATTTTTGGTGGGACAACATGAAGAGGGAGATTGCTGATTTTGTGTCAAGATGTATGGTTTGTCAACAAGTGAAAGCTGGAAGGCAACAGCCTGGAGGAGTCATGCAACCTCTTCCCATACCAGAGTGGAAATGGGAAAATATTACGATGGACTTTGTCATGGGGCTACCAAAGACTCCTAGAAGGAACGATGCAATATGGGTTATTGTTGATCGTCATACCAAGTCAGCACATTTTCTTTCTATAAGAGAAGATCTACTCCTGGAACGTCTAGCAAGACTATTCATTAATGATGTTGTGAGACTTCATGGAGTACCCCTATCGATTGTTTCTGATCGTGATCCCCGTTTTACTTCAAGATTTTGGAAAAGTCTTCAGAAATCCCTGGATACTGAACTTTATTTGAGCACTGCTTACCACCCTCAGATAGATGGACAATCAGAACGGACTATTCAAACCCTAGAAGACATGTTGAGATCTTGCTCACTTGACTTTCAGGGTATGTGGGATCAATATTTACCACTGGTAGAATTTTCCTATAACAACAGCTTCCATTCGAGTATTCAGATGGCACCATATGAAGCGTTATACGGAAAGAGATGTCGTACACCAACCTGTTGGGATGAGGTTGGTAAAAGAAAACTTGTAGGCCCAGAACTGGTGGAGGAAACGGTGGAAAAGGTGATGGTAATCCAAAATCACATCAAAGCAGCTCAAAGTAGTCAGAAGAGCTATGCCGATAATCGAAGGAAGGATTTGGAATTTCAAGTCGGTGATCATGTTTTCCTGAAGGTATCTCCATGGAATGGAGTCATAAGTTTTGGTAAGAAAGGTAAATTGAGTCCCAGGTACATCGGACCTTTCGAAATTCTAGAACGAATTGGGGTTGTAGCTTACCGATTGGCAATGCCGCCAAGTCTCTCCAAAGTTCACGATGTGTTCCACGTATCTCTGTTGAGAAAATACATGCCTGACCCAACGCATGTACTCACATATGAAGAATTAGAACTGGAACCTGATATATCTTATTGCGAAGAGCCCGTCAGGATTCTTGATACGAGAGAACATGTACTGAGAAACCGGACGACGCGTCTGGTAAAAGATTTGTGGAGAAATCATAAGATGGAAGAGGCAACGTGGGAACCCGAGGAACTTATGATGAAGAACCACCCGAGTCTTTTTTTGCAGTTATACCCTAGAAATTTCGAGGACGCAATTATTTGAAGGAGGGGAGAATGTAACACCCCAAGCTTCCACGGTACGTTTCCCTTCGAATAATGCGATAGCGTGTGTTGTATGCAACCTCGAGTTCTAACACACACCACAACTAATTAAACTAGCGGTTGTGAATAGTAATACATAAATTTTGAAATTATATATATTTTATATTTTAAAATGGACTTTATTTTTGGATTCGGAATATCGAATTTAGCCTAAGGTGAAATTTTGGTACTTTTCGGATAACTTTCATATTTTGATGAATAGTGAAAATTACTAAATTTTAATTAAAAACAACTTTTTTAATCAAAATAATTAATAGTGATAAATTGTGAATTTGAGTGGTTTTAAATTATATTTAGAATATATTTTAACCATTTAATATAATGTTGGTCATTGGACATAATTTTACAATTAAACCGAACATAAAAAATTGTCAATCTTTTGATAGTTATTACCTCTAAAAAACACGCTTTTTGTTTTGACAGCGGGAATTAATTTTAAATTAATTTCTGCCACTTCTGTGTTTTGAATTTAGAAAAATGGATTCCATATTTGGAATCAGGATGTCCAAATTGTGTAAATAGGTAACTATTGTTTTTGGACATTTTGAATAATTACTGTGGTAAATATTTTATTTACCATGGTTAAGGTTAAATCCGGTAAATAAGGGTTAACAAAATAATATTATAATAATAAACAATTACCCTAAAACATGTCCTAACCTTATTGGTGGACACATACCCGACCCTGGGCATCCTTGGGTCGATTTGGGGGCCCCTTGGAGCCACTTGTATGTGGTAGCGACACATTATATTAATAAAGTTAAAATAAAAATAAAAATGGCATAAGCTTACAATTTTTAGAAGAACAATTATTACATAGGGTTATACATGTTGGATTTTCAATTATAAATATTCATTAGAAAGCTGAAACGATTTCCTACATAATGATATTTTATTTATAATTTTTAGACATCAAATAATTTAAATTATTAATGACACAATAATGATGCAATGTTTACCTCATTAAAAAATCATTTAAATAAATAAGATTATAATGATTAAAATATTATCTAAAACCTGTCCAATTCTTATTGGTTGATGTCATTTAGAATACGAGGAATCTTATCTTAGACCTCAATGATTTTTGGACCATTATAAACCGAATATAATTATATTATAAAGTAATACTTTCACTCTTTCCTAAAGCGCCCCTCCTCTCCCTTATAAAAGGAGACCACTTCTACTCATTCCTCACACCTCTCAAGCCACCTGGCTCGTCCAAACCCTGCCCAAATAAGCTCCCCACATCCCTCTCCTCCTCCTTGAAGCTTCCCCTTAGGCAGAAAGCATTTCAAGAAGTCCTTTGGTTCCAACCAAAGTGAGTTACCTAAATTAAAGGTAACGATTTCTCTTAAATTATTTTCATTTATTTTGCTTCTCCAACCCCCAAACTCTTTTTATTTAGTTTATTTTGTAACAACACCAATATCCAAAATATACTAGGATGCTTTTATAAGAAGGATTCAAACTACACATACACACAACTCCATCTAATGGATGATGAACATAATGTTTCTGTGGATGGCAAACTAACGCCTCACGAAACGATGATTGTTCAAATACATCTTACCGCCTCTCATGGTGGCCATTATGATGGCACTATAATTAAATATGATATTAATGATATATATTTTATATATAAGCTTCTGTAATTCCATTTTATTTCATATCATTATTCGTTTCATGTTGTATATACATACGATAATTTCATTTGAGGAAGTGCGGACTACCGCCCCCTTAAAATGATATGACTCGTTCATACCAAACATGGAACGTATAAAGGATGGTGTTAATGAACTTAAGTAACATATATAAAATATTATATTATACTGGAATAGTAATATACCTATGTATCATTTGGATTCGATTCTTTTAAAATAAAAATTAAATGGAAGTAGCGTTCGTGCGTACGTACGGACTACCGTCTCCACGAACGCGATGAGATTCATTCTCCATCGTATCCATTCAAGTCTTATTCTCATTTTAGGGTTAAAAATAATGTTAATATCATTCTTATTATGAATAAGATATAATCTATCCATTACAAACATGTCTTACGTAACCAAACATTTAAGAAGAACGAATTGATTATCACCCGAAACGACGATAATACTAAGATATTATTAATAAAGCAATGTTAAAAGATCATATATGATATCATATTAATGTATATGATTCTTGTATAATTTAATAACAATTATTTCACTATTATACAGGAGGTTAACCTACCCCAACAATGGAAAAGTACAAGGTAAGGGTTTACTTCGCAATCTCTTCATTATCCGAGGTTGTTTATACATAATTATCTACTGGGACCTCGTTATCATCCACGTCCATGTTTCTTCAAAATGTATTTCAAAAAAAATTTAATATTTAAAAGAATATGGGTTAAAGTCATTTATACCCTTGTTTGACTTTTTATAAGAGGTTTATAAGGTAATCTTTCCGTCGTTTTCCAAACAAGGTGCTTTTTAACCTTTTCGACAGAATTAAGATAAGAATGTTTTTTAACTTATACGGCGGGTGTGGTTATTTTCCGCCGTTATAAAATCGTCAAAGCTTCCCTTACAAGCTTATAAGAATATTTTCAAGAAAATTTTTTATTTTATATGGATCTTAAATGATTTCAAAAATAGAAAGATATATTTCTCAAAAAAGTGTTTTGATTTCATCTATGTCAACATCCTTTGACGGATTTTACGCTTATTTGAAGTTGATTTATTATGATACAAAACTTCTATATTGTATTGAAGGTTTTGTGATATGTTTGACTGTGGATGTGCTATTTTTATACCATTCATAGTTTATGGTGAAATTATTGACATTTCGTATGCTAGTTTTAATACGAATGTTTATGTTATGTTTAAACCTTTTCATATGGGAATGCATTGGACTTAATATGTGACGGGTGGAGCCCGCTATAGCTCCTCGATGTATCGGTAGGTCTCATGAGACAAAATAGTGTCTTGGAACAAGGCCTTGGAAAAATTCTTATTTGTAGTCTTGGCACGAGGCCTTGGCTATGTGGTTATGATAGTCTGGAATTATGCATTCCAACATTATGAAAGTGGTTATTGATATTGCATGTGATTATTCGATTAGTAGAATATACATGTGAACCAGTAAATGGAATTATTTCATTTTACTTTTGCCATACTATGTTGAAGTTCAAGTTTAAAAGGCTTTTGTTTTAGTAATTCATTGCCTTAAATGTTTATTCTTATTTTTGAACGTTACGCTATATTGTTATCCTTACTGGGCATTTGAGCTCACCCCTTTTCTATGTTTTATTTTTCCAAGGATTTGAAGATGTAAGTTATGAATGACCTGCAGGGATATTATGAGGGGATTATAGTGTGGACTGTGGAAACATTATGTTGTTGTAGTAGTTTTTCATTTTATGATGTAATGTAAAACTTATGAATATATCTAGTGTTTCCAAGGCTACTAAACCAATCGGTCTTTCGAGATTTGATCTTTCTTGTGATCATGCCAATGTTATGTAATAATGCACCGACTCTGGGTAACTGGGGTCGGGGCGTTACAGGTTATAAGTATAATAATATTTTAAAAAACTGTCATATTTTATTAAAATTCAGTGTTGCATGTAACACAACCTAAGAATGGTGTTGTGTATAAATAAAACTTAACTTGTTTTAGTGTCTGATTCAATCCATAAAATAATTTTTATTTATATGAATAAAAAATTAATTCATAAAAACTCGTGGTGTTACAGAACATGTACCTTGTGATAATATGACCACTAATCAATCTTTGAGAAAACCCAAACTCATTTGCATTAGTCAAATATATCATCAATCTAAAGTAATGTCTACCAGTTCTAAACCATCAATTGGTTCAATTTATAGAAATATGAAAACAGACAAAGGTTTCTTTTCACCTTTTTGGTTAAAATGACTGGAGAACCCTATGGATAAGTATTAGTTCAGATAAACTTCATATCTTCAAAATCAACTAGCTACGTCTTGAGCTCTTGAAACTCTGTATTTTCCATCATATAAAGAGGAATGGATACTGATGGAGATCCTAAAACAAGATCTATGGGAAAATATAACTATATCCTGGGAGTTTGTCCAATGAATTCATCCATGAAATCATCCCAGAAATAATCAACCACTCGAGGAAATTCAACCCGATGCGCTCCTTGATCATCCATATATATGAGAAAGAAATCTTTGATTCCATCACTCATATACCATAGTGATCAAGTCAATATCGGTACCCTAGGCATCCCATTCACCTTTGTTAATAAAAATCCTAATCTATGGGGATGTGAATGTCACCCTCCAGTGATATAATTCTATAAATGTGTGACAAGGAACCAACCAGTCCATACTGAGAATGACATCAAACCCTATCATCTCAATGAAAAAGAGTTCTCCAACAAAGTGACAACCACCTACCTCAAGGGGGAACTTCGTTCACTATAATACACTCTCCTATATAATCCGAAATGGAGTTTAGAGTGTCATAACATCATTAGGAAACTAAATAACAATCCCAAGGATTTCAATATTACGTAGAGATATAGATCATTGATAACCACCAGTATCAAACAAAGATGAAACTAATCTATAATATACTAAGATCATGCCTCTATCTGTAGATGTATTTACACTCTTCTACTATGGTCTATGTTGTATAGATTATATCTAGCTCGAATCGCATCCCTTTGAAGGGACCTCACTACCCAAAGTAAATCCACTTTGTTATAGCAGTACAATAGGTGCATGGAAACCACAAACATGACCTCCACCTTGTCCTGAATGATAAACACAACTCTAGATCCCATCATGATGTGGATATGGGAATCTTGCTCCTAAATCTGGATTCAACGTCGACCCACTTCCACTGACAGCTGGAGGGAAGGTCCTACATAATCATTATATATGGAAAATCATGCCTCATGCTCAACACTCGACTCAGTATCTATCACAATGGATCCTCATATATCCTCATCCCCCACACTGATAATATAATATAGAACTACCATCACTCAAAATATTGCGAGTATTCCTCATATGATATACCACAAAATGTCTTTTTCTTCCACTATACATAAAACCACTAGGTTGAGAGGATGCACTACCTTGCTCTACACCCACAATCTTTCCTCTGGTTATAGTTAGTAATAATCCCCAGATTCACTATATCTATTATACTATTCAACCAAAACTCATTGAACTATGATGAAAAGGAATTCTTAAGGCTTTCATCAATGCGACTCAACCTCTACTGGTCATCAGTAAGATAGATCCTTGTTAATAACTAAATATCTAAAAAGTATGATAAATTCTCCATAATGATCATCAAACCCTAGTCTAGATTCATGAGCTCACTAGCTCACTCATCCCTCAATGTCTTAGGGTAAAGGTAGTCATAAACCAAGATAAGAAATTGTAACAACCCCAACTCAATTAATATGGATTTGGGGGTTACTTCATTACATTCCTATTAAATACAAGTAATCACAACCTGAAGGACCGAATAGGTTATTAGTTTTTCATAAAAATATACTCACATGGAAACCTTATTACATTTGTAATTATATAGGGAACAAAACAAAGGAAATTAATTTTCATCCTTGATCTCATTCAAACATTTTATCTTCAAATCCAAGGGAAAAAGAACAAATAAAATGGTGATCCCAGATGATCAGTAAGGGTTACATATAGTAGAACATATTTGGAATTAATAATTTATGGCATGATAAATAAGTAAAAACTTATTATATTTAACTGATAACATTTCTATCATGATAGTATAAGGCATAAATATTATGGTAATGCAAATAATTGGAATCAAATTTCATTTAGTCAATAACATGTGCACAATCTGAATCCATTGATAATATCATTCGGAAATTCACATGGATAAACAATAAATGAGTTCTTAATGAAGTAAATACATACAATTGGATTCCATGATTTTTTATATCATGGTATCTACACTTTCAACACCTTTCATAATACAAATTAATTATTATAGGTAAAACTCATTCCATAAGGTCAACATATTCGTCTCAAGAGACCATCGATGCATCGAGGGGATATTTTTAACTATGCCACACACATGTCAGCATGTCCCATGAATTACTCATATATAAAAATGATTAATTCAATTCAGAAGTCAACATTAATTATCAACAATTATAGGTATTGAGTAAAATGTATAGAATTAGAAATATTTCCCTAGCTAATCAAATTACATTGAAAGTAAACACCGCCTGTAAAAATGGAACATGGATTAGAAAATAATTATATCAATGATATAAGAAATATGGATATTTAATGAAATATTAAATTTATGATTATCGTAAATAAAATTTTCATTATATACACCATAGAAAAGAAATTAGGTTCATAATGTTCAAATATGACTCAATGAAGTTAAATTGAGATGAAGTCCAATACCTCAAACTTATTTTTCATTGAAATGATTTAAACTCCTATATAATTTTTTAATTCATGTTATTAATTTATACTAGAACCAATTTAATATTTATGGTATCTTATATGATACTTTTATATCATCTTATCACACGTCTGTTAATAATATTTCTTTAATACCCTTCTTTTGTATTTGAACTAATTCATTTCCCTATGAATGTGTTGTCATGTAAATCCCAGTTCTAGTGCATAAGATATAGTTCCATAATCTATAGAATGATATTAGGGTCATATATAACAAATTTATTTATTATAAATATTTTTATAACCATTATTTCAATGGTGAACATGAAAAATGAATCACATTGTACCGTGGAGACGATAGATCGTACATATTCATGCACGACATTATCATTCATTTTTCAAGAATCAAATTCATGTCATAATTATGATATATATATCCATTATTTCCACCATTGCACCCATCTAGTAAAATTGGTTGTGAAAGTAAAATTACACCAGGATGTGGTGATGGTAAGATGTACATACGCACGCATGGGGCTATCATTTTTCATAATATGGATAAAATATGGAATATGGTTGACCAATAATCATAATATCATCTCAGTATATATATGATACTAGACTTATCACATTATCCTGGAAACAAATCAGGAATATTAATTATAAGAAGAATGAATTTTGGAACAGTCGGTAAAGATGATAACCTCTTCTAATAAGGATATCATTTATAAATTCTCTTAAGGGACCTAGGATAGGTCTTTTAGAAAGACCATAACCTCATGAAATTGAATAAGGATATTTACAGGAGATATTATCCTTTTTTTCAATCTATATTTCTCAAATTTGTGTAAATAAGGGAAGGGGGAGGCTCCCTTTTATAATTTAAGTGATGGGAACTTTAATAATTTCTCAAAAGATTAAATTATTATAAATTCATTTATCATGGAAAATGAATTCAAATGGAAGGTAACTCAAATATAAGATTGGTTAGGGTTGTAATATAATCGTAAAATATAATTTTAACAAGTTTAGGTGTCATTTTATACATTATATTTTTTATTAACCCCTTGGTTAATTATTTTTGACATTAACGAAAGAAACAATTATTTTAATTATAAAGGGTTAATAATGTTACTATAAAAAGTAAAATGACTCATAAATTGGAAATTTTAGGGTTTCTAGATATATTATATTTAAATTTATAGAGATAATATTTTTATCAATTCTAAATAATTTAATAAATTATTATTTGATAAATTATTATTAATATCAATTTTATCATTAGTCATTTAATTTAACTTCAAATACAACAAGACAATGGGGGGATTAGAATATAATGATTTATAACATCTATAATATATCCAATAGATCTATAAAATTATTTATACATAATAAATCATCCAAAAAACATCAAAATTAATATTTTTAAAATCATTATTTTATTGTTTTGTTAATGAAGTAAATATTGTTATAGCATTGTAGAAGAAATTAAGGAAATTATATAATTTCTAAAAAAAATAAAGGTAAGTTTCTATTTTTTAAATAATTTCATTAATATAAAAATAAAAATTTATTTTCATTCATATTTTAGTTTTTTCCCATGTGGACACATAAAAGATATTAAAAACAAAGAGAGTGAAATTTTATAACTATCTTTGTTTTAAATAATATATAAGTCCTTTTTAAGGAAAAGTGTCAATTAAATAACTAAAATTCGATCATTATATCATAAATGTATAATATAATTCATGAAATAAGAATTAGGAGGAATAATTATGAACTTTTCACTTGTATTCTTCCTAAATTAATCCAATTTACCCTTTACCGAGGTGATAAATTTTACAACGGTTACTAATAGTTTTGAAAAAAAATATAGGGGAACTAATTAATAAATTTGAAACTCATGAATCAAAATATGGAATCCATTTTTCAAAATTCAAAACATATATGTTTTAGAATTTAATTTAAAATCAAACTGGAAAACTGCAATGAAAAATGTTTTATAAAAAAGATGTATTTTTTACTATTTAGTGGAAAATAGATATTTTCAAAAAAATATGAATAATTTATTATAAGATAATTTTTAAATTTATATTTCAAAAATTAATTTCATTTTTTTCAATAAAATTTATAAAATATTCAAAAAAGAACTTAGAAACTAGTGCACCATTAAAAGGTGTCAAAAGTATATTTATAAATATACATCTTTTTATGTGTAAAATTAGATATATTCTTTTCTTATTTCAAAAAAAATATTTGATTAATGTAAAAACTTTTTATTGAAGAAAAAATGTTTCATTTGTATTATTCACTAACAGTAAATAATTTAATTTAACAAGTTAAAAAACATTTTGTTCAAAGTAATAATTTTTTATAAAAACGTTTCATTTATATTCAATCGGTTTTTATATTCATTTATAATTAACTAGTAACCAATTAATTCTGATATATATTTTTATAACATAGTTAATCCTATTCATAAACATTATTTTAACGTATATGAGATAACTATTATGTTAAATAAAATTATTGATAGTATATCATGGTTCGTTTAAGCTCGGGGTTGCGTGCAATGTAAGCTATCAAATAAATTAAATTTATTTAAAAAGACATGTACCATAAAATCTTATGGTGTTATATTCTTCCCTCATTCAAAAACTTTTTTACTCAAACTTTTCATGAATATTACCTTCTAAATAGATGATAGTGGTTCTTCTTCATAACAACCTCAAATTCTCAGGCTCCTTCTTCCATTTTATGGTTTCCCTGAAAAACCATTACTAGTCGAGTCATATGATTCCTCGGTACTTTCTCTTTAGGGTGAAGAATTTCAATATGCTATTCACAACAAGACATAATAGGTTCTAGTTCTATTTCTTCCTAGATGAGTACATGGTTTGGGTCTGACATATACTTATTTAACAATAATGGGTGGAACACATCATGAACTTTATAAAGACTTGGTGGAATTATTAATTTTTAAGATACATATCAAATTAATTCTATAATTCTAAATGGTATGATGTACCTAGGGATCATTTTACCCATATTTTTTAACCTTATGAAACCCTTCCATGGATACTCTATCAGAAATACATGATCTCCCACTTGAAATTTTGAAATCCTTTATCTCGTTGTCAGCTTAACACTTTTGGATACATTGAGCTTCTTTAATATGAACCTCAATTATCACTACCATTATTATAGTCTCATTAAAAAGTTTTGGGCTTATTAGTTTCATTTAACCAACTTCATCCCAAACATTTTGAGTATGGCATCTCTTGCCATATAAATTTTCATATGGTCCAATTTGAATACAAGAATGGAAACTATTATTGTAGGAAAACTCTGTCGATGGTAAATACTAATCATTCATACCATTAAAGTCAATTAAGTGTAATATAAACATGTATTCTAATGTTTGAACAGTAATTTTAGACTATCTATTAGTTTTTGGATGATTTGTGGTGCCCAATGAAGCTCATTATCGATATCCTTCTGAAGACTCTTTCAAAATATTGATATGAAATGGGTATCTCAATCAAAAATAATCAATAGATGTGCACCATTAAGTCTTAAAAATTGATTAATATATAGTCTTTCTAAGCATTAAAGAGGTAAATCTTTTCTTATAGCAAGAAAATGTGTTGATTTGGAAAGGTGATCAGCAATAGCCCAGATCACATCATTATTTATGGCGTTGTTTGGTAATCCAATAAAGAAGTCTGTAGTAATGTCATGCCTCTTCCACATATGAATAGGTAGTGGTTTCATGACTCCTCTAGTATTTCTTCTCCTAGCCTTCACTTGTTGAAAAACTAGAAATATTATTACATTTTCAGAAATTTCCCATTTTATATTATCCCACTAAAAATATTCCTTCATATCCCTATACATCATGGTACTATTGTATTTTATAGAGAAATTTAGGTTGTGAGTATCATCCAATAGTTACCTTTTTAGATTAGGTATTGATGTAACACATAACATTTCCAAAAATTTCAAAACATCATCTTCACACAACAAAACCTTCCAATTTTATATCATTCACAGCTTTAATTTTATTACCAAAATCGTCATCATCATATTATGATCTTTTTATCTTTTACAATAAAAATGGTTTCATAATAATTTAAAAAGTAGTGGTGTCTACAATATACTAATAATTCCTATATCAATATTTACTTAATCTATGAAAAAAGTATCTCTCTTGATCCTCATATAAGTTATAATTCAATGATATTTCCCTTTTAATGCGTCTTCTACCTTATTTTCTTTTCTTGGGTGGTTGTATATTGAGAAAAAAATAATCTTTGAGTATCTCAATCCATTTTATTTTCCATATTTTGAGTTAATTCTATGAAATTATATCTTTCAAACTCTTTTGAACCATATATATCTCAAATATTTCATCATAGAGTTAGTGTCTCTATATCTTCAGAGTAAATATTATGGCTATTAACTCAAGATCAATAGTTGGATAATTTTGTTTGTAAGTATTCAATTGTCTTGATGCATATGCAATAATGTTATCATTTAGCTTTACAAAACAACCTAATCCTTTCTTTGATGCATCATTCTATATCACAAACCCATAATTTCTTGATGTTAAATTCAAAATTAGATCATTGAGAAATATTCTCTTCAATTCTTCGAACCATTCTTCACATTATATTATCCATACAGACATAAACCCTTTATGAGTGATCTTGGTTAATGAGTCAACCAAATGGGAAAAATTATGAATGAATGTCCAATTACAACTAACTCAACTAATGAAACTACATAACTCAATTATGTTAGTTATTGTAGTCTATTCTTATAATGCCTTAATATTTGCAGGATAAACTCAAATTCCATCCCTAGAGACAATATGGCCATGAAAATAAATTTCCTAAAGCCAGAATTCACACATACAAATTTCCCATATAACTCATTACTTCTAAGAGTCTCAACATTGATCCAAAATTAAATCTCATGGTCTTCATGTCTTTTAGAATACATAAATATATCATCAATAAATACTAAACAAACCATCAAGACATTTTTTGAATATTTTATTTATTAGATTCAAAAAAACTAAGGGTGCATTATTCAACCCAAAAAGAATTACTGTAGTCATGTAACATCGATACCTCGTCCAAAAATTTATCTTCACAATGTCTTTCTTCCTTACTCACAATTGATGATACCTGGAATGAAGTTCGGTCTTGAAAAAATATTGTGCTTCTTGAATATAATCAAATAAATCATCAATGTGAAGAAATGGATACTCTTTATTTATCATAATTGTGTTGATTTCTCTATAATCAATGCAGAGCCTCCTATATCTATCTATGTTTTTTACGGAGAGAATGGGGGCTCTCTATAGTGATAGTCTTGGGTGAATAAATCACTTACTCGTCAACTCAACCAGTTGTTTCTTCAACTCCACAAATTCCATAGTGGTCATTATATAGTGAGTAATTGATATAGGTCTTGTATCAGGTCTTAAATGAAAGAAAAATCCAACCACATGCTCCAGTGGGAGTTCAGGTAATTCCTCAGAAAAAACATCAATGTATTCCTATATAATTAGTATATTTTCAATTATGAGATTACCTTCTTCATCCCTAGATATTTTTTCTCTTCCCTCCTAATAATTTCATTTATTAGGGCTACTAGGGGTGGATTTAGATAAGAGTCGGATGATAAATATTCTTTTCTAAAGATAAGGAATTATATATCTTCTTCACAAATCATAATTTTATTCTTCTTAAAATAAATTTTCACATCATTTTTTGGAAATCCAGTCCATACCAAGGATTATATCAAATTCAACCAGAGGAATGATGATAAGGTCATCAAATAAGTCTTTTTTATGTGTTATAATGGGGAATTCCAAACACACCATTATCTTAATGAAACTTCCCTAAGTATTTTTAACTGATAAATCCCTTGTTAAATCAAAAGGTAAATGTCAAATTTTATTAAAAAATTTGGTAGATATAAAAGAGTGTGATGATTCAGAATCAAATAATGCATTGGATAAATATTAATAGAGGGTTAATGTACCTTCTTCCACATCATTGGGTACTTATACCTCATATTTAGTGATTACATAATCCCAGTCATCTCTCCTTGTCATCTTCTATGGCAGATTCCCTTGACTCTTGGAATAATGGTTTGAATAATTCCCCATTTATTTGAAGTTTAATCACTAGATATAATTAGTTTTGTTTCCCCTAGTACTCGTGAGATATATGTCTGGATTCTTGAAACTTGTAGCACACTCATGTTCCCTTCATAAATTTACCCAGATGTTTCTTCCAACAATTCTCAAAAGATATAAAATGATTCATTACCTTGTTTTTTCATGATGCTTTACCTTTCTCAAGGTTATCATCTGCCCTATTCTTCTCTTTATTTCTATTGAATATATAAGATCTAAAATAATCCTTATCTTTTTTTATGGCTCATATAACAATTTCATCATATGATGAAATACATTGGGAAAATAGTTACCTTCAGAGGTTTGTCTTAAGGCCTTCAAATAAATTACTAATCTTGCTCTTTGAGTTACATATATAATCCATAGAATACCTGGATGGTCTTGTAAAAGTATCCTCACATTCAATAACAATTTCTTCATCCTTTTTCTTTAAGATGAGGAACTTTCTATTCATCTTAGTTCATTTTTCACTGGGAAATATTTATCAAACAATATTACTTTCAAACCTCTCCACTATTTATCTTATATTTCTTCTTATTCATTATTATTTTTGATAATGACCACCATTGATCAGTATCTCCTCTAAGATAATACACTTCCAAAGTAACCTTTTCTATTTTATATCATCCCAATTCTTGATATAACTTCTCAGGGGACATAATTAATTTATTAGTAACCATAGGGTTAGTACTCTCCCTAAATTATGGGGGATTATGTGACATGAAGCAATCCAACATAGGATAATCACATTGTGTAACATATGGTTTAACCATTCAAAAAAATTTATTTGTTATAATATGATTAAGATATCCTGATATAGTAATGATATTCTCTATTTTAGAACCAATTTTTTTCACTTATCAGTGGGAAAATCGCTAAATTTTCCATAGTTATTTATTCTCTTCCTTACATTATTTTCCATCACTAATTAATGGCACTCACTGAGTTAGCCCATAATAATCTTGGTTATTGAGACATAAAATAAAAAACCCACTGATGGCAAAATTATTTAAATGATATAAGTAATTATTAATGTTCTCATATTTGTTAAGTATATTTTAAAAGTTATTCCCCATTATTTCTACTAAACATCCTCTAATACCAACTGTAACAACCCCAACTCCAGTAATTTAGAGTCGGTGGCCACTTCATTAAAATAGTATTAAATATAAAAAATCATATCTTGAAGGATGGAATAGTTTCATAGTTTTGGAAAACAAGATACATACACCAAAACCTTATAAAAATTGGTAATTATACATAGAACATAAAAAAGGAGAGTAATTTTCATCTCAGGTCTCATTCAAACATTTAATCTTCAAATCTAGGTGAAAATATAACAAATAAAAGTTTGATCTCATATGCTCATTAAGGTTTACATACAATAGAAGCTATCTTGAATCAATAATGTTTGGCATGATAAATAACTAAACACTCATTCCATTTATCTGATAACTTATCTATCATGAGATGATTGGGGTTAAACATTATGGCAATGTAAATAATTGGAAACAAATTCCATTTAATCAATAACTTTTTTACAATCATAATCTATGAATAATACCATATTGAAAATTACATATATGAACAATTACTGGGTACTTATTGAAGTAAATGATTACTATTGGATTCAATGATCTCAAACATCATGTTATCTATACATTGAATACCTTTTACAAAATATTTTAATCATTATAGGTAAAACCCATTTAATTGGACCAACTTATTCATCTCACGAGACTACTGATGTATTGAGTGGCTATTTATAATTGGGCCCCACCCATGTTTACATGTCCAAAGAATTCCTCATATATAAAAAAGATTAATTTAATTCATGAATTAATATGACTTATCAAAAATTATATGTATTGATTAAAATATATAGAATTAACATTATTTCACTATTTAATAAAATAACATTCAAGGTAAGAACCGCATGTAAAAATGGTTCATGGATTAGTGAATAATAATATACATGATATATGAAATATGGGTATTTAATGGAATATTCAACCATGAAGATCATAAATAAAAGGGTCATTATATAGACTATATAAAATAAATTAGTCTCAAAATATTAAAACATTCCTCAATGAAATGAAATTGAGATGAAGTCCCTTACCTCACGCTTCATTTTGGTTGTACATTATTTAACCGCCTATATAACGGTATAAAGAATGTTATTAATATATAAATGAACCATTTTAATATTTATGTTACCTTATATGATCCTCTTATATCATCTTAACACTAATTTGTTAATAATATTATATTATTACACTTGTTTCGGGTGTTAACTGCTTTATTTTCCTATGCTTGTTTTGTCATATAAGTCCTGATTCTTATGTATAGGATATAGTTACATCATCTAAAGAATTATATTAAGGTCATGTATATCATATCTATTCATTATATACTTTTATAAAATCATTTTTTGAATGTTCATCCTGTAAAATAAATTGCATTCGGTTGTGGAGATGATTGGTCATATGTACTCGCGAACGACGATATCGATCCCTTAATAGTAAAAGTATAAAGAAGTGTATGGTATATATATTTTTATAGAATAAAGATAATGTCATAATTGTCATATATATACATTATTTCCATCATTATACCCATTCAAGTAAATTGGTGATGAAAACAAATTACATTGTGGCGTGGAGAGGGTAAGTCATATGTACGCATGCGCGATTCAGTCATTTTTTTCATAGAGTGGATAAAACATGGAATATGGTTGTACGATAATAATAATAATATTTTATTATATACATATTATACTAAATATATTACTTTCTCATGAAAAAAACTCATTAAGAGGAAGTAGAAGAAGATATAATTTTTGATGAGTCTGTAAAGACGATCACCTCGTCTAAGAAGGATCCCTTGGATAATTCTCTTAAGGGACCTAGGGTAGGTATTTCAGAAGAACAAAAACATCAATAACATAAATAAGGGTGTTTATAATAGAAATTGGTATATTTTTGTAGAGATAGATGTCTCAATGTGTTGTTAAGAAGTGGAGGAGGATATTCCTTTTAATAAATGAAGTGAGGGGTATTTAGGAATTTCTCAAAAGATTAAATTATAATAATTTCATTTATCATGTATAATACCACAAAATCATAAGTAATTTGAATATTATACGGTTTATGTTTGTAATATAATCAACCAATATAATTTAAACATGTTTATGTGTCATTTTAAACATTATCTTTTTTATTAACCCCTTGGTTAATTATTTTTTATTTTAACCATGGAAACCATTATTTTTAATATAAAGCGTTAAAAAGGTCAATGTCAATGGAAAAAAGGAATCCTAAATGTACCTTTAATAATATTTTTAACTATATTCCATTATCATGACCAAATATAATATTTTTATGAATTTTAAATAATTTAATAAAATATTATTTTGATAAATTATCATTAATATCAATATTGTCACTATTAATTTAATTTTACATCAAATACAATGAGAAAATGGGGGAACTATAATATAATGCTTCCAAACATATCTAATATATGCTATAGATATTTAAAAAAAATTAACTCATTAACTCATCCAAAACATATCAAAATTAACATTTTTAAAATTAATTATTTTATTTTATTGTTAATTGAATAAATATTGTTTTATGATTGTAGAAGAATTTAAGGTAATGATAGAATTTATTGAAATTAAAAATAAATTCTATGACTTAAATAATTTCATTAATATAAAAATAAAAATTTATTTTTATTCATGTTTTACTTTTTCCCATTTAGACACGTAAAATGTATTAAAGACGAATAGAGTAGTATTTTGTTACTATCTTTGATTTAAATAATATATAAGTCATTTTTATGGAAAAGTCTACTTTAAATAATTCAAATTTGATCCTTATATAAAAATTTTAGAATCAAATTCATAAAATAATAGTTCTAATGTATAATTATGAATTTATCACATAGATTTAACCTAAATTAATTTAATTTTCCATTTATTGAGTTGAGAAATTTTACCATGGTTAACATTCATTTTAACCAGAAATAAAAGTGACATAATTACTAAATTTGGACCTTATGAATCCAAATATAGAATAAATATTTTAAAATAAAAAAAAACATGTACATTATATTTTAATTTAAAATAAAACTAGAATATTTCAATGAAAAATGGTTTTTAAAAAAAAACGATATTTCTCATTATTCACTGCAAAATGGTATTTTTCTGAAAAATTATGAAAAATTCATCCGAATATAATTTTGACATTCATATTTCAAAAATTAATTTTATTTTTTAAAAATAAAATTTATAAAAGTTTCAAAAAATTTAAAAATAGGGGCACCATTAAAAGTAGACAAAACTACCTTTAGAAAAAATGAATCTTTTTTTGCTTAAAATTAGAATTATTATTTTATTATTCCTATAAATTCTATTTGATGAATGTGAAAATATTTTATTAAAGATATAATATTTTATTTTAATAAATCACTAATGATAATCAATTAAATATATTAGGGTAAAACACCTTTGGGCATATTAATTGTTTTTTTATAAAAACATTTACTTTATATTTAATTGATTATTTATATTAATTTATAATTACTTGCTAAATAATGAATTCAACCGTATAATTTTATAACGTAGTTAATCATATCCATACCCATTATTCTAATGGCTAAGTGATCACTATTATATTGAATACTAATATTAATAGTATATCACAATTCATTTGAGCTCATTAGTGCATGAAATGTGAGCTATTAAAGAAATTAAATTTATTTAAAAAGAGATATATCATAAAATCATGGGGTGTTATAGAAATACCTCCAAGCCATATGGTGAACTCCATCATCCTTGTTCAAAACATCCCACCAGCACTTATCTTCTCTTTGAAGAATATATGTAGCGAGATTCACTCCCCTCTTAGTTGGGTTCTCAAGATGCTCAACAATCGATAAAGTATCCTCAAGTCACTGCTCAACAGCCTATGCACCACCATCCCCCAAAAATATGGGTGGGTGATACTGCTATAACACTTGATTCAGCTCTTCCATATATGATGTTGGATTCATGGATCCATGAAATGTTTGTATAAAGTGTTAGAAACCCATGTATAACTGGCCATCATCACCAATATCCAGTAAAAATGGCGGTGCCACAAGAGGCACTACTGGAGGTTATACTAATTGATCAAGGCCCACCACCTATGAATCATGGTCACCACCACCCTCATAGAATATGAATGGATCCCATCATAGTGGAATGCCTCTATAATTCCAAGCACACACCTTAAAATACTTGATAAAATCCAGATCACATATAATAGCATAAGAGATGTCAAAGACTTCCTATAAACAAGCCAAACCCCTCACCCAAATCCTAAATTCAGGACAAGTTAATCATAAAGATTAGAAAATAATATAGAGTACACTACCTCCATCCCAATAATATGGTCAGTTCTGAGTCAAGATCTCTATTTCATGTTTGGCATTCTGATATATAGAGTGTCAATTGTAATTTATAAAGGAAAATCCATTTAAATTAAAATTAGAATACCTATTTAATAGAAACAATTTGTTTTCAGAATTAAACATTTTTTATGTTCATTTAAATTTAAATAGTAATTCTATGTAAAGTTTGAACCATATGGATCACACCTTCCAATTTATAAGGGCACATACACCACTTAAACTAGAATATGCAGTCTATTTAATCCCCACTCATAACATGTTCTTGCTCATGCAACCAATGGTCCATGACTCAACATGCCTTAATTGATAGATTACGGTGTCTACTATAGTATATAAAGGAAAACACTATTTATGTTATGGTGTCCACTTTAAGAAACAATTATGTTTCTCATTCCCCTTCAAGAAACTTCATTCGAATAAAAAAAATTTCACACAAGAAACACATAATAATGTCATTCAGTAAAGAAAAGAATCCTATATGACATGGAATATTCATATAATCTGAATCCATTAAGGTTCCTGAAATGATGCATGATCCATACTTCCTTTCCTTGTCATTACAAGGATAAAATTAAATTCCCCAACCACAACAATAATAACATCACATATCATGTGAATCACCCAACTATGGAATCAAACCAACTATAATAAACACAATCCTGAATAATATATCATCCAATGAAATTTGGTTTTTTCCCATATGTTGGTTATATACACCCAAGAATATCTCATTACCAAAATCTGACACATTCTAATTTATCCTTTCTTTTATCCCAAATAGTAAGACAAAATAATAAAAGAAAAGAAAAATCGATATGATACCACTTTGAAACA
Organism: Viscum album; assembly: GCA_963277665.1. Lineage (NCBI taxonomy): Eukaryota > Viridiplantae > Streptophyta > Magnoliopsida > Santalales > Viscaceae > Viscum > Viscum album. The sequence goes on along the minus strand of OY728139.1, from coordinate 682,915,340 downwards.
TCCTGACCCATATCCACTAAATTATTCCCCAAGTTATTGAGTCATATGGTCTTAAGAACACCTCCCTATATTCCAAAGGCTTCTGACTAATAGTGAAGGTCTAAGGTAGTACAATATAGAGACTATAACCTCATAATCATAGTGTATCACAATGGTCTAATCGCATCCATAAATATCAAAACCATAATATAAATATTTGAAAGACGATATCATCCAAATGACAGTAATAATAATCAAACCAAAGTAGCGTCATGTAGAATATGATGATCATGTCATGTATCTATAAAAAATGAAAGGAAATACAAGGAAATACTAATCCCATAAATTGCATGTATCAAAAGAATAAAAAACCAAAACTAACTATATCTATATAGAATCATGACCAAAGATCAGTCCAGCGCTCCCCAACTCATAAAAATAGTCGAATCGAGCAACAAAAAATATGTGTTTTCCCCAGTCCCTACCTTGAACCACGATGTCTTTCCATGTACCCAACGGTGGCCCGAAAAGGATGTGATATAACACTCAATAGGCCACCACCAATGGTGTCTATAACATGTATACTCTGTCCATATTTGAAGAAGTAGTGTGTAATATTTATAATATAAATAAGAAAGTTAAAAAAAAGTGATACATTCTGACCCATAAACTATTATCAAACACCCCTAATAAGGTTCAATAATAATCAATCCACAGTAATCATGGGATAAATATAAATCATGATAAAACATCCATAATAGAAAATGTCTTGTAATCCAGTTCCAGAAATGAAAGCTCGAACCCAAGGAATAAAATTTCCAAGGCATCCTCATATAGTCAATGGAGCATCACTATATCAAATTCAGTAAATACCTGTTTGGAGAATATGGAGAATTTCTATGGAGCATGAATAAGGAGATCCAAGAAAGATGGATCTTGGGAGTAGAAATGTCCTAGGAATCCAAATTAAACAGGATCCATGGAGTAGAATTTATAGGGAATATTATAGAACTATAATCTATGTAGTATAAATTTCCAAGTCATCCTCTATCATAATCAATTCATCATCATATAATCAAGTCACAATCCAAGATTTCATTTAACCCATTTTTCATTTTCCATATAAACCCATTTATCCAATTCATTATATATTTTACCATTTAACAACATGAATTCACATGTAAAAATTGGCTTACACATTATCTTATTCAATAATTTAATTATCACTCAATATAATAAGGATCCCACTAAAATAGTGATCTCATACACAACCAATGAGGTGGTATAATAAGGGGAAGATAAAATAACATAACTTTCTAGAGGTCCATATTGGGGATATCAAAATCCAGCCATAAAATAGCCCTATGTGGAAATCCTAATCATGTTCTAACAAATTATTCAATACATTAAACTAATTTTAGGAGAAACACTAGAAATTATGGCATGTGGAACATTGGAAACAAGGTATATAAAACACTAAACATTAAGGGAAAGTAATAGACCACCTAATTTTTACCCGTTATTGAATTCCCATATAGTATAGGCTATTAACTCATATTTTATTGAAAAAATAATATAATGATATAACAACCTTGAAATAGGTCATATTAGCTTGCACTAAAATAACTCTATTAAAATGAAGAAAAATAACGAAAGGTGTAAGATGAATGAAGAACTCACTAGCATGTATACAATGATAAGAAAGGTGTTTTGAATTGAAGTTCACATCATGAAATGAGATCAAATAATACCTTAAAGGATTAATGAAATCATCTAAAGGGGGTGTTTACCACTGGGAAGAATAAGGAAAAAAATGAAATGGTTTAAAATTATTTTTAAAGGAAAATGGTCATTTTACGCAAAAAATATTGGGTTACATGGTTTTTTCACATGGTTGGACAATTTCTGCCCTAACAGTGTACCCCCCACTACCACAACAAGGTTCATATTCATAGATTGGGAAACCATGTGTAAAATGTGTTTCACACCAATGCTAAAAATTTGTGGTGGCTCATACGGGCTTGTGGCCCTCGCTTCAGAGTTTCCTTAAATCGTGAGGCCCTACTCTATCTTTGAATCGTCCCACATGGTTCACTCAAACTGTACATCCTCAGTCGCATGGTTTCTATTAACCATGTGACCCACCTTTTTTTTTAAAAAAAATCTAGTCTATAGGCTCTAAAAAATACTTGGACACCTATGAAATTTCCTTGTCATCAATAGGTACTCAAATTAGGTCAAAACCAAGAAATTAAACCAAAACACAAAATATGTGTACGTTATTGGAAAACCAGGTATATTCTTTGAAAACTTAGAATAAACCTTGAGAAGTTTGAAACAACCTTATAAAGTTATAAAATAAACCTTATGAATTCTAAAAAACAACATATAGAAATTATAAATGAACCTTATGAAGTTTAGACTTTTTCAAATTCACAACCACATGTATATTTTTTAATTGTTCTAACTAAACAAAAATCATCTCAAAACCTTTTCAAATACTTCAATTCCACTCATAGTCATTACAAATAACATTCAAATCATTTAATCATGCATAGATAGAAAAAAATACAATATTCATAAATTACATCTGGTATTCCAATCTCCCCCCTTGGTATTTTTTATCAATAGCAATCAACTCTTTTAGAGATCATACAAGTTTCATCAAACCATATCATTTCTCTAACAAGAAGCGTATTGGAACCACACAACCAGATAACGAAATGTTTCTATTATAATTTTATTCCTTCGAAATAAGAAAATTTTCGAAATGTAAATTGAATTCTCTCCTCCACCTTAATTTATGCACTCAATATTTCTAATTTTAATACCCATTTTTACAATAACATCAACTCCCAAATCCACGACTGATTTTAGAAAAGTTGTTCAATATTTATCCCCATTTTACAATAGAATACAAGGCTATGTGGGGGGTGGGCCTTCCCAAAATCACTCAAGTAATAGGGAGGGGATAAACCACATATTCAGCCTCAAATTATAAAATCTATGCTCTGGGATTACTTTTGAGCATATTAAAGAATATTGGTTTTAGGTAACAATAAACATCAGATTTATATCACCATTGTACACCTTCTAATTAATAAAGTAAAACATTATATTAATGTTCTTTTATCTTTATTATTGCATTGTATTTATATATATATGAATAGAATATTTATTTTTACATAAAATTATAAGATATAATTCATTATTCACCATCAAATCATCAATTTTCTCTTTCATCTATATCATTAGGGTATAGGAACTAGTAGAACCAATATATTCTACCTTTAGTGCTTAGTACTAAATTCTATTTATTACTGTTATAACTTACTGAACTTCCTGTTGAAAGACATATTCCATATAAAGTGTATTTTCCATCATCACAATCACCATCCTAGCCTATATCAGTGAATCCAAATAGATTTTAGTGCTCTTTTTCTTCTATATTAGTCTAAAGATAAAATTTATTTTGGTATATGTAAGTAAAATTTTTTAAGCCATCAAATGGGATTATTTTATATATCTTAGATGTCTATAACTCAATCTCATTGCATATAAAATTAATTTCCTTGAATAAATGATATAAAGTAAATGTTTTTGTTCTTCTAAACTCTCTTTGACTCACACATTCTCTTTAACATCATTAGGTAGCATCATTACATCTTGTATTAGTGTGAACATAGGTTTTGAGAAATCAATGCTAAATTTCTTCAACAATTCCCTTATATATTTCTATTGCGGGAAAATAAAATTTTCTTCATTAATCACTTGAAATCCCATAAATTATCTTCATTATCCCAACATGGGAATCTCAAATGTTTTCTCTATTTTCATAGATAAATATTTAAAATCATTTTTTGGAACAACTATGAAGATAATATCATTAAAATATACTATTTCAATGAGACTACCTATTTAATTTATCTTATATTCAAATTTATGCCCAATTTTTCCTTTATAAAAACCATACTTCTCAGGTAGCCATCCATCTTTGAGTACAAAGATCGAGGGGCCTATTGTTTCCCATATAGATTCATCTTTATCATGAAAATACTTGTTCCATCAATTTTAATAACAAATACTTCAGGATACTCAATATAAACATCCTATTTCACATCACCATTCATCAAGGAATTTTTCACATATATTTTATATATTTTGGATTGTGTTTGAGAATTTATAACATATAACATTCTGATGGATTCCAAACTTGTAATGGGAGATAAGGACTCTTCAAAATCACCCAATTTAAATTAAGATTAACCCCTTCAAAAAAATCTTTGTTCCTTGTGACCAATACCTTATCATTCAAATTATTCTAGAATACCCACCTACCTCAATTAATTTTTGTTTGGTTGAGCGGTAGGATCCCAAGTGGAATTTATCCAAATCTAGTATATTTATTCATTCATATCTCCAAAACATTCATTGTTATTGATTGATTCATCCAATGAGTTTGGATCTATTTGGGAAATTAGAGTTGTTTTATTATTACACAGTATCCTTTGTAAAAATGGAGCACTTTGATAACCAATTATATTTTTTATCTCTACATGTTTCTCCAACCTTTGATACTTTTGTTTTACATTTTAATAAACCTCTCATTCATCACTATTTTGGTCATAATTAGCATCATCAACATGTGTCTCATTTTAATTCAGTTACCCACTAGTTTTGTCAAAAAAAATCTCAATGTTTCCATTAGATTTATCATAAGATATGGTAAATGGTTCATCAATAAATGAAGGAATTTTAAATACTTTTATATCATAATAGTCAATAATTTAGTAAATCATTTTCTTCCAACACCTATAGATTTACTATGAGTCATGTATCTTATAAATATACCCTCCTCGACCTTCTCATAAAATTTACCCAGGTTTTATTTCAACAGTCTCATTAAATAGGGTATTACAAATAAGATAATGAAATTAATAGTTGGATTCCAATTATAATATATATCATAATAATCAAAGTTAGAGTTATTTCTCTGTAAATACATTTTCTGATGTGCACATTGGTGAATAAATATCCTCCTTAAAATCATAAAATATTTAATTTATCAAGCATAAATGTCCTCAATTCAATAAACCTTATATTCAATATTTCTGAAACACCATTCTAAAAGGGAATATATGGAGTTTTTATTACTGCATAATCATATATTTATCTATATATAGTTTAAAATAATTATTATTAAAATCTCTTCTACTTTAGATCATCATCCTATTGATAGGAATTTTTAATTCTTTTTTAGATTCTCATATAAATTTCTTGAACAACTACACTATTTGGGACTTCTATTCCATAAAAAATAGATTTTTCATTCTTGTAAATTCATATTTAAATTTAATAAAATATAAAAAACCTTAGTGGACTTGTTCCTCATAAGTCTACATAAATATTAGATACTTAATTCAATAGGTCTGGTTGATTGTATATATACTCTCTTATGTTTTCCATGCACTGTCCTCTCATTTTTACAAGTTGTACACATGATATATCTAAATTTTCTTAGTTTAGGTGAATCTATTACACTATTTTCTCTTAATATTTTGCTCAATATTTTTTATCCAATATGATCAAGTATTCTATTATAAATATTATTTTCTTATTTTCTCCAAGGTATCAAGAATCTCTAAGTTCACCAATCTGAAATAGATTCATACGTGTCCTATAACCTTTGATGGTGAATATTTTATATTTAATTATCTTGTTTAAGTGAGGGTTTCTTTAGAAAATTAATTTATTTCAATCATCACAAAGGTGAATGACACTCATTAAGTTATAATAAAGAGCATCTATAAATAACACCCATTCATACTATAACATTTGTGGATTTATTTTTGTTGAACTAATTCTCATGATCATGAGTGACTACACCACCATTTGGTTCTTAAATGTTAATTATAATCAAGAAATATTCAATAATATGTGATGAGAATCCACTATCAAGAATTTTTTTCTTTCTACTCTAGCCAGATTTAGCAGCCACCTCAACAATAATTGATTCTCGCCCTTATTTATTCTCTGAGTATTATTTTATCCATAATCCTATTATTTTTTCCCTCATATAATTTTCAAGAATTATTCTACATATTTACCTTTATGATTAAAATTATATAGATCTCTTCAAGAGAACCAAAACTATTTTGGATGGGAAATATAGAATAACATGCATTCACTACCTACTTCTTTATGGTCTTTATTCATCTATTTTCTGGGTAGATCCCCCTTAATCATAGTGATATCTAGTTCCATGGGAGACAAATATTATACAAAAAAACATATTCCTTGTTTCCAAAAAACTCTACAACAAAAAATTTCCCTTTAAACCTAGTTCTTCAATGATACTTTTGAGTCTATCTATTAGTTTCACCTTTTTTGGAATAAATCTAGCCTTCCTTTGATTAGGTTCAGGGGAGTATTTCTTTTTCAAACTACCTTTTGTTTTTGAATATTTAACCTTCTGAAGAAGTTCATCATAACAGGATTGTCCATAATGGATTTTATAATCTACACTTTTATTTTAAAGGGATTCGCAATTTCTAAGTATCATATATGTAGATTTTACCAAAACTTTTGTAAAACATATATAATCATATTTCAATCAAGATACATTTACATTAATAGTATTATCAAGTTGATATATCATTTTCCTTAGTATATTATCAAACCTAAGACACCTAGACTTATCCATTTTATTTTATTCTTCTTTAGTAATAATTATCCTCTGAATTGTCATTATAATCCTTTCCTACTTAGTAACTTTTTCATTAAAAATATTGATCTCCTATATAAGATAATTTTCACTATTTTCAACCTTATATATATATATATATTTCTTCATATTGTTAACTTCCATATTGAGATATTTTATTTCTTTATTTTATTAAGTGTTTATTTCATTCCACACTTCAATCAATCTTTCATAATATGCTTCATATATGTTTCTTCTCGTTCGTCTTCACTACTTGTGCTTTCTTTATTTTTCTTTAGCATATTTCATGATGTTGATAACAAATACATTATTTTTCCTCAGAATAACTATTATAATTATATTATTCATCCTCTTCTTTATTAATCAAACTTAACTTTTTTCTTCTTTGAATCTTATTTTTTTCCACACTAGACTTCATAGGTTTATTAAAACTTATTCCTCTTCCCTTTATTTAAGGACTCTCTTCATATTATTTATCTTCAAACCTCACACACTTTTTTCTTGGACAATCATAAGGGGTATTTTCAATGAAATGTCATCTAAATAACTTAACTAGAAGTTTTACCCTACACTTACCCTTTCATTTTTTCATGTTTCTGAAGATAAGATAATTTCCCTTTTGTATCCCTTAATATTTAATTTCATCTTATTATTCATTGGTGGACTTCACATAAACATACTACTCTTTATTTTTTAATTTTATCATGGATTCGGAAACCATTTATTATTTATCCTATTTCTTTAAAATGGTATCCTTTCTTTATCTCATACTTGAGAAAATAATTATTCAACTCATCAAGAGATAATTTATCATTTTATTTATGGGTAAAAATCATTGGAATAAATGTATCTATATATTTTATTATTAATATCTTAATGAGAGTATAATCTTTTATATTATATCCAAATAAAATAATGTGACTGACTATATTATTCACCCTACTAAAGTAATCCATCTTTTCCTGCATTTCCTTTACTGTCTTCAGCCCCGTTAATTTAGTGTAAAATATATCAGATATAGATGATAGAATATAACTCCTACTTTTTCTATAAACATACAAGTTATTCTTTTCTGGGAATTCAGAATCTCTTTTAAGGTGTATAAAACCAATTTTCAAAGCATCACCCATTTCTAGGTCTTGTTATAAAATATAAGGAAGTGTTATATTTTTTCATTCATGTAATTTCTTCAAAATATATATTTTTACATTTATTTTACTGATATAATTTATTTTCTCTATGAATCACCTTTCATAAAGATGGATATCAAGGGGGGAATGGTTTTCTCTTATACCACATCATGTTCGCAAATCAGGTAAAGTACCACTGAGAGGGGTGGGTTGAATCTATCATACTAGTTTAAAAATATTATTTTTAAATTAAAAATCTAGTAAATAATCAAGGAAATTATCATTACTCTATAAATCACTCTCCCCCACTTTTATGTAACAAAAATAAAAGATGCACAAAACACATGCGATTTTCTACAAGGTTCGGCCATAATGTTACTGTCTGGTACTTAATATGTTCAGTTTTTTACCAAGACACAAATTATTTTCCACTAATAAATTATTTTGGGTATATGTTCTTGATAAATACACATAATATTTGGAAGGTACCATCCACTTACAAAAGCTGGAATCATCTACTTCCTAAATATGATGGGTATTTGTTTATAATGGAACCATCTATCCCTAAAATTTCATCATTTCTATTGAATATGAACAATATACCTTGTAATCTATAAAATATATTATAATAAATGATTGTGTATTATTTTAAAATATTGTTCTTAGACTTCCAAATTAATTTTGAAAATGGATCATGAAAATAATCATCCCTTCTCAAGATTATAGAATACTCAACATGTGAATGGGATCATTAAATAACATGGTGGTTTTCTTCCTACTCAAAATCAAGCCTTTAGTTGATTAGGAACCAATATTATTTCCTCAAAATAGATTATCAAATCAGATAAAAAATCTGTTTATTTATTCTTCTTCCACTTTCATTGATATAATAGTTCTCTACCTTTTATATAGTATCGGCTTCTCAATTTTCTAACACATTTTTTTCTTAATTTTTTCCTTTTGAAAGAATAAAAAATTCTAGTAATGTTTATATAATAAAATATGAAAATTCCATTGGATTCTTGGCTACATGATATTTTATAGTCAATATCTTCTTGAAAAATAACAACTTTTATAGTGAATAATAATTTAAAATTTTTGAATTTAAAATTACCATTAGTATCACCCCATGATAATATAGATTATTATTTTTTAAAATAGAAGTAAATTTATTCATTTAAAATTACATTCAAATCAATATATTTCTTTCATTAATTGATCCAAAAATTCTATGGGTATTTTTAATTCAGTCTACACTATCATGAATGCTTGCATACAAGAATCCTCATAACATGTCACCTTCAGTCACAACACAACTATATTACTTCAAAGAATCACCTTTTTCTTGAATAAAAAATTCCTTTTAAGTTATTTTTATGTCTAAATACTTAAATAATATATCTCTCATTATTTAGTTTAATTTATATTGTAATATTTATAGACAATTTAGAAAAATATATGAACATTTCAAAGTTCACGTAAAATCTTAAGTAGTCTATGAATTAACCTTACAATATATATAATCAACTTTATAATGTGATTAGAAAAACTTATGTGTAATAACTACCACTCTAGTAACCTAGATTCATTATTTAATTTATTACATTGGTATAAAATAAAATCCATTGTATCACCAAGGATCGATTAATTTATATATCTTTTAATACTAGATACATACCAAATTTTCATATTACATTGGATGTATAAAACATTGTATAAAAAACTTCTTACATCCTTGAAAGTAATTCAAATATTCCTTCCTCATATCCTGGGTAAAGGAAGAGAACATAAAGGGTGAGCTTATATTCTCTGTAATAGTGATGTATAGTGAAAGTAATCATAAGTAAATAAAGAATAATCAATATGGAAGGTTGGATAATAAAAACATATTACACATAATTAAAATAATTGAGTTCAAAATACTTTCATGTCTAATATCCACTTAACAATCACATGGATAATAATAACTAAATTTATAATGAAATAAATTCATAATTTCAAACATTTGGGATCTTAATATCAATGTTTTTTACCAATATATCATGAATCTTACCGTCAAGGCCATGTACAAGTAAATTTCAATGAATGGGTATGTTTACACCAAATACTAAACGAATATAGCCAACTCTTTCTCTCATGAGACCTATTGATGAATCATAGGGAAATTTATAACTTGGTCCCACCCATCACTTGCATATTTTTAGTGAATTTCTCATATATTGAATCAAAAATATGATAGATAATCAATATTCCATATCCGTCAATAAATTTTTGTATCGAATCAAGAATAAAAAACATAACTGTTTCCCTAATAAGGGAATTAATTTTCTTAATAAAATTCATTCAAATAAAACCATATATCAAAATTTTATAAGGTTAATAAAATATCCATTTGGTATAAATGATACTTAATATATCCATGATATTTAAAATATAGATATAAATAGAAAAAATGTACATAGAATGATCGAGAGTGATTAAGAACATGATCATCATAGAGTGAATGAAGTGAATATAATCATTACATATAATGTAAGGGATAAAAAGAGACTATTGATTTTTCATAACTGTATTTTTTGTTTCAAATTCAAAAATTTGTAAAATTAGAGGGAGAAATGGATTCGAAACGTTTAAAATATATTTCGTAAAAACTTGTTAACTTCTTTTCTAAACTGATATTAAAATTCACTTCAAAATTTATTTCTATAAGATGTCAAGGATTATTTTAAAGCATTATTTTAAAATAATTTATAATAATATAATCTGGAAAATAATCTATACTTATGTAAGAAAATATAGAGTAGAAACTAAAAATAAAAATCAATAAAAATAAACCCATTTTTCATCACTTATAAGAAAAAATACAATTATTTATTATAACATTAAAAATAAAAATAATCCTATAATAATGGGATTGGTATTTTATTTTAAAATCCATGGAATATTTAAAAGGAATATTGATAATGAATTAAATCAATTATTTTGAAAGTTTTAGTCATGTGTTAAATGTAAAAAAAATACTTTTCAGACTTTTGAAAAGAGAGTTTAAAAATTATCGATTTGGAAAACTTAAAAAATATTTCTTTTAAAACCTGGTAAATAAAGAAAAATATATATGAAAAAAACATAATATATCATTTAATTAAATAAAATGTTATCCATAAAGGTATTATAAGAATTAAGATAATGAATAAAAATATTCCTGACCTAAAAGTATAATTAAGGCCAGCTTTTCTTATAAATAATATTTTGGTTGTTTCAAGTTCCAAAGATAAAAAATGGAATATAAAATGAAAACCTCATAAATGACCAAAAGAGAAAAAATATAAGGTATTTAATAATGATAGATTGTATAATTCATCTGACATCGAGGTCTCGCGGCGGAGCCTGAGCTCGAGATGTTGGTCGTCTAACCCTAATGGGGTCGGCGGCTCTCCCCCCTTTGCTGCAAGCCGGAGGGGGTGGATGAGAAGGAGGTCTTGCGACGGAATCGTTTCACCCGATTTTATGACCCTAATTTTTACCCACCTCTTCCTATAATTCAGATCGGCCCGAAGGTTCATGGCTTTCAGAATGAAGACCATGTGGTGCCTCTCTCGGTTCTGGATATCTCTAAAGTTGAGGGTCTCCTTGATCTGACCTTGATTGTTCGATTCAGTAAGTTTCGACCATCAGTGGACAGTTTCGACAGGTTCGTCGCCAAATCTTGGGGAATTCAGTCTCAGCCGGTTGTTGGTTTTCTAGATAAACAGAGTTTGATGGTCCGCTTCTCTTCATCGGAGGACATGGTTCATGCGCTGTCATTTGCATCCAGGAAGTGAAGAAGGTATGAGTTCCATTTAAGCAGATGGTCCTATGATTTTCATATGAATCACGAATCCCCCCTCATTCCGGTCTGGATTAGCCTTCCCCTACTTCCCCTTACCTTTTAAAACCCAGCAATCATTCGTGTGTTGGGGAACATGGTCGGGCAATTTCTTTGCATTGATTCCCATACAGCCTCGGTGAGCCACCCGATTAACCCAAGGATGTGCGTGGAGGTTGATACCTCGAGAGCGCCGGTGGAGACGATTTGGATTAATGCTGCTGAGGAGATCTAATTCAAGCAAATGGTGATCTTTGATCATTGGATGGATTTTTGTTCAGTTTTCTATAGACTGTGACACACCAGGGCTTTCTGCCAATGCGATGGCCACCAGAAATCTGATATTGTGATGACCAGAGATGTTTCGAAGGTCAGCAATGGAGGAGATAGCGGGCCTAGAGGAAACGGGCTCAGTCTTGCATAACACTCCTCACCTGCAGCAAATCAGGGTGAAAACCCCTCGGTGTCTAGTGTTTTTGGCAGGATCAAGGATGATCTCAAGGTTAATGAATTTGACACTATTGTTGGTAGGGAGGCAATGGATCCCTCTTTGCAGACTCAAGTTAATGCTAGAAGTGGTGGACACCAATTCATGGGACGTGGTCTCAACTACACAACAAATGAAGATGTTGCTCAGAATCCCCTACTGATCAGCACTGAATTGGTCAGTGCTAATACATGCTCCTTGAACCGGTTCTCTGCACTGGAGGAGGAGGAGAATGAGGAATTTAATGCAGGGGAAAAGGATGGGAAGATTTTTTCCTCCTTTGGTGAACATCCTCAGAATTTGGCAGATTTGGTGATCACTCCAGAATCCCCCTTCAACCGGCTAAAGGCAGATCGCGTGGGAACTCCCTGCGTGAGGATGCAGAATAAAGGAAAATACCAACATTGGAGGTCCGAGTGGAAGGCGAGTTGGATGGGGGCCAGTTCTTGGTCCGCTCGTCTGGCAGTGAGCAAGTGGAGTTACTTGGTTTGGATGCTGAGAAAGAATGGAAGGGCGGGGCAGATGTCAGTAAGGGGAGGCAAGGGGGTGCGGGCTCCACTCAGACCCCAATCCCCCTGGGTAATAGGTTTGAAGGTTAGGTGGAGGAAGGATCGGGAGATGTAGCATAGGTTGCGGTGGAGGGAGAGGAGACAAGCAGGAAGAATCTCGAAGGCTTTGGGGTGGAGGAACACATTAAAAACAGCAAGAGTTTATCTGATGGGGAGTCCAGTTCGAGGATAAATAAGAGAAATAGGAGGAGGACGGGCAGGAAGGATCACACATCTTTACCACCTCCCATGAAGACTCGGTCAGCAAAAAAGAAATTGGATGAGAAGTTGAACAGTGGGGTCAGGGGTCAATTGGAACCTCCTGGCCATTCTGCACTTCCCTTGGAGTAGATTTTATGTTCGGATGATGAGGTGATAGAGCAGGTGTTACTTCTCAATGCGTCGGAAGAGGAAGCGGCCAAGATGATGCGTCGGGACATTGAAGTGAAGCTTAATGAAGAACAATATTTTTGGGTCGACAAATAGGACATGATCCTTGTTTGGGGATTCAATAAGGGGATAATTACACTGGAGGAGTATAAACAGGTCTGGGACAAATTGACCTCTTCGCTTGAAGCCCTAGTAAAGGGAGACCCGCACACCCAGGTATCTGCTATATCCTAGAGGTTGTTTAGAGATACGGTTACAGGTAGAGTTGAGCTATTTTTCAACAAAGATTCTTTACCATTATTTAACTAATGTTGGGTGCTCTCTTCTTCTTGATATGTTTGGATAGGCGGCAGTGCTTCTTCAGTTTTTGTGTATCGTGGTGTTTTCAGGTTTTTCCAACAAGTTTTATGGTCTTTCCTTATATGAGGTTTAGAGCACAAGGTCGCCGCCTCTACATGTCACTTAGAGCGGTAGACTGAGAGGGAATGGCTTGGCCATAGGTACTGTGCCCGTGCATCCTTGCACGAGACTATTTGTTGATTCTCATGCTTTGGTGGAGGCCTTTTAACGCTGAGTTGGTGGGTAAAGGCAGGACCAGTATTTGTTTGGAGTTTTTTTTTTGTTGTTTGTATTTTGATGGACTTGAGGTTTCTCACTTTCCATTAAAAGTGATTTGATAATAAAACAAAAAATAATTTTCAGTCATTATAATTCATCTGATACAAATTCAAACATATATAATCCTAAATAAAAATTAGATTGTAAAATATGCCTTTACAGTTTAAATAAAATATGAATAAAATAATTGTATAGAGAAAACATGATTTTTAGAATTAAATATCATTACTAAAAAATAATTAATTATATAATATTTTTAAGTTTTAGTATATGGAACATATAAAATAAATGAGTTTTATAATATAACATATGTCTCAATAGAGTAGAATTGAGATGAAAAAGTTTTACCATAGAATCCTTCTTGGTCGAAAGTGTTCTATCCACAAGATTAATAAATTTAAATTTATTAAAATCTATATATATAAAAATTATATATATTACATTTTTGAGGTCCTTTTTTAATCATTTCACACACATTAATTATATAGTTCTTTCTTATGTCAGCCACTTAAGGTTGTTCAGTCAATTTCTCCAAAGCTACTTTGATACATTGTTCGGGGCAAAAGGTGTTATTAAATGGTTCCATTATCTCCAAAATTTTAATAATTTATTGAATATAATTATTATTCATTATATACAATTTTAGAACCATCCATTAAGGGAGGTAATATAAATATGAAATACGTTGTTCATGAAGGTGGTAGTCTGCCCTTATACGTGATGACGTTTTCACATTACTAATGGTAGGAAAAAAAAGAAAGTATATAATGATTAATATTTATAAATTAATATTTTTTTCATAAATATCATATTTATTCATTGTATAAAATTTTAAAACATTCTATGAAATTTGATGAAGAAAAATGAAATACATCATTCATATAGATGGTAGTCCACACGTACGCATGAACGATGTTTTCATTTTTTATTGCGAAAAATCAAAGTTTGATAGATAATTTTGTATATTTATATAATTATAATTGTGTCGTAAATATTATATATATTCATTAAATCCATAATTATAACTATCTATGTGTGTAAGTGATAAAAAATGATACACATCACTTTGTGGAGGCGGTAGTCTTCACGTACACACAATCGGGGTTTTTATTTTCCATTAGATGGAAAATAAATATATAATAATTTTCACATTAATATAATAAAATTTTAGTATATTTGTGATAATTATTTAATTATATTTTTATTTATACAATTGATTTTAAGGATTTAGAATAAGAAATAAATTGAAAGGAGTTAGTTAAGATAATTACCTCTTCTTTGGGAAAGCGCTTTTGGATTACACATTAAACATTCTTGAAGTAGTATTTTAAAAATAAAAAAAATCAAGGGAATGTGGAGGAAAGGTTAGAAGAAATTTATTTTGGTATTTTTCAGTCTATATTATTCAATGTTTGTGGAGATGTGGGGAGTGGAAGAGTCCTTTTATATGTGAGGAGGGTGACATTCATGTATAAACTTGTTACAATAATATAAAATATATGTATTACTCAATTAAATTGAATCCAAATTGAAATATTCAGAAATATAATAACATTATGGTCTAAATAAAACCAAAAAAATCATATTTTTAAATGTTTTAGGTATATTTTAATAATTGTCTCTTAGTTTAACCCCTCAATAACCCATTTAACTCATTATGTAGTGATACATTTTTACCATGGTCACTTTTCATTAAGCCTAAAAATGAAATTGACCATATAAAAAATTATTCACGATTATTAAAAATATGGAAACCATTTTATCATATTCAATTCCTAAAATTTATATACATTAATTCTAACATTAGTGCACAAGAACCTAAAAATAATTTTTTTAAATGTACTCGGAGGTTTAAAATGAATTTCATCTTATAGATTTCTTAGTAAAAACCATTATATGAATGTTTATTTTTTTATTTAAAATAATATGAATAAATTTAATTAAACTTATTTATTATTATTGATTGATTTAATTTATTAAAAATAGAGATATATTTAACCCATTATAGTTGTTTTCTGAAAAAATATTATGTTTTACCATAAAATGGATTTATCTTCATTTATAACCAATTAAAAATATATGTATGAATTATTATAAATATTTTAGAACATTATTAAAAATGATAGAAATATAAATAAATTATGCAACGTCATTATTAGTAAAAGATAATTTTTAAGAAAG
The DNA here is from genome assembly GCA_963277665.1 of Viscum album. NCBI lineage: Eukaryota > Viridiplantae > Streptophyta > Magnoliopsida > Santalales > Viscaceae > Viscum > Viscum album. Next base: position 682,899,418 of record OY728139.1, on the reverse strand, counting down.
AATCTCAAAAAGTTATCTTATGAAAACTTCAACATGTTGAATCAAAAAGTGATTTTATTTTTTATTGAATTAGAAATTTTTTCAATGAAATATTAAAATTTGCATTGTAATATAGTTTCATTAGATTTAAATGTTCACTTATAATAATTTAATATCCGGGGATAAATCCCCCCCCCACCGTTCAAAAATTTAATTCATGAGATTTAAATAATATCATATCATAAACAAATGTGGAAAGTTACTTATCATAACTTACTCAAGTTCTCATTTTTCCACATCTATATTATTATTTGTCTACAGTTCCTTTACAATTTGAGTTTTCCATTACCAAAAAAAATTGTTCTCTAGTATCAGGAATATGAAAAAGGATTTTCATAATAAGATTAATCAATCTCCAATTAATTTTCTTCACATGTGGGAACATGTGTTTGTTCTAGAATATACTTCCTCAATAATGATATATAGAACACGTCATGAACTTTTGAACAGCTAAGTGGAATTTCCAAATTGTAAGACACAACTCCAATAATTTCTAAAATATAAAAAGACTTGATGTGCCTAGGGATTAGTTTCTCTTTCTTTCTGAACCTTATAACACCCTTCCATATAGATACTATCAAGAAAATATAACCCCTACTTGAAATTCCAAATCCATGATTCAATTATCAACATATATATTTTTTCTATTTATAGTTACCTTGATATGATTATGAATAGTTCTCAGTTTTTCATTATCTCCTAAATATGTCCTAGTCCTATAATATTCCTTTTACTAACTTCATCCCAACTAGTTTATGTATGACGTATTTTCTCATACAGTGCTTCATACAATGTCATTTGAACAATTGAATACAAACTATTATTATATAAAAATTCCAAACAAGGTAAAAATTAATCCCATTAACCTTGTAAGTCATGTGAGAACAAATTTTATATGTATTATAAACTTTGAATAGTCCTTTTGTACTATCCATATATCTAAGGTTAATAAGTAATGTTCAAATGTAGCTTTGTGTAAAGATACTTATAAATAATTTTTCATAATTTCAATGCAAAATTTGGGTTATGATATGATATATCTGAAATAGTTTCACTATGAAGTCTCATAAAATAATTGATATATAGTCTTTTGGGGTCCTATAGAGTTTGATACTCACTTATAGAAAGAAAATGTGTGGACTTGGTAAGGTGATCAATAATAACCCATATGAAATAATTTATTCTTAGACTATCTATAAATATAGTGAAAAGTTACATAGTAATGTCTTCCCACTTCCAAATAGTAATTATGAGAGGTTCCATGACTCCTTTAAGATGTTGTATCTTATTTTATTCCTATTGAAAAACCGATCATCTTGATACATACTCAAAAAAATTCACCATTATTTTATCCATCAAAAAATGCACTCTTAAATCATCATGAATCTTTGTGCTACCAGGGTGTATAGAAACTTTTACCTCATATCTTTATCAATTAGTTACCTCCTCAATGCATGTATTGATATAATAAATTGCATTCTTTCAAATTTTAGCACACCATATTCAAAAATAAATTCTTCCAAATTCCCATCACTCGCAACATTATTCTTCATTTGTAAACTATTATCTTGAATTTGGGACATTTTTATATTCTCCACTAAATATGATTTAGAAATCGTTAGGAAAGGGAGTAGTTTTTCTATTCCCTAATGATTTTCATATACAAATTTAATAAATCAATGAAAATAGGATCTTTTTCAATCCTCATTTCAATTATAACTTCATGATATATCCTACTCAACACATTTTCCACCTTATTTCCTCTCCTAAGATGGTATTTTATTAATAAATTATAATCCTTTATTATCTTTAGCCATCTCCTTTATCTCGTGTTGAGGACTTTTTTGTGAAAAGCTGTTCTTTAAAATATATAAATATATATATATATTTATCTCATATATATCACCATAGAGATAATTCCTCCTTATCATTAAGGAAAATATTAGGGCTTCCAACTTAAGATCATTGAATGGATAATTTAGTTCATGGATATTTTTCATTATTTATTCAATAGCAAAAAATATATCATTCTTTCATAGGATACATCCAAATCCTTTCTTTTATGCATCATTATATATAAAAATTTTACCTGTTTAGAATTTTAGTGTAAATATCAGTGCATTGACTAATCTCTGCTTAAATTATTCAAAACATTATTTAAAATATTTTAACTATAGGGAATAAATAGCTTTACATATCAATTGGGTTTATGGGTTTTCTAATTGGGAAATATTTTAAAAAAACATTATGAAAAACCAATTAATCTTAGGAAACTACATTCCTCGGTTATGATCATTGTAATATGAAATTATTTAACTACCTTTAACTTTGAAAGATAAATTTATATTCTATTATTGGTGGAAATATGTCAATGAAAAGAAACTCCATGATAAAATAATTCCCATTTACTTAATATCCCAAATATCTTATTTCCTATGAGAGTTTCAAGAATGATTCTCAAATGGGTTCTATGATCTTTATGTCTTAGATTATATCAATATATCATTAATAAATTTCATAAAGAAATTATCAAGAGAAATTTTTGATACTATATCCATAAAATATATGAAAATCAGGGGTGTATTAATCAATCCAAATGAAATTTATATAAACACATAATGTTCATTCCTGATTTGAAATGTCAGTTTGGAATATATTCTTTATTTACTTGTAATTTACTATACATAGAGTGGGGAGAAATATTTAAAAAATATTGAGATCCTTGAAGTTGATCAAATAATTCATCAATTTGAGGTTAAAGATACTAATTAATTATAGTAATGGAATTTATTTCCTTATAATCAATGAAAAACCTCATACACTCATCCTTCTTATTAAAAAATGAACAGGGACTCCCCATGGGGAACACTAGGGAAAATTAATCCCTTATTACATAAATCATGAGGTTGTTTCTTCGGTTCCACTAATTCCATTATGGATATATTTAGGGAGTCTTAGATATTTGTTTCATCAATTGTGAGTTCAATATAAAACACAACTTCCTGATTGGGGAGATTTCTAAGTAATTATTTTTGCAAACACGTCAATGTATTCTTCTACAATAGGATCATATTGTATTCTAAGGTTACCTTTCAATTCCATAGGTTGTGTCTGCTCACCTTCTACCAGAATTTCATTAAGGTGATCTACTAGAGGTGGATCCATAAAAGATATATATAATGAAATCTAGCCTCTGATTACAAGGGATTCCATGTCTCTTTTTTAATATTAATCTTCAACTTTTTTTAATAAATTTTTTAATTATAATTTAAAATTAAAGACAAAAAAATGATTATATAGAATCCATCCATAGGTATAATAAACACATTTAAAAATAGGTTATGTTTATGAATCCAAATTTTAATTTAATGATATATCCTCATTAAAATATTGATTCCACTATGTGTCTTAATTAATAATTTCTTTCATACGGTTCTAAGAGATGAATAAATTATTCTAGAAAATATTGAAGATATAATCGAGTATGAAGACCCATAATCAAATAAATCATTATAAAAATATTATTTTATGATAAACGTTCCTCCCATCACATCTTTAGGAACAAAAACTTCAGTTATATTAATCCTAATCCTCTTTTCTCTACTTAAAGGGTGGATTTAAAGGTGTTTTAGTGTTACCCAAATGGAGTTCTCGATGGCATTTTGTAACAAACCAATTGATGTTAAAATAAAAAACTTTCAGATCTTATTAATATTCATTAATTATATTTTATAAATTTATATTAATTAAAATAATATTCCATATATTTTCAATCAAAATGAACGAATCTTTATTTCTAACCAAATTGGGTTTTCATGCGTTATGTGGTTTTATTTAAAAACTTGATTTCCAAATTATGGAATTTTAATTTTAAAAGAATGAAATTCATTTTTTAATTAATCATATACAAATTATATTATGATTAGTTTTTGATAATTTTTTGGAAAAATTTATTTTTTGAATGAATAGTAAAAATACTTATTTTTATTGAAATTTACCTTTTATTTTCAGAAATTTAAAGGGTCATATTAAATTTTTTATTAGTTTAAAATTCAATTTGTTAATTTTAATTAAAAATAATCCATTAAATTTCATCAAGATAAATATTATACTTTAATTTTGTATAAAAACATTTCTACACATAAGAGGAATTTTTTCTGAAAAATGGTTTTTCGTTAAAATTGGGGGAATTAATTTAAAATTTCATTCTACCACTTCTATGAATTTAATTTTAAAAAACATATTAAATATTCATAATTATTATAATTAATATCATTTAATAATTTCCACTTAATATTTTGTCATAATGAATTGTTAAAATTAAAAAAAATACAACCACAATTAAAGTTAAAAGTAGTCTATTGGGGGTCAAACTAAAGAGATTTGGGTTTAAATGGCTTATAAAATTGTATAAATCCTTTTCTATATCCATATTTAGACCATAAATAACATTATATTCTATAATAGTAAATTTTGGATCCATTTTTTTGATTATTCCATTAAAATATTTTTATCTTTCTAAAAATATTAAGTGTGTACTCTCCCACATTTATAAAAGGACATACCCTCTCCTCTTCTCTTCACACTTAAAGAGCCATTATTTCAAAAAATAACTACCCAATTAACCTATTAGGAAACCCCCCCCCCCCATGTACTAGAGTCTATTTTGTTATCTTAAAATAATCCTTGGAAGAATTTTGGTTTAAAATAAAAGTGTTTTTCTGAATAAGAGGTATAGTTATTAACAATGAATTTTTGTTTTATTTCTTCTTATACATCCTTAAAACTAATTAATCCATGAAAAATTAACATTATCAATATGTTAAATATATTGAGATGTTACTATACTAATATAATAACCCCTAAGCAACTTCTATTCCATCAAATGGGAAATAAAACCTTCATTCATGTGTACAACGGAATATTGACCAGTGAGCCGATATAATTATTTTTCCATCACTCCCTATATTTGTTAGTTATAATGACATATAATATATATATATATATGTATGTATGTTTATTCATGTGTGTGTTTAATTATTTATATATATCAATTAAATAATTCTTATTCTAAAAATATAATATTTCATCTATTTTCATACTTTTAGATACATTGAAAAATGATAATGTTGTCTGTGTGTACGTGTGATTTATCACCTCCATGATGCAATGTGATTCATTTTTCATTATTTAATCACATGAATGAAAAATAAAATTATATTTTAATTTATAATATTATATTTATGATATAATATTCATTTTTAATGATAAAATAATACTTTCCATCTTTCCCTCATGTCCATTGAAAAATTGAAATGGTACTTATGCGTACGTATGACATACCATCTCTATGATTGTAAGCTAATTAGTTTTTAAAAACAATATTTAATGGTTTTTTTAATCATATAATTAATTTATAAAAATTATAATTATGAAAAGATCATTATTATATGGACAATGGAATAATGACCTATTTGACCATATTTGAACAACCGAAGTCATTTTGCATATATGTGTCGAATGTCATCAAAACGTCCAATACGAACTTAATTGATTAAGTAATTTAATATAACATGGTAATAAATAAAATAAAAGGAATAATAAGCCTGAAAAAATATTAATAAAGTGAATATTTAATATAATATTATTATTTAAGATGACAAAGAGCAAAAGTGATTAGTCAGGCTTGAATTAAGGGACAATTTACCATAAAAACATCATTCTGAATGTTTAAAAGATTTATTTTATAAAAACATTTATACCACTTCCATATTCTTAAATTTATTTAATAGATTTATTTATTTAGAAATAAATTAGTTATAAAGGGAATTTTATGTCACTTTTTACTTTCTTTCCAAATTTTTTAAAAGGAATATTTTTATGTATTTTTACATGGAACATTTTAATAAAAAGGAAAAATGAATGTTTAATTTTAACATATAAAGCATTAGCAGTTTCTCACACCACCATTGACATTATTTAATGTTTGGTTTTCTTTAAAATATTTTATGTTTTCTTTAAATAAACCCCCCTTCCCATTATTTTGTGTATTTTAAAAAAAATAGAATAGATATTTAAATATCTATAAATGTTTTTGTTATGGATACAACGATTATTTGTATAATTATGATGATAGAAATTAAAGATTTCATGTGTTATGATTATTTTATAGATCTTGGAAATTATTTATAATGATGAGTGAGGCTGATATATCTTACGATTATGGGTGAACCTAATATAGATTTTGATGATGGGTGACAATGATATATCTCTCCAGTGCATTATGTAAATGTATGGAGTTAACCGGTACGGTTTCCCCAAAGTGATTATGGAATTTACTAGGTATGTTATTATATTTATAAAACTAATATGAAAATGATGTACCAAGTTACCAATATGATTTTTATACACAATCAAATTCTTTTTAGAAAAATCATATTATTTAATAAGGTAATATAATGAGATTAATTTTAATATAAATAGTATACAACTTTTTAATTATAAAATTTATAACTTTTTGAAAACATTTCATGAGTTTATCATGATTTTAAAGAAACTATTATATATTTTAGCATTCAATTAATATTTCTTATGATTTTTTTTGTGAAAATATTTGGGTAGTAAAGTTGATTTCGCATTTAAGAAAATGTTTATTTTTACCTTAGATTTTATTATAAAAATAATAAGTTTCTGTTTACAAAAATGTTTCTTTCATTCAATTTATGTTCCTCTTACTCATATTTTTATGATAATACCATGTTTTAAAATGTTTTAAATATGTTTTTAAGGATTATTAGGGACAAGGATGATGTCAAGATGAAAATTATAAAAAATAATTAAAATAACACTTGGTATATCTTAAAATTTGTTATTATAATAATATGGATATTGAGTGTAATTTTACACTTTGTGATGTAACATTTATTTATATTATGGGGATAACCTAATTTAAAAAAAATTATAAACCAAAAATATCATTTTTAATTCAAGAAAATTAATTATTGTATGAATATAAAATTTATGAATTGTTTATGGTTGGTTTATTATAGTTGGTATCATAGAAAATTTTATATAATTTTAGAGGTTAGGATAATGTATGTAAATACAATTAGGATGTTATAGTTTATGGTAATCATGATATATCATTTGAATATTTCCGTGTTGTTTCATCTAATAAATATTTGTTCATATTGGCATTCCATAGTTTAAATAGGAAAACTAATTTTGGAAAAGAGAAAGAGGATAATATCCTTCTAAATCAACAAAATTGAATGGTTGTAATTGCAACTGAGAAGTTTGTTATTGGGATATACTAGTTGACTCAGTCTATAAATAGTGATGTTATCCATGCTAATGATTATCCAGATCAACCATATAGGAACATGTTGATAGTGGAGCATGTTATGAGAAAACATCTTCTATAATCCAGTAGATCTACTAACCCAATGGTAGTTGGGAGATGGATTAAATACCAGGAAAAGATATTTGAAGTCATCGGTTTTTCAATTCTCAAAAATGTAAATTTTTCTATTTATTAACTTGATGATGAAGTCAATTTATGGTGGTTAGTGGCTAACAATACTGAAGATATAGATGATATTGGATCCTTGGAATAGTTTACATTTAAGAATATTTTCTTTATAAATATTTTCCTAAGGTTGTTTTACATTTCGTAAAAAAGAAATTCATGGATTTTAGGGTGAATGAGGATGATTCATTAGATGCTTATAACTCAAACTTCACCTGATTAGAAAGGTACACACCAAATTTTATTTAGGATCTTGAAAGTAAAATTAATTCTTTTTACTCAAGATTATATACAAGATACCGAAGAGTATTGGAATCTTACTAATTTAAATGTTATGAATAACTTATTCGTTTTTTTAGAAGGTAGTAATGGAGTTTCATTGTGATCATTTATCCTATGACAACATGTAGAAAAAGATATCCAGTTTCTAGTAAAATGGGAAGAATCCTCAAATAAATATAAAGGAAAGAAAAATATATTTTTAGTTTGTGATAGGTGTGGTAAAAATCACCCATTGGGGGATGTCTTATGAAATTTGGCAAGTGATTTTTCGATGATAAGTTTTAGAATATGGATTTTGATTAAACGTAAAATGATATTGGTAGTGGTCACACCAATTTTGATAAACAGGAATTAAGGTGTTTTAAATGTACATAGATGGTCCATTAGGGTTATGCATATTCGAAGAATAGTATGAATGTTTGGAATCATAAACACTATAAGTACAAGGGTGTAGTGAAATAATTTTTAAATACTTTAGTAGATTTTAATACAAAAAATGAATTGGTAGTGGGTATATTAATTTATTATTCATATTATTATAAGGTAATTTTTTATTCAGGGTCTTCACATTCTTTCATTTCGGTGAAATTTTCAAGTAGAATGAAAATTTCACATAAATAAATGAAGTTAAATCTTTTGGTAAAAAGAAATGTGGGTAGTATTAAGGGAATGATAATTTATAAATATCTTCGTATTATGATATATGGAAGGGTTTTCAATGAAAACTTTGTTATCTTTCCCATTGTAGAGTTTTGTGATACTCTATATATGGATTGGATTTCAGTTTATCATGTTGGGATAGATTGTAGAGTCAAATAAGATATTTTATGAAATTATTTTTTTCTTATATACAAGAATAAATTCATTCATTTAAAAACATATCAAGAATCTGAGAAACTATTGAAATATTGAAATGAAATTTATCTAGCTCTTATTATTAAAAATTAGCTAAATGGTCATATTAATAATATTCTAGTAGTAAAAGATTTTTTGGACTTTATCCTAATTAGTTTTATATTGTTAGACCATATCAAATAGTTGAATTTACTATCGATTGAATTATTAATGCTAAGATAATTTCAAAAACCACTTATCAAATGAGTCATATAAAATATATGGAATTTAAAAAAAACAGTCACAATAATTGTTTGATAAAAATTTCATTTTTCCTATCACTTCATAATGGGTTGCTTTTCTTTTATTTTTTAATAAATACATATGTTTACATGAGGCTTTATAATGATTATAGATCATTGAATAACATCATTATTAAGAATAAGTATTTGTTTCCTCATATCGATGAATTATTTTATCAGATTTACGGAGCTCAATATTTTTCAAAGGATAATATTTAGTCTGGATTTATAATGATTATAGAGCATGTAATGACATAACTATTAAGAATAATTATTTTTCTCCTCATATCCATGAGACTTTATTCCCATTTGGTTGAAGAATGGTCCGGTTGTATTCATATATCTTATGAATAGATTTTTTCATAAATATTTGGATAAATTTCATATTATGTTTATTGATGATATTTTGGTTTATTTTAAAAGTTATGAGGATTATGAAAAACATATAATGGTTGTTCTAAGAACCATGAAATAAAATAAGTTATATAGAAAATTTGGAAAATGTTAATTTTAGTTACAACAGATTTCATTCCTTACACATATCATAAATAAAGATGGAATAATTATTGATCCTACTAGAATTAAAGATGTTTATGAATTCAAAAAACCAAAAAATGTTATATAGATTCATATTTTTCCAGGATTAAGAGTCTATAACCAGGGTTTTTTGAAAAAAAATTAGGTTTTTCTAGCCCATTAACCATGTTTACAGGAAAAGGAGTTAGGATAATCTGGATAAAGGAATGTGATTTATGCTTTTAGGAATTGAAAATAATATTATTGAATGAACAAGTTTTTTACTACCATCCAGAAATGGTGACATTGCTATCCATAGTGATGATTTATTGAAGATATTAGGTTGTGTTTTAATGAATAATTTCCAGATAATCTCTTATGCTTCATCTAATTAAAACTACAAGATGATAATTACCCAACACATAAAGGTGAACTGGTAGCTGTAAGTTTTCTTTAAAAGTTTGAAAACATATTTTAAATATACTAAAGTGTGAAATATATACTAATCATAAAATTTTTAAGTATTTATTCACCTGTAAATGGTAGAACATAAGAAATATGATATATTTGGAATCAATAAAACATTATGAATACATAATTATTTACTACCCAAAAAAGGAAAATAGAGTAGTTGACGCTTTAGGTTGGAAAGATAATTCATCATTAAATATGATATATCTATAACATAATCCATATATAATGATTTGATGAATGTTTTCTTAGAAATTATTCAAGCATGTAATCCCACTACTTTGTTTCAGGCGTCACTATAATTAAATTTTTCATATGGGATTAATCAATCTTGGAAGTAAGATTGTGAGTTATAAGAAAATGTATAATTGGTAAATAAAAGAAATTTTCCTATATTTAATATTTAAAAATAAGGTGTTTGGAGATTCTGAAAATGTTTATTGTTTTATAAATCCCCTATTTGAAGAAATAACTATAGGGGCTTATGTATCTACATTTTCAACTCATCCCAGTAACAAAAAAATATATAGAGACCTTTGGGAACACTTTTTGTGAGATGTAATGAAGGATGTTATTACTGATTTTACAAAGAAATGTTTTAATTATAAACATATAAAGTTGAAAAAAAATACTGATTTGGATTTTTTATTCACTTCTATAAATATAATAGAAAATGTAGGATATTTTCATGGATTTCATGGTGGTATTTCGAAATACATCACAATTTAACAATGTGAATTTTGTCATTATTTTTTGATTAACTAAATCTCGTCATTTTCATCCAATTAAAAATAATATTTCTTTGAATAATATTTTTAAATTTTATGTTAAATAGATAATTACATTACATTGATTCCATATTTCTATTTTACCAGATCATAATCCTAGATTCACCACTAATTTCTAAAAAGTACATCATAATTAATTGGGTACTGAATTAAATTTTAGTGAAACATTTCATCCTTAGTATGATAGACAGTAAGATTGAATGCTTTGTACTTTTGGGATATGATTTTAGTTTTTTCAATTTATTATCAAGAAAGTTTGGATAAACATCTATATTTGTTTGAGTATTCTTATAATTAAAATTTTTATTCTAGTATAAAATCATTATATGGAAAGTAGTTTCAAAATCCAACTTGTTGAGATAAAGTCTAGAAATAAAGTTATTTGTGATATAATTAGTAGAAAAAATTGTTGAAAAGTTAAGGATGATTCAAATGTACATGATCATGGATTATATAATGTAGAAAAAAATTACAAATAACTAGAGGAAATATTTTTCGTCTGAGGTAGGTGATCATGTTTTTCATAAATTATCTAAATGGAAAAGTGTTATTTGTTTTTCTAAAAAATGAAATCTAAGAATGAAATTCAATGGACCATATGAAATTTTAAAGTATATTTGATTTGTTTCTTACCTATTGAACTTGTCTCTGAGTTTATCTCAAGTATATTATGTATTTTATATGGATTTCTTACAAATAAATGTTCCATGTGAAAATCAATTTTTAATACATGAAATAGTTATATAAGAAGAAAACCTTCCTTATGAGAAATAGCCAGTAAATATTCATAATAGTAGAGATAAATTGTCATGGAATAAATTAATTCACCAGTTTAATGCTTTTTGGAAAACCCATAGGATTGTGGAATAAACATGGGAATAAGGAAATTCTATAATGTAAAAATATTATCAGTAATTTAAGAAAAGAATAAAATTATAGTGATACAATTTCCAAAATTTTAGAAGATTGTGTAAATATCCCAAACCCAGTAGCTCGGAATTGGTTCCTTACTTTATTACATTGGTGTATGATACAATAGATCGCATTCCAAAGGAATGAATAGATCAATAGATTTTGAAAACTACATAAAAACATAATTGTTACATTTCCACTTGAAATGAAAGAAAACATAGAAACTCTTCTGGTAGCATCCTTATTCTCAAATATTATCCTTGCAAGTCAATTATAATATACATCTTGGAATTCTATGGAAAAATAAAACATAAGAAAAGGGTGAGATTATATTCTTAGTAAGGGTAAAAAATACAGCAAAATATTTCATAAATACACATAAATAATAAGGCCACATGAATAACAAAAAACACATTCCATTAAAACATAATCTTGATAATAATATGGTATGAGTGAAAGTTAATTAAATAACATCGTGTAAATAATCATATGACAATGAATCTTAACCACAGATATTATACTACTTGAATAATCATATAGATTATTAATTACTAATATCATAATAATGGAATGCACATTTTTGGGCATCTGAAACATAACGATGATGCCTCATCCAATACATGTGAAAATAAATGGTTAAGGGCACATCCAAATATATATCTAAAAATAAATGGGATAGGCCTTGGAAAATCCCATATTTGATTTGTCCCATGAGACCTACTAATGAATCATGGGGATATAGTGGGTATCACCCATCACATAATAAATCCAATGCATTCCTCATATTAATGGGGTGAAACAATATATACGTATGAAATGTAAAGAACTTTCCCCAATCAGTAAACATAATCACTAACCATTAATATTAGTATAGTGTATGGTATCAAGATATCACATACAATGCCAAATTGATTATAAACTATTTAATAAAATATAGTATATGATATCATAAAATATCAATCCAATTTATGTATAAGATTCAATATATGTTCTTTAAATATTTGAAGATACTCTAATAAAATCATCGAGATATTCTTGTGATAAAAACCATCTTTACTTTGGAAAGAAGAGTTCTTTTGGAAAATTATTTGTATTTTCCATAAAATCATATTATAAATATTTATATACGATAAATTAAAAGGTAGGGTAAATGAAATTATATTTTTGTCATAAATGATATCCAACTAAAGTTAAAACATGTAAAAAGATCATTTAATAAACTTTATAAATGTGTTTCTTTAGTGCAGTTTAAGGGAAAATACAAAAGAGAATTTAAAACAAAAAAATGAATAATTTTTGAAAAAAAATATAAATTAACAAAGATATTTTTCATTATAAAATTATTGCTTTTATAAAAATAATGTTGAAATAAAATATAAAATGTATTTCACTTGACAATGGATAAGAAACTGGGAAGTTTCCTTTAATCGGGATTGCTTATCGAAAATAATTGAGAAGGGAACCTTATAAAATATTGTATTTCCCATAAAATATTGATAAAATTATATAGATAAATTATTTTGGAATATAAAAATATAATTTATAAGTGTTATATAAAAATAAATAAAAATTACTTTGGTCGAAGAAAGAGAAACCGTAACCAGAATGAAAAATAGCGGTTTGGGGAGAATCCCTTACTACATTGCAAATAGTCGATTATATGCCACATAAAATTAATTATCATCATATAAGACATTTAATACCAACAATATAAATATATTCATGAAATGATACATCAATGAGAAGTATACATACACCACACACAATAAATAGTTGTGAATAAGTCATATCTCATAGAAATAAAAGTGAGATGAAAAAAACATACCTTATGTCAGAAAGTGTTTTGAAATTGTACTTGATGTCCTGGATAATGAAATTAGATTCATTAGTTTTTAATTAATAATCTATTAAACATTTATATGATTTTTCATAATTTTATTAAGATCATTTATGGCCTTTTTGATGAGTCATGATGTTCAATTTCGTCATTCAAGAGTGTTTGTTTCCTTGGTTTTCATGATTGGTTAACTTGTATACATGTAAGAAAGATCATGTAAAGTGGAAATAGTTATATCAAATTGAAATTATATGTCATTAATGAAATTAAAGGATGTTCAGTGTCCTTATATTCCAAATTTTCCATATATCAGGATTATTCATTATATAAAGTGTTAATTATAACCGTTAAGATTATTTTGGAATTTTTTCGATCATCAAGGACAGGTTTTCTCTTTTATTTTCATATTATGTATATATACTAGTTATAACACATTAAATAAGTTTTATTACATATATATGAGTCTATTTTAATTGTAAAAATTGATTTATGATGACCTTGAAGGACGAATTGAAAAACAAAAAATTGTCGTCCATGAAGGCGGTAAATCGGCACCTCACGGATGATATTTTCATTCTTAGAATAAAATGGGGAAGAAAAGATAATTAATGGTTGACATATAATTAAACTAATTTAATTAATGTTTATAAAATATAATGGTTTTATCATGTCACTTTTTATATGGTAGGTGAGTGAAGGATAATAAAATAAAACAAATTGAAAGAGGGAGATAGAGAGATAGGGTTTTACCTCTTAAGTGTCGTCTCCTTGAGAACCTAATTATTGGAATTGGAAATGGTCTTTTGGTGAGACCAAAAATACAAGAATTTGGGGGAAAGGTTTTTTATAGGAAATGGTTTGAATATAATAATACATCATGGCTTTTCAGGTGTGATGATAAGGGGTGGTGAGGGGTTGTATTTATAGGAGTGGTGAGGGGTGTTTTTGGATTATTTAAATAATTTTTTTATTATTTTGGATCAATACTATGAATAGTGATGATTCTTAAAACTAAATACACTAAATGATTCATTTTTTTTCTACATAATGGGTGGTGACCATATCCATACATCATCCATGACTCAATAATTCTTGTATTTAGCTAAAATGATAAATATTGTAAATTATCCTATTTCACAATTCACCAATATTTCAACTATTACAAAAAAAAATCATAAAAATTGATACTAACCATTTTTTGATGTGTAGAACTAAAAAATGGGTTCAAGTTTATGAAAATAATTTTCAAAATGTGATAAATTTTAATTTTAATTAAAATTATCATTTATTCTAAAAATGTTGATTTTAAAGTAATAACTGATTTTATAACACTTTGAAAATTTAATTAACGTCTCATAAAATTATATTTAAATCATAATAAAATAAAATATTAATTTATGAATCTATTTTATGAAAATAAATATTCTTTTAAATCATTATTATAATTATAATATTGTAAATAAATATTTATGTTTTATAAAAATATCGACAATTAATTTGTCAATTTTAAAACATTTATTTACTTATTACATGGTATAAATATACCATATATTCATTTATAAGATTCCAAAGTTTTCATTTACACTTTAATAGGTGCTTTTACTATTAAAATCATAAATATAGTATTAATATAATGAAAATTATAGCTTTATAAAAATCGTCATTTTCAATTATTCACTGAAAATTAAATATTTTCATAAAAATACCAAAATTTCACCATAAACTAATTTTTAAAATTCATATTTTAAATATTATGTTCATTTTATTTAATATAATTTATAAAAGTCTCATAATTTATCTTTTAATCATGTGTTCCACTAAAATGTGGTAAAATTTCCCTTTAGAAAAATATATTTTTTATACTTAAGATTCGATTTATTCTTATGTTAAGCCTATAAGTCTTTTTGATTGAATTTAAAAATATTTTATTTAATATTTAATATATAAATTTCATTATGATATTTCAATAATAGTGATTAATTTAATTTATTAAGATAAAATTTCATTGTGGACGTAAATATAATTTTTTATAACAACACGTCCTTTATACTAAATTCAATTTTATTTTCATTTATAATTAATTGGTAACCAATGAACTCATTTTATAAAAATTTGTAAACTTTATTTTTATAATTTACTTAATCCCTTTTATTCCTTCCATTTAAATGGCTAGGTCACAATAATAATATTTATTCACTTTTTTAAGCTCAGTGTTCTATGTAACATAACCTATCGAATAAGTTAAATTTCAAACAGAAACATACCATAAAATCTTATGGGGTTACATTATCCCATACATAAATAAATTTCATCTTCAAAAATTTAATTTTAACTTCAAAAATTAATGTTTCATACTTGAAAATTCCTTTTTGTAAATCCAATATCGTAAAAAAGGTTTATAAAACATCCTCTTAAAAACTGGTAAAGATAAATGTGAAGGTCTCCAGAAAACTAAGATTCCAAAATAAGAGAAAATACATGAAAATATGGACATGTAATATAAATATAACAATCATGTTATAATAAATAGTGATAGAAAACATGGTTGTTATAAGTTCAACCATCACAAAATCGTAAATTGGTAATCAGTTAAAAGGGAATTGATTTTTCAGAAGGATAATAGAACGAATGACATTTTTGTTATAAAATCATTTTTCCAATGTTGTGGGTTCATTTTAATATCCAAAAAGGCACATAATAAAATAAATATACTTTATTCCCTTACATGTCATAATCTCATCCTTTGGTTGTGCTTCAATCTATCTCCACTTCATTTCATAAATCTTGAGATGGATATTCAAGAAAACAATTTATGCCAAAAGGAATTTTATGAATCATAAGATCCAAGAGTCATTCTTTAAACCTTTAAATTTTTAATGAAACCAAGAACATTACTATAGGTTATCTAATATAATAAATCATACTTTAATCCTAATAAATTATATCCTTATTCCATTCCAAAAGTATTTAAACTTAAGACTCATAAAAAATGTCTATCCAAATTAAAAGAAGATAAATTTAGAAGGAAGTTCCCAAAATTTTTAAAATACACTTAAAATAAGATTCCCCAAATAACATATCTCTTATTAGCACATATAAAATATATGAATACATTAAAAATCCTTAAAGGGTTATGAGATAATAATTCATCCATGATTATAATCTTAGTTTTTTAAATAAAGTCCTTAAATCTAAACATCAAATAATTCAAGCATAACATAAACCATCTGATCACTAACCACATTCATTGTCACAGATAATATACCATAAAAATCTATTTATTATTATCTCAGCATCAAGAACATATTTACTTTTATCTTTCCTGAGTCATGTGTTTTAAATAATGTTATCTTATAATAGAATCAATCCTCTTGATTATCGGTGTAAATCATCACATACTTCTAATTAATTAAATAAGAAGTACCACAATATAATCCTTATATATCTCATGATTCATATAAATAAAACATTATTGATAAAATAGTCAAATAACATAATTCTTGAATCTAAACCTAGAAATAATAATCATTCCTCTACTTCTATGGTAATAACATAAGCTTGACCACGATCCATTATCCTCTTTGGGGGTATAATTTTTTATTCATGAGACATTGATTTGTTTATTTACCCATCTCCTTACAATTATAGAATTGTAAGGATTATTTATTTCCTTTTCAATCACAAGCCACGTGTACCTTATTTTTACAATTGCAGAAAACTCTCAATCTCTCCAAGAAGGTGTGGGGGTGTTTCCTTCCATAATTATCACATTTGGGAGAATATTTATTTCCCTTGTTCTATTTATCCATCATTTTCTCTATCATCGTATTCTTCTATCTTTTCCATTATAAGTCATAATACATGGATAATTATTTCTATATTTTTATAGAACATGATAATATATAATTATATGATGAGAATGTTTGGGAGACTCGTTCCTATAGAAATATTGGCATAATACCACAAAATATATAATCATTATTACACTTTAGATCATGTATATTGGTGAGGATCCCATTCCTTTTGAGATGTGTCATTTCTAAACAATTGGATACACTAAATTTTCTTATGAATCATAATTCATAATATATAACTAAAAAAACTCCTAAAAGTTGAAATTTAGTCATAGATAATCTCATAAATATAAACATTGTATATTTTTGGACATATTTACTTTTAAATCCTTAATAATGGTTTATAAATAATATTTGAATTATCTTAAGAAAATACCTCGTGAGTTTCAAACCAGGTGCACAATAAGTAATGTTTTTGTGTACCCCATTACAATAACTCAGGGCTAACACACCTTTTTAGAGTTATTACACCTGTGTACATTTTTTCTAGGACCATGTCCACCTGTAGTATCTAGATAGGGATGTATTTCAAGGAATACCCACACAATCGCAACCTTACCAAAAAATTAGTATGTTCTTCTATGATTATCCTCAAAATATATATTATGTTTATGTTCCCTAATATATGTTTTTTAATCTAATTTCCGAGCTTTCTACAAATTTTTCTCTAAAACCAACTATAAATACCCAGACCCCAGTAGCTTAGAGCTAGTTCCTTAGATTATTACATTGGTATAAGATACAAATGATTGTATCCCAAAGGACCGAATAGTTTAGTAGATTTGGAAAACTAGATACAAACATAATTGTTACATTACAACTTGAAATGAAATAAAACATAGAAAACCCTTTGGTAACATCACTATTCTCTTATATTATCCCTCAATGTCAATCAAAATACACATCTTGGCATCCTCGATAAAAATAAAACATAAGAACAGGGTGATCTCATATTCTCATTAAGGGTAATAAATACAGTGGAATATATCATAAATAAACAAAATCAATAAGGAAAGTTGAATAACTAAAAATTCATGCTAATAAAGCATAATCTTTATCATAATATGCCTAGAATGAAAGTGGATTAAATAATGTCATATAAATAATTATACGATAATTAATCTTCACCATGGATATTATAATAGTTGAATAATCACATAGATTATCAATTATTGAATGCATAATGTTGGATATCGAAAACATGCCATTAAGGCCTTAGAAAAGACATCTGAAAAAAATGGTTAAGGCCCCATTCAAATCCATGTCTAAAAATAAATGGTAAAGGCCTTGGCCAAGTCCTTATCCAGTTTGTCTTGTTATACCTATCAATGCATCAAGGAGCTATAGCAGGCCCCACACATCACTAACCATGTCTAATGAATTCTTCATTGGAATAGGGTGAAACAACATATACATATTATATATAAATAAATTTCCCCAATAATTAAACATAATCACTAACCATTCTGAGTAATATGGTGAATGGTATCATGGTAGCACACCCACAGTCAAACTGATCATAAACCATTTAATAAAATATTTTATATGATATCATAAAATATCAATCACAATTATGCATATTATTCAACAGAGATTATTGAAATAGACAAAGATACTCTAATAAAATCATCAAGGAATTCTTATGATAAATACACTCTTTTACTTTATAAGGAATACTTCTTTTGGAAAATCATTTGTATTTTTCATAAAATCATATTATAAATATGTAAATACCAAAAATTAAATGGGGGGAAATGAAATTATATATCAGAAATTAACAATTTCCAACTTAAGTGAATACATTTAAATTAGAATTTAAGAATCTTTAGGCAAGGACCACTTTACTGTGGTCTAAGGGAAAATACTATATAATATTTAAAATAGAAAAATGAACAATTTTCAAATAAACCAGAAATTAAAAAATATATTTCTTTATGATAAAATAATTTATTTTAGAAAAATAATAGTGGCTGAAAATATAATATGGAGTGCACTTGAAAATTATTAAGAAACTGGGAAGTTCCCTTTAATCGGGATTCCTTATCATGATGAACTGAGAAATGAACAACATAAAATCATGTATTCCTCATAAAATAAGGATTAAATTATATAGATACATGTTTCTGGAACATATAAAATGAATTTAGAATAATCATACAAAAATAAAGAAGAATTACATTCGGTTAAATAGAGATAAAGCATAACACGAATGAAAAATGGAGGTTCAGGGAGAATCACATACCACTTTACAAACAGTCGGGTCATATGCCCCATAAAATTAATGATTATAAAATAATGAATTGAATAAAATTAAGATAAGGTGATTCATTATATGATACATGAATGGTCAGTATAAAAACACCACACACAATAAATAGTATAGAATAAGGCATATCTCACATGAATAAAAGTGAGATGAGAAAACACTTACCTTATGTCTGAAATTGGTATACAGTTGTACTTAATGTCTTGGATAATGAAACTATATTCATTAATAATTTATTTTGAACATATTAAACATGTATTTGATTTATTATATTTTATTAAGTTAATTTATAGCCTTTTTGATGATTCATAAGATTTAATTTCGTCGTTTAAGAGTGTTTGTTTCCTTGGTTTTCATGATTGGTTCACTTGTATACACGTACGAAAGATCGTGTAAAATGGAAATAAAATTTAAATTATAATTTATTAATGAAATTACAGGATATTTAATGGTCTTTCATATCGTTGTTTCACATATATGAGTATTATTCATTAAATAAAGCATTAATGATATCCCTTTAGATTATTTTGGCATATTTTCAATCATCGCGAACTAGTTTTGTATTATGTATATATACTCATTAAATAACATTAAATAAATTTTAGTACATATATTAAAGTTTTTTTAACCATAAAAATTGTTTTATGACCATTCATGAAGGTATAATTGAAAAAAAAATTATCCTTCATGAAGGCGGTAAATCAGCACCTCATGGATGATGTTTTCATTTTTAGAATAAAAAGAAGAAGAGAAGATATTTTATGGTTGATATACCATTAACATAATAAAATTCATGTGTATAAAAGATACTGGATTTATCATGTCAGTATGGACATGGGATATGATGTAAGGATAAGAAAAGAAAATAAATTAAAAGAGAGAGAGAGAGAGAGAAAAAAAAGGTTTTACCTCTTGAGTGTCGCCTCCTTGAGAACCTCTTTAAGGGACATGGAAATGGTGTTTTGGTGACACCAGAAATACAATAACATCTGGGAGGTGTTTGGAAGATAAAATTAGTCGAATATAAATAATATTAAAGGCTTTGTGGGTGTGATATTAAGGGGTTGTGAGGGATGGTATTTATAGTGGAGGGGGGGGGGTTTTATTATTTAATTCAATTGTTTATTATTTTGGCTCAAGACTATGAATATTGATTATTATTGTGCATAAATACAGTAACTAATGATTGATATTTCGATACAATGGTTTATTACCTCATCTATACCTCATCCATTACTCAATGATTCATGTATTTTGATAAAATGTTAAATATCGTAAATTATCGTCTTTCACTATTCTACAAAAATTCAACTATTTTAGAAGAATCCCAAAACAACAACCTAACCATTTTTTGATATAAATAATTCAAAAATTGACTATATTTTGTGAAAATAATTTTCCATATATGATAAATTTAATTTTCAATTAAAATCCTCATTTATTCAAAAAATTCTGATTTTAAAAGTATAACTGATTTTATAACACTTTGAAAAATTAATTACGGTATCATAAAATTATCTTATAATCATATGAAATATAATTTTAATTTATGAATATATTTTATTAAAGTGATTTTTCTTTTTAATTATTATTTTAATTATAAAATTGTAAATAAACATTTATGTCACACAAAAATATCAGCACTTAATTTATCATTTTAAACAAATTATTTACTTTTTTCATGATATAAATATACCATATTTTCATTTTTAAGATCCAAAATTTTTATTTCAACATTATTAGATTATTTAACTATTAAAATCATAAATATAATATTAATATAATGAAAATGATAATTTTATAAAAATCGTGATTTTTCATTATTCATTAGAAAATATATATTTTCAGAAACAAATTCAAAAAATTGACCGTAAGATAATTTTGAAATTCCTATTTTAAAAAAATAATGTTTATTTTTTTCAATATAATTTATAAAACTGTCAAAATTTAGTTCTTAAACAATTGCGCTATTAGAAGCAGGAAAATTTTCCTATTAGAAAATATATCTTTTTATGCTAAAAATTGTATTTATTCTTTCCATAAGCCTATCAAAATTGTTCATTGAATTTAAAAATATTTTATTGAATATTTAATATATAAATATCATTAATATATTTCAATAATAGGGATTAAAAAAATTGAGATAAAATTTCATTATGGTATAATTTTTTAAAATAAACACATTTTTATGTTCAATTGGTTTTTATTTTCATTTCAAATTAACAAGTAACCAATGAAGTAAATTTATAAAAAATTGTAGACTATATTTTAATAATTTGCTTAATCTCTTTGATTCCCTCCATTCCTATGGCTAGGTCACAATAATTATATTTAATCATTTTTGTAAGCACGGTGTTTTTTGAAAGTTCAGTTATTGAAAAAGTTAAATATTAAACTGAGATATATAGAAAACTATTGCGGTATTACATATTGTAACAACCTAGGTAATTTTAAAATAAATCATTTTCATGTATTATTAATATAAATTAATTAAATTTTATATAATTATATTTGTTAGATGAATATTAGTTAATTTTTTAATAAAAAGGAAAAAAGCGTTATTCAAAGCCAAATTGGATTTCAATGAATTATGTGGTTTCATTTTAAATATATATTTTAAAATTATAAAATTTTAACTTTAAAAAAATTAACCTAATTTTTCAATTCAGAATGTGAAAATTATCTCAGGATTAATTTTTGAAGATTTTCCAAAAAGATTAATTTTTTGAATGTGTACTAAAAAATAATGATTTTTATTCATGTTTTCCTTTTGTTTTCATGTATTTACAGAGTAACGTTTTTTTGGATTTTTTTTAAAATTTTAATTATTTAATTCCAATTAAATATAATCCAATAAATTAAATTTTAAACAAGATTATACTTTCATTTCATATAAAAACATTTTTATACATAAAAATGATTTTTTCTGAAGAAAAATCATTTTTCGTCATATTTTACAGGTTTACATTTAAATTAAATTACACCAATTTTAAGAATTAAAATTAATAAAATGATTTATATGTTTCTAATAATATTATTTAATATTATTTAATATTGTTAAATTTATTTTTTTCATAATTAATAGTAAAAACAGTAAAAATTTGTTACCTCACTTAATGTTAAAACGGGATTACCAAGTGTTAAACAAAAGAGAAAAAGGTAAAAATGGCCTAAAAACTAATTTAAATACATTTTTATAGCTATATTTTTGCCCTATAACATCTCATATGTATAAATTTATCATTTTGGATCCATTTTACTTGAGGATTAAATTAATATATTTTAATATTTTATGAAATTCCATGTGAGTCCTCTCCCCCACTTAAAAATAGACACCCCAAATCCTCTCATGTTCACACTTAAATACCCTTTTGGTTTTTCCAGGACGTACCTAAATCCCATTTTAATATACCTCTACACTTCTCAGAGGCCCTATGTAGATCATAAAACCGACCTAGGAAGGATTTTTGTATAAACTTAAATAGGTTGTCTAAAGAAGGGGTATAGTTCTTAACTATTCATTTTTGTTTTCTTTCTTCCTATAACTCATTAAGATCATATTAATCCATGTTTAAATAATAAAATTAATATATTACATATACTGAGATATTATTATTTTAATTACTTAACCTTTATCCATCTCCACATCCATCCAATGGGAAATAAACCCATCATTCGTGTACATGACAGACTACCGCCACACAAATTGATGTAATTAATTTTACATAATCACCCCTCACAGTTGGTTATGATTATAGATTATATTTATATTTATATATAATATTCATGAATTAATTAAAATTATAAAAATATATTATATCTTTTATTTTATTACATTTTTATCCATTGAAAAATGATAACATCATTTGTGCGTATGTGTGGATTACCACCTCCACTAAGTGGTGTGATTCATTTTTCATTACAACATAATATTAATGGTATATATAAGTTTATTTAAATATCTAATATTATATTTATTATATAATCATCATTCTATAAAAATAAAATAATTATTACCTTCTTTCCCTCATGGTTTTTGAAAATTGGAAATGTTACTCATGTGTGTGTAAGGCCTACTGTCTCCATTATTGTAACATAATTCATTTTTCATAAAAATATTTCATGGTGGGTTTTAATTTTATATTTAATATATGAAAATTATAATTACTTAGTTATTATTATTCTTTTTATGATGGAATAATTACTTATTGGACCATAGTCAATCTACAGAAGTCATTTTAGGCATATAGGCATAATGTCATCAAAACATCTGATGTGAACATAATTTATTATGTAATTGAATATATAATGGTATTAAAAAATTAATGGAATAAAAAAATGAAAAAAATTATTAATTTAGTAAATAATTAAAATAATTTTATTATTCAAGGAGATAAAGGACATATGAAATATGTCACGCAAGTGGTAAGTAACACTTTTCCTTATAAAATCAGTTTATTCTATAAATATTTTATGCTCTAAATATTTTTATTCCATATTAATATTCTTATAATTATTTTTATGAATTAATTTAAATGTACAAAAATTTATTATAAAGTAATTTTTATATAATGTATTTTCTTTGTTTCAATGGTTTTAAAAGGAATCCTATTACGTATTTTATAAAAAACGTTTTGACAAAAAGGAAAAAGGGAATGTTCTAATTTTACATATATGGAATCGATGGTTTTTTCCACGATTATAATAGTTATTTAATGTTTGGATTCTTTTAAAATCTTTCATGTTTTCTTCAAAGTAAAACCCTCTTTCCCTTTGTTATTTGTATTTTCAAAAAGGGTTTTAAATAGAATTGATATTTTGATATCCAGAAATTATTTCTTATGGGTGAAAGGAATATTTTTATGATTATATTGATGAAAATAATATATTTCATTTGTTATGATTATGTTACCGTTATTGGAAGTTATTTATGGTGGTGGGTGAGGCTGATATACCACACGATGATGGGTGGTCCCAATATATCTCTTTAATTAATTAGCTCAGGGGATGGAGTTAACCAATTATGTTTCTAATAATAGATTATTGGGACTTATAGGGTTGGTTATACAATTATTTAAGATTGATTTTAAGAGTGATATAAAATTTATGTCCCAATTTACATAGATGATTCATCAATTCATTCTATGGGTTTTTATAAAAATCTTATGATTTCACAGGGTTACCTAATGAGTTCCATTTAAAGTAAATATTATCATACTTCATAAGGGTGAAATGTATAACTTTGAAAAAAAGTTATAATTATTTTTCCATAATTTTAGATAACCATTATGAGTTTAATTTTTCATTTAATAGTTCTTATTAAATATCTTATGAAAATATTTGGAGAGTGAATTTGTTTTCATCGGTAAGAAATTTTTTATTTGGAGATCAAATTTTATTATGTTAAAGGGAAATTTCAATAATTAGTATCCATAACCTAATGGATTTATTACATTTTTATATATATCTCTGTCTTAGATTTTTGTTCTAATACCATGTTTTCAAGGGTTTTACATACAATTTTTTGGATGATTATGGACAAGGATGAGGTAAATATAAAAATTGTGAACACATGTCATAAAATAATTGTTATATCATAAAAAAGTTGTATTGTAGGAAAAATTGATACTGAGTGGAAGTGTACACATTTTCATGTAATATTTATTTATATAAGGGTGATGACCAAATTATATAAAACTATAAACCTAAAAATATCTTGTAAAATTAAAGGAAATGAATTATTATCAAAAGAAAAAATTATAGGGTCTTTAGTGTTAGGTCCTTATAATATTCACAGGGTATTTCATATGATTTGGTATAATGTGAAATTGATGAAATAATTTCCAAACTATTTTTGAATATATTTAGAAGGATTTTTTGATATGATTTTTCGAGTCAATATATATAATACAATATAAATGTGAAATGGAACAAATTCTATGGGGATTTAGTACAAGTGGTAGTGTGAACGGGATGTGCCCTAGATCCTACATGTGTGTGATGCATGTAAAGTGGAACTACCAAAAAATATGTATTAGTAGTGGTTTTGAAAACCTCTAATTAACAATGAATAATTATTATTATTTAAAATATAATGGTGGTTTGGTATAACTGCAACTATATTTTTTATATTTTTTAATTTAGAGGTGGTTTTATTAAAACTGTCACAAAATCTTTAGAACCCCCTAATCACCCCCACCCCCACTAATTCATGTGTCCCTCACCCACCTACTCCTGTCAATGTTGACCGTAGTGACCTCTCCCACCAACATCCCTTCCCCCTATGACAGTGACCCTTGACAATGGCCATTCTTCCCGTTCTCTTGGTCACTATGACCCGCTATGGAAGAACCATCCCAAACCCCCTTCTCCACACAACCCCATCCTCCTCCTCCCACTACCTCAATCTGATAACCCCTTCCCATGTCTATCTGTGAGTCAAACATCACCAAAAAAGTCTTACTAACCTTCATGCTATTTGTTTCCCAATCTTCACCAAAGAGACATTCTTCCATGACATATAACCTTGTTATTTTTAGGGTTAATATTTATTAATTTCTGTTTTTAGTGTTCTTCATATAAAATTGAATCATTTTCATGTTGAATTTTTGTTTTCTTGATTCATTAACCTATCCTATCCAATGAGGAAGTTGGGTGTAAGATCTCATCTTTTTCCAATTACATTTCTCTCTAGATTTGTTGTTTGAGATTTTTTGGCAGAGTCTTGTTTGGAGATAGAGATACATTGTTTGGGAAAATGACCTAATGATTGGGGATGTATGTTGGTTTGAGTTAATGGAGTTTGGGTATAAATGGGACTAACTATTAAAATGGGTTCTTGGTATGTTGAGAATTTTTAATGTAACTTTGGATAGTTAAAGGAGAAATAGGCTGAAAACTCAACTACATTACATTTACATGGTGTGTAAAGAGATTACGTGTTGTGTAATGTTTCATGGTTTTTAGTTAAATAAATAAGAGGTGATGAGTAGCTTGTATAATTCCCTTAAAAACTTTACATGATGTGGAACCACTTTACCCACCATGTAAATGCATGACATGTTATTTTTAACTTCTGTAAATGAAATTTTTTTCATTTCACTACAACTCCTCTCCTCTCGATCCTAAGTCATTCTCAAGGTGATTTTGGAGTTTTGATCATCCTTTCAGACATTTATTTTATGTCTTCAATCCCCAGTAAGATCCTTTTTTCTTATTTCATCCTTTTTTACTTTGTTTATCCAACTTTTGTGGTAAATCATTTACAAAATTGAATTTTTGGTTTTGATATTGATCAGTTTTGATCTTGGAACCTCTGTGTAATTGTCTTCACCTTCTTCCTCATGGGAATTGGTCGTAGGAAGTATTGTTGGATCATCAGTATAAGTTAGGAGTTGTAAACATTAACCCTATGGTTTGATAACTCCAATTTTACACAATATAATGATTTATCCCTCATTGTGTGTTCCCAAATTCAATAAATAATTAAATGATATTATCCCTTTAATTCCTTTGGTTTCAAATGGATTTCTAATTGGATAATTTCTTAAAGTATGATTAGCATGACATGTGACCTAGGGTATTTTCTTATTATAGATTCCCTAAATTGTGGCTTATTTCTTATTTATATAATTGTAGATAAATTATAAATTGAATTTCTTGTGTCATATGAATGAATAATGGTAATTCACATAATTAACCATTGAAAAATTTGATGTGATATTTTGATATACATACTATATGATAAGAATTGTGTTCCATACTAAGATGCTTATATAACTATCTAGACATAAGAACTTGCACATTTATATGTTGTAATTCTTATACAAAGAGGGATCAGTTCAGTCCCATGTTTGAATGCTTATAGGTATTTGACCTCGAATGCCTCAATTCTTATAGGTATTTGTCCTGGATAGGTTGATGTTACTATACCAAGATCAAATGGTTGTGGTTGGCATGGCCATAATATGTGATCATATATATTATGGAATGGTGTTGAAGAAGGTTTCTTACCTTGGTTATATGGTTTTGGTTGGCATGGTCATAATACATTCTCAGAGATATTTTAGCATGGAACCAAAGAACGTTTTTGTGTTTATTTAATTGTTAAATTAATTAATACATATGGGTTTGGACAATGTAAAAGGACCTTTTTGTTGATTAATTGTTTGTTATTGGGAAAGAGTTTGGTAATGGGACTAACAAGGGGATCGAGACCTAGGACTTAGAGTCTTTTATTTAGTCTTCTAATCATTTTCTTGTATCATTCAAGAATGGAATTTAGTTACATTTTAGTAATTAATTAAATTATTCTATTATTATTATTAGACTATTCAATTGGACTTTACTATTATCTTTTTCCATATTATTACTTTTATTATTATTTTCATTTTATTGTGATATGTTCTACTTCTACGAAACTCCATACCAAGGGGTATAGTCTCCATACTATACACTTTACACCCCTGATACTATTTGGTAGCCTCTAGCATACAAGGAGGCACAATATAGATCTTATGACAATCCCTTTCCTGTAACATGAGAGAGTGCTGGATTGGGGGACGTTACAAAGTGTTATCAAAGGAGCAGTTTTTCATTACATTTCTTCTACATTAATATTTTGGAAAGGTAGAAATGAGTCTAGGATATGTCGGGACTTGGTAATGAGCTTGTTCATGGGAGTATCTAACCTATGTACATGGTAAAAACGTAGTACCTAGGTATGGGATTTCTATTTATGTTGTGTTCATTTTACAATTGATGTTATTTCACCTTAGGGTATTCACATTTTGTGTGAGGATATCATTTCATGATGTTATTGTTTCTTTATATTATACTCATGGCATGGTATGATGTAAGATGAGAATACATTAAATATAATAGGCATATAGGGGAATATTGACATGCATTGTTCATGATATGGACATATCTATTTTTTCATGTAGTATATACTTGGCTATTGAACTATGATATTAGATATTTGTTCCACTAGATAAATAAAATGAGTTGTCATTTCATGATAAAATACTTGTACGTCGTTTCTAGAGAGACCAGGAGTTAGTGGTTCTCTATTTCAATCACATGTTAGGTTGACCATGTTTTTATCGAGTTCTCTATGGTGTGTGTTTTTCTTGTAGAGAAAATAACCCTTGTCATCTTTGACTTGAGCATAAGAAGAGTAGAAATCAGCACACTTCAAATGTAGCTGAACCAAAACATCATATATTTCATGAGGAGAAAATGGATGTTTAGCTTTGTGATAACTTCTTGAGGGTCATGTAATCCATGTAAAGGGAGACTATTCGTAGAAATCCTTCGATGTATGGTCTAACAATAGAGTTTCAACTTCATCATCTGCCTATGTTTACTAGGGAAGGGGACACATGGAAGCTGAGTTCTATATTGAGTCAATATGGAAATTCTTAAAGCATCTCAAGATACTCACGGATAGGATGGTGAAAATTATTGTGTATATGCTTCAAGTACCAACCAAGTGTCGGTTGGATATTCTAGAGGAAGCCGATCAACATGATGATCTATCTTAGAAATAATTCAAGAAAAATTTCCTGATCCATTTCTATCCAGAAACCTTGAGGGATGAAAAAACTCATGAGTTCATGCATCTGATGTATGAGGGTTTGTCAGTTCTGGACTATACTAGATGTTTTACCGACCTATAGCGCTTTCCACTATCCCTGGAAGTTGATGAGATATATGGGGTGAGATGTTTCTTTGATGGTATTTTCTATGATATTAGGTTATAGGTAAATGTTTTCTTTTTAAGCATCTTGGAAGATGTGATGAATCAAACAGTCATCATAAAAGGGAATCTAAGAGATTCCCCAATAAGTTTTTAGGCCATTTCAGTAGGGAAATCTGGGAGTTCTTCTTTGATTTTTAATAAGAATAATTATGAAAGTTTCTATCAAGGTAGTAATGGGAAGATTAGTCAGGGAAGTGGACAACCATCTCAATATCATTTTTTGTTCTATTGCTATAAATGTAGAATGTTTGGTCATAAGTGATCGTAGTATTCTTACCTCATAGTAGAGTGTCACATCTACAAAAAAAGGTCAAATTTAGAGGTTTTTTTCAAACGTTTCATAGAAAACTAGTGGTATAGAATCAGGACAAGCACCTGAATCAGGAAGGGGCTTAGCTACACCTCATAAGTCTAGTAGCTAGAGTTCCATAGGACGTTCAGGCTAATGCAAGAGAAGTGGTACCATAGTGCATGAGAAACAGCTCCAATCAAGGGAAGTAGCTTAGGGTAGTCAGAATGGAGAACATGGAAGAGTGTTAATATAGTTTCACATCATGAAGACTACA
This sequence comes from Viscum album, assembly GCA_963277665.1. NCBI lineage: Eukaryota > Viridiplantae > Streptophyta > Magnoliopsida > Santalales > Viscaceae > Viscum > Viscum album. The sequence goes on along the minus strand of OY728139.1, from coordinate 682,869,460 downwards.
CCGAATAACATGGATGTTAGACCATCTTCCCTCAGAGGTATAATTATTATATCATCTACCTTAGCTTTTGATTTTTTTAATATAATATCATCAAATTATTTTCTATCTTATCTTTTAAAAATGTTTTGGTCATGGATTTGAAAAAGAGTAGATAGTGTTTTAACCATTAAATCACCATTGGGATTTCAGTTTAAAAATATCAAACGTTGCAAGGCATTTTCTTTATAGATTGGTGGTTATCACTTCTCTTGGGAATCGTTCATGCTACAAATTACAGGATTCAGCTTGATTATTGGTATGAATTGGTTAATGATATACCATGATCATATCTACTATTATAGAAGGAGAGTCACCTTCATATCAATATAAGAAACCAGCTATTCTCACCAGGGTGAGTGGAATCATCAGGTTAGTCATATAGGACCAATTTAGATCAGATTGGATTATCTAATATCTTATATCATCAGGCATACTCTCAATAATGGTTGGATGAATAAGTATTATTTTCCTATGGTGCCATATCATTTTAAGGATGTCTTTCCTCACAAGTTTTATTCCTTACCGCCTGACCTAGAGGTCGGGTTCACGATCGAGTTGGTGTCGGGAGGAGAGCTAGTTTCTACTATGCCTTACTTAATGGAACCGGTAGAGCATTAGAAGTTTAATGTTCAGTTTGGAGATCTAGAATATAAAGGTTTCATATTTCCGATTTTATATCCATGGGGTTCTCCAATTCTCTTTTCCAAGAAGACTGATGGATCTTTGAATTTTTGTGTGGATTACTAGAGGATGAACCAAATTAAGGTCAAGAACAGGTATCCACTTTTGTGCATTGATGATATTTTTAATCATTTAAGAGGTTCTAATATCTACTCCAAGATTTACTTGAGATCAAGAATATCATCAGTTAAGGGTGATACTATTAGACATACCTCAGACAGCTTTTAGGAGTAGGTATGGATTATATGAATTCATAGGGATGCCGTTTGGGTTGACTAATACACCTGTGGTATTTATGGCCTTAGTAAATAGAATATTTCATCCTTTTCTAGATCATTTTTCTGTGGTTTTTTTCAAAGATATCATAGTGTACTCCTAGTTAGTAGATGATCATGCCAATCATTTTTACACCGTTCTGAGTATATTGAGATAGAATTGGATTTACGACAAGCTAAATAAATGCATTTTATTAATAAATGAAGTGAATTTCTTGGGCCATGTCATCTTAGAGGCAGGAGTGTCAGTCAACCCATATAAATTCATAGTCATGGTATCTTGGTAATAACCTTATAATATCTTTTAAATACTGATCTTTTTGGGTTTAGCAGGTTAATATCGGTGTTTTATCCAATATTTCTACCTATTGGAAGCACCAATGTTAGGGTGACCAAGAAAGGGTTGAAGTTTGTTTGGTATGATTCTTAAAAAAATATCTTTTCAAGATCTAAATGGAAGGTAGGCCTCACCACCTATCATCACATTATCTATGTAGAGTAAAACATATACCATGTACTATGATGCATCTAGAGTTGGAATCAGAGCAGTTCTGATATAGTAGGATCATGTGGTAGCTTATGGCTCCATGCAGCTGAGATCACCTAAGAGGAATTACCCTACTCATGATATAGAGTTATTAATAGTGATATATTCCATAATATGTTGTAAACACTATCTCATGGGATAGAGGTTTGTGATATACAAGGATCACAAGAGCCTCGGGTACATCGTTTCTCAGTAAGACCTAAACCTTTGGCTGAGGAGGTGGGTTGAGTGTCTGTAGTCTTTCAAATTTGAATTTGATTATACACCCATCAAGGGAAACGTTGTTGTCGACTCTTTGATCTAAAATACACAGACAAAATTAGTATGGTATACTTGTGAAGAGTGGTGGATAATGGATATCTTTGCGGGCATGCATCTGAATATTTATGAATCTTAGGGGCCGAGTAGCTCTGACATCAACATATGTTATACCCATTCATTTGGACCAAATTAATATTCATTAGCTTTCTATTCCATAGATATCATTTCTAAGAAACAAATTATATAGTGGGAAGATGTCATTATGATGGCCTCTCAAAAGTGTAAATTCTCTTACTTTTCATGGCCTATTATGGGTTCATATGGGCTAGCATGAGGATCTAATGAGGGAGTTTCATTCTTCTATATAGGAAGTGATTCCAGATTTAACTATGGTTTATTGCGATCTCCAAAGAAGTTACTAGTAGTTCGGAATGAAGAAGGAGGTGGTTATATTTTTGACTATATGATTCACTTGTTAATATGTAAAAGTTGAGAAACATAGGCTAGCTGGGATTTGGTTATCATTACCCATTCCTGAGTGAAAATGGGATTATTTCAAAATGTATATTTCATATGATTACCTAGGATGTCCCATGAGAATAATGTTGTATGGTTTTTTTTGTTCAACAGACTAAGATATCCCACTTCTTTCTACTCAGGGAGACCTTTATAATTAAAGATTTTGGAAATCTTAATATGTGCGAGGTGGTTTGGTTGCATGGTGTTCCAAGGAGTATCATTTTAGATAGATATCCTATTTTTACATTGAGTTTTTGGTAGGGTCTTCAGAAATATCTGGGATCATTAGTTCTTTTAAGCATATACTATCATTCATAGACTCATGGTCAATCTGAGAGAACTATTCTAGTTCTTGAGGATATGTTATGATCATGTGTTTTGTATTTTCCAGGTTTACGGTAGAAACAGAAGGAATTCATGGAGTTTTAATATAATAATATCTTCCATCCATCAATCCAAATGTCACCTTTTGAGCCTTTGTATGGTATTTCATGTCATTCTCTTATTTTTTGGCTGGAGGCAAGTGATTCCTCACTTTTAGGGCTAGTCTTGTTCATGAGACATATAAACGGGTTCAGTTAATCAAAAACCAGTTGGTGACTAAGAAGATCACGTAGAAATCATATTATATACATTAGAGATGACCTATAGAGTTCAAGTATGGTCATCATGTTTTCCATTGGGTACCGCATGGGTTACTGCAATGTCAAATTAGGAAACAGAGAAAGCTAGAGCCTAGGTTTGTTGGGCCACTTGAAATAGTGGCAAGTGTTACTCTTGTGGCGTACCATTTATCCCATAAATAATTCTATAGTTCCATGCATGATGTGTTCCATGTGCCTCCACTACTAAGACACAATCTATACCATTCTGAGGTGATAGATGTATCATAAATTGAACTTTTTGTGGAAGAATCCTTAGAGGATCATCTGATATGGGTTATGGGTTGTAGAGAGAAATATATTCATGGTTGGACTATAATGTTGGTTCAAGTGCAGTGGTTGTATAGGTGAGTTCAGGAAGAGACCTGGGAGAGGGAGTTTTATATGAAAACTATCACACCCAGAATTTCAATTCAATGCATTGTTTCAAATCCTCTTTGGGTTCATAGATTTCTCCGGGTTTCAATGTGTTCTGAGTTTGGAATTTTGGTGTCTCTTGTGTTCTTTACATATGACCTTGGTCTTGGGGTATTGTATGGTACTTTTCCAGCTATTGTTTCAAATGGATGATGTGAGGTTGTGGTGATTTGGAGCTGGATTAGTGACACTCTTAGTGGAACCAATTGTGGGGTAAGTTGTTGAGGTGGTTTGTACCCAAGAGTTTGATGAGTTTTGGGTTGGAAAGAGTGCATTGTTTTGGTAATTTTTCTCCCCTATCCTTGGCTTATCTTTCCCCATTGGATTCCCCCTTGGACCCCCTGAATTTGGAGGATTATTGATGGTTTTTGGGTGCCCATAACAGGCGGCATGGTTTCGTTACACGATTCCAAACCATGCAGCCAAACCATGCAAGGGTGTCCAACACATTAAAATTTGATGTGTTTTGACACTTTTTAGCTTCTAGAAATAAACCAAATCTGACCCTATCTTCTCCATTTCGTTCTCAACCTCCATGGATAGCCTCCAAGGTCACTCACCCCCCCCCCCCCGTAGACCTCAACATGAAGGGGGGTTTTATGGGAGAAACATAAAAATCATGAATATAAGTCCTCTTTTTGATTTCTTCCATTTACTTAGGGTTTATTTCACCCTTTATTGAGTTCTAAATTTTCCAGAAACTAGGCTTCTTACCCAGGGTTTAACATCATGTCTTTTGGGTGAAATCTTGAAGTTTTATGTTGCTTTTATCTCCCTTATGGTGCGACGGAGGTGTGGTTGAGGTTTCACACCAAGATTTAAGGATTTTGACTCAAAAGGTAGGTGGTTTGTAACACCCCAAGCTTCCACGATATGCTTCTCTTTCAATAATGCAATAGCTTGCGTTGTACGCAAGTTCGAGATTCTAACACACCACGACTAATCAAAATAGCCGTTATGAATAGTAATACCCACATTTTGAAATTATATAAATTTTATATTTCAAAATGGAATTTATTTTTTGATTTGGAATATCTAAATTATCCTATGTTGAATTTTTTCTATTTTTCTGAGAACTTCCAATTTTCGATGAATAGTGAAAAATACTTAAAAACTACTCTTTTAATCAAAATAATTTATAGTGATAAATTATAAGATTGAGTGGTTTTAAAGTATAATTAGAATATATTTTAACCATTTTATCCAATGGTGGTCATTAAAATTAATTTCACTTTGAAATTGGACATAAACAATTGTCAATCTTTTGATATATATTGTTTCATAAAACCACGCTATTTGTTGTGATAGAGGGAATTAATTATTAAATTAATTAATTCAACTTATATTTTTTGGAACTTTGTAAAATATACATAATTTCTGAATTCGGAATATCAATTATACCTTAGGGTTAATTTTTTGTACTGCTCTTAAAAACATCAATTTTTTATGAATAGTGAAACCACTAAGTGGTAGTTAAAAACTGATTTTTTGTTTAAATGAACCATTACCACTTCTGTGAATTGAATTTCAAAAATATGGCATACATGGTTATCATTCTTAAGTAAAATCTGGTTCAATGGGATGAATATAATTTTTGGTGAATAGTAACTTTTAAGTTTTATTAATCGCGATTAAAGTTAATTAGTGTAATTTAAGGTAAATATAATGTTATAATAATATGAAATTACAATTACACTTGTCCTAAACTTATTGTATGGGTAATGGATGACCAAGAAAATCCACGGGTCAACTTGGGGACCCCATGGAGCCACTTGGGTAAGAAAATGACATTAATAACTTTTTATTTAAAGTAAAAATAAACTTTTCACAAACATGTGTTATTTTACTAAAACAATTAATAAATGAGGTTATATAAGTTAATATTTAGACTATAAATATTCATTGGAAATCTAAAAATATTTCCTACATCATGGTAATTTTATTATAATTTTTAGGCATTAAATAAATAAATTTATTTATGACACCATGATGATGCAGCGATTACCTCATTAATTAACGATTTAAATAAAATGAAAAGTTAAAGTAAAATCTAAGAATTACACTTGTAAAAAAACATATTGTATGGGTGGATTTAGAACACTTATCACCTTAGCCTCTAAATATATAATTGTGGGACCTTTGAAATATGAAAAGCACTTCATAATAATGTAACATTTCTTCACTTTCCATGAGTGCCCCTCCTATCCTCTTTTAAAAGACACCCACCTCTACCACCTTATTCACACATTCAAAGAATTTTGTCTCGGACAACCTCTTCCCAAATACCCTCTAAACATTGCTCCCTTTATCCTAAAAGCCTTACCTTATGTAGAAAGTTCTTCAAGAAACCATTTTGGTTCAAACGGAGGGGAGTTACCCGATTTAAAGGTAACGTCATCTCTTATGTTGTTTTGTTTTATTTTGCTTCTCCAACCCCCTAAACTCTTTGTATTTTATTATTATTTAACAACACCAGTATCCTAAATATACTTGGATGTTGTTATGATAGTGTTTTTGTTTACACTTACACACACCTTCATCTAATGGTTAATGAATATATTGTTTCTTTGGGTGGTGAAATACTGCCTCACGAAATGATGATTGTTCAATCTTCTTTTAACACCTCTCATGGTGGTCATTATGATGACACTATTTTTATATATGATATATATAATGTTTATTCTTTCCTTATGCTTCTGTATTTTTCATTTATGGCATAGCTTTATGATTTCTTTTATGGGTAAACGCGATAATTTCATTTTAGGAAGTGTGGACTACCGCCCCCTCAAAGTGATTTGAATCGTTAATGCCATATGTAGGACGTATAAAGGATAGAGTAAATAGTATTATATATGATATTATACTATAATTATAATATACCTTTATATCATTATGATTTCATTCCATTAAATATGAAATAGAAATGAAAGTAGCGTTCATGCGTACGTACGGCTTACTGTCCCATGAAAAGTGCATTTTACTTCTTACCTCTAAATGTTATGTAATATTATAAATGCATGTATATACTTAATATATATGATATATATGATAAATAAATCATGAAAATAATTCTTGATATAATAGATATTTTACCACATGGACAACTTGTAATTATAAAAAGTTTATTTTTGACTCAAGTACCAAAGATCGACAAAACGACCGTTATTAACTTAAATAATTAAATAATGTTCATAACATGGTAATAAGTGATATAAAAGTTATAATGATCTTTAAAAATGTTCTTAAGAAATTAGAAACTAACTCTGGTTTATTATTCAGGAGATTACAGAACGATCGAGTCAAGTCGTACACGAGGTAAGGGACTTCGTCTCAATCTCCTTTCATTGAGGCATTTTTGTTTTATACACAACTTTCTATTATACGGTGTATAAATCCCTGTGACTTCTACATTTATTAAAAAGGAATCTTTTTATACTAAGAATTTTACTAAAATACAAAAAATTAATGTTTTTTTGTCATACGTATGCGGCGACAATGACTTCTCCGCCGTCGTGACCATTATTTGAGTTTCGGCTTCCTCTACAAGCCATAACTTTTTTTTAAATGAAAAATAAATACCATGTTTTTGTTTTATATTATTTTGGTATTGAAAATGGTTTTGATAATATTTTTATTATATCAATGTGTTCTATTGATATCATGTGATTAAAATTTGGAAATGTTATGTTTCCTTTATGCATATTTTATGTGATAAGATTATGTTATGGTTTATGATATGTTTAAACCTTTTCATATAAGGAATGAATTGGACTCAATAAGTGATAGGTGGATCCCACTATAGCTCCTCGATGAATCGGTAGGTATCCTGAGACAAACTAGTGTCTTGGCATGAGGCCTTAACAATATCTAATTTGTAGTCTTCGCATGAGGCCATGACTATGTGGTTATGATATTCTGGAATTATGCATTCCATACTTATGAAAGTAGTTATTGATATTTCATGTGATTATTCGACTATTATAATATCCATGTGAATAAGTAAATGGAATTATTTCATTTTATTTTTCCCAAATTATGCTGAAGTTCAAGTTTAAAAGGCTTTTGTTTTAGTTATACATTGCCTTAACTGTTTATGTATATTTATAAAAGTTTCCGCTGTATTGTTATCCTTACTGAGCATATGAGCTCACTCTTTTCTATGTTTTATTTTCCCAGGATGTGAAGAAATATTTTATGAATGGCCTATAGGGATAGTCTGAAGGGGATTGAATTGTGGACTATGGAGACTATGTTATTTTGATTTTTCACTTTATGATGTAATGTAACATTTATGAATGTATCTAGTGTTTCCAAGGCTACGAAACTAATCGGTCTTTCGAGACTTGATCTTTTGTGATCATGTCAATGTTACGCAATAATGTACCGACTCTGGGTAACTGGGGTCGGGGCATTACAGTTGGTATCAGAGGCAGTTTAGTACTAACCTTGGAAGCTAGATTTAGAAAAACTCTGATTAGAGCACATAGCCCTAAGATAGACTTTGATGATTAGTATAGAAGAAATTCCTAGAATTTTGGTATTCTATAGATTTTGTGAGTTTTCTGAGCAATACATACCTGTCTGGATACGAGCAGGTAGAGGCGGCTCTGGCACAGATGTACCTAGGGGTAAAACCCAAAAACACCGCTTTGAGCTAGACTTGAACGGGAACTGGTACACGACAACGGGCCTTGCTGCACTCTTAGTTACGACACTCCTAGGGGATATGCTTAGGATAATTATCATTTTATTTACAAACCATTATGAAGGGTTTATGAGTATATACTTCCAAAAAGAAATCATTTTTATGATTATGGATTATATCCCTAAACTATTCAATTTGTTTTAAGTGGTTTACAAGTATGGAATTATGTATTTTGATTCATAAACTGATCTAGTTTATGTCATTGTTTAGAAATGGAACGTAGTGGAAGGAATGGAAACTGTATCAATGCACGCACTCCATATAGGGATTTCACTCCTACTCAAGATAATTATAATGGAGCTAGTGATACAACTGGTTCTGATCAACTTATCACCATACTGGGAAAACTCACTCAGGTTATGAATAATAACCGTACCTGTATGGAGCACCCTAATCTGCAATATGGAGGATCAATGTTAGATCGCTTCATAAGTAAACAACCACCATCATTTAATAGGGGTACAAATCCATTAGTAGCTGAGCAATGGATAAATTCCTTAGAAAAAATATTCCATGCCTTGGGGAGTAGTGAAAGGGAAAAAGTTATCAAGGCAGTTTACCACCTCACTGGAGATGCTGATCAATGGTGGTCATTGATTCAAAACATGAAAGAAGATGAAGAAGTATCTAATATGGAATGGAGGGAGTTCAAAGAGATTTTCATAGAAAAATACTTTCCTCGTGACCATCAAGCAGATATGGAAAGGGAATTTCTGAGTCTGAGACAAAAGGAGGATGAGAATATCGCAAATTATGAGACTAAATTTACATGTTTAGCAAGGTATGATGGAGATTATATACGTAACCCAAGAAGTAAGATTGATCATTTCATTAATGGGTTAAAACCATTTCTCTGTCGAGCTTTAGTATCGCAATCCCTCTCATCGTATGAAGATATTTTCTTGTGTGCTATCAAAACAGAAAATGAATTCTCTAAGTCTTATGACCACAAAGTAAAGCAAGAGAATAAGAGAATGGTGGAACAAGAGACAGATAATGGGAAAAGGGAAAGAAGGATTTTCCATTATGTGATAATTGTGGAAAGAATCGCCCGGGTACTTTCTTGAAGATAATGGGAGTTTGTTACAAGTGTGGTGAAAAAGGTCACCAGGCTCATGATTGTAAGGGAATGAAAGAGGCTATAAATGTTGAATACTAAAATTGTAGAGAAATGGGACATTATGCAAAAGAATTCCCTAAGCACCAAGGAATCTTACCTCAGAAAAGGCCAAGGTAGCAAGGCCAATCTAATTTTGTTACTATAGTTGAAGTGGAATAATTAATGTATTGGTGCTTTTGGACTGAAAGATTATATTCTGGTTATAATAATAATGTGATATATATAAGTATTTTATTTCAGTACTTGTTTTTTTCATTAAGGTTTTAATATGATGAGGGTAATAATATTTTTAGTATATGACAATAAGAGAACTTTACTTTTTTGGGGGAATATGATGTTACAATTTATTTTGATATTTAGAGACCTTTTAGAGAAAGTTTGGAAATATGTATTTTTGATAAATATAAAGGTTGGAATGGATTATTTTTAACTTTGGATATTATTGTTTAAGGTTAAAACATTTCTAAAGATTATTTTTGGAATATTATAGTACTATAGTTTCAGGAAAAGGACAACCTGCATGTTGTGGGATAACCTGTCGCGTCGGATAAAGATGTAGGAATCGAACACACAACTATAGTGCGACAAGCCTTAATTACCAACCAATAGCCTACATGAAGTCCCTGGTTATTACAAAATAGTTTTCCTAATATAAATGGTATGTGTTAATATTTGGAACCTTTTACAATTAGGATAAATATAATATTTTTGAGTTCTATTATCTTTTTGAGTGAATGATTGGTTTGTGGTAAAAAAAATTTAAGGAATGAAAGTCTATATGACAAGTATGTATATTTCATAACTTTATTAGTAATTCTCTTAAATAAATTCCTAAACTTTATGAAAGGTAACTTAAAAAAAACGTTTTCGGTTAACTTTTCCTACTGGGGAATCAATGATCGTATAACCAATCACAAGTTTGTGATTTTCTTGTAGTTAAATTTCTCCTAATCCTATTTTCTAAAACTCTCCATCATAACTTGATGGTTTGTTTCTCCTCCATATCCACGTTTTCATAGAATCCAAGTATGGGCTATCTCGGGTGACCTTTGTACTTCTCTTTCTTCCTTTTAAAGTTATATTTTTATTAACCCTATTTCCGATATGGGTTTTCCAAAAAGGCATTTTCTACATTGAACCTTTTATTTTAGAAGAACAATTTCAAATTTTGAGGACGCAATTTATTGAAGGAGGGGAGAGTGTAACACCCCAAGATTCCACGATACGCTTCTCTTTCAATAATGCAATAGCTTGCATTGTATGCAAGTTCGAGATTCTAACACACTGCGACTAATCAAAATATCCATTATGAATAGTAATACCCACTTTTTGAAATTATTTAAATTTTATATTTCAAAATGGACTTCATTTTTGGATTCGGAATTTCGAAATTTGCCTATGTTGAATTTTTGGTATTTTTCTGAGAACTTCCAATTTTCGATGAATAGTGAAAAATACTTAAAAACAACTTTTTTAATCATAATAATTTATAGTGATAAGTTATAATATTTATTGGTTTTAATGTATAATTAGAATATATTTTAACCATTTTATCCAATGGTGGTAATTATAATTAATTTCACTTTGAAATAGGACATAAACAATTGTCAATATGTGACAGTGGGAATTAAAAACACGCTATTTGTTGTGACAGTGGGAATTAATTCTTAAATTAATTAATTAAAATTATATGTTTTGGATTTCTGTAAAATACAAATCATTTTTGAATTTGTAATATCAATTATAGCTTAGGGTGAATTTTTGGTACTGTTCTAAAAAACATCAATTTTTTATGAATAGTGAAACCACTAAGTGGTAGTTAAAAAACTGATTTTTCATTTAAATGAAACTTTACCACTTCTATGAATTGAATTTCCAAAAAAATTTACATACATGGTTTTCAATAGTAAGTAAAATTTGGTTCAATGGGATGAAAATATTTTTTCTTGAATAGTAACTATTAAGTTTTATTAATCGCGATTAAAGGTAATTAGTTTAATTTAAGGTAAATATAATGTTATAATAATATGAAATTAACTTTACACCTGTCCTACCCTTATTGGATGAGTCATGGCCAACCAAGACAATCCATGGGTCAGCTTGGGGACCCCATGGAGCCACTTTGGTAAGAAAATGACATTAATAACTTTTTATTTAAAGTAAAAATAAAATTCTCACAAACATGTGTTGTTTTACTAAAACAATTATTAAGTGGGGTTATATAAGTTTACATTTAGACTATAAAAATTCATTGGAAATATAAAAATATTTCCTACATCATGGTAATTTTTCTATAATTTTTAGGCATTAAATAAATAAATTTATTTATGACAATATGATGATGCAGCGATTACATCTTTAATTAACAATTTATATAAAATGAAAGGATAATGTAATATCTAAGTCTTAAACTGGTAAAAAACCTATTGGATGGGTGGATTTATAACCTTTATCACCTTATCCTATAAATATATAATTATGGGACCTTCTATATCCGAAAATCACTTCATAATAATGCAACATTTCTTGACTTTCCAAGAGTGCCCCTCCTCTCCTCTTATAAAAGGCCCCCAACTATACCACCTTATTCACACATTCAAAGCATTTTGGATCAGCCAACCTCTACCCAAATACCCTCTTAACATTCCTCCCTTAATCCTAGAATCCTTACCTTAGTCAGAAAGTTCTTCAAGAAACCATTTTGGTTCAAACTGAGGGGAGTTTCTCGATTTAAATGAAATGTCTTCTCTTATGTTGTTTTGTTTTATTTTGATTTTCCAACCCCCCTAAATTATATTTATTATTTTATTTTGTAACAACACCATAATTATCGATATACTTGGATTTTTTTATGAGACATATTGTTTTTACACTTTCACACACATCTGTCTAATGGTTAAAGAACATATTGTTTCTGTGGGTGGTGAATTACTGCCTCACGAAACGATGATTGTTCAATCTTCTTTTAAAACCTCTAATGGTAGCCATTATGATGACACTATTTTTATATATGATATATATTATGTTTATGTTTTCCTTATGCTTCTGTATTTTTCATTTATGGCATACCTTTATGATTTCCATTATGGGTAAAGACGATAATTTGATTTTAGGAAATGCGGACTACCACCCCCTCAAAGTGATTTGAATCGTTAATGGAATATTTGGGACATATAAAGGATAGAGTAAATATTATTATATATTATATTATACAGTAATTATAATATAGCTTTATATCATTAGGATTTCATTCCATTAAAATACAAAAATATAAATGAAAGTAGTGATCATGCGTACGTACGGCTTACCATCTCCATGAACAGTGCTTTTCACTTATTACATCTAAATGTTATGTAATATTATAAATGCATGTATATACTAGATATATATGATTTATATGATTTATACATCATGAATATAATTCTGGATATAATAGATATTTTACAACATTAACAGCTTGTAATTATAAGATGTTTATTTTTGAATCAAGTACCAAAGATCGACAAAATGACAGTTATTAACATAAATAATTAAATAATGATCATAACATGGTAATAAGTGATATAAAATAAAGAATTAACTTGAAAAGGTTCTTAATCAAGTATAAATTAACTCTAGTTAATTATTCATGATATTAAATAACGATCGAGACAAGTCGGACACGAGGTAAGGGACTTCGTCTCAATCTCCTTCGATTGAGGAATATTGAGTTTTATACACAACTTCCTTTTATACAGTGTATAAACCCCTTTTACTTTTACTTTTATTCAAAAGGAATCTTTTTATATGAAGCATTTTACTAAACGAAAAAATAGAATGTTTTTTTGTCGTACGTATACGGCGACAACGACTTCTCCGCCGTCGTGACCATTATTTGAGTTTCGGCTTCCTCTACAAGCCATAACTTTTTTTAAATGAAAAATAAATACCATTTTTTTATTTTCTATTATTTTGGTATTGAAAATGGATTTGATAATGTTTTTATTATATCAATGTGTTGTATTGATATCTTGTGACTAAAATGTGGAAATGTTATGTTTCCTTTATGCATGTTTTATGTGATATGATTATGTTATGGTTTATGATGTGTTTAAACCTTTTCATATAATAAATGCATTGGACTTAATAAGTGATAGTTGGAGCCCGCTATAAATTCTCGATGCATCGGTAGGTCTCATGAGACAAACTAGTGTCTTGGCACGAGGTCTTAACATAATATAATTTGTAGTCTTGGCACGAGGCCTTGACTATGTGGTTTTGATAGTCTGGCATTATGCATTCCATCATTATGAAAGTGGTTATTGATATTTCATGTGATTATTCGACTAGTATAATATCCATGTGAATAAGTAAATGGAATTATTTCATCTATTTTTTCCATATTATGCTGAAGTTCAAGTTTAAAAGGCTTTTTTTATTTATACATTAAATTAAATGTTTGTGTTTATTTATGAAAGTTTCTGTTGTATTATTATCGTTACTAAGCATCTGAGCTCACCCCTTTCTATTTTTATTTTCCTAGGATGCGAAGAAATATTTTATGACAGACCTACATGGATAGTCTGAAGGGTATAGAAGTGTGGACTATGGAGACTTTGTTATTGTGATTTTTCACTTTATGATGTAATGTAACATTTATGAATGTATCTAGTGTTTCCAAGGATACTAAACTAATCGGACTTTAAAGACATGATATTTTGTGATCATGCCAATGTTACGCAATAATGCACCGACTCTGGGTAACTGGGGTTGGGGTGTTACAGTTGGTATCAGAGGCAGTTTAGTACTAACCTTGGAAGCTAGATTTAGAAAAAACTATGATTAGAGCACATATCCCTAAGATAGACTTTGAGGATTAGTATAGAGGAACTTCCTAGAATTTTGGTATTGTATATATTTTGTGAGTTTTTTGAGAAATACATCCCTCTCTGGATACGACCAGGTAGAGGCGGCTCTGGCATAGATGTACCTAGGGGTAAAACCCGAAAACACCGCTTTGATCTAGACTCAAACTAGAACTGGTGCACGACAACGGGCCTTGCTGCACTCTTGGTTATGACACTCCTGGGGGATATGGTTAGGATAATTCTCATTTTATTTACAAACCATTATAAAGGGTTTATGAGTATATACTTCCTTAAAGAAAACATTTTTATGATTATGGATTATATCCACAAACTGTTCAATTTATGTTAAGTGTTTTACAAGTATGCAATTATGTATTTTGATTCATAAACTGATCTAGTTTATGCCATTGTTTATAAATGGAACCTAGTGGAAGGAATAGAAACGGTATCAATGCACACACTCCATATAGGGATTTCCCTCCTAATCAAGATAATTATAATGGAGCTAGAGATACAACTGGTACTGATCAACTTATCACCAGACTGGGACAACTCAATCAGGTTATGAATAATAACCTTACCCGTATGGAGCACCCGGATCCACAGAATGGAGGATCAATGTTATATCGCTTCATAAGGCAACAACCACCAACAATTAATGGGGGTAAAAATCCATTAGTAGCTGAGTAGTGGATAAATTCCTTAGAGAAAATATTCCATGCCTTGGGGTGTAGTGAAAGGGAAAAAGTTATTAATACGGTTTACCATCTCACTAGAGATGCTGATCAATGGTGGCCATTGATTCAAAACACAAAAGAAGATGAAGAAGTATCTAATATGGAATGGAGGGAGTTCAAAGAGCTTTTCTTAGAAAAATACTTTTCTCGTGACCAACGAGCAGATATGGAAAGGAAATTTCTGAGTCTGAGACAAACGGAGGATGAGAATATCCCAAAGTATGAGGATAACTTTACAAGGATATCAAGGTATTCTGGAGATTATATACGTAACCCAAGAAGTAAGATTGATCGTTTCTTTGATGGGTTAAAACCATTTCTCCGTCAAGCTTTAGTATCACAATCCTTCTCATCGTATGAAGATTTTGTCTCATGTGCTATCAAGATAGAAAATGAATTCTCTAAGTCTTATGACAACAAAGTAAAGCAAGAGAATAATAGAACGGTGGAACAAGAGACAGATAAAGGGAAAAACGGAAAGAAGGATTTTCCATTATGTGATAATTGTGGGAAGAATCACCCTGGTACTTGCTTGAATGGAATGTGAGTCTGTTACAAGTGTGGTGAAAAAGGTCACCAGGCTTGTGATTGTAACGGAATGAAAGAGGCTATCAATGTTGAATGCTACAATTGTATAGAAATGGGGAATTATGAAAATGAATTCCCTAAACACCAAGGAATCTTACCTCAGAAAAGGCCAAGGGATCAAGGCCAATCTTATGTTGTTACTAAAGTTGAAGTGGAATAATTAATGTATTGGTGCTTTTGGACTCAAAGATTATATTCTGGTTATAAGAATAATGTGATATATATAAGTATTATATTACAGTACTTTTTGTTTTTATTAAGTTTTTAATATGATCAAGGTAATCGTATTTTTAGTATGTGATAATAAGAGAAACATTACTTTGTTTGGGGAATCTGATGTTACAATTGATTTTGGAATTTAGAGACATTTTACAGAAAGTCTGGATAGAATTATTTTGGATAACTATAAAGGTTGGAATGGATTAAGTTTAAATTTGGATAGTATTGTTTAAGGTTAAAACATTTCTGAAGATTATTTTTAGAATATTATAGTACTATAGTTTCAGGAAAAGGACAACATGCAGGTCGGGGGATAACCCGTCGCATCGAACAAAGCTGTAGGAATCGAACCCACAACCATAGTGCGACAGGACTTTATTAGCTACCACTAGCCTACAGGAAGTCCCTGGTTATTAAAAAATATATTTCCTAATCTAAATGGTATGGGTTAATATTTGGAACCTTGTACGATTAGGATAAATATAATATTTTTGAGTTCTATTATATTTTTTAGTGAATGATGGGTTTGTGGTAAAAATTTATTAATGAATAAAATTCTACATGACAAGTATGTATATTTCCTTATGTTCTTAGTAAATCTCCTAAATAAATTCCACAACTTTATAAAAGGTAAATTAAAAAAACGTTGTCAGTTAACTTTTCCTACTGGGGAATCAATGATCGTTTAACCAATCACAAGTTTGTGATTTTCTTGTAGTTAAATTTCTCCTAATCCTGTTTTCTAAAACTCCCCATCAGAAATTGATGGTTTGTCTCTCTTACAAATCCTTGTTTTCATAGAATCCAAGTATGGGCTATCTTGGGTAACCTTTGTACTTATCATTCTTCCTTTTAAAGTTATATTTTTATTAACCCTATTTCTGATATGGGTTTTCCACAATGGTATTTTCTACTTTGAACCTTTTATTTTAGAAGAAAAATTTCAAATTACGAGGACGAAATTTATTGAAGGAGGGGAGAATGTAACACCCCAAACTTCCACGATACGCTTCTCTTTCAATAATGTAATAGCTTGCATTGTACGCAAGTTCGAGATTCTAACACACCGTGACTAATCAAAAGAGCTGTTATGAATAGTAATACCAACTTTTTGAAATTATATAAATTTTATATTTCAAAATGAACACTATTTTTGGATTCGGAATATCTAAATTGGCCTATGTTGAGTTTTTTGTATTTTTCTGAGAACTTCCAATTTTCGATGAATAGTGATAAATACTTAAAAACAACTTTTTTAATAAAAATAATTTATAGCGATAAATTATAATATTGAGTGGTTTTCTAGTATAATTAGAATATATTTTAACCATTTTATCCAATGGTGGTCATTAGAATTAATTTCATTTTGAAATTGGACATAAACAATTGTCAATATTTTGATATATATTGTTTCTTAAAAACATGCTATTTGTTGTGACAGCGGGAATTAATTATTAAATTAATTAATTCAACTTATATGTTTTGGAATTTTGTAAAATATACATCATTTTTGAATTCTAAATATCAATTATAGCTTAGGATGAATTTTTGGTACTGTTCTGAAAAACATCAATTTTTTATGAATAGTGAAACCACTAAGTGGTAGTTAAAAAACTGAATTTTCGATTAAATGAAACTTTACCACTTCTGTGAATTGAATTTCAAAAATCTGACATACAAGGTTGTCATTAGTAAGTAAATTGTAGTTCAATGGGATGAAAATATTTTTTCTGTAATATGAAATTACCTATACACTTGTTCTACCCTTATTGGATGAGTCATGTCCAACCAAGAAAATCAATGGGTCAACTTGGGGACCCCATGGAGCCACATGGGTAAGAAAATGACATTAATAACTTTTTATTTAAAGTAAAAATAAAATTATCACAAACATGTGTTGTTTTACTAAAACAATTATTAAATGGGATTATATAAGTTAACTTTTCGACTATAAATATTCATTGTAAATATAAAAAGATTTTCTACATCATGGAAATTGTTTTACAATTTATAGGAATTAAATAAATAAATTTATTGATGTCACCATGATGATGCAGCCATTACCTCATTAATTAAAGATTTAAATAAAATGAAAACATAATGTAAACTCTAAGACATAAACTTGTCAAAAACCTATTGGATGGGTGAATTTCAAACCCTTATCACCTTATCCTCGAATTATATAATTGTGGGACCATTGAAATCCGAAAATCACTTCATAATAATGTAACATTTCTTGACTTTCCAAGAGTGACCCACCTCTCCTCTTATAAAAGGTCCCCAACTCTACCACCTTTTTCACACCTTCAAAGCATTTTGGCTTGGCCAACCTCTACCCAAATAACCTCTCGAAATTCCTCCATTCATCCTAGAAGCCTTACCTTAGGCAGAAAGTTCTTCAAGAAACCATTTTGGTTCAAATCGAGGGAAGTTACCCGATTTAAAGGTAATGTCTTCTCTTATGTTGTTTTGTCTTATTTTTCTTCTACAACCCCCTGAACTCTTTTTATTATTTTCTTTTGTAACAACACCAGTATCCTAAATATAATTGGATGTTGTTATGAGAAGGATTTTTTTTACACTTAAACACACCTTCGTCTAATGGTTAAAGAACATACTGTTTCTATGGTTGGTGAATTACTGCCTCACGAAACGATGATTGTTCAATATTTTTTTAACACCTCTCATGGTGGCCATTATGATTAAACTATTTTTATATATGATATATATTATGTTTATGTTTTCTTTATGCTTCTGTATTTTTCATTTATGTCATACCTTTATGATTTCCATTATGGGTAAACGCGATAATTTCATTTTAGGAAGTGCGGACTACCGCCCCCTCAAAGTGATTCGAATCGTTAATGCCATATGTGGGATGTAAAAAGGATTGAGTAAATAGTATTATATATGATATTATAATATAATTATAATATACCTTTATATCATTGTGATTTCATTCCATTAAATACGAAATAGAAATGAAAGTATATTTCACACATACGTACGGCTTACCGTCTCCATGAACGGTGCATTTCACTTCTTACCTCTAAATGTTATGTGATATTATAAATGCATGTATTTACTGTATATATATGATATATATGATATCTACATCATGAATATAATTCTGGATACAATGGATATTTTACCACATAAACAACATGTAATTATAAGAATTTTATTTTTCACTCAAGTACCAAAGATCGACAAAATGACTGTTATTAACTTAAATAAATAAATAATGTTCATAACATAGTAATAAGTGATATAAAAGGAAGAATGAACTTGAAAAAGGTTTTTAAGCAAGTATAAATTAACTCTAGTTTATTATTCAGGATATTAAATAACGATCGAGTCATGTCGGACACGAGGTAAGAGACTTCGTCTAAATCTCCTTTCATTGAGGCATATTTAGTTTTACACGCAAATTTATTTTATACGGTGTATAAACCCCTTTGAATTTTACGTTTATTCAAAATGAATCTTTTTATATGAATTGTTTTACTAAAAGATAAAAAGAAATGTTTTTTTTTGTCGTACGTATGCGGTGACAACGACTTCTTCACCGTCGGGACCATTATTTGAGTTTTGGCTTCCTCTACAAGCCATAACTTTTTTTTAAATGAAAAATAAATACCAAGTTTTCCTTTTCTATTATTTGGGTATTGAAAATGGTTTTGATAATGTTTTTATTATATCAATGTGTTGTATTGATATCTTGTGATTGAAATGTGGAAATGTTATGTTTCCATTATGCATGTTTTATGTGATACGATTATGTTATGGTTTATGATATGTTTAAACCTTTTCATATAAGGAATGCATTGGACATAATAAGTGACAACTAGAGCCCGCTATAGCTCCTCGATGTATCAGTAGGTCTCATGAGACAAACTAGTGTCTTGGCACAAGGCCTTGACAAAATCTAATTTGTAGTCTTTGCACGAGGCCTTGACTATGTGGTTATGATAGTCTGGAATTATGCATTACATCATTATGAAAGTGGTGATTGATATTTCATGTGATTATTCGACTAGTAAAATATCCATGTGAATATGTAAATGGAATTATTTCATTTTATTTTTTCCATATTATGCTGATGTTCAAGTTTAAAAGGATTTTGTTTTAGTTATACATTGCCTTAAATGTTTATGTTTATTTATGAAAGTTTCCGCTATATTGTTATCCTTACTGAGCATCTGAGATCACCCCTTTCTATGTTTTATTTACCCAGGAAGTGAAGAAATATTTTATGACAGACCTACAGGGATAGTCTGAAGGGGATTGAAGTGTGGACTATGGAGACTAAGTTATTGTGATTTTTCAGTTTATGATTTAATGTAACATTTTTGAATGTATCTAGTGTTTCCAAAGCTACTAAACTAATCGGTCTTTTGAGACATGACCTTTTTTTATCATGCCAGTGTTACACAATAATGCACCGACTCTGGGTAACTGGGTTCAGGGCGTTATAGCGTTCCATGTGTAAACAATTATTTATGACTTAGCTTGCTGTATTTACTCATTTTTCAAATTCCTCATATATTGTGGGTGGTGTGAAAACTATTTATGATTTATTTGGTTAATCATTTAATTTTATAGTTGCATATTATCTTGAAATTGGGTGTTTTTCATGTGTAACTCTTGTGGTATTATTTGGGTGTATTTTATTACATGTGAAATTGGTTTAATAAATCTTTTTTGGTCTTCCAAATATGATTTAGTAGGGTCTTGGTGTGACATTTGGTTTGAAAGAGGTTTTTTGAGTGGGTTTTATGTTTAAACTAATTTTGTGCCTCTTGAAAGTGTTTTATGAAATTGTGTGTGTTTTCATGTTAATCTTTTGTGGTATTATTCGAGGTGATTTTATAATACTTGATATTGGTTTATTAAAACATTATAGGGCTTCCGATTCTATTTTGGATTGGTATTTGTGTGATTTTTCCCTTTAAATATGGTTTTGAAATGGGTTTTATGTGCAAAGCCTGGGTATACTCCTTAGAATTGTTTTATGAAAGATTTGAATGGTTTAATGATTTATATAAGAGGTGAAACCATATTGGAAAACTGTTTTGGATTGTTTATATTTTGGAATGGTCCACTATAAATGTAAAATGGGTTTTCATGTGTTTTTTATCCTCTTATAAATGTTTTATAAAAATGGTTAAAGGATTTAATGAAATTTGAAAGAGATGTGAATGTGATGTGGGCTGTTTTGTGTGAGTGTGATGTGAAAAATGGGTTATGTTTATGAAAAGGGTATTATATAATATGTTATTGGGATATTATGTGTTTTTTATAATCTTAGTAAATATTTCAAAAAATTGTTAAAGGGTGTGTTGAATTGGGAAATATATAGAAAATGTGTTGTGGGCTATTTTGGGTTTGAGTATGACTTCAAAATGAATTATAATGACAAAGTGGATTATGTGACTTGTGTGATATACATGGGGGCTATCTGGTTAATTTGTGATGTGTAAGTGGTATTTTCATTTGAAAATTATATTTCTAATCTTGTTGAACTTTTTTGAGCACCAGAGGGAAACCCGGGTATCTAGGTGGGTGGACGTGTACTAGTATGCTAGTGATCCTGTGGGGTTTGGCCTCAGTTTCATGTATCAAGATTGACGCTTACAACACTAACTAAAAAATGATGATGATGATGATGATGATGATGGGGGAACACTAGGTTATGGGTATTTTCCCTACTATTGGCCCGTGAATGAGAACATATATTTGTGATGGTTACTTTCACTGAGATATGAGGTACCTGGGACCCATAGCAAGCTAGTGTCAGGGAGTTATTTTCCCATTGCTTGTGCTCAATAGTTACTTTGTGCTTACTGTCGCCATACAGTATTGTTGGCTGGAAAATTTAGTATCATTTACATATTTTTTTAAGTGTTCATTCTCTAAAATATCCCCGTTGAATACTGTTTTTATTTAAAGTTGCATCTTTTAGAAATTATAGCTACTATTTCATGTTTTAAAAAATTCCATGATTTTCATATATAAATTTTTGTCACATGGAATCTATTAGTGGTGGTGTCCTACCAGGTTTCTTCTCATACCCTAATTACACCTTTGGGTGTAAGTAGACATTGTTATTTCTATCGCAGGTTTGGGTACATATTTTGTGTCAATGGTTCGGATTTCTAGCATTTCATTGTGGTGTTGTCTTGTGGAGATGGCTGGAGGGAGGTGCCTCTTTCCATGAGGATGGTTCATGGACTATCCTTTCTAGTTTTATTCATTTTTTATATTCCTTGAGTGTTTTTTAAACTACGTAATTCAGTTTTGAAATTTTTGAAATGATGTTTTTGTAACGAAAATCCAGATTTGGTTTCTTGTTTTTTTTGTATTATGTTTATAAATTCAGGTAAATAGTTCCCAATTATCTTTTTATGATACATAGAAACCTATTAAGCCCCTTGGGATTAGGAATGTCCTTCAGACCTTGTCGCATGCTGGGTTTAGTGCCGGTTTTGATGGTGACTAGATTTGGTTTGTGACAAAATGGTATCAAAGAAGGTTCAGGTTTACTCTTTGGGTCAAGTTATTTGGCGAACAGACGGGACAGTCTGGAGTTAGGATTATAGGGAATTGGTATTCTGGTTATGGGTAGTGTTCCTAATCCCCACACATCCTAAAAGGATTCAATTCACCAAGGGAAGTCATGACTTATCTGATTCCTTTGGTTTTCTTGGTTTGATGATTATAAGGGGAAATGAAAAGAGAGTTGGGTTAATGGGCTAAGTGAGCTTGTTGGGCCTGGAAAACCATGTGGAGTCAGGTATATTCCCTAGAACACTATCTCTGATGGTGACTTGATTGGAATATAGACTCCAACCATATTTCCATGTCACCCATTGAAACCGGTTTTCTCTAGTATTTTCTTGTGTCCTTTATTTTGGAAATCTTAGAAGTTTGGTTTTAAATCCAAAATGACATCGTTTTAAGAAGAATAAAGATTTTGTGAAATTCTTTTCTAATAAATATGGAATGTTTAGATATTTTAAATGGGGGAACTAAATTTTCAGAATTTTTTTGAAATGGAAAATGGTGTGTTTACACCTCTTTTAGAAGAAGGAACTATGATAAAGTTGGTTTCGAAAAAGCGCTTCCAATACATTTTTCTAAAATATTGAAAGATGTTTTAATGGAGTGAGATGTTTTGAAATTATTGTGAATGAATTAGAAGTGAGTTATTATCTGAATGGTTGTGATTTTATGAAAGTTTATGTAAGATATAAATCCGGATTTTGATCTCATGGCTAGCGGTCTTGAGAAAAAAATGGTATTGGTTGACTATTTTGGTTTTGAAAACTAGAATGAGTTTTTGTTTTATCCTTTGTTATTTCCATGAGAAACCATATTAATAGAGTTATATGGGATGATCAATGGTTAATGGAATGGTTGGATGAGTACCAGGATGGATATGAGGAGGGTGTCTGGTGTGGCACAGAAACATGCATGTGTGAGGTCCATGGGGTATCATTGGTGGATACGCTATCAGCTGAATCGTTTGTTTTCAAAGAAATGTTTTTAATGAAAACATGATGTTTTGATTAATTTATTGGGATGGTGTGTAATGTGTGTTTTTGGAAATGTAGATGGTGTGGGATGTTTTGAGTCCAAGAACCCCACCTGTTTGAACCGTGTTTTGGGTTTGTGTTTGGTTGGTAAGTTGGGTATAAGGACCGGTTAGTAGTATCTTTTGAGAAATATTTTAGGATGCCTCTATAGTGGTTCCCTTATTGATTTTCGATATATTTTGTGTCACATTTTGTCAAACATACCATCTTAGTTGGGTCCTTTGGTTCTCTTGTTGGAAAAAGATATGCCCCCATTAAGGGTTAGTGCATGACTAAAGTGAAACCCGGATTGTTTCACCATTGTAAAATCCACCAGTTGATCGATATAAGGAATTTTTTATCAAGATTTGGATATTGAGTTTATGCCATTTCCTTTCTTGGTTTTTTGGATCCTCTTATAGTGGGATAGTTCTTGTCAAAGGTTGAAAGTGACCTTATTTTCTGAAGTTACCTGATTCATCAAAGGTGAAAGTAGTCTGGGTTTGTTACTGTGGATGGTGTTTAAGAGGGCCTCTAGGGCCTTCATAGTCTTGTCGAAGCATGGGTTTATGTTAAACCACCAGTGTGGTAAATATGTTCATAAGAGATTGTTATGGACACTTTCTGGAATTGTGTGTTGTTTGGGGACATGGCATAAGGTCCTTTTCTATGTATTGTTTCAATCAGTCCCAATGGTTATGTTCAATGATTACATGTCATGTAATGTATTTTTTTGACTATAATTGTTAAGGTTGTGAAATCCTATGAGAGCCTATATTATGTTGGGATTATATCTCACTTGTAAAAACTTAAAAATCCATTGTTTTAGAGGAATGTATTATATGTTTCCTTTATTTTTGTTGTTTCTCACCCGAAGAAACAAGGTGTGATTTGTGTGAATCTTCTAAGACCTTGTTTCAGTGAAATGTTGGGTTAGAGTAAGGTGAGTTTCAAATGTGTTACAACTTGGTAAAGTTATCAGGGATTGCGGTATAGTTGTTTGTATCACCAGAAGAAGATGTTCTGTTTAGGGGTTTCCAAAGCCCAACTGTGAGGCCGAAGATTCCTTAATCCTTTGATCTCCAGCCATAGGTCCTGGAGAGAAGTTGGAGCATAGTCAGGGGATATCCTAGGGTTTATCAAACCCTTGTACAAATTATTATCCTTTTTATGAAATATGGTGATAGTTTAAACCTCTTGTTTCATCATCTTGCTTCTCATTTTCCTATTCGGTGGAAAGTGGTGGATGGCCTTGTGCCCATATTACCGCCTAATGTCATTCCTTTTCTCCTTGGTTTTCTATTGATTATTTAGATTATGGTTGGGAATTTGGAAAGACATATTGATCACATGTTTTTCGTATGATTAGTAGTTAATTTGTGCCAAGAATCCATGCAAATAGATTGATCCCCATGGTTAGTGAACGATTTCCCAAACCATGCAGACAAACCGTGTAGTCGTCCCAACTCTTTATGTTTTGGGATCATTCCATGCCTGCCCATGATTTTTGTATAAGATGGTTGGTTTTGATGGTGGGGACACCCACCATGAATTTTATGTAAGATCTTTTGGAAAGTTCTAATTGAATTTTACCCCTTTTACTGGGGAGTCTATTCGGGCCTCCCCCTGTTGGTGCCCTAATCTTGTCTCGAGAAAAATGTGAGTTTCCTCTTATGGTGGGGAGCCCATTTGTGTATCCCCGTACTTGTAACTCAGATTAGTCCTTTTTCTTGACTTGGTGGTAGGTATTCTTGTTTACAGCTATCTAACTACCTACATATTCCTTGGGTAAACATTGGGATTGAAGGACTCCCAAGGTTTGGTTAAATAAAGGTAAGAGTAATATTGTTTGTTTTTTTTTTGTTCGTTTGGGTAGACTACTGGAATCTTGTTCAGATAGTGTTTGAGGTGTTTTATTTTGGGATAAAATATGATTTTTCCTGATCATTTCAGGTAATTGATGTAATTTTTGGTTTGTGGGAGTATCCCTTCCTTAAATGATCACTATAGTTGTTTTGTCCATTGGGGGTGAATCATAGAAAAGGATTACCTCTTGGTTTATAAGTTGGGTTTGGTTTTTGATTTTTTTCCTTATTTTGACATTTCGAGGGTGGGAATATTTATAGTGTGGAGAATTTTCACACCTCTAATTTCAATTGAATTCTTTGTTTAAAATCCTCTTTTGGTTCTTACCTTTCTTGAGGTTTCCAGGTGTTTCAGGTTTGGAATTTTTGTGTCTCTTGTGTTCTTGCCCTATGAACTTGGTCTTGAGGGTATTTTATTATACTTAGTCTCATATTTTTTCAATGGGATGGTGTGAGGTTTTTTTATTTTGGAGTTGGATTACTGACACTCCCAGTCGCACCACTTGTGGGGTAAGTTGTTGAGGTGGTTTGTATGCAAGAGTTAGATGAGTTTTGGGCTAGTAAGAGTGCATTGTTTTGGAAATCTTTCCCCCCTATCTTTGACCTATATTTCCCACTTGGTTTCCCCCTTGGACCCCCATGAATATGGAGGATTATAGAAGTTTTTTTGGTTCCCATAACAGGCCACATGGTTTGGCCGCACGGTTCCAAACCATGCAGCCAAACCGTGCAAGGGTGTCCAACACATTAAAATTTGATGTGTTTTGACCCATTTCCCTTCCAAAAATAATCCAAATATTCCCATATCTTCTCTATTTCATTCTCTACATCTATGAATATACTTCAAGGTCACTCCCCCTCCATTTTATGTCAACCATTAAGGGGGTTTTGATGGGGGAAACATCAAAATCATGAAAGTAAGTCTTTCTCTCTTTTATTTCATCCCTTTACTTAGGGTTTCTTTCACCCTTTATTGAGTTATAAATTTTCTAGATACTGGGGGTTTTACCTAGGGTTTAACTTCTTTTCTTTTGGGTGAAATATTGAGGTTTTAGGTTTCTTTTATCTCCCTTGTGGTGCGGCATAGGTGCGACTGATGTTTCCCACAATGATTTAAGGTTTTTGACTCAAAAGGTAGGTGGTTCCCTGTGTAAACAATTATTGATGAGTTATATTGTTGTATATATTCATTTTTTATATTCATAATATGTTTTTTGAGTTTTAAAAACTATTCATGATTGACTTGGTTAAGTGTTTAATTTTATAGTTTCATTTTAGCTTGAAATTGGGTGTTTTTCATGTCTAACTCTTAGGGTGTTATTTGGGTGTATTTTATAACATATGAAATTGGTTTAATAGATCTTTTCTAGGCTTCCAATTCTACTTTTTTAGGGTCTTGGTGTTCCATTGGGTTTTAAAAGTGGTTTTTTAATGGTTTTTATGTGTAAAACCATGTTATGCCTCTTGAAAGTGTTTTATGAAAATGTGTGTGTTTTCATGTTTATCTTTTGTGATATTATTTGAGGTGATTTTATAATACTTGAGTGTTGTTTATTAAATCCTTATACAGCTGAAAATTCTATTTTGGATTTTTATTGATGTGATTTTTCCTTGAAATATGTTTTTGAACTGTGTTTTATGTGAAAAGATTGGGTATAAACCATAGAATTGTTTTATGGATGATTTGAATGGTTTAATGATTTATGTAAGAGGTGAGACCATATCGGAAAACTGTTTGGGATTTTTTATATTTTAAAATGGCCCATTTTAAATTTGAAAGGGGTTTTCATGTGATGTATATCCTCTTGGAAATGTTTTATAAAAATGTTTAATGTATTTACTGAAATGTGAAAGAGATGTGAAGGTGATGTGGGATGTTTTATATGAGTGTGATATGGAAAATGGTTTTTTTTAGGAAAAGGGTATTATGTAACATGTGAGTGGGCTGTTATATGATGTTTTTCATCTTTGTAAATAATTTATAAAATTGTTAAAGGATTTTTTGAATTGTGAAAGATATGCAAAATTTGTTGTTGGCTATTTTGGGTGTGAGTATGATTTCGAAATGCATTTAAAGAAAAAGTGGATTATGTGACTTGTGGGATATACATGGGGGATGTTTAGTTAATTTTTGATGTAGAAGTGGTATTTTCATGTGAAAAATATATTTCATGGTTGGTTGAACTTGTTTGAGAACAAGAGGGAAACATGGGTATCTATGTGGGTGGTCGTGTACTAGTATTCTAGTGATCCCGTGGGGTTTGGCCTTAGTTTCATGTAGCATGTTTGACGCTTAAAACACTAATTAAACAATGATGATGATGGTGATGGGGGACTACTATGTGCATGGTTATGTTCCCTACCAGTGGCTTGTGCGTGAGAATGGATATTTGTGATGGTTACTTTCATTGAGATATGAGGTACCTAGGACCCAGAGAGAGCTAGTGCATAGTTGTTATTTTCCCGTTTCTTGAGCTCATTAGTTATTTTGTGCTTACCATCGGCATATGATATAAAAATATTTTTATATAAAGTTTTATCTTTTAGAAACTTTAGCTAGCATTTCATGTTTTGAAAACATGAATGCTTTTCGTCTCTAAATGTTTATCACGTGGAATCTCTTAGTGGTAGAATCCTATTAGGATTTGGTTCACACACTACATACACCTTTGGGAGTAAGTATACAATGATATTTCTATCATAGATTTGGGTATAGAATTTTTTCCAATAGTTTATATTTTTAGCGGTTTATCATGGTGATGTGTTGTGGATATGGCTTCAGGGTGGTGCCTCTTTCCATGAGGATGGTTCTTGGGTTGTCATTTCTAGTTTTCTTCATTTGTTATATTCTTTTAGCGTTGTTTTAAACAATGTTATTTAGATCTGAAATTTTTTAAATTATGGTTTTGTAACAAAAATCCAGATGTGGTTTCTTGGTTTCGTTTTTTGTTTTATGTTTATAAATTCGGGTAAATCATTCCCATTTTTTTATGATACTCAAGAACTTGTGCTAGCCCATGGGGATCAGGAACGCCCTTCAGGCCTTGTCGCGGGCTGGGTTTGGTGCTGGTTTTGATGGTGACTAGATTCAGTTCGTGACAAAAACACAGTGACCAAACCTATTGTGCTGAGACCTCACAGTGATGCTTGTAGAAGCTCGGGGATGAGCTATTATAAGGTGGGGAGGTTTTAAGGTCCCATAATTTTCCAAGTACGTTCCTCTATGAGTTTTTTTCCTGAGCCTTGGTGGAAAGTCTTGTTCAGATATGGAGATCCATTATTGGTGAAAATGACCTAATGTTTGGGGATGTATGCTCTTTTGTGTTAATGGTGTATGGGTGTAAATGGGACTAATTATTAAAATGGGTTCTTGGTAAGATGAGAATTTTAATAGTAGTTTTGCAGAGTTAATGGGAAAATGGATTGAAAACTCAACTATAGAACATTTACACATTGTTTAAAGGAATTAAACTTCATGTAACGTTTCTTTGTTTTAACTAAATAAATCTAAGGTGATGGGTTTTTCAGATAATTCCATTAAAAACATTTACAAAACACGAAACCACTTTACATGTCATCTAAATGCACAACCTATTGTTTTAAACATGTTGTCTGACTGAAATTATTTTCATTTCATTGAATCTCTTATCCTCTCTACCCTAAGGCATTCTCCAATAAAAATTAGAGAGAAAACCTTCGTTTTGGATGTTTTATTCTTTTCTTCAATACCTATTTTGATCCATTTTTCATGTTTCTTCATTTTTCCCTTTGGTTCTCCAACTGTTGTGGTAAATCCTTTACCAATTGTGTTTTTGGTTTTGTTCTTGATCGTTTTTTTTTCAAGGAAACTCTTTGAAATTGTCTGAACCTTCTTCTTTGTGGTCCTTGGCTGTATAAAGCATTGTTGGAACATCAGTATATGGTATGGGGGCTTAAACATTAACATTATGGTTTTATATTCCATGTTTATGAAATATATTGATTTCACCCTCATTATGTGCACCCAAATTCATTAAATAATTGAATGATATTATCCCTTTAATTTCATTGGTTTCAAATGGATTTTTAATTGGATAATGGCTTAAAGTAAATTTAGAATGACATGTGAACTATAGTTATTTCTTATTATAGAATCCCTAAATTGTGGATTATTTCTTATTGATATAATTTTTAATCAATTATAAATTGAATTTCATGTGGAATATAAACGAATTATGGTAATTTTAATAATTAACCATTGAGAATTATGATGTGACATTGTGATATCCATGCTATATGATAGGAATTGTGTTCCATACTGAGATACTTATATAACGGGCTAGGCCCAAGCCCTTGAGCATGTATATGCTATAATTATTTTAGAGAGTGGACTCGACTCAGTCCCATTCTATAGTTCTTATAAGTATTTGACTTAAAATGTTGTAATTATTATAGGGCTTTGTCATATATTGGATTTTGTGACTATACCAAGAGTATATGGTTGGGGTTTTCATTGCCATAATATATGCTCGGAGATATTGTATTATGGTGATGAAGCAGTTTTTTTACCTTGGTTATATGGTTGTGGATGGCATAGTCATAAGACATGCTCACAGATATTCTTGCATGGCAGTGAAGTAGTTTGTTGTGTTTATTTAATTTTTAAATTAATTAATACACATATTTATCAACTTATTTCATACACTTCTTATTATAATGGTTTTTTTCGACACGATGGTGTAGCCCTACTGAGTTATACTCACACCATATTTTTACTACCATTGGGCACCCGAGAATATTTCATGGATGCAGGTTTGGATAAGGAAAAAGGACCTTGTTCTTGATTACTCGTTTTCTATTGGGCTGGAATTTAGAGATGGGACAGACTTGTGGATCAGGACCTAAGAATTTGAGCCTTTTATTGAGTATTATATTATTTTTGTTTTATTGTTCTATCATGACATTTAGTTACATTTATGCATGTCATTACATTATTCCTTCAATATTATTTTATTATTCAGTTGGACTGTATAGTTATTTTCCAATATATTTTTACATTGATTATTATTTTCATATTATTAGTATTTGTTCTACTACTATGACACTTAAAACCATGGGGTATGTTCTCCATATTGTACACTTTACACCCCCACAACTAGTCGGTAGCCTCTGGAATATAAGGAGTATCTCTTGAGATCTTCTAACCAACTGTTTCTGGCCATGTGAGAGAGTGTCAGATTGGAGGACGTTTCATTATGTGATGTTAAAATTTTGATTGTTCTTGTTTGATTAAACATTTATATCTTTATATTTGAAACTATAGGGAGAATAGTGTAAATATAATACCTATGGATAAAATTTCTATTAATTTTCCATGAAACAAACCTCAATATGGAAATAGTTTGGAATAATTTTTCGATTATTCAATTGAATTCCGACCAGTGGGTGGTAGAATAAATTTCCATGTCCTGATTGTAAATTTAAGTGATGGTAAAATACCAAAGATGTATATTATCACTTAACATTGAAACAGTTTCCTACTTGATATATATTTTAGATATGGTGTAATAGCTGGGCCCTACTGAAAACACAGACACCCCAACTTAACAAGGTCATCAGTTCCTTGCCCTCTAGGTACAGCCAGTTGCTCCCTATGTCCCACCCACATGCCCAAATGTGTCATAAGACTAATGATAGTCCCCAAAATCCAACACATGTTATTTCCGGTATGAATTTTCTTCACTCGCACACACCCTAGGAAACTTCCCAGAAGGTCACCCATCCTGATCACTACTCCAAGACAAGCATGCTCAAATGTGGATCCCTAATCAGGAAGGCTCCCAAAAACAAAGGTTCACCTTGTTGACATGAGTCATATCATTTAGTATTTTAACGCTCTATTATTCTGGGGTGTTATATTCACCCCCCACATTTTGGGAACAAAGTCTCCATTATGGAACCTACATTTCAACCCCGGCAGTGCACCGCACATAATGTTGGGTTCCTTCTCTATTACCGAATATAACCACTGGTCCCCAATAACAGCACAGAAACAAATATTTAATATAGTTTTCAGGTCCTCGCTAGCTAGGTACCACCATTTTCTCCCTAGGTCCCACCAATGTGCCTTAATGAGTCATCTAACTAATGAATGTCCCCACAGGAAAACACATGTTCTTTCTAGTGTGCTTTTTCCTCACTCACATACACCATGGGAAACTTCCTAGAATGTCAACCATACTAATCACTACTCCAGGCCAAGCATAATGAACTGTGGAGTTCTAATCAGGTATGCTTCTCAAAATAAATGTTTACCTTATTGACATGAGTCATATCATTCATTATTTTAACCCTTTATCATTTTGGGTTGTTACATTTGGCATTGAGAATATAATGTTATATAAATTCAAAATAATAAATATTTGGTCAATGAAACACAAAGTGACCCACCATAGGTGGATTCAGTTTGAAATAAGATAAATGATACATTTGGGTTTTTATGATAAAATGTCCAAGATTTTAATAGATTAGTATAACCTTATTTTGACCCTGAGTAGGTTAATCATTCTCAGATCATCAACAACCAAAAAAATGAATTTTATGAATTAGATGGATATATAAAACAAGAACTTTATGAAGGGTATTTCAAGTATTCAATGTTATTTTTCTAATAAATTTTTATCATATCAAGTGTCTTTGTTTAATTATTGATAAATTAATGGCCATGATTTTTGAGTTTTTTCATGATGAACTTAGTGAAGCTAAAATCTGTACATCATTGTATGATATTATAAAAATCAATAACAAACTTTTACATGATTATATAGAGATACATGCATTCCTTAATGATAGCATGATTTATTGGGGAGAAGAGTCTTGAAAATAATAATGCATAAAATTTCGTTCAAGTAGATGGAATTAAATGAGTAATAAAGAATGTATAAATCAATGCAACACCAAGAAGATGCAGTAGATAAAAACTCCCATAAATGTATTTTGTTACTTTCCTATGAATCCATGCTTCCAAATATTATTTATGTCATTTAAGACTGCATATTATGTTACATAAAAAATATTCAACATCACAAAAGTTTTTTGATTCATTATATCAAAAATATTGAACACTAATGATTTGATCCAATATACTCTACCTTCATGGAAGTGTATAAACAAATATTCATTCATTATTTCATTGATTATTCCTAGAAAGAAAATTCCTGGAAATGGCATTGACGTACAAATCCAACATCAAGTAAAATAATTGAAAGAATTATGGGATGATGACATGGAAACATATGACGATTCAATAAGAAAGTTGTTAAAAATTCATGCTACATTAATTTTGAAAATTAGTGAATTTTCTAAAATAGTAAAATTATCTGATTGGAACACTCATACTGGTATGGATTATCCTATTTATATTTTTCATTTTGAATATCAATGATTATCTTATAGTAGAAAATATAATTTTATGTGTCATAATTAATTTCTTGATTATTCTCATAAATTTAGGTTTAACATGATCAATTCGATGAAGATATTTGATTGATAAATTCACTGAAGGTGTTATCTAGTTTAGAAATTTTAGGACAATTAATTAATGAAACTATAAAATTTCAAAAAAGGATATTAGTTTAATGAAGGGGGAAGAACGCTTAACTATGGAGTTATAATCAGGTAGGCTCCCATAAATAAAATTTCACCTTATTTACATGATTCATATCATTTAGTTCTGTATCCCTTTATCATTCTGGGGTGTTACATTTGGCATGGTGAATCAAATGTTATTAAAATCCAAAACAATGAATATTTAGTCAATGAAAGAAAAAGTGACCCACTAGAGGTTGATTTAGTTTGGAACAAGATAAGTGATACATTTGGATATACAGGATACAATTTATAAGATTTAAATAGATCAACATAACCTTCTTTTGATCCTGAGAAGATTAATCTTTTTCAGAACATCAACAACTAAAAAAATGAGTTTTATGAATTAGTTGGAGATGGAAAACAAGAGCTGTATAAAGGGTGTGACGATTATTCAAATTTATCTTTTCTAGTTAAGTTTTATCATATCAAGTGTCTTTGTTGGATTATTTATAAATTAGTGTCCATAATATATGAGTTACTTTATGAATCATTTAGTGAATCTAATATCCCTACATCATTCTATGATATTACGAAAATCAGTAACAAACATGGACCAAATTATGAAAAGATACATGATTTGCCGAATTATTTCATGATTTATTAGGGAGAAGAGTCCAGTAAATAAGAATACATAATATTTAATACAATAAGATGGAATTAAATGAGTAATAATGAGATTACAAATCAATGAAACGCCTGGAAGAAGAAAAATATGAAAACTCCCTTAAAGGGATTTCGTTACTTTCATCTAAAACCATGATTTCAATGATTATTCATGTCATTTGCGACTATATACGACATGATGTAGAAATATAAAGATACTAACAATTATTTCATTATGTTAAATAAAAAATATTCAACATCATGGAAGTTTTTTGATTAATTATATCCAAAAGATTCAGCATCAATGTTTTGATCCCATTTACTCTGCCTCCATGGATGTCTCTGAATAATAAATGTTTCATTATTTCAATGATTATTCCTAGAAATAAAATTCTAGGAAATGAAATTGATTTACATATCCAAACTCTAATCAAATAATTGAAATAATTATGGGATAATGCGATGGAACCATATGATGATTCAAGGAGAATGTAGTTCAAAATTCATGTTACTTTAACGTTGACAATTAGTGGCCTTCCTAGAATAGTAAAATCATTCGATTGGAACCCTCATAATGACATGGCTTGTCAATTTTTAATTTTTTTATTTTGAACCTTAATGATTAAATAATAGTATAAAATAGTTTTTTATGTTTCATCATCAATTTCTTGATGGTTCTCTTAAATTTAGGTTTAACAAGATGTAATTCAATTGAAATTTCAAATTGGGAAAGTCACTAAAGGTGTTATCTGGTGTATAAATTTTGATACAATTAATGAATGTAACTATAGAATTTGGAAAAGTATATTATTTTAATGAATGGGGGAAAGGGTATTAGGTATAAAATCTTAAGAATTTGTAACACAATTGTGGATGAAATTGATTATATTTGTCAAAATTAATTATTTAGGGTTTAATCTGAAAGGCCATAATCTTGAAATAATGAATATTGAGAAGAACACCTATGAAAATGTAATTTTTACATTTCTTATTTAGTAGATAAATCTAAGTATCACCCTAATGCTCATAAGTAATTGGAATCAATGAATATAAAGTGCGTTTTGTGGGAAAATGAAAATTGAAAGTATCCTTTAGGGATTTTTATAATGAAAAATCATGAGAAATATGTATTCATTAAAAAATTAAAGAATATAAAATCTCTAAATAGATATTCAAGTAAAATTTCATGGTTTATTGACTAAAAACATATAAACTTACATGGATTGAAAAGTCATGATTCCCATATTTTGACAGAGTAGTTATTATCGTTGGAAATGTGTAATGTGTTATCTGATAAGGTAACTAAAGTTCTAGTTAAGATGTGTATGTTATTTAGAGATCATTATGGAAAACTATAAATCTAAATAAGATTGATAAAGTTCAAGAAATAATTATTTTACACTGTTTTCAGAAATGTTATTTCCCCTTAATTTTTCACCGTCATGATTCATAAGATTTTTCATTTGGTTGAAGAAGAATAACATTGTAGGTTAGTAAACTATTGATGGATATATACATTGAGTTGTTTGTTAATATTATTTTTATTTTCATTGATGACTTAAATTTTATAAAATCTTTTTTTAAAAAAAATTATTATGTTTCTTATTTTTTTCATCATGTACTTATGAGATTTGAAATCAAATATGATGAATAAAGATAAACTAGAAGAATCTATTACTTAAGGTTACATTACTTAAGAGTGATTAACTTTTTTTCTAGGTATTTTTATGGGATTCGGAATATATTCAATATTTTTAGTAGTTTTTATTATATCTCTACTAATTATCATTCTAAAAAATAGTTATTGGTATTTCTAACTACAAGATGACCAGTTGGAAAGGGGTCAAATTTCACATTGACTAAATTGGAGTTAAAATAAGAACATAGATATGTACTCCTTAATTGTCTAATTAAATATTCATTTATTGAATATTTTAGATTGAAAATAAAGATATGACTAAGGGTTTGAGATTGAGAGGATCCAGAATTAACAAAAAAATCAATAAGGAGATTTTAGAATGGATTACCCATCATGAAATTATATACTCATATTCATATTATTAACATGTATTTATTTTGACTATGTTAAAAGTAAAACCTTATATATTATTGATAATCAAGATGAAATATAAAATGATTTGATGTTTTTGTCCCAAGATCCACTAAAGAAGGCTAAGATATTCGATTCTAACAATATTCATGGCATAATGTTTTATTAAATTTATCATGAAGAAGGATTGAAAGCTCAAAATAGTTGTGTATTTACACTTGTAGAGGTGGGATACTATAGAAAGTTGATTGATATAATAAAATTAAACTATCATGTTAAATTTTTAGTTTTCTTATTCAAATTCAACTTGATCAACAATGATATGGTTCTAATAAAAAATTAGTTACACTTTAATTTTGTAAACTTATATCACCAGATCCATGCCAGTGAGAATGTAGAGAATGAACCATTTATCATGGATTCAAAAGTAAATATGGTTTATTATAATTATTATAAAATTCATATATTTTAAAGTTTTGTTTAACACTTAAAACAAATAAACTTGTATGATATGAGCAATGGAGGTTAATTAGAACTTTTTAATAGTGAGCCTCACCAACCAAAAAACATTCAATAGTTTTTTAATGACAATATTTGGATAATAGAACTTGAAATAGAGGGTGAAAATTAAGAACTAATTATAATGGGGGTTTATAATAAGGAATATAATAAAGATCCATATATTTAAATTTATAAATTGGTAATGAAAATATATTCAAATTTCCCATTTATAAGTGTTTCATATATATATACAATGTTATATTTTTTTCTTTTTTGTAAAAACAATTATGTCTTATTTTTTTACATTGAATATATTATAAACCATTTGAATTATTGGAATTACAAGAACAAAAAAATCAGATCCTACCCAATCAATATCTCAGTGCACACCACCAATACCACCATCTTTAGTGGATCAGAGTGATTCTACTATACTAAATACTTCTAGCGAGCTAGAAGCTTCCCCGTGTGATGTTGATAGCCCACTATCTAATGCAACACTGATGATAGAGAAACTATTAAACCCTCTATCTAGGGGATATTGGTGAGTTAACATTACAAATATGTATGTTATTGTATAAGAAAAAAATATATTATATTAATTATTAAATGAATTTATAAAATAG
Organism: Viscum album; assembly: GCA_963277665.1. NCBI lineage: Eukaryota > Viridiplantae > Streptophyta > Magnoliopsida > Santalales > Viscaceae > Viscum > Viscum album. The sequence continues at coordinate 682,832,992 of OY728139.1, read as the reverse complement.
ATAATGATAAAAACATAAGAGATGTAAATATTATCATCGTTGATGTATGGGGCCTAAAAGTTTTAAAAATTAAAATTCCATTTTAAGAGTCCAGGGAGCCTACCAATGATACTATTGGAATCTATGGAAAAATTCTTGGGCAGCTTGTTTGTGAGATAGTTAAATTTCCCATTAATTATAAATATTGGAGTCATATTACCACATACTTGAAAAATGAGGTGTTTGATAACCAAATAAATGTAATATTAATTTAATATCCATTTCTAATGAACCAAAATGTTCTAAATGGAATTTTTTTGAGTGAATAAATTCTTTATCAAGTAATTTTTTCATAGAAAATATATACACTACTTTGGTTATTTTTTATAATTATAGTCTATTATATGTAAAAGGATTTTAATAATCACAATCATTTATAATATAGAAATTTTATAGTGACCATTAAGATAAGTATATCAAGGGTTATAATCAATCTCATTTGACATAGAGGGATGAAGTGATAGTCTCAACCAGTAGGATCATACACTATGAAGCCTATTTATTGGAGATTTTGAAGGAGATAGCATCTCTGAGATTTTCCCTTGACTGAGCTCAATCTGAGATTCAATAACTATATCCTAAACAAAAACATTTACAAGATAAGTTCAATCACATCGAGATCATGGACCAAACCATGTATGCCAAACCATCTAAATAAAATATCACCATCGTACAACTTAACCTTATAAAATTCACTACTGCAGTAAAGGGATATATATCTAGACCCTAACAGTATGAATTTTTATAATTTTATTTTCAATAAAATAATTATTATATTTATTCCTTTTATTATTAATTTTTTAAAAATGATTAAATAATGAGTTTTAATAAAATAGATTTTGATACAATGAAACACAAATTGTATTTTTAAGAAATGTATAGTTTCAAATAAGATTCTCTTTTAATGAATTCTTGAATTATTTTAAAATTTTATTTTTTAATAAAATAATATTATTAAATAATATTTATTAATTATAAACGATAAAAAAAATTTGCAGTCAACTGTAAATTTTATAAGGGTCATAAAATGGTTGTTGTCAAAGAACCAATATTTTTCAATAAATGTGGATTTTTTAATTTAAATGTGTAAATTCTTATACATATAGAATCATCTTGATAAAATTAATATTATTTTTGAAATTAGAATGTTGAAATAATCCAATGATTATTTTTTAATTATTTTTTAACGCAGTTGAATTTTTGGGTCAAAATTAAATGTGGTAAAAATATATGTTGTGTATTATGACATCATAATGACCCAAAAGTGATGTAATATATGAAAAAAAAATGTATACATGACCAAATATATAATTATACTCTAGAATAATTTTTTAGGTTATTTTATTTATTTTATAAACTCTTAATTAATCCCCCAAAACATATATTATATTTTAATGTTTTAAAATAAATTATTTATAAACATGACCCACATACACATCATAAAATGAATTATTTTAATTAGTTAGCTTCTTATACTTATTAAATAAGGTAAACAACTTATTTTTTGTTGAAATAATGTTTGTAAATCATGGTATGGTTTGTGGTTTTGAGTACTTTATCATATAAATCACAAAACCTAACCTTGGAGATTAATGAAGAACTATTCTCTCTTTTGCTATATAAACCCACCCAACCACACATTACTCATCACTAAAAAACCATTATATCATGAAATTAATCTTCATTTACCAATTAATATCTCTCCTAGGGTTCCCCCATGCTCTTAATAATCTCCTCCCAATCTTTTAAAAGCATCCTCTTAAGGTAAGGGATCCTCTCCTTCTCCTATTTATTCAAGAACCACCTTTATATTATTACTTTTTTCCACTAGTTAATATTCACATATGTTTTCACACATCCCTATTACTACCCTTATGGTTTACATGTGATGATATTCTCTTTTCACTCCCATTAATCCCTTCCATGAATCTGTATGTACCCCATTTATGCGGCCAAAATTATCTTGAGATTTTCTATGACATACATTTATGTTTTGAATATTCATACCATTTACACTCAATGGTATTCACCTAGATTTACATATCATTCATTGATTGGTTAATTCCATGTATTTAATCCCACACCACTTAATTCTGGGATTTAATGTGATGAAATATGATCCAATTTTGAAATATTTATGTGGAATAGTTATTTATGTATGTAATATGAATGTGATGGGTGGGCCCATAATTATATAGCCATTAAATGCATTGGGTAATGTTTTAATCCCATAATATATCATGTTTGGTGCATAGGAGGTTATCCTAAGAACACTATGTTAGCTTATTTTGTGGTTATTCTTAACCTATGTTTATAATTTCCTGTTTTATATTGTTTCCACTTTCTGTTATTGCCTTTATATCTATGCCATGCCTCATTATTCAAGATTATTATTCTCACTCTTCGTATGTTACCTTGATATTACTCTTGGATCACATATACTAATTTACCTTATGATATGATTTTTTATTCCCTTACTAGAATTTATAGGACACCCATTTCTTATGTATGTATCGCGCTTAACTTTTGCAGTTTTAGAGGATCCATGGAATATAATGTAGAGACTCAATTTTTAGCCTTTTTAAACTTTGAAATATTTCAATATATATTTATAGAGCTAAGTGCCGAGAAGGCATGTGATTCTGAGGCCAAGTGTGACCGGAATTTATTTTATAAAAATATTAAATATATTTTATTTTGCATGCACATAGCTTCTTAATGAAATTTAGAAAACTCTTAAATGGTTTCTTAGATCATAAATCCAAGACCATTGTTGAGCCTGGAACGATGTGTTTACACTATGCTTGGTGAAAAAGTGGTTAGCACAGGGAGTTCGGACTTCTCACTCGTTAGCGGTACATTTAGTTAAATAATTAATTATTTAATAAATTAATAGTTTATTTTTTATGCAACGGATATCTATATAATAGTACTTTTGAGCTGATTTCTCTATGGTTAGATACATATACCCTGGGAGAATTTCCACACTCTTCCTCCCTCCTCTGTTGGTGAATCTAATCGGATGACAATGGAACACTGGATTGGATCAGATCAAGATGTAGCGAATAAAACAGTTTCATTCAAATCATTGGTGGGAAATTTCCCCAATATATATCAATCCATAACATTGGTTGGACTCTTCAATTAGTGCTTTTACGCACATTGATTAAATACATTGAGAAGATTGATCGTTGTTCTTTGATCTGCATCCTTTTGCAGCCTTTTCATGTTCCCCAATACTAAAACCTTGATAAATTTCATTTTTTATAACCATGGGTTACAATTATTGATAAAGTGTACAAGAAAACTTTACATCGATCATTTAACCTTTTTGTGGTGATTTTATCTAATTCTGTTTCACGTTCTTCACTGGTAGGACTCCACAGTCCTGGTTCAACGTTGTTGGGAGATAATGAACCCAATCGAACCCCCATAACCGTAAAAAATTGAGAAATAAGGAATTTATCAATGAATCAAGCATAGATATTGGATTATTGTAAGTAATGTGTGTTCATTTTGGTGATTTGAAATTAAATAACAGATGGTGGAAGGAACTACAACATGTGGGATGTGCAATGAAACCCAGAAAAACAACCGGAGGTGGATTTCTAGTAAATGATAGTTAGAGACCATGAATTTTATCTATATCCACATGTTTTGGTCTGATTAAAGGTGATATCTTTGGAAGATCAAGAATATTTTATGGGCAAAGACCGAATCTAGTTTTCTGAAAAACAAAACTCAACTACATGTCAGGTTCAATGATGAACACACAGCGTGTAGCCCCCTCAGTGGTGGCGGTTGGGGTTTTATAAAAGTTAAGTATGACACGTTGTGTGGTCTTCTTACACACCTTGTACCCATTCCTTGAATGGGGACCCTTGTGATTGAAGACATGAGTAGGAATCTGTGTGTAATTACATGTCCAAGAGCATGTTGTGTACTCTATTACATTGACACAGGGTTCAATACATGGACATGGGGTCTGGTAAATGGAAACTACTAGTAGATGCACTTCCCATGTCTCACTAATCCTAGTAACACCTTGTAGTCCACCTATACAATGTGTACTTCTACATAGACAGGAAGTTCTATACATTACAGGGACATATCCAGGTATTGGAGAGGGACTACGTATTGTGTGGATCCCCTCACATGTCGTGTATCCCTTGGTTTTTTCTGAGGAAACATTGAGGTTCCATATCTCCTTCCTTTAAACTCATATTTTGGACTGTGATGAGCTTATCCTAAGTGTTTTTCTGCTATAACGGGATGGTCACCTTAGTTATGGATTTCAAGATATGATGTGGAATGTTCCGAGAATGGCGCTCTAAGGCGACGCTCTATGAAGGTAGTGATCAAGCAGGATCACATTATCTTTCTTCTGAGTAGAACCCCCATATCATGTAGGGTGTGGTTTCTTGACCTCTAGAGTAGAACCCCTCTATCTCACTAGGGCGTGGATCATAGACCATAATCATGGAACCCCCCAGTAGAATTTGTGGGGTCCTCTATAACTACCTTCCGTGTGTGACCCCTATCAGAGAGGGAGTGAGTCCTAGATGACACTAACCCCCCCCCCCCTCACACTAGGTAGTGGGACCTCAACTATCAATTGTATACCCATTATCAGATAGGGAATGAGTCCTTGGTGGAATTAGAGTGGAACCCCTATATCATACAATTACATGGGTCCTCAACCTATAGAGTGTAAACCACCATCGGTATAGGCACAGGTCCTCTACAAATTCATTCAGAGTGGAATCCCCCTGACATACTAGGGTAATGGTCCTCTACTTCTATTTTTTTCCCCATCTACTATCGACACAGTGAAACACTAGCTTTTACTTGGATTATTACTTCTATGAAGATGTGTGAGATGTTGGGCATCATTGATGGATGTTTCGAATAGTTTTATGATCTTCTTCTTGGGATGATTTGTGAGATAAAGATACCCTTACTCTCTTGTTTGGGCTTATTTTGACTGAGAATGTATATATTTATATATAATTCTATATCCAACCCTTGTAATTGATTAATCTATATACATGAGAGGCAAATACATGTGAGTTATACCAAATTATTTCCATGTCTAGATTCTCGTGGTTGGTAGAGTATACTCTCCAAAAGTATGTGGAAAATACATGATAGGTAGTTCATCTACTCACCATGTTTATCCCCATGGGTTTTGAAGAACTTACTTTCTATCTGGGCTGGATTGAGTAGTTCTATTTGATTGTATCATGCATCTAATTTCTTTCTTTCCTTTTTTATCTCTTATTACTCCCCCTTAATCTTTCAAGGTGTCCTACTGGGTATGTATATACTCACCCCTGCAAGGAATTTTCCTACACATGTTGTTCCTCATGCAGATGATGGAGAGTTCAACCATGTCATCAGAGGAACTTAAGGATACTGGATTCTTGGTCCGCGTATGGTGGTCATAGCTTGGGATTGGGGATCTCTGAGTAATTTACTTTTTCTAGTTTTTTCAGTTTGGGACATATTTCTGGTTGGGCATGTATTTTTATGTGTACTTTTTATATTTATACTATGGTAATCTTGTACACCCTAGAGGTTATGCAAGCTTGTTTTAGTTTCTAGTTGTGTTGCATATTTTACTCTTTCCCTTTGCACTTTAGCATCCATATGGTTGTGTGTGTTCATACAGGTACTTTAGAAAAGGCCTCCCTGAGTGATTTGGGTCTTCGGCGCTTTTCGCCACCCCCTGGCCTATGGAGGTGGGCATGGGGTAGTTGCGTCTTGATCCCAGACTTGGATCTGATCGTGAAATATTGATATCAGAGTAAGTTTATTCCTTTGGATTTTGTTTAGATTACTCCCCTTAAGATGATTTGGTTAGGTTTAGGGTAATAGTGTTGAAGTGTCTCGAGTGCATCTCTCTAGCTAGGGAGTCCAGTGATGGTGCAGTGGCTGACAAATCCATTCACTGGGACCTTGACTACCTAATTATTGACTTGAAATACTAATAAATTGGTTGTAGGGTTTAATGGTAAATGCATCATATTGGATTGAGCCTTTGATTTATCCTTCTTTCGTTATCTCCCCATTATATATATATATATATATGATCATATGACCTTGGTATGTCTTGATAAAACTTACGATGCCTCCGTGATGAAAACCACCTCTGGATCATAACAATGACCCAATGAGTGATGAGGACTCATTTTAGGGTCCATCCCATGACCCCTTCCTCTAGGTGGGTAGGTAGTAACACATCCACCTGTCATGTAGCAGATCATCCTAGCATACCGGGATGAGGATGTGTGCAGGCTTAGTGTGCTCCACGAGCTCCAGTTCCAAAGGCCACTGATGTTCTATAAAAATCCAGACACTCAAGTAGTAGGGTATTGGCTAGATCCAGTGATTCTTGTTTCCTAGCTTGTTCGGACCCTGAAAAATCAGGTGGTTTCACTTATAGATATATTTTTCCATTGATAATCTTAGAGTTGGTGGAACCTCATTATGCAGATGCACGATGAGTCTACACTGTCATGGTAAGACTTCCAAAAACTATTCTTTGAGGAGTACTACCCTTCCAACTGGAATTTAGTCCGAATTCAAGAAATTTTGGAGCTGCAGTAGGGAAGGATGATGGTTGATGAGTATGACGTGAGGTTCGCAGACCTTGGACATTACTCCCTCGACATGATTGGATATGGCTACTTCGGAGTAAGGAAGATAGAGTAGGGATTTCACCAAGATATATGAGCCATTTTTGTGCCCCTGGGCACCCCCACCAAGTTTAGGGTGATGGAGTGGTCACTAGTGATAGAGACCTTTCAGTTAGAGGGGTTCCAGATAGCTAGATCTAGTAGTGAGTTCCACATAGTTGAATTATCTACAATAGATAGCAGACACTAAGCACTTGGGTCACGATGTAGGATACCTTCCCAGGATTAGGTTCAGATAGTTGGTCAAGAACAACACAAACTACCGGGGCATACTAGAGAGGGTCGATCCTTGACTTGTGACAGGAGAGGTCACATTGCATGAGACTACCTGACTATACATGATGAGAAACATAGGCAGATAGAAGATGTACCACCACGGCAGAGGCAGCACAGTGATCAAAGATCTCCCATGGGAGGATAGGGTGGTCCCCAAGGAGGTGGAGCGGTAAAATGAGTAGGAGGAGATATGGGTGGTAGAATTAACTAAAATATCCTTCCACCACCACCCTCAGGCATCCAACATTAGGCTCGAGGAGCTTACAGAAAATCTAGCGAATAGCTATAGGCTTTGGATGTCTATGATCTCGTAATGCGTGACATGATAAAAGGTATGATTTTTGTGTTTTCTACTATTGCTTCAGTATTAGTAGACATATGTGTCAGTAATAAATTTATCTTTATACTTCTGGTGTGATATTTTGAACTCCCATTTCAGGTTCTAGTCCAGCATCTTTATCTTGAGGTTCCTACATGGAATGCTTCTTTTGTATCCTTCATCTACCAGCAGTGCAAACTATCTATTGGTTGAGAGAGGTTCACATGGGACCTTTTATTCATCACAATGGAACCCAATGACATCATCTTTGGTATGGATTTTCTTTTCATGGACCGAGACCATATTTAATGTAACAGTAGAAAATTCATATGACTACGTCCTAATGGTACGAGATTTTCATTTTATGGCAAGAGAGATCTGATGGTGGGGAAAATAGTTTTTTCGATCATGAGGCTGCAGACCATCACCAATTAGTAAGAAAGTTTATCTCTTGGTGTAGTAGGCTCTTCAATAATATGGGTTCCTTCAGTTGTGGAGGAATATATGGATGTCTTTCTCGAAGAAGTTTCAGGACTACCTTTGAAGTAGTATGTCGAGTTTCGCATTGACTTTCATCTCAGGACCGCTCCGATATCTTCTGCAGAAAAATGGATGGACCCTATCGATCATAGAGAGATATGGTTGTAGTGGAAGAAATTTTGAGAAAAAGGTTTAATTAAACCCAGTGTGTGACCATTGGGAGCTCAATTGTTGTTTGTGAAAAAGTCAGATGGGATCTTGCAGATTTGTGTGTATTATCGTCGCCTGAACCAAGCCAAGATAAAGAACACGTAAACCTTGTTAAGGATTGATGACCTTTTGACTAGTTGTGAGGAGATAGATGGTTCACAAAGATTGATCTCAGGTCCGTCTACTACCCTTTGAGGGTTCATGGGGCTAATATTCCAATGTTGTCATTCTTATGTCACTATAGAGACTACGTGTTTCAAGTGATTCCCTTTAGTGTGATGAATTCCCCTTTCATGAGTGTGGCTTTAATGAACCTGGTTTTCCATCCATACATGCACAAGTTTGTTGTTGTATTTATCCAAAACATACCCATCTACTCTACGTCAGAGGAGGATCATGAAGTGTATTTGAGGATGGTTTTATAGTTTCTTCAAGAGCACCATCTTTATGGAAATCACTTGAAGATCTTGTTCTGGATACATGAGGTTCACTTTCTGGTGCATGTAATTTCTTATCATGGTTTAGCCATGGATATAGAAAATATCAATCTGTTGCTTTCTTGGGAGCCAACCAAGAGTGTGTCATAGGTTCAGATCTTTCTTTTCTTGGAGGGTTACTATATGAGGTTTGTGGTAGAATTATCTACAATCATAACCTCTTTGACTACCCTGATACCAAAAATGCATCCTTTTACCTGGTATGTGTAGTACTAGAGGTACTTCAAGGTGTTGAGGTTGAGGATGATGAGTTCTCTAGTATTAAGACTACCATAGGAAGGCACAGAGTTCATAGTGTATTATGATGCCTTATGAGTTGGGATCAGTTGTGTGTTCATGTAGCGGTATGCGGTTATCTTATACGGGTTGAGGAAGTTGAGACACCATGAGAAGAAATATGAAACTCAAAACTTACAACTGGAAATCGTAGTCTTCACAATGAGGACATTGAGTTTCTTCCTTCTGGGGGAGCATTTTGTGGTTTACTCAGACCACCAGAGTCTCATGTACATCTTCCCACAAAGAGACCTAAACCTGAGATAGTATCTCTTGTTGGAGATCCAATAGGAAAATGACTTTGAGATAGTAAAAACTCTTGGTAATGGAAATGTTGTGGTAGATTCCATTAGTAGGAATACTCAGAATGAATTTTTGTAGGAGGATTCAGAGCAATTGTCCTCCCTATAGTTGACCCTGGTGGAGCAGGTGGGTACATATTTTCATCAGTTGATGGTGTTGCCTCCTTTTCTTCTTAAGCATGTGAGAAAGTCCCTACTTGGATACATCGACTTTGAGGTCCCATGTGATCAAATATCCATATGAAACACACCATATGGATATTCTAAAGGATGAAATCATGTCATCATGTTTTAGGGGTGGATAGTTTTTCCAATCACATTCAGGGAGCCGGTGATGAGAGAGTTCCACACTTCCCCCCTAGCTGTCCATTTCTAAGTGAAAAGATGTACAGAAACTTTCAATGGAATTTTCGTCAGTCTAAAATGAGAAAAATCATATTTGTGTTCATATATCGATGCCTCACATATCAGTAAGTAAAGGCTGGGTACAAAGTCCCATTAGTTTTGTTACATCCCCTTGATATCTTGGAGTGGAAGTGGGATGGCCTATCCCTATACATTATGATAGGGATTTCATGAATATAGAAGATCCATTATGCCATCTGGGTAATAGTTGACCGACTCATGAAGTCGTCACAATTAGTTTCAAATAGGGAGCAAGGTTTGGTGGAGAGTTTGGGGCAGTTGTACATACGGGAGATCATTCATCTACATGCGGTGCCCTCGACAATTGTCTCTGATCATGATGCACGGTTTATGTTGTGACTGTGGAGAGGCCTACAAGAGGATTTCAGGACCTAAATAAGGATGAGTAAAACCTTTCATCACCAGATTGATGGGTAGACCGAGTACACTATCTAGGTATTGGAGGATATGTTATGGGATTGTGTGTTAGACTTTGGCCAGAGCTGGAGGGATTTTTACCCTCAGTAGAGTTCGCGTACAACAACAACTACCACTCTACTATCGAAAAGACAACTTTTGAGGACATGTAGGAAAGACCCTATAGGTCACCCTTATGATGGAAAAAGATTGGTTAGTTATCTCTTGTGGGCCCAGATATGGTGCAGGTTGTAGGTTCCGGATGCAGTAGAAGTGCCTGGAATGGGTGTACCCAACATTAATTTTACTGTTAACAATGATCAATATGATATCCATAATGATGATAAAACGCCAGATCTTCCAAAAAAAATAATGAATTAAAAGGAAAGTGTGATGTATCAAAACCATATAGGGGATCATCATATATTGGTTATAATTAATTTAATTAAAATACAAGAATTACCTTGATGGAATTCTTTCTCCATAGATTCTTTCGGTCATGATCCAATGTGATCTGCCATCGCATCATAGAAGAAAAGTGTAGGCTTCCTCTACCGTTGATCCACACATGATCAACGTATCTCAAGACATCTCAGAAGGGATATATGGGTGATAGTACTGAAGAGACTTTGGTTATGATATCTACCTTCGATCTCTTTGAGAGCCGCTTCCAAAGCGCTCTCCTTGATCTAGTGGAGGAGGATATCTCTCGTAACTTGAGAGCATACATGGAAGAAAGGAATTCTCTCTTGGCTTGAGATATTTCTCCATATATATTGTGCACAAACACAGAGAATGGATAGATCTAATGAGAATAATGTAATTGGGATTTAAATTACTTATAATAATAAAATTAATTAATTACCCAAAGTCATTTATTCATTTTTTTAATTCTTAGTAATACCCCATGTCTAATAATAATATTTGACTATTATAATCTCTTTACATGCACCCAGTGAATTCCAAAAAATATTATTTAATTAATTAAATAAATTTATTTCTCACAAATCACCAGAAAAAATACATGGTGTATACATTAATATAGACATCATGTACTTTTTTCAATTTTTTTTATTTCCTCCACCACATTTATTAAACCTTGAATAATGAAAATTTATTTCCTAAATAAATATCACTGCATTATTCACAAATAAATATTTTATTTCACCCACAATATATTCTCTCAAATAACTTCTGTCGAAATAAATGTGATCATTCATCCTTGAATAATTATTAAACCACACCCTGGGATAATATTTATTCAACTTGTTAAATTAATATTTAACTGAGATACTTGGATACACTTAGTTTGTGACCCTCTAGTCCTCTTTCTTAGTTTCATTATGAGGAGCTTGCCTAATGTCTAAGGTTAGCATCTAGAAACATACCAAGGAACCCATAGATAAATAATTTAACGTCGCAATGACATATCACCTCATACGAATTCTTATCATGTAATGTAATCCCCTTGTCTCAATGCCTTGAATCAAGCGGGTTGCATGTTAATGTCATCAACCCATACGCTTGATTAATTTTTCTTTTCCCTCCTAGAATTGAACTTTTCCATTACTCACCATGGCCATTGATTTCTTTAGGCTATATCAATTCCATCAAAGGGACATAGATATCAACTTCCATTATGGAACTGAAGGGGAAAATTATTTCTCACATTTTCGATTAATTCAGTTTTACTCTTGACGCACCCAACATATCCTACCTCACTACAAATAGTGTGTCATCATCGCTTTCATCAATACATCTAAGTGCACAAGTTGGAATACCCATTAATAATAATATTAAAGTCTACGGACCTATACACACATCCCCAGATAGGAACATCCAATGACACTATGAAATGTGGATTTTCAATTGGTGGGTTTCATTCTCAAAATATCCTCCTAGATATTACCAAGGGCTCACACCATGATAATGTGTCTCAAAGTTTTATGATTCCTCACCCTTAATGGAATGTATTATTTGTTTCCGTCAAATAAAATCCTCCAGACATAGATTATATATTCAAGAATAGTGTTATGGTACTTCTAGGTTCTCATCATAGTAGGGATCCACTATAACCCTTTAGTGCAACACCTATCCTTAGGACATTATCACCTTCATTGTCATGCAGAAGAAAAATCAATATGTGATAAGTTATTTATTAATATTCAAATACATGAATAAAAGTTTATCATAAAGTAGAAAGTAGTTGGTTTTAGGCCACCAACACCAACAGACTCCCAGTTGGACTAGAGCCAACTACTAACAACATTTAACCAACTAGCTCTCACATGATATCAAGCTTCTCCTGAGATAGGAATTTAGTCATGGGGATGGCCACATTATCTTTCTTGGACACTCTTCTCACTACAACTTCACCCCTTTGATAGAAATCCCTCAAGAGGTGATACTTCCAGAAAATATGATTTGTATTTTGATGTGACCTTGGTTCTTTTCCAAGAGCCACCACTAAAGTATTATCATAATACAATGTGATAAAACCTCTACTTCTAGGAACCACATCAAAATTCTGGACAAAGTTAAGAATCTGGATGGATTCCTTGGCTACAACATTATCTGTAATATATTCAGTCTCCACTATAGAATCGGCGAAAATTGGCTATTTTTAACTCTTCCAACTCACAACTCCTCTGTTGAGACATAAAACATATCCTAATTTAAACTTCAGATCATTTTTTATGTCTAAAAACTAGCATTAGCATACCCTTTGATGAAAAGCTCCTCATCTCCTCTATACATCAAGAACATATCCTTAGTTCTTCTTGGATACTTAACGATGGTCTTAATATCAGTCCAATATTGTTCTCCTACATCTTCTTGATATCTTCCATCCATGCTTAGTGAATATGATTCATAAATCCTAGTACATAACATAGAATACATGATGGATCCTATAGACGAATCTTATGGGATTTTACTCATCCTATCTTTCTCCTATTATGTCTCTGGACATATTCTCTTAGAAAGATGTAGGCCATGTGACACCGGAACCCATCCCCTCTTGGATTTTTCCACACTAAATCTCTTTAGTATCTAGTCAATGTATATACCCTGACTTAATCCAAGAATCATCTTAGATCTATCACAAATGATCTTGATCCCTAGAATGTAGGCTACTTCACCTATGTCCTTCATGGAGAAACACTTTTTCAACCAGTCCTTACATAACTATAAGAATGGTACATCATTTCCAATAGGTAATATGTCGTTAACTTATACTACTAGGATAAAAACATAATTCCCATTAAATCACTTATAAACACATGGATAACATTCGTTCTTAATGAGACTAAATTCCTTTATAGATTCATCAAATTGAATGTTCTATGTCCCAGATGCTTTCTTTAATCTATGAATGGATTTCTACAACTTGCAACCCCGTTTGACATCACTTGGCCACACAAACCCTTCAGTTTGTGTCATATAGACATCATTATAAAGGTTCACATTAAGGAATGTTGTTTTTACATACAACTTCCAAATCTCATAGTCATGGTAAGCTATTATGGTAATTATGGTTTTTATGGATTTAATCATGGAAACTGGCGATGAGGTTTCATCCTAGTCAATTCCTTGATGTTTTCTGATCCTTTAGACATGAGCCTTGATTTATAGGTTCTAACTTGACCTTTCATGTCCAAATTTCTCTTGAACACCCATTTTCATCCAACAGGCTTTACATCAACTAGCTCATCGACCCGAATCCAGTCGTAGTTATGATACATGGAATCCATATCAGAATTCATAGCTTCTATCCATATTGAATCTTCTGAGATCTTTACAAATTCCTTGTAGGAGATAGTTTCATCATTGACCAACAATAATTATTCACCATCCTCGGTGACTAGGAAACCAAATCACTCTAGTACCATTACCTCTCTTAAGATCCTATGAAATACTTGTGTTTCAGGAACCTCTTCCACGGAGACTTGTGGAACTTGTTCCAATACCAACTCTTGTGTATCTTGCACATCAACTTTGTTGAAGTCAGCCTTTCTCCTAATATCCTTTTTTAGGATGTTCCCCCTCTCAAAAAATATGGCTTCTTTAGAGACAATCACATTTGTTTCTAAAGGGTTATATAGGTAATATTCTTTCATTTCCTTGGGATATCTTATAAAGATACACCTCCTGCCCTAGGGTTCTAGTTTGTTTCTTGATAAGGCTATAATTAATTTTTCTCATCCCCAAACTTGTGTGTGTGACAAAATGTGTTTCAATCCATTCCATAACTTGGAGGGAATTCCATTTTCTGCCTTAGTTGGTACTCTGTTTAAGGTGTATGATTCAGTTTGTAATGCATATCCCCAAAAGGATAATGGAAGATCTGTATGAATCATCATTGACCTCACCATGTCCAAAAAGGTGTAGTTCCTCCTTTCACTAACACCATTCCACTATGTTGAAAAATGTGGATTGAGTTGAGATACAATCCTAAACTTCCGTAAAATGTCAATGAACTATTGGTTCAGATATTCTCCACCTCGATCCAATATAATATTATTTATCTTCATACCAAGATGATTCTATACTTAATTCATGAATTCCTTAAATTTCTCCAAGGACTCTGACTTATACCTAATTAAGAATATATATCTATATCTACTCAAATCATCAGTAAAAGTAATGAAGTAAAAATATCCACCTCTAGCTTCTACAAGAAATGGTCTACAGAGATCTGTGTGTACCAATCCTAGAATCTCTATGGAACTTTCACCCTATCCACCGAAAGGAATCTTAGTCAGTTTCCCTTGTAAACAAGTGTGACATCTATCAAGTGGTTTAATCTCAATAGAGTCTAAATAACCATCTTGGTAGAGATTTTTCAGGTGATTCTCTTATACATGACCGAGATGGTGATGCCATAACTAGGTGTTGTATTAGTCATGTGAGTTTATTTCTTTATCGATTTACATCACTTGTTTATTGTAATTTGATACATACAAACCATTATTTAAATGCACCATACCATAACATATGTTGTTCTTATAAAATAAATAACCCTTATTTCCAATCCAGAAAATAAATCCATCCATATCCAAAAGTGATACAGAAATTATGTTCTTGGTAACACTAGGTACATAATAACAGTTATGTAAAAACGAAAGCATCCTAGTTGGCAATGGTAGATGGTAATTTCCAATGGCCAACGCATCCAGCCTCGCGCCATTGGCTGCTCGAATATCCACCTCTCCTCTAGAAATATTTAAAAATCTACTTGGTTATGGAATTTGAATATATATGTGAGCCCCATATGTTGTATCTAACACCCAATTTGTACAAATTGAAATATTACACTCTATAATAAATGAACCTTTAGCATCCCTACGCTTATAGTAACAGTTACTCTTCCAATGTCTGGACTTTCCACTTGAAAAACATATTACCTCCCATTCCTTTCCCTTCCTCTAGATCTTCCCTTTCTTAGAGGGACTGTGCTTAGGGGTTTCAGACCATTTATAAATCCTTGGCCTCGTTTCCTTGTCCTTCCTCTTCTTATTCACCATAAGGATTGTGGGTTTGTCACACCCCATGTCCTTATCTACCTGGTGAATCAAGTTCAAATGTTCCAATAGAATCTTCTCTTTGTTGCTCATGTTCTAGTTGACAATAAAGCTAGAGAAGGTTTTAGGCAGTGATAATAGGATGAGATCTGTACACAAATCATTCGGGAACATAATCCCTAAGATGTCTAGGCATCCAAAGTAGCCATTAAGCTTGACTACATGAGTCCCAACTAGCGCAGACTCTTCAAGCATAGTTGTGAACAAAGATTTCGAGATATCATATCTCTCCTTTATCACCTTCTCTTGATAGATATCCTTAAGGTGAGGCATCATTCTATACACATCCATGTTTTCATGCTTCTTCAAAATCTCATTAGACATGGCCAATAGAATGAAACATTGGACATATGTTGCATAATCCAAATGTTTTACATAGAGATGTATTTCCTCGTCAACAGCCTTGTTTTAGGCGCAACTGGAATAGGCTCCTCCAACACATACAATTTCCTGTCGTGGTGAAGGATGGCGCATAAACGCCTCTGCCTTACCGAGAATTGGTTCTGGTGAGAAGGTTTTACTTCTTGGGTATGGTTTGTAATGATATTTTTGACGTCTTTTTTTATTCTATTTCTAAAAATTAAGAAGAGAAAATATTTAGTACTTTATCATGATAAAACTGAGAAAAATAATAAAATTAATACTTATTAGTTTCCCACTATTTTATCAAAATCTAATAGCCCTGGCCATTGACTTCAAAATATTTTGTTAGATAGATATTCGAGTGGAAAGGATCCATATTTCCCTTTTCATTACCCCAACTAGGGTTGTACAAGAAACTTGAAAGGGTTTAGGTAGGCATTCCAAATTCCAACTACATTTACTAACAGCTCCTTGATATTCTGAGTGGACTCCCCAATCATGAAATACTTTTATTTTGGATTTCCTCAACCTTTGATATTTGTCACACCAAGTCTTGATGTGGAAGTCAAACCTTAATGTGACCCAAGTCAAGTCAACCCAAAACCTCAAATTAGAATTCCCTGATAATTTAAAGCACCCTAACTAGGGTTGGTCAAGCACTTTGAACTATGGATTGATTCTATCCAATATTATGAAAGGCTATACCGACATAACATTTCCATGAAGTATTATATCCTTATACGTAAATTATAATTTTATTATCTTTCTTACATGATTTTTAAGATTAAGTGGGATACACTTATGTGATTAACCATCTCTAAGATAATATTTATGCATAAGTCGGTATTTTTTTAGTTCCATCTTGTATGCTTGTTTAACTCATTAATTGTGTGATTGCGACAACAAACCCACAATAAATAAACCATGAAACTAACTTAAATAAAATAAATGGCATGATCATGAGCTTGTTCAATTGGTTAGTCTGTCTAGTAGTTTATAAACTAACCCAAGACCTTGGGGGGAAGAACTTCAACATCTTGGGTTTGTATTTATAGCTTTACACTAGTCCACCTTTGTATCTCCTTGGATTGGTTTCGCCTTGGATCTTAATTTGAGCCACCTCCACTAGAATGGGTTCTCCATCCACTGCATATTCTATTATCTCACACACTGGTGAGGGGTAAAACAGGGTTTTACATAAAAGAATTCTTGCGCACGCAAGCCCTATATATTAATGAGGAGAAGGCTCATAGACTAACAATTTTAATTTAAAAAAATAAATTAAAATAAACCATCCATATAAAAAAGTTCGTAGTATAGCTCATGATCATCCATATATGTAAAGATATTTACGCATAAATAAACATAGCAATCAATTCTTTAATTGTTCTTGTTTAAGATAAATCATTTTCGAATCAATTAATTATTATCTTTAATGATTAAATCCCTTTATTATAAACCTTGTTTTGAATTTCCTTGAGATTGTCATCAATCAGAATTTTAAATAAATAAACTCATTTAAAATTATCTTTGTACATAACTTGTACCTTGGATCCAACTCAATGAATTCATGTTCATAACTACCCAATGAGTAGATATAAACATTACACAGATGTTAAATTAAACACATATGTATAAAACACCTATCACATGTTGTGCCCCAGTTTTACGCCCGCACCTTGGTACACGTATCAAGGGTTTGTATAATATAATAATAGATTTTAATAAAACTATATATTTTGGATGAGTACACGGTGTGTACTATCATTCACCATCCATCTGAAGTACACGCTTAGGGTGTCAGCGTGTAGATGTACTTCATAAATATTTAGATTACATGGTGTGTCTAGTGGGCCACACATTGTGCACTATCTGTGTTACACAATCTCCTTCTAGGAAATCCATGTATGAGGTACATGGTCCAAACCTAACCTAAAGGTACTACACATCATGTCCAGTGGACCACACAACATGTAATACCGAAACCATGTGTTTCCTATTCCTAGTCAACAAACAAAGTTATAAAGACTCAAATAAACTCCAACAAATTTCTTGGTTTGGTGGACCAGTTCTAATGCATTGAACCTTAACTATATGGCATGTGACATAGAACATATGTCATTTGATCTGGTCTTGTATGGCCAGGAACCTTTGTCACTTCCGGATGAGATCCACTATTTTTATTTGAATCAAAATTAAAAGACATGGTCATTTTTGTAAGTTGAACAAGAAACAAAAAAGGAGGAATAGATCTGGAGATTCAGATTTACAGAATGATTAACTTTAATTGAAATAACTAAATTATTAAATGAATAATTCATCCACAAAAAAACTAAATAATTATAATCAATAATATGACTGCTCTAATACCACATGTTGGTTCTCGGTGCATCGGAAGCGTGTGGAATGGGTGTACACAACTTTTATTTTTCAATTAACAATGATCAATCTAAGATCTATCATGATGATAAAATTTCAGATCTTTAAAATATAATGATGAATGAAAAGTAAATTGAGAAGTCCCGGAACCATAGAGAGGATCGTCATATGTTGGTTATAATTAATTTAACTAAAATACAAGAATTACCTTGATGGAATTCTTTCTCCATTGATTCTTCTAGTCATGATCCAATGTTATCCATCACTGCATCACAGAAGCGAAGTGTAGGATTCCTCTACTGATTATACACATGTGCTCCACGTATCTCTGGAAATCACCTAAGGGATCTCTAGGTGCTAGCGTGGAAGAGTCTTTGGTTGCGATTACTGCCTTCGATCGCCTTGAGAGCTTCTTCAAAGGAACTCTCTTTGATCCGGTAGAGGAGGATCTCTCTTATAACTTGAGAGAATTCTTGGAGGAAAGGAATTCCCTCTTGGATAGAGATATTTCTCTAGATCCATTGTGCACAACCACAAGGAATGGCTATATCTAATGATATTAATGTAATTGGGATTTTAATTACTTAGAATAATAAAATGAATTAATTACCCAAAATCATTTATTCATTTTATTTAACTCTTAGTAATACCCCATGTCTAATATAAATGTTTGACTATTATAATCACATGACATGCTGCCAGGGAATTACACATAATATTATTTAATTAATTAAATAAAATTATTACTCACAAATCCCCAGAAAAAATACACGGCATGTGTAGTAATATACACATCGTGTAATTTTGTTTTTCCATATTCTTTATTTCCTCCACCACATTTATTGGACCATGAATAATGTCTATTTATTTATTAAATAAATATCACTGCATTATTCGCAAATAAATATATTATTTCACCCACAATACATTCTCCCAAATAACTAGTGTCAAAAAAATGAGATCAAGAATCCTTGAATAATTATTAAACCACAACATAGAATAATATTTATTCAACTTGCTAAGTGAATATTTAACTAAGATACTTGGATACACTTAGTTTTTGACCCTCTAGTCCTCTTTCTCAGTGTAATTAGGTGGATCTCACCTAATGTCCAAGGTTAGTGTCTAGAAACATGCCAAGGTACCCATAGAGAAAGTAGTTAATGCCATGATGGAGTGTCACCTCATACAAATTCATGTCATGTAATGTAATCCCTTTGTCTCTATGTCTCGAATCAAGTGGGTTCCATGCTAGTACCATCAACCCATGCGCTCGATTACTCGTTCTTTGACCTCCTAGAATTTAAATTTCATATTCCTCACCATGGACATGAATTTATTTAGGCTATATCAATTCCCTCAATTGTCTTGAGATATCAACATCCATTATGGAACTTAAGGGTAAAATACTTTCTCACATTTTCCATTAATATAGTATTACTCGTGACACACCCAACATATCCTACCTCAGTACGAACAGTGTGTCGTCACAGTTTTAATCAATACATCTAAGTTCACAAGTTGTGATACCCATTAATAATAATCTTAAAGTCTAAGGACCAATACACATGTCCCCAAATAGGAACATCCAATGACACTATGAAATGTGGATTTCCTACTGGTGGGTCTCATTCTCATAATATTCTCCTGGATATTACCAAGAATAAACACCATGAGAAGGTGTCTCAAAGTTTAATGAGTCCCCACCCCTAATGGAATGTATTATTTGTGTCCCACAAATAACATCCTCCGGACATAGAGCATATATTCCAGAATAGTATTAAGGCACTTTCAGGTTCAAATCATAGTAGGGATCTGCTATAACCCTTTAGTAAAATATCTATCCTTAGGACATTACCACATGCATTTTCATGTAGAGGAATAATCAATATGTGATAAGGTGTTTATAAATATTCAAATCCTTGAATACAAGTTTATCCTAAAGTAAAAAGTAGTTGGTTCTAGAACACCAACTACAATATACTCCCACTTGGACTAGAGCCAACTGCTAACAACCTTTAACCAGCTATACCTCACATGATATTCATTCTTTTTCTGAGATAGTCCATTAGTAATGGGGTCCGCTAGGTTCTCTTACATGGACACTCTGGTCACTGCAACTTCACCCCTTTGATAGAAATCCCACAAGAGGTGATACTTTTGGAGAATGTGCTTTTTCCGTTAATGTGACCTTGGTTCTTTTGAAAGAACCATTGTTGTAGTATTATCACAATACAATTTGATAGGATCGTTACTGGTAGGCGCGAAATCAAACTCCTGGACAATGTTTCAAATCCATACGAATTTCTTGGAAGGATTAGAATCCACTATATATTCGAACTCAGCTGGAGAATCAGTGACAACTGGCTGTTTTGAACTCTTCCTACTCACAGATCCTCCATTAAGACAAAAAACATATCCTGATTGTGAGTTAATACCATTATGATCTATCTGAAAACTAGAATCATCATACCCTCTAATTAAAATCTCATCATCTCCTCCATATACTAGGAACATTTCCATAGTTTTTCTCGAATACTTAATAATAGTCTTAATATCATTCCAATATTGTTCTCCTGAATCTGCTTGATATCATTCAGCCATGCTTAGTGCATAGGAAACATAAATCCTGGTACATAACATGGCATACATGATGGATCCTATAGATGAAGAATATGGGATCTTACTCATACTATCTTTCTCCTATTATGTCTGAGGACACAGTCTCTTAGAAATATGTAGTCCATGTGACACTAGAACCAATCCCCTCTTGGATTGTTCCATACTAAATCTATTTAGTATAAATTCAATATATGTACCCTAACATAGTCCAAGAATCCTCTTGGATCTATCAAAAATGATCTTGTTCCCTAGAATATAGGCTACTTAACCTAAGTCCTTCATAGATACACTTGTTAAATCAATCCTTAACTAACTGAAAGACCGGAACATCATTTCCAATAAGTAATATGTCTTCAACATATAGTACTATGATAATGACTACATTCCCATTAAATTTCTTATAAAAACATGGATCATGTTCATTCTTAATGAAGCCAAATTCATTTATGGATTCATCAAATCAAATTTTTTATGACCCAGATGCTTTCTTTAATCCATAAATGGATTTCTTCAACATGAAAAACCATTTGGCTTCACCTGGTGTCACAAACTCTTCAGGTTGTGTCATATAGATATCTTGCTAAAGGTTATCGTTAAGGAATGTATTTTTGACATCCATCTACCAAATATTTTAGTCATGGTAATCTTCTATGTAAATTATGATTCTTATAGATTTAATCATGGAAACCGGAGAGGCGATTTCATCATAGTCAATTCCTTGATGTTTCTTGAATCCTTTATCCATGAGCCTTGATTTATAGGTTCTAACTTGACCATGCATGTCCAGATTTCTCTTGAACAACCATTTGTATCCAACAGGCTTTACATTAATTTGCTCAGTGACCAGAATTTGGACTTTTTTTATATATAGAATCTGTCTCAGAATTTATATCTTCTATCCATATTGAAGCTTCTGATCTATATACTACTTCCTTGTAGGAGAGTGGTTTATCATTGACCAACAATAATGTTTCACCATCCTCAGTGACTAGGAAACCAAATCTCTCGGGTTCCCTTCTATCTCTTTAGCTCCTACACAGTACTTGTGTCTCTAGAACCTCTTCCAAGGGGACATACAGAACTTGTTCCTGTACCAAATCCCATGTATATTGGGCATCAACTTTGTCATAGTCAGTCTTTCTCCCACTATCCTTTTTGAGGATGTGCTCCCTATCAATAAAGATGTCTTGTTTTGTGAAAATAACATTCTTGTCTGAAGGGTTATATAGGTAATATCCTTTCAATTCCTTGGGATATCCTATAAAGATACACCCCATGCCTTAACGTGCTAGCTTGTTTCTTGAAAAGGCCATAACAAATTCCTCGCATCCCCATACATGTGTGTGCAACAAATTGGGTTTAAATCCATTCCCTAACTCGGAGGGAATTCCATTTTCCGCCTTAGTTGGTACTCAGTTTAATGTTTATTCTGCAGTTTGTAATGCATATCCTGAAAAGGATAATGAAAGATCTGTATGAATCATCATCGACCTCACCATTTCAAACTAGTTGTGGTTTCTCCTTTCATTAACACCATTCCACTATAGTTAAAAGGAGGAGTGAGTTGACATAGAATCCCAGACTCTTGTAAAATGTCAATGAAATCTTGGTTCATATATTATCCACCTCGATCTGATCGAGTATTATTTATCTTCTTACCAAGTTTACTATCAACTTCATTATTGAATTCCTAAAATTTATCTAATAACTCTCACTTATAACTCATTAAATAGATATATCCATAACTACTCAAATCACCAGTAAAAGTAATGAAGTAAGAATATCCATTTCTAGCTTCTACTAGAAATGGTCCACACACATCCCTATATACCAATCCTAGAAGCTATGTGGCCCTTTCACCCTGTCCACTGAAATTCATCTTGGTCATTTTAACTTTTAAATAAGTGTGACATCTATCAAGTGGTTATAGCTCAGTATAGTCTAAATAACCATCTTGGCAGAACTTTTTCAGGTGGTTCTCTTATCCATGACCGAGATGGTGATTCCACAACTAGGTGTTGTATAAGTCATGTGAGTTTGTTTCATCATCGATTTCCAACAAATGATTTTCGTAATTTAATACATACAAACCAGTATTTAAATGCACCATAACATAACATACATTATTATTATAAAATAAAGAACCCTTTTTCCAAACATGAATATAAATCGATCCATATCCAAACATGATATAGGAATTAGGTTCTTGGTAACACTAGGAACATAATAACAGTTATGTAAAACCAAAATCATCCAAGTTGGCAATTAGATGGTAATCACCAATGCCCAATGCATCCATCCTCACGCCATTGGATTCTCAATGATCTATCTCTCCTCAAGTAATCTTTCTAAATCTTCTTGGATCCATCATTTGAATACACTTGTGATCCCCACATGTTTTATCGAATACCCAATGTGTAGAAATGGAAAGATTGCACTCAATATCAAACACACCTTTAGCATACCCACACATCTAGGTGAAATTCTTCTTCTTCAAGTTTTCTGGCTTGCCACATGCAAAACATGTTGCCTCCTATTCCTTTCCCTGCCTTTAGATATAACCCTTTTTGGAGGGATAGTGTTCATGGGATTTAGACAGTTTATAAATCCTTGTCCCCGATTCCTTTTCCTTCCTCTTCTTATTCCCCATAAGGATTGTGGATTTTGAACACCCTATTTCCTTATCTAACTGATGAATCAAGGTCCAAAGTTCCAATATACTCTTCTCATTGTTTCTCATGTTGTGGTTGATAATAAATCTAGAGAAGGTCTTGGGCAGTGATGATTGGATGCGATCTGTACGAAAATCATCTAGGAACTTAATACCTAAGATATCCAGGCATTAAATGTAGCCAATAAGATTGAATACGAGTCCCAACTTGCGCAGACTCTCTAATATAAGTTTTGAACAAAGTGTTACAGATCTCATATCTCTCATTTCTCACCTTCTCTTGATAGATATTCTTAAGTTGAAACATCAGGCTATATTCATCCATATTTTCATGTTTCTTCAAGAGATAATTAGACATGGAAGATAGAATGAAAAATTGTAAATATGTGGCATCATCCAAATGTTTTATATATAGATATATTTCCTCATCACTGGCCTCATTTCTAGGTGCAATTGGAATAGGCTCCTCCAACACTTACAATTTCTTGTCGTGGTGAAGGGTGACGTGTAAACACCTCTTCCATTCCTAGAAATTGGTGCCAATGAGAATTTTTTCCTTCTCAAGTATGGTTTCCAATAATATTTTTGATGTCATTTTTTCCATTTCTAAAAATTAAGATGAGAAAATATTTAGTTCAATATCATGATAAAATTGAGACAAATAAATAAATTAATACTATTTGTATCCCACTATTTTATCAAAATCCAATATCCTTAACCATTGACACAGAAATATTTTGTTACCTAAATATTATAGTGGAAAGGATCCATATTTCCCTTCGCATTACCCCAAATATGGTTGGCCAAGAAACTAGAAAGGTTTTAGTTAGGGATTCCAAATTCCAACTACATTAACTCGCAGCTCCTTGATTTTCTGAGTGGACTCCCAATCCTAAAATACTTTTATTTTGGATTTCCTCAACCTTTGCATCTTGGTCATGCCATGTCTTATTGTTGAATCCAACCCTTAATGTGAACTAAGTAAAGTCAACCCAAATCCTAAAATTATAATTCACGGATATTTGAAAGCACCATGACTAGGGTTGGTTAAGCACATTGAAATATGGTTCAATTCTGACCAGGATTATGGAAGGCTATACTGACTTAATATTACCTTGAGGGATATTATCCTTATAAATAAATTTCCATTTTATTAACTTTGTTACATGCTTGTTAATATTATGTGGGATATACTTAAGTGATTTACCTTGTCTGATATAATATTTACACATAATTCGGTCTTATTATAGTTCCATTTTTCATGCTTGTTTAACTCATTAATTGTGTGATCGTGACAACACACCCACAATAAATAAACCATGAAACTAACAAAAATAAAATAAATGGCATGATCATGAGCTTGTTTTATTGGTTAGTTTATCTAGAAATTGATAAACTAACCCCAGACCTAGGGAAAAAACACATTCATCCTTTAGGGTTTGTATTTACAGCTTTCCACTTGTCCACCTTTGTGTCTCCTTGGATTGGTTTCGCATTGGTCCTAACATGGGACACCTCCACTAGCTTGGGAATTCCATCCATTATATATCCTTTTATCTCACATGCAGGTGTGGGGTAAAATAGGGTTTTACATAAATGAAAACATGGTCATGCAGGCCCTATATATAAATGGGGAGAAGGATCACAGAATAATAATTTTAATTTAAATAAATTAATTAAAAGAAACCATCCACATACAAAAGTTCTTGGTCTAGCTCATGGTCATCTATACATGTAACGATATTTACGCGTACATAAAATTATCATTCAATTATTTAGTTGTTCTTGTTTAAGATAAATCATGTTTGAATCAATTAGTTATTATCATTAATTAATCAATACTTTTATCTTAAACCCTTTTATGAATTTCCTTTAGATTTTCATCCATCATAATTTTAAACAAATAAATTCATTTAAAATTATCCATTTACATAACTTGTACCTTGGAGGAAACCTAGTGAATTCTCGTTCATAACTGCCCAATGAGTAGAAATGAACATTACGTAGATGTTAAATTAAACACATATATATATAACACCAATCATGTGTTGTGCCCCAGTTTTACACCAGCACCATGGAACACGTCTCAAGGGTTTGTATAATATAATAATAAATTTTAAAAAATCTGCATAATTTAGACAAGTACACGGCGTGTATTTCCAACTACACATCATGAACAATCATTCATCATCCATTTGAAGTACATGCCCTGGGTGTCGGAGTATAGATGTACATCAGAATTATTTAGAGTGCATGGTGTGTACAGTGGGCCACAAGCTGTGTAGTATCCGCATTACACGGTCTCCTATTGGAAAATCAATGTACAGGGTACATGGTCCAACCCTAACCCGAAGGGACTACACACTGTGTCTTGTGGGCCACACGGAATGTAATCTAGAAACCATGTTCCACCTCTTCCTGGTCAACACAAAGAGTCATAAAGACTCAAATAAACTCCAACACATGGCCTGGTTGGGAGTACCAGTCTGGATGCATTGAACCTTTACTACATGGAATGTGAGGTAGAATACAAGTCGTGAGTTCTGGTCTTGTACGTCTAGGATCCTTTGGAACCTCTAGATGAGATCCTATATTTTTATTTTAATCAAAATTAAAAGACAATATCATTTCTGTTAGGTGAAAAATAAAAGAAAGAAGAGAAATCGATCTCAAGAATCATAATTACAAAATGATTATCTTGAATTGAACCAACTAAATTAATAAATGAATAATTAATCAATAAAAAAACTAAATAATTATAATCATTGATATGACTACTCTGAAACCACTTGTAGGTTATAGGTGCATCTGAAGCGTGTGGAATGGGTGTACCCAACTTTTATGTTACCATTAACAATGATCAATTTGAGATCTTCCTGGTGATAAAATGTCAGATCTTCAAAATAAAATGATGAATGAAAATTGAAGAGGGAAGTTATAGAACCATAGATAGGATTATAATATGTTGGTTATAATTAATTTAATTAAAATACAATTATTTCATTTATGGAATTATTTCTTCGTTTATTATTCCAGTCAAGATCCAATGTGATCCATCATTGAATCGTAGAATCCAAGTGTAGGCTTCCTATACCGGTTATCCACAACTTCTCCTCATATCTCTGGATGTCACTGAAGGAATATTTAGGTGCTTGCGTGAAAGAGCATTTGGTTTTGATATCCATTTTTAGTCACCTTGAGAGCCACTTCCAAACCGCTCTCCTTGATCTGGTGGAAGAGGATCTCTCTTGTAACTTGAGAGAATTCTTTAAGGAAAGGAATTCTCTCTTGGATTGAGATCTTTCTCCAGATACGTTGTACACAACCACAGAGAATGGATAGATCTAATGAGAATAATATTAATGTGATTTATACGACATAGAATAACAAAATGAATTAATTATCCAAAGGAATTTATTCATTTCATTTAATTTTAGTAAGACCTCATGCCTAATAATATCTTTTGACTATTATTATCACATTTATTAGACCATGAATAATGACTATTTATTTAATAAATAAATATCACTACATTGTTCCCAAATAAATATATTATTTCACCCAAAATATATTCTCTCAAATAAGTAGTTTCAAAATAAATGTGATCAGGAATCCTTGAATAATTATTAAACCACAAGGGGGAATAATTTGTATCAACTCGTTAAATGAATATTTAACTGAGTTGCTTGGATATAGTTAGTGTGTGACCCTCTATACCTCTTTATTAGTGGCATTAGACGGAGCCTTCCTAAATTCCAAGGTTAGCATCTAGAAATATTCCAAGGCACCCATATAAACATAAGTTAATGATGCAATGATGTGTCACCTCATACGAATTCTTACTGTGTAATGTAATCCATTTTTCTTGATATCTCGAATCAATCGGGTTGTATGCTTGTGTCATCGACCCATGTACTCTATTAATCTTTCCTTGACCTCCCAAAATTGAACATTCCAATACCTCTCCATCGAAAAGGAATTAATTAGGCTATCTCAATTCCATTAAATGGAATGAGATATCAACTTCCGTTATGGAATAAAAGGGGAAAATACTTTCTCGCTTTATCTATTAATGAAATATTACTCGTGATGCACCCAACATATCCTACCTCACTACGATGAATGGGTTATCACAGCATTCATCAATACATCTAAGTGAACGAGTTGTGATACCAATTAATAATAATCTTAATGTCTAAGGACCAATACACACATCCACAAATAGGACATTCAATGACACTTTGAAATGTGGATTTCCAACCGGCATGTCTTGTTCTCATAATATCCTCATGGATATTACCAAGGGCCCACACTCTGAGATGGTGCCTCACAGTTTTATGTGTCCTCTCCCCTAATGGCCTGTATTATTTGTGTACCTCAAATGACATCATCCAGCAATATAACATATATTCAATAATAATGTTATGGATCTTTCTGGTTCTCAACATAGCAAGGATCGTCTATGACCCTTTAGTGCAACAGCTATCCTTAGGACATTATCACATTAATTTTCATGGAGAAGAACAATTAAGATATGATAATGTATTTATTAATTTTAAAATACATGAATAAATTTTTATCATAAAGTACAAAGTAGTTGGTTATATGACAAAAACTCTAGCACATGAGATGACCTGGAAGGTCCAGGTTATCCGTGAGCAGATGGGGGAAACCCAAAAGAGACAAACATTTTATGTAGATTGTCATCATAGGCCCTTGGAGTTCGATTAGGGAAACCATAATTTCCTTAGAGTCTCCCCTCGATGAGGATTGTAGAGGTTTGTATGAGGATGTAGGCTATCCCTGAGATTCATTGGGCCATTAGAATTAATGCAGAGGGTTGTAGATATTGTTTACCACCTCACCCAACCCCCACAGCTGGAGCGGGTGCATGAAATCTCTCACACGTCATGGATGAGGAGATATGTTTATGACCTCACACACGTCATCAACTATGGTGAGTTAAACATCAAGGATGGACCACGCTTTTCAAAGCATCAAGTGGTGATTGAGGATCATTAGGAAAGGACACTATATGGATGGATCATCTCCTTAGTTCGAATGTTGTGGCAGCCCCGAAATGTGCAAGAGAGTTTCTGGGAGCACTACAACAAAAGAGGCTTTTAACAGCGCTGGCATTTATCAGTGCTAGCAAAATGGGCTGATAAAGTCCACCTTTATTAGCGCTTTATTTTAGCACTGATAAAGGGTAACCTTTATCAGCACTTTTTTAGCGCTTATAAATCTCCAGAATAAAATTCATTAATTAAACAAATAAAATTAAAAAAATAACAATTTCATTAATTAAATAATCAATGTTCAAAATGAAAAAAATTGAATATACATATATATAAATTTAAAAAAAAAATAAATCATATATATTAAATATATAGATATGTAAAATGAATAAAAATAATAATTAAACAAATAATAATTTAACATGAGTAAATTAATAAAAAATTAAACATTTTATTAATTAAATAATTATTGATAAAAATGAATAAATTTAATATAAATATATATAGATTATAAATATTAATAAATATTATATATTAAATATCGTTGTATAAAATGAATAAATTTTAATAATTAAACAAAAAAATTAAAAATGAATAATTTGAAAAAAATATTTAAAAAATTATTAATGAAACAATTATTAATAAATATGAATAATTACAATATATATATATTAATTATAAATAGTAATAAATAATATATATTAAATATAAATATATAAAAAATGAATAAAATGTAATAATTAAAAACATATTAATGTCTTATTCATTTTTAATATTCTTGGTTTTCTCAATTTAACATATATCAAACATCGTGTGTTATATTGATTTCACACACACACACACATATATATATATATATATATATATATATATATCTGTGTGTAATTAATGAATATTTATATACAACACACACACTAATATATTTATGAAATTAATGAAATCTTATATTGAAACACATACAACTAAAATTTATTTAATTTATTCAAATTTAAGTATATTTTATAATTTCATTATAACATGACACATTTAATACATTAAGTTTATAATGGGTCAATTTTATTTATTTATTTTTATTACTATTACCATTAAGGTATTATTAATTAATTTTTAATATATTTTAAATTTTTATTTTATTTTTGAATTTGACCATTTTCTATTAATTATTTATATTTATTTATTTAATATGTTTTAGTATTTTCAATATGTATTAATATTTACTCCAAAATATACATCCATATTTTTTTAATAATTTATATTTAATTAATAAAACTTATCCATTTTTTCAAAAAAATTAAAGTTTACTCATTTTGAATTATTCAATTTCACTCATTTTTAAAATACACGTATTTAAAATTATATATCCACTAATAATGTTACAAATATATTTATAAATTTATATTTACTATATTTATAAATTTATATATTTATAATTATTATAAATAAATAAATATTATTCTTAAAATAAGTATTTATATAATTATAAATATATAATTATATATATTTAAATAATTATAAGATTATAATTAATTTATTTAACTAATTATAAATCCTTTATCAGCACTAAAGTTTCAGTGCGGATAAAAGGGGTATTTATCCGTGATTTTCTAGTACTTATAAAAATCGATCTTTATCAGTGCAAAAATATTATCAATGATAAAGATGTTTTTTATAAGCACTAAAAAAGTGCTGATAAATATCCCTTTTTATCAGCACATATCAATTTAGTGTTGATAAAATGGATATTTACCCACACTTTTTTGAAAGTGTAGTTTAATGTGTCCCTGGTATATTTAAAAGAACCCTAACTATGACTCAGTCACTCACGATTCTCAAGCTCTTGCGTAACTCCCTGGCAGTTAGTGTGACTCCTCTATGTTCCCTTGGATAAATAAAGGCTAGAATCTAATGTATGTTATTCTCTACTTTTCCACTATCATTTTTTTATTTTTTGGGTTCCACGTTCTTCATTTCTGCACCATTCTTAACCATGGCGTACCCTACATCTCGTATCCTTTCCATTGAAATACAACGAGAAGTTCTACTTTATCTTTTTTTCATAGACAATGATTTTGAATAAAAAAAGGATGTTTTCATACTGTATGTTCAGTCAACATATGTGTATAGCCCTGTATGGATAAATAAAATTGATTTTTCACCACACACTACTGTTTTGGGCTGGAAACATAATACCTGAGTTTCTAGAATCTAGGAAAAATCTATCAAATAAAAAAATCACAAAAAAAAGCTGTTATTTTTTCCTGGTCGGTCTATAGCATCTCATGTGGATGTTTCTCACTATAATATGACAAAACTACATCTATAAACATTTTTATCTACTCTTCATTTCATTATCCTCTCTATTCCTACTATAAATTTCACAAATTAGATTTCTTCTTCATTTTATTCACATGCTAAAACCCCAACTCTTCAAGGGAGGCTCTTAAAAATTATGAAGTCACTCGCATGTCCATAATGGTCCAATAATCCTAAATACTCCTTCTAGTAATGTAACTCTCTCAATGAAATCATCAATCAATCAAAATCATTAGCATAAGAGTGAAAAAAATAGAAGAATCAATTTTAAAAATTCTATTGGCCATAGTGGATAAGGGTATTCAAGAAGAATTATAAAATATTTAGTAGAATTCATAGGATGATGAATCCCTATAGATGGCATAACATAATGCCAAGGATAATACCATCCAAATTGGGGAGTTATAAGGCAGAGGAAATCAAATTCCCCATCCACCTAAAACCTATTCCCATATTTATTATTTTCAACTACATCCATCAAAACCAATATCTATATATAGGAAATTAAATCCTTCCCCTAGACATTACTAACCTGATCCTCACCTAGAAAACCCTCCCCCCACATTCCTATCAGCATTTCTCTATGTGAAACCTCTCTCAGTCATGAAATCATTGAATTTATCATTCCACTATTGGGATGGCTAATACAATCCCTAGAGATTACACTTCATCTTTTATAATAAGTCTATGTTCTAATTGTCCACAAAACCATCTGGTTGCTTCATTTAGTTTTTGGGTACAACAGAAGCTTTTGGATAGCATGACTAACTCTACTTTTTAGTCATAATTTATGAATAATCATTTTTTAATATTTCTAAAAAGTCTTGTCTAATTAAAAACATATATTACATTACAAAAGAGATATCCTAGAACCATAAGAGTAGGACCATCAAATGTGTTTTATATTTAATTTATAAAAAGATATAGAACTACCTGAACATGTAATTACACATTTTAATTATATGGTTAACTAGATTTCATTATACTATTTTTCACTTCTATATCCAATTGAATAATCCATTTGGGGATCCACATGGAAACCACAATCTTTGAACATCAGGTGGAACACAATATCTCTCTCTCTCTCACTTACCTATATCTATACAATTCCACCCCAACTCTGTAAACTCATTCCATCTTCATATGATACCATTGTGAACTTTATCTCCATCTGATGTTGTGAAAAAATCATACAGCACATAATAGTCATAAGAAACATAAATAACTTTTCATAACAAATGAACAATGGTTACATAAATAAGGTTGTGTAAATAAGGATTCATTTTGGTAAGATATATATACAACATAGTAAACTCCATGGATAATAGTCGACAATTACAATCATCCTGCATGAAAATTGTAACTATCTTGAAAAGTGATATAATACTTCAATACTCCAATACAGTTAACCATTACTACCTTTATTTAATCTATCCTCAGACACATTATTTCCTTCCATTTCTTGATGATGGATTGGAATACCTCTTTCAAACTAGCCTTCCTCTCATAATTTTGGATCCAATGTTCATTGATGACATACCTCTAGCCACTACTATATAATTGGTCTTTAACTACACTAGAATAGGTTTTATCATAACTAAAAAACCCTGGATAATCAGAGCATGTTTAAAAGACTTAAAATTTTACCATCACTAAAAAATTGATGTAAAAGGACCCCTTTAATAGCACTTTTTTATCACTATTAAAGGTCCCTTTTAATAGTTCATTTTTTAGTGATGTTGAAGAAATCCTTTAATATCCCTTTTTAGCACTGATAAAAGTAGTGCTATGAAAAGGGGTAAAAAGTTTCAAATTTACATTAGCTTGAACCCCTTTATCAGTGTTTCCACATCCCCTTTAATGACGCTTCACCACCCCTTTG
This sequence comes from Viscum album, assembly GCA_963277665.1. Lineage (NCBI taxonomy): Eukaryota > Viridiplantae > Streptophyta > Magnoliopsida > Santalales > Viscaceae > Viscum > Viscum album. The sequence goes on along the minus strand of OY728139.1, from coordinate 682,800,243 downwards.
TCATCACTTTTCACCCCACCACCCCTTTTATAAGCACTTTGTGAATTTCCAGCCTAATGTGTGCCTTCCTAGATTCAAACTTCGCACCTCTCCTTTAGATATGGAATACTTTTACCACAACACCATGTGTTTTTATCTATTTAATGATATTTTTGTTTATCTAAACATATTTTATATTATATTCATTCACATATACTATAATATAATATAAATATATTTTTTTTATTGATACACACATATATGTATATATAAACATTATAAATATATTTTGGTAATGTAAAAAATGGTTAGATACTATTTTAAATACATTTTTAAAATATATATTTATTTAGATATATTATAATATACAATTTTATATAAATATATTGATATTTGTATTTATATGAGTTATTCATTATAGGTAAATATAAGAAAACATACATATATTCAATTATAAATAAAATTATGTTGCGAAAAGAGATAAAACATAAAAACCATAATATCAATATGAATGTAATACATGGGGATATATTCATTCCCTAAAGAAAAATAGAAAAAATACCCCCCTCCTCCACCCCTTAAATGAGGTTGAGAATTGATCGAATGTTAAAAAATATGGGTACCCTAATTAAAAACTCAGTTTTGGAGGCCTTTTAGGAAATATTTTTCCTTGAAAATGTGATATAGGTTTTTGTGTGTCACCAATGGCATAGATCACATCACAAGTTTCAATTTGATATGCGGTAGACCCCAAAATGACAGTCGAATCAAATGTTATGATCGTTGGAAGTTTGAGTTACATTTTCAACTTATTTTACATCTTTTATAATTTTTTTTTATTTTTGTTATCTTCAAATTGATATTAAATTACTATTACTCAGTATTAATATGAAAATTATTGTTCGATCGATAGTATGATAGATATGATATTGATTGTAGTATCAAACTATGATTTAGATACTCAATATAAAAGAAGGTGGTTAATTGTATACTTTAAAAATCCTTAAGTAAATTTTTCATAAACAAAATTCACAACACCTCTAAGCTCTAATAACTTTCTTGATTCCGAAAAGGTGTTTTCAGAAATGAAACTTGACAAAAGTTTACAACAACTAATATTCTTCCTTTAAATCATATAAAATCCCATATGATCATAATACACGTTTAAGAAAGTATAAAAAAATTATACTTTCCTCAACAAGCAAAATTACAGGAGAAGAAAAAATTGAAACACTACAGGAAACAAGTAGTAACTCTTTTAACCCAAAGATAAGGGTATCCAACAACCCTGGATAAAGGTCCCTTGAATTATACTTTCTAGAAAGTATTTCTTACCCAAACCTGGGTAATCCCTCAATTCAAAGATTGGTATCTATCTTTATATCCCCGCAAGCCCATGATTTATAAGGAAATCGGCATCTCTGACTTCACAACTCGAAGTCTCTGATTTCAAGGAAATCGCACCTCTGCACAAAGAAAATCTGCATGAAGCAAAGTTTGAACAAGCCATTAAAACTTTTTTCACAAGTCCTAAGATTTTATACAAGCCTCTATCTCTAGAAATCACTTCAATATCATGTAAGCAGAGTTTTCAAAGTTGTTTTTGTTAAGTTAAAAAAGTCCTGAGCTCATTCAAATGAGCTATTATTTATAGGAACGGCTTCAACGGTCGGCTCCCTCCTCTAACGGTCATATTTTTCCTTGAATTCTGGAGGTACCTATACACGTGTCACTCAAACAATGGTTAGTTAGTAACTGAAAGCATGAAATCATTTTATAACAAAAACAAATGTAAGCAAAAATATGGTTACATAACCAAAATAAAATATTCAGAATGTAAGAAAATAAATGTTTGAAGTCTAACCAAAAATACATTTGGTATCTATTATACAAGGATATTCGGATTCTATTTTACAAGGAATTCGGAACCATAATTCTATAGAATTATGGAGTCTGGATGTCAATGAAAATTGGAATTTGGATTCACAAGAATTTGGAGTCTGAATTAAGAGAATTCAGAGTTAGAACTCATAAGAGTTCGGAGTCTGAATTCAGAGAACTCGGAGTCAGAACTCATAACTGTTCGAAGTCTGAATTTAGAGAACTCGGAGTCAGAACTCATAAGGGTTAGAAGTCTAAATTCAGTGAGTTTCGAGTCAAAACACATAAGAGTTCAGAGTCTGAATTCATAGAACTTGAAGTCACAACCCATAATAATTTTGAGTCTGAATTCAGAGAGTTCGGAGTCTGAATTCAGAGAGTTCGGAGTCAGAACTCAAAAGAGTTTAGAGTCTGAATTCAGAGAACTTGGAACCTGAATTCGGATCCTGAAAACATAATGCTCTATATCTATGTATTATATGATTCTGATGTTTTGGATACGAAACCGAATTTTATATTTAGAAAAAAATAATAATGAAAAACATGGTAAGGATAAATTTCCTAGGGAAGGAAAATTTTCCTTATGAAAGAAAAACATTGGGTGGAATGAAATTTTCCTTAAGATAAGGTGTCTCTTATTTTCAAAACAAGAAGGAATGGTAAAGTCATAATGAAACCTTATTGACTCAAAAATCTCCCCCAAGTATAAAGGAATGTAAAAGTCATAAGGAAAACCTTATTGACTCAACAATCTCCCCCATTTGGAAAGCACAAACATCCTTACAAAAAAGAATATAAGGACATAGAAAATATTTTTCTAGACATTGAAATAAAACTTATCTCCCTTTGCACAAGGAAAGTGATGAATACGACTAACTCCCCCTTAGGCTTTGCAACTCTAGGGATTGTATTTTAGATTTCCAGAATGATATTTTTCATTATCTAGGATATGGAAATCTCTGTAATTAAAACTTCCCCTTAGATAAACTCCCCCTTACATAAGGATATTTCTTCATTACTTCGAATTCTTTTTCCTTTCTCCCCCTTTTTTATTTTCAAAAAGAATTTGAGGGAATGGAAAATAAATTTTGGTACCTGAAATATTAATACAATACATGAAAAAGACAAACAACCACAAATTTCATTATGATTAGAAAGAGTTTGTACAAGGAAATGAATACAAAAAAATTAATTGGGTCTATCATCCTTCCTTTTCCTTGGGAATCATCTTCTTCACTATAGTCTTGAGATCCTTATAATCTTCCTCTACTCTCTCAAGAATCTGTCTATGATCCTTAGCTTTCTTCTATAAGGCTTTTATTCTTTCTTCCTGGGCCTTGAGATCCTCTTCCTGAGCCTTCAGGACTTATTCCTTCTTAACAATCTTTTCTTAAATATAAATCCAAAGATCCCTTTTTCTCTTCCAGCTTTGGGAAACAGAACAAAACTTTCCATTCAAATCCTTTACATCTTGAATCCGATTATTTTGTTTCAAAGATCACTTTTCTTCAAAACTAGTTGTAAGATCCTTGATCCTACCATATTCAATATCAAAACCCTCCTTTACACCATCTTGGAACTCATCATGTTATCTCAAGTCTTCAACTGTCTTCTTTGACCAACCAACCATTTTCTTACAGGGCCTCTTGTGGGCTTCGTAGAAAATGAAGAAATTCTTGAAATTAGCCTCAAGATTTACACACTTGTCCATCACCATGGACAATTAATACAATTTATAGTTTACTTTGTGTTAAAGAATTTGGAATCTGGAGTCTATTCTTGGGAAAATCGGTATGTTCCAAACAATCTTCTTCAATGACTGAACAATGAAATCATGTCCAAGAGAGGATGATTCAGAATCTGAAACATTTCTAAGTGAAGGATCTTTCTCTGATTCGGCATGTTTCCTCTATGAAGGTTCACTAGCATTCTTCTTCTTTAAAACTGCTTTAGTAGGTGTATCAACAACCACCTGTTTCCCCTTATCAATTCTCGGAATAGCTTACTCATCTAGAGATTCATGTTCGCTATCAGAGAGAAGAACAATATTATCCTCATATACTTCTTCTTTCTGAGCTCCTGCCTCAGCATCTTCAGGATGAATAAAATGATGATTGAATCTTTCTTCCTCCGGCATCTTGTTCACTTCATCTTAATAATTGTCATCTTACCTAGGAGTAGCAAGCTTTTAAGATTCATCTTGGGAAGATCGGATTTACAATTTCTCATATGGGCTTTCCTCGTCATAATATTATTTCACTTGTTTAATCAAGTCTTCTATATCACCACAAATTTCAGCATATTTTTATACTCCTTTGACAGCTTCTTTTTCATCAACAAACTTATCTTTGGATTTTTTTTAGAGTCATGAACTTCTTCCATGAAGTCTTAGGTAAGGGTTCTACGATGAAGGATTCTGGTCCTATAATTTTTCAGATGCTTTCTTAGTATTCCTTAGAAGGGATTGCACAATCTCAATCTCAGGCATCTTTTTCTTTAACTTATTTTCTTTAGCTTGATTCTAAAGCTCATCAGTTGTCTATTTATTTAAAGCCTTGGCTTCTGAAGGATCCATGCCAAACTTTGGCTCTCCTTCCTTCTGATTTTTCTTATCTTCCCTCCACTTGGCTATAACCACATATGGATAATCTTTTTTCTTCTCAGGTTTTGGAGGTGCGTATTGGGATTCCTTAGCTTTTGGGGTTTTCTCTTCCTCTTCTACTTCTTTCAACTTTCTCTTCTTTCCAACAATTTTCGATGGTTCAGCCACTTTTTGTTCCTTCGGAACAATTTCAGATTCTTCTACTGGTAGGTCATAAAATTCTCCTGAGTCCTTAGAAAAACCAATGTTAATTCTCTTCAGGGTATCATCACTGACTAGCATACCAAATAATCAATTTAGAAAGAATGGCCAGATAGATGATTATATGATCCTTCAAGTTTCCATTCTTAATATTCTCAATTGTAATGAGAATATGCTTAACTAGATTAACCTTTCTCAGGTTTACTAGAAAATCTAGGATGTACATGTCACTCTTCTTTAAAGTGTCATTTTCACCTTTTCTCAAAATGATAAATCCTTTGACCCATAATTCAAGGATCTGATTATTTGTAGAGAGGTGAGCAGTTTTCAGAGACTTGACATCTATAAGACCAATGCACTCCATGGCTTTTACCTTAACAAAAAATTCTTTGACATCCAGAAACTTCTGGGAAAAGAACTCAGCTTACCCTTCATATGGAATTCCAACTAAGCCGGCTGCCTTTGTATACAAAATAGAATAAGTCTTACCATAGCTCTTAAAGGAAGACTTATCTCTACCTTGTTCCGTAAAGAAACTGACTGATTCATAAAACACAACAAGAAAATCTTGATATAATGAATCTTGATCCCCTGGCTTTGATATGCATACACTCTCCCATCCATTAAGCTTGATATTATTCAAGATTATAGAATCATATTTTTTGAAGAAGTTTGTATGCACCAACCTTTCTCTATATATTTGCCACTCTGAAATTGACCGGATAATAGACATATCTTTCTAAGAGGATTCTTCACAGACATTCAAATTTGAGAAAACTCTTAGAAGTTCGGAATGGGCATAAGTAGAGAGTCTTATCTCTTGCATGATAGCGCTTGAGATCAATGTGGGACAACCATCGGGGGTGCATTATATACGCACTTGATGCGACGGTTCATCTTCCAAACTCAATCGAATGGATGAAAATCCTTCTGATCAGATCTAACGGTTGATATGATAGCCACAAGGAAATCTTCGTAGAATCTAATATTTTGAGTTTTTTTTAGAAAAACATTTGGATTTAAGGAAAAAATAATCTGAAAAAAACCTAAAAATTTTTAAAAACAAATGAAAATACCAGAAAGTAAATGATGATAACAAAAATTTGAGAAAGGAAATGTACCTTCGGATTTCCAGGAATATTATTTGTATTGAAGAAAAATCTTCTTGAAGAACTTTAGATTCCGAAAATTTGATTAAAAAAAAAATTGAAAACGAAAATCTTCATTATGAAAATTTTGAAAATCTTCATTACAAAAACATAGAAAATCATTGTTATGAAAACTTTCGTTACGAAAGATTTGGAAAAAAACTGACTATGAAAATTTTCATTACGAGTGATTTGAAAAATCTGACTATGAAAATTTTCATTACAAAATAGTTGAAAAATATGACTTCGAAAATTTTCATTATGAAAAATTTGAAAAAAATGAATACGAAAGTTTTCATTATGAATGATTTGAAAAATATAACTAAGAAAATTTTCATTATGAATGATTTGAAAAATATGACTATGAAATTTTTTATTACGAAAAAAAATTAATCTAACTAACAATCAAATGTACTCTCCCTATGAAAAGGAGTTTATTACTAAATGGAGATTGGTTTCAAAAGAAAGTTAACATGGAAGATTACCTTATGGTTATCATTCTTAACTTCTGTTTAATGTATTCAAATCTATCATAGGGTAAAGATATGTGAAAATATCAGCAAGTTGATCTTGCGTTCCGATAAATTAAAGAATGATATCCCCTTTTTGTGTGTGACCCCTAAGAAAGTGATGCCTAATATCTCTGTGTTTTTCATGAGAGTGATGTGTAGGGTTTTTACTAAGGGAAATGGCACTATTATTATCACACAAAATTTGGGTTTTGGTAAAACTCATACCATATTCTATGAGTGTGTGTTGCATCCACAATACTTGAGCACAACAACTTTCAGCTGCTACATATTCAGCTTCAGTAGTGGAAAGTGATACTGAGTGTTTCTTCTTGCATGACCAAGAAACTAATGAATCTCCTATGAAATGTCAAGTTCTATATGTACTCTTTCTATCCATTCTACTTCCACTAATTTCAGTATTCAAAAAAAAATTCAATATAAAATCTTTTCCAGAAGTATAAAAGAGTCCTAAATCCATGGTTCTCTTTAAGTAGTGAAAAATTATTTTCACTTCCTTTAAATGAGATTCCTTATGATTTGATTTATATATTTCACATAAGCATACTGAAAACATTAAGTTTGGATGACTAGTTGTCAAGTAGATTAACCTTCCTATCATACCTCTAAAAGATGTTTGATCTACTGTTTTCCCAGCTTTATCAAGATCAAGTGTGTTTGAGGTAACAATGAGAGTACTAATACTCTTAGTGTTGTCATATACATACTTTTTAAGAATATATTTAATATAATAATATTGGGATATATAGATTCCTTTTTTTGAGAATTTTGAAAACCAAAGGAAAATGTTAAAACACCCATCATACTCATTTTAAACTCAGATTTCATTAGATCCGCAAAGGAATCAGTTAAATATGGCTGAGTTGATCCAAATATAATGTCATCAACATAAATTTGAACAATCATAACATTTTTCTTATCTTTATTTATAAAAAGCATTGGCTATGCATTTCCCTTAACGTAATTATTTTGAAACAAAAATCTGGTAAGTCTATAATACCATGCTCTAGGGGCTTACTTAAGTCCATACAAATCTTTGGTAAGTTTATAAACATTTTCAGGATGTTTTGTATCTTCAAAACTAGGATGTTGTTCAAAAAAACATCCTCCTGTAAAAAACCATTAAGGAAAGCACATTTCACATCCATTTGAAAAAGTTTGAAGTTGAAGAATGCTGCAAAGGAAAGTAGAATACGAATAGATTCAAGTCTGGCTACTAGAGCATAGGTTTCTTCATATTCTATTCCCTCTTGTTGATTATATCCTTTTGTAACTAATCTGGATTTATTTCCTACTATGATTCCATTTTCATCGCACTTATTTCTGATGACCCATTTTACTCCAATAATAGAAATTTCCTTAGGTCTTTCAACTAAGGTCCAGACTTTATTCCTTTCAAACTCATTTAGTTCATCTTGCATAGATTTTATCAAATCATCATCACATAAAGCTTCATAAGTTATTTTTGGTTCTAATTGGGAAAGAAATGTGAGATGTTCTACTTCATTCCTTAAAGAACTTATAGTCTACACAAGTTGATTAACATCACCACTGATACTATCACTGGGAGGATTCTTGAGAAACAACTTATTTGGGTTTTGTAAAACCTGTTCATCAACATAGGTTAGGAAATATTTTGGGATAAATGCTTCAGAAAAATCTTCTTGGAATTTTTCCTTATCAGAAGGATCTTCTAATAAAGGTTGATAATCAGTTTTTGAAAACATGTATGAAGATGTAGGTTGGGGTTGTTTAAAAACAAAGGGATCAGATTCATCAAATTTGACATGTATTGTTTCTTCAACAGTAAAAGAATTTTTATTGAAAACTCTATAAGCCTTAGAAGTTGTGGAGTAGCCTAAGAAAATTCCTTCATTAGATTTTTGTGTGAATTTGTGTAAGTTATCATTAGAATTCAAGATGAATACCTTTCTACTGAAAACCTTAAAGTAGGATAGTCTAGGTTTTCTACCATTACATAACTCATAAGGTGTTTTATTAAGAAAAGGTCTAATCAAAACGCGATTTATAGTATAACAAGAAGTAATTACAGCTTCAGCCCAAAAATGTTTAGCTATAGAATATTCACTCAACATGGTTCTTGTTATTTCTTGAAGAATTCTATTTCTTCTTTCAACAATACCATTTTGTAGAGGAGTTCTAGGTGCTGATAAGTTATGACTAATGTCTTTTCTACTACAAAAAGTTTCAAAATCAGAATTTTGAAATTCTCCTCCATGATCACTATGAATAGTTATCGAAAGAAGGTTTTACTCATTTTTAAAATGGGATCTAAAACTATTGAAATAAGAAAAATCATTAGATTTCTTTGCTAGAAAATAGACCCATTTAAATCTAGTGTAATCATCAACTAAGATAAATACATAATATTTTCCTCCAATGCACCCAGTTTGTGTAAACCAAAAAGACTCATAAGCACCAATTGTAATGCATCAGTGGTTGAGACTTCACCAAATGATTTAGAACATGATTTATGTTTCTTTACATATTGACAAGGATCAAAAACTATTGAAGAATCAAATCTAATCTCTGGTAGATCATTAACGAGTCCTTTCATAGAAAGTTTACATAGGTTCCTAAGGTTACAGTGACCTAACCTTCTATGCCATAACCAAGAATGATCTCCCATTGCACTGAAGCAAGGTAGATCTTGGATCCTAAGGAATTCTATGTTTAGTGTGTAAACATTCTCTTGCCTATTGGTAGAAATAATAATCTCTTCATTAGATTTGTGTACTAAGCACTTTTCATTGCTAAAATTCACAGGGTAACCTTCATCACATAATTTACTTATGATAATGAGGTTTTTCTTAAGACCATTAACAAATAAATCATTTGAAATCAATGTTTTTCGAAGAAGAACGATGTTACCTATACCAATAATCTCTCCCTTAGCATTATATATGAATGTTAATTTTCCTCCTTTCATCTTGATAATATTTTCAATGTAGTTTTTATTACCAGACATATGCTGAGAACATCAACTATTCATGTACCAAGTACTGTTGTTGGTACATTCTTTATTTTTGTGAAAATAAAAAAGTTTGACTTTTGAATCCAAACATCCTTGGATCTGGAATTGTTAGACAACAAAAATTTTGGGTATCCACATTTTTTTAGAAAAATAAGATTTATGAAACCCAAGAGATTGAACATTATTCTAAGAGAAATTTTTCTTCCAATGCCTACCACTTTGACATTTAGTACAAAAAGGGGCTCTGGATGGAATAAAATAGTTGTTTTTGAAAACAGGTTTTCGGTGAGTATAACCAACTCTAGTAGTATTTCCTTGAGGTTTGATTTGAGAATACATCTTGTCAAAATTTTCCTTACCAGAAGTAAAGTTTGCAATATGTTTCGTAAGGGAATATATTTCAGATTTTAGTTTGATGACTAAATTCCTATCCTTAAGAATTATTTCCTTAGAGTTATATTTTTCCTCAAAAATATTTATTTTTGAAATATCATTCTTAAGATCTTTGCAATATTTTTACTTTTCAAAATTTACTTCCTTATGGTCATTAGAAAGTTTTTCTAAAATCTCATCCATATCATCAAGATCTCTACAACGGTCTGAAATCTCTTTTGTATGAACTTCTTCTATAGTATTTGCCATGTCCAATTTTTTATAATTTTTACAATTTTTTGCTTCTAACAACTTTGAAAATCTATATACTTCTTCATAAAAAGGTAATTATTCATTATCTGAAGATGAAGTATCTTCATTAGAAGTAATATATCCAGAACAGTAATTCTTATCAAGAGATAAATTTGTTAAAGCCTCGGCAGAGCATACCTTGCCTATAAGACATGTATTAGAGAAAGAAGTAGTAGAAATGAATCAAATATTTTTCTAGGCTCATGATTCTTATTCAGAATATTCACTTCCCCAAGAGTCTCCACAGCTAGCACTCCAAGTATCATTTTCTTTACGACTTTTCTTCAACTTCAAACGATAGAACGTCTTCTTGTTTCTTTCTGAATTCTTTTCCTTATTTTCATTCTTTTTAAATAGAGGGAAATTAGGTCTAATATGACCTGTTCTTATACATTCATAACAAGTAACTTCACCATATTTCTTATCATTGTAGTCTCTCTTCTTGTACTTATTCTGATAGTTCTATTGAGCTACTATCTTGTTCATTCTCTAAGAAAGATTACCTAATTCATTCTTAGACTTTTCTGTATCACTAGATTCTGACTGAATAGTAACATTCATTGACTTTGATCTAGTTATTCTTTCTGGAGTCTTAGATTTCATATTCTTAGAAGTAGTCTTAAACGAAACTCCTCCATTCCCATTCTTCTTTTTAACATTATTAGTATCTCTCTTCATTCTAGTCTCATGCTGAAGAAGTGTTCCAAACAGCTCATCTAAGGTAATCTGGGTAACATTCTTGTTCTCATCAATTGTTATCCTCTTTGACACCCACTCATTTGGCATGATTTCTATGATCTTATCTACACGGGCCTAATCATCCCAAAATGTTTCTCCCATATACTGTATGTTATTCACGGTAGTCATAAACTAGCACTAAACTTTGATTATAGTTTCTCCATAAGGAAAGTTAAAGCCATGGTATTAAGCTCTCAACATACCTATTCCTGTCTCTATAACTTTAGAAGTACCAAAATGTGTAACTTCAAGTTTCTTCTAGATACTTTTTGCAGCTTCACATGAAGATATTTGACTATAGATTTTCCTAGTCATGGAACATAGAAAAGTATTTATAACTCTGAAATTTTCTTGATATTCTGATTTCTCCTGATTAGTAATAGTTTTTAATTCCTTATCATGAATCTTATAGTCTCCTGTCAGCATTAGGTAGTTATCAACTCCATTATTAATAATGAAAGTCTTCATCCTATCTCTCTAGTACTCATAATAATTTCCATCAAAAATAGGAGGTCTTGTATGAATTAGATTGTCAATAGAACCAACATTTAAACCTATCTTCTTAAGGAAAATATTGGCACACAAACTTGTTAGTAATATAAGTTTGTAAACAAAAGAACATATCCTAAGAAATAAAAATAGAACTATAGTATCTCTAATAAAAAATGAATACAAACATTATGAGCCCGAAAATATGATTCTGAAAAAAAATGAAGAAGAAGATTTCTCTTATGAATCTAATCATGAGATTAATTCAGATTTAACCAAAACTCGGAATCCAATTGACGAATTGGTTCAAGATTCAAGTTCACCTCCTCTAATACCAATTGTTGGATCAGTAGTATGATAGATATGATACTGATTATAGTATCAAACTATGTTGTATATACTCAATATACAAGAGGGGGTGAATTGTATACTTTAAAAACCCTTAAAGAAATTTTGCATTAACAAAATTCAAAACACCTCTAATCTTTAATAACTTTCTTGATTCCAGAATGTGATTCCGGAAATGAAACTTAACAAAAGATTACAACAACTAAGATTCTACCTTTAAAGCATATAGAATCCTATATAATCATATTACAATCTTAAGGATGTATAGGAAAATTATACTTTCCTCAACCAGCAAAATTACAGAGGAAAACAAAATTGAAACACTACAAGAAACAAGTAGTAACTCTTTTAACCCAAAGAGAAGGGTATCCAACAACCATGGATAAAGGTCCCCTAATTTATAATTTCAAGAAAGAATGTATTACCCAATCCCAGGAAATCCCTCAATCTGATGATCAGTATCTGTCTTGCTATCCCCACAGGACCTCTATTTATAAGGAAATCGGCACCTCTAACTTCACAACCTGAAGTCTCTAATTTCAAGGAAATCGCACCTCTGCACACACAAAATGTAACCAAAAATATTGTTACATAACCAAAATAAAATATTCGGAATATAAGAAAATAAATGTTCGGAGTCTAACCAAAAAAACATTTGGTATATATAATATAAGGATAATCGGATTCTATTTTCCAATGAATTCAGAACCTAAATTCTAGAGAATTCCAGAGTCTGGATTTCAAGGAAAATCGGAATCTGGATTCACAAGAATTCAGAGTATGAATTAAGAGAATTTAGAGTCAGAACTCATAAGATTTCGGAGTCTGAATTTAGGGAACTCGGAGTCAGAACTCATAAGAGTTCAATGTCTGAATTCAGAGAACTCAGAGTCAGAACTCATAAGGGTTCAGAGTCTTAATTCAGAGAGTTCGGAGTCTGAATTCAGAGAACTCGTAGTCATAACTCATCAGAGTTCATAGTCTTAATTCAGAGAGTTCTACGTTAGAACTCATAAGAGTTCGTAGTCTGTATTCCGAGAATCCGAAACCTGAATTCACATCCTAAAAACAGAATTCTTTATATCTATGTGTTATTTGATTCTGAGGTTTTCGATACAAAACCGAATTTTATATTTAGGCAAAATTAATAAGGAAAAGCATGGTAAGGATAAATTTCATTCGGGAAGGAAAATTTTTCTTTATGAAAGAAAAACATTGGGTAGAATGAAATTTTCCTTAAGATAAGGTGTTTGTGATTTTCAAAACAAGAAGGAATAGTAAATTCATAAGGAAACATTATTGACCCAACAATATCCCCCAAGTATGAAGAAATGGAAAATTCATAAGGAAAACCTTATTGACTCACCAATTATTAATTAAAAATATTTTTTTAGTTATTTTATAATCCATTTTCACTAAATATGTTATATATTAAGTGTAAATGACTATTTAACTTATCTAAAATATATTTAAAAATATATATTATATTTATATCAATATAAATATATTTATATATTAATAATTTTTTTTAATGAAATAGAATTTTTTTTGAAGTAATATTTTATTAGAACTTGTAAAAAAGCACTGATAAAGGGGGGTATTTATCAGGGCTTCTAAAAAACCATTGATAACCCCTCCCCATTTAACTGTTCTTTTTTTAGCACTGCTAAAGACCCCATTTAACAGCTCTTTTTTAGCATAGGGAATGGGGGTCTTTAACATCATTTTTAGCCATTGCTATTAAACCCATAACCCTATATAAACCATGTTTTTCATTGGTTTGTATAGATTATATTCATTAAGATCCATCAAAGTTAATGTCGTGGCTTTGAATATCACATATCCCAACTCATTATTCAACTCTTTCATCTTTTAATCCTTCTTATTTAATTATTCTTTAGAACAAAAAAATTGAAACAAAAAAATTAGTCAAAATATAATGAATGAATATTTTTTGTTTCTTGATATTCATTTTCCTATAAGACTCACTCAGTTACTTTTGACAACACTTCATCAAAAAATTACTTTTATTTTGAGTGTGGTCACATTGGATCCAATTAGAACTCCACATTTAAGCATACTTGCATGAGAATAGTGCAAAGATGAGTGACCTCTTTAAAATAATCATATTGTGCATTTTATTGTAAAAAACACACCAAACACACATATTGATTCTCTTCCCCTTCATCCTAATTAAATTTAAAAGGGTTCTCACTTAACTCTAAAAGGTATTCCTCCCACAATGAGCAGGGCTCTCCGGCCCTATTTTCATCTTCATCTTCAGGATACTTTCTCGTGGAATCTTATAGAAATTTTCGGTTTTCAAGATCTACCATCTGACTCTCACCAATATCACCAAAAATTTGTATCTTCTCTTAGACTTTCCAAAAAAAGAAACATTTTAGAGGATGTGGCAAACAATAAATTTTTCTGAGTGGAAGTAAATGACTGCGAGTATAATTCATGTGTATTTGAATGTTCATTCCTTTATTTTTGAAATATAATATTCTAGAATCCATAATTAAAATTTCATTTAGGTTATTTTTGAACCTCAGTGGAAACTTGAGCTTCATCTTTTGAATATTTATTATTTCATGTTTTTTCTTGTGATACATCCCTGGTCTCTTCAATTTTGTTTTAACTACTCTGAGCAGCAGTATCCAAAATGATTACTAGTACCCAGTATGAGATGACTTTTGGTTAGAGTAGATCAAGATTCATAGGAGGATGTCCAAAAATCTTGGATATAGATATAAAAAATGCATTAATAGCTATTCAAGAGGTATTTCATAAAGGAAACTTCGAACCAAACTGATGGGAGGAATGCTAGTTTAAAATAGGGAGTCCTATCCATCTTCAATATATAGAAGGAAATCAATTTTATTATGACAGATTAAATAAATGGAGTCTAGGTTAGTTGTACTAGAGTATTGAAGTATTATGTTTTTGTTCAAGAAAGTAACAATTTTCATGGAAGATGCATGAAAATGCAGAATTGTATAAATGGATTGTGTTTTATTTTTTTATTCAAGACAAATAAAATGTTTTACTACTCATGTAGACAATGCCTTCTACACATGATGATGTTTCTAGTCCTGAGGATGAATAGACTTTTGATGATGAAACTATAGAATTATTAGGGGATCAAAAACATGTTGAAGAAAAAAATCAATGATGTAGCACCTCAGTGGTGAATAAAAATTTCAATGTAATAATTTAGGGTATAAAATTTGAGGTTTGATAGAATCAATACTGCCAACCTATTGATCGCAACAAGTCAATGTTCATTAGTTATATTTGGGTTACTAAGAGGAAGAATGTTTCAATTTATATTCATTCATGGCACCATGTCCAACCTATAAAGAAGGAAATCCTTTGGAAAGATTTGATGGTGATGTTACAATATATTTTATTTATTTAACTAAAAAACAAATAATGAAAAATTGATTTAACTTCCATTATTCCTTGCAGAGTTCATTAATTTTAAAATATTTTTGTAAGAAATTTGTCATAATGGCTGCTAGAAAATCCCATATAGAATTATAAACTCTTCATACGAAGTTACATATTAGGGATACTGAGGGGAAAATAAATCCCCACCCACCAGTTAGTTATGAACATATTATGGAGTAGGAAACATAGAATTCTTTCAACAATCGGTGAAATGAGGAATAATTTTAGGTTCATTACAGTCGATAAAATATTATTTGACATTATTTATTTTATCCAACATGATTCAAAATTAATTATATATGAAAATAAATATATTGTTGAAAATAAATGTCATGCATCAAAACCAATGTATCCCTATCATAAAGCAAGGATAGGTAATTCTTTATTAAAGAAGAAATTGGTATGTATTTTAAATCAACAATAAAAGTTTAATAATGTGATATGAAACAACATGTGTTCCTTTTTTATATGCAGGTTGATGAATAAAAATCTGAATCCACTTCTATCCCACATCATGTTCTATACAAGGAGGATCATGTAAATAAGGACGGTAAATTAGTTGATGAAAACAAAAAAAATAGTATGGGAAGAATGTGTAAGTATGACATAATGTATTCAAGACCTCCTCTACCCTGCTAGAGTCTCTCCCACTATGAGAGAATCCTCCTAGGGTTTCCTAGGGCTCCATTTTTCTCCTTCGCGCCTTGCTCGTGGCGGCGGGTGACGTAAACGATTTTCTTCGGGTTGCAAGCAACCACCGCCATTACCAGTTCTCCTTATTGCAGCTCTGATTCCCCATTCTCCTTGGCATTGTTTCCATTTTCTCCTCAGCTCCATTTCCCCATTTCCTATTTCTTGGACCACCTATAGGTGATCCGGCTCCTTCGGGATCCATCAGTTCTGGCTCCATTGTTCCGGGTTTCTTCGGTCCGGCAACAGTTGCTCCGAGCTCATTCATGCTCCCTGACACCTGTGCTTCAGAGGTGAAGGGGATTGACTTCTTCCACTCTGTTCCATTTTTGGACTCTTCTTCCCCGGATTCACGTTGACATCCCGACGACGACCCCTCTCGTAGCAATCCAGATCTAGAGTGTGGAGGCTGGCCGAAGAAGAGCATCTATTGGGGGTTCTGCGTGGATGCCAGTGTGAAGAAGATCATCTTTTGGGGGTTCCGGACGATGACTCCTCTTATCCCATCTGCTTCACACAGAATGGAACATATGACCTCCTGACTTGTGGGTGGTGTGGTGGCATCCCGATTCACGGAGTTCATGAACGCGAATACAAGTCCCTCGGCGTCGTATGGGACTGGTGGGCATAGGGTGAGCAGCGAAGTCTGGTCTCCATGTGTTTGTCATGTAGGGTTGCTTCGTGAAAGTTGGTGTGCCCGCGATTTGGTCGATCTGTAAGTGCAAGGGTTCTAGTGAGAGATCTGACCACGTTACCCCAGCGTGATGGAGCTGACCGCGCAGGGCTGGTCACGGAAAGAGGCAGTCCCCTGCATGAAAGTTCTGGCCATACAGGGCTGGTTGCGGATAGTGGTTTTCCCTAGCTTGAAGGACCTGGCCACGTAGGGCTGGTCGCAGAAAGAGGAAATGGAGTAGTGCTTCTAGGCCGAACTATACTGGAGGCTTATTTTGGGTCGCACCGAGATAGAGGAATTTCTTGGTTGGGCCAGGCCTGTGAGATTTACCGTTCAGGCCCGGGGTCGTGAAACGAATTGTGGAATCACGGAGGATTGGATATAAGGGCATAGAATCATGGATGCGGATTTAATGAACCAATGGAAGAGAATGTCCTTGAAGGAAAAAGAGAATGAGTCGATAGAGGCACGGAGAAACCAAGATGCACTCCTGGAAAAACGAATGTCATTGCTGGTTGTCGGAAAATTTGTAGAAAAATCTCAGTTAACCAAGGGGCCCTAAAAAATACCCTTTAGAATATATGGAAACTGGAAGATGGGGTGGCTATACGGGAAGAGGGGAACAACCTCTCTGTCTTTGAGTTCTTCAATGAAAGGGATATAGATAAAATCCTAAGAGGAAGGCCATGGTCCTTTGATAATCAACTCCTCCTCATGGAAGAATTCAAATGGTGGATGACATCCAACACACTAAGCTCACCCAGTCCCCATTCTAGATACACATTAAAGGAATACATTTTCATTGGAGAATAGAATGGGTCCTGAGAGAAATCGAGATCACATTGGCCAATTCTTAGAGTGGGACTGCTCAGACCCAATCCAATGGGGACCCGATGTACGGATTAAAGCCATGATTGAAGTGTCTGAGCCTCTGATGAGGGGCATGTTTTTGAAAATCGATGACGTTAACACCGAGATTTCATTCTAGTTCGAGAAACTCCCAATATTTTTCTTTTTTTGTGGACGTATTGGATATCTAGACAAAACATGTGCTTCAAATAAAGAGACCGAATCAGGTAACATCATCTTACAATATGGTCCAAGGCTCCGAGCCAAAACGACGAAAATTTTCCTTCATCCCTGAGACAGAAAAATAAAAGGACCGTAATTGTCTCACGATGGCTCATACAAGGCGGGAGGAAATTAAACATGATAAATTCATCATTCTTGGACCTCCATATTTTCTTGAAGACAACCCAACCACTCAAAGGGAAGCTGGTAGGCCATCTCAGAACTTTAATACCACGTGCAATAGTGGGGTTTGGCAAGAGAACTGAACAAAGAAGATTTTCATTGAATCAGGCACACATCCTACCCCCCCCCCCCCCAAGGACACTATCTCAACAGCAATAGATCTATTGAAAATGCCAAAAGATTCACTAAATCAAAGCCCGAAGCCAAGACAAATGCCCACCGAGCCACCAGACCCTGACCCTGATTCAGAAACAACCCTGTCAGGCATCCTAGAACAAGGTGTCTCTGGGATGCCAGGACCTTCACCATCATTACCAATCACCCGTCAAACTTGGAAAAGGGTGAAACGCGAAGACAGAGATGACAAATCGGATGACCCACAACCTGGGGATCTGAAACGACGAATTGAATCGGGCTAGTCAATTGGAAAAACCCAAAAAATATGGGAAATTATGGGTGGAAAAATGAACCCGGATGACTCAAAGGTGGAGGCGGGAAAGACCCAGCCCCACCTAGATCAATTATCATTTTATGCTGGAACTATCGTGGGCTTGGAAACCCATGAATGGTTCGAATGCTCTAGCGCAATTGTGCCCAATGTTGCCCCAATATGGTTTTCCTGTCTGAAACCATATTGGAAATCAAGGACACCACCAACATTGCTCAGAAATATGGCTTCCAAGGCTGTCTCCCAGTCTCCCGGCAAGGCCACTCGAGGGGGACTTTATCTCCTATTGAAGGAGAACATTGACGTCAAGATCTTGTCCTTCTCCTCGCACCACGTGGTTGTGTCCATTCATGCGGACCATAATCCGCCTTAGACCTTTGTGGGATTCTATGGTTGGTTATCCCTCAATGATAAGTGGAAATATTGGGATCTTCTCAGCTAGCTGCGACACTATATGTCGAGTCCTATTCTTTTCGGAGGTGATTTCAATGAGATTATGTATCATAATGAAAAAAGAGGTGGAGCCTTACAGCCCTCAACATCGATGTAAAATTTTAAGAATGAAATATCAAGGGCGGACCTAGTCGATCTGGGATGCATAAAAAATCCATTCACATGGTTTCGGGGTAATACGAATGAAACCTGCATTGTTGAGAGGCTCGACAGATTTTTGGGCTCAAAAGATTGGAAAAATATCTTCAGAATGTTTCACATCAGTCACCTGATGCTCAACTGCTCAGACCACTTCCCAATTATCATCGACTGTGCTCAAATAAATCACAACATGAATTCCAGCAGACCCTTCAAATTTGAATGCTTATGGTCAAAAGACAACGAGTGCGAAGAAGTTATCTGATCAAGCTGGAAGAGTAACCCTGCATACATTAGAACCAAGCTACAACAGGTCACAACTGATCTGAGGTCTTGGAGCATTAAGAAATTCCACCATCCAGACAGGCACTACGATTTCCTTTAAAGGAAACTTAACTACCTTCTCAACCACCCCCCATCCAATTGCAATCTTTCAAAAATCGGATCCACTCAAAGGGATCTTGATGAAGCTCTACGCATCAAGGAAAGCTTCTAGGACATGTGGGTGCTGGACACTCACATTGCTGAAGGGGATGCCAACACCCGATATTTTCACCAGAAAGCTTCTAGTAGGCGCCATATAAATCTAATATCTTGCATATCGCAACCAGATGGAAGTAAAGTTTTCAACACCGATGGAATCCAAGAGGATTTTTCTAGCTACTTTCAGACCCTTGTTTCTGTAGGAAATCATGTTATATCTCCTGAAGTAGAGGAGTGCATCAGACCAGTGATAACTGAAGAGATCAATAGGCAGCTTTCCAAAGACGTGACGGATGATGAGATTTGGTTGGCTCTGAAACAGATCCACCCTACTAAGGCCCCGGGCCAGGACGGATTCCACGCACTCTTCCTTAAAAAATTATGGAATATTATTGGCTCCGACATATGCAACCTAATGAAGAACATTTGGGATGGGAAAACAAACATTTCTGACATCAATGAAACTTTCCTTGTCCTTATTCCCAAAATCAATGAACCTCTTGTAGTCCCCGATTTCAGACCTATCAGCCTCTGCAATATCTCTTACAATATCTTCTAAAATATCTTAGTTAATAGGTTGCACCCTTGGTTACCTGAAATTATTTTAGAAACCCAGAGCACCTTAATGGCAAAGATACTGATCACCGATAATGCAATTGTCACTCATGAAGTTTTCCAATCATTGAAAACATGCTCCACTGTGAAAAGAGGAACCATGGCGTTGAAACTGGATATGACCAAAGCTTACGATAAAGTGGAATGAAATTTCCTCATAGTCGTGATGCAAAAAATGGGCTACTGCTCTAAATGGACAGATATGGTCATGCACTATGCCTCATATGTCTCCTTCTGAATCAATGTCAATGGGGCGCTCACCCGAGGCTTCACCCCATCCCGAGGCCTGCACCGGGGATGCCCTCTCTCTCCCTTTCTCTTTATCTTGGTGGCTGATGTTTTTTCTAACCTCATTTCCAGGGCTGTATCCTCTCATACAATACATGGGGCAAAGGTTTTTCATGCAATCCCACCAGTCTCTCATCTCTTCTTCGCTGACAACTGCCTCCTATTCTCCAGAGCATCCAATGATGAGTGTCATGCAATCGGCCATGCGATCCAACAGTATGAGAGGGCCTCTGGACAGTATATCAATCATGGAAAGTTAGAAATTTCCTTCAGTGATAGGGTTCCTCCATCCAAAAAAGAATAACTCTGCACCATTTCAAGCATTCATATGGGAGAGAAACATCAAAAGTACCTCGAGCTTCCTACGGTAATTGGTCGCTCCAAAAAAGAAATCTTCGCATCTCTGTCGGACAGGGTTGAGAAAAAAATTCCAGGTTGGACCCCTAAAATAATTTCCAAAGATGTCAAGGATACCCTTATTAAAGTTTCTCTCTAATCCATCCAAAGATATTTCCTGTCTCTCTTTAAACTCCTAGCTACTGTAGTTAATCAGATACATGCACGCACAACCAACATCTGGTGGGGAACAAATAAATGGAGGAATCGAACCCACTAGATTGCCTAGAAGAACCTCTGCTTACCTAAATCTGAGGGTGGAATGGGATTCCGGGATCTTCTTCACTTCAATGACACATTGCTGGTTAAGCAAGGTTGGTGCCTTCTTAACCACTCATCCTCTCTTTGTGCGTGAATTCTCTGTGAAAAATACTTCCCCCATAAGGACTTCCATGAATCCTCTCTTGACCCCCATCCTAGATTCCTCTGGATGAGTATATGGGGTGCCCACAGTCTTCTGGGAAAAGGGTTGGGCTGGAAGATTAGGAATGGATCAATAGTTAACATCTGGAACAATCCCTGGCTAATCGACAAGGAAGGTGTGCGGGCATCGTCCCCTTCCAAATCAGGCTTTGAAGATGCCACTGTCAGATGCCTTTTTGACGATCAGGGTCTTGGGTGGTGCATGGAAAGGATTCATGAATTTTTTAATGAAAGAGATAAGAAAAATATACTTAGTATCTCATGTGTTCCAAACGTAGGCCACGACCATCTATTTTGGATTCCCGGCCTCTCCGGATCCTATACGGTGAAATCTGGTAATCGGCTTGCTATTGGCATTCATGACGAGAGGGATAGAGGGCCATGGAAATCGCTTTGGAAACTCAATGTGCCCCAAAAAATATGACGCATTTGGTGTCAGGTGTGCAAGGGTACCCTCCCTACCATGATCCTTCTTTCCTTCCATCATATTTCCACAGACAGGTGTTTCCCCTTCTTCCCAAACTTCCCAAAATCTCCCTTTCACATTATCATCCAATGTCCAGGGGCCATGGAGATCTGGAAGAAATGGTGCTCTTCTACTGTTTCCTAACTGACCATGGGCTCGGACCTCCCCTCTCTTCTGATGCGATGGTGCTCCTCCTTCTCATCGGTTGAAGTGGGCTCTCTTTGCATCATGGCATGGATCATTTGGGTCTACCGAAATGATGAAATTTTCAACCATTTTCACAAACCTCCCGATTTCTAGATTGATCGGGCCTCTTCCGGGTTTGAGGGATGGCAGCACCACAATTGACAACACATTTCCTCCAGAACCCCCTCTTTTTCCTCCCTTTAGAGCCCTCCCCCAGAAAGAATTCTCAAGATTAATGTGGATGTGGCTCTCCCCAAGGATGGTCCTATTTCCCTTGGCCTTATGGCTCAAAACAATCTTGGTCATATCATTGTAGCCAAACACGAGTCACATCATGTTTTTTGGGAATCAGTAGTTGCTGAGGCTGCTGCCATCATCGCCAGAACGATGCTCTCTTGTGACCGTGGATGGGAAAAAATCATCATCGAGTCAGACTGCCTCACCATTATCAATTCCATCAACCTCAGCGATGGTGGACTTCAGTCCTTTGGGCTCCTTATCAGGAAAATCCTCTCTATCCGTCACTTCTTTTCTTTCAGTACCTTCTTCTTTACCAAAAGGGAAGGGATCAATCCTTCCCATCAACTGGTGGCATCTGGCCCCGTAGATGTCAACCAGCTATGGCTGGACCATTTTCCTACATGGATTTGAGTCTGTACGTCTGCTGATTTCCATCATCTATGATTTTGTCTTTTATCAAAAAAAAGTATGACATAATTATAATTTGTTATGATTTAAAACAATATTAAATAAAAATATATATTTATGTTCATATTTTTCTATATGGTTTCGACACAAGAATCAGAAATGACCGTACAATAAGAAAAGATACTTTTAGTATCTTTAAAACAGCCTAAACAATATGGTTTCATTAGAGGATTAGATTTTGGAGTCTCTCCTATAACATATTTCAAGAAGATAAAACCACATAAAGATATATATAATATATTGAGAAAATTGTAGACACAAATAGAATCATTGTAATATATTATTTTGTGGTCTGGTTTAGCAGACCAATGTATAAGAAAGGATAAATGTGAACCAATGGTGGAGCAAATATCCACACATAAACCAAATGATCCCACTTACTTTGAGTCTAGTCATTCCCCCCAACCACGTACTTTACCCAGGGTAATAAATTTTTTCATTAATATTTATCATAAATGTGAACCAAACAATTTCCAATAACTTTATATTACTAAAATTCTACAAGGTACATTTGTATGTGATTTGTATCTATCAACTCCCACGCACTGCTGTATTATGAAGGGTAAAGTGTATAATATCCCAGGAGACTAGTTACACCATCAAGACCTCCCGAATGATCACATATGAGTGGGGATTGAGGTATGTCATGAGTCGACTGCCAATTTTCTTATTCCACTTGATGGTCTAGATATTATAATGGTCACTGATGCTGTTGGAGATTTCATAGCATGGTCATCTAATCATTCAAACATATATGAGGTATATCTTTAACAAATATTTTCATATGAAAAACTTGTAACAGTTGATGATAAATTGTCTGAATTGATGTATGATATCACATATGGATAAAGTGATGGAGAAATGGAAGTTCCAATCAGGAAAATCTAGTGAATCGATCATGAAACAAAAAAGATCGTCCGAGAGTACCTTCTCCCCGCCAGTTCCAAAGAAACACTTATTATTAAGAAATCATGTAGAGACCACATTTATAGAAAAAACTATGTCTTACATTGAATATTAAGAAGAAATATATGGAGATTCCTTGATAGATGTAATTGGTCTCAAGACTATAAATGGGACATTAAAGCATGAATAGATGGGTGTCTTAGTTGTGAATATGTACATAAGTTACCTTTTTATAAAAATTATATCCAAATTGTGAGATAATATGTTTATTAAAGTTAATAAATATTCATATTTTGTATAGGCTTTTAGATCACAATTATATAAAGGCAAGATCATGTGAAGCATGATTTGAATTCATTAATCCCTATATCTTTTCTATGGTGGAACCTACTTTGGATAAGAAAATAATTGAGAAGAAGAAAGTTGAGTTACTCATAGAGTTTAAAAAACATCAAATAATAGAGTCTTTTTTATGCCTACAGTGAAAAGGTAAATCTTTACAATCTAATCAGATAAAATATATTTTTCATTTTTTCATTACTTAATTGTTTTTGTTTATTTAGGGTACACCGTTTGCTGATAATAGTTAATCTAGAGACCCCGAATATTTATTTTTTTGATCCAATGCATGGATATGAAACCAATCAACCACACATGATGTGTATTTTTAATATATAATACATTGATATCAACATTTTATATATAAAATTCTAATTATATTTTCAATATATGTTTTAACAAGAATATTTTTATGATAGGGCGGTCTCTAAATATAGGCTACATCATGGCATCAAGTCGGTGTCTGATGGGATAAAGCCTCTGAATTACTAAAAATGGAAACAAATTAAGGTATATATAAAAATATTTAACAATCTAAAAATTTAAAAATAATTTAATTATTTTGGTCAATGTTTTTTGTAGTGTATGAAACAATATAATGACATTGAATGTGGATATTATGTTAGAAAATTTATGAGAGAACTAAAAAATCATGAAAATACTAGCATCCCCCAATAAGTAATTTCTAAAAATAATTACAATTTAATTAAATATATTTAATAATATTTTTTCTATATTTTCTCAGTACTATCAATAATTTCAACAACCTAGTTACTCAAAATAATAAATAAATTTTTTTAGAGTTGATTAGGCATCATAATTTTGGTTATAATGTATGCTGAAAACAAATTTAGGTGATTACAAACTAATTTTTTGGTTTAGTATGAGTTATGACCTTCGAAGTATATTTGGGGTGTGAAGAATTAGTGTGAGGATTCTTATATATTATTTCTGATCTCTTTATAAAGGATAAATAAAATTTAGTAAATCAGTTTTATTAGAAGTTCTGACATGTAAACAATAAATTTTTTGTTCAATTGTTGAGGTGGAGGTGGGTGTGGTGGTGGATGTGGAGGCAAAGACAGAGGTAGAGGTGGAGTTAGAGACCGATGTAGAGGAGGAGGTAGAGGCAAAGACCGATGTGGAGGAAGAGATAAAGTGAAATACTTAAAATAATAAAATTGTTGGTCAATGAAGTATAATGAGGATCATGAAATGATTGTGTTTGGTAAAATTTGTTTAAAAGTTCACACAACACCTGTCACTTAACATAAGAGACATTGTGAAAGTGTTTCTGGTGACTTATTGAAATAATTTTTTTTGCCACTTGGTTGAGTGATTTAATATAGGGTTCTAATCCACCTTTCAGATCATTTTATGTTGGATGATTTAATTTATCCACTAGTGTTACTGAAGAAACATCTATACAACTCCCAATCATCAAACAGGTATATAATACCACTAAAATCTTTGAATAAATATGTGTCTAATTATCCATTGAATTCAAAAGGTGTATGAAAGAACTATTAGAGTAAAACCAGCACTGACATATGATGTTAATCACAGAGAGATGGTGTCAAATTGTTCATTATCAGTTTAAAATTTAAATTTAAATTCAAAAAAGTGTCACTCATTGAAAACTGAGAAAACATGGATGTATTTTCTGGATAATTTGGGAAAGGGATTCATAATTCATTTCTGAGGTGTATGATTCAGTTTCATGTCAAACTCACACACGATGCCACATGTATGGTTCAAAGTGAATTTTTCCATTTTAAAATGATATTTTAGTAAGAAACACAAGTGGAATACTCAAAACTAATGAAATACATTATCATTGTTTTGATACTATAGGAAAATCATCCATAAGTCGTTTGGGATGTGTAGAGATCATCTTCATTTTAATATGATTCATGGTGTCACTGATATGACACCAAGTGCATCTTTTTATTCAAAGTTGACATTAATTTTAGTGAAAAAACAACTGATACACTCAAAACTACGAAAACGCATTCATGTTTCTTTTTTTTACTTTAGTAAAATGATATATAATTCATTTATGACATGTCTAAATAAGTTTCACCTCAATCAGATTCACAGTGTGACCAGTATGAATCCAAATTCCTGTTATCAGTTTAAAATTGAAATTTTAATACAAAAAAGTGTCACTCACTGAAAACCAAGAAAACATGCTATAATTTTCTTGATAATTTGGGAAAATGATTAATAATTTATTTTTGATGTGTATGAATTAGTCTCATGTCAAACCTACACACAATGCCACCAATATGGATCAAAGTGCTTGTTTCCAGTTTAAAATAAATTTTAGAAAAAAAACACAAGTGTCATACTCAAAACCAAGGAAATGAATTTTGATTGTTTTGATATTGTATTAAAATGATCCATGAGTCATTTAGGATGTGTAGGAATTAGTCGTAACTCAATCTGATGGATGGTGTTACTGGTATGACTCCAAGTACATATTTTTATTCAAAATTTACATTAATTTTAGTGAAAAAACAACTAACATACTCCAAACTAAGAAAAAACATTTATATTTTTTTGGTACTTTACTATAACAATCCATATGTTATTTTCTATGTGTAGTAATCAGTCGCACTTCAATCTGATGCACGGTGTGACCGATATGACTCCAAGTGTGTCTTTTTATTTAAAACTGACATTAAATTTAAAAAAAAACAACTAACATACTCAAAATTGAGAAAAAGCATTCAAATTGTTTTGGTACTTTATAAAAATGATCCATAAGTTATTTGTGACATGTTATAATTAGTAACACCTCAATTCAACTAATGGTGTGAATTTTATAACTCCAAGAGCACTTTTTATTCAAAATTGACAATAATTTTAGTAAAAAAACAACTAATATACTCTATAATAGTTTTTTCTTTTATTTAAGTTTGAAATTTTATTTCATTTAAATTTTGTATTTGTATCTTATTTCGTTAATTTTTGTTACTACTTCTTGGGATGCAGTGTGTTGTTACAGCACACTACTTTCCCTGTTTTTGGTGTTGCAGCATGTTGTAGAATCACACTGCAATATTCCCCTTTATGAGTGCAACTAAATGTGCTAATAAAGGATCCCTTTATCAGTGATTCCAAAATAATTTATAATTATATCCTTTATTAGTGATTTTGAAATCAGTGATAAAGGAATCCTTATCAGTGCTGATAAATGGTGTCTTTTATGAGTTCTTTTATTTTCCCTAATAAATCTTCCCTTTATCAGTGTTTTTCTTACGCTGATAAATGCCTTGGAATTTTAATTTCTTTGAAGTATTCATTGCTTTTCAAGTGCTAATAAAGTCCTACTCTAGCACTGTTAAAGGCCACTTCTATATTAGTGGGGTGAGAGAGCAAACTTCAGGCTTAGATTCCTGAGTTCTATGCATATTTTTCCTTTTCAGGGATAAAAATATTGAAGGATTGAATAATCTAAAGACCCATTTTTTTATTGTAAGACTTAGAAATTTTTTTGGTATATATTTCTAGAGTTAGCCACTGAAACAGCGTGCAATTCTAAGTCCCGGTGTGCCCGGAATTAATTTTATAGAAATATTAAATATATTTTATATTGAATGTGACTAGCTTCCTATAGAAATAAATATAACTCTTAAATGGTTGCTCAGATCAGAAATATGAGACCATGGTTAATTCTAGAATGTGGTTTTTACCCTAGGAATGACCTAAAAGAGGTCAGCAGGGTGTGTTCTAACTCCTCGCTCATTGGTGGTACCTTCGGTGAAATAATTAATTAATTATTTCATTAATTATTTCATTTTTAATGAAACGTATAGATCTATAATAATATTGTCTGATTTATTTCTCTAGGGTTAACCCCATAAACTTTGGGAGAAATCCAGAGCTATTCCTCCTTCCTCTATTGCTAAAACTCATCAGACGATGATGAAATGTCGGATCGGATCTGATTAGGACACAACGAACACAACGGCTTCATTTAAATAATTTGTGGGAATATTCTTCATCATATATCAATCTGTAAAGTAGTTAGTACTCGTCAATTAGTGATTTTACATAGCTCAAAAAAAATATTGCGCATATTGATCATTGTTCTTTGATTTTCATTTTTTGTAGCCTTCGTATATGACTGAGTACTAAAATATTGATAAATTTCATTTTTCATCTAACCTTGGGTCCTCATTCTTGATCGATTGGCCAAGAATGATTAGAATTGATCATTTAACCTTTTTGTGGTTCTTTTCTCCCATTTTCCATCTTGTTCTCCACTAGTAGGACTTTGCAATCCTGGTTTGACAGTTTTGGGTGGTACCGAGCTCGGTCGGACACCTAGAACCACAAAGGATCATGAAATAAGAAATTACTTGAAGAACCGAGCATAGATCTGGGATTTTTTATGAGATATGGGTGTTCTAGGTGATTTGAGATCAAAGAATCGATGGTGGTAGGAAAAGTGGCATTCAGGACGTGCGACGAAAACACGATGAACCATTATAGGCCAATTTCTAGTGAATGACAGCTGGAAACCATGACTTTCAGCAATATCCACAAGTTTTGAGGTGATTCAAGGTGATATCTATGTTATATCAAATCTATTTGAGGAGAAAATGCCAGATCTATATTTTTGGTGAAAATCTGACTACACGCCGTGTTTAAGGATGAACACGCGATGTGTAGCCCCCTCAGTAGAGGTGGCTAGGGTTTCAAAAAATTTAAGTATGATATGGTGTTTAGTCCTCTCACACGTCGTGTACCCATTCCCCAGATGGGAACACTTATGATGGATCACATGGGTGGGACATGTGGAAGTACATGGCCAAGAGCACATTGTGTACACTAGTACATGAACCAGAGGTCCGATACACGAACACGGGCACTGGTACATGGACACAAGGATCAGTACATATACATAACCAGCGAAGGAACAGACCTGGTCCAAGTTACCCTATAAATGTTCTGTAGTCCACCTATATGGAATGTACTACTATATAGATAGGGATCTATGTATTACCCAAGTACAGGGAAGGGTGGTAGAGTAGGACCACACATTATTTGGGTCCCCTCCCACATCATTTATTCCTTGGCTTCTTCTGAGGAAAGTTAAAGGTTCCATATCTCCATCATTTGAAATCATATTCTAGCCCGTCAGTAGCCTATACTAAGTGTTTTTTGGTGTAGAACATGATGGTTCCCTCGGTTTTGGATTTCTATATTTGATGAGGAAGTTTTTGGGCACGATGCTCTGAGGTGACATTCGATGATGGATGTTATTAGGCATGATTACCAAGGATTATTTTGAGTGGAAACCCCTACCATGTAAGGTGAAGTTCCTAGAAGAAAATAGAGTGGAACCCCCTTGTCACGCCAAGGATTGGATCCTCGACTGCTAGAGTGGAACCCCCCAACATCATGGGAACAGGTCCTCTACAACTACCTTCTGAGTAGAACTCCCCTATTGAATAGGTTGAGAGTCCTCGATGACACTAGAGTGGAACCCCCCAGTCACACCTGGGCATGGATCCTCGACTTCTGAGTGGAATCCACTATCGAATAGGTCACAGGTAATTAATGACACTAGATTGGAACCCCCTATCATTCCAGGGTGTGGGTCTTCAACCTGTTGATGGGTCCCCCCATCAGCATGGGCACGGGTCCACAACATATACATTCAGAGTGGAACATCCCTGATGTACTAGGGCATTAATCCTCGGATTTGATTTTGTTCCCCCTATCTGGAACAGTGACAAGGCATGGTTTGACTTGATGGTTACTTCTAGAAAGACAAGTGAGATGTTGTCCATCATTGATAGACTTTTAGAACTATTAATGACTCTTTTTCTTGGGCTGATTTGTGATATAATGATCCCCTAACTCTCTCATTTGGGATTTTTTTAACTAAGAATATATATATACATATATATATATATATATATATATCCTTCTTTATCCACACCTTGTATTTGGTTACTCTCCTTCCAGGAGAGCCAAAGATGCACGGGGTATGCCACATGCATTCCGTGTCTAGCTTCTCATGGTTAGATGAGTCTACTCTCCCACTATAGGTGGTGGTGATTTTATGGGCAATTAATCTACTCAACATGTTTATAAACTTGTGTTTAAATGATCTCAATTTCACTCTTGGTTGGGTTGAACTGTTATCTTTGAATGTATATTGAATCTACTATATTTATTTCCTTTTGTATCTCTTGCTACTCCCACTTCATATTTTAGAGAATTATACTATGTATGTATATACTCACCCCTATATGGGTTTTTCAGGTACAAGTTATGTCTTATGCATACAATGGATAGTTCAACTGTGACATGATATGAGCTTAGGGATATTGGGTTCTTGGACCGAATATGGTGGTTGTAACAAAGGATTTAAGAGTTAGGCTCTTTTAGATGTTTACTTATTCTAGTTTTGTCTATTTGAGACATATTCCTAATTGGTAATTTATTTTTTCCCATTACTTTTTCATTTTACACTATCATAATCTTGTATACCCTAGAGGATATGAATTCTTGGTTTATTTTCTTGTTGTGTTGCAACATTACTCTTTCCCTCTATACTTTTACATCAAGATGGTTGTGTGTGTGGGTATAGTTACTTAGAAAAAGTCCTCCTCCAGTTATTTGTGCCTTCAATTCTTTTCTATGCCCCCTATTCTATAGAGTCATGCTTGGTTAGTTTTGGATCGAGGCCTAGCTTGGGTTGGGTAGTGACATATAAGCACAAATTATGGATTTTTTAAATACTTTTTAATATTTATCTTTCAAGTTTTTATGATATATACCAAATAAACTAAATAAACTAGGAATCATGATCTTCTAGGGTTGTATTTAGTGTATAATTATCTAATAATTCATGAATTAAAGTGTATTAAAATATGAATTATCATAGGTGGTATCAAAGAAAAGTATAGATATTTTTGGGATTAGGATTTGAAAACTTTAAAGAAAGACATCGGGATAACACTAGATATATAAAAATTCCCTAAATTTTGGTAAAGTATAGAGTAAGTGATTTATAAGAAATTAAATTATCGTATCGATAATAAAAATTTGTTGTGGAACTAGAAAAAAGGTACC
This sequence comes from Viscum album, assembly GCA_963277665.1. Classification (NCBI taxonomy): domain Eukaryota; kingdom Viridiplantae; phylum Streptophyta; class Magnoliopsida; order Santalales; family Viscaceae; genus Viscum; species Viscum album. Next base: position 682,769,634 of record OY728139.1, on the reverse strand, counting down.
AAGGGGTAATAACCCTAAAACGGGTGCATTAAGCTAGAATCAATTATCACCTGGTGTTGAAAATAGGCCTTGATATATACCTAGTTTAACACTCCTAAGGGATATGCTTTGGTAAATTTATAAGCTCTTTATGAACAATTATTAAGGTAAAAAATGCTTGTAATATTTTATGTTAGTAAATAGATCATAGATTACTCATATTGAAACCTAGAAATCCATAGGTTAAAAAATATTTTTCATTCTAGAATTATCCCTTTAATGTTCATGTTTTCGTTTTTATGTCTTACAAATTAAAAAAAAATTCACCCATAATTTTACATTTATTTTAGTCAATGGCTAGATATAGGAGGTACTGATCCAACAACCAATGTAAGGGGAAATGTGATGACTCCAAAAATGACATTCCTAACCCGATGGGAGTAGTAATCAAAAACTTCATGAAAATAATTTGTTAATTAACTAAAATATTTAATTAAAAATTGAACTGATAGTAATATACAAATCCACCTATAAATGATCAAGTTACAATAAAGACCTTTATGCGATAAAGTCCTCTGAATTTTAGTGGATATTATGATTCTTCAATCACGGAACAATGGATCAACTCTATTGAAAAGATAGTTTATATCATTAAATGGTTTGGAAAGATAAGGTCATACTGGTTGTTTATCATATGGAAGGATAAGTTGATAAATGGTGGACTTTTTTTAAAAATACAAAGCATGAGAATGAGATCGAAGTGATTGAGTGGAAGGAATTCCAGAAAATGTTTTTTGACGAATATTTTCCTCACACTCTTTAACTAAAAAATGAGAGGGACTTACTTTTCATCAAGAAAAGGGAAAAAAATCAATTTTGTCATATAATAAAATCATCACAAGACTTGTACGATATGCCTCCAACTTTCGCATTTCCCCTGAAAGTAAATTTGACCACATATTTACTAGGTTAAATCCAAATATATGAAAAATGGTAGCTATTTGAGACATTGATAACTATGAGGAAATTTTTAGATGTGACCTCAAAGTTGAAAAAGAGATCTTTGAATCTCAAGGGACTCTTGAGACTTGAGACAATAAGTGGAGAATGTATTTTAATTCTGGTACTGAGGTGGAAGAATCTCATGGGGGTATGGAATTCCATCATTACACTTGTAAAATTATTTGGAACAAGCATCATGGGAATTTTCTAAAGGAGGAAATTAAATGATTTAGGTATAGGAAGGAAAGCCACAAAACCAACAATTGATGATGGGAGAAATCCACCAATGTTATGGATGAAATAAATGATTCGATCAACTCCGAGACTATTGTCTAATGTTTCTACTATAAAGAATAAGGATTTTTTATGAATCAATTCACTAAACCAAGGGATTTCAATGAAAAATATGAAAAATAACCTCCAAGGCCTGAGGTGGTTCTCACCAATTTAGTGGTTGAGGTTATTATAGTTATTAATTCAATTAAATAAAACAATAGTTTTTATTTTGGTTCTGTGCATTCTTTCATATCATAGATGTTTAGAAGAACTATTCAAACATGGCCTCAAAACATGGAAGTAGATTTATCAGTGAAGACTGTGAATAGGTCAATTTTTTAACCCAGATACTATAACTCATACCCTATCAAAAATTTTGGGGTAAAATTCCCAATGAACCTTTTGATACTCCATTTATTATAATTTCATGAAATTGTGAGTATGGGTTGTCTTTCCTTAAATAGACCCAACATAAATTTCCTAGAGAATGAAGTCACCCTATGTATCATGATCCATCCTCTGATTCTATATATGTGAATGGAGGGGGATGAATCTATTTTAGTATCATTATCTCAAACATGGATATTATTTCCCTATAAGAAATTATATCTTACTCAAATGATTAAGACTAAGGATAAAACCATCCATGAAGACATTCCTATTGTAAGGGAATATACTAAGGTGTTTCCAAAATAATTACCTAGTCTTACACCAAGACGAGAGGTAAATTTCTCAGTGAGGCTTATTCATGGGTCATTTACAATATCAAAGACACCATATATAATAGGAATTTTTTAAATTTAGGATCTAAATAAACAATTCTAGGAGAATATAGATAAAGGGTTTATCTGCCCATGTGCTCCATTGTGGGGTGCACTGGTCCTATTTGTTAAGAAGATGGATGGGTCAATGCACCTCTAAATTGATTATCGTGAGATCAATAAGATCACGATGAAGAAAAAACTATAATCTACCCTGATTTTATGACTTTTTAAATAATCTATATGGATAAAAATACTTATCTAAGGTGTATTTTTGGTCTAGATATTATCAATTATAGGTGAATAAGGAGGATATCCCAAAGACTACTTTTCATACAAGGTATGTGAACTATGAGTTCATAATGATTCCATTGGGACTCACAAATACTCTATAAATCATCATATACGTGATGAAAGAGTCTTTAGGGGTTACCTAGATAATATTTTTGTATTATTTATAGATTATATTCTTACCTACTCCAAAAGCAAGGAGGAATGTAAAGAGAATTTGAGTTCCATAATGAATACTATATGGAAGTAAAATTTATTTTTCAAGTGTAGTAAATATGATTTTTGTATGGTGAAAGGTACATTACTATGAAATGTTATCACTTGGAAGGGGATATCTGTGGATATATCCAAAATAGAGGTGATCGAAGAATGTCCCAAACTAACATATGTGATAGAAATCCATAGTTTCCTTGCATTATCTGGTCACTATCATCAATTTTTGAGAAACTTCTCTGGATTTTTAATCCCGCTAACCAATATTACTCGAAAGGTAGTAATGTTTTTCTAGACTAAGGAATAAAAATAGATATTTAAATATTTTAGGAAGAGGATAATCACATCACATATTCTCACATTACCCACTGGTGGGGAAGGATTTGTGATCTATAGTGATTCATCTAAAAAGGACTTGGGTTACATACTCATGAAATATAGAAAAGTGGTATAATATGACTCCTACCAATTAAAGATCCATAAGACTAACTACCCAATTAAGGATCTATAATTGGTTGCAGTGATCTGCACACAATTTATTAGGTGACATTCTCTCTATAGGGTGAAGTGTGACATATATATATATATATGATAAAAGCCTAAATTATATATTCAAATAAAAGTATATTAATATAAAAAAATAGAGGTTTTAGAGATGATAAAGTATTATAATTATTCAATATATTTACATCCTAGGAAAGAAAACCAAGTGGAAGATGATCTGAGTTGAAAGGATCCTACAACTCTATCCACGATTAGGATTTCAGGGGATCCAATCTTCTTGGACATGAAAATGTTGGATATAGGAATAATAAAAGGATATTTTTCATACCTTTATAAAATAATTTATAATCCATACATTCTTAAGAGGATCAAGGAGTCTTAGAAGAATGATAAGGTGCTACAAAAAATATAGTGAATATTATGGATTTCAAACTTTTATGAAGATGGAGTTATCAATTTCAGAACATGGATATCTATCCCATAAAAACCAGAACTGGAGAGGGAACTTGTGGATGATGCACGTATCTTATCCTTCTCTATTATTCCAAGACTCACTAAGATATATAGAGATTTGAAGAAAACCTTTTGGGGTAATAATATGAATATTTGGATGCAAAGTTTGTATCATGATGCTCGGTATGCCAAAAAGTCAAGGAATAACAACAAAAGTCTAAGGGTGTGATGAAACCATTGCCCATACCAGCATGAAAATGGGAAAACAAAACTGTGATTTCATCATAGGACACCCCATGACACCTAAAGGTAATAATTAAATCTGGATGGTATTTTATTACCTTAAAATTTGGCAAATTTCATTTCTATCGAGGAATATTACTCTCTTTTCCAACACACTATGATATACAGAAGGGAAGTGGTAATATTGCATGGAGTTCCACTCTATATTGTATATGATCTAGATCTGAGTTTTACCTCATGTTTTTGGAGAAGCCTTCAACAAGTGTTGGATATAGAATAGAGATTTAGAACTTCTTATAACCCTTAGATAGATCAAAAGTCTCAAAGAATAATTCAATCTCTAGTGGATATGCTCTGATCCTCTACAATAGATTTATAAGGACGATGGCACCAACACCTTCCCCTAATGGAGTTCTCATATAAAAATAGTTTACATTATAAAATTAAAATGGAACCTTATGAGGATTTTAATGGGAATTGGTTTTAGAATCCAACATGTTGGGATAAAGTTGGAGTGCTGAAGCTAAATGAACCTGACATTATCCAAGAGATGATAGAGAAGATTCAAACCATTCAGTGACATGCGAAATCCATAGAATGTTGATAGAAGATTTATATGGACAATAATCAATGATTCATATATTTTGAGGTCAAAGATAAAGTGTTACTTTATATATCACTATTGTATAAATTCATGTGGTTTGAAATGAAAAAATGTTTCCTAGATATATCATCCCCTTTCATATCCTTGATCACATCAGAGTGGTAGTCTATCTACTAGCACTCCCACCTAACAAATATCAAGTACATGATGTGTTCCATATATCTCTATTAGGAAATTACCTACCAGACCCCTCACAAGTACTAAATCTATAAGATCAACCACTATTGAATTGTATTTAATATGGGGAGAAGCTGGGGATGATCTTAGACCATAGATATAATGCTCTAAGAAAAAAAGACTACTCCCCTGGTCAAAGTGTTTTAGTGTAACCACATGTTTGAGGAAGCGACTAGGGTATCAGAAAAGGTGAAAAAATATAAGTACCCTCATCTATTTTAGTGTATATAAAGAAACTTTTGAGGGTAAAATCTCTAATGGGGGGAGAATGTAATGACCCAAACTTTTAGAAATGAAGTTCTTTTTTTTGAATGAATAAATTCCTTATCAAGCAATGTAGTCATAGAAAACATATACACTACTTTGGTTATTTTATATAGTTATAGTATATTGGATTAAAAGGATCATTAAGAATCATAATCTTTCATAATATAGTCACTATAAAGTAACCATTAATATTAGTATAATAAGGTTTATGATAATGTCTAATTAATATAGATGAAAGAAGTGATGGCCTTGACCAGTAAGATTGTATCCAATGAAACCCATTTATTAGAGATTCCAAGGGAGAGATAAACTATAGGATTTTACCTTGGCCAGTCCATAGCCAAGATTAAATAACTTAAACAAGATAAGTACTATTTTTGGTAGAATTTCAAGCTCATTAAAATTATGGCCTAAACTATGTACATTAAACCACCCCAAGAAAATCTCGTGATCACACACCTTACCATTTGGGCCTTCGATGGTATAATAATGAGATAAGTATCTAAGCACTAAAAATATGAAATTTAATATTTTTATTTTCAATAAAAAATGATTTTATTTATTCCTTAAATTTTTACTTTTTTAAAATGATTAAATAATGAGTTTGATGAAAAAATTGATTTTAATACAATGAAACACAAATTATATTTTTGGTAAATATATATTCTCAATCAAGACATTATTATGACGAATTCATAAATTTATAAAATAAATTATATTTTAATAAAATGTTTTTTTAATTAATATTTATTAAATATAAATGATAATATAACATTATTAAGTCAAATGTAATTTTTATAGGGTTCACAAAAATGTTATGGTTAAAATAGTATTTCTCAATAAAAATTGATTTTTTATTTAAAAGTGTATATTTTAATATATATATATATATATAATTATTTGGATAAAAGAAATATTATTTTTGAATTAATCATGTTGAAATTATCCAAGAGTTATTTTTTCATAATTTTTAGGGACAAAATATATTTGGTCAAAATTAATTACGGTATAAATATATGGTACGTATTATAACATTATAATGACCCAAAAGTGATGTAATATATTCCATAAAAGGTATACATGAACCAATATATATTTTCCTTTTAAAATAATTTGTTTTTAGGTTCTTTTATTTATTTTATAAACCCTTAATGAATCCTCCAAAACTTATATTGTACTTTAATGTTTTAAAATCAATTGTGTATAAACATGACCCACTTTCAAAAAACCAATGGAATTAATTTAATGAGTTAGGTTCTCATCTTTATAAAATAATTAAAACTAGTACTGTTTGTAAGAAACAATGAGAAAAACTATGGGAAGGTTTTGTTTCTTATTACTTTATCATATAAAGCCTAAAACCAAATTTTGGAAAATAATAAATATGTTTCCCTCTTTTGCATTATAAACAAACCTAACCAACCATTATTATTCACTAAAATCCATTTGAGCATTAAATTAATCTAAATTTATCTCTCTATACACCTCCCAAGGTTCCTCCATGCTCTTAAGAATCTCTTCTAAAGATTTTGGAAGTGTCCTATCAAGGTAATTGATCCTCTCCTTCTTCTCTTTATTCAAGCACCTCCTTTATATTATACCTTTTTTACACTTTTTCATGTTGGTATATTTTTTCACACATGAATATTAATGACCATATGAATTGAAATTAATTATATACCCCTTTTCTATCATTAATCCCTCCCATTAATATTTAATTACCCACATTATGCTTCCAAAATTGTCTTGTGATTTTCCATGCCAAGCATTTGTATTATGAATACTCATCCACATTTACACACAATGATATTAACCTAGTTATACATTTCATTAAACTGTTATGGAATTACATGTATTTAATCCCACACTCATTAATCATGGGATTAAATGTGATGAAATATGATCCTATATTGAATGATTTATGTGGCACACTTATGCATGTACATAATATAAATGTGATAAGAGGGCCTGAAATTATATATCCCTAGGATGCATTGGGTAATTTTTTAATCTCATGTATAGTAAATGTGAGGTTATCCAAAAAATACTATGATATGTTTTCTTGGTTGTTATACTGGAATTATATTTATGATTTCAGGTTTTATGTTATTTTCACATTCTCGTGTTTCCTTTATGTTAACATGTTATATTAGGCCTCAATATTCAAGATTATGATTCTAAACCCTCTTATGTTACCTTGATATTCCCATTTGATAGCATATTATTCTTTATATTATTTTATGCTCTATTATTACAATATTGGGATTTATATCTAACCCCTTTCTTATGTATGTCCTTGGGTTATCCTGTCTCGTTCTAAAAGGTCCATGGAATATTAGCACATGTTATGGAGTTTTTAAATAATGTTGTTATATTTTTCTTATATGTTGTTATGATATGTACCTATTTAGCCAAATACACCAGGACTCATGATGTTATATCATTGTATTAATTGTATCTTTATGTAATAATACATGAATTAATGTATATTAAAATATTTTTTTAAATTCATTGAAAACTAATTTAAACCAATGAGTAAAATTATTAATATATTTATAAAGTGTTATTTTTTTATTTCAAGATGTTTTTACATTTTGAGGTCCCTTATTTTATTCAATGACCATGTTTCTTGAAAATTTTAGGTAGGAAATACAGATATTTTAAATGGATATTATGGCATGAGTTTAATTACACATCTTTGATCTCTTGATAAATGTATGAGAAAGTGCATGAAGACGTGTCTTGTGAGTAGTGGAATTTGTTTATTGATATTAACAGAGATGTGTATCATGGGGTAATTTAATATTTTACAATATTTTAATAACATAAAAACAATAAAATTATATTTTTATTAATTTTTATATTTTCATTAATTATCTTTTTTTTTTGTGAAGCTTTGGTCAAAGACCAAAGAAAAAATTTATTGAAACAAAAGAGAGATTACAAGAAGCGAAAAGAAGGGATTTTTTTACAATCTCTATCCAAAAGATGAAATAAATCAGGGGGGATAGATTCCATCCAAGTCATGCTTTGATGAACACCTTTGTTGGCTAGAGCATCAGCAACGGCATTTGCTTGACGATAGGCATGAGTAGCTATAAACTCGATCCCACATAGTAAATTGAGACAGTTCAACCAGCGAGCAGTGAGAGACCAGGATAGATGAATGTTTCCAGTCCAGATGGCATTAATGATGGTGGTTGAATCACTTTCAATCCAAAGCTTTCTCCAACCTCTTTAAAGAGCAAAGTCAACAGCATGAATAACTCCGAGCATTTCCGCCTCCAGAGATGAAGAGTGGACACAACCAACAAAGAAACAACCATGACATTGCCCAGTTGAGTCCCTGAAGATAGCACCACAATTGGAAGGACCAGGGTTGCCTTTGGAAGCGCCGTCAACATTCACTTTGATCCATCCTGGCATCGGAGATTGCCAAAAAACTTCAAAGAGGCATTTTGGCTTTGGGAAGATACCAGGAACGTGAAGATGACGGAGGATCATAAGGTCACCAACCGAGTTGTTGCAACAGTCTTTTTGAATTGAGGCTGCTTCATGAATCACAAGGAGGATTTGGGATTTCCCTGCATTAAGATAGAATGAGTGATTATTGTGAATAATATCATTTCTAACATACCAGAGTTCATGTAGAAGTTCTGCCACTGCCGCGAGAAAAAGATTTTTAACCTGCAGAGAGGCATCATGTCTAGTACAATGCATTAAAGACAAGTAAATAGAATCAGTAATGGGCAATATGCAATTAAAAAGATCAAAGATGTAATTCCAAAGGGCAGAGGCCGTCGCACAAGATAGAAAAAGATGATTAGCATCTTCCCTATGTTGGTTACATAGACGACATTTAGAACAAAGAGAGATGCCAAAAGTTTGGAGGCAAGTTTCTGTGGGTAATCTGTTGTGCGCAATGCGCCAAATAAGTATGAGTCTAGAAGGCTTGATGTAGGGCTTATTGAAATGATTCACCCAAGAAAAAATAGATTCAGGATCAGAGAAATTATGCTTATAAAAAATTTTTGAATCCAGGATGCCATTAGGAGAAGGTTCCCAGACAAGGAAATCACCAGCAGAAGAAAAGGCATAATTTTCAATAGCTTGCATAATGATATCTGGGAAATCCCAGTCAGAGGATTGTAAGACCTCCTTTATAGATTGTTGAGTATCATCAGGAAGAAGATCCTGAGGCAACAAAGAAATCAGAGGGTTACCCCACCATTTACCACACCAAAAATTAATCGAAGAGTCAGCACTGACAATCCATCTAGAATTTTGCATGATTTTGTGAAAAGAGTCTCGAATGGAAGGCCAGATAGATGAGTTAATGAAGTTAAGATTACCTTTTGACAGCTTAGATAAAAATATAAGTTTTAGAATATCAGTAGCTTTAGAAGTGGAGTTAATGATGCGCCATGTAAGGCAGGCCTGTAAGGCATCATTGAACAACTTTAAATTTTTAATGCCTATTCCTCCATTAGAAATGGGTTTACAACAAGTATTCCATGGAATAGTAACAAGCTTCTTTTCAAAAATACTTCCAGACCAGATGATGTTTTTGATGTAAGTGTAAATTTTTTTAAGAGTACCGATGGGCCATTTATAGGCCATAAAGGAATGAACAATTTTAGAAACAATGGTCGATTTGACCAAACAGATTCTCCCAGCCATAGAGAGAGACTTCCCTTTCCAATTAGCTAGTTGATTTGTGATATGAGAAAGGATATTAGAAAAATAGGTAGCTTTGGGACGACCCCAAAATAGAGGAACACCCAGATAGGTGAAAGGTAAGATACCCTCCTTGATACCCAGGTAATTAATAATACCAGATTTTCTTCTGACAGGAAAATTCTTGCCAAAATAGATGAAAGATTTGTTCCAAGAGATAGCTTGACCAGAGACATCCTCATAGTGAGATATAGTTTTCTTGAGAGCATGAAGGCTTTTTTGGTCCCCTTTTATAAAAAGGATAATATCATCCGCATATAAGAGGTGAGTAGGGGCATTTAAGTTTCTGGCTACCTGAATAGATCTGATCAAATTATGTTCAACATGGTAGTTTATGAGTCTGCTAAGATAGTCTTCAGCAATCACAAAAAGAATGGCAGAGAGAGGGTCTCCTTGTCTAACACATTTAGTGCATTTGAAAAAGCCACGAGGAGTGCCATTAATCAGGATAGAGATATGAGCTGAGTGAAAAATGGTCTTCATTCTACCAATGATGGAATCATTAAAACCAAAATTCCTAAGAACTTTGTAAATAAAATTCCAATCAATAGTGTCAAAGGCCATTCTAATATCCAGTTTGATGGCCACGCAACCACCTCTAGATTTTTTATTTAAAGCATTCGTGCACTCAGATGCAAGACAAATGCAGTCCTGAATGGATCTTCCCTTGATAAAACCAAATTGATTCCAAGAGACGATTCTATTGCAGATAGGAGCAAGTCTGTTTGCAATAATTTTAGTGATGATTTTATAAATAATGTTAATCAAAGCTATAGGTCTAAATTGATGGATCTCAGCAGCATTCTCAACTTTAGGAATTAGAGTTACAAATTGAGCATTGATTCCATGAGGTAAAGATCCGTGAGTGAAAAAAGTCTTAACGAGTTTGCAAACATCGTTTTGAATTATATCACAATGTTTTTGGAAAAAAACATTATTAAAACCATCCGGGCCAGGAGCACTATTGGGGTTTAGTTTAAAAACAATGTCTTTAATTTCGTGATCAAGGGGAGTGCTTAATAGGTGCTTATTGTCTCCTTCATCAACCAGCAAAAGAATGATATCAGGTTTAAGGTCAACATTTCTGTCCAGACCATTTAAGATGTTATAAAAATACGTGATAACATGATCTGTAATGGCTTCTTCAGAGTCTAAGACCATGTCATTATGAATGAGTATAGAAAGCGGACGATTGGCCTTTCGAATTCTTTGAAGATTATTATAAAATTTAGTATTGCGATCACCATCAGTAAGCCATTTGGTTCTAAACATCTGTTTACGAATATTATCTTTAAAAGTAAGAAGGGAATTAAGTTTCGAGGAGATATTAGCTTCCACCTGAGGATCCAAGTCAAAGTCAGAGTGAGTGTTCTGAGATTGAAAGTGACTGAGCTAATCTTCCAGATGTGAGATGTCTAGATCAATTTGTAAGATGGAGTTTTTACACCAACCTTTGAGAGCCTGTTTAAGAACTTTCAGTTTATATAATCAAGCAAAGTCATCCTTATGGTGTTTCATGGAGTTCCAAGTGTTAAAAATAAAAGTAGCACAGTCAGGGTTCGAAGACCAAGCATTGTTAAATTTAAAAGGAAAGATAGTTTTTCGAACATTCGTAGTAAGGTTTACAAGGATCGGATGATGATCAGAGTTAATTCTAGGGAGAGTAACACTAGATATTTTATCCCAAGTATCAAGAGTCTTCATGTTCACAAAGGCTCTATCAAGTTTACTAGCAACGTTTTTATTGTAATGCTTTCTGTACCAGGTGTATTTGGCACCGATAAGATTAACCTCAAAGAGGTTAAAATCATCAATAGTAGATTTAAACTCTCTAGAGGAAATGGGGAGATGATCGGGACCAATTTTTTCAGATGAGGTAATAATGGCATTGAAATCTACCAAGACAAGCCAAGAATCCTGAATGAGTTTGGCAATATCAAGAAGTTCAAGCCATAACATTCTCCTATCCTGATACCTATTTTTGGCATAAACCATAGTACAATAGATGTGCTGACCATTCCAAATGAAATCACAAGTAAACTGCTGATCAGAAGTTTTAATAATGTTAATGTTTTTTAATGAATTATGACAAAAAATCCACATGGAGTCAACCTGAGGACTGTTTTTACAAGATCCTAGAAAATTGTAATTAAGAGCACCAAATTTCATAAAGTTCACTTTAAAATTGACCTTAGGTTCAGCAATGGAAAAAAGGTATGGTTTATGAGTATTAAGAAACCTCCTAAGGGTAATGGAGGTGTCATTATTTGCCACCCCTTGACAATTCCAGAAAAGAACATTCATTGCTACTTGTGTCTAGGGTTAGAACCCTTATTTTTTTGGATTTACAAGAACCCTTCTTTTTTTGGGATCTTGTAACAATTGAGGAAGAGGATAAATGATGATGACCCTCATCAGTTTCAGATCTTTGAGAGGAATGATATTTCTGATTAGCATTTTGAATAGTAGCAGGGTCTGATGTACACAATGAAGCAGAAATTTCTAAAGGGTGGGACTGTTCTACTCTATGAGCAGAGTCCTTTAGAAGAACAGGAGGTAGAGGTGAGCTGATTTGATTAGACTTAGAAATAACATCATGAGCAGATTGCTCATGTTGTGGGAGAGGCTCAGTCTCAATCTGGACAGATTCAAGACCAGCAGGATGAAAATGGTCAGATACAGGAGGCATGTTATGATCATGGTTCTGGTTGTTATTAGGAGAGTTAGAAATCTTGCTGTTTTCTGGACATAAATCATGGTCATGGGCAGATTCAGGAGCAGGCAGTGGGGTATGTGGAGAAGTAACAGCATTATCAGCATGTAAGACAGGTATACTGACAGAAATATCAATATTTCCAGCAGTAACAGAATGAAAATTATCTAGGCGTTCCTGCAGAGCATCAGAGATCTGTATGTCAGTTAGGGGATTAGATCCCTCCTTCTGAATAGTGAGAGATTCAGTGTGTGAAATCAGATTAGGATCAGAAGTGTGTGATGAAGTAGGATCAACAGAACTTTCAGAAGTAACAAAAACAGATTGAGATTTAGTTATAGGAGTAGCAATACTAGAAAGGTCATATTTGAAATCAGAGTTGGGAGGCACAGAGTTACCAGAACCAGCAGATTTGGTTGGAGTAACTGCAGAATCATCAGGGGCACTTTTAACATCATTAATAGGCACAGTAGAACCTGGGTCTGCAGGGAGCACATTGCCAATATGAATTATGCTGGAAGTAACCACATTCTCTTTGAGGGTAGATACTGAGTCACCCAGATTCCAACAAAAATCCTCCTTTAAACAAGAAAAATCAGAGGAAGAAGCATTGTTAACAGCATTAGGAATAGGGGTAGTGATTCTCTTGTTAGAGCATTCTCTGTTACAGTCATCAACTAACCCTTTTGAGCCAGTGGGCTTATCCTTAATTTGAGAGTCCTCCTGTACCAAAACAGCCCAAGATTTACCTTCTAAGGCTGATGAGGGATTGGGTTTCTAGACCCACTTATCGACCTTAGGTGGGTCAGATTTGACAGCAATATTTTTCCCTTTTTTAGTATTTTTAACCTCTTGCCAATCATTTTTATTTGATGGATCCAATTGCTTTCTAGAAACACTAAAGCTGGAAAAATTATGGCCAATCAATAAAAAAAAGACTTCAAATAAATTAAATGGGGTCCACTACATGGTCAAATAGTGCCAATTAGCACTATTAGAACTATTTGAACCATGTAGCTAGCCCCAATTAATTGGGTTTAAGACTTGTTTGTTGTTATAATTTATTTTTCATTATTTTGATTTTATAGTAATGGAATAAAATTAAATAGTAATGAAAATTTTACTAATTAGATAATAATATGAATTATATACAATTTATAAAATCAGTTTTCATATTGTATTATCAATATGCTAAAATTCAAGCAGCCTTGGATGTGAACCCGTCATAATCATCATTGGTTTTCCAAAATTATATAGTTAAAAAGAATTAGGGATAGAGCATCCCAGGAATGTATAGGGTATGGATTACGGGTATACTCCATCATTTATCATTGGTAGAGAGTCATCATCATTTACTACTACAACTATTGGGGGTTCAAGTTGTGTCATTGATCGATAAGCATAGCGGGAAATTTCCTGGTTAAAAGAAAAAGTGCAGGAAAATATATATTATAGGAAAAAATAGGATCAATGGCTGTTTGAAATGGAAAATTTATTAATTTCTATATTTAAAGGGATAATGGGCATGATCACTGAGAAAATTTCTATTCTTATAGATTGGCCTGCCATGGAAAATTCTAAACTCAATCCATGATTAAATAAAGAGTTTTATAAGATATCAAAGTTTTTAAAAACATGTGGTAGGGGATAAAAATAAAAAAAATAGTTTTTTGTAGATATTAAATCATAATCCAATGAACAATGATTTATTTGTGAAATTTAGGAACTGACGCCTCATCAATATGAGTTACAGTTTTCCTAGGATGCCCGTAAACGCATTTTTAGTGGTTTAAAACGCTAAAACATGCATGTAATGGTTAAAAAATAAGGTGATGGTATTATATTGATTTGTAATCTTACTAAAACCACTATTGAATTATTTTTTACATTTATGAGTATACAGCACATCCATGATACATGTGGTGTTCTCAGAATGACTCGATAAGAAATTTTAAAATATATTAAAGTCATTAAAAGCAAGAGTTAGGGGGTCAAAACCAAGAAAACATCATTAGATGGTTGTGAAGTCAATGTAAAATTACCACTGGTTGATTTTTGACATTTAGTAATTTATACCCCACCCATCCAAGTTACAATTTTTTTGGGATGCATGTAAATATGTTTTTAGGGTTTTAAAACACTAATACATGTATGTAATGGTAAGAATCATGAGAAATGGCCTAGGATTGATGTTGAATCATGGAAACCCAATTTTTAATTATTTTTTATGTGTAAAAGTAGATAACACATATATATGACAAGTGGTGTGCTTAAAATGACTCAATATGCAGTTTCAAGAGATAAAAAGTCTCTAAAAATTTGCATCAAGGGGGGAAACTAAGAATATGGAATTAGATAGTCATCAAATCATAGGGAAATGACTTTGAATTTATTTTTTAATTGTAATATTTTACACAACATCAATCTGAGTTACAGTTTTCCCAAGATTCATATAAACATGTTTTTATCCTTTTAAAACACAAACATGTGCATGTAATGGTCAAACCCATATGAAACAACCTATAATTTATGTTTAATCATGGGAAAACAATAATTAAATTATTTTTTAGGTTAAATAAAAACAACACATGTATTTTACATGAGGTATACTCATAGTGACTTAATGATAAGGTTTAAAAGATATCAAAGCCTTTAAAAACATGCACCAGCGTGTCAAAACCAATAAAATAGTGTCAAATGGATGTGAAATCATAAGATAATGAACATAAATTTAATTTTTAAATTTAATAATTGTATCTATGTCAATCCCAGTTACAGTTTTCCTAGGATCCCCATAAACACATTTTTAGTGTTTAAAACACTAAAATAAGTGTGTAATAGTTAAAATAATGGAAAGAAACTTTGTATCGATATCAAATCATGGTAAAACCACTATTGAATTATTTTTTACATTTACAACTAGAAAACATGTACATATGATGTGTCTCGGGTCAAAACCAATAAAATGGAATCGTATGTTCTAGAAATTATAGGATAATGACTATAATTTTATTTTCTAAACGTAGGAAGTAACACCATATTAATTCGAATTATGATTTTTTGTGATTCTCGTAAACACGTTTTTCATGTTTCAGAGCACAAAAACTTATTTGTAATAGTCAAACCATATAAAAAGACATTATATTGAAGTGAAATCATTAGAAACCCATTTTAAATTAATTGTGACATTTTTTAGTAGAAAACATGTTCATCATATGTGCAGTGTGCTCTGAATGACAGAATAAGTAGTTTCAAAAGATACCAAAGTCTTTAGAAACATGTATCAGGGGGTCAACACCAAGAAAATCATTTTGTATGGACATGAAATCATAGTAATGTGGTCATTGATTTTTATATGAAATTTAGGAAATGACACCACATCAATATGATTTGTGGTTTTCTCAAGATTCCCAAAAATGAGTTTTTAGTGTTTTAAAACACTAAAACATTCATGTAATGGTCAAAACCATATAAAATTAACTAAAATTGATGTAGAATCATGGGATAACCACCATTTTATTATTTTATATGTGTAAGAGTAAACAAGACATCCATATGAAAAGTGGTGTTATCATAATAAATCAATAACCAGTTTTAAAAGATACCAAAGTCTTTAAAAATATTTGTCAAAGGTTTAAAACCAATAAAATGGAACTAGATGGTTGTGAAGTAATAGAAAAATGATAGTGTACTTATTTTTAAAATGTAGGAATTTATTCCACATCAATCCAAGTTAAAAGTTTCATAATATTCTTATAAATTAATTTTTAGTGTTTTAAAACACTAAAATGTGTATGTAGCGGTAAAAACCTTAGAAAATGGCCTCATATTAATGTGAAATCATGAGACAGATACGATTTAATTATTTTTTAACATTTAATATTGGAAACAATTTCCATTTAACATATGGTGTGCTCAAAATGAATCAATAAGCAATTTTAAAATATTCCAAAGACATTAATAATATTCATTATGGGGTCAAAACCCAGAAAATGGAATTAGAAGACCAAGAAATCATATTAAAATGAATCTTGATTGATATATAAAATCTAATAATTGAAACCACATCAATTTGAGTTATTGTTTGTCTGATATTATAGTAAACATGTTTTTTGTGTTTTAAAACACTAAAACATCTGTGTAACATTCAAAACCACCGAAAACGACCTCAAATTGATGTAAAATCATGGAAAAAACCACCATTGAATTAATTTTGATTTGTATAATTAGAAAAAACATCCATTAGCCATGTATTTTTCTTATAATGACCTAATAAGATGTTTTAAAAGTTATCAAAGTCTTTAAAAACGTGTGCCATATGTTGAAAACAAGAAAATGGTGTCGGATGGCCATGAAATCATAGGAAACAGACCGTGTAAAAAAAATTTAATTATAGGAACTCATGTCACATAAATACAAGTTATGGTTTTCCCAAGATTCCCACAAATTTCTTTTTTGTTTTTTAAAACACTATGATGTGCATGTAATTGTCAAAAACATTGTTATCTACCTCAAATTATATGAAATCATGAAAAAAATAAACAAAAATTATTTTTAATGTGTGAAAACAAGTCAATTAGATGTGTGGTGTGCTTAAAATGACTTAACAACAAGTTTTAAAAGATATTGAAGTCTATAAAAGTGTGCATTGGGGGGTAGAAACCAATAAAATTAAATTTTATGGTCATTAAATAATAGGACAATGATCGTAGATTTATTTTTGAAATGTAGAAACCAATGTCACGTGAGTTAGAGTTACGGTTTTCTAGGGTTTCCTATAAACACATTTTAGTGTTTTAAAACACAAAAATGAACATGTGATTGTAAAAAACCTAGAAAACAACCTTAGATTGGTGTTAAATCATGATAAAATTACTAATGAATTATTTTTGAAATATATAAAATGATTCCATACTAGATACTATAAAAAATTATTGAGTAATTACAAACACGCTACACGTCATTTTTAAAATTGATTAAATAGTGATATACATTCCCCCATTTAGTTATATGTGTTTAATCATATCATAAAAGGTTAATTTTATGTTTTCAAAGCCTCATATATATTATATTATTATTTTTGTTTTAAAACTAATGAATTTTATTTGATTAACAAAATAAAAAATGTTGAGTAAAAAAATACAAATATACTATGTGCATATTATGTTTTGTATTTCTTTTATAAAATGTTATAGTTTGTATTTTAGGTGATATATGTTGAATTTATGAAGGAAGTTGAAAATTGTTATCCAAAAAACACTTCGTAAGGTAATTGTGATAGCTCATAGTTTTTGTGGTATGGTAACATATTTTCAATGATTCTATTACAATTATTATTTTTTATGTTTAGTTCTGATTTCTAGTTTTTTTGTTTTAGTAATGACATGATGTAGTTAGTTTTACATATTATTACTGTAACACCCCAAACATTTTTATTAAATATTTCTCTTTAAACAATTTAATTTCTTTAGTATCTTGTGTTTCATGCAACACCAAGTTTAAAATAACTCTGATATACTATAAAAATATTATTACTTTAACATAACTCTTATAACATAGCAATTTAATTGGAGGTTATGAATAGGAACAACTATATTATAAAATATATTTATGTTTAGAAAATAAAAAATTAATTTTTAACAGTCATTTTATTCTTCAAAAATATGTTTTCCTTAAAAAATAATTTTATTTATTTCTATGATAAAATAATTATATTTAATTTTGACACTTTTAGAAAAATTATTTAACAAAATAAACATCATTTTTTAATTTATCATGTCAAAATTATCTTAGGATGTATTTTTTGAAATTTTCTAAAAAGTTTGAAATTTTAATGAATAGTGAAAAATATTGATTTACATTGAGAATTGTATATTCTGTTAAAAAATTTATAAATTAAAATTATATTTTGGATTAGTTTTAGAATTTAATTAATTCAATGTTTTTGAAAATATATATCCATAAGAAAATCTCAAGGCCATTTATTAAGATAAAGAAAAAGAAAATAAGAGAAGCAGAATGGGTCAAACAAAGAGACATTCCCTCATTCAGAAAAAATAGTTTAGTAACAATAATAAGAAAGATCATTCCCATAGTCATAAATAGATTCATTAGTATTTTCCAACTTTGAATCTGAATTACTTTCATTGAAAATCCTATGGATTCCTACCTTGGACCTTTCGTACCCAGGGGTGAGCTTGACCTTCAACGGATTAGAAGATGATCCTGTAGGAACAATCCTTGGAAAATTGGAATAATAATCTTGTGGACTTCTTTTTGGTGGATCACTCATTCCTTTAATGATATCATCCTTAAAATAAATACCATTTCCTGAAGTCCTGATATGAGTAGTGACTAATAAAACAAGATGTCTCTCTTTATCACTTCTATCATCTAAAACATTACCCCACTTCCTAATTATTGGGGATCAGAATACCTTAATAATATCCCAATGATTATTCATATTCTATTGAACATCAGATTTACATGACCCATCATCATTGGTATAATGTCCTAAAAATTCATTTTCAGTGTCTCCACCATACAATCTTCCCCTTTAGGCTGTGAAGGGGAATCCTCTAGTGTATCACACTAAAAAAGAACCTTGTTTATAGACCCTTGTAGATATTCACCATAATGAGAGCCAACCATTGTGTTCTTCCATTAAATTTTGATTCCATTAGAATAATAGAGACTAGGTCATTTAGAGGAAGAGAAATTTCCTGCCCTCTTTCAACCTTCATCACTTTTTGGTCCAACACAAAAATGTTCCAACCAAAGATCACAACCTTATTTTTGCTACAACATGATACACTTATCTTCGCTATTAACGATAGTCACACCCATTAAATTTTTCTTTCATGTTTTGACTGATCACCCCCAGTAAGATCATATCTTCTGGTACTAGCACCCTACCTCATTCTAGGACACATAACACAATCATTTGCTAAGCGCTGCAAGGCAACATCAATAACATTTATATCTCATGAAATTGATCCCAAAATACCCTATATTGACTTCCTTTGGGAACCAGGTTACATTTTTTGTGGACCATTCTCAGTATTCTATTAATCTTATACTAGATTCTTCTTATTTTTTCATTTACTACACATAGATGCATCATTGCCTCTAATGGATAAGGTTGAGAAAAAAATGGATCCCTTATATGTGTCCAAAGAATGTCCATTTCTCTTGAAATCAGATCAATAATAAGGAATATTTTCATATTCAACATGAAGGTTCAGTTCACCATTCTCAATTCATAATATAAACTCTTTTAAACATTGATATTAAATAAACTTACATAATAACCCTTGAAAACTATCCAAATCTATCTTGTTGTGTGTGATTTTCCATCTTAATTGGAACACCAAATGTAGAAGGAATATCAACAAAAAAATTTAATTCTATAGAATCCAATTAAAACCAATAATTTTAACCCAAAATGTGAAAAAATAGTTTCTATTATCAGGGGGTTGAAACCAAAATTACAAACTGGAATCCTAAAATTATATTGATTTAGAGAAACCAAACCGAATCCCCGTCCATTTTATTTAATTCAGCACTTTGAAACTGAATGTGATAGAAGTCATGCCCCACAGGAATACATTTCCAATTTGATAATCCCCAAATAGAGGATAAACTATTTATAAAATCCTCCAACTTATATGGATTTGTACCCTTCAACAGCATAACCCTCCCAATGATATAATGATGAAAAATTTCAAGCCTCTCTAAGACGACTTCTTGTCTTGTTTTCATGTGAGTATTGTCACCCTTTTTAAAAAACCTACCAAAATAAGAATCATTAAAAGAATAAAATAATCATAGATTCAATAATTCCAAGGATTTACCTTCATCCAGAATTCTTGAGGTTGTCTCTTTTAAAGAAACACCTAAACGATCATCCCACAGCAAACTCTCATACCTTAGGGGGCAGGAAAATTACTATTGAAAACCTTACCTGAAGATAGAGTTTGTTCATCAGTATTATTATGCATTTATGAAGAATCCTTAGACCTAGAGACCAAATTCCTTGCATACGAATATGGATGGTTGTAGACCACAACTCCTATCGACTTTGGAGCTACTTTTTAAAGGGGGTTTTATGAGAAAAAATGATTTTATTTTGTTTTGATGATTTAAATTTTATTTAAATTATGACACTTCTCTGTTTTGAATTTTGAAAAATAGATTCATTATTTTGAATATGGTTCTACAAATTTAATAACTATACTCTTTTAATTTTTGGTCAATATGATTATTAACCATGATAAAATTTACTACCTCAGTAAAGGGTAAATCAGGTTAATCTAAATTAAAAATAAGCGATAAGGGCATAAATTTTCTTGAATATTCATATTGGATGAATTAAATATTACCCTTAACACTTAAGGTTATAAATTGAGTTATTTAATGGACACTTGACTATGAAAATGACTTATAAATTATTAAAATTAAATAAAGTGACAAAATTTCATGCTCGTAGTTTTTATTAAGTATAATATTTTTAATATCGGGGTATCTTGATGATATTCTAGACTATAAATATAATTTTTAGGTATAAAATATTTATATTAATAATTTTAATTTATTTAAAAAAATTAGGACTTAAATAATTACCCTACATGCTTATACAACATTGATGTAGTAATTATTCAATTAATAGAAAAATCAAATAAACGATAAGAAAAATATTAGAAGTAATATAATTTGAGATACTTAAGGTGATAAATTAAATTTATAGAATACAATGAAATTATTAGGATATAATAAAATAGTTTTTTTGAATTTTACTTTTTTTCTTGATGTTTTAAATTTTCAAAGTAGTGACCAGTATAAAAATTTACAATAATGATATTTTTAGTTCATTAAATTATATAAAAAACATTAAAATATTTAAAAAATACAAATTAAATATTATATGATTTAAAATTTCATAAATTGGATATTTATGATCTAATTTAAACCATATATGTAAAAATTGAAACCTTTTAATATTAAAAAAAGTTGTTACAGTAGTTAAAATTAAAAGAGGTTAACTAAGGGTTAACCAAAATGATGAGGTTTAAAATAAAACCAAAATATGTATAAATTTTATTTTTTGATGATATTACAACCTTAACTTATCTTATCTTGTAATAAATTCCCATTTTGTGGTATTTTTATAGAAACTTAATTTATTATAATTTAATCTTTTGGGCAATTTCAAAAACACCCCTCTCCTCCCATATAAATATCACCCCTCACAAACCCTTTTCTTCACACCATCCAAGCCTTTTAGATTTATAAAACATTACTAAAAACTCTACTCACCACTCTCCCCAAGTGTAAGTTCTTATTTACTCACCAAAAGAACAATTCCATGTTCTTAAAGTGTCTTTCAAGAATTTTATATTCAAGTTGTTACTTTCTTTAACTACCTCACTTAACTTCCTTTGGTCTTCTACCTTCACCAATCCTTATTCATCCATCAAAGAATAATAAATACAATATCATGTATATACATAATTATTATATTTCTAATGGAATATTTTCTATCCATACCTTTTTTCTCATATCCTATTATTCAAATAAAGGAAATCATTGTCTAAATTATAAGGATTAACCATCTCGGTGGATAATGAGTTTTCGATTTTCATTACCGCCTCCATGGATAGTTATAAAACTGTTATAATGTTTAAATAATTATATAATAATTATATTAAAACTTATTAAATCTTATTAAACTAATATATAGATATAATATTAAATAAAAAACGCAATACATGATGGATGAAAAAACCACCAAAATAAAATAAACATTTATCATTACTGTTTTATCAAATGATTTATCCTCATGTCAGAAAATAAAAGGATATATGAGACCATTTAAACTTATTTAAGTTTATTAATACCATTTTATTTCACTTTTGTAATATTATTCCTATTTTACAAGAATTTCCATAATTATACACAAGTAAAACGACCATGAAACCATGAAAATAACACTCCCAGAACGACAAAATTAAACCTTATAACTCATTGAAATGGCCATAAATGAACTTAATAAAATTATAATGAATAAAATAAATTTGTAATAGGTTATGAATTAATCAATTAAGGAATATAATTTTATAATTCAGTATATTAAGTTTAGATGCAGAATGCATTTGGACATAAGTGAAGGGATCTCTCTGAACCTCTATATTTTCTTTGGATTGTTCTTTATCTCTATTTTCCAAAATTTATCCGTTAATTATTCTTATATAATTATAATATATTATATTTATATGTACAAAACATATTTATTTATCTCAATTAA
Organism: Viscum album; assembly: GCA_963277665.1. Taxonomy (NCBI): domain Eukaryota; kingdom Viridiplantae; phylum Streptophyta; class Magnoliopsida; order Santalales; family Viscaceae; genus Viscum; species Viscum album. Next base: position 682,747,051 of record OY728139.1, on the reverse strand, counting down.
TCTTTGTTTTATAGGTAATTACATGTTTTATAAGGTTCCCTTCTTAATTCCCCTCGATAAGCAAACCCGATTAAAGAGGTCTTCTCTTTTTCTAAGCCATTTTCAAGTACACTCCTTAGAAAATTTTAAACCTCCAATATTTTTATAAAATCACTCAATTTATTATGAAAACATATTCCTTTTTATTTATGATTTTATGCAAACAATTATTCCTATATCCTCTTTAATGGATCTTTATTCTTTTCCCTAAAACTGTATTAAAGTGGCGCATTTCTAAAGTTACGTAATCATTATTTTTCATGTTTTAACTTCAAATATATATAATTATTCACATTCCATTATTATTTTTCATTTATTAATGTCCAATTATTATTTAATATCTTCTTTAATTGATACCATTATGACACGCCCTTTGGTTATGTCTTATGACTTGATTTTGATGCCCATTTATTTCCATGGGTAACTGTAACACCTGAAGATTTTATGAGATATATTCTTTTTAATTTCTTTCATATATTCTTTTGTACACTACACCAAGATTATCTGGTGCTATATGAAACACCGTATTATCTTGTAGTATATGAAACACTATTCTTGGATCGTGTTACACACAATTTCATGTTTATTTGATAGTAGTTATTCTACGCAACATTGAGACCAACATTTATAATAAACTCAAACCCAACTTAAAAACCTCAAAAAATGACTCAAATCCGAATATCAGATGATATAGGGTTGTAATATCATCATCCAATAAAATTTAGACATGTTGGAAATTTATTTTAAACCATATCAATTTAATTTATCCTTATCTAATTTATTTAATCTTATTTGTGGTTATAATATTCTAAATTTTAAATTGTTATAAATAATTACTTATGTGTTTTGAATTATACATAATTAGGTACTTTATGATATTTTAGACCATATAGATTTCAATTTATAATTTTTAAATATTTATGTGATTTTTAAAAAATTTAATAATATGTTATTTTTATAAAATAACAATAGTGTTAATTTTGACACTATTCATTTATTTGAATTTAAATAAAATCCACACAGAGTATATATTCGAACAAAAATGTTTAATAGATTCTTAACATGTCATATTCATCTAGAAAATCTTTTTTAACATTAATTAGTTCATATAATGTTTATTTTAATTTTTATAAAACCATTTATTTGATACTTCTCTTAATAAAACAATTACTACATCATTTTTGTATAATCATTTAATATAGTTTTTAGTTTCATAAAAATTAAAAATAAAATCCTATGATGAATATAAATATAATAAAATCCATAATAATATTTTTAATCTAATGTAACATCTTAAAATCACAACATTTAAATTTTTATATTTATTAAATTATGAAGGTGATGTATTTGACATCATTTAAAATAAAATAATATAAATGTCCTAATCTATTTTATAAGGCTCAATGATCCAACAATTGTCCCTTGGATTATTAGGGTATATATATGCTCGACCATTAAGTTTTTTTCAAGTTTCTAGTCCTTTTGATAGGTATTATTATTTTAATAAAAACTATATTATTGATGTTTCACTAAATAAATATTTTCTACATCATTAATGTATAAGCTATTAAGGAACTTAAATATTTCATAAAAATTAAATAAAAAATTACCATGATAAAGAAAAATATTTTAGATTTCAAATGATTATTTATAATTGAAATTATATTCTATATAACTTTATATTAAAAATAATCTAATTATTAATGTTTGAGTGAGACATATTTTACTTTCTTTAAAATAAAATAAATTAAAGGTATTAATCACATCCAAGTGGGTTGAAATGGATTATTTTTAGACCTAAATATTACTTAGGACTAAATATAATTATCCAATTATTTTAATAAAAGTTTTAGGGTAATTGTATAATATTATGTTTACCCTTAATTACCTAATTAACCTTTAACTATGGTAAATAAAATTTACCATAGTTACTATTCATAATTCCCAAAAATATAAAGTAGCCTATTAACATAATTTTCACCTAGTGATTCCAAATATGGAATCCATTTTTCCAAATTCAAAACACAGAAGCTGCAATAATTAATTTAAAATTATTCCCGTTGTTGAAAAAACAGGTTTTTTTGTTTAAAACATTGCAAAAGATTGAATTGATTTAACCTACGAATTCAACGTAAAATCAATGACAATGACATACATTATATTAAATTATAAAACTATATTCTATTTATACTTTAAAACAAGTTAATATTATAATCTAACCATATAATTTATCTCGATGAAAAAAGTTGTTTTTAAGTAAAATTTAGCGTGTTTTTACTATTCATCAAAATATGAACGTTGTCAAAAAATTATCAAAACTTTAACCAATGTAAATTTTAATATCCTGATTCAAAATAAGAAGTTTATTTTGTAAAATTGAACTTATAAACTGTTCAAAAATTATATTTAAAATGGGTGTGCCATCAAAAGGCGGCAAAACTTCATTTTTTTAAAAATACTTATTTTACCCGAAAAAATTATTTTGTTCTCATACCATGTTCTAGAAAATGTGTAATATAAATAATAATGTTATAAAATTCAAAATTTATTTAATACTATTCATAACTACTAGTTCATAATAATATTATAATCATATATCATTGTTTAGTGAAACCCAGTATTGCGTACAATACACGCTATCGAGGAAGGCTGTAATTGCGTGTATATCAAGCAAAATGAGGGTTGTGTGTAGTGAAAGACTCTTTTGTTGTTGGGTATAACAGAATCCAACTATATTTCATTTATACATTGAATATATATATATATATATACACACTCAATGTTGCATAGAATAACTACTATCAAACGAACTTGAAATTGTGTGTAAAATGATCCAAGAATAGTGTTGTGTATACTGCAAGATAATACAGTGTTGTGTATAGTGCAAGATAATATTGGTGTAGAGTACAACAGAATATATAAAAGAAATTAAAAATAATATATCGCACAAAATCTCAGGGTGTTACATTCTACCCCCTTAAAATGAATTTCGCCCTCGAAATTCGTCAGGGTTATAAATGGTTTATTACTTGAGAGTTTCTTTTATAGAAACCCACATTGTAAAAAGGAATACTGAAGCATAATTTTAAAAAATAATGTATGAAACGTAAATATTTCCCAAAGTAACTCATCACTGAGTTTCCACATACGATAACATAGGTGAAAATATGGATATAGATGAAAAATCTAACCATCAAGTTCTGATGTAGAGTGATAGAGAACATGGCTATGAAAAAGCCAACAATCACAAAGCCATAAATTTGTGATGATCTAAGGTACCCTATGATTCATCAGGTATGAGGGTACTAGGACAACATTTTTGGTCTTCAAGTTATTTTCCCTAAAATTGGTGAATTATTTGTATAAGGATAAATACTTACCTAATTTCAGTGTAAAATCATCGTTGGACATATCATGAACAATTTCCACTTCATCTCTATTTAAAAAAATGAAGTTGAAGTTTTCATTCATGAAGTGTTAGGAGATAATGTGATAGAATGATAAATCATCCCATATTTTTCTATCATAAAAAGGTTAGTATAAGTTATTTAATATACATAAGTCTATCTATGGTGAGATTAATCGTATATGGTTCCGAAAATGGACTTATACTTCATCTATTATACCGATTAATAAAATAAAACTAGTTTATACTAAACAGGGACTTCATGTATGCCAGTGGTAGGCGATAAAGTCATGTCTCACTTCGGTTGTGGGTTCGATCCCCACAGCCATGTCTGACGCGACGGGTTATTTCTCGTCCTATGGGTTGTCCTTTTTCTAAAACTATACAGTTATAAAATTCCAGAAATAATATCGAAAAACAAGTTCTATACTTAAATAATACTATCTGATGTCTAATTTAATCTATTACAATGTTTAGGCTTATCAAAAATAATTATGTCCAATCTCATAGTAAAAAAACAATTACCAGAAGGGTCATATAACAAGCATGTGAATACCATCATTTATCCCCCATATATCATAAGATATATCTTGTTGGTCACATTCCAGACATGTGAATACCTTTATTATATATTCTCTTGAAACATGAATTACCATAGAACCATAGTGAAAACCTGAATTCTGTCAAAAGTTAACTCTTTCCACATACCAAAATCCCAAAATTTCTATATACTCAATCCATGATATCACACTGTCCTTATATCATTCATGAGCACATTAATACTATCAAACATCTCATTATCTCTTTATCCCTTCATTATGCACATATCATCTACTTTCCAAAAATATCTGAATAAACTTTCATGGTTACAGGTACCATTCAACATATACTTTAAAAGACTTTAGAAAAAACAATAGTGTAACAATCCTTATTGTGTCTTTATTCCATAATACCATTACCTACACAACATAACTCTTGATAAACATAAATCATTCCAATATCTTCTTAAACCATTAACCAGGCTTCAATAATTCTTTCAACTCACATATCATATGTAGTCTCTTCATCATCATCAATATAAATACTACACATACGACCATGATGATTCTCTTCATTTGACTTTCCCTTATGAAATTGGTTTGCATAATGCCCGTACATTCCACATTTAAAACATTTAACTATTTTTGATGTCTTAGAAACACCATTATCCTTGTCCATGGTGTTAACTTAACCTTTTCCATTGAAATTGCTGGCTTTGTGTCCTTATTTTCCAAACCCAAAGCATCTTCCAGTTCATTTGAAACATTCTCTCAGATGCCTCTTCCCACATAATTTACATGAGGGAAACTGAACATTCTTTCCTCTATGATCATCATGAAACTCCATATTTATCTTATTAGATGAGTCAGGAAACTTACCAAAGTTGAGATTATTGATCATATTATGAGATTTCTGATTAGGCATAATAACGATGTTTGGACTTCCAAATATCGTTTCATTTGGTTGATCATGAAAAATATCATTCCATTGTCCATCATATCCTCCATTATCGTGAATCTTCATGTTTCCATCCATTTTCTAAAACCCAAAAAGAATAGTGTGAGAGTAAAAAATCATGCTAGGAAAAAAACATAATAAAGTGGGAGTACCTTCAATATCTAACATCTTAGGTTTAATTCTAAGATAGTTACCGTAATTCTAGGACTATAACCTATACTTATACTTAACCTTAGGGACATTCCTAAACATACCATTGAAATATCTCTCGGTATTTCACTAATGTTTTCACATCCTAGTTTCCAAATGTTAACTAAACCTTTCCTCTGATACCAACTGTAGAGACTCAAAGCGTGACGTACATGGACATTACATTACTTTTGCAGAATATTTAATACATAACAAAAACAGACACCCAAGGACCGTAGTAGTTTAGTGTCTTTGAAAACTTGAAACACAATATTATAATAATGGTGAAATATCATCAACATCTCTCATAAATATCTTTCCTTTTTGTTTTCTTACTTAAAACCTTTTTTTATATCCTTTGTTCCAATTTCTTCCATACGTGTCTGAAACACCTTTCCTTCGACGCGTCTCCTCTTAACCCCCACATAGGGCACTAAAGTTCGTCTTTGAAGAAGACCAGGACCTCTAGTAGGTTTCTAGGGGTGTGGAGAAGTGAAATGGGCAGGGTTTGGCCGATCATGAAGGCTCAAATATGTTTGAATAGGAGAGGGGGTAGATGCCCTTTTATAAGGGAGGATAGGGGCACTTTTGGAAACCTCTAAAATATTAATTTATAATAAACTCAAAACCCACTTAAAAACATCCAAAAATGACTAAAATCTGAATATGAGATGATATAGGGTTGTAATCTCATCATCCAATAAATTTTATACATGTTGTAAATTTATTTTAAACCATATCTATTTGATTTATCTTTATTTAATTTATTTAATCTTATTTGTGGTAATAATATTCTAAATTTTAAATTGTTATAAATAATTACTTATGTGTTTTAAATTATCCATAATTCGGTACTTTATGAAATTTTAGACCATATAAATATCAATTTTTAATTTTTAAATATTTAGGTGATTTTTAAAAAATTTAATAATATGTTATTTTTATAAAATAACAATAGTGTTAATTTTGACACTATTCATTTATTTGAATTTAAATAAAATCCACACAGAGGATATATTCAAAAAAGATGTTTAATATATTTCTAACATGTCATATTCATCTAGAAAAATTTTTTATAACATTAATTAGTTCATATAATGTTTATTTTAATATTTTTAAAACTATCTATTTGATATTTCTCTTAATAAAACAATTACTACATCATTTTTGTATAATCATTTAATATATATATTAATTTCATAAAAATTAAAAATAAAATCCTATGATGAAGAAAATATAATATATTTCATAATAATATTTTTACATGAATTTAGAATCTTAAAATCACAACATTTAAATTGTTATATTTATTAAATTATGAAGGTGGCATCTCTGACATCATTTAAAATAAAATAATATAAATGTCCTAATCGGTTTTATGAGGCTCCAAATGGTCCAAAAAAAGACCCTTGGATGACTAGGATATATATATACTTGACCAATAAGCTTTGGCAAGTTTTTGGACCTTTTTATAGGTATTATAATTTTAATAAAAACTATATTATTGATTTTTCACTAAATAAATAATATCTACATCATTAATGTATAATATATTAAGGTAATTAAATATTTCTTAAAAATTAAAAATAAATTACCATAATAAATAAAACAAATTTATATTTCAAATGAGTATTTATAATCGAATTTATATTCTGTATAACCTTATATTAAAAATAATCTAATTATTAATGTTTGAGTGAGACATATTTCACTTTCCTTAAATTAAAATAAATTAAAGGTCTTAATCACATTCAAGTGGGTTCCAATGGATTCTATTTAGACCCAAATATGACTTAGGACGAAATATAATCATACAATTATATTAATATTAGTGTTAGGATAATTTTATAATATTATTTCTACCCTTAATTACCTAATTTACCTTTAACTGTGGTAAATAAAATTTACCATAGTTACTATTCATAATGCCCAAAAATAAAAAGTAGCCTATTAAAATAAGTTGGACCTACTTATTTTAAATATGGAATCCATTTTTCCAAATTCAAAACACAGACGTTTCAGTAATTAATTTTAAATTAATCCCATTGTCGAAAAAAATGGTTTTTTAGTTTAAAACTTTGCAAAAGATTGAATTGATTTAACTTATGAATTCAATGTAAAATCAGTCCTAATTACATAACTTATATTAAAAGATAAACATATATTCTATTTATACATTAAAATAATTTACTGTTATAATTTAACCATATAGATTATCTCGATGAAAAAAGTTGTTTTTAAGTAAAATTTAGCGTGTTTTTACTATTCAGTAAAATAAGAACATTGTCAGAAAAATATCAAAACTTTATCCAATGTAAATATTTATATCCTTATTCAAAATAATAAGTTTATATTGTAAAATTTAACTTATAAAATTGTCGAAAATTATATTTAAAATGGGTGTGCCATCAAAAGGCAGCAAAACTGCGTTTTTTGAAAAATACTATTTTACCTGAAAACTTATTTTTGTTCTCATTCCATGTTCTAGAAAATGTTTAAGATGAATAATAATGTTATAAAATTAAAAATATAGTTAATAATATTCATAACAGCTATTTCATAACAATATTATAACCATATATCGTTGTTTAGTGAAACTCTGTATTGCGTACAACGTGCGATATAGAAGAAGGTCATGATTACGTGTAATGAAAGCAAAGTTAGGGTTACGTGTAGTGCAAGACTCCTTTGTTGTTGCGTATAAAAATATCCCACTATATTTCATTTATACATTGAATATATATATATATACACTCAATATTTCATTGAATAACTACTATCAAACAAACTTGAAATTGTGTGTAACAAGATCCAAGAATAGTGTTGCGTATAAAATCGCGGGGTGTTGTAGTAACCCTTATATTTATTCTTTATGCATGATAATTTATGTGGCACATGTATGCAATAAAAGGTTATGATGGTTGCACCCATATAACTATAAAATTCATTGGGTAATTTTTTTTGTATCATGATATGTTATGTATGGGATTATGGAGTAAACCTAATCCATTATGGGAATTTGGCCACCATGTGATATAGTCTCAATAGTTATCCTAGAATCATGTTTGTTTCATGTTATATATTGTGGAAACTTTCTTATGTTTCCAAGATCATATAATTTCATGTTATATATGTTATGATTCCATATGTTTATTCATGATCAAATACTTGTATGTTATCATGTTATACCTTATAACTCATGTGTTATGCTTCATTCCCATATTTATTCCCTTATTGGTATTTTTAGCTCATCCATTATGTCTATGTATTTTCCTAGGTTATCCTATACAGTTGTAAGAGCACAAATGTATTTATGAGATCATTATTAAGATTAATAAAAATATGTCTTATTTTGTTTATATGTTTCTTAATTATGTGCCTAGTCTTCCAATGACACTAAACTTTTTGATCCTTAGTTTGTATTTTATAGATAATTATGGTTAAAATCATGAAATAATATGTGTAAAATGCTTGGGTCACTACTATTTGTATTGGATCATGGCATAGTTATTTGGGGGGATTATGACTAGAAAACTATAGTAAGAACCCTAGGGATAATTCTATCACCATGTATAACCTATATTTCAACTTAGAGAATCAAAAGTTAGGACATACTTTTCATTCATGAGTTTATAATTTTATGATCATAATTTACTTTTTATATGATCATTAGTTAACTATTCAATCCCCCTAATTTTATTTATTTATTATTAGTTAATGGATAAAAATAGAAAAACTCATACTAAAAACCAACGTTATAGGAAATGTGGTGATTTCCTTAATGATATGCAAAACCTAATAGAAACGAGATCTCATAACTTCATGGTAGTACTATCTCAACTGGATTATGTTTTGAATAATAACATAAATTTTATAGAACACCCTCATTATCCTAAGAAAGAAAATGTTGGGGTTGAATCCTTTATATAGAAAAGTACTCCTGTATTCATTTGACCTTATGATCACCTCACTGTTACATAATGGATTCATACTATTGAGAAAATATTCTTCATCCTCTAGTTCTCAGAAGAAGACAAAGTTGTGCTGGTAGCCTATAATATTGATGGGGAAGCTGATTAGTGGTGGACACAGATAAAGAACATGAATAGTAAATAGGAAATTGATTCTATGGAATGTGAAGAGTTCAAGAAAATATTTTTCAATAAATATTTTCCTTGAACTCTCCATATTAAGATATAGAGGGGGTTCCTCAGACTGAAGAAAAATGAAGATGAGTATATCAGAGTGTACGAGGAAACTTTTACAAGGGCTTTATGATACACCTCTAGATTTTTCATGAACACTAAAAGTAATTTTTATTGATTATTTAGTGGAATAACCCAAATTCTACAAAAATAATTTGTGATTTGAGACTTTGATAGATATGAGGAGATTTTATATTGTGCCTTTAAGGTTGAGATAGAGATTGGAGACTCTCATTGGTCACATGGTTTTGGGGAAAAATAGAAATATGGAGTTTAATATGGGAGGATCAATAGATAAATCTAATGGGGGAAATAAATACCAACATCCCACATGTCTAAATTATGGGAAGAAGCATCCCAAAAACAACCTAAAGGGAACTAGAAGATTATTCAAATGTGTAAAAGAGGAGAATCAGGCTAATAATAAGTCAAGGGATATAAAGAGGCCCACTAATGTAGAAGAATAAAGAACGGTCCATATAAACAGTCAAAATATAGTACAGAGTTTTAACAGTAAGAAACATGCGAATTATGGGATCCAATGCCCTAACATAGGGGTTGTTGTAGATAATCAAAGAAAAAAACCAACAAGGTAGAAAGGAAGGGAATATGCTATCACTACTACTGAGGTACATCCCAAGAATGATATGGTGATAAGTATGCTGGTTATTTATTCCAGAATATAAAATGTACTATTTGATTCTCATTCTATGAATTATTTTGTATCTTTCAATTTTAGTAGATCTTTTCAAACATGACCTCAAAATATGGGGATTAAGTTATCTATGAGAATAGAAAAAGGGGAAATTGTTTCATCTAAAGTATATAACTCATCCATAGTAAATTTCTCTGGACTAAAACTACCATAAAATATCATCTTACTTCATTTTGTGGAGTTTTATTCTATATTGGGAATGGATTGTATATCATTATATAAATACAACATAAACTGTTGGGAGAGGGAGATCACTATTCACATCCCGAGGTATCCTCCAATTCTATATAATTTTATGGTGGAGGATAAATCTCCAAAATAATCATCAAATAAAGTGTGGATACTATTTCTTTGTGAGAAATAATATCTATCTAAAATGATTGAGATAACGAGGAGTATCATGCTTGAATTAATGAACATTGTGAGGTACTACCATGATGTGTTCCCTAATGAATTTCAAGGTCATCCCCCTAAACAAGAGGTTGATTTCTCAATTTAACTTTTACCTCGATATATATCCATATTAAAGACACCTTATAGAATGTCCACCATTTAATTGGAAGAATTAAAGAAGTAGTTACAAGAGAATCTGGATAGGTGTTTCATATGCCCAAATACATCACTATGGGTTGTTCCAATCCTCTTTGTAAATAAGAAGGATGGATCAAAGAACTTATTAATTGATTATCATGTGCTAAAAATCATTATAAATAACAGGTATCCCCTTCCACATATATATGACTTGTTTGATCAAATACATGCGGATAAGTATTTCTCTAAAGTGGGAATTCAGTCAGGGTATAACCAATTAAATTTAAAGAAGAATGATATTCCCAATAATGCCCTTAAAATGGGATATGGAAACTATGAGTTCAAATTGTTTCCATTATAACTCACTAATACTCCATAAAAAATCATGGAATAAATAAAAATAGTATTTAGATATTACATTGGAAAATTTTTGGTAGTCTTAATAGATGATATTCTTATATACTCTAAGAGAAAGGAGGAGAATAAGGAGATTTTGAATTTTAGGATAAAGAAATTTTAAAGGGAGAAACAATATGAAAAGTATAGTAAATTTTAGTTCTAGAGAGAGGAAGTGTCATTATTGATACAAGTTATCACCAATAAAAGGATATATGTGGATCCTTCTAAGACAAAGGTAATTGAGGAGTGGCCCAGACTAGTATCTTTAATGGAGATCCATAGTTTCCTTGGTCTATTAGGGTATTACCAATTATTTTTGAAGAACTTTTCATGATTTTCAAACCCAATAACCAAGATGACTTGAAAGGGAGTGAAGTTTTTCTATAAAAGTGAATGTGAATATTTCTTCAAAGAGTTGAAAAGGAGGCTTACACTACACCAGTAATCACACTACCCACAGGTGGAGAACTCTTTATGGTATACAGTGATGCATCAAAAAAGGTATTAGGATATGTACTGATAGAAAATGATTAAGTGATAGTCTACACCTCAAGGAAGTTGAAGGTTCATGAGAAAAACTATCTCACAGATGATCTAGAGTTGGAAATTATGATCTCCATGTTGAAAATATGTGGTATTATCTCTTTGGGGAGAAGTATGACATATATACTCATAAAAAGAGATTCAAATATATATAAACATATATGGATCTTAATATACACAAGAAAATATGGTTATATCTCATCAAGGATTATGAATTCTCAATCCACTTCCATCCTGGTAAAGAAAATAAAATGGAAGATGCTCTAATTAGAAAGGATCATACAACTTTATAAATGATGATAATTGAGAAGGATCCAATATTCTTATACTTATAATAGATGGATATGGGAATTATAAGGGAATTAACATCATCATTTCTTTCTCAAATGATTTCTTAACCATCCTTTATAACGAAGATAAAATATGCTCAAAATTATTTTGTGGAAATTCAGAAGAAGGTGGAAGCTATCAAGAATGGTAAATCCACTAAGTTTAGAATTGATGCGGAACGATTCGTAATATTTGGGTCATGACTATGTGTACCATCATATCTTTAGATAAAAAGGCATATTTTGAATTATTTAAATAGCTCGAACTTTTCCATACATCTATGGAGGATGAAGATGTATCGAGATATTTTAGAGCACAATTGGTGGGACAATATGAAGAAAGAGATAACAAAATATACATCAAAGTGTCTAGTATGATAGAAAGTGAAATATGAAAGGAAAAAGTCTAAGGGTATGATGAAATCGTTACTTATACCTAAATAGAAAAGGAAAAACACTACCATGGGATTTTTCACTAGACTTCCTAAGAAATATATAGAATATAATGCTATATGGGTTATTATGGATCATCCTATAAAGACAGTTCACGTTATTGAAATTCAAGAGGACTTATCACTTGATCAAATTGAACAGATATACATCATAGAAGTGGTGAGGATACATAAATTACCATTATCGATTTTATCCGATCAAAATTTAGTATTTTCCTCTAAGTTCTGGAAAAGTATCTAACATTCTATAAACACTAAAATGAACTTCATTAATGCTAATCACCCCCAAACAGATGGACAGTCTAAGAAAACGAAACAGTCACTTGAAGAAATTTTGAGAGAATTCTCAATAGACTCCAAAGGAGGATGGGATCATCATCTTCCACTGGTTGAGTTATTTAACACCCCAAGGTTTTAAAAATAAATTTAAATACATGAAATAATAAATCTATATGAAAGGAGATAGTTATAAACTATTCATTAAACTTAAATTTTCTACTTCTATGATTTGATTTTCGAAAAACGTACATCCATGGTTGTGATCAGTAAGTTGTTTGGAGTCTGATAAAACCGAGTTGATTTTTTAGTGAATAGTAACATACCCTTATGAATAATAATATGAATAGTAATATGACCCTTATGAATAGTAAATCATATTTTTATTTTATTTTCTTAGGTTTATAAGATAATGAGATCTTGATTAATTTTTTAAGGTGATATAAACTCATTTATAGTTTTAAAATTGTTATTTTTGGAAAAAAGTATGATTTTATTTAAAAATTAAATTACAAATATTTCAAAAATTATTTTCAAAAAATGGTGTTCATTTTTTAATTCCACACATTGGAAAATGGTTGGGGTAAATTTTTTTAATTTTTTTGAAATTCTTGAATTTTTTATGAATAGTAAAATACAGTATTATACCATATATATACATTATCAGTTAAATACATTATTCATAGCATCATGGATGATGTAAGAACCCTTGGTTCGAAATCAAATGCGCTATTTAATTTTTAGGGTCACATGAATCAATACTATTCATATTCTTGAGAAAAAATATTAAACTAATGATTAAAATAATGGAAAACTCTTCCTCTCCTCCACTATAAATACCACCATCACCCCCCCCCCTCCTCACACACCTCTCAAGATTTTGACATTACCTAAATTATACCAAATCCCCTTTCCAATGAACTTCCCACATCTAAGACCTTCTGTTCCCAACAAAATCCTAAAACTAAATTCCTTAAGGAGGATCTCAAAGAGAATAGATAAAGAAGTAGGAATCCTCTTTCATTTTCTTGTGTTTTCTTTTCAATTCCTTTTCATTTCATATACTACCTTACCCTAACCATATCCAGAAGTCATCAAAGCTTCATAATATTATATATTATGCATTTTATCATGTTTATGGAAAACATTAATCATCATTATTCCTCTCCACTTTCTCCTATTCTAAAAATAAAAACCCGGTCTGTGATGTGCCAATTTACCAAAATCATGGAAGATGTATTTTCAATTTATATTACATCATTAAAAACTGGTTATAAAACCATTTTAATGGCAGAAACATATTTTAAATGTTATTATATTTCCTCTTTAATTTTTTTTTATTTAACATATATACATAATATTATATTATATACTGAAACTAGTTTGTGATTATCAAAGAACCGCCAAAATGATCTAAACGGATATCACTAATGATTTATCTAATGATTCATCCTCATACTATATAAAAAATGATTTAAGGAATAATTTAATATTATATAAACTTATTAATTCCATTTCATTCCACTTTTGGAGTTTTGATTCCATTCGACAAGGAAATACTTTACAAACAGACCTTGGAAATCATGTAAAGAATGCATCTGAAATAATGGAAGGAACAAAATATTATTAATTAATGGGTGGAATGATGATATAAATTAATCATATAAGGTGTTATAAACATAAATATGTTTCTTTAAAATATTAATAACACTATTTTAACCATTATACAGAAGGGTTAAACAAGTTTCAAGTAAGACAAGCCCTATGTAAGAGAATTCTTCACCCAATTTCCATTCTTTGGGTTATCCTTCCTCTTCATTGATTATATGGTACAGAGAATATTTGTGTAATGAATTTTTTTTATATTATTTTTTATTATATCGATTTATAATGTATACATATAATAATTTAATTTTATTAATTATTACTTCAATTATATTATATTTGTAAGGGAATTTTCATTAAAAATCCTCTTTTAAAATTCTTTTTTAAAAAAAATCAAAAGAAATTTTTTTTGAAATTATTCACGTATTATGACTATATTATGGATCTTGGAAATTGTTTTTGATGAATTTTGGGACCTATATATCCCTCTAATTCATTGGGTATGTGTAAGTTAGAGGTTGGATGTATGGTTACTCCAACTGTAATTGTGATGGTTACACCATAAGGTATCCATGAGGGTTATATTGTAAGGTATATATGGGGGTTACAGATCATAAGTTATCTATGAGGGTTACAAAATTAATTAAGTAAATCCTCAAGATTCCTTTATTCTCTATTTATGTTTTCTATGATTTATGGAAATATCATGTTTCAGAAAGTAATTATATGATTCTTTATGGGTGATAAGTATGTCGTTGTAAAAATGATTTCATATATTTATAAGTATTCATGGAAAAATGGTTTATTTCCTTACTTTTATATCTCTTAATGAAGTTTTTATTCTCATACCATGTTTTTAAATGCTTTTAATAAGTTATAAGGATGTGTAAGAGAAATAATTAAATCTGGTTAAATGTTGTGAGGTTTTTGTCAAAGAAATAATGTTGTTGTTTTGTGTTTAAAATTTTATGCTTTGTAAGAAATGGATATTGTTTTAATGGTACCTGCATTGTATGATTGTGGGTTAATATGTATGAGTTATGTCCTAACTTTCTATAACTATAATCGAAAAGATCTTTGGGGAATGTAAAGAAGTGAAATCTAGTTTAAATAACTAGAATATGTAATGTTTAAGGTTGGGACCTTATAAGTTCTATTACATTCGTAGTTTCCACTCAAGCATCCAAATAACACCATATGAAGCAATTTAAGGGAAAATATGTAGCACACTTGCATGATGGGATAAATATGTTGAATATATTTTATTGGGGCCTAAAATGGCCAATTAAATGGTAGAAAAGATGAAAAACATCCAGTAGCACATTAGGGCTTCCTAAAGTTCACAAAAAATATATATAGAAAATTTTCGATGGGAATTAGAGTTTGAGGTTGGAGATATGGTATTAATTTTCATATCTACATGGAAGAGAGTAATTATATTTGGGAATAAGGGAAAGCTAAGTCCCTTGTACATCATCCACTTTGATATTCTTGATTGTATTAGATTTGTGGCATATCAACTAGCACTTCCACCAACCATGTGTCAAATACATGATTTTTTGACTCCTAGTGTTTTAATCATGTTTTAATGCTCACAAATCATGTTTATCATGTTTAACATATCAAAAATAATGTATTAATATTGTAAATTTTGTTTAATATTGTTCTATTTTTTTAGTATCATTATGCTTAAATCTAATCCATTTTATAAGTATTGCTTCTTAAGACAGCTTATAGAAATTTGGCTAAGTCTGTGACACCGTAATCTTGCTACCAGTTCCAAAATTTCACAATGTCTGTGACAGCATAACCTTGCTACCGGTTCTAAATTTTGAAAAAGGACCTGAAATCGTAACGCTGACATCGTAACCCGAACACCGTAACCCAGACACCATAACCCTGATATCTTAACTCAGATACTGTAACCCTGACACCATTCCATGAGTTCCTATTTTATAAAAGGACTTTCTATTATAACCCTTTCTATTGTGACCATGATACAAGTTTCGAACTTCACAATGGATTTTCTACCGTGAACCAGTTAGAGTCACACCATGCTACCAGTTTCAGATCTCAACCCAATTATGGCACTGTGATTGTCTCATCGCACAAAGGAAAAGGAGAAGACACTATTCCAAGTGACACCATATCAAGACACAAACTGTGACATTATTCCATATATAACCATTTTTTTCCTTTTTCAATTAAATTTAAAATTTATTTATAATGGTCATATTTGAGTAATTTAATGACACTGGCATAATTAATTATCTTTTATAGACACGTCACCTGACAGTACGTGTTGTGAGGTGTAGAAATTGTGCTTCATTTCAACTCTAACACATGCACCAAAAATAAAAAAGAAAAGTGTGGCACTGGAGCATATGAGTTCAAAAAGTTTAATGCATGCAAAAGAGAGCAGAACACACGAAGAAATATCGATTCTTGAAGGCTAAACTGGTGTTGATTAGAACATCAAACATTCTCGCAACAGAAAATCTAAGAGTAAAACATCTCATTGAACATGAAACTAGAAGACGAGACCCATGATACTCTATTTTTTACAAGGGGACTTGGAAATCCTATATTCTACATACTACAAGTCCAAAGATGCATAGAACAACACTCAGAGCATTTCTAACCCTTTCTTATTATCTTTTCATTATTTTGTACTTTTTATTACGTTTAGATCAGTGTGTGTGTATATTAAAACACACTCTATCTCCTGCATTAAATTGGAGGATACAAGATATCCCCAGTAAAATATCTTTTTTACACATTTTTTCACCCATGTGTAACTATGGAAGAGGTCGTGTGTGACCTGGTTGTTAACTTTCCCACGTAGAACAGTAGAAGAGGTCTTGTGACCTAGACAGTCCTATGTACTGTTGTTATCCCCGATCTAGGGTGTGGATAAAATATTTATATATATATTTCCTAGTGTCAGGTGATCACTAACTGGAATATATTAGGTCTCATCTTGAGAAAATACCACTTGTTTTATCTGATGTTTCTTTCAATTTAGTTTCTCTCTATTTTAACTAAGATTTCAAAAAACTAGATTTTACATTGATAGTTATTCTTGTATAGTAGTTATAATTGTTTTTTCCTATTATAATAGTTTCAAAAGTGGTATCAATATCTCATATTAATATTACTGAGAATTAATCAATCTTTTAAGAATCTATTTTAATAGTCAAACTATTGTATTCATCTTACCTTGATTAACTAGCCTATTTTATTTTAAATTGGGGAAATATTTTTAAATGAACTTTTTAACAAAAAAATTTATAGGAACTCAATTCACCCCCCCCCCCACTTGAATTTCCTAGTCCAGTTAACATTTTCTATCATAGGAGTTTTTAAAATGCCTATTTTAAAAGTTTTCAATCTGTTTAAAATATTTTCCAACTATGATTTTAATTGTGTTTTAAAGATCTCAAAATTTCTATTAGTTATGAATTTTTCGTTATTTAAAAACAAAAATATAAACTTTATTATTTAGTATGGATAATATATTGGAAGGTGTTTCTACCAACACACCTCCATTATTTAATGGATGTAATTATCCACAATGGAAAATTAAAATGAAGATACACTTATAAAGTATGGGTTTTGAGATTTGGTCTTCCATTATAGATGAGTATAATATTCATTATACTAATAGAACACTTGGGATGACCCAACTAAGGCTTCCTATAATAATATTTGTAAATAAATGAATGCATTATACTGTTCTTTTGGTGATGAATAGTTTAACAGAAATTATTCATGTAAAAAAGCCCATGAAATTTGGGATACTTTATCTATTTCACATGAAAGAACCTCTAGTGTTAAGGAAGTGAGACTTAACACATATAATATTAATTGTGATAACTTTAAAATTAATCCTGATGAGCATACATCTGACATATATCTCTATTTTAATGAGATTGTGAACACTATGATCACACTGGGACGAGATGTTACAGCCAAGGAGAAAATTATGATAACACTCATTTGCATACTAGAAAAATTTAGAGGGACCTATATCTCAATTAGATAATCTTGTGATATTATCAAGCTACTAGTCAAGGATCTGATAGATATGTTGATGATGTATGAGGATGAATTGAAAGTCAATAAGTAAGAGGAAGATAAAACAAAGAGAAAGTCATTAACCTTTAAAACCACTACTTCCAAAACTAAATAAAAGGAAAAGTAGAATTTACAATCCTTTACAGAAAGTTCCAGTAGTGAACAATCATCACCGAGCAGTGATGAGGAAATGGACCAATTAGCTAGATGATTTAATAATTTCTATAGAAGAAAAAAAAATTCATAAATCCAAAATTCAAAGGAAGATATGATCATAAGGGAAACTGGAAGAAGTATTTGAAAAGAAGTGACAAATATGATTAAATAGTCTTGTATGAAAGAAAAAGAAAAGGAAATGTAAAGGTTGATTCTATTACGTTAAAATATGAGAAGAAATGTGAGGAAAAAGATAGAAAGTATAAAAATGTCATGAAGGCAACATAGAGTGATTTTGAGGACAAATCAAGTGACTCGGAGTCTTCACATGATGAAAAGTCTGACAAGACCAATATGTGTTTTATGAAAAACAAATATGAGGTAACCCTTGATTCTCTTATACAAAATTCTTATTATTCTGGATATGAAAGTGATTCTAAAAATATGACTAGTGAAGAATTATTTGAATATTATAATATGTTTGAAGACAATTGTAAAAATATTAAAGATAAATAAAAATCATTAAAGAAACAACATGATGTAACCACTACTATGAAATATGAACCTTCTCTAGAGAAAGATAAAAATGTTCAATTATTCAAGGAGAACAATGAACTTAAGTTATCTAATGAGAAATTGAAAAAGGACCTAGAGAAATTTAAAAATGAAAAAATAATCTTACATAGACGATTGGTAAAAAAAATTCCCATAGATACACTACTGGTATATGATACTAACCTAGGAAACGAAATATTACCAAAAACACGTTTGTAACTAAATTCGGGAAATATATTTTTCTATCCAAAAATGAAAATTCTACTGTTAGTTTCAGTTATAGAAAATATATTAGTACCTCTAATTTTTATGGAGAAAATAGAGTTCATTTTTTAAATATGTTATATAATGTTTATAGGAAACACATGATGAAAAAGTGGGTACAAAAAACACTAATTACTATTGTTTCTGGACTCAAACAAATCTTGGTAGAAAAATCTGTTTTTGTTTGATTATTTTTTAGGAAACCTATATAAAGAGCTCCTGAAATAGATTATGCTACATGGAAAGTGGATGTTCAATACACATGACAGGGTATTACTTATGCTTCATGAATTTAATAAATATTTATGGGGGTAATATTACCTTTGGTGACAATTCTAATGGAAAAATAATTGTCTTAGGCTTGATTGGTAACTCTAACTCAGTTTTAATTTCTAAATTAATTTTTTGTTGATGGATTAAAATATAATATTCTTAGTATTCCAGAACTATGTGATGATGGATTTCATATTATATTTTAAAATTATTTTAGAAATGAAAGTGTTTATAATGTTAACTTAGATTCTTTAGTTTATCAAAATGTTGCATTCTTGATTGTTTTTCACAATGAGTCTTGAAGTTTTCATAGAATACTGTGACACTATAATTTATACTTCCTTATAAATATTACTAGAAAAGGTTTACTCAAGGATATACCCAAACATGAGTTTCCAAATGATAAAGTATGTAATCCTTGTTAAAAGGGTAAATAGAAAAAAATCCCTTTCAAACCAAAGAAAGATATTTCAACTTCTCAACCTATCAATTTGGTTCACGTGGATTTTTTTCAACCTTCTATAGTCTCAAGTCTTAATGGGAAACACTATCTTTATATTCTTATAGATGACTATTCTAGGTATATTTGGACTAACGATTTAGATCAAAAAAGTGAAGAATGTAATTACTTCACCAAGTATGCTAGGACTGTAAAAAAATATTAGTGGTCTTAGGTTAAAATCTCTAAGAAGTGACCATATAAGTGAGTTTGAAAACCAAGAGTTTGAATCCTTTTTCTCAAAAAATGGCTATAGTCATAAATTATCTTCCCATAGGACACCTCAACATGATGGATTTGTAGAAAGAAGAAATAAAACCTTGAAATAAAATCATATAACTATGCTTAGTGAATATGTGTTATCTATTTATTTTTGGGATGAAGCTGTCAATATAGCATGATATATTATTAATAAAGTTTTATCAAACCTATTCTTAAAAAAACTCCCTATGAGTTGTAGAACAATAGAAAACTCATGGTTAATTACTTCAATTTTTTTTGTTGAAAAGTCTATATCATTGACACTAAGGATAATATTGATAAGTTTACTTCCAAGAGTGATAAAGGAATTTTTCTAGGATATTCAATCTCTAGTAAATCCTATAGTCTTTAACAAAAGAACAAAATATATGGAAAACTATGTACATGTTAAACTTTATGAAACATATCCACATGAACCTAAGACCTCCCTAGAGAATATTGAGGATGATTTGTAAAATCTGGACATTAATGATAAAACATCTGACCATCTTATAAATGAATTAGTTAAAACATCATGTTCTAGAAATTTCCCAGATTCAAGCCATAATGAACCTGAACCTGTTGAAGAATCTGAAATAACTATTCCTTCTTTTTCTAGAGCTATTATAACCCTTAAGAACCATCATTTATATGAAATAGTTATATATTTAGATAAATGAACACATACTAGAGATTCTCTAAGAAATAAGGTTGAACATCAAGCTTTCTTATTACAACTTTAACCTAACAACATCAATGATGCTATCAAGGATGAATTTTTGGGTGATGGATATGCAAGAGGATCTAAATAAAATTAAAATGAATAAAATTTGGAAACCTGTAGATAGACCCAAATGCACCTTTACCATAGGCACTAAATGAGTTTTTAAAAATAAAGTAGATAAAGATGCTAACATAGTTAGAAAAAAAAGATAGATTTGTTGCACAGGGTTATAGTCAAGAAGAACGAATTGACTATGAAGAAACATTTTCACCTATTTCTAGATTTAAATCCACTAGAATATTTCTTGCATATGGAGAACATATAAATTTCAAACTATATCAAATGGCTTTCAAGAGTGCATTCCTAAATGGTTATATAGTTGAGGATGTTTTTGTTGAACAACCCCCTGGTTTTACAAACTCTCACTTTCCAAATCATGTTTTTAAATTAATGAAAGGTTTATATGGTTTGAATAAACCTCCAAGATCTTAGTATGATAGATTGAATAGTTTTATTATTTCAAAATATTTCACAAAAGGTATAGTTGATCCTGCTCATTTTATAAAATGAATTTCTAAATATGTCTTAGTTGTTAAATCTATGTAGATGATATTATTTTTGGATCTTAAAAAAATTCTTTATGTGTTAGTTATTCAAAGATGATGAAAAATTAATTTGAAATGAGTTTAATGGGTGAACTAATATTATTTCTTGGATTTCAAATATTTCAAAATAAGGAATGTATTATTTTAAATCAAAGAAAATATACTAAAGATCTTTTAAAACATTTTTTCTGGGATAGTACTAAGAGTAGTGACACTCCAATGATCACTACCTGTAAGTTGGATCTTAATGAAAATGGTAAATATGTTGATCAAAAAAATTATATAAGAATGATTAGAAGTTTACTCTAATTAACTATTAGTCATCCTAATATTATGTTTAGTGTTTTCATGTGTACTCGTTTTTCAGGAAAATCCCAAAGAGTCTCATTTAAATGATATTAAAATGATTTTCAAATACCTAAAACATACAACTAATTTAGGACAGTAATATCCTAGAAGACAATCATTTGAATTAGTTAGCTATTCAGATATTGATTTTGGGGGTTGTATGTTAGATAGAAAAAAGAACATCTGGAACATGTCACTTTTTAGGCAAGTATCTAGTATCATAGTGTAGTAAGAAACAAAATTTGGTTGCATTATTTAATGCTGAAGCTGAATATATCACTGCTGTTAGTTATTGTGCACAAATTTTGTGGATAAAACACACTCTACTAGATTATGGATATCAATTCATACATATACCTATAAATTTTGATAATACAAGTGCTATTAACATTTTAAAAATCATGTTTCACGTTCTAGAACAATGAATATTGATGTAAGATATCACTTTTTGAGAGATCATTATCAAAATGGTCATATCACTTTAGAATTAATTGGCAGTGAATATCATCTTTCTGATATATTCACTAAACCATTAAATTAGGAAATAATAAATTACATCATACATGAGTTAGGAATAATAAGCCTAAAGTGAAAAGTTTACTATTTCATAGTTTAAGGTTTCATGATTCATGGTTTCACAAGTTATTGTCTTGACCTTATTGTCCCACACTTATGGTCTCATAGTTATTGTCCCTCGGCTACTGTCTCATACTTGTTGTCTCAATGATACGACCGTACTGTTTGGAGTCACACCGTAATGATGACACAGTGACTATCGGTTCTGATATCACCATAATGACTCATATTTCTATTTAAAGAATTTTATTTCCCATATCGTTGTATCGATTATTTTATTGTTTTTATCCCGCATAATTTTGTTTGAGACATTTGAAATCCCTAAATAATAAAAATTCGATATTTTCCCCTCCTCTCTTCACTCGATCTCTCCTCTATTAAAACCAAAACCCCTCTCTCTCAAACTGTTATCCCTCTTTCAACATTCTATCTTTCTTGATCCCATATTTGATGCCTAGAATGAAGCATCCATATTCATTGACTCTTGAGAAGTGCAGATCTCATAAGAAAGTGAGAAGGTCTCTAAAAATAGTGCTTGTGGGACCACTAAATCTAGGCCTTGCTGATAGAACAGTAGTGTCAGATAAATAAGTCTTTCCGAAGTGGTTGTTGACATGTAATTCACTTGTTTTGAAAGTACTATAAGAATAGGGATGGCTGGGCTAGTTCACAAAAGAGAATAGACTAGATTATTTGAAGCTTGTTTTTCAGTTTTATCAGTATGTTCAATTCTCGTTCAACTTTGTAGATGATTTTGTTTTAAAAAGATAGGTAAAAAGTAAAATATATACCTTTTATTTGAGGATATAGGCTTCCTACATAGTAATACCTCGTGAAGGAGTTTTTTAAGATTACCAAAGAGGTCCTCCTCCTCTTAGTGACTTGTTTACCCTAAAAGATGATCTTGGAATTATGACAAGAAATAAGAATATAAGAAGGTAAATTTACACTTATCTTGAAGGTGAGAAAAGCCTATTATTTAAGTTTATTCAAAATCTTATTTGTCTAAGGAAAGTATATTTTTTCACCCTTAAGTATCAAGATGTTTTATTAATACATATTATGAAGAATGGGATCAAGATAAATCTGTGTAAGTATATTGTACTTCACATGTGTGGAATGATCAAGACAACTTCAAAATCAACTTATTTGTTTTATTGAAGAGTGATTCCTGAAATTTTGATTTACAAGGGATTAGTTGGTATAAATGAAGAATTAATTAAAGGTTATGAGTTTTTTATATCGAATGATACAATTATAAAGATAAAAATTTGATGGAATCCTTGGAAAAAGTCATGGGTGCAAGATACTGAAAGATTGAATGAGAAGTTCAATCCAATTGATAATATTTCAAGACCTAAGAAAAAATCTGACCCTGTTTTGGAACTAGATAAATTATTTGAATAATCAAGTGAAGAGGTAGAATATTAATAAGTTTCACATAAGGAGGAATCTTATGTAGACAAAGAAAATAGTGAGCTACCTATTCCGTAAGAAATTGTTGTAAAAGATTTAGTTTCTCATAAAGGATATGTTAATTTTGAAGAAGATCCTAATCTAGAAGAAGATCCTACTTTAGAATAAGAACATGTTGTTTTGGATGAGGCTGTTTCTGGGGAACAGTAAGAAAAATAGGTTGAAACTGAATTTATTTTATCTTATGAGGAAAGAATGGAACAACATTTTTAGTTAGCTAGAAAAAGATATGGCTGAGCCTAATAGAGCTAAGAATTTGGAAATGGATGAAGAGACAAAATCTCTTAGTCCTAGAAGAGATGCACCTATTGAGGGAGTGCATCACCCCAGTTTAGAAAGTGTTCAAGTTCCCAATCCTGATGAGCAAAGATCTATGGATACATAGTATAGGTTTCCCAGTTATTTTCATGTGGATAATACCCAAGAGGCCTTGGTAAAAGTCATAGATATTCCCACTATGTTTCAATTGAAATCAATTTCTAACATAGAATTAACCTCTCCCAAGGAGCCTAAACCTATTTCAGTTCCTTTTCCAAAACTTAGTCAAGAATCTTCTGATTTTTTGAGTCAGAGTGATCTGAATGATTTTAGAAACACCTTGTTAGCTGGATTTGAAAATATCGTGAAGTAACACCCTACTGTAGTGACTAATCTTAGTGAAATATATACTACCTTACTGTTAGAGAAATCATATTGAAAATTCAACCAAATATGCTTCATGAAATACAATAAGTTAAGATTGAGAATAAATAGTTGAGTGACGAGTTGAAGTCTCTCAGATATATAGTTGAAGATATGCATAAATAGTCGTAAACTGGACAAGGTCCTATAGCTCGTATTTTTTAGGATGTTCGTGAGAAAATACTTCATAAGGTTGTATCTCTGATTTAACAAAACATGACTATAGTAAATGAAAAACTGGATGAGAGCAACACCAAGATAGTCAATGAGATGTGTGCACTAGTGGTTTAACTTAACAAGATGGCTAGTGAATATAAGGGGTGTTTATAGAAGGTTTAAAATTAACTTCAGTCTCTCACTTCAGCTATTATATCTTCAACTGCCTCTGGAAATCCATCTCAGCCTATTGACAGTGACTTAATCAGAACATTTTTCAAAGAAGAACTCCAGTCAGGGTTGAATGGTATTAATAAGGAAGGTTTCTCTACTGTCATCAAGAATAGGGACTGAGTGCCTGATTTGGTGATTATTCATTCAAATATTTCCAATGATTCTCAGGACGAAATATCTAAGAAAGTAGATTTCTACTTTAACAGAATTTATTCTAAGCATGATCTAACCAATCACATAAATTACCTTGTAGATAATTTGAAATTTTCTCCTATAACGCAAGCCTTCAAGACTCAAGTTTATAAGTTTAAAGACTTCACTCCTCTATTGGAAAATTTTTTGGAGAAAAAATATGATTTTGAGAAGGCTGTCTAGTATAGTGGTGAGATCATCACTGATTTCATTAAGTTGATAAAGCCCTATATTCATGTACAAAGGACTACCATTGGGTCTCTTATTTTTGCTCCTTTACAACCTATTTCAACTCCTTCCTCCTATACTACCTTTTCTTCTGGTACCATGTCTGTGTATCAGGCTTTGATCAAGATCAAACTTGTTATTATTGAGCAACACTTACCTTATTCTTCAACCAAACCAACTCTTTCACCCTATGTCTTTGAAGGAGTGCCTTATCCTTCTCTCACCATTGGATCAATCCCTTCTACCACTTCCACACAGACTCATGTAGCCCCTCCTGTTATCTATTCTAAGGGAAAAGACAAAACTATTGGCTCTGAATATAAGTGAAAGATGTATTTTGATTGGGATGTAATGTATTTTTTCATTCCTCTTGTACTGAACACTCTCATTCTATTTAAACCAAAGATCACTATTGTTTTTTATTCTATTAATTGCATTTATTCAGTATTTCTTTTTCTGTTTTGTTCTTTTTGATAATCCCAAAAGGGGGAGAAATAAGACGAGTAATTTATGATTATATTTATGGAAAAAAGGGAGAAATAAGACAAGACTTATATACTCAACTATCTTGTATTTACTACAATATATGGCTTATAAATACCATGATTTTTTATCATTAAAAGGGGGAGATCATTAGACTCCTCATGTTTTAATCATGTTTTAATGATCACAATTATTTTTTATCATGTTTAAAATATCACAAATCATGTATGAATCATGTAAACTATGATTAATCTTTCTATTTTATGCTTTTTTATGATTATGCTTAAATATAATCCATTCTATGAGTATTTATTCTTAGGACAGCTTAAAAATATTTGGCTAAGTCTGTGACACATTAAGATTGCTACTGATTCCATATTTTCACAAAGTCTATGACACTATAAGCTTGCTTCCATTTTCAAATTTGGACAAAGGACCTAACAATATAACTCTGACACCATAACCCTAACACTGTAACCCAGACACCGTAACCTTAAAATCATAACTCAGATATTGTGACCCTGACACCATTCCACCAGTGACTATTTTATCAATGGACTTTCTATCATAACCCTTGCTACTGTGACCATGCCACTGGTTTCAAACTTCAAAAAGGATCTAATACTGTGAACCTGCTACCATCACAACATGCTTCTAGTTTCAGATCTCAACCCAACTATGGCACCATGACTGTCTCACCGCTCAAAGGCAAAGGTGAAGACGTTGTTCCAAGTGACACTATTTCAAGAAAGAAACTATGACACTATTACATACTTAACCATTTTTATGACTTTTTTAATTAAATTTAAATTTTATTTCTAACGGTCATATTTGAGTCATTTAATGACACTGACATAATTAATGATCTTTTATAGACATGTCACCTAACAATATGAGGTACGAGGTGTAGAAATTGTTCTTTCTATCAGCTCCAACACATGCACCCAAAATAAAAAGAAAAGGTTGGCACTGCAACATATGAGTTCGAAAAGTTTAATGTGTGTTAAAAAAAGAAGAATTCATATTAAGAATAATGAATGAATAACTCTTGATTTCTGAAGGCAGAACTATTATAGATCAGAAACTCAAGCATTCTTACAGAAACAGCTCGAAGAGGAACACATCTCATCGAACTCGAAACCAGAACACAAGACCCATGATACTTTGTTTTTTATAATAGGACTCGAAAATCACATTTTCTATATCCTACAAGTCCAAAGCTGCATAGAAAAACACTTGGATCATTTATAACACTTTATTATTTTCTTTGATCTATTCTGTACTATTTTATTACATTTTGAGCAGTGTGTGTGTCTATATTAAAATGCACTTTGTCTCTTGTATTAAACTCGAGGATACAAGATATCCTTACTCAAATATCATTTTTACACAATGTTTCACCCACGTATAACTGTGAAAGAGGTCATGTGTGACCTGGTTGTTATCTTTCCCATGTAAAATAGTGGAATGGTTCTTCTAACCTGGATAATATTATGTACGGTTGTTAACCTCAATCTAGGGTGTGGATCAATGATTTATATATATATATATATATATATATTAGTGGAAGTTCATCACCAAGTTGAGTGGATTAGATCTCATCTTGAGACTGAAACACTTTCATTATCCGTTGTGTCGTTCAATTTTGTTTTTATCTATTTTAACTAATTTTACAAATAAACTAGATATTACTTTGATAGTTCGTCTTATATAGTAGTTATAACTATTTTTCCCTATTCGAAGGCTTTCAAAATTGGTATCAATATCTCATATTGATATTACTGAGAATTAATAAATCTTTTAAGAAGATATTTGAATAGTCAAACTATTATAATCATATTACCTTGATTAAGTGGCATGTTTT
Organism: Viscum album; assembly: GCA_963277665.1. Taxonomy (NCBI): domain Eukaryota; kingdom Viridiplantae; phylum Streptophyta; class Magnoliopsida; order Santalales; family Viscaceae; genus Viscum; species Viscum album. The sequence goes on along the minus strand of OY728139.1, from coordinate 682,719,234 downwards.
ATTTTTAATTGGGGAAATATTTTTAAATAGAAATTTTAATAGAAATTTTTATAGGAACTCAACTCACCCCCTCTTGAGTGTCCTACTCCAACCAACAATGATGTATTCCACATATCCATCTAGAGTAATTACATACTATATCTATCACATTTGATGAATTTAAATTCAGTATAGCTAGAAAATGATCTATCTTATAAGGAGAAGCTAGTGAATGTCATGGACTATAAGGATAAATTTATATGAAACAAGAACACTCCTTTGGTTAAAGTACTATGGAGAAACCACAAATATAAAGTGGTGACATGGGAACCGAAGGAAGCGATGAAGGAGTACCCTCACCTTTTTTCACCAAAGTATGAAAAAAAAATTCACGGTAAATATTTAATAAGGGGGGAAGAATGTATCCCCCGGATATTATTATAAAATATTTCACTTTAAATAATTTAATTTCTTCTGTAGCTTGTGTTGCACGTAACACAGAGTTTAAATGAACTGTCATATAATATTAAAATATTAATATTTTAACGTGGCTATTATAAATTTTCCTTTGAATTGAAGGGTACGAAAATGAATAACCATATTATGAAATATATTAATTATTTGTAAATAAACACATAATTTTTAATAAATTCATTTTATTCTTTAAAAATAAGTTTTCTTCGAAAAATGATTTTATTTATTTCTATGAAAAAAATAATATATTTACTTTTGACACTTTTTGAAAAATTATTTGAAAAAATAAACTTCTTTATTAAATTCATAATGTACAAATTATTATAGGATTAGATTTTGATATTTTTCTAAAAAGACTGAAATTTTAATGAATAGTGAGAAATACGGATTTACATTGAAAATTTTGTATTATATTAATAAATTTACAAAGTAAAATTCTATTTTGGATTAGTTTTAAAATTTAATTAGTTAATTTGTATTATAAATAATCTAATTTTGTATTTTTAATTGTATTTTATTAAGGAATTCAGTATAAAATATTTTATACCTAAAAAAGACATTTTTCTGGAAAAAAAATTTATTATGTTTTTATAGTTTAATTTTAAATTAAATTATTCCACTTCTATATTTATAATTTTTAAAAAAATTATTTCATATTTCGAATCAGGTGGTCTAAATTTTTTAAATTTACTCCTTTTATTTTTTGTCAATATGAATAGTTACCATGGTAAAATTTATCATCTCGATAAAGGGTAAATCGGATTAATCTAGATTAAAAATTAATGATAAGGCCATAATTTTTCATCCAAATTATTATTGGATGAATTAAATTACTCCCTTAATAATTAAGGATTTAAATTTCATTATTTAATGAACACTTTTCTATGAAAAAGACTTAGACATTTTTAAAGTTAAAGAAAGTGAAAAAATGCCACACTATTATTTTTTAATAAGTACAATTTTTTTAATATGGGGTTAACAAGAATTTATGCTCAACTGTAAATATTATTTGTAAATATAAAAGATTTATATTCATTGTGATAATTTATTTAAAAAAATATGAATTAAATATTCACTCTAAATTCTTATATAATAATGTTGTAGAAATTATTCAATTAACAGAAAAATAAAATAAATGATAATAAAAATAATAAAAGTAATATAATTTGAGATATTTAATGTAAACCAAGATTTTTATATATTACCGTGATATGTTTATGATATAATATTTCATAGTTTTTTTCAATTTTACTTGTTTTCTTGATGTTCTTAAATCTCAAAGTAATGAATTGTATGAAAATTGACAATAATGATATTTTTATTTCTTAAAATTACATAAAAGTCATAAAAATATTTAACAAATAAAAAATTAATTATTATATGATCGAAAATTTTATAAATTGGAAATTTATAGTTCAATTGACACTATATAAGTAAATATTACAACCTTTTAAAGTTGAAAAAAGTTGTTATCGTAGTTAAAATTAAAATTGGCTAACTAAGGGTTAACCAAAATGATAAGGTTTAAAATAAAACACAATCTTGTATAAATTTTACTGGATGGTGAGATTAAAACCGTATATTATCATTTCATCAAATAAATTTCCATTTGGTGGTATTTGGATAGAAAATAAATTTATTATAATTTAAACTTTTGAAGAATTTCAAAAACACCCCTCTCCCCTTTATAAACACCACCCCTCACAACCACTTTTCCTCACACCATACAATCCTTTAATATTAAAAAATATATGAAAAACACTCTAGATCCCACTCATCCCACATAAAAGTGCTTCTGATCTCAAAAAAACACCAATTTTAATTTCTTAAAGTGATCCTTCAAGGAAGTGATATTCAAGAGGTAACTTTCTTTAACCACCTCTTTTAATTTCTTTTCTTATTATACATTCTCCTCATCTCATTAATATATTAAATAATAGTTACTCTAGTGTCATGTATGTACTAGAATTTTATATTTCTAATGTAATATTTTCCATCTAGAACTTTTTTCTTGTCTCCACTTTTTCAAAGAAAGGAACCCATTGTCTAAATTATGTCGATTAACCATCTCTAGAGATAATGAGTTTTCATTTTTCATTTCCACCTCAAAGGATATTTATAAAACTATTATTATGGTTAAATAATATTTTAATAAGTATATTATAACTTATTCCATGTTTTTCAGCAAATATATATACATAATATTAAATAAAACAAAACCAATTCATGATGGATTAAAGAACCACAAAAATAATCTAAACATTTATCATTAATGTTTTATCAAATGAATCATCCTCATGTAAGAAAAAGAAATTATATATGGGACCATTTAAAATTATGACTGTGTATTAATACCAATTAATTTCACTTCATTAATTTTATTCCCATTCGAAAATAACTTCTATAATTATACACATGTAAAACGACCATGAAACCTTGAAACGACCACCTCTAGAATGATGAAATTGAACCATATAACTCATCAAAATGGCCAAAAATGAAAATAAAAATTTATAATAAATAAAATATAGGTGTAATATGTTATGAATTAATAAATTATTGAATTTAATTTGATTATCGAGGACATTAAGTGCAAGTGAAAAATGCATTCAGACATAAGGTAAGGGGTGTTTTTGAACCTCCATATTTCTTTTAGGTTACGCTTTCTCTCTCTTTTCCGCGATTTTTACCTTAATTATTCTTATATAATTCTAAAATATTCTATTTATTTGTAACACACATATGTTTTTATCTCAATTAATATTTATTTTATGGTGAATTACATGTTTTAAAAGGTTCTCTTCTCAATTCCTCTTGATAAGAAAACCCAATTAAAGGAAACTTCTCTTTTTATTACTCGTTTTTAGGTACACTCCATAAATAATTTTAAGCCAAAAATATTTTTCTAAAATCACTCAATTTATCATCAAAAACTATTTTAGTTCATTTTTTGTATTATTAAAACAATTACGCATTTATCCTCTTTAAAGACTCTTTATTATTTTCCATAAAACTGTGTTAAGGTGGCACATTTTTAATGTTACCTAACTATTATTTTCAATTTTTCACTTCAGTTGAACATAATTATTCATCATAAATTATTATTATTTTATTTATTAATGTAAAATGATGATTTAATATCTTCTTCCATTGATTCCATTATTATGCGCTCTTTGGTTATTCATAATTACATGATTTTGATAACCATTTCTTTTCATGGGGGGACCCTTATGTTTATTCCTTATGCTAGATTCTTTATGTGTCACACATATGCATGAACATGTTATGATGGGTGATCCCATATATAACTCAAATGAATTGGGTGATGTTTTTGTCTCATGATAGGTTATGTATGGGATTGGGTACTAAACCTAATCCATTATAGGACTACGTCCACCATGTGATATAGTCTTGACAGTTAGACTTGACTCATGTTTATGCCATGTTATACATTGATGTCACTTTTCTATGTTACCATGATCATATTATTCCATGTTCTATATGTTATTATTACATATGTCAATTCATGATCCATTCATCTTATGTTATCATGTCATTCCTTCTTACTCATGTGTTATGCTTCATTCCCATGTTTATTCCCTTACTATGATTTTTATCTCATCCCTTTTGTTTATGTATTTACCTAGGTTATCCTATAAATTTTAATGATCTCAAAGGGAGTCAGGAGATCATTATCAATATTAATAAAATGTGTTTTATTTTAGTTTCATGTGTCCAAATTATGTATCCAGTCTTCCAAAGACTCTAGAATTTTTGATCCTTGGTTCATATTTTATTGATAATTATGCTTAGAATAGTGTAATAATATGTGTAGGATAGGGTCTCCATTTTGGATTTATCTATAGAGTTATTTTGATGAGGTGGAGGTAGTGGCATATATATATTGTTCATGGTTTGGTGGATTTTGAACATATTTTATTCATATATGTATATATATATATGATTACTGAGCATATGGTTGACCAATGGTTTTTTATTTAGGACTATGGATGTGTGGATGTATGGATGTATAGATGTATGATGCGTTTATTATATATTTATGATTTAGATTATTTTATGACTGAGTTTGTTATAGGCATATTATTTTTTATTAAATATTTTTTAAATAAGATTATTTGATACATTTAGTGGTGGTTTCTTATAAATTCCACTAAAAATAACCATTGTAAATTATTTTAGTAGTGGTTATGGTGGTTTTAGTCCTATTTTTACTCTAGGAAGTTAAAAGACTGATAAATTATTTTGTTGTGGTTATGTTAATTTCCTATATTTTTTAACAAAATAAACCATCGCCAAATAAATATAGAACAACCACTAAGTTCCTCAAAATGACACATATAATAACCAACGCTAAACTATAAAAATCTCCACTAAATTATTTGTGACTATGAAATATGTGGTCGTTTAAATAATTGATTCTAAACAATATAGTGGTGTTTTAAACCCCCACCAGTAGTAAAAAATCCTACCACTACCAGCACATTTTTTGTAATGTTAATGAGTTAATACGGTATCACCAGGGAATATATCTTGGGATTACATAAGGAGGTAATCATCTTGAGTATGGGTATGCGATCATTATATGAGTTTCCTACTAATTATATCAATTTATCTTTATCCCTAACCCTTTGACTGGGTGAGATACTAGCATATCATGGATGTATAGCGAATCCCACACATGCAATAGGACATTGAGCACAGTCTATGCTACTATAAAAGCTATGATAACAGCCCTATTTGTTATTAGCATTATGAAAAAGTGTTGATAAAGGAATACCTTTTGAGTTCTTTTTTAGCAATGATAATGGTTTTCCTTCCTGAGTGCTAAAAATGATGATAAAATGTATATTTATAAAAAAATCATTAAAAATATATATTAATATATAAATATATTTGTATTTATAAAAATAAAATATATCTTATTAAATATAATTTATTTATGAATAAATATACATTTACACTTGATATAAAATAAATTTAATTAAAAATGGAATATAAAATAAAAATTACATACTATTAAAAAACAAATTTTATATTGAAATATATATTGATATAAAAATATATATATAATTTTCTCAAATATTATTTATACAATACTAATGTATTATAAATCATATTTATATGTCATATATTAAGTGAAAATGGTTTATAATTTAATTAAAAATTAATATTAATTAAGAATATTGACTAATTAACATTAATAGACATTTAATAACATTTTGTTTTATCAATTTCATTTGTTTTTTCAACTTGGAAAATACATAAAATAAAAAAAATTACTATTAATTAAAAAAATTGAATAAATATGTTACACTTAATGTGTCATATAATAATTTCACACATACATATATGAATTAAATTCAATTTTATAGAGACAAACATATACACAAGCAATAAATTTTAAATATTATAATTTTAGATTTTTAATTTTTAATATTTAATATTTAATATATTATGTTTCAAAATATTAAATTTTATTCAATATTTATATTTGTATTTAATATGTACTGTTTATTATTATTTAATTAATATATATATATATATATAACGTATTCATTCTTAATTTTTATTTGATTGATATTTTTTTAAATTTATTCATTTTTAATATTTATTTATATTTATTGATTATCATTTAATGTGTTTTTAATACTATTGAAATTTAGATATATAAAACTTGTGTTTCATTAATTTCACACAGACATATATATCTAATTAATATAGAGACATACACACTGATATATTTGTAATTAATATAGAAGGTGTTCTGTGCAAGTGTAGTGTTGAGCTTCTAATAGGATTTGAATATTCACTTTGATTGTTTAGTGCTTTTAAGTGCATCAACTCTTAACTTTGATGCAAGTAGAGTCATGTGCTATATAAATACAAATACTTCAATGAAAATCTATTGAATAGGCCATAAAATCAATAAACTAAAGAAGAATTCACCCAGGGCAGTGAGCTAGGGGTCAACAGAAGTGCACTGAAGGAAGCAGTGAGCTATCCCTACAAACGTGAAAAGAAATTATTCCTGGCACGGATTGACTGTGACAGAATTATTATATTCCAAAACTTGATAATATTAGAGGATTTTGGTATGAAAAAAACACTGTCAATGTATTCTTCTTGGATAGGCCCTTAGTGGTGAACCAAATAAAACTTCTATGTTGTCTCTTTGCATATGAATGTTTTATTACTAAACTATTCCAAGGGAAATTTTTAAGAAGTTACTACCAACATGGGGACAAGATCAATTGCTTTTAAAAAAATCGACATCATGATTCACCCCTCCCCTCTCAGGGTGGTCTGGCATCTTACAAGTGGTATCAGAGGGAAAGTTGTTGGTGTTAAATATATCCATTCTATTATGAAGAATTACGAAAATGTCAAGGGAGTATCCCTCTTTGAGGGAAGAAACTTCCAAATTTGGAAGAATATGATGATATCTAATCTATTATCTCTTGGAATAGAAGTCATGTTTTCCACTACACAAGGAACATAAGTAAATAATCCAATGGGGTTTTATATGACTGATATAGAAAGAAAAATACTTGATTCAGATGTTAAATCATAGAATTCCCTCACTGCAGCTCTTTATGATCAAATCTATCTGAAGGAAATTTGTTGTACTTCCTTACATTATATGTGGAAAAAATGGAGAATATATATGAAGGTGACAACAAAGTGAAGAAGTAAAAACTACACGTCCTACATAATAGGTTTGACGATCTAAATATGCATCCTGATGAAAATGATGATACCTTTTTCAATTGAATTACAAAGTTATTGGAGAAATTTGAGGGCTTAGTGAAGATATCAAATACGTTGGCATTGTGAAGAAATTTTTATAAAGGCTTATACCTCTCTACAATACAAAAGTTTAATCCCTTTAGGAAAGGGATCTTTTGAAACTTTCTTTGGATGATCTTCTGAGTAGTCTGGTGGCATATGAAATGAGAGTCAAACCTAAAGACACAACGACTCGAATAAGCACAAAAAATTCTATTAAAGACATGGAAAAACATGAGGTGTCTGGAGATATAGTTGATAAAGATAACGAGAAATATGAAATTATTTCTTGTTTTCAATGAAATTAAAGAGAGGAAAATGAAGATTTGAATGAAATATTTCCTTGCCCTGTTTTCATTGTGGTAGAGTTGGGCATATTGCCTCTTGATGCTCAAGGAAGCTCGATGATGAAGAAAGTGAAGCGACACTTTTCAGAAGCTTTAAAAAATGTTTTATCAAAAGTGGGACATCAAATATGTAAATAAAGTATAGAGTGAGAGTTTTGTTAAGAATAAGATGATGACAATGAATTATTTGGGGAAGAAGAACCCGATTTTAAATCTGGAACTCACGTTTATATGATGGATACAGTTGAAAAGTCAGAGTCATCAAAAGATAAATCTAGAGATAATCAGTTGATTTCTGATATTGATCTCAAGTTGTAACTCAAGTATTATCTTAGTAATCTTTTGAATCTAACATATGAAAAAATAGATAGAATTTTTGGAAGAATGATCAAAATATGTTGATTATCTTGAAGCTGAAATTGAACAACTAGAAGAACTAGTGAAAGAACTGTCAGAAACCTTTGAAAGAAAAGAATATGTCATGTAACTAAAGGTCATAATTTAAGAAGATGAAAATTTCATCAATGACCTTAAATCCAAACTAGAGGTGAATTCCAAGACATTTGAAGGTCTTGACGAATAATTCTTTACTCTTAGAAGTAAACTTGAAAGTAGATAAAATTCCAAAGAAACAAAGATGAAAATTCAGTTTGGAATATTCTCATATGTTGAGCTAATAGAGAAAGATAATCATGGTTATGAAGTATTATAAAAGGCTTTGAATGATCAAATATTCACATGCATGGGAAAATTGTGATGCTGGAACATCGAAGGCTAGAAATAAGATGAACCAATATAAGGGGAAGATGGAAGTTGGACATATCACAAAGTCACCTAAAGTATTATCAAAGAAAGATTCAAATAAAATAGAAAGGAGAACTGAATCATATCCACAAGTTTCCTAAAATTGTAGGATACTATACTATTTTCTTAAAGAAGGAGACATTTGTAGGAACATAAGTGAGAAGACATTTCCTCCTATGAAATGTCAATTCAGTGGATATCTAGGCTATACCATGTCATATTGTGATGAGACAAGGATCTATTTGAATGGATAATAGATATGAAGTCAATAAAGGAGAACTAATTAATATACTATTTCTTATAGAAGAAATAATTTCTATGTATAATGTTGTAATTGTTCTAACTTTGGCTATAAAGCTATTTATTTTAGATAGAGTAAAGTCATGAATAATTTATACAAAACTCAGAGCCAAGCCAATACTCATCATCCAGATGTGTTACTATTACAAAAAAAAAATTTATCCTCTGGAAGAAGAGTATGAGTATGATGAATCTATTCACATTGAGATAGATTTAAAAGGACGTATTTATACTTCACTCAGTATAATATTTCATGTAAGGAAAATAAGCAAATTGAAAAATTCATCCTTATGAAAGTAGCACTCAAAGCTACAATGAGCAGAAGTGCCTAGATTCTTGATAACTTATGCTCATCCCATATGATGGGAAATGTAGACCTATTAAATAATGTTGAGAAAAGGTTTCATGTAATGTTAAGGATCGGTAAAAATTGTTCTTGGAATATAAAGGGAAGTGGAAGCACTATACTAGCTAATGGAAAGATGAAGAAAATTGAGGTTTTTTATGTGGATAGTTTGCATCCAAATCTACTTAGTTTGAGTCAACTCTGAGAATTATGACTTATAGTGACTTTTAATCAAAAAAACTGCACTATAAAAGTAAAAAGAGGTAATTCTATAATGAAATGTTTCATAACATATGGAAACTAATATTAGGTTGATAGTAAAGTAAACATTTTTTATCTAACAGTTGAATAAGAGAACAAATTGCGGCATTGAAGGTGAGGTCAAATTAATAAACAAGACATTGAAAATATATCTAAGTTGAATATTGTCATGGATATCCCCAATCTGAAGCCTGAAAGGGAAAAGACTTATGATGCTTTCATATGAGGGAAGTTAGTCTACAGTTCATATTGGCCAAAGAAGAAATGGGAATCAAATCTTCTTGATCTTATACATAAAAATGTATGTGGTTAGATAAATGTTTCTGGAATATATGGATAAAGTATATTCATTATTTTCATTGATGATTATAGTATAATGGCTAGTGTGATGGTTATACATCGGAAACGGAAAGTTATTTATTACATAAAAACATATCACCGAATAGTTGAGAATGATACTGGACAGACAATAAAATTTATTTGGTTTAACAATGGAGGGGAATACACATCCATTGAGTTTAAAAATTGCATGGAGAAACATAGAATACAACATGAGGTAGATGTTCTGAGAACTCTAAAGAAAAATTGATTTGTTGAGCGCAGTAATTGACAGGTGAACAATATGGACAGTACTATTCTTTTTGAGAGTCGTATTTCTCACCATTACTGGAAGGAGGTTGTTCAAGATACTGTGTCTATTCAAAATTGGATAGGTCTTTATATGGGATAAAAAAATAAACCATATGAGTTGTGGTATGGTATGAATCCCTATTTGAAGTATTTTCATGTTTTTGGAAGTAAATGTTTCATTCAAAACAAATAAGTAAATCAAGGGAAGTATGGTGATTCTAAAGATGAATGAATATTCCTTAGATATTAAATTAATATAAAATCCTACAAAATTTTCTATAATCAACTTGGAAGAATTGTGGAAAGTAGTGAAGTTAAGATCATTGAAGATAAGACCACAAATACCTTGAGGGATATTATGTTGATGTTATTTATGATATAGAAGACAATGGATCTGGAACATTTTCAAATGCAGAAGTAAAGGAAATAGTGAAAAACATTCAGAGGTCACAAAATGATGTTGATTTAGGAGAATATTTAAAAGAGGAAACCAAGGCTAAAGAAAATTCTTATGAACCTTACAAGAGAAATTGAAGAGAAGAAATTAATCAATTCAACATCATTGGGGATTAGACTGCACCCACACAGACAAGGAGAATGAGGAATAATGCACAATATGACTTCCTATAAATTGTGGAATTGTCCTCATTTAAAGAAGTTGCAATGGATGAATCATGAGTTAAACCCATGAATGAATAGTTGGAACTGATTGATAAGAACCAAACATGGGATCTAGTAAAGAGACACAAGAATCAAAATTTGATTAGTATGAAGTGTATTTTTTAAAATAAATTTGATGAGCATGGAAATGTGATTTGAAATAAGACACAATTGTTTTGTAAAGGCTATTCATAGATTGAATGTGTTGATTTTGAAGAAACATTTTCTCTAGTGGCTAGACTATAGTCAATCAGACTTTTTCTTTCCATGGAAATTCAAAGAGGATACAAATTCTATCAAATGGATGTCAAAATAGCCTTCTTAAATGGTGTTCTTGAAGAATAAGTATACATAGAACAACTAGTGGGTTTTCTAATTATTAATTATGAAATTAAGGTTTGTAGATTAAATAAGGCACTCTATGGATTGAAGTTGGCACCGTGAGCATGGTATTCTTGACTGGCTTCATATCTAAATAATATTGAATTTAAAATAGGAGGAGTGGATCACAATCTCTATGTGATGAATCCTCGATAAGATCATTTCATGGTACTAGTGTATGTAGATGATATTTTATTTGGTTGAAGTAGGTATGGATCACTGGATGAATTTTCCAATCACATGAAATCTTAATTTGGAATGTCCCTGATTAGTGAACTAACATACCCCTTTGGGAAACAAGTGATTTAGAGGAAATACAACACTTTTATTTCTCTAGAAAAGTATGCAAGAGAGTTACTTGAAGATATTCAATATGCATGACTCCAAACCAATGTTAACTCTAATTATGGTTGCAAATAAACTTGGAAACCATGAGGATAGGACTTCTATAGATCCCACTATGTATAGGATAATAATTTGAAGCTTACTATACTTAACTAAAGCATGGCCAGATATTGTATTTGTAACATGCTTAGTGACCCGCATTAAAAGTAATATAAAGGAAGAATATATGGTGGAAGTTAAACGAATCATGATGTATATTCAAGGTAATCACAACCATGGATTATAATTTGGTGTGTGAAGAGATAATGAACTTCCAACTTTTTTATGCAGACTAGTCTAGAGATGTGGTGGATAGAAATTCCACAAGTGATGGAGCATTATTTACTGGGAAGAAATGTGTGGGATGGTTGAGTAAGAAATAGGAAAGTACTTCTCTTAGTACTACTGAAGCTGAGTATATCTCTACTACAAAGGATTTCACTCATTTATTGTGGATGAATCAACAACTTATTGATATTTGTGATTAGGAAAAATAGCCAATGGTGATTTACTATGACAACAAGAGCACAAATGACCTTACAAAGAATCATATTCAACATTCTCGTATAAAACACATTGAAATCAGATATCACATTATCAAGTAAAAAAGTTGAATAAAGAATGATTAAAATGAATCAGGTTGGAACTAATTATCAAGTGGCTTACATATTGACCAAAACATTTTCATCACATGTGTTTGATAAGCATTGGTTGAACCTTAGTGTTCAACCACATCCCAGTGCATGAGGAGGTTATAGTTATTCTCATATCCCTAGATGAATTAACTATTTTTATATTTTTGTTGAAGTGAAGAAGGATTGTAGGGGAGATATGATCCAAGGGGAATATATTTTTAATTGTACATGTCAAAATCAGTCACTTTGGGTTTATTGAATAAAGTGGAGAAATTGAGAAATTCAAAGAGTTTCAGAGGAGAATGAGAATGGAGAAAATAATTGAATGTTAAAAGGAAACATTCAGTGCTTATCTTGGATATATTTAATCATTCCAAAACATGTAAACCAAATTAATTATTCCCCTATTGTTTTCTACATCGATCATTGCTCACGTAGACTTAGAGTTTTGGATGAGTTGTTTCTTGCATATTGGGTTTTGATAGTGGTTGGTGCTTCATTGAATTTATCTGTATATTTCCAACAAAACCAAGGAGGAGATTGTTGGAAACAATGTTTTTATTTTCTATAAATGGAGTATGGATTTTCTTTCATTTCAATCTTCTCATGGGAGATCAAGAATTTTTAAAGGAAATGGATCTTACAGTTCAAGCAAACAACAATTTTGAAGGTGGCGTTGTTTCCCAGTGTTTTCCAAATTTTTGTTTCCAAAAATTGGAGAATGGAGAATAGTGATTTTGGAAAAGGAATTTTCACGCAAGTGTTAAGTAGTATTGGCAGTTTGTGTGTAAGGAATATTTCAAGATCTTTACATCATAATATGTAAAAGGAAAGAAGCGCGCACAAGGAATGGACTTGCGTGAAAGATGGATATGCACTAAGAGACTTGTGTGAATAAATTTTCACGACTTTCACGTAGGGTAGTCAAGGCCTATAAATAGGTGGCCACCCACATTCAAGACTCATACGTTTTTTCAGTGAAGATTTATTGTCTCGGCACACAAAAGATATTTGCGCGTGAAATACTTACGCACAATAACTCTTGCGCGCAAAGTGTTCCTTAGGTATTTAAAGACCAAGTAAGACTTATGGTGTAGCTACGCAACAGAAAAGGGTTTCATGACAGATAAGGGTTGAGTTAAAAATAAGGGTTTCATAAAAGTCATATTGCATGAAAATCTACAAACTTAAATGCAAGAAGGTGTTCCGTACAAGTGCAGTGTTCAGCTTCTAACAGGATTCGAATATCTAGTTTGATTGTTCAGTGCTCTCAAGTGCATCAATTCAGGACAGTGATGCAAGCATATTCTCATACTGGATAGAGACAAATACTTAAATTAAAATATACTGAAGATAACTTTATGTTGATAAACTAAACAATACTTCACGCAGGGTAGTCAGCTAGGGGTTGGTGGAAGTGCTCAGAGGGATGAAGTGAGTTATCCCTAAAAACATGTAATGGTAGTGTTCCAAGCACGGAGTGACTTTCACTGAATTCTTGTATTCCACAAACATTGAAGATTAGTGGATTTTCGTATGATTGACACACTATCGGCATATTCTCCTTATACTAGCCATTAGTGGTGAACCAAGTAAAACGGTTATGTTGTTTCTTTGCTTGTGATTATTTCATTACTTCACTATTCCAACTGACAAGTTTAAGAAGTTCATACCAACATGGGGATAAGATCCATTACCTTAAAAGAAAAATTTGACACACGGATTCACCCCTACCCTATCAGGGTGCTCTAAGGTCCAATAATTTATTTCTTTAATAAATGTTTTAATATTTTTTAACTTATTCATTTTAATTTTTTATTTTTTAATATATTTTAATTTTATTCATTTTTAATCATTACTTATATATATTTATTAATTAACATTTATTTTTTTAATTATAATTTTTATAATTAATATATGTATTCTTTTTCATTTTATGTATTCTTTTTAAAAAAAATTAAAATTTTATATAATTAATTACTCTTATTCAATCATTCAATATTTTTCCAAATATATTCATTTTTTTAAATAAATTTCACTCATTCTTATCATTCATTCATTTAATATTATTCATTCCTTAATAATGTTAAGTGGTTTTTACTTTTTTAATAATTTATTCATTTTCAATATTTATTCATTTAATATTTGTGTAATTTATAGACTTTTTATAATGTTTATACAAAATTATTCAACAATATAATTAATAATTATAAAATTGAAATATATTCATATTGATATATATATATATATATCAATATATAATATTTCCTTAAATATGATTTATATAAAAAATATGTTTTTTCATTTAATAAGTAATACATCTAGTGAAAAAATAGTTTATAATTAAAAAATAATATTAATTAAAAATATTAAAAAATTAGTATCGAGTGATATACATTATATATTATATAATGTCATTATTTTTTAGTTCAATTTAAAATATATCAAACTTGTGTTATATATATATATACACACACACACGTTAATCTAATAAACACAATTACATAATCATTTCAATTTTATAAAGAAACACACACACATAATATTTATGTAATTTATTCAATTTTAGAATTTCATTTAGTAGCATAATTTATGTATTAATTTTTATTTTCTCATTTATTCGTTTTTAATTCTTTTATTAATTTATATAATCAATAACACGAATTAATTTTTTTATTCTCTTATAATCTATTGGTTTTTTAATTATTAAACTTTAAACCTTTTAAACATTCGTTAATTTAATATTATTAATTCCAGTATAGTGTTAATTATTTTTTACATTTTTTTAATTTATTCATTTTAAATATTTTTTATATATATTTATTCATTAACATTAATTTTTTTTAATATGTATTCATATTTGTTTCAATATATATTCATTTTTAATGTTTTAAATAATTTATATAATTAATAAAACTTATCCCTTTTTTAATATTTTTTAATTATATTCATTTTTAATTATTCAATTTCACTCATTTTTAACATTCTTTCACTTAATATTATATGTTCATTAATAATGATAAATATTTTTTACTTTTAAAAAATATATTCATTTTTAATATATTTTCCTTTAATATATTTTTATTTTATTTTAAACTGTTTTTATCATCGCTTTCCAAAAAGTGCTGATAAAGATGGGTATTATCAGTGTTAAAATAAGAAGTGCTGATAAAACATGTCTTTATCAACACAATAATTATAGTACTGATAAAGTTAGATTTTATCATCGCAATAATTCAACGACAATAAAGATATTTTTTTCATCACTTCTTATTTTATGTGCTGATAAAACTCAACCTGATCTCCTAAATTCAACTCTAACAGAACCCACTTCTTTGCAACATTCTAAGCTTTTGAAGAATTCAACCTCTTTGGTTGTACCCCCCCCCCCCCACACACACACTTCTCTAACGGATTAACTCTCACAAAACATAAGGGATGTGATTATTTATACTCTTCTTTTGTCAGTCTTGCATTACTCTAACATCTTTATGCTAGTGATTCCTCAACATATCCATATGGTCTCACCTATTTACACTTAATATGATAAGCTCATCCATGAACCAGTCACCTGAATCTCATGATTCCCGTAAGGCCTCATGAGTTTTGTGTATATGGGCCACTTCAATGTTCTCTTTTTTATGGATTCTGATATTATGTTGATCCCATGCACATCCCACATTATAAAACCATCTAGGAAGAGTATAGAAACTCATTTAACTAAATGGGGATATTGAAGTGTGCCTCAATGTAATATTTGATTGTTTATGGGGCTCTTGTTGATAGTATAATGAAGAGATATTTGCCACAATATTCTTATATATTTGTATTAATACTTTATAAGTATACTCAATTTTATTAGAATATGTATAAATAAATTATTTGTTATAGAACTAATTGATTTGTATCTCAATTCAAGGTTTGAGATGAAATTTTTTCATCACATTGATGTATTTGAGTTGATAAGGACACAAATATAGAATATGACTTCTTTAAGAAAATATAAATATTTATGACGACAAAATAGTAAACTTTTTCTACATTGGAGATGGGGAAATTAGATCTATAATTAGATTCAAAATTGTTTTTATACTTTATAATTTTCAATTACTCCATTTAGGTAAATTTTATTTTTATATACTATAAGATAAAAGTGGCTTTGTTCCTGATTAAAAAGAATATTCATTATATATACATGTATGAAGTTTTTAAAATTTAGTTAACATTTCATATTTTAGATAATCTATTCAATAACATTAGAAAGGAGAATATCCATATTTTTTATTCTAAAACCACTTAAATGTGTACTTATTTATATAAACTGGAAATGCACCAAAGAGTTCATCAGCTGAATTATTGGGATCATTTTATTTTAAATCACTATATATTTTTTTAGTATTTTTTATTAAATAATAATGATTGTATTTTAATTTGGTGAGAAGAAAGAAATTTATTGAGTGTTATTGAATCGATAATGGTAAGAATATTGAGACATCTTTGATTTGATTGAGTTGTGGGAATATGTATGACCATATAAAAAATGGAATCATGACTAGCATTTGATAGGGATGAGGACTCACATAACTCTATTTAAAGATTCACTCGGACTATCGTTTACTTCTTTAATTATAATCTTGACCAAAAGTCAAAACATCCATATATACTACCGTCTTGTTTTAACCTCGCTCCCAATTTCAACACTAACTTTTTTCCAAATTTGGTTCTCTCTGTTGGTTCCATTGAGGCTAAGTTTTGTTTTTAGGTGATCCCAAGTAGTTGGTATTATACTCCAATCATTATTTTGATATTGTACTTTCTATTTAACCCTTTGGGACACTTCTACAACTTGTTTTGAAGTTGAATGTTTCAACAACTAATAAAAGATCATCAACTTTAGTTACTAAACACCAGGTCACTGAAACTCCACCTATCCCGATACGTACCAAGTATTGAAATGAATAACCTTAAACTATTCCCTCTTGTTTTACTCCTATATATAAAATTTATAAATTTCATCCTGGGATTTTTTCCTTTTTCCCACAAAACATTTAATCAGGAACCTAAACCAACACCACATGTTTACCCCATATTGTTTCATTGCATGTTACCTATGTGTAAAATGATAACTTGTTAGGAATCATCACCAATAACATTTAAATTTTGGGTTCCCCTTATTATAAGTATCTATAACTCCCTCCTTCAATTATGAATACCTTATCTATATTTATTTATTATTTATACAAAATGAATATATTTTTTAATATAATAGGATTGTAATGAATCAAAAATGAATGGATTCTAATTGTATGACAAAAGATTATAAGGATGGAGTTAAAGAGTTTATAAAGTTTGTAATGGTGAATGCATACAAACCTTCTCAAATCCTTTTTCCATGTTAATGTTGTTGTTATTCCCAGAAATTTTCATAAAATAGTTGGAATAATGTTTGATTTTTCATGGAATAGATCAAAACTATAAATTTTGGACAAAACATATAGAGAAACTAAATGTACATATAGGTTAGGATAATACTATGATTTATGAATCATTTGATATAATGCTAGTTTAAATGATGATGGATAATGTGCGGAAGAAATGATAATGGAAATTTAAGATAAATTATGTGATTGTAAAAAGTTGTATGAGAAGTTATATAGTTATACAAAGACAACATTATATAATGGTTGTACTGAATATGCAACATTTTCGGCTATATTGGAGTTATATAACTTGAAATATAGTAGCGAATGTAGTGATAGTAGCTTTATAGAACTACTTGTTCTAATGAATTATATTACACTAGAAGAAAATTAGCTTCCTTATCAAACATATGAAAAAAATGAATTCTTTGTTCAATGGGTATGATTCTTAAAAATATATATTCTTGTCCAAATGATTGCATATTGTTTTTAAAGGACCATTAATCACTCAAAAAATGCCCTATGTGTGGTTTCTATTGATACAAGAAACATAAATCAAGTCCTTAAAAATATGTATGGTAATTTTTTATCATTACAAGGTTTAGAAAACTCTATAGTTTTTAGGAAACCACTAGATTATTGACATGGTAGACAGATACAATAATCGAATATAGGAAACTATATCACCTAGTGGAATCTCCTCAGTGGAATAATATTCATTATGAGTATCTTTAATCTAGAAATGTGCAAATTCCCCTCTATATTTCATTATATATGGATGGAATAAAACATTTTGGTGTACAAATTAGTATCATAGTACATGACTAGTCATGTTGGAAAATTATAACATGTCATCATGGTTATGAAAGAAGAATAAATACATTATGGAGTCTTAGTTTATATATGAAACAAAACAACCTGATAATGATATTGATATCTATTTAGATCCATTGATCGAAGATCTATAATTGATGTGGGGTACATGTGTTATATTCACTACTACAAATCAGGCCTTTAACATCTCTAGTAAAATGGAATTATCAGTGCTATAGAAGCGCTGATAATGTGAGTGATGTTAAAGGGTTATCATTAACAGTTCTCATAAAAAAGTATTGTTAAAGGCCCCATTGATAAAGGGGGTAATTCTTTTATTCCCCATCACATTTATCATTGCTTCCTACCCCCTCCCTTTTATCAATACTCCCCCCTCCATTTATCATCTCTTTAGATGATCCCAACCTCCCATGTGTTCCCCTAGCTCCAATGAGTTTCGAACCTGAGACCTCCATCTTATAATTCAATACCTTTTCCACTCCCCTATATTGTTTTGTTCTAGATTTTAATATATATATATTTATTTATTTATTTAAAATTTTTATCTATATATTTATATATATGTGTAAGAACCCAGATCTTCTTTTTAGGTATGTTTTTTCTTTCTGGGTTTTTTTGAGAAAAAAGATGATTTTTTTGAAATTTCTTAAGTACACTCCATGTACTTTATATGTACATGTTGTGTACTCAGTTACTGTGGGTAGCCGTGTGATGGACATGTAACGACTATGCACACGGCCGTGTGTGGTGACCTAGAGACCGCCTAATGCGGGGGCCGGTTTAGGTGAGTACACGTCATGTACTTATAAATTACACGTCGTGTACTTTATTTTTTTTCATTAAATGGACTGGGTTCACATCTAATTGGAAGAAGTGTCTTTTTCTTCACCTTCTTTGACTGAGAGTGTCCGTACTGCACTGATTCTTCTCTGATCCCCCGATCAAGCATCTGTTCTCCGAAATGACCATTGTTGATTGTGTTGGGATAGCCACGGTAAGCTCTTCCTTCTTCTAGAGCCAAAATTCCTGATTTATCCTCTTTTTCGAGATATCATCAGTTGAGACTTTTTATAATTTTTGTAGATTTATAGTGTTCCTGGGTGATTCAAGACTTGAGGATCACTTTTAACGATCCTACAACACCGAGGTAGGTGGTTTGTGGCTTTTTGTAGATAGTCCTTGAGTTATATGTGCAAAAGTTCTCAATACCCTTGAACAGGGTAATGCGTGTTTATAGTTTTATCCCTGATATTTTTTGGCTAGGCCTTGTGTGATTGAGTAGAGGTTATTGATTTTAAATAGGGTTATTTACATTGAAATGGATTTGTTTTCTCATGTTTTCATGATTTTGACCGTTTAGTCTAGCTTTGCTTGATAGGCTGCTGTTTGTTTTTCCCATGCCTAGTATTGTAGGATGCAGTGATTGTCATATAACATATTTTTTTGTTGTAGAATATTTATCCAAGTAGTTATTTATGTTTAATTTGGTTGTTATGCATTTCTATGCTTGATTGACTTACACAGGGCCATGAGAACCCGGTGTAGTAGACCATAGGGAGAATGGGCATTGAGGGATTCTCCAGAGTGTCTGTTTATTGTTACGATGAAAGACCATAGGGGGAATTGACATAAGTACTTCCTCAGAGTGTTTTTAGTTCTTCAACACAGGTCACATGGAAAAATGGGGTGTTTAGTACTTCCCCATAATTAATTTTAGTTACTAGTACGAGACTATAAGGGGAATTGACAGTGAGTGCTTCCTCGGAGAGTCTATGCTTAAGCTGAACCAGAGGGGTTAGACTGTGTGTACTTCCCAGATAGTTGCTTGTATTTGTATGGTGGAACAAGAAGGGTTAGGCTATGAGTACTTTCCAAAGGGTTACCTATTTTTGATTATCTTCTTTATGATATATGAAACTAAATGCATTGAAACGGTAGGACTGTTTACTTTTGAATACTTCCTAGTTTACTACTTCCTTTTTCTTATAGTCTTCCATATATATTCACTAATTGCTAGGCACAGATCATTGGGTGGTTGCCTATAGAGATTAGTCTCACACCCTGTTTGGGCCATGTTTTGTGGCCCAAACTGATTATATTATTGCAAGTCTAGATAAGTGCAACCACCCTTCTACTTCAGGCACTTGACTACTTTGGAACTAGAGAGCATGGGACCAAGCTAAGGCTTGCAATGCTGAGGGGTTGTTTATATGTTTTGTTTTGTACTTGGTTTGGTACTGTATTTCAGAATTTTGATGTGTTTGGATGCTTTCCTAGACGTAAGTGTCATGCATCATCATTATATATTTGTGCTCCAGTTTATACTTTCAGTCTTCCACTATTTACTGTTGTATGGTATGTTTACTGCTTCCCCTATTGTATATCTATTTTATTTTTGTTGTGTTACTCTTCCAATGAGGACATAGTTTCCCCACTATCACACCTAAGGCTCTCGCTACTAGTCGGTAGCCTCTGGCATTCGGGGAAATGTTCTTAAGTCCTTGTGACCAACCGGGTATGAGGCGCCTCTGGGTGGCTTCTTTAACCGGGATGTTACAAAGTGGTATCCGAGGGGTTATTTTCTTCTTAACTTACTGTTTGAATCTTATAGTCAGGTATATGAAAGAATAGGTACTTGGTAATAAGTTATGCCTAGGAGTAGCTAACCCATATATAGGGAAAATCCAATCTACCTCGTTATTGCAATTTTTCTATTTTTTCAATTTTACAGTTGATTTGATTTCACCATTAGGTGATTCACATATTTTGTGCAGTTATTGTTGATATTATTAAGGTTCTATTTTTGTTACAACCCTATGAGATGAGGGTATGCCATCTCATGCATTATATAGGCACTTTCTAGAAATCACATGTCATGCATTCTTTCCATGCCAATTAGGGTGAATTGGCGATTGCATGTTGTTGTGATAGAGGTTGTGTTATATATGCATGTTGTTGTGAAAGATGACTTGATATAATATCTGATTTTTGATAAGGGTATTGGATTGTGTATGGTTTTGTTTTAATAAACACCAAACTTTGGTACTTGAGTTGTTATGGTCCCTCATGGATTGTAATTTGGTGATAATTGCCTTGTTATGCTATTTTATGTCATGCATAATATGAAAAGCTTTGATTCGCAGGGATTGTTGGCCCTCAAGGATCACAATTTGGCACTTTAACATTTTTTAAAGTGTTTTTTTGAGTTCCGGAGTAGTTTCTGAGGCTTACTGTCCAGAAAAACCTAGAATACACGACGTGTAATGTTAAATACATGCCATGTGTGCTTATTTTTGGGAAGGAACTGTTTTTATTAAGTACACATTGTGTACTGTATGTACATGTAATGTAGTCTCTAACCATGTCACTGGTTATGTGGGAAGAGACATAGAGTTGGGAAATCTCTGGTGGATCACACCGTATACCATATGTACATGTCGTGTTGTGTAGACATTGTGTCCACCCATGTGATTAATGACACTGATGGATGAAAATTTTAGTTATACACGCTATGTAAATCTGGAACATGCCATGTAGTGTAACCCAATTATCCGTAATGTAGCTAACAACACAGGTCGGTGAAATCCTTCTTGTACACGTCGTGTCTAGCATAAACATTCCATGTATAGTCAGTCGTGTGTTCACCTTTGTGACTAAAAACACGGGTAGTTGGAACTTAAGCAGTACGCATTGTGTCCATCTAAAACATGGAATGTAGGGTGATACGTGTAACCAGCTGTGTGACAAACAACACGAGTCGGTTTAATTCTTCTAGTACACGTCATTTTTGGCACAAACATGCTAGGTAGTCTTGTTCTAGGGGATTCTTATGGCTAAGCGGTGTAAGAGAACTCTTGCAGGGAAAGAGGATTCAAGTACACGCTATTTTTTAGGACAACACGCCGGGTGTATGGGGTGTTACACGGCCAGTTTTGGCACAAGTACATGCCTATGTGAAGGCTTAAGGAAACACGTTGTGTAGTCATTATACATGTCGTGTATCCATGTTTTGGAAAACATGAATGCTTTAATTATCTTGCTCCCTTCTTATACTTCTAGTTTTCAGTTCCTATTAATTTTGATCTATGGTGTGCGCTTGACCTTGCAGAGTCATGGCACCTAGACGCCCTCTAGTTTTATTCCAGTTACAGGGTAGTGATCTGACACCAGACATGGCTGATCAGGGACTACCAACAGATACTCCAGTTGTGCCAGTCTTGGCACCAGCCGTCATTCTGGACACAAGTGCTGACACACAGTTCCTAGAGGGCCTTATGAGGTTCATGCAGACCTTACTAGGAGTACCGAATCCTTCCCCTTTGTGGTAGAGCTGGCGTGGTTTTTCCAGTAGCAGCATCCTACCACCTTCATAGGGGAAGTAGGATCTTTGTCTGTATATTCATGGATAGAATCCATGCTTAATATCTTTGAACTTCTAGAGATGCCTCTGGAGAGGATGGTGAAGCTATCTACATACATGCTTCAGTATTCCTCCAAGAGATGGTTGGATGTGATCTCACGGGCGGGACGCCAGCAGGTTATAACTTGGGATGAGTTTCAGTGTTCCTTCTAGAACTACATCTATCCAAAGACTTTGAGGGCTGATCTAGCCCAAGAGTTCATGATCCTAGAGAAGGGTACTCTTTCTATTATGGAGTATTTTTCTCTCTTTACAGAGTTTCATTGCTTCACGCCCATCCCAAGTGGTGATGAGTTATTTATAGAAAGGAAGTTTGAGGATAGTGTTAGGCATGACATCTGATCTCAGGTGAACATCTTCAGTTTGACTTCCATAACTTCTTTAGTCAACTAGGCATTGATCACAGAGTCCAATCTGAGGGATTCTAGAGTTGTAATCCAGGGCGGCTCGACATCCAGAGTTGGTATCCCTATTACAAATAGCAAGAAGCATCGTTGGGAGTCTAAGAGCGGAGATCCGAGGAGGAGAGATAATTATTTGGGTATCCAGGTGGTGTACTACCAATGTGGGAAGGTCGGGAATACGAGGCCACATTGCCCGAGAGACCCAGTGGAGTGCTGATCTTGTGGAAATATGGGGCATATTCAGTGCTTTTGTTAGATCTTCTCACCAACAGTTTGTGACAGGGGTTCTTCTACGACTCCTCATTCTGGAGCAGCACCACCAGTCTCGCACCAGTCAGGGAAATGGAGTTCTTTTGGCTGTTCAGGCTGAGGTGGAGGTCGTGGCCATGGTAGTCAGCTACCAAGATTTCTACAACAGCAGGTTGGATCAACTCAGAGTGGTCAAGCAGGGTCACAGGGTTGTGGTGCTGGCCAGACTTTTGAAATGGAGCATACTGAGTAGGAGTAGGATCCCAGACCCTCTACAGTTCTAGGTACGATTTAGTTGCCTTAGTTTTAGCTTCTTCTCTTTTCGATACAGGGGATTCCCATAGCTTTATATTTGTTGTTGTTGTGTAGAGCCTTAGGATATGTATCTTTTCTTCTACTAATATCTTGATGCTAGACACTCCGTTGGGGACCTGAATGACTATTGTACGTCAGTGCAAGGAGTGCCCTCTTGAGTTTGGTGGGTGCCACTTCTTATGGGATCTCTATGTCTTAGAGATGACGGGTTATGACGTTATTCTCTGAATGGATTAGTTAGTTCCCATCAAGGTTGTTTTTGACCTCTATCTTCATATAGTGAGTTTTACATCACCATAGGGAAGATCATTTCTTTATAAGGGTGAATGGGATGTTTAGGAGAGAAGAGCGGGACCTGAGCATCATGGGTTGGGAAGAGTTACAGCCCAGATTGCTAGTCTATATCTGAATGACCAGGGGACTTCATAGATAGAATTTCCTCTAGTGGTGGATCACTTCAGGGATGTATTTTTAGAGGAATTTTCAGGTTTTCCTTCGAGGCGTGAGGTAGACTTTTCTTTTGAGCTTGTTCCAGGAGTAGCACCGGTGTCCATTCCTCCTTATAGGATGGCTACATCAGAGTTTCAGGAGCACAAGAAGCAGTTGGAGTAGATACAGGAAAGGGTTTCATCCAAACCAGTAATTCTCCTTGGGGTTCACCTATAATGTTTATGAAGAAGCTGGATGGAACCATCATACTTTGTGTGGATTATTGGAAGTTGAACTAGTTGGAAGTCAAGAACATATATCCCTTGACAATGATTGATGATCTCTTTGATCAGCTTTGAGGAGACCGGATGTTCTCAAAGAATGACTTGAGATCTGGTTATCATCAGTTACATGTTATACCATCTGATATACCTCTTATAGCCTTCTGGATAAGGTATGGTCTATACGAGTATGTGGTTATTCCATTTGGTCTCATGAATGTGCCTTCAGTTTTTAAGGCACTGATGAACTGAGTGTTCCATCCATACATGGATTCATTTGTGGTAGTTTTTTGTGGAAGATATATTGGTGTACACTCACACTCTACACGACCATGCCACAAATCTTGAGATCATTCCAAGTACACTGTGATAGAATCAGTTATACGCTAAGCTCTCAAAATTCCACTTTTGTATGGACCAGATTCACTTCTTGGGTCATGTTATCTCAGAGATAGGAGTATCAGTAGACCTAGAGAAAGTGAGAGAAGTAGTTTTCTAGGAGCATCCAAATAATTTCTTTGAGGTATGGAGTTTTCTCGGGCTTGTTGGATACTACCAAAAAAATTCATACAGTATTTTTCACGCTTTGCAGCACCACTGACATGTCTAACTAAGAAGGGTGTGAAGTTCTTATGGTCAGATTATTTTGATTCCACCTTTCAGGAGCTAAAAGGGAGGTTGACTTCAGTGTCGATACTAGTATTTCTAGAGTCAGGTAAGAGCTATACTATGTACTATGATGCTAGAGGTATCGATCTTGGAGTTTTTCTTATGTAGGGGGAAGGATTTGTTGCATACATCTCTCGGCAGTTGGGACCACATGAGAGGAAATACCTTACGCACGATCTAGATTTGTTTGTAGTTGTTCATGTGTTACGCTGTTGGAGCCACTATCTTCTGGGAGAGAATTTTGTGGTTTTCACCGACAACAAAAGTCTCAAGTACATCTTCAATCAACGTGACCTGAATTTGAGACAGCGAAGGTGGGTTGAGTACCTTCAGTCTTTTGACTTTTAGCTTGCCTATACACCTAGAAAATGAAACATAGTGGCTGATGTGCTGAGTAGAAGGACTCAGATATTGGTAGTTCAAGAGGCCAGTAGTGAGTGGAATCTTATGGCTATGTTCTTTGAGATGAATTTGGAGGTACACGACAGACAAGGGAAAATGTTTCTTTCCTCTATAGTTGTTACCTCTACTCTTCTTGATCGAGTGCGAATGAATCAGCTATCAGATTCATAAGGCATAGTCCTACGGGAAAGCATGTCAGGGGAGGACCCTATTCCTAGATGGACCATAGGAGAGGATGATATCTTGCATTTTCATGGGCGCGTATGGGTGTTAGAAAACATACACGATGAGTTGATGCGGGACATTCATTCCTCGGTTTGGCAAATTCATCCTGGCGTCACCAAGATGTATCATGATCTACACCATCCGTATTGGTGGCCAAGTAAGAAGAGAGATGTTTCTGGTTTTTTCATGAGGTGTTCCACCTGTCAGTAGGTGAAGACGGAGCATCAGCTACTAGTAGGGCTTTTGCAGTAGTTTTCCATTCCTGAGTGGAAGTGGAACAATGTTGCGATGGACTTTGTGGAAGGTTTGCCGAGGTTGCCTCGAGGGAATGATGCATTATGGGTGGTCATTGATAGACTCACGAAGGTATCCCACTTCTTTCCAATCAAGGAGACCTTCAGTGTTGATGAACTAGGAAGGTTCTACATTCGAGAGATTGTACGTCTACTAGGGGTTCCATAATCCATTGTTTCAGGAAGGGAAGCTCTTTTTACTTATCGGGTCTGGCAGGGGCTTCAAAAGGATTTGGTGACATGGGTGCTTTTGAGTACAACTTACCATCCCCAGACAGATGGCTAGTTCGAGCGTACGATTCAGGTACTTGAGAACATGCTTTGAACATGCATCCTGGATTTTGGAGGTTCTTGGGAGAATCATATACCACTTGTGGAGTTTGCCTACAATAAAAGTATTAAATCAACTATTTAGCTGGAATCTTACGAGGCTTTGTACGGTAGGACATGTCGAACACCCTTATATTGGCTGGAGGCAGGAGAGGTAGCTATGATGGGACCTCATCTTGTCCAGGAGACCATAGAGCAGATGGAGTTGATTCAAAAAATGAAGTCTACTACACAATCACATCATAAGTCTTATACTGATCAAATGAGATGACCTCTGGAGTTCGAGGTTGGATATTAGGTTTTCTGGTTTGTCACACCGAGGTTGGGACACAAGAGGATTATGAGACAGGGAAAGCTTTCACTGAGGTACGTCGGCCCATTTGAGGTTTTGGAAAGAGTTAGGCTGGTTTCTTATTGGCTATAGCTACCTTATAGGTATCGAGATATGCACAATGTCTTTCACGTTTCTCAGCATAGACATTACTTCTCAGACTTGTCTCATGCTTTTCAACCCGAGGAAGTTGAGCTAGAGGTGGATGAATATTTCGAGGAGCATCCTATCCGGATTGTTGATCGAAGTGTGAAGGATCTTCGTGGTCAGTATGTTCCTCTGGTAAGTGTGTTATGGAAGCATGGGAGACTACAGGACGAGACGTGGGAAATGGAGGCCGATGTAAGATAGTAGTGGCCGGAGCTTTTCAAGGATTCTTCTTCTACGACGCCTTTCTTGGGAAATTCAAGGAAGAATTTCATTAAGGGGGGAAGTTTTTAAGAACCAGAATCTTATTTTCAGGTATGTTTTTTCTTTCTGGGTGTTTTTGAGAAAAAGAAGAGTTTTTTAAAAATTCTTAAGTACACACCTTTTACTTTATAATTACATGTCGTTTAATTGGTTACCACAAGTAGCCATGTGCTGGCCATGTAACGGCCATGTACATGGCCGTGTGTGGTGACCTGGAGGCTGCCTAATGTGGGGGCCAATTAAGGTGAGTACATGTCATGTACTTATAAAGTACACACCGTGTACTTTCTTTTTTCATTAAACGGACCGGGGTCGCGTCTAATTAGCATAAGCGTCTTCTTCTTCACCTTCTTAGAACGACAGTGTCCATACAACATCGATTCTTATCCAAGCCCCTGATATAGCATTTTTTTCTCCAAATCAACCGCAGCTGATTTCATTGGGATTGCCATGGTAAGCTATTCCTTCTTCTAGAGTCTCACTTCCTTATTTCTCTTCTTTTGCGAGATATCATCGGTTGAGTGTTTTTATCATGTTTGTATATCTACAGTTATATTAGGAGATTCAAGGATTGAGGTTCACGTATAATGATCCTACAACACCGAGGTAGGTGGTTTGTGCCTTTCCATATATAATCCTTTAGTTATATGTGAAAAAGAACCCAACACCCTTGAATGGGGTATTGTGTGTTTGCGGTTTTAGCCCTGATATTTTCCTGCTATTCCTTGTGTGCTTGAGTAGAGGTTGTTTATTGTAAATAGGGTTATTTACCTTGCAATGGATGTGTTTTCCCATGTTTTTGTTCTTTTGACCATTTGGTATAGATTTTCATGATTGGTTGTTGTTTGTTTTTCCCATGCATAGTATTGTAGGATGGAGTGATTGTTATCTGAAATGATGTTATGTTGTAGACTGTTTAGCCAAGTATTTCTTGAGGTTTACTTTGGCCGCAATGCATTGTTGTGATCGATTGACTTACACATGGCCGTGAGAACCTAGTGTAATAGGCCATAGGGAGAAGGGAATTTGGGGGATTCTCCAGAGTGTCTGTTTACTGTTACGATGCAAGACCATAGAGGGAATTGATGTAAGTGCTTCATCAATGTTTCTGTAGTGCCTCGACATGGGTCACAGGGGGAATGGGACATTGAGTGCTTCCCTAGAGTGCCTTTTAGTTATCGATACGAAACTATAGGGGGAATTAACGGTGAGTTCTTCCTCAAAGAGCTTATGCTTAAGCTGAACCAGAGGGGTTAGACTGTGTGTACTTCCCCAAGGGTTTTTTTACTTGTTTGGTGGAACAAAAGGGGTTAAGCGTTGAGTACTTCCCAGAGGGTTACATGTTTGTGATTAGATTCTTGCTTGATATATGAAACTAAATGCATTGAAACTATAGGACTGTTTACTTTTGAGTACTTCCTAGTTTACTGCTTCCTTTTTATTATAGCCTTCCATATATATTCACTGACTCTTAGGTACAGATCTTTGGGTGCTTGCCAACTAGGATTAGTCTCACACCCTGTTTGGTCCATGCTTTTGGGCCCAAACAGATTATATTGTTGAAGGTCTAGATAAGGGCAAGCCCCCTTCTACATCAGGTGCTTGACTCCTTTGGAGTTGGAGAGCATGGGACCAAGCTGAGGTTTGTGATTCTAAGGATTCGTTTATCTATTTTCTTTTGTACTTTTTTTAGTACTATATTTCATCATTGTGATGTGTTTGGCTGATTTCCTAGACATATGTATCAAGCATTATCATTATTTATTTGTGCTCAAATTTATACTTTCAGTCTTCCACTATTTACTATTGTATGGTATATTTACTTCTTCGGCTATTGTAAATCTATTTTATTACCGATTTATTACTCTACCAATGAGGGAATAGTTTCCCCACTATTACACCCAAGGCCCTCGCTACTAGTCGGCAGCCTCACTATTAGAAAAATGAGCTTTATCAGTGCTCAAAACAGGCTTTATCAACGCTACAAAAGCACTGTAATGCTCAGCGCTAATAAAGGGGGGTCTCTTTTATCATCACTAAATAAGCGCTGATAAAGGGGTAATTTATCAGAGCTGATAAAGGAAACCTTTATCATTGATAAAAAGGAATTGATAAAGAACCCCTTTATCAGCACAAAAAAACGCTGATAAATGTTTTTTTATCAGCACGCTTTTAGTGCTGATAAACAGATCCTTTATCAGTGCTTTTTTAGTGCTGATAAAGTTTTATTTTATCAATACTTTTTTGGCACTGATAAAGGCTTCCTTTCTCAGCACTAAAAAACCCAGATAAATGCCATGTCTGCTGCAACAAAAAAATATACAGCAGCACACCCAAACAACACCTGCAAAAAATTCATCATCTCATCAAGTAAGTATACCCATACAAAATTAACACATAAATCATAAGGTAATTACACCAAGTATACCCATACAACATTAACACATAATTCATAAGTTAATTAAATACATAAAGAATTCAATTCAGAATTTAGGGGGTTGGGGGGCTATTCAGGGGTTTGGGGTGGCTGTCTATGGGGAGGTAGGGGGTGTCCAGGGGGATGGGGGTGTCCAGGGATATAGGGGTATCCAGGGGTGGGGGTAGTCCAGGAGGTTGGGGGGATGTCTAAGGGGAGGGGGTGTCCAGGGGTTGGGAGTGTCTAGGTGGTGGGGTGGTATCTAGGAGGGGGTGTCCAGGTGAGGGGGGGGGGGCTGTCCATGGGGGTGTCCAGGGGGTGGGCTGGTGTCCAGTGTGTCGGGGGGGGCTTTCCAGGGGTGGGGGTGTCCGGGGAGTGGGGGTGGTCCAGGGGGTTGGTGGGGCTATCCAAGGGGGGTGGGGTGGTGTCCAGGACGGTGGGATGGGGGTGTTCGGGGGGGGGGGTGTCCAGGGGGTGGGGGTGTCCAGGGGGTAGAGGCGGTCTAGGAGGTTGGGGGCTTGTCCAAGGTGGGTGTACATGGAGGGGGGTGTCCAGGTGGGGGTTTTCTATGGGGTGTCCAGGTGGTGGGCTGGTGTGCAGGGTGTCGGGGGGGGGTGCTTTCCAGGGGGTGGGGTGTCCGGGGGTGGGTGGCAGTCCAGGGGGTTGGTGGGGTTGTCCAAGGGGGGTGGGGTGGTGTCTAGGAGGGTGTGATGGGGGTGTCTGGGGGGTAGGGGTGTCCTGGGGGTGGGGGTTTCCTAAGGGTGGGGGTGTCCTGGGGGTGGGGTGTCTAGGGGGTGGGGGCATTCTAGGAGGTTGGGGGTTGTCCAAGGGGGGTGGGTGGTGTCCAAGGAGGGGGGTTTCCAAGTGGGGGCTGTCTATGGGGTGTCCAGGGGGTGGGATGGTGTCCAGGGTGTCGGGGGGGATTTCCAGGGGTGGAGGTGTTTGGGGGTGGGGGTGGTCCAGGGGTTTGGTGGGGCTGTCCAAGGGGGGTGTGGTGGTGTCTCGGATTGTGGGGGTGGTTGTCCATGTGTGGGGGTGTCCAGGGGGTGGGGGTGTCCAGGTGGTGTGGTGGTATCTAGGAGGGGTGGGGGTGTCGTCCAAAGGTTTGGTGGTTATCCAGGGTGTGGGGGTGTCTGGGGGGGGGGGGGGGTCGGGGTGGTTGTCCGAGGTGGGGGGGTTGTCCATGGGCGTGTCCAGGGGGTGAGGGTGTATAGGGGGTTTGGGGGATTTCTAGGGGGTGGGGTGTCCAGAGGGGTGGGATTTTCCATGGGTGGTTTGGTGTCAGGGGGTGGGGGCGGTTCAGGGGGTTGGTGGGGCTGTCCAAGGGGGGTGGGGCGGTGTCCAAGGGGGTGATGGTGGGTGTCCATGGGGGTGGGGTGTCTAGGGGGTGGGGGAGGTGTCCAGGTGGTGGGGTGGTGTCTAGGGGGTGGGGCATCCAGGGGTTGGGGGGCCGTCCAGGGGGTTCGAGGGACATCCATGGAAAATTGTCTTAAAGGGTCAACACAATCAGAATGCGTTTGGTCAGATTTGTGTACGTCAATTATTGTTTTCAATTAAAATTCTGTCAATTTTAAACAAAAGAGAGGCCCTTTGAGTGATACCAGCCACACCATGCCTCAGATTGAAGAGGTGTTAACTAGTACATGTCGAAAAGGACCCATGGATTGTTCTCATAAATGATGATAACAATCTGAATGGATTTGGTTGGATTTTTGTAGGTCAATTTTTGATTTCACTTAAAATTGTGTCCATTTTAAACAAAAGAGAGACACTTTGAGTAATACCGGCCACACTATGCCTCGGATTGAGGCGGGGTTGACTCTTACACGTCACAAAAGAACCATGGATTGTTCTCCAAATGGATCAACACAATTCAAATGTGTTTGGTCAGATTTATATAGGACAGTTATTGTTTTCATTTAAAATTATGTCCATTTTAAACAAAAGAGAGACACTTTGAGTGATATCATCCACATTGTGCCTCGGCTTGAGGTGGGAATAACTTGTACACATCAAAAAAGACCCATGGATACATTTTATAAAGGATCACAATAATCCGAATGCATTTGGTTGGATTTCCGTAGGTCAGTTGTTGTTTTCACATAAAATTGTGTCCATTTTAAACAAAACATAGACACATTGAGTGATACTGGCCACACCGTGCCTCTAATTGAGTCGGGGTTGACTCGTACACATCACCAACACACCCATGGATCATTCTCCTAAAGTATCAACACAATACAAATGTTTTTAGTCATATTTATGTACGTCAGTTGTTGTTTTCACTTAAAATTGTGTCCATTTTAAACAAAAGACAGACACTTTGAGTGATACCGGCCAAACCATGCCTCGGATTGAGGAGGGGTTGACTCATAATCATCAAAAAGGACCCATGGATCATTATACTTATGGATCATCACATTACGAATGCATTTTCCAGGATTTACATACGTCAGTTGTTGTTTTCACTTAAAATTCTGTCCATTTTAAACAAAAGAGAGACCCTTTGAGTGATACCGGCCACACCGTGTGTCAAATTGTAGCAGGGAGGAATTTTACATGAAAAAAATGACTCATGGATTGTTCTCATAAGGGATAAACACAATCCAAATGCGTTTTGCTGGATTTCTGTAGGTCATTTGTTGTTTTCACTTAAAATTGTGTCCATTTTAAACAAAAGAGAGACACTTTGAGTGATATCGTCCACATCGTGCCTCAGATTGAGGCAGGTTTGATTTTTATATGTCCCAAAAGACCCATGTATTGTTCTCCTAAAGGATGAACACAATCTGAATGCATTTGGTTTTATTTGCGTACATCTGTTTTGTTTTCACTTAAAATTTTGTCCATTTTAAACAAAAGGGAGACACTTTGAGTGATATCAGCCACACCGTGCCTCGGATTGAGGCGGGGTTGACTCTTAAATCTCACAAAGGACCCCTGGATCATTATCATAATTTATCAACACAATCCTAATGCATTTGGTAGGATTTTCGGACATCAGTTTTGTTTTCACTTAAAATTTTGTCCATTTTAAACAAAAGAGAGACCCTTTGAGTGATACCGGCCACATTGTGCCTCGTATTGAGGAGGGGTTGAATCTTACATGTCAAATAAAACCCATGGATCATTCTCCAAAATCATCAACACAATACGAATGCGTTTGGTCAGATTTTTGTAGTTCAGGTTTTGTTTTCACATAAAATTGTGTCCATTTTAAACAAAAGAGAGACACTTAGAGTAATATCGGCCACACCGTGACTCGGATTGAGGCAGGGTTGACTCATACACATCACAAGAGACCAATGAATAGTTATTCTAATGGATCAACACAATCTGAATTATTTTGGTCAGATTTTCATACATCAGTTTGGTTTTCACTTAAAATTCTATCCATTTCAAACAAAATACAGACACTTTGAGTGATACCAGCCACACGATGCCTCAGATTGAAGTGGGATTGACTCGTACACATCACCAACGCACCCATGGATTGTTATCCTAAAGTTGTAACACAATATGAATGCATTTGGTCGGATTTTAGTACATCATTTGTTGTTATCACTAAAAATTGTGTCCATTTTAAACAAAAGACAGACACTATGACTGATACCGGCCACACGGTGCCTCAGATTGAGGCGGGGATGACTCTTACACTTCACAAAGGACGAATGGATAATTATCCTAAAGTATAAACACAATATGAATGTTTTTGGTTGGATTTCCGTATGACATTTGTCGTTTTCACTTAAAATTCTGTCCATTTTAAACAAAAGAGAGATCGTTAGAGTGATACCGGCCACACCACTCCTTGGATTGAGTCCGGGTTGACTCATACACATAAAAAATGACCCATGTATTATTCTCTTAGAGTATTAACACAATCCGAATAAGTTTGGTCGGATTTCTATAGGTCAGTTGTTGTTTTCACTTAAAATTTTATCAATTTTAAACAAAAGACAGAAACTTTGAGTGATAATGGCCACACCGTGCCTCGGATTGAGTCAATATTGACTCATACATTTCAAAAAGGACACATGGATCATTATCATAAAGGATCAACACAATCTGAATGTGTTTGGTTGGATTTGCGTATGTCATCTGTTGTTTTCACTTAAAATTATGTCCATTTTAAACAAAAAAAGAGACCCTTTGAGTGATACCGGCCACATCGTGCCTTCGGATTGAGGCAGGGTTGACTCGTACACATCAAAAAGGACCCATGGATTATTCTCCTAGAGGATAAACTCAATATGAATGTGTTTGGTCAGATTTTTGTAGGTTAGTTGTTGTTTTCACTTAAAATTGTGTCCATTTTAAACAAAAGAGAGACACTTTGAGTTATATCGGCCACACTGTGCCTCGGATTGAGGCGGGGTTTACTCATATAGGTCAAAAAGGACCCATGGATTGTTCTCATAAAGGATAAACAAAATATGAATGTGTTTGGTTGGATTTGTGTATGTCAGTTTTGTTTTCACTTAAAATTATGTCCATTTTAAACAAAATAGAAACACTTTGAGTGATACCGGCCACAACATGGCTCGGATTGAGGCAGGTTTGACTCGTACACATCACAAAGGACCCATGAATATTTTTCCAAAAGTATCAACACAATAAAAATGTGTTTGGTCGGATTTGTGTACGTCAGTTTTGTTTTCACTTAAGATTATGTTCATTTTAATCAAAAGAGAGACCCTTTGAGTGGTACTGGCCATATCGTGCCTCCGATTGAGGATGTTTTGACTTATACATGTGAACAATGGACCCATGGATCGTTCTCCTGAAGTATAAACACAAAACAAATGTGTTTGGATGGATTTATGTATGTTAGTTGTTGTTTTAACTTAAAATTCTGTCCATTTTAAACAAAAGAGAGACCATTTGAGGGATACTGGCCACACTATGCCACGTATTGAGGCGAGGATAACTCTTACACATCAAAAAGGACCCATGGATAATTCTCCTATGTGATCAAGATAATTAAAATGTGTTTGTTCGGATTTCCATATGTCAGTTGTTGTTTTCACTTAAAATTCTGTCTATTTTAAACAAAAGAGAGACCCTTTGAGTGATACCGGCCACAGCGTGCCTCGGATTGAAGCAAGGTTGACTTGTACATATCTCAAAAACCCCATGAATTTTCTCCTAAAGTATTAACACAATCCTAATGCATTTGGACAGATTTCTGTAGGTCAGTTGTTGTTTTCACTTAAAATTGTGTCCATTTTAAATAAAAGAGAGACACTTTGAGTGATAACAGCCACACTGTTCCTCAGATTGAGGCAGGGTTGACTTTTACATGCCAAAAAGGACCCATGGATTGTTATCCTAAAGGATCAACATAATCCAAATGCATTTGGTCGGATTTGCGTACATTAGTTTTGTTTTCTCTTAAAATTCTATCCATTTTAAACAAAAGAGAGACACTTTGAGTGATACCGGACAAACCGTGTCTCAAACTGAGGTAGGGTTGACTAATACACATTACAAAGGACCCATGGATCGTTATACTAAAGAATAAACACAATCCTAATGCTTTTGGTCAGATTTCCGTACGTTAATTTTGTTTTCACTTAAAATTCTATCCATTTTAAACAAAAGAGAGACCCTTTGAGTGATACTGGCCACATCGTGCCTCAGATTGAGGCGGGGTTTACTCGTAAACATTTAAAATGACCCATGGATCGTTATAATAAATAATAAACAAAATATTAATGTTTTTGGTCAGATTTGTGGAGGTCAGTTGTTGTTTTCAATTAAAATTATGTCCATTTTAAATAAAAGAGAGACACTTTGACTGATACCGGCCACACTGTGCCTCAGATTGAGGCGGGGTTGACTCATACACATAAAAAAAGACCCATGTATTGTTCTCATAAAGGAGAAACACAATATAAATGTGTTTGGTCAGATTTCTATACAGCAGTTTTGTTTTCACTTAAAATTTTGTCCATTTTAAACAAAAGACAGACACTTTGAGTGATATCAGCCACATCGTGCCTCAGATTGAGGTGGGTTTGGCCCGTACATGTTACCAACGCACTCTTGGATCATTATCCTAAATGATAAACAAAATAGAAATAAATTTGGTTGGATTTTTGTTCGTCATTTGTTGTTTTCACCTAAAATTGTGTCCATTTTAAACAAATGACAGAAACTTTGACAGATACCGGCCACACCGTGCCTCAGATTGAGGCGGGGTTGACTCCTACATGTCATAAAAGATCCATGGATATTTATCCTAAATTATAAACACAATATGAATGTTTTTGGTTGGATTTGAGTATGTCAGTTGTTGTTTTCACTTAAAATTATGTCCATTTTAAACAAAAGAGTGACACTTTGAGTGATACTGGAAACACCGTGCCTCAAATTAAGGTCAAGTTGACTCGTAAACGTCACAAAGGACCCATGGATCATTCTCCTAATGTATCAACACAATCAGAAAGCATTTGATAAGATTTTTGTATGTTATTTGTTGTTTTCACTTAAAATTGTGTCCATTTTAAATAAAAGAGAGACACTTTGAGTGATATCGGCCACACCGTGCCTTGGATTGAGGCGGGGATGACTTGTACATGTCAAAAATTACCCATGGATAATTCTCTTAAAGGATCAAGACAATATGAATGTGTTTGGTCAGATTTGCGTACGTCTATTTTTTTCACTTAAAATTATGTCCATTTTAAACAAAAGACAGTCACTTTGACTGGTTCATCATTCTTTCATGTTGCTAGTGCATATCATCTGTTAAAATGTAAAAATGACTCATTGGAGAAAGGATGTTTTATTTATTACAGTTACAATTTTCCTACGAACATTTACATACAACAATATTTCATCTTTTTATCCCCTTAACCCCTCTCAAAAATGATCGCCAATTGTACATGTCCCCAAGTCAGATCTTCATGCTATTTGTGTACAATTTTCCATCAAGTATGCGGCCCACTCATTTCTGAACGCATCTATATCATCTTGTGAGTATGGGGATTTTTTGAAGTCAGAGTAGTACTACAAAATATAAAAATAAAGAATTAATAAATTAATTAAATGAAATAGTAGTTTATTTTGAAAATACCTCTTTAGGTATGCTAGTTTATTGATGAAAAACTATCTCTTTCATAAATTAACAAACATAATAACCGAAATCATTATCATTTGTTTGTTTTGGACACTGCAGAAAAATTGATCATTATGAGAATAAGTAACTTCTTTTGAGATGTGTTTGGATAGTAAAATTTTATTATATATACCCTGATATTTTTTGATACATAGTACATTCTCTCCTCCTTATGCTTGGCCCCTATCCTCATTCCTCTTTTAGACGATGATGATATATCGCCTTATCATAACAGAATCCTAGGTAAAAGATAATATAAATTATATTACATGATGTTTAGACATAAAACATAGGATTTAGTGTCTTATAGGTTCACAAACTCCATCATGTGTGGTCAGTTTGATGGATATCCTTGCTTTGAATCTAGAAAATAAATCTTTGGAGTATCCAAGTTCACCGCAATTAGCATCCAATGTTGCCTAAAACACAAAAAGGAATAAGTAATAAAAGAAGTGAAAATATAATTGATATTCTTTAATCGTTGAGTTTTAACCCTGCATAGTTGGTATTAGGAAGAGTCTGTCATCTGTAATCTTGCTTTCAAATTCTTTCAGAAATCTGTTCACTATTTCATCCTTTTTTTATGGCTCTAATTTCGTTAGATGTGTTGATGTGGTATGAGGACAAACGAGTCTGAATTTTGGCTCATGGGAAAATTCCTTCAACTATTTTTCATATATACATATGTCAACAATATAAAATGCATTTAGTCATAATTTTCACATTAGATCAGCTTTTAGAAAATAAATTCATGAAAACAGACCTCATATATATATTTACAAATGTGATGCCTAGCCAACCATTTTCAAGGATCTCAATAACATTTTCAGCAGCAACGAAATCTTGACTTTCCTCTCCATATATATTCCATTCAAAAACAACTATATGACTACTACAACCTCTAAGCTTCATATCCACTTGAGTCTTCAATGCTAGTAAATGTGGATAGAGAACAGGTGGTGTTATTGTGCTTTCAATAGCTCCTTGGGATTTGTTAGTCGATCCTTTATATGGTTTTGAGAAGAATTTTATTACCCCCTTCCCTTTCTCCATCTATAATAACATTCATTGGTTCAGACCCTTTTTCATTAATTGTTAAAGGTTTATCTTGAAAAAAAAAGAAATAAATACCTCTTTGCCCGCATGTACTCTTAAAAGTTGTGACTTCCATGCAATTAATTTCCCAACATCCTTTTCGACTGTATGAATATCCCCATCATCAAGTGGAATAGGTAGCTCTGAATTTGGCTCATAAGATATAGTAATCATCACTTTCAGATGATCTTTCGGAAGTGGTCTATTATGCAGCTTGTCATCTGGTATGTTGAACATTGTATCCCTCTCTAGAAGGTGATAGGTGGGTGTTGATAGATATAAATCACAATCATTATCACCCTGTAGAGGATCAGTACAGGAAAAGTATCAGTGTTTTTCTAATTCCCATTTCATGGGAACAATTATTAGAATATTTATTACCACGGCTAAGTCAGCTCTTTGAGGGGAATGGCTCACCTCAAAGCTAGTAGGGGTGGGGTGGGATCTTTACACGCTAGTTGTTCCTAAGTTGTGACTTATCCTTACTTCCCACCCATAAAAGTTGCGAGAAACTCTCCTTGTCATTGTAATCATTCATCAAGAGTTTCTAGTCATTTGCTCATTTGTTTCAATTTTTCATCTCTATCATCGATTTGTTTCCTCAAAATATACTCAGGGTGTCACCCCAAACACTGCACCTCTGACACGACCGTATTGTTCTGGCTGCTTCAAAGCTGTCGATAATAGGTCTGCATCTGCTACAGGAGTATCTTATTCCTGTGACTGTCGGATATAAAAAAAACTAATTATTTTTATGTAATAGAAATTTAAAACAAATATTTTTATCATCATGTCATACCTACACATATTTACCACACATTTTGTGTGGTGTCATCTCTAGCTTCCCTTCCTTATTCACACGTGCCTCCTTCCATAGCACATGACATGGGATGGAAGTGTATTTGGTTTTAGACTCATCAATTTACATATAAATATAAAAAGATAATTATGATGTTGTTTATTAGCCCCTAAAAATGTTACTATTAATTTAAAATATATACCATTTTCTTTTCTAGTGAAGCGTACCCCATCATTGCTTTACGATAGGGGTATGTTGGTTTTGATGCACGTTCCTTATTTTTAGTACAGAGTTGTTGTTTCATAAATGAAATATTGATAATCAAAGTGATGAATACATGTATCCTCAAAAAAATTATCACCCAAAATGTACATGAAACATCTCATCCCCACGGCGGCCAATAAATTCATACCATTCTTCTTGGGATATCAGGTGAGCGTAGGCAATGGGTGGGTGTAGGTTTATTTTACCTTTGGGATCTTTCAGGTGACATTTTGTTAAAATAGTGTGAAAACCTCAATGAATCCTTCCTGCAAGACTTAGTACATAATACTTTTGTGAATCATCTACTATAAATGTACTCTGTAAGAAAATTAGAAGAGTAAGACATTGTTTCATTATTTTATTTTCAAGTAAATTAAAGAAATAATATTATAATTTTACAGTAATTTTTTCCTAGATCATAGCCTTCATCCCGAACACAACATGGTTCCACGAATCTATGTCAATCGGTATGCGTTGTTGAGTGACAACTCCAATGTAACTACTAAACATTACCTTATTGGGATTCACATGTTAGCCTCAAGCATTCCATCTAACATCAAATTTGACACCTTTTCTTTTTACCTTAAGAACTTTGGCTAACACCATCAAACTATGACACACCTGTGTTTTCTACGATGTCGGTCCTTTATTCCCGACCATTTCATCGATATCAAAACCATCTATTTCTTCATCTGAAATGGTAGAAATGGCATGTGCTGATGGTTTTTGGACCTCAACACTAGAAGCAGAAACAGGTTCAGATTCTTGTTGTTGCTCTGCACTGTGACCTGCCACGGCAGGAGCAGCAGTAGCCGCAGCAGCAACATCTTGAGAGACTTGCTCAGCCTCAAGGTTAGGAGTACCAGAACGTGAAGAAGTCATTTTCTACAAAATTGGTTGAACATTCAATTTATATTACCTAAATTCTGTAATGATAAGATAATAACATGAGATAAAAATATCTATATTACAAACAAAATATAACCTGTTCCTTGAAATGTCTTTCTTTTTTTCAAAGGCTAGAGGGATTTGACACCTCTATCGATTATCAAAATCCCTTCATTGTTGTCTCCTCTAACATACAAAACATCATCTACTTTGGTACCACTGTGAAATGATTGTGACGTACCACTAAAAGGATCATCCTCGTCTGAATTTACATTGGACCCTTTAGTATTTTTGGATGATAATAGAACAATCGACCACTTTTCGTTTGCGGGATCTGGAACATAAAAAACATGTACAACTTGTGATTCCATTATAAACTATTCTTATTTGTACCCTTATTTACTAAAATCAACTTTAAAAAATCCACATTCATCTATTTTAACACCACTATTATTATCAACCCATTTTCATTGAAAAATATTCAATTGGAATGTTGTATAATCCAATTCCCATATTTGTTTGATAATGCCAAAGTATGACATATTTGCATAAATTGGGTTTCATTCCTTACTACCAGAAACATTCATCACTTCATCCACTAGTGTAACTCCACTATTTTTCATGGTACTATCTTCATCATGTTCATCTGTATATAATGAATAACTATTAATTACATAACCATTGTAAGATAATACATACACACTTGGTTTGGAGGCTATCCATCGAAGTCGTTCTAAAATTGAATTCGTATTTTCATCAAACTCCTTAAAAAATGGCCCAAAAACCATCCTATAAACTGGTGATTATGTGTATTTGATAATCATTTTTCATCCCTTGATGGATTCAACTGCATAAGAATTTCTTTGTGAGTTTCAATAAATGGAGCAACCTCCCAACTGTTATGCAAAACATAAAGGTGGGCTTACTCTGAAAATGTAATACTGATTGTCACAACATATCTTCCAGAAATTCCCTCACCCTAAATGTGTCTAGTGTGATGAGATTTTGGGAGACTAATTCTTTCCACATCAGATAGGTATTCTATAAAAAATTAAATGGCTTCTTCAACAATATATCGCTCCACTATATAACCCTTGGGCTGACATCGATTTTTTACATACCATTTCAAAATATTCATATACCATTCAACGGGGTAAATCCATCAATAGTGCAAAGGACCACAAAGTCGAATCTCTCTCACCAGGTGAATCATCAAATGAACCATCATATCAAATAATTTTGGAGGGAAGAACATTTCTAATTCACATAATATGATGAAAATTTCTTTTTCTATAGTTGGAAATTTCACTGGGACTAAAACTTTGCTACATATTGCTTTGAAAAATAAACAAATTTTGGTTAAAGTATGATGAACATTCTTGGAAAAAATGCAACATAAAGCTATAGGAATTATATCTTGCACCAAAACATGGCAGTCATGAAATTTCAAACATTGTAACTTCAAATAATTCATTGACACAATGTTCTTGATATTTGATGAATACCCCTCTAGAACCTTTACATCATTAAAAAAGTTGAAAAACTGGTATCTCTCCTCCATAGAAAGAGTATAAGTAGTTGGAGGAAGAAAAATTCGATTTTCACCCTTCAAGGGAGCCAACTCTTCTCGTATTCCCATGTCAACCATGTCCAACCTTGCCTTAATTCCAACCTTTGTTTTTTCAGGGGAATTTAGCAATGTTCCGATAACACTATCACATACATTTTTTTCCACATGCATCACATCATGAAAATGTTTGACATACAAACAATTCCAGTATGGTAATTCAAATCAAACTGGTATCTTTTTCCAACTGATTTTTGTAATGTTTTTTTAAAATGATTTACCAAAAACAGTTTTCACATCTCTTACTTTCTCAAACATCTGATCACCTTTTAGTGGAGACGGTGTTGCACATTGTTTTGAACTTCCATTAAATGATGTCGTCCAATATCAGTACTTATGCCAATGAGGTAGAAATATATGATGTCCTAGAAACACATATTTCAATGAATGTTTCAACCTAATTGACTCTATATCTTCTTTGCACATGGGACACCCTTGAGTTCTTTTAATGCTATAGCCTGAAAAATTTCCATTAGTAGGGAAATCATTTATTGTCCCATACAACATCGCTCTCAACGTGAAATATTCACTTTTATAAGCATCATACAACATAACACCTGAATCCCACAATAACTTCAAATCCTCAATCAAAGGAGCCAGATAAATATCAATATCATTAATTGGTTGTTTTGGTCCAGATATAAGCATAGATAACATGATTAATTTCTGCTTCATTCATAACCAAGGTGGAAAGTTATAATTTACCAACATAACAGGCCATGTACTATGAGTGCTGGTTTGAAAACCAAAAGGATTCACTCCATTTGTAAATAACGCAAGACGAAGGTTTCTTGTCTCTTTTACAATTTCAAGATACTCATGATTAATTTTCTTCCATTGAGGAGAGTTGGCCGGAAGAAGTAATTTCCCATATTTATTTCTTTTATCTGCATGTCACGACAATTGTCTTGCAGTTTGTTCACTTCCATATAGATACCTAAACCTTGGAATGATTGGAAAGTACCATAAAACTATTGTAGGATTGGATTAATCTTTCTTGTATCGAGAAGAACCACACTTTGGGCATTCTTTAAGTGATTTTTTCTCCTTGAGAAACAATATACAGTCTTTCAGTTAAGCATGTATTCTTTCAGAAATCATACCCATCGAGCATAGCATTCATTTACCATCATATGTCCGGATTGGGAGCTCCTTATCTTCTAGGATCGCGTCATTCAAGAGAGAAAGTAGTTCTATAAAATTTAAATCACTCCAACTGTTGCCTTCTTTCAATTTATACAACTTCAGTATAGCTGACAATGTTGTATATTTTGTGCAACCAGCATACAGTGGCGTCTTTGCAAAACTCTTTTACTTCTCAAACAATTTTGGGAAATCATGGAGTTTATCTTCAATTTTCTTTTTCATTTACTCAATACGATCTTCATCATCATTTACATCTATAATCACATCCTCCATATGGTTTTCTTCATTATCCATATTTGTATTCATATCTGATGATCCATAAAATGCAGTTTTATCCCATCCAGTAGCTACATTCACTTTTTCTCTATGTTTATTCCAAAATTTATAACTCCGATATATTCCGTGACATATCAAATTTTCTTACAACTCCTCTGGAGTAAGTAGTCTAGAATAACAAAAAAGTAAACATGGAAAAAGGATTTGAGAAGGATCCTTTACATGATCCTTTGCAAAATTGATGAACTATTTCACTCCGTTCTCATACTCTATTGTCAATTGATTAGCATCCATCCAATCTTTATTCATCTCCATCCTATTTGAATCTCAGATATTAGTATTTATGGTTCAAATACACAAAAAAAGACTTCCAAATATAGTAGAATAGAACCACTTATAAAAATAGCGATTAATAGATCCCAACCATTTCTAGTAAAGATTTTGAAATCAACAGAACTAGGATAGACCCCCCATCAAAATCAGCACAGTTTCTAAACACAAAGGGGTTTCCAGGGATAATCACTTGTGTCATAGATGGTAAAGCTCACACGACATCATCCTCTATGGATAATCCTCCTCTATCAGGTCAACCCTTCTATGGTTAACTAGTCCATCCTTTTATACCCTGCCAACCTAAAATACATATGGATGAAAATTAGTATCCAGCTCTATAAGTAAAGAAAGGATTCTCATAATATCTACAATATGGAATTCATTAAATATAATTACTTTATATTCATTATAGTTTCTTAAAATCACCCCGGTCCAAAAACAAGAATAATAAATAATGATACATCTACCACTCCTAGGTCTCTTCCCTACGTTCAATATCTTCATGCCTAATGTTTTTTGTAAGCTCAAGTTACTTACTTTAAATCACAGGGGGGATAATCACTTGTGTCATAGATGGTCTCCCATGTTATTCCATATGAAAATTTTAACAAATATTATTGACCTATCATCCCATTAAATCCTCATGAGTGTCTAATTCTGAACTCCATATTAAATGTAATATCCAAAGATTATATATTAATAAATAACCCCACATCTACTTTCCCACTAATCTGGTCATTCTCACACTCTCATGGAGTATTTATTATGCTTCAACCCCATCTATATAATCTCATA
This sequence comes from Viscum album, assembly GCA_963277665.1. Lineage (NCBI taxonomy): Eukaryota > Viridiplantae > Streptophyta > Magnoliopsida > Santalales > Viscaceae > Viscum > Viscum album. The sequence goes on along the minus strand of OY728139.1, from coordinate 682,675,451 downwards.
ACCATATATCCAAACATACACATGTCACAAACACATAAAAAACCATATCCATATCACAACCACACATCACATCCTCATCATAGTATGATATCATGAACATGAAGGACATAAACATCATACTCTCCTCTTACAATGCACAACCCCCACTATGTATCCACACCAAATACACATAATCATGTCAATAATAATATATATACACCAAAACCTAAAATCGTTATAGATCATATATATACACCCACTGTGAGCCATTACAACTCATACTAAATGTGAAGGGGGAGAAGGGAAGAGGGAGTAGCTCTATATGTGTTCCCTATATAGCTTAGATATTGAGAAAAACACTCAGAACCAAAGTACCCATATGGATTTCAATCAGGTTACTCGACTCAAGTGGTGGTGTGTAAGAAATAATAATAAAATATAATAAGTATATAGTCACACATAAATCTTTCCTAAGGGTTTACCCCAAACTAACACTACAAACACCCTTGTAAATCATTGCCTTGTTACTACCACCCTCTTATAACCACTTCCATTATAATGCCACAAATAATCCCCAACAAATCACATAAGCATCCATATCAACATTACCAACTTCTCATTTCATTTAACATTATACTTTCTTGGAATTTTATTACCATATGCATTTCAATTGTTAACCATTTTAAGGTAAAACCAATAATTAAATCACTACCCACTATAATCCATTCATTAATCATTAATAACATTTATTCTATCTTTAACAATTTATTAATCCTAATTATTCCAATCATTATCATTAATCGTTTATCAAACCATCATTTATCATTTCTAACCCATCACCCATTACTATTTTAATTTATTCCAACCATATTCCATACCAAAAGTAAACTATAACACCACCCAATAACAACTAAATTTTCATGACATAATATACAACTAAACACATTATAAAATCCATAAAACCGTTTATTTTCTTCCTAAATAGCCATATCATTGCTATTATAACCACACAATAATTCATCCATCCCTACTATATTAATTACCACACCACATGCTCCCAACCACATCATTAAACCATCACCCTTATAATCAATGTGATAAATACCCCATATATAGTAGCATGAAAGAGAAAGCATATAAAAAATTCACACTAAAAGTCTTATGTATGACCATTACCCATTAAAACCATAACAAAAAAACACAAAAAAACAAATCAGCATTGTTGTCACATCCTTCCTAATAAGAAAGTTCAAGGAGAGAATCAAGAACAAGAGAAACGAAATTCACCTTAGGGGAGGAGAAGTAGGGAACCTTCTATTCTACATCGGTAGGGGAAGGTGTGATGGCTATAGGTGGAGGTGCATAGGAGAAGCCTCCAACCATTGAGAAATGAAGGAGTAAGGTTCGCAGGGAGTAGGGTCAAGCGGAGAGGAGGAGAAGTTGGGTTTTTGGGGAGGTGGATCCGTCGAAGGGGTTTGAGGGGGAGGATTGGGAGAAGGGCTAGCGATAGAGGCCTGGCAACGCAAAGATCGGGGGGTGATAGAGGTCCGGAAATGCAAATATTGGGGGGTAGCGGAGAGGAGTTGCAGTGTTATAGAACCATGAGAGCTTTAGGGAGTGATAAACTGACGACACTGTGTGACCGGTTTTATAAAATATGGGACTACGATTTTATCAGCTCTTTCTGAGAACTGATAAAGAGACCCTTTATCAGTGCTAAAAAAGCACTGATAAATCCTTCTAGTATCAGTGATAACATTTTAGCACTGATATCGGCCTTCTTTATCAGTGCTTTTTTTGTGCTGATAAAGGGTCTCTTTATCATCTCTTTTTTAGCGCTGATAATGGTTACCAGGTATGAGCGCTAAAATTTTAGCACTGATACAGGTATTCTTTATCAGTAGTTTTTGCTTAGGGATGATATAAGGTGGAGCTTCCCTTGACCATTTTTGTTGTAGTGCCTCTAGCATTCGGGGAAATGCACTTGAGGCAATGTGATCAACCGGGTACAGGGCGCCTCTGGGTGGCTTTCAGAACCGGGACGTTACAATGTGTTTATATATATTTATTTATTTGTTTATTTATTTATTTGTATATATATTTTTAAATACATATAAAAAATATGCTTTTTGTGTGTGTATGTGTGTGTTTATAAATACATACATACATACATACATATATATATGCATCTATAAATATAATTATACATATTTATATTTATTTACATATATTATATATTAATATGTATATATATTTTTTATAATATACAGATAAATATATATAGGTTTTTCAAGACACACACAAATATATATATATATATATATATATATATTTAAATATTATATATACATTAATTGTATAGGTATATAAATATTAATATATTTGTATTTTAATTAAAAACGATATTAGTTTTTATTTAGATAATTTATATATATTAAGAAATATATTTTATGTGTCAATATGTTTAAATATTTATTTATAAATTAAAATTTATATGTGTGAATATATATATAATATGTATATTTTTATATATTTGATAATAAATAATAGTAAAATATGAAAAATGATAAAAATTAAAAAACAATAATATCAATATGAATGTAATCCCATGAAATAAATTTAGTCCCCATCAAAAAAATAAAATAAGATCCCATTAAATGAGGATAAAATTTCATCGGATGTTTAAAAATTGGGGTACCCCAACTAAAAACTCAATTTTTTCGAGGCCTTTAGGGTCTCTTTTGGACTCAAAAAAATCGTTACCAAGGTTCCACTTGGTTAAAAAACATATATCTTATCACAGGATTTGATTTTATATATGATAGAGCTCAGACAAACACATGAATCAAAAGTCATGGTCGTTTGAAGTTCGAGTTACGTTTTAAAGTTATTTTAGATCTTTTATTGATTTTTTGTTTTTTTTTCTTCTTAAATTTGTTATTAAATGACTATTAATCAATTATAATTAACAAATTATTAGTTAATAATATTTTTTAAATTATTTTATAATCCATTTTCACTAAATATCTTATATATTAAGTGTAAATACCTATTTACCCTTATCTAAAACATTTTTAAAGTAATATAAATTATATTTGTATCAATAAAAAATATTTATATATTAATATATTATTTATAATAAAATATATTTTTTAAAAATATAACATTTATTGGTGCATGTAAAAAAGCACTGATATAGGGGGTCTTTATCAGCACTTCTAAAAATGCACTGATAAATACCCCCACCCCCTATCAGCACTTTTTTACAAATGATGATAATGGCCCCCCTATATCAGTGCTTTTTTAGTATCACTAATTAAGTTCCCCATTTAATAGAACTCCTTTCGTGCTATTAAATATCCCTTTTAATGGAACTAAAAAGGATTTGTTAAAGACCCCCTTCAACAGTTCTTTTTCTAGCGTTGAAAAATGTGGGTTTTAAGAGCACTTTTAGAAATCACTATTAAATCCTAAGTTTTGGACAAACCCAGTTTTGTAGTAGTGATTATATAATTATCATAGAAGTTAAAAATCAATATTTAGAGTCATGTTGTATGAGGTGATAAATTATTTTTCTTCTTATAGAAATTTTTCAGGTTATAGCATTAAAGTAATGTTGGGGTGTCGCATTTGTGAAGAATGAACACACTCAGTTTGGTTAAAACATCCCTCAAAAAATTAATTTTTGGAAAATTATAAATTTTTACCCTGATGACATAAATACCAATCCCAGACGATATCATTTTATTGAAATATAGAAAAAGGTATCGCACCATCTCTACTAATGGGTGATTAATTATTCGGGAAATTAAAATATATTGACATTGTTTTCAGTTAATATTTTTTTAAAAAAAAACTTATGAAATAATGTTGGAAAAATATATCAATTTTCATTGAATTACTTTACTACAATTTATTGTACGTTATATATTTCCTTTATGTTATTCATTTATAAACAAATGTATGTTATAGTGTTGTTATCATGTCGTTAAATGTTCTTGAAAACAAATTTGTCATCAAGTCTAGCTTGGACATGATTGACATGAGAATAAGGGAAGATTTAACACTAGTGAAGGGTGAGAAATGAACTTTTTTTCCTCCGACACTTTACACTCTGTCGAGATAAGAAAATTCTCAATTTTTCAACTTCCTTAATGGTGTAAAAGTTACATAATTTTATTCATAAAATATCAAGAATGTTATTTCAAGAACTAATTTGAATTTATAGGGTCTAAAATCACTTGAATTTAATTAACCTGACTTTACATTATATTCTTCCTAAAATGTATAACACACATTAACCAAACTTTCCTTATTTTAGAAATCCATATACAATAAAGTTATATACCCATTAAAGTTTCTAATCATAAAGAAGGAGATTGGAATAATGATATGTGAGTTAGACATGTTTTTTCCACCATCATTCTTTGATATAATGTTACACCTAATAGTTCAATTGGTTAGATAGGTTCAATTATGTGGTCTTATCAATTACAGTTGGATGTACCCCATTGAATGATATATAATTATTTTAAAAGGTTGCTTGAAGAATCGAGGTCATCCAAAAGTTTCTATTGCAAAATGATAAATTGTTAAAGAAGTTGTTAAATTTTATAATGATTACCTATCATATGTTGATATCATTGATCTCCCAAAATCTCAATCATAGTGGATGCCTTATGGGTGAAGGAATTTCTAGAAGATATTTTTTTACAATTTCAATCACAAATCAAGAGCAATCTTGCCTTTATATTTTACATAATTAATCAAAGGTTTCTCCATTTTTTGATGCCTGAAAAGTAATTATTAGACATTTGACTCCATCAAGGCTTTAATTTGGGATATCAAATAAAAGTAATTAATAGTTTATAGGATGTTTCGTACATCATATATATAAGGACTTATCTTAAAATCTGAATTTTATTTCTGAATGACTTTGATGGGTAGCCAAGGTACCAAATGTAAATGTTATAGCTTAAATTAGTTTAGTAATTAATGGTTATATTTTCAATATAAAGAAAAAAGATGATTTAAATATGAAAAAAAATTGGAGTTAGACTTGTGGTATAAGTAATGCATGCATCTAGTTCTATGGTTAGAAATCAAGTTTATGTAAATATGTCATATTTCAACATCATCAAACAGATATACAAGTTGGATTATATAACATTTCAAGTTCTAATATTCTATTAGAAATTGGTTGACAATAGAAGTGTAGTGAAAATCAATGAATTATACTTTATGGAGGTGAATTACAATATGTAATGGTATAAGGCTGAGTCATTCATTATCACATCACAAGTATTGCAGGTATTTCATGTCTTAGGTCCAACAAATAAGAATTGGTCAATTTTCTTATTGGTGACTAAAACAACTGCAGGATCATATGAAAAATTATCTTAGGATAACACTTTCATTGGTGTATCAATATCATTTCATTGTGGTCCCAATGAAGATAATGTCATGTATGTTAGAGGGAACCACAATGAGGAGATTTGGATACTTGATAAGGGTTTCGAATCCCTTCAACCTTTAAAGAAAAAAATGTGATTTCAATGAGAAGGTTAAAGCATTTTTTAATATACTATGTTTTTCTTCATAATACTATGTGTTCTCTACTACATTTATGGAATATAGATTTAATGGTTTACTAATCATGTCGATAATGACTTATCCACATAATGATATTATCAATCCTAAGGAAGAACTTGTGATTGACGCTATAACTATGGAATTATTATAGGATCAACACAATGTTGATGGAAAAAAAAGATTGGTGTAGAATCATCGTGTTGACTAAAATTATCAAGTTAAGAATCAAAGTTATAGAATTTTTGGTTCTATGGAATCCATGTGGCTAACCTTTTTACCCTAATAAGTTAATTTTCATTAATTATGTTGGTCTCACAATGGGAATGCATGTAAACATTGATATAGATATGTGGGATAATGTCGTGCATACATTAAGAAAACCATATGGGAAGATATTAGGGTAATTTTATGATATTGTTTCTCTATTTTGTCAAAAAATTATATAATGAAACATATATTTACTTTTCATTATCCCTTATAGATTTCATTTATTATAGATTATTTCAATAAGAAATATGTCTTATTTTCACTAGTTTAGCACATAGAGGCTTCTAGAAACTTCTTATAAATAATCATCTTAGAGATACTCAGGGGAAAGTAAACCCCCACCCACCAGTTACATATTCACACATTATAAACCAAGAAACATAGAAACATTCCATTACATTCCATTATTAAGAATAATTTTGTGTCCATTTTAATAGATAATTTTTTATTTGAAAATATTTATTTTTTCATTTATAATTATGAATTTATGAAATAGAAAAGTAGTGCTGAAAATAAGTAGTGTGCATCAAAACCCATGTACCCCTACCATAAAGCAAGGATGGGGTACACTTCACTTGATAATAAAATGGAATGTATTTTGAACCTACAATAAAAATTTTATGTGATATGAAACAACATATGTCCCTTTTTTATATGTATATTGATAAATCAAAATCCGAAGGCACTTCTATCCTGCATCATGTACTATGGAAGGAGGATCACTTAAATAAAGATGGTAAAATAATTTATGGAAATGTGGGAATCATGTGTAAGTATGAAAAAATAGTAATCAATTATGCATTATAAAAGTATTACATAAAAATATCTATTTATGTTCATATGTTTTTTATATGGTTTAAACATAAGAATCAGAATCAATTGTTCCTAAACAAAAACTACTTTTATAAGCTTTGAAGCAGCCAGAACAATAGGGTTGTGTCAGAGGTGCACGTTTTGGAGTGTCACATCAGAAGTATTTTGATAATAAAAATATACAGGGAGATACATATTAGATACTAAATTACATATAGGCACATATAGATATTTTCAAAGATATTTTTATCTTGTCTAGTTTGTAATACCAATATATGTGAAATTATCAAAGCAAACTAGTAGTGGAAAAACGATCAATACATGAAGAGCCACATGACCCCGCTAGCTTTAAGGAAATACACTCCCCCCAACCACCATCCTTACCTGAGGTAATCAATTTTTTCATTATTCTTTCTCATAAATTTTAATCAAAAAACATATGTTAGCTTTATATTACTAATATTCTATAGGGTGATGTTGTATGTGATATATATCCATCAACACCCACACATCTCCATGTTGCATGGGGTGTGGTGTAAAATATCCTAGGATACAAGTTACATAATAAATAACTACCAAAATATCACATGAGATTGGGTATTAAAGTAGATAATGATATGAGCACTAAGTGTCATGTTCCACTTGATGATCTATATGTTTCCGTGGTCAATAATGCTATTTTAACTTTCATATCATTTCCATCTAATTATATAAATATACGCGATGTATGTCCTTAATAATTTTTTTTAAGAGATTAATATTTAACAGTTGATGAAAAATGTTTGAAATGAGGTATGGGATTATAGACATATAACATGAATATGAAACAGAAGTTAGGATCAAGACAATCCAATAAATCAACTAGGAAATAAAAAGGACCTACCGATAGTACCTTCACCCCACCAATACCACTGCTTCATATATTAACATTATAAGTTCATGCAGATACAACATTCAAAGATATAAATATTTCATAAATTGAATATGGATAAGAAATATTTGGAGATTTCATTACAAACATGGATAGTATGGAGAGTATAAATGAGGTTATCAATTTTCAGTGGATAGGAGTCTCGGTTTTGAATACATACATGAGGTATATTTCCATAATCTTTCTATCCAAAAAATGATCTATTTTGTTCATTATATTTAATAACTATTAATATTTTTTATAGGCGTATATATTACTACTATATAAAGGTGAAACCCTATGAAGTAATATTTGGACTCATTAATCCCTCTATCATTTCTTCAGAAAAAACATTCTTTGTAATTGAAAGAAATTGAAAAGAAAAAAAGATGATATAAATGATGTGTTTGAAAATAAAAAAATAGATGGTATAATCCTCTTGATGCCTACTATACTGGGTTAAAATTCTACAATCTAATCATATAAAATATATTTTTGTTTTTTTCAATACTTTTTTGTTTTTGTTTTTTCAAGAAGCACTGAATGCTCATGATAATCAATTTTTATACCCTAAATGTTTATTTTTTTGATCCAAAGCATGTATTTCCATCAAACTGACCGCACATGATGTCTATCAATAATTTTTAATGCATTAAAATCAATATTTTATAGATAAAATTAGAACAATATGTTTCAGTTTTTGTTTTAACAAGAATTTTGATATAATAGAATGACCTATAAATATAGGCTAAATCATGGTACAAGGTCGGTGATGAAACATAAGAATCCTATGGATTTATTCAAATGGGAAAAAAATAAGATATATATATTAAGATTTAACTATCAAAATATATTTCAAAATAATTTACTAGTTCTTATTAATGATTATGTTGTTTTTTGAAGAAAAATAAATACAATGATTGTGGATATTAAGTTTAAAAAATTATAAAAGATATCATATATCATCAAAATACTAACATCCCTGAACAGGTAATTTTTAAATGTAATTAAAATTTCATTTAAAATTTTTTTTATTGTTTCTTTGCCTATGTTTTCTCAGTTCTAACATGCTTTACAAAAATCTATGTCCTCAAAATAAGATGTTGATTTGTTTAGAGATGAGTGGGAAAGATTCATTGTGTAAGAATGTCTATCAACATCAAGTTGGGGTGATTTTCTATTATGATTTTGATCTAGTATTGACTATGACCATAGAACATTTGGTATGTGATTCATTAGTATTATAAAGCTTATATATTATTTTGACCTACTTATTATGGATAATTATAATGGAGGGTTATGCTCTAGGGATTCTGGAAGAGCTAGTAACATGTTTGAAGCTGGTCTTACTTCTGAGATATTGGACTCTAAGGCTGAAACTGAGATAATGGAGATAAGGAAAGGGTCAAGGATCATTCTTCCCACAAACCTGAATATTTATTTCCAACTTTTTTGGAAGGCATTGAAGGGCACTGGGGTGCACAATGGAAGTATATGGGATGAATATTTAAAAACATTCACTGTTGATTGACATAATTATGTCATAATAGATGATGTGCAGCATGATACAACTCCAGAGGATATAAAGTGAAAACATTTTAGCACAAAATTAAAATAAATAGTTACCTCATTTGATTTAATCAAATTTCATCAACCGAAGATCACTGATGGTTTTTTTTTTGAAGGAATTGAATTTGTATCCTTATATATTGTCCAAAATGCTTCAAAAGTAAATAAGAATGTCATTATTAAAATTATTGGTGTTGGAATGGACATTAGAAAACACCTTTGACATCCATATGATCATCGTATAGATGTTTCTTTGATCTATAAAGGATAGCTCAGTCTGATTGCTTGGATTGAGATCTTCTCTCTCTAAGCAGTGAGAGAGTAGATAGAGAGGATCACAAAAATGAACAGTGAATATTAGTTCACTTGAGATCCCTCTCCTCCTTATATAGTGAGTTAAAAAATTACACATAAAATGATTTTCATCCCCTAAATATTTATTTCCCACTAAATAATCCATTAATGACAAATTATGACTATTTTACAGAGTCATTAATATAATTTATATTTTTATTAATTTATTTTAATATAATAAATATATTATGTGATAAAAGTGAGTCATCAACTCGACTCATCATTCCCAAAAATATTAAATGAACCTTGAATATTACAATAATATTTGTTTGTATAATATTTTCATATGTGTTTACTTTAATACTTGTAAATAAATTTAATAAATAAATTCAACACTAATTATTCTAATCTTGAATAATATAGATTTATTTATTCATGGTGATCATACATTATTAGACATCACTTGGATCCCATGGTGGTTTCTACCATATCCTAGACTCATATTCATTAGAATTGGGTAGACATCTGAATATTCTAGGTGTGTGAACCTCTAGTCCTATATCTTGATAGTAGTGAATATTGTTTATAGAAAAATAGTGGAGTCCAGAACCCCATCAAGACCCCTAAAGAGATAATTTGAAGTCATATAAATAAAAACCTTTCCTAAAAACACATGTTTTGTAATATAGTCTATTTGTCTCACGATATATCATAAAGTAGGATGCACACTTCATGTCATCATCCTTTATTACTTTATTATTCATTGACCTAAATAGATGTACTTACCTTCTTTTACCATGTCCATGTATTTAGTAAAGGTACTACTCTATCGTTCAACTTGGCATGAGATATCTCAATATTTTAGAAGAAAAAAATCAATCTTGATTATTCAATCAATGTAATATGATAAATGATGCACCGAATGAAAGATACCTTATTATGACATCAATGCCATAATTTTCATCATCCATAAAAGTACACGATCAAATAGTAACCACTGATAATAATCTCAAGTCAATAGAGCATTACTTGTGTTCACATATTAAAACTACCAATGAAATCTGAAGCATGTGGTGTTTCTATTAGTGGGTCAGTCCTCATGATCTCATCTACTCGAGATCACCAAGATCAAAATTTATGAGAATATGCCTCAATGCATATGAGCCCCCAGCAGCTGATAGTCAGACATAAACTATGTCTAGTCAATATGATGTATCAATACTATTGGAAATATATTTATGATTAATGTAATACTATCTCAAGGTTCTCATTAAAGCCTGGGAACTTCTACAACCATTTCATACGACAAATAATCTAAGGAAATTACCATGTAAATAGACGATATAAAAATATCAACACTATTATAGTACATGTACATCATTCATAACTCATTGTATACATGATATGGTAATCAAAAATCACTGTTTAAGATTGGTCTAGGCACCCACTATTACAACACTCCCACTTTCATACGAGAAAACTTGGTAACTAACCTTATTATCTCTCACAAGATAAGATCATGATTTTGTAGAGTTATGACTTTAGTCATTGGGCATACCGCTTCTCTATTATGTGGCTACTCCACTATCTTTATATCTACCTCATTTAATAAGACTTCTCAAGAGACGATATCCCTAAGTATATACCCTTTATCTACTATCAGAACTTAACATCTTGTCTAGTACTAGTGGTAGAATTAGCATAATTTATATTATGAAAAAACTTTAATTATTAGGTGTGATTCCAATAATTGTAATAAATTTTTGAGTATTATACACTACTTCCTCATCTATATCTTAAGCTGCAACATACTCGGTATTCGTAGATGTGGCTACCACTAGCTTGAATGATTTTCCATTTATCATTAAATTAGCTTGACTGTGATATTAGGTCATATTTATCTAAATGAATATTAGTTTGTGTCTTAATATAACTATTTTCCATTCCACTCCACATGCCAAAAACATATATTTTGTATGTCTTCAAGTACAATTGGATAGTACTGACTACTTTTTGTGTAGTTCTATTAGATATAACTGATATTTTTTTACCATAAATAATATATTGGAAATATCATATCTCTTAAATATCATGATAAATGTTAGTAATCCATATCAAAAGAGCATGGAATTATACTTACCACATTAATATCCTCTTATATCTCATACATGTCTTCTTTGGGGGGTTTATGTCATGTGATATTGGTAAACATTATCTATCAGATTTTTTGAACTTTTATTTTTCAATACCTTGTCAATATATTTACTTTTGACTTAGTCTAAGAAACCTATTAGATCCACCTTATTAAATCTGGTTCTATAGAACATAGGTTGTTACTTTATGTTGATCTCTAGAAATTCATTTTCATTATGGTATTAATTAACAAAAAGACCAATAGTTTTTTTATATGTTATCAAACATATTTTATTTGTAAAATTGTGGTTCTTTCTATAACCTATTGTACGAACATGGAAAAAATTCATTCAAAATGAATCTTCTTTGATATTATTGTTTACATCAATCCTTAAATGGATTTCAATAAATATAAACCCATATTTTCATTATATGGTTTCACCAAATATCTCTAGTTGTGTCATATAGACACCTTCTAAAATTTTTGGTCTTGACATCCAATTCCAAAAAATATCATCACATAAAGTAGATATAACAAGTGAAATTCTAATGGGCCTAGAAATTATGAATTAGCATAACCAATAGAGACTATTTCGTGCCACTCTTATACGACCCGTATAATGTTTCTCTTGAATACCACTTTAGTATCATGATTTGAAGCATTCAAAAACTAAGTAACTATACTTTGATACATGGAATCCATTATTTAATTTTAATTGAACTTGTCAATCTTGGATCACTATCATTTACATCTTCCTTGTAAGATCAATTTTTTTGGATTCAGTTCCCTAGAACAAATTATGTGTGCTTTATGATAACCTATATTAATTTTTTTAATACTAATAAACTCTTTATAACATCATGATTATTTTTTTGTATAGCATAATATGTGATAATGTCATAAGAGTAGTTGTCGTACTAAAAGGTTATAGTAGTTCCCTGCAATGATGACAACCCAGAAGTGCCATGAGAGTATTCATAAATATATGTTCTATAGATGGATTAAATAATTTGAGGGATACATATGATATAGGCTATTAGGGGTGGATACACATAGTAATTTGAGGAACCTTCTTATGGTGTATTCCCTTGGAAATATCTAGTGTAGGATATTATGATAATGAGACCCGCCAGATTGAAATACTCATTTATATGTGTCATTGGATAATCCTATATGTGGAAATGAGTATTAGTCCTTAGACTTTAATATTATTATTAATGATTATTATAAGTCATGTAATTTGATATATTCATGAAAACTGTGACAACATATGATCGCAGTGAGGTGGGATACATTGGGTACATCATGAGTAGTATTTCATTAATAAATAACATGAGAAAGGATTTTTTCCCTTCTGTTATAGTGACCCTGACCCCAGTCACCCAGATACAATGTCTTATTTATTAAATTTGCATAGATACAAAGAATCAAACCCCAAAGGACCGATCAGTTTATTATTTTTGGAGAATTAGATACATACATGATTCCCATATTAGGTTTGAAATAAAAAATTACAACAAAATTTTTTCGAGAATAAAATAATTTCCTCTATAATATCCTCGCATAAGAATCATAGTACACTTTATGGATTCCTAGGGAAATTAAAAAATATATGGGTGAGATCAAATGCTCGTTAAAGGTTAAGTACAACAAAAACTACCATGAATCAATAAACATAATCAAAATAGAAAGCTATATAAATGAACATACATTCCATTTAAATAAAATTATTATCATGGTAAGATAAGGTATAAATATTGCATGGTAAATAACTAAATACTCATGTAATTTAATCAATAATCTGATAATGTAATGAATACATAGATAATATCATATTGAAAATATCATGGATAATAATAATTATTAAATTCTCAAGGAAATAAATGATTAATTACTGGGTTTCATGTATGAGGCATACAAAAACGTCTATTGATAAGATCTATCCTCAAGATAGTTTAAAATTACTGGGTAAGAACCCATCTGACACATCTACCATCAAGATCTTTCCTTAATACACTTCAAAACTACTTGGTAAAAAACAATCTGATTTGGACAACTGGTTTGTCTCATGAGACAGGTCTATGAATCATGGGAAAATATAATTTTTTCCCCCAAACATCACTACATGTACAAATAATTCTTCATATATCAAATAATGGATTTAATTCATGAACTGTATGAATTATCCTCAAATATCTTTATTGTGTAAGAAATATTGATTTATCAATATTTCCCTAGTCAATAAAATAACTTTCAATAAAAAACACTGAACGTAGAAACGATATATGCTTTAATAAATAATCATATCTTTGATAAATGATATGGAAAATTGTGTAAATTTTAATGTCTAATGATCACTGGAAACTAAATATTTCAAGGGGGAGTTAATAACTACCAAAATAAATCAAGGAGGTAAATGATAATACTTTCCTTGGTCAAAATGATCATAAACCATCCAAAGGGAGAATAAGGATGGTATCAACACAACATATACTCATTGGATTAATAATAAAGGGTTGTTGTAATGGATGAATATAATTACCATAAAAAGTTATTTAAAAATATTCTTGAAGAAAATATCCTTTTCAGTTTAAAAATCAATTTTTAAAACTAAACGTTCAGAAAACATTTTGAAAATAATTTTATTTAAAAATAATATTTGAAACTTATAAAGGAATATTTAAAAAATTCGAGTGTTCATGGAGGTTTTAAATTACATACATATAGAGTATGATAAAAAAAATATTCATTTCACATTTTTAATAAAAATTAAATGGGAATTATTTTGAAAATGACATAAATATTTGTTTTAAAACATTTTTTAAAAAGAAAAATTGTGTAAAATATCTTTAATAAATGATTTGAAAATAGTCGAAAATATTTTCAAAAACATTTTTAGAAAACCTAATATTTTATGAAAATGGATTTATGACAGAAGAGATGAATAAAGTCATATTTTATTAAAAACATTTTAAAATTTATTTTAAGTACCAAAGAGTGGAAAATATACTATTAATTGAAAATATTAGGAATAAATAGAGTATTATAAAATTAAGTGCATTTATTATGTTAATTTAAAGGTTTTCTTGGTGAATATTTCCATTCCTTTATGTTTTAGAAATCACACACACGTTTTCTTAATAATAATTTTTATCTATAGGAAAATTTATATGCAAATCCTATCCAAATTGGAATAATTTTATTTAAACATTTTTATATCTAGGTATTTTTTATTAAGATTCAATAGTTATTGGAAAAAATTAGATCCTTACTAAAACTCCAAATCCTACGTTTCTCAATTCTAATTCCTTTATAATCATGAATCTGATTATATCAAAATATAGACTCTGATTCACAGTTTCTAAATTCCGATTCGTCTAAATTTTTTAATCTGATTCACAGTTTCTCAATTCCAAATTTTCTAAATTTTCTAATCTGATTCACAGTTTCTCAATTCCTAATTATCTAATTTTTTGAATCTGATTCATGGTTTCTCAATTTCGAATTGTCTAAATTTTATAATATGGTTCTCACTTCCTCAATTTTGATTTGAACATATTTGAAAATCCAATTAACCACGTTTCTCAATTCTGATTTTCAATAATTTTCAAATATGATTCTCATAGTTCCTTATTTGATTCTATTTGGTTTAAGGATCCAATTTTATAAATTTCTTAAAGTTAATATATTTCCTTAATGTAATGTTTTATATAATCAGATTCATATACTCTTAATTTTTCTCATGATATTTTCTTATATTAAACAATGTCATACAATCCGCTATTATATTACAATTGTATGTGTCAGCTATACAGGTCCCTCTGAAATTTTAGTAAAAATATGACCATTGGAGAAAAATTTGACCATTGGAGATATCACTTATAAATACCAGGTCATTTCGACAATCTCAATACACATACTCAATTTTGGATTTTGGAGAAACGTGAGAGCTTTTCCAAAGTTGCTTTGTGTGAAAGCTTTGAAGTTATCAAGTTATGAAATACTTGGTCAAAATACTTGAAATATTCAATAATATTTGGTCTAATTTTTGTGACACCGATCATTGGAGATTATGATCAAGGGATTCTAATATAAAGGAAGATAGAGGTATTGATTACCTATTTAATCAAGGGATTCCAGCTGAAGAAATACAAAGTTTCTAATTATCTACTTAATCAAGTCCTTGTAGGGATATAAAGATAGAAGATGAATCTAATCTTTTGTGGATTGAGGTCTTACCCTGCTGTGGGTAAGATAAACTTTCTTGAAAGTATAAATCAAGGGACCTTTGTCCAAGTTGTTTGGATACCCTACTCTTTGGTATAAATGATTTTTAATCTTTTATATGTACTTTCCACTGAAACCTGTTACAAATAGAAATTTTTTATTATACTTTCACTTTTTTAATAACATTTATATAAGATTCTATACTCTTTAAGGTAGAATCTTGTTTAAGTATACATGTGTGCTTATTTCATTAAACATATTTATTAAACTTAATGTGTTTTTATTTACCTTATAAATGAGGTCATAGTGAATCTAATTTGCTTAATTTTAAAAAAAAAATCCTTAATGTTAAAAATGAAAGTTTTTAAACTTTCAATTCACCCCCCCCCCCTCTTGTATCTGAGCATCTGCATATATATATATTCACCCTAAAGTTGGTATCATAGATGGTATCTATGATATTGATACTTACACTTAGTATCAAAAGAATATTTTCACTACTCGGTTTACTTACTCTTTCTTTACTTCTACACGTTTTTTTAATTTCTTTTATAGACTTTTTGTTTAAAAATATTTAATACACTAACTTGTGTTTTGGAAAAAGGATATTTTGTTTCATTCTTAAATGGAAGAAATGAATATCAGATCCATAGATAATATGAACCCTAAAAGACCAACTATCTTTGATTGAAATGACCATTAATACTAGAGAGACATAATTAATACTTTTGTTATCAATACTGGCCTCGATAACTTTGTTATGCATGCTAGAGATTACAAAATCCCTAACATGAAATTCGAAACTTTTACTAACCATGAGAATCTAGAATATAATCTAAACTATAAGGTATGAAATAATTTTATTTGTTCTATGACCAAGAATATATATATCAAAATATATTCTTGTGAAGTAGCTAACAACATTTGGAAGAAATTTGACGTTTCAAATTTTGGTACATCAAAAGTTATTGAAACTAGAAGAGCTATGCTAAGAGCATATTATAATGGTTTTGTTTTCCTTATATAGAACCTATAGTTAATGTTCAATAGAGATTTATGAATATTGTAAAATTTCTACAGTCAATGGGAGATAAAGTCTAGATTATGAGATGCTTGTAGATAATATTATAGACATCATGCCTAATCAATGGGAATCGAAAATAACTACTATTGATGAGTCAAGGAAAGTTACAAATGTTACTATTGATGATTTATTTATAACTCTCTTACAACATGAGAATAGATTAAATAGAGATACTAATAATATAAATAATAATAATGGGATTGTTTCTTTTACTACTACTTTGAACCAGATGAAAGCCAAAAATCCTAAAAGAGTTGTTTAGTCAAGAAAGTCTGAGAAATTTGTTATTTAGTCAGATTCAAGTGATACTAATCACTCAAAGAATGTGTTATCCAATATTTCTTGAAGGATGAACACGATTTTTGGAAGGAAGTATTTTCAATATAGATATAAGAAAATGGACAATAAAGATAAGAAAGACTTTGAAGTCACATGCTATGAGTGTAAGAAAGTAGGACACATCAGACCTGATTTTCCAAGGATTAAAAGAAAAGAGAGGAAACATAGACATTTTGAAAAGAATCCGAGAATATATTAAAAGCCTAAAGTAAATAAAATATTTAAGGAGAATGATTCTTAGAGTTCAATTGGTGGAGACTCTTCTGATAAATCTTCAGATAATAAATCTTCTAGAAAGAGGAATATTGGCCTTATTTCCAGAATACCCTTTGAAAATAAATGTTTCTGGGATAAGGTACCGACTAATAAATCCTTAAAAATATGTATTTAAATGATAAAGATAATGGATATATTTATTTAGATGAAGAATCATCCTTGGTAGAAGATACTTGACTTTATTTTGAAAAACTCTCTAGGTTTTTCAAGTTTCTTGAAATTAAAAATAGTAAGATCAAAAGGAAACTAGATAAGAAAAATTCTAGAATCAATGTTATAGAAAAAGTATCAGATATTTATAAAGATATTGATAAAATATCTTTTTAAATTGATTCTATTTTTAAAAACCTTGAGAAAGTTAATTATGAAAAGGATAAACTTTATAAGTATTTTAGAAATGTTATTTCTAAGAAAAATGTTTTAGTGATTAAACTAAATTCTAAAACTAATGACAATTAGAATAAGAATTTAGACATTAGACTAATTTATTAAATACTTTCCTTAAATTAAATCCTATCAAATTTTACTTTTGGTAAAAATAATTTTGATAAGATGTATTCACAAATATTTCATGTTAGTAATAGTTCTATATTTGGTTATTCTCAGTCAAAACTAGTTTTCAGTCACAACTGTTTTATTCCTAAAAGTTCCCAATTCTACACTAATTTTCAAAGTGGTGGACACTAGGAGAAAAATTATTCTTTAAATAAAATTCAATAATTATTTTTTCATAAATCTCACCTTTATAATAAAATTTGTATTCTTAAGATTTTACTTTCAAACATTTCTAGATCCAAGAAAGTTTGGATTTTGAAAACCTAATTGTTTTATTTTCAGGAAGAAAAGGAAGTACCAACAAAAATACATGGTACATGGATAGTGTATTTTCTTGGCACATGACTTATAACAAAGAAATCATTAAAAATATTATTATTATTAAATTTCAAAGAGTCACTTTGAGAGATAATTCTCAAGGAGAGATTGTCGTTATAGGTAACATCATTCTTCTTGGAAAAGCATTAATTCAAATGTCTTTTTTGTTAAATGTCTTAAGTAAAACCTTATAATCTTAATCAAGTTATTTGATGAAGGTTACCTTGTGACTTTTAGGAATGATAAATGATTTGTACACAATTCCAAGTATGAGTACATTAATTCTTCCCATCGACGTGAGAATGTTTATACACTTAACATAGAAGACATTAGAAGTCAGGACTTACCTTGTCTTAGTAAAATAGAAGAACAATCTTTGTTATGGAATATAATATTAGGAAATTGTAACCTTAGAAATTTATGAAATCTATCTAGGAAAGGACTTTTTAAGGATCTACCAGATCTTAGATTTGATTCTTCAAAATTTTGTGACCCTAATGAATATAGAAGGCAACATAACTCAAGATCTAAATTTATAAGTGAAGTATCAACTTATAATGAATTATAGTTAGTGCACATGGACTTGTTTGGTCCTAAAAAAAATGGAAGTATTGGAGTAAAATACTATGTATTGTTTTAGTGAATTGTTACACATGATTTAAATAGGTCTATTTTCTAGTAAAGAAATATAATTTTTTTTCTTATTTCAAATCTTTTTCATCCAAAGTTAAAAATGAGAAAAATCTTTCACTGATAACTATTCGTAGTGATCATGATAAAGAATTTTAAAATTAAAATTTTGAATCTTTTTTTACTAAGAAAGGCATTACTAATAACTTATATTCTCGAAGAACTCCTCATCAAAATGGTGTTGTTATGATATGAAATAAAATTATTCGAGAGATAAAAAGAACCATGTTGAGTGAATACTCAATTTACAAACATTTTTGGGATAAAGATGTAATTACTTCTTGTTATGATATAAATCTAATTTTAATCAGACCATTTATTAATGAAACACCTTATGAGTTATGGACAGGATGAAAATAAAAAAATTTATACTTCAGATTATTTGGATGAAAAGTATTCATTTTGAATACAAGAGATAATTTACATAAATTCTCACCCAAATATAATGAAGAAACTTTAATAGGCTATTACACTACCTATAAGGCTTATAAAGGTTTCAATAAAACTTATTTTACTATTGAGGAAATAGTACATGTTAAATTTGATAAAACAGATCCCATTGTTCTTAAATAACCTCAACCTACATCTTCATATGTGTTTTCAAAAACTGATAATAAACCTTTGATAGAAGATTCTTATAATAAATAGAATACTCAAGAAAATGTCTCTAAAGTATTCACTTCAAAAACAATTCTACCCTATGCTGATGAACATGTTTTACAAAACTCACGTCAGTTGTTTCTAAGGAATCATCTTAGTGATAGTATCATTAATGATGTAAATCAACCAGTAAGGACTAAAAGTTATTTAATAAATAAAGTAGTGCATATATCATTTCTTTCACCATTCGAACCCAAAAGTCCTGACGAGGCTTTGAGTAATGAATATTGGATTAAAGCAATGAAAGATGAAGTAAATGAATTAGAAAGGAACAAATTCTGAACCTTGGTTGAAAGTCTAAAATAAACTTCTGTAATTGGAGTAAAATGGGTCTTCAGAAACAAATGTGATGAAAATGTAATCATTCTAAAAAATAAAACAGGATTAGTTACTAAATTCTATAATCAGCAAGAAGTAATAGACTATTAATACTCCTATACTCCAATATCTAGACTAGAATCTATTTGAATTCTCTTAGACTTTGCAACATTATTCAACTACAAACATTTTCAAATGGATGTGAAGTATGATTTTCATAATGGATATGTTCAATATGAAGTTTATGTTGAACAAAATCTTGGTTTTGAAGAAAAAAACATCCTAAAAATGTTTTTAAACTTACCAAAGATTTATATGGCCTTAAACAGTTCCCTAGATCCTAGTATGATAGACTTGCAATATTTTTGTTACAAATAAATTATGTTAAGGGATAAGTTGATCCAAAACATTATATAAAGTAATAAAAAAATGTTTTGGTACTTTAAATTTATTTTTATGACATTATATTTGTATCAACTCGGAAATCATAAACTAATTCATTTTCTAATCTTATGAAATCTAAGTTTAAAATGAGTGTGATGGGTGAGTTAACATTTTTTCTTGGTTTTCAAAATTTCTCAAAAACCAGAAGGAACCTATATATCTCAACAAGAGTATATTAATGATCATCTTAATAAGTATGTATATGAAAACACTAAGAGTATAAGTACTCCAATCGGTACCTTGAATACCCTTGATCTCGATGAAGCTAAGAAATTAGTATAATACATATCTTTTAGATGTGGGATATGAAGTTTACTATAATTAATATCTAGTCATCCATACTTAATGTTTTTAGTATTCCTATGTGAATGATATCAATATAATCCTAAAGAATCTCATTTAAAAGCATAAAAAATAATTTTTCACTATTTAAAGGGAACTATGGATTTAGGACTTTTTTATTCTATGGGATATGATTTTCTTTTAAAATGTTTTTTAGATGCTGACTTTGGTGGTTGTAGAATGGGTAGGAAAAGTAAATCCGTAAATTGTCATTTCTTAGGAGATTACTTAGTTTCTTTTTCATGTAAGAAACAATATTTTGTATCACTTTACACTACTAAAGCTAAATATATTGCAGCTGGAAGTTGTTGTGCTCAAAACTTGTGGATACGACACACACTCACTAATTATTTAATGAGTTTTACTAAAACTCAAATACTATGTGATAACACTAGTTCCATAGCCTTGAGAAAAAACCTGTAACATCACTCTCATGAAAATAACATAGATATTAGGCATCACTTCCTTAAGGATCACATTTTTAAAGGAGATCTTATTTTAAAATTCATTATAATGCAATAACAACTTGCTTAAATTTTTATAAAATCATTACCTTCTGATAGATTTAAATACATTAAAAAAAGTTAGGATTGATAACTATAAGGTAATAATTCATATGAAATTTTTGTTTAAACTATCTCCTAACATTAAGATACTCCTTCTCATAAGGGGACTACACTTTGTTTCCTTAATAAATTTTTTTCGAATCCTAACGAAAAATTTTCAGAACCTAACAAAAACAATTTGGAACCAAACAAAACAAATGGAACCTATAAAAATTTTTCATACTTAAATAAAACTTTTAAGAATCTAATATTTCTATAAAGAATCTTATGAAACACTAAAAACCTTTTAAGAATATCTATAGGTACTTTATCTTACCTATTACTTCTTAACATCATTTCTATTTGTTGGTATTTAAATCCTGTTTTAAGAAAAACATCAATGGATTCATCTTTCCTAAAAATCTATTTTATTTCCCTAAAACCTCAAAAGATTAGAACCTATAAAACCATCTTTATCTTAATCTCAACTGTCATATCAGATATATATATTTTCAAATGTTGGATTATTTCTTGGAATTTTAAATTTCATCTTTATGCCTATATAAAGGAGGGACCCCTGCATGTCCCGCATTGAATTCAAGAGATTTTTTCCTGAGTTGTTGCCGCCCTTCAAATTCTTCATTCTGATTTCCAAATATTTTTCTTAAAGTTCCAGATGTCTTTGTCTATATCTTCTCAGATTTCAATGTCTTCCAAATCATTCAAGGATTGGTTTATTTATAGATAAAGGTTAGTTGATTGGAATTTTACCTTGATAATGATTCTTTAATAAGGAAAAATCATAAAGTTTCAATGTTGGGAAAACATTTGCATTGCCAAAAATAAAGGATAGGATGATCCAGTATATGAATACTTGATAATTAAATTTTATGAATTTGTTGAATTCTTCAATAAAGGTGGAAAGAATAATTTTCATTTTAAGAGTTATGAGAAAATATATTTTATGACTTATAAGAAAGCTACAGATATACTTATGATACCATATGATGGTGAATCTTACTATCCATCTCATAATTTGTCATATTTAGAGGGATATTTTGATAGTGGTAAGGCTATTGATTTTTTAGGCCTTTAGGGAGTAAAGAAACTCAATATTTCTAACCTTTTGGAAAACTATAGGATCATGTAATTATAGATGAAAGGTCTATTAATAACAAGAAAATGAGATAAGGATACTCTAAAAATAATAGATATCTCACGATGGATTTTCTTGTTAATCTAGGGAATATTAACATGGTCAAGTACATCTTTCTCATAATCAGTAAGATAAAAAATGAATCAATCGAGTTTCATATTCTTGTTTTTCTAAAAACCCTTTCCAAGATCATAGTAAGTTGTTGGAGCTTATTCAATATCCCTTTCAAGTAAAATACAAAAAAAATCAAGATTATTCTTTCAAGTGATGACACACTTGAAATAATTTAACTCTATTTTCGTGATAAGACAAATCGGTTTATTTATTTATCTGGAAAATTTGGGGAAGTTGGAGAAAGCTCTAAGAAATAGTTAGTTGAGCCTATGAAAAGAAAGTATCAAGTATCAAAACCATAGAAAAAACTCAAGCTTATGAACCACAAAAGAAAAATAACCAAAAGTCCTTCCTAGATGAAGTTGTAACAATGTGGAGATAAAAGAACTTGAAAAACAAGAAAAAGGGAAGAAGCATAAGAAATATATAACAGAAGAAGAGATAATTCAAGACGTATTGAAATATACATAAAAAGTCCTCAAAATAAATTGTTTTTCCAGAATATTTTCTACAAAAAAATCAGGCTTCCCTAACAATCACAACAATTGGAAGTAGAGGCTATCCCAACAGAAAAAGGAAAGGAAGTTGTTTCAGGATCAGTTTCAATTTTTCATGAAAAGTCTCAAGAAGAAGAATAATAAGAAGAATAAGAAAACATCCAAGATAAATAAAGTAATGATAAGATACAAAAAATTGGAGAAACTAATAGGAAGATTCAATTTGATAAGTTATCAATAAGAACTTCTCAAGCTTCATCTTCTAAACTTTCATCAGTAGATAATCCATCTCAAAAATATAATGTTGTAGAAAGTGAAGTTCAAAAACCTCCCTCCAATGATGAAGATGATAATAAAGAATATTATGGTGGTGGTGATTAAGATGATGATGATGATATTATTCATGTTTCTAATAAAAGGCAAGTAAATAATAGATCAAAGCTCAGAGAAATAATTCATAGTGAAAGACAAAGGGAGGAAATATGATGTTGGCACATCTAAGCAAGCTGTATCGGAATCTAAATGATCTTAACCCTTTATAGAAGAATATTTTTTTGTTCAATACATTAATAAGATGGTGAAATCCATTCCATATTTCCCAAACCTTGAGTCAAGATGTCAGTTTATTCAAGAAAATGTAAACTAGAAATTTGATTTAATAACCCATTTCATGGAGAAGCTGATAAAACTTGAAGCCGATTTCAAAACCGTTGTGTAGAATTATGATTCTCACAAGAAGTATTATAGAGATACAATAGTGGTTAAAAAATATACATAATTATCGTAATGTCTTCGATGATATTTTTTATACGAAAAAGGGTTCCTTAAAAGAATCGGATGATAATATCAAAAAACATTCAAACAATTTCTTATAAAGGATAAAGGAAGAACAAGCAATTCAGTTGCAAAAAGATAGGTATCTGTATAG
Organism: Viscum album; assembly: GCA_963277665.1. Taxonomy (NCBI): domain Eukaryota; kingdom Viridiplantae; phylum Streptophyta; class Magnoliopsida; order Santalales; family Viscaceae; genus Viscum; species Viscum album. The sequence continues at coordinate 682,651,400 of OY728139.1, read as the reverse complement.
GAAAATAAATTCTCTCATAGCTGAGGTGAAAAGAGTGAAATCTTACAAAGATTTGGTGTTTGATAAGCTTAATTCATAGGAAGAAAAGATTAAGTCTCAGGAGGAGAATATTTTAAGCCAAGAAAAAAAGATTCAGAACCTTGAAAATAAGATTTAGGATCAATAAGTTCTTATAGAAAAGTTTCAAGATGACCATAAGGAACTGAATAAGTTGAAGGATATGGTCAGGTCCTTAATACCAAATAAGGATTGATTTTTTTATAATCTAATCTATTATTGTAAAAATCCTTTTTAATGATAACCAATGTTTATCTCCTTTATTTTTGTACAAGCTTCTAAACTTTTTTTAGGTACATTATACTTTTCCCCATTCCATTTTTGCAAATAAAAAAGGAGGAGAAGAATGTTCTAAAAGGAATATTAGTCTAAGGAGGGAAATGTAAAGGGTGGATTACGTAAATAATATAACCTTAACTAAGGGGTGTTTTTTCTTTAAAAATAAATGCAAATACATAAATAGAAGAATACAATCCTTATGAGATTTTATAACCTAAGGGGTAGTTATTCGTATTCATTATAAATCATATACTTAGTGGGGGATAACTATTTCTTTTTAAGTTTGAATATAAAGTATTTCAGTCTCAATATTATTTTCTTAAATCAATTTTTTATGCTTTCCCAAAAGGGAGGATTGTTAAGTCAAAGTTTTCATGATGACTTATTCCATTCCGTGTTGTTTTGGAAATCACAAACACCTTTTATTAATAATAATTTATATCTATAAGTAAATTTATATGAAAATTCTATTCCAATTTGAATCATGTTCTTTAACTATTTTTATAGCCATGTTTTTTTTCTTAATATTCAATAATTACTTGAACAAATCATATCCCTACTAAAATTCGGAATCTTATGTTTCTCAATTCTGATTCCTTCAAAATTATAAATCTAATTCGCTAAAAATATATAATATGATTTTTAGTTTCTCAATTCTGAATTGTCTAAATTTTCTAATTTGATTCACAGTTTCTCAATTCTGAATCGTCTAAATATTTGAATCTGATTCACAGTTTCTCAATTCTAAATCATCTAATTTTTCAAATTTGATTCCTGTTTTCTCAATTTTGAATCATCCAATTTTTTTAATCTAATTCTCATTTCCCCAATTCTAATCCAAAAAGATTTTTTATTCCAATTTATCACATTCCGTAATTAGAATTCACAATAATTTTCAGATCTGTTTCTCATAGTTATTTATATAATTCTCTTTTGTTTAAGGATCTAATTTTATAACTTTCTTAACGTTTTTAGACTTCCTTAATGTAATTTTTTATATAATCAGATTCATATACTCTTAATGTTTCTCATGATATTTTTTGTATTAAATGATGTCATCCAATTTGTTATTATATGACCATTGGAAGTTCCAACTGTACAGGTCCCTCTAAATTTTCAGAGAAAATATGACTGTTGGAGGAAAATTCAACTATTAGAGATATCACTTTTAAATAGCCTGTAAATTGGACAATTTCAATACATTGACTCGCTTTGGATTTTGGTGACATACGAGAGCTCTGTCAAAATTGATTTGTGCGGAATCCTTGAAGTGATTAAGTCATGAATTGGTTGTTCAACATACTTTAAATCTTCAATAATATTTTTTATACTTTGTGAAACATATATAGTTGATGATTACGATCAAGGGATTCAAATTTAAAGTAATAAATAGGTGTTAATTACCTTCATAATCCAGCGATTCTAGCTGAATGAAGACAAATGTTCCAATTACCTACTTAATTAAGGGCTTCCGAGGATAGCGATACAGAAGCTAAATATGATCTTTTGGGGATCGAGGGCTTACCTTGGTGTGGGAAAGAAATAATTTCTGAAAGTATAAATCAAGTTATATTTATCCAAAGTTTTTTGATACCCTACTCTTTGGGTTAAAATATTTTTACTCTTTTATATGTACTTTAAATTTCCACTACAACTTGTTACAAATAGAAATTGTTTATTAGACATTCACTTTTTCAATAACTCTGATATAAGATTATATACACATTAGGGTAGAATATTTTTTATGTATACCTGTGTGATTATTTCATTACACATATTTATTAAACCTAAGGTTTTTTCTTTTACCTTAGAAAAGAGGGTTTAGTGAATCTTATTTGTTTCACTTTTTCAAACAAAGATTTCCTTAAGGTTAAAAATGAAAGTTTTTAAACTTAAAATTCACCCCCCCCCCCTTATTTCTAAGCATAAACCTATATATTTTTGTCTTACATATTATACAATTATTGAAAAAAAAATCTCCAACTAAAATTCAAGAATAAACCATCTTGATGAGAATGAGATTGTGAAATAAACCGTTACAATGATAAAAATGTTAAAGTGGGAGTTAATCAATGAATAGATTATGTCTATCAATATTAAATCCTAATAATGAAAGTGTAAATAAGACATAAGATAATCAAAAGTCATTACACACTAAATCTTAGATTATCAAAGAAAACTAAGGAGTAATATAAACCAATGAAAAGAAATTGAGTTATGAAATTATTTACCACTTAGTAACTTTTAATTCAAATACCCTTTTAAGAAATAATTCAAATTGAAACTTAAAAAACCCTGAATAATGAATTATTTATGATATTACATGTCAAATTGGTAGTATATACACCATATAAAATAATTTAGGTTCATAATATTATAGTATGCCTTAATGAAATGAAATTGAGATGAAATTCATTACCTCGCGCTTCCTTATGATTGAACATCCTTTAAACTCATTTATATTGATTTTAAACATGTTATTAACTTATAAAATAACCATATTAATATTTATGATATCATATATTCTCCTTTTATAACATTTTATCACTTGTTCTTTAATAATATTTCATTATTTTAATTATTTCAAGTGTTAATTGTCTTGTTTTCTCATGCATGTTTTGTTATGAAAGATCTGGTTCTTGCACATATTATATAGTTTAATCATATAAATAATAATTATAATAATTATATAATTATCATGTTTATACATAAATTATACTTTTATGTCCAGTCATGGAATATTTGTTTGAGAAATTAAGTATGTTCAATCATGGAGACGGTTGGTCTTACGTACACTTGAGTAACATTTCCATTTTTCAATGATTTTTATAGAAAGGATATAAGTAATATTTTATCTTTATATAATGATAATAATATCATAAATAGAATAATATTTCTTTAAATATTATTATATATCATCCATATGGTGTGTTTATGAAAATATTTTCAAATCATTTTGTGAATGTGATAGTCAGCACGTACACGAACGACGTTATCATCTTTCATTGAGTGACAAGGTAAGAAAGAAAATGATATATATTATCATTTAAAAATAATAAATATTTCATTAATAGAATAATTATTTAATTTATATCATTTATAACCATTTAATTTATCCTTATCACCATCCATTAAAGGTTTTAGTGAAATATTAATCACATCGTTTTGTCGGGTGTTAGTCCGTCGTACACACGAGTGACGTTATCATGTCTCATACAAAATGGAATTTAATAAGGTATATATGATATAATGACTCAATAGGTATAATTATGTTATAAATATAATATATATACCTTATATCTATCATTACAACCAAACGTGATAGGTGGTAATAAAAAAATAAATGTCATCGGTTCGTGAGACAGTTTTCCTCTATACACAAGAATGATGATTTCGTAACACATTTGATAGAATTGGGGATGGTTGTAGGTCATTACATTATTATAACAACATGTAATTATATTTAATATAATGAGTTTATTATATCATCATATTTTAACAAGAATTGATGGAGGTGGAGGAATAAATAAATTAAAAATGCTTGTTGAAGAACATTACCTCTTCTTCGAGTATCTTCCATAGGTTTGTAGCCAAGCCTTACTAGGTTATATTTCCACCAAAAATAAGTATTATAGGATGATATGAGGTAATTTTTGAAGTTGTTTTCCAGTTATTGGATAAACTAAAGTGGTTTGAATGAGTGAAGAAGAGAGGATAGGGTGGCCATTTATGAGTGAGGTGAGTGGCACACTTCTAATTTTTTGAAAAGATTCAATCATGTCCATGTTTTTATCATGTCATAAGCCAAAAAACGGTCCATTATAGAAACTAGAAGATATAATCTATAAATATTTCCATAAAATATATTTTATACAAGTTTTTAGGTTATTTTAACCCTTATATTTTTAGTTTAACCCCCTGATAAATCCATTTTTACAAGTGAGGTGAGTGGGACACTTGTAATTTTTTGGAAAGATCAAATCATAACCATGTTTTTATCATGTCACCAGCCTCTGAAATAGTCCATTATATAACCTAGAAGTTATAAAATATTTCCATCCAATAGACTTTATAAAATAATTTATGCTATTTTAACCGTTATCTTTTTAGTTTAACCCTCGGTAAATCCATTTTTATCTTAACCGTGGGAATTAAAGTTTACTATTTTCACTATTAATTTTGGTCAAAAATTAATTTAACATTATGAAAAATTTTAAATTTTTATTAATCCAAATATGGAATACAATTTTCAAAATTCAATTCACATAATTGTTAAATTTTAATTTAAAATTAATCTCGCAGATGCGACGAGAAATCCGGTTTTTAAAGATAAAATGTATAAAGTCTTACCAAGTTTTTATATCTAAATTCAATATGAAAATAGTTAAAAAACCTAAATTAGAATAATTTATATATAATTGAAATAATTTTACTTTATAATAAATTAAAAATATAATTTAACATTATAAATTACTTTAACGAAAAGGTTGTTTTCAATTAAAATTAATTATTTTTCATTATTCACCAAAAAATGATACGTTTTAGGAAAATATCAAAAATTCACCCTAAGATAATTTGGATATGATGATTTAAAAGTTAAATTTTTATTTTTAAAATAAATTTTCTAAAATTGTTGAAAATTAATTTTAAATTATGTGTGAAAAGTGTGAATAGACCATATTTTAGAAAAAAGAAATTTTTCAAAAAATATTTGTTTTTATTTTAAATGATTTTAATATTATTACTAATAAATAATAAACATGTGTAAACTATATATTTTCATAAGTTAGTTAATCTTATTAATACTCACCATTACAATGGTTAGAAGATAACTATCATGTTAAGTAATAATATTAATTGTATATTGTTGTTCGGTAAAACATTGTCATGTGTATAATGCAAGCTATTGAAGAAACTAATTATTTCATGTAACTCAAGATAAAATAGATGTTGTATGTAATATATGTTATCAAATACAATGAAATTAATTTATAATTTTAGGGTGTCACATTCTCCCCGTTTTAAATAAATTGCATCCTCACAATTCAAACTTGTTCTCGATAACCCAGGGTTTGACATTTGAACTATTTCCTAACCCTATATGGATATGATGGTGGGAGTGTCCTGAGAAGGATTGTGGGTTTAGTCTTGGATGTTCGATGATGTTGGTACATTGGTTTTGTTTTTTTGAATGATGGAAGGGTTTTTGTGACCTGTTGGTCTGGTGTTTCTCCCATACTCGACCACATGGAGCAGGCACCAGATGAGGTTCTAGAGATAACTATTAATCATTGTAGTGCTTTATGGATTTGAACGTTTGAGAGGGTGTGGAATAATACATCGGATCATGCCTGGGATTTGACATAGGACACTTTCTTTCTATTCATCCTTGCACCGGTGGAGAGCTTTTCATGATCATTAGCTTGGGAGGGGTAGATCCATGTAATTAGTTTGGTTTATCTCACCTAACCTTCGGGTTGTGATATGTTTTATGATGATGATGTTTGTTTTGGTTCCCCCATATTCCCTTAAAAGGGGGGTTGCTTTTAAATAATAAAAAAAATAAGGCCTTCTGGTCATTGGATGGAGACCATTAGTGGAAAGTAAAGATATGGACATGGAAGAAAATCATAAATAATTATATAGAGTTATATAGGTTATTGATCATAATAAAGTGAGTAATAAATGAAAAGTTAATGGTATCAAAACCATAAATATATTATTATTTAAAATACCATCTGATTCATTGAATATTAATGTAATAGTATAACATTTTTTTTTCAAGATCCTTTTCATAAAGTTGAGAAAATATTCTATTTTCTAATAATGTAAGGAAATATACTTACTTAGTAGGAAAAATTTCATCCTTTGGTTGTGATTCAATAAATTTCCAATTCACCCCTTAATCTAAGAAATAAATATCCAAAAATAATTGTTTATGCCTGAATCACTATAATTCACTTTTAACAAGTTATATGGTTCATAAAAGCATGAAAAAAATTTCCATCTATCTCAAAGAATTTTCTAAAACCAATATGGTTAGAACAAGTTATCCAATATTTATAAATCTTCAAATGGTGAAGTAATACAATAATTTATAAAACCTCATCCAAATTTCAACTTAAAACATTTCATAAATGGTTAACCATATAACCCTCCACAAATATCAAGATCCAAAACTTTAGAAATAAGGTCACTGAATTTCCAAAATGAACATACCATTAATCTCCCAAACAATATGAAGTGGCTCTTAACCGTCATATTCCAAACATGTGAATACCTTCATCATGTATTATTTTTAAATAAGGTAATATCCATAATTTCCACAAATCCTTATTGAAAACACACATTCTTCCTTATTCCTTAAGTAAAATACAGATTATTGGATAAATTCCTTAAATCCAAATATGTTGTAAACTCCATTAATGATAATATAAACCACCTTTTCAACAAATAATTGATAATTATAAGGGTAGTGACTATTATCAACTTTACTCTATCCATATCAATTATTTATTTATCTCAACATCATTATCTCAACATCAGGAACATACATGGTTCATCAATCTTGTGTTTTCTAAGAAGTTAAAATTTCCATTAATTCATTTTTATTGTTCATCAGTACCATTCAACATAAGCTTTCAGATCCTTAATGAGAAAGTACTACAGTATTATCCTTATATATTTCATAATTCTTATAACCAAGATATCATTGATAAAATAAAAAAATAACATAATTCTTAAATCTAAACACAATAAAATTAATCATTCCACTTCATCTAGGGTAATATCATAACCTATACTATGATCCATTAGCTTCTGTTGAGGAATATTCCGTTGACGCTTGATACATAGATTTTTGTAGTGTCCCATCTCCTTAAAATTGAACATTTGTACATTGGAAATTTTTTTCTTTCCCATTAAATGACAATCATGGTGACCTTTATCTCCACACTTATAGAAAGCTAACATTCCTTTTAATCAAGTACTAGGTTGTTTCTTTATACAATTATAACATCATAGAAAATTCTTCTTTCCCTTCTTCCCTTTATCAGTACTTTTCCTTGTCATCATCTTCTTATATTTCTTCGCTTAGAAGCCATAATACTTAGATATTTATTTCTTTGTCTTGTTATCACATGATATAAGGTACTCATATGATGAGAATATTTTGGAGACTCGTTCCCTTCAAAAGATTGCCTTAATCACATCTATAAAATGGTCATTATTACTATTTGGATCAAGGGAATTGATGTGGTTTCTATTCCTTCAACTAGGTTCCATTTCTAAATGATTACACATACTATATTAGATCATTTAATTATGAAACATAATGTATAATTCCAAAACTCGTAAAATACTTAACATAAATTAAAAAAAATGTGTATAGATAATCTCATAGTAATAAATATAGTTTCATTGGGGATTTCTCTACTTAAAATATTTCAAAAATTTTGGTAAAGAAAATTTGAATTATCTTAAGAATATCCCATAGGATTTTCAAACTAGGTTCACATTAAGGCTCATTGTCCTGCACCATGTGACGATCGAGTTTCATCCAATGCACCCTTTTAAGATTTATTACACCTTAGTGCCTCTGTACCAGAATCATGTCCATTTTTAGTATCCAGAAATGGATTTATTGCTAATAATAACCACATAATGTCTATCTTACCAAAACATAATGTTGTTATTCTATATATATCCTCAAATTATATCATAGGGTTAAATTTCCTAATCTATATTTTGCTAAATCTAATTCCCAAAGTTTCTACTAAACTTACTTTAATACCAACTATAGAAAACCAGAACCTAGTAGCCTAGATATGGTACCTACTTTATTACATTTTCATAGATACAAAGAATCAAATCCCGAAGGACTGGTTATTTTATCAGTTTTGGAGAACTAGATACATACATGATTCCCATATTATACTTGAAAAAACAAGTTACAACATTTCTTTTTTTAGAATAACATTATTTACTCTATTATATAATTTCATAACTATTATAGTAAACTTCATAGATTCTTGATGAAAGGAAACAAAATAATGGTGAGCTCAAATTCTCAGTAAAATTTAAGTAAAGTGGAATCTATTATGAATCAATAAGTATAATCAACATAGAAACGTATATAACTGAACACACATGCCATTTAAATAACTTTACTATCATGTTAATGTATGTAAGAATCAATATGGAAAGGTATATAACTATAAATAAATTACATTTAATCATTAATCTAATAATTAAATTCATCCATAGAAAATAACATAGCGAAAGTCTCACGAATAATAATAATAACTAAATTCTCAATGAAGGAAATGCTTTATTTTTGGACATCATGTTTGAGGAACATGAAAATCTCTAATGTAAAGATATATCCTCAAGATATTTTAAAACTACTAGGCAAAAATTCATCTGATACCTCTACTGTCAAGATCTATCCTCTAGATAGTTGAAAAATACAGGGTATAATCCCATCTGATTTGGCCAACTGGTTGGTCTCAGGAGACTTTTCAATGTATCGAGGGTATATATAAAGTTTATTCCCCACCCAACAATGTATGAAAAAGTCATTCCTCATATATCGAATAATCAATTTAATTCATGAACAATGTGTCTTATCATCAAATATCCATATTGAATAAGAAATACATATTTATCAATATTTCCCCAGTCAATAAAATAACCTTACATATAAAATACCATATATAGAAATGTTATATGGTTTACGAAATATTCATATCTATGATAAATGATATAGATAATTAGTTGAATATTTCAAGGAGATGTTAGTGACTTCAAAAATGAATCAAATAAGTGAATATCAATACTTTCCTTGATAAAAATGATCATAAAATATCCAAAGGGGGAATAAGGATGGTATCTATACAATATATATCTATTATATTAATAATAAATAGTTTTTTTATGATGAAAATAAATAACATAAAAATATATTTAAAAACATTCTTGAGGAAAATATACGTTTCATTTTAAAAATCACTTTTTAAAAGTAAATTTTCACAAAAAAAAAATTCAAAATAATTTTCCTTGTAAATAATATTTGAAACTTATGAATTAATATTTAGAAAAATTTTGTGTTCATGGATACTTAAAATTTTTTACATTCTGATCATGATAAAAAAAAGATTCATTTCATGTTTTTGGTAAAATCCAAATGGGCTTTGTTTTGAAAATGACATAAAGATTCCTTTTAAAAAAATTACAATAAAAAATTGCTAAATTTTATTTAATAAATTAGTTTAAAATTGTTTAAAAATTTAAAACATTTTTATAAAACATTTTTTTTGAAGAAAATGGATTTCTGACCAAAGAGAGAAATAAAGTCATATTTTATTGAAAAATATTTTATCAATTATTTTAAGTATCAAAGGGTGGGAAATGGTACTATTACTTGAAAATATCATGAATAACTAGAGGAGGATAAATTATATGGGTTTATTAGATAATTATCAAATAATTTCCTTCAACATAAATTTAATAATAAAAAATCTTGTTGAGAGTGAGATTGTGAAATAAACCCTTACAATGCTCATAACGTTGAAGTGAGAGTTAATCAATGAACCAATTATCTGTATCAAATATAAATCCACATAAAAAATTTTTAAATACAATATAATATAATAAATATTAATTATACACATAATCATGTAATATAAATGAAAACTAATGAGTAATATAACACAATGAATAGAAATTGATTTATGAAATTCAAAAACACTTAGTAACTTTTAATTCAAATCCCCTTATATGAAATAATTCAAATCCACTTATATGAAATAATTCAAATTGAAACCTAAAATACCATTATAAATGAATTATTCATGATATTTCATGTCAAATGTAAGTATATACACCATATAAAATAATTTAGGTACATAATATTATAATATTCTTCAATGAAATGAAATTTAGAGGAAATCCTTTACCTTATGCTTCATTTTGATTGAACGTCATTTAACCCCATGTATAGCAGTTTTAAAAATTTTATTAACTTATACCAAAACAATATTAATATTTATAACTTCATATGTGATCATTTTATAACATCTTATCACTCATTCATTAATAATCTTTAATTATTTTCATTGTTTTGGGTATTAATTACCTAGTTTTCTCATCTGTGTTTCGTCATGAAAGATATGGTAATTTCACATGTTATATAGTTTCATCATATCCATAATAATAATCATGAAATAATTATCAAATATATACATCAATTATACTTTTTATACCAATCATTAAATGTGTTTTTGAGAAATAAAGTATGTTATGATCATGGACACGGTAAGTCGTACATACGCATGAATGACATTTCCATTTTTCAATGATCATTATGTGAAGGAGGTAATTAATATTATATCATTAAATAATGATCATAATATCATAAATAAAATATTATTTATTTAAATATACTTATTTATATCATCTATTTGGTATGATGAGGAAAACAGAGTCACATCATTTCATGAAGGTGATAGTCCACACATAAACGAACGACGATATCATCTTTCATTGACATAAAATTTAAGAAAGAAAATGATATAAATTATCTTTTTATAATGATAAATTTTTCTTGAATATAATAATTATTTAATTTATATCTCATATAATCATCAAAATTATCCTTATCACCTTCCATGCAAAGCGTTAGTGAAAGAAAAATCGCATCGCTTCATGAGGTGATTGTCCGCCTTCCACATAAGAAACATTATCGTGTCTCCTAATGAATGGAATGTAATAATGTATATATGATATAATGACTCCAAAAGTATAATTATGTTATAAATATCATATATATAATTTATATCCATCATGACATCCAACATATATAGGTGGTAATGGAAAAGCTAATGACATCGGTTCGCGAGGCAGTAGTCCGCTGTACACACGAATGATGATTTTGTAACCCATTTGATGGAAGTGAGGATGGTTATAGGTCATGAATATATTATAAAAACATATTAGTATATTTAAGATAAAAATTTTATTATATAATCCTTTTTTAATAATAATTTATGGAGTTTTATGAAGAAATAATATAAAAGAACTCATTGAAGAACGTTACCTCTTCATTGGGTATCCTTTTTAGGTTTACACCCAAGCCTTACTAGGGTGGATTTATTACCAAAATAAAGATTCTAGTATGATAGGATGGTATTTTTTAAGTTATTTAAGTATTTCTTGGCCAAACCATAGTGGTTTTATGGTGTTAAGGAGAGAGGATATGGGGTGTCCTTTTATAAGTGAGGTTAGTGACACACTCGTAATTTTTTAAAAAGATTCAATCACACTCAAGTTTATATCATGTAAAAAGTCTATAAAATGGTCCATTATCTAACCTATAAGATATAATGTCATAATATGTCCATAAAATATATTTTATAATATTTTTAGGTTATTTTAACCCTTATCTTTTTAGTTTAACGCCTTGATAAATCCATTTTTACCTTAACCGTAATAATTAATCTTTACTGTTTTTTCTATTCGTTTTCATCAAAAATTAAGTTTCAATTATTATAAATTATAAATTATTCTAATCCCAAATATATAATCTATTTTTTCAAATTTAATTCAAATAAGTGTAAAATTTTAATTTAAAATTAATCTCATAAACATAATGAGAAATAGGGTTTTTAAAGATAAAATGTTCAAAAGTTTACCAAGTTTTTATATCTAAATTCAATATGAAAATGACTCCAATGACCTAAATTAAAATAATATATATATAATTGAACTATTTATACTTTAAAACCTATTAAAAATATAATTTATCATTATAAATTACTTAAATGAAAAGAAAATTTTCAATTAAAATTTAGTATTTTTCACTATTCAAATAAATGTAACTTTTTAAAAAAATATAAAAAATTCACCCTATGATAATTTTAATATAATAATTTAAAAATTAAAGTTTATTTTTTCAAATAATGTTTCTTAAAATGCTAAAAATGAATTTTAAATTATTTGTGAAAAGCATGAATATACTATCTTTTTGAAAAATGCAGTTTTTTAGAAAGTATTTGTTTTTATTTTAAGTTATTACTATTTTATTACTAATAAATAGATAAATAATAAACATGTGTAAATTATATATTTTATTAAGTTATTCAATCCTATTCATACCCTCCATTCTAATTTCTAGGTGATAACTGTCATATTAAATAATAATATTAATAGTATATTATTGTTTTATGAAACTCGGTCTTCGGTGTAATGAAAGCTGTCAAATAAAACAAATATTGTATATAACATAAGATAAAATTAGTGTTTCATGTAATATAATCTATCAAATAAACTTTTATTCTTTTATAATTTTGGGGTGTTAGATTTTTTCTTTAACAAAAGTTGATATCCCAGACACTTTGACGAAAATGATATAGACTAAATAAATCCATCGTCATGGTGTTTTATAGGAAAGATTAATTTTCAGAATATCAAAGAAAGAGACCTCAAGAACATAGGCTGATAGAACCATCATGCGACCTTATTGATTAGAGTTATTCTGATAAAGTTGTTATATTACACAGTAATCATTTGTATGAGGTATTGTGTTGTTGCAGTGTTAACTTCTTTCTCTATGGGTGCCTTAGTATTTTTCTAGATGCTAACATTGGTCTTTAGGATACTTTGCCTAATTCAACGAAGAAGGAAGTCTATAGGGTCACACACTAAGTGTATCCAGAATCATAATTAAATAATATATTATTATTTATTATTTAACAAGTTGAATAAATATTATTCCCGCATGTGGTTTAATAATTATCCATTTTTTTAATGACATATATTCTAGCTCCTATTATTGAGGAGAATATTATGTGAGAAAAATATTTAATAAATATTTATTTTTATTTTTTGAATATAATATTAATTTATTTATTGGTGATTAATACATCAATATTTATTTATTAAATAAATAGTCATTATTCAAGGCCTGATATATATTGTAGAGGAATGGAGGACTAAGTGTAATTTTTTGGTGTGAAATAATATATATTTAATATTATTTTAGTAACTAATATTTAATTTAATTCATGATTTTAGTGCATGATAATAAATATTATTATTATTATCATTATTGAAATGGGGTTCTGTAGGGATTATGGAAATAATAAGGGCACATGTGCAATTATTATTTTCTAAACCTAGCGGTATCTAAACTCAATTATATTATTTTCGTAAGTGATCCAATTCATTTGGTGTGCATAACAAGATCCAGAGAGAATCATATCAAATCCCTTGATAAATCCCTCTCTAATAACACTCTCAAGAATATAGAGCAATCCTCTTATATCCCCACTCTCAAGTCTAAAGATATCGAAGAGAATCCTTCCTTGAAGTGATTCTCAAGGCGATCAAAGAAAAACGATGAAAGAATAATGATCTACCATGCTAGAACTCGTAGATTCATACGATGATTTTTGAAGGTTCTTGGAATATGTTTGGATAATCTCTAGAGGGAATATACTATTAATTCCTACAATGAAATGATTGTACAATGAAGAGACATTGGAAAATCCATCAACAAAGAAAGAATTTATTATAAGGTATTTCTTTAATTGCTTATATTAATTATAAATAGTATGTGATGGTCCTACAATTTGGTTTTGGAATTTTTATATTGTCAGTATTATTTGATTTAGTTTCATTGATTATGGAGTTTATCTTCATGTAAATGTCAAATTAATCATTGATCGTGTCAAAAAGTCAAGTTAGGCATGCCCCATCTTCTGCTTCTACTACTCTCAGAACCTTCAAGTTGTATTATATGGTTTGCATGATTATTTATAATTATTCAAAGATCATTGATTAATTTACACATTTTTCATTAGTTTCCAATTCTAGTTTAATGATTATTTAATACAAATTATAAGATTTGTGTTCTTCCTCTTTTTTTCTCACAAATATTATAAAATTGATTAATTTTATGAAGGAAATAAATTCAAAGATCTCATATGGAGGTGCCGATGAATCTAGATGGAAAAAATAAGAGTACACTTCATGTAACCAGGTGGTATACATCATGTACCATGTTAGTCCCACAAGGCCAAATACCCTGAGAGAGGGTAAATTATGGTATGACAGATTTAAACATCTTCCCCTTTGGATGTTGTTTTTATATTAAGAAAAACTCTCTTCTCTCTCTTTCCCTTAGCAAGTTATAAACAAAAATTAAATTATGCATAGGACACAAAAATTTTTACTTGGTTCACCCTCACTGGGCTACGTCCAAGGAGTATACATCGGTGATGTTCTAATGTACCAAATCCACTATAAGCTCACTACTATTTAGAAAGTTCATAGTGGAATCACTTTATCTCCTAGTTTACAAACACTCACAATACGAAATCTGACTACTCTCTCAACTGAAGTGTGATCACTGCTTCTTCAGAAGATCCACTCATAGTTTAAATACTTGTAGGTCCCTTCATTATCACAAATTTATGCATCTTTCTCTATATGTAGATGCTCTGTTAACATCTAACATTCACCCGTAGATGAATCTCACTTTTCACTAAATGTAACGTTCAATTATCCAACTTTCACGCATCCCTAGAGTGATAGGCGCGCTTCTCTATGATTGGCGCGCTTCTCTAATGCCTAGCGCGCTTGTCTATGCTTTGGTGCGCTTCTCCAAGACTAGCGTGCAAGTTTCACCTAACCACATACACGACACTCCCTTTACCAACTCATGACTTGGGCGACTCACACCCTTTTACGACTAAACCAATATTGGTGTGAAACTATCAACCGGTACACAACTTTTGACTAACCTTATACTTGCACGCCCACACCACCACTTGTGCGCCCAAACCACCTGCACGACTGGAGCTCTAATTTTCTCTAAGTGATGAGATTCATCCAAAATGAGTAGGGGTAGCCCTCTATTTATACTCATTTTGGTCACCCTGAGCACCGGCGCACAAGTCTCCTCTCGACGCGCAAGTCCACCTGCCCTAGTCTCTTTTGCCCTAGTCACCTTGCCCGCCCAAACTAAAACTTGGGTGCCCCTATTTCCTTTTCCATATTTTAATATTATTATCTTAAAAAACATATGGCATGAAAGTTTCCAATCCTCTAAGACATAGGGGTGAAAGTCTCTTTTTCGAAAACACTTTTCTCCATTTGTCAATTTTGAGGCCCAAAAATTTGGCAAACACTGGAAAATGGATCCACCTTGTATCTGCTCTTTTTGTAATGCCTCCAGATCATCCAATCCTTTTTCTAGGTTATTCAATAAATCATGGATTGTTGA
This sequence comes from Viscum album, assembly GCA_963277665.1. Taxonomy (NCBI): domain Eukaryota; kingdom Viridiplantae; phylum Streptophyta; class Magnoliopsida; order Santalales; family Viscaceae; genus Viscum; species Viscum album. The sequence goes on along the minus strand of OY728139.1, from coordinate 682,635,781 downwards.
AAAAATTCCTTGAACTCGATAAATAACCATGTAAACCCCCTTTGTCAACAAATATGTACATCATGGCCTTCTTTGTAAACAAACACACCATAGAGGCCCACTTTTTCAACAAACACAATCACCTCAAAAATGCTTCAATGATACCTTGAGGGATTTTTTCCCAACATACCCAAGTTTAATTCACCCTAAATTAATTTGGAATTAATTAGATTCATTTGTTTTTATTATATGGAGAATTTAATTACACGTTGTGTGTTGACCAGGCCAACCTAGCGCACAGTCGGCCAGAGTACATGCCATGTAACTTTTATACATGATGTGTAGTCCTTCAATCACAGACGGTCCATATATCTTATTACATGGTTTAAATGGATGGTGACCATCTAACTCAGATACCAAATTCTATGTATCCCACGTACACATCATGTACTCTAATATTTTCTATGGCACAGTTACATGACGAGTCTCAGGGAGTCTTTTTAAGATAGATGGTGATAATAATACTTGATGTGTGGCTGTCATGTACATGTTGTGTACTTTTACCAAGTTATATAGAATTAAAATAGAATTTATTATACTATTCAAACCTTATCAACATGTATTTTATGTGGTCATTAAGTTTATAGTAAACTCCATGTGATGGGTTTATATATATAAATTTCTAATTAATTTTTGCGTAATGTTTGGACTTGTATATCTTGTATAAGATATATTACTTTTATTACTCTACACGCATTAAAGCATAACATGCTTCATAAATACCATGTGTTCTATGTGGTCATTAATTTTATTGTACATTCCATGAAATTATTTGATAATTCATGTATGCCACATGTCATAAGAGTAGACATTATATGAGTATAATACATGTTGGGTACTACGGACAGGTACTCATCGTGTTGACTCCAAGGTGATTTTTTGTACACAGTTAATTTTTAATAAATTTTTTTAATTTGTTTAAAATTATGATGGATTAGAATCTCATGAAAATTTGGATGAGAATTAAAATATAATAATTGATTAATTAAGGAAGATAATTAATTGATATGTGCTTGATTTATCTTAAATAAAAATGATTATACTTGAATGCTAATTTTATTAAATTCACAATTCATTTCATGCATATGGATGATCATGAGCCTATATCATTCTTTTATATGTGATTGGTTTATTATAATTTATTATTAAATTAAATAGTGAGTTTTTGTGTCATCCCTCCTCTCATTATGTAAGGGTTTTCATGCCCATGGTTTATTTTATGTAAACCCCTTAACCAATACTTTGATTCCCCTCATCAATGTGTGAGTAAAAGAATATATAATGGATGGACCTCCTAAGAAAGTGGGGGTGGTTCAAGTTTGGTGCCGAGATGAAACCAATCCAAGAGAGATACATGGGTAGATAGGTGGAAAGTTGCAACACAACCCACAAATGGTTCAAGGTTTTTTTCCCATATTTTGACAGTTAGTTTATATTCTGATAGATAAACTAACCAATAGTAAAAGCTCATGATTATGCCACTATTATTTTATTTTTTTCAAGTTGTATGGTTATTTAATTATGTATGTTTTGTTTCTATAACGTGAATTAATGAATTGAAAATAATGTAAGATAGAACTAAAATAAATTGAATTATACATAAAACTTATATAAGACATTTTTCATCACTTAAGTAAATTCACTTAATATTAACAATAATGCCATAAATATAGTAATTTTAAATTTATGCATAAAAGATAAAATCCCTTAATTATATATGTTAAGTCGGTATGTCCTTCCACTACTTGAGTTAAAATTCAGTCATCGTTCAAAGTGATTAACCATCCAATGTTGGGGTGATTTCAATTATCGTGATAGTTTAAATTGATTTTTTGGGTTAACTTAACTTTTTTGAAATAAAGGGTTGACTTTTAAATCAAGAATTGGTGTAACTGAGAGTAAAAGGTTGATGAAATACAATTTCAGGATTTCAGGATTGGGGAGTCCACTCAACAGATTAAGGAATTGTGAGTTAATGTAGTTGGAATTTTTAATTCCTACCTAAAACCATTCAAATTTATTAATCATCCAAATTCGGGGTGATGAGAATGGGAATATTAATCCTTGACACTAGAATTTCCAATAAGTAGGATATTTTAAAGCTAATAGTGAGGGTTATTGGGTTTCAATAAAATAGTGGGAGATTCATAAATATATTATTTATTTATTTATCTAAATTTTATTAGATAATGTAATAAAACTTTTCTCATATTATTTATAGAAATGAAAATAAATATGACTTACGAAAAATCATTGTGTTACATAATTTATAAGGATAACCTTTTCACCGGTACAAATTTCCAAGAGTTTAAATGGTGATTTCATGTTATCCTACACCATGAAAGGAAATTGTATGTGTTGTAAGAACATATTATTAAATCGCCTAGTCAAGAGACTAGTGAGAAAGAGTTATCTCTCTATGGGAATAATTTGAATGATTATTCATATGTTCTGTACTTTATGATAGCATCCATGACTAATGATATTTTGAAGCAACATGAGGGCATGGATTCATATATCATGATGTCTCATCTGAAATATCTCTATAGAAGGAGAGACAAGAGAGAAATGAGATCTCCAAGGATCTGTTTACAACTAATATTAGAGATTTGTCACTAGTTGGGCCTCATGTAGTCAATATAATTGGCTAAATTGAATTCCTATACATATTAGGGATTAAATTCCTAGATGATTTGCACACATATATCGTACTTTCCTCACAACCCAAGTCCATCTCTAGTTTTATTATTAATTATAACATGAGAAATAATTAGAATATTCTTTTGGAACTTCTTTCTTTGATTCTCCAAGTGGACAAGGGCATGGTGCATAACAAATATGAGATCCTTATAGTGAATGAGAAATGGAATAACATGGTGAAGGGTTCCAAGAATCATAAAAAGTCTTAATTTCCTAAGCAACATCCTTTTAAGAATACGAATATCCAGAGGTAGGGTAAGGAAAAGGAAGAAGTGTGTTTTGTATGGGGTAATCAAGGCCACTAGAATAGGAATTGCACGTAGCAGAAAGGGGAAGCTAAAGGTGTGTTCATTATCAAGTTTAATCTTACAGTATCTACATATTGGGTATTAGATACATCTTTTGGTTCTCACATCTATATCCAAATGTATGATCCACATAGATTTTGAATGATTTCTATAGTATATATGGATTTGTGGGATTCCATTAGTATGAGGCAGGATACTATATCCAATAGAGGCTTTCACCTTTCATTTACAATAAGTATGATATTGGTTTTAAGAGATTGTTATTATGAACCAACTATTACCAAGAATATAATTTATTTATCCTTGATATATACATATGATTTTATTTTCAAATTTGGAAATAAAAGTTGGTTATTTTATAAATACAACATATTTTGCAGTATGGTACATTTAAATATCAGTATTTATGTATTAAATTAGGAAAATAAAGTATTTTAAATAGATAACAAAACATGTTCACACAAATCATATAACACTCATCCATGGAATCACCATCTTGATCATGTAAAAAAATCATTTTAAAATGCTTTGATAACCACTTGAAAGATGTAATTATTTTTTACAAGGAAAAATTATCAAACTACCATTTAGTTGATAAGGTGAAAGGACTATAGAGATTTTAGGATTGGTACACATTGATGTGTGTAAACCATTTGTAGTAAAATCTTGAGGAGGTTAATTTTACTACATTACTTTTATGGATGACTTGTGTAGATATGGATATATTTACTTAATAAGGTATAAGTCCAAGTCCTTTGAGAAATTGAAAGAATTCCTGAATAATGTAGAGAATCAACTTGGAAGAAGATAATGAATATTATATAGAATCAAGGTGGGGAATATCTTAACCGAGAGTTTATTGAATTTCTATAAGAGTTTGGGATTCTATATCAATTCACTCCACCTTACACACAATAGTATAATGGTGTTAATAAAAGGAGAAAACGTATCTTGTTAGACATAATAAGGTTGATGATGATTTATGCATTAATTTTATTATCATTTTGGGGATATTCATTACAAACTATAGCATAAACACTAAACTGAGTACCAACTAAAGTGTAAAATGGAATTCCTTCAAGTTATGGAGTGTAAAGAAACTTGTTTTTTTACGTACAAATGTATGGGGTTGTGAGGCATTTGTTAAGGCCTTTTAAGGAAACAAACTAGCACCCTAGGTCACAAAGTGTATCTTTATAGAGTATCTTAAGGAAACAAAGGTATACTACCTATACAATCCCTCAAAAAAAGTGATTTTCACCAGATAAGTCATCTTTCTTGAGATGGAGTACATCCCCAAAAAGGATAGTAAGAGAGATATTGAATTCGATGAAGTTGATGATCAAGATATTCAAGACTTGGAATAGGAATAGATTCCAATGGTCGCCATGGAAGAAGTTGTTTATGAAACACAAGTATTGTGTAGTATCACTATAGAGGTAAGATAAACATAGAGACATGGATTTCTAGTCACCAAATATGGTTACTCATTATTGGTTGAAAATGATGAATCAATATTTAATAAATAGATAGTAGAGAGATCAAAAGGAAGCCATGAATTATGAAATGGATTCCATATATCATAACCATGTTTGGGTTTTGGTCGATATACTATTTTATGAAAATCCTATAGGGTGAAAATTGGTATTTAAGAGAAAACTATACATGGAAGGTCAAGTAAATACCAATAAATCAAGGCTAGTGGATAAAGGGTTTAAATAGTGTCAAGGAATTGACTGTGATGAAACCTTTTAACTAGTTTCCATGTTTAAATAAATCAGAATTATACTTACTATAGCAGCTTACCATGACTATGAAATTTTGTAGATTGAATTCAAAATAGCTTTCCTTAATGAGAACCTTCCAGAAGATGTCTAAACGAAATTACCAGAAGGTTTTGTGTCTCCAGGTGATGCCAAAATGATATGAAAGTTACGGATATCCATTTATGGATTGAATTAGGTATTTATGTGATGGAACATTTGATTCTATGAAGATATAAAATAATTTTGTTTCATTAAGAATGAATGTGAGCCATAGTTTTAAAAGAGGTTTAATGGGATTGTGGTCATTATCCTGGTATTATATTTTGATGACATTTTTCTTATTGGAAATGATATAACAATCTTATAGAGTATGAAATAAAAGTTAAGCAAGTGTTTTTCCATGAAGGGATTAAGTGAATTAGCCTATATTCTAAGCATAAAGATCATTCATGATAGATCTAAGAGTCTTCTTGTACTAAGTCAAAGTATATAAATTGACTAGATACAAAATATTTTTATTATGGAACAATCCAAGAGGGAATTTATTCCCCTTTCACTTAGTATACATATTTCTAATAAAATGTGTTCTCATACACAACAAGAGAAAGATATACTGAGTAAGATCCCATACACTTAAATGATAGGATCAATCATGTAATTTATGTTATGTACTCGACTTGACATCACCTATACATTGTGTATAGTAGGTAGATATCAAGCTGATCCAGGAGAAAAATATTAGTATGTTGTTAAGGATATCCTTAAGTATATTAGAAAAACTAAGGATAAATTAATGGTGAATGGAGGAGATGAGTAGCTAGTCATAATGGGTTATACTGCTGCTAGTTTTCAGATAGATTAGAATGATCTAAAGTCACAGTTGGGATATTTGTTTTGTCTCAATGGAGGATTTGTGAGCTAGAAGAATTCAAAGTAGACAGTTTTTGCTGATTCAACAGTTGATTCCAAGTATATAGCAGCTTATGATATAGGTAAGAAATCCATTTTTGTATGAATCTTTTTCTTAGGATCTTTATGTAATACCTAATAATAAAAACCCTATCACGTTATATTGTGATAATACTACAATGACGGCTCTTATAAAAGAGAAAAAGGTAACACTAATAGACAAAGCACTTACTCTGGAAGTATCACCTAGGGATTTTTCTCAGAGGGGTGAAGTTGCGGTAGGAAGAGTTCCTATAGAAGAAAACATGGAAGAAACCTTGACTAAAGTTTCATCTCATCAGAAGCATGAGTATCATGTGAGATCTAACAGAATGAAGGTTGTTAGCAGTTGTCTCTAGTTCAAGTGGGAGTTGCTTCCTTAAAACCAACTTTTTTATACTTTATAATAGCATATATTCGTTGTTTTGAATATTTATAAACTCGTTATCAAATCATGATTGTTCTTTTATGTGACATAGTGTGTAATAGTGTTCTAAGAGTATCTATTTCACTTAAAGGTCATAGCAGTTCCCCAATATGACGAGAACCCAGAAATACCATGACATTATTCTTAAGTATATGTTTTATTTCCGGATGAAATCATTTGAGGGACAAAAAAGGTATAGGATATTAGGGGTGGAGACTCATGGTAATTTGAGGTGCCTTCTCATGGTTTACACCCATATTAATATTCAGTGTATGATATTATGAGAATGAGACCTGTCAATAGAAAATCCACATTTATATGTTCCATTGGATGTTCTTATTTGTGGACATTTGTATTGATCCTTAGACATTAGGATTATTATTAAAGAGTATTATAAGTCACATACTTTGATGTATTTATGAAAACCATGATGATATGTGTTCTCGATAAGGTAGTATGCGTCGGGTGTTTCATGAGTAATTTTTCATTAATGAATAATGTGAAAAAGGATTTTTACCTTCTGTTATTTAATGGAAATTGATATCTTAGTCACATTCATAGAAATAAAATATCATAAATAAATCCATAACCCTTGTGTTCGGTATTCAAGTTTGATTTTTGGAATGTCAAATAAAGTGACATCGATAATAAAGGTTGATGGTACCAGCATTGAACCTACTTGATTCAAGATATTGTGATAAACATATTATATTACACAGTAAGCATCAATATGAGGTATTATATGGTTATAGAATTAACTACTTTCTCTGTGGTTTTCTTGGTGTGTTTCTAGATACTAACCTTGGTCTTTAGGTTGCATCACCTAATTCCACTAAAACATATTCCTAGGGGTCACACACTAAGTTTATCTAGAATATTAGTTAAATAATATAGTATTATTTATTATTTAAAAAGTTGAATAAATATTATTTTTGCATGTGGTTTAATAATTATTCATGTTTTCTTGATCGTATGTATTTCATCACAAGTTAATCAAGAGAATATTATGTGATAAGAGTATTTAATAAATATTTATTTTTTATTCAGTGAATATAATATTTATTTATTTATAGGAAAATAATGAAATGATATTTATTTATTAAATAAATAGTCATTATTCAAGACCTGATAATTATTGTGGAGGAATGGCAAACCAAGTTTAATGATCTGGTGATAAATAATATATATTTAATATTATTTGAATAAATAATATTTAATTTAATTTGTTTGTTCAGCACATTTCAATAAATATTATTATTATTATTATTATTATTAACATGGGGGTCTGCATGGATTGCAGAAATAGTAAGGGTACATCTGTAATTATGATTTTTTAAACCTAGTGGTATACACTACTATAGGTTTGGGTTTGTTTAGTGCTAGTGAAAAGCGATGATAAAGGATTCCTTTATCAGTGCTAAAACAACACAGATAAAGGATACCTTTTATCAATGCTAAAAAATTGATGATAAAATAATATATTTATCAGTGCTTTTCTTATGTGCTGATAAAGGGTATCCTTTATCAACATGTTTTATAGAACTGATAAAGGTTGTTTTTATTAGCACTCATACAACTATCATGAAATTACCACATCGAACTTATAGATAGTCTAACTGAAGCGCTCTGTCATCCAGTGAATCCTCGTGTTTGTGTTGAGATAGATGCATCTAGATCTCCCTTTGAGTATGTTTCTGTCACGATCGGTGAAGAGTACCGCTGTAAACAGCGGGTGATTTATGAAGATTGGGTTGATTTCTGTGGGTCTTGTAGGAGGTTAGGGCACTCGACTGAGGTCTGCCATAGGGGACTTCCTCCTCAGTCGACCAAGGGAGATGGTAAAAGGAAATATATCCCGCCGGACTTGAAGGGGAATAGCTGTTTGCAGGTTGAGGAGGGTTCTCACTCGAGACCGATGGAGCCAGCTACCAGAGGAGAATTCTCTGGGGTGGCTTTGATGACACTGGATGGGGAATCAGTCAGGATTGGTAAGACAATTCTGGAGGGTGATTTGGGTACTGGTTCTTTGGATGGGAAGGGGCCAGGTAGTCATCCGAATTTGGATCGTTCGAAGGATTCCAGGGGATTGGATCCTGTAGCTCCCCCCTTTATACCTTTGAGTAATAGATTCTCTATCCTTACCGTGGATGGTCGATCTGAATGCCTGGAAGAGAATGATTTTGCAGGTAAGGAGAATGGTGACATGGCCTTAGAGGATCAGTTGGCTGGAGGTTTGGAGACTGAAGTTGGCTTGGTCAGAATGGAGGCTATGGAGGTTATGCAAGAGGGTGACAGGGGACTGGGGTTGGAGGGAGCACCCTTGGCTGTTTGCACGGAAACCAGAAACTCCATTGTGGTGGGAGCTGATGAGGGCCAGGTTGAGCAGGACCTGAAAGCAGTCCCTGCGGCAACAGTGGATGAAGGCGCTTCAGTGGGGGTGCTTCTGCCGGTGATGGAGAACCCTATTACGGGTCAGGATGATAAAGGAAGGGAGTTCCCTTTGGGAGGGACAGAGAAGGTGAGCGGAACAAGTGACCGCTTGTTCAGTGAGGTGGTTCAGAGTGAGCAAGTCGGAGGGCCTGGTTCACCCACAGTAAGACGTCGGTCAAGGAAGGATTACTCCTGTCTCCCGCGGCCTATGCAGACTCGTTCAGCATCTCGGAAGAAAGGCAAGGTCGCTGTGTCTTTTGCGAACAACATTGTGACTGAGAGGACTTCACGAGACCCTGTTCTAGAATTTCTCAGGAATCGGGTGCAAAGTCCTCAGTATTGGAGGACACCAGGTTGGGAAATAGCCTCGGCCACTGGAGAAGATGAGTCTGGCAGGGGATGCGGAGAGGAGTACGCATTTGATGATTTTTACTGATGTTTTTAGTGTGTTGATTACTGTTTCTGGGTTTATGTTGTGGTTGTATGCTTGGGAACCGGGACCCATTAAACCGGTTATTGAAAATAAAAAAAAGGATTTCCAGCAGCAACCTCTTCTTTTTTAGGATTCAACGGTATTAAAACACCAGAAGTCTGCTATAGAGATAGGCTCCTGCATACACTCTCACACACTTAAATGGGATTGTGCCTACATGCACAGGAATATGAAAACCTTGGCCTGCCCTTTGCTCATCACAAGCCTTGGCCCACCCTCTCCTCAATAGGTCTTCCCTATGAGGCTACATAAATGGATGGCCCTTTAGGTTAAGGAATAGTTGATTTATTAAATTTTTTATAATTAAATTCTTATTTCATATATAAAAATATATATTAATATATATTAATATATTAAATATTAATATGTGTGTGTGTGTTAAATTTGATTTTTTTTATTTTTTATTTGTTTAAATTTTTAAAAAATTTATTCATTTTTAATATTTATTTATATTTATTCATTTTTTATAATTAAATTATTATTTCGCATATAAAAATAAATATTGATATATATTAAAATATAACATATATTAAATATTGATATATATTAATGTATATATTAATATATATATATGTATATATGTATATATATTAAAAAAATTGTTTTTAATTTTTATTTATTTAATATTTTTTAAATTTATTCATTTTTAATATTTATTTATATTTATTTATTTTTTTATAATTTAAGTTCTTATATTGTATATCAAAAGATATATATATATATTAAATATTGATATTTATTAATAGATATATATATATATATATTGACATATACATATATATATATATATATATATTGACATACATTAATATATTATATATTAATTATTAAATTATATATATATATAGTAATAAATAGTATATTAATTATTTAATTAAAAATTATAAAATAAAAAAATATTTTATATATATATAGTTAAATAAGTAATAAACTATTTATAATTAATAAAAATGAATAAATTTATTAAAAACTTAATACACAAATTAAATGATTAATATGATATATATTGTTGTATATATATCTATTAAATTTATCCATTTTTATTAATAAACATCTCATTAATAGGTTTTTAATAAAAAATTAATATTTAAAGTTTTTAATATAGTTTTAATTTACATATTTGATATATATTTATTTTTATTTAAACAAATATTCACCTGGGTCCACGAGCTGGACCAGACCAAATCCTAAAAAAATTATAATTAAATATAATAAATTTGATATATATATATATAGTAATGAATAGAACATTAATTATATATAATTAATTAATTAAATAATTAATATAATTTATTAATATGTTGGGGTCAATGCCCCTTTATTGAAAAGAAAACAAAAAATAAGAAAATAAAGGATGGGTCAAACAACATACTACCCTCATCGGGGAGACGACCAAACAAAAAAATTAGCAAAAACACAAACCAAAACAGGGTAGAAATAGGACATGTTCCACATCTAGAAAAACCATTCAAACCACACAAGAGAAAGATTTCATACTGTGATATGAATCTCTTTCACCCCAGCCATAATAATGTTAACCCCTTCTCCGTGAATTAGCTCATTTCCACATTCCCCCACCATCACCCACAAATTCGTCATCAGAAGTAGTGTTTATTTCCTCAGCTTTAAAAGCATCAACACCTCTATGTCCATCTTCCTTACTAATATCAGTGTAAAGAAGAACAATAGGATTATGTGAATGAACATTACCCCTGATTTTCTTGGGCATTATCATGGAATGTCATGAAGTATCAGAGATTGTACATGTAGTCTGGCCCTTTGCTGGTTCTTGTGAGCTCCTATCTAAACTTTTGACTAAGTCATTGGTCAATCTTATTTCAATAATTTTAGTTATGATAGAATCTTGTTGTGTGGCCTGAGGTATGGGTGTCACCACAACACCTTTTTCTACTACCATAAGACAACTGCCAATATTATCTCCCTTCCGTACTGCACATAAATTTGAAGCATCGAGTTCATCCATTTGGTACACCAAATTGGCTCATGCCCAGCCACTCCCTTGTAGGAAGACACAACATCGGGACCAGTATAGTCCAACAACAACCCATTATCCTTGATTTTATAGATGCATGGAATCAATGAATCATCTTTAGATGATTGATCGGTGTAATTAGTAGAATTAGAAGAATCGATCTATGACATGCCAATAGGATTGGCAAGGAAACCACCATATGCAACCATCGGTTGGCTGTAAGGTGACCATAAATATCCAAATTCTTATTCCACTAGTGTAGAGAATATCAAACAACTATCCTCCACTTCCTTCTTCAAGGAGAGCAAGATATCAGGTTCAATATACTGAGAGACAGGACCAGACCTACCTTTAAATACCTTTGGAGGCATAGTTGTATCTATTTCGAACTTACCTTTCTGATTCCTTCAAGAAACCAACTTGCACTCTTACTATAACTAGAGATCAGCATCTTATTGCACTTTTATTTGATGGTAATTTTTCCCATCTTCATGCTCATAAGGATCTTCTCCAATAATTCAATATCAGATGTGTCCTTCACTAAAACAAGGCCAGCCCATGACCTAGGAGAGATATTCAAAAAAAAAATTAAATGTATATTTACTATATTTGTAAAATTATATATTTATAATTATAAATTAATAAATATATTTTTCGAAAAACGGTATTTATATAATTATAAATAAATTATTAAATTATTAAATATTAATAAAATTATAATGAATATATTTACGTTATTTATATTTATATTTATATTTATATTTATTATATACATATTTAATTATATAAATATATATAATTATATAAATATATTTACAATTATATAAAAATATTTATAAAAATATTTATAAATATATTTATTTACAATTATAATTATAAATATATATCTATAATTATATTTATAAATAAATATTTATAATTCATTTAATATGTTTATAATTATACAAATTTATATTTATTAATTTATTTATGATTATCTAAATTAAAAAATTATATTAATTATATTATAAAAATTAATTATGCAGGTATTTATAAACACTTTTTTAGCGTTGATAAGGAGGTCACATATTAGCACTTATTATTTTAGCGCTAATCAAACACCTCTTTATCAGTGCTTTTTTGGAAGAGCTGGTAAAACTCTTCCCTGTCATTTGAATAGAACCCTAACCGAACTGATTTCTCTCATGCCATTCAAACTCTCGCGAAAGTTCATCTCTTATACTGCTCCCCCTAGACCTTCCATCAAATAAATCAACTCTCTCGAATCTAAGGTAAGTTATTATTTTTCATCTCCTATCGTTTATTAGTGTTGTTGATCACCTCTCTCGTGCATACCTAGTCCAAACCATATTATTATTTTTCCTTTACTTCTTGCTTTCTGGCTCTTCTTCATCATTGTCTTTAGCTCAGGACAACCACCCACCATTGTAAAGTATCCCTCCAGCAACCACCCTTTCCCCATCTTTCACTCCCCAACTGATTGACGCGGTAAGTCTTCCCCCTCTCACTTCCTGACCTCCTCTCCTGGGAAGGGTTTATTATATATTTCTTCATCCATATAAATTCTAATTTTTTAATTTTTCAATGTTGGATTTATATAGTCATTTTAATATTTTATGTGAACACTAATTTTGAGATATTTCATTATTTTTATGATTTTTAACTATTTTAATTAAAATATATTCATATTAAACTTCAATTTTGTGATTTCCCATGAGAAATGGAATATTTTTTTAGAATGGAATTGGAATGAAAATGAAGAATATATTAAGAAAACTGATGTGGTTCCATTACTAATAATTTATGTATTGTTACATGATTTGTTTGTATTATGAATAATATTTGTTTATATTTTCAATTTCTTTAAACTAATAATAACATTTTAGATATCATATGTGTATTTGTACATGAATTACTCTAATGATGTTGTAATAAATTATGATTATAAATGTGAAATTATCAAAATATTGATAATAAGATATAAGTATAATGGATTTCTAAAATTTGGAATTGTAAAGGATAATGAGGAATAATGAACATGTTTTTATAATCCCCTTTTATCCTACCACTTATTGTTTAAGTGTTGAATATAAGTTTTCACATTATGTTTTAATGTGTATTTGGAAAATGATTTAAGGATTCTAATAAGATGATAATTAAAAGAAACAATGAAGTTAAAGGTTGACAATTCATGTAGTGTAATTTGGGAAATTATGGTCAGTGGTATCTTGGGAATATTATGTGAGAGGTGTAATATAAGTTTGTTTCATAGCTTTAAGTGGTTTTGTTTAATTTATCAGGTGATATTAAAATAAATAATTAATAAAATAATTATGTGGTGATTTATGTATTAGCTTGATCTTAGAGTAAAATTTAGTAGTGGTATCTTATATGTTGTTGCGAGGTTTATTATATCATGAATTGATAACAATGATTTATCAATTGTTGCTTTATTTTTACATCTGATAACACACTATGAGCATTAAATTAATTTTATTGTATGTCCATGTATGATTTATTGATTACATGTGTGACTGTTTTCTTGCTTGATGGATTTATCAATCCCTAGAGAGGTTTCAAGGTGTTTTAGAGTGTTCTGTTTTTTTTTCATTAAAATAGGACTCCTATGATTAAATGTTTTGTGAGTTTTCCTCGGTTAATATAGATTTTGAGAAAATGATTTTTCATATTCATTTTCTTATCACGTTACCTTAAATATGAGGGGTGAACGGGGATAAATTTAGTCATATTTTGAGGTGTGTGGGTATATATCATTTTCATGTTCTTATTTATAAAAATATTTATTTTTATTAATCCATGCACATAATATTATTATTATTTTGATCTATTGTGTATCATTTTGAATAGTTTGAGTGTCACCCAAAAAAATTTAAAATTTAAAACACATTTATCTTTGACATACAGAATTGGAATATAGTGGAAGAATTTTATAAAGTTTATTGTAATATCCTCTAACCATACATGTGGTATGGATTTTTTTAAGAATAATTACACACTTTTGGATATACCTATGAAGGTTTTGACTACTAGATGTGGGAGATATCTTATAGTGATATGTTTCATTGTTAGAGGTGGAATCAGAATGTTTTGGATATAAATGATGTGAAATCCATGCTAATTGAATTTTTTGGAATTTTTATTAATGGAAAGTATTTGTGGTGTTTTTAAGGGAATTGAATAGAGGTTTTGGATATTATAGGATATGTAAAATATACCTACGATTGATAAATCTTATATTTTTGAAATCGGGGTTCATTAATGGGTTTTATTAAAAACATATTTGTTTTATTCCTATAATATATGATCTAAAATAATCTATTTAAAAATAAAGTAACATGTAATCCAACTTCACTTCTTTTGTCAATAACAGTTTCACCCATTCGTTTCATGAAATTCCAAGATCCTTGACCCTGTGACAAAATCGGATGATTACATGGCCTTGTATATTCCTAGGAAAGATATTTTAACACAAATTTAGAAATTAAAGTCTCAATTAAATGAAAGTAAATATAAATAATTCCCAAGGGAAGTCTTCTATAAAATAATAAATAAATTTTGTTTTACAACATATTTATTACCTCCTTTTTTCCCACACAACATTAAATCAAGAACCTAGCCCAGTAGCCACATGTTTACCCCAAGTTGTTTATTTTTATTTCATCATTATATAAAATGATAAATTATCAGGGATCATATCTAATAACATTCAAATGTTGTGTTCTCCTTATTATAATTATCTATAATTGTCTCCTTTAATTATTAATATCTTATGTGTATTTATTTATTTTTCATGAAAAATGAATATTTTATGAACCTAATAGGATGGAAATGTATCAAAAAATTATTCATTCTAATCGTATAACAAAATAGTATGAATATGGAGTTAAAGAGTTCATCATGTTTTCAACAAAGCATGCATATGACCCTTCTCAAATCCTTCGTATGTTTGTATGTTATTACTATTCAAGAAATATTATTCTGGAAGAGTTGGAAAAAAAGTATTTTTCATGGAATAGAACATAGCTATAAATTTTTGACTAAACACGGGGAAAACTGAACATGTGCACTGATTGGGATGATACTGCATTTTATGGATCATTTGATATGAATACCAGTGTAAATGATGACAGATATCATATGGTATAAATGAAAATTGAAATTGAAGATGACCTTTGTGATTATATAAGGTTGTTTGAGAAGTTAAATAGTTATGCTAAGAGACAATTTTTTGTTGATTATACTAAATACACAACATTGTCAGTTGTATTTAAGTTATATAATTTGAAAGATGGCAGTTTATGGAGTGACATCGGCTTTACATAACTACTTGGTCTCTTGAATGATATCTTACCAAAATAAAATAAACAACCTTGATTAATATATGACACTAAAATAATTCTACATTCAATAGGAGCGATCTCTAAAAAAATACATGATTATCAAAATTATTTCATATTATTTCTCAAGGATGATGAATCACTCATAAAATTCCATAATTTTGGAGTGAGTCGATAAAAGAAAGATAATTAAAGTCTTTATAAATATGTATTCTATTTTCCTATCATTCCATGGTTTATAAGACTATATGAATGTTAGGAAACTATGAGACAATTAACAAGGAATAAAAATACAATAATTAAATATGGGAAACTATGTTACCCAGTAGCCTCCCCTCAGTGGAAGAAAATTGATTATCAGTATCCTAAATTTGGAAATGATCCGATAAATTTACATCTTGGATTATCTACATATGGAATAAATCCTTTTTTGTTTACAGAGTAATAATCACAGAACATATCCAGTTATGTTTGTAAATTATAACTTCTCACCATGGTTATGTATGAAATATAAATACATTATTTTTTTCTTCTTATATCTGGACTAAAACAACCCATTAATGATATTTATGTCTTTTTGGTTTCATAGATTGAAGATCTAAAATTGATATGGGATATAGGTGTTATAATTTATTATTCTCATAGAAGTGAAGAATTTACATTGAGGGCCATGTTTTATGAGATGATAAATGAATTTTATACTTATGGAAATTTGTAAGGATATAATATTAAAGGGATGTTGGGGTGTCCCATTTGTGAAAAATACACACACTAAGTTAAGTTGAAACATTCCTTAAAGACTATGTTTTTAGGAAATTGAAATTTTTACATTGATACCATAAATACTGCTCTAGATGATGGTATTCGATGGGAATACAGAATAGGGTACGACACCATCTCTACTAATAGGTGATAAAGTATTTTATAAAGTAAAAGATATTAAAATTGTTTTTTATAAAAAAAATTTGATAAATCTTATGAAATCTAGTTGGAAAAAATGATCAATTTTCTTTTAATTACATTACTGAAATTTTTTGTATGTCAGACATTTTCTTGATGTCATGAATACCGAAAAAAATGTATTTGATAGTGTTACTGGCATGCTATTGAATATTCCTAAAAATAGAGATGAAATTAAGGCTATGTTGGACATTATTTATGTGGGGATATGGGAAGAGTTGGCACTAGTGAAGGGTTAAAGGTGGACTTTTCTTCCTCCGGTATCTTTCATTCTATCCAAACAAGTTGTAATTTTTAATTTTTCTTAATGGTTTAAAAATTCCAAAGGGGTATTCATAAAATATCAAGAATGTCATTTGAATGGATAATTTCAAGTTACAAGGACTAATATCACATGACTATCATGTTTTGATTCAAGATTCCATGCTCATCGCTTTATATTACATTCTACCAAAAAATGTATGACATACATTAACCAGGATCTACTACATTTTAAAATTCATATGTAGTAAATTTATAAACCCAGTGAATTTTCCAATTAGGAATAAAGAGGTTAAAGTTATGTTATGTGAATTATAGAAGTTATTACAACTATAATTCTTTAATGTAATGGTCCACCTGACGGTTCACTTGGTTAAATAGGTTCAACTATGTGATCTTTCCATTACAGATGGATGTACCTTATTGAATGTTATATGAATATTTTGAAAGGGTACGTCATAAATCAAAGTCAGTCAGAACTTTGTATTACAGAATGATATATTATTGAAGAAGTTGTTGAAGTATGTACCAATTATCTATCATATTTTGACAGCATTAGACTCTCAAAGTCTCATCATAGCTAATTCCTTATGGGGGAAGGGATTTCTAGAAGATATGTTGTCATAATTACTACAACAGAGAGGGAGAAATATCACCTTTACATTTTACATAATAGTGAAGATGTTGATCCATGCATTGAAGAACACAAAGAAATTCTTAGACATTTTAATCCACCAAGGGTTGAAGGATGGATATTAAATACACATAATCAACATTTTTTAGGATGGTTCTGAGATCATGTTTATATAGAGTTAATCTAAAAATATGAGTTCAATTTCCAAAAATGTAATGACCTTGAATTTTATCAATGGAAATTCCCTTCTTATCATTATGAAATATATTATAAATATCATAAAATCACATATATAACACAATACAAATATTATAGATGAATACTGAAGGAAATAAGATGTATTTTCAGAAGTTAATGAACCTATACCATTGGAATAGTATCTTGAACTTTAGAATAGTAATGTGGCCCCTAAGAATAGTAAATCGTCCAATAGAATTGTAACCTCACCTATGAAAGTATAAATAAAATTTGGGTATCTTATAAATAAAAACATTATATATCTATATCTTAGAATAAGTAAATAAATATTTTAGAAATGATAAATTAAGTGTTGGTATTTTTGTAAGTTATAAATATTTAATTACAATTATATATTTAATATAATTAATTAAAAGAAATTTATTTTCATAAAATTTATTTATAAAATAATATTTTCTTGTCTTATGATTATAGGATAATTTTATAAGACCTTAATTAATTTTCAAAGTGTTATAAAATCAGTTATAATTTTAAAATTGGTATTTTTCAAACAAATGATGGTTTTAATTAAAAATAAAATTTCTCATATTTAGAAACAAACATTATAAAATAGATTCCATTTTTGAATTATACCCATTCAAAAATGGTTATGGTGAATTTTTGGTATATTTCTAAAATAGTTGAATTTCTTGGTGAATAGTGAAATACGGTAGTTTACGGTATTTAACAAAAACATGAATTATTTAGTAATAGATGATTTATGGATGATGAAATACCATAATCTAAAACCCACATTTTCCTTTTTTATATATTTATTCGTAAAAATAAAAATTATTCATAGTCTCGAGTCAAAATAATAAACTAATGATTAAATAAATAAATAAAACCCTCTCCCGACTATAAATACCACCACTCACCACATATTCTCCCCACACCACTTAAGCCTTGAATATTGTCCCAATTATGACCAATACTCTTTCCAAGTCTCTCTCCCACATCCATGATCCTTTTTATCAATAAAATACCAAACTCAAGTTCCTCAAGGAGGTTCTCAAGGAGGAGAATTCAAGAGGTAAAAACCTCTTTCCTTTTCTTTTAATTTCTTTTCAATTTATTTTCTTTTATTATTATCTTCTCACCTACACTTATCCAAGTGACATGAAAAATATAATATATTTAATATACTATAATTGTTTTAGGTTAATGGAACAACCCATTATCATTTCTTTTTCCCCCTCATTTTATTGTAAAAAATGAGAACATCATCTCTATGGTACCGATTTAACACCTTCATGGACGACGTGTTTTAATTTTTTTAATTATGCCTTAAAGGCTGGTAATAAAACCATTTTTATGGTTAAAAAATATTATAATATAATTATTATAGCTTATTTAATGCTATGGAACCAGTACATATATGCATAATATTAATTAATAAAACAAAAGTGGTTCGTAATGACCAAAATTCACCAAAATAAACTAACATTCATCACTAACATTTTATCTAATGATTCATCCTTACCCCAAATAACCAAATTAATTATATAACCATTTAATAATATTAAATTTAATTAATAACATATTATTTCAATTCTAGATATCTATTTTCATTTTACATGATTTTCCACTCAAGTAAACAAATAAACAGATCATGAAAACCAATGAAATAAACGCTCCTGAACGATAAAAATATATATTGTAAATCATCAAAAGGGAATAAATGAACTTAATAAAATTATAATAATAAAATACATGTATAATAGGTTATGAATTAATTAATTAATGGATTTAATTTGATTATCAAAGACATTAACATAAAGTGAATAACACTTTCGGACTTAAGGTAAGGGATTCTTTCTGAACCTCCATTTTTTCTTCGAGTTACACTTTATCTCTCTTTACCCCAATTTAATTATTAATTATTCATATAATATCATTATAAATTATTTTTTTTATTTCAAAAATATTTACCTAGCTCAATTATTTTTATTTTATGGGGAAACACAAGTTTTATAAGGTTCTCTTAGGAATTTTTCCTGATAAGCAAGCCCGGTTAAAGGGAACATCCCAATTTATTACCCATTTTCAAGTACTATCCATAATCTTTTTTAATATAACATTATTTTTATATAATGGATCCTTTTATCATGAAAATATATCTTGGTTCATTTCTATTTTTATCTAAACAATTATTCCTTTTCTATTTTAAAAAATCATTAAAATATTCTCTTCAATAGCACTAAAGTGGCTCATTTCTAAAGTTTATTAAACAATATTTTTTCTATTTTCAATTCAATAAAACATAATTTATTATGATTTATGGATATTTTACCTTATTAATGTCAATTTATTATTTAAATCAATTCTTTCATGGACACATTCTTGATACACCCACTGTTTATGCGTTATGACATGATTATGATACCCATTTCTTTCCATGGGTAACCCTTATTTTTATTCCTTATCTATGATTCTTCATGTGCAACATGTATGCATGAACATTTTATGATGGGTGTGGTAATATAGATCTCTAATTCATTAGGTAATGTTTAGTCTCTTGATACGTCATGGTGAGATAGGGAGTAAACCTGATTCATTTATGGGACTTTGTCCTCCGTGTGTAATGGTCTTGGAAATTGGACTTGACTCATGATTATGTAATGTTGTTTGTTGTTTCCATGTTCGTATGATTCCATGATTACATGTCCCCATTCTCTATGTGTTATTATTCCATATTTTTATTCATGTTTCATGCCTTTTTATATCATCATCTTATGCCTTTTAACCCATATTCTTTGCTTTATTCCTATGTTTATACCCTTACTAGGATTTTTAGCTCATCCATTTTGTGAATTTATTCCCCAAGTTATCCTATGTAGATGTAGGATCTCAATTCAATTTAATACCTCTTTATGGATTATTAAAATAAATATGTCCTTTTCTATTTCTATGTTTTTATTTTTATGTACCTAATCATCCAAATAGAGTAGACTTTACAATCCTTGGATTGAAATTGATGGATAATTATGCTTAAAGTCCAGAAATAATATATGTAAATTGTTAGGGCCATTATAATTGGTATCAGAGTAAGGTCTAGTAATTTTTGAAGATTAGTACTAGAGAAATTTAGTAAGAATGCCAAGGATAATTCTATCACCATGGATAACCTATATTGAAACTTAGGGTATCACAAGTTAGGATATACTTTTGATTTACAATTTTATCCTTTTATGTTCAAAGTTTCTTTATTATATACTTATTATCTAAGTATTCAATCCTACCTAATTTTACTTCTTTTTTCTTATTTAATGGATGGAAATAGGATAACTCGTGCCAACAATCAATTTAATGGGAAATATGATAATTGCCCTAATGAAATTCCAAATAGTATGGGAATTGGATCTACAAGGATCATGATAGTACTTGGTTAAGTGGCTCAAGTTATAAATAATAATTTGAATCATGAAGAAATACCACCTTTTCTTAATATATACCAAGTAGTGGATGAATCCTTTATGCACCAAAGGCCTCCCATGTTTAGTTAATCTTATGATCCCCTCTTTGCATAAAAATGGATTAAATCCCTTAAGAATATATTATATGTCCTTCAGTGCTTAGAAGAATAGAAATTTGTGTTGATGGTCTATCATTTTGATGGGGAAGCTGATCAGTAGTGAAAATTGATCAAGAACACGAATTCCAAAGATGAAATTGATTCCATGGAATGGGAGGATATCAAGAACGTATTTTTCAATAAATATTTTCTTCAAACACTCCATCTTAATATGGAAAAGGAGTTCCTTGGATTGAAGCAAAAATAAGATGAGTCTATCAGGGAGTATGAGCAATACTTTACAAGACTTTCATGATATGCCTCTGGCTTTTTCATGAACACTGAAAGAAAGGTGGATCACTTCTTTATCATACTAAATTTGAGTCTATCAAAATCGTTGTTGATTCGAGACTTCGATGGTTATAAGAGGATTTTCCATTGAGTCCTTATGGTTGAAATGGATATCGGAGACTCTCAGTGGTCTCCTGCTCCCAATGAAAAAAAGAGTAAAATAGAGTTTAATATAGGTGGATCAATAGATAAATACCATGATAGAAATAAGACCCAACATCCCACATGTCAAAAGTGTGGGAATAAGAATCCTGGAAACTACTTAAAGGGAACTAAGATATTCTTCAAATGTGGAAGAGAGGGGAATATAGATATTAATTTTCAAAGGGATATAAAGAATACCACTAATTCAGATGAAGAAATGAATGTTAATATCTACACTCAACCTATAGTTCAGTGTTTCAACTATAAGGAACATGGGTATTATATAATCCATTTCCCTAAGCCAAGGGTTATTAGAGGAAATCAACAAGAACAACCTCCAAGGCATTAAGGAAGAAAATATTCTATCACTAATACTGAGGTGGATCCTAAAAATGATGTGGTGGTAGGAATTATAGTTATTCATAAAAGAATATTGAATTTACTATTTGATTCTTTTTCTAAAAATTCTTTCATATCGTTCAAGTTTAGTATAACTATTAAAACACCACCTCAAAATATTGAGTTTGAGTTGTCTTTGAGAAAAAAAAATGGGGAAATTATTACATCCAAATTTTATAACTCCTCATAGGTTAACTTTTGTGGACTGAACTTCCCAAAAAATATTTTCATGCTTCCTTTGGTATAGTGTGATGCTATATTAGGCATAGATTGGCTATCTTTATACAAAGAAAATATCAACTTTCAAGAAAGGGAGATCACTCTTCACATCCCATGGTATCCTCCAATTTTGTATAAGTGTAAGGAGGAGGATGAATCTCCATCAGAATCATTATCTCAATTTTTGGTATTATTATCTTATGAGAAAGTATATATAGCTCAAATTATTGAGACAAAAGATAGAATCATGCTTGAAGACATGCCCATTTTTAGGGACTACACTAATGTGTTCCCTAAAGAATTTCTCGGTTTTGATCCTGATTAATAGGTTGAGTTATTAATTTAAATTATTCATGGATCTCTATCCATATCAATCACACCTTATATAATGGCCACCATTGAGTTGGAAGAACTGAAGAAGCAGTTACGGGATAATCTAGATAAGATTTTTATATGTCTGGCTGCTTCACGATGGGGTGATCTAATCCTCTTTATCAATAATAAGGATGGAGTAATGCACCTATGTATTGATTATTATGATATCAAAAAAATAAAAATATAAAACAAGTATCCCTTTCCATGGATATATGACTTGATTGACCAACTACGCGGGTCTATGTATTTCTCTAAGGTGGACCTTCGGTTGGGATATCACCAATTAATGGTGAGTAAGGAAGATATTCCCAAGACATTATTTCGAATAAGGTATGGAAACTATGAGTTCATAGTTATTTCCTTTGGGCTCACTAATGCTCCAAAAATTTTCATGGATTTAATGAGTAGAGTCTTTTGATATTACCTCAACAAATTTGTGGTAGTCTTTATTGATGATATTCTGATATACTCCGAGAGAAAGGGTGACATGAGGAGCATTTGAGTACTGTTCTAAACACTTTGAAAAGGGAGTAACTTTATGAAAATTATAGTAAATGTGAGTTCAAGATAGAGTAAGTATCATTCTTGGGGAATGTTATCACCAATAAAGGAATATTTGTTGACCCTTCCATGATAAAGGCAATCGAAGTGTGGCCGAGACCAACATTTGTAACGGAGATCCATAGTTTCCTTGGTCTATATAGGTATTACTAATGATTTTTGAAGAACCTATCATGATTTTAAAACCCAATAAACATGCTGACTCAGAAGGGAGTGACGTTTTTCCAGACCAGTGAATGTGAATATTGCTTTAATGAATTGAAAAGGAGGCTTATCACTACATCAGTACTCACACTACTAATAAGTGGGGAACGCTTTGTGGTATACAGCGATGCTTAAAAGAAGGTATTAGGATTTTTACTAATGAAAAATGATAAATTGGTAGCTTACACCTCAAGGTATTTGAAAATTAATGAACAAAACTATCCCATTCATGATTTGGAGTTGGCAGTTGTGATATTTTCTTTGAAAATCCGGATGCATTATTTCTATGTGGAGAAGTGTCAGATGTATACTAATCACATGATTCTAAAATATATATTCACATGAAAGGATCTTAATATGAGATAGTGAATATGATTATATCTCATCAAGGATTGCGAATTCTCAATCCACTAGCATCCTGGTAAAGCAAATATAGTGGAAGGTTCTCCAAGTAGAAAGGATCTTATAACATTAGCAATATTGAGAATTGAGAAGGATCCAATATTCTTAGACCTACAAATGATGGAAATGGTAATCATTAAGGAAGTAACATCATCAATCCTTTCTCAAATGATTATTCAACCATCCCTTATGAATAAAATAAAGGATTCTTAAATAAATTTTCTGGAAATTTAAAAAAAAAGGTGGAAGCTATTAGAAATGGTAAATTCTCATAGTTCAAAATGGATAAGGAGGGAGTTGTGAGATTTGGGTCATGATTATGTGTTCCATCAAGTATAGAGATAAAGAAAGATATTCTGAATGATGCACATATCTCAACCTTTTCTATTCACCCAGGGAGCATAAAGATATATCGAGATATCTGAGAGCACTATTGGTGGGACAATATGAAGAGGTTGATTGTTTAATATACATCAAAGTGTTTGGTATGTTATAAATTTAAGGATGAAAGTATAAGGTCTAATGGGGGTGTTGTGACCATTACCCATACCAACATGGAAGTGGTAAAACATCACCAGGGAATTTTCCACTGGACTTATGAACACATCTAGAGGAAACAATGATATATGGTTTTTTGTGGATCATCTTACATAGACAACTCACTTTATCTCAATTTGATATAACTTTTAAATGGATAAACTAGAATGGATATACATGAAATAAGTGGTAAGGATTCATGGAGTACCACTATCTATTTTATTTGATCGGGATCCAAGATTCACCTCCATGTTCAGAAAAAATCTCCAACATGCTCTGAACACTGAGTTGAACTTCCATATGGCCTATCATCCTCAAACTAATATCCAATCTAAGAGAACTATTCAGACACTATAATACATGTTGAAATCATGTTCTGTAGACTTGAAAGAAGGATGGGACCAACATCTACTACGGTTCTAATTTTATTAAAAGAATAGTTTCCACTCAAGCATTAAAATGGATTCATATGAAGACCTTTATGAGAAAAGATACATAATATTGGCATGATGGAATGAAATTGGTAAGTGTAATATGTTAGGACCTAAAATATTTGAAGAAATGGTGGAAAAGGTGAAAACCATTCAGCAGCATATTCAGGCTGCCAAAAGTCGATAGAATAGATATGCAGAAAATCATCGACAGGACATAGAGTTTAAGATTGGAGACATGGTATTCCTCTTCATATATCCATAGAATAGGATCAAAAGATTTGGAAATAAAAGATAGTTAAGTCCTAGGTACATCATCCCCTTTTAGATTCTTGATCGTGTTAGATTTGTATCTTGTTGACTAAAACTTCCACCAACCATGTCTCAAGTATACGATATATTCCATGTATCCCTCTTAAGGAAGTACATACTAGATCCATCACATGTACAAAATATATAGGTCATGACATTAGAAAATGATCTCTCTTACGAGGAGCATTCTGTGATGATCTTGGACCGTAGAGATAAAGTTTTATGAAACAATACTACTCACCTGATCAAAGTACTATGGAGTAACCAAAAGTATGAAGAAGAAACATGGGAACCGGAGGAAGTGATGAAGGTCATGTTCCCTCACTTGTTTTCACCATAGTATGTAAAATGAAATTTCGAGGGTGAAATTTCATATGGGGGGAAGAATGTAACGACCCTAAATTCTATCAATGAAAATTACCTTATTATAATAATGTCAAATATTATAAATCTCTTAAATCACATAGATAACACAATACAAACTTTATAAATTAATTATGAATGAAATAAGAGGTACTTCTAGAAGTTAAGGAACCCATATTAATTGAATAGTAACTTGACCATTAGAATAGTAATGTTACCCTTATGAATAGTAAACAGGCCAATAGAATAGTAACCTCACCTATGAAAGTATAAATTAAATTTTGGTATCTTATATATATAAATATGATATATCTACATCTTGGAAAAAGTGAATAAATATTTTAGAAATGATAAGTTAAGTGATGGTATTTTTGTAAGTTATCAATATTTAATTACAATTTTATAATTAATATAATGATTTAAAAGAAAATTTATTTTCATAAAATGTAATCATAAATAAATATATTTTTTTCTTATGATTATAGGATGATTTTGTGAGACCAAAATTAATTTTTCGAAGTATTATAAAATGAGTTATAATTTAGAAACTGGTATTTTTCAAATAAATGGTGATTTTATTTAAAAATTAAATTTATCATATTTATAAAATTATTTTCATAAAATTTAGTCTATTTTTTAGTTCTACACATTGAAAAATTATTAGGGTGATTTTTGGTATTTTTCTAAAATAATAGATTTTTTTAGAAAATAGTGAAATACGGTAATTTATGGTATTAAACAAAAATAAGAATTATTGAGTCATAGATGATGTATGGCTGATGTAAGCCTGTAATATTGAACTCTCCTTTTCCTTTTACTATATTCATTCATGGGAATCAAAACTATTCATATTCTTAATCCAAAATAATAAACTAATGATTAAATAAACAAAAAAAACTCTCACCTCCACTATAAATACCACACCTCGCCACCTCTTCTCCCCACACTACTTAAGCCTTGAAACTTGTCAAAATTATTCCCAATCCACTGAGGAAGTATCTCCCCACATCTAGGATCCTTTGTTCTCAATAAAATACCAAAATCAAGTGCCTCAAGGAGGTTCTCAAGGAGGATAATTCAGGAAGTAAAAACCTCTTTCCTTTTCTTGTAATTTATTTTCAGTTTCTTTTCATATCTAATTCTCTCATAACCTTCACTTATCCAAGTTACATGACAACTCCAGGATCTTTTATATACTATAATTTTTTATGTTAATGGAATAAACCATTATCATTTCTCTTTCCCACTCCTTCTATTCTAAAAATAAAAACAACATCTCTGAGGTGCCGATTTAATGGCCTTGTGGATGACGTGTTTTCATTTTTCAATTAAGCCTTAAAGGATGGTCATAAAAGAATTTTTATAGTTAAAAATATTATAATATATATTAAGGATTATATAATGTTCTGTAACCAATATATATGAAAAATATTAATTAATAAAACAAAAGTAGTTCGTAATGACCAAAATTCACCAAAATAAACTAACATTCAACACTAAGGTTTTATCTAATGATTAATCCTCAGCCCAAATAACCAAATGAATTATATAACCATTTAATAATCTTGAAGTTTTTTAATAATATATAATTTTAATTTTATAAAACTATTCTCATTTTACATTATTTTCCATACAAGTAAACAACTAAAACGATCATGAAAACTAAGGAATTGAACGCTTTTGAACGACAAAAAAGTATCTTATAACTTATAAAAAGACCATAAATGAACATAATAAAATTATAATAATTAAAATAAATATATAAAAAGTTTATTAATTAATTAATTAGTGTATTTAGTTTGATTATTCAGGATATTACGATCAAGTGAAGAACACTTTAAGACTTAAGGTAAGGGATTCTTTTCGAACCTCCATTTTTCCTTCAGGTTACGCTTTCTATCTGTTTACCCCAATTTAATTCTTAATTATTTTTATATACTCCACATAAATTCTCTTTAATTGTTACAAAAATGTATACCTATCTTAATTCTTCTTTCTTTTATGGGTAAATACCGGTTTTATAAGGTTCCCTTCTCAATTCTTCCCAATAAGCAAGTCTGGTTAAAGGAAACTTCCCAATTTTTTACCCATTTTCAAGTACCATACATAATCCGTTTTAAGCTATTTTTATTTTTATGGATTCACTAATTTTATCATGTAAAACTATCTTGGTTAATTTTTAGTTTTATTTAAACAATTATTCCTTTTTCATTTTAAATAATCTTTAAAATATTTCCTTAAACCGCACTAAATTGGTTCATTTCTAAAGATTCTTAAAAAATATTTTTACATGTCTTCAATTCAGTTGGAAAAAGTTTTGTTATTTTGGAATGGGTAATAGAAGATGGTCTAGAGGGGGTTAATAGACCATATTAAAAAATAAAACAAATTAATTAATTAATTAAAATAATTATCAAAATTAATTATTGAGGTCAATTAGCAGTGGAAAAAGTGAAGAACACAATGATGTTTTTTATATTAGTTTGGTCTGAAGTGGGTCTACTGTACTTTTATACCTCTCTACTCAGCGATAAATATGTGTGCACTAAAAATAATTTTTATGGGAGAATCATAACCCAATTAATAAATCCTTTTCTATTGGATGGATAACCACGACACTGCCTTTTGTGTGGGAAGTCACAACCCTTACAACCTGATCTTAGATAAAGGGAGTCACAGCTCGAATAGTCTTAACTTTAGATATAAGGAGCCACAAAACTTAGATACAGAATTTAGAATCCATGATTCACAACCTAAGAAAACAGAATAATAAATAATTATTTTGTGTGTAAAATCATTAACATAATTATAGTGTGTGTGTAAGAGATGGGAAAAAGTGTTGTAGACTCAGAACTAGACGAAGGAAGATAAACAATGAAAGCACAAGTACTGTTTGTTGAGGATTATATTGGATTGTCTCATCAAGGCAATTGTAGTCAAAGTAGAATTAATTCATCCCTTGAGAGACCATGTAGGTGATGAAACAGAGTGTCATAGGATGTTGCAAATTCATAACAGATTCAAAGTTTACAACACTTTCTCTTTGAAAAAATAGAGTATCAAAAATGTTAACATGTGTCTTTCAATTTGTATCTTGCTATAATATTTTAACTTGTAAAAGAGATATAAATATATATAGTATATATTTAGCAGTTACAAAAGCTCTGCTTACTTTGTATTTTTAAAATAAAATGAGTCAAGAGAATTCATAAATATTTCTATAAAAAATATAGCAATGTTGCCTCTTTATTCATGTAGAATAAATCTTAAAAAGGATTTAAAATAATTTGAATAAGTCTTCAAAACATTTCTCCAGAATAATAGCAGTGTTTAAATATTTAAAACTCTTGTTTAAATCTAGTCAAACCAATTTAAATTTATTCAAAATAGTTCCTATAAAGTAGAAGAAAAAACCAAAACTAAATTCAATATTTTGAATAATTTTGAAACCTCCAAATTTACGAGAAAAAGATGTTGAAAAATTTTATTAATTTTCCTCTATAAATATAGCACTAAAAACATTAAAATATCTTTAACAAAAATCCTTATATTTAATGAGAATTTTTCTAGAAGAAAAACCTTTAAAAATAATCCATATATATAGAAAATAAATTTAAAAAAATGCATGGAATGAATAGTAACTTCAGGAATTAACAGTAACGTAGGGATGATGAATAGTAATGTAGCATATAGATGATTAAAAATAACGTAGGTTTGATGAACCATACTTTTAACTATTCATGAACACAAATGTAGGGTTGATGAATCATACATTGTACTATTTATGAACAGTAATGTAGGGTTGATGAATCATACTTTGCACTATTCATGAACAGTAATGTCGAGTTGATGAACCAAAATTTTCATTATTCATGAACAGTAATGTAGGGTTGATGAACCATACTTTTCACTATTCATGAATAGTAATGTAGGGTTCATGAACTATACTTTTTGAAAAAATGGACAGTATACTCTAAATAAATTAAACGAATTTCTAAAGGATCTTAACAGTAGATTCAAACTTTTTTTCAAGAAGACTTATTTGTAGAAAAACTTATTATCTTTATAAATCATTAAGAATAAAATAAAACCAACTACTACATCTCCATAAATCATTGAAAAATAGAATAAAAACATTCTAGAAAAACAGCAGTTTCGAAAAATCAAAGTAGAACTTCAAACAATTTAATCACCATTCAAAAAAGAATTAGACCTAGATATGAACTAATGAAATCTAGATAAACGTTTTTGATTTCTTTAAAATCATCTTTCATGAAAATCCTGTATCTATATAATTTTCAGTAAAATAAATATAGAAACTTTTTAAAACTGAAAATTGTAGAGTTTCTAAAAACTGCAACAACAAATTCATTGAATTTTTAGAGTAATAAAAAAGTATTTTAATACTTCCTCATAAAATAATTAAATGTATATAAATATATTATCTACCCAAATTGATAAAAATAATAGAAATACATACATTTTAGTTTAATAAATCATCAAAATACAGAAAGGTTTTTAAACGAAAAATAACAAGTAATCAAACAAAATAGAATGCACATGCATAAACAAATTTTTCATGATCTATTCCTATTTTCCCTTATTAATTTATATTTATTATTTAAATCCATTATTTCATGGACACATTTATGATACACCCATTTTTTATGTTTTATGACATGATTATGATACCCATTTATTTCCATGGGTAACCCTTATGTTTATTCCTTATGTATGATTTTTCATGTGGCACACATATGCATGAACATGTTATGATGGGTGTTACCAGATTGCACTCTTGTGAATTGGTTATTGTTTAGTCTCATGAGATGTCATGTTGGTACAGAGAGTAAACTTAATTCCTTTATGGGACTTTGTCCACCATGTGCAATGTTCTTGGTAATTAGCCTTGAGTCACACTTATATCATGTTGTGTGTTGTTGACACATTCTTATAATGACATGATTACATGTCCCCATTCCCTAAATATTATGCTTCCTTGTGTTTATTCATGTTCCATTCCTTTTTATGTCATCATTTTAGGCCTTCTAACCCATGTGTTTTCCTCTATTCCTATGTTTATAGCCTTACTGGAATTTTTAGCTCATCCCTTTTCTTCATGTATACCCCAGGTTATCCTATGAAGATGAAGGATCTCAATGGTAGTTATAATATATTTATGAGTGATTAAAATAAATATGTTTTATTCTATTTCCATTTTTTCAATTTTATGTAGCTAATCATCCAAAGACACAAGACTTTACGATCCTTGGCTTGTAATTAATGGTAAATTATGCTTAAAATCATTTAATAATATGTGTAAAAGTCTAGGGCCGTTATAAAATGAATTCTATGGATATCCATGGGACTAATTGAATATTTTTTATCTTACACCGGTTTTGTAATTATTGGTTATGCATTCTATAAAAAAGAACAAAAGTACCACAGTATGATGCAAAACAGTGGAGTTATGCTTATGGTGAAAGTGATGCACATATCTGGTTCTAGGGATAGAAATCCAATTTATGTGATTATGTCATATTAAGCATCATCAAACATATATATATTTTGGATTATACAACATTTCAAGTAATTATTTTCTATTTCAAATGGGTTGAGAACAAGAGTGTAGTGAAAGTTAATGAAATGGCTTCGTGAAGGTGAATTCTAGTGTGGAAGGCTATAAGGATGAGTCATTCATAATGGCATCACAAGAAGTGCATATATTTTATGTATCAGGTCCAGTAAGATAGAATTTTTCAATTGTCCTATTATATACTAAAACAACTATAAGTCCATATGAAAATTTAATCGAGGAAGGAACATTCAATGGGAGATCACAATCATTTCATGGTGGTCCCAATGTAAAAAAACATCATGTATGTTAGAGGGGACCACAAATAGGGGATTTGAATTCTTGATAGAGGAAAAAAATTATTCAGCCTTTGAAGAAAAGAAATATATTTCAATGATCATGTTAAAGTTTTTTTAATATACAATGATTTTCCTCGTAATATAATGTGTTCTCTACTCTATTAACATAATCTAAATTAATTGTTTCAATACTCTTGAAGACAATGACTTCTGCACATGATTACGTTACCAATATCAAGAAGAAACAAAATATTGATGCTAAAAATACAAAATTTTTAGGGTATCAACATCATATTAATGAAAATAAACAAGAATGACACATCGTCATTATTTTGACTAAAATAATCAAGATAAGAATCAAGGGTATAAAATTTGATGTTGGATGGAATCAACACGGCTAACCTATTGACCTCAACAAGTTAATGTTCATTAGTTATATTGGGGTCACAATGACAATGAATGTGCCGATTAATATAGATTCATAGCGCTATATTTGTTAGGTATTGAAGGAAACCCTTTGGGAATATATTAAAGTGTTGTTATGTTATACATTCTATATTTTATCAAAAAATTATATAATGAAATTTCGATTTACTTTTCAATATACCTTGAAGTTTTCATTTACTTTAGATGATTTAGATAATAAATGTGACTTAATGGCCATTGTAAAACCTCATAGAGGCTTCCAAACACTTCTTACAAAGTTTTATCTTAGTTATATTGAGTGGAAAGTAACGTCCCACCCACAAGTTACTTCTGAACACATTATAAATCAAGAAACATGGAATGATTTTATTAGTCATCATGATGAGAAATAATTTTAGGGGAATTGTAGTCTATAATATATTATTTTCAATTATTTATTTTAGACAATTTGATTCAAAATTTTAATTTATGAAATAGAAAATGAGTTATATAAATAAACAATTTGCATCAAAACCAATTTTCCCCTATCACAAAGTAAGGATGGGGTATGCTTCACTAGAGAAGAAAATGGTAGGTATTTTAAATATATAATAACATATTTATGTGATATGAAACAAAAAATATTCCTTTTTTTATATGTATATTGATGAATCAAAATATTAATCCACTTTCATCTCACGTCATGTGCTATGGAAGGAGGCCCACGTAAATAAACAAGGAAAACTAGTTGATGAAAACAAAAAATAATTTATAGGAAAAAAGTGTAAGTATGACATAATAGTAATTTGTTATGATTTATAATACTATTACATAAAAACTTCTATTTATGTTCATATGTTTTTATATGATTAATATGCAAGAATTGATAGTTGTTGTTCTTGAATAGAAACTACTTTCGGTAGCTTTGAAGCGGTAAAAACAATATGGTCGCGTAGAGGTGTAGGTTTTGGAGCGATGTCTTAAACATATTTCAATAAGACAAAACCAAAAGAAGAAACATATTAGATAATGAAATGATTTCATGTGCAAATAGATTATTTTCAATATATTATTGTCAATACTAGTTTGGAAGACCAATATATGTGAAAGGATCAAAGAAACCCGGTAGTGGAAAAAAGATCAAAACATGAACAAATAAATGATACCAATAGATTTAAGGTTAGTAATTCACCTCAATTTCATACTTAACCATAGGGAATAAATTTTTTCATTACTCTTTATCCTAAATATGAATCAAACAACTTCCTACAGCATTATATTACTAAACTTTTGTAGGGTAAAGTTGTATGTGATTTCTATATATACACACCCACAAACCTCCTTGTTGGGAGGGGTATGGTGTATAAATACTGGCAGACATGATACAAAACAGATAAATCCCAAAATATCACATGAAATTAGGGATTTAAATATCTCAAGATCCAATCACTGAGTAACATGTTCCACTTGATGATTCGGATATTACAATGGTCAGTGATGTTATTTGAACTTTTGTAGCATGGTCATGTAATCTTATAAAGATGCATGAGGTGTTTCTTTACCAAATTTTTCAAATGAAAAACCTATAATAGTTGATGAAAAAAGGTATGAAGTGAGGTATGGTATTATAGATATATAAAAGGATGCGTAAATGGAAGGTTGAATTAAGACAATCTAGTTAATTGACCAAGAAAACAAAAGGACATTCTGGGAGTACTATCTCCCCATTAATTCCACTACGACATATATTAACAATACAAGATCATGAAGAAACTGTATTCAAAGATATATAAGTTTCCTACATTCAATATGAAGAATAAATATTTGGATATTTCATTATAGACGTGGTTGGTCTCGAGAGTATGAATGAGATTCTCAATTTTGAATGGCTAGGAGTCTCAATTGTGAATACATGCATGAGGTACATTTTTGTAATCCATATATACAAAAAACGATCTTCTATGTTAATTAAAGTTAATAACTATGTTTATTAAAGTTAATAACTATTCATATTTTCTATAGGAATTTATATTACTACTATATAAATAGAAAACCTTATAAATCATGATCTGGATTCATTGATCCTTATATTGTTTATAAAAAAAACAATCATTGGGGTTGACAGAAATTGATAAGAAAAAATATGATCTAACTAAGTCATTTGAGAAGAAAATAACATATAATAGACTCTTGTTGATTCCTAAAATATAGGGGTAAAACTTTGTAATTGAATCATATAAAATATATTTTTATTTTTTTCATGACTTATTTGATTTTTTTAGGAAGCATTATATATTGATCGCAGTCAATTTTGATACCCCAAATATTTATTTTTTAGATCTAATGTAGGTATTTCCATCAAAGTGACCACACATGATGTATATTGTTAGTTTTTAATGCACTCGAATAAATATTTTATAGATAAACATTGAATTATATGTTTTATTTCGTCTTTTAATGAAAAGTTTTTTATGATAGATGATCTATAAATATAATCTAAATCATGGTATGATGTTGATAACTAAACATAAGAATCCTATGGACTTCTTAAAATGGAAATATATTAAGGTATATATAGAAATATTAACTATCAAAACATATTTCAAAAAAAATACATATTTGGGTCAATGTTTCTGCAATGTCTGAAATAAGATAACAACGATGATTGTGGATATTGAGTTTAAAAATTTATGAAAGAAATCATATACCATCAAAATACTAGAATCCCAGAACTGGTAATTTATGAAGGTAATTAAAAATTCATTAAAAATATTTCTTAATAATTTTTTCGTGTATATTTTCTCAATGCTACCAAGATTCTCAAAAAAATACATACTCAAAAGAAGAAGTAAATTTTTTTATTGATGAGTTGACAGAGTACATGGTGTCAGAATGTTGGACATAAAATTTAAGTGATTACATATTATTTTTGTGATATAGTATAGGTTATTAACTTAGAAATATATTTGGGATGTGAAGCATTAGTATCAAAATAATTATATATTTTTTTTGATATATTTCTCAAGGAGAAGTATAATGGAGGAAATCAATTTGTTTTGAAATGAGTGCACAGAATACATGATGTTATAATGTATACTTACATCATGAATAGGTTACTTCTTCATACATATTTAGTTAATTTTATCATCATTTTATCTACTTTTTTTAGGTAATCCCCTTATCATTTTTATCTTAGGCTTGTTTTGTTAAATTTAGACATGAGTTCAAAACACACGCCATGTGATCAAAACCAATAAAAAAATAATATTTTCTTATACTTTAGGAAAGAGATCATTAATTCATTTTTGATGTGTAGGAATTTACCACACATTAATTTAACACACGATGTAGTCGGTGTGACTCGAAGTGCGTGTTTTCAATATAAAAGGGTTATTTTAGTTTAAAACGTGTGTCACATCACGAAAATCAAGAAAACGAGCTTATATTGTTTTCAAACTAAAGAATAACGATCCATAATTAATTTTCCATGTGTATTAATTGATTTCATGCCAATCTGACACATGATGTGGTTGTTATGACTCTATGTACATGATTTCAATAAAAGAAGTCTCATTTTAGTTTAAAACACATCACATATCCAAAACCAAGAAAATGAGCATGGATTGATTTCAAACATTAGGGGAAAAGGTCCATAATTCATCTATGAGATGTAGGAATTGACCACACATCAATATGACACTTGATGTGGTTGATATGAACCGAAGTGAATGTTTTTAGTACAGAAGTGTCATTTTTAGTTTAAAACACACATCATATAGGCAAAACCAAGAAAACAAGCTCGTGTTGTTTTAAAAAATTTGGAAAACAATCAATAATTCATTTTTGATGTGTATAAATCAACTTCACATCAATATAACTTCCAATATGGTCTGTATGACTCAATGTGCATGTTTTCACTATAAAAGTGTCATTTTAGTTGAAAATGCATGTCGCATCCCCAAAACTGAAAAAACGATCTCAGATTTTTTTCAAACTTTAGGAAAACGATCCATAATTTATTTTTCACAGGTAGAAATTGACCGCATGAAAATCTGTCATATTATGTGAATGGTTTGACTCGAAGTACGTGTTTTCAATATAAAAGTGACATTTTAGTTCAAAACATGCATCAAAAAGCCAAAACGAAGGAAACAAGCTCAAATTGTTTTAAATTTTTAGGAAAATAGTCCATAATTCATTTTTTATGCGTATAAATCAACTACAATTAAATATTACACATGATTTGATTGATATGACTTGAAGTGTGTGTTTTCAATATAAAGGTGACATTTTAGTTTAAAACGCATGTCACTTGTCAAAACTGAAAAAATAAGATTGTATTTTTTTCAAAACTTTAGTAAAATTATTGATAATTTATTTGTTATGTGTAGGAATTGATTGTACATCAATCTTACACCAAATGTAGTTGGTATGAATCGAAGTGCATGTTTTCAATAAAGAAACGTCATTTTAGTTTAAAACACATGTTACATCAACAAAAACTAGAAAACAAACTCAAATTATTTTCAACATTTATAAAAATGATCCAAAATTCATTTTTTACATGTATTAATTGACTAAATTCCAATATAGCGCATGATATGGTTGATATGACTTAAATTTCATGTTTTCAATATGAAAGTTTCATTTTTTAACACAAACATCAAATAACCATAATAGATAAAATGAGGTTAAATTATTTTAAAACTTTAGGAAAATGGTCCATAATTCATTTTTGATGTGTATGAATCTAACACACATTAATCCAACATACGATGTGATCAATATGACTTGAAATGTGTGTTTTAAATATAAAAGTTCTATTTTAGTTTAAAATTCACATCACTCTCCAAAACCAAGAAAACAAGGTTGGATTATTTTCAAAATTTAGGAAAATGATATATAATTAATTTTTTATATATAGTAGTCAACCTCACATCAATATGACACCCCATGTGGTTGGTTTGACTCAAAGTTCATGTTTTCAATAAAGAAGTTTCATTTTGGTTTATAACACAAGTCACATAGCCAAAACCATGGAAAAAAGATAGATTGTTCTTGAAATTTATAAAAATGGTCCATAATTAATTTTTCACATATAGTAATTAACCTTAATCCAATATGACACACGATGTGGTTGGTATGAATCGATGTATGCATTTTCAATATAAAAATGTCATTTTGGTTTAAAATGCACATCAAATAGCCAAAAAACAACCTAACAATCTTGGATTTTTTTCAAAAATTAGGACAATTGTCCATAATTTATTTTTTATCTATATTAATCGACCACACATCAATATGACACACGATGTGATCAATATGACTCGAAGTGTGTGTTTTCAATATAAATATGTTATTTTAGTTTGAAACACACATCACTGTCCAATACTGAGAAAACAAGCTCGGATTATTATCAAACCTTAGTAAAATGAATAATAATTCATTTGTGATGTGTAGGAATGAAACCCACATTAATCCAACACCTGATGTGGTTGGTATGACTTGAAGTGTGTGTTTTCAATAAAAAAAGTGTCATTTTAGTTTAAAACACTCATCACTTAGCCAAAACCAAGAAAAATAGAATTTTTTTCAACATTTATAAAAATGATACATAATCCATTTGTAATGTGTAGGAATTGACCACACACCAATATAAAACACAGTGTGGTCGGTATGACTCAAATTACGTGTTTTCAATTCAAAAGTGTCATTTTAGTTTAAAACACACATCATATAGATGAAAATGATAAAAATAACTTGGATTGTTTTCAAACATTAGGAAAATGACCCATAATTCATTTTTGACATTAATAATCGACCACACACACACGATGTGACCAATATTATTTCAAGTGTGTGTTTTCAATATAAAGGTGTCATTTTAGTTTAAAACGCACATGACTAGCCAAAACCGAGAGAAAAATCTCATATTATATTCAAACATAAGGAATACAATAAATAGTTTATTTTTAATTTATATTAATTGACTGCACATAAATCTGAAACACGATGTGATTGGTATGACTTGAAGTGCGTGTTTTCAATATATAAGTGTCATTTTAGTTTAAAACAAGCATTGCATGGAAAAAACAAAGAATTGCAAGCTGAGACTATTTTCAAACTTTAGGACAATGATCCATAATTCGTTTTTCATGTGTAGGAATTAATTTCATGCTAATACGACACATGATGTGGTTAGTACGACTCAAATTATGTGTTTTAAATATAAAAATGTCATTTTAGTTTAAATTACACATCAAATATCCAAAACAAAGTAAATGATCTTGGATTGTTTTCAAACTTTAGGACACGGGTCCATAATTAATTTTTTATGTTTAAGAATCAAATGCACATCAATATGACACACGATGTTAATGATATGACTCAAAGTGTGTGTTTTCAATATAAAGGTTTCAATTTAGTTTAAAACGCATGTCACTAGTCAAAACTAGGAAAACAAGATCAGATTGTTTTCAAACGTCATAAAAAACAATTTATAATTCATTTTTGACATGTAAAAATTGACCTCACATCAATCCAACATATGATGTGGTCGGTATGACTCGAAGTGCGTGTTCTCAATATATATGTACCATTTTAGTTTAAAACGCACAATACATAGGAAAAATTGAATATAAAAATCTCATATTGTTTTCATACTTTAGGAAAATGATCGATAGTTCATTTTTCATGTATTGGAATTGAGAACATACCAATTAGACACATGATGTGGTCAGTATGACACGAAGTGCATGTTTTTTATATAAAAGTGTCATTTTAGTTTAAACATACATCAAGTAGACAAAACCAAGAAAACTAGCTTGTATTGTTTTAAAACTTTAGGAAAATTCTCCATGATTCATTTTTGACGTGTAAGAATCAACCGCACATCAATATGATACAATATGTGACCGATATGACTCAAAGTGTGTGTTTTCAATATAAAGGCTCCATTTTAGATTAAAATTTGCATCATTATACAAAATGGGTAAAATAAGCTTATATTGTTTTCAAACTTTAGTAAACTGATCTATAATTGATTTGTGATGTGTAGAAATTGACCATACATCAATCTGAAACATGATGTGGTCAATATGACATGAAGTGCATGTTTCCAATATATAAGTGCAATTTTATTTTAAAATGCACATCACATAAGAAAAACTGATCATAACAAGATCAAATTGTTTTCTAACCATTTTATTTTCTATTACTTAATTCATTTCCTTATTATTTTTACCTGATATTTATTTAGTTACTTTTTATAGAGATAATACTTGAATATAGATAAGAAATGGTGTGATGGTTGAAGGCTAGTTCTAGAAAATCAAGTTCTCTTGAATTATATCACATCCATAGTGAGTTTCCTTTTCGTCACATCTGTGTTCCAATTCAAGGGCACCTACCTTTGAGAACAATAATAAATGGTGTGACATGTAATAATCAACCGAAAATCAATCTGATACATGGTTTGTCTGGTATGACTCAATGTATATGTTTTTAGTTCAAAAATGACACTTTATTTTTACTTTATTTCTTTATAGTATTACTAAAATAATAATTGTTTTCTTATTTAGTTTCATTCTTTTTCTCAAGATGGGGTGGTTTGTTCAGAAAATAATAGCATTGTCGGGAGTCAGGGCCAAAGACAAAGGAACATTGATGCTTTTAAATGTCTATGATAAATTTTACTTACTCATGTAATTGTAAAAAACAATTTTTGAAATGTCTATAATATAGTTTTTTTTCTTATACCTATGTTATAAATTTTATTTCAATTAAATTTTGTATTTTATTTTCTCTTTTCTCCCTATTTTTGTTATTGCAGTGTGCTATAATTTTGACAGCACACTGTAGTTGTATTCCCCTTTATCAGTGCTAGAGTTGGTAAATGGGTCCTTTATTAATGCTATGAAAAAATTCTAATAAAGGTATTATTTTTTAGTGCTAGGAAAAGTGCTGATAAAGGGATCCTTTATCCATGCTAAATGAGTCCCAATAAAAAACACCCTTTATCGTCACTCTTTTTAGCATTGATAAAGACCTATGGATTTTTAGGGTTCTCTTATTGTCAGTTCTTTTTTACACTAATAGATCCCTATTATAGCACTAGTAAAGGCCTAACATGTAGTAGTGATATGAAACCAATTATATTATTTTTTTAAGTGAACCAATTCATTTTTTCTATACAGTGAGATCTAGATAGAATCCTCTCAATGCCCTATATATATCCCTCTCAAAGAACTCTCTCAAGAATGGAGAGCGGCCACAACCACTCTCAACTCTACATAGATCGAAGAGAACCCTTCCTTGAAGAAATTCCCAAGGTGATCAAAGAAGAATGACGTAAGCATCAGGATCTACCACACTAGCACCGAGGTATTTCTACAATGACTTTTGATGGTTCATGGAACACATTTGGATCACCGTTGGAGGGATTCTACTCTTGATTCCTATAACGCAATGACAATATGATGTAGATATGTTGGCAGATCCATCAAAGACGAAATAATTTCTCACATGGTAATTCTTTAATTTCTTTAATTAATTATAAATAATATGTGATGATCCAGTGTATTGGTTCCAATGTTTTTATATTATCTATATTCTTTTATTCAATTCTACAGATCATGATGTTTATTATCATGTAAATCTTAGATTAATCATCAATCATGATAAAAATATGAGTTATGCATGCCTCATCCTCTATTTTCGATGTGCTCAAAAAATTCACATTATTCTCAATGAATAATGTATCACTAGTTGTGGTGAATATAAAATCATTGACATGGTTTTATCCTTCCTACGCCTTATGTGTCTCTAGAACATTCACTTTCCACATGCTCTTGTGTAACTTGTTTCTATGCCAACCAGTTGTGCATCTTTGGCATTGAATATATCCAATTCAATATTTCTCCCACTATCTCAAATAGAGATGTGAACCCTTTTATAAATATATAGTCTAGAACTTGACTATAACTTTTATATCATAGGTATTTATATAATATCCTTATAAACCTTTTAGACAATTACATTAGATGCATATTGTGTTTTTCTTTATACAAGTTTGTTTATTTATTTATCCTTAGAAAATTCTTTACATCTAAACACATATACTTATGACCTGATGGATTTATATCATACTATAACTCATATGATATCTATTTTTCATTATATTTGGCATATGGTTATGGGATAATGTCACTCTTAGCTAATCATGTCTTGAAAAATAAGAGAAGTATCTACAATGGGTATGATTCTTAACATTGATACTCCTTTTACTAACATTATTTATCTTATGTGTATAAGGAAATGTGCATTTAGGAATTACTCCATGCTACATTTTATAAATCAATGTTTTTATATAAGACTCATCATCGATTCTATTTACCAACATCATAACATTTATGTGTATAAGGAAATATGCATTCAGGAATTACTCCATGCTGCATTATAATGATTGAAAAAGGATTGTTCAAGATATTCGTCAGCACATGGGCCCAAAGAAACTCATATCTTATAACCATGAAACTTTTATACTGGAATTTTACATTCCATAAAACTATCAATGGAATCTTATGAAGTATAGTTACCACTAGCTTAACCTTGAAATAGTTCACTCTCTATATATGAACTAATTACAAAAATTTTGTGGCTTACCTTTATTTCTAAAGGTTTATTTGTCTAAAACAAAATAAGTAAATGTGTCAATAATACCTAAGGTCTTTAACTCATAAGGTTCTAAATACCATATTGGTTATATCCTTGACAACTACTTTTAGTTTTTAAGATAAAGAATTATCTTTCCACAATTGGGTATTAGAGTCTTACATTTTATATTCACCATGTATTGCCAATGATTCAATAATTAATGGACTGTTAGTTGATTATAATACACCACAAAAAAAATTCATTCCAAAAATGGAATAATGTCTCCTTGTTTCCAATAGACATGTAAGATAAATGTTTTGGTAGTACTTTACAAAATATCAATAAAACCATAATCTTGGGAATTAGAAGTAGTGTAGTTCTCACTGCTAACTTAGGAATCACCCTTTCTCATCCACTTGCATAATTCACCCTACTTCTTATGACATTTCTTTTCTTATTTGGTTACTATATCTAAATATTCATATATGATAGGCATATTGTATTCAATACCCAAGAATTATGATATAAACATCACATACAATGATAAATATACACTAAGTGGAATCCTATTCTTGCGTTTACTTCAATTCATTTCATTTATTCTTCCATTAACTTATCTCAGGTAATGAAATTCAAATAACCTATCGTTTAATGCCTTTTCTCGTTTATTTGAAGAACGTTGCAAATGTGTGTTTGGAATCACACTTTCCATTGGACTTTTCACCTTTACTTTCAACTTATTCACCATAAGAACTCAAGATTTATCTTTCATTGAGTTATTTCCCACATGGAGAACCTTACCCAAAGTTAATGAATTGGTTTTCTCTATATTTTTATTTTATAACCCTCAAAAAAATTTACAGTAAGTGGGAGGAAATGATATAAGAAAGAGATGTGTTTGAAAGATCTTGATTCATCTTTCAATTTACACCTATTCTGTAACACCCAAGAATAATAAAGGGTTAAATGAATAAATGATATGACTCATGTCAACAAGGTGAATCTTTCTTTTCGGGAGCCTATCTGATTATAACTCCACAGTTAAGCATGCTTGGCTTGGAGTACTGATCAAGATGTTTGAACTTCTGGAAAGGTTCTTAGGATGTGTGCAAGTGAGGAAAAAACACACTAGAAAGAACATGTGTTGTCCTGTGAGAAAAATCATTAGTCAAATAACTCGTTTGGGCATGTAGGTGGGCCCCAAGGAGGGGACCACGAGTCTGTGGGGAAACTGGGGTTACCCGGTGAGCTAAGACCTGACAATCATGTTAAGGCGGGGTGTCTGTGCTGTCAGTGGGGTCCAGTTGTTACATTGGTATCAGAGTAAGAACACAACCTTAAGTGTGGTGGCACTGCCTGAGTTAAGAAATAGGGTCCACAGCGAGGAAATTTTTCTCTAAAGGGGGATGAATGTAATGCCCTATAATGATAAAGGATTAGATAACTAAATAAAATTACTCATGTCAACAAGGGTCACCTTTATTTTCGGGATCCTACCTGATTAGAATTCATAGTTAAGCATGTTTGGCCTAGAATAGTGATTGAGATGGGTGACATTCTTGGAAGTTTCTCAGAATGTGTGCAAGTGAAGAAAAAGCACACTGGGAAGAATATGTGTTGGCCTATAGGGACAATCATTTGTTAGATAACCTATTCGGGAATGTGGCTGGGCCCCAGGGAGGGGACCACGTGTCTGTGAGACAACTGGTGGTACTCGCTAAGCCAGGACCCGACAACCATGTTAAGGTCGGGTGTCTGTGTTGTAAGTAGGGCCTAGTTGTTACATATTCAGTGTAATCATTACCTATTCAAATCTCGCTTCACTTTTTCCTCATGAGCTTCTCAGAGATGAGACAACATGTTGAAATCATCAATATCGTGATTTGTATCCACCACTAAAATTGAACATTAATGATATCATTATGATGTAAACATCAAATGCATCATACATAAGTCTCCTATAAGTATCTTTCTCATCATCACTTTCTGAGGAGGCTCAATAGGTGGTGGGGACTCCATCACATAGAATTTCCTATATTGTAGTACTTTGTGCGAGCGCCTATACTATACTTGGAAATTTTCTCCTGATGGGACATATAGATTTTCCAATGTTAATCGTAGTATATTTGTGGTATTACTTTCCATTTACTACAAAATCTAACACTAGAAAATTATTACTTTAATCTTGATTACCAATTAGACATTACTGATTAATTAATTCATTAGATTTATGCCACTAGTTTATCAAATCCTTATATTCCTCACTACCAGATTAAAAATACATAGTCACTTGAGTGTTCTAGTTATGAAGATCCCTGAAACCTCTCCTCGTAGTCTATGTTATGACTATTTCACTGGTCAGAGAGTTTCAAGGTAGGCATTTGAGAGGTCAATCGCATCAACTCGTGGCTCTTTGAAATGTTGAGTGAAGTCTCGACTTCTAAAATCATAAACTTGATTTAATCAACACTTTGTCTCTAAATATGCAACATGTTAGTTATGACTAAATATTTGTTGTCGTATTATGTTAAATTGAATCATCACTCTCATAAGGACTCTACAATAGTATGAGGCATTCTAAAGTAGGGATGATGAGAACCTCGTACACCCATTTTTGTTCAAATTCAATTGAAAAAATGCATTATGACTTAAAATTACTTTAAGGGTTTTAATAATTTCTCAAAAAATGAATTAATTTTATTTATGATATGCATGTACTATATGATCACACTCATCACTGAACAATGTAGTAAATGGAAAAACATTCTTCATGTCTTATTTTGTTTTAATCTATTTATTAATTGTTTATTAGTTTATGTGATTGAGCTCACTTTCATACTCACAAAACAATAATAAAAAATGCATAAATTAAATGAACAACACGAATGATCTTGAGCATTTGATATTGATTGATCCATTTACACTTAGTGGATCAACTATTTTCCTAGAGGTAAAATACCTAAGTGGTATCTGACTTGTATCACAACTCATACATCAGTCCAATATATCAGTGTCTCTGAAATACCTCTTCATCTCGACATGGTCCATGTGTCTATTCATCTTTGTCATAAGACACAAATACTCACATGTAGACAAAAGGATTTTGAGAGTGTGTAATACAGATAAATAACTTATATTTGGACACGTAGACTCTTATACATATAATGACGATGATAGAAGATGCACATAACATCAATTTAATTAATGAATTACTATAAAAACATTACATTTAATAAATAATTAATAAATAAAAATTCAGACACACATCGATCACTCGATGCTTAAGATTGGTCACCACACAAATTAAATGTAAAATATAAATAAATTTATGATAAATTTATGTTGAGGTGTTTTAATTAATTAAAATAATTCATTTTAATTTTAATTCAAATAAAAAATTTCCCCATGGTCCCAACTACTTTTTTTTATTTTATTTCAAAAAAAATTATTACTTAATTTTTGAAATTTTTAAAAAGATGAAGATTTAAATTTT
This sequence comes from Viscum album, assembly GCA_963277665.1. Lineage (NCBI taxonomy): Eukaryota > Viridiplantae > Streptophyta > Magnoliopsida > Santalales > Viscaceae > Viscum > Viscum album. Next base: position 682,590,989 of record OY728139.1, on the reverse strand, counting down.
GTTGGACCCCCACTTGCTCATAAATTTTTGAAAGTGATTGAAAATCTAAACTTGATCCCAAATCAACATAATGGATCAGACAGGGCTGAACATGTCCAACCCTAGTCAGGCTGACCCGACCTGGCAGGGGTTCTGCTGGCATGTGGCGCCCAACCCATCGAAGCCGGCAGAGAATGGCAGCTGATCAAGCTCAGACAGAGGCCGAAGTGCCGGATCGGTGCATGACGGAGTTGGCCGCTGTGGGATGGTCGACCGAAGGCGGCGTTGGTGCATGTGAACTAGGGTCGGTCGGGCGCGGCAGCCGAACGGCGGGGTTTGTGGGGTGTGGAAGTCTGGATCTGGCCTCTGCTACGAGCAATTAGGGGAGGCCGATCGGCGAGGGGGTCTCTATGGGAGGCGGCGGCGCAACGGCAGTTACGGCTCAGCCTAACACCGACAGAGTGAGGTCTCACTGGGCCGTCACATCAAAGCTAGCAGCGTGACAGGGCATAGCAGTGGCAGGTCGGGGTGATTCACCGGCGGGAAGGGGGCGGTCGGCCGGGAGGCAAGGAGGGCAGGCAACAGCTTCAAGCGGCAGTGAAGGGCAGCCTAGTCGGCGGTGTAAGTGTGTAATTTTGGCATGGCGTCCCAAAATCCTGGCCCAGAAGCTCGAGCGGTCTGGCCCAGCAAAGCCCGTATTGGGCCAGGATGGGCTCGGGCCATAGGTCGATCAGGTCGGGCCTAGGCCTGTCCAAGAAGGCCCACGGGCTAGGCTGGGCCAGCCTGAAAAATCCCAGCCTGCTGGCCTAAAAAAGTCCAGCCTGCTGGCCCGTGTGAAGCCCACCCTGCTGGCCCATGCGAGGCCCACCCCGCTGTAAAAAAATTTAACAGGGAACTTCTAGTAGGGAGATTCGTTCCCCCTACATCAAGTTTCCAAGGCTGCACCTGGACCAATTGGTCCAAGCACTGCGCCTGTTATATTATCACCAGAATTTATATATATGTATATATATATCATTATATATTAAGAAAAAATAATATAATATATATATATATAAATATATATTATATTTTATAATGTGTATATATATACAGATAATTATTATTATATATAATTATAATGTGTGTGTGTGTGTATATATGTATACAATGATATATAATTATATATATATATATATAATAATGTATATATATAAACAAAGCCATTAATAATATATATCAGTTAAGTGTGTCTTTTAAAAATTCATTAATAATATATATATATATATAAATGATTTAATATAATATACATAAAAACAAAGCTACTAATATATATATAATAACTTTTTGTATATTAATAAAAAAATAACGCACTCACCTAACGATGTTCGTGTACGTTCCGCAACCTCATTAATTTTTTTAAGTATGTTGCAACTTTCATATATTATATATACTATACATTTATAAATATATTTAGAAAAAAAATTAACCCACCCACTGCAGTGACCCCCAGCCCGTAATTATTATTTTTACAATATTCTCATATTACATATATATATATATATCAATCATTTAACATTATAAATATATAATAACTTATTATATATTAACAAAAAAATAACACACTCACCCAATGATGTTCGCGCACACCCCCAAACCTCATTAATTTTTTTTTAAATATGATGAAACTTGCATATTATATATATATATATAAACAAATCCATTAATAATATATATATATAAAGCTATTAATAATATATATCAATGAAGTGAGGGTTTTAAAAATCAATTAGTAATATATACATATTTGTGTGTGTGTGTGTTTCAATGATTTAATATTATATATATAATAGCTTGTTTTATATTAACAAAAAAATAACACACTCATCTAATGATGTTCGTGTACGTCCCCCAACTGAAGGTTCCGGGCGCAGCGGAAGCTGGTGGGTGGATGTTCCCACTTGGCTTTTTTCATTATCAATGATCAATCTGGGATCAAAATGATGATAAACATGAAACTCCATAGATCGAATCACAGAAATAGACAAAGAAGAAAAATAGTCCCAGAACCACAAATGAGGATCATCACAGGTTGATTATAATTAATTTAATTAATTTAAAAGAAGTACCTTTTACAGTGTTCTTTCTTTGCTGATATTTCTGATCACATTCTGATGTGATTCGCCATTGCATCATAGAAGCCAAGTGTAGACTTCCTCTAGCGGTGATCCACACGTGCACCACGTATCTCTGGACATCACCAAAGGAGTCTCAGGGTGCTAGCATAGAGAAACCTTTGCTAGCATTGTCTGCCTTAGATCGTGTTGATCCGATAGAGGAGGATCTCTCTCGGACTTGAGAGTGTTCTTAGAGGAAGGTGTAGTGCCCCGACCCTAGAAGCCCAGATTCGGTGCATTATTACGTATTATTGGCATGATCACAAAATATCAAGTCTCGAAAGATCGATTAGTTTAGTATACTTAAAATTACTAGATACATTCATAAGTTTTACATTACATCATAAAATGGAAATCTACAACAGCATTGTTTCCATAGACAACATAGACATCTCATAGACTATCCCAACAGGTCATTCATAATATACTTCTTCGCATCCTAGGAAAAATAAAACATAGAAAGGGGTGAGCTCAGATGGTCAGTATGAATAACAATATATTGGAAGCCTTCATAAATAAGCATAAATATTTAAGGCAATGTATAAAACTAAAACAAAAGCCTTTTCAACATAAAATTCATCATAATATGGAAAATATAAATCAAAATAATTCCATTTACTTACTCACATGGATATTATACTAGTCAAATAATCACATGCAATATCAATAGTCTCTTTCGTAATGATGGAATGCATAATGTCAGACTTCCATAACCACATAGTTAAGGCCTTGTGCCAAGACTAAAAATAATATTTTTTTCAAGGCCTTGTACCAAGACACTATTTTGTCTCTTGAGACCTACCTATGCATCGAGGAGTTATAGTGGTCTCCACCCGTCACTTACTAAGTCCAATGCATTCCTCATATGAAATGGTTTAAACATAACATAAACATTCGTATTAAAACTAGAATATGAAATGTCAATACTTTTTCCATAAAACATGAATGGTGTAAAAATAACACATCCATAGTCAAACAGATCACAAAACCTTCAATACAATATGGATGTTTTTTATCATAAAAAATCAACTTCAAATAAGCTTAAAATCCATCAAAGGATGTTGATATAGATGAAATCAAAACCTTTTTTTAGAGTAATATCTCATTCTATTTTGAAATCATTTATGAATCACATAATTATAAAGAATACATTTATTTTTAAAATATTCTTATAAGATTTTAATGGAAGCTTCGACAATTTTATAATGGCGGAAAATAGCCGCACCCGCCGTATATGTTAAAAAAACATTCTTACCATAATTTTGTCGAAAAGGTCATAAAGTACATTTTTTGGAAAACGACGAAAAGATTCCTTTCAACCCATTTTATAAAAAGTAAAATTAGGGTATAAATTAATTTAACCCAAAGTATAGTAAATAGTAAAAATGTTTTGAAATACATTTTTAAGAAACATGGATGTGGATGATAAAGATGTCCCAGTAGATACTTACGTAAAAACAACCTCAGATAATAAAGAGATTGTGAAATTAACCCTTACCTTGTAATTTTCCTTGGCCGAGGGTAGGTTAACCTCCTGTATAATGTTGAAATAATTGTTATTAAATTATAAAATAATCATATACAATAATATGATATCATATATGATCTTTTAATATTGCTTTGTTAATAATATTTTTGTATTATCGTCCTTTCCAGTGTTAACTGATCTATTATCCTCTATATGATTTATTACATAAGTAATGTTTCTTATGGATAGGATGTAACTTATTCATACTTATAATTATATTAAGTCTTTAAAAATTATTTTTAATCATATAATGAAAATTATTCTTGAATGGATACGATGGGGAATGAATCTCATTGCGTTCGTGGAGACGGTAATCCGTATGTATGCACGAGCGACAATATGATTATTTTGATATTAAAATAATATAAAATTGGATGGAATATCATATATAAAGAATCATTATCATGTTATATTTATTATTCACATCAATTACACATCATTATTATACTCATCCAACTAATAATGTATTGAATAACAATCACACCACAACGTGGAGATGGTAAGTCGTACATACGCACGTATGGTGACATGTCATTCAAAGGATGGATTGAATAATGAATTTGGTAATACCGTATTTATTATAACATCAAAGTATATATAAGATACTATAGTTATTATTTTATAATGAAAACATCAAAGAAATAAGAAGTGGAAGAAGAAAGGAACTTGAAAGAGGTGATGAAATATTTACCACATCTTCAGGTTCTTCCTTTTGATTTGATCAAAAGGGCTTCTTAGGTTGGATTTATGACTAAAAGAAGGAATCTAGGATGAAGGTAGGCAGTTGAGAGTGTATTTGGGTAGATTTTGTCTGATTCAAATGGCTCTGAAGGTCTGAATTAGATACAAGGGGGAGTGCCCTTTTATAAGACGGGTGAGGGGCACCTTAGGAAAAGTTAGAAATATTATTTTATAATAAAATCATTTTTCAGTTTCTAAAGTCTCAAAAATAAATTATTTAAATGATAAGGTGGAGATGGGATGAAAAAAACTCAACCAATAGGTTTTAGACAGGTTTGTGTTACTATATTAACCTTATCTTTTAGATTTAACTCTTAGTTAAATAGTTTGACATTTACCATGTCTCTTTGTATTTTTATATTATATGGTTAATAAACATACTATATAATTTCAAGAGAAATACAAGTTGTTCATTAATGATACACCTATCATTATATAAGAATTTCGGCCGAGCCTTAGATTTTTAGGAATATAATATCAATTAATAATATAATATTTGTTTTAAAAAGTCTTTTATGTTAATTTTGACACTATTTGGTATTTTGTTTTTGCTAAATTCATGACAGCATTATTACTTCGAAAAAAATTCATCTAACCAACCCTAATATGTCATATTAAACTATAAAATTAGTAGAATTCATGAAAAGTCTCAAATTACATTTATTTGGATATTTATAACATCAATTATTTTAATCATTCATTAATACGGTAATTTCTGCATCATCATTGTGTCATAAATAAATTTAAATATTTAATGTCTAAAAAAATATAAATAAAATACCATTATGTAGGAAATATTTTTATCTTTATAATTAATATTTATATTTGAATTTATATTATGTGTATCTCTTATATTAAAAATGGTTTAGTCATTAAACATTGAATTTAACACTTTTAATTATTCTTTGAATTAAATAATAATAAATGTCCTAATCTAATCCAAGTGGTCCTAAAGGATCATATTTTATTCCTAAGGTTGTTTGTGGTAGAATTAAACTTATCCAATTGAATTAAAAAAAATTTAGGGTAATAATAATATAATATTTACCCTTAATTACCATATTTACTTTTAACCGTAGTAAATAAAAGAAAAAAGTTACTATTCACCAAAAATTATTTTCATCTTATTGAACCAAATTTTACTTAATTATATCAATTTTTTCTTTTGTATTTTTTAAAGTCAACTCACAGAAACGGTAAAATTAAGTTTTATGTAAATTTGCAAATGCTCCTAGGAGGTGGGTAAAAGAAGGTAAAAAGTTCAATTAAATTTTTATATATCTAAAATTAGTATAAATTGACTCCAATGAATTACATTGAACTTATATAGGTATTATGTATCTATTTTGACCTAAAATAAATTTAAATAAAATAAATAATTATTTAAATAAGAAATTCAGTTTTAAACTATAACTTAGTGTTTTTTACTATTCATCTAGAATTTAAAGTTTTCAGAAAAAACCTAAAAATCACCCTAAGATAATTTTGATATTCCGAATTCAAAAATTAATTCTATTTTACCAATTTTAAAACATAGGATTTCATTAAATAATTTAAAATTAATTCCCATTGTTAAAACCAAAAGGCGTATCTTTAAGAAATAATAATTATCAAAAGATTAACACCTGTTTATGTCCAATTTTAAAGAGAAATTACTTACAATGAACATCATTGGAATAAACGGTAAAAATATAATCCAATTATACTTCCAAACCATTAAAATTTATAATTCAACACTATAAATTATTTTGATTAAAAAAGTTTTTTTCAGTTAAAATATAGTATTTTTCACTACTCACCCAAATATGAAAGTTACCAGAAAAACACCAAAAAAATTATTGAAACTAAATTCTTATGTCCTAATTCTAAAGAAGAAGTTTATTTTGTCAAAGTGAATATATAAAAGTTTCAAAAATTGGATTTAAAAAGGGCTTTCTATTAAAATGTATTAAAATCACATTTTTTGAAAAATAATTCTTTTATCTGAAAAAAAAAATGAATTTGTTCTTAAATTATGTCTAAGAAACTCATAATATGGATTATAAAATTATAAGGATTATATAAAGTTCAAAATTCAGTTAATAATATTCATAACTGCTTTTGAACGGCTAGTTTGGTAAGTCGTGGTGCACTTGAACTCAATGTTGTGTGTAATGAAAGTTATTGCATTACTTTGAAAAAATAACGTACTATGAAATATTGGGGTGTTACGTTCTCCCCTTCTTCAATAAATTGCATCCTCGAAATTTGAAATTTTTCTTCGAAAATAAAAGGCTGAAAATAGAAAATACTTTTGTGGGAAAACCCACATCGGAAATTGGGTTAATAAAATTTTGTATTAATAAGAGGAAAAGGGGAATGAGAAAGTCACCGCCAAATTATGATCTCTATTAGAAGAACATTTATGGAAATTAGAGACACATAAGTGGAGGAAAATTGTAAATATTTATAGGGAGTGATTGAGGTCATTAGTCACAAAAAATTGTAGAATTGAAGGCCTAAAAGCCATCAATCTATGATGATTTAAAATATCATCTGTTCATCAAAACAAAAGGTATTAGGATAACACATTTTTAGTTTTAATATCCCTTACCAAAAGTTTAAGAATTAATTTTTTCATAGAATAAGAGAAGAAAAAATATATACTTGATAAGTAGAGTTCCATCCTTTAACTAATTTCTACCACAAACTCCTCTTTCACTCTAAAAGATAATAGAACTTAAAAAAATATTCTATTTATCCTATTTGTATAGGGTTCCAAAAAATTGAATTTATAATTCATCTACTAGACCTTTTAAAAAACTATATTATTCAATCTAGGACATCACGTAGGACAGTGGTAGGTGATACACCCTTATCACCCTTCGGTTGCTGGTTCAAGTCTCACGACCTTGCCGGACGCAACGGGTTGCCGCCCAACCTCCGGGTTGTCCTTTTATGGCAATTCAAAAATAATCTCAAACTATAATTAACCAAAATAATTCTATCCAAACTCACAGTACAAAATTTATAAGGAAGGAAAACATAATGAATATCCTTTTTCTACATAATAACATGTGAACACATTTATCATTTATTCTTTTAAAACACTACAACATCCTGAATTACCATAAAACCTTATTGATTACATTCAGGCTCCCTTATTCCTTATAAAATACTGGATATACTCTTTTTATCTAAAAATGTTGTCAACACCAACAATGATGGAATATACAAATCATTAATAAGATTCAAGGTAGTAAAGAATATAAAATATAATTTATCCAAATCAACCGTCTCTTATTCCAAAGTCACTACTCATTTTCGAGACCATATTAAGGATTACCTTTCCTTCAACCATGTATTTTTCAAAAAGTGTATCTTACTATTAAGTCAATTTTCTTAGAACCATAAAATCTCAAATACTCAATAAAATAGTATTGTAGTACAATCCTTATATATCTCCACAATTCATATAACCAGTATATTGCTGATACAACAGTCAAATGAAATAATTATATAATAACAACATAAGAACACTAGTCATTCCTCTTCATATGAGGTAGTATCATAACTTGATTATTATTCAATAGCATCATTTGCGGTGTACTCTGATGACTGGGACATTGATTCTCGTAGTGTCCCAACGGATTTCAGATGAATCATTTTACATTTGAAACCTTTTTCTTACCCTTGTAATCACGAACTTGGTGTCCTTTTACTCCACACTTATAACAAACTCTCATTCCCTTCAAGCATTTACCAAGGTGATTCTTTCCACAGAAATCACAGATGGGAAAATCCTTCTTTTCCCTCTTCTCTTTATCCATATTTCTCTCTTCCATCATTTTCTTCTCTTGCTTCCCTTCAAATCCATAGGATTCAGAGAATTATTTACTTATATTATTAACACATGATACTATTTCTTCATATGTTGAGAATATATGGGAGACTATTTCCCTTATAAATGTTGTCTTAATACCGTGAAATATATGATCCTTCTTACTCTTTGGATCATACGTGTTGCTGGAGTTCACATTCCTTCTACTGGGTGTCATTTCTATACCATGGCATACACTAGGTCAGTTTATGAATTACAATGAATAATTCTAAACATGTATAATACCTAACATAAATTGAACAGTTTATGGATATAATCCTTAATCATAAAAAAAATTTGAGGAAGTATGTACTCATGAACCCTTCATAATGGATTGTAAAGAAAATGAGAATTGTCCTATGCATATCCCTCGGTAGTGTCGTAACCAAGAGTGGATCAAGGCTCATTGTCTTGAACCAGTTCCCATTCGAGTCTAGCTCGAAGCGGTGTTATCGGATTTTACCTCTATATACATTTATGCCAGAGTCACCTCTACCTACTCGTATCCAGACAGGGATGTATTTCTTGGAAAACTCACAAAATATCTACATTACCAAAATTCTATGAAGTTTTTATATACTAATCCTCAAAGTCTATCTTAGGACTATGTGCTCTAATCAGAGTTTATCTAAATCTAGTTTCCAAGGTTTGTACTACACTTCCTCTGATACCAACTGTAATGCCCCGACCCCAGAAGCCCAGAGTTGGTTCATTATTACGTATCATTAGCATGATCGCAAAAGATCAAGTCTCGAAAGATCGATTAGTTTAGTAACCTTGGAAGTACTAGATACATTCATAAGGATTACATTACATCAAAAATTGGAAAACTACAACAGCAGTGTTTCAATAGACAACACTGAGATCCCATATACTATCCCTAAAAGTCAGTCATAATATACTTCTTTGCATCCTGGGAAAAATATAACATAGAAAGGAGTGAGCTCAGATTCTCAGTAAGGATAACAATATAGCAGATGCTGTCATAAATAAGCATAAACATTAAGGCAATGTATAAAACTAAAACAAAATCCTTTTCAACATAAACTTCATTATAATATAGCAAATATAAATCAAAATAATTCCACTTACTTACTCACATGGATATTCTACTAGTCGAATAATCACATGTAATATCAATAGCCACATTCATAATGATGGAATGCATAATGCCAGACTTTCATAACCACATATTTAAGGCCTTGTGCCAAGACTAAAAATAAGATTTTGTCAAGGCCTTGTTCCAAGACACTAGTTTGTCTCATGAGACCTACCGATGCATCGAGGAGCTATATCAGGCTACACCTGTCACTTACTAAGTCCAATGAATTCCTCATATTAAAAAGATTAAATATAACATAAACATTCGTATTAAAACTAGCATACGAAATGTCAATACTTTTTCCATAAACCATGAATGGTGTAAAAATAACACATCCATAGTCAAACATATTGTCATGACCTGTCCCTCGGGGACCACTTCATGACTACCCCAAACCCACCTTCCATAGTCCAGGGGTTGGCAACTAGCACCAAAGGCGTAATTCCCTAGAACTGGGAAGGCATTTCCTTTATAAAACATAAACACACTCAACTAGAGAACAAACGGAAGAAAACACTATGTAAAGCAGTATAAAAAGTGTGATAAAATTACAAAGGGGACATAAATACAAGCCCAACAGAAAGTTACATCTACAACTGAAAGAAAGTACAACTAAAAAGACAACAACTGAATAGTGAAGCAGCTCCTGGATCGTCCTCTGGGTTCCTACCTAAAGGGTAGGTACAAAAATCCTCCTCAACACTCTGCGTCTATCAGTATGCTCCATGTGCCTTTACGCCAAGTGTCCACCTCTGGGTACTGTCCTGTCCTCATACACTCTGCCTTGATCAGCGTTATCCGTCGTCTGCATCCAACACAACGAGGTGCGAGCATAGCCCTTGTAGGGGTGAGTATAACGATACTCAGTAGGGACCCTAAGAACCTCAAGGTCTCACAAAATCCAAAAAGGATAAACCACAATGAAATATCTCAATAGATAAACTTTACTTAGGTATATGCCCATACATATACCTATGTTATCAAGTAACCCATCTCAATCATGAGGAAAACACAAAGGTGATTGACTCAGCTCAAACCAGAATTTTATTCACGAAACCACGGCTGCTAGAGAACTCCTCCTATGTCGAGTATAGTGGCTCTGTCGCGACTCTGAGGCGCTACTCAGTAACCTTAGACTACTGAGGTACTCCTCCTGTCGAGTACCGTGGGTCTGTCGCCCCAACACAATAGCGCACCCCACCATGGGGCTGCCGCCTCAACATAGTAGTGCACCCCCAAATAGCCTATAGAGTTACTCCTCCTATCGAGTACCGTGGGTCTTCCACCCCTACATAGTAGCGCTCCCCTCCATGGGTCTTCCACCCCTATACAGTAGTGCTCCCCATTGGTCTATTCAAGTCACTCCAAAACGAATCGAACAAGCAGTCATCAGGTCTCAGTCAGCTACTAGGTCTTCGTACTCCGTATGCTCGTCTCCGGGAGGGTCCACTTCAAGAGCTACTATTTGATAATCCAAGTTTCACGAAGTCCCAAGAAGAAGTATCTCAATGGTCCTCCACGTCATAGGGGTCTCAATGCAACAGACGGCGCGTCAATCGGACGCCCGGTCTGTGAGTTATTAGCATTTTTGTCCCGAGGGCCCGGTTCGTTTCGTGTACGAACCAACCCGACCGTATATCAAATGTACCCCGAACTCCCATGGGGTATACTCAATGGGAGTTTTCTCAATGAGATTACCAACGCCACTGTCGGTTCATCAAACGGACGTTCAGTCTAAGAGTTATTGGCTTTTCCGTTCTAAGGGCCCGGTTGGTTTCTAATCTAAACCAACCTAACCATACTCCATATGCGTCCAAACCTCAAGTGGAGTATTCAAAAAATACCGTATCATCAAAAGGAATCCAACGTAGTTGACGGAATGTCAATTGGACGTTCGGCCCTTATGTTATATGCGTTTCCGCTCTGAGGGCCCGGTAGGTTTTGGGTTCGAACCAACCTGGCCGTACACAAACTTCGCCAAAACCTTGAGTGTAATATACTGAAACGATCGTCTCGATCCGAGGAATCCTATGAAACCGACGGTGCATCGATCATAGGTGCATAGCTCATGTTATCGGCTAATGACCGAAAACGGTCTAAAAAGGGGGGTCTCGGCCCGGTCCGACCCAGCCCAACCCACCCTGGGTCGTCCTGAACAGGGCCCGGGACTGGCCTGGTAGGGCATGGCCTGGCCCGGCTAGTGTGGCCCGGCCCGGCTACCGTGGTCCAGCCCACAGCTGGCGCGGCCCGGCCCGCGGCCGGCTGCGGCTCGGCCAGCCCTGTCGAGCGGGGGGGGCATTAATTGGAACAGGCGGCGCCCGCTGGCGCCGCCCCGCCTTCCCAGATCCCACGTGGCTACGGGATCCAATCCACCTCCGCCGCGGACATTGATGCGGCGGACTTCCACCAGCGGCGCGCTAGGGTGCCGCCGCCTCCAGGTGGTCGGCCGCCGCCTTCGGTCTCCGGCGCCGACGACCCGCGCCACCGGAAATTTTTCGGGCCACCGGAGTCATTCTGATGGTCTTTTTTAGCTTCCGTCTGCGCTAGCAGTCATCTCGAGACCCGAAATCCACTGTAGAAGCTGCAAATTGTCGTTACAGTCCCGTTTCGTCATCGCCAAACATTCTGCGCATCATGAAAGATAGGACGATGGGTCTAGACATGTGTGTTAGTCTGTACCCACCATGTTAGTGGTTCAAATAATCATCCAACCAATTAAATGCCCATACTCAATGGTATAATCACATATATAAAATATAAAAAAACAACCCCCTACCTGAAGCTTCGTCGTGTGTTGATGATATCGCGAAAAGACGGACGTCGGTTCGTTGACGTCGTCACAAGGAAGGAGTTGTAGGTGTCAACGATCATTGGTGTTCGTCACTCCCACAAAGTGTCATAAATCCCGGCTCGAGCGTCGTTCATCGGAGATCCATTAGAAGGAGAATCTTTCTTCGAGGAATCGGAGTTCTTCGTCAAAGAGGGAATCGATATTAGTTGAAGAAGGAAACTCTCTTGAAATTCTCTTAAGCTCTCCCAAAGTTTCTCCAACACAAAAAATGCCCCCAAACTAAAATAATAGCTCATTCTATTATTTTATTAACCCATTAAAATCAAAGATCAAACTCCTTAATTAATTAATTAGATCTCAATTCATTAATTAAAAGAGTTGGAAAAATTTAAGAGGGAGAGTGGGAGGTGAAGAGTTTACATAAGTAAAGGTAAGTTGTCAAATTAATGAAGGAGAGATTAATGTGGGTTTAAGGGAGTTAAGGGGAGGTGAGGAGTTAGGGCCTCGTGTGGGCCCCACCACACTAAATCCTCTCATGGGAGGTTAGGTGGGTGTGGTCCCTACTTCTAACTCCCCTTGGTAGGATATATCTACCATAGATAAATAAAATTCTTCTTCCACAATTTTATTTATTTTATTCTAATTCCCCAAAAATTAACTCTCAACCCGCATAAAACACAACTGCGGTAAAGGTCCCCTTAAGAGAATATCGGTGCTGCGAGTTTATCAGTGTCCTTTGATTTCAATTTCGAGCACCGGATAAAAATATAGAAAAACCCGCACGTATGTTTTCTGAACGTACCCAAACAGAACTTCATAAATTGATTCCGGGCACACTGGGCCTCGGAATCTGGCACCGTCAGAAACTGCAGACTCGTAAAATTCCAAAGAATTTAAGAAAAAAATTTCCTTGAAATTTACAGGTTTTTACAGATATCACAAAACTTTCAATACAATATGGATGTTTTATATCATAATAAATCAACTTCAAATAATCTTAAAATCCATCAAAGGATGTTGACATAGATGAAATCGAAACCTTTTTTTAGAGAATTATGTGTTTCTATTTTGAAATAATTTAAGAGTCACATAATTATAAATAAGGCATTTATTTTGAAAATATTATTATAATATTTTAATGGAAGAATTGACGATGTTATAACGGCGGAAAATAGCCACACCTAACGTATAAGTTAAAAAACATTCTTACCTTTATTTTGTTGAAAATGTCATAAAGTACCTTGTTTGGAAAACGATGAAAAGATTCCTTTAAAACCATTTTATAAAAATTAAAATAAGGGTATAAATGTATTTAACCCATAGTCTAGTAAATAGTAAAAATGTATTGAAATACATTTTTTAAGAAACATGGATGTGGATCATAAAGATGTCCCAGTAGATACTTACGTAAAAACAACCTCTGATAATAAAAAGATTGTCAAATTAACCCTTAACTTGTACTTTTCCTTGGTCGAGGGTTGGTTAACCTCCTGTATAATGTTTAAATAATTTTTGTTAAATTATAAAATAATCATATACATTAATATTATATCATATATGATCTTTTAATATTGCTTTGTTAATAATATTTTAGTATTATTGTCGTTTCCGGTGTTAACTGATCTGTTTTCCTTTATATGCTTTGTTATGTAAGTAATGTTTGTTTTGGATAGGATGTACCTTATTAATATTCATAATTATCTTAAGTATTTAAAAATTATTTTTAATCATCTGATGAAAATTATTCTTGAATGGATACGATGGGAATGAATCTCATCGCGTTCATGGAGACTGTAATCCGTACGTACGCACGAGCGACAATATCATTATTTTGATATTAAAATAATATAAAATAAGATGGAATATCATATATACAGAATCATTATCATGTTATATTTATTATTTACATCAATTAACCATCATTATTATACCCATCCAAATAATAATGTAGCGAATAATAATTACACCACAGCGTGGAGACGGTAAGCCGTACGTACGCACATATGGTGACATGTCATTCAAATGATGGATAGAATAATGAATTTAGTTGTACCATATTTATAATAACATTACATTATATAGAAGATACTGGAATTATTATTTTATAATGGAAACATCAAAGAAAGAGGAAGTGGAAGAAGAAAGGAACTTGAAAGAGATGATGAAATATTTACCTCTTCTTCTGATTCTTCCTTTTGATTTGATCAAAAGGGATCCTTATATTGGTTTTATAACTAATGGAATGCCTCTAAGATGAAGGTAGGACAGTTGAGAGTGTATTTTGGCAGAGTTTTCTTGAGCCAAATGGATCTGAAGGTGTGAATTAGAGACAAGAGGGAGTGTCTATTTATAAGTGGGGTGAGGGGAACCTTAGGAAAAGCTAGAAATATTATTTTATAATAAAATAGTTTTCTATTTCTAAAGGCTCAAAAATGAATTATTTAAATTATAAGGTTGGTATTGGTCTGAAACCACTCAAACAATAGGTTTTATACAGGTTTGGGTCACTATATTAACCTTATCTTTCATATTTAACTCTTAGTTAAATAGTTTGACATTTACCATGTCTCTTTGTATTTTTATATTATATGGTTAATAAACTTACTATATACTTCCAAGATAAATACAAGTGGTTCATTAATGATACAAATATCATTATATAAATCTTTTTGATGAACCTTATATTTTTAGGAATAGAATATCAATTAATAATATAATATTTGTTTTAAAAACTCTTTTATGTCAATTTTCACACTATTTGGTATTTTGTTTTTTCTAAATTCATAACAGCATTATTACTTAGAAACCAATTCATCTAACCAACCCTAATATGTCATATTAACCTAGAAAATTATTTTAATTCATAAAAAGTCTCAAATTACATTTTTTGTATATTTATAATATCAATTATTTTAATCTTTCATTAATAAGGTAATTTCTGCATCATCATTGTGTCATAAATAAATTTAATTATTTAATGTCTAAAAAAATATAAATAAATACCATTATGTGGTAAATATTTTTATCATTATAATTAATATTTATATTAGAATTTATCTTATGTGTAACTCTATAATAAAAATGGTTTAGTTATTAAACTTTGAATTTAACACTTTTAACTCTTCTTTGAATTAAATAATAATAAATGTCCTAATCTAATCCAAGTGGACCAAAGGATCATATTTTATTCATAATGTATTTTGTGGTCGAATTAAACTTATCTAATAGAATTAGGACATGTTTTAGGGTAATAATAATATCATTTTTACCCTTAATTACCCTATTTACTTTTAAGAGTGGTAAATAAAAGTAAAAAGTTACTATTAACCAAAAATTGTTTTCATCTTATTGAACCACATTTTACTTACTGATATCAACTGTGTCTCTCTTGTTTTTGAAATTCAACTCACAGAAGTGGTAAAATTAATTTTTATATAAATTTTCAAATGCTCCTAGGAGGTGGGTAAAAGATGATAAAAAGTTCAATAAATTTTTATATATCTAAAATTATTATAAACTGACTCCAATAAATTACATTAAACTTATATAGGTATTATGTATCTATTTTGACCTAAAATAAATTTAAATAAAATAAATAGTTATTTAAATAAAAACTTCGGTTTTAAACTATAACTTAGAGTTTTCACTATTCATCAAGAATTGAAAGTTTTCAGAAAAAAACCAAAAAATCTCCCTAAGATAATTTCGATATTCTGAATTCCAAAATGAATTCTATTTTACCAATTTTAAAACATATAAGTTTCATTAATTACTTTAATATTAATTCTCATTGTGAAAACCAAAAAGCATATTTTTTAGAAATAATAGCTATCAAAAGATTGACAGTTGTTTATGTCCAATTTTAAATTCAAATTATTTACAAGGACCATAATTGGATTAAGTGGTAAAAATATAATCTAATTATACTTCCAAACCATTAAAATGTATAATTAAACACTATAAATTATTTTGATTAAAAAAGTTGTTTCCAGTTAAAATATATTATTTTTCACTATTCACCCAAATATGATAGTTATCATAAAAACACGAAATATTTATTGAAAATAAATTCTTATGTCCCAATTCTAAAGAAAAAGTTTATTTTTTTCAAATTGAATATTTAAAAGTTTCAAAAATTGGATTTAAAAAGGGATCACCATTAAAAGGCGGTTAAATTGCATTTTTTTTAAAAATAATTCTTTTATCTGAAAAAAAATGAATTTGTTCTTAAATTATATCTAAAAAAATCATAATATGGATTCTAAAATTATAATTATAATATAAAGTTCCAAATTTATTTAATATATTCATAATTTCTCTTAAATGGCTAGTTTGGTAAGTCGTGGTGTGCTTGAACTTAGTGTTGCATGTAGTGCAAGTTATTGCATTACTTTGAAGAAATAACATTCTATGAAATCTTGGGGTGTTACATTCTTCCCTCCTTAAATAAATTGTATCCTCGCAATTTGAAATTTTTCTTCGAAAATAAAAGGCTGAAAATAGAAAATACCTTTGTGGGAAAACCCACATCGGAAATTGGGTTAATAAAATTTAGTCTTAATAAGAGGGAAAGGGGAATGAAAAAAACACCACCAAATTATGATCTCGATTATAATAACATTGGTGGAAATTATAGACATATAATTCGAGGAAAACATAAATATTTATAGGGACTGATTGAGGTCATCAGTCACAAACAATTGTAGAATTGAGGGACTCAAAGCCATCAATCTATGATGATTTAAAATATCATCTATTCAACAAAACATAAGGTATTAGGATAACACATTTTTAGTTTTAAGATCCCTTACCTAAAGTTTAAGAATTAATTTCTTCATAGAATAATAGAAGAAAAAAATATATACTTTATAAGTAGAGTTCCATCCTTTAACTAATTTTTACCACAAACTCATCTTTCACTATAAAAGATAATAGAACTTGAAAAAATATTCTATTTATACTATTCTTATAGGGTTCCAAAAAATGAATTTATAATTCATCTACCAGACCTTTTAAAAAAACTACATTATTTAATCTAGGACATCACATGGGCATGTGGTAGGTGATACACCCTTGTCACCCTTCGGTTGTGGGTTCAACTCTCGCGGCCTTACCGGATGCGACAGGTTGCCGCCCGACCTCTAGGTTGTCCTTTTATGGAAATCAAAATATAATCTAAAAGTAGAATTATCCAAAATACTTCTGTCCAAACTCACAGTCCAAAATTTATAAGGAAGGTAAACACAATAAAGATACTTTTTTCCACGTAATAACATGTGAACACCTTCATCATGTATTCTTTTAAAAAACTGCATCATCCTGAATTACCATAAAACCTTATTGATTACATTCATGCTCCCTTATTCATTATAGAATACTGGATATACTCTTTTTATCCAAAAATATTTTAAACTCCAACAATGATGGAATATAAAAATCATTAATCAGTTTCAAGGTAGTCAAAAATATCCAATATAATTTATCCAAATCAACCATCTCTTATTCCAAAATCACTACCTCATTATCGGGACCATATTAAGGATTACATTTCCTTCAACCATGTATTTTCCAAAAAGTGTAGCTTACTATTAAGCCACTTTTTTAGAACCATATAATCTCAAATCCCCAATAAAATAGTACTGCAGTACAATCCTTATTTATCTCCATAATTCATATAACCAGTATATTGCTGATACAACACTCAAATGAAATAATTCTATAATAACAACATAAGAACACTAGTCATTCCTCTTCATCTAAGGTAGTATCATAACTTGAATATTATTCAATAGCATCATTTTCAGTATACTCTGATGACTGGGACATTGATTCGCGTAGTGTCACAATGCCTTGCAGATGAAGCATTTTAAATTTGAAACATTTTTCTTGCCCTTGGAATCACGTACTTGGTGTCCTTTTTCTCCACACTTTTAACAAACTCTCATTCCCTTAAAGCATTTACCAAGGTGATTCTTTCCACAGTTATCACATATGGGAAAATCCTTCTTTTCCCTCTTCCCTTTATCCATCTTTCTCTCTTACATCCTTTTCTTCTCTTGCTTCCCATCAAAGCCATAGGATTCATAGAATTCTTTACTTATCTTATTAACACATGATACTATTTCTTCATATGTTGAAAATACATGGGAGACTATTTCCCTTCTAAATTTTGGATTAATACCATGAAATATATGATCCTTATTATTCTTTGGATCATATGTATTGCTGGAGTTCACATTACTTCTACTCGGAACCATTTCTATACAATGTCATACACTAGGTCAGTTTATGAATTGCAATGAATAATTCCAAACTTGTAAAATACCTAACGTAAATTGAACAGTTTATGGATATAATCCATAATCATAAAAATGTTTTCTTTGAGGAAGTATATACTCATAAACCCTTCATAATGGTTTTTAAAGAAAATGAGAATTATCCTAAGCATATCCCCCGGGAGTGTCGTAACCAAGAGTGCAGCAAAGCCCATTGTCGTGCACCAGTTCCCATTCAAGTCTATCTCAAAAAAGTGTTATCATGTTTTACCCCTAGGTACAACTGTGCTAGAGCCACCTCTACCTACTCGTTTCCAGATAGGGCTGTATTTCTTGGAAAACTCATAAAATCTCTACATTACCAAAATTCTAGGAAGATCTTTGATACTAATCCTCAAAGTTTATCTTAGGGCTATGTGCTCTATTCAGAAATTATCTAAATCTAGTTTCCATGGATTGTACTAAACATCATCTGATACCAGCTGTAATTCCATGACCCCAGAATCCTAGAGTCGTTGCATTATTACGTATCATTGGCATGATCACAAAAGATCAAGTCTCGAAATATTGATCTTTTTATTATCCTTGGAGTACTAGATACATTCATAAGGTTTACATTACATTATAAAATGGAAAACTACAACAGCATTGTTTCCATATAAAACAATAAGATCCCATGGACTATCCATGTAGGTCAATCATAATATACTTCTTCGCATGCTATAAAAAATAAAACATAGAAAGGGGTGAGCTCAGATGCTCAGTAAGTATCACAATATAGCAGAAGATTTCATATATAAGCATAAACATTTAAGGCCATGTATAAAACTAAAAAAAGCCTTCTCAACATAAACTTAATCATAATATTGAAAATATAAATCAAAATAATGTCATTTACTTACTCACATGGATATTCTAATAGTCGAATAATCACATGCAATATCAATAGCCACTTTCATAATGATGGAATGCATACTGCCAGACTTTCATAACCACATAGTCAAGGCCTTATTCCAAGACTACAAATAAGATTTTTTAAAGGTCTTGTCCCAAGACATTAGTTTGTCTCATGAGACCTACTGATGCATCGAAGATCTATAGCGGGCTCCACCCATCACTTACCAAGTCCAATGCATTCCTCATATGAAAATGTTTAAACATAACATAAACATTCATATTAAAAAAAGCATACGAAATGTCAATACTTTTTCTATAAACCAAAAATGGTGTAAAAATAACACATCCACAGTCAAACATATCACAAAAACTTCAATAAAATATAGAAGTTTTTTATCATAATAAATCAACTTCAAATAAGCTTAAAATCCATCCAAGGATGTTGACATAGATGAAATTGAAGCCCTTTTTTAGATAAATATGTCTCTCTATTTTGAAATCTTTTAAGACTCAGATAATTATAAAGAAGACATTTATTTTTAAAATATTCTTATAAGATTATAAGGGAAGATTTGATGATGTTATAATGGCGTAAAATAGCCTCACCCACTGTATAAGTCAAAAAACATTCTTAACATAATTATGGCGAAAAGGTCATAAAGTACCATGTTTGGAAAACGACGAAAAGATTACTTTCAAAACAGTTTATAAAAAGTCAAATAAGGGTATAAATTACTTTAACCCATAGTCTAGTAAATAGTAAAAATATTTTGAAATACTTTTTTTAGAAACATGGATGTGGATGATAAAGATGTCCCAATAGATACATACGTAAAATCAACCTCGGATAATAAAGATGTTGTGAAATTAACCCTTACCTTGTACTTTTCCTTGGTTGAGGGTAGGTTAACCTCATGTATAATGGTTAAATAATTGTTATTAAATTATACAAGAATCATATACATTAATGTGATATCATATATGATCTTTTAATATTTCTTTGTTAATAATATTTTAGTATTACCGTCGTTTCGGGTGTTAACTGGTCTATTTTCCTTTATATGCTTTGTTACGTAAGTAATGTTTGTTATGTATTGGATGTATCTTATTAATAATCAGAATTATATTAATTATTTAAACATTATTTTTATTCATTTAATGAAAATTATTCTTGAATGGATACGATGGGGAATGAATCTCATCGCGTTTGTGGAGACGGTAATCCATACGTACGCATGAGCGAAAATATCATTATTTTGATATTAAAATAATATACAACTGGATGGAATATCATATATATAGAATCATTATCATGTTATATTTATTATTTACATCAATTACACATCATTATTATACCCATCCAAATAATAATGTATTGAATAACAATTACACCATGACGTGGAGATGATAAGTCGTACGTATGCACGTATGGTGACATGTCATTCAAAGGATGGATAGAATAATGAATTTTTTGTAGCATATTTGTAATAACATCACAGTATATAGAAGATACTGTAGTTATTATTTCATTATAGAAACATCAAAGAAAGAGAAAGTGGAAGAAGATAGGAACTTGAAAGAGGTGATGAAATATTAACCTCTTCTACGGGTTATTCCTTTTGATTTGATCCAAAGGGTTCCTTAGGATGGATTTCTGACTAAATTAAGGCCTCTAGGATGAATGTAGGATAGTTGAGAGGGTATTTGTGCAGAGGTTGTCTGAGCCAATTGTATTTGAAGGTGTTAATTAGATACAAGAGGGAGTGCTCTTCTATAAGAGGGGTGAGGGGCACCTTAGGAAAAGCTAGAAATATTGTTTTATAATAAAATAATTTTTGGTTTATAAAGGATAAAAATGAATTATTTAAATTTAAAGGTTGGGAGGGGTCGAAAACCACTCAACCAATAGGTTTTAGACAGTTTTGTGTTACTATATTAACCTTATCTTTTAGATTTAACTCTTAGTTAAATAGTTTGATATTTACCATGTCTCTTTGTATTTTTATATTATATGGTTAATAAAATTACTATATACTTCCAAGTGAAATAAAAATAGTTCATTAATGATATGCTTATCATTGTACAAGTCTTTTGTCTGAAACTTAGATTTTTAGGAACATAATATTTGTTTTAAAAACTCTTTTATGTCAATTTCGACACTATTTGGTATTTTGTTTTTTCTAAATTCATAACAGCATTATTACTTAGAAAACAATTCATGTAACCTACCCTAATATGTCATATTAACCTATAAAATTAGTGTAATTCATAAAAATTCTCAAATTACATTTATTTGGATATTTATAATATCAATTATTTTAATATTTCATTAATAAGGTAATTTCTGCATCATCATTGTGTCATAAATAAATTTAATTATTTAATGTCTAAAAAAATATAAATAAAATACCATTATTTAGAAAAAAATTAGCTTTATAATTAATATTTATAGTATAATGTATCTTATGTGTAACCCTATATTAAAAATGGTTTAGTTATTAAACTTTCAATTTAACACTTTTAACTATTCTTTAAATTAAATAATAATAAATGTCCTAATCTAATCCAAGTGGACCTAAATGATCATATTTTATTATTAAGGTTGTTTTTTTTTCGAATTAAATTTATCCAATAGAATTAGGGCATGTGTTAAGGTAATAATAATATCATTTTTACCCTTAATTACCCTATTTACTTTTAATCGTGGTAAATAAAAGTAAAAAGTTATTATTCACCAAAAATTATTTTCATCTTATTGAACCACATTTTACTTACTGATATCAACCATATCTCTCGGATTTTTGAAATTATACTCATAGAAGCGGTAAAATTAAGTTTTATGTAAATTTGCAAATGCTCCTAGGAGGTGGGTAAAAGACGGTAAAAAGTTCAATAAAATTTTTATATATCTAAAATTATTATAAACTGAATCCAATTAAATACATTGAACATGTGTAGGTATTATGTACCTATTTTTACCTAAAATAAATTTAAATAAAATAAAAAATTATTTAAATAAAAATTTCGGTTTTAAACAATAACTCAGTGTTTTTTACTATTCATCAAGAATTGAAAGTTTTCAGAAAAAAACCAAAAAATCACCCTAAGATAATTTTGATATTCTGGATTAAAAAATGAATTCTATTTTACCAATTTAAAAATATATAAGTTTCATTAATTAATTTAAAATTAATTCTCGTTGTCAAAACCAAAAAACGTATTTTTAAGAAATAATAACTATCAAAAGATTGGCACTTGTTTATGTCCAATTTTAAAGTGAAATTACTTACAATGACCATCACTGGATTAAATGGTAAAAATATAATCTAATTATACTTCTAAACCATTAAAATTTATAATTCAAAACTATAAAAAAAATTATTAAAAAAGTTGTTTTAAGTTAAAATATAGTATTTTTCACTATTCACCCAAATATGAAAGTTATCAAAAAAACACCAAAAATTTATTG
The DNA here is from genome assembly GCA_963277665.1 of Viscum album. Taxonomy (NCBI): domain Eukaryota; kingdom Viridiplantae; phylum Streptophyta; class Magnoliopsida; order Santalales; family Viscaceae; genus Viscum; species Viscum album. Next base: position 682,568,192 of record OY728139.1, on the reverse strand, counting down.
AAACTAAATTATTATGTACCGATTCTAAATAAAATTTTTGTTTTGTCAAATTGAATATATAAAAGTTCCAAATATTTGAGTTAAAAGGGGTTCGCCGTTAAAAGGCGGTAAAATTGCATTTTTTGAAAAATAATTCTTTTATCTGAAAAAAATGAATTTGTTCTTAAATTATGTCTAAGAAACTCATAATATGGATTCTAAAATTATAAGGATTATATAAAGTTAAAAATTAAGTTAATACTATTCATATCCGCTTTTGAACGACTAGTTCGGTAAGTCGTGGTGTGCTTGAACTCGGTGTTGTGTGTAGTGCAAGTTATTGCATTACTTTGAAGAAATAACGCACTATGAAATCTTGGGGTGTTACAGAAGGAATTATTTCGTCCTTGAGAGAATTATCCAGAATTGTTGTGCACAATGATTAAGAAAAAGTGTTAGTGTTGTGGGGATATTTATAATCGGGTTTGAGGTTATAGAGTTATGACAATAAATAAACGTGTTACGCGTTTTATTTATTTCATTAAATATTATTGAAAACCCCCCATATCGAATCATTAATTCCTTGACATGCGCCCACACTGATAATAATAAATATCATTTAATAAAATAATATTATTTCCTCATAATCCCAACGGGAAAAACTACACGGCGTGTAATCATTAATACACGGCATGTACTTGTTTTTCATAAAACTACACGGCATGTAATCATTAATACATGGTGTGTACTTGTTTTTATTTTCTTTCCAAAATGAAAACTACACAACATGTAATCATTAATACACGGCGTGTATATCTTTTTTTTCATTTTATTCTTCCTCCATCATTAAAACGATTTAGGCTTCCTTGAATAATTATTAAACCACGTACAGGAATAATATTTATTCTACTTGAAATACTTGGATACACATAGTGTGTGACCCTCTAGGCCTCTTTCTCCTTGGCATTAGACGGGCTTGCCTAAAGTCCAAGATTACTCTCTAGCAATTTGTCAAGGCACCCAAGAGAAAGAAGTTGACGCCGCATTGACATGTCACCTCATACGAACACTTATCGTGTAATTTAATCCCATTGTATCAATATATAATCAAGAAGGTTTCATGGAATTGTCATAAACTTATATGTTTGACCTTTCATTCTTTGACTTCCAGAAATAAACTCATCGTTACACCATGGCCATGGAATTTGGGCAATAGTTCCATTTCAATCGAAGGGCCTTAGATATCTACTTCCATAAATATGGAATGGAAAAATCCTTCCTCGATTTATCCATTAACAACATGTCATTCATGACGCACCCAACGTACCCTAATTACCACCAACTGTCTTCATGATGGTTTTTGTCAGCAAATCTAAGTGCACGAATCATGACATGAGTTAATGATAATCTCCCAGTCTAAGGACCAATACACACGCTCGTAGATAGTAATGTCCGATGACACCAAGACATGCAGAATTACTACTGTCGGGTCTGTTCTCATAATCTCACATCTTGGAGATTACCAAGTGCGAACTCCATGAGAGAGAGTCTCATATTCTTACAAGTACTCACACATAACAGTCTGTATACTATATGTAATATCATAGTATATCATCCAATTGTAGAAGTTTATTTAATAATATTGTTATATCATTTCAAGGTTCTCATCATAACGGAGATCTTACACGACCTTATTAATGCAAAAAATATTCCAAGAAATTATTATATTATAGTCATGCAGAAAAATGAACAATATATAATAATTGTATATTCATGTAATTAAAGTAAAAACAGTTGGTTCTCATGACACCAACTCTAACAAACTCCCACATGGACTAGAGCCAACTGCTTATGACTTTTAGTCCACTATACCTCACATGATGATCATATTTCTACTGAGTCAAGGATTTATTCAAGGGGTTTTCCACGTTGTCTTCTGTGGAAATACTACTCACTACAACTTCACCTCTCTGAGAAAAATCCCTTAAGATATGATACTTATGAAGTATATTCTTTTTCTGCTAATGTGACCTTGGCTCTTTTGCAACTGTCACCGCTGTAGTATTATCACAATAGAGTGTGATAGTATCTTTACTTTTATGTACTACATCCAACTCTTGGACGAAGCTTCACATCCATACTGCTTATTTAGCTACCTAAGAAGCTGCGATATACTCGGACTCTGCTATAGAATCTTCCACCACACCTTACTTTGAGCTCTTCCAGCTCACTGCACCTCTATTCAAACTGAAGATGTATCCAGTTTGCGACTTCATGTCATATTGATCAGTCTAGAAACTAGCATCTACATGTCCTCTAATGACTAGTTCTTCATCTCTTCCATAAACCAGGAACGTATCCTTTGTAAGCCTCAGATACTTAAGGATAGTCTTGACTGCCATCCAATGGTTGTCTCCTGGATCATCTTGATATCTGCCTATCACACTTAATTTGTAAGCAACATTTATCCTTGTACATAGAATATCATACATGACTGACCTAATCGCGGATGCATATGTAATCCTTTCCATTTTCTTTCTTTCCTCATGTGTTTGAGGACACATTTTCTTGGAAAGATAAATGCCATGTGACACTGGCAACAATCCCATCTTGGACTGTTCTATACTGAATCTCTTTAGTATCTTGTCAATGTAAGTACTTTGACTCAGTCCCAGCATTCTCTTGGATCTATAACGATGGATCTTGATCCCAAGAATATATGTTGCCTCACACAAGTCTTTCCTAGAGAAGCATTTATCCAACCATTCTTTAACTGACTGTAAGACAGGTACTTTGTTTCTAATTAGTAATATGTCATCAACATATACTATTTGTAAAATGACTGCACTTCCACTAAACCTTTGGTAGAAAAAAGGCTCACATTCATTCTTAATAAAGCCAAATTCTGTTATGGCTTCATCAAAACCAATGCTCCATGACCTTGATGCTTTCTTTAATCCATAAATGGATCAATGTAACTTGCATACCTTGTTGGTATCCTTTGGAGTCACAAACCCTTCTGGCTATGTCTTGTGTACATCTTCCGTGAGGTTCCCGTTAAGGAATGGTATTTTGATATCCATTTTCCAAATTTCTTAGTCATGGTAAGTGGTAATGGCCAATAGGATTCTGATGGATTTTAGCATCGCAACCGGTGAAAAGGTTTCGTCATAGTCAATTCCTTGATGTTGTCTAAAACCTTTTTCAACCAGTCATGCCTTATAGGTGTTGACTTGTCCCTCCATGTCTGGTTTCTACTTGAATACTCATTTATTACCAATAGGATTTACATCAACTGGAGGATCTACCAAAATCCAGACTTGGTTTTGGTACATGGAATCCATTTTAGAATTCATGGATTCTTGCCACTTGGCAATGTCTCTGCCTTCAACTGCTTCCTTGTAGGTAAGAGGATCATCATTGTCAACCAATAATGAGTCACCATCCTCAGTGACAGGAAAACCATATCATTCTAGTTCTCTCACCTCTCTCGTGCTCCTACGCAGTTTTTGTGCCTCTGGAACAGATTGTTCTTCCATGGGACTTTGTGGAATCTATTCTTGTACCAAATCTTGTGTATCTCGAGCCACAACTTCATAAAAGTCTATCTCGCTCCCACTATCTCTTTTGGAGATGTGCTCCCTCTCAAGGAACACGGCATGTCTTTCCACTGTAACCTTTTTATCTGAGGGGTTGTATAGGTAATATCCCCTTATTTCCTTGGGATATCCTATAAAGATACACTTTGTGCCTCGGGGTGCAAGTTTGTTACCTGAAGAGTCCATAACAAATTCTTTGCTACCCCAAACATGTAAATTTGATAACATGGCTTTGCGTCCACTCCATAACTCATATGGAATACCATTTATCGATTTAGTTGGTACTTGGTTTAATATGTGTGCTGCTGTTTGCAATGCATATCCCCAAAAGGATAATGGAAGACTTGCATGACTCATCATTGATCTCACCATGTCCAATAAGGTGTGGTTCCTCCTTTCACTTACACCATTCCACTGAGGCGTGTAAGGAGGAGTGAGTTGTTATAGAATCCCAAACTACCGTAAGAAATCAATGAAGTCATGATTAAGGTATTATCATATTCTTTCTGAGCGGAGTTTCTTAATCTTATTACCAAGATGGTTCTCAAATTCATTCTTGTATTCTTTGAACCGATCAAAAGATTCTAACTTATACCTCATTAAGGAAATATATCCATATCTACTAAAATAATTAGTAAAAGTTATGAAGTACAAGAACCCAACATTTTCTTAAACTGTAAATGGTCCACACACATCTGTGTGAACTAATCCTAGATTCTATTTATATCTTTCACCTTTCCTAGTAAATAGAGCTTTGGACACTTTTCCTTGTAGAAACGCATGACATACACCAAGTGGTTTTAGTTCGAAAGAATCTAAATACCCATCTTGATGTAATTTTGTTAAATGTTTCTCATTAACATAACATATCCGGTGATGAAAAATTTCGGTTTGGTATTAGTCATGTGAACTAACTTTGTCATCGATTTCCATTACTTGGTTTGTGTAGTCTAACACATAAAGGCCATTATATAAATGTGCCCTACCAAAAAAAATTATATCTTTATAAAAGTAGCAACATTCATTTCCAAATTTAAAGATGAATCCATCAATATCTAATCTGGATACTGAAAAAATGTTTTTGGTTATAAAGGGTACATAATAACATCCTTTTAATACCAAGACCATCCTAGTAGGCAATGTGAGGTGGTAGTCTCCGACAGCTACAGCAGCAAGTCTGGCTCGGTTGGCTGCTCGCAGATACACCTCACATTGTTCAATCTTTCTGAATCTACTTGGTTCCTATATTTGGGTACAGATATGAGCAGAACATGTAGTATCTAATACCCAATCGGTATAAATAGATAGATTTCATTCGATAACAAACACTCCTGAAGATTCCCCTTACTTCCTTGGATGGGTGTAGTTTTTCTTCTAGTGACCCTTCTTACCACATGCGAAATAAACAGACTCGTGTTCTCTTTCCTCCCCCTTGATCTTCCTTTTCTTGGAAGGCCTTGAAGAAGCTTTGGGCTTAAATCTATTTGCCTTACATTTCCTTTTATTCACCATAAGGACAGAAGGATTTTCACGCTTCATATCATTGTCCACTTGGTGAATGAGGATAAGAAGATCAGATTGAGACTTCTCAATGTTGTTCATGTCAAAATTTACAACAATGTTAGAGAAGCTCTGGGGGAGTGATGCAAGAATGAGATCGGTACCCAATTATTCGGGGAGTTTAAACCCTAGAACCTCCAAGCGCTCAATGTATCCAATGAGCTTGACTACATGAGGACCAGCTGGGGCACCCTCTCCAAGCTTTCTCTGGAATAGATCCTTGGAGATATCAAACCTTTCTTGTCTTGATCTCTCCTGGTATAGACCATGGAGGTGCTTGAGCATGCTATAGGAATCCATGTCATCGTGAGACTTCATGAGCTCACTAGACATTGATGATAGCATCAAACATTGAACGTCAAGTGCATCGTTCAAATGTTGATCATAGACTAGTAAATCTTCATCACTCACCCCTTGGGCAGGTGAATCGGGAAGTGAGGACTCCAACACGTAAAACTTTCGTTCATGGCGTAGGATAACCCGAAGGTGCCTAAACCATTCCTGAAAGTTACTTTCGGTGAGGATATTGTCTTTATCCAGAATTGATCGTAGAGAAAATGTGGTTGACGAGTTTTTCATATTGATTCTACAAATTAAAATAGCAGATTTATCAATACCTTTTGATTACATTTTGTGAGAAATAATAAATTTTATTAAGTCTCCCACTATTTTATCAAGTCCCAATGGCCCTCACCATTGAACTTAGAATGTCTAGTTTCTTTGACATTCTAGTGGAAAGGATCCATATTCCCCTTCTCATAACCCCAACAAGGGTTGATAAAGCTATTAGAAGGTATTTAGGTAGGTAGGTCTTTGCCAACTGTAAGCTTATAGTTCTTTGATCTGTTGAGTGGACTCCCCAATCCTGAAATCCTGACTTGGATTTCCGCAACACTTGCCTCCAATATTACATCAATTATATCAAGGGATACTACTATTAATGTAATATGGTTAAGTCAACCTGAAACCTTTCATAAGGGATTCCTTTATAAAAGTAAGTGTCCCAACAAGGGTTGTTCAAACACATAGTTTTATTGAGTCTGGACCTTAATAAAGTAACAGAAGGTTTGGTCTGACTTAATATGGTATTTGAAGGGTTTTAATCCTTTATGCATAGTTTGGCATTATCACATGATTGTTAATATTTAGTGATGCTTTCTTAATTGATTAACCATGTTCTAATAATGATTACATATAGTTCTGTTTTATTTTATTCCTTTTTTGCATGATTGTTTATTTCATTAACTATGTGATCGTGACAACACATACACAATAAATAAACCATGAAATCAGATAGAAATAAAAAAAATAGGGCATGATCATGAGATTCTATTGCTTAGCTTATCTAGCAGTTTTGATAAGCTATCCCTGACCTAGGGAAAAACACCTTGAACCCGATGGTTCGTGTTTTGCAGCTCCCACATATCCACCTTTGTATCTTCTTTGGTTGGTTTCGCCTCATATTTGGATTTTGAACTATCTCCTCTGGCTTGGGAGATCTTCCATTACATGGGGTTTACATTAAAAAAAACCATGGGCACGCAGGCCCTACATATTATTGGAAGAAGGCTCACAGGACAACGAATTTAAATTAAATAAATTTAAATGTAACCATACAGACGCAAAGGTTCTTTGGTCTATCTCATGATCATTCATAGAATGCAATGAAATTTATGCATATTTAGTATTCAAATTATTTTAATCTTTCTATTATTCAAGATAATTCGCATTTGAATTCAATTAATTATGATCTTATAATTAATCCATTCTTTATCCTAAATTCATTTCTGAATTTCCTTGAGATTCTTCTCATCCATATTCCTTGTACGGGTCTTTTTACTTTGGAGGAAACCTAGTGATATTCCATTTCTAGAAAGTACACAGCATGTAGGCTATATTACATGGTGTGTATTTTTTTCACCCTTTATCCAAAGTACATGATGGGGCTTTGGCATGTTTTCTGTACTTCAGAAATTTTAGAGTACACGATGTGTAGATTAATATAGCAGGACATGTACTTCCTTATTATGTGGTTATGAGCCTGGAAATCCTGTGTACATGGTACATGGATTCTCCTTGTACACAGTTTCACTTGGTTTGAATCGGACTACACAGCATGTTGATTCAACATACGCAACATGTATTCTGGTTTCCACGCGTCTTTCATTTCTGGTCAACATGGTGTAATAAATACTTAGGTATACTCAATTAACACGGTGTGGTTTAGCAGACCAATACCGGTTCGTTGAACCTAAGTACACGGTGTATAGTTTTCACTACATGCCGTGTATTCTTGTATTGTACAGACAGAAAGAGCGGCTCCTCCGGATGAGTTTCTCATTTTTATTTTAATCAAAATTAAAATTAAAAGGTTGTTTCAGGGATGTGAATCGAGAAACGTAGGAGGAATAATAGATCTCGTTCATTCAGATTTATAGAACGATTTATCTGGAATTGAATCAAATATAAAGTCGTAAATTATCAATGGAAATTAAATAACTATAATCAATGTTGTAACCTCCATCTGATACCATTTGAAGGTTCCAGGCGTAGAGGAAGCTCATTGGTGGATGTGCCCACTTTTCATTTTGTCATTAGAAATGATCAATCCGAGATCAATAAGACGATAAATGCCAGACTCCACGGATCGAATCACAGAAATAGACAAAGAAGAAGAATAGTCCTGGAACCACAAATGAGGATCGCCACAGGTTGATTATAAATAATTTAAATAATAGAAAAGAAGTACCTTTTACGGCCTTCTTTCTTCGTTGATATTTCTGATCACGTTCTGATGTGATTCGCTGTTGCATCGCAGAAGCCAAGTGTAGACTTCCTCTAGCAGTGATCCACACATGCACCACGTAACTTTGGACGTTGCCAAAGGAGTCTATGGGTGCTAGCATGGAGAAACCTTTTCTTGTGTTGTCCGCCTTAGATCGTGTTGATCCGACGGAGGAGGATCTCTCTAGGTCTTGAGAGTGTTCTTGGAGGAAGGAATTCTTTCAGCCTTGAGAAAATTCTCCAGAACTATTGTGCACAACGATTAAGTAAAAGTGTTGGAGTTGTGAGGATATTTTTAATCGGGTTTGAGGTTATAGAGTTATGTCAATAAATAAAGATGTTACAAATTTTATTTATTTCATTAACTCTTGTTGAAAAAACCCCATGTCGAATCATTAATTCCTTGACATGTGCCCACACTGATTATAATAAATATCATTTAATAAAACAATATTATTTCCTCAAAATCCCGACTGCAAAAACTATATGGCGTGTATTCATTAATACATGGTGTCTACTTGTTTTTCATAAAACTACACGGCATGTAATCATTAATAAATGGCATGTACTTATTTTTCATTTCCTTTCCAAAATGAAAACTACACGGTGTGTAATCATTAATACACGGCGTGTATATCTTGTTTTCATTTTATTCTTCCTCCATCATTAAAATGATTTAGACTTCCTTGATTAATTATTAAACTACGTATGGGAATAATCTGTATTCTACTTGAGATACTTGGATACACTTAGTGTGTGACCCTCTAGGCCTCTTTCTCATTGGCATTAGGCGGGCTTGCCTAAAGTCCGAGATTACTGTCTAGAAACGTGTCAAGGAACCCAAGAGAAAGAAGTTGACGCTGCATTGACGCGTCACCTCATACGAATGCTTACCGTGTAATTTAATCCATTTGTCTCAATATCTCATCAAGCAGGTTTCATGGTAGTGTCATACACCAATATGCTTGATCTATCATTCTTTGACTTCCAGAAATAAACTCGTTGTTACACCATGGCCATGGAATTTGGGTGACAGTTCTATTTCAATAAAAGGGCACGAGATATCTACTTCCATAAATATGAAAGGGACAAATCCTTCCTCGACTTATCCATTAACAACATGTCATTCGTGATGCACACAACATACCCTACTTCCCGCCAACTGTCTTCATGACGGTTTTCGTCAGAAAATCTAAGTGTGTGAGTCCTGATATGAGTTAATGATAATCTTCCATTCTAAAGACCATTACAAACGCTCGTAGATAGTAATGTCCGATGACACAAAGACGTGCGGAATTTCTTCTGGCGGGTCTGTTCTCATAATCTCCCATCTTGGAGATTACCAAGTGTGAACTCCATGAGAGAGAGTCTCTCCTTCATACGAGTACTCGCACATGACAGTCTGTATACTATGTGTCATATCATAGTATGTCATCCAACCGTAGAACTTTATTTAAGAATATTGTTATAGCATTTCAAGGTTCTCATCATAGAAGAGATCTTCCATGACCTTATTAATGCAACAAATATTCTAGGACATTATTATATTATAGTCATGTAGAACAATGAACAATATATAATAAGTGTACATTCATGTAATCAAAGTACAAACAGTTGGTTCTCAGGACACCAACTCTGACACTAACCTCTTTAATTTTTTTAAATATGTTGCAACTTTCATATAATATAAATAAATCTATTTAGAAAAAAAAAATTAACTCACCTACTGTGGCGCACCCCCAACCCCTAATTATTTTTTTTACAATTTTCTGATATTATATATATAATAAATTATTATGTATTAACAAAAAAATAACTACTCACCCAATGATGTTCATACACCCCTAACCTCGTTAATTTTTCTAAAATATGATGAAACTTGCATATATTATATATAATATATATGCATATATAAATCTATTTAGAAAAAAATTAACTCACCCACTGCTGCGCACCCCCTAAGGCTGTAATTTTAGCCCGGCCTGAATAGGATCGGGTTGGGCCGGGCCTACCCTGCAAAGAAATTAAAAATCTTTTAAAAATATGTTTTAAATTAAACAAACGCTTAAAAATAATTTTCATGAAAAAGTTTTAAAAAATAAATTTAAAAAATGTTTTAAATAAATATTAAAAAAACGTTTAAATAACAACACTTTAAACTCACTACCCACTGCTATGCACCCTCAATCCCTAATTAATATTTTTTTTCAATTTTCACATAATATATATAAATTCATAGACATATATAAATCTATTTAGAAAAAAATAACAAATCCACCCACTGTAAATTGTTAATAAAAAATGTTTTTACATAAAACAAGTTAAATGTTTGAAAAAATACATGTAAAAAACATGCATTCAAAAAAAAATTTTAAATTAAATGTCTAAAAATAAATGTAAAAACATTTTAAACAAGTGTTAAAAAGTAGTTAAAAAAAGTTTTAAATAAAAATGTTTTAAACAAATGTTTAAAAAAAGTTTTTAAAATGAACACTTAAATTAATTTTTTTAAAACAAACACTTAAAAAGTACTTTTTACATTAAAATATGAAAAATGTTAAATTTTTTAAAAAAATACTTGTAAACAACATGCGTTCAAAAAAAAATTAAAAATGTTTTAAATTAATCATTAAAAAAATATAAAAAAACATTTTAAACAAATGTTAAAAAATATTTTAAATCAAAACATTTAAATAAAAAAATTTAACAGTCAATTAAAAAATTATAAATAAGTTAAAAAAATTAAATATAATTTTTTTAAATAAATGTTAACAAAACATTTAAATAACAAGGTTTTAAACTCACCCACTACTGCACACCCCCCAAAACCCCTCATTAATTTTTTCCCAATTTGAAAATAATAGATACAGATTCACAATATATAAATCTATTTGGACAAAAATATATATCCAACCACTGTAAAATGTTAATAAAAAATAAAATAAAAATTTTTACAAAAAAACAACTGTTTAAAAATAAATGTAATTTTTTTTAAATAAATGTTAAAAAAATGTTTAAATAAAATCGTTTAAAACAAGTTTTAAAACAAACAATTAATTTGAAAATAATAAAGGCCCACCGTGGCCCGACTTGAAAATACACAGCCCGGCCCGAGGCCGGGCTCGGACCGCCTCATGGGGATGTTCGGGTCGGCCCGGCCTAGCCCGAATATTGGTCAATAGCCTGATTTTTTTCATGCTAGGCCCGGCCCGACCCGGCCTTGTCGAGGCCGGGCCGAAATTACACCACTAGGTGTGAGTAAAGTCAAAAAAAATTCTTTTCCTTTTTTATTTTTTTTAGCTCTGGGGTGCTTCCGACATCAACTTTAGTCAAAGTTTTAAAAAAAATAGTTATTGACATGTGACCCACCGTCGCCCCTTTCCATTGTCATTTAAAAAACAAAATTATATGTCTTATGGTGGACAGCCACCGCCCCCAAAAATTATTATTTTTTATTTTGTTTGTGAAGTTTATCAAAGCTGACATATAGGTTATTTGGAAAAAAAATAAATTTATATTCCACATTCAAGTAATTATTGTCACTGACCGGAAAACCCTACTCAAAGAAAATCCGGGTATCATGGATCCCAATCCATTGGAATTGACCGGTGACACCACTATAAAAACATTCATTCATTTATATATACACACACACACGCTTTGTTCAAATCATTTGGACTATCCATCTTTAGATATTTGAATGGCATATCGCTACTAGAAAATTGGGCATTAGATATTTGAATGGAATATCACTACTAGAAAACTGGAAATTTATGTGGTAGACCACCATTGGTGGTAGCTACTGGTTAGCGGTCGCTGGCCTGATTTTTTTTTAAAGAAACAATCCCCCCCCCACCATGCTTATTCCCTTCATGCTGAGACCCATGACTGTTGCCCCTCCCTCTCACCTCACCCATCGCGGCCGCCACACCTGAAGCTAGCTAGTGCAACCACCACACCTGGAGCCGCTTCCGCCACCCATCCTCCCTCACCGCTGCCCCTCCCTCCTGCCTTGCCCGACCTCCACCTCCCCCCCCCAACCCACCCACACCACCGCCCCCTCTCTCAAACCTTTCCTGTCCTTCGCCTCCGCCTACACCGCCGCACCTGGAGCCGTCGCTGCTGCCCATCGGCCCTCACCGTCGCCCCTCCCTCAGGCCTCACTCGACCTCCGCCTCCACCCCCCGCCTATGCCTCCGGTATCTCTCATATATAGATCTATATGGCCTAGGGTTTCTTTAGGTGGGCATTATTTCATCTTCGGATATTTTTCCATCTAATTATCATTCTTCCTAGAATCTTTTCATCCCACTATTCAATATTCAGTAAACAAATCTCATCAGTTCCATAGGTTAATCATACACATAATATACAATGGTCTATCACATTTTTAAATTAATCAATGACATGTTCCTCAAACAATTTACCCTCTTTTAGGTTCATCTATTTTTTATATTCCATTTCTTAAATTTTATTCCTTCATAATTGACTCTTTCATGTTGTCATCAGTTTTATAGGTTAATCATGCACATAACCTACAATGGTCTCTCACAATTTTCTTAGTTAGCCGCATTTAGTGATCAAGGTCTCATTCAAGTGTTTGGGCTATGGTCCACTACTCATGTCTCAAAAGATGTATCTTTACACTAATGGCCTTACCTATAATCTACTCTCCCCCCTTCCACTATATCGACACTTCCCTCAAGGTCTATGATCTAAAATTCTGATTTAAATTACATTTTTTAAAATTCATCACAATTTCCTTATTTAGCCTATTTTTCTCCATGAACATTTTGTTTGCTACAATTGAAATGGATTTTTTGAAGAAATGGATATATGCATGACAAGACACTTTAAACAATCTTTATCATGTGCTTCATAAGAGTGTTTGTGACATATTATATGGTATCTGGAGCAACATGGTACCCATTATTCTATTATGAATTTATTAATTAATCCTAACCTCTTATGTTTATATAGTAATCAATCATTATTGGCATAAGATTCATGTGTTGGGAACATAAATGATAAATAATGATGTATTTATGAAACTTAACCCAGTTTCTTGTTTTCATGTTTATTCATATTCTTATGCAAATATTGGGAAATTAGTTTGGACAAAATCAGGGAGGTCCAAAGAAGGTGAGACCCAATTTCAAAAAAATGTGAAATCACTATTCCATGATTTTTTTGAATTAATGTGTTTTTTTCTGAATTCATTTACTTCAGGGTAGACTTGCATTGGTGGGCATGATATGTGAACATGTATTCACGGGACACGACACTGGTGAGATCTATGGATCACCACATGCTTAGCTATAAGTGATTCATATATCAAGCATGAAATTCTCTTCAAATGAGGATGCATCATTCATATAGTGGGTTTCAAGTTCCTCTAGAGAGGTAAAATTTCATTATGCAGGCTCACCTTCAATATGAATATGTCGTATAATCATGTTATATATCCACTTTTTAGTATACTAATTTTCTGTATATGTATAATGTATATTCTACTATATCATATTGTATTTTCATATTAAAATTTGTCTAATATTATTTGTATATTGCGTATTCATCCTGTATAAATTCCATATTGTATGTAGCATTATACTTATATCGGGATGGTCCTACACCCTAGGTGGTTTTGTAAAACAAATCTATTATATATACTATAGATTGTGTCTTCATATATACATGCCACCAAATCCTTCTTCCATATTCCTTCATATACACATGTCACCCGATCTGTCCTCCTCACGCCTCAAATATCATCACCGATACGCAATCCCTTTTCATCTCCCCGTCTCTCCCTGACCTGTCTCCCCATTTCCGACTCCCACCTCCAATGCCCTGTTTCCTCATCTCTTCCCGACCCCCTGCATCCCATCTCCGCCTCCCATCTCCAAGGCCCCGCCTCCCGGCCACTGCACCATTCCATATCCCCATCCCAATTTTTCATAATTCACCATATTCTTCCAACGTTTCCAACCTATTTTCAAAGCATATGTCACTCTGTGAACCCATGGTACGTGTCTCCTCCACCGCATTCTTCCTTCTCTATGGAAGGCTCACCTTTGCCTCTACCTGCACCTACCACGTCCTCTTCCGCAGCCACCTCCGCCTCCATCTCCTTTTTCATCTCCATCTTTTATCTCCACCTATCTCGTTCCATTCCGTTCCATCTTCACCTCCACCTGACTCTTTTGACTACCATTAAATCTATGTGTCTCTAGGTATTATACATGTATGTATTTTATTTCATTTTTTTGTTGCATTCCATTTCATTTGTGACTTTTAATTTTGACTAAAATTGACTTTTTTGGATGCATTGACTGATACTATTTCTCTTGGATGCATTACTTGGTTATTCTTTCTCCATTTTTCCAAGGTTTCTATATGGATGATGATATAACAATGGTTTTGGGCTTTGATTAGCCAATTGGTGTCTTTAACCACAAATAGTTGTTGAGTTTTGATTGTTTCTATTTATTAACACTATAATTTCAAGTCTTATGCATATTTCTAATTTGAAATGTTTTCTTATTGTATATTAATTTATATACATTTTCTTATTTTATATGATCTATGATATTCTATTTCATCATAGATTGCACAATAATTGACATCTTCTTTCTTCAAACAGACTCACTGTCATCATCATCAGGGCACACCTTTAACGAATTGAAAATATGCCAATAGATTTTTCATAAATACTCTCCTCTCTTGAAGGTTTGATTTTTTTCAATGAATGCATACTTATGATTCATATTTCTCTATTCAACCCATATCTTTCTCAATATAAATTCCCTTTTTCATTAACTTATTTCTTAGTGAGCAATAAATTCTTATTTTAGTTTGTCTTTTGTTAATCAAACATGTATGATATGCAATAAATTTTTTTGTGGTCCAATATTCTCTTAACATTTATTATTGAGATGTTTGTGAACAATTCACGACACACCATGACAAAGACATCACAAATGACTACAAATCGAAATGTATGGTACAAGGATTCTTGGAAACGATGGATTTTGAAAATGAAAAATAAAGCCAGCATTGTCATAGGATTGTCCTTAAGTCCTTTATCTCTTCAATTAAATAAAAAATAACTCTATGAAATGATAATGTTGTAAATATAAAAAAATACTATTATAAGGTTACTCCTTTATTTCATGTCCTCGAATTCACTACAGTTTGACAAATGCGGTAAACCAAGTAGGCCATCCTTTTCACTTGTACCTAATGCCTAATATTGACATCAACATGCAAACTGCATTGAACATTCCATTATGAGAAGTTATGATAAACGATTTGCTACCTTCATATAGCGTTACACATTTTTTTTACTTCATATATTTTAACCAAAATATGTGCACTAATTATTTTCTAAAATAGATATATGTTTATTATTTAATAAACGGTTTGTATTTTTATGGTCTACTAACAAATGTATGTTTATTATTTAATATGTATTCTAGCATTTGTTAGTAGACAATTGTGAAGAGGAGTTTTTCTTCCTTCAATTGATGTATGTTTATTACTAAAAGTTTGTTTATTAATATTTCTAAAAAACAGTTAGTATATGATGATATGTTTGATGTATGTTTGATTGATACAAATCAAATGTATCAGTTAGTCATAAACTCTTTAGTATAGATTTTAATTTTATTATCATAAATAGATACAAAATATCATCATAATAAATACATATGAGATAATATATAATATACTAATAGTTTATAGATATTATTGGGATACATATCGGATGTAATAAGTTAGTATATTATTATATGTACTCTAATAAATTATACTATCATATGCATATATACAATCAAATATAAGTATACTGATATCAATTACATATCAGATGACCTTTTACATATAAGATGTATTCTGTTAGTATATTGATGTACTATAATTGATATCAAATGTAATCAATTGTTTTATTAATAGTTTACAAGCATTGCATCTATGTGATCTATAATATGTTATATATGATGACCATCATATACTATATTGGATACATATCAGATGTAATCTTTTAGAAAACCCATCTACTATTATATTTAGTTCAATTAATGTTCTCTCTACTCTTATATATAATTTAATTTAATAATAGGTGTTGATAATACACTGTCAAAACCTACCCACTTAACATTGTCTAATGTTATCCACCATCTACTATTATACACTATCATTTTTTAATGTCTACTGATATACACTATCATTTAATACAGTCTACTGTTATACACTGTCTTTTTTTTAATGACTACTATTATACAATTTAATTTAATGTTGTCTAATGTTATACATTGTCTAATGTTATACACTATCATTTTTTATTGTCTACTGTTATACACTGTCATTTAATACCGTCTATTGTTATACATGATAATTTAATACCATCTGTTGTTATACAATGAACATTTAATGTTCTATCTATATTTATATGTTGTCATTTTTTTAAATACTATGTGTTTTTTATATTTATTAATTTCAATGGAGGACCTGCCCATTTATCTTTATGGATGTGATGTCACGACCCGTCCCACGAGGCCTCGAAGTGACTACCCCAAGCTCGCGTTCCATGGGCCAGGGGTTCGTGACTAGCACCTGAAGGATTTTCCTGAACAGGGAAGACATTGCCTTAGAGATCTATACACACTCAAAAAGGGAAACTGAAGTAAACAACCAACAAAAGTTAGGTATGACCATGAGAGTAAAGTACAACCACAAGTATAACTGTAAACTGAAAATAGTGGGCTGAAATACAAGCCCTAGAAACTAAAAAGAAAGTAAACAAATGTCGTATCTACATAGGAGCTCTACCTAGAGGGTATTAGCTATAAGTCTGAATTCGAAGAAGAGGATCTCGACTTCTCTCGTCGCACTAAGCTCCACCAAGTCCTGAACCTCCAAAGTCTGACTCGGAGCGTCAATTGTCTTCCCTAGACACACACGTGCGGGCGGAGCCTGTGCAGGGGTGAGTATAACAACACAGTAGGGGACCCTGAGACCCCTGAAGGTCTCTCAGTAATCCACAAAGGAAGACATCACAAGAAATACCAAAAAGGTAATATCACAAGAATGATCAAAATCATGAAGCACAAAACAAAAGAGACAGCTCACTCTAACGGTACGAATTCAAGGTTACTGGGATAGTGATGAATAGTCGTAAAGCCAGATCATCCCATCTGTAGTAACTCTACTGCTGACCCGTATAGGTCACTGTATGTTGACCCGTATTGGTTGCTAGATGCTGACCCGTTTTGGTCGTTGGTGCTGACCCATATTGGTCGCTCGATGCTGACCCGTATTGGTCGCTGGTGCTGACCCGTATTGGTCGTTGGTGTTGACCAATATTGGTCACTGATACAGAGGTAGAGATGATTAGTTGTACAACTAGATCATCCCACTCTAGAGTTTCTGATGCTGAACCATATTGGTTGCTCTACTTTTTCATGTCACAGCCAGCCACTGGATTCCCACACTAAGCACACCTAATTTTCGGAAGACTCTTATCCTTAAGCCATCGGTCATATCTCAATCGGTATGAAGTCCCGCAAAAAATCATACCCAAGGGACTGCCCCTTCATAGGGGTCCCAAATTGACAGACGCTGTGTCGATCGGATGCCCGGTCTGTCAGATTGTCACGACCCGCCTTCACCAAAACGAGGGAAGGGTCAGTAGGTTGCCAAGCCCTTCCTTCTATAAGTTGAAGGAGAGATAATGACCCTCGAAACCCACCTTCTATAGGTGCCAGAGTGGTGACTAGCACTAAGGGTATGGAAATTACACACAAAATGGAAGGCATTACCCTTTTTCTGTTTTATAGGGTCGGGAGATAAGATGATGTAACCCAATAACACTAAAAGTAAAAGAAAAGTAAAGTCAAAAGTAAACCATTCCCACATGCATGTTCCAAAAGTAAAGGCCACAAAGTAAAAAAGTGACTACCAGGGGTAAGTACCAAAGAAGGAAAAACAACAACAACAGCAACTACCCCAAAGGTCCGAGCTAGTAAGGTCCTGCGTAATCCCCGAAGTCCTCCTGGAATCCTAAAAGCAGTTTTATATACGGAGGGTGAGCATACAAGTACACTGAGTAGGGAAAACCAAAGACTCTCGTGCACAAGTGGGGGAACGTACTAAAGTCCCATGAGAAAAAGAGTAAACCAAACACTTAATAAGGTAAACTATCCACCCAAGCCTCACCAAGGCACACTCCCCAAATAACACAAGTCAAGTAATATATATAATAAGAGCACATCGATGTTTGGGTACCCCGTGCCACTTTCCCACTGGTTATTAAGACATCCTACGCATCGAACCAATCCCACCATTCTCACCGCAGTCCCACTGCCACACCCGCCCACACACACCTAGGACACAACCACACGCAGTCCCATTGCCGAAACCCTCCTGCAAACACCTGGGCCACAACTGTCACACGTAATCATGTCTGTAAACACCTAGGCCAGAACAACCACCGCCATGCCTGAAGACACCTGGGCTAGAAGATCCACTACCACGACCGAAGACACCTGTGCCTCATCCCGAAGACACTTGGGAAACCACCTGCTGCACACACCTAGCCAACCACCACACTACCATACCCGAAGATTCTTGGGCTAATAATGGACCTCAGGCCATCACAGCCTGCCCGAAGATACTTGGGCTATCTGGGAAAGGGAGCAGAAAAGGAGATAATAACCAGCCACTAATAATAGCGTTGGGAAAAACACCCTCCCCCGTGAAATGGGGGTGTTCGACATTAGGTTCTCAACTTGGGTGGGGCGCGAATAAGAAACACAAAACTACAAGTATATATTTAGGTAACAAGTACTCACCCAAAGTTGGTATTTTCTTCAGCCAACCTAAAGGACACAAACAACACTTAAGTCTGAGTCACCACTCTCACCAACAAAACCCATTTGTCCTATTCTTGTTTTCATGTTCAGTAATAATGTTTGAATAATCTTATGCACTACCGGGAAACTAATATCATAAGCACAACCCAAGGAAAAGATCTAGCCAAAGGTCAATTTAAGTGTTCACACCCGGTTCTCTTGTAAAGTCATAACAACCAAGGAATAAGTGAGGTCCCTCGAAGTACTAGAACCAAAGACAACCCCGAGACACTGACCTATGTCCCCTCCCCAAAAAGTTTTCTCATCAAAATAGGATCCCACTCCAATTCGTGATATAAAAAAGGTAACTACCCGGTCTTAAAAACTCACAACCACTGAATCCATAACAACAGGGGATCCCATCCCCAATTTCATAACCATCGAGAGTATAAAAATAGGGGATCCCATCCCCTCCCACACCTCCAGCAATTGGCTCATAAAATAAAAACAACCAAACCACTACAACCAACACAAATCAGGGCCATGCCGGTATTTTCAGATTTATAAGATTTAACACACTCCATGATTTCAATTTTCGTGTGCTTTAACCAGGGTTATCACAGAAAAGTATTGATCCTGCTGCCTTAATTTATTTATCCGGATATACGTGATTAACCAATTTCCTTTTTCACAAAAGGAGTTCACAACCACAAAACAATCCATTAAACATCACCAGGGGTTCATTAGTGCACAGAGAAATACCACCAACGACCATGATTTTTGGTAGGCGTAAGCCCGTACAATTCAGAAAGAAGTTCATAATATAAAACAACATCAACGATCACAGCCCCCCCTTCCCCCTTTATAGAATCGGTTCATTATCTTTATTTAGGTCTGATTTATCAAATTCTATAGAATGAAAAGCACGCCCACCCCGCATGATACACAAAAGAGATAGACGAAGGAGAAATTCCCTACCTGTTGATCAACGATCGACACTTAGGCCAGGCATGGAACTTCATGCATAGCGATACGACTTGCCTGAACGAAAAGTGACTCGTCTGAACGAAGGGTACTCTAGCGCAGGGTGAACGAGAAAGGAACCCTACTACGAACCCTTTAGTTTATAAGGGTCGGGGACGGTTGAGATAAGAACGTGAAAACGCGTAAGGCGCGAGGTCGTGGGTTGACCACGCGGCCCCACACGTTATTAAAGGGTCAGGTGGTTTAAATTGACGCACACACCAGGTAAATTCGTTAAATATTTAATTGAAACGTTTAGGGGCATTACCGGGCTTTAAAACAAACTCAAAGGGGTGAAAATAGGGTTTAAAACCCAATTCGTGCAAAAGGGGCGCTACTGGAAAGAACCCGCGGGGGTAGGCCAAAGCCACCGGTAGCTGCAGCTATCGGTAGACCGAGCTACCGGTAGACCGAGCTACCGGTACACTACGGCTACCGGTAGACCGAGCTACCGGTAGGCCTACCATTTCTCCAAACTTCACCGAGTTTCCCATACCAGAAAACCCAACATGAGATTTTCACAAAGTAATGGACCCCTAAAACCCGGGCCATTACATCAGATACCTCTTAAACAATTATCGTCCTCGAGAATAAAAACAACCCAGAAGGAAAGAGGGGTCCGAACAACCACCTCAAAAGATACCTCTTAGGAGTGAACCCCTTGTTAACTAAAAACACTTTCCTGTCAAAAGCCAAGCAAAATACCATGCCAAACTGCCCAGGCATGTGGGGGTTGGGGAGTCTCCTTCCCCATGTCAAGATATTATCTGCTTTGGGCAGCACTGACTCACCCGCACGGGTTTAGTCACATCCACCTTAATGTGTCTTGATTAGGGGTCGGGTTCTCTCATCCCCCATAGCCAGGGCTTTTCACACACATTTAGAGGAAAGAAAACTAGTACATTTCATAGCCAAAAAGACAAAACGTTCTACCACAATAGGTACAACAAAGAAAAAAACTCAAAACAACTCTGGGTACTCGGCACACATCTATGCTTCCCTCACCCACGTACTCTCCTCAAGCCCACCATGTCTCCACAAAACACGAACCAAGGGAATGGTTCTCCGACGAAGCACCTTCTCCTTACGATCCTCGATTGTCACTGGTCTCTCCAAAAAAGTCATGTCGTCCTCGATGTCCAGCTCACCCCAATCATGGATGTGTGAATCTTCGTGCATATACCGACGGAGCTGGGACACATGGAAGACATCGTGTATCCTCAGTAGCAGTGGTGGTAATGCTAGCTGATAAGCCACTTCTCCGACCCGCCGCAACACTTCGAAGGGTCCGATGAACCTGAGAGAAATCTTACTCCCCTTGCCAAAACTCCACTGGTCATGCCAAGGGGATACCTTCAAGAACACGTGGTCTCCAACCTCAAACTCCAAGGGCCTCCTCTTGGTATCATCATACGACTCATGTTGGTCTTGGGCCGCCTTCATCCTTTCTCGTATGAGCTGAACCTTCTCTGTCGTGCTTTGGACCACCTTTGGGCCAAGGATGCCTGCCTCTCCTACTTCGATCCAACACACAGGTGAACGACATGGCCTCCCATACAAGGCCTCAAACGGGGCCATGCCAATGGTAGAGGGATGTCTATTATTGTAGGAAAACTCTACCAGAGGAAAGTATCGCACCCATGATCCTACTGAGTCCAGAACACATGCTCGCAGCATATCCTCCAAGGTCTGGATGGTACGCTCTGTCTGTCCATCTGTTTGGGGATGAAAAGTAGTGCTAAGATGCAGCTGGGTGCCAAAATAATGTTGCAATCATCTCCATACTCGCGAGGTAAACCGTGCATCTCTATCCGAGACTATAGACCTTGGAATCCCATGCAATCGCACCACCTCATCCACATACCTTCACGCCAAAGTATCCACTGTACTCGACTCCCTGATCGCCAGAAAGTGAGCCGATTTTTTCAACTGGTCCACTACCACCCAGATGGTGTCGTATCCCCCTTGGACCTTGGGTAGTCCCATGACGGAATCCATCAAGATGTCGTCCCACTTCCACTCGGGGACATCTAGAGGCTGCAGTAGGCTGCCTGGAACTCGGTGTTCAGCATTCACTTGCTGACACACTAAGCACTTGGCCATAAACTCTGCCACCGCTCGATTAACTCTGGGCCACCAAAACTGTCTCTTCAGTCCCTGGTATATCTTGGAAACTCCTGGGTGTACCGCCAGGGGTGAGTTGTGGAATTCACTGAGAACCTTGCCACACATCGCCTCCAGAACAAACAGCTTTCCCTGGAAAATCATCTGGTTTTGGCCATCCTCCGTCCATCCTTCCGGGGCATTGCCCTGGTCAACTCGATCGCACATCACTTCACACTCTGGGTCTCCCCACTGAGACTCCTCCACTAGATGAAATAGAGACGACTGCACTGTCATCTGATACAGGCAACCTCTACTGTTATCCATCCTCGCATCTAGGTGTAAGGCAGCCAACTCCTCAATCGCCTTCCAGGCGTCTGCTGACTCTCGGACCGCATCCTTCTGCGTCCTCCTGCTCAAGGCATTAGGAACTACATTTCCCTTTCCCTTAGTATAAGAGATCTCGAATTCACAATCCTGGAGGAACTCCACCCATCTCCGTTGTCGCAAGTTCAGGTCCCGCTGGGAGAAGATATAACTCAAGATTTTGTGATCTGTGAAGACAACAAAGTGTTCTCCGATGTGGTAGTGCCGCCATAACTTTAGCTCAAAAATGACCGCTTAAAGCTCCAGGTTGTGGGTGGCGTAATTACACTCATGAGGTCATAGCTTCCTAGACCCATAAGAGACCACCCCTTGTTGCTGAATCAACACACATCCTAGGCCTTGTCCTAAAGCAACACAGAACACTTCATACGCCGCCCCTTCTTCTGGAAATCTCAGCACTGGGGCACAGACCTACTTCTCCTTCAGATAGATGAAGGCTGACTCGCACTGCTCACACCACACGAAAACCTGGTCTTTCTTGGTCAGGGCTGTCAAAGGGGCTGCAACTCAGGAGAAGTTGGGTACGGACCTCTGATAGTAACCTACCAGCCCGAGGAAACTACGGACCTCTGCCACATTCCTGGGTGTTTCCCAAGAAACAACTGCCTCAACCTTTGATGGGTCCACCGCTACCCCCTGCTCGGACACCACGTGTCCGTGGAAGTGCACTTCTCGTGTCCATAACTTCCATTTTGACAACATCCCATAGATCTGATGTTTCCAGAGGACCTACAAAACCGTCCTCAGGTGCTCCGTGTGGTCCTCTTCTGACCTTGAATAGATTAGGATATCATCGATGAACACAACCACGAACTGATCCAAGTACTCCCGGAATATGGAGTTTATAATCCCCATAAAAACAGTCGGGGAGTTCGTAACACCGAAGGGCATGACCATGAACTCGAAGTTCCCATATCTGCACCTGAACTTCATCTTCGGGATGTCACTTTCCTTCACTCTCAGCTGGTGGTACGCAGACCGCAGTTCGATCTTCGAGAACCATCCTGCCCCTTTCAGTTGGTCGAAAAGATCGTCTATCCTTGGAAGAGGGTAGGGATTCTTGATTGTCACATGATTCAGCCTCCTGTAGTCTATGCACAACCTGAGACCACCATCTTACTTCTTTGCAAACAAGACTGGAGCACCCCACAGTGACGCACTCGGCCGAACATAACCCCTCTTCATCAGATCATCAATTTGGATCCACAACTCACGTAGCTCTGAAGGTGCCATCCGGTAAGGAGACATCGAGATCGGACGAGTGTCAGGCTGCAGGTCTATCCCGAACTCGATATCATGTCGAGGGGGTAGAGTCTTCACCTCCTCAAGGAAGACGTCCATAAACTCACAGACGATCTCCGGCACCTCCACCATTGTAGCATCTACTGACTCTACTGACAGATCAACTAACAAGGAGAGGAGGGGTTCCTCTCGCCTACTGCCCTTCTGACTGCTCCACTCACCGGTGAAGGTAACATGTCGGCCGCCCAAGTCCAAGAACACAACCCTTCCTCGGAAATAGTCGATGACGACACACATAGAGAATAGCCAGTTGATGCCTATTATGACATCATATGGATGTATCTGTAGCAGAAGAAGATCCCTAACTGACTGATGTAGCCCTATCATCAGTCTGCATCCCCGACAAACAAACAAAAAGTTAGTATGACCTCTGACTAGTGTGCTCAACACTAGGGGCACTAGAAGTCTCTCGGAATCTAGACCCAAGGCATGAGCTAGAATGGGTGCAAAAAAGGTGTGAGAAGCTCCGGTATCGAACAAGGAAAAAGCAAGGGTACTGAACAAACTGATCGTACCTCGAACAACCTTCGGCCCTGCTGGAACTGATACCTCCACAGCGTGTAGCTGTCTACGCCCATCTCCTCTGCCCCTTGGCTATCGGCCACCTCCCCGACCACGCCCCGGCCGAGGTCCCTAAGGAGTGCCATGAAGTTGGCCTCCTCCTCCTATGTCTTCCCTCGGAGGAGCGGGAGCTCGCTGTCCCTACTGCTGTTGCTGGAAAGGCCTGGCTGGAAGCTGCTGCTGGGGCGGGTGCTGGGGCTGTCCGCCACTACTGTACTATACTCGGTCCGGGCACTGACTCTAGAGACATCCATGGCTCCCACAGATGAAGCATCGCGGTCCCAGGCCCGAAGGAAAAGGGCGAGGACCAGGGGATCAGAACAGAAACTGCTGCGACCTGCTCCCTACTTATCGGAACCTGGAGGGCCCTGACGCTAGAGGCCTGGTGCTGATGGCATTCCCCTTCGATGGTCTCAGCTGGATCCCCTCTTGTGACACACCTCCTAGAGCGTGCATCCTCTCCACCACTTCGGCCTTCTTCTGGACCTCCAAGTACGTCGGTAGGGTAAAGGGGTTAACAACATACTGGAGGGAGGGTCGGAGCGCCTCCACTAAACATCTTACCTGAGACCCCTCATCGGGAAAGAGGTCAGGAGGAAAACGTAGGAGGTCCTTGAACTTGATTCCTAGCTCCCTCACTGAAAAACTCCCCTGTTGGAGGGAGATTAGCTCCTGTCTCTTTTCTGCCTTCATCGTCGAGGAGAGGAATTCTGCCTGAAACTCCCTCTCGAAATTAGCCCATGCCACCTCAGCCTCTCTCCTCTCCCCCATGTAAAGCATCCACCATTGACGCGCCGCTCCCCGTATCTGGCTAACGGCCTAAAGAACCCAGTTCTCGGTCGGAGCCCAGATCAAGCCGAAGGCTATCACCAGCTCCTCTAGCCACCTCTCCGTCTTCATGTCAGAGGTTCTTCCCTCATACATCTCGAGGGTTTGTCGCTGGAAGGCCCGAAGTGTCTTCTGCCACTGGTCATCCTCCTCCTCTCGATTAGCTCTCTGTTGATCGGCCAAGGTAGTCTTCGGGGCCTCGATCTCCTATACCACACGTGGTCGCCTTCCAGGTGCCATAGCTGCATGGTAAACAAGGAATGCCTAAGCCCAAGTAGTATAGAATATTGTTCTTTAAAACTTCTTAAACTTTTCATTTATTCTTAATTCCAAAAACACCCCAGAAACATGAGAACACAAGTCATTATGATTCCTGTACCTTTACTAGGGTCTCTCTACCCTGAAATCAGCGTGGCCTTACTTGGTCATTCAGTAGGTCCAGAGTCCTTGCATCGGATCACGGGGGGCCCTAAAATCTCGTGTCCTAGCCGGTCTTCCCTGGCCTAATTCACGCACCAAGGTCACCCAACATTGTTTCCTTACCATCCCATGAAATCCTCACTATGCCTAACTCCAGAATCCATCCTATATCTCAACCATCACCTTTGATATCATTCTGTCACGACCCACCTTCACCAAAAGGAGGGAAGCGTCAGCAGGTTGCCAAGCCCTTACTTCTTTAAGTTGAAGGAGAGATAATGACCCTCGAAACCCACCTTCTATATGTCCCGAAGTGGCGACTAGCACCAAGGGTATGGAAATTACACACAAAATGGAAGGCATTACCATTTTTCTATTTTATAGGGTCTGGAGATAAGATGATGTAACCCAACAACACCAAAAATAAAAGAAAATTAAATCCAAAAGTAAACCATTCCCACATGTATGTTCCAAAAGTAAAGGCCACAAAGTAAAAAAGTGACTACCAGGGGTAAGTACCAAAGAAGGAAAAACAACAACTGCAACTGCCCCAATGGTCCGAGCTAGTAAGGTCCTACGTGATCCCTGAAGTCCTCATGGAATCCTGAAAGCAGTTTTATATACGTAGGGTGAGAATACAAGTACACTCAGTAGGGAAAACCAAAGACTCTCGTGCACAAGTGGGGGAACATACTAAAGTCCCATGAGAAAAAGAGTAAACCAAACACTTAATAAGGTAAACTATCCACCCAAGCCTCACCAAGGCACACTCCCCAAATAACGCAAGTCAAGTAATATATATAATAAGAGCACATCGATGTTTGCGTACCTCATGCCACTTTCCCACTAGTTATTAAGACATCCTACGCATCGAACCAATCCTGCTATTCTCACCGCAGTCTCACTGCCACACCCGCCCACACACACCTGGACCACAACCACATGCAATCCCACTGCCGAAACCCGCCCGCAAACACCTGGGCCACAACTGTCACGCGTAACCACGCCTGCAAACACCTAGGCCAGAACAACCACCGCCACGCCCGAAGACACCTGGGCTAGAAGATCCTCTTCCATGCCCGAAGACACCTGGGCCTCATCCCGAAGACACTTGGGAAACCACCTGCTGCACACACCTGGCCAACCACCACACTACCCGGCCCGAAGATTCTTGGGCTAATAATGGACCTCCGGCCATTACAGCCTGCCCGAAGATAATTGGGCTATCCGAGAAAGGGAGCAGAAAAGGAGTTAATAACCATCCACTAATAATAGTGTTGGGAAAACACCCTCCCCCATGAAATGGGGGTGTTCGACACTAGGTGCTCAACTTGGGTGGGGCGCGAATAAGAAACACATAACTACAAGTATATATTTAGGTAACAAGCACTCACCCAAAGTTAGGTTTTTCTTCAGCCAGCCTAAAGGACACAAACAACACTTAAGTCTGAGTCACAACTCTCGCCAACAAAACCCATTTGTCCCATTCCTATTTTCATGTTCAGTAATAATGTTTGAATACGTTTATGCACTACCGGGAAACTAATATCATAAGCCAAACCCAAGGAAAAGAACCAGCCAAAGGTCAATTTAAGTTCACACACCCAGTTCTCTTGTAAAGTCACAACAACAAATGGATAAGTGAGATCCCTCAAAGTACTGGAACCAAAGACAACCCCGAGACACTGCCCCGTGTCCCCTCCCCAAAAAGGTTTCTCATCATCATACGAACCCACCCCAATTCATGATATAAACAAGGTAACCACCCGGTCTTAAAAACTCACAGCCACTGAATCCATAACAACACGAGATCTTATCCCCAATCTCATAACCACCGAGAGTATAAAAATAGGGGATCCCATCCCCTACCACACCTCCAACAATCGTCCCGTAAAAGAAAAACAACCAAACCACTACCACTAACACAAAGCAGGGCCATGCCAGTATTTTCAGATTTATAAGATTTAACACACTCCATGATTTCAATTTACGTGTGCTTTAACCGGGGTTATCACAGAAAAGTATTGATCCTAGTGCCTTAATTTATTTAGTCGGATATACGTGATTAACCAATTTATTTTTTCACAGCACGAGTTCACAACCACAAAACAATCCATTAAACATCACCAGGGGTTCATTAGTGCATAAAGAAAGACCACCAACGACCATGATTTTCAGTAGGTGTAAGCCCATACAATTCAGAAATAAGTTCATAATATAAAACAACATCAATGATCACAGCCCCCATTCTCCCTTTATAGAATCGGTTCATTATATTTATTTAGGTCTGGTTTATCCAATTCTACAGAATCAAAAGCACGCCCACCCAGCATGATACACAAAAGAGAGAGACGAAGGAGAAATTCCCTACATGTTTATCAATGATAGACGCATAGGCTGGGTGTGGAACTTCACACATAGCGATGAGGCTCGCCTGAACGAATAGTGACTCGTCTGAACGAAGGGTACTCTAGCGTAGGGTGAACGAGAAAGTAACCCTACTGCGAACCCTTTAGTTTATAAGGTCCGGGGACGGTTGGGATAATAACGTGAAAACGCGTAAGGCGCGGAGTCGTGGGTTGACCACGCGACCCCACATGTTATTAAAGGGTCGGGCGATTTAAACCGATGCACACACCGGGTTAATTCATTAAATATTTAATTAAAACGTTTAGGGGCATTACCGGGCTTTAAAACAAGCTCAAAGAGGTCAAAATAGGTTTTAAAACCTAATTCGCGCAAAAAGGAGAGCTACTGGAAAGAACCCGCAGGGGTAGGCTAGAGCCACCGATAGCTGAGAGCTACCGGTGGCTGTCAGCGACAGGTAGGCTACAGCAACCGGTAGACAGAGAGACTGGTAGACTCCGGCTACCAGTAGACCGAGCTACCGGTAGGCCTACTACCGGTAGGCCTACCGTTATGCCAAACATCACTGAGATTCCTAGACCAGAAAACCCAACATGAGATTTTCACAAAGTAATGGACCCCTAAAACCTGGGCCATTACACAGATATAGGAACTTTTTTAAAAAGGTCCTGGTTGGATTAAAGTTTGATCCAACCCAGGTCACACATAAAACTGCATCAAAACTCACTTAGATTATCTCCAAAGGACCACCTTGCCACAAGGGTTCTTATGCCATAGATGGCGCATCGACCGGACGCTCGGTCTGTTAGTTACACCCCTTTCCGTGAAACAGGGGTGATCATGCCTTGGTCCGACCCAGCTCGGTCGGGCCCACCGGAATATGCCAAAGGGTCCGCTTCCCAAAAAGGAGTCCCAAATCCACTGATGGAATGTCAAATAGACACTCGGTTCTTCAGTTACAAGTATTTCTTTATTCAGGGGCCGGTTGGGTCTGGGCCCGGTCTGACCCGGTCAGGCCGGCCCGACCCAATGGGTCCTAGGGTCTACAAGACCACGCCCGGGTCTGGCCTGTTAAGGTTCGTCCCAGTTCACTGGGTCTGCACTGACGGGGTCGGCCCAGCTGGTTCGCAGGCCCGGGTCGCGGTTGGCCCGGCCTGCCGGCTTGGGCTCGACCCACCCGCGTTGGCCCGGTCTGCCTGAAGGCGGACCGCTGTCTCCAGTTGGCCCCAGGGACATGGGGATGTTTTATCTAGATGGTGGGGCACTTCCCCACCGCTTTCAATGGTCGTCTTGGTGGTCGACCGATCTGCAGCCGATGCGGCACAGTTTGGGGTCGCGCCCCCCCTCCTGATGCTGGCGGTGTCTGCGGGCACCGCCCTTCTCCCAAAAAGTCGGCTCGGGCCAGCCTCCACTGACCACCACGGTGAATGAAAGTGCACCACCTCCCCACTGCCCGCGACCGATTATCGAGGGCCTCCTCCGACCACCGCCGACATAGCACTTCAATGGTTCTTTCCGCGGGCCACCGTACGTGCTCCGATGGTCCGTTCTTGGTGTCGTCAGTGCCTACGAGTCTCCCGGATTTCATCTGTCACAACATGACCCTCTATCTCACGTTTCCATAAAAATTGAGGAAAGTCGTCCCCAAAGAACGCAACATGAACGAAGCGGCAGTGGGTCCATGCCTTGTTCGTTCAGCCCACATCCTCCGCGTTAACATGATAACAAGCGGGAGAATATTTGTCTAACATTAACGATTAAATAAACACATTTCAATAATGTTAAACCAAAACCAAACATAAACCCCCTACCTCAAGATTCATTGGTGGTGTTGCGGTTGCAGCGGGAGGAGCGTCCATGTTGGATGGAGTCGTCGGCGTTTGTCAATCCTGGATCGTTGCCACCCGAGCTTTAGTCCCCCGTCAGTGGATGTTTCCACAAAACCCCGACAGAGTTTCCTTTCTTGAAGAAGTCGTGCCAAAACCCCACCCTGAGATTTATTTAAATAGGAGGTGGAAAGGTGAGTAACGCATTAAATAATTAACGATGTTCATTGAATTAATTAATGAACCTATTTTAATTCACAACGGTGGAGTTATGCAGTTGATGAGTCAATCCATTAAATGGCTTGAAAAGTCATTGGTCCCACCACCGCCTCTCATCTGTTGGAGAAAAATAAAATAAAATTACAATTTCATGTTATTTTATTATTCTTTAAAAAGTAAAAAATATATCTTTTTCTCCCAACCAACTGTGGTTGAAGTAAATCTTCTCTTAAGAGAATCCCAGCATTGTGGATTCAAAGGTACTCTCGAATTTCAATTCCGAGCACCAGTTCAAAAGATAGAAAACGCCACCCGTGCGTTTACTGCATGTACCTTAAAAAAGATCAAAAATTCATTCAGGGCACACTGGGTATCGAAATCACACGCCGTCAATTTTCACAGACTTTTAATAATCCCAAATAATTAAAAAAAATTACATGGAATTTTCTGGGTCTTTACATGTGATGGATAATTTATCATAATATCATTTTTTAATACTTATTTATTTATTATTCATCCCATCTACTGAAATGTACAAAAATAAATGGGCATATCCATCATATGTTATTTATCCCATATACTATTATATCTCACTAAAATGTACAATAATATATTACTGAATACATTGAATTCCACATAGTGTGCTTTATCTCACTGAAATGTATAGGAATATATTGTGTTAAATGGAATTTATTTACTAGTACATTATGTTTAGTGAAATTTAATCTTTTTGAATATGGAACTGTTGAAACTGACATTTAATTTTGATTGACTATCAAGATATATATAATCATCCTTTTTGGTTGCTTCCTATACAACTAAGGGGTCTAGATTTTAATGGTACAATATTTAGAGTATCCAGTCAAGATGAATTCATTTGTAATTTAAAAATAATTGCAACTAAAGGTTTTTTTCCATTAAACTATTTTAATTTTTTATTTATGTTATTTTTATGCATAGTATACCCATATCAATAGCTTTATGTGATGTTATTTTGAAAAAACTTCTATTAACATATTGCATGTATAGAAATTCAAGGTTACCCTTAAGGAACTAATTGCTTACCCTTATGATACCACTTATGCACACCTCTTCTTTGATGGAAAATTATTCATATTGTATTTATTTGTCCTTCATATATTATTTTTATAAATTTCTTCAATCTTTATCATAGCTGGTATAACCCAGTGATTTCATTTCTGTATTTTAATTTGTTCCTTAAAACAATATTGTGAGTTTCTAGTTCATGGAGCTTGATGCACACTTATATGATTTCTAAAAATTTCCTCTAAAATAGTGAACCTATTTTCTAGTAGAATATCCCTTCATGGGTAAATTGTTTCATTGTATGTTATATGAATAAATGTTCTGTATGTGAATTTTTAAAATCTCTTTTAGCTATGGTATCTTGGATATTTCATGGGGTTAGAACATATAAATTATTTACCAATGTAATGACACCTCATGAGGTCTTCTTTTGAGTTAGATATTGAGATTTTAGGCATAATTATTTTATAAAGTCCATGGGAATCTTGACACACAATCATGGCATGTCCAAACCTTCCAAAATAGTATAATTTTATTTCTACCATATTCTTGACCTCCTTCATTATTGAATTACCTAGAATATTACATTCATTTTAAGATTTTAGATTTTGTTTTTTTTATTTCTCTTGATTGGACCATCATAGTGCGGATATTCATGTTTTCTTCTCCCTTTAATGGGATGACTTTTATTTCATGTTCCTCAATCTTCTCATGTTTCATTCATATTTTTGCAGTCATTTCATTCAAGAGTGAGATAACATCCACACCTAATTTCCTCATTTCTTCAAGATGATTCCTAAGTGGGAGAACACTTTCCATATAACTCCTTCTCTATGGCCAGTTACTTCATGAATTTTTGGGTGTTCTCTTAAATCATGACATATTGTTCATCCATTTTAGCTCCATTGTTCATTATTTGAAAATTCAATGCCTCAAGAACTCTATTTAGATTTTTTAAGCCAAATCATCTTGACATATATACTAGATACACTTCTAGAATCACTCCCATTTGATCCATATATTCTTTTAAGTATGATATCTCTTATTGGTGGATACATAAACACTACCTATATTTTAAATCTTATGTTATTTCATTTTAATTAGTAGAATAAAATATTTATTCTATCCCCATAATATAGTCTAAATCTCCCGATACACATGATTTATTCAAACTAGGGTAAGTATGAGATAAAAAATGGATTCAATTTTTTTTACTGTGATTGAATATTTATTATTCCTTCCAGTATGTCTTCATAGATTTTTATGGGTTCTTGTTTCAAGAACCCATGTCATAACATGTTTTAAAAAATCAGGTAAATCTGCCACCATTATATATAAATTTTTAATACCGATTTTATTAAATCTACATTCTTTTACCTTTTTTGTAAGGTTAAAAATTTATTTATCAAATTTTATTATGTGTTTTTAATTTGTGAAACCTATATTCTATAACTACAACATCTCTGAATTATATGTTTGATTTTTTTATTAAATAAGGAATATTTGATTATTTAAAGGTCTATTTGGTTGGTCCATTAATTATAACTGGTGTTTATTATTTGTATAAAGATTATTTTCAAGTGGTTTTGACATCTTTATGGTTATGAATCCAAAAATATGACATCTTCTTATTGCATATTCTAGGTGTTTGATCTATTAAATTGCACATAATAGATTGAAAATCTTTTTTAACAATTTTTTATTGGATTATTTAATTTTTCTATAAATTCTAGAATTTATGATCATATTTCTTAACTAAATATTTTTAGGCAAGACCAATATTGAACACGTTGTAAGTAAAGGGCATGTGTGGATTTGATAGAATCTAAAAACAATTGCATTTCTTTCTTTTTTCTCCATATGTGAGCTAGCCACCCAATAAGTTGAACTATAATAATATGTTTATTTAAACATATATTTTAACCTATAGTTCACCCTAAGATTATAAATTATTATATAAAGGGTTTAAATATTCTTCTTGACTACATCTATGAAGCTATGGTACTTCCCACTTCATATAACTCATGATTTTGTTTATTCTTCTATTATTTGATGGGATATACATATCTAATTCAAAAAAAATTTCTTAAATATTTTTATAATGAATATGTGATTTATATCTAGTTGCAAACTTGGAATGGTGAGTTGCACACCTGGAACTAGATTTATAGAAAATTGATAACTTCTTGTAGGTTGATTGTTGCATCTGTATTCTGATATGGATAAATGTTGATGATATCTCTTTTTTTTCTAGCAACACTAATCATGGAATTTTTTATTTATGAAGTAGATTATCTATAATTCCTTTGAACAAATATGATGTCTATATTATACTAACAATTGGGTGATGGTGTGTATAAAATGACATCCTAATTTGACCCATTATGAATTTAAACTCTTTTTATTGGGAAATGATATGAATTCTTTCAACACATCCTTACATATAAATGAAGATGTTTCATACTAATTTAATGTGATGTTATACATTTATCCCTTTTTCTCATCATTGGTGATGAAAGTTATTTTCTTGGAACCTTTTGTTGTTTGTTTGGTGTATGTTTATTTCTATACAGGCCTTGTATTTTCATTAATGTGAAAGTTCAATATTTTTTCATGAATCTATAACCTTATGAGGAGTTTAGAGGACATGAAAGCTAGAAATATTGATATATATAAATTCTTGTGACTCGAAGGCATGAGATGAGGTGATTTGTTTGGTTATATTTATGAATAGAGGTTATTAGTGGATTTTTTGTTGGTAGATGAATGATTTATGAAAAATTATGAGTGTTTCGGTGCGGATGTGCGTCGGGTTACGCTGTTCCGCCAGGACGCGTTCGCGCGTGCACCCTTCAACCCGAGGGGATGGGCGCGCGGCTTGTGGTCCCGCAGTCCCGCATTCCAAGGGCGGGCGACATTCGTCCCTTATTTAGGGGCGTCTGCTCCTTGATCGAAACCGGGATGATGGGATGTCGGCTCCTCCTTCCGTGGACGTCTCCTCGGAACTCGTCGCCTAATTCGGGTCTCCCTCATAGATTTAAGAATGTTCGTGAATCTCGTTCCTGGCGCCATGTCTCCATGGACACCGGTTAATTACGCTGCTTCCGCCCGGACGCTCCAAGGAGTCTGGTCGGGGCAGCAACCTGCGGTGAGGAGACCGGGTGGCTCTGGGTGTCGGGGGCGTGTCTTAACACTGCGCCTCTGCATGTCTACCTTCCGTCCCTAATAGGGCTCCTCGAAGGTGTGATGGCCTGAGGCATCCCGCGCTGGGTACGGGGAACTGCGTTGCCTGAGGTTTTCCTCAGCTTCCCATGTTTAACACGGGGTATGCCGCGAGTTTAACGTCCAGCAGGGACGGCATCGGACTGATCAACACGAGGAATGGACCAGATGACAGAACCCCTTGCGGGGAACCTCCGACGCTGGGGCCAGCACATGGGTGGCTTCCCGAGTGAAGTGGAGTGGGATGAAATGGCATGACCCCACCGGGATGTGGCGGCCCGGGTGCGGATCAGGATGGATGATGGAGTGAAGAGCTTGGACCCCGTAGGGGCTTCCTACGTACCGTGCGTTAGCGCGGATCAAAGTCAGCGTAGTTCGGATATACAGTTTAACGTCATGTTGGACGTCGGCAAGCCGACTCACAAAGAGATCGAGGCCGCCGGGCGGAGGATTGAACCGAACCACCTCGCACAGAGGGGGATGGAACGGCCGGGTAGATCACAGTTTTACGTCATGCTGGACGTTGGCAAGCCGACTCACGAAGAGATCGAGGCCGTGGGGAAGCACAATGGAGATACGCACGTGCAGTCCCCCAAAGAGGCGGATTCATAGGTGAATCAACGCAAGTGTGAACCCGGGAGGGGTCCACTGATGGAAGAACCGACGTAAATACGACCAGGACGACCAGGTGGTGGGCTTGAACCTCGGAGAGGCTTCCTACGTACCCTGTTTAGAAGACAGGGATCAAAGTCCACATAGTTCGTTCTGTTTGCAACACTCTACCTCCGTGGGCGAAGGCCACTCCAATCCCGACATCCCTGCAGAGACGAGCGGGTGGGGGCCACATCCAAACCGGGAGGACCCTGCGTGCGAGGCACGGGATCGGGTGAAACGGACGGTTTAACGTCTTGCCGGACGAAGTACAGTTTAACGTCGTGTGTTGAGGATGAAGCGGACGGTTTAACGTCTTGCCGGACGAAGTACAGTTTAACGTCGTGTGTTGAGGACGAAGATGCTTGGCAGTTTAACGTCTTGCAGCGCGGACGATGGTGCAGTTTAACGTCGTGCGGGACGTATGCTGCCGCCTAATGGGTCCGTGTCACTTCGCGCAGGCCTGGAGGGCCGCACGGGAAGACAACGCACGTTGCGGGCACCCGGGATGAAGGTCATCGGGCGCCACGCAGACGGGTACCCTCAGGGGGTCAAAGGGGGCGACCCTGGCGGTTTGCGCGCAAAAGAGGAGCTTTGCGCGCAATACCGCGGGTCGGCGCGCAAAAGAGGAGCTTGGGCCAGAACTTTGCGCGCGGATGATAGAGATTGCGCGCACCGGGCTTCGGATAGTGCACGGGGGCAACAGATCATTCTTTAATCGAATGACCACTTTGAAAATGGGGGGTGCGCGCAATCGGGTTGGATTGCGCGCACCCGGGGGGCAATTGCGCGCAAGAGGCTTCTTTTGTGCGCAAATGCCTTTGAGTGAAGGGTTATTCAAAAGGAAAGGAGCCAAAGGGATTGCGCGCGAAGGCGAAACCCAAGGCTTTCTTGCGCGAAAGAAAAGAGGTTACCTGAAGATCGGCATTGCGCGCGGAAGGGGTTGGATTGCGCGCACGAGAGACCTTTCGAATTCTGGAAACCCCCAAACCGTCGGGGGTCGCCTTATATTTATAGGCAACCCCGGGCGTGGAATCCAGTTCGCGGGCGCGGAATTCTCTTCGCGGGCGCGGAATCGGGCCCGGCGCGCAAGGGAGTCGCGCGGGCCACTGGCGCGCAAAATTGCGCGCCGGCCCGACGCATTTTGCGCATCCCGGGAGGTTTGCGCGCGGCTCATCAACTTTGCGCGTGTGTCTCCAAAATTCCGCGCAAGGCCTCCGGGCCCTCCGAAACGTGCTTCCGACTCCAAATATGACCTCGCTTTCCGCATCCGGAGCTTTGTTTGGGAACAACGGACTTTTCCGGCGTCTACAAAAGCCCCCCCTCGGAATCTGATCGGCGAGAGGTCGCAACGATCGGGTTCCGAGGGAGACGCCGGAATGCCGAAGTCCTGGGTGGCACGGGACTGTGGCGCACAAAAAGGGGCGTCGGGCGCGAAATTCGCCGGTGCGGTCGCGCAAAGCGCTTTCCGCGCGGCGCGGACTCCCGGCCTTGCCTATAAATAGGGGCCCTGGGTCCCCCGCACCGTACACTGGCCTTCCGCGTGATAAGCATTCGAGCTCTTGTGCGCGAAATTGCCTTTTCCGGCGCGGAATTCGCCCGCTCGTCGCGCAAACCTGTCCGGAATTCTGCCTGCTTTTGCGCGAACACCCGGGGTTTTACGCGACGGACTTCCTGATTGCGCGCCGTCCACTAGGATTGCGCGCCAACTCTCAAACTTCTCTACCAGCCTCGTCCGCTCCCGCACGCTTCATCCCTTTACCCGCACGACTCCCGAAGATTCTGAGATGGCCGCGAATCAAGGAAATGAGGGGGATTCCGCCACTCGCAGAGCTGAGATGGCGACGAACGAGGAGGTCTACGGAGCCAAGGAGATTGTTTCCAACAATCAATCCTTGTTCGACTTGCTGACGCCGGCCCAGAAGACATATCCACTGTCGGACAACCTGCCGCTCTGGAACTTCGGCATCCTAGATGAGGTTCCGGTGCCAGGGTTCGAGGTTGATGCGCCACGGACCTGGGTGACTCGGGAGGACGAGCTTCCCCGCTATAACATCACCAACAATGGGCATCCTGCCAGGGAGACCAGACACTTGGATGTCTATGTCCTGAACCCGAGGACGCGAACCATCGTCGGAAGTGAGCCTACTGCGGAGAACTCTCCAGCCCTCTACTCGAGCATATATCGCCAGAGTGTCACTGACGACACCAAGGGCTGGCTGAAGGACTGGGACTTGCGATCTGGGGGCAATTTCACCAGTGAGTGGGCTTTGGCGTTCTGGGTACGCCACACTTGCGATCACTTCGCGGAGGAGCTGCGGTACATCGGCCTGTTTGAGGCGGTGTGGACGTCGCAGTTCCACTTCTACCAGCAGTCCGAGCTCAGGCCGGAGCTGTTCACCCGCTGGTCCCCGGATACCAACACCTTTCATCTTCACCATGGGGAGGTCGGCATCGGTCTCTGGTACATCCACTGCATCGGAGGTATCCCGCTGGAGGGTTACCAGTACGATGAGTTCCTGCCTCCGAAGAACACCTGGGAAGACAGGTCACGGACTCCCATTCTGACCTGGCATCTGCTTGACCTGGCTACGCAGCGGCTCGGGATCAAGGACTTCCAGAAGGACATAGCCTACAAGGAGTGGTTCGGCCAGTTCTTGGAGCATGACCCGGCAGTCAAGATGCCAGGCAGGGGGAAGCGGTGTCCGACCGCGGCTCAGAGGAGCCGGAACGGGTCGTACTGGCGGGTCCTGGAGACGGGCGACTACCGCTCATGGGGGTACCGCGTCATCGAGGCCCGGGACCCAAATGTCCGGTACGCGGCGTTCCTGGCCGCCTTTCTGAGTGGGTGGATCCTGCCAGTGCGGGACGCGAGAATGGGCGTCCGCCCGGCGACACTGGCGATGGCGGGCGCTATGGCCGCCAACAAAAGATACAACCTCGGGGTCCCAGTACTGGCGAAGCTGTATGCCATCCTGGGACGCATCTCACGAGGGGGGTCGCCACGAAGGATCTGTGGGCCCTTCCAATTATTCCACGGC
Organism: Viscum album; assembly: GCA_963277665.1. Lineage (NCBI taxonomy): Eukaryota > Viridiplantae > Streptophyta > Magnoliopsida > Santalales > Viscaceae > Viscum > Viscum album. Next base: position 682,530,423 of record OY728139.1, on the reverse strand, counting down.
TGGGTGGCTGCTCACCTTGGTGGGTACACGTTTCCGAACGCCATCATTCCTCCGGACAACGGCCTGCGACCCTCCCTGCTGAACATTGCGGGGGTCACTCCGATGACCCTAAGTGAGGAGGGAGTGAGGATTCGGATTGGCAATCACGCCAATTTCAACTTCAGCCCGTTCCCCACTCCCGTCGGCCAGATGATCGACAATGGGCAGGGTCCGCTGGAGCAGCATGAATACTTCCTGAACATGCGGGGCGGGGTGCTCGTGGCTCGGATCGACGGGAAGGTGATCTGCGAGCCTTACGTGCCAACCCGGTTCGCCAGGCAGTTCGGGTGCCTTCAACGGATGCCGAAGAGGGTATTCACTGCTGTCCGGGAGGAGACGAACCCCGGCGTCCTTCGCCAGATGTGGCTGATGTTCGTCGCCTTTGGCTCTGGCGACGTCATCACTCTCCCTCCTACCGGGGTCGACGCAGGCCTGGCAACCGAGTACGCCGAACACTGGGCCATCGCGTACCCCGAGGGGCTTCTACGGAAGCCAGTTCGGCAGCTCGAGGTCACCCGTGCGGAGACCGGGTGTCAAGGAAGGAGGCGAGGCGCCGTTACACGGGGGAGAGAGGAGGCGCGCCAAGCAGCGGAGCCGGCGCGAGCAGGGACTTCGGCAGCGAGCACATCGCAGGCTGCCGCCACGACCTCTGCGCCCAGAGAGGGGGCACGTGCGGTGGTCGAAGAGCAGCCCGGGAAGCAGGTAAGGCGTCTGCTCGAACCCTCCCACGATGCAGTCTTCCCGGCGCTGTGGTCGGCCTGGATGACCCTGCGGCAATCACTGGGGACCGACGCCATCTGGCGAAAGATACTCAGAGAAGGAATCCATCTGCCAGAGGTCGGGCGCCTCCATATCGCCGACAGGGTGGACTTCAACCGGCAGTATGCGTATCTGACGGCCATGGACGAGTACGCGCGCCAACGTGGTCAGCGTGCGGAGCCATCCCCTCTGGTGAAGGTGATGCTCGGTCTAGAACCCGCTCCGGAATAGATGCCGGCGGCGGAAGATAACAGTAGCAACGACTCCGAGGAAGAGGAGGAGATGGGGGAGGATGAAGGCTCCGAGGGAAGATCCCATCAGGGGAGCCCGTGGGAGAGCGGCGAGGTGGCCGGCTCTGACAATGTTGATGTCACTGAGCTCCTCGAGGTCCGCTTCTATACCTACTCAACCTGCTTCATCCATTCTCTTATGCAGCTTCTAACCCATTTCTCCACCTTTCTCAGGAGCGCACGGATGTTGGTCAGGCGTCCTCAGCGGGATTAGGAGAGGCGCCAACAGGACAAGGCGGGGGCCAGACGCCCATTATTGAATTGACAAGCGCTGAAGGGTCCCCTGCTGCAACTGTTCCTGCGGCGGCCGGGGCAGCGGAAGATGACGCTCTGAACGTCCGTAAGTCTCCTTACTTTACTGCTGGTGCTTGCCATTGACGATCCGTGACTAACCATGGAATGCCCCGCGCAGTGATCTCAACACTGGAGGCTCGTCGGGTTGCCGAACCCGGGCCATCCACGAGTGGACCGGCGGCAGACATGCCACCTGCTCCGGAACAGACTTCCCGCACCGAGCTGGCCCCACCAACTACTGATCAAGGGGCTACGGACATCGGCGGTGCTGACATCGGAGAGAGGTCGGGGGCTGGCGAGGGTGTCAACGCCGCTGGGGAGAGAGAAGAAGGTCGCCCAGATGTTGGGGAACCTATCCCCCATGAGGACATCCCAGGGGCGGACCCTGCAGCAGACCTGCTGGCTGCCTTCCCTGCCTACCGGCCTGCCGACCCCGAGGAGATGGATGACTCAGACGCGGAGGCGGTCGAGGAGAGCCGGATAACGTGCCGCAGGGGGTGGAATTTCATCCAGCGCTTCCTCAAGCGAGACCCATCGGAGTGGCTGGGGCGCATGGGATCACTTCAAACCTGGCTGCGCTTCCTGTGTGCCGGGGGAGCTGATGCTCAACGCCTCCATCTGACGGTCCGTGATTTCATGGCCGAAAAGATGCGCGAGAGCTGCCGGCGTGCCGACGTCGCACAAAGTCGGGACATGTCGGAGAGCACGCGGGCGCTCCTCGCGGCGGAGCAGGAAGTCCGGCGTCTCGAAGGGCAGGCGGCAGAGAAGGAGGCCTTCGTCGCACCGTGTAATGAGCTTGTGGAGCAACTATCGGCCCAACTGATCGACGCCCAGGTACAGCTGACGAAGGCGGGCCAACAGATGGTCACACTCCAAGTCGAGCGGGAGCGTGCACAGGCCAGGATCGACGAACTGCGTGCTGCGACCGCCGACGAGGAGAGGGCACGCAGAGAGCGAGAAGCAGCCCTGGAGGCCGCCAGCCAAAGGGTAGCGGCGTTAGAAAGACTTATCCAGCACGCTAATCCCTAGGGGCTTTGTTTTTTTCCATTCCCAGAATATTTTGCTTCCGCTACTCAATATTTCGATCCATTTTGTATGAACCAATATATTTATCTGCATCTTTTGGCTTAACATGCTCGACCACAATTCATTGTCTTGCGGGAGCGTTAACCAAGCTTCAGGCATCCACAATTGGGCCTGGATTTCTAGAGAAAAGAGGGAGATCATTCCTAGGAAAGGAGACCTCAGACCTAATCAATGTATCATCCCCCCAACTCGTTCCAACACATGAGCGGGACAACGCTAGGGGCGTTGAGATTTTATCCGAACATAGGGAAATGAGAAAGGGTGAATCGCGCATCCCGAATTCAGAAATCCACAACGGTTGGCCTTCCAGGAAATGCCCAAGACGGCAAGCGGACAATGGATCAATCGACCATACTACTGCGATAGACGGACCGACGGTCATCATCCATATGGCAGGAGGCGGATCACATGTCATCATCAATGCCGCTTTGGGGGTTCCTTCAGGCACAAGGGTGGAAATCCAGATCAACAGGGCATGCGAAGCGTGGGGCGAAGTGACGATTTGTTTGGATAGAATCCAACGCTCTCAAAATTGCGCCACCGTGGGGAAAGCGTATTAGGCGGATGCATTAATCTGGCCGTGAATCACCCCAATTCTCAGACAGAACCTCTTTGATGAGGAAACTGTCGCTTCCCATCATTGCGATGGGGCATCCCGAGCTGAATCGGGGAGAATATCACAACTGCACCACTCTACCCGAAGTCAGGCCAGGCGGCCGGCGACGAGGAGGGGCGGGACTTGGCGATCCCTGAGGCTGGACCCGAGTCAAAATGCCCGGGCGTTCCTACGTACTCCATCAGGCTGGAGATCAAGCCATACGTAGTTCTGCGAGTGCAGTTTAACGTCATGCAGGACGCAGAACCCCGTTTGGGGAGATCTTAGTTTAGGGTCGTAGAGCTCGGACCATAGGGGCATATCTTAGTTTAAGGTCTTAGAGCTCGGACCATAAGGGGAGATCTTAGTTTAAGGTCTTAGAGCTCGGACCATAAGAACCTCAAAGTACGCCGCATCGTGGTCCTATCCCCTGGATATGCGAAGATGCACTGGGGAATAGTGTCAAGAGTGTCGAGATTTTGCCTGGTCAGAATGGGAGGTGGAAAATGTGATGTGAATCATGCGGCCATTCACTCAAGGACTGGGGGCACCGGCGTAACGATATGGGAGTACTATCAACCGTGGCGGAAGAGCAGCATCAATATCGCACTAACCGTTGATGGAATGAGGCAGCAAACGAGCATCGACCGCTCAATCGCAGGATTCATATCGATTTGCTGCCCGAGGCCATTGGGGGCACCAGCCCGAGTCGGTGGGAGAGCACTGAGGCATTGTGTCCAAACCGTTCGCGGGGGCTCCACCCAGGGCGTAGGCTATGGGTCCGAATGAAAGGGAGCACGAAGCCTGAAAATGGAAGGAACCTGACCAAGCTAAACCTGACCCTCCTGGTAATAAACCAGAGTACTCTTGACACCAGTGGACCACTGCAAGGGGTCGAGGGACACGCCTTGAGGGTGGTCTGAAGGCGGCGGACTCCCCAGAGAAGGGGGGAATCTTTAAGAGGTGGGGGCTGGACCCGAAGTTCAAACACCCGGGCGTTCCTACGTATCCCATGAGGATGGGAATAAAGCCACACGTAGTTCTTGAAGCACGGCGCAACACAATCGGGCACCAGCGCGGGGAAGGGTGCGGGTCTAACCCTCGCACACAGAAGAAGCGGTATTTGATATTTCTTGTTTGTCCTTAAAGATGGATGGTTTTTCGTGCAGCGACATGCCTGTGATTAAGGAATCCCTAGCGTTTCCACAATAATCAAGCCATGAAAGGCATTGATGAATGGCGTGGTTATTAACCAGCGCCCAACGTGAGTGTCCCCTGAGGAGAACATCACGATGCAGTGCCGTTTCTCGTCGGGCGGCCAAGACGATCACAGTTTACGGTCGTGTGGTAGGACCAGACAACACAGTTTAAGGTCGTGTGGTTCGGACCATGGAGGAATCCGCTTATCGCGATATGGCGGACTCAGCGGAGGTGGGAACATACCCAGCCCTGCGGTCACGCACGATTCCAGGAGAAGGATCCTGGGATAGGGGTCGACGTATGTCCATCACCCAAGGGGCAGAGATGCTAGCCTCCAGATATACTGGGCCCAAAACGCGATTGTTCGGGCGACTCCTTCCTCCTTATGGGGACGAGGGTCCAGCTATACACGGCCCTTAGGGAGGACATCGGCATATATCCTTGGTGCTCAGATCGTGGGAGCCTCGACAGACACCATTACCCTGGTTGGCCTGCCTAACATGTAAAGGTGTACTGAAGGTCAGTATGAAGAGAGTGTCGAGATTCCACTACAACGCACAAAGGCGGAGTGTGATGAGGACCGCGCAACCAATGTTCGGAGCCTGAAAGAGCCGACATGGCGATCAAGGATGTCGCTGACCATATTCGCAACACAACATCCGGTCGCGTCAGCCTAGGATAGGGCAAGCAAACGAGCATCAACCGCTCAAGCGCAGGATTCATATCGATTTGCGGCCCAGGACCCGCCGGTAAATCGACCCGGAGCGGTAGGAGAGCACTGAGGCATCGTACCCAAACCGCTAACGAGGATCCCTTTGAGTGAAGGCTCGAACAAGAGGAAGCGCGCGGCCCGACAAGCAACACAGGACTTGTCGGGATTGAATCCGACACCACGGGTCATAGACCGAAGTACCCAAAACATGTTAACAGATCACCAGAAAGGGTCGGAGGACTCATCCTGAGAGCAACCAAAAGACAGCAGATCCCCGTGATCAACCAAGAGACGGGGCTGGACCAGAGACACAAGCGTCCAGGTGGTCCTACGTATCCCATAAGGGTGGGAATCAAGCCATACGTAGTTCTTGAGAGGCAGTTTAACGTCATGCAGGACGATGAGGGGTGTGAGGTAGTCCTACACACGGGGGAGGCATATGGAGCGGCCAGTAGACCAACGTAAATGAGGACATAATCCCCGCTCACGCCACACGCCTCGCACAAAAAGGAGGGGAACTGGGGCCAGAGGCCCAACGCGGGATAGAGATTCCCGAGAAATGGGGCTGGGCCTGAAACATGAATGTTCAGGCGGTCCTACGTATCCCATAAGGATGGGAATCAAGCCGCACGTAGTTCTTGAGGGGTAGTTTAACGTCATGCAGGACGAAAAGAGAAAAAAAAAGGGGGAGCAGAAGGCATCCCCAAACGTGGGGGGGGGGGGGGGGGCGTACAGCGTGACGAGCAAACCGACGTGAATGAGGGCATAGCCTCGCGCTCACACCATACGCCGCACACCCGGGGGCAACTGGGCCAAGGACCCGAGGTGGGATGGAAATTCCCGAAGGATGGGGCTGGGCCTGAAACATGAATGTTCAGGCGGTCCTACGTATCCCATAAGGATGGGAATCATGCCGCACGTAATTCTTGAGAGGCAGTTTAACGTCATGCAGGATGAATGCTGAACAGTTTAATGTCTTGTAGCTCGGATGTAGTACAGTTTAACGTCGTGTTGGACGAATGCTAAACAGTTTAACGTCTTGGAGCTTGGACGAAGATGCTTGGTAGTTTAACGTCTTGCCGCGCGAACAATATGCTGGGCAGTTTAACGTCATGCAGCTTGGACGTATGCAGTTTAACGTCGTGCAGGACGTCGGCACACTCAGACAAAGTACTGCTTGAGGAACCTAGCGTTGGTGGGAGGAGTGACACGCTCACCATCCATAGTCGCTAGGGAGTACGCGCCATTGGGATAAACTTTGTGGACGATAAGAGGTCCCTCCCACTTGGGCTCCAACTTGGGTGGCTTCCTGCCGGGGATCATTGGCGCTCTTAGGGCTAGCACTAGGTCACCCTGTAGGAAGGAGCGGAGGCGAACCTTCTTATTGAAAGCTCGAGCCATTCTGCTTTGATGCCTCTCCAAGTTGTGCAAGGCGCGAAGTCTATTCTCATCCAGTGCTTCCAACTCGACTAGACGGGCTTCAGCAGCTCTGTCCGGCGCTTGCTGGTTGTAGACCGCAGTGCGCAAGGACGGTAACTGGATCTCGATGGGCAGGACGGCCTCAGTTCCATACACCAGGGAATAAGGGGTCATCTGGGTGGACTTGCGAGTCGTCGTCCGATAAGCCCAGAGGGCGTTGGGGAGCTTGTCCGGCCAACTCTTCTTGTTCTGACCAACCATCTTTTGCAGAATGTTAGAGAGGGTTTTGTTAAACGCCTCGATCTGTCCATTCGCCTGCGCATGATAGCGAGATGTATGGTTCGAGCGAATGTTGTACTTGGCGTACAACTTCTTCAACTCGGCTGCTTGGAAATTGGCTCCGTTGTCCGTGAGGATAGCGTGAGGCACCCCAAATTGATGAATGATGTTGGAGGTCACGAAGTCAGCGATCGAACAGGATTTGACCTCTCTGAGCGGAATCTCCTCTGCCCATTTGGACAAGAAGTCCATGGCGGTCAGAATGAACCGTCACTGGCGAGCCGTCGCCGGCGGGTAAGGTCCCACAACGTCCATCCCCCAGACTGCAAAGGGCCAAGAATACCTGGTGGTATGGAGAGGCTCTGGCGGCCGATGCACAAAGTTCGCATGAACCTGGCACGCATGGCAGCTCCTGGCATACTCGATGCAGTCATGGATCATGGAGGGCCAGAAGTATCCCAACCTCCGAATCTGGTGGGACAGCTTCGGCCCAGTTTGATGGGCGCCGCATGAACCAGCATGAACCTCTTGCATGACTCGTGGGATCTCAACTCCCTGAAGGCAACGGAGGAGAACACCATCAAATCCGCGTCTGTAGAGGATCTGCTCCAGGCCGGGACTGCTCTGGAGAACAAACTGCGATACGCGACGTCGAACTCGCTCGCGCTCGGCTCAATCCGGCGGGAGAATGCCATGTTGGAGGTACTCAACCAAAGGCGTCCTCCAATCAGGGGCTGGTTCGACTGCCATATCTGGGGTAATCGGGGCTCCGGGTGTAGGGGCAACCGCGGTGAGATTACTTACCGACGGGCCGCGATCTCCCTCCGGGATAACGGGAGCGATGAGCCTACGGTGCGTCACGCGGACGGTCAGGTTATCCTGTTCAGGCTCTGCAAGTGACGCAACAAGGCTGGCCAAGGCATCTGCTCGACCGTTCTGCGACCGGGGAATATGGACAATTTCTGGCCGAGAAGGGAACCGGGCCATCAGAAGGAGGGTGCACTCCAGTAATGGCACAAGTTCCGACTTCCTGACAACATAGTCGCCATTGATCTGCTTAACAACCATCTCGGAGTCCCCTTTCACGCACAGATGGGGCACGTCGATCTCGAGAGCTAACTCGAGGCCGGTGATGAGGGCATGGTATTCCGCCTCATTGTTGGTACAACCCTCTGACAACAGGAAAGAGTACGGCAGTACGGCTTGCTCCGGGGTAATGAAGACGATACCCAAGCCCACTCTGTTGAGCTTAGGATTATCGAGTCTTCTACCGGTGGGGCTCCGGGAGGCACCGTCAAAGTGCATCTGCCAGCATGGACCGGCTCGATCGACCGAGAGGATGGCCTCATCAGGAAAGCCTAGATCCAGCGGCTGATCCGCGGAGGTTGGGTGAGCAGCCAGAAAGTCTTCCAATGCTTGCCCTTTGATGGCCTTCTGAGACACATACCTGATGTCGAACTGCTGGAGAATCACAGCCCACCGCGCTAGACGGCCAGTCAACATAGGCCGGCTCAGGATATATTTCAACGGGTCTACCCGAGAAACCAACTGTACCTCATGGTGCTGCAAGTAGTGCCGTAATTTCTGTACGGCAAATACGAGCGCCAGGCAGCTCTTCTCGATGGGGGAATACCTAACTTCCGCATCGAGGAGAATGCGATTGAGGTAATAGAGGCTATTCTCTGTTCCCTCGTTGTTCTTCTGGGCGAGAAGGGCGCCAAGGGACCGTTCCAGGACGGTCACATAAAGGACCAGCGGCTTCCCGGATACAGGCGGCATCAGAACCGGAGGTTGCAGCAGGTACTGCTTGATTTCCTCGAAAGCGGTCTGACACTCTTTATCCCATACATAGGTGGCACCTTTCTTCATGATCCGAGAAAATGGCTTACACTTGCCGGCCAGATTCGCGATGAATCGGCGTATATAGGCTAAGTGGCCTTGGAACCCTTGCAGTTCCCGGATGTTACCTGGGGGTGGCATCTGGCTAATCGCCCTGATCTTCTCTGGGTCGATCTCAATACCCCGGTATCTTACCACAAATCCAAGGAACTTTCCGGAGGTGACCCCGAAGGCGCACTTCAATGGGTTCATCTTCAGGCAGCGAGACCGGAGGAAGCTGAACACTTTCTCAAGATCTTTGAGATGGTCCTGACGCTGGCGCGATTTGACTACCAAGTCGTCGACGTAGCATTCCACCAGTGTGCCGAGTATTGGCTTGAATATGCGGTGCATCGCCCGTTGATAGGTGGAACCTGCATTCTTCAGGCCGAAAGGCATGACCCAGTAACAGAAGGTACCTTGGGGGGCCCTGAAGGCAGTGAACTCCTCATCCTCAGGGGCCATCCGAATTTGGTTGTATCCGGAGTATCCATCCATGAAGGAGAGGGCTTGGAACCCTGCCGTGGCGTCAATCAACAGCTCTGTCACTGGAAGGGGAAAATCATCCTTCGGACAGTGGCGGTTGAGATCGCGGAAGTCGATGCAGACTCTGATCTGCCCGTTCTTCTTCCTGACCGGAACAATGTTGGCCAGCCATTTGGGGTACTGGACTTCCCTCACGAAGTTGGCTTTGATAAGCTTGTCAACTTCGGCCTCAACCATGGCACCATGGAATGGGTGCATCTTCCTGGGAGGCTGCTTGAACCCGCGATGGTTCGCCGGGAGACCAAGGCGGTGGACGGCTACCTGAGGATCTAGCCCCGACATCTCGTTATAGCCCCAAGCGAACACATCACAGTGCCGCCTGAGAAAGTCCACGTACTGCTGCCGCTCCTCAGAGGGCATGGCGGCACTGACCAATGTGGGTCTCGGATCTGCTTCGGTTCCAAGGTTCACTTGTACTAACTCATCGACCGTGGCGGAGACGCCCTCCTCAAAGGCTGGGGGTGCATCTTCCACGTCCTCTCCACTCGGGGAGGGATCGTCCACGGGAGAGACTGCGTTGGCAACTGCATTGGGGCTACCAGATCCTACTGGGCCGCTGGTACTGGCACGGGCGGTCGCGGTCATCTTATCAGGAGACTCACAGGCCGTCGAGACCATGGCTACGTCCAACCGTTGAATCGGGAGGACGTAAGCGTCATCCAAGCTTTCCCAGGGATCACTTGCAACAGCGACAGGCTCGACCTCACCTGCCAGGATCTGCTTATCCTTGCTCTTGTAATAGTCCGCGTCCAGATAACGGGCTTCACATGAGGCAAAAGGAGAGGCATCTCCCTGAAGCACGCCCACTCGACCATTAAGGGAGTATTTGAGGCATTGGTGGTATGATGAGGGAACCGCCGCATGAAGGTGGAGCCAGGGCCTGCCCATCAATGCGTTGTATGCAGTGTCTTGAGAGACTACCATGAATTCGGTGTTGGAAACCAAGTCACCGAACTGGGTCTTCAAACGTATCTTGCCGACCGGGGTTTGCTCGGTGCGGTCGTACCCCTGGATCCTGAGGTCGGAGGGAATCAAGTCATCCTCAGACAACCCCAATCTCCGGAGCGTCCGAGTTGGAATCAGGTTAATCCCGGACCCCGTGTCGACAAGACAGCGCCGGACTTCAAGGACATTGAACTGGCCAGTAACATACAGCGGACGAATGTGCCCCTGTATAGGAGGGTCTTCATCCTTACCAGAGAACGAGATAACTGCCTAGCATTCGGCGTCCTCAATCGTTTCGGCGTGAAAGGCCTCTGCAGCCGCAACCTCTGTCTCAAACTGGAGGGGGCTCTTCAGGGCTTCAGCAAGTGCCTCGCGCATCTCAGATGACATGCGCAGAGCCTCAAGGATGGAGAGTCTCGCTGGGATGTCGGCCAAGTGCTTCAGGACATCATACTTTTTGGCCAAGCGCGAGCCCCTGGTTGCAGGAGGTTGCTCTGCGGTTGCAAGCATGACGGGCCTTGCCGGTTGGGCCGGCGGCCGACTGGTGCTTGGCGCATCTCGCTATTCATTGGTTGAAGCCCGGGAAATGGTCACCGTACTGGGGTCAGGAGGCCGGGATGGACTCGTGGCAGGGCGGAGCTGATCGCGACGCGGCTGAGGCGGTTCTGCCTGATCCCATACCACAAACAGTGGCGGAGGCGAATCCGTCATCCCCGGATGGGGGGGCTGCGCACGCTGAGCTCGGTTTTGGGTCTGCTGCTTGGTCTCAGTGGCGTGCACGGCCTGGCTGGAGGTACCAACTGCTGTTCCCCGGCGACTCCTGTTGTTGGGGCTCCTTCGACGGTGGCGACGACCGGGGACACTAGGGAGGTCCACCTGGTGTTCTTCAACGTCAGAAACCGAAAAGGGATTTACCAGCTCGACGGTATTAACCGAAGCGTACCCAATACTGTCATCGGACGAATCATTCACCACTGGGCGGATCTGAGGAGGGATCCCCATCTCCGGGGGCATGAAATCGCCGAGAGCGCGAGATAGTGGCGGAACTGGTGGGGCGCGCTCTTCCTTTTGCGCCGCCGCCGTTTGCTCTTCATGGAATAGGCAGGCTGGGACGATGATGCCGAAGCAGCACCCGCAGATTCTGGGGGCTCAGGCTGATTCAAGCGCGCACGGATGATTCCATGGGCGCGAATAATCATCTTGCGGGCCATCCAGTTTTTATACTTCTGGGACCCGCTGTCGGAGACCAGCTGCCATTCGTCCTCATTGCCGCTATCGTCATCTGATCCCACGAACACGCCCGCCACTTGTGCTGGAGCTGGGCCCAACCTGATCACATTGTTGTTAATCTGGTCTTGGAGCCAATCCTTAAACACATAGCACCGCTGGATGGTGTGTCCCAGGGCCCGATGGTAAGGGCAGTAGCGGGGGTTATCCGTGAGATGTGCCTCCTCTGGCCTCCAACACTCAGGCAGTCGCACAATCCTCTGCTCCAGGGCGCTCCGGAAATAACCGGGGACCTGATCCTCGTGAAATGAGTAGGTCAGGTATCGCGGGCCCCTGGGAGCATGGTCTTGACGAGGGGCTGGAGGGGCCTGCCGAGGAGGTGGACCCTGATTATCTCGCCTGGGTTGCGGCGGTACATTACGCGGAGGGGCCGGCCGGTTCTGAGGCTGCCGCTGCTGGGCCGGGAACTGAGCCCGTGGAGGCGGATTCCTGTGAGGCTGTGGAGCTGGTCTCACCGGCAGCAGCTCCAACGGCCTGGGAGCCTCTATCTGGGCGACAGCAGCGGGCTCAGCCCTGCTGGCTCTCCTTGCAGGAATCATAGGAGGCAGCGGGTGTGCCTGGCTGGCCTGTTGCAGGGCTTTCTCAAGACGTTGAGATTTTTCTGAAAAGTCCCTGAACCCTCCGGGGTAATTCTGAGTGATCAGGGAAGGGACCAGCTCGGTCTTGACGTTCCCGACGCACATTGTCAGCAACTGCTCCTGAGTCAATGGCATGTCAAGGGAATACGTGAGACCCTTCCATCGGGCGACGAAGTCCGCGACTCGCTCGTCAGGCCTCTGCTTGCACTTGAAGAGGTCTGCGATACTCGTCTTCCGGGTCGTGGAACTGAACTGGTAGAGGAATTGTCTACGAAGGTCCTCCCAGCTAGTTATCGACCCGACGGGGAGCTGGCTGTACCAGACAAATGCTGGCCCTTCTAGTGTCTGGACAAAGCAGCGAAGCTTAGCGGCCTCTTGCTGCGCCGGAGTCCCCAACATAGGCCCGCACCTCGAGTTGAAATGGGCCAAATGCTGTGGCGGATCTCCAGTCCCGTTGAAGGGGGAAAAAGTGGGATTCCCAAATCCCGGAGGCGCCGGCATGTCATCCACCCATGCTGGGTATGGCTTGCCGTCCGGTGGGATTGCCACTTGCTGAGTCTCCAAGGCTTCCAAGCGGGCGATGAGTGCCGCCATCGGATCGTCCGGACATGGGTTCCAGTCCTGGCGAGGATCTCTAACCACGAGCGCATTGCATGGCCCTTCAATCGGGTCGTCGACCGGGTCGTCGAACTCGGCAGCTCGTGGGATGGCAGGCGGAGCGGCCCTTGGGGCAGCGGGAGGAATCCGAGCGGGGTCTCTCAGGTAGTCACGCCGCTCGGGAGGGTGTGGTGAAACATACCACGCCCTCTTGCCATAGGAGATGGTCTCTCTCCTGTCGGCGAACACGGCATAATCACGGTTGCCCGGGAGAGCCTCATCGAGGGGTGGTTGTTCCTGTCCCTGCTGACCTGGCCTAGGATCACCGTAGTCAGGCCGCTGCTCTGCAGCGCGCTCGGCGAGGAGCTGGTCAACTAGCTTCTTCTGCTTGGCGAGCTGTTGACGTAGCATAGCCTTCTCGGGATCCTCATCCGCCCTCTGCGTGGAGGCAGATGGGTCGGCGGGCTTTATAGCCTCGCCGTGCTCTTTACCTTTACTGACGTTTTGGCTCAACGTCAGTGCTTCAGTGGGTGCGGGGAGACCCAGGAGGCTCCTCTGGTGACGAGTAACTCTCGCTGATGGATCCAACAACGGCTTGTCTTCGGGGGGAGAGCCTCCGTCAAGAAGTTCCAGACCGTTCCCCTCCCTCGACAGGTCAGCCATATTGACAGTTTCCGTCCCTGGGGATGTACCCTCAGGGCCACCCAGTGAATCGGGCTGTCGGCGAATCGCACTGAAGCATAGGGCAGCGTACTGCCCCCATCCACGAATATACACGTGGGGAGTGGCTTCCTCGATAACCTTGCGGAGTAGTTGAAAACACTCAACGCATCGTTGTTGGAGGGCCTCGTGGTGCCCAAATGACCCGGGGTGCCGAACCGCGGGGAGCGTGGCCAGGTCAATTTGACGGCACTGCTCACCAATATCCTCCAGGTGTACTTGACTCCCGGGGTATGGCATTTGTAGGCGGTGAAGACGGGAGTGAGTCTCCCGGAGAGTTCGGCGGAAGCATTCGAACTCATCCGGGGTGAGCGATTCGGGTGCATCAAAGTCCGGTCCTGCGACTGGCCAAAACTTCTCAGGGATGTGGCCCTCTGCAAGGACGGTCCAGAAGCTCCACGACTCAAACTCGGGACCCAGGTCTCCTTGGTCCTCTTCAATGACTGGGAATGGACGGGGAACCGGCAGTGGTGCCGAGGCGGGCCACCGGGCCGACGGGCTGGCCGGCGGTGAATACGGCGAGCAGGCTGATTGGCCTCCATATCCCGGGCCGCCCTCTGAGGGTGGCGGTGCCCTGGCTACCACATCACGATAGGACGGGCCGGCGAGCGAACATCCTTCCGTAGCGTCGGTGCTCGCCGAGGGTGCACTAGATCGTGGTTCGACCGTCGGTCCCCAGAAAAGGTCTCCAGCTTCCCCGATCGAGGCAGAAGGCGCTTCCAGAGGGGCCGGTACCAACCGCAAGCTTGATCCTTGGGGGTCTACCAGGCCCTCGCTACTCCGGATATACCTTCAGAGAGAAGCGGGGATCATATCGATCTCGCTCTCGGGGAGTACGAGGCTGACGTGCCGCATTCCTACCCCTGCCCCCTGACTGGCGGGATTGGGGGGAGGGCTCTGTCGCCGAATCATACTCCGCCTCTGTATCAGAGAAACGAACCGGTCGGATCTCTGTCCGGAATTCCGTAACATTCTTCCCTCGGCGTCGACGCCTCACCCTCCTGCCCCTGGGTGGTTCTTCGGGGCATGGCTGATCTCTATCCTGGCGTCCTCCGGCCGCACTGGTGCTAGGGCCAAGAGGACTGGAAACCAAGGTGCGAGGGGCACCAGGACAGATATCAAAGGGGACGCGGGGAGAGATGATTCCGGGCAGGCCTCCGGGCCGAGATCGGAAGGCGGGGTGACCCATGCCTCTTGGATCGGCCACACGGAGTAGACCCTGTTGGTGAATAGCGCTACCGCGAGGTGGTCCGCGGTTGCTATTGTCTGTACCAGCAACCGGGAGAGTCAACCCAACCTGCCTTTGGGGCGGTCGGGGCCTCGATCCGGGTCGGGCATAGAAGTGCCCCTGCTCAAGATGCGCAGGGGCCTGGCGACTGGAGCCAGCAGTGGCTTGAGCCAGCGCGGCCGCTGTTGCTAGGGCCCCAAGGTGGGCATCCTCTTCCGCTCGCGCCCGACGTTGGCGTCGGGACAGACGAGTCGGGATGAGCGGCGCGGGCAGGTGGAGAGCCCGTTCTTCGACTTGAGAGGCCTGGCGGCGATGTCGCCGTGGCCTGACAGGAGCCCTCATCGCGGATCCCTGGGGAGAATCCTGGATAGGGTGGTCCCGGGAATCTTCCACCTCATCCGCATAGGGGAAGGAGTTGTCGGAGCGCTCCGGGGATAAACTCCCGAAGCGGTTGGACGTCGAGGTAGGCAGCGGTGCCTCCCTGCGCGGCCCTCGGGGGCGGCGGTGGTGGCGAGGTGCAGCTTCCTCGAGGTCTTGGCGAGCCATGTCCCAGGTGGGGATGACTCCATCTTCCTCATATCTCCGCACCAAGTTGTTGATCACCCTTCTTTGGATGACCTCCGAGGGGGAGAGAGGGCGTGGTTGCCCCGCAGCTGCGACTGCTGGCACGGCTGTGGAACGGGCGGGACCGCGCGGAGTAGCCGCGTCGGTGTTTCCTCTACCCCTGCGCCAGTGGGCGGGTGGCGATCGGGCACTGGATTGGGCGACCTGATTTCTGAAAGCAGGGAGAAGAACCCATTAACACTGACAGGAAAAGGAATCGACAACCAACCATTAGTGCCACGAGGCCTTCCGTGGGGGGGACCCGGGCCCTCGACGTCGCGAGACGGAGTGCCCGAGTTCCCTTCCTCAGCCCCTGGCGGGTAAAACTGAATGCTCGGTCGAGCAGCATGCTGGTCTTCCAACACCTCTGAAAGCCATCGGTCTTCGTATTGAGGAGAAGAGATTCACGTCGGGTTCACCATTTTTCTGTTTCGGTGCGGATGTGCGTCGGGTTACGCTGTTCCGCCAGGACGCGTTCGCGCGTGCACCCGTCAACCCGAGGGGATGGGCGCGCGGCTTGTGGTCCCGCAGTCCCGCTTTCCAAGGGCGGGCGGCATTCGTCCCTTATTCAGGGGCGTCTGCTCCTTGATCGAAACCGGGATGATCTGATGTCGGCTCCTCCTTCCGTGGACGTCTCCTCGGAACTCGTCGCCTAATCCGGGTCTCCCTCATAGATTTAAGAATGTTCGTGAATCTCGTTCCCGGCGCCATGTCTCCATGGACACCGGTTAATTACACTGCTTCTGCCCGGACGCTCCAAGGAGTCTGGTCGGGGCAGCAACCTGCGGTGAGGAGACCGGGTGGCTCTGGGTGTCGGGGGCGTGTCTTAACACTGCACCTCTGCATGTCTGCCTTCCGTCCCTAATAGGGCTCCTCGAAGGCGTGATGGCCTGAGGCATCCCGTGCTGGGAACGGGGAACTGCGTTGCCTGAGGTTTTCCTCAGCTTCCCATGTTTAACACGGGGTATGCCGCGAGTTTAACGTCCAGCGGGGACGGCATCAGACTGATCAACACGAGGAATGGACCAGATGACAGAACCCCTTGCGGGGAACCTCCGACGCTGGGGCCAGCACATGGGCGGCTTCCCGAGTGAAGTGGAGTGGGATGAAATGGCATGACCCCACCGGGATGTGGCGGCCCGGGTGAGGATCAGGATGGATGATGGAGTGAAGAGCTTGGACCCCGTAGGGGCTTCCTACGTACCGTGCGTTAGCGCGGATCAAAGTCAGCGTAGTTCGGATATACAGTTTAACGTCATGTTGGACGTCGGCAAGCCGACTCACAAAGAGATCGAGGCCGCCGGGCGGAGGATTGAACCGAACCACCTCGCATAGAGGGGGATGGAACAGCCAGGTGGATCACAGTTTTACGTCATGCTGGACGTTGGCAAGCCGACTCACGAAGAGATCGAGGCCGTGGGGAAGCACATTGGAGATACGCACGTGCAGTCCCCCACAGAGGCGGATTCATAGGTGAATCAACGCAAGTGTGAACCCGGGAGGGGTCCACTGATGGACGAACCGACGTAAATACGACCGGGACGACCAGGTGGTGGGCTTGAACCTCGGAGAGGCTTCCTACGTACCCTGTTTAGAAGACAGGGATCAAAGTCCACGTAGTTCATTCTGTTTGCAACACTCTACCCCCGTGGGCGAAGGCCACTCCAATCCCGACATCCCTGCAGAGACGAGCGGGTGGGGGCCACATCCAAACCGGGAGGACCCTGCGTGCGAGGCACGGGATCGGGTGAAACGGACGGTTTAACGTCTTGCCAGACGAAGTACAGTTTAACGTCGTGTGTTGAGGACAAAGCGGACAGTTTAACGTCTTGCCAGACGAAGTACAGTTTAACGTCGTGTGTTGAGGACGAAGATGCTTGGCAGTTTAACATCTTGCAGCGCGGACGATGGTGCGGTTTAATGTCGTGCGGGACGTAAACGCCTGGCAGTTTAACGTCTTGCAGCGCGGACGTGGCACAGTTTAACGTCATGTTGGACGTATGCTGCCGCCTAATGGGTCCGTGTCACTTCGCGCAGGCCTGGAGGGCCGCACGGGAAGACAACGCACGTTGCGGGCACCCGGGATGAAGGTCATCGGGCGCCACGCAGGCGGGTACCCTCAGGGGGTCAAAGGGGGCGACCCTGGCGGTTTGCGCGCAAAAGAGGAGCTTTGCGCGCAATACCGCGGGTCGGCGCGCAAAAGAGGAGCTTGGGCCAGAACTTTGCGCGTGGATGATAGAGATTGCGCGCACCGGGCTTCGGATAGCGCACGGGGGCAATGACTCATTCTTTAATCGAATGGACACTTTGAAAATGGGGGGTGCGCGCAATCGGGTTGGATTGCGTGCACCCGGGGAGCAATTGCGCGCAAGAGGCTTCTTTTGTGCGCAAATGCCTTTGAGTGAAGGGCTATTCAAAAGGAAAGGAGCCAAAGGGATTGCGCGCGAAGGCGAACCCCAAGGCTTTCTTGCGCGAAAGAAAAGAGGTTACCTGAAGATCGGCATTGCGCGCGGAAGGGGTTGGATTGCGCGCACGAGAGACCTTTCGAATTCTGGCAACCCCCAAACCGTCGGGGGTCGCCTTATATTTATAGGCAACCCCGGGCGCGGAATCCAGTTCGCGGGCGCGGAATTCTCTTCGCGGGCGCGGAATCGGGCCCGGCGCGCAAGGGAGTCGCGCGGGCCACTGGCGCGCAAAATTGCGCGCCGGCCCGGCGCATTGCGCGCATCCCGGGAGGTTTGCGCGCGGCTCATCAACTTTGCGCGCGTGTCTCCAAAATTCCGCGCAAGGCCTCCGGGCCCTCCGAAACGTGCTTCCGACTCCAAATATGACCTCGCTTTCCGCATCTGGAGCTTTGTTTGGGAACAACGGACTTTTCCGGCGTCTACAATGAGTATAGTAAAAAATAAATATGGTGGATTCCATTAGCAGTTTACAAGTTTTTTTGTTACATTCCTATTAGGTTATATTTATGAATAAATGTTTTTTAACAAAAATCCAGCAGTCTCGCGACCACCTATGGTGGTTGCTAATATTTTTTCCCAAGAGTGTTAGTGACCTCCATAGGCATCACTAAATCCTTCCCCATCAACCACCAACACAGAAAGTTTGTGGACACATATAGTGACCACTTTTGGTGGTCATTATTCCCTTTAGCGATGAGGAAACCACAACCGCCAAAAGCGGTCAGGTGGCAATCGCTAAAGGTCATTTTTGTAGTAATTTATCTCAATTATCTGATATCATATTGGATCTCCATCTACGATTATGATACCATATCAATAGCCTCTTTAAAATATAATGAAAATTTAATTTATCTTTAAACCATCACAATAATTTAAATTTTTTCATTAGCGATCAATTTAACTATGTCATCACCAGTGACACGCAACCTGATACAACTCATGGGGATCTTGTGTTGATAATTTTAAGCACAAAATTAAAATAAATAATTGAATCCTTTTATCTAAAGTCATGTTCATTAACGGATCATTTCCAGTGGATGCTACTCGAATGAACCAAAGTTGGATCATTTTAGATCGTATGCACACACTTAGAAATTCCACAAGAACATTGTTCATCAAATTTTAGGTGCTAGAATAGAGATTCAACAACACCTTTGATTCCCCAAGGATCACCACATCAATGTACCTTTATCCATAAAAAAGAGATTGGTTCTGTTTCTTGGATCGATAGCTTCTATCTATAGGGAGCGGGAGAGAGGTGAAATAGGCTCTCAATAAACAATCAGTGAATAATATTTCACTTGAGAGCCCAATCCTCCTTATTTAGTGAGTTATAAAATTACATAGAAAATGATCTTTAACCCCTGAATATTTATTTCCCACAAAATAAGGCATAGATGACATATTATGACTATTTTATGTAGTCATAAATTTATTTTATATTTTTATCACATTCTTGTAATATAATAAATATATTACATGATAAAATCGAGTCATTAACTTGACTCATCATTCCTGTAAATATTAAAAAAACATTGAATATTAAAATAATATCCATTTGTAAAATATTTTCCCATGTATTTATATAAATACTTGTAAATACATTTAATAAATAAATTCAATACTAATTATTCTAAACTCAAATAATATAAATTTATTTATTCTTGGTGATCGTACATTCCCAAACATCACTTAGACCCTATAGTGTGACCCAACATTCCCTAAACTCCTATTTATTAGAATAGGTAAGACTTTAGAATATTCCAAGTGTTTATCCCTATAAGCCCTTATCTCAATTGCAATGAATAATATTCATAGACCAAGAGTTAATTCTAGAAACCCATAAAGACCCCTTAAGAGATAAGGTATATTCATTGCAACAATGACCTTTACCATGAACACATGTTATGTAATATAATATATTTATTTCATGATATCTCATAAACAAGGACACACACTTTGTGTCATAATCCTTTCTTGATTTATTATTCATTGTCCTAACAGGATGGACTTCTTCTACCAAGGACATGGGTTTAATGAAGGTACTAATTTACTGATCAAACAAGCCTATGATATCACTTCCTATTGGAAGAGACAAATTCTATCATGATTATTCAATTAATGCCATACCGCTAATGATGTACCGAACACAAGCTACCTCACTAAGAAATAAATTCCAAAGTTTTCATCATGCATCATAGTATGAGATCAAATAATATACAGTGATAATAATCTCAAGTCAGAATACCATTACATGTGTTTGCAAATAGGAACAACCAATGACACCTAAATCATGTGGTGTTCCTATTGGAGGGTCAGTTCTTATGATCTGATATACTCAATATTACCAAGTGTGAACTTCATGAGAAGAAGTCTCAATGTTTATGATCCCCCAGCACCTGATAGTCATACGTCATCTATGTATAGTCAATATGATGAATCTTTATCACATGACATATGTTTAAGATTAATATCACAGTATCTTGAGGTTCTTATTATATCATGTGAACTCTTATAACCTTTTGATACAAAAAATAATCTAAGGACATTACCATGTAAATAGTGGATGCAGAAATATCAACACTATTATGGTAAGTTCACTTAATGTATAACTCACTATATTCATGATATAGTAATAAATAATTGCTATTTAAGTTGGGTCTACAACACCCACTATTAAAACATATACTTCCATGCTCATAGCCTCATTATTTTCATTTTTTTATTCAATATAAAAGTACCATTTTAGATTAAAACATGTGTTATATAACCAAAACCATGAAAATGAACTCATATTGTTTTCAAACTTTAGGAAAAAATTCTATAATTCAATTGTGATTTATATGAATTGACCACATGTCAATCTGACACATGATGTAGTTGGTATGACTCTAAGTGCATGTTTTCAATATAAAAGTGTCATTTTAGTTTAAAACGCACATCACTATCCAGATCTGAGAAAATTCTACGGAATTGTTTTCAAAATTTATAAAAATGATCTATAAATCATTTGTGATGTGTAGGAATCAACCACATATCAATATGACACACAATGTGGCCGATATGACTCAATGTGTTTTTTCAACATAGAAGTTCCATTTATGTTTAAAACACATGTCACATATCCAAAACTGAGAAAACATGCTTGGATTATTTTCAAACATTGGAATAGTGATCCATAATTCATTTATGACATAAAGGAATCGATTGTATGTCAATGCGACACATGATGCATCATGTATGACTCAAAGTGTGTGTTTTCAATATAGAAGTGCCATTTTAGTTTAAAATGTACATAACATAGAAAAAAATGATCAAAAGAGCTTAGATTCTTTAAAAATATAGTAAAATGATTCATAATTCATTTGCATCATGTATGAATTGAGCAAAAATCAATCTAAAACATAATGTGGTCGGTATGACTCAAAGTGAATGTTTTCAATATAAAAGTTCCATTTAATTTAAAAATGTGTATTGCATAGCCAAAAATAAGAAAACGATATTTAATTATTATCTTACTTTATTAAAATGATCCATAATTCATTTTTTATCTGATGTAATCAACTGCATCTCAATTCAACACATGATGTGTCATGTATGACTCAAAGTGTGTGTTTTCAATATAGAATTTTCATTTTAGTTTAAAATTAGCATCATATAAGAAAAACTGAGTAAAGGATATCAGATTAGTCTCTAACATTAGGAAAAGTATCCATAATTAATTTTTGATATACAATAATCGACCATAATTCAATTGACACACGATGTGGTCGTTATGACTCTAAGTGTGTGTTTTCAATATAGAAGTGTCATTTTAGTTTAAAACACATGCCACATTGTCAAAACCAATAAAATGATCTTATACTATTTTTAAAATTTAGGAAAATGATCCTTAATTCATTTTTTAGGTGTAGGAATGAACTAATATCCAATCCAACACACAATGTGGTCAGTATGACTCGAGGTGCGTGTTTTCAATATAAAAGTGTCATTTTAGTTTAAAACACATGTAACAAAGGAAAATACCAGCAAAATAGATCTAATTATTTTCAAACATTAGAAAAATGATCCATAATTCGTTTGTGATGTGTAGAAATTAACCTCGTATCAATCTGACACACAATGTGGTCGGTATGACTCGAAGTGCATGTTTTCAATATAAAAGTTCCATTTTAGTTTAAAACACACATCACATAGCCAAAAGCAATCAAATGAGATTATATTCTTTTCAAAATTTAGTATAATGATTCACTATTCATTTTTGATGAGTAGGAATCGACCGCACATAAATCAGACACGTGATGTGGATGGTATGACTCAAAGCACGTGTTTTCAATATAAAAGTTTCATTTTAGTTTAAAATGTGAAACACATAGTAAAAAATGACAAAAATAGCTTGGATTGTTTTCAAACTTTATGAAAATAATCCATAATTCATTTATAACATGTAAGTGTCATTTGTATGTCCATACGACGAATTATGTGGCTAGTATGACTTGAAGTCTGTGTTTTCAATATAAAAGTGTAATTTTAGTTTAAAGCACATGTCACATTGTCAAAACAAATAAAATGAGATCAGATGGTTTTTAACCATTAAAAAAATGACCCATAATTCATTCTTTCCTTATCAGGATCAACCAAATGTCAATCTGACACACGATATGGTTGGTATGACTCAAAGTGCATGTTTTCAAAGTAGAAGTTCCATTTTAGTTTAAAACATGCATCAAATAGCCAAAAATAATAAAATAAGATATTATTATTTTAAAACATTATAAAAATGATCCTTAATTTATTTTTTTGTGTAAGATTCAACCACACATCAATCTGACACATGATGTGTCCAGTATGACTCGAAATCTGTGTTTTCAATATAGAAGTGTCATTTTAGTTTAAAAAACATATCACATAAAAAAAACTGATCAAATGATCTTGGATTGTTTTCAAAATTTAGTAAAATGATACAAAATTCATTTATGACATATAAGAATTGACCTCATGTCAATCTAACACATGATGTGTCTAGTATGACTCAAAGTGCATGTTTTAAAAATAAAAGTGTCATTTTAGTTTAAAATGCACGTCACTATCCAAAACCAAGTAAATGAGCTTGTATTGATTTTAAAATTTAAGAAAATGATCCATTATTTTTTTTATGTATAGAAATTGACCGGACATCAATCTGACATACGATGTGGCCGGAATGACTCGTAATGTGTGTTTTCAATATATAAGTGTCATTTAAGTTTAAAATGAAAATCACATAGCCAAAACAGAGAAATAGGCTTATATTGTTTTCAAATATTATAAAAGAAATCTAAAATTCATTTTTTATGTGAAGGAATTCACCGCATGTCAATTTGACACAAGAAGTGGCATGCATGACTCGAAGTGTGTGTTTTCAAATAGAAGTGTCATTATAGTTTAAAATGCATGTCACATATCCAAAACCATGAAAACAGGCTCATATTGTTTACAAAAATTAAGAAAAAATACATAATTAATTTTTGATGTGCAGGAATCGACCTCACATCAATCTGACACATGATGTGTCCCATATGACTTGAAGTGCATTTTTAAAATATAGAAGTGCCATTTCAGTTTAAAATATGTGTCACATTGTCAATATTGAGTAGAAAAGATCAGATCATTTTCAAACATTTGTAAAGAAATCTATAATTCTTTTATTACATATAGAAATTAACCACACATTAATATGACACACGATGTGTCCAATATGACTTAAAGTGCATGTTTTCTATATAGAAGTGTCATTTTAGTTTAAATTGTGAATCACATTGTCAAAACTAAGAAAAAAATCTTAGATTATTTTCAAACATTAGGAAAATAATCCATAAATCATTTTTTATGTATAGGAATCAACCGCATATCAATCCGACATACGATGTGGTTGTTATGACTCGAAGTGTTTGTTTTCAATATAAAAGTGTCATTTTAGTTTAAAACAAGCGTCACATAGCCAAAACCTATAAAACAAGCTCAAATTGTTCTTAAACTTTAGAAAAATTATTCATAATTCATTTTTGATGTGTAGAAATTGACCAAACATCAATCTGACATGAGATGTGGTTAGTGAAGTGCATGTTTTCAATATAAAAGTTTTATTTTAGTTTGAATCACGCATGACATAGCCAAAACCAAGAAAACAAGATTGAGTTGTTTTCAAACTTTTGGAAAATGATCCATAATTCATTTGTGACCTGTAGGAATCAACCATAAGTCAATCTGACACAAGATGTAGGCGGTATGCTACAAGGTGCATGTTTTCAATTTAAAAGTGTCGTTTTAGTTTAAAATGTGTGTCACATATCCGAAATCGAGTAAATGAGTTTAGGCTGTTTTCAAACTATAGAAAATTATCCATAATTCATTTGTGATGTATAGGAATCGACCACACATCAATATGAAACATGATGTATATGGATTTATTATTAGAAACCATTCAAAGGATGGAACCACACATAGGATGGTGAAGATGTATAGTGGGGGTAGTGAAAAATATTATCATTGGAGCTCATGGTTTGAAGGTGGGTGGTGACAACTGCTCCAAAAAGGTGACATGGTTAGTTGATTGGCGGAGGGGTGTGGTAGCGATGGGCTAGTGTGGAAGAGTGGAAAGGGTGGTGGGGTGGTGCAGATCTGGGGAGGCCAATCAGTGATAGGGTGGTTAGGGTAGTAGTGGGGTGACCGCTGTATGAGAGGTAGCATAATAGTAGGGTAGCGATCCAAAGTATATATATATATATATATTTTTGAAAAAATAAAATAATATAAACTTACATAATTTTTTTTACAATGTCATAAAGGTGCCAAAGACATTCATGCCTTTGACCTTTTTTCATCTGAGCTAAAGATGTGAATCCCCTTAATGCCTTTTTGTTAGCCCAACTAGGTTAAATACCCTGATATGGTGGGTGAATTAGGGTATGACAGATTAAAACAACTTCCCCTTAGGATCTTGTTTCATTGTTAAAAAAACTCTCTTCTCTCCCTTTCCCATAGAAAAGTATGAACAAAAATTAAATCATGCACAAGACACAACAATTTTACTTGGTTCACCCTCACTGGGCTATGCCCAAGGAGCATACAATGATAATGTGCTGATGTACTAAATCCACTAAGTCTCACTTCCAAAATACATGGTTCGGGCAACAATATTTATATACATAGGATTACTACCTTTACAATGTTTAGGGTCACATCACTGCTTTCCTAAGGGTCACTCTCTAAGTATCTTTTTCTGGATCACTACTGATGGAATGGATCACCTTATTCCTCTTCCTTTTCTCACTACTCTTAGAAGGGATTCACACACAGTTTATGGACATATAGGTCCCTTCATTATCACTAATGAATACATCTTTAAATGTAGATAGATTCCCGGTTGAAGTCTCACTTTAATCAAATTGAAGAATACCACTTTACCACAAATTTACTAGGAAATATCTTTTTGAATACTTTCATGATGCTCAATGCCTTCGTGAATCTCACCTCTTTCACGAAGTGAAAACAAACTTTGTGAAGCAACCTCCTTTCGTGAAGCTCACTTAGCCTTTGCGAAGCACCTTACTTTCATGAAGCTTAGCCTTTGTGAAGCTTGTCCCTTTTAGTCATCTTTTTATAACCTTATCGAATTTCATTACTTTCATGATGCCCAAAAATTTCTATTGGCTTTTATAGACTTTGAGAACTTCCTTTCTTCGTGAACATTTTCATAAGAACTACCTTCGCAAACCACCTTCTTGAATCTAGATCCTTAAGATCTTCGTTATGTCTCACTACATTTCTGAAGGGGGTAGAGTCCTATTTATAGGAATTTTATTTGATTCTAGAAGCTTATAGCCATGTCATCACCATTTCATGATGCTCCCTCATTTCGTTTGTGATGCCCTCTATCTTACGAATCACCATGGGAATTTTCTATTCCCGATGCTTGTCGTAGTCATGGAGATTATCGTCAACTTTTTGTGCCTTCACAGAACCACCTTCACAAATCCCATTCTTCACAAAACTCCTCCTTGTTCCATATCTTCATAATTCCTTCATGGAAATCCATCTTTCTCGATGCTAGTTATCATCAAAAGTTTGGGCCCCAAAAATTTGGCAAACACTAGGAAATGGCGTCACCTTGTGTACGCATTCTTCGGTACCACTTTTTGGGAATCCATTCCTTTGTCTTGGATATTTGTCAACATACCATTTCAAAATTATCTCTAGAACTCCACAACATATTTAGGAAACCTAATTTTTCAACAAACACAATCAACCCAAAAATACTAAAGTGTTACCTTGAGCGATTTTTACTGAACGCTTTTCCAGAAACTTCGGGCTTGGGTGTTAAGAGTCGTAACACCTTTACCCAAAAAATAATTTAATAAATTACATATATATATTTTTTTATATTTAAAATACTTACATTTATTTTATATTTTTTTGTTTATATACAAATATATAAAAATAATCATGACTATTATAATTATTATTAATTATTATAATTATATAGTAATTTGTTTATAATACCATTATTATTAATAATAAAATTTTCTATGTTACTAATTTAATTAATTTTTAATTTAAAATTATATTATTAAATATTTTATTAGTTACATTAATAATTATATTATTTAAATCATTACTAATATTTCATATTTTAATTATTTTAAACATTTGATAATATAATTTTTACTTTTATTAATAATGTAATTACTAAGATTTAATTATAAACACATAAATAATAATAATTCATAATCATGTAATTAATAATATAATAATTAATAATAATTATGACCATTTATTTTTTAAAGTGAAAATGTTATGTTTTTAAGAAATTAAGTTTGTGACATGTAAATTAGCTTTTGTTTATTATATTTATGAATTTATTTTTTATTTTCAATTATTTTTTATATGTTTAGCCAGTTTGTCAAATTTCATTTAGATTGTACTTATACTTTATAATTTATACGCTTTCAAATTTACTTTTATGAAACATAATAATGCTTCAAGTAGGTGACTTTGAAAGCCTATAAATTATAAAGTATAAATACAATCTAAATGAAATTTGATACACTTACTAAATATAAAAAATTAATTGAAAATATTTTTTTCATAAGAACAATTAATGAAAAGTAATTCTAATGGAATCAAATAATGTTTTTTTAAAACATTACATTTGTATTTATAATTTTTTTTGATATTCCTTTTATTTTCAATTATTTTTTATATGTTTAGTCAATGTTATAAATTTCATTTAGATTCACTGCCACAAATTTGGATTTATCCAGTGCTACCTTTTATCCGTACTAAAAAAAGTGTTGATAAATGGGGTACTTTTATCGGCACTAAAAAAAGAGCTGATTAAAGGTTCTCTTATCAATGCTAGAAAATCATTGATAAACGTACCACTTTATTAATGTTTTTAGTGCCCATAAAAGTACCTCCTTTATCATAGTTTTTTAGTGCTAATAAAAGTATGTCTTTTATTAGCACTAAAATGATTGTTTATAGCACTAATAAAATGTATATTTTATAACAAAAGGTAATAAAAATAATATATCAATATATAAATATATTTATATTGATATAAATATAAAATATATTATAAAATATGATTTATATACTACAAAATATGTAATCACACATAATATATAAGATATTTAGCGGGAAATAGTTTATAAAATAATTAAAAAATAATATTAATTAAAAATTTGCTAATTATTATTGAGTAATAGTCATTTAATAACAATTTAAAGATATAAAAATTCAATAAATTATTAAACGGTATTAAATAAGTTAAAAACATGAATCAAACTTCAAATATGGTCATAACATTTGATCTGGGTATCCGTTTGAGCTCTACCACATGTCAAATCAAAGCTTGGGAAAAGATATACGCTGTGGTGACTGAGTGAACCCTAGTAATAATTTGTTTTGGTCTAAAAGATTCTTGGAATACCTCCACAACTATGTTCTTTTTCAGGGTGACCCCATTTTTTAACATTTTATGGAATTTCATCCTTGGTTTAGAGTATTTAATCTTTTTTTGTAGAGACTCAATTTATTCTCAAGACTTACACTCATATGTATATTATTCCATTATAATTTTATAATTTTTCATATTGTACTATTATTTATTGTAAAATATATTCACATAATATTTGTATATATTTACACATAAAAATTTAATTTTGTAAAAAAATATGTAAACATTTTTATATATAAAATATATTTATAAATACATAAACTATATCTAAATAGAAAAATAATATTAATTTTATTTAAAATAAAAATTTATGAATATTTATATACCTATAAAATGTATATATAATATTTATATATATAAATATATTTGTGTGTGTGTATTAAAAAATAGACATATTTTTTTTGATATGTGAAGTGTGAATTGGAAAACCAATTCACACTTCTAAATTTTTTTTAAAACATAAAAACGGTACAATGTTTTCATTAAGTGCAATGAAATTACACTAACATTGAATTAATTGAAAATAACAAAACTTAAATGAGAACAAACCAAAGAAGAGAAAATTACAGTTTATAGCATTGAAAGAGTCCATTCTGATGAAGCCTAATCTTTGCACTAGAAATATGAATCATCCAAGAACTTGGTTCTTAAACTGGTAAGTAAATATACACAGAATGAAAATTCAAAGTCCAAAACTGTTCCATCAACATGAAGAGAATTATTTAATTTCAATAAATTCACCGTTCTACAAAAATAAGTCCAAAAGAAGGTGTGTATGAATCAATTTGAAAGTCTGGAAGATATTAATCCTAAAGTTGAGATGAATCGAGAATTTCAAAAGCAATAAGTAGGTCACTAAAAGGTATCGGGAATAAACACAAGTCATCCGGCTAAAAGCAGTAGTCCAAAAGCATTAAAAATGCACCAAAAACAAATATCACGTAGCATAAAATATTCATAAAGTCATCAAGAAGTACAATCCACATAGATTACAAATAAAAATTATTAAGAATCAGACTCCCAATGAATAGGGTGGAACAAACATTGTAATAGAAATCTCATGTGAGACATACACCATCTTCAGAAAGATATAAAATTATAAAGATTCATTTCTATGGAATTTCTCTGTAGTTGAAATCTACATTTTTCTTAAATTCCTCCACCACTTTAATAAACATTCTCTTTTTGATTTGAAGGTATGTCTTGACAGAAATTTCACCAATTTTATATTGATAAAAAGAAATTGTATCATGCTCCTCTATAAAAGAGTCTAGTTCCTCTGAGAATTCCAATTTCTCTTCAATTTGAAAAGCATCCCTCATAGTAGGGTATCATCATCATCACCGGTATTGTATTCTAATTCATCTTCATGAGAGGATATAGTAAAATGTTTTTAAACCATGGTTTGTAGGGGATATTTATTTTTACATTTTTATAGGACTCTAGGTATATTGTGATAACAATTCTCTCAATTTTAGACTAATCCCTATATTTTGAGTCTTCTTAGTATTCAGAGCATTGAAACCATTTGAATCAACCATTGGGGTTTTAACTTTTTTGGAACTCTATTTCAAGAAATCATCCTCAATCTAATAGTATTTTTCATAATCATCATTTAAAGACTCATAAAAGCTAGAATGGTCACTCTTGTCCTCTCCATGAACCATTTTTTGGTCTCAATAGCATATGGCTCAAACTTGTTAAGAATATCCCTATCTCCATTATTTTAATTAGCATTATGTACTCCTTCCATGAAACTCAAGAGATTATAAGAGGAAATTTGATTATTATAATAACTATAAATATTCTTGCTAACATTCTTATCAATAGGATCTCCCTGATGACCTAAAGAAGCAACCACCATCCCTTTTTGATATATTTTTTCAACCCAAATTGAATTGAAATGAGAAAGGGTGCATACATAATGAGGATTAATCTCACATACCCCTGTTGAATTTCTAATTCTAAAACATTTTTTTACAGTAAACTGGAACATTTTCGAAGAAAACATCTTGAATAAATATATAATCACCATTTTGAATCCAAAAATGATATTGAAAATATTGTGACATATAAAATTTTTCATAGCTTCTAGTGATCTAAGGTTGAGAGAGGTTCTTAGTAGAAATATCTAATTTGAGGGGTTTCCCAAATAAACTACCAATCGAAAAAAGGAAAATTTTCTTAAAGATATGCAAAGGAAAACTAAGGAATCATAGCTAGATAAGGAAAATAGCGGGCTATGAATCAATACAAAAACATGAGGACCATTTCAAAACCTTCATGAAACATCCACTGAAGGACCACAAGCCTCTCATCCAAAGCCTATAGTAATCATTTTTAGTCATAAAATAGAAATCCACAAGAAAGGAATTCAACAGACCGATATGAAAATTCACAAATCCAATATTTTCTAGGGTCTTTCTAAGGAACATGAGTGAGAGTCTTTGTTTTCTAAACTTTCCAACAAGCACAAAATGAAGATCATAAGAGGAAAATTACACCTGTTAATTTGGAAAAGAGATTACTAAGAGACCTCTATGATTCTATTTCTTGGGATCGATGAATTCCAAGGTCTTTAAATCATCATGAGCTAGGTGATTTCACCTAGCGACGACGTTTGTGAAAGAGAGAAGCTCAGTGTTAGGTTTTCTTCTTTGTTCACCTGAAGGAATGTTCCCCAATACGGTCTCCATCCATTAACACACACAAAGATATATATATATATATATATTCCAATATATGTATATAAATATTAAGATATAATATATGTAAATAAATATAAATATGTATAATTTTATTTATAGACACACACACATATATAAGTATATATAGGTACATATATGTATGTATATATTTATAAACACACACACACAAAGCATATTTTATAAAAGTATTGGGACATATTTTCTTGGAATTACATAGAGATTCTAGACCACAATCCAAATGTGGTCACCCATCACATTGGTTTTCTAGAAGATCATCAGGGATACAAACATGCATCCAATAGACATACCCAACTCATGCCTCCAAAATTGAGGCTGAAGTGGATAAGATTATCAAGGAATAGTTTATCTGAGTGGTACAATATCTAAAATGTATAGAACGCATTATTCCCATAAAGAATTATAATGGCCAAATTAGAGTTTTCATTGACTTCAGAGATCTCGATCTGTACTTTCTGAAATATGACTTCCTGATTCTAATCACAGAACTCTTAATTAATGCAATGACTCGTTATCAAGACCTCTCCTTCATGGATGAATATTTAGGGTAAAACCAAATTTGGATGGCCCTAGAGAACTAATAAGATACTACGCTTAGGGATCCCTAGTTATTATTCTACTATCGGGTAATTCCCTTTGGATTGAAGAACATTGGTTCCACATACCAACATTCCATGAAACGCATATTCAAACACTTTCTAGGGAAGTTTGTCAAATGATATGTTTATGATCTAATGTTTATGTCCGGTCAACTTTCTAACCAACTAGATGACCTGGAGACCATCTTCAACAAGATATGACAATATAGCATGAAGATAAACCCCTTAAAATTCACTTTCAGGGTAACCTCAAGAGAGTTTCTCACCTTCTTCATATTCCATTGAGACATTAAATATGTCCTCAAGGAAAAAAATATTCTTAGAATTTCACATACTCAAAACCTTAAATAATTGAGTGAAATTCAAGGGAACTCTTCATATATATGGTGCTTTATATCTAACTTTTCAAGAAAGTGTTTTCCCTTCACCAAGATGATGAAGAAGGGGGTCATGTATCAATGGACTAGTGACAGTCATGAATCATTTTATAACCACTAGAAATACCACTTGATCCCACTAGTTTTAATGCCACCTATTGAGAGAAAACTGCTCATTATATATGTGACGGGCCTAGAGTGATCACTGGGCACCTTCCTTGGGAACAAGAACAATGATGCGAATGAAAGAAAACAATATTATCTCATTTGGACTATTCTCAATTATGAGACTCATTATTCAAATATTTAAAAGATTCATCTCGCATTAATCTTCGTAGTTCATAAATTGAGGAACTTCCCACAGCACCATGAGGTCCAATTGGTCTCTCACAATACCCTGCTCAAATATATCCTCATCTGTCCTATGTTGATAGTATGTCTAACATGGTCGGAAGTTATTTTTTAAAAGTTTTATATAAAATTTTTGCCTCAAAAATCTATGAAAGGCGGGCCTTGGTATATTTCCTTGTAGAACACCCATATGCAGAAACAATGCCATTAAATAATAAATTTCCAGATGAAGAGATATTATCTATTAAAGGTAGCCCCTAAATGTAGGAAATGTATTTTGATTTCATGTCTAGGATCCTGACAGAGAGTATAATGGAAAACCCTAAGCTCAATAAAGTCACTTTAGGGATTGTGTTTATCTCTTGAGAAAAAGATGTTTTACCTACCTCATTCATGTTATCAGAAGTTGTACTAACAATGAGGTAGAATATTAAGACCCCATTGTAGTACTAGAATTAACACTTTAAATACCACTGGACCACCTAGAGTTCAAATGAATCTTAGAGTTGATAATCTAACATATCAATGATGGTTACGCTATCAAGAAAAAAAGAGCTAATCCCATTGCTTGACTATATCTGAGGGTTAATGAAGGAATTAACCTCATAACCAAGGGTTAATGGGGGAATTCCCATTAAGGATAACTGAAATGCGTGGTCAATTGTTGTCTATATACCGGTCAAGATTCCGGTGCTCTGCTAATGTGTATAGCAGCACTCGGGTCGAATCCTCAGCGATGGTACTTCGTAATAGTCAATTGTTTTTAGTTGATTGTATTTTGATTGGGGGGGGGGGGTTTGTTTGCAGAGCTTAAATGAAATTTTTAATGGATTATGTTTAATTTAACAAGTTGATAAAGATTGGGGTGAGTCATTATTATGGAGTTAAGCATGTGATATCCTTGAGCTTTGCTTTATATTGCATTAAATTAACACCCACATCACAAGTTGATGTTGATTGGAATTCCCAAGTGTTAAGCCTTTAATCCAAGCATTAACATTACTTAGGGTTCTAATATTGATCATATCTTGTTTATGGTAGTGTATTTATGGTTCCAATAATCCATGGAAACCACACGTTAAACAGAACAAGTCATTAATCCATGACATGCTAAGTCCAGCATACACAATGTTAATTCAACGAATACTCATCGAGCAAAACCTCTCAATAACTTAACATCCCTAAATTATAACTCAACCCAATGAGATATTTAATCAGCCATTTAAATTATTATTAGTCTGTTCTATTATGTTTAATGTGATGAATTACAAAGAGAAGAAAAAGAAAGGGATAAGAAAAGAGTTGTGCGCCGAACACACACACGAACGATGATGAGAGTAAAAACAAAACAGACTTTTTATTGAATAATAAAGTAAAATAAGATGATGGATTTCAGATTGATTTAAACTAAAATA
The DNA here is from genome assembly GCA_963277665.1 of Viscum album. NCBI lineage: Eukaryota > Viridiplantae > Streptophyta > Magnoliopsida > Santalales > Viscaceae > Viscum > Viscum album. The sequence goes on along the minus strand of OY728139.1, from coordinate 682,497,435 downwards.
AGAAAATTAATATTAAACCACAGAAGGTGGATGAGAATAAGATATTAAGAAGAATAAAATTGCATTAAAACAAATTTACAAAGACAAACACTTGAAAAATTACAACGAAGAAAAATGCAAAAGTAAATGAAAACAAAGAGAAGAGGAAGGGATTATCAAGTGAAAACTTGAGTTGGGAAAATACTCCCAAGCCATTGGTAGGTACTTGGTACTGCCAATCAATCCTCCTTTTCTCTGAAATGCCAGCCTTTTTGAAAGGAGAGGAGGGGATGTATTTATAGCCCAAGGTGGTGGACTGTTTACATTCAAAAAATACCCCTCCACTTGCCTTGCCGATATCGACTTACATACAGCCGAATCCTGAGAAATATCCTTCTTAAAAGTTGTATATAAAACTTTCTTCTGTCTACTGTGAAAAGTTAACGTCCATTGGACTTATGGATCCAAAGTTATAGCGGTTTTAATAAACAATTCTGATCTGTCCATTTCAATAGACGTTTTCAAAGTCCATAATGTGAATGGGTTTCAGAATAGGAACATGCCCTCAAATAAAAATAATTTCTTCAACAAAGTTTTCCGTCCAAATCTCCTATTTCACACTGAAAAGGCTCAGATCAAATGGATGTTTACATCAGGATAAATTGCAATATTAGTGTGATGTTTTTAATTCCAGGCCAGAATGGTGGGCTGGAAATCAATGCATCAGTTGGGCCCCTTGTAATTGTGATTGGGTTCTGAAATTTTTATCATGGACTCCTTGCAATGTCCTCAAAACTTGGAAGGAGAATTAAGGTATTTGGATTTCTTTATTGAGCCCAGTAATTCAACCTTCATATATGGTCCAGTTTCTTCACAGTTTCCTTGGGCCTTCTTGTGTGGTCAATATGCCCCTCTAAATGGACGCATTTTCCAAAGGTGAATTCTAATGAAATGTTAGAATTGTAATTGGGAACCCTAAAAAACAAGAATCATGAAATTTTGATATGTAGGGTGATTTTTATTGTTAAATCATTAAACAGACTTGAATCTGGATAAATTCAAATAGTGCTCAAAAATTATATTTAATATTTAAACATTAATATTTCACAAAAATTATGCACATTTCATATAAAATCAGTAAAGGGATTATGTAAAAAGATATTAAAATATTAATAACATCAACTACCCCACACTTAGTCTTATGCATGTCCTCATGGGCAATAAATATAAAAATAATAAAAACTCATTTTCACTCACCAACAAATATTAAAATTTTGTTTTCCCAAATCAAGGGAGGTTTAGACTATTTCACTCATCCATATTGAATTCCACCAAAAATTGTTACAGAAACAATCTTCCAAAAACAATTCATTTTTTCATTCTCAACTTTAGACATAGAAAATGGTGGCACTCAAAACATACTCCTATCAAGATGATAAAATTCATTTATGGAGGTTCACTCTTTCACCAACCAAAAGTGAAAAATCAAGGAGTTTATAAGAGCTCTCATATTCTATTCCCCATACTAAAGTGCTCAAAATAAATAGGTCTTTTTAGGGTTTTTTCTGTAGCTATGGGACGGTAGGAATATTGTATTCAAAAGAGTGGAAAGAGGGGTAAAATACCAACATGGGAAAAGAAATGCACAAATTTTATGTAATAAAACATGGAAGGACATAGAAACAAATATTTACAAGGGCATGATTGTGTGAATCAGGACACAAAATAGGGGAAAAATGTGATGGGAATGTGAAGATGGAATATTTACAAAACACAAGAACTTCTCCCAATGATATAAGAATATATATGGAAAGTGTTCTTTTTTTTGTATTTTTTTCGAAATTTGAACTCGAAACATATCTCACACTCATCTCCCAACCCATGTTTGATCTCCTCATGATACTAATTTTAATAGTTATAAAAAGATTAAAGGTTGAGTAAGAGTGATTTTTGACCCATCCTAGACACAAGCCATTCTTATATTCATTTTTTTGATTTTTTTTTTATTTTTTTTGATTTTTTTTGAACACTTTTCAATATAATGTGTACAATAAATTCCCAAAGCCCACTGAATGAAAACCTCCCCCCACACTAAAATGGATGTTTTCCCTCAAGCATATGATAACACACCATAAAGTAAGGAAATGTTACCCAAAAATGAAATCCATTCCCCCCCCCCACACTTAAATTTCAAAAACTTATGCAATGAAAATCCATGTTGATATTGGGTGGGATAAGTTATTGGGATTGTAATGTGGCTATCAAAGAAAAGGTTTTCATAGGCTTCAAGGGGCTTTCAAAAGGAGGATTAATGTAAGGGTAATGAGAGGCTATTTGGTTATTGTGATTCTCATGCGGTTCAAAACAATTCCTCTCTCATATTAATGCACACTAAAGTAGGAAATTTAGATCGAAGGTCCAAAAACTCAAGACTCACAAATGGTGGTGAAAAACACAAATTTTGAAAAGATGGCCATAGGTGGCCTTGGCATGAAAGCAAATGTTGTTCCTCACATTTTTGGAAAACCATTTTCCAAATCAAAAATAGAGCATTCAGAATTCGTTGGTTTTGACACAAGATTCTTTATCCAATTTTATGATGAAAGCACAATTTTTTTGAAATGAAACATATCTATTTACTCCCCAAAATGGTTGGACAAAATTTAAAAATTAAATGGTGAGTAATTATGAGTCTTTGTTTTTGTTTTTTTAGTTTTTTTCATGTTTTTTCTATTAGTTTTTTATAAAGACACACCCACACAAAAGAGAAAGAGTAAAAGGGAAAAAAATGTGATGAGGAAAGTGGTAAGAAAAAAATGAGAATGAGGGAGGAAGAAGAAAAAAGAGGTAGAGAGAGGAAGAGATAGAGATAGAGTTAAAGGGAAAGAGGTGCCCCCTGGTTTGGATTTGGCAGGTTTCCATCTCCATCTAGTGGTAGGTTGACTACATAAGGTGGGGATCCAATGGAAGTTGATGTAGATCCAGGATTGTGCGTCCTCTCATGGTGATGCTTTAACCGATGTCCATAATCTGTGAATTTCCTTTTGGATGTGGGGTCTTGGACTTGCACTGCACCAAATGGGTAAACATTAGTAATAAAAAAAGGACCTTCCCTACAAGAATTTAGCTTACCTTGGTGAAGCCAAAATTGATAATTGAAGAGCACTACCTTTTCACCTTCATGAAATACCTTTCTCAAGATGTGTTTTTCATGGAGTGACTTGGATTTTTCTTTGTAGAGATTAGAATTATCATAAGAATCAAGTCAAAGCTCCTCCAGTTCAACCAATTGCAACAATATTTCTTCACCAGATTTTTCACAATCAAAATTACTGGTTTTCACAGCCCAAAAAGAATTATGTTGGATTTAAACTGGTAGATGAAATGGTTTACCAAATACTAGCCTAAAAGGAGACATCCCAATTGGTGTTTTATAGGAAGTTCGATAAGCTCAAAGTGCTTCACCAAGTGTTTCAGGCCAATCATTTCTGGTGGGTTTTACAATTCTCTCTAGAACTCTTTTCACTTCTCTATTAGAAAGTTCATCCATTCCATTTGTTTGGGGGTGATATGAAGTTGATGTTTTATGTACAACCACATTCTTTTTCAAAATTGATTCCATGTTTCTATTACAAAAATGGGTTCCTAAGTCACTGATCAAGGCATGAGGTGTGCCAAATGTATAGAAGATGTGTGTCTTTAGGAACTCACTAATAGTATGTGAATCATTCTTTCTAGTGGGGTTTTACTCGACCCACCTAGAAACATAATCAACTGCAAGAAGAATGAATGAGAATCCATTGGAAGGGGGAAATGGTCCCATGAAATCGATACCCCAAACATCGAAGATCTCACAGAAAATAAAATGCTTTTGGGGCATTTCATTTCTGTTTGAAATTGTGCCAAACTTTTGGCAAATGGTACATGATTGACAGAACTCATGTGAGTCCTTGAAGAGTGAAGGCAAAAAGAATCCAGAGTCTAGGACCTTTCGGGAGGTCCTTTGTGGTCCAAAGTGGCCACCTCCGGGAAGTGAGTGACAGAATTCTAATATGGAAGAATTCTCATTTTATTCAACACATCTCCGAATTACCATGTCTGCCCCAGTTTTACAAAGTTTATTTTCTTCCCAAAAATAGTATTTTGAATCACTTTTCAACTTCATTTTTTGTTCTTTTGAAAAATTTTCAGGAAAAAAACACTAGAAACAAAATAATTTACAATTGAGGCATACCATGGTAACTTGGGAATGAGAGAATAAAGTTTATCAATGGGGAATTTAGGATTAATGATTTTTGAATGAGAAGAATTAGAAATTCTACTCATGTGATCAGCCACAGGGTTTTCTTTTCCAGGTCCATCTTTGATTTCAAGGTCAAAATCTTGGAAAATTAGGATCCATCTTATTAGCCTCGATTTGGAATCAATTTTCTTGAGTAAGAACTTAATAGCAGAATGGTCTGTGAAGATAATGATTTTGGTGCCTAAGAGATAGGACCGGAATTTATCTAAGGCAAAAACCACTGCTAGAAGTTCCTTTTCAGTCACAGTGTAGTGAGATTGAGTTTCATCCAATGTTTTTGAGGCATAATAGACGACATGAGGGATTTTTTCTCTTCTTTGACCAAGAACAGCCCCAACGGCTCTATCAGAAGCATCCCACATTAACTCAAAGGGTAAGGACCAATCTGGGGGTTTGATTATTTGGGCAGACGTAAGAGAAGTTTTGAGTTCAATGAAGTCTCTCTTGCAAGCCTCATCAAAATGGAATGTGACATCATTTTGGAGTAGGCAAGTGAGTGGGATGGAAATCCTACTAAAGTTATGAATGAATCTATGATAGAAACCGGCATGACTGAGAAATGAACGGATGTCTCAAATAGAAGTGGGTGGAGGAAGTGATTGGATCACTTCAATTTTGGCAGGATTGACTTCAATACCATTTTTTGAAACTATGTGCCCTAGAACAATCCCATTTGCAACCATGAAGTGACATTTTTCAATATTTAACACAAGGTTTCACTTGACACACTTTTGGAGGACAAGAGAGAGTGAATTCAAACAAGATTCAAATGATTCACCATAAATGGTTAAGTAATCCATGAAGACTTCCATGCAGTGTTCAATGAATTCAGAAAAGATAGTCATCATACACCTCTGGAATGTTGCAGGAGCATTCCAAAGTCCAAAAGGAATTCTTCTATATGAATATGTTCCAAAGGGGCATGTGAAATTAGTCTTTTCTTGGTCCTGAGGTGCGATTGGGATTTGGAAGTAGCCGGTGTATCCATCAAGAAAGCAATAGTGTGACTTTCTGACTAATCGTTCCAGCATTTGATCAAGGAATGGAAGAGGGTAGTGATCTTTTCTTGTTTCAACATTCAATTTCCTATAGTCGATGCACACACGCCATTTGTTTTTCACTCGAGTTGTAACTACCACTCCATGTTCATTTGTGACAACAGTAATCCCACCCTTCTTAGGTACAACTTGAATTGGACTAACCCATTCACTATTAGAAATTGGGTAGATAATACTAGATCGAAGAAACTTGGTGATCTCTTCCCTAACTACCTCAAGTATGAGTGGATTGAGTCTTCTTTGTGGTTGTCTAATTGGTTTGGATGACTCCTCCAGAGGGATGTGATGCATGCAAAGGACAGGGTTGATTCCTGGTATGTCATCTAGGGTCCAACCTAAGGATTTTTTTCCTCTAACACTTGAACAAGTTTGGACTCCTCAGTTTCAGTAAGTTTGGAAGAGATAATGACAGTATATGAGTGATCATGGAAGAGGAATGCATATTTCAGGTGTGAAGGAAGAGGTTTCAGATCAGTCTCGTCTTTCACTTTTGGGCTAGACAACTTAGGAATGGAAGAAGGGACTTCAGTTGCTTCAGGTTAATTTTCCTTAATATTGTCTAAGGTGGAGCAGTAGATATCAGAGTTGATGTGGGATTCAAGAGAGTTTTCATGTTCCTCTAGATTGATGGAGTCTATGAATGAGAGATCCAAAACAACATCACCATTTATGACTTGGTTAATCCTAATGCAGATTTTACAAGATCCTATCTCTTTAGAACAGGATGAACATGATAGAATGGGGTTCAATTGACTCTTAGAAGTGTCCTCATAAGCATGGATTGAGAATGCAGAGTGATCCTCAGATGGGTATTGCATGTCTTGGAAAACGTTGAACTTGACCAGTTGGTCACCGAATTCCATGGATAGGATGACCGAATGGATATAAATCTTGGTTCTCTTAGTCATGAGGAATGGTCTTCTTAGAATTAAGGGAGATCGAGAAGAGTTCATCTCACCTTCCATGTCAAGGACATAGAAATCAGCAGGGAAGATAAGATCATTGACTCGGACAAGGACATCCTCAATTATTCCCTCATTACTAGCTGTTCTTTGATTGGATAACTGAATGACAACACCTGTTAGATGTAAGGGACCTCGACCAAGGTTGGAGAAGATAGATTTGGGCATGACATTAATTGAGGCTCCTAGGTCTATGAGTGCATCATCAAAATTAGAACATCCAATTTGGCATGGAACCGTAAAGGTCCCTAGATATTTGCACTTTATGGGTATGGACTCTTGGGATGAAACATTTTTGAAGGTCCAAAGTTGCCTCTTGTGGGTGCACAATTCCTTGAGAAACATGGCATACTTAGGAATTTGTTTTATGGAATCTAAGAGGGGAATGTTGACTTCAACATGTCTAAACATGTTGAGCATTTCAGGATCAGGTTCGAAGGACTTTTTTGGCTTAGAAATAGATTAAGGAAAAGGAATGGGTTCCTAAGTGGAATGGAAGGAGGTTAGGGAATGGATTCAGGTTCCTTTTCAAGTTTATTTTTCTTTTCATTTTCTAGGACAACATTCAAATGATGGTTGGGGGGATTATCTTGAGACATAACAATTTTCTTTCTTGATCTAAGTGAAATTGCACTTACATTACTCTTGGGGTTGGGTAATGGTTGAGATGGGAGTTGGAAGGAATTGGATGGTTGCTGCTGACTAAGGTGGGATGAAAGTTGACTGATTTGGGTTTCAATGTTCTTGAGGCTTGAACGGGTGAAGGAGGAAAGATCTTCCACTGCACTTTCCCATGGTTTCTTGGAAGAAGTGGATTGTCCTGGATTGGGATTACCTGGATTTTGGTTCTTGGGAAAGAGATTATATTGGTTTTGGAATTGGGAAGGCTCATTTGGATAGTGGAATCTAAGAGGATGATTGTTCCTTTGTGGTTGAGGTATAAAAGGATAAGGTTATTAGAAGCTACCAACACCATGACCATATTGAATATGGTTTAGTTTTTGAGGAGGGAATTGAGGAGGATGAGATATGGGATTACCATACCTATGGCCTTGGTTATAGGAAGAAGAGAAGGGCTCAGAGTGAGATTGGTTGAAGTTTCTAACAAACTGACCTGATAGTTGAGGGTTGGTGTTCCGTTGAGCATATGCTACATTGAGCTTCATTGGTCCAGATGAATCAGATTGATCCTTTTGAAGTTGTGGACATGTGTCAGTTGGATGCGATGAAGAGTTGCATATTTGACAGTTTTTGACAGGTCCATGAAACATTGATTGTAGAGAAGATGATGTTGTGGATTTTGTAGCCACAACTAGTTGTTGCACAAGACCTGTAAGTTCACTCATCCACTCGGTCATCTTGTTCGGCTCAATTGATTGATTATATTGGGTTTGTTTGACTTGAGCATGTGGTCGAGTATTGAATTTTTGTGTTTTTTCATCCATGTTACTTATTATATCTCTTTCAGCTGCAGGAGTTTTATCAACAGGAGCACCGCCACTTGCGGCATCAATGAGAGTTCTCTCCATAGCCAATAACCCCTCATAGAAGTATTGGATCAAGATTTGATCAGGGATTTGGTGATGTGGGTAGGTTTCAACAAGCTTTTTGAATCTCTCCCAATATTCATGGAGTGATTCACTTGGTAACTGATGGATACCACTTATTTCCTTTCGGATAGAAGCAGTACGAGAAGCAGGAAAGAATTTATCTAAGAATAGTCGCTTCATGTCATTCCATGTGGTTATGGAACCCAGAGGTATGTAGTAAATACATGACTTAGCAGTGTCATCTAGGGAGAAAGGGAATGCTCGAAGCTTGATTTGTTCTTCAGAAACCCCTTGAGGCTTCATGGTAGAGCACACTACTTGAAACTCTTTATGGTGGAGAAGTGGATCCTCACTGGCTAGCCCGTGGAAATGAGGAAGAAGATGAATCAAAACCGATTTGAGTTTGAAGTCAGCCTTTATGTTTGGATATTGAATACCAAGAGGTTGGTAATTCATATCATGGGTAGAAAGTTCTTTTAGTGTTTGTTCCCTAGGATTTTCCATATCTAATTCAATTGGTTGGACAGGGACTGGTTCTTGAATTATTTGATTATATTTTATGTTCATCCTAAGTTGGTGAAGTGTTCAATCAATTTCAGGGTCAAACAAATCCAAGAGATTGTTTGGAAGGCTATGGGGCATTAAAAGAGATTTTTTTAGAAAGAGGAAGACATGTTTTTCTTTGTTTTTTTTTCAGTGTATGATTTTTAAGAGGAAGACGGGTTTTTCTTTGTGATTTTTTTTCAATTTTTTTAAAATTTTGTTTTTTTTGGTTTTTTTGATAATAACCAGAAACTAATGACTACTTAAAGCACCAACCCCAGAAATGGCGCCATTTGAAATGAACGGTCGATTGTAACCTATCGACCGGTCAAGGTTCCGGTGCTCTGCTAATGTGTATAACAACACTCGGGTCGAATCCTCGGCGATGGTACTTCATAATAGTCGATTGTTTTTAGTTGATTTTATTTTGATTGGGGGGGGGGTTTGTTTTAAGAGCTTAATTGAAATGTTTAATGGATGATATTTAATTTAAAAAGTTGACAAAGATTGGGGTGATTTTGTTATTAGGGATTTAATCATGTGATATCCTTGAGCTTTGCTTTATATTGTATTAAATTAATACCTACATCACAAGTTGATGTTGATTTGAATTCCCAAGTGTTAAGCCTTTAATCCAAGACTTATCTTTACTTAGGGTTCTAATCTTGATCATATCTAGTTTATGTTAGTTTATTTATGGTTCCAATAATCCATGGAAACCACACGTTAAACAAAACAAGTCATTAATCCATGACATCCTAAGTCCAACATACACAATGTTAATTCAACGAATACTCATCGAGCAAAACCTCTCAATCACTTAACATACCTAAATTATAACTCACAGCAATGAAATATTTACATAGACATATAAATTATTATTAGTCTGGTCTATTATGTTTAAAGTGATGAATTACAAAGAGAATAAAAAGAAAGGGATAAGAAAAGAGTTGTGCGCCGAACACAGACACGAACGATGATGAGAGTAAAAACAAAATGGAAATTTTATTGAATAATAAAGTAAAATAAGGTGAGGTATTTCATCTTGATTTAAACTAAAATAAGAAAATTAATATTAAAATACATAAGGTGTATGTGAATATGAAATTAAGAAGAAGAAAATTGCATTAAAACAGATTTACAAAGACAAACAGTTGCAAAATTACAACAAAGAAAAATGCAAAAGTAAATGAAAACAAAGAGAGGAGAAAGGGATTCTCAATTGAAAACATGAGTTTGGAAGATCCTCCCAAGCCTTTGTCAGGGCCATGGTACTGCCAATAAATCCTCCTTTTTTATGAAATTCCAACCTTTTTGAAAGGAGAGGAGGGGATGTATTTATAGCCCAAGGTGGTGGACTGTTTACATTCCAGAACTACCCCTCCACTTGGATCGCCGATATGGATATCCATTCATCCGAATATTGAGAAATATCCTTCTTTAAAGTTGTAGATAAAAATGTTTTCTGTCTACTGTGAACATTTGGCGGCTATTGGACTTAGGGAGCCAATGTTATAGCAGTTTTAATAAACAATTATGATCTGTCCATTTCAATACAGACTTTTTCAAAGTCCATAATGTGAATGGGTTTATGAATAGGAATATTCCCTCAAATAAAACTAATTTATTCAACAAGGTTGGCCGTAAAAAGCTCCCCTTTGACACTGCAAAAGCGCAGCTCGAATGGATGTCTACATCCGGAGAAATGGCAATGTTAGTGTGATGTTTTTAATTCCCGGACAGAATGGTGGTCTGGACTTCAATCCATCGGTTGGGCCCCTTTTATTTTTCATTGGGTTCTGAAATTTTTCTCATGGACTCCTTGATATTTCATCCGAACTTGGGAGGAGACTTATTGTATTTGGACTTCTGGATTGAGCCCAGTAATTAAACCTTCATATTTGGTCCAGTTTCTTCACAGTTTCCTTGGTCCTTCTTGTGTGGTCCATATGGCCCTATAAATGGACGAATTTGCCAAAGGTGACTTCTAATGAAATGTTGGAATAGGAATTGGGAACCCTACAAAACACGAATCATGAAATTTGGATATGTAGGGTGATCATTATTGTTAAAACATTAAATAGACTTGAATCCAGATAAATTCAAATAGTGCTCAAAAATTATATTTAATATTTAAACATTAAAATTTCACACAAATTATGCACATTTCATATAAAATAAGTAAAGGGAGTGTGTAAAAAGATATGAAATTATTAATAACATCAATAACATCAAATGAATTCTAACAATCATAGAATTCCCAGGTATATGCATTGGAAAATTCAGCCACATCACTGGAAGATCTAAATCAGGACGAGACAATCATCAACATTTCCCATCAGTGAATGGTATCACCTTTTGTTCATGTCAGAACAAAAGAGATTAAGGAAGTAAATAATATCCCTCAAACATATGGTCATACCACTAGGTGGATGATTCCCATTACTTCAAGATAGAGGAATCCCATCGGATAGATATGGGAAAGAGAAAATTTGATGGAGAGCGGCCAACTTCACTCTTTATGATAGCCCAAATCACCAAAAAGTCCTCTATAAGTGAGGCTTTAATGGATTCCTTCTTATATGCATTGATGGAGAATAGAATTATATTGTCATGAAAGTGGTGCACTCCAGAGCCTGTGGTGCTCACCTATTAGGGATCAAGCATTCCCACCAAATCTAAAAGCCTAGATACTACTGGCCCACTGTGACACAGGAAAGCATGGAATTCACCAAGAAATGTCATTCTTGTCAAGTGAATGCCAATTTAATCCATTAAACCCCGAAGTTTCTAAATATAACCAAATAATATTAGCCATTTACTATATGGGGAATGGATGTTGTGGGTTCATACCCTCTATCCACAACTACGAAGTTCAAATACATCTTAACTATTACCGATTAATTCTACAAATGGGATAAGGCAATACCCCTCAAATAATTTAGGGACAAAATCATTTATTTCTTCATAAAATCCTACATAATTACCAAATTTCGTGTTTCTCAGATGATACTTATGGACAATGACAACAATTTTTGTTATGTTGAGGTGGAAAAGCTATATCAAGAGTACGATATCAAATCCAACCATTCGCCTCGCTATCATACAACAGCTAATGGAAAGATAGAGGAATTCGACAATATTCTATAAAACATACTATAGAAGATAGTGGATAAATATAAAATGTATTGTCCTAAAAATCCATTTCATGCCTTACGGGATTACCAGACTATGACTCGTACTTTAATGTGGGTAACCTCATATTCACTCATGTACGAAATAGAGGAGGTCCTTCCCATCATGGTCCAGTTTCTATCACTCTATATTACCATCTTTGTCCAGTTATCCATAGATGATAAATCTCAGAAATGACTGGATGAATTGTAATGAATGAATGAGAAATGATTTCACACTTTTCATCACTTGGAGGTTTATCAAAATCAGATAGAGTGAGCCTATAACAAGAAGGTAAACCTCTTCTCATTCCTCAAAGGGGAACTTTTGTTGGTCCTCATAACTCCATTGATACTAGGAAAGAATCCTATAAAGCTTGAAACATAGCAGGAGGGACCTTAATCCATACACAAGGTCCACTCTAACAGAGATTATTCTTCAATCTTAATGGATGGAGAGATTATTACTACCCCAACTAATGAAATGTTCCTAAGGAAATATTTCATTTCATCACACAACCTAAGTCTCAACTACAAGACAATAAACTATGTAGTTGGTCTTTGTTTCTTGACCATAGAATTCATGAAATTACATCCATGATTTACGGAGTTAAACTTCATGGCACTGCCATCCTTGTCGCACGATGATAAACTGCATGTCATAAGGTCCTAATAATATGACCTAAAATAGCAAGACACAATTTTTTTTATCGCATGACATTAAACTGCATGGTTAACAACAATATCACTCAACGTTATAGAAACCCCAAAATACCATGAGGTGAGAAACTCCTCATGGTCCCTTAAATACGTGCCTCCATCTTATGTGTAAGTCCCAATCACATCTGTATAGCCCCTCGGCAGGTCAAGATATCCTCTTGGATAGACATGAGGAAGAAAATATGTGAAGCTCCCACACATAATCCCCACTCACATCACTTCCACTCCATAGTGTCACTTGGTCCCCCTTTATAGGTATAAGCCTCAACATTATCATGCCCTTACTACAAGAAGATAAATTGTATGACCAATGTTCTTGTTGCATTAAAATTAATTGCATGATCATTTCAAGAACTAGTGTGTCTTTATTCTAAATCTAGTGGGATATGTAGTGATGCCTGGATCTCCGATCCGGGGTCCATCTGTAAGAAAAAAATTATCCCCCACTCCCTATACACAATTCATACCTACATAGGGAACATTTTAAGTACTATGTGTGGATTGATTCTAATTACAATGAGATACGTAATGATTCCTAGTCCATATGTCTTGGTGCTAACAATCATTATAGAGAATATCAAATCCCTCATTCCCCTGTATCAGAACCTAATTGATGTGGGGAACTATTGTCAAGAACTACATGTGGCATGATTATTTCTTTAACAAGATATATAGTGACATTTGAGTCCTATCCCTTGGTCCATACACAGTGCCCCTTCTCACATTAGGAAGCCTATGTCCTTTCCAAATTATGTTAAATTGCATGGTTCTTTAAGAACTATGTATGGATTGATTCTCATCCTAATAATATACGTAGTGATGCCCGAATTTCAAAGACTAGACCCAACTACAACATAATATGAAAAATTCCATCTCCCCATGCATGGATCAGACCAACATAGATAATATTACAAGAACTTCATGTGGATTGATTCTCATACCAATGACATATGTAGCGATTCTCAGATCATACCTCCTAGCCTAGCCACAACAAAAAATCTAAATTCCCCTATCTTTCCCTTATATTGACCTTTTGTGGTGGAAGAAACATTTTCCACTCCTTATTCTCACACCGAGCATAGATCATGTGGTCTTAGGAGTTTTTTAAACAATTTCCCCTATATAATTAAGGAATATCAATTCATATTGGGTTTACCATGATCCTGGATTAAAGAACTTAAAAGGCACACCATATATCCTCCTCGCATGATAATAAACTGCATGATTTCCTAAATAACTATGTGAGGATTGATTCTTATTATGATGATATATATAGTGATGTATCTTTAATCATAGACCCAACTATGAAACAATACAGTAAATCCTCCCACTCTCCTATGTATGAGTCAGATCTACGTAAGAGGATTCAGTATGGTGTCTCACCCTATGTGTGAGAATATATTCAACCCCCTTTCTCTATACATGAATTCAATAAGTATAGGGAATCCTTTTTATATCAATGTGTTCCTTGATTATTAATCCAAAAAGAGACATAGTGATTCCCAAATTCTATACCATGGTCCATCCATGATCAAATCAAGGCACCTTCTGCCGAGACATCCTTACCACATGATGTTAAACAACATGGATAATGCCCTGGGCACATGAATTTAAATTTAATAGTACCTTAAGAACTAAGTGTGGCTTGATTATCATCCTAGTGAGATATGTAGTTACACCTAGGCCTCATGTATTAGTCCCAGATATAGGGTAAAATAAAAAATGACCCCTCTCCTGTGTACAAATAAGGATCTATACAGGAACTGTTAATTTGGGTTCCCTCATTAGGGGCTCCACCAAAGAAACAAAGATGTTTCCCTTATAGATATGTGTCAGATCTATGTAAGGGAATATAAAATTAATGGAAAATATTAGTCCAAACGCATCCCTTATGCTCAAACATTTCCCTTCCACACATCATGCCCCTAATATTGGACACTTTCAAATCTTTATAATCTTTCTCTAGCTTCTGGTGATAGAATGTTTGACACCAGAGGACTCCTTTTCCGGGTTATCTAGTAAAATTCCCCAATCAGTTGTGCATAAAGTCTCATACAAAATGGGGTTTTCATCCAAAGGATTCCACTATTTGACTATGAAGAAATAGTCCCCAGTTAGATTTGAATAATTTATCCCAAAAAATAGTTTTTTTAACCAGTGGTTACTTCACCCTCAAGAGAATACTCTTCTTTACTCATAAGATTTGATGACATTACGTTGGAAACCATAATTTGAATCAGTTGGCAGCCACCCATTATATACTTTTCCTATATTTTTCTCCCAATTTGAGAATCCCTAAGGCTATGGTTTACAATTTCCTCCCTCATGCCTGAAGTATACTAAGAAAACCTTGGTCTGATATGCAACATATCACCTATAATTTCTATAATTTTATGGTCCTATTTGTATGAACTAAAAATGTTGGCATCATATTTCCCATTCTTGGGTTAGACCTATATAGGGATCCTCCCCCCCCCCCAATTCTTCGGTAATTTTGATTTGAAATTATCCTTCTGTATTTAGGTATTTACCTTCTAAAAAACCAGACTCTTTGTCTAGGTAAATATAAATCTCCATAAACTTTCTTCGACCATGAGAAATAGAATGTTGGAATTTTTGAGAACTTCTTTGTCTAAATATGTTGTAACACAACCTATTTTACTTTCCACAAGTTACCCATAGAATTATAGGGCATATTAGCCAAATGATTCCACTATTTAACTATGCAGTAACATGCCTCAGTAGGTTTTGAATAAAGTATCTCACAAAATGGATTTTTCAACCAATGATAACTTCTTCATCAATAGACACATCCTCTATCAACATAATCCATTTTCCCTATACCACTCTTCAAATTTTAAAATCCCTAAATTATAGCTTAAAAAATTTACCCCCTCATTCTTAAAAGTGATGTTTCATTCTCAAACAAATTACCATGAAAGGGGGAAACTATTGACCTTTTATTCAAAGCTAAAGACCTTAAGTTATATCCCCGCAAAATTTACTTACTGTATGACTTTAAACTTCATAAGATAATTTCCTATTCGTATGACATTAAGCATCATAGAATAACTTCCTATTCACAAGACCCTAAACTATATAACATCATCCTCATAATAATATGTTGATCTACATAGTCAATGTCCTGGTCACATGACATTAAAACTGCATGATGTTTCAACCTTTTTTAGGAAAGGGGAACCCCACCTTGAAATTTTTCATCTAACAAGTGAACCCTTTTCACACAATATGAATTTGTGTAGGAAAGGTTTCCCATTCATGGAAAATACCAATACAAGTTCTCTTCTCATTCTCAAACATATTCCCTTGTAAATACCACCAATCAAGATCTTGAGAAATCCAAATCTTTATAAACATATATCGACCATCAACAATAGAATGTTGTAATTCCTAAAAACTCCCTTACTCGACTATGCAGTAACATGCCCCAATTTTCTATGCATAATTTCTCCCACAAAATAGGTTTTTCAGATAAGGGATACCACTATTTGACTATGTTTTAACATTCCCCAGTTGTATTTTCATAAATTATCCCACAAAATGGGTTTTTACAACCATTGGTAACTTCATACCCAAGAGATACCTACTCTATTTCTGAATGTAATGTTTTAGATTTGTGGACCAAAAAATTGTGGCTAAAAATTCCCCATCAGGTATCTGAATAATGTCATAACATTCTCGACCAACAATCCCTTTTGGGCCATCATCCTAGAACTCGTCGTCAAAGCTATTCGACCTAAAACACTAGTCTCATTAGTCCTATTTTTAAAACATTAAACTACTTAAAAAAAGAGATAAAATACTCACCAGGTTGAAAGCCTAAAAAGGGAACCTTGGAAAAAATTATAGTCTTAGCTCACTAGACCTGCACTCCATATGGTTTAGTAAAAAATTGACCAATGAATAGAAATACACACAAAACATGTTAGCCTAAAAACCCAAAAAAAAGGTAGTCAAAGAAAAAACTAAGTCTCACCCACTAATTATTCCTTATATTTTACTTGATAAATAATTGTGGTGATTAAACAAAAGATTAAAAGTTTATAAGGTCGTCCATATGGCCCTAGTAATATTCAAACTATGCTCACTAGGCCCCATTTATTAGTAAAAGGTTAGAGAATACCCCCATCACTATCACTATGGTTATGACTAGCTGACTCAAATAAATTTTACTATGAAAATTAGTTTCAATTTTATTTTATGATCATAGGATGAAAACATGGATGAAGACATAGATGATTGGAAACAAAATTATTTTCGTTTATAAGATAAAAAAAATCAAAGGATAATACACAAGATGGATTCTCTCTATTACACTTTACAAAAGACCATCAAAATAACTCTTCATTTATTGAATAGCCTCCTAATCCCTCTTAACTGCTTTTTGAAGTCCATTCAACTGAACAACTTTGGTCTCTTCAGTCCGGTGAAGTTCCTTTGTCACGATCATAATAGCAGTTGAGCCTTCAGTTTAGGATCCTTATAGGGATGGTGAAGTTGTATGATATCCCCTTGAGTGGCATCCAGTTCATACTAAAGGCATGATATTTGAATGGTATTTTCATTTATTCGTTGTTTTAATTCTACCAGATTTTTAGCATTGTTGACCTATGCCTGGGATAATGCAGCTCGAAGAGCATCAGTGTTGACAAGCATCTTCGCCTTTAGGAGGTCCTATTGAATCTCGTGTTATCACTCCCATTTATAGATGATCTCCTTCATGGAATCATGAATCAGATAGTAGTCAGATCCTCTATATCCTATAACACCAAATTGGAATGGAAGTTGATAGAACTGTGAAGTTAGGTCATCCAAAGGCGTCTTAGAGATTATTTTTGAAATTTCATACCATGCCGTGAGACATGTGATACAAAGTAAATTATGTGTCTCCATGTCTGAATCATATCCACTTTTAGGAGGAGAAATATATTCTATGATTAGATCACTCAATGTGCCACACTACCCCACTCCCTCTGAGATAGTAGTGGCTTCACCTTTCAGTATCTACTGAATTGGCATAGAGGCTCCACACTTGAACCTAGCCACATAAGTTGATTTAACTAGATAGTAGATAGAAATCATTATTTTCCATAAAAGGATAACATACAGAAGAAATATAAGACAATTGAATAATTTGGTAACACTCACCCAGTAATAAGTTAGTGGCTTGGGTGGATTCTTCCCTAGCATCCTTGACCTCAGTAGTTTGATCTAGAACCTCATGATGAGGGAAAATATCCTGGGTATACCTGTATTTCTCCAAATGAATCTCAAGAAAACTCCTTGTTTCAAGATCCACCTGATCCCCCCCCTCAATAGTGGGAGTGGGGTGGACATAGATGTCTTGTTTGTGCACTGAAACTGAACATTCTTTGCAGGTAGAGCCGCACAATTCAACCAGTCATGATTAAAACATCAGACATAAAAATTGGTTGCACAAAATTAAAGACTCACATCCATTAAGTTCCCTATTAAGTTCCTTAAATTATTATAAATCAGTGGGAAGATTAATATATTCCAGCATTTTGTCAAAGGTCATTCCACAATTTCTCATGGAATGTATTGAAGTTCCAAGCCTTGTGATAGTCTCACCCGTGGGGATGCCTAAAACATTTTCCTTGGGACCCAGCACAATACCCTCTTTCAATGACCAGATAACCCGAATAGATTCCTCAAAAACAACCATAGGGTCAACAACATTCATCGTAGTGGTATCTTATGCGTTAGATGAACCCAAAGTATCATAAGAGATAAAATTAATCAATCAATATATTAAGCCCTACGATGCATCTTTGACATTAATAGAATCATCCAACCTCTATATAGTAATAGTAGACGTGATAGGAGCAGATAATGTATCCTCAACCCTTGCTACTTCTTCTATCAATGGAGCTCAGTCGAAAACAGGAATCTACATTTGGTCCAGAATGTCCTACTCAGTCCTTGAAGTCTCATTTTCAAGCCCCTTAAGAGAGTAGAGGGAAGGCGATTTTATAACCACAAATAGGTTTAAACATTTATCTTGTATAAACCAGAGATTAATGATACCACAGGGACTGACCTTCACTAAATAGGAACTTAGCCAAAGATTTAATTCTTTGATGTTATTTATTTTTCAATGGTGGAAGGATAGAATCAGACTTCTCAAATATAGGTATTATATACAGCGGTTGAAATCCTCCTTCTATATCAACCTCCATTTCTGTTGGCTTGAAGATATATCTTATGGTTTGGGATATAATTCATCGACTCCTAGTAGGGTACTATTCAGTCCATATTTCAATGAATAAATATCCACTAATTTCCCCTATCTAGATACATATCAAGATGAAATTTCCCCTAAAAACAATACTTTTTTTAGATGATGTAAAGTAAGAACAACAGAATAGACAAGAAAAGGAAAACATACATCCTCAGGATTGACATAGTCAATCCATTCCTCAGAAGATGGGTGGTCAAACCCTTCAGTGGCACCCTGAAGTATAATGTCCTCCAACCATCTCATAGAAGGGATCTTGTTGTTATTTTCATAAATGAACATCTCTAGTTCCTAGAAATAAACCCCCACCTTAGTGGGATTTTCCACAAAATTAAGATTGGGTGGGGCTTGAGCATATCTTATATCTTGAATTTGCAGCCAAGCACGAAGAAGTGACCATATGATTTCAGCATCAGAAGGCAGGTCCTTCCAAAATTAGATTTCCTCCAATCGCACATATTCCGAGGTTGTCCTGGCCTCTCATGAAGTTGATTTGACAATATTTGATTTTACAGGCTTTCCAAGCCTCTCCGTCACAGACGAAGGAAAAAAAAAATGGAACCCGAGTCTCTTAGTGATGGTGACGACTAGACCATCTTAGCTCAATCTTTTTTGGAAAAGCCCTTTTTATTCTGGCCAATGGATTGAACCTTACATGAAGTCATTTGTGTGAACTTGGGACCTTTTCATCTTAACCCTATGAAGGGGATGAGTAATCCCCTGTGGGATATTAAACACATTATGTAGGAGGAGGAGCCTTTTTACCTTGGTTTCCACACATGGAAGTTCTCTGGGTCCCAAATCAAGGGACATCTTATACCAACACTCTCTTAGGATATGATGCAATCTAGGCCTCGACATACCAATAGGTCAATCCATTGGATTCATCAGCTAGAGTCTGGTTGATTACCACTTGAGTCAGCTCCATCACTGTAAGCATCCATAGTTATCAGGATACCATCAGATGCTTTTCTGATCAGACATGTACGAGAGGAGATACCGTTGTTGTTTTTGTAGAAACTTGAATTGGAATGAAAATATATATAGACCATAGGCCGCATATATGACCTCAAAATCAATATGGATCACAAACATGCCATCCTTAAAGGAAATCATGTATGATCTCATCTTGTTTCTATCCTTTACTTCATTGGTAAATTTCCAAGTAGGTGGGTCCCCATAAAGGAAGAAATTGAATTCCTTGAATAGGTTTATCATTGTCAGGGTCTCACTAGGCTTCAGGGATTATGGATGAATTCCAAAAACATCCTGAAAAAACAGTCAAAATCGGACCTCAGGAATATCAACCCCACTTAATATGACGTAAAATCTAAAGTGGGTAGTTACCCATCCCCAAAATACCTAGAACAACCCTTAAATTATTAAAGGGGCCCTTTCTATGTGAATATTAAGTAAGCACTTGTGTATTTTCACCAGAACAAGGATTTCCAACCCCATGTGCTTCTTCTATACCATCTTAGCTACTATGACAAATGTACCTAGCCTCACACCACTATTGGAATTGTGAATATGCAGCAAGATGATGCTTGATGACATGGCTAAAAATCTTGTGAGACGTGTCTTGGTTGGTACATTGGATTTGGGCTTGTACCCCCACCAGTTGTACTACCCCTTTTAGAAAGTTGGAAAAAATGTATCAGGAGTTCTCTACTTCTCCATCTTGGGGAACCCCGCTGGAAGTTTTCATGTTGGGCCTTTCCTCTTCAGTTCCCGTAAGTTACCCATACATGCCTCAGGATTGATATCCCCCCTTAGGTGGGGGTCTTCCTTATTAATATCATGATCTATCTTCAGTAGCTCATGTACCAGAGTTGGAAAACTTTCAGCATCATCCCACGTCACCCTCATAGGGATGAACTCATCATACATATCTCCATGTTTCGGATCCCTAGAGATCTTATGTAAATTCCACAAGCTGATTCTGAACTCTCCATGAATCAAGTGGAAATATTTCATTTTTTGACTCCACTAGCTTAGTATCTAAGGGATGAATTCATCATTCTTGTATATGTTTGTCTAGGCCCCCTAGATGGCTTCATAAATTCCCACTTCTATCAGCTTGGTTGTGAACTCAAAAACCGTTTGGAACACCCAATACACCAACATCCACTCAAGCCTAACAACCCTCTTGGGGGGAAGTACTAGTATACCTTCCAACCCTTTGAATGGTCTATTTTGGAATCATGGAATATGGGTGGATAATAGTGTATCTTTAATTTTTGCGTATGTGGCTTCATATCTAAATAACATTGGTTATAATGCATGACACATGTCATGGATGATGTCCCAATATTAATATATGCATCCATTCTTGAAACTTTGGGGGTAACAATGTTCCTATAGTCTTGAAACAATGAATGAAGAGTGTAATTATTCAACTCTGGTATGAGGACCTCCTTCAGATGACCATGGTCATAAAGTGAAAGATAATTACTCTCTGGGTAGTCATGATAATACTTCTTTATATTTCACGCTATATTTGGTAGATTTATATTGAAAATTTCATTTTAGTCAGGCCCTATAGCCTTTACCATCTCCTTAATGAAATTATTAGTTTGTTCATAAAAAAATCTAGTCTTTTGAGTGGCAATTAAACCTAAAAAGAAGCAGCAAGATTTTTTAAGATCAAGTTCACTCTCAAAAAAGTTGCAAAAATGAAGGAATTTGGAAATGGAATGAGATCATGAAGGGTACCCACACAAGTGATCTCATGTTGGTCCCTCACTCAAGAGGCCCTGTGCATATCACTAACCCAAACATAATTATCAAGTAGGTAGGTGCATACCTTTTTTGAATGAATGGTGATTTAGTAAAGTAGCTTAAGTGAAAGGTTTGTGCAGAACAATAGCATTGAGAGACCGTGGAAGTTGATTCTTGAGGACTATCTATTGAATCAATGGCCCTATTTATAGATTATAAAACCCCACTACATGGCCTACATACACACCCTGCCTATGAGGAAGACCTAGATGGATGACCCACATAGATGACTTGCACGGGCGACCTCTACAATCTGTTGGAGTTGGTGGCCTAGAACCAAATACATTGTAATTTATTCATTAATAAATGCCTTATCACATCTTGATTGTTCTTCTGTGTGACAATTCATGTGATAATTCCCTAAGGATATCTGTTGCACAAAAGGTTCATAGTGGATCCCTGCTATGATGAGAACCCAAAAGTGACATAACAATATTCTTGAATATATGTTCTATGGATGGATGATGTTATTTGAGGTAAACACATAATACGGGACATTAGGGGTGAGGAATCATAAAAATTTGAGGCACCTTCTAATGGTGTGTGCCCTCGGTAATATCCAGGAGGATATTATGAGAACAATACCCGCCAGAAGGAAATCTACATTTCATAGTGTCATCGGATGTTCCAATTTGTGGACATGTGTATTGATCCTTAGACTTTAAGATTATTATTAATGGGTATTACAACTCACTCACATATATGTATTGAAGAAAACTATGACGACACACTGTTCATAGTGAGGTAGGATATATTAGGTGCGTCAAGAGTAATACTGCAATAATAGATAATGAGAGAAAGGATTTGTCCCTTTTATTCAATAATGGGATTTGATATCTCAGGACCTTTGATGGAATTTATATAGCCTAAATAAATCCATTCCCAAGTTGAGGAAGGGACAAGTTCAATTCTGAGAAGTAAAAGATAGAATAATTGAGAACATGGGTTGATGGAACTAGCATGCAACCTTCTTGATTCGAAATATCGAGACAAAGGGATTACATTACACGGTAAGTGTTCGTAGGAGATGACATGTCACTACGGTGTTAACTTCTCTCTCTATGGGTGCCTTGGCGTGTTTCTAGACGCTAAACTTGGAATTTAGGCAGGATCCACTTAATTCCACTGAGAAAGAGGCCTAGAGGGTCACACATTAAGTGTGTCCAAGTATCTGAGTTAAATATTAATTTAACAAGTTGAATAAAGATTATTCATGATTGTGGTTTAATAATTATTCAAGGATTCTTGATCTCATTTTTTTAGACACTAGTTATTTGAGAGAATATATTGTGGGTGAACTAATATATATATTAGCGAGTAATGCAGTGATATTTATTTAAGAAATAAATAGTCATTATTCAAGGTCTAATAAATGTGGTGGAGGAAATAAAGAAAATGGAAAAACAAAAGTATATGCTGTGTATATTAATATACACGCCGTGTTTTTTTATGGGAATTTGTAAGAAAACATATTATTTATTTAATTAAATACTATTAGGTATAATTCGCTGGGTGCATTTCAAGTAATAATAATAGTCATCTGTTATTATTAGACATGGGGTTTTACTAAGAATTAAATGAAATGAATAAATGAATTCTGGTAATTAATTCATTTTATTATTCTAAGTAATTAAAATCCCAATTATATTATTCTCATTAGCCTATCCATTATTTGTGGTTGTGCACAATGAATCTAGATAAATCTATCAAGACAAGAGAGAATTATTTTCCTCCAAGAACACTCTCAAGTTACGAGAGAGATCCTCCCCCACTAGATCAAGGAGAGCATTTTGTAAGTGGCTCTCAAGAAGATCGAAGACATACATCGCAATTTAAGGATCTTCTGTGCTAGCACCAGGAGATTCCTTCGGCGACATCTAGAGATATGTGGAGCATCTGTGGATCACTACTAGTGGAATCTGACACTTGGATTCTACAACGCAATGACAGATCACATCAGATCGTGACCAGAAACATAAATAGAGATATAATTTCATTAAGTAAATTCTTGTATTTTAATTAAATTAATTATAACCAACATATGATGATCTTCTCTATGGTTCCGGGACTCCCTTACTTTATTTCTTTCTTTGTTCTATTCCGAAGATCTGGCATTTTATTATTGTGACGGATCTCAGATTGATCATTGTTAACGGAAAAATTAAAGTTGGGTAACCCACCAAATGCACTTCCATTGCACCCAGAACCTACAAGTGGTATCAGAGTGGTCATATAATTGATTATAATTATTTAATTTTTAATTAATGATTTACACATTTAATAATTTAGTTATTTCAATTCAAATTAATCATTATGAAAATATGAATATCAAGATCTGTTCCTCCTCTTTTGTTTCTCATTCACCTTAAAGAAACGATATTTTCTTTTATTTTTGATTAAAATAAAACATAGGATCTCATCTGGAGGTTCCAAAGATTCCTGGCCATACAACACGAGAACACACGGTGTGTATTTGGCAGTACGCACCGTGTAGTATAAGTTCCATGCACCGGGACTGGTCTTCCATACCAAGCCATGTGTTGGAGTCTATCTAAGTCTTAAATGACTCCATGTGTTGACCAAGAATAGGTGGCACACAATTTCTTGATAACACATCGTGTGGCTCACTGGACACAAAATGTAGTACCTTCGGGTTAGGGTTGGACCATGTACCCTGTACACGGCTTGCTCGGATGGAAACCATGTAACGTGGATACTACACAATGTGTGGCTCACTGAACATTCCATGTACTTCAAATATTTTCTAAGTACATCTACACATCATGTCCCCAAGTGTGTACTTTGGATGGATGTTGAATGACAGTACATTCCATGTAGTAAGAACTACACACCATGTACTCATCCAAATTACACAGATTTATTAAAATTTATTATTAGATTATACAAACCCTTGAGATGTGTACCATAGTGCGGGCGTAAAGCTGAGTCACAACATGTGATAGGTGTTTTATATATGTGTGTTTAATTTAACATTTTCATAGTATTCATTTCGACTCATTGGGAAGTTATGAATGGGAATTCACCGGGTTGCCTTCAAGGTACAAGTTGCATAAAAAGGTAATTTTAAATGAATTTATTTGTTTAAAATTATGGTGGATGATAATCTTAAGAAAATTCAGAAAAGGGTTTTAGATAAAAGTATTAATTAATTAAACATAATTAATTGATTCGAGCGTGATTTATTTTAAACAAGAACGATTAAATAATTGAATTCTAGTTTTATTTATGTGTAAATATCATTGCATGTATGGATGATCATGAGATAGAACAAGACCTTTTCATGTGAATGATATTTTTTAATTAATATATTTAAATTAAATTTGTTAGCCTATGAGTCTTCTCCTCGTTAATATGTAGGGTTTGCATGCCCAAGGTTTTTTTATGTAAAACCCCATTTTACCCCCACCTACGAGTAAGAAAAAAGAATATGTAATGGATGGAGATCCCAAGATAATGGAGGTAGGTCAAGTTAGGAGCCAAGATGAAACCAATCCAAGGAGATAAAAAGGTGGACAGGTGGAAAGCTGTAAACATAAACCCAAAAGGTTCAAGGTGTTTCTTCCCTAGGTATTGGGTTAGTTTATCAACCGCTAGATAAACTAACCAATAGAACAAGCTCATGATCATACCAGTTATTTTATTTCTGAAATTTTCATGGTTTATTTATTGTGGGTGTGTTTTCATGATCACACAATTAATGAATTAAACAAGCATGGAAGATGAAACTAAAATAAGACTGGATTATGCGTAAATATTATCTTAGACATGGTTAATCACTTAAGTATATACCACTTAATATTAATAAGCATGTAAGAAAGATAATTAAATTTAAATTTACGTATAAGGATAAAATCCATCAACGAAATATTAAGTCGGTATAGTCTTTCATACTCTTGGTTAGAATCAAACCATAGTTCAAAGTGCTTGACCAACACTAGTTGGGGTGATTTCAATTATCGGGGAATTATAATTCAACGTTTTGGGTTGAATTAACATGGTTCACATCAAGGGTTGACTGCCACAACAGGACTTAGTGTGACCAAGAGGCAAAGGTTGAGGAAATCCAAAATAAAAGGATTTTAGGATTGGGGAGTCCACTTAGAAGATCAAGGAACTGCGAGTTAATTAATTTGGAATTTAGAATTCCTACCTAAAACTCTTCAAGTTTCTTGACCAAACCTAGTTGGGGTAATGTGAAGGTAAATATGGATCCTTACCACTAGAATATTCAGGAAATAGAATATTCCAAATTCATTAGTGAGGGCTATTAGATTTCAATAAAATACTGGGAGACTAGTACGTATTAATTTATTTATTTGTCTCAGTTTTATCATGATAAAGTACTAAACCTTTTCTCATCTTAATTTTTATAAATGATAAAAAAATGAATTCAAACATATCATTATGAACCATACTTGAGAAGGAAAACCTTCTCACTAGCACCAATTTCTAGGAATGGCAGAGGCATTTATGCATCATCCTTCACCATGAGAGGAAATTGTATGTGCTGGAAGAGCCTATTCCAGTTACGCCTGGAAAAGAGGCCAGTGATGAGGAACTATATCTCTATATGAAACATATGGATGATGCTAAAGATGTCGAATGTTTCATGCTATCATCCATGTCTAATAATCTCTTAAAGTAACATGAAAACATGGGCGCGTATAGCATGATGTCTCACCTTAAGGATCTATATCATGAGGAGGTAAGATAGGAGAGATATGAGATCTCCAACGATTTGTTTATAAGTAATTTTGGGGAGTCTGTGCCAGCAGGGCCTCATTTATTCATGCTCATTGGATACATTTAATGCCTAAACATCTTAGGGATTAAGTTATTGGATGAGCTCATACAGATCTCATCCTATCATCACTGCCCAAGAGCTTATCTAGATTTATTTTCAACTAAAACATGAGAAATAATGGAAAGAGACTATCAGAACTTATGACCTTAATTCTCTAGGTAGATAAGGACATGGGGCGTGAAAAACTGACAGTCCTTATGGTGAATAAGAAAATGAAGGACAAGTAAAAGGGGCCAAGGACTTATAAATGGTATGAAGCCCCCGAGAACTGTCCCTCCAAGAATGGGAATATCTAGAGGTAGGGTAAGGAACATGAGGTAGTATGTTTTGCATTTGGAAAACCAGGACAATGGAAGAGGAATTTCACCCAAAATCATGGGAACTCTAAAGGTGCATTCGTTATCAAGTGTAATCATTCCATTTATACACATTGGGTAATAGATACAGCTTGTGGGGCTCACATATGTATTAAAATTCAGGAACCATGTAGATTTAGAAATATTTCTAGAGGATAGGTGGATCTTCAAGATTCCAATGTCGTGACGCTGGCTGTGTTAGCCATTGGCGATCACCACCTCTCATTTCCTACTAGGATGATTTTGGTTTTACATAAATATTATTATGTGGCTAGTGTTACCGAAAACATAATATATATATCATGTTTCGATATGGATGGATTTATTTTTAAGTTTGGAAATAAGGGTTGTTTCTTTTATAATAACAATGTATGTTATGGTATGGCGCATTTAAATAATGGTTTGTATGTATTAAATTACTAAAACTGAGTGTTGGAAATTGATAACAAAACAAACTCACATGACTCATAAAACATCCAGTTGTGGAATCACCATCTTGGTCATGTAAACAAGAAGTTCTTGACAAAGCTCTACCAAGATGGTTATTTAGACTCTACTGAGCTATAACCACTTGATAGATGTCATGCTTGTTTACAAGGTAAAATGACCAAGTCACCTTTCGGTGGACAGGGTGAAAGGGCCACAATGATTCTAGGATTGGTACACAAATATGTGTGTGGACCATTTCTAGTATAAGCTATAGGTGGGTATTCCCACTTAATTACTTTTACTATTGATTTGAGTAGATATTGATATATCTAAATAATGAGATATAAGTCGGAGGCCTTATATAAATTTAAGGAATTCAAGAATGAAGTAGATAATAAACATGGTAAGAAAATAAATAAGCTTTGATCGGATCAAGGTGGAGAATATCTGAAACAAGAATTCATCGACCTTTTATGGGAGTCTGGGATTCTATCTCAACTCACTCCTCTTTATACACCATAGTGGAATGGTGTTAGTTAAAGGAGGAACCACACCTCGTTGGACATGGTGAGGTCGATGATAAGTTATGCAGATCTTCCATTATCCTTTTGGGGATATGCATTACAGACTAAAACATATACATTAAACCGAGTACCAATTAAGGTTGAAAATGTAATTCCCTTTGTGTTATGGAATGGAAAGAAAACCATTTTGTCGCACACACGTGTATGGGGATGAGAGTCGTTTGTTAATTCCTTCTCAGGAAACAAACTAGCACCCCAGGGAAGAAGGTGTATCTTTATAGGATATCCCAAGGAAATGAAATGATATTACCTATATAACCCTTTAGAAAAGAAAGTGACTATCACTAGACAAGATGTCGTTCTTGTGAGGGACCACATACTCAAGAAGTATAGTGGGAGAAATATTAACTTTGATGAAGTTGATGCTTGAGATACACAATATTTGGTACAAGAACAAGTTCCACAGGTCCCTGTGGAAGAGGTTTCATAAACACAAGTACTGCGTAGGAGCTCAATATAGGTAATGGTACCAGAGAGATTTGGTTTCCTAGTCACTGAGGATGGTGAATCATTATTTTTGGAGAATGATGAACCTCTCTCCTACAAAGAAGCAGTAGAGAGCTCATAAGATGCAATATGTCTAAAAGCTATGAAATCTGAGATAGATTCCATGTATCAAAACCATGTATGGGTTCTAGTCGATGATCGAGTTGATGTAAAGCCTGTTGGATGAAAATGGGTATTCAAGAGAAAAATGTACATGGAAGGTCAAGTTAGCACATATAAAGAAAGGATAATGGCTCAAGGATTCAGACAGTGTCAATGAATTGACTATGATGAAACCTTCTCACCAGTCTCCATGTTTAAATCCATAAGAATCATACTTTCCATAGTAGCTTACCATGACTACAAGATTTGGAATATGGATGTCAAAACAACATTCTTAAATGGGAACCTTTAGAAAGATTTCTATATGACACAAATAGAAGGTTTTGTGACACTAGGTGAAGCGAAACTGGTTTTCAAGTTATAAAACTCCATTTATGGATTAAATTAAGCATCTAGGTCCTGGAACATTCAATTTGATGAAGCCATAAAGGAATTTTGTTTCATTAATAATGAATGTGAGCCATGTGTTTATAAGTGGTTTAATGGGAATGTGGTAATTATTCTAGTAGTATATGTTGACAACATATTACTTATTGGAAATGATGTACCAGTCATACAGTCATTTAAGGACTGGTTGAACAAGTGTTTCTCAATTAAAGACTTAGGCGAAGCAGCCTACATTATAGGGATCAAGATCATTCATGATAGTACCAAGAGGCTTCTTGGACTAAGTTTGGGTATATACATTGACAACATACAAAAGATATTTCGTATGGAATAATCCAAGAGGGGATTGGTTCCAGTGTCACGTGACCTACATATTTCTAAGAAAATGTGTCCCTAGACACAACAGGAGAAAAATAGGATGAGTAATATCCCATACGCTTTGGATATAGGATCCATCATGTATGCCATGTTATGTACCAGACTGGATGTTTCCCATGCACTGATCATGGTAGGCAGATATCAAGCAGATCTAGGATAAAAGCACTGGATTGCTATTAAGACTATCCTTATTTATCTAAGAATAACTAAGGATATGTTCCTAGTGTATGGAGGAGATGAGGATCTTGTCATCATAGGGTATGCTGATACTAGTTTTTAGATAGACCGGAATGATCTGAAGTTGCAATCGAGATATGTTTTCTATCTCAATGAAGGAACTGTGAGTTGGAAGAGTTCAAAGTAGCCAGTATTCACCGATTCTACAGTGGAGTCTGAATATATAGTATATTCTGATGAATCTAACGAAGTGATATGGATTCAGAACTTTGTCGAGGAGCTTGATGTGGTTCCTATCAGTAAAGATCCTGTCATATTGTATTTTGATAATACTGCAACGGTGGATCTTGCAAAAGAACTAAGGCCACATCAACGGACAAAGCACATTCTATTAATGTATCACCTCTTGAGGGAAATCTATCAAAGGGGTGGAGTTGTAGTGAGTAGAGTGTCCACAGAAGAGAACTTGGTGGACCCCATGACTAAAGGCCTATCTCAGAAGAAGCATGAATATCATGTGGGTGATAGCGGGTTCAAGGTAGTTAGAAGTTGGCTCTAGTCTAAGTGGGATTCTGTTGGAGTTGGAGTCCTAGAACCAACTAATTTGTACATTATTAATTAATAAATATCTAATCACATATTGATTGTTCTTCTATGTGAAAATTCATGTGATTATGTCCTAATTATAGCTGTTTCACTAAAGGGTCATAGAAGATCCCTACTATGATGAGAACCCAGAAGTTCCATAACACTGTTCTTGAATATATGTTCTATGGTCGGATGATGTTATTTGAGGGACACAAATAATCAGGGACATTAGGGGTGGGGACTCATAAACATTTGAGGCACCTTTTCATGGAGTGAACCCTTGGTAATATCTAGGAGGATATTATGAGAACGAGACCCGCTAGTAGGAAATCTACATTTCATAGTGTCATTGGATGTTCCTATCTGCGGACATTTGTATTGATCCTTAGACTTTAATATTATTATTAATGGGTATTATAACTCACACACTTAGATTTATTGATGAAAACTGTGATGACACACTGTTCACAGTGAGGTAGGATGTGTTGGGTGCTTCATGAGTAATACTACATTAATAGATAATGTGTGAAAGGATTTTTCCCTTATGTTCCATAATGGGAATTGATATCTTAAGCCCATTGATGGAATTTATATATCCTAAATAAATCTATGTACATGGTGAGGAATGAGAAATTTCAATTCCATGAATTCAAAGAAATAATAATTGAGCACATGGGTTGATGACACTAGCATGAAACCCGCTTTATTCTAGATATCGAGACAAATGTATTATATTACATAGTAAGAATTTGTAGGATGTGACACATCATTATGACGTTAAATTATTTCTCTATGGGTGCCTTGGCATGTTTCTAGACGCTAACCTTGGACTCTAGGTAGGCTCCGCCTAATGCCACTAAGAAAGAGGCCGAGAGGGTCACACACTAAGTCTGTCCAAGTATCTTAGTTAAATATTAATTTAAAAGGTTGAATAAAGATTATTCCCGATTGTGGTTCAATAATTATTCAAGGATTCCTGATTACATTTATTTCGACAATAGTTATTTGAGAGAATATATGGTGGGTGAAATAATATATTTATTATCAAGTAATGTAGTGATATTTATTTAAGAAATAAATAGTCATTATTTAAGGTCTAATAAATGTGGTATAGGAAATAAAGAGAATGGAAAAACAAAAGTACACACCCTGTATATTAATATACATGTTGTGTATTTTTTCTAGGAATTTGTAAGAAATAATATTATTTATTTAATTAAATAATATTAGGTTCAATTATTTGGGCGCATGTCAAGTAATAATAATTTTCATCTATTATTATTGGTCATGGGGTTTTACTAAGAATTAAATGAAATGAATAAATGATTTTGGGTAATTAATTCATTTTATTATTCTAAGTAATTAAAATTCCAATTATGTTATTCTCATTAGCCTAGCCATTATTTGTAGTTGTGCGTAATAGATCTAGAAAAATCTCTCAAGAAAAGAGAGAATTCTTTTCCTCTAAGAACACTCTCAAGTTACGAAAGAGATCATCCACCACCGGATCAAGGAGAGCGCTTTGGAAATGGCTCTCAAGGGGATCGATGGCAGAAATCACAAGTGAAGGCTCTTTTGTGCTAGAACCCATAGATCCCTTCGGTGACATCTAGTGATATGTGGAGCACATGTGGATCACCGAAAGAGGAATCCTACACTTGGATTCCATAATTCAATGACGAGTCACATCGAATCCTGACCTAAAACATCAATGGAGAGAGAATTCCATCAAATTAATTTTTGTCTTTTAATTAAATTAATTATAACCAACATATGATAATCTTTTATATGGTTCTAGGACTCCCTTACTTTCTTAAATTCTTCATTCTATTATGAAGATCTGGCATTTTATTATCATGATAGATCTCAGATTGATCGTTGTTAACACAAAAATTAAAGTTGGGTAACCCACCAAACATGCTTCTGTTATGCCCAGAACCTACACGATCCATCTACCCTTTTCATCACCTTACCTCAGGATCAGACCCCCTTCTTTAAATCGGATCCAATATTGAGGGGGGGGGGATTTGTTGA
Organism: Viscum album; assembly: GCA_963277665.1. Lineage (NCBI taxonomy): Eukaryota > Viridiplantae > Streptophyta > Magnoliopsida > Santalales > Viscaceae > Viscum > Viscum album. Next base: position 682,465,719 of record OY728139.1, on the reverse strand, counting down.
TACTTCATTTTTTCACATGGATGAAAAGGTGTTAAAGGAAAATATCTCAAGGGGAAGAAAAAACAATCAAAGCAGGCCAAAGGATACACTCCTTTGTCAAAATAATTCTTCTTAGGTACCACCAAGTAGAATTGTCGTACAAGGTACCTGTGCATCAACCTGTGAATATGTGCATCAACCTATACAACACACCTGCAAGAGCGAGCCCCTTTTCCCAAGGTCCCATATTTTCTTATAAATAGAACCCTAGGGCTCTTCATTTGTATGGATGAAACTTCCAGAAGAACTCCCAATGAATTGATCACCCTAGTCCTTCATAGAGGACCTCTAAAACCTTCCAAGTAGCCCTCTAAAACCCAAATAAGATGGAATTAAGGGGGGATAGAATAACAAAACTCATCCGAAAGTTTAAAAACATAACACCTATATAAGTCACCCTCTTTCACATAGTTTAAAAACACTAGCGTGAGGTACACTCCCCTAACTAGGGTCCTAAGCGAGACACTTCTTGGAACACCTTTGGAGACCCTTGAAGGCTTTAGCAAAGCCTCTCCCAAGTTTTGTTGCCTAGGTGGTCCATCACCCAAAGTACCTTCAACTCATGCAGGACTACCTGCATGAATAAATCCCAAGAAACACATGAATACATATACAAGACCCCTTTGGATTGCCCAAGTCTATACCTTGTGAAAGCCACTACTCAGGCCCTCTTCTAAGCCACCCATGGTATGCCTCTTTTTATTTGGTTCCCTTATTTGAAAGAGACCAAATTGAAACCTCCATTGAAGACTTTGAACTTGAAAAACCATGGAGGGGGCACACCAATGTGTCTCCCATTCGGGTATGAATTATTATAGTCATAGGTTTCCCACACTTGTCTTATATGAAAATTAGGTTCCTTAGGGTGCATGTGAGTATGAATTCCTATGGTCACGAGGACCTCAAACCTGGAGGCGGTATCAGGGAAATCACGGTCTCAGATACTAGGTTAGGACCACATCCTTCCCTAGTTATCTCTAAGACCCAGAGCCTCCAGTTCCAGGAAGATAGGGTGAGGACCAGAATTTCCTTTCCAATTGATAGGGAATGAGATACTCCTTTCCTACTGCAGAACTGATTTTAGGGAATCCCTCCTAGAGTAAGACCCTAGCCTATTTTTTGGGACCACTACCACTTATTTCCTCCATCTACATACCCATGGTCCATATCCAGATATATCACCAAATGTGACTGTCCCAGTTACCGAAATAAGATGAGAGGTGGGAACTTCAAATCCCTTTCTCTCTTCCTTTGGGTCTTGGGTACAACAACGTGAGGGACGTGTCATCGCCCCAACCTCTTCCACCAGCAGAAGAGGGATTGTGTGGTTTGATGGATCTTCTGATTCCTCTTGTTTCTTACATTCAATCACGAATCATCATGATCCATGTTTTAATAGAGGATATCCATGATCACAACATCCACATGATCAGATGCATGTTTTGGAAAAGGATCTTATTTCGAATCTTCCTATCGCATTCCTTTAAAGTTCCTCCATAGGCATGGGTCCTCAATGCCATATATCTAACCTCAAGTAAATTTATATTGTTTGATTATCCATATCTATTTCTTCCTATTTTTTCTCACACCAATCATGATTCATGTGTGATTATAGTTCAGTGGTGATCACTGAATCTATACGATTCCCAACCAAAAGGAAACCTTAGTGTGTAAGATATGATCCATTGAACTATGAGAAATCTAATTCCTTATATAATTAAGATAGTTAGGACTCCCATCTAAGGACCAAGCTTATTGGGCCTCTAACTTGGTATAAGTCCCAATATCCTACCAGTGAATCCTTCTTAAGAATAATCCCTAAAATCTAATCCATAGGCCTCCTCCTTAGGTTTTAGCCCCGAAGAAGCCTCCAAATCACCATGAGTTGAGAGACCCCTCATAGAAGCTTTTCATAGAGTATCCTTTTCAGGAATATACAACAACTTAATCCTTTCAAAGGGCCATACTCCCCAATGAGACGAACCTCCATAGGGCCTCCACAGGTGTGGATACTCACAACTAAAATACGTGGGATTTGATTCCCATCCAAATGGGATATGTAAGAAGCCTCTCTAAGGTCCAAACCCAACACCCTAAATCAACCCCAATTGTCTCGGAGACATATTACCAGTAGATTCTTATTCATCATAGGAATGCACATCCCTTCCAGGTCCCCCAAGCTACCTCAAGATAAGTCCCATACAAAACATTAACTAGGAACCTTTTTCCTAGACATCCTTACTACATTATGTTAAACTGAATGATTTAGTCCTTTTCAAATGACCTTAAAAGGAATTATGTGTACTGTTAAGTGGAACCAAACTATGTGGGTTATGATTCTTTTCACAAGGATACATGGGGAAGCCTGCCCGTGGGTCTGATCCCAACCTGAAAACAACTCCCATCTCCCCGGATGACGATACACTCTCGAGTGCCCCACTACATGGCTAAAAAATGGCATCATCATAATAAAATACCAAGAGGATACATTTCATGGAGAACCTAAAATACATATAGATACCTCCATTGATAAAGAAACTCAGATATATATAGATGATTCCAAGTTCCATATATGCTAATAATTGATTGTTAATTCAAGGGTGACCCACATCATACTTAGGAATTAATAAAGGATTCATGAACATATCCTAAATCTATAGGAGATTCCTAGAGTAGGAAACAATTCCCCCCAAAAGGGTGTGATGAGCCCGACCTCATATCCTGTTGACTGATGTGAGTTATTAAGTATCATTGGACCCCCCCAATGAGCACCTGCCTTTTGAAAACATGTCCATGAGACATCATGGATATAGAACTATTCGGTGTTTCCAACTCCAAGATCAAATACCATTGGAAGATATTTCAAAATGGTGATCCCAACATCAATGATTGTACAAAATTCAACCCCCTGCAATCGACCGTTTGGTACAACATTTCCAACAGAAATAGTGATATATTAAAATTTATTTTAATAATCATTGATCAAAACCAAGATAGAGGATCTTTCATGTAAAATTTATAATTAATTAATTAAATTTTTAAAGAAATAAATACTTGGGATTAAGAAATTTCATCAATGGTTAATGTTGATCGTCTGAAAATACCCTTTCTGATTAACTTTTTTGTGCTATGAGGATCCAAGGATAGAATCCCTCTGTTGGTGATCCACATGTGCTATGTTCTCCAAGAAACACCACTTGATATCTAGGTGCTATCATGATAAGTCAAATTTCTTTCATTATTTATTGATCAATCATTCTTTGGTCTTGAAGAAATATCTCTTAAACTTTTTGTTCTTGATAGAGAGATAGAAAGAGAAGTTTATAAAGAATTCATTGTGCGTAAAAATTCTCTATTATCAATTTTTGACGCACTACAAAATATATATAGGGTGGGATTTTGGTGATGTTATTCTTCTCGCTATCTTCTTTGCGAGTGTTTTGTGATTTCACGGATGATTAGGGATGGTTTTATGGGTGCGTATGTGGCTGTTCCTTGGACATGTTTTTATTTCTTCCTCGGAGGCAATGAGACAATGCTGCTTTTGGTGTGAAGTTTGTGATGGTTGTGAAGAAGGTGGCGGAGCCGGAAATCTCTCCAGCGTCCTGAAGCGTTTGGGTTGGTCCCCCTGTGATTGGTGTGAAGTTCCGGCGATGGCTCTGGCGTCTTACCACTGTGCGGTGGTGCGTGGTGATCAGGTGTCTCTCCAGTGATTTGACATGCTCCTTGAGATGGAATCGTGGCTCGAGGTGGGGCATGTGGTTTCGCCGGTGGCATGTTGGCATCATTGATCGGGGTTGCGCGGCTCGAGGCTGGTTGTGACGGGCTCGCGTGATGATGGTCACGTGGTGTTGATTGAACTTTTAGTTTTATTTCTAAATTTTGAATGTCACTGAAATCTGTATGAGGTTGGAATGGTTTGAATGGTTTGAACGGTTTCTGGTTTCCTTAAACCGGTTTGGGGTACCAGAACCCATAAACTGGATTCTGATAAAGAAAAAAATGATTTTCAGGGATTTAGGTTAAAATATTACTTAATTGTATGTCATCCATTAAATGATATTTATTACCTTTAATAAACTTCATACCGCGTTATTTGAAATCCTATTTCATTTGTGAAACACAAAAATATAAATTTTATTCATAAAAAATATTTCATTTTCAAACCGTTGAATAAATATTTATTAAATATTCAATAAAATATATAAATATTATTTATTCACATGCTAATGAATAAATATTAACTTAATTTATGTGATCAATATAACTTGAATTAAATTATTCCTCAAACTTGAGAATAATAATTATTCCATTAATTAAACTCAAATATAATTTAATCAAGATAAACAAAAACCCTTAGTGTGTGACCCTATAGGATTTTTTCTCGTTGACATTAGGAATGATTGCTTAAAGTCTAAGATTATAGTCTAGAAATAGGTCATGGAACCCCAGATAAAGAACTTAATGTCACAATTTTGAAAACCAAAAACAAATTCTCATTGTGTAATATAATCCTATTGTCATAATATCTCATCAAGCAAGTTGAACGATGGTGTCATCAACATATTTACTCGATACGTATTTAATTGACTATTTAAAATAAATATGTCATTACACCATGGTTAGAGAATTTAATAAGAAAATTATATTCCAATCAAAATGTCAATATATTAGCTTCCATAAAGATGGAAGGGACAAATTCTTCCTCAACTTATCCATTAATGACATGTCATTCGCAACGCACACAACATACCCTACTTCCCACCAACATATGGAACAATGGTTTTGATAAGAAAATCTAGGTGTGAGAGTCATCGAATACATTAATGATAATCTTAAAGTATAAGGACCATTACCCATGCTCATATATAAGAATATCTGATTACAGTAAAACATCTAGAATTCTTACTTGTGGGTCTTTTCTCATAATCTCCTATATTAGAGATTACCAAGTGAAAAATTCATGAGAAGAAGCCTCATATGCTTATGAGAAATCACACCTAAAGGTCCAAATACAATGTGTCCCACCATAGTATGTTATCTAACATCATTACCATATTAATAATATTATCATATAACTTCAAGGTTATCATCATAGTGGAGAACAACTAAGACCTTATAAATGTTACAAATAATCTAGAACATTATTACATTAAATCCATGTAGAAAAAATGAAAATTATGTAATAATATGTTAAATTAATATTCAATACATAGAATATACATTTAATCAATGTTCAATTAGTTGGACATAGGACACAAACTATAACAAACTCCCAATTGGACTAGAGCAATATGCCTATAATTTTCAGTCCACTTGACCTCACATGATAATCATGTTTATACTAAGTAAAGAATTTAATCAAGGAGTTGACCAAATTGTATTCCATGGAAATAATACTCACTACAACCTCAATCTCTATGAAAAATACCTCAAGATATTATACTTCTGAAGTATGTGCTTAATCTGTTGATGTGACCTTGTCTCTTTTGTGAGATCCACCATTGTAGTATTATCACAATAGAGTGTGATATGATTTTTACTACTAGGTACCACATCAATCTCTTAGACAAAGTTGTACATCTATACTACTTCCTTATTTACCTTAGAAACTGCAATATACTCAGGCTCTACTATAGAATTTGTGACCACAACCTACTTTGAGCTCTTCTATCTCACAACACCTCTATTAAAAGTGAAGATGTATCCTATTTGGGACTTCATGTCATCTTAATAGGTTTGGAAACTAGCATTTTCATATCCTCTGATGAATTGTTTCTCATCACCTCCATATACCAAGAACATATCCTTAGTTAAACTCATATACTTGATGATAGTCTTAACTACCATCCAATAGCAGTCACCTGGATCAGCAAGATATCTTCCTACCATACTAAATGCATAGGAAACATCTTGCCTAGTACATATCATAGTATACATGACTGAACCAGTCATTGATGCATATAGAATCCTTTTCATTCTATTTCCTTCCTCATGGGTCTCAAGACACATTTTCTTGGAAAAATGAATGCCATATGATGCTGGTAGTAATCACCTCTTGTATTGTATCATAACTAATCTCATCAGTATCTTGGAAATATATGTACATTGACTTTGGTTGAGGAGTCACTTAGATCTATAATAATGGATATTGATCCCAAGAATATATGTTACTTTTCCAAATTCCTTCATGGTGAATAATTTATTCAACCACGTCTTCATAGACTGTGAGACTCGTATTTCATTTCTTATGAGTAATATGTCATTAACTTATACTATTAAGAAAATGAATGCACTCCCACTAAACCATTTGTAGACACAGGTCTTACACTCATTATATATTAAATCAAATTTCGTTATAGATTTATTAAAATTAATTTTCCATGACTCAAATGAATTATTTAATCCATAAATGATTTTTTTTTTCAATTTCCATATTTTATTAGCATCCTTTGGAGTCACAAAACCTTCGGGTCATGTCATATAGATGTATTCCTAAAGGTTATAATTAACGAAGGATTTTTTAAATCCATTTTCCAAATCTCATAGTCATGGATATCCGCAATGATAAGTATAGTTCTTTGGGATTTCATCGTTTCAATTGGTAAAAAGGCTTCATCATAGTAAATTCCTTGACATTGTTTAACCCCTTTTGCAACCAGGTGTGACTTATAAGTACTATCTTTTCCTTCCATGCCTAGTTTCTTCTTGAATATCCATTTAAAACCAACAATATTTACATATAATCGATGATATATCAAAATATAGTCTTTGTTTTGGTACATGGAATCCATTTCAAAGTTCATTGATTCTTGCCACTTACCAACATCTGTGCCACTTACTACTTCCTCGTAGATTAGAGGATCATTATTATCAACTAATAATGAGTCACCATCATCGGGGATTAGAAAACCATAATGTTCTAGTTCTCTTATCTCTATTATACTCCTACTTAGTAATTGTTTCTCTAAAATAGTTTTATCTTCCATGAGGTTTTGTGGAATTTTCTCTTGTACCAACTATTGTGTACCTTGAGTCTCAACTTCATCGAAGTATATATCGCTCCCACTATCTCTTTTAGAGATATTATCCCTATCAAGAAATATGGAATGTCTTTACACTAAACTTTTTGCCTAAGGGGTTGTATAGGTAATATCCCCTTATTTCCTTATGGTATCCTATAAAGGTACACTTTGTGCCATTAGGTGCAAGTTTGTTGCTTTAAGAGGCCATAAAAATGCTTCACTTCCTTACACATGTAAATTCGATAACATGGTTTTTATTCTACTCCAAAATTCATATGGAATACCATTTATCAATTTAGTTGGTACTTGGTTTAGTATGTGTGAAGTTGTTTGTAACACGTATCCCCAAAAAAATAATAGAAGAATCACATGACTCATCATCGATCTCACAATGTCCAATAAGGTGTGGTTCCTCCTTTTTCTTACAACATTATACTGAGGAATATAAGGAGTGAGATGGGATAAGATCTCAAACTCCTATAAGTAATAAATGAAGTCTTGATTAAGATATTCTCCACCATGTTTTGAGTGTAGTTTCTTAATCTTATTACCAAGATGGTTCTCAAATTCATTCTTATATTCCTTGAATTTATCAAAAGAATACGAATAATACCTCATCAAGTAGACATATCTATATTTACTAAAATCATAATTAAAAGTTATGAAGTGTGAGTACCCACCCATTTCTTCTATATGAAATAGTCTACACACATTGGTATGAACAAATTCAAGAATTTATCCCTTTCACCTTTCCCAATAAATGGTATTTGGTCACTTTTCCTTGTAAATATATGTGACATGAACTAATTAATTTTAGTTAAAAATAATATAAATATCTATATTGGTGTAATTTTGTCAATATATTTTCATTTACATGACCTAGCCAGTGATGCAAGAGTTAGGTGTGGTATGATTCATGTGAATTAACTTTGTTATTGTTTTTAATTACTTGGATCATGTAATAAAACATATAAAGACAATTATTTAAATGTGACTTACCATAAAAAATGTTATAATTATAAAATAAGAAACATTTATTTCCAAATTTGAAAAAAATTCATCTGTATCAAGTCTGGATATAGATATAATGATTTTGGAAACTGATGGAACATAATAATAACCTTTTAAAACCAAGACTATTGGTCGGAGTAGAGTTCTCAAGAGGGGGGTCAATTGAGTATCAATAAAAATTTCTATTTAAAAATAATTCTTAAAAATGTTCCCCAATAAATTTAAATACAACCCAATTAATCAAATTAATATGGTTATGAAAGTTTAACTATTTAAATAACTTCTCATAAGATTGATTAATTCTCAGTAGACTTAATATTAGTTATTAATATTACTTTTTAAGCTATTCTAATGTGGAAAATAAATTATAACTTCTTTCCAATATTAACTATCAAATCAAGTTTAGTGATATATGAATTATACAGTAAAATAGAGAAAGAAAAATCAAACAACACAGTGGATATAAAACAAGTGGTTCAGTCTCAAGATGAGACCTAATCAACTCCACTTGGTGATCACCTTCCACCAAGATGTTCATATATATAAACATGATCCACACCCTACATCGAGGTTAACAACAGTACATAGGACTATCCAGGTCACATGACCTCTTCCACAGTTCTTCAGGGGTATGAACTATCAGGTCATAGAGGGACCTCATCCACACTTATCTGTGGGAATAGACAAGTGTAAAAAGATGTATGAGAAAGGATATATTGTATCCTTCAGTTTAATATAGGAGATAGTGCGTGTTTTTTATACAGACACACACACACACACACTGTTCAAAAGCTAAAAATAATTCACAATAGAGAAAATGATGAGATAAGGTTAGGAGTGCTTTGAGTGTTAGTCTATGAAACTCTAGACTTCTAGGAGGAAGCAGATGCAGAAATGGAGTCCTCTTGCGAAAATAGAGTATCATAAGTCTGGTGCTCTGGTTCAGATCTGGGTTGTGTTCCTTATGGATTCTGTATTGTGAAGATGTTCTTGACTTTGATCAATGGTATCACAGTGAATTCTTCATGTGTTCTTCATATGTATTGGGTTTCATATATCGGTTCCCTTCTCAAGAATGATCGTGTTTCTTCATTATCGCACATACTTGTTTCTCTATCAACTTTTTCTATATGGTTTATAGCCACAATATTCTTTTTATTCTTGGAGTTCATGTGTTGGAGCTGACAAGATTCATGTATTATGCACCTAGTACCTCGTAATTTCAGGTGACATGTCTACAAAGAAACATTAATTATGTCTGTGTATTTAAAAGCATCAAATATGACCATTAGAGATTAAATTGAAAAACGAAAAATCAGATTAAGAAATGGTGTCACAGTGTGTCTCGAAATGGTGTCTCCTTGAAACAGTGTCTCCCTGTTTTCCTTTGAGAGGTCAGACAGTTATGATGGCCTGGCTGTATAGAGATCAAGAACCTGTAGTACAGATGCGGTGTTAGGATCACAGTGTCTGGTCATAGTATCTGATTCACGGTGTCTGATCACGGTGTCTGGTCACGGTGTCTGGTCACGGTGTCTGGTCGCGGTGTCTGGGTCACGGTTTCTGGGTCACAGTGTCTGGGTCACGGTGTCTGGGTCATGGTGTCTGGTCACGGTGTCTGGGTCATGGTGTTGGGTCCTTTTCTAGAAAAACATAATTGGTGGAAAACTCACAGTTTCTCAGACTTAGCCAAATATCTGTATACAGACTTAAATAGTAATATTCATAGAATGGATTAGACTTAATCATTTATCATGGGAATACATTATAACAAAAACTCAAAATAGTTTACAATAATTAAACATAGCACTTAAGATCTTGGATAGGTTTATGTAAATAATAAAGAAACCAATCATCTATACACATGATTTTAAATAGATTAAATAGGATTAACAAGCGTTAAATAATTTATAGTATTTGTGATCATTAAAACATGATTAACACATGAGGAATCCAAAAATATCCCCCTTTTTAATGATCACAAATCACATGAGTGAGATATCTGTTCTTAATGAATGTTCATCTTCCTTAGTGTGCATTTAGAGTACATATTTCTCCCCCTTTTGGGATTATCAAAAAGAGTAATGAATTAAAGAAGAGTATAGATAAGAAGAGTCTATAATGCATTAGATAAAAAAGTGTCATTACAAACAGTAAGAAAAAATTACAGAAATCATCCATATCAAAAGATAGTAGTCACTTTTCTTCAGCACTGGCTTGTCTTATCTTTTCCCTTGGCAGCAACATCAGAAGAAGAAGCCATAGAAGTAGAGGTGGAAGTGGAATAAGGGAGTAAACCAGTGGACGAAGAAGGTAAATGGAGGCCTTCGAAAATAGAAGGGGCCAAGGTAGGTGTAGTGGAAGACCAAGGAAACTATTAATCAAGGATAACAAGTCTGATCAGAATGAAAGGCTAAGATACATACATAGATGTAGAGGCAAGGGCATATGATGATAAGGTAGGCAACCCAGGTCATAGGGGTGCAGCTGTAGGAGCCATAATGGCAGTACTCTGGACATGAAGATAAGGCCTCAAAAGCTTGATGAAGTCAGCAATAATCTCTCTACCAAACTGAATGGATTTCTCAAAGTCATCCTTGTTCTCCATAAACTTATCCAACAACGGAGTGAAATCTTTGAGCTTGTGGACTTGAGTTTTGAAAGCTTGAGTGACGGGAGGGATTCTCATATTCTCTACATGGTACTTGAAGTGGTTGGTCAGGTCATGCTTCGAGAAGATCCTATTGAATTAGTAGTCCACCTTCTTAGTAATCTATTCTTGAGCATAATTTTATATTTTGGAATAAATTCTCACCAAATCAAGAACTCTGTCACTATTCCTGACAACTTCATATAGAGATTCTTTTTCAAATCCACTGAGCACATCCTGAAGTTCTTCTTTGACAACTATTTTGAGAATATCACCATCCAAAGAGGAATAATATGATTTTATAGAAGTAAAAGAACTTGTAACATCCTAATTAAGGGACTTCAATTGATTTAGAACTTTCTGGAGACAACCCTTATACTCATTAGTCGTCTTTTTAAGACCAATAACAAGTTCACACATTTCTTGAACAATATTCTTGTTTCTTTTAGCTACCTTATCAGCCAAGGAGGTTATATTAGGTTGTATCAGGGAGGGTAATTCTTGTGGAATATGACTATCAATATCCTCAACAGGATGACAAACATGTTCTGATCTTGAGTTCATGAATCCTTGAATTTCTTCAACCATACCTCTGAGAGTCTTTACTTCATCACTGAGGTGTTTGTTCTCAACTCTGACTTCTTGAATCTCATGAAGCATCTTGGGTAAAATCTTCCATATGATATTTTCCAACAATAGGGAAGCACCTCTTTCACTTAAATTGGTTATATGAGCCGGTTGGATATTCATTAGCTTTTCAACCCCAGCCAATAGGGTGGCTTCAAAATCTTTCAAATCATCTTTACTCACCATGTTTGAAGGTTGTTGTGAAGGTCCAAAAATAGGAGTTGAGATAATCTCTAGTTCCTTGGTAGATATAAAATCAAGAGAAGATAACGGTTTCAATTGAAACATAGTAGAAAGATTGATACCTTTATCTGTGGCTTCCTGGGAGTCATTCACATCAATATAACTATGAAATTTATACCATGTGCCCATAGAGCTTAAGTCAACCAGATTTGAAACTTCAATAGGTTCCAGATTTGGGTGTTTCTCCCCCTCAACATGTGAATCTTTCTCAGGACTAAGAGATTTATATCCTTTTTCTATTTCCAAGATTTCATCCCTAATATCCTAACCCATTTCCTTTCTAGACAACTGAAAGGCTTTCTCCATTCTCTCTTCAGCAGATGAAATAATTTCAAGAACGTCTTGTTCCTATGGGTGTTCCTCAAGAGCATATTATTTTACAAGAGAAATATCTTATTCTATATTCTCTTCTACAATATCCTTTTCATTTACCTTGGCAACAGATTCTTCTTTCAGCAGCAGGTTGTTCTTCCAAATCAGCATCTTCTTCACGAATAGGCATTTCCTTCTCAGTTAAGTCTTAGAGAACAGGTTCATTGTCTTTCTTATCTAGAATAGTTTCCCCTATAGGTACAACAACATCTTCCTCTTCTTCCTCATCATAATACTCAAAAATATCATCTTGTTCCAAACCGGGATCATAAATTTATTTAGGTATTGAGGAGTGTTCCACAAGATTGAACTTTTCATAAACCTTATCATTATCTTCCACCCATGCTTTTCTCCATGGATTCTAATTTATTTTCATTCTCTTTACTATAAATTATGAAAGAAAAAAACTCATAATCCTTATTAACTTCTTCATCTAGTCTAACCAACCATTTTGCATGAACCATAACTGAGATAAGCCTTGAATATAATAGGGAGGTTGACTTGGAAGTTGTCTTGGTCAAATCACACATATGGAGTATAACATATTTTCATAGTTTGATCTTAAGACCATTCTTAATAAGGTGTATAAAAAATACATATTGATATTTGAGTGGAGAAAAGTCACCTTTTTGGGGGAAAATCATATTCTGAACAAATTTAAATAGAAGTCTGGTTTCACCATCCAGCTCAGCAGTTATGGCTCTTCGCTTTGTTTCATTTTCAGTCAAGCTTACCAATGCTTCTTCCAAAACAAATAACTCACATGGAGGTGGAGAACCTCTCCGATAGTCTTCAAAAATACCCTCAGGAGATATCCTAAGTAATTCAGCCCATAACCTCAAATAAAAGGTACACCTCTGGCCATTTATCCAGCTTCTCACAACATTTCCACCTTCTATATCAAAAGAGAATTGAACATACTGATAAAATTATGCAAATAGATTCGGGTAAATAGGTCTATCCTTATTTCTGAACCAATTAGAGAGGTTGTGAATTTGACACTTCTTTCTTTAGTTTGAAGGAAATTTTGTGTTTCTTTCCCTTTTGACAAGGATTAAAAACTTTATCATTTGGAAACTCAAGTTTGGGTAGGTCTTTGACTAAACTTTTTCTGGTTAACTTTATAAGGGAGTGAATATTACAGTGTCCTAGTCTCCTATTCCAAATCCAAGACTCTTTGTAAAATACACTTAAAGATGAATAATTTTGAGAGACTAAAGAATATAAGTTAACAGAATATACATTTTCATTTCTTAATGCCGAAAATACTAATTCATTTTTAGAATTGAAAACATTGCAAGCAACATTTTCAAATTTAATATGAAATCCATCATTATATAGTTCTAAAATACTAAGTAGGTTATATTTCAATCCATCAACAAAAATAAATTTGGAAATTAAAACTGATCTAGAGTTACTGATTTGGCCAAGTCCAATAATCTTTCCTTTGGCATTGTCCCCAAAGGTGACATGTCCTCCATCAATTTTTGTTAAATTCTTGAAACCTGAATAGTCTCATATCATGTGTCTTGAAAAACCACTATCCAAGTAACATAAACTTTTATAGGAGCTCTTTAATCAGCTTTCCTACAAAATAGTCTGATAAAAATAGATTTTGGTACCCATACCTGTTTGGGTCCAATAATATTAGTGACTAGTGATTTAGAAACCCATATCTGCCTCATAGGTTTCCTATAAGCATTATGTAAAGTACTTAAATAATAAACCCTATTTGGTCCAGAAAATATTGAAATAGTAAAGAGTGTATCATAACTTGAACTGGATGAATGTTTTCCTAAACTAGGAGTAAAGCTATATGTCCTAGATTTAGAAACAAAATTAAGTATTCCAAAATATCGTTTACTCAGTTGATAGCCTATACCAGTAGTATATTTAGGAGCAATATGTTTACCTAGAATTTGTACCAAGGTATCTTTACCATTTTTAAAACATTCAAGATCCCTTTTCAATTTCTCATTAGATAGTTTTAGTTCATTATTTACTTTGAGTAATTGAGAATTTTTCTCCCTTTCTACAATAATTTTAGATTTAACAGTTGAGGTAAGAGCATGTTGTTTCTTTAAATATTTGTATTTATCTTTTAGTTCATTGCATATCTATTCAATAATATTACAGTATTAAAACATTTCTTCATTAGAAATATTTCCAGAGTCACTATCATCTCCATAATAATAGGAATTTTGTACAGGATATTATAGTGTTACCTCAGAAGTGTTTTCCATAAAACACATATTGGCATTGTTAGCCTGTTCATCATGTAAAGATTCTGAGTCACTTGAACTATCCTCAAAAGCACTCCATGTTTCTTTAATTTCCTTTTTATACTTTCTATCTTTGTCCTCATATTTCTTTTTGTACTTGATCTTAGGATTTTTAGCCTTTATATGTCCCTTTAATTTACACTCATAGCAGACTATCTCATCAGACTTGTCACTTCTTTTCCAATATTTATTCCAGCTTCCTTGTTGATCATATCTTTCCTTGAAGTTAGGATTTATGAAAAATTTATTCTTATTTTAAAATCTTGTAAAACTTCTGGATAATTAAGCCATCTCCTCATCACTGTCAGGTGATGATGTTTCACTGCTAGAACTTTCTATAGAGTCTTCCAATTTTACTTTCTCCTTGTGTTTAGAGGTGGTGGTCTTGAATGAAACTGATTTTCTTTTGGGTTAATCCTCCTCTTACTTGTTGAATTTCATCTCCTCTTCATACATCATCAGTTTTCTAATGAGTTGTTTTACAAGTAACTTGATGATGTCACATAATTATCTAATAGATACAAAGGTTCCTCTCCATCTGTCAGGTAGTCATCTGAGATTCCTCATGATCTATTCTTTGGCAGTAACTTCTCTTCCAAGAGAAATCATTGTGTTTACAATTTAGTTGAACCTGAGATACATGTTATAAATAGGCTCATCAGTTTTCATTTTAAAGTTATCATATTTAATAGTATAAGTATATATCTCATTTCTTTCACACTAGAAGTTCCTTCATGTGAAACAGAAAAGTTATCCCAAATTTCATTGGCAGTTTTACATGAAAAAATTCTGTTAAACTTTTCATATTCTCAAGAGCAATATAAAGCATCCATGGATTTACAATTTTTATTTTTGGAAGTCTTGGTAAGTTCATCCCAAGTGAATCTATCAGTATCAGTAATCTTATACTCATATGTAATTGAAGACCAGATTTCAAAGATCATACTTTCTAAATATATTTTAATTTTAATTTTCCATTGAGCATAAATGGTTATATTAAAGAATGGTGTTCTGTTTGTTGTAGAACCTTCCAATATATTATCCATAATAAAGAATTACTTTTAAAGAGATATAAATCTATAATTAACATAAATTTTCAGATCTTTAAAGTACAACTAATGTCACAGTTGAATAGGGTCAAAAACAGAGTCTTAAACCAATCCTTTGATACCAAATGTTGGTCAGAGTAGATTACTCAAGAGGGGGGTGAATTTAGTATCTAAAAAAATTTCTTTTTAAAAAGAATTCTTAAAGGGTTACCCAATAAATTTAAATATAACCCAGTTAATCAAAGAAATACAGTTATGAAAGTTTGAATGCTTAAATAACTTCTCAGAATATTTATAAATTCTTAGTATACTTAATATTAGTTATTAATATTACTTCGAAAGCTATTCTAATAAGGAAAAGCAACTATAACTTCTTTCCAAGATTAACTATCAAAGAATGTTTAGTGATATCTGAATTATATAGTAAAACAGAGAAAACTAAATCAAACAACACTATGGATATAAAACAAGTGGTTCAGTCTCAAGTCGAGACCTAATCCACTCTACTTGGTGATCACCTTCCACCAAGTAGTTTATATAAATAAACTTGATCCACACCCTGGATCGAGGTTAACAACAGTACACAAGACTGTCCAGGTCACACGACCTCATCCACAGTTCTTCGTGGGTATGAACTGTCAGGTCACATAGGTACATATTCCACACTTATCTGTGGGAATACACAAGTTTAAAAAGATTTATGAGAAATTATATCTTGTATCCTTCAGTTTAATCCAGGATATAGTGAATTTATTTTATAAATACACAAACACACAATACTCAAAATCTAAAAATAATACACAACAAATCAAAAATGATGATATAAGGTTAGGAGTGCTCTGAGTGTTAGTCTATGCAAATCTGGACTTCTAGAATCAAGTAGATGCAGAAATTGAGTCCTCTTGAGAAAAATAGAGTATCACATGTCTAGTGCTCTGGTTTAGATTTGGCTCATGTTCTTTGTGGAGTCTTTATTTTGAAGATGTTCTTGACTTTGATCAATGGTATCACAATGAATGCTTTGTGTGTTCTTCAGATGTATTGAGTTGGTTGTCTTGGTTTTATTCTCAATAATTCTCATGCTTCTTGGTTATAGTGCACACTTGTTTCTCTATCCACCTTTTCTATATGTTGTTTCTAGACACGCCGTTCTTTTTATTCTTGGATTGCATGTGTTGGAGCTGACATGATACATGTATTATGCACCTCGTTCCTTGTACTTTCATGTAACATGTCTACAATGAAATGTTAATTATTTCAATGTATTTAAAATCTTCAAATATGACCATTAGAGATTAAATTGAAAAAAGACAAAACAGATTAAGAAAAAGTGTAACAGTCTGTCTGGAAACGGTGTCTCCTTGAAATGGTGTCTATTTGTTTGACTTTGAGCGATGAGATAGTAATGATGGCGTAGTTGTATAGAGATCAAGAATCAGTAGTACCGATGCAGTGTTAGGATCACAGTGTCTAGTCACAATATATGATTCATGGTGTCTGGTCATGGTGTCTGGTCATGGTGTCTTGTCACAGTGTCTGGTCACAGTGTCCGGGTCACGGTGTCTGGTCATGGTGTCTGGTCATGGTGTCTAGGTCACGGTGTCTGGTCATTTTCCACAAAAACATAATCAGTGCAAGACTCAAGGTTTCTCAGACTTAGCCAAATATCTGTATATAGACTTAAACATTGACATTCATAGAATGGATTAAACATAATCATTTATCAGTGAAATCCATTATAACACAAACTCAAAATAGTTTACAATCATTAAACATAACACTTAATATCTTTAATATGATTATGTAAAGCATAAAGAAACTAATCATCTGTACACATAATTTTAGAAAGATTAAATAGTATTAACAAGATTTACAAAATGTATAGGATTTGTGATCATTAAAAGATGATTAACACATGAGGAGTCCAACAAATATCATTCTGGTCAGAAATGTGAGGTGGTAGTCCCTGATAACTATAGTAGTGAATTTATTTTTGTTGGATACTTGTAGATCTACCTATCCTTGATCAATATTTCTAAGTCTACTTGGTTCTTGTATTTGAAAACATATGTGAGAACCAAAAGTTGTATCTAATACCCAATTTTTAGAAATAGATAAATTTAACTTGATAACAAATACACTTGAATCCTCCCCTTTATTCTTTATTTGGGTGTAGTTTTTTTTTCAATGGCCCTTCTTTCCACATACAAAATAGACATCATCCTACTCCCTTGTTTTCCACTTGATCTTCCTCTTCTTCAAAGGGTGTGAAGAATCTTTGGGCTTAAATATATTTTCTTTCCCTTTCCATTTTTTCACAATAAGGATGAAAGTAATTTCAGGCTTTGTATCCTTATCTACTTGTAAAAGAAGAGTGTGAAGATATAGTAAATATTTCTCAGTGTTGTTCATATTAAAAAACTTAACAAAGCTTGAGAATCTCTAAGTAAGTGATTATAGAATGAGATTGGTTCCTAGTTCTTTGGGGAGTTTAAACCCTAGAACCTCTAGGCACTCAATGTATCCAATGATCTTGACTACATGAGTCCTAGATGGGGAACCCTCTACATGATTTCTCTAAAATAGTTCCTTGGAAATCTCAAACCATTCCTATCTAGATCACCCCAGGAAAAGACCATGGAGGTGATCAAGAATGGTTTATAAATCCATGATTTTGTGAGACTTCATGAGTTTACTAGATATTGATGAAATATTAAAATATTGAACATCGACCATGTCACTCAATTTTTTTTCATAGGCAAGAAACTCTTCATCACTCACCTCTTTCACAGGAATATCAACCATTGAGGATTATAGCACGTAATATTTCTGTTCATGGAATAGAACAAATCAAAGGCGTCAAAACCACTCTTGGAAGTTACTACTAGTTTGGAGGTAGCATTTCTCCAATATTGACAATATGGATAATATAGATGACGAGCTTGTAATTTTATTATATAATTAAAATAGATGATTATTAGTAATTTTTCATAATTAAAAATTATGTGATAAATAATAAAGTAATTGTTTTTATTAAATCTACCACTATTTTATCAGGTATCAATATCCCTCACCATTGAACTTAGAATGTTTAGTTACTTTAACATTATAGTTTCAAGTATCTATATTCCCCTTCACATAACCCCAACAAGGGTTGTTTAAGCTACTTTTAGGTGTTTAGGTTGTCCGGTCTTTTCCAGTTGTAGGCTTGCAACTCCTTGATCCATTGAGTGGACTCCCCTATCCTAAAATCATGACTTGTATTTCCTCAAATATTTCCTCTAAATTGAACCAAGTCTAGAAAGGGATACTCCTATTGATGTAAAATGGTCAATTCAACCGAAAACGTTCATAATAACTGTCACGACCCGTCCTCGGGGCCCGTGCCGTGACTACCCCAAACCCGCCTCCCATAGGCTAGGGGCTGGCGACTAGCACCAAAGCCGTAAATACAGATAAAAAGGGAAGACATTGCCTTTATAAAAGTAACAAACACTACAGAGTAAAAAAAAACGGAAGAAACACTAAGTACAAAAGAAAGTGCTGAAAGTACATAGGGGGCCAGAAATTCAAGCCCAACAGTAAAGTACAAGAAAAAGACAAATAGCAGGAAGGTGTCAAGCTGCTCCTAGATCGTTCTCCGAAGTCCCTACCAGAAGGGTAGCTACAGATGGCCACCTCAGCTCCCCACATCCGTCTGTCACCTCCGAGTACCGTCTCGTCGTGAAGTCCACCTCAGGGTACCCTCTCATCGTCAATTCCACCTCCAGGTACCGTCTCATCGTGAAGTCCACCTCCGGGTACCATCTCGTTGTCATGTACACCTCCGGGTACCGTCTAGATCTACAATACTCATCCATGATCAATGATGTCCGTCGTCTGCAACCAACACAATGTAGTGCGGGTGAAGCCCGTGCAGGGTTGAGTATACGATACTCATTAGGGACCCCGAGACCCCCGAAGGTCTCCTTGAATCCACAAAGGATAAACCACAAAGAAAAGATACAATCACGAATTATCATCCAACACTACTTAGGTATATGCCCATACATATACCTAAGTCATCAAATCCAGTTCAGCTCCAACTCACGAGCTCAAGTACAATCCAGTCCACTCAGGAAGGTAAAACATAATCCACATAGGAAAGTACGACCCAATCCACACAGGAAAACATAATACAATCCACACAAGATATCAAGTCAATCTCATCGAAGATAATGATT
Source organism: Viscum album (assembly GCA_963277665.1). NCBI lineage: Eukaryota > Viridiplantae > Streptophyta > Magnoliopsida > Santalales > Viscaceae > Viscum > Viscum album. The sequence goes on along the minus strand of OY728139.1, from coordinate 682,446,198 downwards.
GAAAAACAAGACTCAGCTCAAACCGGGATTTTATTCAGGATGTCAAAACCATAGCTGCTAGGGAACTCCTCCTCTATCGAGTACAGTGGTCTTGTTGTTACAACCAAACACTTCTCACTAACCTTGGACTGCTGTAGTACTCCACCTGTCGAGTACTGTGGGCCTGCTGCTACAACCAAGCGCTTCCCACCATGGGTCTTCCGCTACAACCAAGCGCTCCCCCTCATAGCCTACAGCGGTACTCTTTCTGTTGAGTACCGAGGGTCTGCCACTACAACCAAGAACTCCTTCGCTGTGGGTCTGCCACTAAAACCAAGCGTACCCGACTGGGCAATCCGAAACACTCTGAGTCGATCGGTCAGCAGTCGTCAATTCTCAGCCAGCTCTAGGGTTCCCACACATAGCATGCTCATTCCTGGAGGGTTCGCTCCACGAGCCAAGAGGTCGATACATCAACTGTCACGTAGACCTGATTTGATGTATCGCAATGTTCTGTCACGCCAATAGGAACACAACGCGACAGACGGCGCGTCAATCGGACGCCCAGTCTGAGAGTTTTTGGCTTTTTCGTTCTAGGGGCCCGGTTGGTTTTTAAGTCAAAACCAACCCAATCGTACTCCAACTGCGTCCGAACTCTTAGAGGAGTAAGCCAAAAGGTCTGTCTCACTAAGAGGAAACCAAAAAAGTCGACGACACGTCAATCGGATGTCCGGAGCTCAAGTTATAGACGTTTCCGCTCCGAGGGCCCGGTTGGTTTCGTGTTCAAACCAACCCGACCGTACACAAAGTTCTCCGAAACATTGAGTGTAATATACCAAAACGACCGTCTAAATCCAAATACTGCATCACAACTAACGATGCGTCGATCGGAGGTCTGTAGCCCATATTATGGTCGTTTGAATGAAACTGCCCACAAACAGGGGGTTTGGGCCCGGTCCGACCCGACCCAGTACCCCCTGGGTCGGCCCGAACCGGGTCGACCCGCCCCGGGTCTGGGTCTGGCCCGTTAGGGTGTGGCCCGACTTGGCTGGTGCGGCCTGGCCCAGCCGGCGCGGGTGTCCGGCCCAACAACAGCAGCCCGGCCCAGCACGGGCGGTCTGGCCCAGCACGGGCGGTCCGACCCTGCGCGGGCGGTCCGGCCCGGCACTGGCCGCGGCTTAGCTCGAGGCCGAGCTAGACGCGGAGGGGGGGGTGCTGTTTTCTCCCCGGTTGACCGAAACGGCATGGCTTTAATGCCGCGTCCGCCCTTAAACCCGGAACGGCTTTGCCGTTCCGGTCCCCCGCGGCTCTGCCACAATGGTCTTCTCTGGCAGCGCGTCGCCGCCGCGCCGGTGTGGCGCGCTGCTGCCGCTCTCTGCGGACCACCGGACGCACACCAATAGCCCATTTCACCCGCAGTCTGCACCTGGGGTCTTTACGGGACCCGTACTTCACTGCGAAAACTTCAAAACACTATCGTGGTCCCGTTTCATCATCGACGTCAATCCGTGCCCCAATAACAATCTGCGGAGGGTTGTCGGGCCGTGTTTGTTCGGCCCGCACCCTCCGCGTTAGGTGATATCAAATTGTAGTCATTAAAACACATGCTTTTAGTATCGACGAGGGTATAATTTATTCAAGTATAAATTATACTAACTTCATACCATTGAACACTTTAGCATGTGAGATTAAATCACTCGAAGAGTATTAAACAAAATTCCCCTACGTTTTTCTCCGCAATCAAAAATTCCCAACCTGCAAACATATTCTTTCGTGAATCAACTTAATATTGTGTTGATCCGCACTCTTTGATTTAGAAGGAAATAAACATTGGTTTAATAATATTCACAAATTAACCCCCTACCTCAAGGAGTTGTCGAATGATGATCTTCATGGGAAAACGGCATCGTGGAAGATGGCGTCGGGTAACGGGGCTCCATATACGTCGACCGTGAACGTCCATGGAAGAAGCAGTGTCTCGCTTTCCTCAACACAGGAAGATGATGAGAAGACGAGAGGACATTCTTCGTCGAAGCTATGGTGTTCTTCGCGTTCTTCAACCTTAGAGTAATCTCTCCCCAAAAACTCAACACACAACCTCCTCCTGAATAAAATAAGGAATGCTTATTTTATTAACACATGCCATGCGTTTTCCAATCTTCAAAATTCAAACTCAAAATTAAATTAATTGGATGGCATTAAACCATCAATTTAATTGAGAGAGTTGACATGTCATAAAGAGGGGAAGTTGGGTTTGTTACACATTTATGGGGGGGTTTCCAACATAAAGAGGGAGTTTAGGGAATTTAAAGGGGTGGGGCTCCTGTGGGCCCTACCTCAAAAATATCCTACCAAGTGATTAGGATGTAGTGGGTACCACTCAACTCCCAAGAATAGTTTATAACTATTTAGATTAGAAATAAAATTGTGGCGCAAATTTTATTTCACTCTATTTAGTTAACCCAATTATTTAACAACACCACCCGAGCAAACGCATCTCTAGAAAGGGTCTTCTTAAGCGAATACCGGCATTTCAGTTTCAACGGTGCCCTTGGATTTCAATTCTGAGAACTGGTTCAAAAGATAGAAAAACTCGCTCGCTCGTTCACTGAACGTACCTGAGCTAAACTTCGAAAATTGATTCCGGGCACACCGGGCCTCGGAATCAGGTGCCGTTAGAAGCCACAAACTCTCAAAATTTAAAAGAAATTAAGAAAAAAATTTCCTTGAAATTTACGAGTCTTTACATTACTACCACCTCAGGGCTTTACATCCCCGTAAAGCTATAGCACAAACTAGGGAAACAAAAGAGGGTACTGAGCATGCATTTGAGCCTCCCGCTCCCAAGTTCTCTCCTGGAGGTTCCCGTGTTGCCACCTGAGGTGAATTAGAGGAATCGACCATCCACGTAGGACTTGCTTCTGTCGATCCTCGATCTCCACCGAGACCTCCGCAAAATTTACCACATCGTCAAAGATATGAGTCGGGTCACGCACGTATCTCCTCAGCTGAGATACGTGGAAGTCATCGTGCACCTGGTGCAACTAAGGTGGATGTGTCAAGCAGTAAACCACCTCGCCTACCCTATTGAGGACCTAGAAGGGTTCGATGAAGCGCGAAGATATCTTGTCGCCCCAAACAAAACTCCGTAATCCACGTCAAGGTGTGACCCGTAGGAAAACGTGGTCGCCATCCTCAAACTCTAGTGGTCTCCGCCTCCAGTCAGCAAAAGAATTATGTTGGCTCTGAGCTGTCCTCATCCAATCATGGATGACCTAGACCTTCTCTGGTCCTACAAGTGCTGCTAAGATTTCTTCTTTGCCGATAAGAGAAATACGGTCTCATCCCCAGGATGAACCACGTTCTTTGCCTAATACAGTCAATCCATACATGGATGATACTAATCCATACTAAGGATTACGTCGTTAGGCCTCGACGCTACTACCAAGAGATCCAGAAATTACTCTCACCTCTAAGGGTTGAGTCACACTGTTGGCATCAGTGTGTGGTCACTAGGTCTCCTCCAGTAGGTATCTCAAAAGTGAGGGTCAAGTCAACAATTTTAACCGGAACCTCTTAGTACAAAAAAAGAGAGGAAGAAAACGTCACAAGGAAAAGTGTCTTTTATTATTGCAGCTGAAGTACAAAGACACACAAAAAAGAAAAAAAAGAAACTAGAAGCACCAAGATCAAAGGTCCCATGCCTGGAACTAGTCCCGTTTCTGTCCATCTGCTCCCGAAGCTCCATGGTTGTAAGAATCAGCTGCCTGAAGCTGAGCTCTCCCCTGTCCATATGTTCCCTACGGTCGGGGTGGTCTTCCTGGTGGTGGGGGTGGAAGCACCTCGAAGCGTCGTCCACCTCCAGCTGCACGGCCATCTCCCCTACCTCGGTCTCCTACTCCTTGCATTCCGCCCTGATCGAACCTTTGCCTCTTCCTGGGAGGTCCTTCATTTATCTGCTGGTCATCTGTATGGCGGGTCGGACAGTCACGTGTCATGTGACCAACCCTGCCACAGGAGTAACACCATCCGATCCTGGTAAGTCGTTCTCCACCCCGAGTGCCTCGCACACACGATCCTGTGACATACGGTCTACCACCTATAGGTCTGGTCCTCTTGGACCTCTGTGTCATCTGTCTACTGCCCGCTGCAGAAGACTCTGGCGCATGCCGGCTAGTGGTGGGTCCTGCTTCTGGAGACTACTCAGCAAGGAAACTCTCCACTAAGAGGGCTCGCTCCAACACCCCTGTCTGCGTCGGGATGCTGTGAGAAACAACTGAAGCTCTAATATCTCGCCTGATCCCCTGCTCGAAGGTTCGGTCCCTGAAGAACGGGTCCCGTACCGTATCTGTGGGGTAGTGCCAGAGATCGGTGAACCTCGCTGAATACTGCACCACCATCATGCTACCCTGCTGAGGATGAAGTAGCTCCTGTATGTGCACCGCTCGAAGGGTGGCTGGTACAAACTCTGCCCGGAACAGGCTCTCAATGTCTGCCCATAGAAGTGATGCCTCGTCGTGCACCTTGAACATCAGGCTCCACCATCTGCCTGCTGCTTTCTGAAAGAGGCTAGCAGCAAGGATCACTATGAAGTCTGCTGGCGTCCCTACCAATCTAAAAACTCGAACAACAGCCTCCATCCAATCCTCGACTAGCTTAGGGTCTATCTCCCCGTTGAACCTGGGTGGTCTCTGATGCTGAAACTCATGCAGTGCACCAAGGCGACGTTCACTCTCAACGGCTGGGGCTGGTGGAATCGGTGGCTCGGCGGGTAGAGGTACCGCCGGTGCCTCCACTGTAATAGGGCCTTGCACCGGGGCCTCGTCGCTCGGTAGGATGTTGTCTCGCACAAAGCTCGGAACCCTAGCTGGCTGCCGTCGTGGGGCCATCATGAAAAGTAATAGGTGCGCCACGGTCAAACAGTATACCTGGTGAGCTGACACAAAGTAATCACAAATAAAACTTTTTAAACACACATACAATCAATGTTTTCGTGCACTGAGTCAGAAATCAGAAGTTAGGGTTTTGGTATATGGATACGTCTGCCGCCGCATCAACACTGGACTCCCTCAACTGATAACCACACTCAATACCCTTAACACTATTTCTTCACACAGAAGAAAGATTAGGGTCCTGAGATCTGCAGTAGAACCCAACTCCTCTGATACCAATTTTTCACGACCCGTCCTCGTGGCCCGTGCCGTAACTACCCCAAGCCCGCCTCCCATAGGCCAGGGGATAGCGACTAGCACCAAAGGCGTAAATCCAGATAAAAAGGGAAGGAATTGACTTTATAAAAGTAACAAACACCACAGAGTGAAAAAAACGGAAGCAACACTAAGTACAAAAGAAAGTGATGAAAGTACACAGGGGGATGGAAGTACAAGCCCAACAGTAAAGTACAATAAAAATACAAACAACAGGAAGGTGTCAAGATGCTTCTGGATCGTCCTCCGGAGTCCCTGCCTGAAGGGTAGGTACAGATGGCCACCTCAGCTCCCCATGTCCGTTTGTCTCCTTCGAGTACCGTCTCATCGTGAAGTGCATCTCTGTGTACCCTCTCATCATCAAGTACACCTCCGGGCACCATCTCGTCGTGAAGTCCACCTCTGGGTACCGTCTCGTCGTCAAGTCCACCTCCGGGTACCGTCTAGCTCTACAAGCCTCATCCACGATCAGTGATGTCCATAGTCTGCAACCAACACAACGAATAGTGGGTGAAGCCCATGCAGGGGTGAGTATACGATACTCAGTAGGGACCCTGAGACCCACAAAGGTCTCCCTGAATCCACAAAGGATAAACCACAAAGAAAAGATACAATCACGAAGTATCATCGAACACTACTTAGGTATATGCCCATACATATACCTAAGTAATCAAATCTAGTTCAGCTCCAACTCATGAGCTCAAGTACAATCTAGTCCACTTAGGAAGGTAAACCATAATCCACACAGGAAAGTAAGACCCAATCCACAAATGAAAGCATAATCCAATCCACACAGGATATCAAGTCAATCACATTGAAGACAATGATTGAAAGTCAAGACTCAGGTCAAACCAGGATTTTATTCATGATGTTGAAACCATAGTTGTTGGGGAACTCCTCCTCTATTGATTACAGTGGGTCTGCCACTACAACCAAGAGCTTCCCACTAACCTTGGACTGCTGTAGTACTCAACCTGTCGAGTATTGTGGGCCTACTTCTACAACCAAGCGCTTCCCACCATGGGTCTGCCGCTACAACCAAGCGCTCCCCCTCATATCCTACAGAGGTACTCCTTCTGTTGAGTACCGAGGGTCTGCCTCTACAACCAAGTGCTTCTCCGCCGTGGGTCTACCACTACAACCAAGCGCTCCCCACTGGGCTATCCAAAACACTCCGAGTTGATCGATCAGCAGTCGTCAAGTCTCAGCCAGCTCTAGGGTTCCCGCACATAGCACGCTCATTCTGAGAGGGTCCGCTCCATAAGCCAATAGGTCGATACGTCAACTGTCATGTAGACCTGAGTTGAAGTATCGCAATGTTCCGTCACGCCAATTGGAACACAATGCGACAGACGACGCATCAATCGGACGCCCGGTCTGAGAGTTATTAGCTTTTTCATTCCTGGGGCCCGGTTGGTTTTTAAGTCAAAAACAACCCGACTGTACTCCAAATTCACCTGAAATCCGAGCATAGTAAGCCAAAAGGTCCGTCTCACTAAGAGGAAACCAACAAAGTCGACGACACATCAATAGGATGTCCGGAGATCAAGTTATAGACGTTTCCGCTCTGAGGGCCCTGTTGGTTTCGTGTTCGAACCAACCCGGCCATATCAAACGTTCTCTGAAACATTGAGTGTAATATACCAAAACAACCATCTAGATCCAAATATCGCATCGCAACTAACGGTGCATCGATCGGAGGTCAGTAGCCCAAGTTATGGGCGTTTGAACAAAATTGCCCGAAAACAGGGGGTCTGGGCCCAGTTCGACTCGGCCCAATACCCCCTAGGTCGGCCCAAACCGGGTCGACCCAACCTGGGTCCAGGTCCGGCTTGTTAGGGCGTGGCCCGACCCTGCTGGAGCATCCTGGCCCAGCCAGCGCGGGGGTCCGGCCCAGCGCGGGCGGTCCGGCCCGACGCGGGCTGTCTGGCCCGGCGCGGGCGGTCCGGCCCAGTGCGGGCCACGGCTCAGCTCAAGGCTGAGCTGGACGCGGAGGGGGGGGGGTGCTGTTTCCCCCCCGGTTGACCAAAACAGCGTGGCTTTAATGCAGCGCCCCCCCTTAAACCTGAAATGGCTTTGCCATTCCGGTCTGTCGCGGCGGTCTTCTCCGGTGGCGTGCCACTGCCGCCGGTCGCCGACACCACCACACCCGTTTGCCGTGCCGCTGCTACTCTCCGCGGACCACCCGACGTGCACCGGTGGTCCTTTTCACCCACTGTCTGCGCCTGGAGTCTTTACGGGACCCGTACTTCACTGTAGAAACCTCAAAACACTATCGCGGTCCCGTTTCATCATCGCAGTCAATCCGCGCACCAACAACAATCTGCGGAGGGTTGTCGGGCCGTGTTTGTTCGGCCCGCGCCCTCCGCGTTAGGTGATATCAAGTGGCAGTCATTAAAACACATTCTTTTAGTATCGAAGATGGTATAATTTATTCAAGTATAAATTATACTAACTTCATACCATTAAATGCTTTAGCATGTGAGATAAAATCACTCGAAGAGTATTAAACAAAATTCCCCTACGTCTTTCTCCGCAATCAAAAATTCCCAACCCGCAAACATATTCTTTTGCGACTCAACATAATATTCTGTTGATCCGCGCTCTTTGATTTAGATGGAAATAAACATGGGTTTAATAATATTCACAAATTAATCCCCTACCTCAAAGAGTTTTCGAACGATGATCGTCGTGGGAAAATGGCGCCGCAGAAGATGGCGTAGCGGAACGGGGCTCCATATACGTCAACGGTGAACATTAGTGGAAGAAGTGGTGTGTCACTTTCCTCGACACAGGAAGAAGATGAGAAGACGAGGCGGAATTCTTCGTCGAATCTTTGGTGTTCTTCGCCTTCTTCAACCTTAGAGTAATCTCTCCACAAAAACTCAACACACAACCTCCCCACGAATAAAATAAGGAATGCTTATTTTATTAACACATGCCATGCATTTTCCAAACTTCAAAATTCAAACTCAAAATTAAATTAATTGGATGGCATTAAACAATCAATTTAATTGAGAGAGTTTCCATGTCATAAAGAGGGGAAGGATGGTGTGTTACGCATTTATGGGGGGGTTTCCAACATAAAGAGGGAGTTTAGGGAATTTGAAGGGGTGGGGCTCGTGTAGGAACCACCTCACAAATATCCTGCCAAGTGGTTAGGATTTAGTGGATCCCACTCAACTACCAAGCATAGTTTATAACTATTTAGATTATAAATAAAATTATGGCGCAAATTTTATTTCACTCTTTTTAGTTAACCCAATTATTTAACAACACCACTCGAGTAAACACAACTCCAGAAAGGGTCTTCTTAAGAGAATATCGGCGTTGCGGTTTCAACGATGCCCTCAGATTTCAATTCCGAGCAACGGTTCAAAATATAGAAAAACCCGCTCGCTCGTTCACTGAACGTACTAGAGAAAAACTTCGAAAATTGATTTCGGGCACACCAGGCCTCAGAATCAGGTGCCGTCAAAAGCCACAGACTTTCAAAATCCCAAATAAATTAAGAAAAATTTTCCTTGAAATTTCTGGGTCTTTACAATAACTCCCATTATAAAAGTAATTTTCCCAAAAAGGGTTTGTTAAGAACTTAGTTCTTTTGAGTTTCATTCTCAATCAAGTAATTGAAGGCAAATCCCAACTTAATATTTAATTGTGGGATTTTAATTTATTATGCATAAATTTTATCTTTTTTTATCCTCTACAGGTCCTGTTTTTTTGAAAAGGTAGGGGTAAGGCCCATTTGTTAAAATAAAAATAAGAGAACAGAGAAAACATAAGATGTGGTTAGACAAGGAAAAACCACCCTTAAAAAATATTTAAATTCCAAGATTTTCTCTAATATTTATACTTATCTTGTTCTCCTCATCCTACAAAGAGTTCCAATTAAATCTTCCACAACCACACTCATGGATACGGACCCTAGAAAAATGCTCCCTCAATATTGATTCTTAAAGGAGGCTTTAAATGTCAGAGCACTCTAAATTAGAATCGGCCTCCGAATGCATTTCCTCCTTCTTAACAGCCCAATCAGTATGTCCATGACCTAGACCACGACCTTTTGAATAATGAACCCATTTCAAAGAATTAACTTGTTACTAATACCCTTCTAGTTTGTCCATATAAAGTTCAGATATGTCCTTCTCCCCAGGAGTCTATATCTTATCATTAATACCTTCAATTCCCATATTAGATTCTCCATAAATTCTTAGTTTTCCTCCAATTACCTCCCCAAGAAGTCTGTGCTCAGTTTTACCCATTGTGGGTGTTTTCCCATCTCTTGTTTCTGTCGACTGAGATTGAGAATGATATTTATGATGATGGAATAAATCCTCATTGTGTGTTTCAATCACTCCAAATAAGTTTCATGTTGAAACCTGCACATCATTTGGATAACCCAATTGCTATCCAATATTAAAAGGTTGTGTATCTGAAAGATTTGTTTTCACTGATTCATCTTGATAGGATTTAGAGAGAGATCTAGCCATTCTAGAAGGAACCATCTATAAGTCTTCCTCATCCACTGAGACCATAGAAGAAGTTTTCTTCCTATCTTCGGAGTCAAAAAATATGTGAGTCATAACACTGAAAATGGAAGCATGAGATATTTCATTTCTCTTGACATGGGTCTATAGAGCATTCATTTCCTGATCCATAGGGGGGAGGGATGAGTATTTCCCACTGACACATCCATGTTAAGGGAGTGAGGAACACATCTATAATCTTTTAAAGACTCCAAATCACTAGGATTATGAGTCTCAAGAAGAAGTAAGATCACAAACTTCCAAGTTTTAATCAAAATAGGAGAATCAACACATAATTTCTACTTACCTTTACAATTTATCAAAGAAATAATCTACTCCTATAGGAAATTATGGTCAAACACATCCTAGATAGAAACCTTAATGATATATTTCCCATCTATCTCAGTGCATCCAACTGTTACCCATTGATTAGTGTCCTCCCTTGATATATGGGATGTGATTATAATATCTATAGAAGATCTTCTTTTATGGTGGAGACCACCAAAATGTCCTACAAAAATCCATAGGGTGTTTCATTTGTGTTCACACTAGATCCATATTGTGTTGTATCCTCATACACAGAAATTTCAAACCACAATTTCTTCTTGAAACTAGAACACTGACCATCATTTGGAGTAGCTTGCTAACAATTAACCACAAGCTGATCCTCATCCACTTCAATGCCATGATCGGAGAACTTCAGTGCTAGTGTAACATGATAAATAAAAGAAGGGACATACAACGTATGTGTTCGTTCCCCATCTAGAATAGTAGCAGCTAAATCGCTATATCCAACACCTGTATTCTTGACCAAATCTATTTAGACAACATGATTCATAAAACCATCCTTTGATGAGTGAACCAGTTAAACATCCATTCCACTTTTATTCATGGACTTCATCCACTTTAATTTTTTGTAACATGATTTTGGATCATGTCCATGAGAATTTCATAATGTATGTACAATAGACCTATTACATCTCAAAGATTCATGACTAATGGGTTTGCAGATCAAACAAAAATGAGGTACATTTTCAAACTCAATTTTGAGATCAAATCCCTCATCATCTATTGAAATAATGACTATCTCAACCAAAGAAGAATAGAGTTCAACTTCAACAATAAATCATGAAAAATGGAAAAATATGGACATTTTTGTTTCCCAGTCCATTTTGATAGGGATAACAATAGATAGAGATATATCATGAAATATTTTAGGATTTTAGAGAGTTTAGTTTAATCCAAAAATTTAACCCATACTTGCACAGAAGTGTTACCTACATCCAAAGGATTAAGAAAATTTATCTCATTCGCAGATCTAAAGAAGACCTGGCATGAGGGAGATAAAACCAAAACCATAGGCCTTCATATTCATTTATTTTGAGGATAATAAAATGTAGTAAAATCCATGGACCATAGAGATGAATTTCATGTTTGAGAAACCCCAAATTTTAGAAAGGTGGTCTTCACGATATAAAATTTTCCATAGCTTATAACCCCATGGAAGAATGATGTGAACAATGATCGAGTGATTGAAAAGTTTTAATCGACCCAAAACTACCACCATATCTTCATTTATGTTGGATACACTACCTTTTCTATGGATACAAGTAGTAGAGGATCCCTTGAAGAGAATGAGGGATTAGCTTCGTTCACCCTCATCAATCAAAATTAGAGCAGTGACCTTTCTATGAGTATATTTTTATTGTACACATTTAGAATCTATAAACTTATATGAATAAAAACCACCTTGAATAAGAAAATAATCCATCAGATCATGAGAGGAGGAAGAATCCGTCAGTAAACTTTAGTCACCATCATGAATTAGAGTGAGATGCACTCACAGGCCTTCATCCATCTTTTTCATTACAAGTCTTATTAATATTAAGAGGGTGTTAATTAATTAACCATGTTGGATAAAAAATTTATATATAAACCATTTATTTAATTTTTATCTTTTCACATTAATTTATTTATTTATGTGATTGTAGTCCTGAATCCATAAAATAAATAATTTCATAGACATAAATAAGTAAATAATTAAATGACTCATTCATGAGCTTTATCTAATGGTTGATTTAATGATCACATATTAAATCAACCTAATACCTATGGGAAATAAATCTTTTTATGGTCTTTTTGTTAGTTACACCATTCCACTGGAATACCTGTGTATCACTGAGTTGGAATCATCATGTTTTCATCTTGAACTGCTTCCACATGCCTTAGGATACTCAATTAATTGAAAATATTTATTACTCCCACAAAGGTGAGGGTAACCAAAGGATTGGTTAAAGGTGATTATATAAATATCCCCATACATGTAGGTCCTGTATAATAATAGTGGGAGGGATGACTCACAAGATATAATTTAATTTAATAATAAAAAATTGCAAACCCATGCAATAAATTAAATTTAAACATCCAACACATATACAGGTCTTGTTCAAGCTGATGAATAGTCAAACATTAAATAAATATGAAAAAGTAACTGGATAACCTTTATTTATTTATTCTTTCTTTATTATTAATTTGAACACACTTTCATTAATTAATTAATTAATTAATTCCCTTCCATCTTAATGATCATCTGAACTTTATTATAGATACCCATCATTTATGGTATTCATGTAAAATAAATGGTAGAACCAATAATTCTATAATCATTACAATAAATCATTGGATCATTTAAAATTATTTAAAATCATTATTAAATTGTGAAACACTCAATGGAATTTCAATCAATAAAATAAGGTTTTAATGCGATAATTTTCATATTTAATGTAATTTTAATTTTATCCATTAATGGGAGACTACATGATGTGTACATCTTGTAACATGATGTGTTTCTTGGTTTCCATTTATAAAGAGTGCATGCCTCGTTCTGCAGTGTGTACCTCAAACAGACTACACAGCGTGTACATTCTAGGTACACACTATGTGTTCCACTTTCTGTGTGTCTGTATTCTCCCTAAGTGTCTTGGGGTGTTCTTCGAACATAGGATTATTTTGAAATACATTCCTTGTATGTTATAAATGATCTATATTTTCAGTATCATGCAGTTTTGATCGTGTATAATGACCACACAGATTATGTGATTTACATCGCTAACCAATGTATACTACAACGTGTACACCATATACACATCATGTAATATGAAAACCGTGCGCCACTCTGGCCTATCGACACACGACACACACCATGTATAATTATTGTGTGGGACATCATGTATCCCTTGGCACATCCACATGCAGTGTACTGGGGTACACGACATGTAATTTTGAGTACACACCATATAACCCTATCTTTCTGACGAAAAATATGGAAATTCCCGATGGCATATCCGACCGTTCTTTATTTTTTTCTTAGAACATTAATAAAATTAAACATTGGAATGAACATGATTAATATGTCTAAGCATGTTAATTCAAAATCAGATTAAATAATGAATAACATGAAATTCAAATCTAACCACAATTATGCATAAATCAACAATCAAATAAAGAATTATAAATTTAAACACGACAGTTATGATACTACTTGTTGGTTCCAAGTCTAGCGGAATCATGTGGTGGTGGGTTATATATTAAAATTTATTCTAATAATTGTTTCTCAAAACCAAGAGAGAGGATCTTCCATATCGAATTTATAATTTATTTATTTAATTTTTGAGAAAATAAATACTCGGTCTTATGAAATTTCTTTGTTGTTGAATGTATGTTGTTCTAAAAACCCTTTTGGGTTACCTTCATTCCACTATGAGGATCCAATGATAGAGTCCCTCTAGTGGTGATTCACTAATGATTTCATGATCTCTCAGCAGTACCACTCGATCTCCAGGTGCTAGCATGACGATCCAAATGTCTAGTGTTGTTCATTCTTGATCGGCTATTCTTTGGTCTTGAATAAATATCTCATGTACTTCTCATTCATTGGAGGGATAGAGAAGGAGGATTTGAGAGAGAATTCGTTATGTGCAACAATTCTCTATTCTCAAATTTGGATGCACTACACAATAGATACATCCACCAATTTATAGAGTTAGGATTTAGGTTAAATATTTTTTAATTGCATGTTGACCATTAAATAACATTTATTACTTTTAATAAACCTCATGCCACAAAATATTATTATTATTATTATTATTATTATTTTGTGGTGTGCACTAACTTGTGTAATGAAAATATTATTTAACTAACTTGTTAATTAATATTTATCACTGGACATGGTCTTGGTCCATTTTAACTCCCCTTGAATTTATTAAACAATTGAACAAAAATTTTATTCATAAATAAATATTTCATTCACATACTGATGAACAAATATTTATTAAATATTCAATAAAATTAATAAATAAATTTTTATTCACATGCCAATGAATAAATATTTATTTAATTTATTTGATCAATACAATTTGATTAAAATTATTTCTCATACTGAAGAATAATATTTTTTCCAGTAATTAAAATCAAATATAATTTAATTGATATCAATAGAAACACATAGTGTGTGACCCTCTAGGATTATTTCCCTTTGGCATTAGGCATTCTTACCTGATGTCCAAGACTATTATCTAGCAATGGGTCAAGGAACCCAAAAGAAATAACTTAATGTCACAACGTTGATAACCACATACAAATGGTCACTTTATAATGTAATCCCCTTTTCACAATATATAATCAAGTAGGTTTCACAATGGTGTCATCACCCTATTTACTCAATACGCATTTCTTTGACTATCTAAAATGAACACATCATTACACTATGGCCATGAAATTTAATGGGATGATTCTATTCCAATCAAAGGGAAGAGGTATCAGCTTCCATGAATATGGAAGGGAAAAATCCTTCCTCGACTTATCAATTAATGACATGTTAATCATGATGCACCCAACATACCCTACTTCCAACCAACATATGGCATGGCAGTTTTGGTCATTAAATCTATATTCATGAGTCATGAAATACATTAATGATAATATTAATGTCTAAGGACCATTACACATGCTCATAGATAGGAATATGCGATGAAACCAAAATATGTAGAATTTCTACTGGTGGGTCTATTCTCATAATCTCCCATATTAGAGATTACTAAGTGTGAACATCATGAGAAGAAGAATCATATGCTTATGGTCACCCATACTTGATTATCTAAATTGTAACGTCTCAGTTTTGGGTGCCACCCAAATATTCCTCGTACCCAGTTGGTCACATGGCCTCGAGTGCATTTCCTCGAACGCCATAGGCTGCCGACTAGTAGCGAGGGCTTTGGGTGTAATAGTGGGGAAACTATACCCTCATTGGTAGATTATGCACAGTTGACTAACAAAAATACATAGTAGCATAAATAATAATACCATAAAATAAGTAAATAGTAGAAGACTAATAATATAAACAACTGCATCATATATATATATAAATATAAATTATGATGCATGTCACAAGTGTCTAGGAAAGTAGCCAAACAAGTCACAATGTTGAAAATACAATACTAAAACCAAAGTACTGAAATAGTAAATAAATCCAACAACATCACAACCCTCATCTTGGTCCCATGCTCTCTAGGTCAACGAAAATCATGTACCTTAAGTAGAAGGGTCCTTGACCTTATCTATACCTGCAACCATTTAATCTATTTGGGTCCAAAAACATGACCCAAATAGGGTGTGAGACGAATACCAATAGGCAAACACCACAATATCTGTGCGAAACTGTCAGTGAGTATATATATAGCAGGTAGTGATGGAAATGAAGTAGAGAAACTTGGAGTACAAAAAAACTAAACAATCCTATAGTTTCCATTTACACTCATTAGAATTTAATGTTCATTATTTGATCAAGAAAATATCACAATAGGTATCTCAAAAGACTACCTAAGAGGACCGAATCCAAGCTTGTGCTTTGGCTTGGCAAACACATTACAAACATTCAATATTTAAGTTAAACCTCTGGGTAGATTACATAGTCTAACCCCTCTAGCCAAGTAATGAAATAAATAGGCAAAGACACTCTGAGGAAGCACTCATTGTCAATTCCCCCTATGTTCTTTCTAGAATAAATAAAGACTCTATAAGGAAGAACTCAACGTCAATTCCCCTTATTGTATAGTAATGTAAACTGTAGAAACTCTAAGGGAGTACTCATCGTCAATCCCCCATGTGGTCTTGTAGTGTAAAAATATAACAGACACTATGAGGAAGCACTCAACGTCAATTCCACTTATGGTCTAACTACACCAGGTTCTCACAACCCTCTGCAATTCAATCATGCATAAACGATATTAATAAAACCAATGTAATCTCAACTACTACATGTCTAAACAATTCCATTTCATATTAGAAGCATGTAACAAGAATCAAGAGACAAACAGTTTCATCCTATCAAGCAAGGTAAGGAAACAAGGTGTGCCTCATAGGAAACCTGTACCAAATGACCCTAAACATTCAAACAAGTAACACACTCATGGGGTGTTCCTTAGACAAAAAATTTCACATAATACTACAATAAAAACACTTAATACAACAATCAATCTATGACAGATAAAATAGGGTTAAATTCCCTTAACCTGAATTATCCAAAACATGGGTAATTAGCATATTAGAATATAAACTCAAAGACAAACCATGAAAGGAAAAAAACCACCTACCTCAACGTAGTAAGATCGATATAGTTGGACCTAATACTTTAAATCTACCTAGAACGTCATAGATCTAAAAAAATGTCAAAAATGCTCAACCTTGAATATCTCATGAAAGAAGATAAATTAGGAGGTGAGGCTCTAGAAGAAGGAAGAGCTCACTGAGGTGATTCCAACGCAATCGATGATGTATGATTTGGAGAATAGATGATAGATCAGTGGATTGGAGAAGAATCATCACTCTCAGTGATCTCTTCCTTCTTCTAGATCCTCTCCTCCTGTCTCGGTCGTTACACGCCCTAGACATGACTGGATGTGGTAACAGGGTACACGACATGTACTCCTAAGTACATGGCGTGTACTTATAAAATTTCTAAATTCTCCCTTTTTTCTCAAAAAACCCAAAATCAAGATCCATACCTAAAATGAAGATATGGGTTCTTACAAAATTTACCCCCCTAAAGAAATTCATCCCTAAATTTCCCTAACAAGGTGGTGATGAAGAATCATCAAACAACTCTGGCCACTGCGATCGCACAACAGTCTCCCTTTCCCAAGTCTCATCTTGTACTCGCTCGTGCTCCATAACACCCATACCAGAGGAACAGATCAGCCACGGATAACCTTCGCGCTTCAATCAATAATCCTTATAAGATTCTCCTTGTACGATGTGTCCACCTCCAACTCAACCTACTCGGGTTGAAAAACATGAGGCGAGTCTTAGAAGTAACGTCGTAGCTGAGAAATGTGAAAGATGTCGTGCATATCCTGGTACCTCTGAGGTAATTTCAGCCGATAGGAAACCGGCCTAACTCTCTCCAAAACCTCAAACGAGCCGACGTATCTTGGTGAAATCTTTCCCTATCTCCTAATAATTTTGTGTCCCAACCTCGGTGTGACATGTAAGAAAACCTGATCTCTGACCTCAAACTCTAGAGGTCATCTCCGTCGATCAGCATAAGACTTCTGTCGTGACTATGGAGTAGCCATCCTATTCCGAATCAACTCCACTTTCTTTGTGGTCTCTTAGACAAGATAAGGTCCCAACATTGCTGTCTCTCCTACCTCTAACCAACATATGGATGATTGGCATGGAATATCATACAAAGCCTCATATGGTGACATTTGAATAGTTTTCTGAAAACTATTATTGTAGGAAAACTCCACCAGAGGTATGTACTTCTCCCAAGTTCCCTCTAAATCTAGGGAGCATGCTCAAAACATGTCCTCTAGAACCTGAATTGTGCACTCTAACTAGCCATCTGTCTAGGGATGGTAAGTTGTACTCAAAAGTACCTGTGTACCCAAAGCGCTCTATAGTCCCTGCTAGACACGAGAAGTAAAACGGGAATCCCTGTCTGAAACGATGGAGTGAAAAACCCCTTGTAAATGCACAATATCTCGAATGTAAAACCTTCCCAACTCATCAAAGCTGAAGATATCCTTGATCGGTAAGAAATGTGAAACCTTAATGAGTCTCTCAACGAAAACCCAAATTGTATCATTCCCTCGAGATGACCTCGTTAAACCTGTAACGAATTCCATCGCGATATCATTCCAATTCCACTCGGGAATGGGTATCTGCTGTAAAATCCCTTCCGATCACTGATGCTCCACCTTAACATATTGATAGGTGGAACATATCATAAAAAATTAGAAACATACCTCTTCATACTTGGACATAAATACTAACAGTGTATATCTCGATATATCTTGGTGACACGAGGATGAACTACACAAACTAAGGAATTAAAATCCTAAAATAGCTCCTTGTGAATCTCTGTTGACACCCATACGCATCTATTAAAACATAAGATCTCATCCTCGCCAATGGTCCATCCAGGTGCAGGGTCCTCTCGTAACACACTCTCCTATAGGACTAGGCCTTCAGAATCTAATAGCTTCCTTATTCTCACTCGATCAAGTAGAGTAGAGGTAACAACCACATAAGAAAGAAACATCTAACCCTATCGGTCGTACACATCCAAATGAATCATAGAGAACATATCCATAAGCTACCACTCACTTCTGGCCTCCTGAATATCTTGTATCTGATTCCTCCTACTCAACGCATCAGCCACTGCATTTCCTTTTCCAGGTGTATAGGCAAGTTAAAAGCTAAAAGGATTAAGGCACTCAACCCACCTTCGTTGTCTCAAATTATGATCACGCTGAGTAAAGATATAATCGAGACTTTTTTGGTCGCTGAAAAACACAAAATGCTCTCCCGACAAATAATGTCTCCAATAGAGTAGATAATGCACAATTGTAGCTAACATGAGATCGTGTGTCGGTTAATTCCTCTCGTGTGGCCCCAATTTCCGAGACCCATACGCAACGACTCCTTTACCCTGCATAAGCACTGCAACCAGACCGATACCCGATGAATCATAGTAAATAGTATAACTCCATTTAAAATCTAGTAAGATCAGTATCAGTACTGAAGTCAACATCCCTTTCATCCCCTGAAAGGCAGAATCGCTGGAATTTTTCCACAAGTACCTCATACCCTTCTTAGTCAGGCCCCTCAGTGGCACTGCTAAGCGTTAAAAGTCATGTATAAAGCACCTGTAGTAACCAACCATCACAAAAAACTCCTTAACTCAAAGACGTTCTTCAGCTTATCCTAGGAAACTATTTCTCTCCCTTTCTATGGGTCTACTGATACTCCTGTCTCTAAGATAAGATGACCCAAAACGTGAATCTGGTCCATCTAAAAGTGGCATTTTGAGATCTTAGCATATAACTGATTCTCTCTCAGTGTACTCAAAATGATCTCAAGATGGATAGCATGGTCATGTGAAGTGTAAGAGTACACCATGATATCATCCATGAAGACTGCCACAAGAGAATCCAAGTAAGGATGGAACACTAGATACATCAGTGTCAGGAAAACTACTGGTGCATTCGTGAGACCGAATGGCATAACCACATACTAATATAGATCATACCTTCTATAAAAGTATATAAGAGTTATATTTGATCATATAACATGCAACTGATGATATCCAGATCTCAAGTCAATCTTTGAGAACAATTGGGCTCCTCAAAGCTGATCAAAGATATCATCAATCCTCGGTAAGGGATATCGGTTCGTGACCATCATCTAGATCAGCTTTTGATAATCTACACAATTTCTGAGCGTACCATCTGCCTTCTTCGCAAATAGGACATTCAAACCCCATGGAGAATTACTGGGTCAGATGAAACCCTTTGCATGTAAGTACTCTAACTACTTAATGAAATTTTGTAACTCTGGCGTAGCCATACTATTTGGAGGAATAGACACTGGTTCTACTCCTATCAAAAGTTCAATAGATAAATCTATCTCTCACTCTGGGGGTAAACCTAAAAAGTTTTCTGGAAAGGCATCCTTGAAACGGTCGACCACTAGAGGAAATTACATCTTTGAAGTCCCTTGTTCATCCAGATATAAACTAGAAATATTGGCTATAAATCCTCCCATCCCATGATGCTCGGGTCCAGTTATGCTTTCCTAGTCATCCCATTCTCCCTTATGTAGAAATAAACTGCCCTCTGGTGATGTGAAACTCACCCTACGATGATAGCAATCAACAATAGCTTAGAAGGGAACTAACTAGTCCATTATGAGAATAATGTCATATCTTGTCATCTCTAAGATATAAAGGTCCCATAAGAAGTGACACCCACCAACCTCAAGAGGGAACTCCTTGTACCGATGTGCACTATCCATTCTAGTCCCCAATAGAGTGTCCAACATCATAATATCAGTAGAATTAAAGATACATAGCCTAAGTCTCTCCATGATAGGCTCATATATAAATATATGGGAAAACCCTGTATCGAAAAGAGAAGAAGATAAAACTGAGGCAAACAAAATTTTACCTCTAACCAAAAAGGGTATAAGATCCTGATCCTGCTGGATCTACTCTAGCACAAAAGCATGTCTTACGTCGCGACCCTGTGAAGCTGCTTGTGATCCTTGAGTTGATTCACCCTGTGGCTATCAAAAACCTTTTGTCTGACCACTACAGCGATGAACACCACCTTAGCCTGAATGGCATGAATAACTACATCCCCTAGTTTGATGTGGGACTAGTGGTCCTACACCGATACGAAGAGTCGAAAAAGATCCTACCTCACTATTTTCTGGAAGGATGTAATTACAGAAATGATGAAGATGTCACATCTTGCTGCAATATCGGCACTCAACTGGGTCTCTCGGGAACTGAGGTTTCTTATGTCTGCCTTTCCCGCACTGGTAACACACCACCTGGCTACCTGAAGGAAAATCCCACCTACTCGGATCTCCACACGTAGAATCCCTACCATGTTTCCTACTATCAGTTGAAAGAGTACTAACTCTTGATGCTAAATTGCCCTGGCCCACAGCTCTAGAATCCCTCAGGTTTCACTCGGTGATCATAGACTGGTTGACTATAAATGATATGAAAGTCAAATTGAAGATTTTCATCTAAGATCGGATGTCCTGCTTGATACTATCCTCAAACTTCCTCGCCCAAAATAACTCATCACCCCCTAGAATGGATGTGAAGTGTTGTAGCTCTGTGATGCGAGAAGAATAATCCATTACTGAGAGTGTACCCTACTCCAAACCCATGAAATCTCATCCTTGGATGGCCCTCAAGGTATCTGGGTAGAATTAGTCATAGAAGGTATGCTGGAACTCATCCCAATTCATAACTCGCTGGCGTCCCCCTTGTGATATCACATCCCACCATATCTTGGTGGAATCTCGAATAATATAAGAAGAGAGATTCACCATCCTATATGGAGGCATATCGAGATTCTCAAAGATAAACATCATGGATTCTAACCATGACTCTACAGCCTAAGTCCTTCATCACCGGAGAAAGTGTGAGGATGATGCTTCTGAAAAAACCTGAGTCAAATCTAAAATAGACGGGGCATGATGCGGTTATCCCTAGAGGGTTTGCATCATCCTCATGAATCCCTCTCAAAACTGTGCATCAACACCTGTATCCAAAATGAAGGCTGGTTCCAAGACGGGCACAATGGGAGGATCTACTGGTAGTCCCTGATCTACCGAGTCTGATGTCTAATCATTTCCAAGTTTCTGGCATACAACTAGAGGACGTCTCGGTGGAATGACTCTGTAAGGTCAAGCGCACACCTCAGTTCAAGATTATCAAGGAATGAAACTTAGAATTGAAAGAAAGGAACATGAGAAAGAAAACATTCAGGTTTTTTTTTAAAATATGGATACACGGTGTGTATGACCCCTACATGACATGTTCCCTTAACCCTTTACATGGGCATGTACTTATTCCAACCCTAGTCGTAGAAAACCCCATACACACAGCGTGTTCTCCTTTGACATGTTGTGAAAATGAAACATTTCCCCTTGCCCGAGTTCTTCTACACAGCTAAACCACATGGTTATCTTAGAAAAAAACTACAAAGTGTTCATATGTTAGACATGGAATGTACTAGATAGATTTCACCAACCCATGTCGTTGGTCACGTAGTAAAAAACATGGTCAACTCCACACGGTGTGTTCAAGGTATACACGGAGTGTACTACCTGAGTTTTATCCATCTATGTCTTTAGTCACATGGTCGGCATCATTACCTCTTCAGCACATCATGTACTCCCAGAACACAGCATGTTCTACCCTATTTTCTTAACCCCGTGTATTTTCACACACAGTCAATCAAACGGTCAAGGACTACATGGTGTTCTCTTAATAAAAACACTTCCTTCCTAAACATAAGCATACATGGTGTGTTTTTATCATCACACACCATGTATTCTAGGTTTTTCTTGACATTAAGCCTCAAAAAATACTCTGGAACCCCATAAAAACATTGACCAAACATTAAAGTTCCAAATTCTGATTCAAGGGGGCCTATACTCCCCTCGAATCAAATATTTTCATCATATTCATGTATATCACAAGTATAATAGTGAAATCAATCACATGATCCACCGAATTCTGATCCATGAGGGCCCATAACACCTTAGGGACCAATGTTTGGCACCCATTCAAATGAAATTTTAAATTTTTCTAATACCCTATTAAATAGTAGGTATTCTATCAAGGAATCTATCACAATAGCCTGCATATCTTGCACAACATCTATCACAACAACATGGAATCAAGAATTCACCCTAAATGACATGGTGAGAATGCATGACATGTGATCTCTAGAAAGCGCCTATATGATGCATGAGATGGAATACCCTCATCTCATTGATTTTCAATAAAAATAGAACCTCAATAATATCAACGATAACAATACAAAACATGTGAATCACCCAATGGGGAAATCAACTCATCTATAATAATTGAAAAACTATAAAAAAATTGCAATATTCGAGGTATATTGGATTTTGCTTATTCACAGGTTAGCTACTCCTAAGAACAACTTATTAACAACTACATACTCCTTCATATCCCTGTCTATAGGCTCCAAACAGTAAGTCATAGAATAAAATAATTCCTTTTATACCACTTTTAATGTCCTGGTTTTGGGTACCGCCCTAAGATTCCCCGTATCCGGTTGTTCACATGGCCTCAAGCGCATTTCCTTGAACACCAGAGGCTTCCGACTAGCATCGAGGGCCTTGGGTGTGATAGTGTGGAAATCATGCCCTTATTTGCATAGTATGCATAGAAGATTAACAACAATAAACAGTTGAAAAAACACCAATACCATAAAATAAGTAAACAACAGAAGACTGATAATATAAAAAACTAAAGCATATATATATATATAATGACGCAAGTCACAAGTATCTATGAAATCATTCAAACAAGTCATAATTCATAAAATACAATACTAAAACCAAAGTGCAAAAATAATAAATAACTCCAATAGTATCTCAAGCCTCAGGTTAGTCCAATGATCTCTATCTTCATAGAAATCATGTACCTGAAGTATAAGGGCAATTTCCCTTATCTATACCTACAACCATATAACCTGTTTGGGTCCAAAAACATGACCCAAACAGGGTGTGAGACAAATCCCAGTAGGAAACCACCACAAGATTTGTGCCTAACTGTCATTGAGTATATATATAGTAGGTAGTAATGGAAATGTAGCAAAGAAACTAGGAGTACACAAAAGTAAACAATCCTACAGTTTCCCTTTACACTCATTATCCTTTAATATTCATCATTTACCCAAGAAAGTATCACAATAGGTATCTCAGAAGACTACTTAAAAGGACCGAATCAAAGATTGTGCTTTGGCTATGAAAACGTGTCACACACATTCAATATTTATGTTATCCCTCTGGGTAGCTTACACAGTTTAACCCCTCTGGCCAAGTAATGAAATAATCAGGCAAAGACACTCGGAGAAAGAACTCACAATCAATTCCCCCTAGGGTCTTTCTAGAATAACTAAAGACTCTTTGAGGAAGCACTCAACCTCAATTCCCCTAGTTGTCTCATAACGTAAACTATAGACACTTTGAGGGAATACTCACCATCAATCCCCCCTATGGTCTCATATCGTAAAAATATAATAGACACTCTGAAGAAGCACTCAACGTCAATTCCCCTTGTGGTCTAAGTACACTAGGTTTTCACAGCCATGTTCAATTCAATCGTGCGTAAACAATATTAAGCATCCCAAAGTAATCTCAACTACTACATGGCTAAACAATTCCAATGCATATCACGAGCATGTTAACAAGAAGCAAGAGACAAACAGTTCCATCCTATCAAGCAAGGCAAGGAAACAAGGTATACCTCATAGGAAACCTGGACTAAACGGCCCAAAACATTCAAACGAGGAACACACTCATGGGGTGTTCCTTAGACATGAAATTTCACATAATTCTACAAAAAAAATACTAATATAACAATCAATCTAAGGAAGATAAAATAGGGTTCAATTCCCTTAACTTGGATTAACTATAACATGGGTAATTGACACTTTGGCATATCAACTCAAAGAAAAACCATGAAAGGCAACAAAACACCTACCTTGACGTAGTAAGATCAATGTAGTTGGACCTCAGCCTTTAAATCAACCTAAAATTTCATAGATATACAAAAATGTCAAAAATTATCAACCGTGAATATATCACAAAAAAATAGAAATTAGGAGGAGAGGATTTAGAAGAAGGAAGAGCTCACCGATGCGATTCCAACGCAACCAATGATGTTTGATTCGAAGAATGGGTGACAGATCGGTGGCTCGGAGAAGAATCATTTTTATCAATCACTCCTGTATTAAATGGGGTTAGAAGAAGTTGAATATGGAGATTAGACATGACCTCACGACAATTAATAAAATAAAAAGAAAATTGCAGGGTGTGTTTATATAATGTACATGTCGTGTACTAGCCTCAACTGGCCCCTGGCATTAGCAGTCTGCCATGTCACCTCACAAAACCATGTCTTAGCTGTTACATACCCAAGACATGGCTAGATGTGGCAACATGGTACATGAAGTGTACTTCTAAGTACATGACATGTACTTATAAAATTTCTAAATTCTCCCCTTTTTCTCAAAAACACCTGAAATCAAGATCCATACCTGAAATGAAGATTCTGGTTCTTACATAAATACTATGTGTCCCATTATAGTATATTATCCAACCATAGAACTATATTAAGAATATTGTCATATCTCTTCAAGGTTCTCATCATAGTGGGGAACTGCTATGACATTATAAGGGCAAAAAATAACTTAGGAAATTATTACATTAAATCCATGTAGAAAAAATGATCAATATGTAATAATTTGTTAAATTAATATTCAATACATTGAATATACATATAATTAAAGTACAATAAATTAGTTTTAGGACACCAACTCTACCAGTGATGCACACCTGATTCTTCTCCCACTGTGCAAGTGGAAGTACCCACCAACATTTGAGGGGGGAACTATTCATCCCATAAAGGTTCAGTCATGAAAGATAGAGGCATGGGAAAGGACTCCGGAAATGAGATTAGATCAACAAGGACTAGAAAAAAATGTGGATATTCTGACAACATAAATCAATATTATTACTATTGGTTCACATTCAAAATCAACTGAGGCTGGACTACTAGAGGTGCAACCTATTCCTGTGGATCAATTGAGGCCTCATGTGTGCAACAATATGGTCTACATCATCTCTTCCATGAATCCTTAACATCATTAGTTGTTGGAGGAGGTTCCTGAGTAGGAACCTCCTCTACCTAATCAAGAGCATCATCTCCCTATGGTGGATGATCAAAGATACTATTGTGTAGAACACAATACATTGACATTATCTCTCGTGTTGCATCCTGGAACACTGCTTGGATAAAAACCTTACCCTCTATCAGATCAGACATGTGGATAATATGATGTAGTCAAGTATAATATAAAGTGATTAAAAATGAATATAAAAAATTTAAAAAAACTAATGTAAAGTTAATGAATTACCATATCCTAAAGCTCTTTACTATGTGGTGTAAAATACAATATAGACTTTAGTCTATACCATGACTCAGACTCGAGTTTTTATGATAGATGTAATCGCATCATATGCATTCCATCGATATGAAATGATTCATTTATTAATCAATATTTAATCATTTCTTAGGAATTAGTCAATCATTCAATATTTAATAGTCATTAAGTAGTTAATTTATATTTAATTAATAGTTCATTATTAGTTAATCACTTCCACATATCACGCTTTATCCAGTACTGGGTTTTATCGATACTAAACCTAAAGTGTTGGTAAATGGATGATCTTTATCAACACTAGTTAAAAGAGCTGCTAAAGTAAACTTTTATCATCACTTTTACTAGAAATGATAAAAACTTTTAATAAGAAATATTATTAATATATTTAAAATTATCATTTTATATTTAAAAATTAATAATTATTTATTTACATTAATTAGAAAACCCGTGTATATAAATATTATAAATATGATATATTAATATATATTTTTTCATATTCAAACAATTATATAAATATAAATGATGTATTGTTAATATGTGATGTTTGTGTAGTTGTGGTCTTGGCCTAGTGGTTAGGCAGCCTATAATACTGCATCTTAAGTAGTGTTCAAATCCTAATAGTATCCATTTATGGGGAATTTATCCATGGTGGCTTATCGATGGGGCAGTTTTCATGGTGGAAGGAAACATGTCAATGGGGGTTATTTATGTGAAGGGGTGTGCTCAGGCATAGGCAGTGGAAAAGGACATTGATGTAAAACAATAATGGTAATGGGAGCTATTGTGTGGCGCCTTCCACAGAATTTTGGGATAACTCGGGAGGTGATCAGTCTAGGTTATGGTCGGTGTTGACTATGGTGGGCCATGATGGTGTTGATGGATCTTATGGGAAAGGTAGAGGGTGTGGATGATGATGGGGCTGATGAAAGATAGAGATAGTGACAGATGAAGATGGGAATGGTGCAGATATTGGTAGGTGACATCGACGATGCAACATAGTGATAAATAGTTGTTGTTGGCTGAGACACTGGTGATACGGTGACAAGAGGATTCTACTATGGTTTCTATGTAGGGTCTCAATCTTTGGGCCTCTTGTGATGGGTTTAATACACAATAAAGCCTAAAATGGAAATATCCTAAAACATGGAGGAGGGGCCATAATCCGAGAGGTAGGGGCGGTGGATGAGTCCATAGATGATTTTTTTCTTGTTTTCAGTGGCTGATATCCTACTTTACTACGGATCTTCTTTTTTTACTTTGTGAAATTTTATTTTCAATAAATTTTTGAAATCATGGGTCTATACCCATGGCTCATGCTGTGTGGTTATAATAAATATATTTAAATAATAAATATATTTATTATCTTTATAATTATATATATTTATATATTAATAACTATATATATAATTATATAAATGGGATAGGGTCTTAGCGCCTTATCAGAATTTTTTCCCAAAAAAATATAAATATATATAATTATAAAAATATATAAAAATATTTTTAAAAATATTTATTTATAATTATAAATAGAAATAAATATATTTATTTAAATAATTATAAAATTATAATAAATATACTTAAATAATAAATATATTTATTATATTTATAATGATTCTCGGCTTAAGGGAGATACAACCAATACCCCAAGCCTTCACCAACTCAATCATGGATTAGGTTCATGGGACTCAACTGGTTTTTTTGGCATCTTGATAATCTTTGGGATGTTTCCTTTATTGTGGGAAATCCCATTAAATTTGATAAAGATATTGAGTCTGTCATATTTGGGCACTTTTCTAGGATTATTGTTGAATTTTACCTTTTCTCTCCACTTGTTGAGACAATTATTTTGTGGCTGATGATTTTAAGTTTGAACTGTCAATTGAGTATGAGCATGTGCCAGTTTTTGCAGTATTTTTTGCTCAATCGGGAAATTTATGCTGGTATGTCATAGGGGTTTGAAATGCTCCAATTGTAGGATACTTTGTCACCTTGTTGATCAGTTTAAATTTAAGAAGCCTCTGGATGCTATGTTGTAGGGATCTTGAAGGAGTCATGAGGATCCCTGAATGGTTGTAATATAGGACTAGATGAAGGATTCTTACATGTATATGGATCGAGGTGGCCTTTTTAAAGAAAGTAGGAAGTCATAGGGGGCTAGTGGCAAGCCCTTACAGTAAGGACCTCTTATCTAGTACTCATTACAAACTATGACAAGGCTGGATGATCCTGTTGATTTTCAAAATATGATGGGGGATGTAAGGCCTATTATGGAAGGTATTTTCACGGAAATAAATTTTATGAGTTTGGAAACTAAAAATTTTGGGCCTCCAAGCATTGAATTTGAGGATTACTAAGAAGATGAAAAAGAATATATTTTAATGTCAACAAGTGAATGTAAAGGGAAGAGACATTATGGCCATAATGGTTCTGCTCATTTGTAGGATAAGAAGGACTGGTCTTATTACAAAGAGATGCTCGCATCACCTATAGGGACCTTAATAATGGATCTAAATGGTTACACTGGTTCAGATCATACTAAGCTAAGAAAATTTGGAAAGAGGATTATGGATGGTGATAAGGGATAGGACTCCACTACACTAGATGATAATCCCTAATTTAGGGAGGGGGGGGGTTGATATATCGTCTCATGATGATCATGGATAGGTTTAGGTTCTTATTCCACTAGTTGGTCCTTTGAAAGGGGGCTTGAGGTGGATCACAACATCATTGGGAATGATGTTACAGATATGAGGGTTTCTTTTTGAGTTTTAGGTGAAGCTAACAAGGATGATTCCTTAAAGTAACTTCATTGTAAAGAGACCCATATCCAATCATGAATTAATTTATTCTCTATGTTGGATTCGATTAACATACATGAGTTTGATTTTCTTAATCTGAAAGGGATTGAAAATGTTGGTTTCAATAATCAGAGGAATTCTATTTTGTCTTTATGTAATTCTGATTGTAAGTAGATTTATTCTTCTATACAAGGGATGTTACATGCTCATGATGGTTAGGATGCTTTTTACTGGGGGGGGGGGGAACTTCTCCAAGGAGGACCTTGGAGATGGAAGATTTGCATGAGCAGGGTGATAAATCAACTATTAAAAAGGATGAGTGAATTGACCATTCCAAGAAGGACCTACCAACTGATGAACCAGTGCAAGAGGATTTTTTACTACCTATAAGGCCTTTGGGGATGAGGAACCCAACAACCTTTTCCTCAATGGAGGATAGGGTTACACCTATCTAATCAGGGGGTGGATCTCAGAGTCAGGCTACCTGACATAAAAGGAGATGATTTGTGACTAATATGGAATGATTTCCAATGATTTTACCTTTTTTGTGGAAGGTTTGAGCCGACACTCTTATTGAACATCCATATTATTGTGTCTGTGTTTTACTATTTAATAAGATTTTCAGGACCATGAATTTGGGGATCTGAATCCATGGGAGGCAATGATGTCAGATCAGCGGGCATCTCCGACGGTGCAGCATCAAGATGCGGCTGTTAGTGAGAAATGGTGGGATTCTTCAAACAAGAAGATCATGGTCGATGATGGGAGGTGCCAGCATCAGATCAGAAGGAAGCTCCAGCAGGGAAACATCAAGATACGACTATCAGTGAGTGATGATGGGCTTCCTCAGACTGGAAAATCGTTGGATGACAAAGAATGACGGTGAGCAGTGACTGATTTGGCGATATCCAGTCGGTGGATCGGTAATGACACAGACTAACCCAACTCTCTCTGATGAAGGGTGGTGGCATATTTCTCAGCATGGCAGCTGATGGAGAATGTTTGTTAAAGAAGGCTACAGGGTGTTGGGAACTAGTGTAAGACTAATGGAGGAGAGGAAAGGATTTCCTATATGAGAGTTGGTTGATGGTGTGAAGGGGTGATCGAAAAAGCATAGGTGGTGGTTTGAATGTATGGTGATGAGACTGGTGAGCCCCCATTTGACAGTGGGGGTGGTGGTCTGATGGTTGTATTTGTCACTGACATGGAATCCAGAGAGATGATGGAATATACATCATTGGTATGCAGGGGAGGCTCATT
This sequence comes from Viscum album, assembly GCA_963277665.1. NCBI lineage: Eukaryota > Viridiplantae > Streptophyta > Magnoliopsida > Santalales > Viscaceae > Viscum > Viscum album. The sequence continues at coordinate 682,416,361 of OY728139.1, read as the reverse complement.
CAGCTCATGCACAAACAACACATTGGATACGAGAAAAATCTAGAAAGGCTTATAAGTATGGGATCTTCAAGGGTTGTTATTAATTGGTTCTTAAGGCCAATAATGGGTGGGTTATCCCTTGGTGGGGGGGGGGCTATGGTCTACCCATTGTGTTGACATGTGTATGTGTGTGTTTCAGTGTAATTATACCCCTAAGTACCTAATATATATAAATATATTTATAATTATATATAAATACTTTTTAAATATATTTATTTATAATTATAATTATATATATATATAAATAATTATAATAAACATATATAATTATATAAGTATATTTATAATTATATACAAATATTTATAAATATATTTATTTATAATTATAATTATAAATATATATATTAAGAATTATAAAATTATAATAAATATATTTATTATATTTATAACTATATATATGTATATATATAATTATATAATTATATATATAAATATATATAATTATATAAATATATTTATAATTATATATAAATACTTTTTAAATATATTTACTCAAAAGGTTCAGGAGACAGGCGATCCCGCTCCTAAAAAATTTATTAGAGAAATAAAAAATATATTTAATATATTTAAATAGTTATATATACTTATATACAAAATATATTAATTATATTTATAATTATATATACTTATATATCAATATATATATATAAATTTATATAATTATATACATTTATATAATTATATACAAATATTTATAAATATATTTATTTATAATTATAATTATAAATAAATAATTATTTATTTAAATAATTTTAAAATTATAATAAATATATTTAAATAATAAATTTGGTTATTATATTTATAGTTATATATATATATATATAATTTCACCCATGTTAAGGCTAATGTAGAGGCGATCTCAGAACGTCTAAAAATTGGTAAGCATTACATTATTGAGAGAATCATCTTTCCAATGGGTTCTAAGCCACGAAGAGTCGGAGATCTTGTCTCATTACTATCAGATATTTGGGGTTTTGATAATTGGAAATTTGTATCTATGGGTTGTGTATTTTTCCATATCATTTTCCCCATGGTGGAACTAAAGATAAAGGCATGGGGTCTCAAATCGATTTCCCTCAAGCCTGCGATTCAACATATCCATGAATGAGATAGAAAAATCAACCCACCAGAGGTAATTAATTATTTAGCTCAACTGTGGGTCAAATTTTTTTGTTTAAATTAGATATTGTGGTATCCTATGATACTGTATGACATTAAAATGGACATTGGTATCCCTATAAAAATAGACAAAGAAATAAAACTTTCCAGATTTGGGCATTAAGCCCAATTTTTAGTGGAGGTAGATCTAGGTTCTACCTTGGTTGATAGAGTTTTTATCTCTACTGGTACACATGATTTTGATTTTAAGATTGAATATGAAAAAGTTCCATGGTTCTGTTTAGATTTCAAGATTATTGGCCATGATTCTTTGAACTGTAGGAGAGCTTTAATTTGTGTTTTCTGTTCAACTTGTGGGAATGAAGAGAACTCATGTAGTAATAAATATCATCATGTTAAATATATGCTTCAATTTTGATCTTCCAATGATGGCCAGGAGCATATTCAAGGTGGAAGAATACCTCAGATAAATATGGAGGGGTTTGGGATGGGCAATGAGAATGCCACATGAAATAGTCTGGGGTCGGTCCTGTTAGATCCCTAAGTATAGTTAGAGATAATAATTCCACTCTTATGAAAATGGAGTGAATTGATGTATTTGATTTCGGGAATAATAGTTGCTTGACCACTTTGACAGGGAATGTAGTAGATCTGGTCGAGCAAACTCCTTCCTACCCAAGGTCTGAAATTAGGAAAGTTATATATTTTTAGGATTTCTTATTTATAGGTACAGAGCATCATTCAGATGATCATATTGGGGAGTCTGACTTAGAGTTAGAGTCTCAATTAAAAGATGATTCTCAACTATTAAATGATGAGTAATATTCCATAAGTAGGAAAGGGAAAAATAAAATGGATTCTCCATTGACAGTAACGAATAGTATACATGAAATACTAATGGATTTTCCAAGTGTTAATGAGGTATCCTCCCCTAGGTCCTCAATGAGACTTGAAACTTATGTGGGTGCTTATGGAATAGGGGTTTTTGGCACTATAGTATAGGGTTCCTCAGAGATGGGCATGGGAAGGGGGGTTACTTCAAAGGACAACATGGTGCTGAGTATGGAGTGTCCCTCTACAGTGTCTTCACAGGACTCTGGTAAAAATAAACATATTATTCTTAACAATTTGAATAAGACCAACAGTAAGGATGAATTCCATGAGGAATTTTGAAATTATCATGGAATGATTCGTGTTGATGGACAAGTATCATAGGGATCTGGTCCAGTTGGATAGAAGAATCCTTGGCCTCATGAGGATATAACCACACCAGATGATCGTATTGATCCTCTTATGAAGGATGAGGCATAGAAACAACCTAAAACATGGATGAGGGGCCATAATCTAAGTGGTAGGTGCAGTGAATGATTATATAGATGATTAATTTTCTTATTATGTAGTGGTTTATCACTTGATTCATTCCTTGTCTTCCTTTGTACATTGTTTCTTTTATTCTAATAAATTTTGGAACCATGGGATAAAATCCATGGTTTGTTCTGTTTGGTTATAATTATATATAAATGTATAAATATATATAATTATATAAATATATTTATACATATAAATATTTATAAGTATTATTTTAAACAGGGAGGATGGGACCCGGGAGAACTCTCTATAGAATTTCTCCAGGTGATCTCACGCTCTTTGGTTTTATTCTTTTAATGGTGTTTTTGAGGGACCTTGAAATAGAGCTTCTAGTTGGTGGGGATATCCTAAATCCATTAGTAAATGTAGTGAAAATGGGTGTTTCTAAATCTGATACTCACAAACCTGGATGGGGTAATGCGTCATGCTTCTTCACTTAGAGCAAGGAGGGAGCTTCCAAGAGAATCTTCATAAGTGGTAACTCAACCCATATTTGTAAGAACTTGGATTTAATCCTTGATAGGTTTAATATTTGTTATTTTTTTGTTATAAAAATAACAGTGGTACCTTTAGACAAAATCCATGGAGGAATAAAGATCTCGAGTTCTAAATTTATGAAGCTTGGGGCTTCAAGGATTGGAAATGTATATCCATAGGTTGCAGGTACTTCCATATTTTATTTCCATCAGTGGAGCTGAAGAAGAAATCTTGGGGGCTTGGACTGATTTCTCTCCATCCAGACACTCTCTGTATCCAAAACTATAACCCTCTGTTCAATCCCTTTTCGATTTATAACCTGAGGACTCAGGTTTGGGTTCATATTTATAACTTTAACTAGATAATTTGGCATCCATATATTCTCTTTGAAATTTCCTTGGATATTGGGACCCCCATCAATCATGACCAAGATATGGAGGAATCCTAGTTCGCCTATTTTTTGTTTGTTTTTGTGGAGGTTTATCTCAAATCCACATTCATTTATAATATTTTTTTCATTTCAAAACTGACTTTTGATCTTAATGTAAAGTATGAGAAGTTACCTCTGTATTTTACTAGTTTAAAAACTATTGAACATGTTAAGGAAGCATTTTTCAAATAAATTTGTTTCTCCATATACAATTTGGAGGTCCACGACTCTTATGGTTGTAGGCGGAAGGGTGTTTTCAGTCCTAGGAGTGTTTTTGGTGTGCTGGTGCATGTTTTCTCACTTCTTACTGACTCTACAGGAGTTGAAAGGGAGGATGCATCTAGATTTCTACTAGTTGAGGAAAATGGGCATGCTGTAATGGAATCTGTTGAAGTAAGATCTTTTATGGTTATCCTATATGTATAAGGGAAGGGTTTCAAAACATGGTATGATATAGTGTAGGGGTCTTATGATGTCATGTTCCTTGGTATATATTTTCCTAAGGGTGAAATTATTTCACAGGAGGTTGCAGACTCTCAATTGAAGCAAGATCAATTAATTTCTCCAAGGTATTACAAGGGTAAGAAATGTCTTGATGTAGAAACACCATTGATAGGTATGTTAAAGAATTTTTTTCTGGGTATTGACAATGAATCTTAAGGATCTAATTCATACAGAAAAGATGTTATATCTAGTGATTCTTATAGAAATGTGACTGATATGGAGGGTGTCTTGGATTAAGGAACTATCTCATCTCAAGTAGATGTTTCTCATGGAATTAATAGGTAGCACTATCATAATTCCATTTCTCTACCTGATGCCTCTATAAAGGTGGCTCTCACCCTATATGAGATGAGGAAGGGAGACGAGGTGATTATCTTATTATTGGGTGACCCCTTTCCATGGCTCTACTGGACTATGGTGATAATAAATTTAGTCTACTCAATTTCATGAATAATTCTAGAAACAAGGAGGTTTTCTATGAGTAATTTATAAATTAGCATGCAGATATCTATATTGATGGACAAGTACCAAAGGTCTTGGGTTCATTTGGAGAGTAGGATCCTTGATGTGGGGATCCAACCCCATTAGATGATTCTATTGAGCCTCATGTGGATGATGAGGCATGACAGTAGCCTAAAACATGGAGGAGGGTCCGGTGTCTAAGTAGCAGGGGTGGTGGTCAATCCCATAGAGGATTTATTTGCTTGTTATGTGGTGGTTTGACACGAGATTTCATTCCCCATATTCCTTTGTACTCTATGACACTTTATTTTCAATAAATTTAGGAACAATGGGCTACAACCCATGGTTTGTGCTATCTGGGGTAAAATTATATATATATATATATATATTTAAATAATTATAAAATTATAATAGAAATATTTAAATAATAAATAAATATATTTATAAATATATTTATAAATACATATTGTTAATTCCTTAAATATTTATTTATAATTATATAAATTTAATTTTTTTAATTATATTTATTATATTATTAAAATCGGTTCTTTATAGTGCTTTTTTAGTACTGACAAAGATATATATTTACTAGTGCTAAAAAAGTGCTGATAAGACGTATCTTTATGAATGCTAGAATTCTAGTATTGATAAAGAAACATTCTATGAGCACTTTTTTAGCACTGATAAAGGGGTATTTTTATCATCTCTAAAAAATAACTGATAAAGAGTAGTTTTATTAGTGATTACTATTTTAACAATGATGAAACTACTCTTTACCAATGATTTTTTGAAACTGTTGATGAAAGACTTACCTGAGATTTTAAAAATGACCCTAACAGAGTCTCTTCTCTCTCACCATCCAAGATCTCACAAAAGATGATTATTTCCCCTACTCTTACGCTTCATCGACCTTCTCAAAAAATCGATCCTCTCAAAATATAAGGTATGTGATGATATATTTTATTAGTGCCTGAATATTTATTTCTCACCGCTTGACACCACCTTACTCCCATCACAACACGATCATGCTAAATTTTCCAAGATAATCCATGGATAATGCTCAAAAAACACCCATCACATTCCAAACTAGCTGACATAGATGTCAGGAACTCTTACTCCTTATAAACCTTGATTTTTCATGATAGGTTTTTTCAAGTCCTGAGTTTTGAGTTTTCATTATCTGTTGTTAGTGTATTGAGTTTATATTTATGGTTCTTTCTCTTTCGTTAGAGATTATTTATTCTTTTTATAAATATATTCATGTTTGGGGATGAAGTGGCAGTTGAATTGATGACACATGATGAGATGTATGGGTTTGAAAACCTTGTGGAACTCCTATACACAGTTCTGAGTGGCTCCCTATGAAAGAAATTTTATTAGAACATGGATTTCCAAGCACATGTCCAAATCGATTGTAGTCACTAGTTATCCTTGGATTTTGTTTCAATTTTTCATTGTTTCAAAACAATCTTGATTAGAGAATGCTCATGTTATTTAGGTGATGCAAGATTTTAAAAGTTTGGAATCTTGGTTCCATATGGAAAGGGATTGGTTTTGAAAATAGTGGGTGATTTTTATAAGGTAGTTTGAAAATGAATTCGGTGTTTTATTTTCCAAAAAAAATGTTTTTTAATGGGTAAACATTTTTTAAAAAAGGGATTTAAAAAAGGGTAACATGTTTTTTAGTGGTGAAAATCATTTTAAAAAACTAATAAAAATTATGAAAATGATTTATTAGTACAAGATTCATTAGTTTTTCATAATATAAATATGATTTTAATGGTAAATGATTGGTTTTAAAGTTAATAAATTGGATTTCTTTGATGTTTCAGAATGAGGATGATATTTTTGGTTTCAATGATGATCTCATTAAAGGATCTTTTAAATTTCACATTGACTTTAAAATGGAGTTTTGTGATTTGAAATTAGAGTGAACTGATTCAAATGGTTTTAAAAGGGGAATTTTGAATTTTTTTGGAGATTTTGAATTAATAATTATTTTGAAATAGTATTTTTTAATAAATATTTATTTTTAATTAACAATTTTTAATTAATAGTAATCTATTTTTTATGTGGAATAAATGAGTATTGGAAAAATATATTTTTAATAAGGGTTATTTTTTTCATATTTCCAAAACATTTATTTTCTTCTATATTAAAAATTGTTACCAAACAATATAGTGAGATATTACAATCACTTATTTTCTTTTAATAAATTTCACATCGAAACAAAATGAAGAGAAATTATAATCAAAATCATTTCTTTGTTTAAACGTTTTTTTAATTTTTTAATAAAATTATTAATATATTTGTCTTAGTTTAAAGTTTTTATAATTTTATTATCTTGAAATTATATTAATATATTAAAATCAGGGTATGTGGTCACTTGTGACCTATTTCTACCCCTCAAACATATTTGTTTGTTTTTAAATTTCCTAAATGTTTTGAACATCGTGCACATAAGAGATTTTCATTTTCCTTGATCTGCCTCATGGATTATCTACCCAATCTCTCTAGCCTTTGAGTCATTTTTGGTTCACCCTTTCCCTCACATTCACGTTCATTTTTACTCATTCATAATTATTTCTCACTATGATTGCATTGAGATCCTAGTTGTGCACTGTAAAGATCCTTCCCACTTATCATGTCAGGTGGTGATTGAAAATGATAAGTAGGTAGAGTTTTTGTCGTTCAAAACTGGTAATTATCTCCAAGTTCCAAGTATCCCTCCTACTCCCATGTTCCACCCAATCTCTCTTGCCTCGAGCTATTGTTGGTTCACCCAATCCCTATCATTAACATTCATTTTCACTCATTTATCATTATTTCTCACTATAATTGCATGTTTATCCTAGCTATGAACCAAAAAATCCATTTCCACTTATCATGTATGGTGGTGACTGCACATAATAATTAGGAATATTTTTTTTGGATTCATAGATAGTAATTAGCTCCAAGTTCCAAGTATCTATCATAATCCCTTGTTCCACCTAATATCTTTTTCCTCGATCAATTATTGGTTCATCCTCTCCCTCACCTTCATGTTCATTTTCAATAATTCATCATTATTTATAACATTGATTGCATGGATATACTATTTTTTCACTGCAAAAACACTACCCACTTATCTTGTAAGATGGTGACTACAAATGATAAGTATACAATATTTTTGAAGTGGACAACTGGTAATCGGCTCCAACTTCCAAGTATCCCTCCTACTTCCATAGATTAAAATAAAAAATTTATACCCATTTTATTCTAATTATCCCCCATAATCCCATGGATTAAAACCAAAATGTATTTTTAAAACATATAATTACATTGTGTTTTTTATTTTTAGTGACCATTAGAGTATCATATTTCAATATTGTCTTCTTTTCAAGAAACCAAAAATATTGAAAGTATATTGTGCCAAATATTGAGAAATAAAAATTTAAATATGACCAATTATAATTTCTATATTAAAATATTTATCATGAATTGATATGGATATCTAGTTTTGAAGCTTTGTATTAAAGGTCATGTGTTGATCACCTCGATATCGGGTTCTAGTAGGGGAGTAGTCTCTCTTATGACCCAAATTAATGAATGAGATGGTACATCAGTTTCATATAAGACAAAAAATATTAATGATAACCCATGTTAGTAAAATCATAAGCACTAATAAACAAATTTATGACTTTAAAATGATAACCATTAATAATCTTACCTTATAGTAATATTTTAATAATAAGATAGAAGTTTTATAAGAAATGGATTTTATGATTTATTTATTTTGTTAAATATTAATATTACAAAATCAAATAGGATGGATATGCATCAGAAATGGATAGATGTTAATCATATAATAAAAGAGTATGAGGATCAGTTGAAATAGCACATCAAGTTTGTAAAAGATAATGCATATTTCCCTTCTCAAATCCATTATTTGTGTTTATGGTATTGTTATTCAAGACTAATTAGTCCAGAGGAGTTGGAAGAACATTTTATTTTTATAATAATAGATTGGAGTTATAAATGTTGTACAAACATGGTGAAAAAATAAATGTTTCTAGTGACTGGGATAACACTACATTTTATGGATCATCTAATCTGATTAAAAGTGTAAAAAATAATGAAGACTATGTTGAGGATGTGATTATAGGTGTGAATGATGATGAAGATTGTATTGAGGAAATGAAAATAATAGCTAAAGGTGAACTTTGTTATTGTCCAAAATTATTTTAGAAGTTAAATATTTATGCATAAATGCTATTGTATGATGGTTATACTAAATATAAAACATTGTCATCCATATTAAAGATGTAAAATTTAAAAGCTTGCAACAGATGAAGTGACGATGGTTTTACTGAACTACTTTCTCTCTTGAATGATATTCTCCCAAAATATAATGAGATTCCTTTTTGAACATATAATGGTAAATGAATTCTATATTTAATGGGTATGATCTCTAAAAGAATACATGTCTTTCTAAATGATTGTATATTATTTCTCAAGGACCAAAAATTACTTAAAATGAAAAAATTATTGTGCTTCTTAATACAAGAATTATGAATCAGGTCTTACAAAAGTTTCATGGTACTTCTCAATCATTCCATGGTTTAGGTGACTACATAGAATTGAGGATACTGTAATACAATTGAAGTGGCACGCAGATACAAGAAATAAATATTGGAAATTTTGTTACCCAGTAGAATATCCTCAGTGGAAAAGAATTGATCATGAGTATCCTAAATTTGTAAATGATCCAAGAAACCTTCATCTTGAACTATCTACAGATGAAGTGAAGCCTTTTGGTTTTCAAATAAGAACTCATAGTACATGGTCATTTTTGTTGGTAAATTATAACTTCCCACCATGGTTATGCATGAAATTAAAATACATTATGTTATCTCTTCTTATATCATGACTGAAACAACCAGGTAATGATATGGATGTTTATTTGGATCCATTAATTGAAGATTTCATATTATTTTTGGATTCAGGTGTTACATTTTATGATGCTTACAAAAATAAATATTTCACATTGAGATATATATTATATAGAATGGTAAATGACTATCCCAGTTATGGAAATATTTGAGGATATAGAATTAAAGGAACTAAAGGGTGTCTTATTTTTTAACAATGTAATAGTCAATTTTGTTGAAACATTCATCAAGGACTATGTTTCTAGGAAATGACAAATTTATACCCCAATAACATAAGTAATGATCTTGGATGACATCATTTGATGGGAGTTTAGAAGAACATACACCACCATATCCACTAATAGGTGATCAAATATTTGATAAAGAAAAATATATGGACACTAATTTTGGTAAATATTTTCCGAAAAACCTTTTGAAAACTGATTTGAAAAGGTGATTAGTTTGTTTAATTAATATACTAGAATTTTTTTTACGTCAGATGTTTTCTTGATTGGATTCATGTGGGAAAAAAATATACATGATAACGTCATCGACATATTACAAAATGAACCTGAAAAAACAAAGGACAGAATTAAGGCTTGGTTAAACATGATTGAATTTAGAATATGTTAATATTTGGATCCTATGAAAGGGGAAATAGAATTTTCTTCCTCCAAATACTTACAATATTTACATACAAGAGATATATCAGTTTTGAAACATCTTGAATGATGTAAAGGTTCCATAGGGGTATTCATTGAATATCAATAATATCGTCTCAAGGACTAATTTAAAGTTAAAGGGACTCAAATCACATTACTATCATTTTTTTTTGATACAAGATCTAATACCTATAGAATTACGTTTAATTTTTTACAAGAATGTACATCATACATTAACCAATCACTATTTCTTTTTCAAGTCTATATGAATAAAATTTATATACCTGGTAGAATTTCTAACAAAATAAAAGGAAACTGTTATCATATTATCTAAATTGAAGATGTTCTTCCCACATAAATTATTTGATATTATGTTTCACTTAATGGTTCACTTGGTAAAATACATTCAACTATGTGGACCTATACATTATATATAGATATAAACCACTAAATGTTATATAAAGATTTTTAAAGGGTATTTCAGAAATAAAATTTTTCTAGAAGGTTGCATTGTAGAGTGATATATTGTTAAAGAATCCATTGAATTCAGTATCAGCTACCTATTAGATGTGGAAATTATTGTTCTACTGAAATATAATCACATTGGATGGCTTGTTGGTGAATTAATTTCTGAAATATATGTTGTCACAATCACTATTACAGATTGGAAGTGGGCCCACCTTTACATTTTACATAATAGTTTAGAGGTTTCCCTGAATTTTGAATCCCACAAAGAAATTATTAGGCATTTGAATCCATCAAGATATGATTTTTGGATATAAAATACACATAATAAAAATTTTATAGGATGGTTTCAAGACCATATTTTTAAGTATTCAGCTGGAAATACAGATTCAATTTCAGAATGACTTTGATTTCTAGCGAGAGGACCAAGTGTGAACGCATTATCTTATAATGGTTATATATTCTATAAAAATAAACATAATGAACACAATACCATAAAAAATATTGGAGTTACACTTGTGGTTGAAGTGATTCATGTATATAGTACCAAGGATAACAATCCAATTAATGCGAATATTTCAAACTTTGGAATCGTCAATCAAATATAGGAGTTGGATTATACAACATTCCAAGTACTAATTTTTCAATGCAAGTGGGTTGATAACAAGAGTCCTATTAAAATATATGAATTTGGATTTGTGAAAGTGTATTTCAGTAAGGAAGGGTATAATGATGAACCATTTATAACGGAATCATAGGAAATACATGTATTTTATGTTCCAGTTCCCACAAATCAAAGGTGTTCAATTATTATGTTATCGACCAAACCCATTGAAGGGTCATATGTAAATTCAACTAAGGATGACCCCTTTATTGGGATTTCATAATTATTTCATAGTGCTCCCAATGTATATGGGGTCGTGTATGTCATAGGAGACCACAATGAAGGGATTCACATACTCTCTAGAGGGTCCAAATCCCTTCAACCTTTAATAAAAAAAGAGATTTCAATAATCAAGGTATATTTTTTTAATATACATTTCATTACCTCATATTATTATATATTCACTACTGCATTAACATAATATAAATTAAATGTTCAACCACTTCTACAGATAATGAATTTTTTACATGTTGATGCTCCCAATCCTGAGGAATAATAGGTTTTTCAAAATGATGGTGCTCCCAATGCAGAGTACCAAAAACCTTCTCTACATGTTGATGCTATTAATATAGAGGAATAACATATTGATGGTGTTGAATCTGAAGAAATGGTAGGTGGTGAAAAACCAGCGTATCAATAAAAATAAGAGTGTTGTAGTGTTATGGTGTTATCCAAAATTATTAAGAAAATAAATAAAAGCATCAAATTTGAGGTTGTATAGAATGAATGTAGCAAGCTTGTTAACTCCAACAATGACATTTTTAATAGTTACATTGGTCTCACCACTCGCATGTGCATTCCAATTGATTTAGATTCGTGGCACAATGTTTTTACCACAATTAAGACACTAATTTAGGAAGAGATTAGGGTAACATTATGATATAATTTCTTTATTTTACTAAAAAACAAAATAATAAAATGTTGACTTACTCTTTATTATCCTTTTTAGAGTTCATTTATAGTAGATAACTCCCAAATGAAATTTGAATTAATGCTCACTGGAAAGGCTCGCATAGGATTTCACACAATTCTTATGAAGTTTCATCTCAAATAGTCAAAAGGGAAAATAAATCTTCCCCCACCATAGATTTATTCACACCTTCTAAACGAACAAGCGTGGGATGATTTTATTGGTCGTCGAGAGAAAACATATTTTAAGGTACATTTTATTTGTAATAAATTGCTTGAAAATATTTTTACTAATCACTTTTATTAAGAATATTTTATTTATGAAATAACAATTGAGTGCTAAAAATGAGGAACATGCATTAAAACTAATGTACCCCTACCATAAAGTAGGGATGGGGTATACTTCACATAAAAAAATAGTACGTATTTTGAATCTACAATAATAACATTATGTGACATGAAACAATAACATAATTATGGTCCTCTATTTATATGTATATTTATGAATCAAAATCCAAAGATACTTCTATCCCACATTATGTGTGTAGCATCCCTCCCTAAGTGTCACTCAACCAGGCCCTGCGACGGTTGGACATAAGACCTCAAGCGCACCTCCTAGAACACCAGAGTTTTTCGACTAGCAATGAGGGATTTGGTTAAGTCTGTAGGGAGACTATTCCATCATTTATTAGAGTATAGTGCAACAATAGATATATAAGAAACAAAAAAATGTTGAAAATATCCATATAGTAGTGGAAACCAAATGCATAATCATACAAGATTAATAAATAAAGTGTTGAAGCTAAATAAAAAAACAAAAGAAATTAATGATGATAGTATGCCAAATGGCTATACAAAAATTAGAAATATGGGGTAGGGGATACAAGAATATACAACATGCTATCAAAATAAACAAAAAAATCCAAAAAAATTCTACAACTAACATCTCAAGCATAGGATCGGTCCTCTACTCCCAAATCTATCCTATAAAAGTAAATAAATCATTGGAATATGGATGATTCCCTTTGTCTTCTGCTTTGACCATAAAGTCTACTCGAGTGCCAAAGGTTCCCAAGAAGGTTGTGAGATACAACCTTAGTAGGCCGGAACCCATGGTGTCTGGGAATTTCCATTTCAGGAAATATAATTAAGCAGTGTTCAATATTTAATTTAAATGAAATATAGAATAAATAAATAATTATATTAGAATGGATTGCACTAGAAGACATATTTGATCAACCTACTTCAGCCTAAGCTGGTGTGTCTAAACCAAGAGTTCCTGAAATGATAAAGTTATTAGGGTAAAGTGCCATAGGATGGACTATCCTCAAGCTTATGATTAGCCTTTTAGGACATGTCCCTGTATTTTCTAACTAACCAAACAATTCTCATTTGAAAACATTTATTTACCGTTGAAAACATTCCAATCATATTTTATAAAACATATCGATACACCTTGAGCCTATCCATGGAAATCTAGAGAAAATTTCCAATTATATCTTGGAGGGATAGGTAAAAGTCCAATGTCAAGGAGTCCAACCATGGTGACCTAAGTATGAAGTCCCAAGTTTCACTCTGGTATGGTGTCAAAACAGCATGAGCTGACCTCCAAGTTCATACCTAGTATCACATGTAGGGGTACATGTCTCTCTTGTGGAATGGTATAACTAATCATGCCATTGAGACCATCAAAGAGTTCTCCCCTAGATAATTGGTGTCACTCATCTAGAGGTAAAAACACAACATAGGATTATCCCATATCATTAATAGTTGATGTCGCGCTTGACATATTTAAGAAGCATTGAAAAAAGATAACTGAGGAACGAGAGTCTGTCCAAGGGGTCCTTAAGTTGGAACCCCTTGTATCACCCTTGGTACTATGGAAATATAAATTTAACAAACAAGGAAATGCATATATATCAATTATAAATAGAGGTTATTCCATTCATTAAAGCATTTATTTACATGGGAAAGTTAATCAAGGCATGTCATGGGGAAAATATATTTAAGTCACATGGAATAAGGCATCAAGAACATAGACAACTTATTTAATTTTACCATTCACCAAATCATGATGTATAGAGTCTAACTCATATTAAATCCATGAATTAAATTAAATAAAAGGTTCAATGAATTATTATCTAATGACACACAACAAGGGAATTAATCCAATTTAGAGGGAAAGGGCCAATTTTTCCTCTAAGGAAAATCACATCCAATTAGATGGAATAACTCAAGGAGATCAACCTAAGGGGATGATTCACTACTTTATCTGGTTGTAAAAGGTACGAAAAAAAATCCATTTTAATTAAATTTTAAAAATTAGAGGTGAAGCTAGAAAATACTAGCTTGTGATACAACTAAACAATATATGAAACACAATGAAATTATAGGAAAAGGCTACGACCACCTACCTTAGCCTCATAGTGATTCCATCATCCAGTATCAACATTTGATTTGATCTAGGATGGAAGAAAATTAAGAAACCATCAAATTCCCTAAAAATTGGGAAAATGGGCTTTCACACAAATAACACAAAGAATGATATGAAGAGCTTGAAATAGATTGGATAGTATTCGAGATCGTACCTCTAGCTTTCCACAGGATATGATGGTGATCGATTTGGGTGCCTAATGTAGGATTTTCTTAAAAAAATATAAAAGGGGAGGAAGGAGATTCATACATGGATAAGGGAGAATCTTATGAAGAAATATATGAGGAGGAGAGAATTTTTTTAAATCATTTAAGAGTTTAATTTCAGTAAATTCACCCATTTTTACTATGCATACAGTTTAGCTACACAGTTTGGCCAAACCGTGCACCAACCATGTTCCATTCACTCCTAATAAGGGTACATCACATGGTTATGTGCATGGTTTTACTAACTATGTACAAAGAATGAAAAATATCTTTGTCACAAAAGCTTTCAGCACCACACGACCATGCACCCTCGGTCACACGGTTGTAGAAAAACCATGTGGCCCAGTCTGTTCTTCCCCTTTCGAGGCTTCAGGCTTCGAATGTGCCCCAAATGCACCTGAACTCTCCTTAACATGATTAAACATATTAATAGGATTTTTTAAAGGAATAAAAACCAAAAATTAATAGACCATGCCTTTTATAAAAGTCAGGATATTGCAACCTACACTCCTTAAGTCAACTCGTCCATAAGTTGTGCTTCAAAAGGTAGTAGAAAGTCACGTGAGAAGAGTTTTGTCCACCAATCATGTAAATAGGCTTCCCACTCCTAGGTCCCATCCTTTACGCATTTTTGTTGGAATAGAACCTAGACAAAAGGATCTAACCTGCCTTAGAGATCATTCATGCTTTGATCAATGATATGTATCAGATGCTCCTCGAAGGATGCATCTGCTTCCATCTCGATATCCTCAAAGTCAAAAGAATTATATGGGTTGGAATGATAATGACTAATCCAAGATATGTGTAAGATGTTGTTCATGGAATGGTACATCTGAGGTAACAACAATCGATAGGCTACCTGCCCAACTATCTCCACTAACTCGAATGGCCTGACATAATGAGGTGATAAATTTCCTTATCTCCTAATTCATCTGTGACCCAACCTGGTAAATACCCAAATGAAGACCTGATGTTCTTCCTAAAACTCTATAGGTATATGATGATGATTAGTATATGATGTATACCAATACTGAGATATAGAAATATCATTTTGAATAAGATAGACTTGTTCTGAAGAATCCTAAACAAGACAAGGACCCAATAGAGCTACCTCAACTACCTCTAGCCATCACATATATGAATAACATGGTCTACCATAGAGGTACTCTTATAGATCCATATTAATAATTTCCTAAAATATTTTGTTGTAGTAAAACTCAAACAGAGGAATATGATTCTCCCAGGAACCTCTGAAATCAAGGATATAGGTCTGAAGCATATCCTCTAACACCTGAATCTTCCACTCGGACTACCCATCGATCTAAGGGTGATATGCAGTAATCAAGATCACCCATGAAACTGTTTCCTTCTATAACCCTTTACATAATCATGAAGTAGTGTGTGTCTTGGTCCGATAAGATAGAATGGGGCACTCCATGAAGTCGCACTATCTCCCAGATGTAAATCCTTCCAAGCTCATCAACAGAGAAGGTTTCCTGGATAGGAAGAAAGTGTGCAACCTTGGTCAGCCTATGGAAGTTCACCCACACCACATCGATACCTCAAGAAGATCTTGGAAATCTTGTTATGAAATCCATGTTGACATCTTTCCATTCCCACTCAGAAATGGATAGAGGTTGCATAATTCCAACTGGTTACTAGTGCTCTTCCTTCTCCTGCAGATAGGTGGAGCACCGAGTGATAAAGCCTATAATCTTCCTCTTCATATCAGGCCACCAATACTGATGAATAATGTCTTGGTAAATCTCGGTAATACCAAAATGAACTGAAAAATAGATTAATTATATTCCCTCATCATATGTTCCCATATATTATAAGGAACCCATACTTGTTCATGGAATAGTAAGGTCCCACTACCATCAACAACCCAACCTAGAGGTGGGTTCTCTCTTTAAATAATATCCATCAAGATGAGGCCCTCATAATTTGACAAATTTCTCATCCAGACTCAATTTATGAGAGATACCATCCCTACCAGTGCTACTAGAAAAGGTTTCATGTGTTGTTATTGAACCTCCAGATGTATTTTAGAAAATAAATTCATCAACTATCACACACTACTGGCCTCCTTGATTAATTACATATAAGTCTTATGGCTCAATGAATCGGCCATAGAATTACCCTTTTTGGATGTGTAAGTAAGTTGAAAGTTGAATAATTGCTGGTATTCCACCCACTTGTGCTACCTCAGATTCAAGTGCCGCTGAGTGGATATGTATTTGAGAATTTTATGGCTCATGTAAACAATGAACTGCTCAACCAATTAGTAGGGCCTCCAACAGCAAAAAACATGAACCATGACTACTAGCTCAAGGTCGTGCATGGGATAGTTCTGCTCATGAGGCCTTAGTTGGTGGGATCCATATGCCACAACTTGATCACCCTACATCAGAAATACACCCATTCCATTTTCTTAAGCATCATAATAAACATTATAACTTCTTCCCAGATTAGTAATAATCATAATGGGAGTTGATGTAATTCTTTCCTTTAACTCCTAAAATATTATCTCACAATATTATGTCCATTCAAATTTCACACCCTTCTTGGTCAAGCCCATAAGCAGTGCTCCTAGGCATGAGAAGTCCTGGATGAATCACCTATAATATCCAGTCATCCCTAAGAAGCTATATATATCAAACACTTTCATGGGATACTCCCAAGAAACCAAAATGTTCACCTTATTTGGGTCAACTGATACACCTGCCTCAGATATGATGTGACCCATCAATTCAACCTTACCGATATAAAAGTGACATTTACTAAACTTAAAATAGATCTGGTTTTCTTTCAGTGTACTCAACATGATCTCATGATGATTGGCATGGTTGTATCTAGAGAAATAATATATTAATATGTCAACTACAAAGACTACCCAAAAGGAATCAAGATATAGGTGGAAAACCCAATTCATTATAGCCATGAAGACTCTCGGATCATTCCTTAGGTTGAACGATATAACCAGATACTCGTACAAGTCATACCTGCACTAGAACATTGTATGTGGTATGTATGATGTCCTCAAATGAACTTGATGGAAACCTGGCCTCAAATTTATTTTAGATAAAATGTTTTCTCCTCATATCTGGTTGAAGAGATTATCGATACAAGGAAATAGATACTAATTCTTCACCGTATGTTGGTTAATTTAATGTTAATACATGAAAAATCTAAGGGTACTATCCATATTCTCTGAGAAAAGGATGGGTGAACCCAATGGAAATGTGTTGGTTTGGATAAAACCCTTAGATTCTAAGTCTTCAAGAAACTTATTAAGTTACTGGAGCTCTGTAGGTTCCATCCTATAAGGAGGAATGGACACTGGTGTCACACCTGTCATGAGCTCTATGGTGAAATAAATATATATCTTAGGAGACACGATGAATAAATCATCAGGGAATACATCCCTGAAAAGTTCCATAACATGAAGAGACTCTACTAACTTCATTTCTTATTCTCTAATAATGAAGCTAGCCATCTGGGTTGTCATCCCACCCAATCTAGTATACTTGAGTCCATCTCGACAGGCCTGAAGATCTACCACAAACCAACCTAGTGTGTTGTATTTTATTTTTCTTTATATCATTCTTTGGCTAATATTATTATTATTGTTATTACTTATATTATTATTTTTTAGGTTTTCATTTTTAATTTTATTTCATTTCATTTTATCTCTTTTTTACCTTATATTCTTTTCCTTTCTTTTTTTCCTATCCTTATTTCTCCCCCTTCCTTGCATCGCACTATGACCCCCTCCCTCTCCCAGCAGCACGTCGCCCCTCCGCTAAATGACTCCCCTCCTGCGACCTCCTTCCGGCAAGCCACCATCGGTTCCCTGCTCTCCCTCAACCCTCTCTTGATCGACCCGCATCATACAATACCCCCAAATAGGTTTCCCTTTGATCCAAAAAACCCCCTTCAATGTCCCTCCTTCTGTCCATGATTTCAGGGATATATTTCTTTGAGTTCTTCATCGGAATCACCAAGGTATATTCTCTCCGCCCTATCCATTCTATTTCTAGAATTTTTTTGGCCTATACGTCACTCCATAGGGTTCGTCTGAACCCTAGGACTTTGGTTAATCCAATTTATTAGTATTTTTTGTTCTAGGGTTATGAGAATGGTCTCTCGGGACCCTTGGGTGGTGTTATGACAACTGTCATTGAAGGCGAGGGATTTCAGCTTGTTTCAATTGGTCGTCGTTATCTGTGGGGAGATTTTCTTTCCACTGATTGGTTTCACACAATCTAAATTAGGATCTTTAATTTTTTTAAGGTTCATACAATTATCTTGTAGTGTGTTGGTCCCTGATTTGTGATTCTGAGTCATTGAATCAAGGGAGACTCCCATGTGTATGCATAGTTAAGTATATTTATATATGTAGGTCCCCCCGTTACACATATATTCATCCATGTTATTGAATATATGTGTGTGGGGCTATGTGTTCCTATGTATATATATGAAAATACATGCGTAGGTGAGTGGTGACTAGTATATGTATATAATCATATATGTACAGATCCTCTTGCACATGTTCATGTCCATGCGAATATGTGCATAGGGGATATGTGTCCTTGCATGTATGTGAAGGTGAATATTCTTAGTGGGGGAGAAATAAATTTTAATTAGAAAGCGCCAAGGGATGAATTTCTAGTTTGGTTCTACCCTGAGGTAAGTTGCTTATGCCCAAGCTTTTAATTTGAAGTCCTTAATCTCCTGAACATTTTAAATATATATTTTTATGTCATTGTGGTGTGTATATTTATATATATATGTGTGTGTGTGTGTTAGTAATAATTTTTTGCACCACCTGGATATGATTTATTATTTACCTGTATGATTTTCCTAAGACTGGTTATCAGTTGTCTTTACATTTAAAGTGTTATAAATGTGTAAAATAGTTTTCTAAATGATTTTTAGTTGTCAAGTTCATTCCCTGGAACTAAAAGGTTTGGTATAATGTATTAATATTGAATTGTCCCATTTGGCACATTTTTAGGGTGTTGAGTGTTTTTATTATGGATATTGGAAATTCCCTTCAAAAAAGTGGATTTTTATGTTGGAAAATGTAAAGGCCTGATTGGAACCTTATGTCATTTTTGAAGCATAATTTGGTTTTGAATGTGTAATGGATATTTCCAAAGACATTTTTTTCTTTTTGGATAGTTTTTTAATAAAGGGGTAATGACATTTTTGATTTTTTTTAAAAAAAATATTTAATGTGATTTCCAATTATGGGTTTTACTGTGAACTCGTTATCAAATGGTGGTTTGAATTTATTGAAGTAATAGAATCATTGTAAGAATAGGTTCAATATTGTTTTTAAATGTGTAGTACATTGGTTGTTCAATTTATCTTTTAAATGATTTTGGAAACTTAAAAGTACTAGTGATTATGTGTTCTAAAATGAAAAGTATTCCTTGTAAATAATTAATCTCATTTGACACATTAAGAGTGGTTGGTGAAAAAGTAAAACCCCTCTTGAGGCATCCCCCCCATAGTTTGAGAAATTTGATATAATTGTTAATATGTGATTTGTGATATGTTCCTAGTGAAGAGGCATGTGTTTTTTTGTGTGATATGAAAGAGGGGGAATGCACTTAGGGAGGGAGAATGGTGGTGAGTGGTTGAATGGGTTTTGGATAATGAAAGTGTTATGTTCATTTATGTTCGGTTGACAAAACCTCACTACCATTTAAAATAGAGCACATGGGAAACCTTGGGTATCTAGGTGGGTGGACTGGGACTAGTACTCTAGATGATATGGAAGTGGTTCATCCTTGTTTCGTTTAGTAGGATTAAGGCTTATAAAACTAACTAAGCATAATGATCATTGATTGGAGACCACTAGGTTATGGGTGTATTACCTACTAGTGGCTCGTGCACAAGAATGTAGTTCGTTTCTATTTCTATTCCATGTTTCACTAAGGTATGAAGATCCCAGGTCCCCAACTAACCCTAGATGCTTAGGGATTTCCCATGGTGCTTGTGATATGATTTTCATTTCAGTTTTTTCACACTTGTTTTCTCATTTGTGAAAACCAAATTTCAATATAAAATTATTCCTTTTCATTTATAAATGTTAATGCATGCTGGGAGTCTATTTTGAGAATATATTGGAACAAAAATTCTTTCCTTAAAAATGTAAACTTATGACTTGAATTTGAAAATAATGAAAAACATTAATTTATTATGCCTTATTTTCAAACTAGCATAATTGGGTTTCTTTTTAATGGTAAGGGAATAGGGAATTTTTTATCCTTGGCATTCCTAATAATCATATTGGTGCTCAAACCTACTATATTTTTCAGTTTCAGGTTCCTCTAGTTGGGATCTCTCTTGGAGAAAGTTTTGTTTTGTGTTACATAGTGACCCATGAGGTCTCTTGAGGTATGTTTTGCTGCTTTAGTTTTTTTTATTTTTGCTGCTTGTGTTGTTTTTGTTTTGTTCAGTTTATATTCAGTTATCTGTCTTTTTTTATGATCCAAACCATTCTCAACTATATCACTTTGATGCCTGCCCCTAGTTTCCATCCCATGGGGATCGGGAATGCCCTTCGGGCCATGTCACTGACCTGATCGGGTGACCGGTTCAGGGTTGAATTGGGTTGGTTCATGACAAAATGGTATCAGAGGAGGTTTAGCCCATGTTCTTTGGGGATGTTTGATAGTTTGGAGTTAGGATTGTCAGAATCCAATTGGTCAATTGTGGGTAGGTGCTTGATCAACACCTATTCAGAATGACACTTGAATTTCTAGGGTGGTTAAATATGGTCTTTCCTCTAAGTCCTTACATGGTTCGGGTTTTTTTTGAGGTCCTTAGTTTTGTTTGGGTGTTTCTGGTTGGTATTAAAATTTGGTGGTTATTTTGGAGGGGTGCATGGTTGCTATGCACGACCTGGAAAGCCATGTGTAGACCATTCAATTGACTCTGATGACTCCCTATATGCTCACCCAGTTGGTGCATGGTCTTCCAACCCATGTGACCAAGCCATGTGTAGTAGTTTTTTTTTGTGAATTTGGAATCTTGATTCATTGAGTGAATTGGTTGCTTTGGGATGTTCTTGGTGTGTGTTTTAGTTCGTTTTTGGGTGTTTTTCTTGGGCTGAAAAATTGATGATTGGTCTATTGAAAGTGGATTTCCAAAATGAAAATCTTGCTTTATTTGAAAATGGAATGAGTTATTTTGAAACTGGACGTTCTTTTGGGAACTGTTTTGGGGTATTTGAAAGCTTTTACAAAATGTAAATCAGAAGATTATTTGGAAAATGTTTTGAGTTCTTGAAATGTTTTATGAAAAGTGAAATTAAAAATGTTTTGGGATGTTTTTGTGGGTTTTTTAGTTATTTTGGAATGTAAAATGAGAGTTTCTTGGAAACAAAAATATGGAGATGCTTCATTTTAGGATTATAAAGTATGTCTTCAAAATTGGTTTGGAGTTTCAAATCTAGGTTGGATGTTTTTTTATAATTTAGAAGTTTTTTATTTGGTATTCCTTTGGATTCCAACATATATGGTTGAAGGTAATTGTTTGTGGATGGTTGTCGGTACGCATGGATGGGTGCCCGATTTGGCATGGGAACATATGTATGTGAGGTTTCATGGAATAATAATGTTAGGTGCTTGATTTTCAAATAATTTTTTGTTTTAAAAAATCATGTTTTGATTAGTGAGTTGTTGATATTATTTTTGTTTATGAAATTGTAAAAAGGAAAGTGGGTTTTTAAAAGGGGGTTTTAGCATTCAAATGGTTTTAAAATGGTATGGTTTTTAAAATGGTCATTTGTGAAAGAGGGGTTTACGCTTGGATGGTGATGTTTATTTGGTATTATTTCAGTTGATATTTAATTTGGTTATGGTTTGGTTTTGTGATGTATTAGTCTATGGGATTGATTCTGGTTTTTTAGTTGGTATTTCAAGGTTGAAATGATGTTTTGAGTTTGATTTAATGATTTATGGTCAAATATAGAGGCTAGTTTTGTGACGTGATTCAGGTTGGTTTTCTACTTCTTGTTTAAATTATGCCCCTAGAAATGTCCAAAGATCCCTGAGGGGTCATTTTTAGTTGTTAGTTTTACCAGACCACTAGTGGAGTGGTGGGGTAATTATCTTTTCATTGTTTCTTGTTTTCTCTGTGGTGGCCGAGGTTCGATAGGGGTTGCAGTTTGAATTGAGGAAGTCAAGTGTTTCTTTGGGTCTTTAGGAACTCTAATTGTTGTGAAGGGAAAGTTGTACTGGTTTTTTAAAGAGTCGTGTTTGGGCTAGATAAGGGTTATTTCTATCTTCTCCTTGTAAGTTGGGGTCACAGTGAGTGAACTATGACAAATGGAAATCTTGTTTTTCTAGGTTCCTGTGAAGGGTTCCCCATCTGTTGTAGAGGGTGAAACAAATGTATATGTTCTTGGCTTGAGTATTTTGTTAGTTTCTGTTTCTCATTCCTAATACCATACACTCATTCGTTTCCAATGTGGTCGATTTGGGCACTCAAAGACATTCATCGTAATCTTCAGAAGGCTTGTCAATGGTGTGGATGTTTGGGTCACCTGGGGAAATCTATAAGTTGTCTTTCTAGAATATAAAGCCTTAGTTGGAGGTTGTTAATTCTTTATTGTAGTGTATAAGATGATTAAATACATCAAAGCTCCATCTATAGGTCTTGGACTGAAGCTTTTCACACAGTCATCCAGTTTCTAGGTGCGATGAATGCACATCCAACCTATCGTCTCTAATGTTGGGGAAGAGACTGGTTATGTTTTTGCTTCATGTGGTTGTCTCTTTGGGGGGGGGGGGGTATTGTTTTTGAGGTCTTGGTGGACTCTTCTATAAGATCTCAATGGTTGTGCCTTATTAGTGTAAACTTTAAATGGCTGGTCTTTAATTGGACCAATTCCATCTTATGGGTGATGCTCATTTGGAGATGTATGCATGTTAAGCATCTTATAATTCAATGTTTGGCTTGGAGTTTGTCCGGTGTCTCTTTTTTTTGGATTCCCCTTGGAAAGGGGGTTTTAAGATAGTCTGTGTTGATGTTTCTCCCTATGTTTGGGGTCATCCATTATTAATAGGTTCATGATGGGAAATTCAATCTTCATTGTTGAAACTGAATTGATAGTTCTCATGTTGGTGTCATTGTACTAATCAGTTTCTAATATTGTGGCGAGACCCACTATGGGTCTTGCCAATGTCTTCACTCAAGTTTTTCACGTGAGACTTGGGAAGTTAAAGGGCCACACCAGCATCAGGGGTCTTGATTGGTTTTCTGATTTGTTTCGATTTAGGAAATTCAGAATTCACCTAGAGTTCTAATATGGTGGGGAGACCAATATAGGATAAATTCATGGAGATCTTAGTCTTTAGGGTGTTCTTGTCAGGGAAACTCTTTGCATCTTCTCTTCTCGACCCCAATCAATGTAGTTGGTTAGCCTAGATAATGGGTCATATGGAGAATTTTCATTGGATATCTCGATCAGACTAGTGATTTCTAGGTTAGGGGATGGGGAGTTCTAGGTTGTGGTTGTGTTTGGAAATGTGAGTCTCGTGTCATTGGTTATTTGGCTTGGTAGTATAGGTCTTGAGGTTTTAGGACATGGGTAGAAAGTGACTGTTCTCTTCTTATGTGTTAGGGGTTTCATTTTAAGAATCATTGCGTCCTTGTTTTGAGCTTTGAATAGATGAGCCTTTTGGGACTTTCTGGGGGAAGAAAGTGTCATGGTGGGGAGAATTGTCGCACCCTGACCTGGCACATTGTATTTTATTTTTCTTTATAGAATTTTTGGGATAATATTATTATTAATATTATTATTATTAGTTATATTATTATTATTAGGTTTTCATTTTTTATTTTATTTTTTTTCACTTTTTTTACTTCTATTATTTTCCTTTCTTTTTTTTTCTTCTCCTTCATTATCCCCCCTTCCTTACATCATGTTGTGACCCCCTCCCTCTCCCAACAGTGTGCCGGATGGCTCCCCTCCCGCAGCCTCATTCTGTAGATCTACCACCGTCTCCCCTCTCTCCCTCTCCCCTCCCTTGATCAACCCACATCGCACAACACCCCTAAAGGTGTTCCCCTTTGAGCCACATGACCCCCTTCAACAGACATCCTTTGATTGGTGATTTCGGGGAAGGATTTCTTTGCATTCTTTGTCGGAATCACCAAGGTAGAGTCTCTCATTGATTTTTATCTCTATTTATGGCTTTGGCTCGGCCTATACATCACTCCATAGGGTTTAGATGAACCCTAGGTCTTTGTATAATCCAGTTTGTTGATCTTTTTTTTTTGTTATAGGGTTGTGTGAATGGTCTCTTTGGACCCTTGGGTGCGTGTTCCGATAACTTCCACCAAAGGCAATGTGGTTTGGCTTGTTTCGGTTAGTTTCCATTATTTGAGGTGATATTTTATTTCCACTACTTGGTTTGGAACCGTCTAAATTCGGATCTTTAATTGTTTTAATGTTCATACAAATTATCTTGTAGTGTGTTGGTCTCTGCTTTGTGATTTCGAGTCAACCACTCATCCAATACTTATATGAAGGTCTCACACATATGGAGAGGAGCATGGTGGATGTCAGGGCTGGAGGAGCATTGGTTGAAAAGACACCAGTAGATTTACGTTCTTTGATCTATAAGATGGAAGAAAACTCCAAAAAATTTGGCAATCGAGGTGCATCACATGTGAGGGGAGTACATTAGGTAAGTATATCTTCTCTTGAAAGTCATTTAATTGATACTAAATAAGGTTTATACTTAAATTATAATAATTTCAACATACTCATCAACTATATGTATGCTCAATGACAATATATATAATATTTATATTACCATTTTCTATTACTATATAAAACCTTACGTTCTTCTATAAAAAACATTCATACTATTCCACCTTGAAGTTAATGGTACCCAAAACCATCTACCCTTATACTTTCAATTAAATTTCATATTCATGGAAATTTAATAGAATATTTTTTTCATAACATCACAATTGTTCTTATACATTAAAGTGTATGTGATAATGTCCTCAGGATACATTTCATGTCAAAAGTACATAGCAGTTCCCCTTTATGATGAGATACTTTAGATGCTATGACAATAATCCTTAAACCCATTATGTTCGAATGATATTATCTAATGGAACATAAAAAATATAGATTATCAGGGGAAATATTCACATAAGAAACCAATACACATTCTCATGGTTTACATTCTTGTTAATCTCCAAGAAGGGAGGTTATGAGAACGAACACGCCAATAATAATTCCACGTGTTTTATGTATCATTAGATATTCCTATCTATAGAACTATATAATGATTATTTGAATCTATAATTATTATTAATGTTTTTCATGACTGACATGCTTATATTTGTTTCTTAAAACTCTATGATAACATTCTATAACAAAGTTGGATATGTTGGGTTTGTCACGAGTGGTATAAAATTAGTGAATAATGAAATAGAGGATTTGTCTATTCCATTGGAAGTGAATATCTCTATCCCTTTTATGAAATATAATAACTAGATTAAGTACATGGGCATGGTGGTTTATTAGTGCGTTCAGTTCTGAAAAGAAAAATAAAGAGAGTCAAACACAATGGTTGATAACACAAGTTATGCAACCTGTTTGATGAGAGATATCGGTACAAAGAGATTATATTACACAGAAAGGGTTTTATGAGGTTAGATATCATTGAGACATTAAATCTTTTCATTAAGGGTGTGTTGGTATTATTATAGATGAAAACCTTGGACTTTATGGGATTTAGCATAATTTCATTGAGAAAAGGGCACAGAGAATCACACACTAAGTGTATCTAAGAACCTCAATTAAATTATATCTGAGTTTAATAAGTATATTAGAATATTATTCTCAAGTTTGAGGAATAATACTTAATTTGGTTTGTTGGATGATCACAATTATTTATTTATTACTGTATAACACAATTATATTTATTTAAATAAATAGAATTTATACTTAGACTAGTAAATAATGTGGAGGAAGAGTAGGCTGAGTTATGTTTTGGTAAGAATGGAATATTATTTTGAATAAATATTAATTAATTTATTTAGGAAAACTAATATTTAATTAGTATGCAAGTTATGCACATGTTAAGTAAATAATAATAATAATAATATTATTTAGTCTTAGTGTATGCTATGGGATAATTGAATATTAAAGGTGGAATTGTGAAAACAATATTCTAACCCTAGCTCTATATATACTTGACTATATAATTCTAATAAGGTAATACAATTGGATTTTCCTAATAATTTTTGTACACAATGTTATTCCGAAATGATGCTAAAGACATAATAGGAGCTTGAATTGTGTTCTTTTAAAAACAATTTAAAATTTTAAAATGGATTCCCCTTTGAAAATTATAATGTGATATTGTTCCCTTTTCTTCAACAAAATATGTATCAAAAATTAAAATAAAAAGACAAAACCGTTTTATATTGGTTTGGGGAAAAAAGGTCCCATAGTCCACTCCACCACCACACTCTCCATGATTTTGGTGAATTTCACTAGTATATCGTTTTTTAAGGGATATCGACAGTTGAGTGCAAGCAACTAAAAGTTATTACAACAGATTGTAAAAGGATTTAAAAAAAGTCTAACAATAACCCTCAAAACTCTCAACACTTTAGTGTTCAAAAAAAAAGACATTATCTTTGGTTTGAGAAGTTCTCTTTGGAAGTATTCATATTCAAATGATGCAACTGATAGATAAAGATATCATTCAAGGAATAACTGACTAATTTCAAAGAACTATCCTTATGAAGAATCTCTAAACTTGGTGTGGAGTATATATTCAGATAATAGAAAAAAATAAGAACTATTGGATTATAAGGAAGAACACACAAAATCAGCAATAACATATATATCTCTAAAGTGTATTCCTGTAAATATTTAACTAACTACAACATATGAATAACAGATTTAGATAGAAGCAACTAAAATATATAAAAATCTCCCATATAAAATGAAAAATCTGATTTAAATGTAGAGTTATAGATTCAGATCATTGAGCTTCTGAGAATCAGAGAGATAGCTAAAAATAGTTCAAAAAATCACAAAACTATATCCAGGAATATATATTGAGAATAAATAATAAACCCAATTTAATTCTTATCAACCATATTTAAAAAAGGTTCTAGATAAATAAAAATCTTCAAAATTCACATCGTATTTAAAATTTAAATTTTAATGGGCACTTAAAATAAGAAATTTTCATAGAAATTGGAAATAAATAATTCGTTGTTTATGAGATTTCTAAAAGGACTTTGAGTCCCTTTATTAAGATATTTACTTTAGGAAAATCACTGTAGAAATTTAATAAATTATTTGAAATTTAAATCTCATAGATAACTGATTCAATGTGTGGATAACTCTATGGAAGGATGATTGCAAGAGTATAGTTTTCAATGTTGATATAATTCAAAACATAGAGTTCTAGAATGTGGAGTATGATACCATTGTGATGTTACTTGAATTAGGTACATACAAAACATGACGTACTCCATACAATGTCCCAAAGGACTTCATTTTTTATTGATTTTGATAATCCACCTTTCAAGGGGTGAGGTGGAACCCTTAAAATGACCGTAGGCATAAGTATTACATGGAACTGTAGGCCTTAAAGGAATTCATTTCCCTTAGGCTTCAAAAATTACATACAACCCATACTAACTACTTAGAACTGCTCCTCCCAACATCTTTATCGTGAAATAATCTCTCCACATTCACATGGTTGTTTATCTATGCTATCGCATTAATGCACAAGATTTTCCCAATGGCAGGTTCCATACCCTCTCATCCTTGTAATCCGTGTTGCATCTATTGTGGTGAAAGATCCTTGCTCATCCTCCTATAGATCTTGTTCCCTGTAGGCTATCTATTTTGCATCTCCACTAATGGTGGCCCGAAGGCCTTACTGGTCCGAAAACTTGGGTGCCCCGAAGGCCTTAAAGGACTCAGGGACCAAATTGGTGGTCCGAAGGCCCAAACTAGGGAAAATTCTCGGCTACTACACTGCCAAATAGTGCCTGCTACTGTTTCTACTACATGACCTACTACAGTACTATACAGTTCTCTATACAGTACCTACTACAATATTTCTACAGTACCCAGAAATTGTGCCTCCACCGGGATTTGATCCCGGGTCACCTGGATGCACTTAATAGTCCTCACCAACTGAGTTGAGTTTCATGTGCAAACATGACATACTCAAATTCAAGGTTCCTTAAAAAAGTTAGGTTCCCAAACATAACGTTCAGCTCAAACGTGGGGTTCTAAAACATATGACTGGATACTAACATTAGGTTGCAACATCACGTTTTATATAATGATTCCAAACTTCTTTAAATGTTCTATAATATTTTAAACACTAAAATTTCACCCAAAATAAATGTGTATTACTAAACTAAGGCTTCCATATTTCTAGGAAAATTAAAATAATTATTTAATTAAATGTAAACCTGAAATACACTCAAAATAAATTTATCAATAAAATAAATGAGGGTGTTTTTGGACAACAAAATCAATGATAAATTAATGATAAATTTTTGGATCAACATCAATATTCCCAAAAATAACCTATTTTTTATGACCATAAAACCCATAAAATTAAAGAAATAAAGGTAAAAATTGGCCAAAATATTTTAATTATTATATAGATTTGTATATTGATCAAAGGATTGATCAAATAATATTATTATTAGAATAAAAAAGGTTATAAAAGATTATTTTAATTTTGTGTTTATCCATATATCTCACCCTTTTTCTGAGATCAAAAGGCAAGTATAAAAATAGACTAAAAATAGTTAATTTTTCATAGAACTATATGTGAATGTCACATAAGACAGAAATATATGTATTTTGAAAATTGATAGGCTTAGATCATAAAATAAAATCACACATAAAACATAATTACAACATATTATAATAAAATAATTTTAATTTTAATTTCATAAATAAACCAAGAGTAAAAAATTGAATATCAACCTAGGGGAAAAAATTAAGGTTCAGGGTTTGAGGGTAGGAGAGAGAGAAATGAGATTAACTTTGATGTTTTTAGGTGAAAATTTGGTTTCTCGATATAATAATTTAATGTAATAATATAGGTTTTTTTTAATATTAAAAGAAATTTTTTTGAATTAAAATACATAAATTAAATTTTAATAAAAAGAATTAAAAACTGAATAAAAAATCGAATAAATAACACTTAAAAAATTATACTTCAAAATATATATAAAAAAGAATCTAATCTAAACAGATATTAACTAAAATATTAAAATATTTACTTAAAATTAAATAAACCTAACACCATTAATAAAACCAAGACTATCATTGAGTAGTAGTTTAGTAAAAATATCAACAAGTCGATATTCATTGTTAACTAATTCCAATGAAATATCCCCTTTCTAGATATTATCTATTATAAACTGATGGTGAATACCAATATACTTAGTTCTAGAAGGAATTACATTATTTTTTGAAATATTTATAGCACTAGTATTATCACATAAAATAAGAACATGATCAAAATTAAGTAAAATGTCCAGAAGTGTGTGTTTCATTCATAACACTTGTGTTAAAAAACTACTAACAAATATGTACTCTTCTTCAATAGATGTTAATGAAACTGAATGTTTCTTATTAATTTTCCATAAAACTAGAGATTTCTCAAAAAGTGATCGATTCTTGAAGTACTATTTATATCTAAATTTCAGCCTCCAAAATCAACATATGAATATGAAATTAAATCAAAACTACTTGTTTTTGGATAATACAAAGGTATAAAAACATTTCATTTAAAATATCTCAGAATCATTCTAACAAAAATTAAATGTGACTATTATGTATTTTATTGAAATATTACACAAAGAAAAATAGAAAACATTATATTTGGTATACTAGAATTAATATATAATAGAAAACCAATCATACCCCTATATATCTGTTTATCAACTATTTTTCTATTTTCATATAAATTAACTTTTTTATTGGTACACATAGGAGTTTTATATGGATTTCTTTTTGCAAGAAAAAACTTTTTCAAAAAATAAACAATATATTTACTTTGATATAAAACATTTTTAAAATACTTTTTAAAGATTTAAAATCGAAGAAATAAATTTAATTCTCCCTTCATACTCATATCAAACTATCTTAAGATAAGTTTTGAAAAATCATTACAAAGATTTTGATTAGTATAACCAAAAATAACATCATCTATATAAATTTAAACTAATAAAATACCAGAAGAAGAAATTTTGTTAAAAAGATTAGAATTAAATAGTCTTGAAAAACATTTTCAAAAGAAAAGATCTCAACCTCTCATATCATCCCCTCGATGCTTGTTTAAGACCATAAGGAAATTTATTATGTTTGAAAACAATTTAGTAGATGAGTATTTTCAAAACAAGTTGGATCTTTAAAATAAACTTCCTTTATAAAATAAATATTTAAAAAATATATTTAACATACATATGATATAATTTAAAATTCATATCATATTCATAGGCTAAAAATATTTTTATGGTTTCAAGCCTAGAAACAAGGTAAAGGGTCTGCTCATAATCTATACCTTCCTCCTATTTATAACCATCAGCAACCAGCCTAGACATATTCTTAGTAATTACACCTTGATCATATTTTTTATTCTTAAAAACATACTTAGTTACTAATATAGGATGGTATAAGGGTCTATCAACTAATTTAAAAACCTTTTTTTATCTTAAATAGATTTATCTCTTATTGTATAGACGACATCCAACTCTCATCAACTAAGGCTTCTTCTATAGACTTCGGTTCAAACTAGGATAGAAGGGTAGAGAACTCAAATAGGTTTCCAACATTCCTCCTAGTCCTAAATCCTTCATCTACATCTATTATAATAGTCTCTAAAGGATGGAACTTCAATTTCCTAGTATTTATAGGTAATATACTTTAAGATTCCTCGATTTTATTTTCTTCAGAATTGGATTTATCATGATCAACTTCTAACTTAATTTTAAACTTAAAATTAGAATAATCAAGAATAAGTTATTTAAAGAATCAATGGCTTCATCTTTTTTTATTTTTTTGTGATAAAATTCATCATTATTATCAAACAACACATGAAAAGGTTTTTCAAATATCCTTGAATTTTTATTAAACACACTAAATACATTAGAATTGTAAGAATACCCATAAAACATTATTTCATTAGCCTTTGGAACAAACTTACCAATATTTTCATTAGTATTCATGATATAAACCTTTTTATCTAAAATATCATCTTCCAAGTTATCATTAATTCATTTATGACATGTAATAATGAATTAATCTACCATTAATTACATAATAACAACATGTAACATTATATATGATATTATTTTTTGAACTAGGAACAAAATAATTTCTATACAATTTTATATTTTCACCACCACTTCCAATTCTATATTTTAATTTTTTAAACACATTCAATCCCATAATTTTATTTAAATTATATTATATTCTAATAAACACACTATCATTACTTTTTAATGATTATACTCCATCACGTAATTCCTTAGTTATACTTTTATGTTCAGTTCTACTTAAATCAGATTTGTTGAATTTTTCTTTCAATTCCATGTACTATTTTAGCATAACACATATCTCACTTAGAAAAAAATTATGAATATTATTAAAAGATTTATGTTTTTCTTTATATATTCATATTTTTCTTCTTGTATAGAAAAATAGTTAACAAATTTATTATTAGAGTATTTTTCAGAATCCTAATCAGCAACAGATGAATAATAAGATTGTACCTTATCTTATTTATCTATAAATCACACATTTACTTTTTAATTTGATTTTTCTTGACTATATATATATATATATATATATTAGCTAAATCATTATTTTTATTAAAAAAAGAATGTGTCCACTAGAACATGACAGTCTCACAGAAGGCCCTTATGGGGGCCAGAAGTGGTGTAAACCAATAGTATCCCCTTGGACGAAAGACATTAAAACCATGGGAAGTGACCCTATACTATCATAAACAACAAGATTATCCTCCATTCTCCCAAAGCAGGCAAGCACATCAGCAACAAAGTTAACCTCCCTCCAAATTTGATGAATAAATTGACCCTGATTTGTCTTTAAAGAGAATCTTCTGGATAAGTAGCTTAGGTTCCAAGGCACCTCATAAATCCCCTTGACCATCTTGAACATAGCCTTAGAATTAGACTCAATAACATCCACCTACAAACCCAACCTCCTAAAAATAGTGAGACCCACGAGTAGAGCCCTCATTTATACCCCATATAATTGACCGCCCCGAAGAAGGAACTGATACTCACCAACACTGAGCCACATGAATCATGAATAAGGACACTACCTCACATGATCCCATTCCTAAAGGAACTATCCATGTTCAATTTAAACCCATGCATGGGGGGCTCTAACGAACCCATTGGCCTCCTACCCTGCCCGTCACACCAGTCGTAGATGGATTGTTGAAGAAGTTGCAGAATGTGGGAGAGGGATGCACGCCTATCCACACTTGGTTCCTTGCCTCCCAAAGAGTTCATAAGATGGATGAAAGAATAAAGACATGGATCTTGATTTACATCGTATTGGTCCCCACCCTGTGAAACTGGGAGGACATGAAATCATGAAAGGAAACCTGGGTACAAATGTAGCAGGAGTGCATGGAAAGCATGAACCAAAGGTGACCTGGATAGTCTCTCTGGAAGAAGAGATGAAGTGTTGATTTCATCTGTGGTTTCTCACATCAGAAGCAACAAGAAACCAAGGAGATCCATTTTCTTTTAATACTCTCCTTCGTTGGTAGGGAAGAATTACTTATCCTTCAAATGAGTAATTTCATTTTTTTAGGTAGCTCTTTGAACCATTTCTTCGGGGACCACTCGTCCAGGGTCCCGTCCACAGGGTGAAACCTATTGTAGTCCTAGATTGAAAATTGGCCTGAAGCTAACATTATGAAACAACAACCACCTGCCTCATTATTCAGGATGATGATATCAAAGATATCCCTTTGGTCCTGACTGAGAATGGTCTAGAAAAAGGGTGGAAAGGCACTTTCCTCCTTAAAGGAAACTGTTAGGATGAGACAACCAGGGAAGAAGAGCTGATCGCCCGCCCAGTTCAACTTCCAAAAACTAAATTCTCCTCGACCAATAATCCACCTGGATGCACCCTCAAGAACCTCTAAATGGGGGAGCATACAATGGGATAGAGTATTGAGGCCAGGCCCGCAAAGTTTCACAAACCGACACTCCCAACCATATCTTCCTCTGAAGAAAGAAGCCCATAAAGAATCCCCCGTAATAACCTCCTAGGCCAACTGCACCTACAATCCCTACATGGTACCATAAAAATCACGGAGCTCCACCCCGCCCTCATAGGAAGGCCTCAAAATACATCTCCAGGATTCCCAATGACACCACCCCACTTGATTGGGATCCCAAAGAAAAGCTGTGTAGAGTTTCTCTATCCTTACAATGACTCCCTTTGGCACTTTGATGATTGATAAAATGTGAATGGGAATGGACTTGAGAACGCTATTGATCAATGTGACTCTCCCCCCAAACGAAATAAACCTACTCTTCCGGTTGATGATTCTTCCCAAAATTATGCTAATGACTTCACCAAAGAAATTGTTCTTAACACATATGTAGGATAATGGGATACCAAGGTAGATCATCAGAAATTTCAGCCTTTGACATCCCCGAATCTCTTGAATGTCTCTACAATGATGGCTTGAGAATTTGTTAGATATAAAAACATGACTCTTGAAATAGTTGATACCTTGGCCTCTCAAGAATTCGTACATGTGAATGATCTCCATGAAGCCATGTAGATACTACCTCTACCAATTCATGAGCACTAGAATATCATCAAAGAACATGAGGTGTGAAATACCCTCCGAGCCCCATGGAAAATAAAAGGAGATAACCTGCCCACTTCCATCCCTTTGTAAAGGTTCTAGGAGATTGAATCCTGGGTAAGGATGAAAAGGCTAGGTGACAAGGGATCTCCTTGTCCAACACCACATACCACCTTAATGAAACCAAAGACATTCCCTATGATGGAAATAGAGAGTGAAGGGGAAAAGTAGCACCTGAAACATAGATCAAAAAAATATTCCTCAAAGGACAACTTTCACATCACCTAAATAATGAAGCCCCATTCCATAGTATCATAAGACTTGTCCATATCCACCTGAAGAATGGCATTTGACCCTATCACCTTCTTATTGATATCCCTGACCAACTCATTTGTGATGCCAATCTCCCCTTGGATACTCTGACCTCAGACAAAACCATGCTAATCAATTGATATCATCCTTGGGATCACACTACGGAGTCTTCATGAAATAATGATAGCTAGGATATTGTAGGACAAATTACATAGGCATATAGGCCTATAGTGATTGTGGATAGAGGGATCCTTGACTTTAGGGAGTAAGACAACCCTGGATACGAAAATTCTTATGTTAAGGGAACCACCATGGAAGAAATCCTATATGGACCCCACCACCTGAGGACCCACGATATCCCACGCACCCACATAAAATGATCCTGGGAACCCATCAAGTCCAGGGGAACTATCTAGAGACATCCCTAGGACTGATCCTTTGATCTCATCAGCCGAAAATATTTCCATCTATAGTAAATTGTTAGTCCCCTCCACCAGTTGTGGAATGCACCCCAAGAAGTCATTATCCACCTCCATAGCACGTTGATCATTCCTGAAAGATCACCCACCACCCAGAACCTTTTCGAATTGATCCAGAGCCATGCGTCCCATGACCCCCACATCAGATGTAAACACCCCATTCCCCAGGTTGAGGTTGAGTCTCATAATATTCTTTTCCTTTGGAAATTCATGGAAGAAGGCACTATTTTGGTCCCACTACTTAATCTAGCGAACCCAAGACCTTTTCCTATAGGACCTTTCTACTTCAATCATCTTCTCAGCAGGAAAAATCCATTTTTCACAAAGCATAGAAAACCTGCTCTCATTACAGTCCGATTGAAACTCTTCCTCCAACATATCGATATCCAACTGAATTTTATCCACTCCCATTCTTTCCTGTGGTCTCTCAACAAACCATGATTGGATTTCCTTTTTTAAACATTTCAAACAGTTTCTAAGGCCACACCATGACATCTCTGATTCCTCATGTTCTTACAAGTTTTTCACCATCCACATGAACCCCTCAACCCCATGCCAGTTACTAGAATAATGGAAGGTCTTACCTCCAACAGGACCCCTTTGAAGATCCACCAACAGTGGGGTGTGATCAGAGAGTGAGTGAGATAAGTGTGTGACCGAGGCTCGTGAGAAGGAATCCAAGCCTTAAAGATTCTAGAGGCACCTGTCTAGTCGACTCCAAATGCGACTGGTGCCCCTACGGTTGTTGCACCATGTAAATTTTTTGCCGCTAAAACCCATGTCCAGTAGACCTGTGGCCAAAAGGAAGGTCTGGAAGTCCTGCATGCCACTGGAAACATACAACCGACACCACCCCTTTTCTCTAAGGGGTAAATAATGGAGTTTAATTCACCCCCACAAACCAAGGAAGGCCGCTCGACTAAAAGGAAGATAAAAAGTTCAAAAGATCATTCCTCCTTGATGCCTCGGTGCTGGCATAAACAAAAGAGAAGAGCACCTCACTAACCCACCAGAAATCTTTTCATTGATGCACTAATTCATTAAACTGAGCACCTCCACTTGAACATTATTCTTTCAACAAATCCAAATATGGGAATTTTTGGGACCTCCATGCCAGGACCTGAAGAAACCAATTTTCCTAGCAAGGACCTGAAGTTTACAAGGGTTCTGTTTGGGTTCTAGAATGACTACAATAGAAGCGTGATGTTTCCAAGACTCTAAGGCCATGAAGGCACATTTCTCTTGGACCCCCAAGCCCCGATCATTCTATATAATCACATAAAACATCAAATGCGGGATATCTTGATCTTATGGTCAAAGAAATATCATTTTATGTTTCTTTTTCTTCTTCTCTATTTCCTCCTTTCCTTAGAATATGGACAATAAAATTTTATATTTCCTAGATGATTTCATTCATAACATCTGCTTTTTTTCAAGTTATGACCACTTTTGTTATATTAATTAAATGGTTTCTTTAAAATTTTCATCATTTTATCAAACATATTGAATCTTCTAGATGGATGAGCAAGTTAATCTCCTGAATTATAACAACGTGAATCATCAGAGAATATAACATCATCTTTTGACTTATTTTCATTGTGGGAATAGAAACTTTGAGAGATATGTTTTCATTTCTAATCATTCTATGACCCCCAACCTCAAATTTCATATCATATTCACTTATAATAAGAGTACCAATCAATTACTTTATCATTAATTATTTAATAGGGTTAATTTTATAATTTGAGTTAAAATATCATTCAATCTAGTAGGTAAAACTATAAGAACTCTCAAATATAGATATGGTTCAGGAATAGGTGTTCTGAGAGAGGAAACACAATTGACTATTTCTATCAATATTCCATTCATCTGGGTAATAATTTAACCTTAATATATTATAAAAGTATAAAACTTTAATTCAATAGTTTTGTATCTCAATTTCCTGACAATATTAATCACTTTTTAAGAGAAAATGTTTGCCTAGAACATTTCATAAGAAGTATAACATTAATAGAGACAATTGAATTCATATTTTCTAAGTCTACAGATAATAAAATTTATAACTCTTGAATTTTGGTTATATTCACCTTATTTGGAAGCATTACATTTTTCAAGTTAATCTTTTGGAATTTCATATGGCTTTAAAATCTTCAAATAAACTTTCAAAACAAGATTCTTCAAATATATAACCATTAGATCATTCCAACATCTATAAATTTTACCATTAAAATATAGATTCTTAATCACAGAAATATATTCTTTGAGGTCAGACGTTGACATATTTCTTTGTCTAGATCTTTAACTCAATCTTTCTAGAGAAAAATAAAATATTCAATAGAGCACTCATTTGATACTAATTGTTATGCTAAAATGATGATGAAAAACAAGATGGTGGTGAATTGTTTCCTTTTAAAAAAACTCTAAATTTTTATAAATGACCCTTCTTTACAACTTATAAAGTGATTTTTTCCTTTTCCTTTAACAAAATATGCATTAGAAATAAAAAGAAGAAGATACATTAGTTTTTTGGAATGGGGAACAAAGGTCCTCTAGTACACTCCACCAACACTCTCTCTTCATGCATTGTGATTTTCACTAAAAGATAATTTTACAAGTGATATTAATAGTTGAGTTCAAGAAACTGAAACACGTTACAATAGCTTTTACAGGGATTTAAAATAGGACTAATAACATCTATCAAAACAATCAACACCCAATTGATCAGTACCAAAAGTTATTTTCTTTGGCTTCTGAAATTCTCTTTGAAAGAATTCATATGAAAATGATGCGACTTATATATGAAGAGATATTTAGAGGAATAAATTACTAACTTCAAAGAAATATACTTATAAAGAACATCGAAACATTCTATTGATAATATAATTAGATAAAAAAACAACAACAAGAATAAATTTTTTAGTAGTAGGATGAACACACATCAACAACTATAACATGTATGTATCTAAAGTGTAATCATGTAAATATTTAACAGACTATAGAAGTCGATTAATAGACTTGATTAGAATCATTCATAATAGATAAAAACTACCTCTGTAAATGAAAAAATCATATATGAATTCCGGGTAAGAGATTCAGATTATCAATCTTTTGGGAATTAGAGAGATAGTTAAAAACAATTTGACAAAGTACAACACTATATCTAGAAATATACAATAATAATAAATAATTAACTCAATTTAATTATTTTCAACAAGAATCGAAAAAAGTTCTATGTAAATCACAATTTTTAAAATGAACATTTTATTTTAAATTTGAATTTTATCAGCTACTAAAAATCATAAATTACATTAAAAATAAGAATGAATTAATCTTCCATAGAAGACCTTCTGAAATAGCCTTTTAATTAATTTATTGAGATATTTATTCTAGTGAAATCATATTATAAATCTCAAAAATAATTTAAAATCTAAATCCCATAGATGACTGATTTAACATGGGTATAAACTTAAATGGAGATGATTCTATGATAATGTTTTCTAGTGCTCGGTTGATTCCAAATGTAGAGTTTTAGGACATAGAGTATGATACCAACTGAGGTTACTTATGTTAGTTATATAACAAACATGACATACTCTAAAATGAGGTTCCTTAATGATAGTCAGGTTCTTGAACATAACACTTATCTTAAATGTGGGGTTCCAAATTTTGGTTTGGATTCCAACATTAGGATATAATGTAAATTTTTTAATAGTGATTCCATACTTCCTTAAATTGTATTTTATACATTGAAGAATAAAATTTCACCCAAAATAATAGATTATTATAAAAATAAGGCTTCTAGAATTTGAAGAAAAATAAAATGATTATTTAATTTAATATAAACCTAAAATCCACTCAACATAACCTTATCAACAAAACAAATAAGGGTGTTTGTGAGAATTAAAATCAATGAGAAATCAATGAGAAATTTTTGGATCAATATCCGTATTCCCAACACACAACATTTGTAAATATGGAGAATTATCTCAGCCCCGAGATATTCTCAAGAACACTCCAAGTTAAGTGAACATTGTCGATCCTCCTCCTTCATCTCTGATAATTAGGGAGCTAAGAGAATCCAACAAGCCTCAGTGGGATTCAAAATTCATGATCAACAACTAATGACGTAAGGCATAGGGAAATCCAAAATAGCATCCATAGAACCCAAACATAGAACTCAAAGATTCTTGGTGCACATGTGTATAACCACTAGAGGGAATATACTATTTATATATCACTCACAATGGTGGTTTGACAAGAAGGGTCAACCAAATTAGATAATGATAAAATAATTTCAAGAACATAATTCTTGATCTTTATAAATAAATTATAAATTACATGTGAGATTCAATATTCATGGATCCCAAGAATGTTATTCTATCTATTTATGAGGAGAAATCCAAAATATTTGATGGAAAAATCATATTGTGTTTGGGACTGATAGCTTCTACTGGGCCCCTAAACCTTTAAGTGGTATTAAAGTGATCACATGTTAATATATAATTATTTTTTTGTTGATCATTCTATGAATTTTTTTTAGATTCATTTTTAGTTTACTCATTTTTAATTCTATTATCATTATTATGACCATTCAACCTTATATAAACAAAAATAGGTTAAAGATCGATGATGAATGAATCAACATAATCAATCAATTGGTGCCATAGTTTTGGACAACTGAAATCGATTACACATCATGTAGCAAAGTTCACCAAATCTAGATATGTTGTGTTGTACACAACTCACCACAAAGATTCAAAACACTATTCATTTATTACACACCATGTGTTGAAAAAATAAACTAGCATGTGTCTTGTTAGATTATATAGTATGTAGCTGGTGTACACAATGTGTAGTCTATGCATTTTTGAAGTGTTAATCACAACATTCACTTGGTCAAATACGTGTAATATATTTATCAAACAATGTGTGAGACTGATAGATGAAAAATAGGGTAATTAATATATATATAGTTTATTCAATACTTAGGACACATGGCTGTGTAATTAATACACATGGTGTTTTTAATAAAAATAATTCGATGGTCATTTAATTAATTCACATGCAGTATAACACACATGGTGTTAAGTTAATTCACATGTGATGTAAAAACTAATCAACATGTGTTGTATTTTCTGAATGGCCTTAAGGACTTATTTTTATTTTATTATGGACAATACCCATTTTAAGGGTTGAAGGGGAACCCGTACATGACCCGTAGGCCCAAGGCACAAAGCCCGACATGACCCGCAATACATGACCCGAAGTCCCAGAGGCATATATGCCCATTACATGACCCGTAGGCCCAACCCACTAGAACTACCCCTCCCTGGCTTCTACATCATTGATCACCTAGCTCCCCACCTTGCATTGCTGATCGTCTAGCATTTCCCCATACAAAGCTGTACGGTGCTTGGTCCCGATGGCGGTTTCCATACCCTCTCATTCTTCGAATTCGGTTAGCTCTGCTTCTGGTGACTGCTATTTTTGTTGCTCTGATCCTCTTCTAGGGCTTGCTCTGTGTGAACTGGGATACTCTATGGTCTCTGTGGCCCGAAGGACATGTGGCCCAAAGGCCTTGATGACCTGAAGGCCCTTGAGAGACTCATAGGCCCAAACCGGTGGCCTGAAAGCCCAAATCAGGTGAATAGTCCTGGCTACTACAGTACCCCCATGAAAAATTCTCCTCCACCTGGTTTTGAACCTGGGTCTCTTGGATTCCAACTAGGAGCCCTTACCACTCAGCTACGGGCTCGTTGGCATGTGCTGTATTTAATTCACATGTATTTCAATTAATTAATTCTCACAAGTTCTAATTAATTCACACATTGTGTAATTAATTCACCCGTGGTGTATCTTAATACACACATGGGGTGTTTAAAACATGCAGTTTAATTAATTAATTTACATGGAAATAAAATTAATTGATACATTAAACTAGTTTATATACTATGTATAAATGGCTAAAAGAATATTAAATACCAAATTAATTCCGTGATAAATTAAGAAATAAATTTCTTGTTTCTTCTATGTAAACATCATGTACTTACTAAGATAAAATGAAATTCCATGATAGTTCAGACTAATTATTAAAATAAATAAATAAATTAATTAATTAATAAAATAAATAATTTAGTTAATTCAGGTAATTTTATCTTAATAACAAGAAAG
Organism: Viscum album; assembly: GCA_963277665.1. NCBI lineage: Eukaryota > Viridiplantae > Streptophyta > Magnoliopsida > Santalales > Viscaceae > Viscum > Viscum album. The sequence goes on along the minus strand of OY728139.1, from coordinate 682,374,849 downwards.
AATTGAAATTAATGCTTATGAGTGTGAAAATGTATGTTTGTTTCATGTTGTGGATGATAATGAGCCTAGAATGATCTATGCATGATTGGTTACTTTTAATTTGATTTATTTCATTGTTTTTAAAATTATTATTATTAAATTAAAATAATGTCCAATGCGTAATATGATAAACCTAGTCATTATTACACATTAATTCATGATTCATCACACAATAATTCACATAATACAACCTAGAATATTGATAAATATAGTGCCTTTCGGAATTAGGTACATTATAGAATAACTTTAAACAAGAAATACATCATCATTATTGAAAACTTCCTTAACATGATCATACTTAAAACTAAATCAGATAACCTAGGGACACCCATAAAAAATGGGAGATCTATAAATCCTTGTAAGGTAATAATCATGGAATAACATGATGAAGGTAATTCATGTTAGTATATAGGCATAACGATGTGGCATAAAGGGATGATAATCATAAACATGAATAATGAGACATGATATAACATGATAATCATAAAGGAAACATGATTAATGTGACAACAACTTAAAAAACTACATCATAAACATATGTCAAGGATAACTGCCAAGGAATCATGATGGAAAAATTACTGTGATGGATTATGTTCACTCCCTAATCCCTTTTATGATGTCTCGTGAGACAAAAATGTTACCCAGTTCATTTGAGCACAATATAATTCTAGGCGCACCCGTCATATTCATTTTATTCTCGTGCTTAAGTGTGCAACATAGATAAAAAAACATGGAATCATTTAGCATCAAATTTTATTCCAAGATCATAGAGTGTGAAATAAATACAAACAATTCCCCAATCAAAGGATTATAAGTGGATAATGGTGAACACCCTTTATAGGAAAAATTATATGATTATTCACTTCACAATTATTTGGTATGGAAAATCACGGTGAAATTTCAGCAGCATAATGATGTTACTTAAAAATTCCTAAAATGGTTTGATATGAGAGAAAAGGGTATATCATCATTTGGACATAAAATTTTAAGTAATAGGGACATGGAAAAATATATTCCAATATTAGGAATTAGAGATAAGAGGCATAAGATAATGAAGAAGTTTGAATAAAGAAGAGAAGGAAAAGATCCCTTACCTTGAGAGTGTGAATCCAAAAGCTTGAGAGGAGCTTCTTAAGAGATTGGGGGAGCCTTGGGAGGACTCTAGAGAGGTGAGGGAAGAGTAAGGACGTTGTTCATGGTATTTTAGTGAAGGGAAATGGGAGCTTGGGTGGGTTTCTATAGGAAATGAATGGGGAATTCTTTATTATTTTTCAAACATAGGTTTTGGAATCTATATAAAAAAGTAATCAAAACCAAAAACCATACCATGTATTTTGCCCATGGTTTCTGAAAAATGGTAGTAGTTTTCATTATTTTATTAGTAAAAGGGCCGAAATTATTAAAATAATACCCTTGCTAATGTGGAAGTGAGTCATGTCCTTAATGAAATGATTTTAAAACCTTAAAATATTTTATAGGTTTTGAAGGATTCATAAAGGCTTTATAAAATTAGATTATTTTAAATTTGAAACATATTTCTGGTCTTGGATACAATTTATAGTATTTATTACATCACTTTTGGGGTATTATGATTTTATAATAAACACCATATATTTATATCATATTTAATTTTTACCAAAAAATCCGACTGTCTCAAAAAATTATGAACAATTCACCATTAAATAATTTTTACATTTTGATTCAAAAAATAGTATTCATTTTAACTAAATAATTTTTTAAATATGTGTATTTTCACTTTTAAAATAACAATCGATATTTATTGATAAATGTTGGGTTTTTGACAATAACAGTTTTCAAAGCCTTATAAAAATTACATTTGAATTCATAAAAATTATACGATCATTTATATTTGATAAAAATTATTTAATAATAATATTTTATTAAAATATTTTCTATTTTAGAAATCCCTTAATTCATCAAAATAGACATCTTAATTGAAATTTAATACTAATTAAAAATACAATTTGGGTTTTATTGTATAAAAATAAAAATCATTTATAAAGGAATGATAATAAGTAAATATAAAAATTATGCTATACAATATATATATTCATGTTATTATGGTCTCAATACATATCCATTTAATACACCAACAAACTCCCTAAGAGTAAGGTGCACGATGATGATATTTTCATTGGGTGGTTCAACATACATGGTTTGGGTTGTGACCTCAATGAGCTTGAACTTCTCCCATAAATGGTTTCAATCATACTTTAGTTTTTGAATCTCAGCTTGGGATTAGTTAAGGTAAAATACTAGTGATCTATCTCCTGATAAATGGGATTCATAGGGTGAAATCCTACAAGTCGAGGCCATCAATTCCTTTTTCTCTATCAATTTGATTTGTTAAAACCTATATTTATACTAATCATATGATCACTATTCAATGAATATTTTATCCATGGTAATGATACTTAAAAATATTTTAAATATGATAGTATATAATAAATAAAAAGTGAAATTGTTTTCTATTTCCAATATATATAGTAATGTATTCAATTAAATTATAAGGGAAATTTAATTTATAAATGTTTATGTCGTTACAATATCCCCCCCTTCATAAATTTCACCCTCAAAATTTTCATTTCATATACTAAAATTGATGAGGGTAACTTAGTTTCATGACATCCTCCAGTTCCCATGTTCCTTCTTCAAACTTGTGGTTTATCCATAGTACTTTTACCATGTGTATTTTAATATTACATAGAACTTTTTCTCTATGATATCATATCTTCACTATATGCTCATGATAGGAATGGTCATTCTCTAATGGTACCACATCTGGATTGAGTACATGTGAGGGTTCTGGTATATAATTCCACAATAATGATACATGGAACACATCATGTATTTGAGATAGGTTTAGTGGGAGTTCTATTTTATAGGTCATCACTCTGATGAAATCAATGATCTCAAAGGGACCGATGTATCTTGGAATATGATTTTCTTTATTCCCAAATATCATGACTTTCTTGTATGGAGATATGCAGAGGAATACCTTGTTTCCAACCTCAAACACTAGGTCTTGTCAATGATTGTAAGCATAACTCTTTTGTTTACTCTGATCAGCCTTGATGTGATGTATAATGGTCTTGAACTTCTACACCATTTCCTCAACCATTTCAAGACCTAGCAGTTTGTGTTCCCCAACTTTATCCCAGCATACAGGTATTCTGCACCTCTTCCCATAAATGGATTCATAGGGGGCCATTTGGATGTTTGAGTGGAAACTATTATTGTATGAGAACTAAACCAGAGTAATTTGTTGATCACATCCTTCTTTGAAGTCAATTAAGCATGGTCACAACATTTCTTCATGTTTCTAGATAGTCTGTTCAGATTGGTCGTCAATTTTAGGGTGATAAGATGTGTTGAAATTCAAATCAGTATTTATAGTGCATTGGAGACTCTTCCCAAACTTAGAGGTAAATATTGGGTCTTGATCAAATAAAATCTATAGGGGTGTCCCATTCAACCTCATCACTTATATAATGTACATCCTTAAAATTTGATTGAGTGAGAAGTCATATTGAATTGCAATGAAGTGAGTAGTCTTTGTAAGATGATTCACCACAACCCATATAGCATTATTTTTTTCTTTATGTCTTAAAAAGATCAAGGAAAAATTCCATGGTGACGTTTTTCCATTTCCATGTAGGTATTTTTAACACTTGTATCATACCCATGTATTTTTTACTTTAATCCTTCACCTATTTACATACAATACATCTTGATGTATATTCTATAATCTTCTTCTTCGTATTGTACCAATAATAGTGATATCGTAGATCTTGATACATCTTTGTGCTCCTTGTATGGATAGAGATGTTTGATCTACACACATCATCCAATAGATCCTTCTTTAACTCAGGATTTTATGGTACACAATGTCTTTACAAAAACTTCACTACTCTTTATTCATTGACATTAAACTCTAAGAATTTACTTTTTCTTATAGATTTCACTTTCTTATGAATTCCCACACCAACTCTTTGATAATCCTTAATCTTCTCCAAAAGGGATGGTTGAGAAATCACTTGTAAAAGGATTGATGATGTTCCTTCCTTTATGATTCCAATGTCCATACATTTCAAGTCTAAGAAGTTCATATCCTTCTCAATTCTCATCAATGATGAAATTGCTAGATCCTTTCTACTTAGAGTATCTGCCACTCTATTCTCTTTCCCATGACATTATTGGATTGATAAGTCATAGTTCTTGATCTAATCTAAGCATATTCACTGGTTCATATTAAGTTATTTATATATGAATATATACTTGATGAATTTGTGATCCATATATATTTCATAATTCTCCCCAAAGAGATAAAGACTCCAGATTTTCAAATCAAAGATAACTAAAACCAACTCTAGATCATTAATTGGGTAGTTCTGTTCATGGAATTTCAATTTCCTTGAATCATAGGCTATCACTTTGTCATTTTTCATTAACACATAGGCTAATCCATTCTTTTAATCATTACTGAATACGAAGAAAATTTCTCTACTTGTGGGTAGTGTGAGCACATGTGCAGTGATCAGCCTCTTTTTCAACTCCTTGACTATATCTTCACATTAATAATTCCAAAAAAAACATGACTCCCTTCTAAGTTAGCTTGGTTATAGGGTTTGATGATCGTGATAAATTTCCCACAAATAGAAAATAATACCCATATAATCTAAGGAAACTATAGATATCTATCATAGATGGTTGGCTTGTCCATCCTTAAATTTATTCTATTTTTGAAGGGTCCAAAGTTACAACATTTATTGTGATGATATGCCCTATGAATGAGAATTCCTTTAACAGGAACTCATATTTGATGTACTTTACATAAATTTTCTCCTTTTACAAGGTCTTTAGCACAGTTCCCAGATACTCTTCATGATCCTCCTTGTTTTTGGAGTATATTAGAATATCATCAATAAATACTACCTAGTTTTATTTAGGTAATCTCTAAAGGCTCTATTAATAATATATATAAAGTTTTTTTTGAGAATTAGTGAGTCTGAATGACATTACTATGAACCCATAATTCTTGCACCTTGTTCAGAAAGTAGGCTTGAGGATATCCTCCTTCAACCTTACAAGGTAATACCCTGAATGAATATGCACCTTGAATAAGTATCGTACTCCACATAGATGATATAATAAGTCTTAAATCCATTTTTAGAGTACACTTTTTCTTTATCGTGATCTTTTTGAGATCACTATAATCAATGAAAATGTGCATTTACCTATCCTTCTTCTTGATGAAGAGGACTGGTGCACCACGTGGTGAAGAACTTTAGTGGATGGACCCTTTATATAAATTCTCATCTAGTGTTTTCTTCAACTACTCATGTTTTACAATATCCATTCTATACAGAGTCTTGGATAATGGATATTTACTAGGTATAATCTCGATTGAAAATTAAACCTCTCATCTAGGAAAAAATCTAGGAAATTACTCAAAAAACACATTAGTGTATTCCATCACAATTGAAATTTCTTCAAGGATGATACTTTCTTTGGAAAAAATAATTTTATCTAGATATACATTATCTTAGGGAAATAATATCCATGATTGAGATGTTGGTACTAAATAATATTCATCCCCCTCTTTGCATTTGTACAGAATCGGGGGAAGATTCAAGATAAAAGAGTGATTTCATTGTCACAACAACTTATGTTTTCTCTATATAGGGAAATCCAATCTATACCTATAATTTAATAAAAATTCACTAAAGGGAGTATCACAAGATTTTCTAGGAATTTCATCCCCCAAATTTTGATAGGAGATGATTTATATACTTAGGATGCAATAATTACCCCTTTTTCTGTTTTTACCGACAACTCTACTTCCATGATTTGTGGTGGTGTTTTTATAGTTATACTGAACATGCATGATATGAAGGAATGCATAAAATGATAATAAAAAATAATTTTCACTATTCTTTAATGAAATACTAGAGTATCTATCACCACTTCTTTATCGGGATCCATCTTAGTAGTTGTGATGTAAAGAGATCACCCTTTCTACCTTGGAGGTTGTTGTTTGCTCTAAAAACCCTTGTCTTAGTAAATTGGTTTGAAAAGTGTCATGGTTTCTTGCAGTTGAAACAATGAAAAATGAACAAAGGTTTGACCAAATAATTCCTTTACTCCATCTAATTAGTGGGATTCTCCCATCAATAATCACTAGCTAGGTGTCATTCCTTCCCACACCTAATGAATTTTCTCATCCCCCTTAGGTAATTTCTAGGGTGCTTCATTCCGAACATTTAACAAGTGGGATATTGAAATTTCATAGTATCATTATATTACCCCATCAGCTTCCATAATTAAAATCCACTTTACACTTATTATCTCTATGATACCCTTGAGATGCACCAATCTCTATTTCAACTTTGAGGGCACATATAAAAATTTCCTCATAGCTTTCAAAGTATCAGATCACTATGGATCTTTGTAAACTAGGTTTTAGACCACCAAAGAAGTGGTTAACCTTTCATTTGGGGGTAAAGACAAAGACCGAGGTTCATTGTGCAAGTATTGTGAATTTTTACTTGTACGTCCAGATAGATTCATTGAATTTTTACATGAGGACAAGGAAATCCCATTCTATTTTAAGTCACAGAGTGTGAGGAAAATATTTATCAATTTTTTTTTAAAATTCCTTCCACACCATTTCTTCGATATCGTACTGAGTATTTGTATTCTTGATCAATGTACACCACTGATCAACTTCTCCCTCCATAAAATAAAAATCCAGTATAACCTTCTCTTTTTCAAAACATTAAAGGATGGAGAAGACCTTCTCAAAGGAGTTGATCCATTTTTATACGATTAGGGGATCAAATGATCCATTGAAAGTCAGAGGACTTTTTCACATAAAGGTATCAATTGGACCATTTTATTTCATAGGGGGATTTGGTCTATCCTCTTGATTTAGGTTTATATTTAGAACTTGAGTCAGCTGAGATATTATCGTTACAAGGTTTGTGATTCCTTCTACCATCGGGTGGGAAATTTTGTTTGGGCAGTCATCACATTTCCCTTCACATTGGTTGTTTACCCAATTCCTCCTATTTATTCCATTGGATATAATAATGGTAAATTTAGGGATGATTATTTTTAAACTATTAAACACATAGAAGGGAATCTAATGAAATTAAAGGGATAACTTACAAATGAAATTTATTTCACTAACTTATAAATTTATAGGCTTCAACATATGTTATCCATGATCTATTTCCTAATATATACTATTATGGGATTTTTTCCTTAATAGTGGTTCATAATCAGCTTGTGAATTTACCAATTTATATCCCTCGAGTGTGTCAAACCAGGTGTGTAGCAAGGCCCATTGTCAAGAACCAGTTCTCAGTCAAGTCTAGATCAATGCGGTCTTTTCAGGATTTACACCTATGTACATCTATTCCAGAGCCACATCCACTTATAGTATCTAGAAAGAGATGTATTTTATTAATAAACACTTACTATATATTTTTCCAAAATCTATTAATTTTTTCTTATACTTAGTTATATCCATAAGGATTTCCCTATAGTTCTCTAATCATAATTCAAAAAATAACTAAAATTTTATTTTGATACCCACTATGAAAAACCTACTCTTTATTACACATAAAATCATGATTTAACATATAAGATTACACATAATACAACCCAGAAGATTTATACGTATAGTGTATTTGGGAATTATTTAAATTACATAATAACTTAAAAAATTAAATACATCATCTTTATTGAAAACTTCCTCAACATGCTCATTCCAGAGAGAAACACGGGTTCGTTAAAGGAAGGAGCATTCAAGGGGCGATTGCAATCACGAGTGAGATGGTGTAGGATATCAACATGAAAGATTTGGGTACCAACATCATCATACAAGTTGACATGGTTAAATCCTACCAAAAAAATTTAATGGAGTTTCATCCTTAGGGTCATGAGGAATTTTGGCTTCGATGAATAGTTTTGTGACATTTCTTATGGAGTTTCTCTTCCCCATGGCTTTCCATCTCGCTAATGGGGATAAGATTTGGTTTCTTCAAAAGTGTCCAGGGAGTTCTCCAAGGGGACCCTCTATATCCATCCTTATTTATTCTGGCTCAAGATGCCCTCTCCAGAAATATTCAAGGTAGAATAGGGGATGGGAAAATATTACCCTACTCCAAATAGAGGGGAGGAGGGTAACTATGGTGTCCCATATTATGTTTGAAAATGATATTATGATATTTTCTAATGGGAGGAAATGATCTCTACAAGGTTTCTTGGAGGTCATGTGCACCTATGGGAACTTGAGTGGGCATAGGATTAATTCAAGGAAGAGTCGAGTCTTTATCTCAAAGTTTTTTTCTGGATGGTGATGTAGGGATATTCAAGGGATCCTATGAATTCAACAGGGTTATTTCCCTATGAAATACCTTGGTACCCCTCTTTCTTTCGGTTTCATCAAGAAGATCTTCTTTGAGGACATCATCAACAGGATACTAGGTATAATTATTAACTGGAATAATAAATTTTTGTCCTTATAAGGGAGAGATACTCTTAGTAAAAACACTATTACTTCCATACCCATGCATATTTTGTCTACCATTGCTCCCCCACAAGGTTCAATTGACAGGATGGAGAAATGTTTTATGTCTTTCCAATGGGATGCAAATCTTTCTAGACGATGCCATTGGGCTCCTTAGAAATGGTTGGCCAGGCTGATTGAGGAAGGGGGGGGGGGTAGGCTTAAAGGACATCTCGACAACCATGCATGGATTGCAAGGCCATCTTGCATGGGATATTTTTTAAGGTCACTCTTTGTGGGAGGATTTCTTCTGTGCGTGCTATGGGAACTTTTGGGAGGGGGAGTTCACGTTGGAGGCCAGCCATCCCGGCTGGCCCGATCTCTTTTCCATTTGTTGGATGAGTCGTATGATTCCTCCATGTGGATTGTCGAGAGGGGTGAAATCAACTTTTGGAATGTTAACTGGATGGGAGAGATCCTCTTCTTCCTATGGTGCCCGACGACGAGCAGCTCCTTCAGGGATGCAAGTGAGCACCAGGATACAATCAGGCCTCTTCTCTCCCCAGATCAATGGGAGATGTTTGAGTCGATCTACCTTAATGATGATCCTGATAGATGCTGCTACACTAGGTTGAACTCAGGTGCTTTCTCCTCCAGTTATTTCCGGAGCGTTCACCATGCAGCGGTGGATATCGACTAGTGGGGGACCTAAATTTGGTGCAAGGAGCTTCCCACAAAAATAAACTTTATTCTTTGGTGTCTGAGAAACCAGTCCCTTCCAACTGATGAGAATGTATAGAGAAGGGGGATTACACTAGCCTCCCACTACTACTACTGTAATAACCCTAGAAATGAGTCTACAACACACCTGTTCTTCCAGAGTGAGTGGGCTCTCTTCCTCTGGTCCTCTTTCAGACAATGACTTCTTCTTTACAAGGGGTAGTTCTCCATGCAAGCCTTCATTGCTGCCTAGTTTCACGGTGCAGAGAATGGAAGGGAGGCCAAGGTGAATTCAGTCATCTTCACCTCCATATGTTGGAACCTCTAGGTTGGGGGCCCTCCTTAAGGTGGAATGTAACCCGTTTTCTCCTTCCATGGTGATGAGTAGAACCCATACGGCCGAACGGATTAGCAGACGGTGGATTGGGTGGTCACCTATTTTGAATGGTCTGAAACTTAACGTGGATGGACACTTTATGAATGGGAATATGAGAGGTTGGGGGCTTCTCAGGGATTCAAGGGGATCTATCTGGTTCGGTTTTACTGCATTCTATATCCATGGTTGCTCGTTGGGTGCGGAAGCTAGGGCCCTTCATACGGGTCTCAAGTTGTGTAGATGACTGTATATTCAGCGATGGAGGTTGAGTCCGACTCAGAGGTTCTGGTTAGAATCTTGCAGGTGAAATTTATCACTCCATGGGATTTGGTTTACATCACCAGAAGTTTATCCTTGGATACCAATGGTAGACAGATGGTGAGGCACATTTAGCATCAGCCAACTTCTCAGCGGATGCTCATGCACGGATTGGTAATCCAGAAGACACTCTTATCCTCAATGATAGTATTGGAACATTTACTTTTGAATATAAAATTGTTGACCAAGGGGATGTCCTTGGTCTTCATCACTTCAGTCCTCCATGAGACACCTTTTTTGTCGACGGGTTTTTACCCTCCTTTTTAATAAAAATTCAATTTTCAGTCATAAAGGAAACATGGTAAATATGGTGACAACTTAAAACAATGCATCATAAACATAGGTCAAGGATAAATGACTAGAAATAAGGATGGAAAAAGTCTTAAGATGGATTAGGATGAATTCATAATCCCTTTAATGACATCTCATGTGACTAAAATGTTACCCAATGCATTTGAGTGTTATATAATTCTTGGCACACCCATCACATTCATTTCATTATAATGATTCAGTGTGCCACACAAATCATAAAACATGGAATCATTAATCATAAAATTTTATTCAATGATCATTGAGTGTGTAATAAATAAATTTATTTCCCTAATAAAAGTATTATAAGAGAATAAAGGTGTAAACCTCTGATAGGGAAAAAGATATTTGTATTCATTACACATTTTTTTGGCATGGAAAATCACAGTAAAATTTCTACATCATAACAACGTTACTTTAAAATTCATAAAATGGTTCAATGAGAAAAAAATGGGTCAATAATCATTTGTAAATAAAATTTTTAGTAATAGGGACATTTTAATTTTTTCCCAACACTAGGAATTGGAAATAGAAGGCATAAGATAATGACGAATCTTGAATGAAGAAGAGAAGGAAATGATCTCTTACCTTGAGAGTGTGATTCCAAATTCTTTGGAGGAGCTTCTTGAGAGCTTAGGTAAACCATTGTGGGACTATAGAGAGTTTATATAAGATTAATGATGTTCTGCAAGGTCATTTAGTGAAGAGAAATGGGATCTTGGGTGAGTTTATATAAAAAATGAGTGGGGACACTAGTTTAGAAAAAAAAATTATGGCAGTTATTTTTTATTTTTTACATCGGATTTTGGCCGACGTTATTATAGGAGATGTTATAAAATTTTTTTTACGTTGTTTATTTTACAACCAACATAAAAAACACAAATCCGAAGTGTTTTTTCACGTCGATTGATAAAAACCCAATGTGGAAAACGCTTCAGAGTCGTGGTTTATTACATTGGTTATTTAATAACCAACATGGTATATACTCTTTCACAATGGTTATAATATAACCAACGTCATAAATCACTCCTCTGAAGCATTTATAACATCAATTATTTTCATAACTGATGTGATAAACTTGTCTTCCAAGCAGTTTCCAATGTTGGTTAAATAATAATTGATGTGAAAACATATCTACTATTTCGGTTATTTTATAACTGACATAAAAAACTATTCATTTCCATTTATTACATAGGTTATGAAATAACTAACATAAAAACCATTTCCCATGCATTTATTATGTTGGTTTCAAAATAACCGACATTAAAAATAATCCCAAGGCATTTTTTACATCGGTTATAAAATAACCGATGTAAAAAACATTTTTTTATAAATAAAACTGATAAAACAATGCTATGCCCTACCAAAAGACCTGAAACAGACCAACAAATTACCAAAAACAGACAAGACCTCCCCACCGCACTGGACAACCCCCACCACCGATCAACCACTACTATGCCCTACCAAAATACCTGAATCATACAAAAAACATACCAAAAATAGACCAAAATCAAACCAAAAACAGACTAGAACCCCCCCACCACACTGTATAGGCCCCACCACACCCTTGGACACCCCCAGAACAAAAACAGACCAAAACCCGACCAGAACCCCCCACCCCATTGGACAGTCCCCACCACACCCCTAGACACCCCCACACCCCTGGACTACCCCCACCCTCCTGGACACCCCCACCCCACTGGACAGCCCCCACCACACCCCTAGACACCCCCACACCCCTGGACTACCCCCACCCCCTAGAAAACCCCCCACCCTTGGTCAAACCCCACCCTCATGCACACCCCCACCCCCTGGACAGAACTCCCACACCCTTGGAATCCCTCCCACACCCCTAGAACCCCACCCCACTGGAAAACCCCCACCACCCCCTGGACACCCCTAGACACCCCTAGATTTCCCCCACCCCTGGAAAACCCCTACACCCCTGGAAAACCTCCCACCCTCCTAGACACCCCCACCCCTAGACATCACTCCAACACCCCTGGACATCGCTCCCAAACACCTAAAACCCCCCACCCCACAGGAAAACCCCCACCACACCCCTAGACACCACCACACCCCTGGACAATCCCACCCCTTGGACATCCCCTCACACCCCTGGACCACCCCCCCACCATCCTGGACACCCCCTCTCCCTGGACAACACTCCCACACCCCTGGACAACCCTCCCTCACCCTTAGAACCCCCGCCCAACTGGACAACCCCCACCACACCCCTGGACACCCCCCACACCTGTGGAAAACCCCCACACTCTTGGACACCCCCACCCCCTGGACAACACTCCCACACCCCTGGACAGCCCTCCCACTGCATAGAACACCCCTTCCCCACTAGACAACACTCCCCTAGACAACTCTCCCCCACCCCTAGAAACCCTCCCACCCCACTGGACTGCCCCCACACCCCTGGACACCCCCTGGTCATCCCCCCACTCGCCTGGACATCCCTCCCACCCTCCTGGACACCCTCCCACACCACTGGATATCCCCCACCACACCCCTAGACACCCCCACCTCACTGGACACCCGTAGACCAAAAACAGACCAAAACCCGACCAAAACTAGAGCAGAACCCCCACCCCACTGGAAAGCCCCCACCACACCCTTGGACACCCCCACACCCTAGACAACCCCCACCCCCTGGACATCCCCACACCCCTGGAAAACACCCCACCCTCTTGGACACCCCCACCCCCTGGACAGCACTCCCACACCCCTAGACAGCCCTCCCACACCCCTAGAAACCCCCACCCTCCTGAACACCCCCACCCGACTAGAAAACACTCCCCTGGATAACCCTACTGCACCCCTAGAAACCCCCAACCCCACTGGACTACCCCCAACCCCTATACATCCCCCACTCACCTAGACATCCCTCCCACCCTCCTGGACACCCTCCCACCCCACTAGACAACCCCCACCACACCCCTGGACCCCCCACCTAACTGGACACCCCCAGACCAAAAACAGACCAAAACCTGACCAAAACTAGAACAGAGCCCCCCCACCCCAGTAGAAATCCCCCACCACGCCTCTGGACACCACCCACACCCCTGGACTGCCCCCACCCCACGGATAGCCCCTGGAATACTGGTGTTGGGAGAGGAGGTGCCACCGTCCCTCGGGGGGATGAACGCCGCTGGAAGGTACTCATGACTCTCACATGCGAAACATGAGCTATAAAAATGTTTCACCAATGCTTTATTCCCCTATCAAAATCATTCATTCTATCACTTTGATGCTAGTATAACTAGGGGAAAACACCATCATGTGTGACTAAAATACCTGGATCTTGGTGGTGACAATCTCCCGGATCTTGTGGGACTGGAAATGAAGCTCGCAAGGCTGCCCATGAGATACCTGAAATGACGTTAACAAAAATCCCGATGGTGGGAAGAGGGTGCCACTTCAGTTGGTGGAGAGGGACACAGAGAAAAAAACTACGATGATCCGAAATATACCCAACAAGTACAGGTAAGTGACTGTTTAGTTTCCAAAATTAGATGATTGAACAAATATAGGGCTATTTGTGTGTTTTTTTGGTGATAGATGGGATATTCTGGTAATGTTCCTGGAACAACATTGCAGGGAGGAGACCAAAAAAACACACAAACAACCCTATATTTGTTCAATTATCTAATTTGGGAAACTAAACAGTCACTTACATGTACTTGTTGGGTATATTTCAGATCATCGCAGTCGTCTTCTCCGCGTCCCTCTCCACCAAATGAACTGGCGCCCTCTTCCCAACATCGGGATTTTTTGTTAACATTGTTTCGGGCATCTCATGGGTAGCCTTAAGAGAATCATTTCTAGTCCCGCAAGATCCGGGAGATTTCCACCGCCAAGATCCAGGTATTTTAGTCACACATGACGATGTTTCCCCTGGTTATACTGGCATCAAAGTGATAGAATGAATGATGTTTATAGGGGAAGAAAGCATTGGTGAAACATTTTGAGAGCTAAAGCATCGCATGTGAGAGTGATGAGTACCTTCCAGTGGCATTCATCCCCCTGAGGGATGGTGGCGCCTCCTCTCCCACCCCATGGACTCCCCTCCCATTCCCATGGACACCTTGGACACCCCCACCCCACTGGACAACCCTCCCACACCCCTGGAAACCTCCCTCACCCCATAGGATACCCCCACACCCCTGGACACCCCTTAGACATCTCCCTCCCCTGGACAGCCCTCCCACCCTCCTGAAAATGCTCCCACCCCCTGGACTTCCCCCCACTCTCATGGACACACAGGACACCCCCACCCCACCAGATAGCCCTCCCACACCCATGGATACCCCCACCCCACTGGACACACCCCCACACCCCTAGACACCCCACAGGACAACCCTCCCACACCCCTGAAAACCCCCCTCACCCCATAGGACACCCCACACCCCTGGACACCCCCTGGATAGCCCCCCACTCCCCTGGACGGCCCTCCCACCCTCTTGGAAATACTCCCACCCCCTGGACTACCCCCCACTCTCATGGACACCCAGGACACCCCCACCCCACCGGACAACCCTCCCACCCCACTGGACACCCCCACCCCACTGGACACCCCCCCACACCCTTAGAACCCCTCCCCCGGACCTGAATCCATACCAGAAAAACCATCATAAGTAGACCAAAACAAGAAGTAGAGAAAAATTAAACATTCACATATATAATATTCAAAACTTAAAATGTCAACTTAAAAAAAACTAAATCTAACCTAAATGACTACCAAATACACAATAACAATGACAATATTCAAAAGTACATTTTACACTATAAACAACTAAAATTCAATTAAACCTGTAAAATAATTTAACCATTCCACCTGTAAGTGTTTGACATCATGAGAACTATAGGGTTGAGGGTCATCAAATAGATATAAATTAAAAGGATAGTAGTTAAAATGTATAATGAATAAATCAAATGAAAAATTATGGAAAAGTTTAAAAGTAAATATTACCAGGTCAAAGTTTACAACTGTTCCAATTGTTATTATTTCATACATAAATCATAACATATAATATTTGCATTTGATGACGCCTTATTGTTCATGAAAATTTTATTTTAATGAGTGTAAATTCAATATATTATTTTTATGTAATAAATCAAAAAGTACAAATTATAAATTGATATTTACCTTTACATTTACATATTTGATATTCGTACTCCTTTTCATTTTGTTTTTTCAAAAGTAGACCCATCCCCTGTTAGAAAATAATACGAATGGTATAAATTTAAAATTCATTATAATATATAAAACTATTGAGAAATTGAATCTTAATTTCCCAACATTTTCTTAAAACTTTCCCACACATCGCCATGGATAGAGCATATCCAATAAAGTGTTTTCTCCCTTGGGAAATAAAACACCTAACATCCAATAATCACTGATAAAATAAAATTTAAGGTTAGTGGTTTTTTATGTTAAAGATAATGAACTCTTTGAGAGAGATGTGTTTCATACCTCTCACAAAAAGGCATCATCCAATATTATGTGACTATATTATGTTCAAATCTTTCAGTAATATAAAGCATTCATTATTTCCCATCCAATGCACGTGCTTCAGGGGAAATCAAATGCAGGTCCATGAATCCATATACACCTATCCGCTCATTCTTCTCACAAATGGTATAAAGATACCTAATACAAAATAGGCATAAGTATACATTTTTAATATATATAACCTAGGGAAAAGATGTTAAGACTTACATTGAAAACAATTTTACCACGTTGATGCCCAAATTATCTCCAGTAACAAGCTCCATGATATCAGTTTTCACAATCCCCATAGTTATTGCACGCCCACGAACATGAGATTCCATTAGAAACTCATAGTGATCCGCCAAAAAATTTGAATATCTTGAAAATCTGTCAAGACAACTAGAATTTGTATCTGACATCATAACCATTTGTCTTTGTTGTTGTCTATACAATGTTTCTTTACATTTGAAGTATTCATGTAAAAATAAATAGAAAAATATATTAGTTTTCAAATGATAAATCAACTTTAATAAAATAAAATAAAATAGAAGATATAACATACATACCTCTTTGGTAATGAGTTACAGAAGTCTAGATGGCCAAATTAAAAAAATGGCCAATACTATGTCTAACTATCCTCACCTCATCTATAGGTAATGGTACTCGAGATGATCTATCCATAATATCTTGTACAGTGAACCTATGATTCTCTACCTCTAATTTTTGATGATGAACTGTATCTTTTATACAATATATGAGCCCATATGCAACTATATGATGTTGAGGATCATCATCATACAACTCACAATAAGTAGGAAGTTGTAGTGGAGGATTAGGATAAAAAATGGGGTCCGTAGGCTGATGTGGGGGAGTGGGAGCTACTGGCGGAGGTGGAGGATAAATAATGGGGTCTGCAGGGGGAGGTGGAGGAATGGGAGCTGTAGTCTGAAATTGTATTTGCATGTCTGCAAACATAGAATGCACTGATTCTCTAATCTTTTCCTCCATCATTGCATTAATATTATGAACTTCATCCTTCAAGGATTCTATTTTTTTATCAACACCATCAACGTAAAAAGTTGAAGAACATGTCAACACTTTTCTTACTGATACACCTGTCAGATATCCTCGTACACGACTAGGATGTTCAGGCCTTCCCAATGCTGTAGATAAAATATCTTTCCTCCCAGCAGCTATAAATACCCCCTGTGAGCTCTTCTCTTCAAAAAATCCTATATTAATTAATTGAACATTTCTGTAATGATTGAAATTATATGAATAATATAGTTAAATTAATTAAATAAAATAGATTTCTTAGAATCCTCCTAGCTATGATTCTCAAATCATAAGAGAGATATTTCCCTTTTTTTCCCATCAGAGATCTCTTCCTTTTTTCATGTCTAGATGGAGGGGATGGAGGGGCCACCACTCCAGAGCTTGAAGACTCAACTCTTAGTTATTTTAATTTTTTTCCATCACTTGTTCTTCCAATAATGTATACCCTCCCAAGATAAAATATGAGGGTATACATTTTTAGATTGGATG
Source organism: Viscum album (assembly GCA_963277665.1). Lineage (NCBI taxonomy): Eukaryota > Viridiplantae > Streptophyta > Magnoliopsida > Santalales > Viscaceae > Viscum > Viscum album. Next base: position 682,357,503 of record OY728139.1, on the reverse strand, counting down.
TCCTGATGAGATTTCCTTGTTTACTATAAATTAAGAATAAGAAATCATTAACAAAACAACAATAAGATCATTTATATAAGAAAGATTATAAAAGTTTATATTACCATTACAAAAAATGAATCTTTTCTTATAATTTCAAAAAACTGTCTCCATGTGTCTTCATTTATGAAAGGATATATATGACATGGATTGTCATGACTCCTATGAAAAAAAAATGAAATCATATGAAAGGGTGGATTTGAAATCCCTCCATCTCCTGGCAGCCATCGATAAAAATTTTATCCTGACTCCTCCAGTGTCAGGAATATCAAATTTCATCTGATAAATTAGATGTTAAACATATTATATATACTATAAATATTTAAAGAACAGGAAAACAATAGAAAAGATCTTACGAAAATCATCTCCCACAACTGAGAGATTATATCTTTGTCCACACTTCTCCAGTCATCATACAAAATGCTTACTTTGCTCATACCCTAAGTTGATACACAACTCTTAAAATAATTTGCATTTGGACCTCTAAGAATATCATCCTCTTCAAACTCAACGAGTATCCTCTGATCCTATGTACGAGCAAGTGATAATTTTGGTAAATGTGTGCATCCACATTTACTATCTCCTGAACTCTTTTTCACAATGGGAGCACATGAGGAAGATTGGGGAACATTAAGAGGAGCATGTGAATGTTTCTCCCCAGAGGTATAACCAATATGATCTTCTCCAAAATCATGTGGTTGATCAACTGATTGATCTGCCATTATTCTTCAAATAAGAATACAAACATTAGTTCAAAAATATACAAATTCAAATATTACAATACTAATGTAAACAGAAAATAGAAAATTGTACTAAGTTATGTAATAGAAAACATGGTTAATGTGGTAAACATGTTAAACAATGGTAAAGATGGTATAGATGGTAAACATGGTAAACATTGTGAAGTAATTTTCATTGAACAAAAATAATAGATATATAATTTATGTAATGGTAAATATGATAAAGTAAACTAAAAAAATTTAAAAAAACAAAAACTTATACTTATTTGTTTTAATAAAGGTTTTAATAAAGAAAAAACTTACAATATCTAACATTTTATAAAAAATAATAAATGTAAATAAGAAATAAACAAATGTTACCTGTAATTTTAGGAATGTAAAAATGGATTTTTTTCCCAAATTCCTTCATCGTGATCGTTCCTTATGGCACAAACCATGTCTTCAACATGCTCATCATTATGTTCTGTTAATATTTCCATGGAAGTAGGGATCTCAGATAAATCATCATCTTCATCAAGTTCATCCTCACCAACATATTGTTTTTTCCCATGTAAAAGAACAGCCCACTGCATATCTGATTGATCTTCTACATATAATTTTTTTCCATGTGTTGCCATTATGAAAGAATTAGCTGTGTCTTCCAATCTATTCAGATTAATTACTTTCATTCAAAATTCACTATGTCTGACACTGTTATTACCGATATACCATTTACAGTTAAATATAATAACTTTAATATTAAATAAATCAACCTCCCATATTTCTTCAATCACTCCATAATATGCACTTGATGTAAAAATTGGGTTTTTGTCTTTAATACTAGAAAAATGCACTGCTTCTGCAAACACCAATACACCACTATTCTAAACTGCACTTCTATTGTCCTGAGATTTCGTAATAAATGTATAGCCATTAATGTCATAACCGGGACCATGTTATCACATTTAAACATGGACCACACATTATTCATTATAATGTCTCTGATACATCTGATCTACCAAGAAAGGTCTTTTTGAACCATGACATTTTTTTTGTGCTCATTCAAAATCCACATTTCTTTCTTCTTCAGATGACATTGTTTCAACTCATTAATATGAAATGTTCTATACAGTTGAGCATCATCTATGTTATTCAAGATATATAATTCTAACTTCTTCATCTGTTCAGCTGACAATGATTTTAATTTCAAGCACAAATCCCCTTTCCCTCATTATTAACTCATTCATGGAAATATGAAGGCAAACCTATATACTGTGCTGCAAACAAGTAGCTCATACAAAACTCAGCAACCTCCTCCGAAATATACTTTTCAATAATGGAGGCTTTAGGTCGATATGGATTCTTAACATAACCCTTCAATATTTTCATATACCCTTCAAAAAGGATACATCCAACTAAGATATACAGGTCCATAAAGAATTATTTTTCAAACCAGATGAATCATTAAATGTATCATTATATCAAAAAAAAGTTGGAGGAAAATACATTTCTAATTGACAAAGTATACAAATTGTATCCTTTTCCAAAATGTTCAAAGCAATCACATCAATCACCTTATTACAAATTGAATTGAAAAAATAATACAACTTCATTATAGTCTTTCTAACATGGATGGTAAATATTCCATGCAATGAAAACTCGTAGAAGTTGTTTCATCATGATGTGAAAATCATGAGATTTTATACCTATCAAATTCAAGTTATTCAATGAGACAATTTTTTTTACATTTGAAGAATAACCATAAGGCACATTGATATCATGAAGACACTAACAAAAGCAAATTTTATACCTCTTGGATAATGCATGAAAAGCCGGGGGAATAAATGTTTGTCTTAAATTAGGAGTGGGAGCTAACTCCAGACATATTCCCATTGATAGTAAGTCCAATCTTGCTTTCAACCCATCTTTTGTATTTCCTTTAATATCTAACAATGTTCTAATAAAACTATCATAGATATTCTTATCCACTTGCAAGACATAAATATTATTTTTAACTTCATGATATCTCAAATATGGTAGATCAAAAAATATTGACCTTTTCTTCCAAATATGTCTATCATTACCAAATTTATCTGTCTTTCCCAATGTCACATCATGGTTTTCCACCCTCTCAAAATACAGATCAGGGGATAAAGGTTTTGGAGCAATATCAAATTATTATAAGCTATTGAATTCTTTTTTTAGTCTTATATAAGAGCGATGGATATGAAAAAACTTTCTATGACCCATGTACACTGTTTTCCTCCCATGATGCAATTGATAATATGAAGTCTGTTGTTCGAAAATTGGACATGCTTTATGCCCTTTAACACCATATCCATAAAAAATTTCATATGCAGGGAATTCATTTATAGTGAACATAAGAACTGCATGGAGTTGAAAATATTCCATTTTATAAGAATAATACACCCTAATACCATCCTCCCATAAAAGTTTCAAATCATCAATCAATGGTGACAAGAAAACATCAATATCATTGCTGGGTTGCTTCAGACTAGAGATCATTATACTCAACATGACATATTTTCGCTTCATACAAACTTCAGGAGAGAGGTTTTAAATTACCAATAAAACAGGCCACGGACTATGTGTGCTACTAAGGGTTATGTATGGATTCATTCCATCTGTGTACAACCCTAGTCTGGGATTTCTAATTTCATTTCCAAATGTAGGATACTGCTCATCAATTTTCTTCCATTGTGGAAAATCAGCTAGATGATGTATTTTTCCATCACATATCTGCTCATCAGCATGCCATCTTAACCTTTTTTCATCATGTGAATTAGAAAATAAATGTTTGAAACGATGAATTATAGGAAGATACAAAAATAAATTGGAAGGGATATTTTTTATCTCTATATCAGCCTGTGATTTTTCTTTCACCTTATACCGTGATTTTCCCACATTTAGGACACTCTGACAGAAATTCTTATTCATTCCTATATATCATACAGTCATTCGAACAGACATGTATTTTCTTGTATCCAAATCCCATCGGGCATAATAATTTCTTGGACTTATAATGTGAATATGGAAGATCTTTATCTTTTGGAAGAATGCCTTTCATCAATTGTAACAGATCTGTAAAGCTTTTGTCACTCCATCTATGTTTCGCCTTCAGGTTAATCAATCTTAACACCGCCGAAAAAAACTATAAAATATATACAACCAAAATACAATGGTTTTCAGCATCACCATATAGACGCGCAACTGTCGGTTCTATCTCAATTTGTTCTACTGCAATATCATGAATCATTTCTTCAATTCCATCAGAGTTACCATCTTGAAAATCATCATCATCAGTAGATCTGAAATTATATCCAGTTTCACCATGCCAAATCCAAGGGCTGTAACTCAGATTAAAAACCATGAAAAATCAGATGATCTTTTATCTCTATACTTTTCAACTTCTTCATAATTCAAACATTTCAGGAATGGATAGAAAAAAATGTCACCGATCAGAACATTTCGTTTAGAAAATTCAAAAAAGGCCTTACCAACATCCTCATATTCATTACTCATTTTATGTGCTGTAATCCAACTTTGACTCATTATTACCTATAACAAATATCAAAATTAAACATCTTTTTAAGATAAGAAAAATATATGATTATATGAAAAAATATCATAATTTGGATGTAAAACAATTTTGAAATATAAAAAAAATCTATGAGTATTTAAAAAAATATGCTTGAAAATGATTTAAAAAAATGTATAGTTATATATAATAGTTTTAAATTCATCTTGGATACTTTCTTCTTAAGTTTCACAAAGAATACATCCTGTTGCAACTGGATAAACCCCACCCCCTGGACACCACCCCCACCCCCTTAGACACCACCCCACCCCCTGGACACCCATAACCACTTGGAAAACACCCCCGCCCCCTTGGAAACCACCCCAACCCCCTTGGACACCACCCCCACCCCTGGAAACCACCCCCACCCCCTGGACAAGCCCCACCCCTCTAGACAGCCCCCACCCCTGGACACCCCTACCCCCTTGGACAACCCACTCACCTCCCTGGACACCACCCCACCCCCTGGACACCCCTATCCCCTTGGACACCACACTCACCCCCTGGACACCACCCCCACCCCCTTGGACACCCCACCCCCTTGGACAACCCCCACACCCCCTGGACACCACCCCCACCCCCCTTGGACACCCACAACCCCCTTGGATAGCCCCCACACCCCCCTGGACACCACCACCACCCCTTGGGACACCCCTAGACACCACCACACCCTTGGACAAACCCCCTCCCCCCTGGACCCCACCCCACCCCCTTCACCCCCCCTGGACACCACCACCGCCTTAGACTGCCACCCCACCCCTCTGGACAGCCCCCACCCGCTGGACAGCCCCCACCCCTCTAGACAGCCCCACCCCCTTTGACACCCCCCACCCCTCCTGGACACCACCCCCACCCTCTACCCCCCCTGGACACCCCCTGGACAACCCAAACCACTAGACATCCCCCCCCCCCAAAACAGCCCCCCAAACCCTCTGGATAGACCCCCACCCCCTTGGACAACCCCACCCCCTTCGAGACCCCCACCCCCTTGGACCCCCCCCCCCCACACCCCTAGACTGCCCCCACCTCCATGGACACCATGGACACCCCCAACCCTCTGGACACCCCCCGAACCCTCTGGACAACTCCCCTCTGGATAACCCCCACCCCTCTGGACAGCCCCCACCCCTCTAGACAGCCCCCCGGGACAACCCACTCACCTCCCTAGACACCACCCCACCCCCCGAGACACCCTATCCCCTTGGACAGAACCCTCATCCCCCTCACCAACATGGACACCCCCACCCCCTTGGACACCCCAACCCCCTTGGATAGCCCCCGCACCCCCTGGACACCACCCCCACCCCCTGGACACCACCCCCACCCCCTTTGACATCCCCCGCACCCCCTTGGAAACCCCCAACCCCCATGGACATCCCCCTCACCCCCTAGACACCACCCCCATTTCCTTTGACACCCCTTGGACACCGCCACCCCACTGGATAGCCCACCCAACCCCCTGGACACCCATACCCACTTGCACAGCCCCTCCACCCCATTGGAAACCCCACGTACTCGCACACACACATGATAGAACACACAAAAATCGTAAACATTCATGATATCACTTACATAGTTTTATTTTACTAGAAAATAATTTAGCATTGTATAAATGAACACCATGAAACTTACCATGATAGCAAGAACAAAGAAAAATAACATCTCAAAAATTTAGTTTAGGGCATCACGGAAAATAAAAACTGAAAACGAATCATGTGAGGCTTACTTGAGTGTTGTGAGTCGACCATATAGATCTTATGATAATAAATATGAAGAATGATTTTGATAAAACTAGTCTAGATGGAAAGACTTCAAATAATAGTTTTTTAGGTTTCCCGTTTGAGAGAGACGAGTTACAGGTCACCCCGATCGAAGAAAACATAATGACTGAATATGAGGTGCGATAAATCATTTAAAAGATTTATCACATTAGTTATTTAATAACCAGCGTGGGTAAAATATAACGACCCAGACATTACATACATTGTTATTGCTTCAAAATTGAAAGCACACTTATTATAACATATAACAAAACCGTGAAGGAACGTATAGGTATAGTGTCTTTAGAAACTGGGAAACATAAACAACTGGTTCATAAAACATCTACATTGTCTCCTATTTATTTCATCATATCTAGAGTCCCTTTTGACATATCCTACTTAATATCCTTCTTCCTGACCTGGGGAAAAGAAAACATACAAAAGGGTGAGCTCAAATGCTCAGTAAGGGTAAACAAAAGAAATACCAGTCATATCATATTCATAAGAACATAACATTTTGAAAATATTGTCATGCAAAAGAGATCATAACATGGGAAAAATCATAGAAGTGAAATGTAATTAAAATAATCATAACATAAAACATGAAACTTTGTGGAATACTCAAATAATAATAGAGAATCGTTTCTTAGTAGTCAAGACGCATAGCCAAGACTATCTTAGCGGACAAAGTCCATTTCTGAACAGATTTCACTCCTCGTTTCAGTCTTGTTTCACTGTACCGGTTTAACCTGCCGTTCCAGCCATGTCTATCTCATGAGATATAAAACTTTACCCAATGAATTGGAGGAGATATAGGTCCCACCCATCTCATAATGATACCATTCTTATGTGTTCCACAAGATCATAAATCATACATCATAGCATAACCCATTTAATAAAAATGGGATTCTTAAACATCGTGACATCATAAAAAAATTCATATAAGATAAAGGAATTCATAAAAATAATTCCATCACAACATAATCAAGTAAATGTAATAGTAGGGATAGAAACATAACCCTATATTGTCTTAGATAGAAAATAATTTTGATAAAACACTTGAACTCTATTCTTGAGGAAAATATCCTTTCTACTTCAAAAACATTTTCCTTTATTAACATGTCATACAATTTTAGACTAAAAGAATTTGATTAAAATAAACTTGAAAACCTTTAAAGAAAGATTCTTGGAAATAATGTTTTAAAAATCCATTCATGTCATATAAGTTAAAAAAACATTTTTCTTGTACTATGGTCGGAAAAGTCAAAATGTACCTCGTACGAAAAACGACAAAATATTTCTTTCATATCCTGTACTAAAAACTCACCTAAGGGTAAAATTGGATTTAAATAATTGTAGGAGTATATAAATAATATTAAATATTGAGGAAACATGTATGTGGATGATAAATATTCCCCAGTAAATTCTGAAGTATAAACAATCTCGGATAAAAATTGAGATTGCAAGATTTTCCCTTACCTTAGGTCCGATTTGCTTCGTAAGTGTCCGAACCTCCTGTATAATGATTTAAATAATGTTATAGACTTATTACAGAATCATAATTATTTTTATTATATCATATATGGTCATATTCTTAGCGTCTTATTAGTAATATTTCATTGCTACTTGCTATTCGAGTGTTTATTGCTTTATGTTCGTATGTGTGTTTTGTTGAATAAATTCTTATTCCTCTTTTTGGGTTATAGAAACCTAATTTCAAGAATGGTATTAGTGTAATATATATCATATTTATTCATTAAATTCAATTATATAATCATTATGAAATGAAGATCATGTAGAACGAGTCGCATCACATCGTGGAGACGGTATTCCGTATGTACCCACGAGCGATGATATCGTTCCCATGATTTTGGAATTGTATTGGAGTGTATGTATACTATTTCAGAATCAATATCACTTTAAAATAATCATATATAGTCATTATTTACACCATTATACCCATCCATGTAAGGTGGTGGTGGAAAATAGATTACACCACGGTGTGGAGACGGTATTCCGTACATACGCACGCGCGGTGATTTCGTTTTCCATAGCATGGATAGATGGTGAAATAGGGTTGTTTTATACTTATAATAACATAATTGTATATGAGTGATACTGATGTTTTTAATTCATAACGAAATAACTAAATAAGAAGAAGTGGAAGAAGAAATGAATTTGAAAGAATCGGTAACAGACATTACCTCTTCTTTGAAGCGCCTCTTTGAGACCTCCTTTTAGTTCACTAAAATTTGTATTTGAAGAAAACCAGGACCCTTAAAATGTCTCTATGGAAGTGTAGAAGAGAATTTGGCAGGGTTTGGCCGATCTTGAAGGCTCAAAGTGGTTTGAGGAAGAGAGGGAGGAGGTGCCCTTTTATAAGGGAGGAGAGGGGCAGCTTAGGAAAAACTAAACATATTATTTTATTATAAAGTCATATTCGGTTTTTAATAGTTACAAATTGATTTATTTCTAAGATAAGGTGGGGATGGGTCTAAATACTCTCATCCAATAGAATTTAGACAAGTTTAGGTTTCTATTTTAACCTTATCATTTAGATTTAACTTTAAGTTAGATAATTTAACTTTTACCGTGTCTTCTTGTTTTCTTACACTATAAGGTTAATAAACTTACTATAACAAGCCAAACGAACCCCAATTTGTTTATTATTAATATATATAACTTTATATAAGTCCTTTGGCCTAACCTTAGATCTTTAGGAAAAAAAGAACAGTTAATAATATAATATTTGTTTTAAAAATTATTTTATGTCAATTTTGACACTATTTGGTAATTGATATTTGTGAAAATCATAACAGAAAGTGTAGTTCGAAAAAAGTTACTTAAATCAATAATAACATGTCATATTAACCTATAGAATTATTGTAATTCATAAAAATTCTAATATTACAGTTATTTGGCTATTTATAACATCAATTATGTCAATATTTCATTAATAAGATAATTACTGCATCATCATTGTGTCATAAATAAATTAAATTATTTAATGTCTAAAAATTAAAAATAAAATACCATTATGTAGGAAATCTATTTATATTTCTAATGAATTTTTATTGTCGAATTTATCTTATGTATAACCCTATATTAAAAATGATTTAGTTATTAAACTTTGATTTTAACTATTTTAACCCTTCTTTAAATAAATTAATAATAAATGTCCTAATCTAATCCAAGTGGACATAAGGGTTATATTTTATCCTTAATGTTATTTTTGGTCGAATTAAACTTATCCAATAGAATTAGGACATGTGTTAGTGTAATAATAATATCATTTTTACCCTTAATTACCCTATTTACTTTTAACCGTTGTAAATAAAAGTAAAAAGTTACTATTCAGAAAAAATTATTTTCATCTCATTGAACCACATTTTACTTACTGAAATCAACCGTGTATTTCAGATTTTTGAAATTCCACTCACAAAAGCGGTAAAATTACGTTTTATGTAAATTTGTAAATTCTCCTTTGAGGTGGGTAAAAGACGGTGAAAAGGTCAATAAAATTTTTATATATATAAAATTATTATAAAATGACTCCAATGAATTACATTGAACTTATATATATATTATGTATCGATTTTGACCTAAAATTAATTTAAATAAAATAAATAATTATTTAAATAAAAAGTCTGTTTTTAAATAGTAACCCAGTGTTTTCACTATTCATCAAAAATTGAAAGTTTTCAGAAAAATACCAAAATATCACCCAAGGCTAATTTTGATATTCCGAATCCAAAAATTAAGTCCATTTTGAAAAATAAAATTTACAAAATTTCAAAAAGTGGGTATTACTATTCATAACGGCTAGTTTTAATAACATTTTAATAGCATATCGTTGTTTAGTGAAACTCGGTATTGCGTACAACACAAGCTATCGAGGAAGGTCACGATTGCGTGTAAAGCAAGCCAATATAGTGTTGTGTGTAGTGAAATATTCCTTTGATGATTTATATAACATAAAAAACAAAATATTTCTCATAAAAGTCTCGGGTGTTACATTCTACCCCCTTTAAAATGAATTTCTCCCTCGGAATTCATCACTTTGTAACAAACAGATGAGGATACCTCTCCCTCATCATATCCTCAAGCTCCCATGTAGCTTCTTCAAATTGGTGGTTCCTCCATAAAACTTTCACCAAGCGAGTGGTCTTGTTCCGTAGGACTTTTTCGCTACGATCCAGAATCTCTATTGGTTGTTCTTTATAAGAAAGATCTTGCTCCAGAGGTATAACTTCTGAGATGAGTACATGTGAAGGATCAGGTATGTACTTTCTCAGGAGACATACATGGAACACATCATGAATTTAGGAGAGATTCGGTGGAAGCGCCAATCGGTAAGCTACCTTCCCAACATGATCCAGTATTTCGAAAGGACCGATATACCTAGGGCTTAGCTTTCCCATCTTTCCAAATCTCATTACTCTCTTCCAAGGAGATATTCGTAAGAACAGTTTATCACCCACTTCAAACTCTAGGTCTTTTCTTCGGTTGTCTTCATAACTTTTTTGTCAACTCTGAGCTGCTCTTATGTGTTGTTGAATAGATCAGACCTTTTCTGCCATCTCATCAACAAGATCAGGTCCTAATAGCTTTCTTTCCCAAACTTCATCCCAGCAAGTTAGATTCCTACATTTCTTTCCATAGAGAGCTTCATAAAGATCCATCTAAATACTGGAGTGAAATCTATTATTATAAGAAAATTCCACCAAAGGTAGGTGTTGATCCCAACCACCTTTGAAATCCATAGAGCAAGCTCTCAATATATCTTCTAGAGTATGAATTTTCCTCTCAGACTGACCATATGTATGAGGATGATAAGCATTGCTAAAACTCAACTCTGTATCCAGAGTATGCTGAAGACTTCGCCAGAACTTTGAGGTAATCCTCGGATCCCGATCAGATATAATGGAAAGTGGTACTCCATGTAATATTACCACTTACTTTACATATATCCTGGAAAGCTAATCCAGAGAGAAATCCTCTCTAATAGAAATGAAGTTTGCAGACTTTGTAAGACGATCAACTATGACCCAGGTAGCATTATTTCCTTTGGATATTTTAGGAAGTCCGGTGACAAAGTCCATAGTTATGTTTTCCCATTTACATTCTGATATGGGTAATGGTTGTAACATCCCCTTAAACTTCTGTCTCTCAACTTTAACTTGCTGACAAACCAAGCATTGAGAGACATATTCAGCAACATCTCTTTTCATTCCATCCCACCTGAAGTACCCTTTCAGGACCCTATACATCTCTGTGCTTCTAGGATGAATTGAGAATGAAGAACTATGAGCCTCATCCCGCAGCTCCTTCTTTAATTCTGGGATGGGAGGAACACAAACCCGATTCCTGAACATTATTATCCCATCACAATCTAGGTTGAATTCAGGAATATTTCTCACCTTCTTTTGTAAATCTACATCTTCTTTCTGTGCCTCTTTAATCTTCACTTGAATAGATGGTTGAACATTCAATTGAGAAAGATACGATTTTCCCCTTCCATTATAATTCCAAGATCCATCCTTTGTAAATCAATAAATATTGGATCTTTTGTGATCCACATCATGGATAAGCTAGCATGGTCTTGTCGACTTAATGCATCTGGAACCTTGTTTGCTTTCCCATAGTGGTAATGAATTGAGCAGTCATAATCCTTAATCAGCTCCAACCACCTTCTTTGGTGCATATTCAGCTCTTTTTGTGTGAAAATATACTTTAAAATTTTATGATAAGTATAAATATCACACCTTTCTCCATAATGATAATGCCTCCAAATCATTAATGCAAATATTACTGCAGCTAACTCTAAATCATGAGTTGGGTAATTTTGCTCATGGATTTTCAACTGTCATGAGGCATAAGCTATCACCATATCATTTTTTATGAGAACACACCCCAGTACCTTCTTGGATGCATCACTGTAGATCACAAACCTTTCTCCACTGTAAGGTAGTGTGAGAACAGGTGCACTGGATAACCTTCTTTTCAAATCCTTGAAATTCTCTTCACATTCCTCTTTCCAAACAAACTTAACTCCTTTTCGAGTCAACCTGGTGATTATATTAGATAATCGTGAAAAATATTTCCCAAAATGTCGATAATATCCAGCCAAACCAAGAAAACTTCGGATCTCTGTTACTTTTGTCGGTCTCAACCATCTTTCGATAACATTTGTTTTTGCTGGATCCATAGATATCCCCTCTTTTGAGATTATGAGACCCAAAAATGGAACTTTTTTAAGCCAAAAATAACACTTGGTAAATTTGGCATAAAGCTTCTCCTTTCTCAGGGTATTTAATACAATTATCAAGTGATCGTCATGTTCTTCCTTGATCTTTGAATAGAAAAGAATATCATCTATAAAGACTACCACAAACTGATCATGATAGTCTTTAAAGACTCTATTCATCTGATCCATGAAGATAGCAGGGTCATTAGTAAGACTAAATGGCATCACTATAAATTCATAGAGTCCATACCTTGTACGGAAAGCCGTCCTGGTATATCCTCCCTTTTGACCCTTAATTGATGATACCCTAAACGAGGATCAATCTTGGAAAAGTATTGAGTTCCGCGTAGTTGGTCAAATAAGTCAACAACACATGGGAGAGGATATTTGTTCTTGATAGTGATCTTGTTAAGTTCTTGATAATCAATATAGAGACTCATTGATCCATTGTTCTTCTTAACAAACATAACTGGTTCTCTCCAAGGTGAAGCACTAGGGCGTATGAATCCCTTATCAAGATTCTCTTGGAGTTTCTTCTTCAATTACTGCAACTCAATTGAGGCCATTCTATAAGGTGTCTTTGAAATAGGTAAAGCACCTGGTATGAGGTCTATTGAAAACTCAACTTCATGATTTGGTGGAAGACTCAGTAATTCCTTCAGAAAGACATCGTCAAACTCCTGTACAATGGGCATATTCTCAATCGTGAGTTTCTCTCCAACCATTTGAGATAAATAACCTTTATTTAGTGGAATCAAGACCCATAAGATGGAAGAAATTTCCACTAGAAGGTTATGTTCATCCTTGCATCTATAGATGATCATAGATTGATCTGGGATATGAAATGTGACTTCCCTTATTTGGAAATTGATATGACCTCCATATAAATAAATCCAATCCATGCCAATAATCACATCAAATTCCAATATAGGAAGGATCAAAAGATTTTCAGGAAGCACTTTCCCACAAACTTCAATCGGAGAAGAATTATAAACTTTTGATGCAACTGTTGTGCCATTAGGGGTTGTCACATCTAACTCAATATCTAATTGTTGAGGTAATACGGCGATACCCTTAGAAAATTATTCAAAAATAAAAGAGTAGGTGGATTCAGAATCAAATAAAACATTTTCTACTTTAGAGTGGATGGTAAGTATACCTTTCACCACTTCGTTATCATACTCCACATCGCTGATAGAAATTGCTTGTGACTTCCCTTTGTCTTTAGCCTTAAGATTTTGTTGAATTTGATCATCATCATCAACCCTTTGATTAGGGCATTGATTAGCATAATTCCCCATTTCCTTGCACTTGTAACATTGAAGTGTAGGAGGTGCACTCTGTGTAGCCATTTCTTTGTTCGCATCACTAGATATCTTCTTCCCATCATTGCAGAATTCAAATGCCTGATGACCTTCTTTTCCACATTTAAAACATTTACTTGTCACTTTAAGACAACTCCCTCCATGTTTCTTTCCACACTTTGAGCATAAGGGAAAACTCAACTTCTTTTCATTGTGGTTTTTAGATTTTCCTTTGAATTCCATTTTCCTCTTCTTATCAAACCCATATGACTGATGGGTTACTCCAATCTCCATCTCAACTTTGAGAGAACATCGAACGATTTCCTCATAGATATTGAAGTCCCTTATGGCTAGCACCCTTCGAAGACTTGGTTTTAAGCCACTAAAGAATCGATCAATCTTACTCTCAGGTTGGATAATAATTCCGGAAGCGTACCTTGAAAGTCTTGTAAAACATGCTTCGTAGGTACCAACAGATTCATCATCCTTTTGATTCAGTTCAAGAAACTCCTTATCCAACTTTGTTCAAAGAATACGAGGGAAATACTTATTGAAAAATATGTTCTTGAACTCATCCCATTCCATGGACTCAATTTCATCCCTTTTCCTCATATTCTTAATAAGATTCCACCATTGATCAACATCAACTTCCAAACGATACACTCCTAAGATGACTTTATCATGTTCAGAACATTGAAGAACTGAAAATATCTTTTTAGTGGTACTAATCCATTTTTCAGCCACTAATGGATCAGAAGACCCGCTGAATGAAGGTGTACACTGCCTCATGAAGGATTCAACAAAATGTTGCTCTTTCCTTTGCTTGTTTGGAAGTCCTGCGTGATTCATATCTTGAGAAAGTTGTGTGAGCATGGCTACAAGATTTTTCATTCTAGCTCCCATAACGTTTGGTTTCTCAGGGGGACAATCATTGCATTCCCATCGCATTCCGCATTAACACGGTTCCTTCGGGTTCCTTACATTGACTAAAACCAAGAAGAATAGTGTGAGAAACAGTAATTATAATAGGAAAACCACATAATCAAGAAAATAATTTCACACTTAGGGTCTTATCATAGGTTGTTCATGGAAATTTCTAAAACACTAATATTGTGTTCTATGCTTAGAATTATCCTTAGGGTTCTTACTAAGGCTTTCACATCCTAGTTTCGAAAGGTTGACTATAACCTTTCCTCTGATACCAACTATAATGACCTATACTTTACATACATTGTTATTGCTTCAAAATTGAAAGCACACTTATTACAACATATAACAAAACCATGAAAGGACCGTATAGGTATAGTGTCTTTAGAAACTGGGAAACATAAACAACTCATTCATAGAACATCTACATTGTCTCCTATTTATTTCATCATGTCTAGAGTCCCTTTTTGGAAAATCCTACTTAATATCCTTCTTCCTGACATAGGGAAAATAAAACATACAAAAGGGTGGGCTCAAATTATTAGTAAGGGTAAACGAAAAAAATATTAGTCATATCATATTCACAAGAACATAACATTTTGAAAATCTTGTCCTACAAAAGAGATCATAACATGGGACAAATCATAGAAGTGAAATGTAATTCCAATAATCATAACTTAAAACATGAAACTTTTTTTCATACACACATAATCATAGAGAATCATTTCTTAGTAGTCAAGACTCTTAACCAATACTATCTTAGCGGACAAAGTCCATTTCTGAACTGAGTTCACTCCTCGTTTCCGTCCTGTTTCACTGAACCGGTTTAACCTGTCGTTCCAGCCATACCTATCTCATGAGATATAAATATTTACCCAATGAATTGGAGGGAGATATAGGTCCCACCCATCTCATAATGATACCATTCTTATGTGTTCCACAAGATCATAAATCAGACATCATAGGGTAACCCATGTAATAAAAATGGGATTCTTAAACATCGTGACATCATAAAACAATTCATATAAGATAATGGAATTCATAAAAATAATTCCATCACAACATAATCAAGTCAATGTAATATTAGGGATAGAAACAGAACCCTATATTATCTTATATGGAAAATAATTTTGATAAAACACT
Source organism: Viscum album (assembly GCA_963277665.1). NCBI lineage: Eukaryota > Viridiplantae > Streptophyta > Magnoliopsida > Santalales > Viscaceae > Viscum > Viscum album. The sequence continues at coordinate 682,341,766 of OY728139.1, read as the reverse complement.
AGAACTCCATTCTTGAGGAAAATATCCTTTCTACTTCAAAAACATTTTCCTTTCTTAACATGTCATACAATTTTAGACTAAATTAAGTTGATTAAAAATAAACTTGAAAACTTGTAATGTAAGATTCTTTGAAATAATGTTTTAAAAATCTATTCATGCCGTATAAGTTAAAAAACATTCTTCTCGTACTTTGGCCGAAAAAGTCAAAAAGTACCTCGTACGAAAAACGAAAAAAGATTACTTTCATATCTTTTACTAAAAACTCACCTAAGGGTAAAATTGGATTTAAAAAATTGTAGGAGGATATAAATAATATTACATATTGAGGAAACATGGATGTGGATGTTAAATATTCCCCAGTAAATTCTGAATTATAAACAATCTCGGATAAAAATTGAGATTGCGAGATTTTCCCATACCTTAGTTCAGATTTGCTTCGTAAGTGTCTGAACCTCCTGTATAATGATTTAAATAATGTAATTGACTTATTCCAGAATCATAATTATTTTTATGATATCATATATGGTCATATTCTTAGCTTCTTACTAGTAATATTTCATTGCTACTTATTATTCGGGTGTTTATTGCTTTATGTTCGTATGTGTGTTTTGTTGAATAAATTCTTATTCCTCTTTTTAGGTTATAGACACCTCATTTCCAGAATGGTATTAGTATAATATATATCATATTTATTCATTCAATTCATTTATATAATCATTATTCAATGAAGATCATGTAGAACGAGTCAATCACATCATGGAGATGGAATTCCATACGTACGCACAAGCGATGATATCATTCCCATGATTGTGGAATTATATTGGAGTGTATGTATACTATTTCAGAATCAATATCACTTTACAATAATCATATATAGTCATTATTTACACCATTATACCCATCCAAGTATGGTGGTGGTGGAAAATAGATTACACCACGGCGTGGAGACGGTATTCCGTACCTACACACGCGCGGTGATTTCATTTTCCGTAGGATGGATAGATGGTGAAATAGGGTTTTTTACTACTTATAATAACATACAAGTATATAGGTGATACTGATTTTATTACTTCATAATTAAACAACTAAATAAGAATAAGTGGAAGAAGAAATAAAGTTGAAAGAATCGGTAACGAACATTACCTCTTCTTTGAAGCGCCTCTTTGTGACCTCCTTTTAGGGCACTAAAATTGGTCTCTGAAGAAGACCAGGACCTCTAAAATGTTTCTAGGGAAGTGAAGAAGATAATTTTGCAGGGTTTGGCTAACCTTGAAGGCTCAAAGTGGTGTTATGAAGAGAGGGAGGAGGTGGTCTTTTATAAGGGAGGAGAGGGGCACCTTAGGAAAAACTAAAAATATTATTTTATTATAAAGTCATATTCAGTTTTTAATAGATCCAAATTGATTTTTTTAGAAGCTAAGGTGGGGATGGGGCGAAATAATCTCATATAATAGAATTTAGACAAGTTTAGGTTTCTATTTTTACCTTATCATTCAGATTTAACTTTAAGTTAGATAATTTATCTTTTACCGTGTCTTCTTGTTTTCTTAGACTATAAGGTTAATAAACATACTATAACAAGCCAAACAAACCCCAAGTTGTTTATTATTAATATATATAACCTTATCTAAGTCATTTGGCTGAACCGTAGATTTTTAGGAATAAAATAACAATAAATAATATAATATTTGTTTTAAAAACTATTTTATGTCAATTTTGACACTATTTGGTAATTGATTTTTGTGAAAATCATAACTGAATGAATAGTTCGAAAAACATTAATTAAATCAATAATAACATGTCATATTAACCTAGAAAATCATTTTAATTCATAAAAAGTCTCAAATTAAATTTATTTGGGTATTTATAACGTCAATTATGTCAATATTTCATTAATAAGATAATTACTGCATCATCATTGTGTCATAAATAAATTAAATTATTTAATGTTTAAAAATTACAAATAAAATACCATTATGTGGGAAATATTATTTGATTTCTAATAAATATTTATAGTCCGATTTATCTTATGTATAACACTATATTAAAAATTATTTAGTTATTAAACTTTGATTTTAACTATTTTAACCCTTCTTTAAATAAATTAATAATAAATGTCCTAATCTAATCCAAGTGGACCTAAAGGGTAATATATTATCCCTAATTGTGTTTTTGGTCGAATTAAACTTATCCATTAGAATTAGGACATGTTTTAGGGTAATAATAATATCATTTTTACCCTTAATTACCCAATTTACTTTTAACCGTGGTAAATAAAAGTAAAAAGTTACTATTCACAAAAAAATATTTTCATCTCATTGAACCACATTTTACTTACTGACATCAACCATGTCTCTCGGATTTTTGAATTTCCACTCATAGAAGCGGTGCAATTATGTTTTATGTAAATTTTCAAATTCTCCTAGGAGGTGGGTAAAAGACGGTGAAAAGTTCAATAAAATTTTTATATATCTAAAATTATTATAAAATGACTCTAATGAATTAAATTAAACTTATATAGGTAATATGTATCAATTTTTACCTAAAATAAATTTAAATAAAATAAATAATTTTTTAAATAAATGTCAGTTTTTAAATAGTAACCCAGTGTTTTCACTATTCATCAAAAATTGAAAGTTTTCAGAAAAATACCATAATTTCACCCTAGGATAATTTCGATATTACCAATCCAAAAATGAAGACCATTTTGAAAAATAAAAGTTAAAAAATTTCATAAAGTGGCTATTACTATTCATAATGGAAAGTTTTAATAATATTTTAATAGCATATCGTTGTTTAGTGAAACTCGGCATTGCGTACAACGCAAGCTATCGAGGAAGGTCGCGATTACGTGTAAATCAAGCCAAAATAGTGTTGTGTATAGTGAAATATTCCTTTGATGATTTATGTAACATAAAAACAAAATATTTCTCATAAAAGTCTCGGGTGTTACATAAAATATTTTTTTAATGTTTATAATGTCGGTTCTTTGATAACCGATGTAGAAAACAATTTATCACATCATTTATAAAATAATCGACGTGATAAATGTCACTTTATCACATCAGTTTTTTTGATAACCGACGTGATAAATTGTTGAGATTAGCTTTATCACATCGGTATTTTATAACTAATGTGATAAGGTGTCGATATTTCTTTTATCACGTCGGTTATTTTATAACCGACGTGATAAAGCGTGACAGATTCGATTTTCACATCGGTTATACAATAACCGATGTAAAAAAGCTAATCTCCGTATATTTTACATCGGTTATAAAATAACCAACGTAAAAAATGGATCCTGATCGATATATCACGTCGATTATAAAATAACCGATGTGATATATTGATTATTAAATCTTTTCACGTCGGTTATGTAGAACCAACGTGAAAAATGCCGATGTGTTAAACATTTTTTCCACTAGTGGGAATTATTCATTATTTCCCAAACATAGGTTTCAGACTCTATTTAATAAATTAATCAAAACCATAAACCTTCCCATTATTTTTACCATGGTTTCTATCAAATAGAAGTGGTTTTAATTATTTTATTTTTACAGGGGACAAACATATCAAAATAATACCATTGATGATGTGGAAGTGAGTCACGTCCTTAAAGAAATGATTTTAAGACCCTAAAATATTTTATAGGTTTTGGTGGATTCATAGGGATTTATAATATTAATAAAATAAAATTAAAACTACACTGTTTTAAAGGATAAATATATATTTGGTTTCGAATACCATTTATAGTATTTATTACATCACATTTGGGGTATTATGATGTCATAATACACAACATATATTAATATCGTATTTAAATTTTACCCGAAAATTCATTTGTCTAAAAAAATAATAAAAAATTAACCATAGGATTATTTTAATATTATTATTCAAAAAATAATATTATGTTTATCTAAATAATTATCTAAATATGTATATTTTTAATTTTAAAATAATAATCGACATTTATTCAGAAATGTTGTGTTTTTAACAATAACAGTTTTTGAACCCTTATAAATATTACATTTGATTTCATAAAAAATATATGATCATTTATATTTGATAAAAATTATTTAATAATAATATTTTATTAATATATTATTTATCTCAAAAATACATTAATTCATCAAAATAAACATCTTAATTTAAATTTAATACTAATTATAAATACAAATTGTGTTTTATTGTATAAAAATAAAAATAGCTTATAATGTAAAAATAAGAAGTAAATATAAACATTATTATATAAAATATACATATTAATATTGTTATGGTCTTTATAGATATCCCTTTAATACACAAAAAAATTCCCTAAGGGAAAGGTGTGTGACAAAATGATTTTCATGGTGTGGTTCGACATATATGGTTTGGGCTGTAATCTTGATGAGATTGAACTTCTCCCATAAATGGTTCCACTCATGCTTAAGTTGTTGGATCTAAGATTAGGCTTGGTCAAGGGAAAATACTGTTGATTCTATCTCCCTTGGAAGCTCTGATAAATGGGCTTCATAGGGTATAATCCTATTGGTTGAGGGCCCCACTTCCTTTATCAGTGTCAATTGGATTTGTTAAAACCATATATTTGTACTAATTATATGTTCACTATTCAATGGTTATATTATCAATGATAATGATAGATAATTGTCTTTTAAATTTGATTGTATATAATAAAACCAAACATGTTCATGTATTTTCTATATCTATAATATATAGAAATACATTCAACTAAACCACCTGGTGAATTTTATTTGTAAATGTTTAGGTCATTACAAGTAATACCCTCCTCATTCTTATGTATGTAGTTATATATCTGCAGTTTTTTATGTAACCCCCTTTAACCCATCATCAATTTCCCCTCACCTATATGTGAGTAAATATATATGTAATGGATATAGATCCCATGTGAGTGGAGATATTTCAATTTCAGAGATGAGGGAAAACCAATCAAGGAAATACTTAGGTGAATTGGTGGATTCTGCATCCCAAGCTAATAACTTGATCAAGGCGTATTTTAGCCTAGGGTATATAGGTGGTTCCTATCACAACTCTCTTGAATTTTTGAGCATTTAGTTAAGAGATAGACGGGTTTAAACCATGTTTCGGGTATTAAATTATCACCCCTAAGTGTTTATATTCAATTATGTCCCTTATATTCACTAAATAAGAGGCTCTATAAAATTTATATGTAGATTTATATATGAGTCTATCACTAACCCACTCCCATAAAGTACACCATTTCAGAGTTTTAGAGATGGTGTGATTCTATTGGATAGAGTAGCTAGCATGTGTAGAGCCCAAGCCAATGACTTATCCTGAGGAAATTAAATTTTAGGATTACTTTCTTTGTGTAATCTTCTAACTATATATTTTGATAAAATGAAACATTTCATTCTTAAACCATCCTATAATGTGTACATTAGATGTGGAATCATCAATCAAATAGAATAGTGTTTTATACTTCTGAAGACTTCCTATAGGAGGTCTTCTTGTAAATTTCTCAACATTGGGTGTCATTTAATTGAAAGAGTGTGACATTTTTTTGGATGAAATATTTGCATATTTCCATTATAAGGTTCAAAAATTCATCAAATGAATAATATTTTTTCTGGAGATTATGAAGAGTGGTCCATAGATTTTGGTGAAGATAATGTATACATTTCTCTTTCAATGCCTCCAAAATTTAATACTAAGAGGTGGTAGTGGGATAAAATATAACTGGTATATTTTCTTTTAGCAGTTAGTTTCTCAAGAAAAAAACATTATCTTCATATTTATAGAGGGTTTCCTCTATTTTTTCTGACCAGATATCTCTCTTTCTAGTTGTCGCATCGAGTAGAGTATGCTTATCTAGAATATACTCCATTGTATAAAAGTACAAATATTTTGACACTAGTGTGGATTTTAACTATTGTCTCTAACTATACTTTTGGTTATCAATAAATGGTGATGAGGAACTTAGTGTTTTTGGATATAGTCTCTTGATTTTTTCTCAACATAAAATAGATCTCATTGTAGTTTTGAAAAGAGGATAAACTTCTTATCATCATGGGATGTCACTATGAAGAGTACCTTCATAGTGAATTCTATGGGTAGAAACCCCATGATTATATTTATATTATCCATCATTGGGAGAAATTCCATTTTTCCTTGATTCCAAATTATAGGTTGGACCTTTGCGACATTTACCCTATGAAGTACATTCTGGTTGGAAGGTTTAGTTTTTGAGAGGGATACCTTTCATTGTTACTAGTATTTGATAGACTAGTAAGGGGAGGACATTATGGTCAAACTAATTTATAGATATGAGGATTAATTTTATAGATCAAATCATAAGAAGTGTTCTTATAATAAATATTTATGTTTCTATAATGATTTCCTCAATGATTAAAACTTATTACACTTTCTAGTGATGAGTTCGCAGATCCCTAGTTCACCATTGAGAGGTGTCAAAGGGTTGAAGGAACAAAAACATTGATCAAGGTAAGGATATGAGAATTATATTATATCATGTATTTCCTTGGGAAATATTTAATTTTGTAAATTATTTGGCTGTTAGTTTTGTTCATTCACTATGGATAATGACAATCATGGCTGGGATCCATTTTAGGAAACTCCAATGTTTCAATCTGAATAAGCTGATGACATTCTTGATATTGGGATGAAATATTATACTACTTCATTATGATCACCCTAATATTCATATGTGTTTCTATGAATTGAAGTGGTATTGGGAACATGGTCATACTCATGAGTGATTTATAGGATATACCACCGAGCTTCTATGAAGATGACAAAGATATGCATCTTCCTTGAAGCAGTTGTTGGGATATGCCAAAAAACCATTTGGAACATTGATATAAACCTAATCATTTTATTTATTCCTATTTAGGATATGATAAAGATCCTCTTAAATGAGAGTAAGAATATGGTCCTTCTATTGACTAACTATGAAGGTTTATTAATGATATTCTCTAGTGTTGGGGGTGGAAATATGGGATAGACCCTTTTTTATGTCAGAGTTTTTTTATAGTGGTCTTCCATCGATACTATTAGGATATTTTGAATGCTTTGTATAAAAGGGTTAGTGATATAAGACTCCACTTTAAATACTACTATTGTATGATAACATTATTTTTATAAAAGAATATAAATCTATTATCTTTTTCAAGTGGTAGTGGAGATATGAGACCACTTTAGGCCTCTAATTACTTATAGTATATGAAAACAGGTTACATAGAAGGGAGAACTAATATGGGATAAGTCCCTGTTTTCAACCAGAGTATACCTACATGTTCCTCTAACTACTATTTTTGGATTTTTTCCCTTGAAAAAACTAATTTTTACTTTTGATTAAATATATATATTCCTGGTTATGAATATTAATAAATATCATATCACATAATGATTTTTCTTATATATAAATTATAATGTGACCATGTATTAAATGTATCTATCACATTGAAAGACATAGAGACTCACCGTTATGAAGAGAATCTTGAAGTGTTATTATAGTATTCATAAATACATGTTATATAGTTGGATAAAATCATTTAATAGGATAAATATGATACTAACTATCAGGTGTATGTGGATCATAACTCATTGATACTTTTTTCTCAAGAATTTCTCCCTTATAAATCTCTATGAGAGGAGGTTATGAGAATAGGCCTGCCCAAAGGAATTCCACCTATTTTATGTGACATTTGTAATTCCAAGCTATTAGGGTTTAGAGACTCATACCAAATTAGTAATAATGATTATCAATATTATGAAATATCCTTTGACTATTGATTATTATTAATCCATACCACAAGTCACATACTTTAATGTATTCATTTAAACTATGATTCCATATGTTAACTAGGATGTAAGATGTGTTGTGTGTATCATGAGTGGTATGGGATTAATTATTATTTCAATATTATTTATCCCTTCCCATTTAATGGAAGATGACATCTTGACCCTTTCATGGTAAATGAATCATATGATGAAATCCATGTACATGACATTTATATCAATGTGTTCATTTTTAGAAATCCAAATAAATAAATATCTAGTATATATGTTGATGACACGAGTATGGAACCTTATTTTTGAGATATTGAGATAAATGGAACACATTAGACTCTGAGATTTTATAGGAAGGTTTTTTTCTTTGTGATATTAAATTCTTTCAATATGGGTTCATTGACATGTTATTAGACACTAGTCTTGGAATTTAGGGGATTTAGACTAATTACACTAGGAAATAGGCCTAAATGGTTACAAACTAAGTGTATCCATAACCTTTGTTAAACTATACGATGAATTTAACATTTTAAATAAATTATTATTCAATATATGTTGATCTAATTAATTCATTCACTAATTAGTCAAAAGCATATAAAGGTTGGATATTAAATAAATATTTATTCATAAGGTAATTAATAATTACATTATTATATTTAATATCTAATTATATCTTGATTTCTCACATGGTAAAAAATAGTTATTTATTTTGTCATATGAATATTAAATGATTATTTATTTTTCTGTTTTAGTGAATATAATATTTATTTATTTAAAAAAATAGTCATTATTCAAGGATTGATAAATACCGAGGAAGATTGACATTCCATTTTAGGGTCCAAATAAAAATTATATATTAAATATCATTTAAATAAATATTAATTAATTTATTTAAGAAATGTTATTTATTTTATCTAAAAGTTATAAGCATGTCAATGAAATAATAATATTATTTTTATTATTACATATAGGTCTCACTAATGATTAATTAATTAGTTAAGGGCCTATTAGAAAAATACTAATTCATAATATATATTTATAAATACCTAGTTATATCATTTTCTAGTATTAAAAATTTGAGAGATTATTGCACACAACAAATCCTCTCTAGATTATTCTCTCAACCTAGAGAAAACTAATTCTCTAGAACACTCTCAAGAATGTTGAGAGGATCAATCCTATTCCTCCCTCTCAAGTCCCCAAGGGAGATAGATAGAATACTTATTTCTAGAAAGTGATTCATACTAGAATCAATGGGTACGATACAAGGTGATAATCCTTTATTAATATTATGCAAAGATCTTCCTGTGATATTTTGAGGTTCATAGATCATGTGTGTATCACCCCAAGATGGATTTTTTACTCGAATCCTCTAAATAAATGATAAAATGACAAGAATATGTTAACTGATTCATTAATGAAGAATAATTACATGGTAAGGTAAATTTATTTATATAACTCAATTATAAATTATTATTTTTATAACTAAGAACATTCTAGTAAGAAATAAACTTGTTTAATTACAATGTAATGCATTACCAATCAAGATAAAAATTTCTTATGAATTATATAAATAATAATGGAAATAGATAATAATAAATAATGAAAGTATAATAAATATGACTCCATTTCATACTCTCCAGTGAACATCATTATACTAAAATGAATAGTACAAAATAAAAGTAATACAATACATGGAGTTAAGATATTGAATGAATTAATAATGAGAATTATTATTTTTGGGAATGGTATATATAAATATATAGTAACTAAGAGAAAATATTATCATTGGGTGTTATGAATATTGGAAAATATTCCTCTCAGTATTTATGACCATTAAGAATTATAACCATTGGTCATATAACCATTAAAAATAGACCATTAAGATTATTATATATTATGGTTAACGATAAGTGTTAATCATCATAGAATGGAGTATCATTGTCAATAACTAGTAGTAATATCACTTATAAATTTAATTTATTAGGGATTGAGAAGAATGTAGCATCATTGGGGTTTTACCCGGACCAAACCCAAGAATAACATTAACAAATAAGGTTGGATCATAATCATCTTTGGGAGAAGTTCAAGTTAGTGGAAATCACTACAAGATCAAAGTTGGTCAAACCAACTTATGAAAGTACTAACATTTTACACCTTACCTTTAAGTCTTATGGTAGTATGATATAGGGTTATGTATATCAGGGATAAGTAATTTGATAGTAAAATTCACTAGAAATGACATCATGTTTACTAAGATACTATATTTTTAATGAATGTATCACCTAGGCATAAAAGGTACAATGTTTATAATTATAGAATGAATTTCAAACAATTGATTTAATATTTTGAATCATGACATTGAAATTTTATATGAAGTGAAATTTATTTATTAAAATGAAGTAAAATATGGTAAAAATGATCAAATATGGTAAAATATAGTTGAAAACCAGCGGGGAATCATTAAATTCATACGGGGCTACAAGAATTTAAAAGTTTATCAATCTTAGAAAACCTAACTAAAAATAAAGTATCTAGAAATAAAATGTATCAAACCCACAAGGTAAAATCATATGTTCTAAATTAATTAAATAAATTGAAATTGAAATGGTTTGGTTTGTTTTGAGAAAGAAATAAAGTGTAGAAATGATTGAGTTTGATATATGAAGAGTGGCGTTCCATATTCAATTATTTTTATGTTTGTGTCCTTGGGATTCAACTAATAATGGACTTATTCAGATTTAGTGTCAAAATTGGGTCATTAGGGATCCTTTGTCTGAGTACCATAGAATAATCATGTGATTTCACTATTTGAATGGTCATCAACTAAACGAAATCACAAACGAAGGCAACCCAAAAACCTATTTAAACACAACTAACCTAGATTGAATAAATTGAATACAAAAAATCTGCCAAATAATTGATGGAATGAAATGATAATCCTTATAATGAAATATTGGTCATACAATACAAAAAGAAGATGAATTGGAATTGATAAATTGTGTCGTAGAAATAAAAAACAAGAATAAGAAAGAAAAAGAATCCCTAAGCAGTAAACCCCCTTCAATCAAATCACCCAGAACAAAGAATAGTACTCCCTTATGCTAGTAATGATAAGAATGAATCACATGGATAACCAAATAATAAATTCAATGATGAATAGTGGAAAAGAAGGGCACTAAATCATCACTCAGTGTGTGGCAGTCATCTGTCGGTGGCACTCCACCTCCTCTCATCCCCATTCTCATTCTGTTGTGTGGATGAGTCATGAATAAATATGAATTACCCTAAAACCATTGGCATCCAACATCATTATTTCTCTATCCATCGAAACTTACACGACATGTAATCCATGTCACCATTGGATTTTTTGTATCTGTGCTATACCAAACTTTTACTATGGGTATTTTATTACATGAAGTTTAATATCATTTCATAGAGTGAATTATTTCATGGATTTTCCTGAGTAGTAGAAAATCCATTTGAATCTCACGTCATGTAATGAAATACATGACCTGTAACTGTTCTTCTGAAGTTACACAACTCCACTTTGGCTTAAAAAATTTGATGTCATGCTACTTCGCTTTGCTCATGGAATAAAGTGTCATTTAGATCGAATATTTTTCTCTTTTCACTCAATTTCAAAATAATTATTTTATCCTTCCATAAATCAAAAAACAAGTCAATTCATCCATAATTCAGTATGAATAATCATTTAAATATATAATTTAACTCTTTTAATCACCCTTAAATGCACGTATGAAATACAGGTATCAATGGGAAATTTCAAATCATATATATGTAAGTATAACTCAAGTCATCCAAATTAGTTATATTTTAAAAAAAATTTGGCAAACAATTATAGTGGAGAACTAAGGGTAGGAATGAAGCAATACAGGGGGATAATGTATCACTAAAGTTAGTGGAGAAATAAAATAACCAATTCCATAAAATTCCACTCACAACACCTAAAAATACACACCCTATATTCTCAATAAACCACACCAAAAATTAAAAGATCTATATTCATAAATCACTTAAGAAGTCACTCTCATAACTCTCACATTAATCATGAAGAGTTTCGTTAGTTCTTTGGGTCAACCCTATGCCAAGAAGATCAAGAGAGGTAAAGGTTATCTTTCTCTCTCTTTAAAATTCCTATTTAAATTTCCATTTTTTCCCTTTTCTATTTACATGTTATTAACCTAATATTTTATTTAAATTAATGTATTTATTATTGTAACACCCTAGAATAAATCATCGGGTCAAACCCCGAGTTCCACATGACCTCAGATGTTCCTCCCTATACATTAGAGGCTTCCGACTAGGAGTGAGGGTATCAAGTGAAATAATGGGGAGATTATAACCTCTATCTGAGTTAACAATAAGAAATAAATAACCAAAAATTTCACAATATACAATTAGATTACATAGAAACCAATATACATACCATTTTTAATGAATTAATTCATAAAAAATAGACTCAAACTGGAATACCAAACACAAATTTCTCACTGAAAAAATCACATATACAAGATGGAAATAGAATAAAAGTACAATGAGGCTCTGCATCCAAATTTAATCCTCACATCCTCCAGATTACCAGAATCATAGAGAACTATCTTAATCAATGATTAAATCCATGCCTTCACCGAACATGTAACTACAAAAAAGTAAGGGCTACTCGAGTACCCAGGTGCCCTAGCACTTGATTAGGGTGTGAGTAAAAAGCAGTAAGGAACCACCAATGAGGTCTAATACCTAAATGGTAAATGAAATGTAGGTTCATGTGAAAATCTAAAAAGAAATTAAATAGGAAATACATAAACTCTACAATAATTACATATAATAACTAATCCAAAAGTAATAAATGACACCCATATTTCAAGAGGTTTTTTACTTACCAATCTTCCACAAACCCCCGATTGAACCTACTTAAGCTCCATGCCAAAAATATAGTGATAATAGAATTCAGGAATTGGATTCAGCCAATAAGTCATCACTAGTACTCTATAATATCCACAAGACTAATGATTCTAAGGTCTGGACACAATAACATCATTCTGCATCTCTCATAACAATCATTCCACAAGAGTATCATATATCGACACTACCTTAGGTTAGACAAAAAATCCACCATGCATTGAAACCGTTTCTTGGGTCAAGTCACCAATGACCATCGTGTCCCACTATAGCCTCTCAATTGAGATAAAATAAGACTATCATACATACATGTCATTCCACAAAGATATCATGTCCCTTCTCTAATTTGATATTGTCTTTATTTAATATGTAGCTTCTGAACAATCTCCCCCTATATGGGCACTAAGCCATGATAGACCCACCTGTCATTTTGGTACCATGCATAGAATTAAGATAATATAGAATATACTAAAAACATAACATGAAAATTTGTCATCATATCTTTCACTTATATCTAAAGGAATTACACAAAAATCATGTGTAATAATATAAAAACACACACCCATGTGATGATACATCAAACATGGTCTCACTAGATACACACACACACACATGTAATCCAATATCAAACATTTTATCATGGGAAACATATGAGCACAGATGTGATCCAATAAAAAATATAGTCTCATGGGATACTCATGCACACACATGTGATTAATCCATAGCCATAAAAGGACAACATCAAGCCAGTTCTTAAGGTTCCATAATGGCCCTGGTAGATTTTTTCAATCACATTAGCCATAGTTTCTTTAATTAGTTAATACCTACATATCATTAACTAATTAAGAATTATATAAAATTTATAACATAATTATTAAGTAAGGGTCATTCAAAAAAATTGTAAAACCTTTTATCACATTACAATAAACCAAGAATAATACTATACGGGAGATCACATAGGACCACCCACCTCAATACAAATACAACTCCCATCCTTGTAATTCCCAACTACTTTTCCCAGTCTGTCCAAGTCCATCTAGCCTCCATCAATCACCATTAGGTTATAATTAAATCCGAAAAATTCCAATTTAAATAATTATAAATATATTTTAATTAATTAAATTATTATAATAAAACTTATAACCAAAGGAAAAAGAATAATTACTGAAAGACATACCAGGTATTACTGCCAATCTAGAACCACACCCAACTACCCAAGGAAGGTCCATAACTATTTTCCAATGGTGTTCCCGAGAAAATACCTATCATGTAAAAAAACCTCATAAAATTTAATATAATTAACTTAAACTCTATCAAAAAACAATAATCAGGTTACATATCTTATCCTCAAAACCTTTTAATGGAGTTCGTTCCACTCCCGGCATGCTCCCGATTCTAAGGCATGTAAAATCCCCCCATTTAATTCCATGATTTGATGACTGATTCAACTCAATTAGACCAAAAAATAGAAGTAAATACCATTTAAAATACCATAAACATAACTTGTATAAATTAAATGAGTTTAATTCCACCTGATATCCTCTAGTCATGACAATGAAAATCCCCTTCATTCTCAGGCAATTCCACCATGATCTGGTGGGAATTTCAACCAATTATCTAATTGGAATCTAGTTAAAAACCAAACGACAATCAAGATGATAGAGGAGGTTAGGATTTGAAGATAATTGATACATAAACGGATTTAAAGGGCCAAGACATACTGAGATTAATGTCCCATGATGAATTTGATAATGATTTTTCACCACATGAGGAAGATGGATCCATGATTGAAGAAGAATGAAGGATCTTACCCTAATTTTAAAAGGGTTTGAACCTAGATCCTCCCTAAATCAATGAGATATCATATATATAGGATAAGAGGAGTGTATGATTGAATGTATATAAAAACATCATGAAATGAAGGTTAAACATGAGGGGATCTAAAAGTTTTAAAAGGCCAAAAGGACCTCACTAAACTGCTGCCAAGCATGCCACATCGGCTAACAGATTGGGGTCCTCTGGATTGCCTTTGGTCTAAAATAAACTCAGTATAGGCTCTCTGAATAGACATCAATTAATACTAAGTTTTAGTAATCCTTCCCTCAAAAATGATTATTTGATGGATTTAGTAGTAGCTCTAGTTGTTGAGGTCCTCATCTATTGATAACCCGATCTCTGAGTCACCCATTGTTCTTCCTTTATAGTACGAAACAACTATTTAGTAATTTTAAAAATTAGGAATCTTAGTACATATCCCATTTATTACAATGATCCATCAAATAGATAATAATTTCATGTTCCATCTAAAATTCATAACTCGTAACAATGCGGGTTCTTACAACATCCCCACAATATTGCTTCATTTTCTTGAAAAGTTGTGGCAACATGTGAATCACACCTTCTAATTTTACTCGATATTCATTAAAAGGGAGTTATCCATGTTTGATCCTTTAATTACACCACACATTAGTTTCGTGATTATTCTTGACTGCCTATCACTCTCTTCAAGTATGAATCCAAGCATGAACACTATATGATGATCCAAGACCTCACATTTATCCAACATTGAGACCACAATAACTACATCCATTAAAGTCAACATGCCAAAATGTCTTCAAAAAAATAATCTTGAATTATTATTATTCTCCCCACCATATGAATATTTATATGTAATATGATTATAACTGTCCAATGACACTCCCAGTGTAGTTCAGTTGTATCATGCCTCATCATATAAAAAATACGAGTTAAAAATTTATACCACTTCCTCAATCTAGATTTAAAACTGAAACAATGCATATCTATCGACCATACACTACATATAAACATTGAAATTCCATGAAATTACTTGAATAATCCTTAATCGCTTCTATCATACCTGATATAATGATTTCAATGTGGTTTAAACCCACTGCATTTAGTTTTATGTTGAAACACTAGTCAATACCCTTCCAGTCAACTTCCCATCATGGTTATCAGTCTTAAAAACAAATGATTAATAACCCACTAATCGAAATTACTTATGCCTCAGTTTAATCATTCAATTAATCTAACATCTATACCAAAATAAAATATGAATTTGAAGGAACTTCTCGAATTAATTCACCAAATTCTTACACTAGCTACAAAGTTCTCAGTCGTGCACCAAATCGCCAATGTTATGAATCACTCTCGAATCATAATGATTATGTTATAAGTTTAATGCCCTCATATAGTATAAATATATCAACACATCTGAATTTAACATGAGGAATTGATTTCATAACCAGATGATCTCGGGTCCATTATTCATACACCTTTTGGAGTAACCATGAGAAACCAATGGTTAGTATTACCCTAAACCATGATGCTTCTGATTTGAGGTTCATTTCCCAATGACCGGATTGATTCTCCCAACTATAGGAGTAACCTTATGATTGAATTTTAGTGTATACATCTGTCTACCTGATACCAAACTAGTTCATCATTGAATGTAATGAATAAACAAGACCATCTATTCACTCTCAAATACCAAGAGATACAACAAGAACTACACACACTTAGATTACTCATAATGTAGTTTACTATATTCAATGATCCACTATTATGTATGTTATATCCTATAGTATCCTATGTGTGTGTTGAAACTTTTGACCCAATAGGTTTCATTACCTATACACAAGACGTTACTCTAAACTGTGACATTTACATCAACATCAAACTCGAGTTGATCACACAATGACACATGATTCACTGCGAATATCATCTATCATCACAGACACAAATCCATACCCAACAACCACTAGACCACCAAGTTATGTGAGCTTCACATCAAAGGTTTCCAACATAATGGTCACCTTTATCCAATTTAGTCAATGAAATATAACCACTATCTCTTCTATGTTCATCTATAGGGCCTAAAAAATTCTCAATGGTCTTCTCACCACCATATCTACTAATTTAATGGAATTCATGCATAACCATAGTATGAATACTCCCATACCAAGGACTTATCACGTAGGAATGATAATAAAACTATTTTATTAACAAAGAGTGATTTTCCTTGAGTCACACATCTTCGAGTCAAACTCATTGGACTCTTTAACCACATATAGTCTAAAAGATCCACATCCTTAGGGATCGATCACTCTCAATGCTCAATTTAGAAACAAGCATCTTTTATATGCCATGATATACCATAGGTTCAATAGATACTCAATAATAACCTAATAACCACACAAATAGAATTACGCTCTCACCCTTATACTAAAGGAACACCAAGAAAAAATAGTTTCATGTGATTGAAAGATTCTACCTTTTGACCCAAAACTCATATAATGGGTAATTGAAATCACGTTGATCTATACTCATAGGATCTAAGTAAACTCTAATGATCTTCCTCTAAGAATTTATAAGGTTATTCACATGCACATGGGATTTTTTTAGAAAAATCCACCCCTTAAGAACTGACCTTGACTATTCCTTCACAGGAATAAATTCTCACTCAAGAAACTCCCATGTAGTTTGATGAATCAACTCACTAGTAATTAGAGTCACATCTAAATGGATATAAGGTTTTTTACAAAAAAACTCAAAACAATGTCTCAATATAGTTCATAGCTCACAAAACATTGTTTAGGTATATATATTTAGATGTTTTACGATGAATTCCTAATACAGAAACCAAATTGATTTAAAATATTAGTATTTAAGTTAAATAGAATTCCATTAGATGTTACATAAATAAATCCACATAGGTTTATATTGTCCCCTTAATTAACCAGACCCAATCTAAAAATCCTTCACACAAGATTCTTTATTAAGGTAGTTAATGCCCGATAATGACCAAACAAGGTACAATACACCACCTATTCTTATAGTGGGTGTATCATCATCATTGTAATTATTATAGCCTATGTAAAAAACACTATAGTATCACATGACCTTATATCAGAAGTAGACACACCCATATGAACCCAACATGTCGAACATGATTCATGTGATTCCTCTTTACGATAAGGCCTAGAGTCAAACCCATATGAAATTATAAACCTCAAAATCCATGTTTTCACATGAGGTGAGATGAAATAACCAAGAAATAGAAATGAAGAGCATTAAGACCATTGAAAGAGAAACCAATTTTTTCCTATAGACCGGTCAAGGTTCTAGTGCTCTGCTAATGTGTATAGCAGCACTTGGGTTGAATCCTCAGTGATGATACTTTTTAATAGTTGATTGTTTTTAGTAAATTGTATTCTGATTGGGAGGTTTGTTTGTAGATATTATGAAATAATTTATGGATGATGTTTGATTTAAAAAATTGATAAATATTGGGGTGAGTTTATTTTTGGGGATTTAAGATTATGATATCCTTGAGATTTTCTTTATATTTCATTAAATTAATACCCACTTCACAAGAAGATTTTGATCAGAATTACCAAGTGTTAATGCTTTAATCCAATCCATATCTTAACATAGGATTCTAATCATTACCATTACTTGTTTATGGTAGCATATTTGTGGTTCCAACAATATATGGAATTCCTTTATTAAACAAAACATTTCATTAATCTATGACATATAAAGTTCAACATACACAATATTAACTCAAAGAATACTCATCGAGAAAAATCACTCAATCACTGAATATCCCCAAATTATAACTCACCCAAATAGTATATTTACTTAGAAATTAATATGTTTATTAATCTGGTAATATTTATTTTTGGTGATGAATTATATATAGAAAAAAAAAATAATGGGATAAGAAAAGAGTTGTGCACTGAACACACACACACGAACGATTATGAGAATTAAAAACGAACTATAGATTGGATGAGAAAGTGAAAGAAGGGAAGGGGAGTCAACTTTATTTAAAATATTTTAATAAAATTAATATTAAACTACAGAATTTGGATGATAATAAGAGATATTTATGAATAAACTAGCATTAAAATAGAATTACAAAAAAAGACTTACAGGATTACAAGAAAGAGGAATACAAAATTAAATGAAAACAAAGAGAGAAGGAAGTGTATCGCAAGTGAAAAATTGAGTATGTAAGGTCCTCACAAGAATTTTGAAAGTATTTGGTCGTTTCAATGTATGATCTTCTCTTATAAAATGCCAACCACATGCAAGGAGAAGATGGGGTTATATTTATAGACCAAGGAGGTGGACAGTTTGCATTCCAAATATTCCCCTCCACTTGCATCGCCAATTTGGACATCCAGACAGATGAATCTAGAGATGATATCAGTTTACAAGTTTTATATATTTATGTTTAATATCATCCCTAAAAATTTGGTGGCCCTTGGGGTTTTGTAGCCAATGTTATGGTGGTTTTAATAAACAATCTTAAACTGTCCATTTCTATCCATGATTTTTCGATGGCTGAAATCTGAATGGATTTTTGAATAGGAATATGCCTGCAAATAAAAATAATTTATTTTAAAAAGTTGTACTACCATATCTTATATTTCACAATGAAAAATACCATCTTTATTGGATTATTAAATCATAAGAAAATGTAGGAATATTGTCCTGATTTTAATTCCTGGCCAGAATGGTGGGATGGACATCAAAGATTCATTTGGGACCCTTGTTTTTGGATTTGGGACTTGAAATTTTTATTCACGACTCCTTGAATTTTTATAAGATTTTTTAGGATAATGAATGAATTTTCACTTCTGGATTGATCCCAATAATTCAATATTTGTGGATGGTCCAATTTCTCCACAGATTTTGTGGGCCTTCTTGTGTGGTCCATATGACCCTTCAAATGGAATAATTGGCCAATGATTCCTTCTAATGATATGTGGGAAATTGAATAAGGAATCCTAAAAACAAGAACAATAAAATTTGGATCAGTAGTGGGATATTTATTATTAAAAAATTATACATACTTGAATCTGGATGAATTCAAATAGTGCTATAAAATTATATTTAATATTTAAACATTAATATTTCACACAAATTATGCAAATTTCATATAAAATAAGTAAAGTGATTATATAATAAGTCATAAAAATATTAATAACATAAAATAACCCACACTTAGTCTTGTTCATGTCCTCATGTGCAACAAATATAAAAACATAACAAAATTATTTTCACTCACCAACAAATATTAAAATTTCGTTTTCCCCAATCAGGGGAGGTTTAGAAAATTTCACTCATCCATATTGAATTAAACCACAAGTTTTTATAGAAACAATTTTCCAAAAACAATTCATTTTTTCATTCTCAAATTTAGAAAAAGAAAATTTTGGCACACAAAACTCACCCCTCTGAATATGATAAAATTAATTTATGGAGTTTCACTCATTCACCAACTAGAAGTAAAAATCGTAGAGTTTGTAGGAGCTCTCAGCTTCCACTCCCTATCCTAAAGTGTTAAAACATTAAGAAGTATTTTTAGGGCGTTTTTTGTGGCTATGGGATGGTAAGGAGATGATATCCAAAAGATAAGAAAAAGGGGGTAAAACACCAATAGGAAAAATAAAAAGCACATTTTTTTTGAAATGAGACATGAAAGGAAATGGAAACACATATTTCTGAGGGAATGTAAATGTAAAATAAGACAAAAAATAGGAAATAAATTTGAATTGGATGATAAGATGAAATATTTACAGACCACAAAACTTCTCCCAATGACATAAGTGTTCATTTTTTCCTTTTTTTTTGTATTTTTTCAAATGTTTAACTTGAAAAAAATATTACACTCATCTTCCAAACCATGTTTGATATCCTTATGACACTAATTGTAATAGTTATAACAATATCAGAGGTTGAGGAA
This sequence comes from Viscum album, assembly GCA_963277665.1. Classification (NCBI taxonomy): domain Eukaryota; kingdom Viridiplantae; phylum Streptophyta; class Magnoliopsida; order Santalales; family Viscaceae; genus Viscum; species Viscum album. Next base: position 682,321,275 of record OY728139.1, on the reverse strand, counting down.
GAGTTATTTTTGACCCACCTAAGACACAACCCATTATTATTTTCATTTTTTTTGTTTTTTTGTTTTTTTTGAAAACTTTTAAATATCATTTGTACATGAAAAACATATATACATTCCCAAACCCCACTGAAGGACAACATCTCCCCCATAGTTAAATTTATGTTTGTCCTCAAGAATATGATAACATAGTGAAAATAAACAAAAGGGTACCCAAAATGAAATCAATTCCCCCACACTTAAATTTCAAAAATTTATGCAATGAAAATCCATGTTGATATTGGGTGGGATAAGGAATTAGGATTATAATGTGGCTAACAATGAAAATGTTTTCATAGTCTCGAAGGGGCTTTCAAAAGAAATATTAATGTATGGTTAATGGGAGACTATTTGGATATTACAATTCTCATGGGGTTCAGAAAATGCCTTTATCATATTAATGCAAACCAAAGTAGGAAATTCAGCTTGAAGGTCCACAAAATCAATACTCTAAAATGGGGGTAAAAAACACACATTTTGAAAATATGGCCATAGGTGGCCTTAGAATGAAAGATAATTTTGTTCCTCACTGTTGGAGAAAATAATTTTCCAAATAAAAAATTGACCATTCAAAATTTATTGGTTTTGACAAAAGATTATTTATCCAAGGTAATGATGAAAATACAAAAGTTTTGAGATGAAAACATATCTTTTGACTCCCCAAAATAGTTGGAATTTTTTTTTTAAATTTAATGGTGAGTAATTATGACTCTTTTTTTACTTTTTATATCTCAGTGGTTTTTTTTAATTTTTATTATTTAAAATACAAAATCATAAAAAAGAGAAAGACAAAAAGAAAAAAAGGGTTTGATAATGAAAGTGATAAAAAAACAAAAAATATAGGAAGAATAAGAAAAAGGGTGGAAGAGAGAGAAGGAGGAAGAAGATAGAAATAGGGAGTTAAAGGGAAAGAGGTGCCCCTGGTTTGTATTTGGTGGGTCTCTGTCTCTATCTAGCGGTGGGTCTATGGAATTCGACGGATTCTTGGGGAATGTTTCCTCTCTAATGATGCTTTGGAAAATTTTCATTACCTGGAAGAGAATAAAAAACAAGAAAAATTATTCATTTAATAAAAACTAAAAAGAAATTAAAATTTTATAAAAGTAAAATAAAACATGGGTTGCCTCCCAAGAAGCACTGCATTTATTTTTTCTATAGAGAGACAATTGCAGTGGACTACCCATAGTCCAATGACATCCACCGTATTTTCTCAACTCCAGTATGCTTCTAGAAAAACTTCTCCTTTGGGAGGCTTGGTGATTCATTGGATAATTTCATCCCATCCTTATTGTTTTGCTTGATATTCAATGGGGGTGGAAAGAGAATATGACTATTCTCCCTTTGGTCTTCAACGTGATGAATGATTTTATCCATAATGTGATGGTTTTCTATTATTGGAAATTTAGGAAGATGTATCAATTATGATTTTTCATTTATGTAAGGTTCAAATAACACAAAACCAGAGTATGCAATACCAATTGTTTTTGACTCATTTATTTCATCTCTTACCAATGTAGAGTAATGGGGATCAGTGGAGTCATAAGACTAAATAAAATTTTCAATATCCTTTATATCAATGTTGTTCACCAAAGAATGGTAAATTTCAACCTCACCAGTGATCATTTTATTAATTAGGGAACAAACATCACAAACATCACTACCATCTAGAAAATATAAACACATTGGTTCAGGGTTCAACTCAAAAATAAAACAAGTTTCATAATCACGGATAAAAAATGATGAATGTTGGATAATCATATTTGAATAAAAAAATGAACATGCTTGTTCATTTTCCCTATTACCGTCCAAGTTGGAGCAGTGGATGTTAGAGGTGAGATGGGATTCCAAATATTTTTCAAGATCATTTTGATCAATGGACATTGAATTTGTAATGTCAACATCTGCTTCTCCATTTTTGACTTGGTTAATGATGATGAAATATTCACAAACTCCTCTATCAGCTGAACAAGAAGAACATGATCGATTGGGACTCAACAAACTCTCAGAGATAATTTTGAAATCATGGATAAGGAATACAGAATGATTCTCTAATGGGTATCGCATAGACTGAAAAATATTGAACTTGACCAGTTGGTCACCAAATTCCATGGATAAGATGTCAGCATGGACATAAATTTTGGTTTAAATGTCATGAGTAAAGGTCTTCCTATAATCAGAGGAGATTTGAATTACGTTGTATCACCTTCCATGCGAAGGACATAGAAGTCGGATTGGAAGATAAGATCATTGACTCAGATAAGGACATCCTCGATTATACCCTCTGGACCAATAGTGCTTCGATTGGATAACTGAATGAAAACACCTGTTGGATGTAAGGGACCTAGACTATTGTTGGAGAAGATGGATTTGGTCATGACATTAATTGAAGATCCTAGGTCTATGAGTGCATCATCAAAGTTGGAACATCCAATTTGGCATAGAACTATAAAGGTCCCTGGATCTTTTCACTTTATGGGAATAGACTACTGGGTTAAAACATTTTTGAAGGACCTAAGTTGCCTCTTATGGGTTCAAAATTCCTTAAGAAACTTCTTGTACTTAGGGATTTGTTTTAGGGCATCTAAGAGTGGAATGTTGACTTCAACATGTCTAAACATGTCAAGCATTTCAAGATCGGTTTCAAAGGACTTCATTGGCTTTGAAATGGATTGAGTAAAATGAATTGAGTTCCTAAGTGGAATGGAAGGAGTTGAGGGAATGGATTCAGATTCCTTTTTAAGTTTCTTTTTCTTTTCTTTTTCAAGGTCAACATTTAAAGGGGGGGGGGGGTGGTGGACTTATCTTGGGGAATAGAAATTTGTTTTCCCGATCTAAGTGCAATTGCACTTACATTACCCTTGGGTTTGGGTAACGGTTGGGTTGGGAGTTGGGAAAATTTTGATTTTTGTTGCTGGCTCAGGTGGGATTCAAGTTGACCAATTTGTGTTTCAATGTTCTTGAGGCTAGAATGGGTGAAGGAGGAAAGATATTCTACAGTGGTTTCCCATGGTTTCTTGGATGAAGAGGCTTGTCCCGGATTGGGATTACCTTGATTTTGGTTCTTGGGAAAGCAATTGTATTGGTTTGGGAATTGGGAAGGCTCACTAGGATAGTGGTATCCTGGAGGATGATTGTTTCTTTGAGGTTGAGGAATAAAAGGATAAGGTTGTTGGAAGTTACCAACACCTTGAACATATTGGAATTGGTTTGGGTTTTCATGAGGGTATTGAGAGGGATGAGTAATGGGATTCCCATATATCAAGTTAGGTTTATATGTAGTAGATAAGGGCTCAGAATGGGGTTGTTTGAACTATCTAACCAACTAACCTGATTATTGAGGGTTGGGGTTCCGCTGATCATATACTACATTGAGCTCCATTGGTCTAGATGAATCAGATTGATCCTCTTGAAGTTGTTAACATGTGTCATTTGGATGAGATGGGGAGCTAAAGATTCCATAGTTCTTGATAGGTCAAGGGAACAGAGATTGTGGAGAATATGAGGTTGGGGCTTTGGATGCCACAACTAGTTATCTCACAAGACCTGTAAGTTCACTATGTCATCTTGTTCGAATCTATGTATTGATTTTCTTGGAATTGTTTTACTTGATCATGTGCTCGAGTATGGAATTGTTGTGTATTTTTATCCATCTTTCTTATGATATCTCTAATAGCTGCATGAGTTTTATCAAAAAGATCACCACCACTTGCAACATCAATGAGGGTTCTCTCTATAGCCAATAACCCCTCATAGAAGTATTGGATCAAGAGTTGGTCAAAGATTTGGTGGCATGGGTAGGTTACAACAAGATTTTTAAACCTATCCTAGTAATAATGGAGTGATTCATTTGGGAATTGATAGATACCACTTATTTCCTTTTAGATAGAAGTAGTTCAAGAAGCAGGAAATAATTTCTCTAAGAAAACTTACTTCATGTCATTCCATGTGGTTATGGAACTGGTAGGGAGATAGTTAATCCATTACTTTGTGGAGTCAGCTAAGGAAAAAGGGAATTCTAAGAGTTTGATTTGTTCCTTAAAACCCCTTGATGATTCATGGTAGAGAACACCACTTGGAACTCTTTAAGGTGGAGATGTTGATCCTCATCTTCAAGTCTGTGGAAATGAGGGAGAAGATTAATCAAACCTGATTTGAGTTCGAAGTCACCCTATATGTTTGGATATTGAATACCAAGGGGTTGGTAATTCATATCAGGGGAAATGAGTTCTTTAAGTTTTTATTCCCTAGGATTGGCCATTTCTAATTCAACTAGTTGGACAAGGACTGGTTATTGAATTATTTTATTATCCCCAATGTTCCTCCTAAGTTAGTGAAGAGTTTTCTCAATTTTAGGGTCAAAAAAATTCAAGGGATTTTTTGGGAGGCTACGGGGTATTCAGAGAGATGTTGGAAGAAAGATAAAGATGGGTTTTTTCTTTTTGTTTTTTTTTTCTGTTTATGATTTTTATGAGATGGTGGATTTTTCTTTGTGTTTTTTTCAATTTTTTTAAATTTTGTTTTGTATTTGGTTTTTTTACAATAACCATAAAATAAAGACTACTTAATTTCACCATCCCTGGAAATGGTTCCATTTCTAAGCATGACCGATTGTCTCCTATTGAGTGGTCAAGGTACTAATGCTCTGCTAATGTGTATAGAAACACTTGGGTCGAATCCTCAATGATGATACTTTATAATAGTCAATTGTTTTAGTTGATTGCATTTTGATTAGGGGTTGGTTTTCAGAGATTATGAAATAATTTATGGATGATGTTTGATTTAAAAAATTGATAAAGATTGGGGTGAGTTTATTATTGTGGATTTAATCTTATGATATCCTTAGATTTACTTTATATTGAATTAAATTAATACCCACTTCACAAAATTATTTTGTTCGGAATTTCCAAGTGTTAATGATTTAATCCAATCCATAAATTAACATAGGGTTCTAATAACTACCATTACTTATTTATGATAGTGTATTTTTGGTTCCAATAATCCATGGAATCTATATATTAAACAAAAAATGTCATTAATCCATGACATATAAAATTCAACATACATAACATTAACTCAAAGAATACGCATCGAGAAATATATTTCAATCACTTAACATAACCAAATTATAACTCACCCTAGAGGTAGATTTAATCATCCATTAAGAAGGTTATTAATCTAGTAATATGTATTTTTGGTGATTAATTATAAATAGAACAATAATAATGGGATAAGAAACGAATTGGGCACTGAACACACAAACACGAACGATGATGTGAATTAAAAATGAACTTTAGATTGAATGAGAAATAAAAATAAGGGAATGAGATTCAACTGTATTTAAAATATTTTAATAAAATTAATATTAAAATACATAATTTGGATGAGAATAAGAGTTATTTAAAAGAAACTTTCATTAAAACATAATTACAAAAAAAGGCTTACAAGATTACAACAAAGAAGAACACAAAAGTAAATGAAAACAAAGAGAGGATGTAGGGTATCTCAAGTGAAAACATGAGTATGTAAGGTCCTCCCAATAATTTTTCAAGACTATTTTTAGGAAAGTCTATTCTTCCCTCTTCTGAAATTCCAACCACATTCAAGGAGAATAGGGGTTTGTATTTATAGACCTAGGAGGTGGACAATTTTCATTCTAAATCTGACCTCCACTTGAATGGAATATTTTGCCATCCAGAAAGCTGAATCTATAGATTATCTCCCCATCCAAGATGTATATATTGATTTTTTCTGTCATCCCTCAAAATTTTGAGGCCATTGGACTTCTACAGCTAATGTTATGGTAGTATTAATGAACAATGTTAAACTTTTAATTTCTATCCATGCTTTTTCGATGGCTAAAATACGAATGGATTTTTTTAATAGGAATGTGCCTTAAAATAACACTAATTTATTATAACAAGTTGGTATCCCATATCTTATATTTCACACGGAAGAATCCTAGTTTTATATGATATTTAAATCAGGAGAAAATGTAGGAATATGGTCCTGATTTTCATTCCTGTCCAGAATGGTGGGCTGGATTTAAATGCTTCATTTGGGCTCCTTGTTTTTGGATTTGGGAATTTAAATTTTTATTAATGACTACTTTAATTGTTATCTGAATTTTTGAGCAGAATGAATGAATATTCAATTCTGGATTGAGCTTAGTAATTCAATCTTCATGGATGGTCTGGTTTCATTACAGATTCTGTGGGACTTATTGTGTGGCCCATATGACCCTTCAAATGGAATTATTGACCAATCATTCCTTCTAATAATATGTGGGACATTGAATAAGGAATTGTAAAAAACAAGAACCACACAATTTGTATCAGTAGGGTGATAGTTATTATTAAAATATTAAACAGACTTGAATCTAGATGAATTCAAATAGTTCCCTAAAATTATATTTAATATTTAAACATTAATATTTCACAAAAATTATGCAGATTTCATATGAAATTAGTAAAGGGAGTATATAATAATTCATTAAAATATTAATAACATCAAACATACCCTGGTAACATGGAATTACATTGAATATGTTGTTCACGATGCACCATACTAAAGTGTGCCTCTCTATATTCTAGAGGCAACTGAATAGCAGTGAGGTCCTAAAGAGATATAATGGGAATACAAATCCCTTTATATTAGAATTAAATAATAGTGGAAATAAACTAAACAAATAAATCCATAAACTATAAACTATGCATGAATATATAACTCAAATGATTAATTCAATAATAAATGGAATGACGCATAAAGAATCAATCAAACACTCAATAACACAAAAAAATGATAACCCATTGGTAGGATCACACATACTGGGTAAATAAATAAGGGATACAAAATAAATGGATCTACTAGTAGTTTTGATCCAAACGACATTACCAGTCCCCATGATTGTTGATCTTCTCCAACTGAAACCTCAGACATCACACATGTGATCCAAGTGGATCAAGAAATACTAGGACTCCACCTGATCCAACATGAATCCTATGCTTAACATGAAAAAATACCTAAGGTGTAAACAAGCCCTAAGGTACTTGCATAGTGAGTGAGAAATAAATCTATGTAAGACAAGAACATATGTGTGACCCTAAGATCTCATTCCAAGTGTCTAAAACAACTAAAAACATTTATAGGGATCTAGGACTATAATATCATGATGTGGATTATAAAAAAGAACCTCTAAGTCAACTCATATATAGAACATACCAAGCCTAAGTAGTCATGTAGAACTAGCTATGATAATATAAGTCAACCCGAGTACACCTTTTCTATAATCCATAATCCATGATCTAGGAGCACCCTATACATAGACCTCTATCCAATAATGACATAAAAACAAACAATAACCTTTATGTAGGTTCTCCATGCCCATATCGAGGGAGTATACTCACCTAGATCATCCATTATCACCATAGACATTCCTAACACCAGCCAACCAATCGATGAAGGAGAGCATCAAAATCAATCTCAGGGCCAATATCTAATCCAATAGTATACTAAAGGTAACCTCGAATATCTAAAAAAAAGTAAGAAACTACCTCAAAATTTCATGGAACAAGACACCAAAACAAGGTGTACTCACACAGTTCCCCATAGTCAATAGTTTATAAGGAAACATCATCAATACTCTAAAGAAATGTAAGAAAAAGATACTCTTCAAGGGGAAACACCAGTAAAGAAAACCTCAAGAAAATTACATCCAACAAGAACGTGAAAACCAAAAAGGGTAACTCCTAATAAATAGCACTCTAATCCAAGGTCATCAAAGAAACCTACCCAATCATCCCTCAATGTCCAACCATTGATGCACAATCAAAAAAACACCTGCATGGGATCCAAATGCATCACTATTCTTGAAAGGGAATTCTCACTAGCTGACCATGGTATGCACTGATCACTAATAATAATCCTCACACAATGTGATCCTTAAGAGTCCCTCAAACTCTATTAAACAATTAATTAATTACACCTAGTCGTAACTACCATCCCATGAAATCAAGACATCCTGAAGGATCCAATAAATTCAACCCTCAAACATAGTATTTAAAGTTAATCAACTTTATCCAATAGAAACTGGTCACAATATCCCTTGATCATCCATGATCTAATTAGAGATACTACTCGATCCCACATTTTGGGAATCATTTTAAATAACCTAGAAAAATCCATCTTAGAATCCAAAATCCACATCATCTGACTAGAACAAGACCCTCACTTAGACCTCACATGTCACAACCGAAACCATAGGTGTATTCTAAAAACAATCCTCAAAGAAATCCTCCTGCTAAATATAAATCAATAAAAACGCCCTCTAGAAGGCCACTATAAATCAAAATGATCTCACCATCATGATATATGTGAAAAAACAATCAGAATGGAGTTCTCATAAGTCCCATTCCAGTACCCAGGTGAAAAAAGAGAAATACCTCCAAGGAGGGAGTACACGAAGTGTACCTTAGGTACATGACCAGTATCTCAAACAAGCCTCCTTGGTCATGTATCCCAGCTGACCTGGAAAATAATTTTCAAATTACATGGGGGTGCAATCACCCTACATGGTGTTTCATCCACATTGGGTTCCTAGTATAATACCTATCAATGTACCCTAGAAGGGTCTAACCATATACTCCACATAGTCCCTGTCCATGTACTACACTTGGGATTTAGATTTGTACCCTAAATGGCCATTATCCCCAACACAGGGTATCAGACTGTACCCTGGGCCACACCTAGAGTTACTCTATATAGAGTTCCCCAAACACACACACACACACACACACACACACACACACTGTGTGGTCTTCATATTTAACCATATCCCCAAAAATAGGAACAAATAGTATGCAATTCAATAATACACACCGTGTGATTGGGTTTTACCAAATAGAAAACACTCCAAATACCCTTGAAAACCTTGATTCTATCCAAAAAACTATAGTTTATCCCTATAAGGTGCTCGAAAACACAAAAAATATTAAGAAATAAAAACTAAAATAATTTCGGTATTTGTGTCTAAAAAAATAAATAACGCCCACCACATGAAGAAATCATTGAAGCTTCATGTCCGATATGTGCCACACAACAAATGACACTCGATCCACCTCCTTGAATGAGCCCTAGAGGCTCCTCCTCCCACTTATATCTCTTCTATCTCAGATAAAGGAGAAACCCAAATTGGGGGAATTTGAGTATGTACGAATCCATGGTATGGAGTAAATAAAAGGAAAAATAAAATAAAAATAAAAATAAATAAAAAATAAAAATAAAACCGGGCCCGACCCCAACTCCAACGCCCCATGCAAGGTCAAGCATCACTAAGTCAAAACCTCCCATTATGGACACAACCATGGTACTAGAATTTTAATTTGATTATGAAATTGAGATATCAGCATTTGAATATGTGTGGATAATTAATATAAAATCAATTAAATATAAAATATTTTATGAAATGTTGAACAAATTAAAATTATACTATACTCATGTCATATAGTAAATACCCTATTGTAAGGACAAAAAAGTGGTTAAAGATATTATCTGAGATAATATTATACGAGAAATTACCATTAACCATTCAAAAACTAACTGAGACAAAAAATACCATTTTTTTTTATTTTCTCAACCTTTCACGGTGTGGTTCGTGACACCTATGTTGGTGAGGTGACATGTGGGGCCTTATTTCTTTGTGGATCTCCTAGACCACCTCCAAACTAGGAATAGTTCCATTATGACACTACTCTCTCACAAACATGTTAATGATTTTTTAATGAAGAGGCTACATTAGTGACAACACACTCCTAGTTTTTTGGGATACAACTTTCACAGTGGCTGAAATGTGGGAATGTTTACATGATGATAATGTCATTCATTTGGATTAAAGGGGGGGTACTTATAAGGGAACCTAGAGTCATGAGAAGAAACAAAAACCATAAAAGGATAAACCATTAATATAGTATCACATGTAAGTTAGAACATGTTTGATCGATCATTTTCAAGCTTAAAGGATTCATACTAGTTTCATCATTCTCTTTTTGATGGAAACTATAATGTGCTTCCTGACTACAACAGATTTAGTTACGTGAACATAGTTTCCAAAGGAATTCAGTCAATAGAACTTTAATAGTGACTATGGAATTCACATTGGTTAAAATTAAGGAACATGGGGATTATGTTCACCTTTTTAGGGGGAATTGTTACATACTTACAAACTCAAAGATTTAAGACACATTCTATTCAATCCGTCTTAACTCCTAGTGTAGGATCAGTTACACCTATTAAAGAAACCAAAACCAATTTAAATATTTGATGTAGACGTATATATGTATTAGAGGTACTTCATTGACATGACCATCTTTATATATTATAGGTTCTCTATCAATGGAATCATCTATATATATTTACAGTTCTTCATCATTATATTACTAATGGTACTATGGTTTGAGTCCACACAATTGGGAAATTTGGAATTTGTCACCATCCAAGGAGGTAGTAGGTTTTTTTGATGTTGGGATAAGGAAAAATATATGGGATTATTATATATCCTCATAAAAGGATTCAGAATCTATATAGATCAATGTCTCTTAATGGGACTTGTCATAAATTTTAAGGTTGGGTGACACAGACCATAGTGGTTCCCTTAAGGGTGTGTAATCATTAACAATTCCATGTATTTCAGAGTCATTTTGAATGTATTTCTAGGTAAAAGAGTTCTGAAAATGGCTGGTGTGGGATTTGTACATAAGTAACTCTTTCTGGTTTTCCCTCAAAATAAATGTATCCAAATGAAGAAAAGTATGGGTTTTCAAGTAATATTGACTAGAAAATATAAATGTGGCCTCATAGGGACTATGGAATTAATGATATGGATATGGATCATAAGGGATATATCTTGGAAAGGATATGTTATTAGATGATAGGTTTAAACCTAAAAATAAAAACTATATATCTTGGTTAATAGGAATCAAAACTCATATAGTTTGTGTTTTTTAGTTTATGGAAGTGAGATGTTGAAATGGCATGTAGTTTAATGTCATGATGTAAAGACACTATTGTGAGGTTTTATGTCATGTGACTAGGATGCTTGTGAAATTAAAGAGGTAACAATTGATGCATGCACGATCGTTGACACAAGAGTCAAATGTAATTATTTTTAAAACCTATTTAAAACATTTATAGAAAGAGAAGGAGTATAATATCCATAAAGAAGACAACATAAAAGTGTGTGACAATAAAATAAAAACAAACAAAAATAATGAAAATAGTGGAAATGTTATTATGATGGTGATTATTAAATAAGATAAACGAGATAGAGAAATATATAAACTGACAGTTGGTGAATTTATGTGAATCAGACTGTCTAAAATTGGGTAAAAATTATTTTATCTATATAAAAATTAATAAACAAAACTATGTCAGTGAATTTCAAGATTTTGTGTTGAAACACCTAAAATTTGTTATGTGATCCCCATAGTACAATGAAGTCTCCTAAAATATGACCAGTCAACCAAATTTCAAGAAAATAATTATTCTTTGATAGAGAAGGGATTAATTATCCCTTTATAATTTCTAGTAATTTAGATAATGATCAAAACTAAAAATATTCTATATCATATCTAGTTGTTACATAGAATAGAAAAAAAATGGTGCTCATAAAAATGGAAATAAAGAACACTATACACTAAACTATACTAAAAAAATTATGAAGCTGAAATGAAAATATATTGAAAATATCAATTCATTCCAGTCTGAATCCCTTAAGGAAAATTAAGTTCACATGTTTATAGTGATTCAAAGAGAAGTATTTGAATGACACATATCAAGACAATAATAAAAGAAAATGAGAGATAGGAAGAGAACTTCTCTATTGAAGCCAACTTATTCCTCAAGATCCATATCCTGCAACTCCTACATTAAGAGTTCTCTTGTCTCTAGATTTTTAATGTTCTTGAATATGATATTTACTTCCCTCATTAATTAGTTCCATATTCTGCTGTTAAAGAAATTTTATTCCACATTTAAAAATCAAAACAGTCTAGATTCTTTCATACCCAAATTTTCTTGTTGGAAACAACATAATTATCATTCATCTCCTAAAATAATGACTGTAATGTGAAAACAATTTACTCTGGAAACTGAAAAACCCATGAAAAACTTACTTTGTCCTTGTGAAAGTGATCCTAGTTATAATCCATGCATGGTACAATGTTCTAGAACTTTTCTATAAAATTTCAGAAATTTCCCTTCCAAGTTAGTGCACCATTACACCAAAAAATCCAAGAAGTCAATTATAATAAATATTGGCTATCCAATAACTCAAACCAAATAAAATATAAGACTAAAATATTAAATAACTCCCAATATGAAACAATCATAGATCATTCTTAAACATTTCATCGAGTAGAAGGTATGCACCCACCTCTAAACCTGCAGCTGCAAAAAAAGAGATGGAGGCCCTTGAAAACTCCTTAGAAGGATCACTTACAAATTAAAAATTTAAAACAAAAAACATTTTGAACTCCATCACATCGAAAAAGTCTCTTCAATTCCAAAAATGAGAACCATATAAAAAAATATTCACATTTCACTTCATACAAAAAATGAGAACCAGATCCCAAAATGGGAACCACATAAAAAATGCAAAACAAAAAGTCCAAAAGATGAGAACCAGCTCATCTTCATGAATGATATTGTGAATCACCAAACACACTAAATGAATTCCCCTGAACTATGGTCAATGAAGAACCATTGAACCTGAGTTATCATCCGAGTTTGATGCTCAAGGTATTTTCTCACCCTCAAACTCAGATTTGTATTATTCAAAATTTAATTCCTTCACTAACATCATTAAAACATTCAATCGACTTTCTATGAAATCTTTCTCAAATCAGTAATGGGTATCGACTTTAACACATTCAATTTTAGAGATTCCAGAAATGAAAAAAAACATCATCAGAATCTTCTTCAACATCGACGATGAACTAGGTAAATCTTAGGCATTCTTCCATACTAAGATTTAGTTCAATTTCATTGAAAAGGCTTCAGTTCCGCATCATTGAATCATATTTGTGTTCCTGAAGATTGTCAGTGTTATGGGGAAATGAATAAATACAACCCCAAATATAATTCCAAGGATCACTAAATAAACCAAATGATTAAATTATATATTCAAACAAAAAAAATTATATATTATTATACTAAAAAAGTGACAGAATACAACACTGATATGGACAATAGAGAAAAGAGTACAAATATAAGGCTATAAAATTAAATTATTGAAAAAGAGAACCAAATACTTGTGCTTTAGTACCTTTAGTACCTACTGGATGTAAATAACACCAAAAAAAAACTTGTATTATTAATTATAAATGAAACATAAACTAGTTACAAGATAAAAAAATCTTTAATATAGAAGAAGTAACCAAATGATACAAGAACTAGGAAACTTATAAAGAGAGAATTGAGATGAAAAACAATTCCAATGTCAAAATAGAGAGGTTTAGACATCTAGATCTCTTAGAGATATGTGATTCTTTTTTCCAATTCTATCTGTCTCAACTTTCCATTGGATAATCTCTCCGAATATGGGGATGCAGTCTTCTAATTTTAATGATGGATAGACTTCTTCATCTTGGAAGGACACTAACAAGATCCACCAGGAATCGTGCACTGGCAGTGTGTAGGGTGGTCTCTAGTCCATTGAATCCATTACATATTTGAGGATGTGACCACCAAAATCAGAGATATTGAACAAGAAATAGGAACCCCATGACGATAGATAAGAGTTTTATAGAATTATATCATGTACTGAAATAAGAATCCATATGGGTGTTGAAACCCCCATCCAGTACTAGGGTAACGTAACCACACATCTAAATGGACTTCTCCATGAATCCAACACCGAACAACCTTGCTAGTTAGGTTCACAATGGCACAAATAATGGATAACCATAATCTAATGGGTGATGCAATATTAATGGATAGGAATAAAGGGATGTACAAATTTCCATTGAGTATAATGAACTATGTATAAAAAAAGAAAATTCCACAGAAAATCATCTTAAATAAATAGGCCCAACAGGTTTGAGTAAATAGAGAAGATAATAAAATTGAGAAAACAACATGACAATAAATTTCATGTCACTAAAAAATTAAATGGAAGAATAAATGGGATCAATTTTTGAACTGGAAACAAGAAAAAATGGACACCAAAATTAAAAAATCTCTACTATTTTCAATTGAATACATGATATGTTCTTACACATAAATGTTATTCAAGTTGAACCAAGTTCATGTTATCTAAGAAATTACTGAACTTGGATGAATTTATATCTGTATTTAAACTATTAGTTGGGTTTTCATCTTCCTATATCACTGTGAGACATGCATCGTCACTTTTAATAAATTATCTAATAAAATAAAGCCTAATATCTATGTTCTTAGACCTACAATGGAAAAATAAATTTTTAGATACATAAATTTTATATTGAGAATCAGAATATATAGTAATAACAGAATAAATTATACAGAGATCATAAATCAAACCCTTAATCCATATGGCTTTGTTGATAGCTTATATCAGTTCTATGTACTTAGCTTCAGTGGTTAAGAGGCCCACCACCGATTCCATATTGAACATCCATGATATAGGTCCTCCATATGGAATAAATATATAACCAGTTAGTGATTTCCTAGTATCAATATTTCCAGCATTGTCTGAATCCACATAACCAGTCACTAATTTAGATTAATTAACATTCTTACTAGAGTGAATTGAAAGATACAAAGTAGAAGAAATTTACCTCAAAAACCATTTTATAACATGAATTAATTAAATTTCTTGTACCATTGGATTAAAGATTTATTTAATCCATATAATTATTTATTAACAAAAAAAACTTCATTAGCTAAAAATTCATGTTCAAAATCAGCTGGAGAATTCATGTATAATTATTCAGTTGAATCTCCATGCAAGAAAGTTGTTTTGAAATCTAGAAGTATTATACAAAAATATAAATGGTTGGGGAAATTAAGAAGAATTATTATTGAAGAATGTTTGACTAAAAAAGAAATTTTTTAGAGTAACGAATTCGTTCTCTCTAAAGGATGACTTTGGCTACATGTATATCTTTAAACATAATTTTATTCCCTACTATGTTGTATTATTTTATTTTATATATGCACATAAAACTAATCACCTAGGATGTAGGTGGACTATTGATTATGGACCATGTATGTTTCTTTCATAGGGATATCATCTCATCTTCCACAGTGAAAATCCAATGCTTAGAGCATCTATCATCTACATATTGATTGTTTCTTTGTGGATCCTCATCACCAATATGTAATGCCAAATTTAAGGAAAATGAAACCATATCATTTTGCATGTACCTAGGAGGAGGTCTAATGACTCTTATATGCAATCCATAGTGATTTGATAACCCCTATGGTTACTAGGAACTCCATTATCAAGGGTATCATTAGACCAAACCCTAATTCTGGATCAGGTTAAGAAAGGGGTACCTAAGAGGTAGAAGGAGTCTCAATAAAAAAATCACTGACACTGGGAGGATCAACCTCAAGATCCCTTTTCTAAGAAGGATCATCACTATCCTCATTAGGAGGATGGACTATAGTCAGAACAAACTGTTGAAACACCACATCTTAGCTGAGAATACACTTCTAATAAAAATGTTTGTCTACCCAAATATTATACCCCTTCAACCCTTACGATACCCTAAGAAGATTCAATTGACAGATCTAGGCTCATGTTTATCATCCTTAACATAATAATAGTTAGTGAATCAAAACACCCTATGATGTTCATAAGATGGGGGGTGATCACTCCAAAATTCAATAGGAGTCTTATATTTGTTGATAGATGAAAGAAACCAATTTATTAATTAAACTTTTGTATTAAACACTCTCTCCCAAAAATATTTTTACATTTCCAAGAATGAAAGCATGTTACAAACCCACTCAAGAATTTTATAGTTGATATGCGCAGCTAGAGCATTCTTTTGAGGTGTATGACTCACGGTTTGGTTCCTTAAAATTACCTCACTTTCACAAAAGTTGATAAATTATGTAGATATGTATTCGAGGACATTATCAGTACTCAAATCCTTTAAATTCTTCACAGATTGATTTTCTATAGAGTATTTCCATATTTTAAACACCTCAAAGATATCAAATTTATTTCTCAAAATATAAACCCAGACATTCCTTGAAAATTCATCAACAAATGTGAAAAAGTAGGAGCATCTACCCTGTTAGGTAGTCGTAGAATGTCCCCACTAGTCAAAGGGAACATAATCAAGTGGGAAACAAGATTTAATGATATATTTATGAAAACTAACTCTTTTAGACCTACCCATGACACTTTACTCACAAAAGGCAATGTTTCTTGGTGTAACTTGAGTGAGAAACCCTTGCTTTCTCAATTCATCTAGACCTTTAGCAATCACATGTCCCAGAATTTATTCCAAAGCATAGTTGAGTCATTGTTTGTAAAATATGTGTTTTATAACTTCTTTACATGTTTTCTTCCATCCAAATAATATAAACCATTCAGTAAGGAGCCATTAAGAACCATACGATCTCCCTTGTTGATTCTAAGACTACTAGAATAAGATTTAAACTTATAACCTATATGATCTATGATATCTAATGAGATATGATATCTTTGTAAATGTGGAACCCATATCACATCCAATAAGCTGAGAAGATAATGTTTTAAGAGCTCTAACATAATCAAACCTATACCCATGATGAAACATCTATTGTTGTTTCCGAGAATGGAATCTCCTTTAACACCCTTAGTAAAATAAGAAAAGTAATTCTTATCCGGGTGTATATAAAATTAAAATACTGAGTCTAAGACCCATTCAACATGAAGATAATTTCGGGACACAAATAAAACTTATCACATTCATAGCCTTGGTTGGTGATGAGAGAAGGATCACTAGACTCTTTAGAAGGTTTTACACATTTCAAAGTAGGGAATTTGGTTCTAATATGCCCAAGATTCCCACAATGGTAGAAAGTAACCTCCATTGACTTCATTTTAGACAAATTTTTCTATGAATGGCTATAAATGTTGCTTCCCTTCCTATTTTTACCTTTCTTCTTATCTCGAAGCATTGAATAACCCCTCACATTCAGGCCCTTAGCTTCAGGTTTAACCTTATCCTTTCTATGAAACTAATGAGAAAGTAAGGTAGAATTGAATTCCACTAAGGTCAATGAATATATTCCATTCATCATAGAATCAATAAGATGTTCATATGAACTATATAATGAAATTTAATGTATGATGTATTAGTCTCCATTTTCAACATTAAACTTTATGCTGGCCAACTCTAATTATATTTTATTAAACTCATCATGGTTTTCCTAGATGGTTGTTCCATGAAACATCTTAATGGTGTATAATTGGTGCTTCTTATGTATATTACCAATTAAGGATGTTTTTATATATATATTTTGAATATTAGACCAAATAACTTCTATAAAAATCACATAAGAAACCTCCTATGTAACTTTATCACATAAAGACAAGGTTAAAGAGCTATGTTCTTTCACTAAAGTCTCCAGAGGGACATCTAAATAGGTCTTCACTGTGTGACCATTAACAGAAATACTTACATGGGGTTTCATAGGTATACAAAGGCCATCTTACAGCCCTTGTTAGACTAATAACTCTTTCATTTTTAATCTCTACAAATTAAAATAATTGCTTCCATCAAATTTTTTATTTCATATTTCGTAGAAGCCATTGTTTATCTAGGGATCTTGGATACCACTTTTTTATGGGGTAATGATGGAATAGAAACCCAAATATAATTCCAAGGTTCATCAAAAAAACAAAATTACCCAATTCTATATTAATCCAGAAAAATAAGTTTTATTATAATGAAAAAGAGAGAGAATACAAAACTGAGGTAGAAAATAGTGGAAACAGTAAGAATATAAAGCTAGAAAAGTAAAACAGATAAAAAGAGCATCGAATTTACGTGCCTTAATCCCTCTGGGACCTACTGCATAGAAATAATACCACCCACACATAGTTGTATTATTATTTCTCAATGAAACCAAAACTAGTTACAAGATGTAAAAATAAACAATAATGAAGTATCAACCAAATGATAGAAGAACCAAGAAACTAACAACCAGAGAATCAGGATGAAAAATTCTTACAATGTAGGACATTGAGGTCTGATCATATAGATCTCTTCTATCTATGTGAATCACATTCCTACTACTCTATGTCTAAAATTTTGTATGAGAATATAACTATATCTGGTGTCATGGAATTATAATTCCAATGATTCATTCAATTCTTAATCATGGAAGTAAACTGACAAGATCCACAAATATCCATGCGCTAGTAGTGTGTTGGGAGGTCGGAAGACCACCAGATATGTTCCTCCATTGAGGATGAGACCACAAAAACCAGAGATCTTGAACAAGAACCAGGAACCTAATGGTGAGATAGAATAATTTTTTGGATCTGTATTCTGTGCTAATAGTTTATGCATCGGGGTGATGAAATCCACTTAAAGCACTAGGTTTCTATAACCGCACAGCCAAAGGGACTCTGCCAGTAAGCCAATACCAAAATTTCTGGCCAATGAGGTGCACAAATAGCCAAAGAATGGATAACCATGATCTAATGGGCAGTTCACTATAAATGGTCAATAATTAAGGTAACCGTAGATTTCTATGATATAAAAAAACCATGAAGGAAAATGGAAAAGGGCCACAAACACTGACCCAAATAAATAGGCCCAACATGTTAGAGTAAATTAAGAAAGTTTTAAAATTTAGAAACACATTTAATAATAAAATTAATAAAACTGAAAAAAATTAAATTGTAGAATAAATGGTATCAATTTTGAATATGAAAATAGGAAAAAATGAATATCGAAACAAACAGTCTTCATCCTCAAGAAGGGTTGAACACATGCATCATTATAATCCTTATTTTTTGTCGATTATGCACATGGTAAAGTGGGTGTACTTTAATAAATGGGTATGTGGTCACAACACATAATGATAAAAATTTGATACGTTAATCCTGATAGGAATTGGATATGTGGATTCCCCTATAATAAAAGGCTACATCAATTTCTCTATAAACATGGCTATGTGTGATGCTCCTCCTTGGAAATTTCCTTATGTGGAATTTTAATATTATTCAAAAATTTGTAAGAAGAGTAAAAATAAAATTTCAAATTTAAAACAGAAATAAAGAGAAGTCAACATTAATTAAGAATAATTATAAATTAAATTAAACTAGAATTAACTAAGAAATGACAGAAAAATAAAAATAAGAAGCTTAAATTACTAAGGTCCTAGAATAAAGTTAAATACTAGAAATTAATGATTGATATGAAATTTAAAAATAAAATATAAATAAAATAAACACAAATTTAAATAATGGAATAATAAATAACTCAGACATAAAAACATATATTTTAACAAAATATTAAATAATTTAATAATTTGTCTATAAATTTGTAGGGAAAAAATCCCTCAAGGTATCATTGATGCATTTTTGAGGTGATTGTGTTTGTTGACAAATGGACATCAGTGTGGTGATTGTTGACAAAGAAAAACAATGACATACAAATTTGTTAACAAAAGATATTTGGTGGTGGTATGTAGTGTTCAAGAGCTGTGGTCAACGATCAATGTTTGATTCAAGTATTTCAACAAATGAATTAATGATCTGGAGGTGGTACAAAAAGAACAGCTACAAGGTGGCACCATTTTCTAGTGTTTGCAAAAATTTTGGGCCTGAAAATCGACAAAAGGAGAAAAGTGGTTTTGGAAAAGAGACTTGCACATCGTGTACTTGAAGGAGAGGAAAATTGCGTGCCTAATGTTTTTTGGGATCAGAAGGTCAAAATATGGCAAAGGAAAGAGGGTCGCATAAGTATTGGGTTGGTCACGCAGGTGACTTTCAAGGGAAGAGACTTGCGCGCTGAAACTTGCTCGCCGAGGGGAGACCTGCGCGTCGTCGCATAGGGTGGCCAAATGACTATAAATACTGGACCACCCCTCCTCATTTTTAACAGATCTCAATAATTAAAAAAATCAGAGCTCCCATCGTGCTGGTGTGGTGGTCACGCAGGTGGTGTGTGGTCGCCCAGGTGGACTTGCACGCCAGTGTTTGAAGTTGCGCACCCATTGGTAGTAGCACACCAATAATGGATTGGGAGTAAAAGGTATTGAGTCACGTAGGTTTTGAGTTGTAGACGAATGTTCCACGCAGGTGTTAGAGGCATACTTGCGTGCCAGTTGTGACTTGCACGCCGATACTTGCGTGCCGGGTTTGACCTGTGCGCCAAGTAAGGTGGATTCCTCGGTAGTGTTTTCGGGCTGCATGGAACCCAGAAGATTGCCCGATACCTTCGGTGCAAAGAGAGATTCATCTACAGGTGAAATTTGGACTTCAACAGTGTAACGCCCCGACCCCAGCTACCCAGAGTCGGTGCATTAATTACATAACATTGGCATGATCACAAGAAAGATCAAATCTCGAAAGACCGATTGGTTTAGTAGCCTTGGAAACACTAGATATATTCATAAGTTTTACATTACATCATAAAATCAAAAACTACTACAACAACATAATGTTTCCACAGTCCACACTACAATCCCCTCATAATATCCCTGCAGGTCATTCATAACTTACATCTTCACTTCCTGTGAAAAAATAAAACATAGAAAAGGGGTGAGCTCAAATGCCCAGTAAGGATAACAATATAGCGGAAACTTTCATCAATAAGAATAAACATTTAAGGCAATGTATAACTAAAACAAAAGCCTTTTAAACATGAACTTTCAACATGGTATGGCATAAATAAAATGAAATAATGCCATTTACTTATTCACATGGATATTCCACTAATCGAATAATCACATGCAAAAATAAATAACCACTTTCATAATGTTGGAATGCATAATGCCAGACTATCATAACCACATAGCCAAGGCCTCGTGCCAAGACTACAAATAAGATTTTGTCAAGGCCTTGTGCCAAGACACTAGTTTGTCTCATGAGACCTACCGATGCATCGAGGAGCTATAGCGGGCTCCACCCGTCACTTATTAAGTCCAATGCATTCCCATATGAAAAGGTTTAAACATAACATAAACATTCGTATTAAAACTAGCATACGAAATGTCAATACTTTCACAATAAACTATGAATGGTATAAAAATAGCACATCCACAGTCAAACATATCACAAAACCTTCAATACAATATAGAAGTTTTGTATCATAATAAATCAACTTCAAATAATCTTAAAATCCATCAAAGGATGTTGACATAGATGAAATCAAAATTCTTTTTAAAGAAATATCTCCTTTTATTTTGAAATCATTTAAGATCCATATAAAATAAAACATTTTCTTTGAAAATATTCTTATAAGCTTGTAAGGAAAGCTTTGAAGATTTTATAACGGCGTAAAATAACCGCACCCGCCGTATAAGTTAAAAAAACATTCTTACCTCAATTCTGTCGAAAATGTTAAAAAGGACCTTGTTTTGAAAACGACGGAAAGATTCCTTTATAAACCTCTTATAAAAAGTCAAAAAAAGGTATAAATGACTTTAACCCATATTCTTGTAAATAGTAAAAAATGTTTTGAAATACATTTTTAAGAAACATGGATGTGGATGATAAAGAGATCCCAGTAGATTATTACATATAAACAACCTCGGATAATGAAGAGATTGTGAAATAACCCTTACCTTTTACTTTTCCTTGGTTGGGGTAGGTTAACCTCCTGTATAATGGTGAAATAGTTGTTATTAAATTATACAAGAATCATATATATTAATATGATATCATATATGATCTTTTAACATTGATTTGTTAATAATATCTTAGAATTATCGTCGTTTCGGGAGTTAACTTACTCATTTTCTTTTATATGTTTTGTTACATAAGCCATGGTTGTTGTATCTTATTCATATCCAGAATGATATACAGTCCTTAAACATCATTTTTAAATCATCAAATGATAATTATACTTGAATGGATACGATGGAGAATGAATCTCATCGCGTTCGTGGAGACGGTAGTCCGTACGTACGCACGAGCGACAATATCATTATTTTGATATTAAAATAATATATAAATGGATGTTATATCATATATATAGAATCATTAACATGTTATATTTATTATTTACATGAGTTACACATCATTATTATACCCATCCAAATAATATTATATTGAATAACAATTACACCACGACGTGGAGACGGTAAGCCGTACGTACGCACGTATGGTGACATGTTATTCAAAGGGTGGATAGAATACTGAATATGATTGTACCATATTTATAATAACATCACAGTATATGTGAGATACTGGAGTTATTATTTCAGAATGGTAAGAACAAAGGAAGAAGAAGTGGAAGAAGAAATGAACTTAGAAAAGGGTGGTGAAATCATTACCTCTTCTTCGGGTTCTTCCTTTTGATTTGATCAAAAGGGCTCCTTAGGTTGGCTTTCTGATCAAACTAAGGCCTCTATGTTGTATTGAGGGATGTTGGGAGAGTATTTGGGCAGATTTTGGCCGATCCAAAAGGCTTTGAAGGTGTGAAGAAATGAGAAGGAGGAGTGCCCTTTTATAAGAGGGGTGAGGTGCACCTTTGGAAAAGTTAGAAATATTAATTTATAATAAATTCATATTCGGTTTACAAAGGCTCCAAAGTTGACTATTCAAAGGATGAGGTGTGGATAGGTCGAAAACAACTCATACAATAGAATTTAGACAGGTTTGGGTACTTATATTAACCTTATCTTTAAGTATTAACTCTAAGTTAATTAGTTTCACTTTTACAATGTCTCTTTGTATTTTTATATAATATGATTAATAAACTTACTATATACATCCAAGCGACCCCCAAGTGGTCCATTAATGAGGAACCTATCATAATATAAGTCTCTTGGCCGAACCTTAGATTTTTAGGAATTTAATATCAATTAATAATATAATATTTGTTTTAAGAACTCTTTTATGTCAATTTTGACACTATTCAATAGTTGATTTTTGTGAAACTCCTAACAGATTGATTACTTCGAACAAAGTCAATTAAATCAATACTAATATATCATATTATCATAGAAAATTATTTTAATTCATTAAAAGTTTCATATTATAATTATTTGGGTATTTATAAGATCAATTATTTTTATTTTTCACTATTTTAGTAATTACTGCATCATCATTGTGTCATAAATAAAATAAATTATATAATGTCTAAAAATTATAAATAAAATATAATTATGTAGGAAATCTTTTTATCTTTCTAATGAATATTTATAATCGAAAATCCAACATGTATAACCCTATGTAAAAATTGTTCTTCTAAAAGATGTAAGCTTATGCCATTTTTATTTTTATTTTAACTTTATTAATATAAAGTGTCCCTACCACATACAAGTGGCTCCAAGGGGTCCCCAAATTGACCAAAGGATGCCCATGGTCGGTTATGTGTCCACCAATAAGGTTAGGACACGTTTTAGGGTAATTTTTTATTATTATAATATTATTTTTTTAACCCTTATTTACCGGATTTACCCTTTAACCATGGTAAATAAAATATTTACCACAGTAACTATTCAAAATGTCTAAAAATAAAAGTTACCTATTTACACAATTTGAACATCCTGATTCCAAATATGGAATCCATTTTCCTAAATTCAAAACACAGAAGTGGCAGAAATTAATTTAAAATTAATTCCCGCTGTCAAAACAAAAAGCGTGTTTTTAAGAGATAATAACTATCAAAAGATTGACACTTGTTTATGTTCGGTTTAATTGTAAAATTATGTCCAATGATAAACATTAAATTGAATGGTAAAAATATATTCTAAATATACTTTAAAACCACTCAAATTCATAATTTATCACTATTAATTATTTTGATTAAAAAAGTTGTTTTTAATTAAAATTTAGAAATTTTCACTATTCATCAAAATATGAAAGTTATCCAAAATGTACCAAAATTTCACCCTAGGCTAATTTTGATATTCCGAATCCAAAAATGAAGTCCATTTTGAAATATAGAATATATATGATTTCAAAAAGTAGGTATTACTATTCACAACGGCTAGTTTAATTAGTTGTGGTGTGTGTTAGAACTCGAGGTTGCGTACAACACACGTTATCGCATTATTCGAAGGGAAACGTACCGTAGAAGCTTGGGGTGTTACATTCTCCCCTCCTTCAAATAATTGCGTCCTCGCAATTTCTGGGGTATTACTGCATAAAAAGACTCGGGTGGTTCTTCATCATAAGTTCCTCGGGTTCCCACGTTGCCTCTTCCATTTTATGATTTCTCCACAAAACTTTTACCAGACGCGTCGTCCGGTTTCTCAGTACTTGTTCTCTTGTATCAAGAATCCTGACGGGCTCTTCGCAATAAGACAGATCGGGTTCCAGTTCTAATTCCTCATAGGTGAGTACATGCGTTGGGTCAGGCATGTATTTTCTCAACAGAGATACGTGGAACACATCGTGAACTTTGGAGAGACTTGGCGGCATTGCCAATCGGTAAGCTACAGCCCCAATTCGTTCTAGAATTTCGAAAGGTCCGATGTACCTGGGACTCAATTTACCTTTCTTACCAAAACGTATGACTCCCTTCCACGGAGATACCTTTAGGAAAACATGATCACCGACTTGAAATTCCAAATCCTTCCTTCGATTATCGGCATAGCTCTTCTGCCTACTTTGAGCTGCTTTGATGTGATTTTGGATTACCTTCACCTTTTCCACCGTTTCCTCCACCAGTTCTGGGCCTACAAGTTTTCTTTCACCAACGTCATCCCAATAGGTTGGTGTACGACATCTCTTTCCGTATAACGCTTCATATGGTGCCATTTGTATACTCGAATGGAAGCTATTGTTATAGGAAAATTCTACCAGAGGTAAATATTGATCCCACATACCCTGAAAATCAAGTGAGCAAGATCTCAACATGTCTTCTAAGGTCTGAATAGTCCGTTCTGATTGTCCGTCTGTCTGAGGGTGGTAAGCAGTGCTCAAATGAAGTTCAGTATCCAGGGATTTCTGAAGACTTTTCCAAAATCTTGAAGTAAAACGGGGATCACGATCAGAAACAATCGATAGGGGAACTCCATGAAGTCTCACAACTTCATTAATGTATAGTCTTGCTAGACGTTCCAGGGGTAGATCTTCTCTTATAGCAAGAAAATGTGCTGACTTGGTAAGACGATCAACAATAACCCATATTGCATCATTCCTTCTAGGAGTCTTTGGTAGCCCCATGACAAAGTCCATCGTAATATTGTCCCATTTCCACTCCGGTATGGGAAGAGGTTGCATGACTCCTCCAGGCTGTTGCCTTCCAGCTTTCACTTGTTGACAAACCATACATCTTGACACAAAATCAGCAATCTCCCTCTTCATGTTGTCCCACCAAAAATGTTCCTTCAAATCTCTATACATTTTGGTGCTCCCAGGGTGTATAGAGAAATTAGAACTATGAGCATCATCCAGCAATTCCCTTTTTAGATCAGGTAAATTGGGAACACAAAGTCTCTTCCCGAATTTCAAAATCCCATCTTCATTCACAAAGTTTCTCAATCTTCCATCATTCACAGCTTTAATCTTCTTCTGAAATTCTTCATCGTCGGTCTGGGAACTCTTAATCCTTTCTAGTAAAGATGGTTTGGCAACCATTTGAAAAAGCATTGATGTTTCACCTTCCCTAGTTATTCCCATGTCCATCTTCACTAGATCCATGAAAATTGGATCCCTTTCAATTCTCATATTGTTCAAAACTCCATGGTCTTTTCTACTCAAAGAATCTACCACCTTGTTTGCCTTCCCCGGGTGGTAGTGTATCGTACAATCATAATCCTTGAGTAATTCAAGCCATCTCCTTTGCCTCATGTTGAGTTCTTTTTGTGAGAAAATATACTTCAAACTCTTGTGATCAGTATAAATCTCACATTTTTCACCATAGAGGTAGTGCCTCCATATCTTCAAAGCAAAGATCACAGCTGCTAACTCAAGATCATGAGTAGGATAGTTTTGTTCATGAATTTTCAACTGTCGTGATGCATAGGCAATAACTCTATCATTCTGCATAAGGACACAGCCAAGTACTTTCTTTGATGCATCACTATAAATAACGAACCCATCATTCCCCGATGGTAGAGTCAATATAGGAGCATTGACTAATCTTCTCTTCAGTTCTTCGAAACATTCTTCACACTCTTTTGTCCAAACAAATTTAACCCCTTTACGTGTGAGCTTCGTTAATGGGTTAGCCAATCGGGCAAAATTCTGGACGAAACGTCGATAATAACCTGCCAAGCCAATAAAACTACGTACCTCAGTTATACTCGTAGGTGCTGGCCATTCTTGGATTGCCTTGGTCTTAGAAGGATCAACAGAGATTCCATCTTTAGAGACAATATGGCCAAGAAAAGAAATCTCCTGAAGCCAGAATTCACACTTGCTAAACATTCCATATAATTCATGCCTCCTCAGAGTCTTCAAGATAATGCGCAAGTGATTTTCATGATCTTCGTAGGTTTTGGAGTATACCAAGATATCATCAATAAATACCACCACAAATTCATCGAGATACTCCTTGAAAACTCTATTCATCAGATCCATGAATACAGAGGGTGCATTAGTCAATCCAAACGGCATTACAGTAAACTCGTAATGCCCGTACCTGGTTCGAAATGCTGTCTTCGGAATGTCTTCCTTCTTTACACACAACTGATGGTATCCAGATCGAAGGTCAATCTTTGAAAAGTATTGAGCTCCATGCAGTTGGTCAAATAAATCATCAATACGAGGTAGGGGATACTTGTTCTTTATCGTTATAGCATTGATCTCCCTGTAGTCGATACATAACCTCATAGATCCATCTTTCTTTTTAACAAAAAGAACAGGGGCTCCCCATGGAGAAACACTAGGGCGAATAAATCCCTTATTACTCAATTCCTCTAGTTGTTTCTTTAGTTCGACTAACTCTACAGTGGCCATTCTATAAGGGGTCTTCGATATAGGCCTTGATCCAGAAATCAAATCAATAGAAAACTCAACTTCTCGTTCTGGAGGATGTCCAGGTAAATCTTCCGGAAATACATCTACAAATTCTTTCACAACAGGTACATCCTCTATTTGAACATTCCTTTCCTCACCGACAGTTATTTCATTCTCTTCCTCCCCAATAATTGAATTAAGTTGAGCTACTGGGGGTGGGTCTAAATAAGAATTAGGTGGTGACGATTCTGCTCTAAAAATAAGGTGTTCCTTATCATTATCATCAAGAATCGTAACCTCTTTCTTCTTACAATAAATCTTCGCATCATAGTCCGAAAGCCAGTCCATACCGAGGATTATATCAAACTCAATCATAGGTATGACGATGAAATCAGCAGATAAAGAAAATTTATGTGCTCTAATGGGGACTGATTCACAAAACTTTGTTGCAACGATACTTCCCTTAGGAGTTTTAACTGACAACTCCCTTATTAAATCAAATTGGAAATATCTAATTTTCTTAGCAAACTGGGAAGATATGAAACAATGCGATGATCCAGAATCAAATAATGCATTTTCTAAACTTGAGGAAACCATTAAATTACCTGCCACCACGTCTTTCGGAGTTTCTACCTCAGCAGTAGTGATAGCATAAGCCTGGCCTTGATCCCTTGGCCTTTTCTGAGGTAAGTTCTCCTGACGCTTAGGACATGCATTTGCATAATGCCCCATCTCCCTGCAATTGTAGCACTGAACGTTGGTAGCTTCCTTCTTCCCCTTGCAATCATGAGCTTGGTGGCCTTTTTCACCACACTTGTAACAGACTCCCATTCCCTTCAGGCAAGCACCGGGGTGTTTCTTCCCGCACTTACCACAAGATGGATATTCAACCTTTCCCTTCTTCCCCTTATTTCCATTCCCAGATTGATCAGCAGGTCTCTTCTTCTCTTGCTTTGCTTTAAAGTCATAAGACTTAGAGAATTCCTTTTCGGTCTTGATAGCACATGAGACAATGTCTTCGTACGATGAAAAGGATTGTGAGACTAATGCTCGACGGAGAAATGGTTTTAACCCATCAAAGAAACGATCAATCTTACTTCTTGGGTTGCGAATATAATCTCCAGCATACCTCGCTAACCTTGTAAAGTTAGCCTCATACTTTGTGACATTCTCATCCTCCTTTTGTCTCAGACTCAGAAATTGCCTTTCCATATCTGCTCGATGGTCGCGAGGAAAGTATTTTTCTAAAAACAGATCTTTGAACTCCCTCCATTCCATGTTTGATACTTCATCATCTTCCTTCATGTTTTGAATCAATGACCACCATTGATCAGCATCTCCAGTGAGGCGGTAAACTGCCATGGTAACTTTTTCCCTTTCACTACTCCCCAAAGCCTGAAATATTTTCTCTAGGGAAAATATCCATTGCTCAGCTACTAAGGGATTTGTACTTCCATTGAACGTTGGTGGTTCTTGTCTCATGAATCGATCTAACATTGATCCTCCGCGTTGCGGATCAGGGTGCTCCATACGGGTAAGGTTATTATTCATAACCTGAGTAAGTTGTCCCAGTACGGTGATTAGCTGATCGGCACCAGTTGCATCACCAGCCCCACTATAATTATCTTGAGCAGGAGGGAAATCCCTACATGGAGTGCGCACATTGATACGGTTTCCATTTCTTCCACTAGGCGCCATTTCTAAACAATGGCATAAACTAGATCAGTTTATGAATCAAAATACATAATCCCATACTTATAAAACACTAAACATAAATTGAACTATCTATGGATATAATCCATAATCATAAATATGTTTTCTTTGAGGAAGTATATACTCATAAACCCTTCATAATGATTTGTAAAGAAAGTGAGAGTTATCCTAAGCATATCCCCCGGGAGTGTCGTAACCAAGAGTGCAGCAAGGCCCGTTGTCGTGCACCAGTTCCCGTTCGAGTCTAGCTCAAAGCGGTGTTTTCGGGTTTTACCCCTAGGTACATCTGTGCCAGAGCCGCCTCTACCTGCTCGTATCCAGACATGGATGTATTGCTCGGAAAACTCACAAAGTCTCTACAATACCAAAATTCTAGGAAGTTCTTCTATACTAATCCTCAAAGTTCATCTTAGGTCTACGTGCTCTAATCAGAGTTTATCTAAATCTAGCTTCCAAGGTTTGTACTAAACCTCCCTCTGATACCAACTGTAACGCCCCGACCCCAGCTACCCAGAGTCGGTGCATTAATTACATAACATTGGCATGATCACAAGAAAGATCAAATCTCGAAAGACCGATTGGTTTAATAGCCTTGGAAACACTAGATATATTCATAAGTTTTACATTACATCATAAAATCAAAAACTACTACAACAACATAATGTTTCCACAGTCCACACTACAATCCCCTCATAATATCCCTGCAGGTCATTCATAACTTACATCTTCACTTCCTGGGAAAAAATAAAACATAGAAAAGGGGTGAGCTCAAATTCCCAGTAAGGATAACAATATAGCAGAAACTTTCATCAATAAGAATAAACATTTAAGGCAATGTATAACTAAAACAAAAGCCTTTTAAACATGAACTTTCAACATGGTATGGCATAAATAAAATGAAATAATGCCATTTACTTATTCACATGGATATTCCACTAATCGAATAATCACATGCAAAAATAAATAACCACTTTCATAATGTTGGAATGCATAATGCCAGACTATCATAACCACATAGCCAAGGCCTCGTGCCAAGACTACAAATAAGATTTTGTCAAGGCCTTGTGCCAAGACACTAGTTTGTCTCATGAGACCTACCGATGCATCGAGGAGCTATAGCGGGCTCCACCCGTCACTTATTAAGTCCAATGCATTCCCATATGAAAAGGTTTAAACATAACATAAACATTCGTATTAAAACTAGCATACGAAATGTCAATACTTTCACAATAAACTATGAATGGTATAAAAATAGCACATCCACAGTCAAACATATCACAAAACCTTCAATACAATATAGAAGTTTTGTATCATAATAAATCAACTTCAAATAATCTTAAAATCCATCAAAGGATGTTGACATAGATGAAATCAAAATTCTTTTTAAAGAAATATCTCCTTTTATTTTGAAATCATTTAAGATCCATATAAAATAAAACATTTTCTTTGAAAATATTCTTATAAGCTTGTAAGGAAAGCTTTGAAGATTTTATAACGGCGTAAAATAACCGCACCCGCCGTATAAGTTAAAAAAAACATTCTTACCTCAATTCTGTCGAAAAGGTTAAAAAGGACCTTGTTTTGAAAACGACGGAAAGATTCCTTTATAAACCTCTTATAAAAAGTCAAAAAAAGGTATAAATGACTTTAACCCATATTCTTGTAAATAGTAAAAAATGTTTTGAAATACATTTTTAAGAAACATGGATGTGGATGATAAAGAGATCCCAGTAGATTATTACATATAAACAACCTCGGATAATGAAGAGATT
Organism: Viscum album; assembly: GCA_963277665.1. Lineage (NCBI taxonomy): Eukaryota > Viridiplantae > Streptophyta > Magnoliopsida > Santalales > Viscaceae > Viscum > Viscum album. Next base: position 682,290,693 of record OY728139.1, on the reverse strand, counting down.
GTGAAATAACCCTTACCTTGTACTTTTCCTTGGTTGGGGTAGGTTAACCTCCTGTATAATGGTGAAATAGTTGTTATTAAATTATACAAGAATCATATATATTAATATGATATCATATATGATCTTTTAACATTGATTTGTTAATAATATCTTAGAATTATCGTCGTTTCGGGAGTTAACTTACTCATTTTCTTTTATATGTTTTGTTACATAAGCCATGGTTGTTGTATCTTATTCATATCCAGAATGATATACAGTCCTTAAACATCATTTTTAAATCATCAAATGATAATTATACTTGAATGGATACGATGGAGAATGAATCTCATCGCGTTCGTGGAGACGGTAGTCCGTACGTACGCACGAGCGACAATATCATTCTTTTGATATTAAAATAATATATAAATGGATGGTATATCATATATACAGAATCATTAACATGTTATATTTATTATTTACATGAGTTACACATCATTATTATACCCATCAAATAATATTATATTGAATAACAATTACACCACGACGTGGAGACGGTAAGCCGTACGTACGCACGTATGGTGACATGTTATTCAAAGGGTGGATAGAATACTGAATATGATTGTACCATATTTATAATAACATCACAGTATATGTGAGATACTGGAGTTATTATTTCAGAATGGTAAGAACAAAGGAAGAAGAAGTGGAAGAAGAAATGAACTTAGAAAAGGGTGGTGAAATCATTACCTCTTCTTCGGGTTCTTCCTTTTGATTTGATCAAAAGGGCTCCTTAGGTTGGCTTTCTGATCAAACTAAGGCCTCTAGGTTGTATTGAGGGATGTTGGGAGAGTATTTGGGAAGAGTGTGGCCGAACCAAAAGGCTTTGAAGGTGTGAAGAAATGAGAAGGAGGAGTGCCCTTTTATAAGAGGGGTGAGGGGCACCTTTGGAAAAGTTAGAAATATTAATTTATAATAAATTCATATTCGGTTTACAAAGGCTCCAAAGTTGACTATTCAAAGGATGAGGTGTGGATAGGTCGAAAACAACTCATCCAATAGAATTTAGACAGGTTTGGGTACTTATATTAACCTTATCTTTAAGTATTAACTCTAAGTTAATTAGTTTCACTTTTACAATGTCTCTTTGTATTTTTATATACTATGATTAATAAACTTACTATATACATCCAAGCGACCCCCAAGTGGTCCATTAATGAGGAACCTATCATAATATAAGTCTCTTGGCCGAACCTTAGAATTTTAGGAATTTAATATCAATTAATAATATAATATTTGTTTTAAGAACTCTTTTATGTCAATTTTGACACTATTCAATAGTTGATTTTTGTGAAACTCCTAACAGATTTATTACTTCGAACAAAGTCAATTAAATCAATCTTAATATATCATATTATCATAGAAAATTAGTTTAATTCATTAAAAGTTTCATATTATAATTATTTGGGTATTTATAAGATCAATTATTTTTATTTTTCACTATTTTAGTAATTACTGCATCATCATTGTGTCATAACTAAAATAAATTATATAATGTCTAAAAATTATAAATAAAATATCATTATTTAGGAAATCTTTTTAGCTTTCTAATGAATATTTATAATCGAAAATCCAACATGTATAACCCTATGTAAAAATTGTTCTTCTAAAAGATGTAAGCTTATGCCATTTTTATTTTTATTTTAACTTTATTAATATAAAGTGTCCCTACCACATACAAGTGGCTCCAAGGGGTCCCCAAATTGACCAAAGGATGCCCATGGTCGGGTATGTGTCCACCAATAAGGTTAGGACACGTTTTAGGGTAATTTTTTATTATTATAATATTATTTTTTAACCCTTATTTACCGGATTTACCCTTTAACCATGGTAAATAAAATATTTACCACAGTAACTATTCAAAATGTCTAAAAATAAAAGTTACCTATTTACACAATTTGAACATCCTGATTCCAAATATGGAATCCATTTTCCTAAATTCAAAACACAGAAGTGGCAGAAATTAATTTAAAATTAATTCCCGCTGTCAAAACAAAAAGCGTGTTTTTAAGAGATAATAACTATCAAAAGATTGACACTTGTTTATGTTCGGTTTAATTGTAAATTTATGTCCAATGATAAACATTAAATTGAATGGTAAAAATATATTCTAAATATACTTTAAAACCACTCAAATTAATAATTTATCACTATTAATTATTTTGATTAAAAAGTTGTTTTTAATTAAAATTTAGAAATTTTCACTATTCATCAAAATATGAAAGTTATCCGAAATGTACCAAAATTTCACCCTAGGCTAATTTTGATATTCCGAATCCAAAAATGAAGTCCATTTTGAAATATAGAATATATATGATTTCAAAAAGTAGGTATTACTATTCACAACGGCTAGTTTAATTAGTTGTGGTGTGTGTTAGAACTCGAGGTTGCGTACAACACACGCTATCGTATTATTCGAAGGGAAACGTACCGTAGAAGCTTGGGGTGTTACAAACAGAGCATGCACATACAACATAGGATGTATTCATTAGTTGTAATGAAGATACCTACAAGTCTATAAACTGTGAGTGGATCCTTTCCAGAGCAGTGAAAAAAGGAAGAGGAAGAAGGTGATCCTCTCCACCAGCAGTGAGCCAGAGAGATAGAAATAAAGAGTGACCCTTGGGAAAGCAGTGAGCTGACTCTAAACCTTGTAAAGGCAGTGAGCCTGGGATAGAGTGACTGTGCCTGAACTTTGTAATCCATATCTTGTGTATTTTAGTGGAATTTGGTATGACCGAAAACATGTCGGAGTATGCTCCTTGTACATATCCCTTAGTTGTGAACCAAGTAAAAATTACTGTGTCTTGTGCATGCTTTACTTTCTGTTTATATTGTGAAACAGGAAAGAGAGAGAAGAGTGTTCTGCTTAACAGAAAAACAAGATCAGAACGGGCTTTAATTTTAAATTAGTCACACCCTGATTCACCCCCCTCTCAGGGTATTCAACCTTGTGGACCTAAAAATTGGTATCAGAGTGAAAGGTTGTTATTATTTCTTCTCTCAATGGAGTTCACTAATCATATAAGAATTCAGATCTTCGACGAGAAACATTTTCAGCTATGGAAGAATTGGATGCAACACTACTTCCAATCTTTGGGAATGGATGTATTCACACCATCAATTCATGGTATAACTGCTGACATCATCAGTATTGCATTATCAGAAGATGAGAATAGAGGGTTGGACGCTGATGCCAAAGCTATTAATGCCTTAGGGGGAGCCCTATCCAATCCTATATATACAAAGGTGATGTCTTGCAAAATGTCACATGCCTTGTGGGAAAAGTTATTGAATATATATAAAGGGGATACAAATGTCAGAGAGGCAAAGATAAAAGTTATGTGGAACAAGTATGAAGATCTGAGAATGAGCCCGAATGAATCTATTGATGCATTTTTCGATAGGGTAAATATTGTTGTGGAAGACATGCGGGGTCTTGGTGAAGTTATTAAAGATAAAAAAATTGTAAAGATCATCGTGAGAAAACTTCCACCTCAGTTCAATCCGAAAGTTTCTATTTTGGAAGATAAAGACCCGAAAGAGATGACATTGGATAACCTACACAACACTCTTGTTGCTTATAAAATGAGAAATGATGATAACAACGCTGTGAAAAAAGGGAAATCCAATGATATGGCATTTAAGGCCATGAAGAAGCTCACCATTGAATATTCTTAGGAGGAAGAAGAGACAGATGAAGTGATGTCATTCCTTTCTACAAATCTGCAAAGAGGAAAAGTAAAGTTAAAAGGTAAACTTCCACTTGCTTGATTTAGATGAGGAAAAGTTGGTCATCTTGCTGCAAGGTGCCCCAAAAAGTTTCAAGAAGAAAATGATGAAGATGAAGTTGAAATTCCCAAGAAGAGATCATTGACCTATGTGAAAGGGAAGAAGTAGTTCAAGAGAAATGTCTTCAAGAAGAATAATCTTCTTTTAAAAGAAATAGATAGTTCATATGAGTCTGAGGTTGATGAGGTTGAGGAAACAAAGAACTATAAAGCTCAAGGAGAAAATTCTATGGTGGTGGTCATCGGTAGTTCTCAGGAAAAGGAAGAAACTGACACTGGAGAAGAAGAAGAAGTTAAAGGAAGAGTTGATATGGAAGCCGAATTGGAAGCAGCTCTTGAGGAGATAGACATTTGGAGAGCCAAAAAAAAGAAATCCAATAAGGTGGTTCGTGATTACAAACTATATATTCAACAACAGGATGAAGAAAATTCTGAGCTATTAGAAGAAATTGAAAGACTAAAATACTCAACATCAGTGAGCTCAGAAAATATCGGTGATTATAAGTTTAAAATTGATGAAAAAAATATTGAAATAAATTATTTGACTAACATAGGAAAGGATTAGGTCATACGTATCAAAGAGCTTGAAGAATAAGTGGTCAGTATGTGACAAAAAGTGAAGGATCAAGAAAAACTATTGACCTACAATGTGATATCAGGAAAGCAGGTTATTCCGAAGACTGAAAATCTGAAAGAAGAGCCTAGCAGTTCAGTAGGGAAGAAGCAGCAATTGAGATCAGATGTTAAGGCTGATTCAGTGCTTGATAAGAAGCAAAAATCTATGGCCATTGAAGTCAGACCGCTAGCACCTATCCCAAGATTGAAGGTTGATTTGGGCACAAAGAAGAATCTGAATATTTAGAGATCCCAAGGGGAAACTCATAGTGCTGATGTAACACGGATGAATGCACCTTATATTAGGTGTTATTGTTGTGGGAAGATGGGACATTCACAGTATGTGTGTTCCATAGCCAAGAGATATCGAAGGGAACAAGAATATAGATGGCAGCCAAACAGAGAACGGTTTTCCAGAACATATTTTGAAGGACACTTGTTTTTGGTGCGGAGGATTTGGGCACATGGCTAGGTACTGCACTTTGACAATACAGAGAAATGTGCCAAAGAAAAATAAAAAAGTTCACAAGCAGCAGATCAATAAACCAACATGTGAGTTAAAAATGCAGAATAGATTTGTGGATTTGCAAGATGAAACAGGTCCATCATACTCTGAGAAAGAACAGAAGTCTCAATCCATGCCGAGTGTGAAGGAAAAAGTATGGACCAAGAAGAAGAAAAATGAGAAGGCTGTGGTGGCAGAAATTTCCCTTAAGGCATCAGATCACTCTGGTGTATGGATCCTTGATAGTGGTTGCACATATCACATGACAGGTAATAAGGATCTTGTTACAGGTATAAAATATGACAAAGAAGGATTTGTAAAATATGGAAACGATGAAGGCCTGAAGATTGTTGGCTCAGGAAAATCCAAGTGTGTGGTCAAAGAAATGAGACGTGCTGATGTCTTGGTAGTAGAGGGTATTAGTCATAACTTGCTCAGTGTCAGTCAACTATGTGACTCTAGGAACTCTATCTGATTTACCAAGAAGATGTGTGTTTTTAAAGGAAAGGATGAAGTAGTTGTTTTATAGGGAAAAAAGACAAAGGGAAATCTTTACCTTGTAGGTGGGGTAGAAGATATGTGCCTTTTATCCAGAGAGGAAGAAAATCTATTGTGGCATAAGCAACTTGGTCATCTATGACAACCATCCATGGAAGATCTGGTAAAGTGTCATGCTGCTAGAGACCTTCCCAAACTGTCACGTGATTTCAATCATACATGTGATTCTTGCCAACAAGGGAAGATAATTAGAAAGACATACAGGATAAAGGAACAGAAATCACCCAGAGTGCTTGAATTTGTGCATGGTGATGTATGTGGACCTATCTCACTACAGGCTATAAATGAGCAAAGGTACTATATTCTTTTCATAGATGATTATAGAAGAATGGAATGGGTATTTGTCATTACCCATAAGACAGAGGTGTTCAGTTGTATAAAGCAGTATAGGAGGGAATCAGAAAGGATGTTTGGGAAGAAAATTCATAAGTTTCGTACTGATAATGGAACAAAATTCACCAATAGTCAAGTTGAAGACTATCTCAAGAAACATGGAATAAGGCATCAAGATTCATTAGTAAGAGCTCCTCAACAGAATGGAGTGGTTGAGAGGAATAATCTGATCATCAACAACATGGCTAGAACGATGCTTATTGAAAAGGACCTACCAGAGAAATTTTGGAAGGAAGAAGTTTTGACATCGATCTATATCTCGAACAGATCTCTATTGTGTCCAAAGGAAGGGAAGAATCTGTATGAAATCTGGTACGGAAATAAGCCAACATTGAAATAATTTCAAATATTTGGAAGTAAGTGTTTCATACTCAAAAAATAAAATCACAGGAAATTTGAGTCATGAGAAGATGAGGGGATATTCCTTGGTTACTCAGGAAAAAGAAAAGCATATAAATGCTTCAACAAAAGGCTGGGAAGAATTGTTGAGAATAATGATGTCACAATAGTTGAAAATGAACAGAATGCTCAACGACCTAGTGAATAGTTTCTAGATGAAAGAGATGATGAGGTAATCAACACAGGGGGAGTAGAAGTAGCCGAGGCTGACTCAGAAGAAGATACTGATGATGAACAATAAAGTGTCAAGTTTGTGTCTACAAGGAAGCCAAAGAGTCGAGATGAAATTGATAGGCAGAATATCATTGGTGATCAGACGGCCCCAGTTTAGACTCAAAGAATGAAATCATTACAGAAAACATCGTTTTTATCTTAGGTAGAGCCAAAATATTTTTCCGATGCAGCTGAAGATGAAAACTGGGTTCAGGCGATGAATGAAGAGCTTGATCAAATTGAGAAGATCCAGACATGGGATATTGTTTCGAGGCCAGCAGATAAGAATGTCATCGGGACCAAATGGGTATATCACAACAAGATGAATGAAGATGGCATAGTGATTCAAAAAAAAAAGAACAACTAGTGTGCAAGGGATACTCCCAGATAGATGGAGTAGATGTTGATGAGATATTTTCACCGGTTGCAAGGCTGGAGATGATCAGATTATTTTTGGCCATATGAGTGCAAAGAAAGTTCAAAGTGTTCCAGATATATGTCAAATCTGCATTTCTAAATGGGGTTCTGGAAGAAGAGGTGTACATTGAGCAGTCAGATGTTTTTCTCATTCATGAGGATGAGAACAAAGTTTGCAGGCAGAAGAAGGCATTGTATGGGCTGAAACAAGCACCAAGAGCATGGTACTCAAGGATTGACCAGTACTTGTAAAATCATGGTTTCCAGCGTGGGGGGAGTTGATTACAATCTCTATTTCAGCAATGATAGTAATAAAAGGATGATGGTGTTAGTTTAGGTCGATGACATAATATTTGGCTGATCAGAAGAAGCTTAGTGTAGACAGTTTTCGCAATTCATGAAAAATGAGATTGAAATGTCAATGATTGGTGAGCTAACGTTTTTCCTTGGTCTGCAGGTGACACAAGGAAGGAATTGAACATTAATTTCTCAATCCAAATATTCCAATGAGGTTTTAAGAAGGTTTGGAATGGATAATTCCAAGGATATGAAGACTCCGGTTTCTACTCGGATTAAATTATCAAAAGATAAGGATGACAAGGCAGTTAATATCACAGAATACAAGCAAATCATTGGATGTTTGTTGTAACTGACTGCAATAAGGCTTGATATTGTTTTCGCGACATGCCAAGCATTAGGATATTAAAGTAATCCCAAGGAAAGCCACATGCTTGTAGTGAAAAGAATACTTCGGTATATCAAAGGCAGGGAGGACTTCAGTTTGTTGTATAATGACAAATCTCAGTTAGTGTTATTGGGTTACACAGATGCTGATTGGTCCAGATCAGCAGATAACAGAAAATCAACGTCAGGAGGTGCATTCTATCTTGGTGGATTGTGTATTTCTTGGTTAAGAAAGAAGCAAGATTTCATTTCATTGAGCACCGCGTAAGCTGAGTATATTGCGGCCACTCAAGAATGCACATATTTATTATGGATGAAGCAGTAGCTTGAAGATATGGGAGTTGAAGTGATGTCTCTGATCGGAATCCACTATGATAACTCAAGTGATATAAATCTCAGAAAAAATCCCACCCATCACTCGAGGACAAAGCACATTGAGGTAAAATATCATTTTATCAAGGAGAAGGTTGTACATGGAATTGTGAAGTTGGAGTATGTGCCTACAGAGCTACAAGTTGTCGACATTCTGACAAAGGCCTTACCCAAGGAAGCTTTTCAGAGACATCGACTGGCTCTGTGAGTTTAGTCAACTCCCCGCACTTGAGAGAGCGTGGATTTAAAACCCCCCCTCTCCCCGAGGTATGATGTGTTTTTCCTTAATGTGCTGACATGTGTTCTCGACTCTGTTACAGACTACAAAAGAGTGACCTTTGGGTTTGTTAACAAAGGGGGTGAAAATAGTGATTGTTCAAGGCGGTGACAGTGTGGCTTTTTGAAAAATCATGAATAATATGGGGAGAAGTTGACAACTAGAGCAGTGATATAGGCGGATCAATGAGAAAGGGGAGAATATTTAATCTGACGATTCTAGAAGTGATCGATCAAAGAATAGATATCACAGCAACTGAGGACCATGATGAAAGCAGAAGAGTGGTGTTGGGATATGGTAAGAATATTTCCAACAAATTGGTATCATTTTAGTGTCAATAGAGGGTGTCAGAGATGAAGTGATTCATTGATGAACTTTTCATTTACTCTTGTTTCTCACGTCGAGCAATGCTCATGTGGGCTTAGAGTATGTGTTGAGTAAATCCTTGATCGCTATCAAAATCACATTAGGCGAATGGTGACTAAAGAAGTAACGATGTATCTTTTTATGGAAGAGTTTTGAACAAACCCAAAGGGGGAGATTTTTGGAAAAAATACCTCAAGGTATCATTTAACCATTTTTGAGGTGATTGTGTTTGTTGAGAAAGTGGACATCAGTGTGGTGATTGTTGAAAAAGAAAAACAATGCCATTAAAATTTTTTGACAATGGAGATTTCATGGTGGCATGTCTAATTCAAGAGCTATGGTCAATGATCCATGTTTTATTCAAGAATGTCGACAAAGGAATTAATTATCTGGAGGCGGTACAAAAAGAACAGCTACAAGGTGGTGCCGTTTTATAGTGTTTGCAAAAATTTTGGGCCTGAAAATCGACAAAAGGAGAAAAGTGGTTTTGGAAAAGAGACTTGCGCGATGTGTACTTGAAGTAGAGGAAACTTGCACACCTAATGTTTTTTTGGTATCAGAAGGTCAAAATATGGAAAAGGAAAGAGGGTCGCACAAGTATTGGGTTGGTCACGCAGGTGACTTGAAAGGGAAGAGACTTGCACGCCGAAACTTGCGCACTGAGGGGAGACCTGTGCACCATCGTGCAGGGTGGAAAAATGCCTATAAATACTTGGCCACCCCTCCTCATTTTCAGTGGAGTTCAACACTTAGAAAAATCATAGCTGCCGTCGTGCTGGTGTGGTGGTCGCACAGGTTTTATGTGGTCACACAGGTGGACTTGCGTGCCAGTGTTTGAAGTTTGCGCGCCCGTTGGTAATTGCACGCCAATATTGGCTTGGGCGTAGAAGGGTTTGAGTTGCGTAGGTTTAGAGTTGCATAAGATTGTGCCGCGTAGGTGGTAGTGGTAGACTTGCGCGCCAGTTGTGACTTGCGCGCCGATACTTGCATGCCGGGTTAGACCTACACGCCAAGTAAGGTGGATTCCCCAGAAGTGTTTTCAGGCTGCGTGGAAGCTGTAGGTTTTCCCGATACCTTCGGTGCAAAGAGAGATTCATCTACAGGTGAAATTTAGACTTCAAAAGAGCATCCACATACAATAGAGGATGTATTCATTAGTGGTAATGAAGAGACCTAATAGTCTATAAACTATGAGTGGATCCTTTCTGGAGAAGTGAGAAAAGTAAGAGGAAGAAGGTGATCCTCTCCACCGCTAGTGAGCCAGAGAGAGGGAAACAGGGAGTGGCCCTTTGGAAAGTAGTGAGCTGACCCAAAATCTTGTAAAGGCAGTGATTCTGGGACAGAGTGATTGTGCCCGAACCTTGTAATCCACAGCTAGTGAAGTTTATTGGAATTTGGTACAAACGAGAACATGATGGCGTATGCTCCTTGGAAGTATCCCTTAGTGGTGAACCAAGTAAAAATTGTTGTGTCCTGTGCATGCTTTACTTTCTGTTTATATTTTGCAACATGAAAGAGAGATAAGAGTGTTCTACTTAACAATGAAACAAGATCAGAACTGGCTTTAATTTTAAATTAGTCATACCCTGATTCACCCACCTCTCTGGGTATTCAGCCTTGTGGACCTAACAAAATTAACCTAAAAACTATATTTAAACATCTAGTGATATGTTTTAATAGTAAATAAAAAATAAAAAAACAAAAGTGATGTGTAAAAACACATGGAATAAAGGTCACTTGAGATTCCCCCATACTTAAATCATTTCATTTCATCATGAAATCCTTTAGTTAATTTCAATGGTTGAAAAAATATAATAGAAAGGATTAAAATTCACTAATAATTAATTTTCAAAATTATTTCCCTCATGGATCATTTCATGTAGAAAGATGAATTATCCCTTGAATTAAATGTTCTTGGTTAAAACGTAGTTTCTATTTTAGAAAAATAAATATAAATTAAAATTTTAAATTGAATTTAATTCACTTATATTTATATCTAATTGGAAGTACAAAACTTTCTTTACCTCTAGGATAATAAATTCAAATAATTTAATAAATCATAATAAATATACAAACATTTTATATGGTGAAGTAAAAATTTATTAGATAAATAAATAACTCATCAAATAACATAAAAAAGTAAATAAATGATATACTAAAGGAAAAAATGTTCAATATTTATTCTTATTTTAATTTCATAGTCCATTATGATACATATATTATGAGTTCAATTATAAATAAAATGTTTAAAATTAATGATTATTATATAAAATTCTCGCAAAAATATTACTAAATCCATATTTTTCAAAAGCACAAGAAAAAAGATTTATTGAGTCTAATCCATAAGTTTATAAACATTAATATCCTCAAAGTGGTATCTCAGCCATCAATTTTGAGAGAAAATTATAACCTACTAAAGATACCAAAGCGAATATTAAAAACACAGAATTTTAAAAACAATTAAGGGATTTTTGATGGGTTCACATTGGAACATTTTTAACCATAATTAAATACCCCCACACAAAAAACATATCACGGTCCCCAATGATAAAATCAAGATGTAATAACTTATAATAGAGTTAAGGTTTCATGAGTTTTAATTAATCTAAGAAAGATTCATGTTTAGGGTCCTAAGAATGTTTGAAAATTATTTTCCCCAAAAACTTAATAATAATAAAATCTACAAGAAATCCATTGGTTATAAAAAAATTAATTCATCATAGAACTTAGGATTTAAGATGATGAATGATTCAACATTTAACATCAAAAATTACTTTAAAAAGAGTATAGAAAAAACGAAAATGCACTATTACATTACCAAAAATAGTAAAAATAATTAATTACCAGTAGACTCTATAAATATTTTAGAATGAAATATGGAATATCATAAAATATTATTAACTAATGAAATAAATAACCAACAAAAAAAAAATAGATTTTGAATCATTAAAATTCAATTAATTAATATATGTTCTCCTCTGATATGAAGAATATTTCTTCAATGATGATTATAATAAAGACTCACTTATTTTAATTATGATAAATAAATATAGACATAAATATGTAGTACATACAAGATGGAAATATAAAATATAAGAATCCAATAGTTTAAACTCAATAAAGAATATAGATAGAGATTAAGGAATTAGAGATTGTTATAGGTTTTTAATGTATAGAACCATAGGTAAGTGAAAAAAACAATAGAATTGGTTGTGAAAAATTCATTATTGGACCACATAGAAAGAGTGGTTCGGTAACTACATATCATGAATATAATAGATTCAGAGACATTTAAATGAAAATATTAAAGATAATAGGTGTCTCCCATGTAATGCTAGATTTTATGTCCATGTCCAGACTTTAACCCTAAAAATTCCGAATATGATCATTGAGAGAAAAATTTACGTTAATGAATAAAAATTCATTATTTTTTAAAAAGTCATCACCACACTCTTTTAACACCTTAAGAACTCTAATATCACATAATTATCTCATAAGATCTATTAAAACCTGAGAATTATGGTTGTTTTCCACCATTGTAACTATGTCTAGATTTTTAAAATCTTCACTAAGAATTGAAGAAAATAACTTTGAAAAATATCCTTGAAAAATAGTAAGATTTTCAATATTTTCCCCCACACATAGGCTTCTAAACATAGAAACAAGTTAAAAATTTACTGAAACCTAATAACTAACAAAAAGGACAATGGAAAAATTGAATTTTGAAAATTAATACCTATAATTATTCCACAAAAAATTTACAATTTTTGATAGAATTTTTTTAGAGTCCACAAAATACTCAAAAGAAGTGAATTTCTCATGAATAAGTGTAAAATCATCACAAACTTGATCATTAAAATCATGTGATAATCTATATAGAAAAAATGTTCAAGTTGACATCCATCGAATTTTTCTGATGGACTTAATTGAGAATATTATCTAGTTTTAGAGTCCTAAAAACATTCAAAATCATCTAATAACACCTCATAATTAGACTCACATAACTCTGGAATAAATATTTGTATCTCTGACATGATATTTGATTAATGGGAAGGGGTATCCTCAGAAACAAAAAATTGTGAATGTTGTAAGAAAACATGAGTAATGCTATCTAAAATAAGTCCTTGATCATGTTTAAACACCTCTTATTTCTTAGAAATTATTTTCCAATTTTTTTTAATTCATCTATATTCTAAAAATTTATTTAGAGGATTCACATACAAAAAACTCACATGAAAATGTTCTTCAATAGATTCTCTGAAAAAAATCATCATAACATTCATGTTTTTTTCGATTCTCTTCTAAAAAAATTCCCTAGAAAAATCTATCAATTTAAAACATATCAAAAGTCATGACTCCTTAAACACATGTAACTCTTCTTGATCCTCACAAGCTTAATGATTTAGTTACCCTTAGAAACATCAATAAAAGACCTAAATGTAGCTAAAAAGTTTCTCCCAAGAATGATTGATATATTATTATCACTCTCAATTTATAGAATGAGAAAATCTATGGGGGTGATGTTTCCAACATTAAATAATAGGCCATATACCATTACATAAGGATATTCATCTGACATACCAATTAATGAAAATTAAATTGGCGTTGGTTTTAGCTCATTAATTTCAATTTTTTAATAATTTTTAAGGGAAAAAGGTTGATTATATCACCTAAGTTGCACAAGAACATAATATATTCACTTACTCCGATTTTTAATGGAATGAAAAAGGATCCATGTTCTTTCAATTTTGAAGGAATGTTTTAAAAAAAAATGGTAATACAATACTAATTAAACTCAATAGTTGAACTCTCCCTACAATCCCTCTTATTAGCTAAGAATATTTTGAGATATTTAACCAAAGAGTGAAATTTATTCAAAGCCACCACAAAGGGGACACTGACATTAAAACTCTAAAACATTTTATCTAATTTCTTGTAATCCAATTGATTATTATTTTTATGCATTTTTAAAAAATAATAGGAGGGGAATAATTTTTAAAAACAAGTTTTTCACTCTCCTCATTCTCAAACCTCCCCATTTTCTTTCTTCTGTTTACTGGTTCCCACTTCATTTTATTTTTTTCATTGGATTTTTAATGTTATTATTCATAATTGTTTTTTCATGTTTGAACTTTCTATCTATATTTCCATAATTGTAATTTTAAATATTTTTATTCTTAGTATCATATAAAACTTTAGGTACAACTTCCTTTATCTATTTTCTAACATGTTCTTGAGTTTTTAAAGATGATTTGGTAGTTACAGTAATGAAATTTTCCTTATAATTGATTAATTTTTTAACTCCCTGAGATTTTATGAAATATGATTTTCAAATAAATTTAATTTTTTTGATATCTTGTGTCATACACTACAGAGTGTTTAAATGAATAGTGGTATGATATTAAAATATTATTATTTAATGTGATAGTTATAACATAGCCATTAAAATATCTAGATTGAATAGGACTAACTAAATTATTATTTTTTGTCTTACAAGTGTATAAAATAAATTCATTGGTTATAAATTGATTAAAAATGAAAACAAAAATAATCTAAAATTTAAAAATAAATGCTCTCTCATTAAAAAAATATTTTTATACACGCTACACGATTTCATCTTAATTAATCAAATTAATCCCTATCAATGAAAGTAATATATTATATATTCAATAAAATGTTTTATCATTCATATAACTTTTATTCTAATAATATATTTAAATCTACCAAATAATCATAAAAAATTATAGTATAAATGAAATACCCGAAGTAGAAGTATTATTTTCTCTATAAAGGAATAAAAGGTGAAGTAAGAATGTATAGGGATTAGGCACCAATGTCATATAAATCATGAGACCCTAAGGAAATCACATGAATGTGTCACATACTTCATTTGATGTTTACATGATCACGTTTAATCATTTTTAAAATCCATCCTAATCTCTTAAAGGCTTCCAGATGATCACTGATGATTATCTAAAGGATTCCTGATGAGTTATTCCAATCAAGAAACATGTCGATCGATAGACGCCTGGAAATTTCTTGATCCATTTATAAAATAAACAAAAAAAAATGATGAAGCTTCACATTAAGGGAGTTATGATTAGTTTCATGTGATGGGATGATGGGGTCTGCATGATCAGTTTATTGATCATGTGAAATATCTGAAGGCAAGATGACCTCTTCACATCAAGGCCATTGGACATTTCACATTCACCAGGAAAAGGATTTCAGACACGTTTGTTTAATCATGTGACACCCCAATGGAAAACTAATGGATGAATTTCAAAATATTTAAAAAATAAATAATGAAAAAACAATACATTTATTCAATAGAGAGTTACAATTCTTTTCATAAGAAGGGGTTATGCTCTCCACATGATCAGTTTACTGATCACACAAAGGCCCTCTGACATGCCAACCTTCCCCCCTAAAGATCTCCAAACATGCTATCCTGATCTCACAAAGGGACATAGACATGTTTTCTTCATTATAACAATACCCTGTGATATATTGATATGATTATCTAAAACCCCCTTAACATATTGTGGGTTTCATAAATATAGAAATGGTGGAATGATCTTGTGGTCACTATTTATCACACTTATAAAAATGAAATCATGGATTATTGTTGACTACATCACACAAAACAAGTTATGTGACAATCCCTCCATCGACTTAATCCCATTTATGTTATTTAATCATCTTTCGGAGTGATTTATATCTCAGGTGGAGATGGATAGTAATACCCCCAATACATAAAAACAAACACATGAGAGCATAGAGGTGAGAGTGTAATTTTTGAACCGGAGAACTATGCAACTGCAAGTGTCTTCCATGAGGTAAGACCATGGAATGGAATAAGGGATTACATGGTATATTTATTTTCTATGCATAATCACTCTATTGATCACATGAAGGACTATCAATATATTATAAGGATCACTTTAATGAGTTTCTTTCTCCCAACATGATCACACAATTCCTCGATAAGTCAATTCATGAAGAACATTTTAGCAATTATACAATAAAGGATGAAAATGAAGGAAGATTCCTAAGAACATAGATACACTGATTTTCATGCAAATCGGGGATGCAATTTGTGTGATCTCTACATAAATGACATGAAACCCCCTAGAAGTGTTATTTAGTTTACATAAAAATACCTGAACATGTTAGTTGGTTCACGTGATAGTCCTCAGACAAGTCATCAAAGTAATACAAGGTCATATAGATATGTCATCCATATCACACAATAAAGACATTTCAGCCTTTTCATTAAGGCATCCTTAGACATGTCAGAATGTAACTTTTTAAATGTCATCCAAATCAGGAAAATTATTCTAGACATTTCAGTTGGCTCACATGAAGTCATTTAGACATGTCATCCAGATCATGTGACAACTACTAGACATATCATACATTTCATATAAAGAACCTTGTATATGTCTTCTCAAATAACGTGTAGGTATATTAGAAATTAATCATTATCAAGAAAACCCCTCATACATGTTAGGATTATATTCATCCCTGTATGGAAGACACCTTTAGACATGTCCGACAAACAGTCTAAACATACCAGGCCGAGACACCTAGGACATGTCAGGCAGACACCCCCTGACATGTCAACTATATTTTATAGGAGTACATGTGAATGGACCCTCGAACCATGGGGACCCATGACCATGATAATTTGGTTGATAATTCCACCTTTATATTGGAAGTTTTTTAATGGGATAGAGAATGGAACTCATGCAACCTTATGAGTATTATGGGATCCTTATTCCATGAAAAATGCTTAGTTGACCACTCATGGTCCCCAATATTTATCCATCATAAGTCAATGTTTAGACATCTTCTAATGGGAATATACTTATGTCTAATTCTCTAATATTACATTTAATAGGACCCACCCATGTTGGGTCTATCATTCTTCAACATCCATCAATGGGTTGAGTAACATAATTGATCTTTGAGGAATTAGATTCCTACTCTAATTAGGATACATAAGATACCTTCCTAGGTCATGTGCTTCACATCACAAACCCTTTCAGGTATGCCCCAATGCATAATTCTAGTATCCATATGCAGTGTAGTCAATTACTTGATATCCCTTGTTCCTCATACCAATCATGACTCACATTAGCGATGGGATTTTCAATGATCATATAAATGGAATCATAATGTCCACAAATCCAGCTAACCTAAATGTGTAAGACTTGTTAAATGATGAGATATAAATGCCTCTATACATGGGAATCCACCATGGTGTAAGTCCTGAAGGAATTTCCATATTCATAAAATTTAGGGAAATAAACCTCAAGATTCATAATTATCTATCCCTACCCCTGATTAGTTTGAGGGAAGACCACACTAAAAAGAATCTAATTACGGTTATTAGTAGGATATGAAGGACACATTCATAAGTATCGAGCTCCATTATAAATTCCCAAGAACCCTCATATATGTCATTTCAGAATGATGTTAAACTTCATGGCTTTGACCTAAATTAACTACATGGGGTTTGATTCCTTTTCTCATAGGATACATAGGATGCCTATGGGATGTTTAATCCCATTCTAAAAACACTAACCACCTTCCTAGATGGTACTTATCTCTAGATTTCATTATCATATGGCTTCAAAAGACAAGTAGCTACACATATATAAGCTATAACTAGAGACAAAAGGAGAACCTCTGATACATACATGTGGTCTCATCAATATAACCCCATTTACATATTGAAGGATTAGACACACAAACATTTTATTATGGTAACCAATACAGTATCGTGATTTTAAAGAGATTCATGAACATATAATAAATCCATAATAGAGTCCTAGAGTTGGTGATAATTCCCCCCAAAAGGGTGTGATGAGCCAAACCTCCCATCCTCTCGACCAATGTGAGTTCTGAAGTACCATTGGGTCTAAAACCCTAAATGACTTATGGCCTTTAGAAAGAAGTTCCACGATTAATTACAGATGTGGGAGACATTGTGAGTTTCCATGAGATGTGAGAATGGTAATCCTTACATGAATAATTTTGAAACCATACTAATAATCCCTCACAGTCAATGTTCAGCCCCAAATTTTCATTAGAAGAAAAAATGCATAACTTGTTGTGAATCTGGAAATAATAACCCAATGCATAATAATTTATCAATTTTATCCCTTTCATGGGTAAATAATTTTAGATTACCTTGTTCTAATAAATCGATTCTGGTATAACCTCAATGGAAATAGAAGTGGTGAACCCAAAATGAATATATCAAATAAAAAAAACTATATCTTGACCACACAACAAGAATTTTTTTCCTCTCATATGAAAAAATGGTAAGCATGATGTGAAATATTTCAATAATATAACATAATCTGAGTTCCAATGAAATATTAAATTTTTATATGCATATTACAGACATGATAAATGTAAAAACCAACAATAATAATAATAGACACTTGAGTTAGCTGTGCATCAATAATTGAGTATGTTTCATAGTTTCATATATACATTAATCATGGACCTTGTTACTTGTATTCTTTAGGACCAGATATATCTTCAAAAACACCACCTTAACCTCATATCATGTCTTCATCAAGAAAATTTTTTGGAACCACAAATATGGAAGTAACATCTGTGAGTTGCGAAACAACATCACCCACACAATGCCTTCATCTTCAGGTTTCAAACATGATGATATAGAAATACCAGTGACATGGTGTGATCCAGACCATCGAGAACACATGTAGAGTTCTATAGAAGATGAATCCAAGAAGTATGTCTCATTCAAGGAAATACGCAATGAAACTGGTGGCACTTGTTGCCACCACCAACCACTTCAGATGTTTATCACAAGAGTGATACAATATACAATTTCCTTACCTTAAGAGGTGTATCAAAGAGTCAAATATGGTTCCATATCAGTTTAGAAACTACCTAGGAGGTCTCCTCTGAAACTTCCTTGCTAGTTTCATCCCTCTAGTTCCCCTTAGTCACATGCTGAGGAACCACCCAACATGTTTCCACCATGGAAACTCATGCATGGGTACCTTGGAGGTCTTTCTAGGAATAGAAAGATACAGGTAAATTGGGGTGGGATCAAATCCCCATTTACACTGATAAATCCTGTCATCATATTCCGGTGGTGGATAATGAGAAGCCTCATATCTCGGCTCACTCAGATCAGTTGTACATGTATATTATGAAGAAAGCATGGAGAAGGCACATATCACTTACCCCACACATGAAGCCCATCAATATATTCCAATGGAAAAAGGAGGGTCATAATGGAATTATATCTTTAATTCAATCGAATACTTATTCCTGTATATCTTATAGACTGAGAAATTTCATTTTTATATTCCTACACAAACTCTACTAAGGTGTCCCTACATTTTGGAAACGGTAGAAGAGCTCCGTCAGAATATTCTTTATAGGTACAAATACAAGGACATGCACATATCCCAATCCCAGATAATATATGATAATATCTACATGATAAACATGAAAAAGTGGCTACTATTGAGTAAGAACACATTATTTCCCCCAGCCAGGAGGATTATCTATATATTTTGGTAAAGGATGAGGTGCATTACTTGGATTATACTCCCATTTTTACTACGGATCACAAACCTATTTTGGAACATACCTCAGGACATGCTCACATTCCTATCAAATAAATACAATAACATACTTCAAGGGAAGATGAATGGGACTATACCCTCTCTCTAACCAAGTTTCTTTCATAAAGTTTGAAAATCACCTCAGGGAAGGTTTATATCCCAACTGATGAAGCTACTTGGAATTTTTCAATAGCCTATAGAATCCAGGATCATACCACAACTTCTTCCCATGAATGGATACACCATGCCTCTTTATAGGATATATAGGCGGGGGATCATATCCCTTATCCCATTCTAGAGATCCATCAACATATTTCAATGGGGAATTTATATTTGAACTGGGACCATACCCCCACAGCAGTCAAGATTGATCGTTACATTATAGAAACCACTCCTTGGAAGGCTTATATCCCTACCAATGATATAGAAGCTCAATTAAATACTCCAACACCTTGTTAGTAGAAATATCATATCCTCATAACAGAATAAAATTATCAATATATTCCAATGATCATATTGTAGGAGGCTCATTTCCCTACTAAACCTCAAAAGGCGGGTCAGAATATTCTAGTAATGATGCATAATGAGGCTCATATCCCTGATATTCTTAATGAAAGTGTCATTAAGGATCTATGAAACATTTATGAAACACCTCAAGGGTATGTTGTCTCTTCATGAGAAGAATAAAATGATCAATACCTTGATAATTCTCCTCACGGTTGTGAAATTATGGATCCCATGGACTCTAATTCTAATGTATGAAATGGAAAACCTTCCCAAGGTAATATCTCTCCTTGATAAGGAAGTTATCCCCTTTCCTAGAAATATTATTATTGAGAGGTTCTTGAAACACCATGGTTAACTGTATATCATTCCTTATCAAGTATCATTAAATCCTCACAATAGGAATCATACCCAAAGAAGAAACCTTTATGGTCTGACATGGTGGATACATATAACACTGATGAAGAAGAGGCCTACATTGTTATATTGAGAGATTTATCTAAAAACAAAATGCCAACCATTTTATGGTTCATATCAATATCCTACAATGAGATTCTAGAAGAGATATAGTAGGAGTGCACGCCATAATTACACTGGAATATGTGGTAAACCCATAAATGGTTGAAAGATACACACCTCCCTTATAAGGGATATGAGGGAAACCTCTAAATCATAAATACATTATTTAGTTAGATAGACATGGCCACATTCTATGTGGACTGAGACCCAAGATCGAAAGATCATGATAAAATCCCATGGTGTGTTTATCTTCGTATCAAAATAACATTTTGGTGACTGAGTTCTAGAGACCCGTCGGGTGTTTGTGTCTGAGGATGGGGAAATTATGAAACATTTTACTACCCTATATCCCTAGAATAGAAAATCTCCCCAGATATAGAGTCCTATAATGTCATACCTGCAGGAGATATCAAGGGATTATGTAATATATCGGATAGTTTTTCAATATTATATGACTCCTCCACTTTGAGGATATGAAGAGACCAAGAATAGAGAGAGAGGGATTCCAAAATACCCCTAATATGGGACTCTTAACAAAATGGAAACCCATTACAAACATGAAATAAAATGTTGTTGACTACCCAATATCTTCCCGTAGAAAGTGACTCCCATAATAAGATACCATTACACCTGGACCATGCACAAATAAAATTGAACTAAATCAAACAGAACACAATATTATCCACCATAAGAGCTTTCTAGGAGAAAACCTAGCCTATAGATATTGGGGAATTTGTACCAACATGCCTTCACCCCTATAGCCATCAAACCATTAGAGGATCCAAAAAATATCAGTGGTGGCTATGAAATAACCCCAAAACACAGGGTTTGAGACATTTTTATCTCAATCACCACCACTAGGGTCATCACACCTAATTATGGTCCTGGAGAAAAAATGTGGTTCCATATTAATCCAATCCCATTGGAATGGGGGAATTTATATAGAAATTTCCATTACAAGAGACATTATATCCTCAACTATTATTGTCATATCCTAAAAAACATGATTAAAATGTGCTAATAGTGGACTATAGTCATCCCTAACTAGTAGGGATGAGATAATTTTTATCATCCCCCCAAAAGGAATAATTCTTCTCATAGTCGAGAGGAAAATATCGATTGATGGAATCCTAGTCATCCCTCCTGATGTGAGACACACTATCTCCATTCAGGGACTACTCAATATGATTGATTGAAAATTATATTAAGGTCAATACACAAAGACCAAATCATAGGGAAACTATGAAAAAGGAAATCAAACACCATATGGTTCATAATCCAAGATGGTACAATATTACTAGGGGTTAGAGAAATGGCTAAGATACACACCTTAAAGGAGGAACAACTGATACAAAACCTCCCTATTGCATGGAGAGTGATGGGGTAACAACAATTTACCTATAAACCTCAGTGAATTGAATCAAAATCAATCAAAAAATGACGTGGAATAAGATTTAAACATAGACGGATGAAATGAGGAAACTATAACTCGAGAGGTAGGTGATTTGGATGCACAAATTGAGGTTTCACATATGCGAAATCAGAGAAGGATCCATCACCTAGAAACACTGCATGATAAATTTACACCTCCCTGGTGAAACTCTACCATGGATGAAGGGAACGATGTGGAAACATCCCACTCAACACTAAGAGAAAGCAAAATCCACTCTACGAAGGAATGGTTGGACCAACATGAGAGTTAGATACATAATATCAGGAAAATCAACGATGAAATACATAGGATAAATATTATTTATGGGTATCATATTCAATAAAAAATGACCATCCCTCATCCAATATATTTGGATAATTGTAATACACTTATAGGGGTTTCATTTGAGCATTATTCCATCTATGGATCCATACAACCAGTCTATATGAACAAGGAAGTGGAGGATGAGAAAAAATTCCCTACATTGTGGGGATAGCCGCTCCCCCACCAGGTTAATAATTTGGTCATAAAATAGATATAGAATCAGTGATATATGAAATAGGGTCCACCTCAACAAGCCTCACCCACCCCTTGTAGACTAAAGTTGGTATATTGATACCTCAAAAACTCCCTAATGACATTGAATCCTCAGATTGTAGAATGGAATCCATGGAAGGGTGGAATGCCCACATAAAGACTCAAAGGAAGCCATATCTTGAATGGTTAGATGAAAATTTTAATTCACACAACTTCTTTAATAATATATACTCAACCATTGATGGTGCGGGAGATCCAAAACAATATCTCCCACACTTCATGACCTGATGAAACCCAATGATGTGACCTTGAGATCAGAAGGAGGAATCAAACCTAATATGTTTTGTATAGATTCTGGTTGGGATAGTATTTTTTTGTATATCATCGATATAATAGGATTTTTTGGGATGAGAATAATTTATTCATCAACTCCTTTATCAGTTCAGTTCTATGCTACGACCAATGACTTTCAACCTCAAAATTGAAAACAACTTGAAAATGAGAGAGTCTTTGACAATACCTCTATGTGGAAATGTTTAACATATTCACTCAATATTAAACTCTTATAAGATAAAATTATTGAACACTATGATGATAATATTCAAGATGAGATAAAAAAACATTGTTCATGATGAAATTCCTAGTTAGATTCCATGAGTTTGCAGATATGAAACAATTCCCAGAGGTTTCCATTCAGAAAACCTTGGATAAATATCAGCCCATGACCATGACACAAGTAAAAATAGCTAGTAAGGCAGAGATTGTGGATGTTACCCTCAAACTAGTATTAGTACCTATTAAATAACCCAATAAATCCCCATATAATCTAACACCAACTACTAATATGATGTATCAAAAAAATCACCCTCGACAAGAAACAAAAATAGTTTAGGATCACCTATGATTTTTGGAATGAATAAACAATGTATATCTATTATTAAATGAGTAGGTTTCTGGTTATTTCTTCAAATACATGGAAAATAACATC
Source organism: Viscum album (assembly GCA_963277665.1). Classification (NCBI taxonomy): domain Eukaryota; kingdom Viridiplantae; phylum Streptophyta; class Magnoliopsida; order Santalales; family Viscaceae; genus Viscum; species Viscum album. The sequence continues at coordinate 682,267,468 of OY728139.1, read as the reverse complement.
TTTAAGCTACCAGATACAAGGAATCCAAATGAGGTTAACCTCACTGAACGCACAGACTACATCCCTTTCCATAGGAAACAATCCCACACCAAGAAACACTGATTTTTCATCAAATGTGTCCTCTAAATAATTGATGATTCAAGACATGTAATAATGGGGAAGTCCCCAAAACATGTGACCTCCATAACCATCACCAAACTAGAATATGAGTATCACTAGCTATAAGTTTTGACCAGGTATTGAAAAAAGTTCTATAAATGGATGGATCAAAAGATATGTGACAGAGTTCATGCTAGCCTGAGAGCACTACTTCACAAACCAGTAATGATTCCCAGACATAAGGAGGCATCATTTTATATTCCACCTAAAGGAAGACATAATTGTATGAAATATAAAAATCCACAATAGAAAGAGTCATATCCATTACTTGCAGAAACTATGGCTCTTAGAGAATTTTTTCTTTTAAAATCTAGAGAACATACACCAACTCACTAAATGGTTCAATTGGAACCACCCCACCAAACTGATCCATCATTGGATGAAGTGATAATTTTTGTCTTTTAATGTATTCCAAACAACATATCCATTCTCAATTGATGAATATTTATATAAATAAGAGATCCACATACCTTACTAGGGATCCAGAGGACGAGGATGCAGGATCCAAGGGTACAGGGGGCGAAACAAGAATATTCAGACCAAATATTTCTCTCACATCCTCACAGAATCCACATATTTAACTAAAAATCGTGGAAGATAATTTCATAAATACCAATATAAACATGAAGATCCATCATATCCTTCCAATAGTTTTTCAAGACAAGTTAATTTACACAAATACCTTGTGGGGGTACAATTATATAAGTAGCCTAGACAAATGGAAAGGCTGGTATGACCAACTCCACTTATAAAAGATGATACATCAACCTATTATCATGAAATAAGTCTATCTACCTCAAAAAACTCAAATCCTAAGTCATATAATATGTAGAAACCCAAACATCAATTTCATTGACTTATGGAACAAAAATACAACATTCTGAGATAATTGGCCACTGTCCTAGCCAAATTCTCAATCCTAGATGCTCTCCAAATTTCAAATAAACACATAGAGGCACTCCTCGAGGCCCTATGGATACAACATGAGTTTATGATAGATGTCACTATACTCTACGAGTTATGAGTGTATAATATTCTATCATAATATCATTAAACTATCTCATTTATATAATACGATTAGGAAGAAGCTATCTGAGGACAAATCAGGCCCCTGTATGTTTTAAGAAATCTCAAAAATGGAAACATCCAATGTTAACAAGTAGAAAATGATACCATGATCAACCTCAACCCGATCCAGACCCTATGAAATTTTGGTTATAGTGGGGGATACTTTTATCCGATGAAGCTAAGAATTCAAGGGTATTATATGAGTGAGAAAAGGACACTAAAAAGATCAACCTAAAAGATCTTTTTAGGGATTTCACATCTAATACCGAGTTCATCATTATCCATCAAGAACAACATATTATTTCCTTCTCAGCAGGCCTTGGTTTTAAAACAATGTAGTAGTACATTTAACATTTCATCAATGCTTGAAATACCCAATCAATAGAAATGTTGTCATACTACATGGTGATAACACCCCCTTTAAGTCTTAAGAAGCCATATATTATAAGAAAATTTAATATAATATATAAGGAAAAAACCAATGGTGGATGATGATATATAGGTTTCTATACAAATGGATTGGGGACCCCCCTATGAACCCATAGAGCATTCCAAACAATTATTATGTGCTTCTTATAAACTTGATTGAAGTAGTGAACTCTTTACTAGAAATATGTTTTGGATCATAATCATTACCAGACCATATCCAAGTGATATTAATCATTTTAACTAAAGTGGATTCATCAAAGTGCAGTAAAACTATTTATCTATTGGATTCTCTAAATTTTATTATACAATTTTCAGATATCAAATATTCCCCTAAGACATTCTTTTCATCTAAGGAAGATCGTATCTCTCTTACCCCAGTAGTAATGTAAAGGTTGATAAGAAACCGTAGCATATTTATTTGACAACATTGGTAGTTTAGGATGTCAATGTCTCTTATCATAGATTATCTTATCATGATAGTGAAAAATATTTCCTTTATTTATTCATGATGTTTGAAAATTCCTCCACAGACATAGAGATGGAAGAGTAAGAGGATGACATCAGGAATCCCCCTCCTCATTTCATAAAGGCATCTCCACCGCCATCGATGGGATCAGAAAGGTGAATATGGGAATTGAATATGAACCATGACCTTTTTTGATTAGTGCTTACATTACTCCTAAGGATATGTATAATTACATTGATTTTCTAAAGAAGCATCTATATGTGTTTACTAGGAATTATAGAGAGAATCTTAGGTTAAACGTTGATGTCGATACTCATCACCTAGGATTACCTTATGACCGTTGAGGTTTCATGAAGGTATCTATAAGAATACAAACCTCTAATGAAACAAATATATAATCATAAGTTCAAAATTTAATCAATTTTTTTTACAAGAGGTGAAATATTAAAAATGGATCGCCAACATCATCCTTATCAATAAAAAGAATCAGTAGACCATAGTCTGAATTGATTATAGATACATTAATCAAAACTATCTGAAGAATTATTTTCAATCATCGATCATTGAATTTTTTTTTCCAGTGAAACTACCATATTCCAAGAAAATTTCTTTATGGATGGGTATTTAGGGTATAATCAGATAATGATGTCCCCTGAAGATGAAGAAACCATTTCCTTTAGAGTACCCCAAGGAAAATTTTGCTACTAGGTCATACCCCATGGATTAAAAAATGATGGTTCTAAATACTAATGTTAGATGAATCATATCTTCAAACAATTCATAGGAAGAATCATAGAATTCTATGTTAGTGTCCTAGTGGTTAAATCTCAATAGCATTGTGATAACCTCATTGATCTTCAAACATTATTTATTAGATTATATAAATATAATCTAAAGATGAATGTGAATCTCTGAGTTTTTATGGACCAATTTCTATCTCTCTTGAATTAATTAATTTTCATTGATTTTTTTCAATTCACTAACTCAAACATTCCTTTCACATGACAAATATGTGGCGTACATTTCACAAAACACGGATTATTACCAAACACCAATATATTTTGAAAAAATTATAAATTAAGAATTAAAATAGACATTAAGTTATAATTTATGAATAGTTATAATTAACATATAAAATCCTATGGCTTACAAAAATATAAAATGAATTCATTAGTTACAATGAACCAATTTAATATAAATATAATAATTTTATAAAAAACTATTTTTTGCTCACAAATCTTTTTTATCGCAATTAATTAAATTAATTACAATTAGTGAGTGATATTAATGTAATATATATATATATATATATATATTATATTAAATATAATATTCTTTATTTTAATCTAATAGATTATATATGTATAATATAAGAACAAAACCAATTTTACTCATAAAAACCTATATTTTTATTAAGGTACTTTTACCACTTTTTGATGGAGAGCCCATTTTAAATATAAATTTATGAACATTTATAAATTTTATATTTCTAAATTAACATAATTATTAAATTTAAACATAACAATTAGGTTATGATAATTTTTTGGAATTTTTTTGTGAAGATTTCTTTTTTAACAAAAAGAGAAAAATACTGAAATTTACCTCAAAACACATTTTCATCTAATGTATTTATAATGATAAATTAATTTTTTAATTTATTTTAATATTTAATTAGATAATATTGTTATACATTTATCCAATTTAGGTCATTTTAATCAATGTCACATTAAAATTTGTTATAAAAATCCTAGGAAACTTTTCAACATTTTTACTTAAAAAACCCGCTATGTCGTTCCATCTGTAGGATTAGATTTAAATTAATTTCTGCAACTTCTGTGATTGTAAATTGAAAAAATGGACTCCTTATTTGTAATAATAATAATTAATAATTTATAATAAGATAAAATATTTTTTGACCAAAAATATTATTAAAGGTAAATAAAATTAATTACAACGATTAAGGTGAAATTAAGCTTAACCAGAGACAAAACCTTAAACTTAAGGCCTAATATGACCTATACTTTTTTCCAAAATCAATTGTATGGAAATATATATACCATATAAACCATTTAATATACAATTTAATATTATTTTATCCACATTAAATAAATAAATGTGGGTGGGGTTTTCCTTTTTCCAAATTATTACAAGAGTGTCACTCCTGCACTATAAATGGCCTCCTCTCCTCCCACATCCTCAGACCTCCAAAACAACATAGTTTCTTCAAAGATATTCCCAATACACTTAAAATAATACCCCGTTTCATCATTTACCACTACATTTTGATGTAATCAATCCATGGAATTTGTTTGGCATAAAACAAAATAAGTTACTCGATTAAGTGGTAATGTATTCTCTAATGCTCATTTCTTTTACATTTTTTCTACACCACATATACTATCCTTGATAAATGATTTTATGAGAAAAAATATCCTAATTACAATATATGTCTTCATGCTAAGGGTTCTCTCTAAACTTACACACACTTCCATCTATTGGGTAAAAACACATTATTTACGTGTATGACGAACTATAGCCTCACGGAACGATGAATGTTCATTTTTAATTTACCGACTATCATAGTGGAAATTAATATTGAAAATATGTCTATATATGTCATATATTAGATTTATTAAGTATTTAATTCTTTTTAATTATTTTACAACACATATATTTTTAATTTCTATTAAGTGTAAATACGATAATTTCGTTTGAGGATGTGTGGATTACAAACCCCTAAAAGCACTGTGAGTCGTTCACACACTACATAGTATGTATTAAGAATGTGTTTAATGAATTAATATGATATATATAATATAATTATTCCAATTTAATTATGATATATACTCAAACATAAATACTTATTTTTCAGTTACTATCTTTCATTCAATACGTCAATAAAATGGAAACATCATTCATATGTACATACAACCTACTGTCTCCATGAACGGTGCATTCCATTTCATAATTATATATACTATAGATTATTATAATACAAATATAATGAATATAAATGATATTTAAATCATTTTTTAAATTATGGAAATCATGATATAAGTATAAGGACCAATGATATAACAAACTAAGACACATGTGAAGAAAAAAACATATATTACCTGAAGTGAAACCTTAACGTATAATTGTTAACAATATGGTAATATAAGGTCATCATAAAACCATATATGGTACTAGATATAATATTATTATTCTGTAAAATATGTATAATAAACTTTCATTTATTATACAAGAAGCTTCTATGAGTATGAAGAGTGTCAAGACACAAGGTAAGGGAATTTCAACTGACACTTTTTATTCGTGAGATTCATGCCATGTCCACCACTATTTTATTTTCTGTGGAGTATAAACTACTCATGAATGTATTATTTGATTCTTATTATTAAATTTATGGGTATTTACATATCCCTTCTATTATATTTCTGTAATGGTGTTTTTGTTTCTAAAGGTTCTTAATAGTCTTTTATTAGTTCTAAAGGAAAATAGTTTTCAAATGATTTCAAGGTTCTTTATAAATTTCAATGAAAAATGTTTCAAAAAGGTTTTAAAGATTCCATTATAAGTTTTAACATTTTCTTAATGAATATAATTTTCAAAAGTTTTTATGTTTTAAAAATTATTTTTCAAATAAGAATGATATTTTCCTCACGAAATGTTTTAAAATATAATTCAAAATTATTTCCCATCTAGGATAACATCTATTGATGTTACTCATGACTTTATAGAAAATGATATAAAAGTTTCATTGAGATTATTTATATGAATGATTTATTCTCGATTTCATGGTCTTTATGAAACCTTCTCTTTCATGGGTTATATGTTTATGAATATCATGGGTTGTGCTTTTGAGGAAATGATTATGAAACTTGTATCTTTTTCAATAGGATATGATATTATTAAATGGTTATGACACCCATTTCATTTCATGGGTTATGAAATTATTGTTTATGATTTTTTTTAAACATGTATGTATGATTTCATAATGAGATGGGTGGGACCTTTATCTCCCTCCAATGCATTGGGTAAATATTTATATCTCATGAGATAAACAAAGATAGACTTAGGAGTGAACCTTGAATACTAAGATGACCAAGGAAGTGAACCATGACTACCTTTGAGGAGTTAAATCATACTACTAAGATTAACATGGGAGTGAACTATGACTACCAACATAGTGTGGGGAGTAAACCCATAATACTAAAATGGTCTTGAAAGTGTTTTCTTGGCTAATATAAAAATCGTATTATATTATTCTGTGTTTGCACAATTACATGTTTTATTCCAATTTTATGATTTAATGGATTATGTTATTTATTTCCATATGAGTTATCTCTTATGAACTTCCAATAATGATGCCATGATTCATGTTTATGATCTTTGATATATAGGGTATGATCTTTTATTTTCGTGATTATGTTATCATACCCTTATTATGCTTTCATGTCATCCTTTTTTACCCTTATTGACCATCAGATCTCACCCCTTTTTATGTTTCCTTTCCCACATTATGAATATATGAATTGTGTTTTATGTGTCTAAGAAGGGTTATATCCAGAAGAACCTAGTGGGAGAAAATGTAGATCACATATGTATCAGTGTTTATGTGCCTATGTTTCCAAATGCATTAGACTAAATTGAATTTTAGAATTTGTTTTTGTAATGTAATAAGTAGTCTCCAAATGCGATGTAATGTATATGTATGTTAAGACTGGGTTGTTATTGTTGGTATCAGAGAAAATGTTTAGTTAACCTTTGTAAACTAGGATGAGAAAAACTTATTGAGAAATATAAGTACAATGGATAAGTCTAAGGATAAGGAATTATATCAAAAGATGTCGTAGAATTTTGGTAAATGATAGATTGAGTAGTTTCCTTACAATACATACCTATCTAGATACTATGAGTGGATGTGGTTCTAGCACATATGTACCTTGGAGTAACAAATATAATAAGGTGTCCCTGTCTAAACTCAGGGTAACCTGGTACATGATAATAGGATTTACTACACACCTAGTTTAAAACTCCCTAGGTATTTTATTTAGGACTTTACAAACTCTTCATGAACCATCATTAATTATTTAAATATAATTTGGCTATGAAAAACCTTGGATAAACCTATGGTGTCATATATTTAAGGAGGGTGTCATAAAATCGACTTCCTATAAGTGAATTTTTATGATTTTGTTTCTCCACATTTTGATAATTGTTTATTAATCTATGCTTTTGGTTTTAGTTAATGGATTGAACCCGAAGGAACCATGTTAATGGTGATTACGAAAAACAGAGAAATGGTTTTCTTCATGAGTAACTGAATGCTATGGGATCTGGAATAAAAAATATTATCGATATTCTCACATAGAACTCTCAATCTATGAATCATGGTTGACTTCCAATTGAGAATATGAGTAAAAAATATTCTATTGAGTCTTTCAGGATTCAATGTTCACCTTCTTTTAGGGGGTCTATAGATCCACTTGTTTCTAAAAATGGGTTAGTACTACTAAAAATATATTCTCTGTTCTCTAGTGACGAGAGCATGTGAAATTTATTCTGGTAGTTTATTAGTTATAAGGTAAAGTGAACTAGTGGTGGAATGTAATTATGAGTACGAGGCAACTAGTTGAAATTGAATCCATGGATTGGGATGAGTTCAATAACTTATTTTTCAATAAGTTCTTTCATCAGATTCTTCGCACAATGATTGAGAAAGATTTCCTTGAGTTTAAGCAAAGTGATAATGTATTTTTCAGTACCTATGAGGCTAATTTCATGATACTTTCAAGGTAATCATCAAGAATTATCATCAAAATCGAATGTAAAGTTGATATGTTCTTTAGTGTATTAAAGACAAGTCTTAAAAGGGAATTTTCCATAAGATAATTTATTAGCTACGAAGAGATTGTGTGATGTAAAATCAAGGTTGAAATGAAATTTGGAGTCACATATCAATTCCATGGTTTTGGTAAGAAAAAGACAATGGAGTTTAGAGGAAACTCTGAAAACCAAGAAGATAAGTAGATGATATTTCCTTTATGATCTATGTGTTGTAAGAAGCATGGAGTAAATTTTTTAAGTGATATATTAAATGTTTTAAGTGTAGAGGATAAGGCCACTAGGAATTTTATGGTTGTTGTGATGAGGAGAAGTTATCTAATGGTGTGAATGGAAAAAAAGTGGCAAAAAATACACCTCCCAAATTTTAGAGAAAATGTAATATATATACTAATCATAAAATTCTGAAATATATATTCACATAGAAGGATTTAAACATGCACCAAAGAAGATTGTTTGACCTGATAAAGGATTATGACTGCTCAAAACATTATAACCCTGGGAAAACGAACAATGTGGTCAATTATTAAAGTCAAAAGGACCGTTCTAGCTTATTTATGATGAGGATAAAAAAGATCAAATATTTCTGGAATTTCAAAGAATGGATCTAGAAATCCTGAAGGAAGGGTAAAATCATATCTTTTTGAAATGAATGTTCAACCCTCTATCCAAGTGTAGATTAAGGAGGCACAAAAGGAAGATTCAGAGTTAAAAAATAATGTCAAAAATGTTCCTGAGGTTAACCTTGATTAGGATGTAATGATATTGTTTAAAAACCATGTATGTGTTCCTTCCATACCATATTTTAAAAAGAAACTATTAGAGGAAGGTCATAGTGATTCATTATTAATTCATCCTAATTGTTAGAAGAATTATTGGTATTTGGAAGAATATTTTTGGTTCGATGGAATGAAGAGAGATATCATAGAGTTTGTATATTAGTTCTTGGTATGCCAATAAGTTAAGGCTGGATGAAAAAATTAAAAAGCGGTGTTGCATCCATTACTGATACCAAAATGGAAATGGGATACTATCATTATGGATTTAGTCATTGGACAACCCAAAACCTCTAATGGTTTTAATTATACATGGGTGGTAGTTTATCACCACACTAAGTTAGGACACCTCATTTCTATCAGATAAGATTTCTCTCCTAGTCATCTTGAAAGGATATACATTAAGGAAGTTGGAAGGCTACATGGAGTACCATATTCTATTATATCTGATTGAGATCCGAGGTTTACTTAAAATTTTTGGGAAAGGCTTCAGAAGGAACTTGATATAGATTGATTTTCCTCACTACTTTTCATCCCCAAATAGATAGTTAGGTTGAAAGAAAAATTCAAACCGTAGAGGATATATTGAGATATTTTTCGTTAGATTTAAAAGGTGGTTGAGATCAACACCTTCCTTTAATTTGATTTTCTTACAAAAAATAGTATTCACTCAAGAATTAATATGGAAGCATCTGAATCCCTATATGAGTTGAAGTGTAGAGCTCCAACATGATGGGATAATGTTTTAAAAAGAGAGCTGTTGGGAGTATATATCACTGAATAAATTATAGATATGGTTAGAGTAATTCAACAACATATCAAGGTAGTTCAAAGTCAGTAGAAAAGTTATGCTGATAAATGATGGTGTGATCTAGAGTTTGAGGTTTGTGAGAAGCTGATTCTACGAATATCTCCCTGGAAGAATGTTATGAGACTGGGGAAGAAAATTAGTCTAATCCATAGGTATATCGGTCCCTCTGAAATTCATGATCGTATCAATATAGTATCATATCTCTAGGAACTACCTTGAAATCATTCCCAAGTCCATGATGTGTTCCATGTATCTATCATAAAGAAGTATATTCCTAACCCTTCACCTGTACTGCACTTAGAGTTCATACCACTGCAGTAGGATATTTCTTATGAGGAACAAACCATTGAAATTATGGATCATAAAAAGAAATTTCTAAAAAAAATATGACTCACTTGGTCAAAGTCTTGTGGATAAATTAATAGGTAGAGGAAGCTATATGGGAACTTGAGGATATAATTAAGAAAAATTATCCTCATTTTGTTTACCAAAATGATGAATTTCAAGGGATAAATTCATTTTTAAGGGGGGTAGAATGTAACACCCAAAGTTTTTTATGGAACTTTTTACATCACAAATTAATTACTTTTCATTGATGCATTTAAATTTACGAATTCAAACATTTCATTAACATAACACCAACATGGGGTATATTAAATGCAACACCTAGTTTTAACAGATATCAATATATTATTAATATATTATATATAATGACATAACCTATACATTAAGTTAATAGTTATGAATAGTGATAACGAACTTATAAGAACCAATGGTTTATACAGATATAAAATAAATTCATTAGTTATAATTATCCAATTGAATATAAAGAGAATATTTTTATAGAAACCTATTTTTATGCACACAAAGATGTTTTATCCCAATGAATTAAATTAATTACTATTAGTGAGATATATTAATGTAATATATATATATATATATATATTATATTAAATCAAATATTTTTGATATTAATCCAATATATTCTATAGGCATAAGATAAGAACAAACCCAATTTTACACAAATACACTTATATTTTTATTAAGGTACTTTTACTTCCTTTTGATGCGAACCAATTTTAAATATAAATTTTGGAATTTTTTTAAATTTTATATGTCAAAAAACATCATTTTAAAAGGGACACATAAAATTTAGTTCAGGGTAAATTTTTGGTATTTTTCAATGATGTATAATTTTTTAACGAATAATGAAAAATACTGAAATTTAACTTAAAATTTCCTTTTCTTATATTTTATTTATTAGGATCAGTTATTTTTTTAATTGATTTTAATTTTTATTTATACCAATTTTTTATTAATTTATTCAATTCATGTTATTGGAATCAATTTCACATTAAATTTTTTTATAAAAAGCTTAGCAACCCTTTGAATGATTTTACTTTAAAAGCCCGCTTTGTCGTTCCAACTATGAGATTTAATGTAAATTTATTTTTCCCACTTTTGTGATTGGAATTTGGAAAAATGGATTCTATTTTTAGAATCATAATAGTTTATTATGTATAATAATATGATCATAGTTTTTGATAAAAAACTATTAGTGAAGGTAATTCAAATTAATCACAACGATTAAGGTGAAACTAAGCTTAATATGAGAGTAATCCCAGAACTTAAGTCCTAATATAACATATAAACCTGTCTAAAATCCATTATATGGACATATGTGGACCCTATACTCCATTGTATCTACTTTGTAACATTATCATATCCACTTTTAATAACAAATTTAGGTGGGGTTTTCCTTTTTCCAAAATATTACAAGAGTGCCACTCCTCCTCCACTATAGAAGGGATCCTCACCTCCCACGACCTCACAGCTCTCAAACCTCTTAGGTATAGACCTGATCATTCCAATATAATTACCAAAATCCCTACCTTCCTCCATGAATCCTCCATTTGTGAAGGAAAAAAAATCCAAGGAAGCATTTTGGCATAAACCAAAAGGAGTTACCCGATTAAGAGGTAATGTCTTCACTCAAGCACCATTCTTTTATTTTCATTCTACACCCTTCTACTATCCTTATTCCATGATTGTATAAAATCAACAGTATACTAAATATACTATGATGTTTTTACTCTCTATTTTCAACTTAAACTTATACACAGTTCCATCAAATGGGTGTCAAAAATATTGTTTATATGTATGGCGAACTACCACCTTATGAAACGATGGTTGTTCATTTTTCCTTTACCACCTCTCATATTGGAAATTATGATAGAAACTATGTTTATATATGTTATATATTATATTTATTATGTATTTATGATTATTTAATTATTTTAAAACACATATCTTTATACATTCCATTTTCTGTAAATACATAATTTCGTTTGAGGAAGTGTGGACTACCGCCCACTCAAAGTGATGTGATTCATTCACACACTACATAGAATGTATTTAGAATGTGTTTAGTGTACTTATATGATATATATAATATAATAATTCTACTATAATAATGATATATATACATATATATATATATATATAATTATATTCCATTTACTCTCTTTCTTCCAGTACGAAAATAAAACATAAACATCGTTCATACGTACATATTGCTTACCGTCTCCATGAACAATGTATTCCATTTCATACTTCAATATCATATAGATTATTATAATACACATATAATGAATATAAATTATATTTACATCATGATTTACATTCTTTAAATCATGATACATGTATAAGGACCAATGATATAAGAAATTAAGACACATACGAAGAACAAAGCAGATATTACCCGAAGTGAAACCTTAACATTGAATTGTTAAAAAGATGGTAATATAATGTAATAATAAAACCTTATATGGAATTGTATACAAGATTATTCTTCTATAAAAGATTTATAATTAACATAAATTTATTATATAGGAATATTGTATGAGTATTAAGAGAATCAAGACAGAGGTTAAGGGAATTTCATCTCACGTTTTTTTATCCTTGAGATACCTTCCAAGTTCACCACTATTTTCTTCTGTGTGGTGTATATACTACTAATGGATGTATTCTATGATTATTATTATTAAATTTATGGTAAATTAAATATATATTCTATTATATTCCATTAAATGGGTTTATGTTTCAAAAGGTTTTTAAGAGTCTTTTATATGATCTCAAGGAAAATAGTTTTTAAATGATTTTCAGGATTATTTATAAGTTTTAAGGAAAAAGGGTTTAAAAATATTTTCAAGATTCCTTTATAATTTTTAAAGTTTATTTTTACATAAAATAGTTTTCAAAAGGTTTTATGTTTCAATAATAATTTCTCAACGAATATGGATGGTTTCCTAAAGAATTGTTTTTAAAATAACTTTCAAGATATTTCCCATCAAAGATAACATCTGCTGATATTACTCATTCCTTTCTAGGAAATGATCTAAAAGTTCCATTAAAATTATTTTATGAATGTTTTATTCTTTATTACACTGTATTTATGAAACCCTTAAGTCTTTCATAGGTTATATGGTTATTAATTTCCTAGGTTCTGATTTAGATTAAATGATTATGAAACTTGTATCATTTTCAATGGGGTGTGATATGATTACATGGTTATGACACCAATATAATTTCATGGATTCTAATATAAATGTTTATGATTTTTGGGAACATGTATGTATGATTTAATTATTATATGGGTGGGACCTATACCACCCTCTAATGAATTTGTTAAAGATTTATATCTCATGAGATAGAATAAGGCATACTTGGGAGTGACCCTTAACTACTAAGATGGCCATGGGATTGAACTATGACTAACAAGATGGTATGAGGAGTAAAATATTGATACTAAGGTGTCCATGGGAGTGAACCATTACTAAAGATATGGTATGGGGAGTGAACTCATACTACTAATATGGTGTTGGCTGTGTTGCCTTGTCTACTATAGAAATAATATTATTTACTTATGTGTTTTCCATAATTCATTGTTTTATTCCTATGTTATGATTCCATGGATTATGTTATTAATGTAAAAATAATTTATATATTATTAACTTCTAATCCTTATTACATGATTTATTTTTATGATCTTTTATATGTATGGTATGATCTTCGATTTTCATAATTATGTTTTCATACCCATATTATTCATTAATTTCACCCTTGTTTACCCTTACTAAGCACCTTAGATCAACCATTTTTATTTTTTCTTCCCCTGTTTATGAAGATATGTATTACGTTTGATGTGTCTAAAAAGGGATCTAGTCATGGAGAACCTATTGGTAGATTATGAATGTCACTTATGTATCAATGTTTATATTTCCATGTTTCCAAAGACAATTGACTAATATGGTCTTTAGGAATCTGATTTTGTAATGTTTTAAGTAGTCCACAAAAGTGATTAAATTTATATGTACTTTATGAATGGGTTTTTATAATGAATCCCTTGAAATTTTTTCTGAGTAACATTAGGTAAATTATTTGTCTTTTTGGTAAGACACCATGGAATTAGCGTCGATCTAAAAAAGACTAGTGCAATCCTATCGATTACACCCCCTCATAATCTTAATGAACTGAGGGGACTATACGGGAACCTCTTTTATATTTAGTGTTTCATGGACAACATGGGTGGAAAGTCCCTACCTTCACTAATTTAATAAGTAAGGTATTTTCCTACAAATGAGATGAGGAATTCCAGGAATCTTTCAATAATCGCATGTAGTACCTACTACACCCACCGATGTTGATGACATCAATTGAAGGAAATCCACTTATCATATATATAGACAAAATATAATGATCACTTAGTCATCTACTTATAAAGAAAAATGATTTGTAGAATGAAAAAAAAACTATACTATATCACTCGAACAATGCTAGGTAGTGAGACCAAATATTCCAATATCGATAGGAACTACCTCACACTCATCTTCATAGTAAATTTTTTGAGTCATTATATGACAACCCTGATATTTTATTACACAATTAAACGTAATTTATTACATAAACTTGATTTGATACATCATAGAAGATTGAGAGGTATAGTGTCTTTGGGGCTTATTACCAATACATAACAACTTAAAACATAAAAAACAACATCTTTATTGAAAACATCATTTATATGACCACTACATTCCCCCATACTTAGCATTGCATGGGATAACCTAAGGACATGGATAAAAAAGGGTGAGTTATAAAGAATAGTAAGGGATTAATCATGGAATAACATAAGTAATACAATACATGTTAGAAAATAGGAATATCAATTGAGAACAAGAGATTAATAAACATAAATTCATGATAAAACATGATAATCATAACATGAAAATGTGGTAACAACAATTAACATGGAATTAGCATGAGCCAAGGATCATTGCACATGGAGCATGAGTAAACCCTCATTGCACATGAACCATGAATAATATCTCATTTCACTTGAATTATAATGAGTAATCACCCATTGCACATGACTTATCATTATACTATACTTTACCCAATGCATTGGAGTGCTATAAGGGCACAACCTTCTTAAGCATTTCATTTCATGCATAAGTGTGCCACATGGATTATATAACATGGATTCATAAAACATCATCATTTATTACATGACATTGTAATGTAGAATTCATACATGAAACATTATAATCAATAAGTAAATGTTCATAAAGGTGAATACCCTTTGATATAGAAATAGACATGGCATTCACTACACAATGGCATTGGCTTGAAAAATAGGTGAAATTTCGGCAGCGTAACGGCGTGACGTAAGAATTCATAAAAATGTTTGATGAGATAGAAAGGGGTGTCTCATAATAATTAAATTAAATGGACAGTAATGGGGTCATATAGATACATGTCCCAACAATTGTAATCGAATTTAGATTCATGATACAAAAAAATTTCATGAATGTATGTGAGGAGAGATAAATTTCTTTCAGAATTTCGGCATAGTAACGAGTGTACATGGGAGGAATTTATTGAGAGAGAAAGGGGTATCTCATAATTAAAACATAAAGAGGGAAGTATGGGGGAGGTGTGAAACCATACCTCAACATTTGTAATTGAAATTAAAAGGGCATAAAAACATTAAGAAAATTGGACAAAATGAGAAAGGAAGAAAAAACTTTACATGGAAGTGTGCTGCCAAAGGCTTGAGAAAGGATTCTTGGGAGCTTGGGGTGCCTCGGGAGGATTCTAGAGAGAGGAGGGAAGAGGTTGGATGAACTCCAAAAGCTTTAAGTGAGGAGGAAGTGGGATCTTGGGTGGGTTTATATAGGATAGGTGGGAGAATTATTTTATTATTTAGGTTTGGGACACCTCATATTAAATTAATCCAAACCACAAAGCATCCCATGGTTTTTTCCAATGGTTTTTGGAAAAGGGAAGTGGAAAAAAATATTTTATAAGGAAAAATTCTGAAATTCTTAAAATAATGGGGCTGCGTATGTGGAGGTGAGTCCCACTCCCATGGAAAACAATTTAAAAAGACAAAATGTTTAATAAGTCTTGAAGGGTCCACTAATGCTTTATAAAATAAATAAAAAAACCCAAAATCACATTATTTTTAATGGTAAAACATATATTGGCCGAATATAAATTTTATAGTATTTTATTACATCACTATTGGGTCATTATGTTGTCATAAAACACATTATATATTTAAACGATATTTAATTTTTACCCAAAACATTGACTGTCTTAGAAAATTATGAAAATTTCAGCATGGGATAATTTCGACATCCTGATTCCAGAAATAATATTAATTTTATCTAAATAATTTTATAAATATGTTAATTTTCACTTTTAAAATAAAAATCTACATTTATCGAAAATTCACGGGTTTTGACAAAAAATGGGTTTCAAACCTTAAAAAAAATTACAATTGAATTCATAAAATTATATGATCGTTTATATTTAATAAAAATTAATTTAATAATACTAATAATAATAATCAATTAAAATATTATTTAAATCAAAAATCCATTAATTCATCAAAATAGATTTCTTAGTTGAACATTAACTAAAAATACTATTTGTTCTTTAATACCTATTTACAAGGTAACAATAATAAAATTAAAGTATATTCATTATTATATACAAAAATAATGTACATAACCATAGTACTAGGGTCTAGTTACATAACCCCTTAAAAAAAACACATATGACCGAAGAGTAAGGTGTGCGATAGTGACAAACTCTTGGGGTGGCTCAGATAACATTACTCAGGTGGTAATCTCTATCAACTTCCAATTCTATTGTATGTAGGCCCGTTCAAGCTTAACATATTCAAGCTTGACATGGGCTTGATCGAGAGTGAAGCCCAAAGACGCAACCTCCTTCAAGAGCTCTAAAAATTGGGCTTCGTATGGGGCACATCTACTGTATGAGGCCATCGCTTCCTTTGTCTGAGTAAATTGTATTTGTTAAAGACCTATATTTATACTAATCATGTGATCACTGTTCAACGACTATATTTGCAATGGACACAATTCATAACAGTATTTTAAAATCCAAAAAACATAAAACCAAAGAAGTTCACATTTTATATAAATATTTTACATAAAGAGACATTTAATTAGATCAAGAGGGATTTTCATTAATGAATGTTTGCGTCGTTACAATCTTCCCCCCTTATTTCACCCTCGAAATTTTCATTTCCAACACTAAAATAGATTTGGGTAACTCTACTTCATCATTTCCTCTGATTCCCATGTCGTATCTTCAAACTTGTGGTTTCGCCACAACACCTTGACGAGGGGCATTATATTATTTCATATAACTTTTCTCTACGATCTTAGTTCTTCACTGGTTTCTCTTCATAAGAATGATCATACTCTAACTGTACCACCTCTGAAGAGAGTACATGGGAAGGGTCCAGTATGTACTTCCTTAAGAGGGATACATGAAAGAAATCATGTACTTTGGCCAGGGTAGGTAGAAGTGCTAGTCTATAGGCCACAACCCCGAAATGATCAAGAATCTCGAAGGGGCCGATGTACCTCAGACTTAACTTACCTTTATTTCCAAACCTCATGACCTTTTTCCATGGAGATATTCATAGAAACACCATGTCTCCAACTTTAAACTCAAGGTCTCGTCGAAAGTTATCTGTATAACTCTTTTGTCGACTCTGGGCTGCCTTGACATGTTGGTGAATGGGTTTTACCTTCTCCATGATTTCTTCGACCATTTCTAGTCCAACCAGGTTACTCTCACTGACCTCATCCCAACATGCCGGTGTTCTGCACCTTTTCCAATAAACGCCTTTATATGGTTCCATTTTGATGCTCGAGTGGAAACTGTTATTATAAGAGAACTCAACCAGAGGAAGATGTTGATCCCATCCTTCTTTAAATTCCATTTAGAATGCTCTCAACATGTCCTTAAGTGTTTGGATAGTCTGGTTGGATTTACCATCAGTTTGAGGATGATAGGCTGTACTGAAGTT
Source organism: Viscum album (assembly GCA_963277665.1). Lineage (NCBI taxonomy): Eukaryota > Viridiplantae > Streptophyta > Magnoliopsida > Santalales > Viscaceae > Viscum > Viscum album. The sequence goes on along the minus strand of OY728139.1, from coordinate 682,249,505 downwards.
CAGCTCAGTATTCAGAGCATGTTGAAGACTCTTCCAAAACATAGAGTCGAATCGTGTATCTCGATCGGACACAATAGATAGTGGTACTCCATGCAGCCTTACCACTTCCCTGATATATACATGTTCCAGATGATCCAATGAGAAATCCTCCCGAATAGAAATGAAGTGTGTAGCCTTTGTAAGACCATCCACAATAACCCAGATTACATTGTTTCCTTTGGATGTCTTTGGAAGTCCAGTGACAAAGTCTGTGGTGATGTTCTCCCATTTCCATTATGGTATAAGAAGTGGTTGCATCATCCCCTTAGACTTCTACCTCTCTTCCTTCACTTGCTGACACACCAGGAACTTTGATGTATATTCAACAATCTCCTTCTTCATATTATCCCACCAATAATTCTCTCATAGATCTCAGTACATCTTTGTGTTTCATGGGTGAAACAATTTGAGCTATGTGCATCATCCAAATGTTCCTTGTTCATCTCTGGACTTGATGGAACACATAGTCTTTTCTAAAATCTCACAATTCCTTCTTCATTAACATTAAACTATGAGGATTTCCCTTTTCCGATAGCTTCCACTTTTTCCAGAATTCCCACATCATCCTTTTGAGCATCCTTCAACCTTTCCAAAAGTGACGGTTGAGAAATCATTTGTGAAAGGATTGATGATATTCCCTTCTTTATGATTCCCATTCCCATCTTCATCACATCTAAGAAGATTGGATACTTTTCAATTCACATCAATGATAGAATCGTTGGGTCCTTTCTTCTTAGGGAATCCACCACCTTATTCTCTTTCCCATGGTGGTAATGGATTGAGTAGTTATATTCTTTGATCCGCTCTAACCATATTCATGGGCGCATGTTCAACTCTTTCCATGTGAATATATACTTGAGGCTTTTGTGGTCCGTATATATTTCACACTTATAATTGAAGAGATAATGCCACAAAATTTTCAAACAGAAGATCACTGCAACCAACTTGAGGTCATGTGTTGGATAGTTCTGTTCTTGAACTTTCAATTGCCTTGAAGCATAGGCAATGACTTTGTCATTTTGCATCAACACACATCCCAGGACCCTCTTCGAATCATCATTTAATACCACAAAAAGTTCTCCACTTGTGGGTAAAGTGAGCGCTGGTTCAGTGATAAGCCTCCTTTTCAACTCCTTGAAGCTTTCTTCATATTCATTACTTGAAGAAAACTTTACTCCCTTCTTAGTTAGCTTGGTAAGAGGGTTGGACAATCGTGAGAAATTTTTCACAAATCATCGATAATATCTAGCTAACCCCAAGATGCTACGGATATCCGTTACTGATGTTGGACTCATCCATCCCTCAATAGCATCTATTTTGGAGGGATCCATAGATATCTCATTGCTTGTGATGATATAGCCCAATAATGAGACCTCCTTCAACCAGAACTCACACTTTCCGTACTTTTCATAGAGATTCTCTTTCTGCAAGGTCTCTAGTATAGTTCTTAGATTCTCCTCATGATCCTCATAGGTTTGGGAGTATATCATAATATCATCTATAAAGACTACCAAAAATTTGTCCAGGTAATCTCTAAAGACTCTATTCATCAAGTCCATGAAGATTTCTGGAGCATTAGTGAGTTCAAAAGGCATTACTATAAATTCATAGTGCCCGTATCTTGTACAAAATGCAGTCCTGGGGATATCTTCCTTATTCACCATTACTTGATAATATCCCGGCCACAAATCTACCTTGGAGAAGTATTGTGATCCATATAGCTGATCGAACAATTCATCAATTTTTGGGAGAGGATACTTGTTATTTATGGTTATTTTGTTAAGATCATGGTAATCAATTCAAAGGAACATTGACCCATCCTTCTTTTTGATGAAGAAGATTGGTGCACCCCATGGTGAAGCACTTGGGCATATAAACCCTTTACCTAGATTCTTCTGTAGTTGTTTCTTCATCTCCTAAAGCTCCACAAAAACCATTCCATACGAAGTCTTGGATATTGGCAACGACCTAGGTATAAGATCAATTGAGAATTCAACATCTCGTCTAGGAGGAAGACTAGACAATTCCTCGGGAAACACTTCATCTAATTCCCCCACAATAGGCATGTATTCATGGATGGTTGCTTCCTTGTACTCAATCATCTGAGACAGATATGCATGCTCATAGGGCAGTCATATCCATGATTGAGATGATGGAGCTAAAGAAGATTGATATTCCTCCTTGCACTTGTATAGAATCGGGGGTCAATTATCCACATGGAGAGTGATTTCCCTCTCTCGTAAATTTATGTTGTCTCTATATAAGGAAAGATACTCCATGCCAAGAATCACATCAAATTCTACCAAAGGGAGTATGATAAGGTTCATTAGGAAGTTTAATCCACATATTATTATAGGAGAGGAGTTACATTCATGGGATGAAATGATTTCCCCATTTTTCATACTCAACAACATCTTCACTTCCATGATTTGTGGTGGTGCTGGGATTGTTCTACTAACTTTATAGATATAAAAGAATGCATAGAACATGAATCAAAAAGTAAGTTCACTATAAATGAATGAAAAACTAGTGTACCTATCACCACTTTGTTTTTGGGGTTCACTTCGACAGTAGTGATGGCAAAATATCGCCCTTGTTGCCTTGGAGGTTGTTGGTTGCCACCGAAAACCCTTGTCTTAGGGCACTGATTTTCAAGATGCCCTGGTTCTTTTTAGTTGTAGCAATGAACCACGCATTGAGGTTTGAACGAAGAATTACTCTCCTATGTAGTAGCTACAGGTCTTTCTTGCCAACAGTTAATAGCCAGGTACCCTTCTCTTCCACACCTAAAGAATTTCCTCATCCCCTTCAGGAAATTTCCAGGGTGCTTCTTTCCGCACCTTTGGCAAGTGGGGTGATGGATCTTCTTAGCACCATTGGATTTATCCATCAGACTTCCTGCATTTAATTCCACCTTATGCTTCTTTTCCCCATGATACCCCTGAGATTCTCCGATCACAATTTCGACCTTGAGGGCACATCAGACAATTTCCTCATAGTTGTCGAAGTCACAGATCGTCAGCGCTTTCTACAGGCTAGGTTTTATCCCACCAAAGAAGTGGTCAACCTTGTATACATGGGTAATGACAAATCTAGATGTGTATCATGCAAGAATTTTGAAGTTTTCCTCATACACTCCGACAGATTCGTCGTATTTTTCCTTGAGGGCAATAAAGTCCCTTTCCATATTATGCCAGAGGGTGCGCAGAAAATATTAATCGAAAAACATATTCCGGAAATCCTTCCATTCCAACGCCTCGATATCATCCTCAGGCATCATATTTTTTATCAACTTCCACCATTGGTCAGCCTCACACTCTATATGATAAGCATCCGAAAGAACCTTCTCTTGTTCCGAACATTGAAGGATGGAGAAGATATTTTCAATGGAGTTGATCCATTGTTCAGCGATTAAGGGATCATGTGATCCATTAAAATTAGGAGGCCTTTATCTCATGATTATCTCAATAGCGACATGTTCTTTCTTAGGGGGTTTAATGTTCTTCTTGACCCATGTTTCTATTAAAATCTTGAGTTAGCTGAGAGAGAAGCGTGACAAAGTTTGTGATTCCCGCTTCCATTGGATTGGGCATCTCATTAGTACAATCATCACATTGATCTTCACATTGGTTGTTAGACCGAGTCCTTATATTACCGGCCATTAGATGGAATAAAAGGAAATTTAGGGGTAACACATAAAGGGTAATACAAAAAATGATGACTTATAAATAACTTTTATTTCCTTAACATATGAATCTATTGGCGTTAGTCTATGTTATCCATAATATACTTTCTAACATATATTCTTAGGTCATTTTTTAGTCCCATAATAATGGTTCATACTAAGCTTGTGAATTTACCAAAGCATATCCACCAGGAGTGTCATAACCAAGAGTGCAGTAAGGCATGTTTTCGAGCACTAGTTCCCATTTGAGTCTAGCTCAAAGCGGTGTATTCGGGTTTTATCCCTAGGATACATCTGTGCTAGAGCCGCCTCTACCTGCTCGTATCTAGACAAGGATGTATTTTCTTGATTTACCACATAGTCAATACTCACCAAAACTTATGGATGTTTTTATTATACTTAGTCTTGTCTCTAAGGCTTTAATAGGGTTTTCTAATCCTAATCCCAAAAATAACTAAACCTGTCCTCTGATACCAACTATGACAAACCTGATCTTTTATTACACAATTAAACATAATTTATTACATAAACTTCATTTGATGCAACATAGAATATAGAAAGGTCTAGTGTATTTGGTGATAAGGATCATTACATAACAACATAAAAAATGAAAAAACAACATCTTTATTGAAAACTTCTTTTACAAGACCACTACATTCCCTCGTACTTAGCATTGAATGTGATAAGTAGAGGACGTGCATAAAAAAGGTTGAGCTATAAATCCCAGCAAGGGATTAATCATGGAATAAAATAAAGAATACAATAAATGTTAGACAATAGGAATATCAATAGATCACAATAGAAGAATAAACATAAAGTCATGATAAATCATGACAATCATAACATGGAAATGTGGCAATAACACTTAACATGGAATTAGCACGAGCCAAGGATCATTGCACATGAAGCATGAGTAAACCCTCACTGCACATGAAGCACGGGTAAAAACTCATTGAAATTGAATTATCATGAGTAAACACCCATTGCACATGATGTATCATGATACTGTACTTTACCCAATGTATTGGAGTGCAATAAGGGAACACCTTTCTTAAACATTTCATTTCATGCATAAGTGTGCCACATGGATCATATAACATGGATTCATAAAACATCATCATTTATTCCACGATAAGGGAATGTGGAATTTATACATGAAACTTTATAATCAATAAGTAAATGTTCATAAAGGTGAAAACCCTTGATAGAGAAATGGCCATGGTATTCACTACACAATGACATTGGCTTGGAAAATCAGTGTGATTTTGGCAGCGTAACAATGTGACCTAAGAATTCATAAAAATGGTTGATGAGAGAGAAAGGGGTGTCTCATCATATTTAAATTAAATGGACATTATGGGGGTCATATAGATACATGTACAAAAAATTATAATGGAATTTAGATTCATGATACAAAATATTTGCTTGAATGTAAGTGAGGAGAGATAAATTCCTTTTGGAATTTCGGCATAGTAACAGGTGTACATGGGAGGCATTTATTGAGAGAAAAAGGGGTATCTTATAATTCAAACCTAAAGTGGGCAGTATGGGGGAGGTGAAAAACCATAACCCAACATTTATGATTTAAATTAAAAGGGCATAACAACATAAAGAAAATTGGACTAAAATTATAAAGGAAGAGAAACCCTTACTTGGAAGTGTGCTTCCAAAGGCTTGAGAAAGGATTCTTGGGAGCTTAGGGTGCCTTAGGAGGATTCTAGAGAGAGGATGTAGATACCCGAAGCCGGACGCACATGGAAATTACATTACTTTTGAGGAATACTTAGTACATAACAAAAACACACACACAAGGATCATAATAGTTTAGTGTCTTTGGAAACTCTGAATATAATCTTCTAATCGTGGTGAAAGATCTTCAACATCTCCCATAAAGATCTCCTTTTTTTAAAACCTAATTCCTTTCTTTATGTCCTGAAAAAAATATAAAAGTGTGAGATCAAATGCTCTGTAAGGGTAAACAAAAGAAATACCAATCACGTCATATTCATAAGAACATATCTTTTGGAAATCTTAACCTGCAAAAGATATCATAATTTCATAACATGGGATAATTCATAGTAGTGAAATGTAATCCCAATAATCATAACATAAAACATGATACTTTTTGTCATACACACATAATCATAGAGAATCATTTCTTGTTAGTCAAGACTCATTTCCAAGACTATCTTAGTGGACAAAGTCCCTTTCTGAACCAAGTTCATTCCTCATTTTAGTCCTGTTTCACTGAACCTGTATAACCTACCGTTCCAGCCATGTCTATCTCATGAGATATAAAATCTTTACCCAATGCATTGGAGGGAGATATAGGTCCCACCCATCTCATAATGATACCATTATTATGTGTGCCACAAAATAAAAAACCATACATCATTGCATAACCCATGTAATAAAAATGGGAATCTTAAACATCATGACATCATAAAACAATTCATATACGATAAAGGAATTCATAAAAATAATTCCATAACAACATAATCAAATCATTTTAATAATAAGGATAACAATAGAACCCTTTATTATCTTTGATGGAAAATAATTTTGATAAAACACTTGAACTTCATTCTTGAGGAAAATATCCTTTCTACTTCAAAAAACATTTTTCCTTTCTTAACATGTCATACAATTTTAAACTAAAAGAAGTTGATTAAAAATAAACTTGAAAACTTGTAAAGGAAGCTTCTTGGATGTAATTTTTTTTAAAAAAATCCATTCACGCCGTATAAGTTAAAAATAACAATTTTCTCGTACTTTTGTCGGAAAAGTCAAAAAGTACCTCGTACGAAAAATGACAAAAGATTCCTTTCATATCTTTTACTAAAAACTCACCGAAGGGTAAAATTGGATTTAAAAAATTTTAGGTGAATGGAAATAATATTACATATTGAGGAAACATGGATGTGGATGATAAAATACATCACATTAAATGCCAAAGTATAAACAATCTCGGATAAAAATGAGATTGTGATATTTCCCTTACCTTAGGTCCGATATTCTTCGTAAGTGTCCGAACCTCCTGTATAATGATTTAAATAATTTTATTGACTTATTCCAGAATCATAATTATTGTTATGATATCATATATGGTCATATTCTTAGCTTCTTATTAGTAATATTTCATTACTACTTGTTATTCAGGTGTTTATTACTTTTTGTTCTTATGCGTGTTTGTCGAATAAATTATTATTCTTCTATTTAGGTTATAGATACCTCATTTCCAGAATGGTATTAGTGTAACATATATCATATTCATTCATTCAATTCATTTATATAATCATTATGAAATTAATATCATGTAGAACGAGTCGCATCACATCGTGGAGACGGTATTCCGTACGTACACACGAGTGATGATATCATTCCTATGATCGTGGAATTGTATTGGAGTGTGTGTATAATATTTCAGAATCAATATCACTTTATAATAGTTATATATAGTCATTATTTACACCATTATACCCATCCATGTAAGGTGGTGGTGGAAAATAGATTACACCACGACGTGGAGATGGTATTCCGTAGGTACGCACGCACGGTGATTTCCTTTTTCCGTAGGATGGATAGAAGGTTAATTAGAGTTTTTTCCTATTTATAATAACATATCAGTATATAATAAATACTGATGTTATTACGTTATCATGAAACAACTAAAGAAGAAGAAGTTGAAGAAGAAAGAAATTGAAAAAGATCGGTAATGGATATTACCTCTTTTTGACGCGCCTTCACTTAACCTCCAATTAAAGAACTAAGGATGGTCTTTGAAGACGACCAGGACCTCTAGGATGATACTAGGGAAGTGGAGAAGATATTTTGGCTGGGTTTGGCCGAGCTTGAATTCTCAAATTGGTGTGAGGAGGAGAGGGAGGAGGTGCCCTTTTATAAGGGAGGAGAGGGGCACCTTAGGAAAATCTCAAAATATTATTTTATATTAAGGACAAATTCGGTTTATAATTGTTCCAAAGGGTCTTATTTTGAAGATAAATTGGGTATGGGTCGAAATCATCTCATACAATAGGATTTAGACAAGTTTAGGTTATTATTTTAACCTTATCAATTAGATTTAACTCTAAGTTAAATAATTTAACCTTTACCGTGTCTTTTTGTTTTCTTACACTATATGGTTAATAAACTTACCATAACAAGCCAAACGAACCCCAAGTTGTTTATTATTAATATATCTATCGTTATCTAAGTGATTTGGCCGAACCTTAGATTTTTAAGAATTAAATTACAATTAATAATATAATATTTGTTTTAAAAACTAATTTATGTCAATTTTGACACTATTTGGTACATGATTTTTATGAAATTAATAACAGAATAATAAGTTCGAACCAAGTTTCTTATATCAAACATAACATGTCATATTAACCTATAAAATTAATGTAAGTCATAAAAAGTCTCAAATTACATTTATTTGGACATTTATAACATCAATTATGTCAATATTTCATTAATAAGACAATTACTGCATCATCTTTGTGTCATAATAAATGATAATTATTTAATCCCTAAAAATTATAAATAAATTCCTATGATGTAGATAATTGTATTAGAGTTCTGGAGACTATTCATGTTCTAATATTCATGAATTTTATCAATAATGTAAAATTATTATACTTATAAGATTTAAGAAAGTGACATGTTGTCACATTCTTTGGTTTTAATAATAATTAAATTATTTTCATGTAAAAAAGTCCATAAAATGAATCTAATACAACCCTTAGGTTATATGGGTCTACTTTTAGCCATCCAATAGGATTTTTCCAAGTTTTAGGGTGATTTTATAATCTTCTATTTACACATAATTACCCGATTTACCTTTAACTAAAGTAAATAAAATTTACCGTAGTTTCTATTCACAATGCCCAAAAATAAAAAGTATCTTATTAACATAATTTGGACCCACTGATTCAAAATTTGGAATCCATTTTTTCAAATTCAATACACAAAACATGCAGAAATTAAATTAAAATTAATCCCGTTGTCAAAAGAAAACGGGTTTTTCTTTAAAACATTGCAAAAGATTGAATTGATTTAAACTACGAATTCAAGGTAAAATAAATGATAATGACATAAATTATATTAAATGGTAAAAATATTTTCTATTTATACTTTAAAACCATTCAATATTATAATTTAACCACATAAGATATTCTGATGAAAGAAGTTGTTTTTAATTAAAATATAGCGTGTTTTTACTATTCATTAAAATATGAAAGTTATCGGAAAAATATGAAAACATTATCTAATGTAAATTTTTATATCATGATTCAAAATAAGAATTTTATTTTGTCAAATTTAACTTATAAACATGTCAAAAACTAGATTTAAAGTGGATGCGCCATCAAAAGGCAGCAAAACTGCATTTTTTGAAAAATACTTATTTTACCCGAAAAATTTATTTTGTTCTTATACCATGTTATAGAAATGTGTAAGATTAATAATAATGTTATAAAATTCAAAATTTATTTAACACTATTCATAACAGCTAGTTCATAACAATATTATAATAATATATCGTTGTTTAGTAAAACCCGGTATTGCGTACAACACACGCTATCGAGGAAGGTCGCGATTGCGTGTAATGCAAGCCAATTCAGGGTTGCGTGTAGTGCACAACTCCTTTGTTGTTGAGTATAATAGAATCCAACCATATTTTATTTATACATTGAATATATATATATATACACTCAATGTTGCTTAGAATAACTTCTATCGAACTTGAAATTGTGTGTAACAAGATCCAAGAAAAGTGTTGCGTATACTGCAAGCTAATACAGTGTTGCGTATAGCGCAAGATAATATTGGTGTGTCGTACAATAGAAGATATGAATGAAATTAAAAAGAATGTATCTTATAAAATCTCGGGTTGTTTCATTCTACCTCCCTTAAAATGAATTTCTCCCTCGAAATTCGTCGGGGTTATAAATCGTTTACTATTAATAAAAACCCACATTGTAAAAAGAAATACCAAAACTGAACTTTAAAAACTAAAGTATGAAATATAACGGTTACCCAAATGATCTCATCAGTAGGTTTCCATATAGGAGAAAATATGTACATGGAAGAGAAATCTAACCGTCATGTTCTGATGGAGAGTGGTAGAGAACATGGCTATGAAAAATCCAACAATCACAAAGCTATTGATTTGTGGTGATCTAAGGTACCATCTGATTAATCGGATATAAGGGAACTAGGACAAAATTTTTGGTTTTCAAGATCATTTCTCTATAGTTGATGAATTAAAAGAAATACTTGCATGATTTTGGTAAAATCTCACTGTTGTTCGTGAATTGAACAATTTCCACTTCTTCCCTTAAAGAAATGAAGTTGAATTTGTTATTTGTGATGTGTTAGAAGATCATGTGATAGAATGATGGGTCATTCCATCTCATTCAAACAAAAGTTTAGCAAAAGTTATAAGTCCATCTTATGGTTATATTAATCATATATGGTTCCAAAAATGAACTTATACTTCATATATCAACCACTTAATAAAATAAAACTAGTTTCTACTAAACAGGGACTTCCTATAGGCCAGTGGTAGGTGATAAAGGCCAGTCGCACTTCGGTTGTGGGTTCGATTCCCATAGCCTTATCCGACGCGATGGGCTGTCGCTTGTCCTGCAGGTTGTCCTTTTTTCTAAAACTACATTACTATAAAATCCCATCAGTAATATCGAAAAAATTTCTATCCTTAAACATTACATAGCATATGTCCAACATAATCCATTCCAATATTTAGGCTTATCTAAAATACTTCGGTCCATGATCATAGTATAAAGAAAACGATTACTTGAAATGTCATCAACCAAGCATGTGAATACCATCATTTATCCCCCATATATATATATTGTTGGTCACATTCCAATCATGTGAATACCTTAATCATGTATTCTCTTGAAAAAATGAATACCCATTGAACCATAGTGAAAACATGAATGCAGTTAAAAGTTAACACTTTCCACATACCAAAATCCTCAAAATTCTATATACTCAAACCATGATATCACTTAGTCCTTATATCAATCATGAGCTTATGAATACTGTTAAACATTTCATTTTCTCATTTTCCCTTCATTATGCGCATATCATCTTATTTCCAAAAATATCTCAATCACTTTGAATACCACATTAGACCAATACATAAATATTCCAATACTCCATGATACAACATTATTTTGGAATCCCATTACATAAACACTTAATCATTCCACCACATCGTTGTCATATTCAACATCACCAATAGTGATTGCATGTGACTTCCCTTTGTCCTTTTCCTTAAGCAGTTTCTCATGTCGATCATCACTAACCCTTGGATTAGGTCATTTATTGGCATAATGTCCCATCTCCTTGCACTTGAAACATTGAAGTGTAGTAGGTTCACTCTGTGTATCCCTTCCTTTTTTGCATCATTAGACATCTTCTTCTCATCATTGCGGCATTCAAATGCCTGATGACCTTCCTTTCCACATTTGAAACATTTACTTGTCCCTTTAAGACAATCTCCACCATGATTCGTTCCACACTTTGAGCATAAGGAAACATTCATCTTCTTTTCACCATTATTCTAAGATTTCTCCTTGAACTCCATCTTTCATTTCTTGTCAAAACCATGAGATGGATATGTAACACCAACTTCCATTTCTACCTTGATATCACAACGCACAATTTCTTCATAGCTACTGAAGTCTCTTATAGCTAATGCCCTTCGAAGACTTGGTTTTAAGCCACAGAAAAATCGATCAACTTTACTTTCAGGTTGGATGATAATGCCAGATGCATACCTTGCAAGTCTTGTAAAATTCGCTTCGTATATACCTGAAGATTCATCATCCTTCTACTTCAGCTCAAGAAACTCCTTTTCCATCTTTGTTCGAAGAATACGAGGGAAGTACTTACTGAAAAACAAGTTCTTTAACTCGTCCCATTCCATGGACTCAATTTCATCTCTTGGCCTCGTATTCTTGATAAGATCCCACCATTGATCCGCTTCACCTTCCAAATGATATACTGCTAAGATGACTTTATCATGTTCAGAACATTGAAGAACTGAAAATATCTTTTCAGTGGTATTGATCCATTTTTCAGCAACAAGTGGATCAAAAGACCCACTGAAAGAAGGTGGACGTTGCCTCATGAAGGAATCAATAGAATATTGTTCCCTGATCTGCTCATTTGGAAGTCCAGAATGATTCATAGCTTGTTTAAGTATAGAAATAAGATTTTTCACTCCATCTCCCATAACACTTGCTTGTTCAGGAGGACAATCATTGCATTGTCCATTACAGTGATCAACACGGTTCCTTCGGGTTCCAGCCATCGTCTAAAACCCAAAAAGAATAGTGTGAGAGGCAAAAATAATGCTAGGGAAAACAACATAGTAAAGGGAGGGTACCCATAATATCTAACATCATAGGTTAAATTCTAAGATCGTTACCGTAGTTCTAGGACTATATCCTATACGTATACTTATCCTTAGGGACATCCCTAGATATACCTTAGAAATATCTCTAGGGATCTCACTAACATTTTCACATCCTAGTTTCCAAAGGTTGACTAAACCTTTCCTATGATACCAACTGTAGAGACCTGAAACCTGACATACATGGACATTACATTACTTTTGCGGAAAAATTAGTACATAACAAAAAAACACACACATGGATCGTAATAGTTTACTGTCTTTGGAAACGTATAATATAATATTCTAATCGTGGTGAAAGATCTTCAACATCTCCCATAAAGATCTCCTTTTTTTTAAACCTAATTCCTTTCTTTATGTCCTGGAAAAAAACATAAAAGGGTGAGCTAAAATTCTCAGTAAGGGTAAACAAAAGAAATATCAATCACGTCATATTCATAAGAACATATCTTTTGGAAATCTTAACCTGCAAAAGAGATCATAATTTCATAACATGGGATAAATCATAGTAGTGAAATGTAATCCCAATAATCATAACTCAAAACATGAAACTTTGTGTCATACACACATAATCATAGAGAATCATTTCTTGTTAGTCAAGACTCATTTCCAAGACTATCTTAGTGGACAAAGTCCCTTTCTGAACCGAGTTCATTCCTCGTTTCAGTCCTGTTTCACTGAACCGGTATAACCTACCATTCCAGCCATGTCTATCTTATGAGATATAAAATATTTACCCAATGCATTGGAGGGAAATATAGGTCCCACCCATCTCATAATGATACCATTCTTATGTGTGCCACAAAATCAAAAACCATACATCATTGCATAACCCATGTAATAAAAATGGGAATCTTAAAAATCATGACATCATAAAACAATTCATATACGATAAAGGAATTCATAAAAATAATTCCATCACAACATAATCAAATCAATGTAATAATAGGGATAACAACAGAACCCTTTATTATCTTAGATTGAAAATAATTTTGATAAAACACTTGAACATCATTCTTGAGGAAAATATCCTTTCTACTTCAAAAAACATTTTTCCTTTCTTAACATGTCATACAATTTTAAACTAAAAGAATTTGATTAAAAATAAACTTGAAAACTTTTAAAGGAAGCTTCTTGGAAATAATTTTTTTTAAAAAAATTCCATTCACGCCGTATAAGTTAAAAACAACATTCTTCTCATACTTTTTTCGGAAAAGTCAAAAAGTACCTCGTACGAAAAACGACAAAAGATTCCTTTCATATCTTTTACTAAAAACTCACCGAAGGGTAAAATTGGATTTAAACAATTGTAGGTGAATGGAAATAATATTACATATTGAGGAAACATGGATGTGGATGATAAAATACACCCCAGTAAATGAAAAAGTATAAACAATCTCGGATAAAAATGAGATTGTGATATTTCCCTTACCTTAGGTCCGATATGCTTCGTAAGTGTCCTAACCTCCTGTATAATGATTTAAATAATTTTATTGACTTATTCCAGAATCATACTTATTGTTATGATATCATATATGGTCATATTCTTAGCTTCTTATTAGTAATATTTCATTACTACTTGTTATTCAGGTGTTTATTACTTTTTGTTCTTATGCGTGTTTGTCGAATAAATTCTTATTCTTCTCTTTAGGTTATAGATACCTCATTTATATAATGGTATTAGTGTAACATATATCATATTCATTCATTCAATTCATTTATATAATCATTATGAAATGAAGATCATGTAGAACGAGTCGCATCACATCGTGGAGACGGTATTCCGTACGTACGCACGAGTGATGATATCGTTCCTATGATCGTGGAATTGTATTGGAGTGTATTTATAATATTTCAGAATCAATATCACTTTATAATAGTAATATATAGTCAATATTTTCACCATTATACCCATCCAAGTAAGGTGGTGGTGGAAAATAGATTACACCACGGCGTGGAGACGGTATTCCGTACGTACGCACGCGCGGTGATTTCCTTTTTCCGTAGGATGGATAGAAGGTTAATTAGAGTTGTTTTCTATTTATAATAACATATCAGTATATAAGAAATACTTATGTTATTATTTTATCATGAAACAACTAAAGAAGAATAATTTGAAGAAGAATGAAATTGAAAAAGATCGGTAATGGATATTACCTCTTTTTGACGCGCCTTCACTTAACCTCCACTTAAAGAACTAAGGATGGTCTTTGAAGAAGACCAGGACCTCTAGGATGATACTAGGGAAGTGGAGAAGAGATTTTTTCAGGGGTTGTCCGATCTTGAATGCTCAAATTGGTGTGAGGAGGAGAGGGAGGAGGTGCCCTTTTATAAGGGAGGAGAGGGGCACCTTAGGAAAATCTCAAAATATTATTTTATATTAAGGACAAATTCGGTTAATAATGGTTCCAAAGGGTCTTATTTCGAAGATAAAGTGGGGATGGGTCGAAATCCTCTCATAAAATAGGATTTAGACAAGTTTAGGTTATTATTTCAACCTTGTAAATTAGATTTAACTCTAAGTTAAATAATTTAACCTTTACCGTGTCTTTTTGTTTTCTTACACTATATGGTTAATAAACATACCATAACAAGCCAAATGAACCCCAAGTTGTTTATTATTAATATATATATCCTTATCTAAGTTATTTTGCTAACCTTAGATTTTTAAGAATTAAATAACAATTAATAATATAATATTTGTTTTAAAAACTAATTTATGTCAATTTTGACTCTATTTGGTACATGATTTTTATGAAATTCATAACAGAATGATAAGTTAGAACCAAGTTACTTATATCAACAATAACATGTCATATTAACCTAGAAAATTAATTTAAGTCATAAAAAGTCTCAAATTACATTTATTTGGGCATTTATAACATCAATTATGTCAATATTTCATTAATAAGACAATTACTGCATCATCTTTGTGTCATAATAAATGATAATTATTTAATCCCTAAAAATTCTAAATAAATTCCTATGATGTAGATACTTGTATTATATTTCTTTAAACTATTCATGTTCGAAGTTTCATGAAGGTTATCACTAAAGTAAAATTATTATACTTATAATATTTAAGAAAGTGACATGTTGTCACATTCTTTGGTTTTAATAATAATTAAATTATTTTCATGGAAGAAAGTCCATAAAATGAATCTAATATGACCCTTAGGTTATATGGGTCTACTCTTAGCCATCAAATAGGATTTTTCAAGTGTTAGGGTAATTTTATAATCTTATATTTACCCTTAATTACCCGATTTACCTTTAACTATAGTAAATAAAATTTACCGTAGTTACTATTCACAATGCCCAAAAATAAAAAGTATCTTATTAACATAATTTGGAACCACTGATTCCAAATATGAAATCCATTTATCCAAATTAAATATTCAAAAGATGCAGAAATTAAATTAAAATCAATCCTGTTGTCGAAAGAAAATGGGTTTTTCTTTAAAACATTGCAAAAAGATTGAATTGATTTAACCTATGAATTCAAGGTAAAATCAATGCTAATGACATAAATTATATTAAATGGTAAAAATATATTCTATTTATACTTTAAAACCATTCAATATTATAATTTAACCACATAAGATATTATGATGAAAAAAGTTGTTTTTAATTAAAATATAGCGTGTTTTTACTATTCATTAAAATATGAAAGTTATCAGAAAAATATCAAAACTTTATCTAATGTAAATTTTTATATCCTGATTCAAAAGAAGAATTTTATTTTGTCAAATTGAACTTATAAACATGTCAAAAACTAGATTTAAAGTGGATGCGCCATCAAAAGGCGGCAAAACTGCATTTTTTGAAAAATACTTATTTTACCCGAAAAATTTATTTTGTTCTTATACCATGTTCTAGAAATGTGTAATATGAATAATAATGTTATAAAATTCAAAATTTAGTTAACACTATTCATAACGGCTAGTTCATAATAACATTATAATAATATATCATTGTTTAGTAAAACCCGGTATTGCGTACAACACACGCTATCGAGGAAGGTCGCGATTGCGTGTAATGCAAGCCAAATCAGAGTTGCGTGTAGTGCACAACTCCTTTGTTGTTGCGTATAACAGAATCCAACAATATTTTATTTATACATTGAATATATATATATATATATATATATACACTCAATGTTTCATAGAATAACTTCTATCGAACTTGAAATTGTGTGTAACAAGAGCCAAGAAAAGTGTTGCGTATACTGGAAGCTAATACAGTGTTGCATATAGCACAAGATAATCTTGGTGTGTCGTACAATAGAAGATATAAATGAAATTAAAAATAATGTATCTTATAAAATCTCGGGTTGTTATAGAGGAGGGCATAGGTTGGATGAACTCCAAAGGCTTTGAGTGAGGATGAAGTGAGATCTTGGGTGAGTTTATATAGGATTCATGAGGGAATTATTTATTATTTTGGTTTGGGACACCTCACATTAAACTAATCCAAGCCACAAACCATACCATGGTTTTTTACAATGGTTTTTGTAAAAGGGAAGTGGAAAAAAATATTTTATATGTCCAAAGTCCGAACTTCTTATAATAATGGGGTTTCTTATGTGTAGGTGAGTCACACTCCCTAGGAAAACAATTTAAAAAGACAAAATGTTTAATAAGTCTTGAAGGGTCCACTTAATCTTTGTAAAATAAATCAAAAAAACCTAAAATCACATTATTTTTAATGGTAAAAAATATATTGTCTGAACATAAAGTTTATAGTATTTTATTACATCACTATTGGGTCATTATGATGTCATAAAACACATTATATATTTAAATGGTATTTAATTTTTACCCAAATATTTTATTGGGTCAGAAAATTATGAAAAATTCACCATTTGATAATTTCGACATCCTGATTCCATAAATTATATTTATTTTATCTAAATAATTTTATAAATATGTTAATTTTTACTTTTAATATAAAAACTGACATTTATAAAAAATTCATGGGTTTTGAAAAAAATGGCTTTCAAGCATTAATTAAAATTTCAATTTCATTCATAAAATTATACAATAATTTATATTTAATAAATATTAATTTAATAATAATAACAATATTTTATTAAAATATTATTTAATTTAAAAATCCATTAATTCATCAAAAAATATTTCTTAGTTGAACATTAACTAAAAATACTATTTGTGCTTTAAAATCTATTTAGACGGTAACAATAATAAATTGAAAGTATATTAATTATTATATACTAAAATAATGAACATAACCATAGTACTAGTGTATTGTTACATAACCCCTTATAACTCCCTCATAAGACCGAAGAGTAAGGTGTTCGATGGTGACAGACTCTTGGGGTGGCTCAGATAACATTGATCGGGTGGTAATCACTATCAACTTCCACTTCTCTCTTAGGAGGTACCATTCATGCTTAACATATTCAAGCTCGGCTTGGGCTTGGTCAAGAGTGAATACCAAAGATGCAACCTCATTTATGATCACTGACAAACGAGCTTCGTATGGGGCACATCTACTGGATGAGGCCATCGCTTCCTTTTTCTGAGTAAATTGGAATTGTTAAAGACCTATATTTATACAGATCATGTGATCACTATTCAACGACTATATTAGCAATTTTCACAATTCTTAACAGTATTTTAAAATCCAAAAACATAAAACCAAAGAAGTTGACATTTTATATAAACATTTTACATAAAGATACATTTAATTCTATAAAGAGGGATTTCCATTAATGAATGTTTTGGTCGTTACACATTACATGAAACATCATGAAGTCCACATGGTCAATAATGTTGAATCGATCAAGTACATCATTGGAATACCTATGTTGAAATTGACTTTTTACCGATGGGAAGTTATCATAAAACATTATGAAATCCAATTTGTGTCATAGAAGGTAGTTAAAGGAAGGCCACGAATGATTTCCTTATAGAACATACTACATTGAAAAGCACACCAATAGACACTGAACTTCCATATGAATAAGTGTTATATGCTAAGGAAACTACCCGAACATGGGGGGTTTATTTTTACAGTGCCTCTGAAAGTCTCCCTGGAAAGTTAATGGAAAACGTGAAGCCTAACCAGGTTGGTCTAGGGATCATATTTGTTTCTCTACAAAAAAAACGCTTTTCCTTATTATTTCTCAGAATCAAAAGGTTTCACTAATAATGATGTAGAATACCAAGATATTATCCCTATCCTGGACCTATCCCTAGAAATATAGATAGCCTACATGAATATCAAAGGGGACTCAAAGTTAGTGATCAAACAAGACAACAATGAGTATGACTTCAATAAAGATGAATTTCCCCTATTATCAGTTATTTCAGATGATTTATGGAGGAATTCCATTTTAAACTAACATTTCATTATTTCCCATGATAAAAAAATTCCTATTTCGTTGAACTGGAAAATGGAGCCACAATTTTGGATGATCCGGATCAAGAAAAATTGGTTTCCCACATCACACAATGAAGGGATGTCTCTTTAGTAACTACATATAACATGGAGTAAATCAATTAGGTCAACACAACCCTATAGCGTGATGACCCAATATCCACCCCTAGATGGATGGATCCCTTAATATATTATCTCCAAAACGATACACTTCAACCAGATCAATCTAAAAGGGAATAAATCCAACATCATCAAGCAAACATCACCATTAGAGATGGTGAAAATGAGAAAACATCCACCTATAAACAAGGATATGATGGAATCCTCCTCCAATGCATATCAGAAGGAGAGAATACCATAGTTTTGGAAAATGTCTATGTAGTCTCCTATGGTTCTTAACAATCTAGAACTAGACTCCCACATAATATTTGGAGGCTTGGTTATAACTAACACACAATTATGCATGAGTATGTGTAATTCAACAAGAAATTTTAGGCATTCCATATTCATGAAATATTCATCCTTTAACCACCAAATTTTCTACATAAAACTTACTAATCCTTGAAGTTTTTCGTATGGGGAATGAACATTGTGGAGATACATCCCCCAGTTATAGCCAAGTAGTTTAAATATTTCTTTACTTATACTAACTAATTTTCTAAATTGATCGAGGATATATCCCATAAGGAATTCAGGATGAAGAATATCGTGAAAATCATAAATTCAAATATTACCACTTGATTCGGTGTCCCCCACATGATATTGATGCAAAATGAAATCAATTTCAATTATTTAGATCCAATGAAACTATATCAGGAATATAAAATCATATCCAATCACTCATCTCTCAATCATATAGTAAACGATGCATAGACAAAGTCCTTAAATAAGACTCTATAAAATATAATCTAGAAAATGGTGTATTATGACATGAAACATTGTTTGAACAAGCTTCACAATGATATATGGGCCTATCATACCACACCACCAAATTCCATGCAAGAAACCCCATAATCATTGGTTTATGGGATATAGGCAGCCTAGTTACCCTCAATCCAAATAACTATAGGTGGTAATTTTTAGATGACGTTCAATTAAATAAGCTGAAGGATGAGTCATAATATTATGATGAGAAAAGGTTTTATACAATTCATATCCTTTTAGTATATTAGAATCAGATTGTATGAGCCTTCAATAAAAAAGGTTCACCTCCACTCATTCCTTCAAGGAGAACTACTGTTGGTTCTCAAAACCCTGATGATACAGGAATGAAACCTCCAATGCTAGAACATAAGTGGTAAGGGCCTACATCATAAAATAGGTCTGTTATAGTGATGCTTATTAATTAGATAAAATGGATGGGGAACTTGTCATGCCCCCACCAGTGAGTGGTTTCTCATGAAGTAATTTTCATAGATACCATAAGGAATTCCATGTCCAGGTGGAAAAACATTAAACTGTATAACATCTTACATCCTTACCACATGATGTTAAAGAGTATTTAAGAAATCCTCCCACATGATGTTAAACTTCTTGTAAGAAATTATTTCATTAATGATTCACTAAACATGAGATATACCTGTTTGGAGGCAAAAAATGAAGTACCCCCATCCCTGCGTTCAAGTAAAATTCGTATATGTGGATTTGACAAGAAATATGTGTTGCTTGATTATTTACATCATAATATATGTTGTGACACCCAGATCCCAAACCATGGGTTTATCCATAATATATATAAAATAACCCCTCCTGACACATGGGTTATACCTGTTAAGGGAATTTTCATAATAACTATGTGTGGATTGATTCATGTTTCTATAGGATATGTAGTGATTCCAAAATCCAAAATCATGTTCCAACCACAATATAAAATGGATAAAATGTACCCCCTGCATATAGGTGAAACCTGCATAGTGAATTTTCCATTAAAGAACTACATGTGGCTAGATTTCTGTTTCTATATAATATGTAGTGACACCAAGAACCCAAATCCAAGGTCCAAATAAAATATAAAATAAATAAATGTCTCCAGTGCATATGAGTTAGAGCTATTCATGGAATTTTACATTTGAGAACTACCTGTGGTATGGTTCCTATATCTATTGGATGTGTAGTGATGACCATATCCCATGTACTGGGTATAGCCATAATATGAAATGGAAAAAATGTCCCCCTATATGTGGTTTATTTTTAAATAGGGAATTATTCATTCAAGAACAATGTGTGTCTTGATTCCTATTTCTACAAGATACATAGTGACATGTAGATCCCAAAATTCAGGGTCTATCCACAATACAAAATGAAAAAAATGTCCCCCATGCATATGGGTTAGAACCGTTTAGGGAATATTAAATTTATGAACTATGAGTGGATTTATTCCTTTTTTGATAAGATACATAGTGATCTACAAATCCTAAAATCATGGGTCCAACCACAATATAAAATGAAAAATTGTTCCCATGTGATTAGGTCAGACCTATATAGGTAATTTTCCATTTATTAACTACATGTGGCCTAATTCTAGTTTCTAATGGATACATAGTGATTCCTAGATCCAAAATCATGGGTCTATACCCAATATAAAATGGAAAAATTTCCCCTATGTATATTTTAGTCCAACATAGGGAATTTTCCATATAAGAACCACATATTTCTTGGTTTCTATTTCTATAGGATATATAATGACACCTAAATCCCACAATCTAGGGTCTATCCACAATATAAAATTGGAAAAATGTCCCCTACCTATAGATCATACATGTGTAGGGAAATTTATATTTTAGAACTATATGTGGATTGATTCCTATTTCTACAGGATAGTTAGTGATGCCTAGATCCCAAAATCCTAGGTCTAGCTGTAATATGAAATGGAAAAGATGTCCCCCTACATATGGGTTGGACCGACAAAGGTAATTTTTGATTTCATAACTATATGTGGATTGATTCTTGTTTCTAAATTTTATGTAGTGGTTCTCAGATCCCAAATCCTAGGTAAAACCACAATATAAATGGAAAAAAATATCGATACTATGATTTAGTTATACCGATGCATGGAATTTTCCATTTAATAACTATGTGTGGATAGATTTATGATTCTACAAGATACATAGTTATGCCTAGATCCCAAATCCTTGGTCTATCCACAACATAAAATAGAAAAAATTCCCCTTTCATATGGGTCAGACCTCCAAATGGAATTTTCCATTTAAGAACTACATGTGGATTGATTCCTATTTCTATAGGATATATAGTGAGGCCCTGATTCCAAAATCCTTGGTCCAACCACAATATACAATGGAGAATTTTCCCCTTGCATATGATTCAAACATTCACATAGAATTTTCATTTAAGAACTATGCATGGCTTTATACATGTTTCTATTGGATATATAGTGACACACAGATCCCAAAATCCAAGTTCTGGCTGCAATATAAACTGAAAAAATTCCCCACATACATATGGGTTAGACTTTTGTAGGGCAATTTTCATTTAATAACTATGTGTGGATTAATATTAGTTTCTATTGGATATGTAGTGACACCCATTTCAAAAATTCAAGGTCAAAAAACAATATAAAATGAAAAAATGTACCGCATACATATGGTTAAGATCTTCTCTTGGAATTTTCTATTTAATAACTACATATTCACTCATTCCTAATCCTACATGATACATAGTGATAGCGAGATCCTAAATAATGGGTCCCACCACAATATAAAATGTCAAATATTTCCTCCTTGTGTATGGGTTAGACCTGTGTAGGGAACTTTTCCTTTATTAACTACATGTGGCTTAAATCGTATTTCTAAAGGATATGTAGTGACTTCCATATCCCAAATAATTAGTCCAACAATAATAAAAAATGGAAAAAATAACCCAATATATGGGCTAAACATATCCCTGGGATTTTCCTTATAAGAACTATGTGTGGATTGATTCATGTTATCACAAGCTACATAGTGGCACCCAAATCCTAAATCCTAGGTCCAGCTACAATATAATTAAAATTCCCTCTCCCCGCACTATTACTTGAGTAGTGAAAAGAATTTTTCTTGTAAGAACAATGTGTGTCTTTATTCCTATTATCAATTTATAAATATTGATGCCTGAATAATATATTTCAATCCCATATATGAGTTATTTTCACTCAAAACCATGCCCCTTCACATGAGTTAAATCTTTGTAGAGGCTTTATTCAATATTATATTATTAACACACCCACATAAACCCTATTATGCACTCTCGTGTGGCTCATTGACTACCTAATTATCTCCTATTTCTCACACCGAGTATAACTCATGTTAGTATAGGGAACCTATAAATTTACTATAACCAGAAAAATCAAAGTGAATTATATCAAAAAATAGGGAATAAGGACCTAGTCACATGATGTTAAACTACATGTAAATTTCCTAGTCGCATGACATTAAATTTATTAACTATGTCCTTATCATATGATGTTAAAAATCATGGGAGGAGGCCTTTATATCAACCACATCATTCCCAAGATGATTGTGTATTAAATAATTTCATGTTTTATTCCATTTTAAATAAAATGTGTTCAATACACACTAGCATAACCATTATGCTGTTGAGACCCTTATTGAATCTTACAACCTCCTTGAACCAACTTCATATCATTGATACCTAAGTTAATACTAACCAATTCCTCGAGTTGATAACCTTTTATTGGAACCCCATGGACCATTATCTCCCATGTTTTTGGTTCACCCCTATAGTAAACTAGTAAAAGGAACATGTTAATCCAAAGGGGCCCCAAGTATTTTCTACTGAATAATGCAACACCTCAGATATTTTTTTAGAGGATTTAGTCCCAGTGGATAGGCTCCCTTAAATATTGGAGATATTACCTCGACTATGGGGAATATGGTTTTCCACTATTGTCAATGGTTGACCTATATTCACTGGTCTCCACCTCCTATTAACTCATATGTTATTGAGTTATGATTTATACTTCCCAAAACCCAACTATTCAAGCGAATTGGATACCTGTGATATTACACATATATACATTATACCAATTTTAAAAGAAGTTTTATGACATCACATTCTTATAACCATTCATTTTAGGGTATGCATCTCCTATGAAGAGAAAACTTCCTGGAGCTTCAAAATACCTTTGGACACCCCCATTTTCAACTATCTATTTTCCCATATCCAAAAGGGATCATGAATGACTCATTAATTTATGCCTTCATATTCCAAGTCTTAAAATAATGACTCTAAAATAAAACATAATTATATTAGAACTATGTAGGGAGTGATTCCTGATACCACAAGATACCTAGTGACAATCGACTGTTTAGACTTATATCTAACCACAAAAAAACGATAAAGTGAAAAATCCTCATATATGAGATTGATCTACTTGAGGTGTCAACATAATAACTATGTGTGGATTTATTTCCATAAAATTGGATATATAGTGATGCCTGGTTCCAGAATTTCAGGACAATCCCTGAATTATCATTACTCTAGCTATGTTCCTAAATGAGAACTAATTTTGTATGGGGATTCCTACTCATATCTAAAGGTGATATACTCCTAGTATATTACCTATAATTCACTATTTAAAAACTCAACAAACATTATAGTTTTCTCTTATTTGTCTTTCTATACATGAATCATGCAATCTTAGGGATCCCAGATAATCACTCTGACCAGTGTGATCAATGTGAGTTCTATCCAATGATAGAGAACAATTCCCTTGTCGCATGATGTTAAAATGCATAGAAAGAGGTATTCAAATTGAAAAGTCAACCAAATTAATAGTTTTGTATTAAAGAATCTCATGTTTTACCCATTCACCAGAAATTTGTTCAATACACTATGTCATAGCCTTTAGGGTACTCAAACCCTTCTTCAATCATAAATTCTCCATGAATCCACTTCCTATCTTCGATACATATGTTGACACCAAACAATTCCTTGAGTTCATATCCTTATTTTGAACTACAAATAAATTGGGAACCCCTTCTCCTAGTTCTCATATATATAGAATCTATAATAAGGGATAGTTAAACAAAAGGGACACCATTTTGATTCCATGGAGAATAGTGAAACACATCAGATCTTGCACATATTGGATTTTCTCCAATAGGAGAAGCCCCCATAAATCATGGAGTTATTATCCCGATTGTATGGAATATGGCCTTCATAAATTATTAATGGCTACATGTACCTACATTTTTCCACCTCTAGTTAACTCATATATTCTTAGTTTGTGATTTAAACTTCCTATAACAAATCTATTAAAGGGAATTTAGATACCCTTGATGTGAAAAATCATTGCATCATACCCATTTTCAGAGAAAGGTAATAATATAATATTATTTTACCCCTTTATACCAGGGTATGAAACTTCTATGAAGACTATATTACCATGAGATAGTCATGCCTTTTACTGATATTTCCTAGTCAGATGATGTTAAACTACATGACAATGTCCTTTCCCCATGATGTTAAACCGTAAGACACATGGACTATCCCGCGAGACATAAAATTACTTATAGCAAGATATCATATCTATGAATCTGTTCTTGAGATGAATCATTCACCTATATATTATAATAATATATGGAAATTCCATTTCCCTATTAACGAGCTTGATCTATGTAGAGAACTCCTTAGTC
Source organism: Viscum album (assembly GCA_963277665.1). NCBI lineage: Eukaryota > Viridiplantae > Streptophyta > Magnoliopsida > Santalales > Viscaceae > Viscum > Viscum album. The sequence goes on along the minus strand of OY728139.1, from coordinate 682,224,277 downwards.
GACCATGATGTTGAGAGACACTATGTAAAGGAAAATATGACCCTCTCCCCTACATAGGAGTTAGATTTATGTAGAGGGATATCATTAAAAGAGGTTTGTAGGGATTGATTCATACCCTTACAATATTTATAGAGAAAACCATGGAATCATAGATAAAAAAATGTTATACGCCTTTTCTTAAGGATGGACAATTCACGAAGACTTGCTTTGCCTATGTATGAATCAAGTATATGTATGGATTCCATGCGCATGAGATATATTTTTACAGGAAAGGATCTAGAAAACAATTACTTACTAGTAAGACTATCCAAGGATATCATATTACCCTTGCTTCTAAATATCTCTGACAAGTTCAAATTATCCTTAAAAATATCTTTCACAATTTCATGATGGTTCTTAAATCCTTACTGCATGATATTAAAACTATAAAGAAGTTGTCCCCATCACATGAAATTAAACTACATGATAGATTCATCCTCACTGAATGATGTTAAAATATGAAAACCATTATCCATAATCACTACTTAACGAAGGACCAAAAGATACTGACCCATGTTATCCAATGTTCAGGGATATTCTAATAAATTTCTGATAAAATCAATCCATAAAATACACATCATGACTTGAGTTCCTCAAATTACTACAAACCTACCATGTCCATTGGAAGAGGACTCTTGGATTCAAGGGTCCCTTTGTTTTACTATGAATGTCTACCCCTGGCCCCTTCATATGAACTCCTGACTGTCAACCAGATGTGTCATTTCCTTGAAAAAATTTCTTCTCGTACTTTTGAATCCTGACATCATCATAGTGGATCTCTTCAACAATAAGTGATTTGAGATCATCCTCATCATGTATTTCCCATAAAATTACTCATGATTTGAGAACCTTGATCCATGATTTAAAACATTCTTATATCCTTCTTGGGAAGGTGTAAGAGTATTTTAAACCTTGGGAATCCCAACTAGGATGTTTTATAACACTCCCATCATACCAGGTCTATGTGCCTCTTGAACTTAAACAACATAAACCTTAGTAAAATCGACATGACCTTAATAATTTTCCTTTTAATGTACAAATAAAAAGACCCTTAAATTACTTGTGAAAGTAACATAATGTTTTTCAGGATAAAAACTCATAATGGGTGGTATAAGGTAAAGTAAAGTCTCTACTTTCTATACTCTACATATCTATTTTTAGTAAAAAGTTAGTGTGTAAAAAAGTAACAAAGCTCATATGGTTTATATGGTTCTATAATAAATGATGATCCATGCACACTGGACCCCCTAGTCTTGGAAAATGATAGATTAATAATTTTTCAAATCTTATTGCAGCAATAATGTTTTCACTAGGTGGAAAGACCTTTTATAGTTCATGAAACCTTCTTGAATATTAAATTTTCAATAAAGAAACGTCATGTATTTGAAGTTTGAGCTGACACTCACCAATTTATTGAGTTAATACCATTCTTCTAGAACTCTATAGCTTTGATTTAATTCTATCAGTTCTTCTCTTTAGTGTATTGGTAATAGGGAACGACTTCTCATAAGGGGCCCCATTGGGATCCACTAGTGAATAACACAATGCCTTAAAGCTTATCCCTAGTGGTTGTTTTGGTCCTGTATTGAAGTTTCCCCTTAAATACATGAGCTATTGTCCTGGTTATGTGTTATTCTCATTTAAACCATTACTAATGGTCAATATATATCTTCAAGCACCCATTTTCAGTTGACTCAGATATTCATGGACCATGATTTATAATACCCATAACAAAACTATTCAATAAGTCTTGACATCATCAGTGTTATATCACCATGTATTGTACCCATTATCAATATAGGAATGATATATTACATTATCAAACTCTTTGATGGCCCATACTAGCTGATCCAAATCACATGGTGTAGAGAATAAACTTCACAACAATTAATATATTTACGCCTAGTGTATGAGAACCTTCCTTGTGGGGTACCCAAACCCTTCATGAATACCAATCCTTCACTCATTATCTATATTAGGTGTATAAAAAAGATGGTATAATATAAAGGACCTTAATCTACAATTAAAAATGTTCTGGGATAAAATAATCTAAACTAAAACAATAGACTATCCAATATCGAAGACCCTAAAAGAAAAAAATAGATGTTACCATTTAAATACCATAAACTACAACAAAAAATGATCCATGATAGAAAACCCTAAACTATAGTGATAGATGGTCCAATCGAAATGAGCATAAACTACAACAATGGAACGTCCAAGCTAGAAGAACCAAAAATATAGTAATGAATGTTCTAATATAGAAGACCCTAAACTACAGAAATAGACAGTCCAAGCTATTTGACCTAACATTATAGTATCCAAGCATTCTAGTTTACAATACCTTAAAATTGAAAATTGAAGGAGACACAATGCTCACTAGGATAAAATATAAAAAGGGAACCCTAGGAAAATATCAATTCACTAGTCTCTAGACACACACATTTTGTGGTTGAGATAACACTAGGTGATTATGAGATGTGAAATCCACAAAAAAAAGTTTGTTTGGAATCCCGTAAAGAGAAGCCCAAGAGATATACTAGTCCACACACACTAATATTTATCCATATGAATCATAGGAAAAAGTTATGGAAATGTAAAAAAAATTATATAATAATTTTGGGCCCCACCAATAGTACCTAGAAAAAAGAATAAGTTATGCATGCTAAGTCCCCCCCACTTAGGAAAAAGTTAGAGAACTTTCCCTCTAGAAAATATTTCCCTAAATTACCCTTTTGAACCAGGTAACATAAGGATAACTAAAGTAGGTATGTTATTAAGAAATCTTATACCATTAAACATTTATGTATTATTCTTGAAAAAATTATGTTAATATTAGATCATTTGAGTTCAAAATTTGGGTTCACATGGTATTATAAATAGAATTAATTATATGAAATCAATATAATTTCATGAACGTGATTAATGAATGAAAATATGGAAACACATGTAATTTTAAAAAGTGTTTTTCATTGATAATGTGAAAAATATGGAGGAATATCAACATTATGGAGACTCTCCAAGGTTCCATAAAAATAAAAAAAAACATTCAAGTATAGATCACAATTAAATATGGTTGGCTGAGTTTTCTAAGTTAGGAAAATTTTATTGAAGGGAATCGATTGAGTGCTGAAGTGATGTCTTCTCCTTTTATTATTCCATCACCAATGGATGAAGTGTCTCAATAAAGGAAGTTAAATATTCACCTCAATTATTTATGATCACTAATAAGGAGATGGCATTGAAATATGAGACCTTTCATGAGAAATGATCCCTTCCTATTTTTTCTATCTTCATAGTCAAGACATCCATCTGATCTTGAAACTGAAATATTTTTTGATATATCTATTCAAGAACGTCCAATTATTCCCTTATTGGTTGGACTAGAGATATACTATCAAAAAAGATGCATAAGTTCACCTCATTACTGTACACTTGTTTATGATCCAAGATAATATGTATTGTGACATCATAAAGTTGATGATAGTAAGACCCACTGGCTTCCAAATCATGAAAGTGTTGTAAATGGTGTTCCTCTTGGTCATGAATCTTATCTAAGGGATTATTATTAATTATGGTGTAGATTTTATTCCAAAATAGCCTTGGTGTTATGTATATCTCGATGGACATTTGAGGGGGTGCATATGACGGAATAATGGATGATTATTGTGGATTTAGATATGAGGTCTGCAGTATATGGGATTGACCACACTGATGAGGAAGAAATATAAAAAGTATTGTATGTTCACCACACAATGAGTGAATCATCTATCATTGTTATTGAAGAAAAAACATCCTAAAAACCATACCTTTATAATGGATTAATCATTAATTTATGGTGATATCTTCCTTGGGGGTTATCATGAGTCTTGGGCAGCTCCATGATGACAAAAAATATGGGGCTTAGAGAAGCATGAGTCTTTTCTACTTGACTAAATAATTTATTTAGCATACTAAATTAGTAAGACTCTACCCAATCTTGGGAATAGTCCTGAGATAGGTAGATATGGGATTTTTCATGTAGAAGAAAAATTTCAGTATTTTTATCTTGAGGTGATAGCATAATCATGAAATAGAGAAAGACTATTGGATGAGGTTCTCCCCAAAAACCAGTTAAGGGAAGAGGAGAAACACTTTGGGTGCAGCAAAATTTTCTAGAAAACTGGTATGGGGTATATGGATCACATATGATTAGTTTCTCTAGATGAGAAAAAAGAAAACAATATCGAAGTGAGACTTTATAAAATATTTTGGGAAGGGAGCCGCTACTATTTTAAATAATCATCTCAATGGATGTGGGGTATGGAATGAAATTCAAAGGATTATGATGACTCAACATATCAAGATCGTCATTAGCGCCTAGTGTGATCACCTGAAACATGAAAGTGTTTAGTAGACTGAGACGACATGTGGAATAAAGAATTTTTGTAGTATTCTCATACTTATAACACTAAAAATGATCTCTTATCCAACCAAATAAAAATTAAAATGGTCTGATGATCTAGTAGGGGACACTACACTATTGAACATGGATATGGAGCTGATAGAGTTGAGAAAGGGTTAGAAAATCTAAGTTGTGGGGTCTCCCTTATAGTAGTTGGGATTCCATCACCAACATGGTAGATCAAATTCTCAATCATGTGTCCTTTCCTGGTAAAATACATCCATTAAAAAGCATATAAAAATTCCATAATTACTGATGGCTTGGGGAAACATACAGTCTCACTACATATCCACATCAGGCATACTATAAATCTTCTAGAATAGCCCAATAAGTTCCTAACCAATCTCAATGTTGTAGATAAGGACATCGATATGGGAGTATGGTAGTCTCGTGAGTCCCTCTATAATAAAGAAGATGCTGATATAATTTTTGAAAGAAATGATCGATCATAGTTTCATCTTTTTCTTTAACTTCTCCTTCGTAATGGTGATCATAGATCATTCCAAGGATATAGTTTTTCATGATCATCTAAAACATCCAATGTGGGAAGGAATTCATCATACATCGCCCCAAGATGAGTAATTTATAGTAGTTAACAAATATCTCGTAGGATGATCTATACCTTTCCATGATTCATATGAAAAGAGTTGGTGTCCAGACACCAATGTCTGTTCAAATCTTTGAGGAGTTTTGATTTATGGTAGATAATGTATGGAGAGAAGCATGTCACCTTATAAATTTGAGAACATTCAATTGATTATAATTTTTCTGTAAATCTGCCTAACCCAAAATGGTAATTCCCATTCATCTAAAAAGATAATTCTAGGACACAAATCCCACTTTGGACTCCAGAAAATTTTTGGGTTATCTAGTTAGGAGACGCGTATGATTTAGTGACTTTAAGAAATTGATTAACATGTAATATTATTAACATCCATACCTAGAGTTAGATTAGACAATTTATATAATATCCCCTAGAATGGTACTTATATTAATTTCTATCCTTATAAAAAATCATTTAAATATAGTCGACTGGGTAACAGACAGTGAGATGAAAGGTTATAGTCAAGAGACAAAATAATAGTGTAATATATATGGATGAATCTATATAAAGGTAGTTTGTGAAATAGAAGATATTAATGTTTTCAATCAGAATAATCCCCTTTAAGATATCATTATTGGAAAGGGCCCATTATAAAGGGTCAACATTTCAGTTCTTGATAATCATTGCTCTCAGGTTGGCCACATCAGGGGACATTTATGAACTAGAATCTATATTTACAATGAAATAAGAATACATCATAAGGGTAAATGATCCTTTTCAATATAAGTAAAGTATATTCATAGTATGGGTAGCATCACAGAAGTTTTATTAAATAATTAATTGTTCTCAATCTCATGGCCTATTACAGGTATCCTGAATCATGTGACCCATGTAACATCTCATGATCTCATTGTTCTTTTTAATAATTATGATAGTGTAACAAAATAATGGTCACAAAAAACATACATATTAGGTGATCACATGACATACACTAAGATATTTCTGAAGCATTAGAAGCGACACCACATATAGGAACATGTGTCACAAATCAAGAAACTTACAATGGATTGATTAATAGGTCTATTGTATGAGTTTTCGAGAAAAGGTGATCATGGGAGGTGGTCAAGTGACGAGCTTACATGATCAAGTCTCATGAATGGTTCTCGTGATAGTATTGTGTGAAGAGGTCCTACAAAGAGGTAACATGAGAAGTGAGATCCTTATATCTCTAGAGGATTAGGTCATGTTTAAAATGACCAGCCTCATGCTCTACTATTTATATGGCACCTCATGGAATGTGAAAGGTCACCTAAAATAACAAAACATTGTTCAAAACCCAACTACTGGAATCCCAAGGGACTCAGGTGGTCATTTAAATTCCTCACAACCAAGTCCATGTTCTCTAAAACCTCACTTAGGAGTGGAATTTTTTTTACCACCACCAAATGAACACTAAAAATTTTAGGAAAGAAGAAATACCGGAAGAAAAGATATTATTTTTACTAAAAAGGAATGGAAGTTGTAGTTTAGATATATGGGGATTATGAACCTGGGTTATGTGCATCAGGTTACCCTAGGGAAATCATACAAATAGTTCATGTTCTTCATGTTATCTATTAATGATCACACTATGCCCTTCCAGTAATCCCTCCTAATCTCATGAAGCATTATAGACAAGTGATAATGATTATGTGAAGAAAACCAAATGAGTTCTTCCAATAATTCTATGTGTAGATCAACATATTCTTAACAATCACCAAAACCACATATAAAATAAAATAAAAAAATGATAAAGCTTCACATTAATGGAGTTACCTTAATTTTCATACATTAAGTGATGAAGTTTGTGTGATCATATCATTGATCACATGAAATCCCCAGGGACATATTGGAATCATCACTGAAGACCACTAGACATGTCACCTTCATCATGTGAAGGATTTATGACAAGTCTGTTTAATCATGTGACATGATGATGGAAAATCAATGGGTGAAAATCATGGGATTTATAAAATTAAAGCTAAAAAAGATGTTACCTTTATAAAAAGGAGAGTTACACTATTTTTCATCAGAAGGGTTTATGTGCTTCATGTAATTAGTTTACTAATCTTATTAAGGCCCAATGAAATTCTTGTCTGATCCTAAAAAGATCTGTAGACATTTTATCTTGATCACGTGAAGGGCCCTAGACATATCGGTTTGGTCTTATCAATGAAATTTAACATGTCTATATTATTATGATAAATCCCCTTGAGAAGTCATGGGTCTCATAAATATGATAATGGAGGAATAATGATGTTGTTTTTGATTATCACATGATGCATAAATGATGTCATGGAAAACCGACATCTAGATCACACAAAACATGTGTTGCGATGCTCCCTCCATCGACTCAAGCTCATAAATATGATTTATGAACCGTGTGAAGTGGCATAAACTCATATATATTATGCCAATAAATCCCCCCTCCAAAAATATAAAAACATAAACATGGTAGCACATAGGTGAGAGTAGACTTTACGGAGTGGAGAACTATGCAATTGCAAGAGTCTTCCACCAGTTAATCCCATGGAAAGACTAAATGGATTACATGGTATGTTTATACACTCTAGGATGCCTTGATAAGATATAACCAAATAAAAATTGAATCATTTATCTAATAAATGATCAAAATTATTGAAGCATCATGTTATTATGGATACACTGATTTGCATGTGGCTGTGTTATTCTCTTCGCGTGATCTATACATCAATCACTGGATGATCCCTTGACATGTCATCTAGTTCATATGACAGTCATCAAATATTTTGGATGGTTAACATGATAGTCCATAGATATGTCAACCACATCATGAAAAGTCTTCCGGATATGTTATCCATATCATGCGACAACCTCTTGACATGTGAATATTTTCCGGAAGGAATCCTAATACTTGTTAGGAAGACACTCAGGAAATTTCATCCATATATTGAAAATTCTTCCAGACATGTCATCTAGATCACACAATGTTCTTTGGTAATTTCACTTAGATCATGTAACAACGTCTGGACATATTAACCTGGTCATATGGAGCACCATGGGCATGTTAGCTCCAATTATGTAGTGGACCCCTAAACATTCATCCTTTTCGGTTATACACCTCATTCATGTTAGTCATATATTCATCCTTGTCATGTAGAAAACTCTAGACATGTCATACAAAGACCCTAGAAATGTTAGGAAGACACCCAGAACATGTCAGACGGAAACCCCCAAATAAGACAACTTTATTTAGTAGGAGTAATTATGAATGTTCTATGGAATCTCTCATTTTTATTACATAACTTTTCATGAAAGTTTACAAGCATAAGAATTTTAATGTTTTGCGTCTTGAAAATAAGTTATATAATACATGAATACTTAAAACATTATTCTATTACTCATGAAATGTGTCTTCAAGGTTCATCCTAAGTACATTTATTACACCACACAACCTAGGGACATACATCAAAGGAAAGGGTGAACAGAAGGCCCAGTAAGGGAAAACAAGTGAAACAATTTACATGTGAACTTGAGAAATATCAATAAGAGCATGTGTAATTTCATAAAGGTATGAGAAAGAGGCTTATCATAACAATAATAACTTGATTAATAAGTTTAAGATGTTTCATAAACATTTAATTTAGACATTCATATGAATATCACCATAGTCCATCCGCAAGGTGTCATAAATATTACCAAAGTTATTCACCAAGGTATCGTAAAACTTGTCATCTCTAGAGATAAAATTCATTACCCAATGCATTAGAGAGCTATCAAGGATAAAATTTAATATGTATTTTATTTTTATTCAATCCACATAGATTATAATAAAAAATTTCATAATAACCCATAGATAATAAAATAAATGGGTTTCATATCAAAATCATCATGTTTTAAAAAAGTTCTTAAAAACAAGACCTTTATGTCATTTATAACCCACATAAAGGGAATGAGGGTTCAATGTATGTCAATTACAAAATCAAATAAATCATTTTTTTTCTTTATTAATACCTCTATAAATGAAAGAGTTTTGGGTATTCATATAAATAAAATAAAATAATTTCTTGAGAAAAAGAGAGATATTTTTATATGAAAATTATACAGCATAATGGGTATGAAACATAGTTTTATAAAACATTAAAAAGTGAGGGGACATGGGCCGAAAATTCATAAAAGACTCATAATAAATTATAAGGAAAACATAAAATGGAAATAAGAACATGGTATGGAAATTAAAAATAAATACCATATAAAAGGGAACTTGAAAAGAAAAGAGAAGCAGATAATTCAATTACCTTGAAGAGTAACTCATAAAACTCAAAGATCGGGATCTTGGGGGATTAAGGGAACCTTGGGAGGACTCCTTGAGGGGTAATTCTATAATAAAATCAAAGAGAATTATTTTATAATAAATGGAAAGGAAGGAATGGGTGGTTATTTATAGAAAAAGAGGGTATGTTTTTTATTAATTTTAAAGGACACCTCGTTAGTTGTATTTTCAAAACCAAGGGTTTTCCCATGGTGTTTTCCCATGGTATTGGACACTTGGGACACCATATATAATATTTTATTACTCAATAGTTGACCAGAATTTTAACATCATTATTACATCATTAATGACATCATTAAACATAGCGAAAACTCAAAACTATATTTATACATTTCACCAAAAAATAAAACATTTTATAAAAATCATACATTTTAACTGTAACATAATATCGAAGTTATGAATTCAAAAACGAAATTTATTTTACCTTAACTAATCTCCACATATTTGAAATTTAATTTTTAACTATAAAAATACTTTATTATTAAAATTAATAGCTAATAGAAAGTGCATGGTGACATGCATAGTAAATTTTCAACATTTTAAAAAATAAAATTAATTTATCATATGTAATTAAAAAGGATGATTTTTATAACACTATTTCATTATAATAAATATTATTAATAAATCTTTATTTTAATATGACAATTTATATCCTTCTAAAAAGTATAATGTTTTCTAGAAAAATCAATTTATCAAATTCCATATCAATTTTTAAGAAAAACTATTCTTAAAATAGAAATGATGATATAAAAATTTTATTAAAACAACGAGATTACATTTTAAGTTACTAGGGCCTTGAAACAGAACCCCTTAAAACACACGCATACAACCTAAGGGTAAGGTGTGCGATGGTGATGGACTCTTGGGGAGGCTCGAATAACAACACCTGAGTGTTAATCTACACTAACTTGAAATTATCCCATAGGAAATTTAGTTCAAGCTTAGCATGTTGAATCTCATATAGGTATTGGTCCATAATGAATCATAATGACGCTTCCTCCTTCCCAAGATCTGACAAATGGGCTTCGTATGGCCTGATTCTATTGGATGAGGCTATAAAATCTTCTTTCTGCATTAATTATCCACTTTCATTTCTATTTATAAACAATAATTATAATGTTAACATTTTTTATTGTTTCCAATGGTCATATTTACTAATGGTCATATAATATTTAAAACCCAATGGTCACATTTCACTTATACTTATATATTTTTATTGGTTATGACAGTAGAATATACATTTTCAAGAAACAACATATTATTCAAAAGATCAGGTCGTTAAATTCTCCCCCACCCCTTAAGAAATTTCATCCCAGAAATTTCAACCTATAAACTAAGAATAGAAAAGGTGTGGGTACTTCTATATCATTGTATCCTATGGTTCCCACATGTATTATTCTCATTTTTGGTTCCTCCACACCACATTATCAAGGTGGGTAGTCCTGTTGTGTAGAACCATGTCTCTATGATCCAAGATCTCCACTGGCTACTCCTCATAAGAGAGGTCATGTTACATTTATACCACCTCTGGATTCAGTACATGTGAAGGGTTAGGTATTTACTTCCTCAAGAGGGATACATGGAATACATCATAAACATGAGCTTGATTTCGAGGAAGTGAAAGCTGATATGTCACTAATTCTATGCTATCAAGGATTTCATAGGGGCCAATGTACATGGGGATGAGCTTCCCTTTCTTTCCAAACTGCAAGACTCTCTTCCATTGAGAAATTCAAAGGAAGACCTTATCACCGATAGAAAACTACATGTCCCTTTGATGGGTTTTGACATAGCCCTTCTACTGATTCTGATCAGCCTTATTTTTTTGGATATACTGAACCTTTTCTATCATCTCTTGCACAAGATCAGGCCCAAGAATCATTTTCTCAGCAGCTTCTTCCCAACAAGTATGAGTTCTACATCATTTCACATAACATACTTCATAGGGTTTTATTTGAATGATTGAGTGGAAGCTATTATTGTATTGAGAACTCAACTAATGGTAGATGTTGATCTCATCCACCTTTAAATCATATTGAGCATGTTATCAGTATGACATTGATTGTCTAAATAGTCCTTTTATATTTTCCATCAATTTCGGGGTGATAGGACATACTAAAATTCAATTCGGTACACATATCATGTTTATGACTTCTCTATAATTTTAATGTGAAGCTTTTTTCACAATCTCATATGATAGAAATTGGAACTCCATACATCTTTACCACTTCTTTCACATAAATCATGTCAATTTGATATGGAGAGAAATCTTCCCAAATAGATATAAAATGGGAAATCTTGGTGAGATGGTCCACTATAACCCATATCACATTTTCCCCTATGGAAGTTATTAGGAGATCAATGAAAAAGTGCATAGTGATATTTTCCCACTTCCATGATAGTATATATTGTGGTTATAATACCCCTTTTGGAATTTGTCTCTCTGCCTTCAGATGCTGACATACCAGGCACCTTATAGTGTAATTAGCAATATCCCTTTTCATATTATACAACCAATATTTATCAGGAAGATCCCTATAAATTTTCTTGATTCCAGGATCTATATAGAATATAGGGCTATGAGCTTCATCAATTATCTCTATTTTTTTGTAATATATGAAACAAAAAGTCTTGTACAGAATTTCAGTACACCTTCTTGATCAATAATGAACACAGGAAAATTTATATCCTTCACATCCTCAATGTTCTTCTATAATAAAAGATCTTGTTTTAAATCATTCTTAATCTTATCTAGTAATGACGGTTGAGAAATCATTTGATATAAAGTTGACGATGTGCCTTCCCTTACAATTACCATGTCCAATTTCACTAGGTCTCTTATCAAGGAATCTCCTTGAATCCTCATCATTTATATAAGAATTGGGTGTTTCCTACTTAATGCATTATAAAATTTGATTTCTCTTCCAGGATGAAATTGAATTGAAAAATAATAGTCTTAAATAATGTCTAACAATCTCTTCTATGTCATGTTCATTTCTATTTGCATGGAAATATACTTCAAAATTTGATGGCCTTTGTATATATCACACCTATCCCCATAAAGATAGTACCTCCACATATTCAGATAAAAAAAAACATCCAACTCAAGATCAGGCATAGTATAATTATTCTCATAAGGATTTAGCTTTCGACATGGATAAGAAATTATCTTTTTATTTTTTATGATGATGCACCCAATCCCTTTAATAGATTCATCCCTAAAAATAATGAATCCTTATCCAATTGGGGATAGAGTTAACACGGTGTAGTAAATAATATCTTCTTCAGCTCATGGAAACTTTCTTCATGCTTTTTTGTCTAGATGAACTTGACCCCTTTTTTATTTAACTTGGTTAATGGATTAGAAATTCCTGAAAGGTTTTTCAAAAAAACTCCAATAAACTAATCCAAGGAAACTATGAATCTTAGTTAGTTTTTTAGAATGATTCAACTCCTCTATAACCATTTTCATTACAGGGCAACTGATATTCCTTCACTTGTTACAATGTTCCACATGAACGCAATGTGGTGTATCCAAAACTCACACTTGTTAAACATTACAAATAACATCACCTTCCTTATATTTTATCAATATAACCCTTAGATGATATTCCTGAACCTCCTGAATTTTGTAATATATTAGAATATCATCAAAAAAATACTAAAAAGTTATATGGGTAGTCTTTAAAGACTCTATTCATCAAATTAATAAAAATAGAAGGTGAATTAGTCAATCTGAAGGGAATAACCACAAACTCATAATGCCCATATCTTTATTGGAAGGTGGTCTTTAGAATATCTTATTTCTTCACCCTCAACTGATGATAACCATATTGAAGATCAATCAGGGTGAAGAACATACCCCCATGAATATGGTAAAATAAATCGTCACTTCTTAGAAGTGTGTACTTGTTCTTTACTGTGATCCCATTCAGTTCTCTATAATCAACAAATTACCACATCGATCCATCATTCTTATTCACAAATAGAACATGTGATTCGTAAGGAGACACACATGGATGGATAAACCCCATAACAAAAATATCTTGGAGTTTCTACATTAAGCCATATAGCTCCACATTCACCATTATAAATGGGGTTTTTGAAATCATCTTGGAATGAGGCATGAGTACAATGGATAACTCTACCTATCTTTTTTAGGGAGGTCTAGGTAACTCCTTTATAAATATGTTAGTGTATTCTAAAATGATGGGATCATTTTATATCCTTATACTCTCATTTCTTTCCTCTCCTTCATTGATCAAATCCATAAAGAAGTTTATAGGAGGTGCTTCTAGAAAAATATTAGGTTGAGGTATATCTCCTTGAAAAGTAACTATAGGTTCTCCATTCAAGACAATGGAGATTTCCTTGCTTTCACATTTGATCATAGAATTATACATTGGGATCCAATCCATACCTAGTATAATGTCAAATTCCAACATTGGAATGATTACTACATTTGAAATAATATTTTGATCGCTAAAGTAAATACTAATGTTTCTAAACAATGTTGATTCTTGGGTAATCCCTCCTGGAGTCTTGCTTGATAAATCTAATTTTAGCTATTTGTGAATTGATTCTATATTCTTTGAAAACTATGAGGAAATTAAGGAATGAATAGAACTACAATAAAACAATGTACTTGATATCTTTGAGAGAACAACAAGAGTACCTTCCAGCACATTATTTGGAGATTTAACTTAAACCGTTAGGAAAGAAAAATTATGTTTGTACGCCCTTTTCCTACGATGAGGCTGATGGTGATTCCCCTCCACAGCCCTCAGATTCAGAAAGTGAGTGGAAAAGAGACAAACCTGTATACACTTAAATCATTAGACTTCAGGTAGGGCCTTCACCATATTCTCTTGGTCGTTATTATTGAGAAGTTGAGGCTTCACCTTCCTATGATAATTACGAGTGATATGACCATCTCTTTGACACTTTTAACACTTCCCGCTGATGATAATCTAGTTCTCCTAATGCTTATTACCATATTTATTACAAGTGATAAGTTGCACTTTCTTTCCACCTATTCCATAATCAATGCTCCTTACCTAGGTTGAATCCATTGATATTTTCCTCTTATTGAATTTATGGGACCATTGCGTCTCACCGAACATCATTTCGACTATCACAACACTTCATATAATCTCCTCATAGATTTCGTAGTCTCTGTTGGATATATTCTTCCACAGATGAGGTCTTAGTCCACCGAAGAATCTATCAAACTTACCAGTAGGATCCATGAAAAATATATGGGTTTATCGTGAAAGCCTCGTGAAGTTCATCTCATAGCTTCCAATATATACATTCTACTTTTTATTCAGTTCGAGGAATTCCGTATCTATTTTCGTTCTCATTGAATGAGGGACATACTTATTAAAGAATATCCCTCATAACTATTCCCAATACATAGATTCAATCTCTCTTATTGGTTGCATTTTTTTAATTATAACCCACCACTGATAAACATCCCCCTCTTAATGGAAAACAACCAGGGCCACTTTCTCTTGTTTAGTAATACGAAGTATAGAAAATACATTTTCTATAGAGCTTATCCAATGTTCCTAAATCAATGGTTTAGTAAATATAATGAAAGTTGGTGGTGATTGATGTATAAAGGACTCAATGGAATGTTGTTACCATCTTGGTGAAATTAGTCTCTTATCTTGATTCAAGTAATTTACTATAACATGAGTCATTTTATTCATAAATCTCAGGAAAGTTTACATTTCAGATTCCATTGAAGGATCGTTAGTGCATGGTTCATTGTGGGAACTATTTTTACGGTTCCTCCTATTTCCTGCTATTTTATAAAAGAAGAAAGCCTTAGTGAAAAACATGTTTTATTTAGTAATCTTAATACTCTAAAGTATTTTTATGTCTTAAAACATAATGCCTAAAAATTTATTCAATATCAACAATTAAATTTTCTATAAATCCTCTGTAATGGATCATAAAAATCGTGTGATAAATGAATCATATCCCCCAGGAGTGTCAAACCATGAGTTCAGCAAGGCCCGTTTTCATGTACTGTTTCCCATTTGATTCTAGCTCAAATTGATGTTTTCAGGTTTTACCCCTAAATACATATGTGCTATAGCCACATCCACATGTTCGTATCCAGATAGGGATATATTTGTTCAGAAACCACCAATATAATATTTCCCTAAAATACTATGAATTTTTTATATATTTAAAATTTTATATAGGGTTCTTTATAAAGTTTTTATATCCTAATTTTGAAAAATAACTAAACAACCCTTTGATACCAACTATGGGATATCACCTTTTTATTATATAACTTTATATTAAATTTTACAAACAGAGGATGCTTTAATGTTTAGTGTCTTGGGAATAAGGTACATAATAAATTAAAACATAAAACATTTCTCAAATCAACATGGATGGATTCTTCAAGGTTTATCCTAAGTACATTTATTTCATCCCATAACCTATGGACATTCATAAATGGAAAGGTTGAGTAGAAGGCCCAGTAAGGGAAAACAAGTGAAACAGTTTACATGTGATCTTGATCAATATCAATAAGAACATGAGGAATATCATAAAATAATGAGAAAGAGGCATATCATAATCACAGGAAATTGAACCATTACGTTAATCTATGGATACAAAATTTAATTTAGACATTCATAAGCATATCAGCAAGGTCTATCCCCAAGGTGTCATAAAAATTACCAAGGTTATTCAACAAGGTATCGTAAAATTTTTTATCTTCAGATATTAAATTTTGTACACAATGCATTAGAGGGATATCAGGGCACTTCATTAAGATTTATTTATTTTCATGCGATATAGACATATTATAATAAAAAATTTCATAATAAACCATAGAGAATAAATGAAATGGGTTTCATTTTAAAATCAAATCATTTTAAAAAAATGCATAAAACAAGATCATTATGTCATTTATAACCCACAGAAAGGTAATTAGTGTTTTATGTATGTCAATTACAGAATAAAATAAATTATATTTATTTGTTGATGAATAACACTAGAAATTAATGAGTTTTTGGTATTCATATAATGAAAATAAAATAATTTCTTGAGAAAAATATAGATATTTTTGAGATGAAAATTGTACATCATAATAGGTATGAAACATAGCTTTATAAAACATTATAATGAGAGGATAAATGGTTAAACCAATAATAAAATAATCATAATATATTATATGGACAAATTAAAATTTAAATAAGAAAATCGTATGGAAATTCTAAATAAATACCATATAAAAGATATCTTCAAAGGAAAAGAGAAGTTGAGAATCCCCTTACCTTGAAGAGTAACTCCAGAAACACGAAGATAGTGACCATGGGGGATTAAGGGAACCTTGGGGGGACTCCTTGGGAGGTAATACTATAATAAATTAATGGATAATTATTTTTTAATAAATGGAATCAAAGGAATGGTTGATTATTTAAAATAAAAGATAGGATGTTTTTTTATTAATTTCAAAGGACACCTTAGTAGTGGTATTTGCAAAGCCTTGGGATTTACCATGGTATTTTACCTTGGTGTTGGCTAGATGGGATATATCATATAATATTTTATTACTCAATAGTCTATCAAAATTATTACATCATGATTACATCATGATTACATCATGATTACATCATTAATTATGTCATTAAACATACCAAAATATCAAAACCATTTTTTACCATTCACTGATAAACAAAACATTTTATAAAAATATCATAATTTCACCGTAACCTAATATCAAAGTTATGACTTCCAAAATGAAATTTATTTTACCTTAATAAATATATACATATGTGAAATTTAATTTTTAACAATAAAAATACATTATTATTAAAAATAATAGCAGATAGACCATGCATAGTGACATGCATAGTACATTTGAAAAAATAAAATTATTTTATCATTTGTAATTAAAAAGAAGTGTTTTTATAAAACTATTTACTTATATAAAATTTTTTTAATAAATATTTATTTTAATATGACAATTTATATCTTTATGAAAAATACAATTTTACCCATGAAATCAATTTATAAAATTCAATCTCAATTTTTAAGAAAAACCATCATTAAAACAAAAATGATGAAATAAAAATTTCATTCAATCAGTAGGATTGTATTTTAATTAACTAGGGAGTTGACACATAACCCCTTAATACACCCACATACAACCTAAGTGTATGGTGTGATGTGGTGATGGACTCTAGGGGAGACTTAGATAACATCGCCTAAGTGGTAATCTCCACTAACTTAAACTTCTCCCGTATGTGATTTCATTCAAGATTAATATACTAAAGCCCAGTTTGGGCTTGGTCCAGTGTGAATCCTAGTGATGATACTTTTTTACCAAGCTCCAAAAAATGAGCTTCGTACAGCATGAGTCTACTGGATGAGGCCATTGAATATTATTTATGCATTAATTATCCATTATCATTTCAATTTATAAACAATAATTATAATGTTAAAATTAATTAGTGTTTCCATCGGTCATATTAACCAATGATCATATAACGGTAAAAAAAAGAAGGTCACATTTCCTTTATACTTATATATTTTTATTAATTATGACATAGGAAAACATACATTTTCTAGAAACAAAATATTATTCAAAATTTCATGTCATTACATGTCCCCTCAAACCATGTGGACCCACTATAATGAGACTTTGGTTAATCAATCCCCCTTCATATAGGAATTATCTATAATGGTCTTAGGATGGACACCAATGAAACCTTATAGGTATTATGGGATCCTCATGAAATCCAAACAATCAATGTCATCCACTCATGGTCCCCACTATTTATCTGTAAGAGGATAAGGGTAATAAATATTCCAATGGGAATCCACTTCAATGTAAGTTCCTGATATTCCATTTCATAGTACCCACCCCCAATGGATCTATCATTATTCCTCATTAATTAGTGGGATGATAAAATTAATTGAACCATAGGGAATCTAATTTATTATATATATAGGATATGTAGGACACCACCCAAAGGCATGTGACCCATATCGAACACACTATAAGGTCCACCCCAGTGCATAAGTCCCATATCAATATGTAGTGAATCCAATTAATTATGATCCCTTGCTTCTCACACAGACCATGAATCATGAAAGTTTAGGTGTTTTCACAAATCATAACACTAGAATCACAAATTCCCCCAATTTTGGAAACCACAGTGTGTAAGCCTCATTCAATGACATGATATTCCTCTACACATGGAAATCAACATTATTGTAATTTATTAAGGCCGTAATATATTGATAAACTCTAGGGAAACAACCCTCAAGAGTGATAATTATCATACCATACCCATCAAAAGGTTGAGGGTAGTCCAAACTACAAATACTTTGATTCTTATTATTAGAAATATATGTAGGATTTCTTTTTAAGGATTGATCTCCATACGAAATTCCAAAGGGCCCTCATATACATCCATTCCATATGATGTTAAACTAAATGGATTGGAAATAAATTATCTGTGTTTTTTTATTTCTATTCTTATATGATACGCAGGATACCTCTTAGCGGTTCAATTAATTTCTCAAAGCACCAACCACCTTCTTAGATAATAGTAAACTCTATCTTTCCAGGTCATGTGGCTTCAAAAAATAAGAAGTTACCCATCTCTAAGAAGTAACATGAAACATATGGAGAACCTCAGACACATACAAATAGTATTATTAAGATACCCCCTTTACATATTGAATGATTAAACACTTTATTATTTTATTAGGGTAATCGATCACATATCATAATTTTGAATAGATTCACAAATATATCCTAAATCTATAAGAGAGTCCTAGAGTATGGGATAATTCCACTGAAAACTATGTAATGAGATTTCCCACCTATCCTCTTAAAAAATGGGTGTTTATAAAAACCATTGGGTCGGAAACCCCATATGAATCCAGGCCTTTGTAAAATAGGTATGTTATTTTTTATAGATGTGGGATCCATTAGCAGTTTCCATGAGATATGAGAATGGTAAACTTGACATTAATGACTATGAAACCATACTAAAACCCCCAATCAATCATTGACCCCCAATTTTCATCAGATGAAAGAATGGTTAACTTGATGTGAATTTGGAAATAATAACCCAACATGAAATAATTTTACTATGTTATCCATTTAATTATTAAAAAAGGATAGATTTCCAAGTTCCTATCAAGTTATTTTACTCCACCTTAAAAATAAAAAACATTTGATAAGAATAAACCAAGTTTTATGCTTAAAAACTATTTTTTTCTAAAATATTGTTCCATCACGTACTTATATTAAAATTAATATATTCTAATTTTAGAAAATGTATTTGAAAAAATAAACCTTGTTTCTTAAATCAAAATTCTAAATTCTTCTTATATTTAATTATTGATAATTTTTCCAAAAGGTCATTTTTTTAATGAATAGTGAAACATAATAATTTTTATTGAGAATATCGATATTTTTTTCAAGAATTTAAAAAGTCAAATTTATTTTTTAAACGGGTTTAAAATTAAAATTTGTTCTATTTATTTATTATTAGTCTAATTTAGGTAATTTTAATCAATTTAATTCTGAATTTTTATATAAATACCTTTTATACTTTAAAAATATTTTTTTATTAAAAACCCATTTTTTCATCATGTATGCTGGTTTAATTTTTAATTATACTAATTCAATTAATTGGACTATGAAAAATCGATTCCATATTTTGAATAATAATACTTAAAATTATATAATAAGTTTAACTTTATTTTTGGTCATAATAAATATTAAAAATAATAAAAAATAATTATTGCATTTATGGATAAAAAAGGTTTACTGGGGGTGAAACAAAAAAGATATGGTTTAAAATGACTTGAATACTTCTCAAATTACTATTTTATGGAATTATTATGAACGTATATCATATATGTTTTGATGATGATCCATTTTGGAACATTGTATCATGTGTAAAATATGGGTAAATGTTTTCCTCATCAAACATTCCAAGTGTGTCCTCTCCCGCACTTATAAAAGGGCACCCCATATCCTCTCATTGGAAAACTTCAATGTCATTATGGTTTAGACAAGCCCTACCCAAATACCATTTTCACATCAATTATCATGCCCTATAGGAATTGGTTTTATCATAAATCCAATCTAGCGAGGCTTTATTTATAATCCAAATGAGGTGATCTGAAGAAGATGTAACATTATTAAATAAGTGTTTATGTTTTGTTTCTTATTCCACCTCCTTGAAATATTATTTAACTGTGATGATATATTAAAATCATTATTTTCCATACAATCATATTTTATTATGTTAATAGAATAACTTCTATCTATATCCACTTCCAAAAAATGGGAAAGGAAACCATTGTTCACGTGTATAGAAGACTAACACCTCACAAATCGATGTAATTAATTTTCTATCATTTCCACACACAACTATTCATGTTGATGGATTTAATTCTTGTATATTATATATCATGAAATATTATTCATTATGGAAAATTAATATATTTATACATTGTTACATTACTATCCATCAAAAAGCGATAATAATTTTCATGTGTATGGCAGAGTACTACCTCGTAAAACAAAGCAATTCATTTTTTTATTTCCACGTTACATGGACGGAATACCTATGTACTAGTGAAAAAAGTTTTTTTTTCATTTTTTTGTTTTCTAACATCAGTTAGTATGATTCATTATTTCAGGTGACGTTTTAAATAAGTTTTTAATGTCAATTAATGAAAATGGATTTTATAAATGCATTTTGGTGGATGTTTGTCACACTGGGTATGTAATAACTAATGCGAAATATATTTTTGCACTTCAATTTTTCTTAAAAATTGATGTGGAAAACATATTATCATATTGTTTATTTCATATCTGATGTGAATGGTTTGTCATATTTGAATGTTCACATTGGGTTTCATTAAATTACTTGAAAAAGAACATTATACATTTTTAACCACATTGATTATATTAAAATTGATATGAAAATTATTTTACCACATCCTTTTAAAAAAATCATGGTATTTTTTGTTTTATAATTTTCATGTTAGTTATAAAATGAAAAATTTGAAAATATGTTTTAAAAAATAAAATTTTATTAATTATCCTCATCTCAATATTTTAGTATATTCATAGAAACATAACAGAGAAATAGCAATAAAAATATAGCAGTTGTAAAATTAAAATTTGAACTTTCATGTTTACAATATATATTAAAAATAAACTAAAACCCAATCATACCTATGAAATTATTTTTCCATTAAATTTATATGTTTCATATATCTCTTCCTGTATATGAATGAGTTTCATCAAAAATATTAAAATTAAAAATAATGAATTTAACATGTATTTTGAATAAAAAAAATAAAAAAAATAATGGAATGGGTTATAAAAATAATAATCTTCTAGAACATCATAATTTTCCTGATTGAAATTATTCCAAAAAAAATTAAACATTGTATCTAAATTCCATTACTCCTTATTGTTTATGAAATTGTAGCATAAAATAATTTTTCAATTCAAAATAACAGTTTTAGTACTACATCCAAAATGTAGTAATTCTAAATGGGAGGTCACCTTTTCTTTTACATATATGTTCATGGATCTCTTCTTTATTAACATGTCTAAAATATAATTCCATTCTATTATAGAAGAAAATATGAATAAAATAAATATAAGTTTCATTATAATATATAAAATTACTATAATATTCAAACATACGTGTTCAATACATTCATAAAATTTTATTGAACTTCACCATAGATATTGAATAGCCAGTAAATTGTCTTTTCCATTGAAAAAAACACCCAACATGCAATGGACACTAATATATAATAAAATTTAATATGATTGGTTATTATTTTAACAAATATATAAAACATTATGAGATATATATTTTCTACTATTGAAGACAATGAAGCATTAAACATGGAATAATAACATTGTTTTAAAGTCTTTCAGCAACATAAACCATTCTTTATACATCATTCATTGTCCTCACTATTGGTAAAATAAATTGTGGTTTCATAAATACATATAGAGATACCGTTTCATGTTGTGTAAAAACTTTATAAGGATACCTTATAAAAAAACATAAGTTTAAATTTTCAAAAAATTAAAATGAAGTAAATATTCATGTTAATCAACGTACATGAAAAAAACATGAATCATGTTGTCACCCAAATCATATCCAATTATAAACTCCATTATATTTTTTTAAATAATCACATTCATTTTATGCCCACAAATTCTAGATTCCATTGGAGTATCATAAACTTCCAACAATAAATTTAAACATGTTGGAAATCTATCATGAAAAGTAGAAGTTGTACATGAAGTCATATTAGATTGTATTTGTTGTTGTCTATATAATATTTCTTTATCTTTAAATTATTCCTATAGAAAATAGATAAATATATAAACATTAAAATATTAAAACAAATTTAATAGTAAAATGAAATAATGGATATAATATACACACACATCTATAATAATTTATTGAAAAGGTATACATGGCCAAAATAAATAATGTCCAATAGTTTGTATGACTGTACTGAACTCATATATAGGAAATGGTATTTTTCTGATATATATATATATATATATTATCTTATATAGTGACCGCCTAATTATCTATCTATTCCCAATGTTGATTAATTCTATAGCCAATATAATCTATCACCCCATATAAAATAATATTATTATGGGGATCATCAATATATAACTCATAACAAATGGAAATACGTGGAGTAAGGGGTCTAAGAGTAGGATATATTGGAGGAGTGGGGTCAACATGTGCATGGGTGGGATTAGGATAAGTAGGTGGAGTGGGGTCATCAACCTGATTTTTTTTTCATGTCTATAAACATCGACTATAACTAATATCTGATCCTATACTCCATAGTATCTAGAATATCCTAAAATATATCTTCCAAAGATTCAATTTTTTATAAGCATCATCCATTAACTAATATTTATAATGTCAAAACAGTTTTTAGACAATTACACCTACTGGGAATCCTTGTACATGCCCTGGATGTCCGAGATTTCCCAATGTTGTAGCTAAAATATCCTTCCTACCCTCAGCTATGTATACCCCTTGTGTGCATTTCTCCTCAAGAGCATCCTATAATGAATATTTGAAAAAATCCACAGTAAATAACAATATATAAATAAATGATATAATGTAAATAAAAAAATTATGTAAACCCCTTACAATCCTCTCATCTCAAACCCTCACTTCTCCTATAAGACATTATCCTTTTTTTCTCATCTGAGACCTCCCCCATTTTTAATGTCTATATATGGGAGGAGGTTCCACCTCTACAGAGCCGGAAGACTCATCTCTCAGTTTTTGATATTTTTCTGATATCATTTCTTCTTATAATAACATATACCTTCCCTAAGATAAATTATTATGGTATATATTTTTGGATTGTATTTCCTAATAAGATGCACTCATAATCTATAAATTAAGAATAAAGAAATCATTAATAGATCATTAATATAAAAATACTTCTAAAATCTATCATTCCCCTTACCAAAGATGTTTCTTTACGTATACTTTCAACCAACTTCTTCATTGTGTCATCATCATCTATAAATGGATTTATACCACATGGATTTTCATTTTGTCAATGCCCAAAAAGAAAATCTTATGTGAGGGTTGATTTAAAATCCCTTCATCTCCTAATAGAGAATTCTAAACATTTCCTTCTGACTTCTCTAACACCAGGTATATCATATGTCATTTTATAAGAATGGATAAAACCTACATTATTATAAATATTTCATTATAAGTAAAATAATAAAAATTGATCTTACCAAAACCATGTCCTATAACTGAGATATTTTCATTTTCTCAAAACATCTCCAATCAATAATCAAAATACAATCATTTATTTTATCATGAAGTGGAATAAAAGACTTGAATTATTTTGAATTTTAATTTCTTATAATATCATTATCATCAAATTCAAATGGTATCCTCAAGTCCTAGCTATAGGAATATGATAATTTTGGTAAAAATGTGCTTCCATTTTTAAAAATCCTCGAACTCGTTTCCCCACATGGAAGTAGATTCCTCTGGTATAGAAGGATGAGGAGGCTCATCAACAGTAGTATGTGTACATTCCTCCCTAAATTTTTTTTATGATCCTTCCCAAAAGTATGTGGGGGATTATATGTTTTATCTATCATTATCATACAAATTAAAGTAATAAACAATTAGTACACAAATATACAAATATATTTATTACATAAAAAATAAAAAATAAAAAATAAAAAATTATCAAAAAAATTAAACTAATCTAAACAAATTTTTATTCATATTTATTATAGTTTAATCAAATTCTAGAAAACTTAATGTGACATGAAATGACATAAATTAATGAAAACAAATATAACAATGTTGTGGGAGTAGTAAAAATCCTCCAATATATTAAAAAAAATTTCCCACCAAAGAAATATTTATCCAAAAAAAAGTAAACTTAACTAGAATTATATTTATTCATATTTGTTAGAGTAGCTAACTAAAATGCCAATATCATTAATGAGGGATAAAAATACATGAAATAATAAAAACAAATAAAAAAGGTGTGTGAATCGTAAAATGATCAAATGTATTAAATCATTTTTACACCAAAAAGAATATTCTTGGATATACTATTTTATATAATTTTTTTATTTTTATTTTACATTTTACAATTAAAATAATTGTTTTTCCAAAAAATCTAAAAATACATAAGATATGTAAGGTTAAACATGGTAATAAAAATAAAACAAAGCTAAAATAAATATAAAAATTTAAATTATTTTTCATAACATATGTTTTAATATAGAATATGAAACAAATATATGTAAATTTTATGAAATTAAAAAAATTAAACCATAAATAAATGTATGTTACCTAAAATTTCATTAATGTACATGTTTTCCTCAGAAAATTTGTGTTGTTTGATACTTGAAGATAGGGGACTAAATTATGTGAAAGTGTTTACATTGGGTTCAATGTTTATAAATAGTTTCCACCAGAATTATTTGTAGATCTGAAAACACCCAATGATTCTATATCCATGATGGACCTACTTTCCCATGGTAGGTGATCGTAGGGAGGTTTTGGACAATGATGTGTATGAACTAACATTGGTCAAGGGGATGGGAGGTTGGGTTCATCACAACATTTTTCGGGGAATTATTTCCTTATATGGGACTCACTTATAGATTTAAGATATGTCCATGAACACTTTATTAATTCCCAAGTATAATATGGTTCACCCTAGAATTAGCAATCAATTATCAGCATGTACGGAATTTAGAATCATCTGTATCTATCTTATGTTCTTAATTAATGTGGATATCTATATGTATCCGATGTTCTACATTAATGGTATCCCATTATATACAGATTAGAGATTCTTAGGTTGTCATTATACCAATGATGGTTTTCTAGCCACAAAGTGGGGTGATCGGGAGCGTGATTTCATGTGTGGAGACATGAGTTGTTTTGATGTCTGGATCAGACCCATGAATGGTTTTCCTATGTATCATTGAAAAATGAATCAAAACCCATGTAGTTTGGTTCCGATTAATTGAGAACATCATGCCTTTTAAGATCATTATATAAGGAACTAACGGTATAGTTTAACATCATGTGAAAGGATGTCTAGGAAGAAGGTTCCTAGTCGATGTTTAGTCTAGGACTTAAGTTGAGGTTCTTAGAGAAAATATAAGGGAAATATATTACTAGGTCTAATATACCCTAATAGTATTGTGACCTAGAGAGAGTAGGGTTGATTTGAAGTTTTGGGTTTGGACCTCAGGGTGGATTTTTATGCATCCCATTTGGACAAGAATCAAATCCCATGTAGTTAAGATGTTTATCTCATAAGGGAGTATGAACCTTTAAGAGAATTATATTGGGGAATAATTCTAGAGATAATACCCTAATGAATGGGGTTTTATGATTGGGTATTACATCTGAAGAGTATTCCCATATATTATCTTGGTTTGGGGATTACTACTGATGAGGATTTCTAAGTTGGTGAATGTTTGGGGCTTAAACCAAGTAGGAGTCCCATGGATTAGTATGATTTGGTATTACTCCTAAGGATGATGCCCATAAAGTCTTGGTCATGTGTATTTCACAACCACCATCAACCTATACGCCCACATGATTAGTTCTTGGTGTGAGAAACAAGAGGAAGAAGAGGATCTAGGAAACGACACAATATAATTTTCCATGAGGTTGGATGTAACATCCTAGATCTAGGTTCCAATCAACTGGTGGCCCATACCCAGTTGGCCACATGGCCTTAAGCACATTTTCCCAGATTCCAGAGGCTACCGAGTAGCAGTGAGGGCCTATGGTGTGATAGTGGGGAAACTATGATCTCATTTGCAGAGTGTAACACAACGGAATAATATTATACAATAGTGGAAGGAGTAAAAAACATACAACTGAAATAAATAGAGGAAGACAAATAAGATAAATAACCATGGATCATTCAATTCAATAGATGATGCGACCTGTCACATGTTCTAGGAAAGCATCCTAACAATTACAATGTATTAATAAACAATATATGTATCAAAATTACAAAAGAAACAAAGAGAGACTAGGAATCATCGCAAGCCTTGGCTTGGTTCAATGCTCTCCGACTCCTAAGTAGCACATCAAGTACCTATAGAAGGGATCTTTCCGTAATCAACACCTGCAATCATATAATCTGTTTGGGTCCAAAAGCATGACCCAAAAAGGGTGTGAGACTAAAATCCAAGTAGGAAACCACCAATGATCTGTACTGGTCTGTCAGTGAATATATACACATATATAACAGGCCATGTACAATAGGAAAAGTAGTAAAAAGTAAGTACTAAAAGTAATCACATTAGATTTCTCAGAAGATAAAGTAATTGAGTATGGGTAATGACCGAATTGAATCTTGTGTTGTGGCTCGACAAATGTGTCACTAGTTATTTAATTTCATTTTTAAATTTGTATTTGAGTCCGGTCCTGACATTTTTAATGTGGAAATCAAGTATCACTCCTAGTGTGTTTAACCCAAACCATATAACCATGGTATAACATAACACCAAACATGATAAAAAGAAACTATATAAACATTTTAGCATGTTCCAGGGTCAAAACCTGATATATAAAAATTTTAGCACGTATCATGGACAAGCCCAGTGTTTAAGCATTTCAGTATAATGAAAACACGAGTAACTTACACAATTACATGGTTAAGAACATAATAATTCATGTGAAAAAAACATTCAATTAAACACATCCGTTTTAATTAACCTAAAAAGGTACTCAAAGGAATGTCCAAATGCATCCTGGGCCAAACAGTTAAATTTCGATCATCCAAGGGAGAACACACAAATGATGTGTCCCTTAATCAAGTAAAATGATCTCAAAAATACTATTGTTAAATTGATCAATTACCTAATCGGCATTAGGAAATGAAATGAGTTAATTACATTCAAGGAGAAACCCTATATTTGGGTGCGCAACACTCTGTCACATACAAACAAATTCAAAATTCATAAAAGGAACAAGACCACAAACCTTGTACTTATACGACTCTCCTTGTCTAGCACCAGGATTTATTTCGACCTAGAAAAAATTAGATCTAAAATTTTTTTTAATACACAACCTTAAATATGTATATTGAGAGATGAAATCACCAAGAAAGGCTGAAGATCAATCAATAGATCACTGATCGAGTTCAAATGCAACCTATAGTGAAGGAATCAGGGTTCAAATGATCAATCAGGAAAAAAAATGGCCCTCGGTGCTACTATTGGTGAACCCTGATGAGCCCCTGTTATTTTGCAAAAAAATAACACTGATACCTAATTTTATCAATATAAAAAATTACACAGCCTGTACTTTCTATTACACGTCATGTCCGTAAAAATTATGGCCAGACCATTATATGGTCGTGTACCAGGATCACATGGAGCATACCCTTTCATACACGGTGTGTACCTATAAGTACACGACATGTAGTTCCCATCCACGTCATGTAATATACCTACATCCATACCCCAACCTCTTTCCCCAAATTTTTGTAATTATAAACTGAAAATAAAAGATTCATGCT
Organism: Viscum album; assembly: GCA_963277665.1. Taxonomy (NCBI): domain Eukaryota; kingdom Viridiplantae; phylum Streptophyta; class Magnoliopsida; order Santalales; family Viscaceae; genus Viscum; species Viscum album. Next base: position 682,195,792 of record OY728139.1, on the reverse strand, counting down.
TCAAAGGAATAATCAGGTACTTAAAGATTTCCCCCCTTAATGAAATTCATCATGGAATTTTCCTTCCAAGGGTGATGAAGAAATATCTGAGAACAACTCCTGTCATAGTTATTGTATGCTAGCGTCCCTCTCCCAAGTGTCTCCTTTCAATCGGCTGTGATGGCATAACACCCATACCAAAGGAATAGACTATCCATGGAGAACCTTTGTGCTACGATCCACAATACGAATTGAATTCTCCTCAAAGGATGCATCTTCTTACAAGTCCACTTCCTTGGGATGAAAGGTGTGAGATGGGTCTGAGAAGTAACATCTCAAGTGAGAAAAAAGGAAGATGTCATGTATAGACCTATACCTATGAGGTAACTAAAATCAATTGGAAACCATCTTGACCCTCTCTAGAATCTCAAACGGGATGACGTATCTCAGTGAAAGCTTACCCTGTCTCATGATCATCTTATATCCCAACCTCGGTGTGACATGTAGAAAAACTCGATCCCAAACTTTGAACTCCAAATCTCATCGACTTATATTGGAGTATTATTTTAGATGAAACTGTGTAGTTGACATCCATTTTTGAATCAACTGAACCTGCTCAACAAGAGGTATATATGTCTCCAAGAAACCCCCAAAATTTAGGATGTATGTCAGAAGCATGTACTCCAGTACCGGAATTCTATGCTCTGACTAGCCATCTGTCTAGGGGTGGTAAGTTGTGCTCAGGAGGACTTGTGTACCCAAATCACTCTATATCCCTATCCAATGAGAAGTAAAATGGGAATCTCTATATGAAATAATATAATGAGGAACCCCATGTAGTTGTACAATCGCACAGACTTGAAACCTCCCAATATCATTAACTCCAAAGGTTTCTACGATTGGTAGGAAATGTGAAACTTTCGTAAGCCTATCAATGACAACCCATACTACATCATTACCTTGGGGTGACCTCAGTAAACATGTCACGAAATCTATCACAACGTCATTCCATTTCTACTCAGGAATGGGTAGATGCTGTAAAAGTCTTTCTTGTCTTTTGTGTTCCGCCTTCACCTGTTGATAGGTGGAACATCTCATGACCTAACCAACTACATATCCCTTCATTCCTGGACACCATTAATAATGATGTAAATCCTGATATATCATGGTGACACATGGATGCACTACCCAAAAGGAATCATGAAAATCCCGCATCATCTCCTCATGCATGTCTGATGACACCCATATGTGACCTTGTAACTATAGAACCTCATCCTCGCCTATGGTCCAAATAGAAGTAGGGTCTTCTCCTATAATACTATCCTATAACACTAGGCCTTTATAATCTGATAGCTACCCCATATTCACTATGTCTAGTAAGGTATAAGTGATAGCTAAGGATGTAATAATAGTCTACCCCTGCCTATTCTGCACCTCCAGATGCATCTTAGAGAACAACACCATTAGCTGCCTCTCACTACTAGCCTGCTGCAATGACTATATCTGAGTCCTTCTACTAAGTGCACCAGGCACTACATTTCCTTTTCCATGAATATAGGCAAGCTTGAGGATGAAAGTCTTAAGGAACTCCACCACCTTCACTTCCTAAGATTTAGATCACATTGAGTAAATATGTACTTGAAAATTTTGCGGTCCATGTACACCAAAAAACTCACAACCATTAAGTAATGACTCCAATACCGTAAGGAATGAACAACCACAACTAACTCAAGATCTTGCATTGAGTAGTTTATCTCATATGTCCTCACCTTCTGATACCCGTACACAATGACTCGATCCCCCTACATAAGAACTTCTCCCAGCTTGATACCTGATGCATCACAGGACATAGTATAACTCTAGACCGACTCAGGAAAAATCTACATTAGTGTTGGGACTAATCTCCCTTTTAGCTCCTGGAAGGATATCTCACAAGAATCTGACCATACATACTTTACACCTTTCTTTTTCAAGATCTTCATCAGTGTAGATAAGAGTGAGAAGTCTTATATGAAACACTTATCATAACCAGCCATCCCTAGAAAAATATGCACCTCAATGAAGTTATAGGGATTGCCCTAGGTAACTACTACTCTCAACTTCTCTAGGTCAACTGACACTCCAGTATCTACGATGAAATTCCTTAGGAAGTAAATTTGATCCATCCAAAAGTGGCACTTTGAGATCTTAGTATATAACTGATGTTCTCTCAATGTAATAAAAATGATATCAAGATGTGTGGTATGGCCATTTTGATTATGAGAATATACCAAGATATCAGACACAAAAATATACAAAAAAAGAATCAAGATAGGGATGGAACACTTGGTTCATCAGTTCCACAAAGACTACTAGAGTGTTTGTGAGACCGAATGGCATAACCACATACTCGTACATACCATATCTTCTATAAAAATTTGTGTGAGGTATGTCTTATGATCTAACATGAACATGATGATAACCAGATCTCATATCAATCTTGGAGAGTACCTGAGTTCCTTATAGATGATCGAAGAGATCATCTATTCCTGGAAGAGGGTATTGGTTCTTTACCATTAACTGGTTAAATTTCAGATAGTCTAGGCATATCTTGAGTGTACCATCTACCTTTTTCTCAAAAAGGATCAGCGAACACCATGGAGAAGTACTGGATCCGATGAAACCCTTAGCCACTAAATCCTCTACCTTTCTCTTAAGCTCTTGAAACTCCATCCTAGACATCCTAGAAGGAGGAATGGATACTGGTGCAGCTCTTGGTACTAGATCGATAGGGAAATATACCTATCTTATCAGAGGTAAACCTAAAAAGTCATCTGGGAAGACATCCCTAAAACAATCAAACACTATAGGGAAATCTATATGATGTGTCCCCTATTCATCCAAATATAAACTGGAAATCTGTGCTATCATACCACTCAACCCATGATGCTCGGGTCCGGTTCGACTTTCTTAGACATCCCATTCACCCTTGTATAGAAATGACCATCCCTCTGGTGACGTAAGATTCACCCTAAGATGATATATATCAAAAAAGGCCTGAAAGGACACTAGCCAATCCATTCCAAGGATGACATCAAAGCCTGTTATCTCTAGGACATAAAGATCCCAAATGAAGTGAAATCTATATATCTCAAGGGGGAACTCCTTTTACTATCGTACACCTACTATTGTAATCCCTAAGAGAGTGTCTAGTTTCATAACGTCATCAAAAGTGAAAACACATATCCCAAGGATCTTCAAAATAGGCATGGATATGAAACTATGTGAAGAACCTACATAAAAAGTGAATAAGATAAAATAGTGGTGACTAGAATAGTTCCTCTCCCAGTAGAAGGTCTGGGATCCTACTCATCCTGGGTTTACTGCATTGCAAAAGTCTATCCCGTTCTGTAGCCCTCTAACATAGCATGGATGCCCTGAGCTAATCCAATCTACTGTATCTAAAAACATGGGGTCAGGCTACAATGGCCACAACATCTACCTTGACCTAAATAGCCAAACGTATTCAAGTTCCCCCACTGGTGAGATGATGTTGGCCCTGCTCTGGAATGTGGAGTCTATGAAGATCCTATCTCACTAGCCACTGGTAGAAACGTCCTAGAGAAGAATTGTAGATGAACCATATTTCCATAATATCAAAATTCAACTGGGTCCATAGGGTAATAAGGTTTCATGTTCCCAACATTCCCAAACTACTAGCACATCACCTAGATACCTAAATAAATGTTCTGAATACTAGGTTCACCGCGAGTATTCTCTAGACAATGCTTTCTGCTACCTGCTGTGACAATACCAGATCTCGATGCCAAACCACCCTTTCTCGAACTTCTATATTCCCTCTAATTAAACTTGGTAATTAGTGCATGGTTCACTATTTCATATATAGTAGTCAGACAAAAGATATTCACCTGAGATCAGATGTTATACCTGAGACCATCTTTGAATCGCCTAGCCTATGAAAGATCCTCACCCATCAAAACAGGTGTGACTCACTAGAGCTCAGTAAATTGAGTTGATTAGTCCATAAATGAGAGAGAACCCTACTCCAGATGCATAAACTCCTGAGATCTATTGTCACTCAACATATCAAGATAGAATTAGTCACATAAAACTCTATGGAAGTCTTCCCAAGGAATATCTCGATGATTCCCCATATGAGTAACCACATCCCACCATCTCTTATCAGAATTATGCAACATATAAGTCACTATATTGACCCTCCATTAAAGGGGCATCTCCAGATGCTCAAATATAGATAACATGGCCTCAATCCATGAATCTACAGCCCATGGTCAACCATCCCCAGAAAAATGTGGGAGGATATTTCTGTTGGAACACTCTAGTCAGCTCAACCCCAAAGTGGCAGACTGAGGTGCTCCCTAGAGAGTGTGCATAAATCACGTAATGATGTAGAAGAACTATTCATCAACACCTTCATCCAAATCAACCACTGCTGCCTCAGCTGGAATGACTAGATTATCCACTGGTAGACCATGGTATACCGCCTCTAGGGTATGCTCATTGGCACCCTCCAGGAATAGTACTGGAGGTCGTTGTGGTGGCATTTCTCTGCAAGGTCCAACACATACACCTCAAAACAAGCATATTCATAAAGGTACAAATTTCAAGGATGCAAGAACTAAGAAAGAGAAAAAAATCCTCAAAATTTCACAAAATATGAGTACACTACATGTAGGAACCATACATGGCGTTTACGCTTAAGAATTTACATGGTTGTGTACTCGTATTGGCCTAGCCATGTAAACATCCCAGGTACATGGCGTGTAGGGACTATACAAGGCATGTCCCCTTAAACACTTACAAGGGCATGTAAATCCACCTTTTTATGGTCAGGTAAAACTCTTAAATACATGAAGTGTCAATATGAAACATGAAGGGTAATCATGTATTCCCTATAGGCCATGTACTTTTACATGGCCAGGGCCACATGGGTATACCTATACAAAACTACACAAGGGGTACTTAAGGTACACGGTGTGTCCTGATCAAAACTCAAAATCCTTTGTTTTCTCTCACATGGCCGATGACACGGTCATCTACCATATATCCTGTAATTAGATTACACAACATATACTTAAAAAGTTATTTTCTTCCCAAACAGAAAAATACATGGCATGTGTTCATAGCATTACACGACATGTTGTTCGGGTTTCTGGATAGTACGCCTTTGAAACTTCCCTGGAACCCCTGTTTCCAAAAAGTAAAGTAATGGTGTGGAAAATTATGATATGTGGGGTGCCTATAATCCCTACGAATCAATGTTTGGAATCAAATATAACACATAATAACAAAAAATATATCCCATGGCTGAAACATGATCCACCAAATTCCGATCCAAGAGGTCCCATACTCCTCAGGGATCAAAGTTTTTCATCCATCCAACTCAGCCATAACACATACCAATACACCTATAACTACAGCATACATATATATCATAGTACCTATCACAACAACATAAATATCTAACATGACATCTGTCATAACAAAATGCAATCAATAATTTTCTCTAAATGGCATAGAAAGAATGCATGAAATTTGATTTTTAATAGGTGAATAAATGATGCATGAGATGGAATACCCTCATCTCATTAGTTTGAGAAAAAATAGAACCACAATTATATCAATAATAATAGAACAAAACAAGTGTTTCACCCAATGGTGAAATCAAATCAACTGTAATAGCTCAAAATCTAAAAAATTACAATTTTATTTGAGGAAATTTTTCTTTTCCCAATACATGGAGTGGATACTCCTAGGAATAGATAATTACCAAACTCTATTTCCTTCTTATCCCTTTCTAATGTCACGAAACAGTAAGAAAAACTAGAAAATAAAACATCCACACATACCACTTTGTAACATCCCAGATTCGGCTGCCACTCAACTGGTGCCACATACCCAGTTTTCCACATGGCCTCAAGAACATTTCCCCAAATACAAGAGGCTCCCAACTAGCAGCTAGGACCTAGTGTGTGATAGTGGGGAAATAATTCCCTCATTGGACAAGTGTAACACACCAGAATAATAATATACAATTGCGGAAGTAGTAAACAACATACAACTAAAATAAATAGTAGGAGACTAAAAAGATAAATAACCAAGCATCATTCAATACAAGAGATGATGAAGTATGTCACATGTTCTAGAAAATCATCCAAACAAGTACACTGAAGTAATACACTATATATGTCACAAAATAAAAAAAACAAAAGAGGCTATGAAGCATTGCAAGCCCCAGCTCAGTCCCATACTCTCCGACTCCTAAGCATCACATAAAGTACATGTAGAATAACACTTTGATTGATCAACACCTACAACCATACAATCTGTTTGTGTCTAAAAGCAAGACCCAAACATGGTGTGAGACTAAATCCTAGTAGGTAACCACCAAAGATCTTTACCGGTATGTCAGTGAATATATACATATGTAAAATAGGTAGTGTACAATAGGAAAATAAGTAAATAGTAAGTACTAAAAGCAATCACATCAGATGTATCAGAAGGAAAAGTAATCAAGTATGGGTAAATACCAAATCCAATATTGTGCTTGGGCATGAAAGTCGCATCACTAGTTAGTTTATTTCATTATTCAATTTGTATATAAGTATGGTCCTGACATCCTAATGTTGAAATCAAGTATCACTCCTGGTCTGTTTAAACCAAACCATATAACCATCAAATAAAATAACACAAAACTAGATCAAAACTCTCTATATAATAATTTATGTAGTCATTTAGGGTCGAAACCTAGTGTATACGCATTTCAGCATGTTCCAGGGTCAAAACATGGTATATAACCATTTCATCAAGAATCATGTCCATGCCCAGTGTATAATCATTTCAACATAAGGAAAAAATGTATATTAGCCTATTTAATCATTAACATCATAATAATTCATGTGGGAAAAACATTCAATTAACCGCATCCATTTTAATTAACTCAAAAACAAAATCAAACGTATGTCCATATGAATCCTAGGACAAATGTCTAAATATCAGTTATCCCAGGGAAAACACACCAACAGGGTGGCACATAATCATGTTAAATGATATCAAGCATTCTTTAGTTCAATTAATAAATTACTTTATAAAAAATACAAAATTAAAAGAGTTAATTACATTCAAGTAGAAACCCTAGACTTGGGTGCACGACACTCTGACACATATAAACAACATAAAAATTCAATAAAGGAACACGAACACCTACCTCGTACTTATATGACTCTCCTCATCTAGGGTCGGTCTTGATTCGACCTAGAACAAATTAGATCTAAACAATAGGTATAAATGATCAACCATAAATATCTAGATTGAAAGAATAAATCAAGAATAAAGGCTCAAGAGGAATAGAGAGCTCACTGATCAGGTTCAGACGCAACCGATGATGAAGGAATCCTAGTTTAGATAATCAATCGTGAAGAAAAACGGCCCTTGGAACTACTGTTCATGAACCCAGACAAGACCCTATTCATTTAAAAAAAATGATGCTACATTCCAATTTAATCAATAAAAAAAGTCCCCAACATGTACTTGATATTACACATTGTGTCCGCACTAATTTTTTTCATAACATTACATGGTCATGTATCGGGATCACATGGCATGTAGCCTTTCATAAACAGAATGTACCTATAAGTACACGATGTGTAGTTCCCAGTCACGTCATGTAACAGGCCTACATACATCCCCTAAACCTAATTTCCCCCATTTAATTAATTATAAACTTAAAATGGAAGATATCTACCTCAAAGGAAGAATCAGTTTCTTACATTGGGCACATGACATTAAGGATCTACACTTATGGAGGAACTCTGAAGGAATTTGAGAGGAATATTCAAAGGACAATCCTATGATGAAACAGGCACCCAATAGTGTGTATTATGTTACCGTAGCTATTCTATAGGCTCCACATGATCCATGATGATTCATTCTTGAATGTGATACACAAGAGGAAGTGAACGATCCAACATAATTCACACTTCCCCTTCTATGATAATGGAAGAGGATGAGGTTATGGAACTACCCTCTCTCCATATTTCCCTATAAGGGGTCCATAGTATGGATACTGAAGAAGGAAGGAATCAAAAGAGGTCATGTAAGAAGGGATAGGGCCTTACTCCAGGAGGGATTCCCTAAAATTGGTTCCGTAGTAGGAGAGGAGAATTTCATTCCATGTTTAATGGAAAATCAAGTGTACTTCTTACCCTCCCCATCTATAACTAGAGGATCCGAGTCTTAGAGATGACTGAGACATACATGGGACTATCCCTAGTTCCCAAGACTGGGAAATACCTAACACCATCCTAGGGGTCGAGGTCCTCATGACTATGGGAATATAAATCTACATTCACCCAGAGGGCCCTAACCATCTTGTACGAAAAGTACAGGGAAATTATAACAATTGGAATACAAATACCAATGGATGACATGATTGTGTTCCTTTTCCCATTTTTTTTCAAGTCTAGAGGATTTAGTGGCGGGTTCGACATTGTCCATTTATACAAGGGATTCATATATGGGGTGGCCTTGCAATGGGTGGATTTAGAAAGGGCCAGATCAGATTCTCACCTAGGATATAAGATAGGGAGAGCCAAGGAAGGATCTCTTAGGTAGACATGGATGAGCCATTGGTGGCTCTCTTATGTAGGCTTGAGTGAGCCATGGATTGATCATGAAGGTCCCTAAGCAAGATGATGGTACATTGCGCGATGGACCACCAGAGTAGCTGAACACATGAAAGACCTTGCTAAATACATCAAGGGTCTCTACAACTCTTCTTGGAAGTGTCTTACATAGGTCCATTATTATGGAAAAGTACCTCACACTAGTGTTAATAAAATAGAGGGGAGAGAGTGCCTCCCATAGGTGTTGTTTATTTTGAAATCCATGGGAACTTTAATTTCACTACCCCCCTTTAATACCATATTATTTAGTTTTTTGAGGAGTAAATATAATGTTTTGGAGATATTGGGTGAAGGAATAGGGAGATTCGATCTTTGGTAGGCCTTTATGGATTTATGTCTATCAAAATTAATACCAAAGTGTCCTATTTTATAATAAAACATTAGATCATAAACGAAGGGTCTATATCACTCAAGGGTACTGATCTGGGTCATCACTCTGGTATCCTGCTCAGACTGATTATGCAGGTTGGAGTGTAGGTAACTTGTGCGATGACTGTGCTTTGGGGTACCTGGGTGAATGGACTTTGGAGGCCCTTTTGATCCTTGGCCTTCTTCATTTCTCATTTTCATTTTCCCTAAGGTATTTCCATTTTGTCATCTTCTCATCAATTTGAAATAACAGAGTGTAAAAAAATACACCCCACCCCTTAGTATTGGATCAAATTAAATGAAGAAGATCTAATCCTAAGGTAAAGGGATGAAAACGATGGATGGACTGTATAGGTAATCCTTGTAGGAAGATCACATTGGTAGTCCACTTAGGCATTTTCCATAGGTAGGACATGTATGAATGTGTGCATGGGAGTCATCCTAATTTATAAATAGGGACCCTATTTTTAAAACTATCTCTCCCAGCTCTATATATTCAGGTCTCGCCATACTAGTCGACTGTGCAGACCCTCCTCTTAGGCTTCTTTTCTAAAATAATCTTTCAAAAAGGCATTGTATGCATCTGTCTACATGATGCGTATTCCTAGAGGAGTGAATTGTGCATGGGATATGAGTCATGTCCTAGAAAGATGCACTTGTATGAGGTACATTCTTGTGACACATATGCGAGGCACCTACGTGAGTTCTTTTATTTTACATATTTTATCAATTTCTACAATTTTTTTGAAATGGGTACATATCTTACTAGAAATAATGTTACTCCTTTGTAGGTTTCATGGATTTTTAAAATATTATAGTTTCTAGTGAAAAATAAAGAACGAACCTTTAAGAGATGTTAAATATTGTAGGCCACGACTACTTTGATGCTCATGGAAGTACTTTACCCGATCTGGTAGGACATTTGAAGAAACATCACCACAACTTTCCTAAGTGTAATTATCTTCTATTTTATGGCCACAATAACCATAAAGAGGTCTTGATACTATATTCAATGAATTATACTCCTCTTTATTGGTTTCAAGACTAGAGTAATTTTTGTATTTCTAAAATCTCTAACATGGGTGTATATATTAATTTTAGGACATCATCCCCAGCCTGTGTCATGAACCATAGCAAGTGTTCCCCAAATATGAATCCACACACATAAGAATTATTTAACTACTGTAATCCATCCTTCTTCCATGATTCCCAAATATATTAGTCAAAGGGATGAAGTAAAGACTAGTAAATCCACCCAGAAGGGGGTGTTAAGCATTCATTGATGTGGGTGTATATGGTATATGACATTTTTAAAGAGTTTAAGAAGTATTTTCAAGATGTCAAAATCTATGAGGCATTTTGGGTTGTAAAAAACTATGTATATTAGAACACATAATTCATTCCTAAGTTCCAAAGCTATTGGATTTGGTTGTCAAACTCTTTCAATTTGATACATGGAGAAGTTAGTATTATCTTGTACGATATCCACAAGATCTATGGGGATCTAGTCATTGGAGATATGTATGACGAGGTCATACCTCTTAAGAAGATGTGGGATTAAGATGAAAGGATGCCACCTATGGTGCATGAGATGCTAAAAATAGACCAGGGTATTATGAAGAAAGATGCTCGTCCAAAGGGAGATATCCACCGAATGTGTGGATGAGAGATTTATTATTGCTAGAGGTGGAAGGCCCCACCTGAAATCATCCAATTGGGTTCCCCAATATAAAGAAGTTGAGTGATCTTGATACATTCTAACCAACTTTGGAGAAGTAGGAGTATGAAAAATTGGGGTATAAGATAAAGTCCTATGTTCTTACGAATACACACCTCACATTATTTTTATCCATATGGATAAGAGCCTATCTGTTGAATTTCCATGATTCCAATAGTGGCATAAGGTCCGATACATTTGTCGTGGTGGAAAAGCTGGTTGGGATGAAGCATGTAGGGTTTGAAATTCTATTACTTGTGAACATTTATTTAATACTGTTGCATGTTCATATAGGGAAGTACCCATTGCAAATTTTAGGATAGTTTCAAGTATTGTGAGTTTATTTAGAGGCTCACATTAGATCCTATTCCATGTTAAGAGGGTTCAAGGTTCCAGGGATCTCATTTTGATGGTATGTTTTAGTTGTTTCTAGTATTTTTCCATTATCATTGAAGCCTAGAAAGATCCTATTAAGGCAGTGACTATTCAAGGAGTTTAAATTCTTTCCATATGGGAGACCACCTACTATGAGTTTTACTAATAAAAGTAAGGATAACAGTGAGGTAAAATCATACATTATGGCCTTTAGGGATAGTCTGTTGAAGACTTTTTTTGATTGTGAAGATATATGTGAGGCTTATACTCCATATAGGTTTTCACACCAATTCATGTGCCTAAAAAAGTAACTATATAACCTCAAGTGAATGTTTGATAAAAAAAGGATCTAATGGTATCTAGATAACTCTGGATGCTTACATCCATAGTGTTGAATCATGCAGTAATAAAACTAGCTTCGATAGATGTGTCCAATGGATTAATATCCTGGTATGAGGGGTAATGGATTACATTATACCTGTAAAGAGTTTTGTCCAAATCTATTCCTCTAATTAGTAATGGGAAAGTATAAAAGCATGGAAAGTAGGGTATAGAGTATTAATATCCCATAGAGGTTGTTTCTTCTCCACCATAGGATGTTTTATCCCTTTTAGAAGGTGATAACGATGAGGTATTAAGTTCTTCCAAACAATCTCAGGTAAGCTTTAGTCATCCAGATAGAATTAAAAGGGGTACACCAATTGATATTGCACTTAAATGGTTTATTCATTAGCACTAAGAAGAGACTTGGGTTCCATTTTCTCATCATTCATCTGCAACAAAAAGGGTCTGGAAGTCTTTGAAGTATAGAGTTCTCAAATATTCTTCATGGAAGGTTGGGATGGCTTCAGAATTCATATGGTTAGAGGTAGTCCAATTTTAGGAGGATGTGTCTCCTGATACTGAAATCACAGGGGGAATCATTCATACTATCATGTGGATAACTGTGATTGGATATGCTCGAGTCCCATCCAATGTTCACATCGAGGAAAATCCTGATGAGGTGAGGATTTATATCTGAGAGCTAGAGATTCTCATTTATGGAACTGAGGATTAGATCCCTACCATGTGGAAGGTGGAGGACATGGCGAGATGGGGAAATAATGAAGGGGTTAACTAGTCATATTATGAATAATTTTGTGACATGTCAATCATGAATATATGAGTTCTATCCCATTTTTATCTTCCACTATTTAATTTCAAACAATGTACTATTGTGGAGGGGAAATTCAATCAGATTTGCAATGGGCCAAGAGGAAATCATCGAATATTCCTTGGTCTAAATATGGACCAAATGGTAACCCACATGGGATTAATGAATCATCTCTCGAACATGGATACATATATACCAAAAAAATAAAAAATAGTGGCTAATATAGAAAGGGATACTATATTTCCCCCTCAAATACATGTATTTGAGGAGGTTGATTCTATACCCCATCCATTAAAAAAGAAAGAACTCTGGATGGTAAAATAATTGGTTAAGTGCCTCATCAATAGTGGTAAGTCATTATGATACTGTTATACTATTATTTATCTAGAACAAAATTCGTACACTATTGGTGTTGCAGAACCTCCTTCCCTCACCTCTATAAAGGGTCATATAAACAACCCTCCACGAACTAAGAACTACTAGAAAAATCCTCTATACCCCTGGATTTTGAAACAATTGTGGGTATAAGTCCCCCTGTACCCTTGTTTTTCTAAAAAATATGGGTATAGAGGTCTATTCAAACTTATACTCATAGTTTTCCAAAAACCATGGGTATAGGGGTCTGTTCTGAACCAATACCAACAATTATGAGAAAACCATAGGTATAGGTTTTGGTTTAATACCTATACCAACAGTTTTCTAGGAAAACTGTGGGTATAGGTATGGGAGAAAAATCATATAACAATGGTTTGAGAGAACCATGGGTATAGGTTTCCCGCTTGAAAATGGCAAAAAAATTAGGACAGGAAAAACATATATCGATGGTTTTACCTCATATACCCATGGTTTAGATTAATATATTTAGTTAAATATAGATTTATATACACATAAGTCAAGTAGGCTGGGTTGTGAGGTTTTGTGTGTTATTAGAGGAGGTCATAGTTTCTAAACCCGCAGCCATAATTTATTAATAAAGATATTTTATATTAATATATTTTGGTAAATGTAGATATATATTATTTTATGCTGAGTAGATAGAGTGGTGAGGTGTTCTGTGTTGGAAGTGTAGGTTGCGAGATCAAAACACGCTGCAAGTTTTTTTCTATATAGTCCATTCAGATTAATATATTTTGGAAGATATAGATATATATAAATGTAAGTTATGGAGTTGGGTTGGTGAGACACTGTGTGTTAGAAGACAAGGTCATATATCAAAACCCACTTTTTTATTTTTTTCTAATATTTATACCCATAGTTTTAAAACCTTGGGTATAAGGCTATGACACTGTGGAAAGTGGGTTTAAAAATATGACACATTGGCAGAAGCCTTTACCTACAATTTGTAATATCGGGGGGTATAGGACATAGATCTATACCGCTGCCTTAGTTTCCTAGGGTTCCCAAAACCATTGGTATAACCTATATCCACAGTTTTGGGGGCTATACCCATGGGTTTGAACCATGGGTATATGTCATTTTTTCCATTATAGGAGGAGGGCGATCCCGATAAAGCACAGATCCTAGATAGAATGTTGGATCCCTCAATAAAAGAAATGTCAAGAGTTGAGGATATATCATCTGCTTCAGTCACTATTGTTGTAGCTGTGTAAGGGAAGTAAAAGTTTTGTAATGTTAAAGGTATATCATAAGGATTTACATTCCACCTACTAACTGTTTTCATTATGAAATTTCAGGTTCATCTCATACACCAGAGGACCCTACGATGATTAATGCTGACCCTGTAGCTGTCATTGAGAATGCTATTTGGGGTCTGAAGTCTTCATGAGAGGGTGATGTGTCTGGTCTCGAGCCAAATATTATGAGCATCTCCACAGGTGATATTACCTTGGGGCCAAGGATGTTAATAAATTCAATGAGAAATATTATCATGTCCACTGAAAAAATATTGGAACATATTAATATTTCTACTACATTAGAATAATTTGAGGTGTTTAATAGGGAAATTAATGGATGTGAGTCTCTATTTTTGTGCAACCAATTTCTTTATTAATTATTCCATAATCATGAATAAATAGAATGTGTATCTCTATCCACAAATAATTTTATAGTGAAGATTCATGAAAAAGATATCTAATTCCATCCCAGACCTACTGATGAGGTGGGGTCATCTCACGAGTACATCGAAATGGAGAGTTTTCTTGAGCCTCTATTGTCAAGTCTTGGGAAAGCCAGAGAGAGTACCACTCATCAAGAGTTTCCAATTCAAACAACTTAAGGCATGTATACTATAGAGAAACCAACCCAATTCATTGACCCACTACTGGGGGGAAATCACCAACTTCTTTAAGCATCACCTATTTCTTCTATCTCTTACCTTTTTGAGGCTAATTATGAGTATTTTCCCACTATCCAATGTCATCAACTTTTGTGTTTGGGTTTAAGGGTGAATCCTCAATGACAATGCAGTTATTACTGGAATAAGAAAAAATTATTAACCAGGAGGGAGTGGGGTAGGGTGATTCAATAAGTACACTAATCCCAGATTACATTTCTCCCTATGACAGTGGATCTATGTCATATCCAAATTTACATAGTTATCTTCGCATCCCATGACATGGGGCTTGGGGATATATGGAAATTAATCTCTAAGACACCTCTGGAATACTTTCATTATTTAATCCATCAGATTTCATTTTTGTTTAGAATGATGGGATACTAAGGATTTGATTACCACATGATTCATGATATTGTGAAGGAAATGATTCTCAAATGATAGTGAGGGAATGAGATTCATCAGGACCTCATAATGGTGAATCTTCTTATCAAAATTGACAATTTCCAGGCCACATTATCCCAGGTATATGCCAACCATACCAATAAGTTGGTAGAATGTAAGTAATGGATAAATGAGAGAAAATATCCATGTATTTTCTCTATAGTTGGAATTGGATGTCTCTTAGAGGGAAGATTGTACAAGTAAACCATTCATTAGAAGGTTCCCAGCCTGAAGGGGAAGTGGCTATTTCAGCTATAATGGAATATCTTCAATGATCCAAGGAGAATGAAACCTTTTCAGTGACTAGGATTTAATAGTAGTATGATACAGATCAGGATTCCAATCAATATATAAAGAGTTATGTTAAAGGTCTCTTGTAATTTTTGATAGAGAGACCCTATTATGTTGTTGCTCCTTTAGAATTGTTTTTATCCCTAAATGAAAAGAACATTTTATTCTAATCATCTGTGCCTTTATCCCTAGTTTCTTTATATTATTATAATATGATATTGATGTTGATTCACTTAGTCATAATTTTTTTTTCAACAGCAAGCTGTAACTATAGTGATGGGGTGGGTAAATGATTTAATTTTTTCCTAATCTATGGGTCCTAGTGATCATAGTTCAGCTGTTTCCAGGGTCATATGGACAACCCTTCAAATGTTCTATCTTTTTACTTCATTTCCCTATTTTTTCATAATATCTATATGATGTATACTTAGTGGTCGGGACATGGATTTTTCTTAGGCTACCCTTTTTTGGGTTTTTAGCCTAATAATATTTGTCCCTTTTATTTATTTTTCATTCCTTGATTCTTTACTACACTATATAGAGTGTAGGTATAACGAGCTAAGACTTTATTTTTTTCCAGAGTTATCTTTGTGGGGTTTTCAATTTTACAAGTACTGTGTTCCTTTTTATGGTAAATTGAAATTCGCGCAAGATGGACTAATGAAATTGTTGTTTTATACTGAACAAATTTTACCATAGACTTTGAAATAGTAACCCCAATTGTGCTTTTGGGAAGAAAATGATCATATAATATTTAGATACCCAGTAGGGAATATTGAGCCACCATTTATTGGTTCCCAATTCTAAAACATGATATTATGTAGTAGAGGAGGTCTCTCATGAGGAAAATGTTTCCACTGGTCTAAAAAACCCATTTTGTGGGTTGTTTTATAAAAATAAAACTAGGGTGTGTTACTAAATAGTCAAATAATGGTATCCATTAGATTAAATTCCTTGAAACATGTCGGTGACTTATATAAAATCAACTAGGGTGTGTTACAGAAAAATTAGGTAAAGGAGTTCTTAGGAATTGTAACATTATTTCTCTAATGAACGATGGATAGGATTTGGATTTCTAAGGACAATGATAGGTGGTTTTTCAATAGGAAGATGTTTTAGGATGAAGAGAGAATATGTATTGGAATTGGATGTGAGTGGAGAAAACCAGTCCTACTCAAATTTTGGTTGAGTAAAATATTGGAATTTTTGTTAGCTAGATAATGTTTTGGGGAAGGAACCTTTCTAACAAGGGAAAAATTATCATGTAGTTTAATTTCAATTAATTAGGACACTGGCTATATACTTTAACATCTTACAGTGAGGGAATATTTGTACAGTTTGATGTCTTGTGATTAAGAATTTATATTGTGTAGTTTAAATTCATACAACAAGAACATTAGTCTATATAGTTTAAGTTCATACAAGGAAATAATGGGAGGTTATAATTTAAGGTATTTAGCTTCAACCAAAATTTTGACGGTTCTACCATTCTTCTTCATCTATCAATAAATGTGATACCCTATTCATGTGTAAATAAAGAATATTGTAATCTATTATTTATGGATCCATGAATATGAAGGGTGGTATGGGGAAAATGGATTGTGGAATTAGAAGAGGTCTATCCCAAAGACGATGTTACCAAAAATTAAAAAACGAATGTTGTGGTCTATTTTATACAAGGACAACTAGGGAAGAACCTCTAAAGTCAATAGTTGCATCCTTTGACTGACACACCCAAATATTTGTGAGCAAGTTATGAAAATCCAACCGGGGAATGTTACAACCTAGTTAGTAAAATAGATCCTCATGAATATTTATATTTTATCGCTAAAGGCTGATGAAAGTTTGTGGAGATTCTGATTTCCTTAGGCACATAGTTTTATTTATCGGTGGAAAACACCTGAATACCACAGGGAAATTTCATGTAAAAAATCACAAAATATCTAGGAAATAGGTTCTTTAGGCATGTTAATCCCTTGCATAAGGAATAGAATGCCTACAGTATTTGTTCATGTGAATATGACCAAAATATTATGGAAATGACATATTCTATATGGATTATCTGCCTAAGGACATTCTTGAATACTTCAGAGATGAAGGAGGAAGTTTTAAACTATTGTATTGGATCTATTTTAATTGGTAGAAAATATATAGGAAAAATATGAAAGAATGAACTTATACTACTTTGAGTCATGGGTCACAACATAATCTCATCAATTCATATGGGGACATAAGAGGCTTCTCCATATGGTGAAGTTACCACTGGTCGAAAAACCCATTTTTTCGCTATTATGAAAATCCAATTGGGGTGTATTATAGCATAGTCAAATAATGGAATCCTTTGGCTGATAGATCAGTTTTGTAGGCGATTTATGAAAATCCAACAAGGGTGTGTTACAACATAGTCATTCCAAGGATTCCACATGTATCATACATTCTATAACCAAAAGATGAAGAAATATTATGAAGCTCTAAAAGTGTTCAAGATTAGGAGTATGATTTATAGAAGGGAAATGTCAGAGTATAAGGGAAGTTCTTGGACCAATATTATCCATGATTTTGGATTCCCTTTCATATATCAGACTAATATGTATAAGGGGGATATCTCTGTTTCCTTGGAAGACCTCTCGATGAGGGGGGCTTGAATTGAAGGCTTCTGTATAGATCTTTTTTTTTTGTATGCAGAAGGGGTGGAATTGTTTATTTACCATTGGGAGGGGACTATGACATAAGGATTAGGCATAAATACATATATTAATGAGATGAGAATCAAGACATACATAGTTATTTTGGTACCATGTCATTTATTGTCGTGCGACAAGGACATTAGAGATGTAGTTTTACTTCATGTGGTGTAGATGAAGGTGTCTGGACATAAAGAATTAGGGAATATTGCAGCTAGGATAAAGTATGAAACCCAAGCTTCACTATAAATCTTTTCAAAACAATAATGAATACACACATAGTTATAAAAAAAAGTACCTCCATACTTTTTGAATTCATGTGTGGAGGACGTGGGGTTTTTTTTGGATATCTGTTCATACATCTAGTGAGAAATCGTATTGGAACCACTCATATAGATCTGAATCGTACATGGGAGAGTGGGGTCATTTATTGTATTGTGCTATGTAAGGGTGCATGATCGATGTTCTATATGTCACTACATATCTCATAGGAATAAAAATCAAGCCATATATAGTTCTTGAAGAAAGCATATAGTTTATTATCATGCAA
The DNA here is from genome assembly GCA_963277665.1 of Viscum album. NCBI lineage: Eukaryota > Viridiplantae > Streptophyta > Magnoliopsida > Santalales > Viscaceae > Viscum > Viscum album. Next base: position 682,177,232 of record OY728139.1, on the reverse strand, counting down.
TGAGGAAATTTGGTGTTCCTTTTAATGTATTTCTTATGGGACCATAGTCACCCTAATGTGAATTTATATAACGTACTTATGCGGTGAACTCTTTTTCCAAACCTCCAAAGCCCTCGTGATCTATGCTTAATGTGAGAAATATGGTGTGTAAAAGGTGTATTCCACCACACAAAAGAAATACAAGGGAAAACTAGAGGCATTTGGATTTTGTGGTTGTTAGACCAGGATATGAGATCTAGGTGTCTCTACATATCTCATTAGAATGAGAATGAAGCCTTATATAGTTCTAAAATCCCATGAAATTCAACATCATGCAGTGAAGAAAAAGATGAACTGACTTGAAAGAATGGAAATGTCACAATTGGGTTCGATGAAGGAAATATGGGAACAACTACGTATCTTTTTGGAGGAATAACCAAACCACACGTAGTTCTTAAAAGGATCCCTATGCAGGTCTGATCCATACAAATGTATTGGGGGATTGTTTTGACTTTGGCTGGACCTGATATTGGAGATCCAGGTGTTTCTACACATCTCATTGGAATGAGAATCAAGTTGTATATAGTTATTTAAAATTATTCCCCATACCAATGGGGATTTGAATTGGGGAAATGGGATTTAATATTTTCCAGAATGATGGTTAGTCCCAATACTTTCGGTCTAGGTGTCACTATGCATCACATTATAATGAGAAGCAAGCCATAAGTTCTAGAAAAGTTCCCTGTGTAGATTTGGTTTATACACAAGGAAAAAAGGGGAATTATTTTTTATGTTCATGTATTGACCCAATATTGGAAATCTGGGCATCACTACATATCTCATTTGAATGATAATAAATATACACATAGTTCCTAAAGAACTAGGTATTTTAACATCACATGGAAAGGATGTTGACCATGTAGTTTAAATTCTTGTGGTAAGGTTGTGGATCACCTGGCATCAATGGAATATTTCATCTGAAACATGGTATAAGACCCTTGTGTCACTATGTATCTTTATAAATAATGAAACAAGCCACATGTAGTTCTTGATAAATGTTCCCTACACCATTCTGATTTGTACATTGGGAAAATGTGCTATTATTTTGACGATGAACCTGATATCAGAGATCCGGGTGTCACTATGTATCTCATTGGAATGTGAATCTAGACACACATTATTATTCAAAAAGCGTACATTTTACTATCATGCAATGAGGATTTTATAATTAAGGTAATTATTCCTATAAATGCAATGACGTACCACTATAGAGTGGAAATGATAGAACTGGGGCTTTTCAATGGAGCTGACCAACCTTTCTTCCTCCTGTATTTCTAAGAGGGCATCTCAACCTACTGAGGGGTTAGAGGGATGTGACTGGTCCTTACACCCATAATGGAGACCCATATTAAAGGTACCTACTAAGAGTGTATCAAATCATAGTCCTTTGGGGGTATCTTAATGTCAAATTAGTGGGATGTTAACCAAAAAGTTTAATGTCATGTAGTGAGGAAAAATTGTGTCTTGTAGTATTCGGTCATATGACTAGGACCTTATGACACACATTTTATGATCTTGGGACAAGGATGATGATTCTATATAGTTTAATATCATGTAGTGAAAATGTGATGTCATGCCTTTTAAGGTCCTTTGGAAAATTCCAGATATTCATTTTAATGTCATGCATCTTGGTTGTTGTTATACAATTTAATGTTTTTTTACTAGAATTCATACGGTGAATTGATGTTTAACATCATGAAGAAAGGATGATATTTCATGTGATTCCATGAAATAATTTTTCATGAATCATGAAGTGACTGGATTCGTAAGGATTTTCCCATCCATTGAGACCAATGAATTGGATTCATTGACTGAAATGCCTGAAGGCTTCAATTTTTATAAATTTTGGATAAGCCCCCTTTTAAGGACAAAGGGGGAAACCTTACATGACTCCAAGGACATACCAACATCAACATTAAGTGAATGTCAAAGCCAAAAACAAAGCTACTATGAAATAAACCTCTCCAGCATCATCATCAATATAGAACCTCCACTAGTGCATGCCAGTTCATGAAGTTGTCCCGTGCAAAGGTGCACGGGCCCGATACTGACGGCAGAGCCATACCCTCTCAAAATACCAAATCTGAAAGGTCCAACACGATGAAAGAACCAGCTCTAATCCTCGTCTAGAGCAAATCCTAGTAGAAATTCTTGAAGGAGAATCCAATATTCATAAAAACTAATTGCTCAGATCCCCTCGCACTGCAAATAGTACCAGAACATCGTATCCATGGAAACAACATCACTTCACATACTTCAGCTAAACAACATACGACATCACCTTCACTGAACAACACAAACGGATATCCAAACACCTGAACGCCATCAACTCAACCAAGAAGGAAGGAATCCGGAAACAAAAGTGAAAAAGACCAAATCCTAGCATCAATCGGCCACTAGCCGGTCCAAATTAGTAGCCAATACAACCAGAAATAGAAGCGAAGCAAATATTGAAGATCATACAACCAAAAAACAAAAAAACCTCAACCATAACATGAATCAAAGCCGACTCACAAATCAAGCCGCACACAAAACCAAATACAAAAACCAGAAACAAAAAACGAAATACATCACCAGCACTCTTTAGAGCCTCTGAAAGCCAATTCCCATCGCCGCCATCCCAGTCGTACACGAATATCACGACGAACCATAAAACGAAAACGAGGGAAATGAGGCGAAACTCTCAGGCCACCGAAGCAGGAACTCGGTCATGGACCGACACCATGCCACCTTTGGATACCCTTTCGGGAGAAAAAGGAGTTGGGTGAGGAGAGGCAAGCAGTGGTGTGAAAGGTTGAGATGGCTGAGTCCACGAAGTCACCTACGCCATCGCAACCGAGGATCTTCCACCCCGAAACCCACCACGTACGAGGAAGGAGGGGCCGCGCTAACCCTAGGCAAAGGAGGCAGCGACGAGGGTAGGAGAATGCTCAGAGCCCCTTATAGGTTCATCTGATGTTTTTTCTCTTCAACAAAAAGGATTCATTAGAGTGGATATTTTGTATAGATCAAGGTCCCTTCCACTTTAGTTCATACTTTGGATGATTCTTTTCGGGTATCATTAGCATTCTAAGGACCAACACGAGTTCTCCTTGGAGGAAGGTGCAGAGGCATACCTTCTTGTTAAAAGATATTGTTATTCAATTCTGGCATACTTACATGTGATGTAAGGTATGAAATCATTTTTCATCCAGTGACTCCAATTAATCCAGTCATTTCCATGATTACTCATTTGTGGATAGTTGATCACAAATGTCTAAAGGATGCGATGACAATTAGATATAAATGACAAGGACTTCTTTTGCTTTGTATACTAATGAGTAGGGGGTCGCTCATGTGGAAGTACAAGTTTTAGTATGGTAATACCATAAGGAATGCAAGATCTTATCAGTCCATGACTTTTTATGTTTATCCTCCATTTTCTAAATTATGTTCGATAGGGTCTTGATGAAGGCATATATCTATCCATTAACCACTGCAGATATCGACATGAATGGTTGGATTTGATATTGCATTCCTGATATAGTTTTTATACCTTAGCCGAATAGAAATAGGGTACTTTTTCCATCTGTATTGTATGAGGTACACTAAATATTTTAATAATGTTTTCTTTCAATAGAAAAAAATACTTTCGGACCTAATTTCTTTTGAGGGGGTTTGCCTCAACCCATTTGTAGAAGTAGTCTATAGTAGTTAATATGTATTTGAATTACTTGGAAATAGACACAAGGTATGTCCCACAATATACATTCCCCATATGTAGAATGTACAAGAGTACGTGGATGTATGTATCAACTCTAGGGGTTCGTGAATGAAGTTGGAATGCACTTGGAAGGAATGAAATCTCTTGGTGAATTCTGTACAATCCAACCTTATTGAAAAGACAAGTATCCAAGTAGTCATATTTTATTGGAAATATTATATCTATATTTAAGGGAATCACATGCCCCAATGTGAAATTCATTCATGATAAAAATTATATATTCTTCGTCAATACATTTGAGAAGGAATCCATCAAATCCTAATTTATAGAGGACCTTTTGGAGAGTTGGTCTATCATAAAGGGTGATGTTGGATGCTCACTGCCTAATTTTTTCTTTCTTAGCCCTATCCTATGGGATGACTCCACTCTGAATATAGTATATTATTGGAATAATCCACATAGTGGTAGGACCATATGGTTTAGGTATAGTGTTTATTTCATTAATCTCTTTTGTTATGATTTGAATAAAAGGTGATACCATTTGGTGACAGGTAATGTAGATGACTATTTTTTCCTACTTTGGATCTACCAATGGTGTAGTTGCATTTTCCAATGTATCTTCTTCGGTGTTATGTGATTATGGTATGTGAGTCAATGTTTGTTCTGAGGGGAACTCTACTAACATCCATTAGACATAGTCAATAAGGGGGATTAGTTCCTCTTTTCTGACGGTGTAATCTGTATTGATATGCTTTGTTACAAAATCTAAATCACGTTTCATCTATAGATGATATAATAGTATTTGATGTTCCAGTTCTCATACTATAATATGGGCATGATAATCTACTTCATTGTTGGTACACCACTATGATAACATGAAGTAGTAAGGTGTCACGACCCGTCCTCGGGGACCGTGCCGTGTCTACCCCAAGCCCGCCTTCCATAGGCCAGGGGCTGTTGACTAGAACCAAGGCGTAAAACCCGGTAAAGGGAAGTCATTGCCTTTGTAATGTAAACAACAAACACCACAGAGTAAGTAGGAAGAAGTAAACACTATGTAATAACTGGTACAACAGAAAGTTCGGAAAGTAAGTGCGGAAAGTAAGTGGGCCAGAATACAAACCCAAATGAAAGTAAAGTACAACTCGAAAGGGAAAACAGCAACTCAAAATTAAAGCCGCATCGTCAAGCCATCCTCTTGAAGTCCCACCCGAAGGGTGGGTATAGATAGCCTCCACTGCTCCTCAGGTCCAGCCAACCGCTCCGAGTACTTCCCGCCCAGTGGTCCACCTCCAGGTACCTTCCTGCTGCGCAAGCTTCCACCACGATCAGCGCTGTCCGTTGTCTGCAACCAACACAACGTAGTGCGGGACGTACTCGGAGCAGTCGGCTGGACCCCAGGAGCAGTGGAGGCTATCTGTACCCACCCTTCAGGTGGGACTTCCAGAGGACGGCTCGAAGATGCGGCTTTACATTTGAGTTGTTGTTTTCCCTTTTGAGTTGTACTTTACTTTCAGTTGGGTTTGTATTCTGGCCCACTTACTTTCCGCACTTACTTTCCGCACTTACTGTTGTACCAATTTTTACTTAGTTTTTAATTATTTCTGCTTACTCTGTGGTGTTTGTTGTTTACTTTACAAAGTCAATGCCTTCCCTTTACCGGGTTTTACACCTTGGTGCTAGTCGCCAGCCCCTGGCCTATGGAAGGTGGGCTTGGGGTTGTCACGGCACGGGCCCCGAGGACGTGTCGTGACAAATTGGTATCAGAGGAGTTTGGTTCTACCGCAGAACATGGGACTCTGATCTTTTTCTTTGTGATGAAATAGTGTTTAGCGTATTGGCTGTGGTTATTAGTCCAGGGAGTCCAGTGTTGGTGCGGCGGCCGACGTATCTGTACACCAGGACCCTGACTTCGGATTTCCGAATTAATGCAATAAAACATTGATTGCATGTGTGTTTCAAGTTTTCTTTGTGATTACTTTGTATCAGCTCACCAGGTATATTGTTCTGACCATGGCGCACCGGTTTCCTTTTCAGGATGGCCCCACGACGGCAGCCATCTAGGGTTCCGAGAGTTGAGCGTGACGATAGCCCATCGAGCGATGAGGCTTCAGTGCAGGTCCCTTTGTCAGCAGTGGAACAGGCGGTAGCTCTACCTGCCAAGCCACCGATGCTTCCAGCACTAGCCGCTGACGATGCACGTCACCTCAGTGAACAACATGAGTTCCAGCACCAGTGACCACCCAGGTTCCATGGGGAGACGGACCCCCAAGCAGCCGAAGACTGGCTGGAGGCAGTGGTATGAGTTTTTCGGTTAGTGAGGACACTAGAAGACCTCATGGTGATCCTCGCAGCGAGTCTACTGCACGCAGCAGCGGGCCGATGGTGGAGCTTGATTCTCTAGGTGCACGATGAGGCATCTATCCTCTGGACGGATTTTGAGAGCCTCTTCCACTTAGAGTTCGTCCCAGCCACCCTCCGTACGGTGTGAATCCAGGAGATTCTTCAGCTGCGGCAGGGCAGCATGACGGTCGCCCAGTACTCGGCGAGATTTACTGATCTATTGTGCTACTCGACAGACATGGTACGTGAACCATTCTTCCAGCCCCGGACCTTTGAGTAGGGATTGAGGCATGAGATCACGGCATCGCTGATCTCCCTCAGCATTCCGACCCAAGCAGGAGTATTGGAGTGAGCCCTTTTGATCGAGAGCTTCCTTGCTGAGCCTTCTTCAGCAGCGAGACCTACCGCACGGCGGCAGGTAGCAGAGTCTTTTGCAGCAGGCAGTCGATGGATGACACATGGTTCCAGGAAGATCAGACCCTCAGGTAGACGACTTCAGGACACTGGCTCAGCTGTGCGGGGCACACAGCACGAGGCCAGTCCTTCGAGAGGTAGGCAGTGCTACTCATGCGGCGGGCAGGGCCACATTGCCCGTGACTGCCCGACCCGCCGTGCCGAGGAGCAGCAGACGGCTGACGGACCACCCAGGCAGAGGCAGAGGGTCGACCGTGGCGGTCCGCAGGGAGCAAGCGGACGAGGCAGAGGATCTGGCCGAGCAACAGGTGGTGGACGATGCTTTGAGGCTCTTCCACCACCACCACCAGGAGGTCCACCCCGACCACCGGGAGCTGGAGGGCAGAGACATGCACAACTCCAGGTAGTGGAGGCCTACACCCACGGTGTGCCCGAGATGATTTGAGGTACTATCTGTGTCTATTCCATGCTTGCTACAGTTCTTATAGACACAGGAGTGAGTCACTCTTTCATAGCTGCTTCCCTTGTTCGGAGCTCGGAGATTCTGACAGAGCCGTTGGCTCGATCCTTACGGCTAGAGACTTCTACGGGAGCAGACTCGACGATTACGCACTAGTGCCGGCAGTTTGAGCTTACTCTAGGAGGCGAGAGCTTCGGCTGGGATCTTCTCGTAGCGGCATCGAGGCCTTACGACATCTTCTTGGGCATGGATTGGTTGTCTAAGGTCCATGCACAGATTGACTATATTAGGCGCAAGGTGTGATGTGTACGCACCGACGAGATCAGGTTCACCTTCACCAACGAGAAGGGAGACTTCGCAGCACAGAATGGACTTCCACGGAGGAGAGGCCAACCCATCACTCACCAGTTGGCTAGCCTCATCCTAGGAGCTGTTGACATGTGGAGTCCTAGTTTTCCTGTAGTGGTGGATCAGTATTAGGACGTTTTCCCCGACGACGTTCCAGGGCAACGAATTTGTTACGACCGGTCCTCAGGGCCCGTGCCGTGACTACCCCAAGCCCGCCTTCCATAGGCCAGGGGCTGGCGACTAGAACCAAGGCATAAAGCCCGGTAAAGGGAAGGCATTTACTTTGTAAAGTAAACAACAAACACCACAGAGTAAGCAGGCAGAAGTAAACACTAAGTAAAAACTGGTACAACAGTAAGTGCGTTAAGTAAGTGGGGAAAGTAAGTGGGCAGAATACAAACCCAACTGAAAGTAAAGTACAACTCGAAAGGGAAAACAACAACTGAAAAGTAAAGCCGCATCGTCGAGCCGTCCTCTAGAAGTCCCACCTGAAGGGTGGGTACAGATAGCCTCCACTTCTCCTCGGGTCCAGCAGACCGCTCCGAGTACGTACCGCCCAGTGGTCCACCTCTAGGTACCGTCCTGCTCTGCAAGCTTCCTCCACGATCAGCGTTGTCCGTCGTCTGCAACCAACACAACGTAGTGCGGGCATATCCCGTGCAGGGGTGAGTATAAGCTACTCAGTAGGGACCCCGAGACCCCCGAAGGTCTCCCAGAATCCACAAAGGATAATCCACAAAGGAAAGATACAATCACGAAGTAACAACCGACACTGCTTAGATATATTCCCATACATATACCTAAGTCATCAATTCCAATATGCTCCAACCTCCGAGCCCAAGTACAACCTAGTCTACACAGGAAAGCAAATGTAAATCCACACAGGATAGCAAAGCACAATCCACAAAGGAAAGTAAAACAGGATTCAGCTCACATAGGTATACTTCTTCGAAAGACGATAGAGATGATCACCGATCCATCTGAGTCGTCGGACCCACAAAGGATCGATAGGTACTAACCCCCGCAATGACCCATATAGGATCAGACCCACACAGTATCTGTAGGCACTGTCTCACACAGAACCATTGAGCGCTGACCCACACAGGATCGGACCCACACAGGATCGGTAGCACTGATCCACACTAGATCGCTGAGTTCTGTAGTCGTCGTCGTCGAATCCACTGAGGATCTCTGCACAGTCGTCTTCGCAGTCATAATAGCAGTCGCAGCCAGCTCTAGGATTCCCGCACACAGCAATCTCGTTCGGGAGGGTCCGCTCCATGAGCCGAGAGGCTGATACATCAAATGACACATAGTCTAGAGTTGATGTATCCAAAAGTTCCATATCGTCAACAGGAACTCAACGTCGCAGACGGCGCGTCAATCGGACGCCCGGTCTGAGTGTTATTGGCCTTTTCGTTCCAGGGGCCCGGTTGGTTTCTAAGGAAAAACCAACCTGACCGTACTCCACCTGCGTCCAAACCTCAGGCGGAGTATGCCAAAAGTTCCCTCTCACTAAGAGGAATCCAACAAAAATGACGGCATGTCAATCGGACGTCCGAAGCTCAAGATATGAGTGTTTCCGCTCCAAGGACCCGGTTGGTTTCGTGTACGAACCAACCCGGCCGAACTCAAAGTATTTCGAAACCTTTAGTGCGATATACCAAAACTTCATTATCGATTCAAGGATCGCATTGCAACTGATGTTGCGTCGATTGGAGGTCCGTAGCCCATGTTATGGGCCAAAGACCGAAGACGGTCCGAAAATGGGGTCTCGGGCTCGGACCGACCCGGCCCAAGACCCCCCCGGTCGGCCAGAACCGGGTCGACCCGCCCCGGGTCCGAGTCAGCCCGGCCCGGTGCATCCCGGCCCGGCTCGGCACGGCGTGGCGCGGCCTGGCCTGGGCGCAGCCCGGCCTGGGCACAGCGCGCCCAGCGCGCTGGCCAGCTCGGCCAATGGATGAGCCTTTGGCAAAAGGGGGGGGGGGGGTGCCTGCCCCCTAGTGTAACTGCGGCCCCCCTTTAATGGGGGCCGTTTTGTAGGCCGGCCGGGGGAATTAATTTCCTCGGTTTGCCTTTGTCCGGCCGGCCCGCACCAGCCGGCCGGTTCTGCCAACAAGGACCGGCGACGGCCAGTCCTTCCTCCTTCGCCGACACCAGCGGACCGGAAATGGCCGCCGGTCACACTGCTCTGCCGCGGCCCGGAGCCGGCCACGACTTGGTTCGTCCGGCGCGGTGCGACGACACTGCACCCTTCCGTCGCAGCCCCGCTCCGGTCACGGTGTCTTTAATTTTCTTCGACGCAGCGTGACGGTGTCGCATCCTTGTTCAACTTCACGGCGCGGCACGACGGCGCCGCGCATTACATTCCGTACGATCCCGCGTGGTGAGACGGCACCACGCCATGTCGTCCCAACCACAAAGAATCAAACAAGGATAAAGGAGGAGGGTTGGCCGTGTTTGTGCGGTCCGGCCCCCTCTCATTATTCGATATCATTTGGTCGTATAACTACGAAGAACGACAAACTAGAAATGACGAACGAAAATAATTAAATAAAATAAACACCTACCTTGATAAAAGAGATGAAGAACGTCGGCGTCGCGAAGCGAGGATTCGAAGACGTTGACGAAGATTTCGTCGCGGAAAACCGTCCTGAAAAGAGACGTCGCAGAAGAAAAACGTCGTGGAAGAAGACGTCGCGTCGCGGGTCTGTGTCGCGGAAGACGGTCTCCGAGGGCTCGGCGCTCCACGTCAGAGATCATTCGTTCTTCGTGTTCTTCATCAAAGAGAATGAAGAACTCAAGATTTCCTTATATTTTCTCCAAAGTCTCACAAACAACTAAACTCCAACCCAATAAATTAGTTCTTAACAAATTTTATTAACACATCAAGGCTTTTGAAATTCAAGTGTTTGAATTCCACATTAACTCACCTCATTAATGTTGTTAACTTAAGTTTATTAAACTTATGGAATTAATGAGGTGAGTTAATGTGGAATTCAAACACTTGAATTTAATAAACTTTGATGTGTTAATTAAATAAGTTATGGACTTATTTTATTGGGTTGGTGTTTAGTTGTTTGTGAGCCTTTGGAGAAAAAGCTATGGAAGTCTTGAGTTCTTCATTCTCTTTGATGAAGAACGCGAAGAACGAACGATCTCCGACGTGGAGCGTCGAGGCCTCAAAGACCGTCTTCCGAGACACCGACCCGCGACGTGATGTCTTCTTCCACGACGTTTTTCTTCCATGACGTCTCTTTTCACGTCGGTTTTCCGTGATGAAATCTCCGTCAATGACTTCGAATTCTCGCTTCGCGACGCCGACGTTCGTCATCTCTTTTATCAAGATATTGGTTTATTTTATTTAATTATTTTCGTTCGTCATTTCTAGTTTGTCGTTCTTCGTAGTTATACGACCTAATGATATCGAATAACGATAGGGGGTTGGACCGCACAAACACGGCCGACCCTCCTCCTTTATCCTTGTTTGATTCTTTGTGGTTGGGATGGAATGGCGTGCTGCCGTCGCACCACGCGGGATCATACTGCAAGTAATGCACAGCACCGTCGCGCCGCGCCGTGAAGTTGAACAAGGACGCGACGCCGTCGCTCCATGTCAATGAAAACCAAAGACACCGCGGCTGGAGCGGGGCTGCGGCGGAAGGGCGCGGTGTCGTCGCACCGCGCCGAACGAACCAAGTCGCGGTTGGTTCCGGGCCGCGGCGGAGCAGGGTGACCGGCGGCCGGTTCCGGGCTGCTGGTGTCGGCGAAGGAGGAAGTACCGACCGTCACCAGTCTTTGATGGAATAACCGGCCGGCCGGTGTGGGCTGGTCTACAAAACGGACCCCATTAAAGTGGGGTCGCAGTTACTCCAGGGGGGCAGCCCCCCCCCCCCTTGCCAACAGCTCGGCCGTTGGCCGAGCTGGCCAGCGCGCTGGGCGCACTGTGCCCAGGCCGGGCTGCGCCCAGCCGGGCCGGGCCGACCCGGACCTGGGGCGGGTCGACCAGGTTCGGGCAGACCGGGGGGGGGGGGGGGGGGGGGGGGTCTCGGGCCGGGTCGGTCCGGGCCGGAAACCCCCGTTTTCGGACCGTCTTCCGTCTTTTGCCCATAACATGGGCTATGGACCTCCGATCGACACAGAGTCAGTTGCGATGCGATCCTTGAATCGAGACGGTCGTTTCGGTATATTGCACTCAAGGTTTCGGAATACTTTGAGTTCGGCCGGGTTGGTTCGTACACGAAACCAACCGGGCCCTCAGAGCGGAAACACTCATATCTTGAGCTTCGGACGTCCGATTGACGTGCCGTCGTTTTTGTTGGATTCCTCTTAGTGAGACCGAACTTTTGCCTTACTCTTCCCGAGGTTTGGATACAGGTGGAGTACGGTCGTGTTGGTTTTGCCTTAGAAACCAACCGGGCCCCTGGAACGAAAAATCCAATAACACTCAGACCGGACGTCCGATTGACGCGCCGTCTGCGACATTGAGTTCCTGTTGACGATACGGAACTTTTGGATACATCAACTCTAGACTATGTGTCAGTTGATGTATCAGCCTCTCGGCTCGTGGAGTGGACCCTCCCGAATGAGCTTGCTATGTGCGGGAACCCTAGAGCTGGCTGCAACTGCTACTGTGACTGCGACGACGACTCTGCGGAGATCCTCAGTGGATTCGACGACGACGACTACAACACTCAGCGATCCTGTGTGGATCAGTGCTACCGATCCTGTGTGGGTCCGATCCTATGTGGGTCAGCGCTCAGCGGTTCGGTTTGAGCCAGTGCCTACAGATCATGTGTGGGTCCGATCCTATGTGGGTCATTGCGGGGGTTAGTACCTATCGATCCTTTGTGGGTCCGACGACTTAGATGGATCAGTGATCATCTCTATCGTATTTCGAAGAAGTATACCTGTGTGAGCTGAATCCTATTTTACTTTCCTGTGTGGATTGTGTTGTGCTATCCTGTGTGGATTTATGTTTCCTTTCCTATGTGGACTGGGTTGTACTTGGTCTCGGAGGTTTGAGCGTATTGGAATTGATGACTTAGGTATATGTATGGGTATATACCTAAGCAGTGTCGGTTGTTACTTTGTGATTGTATATTTCCTTTGTGGATTATCCTTTGTGGATTATGGGAGACTGTTGGGGGTCTCAGGGTCCTTACTGAGTAGATTATACTCACCCCTGCATGGGCTATGCCCGCACTACGTTGTGTTCGTTTCAGACGACAGACAGCGCTGATCGTGGTGGAAGCTTGCGAAGCAGGATGGTACCTGGAGGTGGAACACTGGGCGGGACGTACTCGGAGCGGTCGGCTGGACCCGGGGAGCAGTGGAGGCTATCTGTACCCACCCTTCAGGTGGGACATCCAGAGGACGGATCGACGATGCGGATTTACTTTTCAGTTGATGTTTTCCCTTTCAAGTTGTACTTTACTTTCAGTTGGGTTTGTATTATGGTCCACTTACTTTCCACACTTACATTGCGCACTTACTGTTGTACTAGTTTTTACTTAGTGTTTACTTCTGCCTGCTTACTCTGTGGTGTTTGTTGTTTACTTTACAAAGGCAATGTCTTCCCTTTACCGGGTTTTACGCCTTGGTGCTAGTCGCCAGCCCCTGGCCTATGGAAGGCGGGTTTGGGGTAGTCACGGCATGATCCCCAAGGACGGGTCGTGACATAAGGTAAAACTACATTTTCTATAGAGATAAAAATGATCCCTAACATAGCCTTGTTGATTTTAGGGTCTTTTATACTCCTCCCTTTAGGGATACTAGATGTGCCGTAGAAATACATTTCCCACATTTGTGGACTATATTTAATAGAGAATATATCTTCATATAAAAATATAGCATTTAACGGAATTTCTTATGCAGACTTGTGTTCTATAAGGAAATATTTCCAATCTTTTCCTTTCACTGCATTCTGAGGTATGAAATGTATGTCTAAAAACTATAGAATATCCTCCCATTATTCCAATCATCCTGTCAACATAGGGGGATTGAGGATAAATTTTAAGAGGTTATTTATAGAGAGTAAATGGACTTCATGATGCTACAAATAGTTATTCATCATTTGAATTATGAACATTTATGTAAGGTATAAATTCTCGATTTGTGAATAATGAGGCTCAATGTTGAGCATGGTTTGAATGAGATAATATAGGTTATTTTCATTACCAACATCATTATTTTATACAATAAAATCACCCAGTGATTGATCATGGGTTTTCACAAATAGGATGAGTGGATTTACCTTAACAGGGGCATTAGAAATGGTGGGATCAAGTGATACTTCTTGAGGATTTCAAATGATTCCCCCTTTTTCATCAGTTTGGTGAAGGTAAAACACGTTTCTACCAGGTTTTCTAGAATGTGATGAATGTAATAAAATTTTCATTGAACTCCTCTCAACTCCTTAAGGTTTTTAGTTGGTGACATGAAAATGATGTATTTTTTTTAGTATCAACAACAATTTCATGATGGCATTCGATGAAGTAATGATATTTTATTGTGGGTACCCCACAAAAAAATCAATGGGTTCATCTCTAGTTTATGTTGTTGTATCTTGTTTAGTATGGTTTCCAAGTCAACCAAGTGCTCAGAACTTTTCCATGAATTGAACACTAGATCATTAATGTATTATTAAACAAACATACATAAGAAGGGTTTGAAGATGCAATGAATGGAAGTTTGGTATGTGGAACTGACATTTTTAAGAGAAAGGGATTCACCCGTTAGTAGAATACACCATAGGGTACTTTGAAGGTGGTGAATTCTTTATCTTCTGGGGAAATATGATTTTTTAACCTGAATATCCACCCATGATGGATAGGTATTGATAACCAGAAGTTGAATCAATCAATAGTTTTGTAATTTTTAGTAGGAAGTCATCTTTTATAAAGTTCCGGTTGAGATATTTAAAGTCAATAAAAAATCTAATCTTATCATTTTTATTTTTCATAGGGAAAATATTTGACAACCATTTCAGATACTGCACTTCCCAAATAAATTTGGCTTTCGTGATCTTATCCACTTCAACCTTAATTTTTGGGGAATGGGTTGGGTTTTTCTATCTAGATACATATTTGTATCCTTAGTAGTCTTATAGAAAACCCAATAGATGGGTGGACACCAAAGGATCAAGGCCTGAAATATCTCTATAATTCTAGGAAAACACATCCTGATGATGCTACAGTAAGAAATTATATAACTTTTATTCTTCAAAAGTCATGACCTCACGAACCAGAGTGGGTCATGGATCTTCACCTATACCCATATCTATTACTTTGAGCTCATTTATAGTAGTGGATAATCCATCCTCTATTGATAGAGGGGAATCCCTGATGTCTTATTCCTCTTCGTCTTCCACATTCTTGACCTCTTCTATATTTTCTTGATAATTAGGTTATGAAGAAAGATTCATAGAGATAGTGGAGGATTAAGTATTTGTACATCCATAAAATGAAGCAACCATTTCTAGCCCAACTATTATTGTTAGGTATCTTTGGATCTCTGAATGGGTGAAAAAGGAATGAGAATGAGAATATTTATTCTCTCCCATTGTCAATGATACTTCTTTCAGACTAACTGATGAAAGAAATATTTATTGATGCGCATGGGTGGAATGAAGACACCTTCATCCAACCATTCATTACTACCTGAGGAGTTGAGAACTTCCCCTATACTATCAAAATCAACTGTCATGAATTTTATTACAAAAGTCGATGAGTGTATTCTTAAACATGATCCCACACCTTCAATTGGATTGATTGGAAGAACATAATTTTCAAATATTTTATTTAAAGTATTAATTGGGATCATCTCCAAACCATTTAGGGAATTTATTTGAGCTATGTCGTCTTCCATCGATGATTTCCCTCCATTATGATAGAATCCTACGTCAATGTGTTGTGACTCACAATATTTGAATGGGGATTTGTTGCCATGAAATGTCCCTATTTTTCTATTGATACACTATTTGAGTCATTAGTGATATGACGAAGGGATGTGAAATGCTAATGTAGCCAATGTCCTCCAAACAAGACATTAAAGGTCGTATCCTACCGAACAACCATGAATTCTAAGTAAGACCTGAGATCCTCAAACTCATTTATGAGTGTCATAAAACCATGGAGATTTTTCTAATTCTTCTCATAACCCTATAACATTATGGTAAAGGGGAACATGTGATATTCATTAACACCAATCTGGAAGATTTTTCATAATGGAATAAGGTTGACTCTTGAGCCATTGTCAATAAAGTCTCGTTGAATATCGATGTCATTTATCCTACCTGATATATACAAGGGCCTGAAATTCCCATGTATCAAGACAACAACATCCTCGTTTATGAAATAGATAACTATTTGGGATTTTAAAGGATCATTCTCTGCATGATATACCTCTTTAGCATGAAACTTGACATCAAAATCCTATGGGATTGACAAGGCCTTAATGAGTTCCTCCTAGAGGTCTCTTGATAGAATCAGAGTATTGAGGATTAATAAGTTTGATGTAACATGTGATAGTTGCTTCAATAGAACATAATTTTGGTTCTGATGTATGTTCATCCCATCATGGGGATGTTATTTCATAGTTTCTTTTTGAGATGAAGTGCATGATTGGGTCGAACCGTCCCTCAGAATAGGAGTTGAAGGTGTTTCCACTCTTGGTGGGTTAGGATGGATATATCTTCTTATATGATAGGGTTTAATTGGTGATTTAATATCCACTAGTCGATCTTTGAGGATGATTGTATCAGGGTGGATCTTCTCATGTGTGGGAAAACATTCATGTTACTTATGAGCTTGTAGTAGAGCTCTCTTATGAGTTTCAGCCGCATAGATGGTTCAGGTAGGGGAATAGTTCAAGTAGTGAATTTTGGTAAGACCACATCTTTCCCCATATTGTCGAATCTGAGTGTCTATCCCTCTATTTTCCCAATAAAGTATAGGGAATTTTGGTTCACAATGGTAATCATCATCTGCTAAGGGATTCATTAAGTGAATTAAGTTAATAGAATTGACGATCAAATCCTCATATGATGATGATTTTTTCTACGGGTTTGATACCTATTATACCATTTAGTGGGGTAGTGCGCATGATTGTGGGACTGTAAGCATAATGTCTACTAAAGATAAGGGAAAAATTGGATTTGGTGAAAGATCATATTCCTAGGTTTTCTTATTGTTCATCCAGTCATGTCGCTTTTTAGAGGACTAGACTTTGGAGGACTAGGCTTCAAGTGATTTTGGTTGAATTATAGAAAAAGTAGTGACATGCACAATTGGCTATTTAAAATATGATCTATGGATATAATGAGTCTGGTTGATTGTTTTCCTAACCACCAAATCACCAAACTTTGGCCCACTCTTTCTATTAACTTCATGCCATTTATTTTGATTCTCTAGATTAGTGGTAGGGACCTACACAACTTAAGTAGGTGAAATTATTAGCTTCACCTTCCTAGACTCCACCATCTTTTGTAGTATATCATTGAAAAAAAATAAACCAAGTTGTAGTTACCCAGTACATGAAGGACGGGGAAATAATTTTGTTGTTATTTTTAACCTTATTTTCTAGGATTACTATGATTTAGAAACATGACTAAGTTATTTTATATTATTAATATGAAGCATACCGGGACTTGGTCATTTTGAAAATAATAGTCCCTTTTTTCATCTTCTCAAAATATTTCTTTCTTTGTTCTCTTTGATCATCGTGGTGAGGTGGTAAATGTTTCTATCACCTAGGAGGTGGATCCACACGATATGGTGCGAGTTTTAAAGTGGGAGTGGGTATAAGGTCTTGCTTAATTATGAATGTAGAAACCTATACTTTCCCTGATATCTTTCCTTGAGTTGATATAATTACCTGGTCCTTGGATTTTTTCTTTGTGATCAATTCTTATACATTTTGGGCCATTACATCATGGTCCTATAACCCTCCTGTATTTTTCACAGGGATAAGTGGCATGAAAAAGTCGTTGTGAATATTCACTATATAGATAGGGAAAAACATTCTTGATGGAGTGGTAGGTTCAAGGATTATGCCAATACTTTAATCATAGAAATGAAATCTAAGACTCATTCATTGTCCTATTTCCTATAGTTGGTATTGTCAAAGACTGTTTACTTATATAGCGTTGAGATGAACTGGAAGGGAAAATTATAGAGAATATTTTCCCACACTGTAATTGACCATGTATATAGACCTATGTACCATAAAAATGCTGGTACTTGTAGTGATTTCATGATGAAACTGAGTATCACCACCTCCTGTTTTCTAAGGGTACTCGTCATGGGATCACAGTAATAAAAAAATCATTAAGTGCTACTCCGGGTCTATCGATTCCTTGAAAAATGGAAATGTAGGATTCCAAAAGTTTTCTGGGGGAAGAGTCGAATATACCCATTCGATATAAGGCTTATTTTCTAACTATATTGGCACAAATTGTTCCTCCATGGATTCGAATCGATCTGTTAGTTACTCAATAGTGTTTATAAGAAATTAAGTAATATCAAGATGAGCCATAACCTAAATAGGTGCAACAGATTGAAGCTGAACATGTTTTTCTTCCAGAATGGCCATTTGAAACAGCACTGTTGTTACTTTCCTTGGGTACCCTATAGGGGTAGTCCTATAAGCATGTGTCCGACCCTATTCTTAATGTACCTCTAACAGAGGTAATTCCTGATCTACTATGGTGGGATAAAAGTATAATGGTGGTTGGTATCTCACATTGAGAGGATGTTCTAAATATACATTGACCACTATAGTAAGCTCTCTTTGCATAGATATGCTGATTTGGTGTGTGAGTTGAGGATATTCTTATATATTATATCATGTAGGAAGGATATCTCAAAGGACTTCTACATTGATACTCCTTAATTTATTCATCTCTTACTCATGTTGAATAAGTAATTCTTCTTGTGAAAAGGGTTTAACCTCCCCAGGAGGCTGGTGAGGCACAATAAGACACTCAACCTCTTCAGGGTTGGATGTCTGTAGAGGGGGAAATGATGGATTGTTTTAGGAAATAACAAATTTATGGGAATTATCATATTTTTGTGAACACACTCCTCCTTTTATTTTCGTGGTGTGGACCACATCATGAACCAGAACATAATCTTATGAATCCTTTAAATTGGTTTCATGTTTTGTCAAATCAGCAAGGGAGGCATTGATGAAATTCCATAAATCATAATGCATTGATGACATTCTATCAGTTCCTATATGGGACTGTCTCTTTCTAAACCCTCCATAAGGTCGTTTCCTCCCCTTTTCTGATTATATAGGAGTTTTTTGATAGACAGTGACCCAATGGTAATCTCTATATAGTTTAATTGTGCATGTCCTTAATGAGGATATCAGATCACGGGATGGGGAGAACTGGGAGGATCCATTATGCAATGTTTCCCCTAATTTTTAAAATACTAATGTCCACTGAGGAGGGTATTGTTTAGGTGAAAAATCACCCATCCCTATGGAATGGGGCTACCACCTTTCTACTTTGACAACTCTTCAGGTCTGGTTTTCTAACCTCAAGGGTTGGGTAAAAATAACCTAGTCTTGTGGGTTGGGGTTGCTCATGAACTATCATAGATTCTACTGTCGATACTTACCTTATGATCCTATAGAGTTTTGTTTGAACCTGGGCTTTTCGAATCATTCCTCCCTAACATAAATCAACCTCTTCAAAATATTGTTAAACTATTTTTGATATTTGAATTATTTGACGTTGAATTACCCTTAAACGGGAGGATTTCTCAATGTTATCAAATTAATAATTGAAAAGTATCTCCTTATCCTTCTCACTTCTGGCCTAACATTAGTGAGAGTCAATTAGGGTCAGTCATTGTTTATAATGTCTTTGGTTATGATTATATTTTCTTTTACGCTATCTTGAAGCTATAACTTTTCATGCTACAACCGTTGAAAAGTACGATGGTTGTGGAACATGGTGAAATTTAACGCTTCATGTGAACCCTTCCTCTAATATTAACACCATATGGGGTATCAATGATTAGCAGTTTCATTCTCATTAATGCGCTAAGGAATGCACATTGAATGGATCTTTGCTATTTTTCAATATTTTGGTATCATGAGCTAGGATATTTTCCAAGTCAATTTTGCATTGCAAACCTTAAATTAACCTGAAATGATTTGGTATTGATCATTGTTTATTACCTTTAATTTCAAGTGATTATGGGTTTTAAATATATTTAGGTGGATGTCATGAAAAAAATATTCTCACAATTCCTCTAGAATGTTTTATTGAGGGGTGTCTAAATTCTAATACAGGAATGGTATTTCATCATTAGAAAACTGTTTCCTCATATTACACATGTCTTTCTTGCCTTTCTCTAGATGCTACTATACATGGTCCAACCAAAGTAGACAACATCCTACTATTTTATCATTGGAAGTAATATTGATAGGGAATTCCTCTGTTGTTTTTGAATGCAGGTGGCCCCTAGGACACTTAGGGAATCACTATTTCCATGGGATATCTTCTGGTTGAAAAAGTATTTCTACTACCAATGACAAGGCATCAAACCTGACTGGACTTGTTTTCCCAAGTGCCTCATGATAGGGGGTTTTCTCATAACTACATTTCCCATAGATGAATAATCTAAAAAACATGAAACAATACTATGGAGAGAACTTTTGTAGAGAAATCCATCATGGGAAGGACCACCATAGTGTATTACAATAAGGGGAAGACCCTCTTTCTCCTTGACCCCCTTTCCATGCGGAGGTCTATTGTGGCTATCATCGATATATTTTATCTCAAGATTAATCAGATTGTGGTTATAAATCCTACCTTTATGGTGACATTTTTAGAGAAGATATTCATAATTACTATTATTTCTCCCATAATTTTGTAATGAGAGAGTAGGATCTTGATATTCCATAGATAATTTCCCAAGGGCTTCAACAAATCAATCATTAAGTAGAGTAAGATCATATATTGTCTCTTTGTTTTCTATTTTTATTTGGTGAGACTTCTTCATGGATTCATTCTTGAGAGTGATTGGAGCCAATTGTTGGGAGAAGTGGTTTTCATGGGCCGGTGTTTGTGACTACCCTGGAGTGGTTATTGGGATAGGATGATTACCTATAATTAGATCAGGTGTATGTTCCCGATCTGATTGTCCATATATAATAGAAGAGTTTTCCCCATGGCCCCCCTAGAAGGGAGAAGTGGTGTGTGTCTAATCTAAGGTGACAAGATGTAATTCAATCGGTTTGAGGGGAAAGAGTTGTGTATCTGCACCCCTTGAACTACTCTCATTACCATTATGATGGCCATACAAGTATATAGGATGGGGTTATGGATTCTAATCTATCATTTTACCATTGTTAGGATATTCTTGGGGGATTCAACAACTATAACGTGAATATATTCCCATTCCATATATTGACTAGGTGTATATGATTTCTCATATCCTCCCTTTACAGTCTGTGGATACTAATTGTACTTTTGTATGGGGGCATAGAGTTGAGTCTATCCCTTTCTCGTCATCAAGAATTTCTGACTGACTTATCCAAATGATTCTAGAAAAAAATATTGGTAGGATGGATAAATGTAGGCAAGTTTTTGTGCATTATCACGTGTTGTTTCCGAACATGACAGGAAAGATTATTTTAGAGCTACTAGATGTGTCTGCTGGAAGGATTGGTTTATGAAGGAAGGCATCAATTCCTTCTCACATTATTCCACAAAATTTGAATAATGGGCATCCTTTTATACTACTAGGTGTGTCTGCCGGGTAACTGAATTGTGGTAGACAAGTGTATGTTCTCACCCACAGTTTACTACCAAATTGGGTCGGAGGACTTATCCTAAGGGGGGAAGGCATGAACTTGCTCCCTTCTAACCGATTTTGTTCCTCAACAGGTTGTGTTACATGCCCAGGTCTAGGTGGCTTGGACCGTTCAGTTGAGTATTGAACCATAATCATGTTAACGACTCCCTACCATATGGTGTTGGAGACTATGATTGCTAGATGTAGACCTTGATAAGGACCCCTATGTCTTCATTATGAGCCCATATATTTCCTCATGATGTATCTCCCTATAATATGGGAGGGACTAGTTGTCAAATAATGGGGATAAGATCTTGAAATATTTGAAGATAATGGTCAGAAATTTCTACTTTTGGACCACTGGTCATCGCTGTACGGATGACTAGTGGGGATTCATGAGATGGAGGGCCTGTTGGGAAGACTGTAGGGTTAATATTGTACCATTCTAATGATAATCTTGAACCAAAACGTTTAAGGCATAGAATTGAAGATAGTGGGTTGGTGTTGACATCCTCTATAAGGAAGAAGACCAATCTTGAGTATTAATTGAGGCGTGTGTTGGTGAAAGGAGTAAGGATGCCATTGTATTGAGGGTATTTTTGAAACAAAATGACCGAGTATATGAAAAAGACACAAATGAAGGCCCCATAAAGATAGCATATCATTTGAATGAACACATTCATGAATAATTATCTTGTTTGGACCTGTGAAAGGGGACTTATAGATTAGTGACACTGTCTTCTTGGTCATGGATTCATGTTAGGTTCACTATTTTTGTTACCCTAGGAACATTAACCTGGTTCAACAATTGATTGTCGATGATTGAATTGTGTGCAATTGTGCACATCAGGTTCACTATTTCTGAATGGTTTCCACTAATTTTATTTGTGGATATAGAAACACCCAATGTTTCTATATCTATGAGGCACCTTCTTTCTAATGGCAGGTGCTCATTGGGAGGTTTTGGCCAATGATACTTAATAACCATCATTAGTCGATAGTATGGTAGGTCGGGCTCATCAAATACTTTTTTGGGTGAATTGATTCCTACTATAAAACTCTCTTATAAATTTAAGATATGTTCATGAATTTTTTTGTTAATTTCCAAGTATGATATGGGTCACCATAGAATTAAAAATCAATTATAATCATATTTGGAATTTCGAATCACATGTATGTATCTGTGGTCCTTCATTAATGTGGATATATGTATATATCTAATGTTATACACCAATGTTATCCCCTTATATAATTTTTTTTATTTTTAGGTTGTTATTATAATGATGATAGTTTTCTAGCCACACTAATGGGCACTCTAGAGTGTATTATCATCCATGGAGATGGCATTTATTTTCTATCAGGTTCAGACCCATGAATTTTTTTCCTACATATAATTGTGAAATGAATCATAGACCATGTAGTTTGGATACTTTTAATAGGGCACAACATAACTTTTTAAGGTCATGGGATAAGGACCTATCTGTATAGCTTAATGTCATGTGGCAAGGATGTCTAGTCAGAATGTTTTTAATAGAATTTTGGTTTCAGACTTGTGTCGAGGTGTCCTAGAGAACATGTAAGATATAGGGATTCCTACTTCAAATAAGTCCCTACTAAAAATTTGGATCATAGAAATTATGGTTGATTTAGAGTGTGGGGTTTGTACCTCTGGGAGGCTTCTTTTGTATCCCATTTCAAGAGGAATTGAATGCCATATAGTTCAGTTATTTGTATCATAGGTGATTATGTTCCTTTGGGATAATTAAGTTGGACCATAATTATGATGATAACACACTACTGAATGGAGGGTTATGATCAGGGATTACTCTTGAAGATGGTACCCATATATTTTCGTGGATTGGGGCTTACTCTTTATGAGTATTCATAAATTGGTGAAATGTTGGGGCTTATAGTAAGTAGGATTCCCTTGGATTAATATGATTGGGGCTTACCATTGAGGAGGAATCCCTTAAAGTCTTGGGATCATGTGTATTCTATTACAACTAGAAACCAATAATCCCATATGAGTTATGCTCGGTGTGATAAATAAGAGGAAGAAGAAGATCCATGAAACCACACAATCTTCTTTTACCTTAGGTTGGACACTTGACATTGATGACCTATTCCTATGGAGGTACTCTGAAGGAAGATGAGATGCATATTCAATGGTTGATCCTCTCCAAAAATATGCATCCAATAATGAGGATTCTATGATTTTGGATATTATATAGGGTTCATATAAGCCAGGATGAGTCATTATTAAGGGTGAGACATAAGAGGAAGCAGAAGATTCATAAAACTACACACTTCTCCACCTCCGCTGGTGGAAGAGGCCGAGGGTATGACACTTCCATCTCTTCAATTTAGCTATGAATGTGCCTAGGGTATCAATACTAAAGTGATTAGAAAACATGAGAGGTATTTCAAGAAGGTATAGGGGATTACTCCCAGAGTAATTCCCTAAAATCAATTCCATAGAAGGAGAAGAGGATCTCATTCCATGTTGAATGGAAAATAATGTTTAATCTATACCCTCCCCAGATGGAACTAGAGGTGTTGGGTCTTAAAGATGATATGAGAAAAACATGGCCCTATCCTTAGTTCCAAAGACCAAGAACTCCATGACACCAACCCTAGTCATGGGGTCCTAACAATCATGGGAATACAAATCCTCATGCACCATGAGGGCCCTAACTCTCTAGTAGGAAAAGTGCAGGAATACTTTAACCATAGGAATAAAAATACAAATGTGAGACACACTGGTGTAACTTTCACTATGGGTTTACATTCCTGGAGGCTTCAGTGGAGGTTTAAACATATGCTCTTTTTGAAAAGGGAGATATAGGAGGAGAGGAACTTTCATTAGTTCCATTTAAGGGGGCCTGATCAGAGGCTCTCATAGGGTAGAGTATTGGGAAATCCAAGGGAGGAACATTTAGGTAGACTTGGGTGATCCAAGGGTCGCATGCTTAGGTAGACTCGAGTCAGCCAAGGATGGATCACAGAGGTCGCTCAAGAATGTGATGGTACATTGGGTGATATACCAGGTGGGAAAATACACTTGGGTGATACCAAGATCGAGCCTTCAAGGGCCTCCAATGTTATTCCCAAAATTTTCTCATACAGCTCCCTTGTTAAAGAAAGGGACCTCACAGTAATGTTAGTGAACTAGAGCAGAGTGAGTTCCTTGCATTGGTGTTGATTATTTCAACCCATAGGGGGAACTTTAGTTTCACTATACCACATTAATTAACTCTTATTTAGGGTTTTTAGGAGTACCTAGATTGTTTTAGAGAGTTTTTATGAAGGACTAGGGCTATCAAAGTGGCAGAGGCCTTCATTAATTTCTGTCTTTCTAATTGAAGACCCCTAGTTCCTATTTTATATAAAAATATGCGACCTTGGTAGGAGGGGATATCTCTCCTAGGGGTGACACTCAAGGGTGATTCCCAAGTATCTTTCTCAAACCAATCATATAGGTTGATGCACAAGTACCATGCATGATGAAAATGCTTTAGGTTACCAAGTTGAATGGACTTTAGAGACCTTTTTGATCCTTAGCCTTCTTCATTTCTATTTCTCTTTTCTCCCTAAGGTATTTACATTTGTGACCTTTTCGTCCATGTGAAAAAACGGAGTGTCAAGATTACTAAATGATTGATTTCCAAAATTCTATCATCATGATCATTCCATATGTCACAAACCATTTCTACGATGTTCTTATCAATATTATCTATTTATATTTTCATGAAATTAGGGATCAAACATAAATCAGAATCTTCATCATGTTTATCATCAACAATATATTCCTTTCTTTCTTGTAAATAAATATATGAATACATATTTTATTGATTATGAATATGGAAAATTGTTTTTTTATGTGTTTCCATGATAAAAGGATCAAATATGTATTCCAATTTATTTAGATTAACAAGTGGAATTCCAAATTAATCATGTCTGATAATATCATTACTAATAACCCATTTGCAGTTGAACACTATAGCTCTAATTTTAATTTAATTAATAATCCATATTTCTTCAAGGAATCCATAATATGAACATGATGTGGATAATGATTTTTTTTCTTAGACACCATAAAAATACATTTCTTCTGAAAACATGAATAAACTAATATAATTAAGTGAACTTATGTTGTCATGATCTTTCATATGAAATTTATAACAATTAATGTCATATATATATGATGTTATTAAATTCAAATTTAGACCACCAACTAAACATGTTAATGCTTTTGGTGAATCTGATTTACCAAGAAAACCTCTTTAGACCATGGAAAAATATTTCTCTCATTCAAAATCCCCATAACTTTATTCTTTTGATGAAATTAATTTAACACATTAATATGCAATTTTATATATGGATAAGAATCATCTATGTCATTAGATATGTATAAATGTAAATTATTTATCTATTAACCTATCAATGATTATAATTTTATGCCACATATCCCCTTTCCTCCATAATTGAATAGTTCATAGAGAGATGTAGGAAAAAATATGTGCTCCACTACAGACAAGTAGAATGTATAAAACTCTATAACCTCTTTATAAATGTACTTCTCAATAATTGAAGCTTCAGGTTGATATAGATTCATAACATACCCCGTTAATATCTACATGTACCTTTCCAATGAATATATCCAATTTAGATATATAGGTCAAAAAAGCATTATTTATCACACCTAATAAACCATTAAAGGCACCATATTATCAAAAGATGATAAACGAAAATACATTTCCAATTGCAAAGGTATAGAAACCACTTAATTCTACAAATTTTTCAAAAAAATTATATAAAACTCATTATTAATAATTGAATTGAGAAAACAAAACACTTTAATGATAGTCACTTTGAAATAAATCAGAAATATTCCATGTAGTACAATTAGTAGGAGCTGTTGCATCACAACGCAACAATCATTATATTTCATACCTAATAACTTCAAATAATTTAATGACACAAATTTTTACATATAAAGAATAAACCTATGATACATTAATATCATGAAGACACTAATAAAAGATAATTTTATACCTCTTGGATAATGTATTAAAAGATAGCAGAAGGTATTTTTTGATTCTATAATTAGTGGGATCTGACACCAATTGCATTCTCATGGAGAGTATGTCTAATCTTAAATACAACACATCTTTATTATTTCATTTAATATATAACAATTTTCCAATTAAATAATCATATATATTCTTCCCCATGTTAATTAAATCAATGTTATGTTTGATCTCATGATATCTCTAATATCATAGGTAAAAAAATATTGACAATTTTTGTCAAAATATTTCTATCATTACCATTTTTTGTTTTTCTAACGACCACTTCAATGTTTTTCACCCTCTAAAAATACTGATAAGTGGAAAAAGGTTTTGAAGAAATATAAAATTATTGTGATATGTTGATTTCCATTTTTAATCTTTGATAAGTGTGATCTATAGATTAAAAAATTCAATTCCTCATGTATACTTTTTTTCTCACATGTTGTAGTTGATAATATGAAATCTTCTATTCATAAATAGGAAAAGATTTATAACCCTTCACATTGTATCGATAAAAATTTCCATATGGTTAGAAGTAATTTATAGTGAACATAATCATTATATGTAGTTGAATATTTTCTATTTTATATTATTCAATAAATCTAATACCTTCCTTCTATTAAAGATTCAAATCATCAATTAATTGTGACAAGAAAACATCAATATCACTTTCAAGCTGTTTTAGTCGAGGGATAATTATACTCCACATGAAATATATTCACTTCATAGAAAATTTAGGAGATAAGATATAAATTAACAATAAAATAGTACATGATTTATATGTCTACTAAGGATTCTATATGGATTCATTCCATTCATGCACAGTCCAAGTATGAGATTTCTAACTTTATTTCCAAATGTTTGAAATTGTCGATCAATTTTCTTCCACTGTGGAAAATCAGCTAGATGATGTAAATTTTTATCACATATCTACTCATATTCTGTAAATCCTAACCTTTTTTCATCACTTGAATTTTAAAATAAACATTTAAAATGATGAACTATAGGAAGATACCAAAATAACTTGGCATGAGTTTTTGTAACTATTAAATTAGCATGTTATTTTTCTTTCAACTTATACTGTGAAATCCAACATTTAGGACACTCAGATAGAAATTCACATTCCTTCTTATCTAGAACATAGTTATTCGAACATACATGTATTTTATTACACCCCAATCCCATCATGCATAATAGTTTCTTCTCCTTTTAATTTGGATATGGAAGATTGTTGTCTTTAGGAATAA
Organism: Viscum album; assembly: GCA_963277665.1. NCBI lineage: Eukaryota > Viridiplantae > Streptophyta > Magnoliopsida > Santalales > Viscaceae > Viscum > Viscum album. Next base: position 682,149,792 of record OY728139.1, on the reverse strand, counting down.
TTACATTCAACGGCTGTAGTAACTCTATTAAAATATGGTAACTCCATAAAATTTTCACCTTAAATTTAATAAATCTTAACAAGATCAATAAAACCATAAATTCCATACAACCAGGACATAACAGTTTTCTTTCATCACCATATAGATTCCCAATTTTTGGTATTTTCTCATTTTCCTCTACTTCAATATCATGAAACATTTCTTCAATTTGATTAAACTTATCAACTTTTAAATAATCATAATTAATATATATGATATTATTCCTAATTTACCCAGGCCAAATCCAAGGGTTATAACTCAAATTAAAACCATGAAAAATTAAATTATTTTTTATCTCTCTTGTTTTCAATTTATTCATATTTAATCATTTTAGACATGTATAGAAAAACATATCATTTTTTGGGAAATTTATTTTATAAAATTACAAAAATAATAATAAATGAATTCCTTATATTCATCACATATTCAAACTATAGTAATCCAACATTGAGTCATTATTATCTATAAAAAATATCAAAAATCGAAAATAAGTTATAATAATTTAAAATATAGTTACAAATATACTTTTATAAAATAAATAAAAAATACCGTAATATATTACAAAAAAGTGAAATAAAACATATATGATAATAAAAAATATAACTTTAAAAATATTAAATTATCAATATTTTAAAAAAATATCTCAAAACTTAATTTAAAAATAATCATTTATAAATTATAAATTATATAAGATCTGTGAATAATCAAAAATATAAATACAAATAGCTTGGATGGGTAGAAAATAAAAATAAAAAACGTAAATAAAAAATTGATATCTCAACTAGGATTATAGGAAATGAGAAACCACTAGTATGAAGGAACAAGCTGTATATGATGATCGGTAGTAGTGGATGTTGATAAAAAGATAAAGTTACATCAATATAAAATTATAACTAAAAAAATTTAAAATAAAATTTCTTGGATTAATTAAAAATGAAATGAAAAAACATAAATCATTAATTGATAGCATATTCTTAATGATTTAGATTATAAAACCAACTGGAATAAGTTAGTAGTGGTTGACAATGGATGATGGTGGTAGATGGAAACTCTTCGATAAAGTGACACAAAAATAAATAGAATCTGAAAATAAAATAGTTATACTTCATGTAAAATGAAAATATAAAAAACTAACTATATATTTAAATTGGAATCAGTAAAAGTTACATAAAAAATAAGAAGAATGAGTGGCGGTCGATGACGGGCGATAGTGGACGGTGGTGGTATATGTCAACTCAAGAATAAACCAATATTAAATAAAACTTGAAACCACAAATAGTAATATCTAAAATGCATGAAAATTAGAAACAATAATCACTAACCTTATAATTATATCAAAACTAAGAGGATCAATAGTAATTGTGATTGGAATTCGAATGAAGGGTGGCCATGGATGACAATGATTGACACAAAAAGAAAGTTAAGGATCAAATAATCAAGAAAGAGTATTCCATAGGCTGATCAATGAATTGATTCAATGTAAAAGATCAAAGATTTTTAGGGTTAGGGTTCACCACATTAAAGAAAAATGAAATTGTTCATGGGAATAAAAACAACTCCCCCCAATCCTAATTAAAATTATAAATCTTGTTCATATTGGTAATTCAATAACTAAAAAAGGTATTTAACATTGATTATTCAACAAATGAGACATGAAATTAAATTTATCATGCTGGTCATTCTAGAACTAATGAGGAAAATAATATTTTTCACATATTTTTTTAAATATCTAATGTAAAAAAAAAAATTAAACCTCGGTTGTTGAAGACATGATTCATAAAAATCATTCGGTTCTATTTTCTGTATTGATTATAGATAACTGACATGAAAAACATGCTGATGAAAATATATTTTGTACTATTGAAGTGTATTTAAAGAAAGAATCTGATATTTTTGATAAAATAATCATTCTGTATTGTTAAAATCATAGTTACCTTATATCCATCATGATCATTGAAAAACGGAAACATTACCCACGCTTATATATGATCTACCATCTCCATGATTATAAAATTGTTCTTTTTTTGTAACAATATTAAATTGTTATTTTTAAAAGTATATTATTCATATAAATATGATAATGATGTCATTATTATTATTCTACATATTATGGAATAATTTACCATTTGTCTATAGTGAACACAACAATGCCATTTTGGATGTATGAACTGAATGTACTCAAAACAATTGATGTGGAATTAACTAATTAAGTAATTAAATATTTAATTAAAATAAAAGAAGTGAATGGTTTATGTATAAGGTATTAAACATATTAAATTTACTCAAGGAAGAATATAATTTATATATGTTTATTATATAAGAGATAATGGCATACACAAAAATTATGGACTCAGGGTAAGGGATTTTTAGTCCCTCTTTTATTCTTGGGATACATATTCCATATTCACCACTTATTTATTTTTGGTAGTTTATATACTATCCCTTTTACATGTTATATAAAAAATATCATTATTTTCATGATGTTTAATGTTTCATTTGGTTTTATTCTTTAATCAGGCTTATGATTCAAAAGATTCCAAAGTGGTAAGGGATTCTCATATCACTTTTATTTCCATGTGACACGTGCCATATTGTCCACTTTGTGTAGTTAATATACAACCCATGAATTTATTTTATGATTCTTATAATGAAAATTATGGGATATAAATATAAATATAATATTCTTTATTTCAAGGATATTATGATTCAAAAGTAACCCATGTTGTAAGAGTTTTGATGACACAACCACATTTTTTTCAAGATTGGTTATGATTATGATTCTGATGAACAAATATTATGATATAACTCTCAAGAAAATATTTAAATTTCTTATCATATGGTTATTAATTTATAATATATGTTTTTAATTCATTTTAATCACTTTATTTTCTTAGGAAATTTGAAGAATTTTTTTAAGTAAAAAGTGACTTTATTTCTCTCTTCGATTAAAAATACTTTTTCTTTTATGTACATGTTTTCAAAAATTATTTTAAATAATGTTTTTAATATTATCCCATGATTGTTTAAATTCATTTTTAACTTGATTTTATTTTTCACAATTTTTTAAGAGTAATCTTGTTTTTGTTTCCTAAATGTTGTATATTTTAATATTTAATGAAAATGTGAAATGAATCTTTATTTTTATGTTAACAGTATGGAAAATATATTTTTCCATCATTAATAATCAATTATTTTAATATTAATTTAAAAATTTTCATGAAATTTTTTAATGAAATTTATATCTCTATTTTTTTTAAATTTTTAGATTTTAAGGGATCTCTTTAAAAACCATTTTCTTTAGGTTATGACCATAATCTATCTAACTGAATTATTATCTTCCTTAAATGTTATGAAATGAATCTAAATTATTCATATATTCATCTCTAATATATACCTAGATTATTATACCTTCCTTTTATGGGGGTAATTCTTTCTTTAGGTTCATTTCTCAAACGCCCTCATTATGAAATTTTCTTTGATTATCATATAAGTAAATATTATAAAACCCATTTACTTTTCATGGAAAATTTTTATTTTTATTACATAAGATTAATTTCATTTTTTTGGAACAAATAAATGATGAATATGTTATGATTTTTTCACCAAGATAGTGATTTAAAACATTTGGTAAAGATTTAGTATCATAAGATGTTATATGTGGGATTAAGAAGTAAACCGAAACCATTATACGAGTTTCTTCACTATGTGATATTGTCTAGGAAGTCAGAATTGGATCATTTTTATGTAATGTTATATGTTACTTCCAAATTTTCTATATTAACATGATCTTATGAAACCATGTTATTTATTAAATTCGTTATTATTATTACTCCTAAATCTTATCTTTTAAGATATTATGTTATACCTTTGACTCACATGCTATGTTTCCTTATCATATTTTTTCCCTTATTGTTATTTATAGCTCAACCATTTTTTTTTATTCTCTTAGATATCTTATGTAGTTTTAGGACCTCATATGGTTTTAAGAGATTAATATGTATAATAATATAAGGATTTGTTGTTTTAATTTTCATTTTGATGTATCATGAATCTAGTCTTCCAAAGACACTAGGCCTCATTTTCATCAGGGATATAATATTTGGATATTTATGTTTAAAAATCAGGGAATAATATGTGTAAAAGTAATCGATCACTATAATTAGTATCAAATTATGGTATAGTTAACTTTAGGGATTAGGACTAGAATATTTTAGTGAGAACCATAGGGACAAGTATAAGGATAAAATTAAGTATAGAAAAATATCATGTGATTTTGGTTAAGTATAGAGAGAGTGGGTTCCAAGAAGTTATATTATTTTATGAATACTAAAATTTGGTGTGGCTATAAGACAGTTTTACCTAGGGGTAATATTTATAAAATTGTTTCATTGTTATTTGACTCAATCATCTCTTGGTGATCAATAATGGGGCTTTTACACACTTACTTTGACAATCTTGAGGGATATGTTTTAAAAATTTATAAAATCATTATGAACCAACTACAAGGATTTGAATAGATGATGACCATGATTGAAACAGGTTAAACCAAAGATTTCATATATTAATAATAAAGTGATATTTTTAAAAAATCCAATAAATGATTTTTTATGATTATATGGTTCTCCACTATGATTATTGTTTCTCATTCCATGATATTTGGTATTAGTCAGCGGTTGTAACCATACAAAATTATTTTAATATAGAAATGGTTAACCAGTGTGGTGGTTATGAGAACAAAATAGGATGACGAATAGAGAGAATGATATTATTACTCTACCTAATTAACTATCGTAATATATGATTAACAATATAAACAAAGTGATTTTATTAAATAGTAAAATAATAGGAAAATTAACATGTACAGATGTTCGGGTGGCAATGATCTTGGAGGGAAGAAAATTTAATTTTCTTCTTATCTAAAATATGGGAAGAAATACCTAGAAGAATATCTCGAATGGAAGGGAATATGTTTTCTATGTGGAAATAATGGTCTAAGAGAAATGAATTTTCAATTAATTTGAGGCTTTATAAATCGGGAACATGGGAATTAATGAAGTCAATGATCTAAACCTTGGGTTATCTCCTTGACCAAGGAATGACTTGTAACAACCCTAAATTTTATCAATGAAAATTCCCTTATTATAATTATTTCATATAGTATAGATCACATAAAATCACATGGAGAACAAAATTATTATTATTTTAAATGAAGAATGAATGAAAGACGAATTAATTATAGAAGTTAAGGAACATATTTCAATAAAATAGTAAAATGAAATTAAGAATAGTAACATGACCCTTATGAATAGTAAACTGGGAAAACGAATAATAACCTCACCCATGAAGGTGTAAATACAATTTTATAATCATAGAAATTAAATTATGTTATAATTATATCATAATATAATTAAATAAGTGTTTTAAAAATTATTAATTAAGTGTTGGTATTTTTATAAGTCATAAATATTTAATTACAATTTTATGATTAATTAAATAATTTAAAAGAAAATTTATTTTCATAAAATATATTCATAAATTATTATTTTGTTTTCTTATGTTTTTTAGATAATTTTATGTGACATTATATAATTTTTCAATGTGTTATAAAATTAGTTATAATTTTAAAATCATTATTTTTTGATTAAATGATGATTTTAATTAAAAATTAAATGTCAAATATTTGGAAACTTAGTTTCATAAAATGAAATTAATTTTTTAATTATACACATTGAAATAGTATCAGGGTGATATTTTTTGGTTTTTTTCTAAAATACTTGAATTTTTTTGTGAATAGTAAAATATGATAATTTACTATAAATGACAAATACATGAATTATTGAGTAATAGATGATGTATGGCTAATGTAACCACAAAATATCAAATTATTATTATTTATTTAATTATTTGTGGTGATAATTATCAAACTATTCATAGTATTGATCCAAAATAATAAACTAAAGAATAAAATAATGAGAAAACACTCATCCCCTCCGATATAAATACCAACCCCCACCTCCACTTTTCCTCACACCTAGAAAGAATTGATAATTTTAAAAAATATTGACAAATCACTTAAAAATAACCTACCCTATTTCTATAGTCCCTTTCTATCATCAAAATAGAAAAACGTTTCCTTACGGAGGTTCTCAAGGGGGATAAATTCAAGAGGTAAAAACCTATTTGCTTTTCTTTTAATTTCATTTGAATTAATTTTATTTTCTTATTCTCTTATAACCATAAATTATACCCATATAATGGTAACTAAGATATATTACATATACTATAATTTTATTGTATTAATATAATAATCATCAACATTTCTTTCCCCTCCCTTTTTGGTTTAAAAAATGAAAACATTGTACGTGATATGTTAATTTATCACATTAAAGGATGATGAGTTTTCAATTTCCTTTAACACCTTAATATATGTTCATGAATTTTTTTATTGTTTAAAGTGATTATATTTTATTTATTAAATCATATTTAATTTTCTAGAACTATTTTATATACATACAACTAAATAATAAAAACAAAATGAGTTCTTCATGATCAAAAAACTGCCAAATTAAACTAAATGACTATCTTCAACATTTTTTCTAATGAATAATCCTAATGTAATATTACTAAATGATATATAAGAAATATTTAAAATCTATAAGATCATTAATGACATATAATTTCAATTTTTTATAATTACCCCCACTTTACTAGATGTCCTATACAAGTAAACTTGTACACATATCATGAAAACCAAGGAAATGAACGCTTTCTAATGATGAAATCGAACGATATAACTCATCAAAAAGGAATTCAATAAACTTTATAAAATCATAAAAAATAAATTAAATGTATAAAATTTTATTTAATTATTAATTAATCAATCTAATTTGATTATACATGTCATAAATATGAAGTGCAGAACCATTTCAGACATAAGGTAAGGGATTCTACCTGAACTGTCATTTTTTTCCTCCAGGTTACTCTTTCTCTATATTTACCCAAATAAAACTCATCTTTATTTTTATATATTTATTATAAATTTTTTATATGTTCCAAAATCATGTATGTAGATAATTTCATAATTTTTAGGTATATAAGTGTTTTAATAAGGTTCGCTTCTCAATTCTTCCTGATAAGTAAACTCATTTTAAGGGAACTTCCCAATTTCTTACCCCTTTTCAAGGGAACTACAAAATATATTTTAATAAAAAAATTATGTTTATAACATCAAATATTTTATCATGATAATTTATCTTGGATCATTTCTAGTTTTATAAAACCAATTATTCCTTTTCTGTTTTAAATAATATTTAATATTTTCCATAAACTGTACTAAACTATTTTATTTATAATGTTTATAAAACACTATTTTTATATTTTTTCACTTAATTTTTATATAATGTATCATTATATATAACTATTTTCTATTATTAATATCTATTTTTGTTTAAAATCCATTCTTTCATGGAAACCATTAAAATATTTATTATGTTATGACTTTTGACATTATTATAATACTCAATTCTTTCCATGGGAAACCCTTATGTTTATGTTTGATTAATTATATACGATTCATCATGTGGAACATGTATTCCTGAACCTTTTATGATGGGTGAACCCATATATAACTCCACTGTATTTGGAAATGTGTATCCTCGAGAGACGTCATGTTGGGACAGGGAGTGAACTAGATTCCTTTATGGGACTTTGACCACCATGTTATAGTCATGGAATTTAGCCTTGACTCATGTTTATGTCATGTTATATATTGTTGTGAAATTCTTGTGATTCCATGATTATATGTTCCCATGCTATATATATTATTCTCCTTTACTTTTATTCATGTACCGTGCCTTTTATGTAATCATGTTTTTTCTTCTAACTCATATGTTATGTTTTATTCCTATATTTATTTCCTTACTATTTTTAGCTCATCCATTTTCTAACGTATTACCATGTTATCCTATGAAGATGTATGATCTCAATGGATGTTAAGATATAATTATTAGTATGAAATAAAATATTTTTTTATTTCATGATGTTTAATTATGTACCCAATATTCAAGATACTAGATTTTGTGATCCTTAGATTGAAATTTGACGAGTAGTTATCCTTAAAATCATGTAATAATATATAAAAAAGGCTAGGGTCTTACAGTTGGTATCAGAGCAAGGTATTTTTATTTTTGGGAGTAGGTATAGAAAACTCTTGTGAAATCGTTAGGAATAAGACTATGTATAATAAAACATCCCTAAATTTTGATTTGTATAGAGTAAGTGTATTATCAAGAAAATAAATCCATATATAGATACTAAAAGTGGATGTGGTTCTGGAATAGATGTACATAGGAGTAACAACTACTAAAAGGTGTTCTGGGCATGACTTAAGGTAAATTAGTACATGAAAAAGGGCCTTACTGTGCCCCTGGTTTGACATTCCTAGAGGTTATGCTTTGGTAAATTAATAAGCTTGTTATTAACCATTATGAAGGGAACAAAAAAATTACCATATGAGTACATGTTAGGAAACATATCATAGATAACCGATATTGGAACCTAGGGAATCCCAAGTTAGGAAACATTTTTCCATTATAATTTTATCCTTTTATGTTTACTACTTACATTTATATGCTTATTAACTAAGTATTAAATCCCCCTGATTGTAATTTATTTTTCTCAGTTAATTGATTGAAATAGAATAACTCATTCCAACAATCAATATAATAGGAAAGGTGATGATTTCCCTAATTAAATTGCAAATATAATTGTAATTGGAGGTAAAAACATCATGAAAGTACTTGATCAAATTACTCAATTTATGAATGATAACATGAATCGTGTGGAATTCCATCCTTATCCTATGAAGGTTAAAATTGTTGTCGAATCCTTTAAGTTGTAAAGGACTCCCATGTTTAGTAGATATTATGATCTACTCCTCAAATAACAATGGACTAAGTCCATTGAAAATATATTCACTATCCTCTAGTTCTCATAAAAAGATAATATCGGGCTTGCAGTTTATTAGTTTTACTGGCAAGAATATCAGTTGTGGACACTGATCAAGAACACAAATTATAAGGGAGAAATTGATTTCACTGAATGGGAAGATAGGAATAAAATATTATTCAATAAATTTTTTCCCAAAACCTCCATCTTAAGATAAAAATGGAGTTTCTTAGACCAAAGTAAAAGGAAGATGAGTATATTAGGCCATATGAATCAAACTTCATAAGTCTCTCAAGATATGAATCTAGGTTTTTCATGAACACTAAAATAAAGGTGGATATCTTCTTTGTAGGACTAAATTTGAGTCTACGAAAATAATTGGAAATTTGATAATTGACAGCTAGGAGGAGTATGTTTATTGTTCTTGAAAGGTTGAAATGGAGATCGGAGACCCTCATTGGTATCATGGGCCTGAAAAAAAAACCTAAAATTAATTTTAATATGGGTGTATCAATAGATAAATATCATTATGGAAAGAAGAAAAAGAATACCACATGTCAAAAGCGTAGGAATAATCATTTGGGAAACTGCTTAAAGGGAAATAAGAGATGCATCAAATTTGGAAGAGAGGGGAACACGACTAATAACTACAAAAGAGATATAAAGTATCCCAATAATGAGGGAGAATAAAGGATAGTTTAGATCAATGATTATCCTATAGTGTTGTGTTTCAACTGTAAGGAACTTGGGCAGTTTTAAAACCAATGCCCCAAACCTAGGGTTTTTGGAGGCAAGAAAAAACAAACTCCAAGGAAGAATGAATGGGAATATATTATCACTATTACAGAGGTAGATCCTAAAAATGATGTGGTGACATTCACACTGGTTATTAATTAATGAATAGAGAACATACTATTTGATTCTAGTTCTATGAATTCTTTCATATATTGAAACTTTAGCAGAACTATTCATGCAGCACCTCAAAATTTGGAGGTCGAGTTTAATGTGAGAACAAAAAATTGGTCAATTAGTACATCCAAAGTACATAACTCCTCCCTGGTTAATTTTTATGGGATGAACGTCCAGGAAACTTTTGTCATACTCCCTTTGGTAGAGTTTGAGGATATATTGGGCATGGATTGGATATGTTTATATAAAACCAACATCAAATTTATAGAAAGGTATATCACTCATCACATACTAAAGCATCCTCCTATTTTGTATAATGGTATGCGATAAGATGAATTTTCTTCAAGAATCATCATCTCAATTGTGTATTTTTTGGCCTTATGCGCAAGAATATCTTTCTCAAATGATTAATAAAAAGGTGTAAATCATTCTTGAAGACACGCCCTTTATGAGGGCTCACACAAATGGGTTCCCCAAAGAGTTTTTTTATCTTAGTCTAGATTGAGAGGTTGAGTTATCATTTGAATTTATTCCAAGATCTCTTCCTATATCAAAGACAACTTATAGAATGGATTCCATTGAGCTGGAATAAATGAAGAAGTAGTTCCATGAGAATCTTGATAAGGGCTTTATACATATGAGTGCTTCACCATGGGGTTCTCCATTCCTCTTCATTAGTAAATAGGATGGACCAATGTTCCTCTGTGTTGATTATCTTGATCTCAACAAAATATTGACAAAGAAAAAGTATCCCCAACCATATATAGATTACTTATTCAATTAGTTATGTGGGCCCAGTTATTTCTCTAAGGTGGACCTTTGGTCAGGATATCAACAATTATATGTGATGAAGTTAGATATTCCCAAGTCTTCCTTTTAAATGAGGTATGGCCAATATGAGTTCAATGTGATTCCCTTCATACTCACTAATTCTCTAGAAATTTTCATGGATTTAATTAATAGTCTTTAGAAATTCACTCAATTTTTTTGGTAGTCTTTATTAATGATATTCTGATATATTCCAAGATAAAGGAGGAACATGAGGACCAACTGAATACTGTGCTAAAGACTTTTCGAAGGGATAAAAATTATGAAATGTAAAATAAATGTGAGTTCTAGATGGAGGAAGTATAATTATTGGGGCATGTTATCACTAGGAAAGAGATATATATGGAACCTTCAAATACAAATGAAATTGAATAGTGGATTAGGATAACATATGTAATGGAGATCTTTAGTTTGCTTGGTCTAGAATGGTATTTTAGATGATTTGTGAAGAACTAATCACAATTTTCAACCCCACTAACCAAGATGACTTGGAAAGGAGGGCTGTTTGTATGGACGAGTAAATGTGAATAATGTTTCAAAGTGTTGAAGAAGAGGCTTATCACTACACCAGTAGTCACACTACTGATGAGTGAAGAACTCTTTATGGTGTATAGTGAATTTTTAAAGTTGGGATTGGGATATGTACTAATGAAAAATGATAAATTGATAGCCTACACCTCAAGGCAGATGAAAATTCATGTGAAAAACTATCCCACTTATGATATATAGTTTGAAGCTATGATCATTATGTTAAAAATATGGTGGCATTATCAATATGGGGAGAAGTGTAAAATATATACAAACCATAAGAGTCACAAATATATATTCACAAAAAGAAGCTTAATATATACCAGTGAATATGGTTGGATCTCATCAAGGATTATCACTTCTCAATCCACTAACATCCTTGTAAGGATAATAAGGTAGAAAATACTTTAAGTAGAATGGATCCTACATCATTGTCAATGATGAGAATTGATAAGGATATAATATTTATAGATTTTAAAAGGATATATATGGGAATAATTAAGGGAGAAACCTCATAAATACTTTCTCAAATGATTTATCAACCATCCCCTATGAAGAAAATAAAAGATTCACAAAGAAATGATGTGTAAATTTAGAGGAATGTGGAATCCACGAGAAAAGAAAAATACTTAGAGTTAAAAATGGATGAGGGAGGAGTTGTCAGATTTGGGTCATGATTATGTGTACCATATAATCCATTGATAAAATAGAATATTCTAGATGACACACATAGATCAATCTTTTCTATTTATCCCGGGAGCACAAGTATGTATTAAGATATCTGAGATAAATATTGGTTGAAAAATAAGAAAAAGGAGATCACTAAATACACATCAACGTTTCTGGTATGTTAAGAAGTAAAAAATGAAAGAAAAAAGTCTAAATAGATGATTCCACCACCACCCATACCAAAATGGAAATGATAGAACATTACTATGGACTTTGTCACTTGAATTCTAAGGACATACAGAGGAAAAAATGCGATATGAGTTGTTGCGGATCATCTTATAAATATATCTCACTTTATCAAAATTTAATAGGACTTCTCACTGTATCAATAAGAACATATATACATCAAATAAGTGGTTAGTCTGTATGGATTACCACTATCGATTGTATCTGACCGATATACGAGATTCACCTTGATTCTCTAGAAAAGTATCCAATATTTTATAAGCATTGATCAGAATTTTAGTACACCCTATCATCTTCAATGTTATTTCCAATCTGAGCAGATGATTCATACAATGGAAGACATGTTGAAGCATATTATATGGACATAAAAGGAGGCTGATACCAACATATACAATTAGCCTAATTATCCCACAATAATAGGTTCCACTCATTCATCCTAATGGATCTATATGAATCCCTTTATGGGAAGAGATGTAGAAAACCAACATAATGGGATGTAGTTTGTGAATTTAATCTCATAGGATCTAAAATTTTCAATGAAATAGTGGAGAATTTAAAAACCCTTCAGTATCACATCAAGGCATCCCAAACTCGACAAAAGATCTATGTTGACAATTATCTATGAGACCTTGAGTATAATGCTAAATACATGGTATTCCTCCACATATATCCATGGAATAGAATCACGATATTTGGAAGGAAAGTAAAGCTAAGTCCAAGCTACATTGGCCCCTTCGATATCCTTGATCGTGTCTGAGATGTGGCCTATCGACAGTCACTTCAACCAACCATGAATCAAGTACACAATGTATTCCCTGTATGCCTCCTGAGGAAGTACATACTAGATCCTTCACATGTACTAAATTCAGAGTTGGTACAATGGGAGAATGATCTCCCTTGCGAGGAGCAGCCGGTGAAGATCTTGGATCATAGAGAGAATGTTTTATGCAACAAGACTACTCACATAGTCAAATTAGTATGGAAGAATCGTAAGTAAAAAGAGGAAACATGGGAAATAGAGTAAGTGAGAAAGGATAAGTACCCTAACTTGTTTTAAACATAGAATGTAAAATAAAATTTCGAGGTTAAAATTTCATAAGGGGGGAAGAATGAATTGAAACCGAATTTTATTAAAGGAGATTCACTTCTTATAATTATTTCATATTGTATAAATCACATAAAATCACATGGATAACATAATAAATAATTTTTTAAATGTAGTATGGGTGAAATAATAATGAATTATAGAAGTCAAGGAACCTATACTGATTAAATAGCAACCTGACAATAGGAATAGTAACATGACCCTTATGAATAGTAAACTGGCCAAATGAACAGTAACCTAATCCATGAAAGTGTAAATATAATTTCTGAATCTTATAAAGGAAACTATGGAATAATTTTATCATAGTATAAGTAAATAAATGATTTCAAAATTATTAATTAATTGTTTGTATTTTTTTAAGTCATCAATATTTAATTAAAATTTTATAATTAATTAAACAATTTTAAAAAAATTTATTTTCAAAAAAATTACTCATAAGTTAATATTTTTTGTCTTATGATTTTAATATATTTTTATGACACTTTATTTAATTTTTCAAAGTGTTATAAAATCATTTATAATTATAAAATATGCGTTTTTCGAGTAAATAGTAATTTTAATTAAAAAATAACTTTGTCAAATTAAAAAAATTATTTTCATAAAATGGATTTAATTTTTGAATTATACATGTCAAAAAATGGTTAGGGTGTTTTTTTGGGATTTTTCTAAAATACATGATTTTTTTTGGTGAATAGTAAAATACATTAATTAAAAAAAAATGATAAATACACAAATTATGGAGTCAGAGATGATGTATGGATAATTTAATCCCAAAATATAGAAAAATAATTCATTATTTTATAATTTTTGTTGATAATGATCAAACTATTCATATTCTTAAGGTAAAATAATATACTAACGAATAAAATAATGAGAAAACACTCCTCTTCTCCACTATAAATACCATCCTCACCACCTATTCTCCTCACAAATCTCAAGAGTTTATTATTGTAAAAATTCTACTCAAATAACTTCCCAATTCCATCCCCCATTTACATAAGACCTTGGTCTCATCAAAATACCACAACCCTTACTCTAAGGAGGTTACCAAGGATGATAAATTGAAGTGGTAAAAACCTCTTCCCATTTCTTTTAATTTCATTCCAATTTATTTTATTTCCATATTATCTCCTCATCTCTACTTATCCATGTGGCAGGGTAACTCAAATATCATATATATAATTTAAATTTACTATGTTAATGGAATAATACTTCATATTTTCTTTCCCCTCCCCTTTTTGTTTTCAAAATGAAAACATCATCCTTGATTTGTTAATTTATTTCATTCAAGAATGATGAGTTTTTAATTTACATTACCACATTAAAATATGCTCATGAAACCATTTTATGTTTGAAATAGATTATTATATATGTATTAAATCTTATATAATTTTATAGAACCATTTTATATACATGATACTAAATGATGAAAAAATGAGTTCATCATGATTGAAAAATGGCCAAATTATCCTAAATGATTATCAATAATGATTTATCTAATGATTCATCCAACTTTAATATAAAGAAATTATATATAAGAAATATTAATCCTATGGAAGAACACTTATAACATTTAATTTCAATTCTGGATAATTATAATAATTCAATTAAATTAATAAAAGGATTGTTAATTATTAATTAATGAAACTAATTTGATTAAATAGAACACTAAAATCACATGGAAGATTGTTTCAGACATAAGGTAAGGGATTCTACTCGGACCTTCATTTATTACTTTAGGTTTCACATTATATCTCTTTACCCAAATGAAACTCATATTTATGTTTATTTAATTCTTATAAATGAAATATATATATTCCAAACTCATGAATATATATCATTTAATCCTACTTTTTTGGGACATTAAGATCAAGTGAAAAACCATTTCAGGCATAAGGTAAGGGATTTTACCCAAACATTAATTTTTATATTTTTTAATCTTTATATCCCTTTAACATTATTATTCAAATTTTATTATATATGAAATTATGATTAAGTGAAGAAACATTTCCCAAATAAGGTATGGGATTCTAACTGAACCTTCATTTTTTCCTTCGGGTTTCTCTTTCTATCCCTTTAAACTAATTAAACTCCTATTTAATTTTTATATAATTATTATAAATTATGTATATATGTTCCAAAAATCAAGTATCTGGATCATTTAATCCTTATTTTTTTAGTATATACAAGTTTTTAATTAGTTTCTCTTCTTAATTATTCCCGATAAGCAAAACTGTTTCATGGGAACATCCCGATTTCTTACCCATTTTCATGTGCACTATATAATCTATTTTAAGAAAAAATTATGTTTCTAAAATCACCAATTTTATGACGAAAATATATCTTGGATAATTTCTCTTTTTATAAAAATAATTATATATTTTCTATTTTAAATAATCTTTACTATTTTCCTTAAAATAAACTAAGATGATATATTTCTAAAGTTTCTCAAGAACTTTCTTAACATGTACTCACTTCATTTTGACATAAATTATCTTGATCTATAACTCTTTTCCCTTATTGATGTCCTTTTGTGATTAAAAAACTTTATTTCTTGGACACTGTTGGGATATTCTCCTATGTTATGCCTTTTGACATGATTGTGATACCTAATTATTTTCATGGGTAACCCATATGTTTATGTTTGATTACTTATGCATGATTCATCATGTCACACACGTATTCAAGAAAGTGTTATGATGGTTTCACCAAGATAGTGCTCTAATGAATTGGGTAATGTTTAGTCTAATTAGACATTAATTTGGGATAAGGAGTGAACCTAATACTTTATGGGACTTTGTACACCATGTTATATAGTCTTAGAAGTTTGCCATGACTCATGTTTATGTCATGTTATTTGTTGTTTCCATATTCTTATGATCCTATAATTATATGTTTCAATTCTATAAATGTTACTCTTCCTTATGTTTATTCATGTATCATGCCTTTTATGTCATCATGGTATTCCTTCTAACCAGTGTACTATGTTTTATTCCTATACATATTTCCTTACTAGGATTTTTAGCTCATCCCTTCCGTTAATCTATTCCCCAGGATATCTTATGTAGATGTATGAGATCAATGGAAGTTAGGAGCTCATTATAAATGTTAAATAAATGGGTTTTTTATTTTATTTTGTTTAATTATGTACCAAATCATGAATATACTATACATTATGATCATTGTATTTTATTTTGATGATTAATTATGATTAAAATCATGTATTAATATGTGTCAAAAAATAGGGTCACTATAATACCTATGTTATTCAAACCCTTGAAGTCAAAGGATTTATGTTTTTATGTATTGGGATTCAAGAATTATGTGGTATATTTTTTTTACCAATCTTATTTTGGTTATAAGAATCATAAAATTATAATGAATGTGTTTATTTTAGACTAATATATATCCTCCTGTAATTTTATCTTAAGATTTATGGATACCATCATGGGTTTATGATTTTAAGTTTTATCCTATGTTAAAATTAATAATACAACTTTTTAGGATTTAAGTGATGGTATTTTAATGTGATTAATGAAATGGTGTGATAAGATTTATTAGGACATGGGATATGTAACACATGGGTTCAATAATAATATTAATTTATAAGAATTTTATTTTCCTAAGATTATCGATATTGAAAAAAATCAGGGTTTATATAAATTTTTATAATTAGGGTTTTTATAAGGATGTTCAACATATTTTTAAGGATGTTTCTAATATAGTTTTAGTAAAAGAGAAAACTTGTCACATATATAAAGTTCATGAGGCTAAGACCCACAACCGAAGGGTGATAAGGGTGAAATGCGTACCAAGAGCCTACATTATGTCCTGATTATTTTGATTTTTTAAAAAATATTATAGAAAATTATTAATTGTTTTTGAGAACATGTGTTTCATCATAAAGATAACTATGGGGTAGAAAAGTGATTTGGTGAATAATGTTACTTTGGAAGAAGTTCACTATATTGGTAATTGTAAGAACCCGGGTTGTTTTGAACGGGTCAAAATCCCGACCCTATTTAAATTTTTTACAGGTTTTCGAGGAAACTGGATTTAATGGGAAGTTTCTGGAAATTTCCAGACTACACACCGTGTACTTTAAGTACACGCCGTGTATGTGTAGGCGAGTGACCAGCCGTGTGCTTGCAGAGTACATGCCATGTGATGACCGTGTATTAGTTTCTTACTACATGGCGTGTAGTTTTGAACACGCCGTGTAGACCCCCGACCGTGTGAGGCCATACATGGCATGTAGGCCGTTGGCCGGGTAGAACCGAGGACACGTCGTGTTCCCCTTGGACACGCTGTGTAGTCTAGCCGTGTATAAAGAAAACACATGGCGTGTGAGTATGTCGACGAGGAAGAGAATAGGAACCCTGTACACACCGTGTACTCATGTCGACAGGTTTGGAATATAAGTCGGTGGAATCATTCCATCTTTTGAACAGTTAAATTAAATATACACGGCGTGTAGTCCTAAAGTACACGCTGTGTACTTTCTTTTTTTTTTTGCATAAATCGGGCAATAGCCTCGTTTTTGAGGCAAAACACCCCTCCTCCGCCCGGATACGCGAACCAGGCCGGCCGAACCTCTCTTCCCTTCCCGATCTTCCGTCTGAGACTCGTTTCGAGCTCTGATTAGTGTGTTGGAACCCCCTCGGTAAGGCCTCGATTCCCCTTTGGCCGTTTTGTTTGATTTTCATTCTAGAATGAGTTATATCCCTTTGAGAGGTTTTGAATCTTTTGTAGATTTACCGTGTTTTAGACCGAATTGGCGGTTGTTACCGGAGGAGTAGCATCGTGCGAGTCTCAGGTAGGTGGTGCATACCTCATTTTGTGTTTTCGTAGTTGTTTGGGTAACGCGGCCTTCGGCGCGTTTTTGGGTATTTTGAGCGGGACCCGTTTTATCTTCTTTTTCATACTATAATGCTTATGGGACCTTTGGGATGCTTTTGGGTATGCCCGGTTACCAGTTTGCGTGAGCAAGGCCGGGTGAGGGGTCGTTGCTCATCGGGGCATTTTGGTCGGGGAGCGCCAAAATGGTTTTAATTGAAATATGATTGTCATAAACTATCTTGTTTAATTTGTCAAAGCCTGTTAAATTGTTAGAGGCATTTAAGACCTCTGTGCTTGTATGGGACAACACCGGTATAGTGAAATTCGACTGTTTAGTTGTTTTTGCCTGGTTATGTTTTCTGTTTACATATGTTATATATGCAATTGCTGAATTGCATCTTTTGGACCCCTTGGTTTGTGTTGGGCTTGGCCCGGTTATGCTTGAGTGATGCTGGTCATAGGTTGGGGCTTTGCCCGGGTTACATTGGGTGGTTTTGACCATGGGATTGGGCGTCATGGACATCAGATTGAGGTAGTGTGACTGTTAGGTTGGGCATGGCTCGAGTTACTTGGATGGAGGGACCATTGGACTTGAGCGACATGGTCGCAGGGACACTAGGTGTCAGATGTTTTGGCGGCTTAGGACTATTTTGGGTGATTACCGCTCACCGGGACTTTGAGTAGTGTGCACACAGAGATACTCTATGATGAGGTGGTTTTGACCACTCATGTGGGTAGAGGCCCCCGTAGTTGCGGTTGGGTTTTTATGGTTGGGGGTTCTTGCCGTAGAAAGCCACGAGGAAGGTGAGGGGCCTTCAAGAAATGGGTGTGCCTTCGGGACGTCGGTACTTGAGACACGAGGTTTCAGGAGGCACATGGTGCCAGGTTACTATCTTGGGCGTGCCTTCGGGACGTCGGTACTTGAGACAGGAGGTGTCAGGAGTCACATGGTGTTGGGTTACTATTTTGGGCGTGCCTTCAGGACGTCAGTACTTGAGACACAAGGTGTCAGGTGGCACATGGTGTCGGGTTACATGACAGAGATTCCGGCATTGGTCGAAGCAGGTGATGCTCCATGGTGGCTGTTGAGCACCAGGGGAGTTTGTATTTATTTATGCATCGTACTATTTTACTACTTTCCTTTTAAATGCATGACTGCTTAAACACATATATTTGGTACGCACCGTTGGGTGGTATCCTACTGATATTTGTCTCAAACCATGCACGGGTCCTTCGGGACGCGTGCAAACTTTATGGACTTACGTGCAATAAAGAGGTCAGCTTCAAGAGATGGGCTACGTTAGTTGTTGCATGGATATGGTAGGGACCTTGAGGTCATGCCTAGCTGGGTTTACTTTGTTTTGTTTACTTTTTGTATTGGCATGCTTATTATAGCTACTCTTGGTTAGCCATTGGCGCCCTGTTTATATTCAGTTGTGAATGACCTTCTCTGGATGCATGTTTTACTGTTCAGTTGTAGTTACATGTTCTTAGCGTGCTGTTGTGTTTATTTATGTTACTGTTGTGTCATTTACTGCTTCCACTGTTTATCTATATTGAATATGCTTCCGCTCTGCGGGTCTGGTTCGAGTCTGCTGAGTCTTTCTCTCCACTGCATCTTTAATGTTATACTTGGACCAGTACCTTTATTATGATCCTCCGAGAGGGTATAGCCTCCCCACTATACCTAACAGACCCTCACTGCTAGTAGGCAGCCTTTGGCATTCGGGGAGGTGCACCTAAGGTAGTAACACCCGACCCGTTCGGCACTGTTCGGGTGGATGGCTGGGTCTGGGATTTTACAAAGTGGTATCAAAGGAGTTCTTGACAGGGATTTAGTAGCAGTGTTTTACTGGCTACTAATGAGTTTTAGGCTTATCGTTTCTTTCTACTGTTTTTAATATTTGGGATATGGTAGAATGGAGATAAGTTTTTGTAACTGGAACTGGGTTTCTAGCTTGTGCTTGGGTGCCTGCAGCCCCAGGTACGAGGGAAGGACCAAGTTACCATGGGTGGGAACTGCTATTTGCTTTTGCTCAGATTAGAGATGATACGATTTCCACCTCAGTGGCTCACTTGACGTGTGATGTTTGTGATTGTGATATGCGACCCTTGACCCAGAATGGTAAGGGAGATTTGGACCTTGGCCTGGTATGGAAAGGCTTGGTTTCTTGGCTTTTGATAGGCACATTTTAGGGTATTTCAATTTCATAATTGCACGTATTCTTTGTGAATGAAAAAAAAATCAAATGTCATGCTTTATATAATTTAAAATGTGAGTTCGTGAAATTTATGATAGAACTGCTAGTTGTGTAAATGAGTTTTCCATGCTTTATATTTTGTCGAATTGCATGATGCAGGATAATTAGGTCTGACTCTTATGAGAGCAGGCAGGTACTATGGCTGAGGCAGTGTAACTGTCAGGATTGGGCGACTCAGTCGTCGGTTTGAGGCAACGTGAGTTATTGGGATGGGAATGGCCCGAGGTACTTGTGATACTTGGCTCTGTTGAGGGTGGGTAAGGAGGCTGTGAGGCCGGGATGCCGTGGGGCATGGGTTGTGGTGAGGCGGGGTAAGGGTAGTTGTTATGCACTGCCTTTTACTGCTTTCCTTATCTGCATAGAATATATTGTTATATATATATGGGTTGTCTAACCATTTATGGTATTCAGCGGGTTACTCCTTGACGGCTCGATGGAGCATCAGGCAGGAGATGATACAGTGCCGCAGGACTAGGGTCAGACTTCGGTACAGGCTGAGCACGAGCCGCAGGTACAGGCTCAGGGACAGGAACAGGTTCAGGATCCAGTGCAGGTAGGACAACAGCAGGGTTTGGCATCGTTCGGGCCATGGCTTGACGAGCAGCTCCGAGCTAGCCTGGTACATGTCATGCAGGGGATTGATAGAGGCGCACAGAGTACAGAGCCTTCTATGGCGTATCTGACGCGGGAGTTCCAGTTGCAGCACCCGCAATTTTTTCAGGTTGAGGGTGGTCCGCCGGCGGCTGAGAACTGGATAGAGAGCATGCAGATGATTTTCGAGCGGCTCGAGACGCCTCCATGGTGGAGGGTCAAGCTGGTGACGTACATGCTGAGTGGACCGGCGAAGCGTTGGTGGGATGTACAGGTATAGTCTCAAATGCATGAGGGACTGGCTTGAAAGGATTTCAAGGGCAGGTTCTTTGAGAACTTCTACCCAGAGACATTGAGGGAAGAGAGAGCTCGGGAGTTCTCGAGTCTTCAGCAGGGAGATATGTCTGTTATGGACTACACAACTACCTTCACAGAGTTGTCTCGTTTTTCACCGGGTATGGTGAGCGACGACGCAGCTAGGGTGAGGCACTTCAAGGATGGGTTACGGAACGCCATTCGGGTACAGGTGAACATCTTCAGGCTGAGTTCTTTGTCTGAAGCAGTGAATCAAGCACTCATAGCCGAGGGCATCAAAAGGGAGAAATCTCGATTGTGCAGGACGACAGTTTCATGTGATGGTCCTAACAGTAGGAAGTGAGGGCGGGATGAGTTCCAGCAGGGCAGTCAGGCCGGGGATTCAGCTAGACCACCTCGTAGTAGTTCTTCAGTTATTTTCTTCCAGTGTGGGCAGTCGGGACATGTTCGGGCTTAGTGCAGTAGGACTATGAAGGAATGTCGGGCATGTGGAAAGGACGGGCATCTGGAGAGGTTTTGCAGGCAACCTTCTCAGATAGCCGGTAGGTAGGGACCAGGACAGACGTTGGCGTCTGGAGTTGGTTCAGGATCGGTACCCGGATAGGGTAGTCGAGGTTCAGCTGTGCGCGGAGGTCATGACGGAGACGGTGGTACCCAGCTAATGGGTCAGTGGCTGGAGACTGGAGCAGCATCGGGAGGTCCGGCGTCAGGCAGCCGTGTTTCAGGGCAGGTGCACGCCGTGGAGCTGCCAGAGGCTGAGCAGGCTAGGAGCTGGTGACAGTTAGAGGTACACCGCGGTGTGACCGTGATCTCCATGTTTCCTTTTTGGCATGACCTGTAGAGGTATGTCTGTTTTGAGTGCACGAGGTGCACATGATCTTTGTGGACTGACTAGATGCTAGTCAATGGGTTGGCACCATATCTGGTGCGTGATATATATATATATATATGTATGAGGTGCCATGGGCATCAGGGCATCGTGGATGCGGGTTACATGAGGTGTCGTGGGCATCGGGGCATCGTGGATGCGGGTTACTTGAGGTGTCGTGGGCATCAGGGAATCATGGATGCGGGTTACTTGAGGTGCCGTGGGAATCGGGGAATCGTGGATGCGGGTTACCTGAGGTGTCGTGGGCATCGGGGCATTGTGGATGCGGGTTACTTGAGGTGTCGTGGGCATCTTGGCATCGTGGATGCGGGTTACATGAGGTGCTCGGCACCAGGACCTCGTAGAGGCGGACACCGATGTAGTGTGGGTTACGTTGGGTGTCGGTAGCGATACAGTAGCACCAACGAGGTGCAGGGGTGACGATGCGTCACGGGAGGATTTTGCGTCCAGAAAACAGCTTAGTGAACCCTGTTTGCTTTAAATTTTGTTGGTTGAGACCGAGTAGGCAATTCCTAATGTGGGGAGCCCCTTGAGGAATTTAGCCAGAACCTTGGGACCGAGGTAGTCTAGGTTGTTAAAATGGGATGGGCGTGTTTGGTGCCATCTCCGAGTTTCGTTTTGTTGCTAGGGGATGAGCTACGTTAAGGTGGGGAGTTTGTAAGAACCCGGGTTTTTTTGAATGGGTCAAAATCCCGACCCTGTTTAAATTTTTGATAGGTTTCCGAGGAAACAGGATTTAATGGGAAGTATCTAGAAATTTCCAAACTACATGCCGTGTACTTCAAGTACATGCCGTGTATGTGTAGGAAAGTGACCGGCCGTGTGCTCACTAAGTACATGTCGTGTGATGACCGTGTATTAGTTTCTTACTACACGGCGTGTAGTTTTGAACACGCCGTGTAGGCCCCCGACCATGTGAGGCCATACATGGCGTGTAAGCCGTTGGCCGGGTAGAACCGAGGGCACACCGTGTTCCCCTTGGACACACTGTGTAGTCTAGCCATGTATAAAGAAAACACATCGCGTGTGAGTATGTCAGTGAGGAAGAGAATAGGAACTCGGTACATGCCGTGTACCCAGAGGTACACGCCATGTACTCATGTCGGCAGGTTCGGGAAGTAAGTCAGAGGACTCATTCCATCTATTGAACAGTTAAATGAAATATACACGGCGTGTAGTCCTAAAGTACACGCCGTGTACTTTCTTTTTTTTTCTTAAACTGGGCAGTAGAGTCATTTTTTAGGCAGAACACCCCTCCTCCGCCCGGATACATGAACCAGGCCAGCCGAACCTCTCTTCCCTTCCCGATCGTCCGTCTGAGACTCATTTCGAGCTCTGATTAGTGTGTTGTAACCCCCTCGGTAAGGCCTTGATTTCCCTTTGGCCGTTTTGTTTGATTTTCGTTCTAGAACGAGTTATATCCCTTTGAGAGGTTTTTAATCTTTTGTAGATTTACAATGTTTTAGACCGAATTGGCAGGTGTTACCGGAGGAGTAGCATCATGCGAGTCTCAGGTAGGTGGTGCATACCTCATTTTGTGTTTTCGTAGTTGTTTGGGTAACGCGGCCTTCAGCGCGTTTTCAGGTATTTTGAGAGGGACCCGTTTTATCTACTTTTTCATACTATAATGCTTATGGGACCTCTGGGATGCTTTTGGGTATGCCCGGTTACCAGTTTGCGTGAGTAGGGCCGGGTGAGGGGTCGTTGCTCATCGGGGCATTTTGGTCGGGGAGCGCCAAAATGGTTTTAATTGAAATATGATTGTTATAAACTGTCTAGTTTAATTTTTTAAAGCCTGTTAAATTGTTAGAGGCATTTAAGACCTCTGTGTTGGTATGGGAAAACACCGGTATAGTGCAATTTAACTGTTTAGTTGGTTTTTCCGGGTTATGGTTTCTGTTTACATATGTTATATATGAAATTGCTGAATTGCATCTGCTGGACCCCTTGGGTTGTATTGGACTTGGTCCGGTTACGCTTGAGTGATGCTGATCACAGGTTGGGGATTTTCCCGGGTTACTTTGGGTGGTTTTGACCACGGGATTGGGCGTCATGGACGTTGGAGAGAGGCAGTGTGACTGTCAGGTTGGGCATGGCCCAAGTTACTTGGATGGAAAGACCATCAGACTTGAGCAACATGGTCGCAGGGACACGAGGTGTCAGATGTTTTGGTGTCTTAGGACTATTTTGGGTGATTACCGCTCATCGGGACATTGAGTAGTGTGCACACAGAGATACTCCGTGATGAGGTGGTTTTGACCACTCGTGTGGGTAGAGGCCCCTATAGTTGCGGTTAGGTTTTTCTGGTTGGGGGTGCTTGCCGTAAAAATCCATGGGGAAGGTGAGGAGTCTTCAGGAAATGGGCGTGCCTTCGGGACGTCGGTACTTGAGACACGAGGTGTCAGGAGGCACATGGTGCCAGGTTACTATCTTGGGCGTGCCTTCTGGACGTCGGTGCTTAAGACACGAGGTTTCAGGAGGCACATGGTGCTGGGTTACTATTTTAGGCGTGCCTTCGGGACATCAGTACTTGAGACACGAGGTATCAGGTGGCACATGGTGTTGGGTTACACGACAGAGATTCCGGCTTGGCCGAAGCAGGTGACGCTCCATGGTGGCTGTTGATCACCAGTGGAGTTTGTATTTATTTGTGAATCGTACTGTTTTCTACTTTCCTTGTAAATGCATGACTGCTTAAACACATATATTTGGTACGCACCATTGGGTGGTATCCTACTGAGATTTGTCTCACACCCTACACGGGCCCTTCGGGATGCGTGCAGAGTTTATGGACTTACATGTAGGAAAGAGGCCAGCTTCAGGAGCTGGGCTGCGTTAGTTGTTGCATGGAGATGGTATGGACCTTTAGGTCATGCCTATCTAGGTTTACTTTGTTTTTTTTACTTTCTATATTGGCATGCTTATTGTAGCTACTGTTGGTTAGCCATCAGCGCCCTGTTTATATTCCGTTGTGTATGACCTTCTCTAGATGCATGTTTTACTGTTTAGTTGTAGTTACATGTTCTTAGCATGCTGTTGTGTTTATTTCCACTATTGTTGTGTCATTTACTGCTTCCACTGTTTATCTATATTGATTATGCTTCCGCTCTGAAGAACTGGTTCGAGTCTGCTGAGTCTTTCTCTCCACTGCATCTTTACTGTTATACTTGGACCAGTACCCTTATTATGATCCTCCGAGAGGGTATAGCCTCCCCACTATACCTAACAGACCCTCGCTGCTAGTCAGCAGCCTTTGGTGTTCGGGGAGGTGTGCCTAAGGTAGTAACACCCGACCCGTTCCGCACTGTTCGGGTGGCTGTCTGGGTCTGGGATGTTACAGTAACCATACATGATTAAGGAAAATTGGACATTAAATAATTTTAATTTAAGAATAAATGTTGAATTATCTAATGTAATAAAATATTATTTTAATGTGGCTTTATGTTGATTTAGTTTATTTATAGAAATCATTATCATATTTTGGAGATTATATTATTAGGTCATATACATTTTTTGTATGATACATTAAGATTGATTAATGATATTGGGAGATAAATATTAAATTTACCTTAGATTATTATGTGATCAAATCATTCTATTTTTTTTATTTTAATCTTAATGAAGTATACTGTGAATAATTTTAAGGTTATTTGTTTATCAAATGATATAAGTTGAACTTTGAGTGTAATTATTCAGGCTTTGGGTATTAATGTTAAATTTATTTATATGAGAGTTTATTCATTCTGAGAATTATCTATTTATTACTCTTATTGTATTACATAATTTCCAATGATATGAGTAATATCTTATTATCATTTTTATGGATTATGTGATCTGTTATATGTTATCTTTAGTGTTTTATGCTTAAAACAATTCATTTTGATATTAATTTCAATGAGTAAGAAATGATGTGGAAATTGACCGATGAAAAACCACAGGATTAGATTGTTCATATGAAATAAAATTAAATAAACTAAGTATATTCTCTTGGGAAAATTCCTTATCATTAGGAAAATTTTCTTCAAACAAAAAAATATTGTCTTATTACCCTTAATTCTACTGAATTTATGATATTTTGTCACCTCTTTAATATATGGTTTTGGGGTTATTAACTTTCTCATGATCAGTCAAATTATTTTGATCATTTATCTATGGATATTAAATTTATTCAATGTTTATGATTTCATTTTCCATGAATTTTATCCAATTTTAAAACCATTTTATGTGTTATTCCCAGAGACCTTTGTATTTTTGTTAGCTTCTTTTTAATTGGATGTTTTATTGACCCCTTTTACTATGTGGGTTTTCTATAAAGGATCATTCAAATGTCAACCACATGATTCCATATAATAAGGAATAACTATAAGGGAAAAATTTATTAATGCGTGGGAGAATGTTACACCACATAATTTTATGAAATATTATTCCCAAATGAAATTAATTTCATCGATAGCTTGTGTTATAGAAAACCCTGAATTTAAATAAAAAATAATATACTATTAAAATATTATTCTTTAATGTGATCGCTATAACCTATCCATTAAATATGAATTAATGTATATGAATTACTAATTTATGAAAAATACATGGTTTATACATGTATACAATAAATTAATTTGTTAATAATTGAATAGAAATGAAAATTTAAATCATCTGAAAGTTAATGAAATTTTTTTTCTAAGAAACTATTTTTATACAACCTATGTGTTTTAATATTAATAAAATAAATAAATAAGTATTAATTAAGTTCATATATTATATAATTAATCAATTTCTTTCTAATTAATTTAATATTTTTTACTAATTATGGGATAATAACAAAATCGGTTTTATGATTAAAAAATATATTTTTATAAAAAGTGGTTATGCCAAAAAATTATTTTCAATTTTTTTATTACACATTATAAAATTTTATATGAAAAAATAAAATAAAAATTATTAATTCAACATGTAAAAATTATGTTAGATTAGATTTTTGTAAATTTTTTCAACATAGCAACTTTTTTATGAATAGTCAAAAAATTGATTTTCATTTAAAAACTACTTTCTGTTTAAAGAAATAAATAACAACTATTTTGTTTTAAAAGGGATTTAAAATTCAAATTTTTTCGATTATAATAATTTTAATCCAATTTAGGTCATTGGAATATATTTCATGTTGAATTTTGATATAATTTCCATTTATAATTTTAAAATATTATTCACTAGAAATCAGTTTTTTCATCCTGTCTACAAGTTTGATTTTAAATTATGACACATTTATGAATTGAATTTATAAAAATGGATTTCATATTTGGAATAAATTTATATAATATTATATAATAATGTCCACTTAATTGTTTTCATAATGAATTGTAAAAATAGTAAAAATTAATTACTAGGGTCAAGGTTAAAACATGTTTTCGAGGGGTTTCACTAAAAGGATAAGGTCTAAAATGACCAAAATATTGTCGAATTAATATTTTATATCCATATTTCAACCTTATATAATATATGGTTTATTATGATCCATTTTCTATCATTATGGAATGTTCAAAATTTTGGTATTTCATTTTCATTTCAACAACTCCAAGTGTGTACTCTCCACCTCTTATAAAATGGCACCACATTTCATCCCCATTAAACACATAAAAAATACTTTTTTATTTGAAAATATCTACCCAAATTCTTTAATTAATTTCACTAAAACAACCTATAGTCCATGGTTTCATCAAAAACTCAATCTAGGGATGTTGTGATATAATCCTAAAGAGGTGATTCGAAGAAGTGGTATCATTCTTTACCAAGATGTTTTGTTTTTTTTCTTATAACATCACCTTAAAATTTTAGTAAAACGTGATTAAATTATAAAATATTTATATTTAATGTAATAGGATTTTATTTTGTTAATTTGTTGACCTATAACCATATCCAGTTCCATAAAATTGGAAATGAAACCATTGTTCTTATGTATAGTAGACCACAACCTCACGAATTAATGTAATTTGTTTTCCATAATTTACTGACTTGGATGTTTATGGTGATGGATTTAATGTTTTTATATTAAATTAATTACATATTTATAATTCTTAAAAATTAAAATATCATTCACTTTCTTACCTTATTATCTAAGGAAAAATGATAACTTTGTTCTTATGTATGACAGACTACCCCCTCGCAAAGCGATGCAATTCATTTTTTTATTTCAAAATCACATGAATGGTATATCAAAGTCTATTTAAAGAAATAATATAAAATTTATGATAAATTTATAATTATTTAGATATAAAATAACACTTAACTTATTTTCATTGTGATCATTTAATCATTGAAACGTTCCTCTTGTGTATGTACAACCTACCGTCTCTATGATTGTAACATTATTCATTTCACTTAACCATATTTCATGGTTGGTTTTAAAATTATAATTTATTTATAAATATGATAATTATTTATTTATTATTATTTTGGATATGATGGAATAATGACCCACTTTATCCTGGTCAACACACCAATTCCATTTTGAATTTATGAACTAAACATCCTCAAGACACCTGACGTGGACATAAAAGATTAAGTAATTAAATATGTCATTAAAGTGAATGAAGTAAGTTGTTTAATAATAATTTATTTATCTTCTAAATGGTTTTAAAAAAAATACTTGATGAAATTTTATTATATAGGAGATAAAGGACATACACAGAAATTCAGGACTTGATGTTAAGAATTTATATTTTCTCTTTTATTTATGTGAGACATATGAAATATTCACCACTCATTTCATTTGTGCGGCATATATACTAACAAATTGGAAAGTTATATAAAAAAACACATTATTTTCATGATATCTAATGTTTAATTTTATGATATTATTCAATGAGTCGTATGATTCCAAAGTTTAAAAGTTGTAGGATATTTTCATCTCACTTATATTTCCATGGGACACATTCCATGTTCACCACTTATTTATTTTTTGTGTTATCTATAATTAAAAGGAATTTAATTTATGATAATTATAATAAATATTATGGGATATAAATATCCATATAATGTTAATGATTTCATGGGGTATAAGATTCAAAAGATACCAAATTAGTAAGGTTTTGTTATGATACAATCTCTATGTTTATAGAGATTGTTTATGATCATGCTTCCGATGATGAACTCTTATGATGTAAAACTCAAGAAACTCATGAATTTTATTATACTATGGTTTTTATTGATAATAAATGTTTTTAAATTCATTTTCAACACTTTTAGTACTCATGAAACTATAAGTCAATTTTTAAGGAAAAATGCATTCATTTTTATCTTTGGTCAAAAATATATTCTCTTCCATGCCCATGTTTTATAAATTTTTCCAATAATTCTTTACTAATAAAAAATTATTATTAGATTCATTTTTTCATTTTTTTGGATTTTTAAAAAGTGGTTTAAAATGAAAATTATTGTTATTTTCTAAATGACGTACTTTTAACATTTTACCTAAAATGTGATATGAATCTTTGTTTAAAAATGTTTATAATAAATGGTATTTCTACCATCATGACCACTAAATTGTTTTAGGATTATTTTATAATTTTATAAGTCTCTTTTAAATGATTTTTTATTTAATATTTGTTAAATTTTTAGATTTTAAGTAAGAGATGTCTCTAAACCACCAATTTTTTCAGGTTCTGAAATTTCTCTCTCTAACTCCAATTCCCTCTCTCTTAAATATAATATAATTATTATAAATTATTTATATTTGTCTCTCATATATATACCTATATTATTATACCTTCATTTTATGGGTATCTAAATTAATTAGGTTCATTTCTCAAATTCCTTCATGATGAATTTAACTTTGATTAGGATACGAGGCTATATTATGAAACTCATTTTCTTTCCATGGTTAATTTTTTTGCTTATGCCTTATGATTGATTTCATTTTTGTTGACAACATAAATCAAGAACTTATTATGACTATTGTGCACAAATATCACTCTAATGTATTGGGTATTTATTTGTTCTCATGAGACCTTATGTATATAATTAAAAAGTAAACCTAATTCATTATAATAATTTTTCCACCATGTGATATTGTCTAGTAGTTATCCAATACTCATGTTTATGCCATGTTATATGTTGAAAAAACTTTTAATAAATTACAATTATCTTTTGATACCATGTTATTTATGATATGATTCGATGCGATTATTCATTAGCCCTTTATTTTATGATAGCACGTTTTACCTTTGAGTTGCATATTTTGTTTCCTTATCATGTTTATTCCCTTGCTTGGATTACTCACTGACCACATTCTTTATCTATTAGCTTGGATATCCTGTAACACCCCAGGATTTCAGAGTGTGTTATTTCTTAAAAATAATTCAATAACTTGCACTACACGCAACACCGAGTTCAATCACACCATTAAAAGAGGTCATGAATAGTATTAACTACATTTTGAACTTTATATAATCCTTATAATTGTAGAATCCCTATTATGAGTTTCTTAGTCATAATGCAAGAACAAATTCATTTTCAGTATTTCACTTTTATCAACTTCTAATAGTGAAACGTTTTTAAATACAATATTTTAAACTTTTTGACTAAATGGAGACATCAAAAAATTTAAAATGAAACATCCCAAGCGTCCACAGTACGCTTTCCTTTGGATAAAACAGTAGTGTGTGTTGTACGCAACTTCGAGTTCTAACACACCGTAACCAATCAAACTAGTTGTTATGAATAGTAATACCTACTTTTTGAAGTTATATATATTTTATCTTTTAAAATGGACTTCATTTTTGGATTCGGAATATTAAATTTAGCCTAAGGTAAAATTTTGGTACTTTTCGGATAACTTTCATATTTTGATGAATAGTGAAAATTACTAAATTTTAATTAAAAACAATTTTTTAATCAAAATAATTAATAGTGATAAATTATGAATTTGAGTGGTTTTAAAGTATATTTAGAATATATTTTTACTATTTAATATAATGTTGGTCATTGGACATAATTTTACAATTAAACCGAACATAAACAAGTGTCAATCTTTTGATAGTTATTATCTCTTAAAAAACGCTTTTTGTTTTGACAGCGGGAATTAATTTTAAATTAATTTCTGCCACTTCTGTGTTTTGAATTTAGGAAAATGGATTCCATATTTGGAATCAGGATGTTCAAATTGTGTAAATGGGTAACTTTTATTTTTAGACATTTTGAATAATTACTGCGGTAAATATTTTATTTACCATGGTTAAGGGTAAATCCGGTAAATAAGGGTTAAAAAATAATATTATAATAATACTAAATTACCCTAAAACGTGTCTTAACCCTATTGGTTGATACATAGTCGACCATGGGCATCTTTGGGTGTATTTTGGGACCCCATGGATCCACTTGTAAGTGATAATGACACTTTATTTTAATTTAGTTAAAATGAATACAAAAATGACACAAGCATATATCTTTTAGAACAACAATTTTTACATAGGGTTATATATGTTGGATTTTAGATTATAAATATTCATTAGAAAGCTAAAGCGATTTCCTACATAATGATATTTTATTTATAATTTTTAGACATTGAATAATTTATTTTATTTATGACACAATGATGATGCAGTAATTACTATAATAGTGAAAAATTAAAATAATTGATATTATAAATACCCAAATAATTATAATATGAAACTCTTAATGAATTAAACTAATTTTATATGATAATATGATATATTAGGATTGATTTAATTTACTTTGTTCGAAGTAATCAATCTGTTAGGAGTTTCAAAAAAATCAACTATTGAATAGTGTCAAAATTGACATAAAAGAGTTCTTAAAACAAATATTATATTATTAATTGATATTAAATTCCTAAAAATCTAAGGTTCGGCCAAGAGATTTATATTATGATAGGTTCCTCATTAATGGACCACTTGGGGGTCTCTTGGATGTATATAGTAAGTTTATTAACCATATTATATAAAAATACAAAGAGACATTGTAAAAGTGAAACTAATTTACTTAGAGTTAATACTTAAAGATAAGGTTAATATAAGTACCCAAACCTGTCTAAATTCTATTGGTTGAGTGTTTTTCGACCTATCCCCACCTTAACCTTTGAATAGTCAACTTTGGAGCCATTAGAAACCGAATATGAATTTATTATAAATTAATATTTCTAGCTTTTCCAAAGGTGCCCCTCACCCCTCTTATAAAAGGGCACTCCTCCTTCTCATTTCTTCACACCTCTAAAGCCTTTTGGTTCGGCCAAACTCTGCCCAACTAATCTCCCAACATCCCTCACTACAACCTAGAGGCCTTAGTTTGATCAGAAATCCAACCTAAGGATCCCTTTTGATCAAATCAAAAGGAAGAACCCGAAGAAGAGGTAATGATTTCACCACCCTTTTCTAAGTTCCTTCTTCTTCCACTTCCTCTTTCTTTGTTCTTACCATTCTAAAATAATAACTCCAGTATCTTACATATACTGTGATGTTATTATAAATATGGTACAACCATATTCAGTATTCTATCCACCCTTTGAATAACATGTCACCATACGTGCGTACGTACGGCTTACCGTCTCCACGTCGTGGTGTAATTGTTATTCAATATATTATTATTTGGATGGGTATAATAATGATGTGTAACTCATGTAAATAATAAATATAACATATTAATGATTCTTTATATATGATATACCATCCATTTATATATTATTTTAATATCAAAAGAATGATATTGTCGCTCGTGCGTACGTACGGACTACCGTCTCCACGAACGCGATGAGATTCATTCTCCATCGTATCCATTCAAGTATAATTATCATTTGATGATTTAAAAATGATGTTTAAGGACTTGATATCATTCTGGATATGAATAATATACAACCTATCCTTTACAAACATGTCTTACGTAACAAAACATATAAAAGAAAACAAGTAAGTTAACACCCGATATAATGATAATACTAAGATATTATTAACAAAACAATGTTAAAAGATCATATATGATATCATATTATTATATATGATTCTTGTATAATTTAATAACAACTATTTCACCATTATACAGGAGGTTAACCTACTCCAACCAAGGAAAAGTACAAGGTAAGGGTTATTTCACAATCTCTTCATTATCCGAGGTTGTTTATACGTAATAATCTACTGGGATCTCTTTATCATCCACATCCATGTTTCTTAAAAATGTATTTCAAAACATTTTTACTATTTACTAAAATATGAGTTAAAGTCATTTATACCCTTTTTGACTTTTATAAGTGGTTTATAAAGGAATCTTTCCGTCATTTTCAAAACAAAGTCCTTTTTAACCTTTTCGACAGAATTGAGGTAAGAATGTTTTTTTTAACTTATACGGCGGGTGCGGTTATTTTACGCCGTTATAAAATCTTCAAAGCTTTCCTTACAAGCTTATAAGAATATTTTCAAAGAAAATGTTTTATTTTATATGGATCTTAAATGATTTCAAAATAAAAGGAGATATTTCTTTAAAAAGAATTTTGATTTCATCTATGTCAACATCCTTTGATGGATTTTAAGATTATTTGAAGTTGATTTATTATGATACAAAACTTCTATATTGTATTGAAGGTTTTGTGATATGTTTGACTATGGATGTGCTATTTTTATACCATTCATAGTTTATGGTGAAATTATTGACATTTCGTATGCTAGTTTTAATACGAATGTTTATGTTATGTTTAAACCTTTTCATATGGGAATGCATTGGACTTAATAAGTGACGGGTGGAGCCCGCTATAGCTCCTCGATGCATCGGTAGGTATCATGAGACAAACTAGTTTCTTGGCACAAGGCCTTGACAAAATCTTATTTGTAGTCTTGGCACGAGGCCTTGGCTATGTGGTTATGATAGTCTGGCATTATGCATTCCAACATTATGAAAGTGGTTATTGATATTGCATGTGATTATTCTATTAGTAGAATATCCATGTGAATAAGTAAATGGCATTATTTCATTTTACTTTTGCCATACTATGTTGAAGTTCAATTTTAAAAGGCTTTTGTTTTAGTAATTCATTGCCTTAAATGTTTATGCTTATTTTGAATGTTCCGCTATATTGTTATCCTTACTGGGCATTTGAGCTCACCCCTTTTCTATGTTTTATTTTTCCCAGGTAGTGAAGAAGTAAATTATGAATGACTTGCAGGGATATTATGAGGGGTTAATAGTGTGGATATGAAGACTTTGTTGTTGTAGTAGTTTTTCACTTTGAAATGTAATGTAAAACTTTATGATTATATCTAGTGTTTCCAAGGCTACTAAACCAATCGGTCTTTCGGGATTTGATCTTTCTTGTGATCATGCCAATGTTACGAAGTAATGCACCGACTCTGGGTAGCTGGGGTCGGGGCGTTACAGTTGGTATCAGAGGAAGTTTAGTACAAACCTTGGAAGCTAGATTTAGATAAACTCTGATTAGAGCACGTAGACCTAAGATGAACTTTGAGGATTAGTATAGAAGAACTTCCTAGAATTTTGGTATTGTAGAGATTTTGTGAGTTTTCCGAGCAATACATCCCTGTCTGGATACGAGCAGGTAGAGGCGGCTCTGGCACAGATGTACCTAGGGGTAAAACCCGAAAACACCGCTTTGAGCTAGACTCGAACGGGAACTGGTGCACGACAACGGGCCTTGCTGAACTCTTGGTTACGACACTCCCGGGGGATATGCTTAGGATAACTCTCATTTTCTTTACAAATAATTTTGAAGGGATTATGAGTATATACTTCCTCAAAGAAAACATTCTTATTATTATGGATTATATCCATAAATAGTTCAATTTATGTTAAGTGTTTTATAAGTATGGGATTATGTATTTTGATTCATAAACTGATATAGTGTATGCCATTTTTTAGAAATGGAGCCCAGTAGAAGAAATGAGAACTCCAGAAATGCACATGATCCAAAGAGAAGGAAGGATCATATCTTTCATGGTCTTAAGCTAGAATTTATAAGAGGAATAGTCTCCCATGTATTATCATCATGTGAAGAAATAATATCATGTGTTGATAAGATAAGTAAAGAGTTTACTGAGTCCTATGGCTTTGAAGGGAAGCAAGAGAAGAAAAGGATGGAAGAGAGAAAAATGGATAAAGGGAAGAGGGAAAAGAGGAATTTTCCCATATGTGGTAACTGTGGGAAGAAACACCCTGGAACTTGCCTGAAAGGAATGGGAGTTTGTTATAAGTGTGGAGGAAAAGGGCACAAAGTACGTGACTGCAAGGGTGAGAAAATGGTTTCAAATGTACAATGCTTCATTTGCAAGGAGTTTGGACACTACGCGAACCTATGTCCCAGTCATCAGACTATGCCGCAAATGATGTTATTGGATAATAATCAGGTTATGATACTACCACAGATGAAGAGGAATGATTAGAGTTCTTATGTTGATTATGTCAATTGAGTGTTGTATCAACAATGTACTTGTTATAATAATTATGGAGTATATAAGGATTGTACTGCAGTACTATTTCATTAAGGACTTGAGATTGTGTGGAACAAAGAAAAGTGACTCAATAGCAGGATAAATTTTTGGAAAATATATGGTTGAGAGAATGATAAATCATAATATAATTCTGATACTGAGGTAGTGATTTTGGAATAATACATGATTATTTTGGAAAAAATATATTGGATATTCTTGACTTCCTTGGAACTGATTAATGATTTGTATATTCCATCATTGTTGGGGTTTAAAACATTTTTGGATTGATGAAGTATATCCAGCATTCTATATGGAATAAGGGATCATGAATGTAATCAATAAGGAATATGGTAATACATGATGAAGGTATTCATATGATATTACGGGGTAAAAAGGATCTATATTATGTTTACCTTCCTTATAAATGTTAGACTGTGAGTTTGGACAGAATTATTTTGGATAGTTCTAGTTTGGATTATTTTGGATTTCCATAAAAGGACAACCCGGAGGTCGGGCGGCAACCCGTCGCGTCCGGCAAGGCTGCGAGACTTGAACCCGCAACCAAAGGGCGACAAGGGTGTATCACCTACCACTATCCCACGAGATGTCCTGGATTAAATAAAGTAGTTTTTTAAAAGATCTGGTAGATGAATTATAAATTCGTTTATTTTGGAACCCTCTATAAATAGTATAAATAGAATTTTTTTTTACGAGTGAATGATGAGTTTTGGTAGAAATTTATTAATGGATAAAACTCTAATTATAAACTAAGTATATCTCCTTATTATCTTATCCAATCTCAAAAATAAATTCCTCAACATTAATAATAGAAACTTAGAACAAAAATGTTGTCCTAGATGGTACCTTAAATCATCACAAATTTATGGCTTTGGGATTGTTGGCCTTTTCATAGCCATGTTCTCTACCACTCTCCATCAGATAATTGATGGCTAGATTTTTCTTCCATATCCATATTTTCTTACATGGAACCCTAGTATGTGTTATTTTCGGTAATCTTCATACTTTCGACTCTTTATTTTAAATAGAGGCCTCGTTAATTCATTTTTCGATGTGGGATTTCAACTAAGATATTTTGAAACGTCAAAAATGTGTTATCCCAATACCCTATATTTTGTTGAACCGATGGTACTTCAAATCATCATAGATTGATGAGTTTAAGGACCTCAATTATACACTTGTTTGTGATTGATGACCTCAATCACTACCTATAAATATTTACGTTTTTCCTCCGATTATATGTCTCTAATTTCCACCAATGTTCTCCTAATCGAGATCATAATTTGGTGGTGACCCTTTAATTTCTCTTTTCCTCATATTAAGACTAAATTTTAGTAACCCAATTTCCAATGTGGGTTTTCCCACAAATATATTTTCTACTTTCAACCTTTTATCTTCGAAGAACAATTTCAAATTGCGAGGACGCAATTTATTGAAGGAGGGGAGAATGTAACACCCCAGGATTTCAGAGTGTGTTATTTCTTAAAAATAATTCAATAACTTGCACTACACGCAACACCGAGTTCAATCACACCATTAAAAGAGGTCATGAATAGTATTAACTACATTTTGAACTTTATATAATCCTTATAATTTTAGAATCCCTATTATGAGTTTCTTAGTCATAATGCAAGAACAAATTCATTTTCAGTATTTCACTTTTATCAACTTCTAATAGTGAAACGTTTTTAAATACAATATTTTAAACTTTTTGACTAAATGGAGACATCAAAAAATTTAAAATGAAACATCCCAAGCGTCCACAGTACGCTTTCCTTTGGATAAAACAGTAGCGTGTGTTGTACGCAACTTCGAGTTCTAACACACCGTAACCAATCAAACTAGTTGTTATGAATAGTAATACCTACTTTTTGAAGTTATATATATTTTATATTTTAAAATGGACTTCATTTTTGGATTCGGAATATTAAATTTAGCCTAAGGTAAAATTTTGGTACTTTTCGGATAACTTTCATATTTTGATGAATAGTGAAAATTACTAAATTTTAATTAAAAACAATTTTTTTAATCAAAATAATTAATAGTGATAAATTATGAATTTGAGTGGTTTTAAAGTATATTTAGAATATATTTTTACTATTTAATATAATTTTGGTCATTGGACATAATTTTACAATTAAACCGAACATAAACAAGTGTCAATCTTTTGATAGTTATTATCTCTTAAAAAACGCTTTTTGTTTTGACAGCGGGAATTAATTTTAAATTAATTTCTGCCACTTCTGTGTTTTGAATTTAGGAAAATGGATTCCATATTTGGAATCAGGATGTTAAAATTGTGTAAATGGGTAACTTTTATTTTTAGACATTTTTAATAATTACTGCGGTAAATATTTTATTTACCATGGTTAAGGGTAAATCCGGTAAATAAGGGTTAAAAAATAATATTATAATAATACTAAATTACCCTAAAACGTGTCTTAACCCTATTGGTTGATACATAGTCGACCATGGGAATCTTTGGGTCTATTTTGGGACCCCATGGATCCACTTGTAAGTGATAATGACACTTTATTTTAATTTAGTTAAAATGAATACAAAAATGACACAAGCATATATCTTTTAGAACAACAATTTTTACATAGGGTTATATATGTTGGATTTTAGATTATAAATATTCATTAGAAAGCTAAAAAGATTTCCTACATAATGATATTTTATTTATAATTTTTAGACATTGAATAATTTATTTTATTTATGACACAATGATGATGCAGTAATTACTATAATAGTGAAAAATTAAAATAATTGATATTATAAATACCCAAATAATTATAATATGAAACTTTTAATGAATTAAACTAATTTTATATGATAATATGATATATTAGGATTGATTTAATTGACTTTGTTCGAAGTAATCAATCTGTTAGGAGTTTCAAAAAAATCAACTATTGAATAGTGTCAAAATTGACATAAAAGAGTTCTTAAAACAAATATTATATTATTAATTGATATTAAATTCCTAAAAATCTAAGGTTCGGCCAAGAGATTTATATTATGATAGGTTCCTCTTTAATGGACCACTTGGGGGTCTCTTGGATGTATATAGTAAGTTTATTAACCATATTATATAAAAATACAAAGAGACATTGTAAAAGTGAAACTAATTAACTTAGAGTTAATACTTAAAGATAAGGTTAATATAAGTACCCAAACCTGTCTAAATTCTATTGGTTGAGTGTTTTTCGACCTATCCCCACCTTAACCTTTGAATAGTCAACTTTGGAGCCATTAGAAACCGAATATGAATTTATTATAAATTAATATTTCTAGCTTTTCCAAAGGTTCCCCTCACCCCTCTTATAAAAGGGCACTCCTCCTTCTCATTTCTTCACACCTCTAAAGCCTTTTGGTTCGGCCAAACTCTGCCCAACTAATCTCCCAACATCCCTCACTACAACCTAGAGGCCTTAGTTTGATCAGAAATCCAACCTAAGGATCCCTTTTGATCAAAT
Source organism: Viscum album (assembly GCA_963277665.1). Lineage (NCBI taxonomy): Eukaryota > Viridiplantae > Streptophyta > Magnoliopsida > Santalales > Viscaceae > Viscum > Viscum album. The sequence goes on along the minus strand of OY728139.1, from coordinate 682,110,691 downwards.
CAAAAGGAAGAACCCGAAGAAGAGGTAATGATTTCACCACCCTTTTCTAAGTTCCTTCTTCTTCCACTTCCTCTTTCTTTGTTCTTACCATTCTAAAATAATAACTCCAGTATCTTACATATAATGTGATGTTATTATAAATATGGTACAACCATATTCAGTATTCTATCCACCCTTTGAATAACATGTCACCATACGTGCGTACGTACGGCTTACCGTCTCCACGTCGTGGTGTAATTGTTATTCAATATATTATTATTTGGATGGGTATAATAATGATGTGTAACTCTTGTAAATAATAAATATAACATATTAATGATTCTTTATATATGATATACCATCCATTTATATATTATTTTAATATCAAAAGAATGATATTGTCGCTCGTGCGTACGTACGGACTACCGTCTCCACGAACGCGATGAGATTCATTCTCCATCGTATCCATTCAAGTATAATTATCATTTGATGATTTAAAAATGATGTTTAAGGACTTGATATCATTCTGGATATGAATAATATACAACCTATCCTTTACAAACATGTCTTATGTAACAAAACATATAAAAGAAAACAAGTAAGTTAACACCCGATATAATGATAATACTAAGATATTATTAACAAATCAATGTTAAAAGATCATATATGATATCATATTATTATATATGATTCTTGTATAATTTAATAACAACTATTTCACCATTATACAGGAGGTTAACCTACTCCAACCAAGGAAAAATACAAGGTAAGGGTTATTTCACAATCTCTTCATTATCCGAGGTTGTTTATACGTAATAATCTACTGGGATCTCTTTATCATCCACATCCATGTTTCTTAAAAATGTATTTCAAAACTTTTTTACTATTTACTAAAATATGAGTTAAAGTCATTTATACCCTTTTTGACTTTTATAAGTGGTTTATAAAGGAATCTTTCCGTCATTTTCAAAACAAGGTCCTTTTTTACCTTTTCGACAGAATTGAGGTAAGAATGTTTTTTTTAACTTATACGGCGGGTGCGGTTATTTTACGCCGTTATAAAATCTTCAAAGCTTTCCTTACAAGCTTATAAGAATATTTTCAAAGAAAATGTTTTATTTTATATGGATCTTAAATGATTTCAAAATAAAAGGAGATATTTCTTTAAAAAGAATTTTGATTTCATCTATGTCAACATCCTTTGATGGATTTTAAGATTATTTGAAGTTGATTTATTATGATACAAAACTTCTATATTGTATTGAAGGTTTTGTGATATGTTTGACTATGGATGTGCTATTTTTATACCATTCATAGTTTATGGTGAAATTATTGACATTTCGTATGCTAGTTTTAATACGAATGTTTATGTTATGTTTAAACCTTTTCATATGGGAATGCATTGGACTTAATAAGTGACGGGTGGAGCCCGCTATAGCTCCTCGATGCATCGGTAGGTCTCATGAGACAAACTAGTGTCTTGGCACAAGGCCTTGACAAAATCTTATTTGTAGTCTTGGCACGAGGCCTTGGCTATGTGGTTATGATAGTCTGGCATTATGCATTCCAACATTATGAAAGTGGTTATTGATATTGCATGTGATTATTCGATTAGTAGAATATCCATGTGAATAAGTAAATGGCATTATTTCATTTTACTTTTGCCATACTATGTTGAAGTTCAATTTTAAAAGGCTTTTGTTTTAGTAATTCATTGCCTTAAATGTTTATGCTTATTTTGAATGTTCCGCTATATTGTTATCCTTACTGGGCATTTGAGCTCACCCCTTTTCTATGTTTTATTTTTCCCAGGTAGTGAAGAAGTAAATTATGAATGACTTGCAGGGATATTATGAGGGGTTAATAGTGTGGATATGAAGACTTTGTTGTTGTAGTAGTTTTTCACTTTGAAATGTAATGTAAAACTTTATGATTATATCTAGTGTTTCCAAGGCTACTAAACCAATCGGTCTTTCGGGATTTGATCTTTCTTGTGATCATGCCAATGTTACGAAGTAATGCACCGACTCTGGGTAGCTGGGGTCGGGGCGTTACATATCCTATGTAGTTTTAGGACATAATATGTTTATGAGATCTCATTATAGATAATTAAATAAGGATTTCATATTTTAAGTTTTCTTTAAATGTATCATGAACCTAGCCTTCCAAATATAGTAGGCCTCATTATCTCTGGGGTTTCATTTGTTGTATATTTAATTATAAAAATAATGGAATAATATATAAAATTCATGGGTCTATAAAAAAGTTGTTCTAGGGAACTTATTATTTTCCCTAGATCCAAAATCTCTAGAATTTTTTCCCATTTGTAACTCATTATTATGGATTCTATAACATGTTTCATCCATTTATGAATCAATTATATCTTTTTGGGAATCAGAATCAAATTTATGAGAATAAAATATTTATATAAACTATTTAAACATTCCATTAACATCCCCTTGATAATTTTAGGAGTCAAATTTTGTTTTTTTTCTAATATGAAGGTCGGGTTTGTTCTGGGATAATAGGGGTAGCTAATTATTTTAACACCCCTTGATCATTCCATGATAAGTTCAGATCGTTTTTGTAACCAAAATTGTATTGATTGGAAAAAGGATTATTGAAAACATGGTTTCTAACTCTAAATTAAAAAAATTAGGAACTATCTTCAGGACCCACATAAATATCAAATTTTGGGTGACAAGTTTGGGAATGGATATATACCCCACAATGAAAAAAATTCTTCCTAATTTAATTTTAATTAACAAAAAAAAACCTCGCTGATAGTCTCAGCCACATGAATAACACCCTTCCTTATTATCTTGTGTTAGAATTATTTGAAAGTTTGTTATATACTTGTTTTATCTCATTAGCTATCATGTCTTGGAAATCACTACCAAAAAATTGATTCATAAATTTTTTGTGATAATGAGTAAGGATATTATATAATGTATCCATCAAGAGATGAGGGTAATGTTGAAAATTGAGACATTGTCTAAGAACTTATCTAAAGTGTTCATAAGTATCATGGAAAATTTCATCCTAATATTAAATAAAACCATTTATCTTATTCCTCACTTCATTAGTGGTGTTCCATGGATAAACTTTCCAAAAAAAGGATTGAATAAATGGTCCCAATTATCTAATATTAGCTTATCTAAGTTCTAGAACCAACTTCAATACGAAATTTTTAATGAAAATGGGAAGTCTTTTAACCTATGATCCTCTTCATTCAACCCATTCAATGTTAACTATTGTACTGAATCATACAAATCCCTAATGAAATCAATATAACCCTTGTTTTTATGACCACTAAAGGAGGGTAACATTATGAGGTAAGTTTATTTAATATCAAATTTAATATAATTAGGGGATAGTGGTATAAAACATAGATTATTATAAATAGTTGGATGATATAAATACCTATGCCTTATCCTATAATAATTATCCATACTAGGTTTAGTCACAACCAGAGATTTATTTCCCACTATAACTCTATGAAATTTCGTATTTTTGGATATCTATTTACTCTTTTTCCCCTTCTTAATAATAGAATAATGTATGTTTCTCTTAGTTATATGAGTTTCATGTTTTTATTTACAATTTCCTTTATGTGCATTTAATTTTAATGAAAATTATGATGAAGAACACAACACATACCAAATTTTGGATATAATTCTTTAACTTATTTTATTATTATTATTTAAAGTTTTATTTTATATTATTTTTGGGGAGGATTTTATTATATTTAAATTAGTGTAATGATTTTTTTATTTGGTTTATCCTTCCATTTCAAAAAATTGTTTTAATATATGATATAATATCATATTAACTATCAAAAATATTTGTATAATTCCATAGATTTAGAATAGTTGCAAACCCAGGTGTTGATCCCAAATTGGTAGTGTGTTTATCTAAGTGATACTTATAAAATATTTTTTGTGTTTTTATTTAATTTTAAAGCAGTAAAATATGACATGAAAATAATTTTTATGAAGAGTAAAATAAAATTTGATAACATAAAAGGAAATAATTAAATAGATAAAAGAAATAGAAAATAATGTTAGTGAGATCAGAACCTCAATCCATAATTATAAGCTATCTAATGTCTATAACCGAGCTATGAAGTGATATTTTTGACATTGATCCTTACTCAGTGTGTACTCATTTCCTTGACACAAACACAAATTACTCATATGATAGTAAGAACTCATACATGTAATGTCTACCTGAATATGAGTTCTCTCTTTATTTGGAAATGAATCACATGTTCAAATAACCTTCTCATAGACTGTATTTTGTGAAAATGTGATAATAAAAAAATCAAAAAAAAAACAAAAACCTCCCTCTATATTCTCTTTATATTTTCATGGATTATAATGATAAATAATAAAATAGAATAATAAATTAGAAAACCATTCTTATGTGTGAATGTGTGGTTATATCTCATTTCTTCACATTCTAAATTTACCATGTGCGTATAAAATTTCAAAGAAAGAATTGAATATTTGTTCTCCAAAATTCTATGAGATTAACCATTTATAATTTTGTCTAAAAATTAGTCTTATAGTATTGGCGGATTGAGATCACACACCGATGAAATAGAAAACTTGAAACACAATTTTATTAAAAAAAATAATGAAACACATAATAGAGATGGAGTAGAAGATAATAGAGAGAGAAATTCATGAATAGAATGAGTAGGTTAAAATTTATTTAACTCCAAAACCTATTTAAAGACACAAAATGAATAAAATATTTACAAGGATGGATATCTATAAAAATATTTCATGTATGACATTTCAATGCATTGTATCCTCTATAATGTGATGTAAGTAAAAATTCCATAAAATATTTTGCTTCCCCAAATACACTTGAATCATGACAGAATTATCAAATTCATATATCCATCATGTGTTTCCCATACATGTCCCAATAATTTTATATGTTTTTAGAATATTCCACCACTTAAACACCAAAATATCTCCACATTTTTTCTATATCTTTATTTCAAAAACGCCCTTTCAATTAATGATTCCCATTCATTTGTAGGAAGGTTATTATTTTTTATGACCAGTGGAATATAACATTTTAATATATATCTTCAAAAACCAAGTATTCATTTATATTAATGTAGATTAATCCATCCCATCCTTGTGAAAAAACCTTGATCAAGCACTATGGTTAGTTGTTCAAATTTAATCAACTAAACTCAGGCTACTCACATTATTCAACTGGATTCATCACCACGGGCCACTCTTCTTAGAGTGAGATCTCAAACATTATTGAACCAAAAAATCTTCCAAAAAACCCCTCACATGAAAAATTAAAAGAACATTCCATGAATTACAACCCCCTTTGCAGCCACAATAATGGAGAATTATTTCTTCTTAAATATTTCCATTTTGAGTCTATAAAACAATATTCAGAAATCCCAATGTTCTTTCCCATACTTAGCCTACAAGAAACTCAAAAAAACATATTCTTTTTGGAAACAAGCTCATGGAACTCAACATAGTTTGCTAAAAAAATATTTACTCAATTATTTCTCAGAAAGAAAATAATATCTCAACACAAACAAATCTATATTTGAAAAAAAGTGAAAATCATGCATGGATTGTCACCCATTACATGTGTACTATACTAATTGAGAAAATATTCACAGGTTTAAATTAGCATCCCATGCTTGTATGATATAGTGATCATCCCTAGATAGAAAAATAATAAAACCACTCTTTATTTTATTCTTTAATTATCTAGGATAATGAGAGGGAAAAGAAAAATAGAAGAAGATGGCAGGAAACCATTCCTCTGAGTGAGCATGTGGTCACTTATCCTTTATTCACATTCACTAATTTTTTTATATCATTTCATATGAACCATAAAATAAACATATTTAATTTTAAAGATATTTCACAATGGTTATCCCATGGATAGATATCAAGGAGGTAGAGTGTTTATATTAATGAAACTTTTAAAATATTTTTTTCATTGTTTTAAGATTTTTAAAAGATGAATTGAACATAATAGTGACTCTAATAGTAAAACAGATGAGAAAATTAAAATTAAAGGAATGAAAAAAATAAAAGGAAATAGGAAATAACTCTAGTGAGAATGTGAAATAGCTCTAGAATTTTCAATTAACTACTAACTATCTCCAATGTACATGATGATATGATTGACACTATACATTACATAGTGTGTGCTTGACATATCAATATAGAAACCCCTCTCTCTTGAAATAGTGAATAATCATGCATGAAATGTCTTCATATATATGAGTGATCTCCTAACTGTGAAAATAATAAAAATTTCAAGTCATATTATATTAGAATTTATTCTATAAAAAAGTGACCATCACATGATCAATAAATCACACAACCTTTCTTAAGATTTTCTGCCAATTAACATGGGGAATTAGAGGAAAATGAAAAATAGATGATGAAAGTAGTAAACCATTCCCATGAGTGAGTGTGTGGATTCACCCCCTCTATTCATATTTGTACTTTACTAAGAATTTAGAAAATATCAATCTATAAACTGAATATTAGATATCCAAGAAGTAATGAGATTTTACTCCTGGAAATAGGTCTAAAAATTAGTCTTCCGTGATTAGAAATTTGATATCACACACCAATAAAAGAGTTAAAAACAATATAATTTTAATTAAAAAACTAAGATACATATAATAGATGGGGATAAGAAAAGAAATAGAAATTTTTTGGAATAGAATGGATGTGGAAAAATTTCCATAAATCCATAACCTATTAACTGAAAAAAAATAATTAAATATTTATGAGGCTGAAGACATTGAAAAAAAATTCCATGTGGTGCATTTCAACACATTGTATCCTATTTCACATGACATAAATATAATTTACACTAATAATTTCACTTCCCTAAATACACTTGAATCTAGATTTAGTTCTCAAATTTATCTATCCATTGAGTGGTTCCCCATTTTTTATACTCATTTTATAGAGGATTATAATATTCCACAACTTGAATAACAAAGTATATCTAAATTTTTTCTATTATTTAATTCCAATAATTCCCCTAAAATTAATGATTCCTCTACTTTTGAAAATAAATAAATATTTTTACTGACTAGTTTACCATTCCATTCCAATATATATCTTAAATGGAGAAGAATTATTTTTTCATCATGATGATTTATCCATCATATAAATTCCCAAACAACCTCAATCAAGCTTAGTGATTGGTTATTATAATTTGATCAACTATGAATAATATACTAATGATATTCTACCAGCTCGGGTCACTCTACTAGGAATGAGATCTCATACCCTAGTGAACAAACATATCTTCAATAAAAAACTCTCATATGAAAATCAAAAATCACATGGAATTAATTCCAACAAAACTTTGAAGCCTCAATAATAGAGTATAAAAACCCCTTCAATCATGTCCATTTAATCTTGCACGAAGATAAATACTCAGCAATCTAAATCCTCTTCCTCGGACTCATCCCATATAAAACTCAACAACACCATATAATTATTTCATAAATCTCATGGAACATGATATATTCAGTTGAAAACTAGTGGCATTGGTGCATCTGGGTATGTAAACAATGTCTTCAGACCAAAAAATCTCTCTCGTAAAATAGTGAGAAATCATGCACAAAATGTGTTCATATACATGAGTGATCTCCTAATTTTGAGATAAATCAGTTCAAATTAATTTCTCACAAAATTATGTCTGTGAAAAAGTGATCAGCATAAGATCAAGAAATCAAAAAAATATATTTATATTCACTATTTATTTTTAGGGAGAAAAAGAGGAAAAAGAAAAGGATAAGAAAAAAGTATCAAACCATTATTGTGAGTGATTGTGTGGTCGTATCTTCTTTATTCACATTCTCAATTTACCAAGACCATATAAAATGTCAATAGATTAACTAAAAAATTAATATAAAGGAAGAAATTACCTTTAACTCTAAGAATCAGGTCCAAAAATTATCCCCATTAACTGGATGTTTGAGATCACACAACGAAGAGAGAGATAACAAACTACATAATTTTATTTAAAAAATTGAGAAATAGAGAAGAGAGCAGGGTGAAAAGAAGAGAGAGAGAGAGAGAAAAAGTTATGAGTGGAATGTTTTTTTCTAGTTTCCATATCTCCTCAACCTATTTGATGATACAAAAATAAGAAGATATTTACAAGGAAATTGAATAATAAACACAACCAACCTAGATCATTTTAACATATTGTATCTTCTTTCATACAAATAAAGCATAACTTCCATAAAAAATCATTTCCCCAAATATTAATGAATATAGACTTAATTATCAACTTTATCTATCCATTGAGTGTATAACCAATTATTTCCAGTGATTTTATAGCTATTTAGTAAATTACATGACTTCATTATCAAATTATGTCCACATTTAGATCATTTTTAACTCTAATAATTCCATTGTAATTAATTATTCCTCCTTATTTATAGAAATCGTATTATTTATGATAACTAGTTGAACTTTTAATACCAATGTATATCATCAATATCCTATGATTCATTTTTATTTAGGAATATCTATCCATTAAATCCATGTACAAACAACCTCAGTCAATGTCAATGATTGTATATTCTAATTTATTCAACTAAGTGTGAGATACTCACATTATTCAACCAAATTCTACATCTCAGGTCACATTGCTTGGAACATTCTCCCAAACCCTACTGAACCGAAAAATATTCCAAAAAAATTCATACTAAAATACATAAGAAAATGTCATGAATTATAGTCCACCTTTGAATCCATAATAATAAAGAATTAAATCCCCTTAAATCTCGCAAGTTTTATCCTTCAAAAAAGAAAAGAACCATCCATTGAAACCCTCTTCCTTAGACTAATCCAATAATAAACTCAACAAAACCATCTAATTTCATCATCATATTCCTATAAGTCATCGTTATTAGTTAAAAAACAGTAGCTCCGGTGAATTTGGGAAAACAAATCATGTATTGTAAGAAGTATATCTCTCTTATAAAATCACTAACAATCATGAATAGAATTTATTCCCATACATGAGTTCTCTTCTAATTTGTTAAATAATAAAAGGTTGTAATAAAATTCTCACATAATGTTTTCCATGAAAATATGATCATTAAAAGATCAAAAAATCACATACCTTTTCTTTACATGTTATGTAGATTCTCTAGTAGAAGAAGGTGAAGAAGAAAATTTCATGAATAAAGTTGAAAAAAAATTCATCAAAGTGAGTGTAAGGTCACATATCCGATATTAAAATTCAAAAAAATTATATATAATCATCTAAAATGTAAATCATAAAATTATAACTCCGTAGATATATCATAATGGTTAACCTAGGGATCCATCTAAAGGAGGCAATGTGTTTATCCTATAGAAACCTATATTTTTTTGTTTTTTATTTATTTTGAAATAATTTAAAGATTACATGAAAATAATACTGGTTAAAAGAGTAAAATTAATGAGAAAATTGAAAATTTAATAATTAAATAGAAAAAATAAATAGAAATCAAAGTTAGAAGGAATGTGAACTAGATTGACAATGATCAACTTTCTATTGCATATCATAGATCTATATGGTGATACTTAGAACACTGAAAATTACTCAATGGGTTCATGATGAATCAATAAGAAACATCTCTCTCCTAGAACAATAAAAAATTGTACAAATAATGCATTTTTATATAGGATATCTCTCCAAATCCTAAAACTAATCACACGTTCAAATCACATACTCATAAAATGTCTTTGATGAAAATGTTATCATCACAAGATTAAAAAATTTCACAACCACTCGTTAGATTCTCTATAATTTTCAAGGTGACGAAGTGGAACAATAAATAAAAAATAAAACATAATATAACCATTATTTTGAGTGAGTGTGTGGTCATGTTCCCACTATTCATATTTACAATTTACTAGGAGTATAGAAAATATCGATAGAAAAATAAAATATTTAATCTATAGGTAAGAATTTGCTTCACCTCCTAGAACTAGGTCTACAAATTATTCCTCCATGATTGGATGTTTGACAAGAAAAACAAAATAATGATATAATAATCAACAAAATTTTATATATAAAACATATAAAATTTGAAGAGGGGAGGATGAGAAGAAAGTAGAGGGAAATAGCTTTGAATAAGATGAGTGGGGTCCAGTTTACATAGCCCAATAACCAATTAAAAAAATAAAATATTGAAATTACTCATAGGGATGTTTAACTAGAAAAACATTCCATATAGAACCTTTTAAAATTTTGTATCCTCCTTCACATGACGTAAGCTTAACATCAAGAAAAAAATTCACTACCCCATTTACTGTTGAATATGAACTTAATTCACAACATTATCTAGACTTCAAGTGGTTACATGGTTGAAACTAGTGATTTTACATATGATTAGAATATTCTACTACTTTATCACTAAGATATCTCCATATTTAGTCCATCTTTTAAATCAATAAACTCCCCTAAACCTAATGATTCCTCTTTTTTGTAGTAAGGTAATTATTTTTGTTGATTAGTTGTCAGTTCTATGCAATCCCTACCTTCAACAAACCATGATTAATTTAATTTCATATATATTAATCTATCCCAACAATTCTAAACAATATAAATAAAGTATTATAGTTGGAATTTCATATTTGATCGACTATGTTTGAGTTACTAATGACATTCAACTAGATTCAATAGTTCGGTTCACTCTACCTAGATCGAGCTCTAAAATCCCAGAAAAAAACTCTTTTAATAAATTATAAAAAGGAAATCGACAAGAAAATGTTATATATTCTAACATACCTTTAATATTGTAACAACATATAATCAAATCTACTCTAATATCACATGTACGTGCCTACACAAAATGAAACATCCATCAATCCATATTATCTTAATCAGACTCATCCCACATGAAAATAAATGATAAAATTTGAGTTTAGCCTCAACATCATAGAAACCCGTGTCACCAGTTAGAAAAATTGGCCAGGCACATCTAGGTTAGTAAATCATGTCTTGACACAAACACCTCTATCTCCTAAAATAGTGAATGATCTTACATTTAATGTCTTTATGTACATGAGATTTTTCCTAATTTTCAAAATAATGAAAAGATAAAATCAATTTATCAAATAATAAATTCCTTGAAAAAGTTATAATTATAAGATAAAAATATAACACGACCTCCATTTATATTCTTTAACAATTATCTAGGAGAATAATAGGAAATAGAAAAAGAGTAGAAGAATGTAAAAAAATGATTATTATGGTCAAGTATGCTTTCATATGTCCTCTATTCATATTTAGAAATTTTTGATATCCAATCATCTGAACTATTCAAGATACATTTATAATTCCCTATATATATCATAGTGGCATACCCATGTTCAAATCATAAATAAGTAGTGTGTTTATATATATGATAATTGTGAAATATTGTTTTTTCATTTTTTTGAATATAGTAAAATTTGAAATGAAAAAATTTGTAATAAAAAGTGTAAGAAAAATAGAAAATAGAAAATGATAGAAATAAATAGTGAATATAAAGAGAAAATATATTTATTGAGAACCTGGAAAAGATCCAAAATGGTTAACTACCTACTTCCTATCACTGATCTATAAGATGATAACTTTGACACTAAACCTTACTCAGTTCGTCCACAAATTCTCCATACAAACACCTATCTCATAAAATAGTGATTAAACATGTAGGGAATTTATTCCAATACATGAGAACATTCCTAATTATGAATATAATAAAATGTTCAAATCACCTTCTCAAAAGACTTTATTCCATGAGAAAGTGATCATCACATGATCAAAAAATCACACAACCTGTCTTTAAATTATATATCAATTTTCTAGTGGAATAATATAAAAAAAGGAAAGAATAATGTATAAAACTGATCCTTTGAGAGAGTTTGTGGTCCTATATCCTCTATAAACATTTTAAATATAAGAAGAGTATAGAAAATTTCATTAAATGAACTAAATATTCAATTACTATGAAACAATAATATTCACCACTTGGATCTAGTTTCAAAAATTAGTTCTCAAAGATTTAAGGATTGAGATCAAACAATAAATAAATACGGAAAAAAGAAAAACATTATTTATAAAACTGAGAAACACAGAAGAGAGAAGGAGGAGGTGAAAGAGTAAAAAAAATTAGGAATATAATGATTGGGGTCCAATTTTATATCTCTCTTGACTATTTAAAGACATGAAAAGAATAAAAAATTTACATGGTTAATTTAAAAAATTATATGTTGCATATTTCTATGAACTAAATAATTATTCATGTAAGGAATGTATAACGTCAATAGAAAATTACAATTCCCCATATACACATAAATCTGTACATAATTTTTATCTTCATATAGACTTAAACTAGTTCCTTATTTGGGTGTATGGATTTTAAAACTGATTACAATATTCCAAAATTTCAAAACCATAATATATCCAAATTTAGTCTATCTTTTAATTCCAAAATTTCTCTGACAATTAATTATTCCTCAACTTCTTTTGGAAGGAAATTGTTTTTTTCTCAGTAATTAACCATTCCATGACAATCAATCTATTCAATATCACATTATTCATCTATCATCACACAAATTTATCCATCCCATACATACGGAAACAACCTCAATCTATATTAGCGATTGGTTGTTTAAATTTTGTCAACTAAGCTATCGATACTCATGATATTCAACCAGATTCAATAACTCGAGGCAACCTACCATTCATGAGCTCTCAAACCCCATTGAAACGGAAAATCTTCAAAAAAATAAAACTCTCAAAAGAAAATGGAAAATAAAATTGAATGAATTCCATCCAACCTTTGAATCCATAAAAATGGTGAATAAAATCCACTTAAATATCACTAGTTTGGTCCTATAGAAAATTAAGAGACCAAAAATCTAGATCCTCCTCCCCATAATTATCCCCATGAAAATCAAAAACCCGATCTCAGTTTGGAATCAATCTCTTGGAACTCATATTCAGAATATAAAAAATTATAGGATCTAGTGTGTCTATGTAAGAAAATAATTCCATTATAGAGATAATATAATATGATTCAAACTACCTAGAACAACTCTATATATTCTTCAATCAATAATTCGAGCTCACACAAAGGTACTGGTATAGCCATCTGTAACCTCTGGTATTAGCTAATAAACTTCACTCATCACACATTTTTTAGTGATCTTCCAGATCCTAAGATCCCTATAAAATATTCAGTTCTATTCAAGCCTAAAAAAATGAAACGTTATCTTGTTAGTGTTCTTCAAATTATTAGGGAATGAGTTTCATAACCAATAACCCACATTTTCTTCATTGAATTTAAGAGAACCTTACTCAAAATTTCATCTACGATCATGCAAGCTTGGTCAATTATTTCCTATCTTCAATGGGGTCCCCCCATAATTAATTGATGTAGATCAGGATTTTTCAACTATGATTATATGTTTAATATCCATTAAAAAATAAATTATGCCAATTAATTTTGGATATTGGTATAATTAGATATGTAAGAGTCTTCCCATTTGGAAACATGGGTGCTATAAATTATAATACGTGGGTGCCCCTCCAGAATTGGCTATAATAGTATCCTAGGTAATTAGTTATGTGAATGAAATATTCTATTTGGATACATAACTAATTCTACAATTAATCTACATGGATATGGGAATCCATTCAAAATTAAAATTAACATTCAAATCAAATAAAATCAATCATATTCTAGACAATGAATAAAAGTAAAATCCATCAATTAATGTTCACTATTTAAACAAAGAATATATAATAATTACTTCCAAACATACAATATTCCAAAATTCTAAATAATAATATTAAATTTAAAATCCTAAAAAACAAATTTAATATTTTATTCTAACATTTATATTGAAATTATTATAAGAAAAAATGATAATTAGGAAAGGAAAATAATAATTTTTCATCATATATTAAAATAATTATATTTTTCACCCAAAATAATTGGAATGAATTATTTCTAAATTATAAAATAATTTTTTCATAAAAATACATTAAATTTATTAAAATTATACAACAAACATTTAATGAAATAAGTACCACATAAAATACACAGAAGAATTTATTTTTCCTGAAGTAATATATTAGTCCAATAAAATTGTAGAAGATAAATCTCAAATAGAACAATTAAAATTCTATAATGAATTTATTTTCAAATTGATTTCCCCCAAGGATTATTCCATGTAGAAATATAAATTCCCTCATGAATTAAATATCTAATGAAAATATGCCAACCATAGTATCTTAGATCTAGTGGTTACCTAATTACATTGGTACTAGATACAAGAAATCACATCCCAAAGGATCAAATAGTTTAGTAGTCTTAAAAAACTATATACATACTTTAATCTTACAATAAATTAGAAAACATAAAATAATTTTATTTTCATTGAGAAAAACCTTAATCCATTTAGTTTATTTGTGAAAATTAATCGGAATACACTTTATGTTGTCTTAGTTAAATGAAACATAAGAAATCGGTATGCTCATATATTTAGTAAGGGTATGCGTATGAAGGAAACAATCATGAATAAATAAGTAATAATAAGTAAGGAAAGGTAAATAACTAAAAATACATTCCATTTAATCAATTAAAAAAGCATTAAGAATAATATTTAGGGAGTAAATGATGTTCAAATAAATTCATATGCATAATCACATGAGCTTAAAACATAACCATGGATATCATAACTAATCAAATAATCACATGGACATCAATAACTAATATCATAATGATGAAATGGAAAGTGATGGAAATCATAAAATTACTATCAATACCTCATGCAAAGATATCTTACATTAATTGGTAAGACCTCAGACAAATACTCAAACTAGTCTGTCTCATTAGACCTACCGATGTAGGAAGGGGATTTTTTGGGTCCCACCTATCACTTTCTAAAAAAATGCATTAATTATATGAAAGGGGATAATAATAATTCAATTCATAACAAACCCAAACATTAATATTTAAAAACCAGTATAAAAAATATCAATATTTCCCACAATAAAAATGAACATAAATTATCTTTAGAAATAATAAAGATGGAATCATTAGAATATATCCATAGTGGAGCATATGTAAAATAAAGGCTTTTTGTTGATGATTAATAGAAATAACACATACAATCATTAAAACATTATTGAGGAAAACACAATTTTCACCTTAAAGTTTACTTATATAACCTAAATATTTATAGAATATTAGGGGGAACGTTTCATTTAAAAGAATCATGGAAACATGTAATTTGATATTCAATGAATTTATTGGTCATGAGGGTCTGAAATTAAGTTCATGTCGAGCACATTAAAAGAAATATTCATTTCATATTTTAGTAAAAAGTTTAAAAGTACAGCATTTGGAAAACAAAATGAAGATTCCATTTAATATATTTTATAAAAATTCAAACATTGGTAAACATGTCATTAATAAATCATTGGGGAATATAGAAAATATTACTTAAAACATTTTATGTAAAATCTGGATATGGATGAAAAATATTCCCGACCTAGTAGAAAAAAAGTAAGTTTTCGTTAAAAACATGATTTTGGTTTCTTGAGTACTTAAATAGTGTAAAATAATAAATAATATTGTAATTAACATCAATTACCATAGGAGAATAAAAAATTGGGATTAAGATAAAAAAATAAAATAATTCTCCCAAAAGAAACTTTTACATAAATAATCCTAAATAATCATGAAACTATGAAATAAACCCTTACCTCATGTTCGACTTCCTTCAAATGTCTCCAAAACACCTCTATAATCAATATATATTTATTATAAATTTATAAAACCAAACTCATATATAATACTATATATGGTTTACTTATAATATTTTATCAACATTTTATTAAAAATTATTGTTTTAACTTAATGTTATGGGTAATGTTTTTTGTTTATCATATATCTTTTGGTTCAATTGTTTTCATCCATGAACACTGATCATGTATCTATCATATCAAAAACACTAATAATTATATAAATATCATATATATTCATTATACATGTATTTATATTCATTCATAAAAGATATATATAGAACAATGAATTATATTGTTCATGGAGATGGAAGGTCGTACATATTTCTAAATTATGTTTCTATTGATGGAACACATTAAATGTTAGTAATAATTTACCTTTAAAAATCATTATTATTTCACATTTATCTAATAAATAAATATTTATTACCATATATTTGTAACATAAATGAAAAATTAATCATAATGCTTCATGGAGGAGGTGGTCTACATGTATGTACAAGAAATGTTATCACATTTCAATAAATAAGAATGTAATAATGTAGATGATATATTTTGAAATACTTAATAATTTTCAATAAATAAAATGTGATTTAACCCAAGAATATCCCCTGGTAGTGTCACACCAGATATGTAGTAAGGGTACACTAATATTGCACTAGAATGATGGTCGAGATATATATAAACCAACTATTTTCAAGGTTATAACTCCTAGATGTATCTATTACAAAACATTTTCCACTCGTAGTATTTATAAAATGAATTATTTCTTGGAAAAAACATAATAATTACCTTAAAAAAGTTCAGGATTTTATCATATACTTAGACTTATCCTCAAAGTCAGTTATTGGGTAATGTTCCCTAATATATGTTTTCATAAATTCATTTCCCAGAATTTCTACTAAACATTCTAATACTAAATGTAAAAAATCCTACCCTAGCAGCCCAAATATTTTGATTACTTAATTAAATTAATAATAGATACAAGAGATCACATCCCAAAGGATCAAATATATTTGTATTCGTAGAAAAATATATGCATCCTTGAATCTCACATTATATTTGATAAATTAGAATAAAACATAGTATTCTCTTTTATAATTCCATTAATAACTTTAGAATATCCCATAATATTAATCAAAATAAACTTCTTGGTTACCTAGGGAAAGGAAGAGTAAGAAACATGTGAGCTCATATGCCCAATAAGGGTATACACACAATTTAATCTATCATGAATAAAAAAGGAATAATAAATATGGAAAGGTTATGTATTGACTAAACATGAAATTTAGTCAATAACCTAGACATGAATAATAATGTGGAATAAATAAATGATGATAAAAAAATTCCATATAAATAATCATATGATATTGAAACATATCCATGGATATCATAATTAATCACATTTTCTTTAAAGACTTCAATAAAAAATCTCATAATGTAAGGACCTGTCCTTAAACATTACATAATATTGAATTAAATGAATAATTCACATTGAGGATCTTTTCAGGTTTAGAGTTTTAGAGAATTAGGCTATAACTATTACATCTCAAAATATTATAAAGAAGACACTTCTACTATATCCAATGTTTCAACAAAACAAAACTCCTTAAATAAAATAAGAGTTCTTTTCTAGACATAAATATTCTTGAATACTTCCTTTATCTTAACCTTCCTTATAACCTGTGAAAAAAATTTAAAAAAATTGGGATGAGCATAAAAAGGTCAGTAAGGGATACACAAAGAAAGAAAACTGTTAGTTTTTCAAAACAATAAGTAAACCATGAATACATTAACATAAGTAATACTTTTCACCTTTATGAAGTAGTAAATATTTTTCACTGAATAAAATATCACTACTTACCCTTTTCTAACCAAAGGATTAACATAAAAATAATATAAATAACACATAACATATAAAGGTAACTTGGGACATAAACATTCTTAAGTGGAATAACCATAAGATCGACTTCCACACACATTACTAAATGGAATACCCATACGGCCGACTTCCATACCCAATACATTGGAGGTTATAACATATCCACCCATCCTGGTTTATCACGACACCACCGATCATATGGTTCATCACGTAACCACCCATCAAATGTCCAAGTACCATCATTACACATAAAATATTGAAAATATAAACATTTCAATAAAAAATTTCATTTTCAATCATAAGAAATAATTTCAAGATATTGAAATAATCAATCCATTTTCAAAAACCATTTAAAAAATAGATTTTTGAATCAAAGTGTCCCATACCACTTTGAAGATTTTAAAAGAATTATCATTTTAAAACATTAATGTCCATATAAATAAATCCTTAAAAACCAATTTCAAAACATGGACAATATAGATAAAGATTTAGAATAATAAATCTTTAAAACATTTATATCTATATTTTAGTTATAGAGTTTCTAACAAAATGATAGAATCTTGAATACAAATAATTGTGGATTAACATATAATAATAAATTTATAATATCATTAGAATAAAAGGATTCATGATATAATATCTAAAATGACAGTATATACACCATATATAAGTGAATTGGGGGATAACAATAAATAAGTCTTAATGAAATGTAAATTGAGACAAAGTCCCTTACAAAGACGATATCCTTAAATTAAGAATAAATCAATTAGATAATTATGTGTGATAAGTATAAATACACCCAATATAAGTGCATATTAAATGTAAAACAATAAGAGGTCATTAACACATATTGATAGAACGACATAAATAAGAAAGAGAAGATCAACCCAAAGAATGGGAATTGGGTTAAGAAGTCCCCTTACCGATTTGGTAACATACAAAACATTTGACACATGAAAGAAAGGTCATCCAATGAAGATGTAAATGCTCATAAATGAAAGTATATTACACAAATATTACAATCATGGGAAGTATATACACCACACAAAAGGAGATAGTGGCAAATATAGCATGAATCTCACGGAAATAAAAACATGTGAGATGAAGACCCCTTACCACGTTGTAATTCAATCGAGTAAAATGAACAAAAGTTAATAACCACCAAAATAATCACAGAATACCATGAATATAAAGATAATATTGATATTATATATCAAATGGAAGTACACAATACACCACATGAAATAAATAGGTGGCGAATAATAAAAATCTCACGAAATTAATAGTGAGATAAGAAATCCATTACCTCATGACCGACATGACTCGTTAGTTCTTTAATATCTTGAATAATAAACTAAAGTTAATTTATACTTGTTTGAGAACCTTTTTCAAGTTTATTATTCATTTTATATCAATTATTACCATTTTATAAACATTATGTAATCATTTACGTAAATAATGGCCATATTGTCGACATTTGGTACTTGAGTCAAAAATGGACTTCTTTTAATTAAAAGTTGTTCATGTGGTGAGATATCCATTATCTTAAGAATTATATTAATGATTTAAATATCATATATATAATATATATCCAGTATATAAATGTATTTATAATATTACATAACATTTATAGTTAGGAAATGAAATGCACCGTTCATGGAGACGGTAAGCCGTACGTACGCATTAACGCCACTTCCAATTATATTTCTTATTTCAATGAAATTAAAAAATAATGATATATAGTTATATTATAATTACAGTATAATATCCTATAAAATATTATTAACTCCATCCTTTATACATCCCACATAATCCATTAACGAGTCATATCACTTTGAGGGGGCAGTAGTCCTCACTTCTTCTAATGAGATTATCGTATTTTCCCTATATGGAAACCATAAAGGTATGATATAAATGAAAAATAAAGAAGCATAATGAAAACATAAACATAATATATATCATATATAAATACATTTCCATCTTAATTTCCACCTTGATAGGTGGTAGGAGGTAATTGAACAATCATCGTTTCGTGAGGCGTTAGTTTTCCATCCAGAGAAACAATATGTTCTTCACCCATTAGATGGAGGTGAGTGTAAGTGTAGTTAGAATAATTCTCATAAAAACATCCTAGTATATTAAGGATATTGGTGTTCTTATAAAAGAAAGGAACAAAAAGAGTTTAGGGGTTGGAGAAGTAAAATAAAAGAAAACAATTTAAGAGAAACTGTTACCTTTAATTTGGGTAACTTCCTTTGGTTTTAACCAAAATGACTTATTAAAGTGCCTTCTGACTAAGGTAAGGCTTCTAAGAGGAGTAGAGGGATTTAGAGAGATTAATTGGGAAGAGTTTGGACGAGCCAAAAGGCTTTAGAGGTGTGAGGAATTGTTTAGAAATGGTCTCTTTTTATAAGGGAGAGGAGGATCTCTTTAGAAAATTATGAATATATTATTTTATTATAAACTTATATTTGGTTTTAAAAGGTCAAAAAATCATTAACGTAGAATATAAAATGACTAATATTCTAAATAAAATCATCCAATAAGAATTTTACTAGTTTTGGATAATATTTTAATCATAATAATCTTATTTATTTATTTCATTTATTAATCAGGTAAACACTACATCATTATTGTGTCAAAAATAAATTAATTTATTTGATGTATAAAAATTTTAAAAAAATACCATGTTGTAGGAAATATTTTTATCTTTCCAATGAATTTTATATTCTAAAATACAACTTATATAACCCCATTTAAAAAATTAATTTACTAAAAGATATTTGAATATGTCATTTTTGTCCTTACTTTAAGTTAATTAATCTTAAATGTTATTATCACTCCCAAGTGGATCAATGGGGCCCCTAAATAGACCCAAAGATTCCCATGGTCGGCCATTACTCATAAAATAAGGTTAGAACATGTGTTATGTTAATTTTGAATTAATTATAATATCGTTTTTAACCTTGAATTACCATATTTACTTTTAACCGCGGTAAATAAAAGCCAAAAGTTACTATTCACCAAAAATTACTTTCATCTTATTGAACCAAATTTTACTTACTAATAACAACCATGTATGTCATATTTTCTAAATTCAATTCACAGAAGTGGTAAAATTTCATTTAATTGAAAAAGTCAGTTTTTTTAACTACCACTTAGTGGTTTCACTATTCATCAAAAATTGATGTTTTTCAGAAAAATATCAAAACTTCACCCTAAGATAAATTTGATATTCAGAATTCAAAAATTATGTCTATTTTACCAAATTCAAAACATAGAATTTTCATTATTTAATTTAAAATTAATTCCCGTTGTCCAAAAAAATAGCGTGTTTTTAAGAAATAATATCTATCAAAAGATTGGCACTTACTTATGTCCAATTTCAATGTGAAATTAATTCCAATGACCAAAATTGTATTATATGGTAAAAATATATTCTAATTAAACTTTAAAACCAATTTAAAAGATAAACTAACCATATAAATACATTAGAATAAAAGACAATTTTGAATTAAAATACAATATTTTTCACTATTAATTAAAAAATGAAATTTATTGGAAAAATTCCAAAAAATTACACAAATTAAATCTTGATGTACCCATTCTAAATAATTATTTTATTTTGTAAAAAAGAATGTATTAAAGTGGCCATAACTATATTTAAATAGGGTTCTCCATTAAAAGGTGGTAAATCGACCTTTCAATGTAAATTATGTTTAAAATTAGATTCATTCACATTTTAAGCCTCTAACTTTTTTGGATAAATTTAAATACATTTAACAAACATGTATAATCATATTGTAGTTAGTTTTGTTCATTCCCTCTAATACAATGGCTAAGAGTTAACTACCATTTAAAATAATAATATTAAATTATTAGTGTGCAACGTAAGATTTCAATGAAACTTGTTGTTGTGTATCTGGTACGCTATCGAATATAGAAACACTTTTATAGTAAAATTAATATTTAATTCACAAATATTAATAAATATGAAATTTTCATATTCCTTATTTTCCTGGGATGTTACATCCTTCCCCGCTTTTGGGAATTTCATCTTTGTAATTTTAAAGTTGGGCTCGGAAACATCATTGAAAGTCCCACATCAGAAAAACAGTCAATAAAACTATAACATTAAAATAAAAGAAGAGAAGTAATAAGGTCACTCGAGATAACCCAAACTAGGATCCCATGTTGGAAAACATGGATATGGAAGAGAAAACAAATAGTCATGTTCTGATGGAGAGTGATAGAAAACATTATTATGAGAATGTTAACCACCAGAAAATCACAAACATGTGATGGGTTCAACAGTCCTTGATTCCCCAACAAGAAAAGATAACAAAAAAAGTTTTTTTAAGTTACTTTTCATAATGTTGAGGAATTTATTAATGAGATTAACTAAAAACATAAGGAAACATTCTTACTTGTCAAGTAGAATTTCATCCTTTACTAAATTCCTACAAAAAAATCATCTTTTCTCCAAACGTTGAGTATTCTAACTGACTTGTTCACATTAAAAGCGCTAAAATCAACTTATAGAGTACCAAATAATCCAAAAAATATGAAATATATATTTTCCCTATATTTAGACATCAACAAAAACCAAAACGTTTAGTATAAGATCAAATAATCCCCAAAAAGGATTAACTTTTACAAAAAGAAAACTACTCTTAATTTCCAAAAAAAATTCTAACAATGCCCAAAGTTCAACAAAGACCATTAAATAAACATCTTTCCATAAAATTCTTCAAAGTAATCCAAACTAATATTGAAACCTAAATCTCAGAAGGATTTAATCACATAGTCTTCTAAGATAAATCTTAATATTTATCTCCAAATAACATCAGTTACTCTTAATGTCTTATATTGAAAAGTAATTAACCTAATAACATATTATCCATGTTAGGTTAATAATTTTCAAAGATAACACAAAATAAACTTATTATTGATTCATAAAATCATATAACTAAAAATAATTAGTCATAATAACCAGGGATTTCGCATAGTCCAGTGGTAGGTAATAAATACCAATCACACTTTTGTTGTGGGTTCGATTCCTGCAGCTTTGTTCGACACGACAGGTTGTCACGCGGTCTGTGTGTTTTTCTTTTTCAAGAAACTATATAATTTTAAAACAATACCAAAAAATAGATAAATTCATCAAAAATAGCCATGACATATTTTAACCACAAACTTTATCTTATAACTTTTATTTTTCCTCCTAAAAAGTATTAACATGTAATTGCCTCAAATTCAAGGATCATATAAACCCAAATGATTCTTTATAAATATATCCACAAAAGAAAAGATAATTATTCCTTGAATAAAATTTCATATATCAAACTTCAGGGTTACACATACTATAAAAATTATTCTAATGTAATCCCATCATCAAAAGAGCCATAATACTTTTAAGTATTTCATCATCCTAAAATCTACCATAACTCTTGAATCCATTATATATTCAATTCATACTCATTAAAATTTCTTCATGATCTATTAACTATTACTTCCCAACTTATTCTTAAATACTTCTTCACTACAATCAAAATCATGAATCATATCCTAAGATTCAATAATATCAAAACATATGTTAAGAAATAATCTTTACCTTTCATTGGTCATTGTTAGTTTCTGCATCCTCAATCGGAATGGCATTAGGTCTTGGTAAACATATATTTGTATCATCCTTGTGATCCCATGCCTGAAACTACGTCGTAGAACATCTATTTGTATAATGAACATGGAAACCACAATTAAAACATTCAATTGATCCCTTGTAAAGAACTTCTTTTCCTTTCCTAGAGTCAACTAGATGCTTCCTTTTTCTATGGAAGGTTATTGCTTTCTGACCTTCATTCCCACATCTATAACATATTCCCCTCCCTTTGAAGCATTTTCCCAGGTGTTTCTTTCCACATCCTTGACACATAGGTTTTTTAACAAAGTTACATTTATGATTTTTACCTGAACTTCCATAGGGATATTCTTCTCTCATATAAGATGACTTATAAAAATCACTAATGTTAAGGTTGTCAATTATGATTACAGATAGTTGGTTGAGAATAATCACAAGAGTTCTTATTGAAGCTCCCATTTCATTCTGTTGTTCATTCAGAAAACTATCCCAGTTTTCCTCACATCCAATGTTACTTTGGTGCCTACTAGATCAAACCATTTAACAAAACCAAAAATATAAGTGTGAGTATATCAATAAAATCATCATATAAT
This sequence comes from Viscum album, assembly GCA_963277665.1. Taxonomy (NCBI): domain Eukaryota; kingdom Viridiplantae; phylum Streptophyta; class Magnoliopsida; order Santalales; family Viscaceae; genus Viscum; species Viscum album. The sequence continues at coordinate 682,086,771 of OY728139.1, read as the reverse complement.
ATTTTATGAGGATGGTAAATATTATGATATACTTATTCAAGTTATATGAAAGTCATTCAATTTATTAAATAAAACTATGTCTCTTTATAAAATCTTAACCATTTAGGTTATGTCACTTATGCTTAAAGAATACCCTAACCTCTAAAGTAATCTAAACCGACCTCTAATACCAACTGTAAGTAACCATCCTTAAACATTACATAATATTGAATTAAATTAATAATTTACATTGAGGTTATTTTCAGGTTTAGAGTTTTAGAGAATTAGGCCATAACTATTACGTCTCAAAAGATTACAAAGAAGACACTTCTACTATATCCAATGTTTCACAAAAACAAAACTCCTTAAATAAAACAAGAGTTCTTTTCCTGATATAAATCCTCTTGAATAATTCATTTATCTTACCCTTCCTTATAACCTGTGAAAAAACATTTTAAAAACATGGTATGAGCATAAAAAATCTCAATAAGGGATACACAAAGAAGGACAACTGTTAGTTTTTCAAAACAACAAGTAAACCATAAATACTTTAACATAAGTAATACTTTTCACCTTTATGAAGTAGTAAATATTCTTCACTGAATAAAATATCACAACTGACCCTTTTTTAACCAAAAGATTACCATAAAACCCTTATAAAGAACACATAACATATAAAGGTAACTTGGTACATAAGCATTCTTAAGTGGAATAACCATACAGTCGACTTCCACACACATCACTGAATGGAATAGCCATAAGACTGACTTCCATACCCAATGCATTGGAGGTTATAACGTAACCACCAGTCCTAGTTTATCATGGAACCACCTGTCATATGGTTTATCACATAACCAACTATCTAATGTCCAATTACCATCATTACACATAAAATATTGAAAATATAAACATTTCAATAAGAAAATTTCATTTGCAATCATAAGAAATAATTTCAAGATATTAAAATAATCAATCCATTTTAAAAACCATTTAAAAATAGATTTTGGAATCAAAGTGTCCCATAACACTTTGAAGCTTTTAAAAGAATTATCATTTTAAAAAATTTATGTCCATATAAATAAATCCTTAAAAACAATTTTCAGAACATGGACAATATAGAGAAAGATTTAGAATATTAAATCTTTAAAACAATTAAAACTATATTTTAGTTAAAGAGTTTCTAACAAAATTAGAGACTCTTGAATAAAAATAATTGAGGAGTAACATTTAATAAGAACTTTATAATATCATGAGAATAAAGGTATTCATGATATAATATGTCAAAGGATAGTATATACACCATATAAAAGTGAATTGGGGGATAATAATAAATAAGTCTCAATGGAATGTAAATTGAGATAAAGTCCCTTACAAAGATGGTATCCTCAAATTAAGGATACATTAATCAGATAATTATGTGTGAAAAATATAAATACACCCAATATAAGTGGATATTAAGTGTAAAACAGTCAAAGGATATTCACACATATGCATAGGATGACATAAATAAGAAAGCGAAGATCAACCCAAAGAATGGGAATTGGGTTAAGAAGTTCCCGTACCAATTTGCTAACTTACAAAACGTATAACACATGAAAGAAGGATCATCCAATGAAGATTTAAATACTCATATATGAAATTTTATTATACAAAGAGTACAATCATGGGTAATACATACACCACACAAAAGGAGATAGTGGCAAATATATCATGAATCTCAAGGGAATAAAAACAAGTGAGATGAAGACCCCTTACCACGTTGTAATTCAATCGATTCGTATGACCAAAAGTTAATAACCACCAAAATAATCACAGAATACCATTAATATAAAGATAATAATGATAGTATATATCAAATGATATTACACACACCACATGCAATAAATATGTGGCGAATAATAAAAATACCACGGAATTAAAAGTGAGATAAGAAATCCCTTACCTCATGTCCGAATTGACCCGTTCATTCTTTAATATCCTGAATAATAAACTAAAGTTAATTTCTACTTTCTTAAGAACCTTTTTCAAGTTTATTATTCCTTTTATATCAATTATTACCATGTTATAAACATTATGAAATAATTTAAGTTAATAATGGTCATATTGTCGATATTCGGTACTTGAGTCGAAATGGAATTATTTTAATTACAAGTTGTTCATGTGGTAAGATATCCATTATCGTCATAATGATATTAATGATTTAGATATCATAAATATCATATATATCCAGTATATACATGTATTTATAATAGTACATAACATTTAGAGGTATGAAATGAAATGCACCGTTCATGGAGACGGTAAGCCATACGTACGCATGAACACTACTTCCATTTCTATTTCTTATTTCAATGGAATTAAAAAAAATGATACATAGTTATATTATAATTCCACTATAATATCATATATAATATTATTAACTCCATCCTTTATACGTCCCACATAAGTCATTAACGAGTCATATCACTTTGAGGGGGCGGTAGTCCGTACTTCCCCTAATGAGATTATCGTATTTACGCACTATGGAAACCATAAAGCTATGATATAAATGAAAAATACATAAGAATAAAGAAAACATAAACATAATATATATCATATATAAATACAGTTCCATCTTAATGGCCACCTTTATAGGTGGTAGGAGATAATTGAACATTCATCATTTCGTGAGACGTTAGTTTTCCATCCACAGAAACAATATGTTATTCACCAATTAGATGGAGGTTTGTGTAAGTGTAGTTAAAATACTTCCCATAAAAACATCAAAGTATATTTAGGATACTTTTTTTGTCAAAAAAAGGAACAAAAAGAGTTTAGGTGTGGGAGAAGTAAAATAAAAGAAAACAACATAAGAGAAACTGTTACCTTTAATTTGGGCAACTCCATTTGGTTTTAACCCAAAGGACTTTTTGAAGTGCCTTCTGCCTAAGGTAAGGCTTTTAGGAGGAGGTGAGGGATTTAGGCAGCTTAATTGGGCATAATTTGGATGATCCAAAAGGCTTTATTAGTATGAGCAATTGGTTTGAAATTGTTTCCTTTTATAAGGGTGAGGAGGGGCTCTTTAAGAAAGTGTGAAAATATTGTTTTATTATAAACATATATTCTATTTCAAAAGGTCCAAAAATCATTAAATTCGAATATAAGATGAATGATATTCTAAATAAAATCATATAATAAAATTTTTACATGTTTTAGATAATATTTTAATCATTATAATCTTATTTATTTAAATCATTTATTAATGAGTTAAACACTACATCATTATTGTGTCATAAATAATTTAATTTATTTGATCTATAAAAATTATAAAAAATTACCATGATGTAGGAAATCGTTTTATATTTCCAATTAGTATTTATAGTTGAAAATATAACTTATATAACCCCATGTAAAAAAATTAATTCACTGAAAGATATTTTAATATGTCATTTTTGTCCTTACTTTTAGTTAATTAATCTAAAATGTTATTATCACTCCCAAGTGGCTCAATGGGGTCCTAAAATAGACCCAAATATGCCCATGGTCGGCCATTACTCATCCAATAAGGTTAGTTCAAGTGTTAAGGTAATTTGGAATTAATTATAATATCCTTTTTACTTGAATTACCCCTTTTACCTTTATCCGCGGTAAATAAAAGTCAAAAGTTACTATTTACCATAAATTATTATCAACTTATTGAATGAAATTTTACTTACTAATAAAAACCATGTATGTCGGATTTTCGAAATTAAATTCACAAAAGTGGTAAATTTTCATTTAAATGAAAAAGTCAGTTTTTTTTACTACCACTTAGTGGTTTCACTATTCATCAAAAATTGAAATTTTCCAGAAAAATACCAAAAATTCACCCTAATCTAAATTTGATATTCCAAATTCAAAAATGATTTCTATTTTATAAAATTAAAAATATAGAAGTTTAATTATTTAATTTAAAATTAATTCCCGTTTTCAAAACAAATAGCGTGTTTTTAAGAAACAATATCTATCAAAAGATTGACACTTACTTATATCCAATTTCAATGTGAAATAAATTTACAATGACCAACATTGGATTAAATGGTAAAAATATATTACAATTAAAATTTCAAAACAATTAAAAAGATAATATATCCATATAAATAAATTAGATTAAAAGTCAGTTTTGAATTAAAATACAATATTTTTCACTATTCAAGAAAAAATGAACTTTATCGGAAAAATTCCAAAAAATTACACAAAGTAAATTTTGATTTCCCCAATCTAAAGAAGGATTTTATTTGGTCAAATAGAATGTATTAAAGTGAAAAAATCTATATTTAAATAGGGATCTCCATTAAAAGGCGGTAAATCGGCCTTTCAATGTAAATTATGCTTAAAATTAGATTCATTCACTTTTTAAGCCTCTTACTTTTATTGGATAAATATAAATACATTTAAAAAACATGTATAATAATATTTTAGTTAGTTTTGTTCATTCCATCCAATACAATAGCTTGGAGTTAACTACCATTTAAAATAATAATATTAAATTATTAGTGTGCAACGTATGTTTTCAAAAAAACCTGTTGTTGTGTATCAGGTACGCTATCGAACATAGCTGCCCCTTTAACTTAAAATTAATATTTAATTCACAAATATTAATAAATATAAAAATTTCATATACCTTATTTTCCTAGGATGTTACACATAATGATGAAATGAATAATGTGAGACATTATAATCTTACCATCATGGCCTTATCCCAGGAAATCATATATAATTGGGTATGGCCTTCACCACATACCCAAAAAAGTTTGTATCATGAGACCTACTGATTCATTGAGTGGCTATAGTGGGCCCTACATATAACATACAAAGTCCAATGCATTCATTATATGAAATGAGTGAATAATAATTCAATATATAATCAATATAAACATTCATCTTGAAAAAATAGCATATGAAATATTAATTTCTCCCAAATAAAATTGAACATAAAAACTATGGGGAGAGAATACTGATAAAATCATTATAATATATCTTTAGGGGATGGTATGTAAAATAAAGGGTTCTTTGCATTGATGAATAAAAATACCATTAAAATATCATTAAAATATTCTTGTGGAAAATACCCTTTTCAATATAAAGTTCACATCATATAAATAAAAATTTCTATAATATTGGGAAACAAAATTTATTTGAAAACAATCTTGGTAACTAGTAATGGAAGATTTAATGAATTGATTAGTAATGATGAAGGGAAATTCAATTCATATAGAGCATGTTAAAATAGAGATTCTATTGACATTTTCTGTAAAGAAATGGTACCTAAATCTGTAAATGGAATGAATATTCCTTTTAAACTATTTTTTAAAAAGTAAAAAAATTGTAAAAATATATTTAATAAATCATTGGATAATATTGAAAATATTCATTAAAACTTTTTATGGGAAAATTGATCTGGAAGAAAAATATTATAGGCTGTGTAGAAAAAAAGTTTATTTTCTTTAAGAACATGATTTTAGTATCATGGGTACAAATAGAGTGTAAAATGAAATGATAACTTTTAATTTATATAAATAAACATAGTAGAAAAAAAATTTATTAATATATAATGATAAGATAATTCCCCTAGAAAATAATTTAAAATAGACTATCCCAAAAAAGATGTGATTTTGAAATAAACCCTTACCATAGGTTCAACATCCTTCAAATGTTTATGAAACTATTATATAATAAGTACATATTTATTATAAATTTATTCTTCGAAAATATTTTTATATATCATACATTATATGTTTTAATTCTAAATTTTTATCACTTGTTTGTAATAATTCATTTTAAAATTACTATTTCAGGTAATAACTACTTCATTTTTCATGTATATTTAGGATCAGTAGTTTCAATCCTTGTACTTTGATCATGGTTTCAACATATCAATTTTTATAATAATTATATAAATATCATATATATTCCTTATATAAGTATTTAGAGTAATCCAAAAATGTTTGAGATAGAAAAATGAATTACACCATTCAAGGAGATGGTAGGCTGTATTTACCCAAGAATGATGTTTTCATTTTCCAACATAAGGGAATAACAATGATGAATAAAAATTCAACATTACATATTTATTATTATATCATATACGTCATTTAGTCTCATTAAATATATTTTTAATACCACCCATCTAAAGAGAAAATAAAAAATGAAATAGATCGCTTTGTAGATGATGTAGTCCAGACGTACACATGACTGACATTATCATTTTACAGTGGATTAGAAGGTAATAAGGTAGATGTGAAATTATAATAAAAAAATTCAATTATTAAATAAATATATTATATATTTTAAATCTATCACTATATACAATCATGAGAGGCGGTCATGGGAAAAAAATTATATCGGTTCCTAAGGCGGCAGGTCGTTGTACACACAATTAGTAGTTTCATTTCCCATTTGATTGAAGTATAGAAGGATATATGTTATTGAATAAACATAATAATTTCTCATTATATGACATATATTTGTTTTATTATATAGAAATTATTAATACATAATTAAAATTGGCCGAGGAAGAAGTAAAAAAATTAAAGATCATGGTGAAGACAATTATATTTTCTTTAAAAAATCTCCATTAGATCTCTTATTAAGGATCATGGGGTTAGTGTTTTTGGAAAAAAGGTGTCTCTAGAAATTACCTTAGGATGTTGGGAAGATAATTGTTTTAGGTTTTGGTTAATATAAATGGATTAATCGGTATGAATAAGTGAGGGGAGGAGGTTCCATTTTATACTTCTAGTGAGTGCCACAATTATAAATTTTCAATGGTTTATAATAATTTCAGGTCAATTTAATTGAAACATGGATCCAAAATTGAATGTTATAAAACCTTATACGATTAAGTTTTTAAATATGGCTATGTAATAGGATATAGAAATGTAAATAAGTCATTTAAACCCATATATTTTTAGTTTAAACTGTGGTAAACCTGTTTTAACTGCGGTAACAGATTTTCCAGTTTATACTATTAATTATAACAAAAAATTAGGTTATCCTTATTAATTAATATTAATTATTTTTATTCATAACATTGAATCCATTTTATAAAATTATATTCAAATAAGCGGTAAAATTTCCTTTAAAATTATTCCAACAATTGCGATGAAAACATGATTTACCAAAGATAAAGTATGCTTAAGTATAAATAGTTTTATATAAAAAATCATTAAAAAATAGATTCTTTTGACCTAAAATGTATTATTAATAATATAATTGAACCAATTTTAATTTTCATTCAATTTTCTGAAAAATGAATTTTGTAAATGCTTTAAATGAATATTTTTTAAAAAAATCAATATTTTCACTATTCATTGAAAATTTAATCTTTTTAGAAAATTAAGAAAATTTTACTAGAGTATATTTTTTATTTTTTATTTAAAAATTATTTTTATTTTTCAAATTCGTTTTATAGAAGAGAAAAAATTAATTTTAAAATAAATGCGCAAAACACAGTGAAACTGCTATTACAAAAATATTATTTTTAAACATAAAATGGGATTTATTCCTATCCCATGACTATATAAAATATTATATGAATAAATTTTTTTATTGGACATATAATATATAAATTTCATTTAAATAATTCACCAATAGTTATTAATTCAAATTTTTATGTTAAAAATATATTAAACGCATAAAAAATATTTATACATAAAAAAATTTCTTTTACATTCAAATGATTCTAATTTTTATTTATAATAAATTGATTACCAATGAATTTATTTTACACATGTCAAAACCATATAATTTTCAAAATTTATTTAGTACTATTCATCACTTCCAATTTAACATATAACTATAATAGTATAATATATCATGGTTCATTTAGGCTCAGGGTTTTGTGTATAGAAAGAAACCAAAGTGATTAAATATATTTTAAAATAAATTCATCATAAAATATTTAGGTGTAACATTTGTTCTGAAAAATTAGTTATAATTTAAAAAATAATAGTAAAATTTAAAATTTAATGATAATGTGACAAACAGCAATTTTTATCAAAATGAATGTCGAAACATCTCTTTACCAAAAAAATAATTTTCTCACCTAATTTAAGAATCCATAATAAATAGGCTCACCATTAGATTGTATGGAGTGAATAATTATTATTGGAACAAATTACCAATCAAATATTTTTATGAAGATTAAATAAAAATATTGATTGAATTAGTTCAACATGTATTATTATATTCATTTAATATTCCATTTATATGCAAATATTCTAAGATAAATTTAAATTAAAAATGTCCAAAAATTTATGATGATTGTATAAAATTATCCCAAATGTGTTATCAAAAACAATTTTTTTCAAGAGGGAAAGAAAAAATTACTTTCTCAATTTAATCCATAATCTAATATATGTTAATCTCTAAATGTTGAATCAAAACATTTTTAAAAAAACTAACACCCACTATAAATTACCTATGCTATTCTTACAAACTCACAACTTCAGAAAAATACGGGTTTTTGAATAATTCATAAGGAATTATAGTTTAGCTAAAACTATATCCTTACCCAACACTTAAAACCAAACATCTTCCCTAGTATACAATTATAATCTAGGATAAACCATTTTGATATCGTAAGATCTAAATGATTGAAATTAAGCAGTGAAAACAATGATTGAGGGTCAGAAGTATGGATTTTTTTTCGACATAAAAAATGAACTCAAAATGTAAAAATTATACCCATTGGTTACTACATAAATAAATTAATTACAAATTAATATTTATTAAGTTATATTCATGTTAAAATTTTATGTACAACAAGTTTGTTCATCAATGTTTTGAAATAGACATAGAAACCAACATTTCATCTCAAAAGGGTTGTAAAAAAATGGTGTAGTAACTTGTAGATTTTAAAAAATAATTTCAGCATGAAAATAACATAAATATAATTTTCTCAATCATTTATTACACCCCAAACAACAAGTATCATATATTAATTAATCCTGAAAATGAGGATAATATAAATGATTTTATACTATTACTACATTGGTTATAATACTTTACATTTTGTTTTCTTCATGAGACGCCCCTTATTTTATTTTTGAGAAGTATCACTATTATTAAAATTTCAAAAAATAAAATTTGAAAAGGATATGCATTAAATTCTATAATTTAAAGTATTATATGGAATAAAACCTTAGTGAATTTTAATAGGGTTTCACTCAAGATTCTCCATCATGCAATGCCTATTGTAAATTGAAAATAAGTTTATCTCTACAAAAATAATGGATTGTAAAATATTCCCAAGTCAATACATACAATACAAGAAATTAAATATACTTTTATTAATTCTTTATGTATTGAATAGAAAAATTTCAATAAAATTCAGTTAAGAAGCATGTTTAAAATTTAATTCAGCATACTCTGGAAAACATAATCATGAAAACTAGTACAGTAATGAAATTTGGTTGTGCCCCTCCCCCAAAGATTATTTAAATGATATAATAGGAATTTTTACTCTTAAAATGATTAGGGTGGAAAGACACAACATGGAATCTCAATTGAAATAAAGGAAGTTACCCAAAAGAGGTTTCTACATTGTGGACTATACTGCTTTCTTATATTCCTATAATAGAAACATGAAAACATATATTAAAAAACAAAATTGAAATGAAATAAAATAAAACAAATCTTTTGATAACCCCCAAGTGGTGTAATATTTTGATTGTACATAGCTAGAAAAACCATAGTTCATATCCAATATGAAATAAATTGATCAATAAATTATGTGATAAAAGGAGAATAAATACTTATATGTCGGAGGAATTCGCCATCAATTTTCATTACCTTAGTTGGGAATTTAATAACTTCATTTTTAATAACCCATAAATTTATATTTTTAGGGAGTTTCAGGAAATTTTAACATTCCACATCATGGGAAATTTTTGTAGCTTCAAAACTCACTTGGATATTACTATGTTCATCCACCTAATTTCAATCTATATAGGGAAATAGAAACTCAAATAAAAGTTCATTAAAATGAATTTGGAATAAAAAATAATCCTGAAAAAAGTAAGTATATCCCTATAAATAAATATTTATTTAACTTTTAATAAGCATGGTGTCCATGGATTTGTCTTCAGAGTGAGGTAGTAAGCCCCCACCAACCTCTCTTCAAAACCAAAAAACATCAATTTTGGTATCTTTAAGATGAAATGGACAAGACTATATTTCTTTTTTACCTTATTAATAATGGAATAATAATTAAAAAGGTAAAAAATCAAAAATTATTATAGTGTAATGTAGAAATTGATCAATATTTAGATGGAAATATAACTTCTTTTAATTATATAGGGTCCCCTTCCTAGATTACCTATTTCTTTTTATAAATTATAGATATAGAAATCCCAATTTTTAATCTATGGGAATACCATGTTGACATGAAGGTATATAAAACTCATCAAAATGTTTCTAAATTACTACCATGTTATTTTGATCCTCTAGAGACAATTTCATAGTTTGATAAAAATTTACTAGCCACCTAAGTGCCACCAAAAACTTCATAGTAGGTGATCTAGTGACTATATGATAACTATATCGACCCATACCCCAGTTTCTCATAGCTGACACTATACTTAATTACATTGCAATAAGAAACAAGGAATCACATCCTAAAATACCAAATAGTTTAATAGTCTTGATGAACTGAAAACATACTTGATTCTCACATTACATTTGAATACAAAATTTACAACATAATTATGTTTTTTCTGAGAATAAAATTATTGCATATACCATATCCTTGAATATAATCATAGTAAAGATAATGGAATCCTTTGGAAAGGTAAATAATTGAACACAAAATCCATGTAATCAATAATCCGATAAAAAGTGCATCTAGAGATAATATAAATGTGAAAATATCATGGATACTAATCAATATGAAATGGTAAAAAAATAAAAAATATTACATTTAGTCAATATCAAAACTATTATAACCGGATAACTCATAATTAACATGACAATGTAAGTAAAATCAAACACATTCCATTTAATCAATAATATAAGAATGAAATTGATGGAGAGATAATATTATTGTGAAAATATTCTGTATAATTATAACTGAAATCTTAATGGTGGAAATTTTTAATTATTGGGAATCATATATCATACAAATGATACCACTACCATCAAGACCTTTCACAAGATTGTTTAAACTACAGTAAAAACCCATTTAATGATTGTTTAATGTATTTGTCTCACGAGACCTAGCAACGAATTGAGGGGACATATATTTTTTTTACCCACCAAAAAATTTGTGTCCAAAAAATTTCTCACATATTAAATAATTGATTTAATTCATGAATCAATACAAATTATTATCAAATATCCATATTGAGTAAATAATACATATCTATCAATATTTCCATATCCAACCAAATAACATTCAAAGTAAAAACCATATGTAAACATGATATGTAATTTAATACATAATAATATCCATAATGAAAGAATTTTGTTATTCAAGATAAATTTTATTTTTTATGAAAATTTATTCCCTAAAAGTGATTGTTTCAAGATAAATATCACCATCAACAAATAAAGAGATATTGTTCAATAACTTTTACCACTTGGAAATTTAAACCTCAAATCACCATGGATAATACAATTAAAATCTAAAATTAAAATACCATGAATAATGAATTGATCTTGACATTACATTTCCAATGGGTAGTATATACACTATATAAAATAATTGAGTGCATAATATTGCAATATGCCTTACTGAATTGATATCGAGGGGAAATACTTTATCTCATGTTTCATTTTGTATGAAAATAATATAAAATCATGTGTTGTTTTTTTAAACATGTTATTAATTAATTAAAAAACCATATAAATATTTATAATATAATATATTATCCTTTAATTAAATCTTTTTACCTTTTCATTAATAACATTTCATCATATTCATTGTTTTGTTTGTTAATTACCATGTATTAACACGCATGATTCAACATAAATGATCAGGTTCTAAAAAATATTATATAGTTCCATGATCTATAGAATAATAATAACGACATAATTATTATCTTATAATTATATATTTCAACTATTTTTAGTGAAATTGAATGAGAGCCACATCGATTCTTTAACGTGGTAGTCCACACAAACATGAATAATGTTATCATCTTTTGAGAGTGGAAATTAAAGAATGGAAATAATATATAAAAAATCATTTTATAATGATAAATATTTCATGAATATATTATATATTTCTTTTATATCACATATATTCATTAAATTTAACCTTATTACATTCCAAAAAAAAATAAGAAATATGAATTACATTGTTTCCTTGGGCGGTAGTCTACCGTACAAACTTGTGATGTTAGCATATCTCATATGGAATGGAAAGTAAAAAAATTCTACATATGTTATAAATTATATTGAGGTATAAATACATTATAAATATCATATATAAAATTTATATCCATCACCATGCACAACATTTGTAGGTGGTAATGGAAAAACAAATGACATCATTTCAGAAGATGGTAGTCTGGTATACACATGAACGATGATTTTGTAATCCATTTGATGGAAGTGTTTGTAGTTGTAGTTAATACCATTAAGATAAAAAAATATAAATAAAGGGAAGATATTTATTTTAATATATAATAATGGTATAATATTAACTTAATAAGGTTGATAAATAAATAAAATAAAGACAACATAGCCTCTCCATCATGCATACTTTATAGGTTTACACTAAATCCATCAATGGTTGGCTTTCTACACAAAATAACTAATTTAGAACGTGGGGATATATGATTATATTTTATTTTTCATGTTATTTTCCATACCAAAGTGGTATTAATGTGTGAAGATGATAGGAGAGGGGGTGGCCCTTTTTTAGTGGGTGAGAGGACATAATTTTTATTTTTTAAAAGAATTCAGTGCTACCACATTTTTCTTATATTAAAAGGGTACAAAATGGATCCTTATGGAACCATATAGGTTTAATGGTCGAAATATAACCATAAAATATATTTTATACAAGTTTATCTATAAATTTAACCCTTATATTTTCAGTTTAACCATTGGTAAACCCATTTTTACCCTAACCAAGATAATTAATTTTTACTACATTTATTGTTCATTTTGGGGAAAATTAATTTTCACTTATTATATATTATATATTATTCTGATTTAAAATACTGAATCAATTTTTACAAATTAAATTTATATAATTGAAAATTTATAATTTAAAATTAACCTAGAAACATGAGGGGAATGTAGGTTTTTAAATAGAGAATGTTTTGATTTTTATAATGTTTTTATATAAAATTTTAAAATCAAAATGATTCCAATGACCAAAATTGCATTAATTTATATAAAATTTAAATAATTTTTCTTCAAAAGTAATTAAAAATATAATTTTACTTTATAAATTAATTAAATGAAGTGGTGGTTTTAAAAAAAAAAATATTTTTCACAATTCATCAAAAAATAAAACATTTTAGAAAAATCAAAAAAATAACCATCATATAATTTTGGAATTATGATTTAAAAATGATTCTTATTTTTTAAATATATTTTTTAAATTTATAAGAAAAATTAAATTATGTTCTAAAGCATGACTAAACTCTGTTTTTAAAAAATTACATGTATTTAGAAATAATTTATTTTTATTTAAAATGATATTTATTTGATTATTAATAAATAGTTAACTAAGGAATGTGTATCAACTATATATGTTCATAAGTTAGTTATTCCTATTCATACATTCCAATTTAATGTATAGGTGATCATATTAAATATTAATAATATATTGTTTTTTGGTAAAAATCGATCTTGTGTTTAAGGAAATTTATCAATGAAATCCATTGTTGCATGTAGCAGAAGATAAAATCTGTGTTGCGAGTAATGAAATCTATTGAAAATATTTAATTTATTTAAAAATAACTATATCATAAGGTATTGAGGGATTATATTATCTTTTATTCATGGTGTTTCATGTCATAAATCATGTCAAATACAATGTCCTTATTTTATAATTTCACGGTGTTACATTTTACCCACCTTAAAAAAATTACATCCTAGAAATTTAAACATGATCATGGAATTTATGGTTTTTCTATTATAAAAGTATATTTTTGAAAATCCATATGGTAAAAGTGTTAATAAAATATCCCCTTTATCGGAGGGAAATCGATGTATGAAGGTTATATGGAATAATCACATAAATAGGATTCCAAGTCTGAGAATAATGGTGGAATGTAAAGATATGGACATAGAAGAAAATTATAAATAATTATAGAGTGTGATTGAGGTAATTTATCATAAGTAAGTGAATGATCAATGTAATTTTAAGGGACTCAAATCCATAAGATTATATTTTTCTAAAAGAAAATATGATTTATAGGATATGAAGGTAATAAGATAACTTTTTATTTCAAGATTCTTTTCATAAATTTGAGAAAATCTTTGACTATATAAGAATATAAGGAAATACACTTACTTGATACATTTCAATTTTATAAGAATAATTCCCTCCCATGTTTATTCTTTAATAAATTTCCAATTCAACCCTTACTTCAACAAATGAATATCAAAAATTGAAATTTTTATACCAAAATAATTAAATTTTACTTTTAATAGAACATGAGATCCATAAAAGAGGTAAATAATTACAGTCTGTCTCTAACTATTTTCCAAAAACAATATGGGTGGCCTAATTTATAAAATATAAATTAATATCTAAACCTCAGAAGTAACACCAGTATATCGATATTAATATTTATTTTCCAAATCATCTAACTAAAAAATGAAATATTAATGAGGATATCGTGTAGTCCAGTGGTTGGAAAAAATCCATATATTTTTCAATCATGGGTCTAAGCCCCACCACCTTTCTATATACTATGGGTTGTCACCGTGAATTCATGTTGTCCTTTTTATAAAACTATATTGATATTATTATTATAATGTTCCCCAAGAAATGATTTATATCCTTAAAAAATTAATTATTAAAAAACATTTACTAAGGTTTTGAATACAACCATTTTTTCTCTCACAAAGTCTAATATTCTTATTTGACTATTATTTCCATTTTAATAATGTCCATATTAACCATAAAGGTTATTATTATATATATTATTATTTCTTTAAAATTTAAATTCATTATTCCTCAACTAACAATTCTAGTAAAACATATAGTTGACATAAATTTATCCAAAATGTTTTTAATCATGTTATATTCCAACCACAAAAGGTTGTTTAAGGATTTGATCTTCTTATAAACTTTAAACACATTAAACCATGATAATATCCATAACTCTTAAGTTAAGAAATACATATATGATTGTATTATAATCCAAATATGTTTCATGATTCTTATTACCAAAATACCATTTGTTAAAATACATCTAAAATTTAATTCTTAAATTGCAATACACTAATACTTCACCAATTTAATTTCAACATAAGTCATTATTTTTAATCTAATACATTTTCGGTTTAATCTAGGCCATTCATTGTCATCAGGGATTAAAATACTTTATAATGTTCTATAAAGAAAATTTAAATTACCCAAAGAATATACCTCAAGTGTGTCGAACCATGTGCACAATATATCTTGTTGTCGTATACTAGGTAAACCTAAATTCAATCCTAAATCGACTTTCTCAGAGTTATTACCCCTAGGTACCTCTGTTCTATAACCACGTCCACTTGTAGTATCCTGATAGTGATTTACTATAAGGAAAAACAACATAATCTCCAGCTTACTAAACATTAGTATGTTCTTCTATACTTTCCTAGAAGTCTGTCATAGAGTTATTCTACCTAATCTATGTTTTCCTAAATCTAGTTGTAACACCCTGATATTTTATGATTTTTATTGTTTTTGATTTATTTAATGTCATGTGTTTTATGCTACAACAAGATCATCATGTGCTATACGCAACACCGTATTAGCTTTCAGTATACGCAACACTATTCTTATATTGTGTTACACACAATTTCAAGTTCATTTGATAATAGTCATTATACGCAACATTGATTGTATATATATATATATATTCAACGTAAAAATGAAAAAATGTTGGATTATTTTATAATGAAACAACAAAGGAGTCTTGCACAATACGCAACCCTGACTTGGCTTGCATTACACACAATCGTGACCTTCCTCGATAGCGTGTGTTATACACAATACCATGTTTCACTAAACGACGATATATTGTTATAATATTATTATGGACTAGCCATTATGAATAGTATTAAGTAAATTTTAAATTTTATAACATTATTATTCATCTTAAAAATTTTCTAAAACATTTTATGTGAACAAAATAATGTTTTCGGGTAAAATAAGTATTTTTCAAAAAATGCAGTTTTGCCGCCTTTTGATGGCGCACCCAAATTAAATCTAGTTTTTTACATGTTTATAAGTTTTATTTTAAAAAATCAACTTCTTCTTTTGAATCAGGATATAAAAATTTACATTTGATAAAGTTTTGATATTTTTCTGATAACTTTCATATTTTAATGAAGAGTAAAAACACGCTATATTTTAATTAAAAACAACTTTTTTCATCATAATAATTTATATGGTTAAATTATAATATTTAATGGTTTTAATGTATAAATATAAAATATTTTTACCATTTAATATAATGTATGTCATTATTATTGATTTTACCTTGAATTCTTAGATTAAATCAATTCAATCTTTTACAATGTTTTAACCAAAAACCCATTTTCCTTCCACAACAGCATAAATATTAATTTCATTTATGAAACTTTTGTGCATTGAATTTGGAAAAAATAGACTCCATGTTTGGAATCATTGGGTCCAAATTATGTTAATAAGATACTTTGTATTTTTGGGCATTATGAATAGTAACTACGGTAAATTTTATTTACCATAGTTAAAGATAAATCGGGTAATTAAGGGTAAATATAAGATTATAAAATTACCCTAACACCTACCAAAATTCTATTGGATGACTAAAGGATGACTCATATCACCTAAAGTTCGGAATATATTCCTTTTATGGACTTGTTTCCTTGAAAATAATTTAATTATTATTAAAACCAAAGAAAGAGACTACATGTCACTCTCTTAAATCCTATAAGTATATTAATATTAATTTAGTGATAAACTTCATGAAACTTCGAAAATGAATAGTCGAAAGAAATATAATAAAATTATCTACATCATATTAATTTATTTAGAATTATTAGGGATTAAATAATTATCATTAAAGGTGACATAATAGTGATGTTGAAATTATTTTATTAAGAGAAATATCAAATAAATGGTTTTAAAAAAATTAAAATTAATATTATATGAACTATTTAATATGCTCCACTAATTTTCTAGATATATATGACATTTTATGAATCTATTAAAAACTTTAGTTCGAACATATCTTCTGTATATTGTTTATTTAAATTCAAATAAATGAATAGTGTCAAAATTGACACTACCGTTATTTTATAAAAATAACATATTATAAAATTGTTTAAAATTCAAAAAAATATTTAAAAATTATAAATTTAAATTTATATGGTCTAAAATGTCATAACGTGTCAAATTATGGAAAATTCACAACACATATGTAATTATTTATAATAATTTAAAATTTTGAATATTATTACCACAAATAAACATTAATTGATAAATAAGGATAAATTAAGTTGATAATGTTTAAAGTAAATTCATAACATGTCTAAATTTTATTGGTTGATGATATTACAACCCTATCTCATTTAATCTTTGTATATGAATCATTTTGGAAGTTTTTAAGTGGGGTTGGGATTTAATATAAACTAATATTTCTTATATTTCCAAAGGTGCCCCTCTCCTCCCTTATAAAAGGGAACCTCCTCCCTCTCATATTTACACAACTTTGAGCCTTCAATCTCGGCCAACCTCGGCCCATTTCCGTTCTCAACTTCCCTAGAAATATTCTAGAGGTCCTGGTCTTCTTCAAAGACCAATTTTAGTGCCCTAAGAGGAGGTTTCAAAGAGGCGTGTCGAAGAAGAGGTAATATTTGTTACCGATTCTTTCAAATTTATTTCTTCTTATACTTACTCTTGTTTAGTTGTTTCATTATGAAGTAATTACATCAGTATACCTCATATACTGGTATGTTATTATAAATATTAAACAACCCTATTTCACCTTCTATCCATCCTATGGAAAATGAAATCACCGCGCGTGTGTACGTACGGAATAATGTCTCCACGCCGTGGTGTAATCTATTCTCCACCACCACCTTACTTGGATGGGTATAATGGTGTAAATAAATAACTATATATGATTATTGTAAACTGATATTGATTCTGAAATATTATTCATACACTTCAATACAACTCCACGATCATGGGAATGATATCATCGCTCGTGCGTACG
The DNA here is from genome assembly GCA_963277665.1 of Viscum album. Taxonomy (NCBI): domain Eukaryota; kingdom Viridiplantae; phylum Streptophyta; class Magnoliopsida; order Santalales; family Viscaceae; genus Viscum; species Viscum album. The sequence continues at coordinate 682,068,397 of OY728139.1, read as the reverse complement.
TACGGACTACCGTCTCCACGACGCGATGAGATTCATTCTCCATGTTAAGCATTCCTGAATGATTATAAAGTATATATACTGAATAATAATAAAATATATGAAATAATAATGATACTAGATTTATGTATATATGTATGTCATCTACTTAATTCCATTCAATTCAATAAGGAAACGAAAACAATGTTCATGCGTACGTACGACATACTGTCTCCATGAATGGTGTATTTCTTTCCATTTATCGATCTATTATATATATGTATATTCTGAATATATATTATATATAAATCATGTTTTATATTCTGTAATTAAGTAATAATGATATATGTAATCATATGAATAATTACAAGTCAAAACACGGATGACAAACGAAACGATATTACCTAAAATGCTCTTAAACAAGGAATTTACAAAATAATGGGTAATATAAAGTCATAAGTGAACCATATATGATATCATAACAATGAATATGATTCTGTAATAAGTCAATGACATTATTTAAATCATTATACATGAGTTTCTGATACATACGAAGCATATCATACCTAAGGTAAGTGATAATTATACCAATCTCATTCTTATCCGAGATTGTTTATTCGTAAGTATTTACTGGGGTTATATTTATCATCCATGTCCAAGTTTTATAAAAAAAAAGTCCATGTATGTTTAAAGTCCTTTTTACCCATTTTCATCTTTTTTACTTTTACTACGTGGTATGTAAGGAATCTTTCTTTTGTTTATGTTATGAGGTACTTTTTTGACTTTTCCGGCAAAAGTACGAGAAGAATATTTTTTTAACTTATACGGCATGAACGGAATTTTACCATTTTATAAAGCCTTATTTTCCTGGAGCTTCCTCCAAAAGATTTCATGACTATTTTCAACAAAATCCTCTTCTTTTAACATTTCATGTCATTTTGTGAAAAGAAAATGATTTTGAAGAAGAACAGATATTTTTCTCAAGAATTCATTTCAATTGTTTTATGAAAACCATTTTCCATCTAAGATGACATTATTTCATATGTGTATGTTTCAAGTATAATGTCTCTATTATTTAAATGGTTTCAATTTTCTTATGATGAAATGATATCCATTTGTTTTATGTGGATTATGTTATGATGGGATGATGTTTATGAAACCCATTTTATTCTTTGGGTTATGATGAATGATTTATGTTTATGTTGTGGAACACGTAATAATGATTTCATTATGAGATGGGTGAGACCTATATCTCCCTCCAATTCATTGGGTAAAGAATAATATCTCATTATATAGACATGGCTGGAATGGTATGTTAATCCAGTTCAGTGTTACAGGACTGAAATGAGGAGTGAACTCGATTCAGAAAGGGATTTCTTCCACTAAGATGGCCTTGGAAGCAATGCTTTGGCTACTATGGAAATCAATACATGTGCTGAATGGTTGCCACAATTACATGTTTTATTCCCATTATATTTTATCATGGTTGATGTTCCATTATGATATATTCCTTACGTACTTCCACGATTTATGTCTTTGCTCAAGATTTTGATGTTTAAATTTCATGTTCATGTTTTTGCTTTCAAATGTTTATGGATTGTTTTATGATCTCTATGTTTTCCCTTACTGAGAATTTGAGCTCACCCTTTTTATGTTTTATTTTCCCCAAGAAACAAAGAAAGGTTTTTGGTAAGGAAACAAAAAGGGGAAGATCGTTATGTGAGTTTTTGAAGATCTTTCAACATGATTAGAAGTTTATATTCAAAGTTTCCAAAGACACTAAACTATTACGATCCTTGTGTGTCTGTTTTTGTTAGGTATTAAGTATTCCGCAAAAGTAATGTCATGTCCATGTACGTCAATCTTTGGGTCTCTACAGTTGGTATTAGAGGAAAGGTTTAGTCAACCTTTGGAAACTAGGATGCAAGAACTTTTTGTGAGATCCCTTGAGATATTTCTAAGGTATGTCTAGGGATGTCCCTAAGGTTAAGTATAAGTATAGGTTAGAATCCTAGAATTACGGTAATGATATTAGAATTAAACCTAAGATGTTAGATATTGACGGTACTCCCCCTTAATTATGTTGTTTTCCCTAACATGATTTTTTCCTCTCACACTATTATTTTTGGGTTTTAGATGATGGCTGGAACCCGAAGGAACCGTGTTGATCAATGTAATGGACAATGCAATGATTGTCTCCCTGAGCAAACCAATGTTATGGGAGATGGAGTTTGAAATCTGATTTCTATACATACACAAGCTATGAATTATTATGGACTTCCAAATGAGAAGAGAAGGGAACAATATTCTATTGAGTCCTTTATGAGGCAACACCCACCTTCTTTCAGTGGGTCTTCTGATCCACTTGTTGCTGAACAATGGATCAGTACCACTGAAAATATATTTTCAGTTCTTCAATGTTCTAAACATGATAAATTCATCTTAGCAGTATACCGTTTGGAAGGTGAAGCTGATCAATGGTGGAATCTTATCAAGAATATGAGGCCAAGAGATGAAATTGAGTCCATGGAATGGGACGAGTTCAAGAACTTATTTTTCAATAAGTACTTCCCTTTTATTTTTTGAACAGAGATGGAGAAGGAGTTTCTTGAACTAAATAAAAAGTATGATGAATATGTTGGTATATACGAAGTTAATTTTACAAGGCTTGCAAGGTATGCACCTGGATTTATCATCCAACCTGAAAGTAAAGATGATCGATTCTTTAGTGTATTAAAACCAAGTCTTCGAAGGGAATTAGCTATAAGAGACTTCAGTAGCTATGAAGAAATTGTGTGTTGTGCTATCAAGGTAGAACTGGAAGTTGGTGTAACATATTCATCTCATGGTTTTGACAAGAAATGAAAGATGGATTGCAAGGAAAAATCTCAGAACAATGGTGAAAAGAAGATGAATGTTTCTTTATGCTCAAAGTGTGGAAAGAAGCATGGTGGAGATTGCCTAAAAGGTACTAGAAAATATTTTATGTGTGGAAAAGAAGTTTATCGAGCTATTTATTGTCAAAGTAATGCGAAAAAGGTTGCTAATGATGGGAATAGAGAAAAGACTACAGAGAACTCTCAACCAACACTTCAATGCTTCATGTGCAAGTAAATGGGGAATTATGCTAATAAATGCCCTAATCCACGGGTTAATGATGATCAAAGTGAGAAACCTCTTAAGGAAAAGGATAAAGGGAAGTCTCATGCGATCACTATTTGTAACGTTGAGTATGAAAATGATGATGTGTAATGATTAAGTGGCTATGTAATGGGATTTCAAAATAATATCATGGAATCTCATTTATGGTATTGTGGAATTTTGGAATATCTATGTATTGGTTTTCAATAATTATATGGTACTGGTAACCGTGAAAAAGTGATTGAAATATTTTTGGAAAGCAGATGAAATGCACATATTGAAGGGATAAGTAGAAAATAATATGATAGTAATAATGAGATCATGATTAAAATAAGGAAAAAGTGATATCATGGTTTGAGTATATAGAAATTTTGGGATTTTGGTATGTGGAAAGAGTTAACTTTTGACAGCATTCATGTTTTCACTAAGGTTAAATGGGTATTCATTTTTAAAGGGAATACATGATTATGGTATTCACATTATTGGAATGTGATCAACAAGATATATCGGGGATAAATTATGGTATTCTCATACTTTTTATATATCCTTTTTAGTAATCGTTCTCTTTATACTAGGAGTTTGGAAAGAAGTATTTTGGATAAGCCTAAAGATTTGAATGGATTATGTTGAACATAAGTTTGTATTGTTTAAGGCTAGAAATTTTTTTCGATTTTATTTATAAAATGTTATAATAGTGTAGTTTTAGAAAAAGTACAACCTGCAGGATGGGTGACAACCCGTCGCGCCGGACAAGGATGTGGAAATTGAACCCACAATCGAAGTGCGACAGGCCTTTATTGCCAACCACTGGACTACAGGAAGTCCCTGGTTAGTGGAATGTAGTTTTTTTTATTAAGCGGTATGATATATGAAGTATAAGTCGATGTTTGGAATCATATCTGATTAACCTCACCATAAATGGAATTATGTATTCGACAACTTTTTCTAACCATTTCTTTGAGATAGATGGAATGACCCATCATTTTATCACATGATCTATTAGCACTTCACGAATAACAAATTCAACTTCATTTCTTTAAGATATGAAGTGGAAATTGTTCAAAGCACGAACAACAATGAGATTTTACCAAAATCAAGCATGTATTTCTTCTAATTCAAAATTTTCAGCTTTAGGGAAATGATGTTGAAAACCATAAATGTTGTCCTAGTGCTCTTATATCTGACGAATTAGATGGTACCTTAGATCATCGCAAATCTATGACTTTGTGATTGTTGTATTTTTCATAGCCATGCTCTCTGACACTCTCCACCAGAACATGATAGTTAGATTTCTCTTCTATATCCATATTTTCACCTATGTTCTCCTATATGGAAACCCAGTGATTAGTTAATTTTGTTAATCGTTACGTTTCATTCTTTAGTTTTTAAAGTTATGTTTTGGTATTTCATTTTACAATGTGGGTTCCAATTAAAGAAACTTTCAAGTAGAAAACCATGTATAACCCCGACGAATTTCGAGGGAGAAATTCATTTTTTAAGGGGGTAGAATGTAACAACCTGATATTTTATGATAAGTATTCTTTTTGATTTATTTGATTTAATGTGTTTTATGCTACAACAAGATTATCTTGTGCAATACGCAACACCGTATTAGCTTCCAGTATACACAATACTATTCTTATATTGTGTTACACACAATTTCAAGTTCGTTTGATAACAGTCATTCTACGCAAAATTGAGTCTATATATATATATATATTCAATGTATAAATGAAAAATGGTTGGATTTTGTTATAACGAAACAAAAAAGGAGTCTTTCACAACACACAACCCTAACTTGTCTTGGATTACACGCAATCACGACCTTCCTCGATAGCGTGTGTTATACGCAATACCAGGTTTTACTAAACGACGATATATTGTTATAATATTATTTTGGACTAGCCGTTATGAATAGTATTAACTACATTTTGAAATTTATAACATTATTATTTATCTTATAAATTTTTTTAAAACATTTTATGTGAACAAAATAAATTATTCCGGTAAAATAAGTATTTTTCAAAAAATGCAGTTTTGCCGCCTTTTGATGGCGCACCCACATTAAATATAGTTTTTGACATGTTTATCAGTTCAATTTTAGAAAATAAACTTCTTATTTTGAATCAGGGTATAAAAATTTACATTGGATATAGTTTTGATATTTTTCTGATAACTTTAATATTTTAATGAATAGTAAAAACACGCTATATTTTAAGTAAAAACAACTTTTTTCATCGTTATAATTTATAAGTTTAAATTATAATATTGAATGGTTTTAATGTATAAATTGTATATATTTTTAATATCTAATATAATTTATGCCATTAGCATTGATTTTACCTTGAATTCGTAGGTTAAATCAATTCAATCTTTTCCAATGTTTTAACCAAAAATCTGTTTTCTTTCGACAACAGGATTAATTTTAATTTAATTTCAGCAACTTTTATGTATTAAATTTGGAAAAAATGGATTCTATATTTGGAATCAGTGGGTCTAAATTATGTTAATAAGCTACTTTTTATTTTTGGGCATTATGAATAGTAACTACGGTAAATTTTATTTACCATATTTAAAGGTAAATCGGGTAATTAAGGGTAAATATAAGATTATAAAATTAACCTAACACCTGAAAAAATTATTGGATGACTAAAGGATGACCCATATCACCTAAGTGTCGGAATATATTCCTTTTATGTAATTTTTTCTTTGAAAATAATTTAATTATTATTAAAACCAAAGAAATTGACAACATGTCACTCTCTTAAATATTATAAGTATATTAATTTTAATTTAGTGACAAACCCCATGAAACTTCTAACATGAATAGTCTGTAGAAATTTAATAAAATTATATACATAATATTAATTTATTTATAATTTTTAGGGATTAAATAATTATCATTAAAGGTGACATAATAGTGATGTTGAAATTATTTTATTAAGAGAAATATCAAATAAATGGTTTTAAAAATATTAAAATAAATATTATATGAACTATTTAATGTGCTCCACAAATTTTATAGATATATATGACATGTTATTAATCTATTAAATCTTATATTTTGAACATATCTTCTGTATATTGTTTATTTAAATTCAAATAAATGAATAGTGTCAAAATTGACACTATCATTATTTTATAAAAATAACATATTAGAAAATTGTTTAAAAATCACAAAAATATTTAAAAATTATAAATTTAAATTTATATGGTTCAAAATGTCAGAAAGTGTCATATTATGGAAAATTCACAACACATATGTAATTATTTATAATAATTTAAAATATAGAATATTATTACCACAAATAAAATTTAATTGATAAATAAGGATAAATCAAGTTGATAATGTTTAAAATAAATTCCTAACATGTATAAATTTTATTTGTTGATGATATTACAACCCTATCTCATCTAATATTTGGATATGAATCATTTTGAAAGTTTTTAAGTGGGGTTGGTATTTAATATAAACTAATATTTCTTATATTTCCAAAGGTGCATCTCTCCTCCCTTATAAAAGGGCACCTCCTCCCTCACATATTTACACAACATTGAGCCTTCATGCTTGTCCAACCCCTGCCCATTTCCCTTCTCAACTTCCCTAGAAATATTCTAGAGGTCTTGTTCTTCTTCAGAGACCAATTTTAGTGCCCTAAGAGGAGGTTTCAAAGAGGCATGTCGAAGAAGAGGTAATATCTATTACCGATTCTTTCAAATTTATTTCTTCTTCTACATCCTCTTATTTAGTTGTTTCATTATAAAGTAATAACATCAGTATCACTCATATACGGGTATGTTATTATAAATATGAAACAACCCTATTTCACCTTCTATCTATCCTATGGAAAATGAAATCATCGTGCGTGCGTACGTACGGAATACCGTCTCCACGCCATGGTGTAATCTGTTTTCCACCACCACCTTACTTGGATGGGTATAATGGTGTAAATTAATAACTATATATGATTATTTTAAAGTGATATTGATTCTGAAATATTATACATACACTTCGATACAACTCTATGATCATGGGAATGATATCATCGCCCGTGCGTACGTACGGACCACCGTCTCCACGACGTGATGAGATTCAATCTCCATTTTAACCATTCCTGAATGATTATAAAGTATATATACTGAATAATAATAAAATATATGACATAATAATGATACTGTATTTATGTATATATGTATGTCATCTACTTAATTCCATTCAATTCAATAAGGCAACGAAAACAGTTTTCATGCGTACGTACGGCCTACCGTCTCCATGAACGGTGTATTTATTTCCATTTATTGATCTGTTATATATATTTATATTCTGAATATATATTATATATAAATCATGTTTTATAATTTTGAATTAATTAATCATGATCTAAGTAATCATATGAATAATTACAAGTCAAAACACGGATGACAAAAGAAACGATTTTTCCTAAAACATTCTTAAACATGGAAGTTACAAAAGAACGGGTAATATAAAGTCATAAGTAAACCATATATGATATCATAACAATTAATATGATTATGTAATAAGTAAATGACATTATTTAAATCATTATACAGGAGGATCTGATACGTACGAAGCATATCGGACCTAAGGTAAGGGATAATTGTACCAATCTCATTCTTATTTGAGATTTTTTATTCGTAAGTATTTACCGGGGTTATATTTATCATCCATGTCCAAGTTTTATAAAAAAAATTCTTGTATGTTTAAATTACCCTTACCCATTTTTGACTTTTTTACTTTTACTACATGGTATGTAATGAATCTTTCTTTTGTTTACGTTATGAGGTAATTTTTTGACTTTTCCGACAAAAGTATGGGAAGAATGTTTTTTAACATATACAACATGAATGGATTTTTACGGTTTTATAAAGCCTTATTCTCATGAAGCTTCCTCCAAAATATTTCATGACTATTTTTATCAAAATCCACTTATTTTAAAATTGCATGGCATTTTGTGAAAAGAAAATGATTTTGAAGAAGAACAGATATTTTTCTCAAGAATTCATTTCAAGTGTTTTTTGAAAACCATTTTTCATCTAAGATGACATTATTTTATATGTGTATGTTTTAAGTATAATGTCTCTATTATTTGCATGGTTTTAATTTTCTTATGATGAAACGATGTCCATCTGTTTTATATGGATTATTTTAGGATGGGATGATGTTTATGAAACCCATTTTATTCTTTGGGTTATGATGAATGATTTATGTTTATGTTGTGGAACACGTAAGAATGATTTCATTATGAGATTGGTGGAACCTATATCTCCCTCCAATGCATTGGTTAAAGATTTATATCTCATGAGATAGTCATGGATGGAATGGTATGTTAATCTGATTCAGTGTTACAGGACTGAAACGAGGAGTGAACTCGATTCAGAAAGGGACTTTGTCCACTAATATGGTCTTAGCAGCAATGCCTTGGCTACTATGGAAATCATAACATATGCTGAATGGTTGCCAAAATTACATGTTTTATTCCCATTATATTTTATCATGGTTGATGTTCCATTATGATATATTCCTTACATACTTCCACGATTTATGTCTTTGCTCAAGATTTTGATGTTTAAATTTCATGTTTAAGTTTTTTCTTTCAAATGTTTATGGATTGTTTTATGTTCTCTATGTTTTCCCTTACTGAGCATTTGAGATCACCATTTTTATGTTTTATTTTCCCCAGGAAACAAAGAAAGGTTTTTGGTAAGGAAAAAAAAGGGGAAGATCGTTATGGGAGTAGTTGAAGATCTTTCAACATGAATAGAAGATTATATTCCATGTTTCCAAAGACAATAAACTATTACGATCCTTGTCTGTCTATTTTTGTTATGTATTAAGTATTCCACAAAAGTAATGTAATGTCCATGTACATCAATCTTTGGGTCTCTACACTAGTTCCCAAGGTTTATACTAAAATCACTATAATACCAACTATAAAACCCCTGACCCTAGTATCCTTGTATTGATGTTGTACTTATTTCATTGACATAAGATACATGATCCAAATAGTTTAGAAGTGTTGTTAGAATAAATACATACATGCATCTTACATTACTTTTGAATACAAAAATTAAAACATAATTTTTTTCTTTTGAGAATAACATTATTCCCTCTAGTATATCCTTGCATATAAATCATAGTAAAATTCATGGAATCCTGGGGAAAGGAACATAATAAGTGGGATCTAAAATGCTCTATAAGGGTTAATTATAATATAATCTATCATGAATCAATAAGGATAATCTATATGGAAAGGTAAATAACTAAACACACATGACATGAAATCAACAAACTGAGAAATAAGTGAATCCAAGGATAATATATATATGAAAATTTCATGGATAATAATCAACATATAAAGTAAAATAGCTAAAAACATTTTGAATTTATCCAATGGCATGTCTTTCATAACTGGATAATGTATAATACATATATAAAGGTATATAATTGAAAAAAAATTCCATTCAATAAATAATATGAGAATGAAATGTATCCATAGATAATATCATTCTGATAATCTCCTTGATAATAGTAACTAAAATATTAATGAATTAGATTCTTAATTATTGGACATTAGGTATCTAGAAAATGATACCACTACTGTCAAGACCATCCACAAAATAGTTTAAACTACATGGCCGAATGGCCCAAAGGCCTTCTTTTTATTTTATTATATATAATCCCCCTTTTAAGGGTTGAAGGAGAACCTGTACATGACCCGCAGACCCAAGGCACAAGGCCCGACATGACCCGCAATACATGACCCGAAGGCCCAGAGGAATACCATGCTCATTACATGACCCATAGGCCCATCCCACTAGAATTTACCCTCCCCAGCGTCTGGCATCATTGATCTCCTTATCTCTCCACCTTGCATTGCTAATCGACTATCATTGCCCCATACCAAGCTGCATAATGCCTGGTCCCGATGCCGGCTACCATACCCTCTCATTCTTCCAATCTAGGACCTACCCATCACTTTGTTTACAAATAATTGGATATATATAGAATAATATATTTAATTAATGAATCAATATTCCTTGTAATCAAATATCAATATTTTGAAAATTATACAAATTTATTAATATTTTCTCAGTCAATCCAATAACTTTCAAAGTAAACACCATATGTAAAAAGTATATAAGATTTAGGAAATAATAATATCTATCATGAAATAAGATTAATATTTAAGAGAAATATGATATCCCATGAAAAATGATTACAGTAAAGGGTTTGTTTCGAGATAATATTAACAATCAGAAAAGAAAGTGAGATTATTTAATAACTTTTACCACACTAAAATTATCAAGTCAAATCCCATTGTATGGAATAATTCAAAGTGAAACATAAAATAAAATAAATAATGAATTTATAATGATATTAAATGTAAAAGTGGAATTATATAAACCGTATAAAACAATTTAGGTTCATAACATTACAATATGGCTCAATTAAATAAAATTTAGACAAAATCCCTTACCTCACATTTACTTTTAGTTGAATGTTATTAAACCTCCTGTATTGTGGATTTAAACATGTTATTAACTTATTAGATAACCATATTAATATTTTTAATACCATATAGGATCATTTTATAACATCTTTTTAACCATTAAATAATATTATTCTAGTATTTTCACTGTCTTGGGTGTCAATTACTGTGTTTTATTATGTATTTTTTGTCCTGAATGGTATCATTATTATTAATATTATATAGATAAATAATATATATAATAATAATAATGAAATAATTATAATATTAAAATTAAATATATATCATTCATTTGGTGTGGTAGTGAAAGAGAGTCGCATAACTTTGTGAAGGCGGTAGTCCACACGTACAGGAACAATGTTATCATCATTACAAGAGTGAAAAAGAAAGAAATAAAATGTTATATTAATATTAATTACAAAATGATAAATATATCATTAATATATTAATTTTTTAATTTATATCAAATATATTTATTAACTTTATCCTTATTAAATTCCATATAAAGCGTTTGGGAATGGCGATCAACATCGCTTCGTGAGGCGGTAGTCCACCATACACCCAAGTCACATTATCATATCCAATATGGAATGGAAAGTAAAAAAGTATATATATGATATAATATATCCATAGGTGTAAATAATTTATAAATATCATATAAAAAAATTATTTCCATCAGTATTCCCAACACCGAGTGGTTGTAATGGGAAAATGAACACCAACTGTTTGTGATGTCGTAGTCTGATGTAAACATGAACGATTATTTGGAAAACCATTTAATATACATGTGTGTGGTTTAAGGTTGTAACCTTAATATAAAAACTTATAATTATATGTAATATACTTATTTTATTATATAATCGTTGTATAATTTTAATATAATGAGGTTGAGAAGAAAATAAAATCAATATTCTTGTTGAAAAACATTACATCTTCTTCAGGTATCCTCCTTACGTTTGCACTAAATATTTAAGAGGGTGAATTTATGTACAAAATAAGTCTATTAGGATGATTTTATGGAATTTGGATAGTTATTTTGGTAGGTATTAGATGAAATAATGTGGTTTGAATTTGGAACTAAGAGAGGAGAGGGTTTGGCCTTTTATAAGTGGGGAGAGGACACACTTGATATATTTGAAAATAATTGAGTGCTCCCATGCTATTAATATTTAAAAAGGGTAAAAAATAGAATATTATTTAACCATATATGTTAAAGGGTATAAAAATGTCTAGAAATTTGTTTTTTTATAAAAATTTATAGGTAAATTTAATCCTTTTCTTTTCAATTTAACCCCATGTAAACCCATATTTACCTTAGTCGTGTTAATTAATTGTTACTGCATTCACAATTAATTTTGATTAAAAAATTAGTTGAAAAAAGTATATGTTATAAATTATTATTTTTAAAAATATTTAAACCATTTTAAAATTTTAAATTCACATAATTGGGAAATTTTAAATTAAAAGTAATCCCGCAGATGGGATGAGAAGGCATGGTTTTAAAGAGAAAATGTTTACAAGTTTCGAATGTTTATATATCAATATTTAATATTAAAATGATTTCAATGAACTAAATTGTAATATTTTATATAATACTAAAATAAATTTACTTTAAAAATAATTTAATAAAAAATTTAAAATTAGAAATTATTTAATTGGATATTTTCTTTTCAAAAATTCAGTATTTTTCACAATTGTTAAAAAAATGGAACTTTTTAGAAAAATACAAAAAATTAACCATATGTTTATTTTCATATCCATATTTAAAAAATGAAATTTATTTTCAGAAATAATTTTTTTAGAATTGGTAAAAATTATTTTTTTAATATTTTCATAAATCACGATTAATCAATCTTTTAGAAAAAAATGATTTTTCAAAAAATATTTATTTTTCTTTTAAATGATCCATATTTATTTCTAATAAATAGATAAATAATGAAAATTTTTAAGATATATATTTTTATAATTTATTTAATCCCATTCTTTCCACCAATGTTAATGCCTAATTGATCATATTAAATAATAGTATTAATAGTGTACTGTTGTTTGGTAAAACTCATTATTGCATGTACGTAAAGCTATCAAAGAAATCCGTTTTTATGTGTCATGAAAAATAAAATAATTGTTTCATATAATGAAATCTATTAAAGAGATTGAATTTATTTAAAAATAAATAAATGTTTTGTTCTCAGAGTGTTTTATTCCCTTATACCCTTGGTGTTGCATGTCACACAGTCTTTCAAACCTAATGTCCTTATTTTAGAATTTTGGGATGTTACAATTAGTCCAACTCTAGATATATTAAATAGATTTTGTATGTCCCTGCCTATGAGGGGTTTCTAACGGTGATATTTATTTAATAATTTCAATGTCCATCACTGTTGAAATTGGTAATAATTAAAAGAAAAGTTAAGAACGACTAAAATGAATGTGCCTCCATGGAAATGATGATAAATTATGGGGCACACATGGTTTTTAGAAGTTATATAAAATTTAATTATTTTTAAAACATTATTATAAATAATATACAAATATTTGGTGCATCATATACATAGTAAATGTGAAATGCATTTTTTAGTCAAAATAATTAAAACAAAAATGAAAAAAATGGAAATATTGTTGTTATGGTGAATAGGAAATAAGAGAAATGGGTTAAGAGATGAAGAGAAAACCTGAAAATTGATGAATGTAAGGAAATTAAATTATCTATAATTTAATAAAAATGGATTTATATATTTAAAATTCAATCAACACAAATGTTCCAATTAAAGTGAAAAATGTGTGTTGAAACACCTATCTTTTTTTGGAAAATCTCGATAATATAGGTAACTATTTTAAATTTTAGAAAATGAATTCTTTATTTTTAGAGAAGAGTGTCTTCATGAATTTTAAATTTTTGGTACTTTATAAAAATATAAAAAGTGAACATATAATCCTTCATCTCTTAACTGTACATATAATATCACTAATAAATATTTCCACTAAGATCGAAATGAATATCACGGTGCATTAAACTACGCATGCACAATTATGAAAAAAAATAAAAACAGACTAAAATATACATTAATTCAAATTTAAATATCTTATTAAAAATTTAATTTGAATGTTTTCATTTAATGAAATATAAATATTCAAATAACAATTTTCTAGAAAATAATACAAGAATGGGGAGAGAGAAAGGGAGCTTCTATGTTAATGTCACCTTCTTCCCCAAGATCCAACTTGTAATGCCCCGACCCTAGTTACCCAGAGTCGGTGCCTTATTACATAACATTGGCATGATCACAAGAAAGATCAAATCTCGAAACACCGATTGGTTTAGTAGCCTTGGAAACACTAGATATATTCATATGTTTTACATTACATCATAAAGTGAAAAACTACTACGACAACATAATGTCTCCAAAGTCCACACTATTATCCCCTCATAATATCCCTGCAGGTCATTCATAACTTACTTCTTCACATCCTGGGAAAAATAAAACATAGAAAAGGGGTGAGCTCAAATGCCCAGTAAGGATAACAATATAGCGGAACATTCAAAAATAAGCATAAACATTTAAGGCAATGCATAACTAATACAAAATCCTTTTAAACTTGAACTTCAACATAGTATGGAAAAAGTAAAATGAAATAATACCATTTACTTATTCACATGGATATTCTACTAATCGAATAATCACATGAAATATCAATAATCACTTTCATAATTTTGGAATGCATAATTCTGAACTTTAATTTCTTTGTCAAGGCCTCGTCCCAAGACCTAGGGGCTAACTGTAACCGGAACCCAACCCGGAGTGCCTCTAATAACCTGGCACCAACCCGGAGTGCCTTTAATAACCAGAGACCAAACCGGAGTTCCTCTAATAACCGGAGACCAAACCGGAGTTCCTCTAATAACCGGAGACCAAACCGGAGGGCTTACTTTTACCGGTCCCCAACCCGGAACATACTTGTCTAACACATTCATCTGAATGAAATGTTGAAATATAACATAAACATTCGGATTACAAATAACTTATGAAATGTCAATACTTTAAACAAAAACCATGAGTGACATAAGAATAACTTATTCATAGTCAAAAATATCACAAAACCTTCAATAAAATAGGGATGTTTTGTATCATAATAAATCAACTTTAAATAAGCTTAAAATCCATCAAAGGTTGTTGACATGGATGAAATCAAAACTATTTTAGAGAAATATCTCTTTTTTTTAAATCATTTTAAAAGTAAAATAATTATAAAATAATACATTCAATTTGAAAATCTTCTTATAAGCTTGTAAGGGAAGCTTCGATGATTTTATAACGGCAGAAAATAACTGCACCCGCTGTATAAGTTAAAAAAACATCTTTACCTTAATTCTGTCGAAAAGGATAAAAAGCACCTTGTATGGAAAACGACGGAAAGATGACTTTATAAACCACTTATAAAAAGTCAAAAAAGGGTATAAATGACTTTAACCCATATTCTTATAAATAGTAAAAATGTTTTAAAATACATTTTGAAGAAACATGGATGTGGATGATAAAGAGATCCCAGTAGATTATTACGTATAAACAACCTCGGATAATGAAGAGATTGTTAAATAACCCTTACCAATTTGGTAAATTATGAAACATACAACCTATGAAATAGGTATCATACAATGAATATGTAAATACACATAAATTAAAGTGTATTACACAAAGAATATAATTATGGGCAGTACATACACCACACAAAAGGTAATGGTGGCAATATGGCATGAATCTCACAGGAATAAGGAGTGAGATGAAAACCCCTTACCACGTTGTAATCAATTGAGTCGTATGACCAAAAGTTAATAACCACCAAATTATTTACATAATAACATGAATATAAAGAGAATAATGATAATATATTTCAAATGGCAGTACACAATATACCACTTTCAATAAATTAGTGGCGAACAATGGAAATCTCACGGAATTGAAAGTGAGATATGAAAATCCCTTACCTTGTAATTTTCCTTGGTTGGGGTTGGTTAACCTCCTGTATAATGGTGAAATAATTGTTATTAAATTATAAAATAATCATATATATTAATATGATATCATATATGATCTTTTAACTTTTCTTTGTTAATAATATCTTAGAATTGTCGTCGTTTCGGGTGTTAACTTACTCGTTTTCTTTTATATGTTTTGTTATATAAGCCGTGTTTGTTATGGATAGGATGTATCTTATTTATATCCAGAATGATATAAAGTCCTTAAAAATCATTTTTAAATCATCAAATGATAATTATACTTGAATGGATATGATGGAGAATGAATCATATCGCGTTCGTGGAGACGGTAGTCCGTACGTACGCACGAGAGACAATATCATTATTTTGATATTAAAATAATATATAAATGGATGGTATATCATATATTCAGAATCATTAACATGTTATATTTATTATTCACATGAGTTACACATCATTATTATACCCATCCAAATAATAATATATTGAATAACAATTACACCGCGACGTGGAGACGGTAAGCCGTACGTACGCACGTATGGTGACATGTTATTCAAAGGGTGGATAGAATACTGAATATGATTGTCCCATATTTATAATAACATCACAGTATATATATTATACTGGAGTTATTATTTTAGAATGGTAACAACAAAGGAAGAAGAAGTGGAAGAAGAAAGGAACTTGGAAAAGGGTGGTGAAATCATTACCTCTTTTTCAGTTTCTTCCTTTTGATTTGATCAAATGGGCTCCATAGGTTGGCTTTCTGATCAAAATAAGGCCTCTAGGTTGTAGTGAGGGAAGTTGGGAGAGTATTGGGGCAGAGTTTGGCCGAACCAAAAGGTTTTGAAGGTGTGAAGAAATGATAATGAGGAGTGCCCTTTTATAAGAGGGGTGAGGGGCACCTTTGGAAAAGCTAGGAATATTAGTTTATAATAAATTCATATTCGGTTTCTAAAGGATCCAAAGTTGATTATTTAAATGTTAAGGTGGGTATGGGTCGAAAAAAACTCATCCAATAGAATTTATACAGGTTTGGGTTCTTATATTAACCTTATCTTTAAGTAATAACTCAAAGTTAATTAGTTTCGCTTTTACAATGTCTCTTTGTATTTTTATCTAATATGGTTAATAAACATACTATATACATCCAAGAGACCCCCAAGTGGTCCATTAATGATGCATCTATCATGATATAAGTCTCTTGGCAGAACCATAGATTTTTAGGAATTTAATATCAATTAATAATATAATATTTGTTTTACGAACTCTTTTATGTCAATTTTGATACTATTCAATAGTTGATTTTTTTGAAACTCATAACAGATTGATTACTTCGAAAAAAGTCAATTAAATAAATCCTAATATATCATATTACCCTATAAAATTAGTTTAATTAATTAAAAGTTTCATATTTTATTTATTTGGGTATTTATAATATCAATTATTTTGATTTTTCACTATTATAGTAATTACTGCATCATCATTGTGTCATAAATAAATTAACTTATTTAATGTATAAAAATTAGAAATAAAATATAATTATGTAGTAAATCTCTTTATATTTCTAATTAATATTTATATAATAAAATCAAACATATATAACCCTATGTAAAAATTGTTTTGCTAAAAGATATATACTTGTGTCATTTTTGTATTCATTTTAACTTAATTACAATAAAGTGTCCCTATCACCTAAAAGTGGCACCATGGGGTCCCAAAATCGACCCAAATATGCCTATGTCCGAACATGTATCAACCAATAAGGCTAGGACACGTTTTAGGGTAATTGTTTATTATTATGATATTATTTTTTAACCCTTATTTACCGGATTTACCCTTAACCATGGTAAATAAAATATTTACCGCAGTAATTATTCAAAATGTATAAAAATAAAAGTTACCTATTTACACAATTTGAACATCCTAATTCCAAATATAGAATAAATTTTTCTAAATTCAAAACACAGAAGTGGCAGAAATTAATTTAAAATTAATTCCCGCTGTCAAAACAAAAAGCGTGTTTTTAAGAGATAATAACTATCAAAAGATTGACACTTGTTTATGTTCGGTTTAATTGTAAAATTATGTAAAATGACCAAAATTATATTAAATGGTAAAAATACATTCTAAATATACTTTAAAACCACTCAAATTCATAATTTATCATAATTAATTATTTTGATTAAAAAAGTTGTTTTTAATTAAAATTTAGTAATTTTCACTACTCATCAAAATATGAAAGTTATCTGAAAAGTACCAAAATTTCACCTTAGGCTAAATTCGATATTCCGAATCCAAAAATTAAGTCCATTTTGAAATATAAAATATATATAATTTCAAAAATTAGGTATTACTATTCATAACGGCTAGTTTGATTGGTTGTGGTGTGTGTTAGAACTCGAAGTTGCGTACAACACACGCTACTGTATTATTCAAAGGAAAGCGTACCGTGGAAGCTTGGGATGTTTCATTTTAAATTTTTTTGATTTCCCCATTTAGTCAAAAAGTTTAAAATATTTTATTTAACAAGGGTTCACTATTAAAAGTTGGTAAAAGTGCAATACTGAAAATGAATTGTTTCTTACATTATGTCTAAGAAACTCATAATATGGATTCTAAAATTATAAGGATTATATAAAGTTTAAAATTTGTTTAATACTATTAATAACCTCTTTTGAACGGCTTGTTTGGTAAGTCATGGTGTGCTTGAACTCAGTGTTGCGTGTAGTGCAAGTTATTGTATTATTTTGAAAAATAACACACTATGAAATCTTAGGGTGTAACATTCTCCCATCCTTCAATAAATTGCGTCCTCGCAATTTGAAATTGTTCTTAGAAAATAAAATGTTGAAAATAAAAAATATCTTTGTGGGAAAACCCACATCGGAAATTGGGTTACTAAAATTTAGTCTTAATATGTGGAAAAGAGAAATGAAAGGGTCACCACCAAATTATGATCTCGATTAGGAGAACATTGGTGGCAATTAGAGACATATAATTGGAGAAAACGTAAATATTTATAGGTAGTGATTGAGGTCATCAATAACAAACAAGTTTAAAATTGAGGTCCTTAAATTCATTAATCTACGATGATTTAAAATACCATCGATTCAACAAAACATAAGGTATTGGGATAACACATTTTTGACGTTTCAAAATATCTTAGTTGAAATCCCACATCGAAAAATGAATTAATGAGGCCTCTATTTAAAATAAAGAGTGGAAAGTATGAAGATTACCGAAAATAACACATAATAGGGTTCCATGTAGGAAAATATGGATATGGAAGAGAAATATAACCATCAATTATCTGATGGAGAGTGGTAGAGAACATGGCTGTGAAAAGGCCAACAATCCCAAAGCCATAAATTAGTGATGATTTAAGGTACCATCTAGGACAAAATTTTTGTTCTAAGTTCCTTTTCTTAATGTTGAGGAATTTATTTATGAGATTGGCTAAGATCATAAGGAGATATACTTACTTTATAATTAGAGTTTTATCCATTAATAAATTTCTACCACAAACTCATCTTTCACTCGTAAAAAAATTCTATTTATACTATTCGTATAGGGTTCCAAAATAAACCAATTTATAATTCATCTACCAGATCTTTTAAAAAAACTACATTATTTAATCCAGGACATCTCGTGGGCCAGTGGTAGGTGATACACCCTTGTTTCCCTTCAGTTGTGAGTTCATGTCTCGCGGCCTTGCCGGACGCAATGGGTTGCCGCCCGACCTCCAGGATATCCTTTTATGGAAATCCAAAATAATCCAAACTAGAAATATCCAAAATACTTCAATCCAAAATTTATAAGGAAGGTAAACATAATAAAGATCCTTTTTCCACGTAATAACATGTGAACACCTTTATGATGTATTCTTTTAAAACACTGCAACATCTTGAATTACCATAAAACCTTATTGATTACATTCATGATCCCTTATTCCTTAAAAAATAATAGATATACTCCTTCAATCCAAAAATGTTTTAAACCCCAGCAATGATGGAATATACAAATCATTAATCAGTTTCAAGGTAGTCAAGAATATCCAATATAATTTATCCAAATCAATCATGTATTATTTCAAAACCACTACCTCGGTATCAGAACTATATTATGGTTTATCATTCTCTCAGCCATATATTTTCCAAAAATTTATCCTGCTATTGAGTCACTTTTCTTTGTTCCACACAATCTCAAGTCCTTAATGAAACAGTACTGCAGTACAATCCTTATATACTCTATAATTATTATAACAAGTACATTGTTGATACAACACTCAAATGAAATAATCAACATAAGAACTCTAATCATTCTTCTTCATCTATGGTAGTATCATAACTTGATTATTATCCAATAGCATCATTTGTGGCATAGTCTGATGACTGGGACATAGGTTCGCGTAGTGTCTAAACTCCTTGGAAATGAAGCATTGTACATTTGAAACCATTTTCTTACCCTTGCAGTCACGTACTTTGTGCCCTTTTCCTCCACACTTATAACAAACTCCCATTCTTTTCAGGAAAGTTCCAGGGTGTTTCTTCCCACAGTTATCACATATGGGAAAATTCATCTTTTTCCTCTTCCCTTTATCCATCTTTCCCTCGTCAATCCTTTTCTTATCTTACTTCCCTTCAAATCCATAGGACTCAGTAAAATCTTTACTTATCTTATCAACACATGATATTATTTCTTCATATGATGATAATACATGCGAGACTATTTCTCTTATAAATTCTGGCTTATGACCATGAAATATATGATCCTTTTTTCTCCTTGTATCATGTGCATTGCTGGAGTTTTCATTCCTTCTACTAGGCGCCATTTCTAAACAATGGCATACACTAGATTAGTTTATGAATAACAATACCTAATCCCAAACATGTGAACCACATAACATAAATTAAATAGTTTATGGATATAATCCATAATCATAAAAATGTCTCCTTTGAGGAAGTATATACTCATAAACCCTTCATAATGATTTGTAAATAAAATGAGAGTTATCCTAAGCATACCCCCCGGGAGTGTCGTAACCAAGAGTGCAGCAAGGCCCGTTGTCGTG
The DNA here is from genome assembly GCA_963277665.1 of Viscum album. Lineage (NCBI taxonomy): Eukaryota > Viridiplantae > Streptophyta > Magnoliopsida > Santalales > Viscaceae > Viscum > Viscum album. Next base: position 682,047,699 of record OY728139.1, on the reverse strand, counting down.
CACCAGTTCCCGTTCGAGTCTAGCTCAAAGCGGTGTTTTCGGGTTTTACCCCTATGTACATCTGTGCCAGAGCTGCCTCTACCTGTGCGTATCCAGACAGGGATGTATTGCTTGGAAAACTCACAAAATCTCTACAATACCAAAATTCTAGGAAGTTCTTTTATACTAATCCTCAAAATTCATCTTAAATCTATGTGCTCTAATCAGAGTTTATCTAAATCTATCTTCCAAGGTTTGTACTAAACTTCCTCTAATACCAACTGTAACGCCCCGACCCTAGTTACCCAGAGTCGGTGCATTATTAAATAACATTGGCATGATCACAAGAAAGATCAAATCTCAAAAGACCGATTGGTTTAGTAGCCTCGGAAACACTAGATATATTCATAAGTTTTACATTACATCATAAAGTGAAAAACTACTACGACAACATAATGTCTCTATAGTCCACACTATTATCCCCCCATAATATCCCTGTAGGTCATTCATAACTTACTTCTTCACATCCTTGGAAAAATAAAACATAGAAAAGGGGTGAGCTCAAATGCCCAGTAAGGATAACAATATAGCGGAACATTCAAAAATAAGCATAAACATTTAAGGCAATGCATAACTAAAACAAAATCCTTTTAAACTTGAAATTCAACATAGTATGGAAAAAGTAAAATGAAATAATGCCATTTACTTATTCACATGGATATTCTACTAATCGAATAATCACATGAAATATAAATAACCACTTTCATAATGTTGGAATTCATAATGCTGAACTTTAATTTCTTTGTCAAGGCCTCTTCCCAAGACCTAGGGGTTAACTGTAACCGAAACCAAACCCGGAATGCCTCTAATAACTGGACACCAACCCGCAGTGCCTCTAATAACCAGAGACCAAACCGGAGTTCCTCTAATAACCGGAGACCAAACCGGAGTTCCTCTAATAACCGGAGACCAAACCGGAGGGCTTACATTTACCGGTCCCCAACCCAGAACATACTTGTCTAACACATTCATTCAAATGAATGTTTGAAATAAAACATAAACATTCAGATTACAAATAACTTATGAAATTTCAATAATTTAAACAAAAACCATGAGTGACATAAGAATAACTTATTCACAGTCAAAAATATCACAAAACCTTCAATAAAATAGGGATTTTTTGTATCATAATAAATCAACTTCAAATAAGCTTAAAATCCATCAAAGGATATTGACATAGATGAAATCAAAACTATTTTAGAGAAATATCTCTTTTTTTAAATCATTTTAAAAGTAAAATAATTATAAAATAATACATTTAATTTGAAAATATTCTTATAAGCTTGTAAGGGAAGCTTTGATGATTTTATAACAGCGGAAAATAACCGCACCCGCCGTATAAGTTAAAAAAACATTCTTACCTTAATTCTGTCAAAAAGGTTAAAAAGCACCTTATTTGGAAAATGACGGAAAGATTACTTTATAAACCACTTATAAAAAGTCAAACAAGGGTATAAATGACTTTAACACATATTCTTGTAAATAGTAAAAATGTTTTAAAATACATTTTGAAGAAACATGGATGTGTATGATAAAGAGATCCCAGTAGATTATTACGTATAAACAACCTCGGATAATGAAGAGATTGCGAAATAACCCTTACAAATTTGGTAAATTACGAAACATACAACCTATGAAATAGGTATCATACAATTAATATGTAAATACACATAAATTAAAGTGTATTACACAAAGAATATAATTATTGGCAGTACATACACCACACAAAAGGTAATGGTGGCAATATGGAATGAATCTCACGGGAATAAGGAGTGAGATGAAAACCCCTTACCACGTTGTAATCAACTGAGTCGTATGACAAAAAGTTAATAATCACCAAATTATTTACATAATAACATGAATATAAAGAGAATAATTGTAATATATATCAAATAGCAGTACACAATATACCACTTTCAATAAATTAGTGGCGAACAATGGAAATCTCACGGAATTGAAAGTGAGATATGAAAATCCCTTACCTTGTTCTTTTCCTTGGTTGGGGTAGGTTAACCTACTGTATAATGGTGAAATAATTTTTATTAAATTATACAAGAATCATATATGTTAATATGATATCATATATGATCTTTTAACTTTTCTTTGTTAATAATATCTTAGAATTATCGTCGTTTCGTGTGTTAACTTACTCGTTTTCTTTTATATGTTTTGTTATATAAGCCGTGTTTGTTATGGATAGGTTGTATCTTATTTGTATCCATAATTATATCAAGTCCTTAAAAATCATTTTTAAATCATCAAATGATAATTATACTTGAATGGATATGATGGAGAATGAATCTTATCGCGTTCGTGGAGACGGTAGTCCGTATGTACGCACGAGCGACAATATCATTGTTTTGATATTAAAATAATATATAAATTGATGGTATATCATATATTCATAATCATTAACATGTTATATTTATTATTCACATGAGTTGCACATCATTATTATACCCATCCAAATAATAATATATTGAATAATAATTACACCACGACATGGAGACGGTAAGCCGTACGTACGCACGTATGGTGACATGTTATTCAAAGGGTGGATAGAGTACTGAATATGGTTGTACCATATTTCTAATAACATCACAGTATATATATGATACTGGATTTATTATTTTAGAATGGTAACAACAAAGGAAGAAGACGTGGAAGAAGAAAGGAACTTGGAAGAGGGTGGTGAAATCATTACCTCTTTTTCGGTTTCTTCCTTTTGATTTAATCAAAAGGGCTCCTTAGGATGGCTTTATGATCAAACTAAGGCCTCTAGGTTGTATTGAGGGAATTTGGGAGAGTATTTGGGTAGAGTTTGGCCGAACCAAAAGGTTTTGAAGGTGTGAATAAATGAGAAGGAGGAGTGCCCTTTTATAAGAGGGGTGAGGGGCATCTTTGGAAAAGCTAGAAATATTAGTTTATAATAAATTCATATTCGGTTTCTAAAGGATCCAAAGTTGATTATTTAAATTTTAAGGTGGGTATGGGTCGAAAACAACTCATCCAATAGAATTTAGACAGGTTTGGGTACTTATATTAACCTTATCTTTAAGTATTAACTCTAAGTTAATTAGTTTCACTTTTACAATGTCTCTTTGTATTTTTATATAATATGGTTAATAAACTTACTATATACATACAAGAGACCCCCAAGTGGTCAATTAATGATGAACATATCATTATATAAGTCTCTTGTCTGAACCTTATATTTTTAGGAATTTAATATCAATTAATAATATAATATTTATTTTAAGAACTCTTTTATGTCAATTTTGACACTATTCAATAGTTGATTTTTGTGAAACTCATAACAGATTGATTACTTCGAAAAAAGTCAATTAAATCAATCCTAATATATCATATTATCCTAGAAAATTAGTTTAATTCATTAAAAGTTTCATATTATATTTATTTGGGTATTTATAATATAAATTATTTTGATTTTTCACTATTATTGTAATTACTGCATCATCATTGTGTCATAAATAAATTAAATTATTGAATGTCTAAAATTTTTAAATAAAATATCATTATGTAGGAAATCTTTTTATATTTCTAATGAATATTTATAATCTAAGATCCAACATATATAACCCTATTGAAAAATTGTTTTTCAAAAAGATATATGCTTGTGTCATTTTTGTATTCATTTTAACTTAATTAAAATAAAGTGTCCCTATCACCTACAAGTGGAACCATGGGGTCCCAAAATCGACCCAAATATGCCTATGTCCGAACATGTATCAACCAATAAGGCTAGGACACGTTTTAGGGTAATTTTGTATTATTATAATATTAGTGTTTAACCCTTATTTACCGGATTTACCCTTAACCATGGTAAATAAAATATTTACCGCAGTAATTATTCAAAATGTCTAAAAAAAAGTTACCTATTTACACAATTTGAACATCCTGATTACAAATATGGAATCCATTTTTCTAAATTCAAAACACAGAAGTGGCAGAAATTAATTTAAAATTAATTCCCGCTGTCAAAACAAAAAAGTGTGTTTTTAAGAGATAATAACTATCAAAAGATTGACAATTGTTTATGTTCGGTTTAATTGTAAAATTATGTCCAATGACCAACATTATATTAAATGGTAAAAATATATTCTAAATATACTTTAAATCCACTAAAATTCATAATTTATCATTATTAAGTATTTTGATTAAAAAAGTTGTTTTTAATTAAAATTTAGTAATTTTCACTATTCATCAAAATATGAAAGTTATCCGAAAAGTACCAAAATTTCACCTTAGGCTAAATTCGATATTCCGAATCCAAAAATTAAGTCCATTTTGAAATATAAAATATATATAATTTCAAAAAGTAGGTATTACTATTCATAAAGGCTAGTTTGATTGGTTGTGGTGTGTGTTAGAACTCGAAGTTGCGTACAACACATGCTGCTGTATTATTCAAAGGAAAGCATACCGTGGAAGTGTGGGATGTTTCATTTTAAATTTTTTGATATTCCCATTTAGTCAAAAAGTTTAAAATATTGTATTTAAAAAGGGTTCACTATTAAAAGTTGGTAAAAGTGCAATACTGAAAATGAGTTGTTTCTTACATTATGTCTAAGAAACTCATAATATGGATTCTAAAATTATAAGGATTATATAAAGTTTAAAATTTAGTTAATACTATTCATAACCTCTTTTGAGCGGCTTGTTTGGTAAGTCATGGTGTGCTTGAACTCGGTGTTGCGTGTAGTGCAAGTTATTGTATTATTTTGAAGAAATAACACAGTATGAAATCTTGGGGTGTTACACAACTCATGTAACTCTTGCATCAAGAGTTCTCTCATATATGGATCTTTTATTTATCTTGAATATTCTCTTATATTCTAGTATTAATTCCTTTCTTCTTCTTTATTTCAATATAATATATTACACTATTAAAAATAATAACATTCATAACTCTTTACTATAGAAATTCTCTAGCTAGAAACACATGACTGACTTTTAAGATCCAAAAATGTTGACTGTTACATGACATAAATGATACTTTAAAAACTGAAAAACCCATCAAAAACATACTTTGGCCCTATGAAAAATTGATCATAGTTATAAAGCAAGCTCAATACACTCTTCTCAGTGTTTTGAATAAAATTCTAGAAACATCTCATGAAAGTCATTGAACCCTTACTCTTAGAAATCCAAAAAATAGATTGCAATCAATATCAGGAATCCTATTACTCAAACATAATCAAAGTGAAGCCTGAACTAGTAAATGACTATTATACTTTGATAAACCCATCTCATTATCTGAAATTTCATTGATTAAAATGTGTGTACCGACCCTCGTTCTTATTTCCATAGCAAAGGATATTGATTCCCTTTAAAGATCCTTTGAATGACCCCTTGAAACTCAAAAATAAAAACCAAATATTGTTAATAACCTTCACATCAAAGAAGTCTCAGGAAGTCAAAAAACAAGGACTAGATCAAAAACAAAATTGTATTGAACTTCATATAGGTGCGGGAAATCTTCTCAGATCTTCTTTAATAGGATTGGATCATAGCTTCAACCATGTAACTCAAATTATGTAAATAGAGGTGCAAAAAGAGATATTCATCATGAACGATCTTGAGAATTTCCAAACACACTCATTTCATTACCATCAATTCTAGTTTGCTAAGAAAAGTTGATCCCATGTTCTCATTATAGTTTAATGCTAAGAATTTTCTGTTATTCTCAAATTATTATTTGTCTACTTCAAAAATAAATCGCTTTTACCAACAACATTTCAATTTTTAGTTGAATTTATTAGACAACTATCTCAACTGATCATTGGGTCTCATCCTCAATGAATTCAATTTCATAAAATCTTGAAATTTGAACAACGAATATCATCATAATCGTCATCAACATCAATAGTTCCATTGAGAAATATCATGTGTTCTTCATCCGTACATAGATTTGGTTCAACTTTGTCAAATTGACACTGGAACCTTTTAGAAAATTTTTGTCCTCTATTAGGGTTAAGCTCATGCATTATTATCTTCCTCAATTTTAGTGGATTCTACATCGACCTCTGATGTAGGGGTAAATTGGGCATGTAATATTCATATACCTAAATAAATGGATATGTGTTATTTCATAGGATTTGGCTATATGTGTTACTATACTGATGAATTGGCTATGTGGGAATCTAGATACATGGGATGTTTCATCTGGAAAATTTGTTACGTAGTTGGGCTGATTTATTAGATTCAAGATCATGGTAGGAATTTTCTACATGAATTCCTCTATAAAAAATCTACAAAGTAAATTCTCTATATGTGATGTACGTCCTTAGACATTCCTTTACATGGAATTTTAATAACATGCTGAACTTCTCTAATTTAAAATACACAAAAATTTAAAAATTTAATCTATTTTATAATAAAAAAATTCTGAAATATATAATAATAGATAAATAAAAAATAAAAAATTAAATTAAAATTAATAAAATAATCAAAAATAAAATTACGTAAACATTGATTAAAATTGATTATAAATTAAATTATATTAACATTAACTAAAAATTTACAAAAACATAACAATCAATAGAATAAATTAATGAAAACCTAGAATAAATTCAAATACATAAAATAAAAAATTGAAAATATGTTTTAAAATAAACTATACATAAATGAAACATAAATTAAAATAAAGAAATAATAAATAACTCAAACATAAAAATACGCGTGAAAACATGAAATTAAATAATTTACTAATTATCCTATAAATTAACCAATAAACTATATTTGGCTATCACATTAAATATTTTAACATTACATATGTAGTAAAACAAAAAAAGTGATGTCGAAAAACACAAGAAATAAAGACCACATCAACAATAAAGGATTGAGTTGTTCTTGTACATTGGGATACCCTGAACTAGTATCATATATGGTCTGCATGAGTAGAGTTTGTGCATGCACTATTTAAAGGCTCTTTATCTATCTACCTAGCTCATTAATGAATCAGGTTGATGAATTCAATGGTGGGGGTGTTGCTGGGACTTAATCATAAATTATGTCCTTTAATTGTATAGATATTTGATTGGACATGAGAATCCAACTTGTATTTTTTGATTCCATGGTGAGAGGAATGAACTATATAAAGTCTCACCACTATCCTTATAATAAGTAAAATAATTATTAAGGGAATAAAGAATTTTAAACCCTCATAAGGCTCGATCTCTTAAGGAGAACAAGCCAGATATTCATTTTATCAAGGGAAAATAAAATCAAAATAAGGCACTCTAGTGTGGATAATAATAATATAATATTTTTTTGGTGGCCTATAAGCTGGCATGGATTTGTCCTTTTCTGGTTTTCCCTATAATAGAATATATACTAATGTGAAAAATAGGGATTTTCAAGGAATAAATCCATAGGAAAATAGATGTGGTATTATAGGGAATATGGAAAGAATGAGAATGATATAGATCACAAGGTATATACCTTAGTGAGTATACTGTTTTGGATGTTGGGGTTGATCCTCAAAAAAGAATCCTAAGTATCCTAGTTAACATGAATTAAAGCCCATGGAGTTTTATTTTTGCAGTATAAGGTCATGATATGGGACCATACAATGGAATTTAATTTCATCTAAAAATTAAATTGTCATGATGTTTTAGACTATGTTATTAAGATGTTTGTGATATAAAATAGGTGAAAATAATAGACTGAGTGGATCTAATGCATTTGGATTTTCTAATTCTAAATGAGAGTAGGGTTAACATTTGTGAGGCTTATGCATATACTTCCTCAATTCCCATTCCATATGTCCCTAGCTCTTTAATGATTTGGGGTGATGAATTAATCAATGAGGGTGTGTCTATGACTTAAACCTAAAGAGGAGTCCCATGTATATATATCTAATTGAGTGGAAAAGGGAGGCCAGCTCAACATTTGGGTAGCCAAGTTGATAATTATGAGACAAGGTAAGTCTTAACACTGTATAAATTATAAGGAACCTCATTATCAGTGGAAAAATGATCAAAAATACCATAAGGTAATTATTTGTTAGGGGTGATAAAAGTGGATGTCTTTTAGTATGTGAAAATATAATTAAAAGAACGAACTCTTATATACCTGATAACGTGATCATGTATTTACATTAGACTAGAAATGGGCTATGATTTGGCCTTTTGGGTTTTTTTGACCTTGTCAGAAGGAGTCCATAAATATCATTAGAACATGTTTAGCCAAGGTAGATATGATAGGGTTACTTTATGAAGTGTCCAAATATAGGTTAGACATGTTATGGTTAAGGACCATTAGGAATAGGGAAATGTAAATACTAAACAAATGGTACTTAGAGAATATATATGCAATATATATTGTTTCATGTAGGGTGATTCACATACAGGTCTCATATATTTTCCTCAAATAAAGACTCCACATATGGGCCTTATACATAGTTTCCTCACACTACTCCTCCACACATGGTCTACACCCATTGTGTGCTTGAACATGGGCTCTGTATGTGGTAATCACATAGTGGCCTCATGTACTGTAACATCACACAATGCCTCTATACTTGGGGATCACATGTAGGGTCATATCATAGGGGATCTATGTCCGGGACTTATGTAGTGGACTCACATTGGGGTTGTGTATTCAGGGCCCTATGTGCATTTATTTTCATCATTTTTTTCATGGAAATGGTTTTAGATGAGTAATCACCTGCCAATTTCTTCAATGCATGGAAAAAATAAATTATTCACCTTCTAGATGTGGTAATATGAGTCCTTGATGTTTTTCTGCAAAATAATATTACCCTCTCTCCATCCATGAATGAAATATTGAGTATTTATAATAAAAACCATGCAATTGGATTCCTAAAAATGGTATTCATATATAGAGAAGAATAATTCCATATACAACCATGAGTTAAGGATATTAATAGACCCTGTATATGTACTCAAATGGGGTTCTCTTCAAGAGACTGTGAACTCATATCATAAGTGAAACTAGTATGCACTCATGTAGGACCACTATCACATCAAAAAGGATGATAACCACTTTGGTATGGAGATTTCACCATGTGTAGGATGTGTTTTATCCACCACGAATTACCATCATCTATTTAATCCCAATACGAGCTTAGTACATTCCACGAGACAATTAAAATTCCCATTACAAAATTTTATCACATTTCCATTGCTTTTCTCCCTATTAAAATAGAATCCAACATAAAAAGAAAATAACTTTTAGTCTATAAGTTTATTTTGTATGCCTAAATGGTAATACTATATGACCCATGTTAAAAATGACTTTATTTTATATTTTTCCGGATATAAAAATTAAATTTCATAAATAACAATATCCCAAGGAACGATAGGCCGATTTTCTTTGGATATTGTCTATTTAATCATCTTATTTTACAAAAAATGTGTTCATTTACCATAAAATAAACCATAAAAAACCATATTCTAGGAATATCATTTCTATCACTCATCCTCATAATCTATGTAATGAAAACATAATAAAGGGTTGTGATCAAATTCCTAGTAAGTGTAAACATAAGAGATAAGAGTTGAATATCATAAGTGAACATATGAAGAGCATATGAGTATTATCCAGATACACAAGAAAACTTATAATCAATAAATAATCGATCATAAATAATGGAATATAACTTAGAATTACATAATATGTGAACCAACAGAGTGTGGAAACATGACTCAATAGATACGATTCATGAGATATTTACACAATCATAGGGAGAAGGGATGGGAGCTCTTGACCTCAGGCGACTGTCACGATCTCGTGTGAAACCCTAAACTGGTGACTCGAGCTCAATCTTCTGATTCTCGTAGAAATATGCCTGTTATGCGTGATTTTGATCCTATCTGGGAGCTTCATGCAAGTGAAGCAAGAATTGAAAAGAAAATCACATCGTTTTCTTCCTCAGACTTGAAGGGGAAAAGTACATATTTCCTGGAGGTGCTGACCGGTTCTTCAAAAGCCCAACCAACAAAAACAAGGAAGTTTCAAAAAACAGACGATGGACGCTTCGTTGTCGAAGCAGATCCGGAGGCGGTTCAGCAGTGAGAAGTTCTCTGTAAGTTTTCTCTCATGGATCGTATTGCATATATCAAAGGTAACAAACCTTGGAACTACCTAGATCTAAAGCCTAGAATTACTGCTTTTTGGGGATTTTCTAATTGGAAACTTCTTCCACTCGGTAAGGGCTACTTCCATATTTTATTCTCTTCGCAGAATGAACTTGATTGAGCCTGAAAAATACGTAATTAGAATCTGAAACCACGTATTTTGTGCCTGTCTAAATGGGATGTGTCCTTCAATCCCAATAAACATAGGAACAATATGGCTCAAGTGTGGGTAAGATTTCATAACCTTAATTGGTTTTTCTGGCACCCACAAATCCTTAATGATCTTGCTCTTTGCATTGGTTCCCCTCTTAAATTAGATCAAAGTACTTTGAAAGGTGACATGGGGATATATGCCAGGATCATAATTGAAGTCAATATGGAAAACAAACTCCTTCTTCCCAATAATTTTAATTTCATTACTAATGAGTAAAAAACTGCAGTTAATGTCGAATATTAGAGCTTCCCCTCCTTTTGTGATATTTGCAAAATTGTTGGACACACTGTCCACACATTTCGTTTTGTCCAGAAGCCTCCCAACCCCCAATCTTTTAATGAATGGTCAGACGTTAAGAAAAACAGAAAAGGGAATGTTCCAGAGAAACCTGAGACCTCTAAAGGAATAGAGGATAAATGAGTGGCTAAAAACCTCAATCTTGGAAACCTTAAGGAAAATTCCTGGGCTGACCTCACATAGGAGTATGACAATCATGTTCTTGAACAAGAAAATAAAAACAAACTTGAGGAGGATGTCATTTGTATTCTATCTAATCCCTTCATTGATCCCAATGATTCTGGTAAAATATCAGTGGTCTCCAATCTCATCCTGGGCAATTCTCTGAAAGAAGCTAGGAAAGATCCTTTTGATCAGCCCACTTCTAGAACCCAACAACTTCCTTCTACCCTGAAGGCTGCTTCCTTATCCTCTGTTGTGACTAACCCCTCTTCAGAAATCCCTATCATCTGCCCAAATTCCTCTTCATCTGAAATAGAGGGGAACAAACAGGAAGATATTGTAACTGTACCTATGTAGGACTACAAGAATGCTCTTCTCTCTCCCTCTGTCCAATAACAAAGTAAACAAAACTCTTCTTTGACCCCTGTACAAACTGAGAAATAGAACATAGTACAGGACCTGGATGCTCAGTCTGACCAGGATCTGGACCCTGCAAGGGATCTAGTCTCTATCCCTACACTGGATAAAGGGTCCTCCCAAAGGGGGGGCAATGCCTCTCCTTCTCTATCTACACAGGAGACTTCTTCCCATTATTTTGACCCTGCTAATACCACTGTTCATAATGTAAATATGAAAGGTGAAGACTTATCTAACCTGGTTGTTTACTCACAAACTACTAACATCTCTTTGACACCCATTTTGACAGCACAAGGCAAGCAAGAAAATTTGCAGAAAAATGACACGTTCGGTGTTTCAACCAGGGCACGAGCCTTGGAATCTAAAAAGAAAGGGGACAACCCCACCAAAAAAAGGGTCAAATGAATGTGATGTATTGGAATTGCCACGGTATTGCGAATTCTGATACTTTAAATATTTTGAAACAATTTATCACTACTCACTCCCCGAAGATGTTTGCTATCTCTGAACCCAAAGTCAGCTTTGTTTCTAGATATCAACACATTTTCTCCTTGGGTTACTCCTTTTTAGGAGCCTGCTCTAATCATTTGTCTTCTGAATCCCTATGGGGTTTTGCCCATTCTTCGCTTCAAAATGTTAACATACACAGTTTCTCTAATCAAGCTTTTACTTGTCATTATATTCTTGACCAAACTCATGTTTACACAACTTTTATATATTATTTTAATATATACCAAGATAGGAGACCCCTATGGAATGAAATCACTCAACTGAATAGCAGGATTTAGAATCCTTGTTTTTTAGTTGGTGATTTTAATGCCATCTTGGATACCAATGAAAAAATGGGACCTTCGCATACTAGAATCTCATCTATGGAATTTAAGGTCTGCATTGAAAATAATAAATTGACTGAGATCCATTTAACATGTGCTTGGTATCGTCATCAGTGCAATAGGGTAGTTGCCAGTAAACTTGACCCAGACATCACTAATGAATTTTCCCTTGATAAATGGGACAATATCTCCAGTATCACCCTCCCTAAGATTTCCTCTCACCATCATCCCATTATCGCTAGCTTCTCTTATAACACCCCAATGCCCAGGTCCCATTTTAGATTCAATAATGCCTGGTCCCCTGACACTGGTTGTGCCAACATCATTAATAACTTCTGGAATAACTTGCATAATAATAAGGATACCATTTCCTGTCCTTCGAAACTGAAATTTATTAAGAAAACCCTTAAAAATTGGTGTAAAACCAAGTCTAATGAAATTAATAATACCATTTCTCTTCTTGAAAATGATCTAAATGAATTTCAAAATCATAACACCTCCTCCAAATTTAGTGACATCTCTCAAAAATAACTAATCATCTCCACCAAGTTGATTACTCTTCTTAACTTCAAAGAGAACCTCAAAAAACAAATTTTCAAAACCAAATGGCTAAATGATGGAGATAGAAACACCAAATTCTACAATGACCATAATAGGGTTAAAAAACCTTGCATTCCCCTTTCCTTCCTTAGAGAAGGAAACCAAATATTTGACATCGAAGAAACCATCTCCAATCATGTGGTTTCATTTTTTGATAATCTCCTCAATGGCCCGGTTGTTGATATTGATCTTCATCCTGAAGTGATTCTTAAATTGGTCACTAAGGAAGAGAATTTCGTGATTAATAACATCCCTTTGGATCAAGAGATCAAAGATGATGTTTTTAGTCTTAATATGGATGGTTCCCCTGGACCTGATGGTTTTAACAACGACTTTTATCAAAATCACTGGGATGTCTTACAAGAGGATGTTTGTTTCATGGTTAAATCATTTTTCTCTCGTGGCATTCTCTCTCAGGTTATTAACTCCTAATTCCTGGTGCTTATTCCTAAAACTAAAAATGTGGATGAACTCCACAGCCTTCGACCGATTTCTTTGATAAATTCCCTCATGAAAATTATCACCAAACTCATTGCAAATAGAATTTCTTCTATTAGTAATAGAATTGTTTCCTGGAATCAATTTGGTTTCATTATAGGCAGATCAATTCAAAACTGTATTTGTCTTGCCTCTAAATCAACTATCCTTCTTAATAGGAAAATGAGAGGAGGGAATGTTTCCATAAAACATGATATCTCCAAAGCCTTTGACACTATCGATTGGAATTTCATATTTAAAGTTCTATCCAATTTTGGATTCAATGATATTTTCTTAAACAGAATCAGAACCTTGTTCAATTCGGCCCATATTTCTATGCTATTAAATGGCTCCCCAAATTGGTACTTAAAATGTTCTAAGGGGGTCCGAAAGGGTGACCCTCTCTCTGCCATTATTTTTTCCATTTCTGAAGACTATTTAAGCAAAATTATTTCACAAACAGTTCAAAAAGGTGACTTAAATCCGATATCTGCCTCCAGGAACCTGAATTCCCCCTCTCATCTATTGTATGCAGATGACATGATCCTATTTTTGAAAGGGGACAAAAGGAATTTAAACAATTTAAAATAAATTCTCTCACACTATGAGTTAGTCTCTTGGAAACATATCAATTGGAAAAAAATCCTATATTTACTTTGCAAAAGAGTTCCCATATGGCAGGAAAAGCAGGATCACAAACGATCTTGGCATCAATGAAGGCATGTTTCCCTTTACTTATCTGGGAGTCCCTATGTTTTGGGGCAGACCTAAGGCTGTCTATTTCTCTTCTATCATTCACCATACTCTTCGGAACCTATCCTCCTGGAATGGGAAAAATCTTTCTATGGCTGGTAGGATTTTCATGGTTAAATCCATAATTGTCTCAAAACTTGTCTACTTTATGATGATTTACAAATGGCTGGATAGTGTCCTAAAACACATTATTACTACCATTAAAAACTTTTTTTGGACAGGGAGTACTCTTTAAAGGAAAATGGTTACCATACCCTGGTCCACCTGTTGTAAACCCATTGATAAAGGTGGAATTTGCATAAAAAACCTTACTTTCTTTAATGATTCCCTACAGGCCAAGCTGACATGGAACCTTATTTGTAATAACTCGCCTACCACTTATTTTCTTAGAGCTTACTTTCTTGAAAAACAGAGGAACAAAAATTTTATTCATTGCACGTCTTCTATTTGGCCTTCCATCAAATGTACGTTTCATGTTATTATGACAAATTCTAGATGGATGGTCAATAAAGATTCCAATTTGAAAATTTGGCTAGATAATTGGATGGGCTCCCCCTTATCTCTTTATTGTCACCTGATCACTCCCCCTTGAACATCAATGACACCATAAAGAACACACTTCACTCACAAAATGCCTTTCTTCCCGATGAGACCAAGAGAATTGTTGATTCCTATCCCTTCTCGCAGAATGATGATTTTCTCATATGGGAGCCTGCGCATAATGACATTCTGGACTCTAAAATTTACTACAACTTCTTTCTCAATAATGAAAAAAACTTTTTAAACTGGATCAAAAACATTAACAAAGCTTGGATAAAACCCTCACGCTTTACTTTGGTATGGTGAATTGCTCATGGTAAGATCCCCACTGACTCATGTCTACAAGCTTTCGGGGTCAACCTCTGCTCTAAATGTTGTATGTGTAATCAACATAGGAAAGATATTAATCATCTCTTCCTATCTTGTGATACGACTTCTACTCTTTGGAACCATGTATTTGACATCTTTGAATGCAGATGGTTGTTTGGCACTTCCCTATCATTGAAGCTTCAGAGATGCATGGAAATCTCAGACTCTAAGAAAATCAAGAATCTATTTACGGCGGCTGTTGCATAGATTCTACATGTGATATGGTATGGTAGGAATGACTACATTTTTTGTAAAAACTCATTTAATCTCAATGCAGGAAGAATGAGAATTCTCATTTCTATTTGAGAGGTGGCATCGATTCATAATGAACGCTGCTCTAACTCTGTCAGAGACCTTGGGATCTTGAGGTGCATTGGAGTTGACGGGAAATTTCCTCACCCTAAATTTACGATGGATGTTTTTTGGCAACCCCCGCCTATGGGGTGGATCAAAATAAATGTGGACAAGGCCTCCAAAGGAAATCCTGGCCCAGCAGGTTGTGGTGGCATCTTTAGAAATCTTTTGGATCAGATCCTTGGATGCTTCTACGGCTCATGCAGATTTTCCTCCTCCTTAGAAGTTGAGATGTGGAGTGTTATTCATGCTATCTCGTTTACTAAAGCTCACAACTGGAACAACATCTGGATTGAGAGTGATTCCTCTACCATAGTTCAAGCCATTTTCAAGGGTACAATTCATCTAGCTTAGAAACACTCTTCCCACTGGATTGACTGCCTACATTCTCTCTCCTCCATCACCTTTATTGCAACGCACACCTATAGAGAAGCTAACAGGATTTCTGATGGTCTGGAAAACATGGGTCTGGTGCATGCTATTAGGTGGAGTGATGAACTCCACCCCGAGATGATTCCACTTTATATTCGAGATGTAAACAAAAATCCTTCTTTTCATCTGGTGTAATCCCTTCTTTTTTAATAAAACTTTTGGTTTTCCGTTCAGGAAAAACATAATCATGGGAATATGTAAAAAATTACGAATATATTTCAACATTAACATAAAAATTTGTGTTGGGAAAATTACCCTAATGAGCCAAAAAAATTGATGACCACTCATAATCTCAACAAAAATGTACTCATAGATACTTATCTCATGAGTTATTAACATTAAAAAATGCATTAGAGTGTGATATATGAACTCACAAATCATTATCCATACTTCTAAGTGACACTTCAAATAAATCACTTATCACATCAAATAAAACCCCTAAAATAAAATGGGTTTCATTAAATACATCATAAATAACCCATGAAATGAAATTGGGTTTCATATGGATTAACATAAGGAAATTGTTAATAATTTGATCAATAATCAAAATATGATAATCCCATGAAAATAAAATGGTTATCCAATGACATCAAGTAACTTTATAGGTAAATACAATTAAGTAAACATAATAAATAATAAGGAATTTACCGAAAATATAAATGGTATATGGTTATGTAAAAAACATTCCCAAATAAATTTATTTTTTATATTGGGGAAAACACCCTTCAATCAAATGAATTAAAATAATTTATTTACAAAGTAGAAATATTGGGTGAAAAGTTAGGTTTATACATAATGGGTGATTAAGAAAGAAAAAGTTAGGGATAGATCATTAATAAAAAGATAAGATCAATACATAGGTCAAATAGAAAAATAATTTTGATTGATACATTAGAATAACAACATTTATCATGAAAAATATATATCAAAGGATGTGGATTAAAATAGAAACCATTTTTAGCAGCACAAAGAAAATAAATTGGGAAAATAAAACATCTGTCATATTTTTGAAAACATTTTAGAGAGAAATATTTTATAAATAAAGGATAATAATATTTTACTTTATAAAACCATTAAATCCTAGAAATTAATTATTATAAAAAATATAAAATATCGTTGAAAGAGCTGTTTACTTGGAAAATTATGAGAACTGATTATTTTTACACTTTGATGAAAAATCCCATACAATAAAAGTTATATAATTTTTTAATTTTTTTAAAGAAGATAATGTAGTATAAAATAAAGTTAATAAATTATTTAATCATAGATAAGTTGACTTGAAATGTTATTTAATTAGTAAAGAGATAGAAAAGGAAAATTTATTAATCGAATGGAAGAGAAAATATCATTTTGACATATACGAAACACATGAGGTGAAATATGAATCAAAGGGAAATGAAATACCAAGGGAATATATAAAAATTCATGATTATAAAATGGAAATTATGAGGGTATTTATAAATAATTTTTTTTAAAGGGGAAAGCCCTGTATTATTATTGAGAAAAGCAAAGTCAAAAGAAGTACAAAATAGGGAATGAAAATAGAAAAAATTAGCTCTCTTTATCATGGATGCCAAGTTTTTCCTCAGCTTGTCCCCTATGATACATTCTTTATCCCTCATCTCATTCCAAAGCTTGATGTTAATACGCCCTCTTCCTATTCCTCTTCCTCCATTATAGGATTCTTGTATCTCGTTGGCTTGTTGTAGCAGCGATTCTATATCTTCATTAGAGCTGTCCCCTTGAGCCTTTTCCTTCCTCTTAATTTGTTCTTTCCTTTCTCTCTTCTTTTGGCTTTGGGTTCTAGCATGGTGCCATTCTTCATCAATACCTTTCTTCTTCTAATATTCTTTTCCTGAAGTTTCCTGCACACAAACAATTTCCTGCAAAAAAGGAGCTCTTGATTCCTTACTCACCTTCACATCAGGATTTTTCTTCAACATTTCTGGGGTTCCAACTATGACGGGTGACTCCATATGAGTAGTCATAATAGAATTAACAGTCTTTCCAGCCTCCACATGGTGAGAGTCAGGAGCATCAGAGAAGATTTTTGTGAGGACATTCAAAACAGGTGCAGCCACCAATTGAGCACTGTTCTGGACTGTATTGTCCAGAACAGTCAAAACAGGAGACTGGTCTGCTCTTTCAACAGGGGCATGATTAACTGCAGATGGATCATTTGGAGAATCAATTGAAGTTTTATCAACAGCTTTAGTAAGAGAAGGACCATGTAGAGAAGAAACCTAGACTCGGTCAGCCAAAGTAGGCTGTTCTGAAATTCTTGAATCATAGTCAACACCAATTGCAGAGATAGGTTCATAAACATGTGTATGCATTTTATCAGAGTTGGTGTTCTATGGCGTATCCACATTACCTGTACAATAAGTTTGTAAGTCTGGAAGCCCATATTGTCCTTCTTCTACAATGGCAGCCCAAGAGTTTTTGGGAGGTGGCACTGTGGAACAGTTTTGAACAATCAATTCAGAAGATTTCTTGGGTGAAGAATCCCTTTTCTATTCATGTATCATGTTTTTCAGTTTGGGTAATGATTTAACATCATGTCCCTTCATAGAACAATTTGAGAAAAAGAGATTCTTCCTACAGTTAGAGGAGTCATGCCCTAAAACTTTACAATCAAAACAGTATCTAGGTAAGCTTTCACACTCAATTCTCAAACTTATTTCTTCCTCATCAGTAGATAAACAGATTTTATCAATTAAAGTAGATGAAAGATCCACCTCAACTAAATATCTGGAAAAATGCCCATATCTGGCCAATTTAGTTTCTTTGTCCATTCTAATGGGCACCCCTATAGCCATCAAAATGTCATATAGGATCCTAGGATTCCATAGGATCCAGTTTAAACGAAAGCTTTTGATCCAGACTTGTGCAACAGAGTTACCCATCTCCAAAGGATTAAATGATCTGTCCCACTCACGAATGTGTAAAGCCCCAGGATTGAATGAAATGGAGCCAAACCCCCAGGCTCTCAATTTATGATCCTCATAAGGAAATAGCATACTGTAGAATCCCTTACCGAGTGAGATGCAGTTCCAGTCATCAATGCCCCAGATATCAGCTAATCTTGACTTGAGATAGTCTAACCTCCATGGTTGCGAGCCCTTCGGCAAGATCTTCCTAGCAATGATAGAATGATCCCCTAACTTCAATCTATTAGCCACCGCATCAGCGTCAGCTTTGATGTGTGCAACCGACCCCTTCTTCTTAATCCCTGCATGAGAATCCTTGAAAGTAGAAAAGGAATGGTCATTCTGACCAACCTCAACTGATTCTCACATGTGAGGTTCTTTAATCACTTCCACAAATGATATTTCCTTTGAAGTCCCCTCAATCGCCAGTTTCTGTTGTGGAGGATTGGAAGCATTAGGATATTTTTAGACCAACTCGTGTCCCAAAGATCCGGTCTCCGAAGAAGGATCAATGCTTTCCATATCTCAGAGATCAAACCGAGAATCACAAACGCAAGAAAATTAATATGTTAAAAGAAATTAATTAGTAAAAAATCACACCATTTTAGAGGTATAATGGTTCACATTAAGAAATAGGTCTCATGAAATTAAAGTTGAGACAAAGAACTCTTTAAGTTGTTTTACTACTTAATAAAATGCACTAAAAAAATATTATATAAAAATAAAATTTTTTTAATTATTGAACTCAGAACCATTTTTATATAAGTAAACTTATATAATTTTTTTTATTATTATCCCCAACATTTAAATTTGTTCTCTATTACATATTTTTGATGATGGGTGTGAGAAATCATGATCGTTTTGACTAGTTTTGTAATTGTGGTGTTGTTATTTGTTCTTTCCCAAATGTCCATCACTATAATTTCATTAATATTACCATAATAAATTATTTATAATAATTTATTAAGATTAAATTTCCTTTCTTGAGTAATCTTTTCTTTATCTAAGAATTTGAATTCAATAACAGAAATGTTTCAGTGGTTTTCAACCTATGATGGGTATTTTCCTAAATATAACGTTAAATATTGGTATATATTTCATAGATCCAAAAATATTATATAAGTAATTATATAATATTAAATTATTAATTATGTTTTCATAATAATCTATTATATTATTTCATAGTGTTGTCCAAGTTGGTGGTTAAACAGGCACAAACATGAACATACCATGATTATTGAGGATTATGAGGTGATTTTATTGAAATATCATTACAAAAGTAGAATAAATATATAATTTAATGTTTATAAGTGTGATATATCAAAATTAAATGGTATTTATATCAATAAGTAATTGATATGAAAATATTATATAATTTTAATTTATGATTTTATCTTAGTACAGTTGTTTTAAATGATTGAATTAATGATAATTATTTATTAATAATATCAATAGAATATTCACAAAATTTTAATAAAGGAACCTTAATTATTTCATAAAAAACATACATACTGATTACAACCATTCTTAATACAATCCATTTTTTTAAGTGAGGAAAATAAAAATGGAAATCAATCATCTCAATGTGGCGGTTGTCCACATGTACACATGGTTGATGATTTGGTTTTCCATAGAATGAGATAAATGAATAATATGTTTTATCAATTAAAAATATAAAATATTATAAATGTATAATAATTTTTTATGATATTAAATATTATCACCATCCATTTATGGTGGATAAGGAAAATAAAACATGGCATTTTGTAGAGGCGGTAGTCTGAGAACACACAAATGTCATTTTAACCTTTCTTAAGGAAAAATAGAAGGGTAATAAAAGATATTAAGATAATAATAATAAAATATAATAATTTTAGGATACTATTTTATTATTTTTAAATAGTAAAAATTAATTTTATAAATAATAATTTCACATAAGGAAAAAGAAAATTGGAATAAGAGGTTAGAAATCTATAACTCACCACTTGGGTTATCTCCTTTGTGAAGGGGGATAAACATTTTATGGATGGAATTTTGAGTAGAAAAGAGCCTCCTTTAGCTAGAGAGGAGTGTTCAGAAGTGTTTTATGATGATTTTGACCAGAACGAATGTATTTTTCTTGTGAGGGTAGGTGAAGATAGGAAAGGCCCTTTTATAAGTGAAAATGAGAGATATTCTTGTAAATACCTAAAACCTTTCAATAATGGAAAGTCACTCTTATGGAAAATGGATCGAAAATTGAGAACTAATATAGAATAGAAGATATTATCTTGATACAAACTTAAAATTTTTAATTATAACATGTTTTTAATGCTTTTTTCATATTACCTCTTAGGTTACTCATTTTTACGTTATCTTGTTTTCACATCGGCATATAGTTTTTTCTTATTTAATATGTACTTACTACCCAAAAAATGGTCCATACTATATAATTTGTCCATAATTATTCAAAAAAAAATTTCAATTTTTTTGTTTCCATTTTTCATAGTGTTATAAATTAATTTCATTATAGGAAATTCATAATTTATTCAAAATAATTTTTTGATAAATATATCCTGAATTCTAAAATGTAAAATATGGGTATATAAATTAAAAAAAATTATAAATTATAAATTCACTTATAAAATAAATATTCTATCTTAAAATATGGTTTCATGAATTTTAATGTCATACTTATATGAAAATAATTTAATAAAAGTTTTAGTATTAGAAAATTCCAATAATCACATAAAAATTAGTTTTTTCAAAAAAACTATAAACATTTATTCTAAGATAATTTTATAAATCCAAAAATTAATTTATATTTGTCTAATTTAGAATCTAAAATTTATAAATTCATTTTATGTGAAAACATAAATAAACACAACTTTTATTGAAAATTTGTGTTTTTAAACATTAAATGTTCCTAATATTATTTCATACAAATTTATTATTTAAAATATATTATATTTTAAATCATTTAAGTTAATTTATTAGGATAAAATAAACAATACATGAAATAATTTTTCTTTGAAAAAAGAAATATTAATTTTTTAGTAAATATGCTTAAAAAATAACATTTAAATTAACTATTTATATTATAAAATTAAATTTTAATACTCCATTAATATTTTAACCATTATTTGAATTTTATAAATATATAATATCATTTTTTAATAATAATAATAATAATAATATATATGTCATGCATATATATAAATATATTATTAATATTTTTATAACACATTTCTCTCTATTATCCCCCCCCCCTCTCTCACTCCGTGCTCACGGTCTCTGGGGTTTTCACCATAAATCCCCCTTCTCTTAGGGTTTATTCTCCATATTTCTCATCAATAATCCTTATCCTTCTCCCATCATGTATTCCTATGGGCTTCTTCAATATTTTATCACACACAGTTGGCTATCTCTTGGTCCCGTTCTTCAATTTTTCTCCAGTAAAGGTTCTATGGTTTCTTCCCCGGCCACTTCAACCTCGATATGACCTCATATTCCACTGCTCCTCTCTAGTTTGGATTTGGAGTGATGGATACTCATAGGTTTTGGGATAAATATTTCAATGGTCATATGTCTTCTTGGTTGCTCTTTTCCATTTCATTTACGGTTTCATCCCCCAGTTTCCTCTTTCTTTTTTCTTTTGGTATTTCTTCCCCAGTTCAATTTTTACCAGGTTTCTTCTTTGGAGGTGTAATGATTTTATCATATGTGATTATGAAAACTCTTGGGATCTAGTTTTGTTTTTTATATCTCTTTCATCAGTAAAAGTTTTTGATGCTTGTTCGGTGATGGTTGCATTTTTTGGTTGGTTCTGTTCGTGTTTATGCATTTTATGTGCTATAAAAGATTAAATCGATCTCCAGTGTGTAGTTTTTGTATAGAACCGTAGATGGTGTTGATAGGAAAATTTCGATGAAGTTGGTGAATTTTTATGGTTTTTATTTTTTTTGGTGATGGTGATGATACTTTATGATAGTTTCATCGGACTTGGTCTTGTTCGATAAAGTTATAGATGATTGGTAATTTTTTATTATCGATGTCGTTGTTTGCGACCACCTATGTGATTAGGACAGAGATGTGGTGATGTTTGGAGGGGACCTATTGATAGAGAAAATGGTTTTAAGGATGATGGTCCTGACATTCATGATGTTGGTGGATCTTGGCTCAGAAATAGTAGCCCAAGGTGTTTGGTGTTTCAGGTTCATCTCACTTTTGAATTTTATTTTTATGATGTATGGTTTAATTTTGAATTTGTTTTGGTACTGCGTGTTTTTAATTTTCAAATTTGAGGTGTTTTGTTTGTATATATTGAATTCATGGTTCCCACCTAACGACAAAGTGGCTTTTTTGAAAATTGAAAATAATTAATTGTAGGAACAATACATGACTTTAGTATACCTATTGGTTATATGATCAATGACCATATTTTCAATGTCCCTATTTTTAATGAATATATCTCCAACAAACAAATTTATAATAGTGAGATTTCCATCCAATATATAAACTTATCAAATCATTCATTTATTTCACTCTAACTTTAAAAGGAAAAATTATTATTTCATATTATAGACTTTGAATCATGATTTATCATTTCATAATGATCTTCCTTAATATGGGTATTTTGGATGTTGGTGGTCCTCAAGGATGATAGTGATCAAGAATATTTCCTAGTTGTGATGATTTTTTTTTCAATCTATTTTCCCTTATTGATTTATTAAATTTTGATGGATGCATTTAATCCATGTAGATTGATAACCATGGTGTAAAATATTTTTTATGTGATTTTGTCAAAATATACCAATTATGAATGAATAAAATGTCTTTAGTTTGGATCATATATTATAGGTATCATGTTCTAACTAAGTTTCATCCTTTAAAATAATAACTAAATGTTCCTTAAAAACATATAAAAAATAAATAATAATAATGAAAATAACTATAATGGCTCTTAAAACCTGGGGTGTTACATCCCCACCATAAAAAAATTACATCCTCACAATTTTAATTATGTCATACCCATGGAAATAGATAAGGTAATATCAATTATATAGAGGACTCATAATATATTTTTTTAAGATATATCAACCTTATAAACCATGGAAACATATCATTATTCTCAAAATAAGACTATCCCCAATAATAAGTTTTTATCCAACTATTTTAGCCAAGAGTCTACCGTAACATGGTATCAAAACCCAAATTGTATAATTTTTTTCAAATAGTTTGTTTAGAATTATCCTTTAATTTATAAAACATCATAGGTTAATATGAAATGTGTTTTTCCTAACTCTATATATTTTTTAATCTAAGTGGTGAGAACAAATCCGTCACTAAAATTGCATCAAATTTATCTAAAAGGCGAATAATATGATTTACATAAGTAATATTTCTATGTGGTTCAACTGGAAATACAATAATCACACCACAAGAATATTGTTTCAACAATAAAATAATTAGGGAGGTTATTTAATGATCTTAGAAAATGTATTAGATATAATAGTGTTCTATGAAATACATTTTGACAATATATCTTCAAATTTAGATTAGATTGAATGTGTACCTTAAAATATAGTATCCACTTTAGGATTAGTGCTTGCATAGGTATTCTATTTTCCTCTGGGTCTTGGAGGTTGTAGGTGATCATTTTCGTGGTTATTCCATGAATTAAAGGGTTGATTAAGATAATTCCCATGTTCCCCACACATAATAAAATGAATTATTAAGGGAACATGAGAGTGAACTCTATTTTATAAAATCATGTCAACCAAACTCTTTTATTTTATATGTAATTGTTTTCTTGATGAACCCCTAATCCATAATTAATTCATCATTTAGTCCCTTTGAAAAATCACCTTAGTTATTCTATCTACATTTTTACCTATAGGGAATGGAACATTGATTTTTATTTTTTTTATTCATCATATTTTCTTTATGACACCCCATCCTTATTTTCTTTAGTGTGTTTGGGACACCAAACATGCTCACATTATTAGTCATATTTTACAATAGTTAATTTGGTATATTTAAAAGGTTTCTCATTCTATCTACCATTCAGAAAGGTTTTTTGTTGAGATAATCTCCACATTATCCTTCACACCCAAAATTGTTGGTAGATTCATCCATTAGTAAAACCAATAGGATTTTTATGAGTGAAAAAATTAACAAAATAAAAAAATATCTGTTTCCGACGCTTTCGTCGGGGCGCGCACACTCGTCCGTGGAGGACGCGCTGCTTGTTACCCCGCATTCCCGCTTTCCAATGGCGGGCGGTATTCATTCCTTGTTCAGGTACGTCTGCTCCTTGATCGAAACGGGATGATGGGATGTCGGTTCTTCCCTCTGTGGATTCCTCCTCGGAGCTCATTACCTAGTCCGAGTCTCCCTCATAGATTTAATACGTTGTTAGTGAATCTCATTCATGGTTCCATATCTTCATGGACTCCGGTTAATTACACTACTTCCGTCAAGACATTCCATGGGGTCTTGACATGGTAGCGACCTTCGGTCAGAGTAGATGGAAACATCAGGCATGTCAGGGCATCTCTGGGTGCATGGACATTGGGGAACCTGTATTCTTCCTCATGAGAGGGCATCTCAAGGGTGCATAACCCGAGGAATCCCGCATCGAGTATGGGGAATCATATACCATAGGCATGTTCCTGAGGTTTTCCTCAGCTTCCCATGTTTAACACAGGGTATGCAGCATGTTTAACGTCTTGCGAAGATGGTTATACCAAAGGCGTGTCATCCGAGGTTTTCCTCGGGCAACTCATGTCTATCACAAGGTATGTCGTGAGTTTAACGTCTTACGGAGACGGAATGAGGCTGATTAGAACATCCCATAGAGACTGATCAGATGGTGGTGTACTCCCAAGAGGGGAGATGTCACACCGTAATGGCTGATCTGAACACCACTGAGGGCGGATCAGGGGAAGTGTGCCCCAGGATGGGGGACACCATGGATTACCATTGGTTGGGATTGAACCTCTTGGAGGTTTCCTACGTACCCTGCATAGAGGACAGGGATCAAAACCCACGTAGTTCGAAAGGGTGATGAATCGGGGTGTACATAGTGGACAACGACCCAGAGATATGCTGCGGCATACACATGGAGAGCGGCACATGCGCCGCTAGGAGCAGTGAGAAGGTGGATGGCATGATCCCACCGGGATGTGGCGGCCCGGGTGAGAATCAGGATGGGTGATGGATGGATGAGTGAAGTGGAGGAGGAAGAAATGGGACCATCGCAGGGGCGATGGTGAAGTTGGGATTGAGACTTGAAGAGACCACCTACGTATCCCCGTGGTAGGGAATCAAAGTCCGCGTAGTTGGGGATGGTGCCGGTAGACCGACGTGAAGCTGGACCTTGGCCCGATGAATGTTGTCAGCGAACCAACATGAAGGTGGACCTTGGTCCGATGGGAAACGTCAGCGTACAGACGTGAAGGTAGACCTTGGTCCGATGGGCATTGTCAGCGTACCGACGTGAAGGTGGACCTTGGTCCGACGGGAGATGGGCTTGAACCTCGGGGAGGCTTCCTACGTACCATGCCTTGACATGGATCAAATACCTCGTAGTTCAAAGGGTTTCATCGGTGAACCGACGTGAAATTAGGCTCGTGGGTCCTCTAGTGGTGGGCTTGAACCTTGGGAAGGTTTCCTATGTACCATGCCTTGACATGGATCAAAGTCCTCATAGTTTGGATGACGGAATACAGTTTAACTTCATTCGGGACGATAGTGAACCCTAACGTGAATAAACGACGGGCGGTGGGTGTCGGCGAACCGACGTAATTGAGGGACCTTGGTCCGATGGGAGATGGGCTTGAAAATGGGGGCCTGGAACACCGACTAGGAGACGGTTTGGGCTAATGATTGTTGGGGTTGAACCTCAGGGAGGCTTCCTACGTACCATGCCTTGACATGGATCAAAGACCTCGTAGTTCGGGTTGGTCACAAAGGCTTACCGTCGGACGGGAATTGCAGTTTAACGTCGTGCTGGACGTAGGTAGAATTTGACGTGAATTGGATGATGGGTGGGCTTGAACCTCATGGAGGCTTCCTACGTACCATGCCTTGACATGGATCAAAGTCCTCGTAGTTCAAAGTGGTGGCTTTGTCGGCGAACCGACGTGAAAGTGGACCATGGTCCAATGAGTGGTGGGCTTGATCCTCTAGAAGGCTTCCTACGCACCATGCCTTGAAATGGATCAAAGACCTTGTAGTTCAAATGGGTGTGCAGTTTAATGTCATGCGGGACAAGGGGGCATACAGTTTAACGTCATGCTGGACGAGGGCGAAACTCGACGTGAATGAATGACCGAGCAATGTGTCTTGAACCTCATGGAGGCTTCCTACGTACCATGCCTTGACATGGATCAATGTCCTCATAGTTCAAATGGGATGGGTCGCAATGGCTTGCCATTGGACCGGAATACAGTTTAACGTCATGCTGGACGAGGGAGAAACTCGATGTGAATGAACGACCGAGCAATGAGGCTTGAACCTCATGGAGGCTTCCTACGTACAATGCCCTAACATGGATCAAATTCCTCGTAGTTCAAATGGGATGGGTCACAATGGCTTGCCATTGGACCAGAATATAGTTTAACGTCATGCTGGACGAGGATGGGACCCAACATGAATAAATGATGGGTGGGCTTGAACCTCATGGAGACTTCCTACGTACCATGCCTTGACATGGATCAAAGTCCTCGTAGTTTGCTGAGGGTGGGGGTTCAGGGTCGGTGCTCACTCTAAGCCCACGTGAGTCATGCTCGGTGTGAGAAACAAGAGGTTGCAAGGACCTGACGATCACGTCGTGAAGGATGCGTCTGTGAGAAGTGAAGAGGGGCTTACGCGTTAGGCGGCCCATGGTACTAGGACTTACTCCAGGATGGAGGCCCAAAACGGATTATCGATAAATGGGGTCGCAACGGCTTACCGCGGGACAAGGGGGGCATACAGTTTAACGTCATGCTGGACGAGGGAGAAACTCGACGTGAATGAATGACCGAGCAATGTGGCTTAAACCTCATTGAGGATTCCTACGTATCATGCCTTGACAAGGATCAATGTCCTCGTAGTTCAAATGGGATGGGTCGCAATGGCTTGCCATTAGACTGGAATGCAGTTTAACGTCATGCTGGACGAGGGAAAACTCGACGTGAATGAACGACCGAGCAATGTGGCTTGAACCTCATGGAGGATTCCTACGTACCATGCCTTGACATGGATCAAAGTCCTCGTAGATCAAATGGGATGGGTTGCAATGGCTTTCCATTGGACCGGAATGCAGTTTAACGTCATGTTGGACGAGGATGGGACTCGATGTGAATAAATGATGGGTGGGCTTGAACCTCATGGAGGCTTCCTACGTACCATGCCTTGACATTGATCAAAGTCCTCGTAGTTCGCTGAGGGTGGGGGTTCAGGGTCGGTGCTCACTCTAAGCCCACGTGATTCATGCTCGGTGTGAGAAACAAGATGTTGGAAGGACCTGACGATCACGTCGCGAAGGATGCGTCCGTGGGAAGCGAAGAGGGGTTACGCGTTAGGCGGCCCATGGTGCTGGGACTTAATCCAGGATGGAGGCCCAAAACGGCTTATCGATAAATGGGGTTGCAACGGATTACCGCTGGATTTGGTCACAATGGATTACCACTGGATGGGGATGTCAACGGCTTACCGCTGAATGGGGTCGCAACGACTTACCGATGGATTGGGTCACAACTGCTTACCGCTGGATAGGGATGTCAACGGCTTACCGCTGAATGGGGGTTTCAACGGATTACCGCTGGATAAGGATGTGAACGGCTTACCGCTGCATAGGATCACAACGGCTTACCGCTGATTGGGATCACAATAGTGGATGGGGCTTACGCGAGGAAGCTGCCCGGGTGCCGCTATGGAGGGGCAATGGTGAATGGGGCTTACGCTAGGAAGCTTCCCAGGTGCCGCTAAGGAGTGGCACTGGTGAATGGGGCTTACGCTAGGAAGCTGCCCGGGTGCCGCTATGGAGCAGCAATGGTGAATGGGGCTTACGCTAGGAAGCTGCCCAGGTGCCTCTAAGGAGTGGCACTGGTGAATGGGGCTTACGCTAGGAAGCTGCCCGGGTGCCGCTATGGAGCGGCACTGGTGAATGGGGCTTAGGCTAGGAGCTGCCCGGGTTCCGCTAAGGAGTGGCACTGGTGAATGGGGTTTACGCAAGGAAGCTGCCCGGGTGCCGCTACGGAGCGGCAACGGTGAATGGGGATTACGCTAGGAAGCTGCCCAGGTGCCTCTAAGGAGTGGCACTGGTGAATGGGGCTTACGCTAGGAAGTTGCCCGGGTGCGGCTAAGGAGCGGAAATTGTGAAAGGGGCTTATGCTAGGAAGCTACCCAGGTGCCACTATGGAGCTGCAATGGTGAATGGGGCTTACTCTAGGAAGCTGCCCTGGTGCCGCTAAGGAGTGGCACTAGTAAATGGGGCTTACACAAGGAAGCTGCCCAGGTGCCGCTATGGAGCGGCAATGGTGAATGGGGCTTACGCAAGGAAGCTGCCCGGGTGCCGCTAAGGAGTTGCACTGGTGAATGGGGCTTACGCTAGGAAGCTGCCTGGGTGCCGCTATGGAGCGGCACTGGTGAATGGGGCTTACGCTAGGAGCTGCCCGGGTGCCACTAACGAGTGGAACTGGTGAATGGGGCTTACGCTAGGAAGCTGCCCGGGTGCCGCTATGGAGAGGCAACAGTGAATGGGGCTTACGCTAGGAAGCTTCCCAGGTGCTGCTAAGAAGTGGAACTGGTGAATGGGGCTTACGCTAGGAAGATGCCCGGGTCCCACTATGGAGCGGCACTGGTGAATGGGGATTACGCTAGGAAGATGCCCGGGTGCCGCTATGGAGCGGCAATGGTTAATGGGGCTTACGCTAGGAAGCTGCCCAGGTGCTGCTATGGAGCGGCAACGGTGGTTGGGGCTTACGCTAGGAAGCTGCCCGTATTGTATTCCTCATGTCTATCCATGAGGGAATCCCAACTCACTGGTGAGTTGAGGCCTTCACTTATGCACTAGTACACAAGAGGGAAAATGCCAAGGGGAGTTGGAATCAGGCCATTGTAATCATGGCATTGAGCATATTACGCTTGGAGCATAAGGCATCTCATGTTTGGAACAAGAGGCATCCTACATTAGGAACATAGGGAGAATACTACAGTTTATAGTCTTGTAGGTATGACTGTTGGTGTCTCATGCTAGGAGCATAAGGCATCTCTCGTATAGTGCAAGAGGCATCCTATCATTTGTTAGATAGGGTATACTACAGTTTATAGTCATGTAGATAGGACTATTGGAATCTCATGCTTGGAGCATAAGGCATCTCTTATTTGGAGCAAGAGGCATCCTATGTTTGGAACATAGGGATTACTACAGTTTAAATTCATGTAGATAGGACTATTAGCATCTCATTCTAGGAGAATGAGGCATCTCTCGTGTAGGCCAAGAGGCATCCTATGTTTTGAACATAAGGATTACTACAGTTTAGAGTCATGTAGAAAGGACTGTTAGCATCTCATGCTAGGAGCATGATGCATCTCTCGTGTAGGGCAAGAGGCATCCTATATTTGGAACATAAGGATTACTATAGTTTAGAGTCATGTAGAAAGGACTATTAGGCATAAGGTGCTTAGAAATGGTTGGTGTTGGGACTTACGCAAAGGAGGCCCTTTCTGGTTCAACCTAGCATAGGAGCCAAGTGATTGGGTTTGGAGGAGTTTCCCAAGGGATGGTTCGACTAAAGGTACTCGGGGAATTGATGATGAGAATCTCGACTCACGACATGGAATGAAACCCAGAGGAATATGTCGACTCTAGGTGTTCCACGGTGTGCGGAAGAGTGTATCAAATCATGGTATTCCATAGGTGGAAGGTGGGAGCGCATAAGGGCGCAATGGAAAATCCCGGCATCTCGGACCGAAATGTTCGCGGTGTGACTCTCCATTTTTCATGGGGGTCTGTGACGGTAGCGAAGGATAGGTCTTCGCGAAGTAGCTTCGCGGAGCATGGCCTTGCGGAGCAATGGTCTCTCGCGGAGCAAAGGGGTCTCGCGGAGCTTGGTCTCGCGGAGAAACATCGCGTAGCAAAGGGGTCTCGCGGAGCTTGGTCTCGCGTAGCAGCATCTCAGAGCAACATCGCGGAGCAAAGGGTTCTCGCGGAGCTTGGTCTCGCGGAGTAGCATCGTGGAGCATAGGATCGCGGAGCATGGACTCATGGAGTCTCGGCTCGCGGAGCAGCAACGCAAAGGAAGCTGCTCGCGGAGCATGGATCCGCGGAGCCGCAATGCGGAGCTCCGCTCGGCCGCCCAAGGGGCGAAGTGGTCGTGGCCATCCGTCCGGAGAAGGGGGGTGATATGGGTATTTATAGGCAAGTTGTGCCGCGAAGCAGACCTCCCGCACCGCCTCGGGAGCTTCGCGGCGCGCTCGCGAACGTCAAATTCGTTCACGGAGAGTTACCGCCTCTGGAGCTTCGCGAGACCGCGATGATCGGGTGCTTCGCATCGGTGCTTCGCGTCCGTGCTTCGCGAGGGGTATTCGCGGTGCATCGCGAACGTCAAACGGGTTCGCGGAGCCTCTCGCCTCATTACTTCGCGGCGGCGCTCCGCGATCACGGAGGGGGGCTTCGCGAATGGGCTTCGCGAACCAGATTTCCAGCCAAACTTCAAACGTCCATAACTCCTAATCCGTAACTCCGTTCGAGCCCTACGACCTACCAAATAGAAGCTTAAGAAAAGTTCTACGATCATGGACCGTGTATTGAAGCATTTGGAAAATTTCAGGAATGCGTTTTCCGGGGTCTACAATATCATAATCATAAAAGGAATTTTATCTATAAAATTTTATGTTCATTTATATTATCAGGTTGACATATAATTTATATAGATAAACTTATAAAGATATTATATTAAACTAGGTTAATTTATATAGGATTATCTTATACCTATCAACCTAATCCATCAATGTAACTAATAAATCAATCCTTTGTAGTGGATTGTAAAGTGCATGTGATCAACCAATTAATATCCCCTAGGTTTTTCTATCCAGCTATGATGTCTTTGGCCCACTCATCTTGCATTAGGGTTATGTTTGAGTCAATATTCAACCAACCATTTTTATGGTGATTACCACTAAGAGCATCTATTCCACAATCACATCCACATATTTGGATCTAGAGAGGGATTTATTTCTAAGAAAACCACAAAATCCTGACTTTAAAAATATTTTAAAATACTATCCTATACTTAGACACATCTATAGGGTTTTTATTAAGGTTCTATCATCCTAATCCCAAAAATAACTATAGTAATCCTAAAAAATAGAAAAAACCTACCTATGATACCAAATACAGTTACCCAAGCTAAACAAACAATTTTTTAACATATATTAAATGATATAAACATTAAATTTCATTAATAATATTTTCCCAAATACTAATAGGTTTAGTGTCTTTGGAGACTACCTTCATAATTATCTAATTCAAAAATACATTAGATCATTTGTCCATAAAGGAAACATACTAAACCGTCATCAAGACATCTCATAAAAAAGACTCATCCTTATTACATAGTTCACGAGAACATAAGAAAGGGGTTGGATCAAATTATCAATAAGGATAAATATAAGATATTACAATCTAATATCATATGTAATGATAGGATAATAATTTTAGTATAATAAACATACATAATAAAATTCATACCCAAAAAATAATAGATTATAAATTATGGATTATGACTTGGCATAAAATAATACATGAATAAAATGTGTTTGAAAACATGAATCAATAAATATAAAACATGAGATATTAACATCGTCATGAGAATAAGCCTGAAAATGGAAATCATATTTACACTTCAGTACAATCATTAGTATAGGGAACATATCTTTCATTAGCCACACCATGAGAGTAAACATTTAAATGTAACTAAAATGTACTTGTGAATACTTATCTCATAATATATGAACACTAAACCAATAAATTTTAGGGTGATACATCACCCCCACATCATTTTCAATATTATGATTTCACTTGAAATCAATCACTTAAGACATCATAAAGAACCCATGGAAATAAAATGGGTTTTAATCAACACATCATACATAACCCATGGAATAAAAATGGGTTTCATATGGATTCATATAAGTAAATCATTAATGATTCCATTAATAATAATCACATTATAACCCCATGGGAAAGAAATGGGTGTCTCATGACATCAAGTAACTTTCTAGGGAAATACCATTCAATCAAGATAGAAAAGCATATAGTAATTACACCATATAGATAAATGGTATATGTTTATGTGAATAATTTCCCCAAATAAATAAATTTATGAAATATATCTGAATTTAATCTAATCAAAATAAACAAAAATAGGGTATTCATAAAACAGATGCATTGGGTGAAATGATTGTATCATACATAATGTATGATTAGGCATGAAAAATGATGTGGTGGAGAATTCCACAAAATTTAAGGATATTACATATATCAAATAGATAAATTAGGTGTATGTTTATATAATTATAATATCCTTTATCTAGCATAATTTATGTAAAAGGATTTATATTTTTATGGAAACCTTTTTTCGTAGAATTAGTGAAAATTTCTTTGTAATTAAGAAGAATACATGATCTTTACGAAAAAATAGAAAAATATATTTTAAAAAAATATAATATTATATTATTTATTAAAGATATTAAATCCTATTAGGAATTATCAACGAAAATTTCATATATAGTATAAAGTGTTTTTTACATGGAAGACGTTAAAAATACATTATTTTTACACTATGATGAAAATGACCCACATTAAAATGTTAAAAATCTCATCAATTTGTTTGAAGAGGAAAATGTAGTATAAAATAAATAAAATAAATCATTTAGGAATATATTAATAAACATTAAAATACATCCAATGAATAATTATATGGAATAAAATGGAAGTTCAAGAGCGAAAAAAGTGATTAGGTTAGTTTCATTTATAAGGAACACTTCAGGTAAAATATGAGTCAATAGGATATAGAATATTGAGGGAAGATATAAAACCCCATGATTAAACAATTTAAATTATGAGATGTTTTGTATATAATAAAATTTAAATATATTAATTTTATACCAAAAGCATCATTATTTGAAAATAATATTGGAAACAAAACCCCTGTGGGTTGAGTTAAATTTTGATCAAAACCACTTTCTTGTTTGGTATATTTTGAATAAATAGTAATATAAAGAAAGAAAAAAAATTTAAATCCAAATAACATTAAAACGGTAAAATAAATTCACTGATTAGTAATAACAAAATTCATAAGTTGTCTGGGTGCTCATTTAGAATAAGTCTCATGAATATTTTTTGAGACAAATAACCCCTTATATTTTTTCTATGCTTAGTCGAATGCAATCTAATCTCATATATAACAATTAAAAATATCATAATCACCTATTTAATAACATTTTTCAAATATATAAAATTGTATAAACTTCTTCTATAATTATTATCTCTATTTATATTAGTTAGTTATTACATATTTTTGATGTTGGGTGTGGGTAATCTTGATCGTTTTGAACTAGTTTCATAATAACGGTGTTGTTATTCGCTCTTCAACAAAATTTCATCATTATAATTAAATTAAAGATACTAAAATTATTTAATTATATTTTTTATTAATTTTAAATTTCCTTTTATGTGTACTTTTTTATTTATCCTCAAAGGTTATATCGATAACAAATACTTTTCGGTGATTTTCAACCTTTGAAGAGTGTTTTAAAAGTTAATGAGTTATGTATTAATGTATATTTTTTTGGAAAAAATAATTATGTAAATAATTAATAAATATTATATCATTAATGATGTTTTCATAATCTTCTATGATATTTATTCATATAATTGTTCAAGAAGGTGGTCAAACCAACCCGCACATGAACATACCATTATTATTGATGAAAATATACAGTTACAATATCATTACACCAATAACATAATTATATAATTTAGTGTTTATTAGTGTTATATATCATAATTTTAATATATTTATCGGATAAATAAATGGATATGAAAATATTATATAATTTTAAATAAATATTTTCCTCTTTGTATGCTTATTTTTAAATTATTGAATTAATGATAATCATTTTTTGATTATATCATTAATAAGATCTATAATATTTCATAAATAGAACAAAATGATATAATAAAAATCATATTTTTTCATTAAAACCAATATCATGAACATCCATGTAATGTGAAGACCAAATAAAAAATGGAAATCAATTATCCCTTGGAGGTTATTGCCCAGATAAACATGGGGATGCAGATTTCATTTTCTATAGAAGGAGAAAAAATTAAAATTATGATTTATAATTTTATAATATATAATATTTTGTAAAAAAATACTTATTTTTTAAATTATACATTATACACACTTTATAGGGTGGTTAAAGGAAATGAAACATGATATATTTTGGAGGTGGTATCTGCGCACACACAAATGTTGTTTTCGATTTTCTAAGGGAAAAAATTGTAGTGGTAAAAGATTGTACCACCATTAAAATAACATGGAAATATAACAGGGATAAAAATTTTATCAATTTTATGTGATAAATTTTTTTATAGATAATATTTTTCTAAAAGGAGAAAAAATATAGGAAGGAGTGTTTTGTAATCTATACTTCATTACTTGGGTTATCTCTTTTGAGAACCGATTAAACCTTTAAAGGATGGGATTTTGAGAATATATATACCAAATTAAGTTGTATATTATTGTTGATAATTTTTTTAGTAGATTCTGTGATGAATTAAGTGGATTTTTTTATGTGAGAGGTTTGGAGGAGAGGAGACCCCATTTTATAGGTAAAAAAGAGCGGCATTTCTATAAATACCCAAAGCATCTCTATAATTGAAGATCAATATCAATGGAAATTGCTCCAAAATTTATAAATAATATATAATAGTAGATATAATGTCAATACACACCTCAAAAACACAACTAAAATATTTTTTTACCTTTACCTCTTAGGTAACTCATTTTTAAAATTTTTTTTGACTACGGTAACTAGTTTTTACCTTCGTAAATTATCCGTTATGCCCAAAAAATAACATGTTCCTTATTTTATAATTTCAACATTGTAATTCCAAATTTTAAATATATTTTTTTTATAAATATTTTAAAAGTGTTAAAAACTAATTTTAACATAATAAATTTATAATATATAAAAATCATTTTTTATAAAAATATAACGTGAATTATAAAATATCAAATATGGGTTTAAAAAATAAATTTATTCTTATAAAAGTTATAAATACACTTATAAATTAAATATTTGATCTTATAATAAGGTTTTATAAATGTTTAATTAATATTTATATACTAATAATGTCATAAATGTTACAGTATCAGTATATTTCACTATTCACCTAAAATTCAATTTTTTAAGAAAAATCTCAATTATTTATGACATGATAATCATGATATTATAAATCTAAAAATTATTTTAGTTTTAATAATTTATTTTATAAAATTTATATATTTATACTTTAAATGAAAATATAAATAAATACTGCTTTTATTGAAAAATGTCATTTTTTAAAATTAATTATTCTTAATATTTTTTAATTTCAATTTCCAATTAAAAATTTATAATATTTTAAAAGTGTTAAATTTAATCCATTAGGATAAAATATTCAATATATAAATAAATGGTTCTTTAAAAACAGGAATATTACTTTTATACTAAACATGCTTACAAAAATAACCTAAAAATAAGTTATTTATATTCGAAAATTTAATTTTACTACTACATTGATATTAAAATATTTATTTTAATTTTATATATATATCATAACATATTTTAAGAATAATAATATTAATATTTACATGATACAAATAAATATATATTTACAATAATTTTATATCATATTTTAATCTCATTGTAAGTTAACTTTACTAATTAACAATACATGACTTTAATATACCTATTGGATATATGGCCAATAGACATATTTGAAATGAACATATTTTAAAGGATAATATTCTTAATGACCATATATACATTGGCCAGATTTATTTCCTCTATATAGACTTACTAAATCATTCATTCATTCCAACCTTTACTTCACAAGGCACAATTATTGTTTTATATAATAGATTTTGAATCATGATTTCTCCATTCATGGTGATA
Source organism: Viscum album (assembly GCA_963277665.1). Lineage (NCBI taxonomy): Eukaryota > Viridiplantae > Streptophyta > Magnoliopsida > Santalales > Viscaceae > Viscum > Viscum album. Next base: position 682,010,957 of record OY728139.1, on the reverse strand, counting down.
TTCCTTGTTGTCGGTTTTATTTATATATTTGTGACTGTCCACATTGAATATGATCTAGGATATTTCCTTTCCACGATGAATTTACTTTATTTTTCTATATATTGTCCCCAATTGATTTATGATATTTTAATGGATGTATTTCATCCATGGTGAGTAATAATCTATGGTGTGCATTTCATATCTTTCTGTTCTTTTTTTGTCATGTCAAAATTAATAATGAATAAAGTGTTTCTATTTTGGTTCATATCATATAGGGTATATTAAAAAATTATTTTTATATCAGTTTGAAAGAATAAAGAGATGTTATTTATAATTATAGGCTTAAATAATAATAATAATAATAATAATAATAATAATAATAATAAAAATGATAATGGTTTGTAAAACATGGGGAATTAGAAAAATAAAACCATTTAATGTGAAAAACTTCCATAACTATGGGGTTTATGGCATAGAAAGTGTTTAGGCGAAAAAGTGTTGATAAGACCCCCAAAATGGGTGTAAAGGCTTTACAACCATTTTTAGTATTATTAGGTGAAATACCTAACCTAATACTAGTTGGAGGATCACACCGACATGTCACCATATTGGGTAATTTTTTAAGGAATATCCTTCCCTTTGTGTTTCAGTAATCATGTGGTACAAGGAGATCTCATTTACTTATCCTTCAACTGAGATGAACATCTTATACTCAAACTCAACTGGTGTTATTTCTATGAGGATTACACATGGATTTTATATTAAAGTGTGTTTAAAATAGAATGTAGTTATAATAGTATCTTATCAACCATGAAACATGATAGAATATATGCACCTAATCTAATTAATGTGGTAGTCCAAGGTGGTCAAAAAATTTAAATACCACACATAGTATCTAGAATAGCGTTATAATACATAAAAACAACTTGCTTCGTTGATTGAATATCTATAATTTTTATCAAGAAAAGATGTTCTGGAAGACATGATATTAATATTCAAACTCTAAAGTCTGCCATCATTAGTCTTTGTTGGAATTATGATGTTCGTGATCTATAATCATCCAATCATGGATCACCTACAACTTTTCCATCATCAAATACACCATCTATAGACCAATGAGTGATGATTCACCTGTATCCATGTAGTATAATAGAAAACTATTAGGTATCTTGTCAATGAATGTAAATGGTTCTATGATAATAATAGATTGGTAGTTATTATTGTATGAAAAATCTTCCTGAGATCGGTGATCTTCCTAGCTCTAGAGAAAATAATGTGCATAATCCCACAATATATCCATGAGAACCTTGGCAATTCTCTAAGTATATCCATTTTTTGACGGTAGAAGACTATAATCACCTATAATGGAGTTCCAAATGTCTTACATATATTATTCTATAACCTGGATGTGAATCAAGCTACTTAGTCTGAAATGTTCATCAAGGATATCCCATTCATTTAGATAGACTTATTCATATACAGACATCCCATGTTCTCTGACAAGCACTACTCCCAAATCAAGAGGAAGTGGACGAAATTAATTAATTGGATGATGAAAAACCTGATAACAACATGAACCTTTACTAATAATGGGCCTACCATCTTGAAGTACGTTACTTTTACTTCCATTATTTATCATTAAAGGGTTGATTCAAATCCACAAAAATCTGGTGTTCAATCTTCACCTATCAATAGTTGGTAGACCACAATATAAACAAAGAAGCACTATATACTCGTACACTAATAAAAAAACCAAATCTTTTAGTATATCTTCACCACACATAGTTGCACTGTTATGTGGAATTTTGAGACTCCATCAGTACTGAATCACACAACATGACTCAAACCATAATACATTTTTGAAAGAGGATTATCTGCACTCCGCCTTTAGAAAATTCACCCATTGTATCACTAAAACATATTTGGTTACGAAAGTTCATACAATTAATATCTATGAAATAGGTCCCCCATACATGCTGAAGAAGGCTAGGGCCACAACAATCGACCCAATATAAAAAACATATCCTTCATCCATCAAGGAAAATTGTTTCATGTCTACCTAATCATATGAATCCTCCATCAACTAATTAAAATATTTTTTACCAAGGCAATCAACCACCACATTTCAATTTCCTAGAGTGTATAATATCTCAAATTCAGGCTCCTATTATTATTCCAACTAATTCTTCTACCTCAGGTTGATATCCCAATGAGAGAGGATATTTTTGAAAATATTATGTTCCATAGAGACTATGAGACACTCAATAAAAATGTAATATATACATGTCTTCTGTGTGAACACCACAGTTATTACCTCAAAATAATGGTTCATTTAGTCATTCTTGTGAGGTTCCAACTCCATATATGTGTCATTAATCACCACTAACCTACTAAAAAACACAAAATCAATCATTTATTTAGATTCATCGAAGAATACCAAATATTATAATACATCATTTCAAGGAATTAGAACATGATCACTTTTGAACCTATATGTCAGATCCTCAATATCTCTTTAGTATCACTCCATATATATAGTGGGTAAACCCTATTAGTATGGATAGACATTTAAGATTCAATATTGGATAATTCCACCATGAATCAGTATTGATATCTTACTATCAAAAGTAATTGATACACCTCAAACACATCCCTGAAAAGATTTCAATAAAAAATAACTCAATCTCTTCTAAGTCCCCAACTACTTTACCCCTATGAGATTACAAACCCTAGTAAGTGGGCCTCCTGATTCATAAAACAACACATTAAGATATTATTACAGTGATGGTGCTACGGAAGCATGTCCAAGACAATACATATATGCTCGACATGAACATCATCATATTTTTAATAAAGAATAATTTTTTCATTGAAGATCCTCAATAAGCGATCTATGAAATCCTATAAGATACAATTAATGAATCCCATGAACATAGTTTTTGTGTTTATTTTGATGAAGGAAATTTTTAAAAACACATAATTCTAACAATGACATTTGAAATAATTCTTTAAGAAACCATTCTCATAAAACCAAAGCTATAGATAACCAAACCTATGATCAATATTCAAGAACCACTATACTCTGTTAAACTAGTTGAATATGTCATAAATCCTTGGTGAGTATTTTTTATTAAACACCACTTGATTTATATAATTGTAGTTAATTAATATAATTAATATTCTATCAATATTCTTACTGAATGACACTAGAGATAACTTAGAGAACATAATGATTTTATTGAAACCTTTTACAATAATTTCCTTTGGCATCACCTCCACCTCTCTAAGCTCATCCAGGGAACTTAAAAAATATTAAGAATATAATGATGTGGCCCTTGGGTATTGATAAGTTCAGAATTTAATCTCTTTATATGGGTGAAAAAAAGAAACATGATAGGGAAATACATACATATACCCCTCTACAACTATATGAAGAAGATCATAAAAAGAATATGAATATTTTTTAAACATATAATATTGATTAATTATATAAAGACCACTTTTTATATGAGTTTTTTTCAATAGTTATTATTGGTTTTTCATGGTTATTAATCAAATATAAATATTTCATGGATGTTGATATGTCAAATGAATTAAAAATATAGATGTTAATGAAGTATCTAATATATCCAATATTTAAAAAGTGAATGTTTCTTGTATGAATGGATGGAGAGGACACTCAAGTCTAATTACCATAATTATGCACCTTTTAAGAATTTAATTTTATAACTCAGATGATTTCTAAGCTAATATTAATGAAAAAAATAATATCAATGGTTACCCACTATTTATATCCATTAAGAAGATGATTGGTTGAGAAACATTTATTTGGAATTGATTTTCCAAAAAGGATAATAAGAGGATTTTATGGAACTCATGAAACTTTTATTGAATGAGGATCTTTTTTGGACCCTAAAAATATTAATTTTCATAATTAATACATTATTTAAGACTATTAAAAATAATATATTTTTTCATAAAGAAGTTGAAATTTAAGAGATAGCCTTGAAATATCTATTTATTGAATTGGTTTTATTTTGAAGTTGAGGAAGTTTCTAGATGTATTAGTGTTATTTTATACAGTATGAAACATTATATTTAATAAATTTTCTGAGCCATATATAAAAAAACCATATATCCAACCAAGGACCACCTCAACCACACATGTGAGAACCTTGGGTTTACCATGTCAGAGGCATTAGACTTTGCTAGCTGACCATTGTAGTAAGAGAAGTGGAGGCATAGATCTGGCATGGAGAAGACATGTGGGTGTACATGGGGCACACTAATAATGCACATGGGTTCTCATGGACTACACAATGGGGTGTTCTGACCTGTATGGGTATGAGTTAAATTTTATCTGAGTGCTGACCCTAATGACATTGCTTGAAGTAGCGGTGAAACAAGAACACATATTAAGGGACACTCAACTATAGAAGAGTTCAATATGGGATGTGATTAATGTGGTAAATGTTCCAAAATTTAAGAATATATAGAAATAATACAAGTTTCATGATCAATCTAATATTATATATACATTAAAATCCACATCATATTCAACCACTCTATGATGTTTTTGATGCGTCGTTCAGCCTCAATGACTAGCTATAACTATTTTCATTGATTTCAGCCATATTCCATCATCATGATGATGGATTAAGACATGATAGATTGAACCGAGGCTATTTATTCAATCAACATGTTTCATAAATTTCAAAAGTTGAGGAAAATTATTCTATCAAGGATGATATTTAGAAATAGGTGGTCATTAATATAGGAGGTTTTTCATAATTACATAATTTATGAGGGAGTTCATGTTTAAAATAGAAAATGATGTGAATCTCATGCATGTTATCCTATTCATCATAAAATAAGTAACACTATTTTTTTGGAATATAATATTTGAGATACACATGTTTCAAGAATATGAATGATGGGATCTTTGGGAATTTGAATATTTTTTGTGACATGAAATTATTCTCTTGATTTTACGGTGGTGAAAAGGTTGTGAAAACCTTTTGATAAACACCAATACACCCATGGCCTATAACACTCCTTCTTCTCATGTTTATCTTGATATATCTCATTTTTTCATTGAATAGAGCATCTCCCATTTTATTTTGTGATAATAGGAAAAGTAGTCCTACAAGCCTCTCAACTATTTGAAGAAGTGGTGTTCTATGAACCTCCTTTTTCGCATGAAGAATAAACATTCACTACATTAAAAAATAATAATTGTTCCATTCTACCATTCCATATTTCGGCCTTCATGACTGTGTAATGGTTTAAATGTTCCAAAAGTAAGTACTGAAGTAATTCCTACTCACTATATTATGTGAATTATTTTATCCATGTATAAATGGTTATGTGTGGAAGAATTGTTACAATTTTTCATTGTTTCCTTCAACACAGAAGTGCATGAGGAGACACTGTGTGTAGAAAAATTACACAATATATAATGAGATCCTTTCTTGATGTAAATATGAATAAGTGGGGAGAAAATGGTTCTTATGTACTTGCATAATCCATGACATCTTATGTGAGGAGAACAGAGGCAGTAAGTGAAGTGTATTACATTGTGTCCATGATTGCGTGTACTAACATGTATGGACATGTAGAAAGAAACCCAAAAATCTACAATGTGAGGTTTAAAATTATAAGAAAAGTAATAAAAAAGTGAGTTACAAAATAGTAATTAAATAGAAAATTTAATAATAAGAATAATTTTTAATATGTTCTTGATTTAGAAAACAAGATATTTCCATAAAATAAATGCATGATATACCTTTGAAGTGATTGACATAAGTTCTAGAGTTGTGTATAGTCATTCATGTAGAAAATAACATTTAATTTGTGGTGTGATTTAGTTTCTTAAATATTTTCCACTAATAAGAAAAAATAACTGATAAAACAAATTGTTTTGATATTTTGTATGAAGGAATTCTATGATATTCAGTCCATAGTAAAATTAATATCATTGATAATGAATAAGATAAATAGTCTTCCTAGTTATCAAGTGATTATTATTTAGGGAAAAATAATTGTGATGATGTTGAGCTAATATTTAATTGATTTAGTAATCAAAAATTATAATTGTGATTATAGTAATTCTAGGAATTTAGTGTAATAGAAGTAATAAGAGAGGTTTGACTCACACAAAACAGTGATGTGATTGTCATTTGGGGAAAAACGAATTATGAGATTTTTAGACCATAAAATATTCATATTATAGTGACTAAATTCATATGAAGGATAAATAAAATATTTCATTTTTCTAATGACAAAGAAGAAGAAGAGTTGTTTTTCTGATGATATGTATCTGAAATGTGAATATGTAAGTAGAAGAATAAAGTATAATTATGAAATCAAATATAAGTCTCATTATATGGAAGAATTTATTGGTTTGAAAAAGTACATTAAATAATAAGGTGATGTTTTTCTTTATAGGTAGCCTAGAGAATAAACCAGGAGTTGTAAAAAACTCACATGTGTTTCATTATATTTCAATACAAGTAAATGGATATTCTAGTCTTGATATAACCTTGATTAATGGATTATTTTCTACTATTTGTGTGGTTAGAATATTTTATGACCATTATATGCACTAGATAATCTTATTTTGTAGTTTACAAGTATAATTATATTCTTCCATATTTTCCTTCTTTGATATAATTTCATGCGTTAAATAAAAGATAATAAAAGAATCGATCTAAATAGGTCTAAGAGGTAAAGGGGGAAAAGGTTATAAATAGTGAAAAATTTCCCAACAATGATTCACCCATTCTATAATTATTAATAATATCTAAATAAGTTCCTCTTAATTGGTATTAGAGCATAACAACACCTCTATTAGATTTTATATATCGCATCTATTCTCTTTTGAAGATTTCAGTTCCTTTCCTTTGTTTAAAATGAAATGTATTTTTGGTGAAGATTCAATTTTCTCTATGTAGAATTAAATTTACACCAAGACTATGATGGAAAAGATAAAGAAAGGTATATTAGATTTAAAGAATAAGTCCCCCTTATTTAAATAAGAGTAATTATCAATATCTATAAGACTTTATAATAATGAAAACATATTATGCTTAGAAAGAGAAGCGCAAGTGGATCATCCTACCACCAAAGTGATGGATTATATCTCTAACTCATTTTATCAAGGGTTATTTTTTAGTTCCTTGAAATGCACGGCCGATTGTCACCTATTGACCAGTCAAGGTTCCAGTGCTCTGCAAATGTGTATAGCAGCACTCGGGTCGAATCGTCGGTGATGATAATTGTAATAGTCATTTGTTTTTAGTTAATTGTATTCTGATCGGGGGGTTTGCTTGCAGAGCTTATGAAATAATTTATAGATGATGTTTGATTTAACAAATTTATAAATATTGGGGTGAGTTCATCATTAGGTAGTTAAGATTGTGATATCCTTGAGCTTTTCTTTATGTTGCATTAAATTAACACCCATTTCACAAGATGACGTTGATTAGAATTCCTAAGTGTTAAGGCTTTAATCCAAGCCTTACCTTAACTTAAGGTTCTAATATCAATCGGTTATTATTTATGGTGGTGTATTTGTGGTTCCAATAATCCATGGAAACAACATGTTAAACAAAACAAGTCATTAATCCATGACATGTTAAGTCCAATATACACAATGTTAATTCAAAGAATATTCCTCGAGAAAAAGAACTCAATCACTTAACATACCTCAGTTATAACTCACCCTAATGAGAGATTTACTCATCCATTTGGGTGTTTAATAATATGGTTATAATGATTATTATTATAATTTAAGAGGAGAAGAAAAATAAAGGGATAAGAAAAGAGTGGTGCATCGAACACACACACACGAACAATGATGATAATTAAAAAACAACAAACTTTCGATTGAATGAGTAAGAAAAATAAGGGAAGGGGATTCAGCTGTATTTAAACTATTTTATGAACATTAATATTAATCTAAAGATGGTGGATGAGAATAAGAGAAATTGAAGAAGAAACTTGCTTTAAAACAGAATTGCAAAACACAAACTTACAAGATTATATACAAAGAAGAACACAAAAGTGAAAGGAAACAAAGAGAGGGGGAAGGGTATATCAATTGAAAACATGAGTATGGAAGTTCCTACCAAGCCTTTAGAATTTCTTTGTTTGTGACAATATGATATCCTCTCTTCTGAAATACCAACCCTTTGAAAGAGAGGAGGGGGATTCATTTATAGCCTAAAGAAGTGGACTGTTTTCATTCCCAATTTGTCCCTCCACTTGCATCGCCAATTTGGATATTCAAACAGCCTAATCTCGAGATATCTCCTTCATCAAAGTTATTGATAATAAAGTTTTTCGACCTCTCCCAATGTTTGGAGTCATTTGGACCTATGGGACCAAAGTTATGGCAGGTTGATTAAACATATTTAATCGGTCTATTTCAATCCAATCTTTTTGAAGTCCAAAATGTGAAAGGGTTTTTGAATAAGAAAATGCCTTCAAAGTTGAATGACTTTTTCAACAAATTCTTCCGCATATTTCTCTTCTTTCACAATGAAAAATCTCAGCTCTATTTGATGATTACATCATGAGATATGTAATGAATAGTGCCCTGAGTTTAATTTTCACCCAGAATGGTGGGCTGGATTTAAGAGCTCCATTTGTGCCCCTTCTTCTTATATTTGGGACCTGAAATTTTTATCCATTATTATCTTGGATAATCAGGAACAAATGGTGGCAGATCACAAAATATGGGCTTTGGTAGTTAGACCAGTAACTAAATCATCATGGCTGGTCCAGTTTCTTCACAAATTGGTTGGGTCATTTTGTGTGGTCCATATGAGCCATAAAATGGCAGAACTGGCCCATGATTCCTTCTAATGATATGTGAGAAATTGAGCAAGAAATCCTACATAAAACTAACCACACAAATTGAATCCATAGGGTGAGAGTTATCAATAAAATAGTAAACTGACTCAATTGGACTACTTCTAAAAATGCTCAAAAATTATACTTAGTATTAAAACATTAATATTTCACACAAATTATGCACATTTCATATAAAATTAGTAAAGGGGTATATAATAAGTCATGAATATATTAATATCATAAACCCCCACACACTTAGTCTTGTGAATGTACTCATGTTCAGAAAATGTAAAAACATAACAAAATCATTTTCGCTCACCAACAGATATGAAAATTTTGTTTTCTCCAATCCGAGGAGGTTTAAACTATTTCACTCATCCATTTTTAATTCCACCAAAATTCTGTTATAGAAAAAATGTTCCAAAACTAATTCATTATTTCATGCTCAAATTTAGAAACGGAAAATGTGGACACTCAAAACTCGCACCTCTAAAGATGATAAAATTCATTTGTGGAGGTTAACTCTTTCACCAACCAAAAGTGAAAAGCTTAGAGTTTGAAAAAGATCTCCGCTTCCAATCCCTATCCAAAGTGCACAAGAATTATGAGGTATTTTTAAGGGTTTTTTGTGGCTATGGGATGGTAGGAATAAAATTTCCAAGAGAGAGAGGAAGAGGGGTAAAACACCAACATAAAAAAAGAAATGCACATTTTTTTGAAATAAGACATGGAAGGAAATGAAAAACAATATTTACAAGATAATGATTGTGTGAAGAAAGACACAATAGAGGATGAAAATTTGAAGGGGATAAGAATATTAAATATTTACAAACCACAAAACGTATCCCAATGACATAAGAATATTATGCAAGTGTTCATTTTTCTCATTTTTTTTCTTTTTTTCGAAATTTGAACATGGAAAAGATCTCACACTCATATCCCAACCCATGATTGGTCTACTCACGACACTAATTGTAATATTTATAACAAGATCAAAGGTTGAGTAAGAGTTATTTTTTACATACCCAAGAAACAACCCAATTTTTTTTCATTTTTTTTTTGAAAACTTGTCAATAACATTTACAAAATTACCTAAATGAAGTACATTAAATTCCTCAAAACAAACTGAATGACAACCTCTCCCCCACACTGAAATGGATTCTTGCCCTCAATCATATGATAACATGGTGAAATCAAAAAAGTGTACCCAAAATGAAATCCATCCCCCCACACTTAAATTTAAAAAAAATGCACTGAAAATCCATGTTAATATTGGGTGGGAAAAGGTATTGGGCTTGTAATTTGGATATCAAAGAAAATGTTTTAATAGGCTCGAAGGGGCTTTCAAAAGGATTATTAATGTAAGGGAAATGGGAGGCTATTTGGATATTGTGATTCTCATGTGGTTCAGAAAATGCCTCTATCATATTAATTCACACTAAAGTAGGAAATTCATATTGAAGGTCCACAAACTCAAGACTCACAAATGAGGGTGAAAACACAAATTTTGAAAAGATGGCCATAGATTGCCTTGGTATTAAAGAAATTGTTGTTCCTCACGGTTCGGGAAAATAATTTTTCAAATCAAAAATTGAGATTTTAAAATTTGTTAATTTTGACACAAAATTCTTTATCCAAAGTCTGGATGAAAATACAAAATTTTTGAGATGAAAACATGTCTATTAACTCCACAAAATGGTTGAACAAAATTTCAATACTCTATGGTGAGTAATCATAACTCTTGATTTTTTTGTATTTTTTTAATTGATTGTTTTTTTGTTTTTTTGTTTTTTAGGTTTTTATTTATGTTTTTTATAAAGATAAACCCACACAAAATAGAAAGTGAAAAAGAAATGTTTTGATAAAGAAAGTGGTAAAAAATTAAAGTGAGAGGAAGAAGAAGAAAGAGGTAGAGAGAGGAATAGATAGAGAGATATTTAAAGTGAAAGAGGTGCCCCCAGGTTTGGATTTGGAAGGTCGCCATCTCCATCTAGTGGTAGGTCGACTGGAGAAGTTTTGGATCCAATGGAAGTCGATGATGATCCAGGATTGTGCGTCCTCTCATGGTGATGCTTTAACCGATGTCCATTAACTGTGAATGTCCTTTTGGAAGATGGGTCTTGGACTTGCACTGCACCAAATGGGTAAACATTAGTAATAACAAAAGGACCTTCCCAACTATAATTAAGCTTACCTAGGTGAAGTCGAAATCAAAAATTGAAGAGAATTACCTTTTCACCTTCATGGAATACCTTTATCAGGATGTGTTTCTCATGGATTACTTTAGCCTTTTCTTTGTACAGATTTGAATTCTCATAGGATTCAAGTCGAAGCTCCTCTAGTTCAGCCAATTGCAAAAATCTTTCTTCGCCGGATTTTTCAAGATCAAAATTACAGGTTTTCACAGCCTAAAAAGACTTATGTTGGATTTCAACGGTTTGATGACATGCTTTACCAAAAACTATCCTAAAAGGAGACATCCCAATAGGTGTTTTATAGAAAGTTCGATAATCCCAAAGTGCTTCACCAAGTCTTTCAAGCCAGTCTTTTCTGGTGGGTTTTACAATTCTCTCAAGACTCTTTTCACTTCTCTATTAAAAAGTTCAGCTATTTTATTTTTTGGGCGGTGATATGGAGTAGAAGTTTTATGTACAACCCAATTCTTTTTCCAAAGAGATTCCATGGTTCTATTAGAGAAATGGGTTCTTAAGTCAATTATCAAGGCATGTGGTGTGCCAAATCGGTGGAAGATGTGTGTCTTTAGGAACTCACTAAGAGTATTTGAATCATCCTTTCTAGTGGGTTTGGCCTCGAACCACCTAGAAACATAATCAACTGTAATAAGAATGTATGAGAATCCATTGGAAGGGGGAAATGGTACCATGATATTGATTCCCCAAACATCGAATATCTCACAGAAAATTAAAGGCTTTTGGGGAATTTCATTTCTCTTTGAAATTGTGCCAAACTTTTGGCTAGTGGGACATGATTGACAAAACTCATGTGAGTCCTTGAAGAGTGAAGGCCAGAAGAATCTAGAGTCTAGGACCTTTTGGGAGGTCGTTTGTTGTCCAAATTGGCCACCTCCATGAAGTGATTCAAAGAATTATAATATGGAAGAATTTTCATTTTCATCGACACATCTCCTTATTACCATGTCAGCCCCAGTTTTCCCAAGTTTATTTTCTTCCCAAAAATAGTATTTTGAATCACTTTTCAACTTCATTTTTTGTTCTATTGAAAAATTTTCAGGAAAAACACCAAAAACCATTAATTTACAATTGGGGCATACCATGGTAACTTTGGAGTGAGAAATGAAAGGTGGTGAGTGGGGAATTCAGGATCAATGATTTCAGAATGAGAAGAATTTGAAATTCTAGTCAAGTGATTAGCGACAGGGTTTTCTTTTCCTAGTCTATCTTTGATTTCAAGGTAAAACTCTTTGAGCATTAGGATTCAACTTATTAGCCTTGGTTTGGAATCACTTCTATTGAGTAAGAACTTTATACTAGAATGGTCTGTGAAGATAATGATTTTGGAACCTAAGAGATAGGTCCAGAATTTATCTAAGGAAAAAACAACTGTTAAAAGTTTTTTTTCAGTGATAGTATAGTGAGATTGAGTTTCATATAATGTTTATGATGCATAATATATGACATGAGGAATTTTTTCTCTTCATTGACCAAGAATATCCCCAACGGTTCTATCAAAAGCATCACACATCAACTCAAAGTGTAAGGACCAATCTGGGGGTTGGATTATTAGGGCAGATGTAAGAGCAGTTTTGAGTTCAACGAAGGATCTCTTACAAACCTCATTGAAATGGAAAGGGACATCATTTTGGAGCAACCAAGTGAGTGGGAGGGAAATTTTACTGAATTTATGGATGAATCACTTATAGAAACTGGCATGACCGAGAAATGAACTGATGTCTCGAATAGAAGTGGGTTGAGGAAGTGATTTGATCACTTCAATTTTGGCAGGATCAACATCAATACCCTCTTTTAAAACTATGTGCCCTAGAACAATCCCATTTGCAACCATGATGTGGCATTTTTCAAAATTTAACACAATTTTACACTTGGCACGCTTTTGGAGGACTAGAGAGAGTGAATTCAAACAAGATTCAAATGAATCCCCATAAATGGTGAAGTCATCCATGAAGACTTCCATGCAGTATTCAATGAATTCAGAAAATATACTCATCATACACCTCTGGAATGTTGCAGGAGCATTACAAAGTCCACAAGTCATTCTTCTATATGCATATTTTCCAAAGGGGCATGTGAAAGTAGTCTTCTCTTAGTCCTGAGGTGCGATTGGGATTTGGAAGTAGCTAGTGTATCCATCAAGAAAGTAATAGTGTGACTTTTTAGCTAATCTTTCCAGCATTTGATCAAGGAATCGAAGAGGGTAGTGATCTTTTCTTATTTCAAAATTCAATTTCCTATAGTTGATAAACACACGCCATTTTTTTTTCACTCGAGTTGTGAATACATCTCCATGTTCATTTGTGACAATAGATATCCCACCCTTCTTAGGTACAAATTGAATTGGACCAACCCATTCACTATGTGAAATTGGGTAGATAATACCAGCTTGAAGAATCTTTGTGATCTCTTCCATAACTGCCTCAAGTATGAGTGGATTGAGTCTTCTTTATGGTTGTCTAATTGGTTTTGATGACTCCTACAGATGGATTTGATGCATGAAAAGGGCACGGTTGATTCCTGGTATGTCATCTAAGGTCCAACCTAGGGCCTTTTTGTTTTCCTCTAACACCTGAACAAGTTTGGACTCCTCAGTTTTGGTAAGTGAATAAGAGATAATGAGAGGATTAGAGTGATCATGGAAAAAGAATTCATATTTCAGGTGTTCAGGAAGAGGTTTCAGATTAGTATCATCTTTTATTTGTGGGTTAGAAAACTCAAGAATGGAGGAAGGGACTTCGGTTGCTTCGGATTCATTCTCCTTAATATTGTCCAAGGTGGAGCAGTAGAGATCAGATTTGATGTGGGATTCAAGATAGTTTTCAAGTTCATCTAGATTGATGGGGTCTATGAATGAGAGGTCCACATTAACTTCACCATTTATGAATTTGTTAATCATGGTGCAGATTTCACAAGATACTTTATCATTAGAACATGAAGAACATGGTGGATTGGGGTTTGATTGACTCTTATAAGTATCCCTAGAAGCATGGATTGATAATTCAGATTGATCCTCATATGGGTATCACATGGATTGTAAAATGTTGTACTTGACCAGTTGGTCACCAAATTCCATGGATAAGATGCCTACATGGACATAAATCTTGGTTCTCATAGTCATGAGGAATGGTATTTCTAGAATTAGGGGAGATCGAGAAGAGGTCGTCTCACCTTCCATGTCAAGGACATAGAAATTGGTAGGGAAGATAAGATCATTGACTTGGAAAAGGACATCCTCAATTATTCCCTTAGGACTGGTTGTGCTTCGATTGGCCAATTGAATGACAACACCCATTGGATGTAAGGTACCTAGACCAACGTTGGAGAAGATGGATTTGGGCATGACATTAATTGAGGTTACTAGGTCTATGAGTGCATCATCAAAGTTGGAACATCCAATTTGGCATGGGACCGTAAAGGTCATTGGATCCTTGCACTTTATGGGAATAGACTACTGGGTGGAAACATTTTCGAAGGTCCTAAGTTGCCTCTTGTGGGTACACAACTCCTTGAGAAATTTGGTATACTTAATAAATTGTATTAGGTAATCTAAGAGGGTAATGTTGACTTCAAAACATCTAAACATGTCTAGCATTTTAGGATCAGGTTCAAAGGACTTCCTTGGTTTAGAAACAGCTTGAGGAAAAGGAATTGGATTCCTAAGTGGAATGGAAGGAGGTGAGGGAATGGTTTCAGGTTCCTTTTCAAGTTTCTTTTTCTTTTCATTTTCTTGGTCAACATTCAAAGGAGGGTTGGAGGACTTATCTTGAGGCATATAATTTTTATTTCCCAATCTAATTGAAATTTCAATTACATTACCCTTGCGGTTGGGTAATGGTTGAGATGGAAGTTGGGAAGAATTGGATGGTTGCTGCTGACTAAGGTGGGATACAAGTTGACCAATTTGGGTTTCAATGTTCTTGAGGCTTGAACAGGTGAAGGAGGCAAGATCTTCCACTACACTTTCCCATGGTTTCTTAGAAAAAGAGGCTTGTCCCGGATTGGGATTACCTAGAATTTGGTTCTTTTGAAATTGATTGTATTGGTTTTGGAATTTGGAAGGCTCACTAGGATAATGGAATCCGGGAGGAGGATTGTTCCTTTGAGGTTGAGGAATAAAAGGATAAGGTTGTTGGAAATTACCAACACCTTGACCATTTTGAAACTGGTTTGGGTTTCGAGGAGGTAATTGAGGGGGATGAGATATGGGATTACCATACCTAAGGCCTTGGTTATAGGAAGAAGAGAAGGGCTCTGAGTGAGGTTGGTTGAAGTTTCTAACAAACTGACTTGATAGTTCAGGGTTGGTGTTCCAATGAGAATATGCTGCATTGAGCTCCATTGGTCCAGATGAATCAGATTTATCCTCTTGAAGTTGTGGACATGTGTCTTTTGGATGAGATGAAGAGTTGCAGATTCCACAATTTTTGACAGGTCCAAGAAACATTTATTGCGAAGAATACAAGTTTGGGGATTTGGTATCCATAGCTAGTTGTACCAAAAGACCTGTAAGTTCACTCATCCACTATGCCATCTTTTTTGGCTCAATTGATTGATTATCTTGGGCTTGTTTGACTAGAGCATGTTCTCGAGTATGGAATTGTTGTGTGTTTTCCGCCATGTTTCTTATGAGATCTTTTGCAGTTGTGGGAGTTTTATCAACAAGAGCACCGCTACTTGCGGCATCAATGAGAGTTCTCTCTATACCCAATGACCCCTCATATAATTATTGGATCAAGAGTTGATCATTGATTTGGTGATGAGGGCAGGTTGCAACAAGCTTTTTGAACCTCTCCCAGTATTCATAGAGTGATTCACTTGGGAACTGATGGATACCACTTATTTCCTTTCGGATAGAAGTAGTACGAGAAGAATGAAATAATGTTTCTAAGAAAAGTCGCTTTATATAATTCCATGTGGTTATGGAACTAGGAGCAAGGTAGTAGAGCCATGACTTAGAAGTGTCAGCTAGGGAGAAAGGGAATGCCCAGAGTTTTATTTGTTCCTCAGAAACCAATTGAGGCTTCATGGTAGAGCACACTACATGAATCTCTTTAAGGTGGAGATGTGGATCCTCACTGGATAGCCCATGGAAATAAGGAAGAAGATGAATCAAACTCGATTTGAGTTCAAAGTCAGCCTTTGGGTTTGAATATTTAATACCAAGAGGTTCGTAATTCATATCAGGGACACTGAGTTCTTTAAGTGTTTGTTCCCTAGGGTTTTCCATATCTAATTCAATTGGTTGGACAAGGACTGGTTCTTGAATTATTTGATTATCTCTTATGTTCCTCCTAAGTTGGTGAAGTGTTATCACAATTTAAGGGTCAAACAAATCTAAGGGATTGTTTGGGAGGATACGGGGCATTCATAAATATTAGGAAGAAATATGAGGACAATTGTTTTTGTGTTTTTTTTTTCATTTTATGATTTTTATGAGAAGGCGGGTTTTTCTTTGTGTTTTTTTCAATTATTTTTTCAAATTTTGTTTTTTTTTGGTTTTTTTACAGTAACCATAAACTAATGACTACTTAAAGCACCATCCTTAGAAATGATACCATTTCAAAATGCATGGCCGATTGTCGCCTATCGACCGGTAAAGGTTCCGGTGCTCTTCTAATGTGTATAGCAACACTCGGGTCGAATCCTTGGCGATGATACTTTGTAATAGTCGTTTGTTTTTAGTTAATTGTATTCTGATTAGGGGGTTTGTTTGTAGAGCTTATGAAATAATTTATGGATGATGGTTGATTTAAAAAATTGATAAATATTGGGGTAATTTTATCAATAGGTAGTTAAGCTTGTGATATCCTTGAGCTTTGCATTATATTGCATTAAATTAACACCCAAGTCACAAGATGACGTTGATTAGAATTATTAAGTGTTAAGGATTTAATCCAAGACTTAAATTAACTTAAGGATCTAATCGCAATCAGTTATTATTGATGGTGGTGTATTTAGGGTTCCAATAATCCATGGAAACCACATGTTAAACAAAACAAGTCATTAATTCATGACATGTTATGTCCAACATAAACAATGTTAATTCAAAGAATATTCATCGAACAAAAGCCCTCAATCACTTAACATACCTAAATTATAACTCACCCTAATGAGATAATTACTCATACATTTGGTTTTTTAATAATCTGGCTATAATTATTATGATTATTATTTAAGGAGAGATGAAAAATAATGGGATATGAAAAGAGTGGTGCGACGAACACACACACACGAACAATGATGATAATTAAAAAACAACGGACTTTCGATTGAATGAGGAAGAAAAAGAAGGGAAGGGGATTCAAAGGTATTAAAAGTATTTTAAAACATTAATTTTAATCTACAGAATGTGGATGAGAATA
Source organism: Viscum album (assembly GCA_963277665.1). Taxonomy (NCBI): domain Eukaryota; kingdom Viridiplantae; phylum Streptophyta; class Magnoliopsida; order Santalales; family Viscaceae; genus Viscum; species Viscum album. The sequence goes on along the minus strand of OY728139.1, from coordinate 681,993,547 downwards.
AGATAAATTGAAGAAGAAACTTTCATTAAAACAGAATTACAAAACACAAACTTACAAGATTGTAAACAAAGAACAACACAAAAGTGAATGGAAACAAAGAGAGGAGGAAGGGTATATAAAGTAAAAACATGAGTATGGGACGTCCTCCCAAGCCTTTGGAATGTCTTTTTTCATTCCAATATTATCTCCTCTCTTCTAAAATGACATCCCTTTGAAAGAGAGGAGGGGGATGCATTTATAGCCCAAAGAAGTGGACAGTTTTCATTCCCAATCTGTCCCACCACTTCCATCGGAATGTTGGATATTCATACAGCCAAATCTAGAGATATATCCTTCTTCAATGTTGTATATAATACATTTTTCCGACCTCTCCAAAAATTTGGAGTCATTTGGACCAATGGGGCCAAAGTTATGGGTGGATGATTAAACAAATTTAATCTGTATATTTCAATCCAATCTTTTTGAAGTCCAAAATGTGAAAAGGTTTTTGTATAGGAATATGACTTCAAAGACGAATGCATTATTCAATAAAGTCTTCCGCATATATCCCATCTTTCACACTGAAAAATATCAGCTCGTTTGATGATTAAATCATGATATATGTCATGAATAGTTTCTGGAGTTTAATTTTCGGCCAGACTGGTGGGCCAGAATTCAAAGCTTCATTTGGGCCCCTTGTTCTTATATTTGTGCCCTGATATTTTTACCCATGATTATTTTGGATTATCACGAAATAATGGTGGAGTTTCACAAAATATGGGATTCGGTAGTTAGACCAGTAACTCAATCCTAATGGCTGGTCCAGTTTCCTCACAAATTCTTTGGGTTATTTTGTGTGGTCCATATGAGCCTCGAAATGGAATAATTCACTCATGATTCCTTGTAATGATATGTGAGAAATTGAATAAGGAATCCTAAAAAATGCGAACCACGCAATTTGAATCAGTAGGGTGATATTTATAAGTAAAATAGTAAACTGACTCAATTGGACTACTTCTAGAAATGCTCAAAAATTATACTTAGTATTAGAACATTAATATTTCACAAAAAATATGCACATTTCATATAAAATCAGTAAAGGGGGTATATAATAAGTCATGAAGATATTAATAACATCAAATCCCTCCACACTTAGTCTTGTTCATGTCCTCATGTGCAACAAATATAAAAACATAACAAAATCATTTTCACTCACCAACAGATATTAAAATTTTGTTTTCTCCAATCAGGGGAGGTTTAAACTATTTCACTCATCCATTTTAAATTCCACCACAAGTTTGTTACAGAAAAAATGTTTCAAAACTAATTCATTATTTCATGCTCAAATTTATAAATGGAAAATATGGACACTCAAAACTCACACCTCTCAAGATGATAAAATTCATTTGTCGAGGTTCACTCTTTCACCAACCAAAAGTGAAAATCTTAGAGTTAGAAAAAGCTCTCTGCTTCCAATCCATATCCAATGTGCACAAGAATCAAGAGTTATTTTTAAGGGGGTTTTCTATGGCTATGGGATGGTAGGAATAAAATGTCCAAGAGAGAGAAGAAGAGGGGTAATACACCAACATAGAAAATGCAATGCACATTTTTTTGAAATAAAACATGGAAGGAAATGAAAACACATATTTATAGGGGAATGATTGTGTGAAAAAATACACAATAGAGGATGAAATTTTGAAGGGGATGAGAAGATGAAATATTTACAAACCACAAAACCTCTCCCAATGAAATAATAATATAATGCAAGTGTTATTTTTTTTTCAAAAGTTGAACTTGGAAAAGATCTCACAATCATATCTCAACCCATGATTGATCTCCTCATGACACTAATTGTAATATTTATAACAAAATCAAAGGATGAGGAAGAGTGATTTTTGACTTACCTAAGAAACAACCCAATTTATTTTTTCATTTTTTAATTTTTTTTGAACACTTGTCAATAAAATTTACAAAATTACATAAATTAAAGTACATTACATTCCCCAAAACACACTGAATGCCAAACTCTTTCCCACACTGAAATAGATGCTTACCCTCAAGTATATAATAACATGGTTAAATCAACAAAGTGTACCCAAAATTAAATCCATCCCCCACACTTAAATTTAAAAAAAATGCAATGAAAATCCATGTTGATATTGGGTGGGAAAAGGTATTGGGATTTTAATGTGGCTATAAAATAAAAGGTTTTCATAGGCTCAAAGGGGCTTTCAAAACGAGGATTAATGTCAGGGAAATGGGATGCTATTTGGCTATTGTGATTCTCATGTGGTTCAGAAAATTCCTATATCATATTAATGCACACTAAAGTAGGAAATTCAGTTTTAAGGTCCACAAACTCAAGACTCAAAAATGGGGGTGAAAACAAACATTTTTAAAAGATGGTCACATATGGCCTTGGCATGAAAGAAAATGTTGTTCCGCACGGTTCGGGAAAGGAATTTTCCAAATCAAAAATTGAGCTTTTAATTTTTTCTAATTTTGACACAAAATTCTTTATCCAAAGTTAGGTTGAAAATAAAAAAAATTTGAGATGAAAACATGTTTGTTGACTCCCCAAAATGGTTGGACAAAATTTCAAAACTCAATGGTGAGTAAGAATGACTCTTTATTTTTTTGAATTTTTTTAAGTGATTGTTTTTTTTTGTTTTTTTGTTTTTTAGGTTTTTATTTATGTTTTTATAAAGATAAACCCACACAAAAGAGAAATTGAAAAAGAATGATTCTGATAAAAAAAATGTAAAAAATGAAATAGAGAGGAAGAAGAAGAAAGAGGTAGAGAGAGGAAGAGATAAATAGATAGTTAAGGTGAAAGAGGTGCCCCTGGTTTGGATTTGGTGGGTTTCCACCTCCATCTAGTGGTAGGTCTACTGGAGAAGTTGGGGATCCAGTGGAAGTCAATGATGATCCAGGATTGTGTGTCCTATCATGGTGATGATTTAATCTATGTCCATTAACTGTGAATGTCCTTTTGGAAGAGGGGTCTTGAACTCGCACTCCACTAAATGGGTAAAAATTAGTAATAACAAATGGATCTTCCCAAAAAGAATTAACCTTACCTGGGTGAAGCTAAAATTGAGAATTGAAGAGCATTACCTTTTCAACTTCATGGAATACCTTTCCGAGGATGTGTTTTTCATGATTTACCTTAACCTTTTCTTTGTACAAATTGTAATTGTCATAGGATTCAAGTCGAAGCTCCTCCAGTTCAGCCAATTGCAACAATATTTCTTCACCGGATATTTCAATATCAAAATTACAGGTTTTCATAGCCCAAACATACTTATGTTGGATTTCAACTGTTAGATGACATGCTTTACCAAAAACTATCCTAAAAAGAGACATCCCAATGGGTGTTTTATAGTTAGTTCGATAAGCCCAAAGTGCTTCACCAAGTCTTTCAGGCCAGTCTATTCTGGTGGGTTTTACAATTCTCTCAACAACTCTTTTCACTTATCTATTAGAAAGTTCAGTCATTCCATTTGTTTGGGTGTGATATGCAGTTTAAGTTTTATATAAAAACCCATTATTTTTCAAAAGAGATTCCATGGTTATATTACAAAAATGGGTTCCTAAGTCACTTATCAAGGCACATGGTGTGCCAAATCGATGGAAGATGTGTGTCTTTAGGAACTCACTAACAGTATTTGAATAATCCTTTATAGTGGGTTTTTCCAAAAACCACCATGAAACATAATAAACTACAAGAATAATGTATGAGAATCCATTGGAAGGGGAAAATGGTCCCATGAAATCGATGCCCCAAACATTGAAGAGATCACAGAAAATTAAAGGCTTTTGGGGAATTTCATTTCTCTTTGAAATTATGCCAAATTTTTGGCAAGTGGGACATGATTGACAGAACTCATGTGACTCCTTGAAGAGTGAACTCCATAATAATCTAGAGTCTAGGACCTTTTGAGAGGTCCTTTGTGGTCCAAAGTGTCCACCTCTAGGAAGTGAGTGACAGAATTCTAATATGGAAGAATGTTCATTTTCATCAACACATCTTCTTATTACCATGTCAACCCCAGTTTTCCAAAGTTTCTTTTCTTCCCAAAAATAGTATTTTGAATCACTTTTCAACTTCATTTTTTTTTCTTTTGAAACATTTTCAATAAAAACACCAGAAACCAAGTAATTTACAATTGGGGAATACCATGGTAACTTTTGAGTGAGAAATGAAAGGTTCTCAGTGGGGAATTCAGGATCAATGATTTTAAAATGAGAAGAATTAGAAATTCTACTCAAGTTATCAGCCAAAAGGTTTTCTTTTCCTAGTCTATCGTTGATTTCAAGGTCAAACTCTTGGATCATTAGGATCTATCTTATTAGCCTCGGTTTGGAATTACTTTTTTTAGTAATAACTTTATAGAAGAAGGGTTTGTGAAGATGATGAGTATGGCACCTAAGAGATAGGGATGGAATTTATCTATGGAAAAAACAACTAATAAAAGTTCTTTTCCAGTGACAGTGTAGTGAGATTGAGTTTCATCTATTGTTTTTTAGGAATAATAGATGAAACGAGGAATTTTTTTCTCTTCTTTGACCAAGAATAGACCCAACGGCTCTATCAAAAGAATCACACATCAACTCAAAGGGTAAGGACCAATCTGGGAGTTGGATTATCGGGGCAGATGTAAGATCAGTTTTTAGTTCAACGAAGGATCTCTTACAAACCTCATAGAAATGGAAAGGGACATCATTTTGGAGAAACTGAGAGAGTGGGAGGGAAATTTTGCAGAAGTTATAGATGAATTTCCAATAGAAACCGGCATGACCGATAAATGAATGGATGTCTCGAACAGAAGTGGGTTGAGGAAGTGATTGGATCACTTAAATTTTGGTAGGATCAACTTCAATACCCTCTTTTGAAACTATGTTCTCTAGAAAAATCCCATTTTCAACCATGAAGTGACATTTTTTAAAATTTAACACAAGGTTACACTTGACACACTTTTGGAGGATTAGAGAGAGTGAATTCAAACAAGATTCAAATGACTCACCATAAATGGTGAAGTCATCCATGAAGACTTCCATGCAGTGTTCAATGAATTCAGAAATGATACTCATCATACACCTCTGGAATGTTGTAGGAGCATTGCAAAGTCTAAAAGGCATTCTTCTATATGCATATGTTCCAAAGGGGAATGTGAAAGTAGTCTTTTCTTAGTCCGGAGGTGCGATTGGGATTCGGAAGTAGCTGGTGTATCCATCAAGAAAGCAATAGTGTAACTTTTCTACTAATCGTTCCAGCATTTGATAAAGGAATGGAAGAGGGTAGTGATATTTTCATGTTTCAACATTCAATTTCCTATAGTCGATGCACACACGCCATTTTTTCACTCAATTTGTGAATACCTATCCATGTTCATTTGTGACAATAGTTATCCCACCCTTCTTAGGTATAACTTTAATTGGACCAACCCCTTCACTATTAGAAATTGGGTAGATAATAACAGCTTGAAGAATCTTGGTTATATCTTACCTAACTACCTCAAGAATGAGTGGATTTAGTCTTCTTTGTGGTTGTCTAATTGGTTTGGATGACTCCTCAAGATGGATGTGATGCATGAAAAGGGCACAGTTGATTCCTGTTATGTCATTTGAGGTCCAACCTAGGGCCTTTTTGTTTTCCTATAACACCTGAACAAGTTTGGACTCCTCGATTACTATAAGTGAATAAGAGATAATGACATGATAAGAGTGATCATGGAAAAGAAATTCATATTTCTGGTGTTCAGGAAGAGGTTTTAGATCATTATCATCTTTTATTTGTGGGTTAGAAAACTGAGGAATGGAGGAAGGGACTTTAGTTTCTTTAGATTCATTCTCCTTAATACTGTCCAAGGTGGAGCAGTAGAGATCAGAGTTGATATAGGATTCAAGAGATTTTTAAAGTTCCTCAAGATTGATGGAGTATATGACTGAGAGGTTCACATCAAATTCACAATTTATGACTTTGTTAATCATGGTGCAGATTTCACAAGATCCTTTGTCATTATAACATAAAGAATATGGTGGATTGGGGTTTGATTGATAATTAGAAGTTTCCTCAGAAGTATGGATTGAGAATGCAGAGTGATCCTCAGATGGGTATCACATGGCTTGGAAAATGTTGAACTTGACCAGTTGGTCACCAAATTCCATGGATAATATTCCTGAATGGATATCAACCTTGGTTCTTTTAGTCATGAAAAATGGTCTTCCTAGAATTGGGGGAGATCGAGAAGAGATCATCTCACATTTCATGTCAAGGACATAGAAATCGGCAGGGAAGATAAGTTCATTGACTCAGACAAGGACATCATCAATTATTCCCTGAGGACTGGCTGTGTCACGACCCCCTCCGCAAAACGTGTACCCCTCCTAGGCCGGTAATGTGATAATGGACATAATTACCCCCAAGTCCCGCCTCCAGTAGGCCCCAGGTTGGCGACTAGCACCGAGGGTATAGTAACACACAAATGGCAGGCATTACCTTCTAAGAGAACACATGCGGAATAGAGAGATAAGATAGACACCAACCAGCTCTAACTGAAATATAAAAGAAACCCATGTACATATATGAAATTCCATGAAAAAGTGCTACAACTGAAAGGGGAAAACTACAAGTACCCAAAATAAGGAAAAATAGTATAGACCACAAGCCCGAACAGATCCTGCAACCACGAGCTAGTAGTAACCATATTGATCTCCAACCTGCTCCAAGTGACCTGAAAAATCTAGGTTATATATACGTAGGGTGAGTACAACAATATACTCAGTAGGATCCTCGCTGAAGCCTCTCATGCAAAAGTAAAGAGATCATTCTAAAGCCTAGTGAACAAAAAGTGAAACTAACTCGTCACATAAACAGGTATACTAAGTTCCCAACCTCACCATGGCTACTCTCACCAAGTAACACATGTAGGAATATATCATATACTAAAGAATATCGAGGGTACCCTGCTACTACTTCCCCGCTATTTTTCCACTTTTCCCCAATGACATACATCATGTGCATCTCTCTCCAAAGGCTTGCCCATATACACCTGGGCTAAGCTCCACAATCTGCACCTCATACACCACAAAGGCTTGCCTGCCGACACCTGGGCGAAGCACCACACCATCCTCACAACCAAAAGTAACAAGGTAGTTTCCAGGATCCACCATAGCTCACATAACTTGTATCATACGTCGGGTATTATACCTCAAGCAATCACAGCCCATACGCCGAGTAAGGATCCTCAAGCCATCACAGCCTATAAACGTTACACCTATAGTAGTCCATAGGATACTATATCTAGAATATATGTGTGTGAAATAACCACAAGCCATTATAGCCCTCTACACACATATATGGGGAAAACCAACCATTGTTTCAAATTCACTAGTATCTACCAAGAGAAGAGAGCGGGGCTAAAGGGGGTAGTCATCCATTCAACCTCCCATCAGAATGTTGGGGAAAACACCCCCCCCCCATGGGCTCAGAATCCCCGAGGTGTCAGTTTCCATTACCGACAGGGAGTATTAGCGTATAAAAACATAAAAAGTAAAGAATATATATAACTCACAACCACACTATGGGTGTAACCTAGTCTTAGACACAACTGCAACTAACGTCTCTCAGACTCCGGGTTGCCACTTCTAAGACTATGTATCTTATAAGCACACAACCATTTAAGGGCTTTGTTAGATTACTTCATTCTCTTTTTATCAGTTCCACTGTACGTTAATTAATTCTTTAAAAATTAATTAACCATGAACAATCCACATTAAACTGAATTGGCATCATAATCAAAATCAACTGATCCTTTTAATATTCAACATCACCTTTAAATTCCAGCATCTCCATCCCCGTGGATCATCACCATTTAATCAATATTTAATTACATGAATTACTTTCCCATATTCCCAAGAATTCTAGAAAAGTAACCTATGCTACTAAACACAAAGGGGGATCAACACGGTAAGTATATATACTACCCGTTGAGTCTTTGTCGCCTATAGCAAGATCATAGACCCATTCTCCCTCGAGAGGCTAAACACGTAAAGCACATGGAATACCCCATGTGTCTTCACCTCCTTCGAAAGGAGGGTAAGAAAGACCATATTCCTTGAGTAGTGGGGAAAATTAAAGCAGTTAAACAACCAAACAAAACCACCAACATCCATCCATCACATCCATCCAATACCATTATCCTTGGTGTCCTCCCTGACACCCACATGCATAAACCGATGCATATCGCCACTCTAGGCGCCATTCGCTGCCACAACCACAAGGCCTCCCTACCTCCACATATCACAACAGCCATCTAGGCACACATCACAGCACACGTAGCAAAAAAAATAATCATCACATCAAATTGGCTCTTGGCCCTTTAACAAGGAATCCAGCCTTCATACAAAATGAGCACTCATAGATCTAAAGCACAAGGAACTCAACCTTAAGAAAAAGAGGGTAACTAAGAACTCTACCAGGCGTTACCTTTTATCAACCAACTATTTCTTTAATCCCTCTTGAATTAATAGATTCAATTAATAGGTTCCAATTCTGGGAAACCTAATCAGTAAGCTATCACAAAAGATTTAACATGCTTATTATGCAAAACAAATTAGAACAACTACAACAACGACAACAACCGGACTCATTTACATGCCTCTTTATCTTTAGCCAATTATTTATCAATTAATTCCGGATTTACGTTCTTGATCAATTTCCATCAATAATGAAAAACCAATCAAAGTTAGCATATATATCACTCTATCTAGCAAAATATGAGGTAAACAATTATCATGGTACAAAGCAACAACATGCGATCAAACCAATTCTTTTAATCTGATTCAAGTATTTAATTAGGTCAATTTCATTGTGATACAAAGGGCTAAAAAATGCTAATGATATATTTGCACGGAAAATAAAAGAGAAGCAACGAATCCCCTACCTCAAACAGTTCCTTGCGTTCTTTATCTACACAACGGGTCACAATCCTTCTCTCACGACAACTGCATCCACCTGAGGATTCCATGGTACATCCGCACCAACCAAACCCCAATAAAAACACATTAGAAGAATGGAGATTACATGATATAATATGGAAAGGGGAACATGAAAAGATGAACCCTAAAAGAACGATGATACAACATACCTTATATCGAAAGTTGATCGATACATCTTGGTTGCATCAAAACAGAGAAGAAACAATCCTAGGAGTAAAGTTTGATTGTGAAATTCCTACGGGAAGGATTGAAAGGTTCTAGCTTCTCATAGCCGAGAAAAAAGTGGAAGAAAAAGGTAGGATGATATCTACTTCCTTTTTGAAGATTTAATTAGGTGACAGTTTAAGATGCACTTAATTCTCCATTAAAAACAGATCGCATTAACCCACGTAGTTTGACCAAGTAAAACATTCCAAGACATAGAAATAATTAATATATGATTTATGGCCATTGAATCGGCCTTAAGAGTCCTTAAAATAAGGGTTTAAATGTATTTTACGTCATAGAAAACGTCAAAAGGGGAAAACTGTACGAATCTGGAGACACTGGTCACCTACCGTTACTGTACACCAAACCAATCTATGAGACTGATCTGGGAGACCAATCTATGAAACCGATCTGTGACACTGATCTGTGAGACCAATTTGTGATACCGATCTGTGAGACCAATCTCTGAGACAGATCTATGAAACCGATCTGTGAGACCGATCTGTGAGACCGATCTGTGAGACCGATCTGTGACACCGATCTATGAGACCGATCTGTGAGACCTATTTGTGAGACCAATCTGTGAGACCGATCTGTGATACCGATTTGTGAGACCGATCTATGAGACCGATCCGTGAGACAGAACTGTGACACTGATCTGTGAGATGGATCTGTCATACTGATCTGTGAGACCAATCTGTGAGACCGATCTGTGAGACTGATCTGCGAGACCGATTTGTGAGACCGATCGTTCAGACCGACCTGTGAGACCCATCTGTGATACCGATCTATGAGACAGATCTGTGAGACCGAACTATTACTGTTCATAAAACTGGAAACATTGTTCACAGAACTGGAAAATTGGAAAAGTGTTGGGGATAAGTCACCTTGACCTCCTGGAACACCTCCAACACCACATTTTCACAAAGTAATGGACCGTAGAGGTCCGAGCCATTACATCAGATACCTCTAAAAACATTCTCGTCCTCAATAATTTAAAACCAACCTAAGGAAAAGAGGGGTCCGAACAACCTCCCCGTAAGATACCTCTCAGGGGAAAACCACCATGAGTTGTTCTAAAGCCAGAACAAAACCACGAAATCAGAGAGCAAGGGAACAAACAATCCAAATCTAAAAAATTCAAGCATAACATCACATCAAAGGTACATAAAAGAAAGGATCAAATAAACCTCAGCGCAATATCTTAAAACAGCTCTGGGTATTGGAAACGCATCTGTGACTCACATTCCCTGGTACTCTCCTACATGCCACCGTCTCGCCACAAGACATGAACCAAGGGGATAGAATTCCCACGCAACACCTTCTCCTTTCGGTCTTGGATCTCCACAGGTCGCTCCTCAAAGGTTGCATCATCATCAATATCGATCTCTCCCCAATCGATAATGTGAGAGTCATCATGAAGATAATGACAGAGCTATGATGCATGGAAAACATCATGTATCCGACTCATCTGTAGGGGAAGTGCTACTCGATACACTATGGATCCAACACGAGCTAACACCTCGAGGGGCCCAACAAACCGAGGAGAAATCTTACTTCCATGACCAAACCTTCACTGCCCACGATGTGGAGTCACCTTCAGAAACACATGATCCCCAACATTAAACTCCAAGGATCTCATCCTTTGATCATCATATGATTTTTGATCATCTTGCACTGTCTTCATCCTCTCACAAATCACCCGAACCATCTCTGTTGTATTCTACACTAGTTCTGGTCCGATAATTGCTGACTCTCCAACTCCAGTCCAGCACAATGGAGAATAGAAAGGTCGTCCATTCAAGGCTTCAAACGGCGCCATACCGATGGTAGAGTGAAAAATATTATTCTAAGCGAACTATACCAAGGGTAAGTGACTCATCTATGAACCTCGAAAATCAAGAACACAAGAGCGCAACATGTCTTCAAGAGTCTGGATGGTTTTTTCTATTTGACCATCCACTTCAGGATGAAAAGCAGTGATAATTCATAGTTGAGAACCAAAAGCATGTTGGAGACCTCTCCACACCCTGTAGGTAAAACGAGAATCACGATCATAAATGATCTTCCTAGGTAATCCATGATGTCTCACCACCTCCTCTAGATACTACCTCGACAAAACATCCACTGAGCTCAACTCCTTGATTGCTATGAAGTGGGACAATTTTTTCAAACGATCCACTACCACCCAAATAGCATCATGTCCTCCCAGAGATCGAGGTAAACCTGTAAAAAAGTCCATTGAGATGTCCTCACACTTCCACTGAGGAATCTCTAATGGCTGGAGAAGACCACCAGGAACACAGTGTTCAACCTTCACTTTATGGCAGACTAAACATCAAGACACAAACTCCGCAACCGCACGCTTCAGCCCAGGCCACCAAAACTGGCTCCTCAAGTATCGGTACATCTTTGTCACACCCGGATGTACTACAAAGGGTGAACTATGGAACTCTCGAAGAACCGTCTTGCGCATCACTAATGGAACAAATATCCTACCATGATACAACACTCGGTGTTGTTTATCCTTCGACCAACCATTAGGGGCCTCACCACAAACAACTCTGTCTCTCCAAACTTCCACCTATGGATCACCCAACTGGGATTCTTCCACCTTCTGCACCAGTTATGACTACACTATCATCTGGAAAAGACAACCTCTACCTCCAACCTCTTCCATATCAAGATGAAAAGCTAACAGTTCCACCATTACTCTCCAAGAATCACCAGATTCACGCACAACATCACTAAGTGAATTTTGGCTCATCACATTAGCTACAACATTCCCTTTTCTAGGTGTATACGATATTTCAAAGTTGTATTACTATAAGAAATCCATCCACCGATGCTGTCATAAGTTCAAGTCACGCTGGGAGAAAACATACCTTAAACTCTTATGATCGGTGAAAACCACAAAGCGCTCACCAATGAGTTAATGACTCCACAACTTCAGTGCAAACACCACGACTGCCAACTCAAGGTCATGGGTGGCATAGTTTCTTTCATGGGGACGCAACTGTCGAGACCCATAAGAAACAACTGACCTCTGCTGCATGAGAACACAACCTAGCCCCAGATGTGAAGCATCACAGAAAACATCAAACTGGACTCCCTCAGCTGGAAGACAAAGCACTAGAGCACTTACCAACTTCTCCTTTAGATACTCAAAAGCTTCCTGACACTGATCAGTCTATATGAACGCTTGATCCTTCCTTGTAAAAGATGTATGAGGAGTTTAAACCCATGAGAAATTGTCTACGAACCTCCTGTAATAGCCTGCGAGACCAAGGAAACTTCGCACCTATGACACTATCTTGGGGGATGCCCAAGACACCACTACTTCTATCATCGATGGATCCACATCTACTCCCTTTTGGGACACAACATTCCCCAAGAAACGAACTTCTTGATCCCAAAACTCACAATTCGACAACTTCCCAATCAGCTGATGTTGGCGAAGAACTCAAAAAACGGCTCGTAGATGCTTTGCATGCTCCTCTTCAAATGTGGAGTACACAAGGATGTCATCGATGAAACCCACCACAAACTTGTCTAGGAATTCACGGAACACAACATTCATCAATACCATGAACATAGCTGAAGCATTCGTCACTCTGAACAACATTACAATGAACTCATAATGCCCATGATGACTACAGAAAGCAGTCTTCGGAATATCCTCATCCTTCACACGCATTTGATGATATCCAGACCACAAGTCGATCTTTGAGACCCAAATTTCACTCTTCAGTTGATTGAATAATTCATAAATCCATGGAAGAGGATAGCGGTTCTTTATTGTCACTTTGTTTAAGAGATGATAATCAACACACAACCGCAAACTTCCGTCGGCCTTCTTCATGAACAAGACTGGTGCACCCCATGGTGACACACTTGGCCGAACAAAACTTCACTACAATAGACTATCAAGATGTATACATAGCTCTCGTAACTCATAAGGGGCCATACTATATAGAGACATAGAGATAGGAGACTCTTCTTGTTGTAGCTCAATCCCAAACTCGATCTCTCGTTGAGGGGGTAATGCTATGACCTCTTCTGGGAAGACATCAAGGTACTCCTCCACAACCCTAGGAAACGCCAACTGATGAACCTCTGAAGAACTTAGCATCATCTCAGCCATCATGGATAATAAGGATGGAATGCGCCTATGACCCATCTGAGGGTCTCACTCACTAACAAACACCACTTTCTCTCCATCTGTACCAAAGAAAACTACCTTATTCCTGTAGCAATCCTCGATAGCCTACACAGAATACAACCAATCCATGCTGAGGATGACATCATATGGTTGTATTCGTACACATAGGAAATCTCCCCAAGAGCGGTGTTTCCCCAACACTAGATCACAACCTCTACATACTTCAAATAATTTAGCTCGACCTCCAACTAGAAAAGTCAACGCCAAGGGCATTAGAAGCCTCTATACCTTAAGTCCCAAGGCATGGACAAGGGCAGCTGATTTAAGGAATGAGTCACTCCGGAATCAATCAAGGAATACACCAAGGTAGAAAACAAGCAAAGGGTACCTCAAACGACGTCTGGATCGCCTGGGGCTGGCAACGCTAGAGCATGAAGCTGACCAAGGCCTCCTCTACGACCTCTCTGACCCTGATGACGACCACCACCATGACCGTGCTCTTCTCTCTGAGGACAGGGAGCGTCATGGGGCTATCCTCTACCGGCCCCATCTAACCTCTGGTGATCTAAAGCTGGTGAAACCTGCTGCTGCTACCTCGGCTGAAACTGCCTCAACGATGGAACCTGGAGCAGAGCGCCCGGTGCACGATGATTGATCTGAAAAGTTGGGCACTCCCACTGCTGATGAGAATGACCACCACAAGAAAAAAAAGCGCATGATCCCTTGGCATAGGCCTGAGAGTTGCTGCCTCTGGAAAAATGATATGGGAAGGGATGGGACCTACCTCCAGGTGAACGGAAACCCTTCTGCCCTGAAAACCGGGAACCCCGGACCATAGATCTACTTCATGAGGAATCATGATGATTCCCCTATCATGACGATCCAGTCCTTGCAAAAGTCCTCTCAACAGCCTCTGCCCTCACCAGCACCTCAAGATATGTCTTCACCATAAATGGGGTGACCTGGCACTGGATCTCTGGTCGCAAAGCCTCCTCTAAATTCCTCGCCCTGTCCTCCTCATCTGGTAATAGGTCTGAAGCATATCATAGAAGGTTACTGAAATGGATTCCAAACTCTCGAAAACTAGAGCTCCCCAGTCGAAGGGTAAGAAGCTCTTGATGACTAGACGCCTTCCCGGTCAAGGAAAGGAACTCAACTCTAAACTTGTCTCGAAACTCCTCACATTAGATCGTTGAATCCTCACGATCCTCGAGGAACAAGAGCCACCACTACCTTTCTTCTCCATGAAGCATCATCACAACCAAGGAAACTCAGTGCTCCTTCTGAGAACGAATCGAACTGAAGCCGATCTCAACCTCCTCTAACCAGTCTTCTATGACTGCATCTGAAACAGAGCCCTCATACTTCTGCAGACTCTAGTGCTGAAACTCTTAGAGTGTCTTCCTCCATGTTTCGTCGTCGTCAACCTCTACCTGGAAGCAATCTGCTGGCACAGCCTACTGGACATCTTCTATGAAAACCTGACGAGGACATCAGCGTGGATCCATACCTATAAAATAACAAACCATTAGAGCTCCTATTTCTGGAATATGGAAGAATCAACATTAATTAATTAATTGTTTTCTTTAAATCATTTTAGGTTAACCTATCCCAAGGTCTACCCATTCAAACACAGGCTTAAAGAAGAATGATGCATGATCCTTTCCTAGGTCTCTACCCTGTAACCAGTATCACCTTGTTTAGTATCTATTGTAAACTTAAAGGTTCGTTCAATAGATCATAGGGGGCCCTAAACGCCTATGTCTTAGTCGGTCTCTAGTGTTTACCTAACTTAATAAACATGAATGACATCGTTGCCCTACCAACCCATGCAACCTCACCTGTGCCTAACTCCAAACTCCATCATATCCCTCAACCAGACCTCTGATACCACTCTGTCATGACCCCCTCCCCACAAAGTGTACCCCTCCTGGGTCGACAATGTGAGAAGAGAGATAATGACCCCCCGAGTCTCACCTCCAGTAGGCCCCGAGTTGGCGTCTAGCACTGAAGGTATAGTAACACACAAATGGGAGGCATTACCCCTTAAGAGAACTCATGAAGAAGAGAGAGATAAGATAGACACCAACCAAATCCAACTGAAATATAAAATAAACCCATGTACATATATGAAATGCCATGAAAAAGTGCTACAACTGAAAGGGGAAAATTACAAGTACCCAAAAGATGGAAAAACAGCAGCAACCACAAGCCCGAACAGCTCCTGCAACCACAAGCTAGTAGTAACCAGCTTGATCTCTAACCTACTCCAAGTGATCTGAAAAAACTATTTATATATATGTAGGGTGATTATAACAATATACTCAGTAGGATCCTCCCTGAATCCTCTCGTGTAACAGTAAAGAAAGCATGCTAATGCCCAGTGATCAACAAGTGAAACTAACTCGTCACCTAAACAGGTATACTACGTTCCCAACCTCACAATGGCTACTCTCACCATGTAACACATACAAGAATATATCATATAATAAAGAATAACAAGGGTACCCCGCTACTACATCCCCACTGGTTTTTCACTTTTCCCCAATGACATAAGTCCTATGCATATCTCTCCAAAGGCCTGCCCGTATATACCTGGGCTAAGCTCCACAATCTACACCTTGTGCACTACAAAGGCTTGCCCGCAGACACCTGGGCGAAGCACCACACCATCCTCACAGCCAAAAGTAACCAGCTAGTTTCCGAGAGCCACCACAGCTCACATAACGTGTATCATACGTCGGGTATTATACCTCAAGCCATCAAAGCCCATACACAGAGTAAGGATCCTCAAGCCATCACAACCTATACACGTTACACCTATAGTAGTCCATAGGATACTATATCCAGAATATATGTGTGTGAAATAACCACAAGACATTACAGCCCTCTACACACATATTTGGGGAAAACTAACCATTGTGCCAAAGGAACTAGTATCTACCAAGAGAAGAGAGCAGGGCTAAAGGGGGTAGTCTACCATTCAACCTCCAATCAAAATGTTGGGGAAAAACCCCCTAAGGCTCAGAATCCCTGGGGTGTCAGTTTCCTTTATCGATAGGGTGGAGTATCATATAGAAACACAAAAAGTACAGAATATATATAACTCACAACCACACTATGGGCATAACCTAGTCTTAGACGCAACTGCAGCTAACGTCTCTTGGACTCCGAGCTGCCACTTCTAATACTAGGTATTCTATAAGAACACAACCATTTAAGGGATTTATTAGATTAATTCGTTCTCTATTTTTATCAGTTCCAATGTACGTTAATTAATTCTTTAAACATCAATTAACCATTAACAATCCACATTAAACTGAATTGGCATCACAATCAAAATCAACTGATCCTCTTAAGATTAAACATCACCTTTAAATTCCAGCATCTCCATCCCCTTGTATCATCACCATTTAATCATTATTTCATTACAGAAATTACATTCCCATATTCCCAGGCATTCTAGAAAAGAAACCTATGCTACTAAACACAAAGGGGGCTCAACATGGTGAGTAGATATACTACCCGTCGAGTCTTTTCCGCATATAGAAAGAGCATAGACCCATTCTCCCTCGAGAGGCTAAACATAGAAAGCACGTGGCATACCCCGCGTGTCTTCACCTCCTTCAGAAGGAGGGTAAACAAGACCAGCTGCCTTGAGCAGTGGGGAAAAGTAAAACAGATAAACAACCAAAAAAACCACCAAAATCCAACCATCACATCCATCCCATACCATCATCCTTGGTGTCCTCCCCAACACCCACATGCATAAACTGATGCATCTCACCACACTAGGTTCCATCCGCTACCACAACCACAAGGCCTCCCTACCTCCACATATTACAATAGCCATATAGGCTCACATCACAGCACAAGAAGCAGGAAAATAATCATCACATCAAATGGGCTCTTGGCCCTTTAACAAGGCATCCATCCTTTATACAAAATGAGCACTCATGGCTCTAAAGCACAAGGAACTTGGCCTGAAGAACAAGAGGGTATCTATGAACCCTACCAGGCATTATATTTTATCAACCAACTAGTTATTTAATCCCTCTTGAATTAACATATTCAATTCGTAGGTTCCAATTCTGGGAAACCTAATCAGTAAGCTATCACAAAATATTTAACATGTTTACTATGCCAAACAAATTAGAACAACTACAACAATGACAACAACCGAATTCATTTACATGCATCTTTATCGTTATCCAATTAATTATAAATTAATTCTGGCTTTATGTTCTTTATCAATTACCATCAATAACAAACAACTAATCAAAGCAAGCATAGATATCACTCCATCTAGAAAAACATGAGGCAAACCGTTATCACGGTACAAATCAACAACATGAGATCAAACCAATTCTTTTAATACGGTTCAAGTATTTAAATAGGTCAATTTCATTGTGATCCAAAGGGATAAAACATGCTAATGATACAGTTGCACGTAAAATAAAAGAGAATCAATGAATACCCTACCTCAAACAATTCCTCACGTTCTTTATCGACAAAACGGGTCACAATCCTCCTCTCGCCACAACTGCATCCACCCGAGGATGCTACGGTACGTATGAACCATCCAAACCCCAAGAAAAACCCATTAGATGCATAGAGATTACATGCTATAATATGGAAAGGGGAACATGATAAGATGAAACATAAAAGAACAACGATACAACATACCTTATATCGAAGGTTGATCGATACAACTTGGTTGCATCAAAATAGAGCAGAACCAATCCTAGGAGTAAAGTGTGATTATGAAACTTTTATAGGAAGGATTGAAATGTTCTATCATCTCATAGACGATAAAAAAGAGGAAGAACAAGGGAGGATGATATCTAGTTCCTTTTTGAAGATTTAATGAGGCAACAATTTAAGATGCGCTTAATTCTCCATTAAAAACGGATCGCATTAACCCATGCGGTTTGACCAAGTAAAACATTCCAAGCCTGAGGAATAATTAATATAAAATTTATGGCCTTTGAATCGGAATTAAGATTCCTTAAAATAAGGCTTTAAATGTATTTTATGTCAATGAAAATGTCAAAAGGGGCAAAACTGTAGGAATCTGGAAACACTGTTCACCCACCATTATTGTACACCAAACCGATCTGTGAGACCGATCTGTGAGACAGATCTATGAAACCAATCTGTGAGATCGATCTGTGAGACCGATTTGTGAGATCGATATGTGAGACTGATCTATGAGACCGATCTGTGAGACCGATCTGTGAGACTGGTCTGTGAGGCCGATCTGTGACATGGATCTATGAGACCGATCTGTGAGACCGATCTGTAAGACCGATCTGTGACACCGATCTATGAGACCGATCTGTGAGACTGATCTGTGGCACCAATCTGTGAGACCGATTTGTGATACCAATCTGTGAGACCGATCTCTGACACCGACCTATGAGACCGATCTGTGAGACCGATCTGTGACACCGATCTCTGAGACCGATCTGTGAGACCGATCTGTGACACCGATCTGTGAGACCGATCTGTGAGACTGATCTGTGAGACCGATCTGTGAGACCGATCTGTGAGACCGATCTGTGAGACTGATATGTCAGACTGATCTGTGAGACCGATTTATGAGACTGATCTATTAGACCGATCTGTGAGACCGATCTTTTACTGTTCATAAAACTGGAAACAATGTTCACAAAACTGTAAAATTGGAAAAGTGTTAGGGATAAGTCACCTTGACCTCCTGGAACACCTCCAACACCATATTATCACAAATTAATGGATCAGAGATGTCCGGGACATTATAGGTTGTGCTTCTATTGGCCAATTTAATGACAACACCCGTTGGATTTATGGGACCTAGACCAAGGATGGAGAAGATGGATTTGGGGATGACATTAATTGGGGCTCCTAGGTCTATGAGTGCATCATAAAAATTGGAACATCCATTTTGGCATGGGACCGTAAAGGTCCATGGATCCTTTATCTTTATGGGAATATACTACTGGGTGGAAACATTTTTGAAGGTCCTAATTTGCCTCTTGTGGGTACAGAACTCCTTGAGAAACTCGGCATACTTAGGAATTTGTTTTATGGAATCTAAGAGGGGAATGATGACTTCAACACATCTAAACATGTCAAGAATTTCAGGATTAGGTTCAAAGGACTTACTTGGTTTAGAAACATCATGAGGAAAATTAATTGAATTCTTAAGTGGAATGGAAGGAAGTTAGGTAATGGTTTCAGGTTCCTTTTCCTGTTTCTTTTTCTTTTCATTTTATAGGTCAACATTCTAAGGAGGGTTGGAGGACTTATCTTGAGGAATATATATTTTCTTTCCCAATCTAAGTGAAATTTCACTTACATTACCCTTGGAGTTGGGTAATGGTTGAGTTGGAAGTTGGGAAGAATTGGATGGTTTCTGCTAACTATGGTGGGATGAAAGTTGACTAATTTGGGTTTCAATGTTCTTGAGGCTTGAATAGGTGAAGGAGGCATGATCTTCCACTAAAAATTCCCATGGTTTCTTGGATGAATATTCTTGTCCCAGATTGGGATTACCTAGATTTTGGTTCTTGAGAATCGATTTTATTAGTTTTGGAATTGGGATGGCTCACTAGGATAATGGAATCCTAGAGGAGGATTGTTCCTTTGAGGTTGAGGAATAAAAGGATAAGGTTGTTGGAAATTACCAACACCTTGACCATATTGAAACTGGTTTGGGTATTGAGGAGGGAATTGAGGGGGATGAGATATGGGATTACCATACCTAATGCCTTGGTTATAGGAAGAAGAGAAGATCTTAGAGTGAGGTTGGTTGAAGTTTTTAACAAACTAACCTGGTAGTTGAGGGTTGGTGTTCCGCTGAGCATATGATACATTGAGATCCATTGGTCCAGATGAATCAGAATGATCCTCTTGAATTTGAGGACATGTGTCTGTTGGATGAGATGAAGAGATGCTGATTCCACAGTTTTTGACAGGTCCAGGAAACATTGATTGTGAAGAAGACGAGGATTGGGATTTGGTAGAAACAACTAGTTGTCGCACAAGACCTATAAGTTCACTCATCCACTCTGTCATATTGTTTGGCTCAATTTATTGATTATCTTGGGCTTGTTTGACATTAGCATGTTCTTGAGTATGGAATTGTTGTGTGTTTTCATCCATGTTACTTATGAGATCTCTTGTAGCTGTGGGGGTCTTATCAACAAGAGAACCACCACTTGTGGCATCAATGAGAGTTATCTCCATATCCAATAACCCCTCATAGAATTATTCGATCAAGAGTTGATCAGTGATTTGGTGTGGCTGGTAGGTTGCAACAAGCTTTCTGAATCTCTCCCAGTATTCATGGAGTGCTTCACTTGGGAACTGATGGATACCACTTATTTCCTTTCAGACAGAAGCAGTACGAGAAGCAGGAAAGGATTTTTCTAAGAAAAGTCACTTCATATAATTCCATGTGGTTATGGAACCAGGAGGAAGGTAGTAGAGCCATGACTCAACAGTGTCATATATGGAGAAAGGGAATGCTCGGAGTTTGATTTGTTCCTCAGAAACCCCTTGAGGAATCATGGTAGAGCACACTACTTGGAACTCTTTAAGGTGGAGATGTGGATCCTCAATGTTTAGCCCATGGAAATGAGGAAGAAGATGAATCAAACCCGATTTGAGTTCAAAGTAAGACTCTATTTTTGTATATTGAATACCAAGATGTTTTTAATTCATATCAGGGGCAGCGAGTTCTTTAAGTGTTTGTTCCCTGGGGTTGTCCATATCTAATTCAATTGGTTGGACAAGGACTGTTTCTTGAATTATTTTATTATCTCTTATGTTCCTACTAAGTTGGCGAGTGTTCACTCAATTTCAACATCAAACAAATCTGAGGGATTTTTTGGGATGCTACGAGGCATTTAGAAATATTTGGAAGAAATATGTAGACATCTTTTTTGTGTGTGTTTTTTTCAGTTTATTATTTTTATGAGAATCCCGGTTTTTATTTGTGTTTTCTTTTCAATTTATTTTTCAAATTTTGTATTTTTTGTTTTTTTAAAGTAAAAAAGAAACTAATGACTACTTAAAGCACCATCCCCGGCAATGGATCCATTTTAAATGCATGGCCGATTGTCACCTATCGACCGTTCAAGGTTCCAGTTCTCTACTAATGTGTATAGCAACACTCGGGTCGAATCCTCGATGATGATACATTGTAATAGTCGTTTGTTTTTATTTAATTGTATTCTGATTGGGGGGTTTGTTTGAAGAGATTATGAAATAATTTATGGATGAAGTTTGATTTAAAAAATAGATAAATATTTTGGTGAGTTCATCATTATGTAGTTAATCTTGTGATATCCTTGATCTTTGCATTATATTGCATTAAATTAACACCCATGTCAAAATATGATGTTGATTATAATTCCTAAGTGTTAAGGCTTTAATACAATCCTTAACATAACATAAGGTTCTAATATCAATCAGTTATTATTGATTGTGGTGTATTTATGGTTCCAATAATCCATGGAAACCACATGTTAAACAAAACAATTCATTAATCCATGACATGTTAAGTCCAACATACACAATGTTAATTCAAAGAATATTAATCGAGAAAAATCTCTCAATCACTTAACATACATAAATTATAACTCACCCCAATGAGAGATTTACTCATCCATTTGGGTGTTTAATAAGATGGTTATAATTATTATTATTATAATTTAATAAGATAATAAAAATAAAGGGATAAGAAAAGAGTGGTGTGTCGAACACACACACACGAACAATGATGCTAATTAAAAAACAACGGACTTTCGATTGAATGAGGAAGAAAAAGAAGGGAAGGGGATTCAACTGTATTTAAACTATTTAAATAACATTAATATTAATCTATAGAAGGTGGATGAGAATAAGAGAAATTGAAGAAGAAAATTTCATTAAAACAGAATTAAAAAACACAAATTTACAAGATTATAAACATAGTATAACACAAAAGTGAAAAGAAACAAAGTGAGGAGGAAGGGTATCTCAAGTGAAAACTTGAGTATGTCAGGTCCTCACAAGCTTTTGGAAAGGCTTTGTTCATTCCAATATGATCTTCTCTCTTCTGAAATGCAAACCCTTTGAAGGAGAGGAGGGGATACATTTATAGCCCAAAGAAGTGGACTGTTTTCATTCCCAATATGTCTCTCCATTTACATCGCCATGTTGGATATTCAGACAGCCTAATCTCAAGTTATCTACTTCTTCAAAGTTTTAGATAATAAAGTTTTCCAACCTATCCAAAAATTTGGAGTCATTTGGACCTATGGGGCCAAAGTTATGGCTGGTTGATTAATGAAATGTAATCTATCTATTTCAATCCAATCTTTTTGAAGTCCAAAATGTGAAAGGGGTTTTTAATAGGAATGTTCCTTCAAATCCTAATTATTTATTCAACAAAGTCTTTCTCCTTTATCTCCTCTTTCACACTACAAAATATCAGCTCGATTTGATGATTACATCATGATATATGTCCTGTATAGTGTCCAGAGTTTAATTTTCGGCCAGAATGGTGGGATGGACTTCAAACCATCATTTAGGCCCCTTTTTATTATAGTTGGGCCTCAAAAGTTTTACCCATGATTATTTTGGATAATCAAGAATAAATGGTGGAGTTTCACAAAATATGGGCTTCTGGAGTTATACCAGTAACTCAATCATCATGGCTACTCCAGTTTCATCACAAATTCTTTGGGTCATTTTGTGTGGTCTATATAAGCCCTCAAATGGCATAATTGGCCCATGATTCCTTATAATGATATGTGAGAAATTTAATAATTAATTCTAAAAAACAAGAACCATACAATTTGAATCATTAGGGTGAGGGTTATAAATAAAATAGTAAACTGATTCAATTGGACTACTTCTAAAAATGCTCAAAAATTATACTTAGTATTAAAACATTAATATTTCACAAATATTATGCCCATTTCATATAAAATTTGTAAAGGGGGTATATAATAAGTCATGAATATATTAATAACATCATTCCTATAAAAATATTGAATAATATAAAATTAGTTTTGGTAGTAATAACATGTAAATTTATATATCAGCTGACTCATTATACAATATGATGCTTGTCTATCCCAAATAATTAGTCACTAATATCCATGGGATATTTTAAATCATTCATGAATATATTACTCATCTTGATTAAATGTCATAGGTAATGGAGAGGTCTTTGAAAGATAAATTTATAGAATTTTCAATGCTCTCTAGAAAATTTGGAGCCTTTTACGAAATAAGGAGAGTGATTGAAACAAGTTCCTCAAAATGGATCAAAGAAGTTGTTTGGAAGGAGAGATTCAAGAATATTATAGAATAAAAAATCCATGTACTTGATAATAAATTGAAATACAATATTGATATCAGGTATTTAAAATTGGATGAAAAAATCATTATGATAAAATTTCATGAATATTAATTACAAAACAAAGTTAAATTGCATGAAGAGTATGCTAAAACAGAGAAACATTCTTATGAATATATGATGATTACAATCTAAGATAAAAAGTTCATCCTCAGTATTATATTTCTATAATTGGATGTTCATATGGATAATATTGAGAAAACACATATTGATACTTCCCAAGAGATGGAGAATGTTTCTATTTATAGCTAATGCTCACTAGAGGATTATAATGTTAAAATACCTCCAAGATGTGATAGTAAGAACATTATTTCATTCTATGATCTATCACAAGTATATGTGATGAAATAGGTTCCATCCAAACCATCTTGTACTATTGTTTCCAAATGTGTTTCAACAAACAACACATGTAAGAAATAAAAACCTAAAACATTATGGATGAAGAATGGTGATAAAATATATATAACTATAATTAAGGTGTATAAGAAAGATATTGTGGAATATAGATCCCAAAAAAGTTTCCAACAAGCTATGAAGAAAACCCAAAAACATCATATATAGGAAAAAAGAAGATTAATGTGTGTTGGTCAATGTTGGAGCTGTAATGGATCTGGGGATTCTGGATTTTTTTTGTATAATACTATAAAGAATAAATATGTACCATTTCAAGTGTGAATAGGTTAGATATGAACAATAAACATCCATAGGTTAAGAAATATCTATAAACTAATTTTTTTTTTGAAAACATCAAAACATTTGTACTATATTCAATGGTAGTGGTTACAAGAATGGTACATTATCATCTTGAAAAGTATCCAATGATGATGAGAAAATAATACTGTATAAGCAAGATAAGAATGAATAATAATCGGTGGGAAGTATGAAGAATAATATTTAAAAATTAATTCCCAATAATATTACAAGTAGTAAATTTTAGAAGGCCTTAGATTAAAAATCCATTTTGTTGACAAAAAGATCACTATCCAAAAGAACTACTATGATGGGTGGCCCGCAAAATATATCATGTGGAATATCCAAACATTCTTACAATGATTCTAAAGAAATTTTTGTTTTCATTTAGTAAAATTTTGAAAGAATATGTAAATGGAAGATATAAAATATAAGTCTAGTGAAAAAGTAAATGAAATGATTCCTCATAAAGATAAAGAAGCTCTCTGTGTGAGGTGAAACTTAGCTAGTCATACTATGAGAAATTGGTCTGAAATTATTCTATCACAAGAATAATTCTTTAAGATTATGAAATTTTCACTAGGTGATAAAATTTCATGAAAATGTTTTTCATAATGATGGTTCATACAAAAATAAATTGAAGATATGGTAATATCCATATAACGTCAATCAGAATTGAAGATCAGATAAGAAAGTGTGAAGAGTGATAGAAATAGAGAAACATAGTTGTGAAAACTAACTAATTCTTTTAATTAACATTTATGAAGCAAGTAAGACCCACCTTATTCCATTAATATTTTTGCATTGTATTTTTTTCATATATTTCATATAATTGAAGGTGAAGTAGGTTCTTAGTTGGAGAACATGAGAAGTAGTGAGTATTGTCAATTCTTGACAGCAAAGCTGAAGAAGTAACCACCGTTGAATGATTCTTGAATTGGTATTCAATTAAAAAATTTATAGATGATAATCATTGATAAAGATGAATAATGTTATATAATATAATGAAAAATAATGAAAAATAAGATATCATCTTTTTTTGATCGTATATTTGGTATTCTGAAAAAATAGTATTGAAAAAAGTCATCATTGTTGAAGTTGTTGAAGTTGTCAAATCTGGACAGTTACATGTTAATGATCCATATTGGTGTATTACACAAATGGGAACATATTAAAATTAAATAATTAATAGATTCACTATTATAAATATTATTAAAAGTATTTCCCCTAATAGGGATACAAATGAAGATAAATGATGTTGCTTCTGGAATCACTATGTCAATTGGTACCAAATTTGAATATTCAAGAAATTGATTGAAGATCATGAAATTAGAAAAGGTATTTTTTTCTTAATCTCTCATCCTTGGTTATCAAAAACAAAAAACTTATTAAAAAGAAGGATTATTTTAATTAATAAATGACATATGAAAAGTGGAACAATGGATGTTCTCAAAGTCCACTTATCCTTCTAATTACACATTAATGTTTTTTATCTATTTATTGAAGTGAGAGATTAAATTTATCATTCTATAAAT
Source organism: Viscum album (assembly GCA_963277665.1). Lineage (NCBI taxonomy): Eukaryota > Viridiplantae > Streptophyta > Magnoliopsida > Santalales > Viscaceae > Viscum > Viscum album. Next base: position 681,967,575 of record OY728139.1, on the reverse strand, counting down.
GTTTCATATGTAATTTAAGTATATTCAAACTTGAGTAAAAAATGGACAACCCTTTAAGAAATATATATGTTTTCTCGTATCATTAGGTATTATGTTCAGTTGTTAATGGTTAGATTTGTTGTCTAAAACAAATCATTTTTTTATACACTAATAATGGATGACATAGACTTTTAGATAAATGATGGATGGATATTTTTTTACATATGTTATGATACCCTTTTCACCTGAAATTTTCATTTCTTTCGATAATGGGGATAAAAATATAAAGTAATGTTTGGATATGTTAAGGTTATAGATTCATATATTGACACATTCATTTATAATGAACTTTTAATGTATTTCTAAAAAATAAATAGGTTAAGATTATACAACCCACTTTGTTGATGAGTTTTATTTTTTTTTTGAAATTTTGTTATCGTTTTTTAATGGATGTCAATGAAATATAAATATTTCATTGATTTCAATATATTGAATATGTTATAGAGAATGAAGTTATTGAAATATACATGATATGAAAGCTTGATAAACACTATGATTGTTGATTGGATGAATCGATGGTGAAGAGACTGAAGTCTTATTATCATAAGAATGTTATTTCTAATACATGGAGTTCATAACATTGAGGAGTATTGATCTGATCTTCATGTAATAGTATTTTTTCAACAGATAATAATTTCTTACAACAATAAAGAAAATTATTAGATGATGATTTTTTATTCTGAATTTATATTCAAAAAATGGGAAAAGAGGAGTTGAAGGAACCCATGCTATACTTTATTTCATGGGGGGCTTATTTTAAGAATGAAAATATTAATTTTCATAATCAAGAATGTAGTGAAGACCATGAAAAATATTAATTTTATTGATGAAGAAAAATCAAGAATTTAATAAATTGCCTTGCAATATCTTTTAATACCATGTGTTTTATATTGAAGTTTACGAAGTGGATATATGGATTTATCTTATTTGGTATACTAATGTATATTATAATTAATATTTTTGGTGGGATTTTAAATAAATAATATTTCTATCCAACCAAGGACCATCTCAACCACAAATGTGGAACCCTTAGGTCGACCATGTGGATGGTAGTCAACTTGGATAGAAAACCATGGTGGTAGGAGATGTGGGAGAACAAATACATCATGAAGAACAAAGGTGGGTACCTACAGGGCACACTAATGACAAACATGTGGGCCCATGGACAACATAATGGGGTGGCGTAGCCTATGTGGGAATGAGGTGCAAGTGTGTCTTGGTTTTGACCCTAAAAGCATGGCAGAAAGTAGTCCGCAAACAAGAACACTTATTAAGAGTCTCTTATCTATAACATATTATTATGTGAGATGAGTTTCATTTGGTCACAGTTCTGTTATTTAAGAAGATATAAAAATAACACAAGTTTTATGATCCATCTAATCTCAAAACGCCCATCTGAATCCATGCAATCTCTAACCTACCAATGTGGGTTTTTCTATCCCATTTGATTATAATGACTTGTGATCACTACTATCCTCAATTTCATCCATCATCCATGATCATGAAAAAGGACCAAGGCAAGGTCAATCAAAATGATTATATGCATGAAATCAAAATCATTCTAGAACTTTATATTTCATTGAAATTTATTTTTTGGAGGATTATACAATGAAATGGGAGTCAGTTAATACATGAGGATTATCATGATTACATAAACAAATATTTTGGATAAAATATAAGACTCTTTTAGAGAATTTCTATGAAGTAAACTCAATCCCTACTCTGGAAACCAAATTTTTTGATCAGATAAGACTTTTTAGGATTAATAGTATATATAAATCACTTGAACAAAAAATGTATGCAAAGTGTGTTTCTATAAAATCCATGGCTCTTTTAAAGATACAAAGGGATCTAGAATTATCTTTTTCAACCATATATATCTCTATACTAGTTTAAAAAAGTTCCGCTGATGTTAGAATTCATTCTCAAACATTTACTTTGTTCGTGAAATCAAACTACTCGAGAACATAGAGTATGTAATTCCCATATAGAGGACTCAAAATTTATCAACTCTCTGACTGTAATGACCAATGTAATTATGGGTTAGAATTACTAGAATAATCATGTGCATATCACTAGTTTCTAGAAATTTATGTGGGTGAGTATCTCATAGATATCTTATGAGCTGGTGATAGGGGTTAGAAATTGTAGTAGGGGATCTGCAGGCCCACCAGCCATATAGTGAGGGCCATTGGATGCCCAAAGGTATACCCAACCACTGAAGATCACTACCTCGACCCAACATATATCTGTTGGTATCTAGTGGATTTTTGGTGGGCTTTTGGATGACCATTTTATTTAGGTATTTTTTTTCAATTAATCAGATCCCCCTATTTCCCACCTCCTATCATCTCCCCCAACCTCACTCGAACAAGGTAATGAAGTGGGATTCATACAAGTTTATTTGAGTTCCCATTCCATATTTTCATGGGAGTTTTCAGTGTTGTTTATTGCAGTTGATTTCAATGGGAGAGTATAACCTCATCCTTCCCTTGAAAACATGTTTTAGTTCATTTATTATAGTTCTAATCCTAATTTGATTGATTTAGTAATTTCATCATGGAACCAGGGTGTCGAGCTCGATTCAAGGAGAAATTCATGGTTATTTAGATCCATTGAGAACAAAGAAGTTTGTACATAGAAATCTTTGAAACATTTATAATATGGTATGTGGTGGAATGCATGTACATGTGTGAATTTCCATGTGATACCTATGATTTTGGTGATTGAATGTGCGGGTGAGGTCAGTACTGACGTGGTAGGATACTTATGGGGGGTTATAGGTTTTTTATTGGAAATAGTAAGAATGATCCTGGTAAAAGGAATGTGTGTAGGTTTTTTCACTTATGATTTTGGAATCAAAATGAGATGATTAGGCTTGGTTGAGGCTGTGGTCATTGGGATAGATGCCATAGGGTCTTGGGTAGTGAGTCCCATGGTGCATGAATTTTTGAAATTCTGGATGAGTTCCATGTTCCAATAATAATATTAGGGTTTTCCACTTTGGTAAATAGACATAGAAGGTACCATTTTTGTTTGGATGGTTCTAGAACATATTTGTTATTTGGAATATGGTTTTTGGTAGTGATTTCATTTTTTTGGGGCCAAGTTGGAGAAGGAGGTTTTGGAATGTAAGAACATTTTGTTTTCAAAGAGTGTTGTCTTTTTTTGTCAAAAAGGATAAATCAATTCACTTTGTAAAAGGCTTGAAAAAAAAAGATGATTTTCATATATTTATTTCACAAATTTCATAAGGTTGGAGAACTTTTAATACAACCCTTATGATGGAAAGGGGGTGAAAATTCCTTACCATTCATTTTTGTTTTGATTGGGATGAAGAATGGTGCTGGAAGACATGAAAGATAAAAAAAATTATTTGGTAAATATAATGATTCTAAAAGTGATATATTGAAGATTATATGTCTTGACAGATAAGGTATAGGATGAAGGATATGTATCATGGGTGTTCTTGATGAATTAGATATTTAAGGTGGTGCTATTTTCTAGTGTTTTCCAAATTTTTGGGTCCAAAAGTTAAGGAATGGAAGGAAGTGTTTTTGGAAAATAAAGTTGTGAACAAGTGTTAAGGAAGTAATGAAATTTTCATAAAATTAATATTTAATGATCATCACATAAAAATATGAAAAAGTAAATAATTTTGTGCAAGTAATAAGTAATGCGCAAGTAGTGGCACACAAGTAGGAAATGGCTCGCATGTAGTAAGTTGAGAGAAGTTGAACACAGTGTGAAATAACTATAAATTGGCCGCTAATATAAGGCCCCAGCCATAAACCATACTTAAAATTGAATTAAATGAATAATTCACATTGAGGATCTTTTCAGGTTTAGATTTTTAGATAACTAGGATATGACTATTACATCTCAAAAGATTACAAAGTAGTCTCTTCTAATAAATTTCTATAAAATAAAAACTCTTAAAAAGAAACATGTCTAGTTTCATGTTTTAGGTAGCATGACTTTCCCTTGATCCCATCCTTGACCCTATTCCACGCTAAGTCCTGTGAAAAACATTTCAAAAACTTGGGATGAGCATAAAAACTCAGTAAGGGATACACAAAGAATAAAAATTGTTAGTTTATCAGAACAAAAAGTAAACCATGTATACTTTATCAAGGTAATACTTTTCACCTTTATGAATTAGTAAAAACTCTTCACTGAAAAAAATATCATTACTTACCTTTTTGTAACCAAAGTATTACCATAAAACCCATATAAAGAACACATAACATATATAAAGGTAACTTGGGACATAAACATACTTAAGTGGAATAACCATACGGTCGACTCCCACACATATCACTTAATGAAATAGCCATACAGCCAATTTCCATACATACTAAATGGAATTGCCATACGGCCGACTTCCATACCCAATGCATTGGAGGTTATAACGTAACCACCCGTCCTGGTAGTCATGACACCACCCGTCATATGGTTTATAACGTAACCACCCATTAAAATGTCCAAGTACCAATATAAAATCATAAAACATAAAACCAATATAAAGGAATGATAACATTTCCACATTTCAATCACAATATATCATAAATATATTGACATAATAGAATACTTTATCAAAACCATTTTCAATACCAAAATACATAAAAGAGTATATGGTATTTATTTTATTTTAAAAACATTACGGCTTGTTGAGGAATCCAAAGACCAAATAATACTCGCGGCGGCGAAAAAGGTCGTTGTCACCGCGTACGTTAAAAAAGAATTCCTTTTTGTCATTTAGTAAAATGCTTTGTAGAAAAATATTCCTTTTGTATAAAAGTAAAAGTCAAAGGGGTTTATACACCGTATAAAAGAAAGTTGTGTATAAAATAAAATATTCCTCAATGAAAGGGGATTGAGACGAAGTTCCTTACCAAGACGGTATCCTTGGTTTAAGGATAAATCAATTACATAATTATGTGTGACAAACGAATACACCAAATATAAGTGGATATTAAGTGTAAAATAATCAAAGGCCATTCACACATATTCAAAGGATGACATATTCAATAACAACATGTTGAACCCAAAGAAATCGAAATTGGGTTAAGAAGTTCCCTTGACAGCCTAACGACGTCACATCAAAATGAGTTGATGAGAGATAAAAAAAGGGTATCTCATCACTTGGACATAAAATTTACATCAATAAGGATATATGAGAACATATCCCAACATAACAATATGTAAATTAAAAGACCCAACAGAAGAAGTCTTTTAAAAAGAGGAGGGTGAAAGGTTCCCTTACCGACTTGGGTAACTTTCGAAAAGTACACCCATTGAAGAAGTGTCATACAATGAATATGTAAATACCCATAAATAGAATTATATTATAAAAGGAGTGTAATATTGGGCAGTACATAAACCACTCAATGGAAATTGTGGCAAATGTAGCATAAATCTCACGGGAATAAAAGTGAGATGAAAAATCTCTTACGAAAACTCGGCAGCCTAACGACGCCACTTAAATCTTCCAAAATGGATTGATGAGAGGAAATAGGGTCTCTAATCACATCAACATAATGTTTACAGGAAGAGGAATATAAAATAACATCCCCCAACATAAAAAATAGGAGCTTAAAAGAAGTGACATAAAGGAGAGTACTTTAAAAAAAAGAGAGGTTAGATCTCTTACGAAAATTCGGCAGCCTATCGGCGCCACTCAAAACTTCCAAAATGGATTGATGAGAGAGAATAGGGTCTCTCATAACATGAACATAAAAATTACAGTAATATTAAAATAAAATAACATCCCAATAACAATAAAGATGAGTTTTAAAAGGAATGTCATAAAAGAGTGTACTTAAAAAGAAAGAGAGGTGTAGGATCCCTTACCTCGGGTCTGACTTGACTCGATCATTCTTTAACGTCCTGAATAATAAACTTGAGTTAATTTTGACTTGATTAAGAAACTTTTTAGAGTTAATTATTCCTTTTATATTACTTATTTCCATGTTATAAACATTATGTAACCATTTAAGTTAATAATGTTTGTTTTGTCGATATTTGGTTCTTAAGTCGAAAGTGAACTTCTTACAATTACATGTTGTTCGTGTGGTCAATGGTTCATTATATCCAGAATGATATTCATGATTTGCATATCATATATATCATATATATCCAGCATATACATTTATTTATAATATTACATAATCATTTAGAGGTAAGAAATGAAATGCACCGTTCATGGAGACGGTAAGCCGTACGTACGCATGAACGCTACTTTCATTTCTTTGTCATATTAATGGAATTAAAACTAAATGAGAGGTATGTATATTTTAATTACATAATTATATTAATCATTTAGATATATCATTCATTATATATATCCATTATATACATGTACTTTTAATAGTACATTACATTTGGGGATAAGAAATGAAATGCACCGTTCATGGAGACGGTAAGCCGTACGTACGCATGAACGCTACTTTCATTTCTATCTCATACTTTAATGGAAATAAATAATAATGATATAGAGGTATATTTTAATTCCAGTATAACATAATATATAATAACTTTAAATCCATCCTTTACACGTCCCACATATGGCATTAACGAATCACATCACTTTGAGGGGGCGGTAGTCCGCACTTCCTTAAATGAAGATATCGTGTTTACCCATAATGGAAACCATAAAGGTATGCCCAAAATGAAAAATACAGAAGCTTAAAGAAAAAATAAACATATTATATATCATATATAAATATAGTTACATCTTAATGGCCACCTTTGAAGGTGTTATATGAGTATTGAACAATCATCGTTTCGGGAGGCAGAATTTCGCCATCCATGGAAACCGTATGTTATTTAACCGTTTGATGTACTTGTGTGATAGTATAGTTCAAATAAATATTATAACAACATCCTAGTATATTGAAGATACTTGTGTTGTTACAAAAGAAGTAAATAAAAAGAGTTTAGCGGGGTTGGAGAAGCAAAATAAAACAAATGAACAAGAGAGAATGAATTACCTTTAAAAGTGTAACTCCTTTTGATTTGAGCCTAAAGGCTTCCTTTGAAAGGATTATTCCCAAAGGGAATCCTCTAGGATGAGGAGAGGGATGTTCAGGGAGTAAATGGGAAGGGGTTGGGCGATCCAAAGGCTTTAGGAGTGTGTGTATGGTGGTAGAGGTGGGGGCCTTTTATAAGAGGAGAGGAGGGGCACTTTTGGAAGGTAAGAAATATTACTTTATTTGAAAATGTGTTTCGGTTTTAAAAGGTCCCACATTGATATAATTCATGTATAAGGTGATAAGGGTTCGAAATCCACCCATAAAATAAGTTTTTGACATGTGTAGTTCATAGATTTTGCATTATCTTTCCATTTTATTTAAATCGTCAAATAATGATGTCATCGCTGCATCATTATTATGTCATAAATAATTTAATTTATTTAATGTCTAAAAATTATAAAAAAATACCATGATGTAGGAAATATTTTTATCTTTTCAATGACTATTTATAATCAAAAATCTGACTTGTATAACCCCATTAAAAATTATTTTAGTAAAACCTCTCATGTGTGTGTCATTTTTACTTTAACATTAAATAAAAAGTTATTTATGTCATTTCCCAACCAAAGTGGCTCCATGGGGTCCCCAAGTTGACCCATGGCTTGTATTGGTCGGCAATGACACATCCAATAAGAGTAGGACATGTGTCAAGGTATTTTCATTTTATTATAATATCATTTTTGCCTTAAATTGCACTAATTACCTCTAATCGCGATTAAAAACTAAATAAGTTACTATTCACTAAAAAATTATCTTTATCCCATTGAACCACATTTTACTTCTTAATGACAACCATGTATGTCAGATTTTTTAAATTCAAAACACAAAGATGGAAAAATTTCATTTAAACGGAAAAATCAGTTTTTATAAGTACCACTTAGTGGTTTCACTATTCATCAAAAATTGAAGTTTTTCAAAAAAATCCCAAAAATTCACCCTAAGCTATAATTGATATTCCGAATTTAAAAATGAAGTCTATTTTACAAAATTCAAAACATATAAGTCACATTAATTAATTTAATAATTAATTCCCGATGTCAGAGCAAATAGCGTGTTTTTATGAAACAATAAGTATCAAAAGATTGACACTAGTTTAAGTCCGATTTCAAAGTGAAATTAATTCCAACGACCACTATTGGATTTAATGGTAAAAATATTTTATAATTTCACTTTGAAACCAATTCAAAAGATAATATAATCATATAAATAAATTAGATTAAAAAGTGGTTTTGAATTAAAATACAACATTTTACACTATTCATTAAAAAAATGAACTTTATCGGAAAAATACCAAAAATTTACCCAAAGTAAAATTTGATGTCCCGATTCTAAAGAAGAGTTTTATTTGGTCCAAAATAATGTATAAGAGTGATCAAAACTATTTTTAATGACAGTTCGTCATCAAAAGGCGATAAGTGAACCTTTAGTGAAAATTAGGGTATAAAAGCCTAAAATTGAATTCTTTCCGTATTTTAAGCCTTTGGAAAAAAACATTTAAAAAACATATATAGTCATATTTTAGTTATTTCTATCCATTCCCTCCAATACAACGTCTACATGTTAACTACCATTTAAAATAATATTATTTTATTATTAGAGTGCAACGTAAGATTCCCAAGAAACTCGTTGTTGCGTGCTGGGTACGCCATCGAGCATAGAGTCCCTTTTAAAGTCATATTAATATTTTATTCACAAATATGGATAAATATAAAACTGTAATATTCTTTATTTACCTGGGGTGTTACATCCTTCCCCCCATTTGGGAATTGCGTCCTCACAATTTTTAAAATTGAGCTTGGAAACATCCTTGAACGTCTCACATCGGAACAAGAGTCGGTAAAACAATCACTTTAAAATAAAGGAAGATAAGTATAGAGGTCACCCGAGTTATCCCATACTAGGATTCCATGTAGGAAAACATGGACATGGAGGAGAAAACATAGGGTCATGTTCTGATGGAGAGTGATAGAAAACATGTTTAGGAGAAAGTTAACAATAAGAAAATCACAAACTTGTGATGGGTTAAACGGTGTTGGGTTCCCCAGTAGGAAAAGTTAATAGACAACATTTTTGTTTTAAGTTAATTTTTATTGAGGAATTTATTCATAAGGAAACATAATCACTTATCATCTTTACTTTCAACTTTTACTAGATTCCTTAATCAAACTCATATTTTTTCCAAAAGACGAGTATTTAGGGAGACTTGTTCGCATTAAGAGTACTATAATCAACTTTTAGAGAGTCACCTAACCCAAAAAAAGAACTAAATACTTCCCATGTCTTTAGACTTTAACCAAAACCAAAACCCAAAATATTAGTACAATATCAGATAACCCAGAAAAGGATAACCCATTAGAAAGAAAATCTATTCTTAATCTCCAAAATTTTTCCAACAAAACCCAAAGTTCAACGAGGACCATCCGATAAACAATTTGTCCATAAAATTACTCAAAGTAAACCAATCTAAGATTGAAACCCAGAAATTTGAAGGATTTTTTCACATAGTCTTCCAAGTTAAATCGTAACATTTATCTCCAAACAAAATCAGTTGCTCTTAAAGTCTCGCATTGAAAAGTAATTATCCTAATGACATATCCTCCATGATAGGTTAATGATTTTCATAAATAACCCAAAATCAACTTACTCTTAATTCATAAAATCATATAACTAAAAAGAATCAGTCAAAATAACCAGGGACTTCACGTAGTCCAGTGGTAGGCGATAAATGTCAGTCGCACTTTGGTTGTGGGTTCGATTCTCGCAGCTTTGTCCGACGTGACGGGTTGTCACACGGTCTATGTGTTGTCCTTTTTCCAAAACTATATAATTCTTAAATCATTCCCCAAAAAGGGATAAAATCATCAAAAATAACCATAATATAATTTAACCTCAATTTTATCTCATGCCTTTCACTTCAATCATAACATATAGTAACCCATAATTAACTCAAAAGTAAGGACCATATAAACCCAAATGGTTCTTTATAACTATGTCCACAAAAGAAAAGATAACTATTCCATGAATAAAATTTGCCTATATTAAACATCAGGGTTACACATAATATAAAAAGTCATCTAATGTAACCCCATCATCAAAAGAGACTTAATACTCTTAAGAATTTCACCATAACTCTTGAAGCCCTTATATGTTGGCATCTTACTCATTCAACATTCTTCATGATCCATTAACCATTCCTTTCCAACTTATTCCGAAATACCTCTTTCCTACAAACAAAATCATGAATCATATCCTAATATTCCAAAATAGGAAAACAATAGTCATGAAATAATACATACCTTTGATTGGTCATTGTCAGTTTCCTCATCCTCAATCGGAATGGCATTAGGTATTGGTAAACGAGTATTTGTATGATCTTGGTGATCCCATTCACGAAACTTCTTAATGGGACATGTGTTTGCATAATGACCATGCACACCAAATTTAAAACATTCAATTGATCCCTTAGAAAGAACTTCTTTCCCTTTCCTCGAGTCAACTGGATGCTTCCTTTTTCCACGGAAGGTTCTTGCTTTATGACCTTCATTTCCACATCTATAGCACATTTCTGTCTCTTTGAAACATTTTCCTAGGTGTTTCTTTCCACATATTTGACACATAGGTTTTTGAACAAACTTACCTTTATGATTATTACCTGTAGTTCCATAGGGATTTGTTTCTCGCATATATGATGCCTTATAGAAATCACCAAGGTTTAGGTGGTCAATCATAACTCTAGATAGTTGGTTGAGGATAAACACAAGAGTTCTCATTACAGCTCCCATATCATTCAGTTGCTCACTCAGAAAACTGTCACAGTTTCCTTCACATCCACTGTTACCTTGGTGCCTACTAGATCCAGCCATTTACTAAAACCAAAAAGGGTCAGTGTCAGTATAACAGCAAAACCATCATGTACTAGTGAGGAAGATAAACACTAAGATATTCTTACTCATTCACTTTATCTAAAACTAGGACTCTGTCTGAAATCCTAACCATTATGGTAATGTCACTTATGCCTAAAGAATACCCTAACCTCTAAAGTTATCTAAACCGACCTTTGATACCAACTATAAGGCCCCAACCTTAAACCTTACTTAAAATTGAATTAAATTAATAATTCACATTGAGGATCTTTTCAGGTTTAGAGTTTTAGAGAATTAGGATATAACTATTACATCTCAAAAGATTACAAAGTAGTCTCTTCTACTAAATTTCTATAAAATAAAAACTCTTAAAAAGAAACATGTCTAGTTTCATGTTTTAGGTAGCATGACTTTCCCTTGATCCCATCCTTGACCCTATTCCATGCTAAGTCCTGTGAAAAACATTTCAAAAACTTGGGATGAGCATAAAAACTCAGTAAGGGATACACAAAGAATAAAAACTGTTAGTTTATCAGAACAAAAAGTAAACCATGTATACTTTATCAAGGTAATACTTTTCACCTTTATGAAGTAGTAAAAACTCTTCACTAAAAAAAATGTCATTACTTACCTTTTTGTAACCAAAGGATTACCATAAAACCCATATAAAGAACACATAACATATATAAAGGTAACTTGGGACATAAACATACTTAAGTAGAATAACCATACGGTTGACTCCCACACATATCACTTAATGGAATAGCCATACGGACAATTTCCATTCATACTAAATGGAATAGCCATACGGCCGACTTCCATACCCAATGCATTGGAGGTTATAACGTAACCACCCATCCTGGTATTCACGGCACCACCCGTCATATGGTTTATAACGTAACCACCTGTTAAAATTTCCAAGTACCAATATAAAATCATAAAACATAAAACCAATATAAAGGAATGATAACATTTCCACATTTCAATCACAATATATCATAAAAATATTGACATAATAGAATCCTTTATCAAAACCATTTTCAATACCAAAATACATAAAAGAGTATATGGAATTTATTTTATTTTAAAAACATTACGGCTTGTTGAGGAAGCCAAAGACCAAATAATACTCGCGGCGGCGAAAAAGGTCGTTGTCACCGCGTACGTTAAAAAAGCATTCCTTTTTGTCATTTAGTAAAACTCTTTGTATAAAAAGATTCCTTTTGTATAAAAGTAAAAGTCAAAGGGGTTTATACACCGTATAAAATAAAGTTGTGTATAAAACGAAATATGCCTCAATGAAAGGAGATTGAGACGAAGTTCCTTACAGAGACGGTATCCTTGGTTTAAGGATAAATCAATTACATAATTATGTGTGACAAACGAATACACCAAATATAAGTGGATATTAAGTGTAAAATAATCAAAGGTCATTGACACATATTCAAAGGATGACATATTCAATAACAACATGTTGAACCCAAAGAAATCGAAATTGGGTTAAGAAGTTCCCTTGACAGCCTAACGACGTCACATCAAAATGAGTTGATGAGAGATAAAAAAAGGGTATCTCATCACTTGGACAAAAAATTTACATCAATAAGGATATATTAGAACATATCCCAACATAACAATATGTAAATTAAAATACCCAACAAAAGAAGTCTTTTAAAAAGAGGAGGGTGAAAGGTTCCCTTACCGACTTGGGTAACTTTCGAAAAGTACAGCCCATTGAAGAAGTGTCATAAAATGAATATGTAAATACCCATAAATGGAATTATATTACAAAAGGAGTGTAATAGTGGGCAGTACATAAACCACTCAATGGAAATTGTGGCAAATGTAGCATAAATCTCACGGGAATAAAAGTGAGATGAAAAATCTCTTACGAAAACTCGGCAGCCTAACGACGCCACTTAAAACATCCAAAATCGATTGATGAGAGGAAATAGGGTCTCTAATCACATCAACATAATGTTTATAGGAAGAGGAATATAAAAGAACATCCCCCAACATAAAAAATAGGAGCTTAAAAGAAGTGACATAAAGGAGAGTACTTTAAAAGAAAGAGAGAGGTTAGATCTCTTACGAAAATTCGGCAGCCTATCGGCGCCACTCAAAACATCCAAAAAGGATTGATGAGAGAGAATAGGGTCTCTCATCACATGAACATAAAAATTAAAGTAAGATTAATATAAAAGAACATCCCAATAACAATAAAGATGAGTTTTAAAAGGAATGACATAAAAGAGTGTACTTAAAAAGAAAGAGAGGAGTAGGATCCCTTACCTCGGGTCTGACTTGACTCGATCATTCTTTAACATCCTGAATAATAAACTTGAGTTAATTTTGACTTGATTAAGAAACTTTTTAGAGTTAATTATTCATTTTATATCACTTATTTCCATGTTATAAACATTATGTAACCATTTAAGTTAATAATGTTTGTTTTGTCGATATTTGGTTCTTAAGTCGAAAGTGAACTTCTTACAATTACATGTTGTTCGTGTGGTCAATGGTTCATTATATCCAGAATGATATTCATGATTTGTATATCATATATATCATATATATCCAGAATATACATTTATTTATAATATTACATAATCATTTAGAGGTAAGAAATGAAATGCACCGTTCATGGAGACGGTAAGCCGTACGTACGCATGAACGCTACTTTCATTTCTTTGTCATATTAATGGAATTAAAACTAAATGAGAGGTATGTATATTTTAATTCCAGAATTATATTCATCATTTAGATATATCATTAATTATATATATCCATTATATACATGTACTTTTAATAGTACATTACATTTGGGGATAAGAAATGAAATGCACCGTTCATGGAGACGGTAAGCCGTACGTACGCATGAACGCTACTTTCATTTCTATCTCATACTTTGATGGAATGAAATGATAATGATATAGAGGTATATTATAATTCCAATATAACATCATATATAATAACTTTAAATCCATCCTTTACACGTCCCACATATGGCATTAACGAATCACATCACTTTGAGGGGGCGGTAGTCCGCACTTCCTTAAATGAAGATATCGTGTTTACCCATAATAGAAACCATAAAGGTATGCCCAAAATGAAAAATACAGAAGCTTAAAGAAAATATAAACATATTATATATCATATATAAATATAGTGACATCCTAATGTCCACCTTTGAAGGTGTTAGATGAGTATTGGACAATCATCGTTTCGGGAGGCAGAATTTCTCCATCCACGGAAACCGTATGTTCTTTAACCATTTGATGTACTTTTGTGAGAGTATAGTTCGAATAAATATTATAACAACATCCTAGTATATTGAAGATACTGGTGTTGTTACAAAAGAAGTAAATAAAAAGAGTTTAGGGGGGTTGGAGAAGCAAAATAAAACAAATGAACAAGAGAGAATGAATTACCTTTAAAAGTGTAACTCATTTTGATTTGAGCCTAAAGGCTTCCTTTGAAAGGATTCTGCCCAAAGGGAATCCTCTAGGATTAGGAGAGGGATGTGAAGGGAGTAAATGGGTAGGGGTTGTGAGAGCCAAAGGCTTGAGGAGTGTGTGTAAGGTGGTAGAGGTGGGGGCCTTTTATAAGAGGAGAGGAGGGGCACTTTTGGAAAGTAAGAAATATTACTTTATTTGAAAATGTGTTTCGGTTTTAAAAGGTCCCACATTGATATAATTCATGTATAAGGTGATAAGGGTTCGAAGTCCACCCATACAATAAGTTTTTCACATGTGTAGTTTATATATTTTACATTATCTTTCCATTTTATTTAAATCGTCAAATAATGATGTCATCGCTGCATCATTATTATGTCATAAATAATTTAATTTATTTAATGTCTAAAAATTATAAAAAAATACTATGATGTAGGAAATATTTTTATCTTTCCAATGACTATTTATAATCAAAAATCTGACTTGTATAACCCCATTAAAAAATTATTTTAGTAAAACCTCTCATTTGTGTGTTATTTTTACTTTAACATTAAATAAAAAGTTATTTATGTCATTTCCCAACCAAAGTGGCTCCATGGGGTCCCCAAGTTGACCCATGGCTTTTCTGGGTCGGCCATGACACATCCAATAAGGGTAGGACATGTGTCAAGGTATTTTCATTTTATTATAATATCATTTTTGCCTTAAATTGCACTAATTACCTCTAATCGCGATTAAAAACTAAATAAGTTACTATTCACCAAAAAATTATCTTTATCCCATTGAACCACATTTTACTTCTTAATGACAACCACGTATATCTGATTTTTGAAATTCAAAACAAAAAGATGGAAAAATTTCATTTAAACGGAAAATCAGTTTTTATAAGTACCACTTAGTGGTTTCACTATTCATCAAAAATTGAAGTTTTTCAGAAAAATCCCAAAAATTCACCCTAAGCTATATTTGATATTCCGAATTCAAAAATGAAGTCTATTTTACAAAATTCAAAACATATAAGTCACATTAATTAATTTAATAATTAATTCCCGATGTCAGAGTAAATAGCGTGTTTTTATGAAACAATAAGTATCAAAAGATTGACACTAGTTTAAGTCCGATTTCAAAGTGTAATTAATTCCAACGACCACTATTGGATTTAATGGTAAAAATATTTTCTAATTTCACTTTAAAACCAATTCAAAAGATAATCTAATCATATAAATAAATTAGAATAAAAAGAGGTTTTGAATTAAAATACAACATTTTACACTATTCATTAAAAAAATTAACTTTATCGGAAAAATACCAAAAATTTACACAAAGTAAAATTTGATGTCCCGATTCTAAAGAAGAGTTTTATTTGGTCCAAAATAATGTATAAGAGTGATCAAAACTATTTTTAATGACAGTTCTCCATCAAAAGGCGATAAGTGAACCTTTAGTGAAAATTAGGGTATAAAAGCCTAAAATTGAATTCTTTCCGTATTTTAAGCCTTTGAAAAAAAAACATTTAAAAAACATATATAATCATATTTTAGTTATTTCTATCCATTCCCGCCAATACAAAATCTACATGTTAACTACCATTTAAAATAATATTATTTTATTATTAGAGTGCAATGTAAGATTCCCAAGAAACTCGTTGTTGCGTGTTGGGTACGCCATCGAGCATAGCGTCCCTTTTAAAGTCATATTAATATTTTATTCACAAATATGGATAAATATAAAACTGTCATATTCTTTATTTACCTGGGGTGTTACAGCTAACCTCCTCATTTTTATGCTCAAAAAATAATAGAAAATCTAATCTTTGTATCACACAAGTAGTAGGGATTGGTGCACAGGCATAAGTGTCACACATGTTGTGAGTTGCACACAAGAGTGGTGTGCAAGAAAAAGTGTCCCAAAAGTTGTGACTTGGGCACAAGAAGGGAGTTTCATGCAAGAAGTGTATTTCTTATTATCTATAAGTTGTATGAAAGTTCCAAGATTCACACTAGAGTGGAATTCATGTATTGAGTAATTCCAAAGTAGAGTGGTGTGCCAGAATGTTGGTGCACAAGCAGTGAGGTGCACAAGCAGGGAGGCACACAAGTAGGGAGTCGTGAGAAAATTTTTTGCACCATGAGGTTCTCACCAGCTTCTGGGTAGGAAAGATATGAATTGTTTTGAAATATAAATTTTGAGGAAGTTGATCAATAAGAATTGTAACATTATTTAACCATATTTTTTCTAAGAGGGGTAACACACATTGTTGGGTTGTTTACATAGTGCTACATGAGGGTAAGGTCATATCCTACTCATCGTATTCCGCATAATAGGATTGTTTTTTAGTAGATTGAGTGGTATTGTATTGTTTCCATACCATACCAAGGATTTAGAAACTCTTGTTTGAGTAGTCAACCTTGTATATTTGTGTGTTCATGATTTTGTGTGTTTGGATTGTGTTAAATATGGAAGGAAATATTTAATAGGTGGTGAAGGTTGTTTCTTATGTAAGGAAAACTAAAATAAAATGATATCACCGATTCACTCCCCCCACCTCTTAGTGATACTTGAATCCTGACTGGTTTCCTTCATCTTTAGATGTGTGACTTGAACTAGTATCCAGAGGTTTGTACTAGGGTATATGAAAGAGGCTATTTTATTTGGTAAATAGGAATACAATGTGTTGTTTAGTATTGGTAGTGGATAGAATGCTAGGGGTTAATAACATAAGGGATCTGGTGTTGTTTTCCCATGTTTGACGTGTTAATAGAGGAAAAATATGGGAGAGTTTGTTTGGTCTAGATATGATTATGGACCTCATGTTTGAATTTTTGGATGAGGTTCTGATTGGGAGTTCCCCCTTTCCTATGAATAATGATTGTTTTTCTGGTACATTCATGTGTCTTGCCTTTACCATTTTGTGATCGGATGATGTGAATGGTTGGGCATCCCATGAGCACTTAAGATGAGCTAGTTTGATGATATTCCTCTCAAGATACATTTGGAAGGTTAGGTTACATGATGGGCCTCTTAAAAATTCTCAGGAGGGGTTGGTGTGACTGATTAGACTCCCCAGATTTTATGGTGATTATATAGTGTGATAATATACCACCCATGAACCGTTAGGATAATTCAGTGTGATTGGACTCCCTGGAGTTTTGGGGAGGGTCCAGTGTGCATAATGGACCTAACTAGATTCTTCGAGGATGGGTTAGGGTACTTTTTGATTTTGTGACCTATGTTCAAGAAGGGACTATGTGTTTCTAGTGTTTATACTGTATAATAGATATTCATTCCATTAATGAACTGAAGTAGGTTGAGGCAGGGTTTGTGGGGGCATAGTTAGCACATGATAACCTGTAATTGTGTACATTTAGTCAAGTATTTATATTTCAACATCACATATAGTTCTATATAAACTTTTTATTGATCATAAGGATGAATTATTGGTGTCTTAATGGGTTTATAATCAAACCTTTCATGATAACCTTAGTGTATATGAAGCCTTTATTGGTTAAACATACATGAATACTTTGGGATCTTGTTTAGAGAATTTTTACTAGAGGACCAGGTTGGAAGAGTTAGTGCTGAGATAGAATTTCGGACCCTTATTGTGATTTATTTTTATTTTTCCATTGATTTTATATAGTTCTACAACATGAGAGTATATTTCGTGATATTTATATCAAGACTTGTATGGAATATTTCTTTGAATGGGTTGATATTAGTAATATTTCTAAACATTAATTTCATTGTTTACATTGATTATTATTTTATGACTATGTACTCTTATTTATTACCCATTATTGAGGTAATCATATCCACACAATATATCTTAGTACCTCACATCTACTTGATAGCCTCTTTCATTTGGAGAGGTGTGCATGAGGTCATGTGACACTCATCTATCTCTGATATGTTAATCTAGTCCGGGGTATTACAAAGAGGTATAAAAGTTAGATTTTTATTTTGAATTTAATTTTTGGGTTTTGGGAGACATGAGATTGGTTTTTTTTAGAACTTAATAAGGAACTCTTACTCAGGAGTAGCTAACCCAAATACAAGAGAAATTATAAGCTCATGGGAAAGGGATTGGTATTCATACTACTCTCTGTTATTGTAAACTAATTTCACCTCAAGTGATAAAATTTATTTTTAGTCATGATGATTTAATTTTAATGATCTATTGGAATTTCTCTTAGACTTATTGGAAATATTGGGTGACTTCATACATCAGGGATAGACATGTAGGTTCACATTCCATGAAATTAGATTCAAATTATTCAAGGATTCATAAATTAATTAAACATAGGGGAAAACATATTATACATTTTCAAAAATATGATCATTGTGACATTTAATTAATTTAGTTTAATAATGGTATATTTTTTATGCATGATTGTGACTAAAATAATTATTCATTTCTATGTTACCTTTCCTTTCAGTAAGATGTGTGTTTTAGAGTTTTCAAAATGTTTTTGGAAATGATAAATTCACTTGTAATAAGTGGTTTGAAATTTTTTTCAATAGATTTAGGTTGTGAAAGAGGTTATTGAATGTGAATTGGTTATGGTAAATTTTTAATTGTTTGGTTGAATGGGAATTAATATTTTAAAGATTTTCTGGCCCATTGATCCATGGTTTGAGGAAAATAATTGTTTTTTGGGAATGGTATCAAATAAAAAAATGGTTTGTTTTTTTATAGGTGGTTTTAAATGAAAAATTGATTTTTTAATGGTTGTTTTTAAATGAAAATAATGGTTTATTTTTTTATCATATTTAAAATGGTCTGGAAATGGTTTATTTTTTTCAAAATGTGATTTGAAATGGGATTTAAAGATTCAAATATAGTTTCAATCCTCGATCATGGAATTTTTTTGAGTCCTCATTATCATTTTTGAATTGGGGTTTTAGGAATTGAATTTTTGAACCTTTATTGGACTCTTGATTATTTTGATATATACAGATCATGTTAATAGATACATGTTGGTTTATTTCGTTTTTGGCATGATTTTTCATTCTCCATATGTGTGGTTCAATGACAAGGCTCCCGGAGTTGATGAGATTCTAGGTGGTTGACTAGTTTGGTTATTATGTTCTTGGTTAGTGATGAAACCTTCAAAGGGTCGGATTTTATTGTGATGTGTTGAATTAAAACTATATGGATCTCTCTAGAGTGATTTGTGTGGGGTTTTGGGGGAATTTTTTTTGTGTGAGACCCAAGTTAGTTGTGGACCGACTAGTTTTTGAGCTAGTGGGTTGCTGTTCTAGGTAGAGATCCATGAGTTAGAAGGGTTGATGTCGGTTGTCAACAAGATTTGTTGATATGTTTCACATGTTGTGAGATTCAGTCTTGTAACAATGTAAGGAAATGGTTTCCCTTGGAATCAATTTTTTTTCAATGGTTGTTGGGATGATCAGTTTCATAGTACTTGATAGGGGTGCGAATGGGTTGTTCTCATTGCCTTAGGTGGAAAGTGAGTGGTACATTTTTTATTCTAGGTGCATTATAGTTTGAACTATGATATGGAGACATTCAATAATTATTATCTATAAATATGGGATAGAGAACTGGTTTTTTGGTAATGATTCAGTTTTATAGAGCATCATATTAGTGAGCATTTTAGTTCCATGGGTGAACCTTAGAAGAGAGTTTTGTAAATTTTGACCAGTAAGTAGTTAATGTGATGTAGTTTGTAGAGGTTCATAGGGTTAGAATAGTGTTCAATCCGTGATAGTGCTCCCAAGAATATTTTTTTTTGGTTTTGGCTGGGATCTATAGCTAGGGATTGGAGTGAGGTGAGGTTGTTGAAATTCTATAGAGTGTATAAAACTTTACATGACATGGAGGTATTAGATCGTGATATATTGTGGAATTCTTAGAGACGCATGAAATAATTATTTTAGGGATTATGCGTCATGGTTCATACAACCTTGGGGTTCTGGAAGGGTCTTTAGAGGTTGACCACAAGGTGATTAGATTGGTGTTGGTATGAAATGTATGTGGGTTATTGTCTCAAGAATATTGGGCATGGTTAGACAAGACTATGACAGTTATTTCCCTAGTGAACTACCAATGGAGTGATTTTATTGTGAATTTATGGACCTCTATAAGGTTAGTTCATGTATAGGAGTGTGGTGGTGTAATCCAATGATGTGTTGAATTATAGATGTGTTAATGATCATTAGTAAAGAAAGGTGATTGAATGTGTCAGTCAAGGATATGACCATGGGGTTGATCCGAGAGTTAGTTTTAGAATCTGGTGTTGGTGTTGATAATTTTGATGTTTATATAGTAATAATATAGAATGGTTGGGATGTGAGAGTGTTTCATTGGACTAATCTAAAAACCTTTTGTAAAATCCATTATGAAAAGGGAAGACTACATAGGGATAAGGAAAAATCCTTTAGGATAGTGGGAACTTTGACCGAAATTCTCTCTACCCAGGGATACATTAATCAAGAGAGATTCCAATTCATTTTCACTATACCACCGAATATGTATAAAATATATTTAATAAAAAAATTCAAGATAATAACTTCAATAAAAAACTTATGTCAAGGGAGATGGAATCAAAATCCATTATCATACCTAGTATACATGTCCTTAGAGTTATGTATGATAATCTCTATAAGTAGTTTAGAAATTTAAAATAAATAATACATGTATTCATATAATATACAATTTCTATCTATGAATATTAAATAGGATAATACCATTTAAATAGATAATTTTTTGAAAATTTAAACTTGAGGTAACTTTAAAGAATAAGTAGTAGATAAAATTAAATTAATAAAAAACTTTATAATTTAGCTATAAATTATAGAAAAACATGAATATAAACCCTTTATATTCACTTCTTAATATATACTCATTCATATTATTCATTATCTGGAGTTCCATTAAATCAATTATATTAAATGATTTTTAATCATTTTATTATCAAATTTTGATTATGTATTTATTTTATATACTCTAAATATCACATTCTTATCAATATTTAAACCTTCAAAATTTAAATATTAAAATCATTTTTGATGTGGCCTAAATAATACCCTAAATAAAATCCTTAATTTGATCAGTTAAAATTATGTAATGTTAGGAAGTCATAAATATAAAATATAAGCACTTTATATTTAGCCTTATTTTTTAATTTATACACTTCATAAATTACACTTTTGATTTATAAGAAAACATTATTTATAAGTTAAATGACATTCTATATAATTTTATAACATTTATTGTAATAATAACATGTAATATTATGGAATATTCATCAATAAATTGCCCGTATACATTTAAGTAGTTAATTAATTAATTGAAAACTATTTATAAATAATATATTAATAAAAAAAATTTAAATTAATAAATATATGTAAAATAAATCATCTAATTATTCTTAAATATATTATAAATGATATAATTCAAATAATAATTAAAAATAAAGAAAACAAATTTCTCACGGAATCGTATTTAACAATTTTGGATCAATCAAATGATATAATTGATAAGACATGACACGTAAAATCTATTTGGTGATATTTTCCACACCTTATGATTGATATTTAAATTATTAAATATTATTATTAGTATATATATTGGTACACCCTTATATATCATATCATAATTTGTGATTTCCATATATTTCATGTAAAAAATATGATGCAATATTTTTTAAAACACAATATAACATAATAAAAACATATGATATCCATGATTCATAAACTATGAAAAACCCAAACCACTAGTTTTTTTGTGATTTTATACTTATAATATCCCATATCAAATTTCAAGACTTAATCATCTAGAAAAAATTTCACTTTATAATTTATGATTTGAAGTATGATAGGGAACACTGTTTTGAAAAATATAATTTCTAAAGTGATTTCATGTATGAAAATTAATTGAGATGATTTGATACCACAAAAAGGTTTATAATCATAGATTAATGATTAATTATAACTATATAAGGGATTAATAATCCTTGAAACCAATATCACCAAGATATTTGTAACATATGAATATGAACCACTGGGTCCAAGATAGAGGGACATAAGATCACATGTATTCATCCCCATATGCAACCGACTTCTGACTAACAGTTAGGGAATAAGGTTTTAGTGAGGATAATATACCCTTGATAATTATATCTATAGATAAAAACATAAAAAAATTATTAAAAATAATGATTATCACGGTAGAAGATTATATAACACAATGTAATAACAATTGTCACACTTGTTATACAAGTAAATAATCCAGGATTCCAATGTGGAAATCCAAACCATAGTATATATAGTAAAAGTAAATA
This sequence comes from Viscum album, assembly GCA_963277665.1. NCBI lineage: Eukaryota > Viridiplantae > Streptophyta > Magnoliopsida > Santalales > Viscaceae > Viscum > Viscum album. Next base: position 681,944,884 of record OY728139.1, on the reverse strand, counting down.
TATAAAGTAACACTATAGAATCCCCTAGATTATGTCCTAGTACTGCTACTAGATCTATGTTCATCAGCTTAACCATCTTCCACGGTCCCCTTTCCCTTACTTGGATCTCAAATCATGATGTTTGAATATAGATTGAGATTTCATTGTAGGGTGTGAGTAATAAAATAAAGTAGGCTACCTTCAATTCATCTTTAACATGTGAAAACATGTATAATATCTGTTTCCTAGATAATAATAACTGTGAAAGAAATCATAGAAAATCACATACTGAGAACTCATGTGTTATCCAAGCCACCATAATTCTTTTCCATACCTATTCTGGTTCCATTCCAAAAGAATAATTGTAATGGATGCTGAGAGTAATTAAGATATATCCAAAACATTGATATATATGTCTCTTTGATGTCTCAAGGAATCTAATAAGATCAGGCCACAGAGTTATCACATTTTGTCTCTATCATTGGTCAGTCCATACGACTATCGTATTCTATTTATTCCAAGGGTTAGGTCAATAGACTGTCACACCCTACTATTACTGCTATGATTCTAGAAAAATTACATCCTGACTCTTCCTTGTATATAAGTCTATCCTCATCAATATCACTTGTTTTGTGAACTCACCCTCTATGGGATAACAACATGATTATGGTCCACCTTCATTGAGTACCAATGTCAATACCTCTATTGTCAAGGAAAATACACTCAATAGGGTAGAGTATAATATTCCAAAACATATCGTGTAATCATGAGAATTAATTTGCAACATATGAAAACATGTGATTAATATCAAATATGGTAAATAGATATAATAGAAATACTTATATAATCTTGCATCATTTAAGGGTATGAAGAGCTACATACAAACACAGCCACATGAAATCACTTTAAAGGATGATTAAAATTGTTATGACTATATGAGTATAACACCAAGGAAACACGAATATACAATGGCTCAAATGGTAATTAAATTCACACCTTATGATTATTGATAAAAAAATCCAAAGTTGTCTATTCATGTTACCTGAGATATAACATGATTGAACATTCATATCAATAACTCATGAAACTAATCCCAAATCACAGACATCAAGATTCTAGAGTGAGATTCAAGAAGATTCTACACCAACAGATAATTTTTTACACTAACGTAGCTCTCAGGATCCAGCAATAATGCTAAATATATATTGTTTAAAGGATGTGTTTTTGACACCATATATCCACTACCATTTTAGAATAGATCTATGAATTCATCATTATTTGGAATATGAATCCATATACTAGGTTTTGTGAATCCATATATATGATTCGTCTAATGGGAAAATAGGTAGATCCAGAATAAACTTGATGAAATGAGGTTTATGGACCACATAACATAATTCCTAATCATCAACACCCTTGGATCCACTGTATTCAAGCTTGGATTCAAAGAAAACCATCATAAAATCCCTATCGAGTCTTTAAATTTGAGGGGTTTTTATAGTAGGAGGAATAATGAGCCCAAATGAACACTTAATGGAAATTAAATATAATTTTTACAACATTAATTTACACACACATGGTTTCTTCAATCAATTTAAAAAATTTTGTGCCAACCATGTGAGGCTTACTGACTCTTCTGGGAACCCACATGGTTTGGTAATATGGTTTTTCCTACCATTAATTTGGCCACTGGATCATGTCAAATGATATGTTAGGTGATTTTTCAAAGATTGATAAACTAAACATCACACCAAATTTCACTACCTATAACCACACAGTTTCTCAAAGGATTGTTACGGTTTTAGAAAACCATAATCTTACTGTTCACCCCTAAAAATGCTACTATAACCCTCAAAACCCTAAACCCCCCAAACTCATCTAGATTAATTCATAGATAAAAAAAATAATGATTAAGGGATAAAATTACCTTGTAAAACACTATAAATATTTGAGGATGTTATAATATCCTCCCCTAAATATTTCCCATCCCGAGAAGCGTCTATATGAATCATACTCGAAAAACATGGGCCATTCAACTCAAATATTAGACTCAAACCCCATATAATTATCCAAGATCTATCTATGCCACCATAGGATCTTGATAAGTGGAATAATCATCTCCTAATATAAATTCTCATTCCAATATGCTATCCTCACCGATCATTCCTTGTATATTTCATCAGGCTCTAGGTTAACATCCTCATAGTCGATGACATACATTGGATCAAGCTTATATCACCATTTTTGTAACACACGACACACATCATGTGTACCTCGTTAAAAGGAGGATGGTTTGGACTACAATATATAGTGCCAATACACACAAAAATATAAAATGGACCAAAAAAATTTGGATCTATCTTCTCATTTTTTAAAAAATATAGATGCCCCCATGAAGGAGTCACCTTCTAAAAAAATAATTCACCAGCCATAAACTCTAATGTTCATCTCCTTCGGCTAGAATATGATCAATAACTAATTTATGTAGTGTTCAAACACTTCATGATCAACTACACACTCTCTCTAAGGTCTCATTTTCAATACTAGACCTCACCATAGATGCGTCAACCAACTTATTCCAATAATGAGATGAACAACACAACCAACCATAGAGAGACTTAAAAGGAACCATCTAAATTGAAGTCCTTTTTTGTACATGAATTCAACCAATTTGAGGTACTTATCTGTTACACCCCAAGATTTCATAGTATGTTATTTCTTTAAAGGTATACAATAACTTGCGATACACGCAACACTAAGTTCTAGCGCACCATGACTTACTAAACTAGCCGTTCAAAAGCAGTTATGAATAGTATTAACTCAATTTTGAAGTTTATATAATCATTATAATTTTATAATCCATATTACGAGTTTCTTAGACATAATGTAAGAACAAATTCATTTTTTCTAGATAAAAGATGTATTTTAAAAAAAATGAAATTTTACCACCTTTTAATGGCGAACCCTTTTTAAATCCAATATTTGAAACTTTTATATATACAATTTGGAAAAAAATAAACTTCTTCTTTAGAATCAGGACATAAGAGTTTAGTTTCAATAATCTTTTGGTGTTTTTTTGATGACTTTCAAATTTGACAGAATAGTGAAAATTACTATATTTTTACTGAAAACCACTTTTTTAATAAAAAAAATTATAGTATTAAATAATATATTTTAATGGTTTGGAAGTATAAATAGATTATATTTTTACCATTTAACGCAATTCTGGTCATTGTAAGTAATTTCACTTTGAAATTAGACATAAAAAAGTGTCAATCTTTGGATAGTTATTATTTCTTAAAAATACACTTTTTGGTTTTGACAGTGGGAATTAATTTAAAATTAATAAATAAAATTTCTATGTTTTGAATTTGGTAAAATAGACTTAATTTTTTAATTCGGAATATTATAATTAACTAAGTGTAAATTTTTGGTATGTTTTTGAAAACATTCAAATTTGGATGAATAATGAAAAACACTCCATTATTGGTTAAAATAGACATTTCATTTAAATAGTTATTTATTTCAGTTAAATTTAATTTAAGTAAAAATAGATACATAATACAAATATAAGTTTAATGTAATTCATTAGAGTCATTTTATAATAAGTTTAGATATATTAAAATTTTATTGAAATTTTATCGTCTTTTACCCACCTCTTAGGTGCATTTTCAAATTTGCGTAAAACTTAATTTTACCACTTTTGTGACTGAATTTCAAAAATCTGAGAGATACGGTTGATATAAGTAAGTAAAATGTGCTTCAATAAGATAAAAATAATTTTCAAAGAATAGTAACTTTTGACTTTTATTTACCACGGTTAAAAGTAAATAGTGTAATTAAAGGTAAAAAGGATATTATTATTACCCTAACACATGTACTAATTCTAATGGATAAGTATATTTCTACCAAAAACAACCTTATGAATAAAATATTATTCTTTAGGTCCACTTGGATTAGATTAGGACATTTATCATTATTTAATTCAAAGAAGAGTTAAAAGTGTTAAATTCAATGTTTAATAACTAAACCATTTTTAATATAGGGTTACACATAATATTAATTAGACTATAAATTTGCATTATAAAGAGAAAAAGATTTCCCACATAATGGTATTTTATTTATATTTTTTAGACATTAAATAATTTAATTTATTTATGACACAATGGTGATGCAGTAATTACCTAATTAATGAAATATTAAAATAATTGATATTATAAATATTCAAATAAATGTAATTTGATACTTTTTATGAATACCACTAATTATATAGGTTAATATAACTTGTTAGTGTTGGTTAGATGAATTCTTTTTTTGAAGTAATAATGCTGTTATGAATTTAGCAAAAACAAAATACCAAATAGTGTCAAAATTGACATAAAAGAGTTTTTAAAACAAATATTACATTATTAATTGATAGTCTATTCCTAAAAATCTAAGGTTCAGAAAAAAGAATTATATAATGATAGTTGTATCATTAATTAATCACTTGGGGTTCTCTTGGAAGTTTATAGTATGTTTATTAACCATATAATATAAAAATACAAAGTGACATGGTAAATGTCAAACTATTTAACTATAAGTTAAATCTAACAGATAAAGTTAATATAGTGACCCAAACTAGTCTAAAACCAATTATATGAGTGTTTTTCGACCCATCCCCACCTTATCCATTAAATAATTCGTTTTGGAGCCATTAGAAACCGAAAATTAATTTATTATAAAATAATATTTTACGTTTTTCCTAAGGTACCCCTCACACCTCTTATAAAAGGGGACTTCCCCTTATCTCAAATTCACACCTAAAAAGCCATTTGTCTCATAAAACCCCTACCCACATATCCTCCCAATTATCAATATTCATCCTAGAGGCCTTATTTTGGTCAGAAAGCCAACCTAAGAAGCCCTTTTGATGAAATCAAAAGGAAGAACCCGAAGAAGAGGTAATGATTTCACCACCCTCTTTCAAGATCTCTTATACTTCAACTTAATATTTATTTGTTGTTTAAATTAAAAAATAATAACTCCAATATCTTTTATATAATTTGATGTTATTATAAATATGTAAAAACTATATTCATTATTATATCCATCTTATGAAGGATAATGTCACCATACGTGCGTACGTACGACTTACCGTCTCCACACCATGGTGTAATTTGTTATTCAACACTATTTTATTTGAATGGATATAATGATGAGTAATATGTATATAAATAATGAAAATAACATACTAATGTCTCTGAAAAATTAATATACCATCCAATTCAACACCTTTAATAAAATTATATTGTCAGTCATGCGTACGTACTGATTACCGTCTCCACAACGCGATGAGATTCATTTCCACGTTCACCATTAAACGACGATTATAAAAATGTATATTACTTATAAGTATTTAATATATGACATAATAATTCTACTAGATATATTTATATATATATATATTTACTTACATATATTTTATTCACTTATTTCCGTTCAATACGATATCAAAAAGGAAACAGCGTTTATGCGTACGTATGGACTACCGTCTCCATAAATGGTGTTTTTAATTTTATATATATGTCTATTATACATATTAATATTCTAAATATATATGATATTTAAATCATGTTTTATATTCTATATGTATTTAAATCTCAATCTAAGTGATACAATCAAGAGTAACAAGTTAAAACACGTACGATAAAGAACCGAAATGTTAATTTAACATGGAAATTATTATTAAATGGGTAGTATAAAGTCATAAATGAATCATGTATGATATCATAAATATTAATATGGTTATGGTATAATTTAATAACATACTAATATCTTCATACATGAGGTTAAACATACCCTCGACTAAAGAAAAGTGAAAGGTGAGGGTTAATTTCTCAATCTCATTATTATCTGAGATTGTTTATGTGTAAGTATTTACTAGGAAATGTTTATCATCCATGTCAATTTTTCATAAAAATGATTTGAAAATGAAGATTTTAAGGAATTTTGAAAGCTAGTATTTATCAAGATCTGAATTTTAGATGTTTTAAAGATTTATCTTTCTAAATATTTTCAATTAATTTCCATGTTTTCAAAATGATTTTAATGATTTATTTATATGGACATGAATGTTTTGAAATGATAATTATTTTCAAATTTTTAAATGTGTTATGGGACACTTTGATTCAAATATATCTTTTAAATTACTTCCTTTATAAATGTGAAACTTTTAAATGATTTTACAAAAACGTTATTTCTCTCAAAAAGTTTTACTCAACATTTTCAACTATGTCAGCATCCTTTACTGGATATTATTTTTGATTGAGGTTGATTTTTTATAATACAATATTCAATATTGTATTGAATTATTTATGATATTTTTTACTATGGATGTTTTATTTTTACACCATTTTTTTATGGTTAATGTATTGACATTTCGTATGATAATTTTAATACAAATGTTTATGTTATGTTTCAAATTTTTCATATGAGGAATGTAGTGGACTTAGTAAGCGACGAGTGGAGCCCAATATAGCTCCTTGATGCATCGGTAGGTCTCATGAGACAAACTAGTGTATTGGCATAAGGCCTTGAAAATTTTTTTATTTGTTGTCTTGTCAAAAGGCCTTGACTATGTGGTAATGATGTCCGGCATTAGGCATTCCCTCATTATGAAATTAGTTATTACATGTTATTATTTGAGTAGTAGAATATCCATGTGCATGTTTATATGGTAATGTTTGATTTATTTTTTCCATATTATGTTCAAGTTTATGTTTAAAAAGGATGTTTTTTCTATCACACATCTTTCCTTAAAGGTTTATTGCTTCTGCTAAATTTTTTACCCTTACTGGGCATCTGAGATCACCCATTTCTTATGTTTTATTTTCCCAGGATTCCAAGAAGTGTATTATGATTGATATGCAGGGTTAAGATAAATGGAATAATGGAGTTATCAAAGAACTATCTATGTTGTGTTTTATGTTTGAAATTTTAATGTATAGTAAATGTATGTAATCTATTTTCCAAGACTGCTAAACTGATCGGTCTTTCAGGACTTGATTCCTTGTAATCATCACTATGTATTAAAATAATGCACCGGTTCTGGGTAACTGTGGTCAGGGCATTACATTTGGTATTAGAGGAAGTTTAGCAATTACCTTGGAAACTAGATTTAAATAAACTCTGATTAGAGAACATTACCCTAAGATATACTTTGAGGATTAGTATTGAAGAACATCCTAGAATTTTGGTAATGTAGTGATTTTGTGAGTTTTCCCAGCAAATACATCCATGTCTAGATATGAGTAGGTAGAGGCAGCTCTGGCACAGATGTACCTAGGGGTAAAACCCGAAAACACCGATTTGAGCTCGACTTGAATGGGAACTGCTGCACGACAACGAGCCTTGATACACTCTGGGTTATGACACTCCCAGGAGGTATGCTTAGGATAATTCAAATTTTATTTACAAATCATTATGATGTATTTACAATTATATACATCCTCAAAGAAAATATTTTTATTGATTATATCCATAAATTGTTCAATTTATGTTAGGTATTTTAAAAGTTTAGAATTATTCATTGCAATTAATAAACTGACCTAGTGTAGGCCATTGTATAGAAATGGCGCCTAGTAGAAGGAATGTGAACTCCAGGAATACGTATGATCCAAATAGTAAGAAGGATCATATCTTTCATAGTATTAATCCAACATTTATAAGGGAAATAGTCTCCCATGTATTCTCAACATATTAAGTAATATTATCATGTGTCAAAAAGATAAGTAATGAATTCTCTGATTCCTATGGCTTTAAAGGGAAGCAAGAGAAGAAAAGGATGGAAGAGAGAAATATGGATAAAGGTAAGAGGGAAAAGAAGGATTTTCCCATATGTGATAACTATGGAAAGAAAGACCTTCGTAAATTCTTGAAGGTAATGAGAGTTTGTTATAAGTGTGGAGAAAAAGGGCACCAATTACATGATTGGAAGTGTAAGAAAAAAGTGTCAAATGTACAATGCTTCATCTGCAAGGGGTTGGGACACTACAAAAATCAATGTCCAAATCATCAGAGTATACCCCAAATGATGCTATTGGATAAGAATCAAGTAATGATACTACCGAAGATGAAGAGGGATGATTAAGAGTTCTTATGTTGTTATTAAAGTATTGTGTCATTTGAGTGTTGTATCAACGATTTAATGGTTATATGAATTATGGAAATAAATAAGGATTATACTGCATTACTATTTCATTGAGAATTTGAGATTATATGGTCCTGATACTAAGGTAGTAAATTTGGAATAAGAGATGGTTGATTTGGATAAATTATATTGGATATTCTTGACTATCTTGGAACTGATTAAAGGTTTGTTTATTTCAATATTGTTGGAATATTCAATTTTTTTGGATATAAGGAATATATGCAGTATTATATATAGGATAAGGGAGCATCATTGAAATCATTAAGGTTTTATGGTAATTCAAGGTGTTACCAGGTTTTAAAATAATACACAATGAAGGTGTCCACATGTTATTACATTGAAAAAAGGATCTTCATTATGTTTAACTTCCTTATAAATTTTTAACTATGAGTTTGGATAGAATTATTTTGGATAATTCTAAATGTTGGAATAGATTAAGTTTGAAATTGGAGATTATTGTTAAGGTTATTTTTGCATTGTTATAAAAAGGACAACAAAAAGACCATGTGACAATCTGTCACGTCAGACAAAGCTGCGGGAATTGAACCCACACTATAGTGCGATTGGGATTTATCACCTACCACTAGACTACATGATGTCCTTGGATGGTATAATCTAGTTCTTTTAAAGAGTCTGGTAGGTGAATTATAAATTCATTATTTTTGGAACCCTATATAATTAAGATAAATAGAATATTTTTTTGAAATATTTTGGAGTGAAAGATGAGTTTTTTTAGGAATTATTTAAAGGATGTGACTCTACATTTCAAGTATATATATATATATATTCCCTCTTATTAAGATTAAATTTTATTAACGAAATTCTTGATGTGGGTTTTCCCACAAAGGTATTTTCTATTTTCGACATTTTATTTTCGAAAAACAATTTAAAATTGCGGGGATGGAATTTATTGAAAGAGGGAAGAATGTAACACCCCATGATTTCAAAGTACATTATTTCTTCAAAGTAATCCGATAACTTGCACTACACGCAACACCGAGTTCTAGCGCACCCTGACTTACTAAACTAGTCATTTAAAAGCAGTTATGAATAGTATTAACTGAATTTTGAACTTTATATAACACTTATAATTTTATAATCCATATTATGAGTTTATTAGACAAAATGTACGAACAAATTCATTTTTTTCAGATAAAAGAATTATTTTTCAAAAAATTAAATTTTACAACCTTTTAATGGAGAACCCTTTTTAAATCCAATATTTGAAAATTTTATATATTAAATTTGAAAAAAAATAAACTTCTTCTTTAGAATAGGGACATAATTGTTTATTTTCAATAAATTTTTGGTGTTTTTCTGATAACTTTCATATTTGGGTGAATAGTTAAAAATACTATATTTTAACTGAAAAAACTTTTTTAATCAAAATAATTTATAGTATTAAATTTTATATTTTAATGGTTTGGATGTATAAACAGATTATATTTTTACTATTTAATCTAATTCTGGTCATTGTAAGTAATTTCACTTTGAAATTGGACATAAAGAAGTGTCAATCTTTAGATAGTTATTATTTCTTAAAAATACACTTTTTGGTTTTGACAACGTAATTAATTTTAAATTAATAAATGAAATATCTATGTTTTTAATTTGGTAAAATAGACTTCATTTTTGAATTAAAAATATCAAAATTATGTGAGGGTGAATTTTTGGTATGTTTCTGAAAACATTGAAATTTTGATGAATAGTGAAAAACACTGCATTATTGGTTAAAATAGACTTTCATTTAAATAATTATTTATATAATTTAAATTTATTTTATGTAAAAATAGATACATAATACCTATATAAGTTCAATTTAATTCATTGGATTCATTTTATAATAATTTTATCTATATAAAAAGTTTATTGAAATTTTACCATCTTTTACCCACCACCTAGGAGCATTTGCAAATTTGCATAAAACTTAATTTCACTACTTATGTGAGTTGAATTTAAAAAATACGGGAAATACGGTTCATATCAGTATGTAAAATGTGTTTCAATAAGATAAAAATAATTTTTTGGGAATAGTAACTTTTGAATTTCATTTACCGCGGTTAAAAGTAAATAGGGTAATTAAAGGTAAAAAGGATATTATTATTAACCTAACACATGTAATAATTCTATTGGATAAGTATAATTCTACCAAAAACAACCTTATGAATAAAATATGATTCTTTAGGTCCACTTGGATTCGATTAGGACATTTATTATTATTTAATTCAATGAAGAGTTAAAAGTGTTAAATTCAATGTTTAATAAGTAAACCATTTTTAATATAGGGTTTCACATAAGATAAATTCGACTATAAATATTCATTAGAAAGATAAGAAGATTTAATACATAATGGTATTTTATTTATATTTTTTGGACATTAAATAATTTTATTTAATTATGACACAATGATGATACAGTAATTAACTAATTAATGAAACATTAAAATAATTGATATTATAAATATCCAAATAAATGTAATTTGAAACTTTTTATGAATTAAACTAATTTTATAGGTTAATATAAAATTTTAGGGTTGGTTAGAGGAATTTTTTTGATGTAATAATTCGATTATGAATTTAGCAAAAACAAAATACCAAATAGTGTCAAAATTGACATAAAAGAGTTTTTAAAACAAATATTCTGTTATTAATTGATATTATATTCCTAAAAATCTAAGGTTAAGAAACAATACTTATATAATTATATTTTTATCATCAATTAACCAATTGGTGTCCTTTTGGAAGTTTATCATATGTTTGTTAACCATATAATATAAAAATACAAAGAGACATGGTAAATGTCACTCTATTTAACTAAGAGTTAAATCTAAACGATAATGTTAATATAGTGACACAAACCTATCTAAAACCTATTGGTTGAGTGTTTTGTGACCCATATCCACCTTAGGCTTTAAAAAATTCATTTTGGAGCCATTATAAACCTAAAATGAATTTATTATAAAATAAAAGTTTATGTTTTTCTTAAGGTGCCCCTCACCCCTCTTATAAAAGGGTACTTTCCCTTCTCTCAAATTCACACCTCCAAAGCCATTTGGATCGGCCAAAACCTGCCCAAATATCCTCCCAACTATAATAACTTCATCCTATAGGCCTCAATTTGGTCATAAAGCTAACCTATGTAGCCCTTTTGATCAAATCAAAATGAAGAACCCGAAGAAGAGGTAATGATTTCACCACCTTCTTTCAAGTTCTCTTATTATTCCACTTACTCTTTATTTGTTGTTTCAATTCTAAACTAATAACTCCAGAATCATCTATATACTATGATGTTATTATAAATATGGAAAAACTATTTTCATTATTCTATCCATCTTATGAATGATAATTTCACCATGCGTGCGTACGTACGACTTACCATCTCCACGTTGTGGTGTAATTTGTTATTAAAAACTATGTTATTTGGATGGATATAATGATGAGTAATATGTATATAAATAGTGAAATTAACATGATAATGTCTCTGTAAAATTAATATACCATCCAATTCCACACCTTTAAGGAAACGATATTGTCACTCGTGCGTACGTACTGATTACCGTCTCCACGACGAGATGAGATTCATTTCAACGTTCACCATTCCTTGAAGATTATAAAAATTTATATTACTAATAATTATGTTATATATGACATAATAATGCTACAGGAGATATATATATTTATATATATATTTACTTACATATATCTTATTCACTTAGTTCTGTTCAATACGATATAAAAATGGAAACTACGTTTATGCGTACGTACGGACTACCGTCTCCCTAAACGGTGTTTTCATTTCATATATATGTATATTATACATATTTATATTCGAAATATATATGATATATATCATGTATTATATTCTTGAGGTATTTAAATCTTGATCTTAGTGATAATATAAAGAGTAATAAGTTAAAACACATACGATAAAGAACCGAAATGTTAATTTAACATGGAAATTATTATTAAATGGGCAGTATAAAGTCATAAATGAATCATGTATGATATCATAAATATTAATATGGTTCTGGTATAATTTAATAACATACTAAAATCTTCATACAGGAGGTTAAACTTACCCTCCACTAAAGGAAAGTGAAAGGTAAGGGTTAACTCCTCAATCTCATTATTATCCGAGATTGTTTATGTGTAAGTATTTACTGGGAAATTTTTATCATCCATGTCCATTTTCATAAAAATGATTTGAAAATGAATATTTTAAGGATTTGTGAAAGGTACTCTATATTAATATCAGAATTTTAGATGTTTTAAAGATTTATCTTTCTAAATATTTTTAATTAATGTCCATGTTTTCAAAATTATTTTAAGGATTTATTTATATGGACATGAATGTTTTGAAATGATAATTCTTTTCAAATGTTTCAAATTTGTATGGAACACTTTGATTCAAAAATCTATTTTAAATTACTTCCTTTATAAATGTGTGAATTTAAATGATTTTACAAAAAATATATTTCTCTCAAAAAATATTACTCAACATTTTCAATTATGTCAGCATCCTTTACTGGATATTATTTTTGATTGAGGTTTATTTATTATAATACAATATTCAATATTTTATTGAATTAATTATGATATTTTTGACTGTGGATGTTCTATTTTTACACAATTCATGGTTTATGGTTAATGTATTGACATTTCTTATTCTAGTTTTAATATGAGTGTTTATGTTACGTTTTAACTTTTTCTTATGAGGAATGTAGTGGACTTAGTAAGTGATGGGTGGAGCCCGCTATAGCTCCTTGATGCATCGGTAGGTCTCATGAGACAAACTAGTGTCTTGGAACAAGGCCTTGACAAAAATTTAATTTGTAGTCTTGGAAAAAGTCCTCGAATATGTGGTAATGATGACCGGCATTAGGAATTCTGTCATTATGAAATTATTTATTACATGTATTCATTCGACTAGTAGAATGTCCATGTGCATTTTTTTATGGTAATGTTTGATTTATTTTATCCATATTATGTTCATGTCTATGTTTAAAAAGGATGTTTTTTCTATCACACGTATTTCCTTAAATGTGTATAGCTTCTGCTAAATTATTTACCCTTACTGGGCATCTGAGATCACCCCTTTCTTATGTTTTATTTTCCCAGGATTCCAAGAAGTGTATTATTATTGATATGCAGGGTCAAGCTAAAGGTAATAATGGAATTATCAATGGACTATCTATTTTGTGTTTTATGTTTAAAATTTTAATGTAAAGTTAATGTATGTAACCTATTTTCCAAGACATCTAAACTGATTGGTCTTTCAGGACTTGATTCCTTGTAATCATAAAAACGTATTAAAATAATGCACCGGTTCTAGGCACTACTGGAAAGATGATCTTTCCCAACACTTATATACCAACGGTTTGTAAAAACCTTTGGTATAGCTACCATTTCCCAACGGTTCACCAAAACCGTTGGGAAAGCCATAGATTTCCCCACCTTTCCCAACGGTTTGGAAAACCGTTGGCAAAGGGTGTGTTTTGAGCCTATTTCCCAACGGTTCACCAAAACCGTTGGGAAAGGGTGTGTTTTGAGCCTCTTTCCCAACGGTTCACTAAAACTGTTGGGAAAGAGTGACCTTTCCCAATGGTTCACCAAAACCGTTGGGAAAAAACACCCAAAAAACCAACCTTCGGCCTGAAAAAACTCAACCCACCCCTAACCTATCCCAACGGTTTTGAAAACCGTTGGGATATGTTCTTTAATTTTTTTCCAGATCTACTAACCGAGAACATTATATAAATAAAAATTTTAAATAATTATGATAATACATATATATATTTATGAAATTATGTTTACAAAAGTGATGTTATCTTAGTGGTTAAGTCGTTCGATTATAAACGAGGGGTCCTGGGATCAAATCCCAGAGGATGTTTTATTTTTGGAATTTATATACCAACGGTTCCATTACCGTTGGTATAGATTTCATATTACCTATACCAACGGTTTCAAAAACCGTTGGTATAGGTCTATACCAATGGTTTTTGGAAAACCGTTGGTATAGACCTATCCCAACGACTTACATGGATATGGTTCTCCAAACTGTTGGTATAGGCTATACCAACGGTTTGGAGGCCTATACCAACAGTTCCAAACTGTTGGTAAAGGTTAGTTTTCCAGTAGTGAGGTAACCGGGGTTGGGGCATTACATTTGGTATCCGAGGAAGTTTAGAAATAACCTTGGAAAGTAGATTTAGATAAACTCTTATTATAGAACATTACCCTAAGATATACTTTGAGTATTAGTATAGAAGAACTTCCTAGAATTTTGGTAATGCAGAGATTTTGTGAGTTTTCCCAACAATTACATCCCTTTCTGGATACGAGCAGGTAGAGGAAACTCTGTCATAGATGTACCTAGGGGTAAAACCTAAAAACACCGCTTTGAGCTAGACTTGGACGGGAACTGGTGCACGACAACAGGCCTTGCTGCACTCTTGGTTACGACAATCCCAGGGGATATGCTTAGGATAATTCTCATTTTCTTTACAAATCATTATGAAGTATTTATGAGTATATACCACCTCAAAGAAAATTTTTTATGGATTATATCCATACACTGTTCAATTTACATTAGATATTTTCAATGTTTGGATTATTCATTTCAATTCATAAACTGACTTAGTGTATGACATTGTATTGAAATGGCACCCAGTAGAAGGAATGTGAACTCCAGCAATACGTATGATCCAAAGAGTAAAAAGGATCATATCTTTCATGGTATTAATCCCACATTTAGAAGGGAAATAGTCTCACATGTATTATCAACATATGATGTAATAGTATCATGCGTCAATAATATAAGTAAAGAATTCTCTAAGTCCTATGGCTTTAAAGGAAAGCAAAAGGAGAAAATGATGGAAGAGAGAAAGATGGATAAAGGGTAGAGGAAAAACAAGGATTTTCCCATATGTGATAACTATGGAAAGAATAACCTTGGTAAATGCTTGAAGGGAATTAGAGTTTGTTATAAGTGTAGAGAAAAAGGACATGAAGTACATGATTGCAAGGGTAAGAAAAAAGTTTCAAATGTACAATGCTTCATCTGCAAGGTGTTGGGACACTACGTGAATCAATGTCCAAATCATCAGAGTATACCCCAAATGCTGCTATTGGATAAAAATCATGCTATGATACTACTGAAGATGAAGAGGGATGATTAAGAGTTCTTATGTTGTTATTAATGTATTGTGTCATTTGAGTGTTGTATCAACGATCTACTGGTTATATGAATTATTGAAATAAATAATAATTGTACTACAGTACTATTTCATTGGGAATTTTAGATTATATGGTCCTGATACTAAGGTAGTAAATTTGGAATAAGAGATGGTTGATTTGGATAAATTATATTGGATATTCTTGACTATATTGGAAATGATTAATGTTTTTTTTATTTCATTATTGATGGAATATTCAAATTTTTTTGATATACGGAATATATCCGGTATTATATAAAGGGTAAGGGAGCATGAACATAATAAATAAGGTTTTATGGTAATTCATGGTGTTACCAAGTTTTAAAATAATACATGATTAAGGTGTTCACATGTTATTACATGGAAAAAAGGATCTGAATTGTGTTTAACTTCCTTATAAATTTTGGATTGTGAGTTTGAATAGAAGTATTTTGGATAAGTCTAAAGGTTGGAATAGATTATTCTTGAAATTGGAGATTATTGTTAAGGTTATTTTGGATTGTTATAAAAAGGACAACACACACACCGTTTGACAATCTATCGCGTCAGACAAAGTTGTGGGAATCGAACCCACACCATAGTGCAATTGGGATTTATCACCTACCACTAGACTACATGATGTCCCTGGATGTTATAATCTAGTTTTTTTAAAGAGTCTGATAGGTTAATTATAAATTCATTATTTTTGGAACCCTATACGATTAGGATAAATAGAATATTTTTTTGAAATCTTTTGGATTGAAAGATGAGTTTGTGGTAGGAATTAGTTAAAGGATGCAACTATACTTTTCAAGTATATATATATATATATATTCCTTCTTATTAGGACTAAATTTTATTAACCCAATTTCTGATGTGGGTTTTCCCACAAAGGTATTATCTATTTTCAACATTTTATTTTCAAAAAAAATTCAAATTGTGAGGATGCAATTTATTGAAAGATGGAAGAATGTAACACCCCATAATTTCATAGTTCGTTATTTAATCAAAGTAATCCAATAACTTTTACTACACGCAACACCGAGTTATAGCGCACAACGACTTACTAAACTAGCATTTCAAAATCAGTTATGAATAGAATTAACTGAATTTTAAACTTTATATAATTCTTATAATTTTAGATTACATATTATGAGTTTCTTTGACATAATGTAAGAACAAATTCATTTTTTTCAGATAAAAGAAGTATTTTTTCAAAAATGTAATTTTACCACCTTTTAATGGAAAACCCTTTTTAAATACAATATTTGAAACTTTTTTATATTCAATTTGATAAAAATAAACTTCTTATTTAGAATCGGGACATAAGAGTTTAGTATCAATAAATGTTTGGTGTTTTTCTGATAACTTACATATTTGGGTGAATAGTGAAAAATACTATATTTTAACTGAAAAAAACATTTTTAATCAAAATAATTTATTGTGTTAAATTATATATTTTAATTGTTTGGAATTATAAATAGATTATATTTTTACCATTTAATCCAATTATGGTCATTGTAAGTAATGTCACATTGAAAATGGACATAAACAAGTGTCAATCTTTGGATAGTTATTATTTCATAAAAAATACACTTTATGGTTTTGAAAATGGGAATTAATTTTAAATTAATAAATGAAATTTATATGTTTTGAATCTAGTAAAATAGGCTTCTTTTTTTAATTCTGAATATCAAAATTGGCTTAGGGGTATTTTTTTTTATGTTTTTGAAGACATTCAAATTTTTATGAATAGTGAAAAACACTGCATTATTGATTAAAAAAGACTTTTCATTTAAATTTATTTTAGGTAAAAATAGATACATAATTCCTATATAAGTTCAATTTAATTTATTGGAGTCATTTTATAATAATCTTAGATATATAAAAATTTTATTGAAATTTTACTGTCTTTTACCCACCTCCTAGGAGTATTTGCAAATTTTCATTAAACTTAATTTTACCACTTCTGTGAATTGAATTTCAAAAATACGAGAGATACGGTTGATATCAGTAAGTAAAAGGTTGTTCAGTAAGATAAAAATAATTTTTGGTGAATAGTAACTTTTGACATTTATTTATTACCACGGTTAAAAGTGAATAGAGTAATTCATTGTAAAAAGGATATTATTATTACCCTAACACATGTCCTAATTCTATTGGATAAGTATAATTTGACCAAAAACAACCTTATTAATAAAATTTGATTCTTTATGTCCACTTGGATAAGATTAGGACATTTATTATTACTTAATTCAAAGAAGAGTTAAAAGTGTTAAATTCAATGTTTAATAACTAAACCATTTTTAATATAGGGTTACCGATAAGATAATTTCGAATATAAATATTCATTATAAAGATAAAAATATTTACTACATAATTATTTTTTATTTATATTTTTTAGACATTAAATAATTTAATTTATTTATGACACAATGATGATGCAGTAATTACCTAATTAATGAAATATTAAAATAATTGATATTATAAATATCCAAATAAATCTAATTTGATAGTTTTTATGAATTGAAAAAATTATATAGGTTAATATATCATGTTAGGGTTGTTTAGATGAATTTTTTTTTGAATTAATAATTCTGTTATGAATTTAGCAAAAACAAAATACCAAATAGTGTCAAAATTGACATAAAAGAGTTTTTAAAACAAATATTATATTATTAATTGATATTCTATTCCTAAAAATATAAGGCTTAGCCAAAATACTTATATAATGATAGGTGTATCATTAATTAACCACTTTGGGTTCTTCTGAATACTTATTGTAAGTTTATTAACCATATAATATAAAAATACAAAGAGACAAGGTAAATATCAAACTATTTAACTAAGAGTTAAATCTAAAAGATAATGTTAATATAGTGACCCAAACCTATCTAAAACCAATTGTTAGAGTGTTTTTAGACCCATACCCACCATATCCATTAAATAATTCATTTTTGAGCCATTAAAAGCCGAAAATGAATTTATTATAAAATAATAGTTTAAGTTTTTCCTAAGGTTCCCCGCACCCCTCTTATAAAAGGTAACGTCCCATTATATCAAATTCACACCTAAAAAGCCATTTGGATCGGCCAAAACTAGACCAAATATCCTCCCAACTATCATACCTTTATCTTAGAGGAATTCCTTTGGTCATAAAGTCAACCTAAGGAGCCCTTTTGATCAAATCAAAAAGAAGAACCCGAAGAAGAGGTAATGATTTCACCACCCTCTTTCAAGTTCTCTTATTCTTCCACTTACTCTTTCTTTGTTGTTTCAGTTATAAAATAATAACTCCAGTATCTTATATATAATTTAATGTTATTATAAATATGTAAAAACTATATTCATTATTCTATCCATCTTATGAATGATAATGTCACCATGCGTGCATACGTACAGCGTACCATCTCCACTCCGTGGTGTAATTTTTTATTCAACACTATGTTATTTGGATGGATATAATGATGAGAAAAATGTATATAAATAATTAAAATAACAAGATAATTTCTCTGTAAAATTAATATACCATCCAATTCCAAACTTTTAAGGAAATGATATTTCCGCTCGTGCGTACGTACTGATTACCATCTCCACGACACGATGAGATTCATTTCCACGTTCACCATTCATTGACGATTATAAAAATATATATTACTAATAAGTATATAATATATGACATAATAATTCTACAGTATATATATATATATATATATTTACTTATATATATCTTATTCACTTAGTTTTATTCAATATGATATGAAAACGTATACAGCGTTTATGCGTACGTACGGACTACCATCTCCATAAACGGTGTTTTTCATTTCATAAATATGTCTTTTATACATATTTATATTCTAAATATATATGATATATAAATAATCGTTTATATTCTGGAAGTATTTAAATATTTATCTAAGTGATACAATCAAGAGTAACAAGTTAAAATATGTACGATAAAGAACTGAAATGTTAATTTAACATGGAAATTTTTATTAAATGGGTAGTATAAAGTCATAAATGAATCATGTATGATATCATAAATATTAATATGGTTATGTTATAATTTAATAACATACTAATATCTTCATACGTGAGGTTAAACGTACCCTCGACTAAAGGAAGTTGCAAGGTAAGGGTTAATTCCTCAATCCCATTATTATCAGAGATTGTTTATGTGTAAGTATTTACTGGGACATTTTTATCATACATGTCCATTATTAATAAAAATGAATTTAAAATGAATATTTTAAGGATTTTTGAAGGGTAATATTTATCAAGATCATAATTTTAGATGTTTTAAATATTTATCTGTGTAAATCTTTTTGATTAATGTCCATGTTTTCAAAATGATATTAATGATTTATTTATATTGGGATTAATGTTTTGAAATGATAATTCTTTTCAAATTTTTCAAAGTGGTATGGGACACTTTGATTCAAAAATCCCTTTTAAATTACTTCCTTTATAAATCTGTGACTTTTAAATGATTTTACAAAAAGGATATTTCTCTCAAAAAGTTTTACTTAACATTTTAAACTATGTCAACATCCCTTGCTGGATATTATTTTTGATTGAGGTTGATTTATTATAATAAAATCTTCAATATTTTATTGAATTATTTATGATATGTTTGATTGTGGATATTTTATGTTTACACTATTCATGGTTTATGGTTAATGTATTGACATTTCGTATGCTAGTTTTAATAAGAATGTTTATGTTATGTTTCGACTTTTCACATAAGGAATGCAGTGGACTTAGTAAGTGACAGATGGACCTTGATATAGCTCATTGATGCATCGGTAGGTCTCATGAGACAAAATTGTGTCTTGGCACAAGGCCTTGACAAAAATTGTATTTGTAGTCTTGGCACAAGGCCTTGACTTTGTAGTAATGATGTCTGGTGTTAGGCATTCCCTCATTATGAAATTTTTTATTACATGTGATTATTCTACTAGTAGAATATCCATGTGAATGTTTATTTGGTAATGGTTGATTTATTTTTTCCATATTATGTTCAAATTTATGTTTAAAAATTCTGTTGTTTCTATCCCACGTCTTGCCTTAAATGTTTATAGCTTCTGCTAAATTATTTACCCTTACTGGGCATTTGAGCACACCCCTTTCTTTTGTTTTATTTTCCTAGGATTCCAAGAAGTGTATTTTGATTGGTATGCAGGGTTAAGCTAAAGGGAATAATGGTGTTCTAAAAAAACTATCTATGTTTTTTTTATGATTGAAATTGTAATGCAATGTTAATGTATGTAATATATTTTCCAAGACTGCTAAATTGATTGGTACTCCAGGACTTGATTCCTTGTAATCATGCCAATGTATTAAAATAATGCACCAGTTCTGGGTAACTAGGGTTAGGAAATTACATTATCACATAATCTACTAATTTCTAAGACACATTCCTAAATTATATTTTCAAGGATTGGAATCTTCTTCTTTGACTATCCATTGATCGATAGATGATATGCTATAATTAGTTTCAGTTGAGTATAGAAATAACTATGTAAGACTTACTAACATTATGATGTAAAATGAAAATCCATCTATCGGGTAAAAAAATCCACTAAACTCTTTGAAATAATTCAATTTCAATTTATATACAACATTTTGAGCTCATCCATTGAGTGAGTCTCACAGATCAACAATAAATGAGAAACTTTAGTTAACTAATCAACTACCACCCAACTATATCAAAAATCATAAGGTTTTGAGGTAACCTCATCATGATGTGAATAACAACATCATCCCACTAACACGTTATCCTTATAAGTGGCACAATTAAACCAATTGGATGATGATTCTTGGACTTCACCATCTGGAAGGTAAGGCATCATAAAATAAAACTAGTGATATGCCTCTTCAGACCAGACGACTTAACTAATGTTTAATGTCATGGTATATGTTTTTATACCATAGATAAACTACTCATTTAAAGGCATGAAAATATCTCATCAGAACCTCTAAGTTTAGGATAACACCACAACCATCTTATGTATATTGGGCATGATTTCATCCTATTCCGACCGTCCTTGAATGAGGTCACTACTTTCCAGTCATTCTTACATCTACATACAGTCGAGATGTGAATCTTGGATTGTATTTAGCTGGTCCACAAACAGATATGATATGAACATGGGAACGTATTTGATGACTCCATTATCCTTGGACACATCTACAATACAATCCAACACAAAACCATAAAATGAAATGTCACTGGTGATTTCCACTCACCAAGCTCATATACCTTTGAAATTTTCCTACAAAGATCATCTTCAAAGACATTGCCATTTCATAGAGAATATTCCATCTAAAAGATAGATTTAATTAGGTAACCTACCAAATTCCTCTATCCAAGATTGATATCTATCTTAGAGAAGACATATTTGAGGCTCCTATGGCCTATGTAAACAACAAACCTCTCACTAAAGAGATATTGTCACCAATATTTCAAAGTGTGTACCATAACTACCAATTCCATGTAATGAATTAGGAATTTCCTCTAATGGGCTTATAGGTGATGTGATCCGTAAGAAACTACATGATCCCTCAATAACAGCACATATCCTAACCCAACAGATGAGGTGTCATAGTAAATATTGTATACAATTGCAGGCTCTAGAAGAATCAAAACTAGTGTTTTTATCAGTCTCCTCAATAGAATAATAATGTGTTTATAACAATGTTATTTTCATTAAAAATTCCCCCAATTTTTGGTGAGTCTCAACATCATTGCTACCATGTAGGATAATTCCTCAACGAATCATTGATTGTATCCATCCAATTCATGGGGACATTTAATTTCAAAAAAAAATCTAAGGGTGATCCCAAGACATCACCGCTTTCATCTTCTCTAGGTCCATAGAAAATACTGACTCAGAGTTCAATTTTCTTAAGAAATATACCTCTCATGACCATATGTTTCAAATTGAATTCTTGAAATAATTCCATTGTGATTAGATTTTAATTAACACAATATCAAGGACTATGATATGTGACTAAAAATTCAACAAATATATAAGATTTTTATTAACAAAGATGATGATGAAAGAGGAATGATATGGATGAAATATATTTTTTGTGAGATCCATGAACACAACTAAATCATTAAAAAATATAAAAGGAATAAATATATACTCTTACAAATCATATCAACTCATGAATTCTCTATTATGGATATCCTACTCTATAACGAACAATTGGTGATAGTCTGAGTGAAGATCAATCTTGAAGAACCAATAGGATACATGTATTTGATCAAGAAGACCACTTATCTTGGGTAGGGGATATTGGTTGTTTACCATCACTAATTTAGATTCATGTATACCAAAAAAATCTGTATACTTCCATCTAGAATCTTAGTGAACAACATGGGAGTACCCCAGGGAGATATTATTGGTCTGATGAAACCCTTCATCTTAAGGTATTCATAATGAATATTGATAACTCTAAAATTGGTCAACACTATATGATAATAAATAATTGAAATTTTCTATGATCCTTACATGATTTGTATCTCAAAATATACACTTCATCGAGGAGGGAGACTAAAAAATTCATCTGGAAAGACATCCAAATAGAGATTGATTACATGAGGGAAAAAAGAGTTCTTAATATCTTATTACCACTCTAAGTGATAAGACTACTAACTATTTTATGATGGCTCTAATATGGATAAAATCTAGTTCAACTATAATGGATTAAATATCCCCATTATTGATCATCAAAAAACACTCCCTCTTAGGAGAAATAAAGGATACATTCCTTTGAAAACAGTCATTGTGAGCACAAATTCTGGTCATCTAGTCCATTCCAATGATCACATAAAATCTAGTCATATAATGGATTATTGAATCCCATAAATGTACATATATTTTAATAAATATATTATATTCTAGGAAAGCCAAAATATGATCAACTTATTACCCCAATGGAATGTTGAGAGTAAGAAACTCAGAAGGAAACTTAATTTGTAAGTTGTGACAATAATTCTTTTTGACATATATTAATGAATGGGTAACATTGATTGAAGAAAGAGCTATAGAAAGAGAATATGTGATCAATACTACACCTTGAATGGTCAATGGTCCCTCTCCACTATCAACTTTAACATTCTTCAATGCATACACTTGTCCTACCATAGCTCCATTGACTTGACTCTCAGGTGCATGACTTTCCTAAGTCAAGGTTTGTTAGATTTCAAAACATACTATTGGGGACCGCTTCTAGATCATTTGTTTATAGTTTATGTGTTTCCTACACCATTATGAAAACTTGAACTCATAAATTTGCAGAAAACATTACATAGATATTAATAAGAATAATTCATTATATATATATATATATATTAAAAGTTTGGGGATGAAGCCTCAATTATTATTAAATCAAAGTAAGTAACTCTTTTAACTGGGTAGAGGGAGACCCATTATAGAGCCCGAAGGCCTAGTGGGCGTGTAGTCTATTACATGGCCCGTAGGCCCAAATTATTGGAGCAAGTCCCATTCTTGTTGTCATTTTTTCATTTATTTTCATTAAAATATTCGATAATGAACATGGGATGTGTTAAAGTTTTCCAGAATAAAATCTTCATAGGTTTTCAAGGAAGAAAAGGTATTAAAGTGCCAAACCAACTGAGTACACATTGAGATTCAACCATACACATTGTGTACCCAAAGTTCACAACTTGATACCTAGTCGTGAAGCTATCCAGGACCAATCCACACAACAATCAGGAAAAAGATGCTACATTCCTATAACTACTCATACACGATGTTATGACCAATTAAAGCCTCGAGAAACAAATTCATGAGTAATACACTCAAAAAATGAATGAACACTGGGTACACATCGTTAAAAATGGGTACACATCATGTACCTGGTAAAAATTCTTAATGCGCGAGACTTCCATTCCACACTAGAGATCTGAAGGAAAATGACGCTGATCAGGGGTATATGTCATGTACCACAGGTACACATCATGACAAAAATCACCTATTTAAGAAGAAAAGTGACAAATCATTAGAGAAACATTCGGATGAGCTTATCTTCTCCCTATCGATCCGTTGCAAACTCTTTCACACTTTTTCCTCTCAAACTCTCAATTCCTTCATATTCTATGCATTTTTGTTAATCCAAGAGATGTGGAGTTTCCATTCTTTAATACATTCAATTTATTCCATCAAATTTAGTTTTGGGTTCCATTCCTTTTTCCAATGTAATTTATTTTTATAATTGTGAATTGCTTCATGCATGTTTATTTTAGTTATATTTCCCAAAATCTCATGCATGATCCTAATTCCATTAATGTTTATCGATCCATAAAATATTCAATCTCATTTATTTAATTGAATTTTACCCCTAAATGAGTTGCTTAATCTATAGATGTAGGGATCAAGTGGCGTATGTCAATAATTTAAATACAACTTTAAATATAAAATTGGAATGTATAATTGACGTAGTAATTAGGATAATAATTCAAGGTCTATTCCATTTGTGCGAACATCCATGACCATGAGACAATCAAACAACTGACCCAATTTTAATTGGAGTAGAATGAGCTATGACCACTAGATCAGGTTTATTTCTATCTAAGAAGAAAAACATTACACACATTGGCTACAACTATTTCCTAAAAATGGAATAGCTTCTTCATAGGTAGAGCTAGGATACTAAGACCAAAGTCAACTAGTGACCCCTATTTGCTTCACTGAATAAATCATATGATCTTGCCAAGGTTAGACTTACAGGGCATCCATCACCTAGATACATGACTTGATCCCAATCCATCATTTATTAATTTAAGTCATCCTAATTAGAACCCATACTAAAATTCCCAAACAAAGGACTTCTAGAAAATAATCCTTTTCAGAAACTGAGAAAACAATTCTTCAAGACCAACAACAGTCTCCATGTGGCTTCGACATTGCACTATCACTATACTATATCCTTGTAATTAGTGAATGTTTGGGACAAAATATAATTTCAAATTTTGATCCAGATTAGTGGAAGTAACAAAACCACCACGCAAGAGTCCATCAAATTTATAGTGCCATTTCTAGGGAGGCACCACCACTTTTTGAAGAACATTGGTTATTTTGACCAAGGATTACCTTTCTCCCATAAAATTTCTTCTTTCCAAACACTTATTTGTGGATTCTATAGTGCATATACCAAGGTCTCTTAACCCGTTCACGGAACCTTGAAACATAAGAATCGTTGTCCTTTGATCCTGAGATTGAAAGACAACTTCTTTCACTTCACCAGACAAAAATCAATGAAAAACGTCACAATGTGGGACCCAACTTGAAAAATCATCAAGTTTTAGAATTCCCAATGCAACCATAGAAGACCATCATGAATTATGGTTTATCTTCAATCCATGGGGATACACCAAAAATAATTCTCCCACCAATTCATGCCCACACGTTTTGAAATTAATCTAGGACTCATCCATAAGATCCAGTACACGAGGCAATTCAGTGGTCTTCAGAGCGAAGATCCCCACAAATATATCTCCAACTTTTTGGAATTATGTAATACCTTTTGCAACTAGAGAGTATCTTCTAATGCTATAAGACTTCATGTCGTCCCCTTGTCACTCAGTGACTGAGAAAATGATTTTCTCAAAAGACAACCTCTTGAGTCAAATATGACTAGGGATGAACTCTCAAAAAAGTTTCTCAATAAATAATTTACACCAATACAAACCTGGAAACTTCGGAATGACATTCAGAATTTTTCACATACATATTGATATTCTTCATGGGAAGTATGAGATCAATTCAATGAACTCATGAGGAAATGTCCATATCACGGACTTGAAACCTGGATTCAAATGCAAACATTTTATCAAGGACTCCATCCAGTAGCATGAACAGTGGTCGATGCTGCCACTAATGGAGGTATAATGTTTAAAACCCTTGAATCTAGAAGAACTATTTTGGAAAAAGTTTCCCACATTTCCAGTATATGGAAAAGTGATCGAGGTCCACTACGACATGGAAATCACCAAGTTGATGAGACCACTAGGTAAGTAGCACAAGTTGAGGCACTAACCACAAAGCTCAAATCATTTCAAATACCTACCACACAACCCCCTTCACCGGTCATAGAGATCCAATCATGTGAGATGTGTGGAAGACAGCACCACTATCAAGACTAAAAATCTTGATATGAGGAACTTCAAGATATTTATTACATTAATCGCAATCAATAGAATTAACCATTTCAGTAGCAACAGCAATATCCATTTTATCAGCAGAGGCCTACTTAGTAGGTGCCTCAAAACAATCAAGGATATTTTTAGCAGTGAAGTGGTGAAGCTCAGTTTCTCAATCAGGGACCACCATGGTATCCACTAATAAACCCTCCCTCGAGACCAAAATAGCAGACATATCACCAACAACCCTTTATGAAACCCCAATAAATAGAAATTTCTACCCACCCATCCAAGACCAAAATATGCACCTGTTGTACCCCACTCTCTTGGATTTTAATGATCACAATCACTCTCATCGTGATCTAATGTTGTTTCAAGTGTTCTTGTTAATAGGCATGATTTCAGGAGCAAGAAGTGGCAAAAAAGGAAAAGTGGACTGTTTTCAAAACCACCGGCCAGCCGGTGTGAGACCACCGGCCAGCCGGATCCAGCCCATCGGCCAGCCGGTGGACCAGGCAGAAGGCCTTGCCCTCTTCCAGGTGCCACCGGTCAGCCGGTGTCTGGCCACCGGCCAACCGGTGGGTCCAGACAGAATGGCATACATTCTGTCCCGACCACCGGCCGGCCGGTGCCTGACCACCGGCCAGCCGGTGGAACTCCTTCAAATAGTGAGACCTACTGTCTCACCACCGGCCAACTGGTGGCCTTCTCACCGGCCAGCCGGTGGCTCCTGGGCAGAAGCACTCTCCACCTTCCAAGGCACCGGCCAGCCGGTGGACAAGCACCGGTCAGCCGGTAAGCAAAGTCAAAATAGCCGTTGGAGCTTGACCAGACTTGTCTACTTGATCCCCAACGGCTCCGAAAGCCCTCCAACGGCCATATTGAAGTATTTGGGAGTATTTCTCCTATAAATAGACATCCATGGATGCCGGGAAGACCACCGATCATATACCGAAGCATACCAAAGCTATTTTGATCATTTGAGGCTCTTACGACAATTCTCAAAGGCCACTTGAGATCCAATTGCCATCCTTGAAGCTTGGGCTGCCTCTACATCAACTACACTCACCTCTTGGCGCTCAAGGCTTCCTCTAGTTTGTTCTAACTTATTTACTTCAATTGTTTAGTTCTTAATTGGGTTTGTATTAAAACAAACCACCCTTTTTCTTCCTTCTTTCAATTTGGGTTTCTTGCTACAACCATAATAAAAAAAGCAAGCTGTAAGAAGGTGATATAGCCTACCTTAAAACGGCTAGTGGGTTTCTTTCTATAACCATTAAAAAGCAAGCGGTCGTATAAATCTCCCAACGGTTGAGTTGGGAGCGGAGACGTAGGCTTGAGTTTAAAGCCGAACTCCGTTATCAATTTTGTCTTGCCTTTTTACTTTCCGCTGCATTTAAATTTGTTTTAAATTGTTAATTAATTTTAAAAAAGGCAATTCACCCCCCCCCCCTCTTGCCATCACCTCCGACCCAACATTTGGTATCAAAGGAGGCGTTTGTGTAATACCTTAACTGGTTACAAACGAAAAATCCATAGTGATGGCTTCTTTCTCACAAGAACCCGAAGGGTATTCCATGACTCGGGCTCCATACTTCGATGGAACCGATTACACATATTGGAAAACACGAATGATTACTTTTCTTAGAAGTATTGGCTATCCTATATATAGAATTGTTATGCAAGGCTACACTCTTTCTAGTAAGGATGAATCCAAATGGACCCCCGAAGACATTGCCAATTTTGAGCTTGATGGCAAAGCCATGAATGCTCTTCATTGTGTGTTAGACCGTAATGAGTTTAATCGTATTTCTACTTGCACCACCTCACACGAAATTTGGAAACTTTTGGAAGTGACCCATGAGGGCACTAACAAAGTCAAAGACACTAGGTTAGATATGTATCGTCAAGACTTTGAGAGTTTCACAATGCACCCACACGAGTCAATCACTGAAATGTTTACTCGTTTTACTGATGTTTGCAATGGGAGAAAGTCCCTTGGTGATGATGTTTCAGCCGAAACAATGGTGAAGAAAATTCTTTGGGTCCTACCAAGCTCTTGGGCACCAAAGCTGACGGCAATCCAAGAAGCGAAAGATGTCAAGAAGATGCCGGTTGAAGAACTCATAGGGTCACTCATGACTTATGAGATTACCATGAAGAGGCAAGCCGATAAAGAAGGAAAGATCTTCAAGGAGAAAAAGAACATTGCTTTCAAGGCAAAGGAAGAAAGCTCCTCCGATGATAGTGAATCCGAGATGGCTCAACTAGCAAGGAAAATGAGCAAGTTCATGAAGAAAAAGAAGAAATTTCAAAAGGCACGAAAGGAAGAGCCAAAGGCGGAGAAAGAAATCACTTGCTTTGAATGTGGAAAGAAAGGCCACATCAAACCGGAGTGCTCCATTTTCAAGAAAAGGTTAAAAGAAAAGAAAAACAAGAAGGCCTTCAAAGCATCAACATGGAGTGCAAGTGATGACTCCATGTCTTCAAGCGACTCAAGCGATGAAGATGGAAAATGCCTAATGGCATTTGATGAGGTATCCTCTTCTCACTCTTCTTCTCACTCTTCTTCCTCATCTTCTTCTTTTGATAATAATATGTCTTATGAAGAACTCCAAAATTCAAGAGATCAATTAGAGGAAGGTTTTCACGAACTTACCTCTAAATTTTTGACCTTGAAAAAGAAAAACAAAACTCTTATTTCCGAAAAAGACAAACTTCTCAAAGAGAATGAGGAGCTTGCCCTTAAAGTCAAAAATATTCCAAATGTAGATTCTTTAAATTCTACCATTAAGGATTTGAAGGAATCTCTTGCCAAGTTCACCCAAGGTGAACAAAACTTAACTAAATTACTAGGTTCTCAGCGTTCGGCTAGAACCACACATGGACTTGGCTATAACAAGCAATCCACTTTTACTAGGGCACCCACTACTTTTGTAAGGGGGAGCTCTCAATACAAATTTTGTAATTATTGTAAAAAGACCGGTCACATGATTTATGAATGTGATTGTAAAAATTCTAGGTATGGAAGACCCAAATCCATTACCTACTCGGATGAGTATCATTGAAGGAATCCCTCTAGAACATTATGGGTTCAAAAGTCTCTTTTTGCTAATCTTTCCGGACCCAAACTTATATGGGTACCAAAATCTCTTCTTTCTTGATTTTGTAGGATAAACGCCAAAAGAGTAGGACCTCTAAAGGGTCGTGGTATCTTGACAGCGGTTGCTCAAGGCACATGTGTGGCGATCCCTCCGAGTTCAACTCACTTGAAGAATTCGATGGAGGATATGTCACCTTTGGTGATAACTCAAAAAGCAAGATTGTCGGAATAGGTACCATTGGTTTTGGTAGCTCCTCTTTCATTAAAGATGTTTTATTAGTTAAAGGTTTAAAGCATAATTTAATTAGCATTAGTCAACTTTGTGATAGTGGTTTTTCAGTCAATTTTCAAAATGATTTATGCAATGTGTTAGATTTTCAAAACAAGTTGATATTTTCTGCTTCCCGTTTTCAAAATGTTTACATTATTGATTTAAAATCTCTAGCTAGCCAAAATTTTAAATGTTTAAGTGCTCTTGACAATGAGTCTTGGCTTTGGCATAGAAGATTGGGGCATTGTAGCTCTCATTCACTTCTAAAGCTTAATAAGAACAAGCTCATTCGTGACCTTCCTAAACTTAAATTTAAGAAAGATTTGATTTGTGAGCCATGCCAACTTGGTAAGCAACACAAGTCTTCTTTCAAATCTAAGAAGGAAGTGTCCACCTCAAAATCTCTTGAACTCCTTCATCTTGATCTTTTTGGTCCTACTCCCGTAGCAAGCTTAGGTGGAAAATCCTATACCTTAGTTATTGTTGATGACTTTTCTCGTTTTACTTGGGTTTTCTTTTTAGCCCATAAGAATGATGCTTGTAAAACCTTTTTGAAATTCTCTAGGAAAGTAGAAAATGAAAAAGGATATAAAATCATATCTCTTCGTAGTGATCATGGTGGTGAATTCGAGAACAAAGAATTCGATGAATTGTGTTCCTCTCAAGGATACAATCACACCTTCTCTGCCCCTAGGACTCCTCAACAAAATGGAGTGGTTGAAAGGAGAAACTGAACTCTCCAAGAAATCGCTCGAACCCTCCTTAGTGAATTCGACCTCCCTCAATATTTTTGGGCCGAGGCAGTAAACACTGCTTGTTATACTATTAATAGAGTCCTTGTAAGACCCCTTCTTAAGAAAACCCCCTATGAACTTTGGAAAGGCAAATTGCCCAAAGTTGGTTATTTTAAAGTGTTTGGGTGTAAATGCTTTATCCTTAACACAAAAGATAACCTAGGGAAATTTGATGCCAAATCCGATGAAGGTATTTTTATTGGGTACTCCAACTCAAGCAAAGCCTATCGTGTCTTCAATAAACGTTCAAAAACCATCGAAGAATCATCTCATGTCAAATTTGATGAAACTCTTCCAAAACCTCACCCGGTCATTGAGGATGTTGAAGATAAGCTTGATAAGCTTCATTTGGATGATTCCTCTTCTCCTCCCAAGGAGGATGACCATCAAGAACCCTCTTCACCTTCTTCGCCTTCCACCTTGCCTAAGGTTTGGAAACCTTCTAGAGACCATCCTTTAGAAAATTTCATAGGTGACCTTCAAGCCGGTACTCGAACTAGAAGATCTATCCTCAATGAAGTTGAACATCAAGCCTTCATTTCTCACCTAGAACCTCAAACCGTTAATGATGCCATTAATGATGAGAATTGGGTTCTTGCAATGCAAGAGGAACTAAATCAATTCTCTAGAAATGATGTTTGGACTCTTGTTGAAAGACCCAATGATCATCCAATTATTGGCACTAAATGGGTTTTTAGGAACAAACTTGATGATCAAGGAAACATAACCCGGAACAAGGCTCGCCTAGTAGCTAAGGGCTATAATCAAGAAGAAGGAATCGATTATGGTGAAACCTTTGCCCCCGTTGCTAGGTTAGAATCCATTAGGATCTTGTTGGCATTCGCCGCCCACTTAAATTTTAAGCTTTTTCAAATGGATGTTAAAAGTGCTTTTTTAAATGGTTTTATTTCTGAAAAAATCTTTGTTGAACAACCTCCCGGTTTTGAAGATCCAAAATTTCCAAATCATGTTTTTAAGTTAACCATGGCTCTTTATGGCTTAAAGCAAGCCCCTCGGGCTTGGTATGAGCGGTTAACAAAATTTCTTATAGAAAATGATTTTAAAATGGGTCAAGCCGATTGTACCCTCTTTTTAAAACACACTTCAAAAGATCTTTTAATAGTCCAAATTTATGTTGATGATGTTATCTTTGGTTCTACCAAAGAATCTCTTTGTACTGATTTTTCAGATTTAATGAGAAAAGAATTTGAAATGAGTTTTATGGGAGAATTGAAATTTTTTCTTGGTTTTCAAATCTTTCAAAATTCAAAAGGTATTTCTCTAAGCCAAAGCAAATACACAAACGAGCTTCTAAGTCGTTTTGGTATGGATCAAGTAAAGGAAATTAGTACACCCATGAGTACTTCATGTAAGCTTACGTTAGACGAAGCTGGGAAACCGGTGGATAACAAGCTTTATAGGAGTATGATCGGGAGTCTACTTTACCTAACTGCGACCCGTCCTGACATCATGTTTAGTGTTTGTCTTTGTGCTCGTTTTCAAGCCAATCCTAAAGAATCCCATCTTAAATCGGTCAAAAGAATTTTTAAGTATTTAAAAGGATCAAAAAATCTTGGTTTATTTTATCCCTCAAATACTTCTTTTGAACTATCTTCTTATTCGGATGCTGATTTTGGCGGATGTCAATTAGATCGTAAGAGTACTAGTGGAACCTGTCATCTGCTAGGCAAGTCCCTTGTTTCGTGGAGTAGCAAGAAGCAAAATTGTGTTGCTCTTTCTACTGCCGAGGCCGAGTATGTAGCCGCTGGCAATTGTTGTGCCCAAATTATTTGGATGCAACACACTCTCTTGGATTATGGTCTTTCCTATGATCATGTCCCTATTCGGTGTGACAACACTAGTGCCATTAGTATCTCTAAGAATCCAATACAACATTCTAGGACAAAGCACATAGACTTAAGGCATCATTTCCTTCGTGACCATTTTCAAAAAGGAGATATCACTTTGGACTTCATTCCTACTGATTTCCAATTAGCTGATATTTTTACCAAACCGCTCCCGGTTGACCGTTTTGATTTTATTAAAGGGGAGTTAGGAATGATTCGTCAATGAGCACTATTAAATATTTGACTTTCTTGGCTTGCCTATATTTTTTTTTATTTTTTTTAAACACCTTTTTTTTAAATTCTGTTTTTTATATTTTTTATGAATTTCAATACCACCGGTCAACCGGTGGTACATCACCGGTTAACCGGTGGTGTCGGGTTTCTGTTTTTTAGGCCGACCCGAGGAAGGGTTAAAATCAATTTTAAAACCCTTCCTCCCTCATTTCTCTCTTCTCTCTCGGGCTGCTCCTCCTAAAACTGCAGGTCCTCCAAACCCTAGCCTCCCTTCTTGGTTTTTGACCTCTCAAACCTCCTTTCTTCTCTTAATATCTTTCT
The DNA here is from genome assembly GCA_963277665.1 of Viscum album. Lineage (NCBI taxonomy): Eukaryota > Viridiplantae > Streptophyta > Magnoliopsida > Santalales > Viscaceae > Viscum > Viscum album. Next base: position 681,911,779 of record OY728139.1, on the reverse strand, counting down.
TCTTTTTTTCCTTTGCCATCATGGGACCTCTCTCTACACGCAAAGGCAAGGGAATCGCTCAAGAAGCTCCTCCTCCTCCTTCAATCCCTCAACTCCCGGACATTTGGCATGACAAAGTCATTTTTCCGGGTAGAGTAATTGATTATTCTTGGCTGTCTACTGCTCGTCTTGAGCTTTTCTCGATTATTGAGTATCAACATTGGCATTCTTTTTTTGAGCCACCCGAAAAGGATGTCATTTATCCTCTTCTTGTCAAAGAGTTCTATGCTCATTTGACGTGGTCCGTTTCTGATGACATTGATACCATCTCCTCCACTGCTCTTGGGAAACCCATCACTATCACCTCTTTGGAGATTGCCAGGATGCTGGGGTTCCTCATGTTGGACCCCATGCTTTTGCTCAGGGGGAGTTTCCACGGGACCGTGAGTTTGATATAGCCGTAGCCCTTGAGCGTCTCACGGGGCAGCCCACAAATCCCATTGTCAATCTCTCCCAGCTCTCTCCTAACCATCGTATTATTGAGCGCCTCATTCAAACATCCCTTGCGCCCCGTATCGGGGATCATGATAATGTCAAATTCATTGATATTTATCTTCTCTCTATTATCACCAGAGGCATTCACTTCAATTTGGTCCGGTTTCTGTTCCGGGCCATGACTTATGTGGCTGAGCACCCGCGCCGGTCCAAAACTCTACCCTACGGACGTTTCTTGACTAAAATCTTTTCCTTTCTTGATGTGCCTCTTCATGCTACTTCCTTCGAGCAACCAACGAAGGATAGCATAGTGAATTTTATGATGGTGCAACGAATGAACATCCGTTGGAACCCTTGGCGTCAGGAATGGATTGTCGACAAGGACGGTCTTCTCAAGGCCTACTCTCCTCAGACTCATTCCCATCCTCCAGCCAATGCCATGCCTCCTGCTATTGCCGCTGCCTATCCTCTTTCAGACAGTGAGGATAGTGATGATGATGAAGAGGAAGGAAGTGGTGACAGCGAAGGTGAGGCTGATGCTGCTGCTGATGAGGAGGCTGGAGAGGGTGATGATGCACCTGAGCCTGATGAGGCTGTGCCCCCTCCTGCTGATGCTGGTGGCTTGCCGGTGACGGCTGATCAGTTCCTACGCTTCCAGGATCAGATTGAGACTCGACTGGACTTGCAGTTTTCCTACATCAGCTCTCAGTTTGATCAGCTCCACTCACGGATTGATTCTCTAGATCGTCGCTTTGAGGCGGTCCAGGCTCCTCCGGCTCCTCCGACCTTCAGGCGTCGCCGTCAATCTCGGCCCTCTAGGAGTGAATAGAGCCGTTCTTGTTTTTGATTTGTTTTTGTATTTGTATTTTGGATTCTCCTTGTATCGTTTCATCTTTTATGGAATTCAAGTTATCTTATCTATTCATCCTTTTTGTCATTACTTATTAGTATTTTTCTTTCATACTTTTCCTCCTATTTTGATAATCCCAAAGGGGGAGAAAACCTCTCTATTACATAGTTATTTATTAAAATGCTCTTTTTACATAGTTATCTATTAAAATTCTCTTTTTACACGTTCCTTTTTAAGTTATTGATGTCATCAAAATTTGTTTTCAATGGTTAAGTTATTGTTTTCAATTGATTTCTTTAAAAAATGGCATTTGGTTGCAATTTCAAAAAAATGACCCTTTCTCAGTATTTCAATGATTTCAAGATCATTATATTTGGCACGTCTCTAAGTTTTCCAAGTTCAAATTGTTTATTTAAGTTTTCAATTGTTTACCCTTTTTTTTAAGATTTTTTTGTGTGATTGTGATCATCAAAATAGGGGGAGATTGTTGTACCCCACTCTCTTGGATTTTAATGATCACAATCACTCTCATCGTGATCTAATGTTGTTTTAAGTGTTCTTGTTAATAGGCATGATTTCAGGAGCAAGAAGTGGCAAAAAAGGAAAAGTGGACTGTTTTCAAAACCACCGGCAAGCCGGTGTGAGACCACCGGCCAGCCGGTAAGGGCACCGGCCAGCCGGATCCAGCCCATCGGCCAGCCGGTGGACCAGGCAGAAGGCCTTGCCCTCTGCCAGGTGCCACCGGTCAGCCGGTGTCTGGCCACCGGCCACCCGGTGGGTCCAGACAGAATGGCATACATTCTGTCCCGACCACCGGCCCGCCGGTGCCTGACCACCGGCCAGCCGGTGGAACTCCTTCAAATAGTGAGACCTACTGTCTCACCACCGGCCAACCGGTGGCCTTCTCACCGGCCAGTCGGTGGCTCCTGGGCAGAAGCACTCTCCACCTTCCAAGGCACCGGCCAGCCGGTGGACAAGCACCGGTCAGCCGGTAAGCAAAGTCAAACTAGCCGTTGGAGCTTGACCAGACTTTTCTACTTGATCCCCAACGGCTCCGAAAGCCCTCCAACGGCCATATTGAAGTATTTGGGAGTATTTCTCCTATAAATAGACATCCATGGATGCCGGGAAGACCACCGATCATATACCGAAGCATACCAAAGCTATTTTGATCATTTGAGGCTCTTACGACAATTCTCAAAGGCCACTTGAGATCCAATTGCCATCCTTGAAGCTTGGACTGCCTCTACATCAACTACACTCACCTCTTGGCGCTCAAGGCTTCCTCTAGTTTGTTCTAACTTATTTACTTCAATTGTTTAGTTCTTAATTGGGTTTGTATTAAAACAAACCACCCTTTTTCTTCCTTCTTTCAATTTGGGTTTCTTGCTACAACCATAATAAAAAAAGCAAGCTGTAAGAAGGTGATCTAGCCTACCTTAAAACGGCTAGTGGGTTTCTTGCTATAACCATTAAAAAGCAAGCGGTCGTATAAATCTCCCAACGGTTGAGTTGGGAGCGGAGACGTAGGCTTGAGTTTAAAGCCGAACTCCGTTATCAATTGTGTCTTGCCTTTTTACTTTCTGCTGCATTTAAATTTGTTTTAAATTGTTAATTAATTTTAAAAAAGGCAATTCACCCCCCCCCCCTCTTGCCATCACCTCCGACCCAACAACACCTCCACCACTCCAAAACAACGTGGAAAATATCTTATCAGCTTTCACTCAAAAATCCGATCAATCGATGACTATGTAGGAAACTGAGATACAAAATTAGTAAGCATATTTGAGTAATTTAGAGATTCAAATGGGTCAAATATCAAATACCTTATTTGAGAGATTACCAGGTACCTACCGGGTAACACTGAAACATAACCATGAGTGGAAGCTAAGGTTGTAGTATATTGGAGTGAAAAAGTGAGCTTCAAATAACCAAAGGAGGAAAGGTCACAAGAAGAACACAAGAAAAAATTAGAAAGGAAGAAGAATTCATCCCCACATCATCACTAGAAGTAGTTCTAGATGAGAAAGAGAAAGCGCCACACAAAAATAGGAACCCGTTTATGTAGCCCTACCTCCATACAAGCCACCTATCCCCTTTCCAGTAAGATAAAATCAAGGTACTTAGGAGTATCAATACAAAAAGTTCCTTGAAATGTTCAACCAATTGCATATCAACATTCCTTCTGCTAAGGAAATCATGCAAATGACCACGTATGTGAAATTTCTCAAGGATTTTCTATCAAAAAAGATAAATATAAATGATATAGGATTCATATTATTAAATTAAGAGTTCTCCACTATTTTACAATATAAAATCCAACCAAAGATGAGACATCCTAGAAGCTTTTAAATTCCTTGTCCAATAGGAGACTACAAAATTGGAAGAGCGGTCTGTGATCTCGGAGCCAACATTAACCTAATGCTGATGAGTGATTTCCAAAAACCTGGACTCTAAGAGATCAAGGAAACAAGAGTAGCATTGCAGTTGGCTGCTTGTTTAGTGAAATAACCACATGGTATTCTTCAATATTTTCTGGTTAAATTCGAAAAATTCATTTTTTCCGGCAAACATTATAGTTTTAGACATGTAAGAGGACAGAGAAGTCCTGATCATTCCTGGAAGACTCTTCCTATAAACACAGAAGACCATGATTGATGTTAATAAAGAAATAATTATCTTCAGAGTCTGCTAAGAACAAGTGGTGTTTATTTTGATAAAATCTTCACAACACCCAAATGACCTGGTTGACTGTCACACCATCTATCTCACTCAAGAATTTTAGTACATGGCTATTGAGGAAGATACCAATGATTCATGATCAGATAAGGAAGAATAATCTGTCTCTTTGGAAGTCATATTTATTGAACCACTTACCATAGACACCGTAAAACCATTTATATTATCCATCATTAAACCACCCAAGTTGGATTTAAAACCATTACTCAGTTTTTTTAAGTACTCATACTTAGGGGATTCATTATCTTTATCCAAATCTATCGATGCCGAAATATCTTAGGATCAAAAAATTATGGTTTATGTCCTAAAAAGACTTAAGAAATAAATTTACTAGGGAGTAGAAGATATTAAGTGAATCAATCCTTCATAATTCACCCACTGAATTTTTCTTGATGAAAATTAAAATCCAAAAAGACAACCTCAGTGGTAGCTCACACCACCAATAAAAAAGGTTGTCAAGAAGAAAATGATGAAGCTTATGGATGTTGGGATAAACTATCCTATCAAAGATATTGAATGGATGAGTCCCCTCCAAGTCATTTCCAAAAAGGGAGGACTCACAGTAATAAGAATAGAGGACAATGAACTCATTTCAACATGCACCATCACTAGATGGAGAGTTTTCATGGATTATAAATGTTTTAATACAACAACAAGGAAATATAATGTTCCCTAACCGTTTATGGATAAAATTATTGAGAGGCTAGCAGGACAAGATTTCTACTATTTCTTGGATGGATATTCAGGATAAAATCAAATTATAGTAGACACTGTGGACTGGACCAAAACTACCTTCACATGCCCCTTCGATAATTTTGCGTATAGACGCATGTCATTTGGTATGTGCAACACACCAGCAACATTCCAAAGATGCATGATACAAATATTTCATGATATGGCTGAAGAATTTAATAAAATATTCATGGATAAATTCTATGTCTAAGAGAGATCATTTGATACCAATATAAGCAATATAGATTTGGTTCTCTAATGATGTGAGGATAAATGATTATTTCTGAATTGGAAAACTGTAAATTCATGGTGAAAGGAGGAAATTTGGTTTGGACAAAAAATCTCTAAAGAAGGCATTGAGGTTTATCTTTCTAAGATCAAGGTCATCAATGATATACTGAAATCATCTACCATAAAGGGGATCAAAATTTTCTTTAGGCATGGTGGATTCTATAGACACTTCTTAAAAGACTTTTCTAAAGTCATACATCCATTGATGCACTAGTTTTCAAAGGATATTCATTTTTAATTTAATGAGGATTTCCGGAAAGCTTTGAAAACAATGAAAAATAGTTTGATTGTGTCTCTAGATATCATTTCACCAAACTGGGAAAAAGAATTTGAGCTTATGTGCGACACCAAAAACCTTACTGTAGGATCTATGCTCAGACAACTTATAGACACCATCTTCAACAAAATCCATTATGCTAGCCACACATTTAATGAATACTAGATCAATAATATTACTATGAAGAAGGATCTCCTAGTCATAGAATATGACTTTGAAAAGTTCTATTAATACCCCATTCTCTACAAATTCATTGTCCATATAGATCATGCCACCCATCGATAAATGATGATCACGAAAGACACAAAACCAAGATTGATGCGCTGAATTATTTTTCTGCAATAATCTGATATCATAATAAAGGACACTAAAGGAACCTAAAATGTCATTGCTAAACCCCTTTCAAGATTACCTCGGACCATCATTAAAGAAGACAACAAGGCTGATATTGAATTAGATTTTCTAGATGAGACATTTTTTAGTGTCAAAACCCAGCCTTGGTTTTCAGTCATGGCCAACTATCGTTCCATAGGGTATCTCCATCATGACCTCTCATAGAAGCAATGCACAAAGTTTCTTTCTGATTCCAAACACTACTTTTGGGACGAACCATTTCTATTGAATTGTTGTGATGACGACCTATTACGATGCTATATCTCATAGGAAGAGATACAAAATGTGATCGAAATGTTCCACACATCACCAATTAGAGGCCATTATGGACCAGAGCGCATAGTGGAAAAGATCCTACAAAGTGTATTTTTCTATCCCTCATTGCACCACGATGCTAGTAGACTCTATCATCAATGTGATATATGTCAAAAAATGGGTAACATCAGTAAAAGAAATGATATTCCACAAAACCCCATTCTGGAAGTTTATGTTTTTGAAATCTGGGCCATTGACTTTATGTGACCGTTCCCTTCATCACGTTGAAGGAATTATATTCTAGTGGTAGTAAAATATGTTTCAATGTTGGTTTAATCCAAATCCATAACACATTCCACAACAAGAGCAGTCATGAATTTTCACCAAAAGAATGTTTTCCCCTCAATTTCATTTTTGTGGTCACTCATTAGTGATCGCGGAACTCATTTCTCAAATTAGATAGTGAGAAAAATGGTTGAAAAAATATGGCATTCTATAGAACATTGGAACTCCCTATCACCCACAAACAAGTGGGAAAATTGAATTGTCAAATAGGGACGGGATTTTTTTAGAAAAGACTATCAACACAAGAAGAAGTTACTATATCCTGAAATAGGACGATTCGTCATGGGTGTATCGAAATATGTATAAAACACCCATAGGCACCACCCCATTTAGATTGGTTTATGGTGAACAATTTCATCTTCCGGTGGAATTGGAATATCATTTGTTCTAGGAAATTAAGAAATTGCATCTAAATCTAGAAAACGATGGAGAGGAATGATTATCTCAATTAACCACATTGGAATAAATTAGGGATGATGCTTATGAAATCACAAGGATTTACAAGGAAGAAACACAAAATTGGAATGAACAATTAATTGCATGACATAAAATCATTCTAAGGAACAAGGGTTTTTGATTTAATTCAAGATTAAAACTGTTCCCAGGAAAGTTGAAGTCATCGTGGTCTAGTCCTTTTATGGTCGTCCACGTTTTCCCTTATGGAAAAATTGAAATTCAACAAGATGGAGAACCATCGTTCAAGGTTAATGGTTAAATATTGAATATATTTCAAGAACCATTCTAAGAAGTCTATGTCCTCAACCGCAAGATCAACTGAACCTTAATGGAGTCAAGATCCCAATGTTAAAGGAAGTGATAACTGGGAGGAAAACCATGGTAGGAACATTTTTAGATAAGTTATATTAGGTTCTTCATCCAGAAATATCATGAATAAAGAATGGTGAGGTGTGGAAGGATTAACAAATAGGTCCAATCCCAGCTAAGTACACATTGTGTACAACCGATACACGTTGTGACTCGTTTTCACCCCAAAAATCCATTTTCCTTTCCATACATGACGTGACTCATCTGTACATATCCCGTATAGTGGAGGGTTGGTTTTTTCAAAAACATACAGGTTGCAACCCAAAAAATCAAGACGCACATCACAAGAAACCCCAGACCCTGTAACACCCGGGGATTTTATGAGAAATATTTAGTTTTTATGTATATACATCATCAAAGGAATCTTTCACTACACACAACACTATCTTGGCTTGCTTTACATGCAATCACAACCTTCCTTGATAGATTGCGTCGTACATAATGCCGAGTTTCACTAAAAAACGATATGCTATTAAAATATTATTAAAACCAGCCATTATGAATAGTAATACCCACTTTTTGAAATTTTGAAAATTTTATTTTTCAAAATGGACTTCATTTTTGGATTCAGAATATCCAAATTATCCTAGGGTGAAATTTCGGTATTTTTCTAAAAACTTTCAATTTTTGATGAATAGTGAAAACACTGGGTTACTATTTAAAAACCGACTTTTTATTTAAATAATAATTTATTTTATTTAAATTTATATTAGATAAAAATTGATACATAATACCTTTATAAGTTCAAATTAATTCATTGGAGACATTTTATAATAATTTTATATATATATAAATTTTATTGAATTTTTCACCGTCTTTTACCCACCTCCTAGGAAAATTTAAAAATTTACATAAAATTTAATTTTACCACCTCTGTGAGTGGAATTTCAAAAATCCAAGAGACACGGTTAATATCAATAACTAAAATGTGGTTCAATGAGATGAAAATAATTTTGGGTAAATAGTAACTTTTTACTTTTTTTAACATGGTTAAAAGTAAACAGGGTAATTAAGGGTAAAAATGTTATTATTATTACCCTAACACGTGTCCTAATTCTATTGGATAAGTGTAATTAGACCAAAAAAACCTTAGGAATACAATATTACCATTTAGGCCCACATGGATTAGATTATGACATTTAATATTAATTTATTTAAAGAAGGGTTAAAATAGTTAAAATCAAAGATTAATAACTAAATCATTTTTTATAGGGTTATACATGAGATAAATTCGACTATAAATATTCAACAAAAATATAAAACGATTTCCTACATAATGGTATTTTATTTGTAATTTTTATACATTGAATAATTTAATTTATGTATGACACAATAATGATGCAGAAATTATCTTATTAATGAAATATTGACATAATTGATGTTATAAATACCCAAATAAATGTCATTTGAGACTTTTTATGAATTCCAATAATTTTCTATGTAAATATGACATGTTAGTATTGATTTAATTAATGTTTTGAGAACTAATATTTCTTTTTTGATTTTCAAAAAAATCAATTATCAAATAGTGTCAAAATTGACATAAAATAGTTTTTAAAACAAATATTATATTATTAATTGTTATTTTATTCTTAAAAAACTAAGGTTCGGAAACATGACTTAGATAAGGTTATATATATTAATAATAAACAACGTGGGGTTATTTTGCCTTGTTATAGTAAGTTTATTGACCTTATAGTGTAAGAAAACAAGAAGACAAGGTAAAAGTTAAATTATCTAACTTAAAGTTAAATATAAATGATATGGTTGAAATAGAAACATAAACTTGTATAAATTCTATTTTATGAGAGTATTTAGACCCATCCCTACCTTAGCTTCAAAATAAATCAATTTGGAGCTATTAATAACCGAATATGACTTTATAATAAAATAATATTTTTAGTTTTGCCTAAGGTGCCCCTCCCCTCCCTTATAAAAGGTCACCTCCTCCCTATCCTCCTCACACCACTTTGAGCCTTCATTCTCGGCCAAACCCAACCAATCTCTCCTATCCACTTACATAGAAACATCCCAGAGGTCTTGGTCTTCTTCAAAGACCAATTTTAGTGCCCTAAAAGGAGGTCTCAAGGAGGCGCTTCAAAGAAGAGGTAATGTCCGTTTCCGATTCTTTGAACTTTATTTCTTCTTACACTTCTTCTTCTTTAGTTGTTTTATTATGAAGTAATAACATCAGTATCACTCATATACTTATATGTTATTATAAGTATGAAACAACCCTATTTCACCATTTATCCACACTACAGAAAATGAAATCACCGCGCGTGCGTACGTACGGAATACCGTCTCCACGCTGTGGTGTAATCTATTTTCCACCACCACCTTACTTGGATGGGTATAATGGTGTAAAGAATAACTATATATGATTATTGTAAAATTATATTGATTCTGAAATATTATACATACACTCCAATACAATTCCACGATCATGGGGACGATATCATCGCTCGTGCGTACGTACGGAATACCGTCTTCACGATGTGATGCGACTCGTTCTACATGATCTTAATTGCATAATGATTATATAAATGAATTGAATGAATGAATATGATATTTGTTACACTAATACCATTCTGTAAATTAGGTATCTATAACCTAAAAAAAGAATAAGAATTTATTCGACAAAACACGCATAAGAACAAGTAATAAACACCCAAATAACAAGTAGTAATGAAATATTACTAAAAAGAAGACAAGAATATAACCATATATGATATCATAAAAATAAGTATGATTCTAGAATAATTCAATAACCTTATTAAAATCATTATACAGGAGGTTCAGACACTTACGAAGCAAATCAGACCTAAGGTAAGGGACAATCTCGCAATCTCAATTTTTATCCGAGATTGTTTATACTTCAGAATTTACTGGGGAATATTTATCATCCACATCCATGTTTCCTAAATATGTGATATTATTTATATCATCCTACAATTGTTTAAATCCAATTTTACCCTTCGGTTAGTTTTTAGTAAAATATATGAAAGGAATATTTTGTCGTTTTTCGTACGACGTACTTTTTGACTTTTCCGAAAAAAGTACGAGAAGAATGTTTTTTTAACTTATACACATGAATGGATTTTTAAAACATTATTTCCAGGAAGCTTCCTTTACAAGTTCTCAAGTTTATTTTTAATAAACTTATTTTATTTTAAAATTGTATGACATGTTAAGAAAGGAAAAATATTTTTGAAGTAGAAATGATATTTTCCTCAAGAATGGAGTTCAAGTGTTTTATCAAGATTATTTTCCATATAAGATAATATAGGGTTCTGTTTCTATCCCTATTATTACATTGATATGATTATGTTGTGATGGAATTATTTTTATGAATTCCTTTATCTTATACGAATTGTTTTATGATGTCATGATGTTTTACGAATCCCATTTTTATTACAAGGGTTATGCAATTATCTATGATTTATGATTTTGTGGAACACATAAGAATGGTATCATTATGAGATGGGTGGGACCTATATATACCTCCAATGCATTGGGTAAAGATTTATATCTCATGAGATAGACATGGTTGGAATGGCAGGTTAATCTGGTTCAGTTAAACAGGACTGAAACGAGGAGTGAACTCTGTTCAGAAATGGACTTTCTCCGCTAAGATAGTCTTGGAAATGAGTCTTGACTACTCAGAAATCATTATCTATGATTATGTGTGTATTCCACAAAGTTTCATGCTTTAAGTTATGATTATTGGGATTACATTTCACTACTATGATTTATCCCATGTTATGAAATTATGATTTCTTTTGCAGGTTAAGATTTTCAAAATGTTATGTTCTTATGAATATGATGTGATTCTTTTTTTTCTTTTTTTAACCCTTACTGAGCATTTGAGCTCACCCTTTTGTATGTTTTCTTTCCCCAGGTCAGGAAGAAGGTTATTAAGTAGTATATTCCAAAAGGGACTCTAGATATGATGAAATAAATGGGAGGCAATGTAGATGCTTTATGAACCAATTGTTTATGTTTCCCAGTTTCTAAAGACACTATACCTATACGGTCCTTTCATGGTTTAGTTATATGTTGTAATAAGTATACTTCAATTTTGAAGTAATAACCATGTATGTAAAGTATGTGTCATTATAGTTGGTATCAGAGGAAAGGTATAGTCAACCTTTGGAAACTAGGATTTGAAATCCTTAGTAAGAACCCTAAGGATAAGTCTAAGCATAGAACACGGTCTTAGTGTTTTAAAAATGGCGATGAACGACCTATGATAAGACCTTAAGTGTGAAATTTTATTGTTTCTTATGTGTTTTCCTAATATAATTAGTGTTTCTCACACTATTCTTCTTGGTTTTAGTCAATGGCTGGAACCCTAAGGAACCGTGTTAATGTGTAATGCGACGGGCAATGCAATGATTGTCCCCCTGAGCACCCAAACATTATGGGAGCTAGAATGAAAAATCTTGTAGCCATGCTCACACAAATTTCTCAAGATATGAATCATGCAGGACTTCCAAAAAAGCAAAGGAGGGATCAACATTTTGTTGATTCCTTCATTAGGTAGCGTCCACCTTCATTCAGTGGGTCTTCTGATCCATTAGTGGCTGAACAATGGATCAGTACCACTGAAAAGATATTATCAGTTCTTCAATGTTCTGAACATGATAAAGTCATCTTAGCAGTGTATCGTTTGGAAAGAGATGCTGATCAATGGTGGAATCTTATCAATAATACGAGGTAGAGAGATGAAATTGAGTCCATGGAATGGGACAAGTTCAAGAACTTATTTTTCAATAAGTACTTCCCTCGTATTATTTGAAAAAACATGGAGAATGAGTTTCTTGAACTGAAGCAAAAGGATGATGAATCTGTTGGTACCTATGAAGCAAATTTTACAAGACTTTCAAGGTACACATCTGGTTTTATTATCCAACCTGGGAGTAAGATCAATCGATTCTTTAGTGGCTTAAAACCAAGTCTTCGAAGGGCGTTATCCATAAGGGACATCAATAGTTACGAGGAAATTGTTCGATGTGCTCTCAAGGTTGAGATGGAGATTGGAGTAACACATCAATCATATGGGTTTGATAAGAAGAGGAAAATGGAATTCAAAGGAAACTCTAAAGAGAACACTGAAAAGAAGATGAGTTTTCCCTTATGCTCAATGTGTGGAAAGAAACATGGAGGGAGTTGTCTTAAAGGGACAAGAAAATGTTTCAAATGTGGAAAGGAATGTCATCAGTCATATGAATGCCGCAATGATGGGAAGAATATGTCTAGTGATGCGAACAAAGAAATGGCTACACATAGTGCACCTCCTACAGTTCAATGTTACAAGTGCAAGTAAATGGGGCATTATTCCAATCAATGCCCTAATCCAAGGGTTGTCGATGATGATCAACGTCAACAAACTCTTAAGGCTAAAGACAAAGGAAAGTAACATGAAATTTCTATCAGCATTGTGGAGTATGATAATGAAGTGGTGAAAGGTACACTTACCATCCACTCTAAAGTAGAAAATGTTTTATTTGATTCTGGATCCACCAACTCTTTTATTTCTGAAGAATTTTCAAAGGGTATCTCTGTATTACCTCAACAATTAGATGTTGATTTAGCTGTGACAACCCCTAATGGCACAACAGTCACATCAAAAGTTTATAATTCTTCTCCGATTGAAGTTTTTGACAAAGTGCTTCCTGAAAATATTTTGATCCTTCCTATACTGGAATTTTATGTGATTCTTGTCATGGATTGGCTTTCTTTATATGGATCTCATATCATTTTCCAAAGAAGGGAAGTCACATTTCATATTCCATATCAATCTATGATCATCTATCAATGCAAGGATGAACATAACCTTCCAGTGGAAATTTCTTCCATCTTATGGGTCTTGATTCCACTAATTGAAGGTTATTTTTCTCAAATGGTTGGTGAGAAACTCACAATTAAGATTATGCCCATTGTACAGGAGTTTTATGATTTCTTTCCGGAGGAATTACTGGGTCTTCCACTAAATCGTGAAGTTGAGTTTTCAAAAGAACTCGTACCGGGTGCTTTGCCTATTTCAAAGACACCTTATAGAATGGCCCCAATTGAGTTGCAAGAATTGAAGAAGAAACTGCAAGAGAATCTTGATTAGGGATTCATACTCCCATGTGCGTCACCATATGGAGCACCAGTTCTATTTTTTAAGAAGAAATATGGATCAATGAGACTCTGCATTGATTATTGGGAACTTTACAAGATCACTATCAAGAACAAATATCCTCTCCCATGCATTGATGACTTATTTGACCAACTACGCGGAGCTCAATACTTTTCCAAGATTGATATTCATTCAGGGTATCATCAATTAAGGGTCAAAAGGGAGGATATACCAAAGACGACTTTCCGTACAAGGTATGGACACTATGAATTTATAGTGATTCCATTTGGTCTTACTAATTCCCCTGCTATCTTCATGGATCTGATAAATAGAGTCTTTAGAGACTATATTGATCAATTTGTGGTAGTCTTTATAGAAAATATTCTTGTCTATTCAAAGATCAATGAAGAACATGAAGATCACATGATAATTATATTGAATACCCTGAGAAAGGAGAAGCTTTATGCCAAATTTACCAAGTGTGAATTTTGGCTTCAAAAATTTGCATTTTTTGGTCACATAATCTCAAAAGAGGGGATATCTGTAGATCCAGCAAAAACAGAGGTTATCAAAAGATGGTCGACACCAACAACAGTAACCGAGATCCGAAGTTTTCTTGGTTTGGCTGGTTATTATCGACGTTTTGTGAAATATTTTTCACGATTATCTAATCCACTCACCCTATTGACTCGAAAAGAAGTTAAGTTCGTATGGACGGAGGAATGTGAATAGAATTTCAAGGGGTTGAAAATAAGGTTATCCAGTGCACATGTGCTCACATTTCCTTGTAGTGGAGAAAGGTTTGTGATCTATAGTGATGCATCCATGAAGGGTTTGGGGAGTGTTCTTATGCAAAATGATATGGTGATAGCTTATGCCTCACGACAGTTGAAAATCCATGAGCCAAATTACCCAACTCATGATTTGGAGTTAGCTACGGTAATCTTTGCATTAAATATTGGGAGACATTATCTTTATGGAGAAAGGTGTGATATTTATACTGATCATAAAATTTTAAAGAATATTTTCACACAAAAGGAACTGAATATGCGCCAAAGAAGATGGTTGGAGCTGATTAAGGATTATGAATGCACAATTAATTACCACCCTAGGAAAGAAAACAAGGTGGAAGACGCATTAAGTCGACAAGACCATGCCAGTTTATCCATGATGAGGATCACAAAAAGTCCAATATTTATGGATTTACAAAGGATGGATCTTGGAATTATAATGGAAGGGGAAAAATCGTATCTTTCTCAAATGAATGTTCAACCATATATTCATGTGAAGATTAAAGAGGCATAGAAAGAAGATTTAGAGTTACAAAAGAAGGTGAGAAATGTTCCTGAATTCAACCTTGATTGTGATGGGATAATAAAGTTTAGGAATCGGGTTTGTGTTCCTCCCATCCCTGAATTAAAGAAGGAGATGCTGGATGAGGCTCATAATTCTTCATTCTCTATTCATCCTGGAAGCACGAAGATGTATAAGGTCCTGAAAGATTACTTATGGTGGGATGGCATGAAAAGAGATGTTGCTGAATATGTCTCTCGATGCTTGGTTTGTCAGCAAGTTAAAGCTGAGTGACAGAAGTCTAAGGTGATGTTACAACCATTACCTATACCCGAATGGAAATGGGAAAACATCACTGTGGAATTTGTCACCAGACTTCCAAAAACATCCAAAGGAAATAATGCTATCTGGATCATAATTGATCATCTTACAAAGTTTGCATACTTCATTGCTATTAGAGAAGATTTCTCTCTGGATCATCTTGCCAGGATATATGTAAAGGAAGTGGTAAGATTTCATGGAGTAACACTTCCATTATATCTGATCGGGATCCAAGTTTTACCTCATTGTTTTGGCAAAGACTTTAGCGTACTATGGATACAGAGCTGAGTTTCAGCACTGCTTATCATCCTCAGACAGACGGTCAGTCTGAGAGGACAATTAAAACTCTAGAAGATATGTTGAGATCTTGCTCTATGGATTTAAAAGGTGGTTGGGATCAACACCTACCTTTTGTGGAATTTTATTATAATAATAGCTTTCACTCCAGTATTCAGATGGCTCCTTATGAAGCTCTCTATGGAAAGAAATGCAGGACTCCAACTTGTTGGGATGAAGTTGGGGAAAGAAAGCTATTAGGACCTGATCTTATTGATGAGATGGTAGAAAAGATCTGATCTATTCAACAACACAAAAGAGCAGCTCATAGTCGACAAAAAATTTATGCCGACAACCGAAGAAAAGACCTAGTGTTTGAAGTGGGTGATAAACTGTTCTTCTGAATATCTCCTTGGAAGAGAGTAATGATATTTGGAAAGAAGGGAAAGCTGATCCCTAGGTATATCGGTCCTTTCGAAATACTAGATCATGTTGGGAAGGTAGCTTACCGATTGGTGCTTCCACCGAATCTCTCCCAAGTTCACGATGTGTTCCATGTATCTCTCCTAAGAAAGTACATACCTGATCCATCACATGTACTCGGCTCGGAAGATGTACCGCTGGAGCAAGATCTTTCTTATGAAGAATAGTTGATAGAGATTCTGGATAATAGCGAAAAAGTCCTATGGAACAAGACCACTCTCTTGGTGAAAGTTTTATGGAGGAACCACCAATTAGAAGAAGCTACATGGGAGCTTGAGGATATGATGAGGGAGAGGTATCCTCATCTGTTTGTTACAAAGTGACAAATTTCGAGGGCGAAATTCTTTTTAAGCGGGGTAAAATGTAACACCTGAGACTTTTATGAGAAATATTTTGTTTTTATATTATATACATCATCAAACTAATCTTTCACTACACACAACACTAGCTTGGCTTGCTTTACATGCAATCACGACCTTCCTCGATAGGTTGCGTCGTACGCAATACCGAGTTTCACTAAACAACGATATGCTATTAAAATATTATTAAAACTAACCGTTATGAATAGTAATACCCACTTTTTGAAATTTTGTAAATTTTATTTTTCAAAATGCACTTTATTTTTATATTTGAAATATCCAAATTAGCCTATGGTGAAATTTTGGTATTTTTCTGAAAACATTCAATTTTTGATGAATAGTGAAAACACTGGGTTACTATTTAAAAACCGACTTTTTATTTAAATAATTATTTATTTTATTTAAATTTATTTTAGGTCAAAATTGATACATAATACTTTTATATGTTCAAAGTAATTCGTTGGAGTCATTTTATAATAATTTTAGATATATAAAAATTTTATTGAACTTTTCACAGTCTTTTACCCACCTCTTAGGAGAATTTGCAAATTTACATAAAACTTAATTTTACCGCTTCTGTGAGTGGTATTTCAAAAATCCAAGAGACATGGTTAATATCAAGGACTAAAATTTGGTTCAATGAGATGAAAATAATTTTTTGTGAATAGTATCTTTTTACTTTGATTTACCACTGTTAAAAGTAGATAGGGTAATTAACGGTAAAAATGTTATTATTATTACCCTAACACATGTCATAATTCTATTGGATAAGTTTAATTCGACCAAAAACAACCTTAGGAATAAAATATGAGCATTTAGGCACACATGGATTGGATTAGGACATTTATTATTAATTTATTTAAAGAAGGGTTAAAATAGTAAAAATCAATGTCTAATAACTAAATCATTTTTATACAGGGTTATACATAAGATAAATTTGACTATAAATATTCATCAGAAATCTAAAACGATTTCATACATAATGGTATTTTATTCGTAATTTTTAGACATTGAATAATTTAATTTATGTATGACACAATGATGATGCAGTAATTATCTTATTAATGAAATATTGACAAAATTGATGTTATAAATACCCAAATAAATGTAATTTGAGACTTTTTATGAATTCCAATAATTTTATACGTTAATATGACATGTTAGTATTGGTTTAATTAACTTTATTAGAACTAATCGTTCTGTTTTTATTTTCACAAAAATCCATTACCAAATAGTGTCAAAATTGACATAAATTAGTTTTTAAAACAAATATTATATTAGTAATTGTTATTTTATTCCTAAAAATATAATTTTCAGCCAACTGACTTAGATAAGGTTATATATATTAATAATAAACAACTTGGGGTTCGTTTGGCTTGTTATAGTAAGTTTATTAACCTTATAGTGTAAGAAAACAAGAAGACATGGTAAAAGTTAAATTATCTAACTTAAAGTTAAATCTAAATGATAAAGTTAAAATAGAAACCTAAACTTGTCTAAATTATATTGGATGAGAGGAGTTCGACCCATCCCCACCTTAGATTCGAAATAAGTCAATTTGGAGCTATTGAAAACCGAATATGACTTTATAATAAAATAATATTTTTAGTTTTTCCTAAGGTACCCCTCTCCTCCCTTATAAAAGGGCACCTCCTCCCTCTTCTCCTCACACCACTTTGAGCCTTCAATCTTGGCCAAACCCTGCCAATTTCTCCTCTCCACTTCCCTAGAAACATCCTAGAGGTCCTTTTCTTCTTCAAAGACCAATTTTAGTGCCCTAAAAGGAGGTCTCAAAGAGGCGCTTCAAAGAAGAGGTAATGTCCGTTACCGATTCTCTCAACTTTATTTCTTCTTCCACTTATTCTTCTTTAGTTGTTTCATTATGAAGTAATAACATCAGTATCACTCATATACTAATATGTTATTATAAGTATTAAACAACCCTATTTCACCATATATCTACCCTACAGAAAATGAAATCACCGCGCGTGCGTACCTACGGAATACTGTCTCCACGCTGTGGTGTAATCTATTTTCCACCACCACCTTTCTTGGATGGGTATAATGGTGTAAATAATAACTATATATGATTATTTTAAAGTGATATTGATTCTGAAATATATTACATACACTCCAGTAAAATTCCACGATCATGGGAACGATATCATCGCTCGTGCGTACGTACAAAATACCGTCTCCACGATGTGATGCGACATATTCTACATGATCTTCATTGCATAATGATTATATAAATGAATTTAATGAATGAATATGATATATATTAGACTAATACCATTCTGGAAATGAGGTATCTATAACCTAAAATGAATAATAAGAATTTATTCGACAAAACACGCATAAGAACAAAAGGTAATAAACACCCGAATA
This sequence comes from Viscum album, assembly GCA_963277665.1. Classification (NCBI taxonomy): domain Eukaryota; kingdom Viridiplantae; phylum Streptophyta; class Magnoliopsida; order Santalales; family Viscaceae; genus Viscum; species Viscum album. The sequence goes on along the minus strand of OY728139.1, from coordinate 681,893,351 downwards.
ACAAGTAGTAATGAAATATTACTAATAAGAAGCCAAGAATATAACCATATATGATATCATAAAAATTGGTATGATTCTGGAATAAGTCTATAACATTATTTAAATCATTATACATGAGTTTCGGACACTTACTAAGCAAATTGGACCTAATGTAAGGGATAATCTCACAATCTCAATTTTTATCCGAGATTGTTTATACTTCAGAATTTACTGGGGAATATTTATCTTCCAAATCCATGTTTCCTCAATATGTGATATTATTTATATCCTCCTACAATTGTTTAAATCCTATTTTACCCTTCGGTGAGTTTTTAGTAAAAGATATGAGAGGAATATTTTGTCGTTTTTTGTACGAGGTACTTTTTGACTTTTCCAACAAAAGTATGACAATAATGTTTTTTTAACATATATGGCATGAATGGATTTTTAAAACTTTATTTCCAAGAATCTTCCTTTACAAGTTTTCATGTTTATTTTTAATCAACTTCTTTTAGTTTAAAACTGTATGACATGTTAAGAAAGGAAAATTGTTTTTGAAGTTGAAAAGATATTTTTCTCAAGAATGGAGTTCAAGTGTTTTATCAAAATTATTTTCCATATAAGATAATATAGGGTTATGTTTCTATCCCTATTATTACATTGATTTGATTATGTTGTGATGGAATTTTTTTCTGAATTCCTTTATCTTATACGAATTGTTTTATGATGTCACGATGTTTAACAATCCCATTTTTATTACATGGGTTATGAAATGATTTATGATTTATGATTTTGTGGAACACATAAGAATGGTATCATTATGAGATTGGTGGGACCTATATCTCCCTCCAATTAATTGGGTAAAGATTTATATCTCATGAGATAGACATGGCTGGAATGCCAGGTTAATCTGGTTCAGTTAAACAGGACTGAAACGAGGAGTGAACTCGGTTCAGAAATGGACTTTGTCCTCTAAGATAGTCTTGGAAATGAGTCTTGAATACTAAGAAATGATTCTCTATGATTATGTGTGTATGACACAAAGTTTCATGTTTTAAGTTATGATTATTGGGATTAAATTTCACTACTATTATTGATCCCATGTTATGAAATTATGATTTCTTTTGCAGGTTAAGATTTCAAAAATGTTATGTTCTTATGAATATGATGTGATTGTTTTTTTTTCTTTTGTTTACCCTTACTGAGCATTTGAGCTCACCCTTTTGTATGTTTTCTTTCCCCAGGTCACGAAGAAGGTTATTAAGTAGGATATTCCAAAAGGGACTATTGATATGATGAAATAAATGGGAGGCAATGTAGATGCTTTATGAGACAGTTGTTTATGTTTCCCAATTTCTAAAGACACTATACCTATACGGTCCTTTAATGGTTTTGTTATATGTTCTAATAAGTATGCTTCAATTTTGAAGTAATAACCATGTATGTAAAGTATGGGTCGTTATAGACCCATTTTCTTCCCTAATCCCCTTCCCTCTGCACTTGTTAACACCTCCTGCATCCCCCTCTGCTTTTAAACCCTCGCAGCACCCCTCCTCCTCTTCCCTCTCTTACTTTCACATCACCCCTTCCCCTATAACCAAGCCAAACACCCCCTCACCACTCTCTCCCTAACCATCGCACCACCTACCTGCTTCCATGGAATGCACAAACCACCCACAACTCTATCCCTCCTCCTCAACTTCCACCTCCCTGTCTTCACTATCTGGGGAACGACCAGCCTACAATAGCACACAGACTTCCACAGAGGCACCGTATGCACCCGCCACCACATGTGAAACACCAGCTCCTCAGGCATGGTCTGATACCACTACAACATCTAGTGATTATGACCTAAACCTACACCTCATCTTATGTTCTTCCAACCCAAAACACAATGTTAATCTTCTCAAGTTACAGGTGAAGCCCATGCGCACAAACAAGACCTTGGACATGAAGAAACTCACCCAATTAAACATTACTGATGTCATCGCTAACCTCCTCGACACTCTACACATTATCACCATTATCTATGTTTGCAAGGAGACATTCAGAGAGTTATTTTTAGAGCTTTGGGAACCCTTTGAAATGGGCATCGACAATATTCGTTTCTACCTCAGTGGCTAACCTGTTGAGTTGTCTCTAGCTCATTTTGGGGTAGGGCATGACATATTTACCAAAAATTTTATTTTCATGAAATTTATTCGATGCTTCATCTATAGTAGCCTCATGATATATCTATGCAGTTATGGTTGATGATAGCCCGTGACCCCCAGTCACATCATGATCATCGACTCAAGTGTGGGGACTAACTTTGTGTATCTTACATCAAACAATGGCGTATGGTTGCTTCGTTAAAGAAGAGACCTATAGAAGCATCAACAAGATGGATGTGAAGATATTAGCAGCTTCCATGGGTGGTCCACCCACAAATATGGCCACCTAGTTTTCTTCCTACTTCAGATCCCTGACTTAGAGGAATTAAGGCACACTCATGGGTGGATATGTTATCACCAGATGGGCCCAATATCTTGGGGTATTTGAGGCCTCTCTTCCCCTCACCTCTATTTTACCAGTGTAGATGATAGATCTTATGATATTACACAAGATGATGATGACGGTAAAGGAGGACGATCATTATTTTGGGGCTCCAGGTGTACAGTCATCCACACCTCATGTTCATGCAGACGAAGTAGCAGCAACAACCCCACCTTCCCAGCTGCCTACCTACACCACACAACTTCCACCCAAGCCATCATCCAACATAGATACCACCCCTACAACCACCCATCCTACACCTTTAGAGTTATGGAGTCTTCATCAGTGTATTCTTTAGAATCATCTCCAGATCATTTCCCATCTGCATCTACCCTTCATTGAGCCTACCTCGTTTTTCTTATCAACCTCACCCACCCTGATTGGCCCTTTGTCATCCACCATTCCCCAACCACCTTCCACCCAGCCAGACCTCCCTTCTAATCTCATAGACCCTCCTTCCCTGTAGGAGTTTCTAACAGAGTAGGACCATAGGGGAATGGGAATCACCACTAAGCCTACAGCTCCAGAGGTACCATTCATTGACCATACTTTCAGATACACAGCCCCCATACGAATCGATAATTACCACCACCCACCCCAACCCATATCCTGACCCTTATTCCCACACCCACCACTGCCCCCAACACCCCATAACCTACTGCTGCTAACACTACTACAATTTACAGTTGGTCAAGACACCCAGTAGTGGACTGACACTAGAGGAGATCTTCCCTGAGGACCCCTGATATGACTTTTGTCCCTATTTTGGTATTTTTGATCGCTTTCATGTTTTGGGTCCGGTTGTTTATTATGTCATGATTTATTCCATTTTTTATGTTATATGGAAAATTTTATATAAAAGGAATTTAGTTTTCACTTCTTGTTGTGTTTTTTTTCTGTGTCTTATCTTTTTGTCTGTTGCATGTTAAGCTCCTCTGAATCCTCTATCATACTCGACTGTCCAGTTTTTTCACATGTCTTAGAACACAGAGTACATGACCACTTCATATATCACCAACACTAGCAGCCACTGCGACCTTTGATTCCTTTCTTGCCACATCCCATCCATGATCATGTGGCTGCACTTGCAATGATCTACCCAACCAAACAACCATGCGTGCTCTAAGACACAACCTCTAGCAGCTATAAGAGGAAACAGAGCCACTGAGCTAGTGGGTCCCATGAGGATAGTCCATTTCAACCTTTTCCAATCTTCGGTTCTATTGAGTCATTGTTGTCATGTCCTTTTCATGTCTTTTATTTTTAATTTCATTCCTTTTTGGGATGGTTATGTATATCTTCCACAAATTTAAAAAAATACATATATCATTTTCTCATTTAAATGTTTGTTATTATTCTACTATTAAAACTACTTTTACTTTTGAACTAATATTTTCTATCTAGTGAAGGAATTTCTTTTACTAGAAATTTTCATGTACATTCCCATGCTATGACAACTTAAATCATGCCCAATGGCATACCATATACTCTAGGGAGATCCGGATTCCCATTTATTTAAATTTTGTTCACAAAAATTCAATTTCTAATTATTTTCATACTCAAATTCATAACCAATACCACTTGTATTTCACTGAAAGAGTGGACACTGTCTCATTCTAAGTTTGTTTGTTTTTTTTGTTTCTGTGTGGGGGGGGGGGTGTTCTCATGTTTAAATAGTCTAGGAGACATTTTTTAAAATACAAGTATGATTTAAACCTGAAAATCTATATGCCGTCATAATTAAAGAAAAAGTGACGTGGAAAAGGGTTAAGGACACTGTTTCACTCCTTCTTAGAATTTTTTAGATTGATTGTAGGGTTTATAGGATTAAATCAAATTCAAAACTGTGAAATTATGATTAATTAACCCCCTAATTAAGGTTTATGCCCCTTGGGATTGCCAATTTGGTTTTAACTCCCATTACCCATGAGGAATATCAGCCTACGATTTCATTTTCATGTCTGATCATATTTCTTGAGAGATAACAGGGGAATGTAAACCTTCTAGAAAATGTTCTAAGATCTTATAAATGTGATGACTGAACAGGTATAGATTTAAAATTATTGAGTCACTCATTGGTTTCCACATCCTTGAGGCCCACCTGACATCTATCCTTTGTTCAGCCCATAGTTTCTATGAATGACCTATTATAATGAATCTATTTCAAGCCTATTTTCCTTCCTACCTGGCTCCAAGTATAATGATTAAAGATTACATTTGAATATGTGTGGGGGAGTCATTTAGACAACATGGGACGATTCCCCCTCTAGAGATGTATGGTGAAATTTCCTAACAGTGAGGTTGTGATCCATATACCATTTATTATATTCCATTCAAATTTTTTCATCCGCAAAATACCAAACGAAAAGAAAGAAAAAAAATTGAAATGGGTTTGGAACTTGGAAGGTAAAAAATCACCATTTTCTAGACTGAAGAATCCCTAAAAGGATCATATATGGTTTGGTGATTGTTGTGAGATAAATCCTTTGAAAAAAAATTGAAAAATGAAAAAAAAATGATAAAAACAATGAAAATTAAGAGAACCAAATTATTTTTCATTTGCCTACATTATATATATATAGATTCAACCCGAGCTAATGGAGTACTAATTTGACTAGCCCGAAGGAGAAAGAATATCAAACTTATTTAGAAATATTTTGTTGGTACTACATAGCTTACCCTCCTTTTTGAGCTTGATTTTCACATATATCTACCTTCCCATAGAAGGGAAGTCATCAGAACCCAAATTTCTAAAGCCCTCAAGATTTATTTTACACTTGTCTTCACTTAGTGGAGGTGATAGAACCAGTGGAAGAATATGGTTAGGAACATGTACTCAGGGTAAGATCATAACTCCACTATCATTACCACCCTGAGTAATGAGTGAAATAGTGTGGTTAATTACAATTAGGAATATATATTAGGGAATAGTTAAAATATTGTAATTGAATAAAGTGAATTTGTTTTAAAAATCCAAACTAGGAGGCATGACTGACTTTCTCGGCAGGATTGATTCTAGAACTTGACACTTTCTTTTCTTGCACCTAATTTAATTGCATAGACATAATGAATATTTCTCTCTTTAAATATTTCTTATCATTTATGAAATATTTGTTGAGACATTTTTTCTTAATAAAAATAATTGTTTTATGTATGGGTGGATTTGATTAGAATAATTCATATATTTACTTTTCTATCATTTTCCCATTGATTTTCATTAAAATATGTGATAATGAATGTGGTGTGTGTCTAATTTTGTAGGAATAAAGGCTTTACAAGTTTTCGAGAAATAAAACACATAAAAAGTGAAAAACCAACCGAGTACACATCGTGATTCCACCATAGATGTCGGGTAACCGAAGCTCATAGCATGATCCCATATAGTGAAGCCAATCATGACCCATCTATTGGAGTTAGTGGCCTAAAAACAACTAATTTGTACTTTATTCATTAATAAAAGACATATCACATCTTGATTTTTCTTCTGCGTAACAATGCATGTGATATTTTCCTAAGAATAGCGGTTTCATTAAAGGGACATAGCAGATCCCTGCTATGATGAGAACCCAGAATTAATATAACATTGTTCTTGAATATATGTTCTATGGATGGATGATGTTATCTGAGGGACGCAAATAATACATGCTATTAGGGGTGAGGAGTCATAAAACATTGAGGCACCTTCTCATGGTGTGCGCCCTTGGTAATATCCAGGAGGATATTTTGAGATAGAGACCCACCAGTAGGAAATTCTCCATTTCATAGTGTCATTGGATGTTCCAATCTGTGGGCATGTGTATTGGTCCTTAGACTTTATGATTATTATTAATGGGTAATACAACACACACACTTATATGTATTGACAAAAACTATGATGACACATTGTTTGCAGTGAGGTAGAATACATTGGGTGCATCACGAGTAATACTATATTAATTGATAATGCGAGAAAGGATTTGTCCATACGGTTCTATAAAGAAAGTAGATATCTCACGCCCTTTGATGGAATTTATATTGCCGAAATAAATCCATGCCCATGGTAAGGTAAGGGTGAGTTCAATTCTGGTAATCAATGAAAGAATAATCGAGCACATGGGTTGGTGTCACTAGCATGAAACCCACTTGATTTGAGATATTGCGACAAAGGGACTATATTACATGGTAAGCATTCGTATGAGGTGACATGCCAATGCAGCATCAACTTCTTTCTCTTGGGTTCCTTGAACCATTTCTAGACAGTAATCTTGGACTTTAGGCAAGCCCACCTAATTCCAACGAGAAAGAGGCATAGATGGTCACACACTAAGTGTGTCCATGTGTCTCAGTTAAATATTAATTTAACAAGTTGAATAAATAATATTACCAAATGTGGTTTAATAATTATTCAAGGATGCCTGATCACATTTATTTCGACACTAGTTATTTGAGAGAATATATTGTGGGTGAAAAAATATATTTATTTGCGAGTAATGTAGTTACCTTTATTTCAGAAATAAATAGCCATTATTAAATTTCTAATAAATGTGGTGGAGGAAATAAAGGAAATAAAAATAAGTACATGCCTTGTATTAATGATTACACACCATATAGTTTTTAGTCAGGATTTTGAGGAAATAATATTGTTTTATTAAATGAAATTTATTATAATCAGCGTGGGTTCATGTCAAGGAATTAATGATTCGACATGGGGGTTTTCAATAAGAGTAAATGAAATAAATAAAAATACCAACACGTTTATTTATTATCATAAATCTATAACCTCAAACCCAATTATAAATATCCTCACAACCCTAACACTTTTCCACAATCGTTGTGAACAACAATTCTAGAGAGTTATCTCAAGGCTGAAAGAACTCCTTCCTCCAAGAACGCTCTCAAGATTGAGAGAGATACACAACCAGCGGATCAAGGCGATCGAAGGCGAACATCAAAAGTGAAGGTTCTTCCGCACTAGAACCCAGATATCCCTTCGGCAACGTCCATAGATACGTAGATCATTTATGGATCACCACTAGAGGAATCCTACACGTGGATTCTATGATGCAATGATGGATCACATCAGATTATGACCGGAGACATCAATGAAGAAATAATTCCATCAAAGAAATTCTTTTCAATTAATTAAATTAATTATAACTAACATATGATGATCCTATCTCAATGGTTTCGGGACTCCCTCTATTTTTTTCATTCTTTGTTTTACTCTGAATATCCGGCATTTTAAATCATGATATAACATTGATTTATCATTGTTAACACTAAAATTAAAGTTGGGCAAACCCACCAACGCGCTTCCGCTGTGCCCAAAACCTACAAGTGGTGTCATAGGGTTCATATCATTGATTATAATTACTTTGTTTTTTTGTTGGTTATTTAAGAATTTAATAATTTAGTTGTTTCAATTCAAGTTAATCGTTCTTTAAAATCTGAATCTCTAGATCAGTTCCTCACCTCTCATTTCTAATTCACCTTACAGAAACAAATTTTTCATTTAATTTTGATTAAAATAAATTAGAGGATCTCATCCGGAGGTGACAAACAATCATGTATGTACAACACTAGAATACATGGTGTGTATTTGGAATTACACGTCGCGTAGTCGAGGTTCAATGCATTGGACTGGTCTGCCAAATCAGGCCATCTATTGGATCCTATCTAAGTCATTTATGACACCGTGTGTTGACCATGAACAGGTGGCACACGGTTTCCAGATTACATGTTGTGTGGTCCATTGAACACAGCGTGTTGTAACTTCGGGCTAGGATAAGGCCATGTACCCCATACATGGATTGCCCAGCTGGAAACCGTGTAATACGGATACTACATGGCATGTGTCCAACTGAACGCGCCATGTACTCTTAAATTTTCCGAAGTAAATCTACACGCCATGTCTCTGGGCCTGTACTTTGGATGGAAGGTGAAGAAAAGTACACTCCATGTACTCACCCAAATTACACAGATTTATTAAAATTTATTATTATATAATACAAACACTTGAGACGTGTACCATAGTACAGGCGTAAAGTTGAGGCACAACATGTGATAGGTGTTATATATATATCTGTGTGTTTAATTTAGAATATTCTTAACGAACAAGAATTCACCGGGTTTCGTCCAAGGTATAAGTTACGTACAAAGATAATTTTAAATGAATTTATTTGTTTAAAATTATGATTGATGAGAATCTCAAGGATATTCAGAAAAAAAGGTTTAAGATAAAAGGATTGATTAATTAAATATAATTAATTGATTCGAACGTGATTTATCTTAAACAAGAATGATTAAAGAATTGAATGCTAGTTTTGTTAATGTGTAATATCATTGCAGGTATGGATGACCATGAGGTAGACCAAGACCTTTGTATGTGAATGGTTTCTTTTAATTAATTAATTTAAATTAAATTTGTTGGCCTACGAGTGTAATGCCCCGACCCCAGCTACCCAGAGTCGGTGCATTACTTCGTAACATTGGCATGATCACAAAAGATCAAGTCTTGAAAGACCGATTAGTTTAGTAGCCTTGGAAACACTAGATACCTTCATAAATGTTACATTACATCATAAAGTGAAAATATACAATAACAAAGTCTCCATAGTCCACACTCATATCCTCTTCTGACTATCCCTGCAGGTCATTCATAAAATACTTCTTCACATCCTGGAAAAAATTAAAACATTGAAAGGGGTGAGCTCAGATGCTCAGTAAGGATAACAATATTGTGGAAGCTTTCATAAATAAACATAAAAATTTAAGGCAATGTATAACTAAAAAAAAGCCTTTTAAACTTGAACATCAACATAATATGGAAAAAGTAAAATGAGATAATTCCATTCACTTCTTCACATGGATATTCTATTGGTCGAATAATCACATTCAATATCAATAACCACTTTCATAATGAGGGAATGTATAATGCCAGACATTCTGAAACATTTTTTCAAGGCCTCGGCCAAGACGTCTAAAATGATTAAGGCCTCGGCCAAAACCATAAATCAATTTGGGAAAGGGCCTCGGCCAATTCCACGTCTAGTTGTCTCCTGAGACCTACCGATGCATCGAGGAGCTATAGCAGGCTCCACCCGTCACTTATTAAGTCCAATACATTCCTCATATGAATAGGTTTAAACATATCATAAACCATAACATAATTGTATCACATAAAACATGCATAAAGGAAACATAACATTTCCACATTTCAATCAAAAGATATCAATACAACACATTGATATAATAAAAACGCTTTTAAAACCATTTTCAATACCAAAATAAAAGAAAGTTAAAACTTTGTATTTATTTTTCATTAAAAAAAGATGGCTTGTAGAGGAAGCCGAAACTCAAATAATGGTCACGGCGGTGGAGAAGTCGTTGTCGCCGCATAAGTACGGAAATAAAAACATTCCCTTTTTTCGTTTAGCAAAACGCTTCGTATAAAAATATTCCTTTTGAATAAACGTAAAAGTCAAAGGGGTTTATACACCGTATAAAAGAAAGTTGTGTATAAAACCAAATATGCCTCAATGAAAGGGGATTGAGACGAAGTCCTTAAAAAGATCATTTTTTATAAAGTGGGTCTATTATGTGTATTCACTATAATTACACATAAATAATGTAAAAATACAAGATAGGACATAATAATATCATGACATAATTTGAATGTAGGAGATTAACCCAAAGAATAGAAATTGGGTTAAGAAGTTCCCTTACCTTGTGTCCGACTTGATTCGACCATTCTTTAACCTCCTGAATAATAAACTAGAGTTAATATCTACCAATTTCAATTTCATTATCCTTTTTATATCACTTATTACAATGTTATGAACATTATGTAATTATTTAAGTTAATAATGGTCTTTTTGTCGATTTTTGGTACTTGAGTCAACAATAAACTTCTTATAATTACAAGTTGTTTATGTGGTAGAATATCCATTATCTCCAGAATTATATTCATGATTTAGATGTCATATATTTCATATATATCCAGTATATACATTCATTCATAATATTACGTAACCTTTAGAGGTAAGAAATGAAATGCACTGTTCATGGAGACGGTAAGCCGTACGTACGCATGAACGCTACTTTCATTTATATTTCGTATTTAATGGAATTAAATCATAATTATATAAAGGTATAATATATTTCCAGTATAATATCATATATAATATCATTTATTCCATCCTTTATACATCCCACATATGGAATTAACGATTCACATCACTTTGAGGGGGCGGTAGTCCGCACTTCCTAAAATGAAATTATCGCGTTTACCCATAATGGAAATCATAAAGTATACCATAAATGAGAAATACAGAAGCATAAGGAAAACATAAAAATATTATATATAATATATAAATATAGTGACATCTTAATGGCCACCTTTTAAGGTGTTATATGAGTGTTGAACAATCATCGTTTCGTGAGGCAGAAATTCGCCATCCACAGAAACCGTATGTTCTTTTACCATTAGATGTAGGTGTGTGTAAGTGTAACTCTAATTCTTCTTATAAAAACATCCTAGTATATTGAGGATACTTGTGTTGTTACAAAAGAAATTAATAAAAAGAGTTTAGGGGGTTGTAGAAGCTAAATAAAACAAAACAACATTAGAGAAGACATTACCTAAAAATCGGGTAACTCTTTTTGATTTGAGCCAAAGGCTTCCTTGGGAAGGATTATGCCCAAAGTGAGGATTCTAGGAGTAGGGTAGGGACGTTGGGAGGGTATTTGGGCAGAGGTTGGCAGATCCAAATATCTTGAAAGTGTGAATGAGGTGGTAGAGGTGCGGGCCTTTTATAAGAGGAGAGGAGGGGCACTCTTGAAAAGTAAGGGAAGTTTACATTATTATACAATGATTTTCGGATTCTAAAGGTCCCACACTTATATAATTCGTGTATAAGGTGATAAGGGTTCGAAATATACCCATACAATAGTCTTTGGAAAATTATAAGCCTTGGATTGTACATTATCTTTTAATTTTATTAAAATCGTTAAATAATGAGGTCATCGCTGCATCATAATGATGTCATAAATAATTTAATTTATTTAATGTCTACAAATTATAAAAAAAATACTATGATGTAGGAAATCTTTTTATCTTTCAAATGACAATTTATAGTCAAAAATATGACTTGTATAACCCCATGTAAAAATTGTTTTAGTAAAACATTTCATGTTTGTGTCATTTTTTACTTTAACATTAAATAAAAGGTATTTATGTCATTTTCCAACTAAAGTGGCTCCATGGGGTCCCCAAGTTGACCCATGGATTGTCTTGGTAGGCCATGGCACATCCAATGAGGGTAGGACATGTTTCAAGCTCATCTCATATTATGAAAACATTATTTTTACCTTAAACTACACTAATTACCTCTAATCGCGATTAAGAACTTAAAAGTTACTATTCACCAAAAATTATTTTAATCTCATTGAACCACATTTTACTTCTTAATGACAACCATGTATGTCGGAGTATTGAAAATCAAACCACAGAAGTGGTAATATTTCATTTAAACGAAAAATCAGTTATTTAACTACCACTTAGTGGTTTCACTATTCATCAAAAGTTGAAGTTTTTCAGAACAATGCCAAAATTTCACCCTAAGCTATAATTGATATTCCGAATTCAAAAATTATGTCTATTTTACAAAATTCCAAAAATATAAGTTTCATTAATTTATTTTATAATTAATTCCCGTTGTCACAACAAATAGCGTGTTTTTAAGAAGCAATTTATATCAAAAGATTGGCAATTGTTTATGTCCAATTTCAATGTTAAATTAATTCCAATGACCACCATTGGATAAAATGGTAAAAATATATTCTAATTATAAATTAAAACCACTAAATAGTATAATTTATCACAATAAATTATTTTTATTAAAAAATTTGTTTTATGTATTTTTCACTATTCATAAAAAAATTGGAAGTTCTGAGAAAGTTACAAAAAATTCAACTTAGGATAATTTCGATATTACGAATACAAAAATGAAGTCCATTTTGAAATATAAAATTTCTATAAATTTAAAAAGTGGTTATTACTATTCATAACGACTACTTTTATTAGTCGCTGTGTTTTAGAACTCGAAGTTGCGTACAATGCAAGCCATTGCATTATTGAATGAGAAGTGTATCGTGGAAGCTCGGGGTGTTACATTCTCCCATCCTTCAATAAATTGCGTCCTCTCAATTTGAAATTTTTTCTTTGAAAAAAAAAGGTTGAAAATAGAAAATACCTTTGTGGAAAACCCACATCGGAAATAAGATTAATAAAATTTAGCCTTAATAAGACGGAAATGGAAATGAAAAAATCACCACCCAATTATGATCTCGATTAGGAGAACATTGGTGGAAATTAGAGACATATAATTGGAGGAAAAACGTAAATATTTGTAGCGAGTGATTGAGGTCATCAATCACAATCAACTGTCAAATTGAGGGCCTCAAAGCCTTCAACCTATGTTGATTTAAAATATCATCAGTTCAACAAGACATAAGGTATTAGGATAACACATTTTTTTTGTTTTAATATCCCTTTACTAAAGTTTATGAATTAATTTATTCATTGAATAAGAGATAGGTATATATATTTATTCTTGACAATTAGAGTTTCAACCTTCAACTCATCTTTCACTCAAAAAGATAATAGAACTCAAAAGTATTATACTTATCCTAATTGTATAAGGTTCCAAATATTAACACATACCATTTAGACTTGTAAAATTATTTTTTAATAACCAGGGACTTCCTGTAGGCTAGTGGTATGAAATAAAGGCCTGTCGCACTATGGTTATGGGTTCGATTCCTGCAGCTTTGTCCGATGCGACTGGTTATGCCCCACCCTGCAGGTTGTCCTTTTCATAAAACTATAGTATCATAATATTCCAAAAATAATATTCATAAATGTTTTAACCTTAAACAATACTATCCAAAGATAAAATTAATCCATTCCAACCTTTATAGTTATCCAAAATACTTCTGTCCAGCTCACAGTCCAAATTTTATAAGGAAGGTAAACATAATGAAGGTCCTTTTTTCCATGTAACAACATGTGAAAACCTTCATTATGTATTCCTTTTAAACATACTAAATTACCATGATCCCTTATTCCTTATAGAATACTAGATATACTCCTTCTATCCAAAAATGTTTACAAATCATCAATCAGTTTCAAGGAAGTTATGAATATCCAATATAATTTATCCAAATCAATCACATCTTATTCCAAAATCACTATCTCAATATCAGAACCAGATTATGGTTTATATTTCTCTCAACCATATATTTTCCAAAAATTTAACCTACTGTGGTGTCACTTTTCTTGGTTCCACACAATCTCAAGTCCTTGATGAAATAGTACTGCAGTACAATCCTTATATACTCCATAATTATTATAACCAGTACATAATTGATACAACACTCAAATTACAAAATTCTTCAATAACAACATAAGAACTCTAATCATTACTCCTCATCTGTGGTAGTATCATAACTTGATTATTATCCAATAACATCATTTGGGGCATACTCTGATGACTTGGAAATTGGTTTGCGTAGTGTCCCCAATCCTTACAGAAGAAGCATTGTACATTTGAAACCATTTTCTTACCCTTGCAGTCACGCACTTTGTGTCCTTTTTCTCTACACTTATAACAAACTCCCATTACCTTTAGGCAAGTTCCATGATGTTTCTTCACACAATTACCACATATTGGAAAATTCTTCTTTCCCCTCATCCCTTTATCCATCATTCTCTCTTCCATCCCTTTCGTCTCTTTCTTCGCTTCAAAGCCATAGGACTCAGAGAATTCTTTACTTATCTTATTAACACATGATACTATTTCTTCATATGTTGAGAACACATGGGAGACTATTTCCCTTCGAAATGTTGGCTTAATACCGTTAAATATACGATCCTTCTTACTCTTTGGATCATACATATTGTTGGAGTTCACATTCCTTCTATTGGGCGCCATTTCTATACAATGGCATAAACTAGGTTAGTTTATGAATCAAAATACATAATTCCATACTTGTAAAACACTTAACACTAATTGAACTATTTATGGATATAATCCATAATCATAAAAAAAAGTTTTCTTTGAGGAAGTATATACTCATAACCCTTCATAGTGGTTTTTAAATAAAATGAGAATTATCCTAAGAATATCCCCCGGGAGTGTCGTAACCAAGAGTGCAGCAAGGCCCGTTGTCGTGCACCAGTTCCCGTTCGAGTCTAGCTCAAAGCGGTGTTTTCGGGTTTTACCCATAGGTACATCTGTGCCAGAGCCGCCTCAACCTGCTCGTATCCACACAGGGATGTATTTCTCAGAAAACTCACAAAATCTCTATAATACCAAAATTCTAGGAAGTTCTTCTATACTAATCCTCAAAGTCTATCTTTGGGCTATGTGCTCTAATCATAGTTTATCTAAATCTAGATTCCATGGTTAGTACTAAACTGCCTTTAATACCAACTGTAACGCCCCGACTCCAGCTACCCAGAGTCGGTGCATTACTTCGTAACATTGGCATGATCACAAAAGATCAAGTCTCAAAAGACCGATTAGTTTAGTAGCCTTAGAAACACTAGATACATTCATAAATGTTACATTACATCATAAAGTGAAAATCTACAATAACAAAGTCTCCATAGTCCACACTCATATCCTCTTCTGACTATCCCTGCAGGTCATTCATAAAATACTTCTTCACATCCTGGAAAATATTAAAACATTGAAAGGGGTGAGCTCAGATGCTCAGTAAGGATAACAATATTGCGGAAGCTTTCATAAATAAACATAAAAATTTAAGGCAATGTATAACTAAAACAAAAGCCTTTTAAACTTGAACATCAACATAATATGGAAAAAGTAAAATGAGATAATTCCATTCACTTCTTCACATGGATATTCTACTGGTCGAATAATCACATGCAATATCAATAACCACTTTCATAATGAGGGAATGTATAATGCCAGACATTTTGAAACATTTTGTCAAGGCCTCAGCCAAGACGTCTAAAATGATTAAGGCCTCTTCCAAAACCATAAATCAATTTGGGAAAGGGCCTCAGCCAATTCCACGTCTAGTTGTCTCATGAGACCTACCGATGCATCGAGGAGCTATAGCGGGCTCCACCCGTCACTTATTAAGTCCAATACATTCCTCATATGAATAGGTTTAAACATATCATAAACCATAACATAATCGTATCACATAAAACATGCATAAAGGAAACATAAAATTTCCACATTTCAATCACAAGATATCAATACAACACATTGATATAATAAAAATTCTTTTAAAACCATTTTCAATACCAAAATAAAAGAAAGTTAAAACTTTGTATTTTTTTCATTAAAAAAAGATGGCTTGTAAGGAAAGCCGAAACTCAAATAATGGTCACGGCGGCGGAGAAGTCGTTGTCACTGCATAAGTACAGAAAGAAAAAAATTCCCTTTTGTCGTTTAGCAAAACGCTTCGTATAAAAAGATTCCTTTTGAATAAATGTAAAAGTCAAAGGGGTTTATACACCGTATAAAAGAAAGTTGTGTATAAAACCAAATATGACTCAATGAAAGGGGATTGAGACGAAGTCCTTAAAAAGATCATTTTTTTATAAAGTAGGTCTATTATGTGTATTCACTATAAGTACACATAAATAATGTAAAAATACAAGATAGGACATAATAATATCATGACATAATTTGAAAGTTGGAGATTAACCCAAAGAATAGAAATTGGGTTAAGAAGTTCCCTTACCTTGTGTCCGACTTGATTTGACCATTATTTAACCTCCTAAATAATAAACTAGAGTTAATATCTACCATTTTCAATTTCATTATCCTTTTTATATCACTTATTACAATGTTATGAACATTATGTAATTATTTATGTTAATAACGGTTGTTTTGTCGATTTTTGGTACTTGAGTCAACAATAAACTTCTTATAATTACAAGTTGTTTATGTGGTAGAATATCCATTATCTCCAGAATTATATTCATGATTTATATGTAATATATTTCATATATATCCTGTATATCCATTCATCCATAATATTACATAACATTTAGAGGTAAGAAATGAAATGCACCGTTCATGGAGACGGTAAGCCGTACGTACGCATGAACGCTACTTTCATTTATATTTCGTATTTAATAGAAGGAAATCATAATTATATAAAGGTATAATATAGTTCCAGTATAATATCATTTATAATATCATTTATTCCATCCTTTATACATCCCACATATGGCATTAACGATTCACATCATTTTGAGGGGGCGGTAGTCCGCACTTCCTAAAATGAAATTATCGCGTTTACCCATAATGGAAATCATAAAGTATGCCATAAATGAGAAATACAGAAGCATAAGGAAAACATAAACATATTATATATCATATATAAATATAGTGACATATTAATGGCCACCTTTGAAGGTGTTATATGAGTGTTGAACAATCATCGTTTCGTGAGGCAGAAATTCGCCATCCACAGAAACCGTATGTTCTTTTACCATTAGATGTAGGTGTGTGTAAGTGTAACTAGAATTCTTATTATAACAACATCCTAGTATATTTATGATACTGGTGTTGTTACAAAAGAAATTAATAAAAGGATTTTATGGGGTTGGAGAAGCTAAATAAAACAAAACAACATTAGAGAAGACATTACCTAAAAATCGGGTAACTCTTTTTGATTTGATCCAAAGGCTTCCTTGGGAAGAATTCTGCCCAAATTGAGGCTTCTAGTAGTAAGGGAGGGAAGTTTGGAGGTCATTTGGGCAGAGTTTGGCCGATCCAAATGGCTTGAAAGTGTGAATGAGGTGGTAGAGGTGGGGGCCTTTTATAAGAGGAGAGGAGGGGCACTCTTGGAAAGTAAGGGAATTTTACATTATTATACAATTATTTTCGGATTCTAAAGGTCCCACACTTATATAATTCGTCGATAAGGTGATAAGGGTTCTAAACATAACCATCCAATAGTCTTTGGAAAAGTGTAAGCCTTGGATTGTACATTATCTTTTAATTTTATTAAAATCGTTAAATAATGAGGTCATCGCTGCATCATAATGATGTCATAAATAATTTAATTTATTTAATGTCTAAAAATTATAAAAAAAAATACTATGATGTAGGAAATCTTTTTATCTTTCCAATGACTATTTATTGTCAAAAATATGACTTGTATAACCCCATGCAAAAATTGTTTTAGTAAAACATTTCATGTTTGTGTCATTTTTTACTTTAACATTAAATAAAAGGTATTTATGTCATTTTCCAACTAAAGTGGCTCCATGGGGTCCCCAAGTTGACCCATGGATTTTCATGGTCGTCCATGGCACATCCAATGAGGGTAGGACATGTTTCAATCTCATCTCATATTATGAAAACATTATTTTTACCTTAAACTACACTAATTACCTATAATCGCGATTAAGAAGTTAAAAGTTACTATTCACCAAAAATTATTTTAATCTCATTGAACCACATTTTACTTCTTAATGACAACCATGTATGTCGGAGTATTGAAAATCAAACCACAGAAGTGGTAATATTTCATTTAAACGAAAAATCAGTTATTTAACTACCACTTAGTGGTTTCACTATTCATCAAAAGTTGAAGTTTTTCAGAACAATGCCAAAATTTCACCCTAAGCTATAATTGATATTCCGAATTCAAAAATGATGTCTATTTTAAAAAATTCCAAAAATATAAGTTGCATTAATTTATTTTATAATTATTTCCCGTTGTCACAACAAATAGCGTGTTTTTAAGAAACAATTTATATCAAAAGATTGGCAATTGTTTATGTCCAATTTCAATGTTAAATTAATTCCAATGACCACCATTGGATAAAATGGTAAAAATATATATTCTAATTATACTTTAAAACCACTAAATAGTATAATTTATCACAATAAATTATTTTGATTAAAAAAGTTGTTTTAAGTATTTTTCACTATTCATAAAAAAAATTGGAAGTTCTGAGAAAGTTACAAAAAATTCAACTTCGGATAATTTCGATATTACGAATACCAAAATGAAGTCCATTTTGAAATATAAAATTTCTATAAATTTTAAAAGTGGTTATTACTATTCATAACGACTACTTTTATTAGTCGATGTGTTTTAGAACTCGAAGTTGCGTACAATGCAAGCCATTGCATTATTGAATGAGAAGCGTATCGTGGAAGCTTGGGGTGTTACAACGAGCCTTATCCTCATTAATATGTAGGGCTTACAAGCCTAAGGTTTATTTTATGTAAAACCATTTTTATCCCCCACCTGTGTGTGAGATAAATGCATATGTAATGGATGGAGCTCCTAAGCAAGTGGAGGTGGCTCAATTCAGGATCCAAGGCAAAACCAATCCAAGGAGATACAAAGGTCAATAGTTGGAAAGCTGTAAATAAGAACCCGAAAGGTTCAAGGTGTTTCTCCCCTAGGTCTTTGGTTAGTTTAACAACCACTAGATAAACTAACCTATAGAACAAGCTCATGATCATACCATTTATTTTATTTCTGTCAGTTGCATTGTTTATTTATTTTGGGTGTGTTGTCACGATCACACGATTAATGAATTAAACAAGAATGCAAGATAGAACTAAAATAAGACTGGATTATGCGTAAATATTTTCTTAGACATGGTAAAACACTTAAGTATATGCCACTTAATATTAAAAAGAATGTAATCAAAGATAATAAAATGTAAATTTACGTATAAGGATAAAATCCCTTAAATAAATAATAAGTCGGTATAGCCTTCTATAATCTTGGTCAGAATCGAACAATAATTCAAAGTTCTTGACCAACTCAAGTTGGGGTGCTTTCAATTATCGGGGAATTATAATTCAAGGTTTTGGGTTGACTTGACTTGGTTCACATCAAGGGTTGACTGCCATAAAGGGACATAGTGTGACAAAGAGTCAAGTGTTGTAGAAATCCAAAATAAAAGGATTTTAGGATTGGGGAGTCCACTCAGTGGATCAAGGAGCTGCGAGTTAATGGAGTGGAAGTTTTAATACTGACCTAAAACCCTTAAAGTTGCTTGACTAACCCTATTTGGGGTAATGCGAAGGGAAATATGGATCCTTGCCAGTAGAATATTCAGGAAACAGAATATTCTGAAGTCAATGGTGAGGGATATTGGATTTCGATAAAATAGTGGGAGACTAATAAGTATTAATTTATTTATTTGTCTCAGTTTTTATAATAATTTACAAAACCTTTGCTCATTATAATTTGTAGAAACGAGAAGAAAAAGTACTTCAAACATATCCTTGTGAACCATACTCGAGAAGGAAAACCTTCTCACCAGCACCAATTTCCAGGAGTGGTAGAGGAATTTACGTGTCATCCTTCCCCAGAAAGAAAATTGTATGTGCTGGAAGATCCAATTCCAGTTGCACTTGGGAAAGAGGCCAGTGTTGAGGAACAATCTCTCTATATGAAACATATGGATGATGCCACATATTTCCATTGTTTCATTCTATCGGCCATGTCTAATGAGCTCTTGAAGTAATATGAAAACATGGATGCGTATAGCATGATTTCTCACCTTAAGGATTTCTACCAAGAGAAGGCGCGAAGTGAGAGATATGAGATCTCCAATGCATTGTTTACAACTAAGCTTAGAGAGCCTGCACTAGCTGGGCCTCATGTATTCAAGCTCATTGGCTACATTTTACGCTTGTACATATTTGGGATTAAGTTCTCGGATGAGTTTTATAAAGATCTCATTCTATCATCACTACCCAAGACCTTCTCTAGCTTAATTGTCAACTAGAACATGAGAAATAATGAGAAGAGTCTATCAAAACTTCTGACCTTGATTTTCCAGGTAGATAAGGACATGGGGCGTGATAAACCCGCATCCTTTATGGTGAATAAGAAAAGGAAGGACAAGGAAAAGGGGCCAAATACTTATAAACCATCTAAATCACCCAAGTGTCGTCCCTACAAGAAGGGGAAGATCTAGAGGTAGGGAAAGAAACTGGAGGCGGTATGTTTTGCATGTGGAAAGGAAGGCCACTAGAAGTGGAACTGCACCCAGAAGTGTGGGGATGCTAAAGGTGGGTTATTTATCGAGTGTAATCTTTTAATTTATACATATTGGGTATTTGATACAGATTTTGGGGCTCACATCTATATTCAAATGTAGGAACCAAGTAGATTCAGAAATATTTCCAGAGGAGAGGTGGATCTTCGAGTTGCCAATGGTCTAAGGCTGGCTGTGTTGGCTATTGGCAAGTATGACTTCTCATTGTCGTTTGGGATGATTTTGGTTTTACATAACTGTTATTATGTGCCTAGTGTTACCAAGAACATAATTTCTGTATCTTTTTTAGATATGGATGGATTTATTTTCATGTTTGGAAATAAGGTTTGTCTCTTTTGTAATAAAAATATGTGTTATGGTATGGTACATTTAAATAATGGTTTGTATGTATTAAATTATGAAAACCAAGTGTTGGAAATCGATAACAAAAAAAAATTCACATGACTCGTACATCACCCAGTTGTGTCATCACCATCTCGATCATGTAAATGAGAAGCATTTGACAAAGCTCTTCCAAGATGGATATTTAGACTGTACTAAGCTAAAAAAACTTGATAGATGTCACGCTTGTTTACAAGGAAAAATGACCAAGCCTCCTTTCAATGGATAGGGTGAAAGAGCCACAAAGCTTCTAGGATTGGTACACACGGATGTATGTAGACCATTTCCAATAGAAGATAGAGGTGGATATTCTTACTTCATTACTTTTACTGATGATTTGAGTAGATATGTATATTTATACTTAATAAGGTATGTGTTAGAAACCTTAGATAAATTTATGTAATTCAAGAATGAAGTATAAAATTAGCTTGGTAACAAGATAAAGAAACTTCAATCAGATCGAGGTGGAGAATATTTGAACCAAGAGTTCATCAATCTTCTGAGGGAGTCCAGGATTCTATATCATCTCACTCCTCCTTATACAAGACAATGGAATGGTGTTAGTGGAAGGAGGAACTTCACCTTGTTGGACATGGTGAGGTTGATGATGAGTCATGCAGATCTTCCATTATTCTTTTGGGGATATGCATTACAAACTTCAGCATACACATTATTCCAAGTACCAACTAAAGTGGAAAATGAAATTCCCTCAGAGTAATGTAATGGAAAGAAACCCATTTTGTTGCATACACATGTATGGGGATGCAAGGCATTTGTTAAGGCCCTCTCAGGAAACAAACTAGAACCCCGGGGCATGAGGTGTATCTTTATAGGATATCCCAAGGAAACGAAAGGATATTACCTATATAACCATCAAGACAAGAATGTGACAGTCGCCAGACAAGCCATCTTTCTTGAGAGGGAGAAAATCCTCAAAACGGATAGTGGGAGAATGATTGACTTTGAAAAAGTTGATGCTCAAGATACATAAGAGTTGGTGTCACGACCCATCCTCAGGGCCCATGTCGTGACTACCCCAAGCCCGCATTCCATAGGCCAGGGGCTGGCGACTAGCACCAAAGGCGTAAATCTCGATAAAAGGGAAGGCATTTCCTTTAAATAAGAAAAAAACACCACAGAGTCTGCAAGCTGAAGTAAACACTAAGTAAGCACTGGAAAGTAAACAGGCCAGTATACAAACCCAACTGAAACTGAAATACAACTGAGAAATGTAAAGTACAACTGCTAGTAAGTAAAGCAGCCTCCACTGAAATGTCCTCTGGAAACCCCACCTGAATGGTGGGTACAAATGGTCCCCTCTGCTCCTCGAATCCGTCCGTCCACACTGTGTACGCCTCGCCTGATAGTCCATCTTCGGGTACCATCCCACTTCTCAAGCCTCAACCACGATCAGTGTTATTCGTCATCTACAACCAACACAACATAGTGCGATCATATCCCATGAAGGGGCGATTATACGATACTCATTAGGGACCCTGAGACCCCTGAAGGCCTCTAGTATCCACAAAGGATAAACCACAAAGGAACGATACAAATACGAAGTATCAACCAACACTACTTTGGTATATTCCGATACATATAACTAAGTCAACAATTCCTATTTGGCTCCAACTTCCGAGCCCATGTTCAACCCAGTCCACACAGAAAAGTTCAACCCAATCCACACAGGAAAGAACAACCCAATCCACACAAGATATCAAATCAATCATATCGTTGATATTGATTGAAAATCAAGACTCAGCTCACACAGGTATACTATTCATGAAGAGGGGTCAAGCTGATTGATATAGACTTGGAATCATATCCTCTGCCGAACCCACATAGGATCCAAGTACAGATGTCATTGCTGCCAGACCCACGTAGGATCCAAGTACAGTAACCAACGCTACCTAACCCACGTAGGATCCAAGTACATTCGTCCTCACTGCCGAACCCATGTAGGATC
Source organism: Viscum album (assembly GCA_963277665.1). NCBI lineage: Eukaryota > Viridiplantae > Streptophyta > Magnoliopsida > Santalales > Viscaceae > Viscum > Viscum album. The sequence goes on along the minus strand of OY728139.1, from coordinate 681,870,426 downwards.
CAAGTACAGTCGTCCTTGCTGCTAAACCCACGTAGGATTCAAGTACAGTTGTCATTTTTTCCAAACCCATGGAGGATCCAAGTATAGTCGTCATCGCTTCCGAACCCATGAAGGATCCAAGTACAGTTGTCATCGTCGTCGGAGTCGCCGCCAGCTCTAGGGTTCCCGCACACAGCACGCTCGATTCCGGGAGGTCCCGCTCCACGAGCCAAGGGGTTTGATACATCAACTATCATGAATTTCAGATTTGATGTATCAAAAAGTTCCGTCTCATCAATAGGAACTCATGGTGACAGACGACGCGTCAATCGGACGCCCGGTCTTAGAGTTATTGGCTTTTTTGTCCCAGGGGCCTGGTTGGTTTATAAGCTAAAACCAACCCGACCATACTGCATCTACATCCAAACCTCAAGTATAGTAAGCCAAAATAACCTTCTCACTAAGAGGATTCCAAGAAAGTCGACATCACATCATTCGGACGTCCGGAGCTCAAGCTATAAGCGTTTCTGCTCCGAGGTCCCGGTTGGTTTCGTATTCGAACCAACCCGACTGTACCCAAAGTTCTCCGAAACCTTGAGTTTAATATACCGAAACAACCATCTTTATCGAGGGATCCCAATGCAACTAATGGTGCATCGATCAGAGGTATGTATCCCATGTTATGAGTGTTTGAACAGATCTGTCCGAAAACAGGGGGTTTGGGCCTGGTCCGACCCGGCCCAATACCACCTGGGTCGGCCCGAACCAGGACGACCTGACCCGGGTTAGGGTCCGGCCCAATTGGGCATCGCCCGGCCCAGCTGGCGTGGCCCGGCCCGATGCGGGGGTCTGGCCCAGTGCAGCTAGCCCGACCCGGCGTAGCTGGCCCGGCCCGTGTGGCCGGCAGCTCGGCTGTCGGCCAAGCGGGATGTGGGGGGCGTTTCCCCCCTTGATTGAAGATATGGTGGACCCCCTTTCAGGTGGGGACCGCCCTAGTAAAACAGGGGGTTACGCCCCCTGTTATTCGGAAACGGCCAGCTATTTTGGTCGGCCGGTGAGCTGCTGCGGGACCCCCGTGGGTCTCGTCTCCTGATGCGCCGGTGGCCGGCTGATTCTGGCCGCCCCATTGCTGGACCGCCACGGCCCGCCCTGGCCGCGACCCTCTGTGGTGTTCCGGTGAGGCGCGACGGCATCGCGCCCCTCTGTCGTGGCCCGCTCTTGGTCGCGGCCTCCTTTGACTTCACCGGCGTGGCGCGACGATGCCTCGCTCCTTCGCCGCGGCCCGCTCTGGCCACGGTTCTCTCGTTCCCGCGTGGTGCAACAGCACCGCGTCGCCTCCGTTTCAAACCAAGAAGAAGATCAACAACAAAAGGGAAGGAGGATCGAGCGTGTTTGTGTTGTCCGACCTCCTCCCATTATATTGATAGAAAGTGGTAAATTAAATTAACGAAGAACGTAAAATTAATCTTGAACGTAAAATCAACCCCTACCTCAATAAAATTTGTGGAATCTAGCATCGTGGAAAATAGAGTCGTGGGGTGAGGCTCCGTATACGTCGACGGAGAAAATCCAAGGAGGAAGCGACGTCTCCCTTTCTTTGATGCAGAGAGAAGATGGAACGGCGTGACAGCGTTCTTCGTCGAAGTAGGGATGTTCTTCACCGGAGAAGATGAAGTTCTTCAAGAGAAGAAGAGCTCTCCCTCTCTCAATTCTCAAGACAACAACTAACCCCAAAATAAAATAAGGCTTGTCTTATTTTATTACTTCAAGACAAGAATTTTAATTTTTAAAAATTCAAACACTAATCTCACTTAATTAATTAAGTGTGTTGGCTTGAATAAAGAGGAGAGAGGAGAGAGTTACAAATTAATGGGAGTTAACATAACTAATGTGAGGGTTTTAGAGGAGTTAGGGAATTTGAAGGGGTGGGCCTCATGTGGGACCCACCTCACTAATATCCTATCAATAGGAGTTAGGTTTTTAGTGGGTCCCACTCTAACTCCCATAACTAGGAATAAACCACCTAGAAAAGAGAAATAAAATTATGACACAACTTTATTTCACTTCACACTTAATCCATTTTTAAACAACTCCTCCCGAGCAAACACAACTCCAAGAAAGGTCTTCCAATGAAATTACCGGCGTTTTTGTTTCATCAGTGCCCTCAGATTTTGATTCGGAGCACCAGTTCAAAAGAGAGAAAAACCCACTCGTTCGTTCACTAAACGTACCCGAGCTAAACTTCGAAAATTGATTCCGGGCACACCGGGCCTCAGAATCAGGTGTCGTCAGAAACTACATACTCGTGAAATCCAAAAGAAATTTAGAAAAAAATTTCCATGAAATTTACGGGTCATTACATTACTACCACCTCAGGGGTTTACGTCCACGTAAAGTTACATCACAAACTAGGGAAACAAATGAGGGTACTGAGCACGCATCTGAGCCTCCCGTTCCCATGTGCACTCCTGAGGTTCTCGTGCTGCCACCTGATGCACACAAGAGGAATCAACCATCCACATATGACCCTCTCTTGTCGATCCTCGATCTCCACTTGGACCTCCGCAAAAGTCTCCCAGTCATCGATGCCCAGCTCCCCATGGTCGATGATATTCGTTGGGTCATGCACGTATCTCTTCAACTGAAATACGTGGAAGACGTCGTGCACCTGGTGCAACTGAGGTGGAAGAGCCAGGCGATAATCCACCTCTCCTATCCTGTTGAGAAACTGAAATAGTCTGATGAAGCGCAGAGTTAACTTGTCGCCCCAGCCAAATCTCTATAACCCACGTCGAGGTGAGCCTCGTAAGAAAACGTGGCCCCCATCCTCAAACTCTAGTGGTCTCCGCCTCCTATCAGTGTAAGACTTATGTCGGCTATGAGTTGTCCTCATCCACTCCTGGATGACCTAAACCTTCTCTATCATGTCCTGGACCATCTCTGGTCCCACAAGTGCTGACTCCCCAGGGTCTGTCCAGCACAGAGGTGATCTTCATGGTCGGCCGTATAATGCCTCATATGGTTCATTCCCGATGGTGGAGTGGTAGTTGTTGTTGTACACAAACTCTACCAAAGGTAGGTGATCCTTCCAACTATGACCAAAGTCGAGGACACATGCACGGAGCATATCCTCAAGAGTATGAATGGTCCTCTCCGTCTGACCATCCGTCTGAGGGTGAAAGGCGGTGCTCAGGCGTAGATGCGTCCTGAATGCCTCCTACAACCCCTTCCAAAGCTGGGAAGTAAAGAGAGAATCTTGATCGATGATGATAGATTTAGGAACACCATGAAGCCATACGATCTTTGGAACGTAGAGGCGTCACAATCTCTCAACTGAACCCTGATCTCTGAGAGGTAGAAAGTGGGCCAACTTGGTGAGTCGGTCTACGATCACCCAAATGGAGTCGTGTCCTCTGGAATTATGTGGTAGTACAGTCATGAAATCCATAGATATCCCATCCCACTTCCACTCCAGGACCTCCAAGGGTTGTACCAAGCATGCTGGTACCTGGTGCTCCGCCTTCACCTACTGACAGGTGAGGCATCGAGAAACGAACTATGCCACAACATTCTTCATACCCAACCACCAGTGCAGTCGTCTGAGATCTTGGTACGTCTTCGCTACTCCTAGAGGTACCACCAAAGGGGATGTATGAAACTCCCTCAGCACCTCCTCCTCCAAAGCAGTTGGTACCATGGTACGTCCTCTGAAAAGAACGAAGTGCTCTCCTCCTACAAAGAATCCATCAGGTGCCTGTCCTAAGGATATCTGTGTATGTCGCATCTCACAGTCAACGTCCCCATGTTGTGCCTCTCTGGCCCGCTGAAGAAGTGGTGGAGTGACTTTGAGAGACTGTAGAAAGTCTGCCCCATCTATATCCATGAAGGACATCTATAACGCGGCTAGCTGCTTCGTCGCCTCTCCATGTAGTTGGATGCCCATCCTCCTGCTGAGAGCATCGGCTACTACGTTCCCCTTTCCAAGAGTATAGACTATCTAAAAGTCATAGTCCTGGAGGAACTCAAGCCATCGTCGATGTCTCAGGTTCATATCCTTCTGCAATAATATGTACCTGAGACTCTGGTGGTCAGAGTAGACTGTAAAGTGATCGCCCATTAGATAGTGCCGCCACATCTTCAAGGCGAAGACCACTACTACTAACTCCAGGTCATGGGTAGCGTAGTTCTTCTCATGCTGCCTCAACTGTCATGATCCATAGGCGATCAATAACTGCTCCTGCATCGGGACACACCCGATTCTGGTCCCTGATGCATCGTAGTAGACTACGTACCCTAATCCCTCCTCCGGTAGCCTCAAGATGGGCGCACTGGTCAATCTCTGCCTCAGCTCCTGGAAGCTCTGCTGACATCTATCTGACCACAAGAAGGATTTACCCTTCTTTATCAAAGCTTAAAGTGGTGCTGCAACTCTGTAGAAGTCTGGAACAAACCTCTGATAGTACCCAGCAAGACCTAGGAAACTCCGCACCTCTGTCACGCTCCTGGGTGGCTCCCAAGCTAGCACTTCCTTGATCTTTGCAGGATCCACCGCAACTCTCGCCTCAGAGATGACGTGCCCTAAGAAGTGGACCTCTCGAATCCAAAACTGTCACTTCGAGAGCTTACCAGAAATCTGGTTCTCTCAGAGTGTGTCTAGTAAAACCCTCAAGTGGTAGGCATGCTCCTCCTTAGAGGTCGAGTAAATCAATATGTCATCGATGAAGACTAATACAAATCGATCGAGGTAAGGCTGGAAGATCCTGTTCATGAGACTGATGAACACTGATGGAGTGTTGGTTACACCGAAAGGCATAACCAAGAACTCATAGTGGCCATACCGACACCTGAAAGCCGTCTTCTGCACATCCTCGTCTCGAACTCTGAGCTGATGATAGCCTGACATGAGGTATATCTTCAAGAACCACCTTGCTCCCTTAAGCTGATTAAAGAGGTCGTCAATCCTCAGAAGCGGATACTTGTTCTTCACAGTCACATGATTCAGGCAATGGTAATCGACACACAGTCAAAAGCTCCTGTCCACCTTCTTGGCAAACAAAATCAAGGAAGCCCAGTTTGAAACACTGGGTCGAATGAATCCCTTGCCCTGCAAATCCTCCAGTTGTACCCAAAGCTCACGAAGCTTTGTGGGAGACATCCGATATGCTGGTGTAGATGTCGGTGATGTCACGGGGTACAGGTCAATGTAGAAGTATACCTCTCTGCGCGGAGGTAGTCCTAGGACATTGTCAGGAAAAACGTCCGCATACTGATCCACCACAACAGGAAAACTCGGACACCACACGTCAACTGATCTTAGGATGAGGCTAGCCAACTGATGAGTGACTGGTTGTCCTCTCTTCGGCGTGAGTCCATCATGCGCTGCAAAGGCTCCCTTCTTGCCGGTGAAGGTTAGCTTGCTCCCATCGGTGTGGACACACCGCACCTTGCACCTAATACGGTCGATCTGAGCATGGACCGTAGATAACCAATTGATTCCCAAGATGACATCGTCAGACCTCGACGCTGCTACAAGAAGATCCAAGCCAAAGATCTTACATCCAGGAGTAAGATCACACTTTCATCACCAGTGCGTAATCGTCAAGTCTTCTCCCGTAGGAGTCTCTAGCTGTAAGGATCGAGCAAACGACTTTGTTGGAATCTCCATGCTCCGAACAAGGGCAGCGGCAATGAATGAATGACTCGCTCCTATGTCTATAAGAATTACAGCAAGGGTGGAGTAGACACAGATAGTACCTCGAATCATCTCTAGTGCACCATCGTCATAGACCTCCATTGCCTGAAGCTGAGCCTGCCTCTGTCCACCAGATCCTTGTGGTCAGGCTGGACCTTCTGGTGGTGGTGGTGGTAGAGCCCCAAAGCGTCGTCCACCACATGCTTCTTGGCCAGCTCCTCTACCTCGTCCACCTGCTCCCTGCAAATCATCACAGTTGAACCTCTTCCTCTGCCTGGGTGGTCCCTCAACCATCTGTTGCTCCTCTGCATGGTGGTTCTGGCAGTCACGAGCCATGTGGCCTTGCCCGCCGCATGCATAGCAATGTCTGCCTCTCGATTGACTAGTTCTACTGCGTGTACCCCGCACGTCTAAACCAGTGTCCTGAGGTCATCCACCTGATGTCCTGGTCCTCTTGGATATCTGAGACGTATGTCTACTACCAGCTGCAGAAGACTATGTTACGTGTCGCCCAGTGGTAGGCCTCGCTGCTGGTGTAGGCTCAGCAAGGAAGCTCTCCATAGGAAGGGCTCGCTCTAGTACTACTGCCTGAGTCAGTATACTGAGGGAGACCATCGAAGCCCTGATGTCATGCCTCATTCCTACTCGAAGTTCTGGTCCCAGAAGAATGGGTCACGTACCATGTCTGTGGAGTAGCAAGAGAGATCGGTAAACCTCACTGAGTACTGGGCTACAGTCATACTGCCGTGCCACAACTGTAGTAGCTCGTGAATGCGCACCGCATGGAGGGTGGCCGGAATGAACTCTGAGTGGAAGAGGCTCTCGAAGTCCATCCAAAGAAGATACGCCTCATGGTTAACCTGGAGCCTCAGGCTCCACCATCTACTAGCTACTGCATGCAGGAGACTCACCGCAAGGATCACCATGAGGTCAGCTGGTGTCCCTACTAATCTCAAAACTCAAACAACAGCCTCCAGCCAATCCTCGGTTGCCTGAGGATCCATCTCCCCGTGGAACCTGGGCGGTCTCTAACGCTGAAACTCGTGCAGTGCACTAAGTCAACGTGCTCTCTCAGCTACTGGGGCTGGTGGAATCTATGGCTCAGTGGGTAGAGGTACCGCCAGTGCCTCCGCTGTAATGGGGCCCTACACCGAGGCCTCGTCCCTCGGTGGGATGCCATCTCGCAAAAAGCTCGGAACCCTAGATAGCTGCCATCATGGGGCCATCCTAAAAAGAAACAGGTGTTCCATAGTCAATACAGTATACCTGGTGAGCTGACACAAGTAATCACAAAGAAAACTCTAAAACACACAAGCAATCAATGTTTTCGTGCATTGAGTCAGAAATCAGAAGTCACGGTCCTGGTGTATGGATACGTCAGCTGCTACACCAACACTGGACTCCCTGGACTGATAAACACACTCAATACCCTTAACACTATTGCTTCATGTAGAAGAAATTATCAGAGTCCTATGTTCTGCAGTAGAACCGATTCCTCTGATAGCAATTTTCACGACCCGTCCTCAGGGCCCGTGTCGTGACTACCCCATGGCCACCTTCCATAGGCCAGAGGGCTGGAGACTATCACCAAAGGCATAAATCCAGATAAAAGGGAAGGCATTGCCTTTAAATAAGAAAACAGACACCACAGTGTACACAAGCTGAAGTAAACACTAACTAAGTTCAGGAAAGTAAACGAGCCAGTATACAAACCCAACTGAAAGTGCAATAAAACTGAGAAAAGTAAAGTAAAACAACTGGTAAGTAAAGAATCCTCCACTGAAACTTCCTCCGGAAACCCCACCTGAATGGTGGGTACAGATGGTCCCCTCTTCTCCTCAAATTCTTCCGTCCACACTGTGTACATCTCGCCTGATAGTCCATCTCCAGGTACCGTCCTGCTCCTCAAGCCTCAACCAAGATCAGCGCTGTATGTCGTCTGTAACCAACACAACGTAGTGCTGGTGTAGCTCATGCAGGGGTGAGTATACGATACTCAGTAGGGTCCCCAAGACCCCCGAAGGCCTCCAGTATCAATAAAGGATAAACCACAAAGGAAAGATACAAATACGAAGTATCAACCAACACTACTTAGGTATATGACCATACATATACCTAAGTTAACAATTCCAGTTTGGATCCAACTTCCGAGACCAAGTTCCACCCAGTCCACATAGGAAAGTTCAACCCAATCCACACAGGAAAGCACAACCCAATCCACACAGGATAGAAAATTAATCATATCGAAGATATTGATTGAAAATCAAGACTCAACTCACACAGGTATACTATTCATGATGAGGGGTGGAGATGATTGATGTAGCCCTTGAATCATCTCCTCTGTCAACCCCACGTAGGATCCAAGTATATATGTCGTCGTTTCCAGACCCACGTAGGATCCAAGTATAGTAACCAACGCTACCGAACCCACATAGGATCCAAGTACAGTCGTCCTCACTATAGAACCCACGTAGGATCCAAGTACAGTCGTTCTCGTTGCTGAACCCACGTAGGATCCAAGAACAGTCGTCATCACTGCCGAACCCACGGAGGATCCAAGTATAGTCGTCATCACTGCCGAACCCACAGAGGATCCAAGTACAGTCATCATCGTCATCGCAGTCATAGCTAGCTCTAGGGTTCCCACACACAGCACGCTCGATTCCGGGAGGGTCCGCTCCACGAGACAAGGGGTTCGATACATCAACTATCATGAAGTTCAGAGTTTATGTATCGCAAAGTTCCATCTCATCAATAAGAACACATCGCGATTGACGGCACGTCAATCAGACACCCGGTCAGAGAGTTATTGGCTTTTTCGTCCAAGGGGCCTGGTTAGTTTTTAAGCTAAAACCAACCCAACTGTACTCCATTTGCGTCCAAACCTCGAGCATAGTAAGCCAAAAAGAATCGTCTCACTAAGAAGAATCCAACAAAGTCGATAGCACGTCATTTGGATGTCCGGAGATCAAGTTATAATTGTTTCCGCTCCAAGGGCCCGGTTGGTTTTTTCTTCAAACCAACCCATCCATACACAAAGTTCTCCAAAAACTTGAGTGTAATATGAAAAAACAACCGTATCGATCCAATGATCCCAACACAACTGACGGTGCATCGATCGGAGTTCCGTAGCCCATGTTATGGGCGTTTGAACGGATCTGTCCGAAAAGAGGGGGTTTGGGCCCGGTCCAACCCGGCCCAATACCCCCTGGGTCGGCCCGAACCGGGCGACCCGACCCAGGTCCGGGTCCGGCCCAGTTAGGTGTGGCGTGGCCCGGCCCGGTGCGGGGGTCCGGGCCGGCATGACTGGCCCGGCCCGGCGCGGGCAGCCCAGCCTGGCGCGGGCGGCCCGGCCCGCATGGCCGGCGGCTCGGCTCTCGGCCGAGCAGGATGCGAGGGGGGGGATGCCCCCCTTGATTGATGAAACGGCGGCCCCCCTTTCAGGTGGGTTTTTCCCTAGTAAAACTGAGGGGCGGTCCGGTGCGGGCGACCCGTCCCGCGTGGCCGGCTGCTCGGCTCTCGGCCGAGCAAGATGCGTGGGGGGGGAGCTGCCCCCCTTGATTTAAGAAATGGTGGCCCCCCTTTCAGGTAGGGTCTGCCCTAGTAAAACCGGGGGTTACGCCCCTGGTTATTCGGAAAAGGCTGGCCATTTTGGCCGGCCGGTGAGCTGCCGCGGGAACCCCGTGGGTCCCGCCACCTAATGTATTGGCGGCCAGTTGAGTCCGGCCTCCCCCTTGCTGAACCGCCGTGGCAAAAGGCCACAGATCTTGCCCATACGGCACGACACAACGGTGCTGTGCCCCTCTTCCGAGGCCCGCTCTTGGCTGCGGCCTCATTTGGCTTCACTGCCACGGCGCGACGGTGCCACGCTCCTTCGCCGCGTCCCGCTCCGGCCGTAGTTCTCTCGTTCCCACACAGTGCAACGGCACCGCGTCGCCTCCATTTCAAACCACGAAGAAGATCAACAACAAAAAGGGGAAGAGGATCGGCAGTGTTTGTGTAGTCCGACCTCCTCCCGTTATATTGATAGCAAGTGGCGAATTAAATTAACGAAGAACGTCAAATTAATCTTGAACATAAAATCAAACCCTACCTCAAATAAATTTTAGGAATCTAGCATTGCGGAAAACTTCTTCGGGGAGTGAGGCTCTGTATACGTCGATGGAGAACATCCGGGGAGGAAGCGTCATCTCCCTTTCTATGACACAGAGAGAAGATGGAACGGCGGGACGACGTTCTTTGTCGAAGTAGGGATGTTCTTCGCCAGAGAAGATGAATTTCCTCAACAGAAGAAGAGCTCTCCCTCTCTCAATTCTCAACACAACAACTAACCCCAAAATAAAATAAGACTTGTCTTGTTTTATTACTTCAAGCCATTCATTTTAATTTCTAAAAATTCAAACAAAAATCTAACTTAATTAATTAATTGTGTTGTCTTGAATAAAGAGGAGAGAGGAGAGAGTTACAAATTAATGGGAGTTAACATAACATATGTGAGGGTTTTAGAGAAGTTAGGAAATTTGAAGGGGTGGGGATCGTGTGGTCCCCACTTCACTTATATCCTATCAACATGAGTTAGGATTTTAGTGGGTCCCACTCCAACTCCCATACCTAGGAACAAACCACCTAGAAAAGAGAAATACAATTGTGACACAACTTTATTTCAATTTACACTTAATCCATTTTTAAAGAAATCCTCCTGAGAAAACGAAACTCCAAGAAAGGTATTCCTAAGCAATTACCAGTGCTGCAGTTTCATCGGTGCCCTCATATTTCGATTCTGAGCACCGGTTCAAAAGATAGAAAAACTCGCTCGTTCGTTCACTAAACGTACCCGAGCTAAACTTCGGAAATTGATTCCGGGCACACCGGGCCTTGGAATCAGGTGCCGTAAGAATCTGCGTACTCGTAAAATCTGAAAGAAATTAAGAAAAAAATTTCCATGAAATTTACAGGTCTTTACAGTTGGTATAGTAACAAGTTCTAAAGGTCCCAATAGAAGAGGTTCTAGAAACACAAGTACTGCATAGGATCTCAAGAGAGGTAAGGGAACCAGAGATATTTGGTTTCCTAGTCACCGAGGATGGGGAATCATTATTGTTGGTCAATGATGAACCTCTCTCCTATAAAGAAGCTGTAGAAAGCTCAGAAGTTACAAGATGGCTAGAAGCTATGAATTCTGAGATGGATTCCATGTATCAGAACCAAGTCTGGGTTCTGGTCGATGAGCCAGTTGATGTAAAGCCTAGTACATGAAAATGGGTATTCAAGAGAAAACTGAACATAAAAGGTCATTTTAGCAACTATAAAGCAGTACTAGTGGCTAAAGGATTAAAACAACATTAATGAATTGACTATGATGAATCTTTCTTTCCATTTTCCATGTTTAAATCCATAAGAATCATACTTTCCATAAAAGCTTACCATGACAATGAGATTTTGAAAATGGATGTCAAAATATCATTCCTTAATGGGAATCTTCAGGAAGATGTCTATTTGACACAACAAGAAGGGTTTGTGACACCATGTGAAGACAAATGGGTTTGCGAGTTGAAAAAATCCATTTATGGATTAAAGCATGCATTCAGGTCATGGAACATTCGATTTGATGAAGCCATAAAGAAATTTGGTTTCCTTAAGAATGAATGTGATCCATGTGATTATAAGCGGTTTAATGGGAATGAGATCATTATCCTAGTAGTATATGATGATGACATATTGCTTATTGGAAATGTTGTACCTGTCTTACAGTCTGTTAATGACTGGTTGAACAAGTGTTTCTCCATGAAGCACTTGGGTGAAGCAGCCTACATTCTAGGGATCAAGATCATTCATGATAGATCTAAGAGGCTTCTTGGACTATGTCAGGGTATATACATTGACCAAATACTAAAGAGATTTAGTATGGAACAATCAATGAGGGGATTGGTTCCAGTGTCACATGGCCTGCATCTTTCTAAGAAAATGTTTCCTTAGACACAACAAGAGAAAGATAGAATGAGTAAGATACCATACGCTTCAGCTATAGGGTCCATAATGTGTGCCATGTTATTTACCAGGCTTGATGTTGCCTATGCACTGAGCATGGTAGGAAGATATCAAGAAGATATAGGATAACAACATTGGACTGCTATTAATATTATCCTTAAGTATCTAAGAAGAACTAAGGATGTGTTCCTGGTGTATGGAAGAGACGAGGAGCTTGTTATCAGAGGGTATGCTAATGCTAGTTTTCAGACTGATCAAAAAGATCCGAAGTTGCAATCTAGATATGTTTTTTGTCTCAATGGAGGTGGTGTGAGTTGGAAGAGTTCAAAGAAGCTCTTTTTCACCGATTCTACAGTGGAGTCTGAATATATAGTGGCTTTTGATACAGCCAAAGAAGCTATCCGGATTCATAACTTTGTCCAGGAGCTTGATGCGGTGCCTAGCAGTAATGATCCTATCATGTTGTATTGTGATAATACCGCAACGGTGGCTCTTGCGAAAGAACCAAGGTCAAATCAACAGACAAAGAACATACACTGAAAGTATCACCTCATAAGGTATTTCTATCAAAGGGGTGTAGTTGCAGTGAGCAGAGCTTCCATGGATGAGAATTTGGAGGACCCCATGACTAAAACCCTATCTTCGCAGAAGCATGAAAATAATGTGAGAGCTACCATGTTAAAGTTTGTTATCAGTTGGATCAAGTCTAAGTGAATGTCTTTTGGAGTTGGTGGCCTAGAACCAACTACTTTGTACTTTATTCATTAATAAAAGCCTTATCACATCTTCATTGTTCTTCTACGTGACAATGCATGTGATAATGTCTTAAGGATAACTATTGCATTAAAGGGTCATAGCGGATCCCTTCTATGATGAGAACCCAGAATTCCCATAACACTATTCTTGAATATATGTTCTATGGCTAGATGATGTTATTTGAGGGACACAAATAATACATGCCATTAGGGGTGAGGACTTATAAAACTTTGAGGCACCTTCTTTTGGTGTGTGCCCTTGGTAATATCCAGGAGGATATTAGGAGAACGAGACCCACTAGTAGGAAATCCACATTTCATAGTGTCATTGGATGTTCCTATAATGTGTGTATAGGTCATTAGACATTAAGATTATTATTAATGGGTATTACAACTCATGCACTTAGATGTATTGATGAAAATTGTGACGACACACTGTTCTACGTTGGGTGCATCACGAGTAATACTACATTAATAAATAATGTGAGAAAGGATTTGTCGCTTCTGTTCCATAATATAAGTAGATATCTCAGGCCCTTTGATGGAATTGATATAGCCAAAATAAATCCATGTCCATGGTATGGTGTGGTGGATTTCTATTCTGGAAAGTCAAATAATGAATAATCGAGCACATGGGTTGATAGCACTAGCATGCAACCCGCTTTATTTGAGATATTGAGACAAAGGGACTATTTTACACGGTAAGAGTTCGTATGAGGTGACACGTCAATGTGGAGTAAACAACTTTCTCTTGGGTTCCTTGACCCGTTTCTAGAGAGCAATCTTGGACTTTAGGCAGGCCTGCCTAATGACAATGAGAAAGAGGCCTAGAGGTTCAAACAGTAAGTGTGTCCATGTATCTCAGTTAAATATTAATTTAAAAATTTGAATAAATATTATTCCCAACTGTGGTTTAATAATTATTCAAGGATATATGATCAAATTTATTTCTACACTAGTTATTTGAGAGAATATATTGTGGGAAAAATAATATATTTATTAGTGAGTAATGAAGTTAAATTTATTTCAGAAATAAATTGCCATTATTCAAGGTCTAATAAATGTGGTGGAGGAAATAAAGGAAATAAAAACAAGTACACACCGTGTATTAATGATGACACGCCAAGTAATTTTTAGTCAGTATTTTGAAGAAATAAGATTGTTTTATTAAATCATATTTATTATAATTAGAATGGATGCATGTCGGGGAATTAATGATTCGACATGGGGGTTTTCAATAAGAGTTAATGACATAAATAAAATGTGTAACGCGTTTATTTATTGTCATAACTCTATAACCTCAAACCCGATTATAAATATCCTCACAACACCAACACTTTTCCCCAATCATTGTGCACAACTATTTTGGAGAGTTCTCTCATGGTTGAAAGAACACCTTCCTCCAAGAACTATCTCAAGACCGAGAGAGATCCACCACCACCGGATCAAGGTGATCGAAGGCAGACATCACAAGTGAAGGTTCTTCCTTGCTAGCACTCAGATATCCCTTCGACGAAGTCCGAAGATATGTAGAGCATGTGTGGATCGCCTCTAGAGGAATCCTACACTTGGATTCTATGAATCTATGATAGATCACATCGGATCGTGACTGAAGACATCAACGAAAAATAATTCCATCAAGGTAATTATTGTTAATTAACTAAATTAATTATAACCAACATATGATGATCCAATATCCATGGTTTCGGGACTCCCTCTTTTGCTTTTCTTTCTTCGTTCTATTCCAAAGATCTGACATTTTACATCATGATAGATCTCAGATTGACCATTGTTAATGCTAAAATTAAAGTTGGAAAAACCCACCAAAGTGCTTCCGCTGTGCCTGGAACCTACACAATCCACACAACCATCAAGAAAAAGCCACTACACGTTGGGAACTACTCGTACACAAAGTGATGGCCAGTAAAATCCTTGGTTGATAAATACATGAGGAATTTGCATAAAAACATAATGAACGTAGGGTACAGGTTATTAAAAATGGGTACACATCATGTACCTGGTCAAAATTCTTAATGCGTGAGACTCGCATGTTACACTAGAGATCTGTAGGAAAATGATGTGGATCAATGGTACACATCTTTACCATGGGTAAACATCATGACCAAAATTTCCTATTTAAGTAGAGTAGTAGAAGAGAATTAGAGACACTTCTGGACAATATTATATCCTCTCTCTCGATCCCTTGTGAACTATTTCACCATTTTCCTCTCAAACTCTAAATTACAGTATATTCTGTGCATTTTTAATAATCCAAGAGGCATGGGGTTTTTTTTCAATGCATTCAATTTACGTTATCACATTTAGACCTGGTTTCTATTCCTCTTTCTCATGTAATATCTTTTTATAATTTTTAATTTCTTCATGTATTTTTATTTTAGTTATCTTTCCAAAAATATCTTGCATGATTCTGATTCCATTATTTTTTATTAATAAATCAAATATTCTATCTCTCATTTATTTAATTGCATTTTACCATGCCATGAGTAGCTAAATCTATAGGGGTAGGGATCAAGTGACATATCTAAATAATTTAAATACACCTTAAAATCTAAACATGGGAAATCCAATTGAAATAGTAATTAGGATTTGAATTCAATTTGCATTCCATTTGTATGAACATCCCTGACCACATGAAAATAAAATAAATGACTTGATCTTATTTGGAGTAGAATGAGCTATGAACACTATCTCAAGAAGATTTCTGTCTAATAAGAGAAGATTAATGAACTTAGGTTGTGGCTATTTCCTGACCATGAAATAGCTACTTCCTTGGTAGAGTTAGGAGACTATGACCAAAGTAAACTAGTGAACCATGTTTCTTTATAAAATATGTCATAGGATTTTACTATGGTTAGACTTATAAGTCATCTGTCACCCAAATTATTGACTTGATCCCAATCCCTCATTTATCAATTTAAGCCATCCCAATTAGAACTCATATCTAAATTCCAAATCATAGTACTTCTCGAAAAGACTCCTTTTCAGAAATTGAGACCATAATTCTTCAAGACAAATGGCAGTCTCCCTGTGGATTCGACCCCACACTACCACTATACTACACCCTTGTAGTTAGTGAAAGTTTGGGTAGAATATAATTTCTAAATTTGATCCATGATAGAGGAAGTAACAACACCACCACATAAGAGGCCATCAGATACCCCACATTTCCACACAACTAACACTTTCTATAAGGTGTTGGGAAGAACTTTCAATATTTCTTGACCTTTCCATAGTCAACATACTATGAAAGTCCTCCCTGATGGTGATAAAAAAGTTATACAACATTCAACCTACTTATTTGAACCCACATAAACATCCTCATTCTTTCACTCCCTGTAACTAGAAGTGGTACCCACCAAATTAGTAGATTTTCCACACAATTTAGTAGTAAAGGATGGAAGAAAACCAGCTTCTCAATCCTTCTATAGAACATTATTTATAGTCAAGGGCCTATGAAGAACCTTCAAATACATGGTCAGGTAAAAAAAATTAACCTTATGCATGATATCAGGAGTAATATCAATATCAATCTTTGTGGACTTCGGTGCCTCATTTCTATCCAAGAGGGGAGAAAAACTAAGTAGATTAGTGAAATGATTGGAGTACATAAATATCATCATAGATCCCTAGAAGTTCTTGATAAATATGTAGGTATGGTCAAACATCATCATGTTGGGAAACAATTCCTTGAATAACATTTTCCTAAAGAACTCCCAATAAAGACCCTCAAATTTACCAACATGTCCAATGACACCCCAATATCCCTAGGTGGATACATGATTCATAAATACCGCTAACATTACCTTTTGGTCCTAGGGTGTCCTGTCTGTGTTGAATATTCCCTTAGTGATATCTATGAAATCATTGGCTTCACGTGGTCCCCCAATACCCTAGAAGGCTAGAAGATGGTTGAGATGGAATTCATGGGTGTATTAAACGATGGTCTATTGTACACCACCATGGATAGGGAAAATATAAAGGGCTCAAGGATGTATTGGATCTAATTTATGAACCACTCGAAATGGTGAGAGAGCATGCCCAATTGCATTCTCTTTCATAGCTTATAGTGGAACTGCAATTTATTCCCTAGAAAGTGTATTTAGGAATCTCTAAGGTGGTCTTTTTCTAATTTCCAAAATGATCATTTTTAGTCCCCTCAAAAACATTCTTATATGAGAAAAACTATGTAATTATTTTCGATCACATTTGGTATATGTATGATAAACTATCATAAGAGGTTTACCTAACCAGAAGGCATAACCAACCTTGTACTACTGAAAGATCTCGATACCTATATGTTAGTCAAAATCATTTATATATATATATATATATAATATTACAGCATCATCAAGTTCAACTAATTAATTCCAATGTGATATATCACAATAGAGAACACACATATATAACTCAACAGATAATATATTCCCATCCAGGGTAGATAGAAATGTTTATGAAATAAAAATAAATAACTATTATACCATATACAACATGAATATATATACATTAAATGTGATTCTACATTCCAATAATGATGAAAGAACACACCCAAATCCCATGAAACTGTAACAACCATCCTATGAATGGTAACATAGTGGTATGCTACAGATATGATAGCTGAGAACATGGAAACCCCCCAACATGAGTCCAACACAACCTATATACTTTATACCATGTACTAAAATAACCAATAAGGGAAAAAAGGAAACAATAAATTGAAATCATTTTATAACATCTCAAACCAAACCACTGGGTCATTTTAATCAGAGAGCAGTATGACCTCATGTGTGCACCACCATAAGTAATAGGTTTCCGGCTTGTCGTGATGGTCTATGGATATAGTGGGGATACAATAACCAAGATAATCATAACCATATTACATAACCTGAATAAAATATAAAAATAATATATAATATCAAGGTCGAAGATAATATAGCACAATGTAATAACAAATGTCACATGAGTTATGCAAGTAAATAAATTAGGACCCCAATGTGGAAACCCAAACCAAAGTCTATGAAGTGAATTTAAATAAGTGAATTAACACTACTGAAAGATATGATATTTGTCCCAATATCTATATTATTTCAATGATCCTCTGCTCAACTATTTACCAAGGTTCTCCTTCCCATACATGGATCTCAAATAATTAAGTATATGCATAGATTGAGATGTTTGTGAATTGTGTGTGTAATAAAACCTAGTAAGGTACCAAAATGTGTCCTTAAAATGTGTTCCCAAGTATAACATATGTATTCGATTTCAAAAATAAATGATAAAGAAATAATAAGTGATCACATACCGAGAACTCATGTTCAATCCAAGACACCAAAAGTCCTCTCTATACCTACATTTTCTTTATGATGGAAGGATTGTCATAATGAATTTTGGTAGTAATCAAGAGACTAAATAAAGTTTGGTAAACATGTCTCTTAGTAGTCTCAATACATCGAGTTTGATTGGTATATAAGAGCATTTCATTCTAGCTCCATTATTGGTCGGACTACAAGATCCTTATATTTTGTCAATGCCTCGGGTTGGGCCACATGATCTTCAAACCCCACTTTTTATTCCATGGTTCTAGCCTCATGGTTATCATGACATACCCTTTTTATAGGTTTATCCTCATCAATTTCAAATGGTGTACACACTTCTCCTTTTATGTATTATGTTAATATAATTATCCACAAGTTCTAAGTACCATAAGAAATAACTCTAATGTAATAGTAACTACATATACTAAAGTAGAGTACAATAAGTAAGAATATAGTAGGTCATCATGAGAATTCAAAATCAATATAAAAGAAATGTTATAATTATCAAATAAAATAACAAGATACAATATAAATACTCATTCAATCATGAATTATATATGGTTCTCATGAGTAGCACACACAAAACCCCACATACGATCACTATCATGAATTTTAAAACAAGATTTTCCAATACAAGTATCACACAAAGGAAATAAGTGTTTACAAGGGCCCCAAATGGTAAGGAACTTTCTAACTTAAAATTTTTCACAGAAAAACCTGGACCCATGTGGAATGATATGTTAGATTTATCCAAATTGAGATTGTACACTATGAACACCTATAATCAATCCCAAATTAAACACATAAAGGTTATAGAACATGATGAAATATAATTCCATGCCAATAGTGAATGGTTTACATAAACATACCTATTGGGATCTACCAATGAATCAATAATAGAGATTATTTAAAATTGGTTTCATCAAGATTATTAATCCAACACATTTTATCAACGATCTAATAATTCATCATTAGATGGAATCAAAATCCAATGACTGGGTAGTTCTATGTAAAATATATAATTTTTCTCAAGGGAAAACTGTTAGATCTAGAAATAAACTAATGAAAATATGTTTTTGGATCACACACAATAATTATTGATTAGTATCATCTTTTGACTACAAGTTTCATTCTTAAAATGGAAGGAATTAAATAGAGAGTCCTATAGATTTTCAAGATTTGTCTTGGATTCATGTAGGAGGAATAATGAGTAAAAATGGATATATAATGACCATTAAATAGGATTTTTGAAATATTAATCCACACACACATGGTTTTTTTCCATGGTATGATAAACTGTGCACTAATCATGAATGACTTACTTCCTTTTCTAAGCACCCTCATGGTTTGGTCACACTATTTTAAAAACCATGAAAAATACATTATTTTGGAAACTTAGAAATGTCACCGATTTATTCAGTCAAGGATATATATTTTTTAAAACATGAACCTTAACTATGTTCCACCCCAAGTTCCACTACCTCTAACTATATTGTTTCTAAAAGGATCATCACTGTTTGAAAAAATCGTGCTCTAAATGTGTACCCTCGAAACTACTTCTAAAACCCTCCAAAATCCTCCAGAAAACCCTATAAATCACCTTAAATAATTCATATTTACCAAAATAATTATTAAATAATAAAATTAATGCATAAATCACTTCAAATAAATCAAGGCTATTACACTAATGAAATAAAAAAATATGTAAACTTGGAATGAAAAATTTGTGTTCGTATACACTACACTTTTTTTACCGACGAATCATTTATTATCCATTCACAATGAAGATAATAGTTGTGGAAGACAAAATAAATCTTAACTCAAGTGTTTTTCATTAAATAAGTTGAATTAACCATAGTTCAGCTGGGATTCCCCTTATACCCATGATGTCTTAACAAATCAAAGTCAAGATGTGGAAGAAGATGGATAGATTTGGTTTTGAGGGAGTTTCATCGAAGAATGTGTATGAGTCCCATGTATCCCTAATGAATTAGTGTTTTATCATTATATATATCCATTGGGGAACTCCCCATGTATCCATGAATTTATACTTTCATTATAATGTATGAGTAAATATATCAACCGATTTGTGAAACTTGATTCATGAATGCATCAGACTCCCATTCATTTCATTTTATCAAAAAATATCATGTAATGATAGTCAACATGTAAGACTATAAAATGATTACTATATTAATTTATCTTATAAAATTTAGGATTTTATCCAAACATATGATATTCATCTATATTATATCACCCAGTCATATAGTAAACTTAAAATGGAATTGGAATCAAATCTGATTCCATACCTTATGATATACTTTATATCATAAAAAATATATCCCAAATGGAAATAGTTCATATTATAAAACTGATTTTATTATCACGTATGATTGATATTTTTTATATAAAATATATATAATATATTTAGGGAATATCACCATCAGTATCTTCCACACATAAGTCCATGATTTATTACTTTTGGGTGATTACCTGCAACTTATTATTAATATTCAATGATCACAAAAAATGATGACCGCCCTCACCATTAAAGGAAAACATTGAAATAAAAACCCAAATACATTCCTCTTTCTAAATATTTAATTTCTTCTACACATATACTAAGTATAACCAATCGAATCCAAGGATGATATAATGGTGCTCCATCATAGGCACTATGATTTAAAAAGAAAAACTCTCTCCACTAAATAAAAGACCACATTGTCAACAATTTTGTGTAGGTATGTGATCAATTTTGGTAGATATTTTTAGTTATAAAGGTTGGGATATGGACTCTATTTGGATTTAGAGACCTTGAATAAGGATATAATAACAAAATAATGGATCATTCTAGTAATTATGTGTATTAGTGCCTATGTGGAGAATACACTAATCATACCTAAAACTATGTGGGGAAATTATTTGTTATAGCCATGTTTTACTTATATTTGACCATTTCATAGGCTAGTATCTACCTAATCCTTGTATATAGTACTTGGTGGTAGTAGTGGTGGAAAAATATTGTAGTAAAATCTACCTTTGGATCTTCCTCCTCATCCACCAACATATCCTATATTATATGAACTCCTCCGGAGGACTACCCTATCTACCTTAGGGGGGACACTTATATTGTAATTACCAATACTATAGAGTTCCATACACTATTCGCCCATGAATTCCATTTCTCTCACATCAGGTGAGTAAATCACATACCATGTGTCCTCATCCTCATATGGTATAAAAGATTTTCTCTCTATGATGACTAAATCCTTTTCATGTCTCTCCTATAATAGGTATTTGAGATTATAACTATTTATATATATACCTATGATGTCATGAGCCTGATTCCTATCATGATCTTGCCGCTTTTTGATGAATTCAACACTCGTACAAGATACTCTGGATAACAACAGATCTCTCTATGATACCAATGTGGGTTAGTATGCAAAGTTTGAAAACTCCAGCACATATCTCCCTATGAAGGGCATGCCTAAATTTTTTTTCATAAAGATATCAATCCTAAATCTTATCAAGAGAGTACCTCATGTGTTCATTGAATCATGATGTATACTCCATGATAATTTTTCTACACTATTTCTAGCATAAATTCATTTTTATATGAACTATCATCAATGTATATGGGAAATATTCTTAGGAATTAGGAACATGAACTAAATAATTTGAGAGTCACTTTATCATGGGTATGGATAGTTAAGGTATATTAATGAATCATTATCCTATAGGGAAGGATATATTCTAGGAAAACTATTTCAAAAACTTTTTTGTACAAATAAAAACACCTAAGTCACTACCTCATGATAGTCCCAAACTTCATGAGGTTTAGGATCACCTAAGAACCTAGTTGTTATCTATTAAAAGAAATAAAAAATATACACAATCTACAAAAATAATTATATTTTAAAAATAAAAATTTCTTGTTCTCAACAATTAGAGTATTTATTTTACTACACCATTGGTGAAGGAATTTCTCACCGTACTATGTGTAGAGGTATTTATCCCTACTCACCTAAAGGGGATATATCATAGTGAGATTCTGGGATAGAGGCCTTGTCGCTTATCATCGAATTTATATAAGACTACAGTGATGGAATGGGTGGATCACAACTCTGACTTGGATTCTTATATATCATTTAACAAAATAATATCCTAAATTTTATATGATAAACCATGATTAGTTTAATATATCTATGGAGATGATCCAATATGTATAGGGGGAAAAATAGGAACTCTTACTTGATGAATCATCCACTTTACTTATTCCAAATAACTAATGGATCATATCTTTTAATTAAAAAACATGTTATTAGATTCATGAAAAATAGATATGCCAATAATCACATCAACATATTTTTCATTATCCTCGAATCCAATTTCAAGACCCATATATTGCAATTCCAAAATATTCCAAAACCAGACCTAACTGATACCAAAAGTCAAGATCCACCACTAGGAAAAAAATACACTACTCCCACTATAATATAAAATAACCCACTTGGATCCCACTTAGGAGGTATGTAAGAGGGTTTTTCTACAAAAAACATACCTCTAATTGTCCATGTACTAGTGATAAGAAGCAAGAAGGCATATCAAAAAATATAGAAGGCCTTAGATTATTGAACATATACACAACCACATGTATCCAAAGAAAATATTATAATGAAAACAATACATTTAAACCCACTAGAATATATAAATTCTTAAAATACACACTACTCATCGACATTGTATGTCAAACAATGCCTAAAATAAATAAGGAAAACATAATACTAATTACCCATATAAAATCCCACATAGAATTACTAAAATGATTGGTACTCTAAGATTGATAGATCCTCATAAAAACACAAACCTATGTAGATCACTAATGAGAACCCCTGAGATGTTTTAATTTCAACATTGAGCCTATTATGATCACCACAAAATTTTTCATTATCTATATAAGGCATGACACGTGTGAGACAAATTCCTATGATGGGGTTAACATATGAAGGTGCAGTATGACACCCTAAATAGTAAAAATGGTCAATAAAAATTCCATTAAGTTCAAAATCCAAAAGATAAATATAAGAATGTATATTTTGTTTAATGATGAATAACTCAATATATAAGAGAGTCTCACTCTTTAAAACCCAACAATAGATGAATCTATATCCCAAACAACCAAAATTAAATAGAACTACCTAGATTAAATATTACCCATGTAACCTCACAAATCATATGGAGGGTAACGTATACATTGATGAAGTATTCTAATCAATAAATGGATTTAAAAACACATATAGAGAAACTATACCTCTTTAAGAGGTTCACATTGAACAAGAGAGTACCGAACCTGATAGATAGAGGACATGCACACAAAGAGTGGGGATGTTTCTAAACCTATCGGTTATATAGGGATTCATGATTTGTCATGAAAAAAATAGTAAAACACCCACACATGAATTTTAGAAAGACCATTCATTGAGTGGGTGGGGGAGTAACAATATCTGTAAGTATGCTGGGGACCTGCAACTTTTGTCTCTCAAGTTGACAGGGGAGTATTGAAACAACATCAACACTCGGATCCTCACATCCAAACCCCATCATCGGCCTTAAAAAGATAAAAATAAATCCATTTATATAATAATGAATGTAATATTGAATGAAAAAAATGAATGGAACAATTTTGATCTACATTCAGAAGCCACTTGATAAGATATTCAATTCCTTAATTCCAACACATTGAGATAAATCTAAGAAAACAAATATAATTGAATTGAAGGGTATATGGACACTACTAGGAAATTATACATGGCGTGTTTGGGTATAGGAGGGAACACCCCTTGTTATTATCATGAACTATGCATGGGAGGTAAAAAAATATCATGGAAAAAATGTATGTACTATGTTTACCAACTATTTAGGCTGGTTCAAGTGAACCTAACCTAGTACAATATCCCACTCCATTGGCTAAAATTGTGGATTTCCCAGGCTAATGGGGAAAGTCTTTCTTGGACCGATAATGGTAAATTCCCTATGGAACCTTGAAATCCACCCTCTACTTGGTGAGAAAACTACCATTTAATCAATGGATACCAAATTCTATGGGTTAGTAACCCTATTTCCCCCACCTAGTTTTCCCAGAACCATAATGTCCTTGATAAACCACCCCTCCAACTATAGATACTCCCTCTCACTATTAGATGTTATCATGGTTATCTAGATCCATTTCACTCTAATGCCTCCTCATATATTTCCTATATTTCATGATTCATTCACCACAATATCTATTCTACCTCTGGATTGTTCCATTACACCATAGGCTATATTTAATACAAACACCAATTCCATTATTTTTTTATGAGAGAGAAAGGTGAGGGGGGAGGGGATTACGGAGGGAAGACTAGTGTTTGGGGAACAATACACCAATTTTGTTCCACCTATGGTTGGAAAAGATTTAGATCTTTGATAACAAGTTATATATACCATGATGGGGGAAATGCGGATCCAATTATTGAGCCTCCAAATAGTCACACTTTCTTCATTCTCCTTAAATCCATGTCTATTCATCATGCACACTAATCAAAAAAAATTATCAAATGAAGATCCTATAAAAAATATAACATGGGTATAAAAATTAAAGAATGATAATTTAATAATTAAATATAAACAAAAAAATTATGAAAAATGGAGTAATAACATTAAATTAAGACTTACCTTGTTTTTTTGGATTTAAGTTTGATGGAAAATGCAGTCACACGAGGCTCTATTAATGATCTCATCATATAACACACAATACTGATTATCTAATTCTATCTAATATTTCATATTTAAATAGGGTTTATAGAACCTAAATCTAATTTGGGATTACATGGAGGATTAAATTAGGATAATTTTATGGTTTTAAGTATTTTAATTAAATAATCAAAATAATCCAAGATCAGGGCCCAAAACCTGGACTAAAATTATACCCCCTACAATAACCCCTAGTTCTAGACATAACTGTGGTCTCATTATTTCAATACATAAATCTGTTTAGGGTTTAACAAATTTCATATGGATCTCACATGAATGATGTAAATTTAGTATATTATTTTAAATATAATAGAACTTAGTATCTAAAAAATATTAAAAAAGAAAAGGGATTTGTGAGCACCTGATAACATTTTATTTAAAATATGATAAGTGTTTATAGGAAAAAATATAGATCAATAAAATATTTGTTATTACTAATTTTATTATTGATTTTATTTTAGGGATATGGTACCATTCAACTCATAACATATTATTTAAATTATTATGTGGGTTGATATGAAAAATTCCATATAATTACAATATGAGTTATAAATAATTATATTGTTTCTATTATTTCTATGATAGGGTACCATTCACCATGAAACCCTTTCCCAAATGTGGTTCTCTTGGGTTTGACCCAATATTCAAGTTAGTAAGCACACTATCAAAATTTACATACTAGTATTACCACTCTCACCCTACTAAGTTGTAATTAATGGATGTTTAATTGATATGAAGTTTTTATATTATAGTTATTTATTGAACCCACACATGAATGATGTTTTATTTGTTTTTAATATATATTCATATGTTGTTGATGATTTTTTAGAGAATATTTTGAGTTTTATATATTACTGGAGTATAATTAAAGAAATTTGGTTTTTTATTAATGAAATATGGAAATCATGTGGTAAATCTAAAAAAATAGCTATGTCCTGAGCATTTAATAAGTCTTTTAGTTTTTTTTAAGAGTCCTTGGTTTTATGAAATATTGGAAAGGTAATTAAAATGAGAGGGTCATTATTTAGTATTTATATCAAAAATTTAGTGAGGTTAGGAGTTCATTTTGGCGTGTAAGGGTGATTCGTAATTTTATATGAGTTATTTACCTTTATGGTAAATTTTATAAGAATCATTGATATCCATTTTATGATTAATAAGATTTTTTAAGAGTAATTTACCATTATGGAGGATTTCTGAAGAGTTATTAGGGTCTATCGTATGAGTTAGAAGCATTTTATAAGATTCATCCCTCCTTATGAAATATTTCATAAGAGTAATAAAGGACAATGTAAGAGAAAAATGCATTTCATAATAGTCGTTTTCCTGTTATAAAATGTTACTAGACTTGGAAAATGGAAAAGTCATGGGAATATAGAGAAACACCTAAAATAAATTTTACTCTAATGATAAATATTGATTTTTGAAATGTGGATATGTTTGAAACATACATATAATTATAAAAAATTTAAACTAGAAAATTATATACTAATCCCTAAATATTAAATATCCGGAATAATTTTTATAATCATGATCTAATTTAATGTTAATGGTCAATGGATGATTATATATCTATTATGTTCCATTAAGGTGATTGTCATTATATGAAGGTACCTGCAAATATAAAATGATCTAAATCTATTCTAGAGTTTTTGACTATTTTGTGTTGTTAATAGAATACAATATTTATGTGAGTAATGAAGAAGTGATGTCATGGGGGACCTTTATTTTAAAAGAAAAGTAACTACAATAATCATCAATACACTATATGTTTCTTTGTAGTTATGATTCATTTTATTTTCATATAGTTTTTATGTTGATTCAAATTTGAGATAAGACCCTACTATTTTTTGTTATCACATGAAATTAGAAAGATTGATTCATTAGGTGAATTTTAATGATATAATACATATAATGAATATAAAATAAAATTAATAATCAAATATTCTATAGATTTTTATGGTATAGATTTTATGAAATTTAAAGTGCCAAGAATTTTGAAAATTATATTCATTATATTTTAGTGAATATATATGATGTCATAGAGATGAAGAAATGTTATTTTCATTTTTATAACTGTGGGGGGAGAATTCAGTATTTTCTTTTCAGAAGAGTCTTGAAGATTAATACACTTTGGAAGGATAAAGAACATCAAAATATTTTTATCCCATTCCAAAGGTTTAAATTAATTCTGGTTATCATTCATTAGAAGAAAATAAATATCTTTTTATGGTTTGGTCGGAGATAAAATTCGTAATTTGTTCAATGAATTGCCCTTTATTGTAGCTACTTATTGATAATAATATAAGACCAATTTCTTCATGTGATAAATACTAAAACACACCAGGGATATAATAACACCTTTTTGTAGGAGAGTCATGTTAACAAATGTATTTTGTTACTTTCAACTTATACACCACTACATTTTTAATAGACTTATTGAAGAAACATGTGAATATATTGGTTTGAAAATTAAGAAATATAAAAACACTATTTCAACCTCTCTTGATGGTTTTCATCTTTCCAGTGATTCTTTCATTTAGTATCATTTTATGGTTCTCTCTCAGTGATATCACAATTTTTTTGAAACAAATCAATATAATATATTCAAAAAAATATTATATCCTTTTTCTAAAAGGATTGCATATTTTAAAAGAAATAATTATACCATACCTTATCTCATTGGGTTTTAATATACTTGATTTTGTCTAATATGGGTTTAATCAGTTAGGAGAGATTTTAACAAGGCCTCTTATTGATTAGAATAAGATAAAAAGTGATGAAAATACAAGAAATTATTTATTATATTCTTAATATAATAAGATAAATAAATAATTTTCATGTTAAAAAACTAAAAATATAATTTGGGAAAAAGTTCATAGAATCTTTGAAGGAAATATGAAATTAATAGATGATTGGATGCAACATAGTTGAAAATAGTTTAAATATATAAGAATGTGTACAGAATAATCACTTTATGAATTTATTACTATGGTTAATGTTATTATTAGTTAAATATGAGGATTTTTAGAATACCATGAAGACATTATTGTGGTGAAGAAACATATGATAATTCTATAAGAGAAGGTTTATTGAAATATATTATCTCTTGAATATATAAATCTTGATAATTTCATTTTTGATGAACATCATATCACTCTAATAAATTATGAGAGATTAAGAGGAGAAAATCCTAAAATAGATGTGAATAATGAAATATTTATTTCCCAAAAATATTTAAATTATTTGAAGATGGAAGAACATAAGAATTTTTATGATAAAGAAGAAAGCATGAAATTTATTTCTGAAACTCATTCGGTTTGGATATATCATGTGTGCGGGAGGTGAGTATAAATGAAATATTTCATTAAAATATTTTAATTATGGGATATTTATCAATTTTATTATAATTTTACTGTGAAAATTAGATGTGAGAGTGAAAATGCTGAAGTAACTAGGAAGGTCAATAATAGGGGAAATTCACAGAATAAACATCAATCAAAATTCAAGAATAAATTTTCACAAATTTTTTTCAGAAATGTTTTCAAATAGTAGAAGAGGGTGTTTCTAATATTTATGAAAGTGGTGATGAATAATATATTCCTAGGGAAACTTCTTAGAACATTCTCTTGTCTAGAAAAAGAATAATTTCATTTATTAGAAGATGCCTCATAGACCAACAATGATTTTTATGTTGACGAAGGATACTTTTCAATTATGTATAATATGAGAAAAGAAATAAAAATATGTTTGAATGAAATCAATAGACTGAGAGATGAAATTTATCATCTTAAAAGAAAATTAAATAACCATAACAAAATTTATATTGAAAAAGAAAATCTGATCAGTGAAATTAAAAAATTAATGCTTTATGTTGTTATGAAAAAGAATATTATAGATGACATGAATCACATTATAATTCTCTGGGGCATAGAGGTACCAAAAAATAGATAATGTTTTTTATTTTTATATACATAATGAAAGGTGAAAAATTAATTTTTATAGGGATGATGAAGAAGAAAGATAATATTTAAAGAAAAAAACATCAATCATGGTTTATTTTAAGGAAGTTAGAGATGAGAAGGGAATGCATACAGGTATCTCACCTTAAAATAAATACAAGGATATTAAAGTGTCAAGTGGTAATTGCTTCTGCGTTGGAATTGAATAAATAATAAAAAAGGAAAAATTATATATTGGATGGGAAAATATTATATAATTAACCCCACAACCCCGAAAAACATAAGGAAGGATTCTATAAAGGGGTTTAGTTAAGAAAACTCTCTAGAACTCACATAATGGGTTCATTGATAAAAAATTTCAATAATAGTTTTTTATAGGAATACATGTCTATTTATTGATTGTTTTTTGGTACCTTTGGTTATAAATATTATAATTATTGGTAAAATAGGTCAATACTTGGATGAATAAGGGAGCATGAATATTATGGGATACAATAACAACATGTGGGAATCAATCAGAAAATCAAATAGTATTAGATAAATATTGAATTACCCAATTGTTTTGCTATTTTTTTAGACACCTTAAGATTTTATAATTTGTTTCATTAAATAAATAATATTTTCGATAGCTTTCTCCACAAGCAACACTATACATTAACGAAAACCACAATACATTTAAATAAAAATATAAGAATTAAATATAACCATTAAAACATATGTAATTTATTATTATTAATGAATATGAGTAACTTCCTTATGAAATAAGGTTATAATGTAAATAAAATGTACTTTAAATATTAATTAATTTTATTTAGTATTGAAAAAACAATTAAGAAATTCATTTAAGGTTTAAAAATATGTTTTTCTAAAATTGATTTTTTATTTTATGAAAATATATATAATATGATTAAATAATAATTAAATATATTGATAATATAAATGATATATTAACAAAAAATTAATTATTAATTGACAAGAAATATGAAAAATAATAGTTAACATTTTAAAAAATACTTTTTAAAATGGAAAAATATCTGCAATATTTTGGTATTTTATTTAAATAATGAATTATATTTTTCTGAATTTAATTATAAAAAACAAACAACATATTTAAATTAATCATAATAATAAAATAAATAGATTAAATAATCATATTTTTTAAAAATAATGTATTTTTTGGGGAATAGTGTAAAATAACATTTTTGAAAATATCATGGATTTTATGACATAAATTTAATATAAGAATAACATAAAAATATGAAACTTCTTCCCTAACCAAATATATGTATTACTATTAAAATTTAATATATTAAAATATTATGTTTGAATAATTGTTTTTTGATATTTTAGATCATAAGTAATATTTCCTAAAAGATTATTTTTAATACAAATTGCATTAGTATTTAAAAATTATTTTTTATCACTTCTATAAATTGAATCAAATAAAATTTATATTAAAATAATAATCCATGGTTTAAAATTATATAATAAGGATTACTTTATTTTTAATTCTGGGTATTAATTTAACTTATGTTATCACGGTAAAACATTAAATGAAAAAGTAATAATTCAAGGGGTAAAGAGATGGAAACTTGTTAAACAATGCTTATAATTGAGTGTTTTAGGTCTATATGGACGTTATATATTATCTTATACATTATTTATCAATTTTTAATCCACTTTCCTTGATAGGGATTCCCCATTATTGAATCTTTTTGGGTAATTAAAAAAAATTCACCCCTTTTCACTTATAAAGGGGTCACTCCACTCCTAATTTCCCATCACAAAAAAACCCATTATGATATACTATTGATCGACAAAAATCCATCATAAAACCCCCAGAAAAAATTAATTAGGTTTTGTTTCTTATCAAAATTCCATCCTTCAATGGTTTAATCCCGTTTATATAAGAGATAATCCAGATAGTATGGTATAGATTTTTAACCGCTCCTCCCCATTTCATATTCCATTATGTAATTTTCATCTACCAAATTTTTTCCCCATCATATAATGATAAAATTTATATAATTTTAACCAATTATATTATTATAATTTTCATACAATTAGAAAATAACTTCCCCTTTTCCATTAATAAAAATTAAAATGTTAACAATGTGTTTAGTAGACTCCCACCACTATAATGCAACATGTTTTTTTCATAACCACCTTAAAAGTATGTTTTTAATATGGATGTAAATATATAGTTATGATATTTATGAAATATTCTATATTTTTTAATTATAAACTCTATTACTCCTTTTCCCGGTTATGGGGAAAATGAAGTTATCATCCATGCATATGTGTGGACTGCTACCTCCATAGGACAATCAACTTATTTTTTTGATTTCCTCATCACCTTACATAGATGGTCATAAGAATGTTTTTAGAGAAAAAAAATATTATTTTAGGATATAAAAAAGGGTTTTTAAATACCAATTATATAATCTATTATTGATTTGAATGATAGAAATTCATTATTAAATTTATTTTCTTAAACAATAAAACTAAAAAGAAAAAACAATTTATTTATATAACTAATATTTTCATATCAATTAAATCTTATAATAATTTTTGAAAACTATTATATATCACAATAATAAACAATAAAAATGTTAATTAGTCTTTTGGAATAATTATATTGTTACTAAATCACATATTAATCATACATTAATCGTGGTATGTTCATGTTTGGGTCAGTTTGGACACCTACTCGAACAATGCCATAAAATTATATCATGGATGACTATGAAAATGTATTTAATGGTATAAAATAATATAAATATTTAAATAGTGACTTATTTTTTTGTTTTTTAATAGATTGATATATATTTAATAGAATAATAAATAAAACACCTTTTGTTGGTTAAGAAAATCACCAAACCATACATATTATTGATTTCATCTTCAAGGACAATGAATGAAAAAATAAATAAAGGTAATTGAAACTTTATAAATAATTATAAATAATCTATAAAAAACAATTAATGAAATTTTAATGATGAAATTTGGGGAAAAAAGTAATACCAACACCCCTCATATAAAACTAGTATAGACGACCAGAAATATAAACACCATATGTCAGATAATAGGTAAAAAAACTAATATACATGTGGAAAATGTTTATAAATTAAAATTATAAATAGTTTTAAATATATATATATAGCCATTAATTTTTATATTAATATATTTAAGTTTTAATATATAGTAAATTAAAACTCTTTCATGGAAATCCAGAGTAATGGTGATGTTTTATCTTATTTTCAACTCCATGGGACACGTTTGATTGGCTACCATAATTTCACATATATTATGTATTCAGTAAAAAATTTCAATACCATATAAAAATATATTACATTCCATAAAAGTTTAATTTCAATGTAATGGTCTTCCACACATATTATTTTTATTGTTCTTTATCAATTCTATAAGAGTTTCATTAACTAAATTTCATATTCCTTGGGTTTTAGTATTTTTTACTTGAAAATTATTTTTCAAGAATTATATGATCCTCCCATTCCCATATTTTATACGGTGTTTCATTTTTTTTCTATTGGTAAATTACTTTATGTCTTCAATAAAAATCTCTTTAATAAAATTCTTTGAAAAATAATGTGTAACATTTGTAATAATAACTCTTATTTGTTGTAATGAATATTTTCTCTCATGAATATGTTTTCCATCCTTAGAATATTATACTATTCACTAGGAATGTTAATATGGATTATTTTATATGATTTTATTAATTTTATTTAACTCATTTAAAATTATTGTTTAATAATATTTTTATGATGTTGGTTATTAAACAAAGGTATCTCAATTTTATTTAAATAATGAATATTTATCCTCTCAAAATAAAATGTGTTATCCTATACTATAAATTTTATGATAACAGTTATTTATTTTCAAGGATATTATATTTTTAACTATTTAAAATATGGTTTTTAATCCTTGTGTTTCCACACTCAGAAATGTTTTTAATGTAATTTTCACTTCACCATTTATAAAAATGTCTAGTAGATTTTGTGAATTTTTTTTGTTTTAAATTATTTTTTCCCTCTAGGTTTTATCTCTCATGAAGTGATGTTTTTATGATCAAAAATATTTTGTTTTGATCTGATTCCTTGTAGAATGTGATATTTTTGATATCTTGTGCTCTTTTATGTTTATGTTTTGTGATGTTTTTGGAAATTATATGACATTAATTTTTTCACATGGTTTCATTAAGATATGTTTTTTATTGATCTTAAGTGGAACACATTTTTATGAACAATGATGGGTGGGGTACTATATTTCCCACCAATACATTTTTTTCTATTATGTCTCATGGGTTCAAAGGGGTACACATGAGGATTTATACATATCCAAAGGGTACAAAAGAGGATTTCCCCAAAGGTAAAGGGGTAAATTAAAGGATTTATCCCTAGTACAAGGGTACAAAGGAGTATTATCCAAAGCCCACGAAGGTAAATGGGTGGTTATCCCAAGCCTATAGTGTGAATAATTTTGTTTTGTGTAGACTAAAAATATAATTTCCATGATTATATTTATGCAACACTATTATTTCATTTTATTATTTATGTGATTACGATCATAGAATCTTGTTTATTATATCCTTATTCAAAAAAATATTTCCATTATATATGTTTGTTATTTTAATTTTACATTTCCTTCTATCATGACTTAGGAAAATATATAATTATTCTATGTTATTTTTATTAATAAATTTCACATCTCCCCATGTTTTATAAAATGATTAGGATCTAACAATTGATGACATGTTGATATGATTTCCCTAATTGAGAGTTTGAGCTCACCAATTTCTTATATTTTCTATTATCAAGGTTATGAAGATAAGTATAACTTATGTCAAGTCTAGAAGGGAGTTTATAGTAGTTCAACTATAGAGAAATGGTTTTATATTAATATGTTTTTAGATAATCTCAAATAAAATTAAACATTAGGTACTTATGTTGAGAAACTATTTATGATATGTATTATTTAAATACATAAATTAATGTAATTTTTATGTTTTTTTACCTTAGGACACATTTTTTGCCATTGGAACTGGGTTCAATTATTTTTTGGAATAATTAGGAAAAATTAAAAAAAACATAGGGATAAGTGTAATGGATATATATAAGTATTGGATAAAATTCCGATTTTTTGGGTGAAATAGATATTATGAGGTTCTCTTACTAATTACATCCATTTAAAGATATTATAAGTGGATGATGGATCTAAAATATATATTCCTCGGGGTAATAACCTTGAAAAGGCAATGTTGGGTATTAACTCATTCGTCACTAGATGCATGTCAGAGAGGTATAAAAACACACATGTCTTGACATTCTTGAGGGATATGCATTTTTTAATCAATATTCTTTTTATGAACCATTATGGATGATTTAAATGTATAACTAGTTCAGTTATAGAACAAAAATATGATGATGAATTTGTATAAATTAGATTAAAATATAGATATTAATAAGTTAGGTTATATATTCCATTTATGATTTTTTTCTTCTAGGATCATATTTTTTAATCTATGCATCTAAAAATTGATCATTTACAACATTCCCTTATCTATGTAATGTCTATAACCTAGAGGAATTGAGTCAAGAATGGGTATAATAGAAAATTTTGAGATTATGTTAACAATAAATGAAATAGGATAGAAAATTGAGTGAAAACATTTCAGACATTATAATCATATCTTATGAATAATAATGAAAACCATATAGAGCTCCCAAATATAATAAAAAATGAGAAACATTCTATCATGTTTCTCATTAATCAATGACCACCATTAGTTTGTGGGTCTCTTTATCCGCTAATTTCTAAGTATTCGATCAATATAGTTAAATATATATTATTTTTTCTATTGAGATCATATCATGAAATGTTTTTTTAGTTGTTAATAATTTGAAATGTAAAGTTAATCGATGGTGGACACTAATCAAGAACACGAGGGAAAATGAAGAAGTATATTCCATGAAATGGTAAGAGATTATAGATGAATTATTTATTAAACAAATTCCCTAAAATTTTCATTCAGAAATAGAGATAGAATTTGAAAATTTTAAAATAAATAAGATAAATAAATTATTAAATGTAGAGAAAACATTACAACACGTGAAAGGTAGCCCTATGGTTTTTTCATTGACCATGAAAGTAAGATTTATCATTTTTATAGTTGTTTAAAGTAGAGTCTCCAAAATCATTTTCTATAAAGGTTTTTTGGAATCTTTGAATATTTTTTAAAGTGAAAATATAGTATAAATGGAGATTAGAGAATTTTTTATTATGATATTTTCGTGGATAAGAAGGGAAAACTTTATTTCTCAGGAAATCAAAGTGATGAAAAGCACAAAGGAGAGGAAATTAATATTTTTATATGTAGTAAATGTGGGAAAAATCGTGGCTGGGTGTATCTCCAAGGAAAGAGTAAGTGATACAAGTGTGGAAGATAAGGTCATGGAGCACATGAATTTATAAGATATATGAAGATACCAATTAATGAAATGTATGGAGTGAATTACTAACTTAATAAAAAAACCACATTACAATTCTTCATTTGTAAGGAGTGTGGAAAATACGCCAATAAGTGTACTGAACATAGAGTATATGGAAATAATAAATAAAAAAACTACCTAATTAATGTGAATAAGTAAAATCCTATATAATAACTTTTATTGAAGTATATTTTCATAACATAGTTAATAATGTTTATTAATGAATACAAATCTTACACTCTAGATTAGTGAATTCCTTGTTGGATTCTTATTATAGTAACTCTAATATATCTAGTAGGTTTTCCAAAATCATAAAATCAAATCACAAATGATTTTATGATATTAAGAAATAAAATTCCATTATTATTTTATCCAATGATGAGTTTTATGGAATATACATCATGAAAGAAGTATTATCCCACATTTAGATTAATTTTATTCATAATAATAAAAAAAATAGAGAAATCACATTTTATATTACAAACCAAACTATGATAATATAAATGTTCATGGATGAATATGAGCTCTCTCTAAAAATATATATTATAGTATTTCTAAATAGCATATCATGAAGGATATTTAGATAAAATTATTTTAGAAAAAAATCAATATTACAATTGAATTATTTTAAAGTAAAATAATATATTTCCTAAATTTGTTGATAAAAATATAGCAATCATTTCTTGAGTCGAGTATATCTATTAGATACCATGAGTAAGTTTAAAGATTATTATATAATTAAAATTGTGAAGATTTAATTTATTTAAGGATTGGGGGAATGTAACACACCATGATTTTGTATTATTTTTCATTAAATAAATATTTTGTTCAATATCTTTCTCTACAGGAATCACTAAACTTAAATGAAATCCATGATACTTTAAAAAAATATAAGTATTAAATATAGTAATTAAAACCTATTAGTAAAATTTGTGAGAATTAATACAATTTATAATATTATGAAATTGGGGTATACTGAAAATAAATTCTGATTTTATTACTATTGAAATTCAAAAAGCATAGCTAAAAAAACTAAGAAAATCATTTTATGAATAAAAATATAATTTTATATAATTTGAGTTATATTTAAAGAAACTAAGTATATAATTATTAAATAATATTAAAATATATTTATATTATGAATAATATATTACCAATAAAATAAATAGTTATTGACAAAAATTAGGAATAAAAATAGTAAATATTTAAAATAACTATTTTCCATTATTAACACTTCTCCACTATATTTTCTGTGTTTATTTAAATTTAGAAATATTACATTTTATAAATCTAATTTGGAAAAATGAGAATAATTTTTTGATTAATAATAATAACATAATATTAAGATTATTTTTATGTATTTTTATCAAATAATTGTTTTTTATGTGAATGTTGTAAAATACATTTTTTGAAAATACCCAATATTTTATGACATCACATGGATATAAGAATAACATAAGCATATGATAAATTTTTCATATAGAGATATATATCATATAAGTAAGATTATATATTTTAAGATATTTTATATAAATTATAAACCTATATTTTATATTTTAAATAATATGTAATATTTTATAAAAATCCATTTTTTTTCTTTGTTTATTAGTATTTTAAAATTAGTTTTTAAAAACTTTATAAATTGAATCTACAAAAATGGACTTAAAATTTTAAATATTTGGGTAAAAATTATATAATTATTTTCACTTTATTTTTATGCATGTTGATTATGTTACCTTATATAAAGATTAATTACCATGGTGAAGGATTAAAAGGTACAAGTGATAATTCTTGGGGTAAAGAGATTGAAACGTGATAAGAAATGTTTTTTATTTAGTGTATGAAGTTTTTATTTCCCTTATATATTTTCTTATCCATTATTTCTCAACTTTGGAGCCACATTCCTTTAATGTTACTTCCCATTATTTAGAATGTTTGGGTATTTACAAAGATGTCTTCTCTTTTCACATATAATAGGGGAACTCATCTCATCATTAACCCCACACAAAAACCCATTAATTTCATCCTAAAGTATACCATAACCACTCACAAACACTTATATCCGCATTAAATAGTATTTTTATCTGAATGTACCATCCCTCAAATTTTTAATCCCCATCTCAATGGTGATAATCCATGTAGTTTAGTATAGATTTCTAATATCTTCTCTCTATTTCCTATTAAATTATATTATTTTCTTTTTAAAAAATTTATTTTCATCATATTTTAATGAAACCATAACTATGATTATTATACTTTTATGTTATTATAATCATGGTATAATAATTAACAACCTTACCCTTTTCAATTAATAAAAATGAAAACGTGAATCATGTGTTGTCTGGACCACCGCCTCTACAATAAATTGTGATTTATTTTATGTCACCTCCTTCAAATATTTTCATAAAAAGAAATTTAATATATAATTATGAAATTTATTCCATTTTTTATATTCTTAAATGATAATACATATTTGTCCATTTCTCTATTCTATGGAAAATGATATCATCATCGATTTTTTTGTGTAGACTACCGCCTCTATTTAACGATTGATTTTCTTTTGAAATTTCATCACTTACATACTTAGAATGTACGAAGAATGGTTTATAAGGGAAAATATTATGGTTAGGATTTTAATATGGTTATAATATTACTAATTGAATAACTAATTAATGATATGAATGATAAACAATAGTTATAAAATTAACCATTGCAAACACGAAAAATATGAAGAAGAAAACAATTTATTGATATCATTTTATATTTCCAAATACATTAATACATCTTATATTTTTTTAAATTATAATTTATAATACTAATAAATAATAAATATGATCATTATTAATTTGGAATAATGATATTGAAACTAAATCACCTCATAATCATCCATTAATTATGGTATGTTCATGTTTGGTTCAGTTTGTCCACCTACTTAAACAACACCATATAATTTTATCATAGATGACTTTGAAAACCAAATTAATTTTACAATATGTCATAAATATTTAAATAATTTTTATTTTGTATTCTGTATTTTATACATAAATATTTATCTAAATAAATAAAAAAACAGATTTCGTTGGATAATAAAATCACTGAAGTGTGCTTATTATAGATTTCGTCTTCAAGAATAATGAATAGAACGCTCATAAAAGAAAATTTAAACATCATTAATTATTATAATTCATCCATTATATTAAATTTATTAAACATATAATTGTTAACTTTGAGAGAAAAAATAATACCCTCACTGCCCCTACGTAACTAGTACGAATTGGAAAAGGTATAAACACCCAAAGAGGGAAAATTGGTAATAAATAACTAATTTACAAGTACATAATGAATATAAATACAAAATATAAATAGATAAAGTTATTATTATTGTTTCTATAAGAGATATTGATATATTTTTTTTGTTTTATTGGAGGTTCAATAACTTTTTTTTCATCAAGAGTAAATATAATGGTTTTTTTTGTCTCATTTTCAACTCCATGGGATATGATTGATATTGTTTGCCATAATTTATTTTATATAGTTTATTAACAATCTAATTTATTTCTAATGTGAAAAAATATTCCACTTAATGATATTTTTATTTACATTTCTTTATCATCCTTTTTATACTAGTTTATAATTTTGTTACTAATTTAGGAAGGGTTTTATCTGCAGAAGTCCTATTTCATTGGTTCATAGTCTCTCATGATCATATATAATATTACTGATTTATTTTATCCTATAATTCCCCAATTTTATATGGGGTTTCCCTTATTTATTTTTGATAATTACATCTCATCATCAATAACTACTTCTTTGGTAAAAAATTTACAAAAATAAAATTGAAACATTTGAATGATTTACTCTCATTCTTACAAATCATTATTTTTTTCTAGGGCCATGTTTTCCATCCCACTAATAATATAATATATCTATGTATATATATTTTTTATTATTTTCAATGATCCTAAAATTTATCTTAACCCCTTTTCAAGGTAATTTTTTTTACCCTTTTTTGGATGTGGTTTTTGAAACAATGGTATATCAATTTTTTAGAAGGGGTTTCCATATTTTAAAAATAAAATATTTTATATTAGACTCAAAATATTTTGGAAACATTTATTTATAATTATGGATAATTTATTTGGAAATATTTATAATAAGGTTTTATAATGTATTATAAATCTGTTATAAAAAATGTTTCGAAAGAATTTTTCACTTCACCATTTATATAAATCTCCAAAAGGTTTTGTAAAAACTTATGTGTTATTAAATATATTTTATTTCAAGGTTTATATCTCAAAAATTGTTATTTTTATCATCATTTATAATTTATAATTATATAATTCCATTTAGGAAATGATATTTTTTTATAAACTATGATCTTTTATGTTTATTTTATGTGATGTATTTGGAAGGTTCAAGAAACCCATTCTTTTTCCATGGTTTCACTAAGATATGTTTATGATTAATTTTAAGAATCACACATATGTATGGATAATGATATGTGGGGTATTATATATCCTTTAAATTCATTAGATTGTGTTTATTTCTCATGTTTAAAAAGGGTACGCGATAAGATTTATCCCAATAAATTCGTAATGAAAGGATTTATCAAAATCAAAAGGAGTAAACATGAGGTTTTATCCAAAGAATAAGGGTACCCAAAAGTATAATCCCAAGATCAAGAAGGTACAAGGGTGTTTATCCCAAACATTCTATGCAATGAATGTCTTGGTGGGCATAATTGAAATATGCTTTCTATGCTTATGTTTCCCCAATACTCTTATTTCGTAATCTTGTGTCTATCATTATTCTCCTTTACCCATGTTTAATGTCTCATGACTCCATATCATTTTCAACAGTATGTATTTGTTAATTTAAGACTACATATCCTTCAATGATAACTTATTTATGAATATTATTATACTTTTTCTTCTTAATAATAAATTTCCATTGTCCCATGTTTTCTCAAATTATTATAATCTAACCCCTGATGATTATTTTTGTAATTTTTTCAATACTGAGCATTTGATCTCACCCTTTTCTTATGTTTCAATATCCTCATGTTGGTAATAAAATCCAAAATTGTGAAATGTATAAAAGGTATTCTAGAGGAGTTTAATTATTAAAAATCTATTATTGATTAAGTTATTTATTTTTATTATCTTCAAGTCACTAAACCTTTAGTTGTATGGGTTGGGTGATTATTTGGGAGATATATTACTTAAATCATGAGTTTAATGTACTATTTATGTTTTTTTTATCTTAGTATGATTTAGATTTTTGGTGGTTGATGGAAGGTAAGATCAAGAGGGTAACATATAAAATTATTGTTTCACATTCATACCAACATTACTAAATCCTTGTATAAAATAAGAGACCATTCAAAACAAGATAGAGAGATCCAACAATTGGATAATGGGGATGATGTTTCATTTAAGGAAGAAAACATTTAAAATAAATACATTATAGGTCTTAGTTGTTCTTATCACATGAATCATCTTTTAAATAACATAAAAAAGATCATTAAAGGCATGATAGATGGATTTTAAGCTTTGGTAATGATAGATCTTAAAATATTTATAGAGTGGTAATGATCAAAATTAGGAAAAATAATATTATTAACCAAAATTTAATATTCATATATGGGATAAAACACAATCCATATATTGTTTAATAATTTTTTGAGGTTTAAAATGAAGTAATTTAAAAAAATTGTTCTTAGTGAAAAGGTTAAGAGACATAGAAGTTACCAAAAAATCTAGAGAAACCTAGGCAATCTATTTCAAGATCCAAAAGATAATAATGGTTTTTACTTGAGTGTGAAAAATAAATAAAAAATGAATTCATTGAATCACTGGTCATCTTGGCCAAAAAAAAGAAATTGAACTTAATCAGGTAAGAGGTAGTAAGAAGTATTCATATTCTAAAATAAAACACTCTAATTATTTAAAAACATACAATAAATGTAAATTAGTGACAAAAAAATTAGTGAGTTGATATTCAAATATGGTCACTTTTTGAGATGATTCAATTTGTTTTTCATGGGAATATGACAAGAAATTCAACAAGTGGAGACATATACATTATCATATTTTTTGAAGAGTTCACTATAATGAAAATTATCTTGTTCATGTATCAAAATTCTCAAGAATTAAATGGATTCAAAAGCAATATGGTGTATTATTAAAAAATAAAGAGGTTTGACTTTGTTGAAATTGATGTATGATAATGTTATTGAGTATGCTAATAATAATTTATCTTAATATCTTGATAAACTTTCAATTACGCATGAGATTAGTTCTCTATATACTTCTAATTATAATGGGTTGGATAAAAGTAAGTATGTAAGTGTAGTAACAATATTTAGAATAATTGTTGTAGAGTATGAAAATTCAAGATATTTCTTACTGTATGAAATTACTACTATTAGAATCATTATGAAAAGATATATTTTTAGACTAAAATCAGACAAGATTATTTATGAAATATTCATTAAAATTAAAATAAATTTTATGAAATTTGGAGTGTTTGGAAGCCCATTTTTGAGTAAAAGAAATTATAGAAGCAGTAGTATGTTTGATACGAAAGATGGAGAGGGAAAATTATTTTGTTATATAAAAACTATAAGCTTGTACATATTCTATAAGTTTTGGTATAAAGTTGAAATGGATAGTGATGACGTGATAATCCTGAAATTGATGAAAATATCAATAAATTGACTATTTTATATGATGCAGATAATTTTTTCAGTTATGAAATTATTAATAAAAATGCATAAGATACATAGATTAAGGATAATGATGCATATTTTACTTACTCAAGGGAAGTATATGAGGATTATATTTCTATAGAAGTAGATTATTTAACATGGAAATATATTTATTTTGAAAAAAATATTACAGATCAGAATCAAGGGTTCAAATCGGGAGAAGATTAATTGAAAATATCATACAATATTTCTATCCTAAATTGATCCTCATACTATTTAAGATGATTTTGATCATGAAGAATGGATTCAATCAGTGAATAAATAGTTAGATCAAATGGAAAAGAATGAAACATGATATATTTTTCCAAGTCCTAAAGAGAAAATTCTCATTGGGGAAAATTTTCTCTTAGAAAAAATATAGAAAAGAAATTGTAATTTTATAGAAATATTTCGAATGACATTGAAATATTTATAGAATTAATTTTGAGGAAGTCATTGTTCGTGTTTCCAGTATATAAACTATCAATATTTTATTTCCATTGAAGCAAAAATAATCGTCAAAGTGTGATAAATGGATGAAAATATTATTTCTAGACTGGTTATATTGATGAAGAAGTATACATATAGAAGGTTAAGGGTTTTTTGTAGGAAATGGATGAAATAAAGGTGTGAAAATTAAAGAAGGACCATTAATGATTCAACAAACCTCCATGAAAATGTTATGTCATGTTGGATTAATATATTATAAGTATGGACTTCAAGAAAGTACAGGTGGATAAAAATTTATTTGTGATGAAAATCAACACCACATCACTATTTTTTATTATGTATGTTGATGAAATAATTTTGTAAGAAATGGAGAGAAATTATGTGAATAATTTTACAAAAGGAAGAAAAATTTAGATTTATTTATATAGTGATATGAAATTATTAGTATATTTCTATATTACTAAATTTTCTAGATGAACGTTCATTTCAGAAGAAAGTTTTTCCACGGAGTTATTGAAGAAGTTTGATATAAAGAAGTTTATAATGGTTTCTATAGTAATTCTGGTCAGTAGAAATCTTAACAATGAAGAAGAAGGAGAGAAATTAATAAAAGGTAATTCATAGGATTAATAGGTATTATTTTATACATGAGGGATTCAAGACTTGATATACTATATATAGTTACAAATTAATCATTTTGTCAATCAAATCCCAAAGAATTGCATATTTTTATAGTAAATAGAATTCTAATATACAACTCAAATAGATTAAATTATGGGTTAATATATAAAAAGATAAATAAAAATGATTTTTGATGTTATATATATACTACTTGGGTAGGTGGATTTAATGATTGGAAATCCACATCAAGTAAAATAATTTTTGTTAAAAACATTTGTGTTGTGTGGAACTCAAAAAAGAAATCATCATTTACCCTAGGCTCTACTGAATCTAAATATCTATCCGCATCATAGGAAACTACACATATGATATAGATAAATACACATATTAATTAAATGGAGCTTATTTTTAAATTTACAATAGTTATAATATATGATAATCAATGTTATATAAATCTATTCAAGAATTCTATATATCATTCTAAATGCAAAAATATTGATATAAAATATAATTTTCTTAAGGAAATGGGGTTCGAGGGCTTAAAAATTTAGAATTTATTACATCTAAATATAAAATATAAAATATTTCCATATATACACTTTCAAGTAAGTCTTTTTGAGATATTGAGGTGGCAGATGAGAGTGCATCCCACATCCCAACAATATGGTTTGTAACTAATTTATTTTCCTGAACTCTTTTATAATGTTCAAATATTTAAAAATTAGTATATGTAATATATTTATTGAGATTATTGACTTAATAGTTTATGAGTTTTTTAATGTCATTGTTGTTTGAGTAAAGAAATGTTCATAGAAAATCGGTTTCTCATTTCATATCTAATGTTTTTGAGTTTTTATCCATTATTGAGATATGAAAGGATAACTTTTATGTTTAATATAATTTATTTTATTTTATAAAATGATCATAAATCAAGTATACACTGAGTTAACTGGTTCATTGATCATTAATTTAGGGAATTTGATACCATGAAATTCACAATCCCTTTCCCTTTATTTCCAATAAGGGGGGGAAAATATATTTTCCTTTTAGGGAATTTTCATTCAATGATGGGGGAAATTTTCAAATATAAAGGGAAAAATAAATTGAAATATATGTAATTGGTATAATAAAAAATGAATAAGGCTATTTTTTAACCCACTTTATGATGATGTTGTATGTTTTGTCAATAAATATGTTTGAGTTATTGAGAATTGTTTAGATCTGAATTGGAG
Organism: Viscum album; assembly: GCA_963277665.1. NCBI lineage: Eukaryota > Viridiplantae > Streptophyta > Magnoliopsida > Santalales > Viscaceae > Viscum > Viscum album. The sequence goes on along the minus strand of OY728139.1, from coordinate 681,826,359 downwards.
TTGTTAGATATTAATTCAATACCATGGATTATGTTATATGTTTTATTGAAAATAAATGGAAATAATATAATTAAAATAAAAAATTTAAAATTCCTATGAATTTAATATAATTTTTGTTGTTTTCTTAAGAGACATATTTTAGCCCTAAAAATGGAAAAGGCCTTAAAACATAAGAGTCATTATTGACTCTTCACATTTAAAATTATGAAAATTTAAGAGTTTATTTTGTCTTATAAATGTGATTATGAAATTTTTTATTGTAATTTAAACTTATGTATGATTTTATAAGACTCATTGGGATTTGTAATAAGATTCATAATTATTTCATAAGAGTAATTTACCGGTAGAGATTATTTATATGAGTCATTACGATCTAGCATAAGTATTAGGAGGATCATAAGAGTCATTGACCATTATGATTTTTTTCGTAAGATTCATGAAGAACAATTTAAGAGTTTGTATAATTTCCTAAGAGTCATTTTACTCTTATGAAATATCATATATATGTAAACTTTTAATGTAATATGAGTATAATGAAAAAAGGGTTATTTTATTATTTTGGAAATGTTTATTTTCTTAAATATGTAAATTATTAGAAAATATTCTGTGTTCCAAAATATTTAGTATTGATGATGAAATACTAAAATTTAAAGATTAAATTTCATGGTTAAAAAATACAATTGTTATTTCAGATTATTTTCATAGTCAAAGGATTATGATGGATTTTTATATACTATGAAGGGAAATTTCATATCTACAAGCAACCTAAAAATTAAAAATGAGATAAACATATTCTAATGTTTGTGTGGCCACCATAATATGAAGAGTTTAAAATTCCATAGTAGGTGATAAAGAATATATTTTAAGTAATATTGTTTCATGAAAAATAAGGATCAATGATTATAATATATTAAAAATATGTTTCAATGTAGTTTTAATGTTTTTAATTTTATATGGATTTATAGAGATATAAATTATAAAAAAATCCCACAATATTTAAAAATATCATGTGGACTTGAAAAAATGAAGTGTTCAAGTGAAATTAAATGAGATATTATCTATGATAGATTTATATAAAGATGGTGAACAAAGATGATGGATGTTTTAATGGTAGTGATTTCAAGAAATTTGAAGTGTTTGGAATTATGGAAATTATATTCATGTGGTTTTAGTGAATATATTACATGTGATAGAGAATAAATAGTGTGATTGAAATTACTCTAACCATGTGATCAGGATTTTGAGTATTCTTTTGAAAAAAAATATGATTGTTGTACCAAGGTAGGTTAAAGAATATAAAAATATATTTAGCCAAGTTACAGGGATCACATCAATTTTTAAGATCATTATTCTAAGGTAATACATCTACTTTTTATGGTTTCATTATTAATATAAAGTTATATCCATAATTTATAAAAACTTCAAGGGAATAAACTTTCTTATAAAAACTTCTTGATAATAATACCAAGTTGCATGTTTTTGGGATATAAATTACAGCTCACTTAGGATTTAGTCATCCTTTAATAAGGGTAACCTTATTAACAAATGTCTTTTGTATTATTCAATTTATGCACCATTTATTTTTTTATAGAGGTTCTGAATACAAAAGAGAGGTGTTGGGTTTGAGAAGTAAAATATATATATATACACTAATTCACTCCTACTTAGTGTTTTTAACCTTATATGTGATTATTTCATTGAAATCTTCATGTATTTTAATGTTAAATGATTATGATATTTATAAAATCTATGATTATGATATAAATATTTCATTAAAAATTTATATTTCACTAGAGTAGTACAAAAAAACTACATAACTATATTAATTTAAAATTTTATGAATATTAATGTATAAAATTATATCTAAATTATTAATTTGATCTATAATATTTAAGATAATACAATGGTTCAATATACACATGTAAATGAAAAAACAATAATTTTAAATTCCATTATGTTGCGATCACTTTAGAATTATCGCACCCATAAACAACAACATGGAAAAAATATGAACATTTAAAATATTATTTGAATCATTTAAATGAATCATAGAGAACATTGTGTTAAATTTGAGTGAATGAATAATTATTAATTTAATAGTTATTTATAGGATATATAAGTATTATAAGACTACTGTAAATATGAATGTTAAAATATTAACCTAATCAAAACAATAATAACAAGATCATTGGAAAAATAAACCAACCATTAGGTTAATTAGTTATTTAAAAATTATAATTAATGTTTACCCATGATAAATTAAGTTAATTTAAGTATGAAAATATCATAAAATATCTTGTCAATCAATGTAATAAAAATTAAGTGTAACTAGATTTTTTTTAAAAACATAATTTACATTATTTAATAAAATAATTATTTTTAATAGAATTAAATTTTAATCTTGAGTAACATAGAAATGTATTTGGGGAAAATATATTCCATTTTAATAATCCTCATTCAAAAATCATGTAGGAGTGATGTATTTTTAATTTTCATGAGTAGTTAAATATGTAGGTGAATAGTGACATATGCAAATTTTTAACAGGGTAAAAACATGGAGAAAATTATCATCTATGATTTATAGATGAGTTACAGAACCAATATCACTTTTTTATATTAATCAATTAGTGCATTTAGTTACAATAATAAATACTATTTATAATATTAAGTAAAAACTTAAAAAAAAATATGTATTTTCTTTATAAAACATCCCTCCACTTCAACTTTTAATACAACCCTCTTCTACTCATTTCTATTTAGTAGAAAAACAACTTAAACCACATAAGAATTGAAAAAATAAATCCCTAAAACCATGTAAACAATTTTTTATATTATTTGGTCTCATAAATATATCATTCTAAGAATCCATAAGGTGTAGACCAATAGAGCTGTCTAAAGGAAGAGAGTGAATGTTATAATTGAATTCATTATTATTACTTTTTATTTATTAATCTTCCAATTTATATGTTTAATTAAGTATAATAAAATCATGAAATTAATAATATAATTCTTTATAAATTTTATTTATATAGTCATGTAATTCATAAAAATCCATTCTATAGTTTTCATAACATTTTTTCCATCACCGTAAACTTTAACTTCTTATAATAATATTGTTATGAATCGACCACCACCACCTTACATAGAAGGTTTTAAAATTGGATTTAATGAATAAATATATAATATTTATGAGATAATTATGATGTTGGAAATATAAATTTTTTAATATATTGATGATATTAGCAACAAACAATCATTTAAATGTAAACTGCCTTAAATGAGTTTATAATACATATTTCATAATATTCAGAAATTTTAGAATTTATATTGAACATGTATATTTTGTATCACTTTTATGAAATAAATACTAGTACCTTTAAGATTCACTAGATTATAGAACCATGTGTAAATGACCACTACCTATTACTGTTATGATAATATGATATTGGAACTATAGATTAAACAACTCTAGGGTCATTCAAGTGATTCGAGACTTAAGGTAAAGGTTTCTTTTAAAAAGTATCAATATATCCATGTATTATTTATTTGTTTTCAATTTTCTCTTATATGTATTATAACCAATATATTTAATGTATTACATACTAGTTTTACTATACATTTTTGGTAATAATTTCTCATTACCTCTCTTATTGATTGAGGATACTGTCTAACTTCATTTTACGTCCATGTGATTATGTTCTGTATCACTCTCTATCTTCCTCCCTAACTTCATATTTATCTTCTATGTCCATATTATTTATCCCAAGGATGTGTTTTATATCTTACTAACCATTTCTATAACACCTATATATTTTAAAAATAAGACTATATATGATAGCAAATACCACATGTTATAATTAGCTTAAATAAACCAAAAAATATTTTTTCCATATAATCATTATAACCTATATGTTTAGTTAGAGGGTATGAATAATAATAATAAAATTATTAAATATATATAAATATATTTATAAAAAAAGTATCGATTAATTATTAGGAAATATATACTCAATTTTTACTAAGGTTAATTTATGCTTCAAAATATGTTTTCCTAAAAATGGTTTTAATTTCTTTTAGTGACTGAATGTTATACTTAATTTCTATAAATTATAGAAATTTTATTATCATAAAAATATATAGTATTCTAAATCATCATATCAAAAAAAATTAGCAATAATTTTTGATAATTTTCTGAAAGGTAGAGTTTTTCAATGAAAAGTGAAAAATACTTATATTTATTGAAAACAATGTTTTCATTTAATATATTTATAAATTAAAATTATATTTTGGATTCGTATTAAATTTAACTAGTATATTTTATTATACATAATCCAATTATATTCTTAGGAATTAATTTTATACATTACGTTTGTAAAAAATATTTTTATACTTAAAAACACAGTTTTTTTTTGAATAATTGATTTTCAACGCATTTTAAGGGGTCAATTATAAATTAATTTATACCACTTCTTTGAAAAGAATCTAGAAAAATGAATAAAATAATTTTAATCATGATTTCCACAGTGGGTAAATATTTTCCTTTTATTTTTGGCCCTTACGAATAATAACCGTAGTAAATTTTTATCACCATTATAGGGGTAAATCAACTAACTAAGATTTGAAATAATATTATAAAGAATAAATAATGATATTAACAATTACCTTTATTTCATTGGAGGACTCTATTTCATCCATAATCATCCAAAACGTTAATATATTATTTTTTCATTTATCCATGTTTTTACCTTTGTAATACTTAATTAAAGAATAAAGTCAAAAATTAAACTTTCTTATTTATAATATCATCAATATTTTGTGCCAAGGATAAAAATAACTTATTTTATATTATAAATTGTTATTTGATAGGTAAATAGATTTTTTATTATAATAATTGAAGTCTAATTATTATTTATGAAATAATTACATAAAACAATTATGCAATGCCGAAATAATATTTATACAATTAATAGAAAATAAAATAAATTATTATAAAAATATTAAATATATTATAATGTGATGGAATTATTGTGTTCCACAAATTCTGTATAGAAACATAATAAACTATCTGTTTTTTATAGGATTAGATTCAAATTCCATTTTTTTCTTATCGTTTTGAAAACCAAAATAAATAAATAGTTCAAAAATTATATTAATGAAATTTTATAATAAAAAATATTCTATTAAGTGACTTAAAATTACTGAAAAAACCTTTATTCATCCATGCGATGGGTATATGGTTGAAAGTATAATACATGGTCCATTTATGGTCTATTTGTGGTCTAAGTTTCCATTTATAGTATCTATCCCAGCCCCTAATGAGTAAAAACCTTTGTTATCATGATAATCATCAAAAGAGTTAACTCGTGGTTAAAACAAAATTATGAGGGTGAAAAAATCACCAATATTTTCCTATGTGTTATTTTATAATAGTATTTGAACTCAAACTCATCATAGTTCTAAATTATATCATTTGGAGTAATATTAGGATTAAAATTAATTTATATTAATATAACACATAATTCCATGAATGCCAATCCTATCACTAATAAAAGGGAACCTCCTCTCCACCTTTCTGCACACTTCAAAAAATATTTGGTTCAGACAATACCTGACTATGTAACTTCCTAAAAGACCTTTTGAAATTATGGATTTGTTAAATTTTTATGACACCATCCTTAGAGTGCAGAAGGTGAAATGAAAATAATGATGTCCAGAGAAGAGGTATAGATTTTAAACAAATGTTTTAGTCTATTTATTCTTCCTCCTCAAAATATTATTCAATCATGAAAAAATAATTAAATCATTATCTTCCATGTACTGGGATCTTTTTAGGTTAATTTTTGAATCAATATCCTTATCCCCATCCATAAAATGGGTAATTAAAATGTTGTTTGTCTGTTCGAAAAACTACCACCTCGTGAAACGATGAAATTCATTTTTCATCACTGGATCTTATGGATGGTTGTAATTATGGATTTAATTCATATATATTTGTCATTTATGACATAATTATCATTATTAGGAGTTAATATATTATCTAATTTCTAACTTTTACATCCCTTCAAAATTGATAATGTCATTCGTGCATACATGTGGTTTACCACCTCCATGAAGCGATGAAAATCATTTTCCATAACCACAAAACATATATTATATATATAAGCATATTTAATGAAATTATATGACATTTAATATATAATTATTATTATTTTATGTTAAAATAATATTTTCCTTGTTTCTAGCATGATCGTTTAAAAATGGAAAGGTTACAAATGTGTGTGTAAGACCCACATTCTCCATGATTATAACATAGTTCATTTTTCAAAACCATCTTTAACGGTTAGTTTTAAAATTATAATTTATTTAGATAAATGATAATTATGTAACGATTTTTTTTGGAGACAGTGAACCAATGACTTCTTTGACCATAGTTATCCAACTGAAGTCATTTTTCATATATGAGCCAAATGTCATCAAGAGGGATTCCATATATTTAATTGATTAATTAATTGATTATAACATTGAAAAATGAATAAAAAATGTGAAATATATTATTAAGAAAGTAAATAATTAATATAATTTTATTAATTAGGGTTATGAGGAATGTACATGAGGAGTCAAACTCAAGATAATGGACACTTTACTTTAGAAACATCATTTTAAATATTTTCTTTATTTTCTTTATATGTATTTCAATTACAGAGACATATTAATAAATATTATTTTTTATATGTATTTATATGTACATAAATGAATTATAAAGGAAATTTTATGTCTATTTATTAAAACAAATTCAAAAGGAATCATTTTGTGGAATGTTTTGACTCCCCACACAAAAGCTAAAAGGAATGTTCTATTTTAATTTCAACGACATCAACGGTTTTCTTCACCATTATAACCATTATTTTATATTTGGATTCCATTATAAGGTTTAATGTTTTATTTAAAGAAAAATAAATCATTACTTATAATATATGTTTTTCTATAAGGGTTTTTAAATGAAATGGATATTTCTATATACCTTAATGTTTTTATTATGAGTGAAAATAATAATTTTATGAAATATTTCTTATGTTCTGATTACGTAATAGTAATTGGGATTTTTTTATGGTGATGGGTGGTTCCATTATAACCCATGGAATTGTGGTTCCATGATAAAATGTGGTTGACTAATCCTATTATAGTTTCCCAATTATGGTGGCCTGATATTTTCATATATAAATATTACATTTTTTATGAAACATATTCACTTCACAATAATATGATCCACACTGGAATCTTAAAGGATTGGTGTATTTAGAGAATAGATATTCACTATTATTAGTTTCATAAATATCTTCAACATACCTCATAACTATCAACCCTCAAAAAAAATTTTACATGTGTACCCTAATAAAACATTCTTCATAACCGGGGTAAAGGAAACATATAAAAAAGGTGAGCTCGGATACTCATTAAGGGTAAACATGAGAGAAAAAATACAATGATCATAAGAAATAATAAGATTAAAATATTGGTATGAGATCATGAATATGACTTATAAATTTCATACCAAATATAAAGAAGAATTTTAAAATTATTTATGGTATTGATCATTAAAATTTCAAAATACATGATTCTTGATATGGAGAACTCATAATAACTCAAACATGAACCGTAATTTCCTGTCATAAAAGTGTTTGTGTGGAAAAATTAAAATAAAATAAACCATTTAATATGTAAATGTGAAGTCCCAAGATCATATTATCTCGAATCAACACATATTTCACATAGTTGATCAAGAAAATAAACTTGTTTCCCATAAAGATCAAACATGTTGACATTTTTCTCATAACGGATCAAACACACCCCATGTTTTTGATAACTATATCAAGTGGTATAATAATTTTGACAATTTGTGGGAGGGAGATATATTGCCAATCAAAAAAATAATTAAATTCATACATATGTGTTCCACAAGATCATAAATCATTCATTATATTAGAACCCATGAATTGAAATGGGTTTCACAAACATTTCATCATATCATAACCCATAGAAATGAAATGGGTCTCAAAAAAATTAAATCTTTTAATAAAAAACATAAACCATATAGAGAAAGAATAAGTATTGTAACCTTGTATCATAACCCTAGTAGATCGTAAGTATAATTGAGGTATATTTTTGTTGATGAATATAGATACCATTAAAATATCATTAAAACCATCTTGAGGAAAATGTCCTTTAAAATTAAAAAATCACTTTAGAAATATAAAAATAAGCGTAAAATAATAAAATAATTTTATTTTAAAAGAAACATGTAAAAATGTTAAGGAATAATCAAATCATTAAAGCATCATGATGATATGAAATTCCATTCATTCCGTACAAGTTAAGAAAACAATCATTACATAGTTTTTGTTATAAAAGTGACAAAGTACATCACTTGGAAAATTAAAAACATATTCATTTATAACCATCTTACAAAAAATAAAACATGGGTAAAAATGAAATAAAAAAATAATTGGATAATATTAAAAACATTATTGAAGTAATTTTTATAAAAAATGGATATGGAAGAGATGATCAGATAACTCTCCAAAAAGAGACTTAAGTGTAAACAATCCCAAATATTGATGATATTATTAAATAAAACCCTTACCTAATTGGTATAGTATTAATATTAGCCTCATTAAAGAAAAAAAATAAAATTCCAAAATTTTCAAGAGAATAATGACAAAATTAATTCATGGGAAATATTTACACCACAAAAAAACACATTTTATATACAACATATGTCCCACATAAATAAAAGTGAGATGAATATTCATTAAATAGAGTTATCCTTGCCTATAATGAAATATAAACAACATTATAAGAAATTTAAATTTATTATAATTCTATACCTGAGTTGTTTTCATACTTATAATATCTTATACGATCCCTTTCTAGCATTTGAATACCCATATTATCAACAATTCCCTATTAAAATTGTTATTTTTTGGTGTTATATATTTCATTTTTCATGAGTGGTTCCAGTATTTATACATTTATCTTGGTTACATAACATAGTTTACATTAAACATGATAAAAATATCTTATATATTACTAATATAAATAGTCAGACTCATCCATAAATGTTATATATATAAAAATTAATTTCACACATCATGATGACAATAGGCTGTATGTACACATGAACGTCGATTACATATAATGAATGAAGTAATGAAAGAAAGTTAAAGAATAATACACCTTTATAGAATCATTATTATATCATAAATATCTTATATATTCATAAAATTATTCATCAATACCATCCAAGTAAAATAAAAAAGAAAAATAAATCACATCGCTTATTGGAGGCGGTAGTCCACACATACGTACAAACAACATTATCTTTTCTTAATGGGATGGATGATAAGATGGTAGACATGATATTATCATTAAATAATTATACTTATTCCATAAATATGATATATAAACATTAAACCCATAATAATACCCATCCATTAAAGATGATGAAAAAATGAATTGTATCACTACGTGAAGATGGTAAGATGTACGTATGCACGAGAGATACATTAACTTCGCATTCCATAGGTAAGAGGGTGAATAATGGTGTTTTAATGATAATAATAACATTAAATAATTATTAGTTTAATAAATTTATAATTTTAGGATAAATATCATATATTTAGAGTTTTTAAAGAATATTTTAAAAGATAGTGATCTATTAAGGTGATTACCTCTTTTTGAAAAGAACTGCATTAGATCATCTGTTAAGGACCCTCGACTTGGGTTTTGAGAAAACTAGAATATCTATAATGTGGATAGGGACTTGGATAATAGAATTTGGCGTATTATTGTTGATATTGAGGGTTCAATTTTATTTGATAAAGAGAAAGGATAGTTTCCCTATTATAAGAGAGGGGAGGGGTACTCTTGGCATTTCTCAAAAGATTAAATTTTAATAAATTCATCCTCCAGCCAAATGGTTCCAAAATACCTATAAATGGAAAATGGATTAATTTTTAAACCATTTTATCCCCTTTTTCCCCTTTTAATATTTTTATTATTTTTATGTGATTTAATAATATTTTAATCCAGTAAAATATTATTATTTTCAATTTAGTCACTATTCAATTAATATGACATAAAAGGCACAAAGAAATGGTTTTTATTCAAATATAATCTTATAAAATATAACGAATATGTTATATTAATCTATGATTTTTTGGATCACACTAACTCACTCAAACTATATTTCATTTAATAATTTCAAAATCATATAATAAATATTTCTTATTAATTCGAGAAATACTGCGTACACTACTGGAAATCTGACCTTTCCCAACGCTTCAATACCAATGGTTCATAAAAACCGTTGGTATAGGTTCCCTTTCCCAACGGTTTGGCCAAACCGTTGGGAAATCCCACTTTGAGGCCACCTTTACCAATAGTTTGGGAAACTGTTGGTCAAACCGATGGGAAAGCCCACATTGTGGGGACCTTTCCCAACGGCTTTGGCCAAACCGTTGGGAAAGATGCATTATGGGGACCTTTCCCAACGGTTTTGGCCAAACCGTGGACATCTTTCCCAACGGTTTTGACAACCGTTGGTATAGAGCCTTTGATTTTTTATCATTTATTCTTACCCAGAACATTAAATAAATCAAAATTTAATATAATTATGAGAATACATATATATATTTATGTAATTATATACACAAAAGTCATGTTAGGTTAGTGGTTAAGTCGTTCAATAATAAACTAGGGGTGCTGGGATCAAATCCCAGCGAATGTTTTTTTTTTTTGAAATACATATACCAACGGTTCCACAACCGTTTGTAAAGATTTTCATTTTAATTATACCAACGGTTTCCAAAACTGTTGGGATAGGTATATACCAACGGTTTTGGGAAAACCGTTGGTATAGACCTATCCCAACGGCTTACTTGGCCACGGTTCTCCAAACCGTTGGTATAGGCTATACCAACGGTTTGGAGGCATATACCAACAGTTCCAAACCGTTGGTATATGTTAGTTTTCCAGTAGTGGTAGGTGTTTAATAAAAAATTAGGGTCATTATATAATTAAAACTATTTTAAAAAAATATATATTATGAAAATAATTTTAATAATATAAATTTATAAACTTTTATTCCTTTATAACATACTATTTTCCATTATAGTGATACATAAGAGATATTTAAAAAATGTGAGTCACATTTTGTAAATTTCGTTGATTTAAATATTATATAATTCATTTTCAAGTAAAATTGTCCATTAAAAAATAAAATTACAGAATAAGGTGATTAGGGTCTCATTAAAATTATTCAATAAGAATTAAGATGAAAAATAATGGCCTCGTCAATTATTATTATTCTAGATTAACCTAATTTACCCTTTACTGCTGTTATAAAATTTACCTTGGTTAATATTTATATTGAAAACAAATAAAGGATACTTATTTAACAGATTTAAACCTCATGAATATAAATATATAATTAATTTCATCTGATTAAATACCATTAAATGGAAGAAATTAAATTTCATTTAAGTTAAATAAATGCAATAAAACCCTCTTTTTTTAAAAAATACATTTTAATAACAAAACTAGATTTTTTTCTATCACATGACTAGGAAAATAGTTTTTGATTATTTAAAAAATTGAAAAATTAAATACTATATGTATATGTTTAAAAGTATTCTCAAGTTTATATTAATTTAATTTATTGATATAAAATTCATTTTATGAATAAAAACAATTTTTCAGAAAAAAACATCACTTTTATTTTTAAATATTTTTTGTTTTTAAGAATAATTTGATAAATAATGAACCCATTTTCTAAATGTATAGACCATATATTTTTCATTGATAAGATATTACTATTTATAACTTCAAATCCAGTGGCACGGAGATAAATAAATATATATTATTTTAATAATGTTACATGGTTCATTTAATTTTATTGTTTCATGTAACACAAAATATTGAAGAAATCAAATTATTTAAATTAAAATATATAATAAAAATATTGGGGTGTTACATTATTCTCCCCTTAAAATGAATTTTTTACCTCAAAATTTACCAATATGATAAAAACAAATGAGGATACCTTTGTTTCATTACATCACTCTGTTCACAAGTAGATCCCTCAAATTGGTGGTTTTGCAACAAAACCTTGACCAAGTGAGTGTACTTATTTCACATAACATTATATCTATGATCTAGAATCTCTACAAGTTATTCCTAAAAATAAATATACCTTACTAATGGTATGAACTCATGAGTTCGGTACATGTGAAGGATCTGGTATGTACATCCTCAAGATAGATACATGGAACACATCATGAACATGAGAGAGATTTGGTGGGAGAAACCATCGGTAAGCTAGCATCCCGATATCATAAAAAATATCAAAATTATTTATATACCTATGGAATAGAATTCCATTCCTCCAAAATATCATAATATTATACCATAGGTAAATTGATATAAAAAGATTCTCACCATCTTGATACATCAGGATATTTTTTATGGTTGTTAGTATAACACTTTTTTATACACTGATCAGCTATTATGTGATACTGAATGGATTGAAAATTTAATTCTATTTTATCAGCTAAATTGGGTCCCAATATATTTCTTTTCCAAAAATCATCACATCATGTTGGTGTTCTTAACTTCCAACTATAGAGGGAATTATGAGGATCCATCTGAATGCTCGAGTGAGAGTCATTTTTGTAATAAAATTCCACCAATATAATGCGTTGATCCAAACCACCATTGAAATACATGGATAAATATATAAAACTATATTATAAAGTATTAATGGTTCTATTAAAATTACAATATATTTGAAGATATTATATAGTGTTGAAACATTACTTTATTTCAAAAACCTATTGAATACTACTCCAAAACATTTAGGTAAACCCAAAAACTCAATCACGTGCAATTAATAGTTGTCCACCATGAAATCCAACCACATTCATAATTTATAACTGTGCAAGTTAATCAGGATATAAAAATTCTCTAATGTAAATGATGTTTTATGAATTATTAAGCTGATCCATAACAACACATATAATTTTGTTCCCTTTAGATGTTTTGGGGGGTCCAAAAATGAAGTCCATAGTAATGTTTTCCCATTACCATTATTGCATGGGTAATAATTGAAACATACACTTATATTTCTGACACTCAACATTGAATTAATGACATACCAAGCATTAATAAACATACTCTATGATATCTCTTTTTATTCAATCCTTCCAGCCCATGCTTGCATGAGAAGCCTAACCAAACAAGCCATGCGATGGTGGAGAGCTGGTATCACGATGAAGAAGATGGGGAAGAGAAATTCAAATTATAGTTTTTATATTTACTAAGACCTATGGGTCATTTAATCTCTAAACCTACATGCCTTTTAAGGGTTTCCCCTTATACCTTGAAAATGGGGTTATCAAAAATCAATAAAAAATAAGGCCTTTGGGCCATTCGGGTGCCAGAAACACACTTTCACGTTACTAGACGTAATTTTTATTCTTGGATGAATAGATAAAGATGAAATATGAGCCTCATCAAATATGTCCTTACTTAAATCTAGTGTTGGTGGTACACAACCATGTTTCCTTAACCTTATTATTCCCTCAAAATCATGGTTGAATTTAAGAATATTTCTTTCCTTCTTTTGAAGCTCCGCATCTTCATTTTTTCACGTCCTTAATCACCACTTACATAGTTGGTTGAAAAATCATTTGAGAAAGATATGATTTATCACCTACCATAATGACTATATGAACCATCCTTTACAAGTCCACAAATTTTAGATATATTGTAATCTTAATTATAGATAATATTGCATGATCCTTTCGACTCAAAGAATCTTCCACCATGTTCACATTCTCTATGTGGAAATTTGTTAAGAAATCATAATATTTAATTTACTCCAACCATCTTCTTTAGCAGGTGATCAAAACTTTTTTGATTGAAAATATAATTTAAACTTTTTTGGTTATTATATATGTCAAACGTTTCTATATATATATTACCTCCATATCATTAACCAAAAATTAACAGTAGCTTACTCCAAATAAAGAGTTGGATAATTCTTCTCATGGACCTTTAATTTTCTTGAGGAATAGGTTATAAACATATCATTTTTCATGAGGATGAATCTATGTCCCTTCTATGATGAATAACTATAAATTACAAATCCTTATTCATTATAGGGTAGTGTAAGAAAAGTTTTTCTAACTAGCCTTCTCTAGTTACTTAAAACATTCCTCACATCCATTAGTCCAAATAAACATTTCTCCCATCTAATTTAAATTGGTGATTATATATGACATCCCATAAAATTCTCCATTAAGTCCCAATAATACCAAACTAACCTCAGAAAATTATATATTCCAATTACTGTGGCTGGTCGAAGACATTTTTCAATAACTTATTTCTTTGAAGGATCGACTGATATACCCTCACTTGATATTATATGACCTATGAATGAAATATTTTAATGCCAAAATCTACACTTGGTAAATTTTTCATAAATATTATCCTTTATTAAGGTCCCCAACACAATCCTTAAGTGATATGCATTCTCTTTATTTCTCTTTGAATATACAAGAATATCATCTATAAACAAAACCAACAAATGAAAAATGTAATCAATAAAATAATATTCATTAACTACATTAAATATAATGGGGGAATTAGTAAAACTAAAGGCATCAATATAAATTCATAGTGTCCACACCTTGTACAGAAGGAATAGGGTATATCATCTTTCTTTCCCACCAATTGATGATATACAGTATTATGGTTAATCTTGGAAAAGTGTTAAGCTTAAAATAGTTGATCAAATAAGTCATTAATATGGGGAAGAGGAAATTTATTCTTGATTTTGATCTGGTTAAGTTCTCCATAATCAATAAATAGTCACATTGATCAATATTTAATCTAAACAAATAGAATAGTTACACCCTAATGTGATGAAGGTGGACAAATGAGTCCCTTATTAGGATTCTACTGGAGTGGGTTCTTCAATTCCCACATTTAAATTGGGTCCATTCTAAAATGAGTTTTGAAATTGGAATATTACCATGTATGAGTTCTATTGGAAATGAAACATCATGATTCAGTGGAAGACACAAAAAATTATTCTGGAATGATATTTAAAAACACACATATAATAGATTTATACTTAATTTTGACTTTATCCCCAACCATAAGAGATAGATACCCTTCATTTATAGGAATTAGGACCTACGAGATAGATGGAATTTCCACTATAAGTTCATCTTAATCTATGTATCAATAAAAAATCAGAGGTTCATTCCGAATATGAAATGTGACATCCCTTCCTTAGTAATTGATATGGGATCCATATATATAAATCCAACAAATTTCAAGTATCTCATTGAATAAAACCAAATTGAGAATAACATTATTTATATAAAGAAATTTCACACAAACTATATTTAAAGAGGAACTATAGACTTGAGATGTAAGTATTATGCATGTAAGAAGTTTTAATTTCTAACTCAAAATATAATTACTAAGGTGATATGGTGATACCCTTAGAGAATTATTTATAAATAAAATAATGGATGGATCTAGAATTAAATAATATATTAGATGGTCTAGAGTATATTATAATTGTACTTTAACAACATCATTCATGTATCCCACTTCGGTAGGTGTGATCACATGATATTTCCCATTATCTTTTGGATTAATAAGTTTTTGATGATGATCATAAAAAACCTTAAGATTTGTGCACTGGTTGAAAAAATTACCACATTCCATTCATTTTAAGCATTAGAGTATGAGTGGCTCATTAGATAGAATCTTCTTTTCCTTCATTGAATTAACCAACCTATTCCTTGTCTTTTAACATCCATGGGACTTATGTCAGTCCTTTTCAAATTTAAACCACCTACCATTACCATTCAAACACTTCCATTATTCGTATTCCCACATTTCAGGCACATGGATGTATGGAATTTCTTCCCACCATGAAATTTATTTGATCTTTCCTAAGACTTGATCTTTATTTTCTTATCAAAACCTTGGGAATTTTGGGAATATCTAATTTACATTTCTATTTTAGAAAACATAAAATGACTTCTTCATAAATACATAAATATCTTATAGTTAGTTAATTTCAGAGACAATGTTTTAAACCACATATGAGTAGATCAATTCTACTTTCATATATGATAATTAAAGTAGATTAATATTTTTAATTCCTCGTAAATGATTCCTCATAAAAACCATTTTATTGATTATCCTTCTCCTTTAGATAAATAAATTCCTTCTCTATATTTTTTCTCCAAATAAGATAAATGTTATTACTGAAGAATATCACCTTAAACTCATCATATTACATGGATTCAATTTTTTCCTCATTCCTGATACTCTTTATAAGATTCAATAATTTATTTCCATCACCTTCTAAACAATAAAAGTTTTTAACATACTTTTCATGTCCTAATCATATAAGAACAAAAGTAAATGGTGATGATACATTTCTTATCCATAAGTTGATCTGAATATCCACTAAAATAAGGTAAATGTTTCCTTATAAATAATTCATTTATACATTGTTCCTTCATTTGATCACATGGAAATAAATCTTGATTTATAACCTGAGCAATTTTCATGATCATAATAGAAAGATTCGACATTCTAACTCTTATAACATTTTCTTTCTCAAGTCTAATATAATTTTATTTTCCATCACATTCAAAATTAAAATGATTACTCCTGGTTCCACATATTGAGTAAAACCAAAAAGAATAGTTTGAGAAATAATATTCATATTTGAAAACTACAAAATTATGAAAATTCATTTATAGAATTTCTAAATCACTACTCATTATACTATGAAAACATTGAATTATTCTAGGACATTCATTATTGTTTGCAAAAAATGTTAGAATATAACAAATTCTTAGTAATATCACCAAGGTTGTCCTAAATTATTTCTAATGATAATCTCTAATGATAGACTAAACCCTATTGTTTTACCAACTATAGCGGCTGGTGATTTTAATAAATAAATATTACATCTATTTAAATGAATATTAAATACATGAATATATAATCAACACCAGAACTGTAAAGTCCTACAGTTTTTGGAGACTTGATATATAATCATCTAATTTTATTAATAATATTAAAAATCTCCAATAAATGACATCACACATAATACTATTCATAGATGTAAATTATTAAAATCATTCTTCATAACCCCGGGAAATGAAACATAAAAAAAGGGTGAGTTGAGATTCCGAGTAAGGATAAACATGAGAGATATTAATCTATGATCACATGAATGTATTTAATAAGCATAAAGGTATGAGATCATGATATTAACAAACAAATTTTAATCCCAATCATATAGATATCATAAAAATGTATTATAGAATTAAACATTAGGTAATGTATCGGCCTGGGTGCCATACACTGGTGCCCCAAACTGAACTGACACATGACCTCAAGCGCAACTCCCTATATTCTAGAGGCTTCCGATTACTAGTGAGGGTCCAATATCAGTCATGGGGAGACTATAAACTCTTTTTTATCCAAGTAATACCCATAAAAAAATAAATATCAATAATAAAATGAATAACCAAATGATATAATATAGCCAAAAGAGTACCAGTATCACACGATGATCAAAACATGAAATACAATGTCAAAAATAATTTTTAAATATTCCATGCTAAAGTACATACCAAAAGTCAAAATGAAAATCCAAAAGAACATACACTAAAAACTCATAAGTGGGTCTTAAACAATATATAGTTTTCTCATCTATTCTTTAATCCAAATCATCCAAATAACATAGGTACTCTTCCCTTAACCTATTTAGAAAACAAAACTTTTCCTCAGGTGCTGATCAGACAGACCATATAGGTTGTGAGTACAGCTCAGTAGGACACCACCAAAAACATCTAATACAAATCTTGTAAACAACAGTGTATACATATGTATAATTAATAAAATGAAAGAAATAAAGTAAAAAATTTATATTTATTCAATTATCCTTTATTTAACCACATAATCCCCTATATTCCCATGGAAACTCGTATCTCAATACCCACCTCAGCTTGTGCACGAATTTGGACTATCCACACAAGATATCATATATATTAATTCCATATTACAATTCATTGTCACAATTTAAATATGAAAAAAATATATAAAACAATAAAATCTGCCCGACATGAGTAATATGCACCAAGGGCTCTAACCTCAAGGGTCTAACATGAGTAATGCTAAGTGAATCATAATTAATTTTTATGAAAATGGAAAATCTATCATAGTCCTTTCCCTGGCCCAACTCAAAGAGTTCTCATAGTCCCTTGGAAATCAAAATGGAAGTTCTCATGATCTTCCTCCTGATCGGCTCACAAGATCATTCTCAAAAGGCTTGCATGTTCCTTCTCAATAGTCTCACATAGTCCTTCTCAATAGGATCACATGGTCCTTATCAACAATCACACATCGTCCTTCTCAAAAATATCTCATGGTCATTCTCAACATGTTCTCTCATTTCTTTCCAGGAGTTACTCACTCACACCCTGGTTATCCCATGTGTAACTCCATGCCAACACAATCAATAATCGTTCCCTTAATTAACCCCTTTAGTAATTAATCAGTTCAATCTTATTAATTGATTCGAAAATTAATTTGAATATATAATCCATTAATAAATTAAAAAATTAATTATGCACATAATTTCAACCAATAATCCAATAATTAGTTAATCCTAACAAACACAACAATTAAATCAATACTTATTTGATAAAAAAATTACATAAATTAATTCAACAGTTAATTAATCATGTCAATCTCATTAATTAATGTAAAAAATAATTAATCACAACAATATCATTAATTAACTCAACAATTAATTTATCACAGTAGTTTTGTTAATTAATTACACAATTAAAAAAACATGTCAGTACCATTAGATAATACAACAATTAACCAATCACATCACTTTCATTGGTGAACTCAATAATTAAATAATCACATCAATACCATTAATTAATTTGAAAATTAATTAATTACATTAATAACATTAATTCATTCAAAAATTAATTAATTATGTTCAAAGTATTAATTAATTCAATAATAATTTTATTAGGACAATTCCTTCAGTTATTTTGGCAATAATCTAATCAAGTTATTGATAATAATCAAATTGCCAACAAATTATTCACTTCAATTCAACTTGTTAATACAACAATTAACTAATTACATTAATTTAATTATTAATTTAACAATTATTTTATCACATATATTCCCTTAATTAATTCTCTAATTAATTTATTACATCATTCCCATTAATTAACTCGTCAATTAATTAATCAATATCCACAAACTCAAAATTCCATTATTAATTCCATAGTTAATTATCTGTATAAAGTCTTCAAATCTCATGATTAATTAAAAAATAAATTATCAAATTCTATCAATTCAGTATACAAAAAATCCCTACTAATTAATTAAAAAATTAATTAATAATATTCATTTAGTTGCAGCATCACAACAATCCTCACAAATTAATTCACCAATTAAATAATCTAGATCATTCAATTACATTAACATAATAATCCACTTTAATTAATTCCCTAATTAATTAACATAACTCAAAATTCATAATAATATATCCATTAATTAATTCACCAATTAATTAATCCAAATCATTACTATTAACTAATTCCACAATTATTTAATCCCATTCAGTACACTTCAATTAAATCACCAATTAATTGTTTATTTTACTCCGATTAATTAGTTCTATCAGGTTATCTCATCAATCTAATTATTTAATTAGACAATCAAATAATCATATTACTCTAATTAATTATTTCAACAATTAATAAAACCCATCAATTAAATTATTTAATTAAAAAACTAAATAATCACATTACTCCAATAATTAATTATTTAACCAAATAATCCCCTTTTCTTATTTAAATAATTAAATAAACACATTACTCCATTAATTAATTCGTCAATTAATTAATCCCAACATAAAAAAAAATTCAATATCCAAATTAATTCACCAAATAAATCTTTCATATCAATAAATTATATAACCCCAATATATTCATAAAATTAATTTTTCCTTCTCAAAAAATTCAACAACCCCAAAAAAATTAATCAATTAACTGTTTCATATCAATCAATTAAACAACCCCATAATTTATTCCTTAATTAATTATTCATACACACTCAATTAAATATCCCTAAATCCCTATTCAATATTAATTAATAAAATAAAAATTTACTATCAAATTCAATAATCTCAATTACCTCATAATTAATTCAATA
This sequence comes from Viscum album, assembly GCA_963277665.1. Classification (NCBI taxonomy): domain Eukaryota; kingdom Viridiplantae; phylum Streptophyta; class Magnoliopsida; order Santalales; family Viscaceae; genus Viscum; species Viscum album. The sequence goes on along the minus strand of OY728139.1, from coordinate 681,806,016 downwards.
ATTAATTATTCACAGTCTATAATCCTAATATCCCAAATTTGATGATTTCCCTAAAATAATTAACTCACCAAATTAATTAATTAAATCTTAAACACAATTTCTAAACATCATTTAGAAATTATATAATTACATACACATAATTTCAATTAAGACTTTTGGATTTGAATTATAGACCACCTAACTTGAAAGTGGAGGAAGCAGTGGAAAATTGCATGTGTTTACGATAAAAATCGGCTTCTGGATTCCACTCCATACGAACCAGATAATTCGTTAGCAACAGATCAAGAAGAAGAAGAATAACCAAAAGGTATACCTTAAAACCTAGGTCTGAATATCCATGATCTGATATTAGATCACCTTTGGATCAAAGTAGAATCTAATAAATCAACAATAGAAGAGCTATAGTGAAGTAAGAGATGTGAAGAGTCTTTGGTCAAAGATGGTGGTGTGTGATGGAGCTTTAGTCCAAGAAAAATGAATATAAAGAGTATTGAATTGAAGTTCAAGGTGGAAGATCCTCTTCAGTAGATGGGGAGGTTCATATTTAGGGTTATGCAATTCTGGAGGGTTTATATGGGTGATCCTCTCTTTGTTTTTAATATTGTTTTTTCCAAAATCTTGTCACTGCCCTTAAAGATAAATTTAATATTAATTACATGTTGTGTAATTTAATTTTGTGAAATGTTCACATGTGGTGTAAATCAAATTCATGACATGTCTACATGTGGTGTAATTTACATTTGTGACATGTGACATGTGGTGAAAACTTCTTTCGTGACTTGTCGACAAATTTTTAAAAACATTTACATGGGGTGAAAATTTTCAAAGGTGTGAATTAATTCAGGAAGTGAATTAAATTCATAGGTTCCACCCAATATAATTTATGTTGTGAATTGGGTCAATGAGGTGTATTTGATATGTAACCAGAAATCTCCACTTAATCAGAATACACCCCTGAAAAATGATGGGATCTTACAATATCCACACAATATAACCGTTTTTTCTCAAGATGTACTCCTAAGATCCTATATGATTCCCATTCAAAATGATCAGGCCACTAAGATTGTATGTCCAGTTCTCTCACCAATGTTTCCTCTAGAACTCGTCAATGTTTCCAAAATACATGATCTATCATCATATTAATTTCCCACAACACCTTCTCACTATGTTCCCACACACATATTAGATTCTTCTCAAATGAAACATCTGTCTCAAGATCAAATTCCACAATATACCTGATTCGCTTCCCAAATCATTGTGCCCAATAACCATAATAACACTATCCAACATTGGCACTCAGTTGTTTCATCAAAAATTTCCTGGAAAGGAAGTCCATCCACTACCTTCAAGGCTCACCTGGCCTATCTCATGGAATTTAAACTCGAACCTTATAGGTTCCTCATTTTTATTCCAATTTCACCACTTCCAACTCAAGATATAAAGACCCGCACTTATTTCATACATAATCTTGAATTTATTCAAGAAAAAACTTCAGTTTACATTGAGGATCTTTTCAAGTTTAGAGCTTTAGAGAATTAAGACAAAACATTCATAACATTACACATTGTTACATAGTGGATACCATAAAATCAGTTTCCATTTTCCTCAGAATATAAAACATTAAAACATAAAACAAGACTCCTTGACAATTCTTCAACATTTAACATGTCTTCCTTCCTTGTATTACTCGTCCATTAACCTGTGAAAAATCATTTAAAAACTTGGGATGAGCACAAAGGCCCAGTAAGGTATGAAAAAGAATGAAAAATCACATTAGTCCATGAATACGCATGACGTATGAAAACATTTTCAAAATACATGATTTACACCCATAAAATCTTACTTAGCTTAACATGAGATTTACACAAGATCCACACAAACATAATTATAATCATAGAGGTATATTGGGGCATTACTTTCATAATCTTGTAACCATCTTGGCGACCTTAAAATTTGTAACCCTCACGGCTACCTTACTTTGTGTAACCATCACAGTTACACTTGGAGTAACCATACGGCCGACCTCCAACTTACTCATACCCAATGCATTGGAGGGAAATATAGGTCCCACCCTTCATCATAAACAATGCCCAATAACCAAAACATAATCATACAACATAAATAATAGCATAAAAACATTGCCTTTGAATCTTATAAAACAGAATTTTAAGAGGATTTTAGAAGAAAAGTCCCTTATAAACATCATATACTTGAAGTGAGGCTTAATAGAGTGGATGTAATGTGTATATACTCTGTAAATACACATAGTGAAACATAATATAAACAAAACCCATCACAAAAACAATTTAAATAGCACATAAATTATAAAGTAGAATGTTAACCCAAAGAATGGAAATCGGGTTAAGAATTCCCTTACAACAATGTGATCGGTCAAATCATATGACCAGAACATAATAAATAACAAGTGAATCATTGAATAACATGATTATAAAGAGAATCATGTTATTATATATATCAAATGACAGTACACATATACCACATACAAGAAATAAGTGGTGAACGAAGAAAATCTCACAAAAATGAAAGTGAGACGAGGAACCCCTTACAACTTTGTAACCAATTGATTCGTATGACCCAAAATTAATGATTTCCAAATGATAAATTGAATATCATAAAAATAAAGATATTCATGATATGAGACAATAATGGGCAGTATAAATACACCATACAAAGTAATAATAGTGATTACGGAAATATCTCACAAAAATGGAAGTGAGATGAAGAAACCCTTACCTTAATCTTGTCTTACTTCAAACTTGTTAAAACCTCCTGTATAATGGTTAAAATATTGTTATTAGTATTTTACAGAAACATGTTCATGTTTATAACATCTTATATGGTCATTTCATAACCTCATTTTACCCCTTATTTGTTAGTATTTTGTTCCTTGCATTATTTTGGGTGAGTTCTTTTGTGATTTTCACGATCGGTTCATGATGAATCATTCTTGTTGATTGGAAGTGAAACTCCAGAATTGGAAAGGAGTAGTATTTACATATTTCCAGTACCATAAATTTTACCATTTATCACTTTGATGCTTTATATGATGATGATTTATAAGTTAAAACATTAATTATGTTTGTTTAGATAATTTAAGTGGTTCTTTGATAATTACAACTTCATTTAGTCTTATAAATTTGAATCATGAGTACAAAAGAATTCCAGAACCTTATATGAGTCATAAAACATATATTATAACCTGTTTCAACCATATAAATGGTTTCATTACCAGACTTGAAATAATTAATGGAAATTGAAAATACATAGTCCATGGTATCGGCAATTCGACACAAATGGACAATGTTTTTTGATTCTTCAAATAAGTGAGAGAGGAGAGGAATAATGATTTGTAATTTTCCATAAACATGACAACATCCAGAATATACATGATTCTGGAGATTTCATGCCTCTTGGATAAGAGGGGGTGAAGAAAGAAGAGAAAGGAATCATGAAATGAAGAAAACATGAGAAATTTCTTACAAAAATTCGGCAGCCTAACGGCGTCTCTTAAAATTTCATAAAAACAAGATTTATGAGAGGAATGGAATATATCATCAATCATACAAACTTTGGAAAGTAAGGGGAAATATTTAATGAAATATCCCAACAAAATACAAAGGGAAAGGAAGAGAATAACATAAAATGGAAGAAAATAATGAAAATGAAAGAGGATGTTTACCTCTTGATCTCTTCTCCTTGAGATCCTCCTTAAAGACTTTGGTCTTGGTCTTTTGGTGAGACCAGCAGCTCTAGGACGTGGGGAAGAAGATTGGGGAGGGAATTTGGCAGAAATTAGATAATGCTCATGGCTTGAGAGGTGTGGGAGGAAGAGGGGAGTGAGGGTGATATTTATAGTGGAGGAGGGGAGGTATTTTAGATTATTTTAATTATTATTATAATCTTTTTATCAAGACTATGAATAATCTCAAATCAAGTGGCCTTAATTAGTGAAAATATCAAGTTAGTTCTAGGAAAGTGGCCTTGCATCACTTATTATGTCATAAATAGTGAATTTTTACTGATAAATTGATTATACAGTATTTCATCGTATTTCACTATTCACTGAAAATTCAAGAGTTTCAGAAAAATACCAAAAATTTACCCACACCATATTTCGATGTGTATAATTCAAAAGTGAAATCCATTTTTCAAAAATAATTTTCTAAATATTATTAATTTAATTTTTAATTAAGGTCACAGTTAATTCGAAAAATAACAATATTTAAGTGCAACTAGTTTTATGTGACATTGGAAAAGTAATTAAGATCCCATTATCCTATTGCCATGGGAAAATAAAATAATATTATTATTTACTATTCATGAGGTCATATTACTATTCATATTACTATTCATAAGGGCATGTTACTATTCACCAAAAAAACAAGTTTGTTCCATCACACTCTAAATAACATACTGAACACAATTGTAGATGATAGTTTCTTGAAATTCAAAACATAGAAGAAATAAAATTATGTTTAAAGGATACTTATAAATATATACCTTAAACAAAATTTCATGCATTTTAAATTTATTTTCAGAAAACCTTGGGATGTTACATTATCCCCACCTTCTTGAAATTGCGTCCTCGCAATTTTATTTACTTATTAAACAACTGAGGGTACCTTGATCAAGGTGTCCACTCGGTCTCATCGTCATCTTGTTCACGTAGGTAGAAGTCTCATGCATTACAACAATGATTTAGAGATCCTTAAAAATCATTTGCTTCCTCCATCCAAATACACCTCGTACAACATGGGTCATATGGGTGTTCACAGAAAAACAGTTTTGGAAAATAATCATGTATGACATATAATTCCAAAACATCTGATAAAACATGATTTCTATAAAATATTCGGACTGAAATTGAGTTGAAACTTTCTATTATTGGTCCTTTTAAAATACCATAAGTATGTGATGTGAGACTATATTTTAAAAGCAAATATAAATAGGTTGCATAAGGGTCTCCTTCCTCAGCACCATTTTTAAAATCATAATATGCTTCAAATTCTTGTGATAAGGTAAAATATTTGAAAATACCTTGATAATATTTACCTTTCTTGAAATTATGTGAATATTGTGAAAATAGTATTTGTCTGAAAACAACCCATGATCCACGATGATAACGAGGTATAGAGGAGGTGTTTGATATCTCAAAAAACTGCTTGCAAGTGAGTTGTATGCTAGAAAAAGTTTCACAATCATCCGAAGATGACTTTTCAATAATTATTGCAAGCATGTCATCAGGAAGAGATAGAAATTTTGTTTGAGATCCTTCTCCTTCCATTCGTAACCAACTTTACTTGACCTGAAAAAAAGTTATAAAACAAGGATTTAACTGAAATAATAGATATAGGGACTAATCACGTGTCTCACAAGAACTCCTAATCCCTAAAGTTGTCTAAACCGACCTCTGATACCAACTATAAAGACCCGCACTTATTTCATACATAATCTTGAATTTATTCAAGAAAACACATCAGTTTACATTGAGGATCTTTTCAAGTTTAGAGCTTCAGAGAATTAAGACAAAACATTCATAGCATTACACATTGTTACATAGTGGATACCATAATATCAGTTTCCATTTTCCTCAGAATATAAAACATTAAAACATAAAACAAGACTCCTTGACAATTCTTCAACATTTAACATGTCTTCCTTCCTTGTATTACTCATCCATTAACCTGTGAAAAATAATTTAAAAACTTGGGATGAGCACAAAGGCCCAGTAAGGTATGAAAAAGAAGGAAAAATCACATTAGTCCATGAATACGCATGACTTATGAAAACATTTTCAAAATACATGCTTTACACCCATAAAATCTTACTTAGCATAACATGAGATTTACACAAGATCCACACAAACATAATTATAATCATAGAGGTATATTGGGGCATTACTTGCATAATCTTGTAACCATCTTGGCTACCTTAAAATTTGTAACCCTCACGGCTATCTTACTTTGTGTAACCATCACAGTTACACTTGGAGTAACCATACGGCCGACCTCCAACTTACTCATACCCAATGCATTGGAGGGAAATATAGGTCCCACCCTTCCTCATAAACAATGCCCAATAACCAAAACATAATCATACAACATAAATAATAGCATAAAAACATTGCCTTTGAATCTTATAAAACAGAATTTTAAAAGAGGATTTTAGAAGAAAAGTCCCTTATAAACATCATATACTTGAAGTGAGGCTTAATAGAGTGGATTTAATATGAATATACTCTGTAAATACACATAGTGAAACATAATATAAACAAAACCCATCACACAAACAATTTAAATAGCACATAAATTATAAAGTAGAATGTTAACCCAAAGAATGGAAATCGGGTTAAGAATTCCCTTACAACAATGTGATCGGTCGAATCATATGACCAGAACATAATAAATAACAAGTGAATCATTGAATAACATGATTATAAAGATAATAATGTTATTATATATATCAAATGACAGTACACATATACCACATACAAGAAATAAGTGGTGAACGATGAAAATCTCACAAAAATGAAAGTGAGATGAGGAACCCCTTACAACTTTGTAACCAATTGATTCGTATGACCCAAAATTAATTATTGCCAAATGATAAATTTAATATCATAAAAATAAAGATATTCATGATATGAGACAATAATGGGCAGTATAAATACACCATACAAAGTAATAATAGTGATTACGGAAATATCTCACAAAAATGGAAGTGAGATGAAGAAACCCTTACCTTAATCTTGTCTTACTTCAAACTTGTTAAAACCTCCTGTATAATGGTTAAAAGACTGTTATTAGTATTTTAAAGAAACATTTTCATGTTTATAACATCTTATATGGTCAATTCATAACCTCATTTCACCCCTTATTTGTTAGTATTTTGTTCCTTGCATTATTTTGGGTGAGTTCTTTTGTGATTTTCACAATCGATTCATGATGAATCATTCTTGTTGATTGGAAGTGAAACTCCAGAATTAGAAAGGAGTAGTATTTACATATTTCCAGTACCATAAATTTTACCATTTATCACTTTGATGCTTTATATGATGATGATTTATAAGTTAAAACATTAATTATGTTCGTTTAGATAATTTAAGTGGTTCTTTGATAATTACAACTTCATTTAGTCTTATAAATTTGAATCATGAGTACAAAAGAATTCCAGAACCATATATGAGTCATAAAACATATATTATAAAATGTTTCAACCATATAAATGGTTTCATGACCAGACTTGAAATAATTAATGGAAATTGAAAATACATCGTCCACGGTATCGGCAATTCGACACAAATGGACAATGTTTTTTGATTCTTTAAATAAGTGAGAGAGGAGAGGAATAATGATTTGTAATTTTCCATAAACATGAAAACATCCATAATATACATGATTCTGGAGATTTCATGCCTCTTGGATAAGAGGGGGTGAAGAAAGAAGAGAAAGGAATCATGAAATGAAGAAAACATGAGAAATTTATTACAAAAATTCGGCAGCCTAACGACATCTCTTAAAATTTCATAAAAACAAGATTAATGAGAGTAATGGAATATCTCATCAATCATACAAACTTTGGACAGTAAGGGGAAATATTTAATGAAATATCCCAACAAAATACAAAGGGAAAGGAAGAGAATAACATAAAATGGAAGAAAAGAATGAAAATGAAAGAGGATGTTTACCTCTTGATCTCTTCTCCTTGAGATCCTCCTTAAGGACTTTGGTCTTGGTCTTTTGGTGAGACCAGCAGCTCTAGGACGTGGGGAAGAATATTGGGGAGGGAATTTGGCAGAAATTAGACAATGCTCAAGGCTTGAGAGGTGTTGGAGGAAGAGGGGAGTGAGGGTGATATTTATAGTGGAGGAGGGGAGGTATTTTAGATTATTTTAATTATTATTATAATCTTTTTATCAAGAATATGAATAATCTCAAATCAAGTGGCCTTAATTAGTGAAAATATCAAGTGAGTTCGAGGCAACTGGCCTTGCATCACTTATGATGTCATAAATAGTGCATTTTTACTGATAAATTCATTATACAGTATTTCATCGTATTTCACTATTCACCGAAAATTCAAGAGTTTCAGAAAAATACCAAAAATTTACCCCTACCATATTTCGATGTGTAGAATTCAAAAGTGAAATCCATTTTTCAAAAATAATTTTCTAAATATTATTAATTTAATTTTTAAATAAGGTCACAGTTAATTCAAAAAATAACAATATTTAAGTGCAACTAGTTTTATGTGACATTGGAAAATTAATTAAGATCACATTATCCTATTTCCATGGGAAAATAAAATAATATTATTATTTACTATTCATGAGGTCATATTACTATTCATATTACTATTCATAAGGGCATGTTACTATTCACCAAAAAAAAACAAGTTTGTTCCATCAGACTCTAAATAACATACTGAACACAATTGTAGATGATAGTTTCTTGAAATTCAAAACATAGAAGAAATAAAATTATGTTTAAAGGATACTTATAAATATATACCTTAAACAAAATTTCATGCATTTTCAATTTATTTTCAGAAAACCATGGGATGTTACACAATATCATTCACCACACATCTAAAACTAACACAAATCTCCCCACCTTTGATCATAATTTATACCATTAGACTAGGTTGTGTCCTTTTATCCTTTCACATAAAAACCATGAAACATCAACCTCTACCCATTCCAAGAATCCGAGTGCAGAACCAACGATATTCATTGACCAATGATCCATCCTAAGGACCTCATTTATAAAATTTTTAAGGCATACCTCCATCCATCCACCTCTACATATACCACTTCATAAGAATAACCACCAAGAGTCCCTATATCCAATAAAAACACATTCATTTAGCTATGTGTAAAGCGAGATCTTTAATAGTGTACCCGATATGATGTCAAGGTTGGATGAATGATCATCAATAACTAAAATTATATTAAGAGGCCATCAATGAACACCACCACAAATCCCACATCACTAATGTTACCTCCCACTATGGAAACACATGAACCTATTGAATGTCTTGGGCTTCCTTGTCCACCCATATCTCATAACACTAATCCAAAACCAGATGGTCCCTCTCACAACCTACTACCAAGTTCTAAAACTTTGTAATTATTATTTGACAACATTAACGTAGTTAACAAGAGGGATTTACATAGAACAATATAACTCATCCCCCCTTCCGCCCACAACATGGTCAAAACCGAGGCACTATCTCTACCCTTAACCATCCTACACCAAGTTCCTAGTTAACAAGGTTGAAACATTTCTCATTATTCAATTTTCTCAGTTGGAAACCCATTTATTCTTATCTTGAATCATTTAACAATTCTAAATTTTTATGTTAGGAACCTTTATCAATTCAATTTCAAATTAAAGGAAAAATAGGTCAAGTTCAACAGCTTACCCATAACTCGTTTTCCTATGAAATCCTAAAATGATTCATGCCACACAATAATCTTGAGTTCCTAGAATGATTATTGACACCACTTAAGAATACAAGAATACTATTAAGATAGCCCTAGAGATTTCAAAATCCCAAGGAATGGTATGAAGAATTCAAAGGAATTCCAAATACTACAAAGGACTGTGCGGAAAAACTGCAGTACAGATTTGTGTGACAGATCGGCGTGGCAGAGTTGCGCGATAAACCTGCGCCACATAACTACGCAGAAAAGCTATGTGACATAGCTACGTGATAGAACAATTTCTACACCCTTACAGGACAGAGCTTTGTGGGGAAGCTGCGAGGACCAAGCTCCATCAACTAGGCCCATCCATTCCTATAAATAGGTGCCTTGGGCTCCCCATTTGATGGACTGAAAAAGTTGAATGATTCCCAGAAGCTCCCATTGCATAGATATTTCTCCAAGATCCCTCAAATTGTCTCAGGTAGCTCTCTAAAGTATGAGAGAAGAGATAATTAAATGGGATAAGCATGTTTTGAATGTATTTTCACAGTTTTTACATGGTTTTTGTTCTCCTATGTGAAATACATTCTTAAGCCATTATACACACCTGCATGGCATACCAGCACGCCCCACCTGTGCAGCATTCCTACGTGACACACCTGTGCAGCATACCTATGGAATACAGTTGCACGGTATATCAACGCGGGGTACCTACGCAGTACCCTTGTGCAAGGAACCTATATGGTAGAGCTTGGAATAATGTTTATATACCAACTCAAGTACCCTCTTTAATTCCATTCATGGCAGGGTATCTCTTTCCTTAGTTCCCTTGTCTAAAAGGGACTAAGGTGAAACCTCCACCAAAAACCTCATGACTTATCAAACCCTTGGGAAAATCACATTAGTATGTCTCCAATTTTGGGTTTGTATATCCACAGTCAGAGGTTTCCCACATTGTTTTCATAAAGGGGTTAGGGTTTATGGAATGTCTATGGGTTTGTATATCCACCATCACATAGACCTATATCCAAGTAACAATGTCCGGATGTTCTCGGTTTGGAGGAGGGTTGGGGTCCTGACCTCACCCTTCTCAAAGAGATGACACAGAACCTCAGTCTCTGGTAGGGAAGGTACGATTCACACCTACTTTTATTCATTTTGAGAAAAGGATAAGTTTCCCTCTTCTACCAGGATCAATTTTAGGGAAACCATCCTAGAATAAGACCTTATATTTTCTTACAGGAGGTAGAGTCATTGCTCCTCCTCTCTTCTTCGGTGCCAAAGACTTGAGGAGTGATGGGAACAGGGGCTCTCGTTACCCTTTCCCTCTCTCGTTCAGCTTTGTCACCATGGACATCCATCTTGGTGTATGACCCTAACCTTCATCCATTTTTCCTTTCATTTGACTGTTGTCCAATGTAAAGTGAATATAGGGATGGATCATCACCATACCCTATTCTTGAGTCAACTTGGCCTCATTTTCATGGCTGACGCACCCTCTTCCACTAGCGGAGGATGAAAAGTGTGAAGTTTCATTGTCGAATCGTTCACATCCTCTTGTTTCTCACACCGATCATGACTCATGAGGGCTTAGAGATTCGTGATGATTACAACATTCACAGAAACACCCTTGGTGAATGAACTATGAGAACTCTGATTCCTGTTTGAACCAGGATACATAGGAATCCCTTTCAGGGACCGAGCTAACTGGATATCCTCTTTAGGAATCCAACCATAATTTCCTTAATCTGGGAATCCTCGTTAGGAATAAGTCCCAAAATAAACCCCTAGGTCATCATGGAATCCTTTTTAGGAATTAATCACAAAGTCATTTATCTCAAAAGAATATAATCTCCTATGAGGCATATCGAACCACGTTAGATTTGATTCCCATCCACATGGGATATGTAGGAAGCATTATAGTGGTTCAAACCCAACAATTGAAATCCACCCTATTCTCCTTGCACCATATTCTCAATAGGGTATAATCTAACTTGGAAACCCATACTTTTTCCATGTTCTTTGGGCTACTTAGGTGCAAGTACCGCACCAAACTTTTACTAAGAAACTTTCTCTTATATTTCCTTACATGACATTTAACTGTATGGTTATGATCCTTATCACATGACCTTAAAAGGTATGATGTGTCCCATTAAGAGACACCGAGATATAAGGGTTTGGATTCCTTTCACAAGGATATGTAGGTAACCTATTTTATGGGAACTATTCCAAGATCAAAACAAACATTTGTATCCCTGGATGAGAGTAAATTCCAGAGTTCCCCACTGATTGTCTTAAAAACGAGTATCATCATAATGATGATTAAAAGAATCATTAAATAGTATATGAAAGTATACCATTGATGGAGAACCTTGAATACATACAATATCTCCATTAATCAAGAAGCTTGGATGCATATTGATGATTATAAATTTTACACATATTAATAAGTGGTTTCAAATTAAAAGGGAAACTTATTTCATGCTTGGTGGATTAATAAGGATTCATGAAAATATCTTAAATTTTCCAAGAGAGTCCCGAAGTAGACAATAATTCCCCCACCCCCCCAAAGGGTGTAATGAGTCCCACATCCCATCCTCTCGACCAATTTATGTTATTAAGAATCGTAAAGTTCAGAATTAAGAAACACCTACCTTTGGAAAGAAGGTCCCCTTGGATAAAGAACTGTTGTATGTTTCTGGTTCCATGAATAAATCCAAGAGAAACCACCTAGAAGTAGTGATTCTTAAAACTAGAACACACGTTTCAAGGACCTACGAAAAAAATGGTGAACCTGACATGAATCCTTAACCAAGTTAGTAATGTTACACACCTATTAGGCCCTTCTCAATTGATAAAGGAAGGTCGGACAAAGGAATGAATCACACACACACATCACATCATCATATATTTTTATTAATAAGCCACCACCAATAGACTACACACATCAAGCCTCCTCATGGAGGCCTAAAATAATGAAGGCCAATGGTTTCCCCTCTAATAAAATTGAACCCTTGGGATTGTGGGATGTAACATTATGAAGGAAAATGGGATCAGGACCAAGAACATTAAGGGAAGCATGATAGTATGCAACTTGATTACCCTCCCTCCATGATTGCACCACTTTGGTAGCATTCCAAAGCTATATCATTCACTTTATGATAGTATAAGGTTGTTATAAAGAATCTTGGAGTCGGTTTTAGCTTCAAAAATATCAATTTCATCCTAGTTGAACAGGATAATACCCTGAAGTAGGGCCCTTGCTTCAGCCTGAAGGGATGATCCACTGGCCAAGCAGGCTGAAAACACCATGATCACCAACCCCTTGACACCCTTCACAACACCTCCACCATGCATGACCCCCATGATGCAGGAACCATCGGTGTTAATTTTAAGACCCCTACAAGGGGGTTCCAGTAGACCCACTGGCCCCTGGTAATGTCAATATCATTCTGGGGAGCATTGTAGAATCTACAAATGAGGCTGAGGGGGGGGGGGGGAACCTCCGACCATATTCGAAGAAGTGTGGTGAGGTCCATAATAATTGTTGTTGGTCCTGATGATAATGGATGGGCCGGAGGAGAGGACCCCGTCGTGACTCTCCATTTTTGTAGATTTCTAGATACTCTAGAAACCTGTATGAAGAATCATGATGCGATCCACTTTTTTCGGAACCCTATCTCTCGAGCCGTGAAACCATCTACACATGAAAGGGAGCCCTACAATTATACTATCCACGAGTTACAAAAACTCTCCAAGAGCACTCCACATAGCTCTCTCCCAATCACCCCAAAACAAAATATTATCAGCAGATTCTTTCTTACCATTATTACAGAAGGGACATCACGAAACCAATGATGAAGGATGAGGGGAAGAAAACTGGACAAGAGCATAGAGCCCTAGATCATCCTCAATGAAGGGTCATCAGTGTGGGAGGAGTTCATGGTTCTACCCCAGAGCGTATGCTTTTCTAGGATGTCCCATACGAGCTTCTCATGCTTGCAGCTTCACATGCATGCAGTTGATGATGGCCTCAAATCCACAGATGTTGATGTCGCCTTCCCTGACTAGCTTCGCCACCCTTCCCCATGATTCCCAATGATATTTCCCTTCCAAGCCAGGGTACCAGATAAAACTCTCCAAGATATTTTCAATGTTTTGAATAACCCCCTGTGGAACTTTGATGGAAGAGAGGGCATGAACCCGGGGTAGCGAGCAAGAAACTATTGGTAAGATCAATACAACCACCAAAGGAAAGGTATTTTTTCTTCCAGTTAAGGATACATTCATCAATAACGCATTTATCCATATAAAATATGTCTCTATAATGGAGTTTATTGTAATTGTCTCAATTTTCCTCAGAACTACCTTCAGTCCAAAATGGAATTCTTCAAGACGACATATATGAACTTCCTAACAACTCCTAAATCTTGATCCTAATCCATGGGAAGGACATTATAACCCACCCAACATCTTCAACACTGGGTATCCAATGTGATGGTAAAGTATTATCATCAGCATGGTACAATCCCACAAATGGAAGCTGCCCGACATTCCCTCCAGGTTGGTAACAATCCTTGATCGTCTGGCCAACAACGATCGATGATCAAGAAGAAGACGGTTCCAACCACTGTTTTCAACCGTTTCAGGTCCTTATCCCTAGAATGCAACAACAAGTCCCTCCCATACTACATGTAGGTGGATTAAGAGGTCACTTAGGGCCTCAATTAAATGATACATGGGTCCCTCCAGAGGACTCCCACCAACAATCGTCGCCCACAGAATCGCGCGACAGTAAACCCCAAGATGATGGGGGTGTAGCATCTGGACATTTGGCATAAGTCTCTTATACCTCAGAACACCAGAAGAACCACCTAGGAAAATATCTGGTCAATAGGGATCAGGTTCTTATCTCTTCCCCCTCTAGAGAAGTCCATCATCCAAACTTGATGGAAAGCAGCGAGCGGGCACATACACCCGTCCGTCTTAATTCCGGTGCCTAGCAAACTCGTCTGGCAGTGAACCACCAATCCCACTAGGAAAACCTAGTGTAGTACCATGAATAGGAACATACACATGTTTACAAATTATCATCTAGTCATTAGAACCTTTTCACTGCATTTACAGAACCCCGCCAATCAATTGTGGTGCCAACTTTAAAACAGGAACACACACCTTCTTATTTTCACCAATTATGCCAGCAGTCTCATCTGACAGTATTGAAGGAAGTACATCAGCCATACTTGATGTGAAAAATCCATCAGGCACATACTCCTTCAAATAATCATCAATCCTTCCAACAGTCTCATTTCGCAGCACCCGGAGAAGCCAGTCAGAAAGCTTCGACGACAAATCTGGTGCAGACCCAACTCTCTGCCCCCATGCACGAGTATTGTCAATACCCATTGATAGGAAAAGGAGGAAAGGAGTAGGAACATACACCTACTCCAGATATGTAATGGACTAGTATTCCTATTCCAGCTGCTAACGTCACCAAACACATAATATCAATGGTGAAAGAGAAGACACAAATTCCTACCCATATTCTAGAAGAATGCCAAGATATTATAATAACTACTTTAGCAGTACCAAGGGAACTGACACATAAATCTATCTCAACATATGGGATGACACATAGACATGAAATCCCAGAGCAGATACACACCTATGTTTCAGTCCAAGAGGGTCATGGGGCATACTTCCCCATATCATATGAACAACATGATCAGAAACATACACCCTTTCTAATTGGAGGTAATCGGTCTGTTCTGATGGATGCTCCAAGGAAGGCACGTACACCTGCCCATGATAATCAATTCTCCCATAAATTGGCCCTAAATAAGTGTAAGAGACTATCCAAAACGAAATATTATTAAAAACGGTTGGAAAATCATGAGTCAAACTGCAATTTCGCTCCTCTTAATTCTAGAGTTATTGAAGCCCTCAAACATTTATCTATTGCAGCTCAATATCCTACCCTCTCATTAAAAAATCATGGGAGTAGTAGCAGTAATTATGATGTTCTCTATTGGACACTTCATCATGAAGGCTTGCTTCATGAAAATTTATTCAATCTAGAGCGCCTATCTCTGGATGAGATCCACGACAACCCTCCATGTGTCCATAAGACCAATGAGTAAGAGGATTCATCAATGGATGTAATCCACTATAGTGATCATACCCATGATGGAATTTGCTACGAAAGTCCTCTCCGAAGTAGTATTTCGCATTGTCAAGATAATTCTATAACTGATAATGTATAAATGATAAATCCCTCCTATCTTGAGAAAATTTCAAAAAAAGTTCCAATCATATCTGATGC
Organism: Viscum album; assembly: GCA_963277665.1. NCBI lineage: Eukaryota > Viridiplantae > Streptophyta > Magnoliopsida > Santalales > Viscaceae > Viscum > Viscum album. The sequence goes on along the minus strand of OY728139.1, from coordinate 681,790,246 downwards.
CTTGTCGTTGATAGGTGAAACAATTTCTCAAACAGAAGACATCTTAAGGGAATAGTCATTCTCTGATCCTCCCTTGTGGTCATTTTCCATCTAATATAGACAATTCACTTTGGTCAGACCAAGTGGAGAAACCTCTAATGAAATATGATGAAGATATGTTAAACATAACGAAACAATTGGCTAAAGGATAAATACTTTTCATGTTCTGGACTTTGGAAAATTCTCAGTATAACATTCTAGAATTGATGGCAGAAGATTGTATTCATGATGTCCGCCTCAACTTATGGAAGACTCTTCGTCATTTGAAAACCAAATTATTTCCATATGATGAATATCAAAATCATATAGAGGTAATAGAATGGTTTCAGTGCCAAATTTACTTCGCATCTCTCTCTGTTTCCCAGAATCCAATGGTTGAAAAGCAGTAGAGATCCCTTCAATGAGAAAGAATCAATGCTCTAAAGTGGCTACACCTATTGATTTTTGACACCCCGTCTAGTGTTTGTATTAGAGTATGGGGTTCACGTGGATCATTGAATTTCACTGCACTCTAGAACCAGCAAAGTCCTCCAAAAGTGGTCTCATGCGATGTTATCTCCAACAGTCGGCTACAATCAACAAATTTTGTATGTAATCGAATGCACGCTCATGAACATGCCTCAACCAATTCTCATCAATGTCAATCCCAAAGAAAAGAAGATATTGTGTTACTTTTACATCATGTATCTGTTAATATTTATCAGGCATCCTACGTAGAGTATGTCAACCATCAATGATTGAAAATGTCTAAAATAGAAGAACGGTCTTCTAAAACAGGTGATTTAAGTGGTTGTCTAATGATGCATCCAACTAATATTCGAACCAAAATTTTCAAAATCAGAAGAGAAATTGCATGAATTTCTTCCTTAACATGTCAAGAATCACCCCATCTTGCAAGGATGGGGTTTCAGATAATTCAACCTTAAAATTCATTAAAAAAAGTTCAAGTATTTGTAGAATAAGAATTGGAACAACCCCAGCCTATAGGGTTGGGTCCTTTTTCAAATCTATAATTCCTTCCTCAATGGAAGTAAGTTTTCCCTTGATTAGGGAAGAAGCCACAAAGAAAGTACACAGTTGATCTATTTGAGGATTCCTTTCAGATTACTATTCATCAAACAAATCCTAGGAATCGATCATATAGTAGAATAGAGTCTCATGGAAGATACAGAGGGTGACAATCATATGAAGATACTGACAAAATGACATTAATTAATTATGCGTCAGGAAATTTCATTAACACCATTGTAGAAGATCCTCCATTAAATGAGTCTAGTTCAGGGGAATCAAAAGATGAATTTCTTGTTCATAATATAGTACACACTGAGTCAAATGAAGAAGGTGTACGTACCCAAAATCAGAGGCTTACCCAGAATCTGGGTATGCCTTCAAATAATTAACTCTCACCCCTCCAAAAGGAATCTAAGAAGGGGGAAGGTAAAAATCATATTGAATCTCACTTTTCCACTAGATAAGGTCAATATATTTCTCTTGAAGATATATTTTAACAGCAAGAAGAGGAAATTAAGGATTTTAGAAGACTCTATACAGAGTTACTTTGAAGTAGCAATTCTGCTAAACGTACTCCGCAGGCAGGTTCTCAACTTCCACATCCTGTAGGAGCTCTTCAATAAAGAGGATTTGTAGTAACTACATATGCAGATAATTAATTCCCTCTATTAGGTACAAAACTAAGGTAGGATCAAACACATCCTGATAAGCCTGTTCGTGTGGGTTATCCAAGGCAAATACCAGCACCACCACCCATGGTTTTCCGATCATTGCACTAGATCAAGCTCCAGGTTTTGTAAATATATAGGTTCCAGCTCGTCTAGATATTCCCCAAATTCTTATGAACACAATTGAGGTATTAAAAACTCAGTTGGAAGCTATGGAGGAAAGATGTGCACCAGTTCAGCCGGAAATGAAAGGTAACCCTAAATGGGTGGACCTAATTCCCCCTCCCCCCCCCCACCGAATTTTGTGAATACTACATTCCCAATAATTAATGGTTTGGGAGATTTGGAACAACACTTGACACATTTCGGTTCTCATTGTGACCCTATGATGGGGACTCCTCAATATCATGAAGCAGTAAAACTCAGGTGTTTTTTGAAATCACTACAGGGACCAGCTTTTTTCTAGTACACAAGTGTGCAATCCTGATCAATTACTGGATTGGATTATATTCGTCAGAAATTTATTCTTCAGTTCAACTCAACATTACTGAAGATAAATTTTTTTATCTTACTAAATAAAAACAAAGGGAGAATGAAAGAGTTTCATATTTCATTGTGTGAGGGAAAGGATTAACATATTCCTTAAGTTTGGTGCTCCCTCAAGAAGATTTTCTACCACCTTATGTGGCAAATATGTGTGATGAGTTATGTACACCACTAATCCCTGTAAAATTCACAGGAGGGTTTTGAGACCTTAATTCAATTTCTCTACAGATAGAAGATTATATTATTGAAACTAAGTCTAAGACTCATGTAATTCCATCAGCTCTAAGAATAAGAACATGAAAAGCAGAGGTTACTACTGTTACATTCAAGTAAGCACATGTACCTTCTTCTGCTTTAAAACCTTCATTATGTCAAAGGGATCCACCTCTAGAGCATCACCTGCAACGACCAACTCATCAAGATGATCAAAGAGATCAAAGGAGGAAACAATTTTAAGAAATTAAAAAGAAAAATTTATTCATTCCATAATGAACATGTTCCCAGTTACTTCATCTCAGCTCTAGAGAACAATTTGGTTCAGTTTCCAAGGCCAAAGAAACCAAACAAATAATGAGATGAAGATATTACAAATTATTTTCCCTTTCACAATATTTTGGGTAATACCATTCTAGAGTCTTTTGTTTTCAACGAATTTCTGTAAAAATTGTTAGACCCTGGATAAGTGAAACTGAAAGGTTCGTCAGCTCAAGAATCATGTGATACTACTACTAATCTAGAGGAATAAGGCGAATGAAAGGAAGTTAAAGTAAAAATGTGCAGAAATTTGACGATTGGATGATCTTGAAAATGATCAACCAAACTCATGCCATTTTATAAACATATTTGAAACGACCAATTGTGTCTTCTGCCACTCCTGTCACATTAAAACAGCATTCATCAAAAGGCCAATCCTCAAAGAAACGATGTGATCAGATGGATATGGGGAAGTCAGAAGAAAATGATCTCATGTTAAGGAGAAATTTGTCCTTGAACCTTGAAAATTTCATGCCATCTTCTTCAAAGGCATGGGCACCACCTCGTGAAATGGTACAACCAATACTAACCTCTCAGGAAGAGTCTTCATCAGATGAAGAATTGGTATTTGGTTATGTAAATTTTATTCACTTAATGGATCCTTTTATCAATTGTGATTTTGATAATAATGATCCAGAGTTCCTTGTACCTAGTTGGTGAACTATAGGAATATTCCAAGGTCGATGATATAGTGGAAGATGTGGGAATTCACGAAACCACCATTTTAACTCCACCCCTTATCAAACTGTATATGCGGAAAAAAACTCATGGGAGAGCTCTTTAGCGGGCTCAAAAAGAACAAGGAGTTTCTTCTATGTAAGACAGGTTTGGTTTTGACATTATTATTTTGGAGGACCGATTAGAAGTCACATAATCTTATTCTCAGCAAGTAGATAGACCTAGTTAGTCTAATCAACCAAAGCCAGAAGTATTTTCAGCCTTTGCTCCGACCCATGGTATATCTACATCAAAAGCATCAACTTCTAAGGCACCTGAAAAATTGAATCTCCGTGCTGGGAAATGAAGACCTATGGATCAAAAATATGATGTATTGAGACAATTGGCCCAAGTACTAGCCAAGTTGTCAATTTTGGATGCCTTGAATCTATCAAAAGATCTTAGAGAAGCACTTATTGAGGCTTGGTCAGGTCCTCAGGAGTTTGAAACTGAAGATGCTGCTGCCAAGGTTTACCGTATAGTGAATGCTCCTGCATATTGTCATGCAGTCATATCTTTTACAGATGAATATAAATATGATATTGTACATGGAAAGATCAGACCCTTGTATTTATCTGGAAAGGTCAATGACATTGACATCCGATGAGCATTCATTGATAATGGCTCTGGAGTCAGTCTCATTCCCGTTCGTTTACTTCATCTATTAGGACTGAATGAATATGACTTATCTCATCACACTTTAATGTTTCAAGGATATGAAAAGAATGAGCAAGAAACTATCAATTATATTACACTTAGAAATCAATTTGTAGATCTTATGTCTAATTTAGATTTCAGGGTTGTTCATCAGGACACAACCTTCTACATTCTTCTTAGAAGGCCTTGGCTGTATCAACATGCGGCTATACCTTCTTCATATCACCAATGTCTTAAGTACTATTTCAATGGTCAATTAAGGAGATTATATGTTGACCGGGCTCCATTATAAACGTTTTAATCTAAATACATTGAGGAAGATTTTTATCACACAAATAGAATGAGGCCCATGAAAAAAGATATTTCAAGAGTTAATGAATCAAATGGACTGGAAAAGAACCCAAAAAAACCAGTCATACATTTGAGTAAATATTATGTGCTACCAATCAATCATATTGAAAATTTAAACCCAATTCCTGGAACTTACTCAGTAACTTCCATAATGTCAATAACTGCAACTGAGTTTAACAATATGGGAGAAATTGTTAATCTGCCAAGAAGTGATGGTAGCTTAAATGGAGATGTCATCATATCATTTTCCAAACTACAACTATCCTCTACTTCATAAATCATAGTATAAGAAGTTGTAGCAATTCTAGAAGAAGACAAAGATGTTAATTCCCAATCCTTCATCTCCTCTTTATTTCAACAGAAAGACCCTTCATCGTCAATAGGGTCAAATATGGTGGCCTCTTCTTCAGGATGTTCAAATACTGACTCCACTCCTAACAATGGATGGTTTGCCCCGTCATCTACTATGTAATTAGAAATAGAAGAGGTAACATGTAATGAAGTAGAAGAGGAAGATCTCAGGGATGATCCTCTAGCATTAGATGAAGGTTTCTCTACCACAGTGGATGAGCTTAGAGAAATAAATTTGGGTATATAAGAAGATCCACACCCCACTATAATTAGTGCGACCATGACATATGAAGCGAAAGAGGTGTATAATTTATTTCTAAAGAAACATCAAGATTTATTTCTTTGGAATAACAAAAAAATGTCAGGTCTTAATCCCGATGTAGACACTCATCATTTGGGTTTTCCAAAAGAACATTGAAGATTCAAGAAGGCAGGAAGAAGAACACACCCAACTCATTCCTCTAAAATATTTCCTCTCTGCAAGACATTAAACTGCACTATGCCACCATCCTGGTTGGATGAAAATAAACTTCATAGTATCTCTAGTCATCACTATAAGACTAAAAACTGTACATCCCCCATATCCTTACTGCAAGACTTAAAACTACACAATACAATGTCCTAGTTTTACAACATTAAACTGCATAACAACCATAAGTGTCCATGTTGCATGACGTTAAAATGTGTATCATCTTTGTCCTTGTCGCCTGATGTTAAATTATATGACACCATTTGTCCTCATTACAATACATTAAAGTGTACAGCTAACGATTTCTCAACTTAACGTTAGGAGCCTCCATAAGCAAGCATCATGTACATCATTTCTACTCTTTAGTGGAACATGAGTCCTTCTCTTCCCTATGTCTAAGCCAGATCTGCATAGGGACCTTGTTTAAAGAACTACTTGTTTCTTGATTCTCATCTATATAAGATATGTAGAGATGTCTTGATCTCCAATATTGGGCCCAGCTTCAATCAAAAAATTCCTAAGTCCCTTTTTATTCTCTTTTATATGAACTAGATCTATACAGAGTTCTCTTTTAAGATACATAATTTGATTTTCACACCATTTTGTGTCTTAAATTTAATCATTCTTCTAGAAGTTATTAACATCCCCATATCCCATGTCAACTCGATTGGTGTGGGAAATGAATGTTTAAATAACTATGTACGGATTGATTCTCATCTATATGAGATATATAGAGACACCTAGATCTCCAATCATGGTCCCAACCACAATAAAAAAACTCCCTTAATTCCTTATGTAAGAATAAAAATATATATAGGGAATATTTAATGAATTACATATGGCTTGATTCTTTCCCTTAGCAAGACACTTAGTGAAACTTGGGTTTTATCCCTTAACCAAGATACAAAAAGTCTTTATTTTCACATCAGTTCATATTCATCCTTACCTCATGATGTTAAACTGTATGGAAATCTGACACCCATATTCTTTACTTTTTTCACCTTTGTGTTATAGAAGAAACCCTTAATGATCCTTGTTTATCACACTGAGAATAGATCATGTGGGATTAGGAATTGGGTAAAAGGTTTCTTTGTATAAATATGGTGCCTCAATTTATTATGGGATTAACAGGGTCCTCAATGCATGACTTAAAACTGCAGAGTACAATGTCCTCACTGAATGGTTTAAAACTGCACAGTACAATGTCATCACTACATGACTTAGAACTGCATAGTACAATTTCCTCACTGTATGAATTAAAACTACACAGTATAATTTCCTCACTACATGTATTAAAAATACACAATACAATGTCTTCACTATATAACTTAAAACTGCACATCATCATATCAATTTAAAGAGAAACAAAGAATGTTCCCATTATACATATAAATTAAATCTATTTAAGGGATTCAAAATTCATGGTCAATATTGATTCAAATATTCTTCGTATGCATTGATCATTACCTCTTTCCATATTTCACAGTCTTAATCTTTAATATTTTTAGATCTTCAAAATATTTCTTTCATTTTATGGTGACAGAGTTTCTATTGTCTGAGAACTCTTTTGTCTCGCTATGTAGCACGTTCCCTTTGGTGGACTTGCATAGGTTTCTTATATAATAGGTATTTCAGTCAAAAGATGCCACCATTTGACTATGCAGTATATTTCCTAGTTTTCCCTACCTATTATGGCCCCCATAATGGGTTTGTCAAATTTTGGTAATTTTGTTCTTGGTTATAGTGTCTTTGTCCCCTTCAATATTTGATGACAATATACAAGATTATGTATTTTAAAACAATAATTCAGGTATATTTTTACCATTATCTTTCTCCAAATATGAATGTCTTCAAGACTATGATTTACACATTACCATCCCCATTTGTTCAAAGAAATATGAAATAACCTTGGAATCACTTGGCCAAATATCATATACTGTTTCCATTTATGTTCCTAGTTGTATGGCCTAAAACTACAGACACCATAACTCCTATGTTTGGGTACGATCGTCCTATTCCTCCAAGTATTTGAAAATATTGGTTGGAAATACCTTCTCCATATTCAGGTACATTTCTCCATAAACCAAACATTGTGGTTTGGAAAATCTAAATCTCTATAAACTTTCTTCATATTTTAGAAATAAAATTTCAAAATTCTTAAGAACTCCTTTGTCTGATTATGAAGCACCTTCCCTTAGGTGGCCTTGTATAAGTCACATACATAACGGGCCTATTAGTCAAAAAATGCCACCATTTGGATATCATGTATATTTCATAGTTAACCCTACATAATACAACCCCCATAATGGGTTCGTCAAATAATGGTTACTTCGTTTTTGAAAGAGAATTCCTCTAATTCCTTTAGCCCTTTCTCCATGTCAGTCATCATATCTTGAAATTCTCAAATCAATGATTAAAATTTCCATTCCATACCGAAATATGGTAGTAGGTTTCCAAACAAATTATGAAGAAATTGGTAGAGTTTCATACCTTTGGTCAAATCTAAAAGTCCTTAAATTAAAGCCACATGATGTTCTCATTGCATGACTAAAAACTGCACAGTACGATGTCCTCACTACATGATTTAAAACTGTACAATTTTATATCAGTAATTCTTATTTATGAAAAATTTCAACCATTCTTTATACACCAAATTTATATAGATGTGTTTTTCCTATTCATGACATATGTCAGCATAAAATAGCACGTTTCTTCTTAAAACCCCTTTCCAGGGAAAAAACCACCCATTGTGGTCTTGAGTGGCCCAAATCATATATTCCCTTGTCTATAAACAGTAAAATGATAAATTCCTAAGAACTCTTTTGCCTGACTATGCAGCATGTGCCCTTAGGTTGCCTTGCACGAGTTTCCAACATAATGGTCCCGCCAGTCAAAAGATTCCACTATTTGGCTGTGTAATGTATTCCCTAGTTAGCCCTGCATATTATAACCCCCATAATGGGTTTGTCAAATAATTCTAACTTCATTCTTGGAAGAGACTCCCCCATTTGATGATACATGTTTTAAATTTTGTGACCATAAAAATCATGGCTCATGATTCCCCTTGAAAATATTTAAAGAATATTAAATCAGTTATTAGTCACTGAGACTTGTTTGGTATTTAATTTCACATTTATCGTCAAAGCTATTTCGACCTTAAACACTATCCCTTTATTGTCCAACATGCATGACTCTAAAACTACCAATAACAAAAGACGTGGTACTCGCCAAATTGAGAACCCCCAAAGGTAACTCTGAACGGAAGTCAAGTCTCATCTCACTAAACATACATTTTTTTAATTATTTAGGTAATATTGATCAATAAAAAAAGTCAAAATATATGATGATTTTGGGATTGTCCATACCACCCCAACAAAAATCAAACTATGCTCATTAGGACCATTGGATTAATAAGAAAATTTTGAGCACCCACATTCTTTTCATTGTAATCGTGATTGTCTAATAAGATGTTTTGATGTTTAAAAAAAGAAGTCATCATCATCATTATATTTAATATAGAAATCATGGAAAACTAGAATGAAGATGCATATGATTGGAGAAAAGAAGTCCCTATCATTTATATGTAATCAGAAGGACCTCCAAAGAACAGAGCATCTCTATCATGTGTCAAAATAAACTCTCTACATTACTATTAATTTATTGAACAGCTTCATAAGCCCTATCAACTGCCTGTTGAAGTTGACATAGGCAATAAACTCCATACTTCTTGGCCCCATGAAGTGCTTCCATAGTGGTTGAAATGGCAGTTGTCCCCTCTAATTGGGTTTCTCCCAATGTCTGGTTCAATTTCTCATGTTTGTTATGAACAACATCCAATTTTTGTAAAAGATATGATGACTCCTTCATGAATTCTTGGATTTGTTGGCTGATTTCAATCGGTTTATTATTATGATCTACCTCTGCATTAGCTACTGCAACTTGGAAGCTATCAGCATTGATGAATCGTTTAGCCTTTTCAAAATCTTGTTGCAGCTTATGCTCCTACTCCTGTCATCAAATGGTCTCTTTCATTGCATCATAGACTGGTCGATAATTAAATCCACCAAATCCCAATACACAAAATAATGCTTGGAGTTTTGAAAAATGGGATGACAGTTCATCTAAAGGTTTATCAGCAATTATGCTCCTGATATGTGTCTATGTCTTCTTGCATGCCATACCAATAGAATATTGCATGTCTATGTCTGAATCTGAGTCACTTCCATGAGGTAAAATGTACTCTAGAAACAGATCACTTAAGAAGATGACTTGTTCTTCTTCTCTCAGAATAGTGGAAGCATCACCTTCCATTTATTTGTGATCCAACATGGAAATTTCATTTTTTGATCTAATTATGGAAGCTGACAACCCTAAACGATAAATCAAGGTCATTTTCAGTTTCAGAAAATGGTAGGAAAATTGTATGATCTAAGATAACTGGTGATATTTACCTAATAATAAGTTGTCTATTCGATTCGATTTATCCCTAGAATTCTCAACTTCAACATGTTGATTAGATGTTTCTTGAGAAGGGCCACTCTCATGAGTCTACCCAGTTATCATAACTGAAGGCTCTGGAGCATCTCTTGACGGAGTGTCCTCTAAAGTTATTTCATTGGCTCCAATAGAAGAAGGATATAGTAGAATGCCCCATTCTTGAAGAGTCTTGGAACAGATACTGCAGATAAAGATACACAAGGTGAACTCTGATGTTAACAATAAAGTAAATAAAAACAATTGCATACAAAAAATTCAAGAATAAGGACTTATGTCCTTGAAATTCCTCATGAAAATCCCAAAACTCCCTGATGGATCCCTATAATATAAATATTTGGATTAAGGGATTCCCTCGTTTTAGTTTATGCATCTTGGAATGCTATAGCATCCTCACCATTTAAGGTAACCAAAAAACATTGGTTGATGCCCAAATTGGATCCGCTAACATTCTGTTCCATTAAATCTTTAATTGGCACAACATTATCAGATCTTTCTAAGTTTGGGCCAACATCAGTATTTATGTCAGGTTTTCATGTTTCTTCATTCCTTTATTATAGAGTAATACGAATATAAGAATTCATTATTTTAGGACCCATTGAAAAAGGAAACTGATCTGAAATATTTTGAAAAGAATAATATTAACAAAGATTTTATTATTAAATAGAAATGCATTTGATCTTACCATGACTTATATCTCTCTCAGTGGAGCTGGGAATGGGTACATATAAATCTTTTGATGATTTATCTACTATGATAGCATATTCATCAACATGAACTTGGGTATCTCCTTGGGTTTCATTCTCTGGTGTAGAAGAATCAACTCTTAGTCCTTTGAGAGAAGAGAGAGACACAGATCTTTCAAGAGGATAAACATGATTACTAGAGTGTATTGAGAAAATTACATGCCCTAAGTATAGTATAAATACTCACTCCTTCGGTGAACACTTTAGATCAATCTCATTTCTCTATTGCATTTCTTTTCAAAAGCATGGGGCGAAATTAGAACACTCCTCTTAGTAAGAGAAACATGATGTAATGGTTGAGGATTATACATCACCATTACCCCAATCATAATTCTCGCTCTTGAAGAAAGTTTTAGAGACCTGGGAGGATCATTCATTACCTCAATGGGAGAGCCTGTGGGCCCACAGTTTGGTGATTCAAGAACTGATCCAGAGTTTCCTTCCCTACATTCAAGCTACAGAAACACATTTTCATCAAGATTAATAATGATGAATGGTAAAGCCGAGATGAGACAAAAGAAAATAAAAATACATTTTTAGTATTAACATAAATATCCCACTCCTCCTGAGGTTCTATAAATACCCCTTCGTGTTCTCCTAAGTCCATCATATGACACACTCATTTAGAGGCTCATATTTGTTCATTAGTTGCATATATAAAAGGCTCATGCTCTATAATATACTCCTATACTTCAACCAGGTTATTATCCAGATTGTAATCCAAAGGTGACTTATTGTCACAAACATCAGGTATTTAAATTCCACACTATAGGAATTCCCACGCATCCCTAAGATCATGGGTCACACTCTCCCAATGATGAATGGATGAAGGTCACACATAATTCAATCTCGGTATGGATGATTGTAGAGGAGATTCAACACATTCCTACTGGTGAGTCTCTTCATGCCTCCTTTATTCTTAATAGAGTTGAAAATATGGAATAGGAACCTCTGTTTGATGGTGGTGAATGGATCTCCATGGAATTGGAGGTATTTCTTCTCTAGATCTGGTCTTCTTGGTTTACCCCATGCGAATATGTTTTGAGGGCTCTGAAACATCTGAAACTTCAGCATCATGTCTAGACTTGGACTCTTTACCACAATTTCCACGTGCAACAGTCATTGTAGATACCACTCAATATATTCCTTTCGTCAAAGCCCCTTGAGGATATGAAGAATCACAAACATTGGAATATCAAGATTCCAATCCAATTGATTCATTTCATAGAGGTAATGTAATCGACAATTTGGATGCCTCTAAAGACTTTAGAATCCATTATAGTCTCTCTACCACTGTTTGTTTCTCATGTATAACACATGTGGGTGGAAAAGTGTTTGATTGTTGAAGACATCTGAACTGACAAGAAAACCTATAAGGGTCATAATACTCACAGATAATTTCACCATCAATCTTGGTTGATAATACCCCATCCCGGAATGACAACATATAAGACCTCATATCATAATTCTTTTCTTTACCATCATCAATAAATGTTCAAATTTGTGGATTGCCAAAAGGAGTGAAACTGAATTATCCTGAGACATTCAATGCCTTTAGCACTACATCAAGTCTCAAATTTTGAGATTGAATACTATAAACTTTCTGTAAAAATGGGGTGAATCGACCATTGGGGACTCTAATTGAATTCAACACTGAGTATGATGAAAACTATGCTGCATTATAGCCCCAAAACACTAGAAACAACCTTGAAATTATAAATGGAGCCTTCCCATTATATTAAAGTAGTAGAGAATGGTAAATTCTTGCCAATACAGGATTTGATAACCCAATATACTTCCCATCTGTTAATTTATCTGTGATAACAAAATACCCTGGCCTTACACCGCCTCCAGACTCAAAAACCAAAAGCATGTAAAGTCTATGCCACATGACAAGGAAGGTAGATAAGTGTATCTTTTCATCAATATCAGATTTGACTTTGTAGCCCCAGTGCTTATAGTCACCTCTCTACAACGTAAGACAACATATTCCTAAACTAACCCAGTTAACTCTAGAAGGAAAAATAGGAGGACGTCCACTGGTGTGACCTTTATCTATTATTGGTTCTAAAAAGGCTTCCATATACACCCTAACATGAATATCTTTCTTATCTTTCGGTAATTTCATTTCTAGTTTGAATAGTTCCTGATCCAATAATGGGGTTATGGAAACATTACGCCATGTTGTAGCCAGCGGAATAAACTCATCATACATTTCCCCAAGAATGAGAATTATAGTTATTTGGTAGATGTCCCAGAGACTAACATCAACCTCACCATATGTAAAATGGAATGAATTAATTTTAAGACTCCATCAGCTCAGAAATTCAGGAATGAAATCATTTTTGTAAACATATGTTTTCCCCCATCCATACAACTTCGTAGATATGAACATCTGATAACTCTTTCTTGAATTCTGCACAATTTTGGTGCCCCCAAAATTCCCACATCCATTCAGGTTTCACACATTCTCTAGAACGGATATCCTAGTTTTCCTTCCAGCCATTAGACTGATCTTTCTGAGAATCCTGAAAAGTATAATCATAGCAATGTGGCCTTGGCTCTACAAAATGATCCTTCATATTCAAAGTACAACCATAGTGATGCAGGATGTAACCAATATGGACTGTTCCTTCATGTAATGGAAGCCCCCTTGCACTAATATTCATGCAGTTACATTTGGAGTATTGAAGAAACCAATTCTTTGGAAAAAACTTATTGATTATGGAACAAGGGCATATTATAAAATCTCATGCCCATACACAGGTGGGTAAGAACATTGTGGATATTCACGTTGATACCGAATTAAACCCTACCAAAGATGAGGAATAATACTTTCAACAATGTAATAATAGTCTGGTCCGACAATCTTCATCATTTCATTTTGAATATATGTAGCTTCTTTAGTAGAGTTTATCAAATGGGCCATTTTCCTAAAAAATAATTACCAAACATCCCTTATTAAGTTGATATTTTTTCTTAAAATTCAACTTAAATGAAATGAAAAATCTAAAATATTTTGCAGAGGAAGCTGTTCATGTTGGTCCATGGACAAGTTCTGTCACGTATGTCCTTCGGCAAGGATCCTCACACAACTCATTTGAAAAATTCCTTATGCATAGATCCATCATCAAAGTAGTTTCACCTTGAGAAAAGTTCAAGGAGACTGTGTGAGAGCACAACGCGTTAAGGATAGACGAAAGGGATACACAATGAGCGTTGGAAAATTTGGATGCACGAGTGACGAAAATTGTCATGGATTGAACCTATTTATATCCATATTTGAACCTGTGTGATTTACCTATGTGAAAACACTACGCAGCGTACCTACATGAAGTAACTTCATGGAAAACCTGCGTTGTCCAGCAATTATCCCATAGTATTTTCCCCATTAATTTTTCAATAGGACTCGACCATCATTCTGGTCGGATCCAATCTTGAGGGGGATATTTTTTTGACACAAATTAAGAATACAAAATGACTACGAAGATATCCCTAGTGATTTCAAAATCCCAAGCCAAGGTTCTAAGAAATCAAAGGAAAGACAAATCCTCCAAAGGGATGCATGACAAAACTGCATGATAGAACTGCGTGATAGAGTTGCATGCCAGAACTGTGCAGCAGAACAGTGGGGCAGACCGGTGCGGCATACCTGCACGACAGACCTGTGCAGAAGACCTATGTGGAAGACCTGCACGGCATATCTGCGCAACAGAATAATTTCTGCATCCCTACATGATAGAGCTGCGTGGAGGATCTACGCGGACCATGTTCCTTCGACCAGTCCCATTCATTTCAATAAATAGGACCCTTGGGCTCCCCATTTCAAGGACTGAAATTGTTTAAAGATTCACAGAAGCTCTAATTGAATAGTCATTTCACCAAGATCCCTCAAATTGTCTCACGTAGCTCTCTAAAGTACGAGAGAATAGATAATTAAATGGGAAAAGCATGTTTTGAAAGTATTTTAACTATTTTTACATAGGCTTGGTTCTGCTTTGTGAAATAAATTCTTCAGTCATTATACCCACCTACACAGCATACCTGCATGCCACACCTACGCGGCAGACTTGCACAACCCAACTGCATGGCACACTTGCACGGCACACCTGCGTGACACACCTGCACGACACACCTGCGTCGCACACCTGCGATGCACACTTGCATAGTCCATAAATGTGGGGAACCTATGAGGCACACATGCTCAAAGAACCAATGTGGTAGAGCTTGGTATAAAGCTTACATAAAACTGAAGTGCCCTCTTTAAATCCATTCATGGAAGGGTATCTAATCACTTGGTTCACTTATTTGAAAGGGACTATGTTGAAGCCTCCACCAAAACACCCTGACTTATCAAACCATTGGGAAAGGCACATTAGCATGTCTCTTATTTTGGATTTGTATATCCATAGTTAGAGGTTTCCCACATGGGTTTCACAATGGGGTTATGGTTTATGAAATTTCTATGGGTTCGTATATCTATAGTCACATGGACCTTTCTCCCAAGAAAACTGTTGGGAAGTTCCTGATTTGGTGGAGGGTTTGGGTATCAACCTCTCCCTTATCAAAGAAATGACCCAGAACCTCATGTGTATTGTAGGGAAGGTACGATTCACACCTACATTACTTCCCTTTGAGAATAAGATATGTCTCCCTCCCCTACTAGGTTCAATTTTAGGGAAACCATCTGGCATAATAACAAGCTTTTCTTGCGGGAGGTTGCATCATTCATCCTCCTCTCTTCTTCAGTACCAAAGACTAGAGAAGAGATGGGAACATAGACTCTCGTTACCCTTTCCCTCTCCCATTGAGCCTTTCCACAATTGGCATCCATCCTCGTGTAATCCCCTAACCTTCATCCCTTATTCCTTTCATTTGACCCTAGTCCAATGTAAAGTTAATAAAGGGAGGGCTCATCACCTTACCCTCTTCTAGGGTCAACTCGGCCTCATCTCCATGGTCTATGTGCCATCTTCCACTAGCGGAGGAGGAAAAGTGTGATGTGTCAATGTTGAATCATTCCAATCCTCTTTTTTCTCACACCGAGCTTGACTCACGTGGGTTTAGATATTCGTGATGATTACAACATTCACAAAAAAACCATTGGTGAATGAACTACGAGAACTATAATTTCTGTTCAAACTAGGATACGTAGGAAGCCCTTTCAGGGCCTGAGCTCACTGAAAATCCTCTTCCGGAATCCAACCCTAATTCCCTTAATCTAGGCATCCTCCTTAGGAATAAACCAAAAAATAAACCCTTAAGTCTTCAAGGAATACTTTTCAAGAAGTAATCCCAAACTCTCTCAAAGGATTATACTCTCCTATGAGACGTATCGAACTACGTGATCTTTGATTCCAATCCACATGGGATATGTAGGAAGCCTCCTGGAGGTTCAAACCCAACACTTGAAATCCACCCTGTTCTACTTGGGCCATATTCCCAACAGTGTATAATCTAACATGGAAACACATATTCTTTCCATGTTCCTTGGGATTCTTTTGGGTAAGTCCCACACCAAACATTGACTAAGCACCTTTGGCTTAGATTTCCTTACCACATGACATTAAACTGTACAGTTAAGGTACTTATCACATGACGTTAAAAGGTACGATGTGTCCCATTAAATGACACCAAGCTACAAGGGTTCTGATTCCTTTGACAAGGATACGTAGGTAGCCCATTTTATGGGAACAATCCCGAAATCAAAATAAACATTCATATCTCTAGATGACAGTAAATTCCACAGTGCCCCACTAAGCATCTTAAACACCAGTATCATCATAACAATGATTAAAAGAATATTTAAATGGTATAGGAAAGGATTGAATTGATGGAGAACCTTCAATACATATAGATCTCTCCATGAATGAAGAACATTGAATACGTACTAATGATTCTAAATTTTACACATGTTAATAAGTGATTGTAAATTTCGATGGAAACATATGCCATGCCTGGTGAATTAATAAGGATTTATGAAAATATCTTAAATTTACAAAGAAAGTCCCATAGTAGATAATAATTCCCCCAAAATGGTGAGATGAGTCCGAACTCCCATCCTCTCGACCAATGTACATTCCTTGAAACATGTTTTCTAGTTGGTCTTAATCATAAGAAGGATAACCCAACAAAATTCAAATGGGAATCCCCCATAGGAGAAAGCCCCAACAAATTTCAAAAGGGAATCCACCCTAGGAGTAAGACCCAACCAATTTCAAATTGGCATCCTCAAAATGAGTTAACCCTGACCAATCTTAAATGGGAATCCTCTATAGGGGTACGCCCGAACCAATTTAAAATAGGAATCCTCCATAGGAGTAAGCCCCAATGAATTTCAAATGGGTATCCTCTATAGGAGTAAGATCTAACCAGTCTCAAAAGGAAGCCATCTTGGTGTAAGCCCCTAACCATCATCCATTCTTTCTTTCATCAGACCCTTGTCCAATGTAAATTGAATAGAGGGAGGGATCTTCACATCACCCTCTTCCAGGGTCGCCTCGACCTTGTTAACCCTTTCCACTGCAGGTGTTCCCTCTTCCACCAGCGGAGGAGGAAAAGTGTGTGTATCATTGTTGAATCTTTCACATCCTCATGTTTCTCAAACTGAGCATGAATCATGCAGGCTTAGAGATTTGTGTTGATTACAAAAATTTTATAAACACCCATGGTTAATGAACTACAAGAAATATGATTCCTACCATAATTGGGATATGTAGGAAGCCTTCAGGCTGCCCGAGATCACTAGATATCCTCTTCATGAATTCAACCCTAATTCACTTAATCTGGGCATCATCCTTAGGAATAATCCCCAAATTAAACCACCAAATCATCAAGGCATCCTTTTCTTGAATTAAGGCCAAACTCATTTCTCTCGAAGGACTATACTCCCCTATGAGACATATCAAACTACATGGGATTTGACTCCCATCCACATGGGAAACAGAAGAAGCCTCCTTGAGGTTCAAACCCAACAATTCAAATCCACTCTATTCTACTAGGACCATATTCCCAAAAGTTTATAATCTATCATGAAAACTCATATTCTATCCATGTTCCATGGGATTCTTACGTATAAGTCGCACACCAAAAATTGATGAAGCACCTTTCTCTTAGATATCCTTACCACATGACAGAAATCTATATAGTTAAGGTCCATATCACATGACCTTAAAAGGTATAATGTGTCCCATTAAGAGACAGTGGTCTATGAGGGTTCAGATTCCTTTCAGAAGGATACCTAGGTAGCCCATTTTATGGGCACGAACCCAAGATCAAAACCAATATTTTTCTCCCTAGATGACAGTAAATTCTAGAGTGCCCCACTGAGTGGATTAAAAACTAGTATCATCATAACAATGATTAAAAGATTATTTCAATATATATAAAAGGATACCATTTATGGAGAAACTAGAATACATATGGATCTCTCCATTAATGAAGAACCTACAATACATACTAAGGATTCTAAATTTTACACATGTTAATAAGTGATTGTAAATTACAAGGGAAACATATGCCATGCTTGGTAAATTAATAAGAATTCATAAAAATATATTAAATTTACAAATAGAATCCTAGAGTAGACAATAATTCCCCCCAAAAGGGTGTGATGAGTATGACCTCCCATCCTCTCAAACATTGTATGTTACAAAGAATCATAATGTTGAAACATAACTAATGCATGCCTTTGAAAAGCAGGTCCCCTTTGGATAAAGAATTGTTGTGTGTTTCTGGTTCCATGAATAAATCCACTGGAAACTGCCTAGAAGTAGTGATTCCTAAAACTAGAAAACATGTCAATAAGTTATTGTAAATTTTACACATGTTATTAAGTGATTGTAAATTTCAAGGGAAACTTATGTCATACATTGTCATGGACCTCATTAATTTTGTGTGATAAAACACTACCTTAATGTATTGAGATTCACATGTTTTGAATGGAGCCTTGTCACTATACAATATCCCGATTTTACCATTGAAGCATTACTTAATAAATTGGTGATATGAAGAATTTATGGTCACATGTTGATGTAGCCAAGCCCTTCCAAGAAGAATGTTGAAGTATGTATCCTGATGAACAACCATGAAATCGGAATTAGACACAAGATACCCAAATTGAGTTCTGAGTGTAATCTTTCCCAGAGGTTCTTTCTCATTCTTTTAATATCCTTGTAATAAAAATGAGGAAGGAGATAAGTCAGATTCATTCAGGCCCAATCAATGAAGTCAATAAACAGGAATGAGGTTGAATCTGGAGCCATTATCAATGAAGGATCGTTGGATGTCTATGTCATTGACTATGCCAGATAAATACAAGCATCTAATATCTACATGTACAAAATCATCTTCATCTTCATCTGTAAAAGATATGACTGCATGAAATTCTATAGTATCATTCTCTTTACGATAAACCTCAGCAGCATAAACATTGGTTTCAAACTCTTAAGGACTTGAAAAAACCTCAATAAGTTCTTATCAAAGATCTTTTGACTGATTTAAGGCATTCAGAATTGACATCTTGTCTGGTACTTGGGCCAATTGTTTTGAGACAACATACTTTTGATCCAAAGGACTGTGTTTCCCAGCATGGAGATGTGGTTTTCCATGTGCCTTGGAAGTTGACTCTTCTGATGTAGATATACCCTATGTCAGATCAGAAGCTGGAAATACTCATAGATTTGGTAAATTAGACTAACTAGGTCTATCTAATTGCTGAGAAATAGATGTTGTGACTCTTAATTGGTTCTATAAAATAATCATGTCAGAACTGAACCTGTCTTGCATGGAAGAAACCATTTCTTCATGTTGAGCCCGCTGAATATATCTCCCATGAGTTTCTGCCACATATACAGTTTGAGCAGGGGTCGAGTTAAAATTGTGGTTTCTAGAATTCCCACGTCTTCCCCTGTATCATAGACCTTGGCCTATTCCTATGGTTCCCAAACTAGGTACAAGGAATCCTGAATAATTATAATCAAAATCACCATTAGAAAAAGGATCCATTAAGTGAATAACATTGACTAAACCAAAGATAAATTCTTCATCTGATGAAGACTATGCCTGATAGGTTAGTTCTATTAGTACCATTTGGTGGGGCGGTTCCTTGTGCCTTTGAAGCATATGGCATGAAATCTACCAAGATTAAGGACAACATTGGCCTTAACATGAGCTTGTATTTTTTGGACTACTCTTTTTCCTTCTAATCACCTCATTTTTTAGGATTGACCTTTTGATTAAGGTGGTTTTAATGTGATAGGAGTAGCAGGAGACACAATTGGTTTTTTCAACTGTGTCTGTAAAATGACATGAGTTCAGTTGATCATTTTTATGATCATCCGATATTCATATTTCTACAAATTTTTACTTTTAACTTCATTCCATTTGCCTTCTTCCAATAGTTCAGTCCAAAATGGCCTTCTTCAAGATGACATTTGTGAACTTCCCGACTGCTGCTCAAGCTGGATCCTCATTCACGAGAAGAACATTATCAACCAGCCTGCATCTTCAATGCTAGGTCTTCAATGTGATGGTAAAGGATTATCATTATCAAGGTACAATACCAACATTGGAAGCTTCCTGACAGGCCCTCTAGGTTGGTAAAAATCCTTGATCGTCCGACCAATAATGACCTATGATCAAGAAGTTGACGGTGCCAACCACCGTTTTCAATCGTTTCAGGTCTTTATCCTCGGAACGCAAAAACCATACCCTCCAATACTATAGGGAGGTGGATTAAGAGGTCACTCAGGGCCTCAATTCAAAGATACATGGGTCCTTCTTAAGGACTCCCACAAACAATTTCCACCAGCAGAATCGCGTAGTAGAAAACCCCTAACATGATGGAGGTTTTGCCTCTAGACTTTTAGCTCATGTCTCTCAGACCCGGGCACGAAAGAAAACCCATCGGGAAAATATTCTGGTCAATATGGAGTAGGTTCTTATCTCTTCACCCTCTAGAGAATTCCATCAACCTAACTTGATGATAAGCAACAAGCGGGCACATACACCCATCCGTATTAATTCTACAGCATAGCAGACACGTCTGATAAAGACCCACCAATCCTAGGAGGAAACCCCGATGGAGTACCGTGAATAGGAACATAAACCTGTTTACAAATTATCATCCAGTCAGTAGGCTAGTCTGACTGTATTTAAAGAATCTCTCAAATCAAATGTGGTGGAAAATGGTAAACATGAACATACATCTGCTTACGTTCACCAATTCGGCCAGCAGTCTTGTTTGCTAGTATTGAAGGAATTACTTCAACCAAACTTGATGGGAAATAACTATTAGGAATATACACCTTCAAAGGTTCTTGAACCCTTATTAATTCACCAAGCATGATATAATTTTCCCTTGGAATTTACAATTACTTATTAACATGTGTAAAATTTAGAATCATCAGTATGTATTCAAGGATATTCATTAATGGAGAGATCTATATGTATTCAAGGTTATAAATAAATGGTATCCTTTCAAATACTATTTAATGATTCATCTAATCATCATTATGATGATACTTGTTTATAAGCCACTCTATGAAGCACTCTAGAATTTATTGTCATCCTGGAAGACGAATGTTTGTTTTGATCTTGGGATCATTCCCATAAAATGGGCTACCAACATATCCTTGTGAAAGGAATCTAAAACCTCATAACTTAGTGTCTCTTAATGGGACACATCATAACTTTTATTTTCATGTGATAAGGACCTTTACCAAACAGTTTAATGTCATGTGGTAAAGACATCTAAAGGAAAGGTGCTTAGTCAATGTTTGGTGTGGGACTTATACCTATGCAGCCCAAGGAAATTGGAAAGAATATGGGTTTCCAAGTTAGATTATACTCTATTGGGAATACGGCCCAAGGATAACTTGGTGGATTTGATGTGTTGGGTTTGAACATCAAGGAGTCTTCCTATGTATCCCATGTGGATAGGAATCAAATCCGACGTAGTTTGCTACGTCTCATAGGAGAGTACAGTCCATTGAGAGAAAGGAGTTTGGACTTAATTCCTGAAAATAAACCCTTGATGACTTAGGGGTTTAATTTAGGGATTATTCATAAGGAGGGTTACAAGATTAAGGGAATTAGGTTTGGATTCATAAAGAGGATATCCAGTTATCTTGGGCCTTGAATGGGATTCCTACGTATCCTGGTTTGAACATGAATTAGAGTTCTCATAGTTCATTCACCAAGAGTTTTTTGTGAATGTTGTAATCATCAAAAATCACTAAGCCCACATGATTCAGTCTTAGTGTGTGAAACACGAGGATGTGAAAGATTCAACAATGACACTTAACACATTACCTCCTCCGCTAGTGGAAGAGGGAGCATCGACTGTGCAAATGAGGCCGAGTTGACTCGAGAGGAGGGAAAGGCGATGAGCCCTCCCTTTATTAACTTCACATTGTACTAGGTTCCAATGAACAGAAGAAGGAATAAAAGTTAGTTTCTTACACCAGGATGGCTTCCCATGGTGATAAATCTCAACGGGAGAGGGAAAGGGAAATAAGAGTCCTTGTGCCCATCTCTCCTCTAGTCTTTGGCACCGAAAAAGAGAGGAGGAGAAATAATGGTACCTCTTGTAAGAAAAGCTAGGGGATTATTCTAAGATGGTTGCCCTAAAATTAATCCTGGTAAGGGAGGGAGACTTCTCTTCTTCTCAAAAGAATAAAAATTAAGTGTGAACAATACCTTTAATACTAGAGACCTAAGGTTCTGGGTCATCTCTTTGAGAAGGGAGAGGTCGGGACCCAAACCATCCTCCAAATAAAGAACTTTCCTACACTATTACTGGGAGAAAGGTCCTTGTGATTGTGGATATACAAACCCACAGACATTCTATAAACCCTAACGCCATTTTGAAACAAATGTCGTAAACCTTTGAATGTGGATATACAAACCCAAATTAAGAGACACACTAATGTGACTTTCCCAAAGGTTTGATAAGTTGTGAGGTTTTTGTGGAGGATTCAACATAGTCCCTTTCATATAAGGGAATCAAAAAATAGATTCCCTTATATGAATGGATTTAAAGAGGGTACTTGAGTTGGTATGTAAGATTAGTACCAAGTTCTACCACATGGGTTCCTCGCACAAGTGTGCCGCATAGGTACTTCATATTGATGTACCACGCAACTGTACCACGCAGGTGTGCCACGAAGGTGTGCTACGTAGGTGTACCATGTAGGTGTGATGTGCAGGTCTGTCGCACATGTGTGGCATGCAGGTATTCCACATAGGTGTGTATAATGACTAAAACATTTATTTCACATAGGGGAACCAAACCAATGTCAAATTTGTGAAAATAATTTTAAAACATGCTTATCCCATTTATTTATCTCTTCTCTCGTACTTTAGAGAGCTACTTGAGACAATTTTAGGGATCTTGGAGAAATAGCTACGTAATGGGAGCTTCTGGGAATCTTTCAACTTTTTCTATCCTTGAAAAAAGGAGGCCAAGAGTCCTATTTATAGGCATAGATGGGCCTGGTCGAAGGAACATGGTCCATGTAGATCCTCTGTGTGGCTTCTTTATGTAGCTTTGTCACGTAGGGGTGCAGAAATTGTTCTATTAGGAAGATCTATTGCGCAGCTTTTCCATGCAGTTCTATGGCGCAGGTCTGTCATGCAGCTATGTTGCGCAGATCTGTCATGCAGTTTTTCCATGCAACCCTTTGGATGATTTGTATTTCCTTTTCATTCTTTGAAGCTTGACTTGGGATTTTGAAATATTCAGGGTTATCTTCATAGCCTTTTGGTATTCTTAAGTGGCGATAACAATGATGCATGAAAACTCAACTCTCATGTCATACCAGGATACATGTAAATCTCTAAAAATATCAGGAACAATATTTACTTCAAACAAAAAGTGTTTCACACAAGTTAAAATAATGATAAACAATATCAAAAAATAGTAATAACTACAATCCCACCATGGGAACTTGGGTTTTCCCGTTATATGGGGTTTTCTACTCACATGAACGAGTTAATAACCATGGGTCGTCTCTTCTTAGTCTCTAATCTAACTTTCCCAAATATTAATTCAAATGATAAATAAAATAAAACTAGGCTCTAGTACCACTTTGTAACATCCTATCCCAGGTTCCATGCATTGGTTTCCAAATATGGACTGCCACATGACCTCAAACGAGCCTCCATATACAATAGAGACTACCTAGAATCATTGAGGGTATAATATCAGTAATCGGGAAAATATACCAACATTTTTTATTAGATTAATACACCAGTGGAAATAAAAAATAGGAATAAAAAATAACCAAATGATACAACATAGCCTGAACCGTACCCATATCAGAAGATGACTAAAAATGGAAATACAATGTCAAAACAGAATAGTAGACATGCCATGCTAAAGTATGTTCCAAGGTTCAAAGTGAAAAGCCAAAAGTAAATAAATTTACAACTCCCAAGAGGGTATCAATCCATGTATGATTCTATCATCTATTATCTAACCCAACTCATTCATCTAACATATAGCCTTTTCCCTTAAAATGTCTACCAAAACAAAAAGTCAATTCAGGTAAAGTTCAGGCAGCCCGAGTAGGGTGTGAGTGCAACTCAGTAGCCACCACCAACAATATCTAAAATAAATCCTGTCAATAATAGTGCATTACTTTTTATAAAGAATAAAATTAATGTAAAAAAATTAAACACTTTACATTTATTATAGTACCCTTTATTTAACCAATTGACCCCCCCCCCCCCCCCCCGACTTCCCATGAATACCTGTATCTCAATACCTAACTTGGATCATGCCAAAGTCTATATTGTCACCAGAGGATATCATATATTTTTATTCCATATTACTATTCAGTGTCACAATTTATATCTTATAAAAATGCCTGAAACATGTAAATAAGTGTGGCATGTGTATTATAAACTTAAGTATGTAACCTTAAGGGTCTAATGCGAGTGAATATAAACAAAAAATAAGTGTTTTATAGGAAAACGGAAAATATCTCACATCCTTTTCCCTAACCCTACTCCAATAGTTATAACAATACCCCTAGAAATAAAAATGGAAGCTCTCATTATATCCCTCCCAACATACTCACACATTCATTCCCAACAGCTTCACATGACCAATCTCAACTGGCTCACAAGGTCCTTAACATGATCACACAATCCTTCTCAATAGGAACACATGATCTTTATCAAAAGTATCTCATGGTCCTTAGTAATGTTCTCTAATGGTCCTTTTCAACGGTTACTTGCTCACACCTCGATTATCCCATGTGTGACTCTATGCTAACATAATCACAAATCATTCGACTAATTAATTCATCAATTAATTAATCACATCAATATCTATTAACTAACCCAACAATTTATTAATTACTTCAATCCCATTAATTGAGAAAATAATTAATTTTAACATCTCATCCCTTAATCAATTCAACAATATATTATCCACATAATTTCCATCAATAATTTCACTATTAGTAAATCAATTTAAACTAATAAATTAATTATACAATTAATTGATCTCAATGATTCCTTTAATTAATTCAAAAATTAATTATTCACATAAATATCATTGATAAATTCAACAATTAATTATTCAAAAAAATATCAATTAATTCAATAAAATTTTAATCACAATAACTTAATTAATTAATTAAACAACAAATTAATCATGTGAGTTCCATTAGACAATGTGAAAATTTTCAAATCTAATCACTCTCATTAGTTAACTCAAAAATTAACTAATCACATCAATAACCTCAATTAATTCAAAAATTAATTAATTACATCAATCACATTAATTAATTCCAAAAATAATTAATCATGTCAATAACATTAATTAATTGAAAAATTAATTAAAATGTTCAATTCATTTAGTTAATTGTGCAAATAACTAATCACATTAAAAAAATTAATTAATTCTACAATTCATTAGTCACTTAAATTCCAATATTTAATCCAAAAATTTACTAATCATGTCGATTTCATTACTTATTTAGAAATTAGTTTATCACACAAATTCCCATAATTAATTACCCAAAAAATTAAGTATGTCAATCCCATTAATTATCTCATCAATTAATTAATCAGTATCCATAAACAGAAAATCCCATAATTAATTCCAAAAATTAATTATCCACCTCAAGAATATCAAAATATCAAAATTAATTCTATAATTAATTATCCACTTCTATCAATTCAATATTACAACAGTCCATATTAGTTAATTAACCAATTAATTAATCATACTCATTCAATTTCACTATCACAACAAACATCATTAATTAATTCACCAATTAATTAATCTAACTCAAAAAATCATAACACTACATACATTAATTAATTATCCAATTAATTAATCAAAATCATTTTCATTGATTAATTCTATAAGTAATTAATCACATTCAATACCCTTCAATTAATTTTCTAATTAATTATTCATGTAAATCCCATTAATTAATTCAATTAATTAATCTCATCCATCCCATTATTTAATTTGATAATTAAAGAATCATATTACTCCTGTTAATTAATTCAATAATTAATTAATCCCATCAATTCTAGTATTTAATTCAACAATTAAATATTAACATTACTCCATTAATATATTCTTCAATTATTTAGTCCCATTTTTAATTCAATAATTAAATAATCACATTATTATATTGATTAATTCATCAATTAATTAAAACCAACATAATCAATTCAATATACCAATTACCACATCAAATAATTGTTCCATATCAATAAACTCACTAATCCAAATTAATTCATAAATTAATTATTCCATCTCAAAAAAATTATCAATCCCAATTAATTCATCAATTAATTATTTAATCTCAATCAATTCAACAACCCCATAAGTAATTACTCAATTAATTATTCATACTTAATAAATTGAATATATCCAAATCCTAATTCGATATTTCATTATTAATTTAATAATTAATTATCTAATTCAATAATCATAATTACATCATAATTAATTAAAAATTTAATTACTCATAATATATAATTCCAATATCCCCAATTTGAACATTTCCCATTATTAATTAATTCAAAAAAATTAATCAATTTGATATAGAAAACAATTTCTTGTCATCTAATAGAAATTATAAAATTAGATACACATATTTGTAATTAAGACTTCAGGATTTGAATTGTATACCACCTATAATGAAACTGGAGGAAGCGGTATTAAAAACCTACATCTGTGATTGCAATTATCTTTTGATTCCTTTCAACAAGAACCAAATAATCCATTAGAAACAGATCTAGATGAAGATGAATAAATGGAAGGTATAACATAGAAATAAAGGTCAAGATATCCAATATCTGACATGTTATCACCTTCGAATTGAATAGTAATCCATGAAATCAATAGAAGATGACCTATAGAGAAGAGGGAGGTACTCAAAGAGTCATTGGTCGAAGACAGTGGAGCACGAAGGATATTCTCTCAATGTAGGACGTGCGCATAGTGTCTTCAACCGAAGTCTGAGGTGAAAAGAGGCTCTGAAACATATGTAGAGGTAAAAATTTTTGGTTATGCAATGCTGGATGGTTTATATAGGTAAGCCCCTCTTTTTTCTTTATTTTCTCAAAAATCACATCGACATCCTTACAAAAAACATTAAAATAAAATTACACATTGTTTAATTTCTTTTTATAACATTTTTTACATCTAGTGTGAATCCAATTCGTGACATGTCTATACATAGACTAATTTACTTTCGTGACATGTGGTGAAAATTACTTTCATGACATGTCGACATGTGGTGAAAAACATTTATAGGGGGTGTAAATTTTTTTTATTTTTAATTAATTCATGCCATGAATTAAATTAGTTAGATCAACCTAAAAAAATTCATATTTTGAAAGGTGTCCTTGATGGGTATTTGTGTTTTTATATAACTCACCACTTAATACTACTGCACCCCTGAAGAAATATGGGATCTTACACATTATCATTCAAACATACATGAATCAAAAGAACTAAAACTCTTCATAAATCATTCATAAACTATTATTTTATATCATAAATTTTTGTGTTTATAATTATCATAAGTACAAAAATCATTAGATACTTCAAGGTTAACTAATAAGGTCGTATGATAAAAAAAACTCTTATTTACCATAGTGGATTAAGAACATAAATTTATTTCCCAAATCAGATCAAGCACTTCAATTGGTTTCCCATGATAGATCAAGAACATCGACATGTTCCCTATAACTATCTAATGATATCTAATACTTTACCCAATAAATTGGAGGGATATATAAGTCACACCCATCACATAATGAAAATAATACTTATGTGTTCCATAATATAATAAAATATTCATCATATCATTACCTGGGAAATTAAATAAGTTTCATAAACATTTCATTATAGCATAACACATGAAAGAGAAATTGTTTTCATAAAAAATTTATATTTTCATAACAAACATAAACCATATATAGATATAATAATAATGGTATCATTGGATCATAACCCTAGTATATCACAAGTTTTATCAATTTATTTTATTGTGTATGAATTGAGATACAATTAAAAGATCATTAAAACCCTCTTGAGAAAGATACCCATTAAAATTTCAAAATCAATTTAATAATTATAAAACTATAAATAAATAAATAAATAAATTTCATTGAAAAGAAACTTTTAATAATTTAATTGAAGATTCAAATCATTGATGTGTTATGATGGTGATAATTTTCATTCATGTTGTATAAGTTAAACAATATTTCTTTTATACTTTCATCAGAAATGTCACAAAGTACCTCGTTTTGGAAATGACATACAGATTACTTTCAAACCATATTAAAAAAAAGTTAAAGTAGGGTAAAAATGAATTTAAAAAATCATAGAATAATAGTAAAAAAAATCATAATTTTTTTATAAAATATGGATACGGAAGAGAATGATTGTATGGTTATCCCAAGGAAGGTATTAAAGAAAACAATCTCAAATATTGATGATATTATGAAAAAACCCATTAAAAATCTCATATTATTTGAATCATATGCCTCATAAAAGAGAAAAACATATATAAATCCTATAATTTTCTTGATTAGAATCATACAATACATTCATTTGTAGTATATACCCCACAAGAAACAAGTTGTATATAAGACATATGTCCCATAGAAAAAAGTGAGATGAACGATCCTTACATCAACTTCTTATTGATTCTAAATCAATCTAACCACTTATATAATAAAACTAAATTTATTATAAATATATGCTAGAGTAATTTTAATACTTATAACATAATATATGATCCCTTTATAACATTTTCAATAACCATTTCTTAAATAATTCCTTATTTAAATCATTATTTCTAGTTGTTGAGACTTTTTTATCATGAGTAGTTCCAGAACATGAATGTTTATCTTTGTTAATTCTCATAAATAATATTAATAATGATATAAATATTATATATATTCATTATGAACATATTTGGAGTCACCTATAAATGTTTTAAATAGAAAATGAATTACACTATTCATTGAGATGGTAGGTTGTTCATACGCAAGAACGTTGATTCTATTTTCCTACTAATGGATTTAAAGAAGGGTAAATAATAATTCAAAATTAAAAATAATTATAATATCTTATATATCATAAATATTCATAAAATTATTCCTCATTACCATCCACATAAAATATAAATGATAAATTATTCAAATCGATTCGTGAATGTGGTAGTCCATATGTACGCACGAATGACGTTATCGTTTCCCAAAAGATTGGAGTGTTAGAAGGTACACATGAGATTATCATTATAGAAGTATAATTATGTAATAAATATCATATATAAACATTAATACCATAATAATATCCATCCATAAAATATGGTGATGTAAAATGAATCATATCACTACATGGGGATGGTAATCCATACGTATGCATGAATGAAAATTTAACTTTTATTTCAATGGGAAAGAGGGCCTATAATGGTATTTTCATAATAAAAATAAAATTGACTAATATTTAGGATATTTATTTTATTATTTTATGATAAATATCATATATTTAGAGTAGGTAAATAAGATTATAAATGAATGTGATCAGGTAAGGTGATTACCTCTTCTTGGAAGGAACCACTTTATATCTTCTCTTAAGGACCATAGATTTGGTCTTATAAGAAGACCAAAACCTATAAAATGTGACTATGGAAGTGGATAAAAGAATTTTTTAGATTATGGTTAATCTATAAGGGTAAATGTGATGTGAAGAAGATAATGTAGTGGATTCCTTTTATAATAGAGTGGATGGACACTCTTGTAATTTCTCAAAAGTTTAATTTATAATAAATTCATTATTAGGATAAATGGTTTTGAAAGAACTATAAATTGAAAAGGGATGAATTTTTCGACCATATATTACAAAATGTTTCCAATTTTTATATTTTTATGTGATTTAATAAAATATTATTCTAAAAAATATCATTATTGTCAATTTAGACACTATTCACTTAATTTTAATTAAAATACATAGTGAAAAAAGATCTAATTTGACAATAATCTTATAACACAAAAAACTATGTTATATATATCTATTAAATTCTTGGAACACATTAACTAACTCAAATTTAATATTATTTAAATATTTTGGAAATCATATATTATATTTTTGTATTAATTGTAGAAATACTATATTCTTGTTGGATAAGCAATTAGGTTCATTATATAATAATAAAAATTGAAAATAAATTTCCACCATGAATTTTATTTATTAAACTCAAAATATAAACTTTTATGAATTCATAAATTACTTTTGTCTTATATGTGGACACATTAGTGATATTAAAAAGAAAGAGAGCGATATTTTGAAACTTTCATCTATTTGAATAATATATATGTCATATTCATGGAATAATGTCCATTTAACTAATAAAATTATATAATAATGTGATAAATAACATATTAATTTCTTCTAATTGTAATTATGATGAAAAATTATGGACTTATCCACAATTTTTAATATAGATTTACCAGATTTAATCTTTACTGAGGTGATAAACTATACCATTGTTACTATTCATATTGAAAAATAATAAAAAGGTTATATTTACTATATTTTAACCACTTGGTTATAAATATTTTAATGAATTCATGTCATTCAATTCATATAAATAGAACAAATTAATTTTAAAATAAGTTCATAAAATGTGACAAAAATTGATTTTTAGAAAAAAGTCATTTTACGAATGAAACTGTATTTACTGTTATTCTATGCCAAGAAAAATATTTTTTGAATTTATAAAATATTTGATCAATTAAATAATATATATATTTCATTAAAATTATAAATTTATATGGATTAATTTAATTTATTGATATAAAAAAATATTGTACGCATAAATAATTTCTTTTAGAAATAACATAAATTTTATTTCCAAATAATTTTTATAATTATAGTCATTTGATAACTGATGAATTAATTATATAAATCAATAGACTATGTATTTTTCATAGTAATTTTATTATTATTCATACATTCCAATCTAATAGATATCTAATAATGTATAAATAATATTTTTATAATGTTTTGTGGTTCATTTAACATTTTATTTTGTAAAACAGAAGTTATTGAAGAAATAATTTTAATTATAGAGAAATATTTCATAAGAAATTTGGGTGGTACACCAATTAATTGTGAAAATTCATAGAGTTATACAAATATTATTATCTTAAATGATTATGGAAATTTACCATTACTATTATTCAATTTGAATTTGTAATTGTAATAGTTATATGAAAATAAATCCTAATGTTACTGATATTATTTAACAATTATTCTAATGTGTTTTGTAGAAATATCCATTTTTCAGAAAATGTTAGAAATGATTTTTTTTAAATGGAATTTAAATGATATTTCTTAATTTAAAAAGTAACACCTTTTGAAAAGGTATTCAAGAATTTATTATGATTTTAACGAAATATTTTGGAGTTTTATTTTCCCATTATGATTTATAATGAAATGGTTTGTGAATATGTTTTTTGGAAGGGAATTATATTTATTGAGTAAGTAAATGTTTTTTTAATCCTATAGTTTTTTTTAATAGATGAATTTCTATAATTATTCATGGACTAACGAGTTTCTTTCTTTCTTTTTATATGTCCCTTACTGTGATTTTTATTCTTAACCTGTGTTTTTTAATATTTTTTATGTGGTTTTATGAATTATTAGGAAAATGATGAGGTCAATATAAATTTTATAAATATATTTCATGAGAAAAAACCTTGATATATCATGCTTTTTTTGAGAAAAATGGATACTTGTTTGGATTGTCCTCTTTGGGATGTAATATTTATTTATATATGGGTGATGGAATAATTTTCTAAAACATAAAACTATACTGATCCTAAAATTCAATAGAATGATTTCTTGATTTAAAAATCAAGATTAGGGAATTTTAAAACCATAGACTTTCAATTTATTTTTAGTTGATAGTATATCTTTTATTCTATATAATATGAACACCCAATATTTTATAATTTAGTTTTAATGGTGTTTACCTATAAATTTATACTAATTATTTCACCAGGGAAATATTAGAAAATCATATTCCCATTAATTATATATAATTATTTATTCATTATATAAACCAATAATAGGTACCTTTGGTAGAATTATATACAATGTATTTTTATCAACTTATTATTTTCATATAGTCAATATATTGGCATTAGTAGGTGAGAAGCAAGTCTTGGAATCAAATTTACCCTGACGGTTTAAAAGGTATCTTAATAAAAATCACCTTTGGTATGTGGTGTACATATACCCCTTAAAGTATAATATCTTGGATTATGACTTTTAAGGTATGGTTATGATGTTCACCATTATAAATTCGACCACTAAAACATTAACTATTTTTTATCAATGTGATTGTTTATTATTTTTCATGTCCCCCATAGATATATTTTACTTAAGATTTTAGTTATATATATATATATTACTATTTATTCAAACCATATCATGTTTTTCTTATTGATTTCTTAATATTTTATATTGTATACTTCACCTTTATGTACATCCAAAGTCACACTAATATACTGTCTCATCATTTACCTTAGAAACTATGGAGATTATGAATAATTATACAAGAACAAAAGGGTGAATAATAATATTTCATATATTTTAATTATATTTCAGATATAATATAATAATGATGCATATATGTATTCTCCTGATATAACTGAACATCAAATCTATAGTATTGTTTTCAAAATATTATATAACATTTTAAAAAATAACCATTGTCTATAGGATTCTAGAGTTTGAGTTGTTACACGTGGTATCTAACAATGTTTGGTAGAAATATATTGTAGACAAAGAATAAATAATTTTAATAAACACTTGAAAATTCAATAAAATTTTCTATAATATATATAATATTTATAGGAAATTGTAATAAATGAATATTTGTTATTTAATATGATATATAATTCATACTGTTACTCATGAACTAATTATTATGTTTCATTTTTTTATAAAGCTATACAAAATGGGAGGATTTTAAAACATGTTAACAATAGTAATCTATATATGTATTTCCTTAATGAGCACACCAATGAATAATGTGTTGGAACTAAGTAGGATATAATAATAGGTTACAATCAATAACCTTACCTATATATAATAACCAATTTTCTATCAAAAAGTTATAACTTCATTAGAATATTTTATAAGACAACAGTCCAAAAGATTCAATGTAATGCCTAATCCATTAGTGAGAGAGTTATGTAACAAACCAATACAGGTCATCCAAATATTTCACCCCAGTCAGCTCTCTACATAGCCCAAATCATGTTCCCATTTACCACAGGATGTTGACAAGAACTTGGAATAACCAACATAGTTTGGTAATGATTTCCCCAATTGTAAAATGACATCATAAATCCATGAAATGGGATGAAAACACCAATCACATCAGAGTTAACCACACAAGATAATAACATACCAAAACAACGATATAAAAAGTACAGAAATACTTCCATAACTAAACATAAACACAATCATGATATCTAAAAAAATACAAACTAAAAAATAGGGTACAATGACAAACAAATCCCATGATCAACCCAAAGGGTTAAAAATACAAAAAATGTCTCCACATGAGTGCATACATATGAGACCATGTGTCCTCAACAAAATATCAATCAACAATAATAAAAAGGAGCCACATTGGAACATGGTTTCCCTTTATTTACCTATTTCCTACAAAATAAAATATCTAAACACCCAAAATGGTCCTATATAAGATGTGAGGCGTGAGGGATAGTAGGATTCCACCATGAATATATTTCACATGTTTACCCATTAAATCCAATAAAATAGTTTGAAATAATTTTCAAAACTAAGCTGACTAGAAATAAATGAATTTCAATTAATCCTTTTTGAACCCCTTTGTATATCCTTTTAAAAACAAAATATGTTTTTCAAAAAAACCCAAAGATGGATCAAATAAATAAATAGTTACACAAGGAAAACATAATAGAATATAATAAAAAAAGTTATAATAATGAGAGAAAAATAGAAAAATAATATAACTACATAAATGGATATAAACAATGGGAATATTATATCTCTTGACATCAATTTTGAACTCATCAAATTCATAAATCATATAAACCAATCTGGCATAAGTAATATGCGCCTTTGGTATCTAACCATTGGTCCTATTGTGAGTATGTAAACATGTATTCTTTCCAGTTAAGTGATAGAAGCTCAAAAATATTTTATGGGGCCAATTCCAATAGCTCAAATAGTCTCTCGACAACCAACATGGAAGCTAATACAGACATTATACC
The DNA here is from genome assembly GCA_963277665.1 of Viscum album. Lineage (NCBI taxonomy): Eukaryota > Viridiplantae > Streptophyta > Magnoliopsida > Santalales > Viscaceae > Viscum > Viscum album. Next base: position 681,755,843 of record OY728139.1, on the reverse strand, counting down.
CAAAGGATCTCTCATTCTATTAGAAAAATTGGAGGCTTCCATATTCCACCCAGGAACAGTCCACATGGTCCCTCAAACAATCCTATTTCTTTGACATATATTAAACCAAGTTCTATTCCATTCCAAAACATCATAAGAAAGTTCACATTTCAATCAAGCCACAAAAAAATCCATTTCACAATCCATTTTCAAAATCAATAATCCCATTTTCTCAAAGCTCATTTATAAAGGTAAAAAATTTCAATTGCAATATTATAAATCAATTTAAATATTAAAAACCCCTTTCAAAAATTTATTGAAATAGTTGGGGGAAATCAAAGACACACTCACTTGGAAAACCCCACATTAAGCACCTTTTTCCAAAAACAATCATAAGAACGCATCAAACATGTAATTAACCCAAGAATAAATCATTTAAAAAGATATTTAAAAAAGTAATCCATAGGGGAATAGAAAATTAATGGTATTCCATGGAAAATTCCATCAAATTGAGACACCTACCTCAAATTTGGTCCAAATATCATCTCCCTTAATGAATTCCACACTAAGAGGTAAGACTAAGCCTTAAACATTTAATAATCAAGAAATAAAACCAAAACCACCATTAAAAATACTATATTCTTCTAACACCACCACTAGGGTTCTTCAACTCCATAAATTAGAAGAACAAGGCTTGAGGAAGGGATTTGATGATATAATCCAAGTAGAATCAAATTACCTCATGAAAAACAACATGAAACCAAGAGGAAATTCACCAAGGAAAGAAAGGGGTTGATATGAGAGAAAGATAAGAGGCTACACAATTTAAAGGTGGGAAAATGAGGGACATTGGTTAAAAACCCGATATGGGAGAATTAAATTTTTTACCATTTTTATTGAGATGGATAAGGATGCATGGTTTGACCTAATAGTTAGTAAAACCATTCTCCAACCATTCAGGTGCCATTATGTAGACACAATAGGCTATAAAGTTTCATCATGGGTGTTAGATGGATTTGAAAACCATTCTAAATCTATGAGAAACCACACTATCAAAAACTATAACACCCCTTTCATGGGTACCGCTTGGTTAGAATAATATGCAATAACCATAAACATTGATCTGTCTACTAAGAAAAACTTGGTGTTTACCCCCATCACCTTGAGAACTCCAAGAAAACACTTAAGGATAAAAAAACTCTAAATAATATGTTTCAATGAATCAAGGGGTGTTAAAAGTAAAATATAATGAATTTAGTGAAGCTAGTCATCACTTAATGATGTAGTGAATGGGATAAGGTTATCTAGAAGACCTACTATCTATGAAGTTATTCTGATCTATAATGTTAATAGATTCAAAAACCTAAAAACTAATTATATATAAAAGTCATTAAATTGAATAATTTTTAGGTGATATTCCTTAAAATGATTATTCATTAGAGGAAAATTTGAAATTGGAATAAAATTAGGTAATTTAAGAATAAATTATGAAGAAAATGTTACAAAGTATGTGTATAACATTATAGGGTTGTTAATATATGGTGTTGAAAATATACAAAATCTATAAAGTAAGATTGACTACTAATTTTGGAGGGATAAAGATATGTTTTTGAAAGGAATTGGTCTCCAAAACATTTTCCTCATATGAGGAGACAATGATAAGAGATATCAAGAATAAGAAAGAGTTCTCTAAGTCTTATATTTTAAATTGAAAAAGAAAAAAGCTGATGGATGAGAATTATATAGAAAAAAAATTAAAATGAAGAATGCGGTAAGGGTGGAATTTCCATCATATAATGAATACTAGAGGAAACACCATATGGAATTATTGAAGGGATTTGAAGTTTATTACATCGTTAGAGGGAAATAGCATCAATATCATGAGTGAAAAGGAAATATATAAGATACCAATATTCAATGATTCAATTATTAGGTGATGATAAACTATTTTAATAAATTCTAAATCATTAAGGGAATTTATTTAAAAAGTTTTCAAGGGATAATGTCAAGTCATATATAATTATCATGATAGATATTGATGTTCTAAATGATGTGGTATTAATTAATTTGTAAAAAACACAAAGATATCTTGTAACCAACTAGGTAACAAAAATAATAATTTATTTTCAAGTTTTATTAATATTTATTATTATATTTTATGGAGTTATATTCATTATAATTATTTTATGAAATTGTTCAGTTGAAAAAAATAAATTACTTTTTCTAACCAAATGGACTTTCATGAAATGTATATGTCTATTTAAAATTTCAATTTAAAAATATTAATAACTCAATTTGATAAAATGGGATTTAGTTTCTGAATCATCATATCAAAATTTTCTTAGGGTGCATTTTTAGGAATCTTATCAAAGTATCTGTTTTTAGATTAATAGTGAAAAATACATATTTTTATAGAAACCATGAAATTTTCAAGTATTTACAAAGTCACGTTATTTTTTCGATTATATTTAAAGGTAACTTGGGTCATTTTTTTTAGAAAAATACAAATCTTTCAAATGTAACCACAATTATACATGATCTTGTTATAAAATCATTTATATTCATAAACTGGTATTTTTTTAAAAATTATTTCTCACAATGTTTTCAAAAAAAAATTTAAAGAATTATATCCCAATTATATAAACTGTGTATTAAAAAATGGATTTCATATTTGGAATCAAGAGTTTAAAATTTATTAATGAGGTGAATTTTGTTTTTTCTCGTAATTAATAGTAATCATGGAGAAATTGTTTCACCACAGTAAAGGGTAAAACTGATTAATTAAGGTCAACCCAAAGTAATAAGGTTACAAAATATTATCTTTCATCTTATTAGATAATATTATTTAATATATTATCACCTTATATTCAAAATTTAATATATTTTCCCCACTTTCTAATTAATATCACATTATAATAATTTATATATTCTATTAATTTCAAGATTATCACTCCCCTTACTTATAAAATCGTACCCCATCACATCTCTAATTTCCACAAATATATTCATTTATCATGACCAAATATTACCTCAAATACCTTTCCAAAATCCCTCCCCATGTTCTAGAGGTCCTAACCTCACAAAAACACTAAACCAAGAAGGCTTAATGTGTAAGCCAAATGAGGTTTTTGAAGAAGAGGAGTTAGAGAACCTATAAAAATAGATGATAATTATGGTAAATTTTTTATTAAACCTTACCTTAAAGAATTCCTTCCAAATATTCTCCTCCACATCCTTGTTATTCAAAAAAATTGAAAGACTATTCTAATTTATACATCAAGTATTATTAAAACTCATTTCCAACTACTTTTTACTTATTTTTATTGTTTTTAAAAGTAATCATTTAAAAATTTACCATACATGTCATTTTGAATTGTTTAATAATGTGAAAATAATTTTATTTTAACATAAATTTCTTATACATATTTTACCACCATTAAAACTATAAATCATTATAAATATTAATATATAATTTTCTTGTTTGGTCAAAGAATATCTTATTTTGATTCTTTTAAGAATATTATACTTTAATATTTTTCAAAATAAATGGATATTTATCTGCATTTATATGATAAAAATCAATGATCTTTTATGATTAAATGTTCAATATTATGAATGTTTTGTTTATGATATTGTACTTTATGATTATAGATGATGACATGAGAGCCTGATATAGATCATAACGATAGGCGAGCCTAATATATCTCTCAAATTAAATGGGTTATTAATAGTATTATAAGGAAAAATATGAGAGAGATCGAATTGTAGGATAATACTACCGAATTAATTGGGCATCAATTATTAATGAAATCAGTAAAACAACAGTGATCATAGTTTTTTGATATTATTCTCCATGATACTTATTTATTTCTTACTAATGGTTTTTATAGAAATATCTTGATTTCTTGGGTAAATAAATGTTTATGAATATTTAATGGTGAAAATTGGGTTTTTAATTAATGAATTAATGAGTTATCCAAAACCTCTTATTTCCCTCATTATTTTATATGTTACTAATGGATTTAAATGGGTTTTTAGAAATGTATTATTTTCTCATGAGGATGTGTTTTATTTATGTTCTGAATGTTTTATTGTTGAAAATAAAATATCTTTTATGGGTATTGATGCTTTTCAATAGACAAATATGTTTCCATTTTTTATGTCACTTACTGAGATTTTTTTCTCATCCTAGGTTTTTAAATATTTTTCATAGGATCTAAGGTTGTGCAAGAACTATATAATGGAAATTTTTATTTTTTATAGATTCATCTTAAAATAAGAGAATGTGTCTTGAATAAAACCAGTGTTTAATCATTAATCCATTTTTGTGGAAAAATTGTACAAGGTGTGGAAGTGTCTTCAAGTTTTTTAATGATTTTCATAATTCTATAAAATAATAAATCTAAAAGATCACGGGAATGTTATAAAATTAAACCCATGTTATAAATCATTTAATTATTGGTTGTATATAATACAAGGTGTTATAGTTGCAATCATAGAAAAATATTATATAACTTCATAGGATAGAATGATATTAAAATAAAATTATAAGAGTTTTTAATTTATTGTTATAGTATAGTGATATAGATTTTAAATATTTCCTGGTTACATAATATAATCCATGTTTATTCATAATGGTGGTGGAACCATGAAAGCGAGTGACTGAATTCTCCACATATGAATGCGTCTATAGTAAATTATTTCAGGAAAGGAAACCCTGTGACATTCGGTGGATCTTAACACCTTGTAAAAGATAAATGATGAATTTATTCATTGGAAAATGTATTGTATGTTTTGTGATCTTTGTAATATTAAAAGGAAACTCTTCATAACTACCATTTTGAAGGTCAAATCGATCAATGATGGCCTATAATTAATAATATTAACGAAAAAAAGATGAGATTAATTCCATGATGCAGATGGTATTTAAATATCTTTTTATTGAAAATAGTTCTCCAAAATTCAACAAATTATAATAAAATGAAAATTTATAGAGTAGAAGAAAATGGAAGAATCATAACTTGTGGATTATAAAGTAAGGATTACCAAACTAGATAGGTATGAAATTAATTTCATTATGGAATATGAGGATAAAAGTTAAATATTTTATATAGGTATAAAAAATATATCACAAAGGGTGTTGGAATCATGTAAATATAATGTTTTTAGGAGGTTGTTTGTTGTATTGGGAAATTTGAGATGGAGTTTTCTAACACTTATATACTACATGCCAATAAGAGTAATAAGTGGTTAAGTTATAAAGAAATATAGAAGTGTTCAACCATAAAACCTATAGGTAACCCCCAAAAATGTTCCAAAAATGTGAAATAAATTTAAAATAATGTTGTAGAAGTTCAATAAATTATTACCAATGCAGTAATCACATTTATTTGGATCATCGGTGCAAGGAAAAGAGTTATAATTGAAAATTAATTTGAATATTGATAGTTATCCAGTAGTGAGACATTTTAGTTTCAATGAGTTTGATCATTAGTCTAATTCTTGTCTAAAGATTGTTAATCATAGTGGAAATCATCAAGATTAGAATCATAAAGGTGTGGAAGAATCTTTTTATACTTCTATAGAAGATGTGGGGCCCTATAATGATGTGTAAAGAAATGAAGTAATATATTTTGGTACAAAATAATGACGATAGTATTTATTGAACAAAACATTATTCAAAAATTCATATCATCCTAAGTGGGATGGATTTTTTAAAAAAACATGTTGTCTTACCTTTCGTGAAGTTTTATATTGATAATTTTATGAACATTGTTTAAATTTATCAAGATATTTTATATTTAAGAGAAAATGAATTCATATTCAATTTTCAGGGTGATATTCAATTCATATATAGGAATGTGTCCATATACTTGTTAATATATCATGAATATAACAATCTAATTAAATATTAGAGTGAAATATTTATTATATATATTAATAAAACAAAGGAAACTATATAAATTAGTGATATTCTTGTAATAAATGAAATATAAGGGTGTATTTATTAATATTTTCTTGGTGTTACTCTGGAGCAAAATGTTAAATTTTATATTGACTTAGTTCCCAATTATAAACCAATTTTAAAACCCCTTTATTGAATTGGTCTAGTATATGTTTTGAAATTGGAAAATTGGTTTCAAAGGTATTGATGGTAAGGGTTTAATTCAACCTAGAACTTCACCCTGGGATGCGCATTTTTTTTAAAAAAAATTATAGTTCCATGAGTCTTTTCATTGACTAAAATGCATTCAATAACATAAATATTAAGAATAAGTTTCCATTGAATTATATAGATGACTTGTTTATTAACTCTAGGGTGTTTAGTATTTTTCAAAGACTGATCTTAGGCTAGGATATAAACAACTGAATATGGATGAGGAATACAATATAAGGATATAATTTCATATTATGTATGACCATTATGGGATTGAGGTTAAGGGTTCTGAATTGATGAACACACAAAATGTATTTATGGATTTTATTGATATAATTTTTCATTATAATATGTGTAATTATTTTGTAATATTCTTTGATAACATTATTTTTTATTATAAATGTTATTAGGAACATGAGACACATCTCAGTATTGGTATATAGACATTAAAATAAAAAGAGTTTTATAGAAAATTTAGAAAAAGTGATATTTGGTCAAAAAAAGATTTAATTACATGGGAATATAGTTTTTAAATGGTGAAATAACAGTTGATCCTATGAAAACTAATGTTTTAGATGAGCGAAGAAGGCCAATAAATGCCACTGAGATTCAATTTTTTCTTTGATCGGTGGTCTAATACTGATAGTATTTTGAAAATGTTTCTCATTTATCATCTCCACAGACAAAGTTAACTAAAAATGGAGTTAAATTAATCTAAAAAAAGGAATGTGAATAATTTTTTAGAAATTTAAAAGAAGTTTTATTAATTATTCTATGTGTTTATTTCTAAAAAGAAATGCTGAATTTATTATTTATACTGTGGATTATTTGAGTGTATTTTGTTGTGTATTGATTCAAGTGGACTCGATAATTTCATATTCTACACTTAAATTTAAATTAAATGAGAATAATTACTTTGGTAATGATCTTGAAAGAGAAGTAGTGGGTTTCTCTTTAAACATTTGGAGGAATGTTTTATATGGGGTGAAGTGAAAAATATATATTTACCATAAAAGTATAAATTATATAATCATTGAAAAAGATTTTAAAATGAGGTTGAGATGATGGTTGGAATAAATTAAAATTATGATTTCATGATACACTATCACCAAGGTAAATAATACAAGGTAGATGATTACTTGAGTTGAAAATATAATGTATCACTATCCAATGTAAATTTAGTACATGATCATTTGGTAATTGATTTAATGAATTTTTTCAGGAAATATTCATATCGGAACTCCCTCTATTTTGCTCTAAGTGTCAGTACAATAATCCTTGTCAGATATAATTACAAAATCTCAATAGGATGATCATGATTTGAATGAAAATGTATAATTTTTCATGAATGATAGGTTTACTGAATTTAACATTTACAAATAAGGTGTTATGATGATTGGAAAGAGGTTCTACATGATATTTCATTACTAATTGATGTAATGTAAATGTGATTCTCATAGATTTCAATTTTATTTTTTCCTCTGTTTTACTAAAATATATAGATATCTTTTGAATACTATTTTAGGGGTTTAGTGAAGGATGATTCAGTTGGTTTTACCCTGAAATATTTTACTTGTTAATATGATGAAACTAAACAAAAACAATTGAATGGGATGTGTCATCTTTTTGAAGGTGTTTAATAGGAATTAGAGAATATATCCATGGATTTCATAGTGGTATTTCCAAATACATCTCAAGGAAATAATGCAATTTTTGTTATTATAGATCATTTTACTAATTTTGTGCATTTTATTCCTACTAGAAATAATATGCCATTATATCAACTTGTCAGAATTTCTCATAATTATATATGCATATTAAATGGATTCCCTCTCTCTATTTTTTTAGTTTGTGATCATTAAATTAACCATAATTTTTTTAAAGGAATTTATAATTCATTGGGTAGAGAATGAAATCTATATAGAACATTTCATCCTTAGCATAATGGATATTCAAACTAAATAATTCAAATTATGTAATATATTCTTTAGGATTTATCATCATATTTTCAATAGAGTTATTATCAATATCTTTTATTGGTAGAATATTCATATAATATTAATTATAACTATAGTATGAAAATAGAATATGTTGAGGCATTATATGGAAAGTGGTGTCAAACTCCATTTTTCTAGGAAGAATTTTGTGAAATAATGATGATGGTACTGTAATTGGTAGAATAAATAGTGGAGAAAGTAATGATGATTCAAGAAATTAAGAAGTAACATTAGGGCATGAAATTTTTTTATGAAAGTGACTGAATGAAATATATCTATTATGAGGTAGGTGGTCTCATTTTATTAATGTATATCCTTTGAAAAGTTAAATATGTTTTGATATAAAAAGAAAATTATATCAATGGTATATTATACCATAATTTTTTTTGAATATAAATGGGATCAATTTCAAACGAAGTGACCTTACCTCCATGATTATCTAAGGTATATAAAATGTTTCATGTTTTTTTGTTAAGGAAATATGTACCTAATGAATCTTGTCTCTTGATCCCTAAAGAAGATTAGTTGGAAGAAAATATTTCTTATGAGGAAAATATAGTTCTAATTATTTATCATATAGAATAGGTTTTTCAAAAAATAATGTGACTTACGAGGTTATGTTTTTATAACAAACATAATTAATGAATAAGTATAAGGGGAATCCGAAAAAACAACGAAGGAAAAAATAATCACTTATATAATTAATGAATAAATTTATGAATATGACATTTCATAAAGGGGGAAGAATATAGAAAAGTGGGTAATGTTAATTATAAATTAGCTTTATTTTTTAGTAATATTGATAATTATTTTTTATAGATCCATATTTACTATAGTGATTTTAAGTAATTCTTCAATTCAAAAAAAGTTAAAAAGTTTTCTAAGGAAACTATCTATCATGAATTATATGGGGTTTTAAAGTTAAATATCTAAATTATATGAATTGAATTTTAAAAAAATAACTTCTTTTTTAATATCATCATATCCAATTTAGCTTATTGGGTTTTCCTAAAAGTATTGTTTTTTTAGAGATTAGTGAAAAATATATAGTGTTTTATAAAAACAATTACTTATTTTTAATTTTATGAATATAAATATACTAATTTATATTTTTTTCAATGAAAAAATATTTTATTTTTATTAAAAGTAATTCAGTGAATTATATAGGAATCATAATTATACTTTATTTTGGTATAAAACCATTTATATTTTCAAAAAATGTATTTTTCTAAAAATGTGTTATTATTGAATTTGGTGAAATTATATTAAAAGTAATTTAATTCACTTCTATAAATTGAATATTGAGAAATATATTTAAAATTTTGAATCCAGAGGTTCAAATTTAGTAATGTGTTCAATTTAATTTTTCTTTATAATGTACGCTTTCATTGGTAAAAACTTGTCACCATAGTAAAGGGTAAACCAAGTTATTTAATGGTAAAACTAAGTGATACAATCCAAAAATATTATATTTAATATTATTTTATGTGATAATTTTGATTATTATAGCCTTAAATTTAAACATTATTTTATCTAGTTCAAATTTCCATTGAATAACACTTTACCTTATTTTTAATGTTTTGAATAATTACAAGAGTTACACTCCCCTCAATTATAAAAGGCCTCTCCCTCTCTTCCCATATTCAAATAAATTGATCCATTTAGGTCAACCAAACCCCACCCAAATACCTTTTAAAAATACCTTCCCGCATCGTAGAGGTATTTATATCACTAAAGGACCAAACCTAAAAGGGTTAAGTTGTAAACAATAGAATGTTTTTAAAGAAAAAGAGTTAGAGAACGTAAGAATCATGATTTGGCTAAGGTATTAGAATTTTCATCAAAACATTATATTAAAGGTCCTTAATAATATTTATACTCTATATCAATGTTATTCAAAATTTCTTGAGTAGGTTGTTATTTTTACATAAACTGTCAGTAAAACCTATTGTCAACTACTTTTATTTTTCATATTAATGTTTTAAAAATAAATGCTTCAAACATATACCATGCATTTCATTATGAATTTTTTACCAAAGTGTAATAGAAGGTTTTTAACATATATAATTTAAAGTACTTTTCCTTATATAATATCCATTATTAAAATTTAATATTCCACTTTATATTTATATTTTTTAAAATACTATAATAGTAATTTTTCTTCTTGGAATATTTTTTAAATAATTTTTGATATAATGTAACAATTCACTTCAATTTTAGGCGAAAATGGAAGGTGATATAACTTATGGTTTCCATTAAATTTTTCAAGGGATTTAATATATACGGAAAAATATTGATTTTTATGTTCATGATATAGTAATTTATCATTAAATATCATGAAAAGTGGACCTTATATAGATCATGATGATAGGTTAGTATGATATAGTTTTCTGAGGCATTATGTAATGGGTTTTCCTCAAAGGTGAAAATTGAGGGAAATAAAATGGTAGGTTATTCCTATGGAATTAAATATTCCTATATTAATTATAACATTAATGAACAATAGATATGAATATTATTATACAAAATACTTATTTAATGCTTCATAAGTGTTTTTGTGGAAAATAGTTTGATTTCATGAGGAAATAAATGGTTATAAACTTTTAATGGTGATTTTTTCAAGGAAATTTTTCATGATTTGTCATACACCTCCTGCTTACTACCAGGTTTCCAATGTTTTTATTATGTTTAAAATGTTTTCATTGATCAATGATTGATTTTATCATGTAAATATTTTTTATTTATGAGTTCAATGTATTATAATGAAAAAGGTAACCATTTTTAGGGGGTTTCATGTTTTTTACAAGACTAATGAGATTTATTTGTTTTTTATATCCATAACACAGCATTATTTTTTCCATAAAACTTTTTTAAATGTTTTTATAGGATCTATGGGCATATATGAACAATATTAGGGTAAAAAATTATGATTTGGACTCACCTTAACATACAAAAATTTTCCTAAATAAAATATGTGTGTGAGCTTTATATGTTATTTTCTTGAAAAAATGTATTCTATATAGAAGTTTCCACTTTTTATTTAATTTTTTTCTTGAATTTATAAAACACTAAACCTAAATGATCACCATAATCTATGAATGTGCTACCCTTGTTATGAATCATTAATTAAATGTTGTTTATATTACATGGCCCTATATATCTAATAAATTCATCGATTCCAGATGTATAAAATCTTTTAAATTGAGTAACTAATAAAAGAAAATTAAATAATTACATAATGCATTGAGGTATTTATTTCAGATTTGTTACTGTATTTAACTTTGTTTCCAAAAAAAATATTTTTCAAGGATTAATCTAGTTAAAAACCAAATTATTTTAATAGAGTTTTTCCTTTGTATAATTATTTTGATAGAAAAAGTTTAATTAAATAATTCTTTATTGAGATAAAGGGATTAGAATATGTGAGGTTTATAAAGAATCTCTTTTTTATAGGAGAGACTTTATTTCCTGAGTCATTCCAAAAACCACCTCATTTGGGTCATCATAATGAAATTCTTAGAGAAGAGGAAGATAAAATAAAATCAATGAAAAATAATGATATCCTAATAATAAAATATAAATATATTATAAATTATGAGATTGATGTATTTTATGATAATCCTTAGTATATAATCTTGAAGCCTAGTTATATATTAAACATATCCATAATGAAAAACCTTATCAAAATCTCCCAATAGAATAGATCTTGTGGAATTTGTGGAATTGAAGAAACAACCATAGATATTTTTTTGGAAAAGGATTCACAATATATATTGTCTCACGTTGGGAATAATATATTAAATGTGTAAATAAGATTGGTGAATATATGTGATTTTTCATTAATTATAAGATAATCAATTCTATTTCTATCAATAAAATATACCCTTTACCACGTATTGATGATATATTTGATAAAATTCAAGGGAATACATACTTCTCAAAAATTGACCTTTACATTGATTTTTATTAATTAATTTATATGATGTTTGATATTAAAAATATGAATTTTTATAACGACCCATACTTTACATACATGGTTATTACTTCAAAATTGAAGCATACTTATTACAACATATAACAAAACCATGAAAGGACCGTATAGGTAAAGTGTCTTTAGAAACTGGGAAATATAAACAACTGGTTCATAAAGCATCTACATTGTCTACCATTTATTCCATCATATGTAGAGTCCCTTTTGGAATATCCTACTTAATAACCTACTTCCTGACCTGGGGAAAGAAAACATAATAAAGGGTGAGCTCAAATTCTCAGTAAGGGTAAACAAAAGAAAAAAAAACAATCACATCATATTCATAAGAACATAACATTTTGGAAATATTAACCTGCAAAAGAAATCATAATTTCATAACATGGGATAAATCATAGTAGTGAAATGTAATCCCAATAATCATAACTTAAAACATGAAACTTTGTGTCATACACACATAATCATAGAGAATCATTTCTTAGTAGTCAAGACTCATTTCCAAGACTATCTTAGTGGACAAAGTCCATTTCTGAACCGAGTTTACTCCTCATTTCAGTCATGTTTAACTGAACCGGATTAACCTGTCGTTCCAGCCATGTCTATCTCATGAGATATAAATCTTTACCCAATGCATTGGAGGGAGATATAGGTCTCATCCATCTCATAATTATACCATTCATATGTGTGCCAAAATTCTTAAATCATACATCATTGCATAACCTATGTAATAAAAATGGGATTCTTAAACATCGTGACATCATAAAACAATTCGTATAAGATAAAGCAATTCATAAAAAAAATTCCATCAAAACATAATCAAATCAATGTAATAATAGGGATAGAAACAGAACCCTATATTATCTTAGATGGAAAATAATTTTGATAAAACACTTGTACTCCATTCTTGAGGAAAATATCCTTTCTACTTCAAAAATATTTTTCCTTTCTTAACATGTCATAAAATTTTAAACTAAAAGAATTTGATTAAAAATAAATTTGAAAACTTGTAAATGAAGCTTCTTGGAAATAATGTTTTAAAAATCCATTCATGTGGTATAAGTTAAAAAAACATTCTTCTCGTACTTTTGTCGGAAAAGTCAAAAAGTACCTCGTACGAAAAACAACAAAAGAATCCTTTCATATATTTTACTAAAAACTCACTCAAGGGTAAAATTGGTTTTAAAAAATTTCAGGAGGATATAAATAATATCAAATATTGAGGAAACATGGATGTGGATGATAAATATTCCCCAGTAAATTCAGAAGTATAAACAATCTCGGATAAAAATTGAGATTGTGAGATTGTCCCTTACCTTAGGTCTGATTTTCTTCGTATGTGTCTGAACCTCTTGTATAATGATTTAAATAATGTTATCGACTTATTCCAGAATAATACTTTTTTTATGATATCATATATGGTTATATTCTTTGCTTATTTTTAGTAATATTTCATTACTACTTTTTATTCGGGTGATTATTACTTTTTCTTCTTATGCATGTTTTGTCAAATAAATTTGTATTCTTCTTTTTTGGTTATAGATACCTCATTTCCAGAATTGTATAAGTTTAATATATATCATATTAATTCATTCAATTTATTTATATAATCATTATGCAATGAAGATCATATAGAACGAGTCGCATCACATCATGGAGACGGTATTCCGTACGTACGCACGAGCGATGATATCATTCCCATGATCGTGGAATTGTATTGGAGTGTATGTATACTATTTAAGAATAAATATCACTTTACAATAATCATATATAGTTATTATTTACACCATTATACCCATCCAAGTAAGTTGGTGGTGGAAAATAGATTACATCGTGGCGTGGAGATGGTATTCCATACGTACGCACGCGCGGTGATTTCGTTTTCCGTAGAGTGGATAGACGGTGAAATAGGGTTGTTTCATAATTATAATAACATATAAGTATATGAGTGATACTGATGTTATTACTTCATAATGAAACAACTAAATAAGAAGAAGTGGAAAAAGAAATAAACTTGAAAGAATCGGTAATAGACATTACCTCTTCTTTGAAGCACCTCTTTGAGACCTCCTTTTAGGGCACTAAAATTGGTCTTTGAAGAATATCAGGACCTCTAGGATGTTTCTTGGGAAATTTAGAGGAGAAATTGGCAGGTTTTGTCCGAGCTTGAAGGCTCAAAGTGGTGTGAGGAGGAGAGGGAGGAGGTGCCCTTTTATAAGGGAGGAGAGGGGCACCTTAGGAAAAACAAAAAATATTATTTTATTATAAAGTCATATTCAGTTTTAAATTGCTCCAAATTCATTTATTTCTAATCTAAGGTGGGGATGGGTCTCAATACTCTCATCCAATAGAATTTAGACAAGTTTAGGTTTCTATTTTAACCTTATCATTTAGATTTATCTTTAAGTTAGATAATTTAACTTTTACCGTGTCTTCTTGTTTTCTTACACTATAAGGTTAATAAACATACTATAACAAGCCAAAATAACCCCAAGTTATTTATTACTAATATATATAACCGTATCTAAGTCATTTGGATGAACCCTAGATTTTTGGGAATAAAATAACAATTAATAATATAATATTTGTTTTAAAAACTATTTTATGTCAATTTTGACACTATTTGGTAATTGATTTTTTTGAAAATCAAAACAGAATGATTAGTTCGAAAAAAGTTAATTAAATCAATACTAACATCTCATATTAACATATAAAATTATTATAATTCATAAAAAGTCTCAAATTACATTTATTTGGGTATTTATATCATAAATTATGTCAATATCTCATTAATAAGATAATTATTGTATCATCATTGTGTCATACATAAATTAAATTATTCAATGTATAAAAATTACAAATAAAATACCATTATGTAGGAAATATTTTTAGCTTTCAGATGAATATTTATAGGTGAATTTTTCGTATGTATAACCCTATATAAAAATGATTTAGTTATTCAACTTTGATTTTAACTATTTTACCCCTTCTTTAAATAAATTAATAATAAATGTCCTAATCTAATCCATGTGGGCCTAAATGGTCATATATTATTCCTAAGGTTGTTTTGGGTCTAATTACACTTATCCAATAGAATTAGGACATGTGTTAGGGTAATAATAATAACATTTTTACCCTTAATTACCCTATTTACTTATAACTGTGGTAAAAAGAAGTAAAAAAGTTACTATTCACCAAAAATTATTTTCATCTCATTGTACCACATTTTAGTCCATGATATTAACCGTGTCTCTCAGATTTTCAAAATTCCACTCATAGAAGCGGTAAAATTATATTTTATGTAAATTTGTAAATTCTCCTAGGAAGTGGTTAAAAGACGGTGAAAAGTTCAATAAAATTTTTATATATCTAAAATTATTATAAAATAACTCCAATGAATTACTTTGAACTTATAAAGGTATTATGTATCAATTTTTACCTAAAATAAATTTAAATAAAATAAATAATTATTTAAATAAAAAGTCGGTTTTTAAATAGTAACCTAGTGTTTTCACTATTCATCAAAAATTGAAAGTTTTCAGAAAAATAACAAAATTTCACCCTAGTCTAATTTGGATATTCCGAATCCAAAAATGAATTCCATTTTAAAAAATAAAATTTACAAAATTTCAAAAAGTGGGTATTACTATTCATAACGGCTAGTTTTAATAATATTTTAACAGAATATCGTTGTTTAGTGAAACTCGGTATTGCGTATGACGCAAGCTATCGAAGAAGGTCGCGATTACGTGTAAAGCAAGCCAAGCTAGTGTTGTGTGTAGTGAAAGATTCATTTGATGATGTATGTAACATAAAAACAAAATATTTCTCATAAAAGTCTCGGGTGTTACATTCTACCCCCCTTAAAATGAATTTCGCCCTCGAAATTCGTCACTTTGTAACAAATAGATGAGGATACCTCTCTCCTCAAGCTCCCATGTAGCTTCTTCTAATTGGTGGTTCCTCCATAAAACTTTCACCAATAGAGTGGTCTTGTTTCGTAGGACTTTTTCGTTATGATCCAGAATCTCTATCAACTGTTCTTCGTAAGAATGATCTTAGTCCAGTGGTACAACTTCTGAGCTGAGTACATGTGAAGTATCAGGTATCTACTTTCTCAGGAGAGATACATGGAACACATCATGAACTTGGGGGAGATTCGGTGGAAGTGCCAATCGGTAAGCTACCTTCCCAACACGATCTAGTATTTCGAAAGGACCGATATACCTAGGGCTCAACTTTCCCTTCTTTCCAAATCTCATTACTCTCTTCCAATGAGATATTCGTAATAACACTTTATCACCCACATCAAACTATAGGTCTTTTCTTCGGTTGTCGGCATAACTTTTTTGTCAACTCTGACCTACTCTTATGTGTTGTTGAATAGATCGGATCGTTTCTACCATCTCATCAACAAGATCAGGTCCTAATAGCTTTCTTTCCCCAACATCATCCCAGCAAGTTGGAGTCCTGCATTTCTTTCCATAGAGAGCTTCATAAGGAGCCATCAGAATACTGGAGTGAAAGATATTATTATAAGAAAATTCTACCAAAGGTAGGTATTGATCCCAACCACCTTTTAAATCCATAGAGCAAGATCTCAACATATCTTCTAGAGTTTGAATTGTCCTCTCAGACTGACCGTCTGTCTGAGGATGATAAGCAGTGCTGAAACTCAACTCTGTATCCGGAGTATGCTGAAAACTTTGCCAGAACATTGAGGTAAACCTCGAATCCCGGTCAGATATAATGGAAAGTGGTACTCCATGCAATCTTACCACTTCCTTTACATATATCCTGGCAAGTTGATCTAGAGAGAAATCTTCTCTAATAGAAATGAAGTGTGAAGACTTTGTAAGATGAGAAACTATGACCTAGATAGCATTATTGTCTTTGGATGTTTTAGGAAGTCCGGTGACAAAGTCCATAGTCATGTTTTCCCATTTCCATTCGGGTATGGGTAATGGTTGTAACATCCCCTTAGACTTATGACTCTCAACTTTAACTTGCTGACAAACCAAGCATCGAGAGACATATTCAGCAACATCTATTTCCATGCAATCCCACCAGAAGTACTCTTTCAGGTCCTTATACATCTTCGTGCTTCCAGGATGAATAGAGAATGAAGAACTATGAGCCTCATCCAGTAGCTCCTTCTTTAATTCGGGGATGGGAGGAACACAAACCTGATTCCTGAACTTTATTATCCCATCACAATCAAGGTTGAATTTTGGAACATTTCTCACCTTATTTTGTAACTCTACATCTTCTTTCTGTGCCTCTTTAATCTTCACATGAATAGATGGTTGAACATTCATTTTAGAAAGATATGATTTTTCCCCTTCCGTTATAATTCCAAGATCCATCCTTTGTAAATCCATAAATATTGGATCTTTTGTGATCCTCATCATGGATAAACTGGCATGGTCTTGTCGAATTAATGTGTCTGCCACCTTGTTTGCTTTCCCAGGGTGGTAATGAATTGAGCAGTCGAAATCCTTAATCAGCTCCAACCATCTTCTTTGGCGCATATTCAGTTACTTTTGTGTGAAAATATACTTTAAACTTTTATGATCAGTATAAATATCACACCTTTCTCCATAAAGATAATTCCTCTGAATCTTTAATGCAAAGATTACCGCAACTAACTCCAAATCATGAGTTGGGTAATTTTTCTCAAGGATTTTCAACTGTTGTGAGGCATAAGCTATCACCATATCATTTTTCATAAGAAAACACCCCATCCCCTTCTTGGATGCATCACTTTTGATCACAAACCTTTCTCCACTAAAAGGCAGTGTGAGCACAGGTGCACTAGATAACCTTCTTTTCAACTCCTTGAAATTATCTTCACATTCCTCCATCCATACGAACGTAACTCCTTTTCAAGTCAACCTGGTGAGTGGATTAGATAATCGTGAAAAATATTTCACAAAACGTTGATAATAACCAACCAAACCAAGAAAACTTCGGATCTCGGTTACTGTTGTTGGTCTCGACCATCTTTCGATAACCTCTGTTTTTGCTGGATCCACAGATATCCCCTCTTTTGAGATTATGTGACCCAAAAATGAAACTTTTTAAAGCCAAAATTCACACTTGGTAAATTTGGCATAAATCTTATCCTTTCTCAGGGTCTTCAATATAATTCTCAAGTGATCTTTATGTTATTCCTTTCTCTTTGAATAGACAAGAATATCATCTATAAAGACTACCACAAACTGATCAAGATAGTATCTAAAGACTCTATTCATCAGATCCATGAAGATAGTAGGGGAATTAGTAAGACCAAATGGCATCACTATAAATTCATATTGTCCATACCTTGTACGGAAAGCCTTCTTTGTTATATCCTCCCTTTTGACCCTTAATTTATGATACCTTGAATGAAGATCAATCTTGGAAAAGTATTGAGCTCCGAGTAGTTGGTCAAATAAGTCATCAATGTGTGGGAGAGGATATTTGTTCTTGATAGTGATCTTGTTAAGTTCTCAATAATCAATGTAGAGTCTCATTGATCCATCTTTCTTCTTAACAAACAGAACTGGTGCTCCCCAAGGTGACGTGCTTGGGCGTATGAATACCTTATCAAGATTCTCTTGGAGTTTCTTCTTTAATTCCTACAACTCAATTGGGGCCATTCTATAAGGTGTCTTTGAAATAGGCAAATCACCCGGTTTGAGTTCTATTGAAAACTCAACTTCACTATTTGGTGGAAGACCCGGTAATTCCTCCGGAAAAACATCATCAAACTCCCGTACAATGGCCATATTCTTAATCGCCAGTTTCTCACCAACCATTTGAGATAAATAACCTTCATTTAGTGGAATCAAGACCCATAAAATGGAAGAAATTTCCACTGGAAGGTTATGTTCATCCTTGCATCGATAGATGATCATAGATTGATCTGGAAGATGAAATGTGACTTCCCTTCTTTGGCAATTGATATGAGGTCCATATAAAGAAATCCAATCCATGCCAAGAATCACATCAAATTCCACTATAGGAAGGATCACAAGATTTATAGGAAGCACTTTCCCACAAAATTCAATCAGAGAAGAATTATAAACTTTTGATGCGACTGTTGTGATATTAGGGGTTGTCACAGCTAACTCAACATCTAATTTTTGTGGTAATACGGTGATACCCTTAGAAAATTCTTCAGAAATAAAATAGTGGGTGGATCTAGAATCAAATAAAACATTTGCTACTTTAGAGTGGATTGTAAGTGTACCTTTCACCACTTCGTTGTCGTACTCCACATCGCTGATAGAAATTGCATGTGACTTTCCTTTGTCTTTAGCCTTAAGAGTTTTTTGGTGTCGATCATCATCAATAACCCTTGGATTAGGGAATTGATTGGAATAATGCCACATTTCCTTGCACTTGTAACATTAAAGTATAGGAGGTTCACTCTATGTAGCCATTTTTTTGTTTGCATCACTAGACATCTTTTTTCCATCGTTGCGGCATTCAAATGCCTGATGACCTTTCTTTCCACATTTGAAACATTTACTTGTCCCTTTAAGACAACTCCCTCCATGTTTCTTTCCACACTTTGAGCATAAGGGAAAAATCATCTTCTTTTCAGTGTGCTCTTTATATTTTCCTTTGAATTCCATTTTCCTCTTCTTATCAAACCCATATGACAGATGGGTTACTCCAATCTCCATCTCAACCTTGACAGCACATCGAACTATTTCCTCATAACTATTAAAGTCCCTTATGGCTAACTCCCTTCGAAGACTTGGTTTTAAGCCACTAAAGAATCAATCGATCTTACTCTCGGGTTGGATAATAATACCATAAGCATACCTTTCAAGTCTTATAAAATTTGTTTCATAGGTACCAACAGATTCATCATCCTTTTGCTTCAGTTCAAGAAACTCCTTCTCCATATTTTTTCGAAGAATACGAGGGAAGTGCTTATTGAAAAATAAGTTCTTGAACTTGTCCCATTCCATGGACTCAATTTCATCTCTTTGCCTTGTATTCTTGATAAGATTCCACAATTGATCAGCATATCCTTCCAAACGATACACTGCTAAGATGACTTTATCATGTTCAGAACATTGAAGAACTGAAAATATCTTTTCAGTGGTACGGATCCATTGTTCAGCCACTAATGGATCAGAAGACCCACTGAATGAAGGTGGATGCGGCCTCATGAAGGATTAAACAGAATTTTGCTCCCTCCTTTGCTCGTTTGGAAGTCCTACATGATTCATAGCTTGAGAATGTTGTGTGAGCATGGCTACAAGATTTTTCATTCTAGCTCCCATAACGTTTGGTTGCTTAGGGGGACAATCATTGCATTGCCCGTCGCATTCCGCATTAACACGATTCCTTAGGGTTCCAGCCTTGACTAAAACCAAGAAGAATAGTGTGAGGAAAACTAATTATAATAGGAGAAACACATAATCAAGATTAAAATTTCACACTTAAGGTCTTATCATAGGTTGTTCATGGCCATTTTTAAAACACTAATATTGTGTTCTATGCTTAGACTTATCGTTAGGGTTCTTACTAAGGCTTTCACATCCCAGTTTCCAAAGGTGGACTATACCTTTCCTCTGATACCAACTATAATGACCCATACTTTACATACATGGTTATTACTTCAAAATTGAAGAATAATTATTACAACATATAACAAAACCATTAAAGGACCGTATAGGTATAGTGTCTTTAGAAACTGGGAAACATAAACAACTGGTTCATAAAGCATCTACATTGCCTCCCATTTATTTCATCATTTCTAGAGTCCCTTTTGGCATATCCTACTTAATAACCTTTTTCCTGACCTGGGGAAAGAAAAAATACAAAAGTGTGAGCTCAAATGCTCAGTAAGGGTAAACAAAATAAAAAAAATCACATCATATTCATAAGAACATAACATTTTGGAAATCTTAACCTGCAAAAGAAATCATAATTTCATAACATGGGATAAATCATAGTAGTGAAATGTAATCCCAATAATCATAACATAAATCATGAAACTTTGTGTCATACACACATAATCATAGAGAATCATTTCTTAGTAGTCAAAACTCATTTCCAAGACTATCTTAGCGGACAAAGTCCATTTCTGAACCGAGTTCACTCCTCATTTCAGTCTCGTTTAACTGAACTGGATTAACCTGCCATTCCAGCCATGTCTATCTCATGAGATATAAATCTTTACCCAATGAATTAGAGGGAGATATAGGTCCCACCCATCTCATAATGATGACATTCTTATGTGTGCCACAAAATCATAAATCATACATCGTTCCATAATACATGTAATAAAAATGGGATTCTTAAACATCGTGACATCATAAACCAATTCGTATAAGATAAAGGAATTCATAAAAATAATTCCATCACAACATAATCAAATCAATGTAATAATATGGATAGAAACAGAACCATATATAATCTTAGATGGAAAATAATTTTGATAAAACACTTGAACTCCATTCTTGAGGAAAATATCCTTTCTACTTCAAAAACATTTTTCCTTTATTAACATGTCATACAATTTTAAGCTAAAAGAAGTTGATTAATAAACTTGAAAACTTTTAAATGAAGCTTCTTGGAAACAATGTTTTAAAAATCCATTCATGTCGTATAAGTTAAAAAAACAATCTTCTCGTACTTTTGTGGGAAAAGTCAAAAAGTACCTCATACGAAAAATGAAAAAAGATTGCTTTCATATCTTTTACTAAAAACTCACCGAAGGGTAAAATTGGATTTAAACAATTGTAGAAGGATATAAGTAATATCACATATTAAGGAAACATGGATGTGGATGATAAATATTCCCCAGTAAATTCTGAAGTATAAACAATCTCGGATAAAAATTGAGATTGTGAGATTGTCCCTTACCATAGGTCTAATTTGCTTTATAAGTGTCTGAACCTCCTATATAATGATTTAAATAATGTTATTGACTTATTCCAGAATCATAATTATTTTTATGATATCATATATGGTTATATTCTTGTCTTCTTATTAGTAATATTTCATTACTACTTGTTATTCGGGTGTTTATTACTTTTTGGTCTTATGCGTGTTTTGTCGAATAAATTCTTATTCTTCTTTTTAGGTTATAGATACCTCTTTTCCAGAATGGTATTAGTGTAATATATATAACATTCATTCATTCAATTCATTTATATAATCATTATGCAATGAAGATCATGTAGAACGAGTCACATCACATCGTGGAGACGGTATTTCGTACGTACGCACGAGCGATGATATTGTTCCCATGATCGTGGAATTGAATTGGAGTGTATGTATACTATTTAAGAATCAATATCACTTTACAATAATCATATATATCTATTCTTTACACCATTATACCCATCCAATTAAGGTGGTGGTGGAAAATAGATTACACCATGGCGTGGAGACGGTATTCCATACGTACGCACGCGCGGTGATTTCATTTTCCGTAGGGTGGATAGATTGTGAAATAGGGTTGTTTGATACTTATAATAACATATCAGTATATGATTGATACTGATGTTATTACTTCATAATGAAACAACTAAATAAGAAGAAGTGGAAGAAGAAATAAAGTTGATAGAATCGGTAAGGGACATTACCTCTTCTTTGAAGAGCCTATTTGAGACCTCCTTTTAGGGCACTAAAATTGGTCTTTGAAGAATACCAGGACCTCTAGGATGTTTCTATGGAATTTTAGAGGAGAAATTGGAAGGTTTTGTCCGAGCTTTAAGGCTCAAAGTGGTGTGAGGAGGAGAGGGAGGAGGTGCCCTTTTATAAGGGACGAGAGGGGCACCTTAGGAAAAACTAAAAATATTATTTTATTATAATGTCATATTCAGTTTTAAATAGATCAAAATTGATTTATTTCGAAGCTAAAGTGGGGGTGTGTCGAAAGCCTGTCATCCAATATAATTTATACAAGTTTAGGTTTCTATTTTAACCTTATCATTTAGATTTAACTTTAAGTTAGATAATTTAACTTTTACCCGGTCTTCTTGTTTTCTTACACTATAAGGTTAATAAACTTACTATAACAATCCAAAAGAACCCCAAGTTGTTTATTATTAATATATATAACCTTATTTAAGTCATTTGGCCGAACCTTATATTTTTAGGAATAAAATAGCAATTAATAATATAATATTTGTTTTAAAAACTATTTTATGTCAATTTTGACACTATTTGGTAATTGATTTTTGTGAAAATTAAAACAGAAATATTAGTTCGAAAAAAGTTAATTAAATCAATACTAACATGTCATATTAACATATAAAATTATTTTAATTCATAAAAAGTCTTAAATTACATTTATTTGTGTATTTATGACATCAATTCTGTCAATATTTCACTAATAAGATAATTATTGCATCATCATTGTGTCATACATAAATTAAATTATTCAATGTCTAAAAATTACAAATAAACCACCATTATGTAGGAAAGCTTTTTATATTTCTGATTAATATTTATAGTGTAATTTATCTTATGTATAACCCTATATAAAAATGATATAGTTATTAAACTTTGATTTTAACTATTTTAACCCTTCTTTAAATAAATTAATAATAAATGTCCTAATCAAATCCATGTGGGCCTAAATGGTCATATTTTATTCATAAGGTTGTTTTGGGTCTAATTACACTTATCCAATAGAATTAAGACATGTGTTAGGGTAATAATAATAACATTTTTACCCTTAATTACCCTATTTACTTATAACCGTGGTAAAAAAAAGTAAAAAGTTACTATTCACCAAAAAATATTTTCATCTCATTGTACCACATTTTAGTCCTTGATATTAACCGTGTCTCTCGGATTTTCAAAATTCCACTCACAGAAGCGGTAAAATTAAGTTTTATGTAAATTTGCAAATTCTCCTAGGAGGTGGGTAAAGGACGGTGAAAAGTTCAATAAAATTTTTATGTATCTAAAATTATAATAAAATGACTCCAATGAATTACTTTGAACTTATAAAGGTATTATATTTTGACCTAAAATAAATTTAAATAAAATAAGTAATTATTTAAATAAAAAGTTGGTTTTTAAATAGTAACCCAGTGTTTTCACTATTCATCAAAAATTGAATGTTTTCAGAAAAATACCAAAATTTCACGCTAGGCTAATATGGATATTCCGAATCCAAAAATCTAGTCCATTTTGAAAAATAAAATTAAAAAAATTTAAAAATTTGGGTATTACTATTCATAACGGCTAGTTTTAATAATATTTTAATAGCATATCGTTGTTTAGTGAAACTCAGTATTGAGTACGATGCAAGCTATCGAGGAAGGTCGTGATTACGTGTAAAGCAATCCAAGCTAGTGTTGTGTGTAGTTAAATATTCCTTTGATGATGTATATAACATAAAAACAATATATTTCTCATAAAAGACTTGGGTGTTACACTTTTCATATAAGTAATTAACATTATGAGTTCACAGTAATTCCCTTTAAATTAAAAAACACACTATTTATGATAAGGGATTTGATGATTATATAATTCAAGGATTCTATCAATAATCTCTTTTTGGTATTTATTTATAATATCTTGGTATAATGTAATATCTTGGAATTAAAAGAGAACCATATATAGATTTTATGATAGAAATTAAGAGTGAGAGTTGTATGGAAAATTCATAAGGTGTGAATTTTAGCTTCAATAATTTTCATTTCTTATCTGTTTTTTATCCAAGGATAGAATATAGTTTGAACCTTCAACTAAACAGGTTGTTTAGGAATGGACAACATCAATTAATAATATTAAAATCCATAGTTTTCTTAGCTAATCTTGTTATTATCATGGATTTATTGAAAATCATTATAATTAGACTTATTATTAATTTTGTTTTCATGTAAAGTGGTCATATTCAAATGTGTAATGGAATGTGTAGAAATTTATTAAAAAGTAAAGAAGAGAAAAAATAATGCAATTTTATTAACATTATCAATATGTAAAGAAATATTTGTTATATTTAATGGTATATCAATGTAAAGACTATGATGAATCATTATGAAAAATGTGAAAGTTTTTTCTTACTCATCATGGAAATTAAATACCCATGAAGGAATTTATCCAAAAAAAATTTAAGGAGTTAATGGTAGTAATTTGTTCTTTAATGATATGGATACTAGATTTGTATAGTTAATAATGTGAAATATATATAGATCAAATGATTTTGATGTATATATTAATTTAAAAAGACTTAAACATTAGGAAAATTATATGGATAAAACTATTCATGGACTATCACTATATGATGCACTATCACACTATTATGGAAAAATGGTGGTAGATTCCTTGATTTGGAAGGATCATGGAATTCTATCCATTTAGAATATGGAAAAGAATCCAATATTCATGGGTTTAGTAAATATTGTTATGGAAATTATTAGTGAAGGGGAAACAACATCCCTTTTAATAACAAATGTACATCCATCATTACTAGATAAGATAATGAAATTTCAGAGTACAACCTTTAAAATGGAATGAAATATCTTCCGTAATTAATCAATCATCACCTATCAAATATCTGATAATTAATGAACTAATTGTGACACTGATGATGTATGAAGAATAAATTCGGGATGTAGTTGAATATCATAATATTATACTAATAAAATAAAATACCTTAATGAAATTGAGATCTTAGAAGCATAGTATAAAATAAAAGAAAGAAGTCAAAGAATAAGAAAAATTCATATTCATCAGATTCTGAAATGGAATTGGGCCAACTATAAAGAAAGTTCAATAGGTTTTAAAATAATAAAATAGGATTAAGAAATTCCTTCATAAATTATGATAAATAACCAATAGATTTTTGTTGATATGAATTCTAGGAATTAGGTCATATCAGACCTGATTTTCCTCAACTAAAAGTTGAAAGAAAAAATGATAGAAACGAGATATCATAAAAATTCTTATTATGATCAGTAGAGAAAAAGAACAATTAATGCTACATGGAGTTTATCTTAAGACTCCAAAATACCTTCAAACTATGATTCAGAGAAGAATCAGTCAAATCTAAAAGCCAATATGTGATTTATATATGAGGAGGAAAAGGTAAAAACTTATTACTCTTTTGATTTTGATAATAGTAGTTTCTCAAATAATAAATTATCAACCTAATTTTTTATGCTAGAATAAAAATATGATTATATCATAAAAAATAACAAGCCCTTAAAAATCATTCATAATGTCATTTTAAATGAAAGAGATGCCATGATAGGAAAACCAACAACTAATTGAAAAATTCAACTCATTTTTTACAAACTCTGAAGATCATGAAAAAAGGCTAAAAATATTACAGGATAATGTGGAATCCAATAAGTGTGATGCTCTTATTTTTTACTAATGGAGAAAATATATTAAAATAAAATATTGAAAATAATGTCATTAAAAGTGAAATATTAAGAATATATTGTAATGGTGAAAAATAAAAAATGTATAAAACTATTTTGTGCCCAAATAAAAAAAATTTATCTCCTGTAATTGGGGGGACAAAAGTATATGTAAATAATAATTTTTATTTTAAAAATCCAAAAATTAGTGGTATTAAAGGATCCTTTATCTCGAAATGTTTTTCTAACGAAATTTATATATGTTGTGGAAATACAATGAAAATTTGGATTCCCAGATCATTTCATGCTAGCACAGCTAGACTCTAGAATATATGGTTACCAAACAAACATCTACTTAATTACTTTTCCAAGAAACATGACACATGAAAAAATATGCTTTATGGAATATGTACAATGTTTATTACAGGAATATGAGTGGAAATCCATCAAAATTTCATATGATAACTCAAATATATAGAGGTAGTGTCACTTTTGGTGACAACGTCAAAGGAAAAAATATTGGAGTTGGAATATTTGGATATACAAAAACAATCTCAATGAAAAAAGAATTGTATTTTAAAGGGTTAATGCACAATTTGAGAACTATATGTTTCTTAGTTCCTTGAAACGTATGTTCTAGATTTAAGAATCTCTATTTCCAGGCGGTTTCCATTGGATTTATTCATGGAACTGGAAACATCAAATAGTTCTTTATCCAAAGAGGACCTGCTTTCCAAAGGTAGGCATTAATTATGTTTTGAACTTTACGATCTTAAGAATGTGCATTGGTTGAGAGGATGGGAGGTCGGACTCATCACACCCATTTGGGCGAAATTATTGTTTACTCCGAGACTCACTTTGTAAAATTAAAATATTTTCATGAATCCTTATTACTTCACCAAGTATATCATAAGTATATCTTGGAATTTATAATAACTTATTGACATGTTTAAAATTTTAGAATCATCAGTATGCATTCAAGGTTCCTCATTAATGGAAATATCCGTATGTATATGAAGTTTTCCATCAATGGTATCCTCTAATATACTGTTTAGAGATTCTTTTAATCGTCATTGTGATGATACTAGTTTTTAAGCCACTCAGTGGGGCACTCAGGAATTTTATTTCCATCCAGGGATATGAAGGTTTAATTTGACTTTGGGATCGTACCCATAAGATATGCTACCTATGTATCCTAGTGAAATGAATCAGAACCCTCATAGTTAAACACCATAGAATGGTACACATAATTCCTTTTCAGTTCATGTGATAAGGAACTCCAAGAAAAAGGTGCTTAGTTGAAACATAGTGTGGGACTTATGCTTAAGTAGCACAAGGAACATAGAAAGGATATGGATTTTCAAGTATGATCAGACCCTATTGTGAATATGGCCCATGGAGAATAGGGTTGATTTGAAGTGTTGGGTTTGAACCTCAAGGAGGATTCCTACGTATCCCATATAAATGGGAATCATAGCCCTCGTAGTTCAATAAATCTCATAGGAAAGTATGGTCCTATCAGAGAGATGAGTTTGGTATTACTTTCTAAAAAGGATTCCTTAATGATTTGAGGATTGAATTTCGGGCTTATTGTCTCAGGAGGATGCCCAAATTGGGTGAATTAGGGTTATATTCTTGATAAGGATATCCAGTGAGCTCGGGCCCTGATATAGATTCCTACGTATCCTAGTTTGAACATGAATTAGAGTTCTCATAGTTCCTTTAGGTGTTCAAATGTTGTGATCAAGACATATCTCTAAGCCCACGTGATTCATGCTTGGTGTGAGAAACAAGAGAATTTCAAAGATTCAACAAAGGAATTCGCACTTCAAAAATTTTCCGCTTTCGCTGATGGAAGAGGGCGTATCGACCATGGAAGTGGGTGAGGCGATGAGCTTTCCCTTTGTTCTCTTCACATTGGACAAGGGTCTAATGGAAGGAAGAAGGGGGGAAGGTGAGGGGATTATACCCGATTGGATGCCCTAAAATTGATATTTGTAGAGGATGGAGACTTATCCTATGCTTTCATGGAACATCAAGTGTGATGTGTACCTTCTCTACCAAAGACCTGAGGTTCCGAGCCTCCTCTTTGAGTTGGGAGAGGTCAGGACCCAAACCCTTCTTCCAAACTGGGAACTTCCCAACACTGTTCTTGGGAGAAAGGTTCATGTTACTGTGGATATAAAAACCCACAAGAATCCACAAATCCTAATCCCATTGTGAAAAAAATGTGGGAAACCTCTAACTGTGGAATTACAAACCCAAAATAGGAGACACACTGATGTGTATTTTCCAAAGGTTTGACAAGTCAGGAGGTTTTGGTGGAGGCTTCAACTTAGTCCCTTTCAAATAAGGGAGCCAAGGAAGGAGATACCATGCCATGAATGACTTTTAAAAAAGGTACTTGATTTGGTCTCATAGGTTCCTCACACATGTATACCGCGCAGGTACCTCATGTTGATGTACTACATAGGTAGATCATGTAGGTATTCCATGCAGATCTGACGCACAGGTCTGATACGCAGGTATGCCACGCAGGTCTGAATGATGACTGAAGAATATTTTTTACATAGGAGAACCAAACCTATGAAAAATTTATAGATGGAATTTCAAAGAATGCTTATCCCATTTAATTATCTCTTCTCGTATGGTTTAGGGAGCTACCTAAGGCAATTTGAGGGGTCTAGGAGAAAGATCCGTGCAATGGGAGATTTAGAGAGTCTTCCAATTTTTCATTGTTTTCAAATGGGTAGACCAAGGGCTCTATTTATAGGCATAGATGAGGCATGGCTGAATAAATTTTGTTCACGTAGGTACTTCGCGCAGATTTTCTGCGTAGGTTCTCCACGTAGATGCATAAAACATCTTCTGGTATGGAGATCTGCTGCGTAGGTCGTATGTGTAGGTGGGACGCATAGATCCATCACGTATGCATTTGAAGTTACTCCATCATGAATCCCTTTGGGAGTATTGTTGATTTTCCTTGGTACACTTTGAACCTTGTTTTGGGATCTTAAATATCTAGAGTTCTTCTTCATAATATTTTTGGTTACTTTCTCAAGTAGTGTCAACAAAATCCCCCCCTCGGGATTGGATCTGAAACATCCAAATAGGGTTGAGTCCTGAGGTGAAAGGATGGGGAAAAATTATTATTGATGGATTTCTGAACAAAACACGTTTTCCACGTAGTTTCTTCACAGAGGTACGATGTGAAGAGGTTTCACGCAGTCCTGACGCGTAGGTCTTCAGTTGCTTATAAATAGGTCTCAACCTTCATGATTTCTTCACCTGTGCTTTTTCAAAAAAAAAATTGTGTCTCTCGTTGCATATCTCATTTTCTCAACTTCATCACGTTGTGATCTCACATAATTTCTTTGAAATTTCTTCAAGGTAAAATTATTTACGTGATGGAGATATGCCAAAGGACTTCACTGATGGAGTTGCATTACGATACTTGGCGAAGGATCTACGTGATGGACCTCATCGAAGGACCTACGCAACATGCCTCATTGAATGGGATATGTGAAAAGTTTCCTTTGCCAAATTATTTTGATTTCCTCTTTAAAATTATGACTTGGATGTTTGGTAATTTCTTTGCAGGAAATAATAACTCATTTGATGACCCATACTGAAGAAGCTAAGGCTTTCCAAAATGAAATGAGGAAGATCGTCGGACCAGACTATTATAACGTTATTGAAATTACTCTTCCGGGGTTTTGGAAAGGTTAAATTCCATACGAGCATGATTATCCACAAATTCCTTACTTACCCTTGTACGGGCATGTGATTTTTCAAGACACCCATGTTCCATATGTTTAGAAGTACTTTCCAAAGAATTGGTTTATTCAATACTCCAACTGTAATTGTATAAATATTAGTGCAAAGGGGGTTCCAATACAAGAAGGAATAGTCCCTATTAGTTGCATCCTCCATCACAGTTGTTTCACTCCCGATATGAAGGATCTTATTACAGAGCCAAGACCGCATTGCAGTGATTCCACTTTTCATGCTTATCAAATAGATGAATATAATGGATGGAAAGAATATTGGGACCATCATTCTGGAGGGGGTGTAGAACCCGAGTAGATGTGGGAATTCTGGGTACGTCAGACTTCTACAGAATTTAGAAAAGAGTTATCAGATGTTCATGTCTATGAAGCTGTCTGGATGGTAAAAACTTATGTTTATAAAAATGATTTCATTCCTAAATTGTTGATCTGATGGAGTCCACAAATGAATTCCTTTCATTTTATGCATGGTGAAGTTGGTATTAGTCTCTGTGATATTTACCAATTAGTTAGAATTCCCATTCTTGGGGAAATGTATGATGAATTCATCCCGCCTACTACAACAATGTGTGAGGTTACTAGAACACCACTTTTGGCCCATGAATTACTTAATATAGAAAAGTATTTACCCAAGGATATGTAATATATCCAAGCTAGAGTGTGAATGGAAGCCTTTTTAGAACCATCAACAGAGGAAGGTACAACCTGTGGAATCCTACTGTTTTTCCTTCTTCATATAACTGAGGCATTTCAGGCGGATATTTTCCTACACTAGAAAGAGGATATTATAAGCACTGGGGTTATAAATTCAAACCTGATATAAATGAAAAAGTACGCTTAGCTTCCTTCCTTGCTATGTGGATAAGTGCTTATTTGCTTCCAGTCCATTAATCTGGAGGAGGTGTAAGATGAGGGACATTTATCCTTGCTTCTAAATTGGTATAAGGGAAGTTATTGGGCTAGAAACCCCTGTATTTTCTATAATTTACCATCTCCTCCTGCATTTATACAATGGGAAGGCTCTATTTAGAATTTCTGGGCCATTCCAAGTGTTGTGGGGTGGGATTGTAGCACATTTTTCTTCAAACTTTGTGTTGAATTCAGTCAGAGTTCCCAATGGTCGGTTCACTCCATTTTTATAGAAATTTTCTAGTATTTAGCCTTTGGACATAAGACCTGACGTGGTGCTAAAGGATTTGACTATCTCAGGATAATTAAACATCTTTCCTTTTGGTAACACACTAATTAGAACATTTATTGATGATGGTAAGAAAAATTATGATCTATGATCTTATATGATGGAATTTAAGGATGGCTTATTATCAACTAGGATTGATGGTGAAATTATCTACGAGGATTTTTCCCCCTATAGGTTTTCTTTTCAATTCAGATGCATTCAACAATAAAACAATTTTCCACCCACATATGTCAGACATGAAAAACACCCAATGGTAGGGAGACAATTGTGGATTCTAACAGCTTTATAGGTATCCAAATTGTCGATTACATTACCTCCATTAGATGCATCAATCAGATTGAAAGCTGGGTTTTCCAAATCTTGGGTTTCTTTATATCATCAAGGGGATTTGACAAATGGAATATATCAAGTGGTGTCTATGACAACTATTTCACATGAAAATTATGGTAAGAAGTCCTAGACCAGAGATGATACAAAAGTTTCAAAGGTTTTAGAGCCCTCAAAACATTTTCACTAGAGGTATACCTGGAAGACCAAGGCTAGAGAAACAATACCTCAAATGCCAAGGTGATCTAGTCACCGCCATAAAATAGAGATTCTTATTCCATATATTGAACTTTCAGAAGAAAGGAGGATAGAAGAAGTTCCCCAATCAGAAGGTGTTTAATCTCCTCCACAATCAACCATACCAAGATTTAATTATGTGTGACCTTCATCCATTCATCATTGCGAGAGTGTAACTCATGATCTTAGGGACGCATGGGCATTTCTCCAACATGAAATTCGAATAAAAGATATTGGTTACTTCCAGGAACCTTCTGATTACAATCCAGACAATAACTTGGATGAAGTAAAAAAGTATATTGTTGAGCCGGAGGCTTTTATATATGCAACTGATGAACAAATACCAACCTCTAAACAAGTATCTCTTATGCTGGACTTAGGATTCCGTTAAGGGGTAATTATCAACTCTGAGGAGGAGTGGGATATTTATGTTAATAATGAGAATGTATTTCCCTTTTTCCTTTGTCTTAACACTTCTTTACCATTTATCATCATTAATCTTGATGAAAATTAATTTGGGCTGCTCGAATGTAGAGAAGGAAGCTCGAAACCAATTATTTAATCACCTAAGTATGGTCCTGCAGGCTCTCCTATTGATGCAATATATGATCCTCCCAGGTCGCCAAAACTTTCTCCAAGATAAAGAATCGTGACTGGGGTAATGGCGATAGATAATCTTCAACCATTAACTCATGTTTCCCCTACTAAAAGGAGTGTTTCAATATCTCCTCAAGATTTTGAACAAAAAATACAAGAGTTCAATGAGATTGATCCGAAGTGTTTGCCGAAGGAGTAAGTATTTATACTATCCTTAGGGAATATAACTCCCTCAATACACTCTGGTAACCACGTCTTATCCTCTTGTAGGATCTATGTCTCTCTCCTATCTCAAGGGATTAAGAGCTGGTTTTTCAAGACCAGAAAAAGAATACCAAGGGGAAACCCAGGTTCGTGCTGATGAATATGCAATTTTAGTAGATAAATAATCAAAAGATTCATCTACAACTACTCCTGGATCGACTGAGAGAGAGGAAATCCATGATAATATTAGATACATTCCTTAGTTTCTTTTGTGAAAGGATCCTGAAATATTCAACACTAATATTTTTATTACTTCAGAAGAAAAGAATGAATATCCAGAGAAATATAAGACAAATGATGATTTTGACCCAAACCTAAAAAGAATTGATGCTAGCATACCAATTTAAGATCCAACAGAACAAAATTTCAGCGGGCCAATTTGGGCATCAACCAATGTTTGTTGGATACCTTAAATTGTGAGGATGCAGTAACATTTCAGGCCATATACTCTAAAATGATGGAAACCCTTAATTAAAATATTGATATTCTAAGTTCCATCAAGGAGTTTGGCTATTTTCATGAGGAAATTCAATGGTTTAAGTCCCTTTTCTTGGATTTTACATTCATAATTTG
Source organism: Viscum album (assembly GCA_963277665.1). Lineage (NCBI taxonomy): Eukaryota > Viridiplantae > Streptophyta > Magnoliopsida > Santalales > Viscaceae > Viscum > Viscum album. The sequence continues at coordinate 681,722,408 of OY728139.1, read as the reverse complement.
TTCTTTAACTTGATTCTTTACATCAATGTTCACCTTATGCAGCTTTATCTGCGGAAAATGTTACAGAGGATCTTCAGGAATAGGGTATTCCACTTTATCCTTCCACTAGGGCTGGAGAAATACATACAGAGGATCCTTCATCAAGAGATATTCCAGATCCATCAAATGTCATAACTGAGCAAATTCAAGGAAATTCCCCTTCTCAAGAAACATCTTCTCAAAATACTAAGGATGAGAATACGGGGATTGAATCCGATCAAGTAGCTAACTTATTATTACGTAAATATAATTATCTATTTGAATCATATTTGCTTCCTCCATTTGAAACTAATAATGACCTTGATTTATCATTTAGGGTTATAAACTCCTAGATTAGAAGGCGAAGCTTTTACTATCCCAAGAGAAGTAGAACAAGGGTATTCTTTAAGCGACCTGTTTCCAGAGTATATTTTACCTCATGGTAGTGACTAAGATTCAGACATAGAGATGCAATATGCTCTTGGTATGACACATAAGAAGAAATGACAGCAAATCTGGAGAATAATTACCGAAAAGCCTTTAGATGAGTTATTTTCCCATTTTTTCAAAACTTGTAGCATTATTCTGCTTATTGGGATTTGGCAGATTTAATGATCAGCCAGTATGTGATGTCATGAAAGAGACTATTCGCCAACCGTAGTAGTACCATAAGCTGCGACAAGATTTGGAATAGGCTAAATGACTCATCAATATTAAGGGATTTCAAGATGAAGTAGTTTAGGTAGAGGAAAATCATCAAAATAAATCACTCGAGATTATCCAACAAATCAAAGAAACCAGAAAGGAGTTGTTATATCTTCAACAACAACTAGATTTTGTTCATAACAATTTTGAGCGGTTGAATTATACATTATGAGAAACCCAATTAGAGGAGATAACTTCCATTTCAACTGCTAAAGAAGCACTACATCAGGTGGAGGAGATTGGAGTTGCTCAACTGTCTCAACTTCAACAAGTAGCTGATAGAGCGTATGAAGCGGTCCAATAAGTGAAAAGTCATGTTGAGAGTTTATTTTAAAACATGATAGAGAGGCTCCATTTTTTGGATGGCCCTCTATTTTTATATGAATGAAAGAAATTTTGTTTTCAATCATATAAATCTTCATTCCTATTTTTTATGATTGAAATATGGAAAGTAAACAATGATAATGATTTCTTTATGTTAAAAAATCATTATTATAATAATAATAAAGAGGTGCTCAATTTTTTTTATTATGTAGAGGGACCTAATGAGCATAATTTGATTGTTTATAGGGTTAAATGGATAACCCCATGAATTTTGTATCTTTTGGCCTATCTTCTTTTTTTATTGCTCAATATTACCTAAATCATATAGAAAATGTATATTCAGTGAGCTAGGACTTGACTTTTGTTCAGAGTGCCCTTCACGGGGTCTCTATCTAATGAGAAACAAGTCTTTTGTTATTGGAAGTTTAGAGTCATGCATGTTGTACTACAAAGGGAAAATATTTAGGATCAAAATAGCTTTGACCGTAAACTTTGAATTAAATCCCAAAAAAATCATTATGGATAAGATTTTTTTTAATATTCTTTAAACATTTCCAAGGGAAATCGTGGGCCATGATTTTTTATGGATATCAAATTTAAAGCCTATATCAACATAATGGGTGTATTTTCCTAGAACGAAGTTACCATTATTTAAAAAACCCATTATGGGGGTTGTATTATGCAGGGCCAACTGGGACATATGCTGCATAGACAAATAGTGGAATCATTTGAATGACATGCGTATTATGTAGGCAACTTATGCAAGGCCACCTAAGGACACATGCTGCATAGTCAAGTAAAAGATTCATTAGGAATTTTATTTTTTGTTGTTGATAGATAGGGGAAATAAGATATGGGTGACCCAATACCACAATGGGTGGTTTTTTCAAGGAAATTAATTTTAAGAATGAAAGAGCTATTTTATACCAATATATGTCATGAATAAGAAAACCATTTCTATAAAAATTTGGTGTATGAGAAATGGATAAAAAATTATCAGAAAAGGGTAGATTTCTGATATCGTACTATGCAGTTTTATGTCATGTAGTAAGGAATTTGGTACTATGTAGTTTTAAGTCATGCAGTGAGGAAATTGGTACTGTGCAGTTTTAAGTCATGTAGTGAGGACATTGTGTGGCTTTAATTTAAGGTCTTTAGATCTGACCAAAGGTATGAGAAAACTCTCCCAATTTCTTGATAATTGGTTTAGAAACATACTATCATATTCCAGTATGGAAGGGAAAACTATAAACTGTGATTTAGGAATTTTTGGAACCTAGGAATGATATGGGAAAAGGGGTAAAAGCGTTAGAGGAAGTCTTTTATAAGAACAGAGTTACTATTACTTTTCACACCTGTTATGGGGGCTGTATTATGCAGGGCCAACTGGGGAATATACTGCATAGGCAAATAGTGGCATCTTTTGACTGATAGGCCTGTTATATAGGCAACTTATGCAAGGCCACCTAAGGGCACGTGCTGAATAGTCCAAAAAAATATCTCTCAAAAGTTTGACGTTCTATTGCTAAAAGTCGAAGAATGTTTACGGAGATTCAGATTTTCCAAAGCATAGAGTTTTGTTTATGGATAAAGGTACCTAAATATGGAAAGGGTATTTCCAATCAAGATATCCAAGGAATCAGAGGAATAAGACTTTTACGAAGGTTTGACCAAAACGTAAAAGATATGGTGTCTGTCATTTTAGGTCATACAACTAAGACCAAAAATTGAAAAATATATATAATATGTGGCCAAGTGATTTCAAGGTTATTTCATAGTTCATCAAACACATGGTTAGGGAAATGTGTAAACCGTGGTCCTAAAGACATTTAGATTGTGATAATTATAACGGGATAGGTATACTTGAATGACTATTTTAAAATAAAGATTCTTGTATATTGTCATAAAAAATTAAAGGGGACAAAGATACTATAACCAAAAATGAAATTACTATTATTTGACAAACTCATTATGGGGGTTGTATTATGAAGGGCCAACTAGGGCATATACTACATAGTCAAATAGTGGCATCTTTTGGCTGACAGACCTGTCATGTAGTAAACATATGCAAGGCCACCTAAGGGAATGTGTTGCATAGTCAGGAAAAAGAGCTCTCGAGTATTAGAAACTCTTTCACTAGAAACCATAAGATAAAATATGAAAATATGAAAATATTCATGATTAAGAGTGTAAAATATAGAATGGGGATATGCCCAATGCATATGAGAAATATTTGAATGAATATTTTCCATGAGTTTTATTTCCACTACATAGATTTGAATCATATGTAAAATGGAGTATTTCTTTATTTCATTTAAATTAATATTGTGATGTGCAGTTTTAAGTCATGCAATGAGGACATTGTACTATGCAGTTTTAAGTCAAGCAGTGAGGACATTGTACTATGTAGTTTTAAGTCATGTAGTGAGGACATTGTACTATGTAGTTTTATTTCATAAAGTGAGGACATTGTACTATGCAGTTTTAAGTCATGTAGTGAGGATATTATTAAAACCTTAAGAAATTAAAACACCTTATATAAAGAAGTAGTTTACCCAATTCCTAAGCTTTCGTGAGCTATGCTCGATGTGAGAAAAAAGGATGAGTAAGGGTTTCTTTTACAATGCAAAGGTGATGAAAATAAAGAATAGGGGTATTAGATTTCCTTACAGTTTATCATCATGTGGTAAGGATGACAATGAACCGATGTGAAAGGAAAGACATGTTGTAACTGGATTAAGGGATAAAACCCAAATGTCACTATATGTTTGGTTGGGGAAAGAATCAAGTCATACATAGTTTTTAAACACAATTCTTATACATATTTTATTCTTATCCAAGAAATAAAGGAGTTTTTGTTATTATGGCTAGGCCCAAAATTGGATATTTAGGTGTCTCTATGTATCTCATTAAAAATGAGAATCAAGTTGTACGTAGTTCTTTAAACAATCATTCCTCATGCCAATCTAGTTTGACATGAGTAATGGGGGATTTTGATACAGTCTAATAGAACAATAAATCTTAAGACATATAATGGTATAGAGAACAAATAATATATCTTAAGGAAACACTATGTATTGATATGATTCATATATTGGAGGAGAAAAGAAAAGAAGAAGATTATCTGATTGTGGGAGGGCCCAAAATTGGAGATTTTAGGTGTCTCTAAGTATCTCATTGAAAATGAGAATCAAGCCGTATGTAGTTCTTGAAACATGGTCTCTATGCATATCTGAATCTAACATAGGAAATAGAGGGAATCATGTTCTACTAAGGAGTAGTGATGATGTCAATGATATTTTCTTATGGAAGCTTCTACCGTCTTATAGAGAAAATGTTATTTGTACAAATGATGTCATCTAGTTTAACGTCATGCGATAAGGGAGAAGAATCTATTCATATTAACTTCATGCATCATGGATGTTTATGGTTGTAATGTAGTTTAATGTCGTGCAACTAAGACATGGGGGTTGTGAAGTTTAAATTCTTGCAGCGATGACGTTGTACTCTGCAGTTTTAATTCTTGCAGTGATGATGTTGTACTGCAGAGTTTAATGTCTTTTAGTGAGGATGTTGTACTGTGCAGTTTAAAGTCTTGCAATGAGGATGTTGTACTGTGCAGTTTAAATACTTGCAGTGATGAGGATGATTTATAATTACACAAAGTATTTCTTAAAGAATATCGCATTGGTTGGAGTTTTAATGATCTCTCCATCCATTGATATTAAAGCATAGGCTCCATTTGAATAGACCTTATGTATGGAATAAGGTCCTTCCCACTTTGGTTCAAGTTTTGGAGGTTTCTTCCCTAGTATCATTGGAGTCGTAAGGACCAATACCAATTCTCCTTGAAGGAATGAACAAAGGAAAACATTTTTATTAAAATCTTGTGTTATTCTATTCGGATAGACATCTAAATGATGAAAAGTATGAAATCTTCTCTCATCTAATATTTCCAACTCATCAAATCATTTCTAAGATCTTTAATCTATAGACAACTTATCAAATATTGCAACTCTATGTGAAGGAAATTGTATATCAATTGGAAAAACTGCTTTGGTTCTATATACCAATGAATAAGGAGTTGCTTGGGTAGCAGTATGAGTGGTTGTTTGATAATCCCACAAAGCATTAAAAAATTTATCAGGCCATGATTTCTTATCTTTATCCACCATTTTCTAGAGTATATTTGATAGGGTATTATTGATGAGAGTGGTTTTTCGTGAACCACAATTCAATTAAATTTTATTAACCTAATAATGTACCATAGTGGAACACCCTAGGGTTGATCACAAGGAGGTCACTTCCACACACAATCTTCCTATTGTCACTAATATAAACTAACTAATTTAAAAAAGATAATACTAATATAAATTGGGGGGATAATTTAAAATATATAAAATATAGATATAATAAATAATAATTCAATGCAATACAGAATGAAGTTAGAAGAAAGAAAGTAGGCAGTTGTTCTTAGGAGGTCGTGGTGGTTGATATCATTGTTTAAAAAGAATCCCAAAATTCAATTCAATGAGGTTATCAAGACCTATCACACCTCACCTTCTCATTTGAAATTTCATCACCCCATACCTAGACCTCTGCATATGGGGTAATTATCTTCCTAAAGTCATCCCGGATACCTATTTTCTAACCATCACTACTCATGTTATACTCTACCGTATGCACAACACAAATACCGAAGGGAAGGAAAATTTATAAATGATAAGAAGATATTGGTGGTAGAGAAATGGGGAGACCGCTCACCATAATCAATTTTACCACCACCATAAATCTTATAATTGAATAAAGGGATTATAAATTAATGTACAATAACTCAATCAACTCATTATTACCTCCCTCAAACAAGTGTCGAGGTTAGTTCTCCATTTTTAGTGGAGTTGAGAAGGGAATAACGGTGGGAGAATACATAAAATAAAATAAATGGAAGAAAGGAGGTATGAACAAGAAATCTAAACTAATATATATTAAAAATAAAAATAACTATTACAACAACAAACACTCAACCTTTCCCCTTGAAAATGGATATCCTTGTAAAAGGGAGAAGAGATAAAAAAATTATAGAGATAATGGGAGAAGAATTCTCGCTCAAATTCTGTCCTCCGGATTGAATCGACATGTAGGCTCATTAAATGACCGAATTGGTAAATTTTCCCTTCTTGAAACGTGTTCCTTATCTTCTTCCTCGTCCCTCCACAATATTTCAGCCAGATTGGTCCACTTATTAAGGAGTTATGACTGTTTTTGTGTGGACAATTAAATCTGTCCATGTGACTCTTCGTCTTCCACAACTCCAACATCCCATGCGTTTAATTCCTTGAACACAGCCGATTAAGACGTGGAATCCTTAATAAAAGATGTTAATTAATTCCTATTCCAGCTCCATGTTAATGTTCAGCTCCATTGGAACTTTCAGATTCGAGATAAAAGCTCAGAGTTAAAACATTCCAATTCTGCACACAGTTTTCGAGGTCCGGATTGTGAGCTAGTTTTGGCCCTCCAAATGATTGATTGAGTTGGGCCTACAGAAGGATGAAATTCGGCCCCTGATATAAGGAAACCTATAAAAAAGGAATTTCACAATTTGTTTTAGTTTGTAAAATGTTATGGTAAAAATACAGAATACAAATAAAACAGTTAAATCCCAAAATTAAGCCATTCTTGCATTTGAGCTCAAAATACTACTAAAACATAAAAATGTGACAATTTCCCCTAAAATAACACTTTGGTGGGATATTAGAACATTGAAATACAGTATATAATATATTAAAAATATAGCTTCATCATTCCCCCACACTTAATCATTGCACTCCCGGGCAATCATCTTATACCAAGGTCAAAACAAACTTCTCAAAGCATAAATGAACACACAACTCAATTATCATATCAGAGAAAATATCATGCCTAATACATGGATAAAAATTTCATTACTCCTCAAAAATAATATGAATCCATTCAATATCATGTTAATCCTAACATGCATGTCGTACCTACCTCCCCGGAAAAATATTTCTCTTTTCACTCAAGGATATTTAATGTGGGGTTTTTCTCATTATCAAAACATGTGTGATCTCCATAGGCTTGATATCCTTTTAGTATATCAACATCATAGAGTCAAAAATGTGTCAATCATGAGTTATTTTTCATGGGTTTTTCTAAGGCTGAGGGTTGGCAGGTTTAAAATGTATAAACATCTGAGGCAGAATGAGGAGGGTTATGCTCTAAAGTGAAATAAATGCATGAAAACAATTTTTCTCAAGAATGGTGTACTCCTCAATCAGCTCAAAAATTAATTACCTCCAAACACATCTTATTTTGGGAAGTTCACACATATAATTTCAGTATCAATGATTTTTATCCCTCTTTTCCCAATTTGTAGCATTGTTTCAGCTTGAATTTAGATCTGTATTTATCTTCAGAATCATGTTTTGAAGGAAAAGAGAGGCAGCTTTTGATCTTCAAGTATTTGTGAACATCCAGCCCATTTATGTAATTATATTTTGGTCCACCCATCCATCTTCCCATCATGACATTTCTTCCACCCAAGCAGCAATAAATATGTCAACACTTTCTATTCAGCTCAAAAAATAATCTTCTGGAAAGCAAAATAGAGCCCATCTTCTCCCTCCCCCACACTTGAGTTCAATAATAATCATGCATTTAACTTCTAGAGAAGGTTGGAAAGGGATAAATGGCTTGTAATGTGGATTCCTAACAAGGTATTTCATGGATACTAGGGGCTTAAAGAAGTTCTGATGAAAAGGTAGGCCAAAATAAGAGTTTGATGTAAAAGGGATTTCAAAATGGTGCCTCAATCATACTTAACACATTCTATGAACTATAACAGCTTTGAAAAAGAGAAAAATAGAAAGTTATGGATCACACAACATGTATCAAGACTATCAAGAAAAATATAAATGTAAAGAATATGTCAAAAAGGATTAGAATCCTCTCGGGTTGGGAAATATTTTCAATTTGGACAGCACTAGTGCACATGAGTTTCACAATCAACCAAACTTCATCAAATGAAAAGATCCGAAATCAGAAATGAAATCCATTCATAAATCATGTAATTCCTCAAATACTCAAATAAAACAATGTTCCCAAAATACCAAGATGTTTTGAATTTTCCCAAGTATTCAATTCAGCTCAAGATTCCTAAAAACACGCCAAAAAAATGATAAATAAAAGCACACACAAAATTCTTAAAAACATGTTGAAATCCCTCCCCCAAACTTATTCCATTTGATAACCTCTTTTAGCTCAAATAAAATCATGAAATATGTTCACACAGAATTTAAATTGGATAGAAAACAAAAAAAAAAGAAAAGGAAAGACACAGCCTGATTTATTTTTCAGTGGCAGCCTTGAGTTAAGCTCATAGATATTGCCACTTAACCTAAAAATCATGAAATAAAGAAAACATAAGAAAAATAAATAAAAATAAAGAGTAATGGAAGAGGAAGAGGAATGTAAAAGAAAAAGGATAAGGCTTGGTTTGACCCCCAATCAGGTGCTAGGTTTTTACTGCCCCTAGGCAGGCTGTTTCAGCGGTTTAACCCCAAACCATTGGTGGATGAGGTTTCATGCTCAGAAACCAGCAAAACATATTTCTTCCAATGCTCATCAGCCTAAAACATCCATAGATAAACCCATAAATAGAGTACAATATCTCCTTCACCATTTAAATGTGGTACAATTGGAATGATGGGGGAAGGAGGAAGAATGGGTCCTCCACTTCTCTAGCCATGACTTCTTTGGCCACTTCGACTTCAACATCCAGGGCTTTCACATGTGATGTTGCGTAAAAAAATTCAGAAGGGAAGTTAGAAAGTAATTCCACTTGGATATGATTAAAACATGAAGAATCAATATAAAAATATTCCCTTTCATGTAGGTCAGCTTGAAATGTGATCTCTTCAGGCAAGGCCACTAGGAACTCTTTTTCAGCAGGGACTTCTTCATCTTCTTCCAAAGCAAGAGAGAGGTACAGAGGTACTTATTCTTTTTTGAAAAATTTGGGAGGATCACTTACCTGTTGGTCTTCAACAAAATCTTACCAATGTTCATCCAAAGCATGTTGACCTCCCACAGTTGTATCAGTTGACTTGTCGTCTTCAGGAACCTCTTCAAGCAGTGGCCAAGGAGAGACGATTGCATCTTCAAATTGAGTCTTCAAGTCCTCCTTGGGTTCTTCAACATCAAATGTAGGTGGAACAACATTTATCTCTTCTTCTTCAGATTGGTACTTTTGTTGTTGTCGTTCCATCCATAGAGCTTTGACTTCTTCAACTTCAGCTGCCAGCGATGCTACCATCTTGCTTGCTTCTTCAAGGATTTTGAAATTATTTCGAATCATCGATGAATCTTGTTCCATCTACAGCATGAAAGACTCTTCCCTGCTAGAAAACTCAGTACTATTCCAAGCATATGAAAAATCACTAAAATAATCCATCTCGACAAAAAAAAGATTGATATTCAATGAAGCACTTTTTTTAGTTTTTGAAAATTTTATTTTTTTTTGGGTTTTTATGAAAAATAGAGTGTGAAAGAAATTGACCTCCCCGACAACGGCGCCAAATTGATGAGAGTGGTTTGTCGCGAACCACAATTAAATTAAATCTTATTAACCTAATAATGTACCATAGTGGAACACCCTAGGGTCGATCACAAGGAGGTCACTTCCACACACAATCTTCTTATTGTCACTAATATAATCTAACAAATTTAAAAAGGTAATAATAATATAAATTGGGGGGATAATTTAAAATGTATAAAATATAGATATAATAAATAATAATTCAATGAAATACAGAATGAAGTTAGAAGAAAGAAAGTAGGAAGTTGTTCTTAGGAGGTCGTGGTGGTTGATATCATTGTTTAAAAAGAATCTCAAAATTCAATTCAATGAGGTGATCAAGACCTATCACACCTCACCTTCTCGTTTGGATTATCATTACCCCATATCGAGACCTCTATATATAGGGTAATTCTCTTCCTAAATTCATCTATGAGACCTCTTTGCTGACCATCACTACTCATGTCATGCTCCACCGTATGCACGACACAAATAGCAAAGGGAAGGAAAATAGATAAACGAGATGAAGATATTGGTGGTAGAGAAAATGGGGTGACCGCTCACCATAATCAATTTAACCACCACCAAAAATCATAGAATTGAATAAAGGGATTAGAAATTAATGTACAATAACTCAATCAACTCACCATTCTCTCCCTCAAACAAGCGTCGAGGTTAGTTCTCCATTTTTAGTGGAGTTGAGAAGGGAATAACGGTGGGAGAATACATAAAATAAAATAAATGGAATAAAGGAGGTATGAAGAGGAAATATAAACTAATATATATTAAAAATAAAAATAACTATTACAACAACAAATACTCAACCTTGCCCCTTGAAAATGGCTATCCTTGTAAAAGGGAGAAGAGATACAAATTTATAGAGAAAATGGGAGAAGAATTCTCGCTCAAATTATGTCCTTCCGATTGAATCGACATGTAGGCTAATTAAATGACCGAATTGGTAAATGTTTCCTTCTTGAAACATGTTTCTTATCTTCTGCAATGTCCCTCCACAAACTGTCAGCCATATTGGTCCACGTATGATGGAGTTATGACTTTTGTGGTGCGGACAATTAAATCTGTCCATGTGACTCTTCGTCTTCCACAACTCTAACTTACCATGCATTTAATTCCTTGAAACCAGCCGCTGCAGATGTGGACTCCTTAATAAAAGATGTTCATTAATGCCTGTTTCAGCTTCATGTTAAATTTCAGCTCCATTGGATCGTCCAGCTTCGAGATAAAAGCTCAGAGTTAAGACATTCCAATTCTGCACACAATTTTCGAGGTACGGATTGTGATCTAGTTTTGGGCCTCCAAATGATTGATTTATCGGGGCCAACAGAAGGGTGAAATTCGTCCCATGATATAAGGAAACCAATAAAAAAGGAATTTCAAATTTTGGTTTAGTGTGGAAAATGTTATGGAAAAAATACAGAATACAAATAAAACAGTTAAATCCCAAAATTAAGCCATTTTTGCATTTGAGCTCAAAATACTACTAAAACATAAAAATGTGAAAATTGCCCATAAAATAACACTTTGGTGGGATTTAGAACATTTAAATATAGTATATAATATATGAAAATTATAGATTCATCACTTATTCAAGGCTTCTATCTGTCCATTGGCCACTCCATGAATGCAAGATGAATGGTTGGACTTGATATTATGTTCCTGATACAACTTTTTTACTTCAGCAGAACAAAAATTAGTGACATTGTCTATCCAAATAGTATAAGGGACACTAAATCTGGTGATGATATTAGTTTTTAAAAAACAAACAATGCCTTTGGATTCGACTTCCTTGAGAGGTATTGCCTCATCCCATTTAGAGAAGAAGTTAGTAGTAGTGAGAATATACTTGAACTGCTTAGCCATGTCCACAGGATACGTCCCTACTATATCCATTCCCCATGTGAAAAACAGCCAGGATTATTTAGCTGTATGTAGAAACTCTGTGGGTTGATTAATGACGTTGGCATGTACTTGGATGGGATGACATTTTTTAGTGTAATCTGTATAATCCTGCATCATTGAAAGCCAGAAGTATGCAAGCCTTCGGATCTGATCAGAGATTTTGTGCCCTGATTGGTGGGAACCACATGCTCCTGAATGTACTTATTTCATGACCGCTGTAGTCTCTTCTCCATCAATACATCTAATGAGAATTCCATCAAAACCTCACTTGTAAAGGATAGTTTGGTGGTCTGGACTATTATAAAGAGTAAAATTGGCTGCTCATCGTCAGATCTGTTCTTTCTCAGCCCTATCTAGTGGAAGTACCCCATTTTGAAGATATTCCTTGATGGATGTTGTTTATCCCATGGTATGACTTTATGGTTCAGAAATAGGGAAGATTTCTTTAATTTTCACCATTCTGGTTTGAAGAAAATGTGATACCACATGACGATGGGTTATACTAATAATTGTTTAATCCCGATTTGGATCTACCAAGGCTGTAGCTACATTATCTAGTGCATCTGCTGGAGCATTTTTTGATTGTGGTACATATTACAATGTCAGATCTGAGGGAAATTCTGCCATTAACTCTCTGACGTAATCAGAAAAAGGGATTAACTCTTCTTTTCTGATAGAATATTCTTCATTTATTTGTTTGATTTCCAATTTTGAATCGCCTTTTACCTTTAAATGAACCATTTTCACATGAAGGTCCAATTCCAAACCTACGATGATAGGTTGATATTTTGCTTCATTATTGGTACCACCTTCCAATAATAGGAAAGAATAAGGAAATACTGCCTTTTGGTGAAATAAAGACAACTCCTAATCCAACCTTGTTGAGTTTAGGATTTTCCAGTCTCTTCCCTATTGGACTTCTAGAAGCACCATCAAAATACATTTCCCAGGTTTGGGAATTATCTTGAATAGAGTAGACCTCTTCATCAGGAAGTTCGGTATTAAATGATGTATATTCTGAAGATGGTTTCACAGTAAGGAAATCATCCAGATCTTGGCCTTTTATTTTATTTTGAGGCACAAATTGTATATCAAACTATTGGAAAATAACTGCCCACCATGCCAGACACCCTGTAAGCATAGGCCGAATGAGGATGAATTTGAGTGGATTATTACAAGACCCCAATTGGACCTCATGATATTGTAGGTAGTGCCTTATTTTCTGAACTGCAAAGACTAATGTCAAACAACACTTTTCAATATCTGAATATCTTTTTTCTGCATCAAGCATAGAGAAACTAAGATAGTAAAGGCTGTTTTTTTCCCAACATCATTCTTTTGGGTGAGGAAGGCACTTAGTTGTCTCTCTAAAGCTATCATATAGAGAATAAGAGGTCTTCCTTCAATAGGTGGCATTAATATTGGTGGAGTCAAGATATATTTCTTGAGGATATTAAATGCTTCTTAGAAATATTCAGTCCATTGGTAAGTGACTCCATTATTCATTAATCTAGTGAAAGGTAAACACTTTCCTACCAAATTGGTGATATAGCGCTGAATATAAGCCAAGTGTCCTTGGAGTCCTCTTAATTCATTCAAATTTCGAGGAGGTTACATACCAAGGATTGATTTTGTTTTCTCTGGATCATATTTGATACCAAGATGGCATAAAACAAGTCCAAGGAATGTTCCTGAGGTTACCCTGAAAGCACATTTCAAGGGGTTCATCTTCAAAATGTGTTGTCAAAGCTTATTGAATATGGTTTCCAAATCATCCATTTGATTGGAAAGTTATATGAATTTGACTACCCAATCATTCACATAACATTCTACAAATTTCTCTAAGAAGGGTTTTAATATATGGTGCATGACACTTTGGTATGTTGCACCAGCATTCTTTAAGCCAAAGGGAATTACCCGAAAGCAAAACACAACTTGAGGAGCTCTAAAGTCTACAGATTCTTCATCCTCTAGGGCCATTAGGATTTTATTATACCCAAATTATCTATTCATGAAGGAAAGAGCATTATATCCAACTGTTACATCAATTATAAGTTCTGTAATCGGAACTATAAAATCATCTTTAGGAAAATTCCGGTTAAGATCTCTGAAATCAATGAAAACTCTAATTTTAACATTTTTCTTTTTCACTAGGACAATATCGGCCATCTATTTGGGATACTGAAGTTCCCTGAAAAAGTTAGCTTTTATAAGCTTATCAACATCAGCTTCTATTTTAGAGTAATTAGTTGGGTGTGTTCTCCAAGCTGTTTGCTTAAATCGATGATGTTCTTTTGGAAAACCCAAATGATGGGTGGCTATATCAGGATTAAGACTTGGAATTTTTGTATAATTCCAAGAAAATATATCTCGATGTTGCTTTAGAAAGGAAGTATACACCTATTTCTCTTCATAGGTCATGTCCACAATAATTATAGTGGGGTGTGGATCTTATTCTCTACCCAGGTTTATTTCTCTGAGTTCATCCACGGTGGTAGAGACACCTTCCTCAAATATCGGAGGAGCATCCCTGAGATATTCCTCTTCTCCTTCATTATGTGTTTCCTCTTCTATTTCCAATTTCATTGTATATGATAAGGAAAAACATCTAGTGTTAGTGGAGAAATCAGTATTTGAACATCCTGAAGAAAAGGCCACCATATCTGACCCTACTGATGATGAAGGGTCTTTCTGTGGTAATAAAGAGGGATTAATGGATTGAGAATAAACATATTTGTGTTCCTCTAGCTTTACCACTACTTCTATTCTGGTTGACGAAAGTAGATGTTTGTTGAAGTTTAGCATATGAAATGAAAACATCTCCATCCAGGATTCCATCATTTCTTGGTGTATCAATAATTTCCCCCATGTTATTTGGCTCAGTTGTCGCAATTGACATTATGAAAACTACTATAAAAGTCATTGGATTTGGTTTTACCCTTTCAATTTGATTACTGGGTAACACATAATCTGTACTCAAATGTTTGAATGGATTTGCTGGGATCTTTTCCAGTCCATTTGGAGCATTAAATCTGGTTATCTCTTTTGTCACAGGCTTAATTTTTGTGTGTGATAAAACTATACCTAAATGTATTGAGATTCACATGATTTGAATGGATCCTCATCACCATAAAATGTTCCTATTTGACCATTAAAATAGTATTTTAGACATTGGTGGTATGAAAAAGGTATGGTTGATGCAGCTAAGGCCTTCCAAACAAAATATTGAAGGCTCTGTCCTGATGAACAACCATGAAATATGAATTAGACACCAGAATCCAAACTGAGTTCTGAGTTTAATCTCACCCAAATGTTCTTTTTCATTCTTTTCATATCCTAGCAACATTAAAGTCAAATGAGGTAAGTCAGATTCAGTCAGGCTCAATCGACGAAGTGTATGAATGGGAATGAGGTTGATCTCGGAGCCATTATCAATTAAGTCTTGTCAGATGTATATTTCACTAACCATTACAAAAAAATACAAAGGTCTGATATGCCCATTCACCACATGGTCTTCATCTTCATCTATAAAAGATATGACTACATTACATTCTGCAAGATCATTCTCTATATGATAAACCTCAGTAGCAGTTACTTCAGTTTCAAACTCTTGAGGATTTGACAAAGCCTCAATGAGCACCGCTCGAAGATATTTTTATATTTTCAAAGCATCAAGAATTGATAACTTCACCATTACTTGGGCCAAATTTTTCAAGACATCATACTTTTGATACAAAGGCCTATGTTTCCCAGCAAGGAAATTTTGTTTTGCAGGTGCGTTGGATGTTTATGATTCTGTTGTAGATGTAATTTTTGTTGGACTAGAAGCTGTAAATACTGCTGGCTTTGGTAAATTAGACTAACTAGGTCTATTCATTTTCTGGGAGGAAAATGACGTGACTTGTAATTGGTCTTCCAAAATAATTATGTCAAAACCAAGTCTGTCTTTTATTGAAGAAACTCTGTGTTCCTATTGAACTCGCTAAAGGGCACATCCACATGTTTTTTCCATATATATGGTTCAAGCAGGGGTAGAATTAAAATGGTGGTTTCTGGAATTCCCACATCCTCCCCTGTATCCTTGATCATGGCCCCCTCCTTTGGTTCCCCAATTAGGTACAAGGAATTCTGGATCACTACAATCAAAATAACCATTTGCATAAGGATCTGTTAAATGGATAAAATTAATAGAACCAAAGATCAATTCTTTATTAGAAGAAGATTCTTCATGACAGGTTAATTCTGGTTGTACCATTTGGTGGGGAGGTTCCTGGGCTTTTGAAACAGATGGCATAAAATCTGCCAGGGTCAAGGAAAACATTGGCCTTGATATGAGATCATCTTATTCTGACTGCTCTTAGTCCTTATGATCACTTTTCTTCTTTAAGGAATGGTGTAACACCCCAAGCTTCTACGGTACGTTTCCCTTCGAATAATGCGATAGCGTGTGTTGTACGCAACCTCGAGTTCTAACACACACCACAACTAATTAAACTAGCCTTTGTGAATAGTAATACCTACTTTTTGAAATCATATATATTCTATATTTCAAAATGGACTTCATTTTTGGATTCGGAATATAAAAATTAGCCTAGGGTGAAATTTTGGTACATTTCGGATAACTTTCATATTTTGATGAATAGTGAAAATTTCTAAATTTTAATTAAAAACAACTTTTTTAATCAAAATAATTAATAGTGATAAATTATGAATTTGAGTGGTTTTAAAGTATATTTAGAATATATTTTTACCATTCAATTTAATGTTTATCATTGGACATAATTTTACAATTAAACCGAACATAAACAAGTGTCAATCTTTTGATAGTTATTATCTCTTAAAAACACGCTTTTTGTTTTGACAGCGGGAATTAATTTTAAATTAATTTCTGCCACTTCTGTGTTTTGAATTTAGGAAAATGGATTCCATATTTGGAATCAGGATGTTCAAATTGTGTAAATAGGTAACTTTTATTTTTAGACAGTTTGAATAGTTACTGTGGTAAATATTTTATTTACCATGGTTAAAGGGTAAATCCGGTAAATAAGGGTTAAAAAAATAATATTATAATAATAAAAAATTACCCTAAAACGTGTTCTAACCTTATTGGTGGACACATACCCGACCATGGGCATCCTTTGGTCAATTTGGGGACCCCTTGGAGCCACTTGTATGTGGTAGGGACACTTTATATTAATAAAGTTAAAATAAAAATAAAAATGGCATTAGCTTACATCTTTTAGAAGAACAATTTTTACATAGGGTTATACATGTTGGATTTTCGATTATAAATATTCATTAGAAAGCTAAAAAGATTTACTACATAATGATATTTTATTTATAATTTTTAGACATTATATAATTTATTTTATTTATGACACAATGGTGATGCAGTAATTACTAAAATAGTGAAAAATAAAAATAATTGATCTTATAAATACCCAAATAATTATAATATGAAACTTTTAATGAATTAAACTAATTTTCTATGATAATATGATATATTAGGATTGATTTAATTGACTTTGTTCGAAGTAATCAATCTGTTAGGAGTTTCACAAAAATCAACTATTGAATAGTGTCAAAATTGACATAAAAGAGTTCTTAAAACAAATATTATATTATTAATTGATATTAAATTCCTAAAAATCTAAGGTTCGGCCAAGAGACTTATCTTATGATAGGTTCCTCATTAATGGACCACTTGGGGGTCTCTTGGATGTATATAGTAAGTTTATTAATCATATTATATAAAAATACAAAGAGACATTGTAAAAGTGAAACTAATTAACTTAGAGTTAATACTTAAAGATAAGGTTAATATAAGTACCCAAACCTGTCTAAATTCTATTGGATGAGTTGTTTTCGACCTATCCACACCTCATCCTTTGAATAGTCAACTTTGGAGCCTTTGTAAACCGAATATGAATTTATTATAAATTAATATTTCTAACTTTTCCAAAGGTGCCCCTCACCCCTCTTATAAAAGGGCACTCCTCCTTCTCATTTCTTCACACCTTCAAAGCCTTTTGGTTCGGCCAAACTCTGCCCAAATACTCTCCCAACATCCCTCAATACAACCTAGAGGCCTTAGTTTGATCAGAAAGCCAACCTAAGGAGCCCTTTTGATCAAATCAAAAGGAAGAACCCGAAGAAGAGGTAATGATTTCACCACCCTTTTCTAAGTTCATTTCTTCTTCCACTTCTTCTTCCTTTGTTCTTACCATTCTGAAATAATAACTCCAGTATCTCACATATACTGTGATGTTATTATAAATATGGTACAATCATATTCAGTATTCTATCCACCCTTTGAATAACATGTCACCATACGTGCGTACGTACGGCTTACCGTCTCCACGTCGTGGTGTAATTGTTATTCAATATAATATTATTTGGATGGGTATAATAATGATGTGTAACTCATGTAAATAATAAATATAACATGTTAATGATTCTGTATATATGATATACCATCCATTTATATATTATTTTAATATCAAAAGAATGATATTGTCGCTCGTGCGTACGTACGGACTACCGTCTCCACGAACGCGATGAGATTCATTCTCCATCGTATCCATTCAAGTATAATTATCATTTGATGATTTAAAAATGATGTTTAAGGACTGTATATCATTCTGGATATGAATAAGATACAACAACCATGGCTTATGTAACAAAACATATAAAAGAAAATGAGTAAGTTAACTCCCGAAACGACGATAATTCTAAGATATTATTAACAAATCAATGTTAAAAGATCATATATGATATCATATTAATATATATGATTCTTGTATAATTTAATAACAACTATTTCACCATTATACAGGAGGTTAACCTACCCCAACCAAGGAAAAGTACAAGGTAAGGGTTATTTCACAATCTCTTCATTATCCGAGGTTGTTTATATGTAATAATCTACTGGGATCTCTTTATCATCCACATCCATGTTTCTTAAAAATGTATTTCAAAACATTTTTTACTATTTACAAGAATATGGGTTAAAGTCATTTATACCTTTTTTTGACTTTTTATAAGAGGTTTATAAAGGAATCTTTCCGTCGTTTTCAAAACAAGTTCCTTTTTAACCTTTTCGACAGAATTGAGGTAAGAATGTTTTTTTTAACTTATACGGCGGGTGCGGTTATTTTACGCCGTTATAAAATCTTCAAAGCTTTCCTTACAAGCTTATAAGAATATTTTCAAAGAAAATGTTTTATTTTATATGGATCTTAAATGATTTCAAAATAAAAGGAGATATTTCTTTAAAAAGAATTTTGATTTCATCTATGTCAACATCCTTTGATGGATTTTAAGATTATTTGAAGTTGATTTATTATGATACAAAACTTCTATATTGTATTGAAGGTTTTGTGATATGTTTGACTGTGGATGTGCTATTTTTATACCATTCATAGTTTATTGTGAAAGTATTGACATTTCGTATGCTAGTTTTAATACGAATGTTTATGTTATGTTTAAACCTTTTCATATGGGAATGCATTGGACTTAATAAGTGACGGGTGGAGCCCGCTATAGCTCCTCGATGGATCGGTAGGTCTCATGAGACAAACTAGTGTCTTGGCACAAGGCCTTGACAAAATCTTATTTGTAGTCTTGGCACGAGGCCTTGGCTATGTGGTTATGATAGTCTGGCATTATGCATTCCAACATTATGAAAGTGGTTATTTATTTTTGCATGTGATTATTCGATTAGTGGAATATCCATGTGAATAAGTAAATGGCATTATTTCATTTTATTTATGCCATACCATGTTGAAAGTTCATGTTTAAAAGGCTTTTGTTTTAGTTATACATTGCCTTAAATGTTTATTCTTATTGATGAAAGTTTCCGCTATATTGTTATCCTTACTGGGCATTTGAGCTCACCCCTTTTCTATGTTTTATTTTTCCCAGGAAGTGAAGATGTAAGTTATGAATGACCTGCAGGGATATTATGAGGGGATTGTAGTGTGGACTGTGGAAACATTATGTTGTTGTAGTAGTTTTTTATTTTATGATGTAATGTAAAACTTATGAATATATCTAGTGTTTCCAAGGCTACTAAACCAATCGGTCTTTCGAGATTTGATCTTTCTTGTGATCATGCCAATGTTATGTAATAATGCACCGACTCTAGGAAACTAGGGTCGGGGCGTTACAGTTGGTATCAGAGGAAGTTTAGTACAAACCTTGGAAGCTAGATTTAGATAAACTCTGATTAGAGCACGTAGACCTAAGATGAACTTTGAGGATTAGTATAGAAGAACTTCCTAGAATTTTGGTATTGTAGAGACTTTGTGAGTTTTGCGAGCAATACATCCCTGTCTAGATACGAGCAGGTAGAGGCGGCTCTGGCACAGATGTACCTAGGGGTAAAACCCGAAAACACCGCTTTGAGCTAGACTCGAACGGGAACTGGTGCACGACAACGGGCCTTGCTGCACTCTTGGTTACGACACTCCCGGGGGATATGCTTAGGATAACTCTCACTTTCTTTACAAATCATTATGAAGGGTTTATGAGTATATACTTCCTCAAAGAAAACATATTTATGATTATGGATTATATCCATAGATAGTTCAATTTATGTTAAGTGTTTTATAAGTATGGGATTATGTATTTTGATTCATAAACTGATCTAGTTTATGCCATTGTTTAGAAATGGCGCCTAGTGGAAGAAATGGAAACCGTATCAATGCACGCACTCCATGTAGGGATTGCCCTCCTGCTCAAGATAATTATAGTGGGGCTGGTGATGCAACTGGTGCTGATCAGCTAATCACCGTACTGGGACAACTTACTCAGGTTATGAATAATAACCTTACCCGTATGGAGCACCCTGATCCGCAGCGTGGAGGATCAATGTTAGATCGATTCATGAGACAACAACCACCAACGTTCAATGGAAGTACAAATCCCTTAGTAGCTGAGCAATGGATATTTTCCCTAGAGAAAATATTTCAGGCTTTGGGGAGTAGTGAAAGGGAAAAAGTTACCATGGCAGTTTACCGCCTCACTGGAGATGCTGATCAATGGTGGTCATTGATTCAAAACATGAAGGAAGATGATGAAGTATCAAACATGGAATGGAGGGAGTTCAAAGATCTGTTTTTAGAAAAATACTTTCCTCGCGACCATCGAGCAGATATGGAAAGGCAATTTCTGAGTCTGAGACAAAAGGAGGATGAGAATGTCACAAAGTATGAGGATAACTTTACAAGGTTAGCGAGGTATGCTGGAGATTATATTCGCAACCCAAGAAGTAAGATTGATCGTTTCTTTGATGGGTTAAAACCATTTCTCCGTCGAGCATTAGTCTCACAATCCTTTTCATCGTACGAAGACATTGTCTCATGTGCTATCAAGACCGAAAAGGAATTCTCTAAGTCTTATGACTTTAAAGAAAAGCAAGAGAAGAAGAGACCTGCTGATCAATCTGGGAATGGAAATAAGGGGAAGAAGGGAAAGGTTGAATATCCATCTTGTGGTAAGTGCGGGAAGAAACACCCCGGTGCTTGCCTGAAGGGAATGGGAGTCTGTTACAAGTGTGGTGAAAAAGGCCACCAAGCTCATGATTGCAAGGGGAAGAAGGAAGCTACCAATGTTCAGTGCTACAATTGTAGGGAGATGGGGCATTATGCAAATGCATGTCCTAAGCGTCAGGAGAACTTACCTCAGAAAAGGCCAAGGGATCAAGGCCAGGCTTATGCTATCACTACTGCTGAGGTAGAAACTCCGAAAGACGTGGTGGCAGGTAATTTAATGGTTTCCTCAAGTTTAGCAAATGCATTATTTGATTCTGGATCATCGCATTGTTTCATATCTTCCCAGTTTGCTAAGAAAATTAGATATTTCCAATTTTATTTAATAAGGGAGTTGTCAGTTAAAACTCCTAAGGGAAGTATCGTTGCAACAAAGTTTTGTGAATCAGTCCCCATTAGAGCACATAAATTTTCTTTATCTGCTGATTTCATCGTCATACCTATGATTGAGTTTGATATAATCCTCGGTATGGACTGGCTTTCGGACTATGATGCGAAGATTTATTGTAAGAAGAAAGAGGTTATGATTCTTGATGATAATGATAAGGAACACCTTATTTTTAGAGCAGAATCGTCACCACCTAATTCTTATTTAGACCCACCCCCAGTAGCTCAACTTAATTCAATTATTGGGGAGGAAGAGAATGAAATAACTGTCGGTGAGGAAAGGAATGTTCAAATAGAGGATGTACCTGTTGTGAAAGAATTTGTAGATGTATTTCCGGAAGATTTACCTGGACATCCTCCAGAACGAGAAGTTGAGTTTTCTATTGATTTGATTCCTGGATCAAGGCCTATATCGAAGACCCCTTATAGAATGGCCACTGTAGAGTTAGTCGAACTAAAGAAACAACTAGAGGAATTGAGTAATAAGGGATTTATTCGCCCTAGTGTTTCTCCATGGGGAGCCCCTGTTCTTTTTGTTAAAAAGAAAGATGGATCTATGAGGTTATGTATCGACTATAGGGAGATCAATGCTATAACGATAAAGAACAAGTATCCCCTACCTCGTATTGATGATTTATTTGACCAACTGCATGGAGCTCAATACTTTTCAAAGATTGACCTTCGATCTGGATACCATCAGTTGTGTGTAAAGAAGGAAGACATTCCGAAGACAGCATTTCGAACCAGGTACGGGCATTACGAGTTTACTGTAATGCCGTTTGGATTGACTAATGCACCCTCTGTATTCATGGATCTGATGAATAGAGTTTTCAAGGAGTATCTCGATGAATTTTTGGTGGTATTTATTGATGATATCTTGGTATACTCCAAAACCTACGAAGATCATGAAAATCACTTGCGCATTATCTTGAAGACTCTGAGGAGGCATGAATTATATGGAAAGTTTAGCAAGTGTGAATTCTGGCTTCAGGAGATTTCTTTTCTTGGCCATATTGTCTCTAAAGATGGAATCTCTGTTGATCCTTCTAAGACCAAGGCAATCCAAGAATGGCCAGCACCTACGAGTATAACTGAGGTACGTAGTTTTATTGGCTTGGCAGGTTATTATCGACGTTTCGTCCAGAATTTTGCCCGATTGGCTAACCCATTAACGAAGCTCACACGTAAAGGGGTTAAATTTGTTTGGACAAAAGAGTGTGAATAATGTTTCGAAGAACTGAAGAGAAGATTAGTCAATGCTCCTATATTGACTCTACCATCGGGGAATGATGGGTTCGTTATTTATAGTGATGCATCAAAGAAAGGACTTGGCTGTGTCCTTATGCAGAATGATAGAGTTATTGCCTATGCATCACGACAGTTGAAAATTCATGAACAAAACTATCCTACTCATGATCTTGAGTTAGCAGCTGTGATCTTTGCTTTGAAGATATGGAGGCACTACCTCTATGGTGAAAAATGTGAGATTTATACTGATCACAAGAGTTTGAAGTATATTTTCTCACAAAAAGAACTCAACATGAGGCAAAGGAGATGGCTTGAATTACTCAAGGATTATGATTGTACGATACACTACCACCCGGGGAAGGCAAACAAGGTGGCAGATGCTTTGAGTAGAAAAGACCATGGAGTTTTGAACAATATGAGAATTGAAAGGGATCCAATTTTCATGGATCTAGTGAAGATGGACATGGGAATAACTAGGGAAGGTGAAACATCAATGCTTTTTCAAATGGTTGCCAAACCATCTTTACTAGAAAGGATTAAGAGTTCCCAGACCGATGATGAAGAATTTCAGAAGAAGATTAAAGCTGTGAATGATGGAAGATTGAGAAACTTTGTGTATGAAGATGGGATTTTGAAATTCGGGAAGAGACTTTGTGTTCCCAATTTACCTGATCTAAAAAGGGAATTGCTGGATGATGCTCATAGTTCTAATTTCTCTATACACCCTGGGAGCACCAAAATGTATAGAGATTTGAAGGAACATTTTTGGTGGGACAACATGAAGAGGGAGATTGCTGATTTTGTGTCAAGATGTATGGTTTGTCAACAAGTGAAAGCTGGAAGGCAACAGCCTGGAGGAGTCATGCAACCTCTTCCCATACCGGAGTGGAAATGGGACAATATTACGATGGACTTTGTCATGGGGCTACCAAAGACTCCTAGAAGGAACGATGCAATATGGGTTATTGTTGATCGTCTTACCAAGTCAGCACATTTTCTTGCTATAAGAGAAGATCTACCCCTGGAACGTCTAGCAAGACTATACATTAATGAAGTTGTGAGACTTCATGGAGTTCCCCTATTGATTGTTTCTGATCGTGATCCCCTTTTTACTTCAAGATTTTGGAAAAGTCTTCAGAAATCCCTGGATACTGAACTTCATTTGAGCACTGCTTACCACCCTCAGACAGACGGACAATCAGAACGGACTATTCAGACCTTAGAAGACATGTTGAGATCTTGCTCACTTGATTTTCAGGGTATGTGGGATCAATATTTACCTCTGGTAGAATTTTCCTATAACAATAGCTTCCATTCGAGTATACAAATGGCACCATATGAAGCGTTATACGGAAAGAGATGTCTTACACCAACCTGTTGGGATGACGTTGGTGAAAGAAAACTTGTAGGCCCAGAACTGGTGGAGGAAACGGTGGAAAAGGTGAAGGTAATCCAAAATCACATCAAAGCAGCTCAAAGTAGGCAGAAGAGCTATGCCGATAATCGAAGGAAGGATTTGGAATTTCAAGTCGGTGATCATGTTTTCCTAAAGGTATCTCCGTGGAAGGGAGTCATACGTTTTGGTAAGAAAGGTAAATTGAGTCCCAGGTACATCGGACCTTTCAAAATTCTAGAACGAATTGGGGCTGTAGCTTACTGATTGGCAATGCCGCCAAGTCTCTCCAAAGTTCACGATGTGTTCCACGTATCTCTGTTGAGAAAATACATGCCTGACCCAACGCATGTACTCACCTATGAGGAATTAGAACTGGAACCCGATCTGTCTTATTGCGAAGAGCCCGTCAGGATTCTTGATACAAGAGAACAAGTACTGAGAAACCGGACGACGCGTCTGGTAAAAGTTTTGTGGAGAAATCATAAAATGGAAGAGGCAACGTGGGAACCCGAGGAACTTATGATGAAGAACCACCCGAGTCTTTTTATGCAGTAATACCCTAGAAATTGCGAGGACGCAATTATTTGAAGGAGGGGAGAATGTAACACCCCAAGCTTCTACGGTACGTTTCCCTTTGAATAATGCGATAGCGTGTGTTGTACGCAACCTCGAGTTCTAACACACACCACAACTAATTAAACTAGCCGTTGTGAATAGTAATACCTACTTTTTGAAATCATATATATTCTATATTTCAAAATGGACTTCATTTTTGGATTCGGAATATCAAAATTAGCCTAGGGTGAAATTTTGGTACATTTCGGATAACTTTCATATTTTGATGAATAGTGAAAATTTCTAAATTTTAATTAAAAACAACTTTTTTAATCAAAATAATTAATAGTGATAAATTATGAATTTGAGTGGTTTTAAAGTATATTTAGAATATATTTTTACCATTAAATTTAATGTTTATCATTGGACATAATTTTACAATTAAACCGAACATAAACAAGTGTCAATCTTTTGATAGTTATTATCTCTTAAAAACACGCTTTTTGTTTTGACAGCGGGAATTAATTTTAAATTAATTTCTGCCACTTCTGTGTTTTGAATTTAGGAAAATGGATTCCATATTTGGAATCAGGATGTTCAAATTGTGTAAATAGGTAACTTTTATTTTTAGATATTTTGAATAGTTACTGTGGTAAATATTTTATTTACCATGGTTCAAGGGTAAATCCGGTAAATAAGGGTTAAAAAAATAATATTATAATAATAAACAATTACCCTAAAACGTGTCATAACCTTATTGGTGGACACATACCCGACCATGGGCATCCTTTGGTCAATTTGTGGACCCCTTGGAGCCACTTGTATGTGGTAGGGACACTTTATATTAATAAAGTTAAAATAAAAATAAAAATGGCATAAGCTTACATCTTTTAGAAGAACAATTTTTACATAGGGTTATACATGTTGGATTTTCGATTATAAATATTCATTAGAAAGCTAAAAAGATTTCATACATAATGATATTTTATGTATAATTTTTAGACATTATATAATTTATTTTATTTATGACACAATGATGATGCAGTAATTACTAAAATAGTGAAAAATAAAAATAATTGATCTTATAAATACCCAAATAATTATAATATGAAACTTTTAATGAATTAAACTAATTTTCTATGATAATATGATATATTAGGATTGATTTAATTGACTTTTTTCGAAGTAATCAATCTGTTAGGAGTTTCACAAAAATCAACTATTGAATAGTGTCAAAATTGACATAAAAGAGTTCTTAAAACAAATATTATATTATTAATTGATATTAAATTCCTAAAAATCTAAGGTTCGGCCAAGAGACTTATATTATGATAGGTTCCTCATTAATGGACCACTTGGGGGTCGCTTGGATGTATATAGTAAGTTTATTAATCATATTATATAAAAATACAAAGAGACATTGTAAAAGTGAAACTAATTAACTTAGAGTTAATACTTAAAGATAAGGTTAATATAAGTACCCAAACCTGTCTAAATTCTATTGGATGAGTTGTTTTCGACCTATCCACACCTCATCCTTTGAATAGTCAACTTTGGAGCCTTTGTAAACCGAATATGAATTTATTATAAATTAATATTTCTAACTTTTCCAAAGGTGCCCCTCACCCCTCTTATAAAAGGGCACTCCTCCTTCTCATTTCTTCACACCTTCAAAGCCTTTTGGTTCGGCCAAACTCTGCCCAAATACTCTCCCAACATCCCTCAATACAACCTAGAGGCCTTAGTTGGATCAGAAAGCCAACCTAAGGAGCCCTTTTGATCAAATCAAAAGGAAGAACCCGAAGAAGAGGTAATGATTTCACCACCCTTTTCTAAGTTCATTTCTTCTTCCACTTCTTCTTCCTTTGTTCTTACCATTCTGAAATAATAACTCCAGTATCTCACATATACTGTGATGTTATTATAAATATGGTACAATCATATTCATTATTCTATCCACCCTTTGAATAACATGTCACCATACGTGCGTACGTACGGCTTACCGTCTCCACGTCGTGGTGTAATTGTTATTCAATATAATATTATTTGGATGGGTATAATAATGATGTGTAACTCATGTAAATAATAAATATAACATGTTAATGATTCTGTATATATGATATACCATCCATTTATATATTATTTTAATATCAAAAGAATGATATTGTCGCTCGTGCGTACGTACGGACTACCGTCTCCACGAACGCGATGAGATTCATTCTCCATCGAATCCATTCAAGTATAATTATCATTTGATGATTTAAAAATGATGTTTAAGGACTGTATATCATTCTGGATATGAATAAGATACAACAACCATGGCTTATGTAACAAAACATATAAAAGAAAATGAGTAAGTTAACTCCCGAAACGACGATAATTCTAAGATATTATTAACAAATCAATGTTAAAAGATCATATATGATATCATATTAATATATATGATTCTTGTATAATTTAATAACAACTATTTCACCATTATACAGGAGGTTAACCTACCCCAACCAAGGAAAAGTACAAGGTAAGGGTTATTTCACAATCTCTTCATTATCCGAGGTTGTTTATATGTAATAATCTACTGGGATCTCTTTATCATCCACATCCATGTTTCTTAAAAATGTATTTCAAAACATTTTTTACTATTTACAAGAATATGGGTTAAAGTCATTTATACCTTTTTTTGACTTTTTATAAGAGGTTTATAAAGGAATCTTTCCGTCGTTTTCAAAACAAGGTCCTTTTTAACCTTTTCGACAGAATTGAGGTAAGAATGTTTTTTTTTAACTTATACGGCGGGTGCGGTTATTTTACGCCGTTATAAAATCTTCAAAGCTTTCCTTACAAGCTTATAAGAATATTTTCAAAGAAAATGTTTTATTTTATATGGATCTTAAATGATTTCAAAATAAAAGGAGATATTTCTTTAAAAAGAATTTTGATTTCATCTATGTCAACATCCTTTGATGGATTTTAAGATTATTTGAAGTTGATTTATTATGATACAAAACTTCTATATTGTATTGAAGGTTTTGTGATATGTTTGACTGTGGATGTGCTATTTTTATACCATTCATAGTTTATTGTGAAAGTATTGACATTTCGTATGCTAGTTTTAATACGAATGTTTATGTTATGTTTAAACCTTTTCATATGGGAATGCATTGGACTTAATAAGTGACGGGTGGAGCCCGCTATAGCTCCTCGATGCATCGGTAGGTCTCATGAGACAAACTAGTGTCTTGGCACAAGGCCTTGACAAAATCTTATTTGTAGTCTTGGCACGAGGCCTTGGCTATGTGGTTATGATAGTCTGGCATTATGCATTCCAACATTATGAAAGTGGTTATTTATTTTTGCATGTGATTATTCGATTAGTGGAATATCCATGTGAATAAGTAAATGGCATTATTTCATTTTATTTATGCCATACCATGTTGAAAGTTCATGTTTAAAAGGCTTTTGTTTTAGTTATACATTGCCTTAAATGTTTATTCTAATTGATGAAAGTTTCCGCTATATTGTTATCCTTACTGGGCATTTGAGCTCACCCCTTTTCTATGTTTTATTTTTCCCAGGAAGTGAAGATGTAAGTTATGAATGACCTGCAGGGATATTATGAGGGGATTGTAGTGTGGACTGTGGAAACATTATGTTGTTGTAGTAGTTTTTGATTTTATGATGTAATGTAAAACTTATGAATATATCTAGTGTTTCCAAGGCTACTAAACCAATCGGTCTTTCGAGATTTGATCTTTCTTGTGATCATGCCAATGTTATGTAATAATGCACCGACTCTAGGAAACTAGGGTCGGGGCGTTACAAATGGACTTTAGATGAAGATTGTTTTGATATGGTAGGAGTGGTAGAAGACACAATTGGTTGATTCAAATGTTTTTGTAGAATAGCACGAGCCTGGTTGATTATTTTCTTGATCATCCAATCATCATACTTTTGAAAATTTTTACTTTTAACCTCATTCTATTCTTCCTCTTCCTTTGGATTGGTAGCAATAACACATGCTACTTGATCTGATGAACTTTTCAATTTCACTTTTCCAGAGTCTACCATATTTTGCAAAAGGTCTTTGAAAACATAGAACTCTTGAATGGGGTGTCCTAATATCTGATGAAAGGGACAATAATTCAGACAATCTTCATATTCATATTTATTTGGATTCTTTGGCCTTGGGAACTAAACCAATTTTATTTCTAATTTTGAGATGAAGTAGTCAGGAACAAGATCATTCTTGAAAGAATAAACTTTATTCTTTAATTTCTCAAACTATTTCCACCTTTGATCTCTTTGATCATCTTGATGAGGCACTCATTTCTGTTGATTCTCAGGAGGCGGAGACCTTCGGTATGATGTGGGTCTTGAAGTAGAAGCATGTACAGGTGCCTGTTTGAGTGTGACTGTAGCATATTCTTTTCCTATCATACTCCCTAGAGCTGATGAAATTATATGAGTTTTAGCCTTAGTTTTTATAATAGAGTCTTATATCTATTGAGTGATTGAAGTAAGGTCTCTAAACTCTCATGTGTATTTCACAGGGATCAATGGTGTACATAATTAATCATGAAGATTTTCCACACAAATTGGCACTAACTCTTCTTGAGGGAGTTCTAGACTTAAGGAATATGTTAGTCCTTTCCATCATGTAATGAAATCTGAAACTCTATCATGCTTCCTTTGTCTACAATTACTAAGATAAAAAAACTGTCATCTTTGGTAGTGTTGAGCTAAATTGAAGAAGGAATTTCTGATAGAGATCTTCCCATCCAGTAATTGATTGAGATTGCAATCTTGTATACCAAACAAAAGTCAGTCCTTGTAATGATTTCACAAAAAACATAAGAATAACTACTTCTTTTGGTTAAGAAGTTCCCATCAGAGGATCACAACAAGAAACAAAATGTGTTAAGTGTTCTTTTGGATCTCCCGAACAATTAAAAACTAGGAATGTAGTATTCACAGAATTTGGTGGGGGAGGAATTGCATCCACCCATTTAGGGTAAGCTCTCTTTTCTGGCTGAACTGCTGCATTTCGTTCCTCCATAGCTTCCAATAGAGTTGTTAATTCCTTAATTGTGTTCATAAGCATTTGGGGAATATTTGGATGAGCTGGATTCTATGCTGGTATAGCAGCTGGAGCTTGAGATGGTAAAATGTCCGGTAAAACCACTGATGGTGGTACTGATATCTTCCTTGGATAACCCATGGGAATAGGTCTATCAGGATGTATATGGTCCTTCATTGATTGTGTATCCAATATAAGGAATTCGTTATCAGCATCTGTAGTTTCTACAAATCCTCTTTGTTGAGGATCTCCTACTAGATTTGCATATTGAGGACTTTATTAAGGAGTAGGTCTAGAAGAAATGCTATTTCTAAGTAACTCTATATTGAGTCTTTTAAAATCTTTCATTCCACTCTTCTTCCTCTTCTAATCTCTCTTCAAGTGAAAGATATTGACCTTCTATAGTGGAAAAGTGAGATGCAATTTGACTTTTTCCTTTCCCCTTGTAAGATGTCTTTCGGAGAGGGGGGAGTTGGTTATTCGAAGGCATACCTAGATTATGGTTAAGCCTTTGATTTCATGTACACACACCTTCTTCATTTGCCTCGGTGTGTACCATATTATTGACAAAAGCATCTTCTTCTGATTCCCCTAAACTAGACTTATTTTATGGAGGATCTTCTACAATGGTGGTAATAATATTCCCTGATGCATAATACATTCATGTAATTCAATTAGTGTTTATGCTAGATTGTATCCCTTTGTGTCTTTCAAGAGACTTCTTTCTCCTATATGAATAATTCCTTGGAACTATTTGGAAGATAGTAACAATAAGGGAATCATGGGATAGTTCAGTTTTACGGTTTCCTTGTGGCGTCTTCCCTAATTGGGAGAAAACTGACTTCCATTGAGGAGGGGACTGCATATGTGAAAAATCCCCCATCAATACAAGATGGAGTTGTTCCTGTTTTTCTACTTCAAATCCTTGAACATTGTTTAATGAATTTGAATATTGAATTAAATGATCCCCCAGGTTTGCAAGCTGGGGTGATTCTTGAATTGCTATGGCTGAAATTCTTGCAACTATCCTTCTAATTTTGCAGATTTTGGTTCAGACATTAGTTGGGTGCATCATCTGACAATCACTTAAATCATCTATTTCATAAGATCATTGTGCTATTTTATACATTTTCATTATATGATTCATGGAATCCTCTAAATAGGACACCTACTCAAGATTCTCATAGGCTTGATGTAAAATTAAGTCAACAACTTCTTTTCTTTGGGAATGATTCTGATGAGAAGCGGTTGAAGCCTGTTCTTGAGTAAACATTTGATTACATACAAAACCTATTGTTTGTGGCCAACTGCGGGCAATAACATTGCATGAGACCACTTTTGGCAGACAATGCTGAGTTTGGAGTGAAGTGAAATTCAATGATCCAAATTCACCCCATCCTTTGACACGAACAGTAGTTGGGGAATCATAAATTAATTGGTGTAGTCTCTTCAGAGTATTGAGACATGCGCAATGAAGGGTTCTCTATTGGGGTTCAACCTTTGTATTTTGGGAAACTAAGAGAGATGCCAAGTCAATTTGGCACTACAAACCTTCTATTACCTTTAAATGATTTTTATATTCATAATATGGTAATATGATGGTTTTCAAATGACGAAGAGTTTTTTCATAAGTTGAGATGAATGTCATGAATGCAATCTTATGTTATCAATTCTGGAATATCATACTAAGAATTTTCCAAAGTCTAGAACATGACTGGTATTTCTCATTTAGATAATTGTTTCCTCTTGTTTAACACGTATTCTTCATCTTTCACTATAGGTTTCTCCACTTGGTCTGACCAAAGTGGATGCTCTGTATTAGAAGAAAAATGACCCAAGGGAGGTTTGGAGAATGACAGTTCCCTTAAGATGTCATCTGGTTGAGAAAGTGTTTCACTCGAAAATGACTAAAAATATGACATGACTAGACCTGTGTTTTCAAGTGCCTCAAGATAAGAAGGATTTCTCATTGCTACATTGTCAATTATGGAATTTTCTTATCATTGTGAAATACTACTGCAGAGAGGACATTCACAGCAAATTCCATCTGGGGAGGATCACCATGATGGATTACAGTAAGGGATAAATCTTTTTTCACCTTGGTCTTCTAGTGACACGGAGGGTTTCCGTGGCTCTCATCCAGAGATAGCCACTCTAGATTGACCGAATTTTCATGAAGGAATCCTTAATAATGAAGTGTCTAATGAGAAACATCAGAATTACAACTACCACAACCAAAAATTTATAATGAGAGGGTAAGATCTTGAACAGGAATAGATAAATGTCTGAGTGCTTCAAGAACTCCATCTTTAACAGGAGCCACATCATGACTTAACTCTTGATTTTCCAACAATGCTTCGTGAGAATTCTTCTTAGATGTTCTCTTATACTTAATTGAGGCCAATTTCTGGGAAAAGTGGTTATCATGGGCTGGTATATGTGCCTACCTTGGATTAGTTACTAGAATAGACCTATTACCTCCATTTAGAAAGGGTATATGTTCCCGATCTTATTGTTCGTATGATATGGGGAAGTATGCCCCAAGACCCTTCTGAACTAGAACAGAGGTGTGTATCTGCTCCGAGATGGCATGCCGATGTGTTATCCCATGTGTGGGGACAGATTTATGTGTCTATTCCATAGATACTACTGAAGTAGTTAAAATATCTTGGAATGCTTCCAGAATATGGGCATGGATATGTGTATGCCCTTTCACCATTGACAAGATGTGTTTGGTAACTTCAGTGGCTGGAAAAAGAATATGCATCCATTTTTTATCGGTAGTAGGTGTATGTGCCTATCCATGTCCTCATTTTTCTGTCAATGGGTATTGACGGTACTCATGTATGGGGTATAGAGTTGTATTTGCCCAAAATGTGTCATTGGAGCTTTCTGACTAACTTCTCTAGGTGCTACCAAATGAGACTATTGGCAGGCTTGATGAACATTGGAAGGTGTATGTGAATGCTGGCTATTTCTCATCAAGTATGTTTGATGGACTTCCTTAAATACTAGAAGATGAGACCACTGACAAAATTGGCGATTGTAAATAGGTGTATGTTTCTGTTTACCAATTTCCACCACATTAGATTGGTGGTCCTCTTTAAATGTAGTCAAATGATCCTACTAACTAGCTGATAACTTGTAACCATGTGTATGTTCCTATTCATGGTACTCCACTGGGTTTTTCTGGTGGGATTAGTGGGTTACTGTCAGACGATCTTGCTAAGTAGCAAAACTATAACAGATGGGTGTATGTTCCCACTCTTTGTTTTTTATAAAGTTAAATTGATAGGATTTCTGGTGGAGGAAGAGGTGAGAAACTTCTCCCTGTTAACTAGAAATTGTCCCCTATGGTTCATCTTGTGTGACTGGGTCTGAGAGACTTGGGCCGAATGTCAAGAGGAAACACCCCCATCATGTTGGGGGAACACTACCACATGATTCTGGTGGTGATTTCTAGTGGGACTCCTTATGAAAGACTCTTGCATTCTTGAATTGAGCCCTTGAGTGACCTCTTAATCTACCTCCCTATAGTACAGGAGGGATTGATTATTGCGTTCAAGGGATAAAAACCCAAAATGGTTGGAGATGGTTGTTGGAACCGTTTTCTTCTTGATCATTGTTTGTCGTTGGCCAAATGATTTAGGATTCTTGTTGGCCTTGATTGCCTATCAAGCAGCCTCCAAAGTTGAGATTGTACCATGCTGGAGATATTCCTTTACCAACACATTAGATACCTATAATTGAATATGTTATGTTTGTGATAATTTCCTTCCCATGGATGTAGATCTATATTGATCGGTAGTCGGGAAGTTCACAGATGTTGTCTTGGAGAAATCCATTCTATGGATTGAAGGGAATTCTGTGGAAAACTGATAACAACAACAATATCTATTAAAGAGACATATTTTCGAATGGATACATTCATTATTAATTCCATTTTCTGGCCTTCCTTTATCAATTTATAGGGGCTTAACATGTGGGTAACATTATTAACTTGGTTAATGATTCACGTCGTGTTCACCATTTTTGTTTTGTAGTTCCTTGAAACGTATGTTATAGATTTAAGAATCACTATTTCCTAGAGGTTTCCATTGGATTTATCCATGGAACTGGGAACATCCAACAATTATTTATCCAAATAGTACATTCTTTCCAAAGGTGGGCTTTCGTTATGTTTTGAACTCTATGATACTTAAGAACGTGCATTGGTCGAGAGGATGGGAGGTCAGACTCATCACACCCTTTGGGGGGAATTATTGTCTACTCCAGGAATCTCTTTGTAAAATTAAAATATTATCCTGAATCTTTAATAATTCAACAAGTATATCATAAGTATCCCTTGTAATTTATAATCACTTATTAACATGTGTAATATTTTAGAATCATCAGTATGCATTCAAGGTTCTTCAATAATGGAAATATCCGTATTTATTAGAGGTTTTCCATCAATGGAATCCTCTAATATACTATTTAAATATTCCTTTAATCATCATTGTGATGATATGGGTTTTTAAGCCACTCGGTGGGGAACTCTAGAATTTTATTATCTTCCTGGGAGATGAAGGTTTAATTTGATTTTGGGATCGTTCCCATAAGATTGGCTACCTACATATCCTCATGAAAGGAATCAGAACCCTTGTAGTTCAGTGCCACTAAATGGGACACATCATTTCTTTTAAGGTCATGTGATAAGGACCTCTAAGAAGAATGTTCTTAGTTGAAATGTAGTGTGGGACTTATACTGAAGTATCCCAAGGAACTTGGAAAGGATATGGATTTCCAAGTTGGATCAGGGAATATGGACCAAGGAGAATAGGGTTGATTTAATGTGTTGGGGTTGAACCTCACGGATGCTTCCTACGTATCCCATATAAATGGGAATCAAAGCCCACATAGTTTGATAAATCTCATAGGAGAGTATGGTCATCTAAGAGAGATGACTTTGGGTTTACTTCTTGGAAAGGATGACTTGATGATTTGAGGATTGAATTTGGGTATTATTTCCGAAGGAGGATGCCCAAATTGGGGGATTAGGGTTGGATTTATGAGGAGGATATCTAGTGAGCTCGGGCCTTGAAAGAGCTTCCTATATATCCTAGTTTTAACAGGAATTAGAGTTCTCGTAGTTCCTTTAGTTGTGAAAATGTTGTGATCGTGACAAATATTTAATCTCAAGTGAGTCATTGAAATGCACAACTGATTGTCTCCTATCGACCAGTCAAAGTTCCGTTTCTCTTAAAATGTGTACAACAACACTCGGGTCGAATCCTTAGCGATGATACTTTTTAATAGTCATTTGTTTTTAGTTGATTATATTCAGATTGGGGGGGTTTGTTTTCAGAGCTTATGAAATAATTTATGGATGATGTTTGATTTAACAAATTGATAAATATTGGGGTGAGTTCATCATTAGGTAGTTAATCTTGTGATATCCTTGGGATTTGCTTTATATTTCATTAAACTAACACCCATGTAACATGTTAACATTGATTGGAATTCCTAAGTCAAGTTAAGGCTTGGATTAAAGCCTTAACACTTAGGAATTCCAATTAACCTTAACTTGTGACATGGGTGTTAATTTAATGAAATATAAAGAAACTCTCAAGGATATCACAAGAATAATTACGTAATGATGAAATCACCCCAATATTTATCAATAGTGTCTGGATTTTAATTTCAGGACAGAATGGTGAGATAGACTTCAAAGCTTCATTTGGGCTCTTTATTCTTAGAGTTGGGACCTGAAATTTTTTTACATGATTCTTTTGGATAGTCATGAACACATGGTGGAGTTTCATAAAATATGGGCTTCGGGAGTGAGACCGGTAACTCAATCATCATGGCTGGTTTAGTTTCTTCACAAATTCTTTGGGTCATATTGTGTGGTCCATAAGGGCCTTTAAATAGAATAATTGGACCATTATCCCTTATAATAAAATGTTTAAAATTGAGGTAGGGATCCTAAAATATAAGAACCACATAATTCGGATCCGTATGGTGATATTTATAAATAAAATAGTAAAATTACTCAATTTGACTAGTTCTAAAAATGATCAAAAATTATACATAGTATTAAAACATTAATATTTCACAAAAATTATGCACATTTTATATAAAATCAGTAAAGGGAGTATATAATAAGCCATTGAAATATTAATAACATCATCTCCCCCACACTTAGCCTTGTGCATGTACTCATGTCCAATAAATATAAAAATATGACAAAATCACTTACCAACAAATATTAAAAAAAAATTCTCCCCAATCAGGGAAGGTTTCGACAATTTCACTCATCCATTTTGAATTACACCACATGTTGTTATAGAAAACATTTTCCAAAAACAATTCATTTTTTCATGCTCAAATTTAGAAATGGAAAATGGTGACACAAAAAACTTACTCCTCTCAAGATGATAAAATTAATTTATGGAACTTTTCTCATTCACCAACCAAAAGTGAAAATATTAGTGTTTGAAAGAGCTCTTAGCTTCCACTCCCTATCCTAAAGTGCTCAAAAATCAAGAGTTATTTTAGGGGTTTTTCTGTGGCTATGGGATGGTTGGAAGATGATATCCAAAAGATAAGAAAATGGGGTAAAACACCAATATAGAAAAAGAAATGAACATTTTTTTAAAAAATGAATCATGGATGGAATTGAAAACACATATTTACAAGGGAATGATTGTGTGAAAAAAGACACAAGAGAGGAAGAAAATTTTAAGGGAATGAGAAGATGAAATATTTAAAAACCACAAAACATCTCCCAATGATATAAGAATATAATGAAAGTGTTCTTTTTTTTCTTTTTTTCCTAATTTTTCGGAAGATGAACTGGGAATGATCTCACACTCATATACCAACCCATGATTTATCTCCTCATGAAACTAATTGTAATAGTTATAATAAGATCAAAGGTTTAGAAGAGTTATTTTTGACATACCCAAGACACAACCCAATTTTTTTTAATTTTTTTTATCACTTGTCAATAAAATTGGAACAATATGTCATAATCATATATACATTCCCAAAAACACACTGATTGACAACCTCTCCCCCACACTGAAATGGATTCTTGTCCTCAAGAATATGATAACATGGTGAAATCAACAAAGGGTGCCCAAAATGAAATCCATCCCCCCACACATAAATTTTGAAAAATATATGCGATGAAATATCCATGTTGATAATGGGTTCGATAAGGTCTTAGGATTGTAATTTGGATATCAAAGAAAAGGTTTTCATAGGCTCGAAGGGGATTTCAAAAGGAGGATTAATGTAATGGAAATGGGAGACTATTTGGCTATTGTGATTCTCATGTGGTTCAGAAAATGACTACATCATATTAATGCACACTAAAGAAGGAAATTTAGCTCGAAAGTCCACAAACTCAAGACTCACAAATTGGGGTGAAAACACAAATTTTGAAAATATGACCATAGGTAGCCCTGGTATGAAATCCAATGTTGGTTCTCATGGTTGGGGAAAAGAATTTTCCAAATCAATAACTAAGCATTAAAAATGTATTAATCTGGACACAACATTTTTATCCAAACATATGATGGAAACAAAAAAATGAGATGAAACTATGTCTTTTGACTCCTCTAAATGGTTGGAAAAAAATTGAAAATTGAAGGTGAGTAATTATGACTCTTTTGGTTTTTTTACATTTTTTTATTTTTTAGTTTTTTTAGTGTTCTTTAAAATACACACCCACACAAAATAGACAGATAAAAAGAAACGGTTTGATTAATAAAGCAGTAAGAAAAATTAAATAGAGAGGAAGAAGAGGAAATAGTGAGAGAGATGAAGAGATAGAGAGAGTTAAAGGGAAAGAGGTACCCCCTGGTTTGGATTTGGCGGGTCACCATCTCCATCTAGTGGTGGGTCAACTGTAGAAGTTGGGGATCTGATGGAAGTTGAGGTGGTTCCTTGGATGTGTGTCCTTTCATGGTGATTCTTTAACCGATGTCCGTTAATAGTGAATGTTCTTTTTGAAGAGGGGTTATGGAATTGCACTGCACCAAATGGGTAAACATGAGAAACAATAAAAGGACCTTCCCAATGAGAATTAAGCTTACTTGGGTGAAGCTGAAATTGAGAATTTAAGATAAATACCTTTTCACCTTCATGGAATACCTTTCTCAGGGTGTGTTTTTCATGGAGTACCTTATCCTTTTCTTTGTACAGATTGGAATTCTCATAGGATTCAAGTCGAAGCTCCTCCAGTTCAGCCAATTTCAACAATTGTTCTTCACCAGATTTCTAACAATAAAAATTACATGTTTTCATAGCCCAAAAGGACTTATGTTGGATTTCAACTAGAAAATGACATGGTTTACCAAAAACTAGCCGAAAAGGAGACATCCCAACGGGTGTTTTATAGGCGGTTCGATAAGTCCAAAGTGCTTCACCAAGTATTTCAGGCTAGTCTCTTCTGGTGGGTTTTACAATTCTCTCAAAAACTCTTTTCACTTCTCTATTATAAAGTTAAGCCATTCTATTTGTTTGGGGGTGATATGAAATTAAAGTTTTATGTACAAAACAATTATTTTTCAAAAGAGATTCCATGGTTCTATTACAGAAATGGGTTCCTAAGTCTCTTATCAAGGCACGTGGTGTGCCAAATCGGTGGAAGATGTGTGTCTTGAGGAACTCACTAACAGTGTTTGAATCATCCTTTCTAGTGGGTTTTTCCTCGACCCACCTAGAAACATAATCAACTGTAATAAGGATGTATGAGAATCCATTGGAAGGGGGAAATGGTCCCATGAAATCGATGCCCCAAACATCAAAGATCTCACAGAAAATTAAAGGTTGTTGGGGAATTTCATTTATATTTGAAATTATGCCAAACTTCTGGCATGTTAGACATGATTGAAATAACTCATGTGAGTCCTTCAAGAGTGAAGGATAGAAGAATCTAGAGTCTTGGACCTTTCGGGAGTTCCTTTGTGGTCCAAAGATGCCACCTCTGGGAAATGAGTGACAAAATTCAATGATGGAGGAATATTCATCTTCATCAACACATCTCTTAATTACCATGTCTGCCCCAGTTTTCCAAAGTTTATTTTCTTCCCAAAAATAGTATTTTGAATCACCTTTCAACTACATTTTTTGTGAATTTAAAAAATCTTCAGGAAAAACCCCCAAAACCAAGTAATTTATAATTGGGGCATACCATAGTAACTTTGGAGTGAGGGATGAAAGGTGCTCAGTGGGTAATTTAGGATCAATAATTTATGAATGAGAAGAATTCAAAATTATGCTCAGGTGATCAGCCACAGGGTTTTATTTTCCTAGTCTATATTTTATTTCAAGATAAAACTCTTGGAGGATTAAGATCCACCTTATTAGCCTTGGTTTGGAATCACTTTTCTTGAGTATGAACTTTATAGCAGAATGGTCTTCGAAGATGATGATTTTGGCACCTAAAAGATAGGGCCGGAATTTAACTAAGGCAAAAACCACTGCAAAAATTTCCTTTTCAGTGATAGTGTAGTGAGATTGAGCTTCATCTAATGTTTTTGACACATAATAGATGAAATGAGGAATCTTTTCTCTTAATTGACCAAGAACAGCCCCAACAGATCTATCAGAAGCATCACACATCAACTCAAAGGGTAAGAACCAATTTGGGGGTTGGATTATTGGGGCATATTTTAGATCCGTTTTGAGTTCAACAAAGGATTTCTCGCAAACCTCATCGAAATGGAATGTGACATCATTTTGGATCAATCGAGTGAGTGGGAGGGAAATCCTATTAATGTTATGGATGAATCTCTGATAGAAATCGGCATGACCGAGAATTGAATGGATGTCTCGAACAGAAGTGGGTTGAGTAAGTGATTAGATCACTTCAATTTTGGTAGGATCGACTTTAATACCATCTTTTGAAACTATGTTACCTAGAACAACCCCATTTGCAACCATGAAGTGACATTTTTCAAAATTTTATACAAGGTTTCACTTGACACACTTTTGGAGGACTAAAGAGAGTGAATTCAAAAAATATTCAAATGACTCACCATAAATGGTGAATTCATCCATGAAGAATTTTAGGAAATTTTCAATGAATTCTGAAAAGATACTCATCATACTCCTCTAGAATGTTTCAGGAACATTGAAAAGGCCAAAAGGAATTCTCCTATATGCATATGTTCCAAAGGGGCATGGGAAAGTAGTATTTTCTTGGTCCTGAGGTGAAATTGGGATTTAGAAGTAGTCGGTGTATCCATCAAGAATGAAATAGTGTGACTTTCCGAATAATCATTGTAGAATTTGATCAAGGAATGGAAGATGGTAGTGACCTTTTCTTGTTTCAACATTCATTTTCCTATATTTGATGCACACACACCATTTGTTCTTCACTCGAGTTGTGACTACATCTCCATGTTCATTTATGACAAAATTTATTCCACCCTTCTTAGGTACAACATGAATTGGACTAACCCATTCATTATCAGAAATTGGGTAGATAATATCAGCTTGAAGAAGCCTAGTGGTCTCTTCCATAACTATCTCAAGTATGAGTGGATTGAGTCTTATTTTTGGTTGTCTAATTGGTTTGGATGACTTCTAACG
The DNA here is from genome assembly GCA_963277665.1 of Viscum album. Lineage (NCBI taxonomy): Eukaryota > Viridiplantae > Streptophyta > Magnoliopsida > Santalales > Viscaceae > Viscum > Viscum album. Next base: position 681,682,044 of record OY728139.1, on the reverse strand, counting down.
ATGGATGTGATGCATGAAAAGGGTAGGGTTGATTCCTGGTATGTCATCTAGGGTCAAACCTATGGCCCTTTTGTTTTCCTCTAACACCTAAAAATGTTTTGACTCTTCGGTTTCAGTAAGTGAAGAAGATATAATGATAGGATATGAGTGATCACGGAAAAGGAATGCATATTTCATGTGTTCAGGAAGAGGTTTTAGATCAGTATCAGCTTTCATTTTTGGGGTAGATAACTCAGGAATAGAAAAAGGTACTTCAGTTGCTTCAGATTCAATTTCCTTAATATTTTCCAAGGTGGAGCAGTAGAGACCAGAGTTGATGTGGGATTCAAGAGAGTTTTCAAGATCCTCTTGATTGATAGATTCTATGAATAAAAGGTCCACATAAACTTCACCATTTATGACTTTTTTAATCATGGTGCAGATTTCAAAAGATCCTTTGTCATTAGAACATGAATAACATGGTGGATTGGGGTTCTATTGACTCTTAGAAGTGTCCTCAGAATCATGTATTGAGAATGTAGAGTGATTCTTATATGGGTATTTCATGGCATGGAAAATTTTGAACTCGACTAGTTGGTCACCAAATTCCATGGATAAGATGCATGAATGGACATCAATCTAGGTTCTCACAATCACGAGGAATGGTCTTCCTGGAATTAGGGGAGATCAAGAAGAGGTAGTCTCACCTTCCTTGTCAAGGACATAGAAATCAGCATGGAAGATAAGATCGTTGACTCGGACAAGGATATCCTTAATTATTCCCTTAGGACTGGTTGTGCTTTGATTGGAAAATTGAATGAAAACACCCATTGGATGTAAGGTACCTATTCCAAGGTTGGATAATATGGATTTGGGCATGATATTAATTGACGATCCTAGGTCTATGAGTGCATCATCAAAGTTGGAACTTCTAATTTGGAATGGGACTGTAAAGGTCCCTGGATCTTTGAACTTACTGTGTATGGACTATTGTGTTGAAACATTTTCGAAGGTCCTAAGTTGCATCTTGTGGGTACACAACTCCTTGAAAAACTTCTCATACTTTGGAATTTTTTTTATGTCATCTAAGAGGTGAATTTTAACTTCAACACATCTAAACATGTCGAGCATTTCTGGATCGGGTTCAAAAGACTTCTTTTTCTTAAAAACAGCTTGAGGAAAATGAATTGGGTTTCTAAGTGGAATAGAAGGAGGTGAGTAAATGGTTTCATATTCCTTTTCAAGTTTCTCTTTCTTTTCATTTTATAGCTCAACATTTAAAGGGGGTTGGAGGACTTATATTGAGGCATAGTAAATTTTTTCCCCGATCTATGTGTAGTTGCACTTACATTTCTCTTGTGGTTGGGTAATGGTTGAGCTGAGAGTTGGTAAGAATTGGATGGTTGCTTCTGACTAAGGTGGGATGAAAGTTGAGTAATTTTGGATTCAATGTTCTTGAGACTGGAATGGGTGAAGGAGGCAAGATCTTCCACTGCTCTTTCCCATGGTTTCTTGAAAGAATAGGCTTGTCCCGGATTGGGATTACCTAGATTTTTGTTCTTGGGAAAGAAGTTTTATTGGTTTTGGAATTTGGAAGGCTCACTATGTAACGCCTTGACCCCAGTTACCCAGATTCGGTGCATTATTACGTAATATTGTCATGATCACAAAATATCAAGTCTCGAAAGGCCGATTATTTTAGTAGCCTTGGAAACACTAGATATATTCATAAATGTAACATTACAACATAAAGTGAAAAAACTACAATAACATAGTCTCCATATTCCACACCCATATCCCCTTCATACTATCCCTGAAGGTCAGTCATAAAATATTTCTTCACATCTTGGGAAAAATAAAACATAGAAAGGGGTGAGCTCAGATGCTCAGTAAGGATAACAATATAGCAGAAACTTTCATAAATAAACATAAACATTTAAGGAAATGTATACCTAAAACAAAAGCCTTTTAAACTTGAACTTCAGCATAATGTGGAAAAATTAAAATAAAATAATTCCATTTAATTATTCACATGGATATTCTACTAGTTGAATAATCACATGCAATATCAATAACCAATTCATAATGATAGAAGGCATAAGGCCAGACTATCATAACCACATAGCCAAGGCCTCGTTCCAAGACTACATATAAGATTTTGTCAAGGCCTCGTGCCAAGACACTATTTTGTCTCATGATACCTACCGATGCATCGAGGAGCTATAGCGGGCTCCACCCGTCACTTATTAAGTCCAATGCATTCCTCATATGAACAGGTTTAAACATATCCTAAACCATAACATAATCGTATCACATAAAACATGCCTAAAGGAAACATAACATTTCCCCATTTCAATCACAAATATCAATAAAACACATTGATATAATATAATCATTTTCAATACCAAAATAAAAGAAAATTAAAACTTGGTATTTATTTTTCAGTTTTTAAAAAAAGTTATGGCTTGTAGAGGAAGCCGAAACTCGAATAATGCTCACGGCGGTGGAGAAGTCGTTGTCGTCGCATAGATACGAAAAAAAAACATTCCCTTTTGTTGTTTAGTAAAATGCTTCATATAAAAAATAGTCCTTTTGAATAAACTTAAATGTCAAAGGGGTTTATACACCATATAAAAGAAAGTTGTGTTTAAAGCAAAATATGCTTCAATGAAAGGAGATTGAGACGAAGTCTGTTACCTCGTGTCCAACTTGAATCGATCATTCTTTAACCTCCTATATAATAAAATAGAGTTAATTTCTACTTGCTTAAGAACCTCTTTCAATTTAATTATTCCTTTTACATAACTTATTACCATGTTATGAACATTATGTAATCATTTAATTTAATAACGGTCATTTTGTCGATCCTTGGTACTTGAGTAAAAAATAAACTTCTTATAATTACAGGTTGTTCATGTGGTAAAATATACATTATATCCAGAATTATATTCATGATTTAGATATCATATATATCATATATATCCAGTAGATATATGGATTTATAATATTACATAACATTTAGAGGTAAAAAATGAAATGCATTGTTCATGGAGATGGTAAGTCGTACGTACGCATGAACGCTACATTCATTTCTATTTCGTATTTAATGGAATGAAATCATAATGATATAAAGGTATATTATATTTCCAGTATAATATCATATATAATATCATTTACTCCATCCTTTATACATCTCACATATGGCATTAACGATTCAAATCACTTTGAGGGGGCGGTAGTACGCACTTCCTAAAATGAAATTATCACATTTACTCGTAATGGGAATAATAAAGGTATGCCATAAATGAAAAATACAGAAGCATAAGGAAAACATAAACATAATATATATCATATATAAATATAGTGACATATTAATGGCCACTATGATAGGTATTAAAAGAAGATTGAACAATCATCATTTCGTGAGCCAGTAATTCGCCTCCTAAAGAAACAGTATGTTATTTAACCATTAGACGAAGGTGTGTGTAAGTGTAAATAAAATAATTATCATAACAACATCCTATTATACTGAAGATACTTGTGTTGTTACAAAATAAAGTAATAAAAAGAGTTTAAGGGTATGGAGAAGCAAAATAAAACAAAATAATATAAGAGAAGACATTACCTTAAAATCAGGTAACTCTTTTTGATTTGAGCCAAAGGCTTCCTTGGGAAGACTTATGCCCAAAGTGAGGCTTCTATGAGTAATAGAGGAAATGTTAGAGAGTATTTGGGTAGATTTTAGCTGAGACAAATGGATTTTATGGTGTGAATATGTTGGTAGAGGTGGGGGCCTTTTATAAGAGGAGAGGAGGGGCACTCTTGGAAAGTCATGAAATGTTACATTATTATGAAATGTTTTTTGAATTTTAAAGGTCCACAAATGATATATTTCAAGGATAAGGTAATAAGGGTTAGAAATATACTCATCCAATATGTTTTTGACAAGTTTAAGTATTATATTTTACATTATCTTTTCATTTTATTTAAATCGTTAATTAATGAGGTAATCGCTGCATCATCATGGTGTGATAAATAAGTTTAATTATTTAATGCCTAAAAATTATAAACAAATTACCATGATGTAGGAAATATTTTTATATTTAAAATGACTATTTATATTCTAATATATCATTTACATAGACAAAACTAAAATTGTTTTACTTGGTTGATACATACTTTGGTTATACTTTCCCTTTTAAAAAAATAATATAATAAAATGTCACTATAACACAAAAGTGATTCCATGGGGTCCCTAAGTTTAGCACAAGGCATCCCATAGTCTGCCATGACACAACTAGTAGCATTATGACACATTTTGTGGTCATTTGTTATTATTATGATATTATTTTATTACCCTTAACTACCCAATTAATAATTAATCACAATAATTAAAGATAATTATCGTCGTTACTATTCATAATATCAAAAAAAACAAGTGTATTAATTACATAATTTGGACCTTATGATTAAAAATATGGAATCCATTTTACCATATTCAAAACACAGAAATTGTAGTAACTAATTTAAAAATTATTCCCGCTGTCAAAATAAATAGCGTGTTTTTAAGAAACAATATCTATCAAAAGATTGACAATTGTTTATGTCCAATTTTAAATTGAAATTAATTCTAATGACCACCATTGGATAAAATGGTAAAATTATATTATAATTATACTTTAAAACCACTCAATTGTATAATTTATCACTATAAATTATTTTTATTAAAAAAGTTTTTTTAAGTATTTTTCACTATTCATCAAAAATTGGAAGTTCTCATAAAAATACCTAAAATTCAACATAGGCTAATTTTGATATTCCAAATCCAAAAATAATTTCCATTTTGAAATAAAATATTTATATAATTTCAAAAGTTGGGTATCACTATTCATAACGGCTACTTTGATTGGTCGCGGTGTGTTATAATCTCGAACTTGCGTACAATGCAAGCTATTGCATTATTGAAAGAGAAGCATATCGTGGAATCATGGGGTGTTACATTATACCCTCCTTAAATTAATTTTGTGCTCGCAATTTTAAAATTTTCTTCGAAAATAAAAGGTTGAAAATATAAAATACAATTGTGGAAAACCCACATCGGAAATAAGCTTAATAAAATTTAGCCTTAATAGGAGGGAAAGGGAAATGAAAAAGTCACCGCCAAATTATGATCTCAATTAGGAGAACATTGGTGGAAATTAGAGACACATAATTGGAGGGAAAAAATAAATATTTTTAGGGAGTGATTGAGGTCATCAATCACAAACAAGTGTAAAATTGAGGGCCTCAAAGCCTTCAATCTATGGTGATTTAAAATATCAATAGTTCAACAAAAAATAAGGTATTAGGCTAACATATTTTTTTAATATCCCTTTCCTAAAGTTTAAGAATTAATTTATTCATAGAATAAGAGAGAGTTATATATATATATATACTTGACAAGTAGAGTTTCAACCTTCAACTTATTTCTACCACAAACTCATCTTTCACTCAAAAATATAATAGAACTCAAAAATATTATATTTATCTTAATCGTACAAGGTTCCAAATATTAACACATACCATTTAGATTAGGAAAACTATTTTGTAATAACCATGGACTTCTTGTAGGTTAGTGGTAGGTAATAAACGCCTGCCGCACTATGGTTGTGGGTTCGATTCCTACAGCTTTGTCCGACGCGATGAGTTATCCCCCGACCCACAGGTTGTCCTTTTCCTAAAACTATAGTATTATAATATTCCAAAAATAATCTTGATAAATGTTTTAACCTTAAAAAATTCTATCCAAAGTTCTACTTAATCTATTCAAACCTTTATAGTTATCCAAAACTCTCAATCCAAATTTTATAAGGAAGGTAAACAAAATGAAGATCCTTTTTGTCGCGTAATAACATGTGAATACCTTCATCATGTATTATTTTAAAACACTACAACATCCTGAATTACCATAAATCCTTATTGATTACATTCATGATCCCTTATTCCTTATAGAATACTAGATATACTCCTTCTATCTAAAAATGTATACAAATCATTAATCAGCTTCAAGGAAGTCAAGAATATCCAATATAATTTATCCAAATAAATCATGTATTATTCCAAAATCAATATCTTGGTATCAGAACCATATTATGGTTTATCTTTCTCTCAACCATATATATTCCAAAACTTTAACCTGTTATTGAGTCATTTTTTGTGGTTCCACACAATCTCAAGTCCTTAATGAAATAGTACTGGAATACAATCCTTATATACTCCATAATTATTATGACCAATACATCATTGATACAACACTCAAATGACATAATTCTTTAACAAAAACATAATAACTCTAATCATTCCTCCTCATCTGTGGCAGTATCATAACTTGATTATTATCCAATAGCATCCTTTGGGGTATACTCTGATGATTTGGACATTGGTTTTTGTAGTGTCCCCACTCCTTGAAGATGAATAATTGTACAGTAGAAACATTTTTATTACCCTTGCAGTCACGCACTTGGTGTCCTTTTTCTCCACACTTATAACAAACACTCATTCTCTTCAGGAAAGTTCCAAGGTGTTTCTTCCCACAGTTATCACATATTGGAAAATTCTTATTTTCCCTCTTCCTGTTATCCATCTTTCTCTCTTCCATAATTTTCTTCTCTTTCTTCCCTTCAAAGCCATAGGACTCAGAGAATTCTTTACTTATCTTATTAACACATGATATTATTTCTTAATATGTTGAGAATACATGGGAGAATATTTCCCTTCTAAATGTTGGATTAATACCGTGAAAGATATGATCCTTCTTACTCCTTGGATCATACATATTGCTGGAGTTCACATTCCTTCTACTGGGTGCCATTTCTATACAATGGCATAAACTAGGTTAGTTTATGAATTGCAATGAATAATTCCAAACTTGTAAAATACTTAACATAAATTGAACGGTTTATGGATATAATCCATAATCATAAAGATGTTTTCTTTGAGGAAGTATACACTCATAAACCCTTCATAATGGTTAGTAAGGAAAATGAGAATTATCCTAAGCATATCCCCCGGGAGTGTCGTAACCAAGAGTGCAGCAAGGCCCGTTGTCGTGCACCAGTTCCCGTTCGAGTCTAGATCAAAGCGGTTTTTTCGGGTATTATCCCTAGGTACATCTGTGCTAGAGACGCCTCTACCTGCTCATATCCAGACACGGATGTATTGCTCTGAAAACTCACAAAATCTCTATAATACAAAAAATCTAGGAAGTTCTTCTACACTAATCCCCAAAGTCTATCTTAGGGATATGTGGTCTAATCAGAGTTTATCTAAATCTATCTTCCCAGGTTAGTAATAAACTGCCTCTGATACCAACTGTAACACCCCGACCCCAGTTACCCAGAGTCGGTGCATTATTACGTAACATTGGCATGATCACAAAAGATCAAGTCTATAAATACTGATTAGTTTAGTAGCCTTGGAAACACTGGATACATTCATAAATGTTACATTATATCATAAAGTGAAAAAACTACAATAAAATAGTCTCCATAGTCCACACCCATATCCCCTTCAGACTATCCCTGATGGTTAGTCATAAAATATTTCTTCGCATCTTGGGAAGAATAAAACATAGAAAGGGGTGAGCTCAGATTCTCAGTAAGGATAACAGTATCGCAGAAAATTTTATAAATAAACATAAACATTTAAGGCAATGTATAACTAAAACAAAATCCTTTTAAACTTGAACTTTAGAATAATATGGAAAAAGTAAAATGAAATAATGCCATTTAATTATTCACATGGATATTCTACTAATCAAATAATCACATGAAATATCAATAACCACTTTCATAATGATGGAATACATAATTCCAGGCTATCATAACCACGTAGCTAAGACCTCATGCCAAGACTACAAATAATATTATGTAAAGGCCCCATTACAAGTCACTAGTTTGTCTTATTAGACCTATTGATCCATCGAGGAGTTATAGCAGGCTCCACCCATCACTTATTAAGTCCAATGCATTCCTCATATGAATAGGTTTAAACATATCATAAACCATAACATAATCGTATCACATAAAACATGCATTAAGGAAACATAACATATCCACATTTCAATCACAAGATATAAATACAAAACATTGATATAATAAAACCATTTTCAATACCAAATTAAAAGATAATTAAAACTTGGTATTTATTTTTCATTTTTTTTAAAAGTTATGGCGTGTAGAGGAAGCCGAAACTCAAATAATGGTCACGGTGGTGGAGAAGTCATTTTCGCCACATACGTATGACAAAAAAACATTCCCTTTTGTCGTTTAGTAAAACGCTTCATATAAAAAAGATTCCTTTTGAATAAATGTAAAATTAAAAGGGGTTTATACACTGTATAAAATAAATTTGTGTATAAAACAAAATATGCCTCAATGAAAGGAGATTGGGACGAAGTCCCTTACATTGTGTGCGAATTGACTCGATCATTATTTAACCTCCTGAATAATAAACTAGAGTTAATTTCTACTTGATTAAGAACCTTTTTCAAGTTCATTATTCCTTTTAAATCACTTCTTACCATGTTATGAACATTATGTAATCATTTAATTTAATAACGATCGTTTTGTTGATCCTTGGTACTTGAGTAAAAAATAAACTACTTTTAATTACAAGTTGTTCATGTGGTAAAATATCCATTAAAACCAGAATTATATTCATTATTTAGATATCATATATATCATATATATCCAATATATATTAATTTATAATATTACATAACATTTAGAGGTAAGAAATGAAATGCACCGTTCATGGAGATGGTAAGCCGTACGTACGCATGAATGCTAATTTCATTTCTATTTTGTATTTAATGGAATGAAATCATAATGATATAAAGGTATATTATAATTAAAGTATAATATAATATATAATATCATTTACTACATCCTTTATACATCCCACATATGGCATTAACGATTCAAATCACTTTGAGGGGGCGGTAGTCCGCACTTCCTAAAATGAAATTATCGCATTTACCCGTAATGGAAATCATAAAGGTATGCCATAAATGAAAAATACATAAGCATAAAGAAAACATAGACATAATATATATAATATATAAATATAGTGACATCTTAATGGCCACCGTGAGAGGTGTTAAAAGAATATTGAACAATCATCGTTTCGTGGGGCAGTAATTCGTCACCCACAGAAATAGTATGTTCTTTAACCATTAGACGAAGGTGTGTGTAATTTTAAATCAAATACTTATAATAAAAACATACTAGTATATTAAAGATACTGGTTTTGTTACAAAATAAATGAATAAAATGAGTTTAAGGTGTTGTAGAAGCAAAATAAAACAAAAGAACATAAGAGAAGACAATACCTTAAAATCGGGTAACTCTTTTTCATTTGAGCCAAAGGCTTCCTTGGGAAGAATTATGCCCAAATTGAGGCTTCTAGGAGTAAGAGAGGGAAGTTGAGAGATTATTTGGGCATATGTTGGCCGATCCAAATGGCTTTGATGGTGTGAATAAGGTGGTAGAGGTGGAGGCCTTTTATAAGAGGAAAGGAGGGGCACTCTTGGAAAGTCATGAAATGTTGCATTATTATGAAATGATTTCCATATTTTAAAGGTCCCAAAATGATGTATTGATAGTATAAGGTGATAAGGGTGTGAAATATACTCATCCAATAGGTTTTTCACAAGTTTATGTCTTAGATTTTACATTATCTTTTCATTTTATTTAAATCGTTAATTAATGAGGTAATCGCTGCATCATCATGCTGTGATAAATAAATTTATTTATTTAATGCCTAAAAATTATAAAACAATTACTATGATGTAGGAAATATTTTTATCTTTAGAATGACTATTTATAGTCTAAGAGATCATTTACACAGACAAAACTAAAATTGTTTTACTTGGGTGATACATACTTTGGTTATACTTTCCCTTTAAAAAAATAATATCATAAAATGTCACTATCACCCAAAAGTGATTCCATGGGGTCCCAAGGTTTGGTACAAGGAATCCCATGTTCTTCCATGACACAACTAGTAGAATTATGACACATTTTGGGGTCATTTTTTATTATTATGATATTATTTTATTACCGTAAACTACCCGATTACTAATTAATCACGATAATTAAAGATAATTACCGTCGTTACTAGTCATAATATCAAAAAAACCAAAGTGTATTAATTACATAATTTGGACCTTATGATTCCAAATATGGAATAAATTTTACCAAATTCAAAACATAGAAACTGTAGTAATTATTTTAAAAATTATTCCCGCTGTCAAAACAAATAGCGTGTTTTTAAGAAACAATATCTATCAAAAGATTGACAATTGTTTCTGTCCAATTTTAAAGTGAAATCAATTATAATGACCACCATTGGATAAAATGGTAAAATTATATTCTAATTATACTTTAAAACCACTAAATAGTATAATTTATCACTATAAATTATTTTTACAAAAAAAAAGTTGTTTTTATGTATTTTTCACTATTCATCGAAAATTGGAAGTTCTCAGAAAAATACAAAAAATTTAAAATAGGCTAATTTAGATATTCTGAATCCAAAAATGAAGTCCATTTTGAAATATAAAATTTATATAATTTCAAAAATTGGGTATTAATATTCATATCAGCTACTTTGATTGGTCGCGGTGTGTTAAAATCTCGAACTTGCGTACAATGAAAGCTATTGCATTATTGAAAGAGAAGCATATAGTGGAAGCATGGGGTGTTTCGCACTAGGATAATGGAATCTAGGAGGAGGATTTTTCCTTTTAAGTATATGAATAAAAGGATAAGGTTGTTGGAAATTACCAACACCTTGACCATATTGAAACTGGTTTGGGTTTGAGGAGGGAATTGAGGGGGATGAGAGATGGGATTACCATACCTCAGGCCTTGGTTATAGGAAGAAGTGAAGGGATCAGAGTGAGTTTGGTTGAAGTTTCTAACAAACTGACCTAATATTTGAGGGTTTGTGTTCCATAGAGAATATGTTTCATTGAGCTCCATTGGTCCAGATGAATCGGAATGATCCTTTTGATGTTGTGGACATGTGTCAGTTGGATGAGATGAAGAGTTGCAGATTCCAGAGTTTTTACTAGGTCCAGGAAACATTTATGGCGGATAAGACGAGGTAGGGGATTTGGTAGCCACAACTAGTTGTCGCCCAAGACTTGTAAGTTCACTCATCCACTCGGTCATCTTGTTCTGCTCTATTGATTGATTATCTTGGGCTTGTTTTACTTGAGAATGTTCTTGAGTATGGAATTGTTGTGTGTTTTCATCCATGTTACTTATTAGATACCTTGCAGCTACAGGAGTTTTATCAACAAGAGCACTGCCACTTGCGGCATAATTGAGAGTTCTCTCCATAGTCAATAACCCCTCATATAAGTATTGGATCAAGAGTTGGTCAGGAATTTGGTGATGTGGGCAGGTTTAAAAAATATTTTTGAACCTCTCCCAGTACTCATGCATTGATTCACTTGGGAACTGATGGATACCACTTTTTTTTTTTAGATAGAAGCAGTATGAGAAGCAAGAAATAATTTCTCTAAGAAAACTCTCTTCATGTCATTCCATGTAGTTATGGAAGTAGGAGGAAGGTAGGAGAGCCATGACTAAGTAGTGTCAGATAGGGAGAAAGGGAATTCTCAGAGTTTCATTTGTTCCTCAGAAACCCCCTGAGGATTCATGGTAGATCACACAACTTGGAACTCATTAAGGTGGATATGTGGATCCTCACTGGCTAGCCCGAGAAAGTGAGAAAGAAGATGAATCAAACCTGATTTGAGTTCAAAGTCAGCCTCTATATTTGGATATTTAATGCCAAGAGGTTGGTAATTCATATCAGGGTTAGCGAGTTCTTTAAGTGTTTTTTCCTAAGATTGTCCATATCTAATTCAATTGGTTGGACAAGGACGGGTTCTTGAATTATTGGATTATCCCTTAAGTTCCTCCTTTGTTGGAGAAGAGTTCACTCAATTTCAGGGTCAAACAAATTCGAGGGATTTTTTGGGAGGATATGTGGCATTCAGAGAGATTTGGAAGAAATATGAACAAACTTTTTTTCTTTTTGTTTTCCGTTTATGATTTTTATGAGAACGACGGGTTTTTCTTTGTGTTTTTTTTTCAATTTTTTTATTTTTTTATTTTTTTGTTTTTTACAATAACTAGAAACTAATGATTACTTAAAGCACTATCCTCAAGAAACGATTACATTTGAAATTAATGGCTGATTTTCACCTATCGACCGGTAAAAGTTCCGATGCTCTCCTAATGTTTATAGCAGCACTCGGGTCGAATCCTCGGCGATGATACTTTTTAATAGTCGTTTGTTTTTAGTTGATTGTATTCTGATTGGGGGGTTTGTTTGTAGATCTTATGAAATAATTTATGGATGATGTTTGATTTAACATATTGATAATGATTGGGGTGAGTTCATCATTAGGTAGTTAATCTTGTGATATCCTTGAGCTTTGCATTATATTTAATTAAATTAACACCCATGTCACAAGTTAATATTGATTGGAATTACTAAGTGTTAAGGCTTTAATCCAAGCCTTAACTTATCTTAAGGTTTCAATCTCAATCATATCTTGTTGATTGTGGTGTATTTATGGTTCTAATAATCCATGGAAACCACATGTTAAACAAAACAAGTCATTAATCCATGACATGTTAAGTCCAACATACAAAATGTTAATTCAATGAATATTCATCGAGAAAAAACTCTCAATCACTTAACATACCTAATTTATAACTCACCCCAATGAGAGATTTACTGAGAAATTTGGGTGTTTAATAATATGGTTATAATTATTATGATGATAATTTAAGAATAGAAGAAAAAGAAAGGGATAATAAAAGAGTTTTTCATCGAACACACTCACACGAACAATGATGAGAATTAAAAACAGACTTTAGATTGAATGAGGAAGCAAAATAAGGGAAGGGGATTCAACTGTATTTAAACTATTTTATGAACATTAATATTAAACTACATAATTTGGATGATAATAAAAGATATTGAAGAAGAAACTTTCATTAAAACAGAATTACAAAAAAAAGATTACAATAATGAAGAACACAAAAGTAAAAGGAAACAAATAGAGGACGAAAGGTCTTTCAAGTAACAACTTGAGTATTGAAGGTCCTCCCAAGTCTTTGGAAAGGCTTTTTTCGTTCCAATTGATTCTCCCCTCTTCTGAAATACCAACTCTTTTGATGGAGAGGAGGGAGATGTATTTATATCCCATGGAAGTGGACTTTTGGCATTCCCAATCTATCCCTCCTCTTGGATCGATAATTTGAACATCCAGACAACCAAATCTCAAGACATATCCTTCTTAGAAGATGTAGATAATAATTTTGGATGACCTCTATCAAAATACAGAGTCATTTGGACCTATGCATCCAAAGTTATGGTGGTTTGATTAAACAAAGTTAAATTGTCCATTTCAATCCATGCTTTTTATATGGCCAAAATTTGAATGGGTTTTTGAATAGGTATATGCCTTTAAATCTGAATTATTTCTTCAAAAATGTTGGGCGGCTATATCTTCTATTTCACACTACAAAATCGCAGATTGATTTGATCTTTACATCATGATATATGTCATGAATAGTGTCTAGATTTTAATTCCCAGACAGAATGGTGGGATATACTTCAAAGCTTAATTTGGGACCCTTGTTCTTGGATTTGGGCCATAAAATTTTTATCCAAGATTATTTTGGATTATACCGAACACATGGTGGAGTTTCATAAAATATGGGCTTCAAGAGTGAGACCAGTAACTCAATCATCACGGCCGGTCATGTTTCTTCACAAATTCATTGGGTCATCTTGTGTGGTACATATGATCCTTAAAATGGAATAATTGAACCATTATCCATTCTAATTAAATGTTTTATATTTATTTAGGAGTCCTAAGAAATAATAACCACATAATTCGGATCAGTAGGGTGATAATTATAAATAAAATAGTAAACTGACTCAATTGGACTACTTCTAAAAATTCTCAAAAATTATACTTCATACTAAAACATTAATAATTCACACAAATTATGAACATTTAATATAAAATAAGTAAAGGGAGTATATAATATGTCATTAAAATATCAATAACATCATTCATGCTTGGTGTGAGAAGCAAGAAAATGTCAATGATTCATCAAAGGCATTCACACTTTCAAATTTTTCCTCGTCTGCTGATGGAAGAGGGCGCATCGTCCGTGGAAGAGGGTGAGGCGATGAGATTTCCCTTTGTTCTCTTAACATTGGACAATGATCCAATGAAAGGAAGAATGGGTGTAGATGAGGGGATTATACTATAATGTCTTCCATAAAATTGATCTTGGTAGAGGAGGGAGACTTCTCCAATGCTTGCATGGAACAACAAGTGTGAAGTGTACCTTCTCTACTACAGACCTGAGGTTCTGGTTCGCCTCTTTGAGAAGGGAAAGGTCAGGACCCAAACCCTCCTCTAAACTGGGAACTTCTCAATACTGTTCTTGGGATAAAGGTCTATGTGACTATATATATACAAACCCACAAGCATCCCATGAATCCTAACCTCTTTGTGAAACAAATGTGGGAAATATCTAACTGTGGAAATACAAACACAAAATAGTAGACACACTGATGTGCCTTTTCCAAAGGTTTGAAAAGTCATGAGGTTTTGGTGGAGGCTTCAACTTAGTCCCTTTTAGATAAGGTAACCAAGAAAAGAGATACCCTACCATGAACGGATTTTAAAAAGGGTACTTGAGTTGGTCGGGTAGGTCCCCCGCGCAAGTATACCGTGTAGGTACCCCGTGTTGATGTACTACATAGGTAGACCGCACAGGTATGTCGTACAGATCTGATATTCAGGTTGGATATGCAGGTATGCCGTTCATTTACGAATTATTACTAAATAATATGTTTTATATAGGAGAACCAAACCAATGTAAAATTTATAGAAGGAATTTCAAAGCATGCTTATCCCATTTAATTATATCATCTCTCGTGGTTAAGAGAGCTACCTGATACAATTTGAGGGGTCTAGGTGAAAGAGTTTCACAATGGGAGCATTAGAGAGTCTTCGAATTTTTCTTTGTTTTCAAATGGGGAGCTCAAGGGCTCTATTTATAGGAACAGATACTGTGTGGCCGAAGAAATGTTGCTCACCCAGGTACTCCATGTAGCTCCGCCGTGCATGTGCTCCAAATTAGTGCACAAAACATCTTCTGCTGAGGAGATCTTCTGCATAGGTCGGTCGGCCAAATAGATCTGTTGCATAGGACTATGAGGCTACTCCATTGCAAATCTCTTTGGGAGTATTTTTGATTTTTTTGTACTCTTTGAACCTTTCTTTGGGATCTGAAATATCTGAAGTTCTTATTTATAATATTTTTTTTAATTTCTCTAGTAGTGTCCACAGTATATCACAACATTGTGATGATGGTTTTTATCCTTATTTTTCTAACAATTCATGCCATGTTTTTCAAGATAAATTATTTGGTAATATTTATACTTCGGATTTAATCTATCTATGTAAACAAAAAGGAAATTATTTAACTTTTAAGACAAATGAATTGTGTATTTTTTTTATAGAGTACATGGACACTGTAATATATATGATTTAGCTATATTATCCAAAAATACAGTTATTTTCTGATTTTTCTAGTCTTAAGTTTGAAAATGATAGATTCTTTGATGCATGCAAAATTGGAAAGAAACACAAATCATCTATAAAAGAAATTAACAAAATCATTACATCTAAACCTTTAGAACTTATCCATATGGATTTATTTGGACCATCAGGGGTATCAGGATTGGATGGTAAATTATATGTTTATGTTTTAGTAGATGATTATTCTAGATTTACATGGTTATATTTTCTAAAAATAAAAAAATGATGTTTCCACTATTTTTTAAGGTGTTTTCAAAATTGTACAAAATGAAAAAGGGTTTTAAAAAATATAATTAATAAGTGATCATGGTATATAATTTGAGAATCCGGAATTAAATTCCTTTTTTTTAAATCTATGTATTAAACACATATTTTCTAAACCAAGAAAACCTCATCAAAATGGAATTTTTAAAATGATAAGTATAGTTATTCATGAAATATCTAGGAATATGATGAATGAATACAATATTCTAACCTAATTTTTTACATAAGGTACAAGAACAAGATTTTACATCATGATTTGAGTTTTAATAAGACCAATATTAAAAAAGACACCATCTGAACATTGGAATAACAAAAAACCTAAAATAAAGTACTTCAATGTTTTTTGGATGCAAGGTATATATCGTAAATACTAAAGAAAACATTGGTATGTTTGATCCAAAATCTGATAAAGGAATACTTCTGGGATATTCTACTACCTCTAGAGCTTATAAATCATTTAATAAAATTCAAGGATTGTTGAAGAATTAGTTCATGTGATGTTTTATGAAAATGGCCATTTTATTAAAGAGATATATGAAATTAATGATGTTATTGACTCTATTAATAACATGAGTCTTGAAAAAAATAAATTTTATTTTGCAAAAGATATAAGTAAAATTAAGTCATGTTTAAAAGAACATGATACTAAAAAACATGAATGTGTCTTGCCCAAAAAGTCTAGAAATCTAAATAACCACCCTTTAGAAACTTTTATAGGAGACCTAGAAACATAATTTAGAACCAAAAAATGTATAGTAATAATAGTATAATTATATGGCCTTTTATCTCAGTTATAACTGACGACTATTGAAGAATCCTTGGAAGATGAGAGTTGGATGTTATCAATTTTAAAATAGCTAAACCAATTTAAAAGGAATGATTTTTGGGAACTAGTAGAAAGACCAACCAATTATCCAGTCATAGGAACTATGTGGGTCATTATATATAAAAAGTATGATCAAGGGATCAGGACCAGAAATAAAGCTAGATTAGTAGCTAATGGATAAAATCAAGAAGAAGGTATATATTATGATGAAAACATTTCCCTTGTGGCTAGATTATAATCCATTACAATTATTTTACCTTATGTATCACATATGAATTGTAAATTATATTAGATGGATGTTAAGTTTACCTTTTAAATTGTTATTTAATGGAGGATGTTTATGTTGAACCACCCCCTGGTTTTGAAAATTCTCAAATACCAAATACTATTTTTAAACTTATTAAATCTCCCCATGGCCTAAAATAATAACCTAGATCTTGGTATGAAAGATTAACTTCTTTTTTGTAAAAAAATGGTTTTACTATTGGAATGGTAGATCCAAAACTTTTTATGAAATTATTTTGTTAAAAATTGTATTTGTTTAAATTTCTGATGATGATATTATTTTTCATTCAACTAATAAAAAAATCTGTCATGATTTTTCAAATTTGATTCAAATATTTTTTTGAAATGAGTATGAGGGGAGAAGTTAATTTCTATTTAGAATTTAATATTTATCAAAAGGATTGTGTAAATTTTTTAAATAAAAGTAAATGTTATATTGATTTATTAAACAAAATACTTGAAAACTACAAGACATATACAACTCTTATGTGTACCAATATAAAATTAATATGGATCAAGGTGGAAAAACAGTTTACAACAAGCTATATAGAGGTATGATTGATAGTTTTTGTATCTTAATAATAGCAGAATAGACATTATGTTCTCTATATGTATTTCTGCTAGAATTCAATCATATCCAAAAGAGTCCCATCTTACTACTGTAAAAGTAAATTTTGGATATTAAAAAGGAACAATTTTTCAATCTCTAATTTACCCCAAAACATCGGATTTCAATTAAATTTTATATTCAGATACTGACTTTGGAGGTTCTATATTAGATAGAAAAAGTATATTCGAAACCTTTTGCTTTTTAGGAAAATCATTAGTTTCATGTTTTAGAAGGAAACAAAACTCTGTTTCCCTATCAACTACTGAGGCATATTAAGTGTCTACTAGAGTTTTCTCTAGACATGTATTATGGATGAAAAACACTCTACTATAAGTTTTTCTAAACATTAATAATAAAGTTATTTTATGTGATAATATAAGTGAAATAAATATTTAAAAAAAATCTTATTGGCCCTTCTAGGACTAAGAACATTGATATATGACATCATTTTCTAAGATGTCATGTCCTTAAGAAGGATATTTATTAGGAATTTGTTAAAATAGAATATCAATTAACTGATATTTTTAATAAAACACTTCCTAGTGATAGTTTTGATTTTATTAAGGGGAAGTTAGGAATATTTAATTTTAATTAACATCTACTAATTTATTTCCAGTCTCCCTGTTATTATTTTAGTAATATTTATTTAAAATGTTTTATTTGATTTGATTTTATTTTATTTTTGGAAAATCATTTCTTTTTTATTTTATTATATTTTTCTTCTAAAAATTAAAAACATTATGATTACATCCTTAATCAGCATGAGAAAACTGTTTTCCTTCTTCAGCTCTCTTTTTTCTCTCCTAAAAATCCTTTCGGTTTATAGATATTCTTTCAATTTCGGTTTTTCTGAAACCCTAAACCTTCAGTTCCATCAGTCCAAAATCCTTTAGAGATGGAAACCTCACAACGATCCACATATGATGAGTTCGACACCACTACTTACAATTCATGGAAATCTCATAAAGTGGTCCATGGAAAGGTAATTGATTTTGATTATTTAGATTCTACAAATCTGTCGGTCAAGGTGGAAATTTCTTTTCAAGGTTTGGTTTACATTTTTGGATAAGATAGAAAGACGATGGTATATGAAATTGAAGAATAAGAATTCTACAGAAATTCTTCGTTTAGTCTTGGGTTTGAAGAAGACAAGGTTTTCCCTAAGATTAACGATACTATGTTTTCTTTGTCCTCTATAGAAATGGCGGAGATGCTTCATTATCCTCATGAGGGAGAGTTTAAATTTGATTTATGGAATATCGGTAATGGATGAAACACATCCGATGATATATTTTTTTCATTATTTGGAACAATAACTGTCAATAAGGTAATCTCAATAGAACTTTCTACTGATTTTTGGGTGATTTTGAGATTTATTCAATCTAGGATTTCTCTTAGGACTAATGATCTTGATAAAGACCTTTAAATAGACTTATATATCTTGTTTTTGTTTCTAAATCACATAAAATTTAATTTTTATCAGTTTATAATAAGAAATCTAAACTAATTATTCCATGACAATTTGAAGATGTGAAATTATACCAATGGGAGGATCACTTCATTTTTGTTACGTAGGAAAGAAAATATTTTCAGCATGTTTTTTGGTAGATCATTTCACTAGAGACACATGTTGAATGTTGTAACTATGAAGAAAATTGGTTTTTATTGGAGAAAGTTATGCAACAATATTCTGTTATTTGGTGCAAACCAACATCATAGGATGTTTTCAGATGATTAGGATGAGCAAAAGATGATTGCTTCAGTTATAATTATTTGACAGAGGCCTGAAGAAGAAGGAACATTAAGGAAAAAATAATCCCTTGGGAAGAAAAGAATAAGAATTTCAATCAATGTTCCTGGGACTGTATTTGAAGCGGTTTTTGGAGTTGGTCATGAGGCTCAAGTAGTTGAGAATATTGAGAAGGAGGCTCAAAGTCACAAACATATCAGGGAATATATACCTAATCAAGAGACTCATGTTTTTTCATATACTGATGTTTATAGATGTTCTTATACAAGAGACATAACAACTGAAAATGAAGATTTAAGTTTGGCCTTAGTAGAAGTTCATCATAGGGATGTTGTTCCTGATCTTGTCAATCCTTCATTTGAATCTTTTAATTCTCCTCCTAAAGCCTAAGTTATTAAATTATATCTTCTATAGGGTCATAATTTGATTATTATAGAATAGTTGGTAGTTGAGTAAAAAAATTTAAATAATACAAGGTTCCATCAGTACTAAGATCAGAGTTTGAAGCTTATATTCTTCATTTAATTGAATTATATGAAAATATCATTTCTTTTAGAGATATTAAAGAGCTTATGGCCAAAATGTCAAGAGATTTTTTTTGTTAAAGGATGAGTCTATTAATAAGACGATGTTTGAAGAGTTTAAGTTAATGATTTTGAGATAATTTTAGTCTCTCAAGAAAATCAATAAATCATCCACCTATTCTCAATAGTACCCTCTAGAAATGATCAAACATTTTGAAGTTTTTACCTCTATAATGGACTATTTCAATGATAGTCTACAAATTCTTCAGTGTGATAGCATTCCACTAAATGTTATATTGGAAAATTAGAGGCATATAATTTTTCAAGTAATATCAAATTAATCAAGGTTCGGAACAATTATTTATCAAGTCAAGGAAAATTGAACATCATTCAACCAGTCAGATGATGAAGTGCATGCATTTTAAAGATCAATTTGGTTGAGAGTCTGAAGGAAGAAAATGATTCAAGGAAGATACTTCAGCAATGTTAAGAAGTATTCAACAACCATTTCCAGATCCTTATTTTGAAGCTTCTGATGTTATAAGTGTTGTTCAAACCCTTCTTCATAAAGATGATCCCTTTTTCAATGCCAGTTTAGACCAAATCCCTTAATTTTGAATACGCTCTGTTTTATTGTGGATTGTACTCTATATTTTCAAAATTTTAAATTTATTAAAAATTTAAATTTTCATAATTAATTTTTTTGTATCTTTTATTTTAGTTCAATGTTTAATCTACCAATCCTAAATTTATTTTTCACATGCCATAATTTTTTACTATTCATAATAGTTCAGTGGTATATTAAATGTGGTTTATATCATTAATTCATTCAACCAATCTTTTTTATATCACAAAAATTGGGAGAAAATTTATAAGGAGATTAAAGTGAGAATATATGTAAATACCATTTAGGTAGAATATTTTCTAATAACAACATTTCATTAGATAAAATAATTAATTTTCATGTATCTATTTTCTTTATAGAAATAATACTGTGAAATCAAAATATAAAATCATTTTCTATATCTATTTTTGTATATTTAAAAATCATATACTTTATTTAAATATTTTTCTTGATTATGTTCTGGGTTTTGTGATTATCAAAAAGGGAGAGACTATTGGGTATGTGTTGTATCAATAATAAATAAATATTTGTAATGATTTTTATGTTTACAAACACCATTGGTTTTTTTTCTAATGAATTTTTATTGAGTGACTTCTACAAGAATTTATATTCTAAATTAAAGAATTTAGAGTTATCAGAATGAATCTAGAATCATCTTTTCAACCCTACATTTGGAACATAAATTTATGGTTCATCATCCATAAATTAAACTAAGAATTGAAAGGCCTCTGTATGGTATCAACCATACATTACACTAAACATATTTTCTTTATATCAAAACCCCTATGTTAGGAGAATCATGAAATGTATGGATCAACAACCTCATGTTGGAATCTGGATTTTACTATTCATGCCCTATAGATAAAAAATTAGAATGAATGATTAAAAATTGATATATTCGGGGACTTATTCTCAAAAGTTAAATTCATGGATTTTCATCCTTATGCTAATTGTTTTCACGATGCAATATAAAATAACCCTATTCTACCTAATGTAACCCTACACAATGAAAAAGGAACCAACACTACGTGAATTTAACTTACATTGTGTTCTCAACAAAAAAGTTTTTTAAGTCATGTTTTCAATCCTAGATTGTAGAAATGGTCAAGTAAGAATTAAACACTGACTCATGGATCATTTTGATTATTTCAAAGAACTGTGTTCATAAAATAAAACAACTCTTATTTCAAAGGGATGTTACGACTCCCCTGGTCGATTGGAATTTGAATCTCCTTGATCAATAAGGCTATTATTTTGGATCTTGAATTCTAAAGAAAGTGTTATAATATATATATATATATATATATTTGTGTGTGTGTGTGTGATAAGTGATTCATATATGTGAATATATTATTTGAATTATCTTTTAATGTGCTACTACAATGAATAATCGATTCTGAAAGAATCTACACTTTAAAGATATATATGTTTAATATTTTACTATTGTTTTATGTTGATACCTTATTTAAGATCATTTCCAAACAAGGATCACTTAGGATTATTTCATTCTTAAAGATATGATTTTTTTAAGACGAATATATATCAATTGTTAGTTGCTTTCTGTTGCAACATAGAATAAAAACCTAAACCATTCAAATGAAACTCATTTAATTTTTTTTGAGTATAAACTACTCGTACTTAGTTGTGGTGGAGTATCGTCTTATCTATATAATCTGTGGATGACCATTTCTTTATTAAAGAACAAGGATACTTTCCTTTTAGTATTTTTTAAAGGTGTAAACTCCCTACACTCAGTTTTAGATTCTTGGTCATGTGATAAGAGGACCATTCTAATGGAAATTTCCAATCTCGTAGAGAGAGTTATTGGTAGTGTAGACTAGTGGATATTTGTACCAAGAACCACTATAAATATCTATATTCTTTGTTTTTGTTTATCCGCTGCATATTTTCATATAGAAGAAAAACACTAAATATCTTCATTAATTATAGTGGGTGTCAAAATCCAGAACTGCGAAAGAATTTTTAAAAAAACATAATTAATATCCCTATTGTGTTACTTTATATATTCCAACCAAACATAAGAAAGCTTAAAATATTTAGAATTATATCATGGAGTCTCAATTTTGGAAGAAAAAATATATATATAATTTGAGGAAAGGCATGAAATTTAATGTATGGAATCATTTCTTCTTGAAGATATGTCCATGGAAGTGAGTTACAATGTTTGGTAAGATAATAAATCCATATATATGGTACATTATTAATTTATTGATGTTCGATACAATATGATTTGTGTCATATTTTTTGGACGTGACACTTAATATCTCTAATAAACATGATGTCTTTCATGTATCATTGTTATAAAAGTATATTCCAAATCCAATGCATGTATTCGCCACTGAAAAAATAGATTTAGATTATAGATTATCTTATAATAAAGTTCATATGTATATTCTTTAATAATATGAATATAATTATAAAATCAGATAACAAAATTAGCGAAAGTACTTTTGAGTATCATAATTTGGTAAAACAAATGTGAATGATCATGTAATGAATGAAGGAAATATTGCAAAAAAATTAATGTATTGCTGAATAACCCATATTTTAATAATGATTTTATTTAATGTTGGTATAATATTGTAACAAGTATTCAACAAAAAAGTATTCAATCACAAAACATGTAAAATTAATACATCCTAATATTACAACACGACTATAAAATTATATGCACTTGAAATAGTACGACTAGTAATATAGAACACAATATACAATGAATAAATACACTCTATAAAATTTAAGATAATATAATGGGACATAAAATATAGGTAAATAAAAAAGAGTAATTTGAAATTCTAGTATGTCATGATCTAATTGAATTTTCACACCCACAAACAACATTGTAAAATTTAAACAACAAATTAGAACTTTGATTCGAATTTTGTGAATGAAGCATAATGAAAATTGAGAGAAAATTGATTTAATGACCAATTTGGAAAATAATATGTAATTATAAGAAGTGTACATACAATATAACCATTAAAAATTTGGCCATTATAATAGTATACATGATTGTGAGAATAACAATCAGACTATTGTTATAGTAAAATTGCCATTAGGGTAATTAATTAAGTAAAATTATAAGCATGGTTTACTAAGCATAAATTTCATTAAAATAAGAATCTAAATATAATAAAATATTTAATCCATTGATTTACCATAAAGTACTTATAAGCACACATTTCTAGAAAAATGTTTTTTAATTTTTTTAATAAAATAGAAACAGTTATACTATAATTGAATATTAAAATTAAATAATCTAGAAATTAATTTTTTAAAAATAATTGTAATTTTTTGAATCATCACAAAAAATTAATGTGGTATGTGGTTTTTTAATTTTCAAAAATAGTAATGTATGTAGGTGAATAGTGAAATACTATTAAATATGATATTTTCTAACAAGGTAAATTCATGGAAAAAATGTCATCTAAGATGTATGGAAGAGGTGAGAAACCATTATAATGGACTCACATGAAATATATACATATTTGTCCACAATATAAAATAATATTAATAGTCTTAAGAAAAAATTATAAATTAATGAATATTTTAGTTACCCCTCCCCCCACTACGTATGACTACACCTCTCTTCCACCAATTTCTATTCAATTCCAAAACATATTACCTTAGTAAATATATATATAAAATGACTCCCTAAACACTATTATAACATTTTTTATTTTTTAAATTATAAAAATAACATTTTAAGAGGCCTTATGGGGTATTGCGAAGGATTTGTCTCAAGGAGTAAAGTAAGTCTTCTAATTTAATCCCTATAATGAGCATATAGATACATGTTTTCTAATTAGTATAAATTTTTCATATATATTGAACATGGAACTTTTATACCACTAAAATGAAATAAATACCATTACCTTGACTCTTTTTGATATTATGGAATAATTTTTCAAATACCAATGATTGTTACTATGATACCAAAGGGATATTAGAACTAGAGACTGAATAACTCTAAATGATTAATGTTGGTAAACTAATCTAATAAATGAATGAATTATGATAATAAATGGTTGATAATATCTTATTTTATAATTAATAAGGTTTTAAATTATATACTTAATATATAAAATTAAACTATTAAAGAGGTTATAGGATCATCCAAGTGAGTGGATACTTGAGGTAATAATTTATCTTCTAAATCCTCATTTTACCTATGTTTTATTTCTATATTGTATTTCTACTCATCAATGTATTATAAAAAAATTAATGAAATTATTAATTGCCGTGTTTCCTATATTTTTGTGGTTTTAGTTTTTTTACCACTCCTATTTATTTAAGGGGTCTCTCCCATTCTGTTGTCCTTTCTTGTGATTTCTCTCTATCTCTCTATATCTCTCTCTATATCTACCTCTATCAATCCACATTATCTTTATCTTACATGTACCTATCCTTTATCTCATGGATGTATATTATATATATTATACCATTTTAATTTATTGATTATAATATCTTACAACCCATAAATAAATATTTTATCAATTTTGGTATAATTATTCATAAACCCAATCCCATAAATCTTGAGGTCTAATGTCATTATGATATTAGAAACATTATAAATCAACCTATAAATAAAATGTATAATATTTATTTAAATAATAAAAATTCTCCCTCCTTTCAATTTCTACCTTTATTACAGCATATAATACCATAGAAATACGCATAAATTAAAAGTGTTGTATATAAAGCTTTTTTAAGGGAGAAATTAGAGTAAAAACGTGACAATGAAGTAAAACAAATGATTAAAGAGGCGTATATGATTTCATTAAAAAGTAGGATCATATGTATTAACATGGAATCATGGAATAAATGAAATGATATCAAAATGTCATGAAATCATAAATAAATTTGGCATAAGCATATGATAATTCATCACAACATTAGTCAAGGCACTATGCCAAGGCATCATAAAATAATGTGCTAAATTACAATCTAGCGCACCGTATAAGGTATCGCAAAGATGTGATAACCCCCCCCCCCATTGGTTTGGGGATGAATAATTATTTTCCCAACTATCACATCACAAAATGTAGTTTCTTGTGTGTTCCAAAGGAAAAGAACCCAAACCTAAGGATAACCAAGACAAACCCCATGATAAGGAAAGCATTTACATAATCATATCAGAAGGTATAAACAAATAAAGAATCTTAATGTATAATAATAAAATATTTTATTATGGAATATAATATATTAACATGTGAATAAAAAATAATTATTCATTAAAATATATCCAAAGGGAATGGAAAATCATAAAAAAAAATTATTGAATAAGTTGTTGTTGAAATGAACCCCTTAAATAATGTTAAAAAATGTTAAACCACATTAAGAAAAGATAAGAACGTAGCGATTTATTTAATCCCCATAATGAAATATCATAATTTTAGTATAAATAATGGTTTTTTATAAATAATAATATTCATAAGATAGGTGCATGATAAATAATAAGTAAATTTGACAATTCCATTTTAACGTGTTTAATTTAAAGAGGTTCTATAAAGGGAACTTATAAAGATTTCATATCCCTAGAAATGTAAGTGAAAATAAAATAGTATACATAAAGAAACTATGTATTTTATAAATGGATAGAAAATAATAGGAAATAAAAATGATGGTAAAAGAGGGATAATGAGAGAGAGATATACAGAGATAGAGAGAACATCAAAAGGAGAAAGTTAGGGAATTTCCTTACCTTAGGTTTTAATTCACATGAATTCTCCTATAAACTCTTCAATAGATTATTTACATAGTTTATTTTTTATAGAACATTATTAATATTTATTTCAAATGTTAAATTTCATTTATTAATTGAAAGAAGATTACTATGTATGATCTCATAAAAACATGGTACACAATGGCATCAAATATTGAAGACCTCTATAATGATGACCCAGATGAAAAGGCTACCACTCTACAATGGAGCCTCAATAGAGGTACTGTTTCTAAAAGGATTAAACTTCAATTCATAGATTCAGATATTATTTAGGGTGTTGTTTGATTGTGTGATTGTGTACTTGAATATTTTACCACCTTTTCCTTAAATGTGATTTTCTTAAAAAAAAATGTGGTGGTTGTGCATATCAAAAACATGGGGTTTTTAGGTCAACTATTAAAAAACTACATCCGTATTTTGATAGTAGTAAAATTTATTTTCCAATTGTTTTATTATACCATAAATTGTATAGGTACGGATTATTTATCATTATAGAATAATCAAAATTCCAATAGTTTAATAGATATAAAAAAAATAGCTTCCAATCATAAATTGTATATTTTTTTGATCATTTTGGGAATGTAAAATTACAGTCATTATTTCTTATAATATGATTGATACAATAACCAATTTATCATTTAATAATATTAATATTTTATAAATTGAACATTTTTTCCTTAAATTTTTTTAAAAGAAACTATGTAAGGTGGTTATAGATGATTTATGATGTCACCTTTATAGGCACTTGAAACCGACCTTAATTGGATGAATGACATGAACAACCATAAAATGAATATCGTGAATTATATAATGATATATATTATATTTTAGTATAAATATATTCTTAATTTCAATATGGAACAATATTAGAATAATTATTTCTAGATGTGTAAGAAAATAATGAATAAATAAATTGAAAGATAATAGGATAGGTAACTTACATCCCTCCTTGAGTTGACCCCACTATAATTTCACTTTAAGTATTATGGAAATGGAATTTTGATAATACTAGTCCCTCTAAAAATTGATAAAAAAGTTATGGGGGGAATTATTTAGATTATGGAAAATCTAAAAAACTTATGTTGTGCAAATAAGTCAGATGGTGAGTTGTTTTGTCTATAAGGGGTGTAGAGTGGTGTTTTAAAATTAAATATTAGAATGAAATATGATATATCAAAATAGTTATCAAATATGTGATTCAATAGTAAGAGTTTTGTGATTTAATATTAATTGGGACATTAAAATATTCATATAACTTCTAGATACCATAAAATAATAATTCTTATATATTAATACAAAATATGGTAATTATATTGTAAATATATTATATTTTATTTTTCACATATGAATTTTAAGATTTTCAGAAAATACCAAAATATAACACTCACCAAATTTGAACATGTTGTTTCTAAATATCACATCAATACTATCAGAAAAAAAATTTAAATAATAAATTTAATTTTTATGGAAAATAATTATTAATTAGAAAATATTAATTTTTATTACCCAATTTATTTTTGGGACCATTGAATGATTACTTATGGTTTCATATAATTGAATTATTATTTCCATAAAAAGTCAGTGTCTCCTATTTTTTTATCAAATTAAATTTTTATTTTAAATTTTTATAGTTATTATAAAAATTAATTATAGTGAAAAACTCATATGTCTTCTAAAAAATTAAATTTATTCTTCCATTGTGTCAATTATTTATTTTTTAATATTAAGTTTTTTCATTTAAATATTTTATAATATAGATTTTTCTATTTTATTTTATAAGATAAAAAATATATTATTGTACTATTCAAAGAATCATTGTACGATCTCAAAAAAAACATCACATACTCAAATGTTATTGGACAAGAAGTATATATATTGAGTTCATAGATATATTTTAGGTTTATAATTTTAAATAATTAGGTAATAAATAATATATAACAAACCCCAAAATTATAATGTGGAAACTTATCCTTAGTATCTAATCATCCCATATATAAAACTTTTAAAATGAACCATATTTTATTTTCAAAACTAATATTAATGAAATTAAAATGTAATGCTTATTTGTTCTTAAACATATTTAAAAATGATGATTTTTTTAAGAAAATGTTTTAAGAGAATGATAATCTTAGTAAGGGACATAAAATATAATAGATAATCATATTAGTATATTTTACAACCATGTGACCATAAAAATATGTTCCATTTAGAATAATTAACATTGATCATAAAAATAATCATTTAGATACATGTTAAATTTGTATTCCTACACAAGGTATTTTATAAAACTCTTTATAATAAATCACACAGTCAAATTAAAAAACATGGGGGTTTCTTAGAAAACATAAGAACCGATGAAAAAAAGTTATTAGAAGCAAACATTTTTACTGAAAAGGGAAAAATCATTACATACAAAAGGATATTTTTCATAGAATTTAAAGAAAAAATAATTACATTAACACTCATATGAAATCATTGAAAAGTCATGTTGGTTCCTTGGGAAATCATATTTATATAACTCGGAAAAAACCAATATAAGAACCCTTATGATAAACCTTACCAGTGGAATAACTATATGATTGACTTCTAGTATAATTTTCTAGGGAATATAATCCTTACCCATTGAATTAGAGTGATATAACATTCTCATAGAATATTGAATAATATAAAATGGACGTATCATGAATAAAAAATTAAGCTTTCACATTTTCATAATAAAACCATGGAAAAACTATTTGAAACTCATATAAAAAACACTTTTAGATATTGATATAACCTTTCCTTTTAAAACAAATTTTTGAAAAATAAATACATTGAACAAATGGAAGAAGGGTCTTATTTAAGGAAAACATGAAATCTTATACCAGAATCCAAAACATAAAATAATAGTTACAATGGTGGGAAAAACTCAATGATTCCATATTGGTTATAATATAATATTATTTAAGTATTTTAAAAATAAATTAAAAAAATTATTTATTAAATATGTATAAATATTCCTTTTGAAAAATATTTAAATAATGGTATAAAATGTACTTTATAATTTCTTTATGTCTATTTAAATAAATCTATAACATAATTTTTAGAATATGGACATGAAAGAGAAACATTTAAAATGATGTTTTAAATGTAAAGTACCTCTTACCTTGACTATGAATCATTATGTAAGATATTTATATTTCTAAATAATAAACTTATGTGTATTATTTAATTTATTAAAAACATTTTTCATGTTTATATTTCCTTTTGTTTAATTTATTACCACGATATATTCAATTAAATTTTCATTTAAATTCATGTCAGTGGTTCTGATGATATTTGAATCATATGTCTAAAACGAATTCGATAGGTTGAATATAGAAAAAAATTCCATTATTACATAATATATAGAATTGTGATGGAATAATTATCATTTATATACATTAATTATACATTTAAAACCAGTCAAGAAATATGGTTATGGAAATTTAAGTACATTAAAATCATGGAGACAGTAGGTCGTGCGTATTAATGAGTAACAATTCCATTTTTCAAAGATCAAAATTGAAAAGGTATTTATTATTTTATAAATAATATATTATATATTAAAATATAATTATATATATAATATATGTGATATGGTGATGAAAAATGAATCACATCCCTTTATGGAAGTGGTATTCCACACGTACTCATTAACGATATTATAAATTTTCGATGGATGAAAAAGTAATAAAATAGACTATATATACATTTTATAGAATGACAATTATGTCATGTATATAATATATATACATTAATTACACCATTATAAACACATTTGAGAGGTGGTGATGGAAAAATAATACCATCGTTTCGTGAGGTAGTAGTCCTCCATACACATGACCATTGTTTTAATTTCCAATTAAAGGGAAGAGGAGATGAATATTGACAATTAAAATAATGTAATAATATATAAGTATATTAAATATAATATTGATATTATTTCATCATGGTTGAATAATATCCAATGGATGTGGTAGAAGAAACATAATTAAATCATTTTATTAAAATTTATACCTCTTCTTCAGACATTATTCTTTTTAATACACCTTATTTCCTCTATGGATGGTATTATTCCTATTAAAATACCTCTATAATGATGGGAGAGATTTTAGGAAGTTATTTTTGTGAGATAATGACTGATAAAAAACCAATTATGAATAAAATAGTATAGGATGTGCACTTTTATAAGGGAGGGGATACACACTCTTGGAATTACAATAAATATTAAATTAATATAAATTAGTTTTTAGGTTAAAATGGATTAAAATTAATAAAATTAATATATAAAATTATTGTGTGTCGAAATCAAATTTTCTGATAAATATTGTACAAGTTTTGGTTATGTTTCAACCCTTAATGTTTTTTATTGATCCCCATTAACCCTTTTGATGATTGTCATAGTAATAAGATTTTTTACAAATTAGGTTTCAAGATAGTTATTAAAAAAGATAAATTATATCTTAAAATGACCATGGTTATTATTTTTAACAATTTCCCATCCAATTTTACAAATATATTATTTGTATTATGTTTAAATATATTAATAAAACATTATTTATTATTTAATATCATTGATTTCAATTTTGGAACTATTTATTGAATTTGAATTTGAAAAAAAACATTAAACAAAATTAATTTGAATATAATCCATTAAAAAATTCCTAACATATTATATTAATCTAGAAAATTCATCAAAAACAATAATTTATTAAAATTATATTATTTTTAATAATTTTAAATCATTTATTTTATTTTCCTTTTAATTATATAAATATTGATTCTGTGTTGCATAACCATATAAGGAAATTATTTATCTACTAAAAATTATAAAAATATTAACATGATAATGATAAATAATTTATATTTAAAACTTCTCTTTATTATTGGACGTATATTATTTTTATAACAATTAAAATTCTTAATGATATTAAAACAAAGAGAATGAAATTTTGTCTTTTCATTTCATGAAATATTTTAAAGGTAAAAACCATGGAAAAATGAAAAAAAGGTCATATATTATACAATTTGATGATTATGGATGAAATATATTAGGTACATAAAATAAAAAAAAAATAGGGTTACACATTAGTCTTTATCAGATTATTTTTACCCTTAATTACTCGATTTACCCTTACCATGGTGAAATTTATTTACTATTGTTACTATTGATAATGATAAAAAACAAAGGAACTTATTTTAAAAATTTAGACATCATAATTATAAATATGGAACAAAATTTCATGATTCAATTTCTTAATGTGAATGAAAATAATTTAACACTAAAATGCAAAATGGAATAAAAACTGGTTTTTAGAATAAGAAAAAATGTCTTTTTTAATATAAAAATGATTTAATATGAAATTCAACCATAAAATTGATAAAATGGAACTTTACGTGATTATTAGAAATATTAGATAATTAATTTTACTTTGAAACCATTTATGAAAATATAACTTTGTAAAAGTTTGAGACAAAAATATAATTTTCAATAAAAACCAAAAATTTTCCCTATTCACTGAAAAATCAGACTTTTCAGAAAAATCAAAATAATTTACACTAAGATAATTTGAAATGATTCTTTCAATAATAAAATCATATTTATAAAATACAATTTCCAAAATTTGAATAAATTAATAATATTTTCCTCTAGGAAAATAATAAAAACAATTTTTTCAAGGAAACATATTTTTTATGCATAAAATGACACTACTAAAAATTATTTTCCTATTTCCAAAGAAGTAATCAATACTTTTACATTTATTTGAAAAAATTTATATATTTAAAAATATGGTTAATATTCCTTATTCCCACCAATTCAAAAGATAACTAATAACTATCATATTTAAATAATAATATTTCATTGTTTTTTTAAGCTCGGTGTTTTATCTCTCAAACTACATAAAATGTAGTCATTCTTATAAAATATAGGGATATTAGATTCCCCCATTAGAAATTAAATCCTTGAAATTTTTACTTGAACCTGATAATAAATGGTTTGATATTTGAAATTACATTCTCTAAAGGCCCACATCATAAAAGGAGTTAATAAAACATCCTCATGAAAAGTGAGAATGGGATGTATGAAGGTTATCTTGAAAAACACATATTAGGTTTCCAAATAAGATAAAATTAGTGGGAAGTGAAAATATTAAAATGGAGGAAGATTTAATGTCCAAAATAATGATGGAGTGTTATATGATATATTGATCCCAAGAAATTGAATGATCAAATGAAAGTCAATAGCCACAAAACCATAAACCAAAATTGTGTGAAACAATACACTCGAGCCATTGGAAATGAAGGCAATATGGTTGAATTTTTGTTTCACGATTATTTTACAATAGTTGAGTAATTATTTTACCTTATAAACTATGAAAATAATGAAATATTCTTACTTGAAAATTATAATGTAATCTTTTCATCAATTTCCACCATAATATCATCTTTTACTCCAAATAATAACTGTTGAAGTGGAATTTATCATGCGTGAATCACTAAAATAAAATTCTAACTAATAAAATAATTATAAAAATTTATAATGAGATATTTATAATATATTTATTATTTAATCAAATAAAAAATGGTTAGCCTCGTGTAAGATAATTCTTAAATTTAATAAACCTTCATCTGAGGAAATAATTCATGAATCTTCAAAATTCAAAAATAATAAACAAAGTTAAAACTAAATCATTCAATTAATAAATATTCTTCAAATTCCCTAAAATATTCCTAAATATGATTGAAACCAGAATATTAGAATGAATTTATCACATATTATTCTAATGAAAATTTAAAAATTATCTCCAAATAAAAAAATCACTATTAAATTCTAAAACCAAAAACATATATACCATAGTTATATAATCTCAAAGATATTCTAATCATTTACAAAAATGATCTAAATCACAATAAAACCTCTTTAAAATAAAATATTATTCAAAAATATAATTCAACCTTTAATCCTAAAAAATACCCTAAGATTTTATTTACATTACTCATATATTATTCCCTAATATAGTGATCTTATTTTCAAATAACATTATTGTCATAATAAAAAAATCAATTATTAGCCCTATGGTTATCTTTACAAAAAATATGTATTCCTAGTATCAACATAATCTTTATTTGTAATGTGATACTAAATAGTACATTATATAGTCTAGTGGTAGGAATTTCCCCATTATTGACCTTTAGTTGTGGGTTCAATCCCCATAGACTTTCTAGATTCGCCGAGTTTCCCAATTTTTTAAAAAAATATATTAATATAATTCCTATAAAATTCTCAAAAAAATATGATGAACATGTTAAATAATATCATTAATCATATAACCTATTTTAAACCTCTTATTTGTTATATACATTCCATTTTTTCCCAAAATGAAATAATATTAATTGACTATCATTTCCTTAACATCAGGAATATATTGGCACAAAGTTTTATTTATCCCTTTACCATATTTCCTTAAATGGGTATATCTAGAAATTATCACCTTTTACTACATCACCCTTTGATGGTATCAATTCTATCTTACATATTTTTACATATTTTAGAAACAAAATATACTATATAATAATCCTTACGTGTGTCATTCTACTCATAATATCTATATTAAATCATAATTTCATTGATAAACACATTCATCATTAAAATTCCTTCTTAAACTTATAACCATGATTAGTTATCTAATTTCATTATAATTTATTCCAAAAAAAACTATGATATGAAATATTTATTTATGATTTTTCAATATCAACTCAATCTTGTTTCATATATAGGACATTAAAAAAAAATTCGTACCTAAAATCCAAACATCACAGTTTTCTTTTATATTTTTATTATACACTATATCATCCAGAATAAATTCTATATCTTTAACAAATAATTTGTGTCCTTGGGGGTATTTCACATTATAAATGTGATGGATGAGTTGAGATGTTGAAATTAAATAAAATAAATACCATGGCCTATTGAATTTTTATAGAAATTAAATGGTTTTGGTTATATCAAATTGTTTTTTACAGGTGATTTGGATGTTCAAAAAAATTTCAATATTATTTGAACAATTTTTTTCTATGATAGTAATGATTAAATCATAATGAAGTTATAAAAAGTTTTTTATATATCCTTTTCATTTCATCTTGTTAAATTATCTTTAATATGTAGAAAATAACATCATTAAAATAGTAAATTAATTATTGCATGTTAAAATGAAAATGGTCCTCGTAAAGATGATAACCATCAAAATTATATAATACTTTAACCATAAATCATTAAAAATAACCTTAATAATTTAATACTTAATGAATATTTTAACCTCAATGGTTATATCATACCTTTCAACTTATATCCCAAAAATGTAAAAACACTCTTCTAAAATAATCCTTCACATTTAACCTAAGGGTTACATTTACCTCGGCCTTATAAATTGTCTCCCAAAAATATCATTAATCAGTATTAAATATCATCAAATAAAACCTAAAATTTGATTTATAATCCTTTGACATTATCATTATACTTAATATTATAAACTAGTAATGGTATCCATATCTTTTATTCTAATCTCAGATGAAAACATCATAATCTCTAAAGTTATCTAAACTTCTGTTTTGATGCCAACACAAAGGACATAACCTTAAACATAACATATTCTCATGTATTTGGACCAAAATTAACATTATTATATCCAAAAATAAAATTTAAGTTTATATTTTTATATAATTATGTCATTACTCTAACATAACAAACAAATAAATTTCAAATTTGACACAACCACTCAGTATCCATTTTTCCAACAATATAAAACTATTAAAATGAAACATGTTTTCTATTCATGACTAATATTAATGAATTTCAACTCGACTTATTAATTATTATTTTCCATCCTTAAACCCTTATAAAAAATATTTTAAAAATATGGGATTATCACAAAAATCTAAGTAATTGACATAAAAAGTAATATAGAACCCCATTAGTCTATTTTAGAACAATGAAATAATAAAAAGTCTTTGCCTTCAACATAATAAACATTCAAAATAAAATAAATAATTTAATTAAAAATTAATTTATAATTCCTTCCCAAAAAGTCTCATATAATACTTTATATGAAACCATAAATGAAAAATCATAAACATGAGGGTTTCTTAAAAACCAATAGATCCCATAACACCGTTTTTCCAAAAAAAAGGAAATAATCATTGATTAAAAAAATATATTTTTCATAACTTTTGAAATAAAATATTTTCAATAAAAAAATTAATAATTAATATTATAAAATTCAAGTAGGTCTCTTGGGAAATCATCTTCATAGACCTCTTATAAGATTACTTACAAGAACTCTAATAATTGGAATAATAATAAAGTTGACTTCCATATTTAATTATGGGGAAAACACAACCACTAAATAATTAATTGGAGATAATACCATGAAAAAACTATAATAAAAAGTTTCCAAGGACCATATTAAGAATAAGACCATTTAATCATGCACCCTTTCATTGTAAAACACATGAAAAACCTATTTAAATATGTATTGAAAACACTTTTTGATATCGAAATAACAATTACTTTAAAAAATCAATTATCATAAATTAAATACCTTTAATAAAGGGAATGGTGGTTTTTTATTGAAAAAAACATATAATAAGGACACCAAAACGTAAAATAATAGTTTCATAGGTGTGTAAAATTCATTGATGTTGTATATATTAAAATCGAACATTCTTTTTGTCAATTGTAAGGAAATTTAAAAAGTTTCATATAAAATACATAGAAGGATTCCTTTGTAAAACCATTGAATGAAATATATTACAGGACATTATAAATCTTTTATGATAATACAAATAAATTAATTAATTAATTTCAATAACATGTATATTGAAGTGAAACATTTAAAATGAGGTTTTTAAACTAATGTTTCCCTTACCATGAGTTTGAATTTACACATACATACTTTATCTTTCTGAATAATAAAACTATATTAATTATTTAATTTCCTAATAACCTTTCTCATTTTTATATTTCCTTTAATTTTATCCATTACCATTTTATATTCAATTTTATAATTATTTAAGTTCTTGTCAGATGTTTTGATGATACTTAGCTCATATGTCCAAAATGAAATTGGTAGGATGAAAATGGTAAATGAAGTCATTATTACATTATCAAACGAATAATAGTCAGGAAATAATAATTATTTTTATACATCCATTATACTTTTTAAACAGACCATGAAATATGGTTATGAGCAATAAACTATGTTACAGTCATGGAGATGGTAGGTCGTATGTACGCATAAAACCCATTTCAATTTTTTAGTGATCATAATGGAAAGAAGGAAAGTATTATTTTATAATTATATAGTTATAATTATATCCTAAATACAATA
Organism: Viscum album; assembly: GCA_963277665.1. Lineage (NCBI taxonomy): Eukaryota > Viridiplantae > Streptophyta > Magnoliopsida > Santalales > Viscaceae > Viscum > Viscum album. The sequence goes on along the minus strand of OY728139.1, from coordinate 681,645,335 downwards.
TAATATCTTTAAATATACTTAAATATATCATCGATTACCTAGGGATAAAAAAAGAATCACATCACTTCATGGAGGTGGTAGTGCACATGTACACACGAAAAACATTATCATTTTTAATGGATGAAAGGGTAAGAAAATATATGTTATATTGTGTTTATATTATAATGGTTATGTAATTATTATAATATTATAAATTAAATACAACATTATAAACATGAATGATATGTGGTGATAGAAAATGAATTATATAGGTTTGCGAGATGAAAGTCATCTATAGACATGATCGACGTTTTTATTTCTCATTTGATTGATGGATATTGATTATTACATTAGTATAATAAAAAATCCATATATGTGAGATATCGGTTTTGTTATTTCATCACGGTTTTGTTATTTCATCACGGTTGAATGATATTTGAAGGAGGTGTAAGAAAAAATAAAACTAAAAGATTTGTTTAAATTCTAGACCTCTTTATTGGAAAATCTCATTTGCCACCACTTAATCCATATACGGTTGGTATTATTTCTAAAATAATGGCCTTTAACATGAGGTAAGGGATTCTAGAATTGTATTTTAAAATATTCATTTATGAATAAAGGGTTTTTAAGTGTGATGTAAATTGGAGAGGATTTTTTTTATTATAATAGTGGGGAGGGGAAACATGGAATTATATAAAATATTAAATTAATATAACTTAATTTTTAAATTAAAAAGGTTAAAAATTTATATAATATTATTCTAAGAATTATATTATTCTAGATAATCTAATCCAACAGAAATGTTACTCATTTTGGTGATTTTTCACCATTATCAATTTGTTTTAATCCTATAATGAGGATTCTGATGATTACTATGCTAAAAAGGTTTTTTACTCTTTAGAGGTCATGAAAGAAACTATAAAAGATAAATTGGCCCATAAATGGGTCATTTATGATATTTTAATCACATAAACCTGGGTTGATCCACTTTGGTAGATTCCCATCATTTATTTGCATTGGGATTCACTATTGCAGCTTGTCCATATGATCTTGATTAACTCTTGATGGTAATTTCTCTCTTGCATGCAATTTCTCCTTTCTCTAGGTAGTGCCATCAAATTTTCTACTTGTTCTTAGTCTTGTTAGATGACACTTAGGCCATTTTTCTACATTTCAGTTCCCTTTTTCAAGACTTTTATAGACTATAGATCTAAGGGCCTTGTTTATAGCTTAAATTTGATGCCCTTAACCCATGAGGTGATTTCTTACTAGAAGACAAGTTGTTTCAGTTAGTTTGATACATTGCGAACTATTGTTGGACCTTTTTTGCTACATCATTATGTGTCTCTCCCATTTTTGTGTTGGTGTAAACCCATTACATCTTAAGAATACATTGTAAAACTTTTATTTTAATAAATTCACTTGGGGAATGAATTGGGTGACCAATTCATGTCACTATTTGTTTTAAAAAACCATTATTTATTCTTTAATATCATTAGTAACAATTTTGGAACTATTCATTTAATTGGACCTTGAAAATAATATGATAGCAATGAAATTCAAATATTATACTACCAAAATAGATAAAATGTTATATTTATGTATAACATTGATGTATGAAAATAATTCATTCGAATAATATTACATTTAATATTATTAAAATTAGTTATTTAATTTTCCTTTTATTTAGAAAGATTAAATTTATGTTTTGAATAAGAATTTAATGAAATTATATTATCACTATTTTTTAAAATAAATTAATATGATAAATAAAAATAATTTATACATAAAACTAAAATTTATTACTCAATGAATCCTCTTTTCATTTCTTTGTAAAAAAATTAAATATAATAAAACATAGGGAATGGTAGTTTTGAGTTTTTGTTACATAAGATTTTCAAAATCAAATCCAAATTAAAAAAAGCCATATAATAAAATTTTAAAAGATTATGGATGTAATATAATCTTCTAATAAAATTAATTCAATTTTTAGGGTTACATTTTACTCTCAATTACTTTATTTTGAACCTTAATTACAATATTTAACCTTACCATATTTACAAATATTTAATATGGTTAGTATTTATATAAATAATATATATGGAAGAAATTTAAAAAAATTACATCATATTTTAAAATATCGAACCCATATTTCCTGATTTAATTTCAATAATTTGAAGAAATTAATTAACATTAAACCGCAAAATACAATGAAAAACTGTTTTTTAATAAATGGATTTTAAGTATGAAAATATTTTTATACCAAATTCAACCATAAAATTGATTCCAATAAACATAATTGGATTATTAATAAAATTTAAAAACAAATTTTTGTTTTCAAAACATTTAAAATAAAATAAATTTTTTGAAATTTTTGAAATAGAAATATTGTTTTCAATAAAAATCAGTATTTTCACTATTCACTGGAAAATCAATATTTTCAGAAAATTCACTAAACATCACTCTTGTAATTTTTACATGATGTTTTAAAAAAAATAATTCATTTTTATAAAATATAATTTATAAATGTGTTTGAAATTAACTATATTATCCTATCACAAAAATAAAGAATATATTAATTTTGAAGGAAACCTTATTATCAATCATAAAATGAATTCACTAAAAATTCATTTCTTATTTCATAAGAAATGATAAATAGATTTTTATTATTATTAACCTTATATATATATATCATAATTTTTTTAATCCTATTCATACCTGAAAATTCAATATCTTGGTTATAACGGTCATATTTAAATAATAATATTCCGTGGTTTGTTTAACATCCAGGCTACATATTTTATGTGATATCGAACATATTCATAATTTTAAAATCATGGGTTATTATATAAAACTTTATAAATTTTGTATAACCATTACAAATTCCATAAATACCTCTTATTTCTATTATTTTAAATTTACTTATATCTCTCTCAGGGATCTATATTTCTAATTATCGGAATTCTGATTATATTTTTTATTGATTTTTTGTATTGTTTTTGAAATCTATGAAAATTTTTGGGTATTGTGATGAACATGAATAAAATTTTCTTTTTTTATTATTTACTTGTGTTTATTGTCTCTTTAAACTAATTTCTATTTTATGGATTATATTCATACTTTTTATGTAATATTCAATGTTAGTGTAATGAATTTATGCTTGTTATTGCCCGACAGTCTATAGCCGGTCGGTTCTTCCCTGGTCAAGCAGCCCGTGGTTGCGGGCCATGGTTCTTCCGCACGCGGCCGGTGCACGACCACCTCTTCTCCCATCGCCCCCTCTTCCAACGTGCCTCAATCGCAAACAAATAGACTACGAAGGGTCGTCGGGCCGTGTGCGTTCACCCCGCGCCCTCTGCGTTAGGCGGTAGAAATTGGCCAAAGTGAAACCATGTTTCTCAACATAGAACAAGAACAATTTTAATTAATTAAATTTTAACATAATTCCCCCTACCTTGATTATGACATTGCACATCGTCATGTCGTGGAAAGAGGAGAAGCATCGTGGTAGAACGGCGTTGTGGGGAGACGACATCAACTCATTGACGTCGAGGAAGAAGAAACCAAAGATGGCACGTCATCGGCGTTCCTTTTGGGTGGCTTCTTCTCCTTTGTCTTGGCCGAAGATCGAAGGTGACGATCGTCGTTCTTTGGTGGTACTTCATTGAAGGAAGAACCCTTCTCTTCTATTTCTTAAGAGCCTCCTCCATAGGATATTTTCCAACCCAAAATTATGTAATGGATTCTCCAATATGTTATACTGCCATGCCTTTTAAACATTAAAAATCTTGAATTAATTAATTAATTGTTGATCAATTAAATAACTAAGAGGTGTTGGCATATTAAATAGGGAGAGAGGGAGGTGGGGGTTTAACTATAATAAATGGAAGGTGTTGTCAAAATTAATTAAAGGGGAAATAATGTGGAGTTGAGGGGTGGTGAAGGGTTAGGGCTCGTGTGGGCCCCACCTCAAAAATATCCTATCATGGGAGGTTATTTGGGTGTGGGACCCACCTTTAACTCCCTTTGGGAGGAAAATAACCACCAACAACAAATAAAAATATCGAACACATATTTTTCTTAATTTTTAACAACAGCCCGAAAAATAGCTTTCAACCCGCATAAAACGCAACTGCAGTAAAGGTCCCCTTAAGAAATTATCGGCGCTGCAAGTTCATCGGTGCCCTTGGATTTCGATTACGAGCACTGGTTAAAAATATAGAAAAACCCGCTCGTACATATACTAAACGTACTCGAACAAAACATCAGAAATTGATTCTGGGCACACCGGGCCTCGGAATCAGGTGCTGTCAGAAACTGAGTACTCATAAAATTCCAAAGAATTAAGAAAAAAATTCCTTGAAATTTTATGGTCATTACATTACTCCCAACTTAGGGCTTTACGTCCTCGTATAGAAACAACACACACCAAAGAAAAAAATGAGGTACTGAGCACACATCTGATCCTCCCGCTCCCATGTGCTCTCCTGGAGGTTCCCGTGCTGCCAGCAAAACCGCATCAGAGGAATTGATTGTCCTCATAAGACCCTCTCCTGTCGATCCTCAAACTCTACCGGAACCTCCGTGAAATTCGCCCCGTCATCGATATCTAGCTCTTCGTGGTCGATGATGTGGGACGGTTCATGCACGTATCTTCTCAACTAAGATACGTGGAAGACATCGTGCACCTGGTGCAACTATGGTAGAAAGGCCAAGCGGTAAGCTACCTTGCCTATCCTGTTGAGGACCTAGAATGGTCCGATGATCCTCGGAGATAACTTTCTTCCTCGGCCACATCTCCATAGACCCCATCAAGGTGAGACCCATATAAAGACGTGGTCTCCATTCTCAAACTCCAGTCGTCTCCGTCTCCAATCAGCATAGTATTTCTTCCTGCTCTGTGTATTCTTCATCCGCTCCTTGATGATCTTCACCTTCTCCATCAAAGCTCGTACCATCTCAGTTCAGTAGGAAGTTGGCCGACTTGGTAAGTCAGTTGACGATCACCCTTCTTCGCCTATGACCTGTAAGAGATGCTAAGATTTCTCCTTTTCTGAAAAGATAAATCTGGTCTCATCCCCCAGATAAACCATGCCCATTGCCTAATACAGTCCATCCTGACATGAACAATACTAATTCATGTCATGGACGACGTCGTAAGGCCTCTATGCTATTACAAAGAGATCGAACCATTACTCTCGCCTCAAAGGGTCGAGTCACACTGTCGGCATCAGTGTGTGGTCACTGAGTCTCCTCCAGTAGGAATATTGAAAGTGAGGTTCAATTCAATGGTTTCAACCAGAACCTCTTAGTATTTACCACACAAAAAGAAGGAAATCAAACATCACAAGGACAAGTGTATTTTATTACTACAGCTCCAAGTACAAAGAGACAAAGCAGCCACAACAATGACATTAACGAAGCTAGAGACATCATGAATAAAGGTATCTATTCTTGGAACTAGTCCCACTCTTGTCCACCTTCTTCCGTAGCTCGAGGTGAACCACCTCAGAGTGGGAGTAGTAGTGCTTGATGACTCTGACCACCATCCGTTGAAGGACCTGCTCCACTGCCTTGTCCACCACTCGGCTAATGCTCAAACTCCCGCCATTTATTCTGTCTCGGTGGCTCCCCCAATGCCTGCTGATCAACTATGTGGGGATTCGGACAATCACACGCTTTGTGACCCCATTCCCTACAGGAATAATAGAACCTTCTCAACTCAGGTCTTCCTCAGCGTCGGGTGCCCCGCACCCTCGTTTCCACATCTTGAGGTCATCTGTCAGTAGGTATAACCTGCTCGTGACCCTATTTCATCTCTCTACCGCCTAAAGATGACTCAGCTACTGACGGAAATCCCTACGGCAAGAGCAGCAGCTCCGGAGCACGCACAGAGTGTAGAGTCGCTGGTATAAACTCCACCCTGAAAAAACCCTCAAATTTTCCCCAGGTGAAGGTCGTCTCGTCGCAAAACTGGAGCATCTGGCTCCACCACCTCTTAGCTACTCTTTGAATGAGACTAACAACTAGGTACACCACCAAGTCAGCGGGTGTCCCAGCTGTGTGGAAAGATCGTGCTACAAACTCCAACCAGTACCCATCCGTCTGAAAGTCTGTCTCGCATCAAAACCGCAGAGGACTCTGTTATAGGAACCTGTGCAACGCGCTCAAGCGGCGCGCACCCTCTGCAGTCGGGGATGGTGTCAATGGTTTCCCAGCGGTTAGTAGTACCATTGGTGATCTGTTGTGATGGGGCCCTACACTGTGGCCTCACTGCTCGGTGGGATATCATCGCGCACTCCACTCGGAACCCGCGCTGACTGACAGGGTAATGACATCCTGAAAGAAACAGATGTGACACGGTCAAAAGACTATACATGGTGTGCTAACCTGGTTTGAGCTGGCTTAAAGTAAAAACTATTGAAAACACACACGCAATCAGTGTTTTTCTGCACTGAGTCGGAAATCATTAGTCAGGGTACTGGTGTATGGATACGTCGGCCGCCACACCAACACTGGACTTCCTGAACTAAAAAACACACTCGATACCCTTAACACTATTATTTCATAGAAAAGAAATATCAGAGTCCTAAGTTATATAGTAGAACTGACTCCTATGATACCAATTTGTCACGACCCGTCCCCCGGGGCCCATATCGTGACTACCCCAAGCCCGCCTTCCATAGGCCAGAGGCTAGCAACTAGCACCAAAGGCGTAACTCCCAAAAAACAGGGAAGGCATTGCCTTTATAAAACGTAAACACACACAACCAGAGAACCAGCAGAAGCAAACACTAATTAAAGAATTATAACAAGCGTGCTGAAAGTACAAAGGGTCCGGAAATACGAGGCCAATAGAAAGGTACATCTACAACTGAAAGAAAGTAGAACTGAAAAGACAAACAACTGAATGGTGAAGCAGCTCCTGGATCTTCGTCAGGGGTCCTACCTGAATGGTAGGTACAGATGTCCTCCTCAGCACTCCGCATCTATCGGTCCACTCAGTGTGCCATCACTCGAAGTGTCCACCTCTGGGTATCGTCCATTCCTCGTACACTCTGCCTCGGTCAGTGCTGTTAATCATCTGCATCAAACACAACGAGGTGAGGGCATAGCCCATGCAGGGGTGGGTATAACGTTACTCAGTAGGGACCCAGAGACCCTCAAGGTCTCACTAAATCCAACAAGGATCAACCACAAAGAATGATCTCAACAGATAACCTTTACTTAGGTATATTACCATACATATACCTAAGTTATCAAGTAACCCATCTCAGTCATGATGAAAACACAAAGGTCATTGACTCATCTCAAACCAGGATTTTCATTATCAAAACCACAACTGTTGGAGAACTCCTCCTCTGTCGAGTACAATGGCCCTGTCGCGACCCCGAGGTTCTACTCACTAACCTTAGACTGTTGAGGTACTCCTCCTATCGAGTATCGCGGGTCTGCTGCCAAACTGAGTGCTCCTCTGTTGTGGGTCTGCCACCCCAAAATAGTAGCACTACCCCTAATAGCCTACAGAGGTAATCCTCATATCGAGTACCATGGGTATGCGGCCAAAACAGGCACTCTGTTCTCCATGGGTCTGCCGCCAAAACGGGTGCTCCGTCCACTAGGCTAATCGACTCACTCGGAGTCGAATCAGTCAAGCAGTCGTCAGTTCTACAGCTACTAGGTCTCCGCACCCCGTACGCTCGTCTCTGGGAGGGTCCACTCCATGAGATACTGGTCGATACTTCCAAGTGTCACGTAGTCTCACGTGGAAGTATCTCAAAGGACTGCCTCGTCATAGGGGTCTCAACGCAATAGACGGCGCGTCAATCAGACGCCCGGTCTATGAGTTATTATCATTTCCGTTCCAGGGGCCCGGTTGGATTTCGGGTACAATCCAACCTGTACATGCTCAAACCACATCTGAATCATGTGTAGAGTATTCAAAAAGAACTGTCTCATCAAGAGGAATCCAACATAGTCAACGGCACTTCAATCGGACATCTGGTCCTTAAGTTATAAGTGTTTCTGCACCGAGGGCCCAGTTGGAATTATGTTCGTTCCAAACATCGCCGTTTTCCAAAGTCATCCAAAACTCACTTAGAGTATCTCAATAGGACTTACTCGTCACGAGGGTCCCAGTGCAGTAGACAGAGCGTTGATCGGACGTGCGGTCTTCATGTTATTTACGTTTAAGTAAAAATGGGCTCGGCCCGTTAAGCCTAGTGGGCTGGCGGGTCAGGTCAACCCAGAGTTGGCGTGTCCGACTCGGTAGGGCATTGGATTGGACCAATGAAATTCACATCCCGGTGGGGCGTAGCCCAGCCCGGCATGGCCCGGACTTTCCCGGCGCGGTGCGGACGGCCCGGCAGGGCGCGGCCCGACCGCGGCTCGGCCGGCTGGTCGTGCGGCTCGGCCCGAGGGGGCCGAGGGTCCGCGGTGGATGGAGTGGCCCCCCGGCTGCCCGAACCAGCGACGGAAAGTGGCGCCGCCCTCCCTAACTGGCTGCCAAAGCCTTCCGGACTTCTTGGTGCAAGTGGACCACTCGGGCGGGCCGCGGTCCTGTTGTGCGGCACCTTTGGGTGTTGCGGATTTCCTTTGCCCGGCCGACCGATTCTTCCACCAAATCGGCCCGCCCCATGTGGGCCGCGGTTCTCCACAGCGCAGCGCCATGGGGTGCCGCGGTTTCTCCCTTCGGCCCGACCGGCTATAGCCGGCCGGTTCTTCCCCAGTCGAGCGGCCCGCACTTTCGGGCCACGGTTCTTCCGCACATGGCCGGCGCACGACTGTCGCTTCTCCCGTCGCCACCTCTTCCAACGTGCCTCAATCGCAAACAAAGAGACTACGGAGGGTCGTCGGGCTGTGTGAATTCGGCCTGCGCCCTCCAAGTTATGTGATAGCAATTGGCCAAAGTCAAACCATGTTTCTCAACATAGAACAAGAACAATTTTAATTAATTAAAATTGAACGTAATTCCCCCTACCTTGATTATGAGGTTGCACGTCATCAAGACGCGGAAAGAGGAAAAGCGTCGCGGTAGAACGGCATCGTGGGGAGACGGCATTAACTCATTGAAATAGAGGAAGAAGAAACCTAAGATGTTTCATCGTAGGCATTCCTTGCGGGTGTCTCCTTCTCCTTTGGCTTGGCCAAAGATCGAAGGTGACGATCACCATTTTTCGGTGGTTTTCGTTGAAGGAAGAACCATTATCTTCTATTTCGTAAGAGCCTTCGCCATAGGATATTTTCCAAACCAATATTATGTGATGGCTTCCCAAATATGTTATACTACCATGCCTTTTCGACATTCAAACTCTTTAATTAATTAATTAATTGTTGAACATTTAATTAACTAAGAGGTGTTGTCATATTAATTAGGGAGATAGGGAGGTGGAGGTTTAACCATAATAAATGGAAGGTGTTGTCAAAATTAATTAAAGGGGAAACAATGGGGAGTTGAGGGGAGGTGAAGGGTTAGGGCTTGTGTGGGCCCCACCTCACAAATATCCTCTCATGGGAGGTTATGTGGGTGTGGTCCCTACCTCTAGCTCCGCTTGGGAGGAAAATAACCACCAACCACAAATAAAAATATCAAACACATATTTTAATTTATTTTTAACAACAACCTGAAAATTAACTTTCAACTCGCATAAAACGCAACTGTGGTAAAGGTCCCCTTAAGTAATTATCGGCACTGCGAGTTCATCGGTGCCCTCAGATTTCGATTCTAAGCACCGGTTCAAAAGATAGAAAAACCCGCTCGTACGTTTACTGAACGTTCCCCAACAAAACTTCAGAAATTTATTCCGGGCACATCGGACCTCGGAATCAGGTGCCGTTAGGAACTACGGACTTGTAAAATTTCAAATAATTAAGAAAAAAAATTTCCTTGAAATTTCTGAGTCTTTACAAATTCCTCCTTAGGTTACCATGTTTTCTATTTAAGTAGATGGGTTCTATATAAAACTAGCAAGACGAGTTGTCATATTGTATTGAAATTTGTATCAATTTTCCAAGATGTATATCATTTTCTCCTCATAATAGATATCATTCTGTAACAACAACACCTCTATATTCGTTATATGTGAGTCATCTACTATGTACTTCTTATAGATAGATATGTAGAACACACAATTTACTTGAGACAGGGTTAGTGAGAGTTATATTCAATTTTCCAAAAATTCAATATGATCAAGGGTATCAGAGGGTAATATTTATCAGGGAAATAACATTACCTTATTCTCAAACCTTATGACTCTCTTCAAGATTGATATATGAAGAAACACTTTATCTCTGACCCCAAACTAAAATTCTCAATAATGACTATCAACATTTATTTTTTGGGAACAATTTGAAACTCTAATATGTTTTTGAATTTATATGAACCTCCTTTTAATTTATCTAACAAGATAAATTTCTAATGTAATATTTTATATTACATCATCCAAACATGTTAGAGAAATTTTTTTCTTTAAATAGATAGATATATTAAAATCTTTATAGATTATTGAGTAGAATATATTATTGTATGAAAACTCAAGTAGAGAAAGATATTGATTCCATAGTTCATTGATTTGTATTAACCATTCTATACTTGTTTTTTCTAGAGTTAGAATGGTCCTTTTGTATTAAACACCTTTTTGAGGATAACAAACCATATTTATGTTTAGATATGTGTTCATGTAAAATTAATTTATCCATAAAATCTTTTAGGTGAACCTTGGATACAAATGTGATACCACTGATAGTTTAGTTCTATGTAGACTCATCATATCTCAAATTTACATCATCTCAACTTTATCATGGGAGAGATATTATCAAATTTCAATTAAGATGGTAGTTTTTGTAATTTTATTTACCATAATCCATATATAACAGATTCCTTTTTATGTCTTTGGGATACAATTGACAATATCCATAGTGATGTTCTCATATTCTATGTTTGTATAGGTAAGCATTTCATCATCCCCTAAAATAGTTAACTTTTTTACCTTCACATTATGTTATACCATATAAAACAATTTACTTTCAAAATAATCATTCTTTATAATTTCCAACCAGTAGTAATCTCAAAGATCTCTATATATCCTTGGGATCCCTAAATGGATAGAGAATTTTGATCTATGTGAACCATATAATATATCTATATTTATATCAAGCTAGAATGGTACACATAATCATTTACCAAATTATACAATTCCTTATTCAACAATTTCAAAAAATTAATATTTATCCATCCTTATTGAATCTGCCTTGTTTTTTATCTATATATCATCCATTTGAGATTGCTTTATCTTCTCTAACATGGATGTTTGAGAAATAATTTGATAATGTAGGATGTATTTCCTTCTATTGAGATTCCAAAGTACATATATTTCATGTCTAATAAGATGGGATCTTCATTGATCCCCATAATAGATAAGGTTGGATGAAATTTATTACCTAGAGAATCTTTCACTTTAATCTCCATCCTAAGATATTAATCTAGTGGATAGTTATTGTCCTTGATCAACTCTAACAATGTTTTTTTATTTCATACTTTGCTCCTTCTATATTAATGTATAATTTATACTATTTTGATCTATATATATTTAACAATTCTCTCTATATATGTAAAACTTCTCTATATATAGACAATTACTCTAAATAATTAATGCGATGATTATTGAATCCAACTCTAGATCACGTGTTGGAAATTTTTTATCCTGGAATTTTACCAATATTATGGAATAATCTATAACATTATCATTTTTTATGGGTAAAAAATAAAATCCCTTCTTTAAAGAACTAATTTTTATTATAACTCCTTCCCCACATTTGGGTAGTCTGAGTACATATGTAGTGATTTTCATCCTCTTTAACTTTTTAAAGATCAAATTACATGCATCTACCATGAATAGTTTGAGTCATTTTTGTTTTACCATGGTTAGAGGAATTGGAAATCATGATATGTTTCTAAGAAACTGTTGATAGTTCCTAGATAACATGAGGAATCTATTTATATTTGTTACTTATGTTGGTCTTTTCTATTATTATATCACCATTGTCTTGGAAGGATGGAAAAATATCCCCATTATTGTGATAATACACCACAACAATAACTATTTATCTATAAAAAATCATTTTTAACATCTGTTTATTATAATGTAACTATTCTCATTGTCATTTCAGAAGTTCCCAAATTATCTACACATTCTTCCATGTATTTGCAGTGTTTGAGAATATAATCTATAATAACCCCTATAAATTTATTTATGTAATAAAAAAGATTGTATGAGAATTAGCGAGTTCTCTTAAAATCATTATGATCACATAGACTACATATATAGTGTTAAAGGTTTCCTTTTGATTATCATACTTATTTACCTTTAGTAATAATATATTGATCATGGATACACCATTGAGAAGTACATACCCCATTATTATTAATTTAACTGCTCAATAATTCATTGATTTGGATACCTGTTCTTTAATAGAATATTTTTTATATTTCAATAATCAATGTATAGAAATATTTAACTATCCATCTTCTCAATGATGAGGACTAGTGCACCCCATGGTAAATCACATGGGGAAATGAAACCCTTCTGTTAATTATTTACTAGTTTCTTCTTTAGTTACTCCAGTTCCAATAGGCCAATTTTTTAGGGACTCTTGTATATGGTTAGATCATTAGTTATAAGTTCAATCGATAACATAGCCTCATGACTATGAGGAAGAACCTGAAACTCTTAACGGATAACATCACCTTATTACCTAAAAATGGGAATTTATTCAAGTATTATACTCTCCTTTACCATAATCCATCTATCTCCATATACTTTCTTATAAGGAAATGATACCCATGTTTGAGAAAGAGTTTACAAAGGAGGTTCATCATTATTTTTAAAATTATATATAATATGAGGATAGTATGGGATATACAAGTTGAACACCATCTTCTAATAGTAAACATTATATTTATATAATAACAATTAATCAATATAAAGTATAACATCAAATTCTACATAATGGAGAATAGCATGGGTTGTTTAAAGATTCTTACTGAAAAATTGAATTTGGGAAGAGTTATATAATTGGGATGAAACAATTTAATTACATAGTAGTTTCATTGAAATATTTACCTCCATGTCTCAAGGATAAGTTTGAATATTTATACTAAGCATTCGTGATATAAATAAATATTTAGACCAGAATCAAATATGACATCAACTATTCTTTAATGAATAAAAATTTGACCTATCACAATTTTTTTCATGATCTCCTCAATAGTAGTTATATCATAAATTTATCCTTATCCCTTGTCTTTTATGATTATTTTCATCAATTATTATTTAAAACATTTTCCTTAATGCACTTACTTGTATATTGTTCTTGTTCTTTTCTGTGGAAATCATTTACCTTATGTGGGTGATTGATCAGATCCTTTTTTTCATCCAATATTTTAGTTAGCTTATTTATATCGCTTGATTAGTCATTATCTTGATTCCCATCATATCTACACCTGAAAAATTTCCTCATTCGCATGGGGGGTTCATAGGGTTTTTCTTTCCTCACTTTTGATAAGTAGACAATGTTGGATCTGAATCTACGGATTACACACAAGAGGGGGGGTGAATTGTGTCTTTTTAAAATTATTCCAATCTCTTAAATTTAGACAAATTATGTCCACTATGCTTTAGCACGATTAAATATGCAGCGGAAAAAGTAAAAGCATGAACACATGGATGTATAGTGGTTCGGGGAACAGAAGGCCCCTAGTCCACTCCACCAACGCTCAAATCCACGAGCTTGGCGATTTTCACTATCTGGTCCTTGTTTCCACAGACCTGTCCACAACTGAGTACAGGCAGTTGACACCTTTACAAGTTTCAGGCAAACACAGCCTTCCTGGTTCAAACACGAACCCACACAGCTTAGAACGAGAAGCTGATCACTCAAAAATAAAAAGGGTTTCGATAAAGAAACACTTCTCCAGATGTTCTTCACAATTGCAACAGAAAGCAATTGATTGTAGATAGATCGCCGTCTTCAGAAAATAAAGATCTGTAATCAAAACAGTTCTGAGTCGATCCAGTTGCAATAGATATTACAAGAAACTTCACAACTTCAGCAGCAGTAGATTCACAACAGATAGTCGATGTAGAACACGTGAATCTGCTATCAAGATCTTCCTTCAGTAATAAAGGTTTTACACTTCTTCTCGATCACCAGAAAAGAACGCTTTCACACAGTCTCTGTTTCTTGCACGTTAAAAAAAATCAATCTCTGTATATCATACCTGTGCATATATATATATATATCCGAAGTTTCCAAGATAGAACATATATTCAAATCTGAGAAAATCTTCCGCATAAATAGATCCATGAAAATCTCCTTTAGATTCGCGATATTAAAAAGAAATAACAGAGCCGTTGTAACTCCCCTGAAGAATCGGCATAAAAAGCTCCGTTTAAATCAATCATTAATCCGTTGTAAATCGTCTTTGATTCAGTCAAAGTCGTATTTAAGAATCAGCTCGAAATCCGCCTAATAATCCGCTTGTTTGACCAATGCAAAAGGAAATATCGTCTGTCAAAAATATCCCGACGCCAAACGTAGGGTTGATGACGTGGCTCCAAACGTAGGGTTCACAAACGTAAGGTTCACAAACGTAAGGTTCAGAACGTAAGGTTGAACATACATACTTTCTCTTCAGCATTCAAACGTAGGGTTGATCATCCATACTTTGTCTTGCTTCAACTCTCCAAAGAACGTACGGTTGATTATAAAAGTAAGGTTGATGATCCATACTCTTGAGAAACAAACTCAACACTGAAAACTAACGTACGGTTTCTCTTCCATACTTGACCAACAACAAAAACGTAAGGTTCCTTCCAAACGTAATGTTCTTCTTCAATACTTTTCAACAACGTAAGGTTCATTAACCATACGTTTCAAAATAACGAAAGGTTCCTTAACCATACGTTTCTTTTAATATAAAAAGTAAACTTTTCATCCATACGTTACGTTCATCAACGTAGGGTATGAACAGTGATTCCAGTACGCGCTAAAACTGTTCTCGCGCTACAGTGATTCCAGAACACGCTAAAATTGATCTCGCGCTACAGTGATTCCAGAACACGCTAAAATTGATCTTCGGAATAAATGAAGTATGAAATCTCGTTATATGAAATAAATAAATAAAATAAATTCCTGCAAAATACTCAACGAAATAATTAGTAAATAATCAAGGGTATTTGTGAGCATCAAAATCATCATAAAGAGACAGAGTATTATTTAAAATAATCTCCCCCTTTAAAAAACATTATTTTGAATTGTTTGAAAACAATACATTGCTCAACAATCTCCCCCTTTTTGATGATCACAAAACCCATAAAATAATAGAACTAATTTAATTGCAATCTTTATTGAAAAAATTAGTTTTATAAAATTTTAGAATTTTGAAAGGATTAAAACAATATTTAACTATAATAAAATTTCTCCCCCATAAAAATAAATTTTCAGCTAAAAAATAGATAAAAGATAAATGTCGTATATATCCAAATTCTCCCATATATCCAAATTTCTTCATAGGAAACAAATGAATTTAAATGTTGTGTTTATCCAAATTCTCCCCCTTTTTGTGATATCAAAAAGAATGAAAAATTATGGATTTGAACACATTCAATATTGCACTGAACTATAAGTAAATGCTATAATTAACTGTATATGAATAAGTGAATTTGTTATACTGGCTAACTCAATCATAAATCAATAAATAACAAAACAAAAAAAACAAAAACAAAAGAAAAGAATTTTCATTCACAATCTGTTATATATATAAACGATTGTGATATACAGAGGAATCAAGGGTCATAGATAAGACAGGGAAAAAGGTGTCTATCTCCTTTGAATCGCGGTCTTGATCTCTGTAAACTGTTCTCTGAGCCTCTTCATCATCCCATCTCCTAACTTGATGATAAGATCTCTGTTCTCTTGAGTCATATGAATATCTTCAATCAAATTAACTCTGAAAAACTCATGCATTCTTTCTTCTTTTTCAACAAAAAGAGCTAGCTTTTCTGATAACTGATTCAAAAAAATCCTAATCGGTTGCTCTCCAGATGTTAACTGATCCACTAAAAATATCTGATTATCTAGCAAAACTGACAAAGGGGCACTATTACACTGAAGATTGTGTAATCTGTCACTCATATTGCTCAATGCTCCAGTAATTGCTTGAAATCTTCGAATCAAATCAGGTGAAGAACCTGATCCACTCACAGCACTGTTTGCAACAGACTCAAATTTATTTTCCATGTAAATCTTCAACTCAGACAAATCATCTTTCTTTACCATCTCTGATTTTAACTGATCAACAGCATGCAACATATCAGTCTTAAACAAATCTACTTCCTGTCTTGAAACAGTACATTCTTTCAGCTTCTGAAACTTCAACTGCTCTAAGTTCAGAGAATTTCTGAGACTAACATTCTCAGATTCTAACTGAGAGATACGCTTGTACAACTCAACAACTTCTTCTTTTCTCGAATCAGGGGCACCCTGTGCTTGATTCTCATGTCCAGAATTAGATTGATGAAGTAGGACAAGTGGTAAGGAATCTGCATCTGACTGTTCTTTGTCCTTGTCCTGACAAGTTTGATCCACTGAACTACCTTTTGAAGCCTGAAACTCTTCCACTGAAAAATCTTCTGGAAGTACCTCTGTATTAACTTCAGAAGTATGTTCATCACGAACAGTAGTCTCTCTGACTTCTACTGATTGATCAAGAACAATATTTTCATGTAACTCTTGAGGTCGGGCCACTTCTTCACCAGGCACTGCCTCCATAAGTTGTTCTTGTTGAATTACTTTTTCAACAGCCACAGCAGCAGTTTGAGGTTCTATTTGAATTTCTGCTTGAGCTGCTGGTTCCTCTATCGGTGCAGTCTTCTCCACAACAGCTTCTCTCACAAATGAATAAGATAACGGTTCAGAAGATTTCAAGGCAGGAGAGATAATTTCTTCATCAATTGACCTCTTCCTTCTAGATTGAAGTCATTCTTGACTTCTCTCTTCCTCAACTTCCTCCATCTCAAAACGAATTCTCCTTGCCACTATACTAACTCTTGATTCTGCTTGTCCCTCCTTGGACATAGCCGGTTGAGCCTGAGCATTCTCCGAGTTTTCCTCAGCTCCAACAGGTAAGAGTTTTCCTTTAATTGTGCTCCAGAAGTATCCTACTTTCCTCAAAGTTCCAGCATTAAAAACATTACTGTGGTGACATTTCACCCCAGCATCTACCAATCTGATCATTCCTCTTTTAAACAAAAACAAAGAAATGAACCTTCCATAAGGGAAAAAGGTCATTCTTGCTTCACTCTGACAGCAGTAACTCAGATATCTTATCATAAACCGAGGAAAATTAAACTTAATATCACTCATCAGAAGATACATTATGTAGATGTCAGGGTATAGGATTTTCTCCATCTCAGCCATTCTTGGTGCTAAACCAGTCTGAACAAATTTTACCAAAATTTTCTGATCGGGCTCCAAATCTTTAATAAACATCTTCTTTATCATTCTGGTTCCAAACAGAAAAGACATAATGTCTTCAGACTTATGTATAGAATCTCCAATATTCTGTAAATCGAA
The DNA here is from genome assembly GCA_963277665.1 of Viscum album. Lineage (NCBI taxonomy): Eukaryota > Viridiplantae > Streptophyta > Magnoliopsida > Santalales > Viscaceae > Viscum > Viscum album. Next base: position 681,627,722 of record OY728139.1, on the reverse strand, counting down.
ATGAAAAACTCCTTCATGAGGGCAGTTAAGAATTTGACTTATCTCTACAGATGATATTGAAAAGTCCTTATCCTCTATTTGAGCCAATAAACTATCCTCTGTATCTCCAAGACTAAACTGAACAGTTCTAAAGAAATGTCTCATTTCTGCCTCATATAGAAACTCAGAATTTTCACTATTGAAAGCTTACTCAAGGCTTTGAAACGACAACGCTTGCTTCAACAGTAAATTAGTTTCAAACAGCCACTCTAAATCTATGACTTTACCTTGCAGTATTTTCCGACCAACTACCTTAGGTTTCTTTGCAGCACTGCTCTCGGCTTCATCTGGACGCTTAGTCTTTTCCATTCCAACAACGATTTCTGAAGGTTCGTAAGTTTAGGGTTTGAAGATTCAGAAAAGGGTTTTGGAGCAGATGTGCGGTTTTAGGTTTTCGAAAGGGTTTCCGAAAAAGGTGAAGCAGTTTAGAAGGTGAAACGGTTCTGACAGCCTTGATTCCCGTGTAATCACTAATCATTACTTTTATTTAAAACAAAATAAAATTACTTATAGCGGGAAACAGAAATTAAGCAGAATTCGAAAACAGAATAAGATAAAAAAAACTATTTAAAATTAAATAAACCTAACTCCCCCTTAATAAATTCAAACCTTGCCGTGGGAAGCGGTTTAGTAAAAATATCTGCTAATTGATTTTCTGTATTTACAAATTCTAAAAATATATCCTTTTTAAACACATGATCTCTTAAAAAGTGATGTCTTATATCAATGTGCTTAGTTCTAGAATGACTAATAGGATTTTTTGAAATATTAATTGCACTAGTATTATCACATAAAATAGGTGTATTATTGAAATTTAATCCAAAGTCCATAAGAGTGTTTTTCATCCACAACACCTGTGCACAGCAACTACCTGCAGACACATATTCTGCCTCGGCTGTTGACAGGGCAACTGAGTGTTGTTTCTTACTAGACCATGATACTAAAGACTTCCCTAAAAAGTGACATGTTCCTGAAGTACTCTTCCTATCTAATCTACAGCTTCCAAAGTCAGCATCTGAATATGAAATTAAATTAAAAACAGAGGTTTTTGGATAAAGCAGAGATTGATAAATAGTACCTTTTAAATATCTAAAAATTCTTTTAACAGCAGTTAAATGGGATTCTTTGGGATTTGATTGAAATCGAGCACAAAGACATACTGAATACATTATATCTGGTCTACTAGCAGTAAGATATAACAAACTACCAATCATACCTCTATATAACTTGTTGTCCACTGATTTTCCAGTTTCATCCAAATCAAGTTTTATATTAGTACACATAGGAGTTGTAAATGGCTTGCTGTTTTCAAGTCCAAATTTCTTAAGTAAATCAGTAATGTATTTGCATTGATTTAAAACATTTCCAAAATCTTTTTGAAATATTTGAATACCCAAAAAGAAATTTAATTCTCCCATCATACTCATTTCAAATTCTTTTTGCATTAATTCTGAAAATTCATGACAAATAATTTTATTGGTTGATCCAAAAATTACATCATCAACATAAATTTGAACCAACAGAACATTATTTTTCACAGTTTTCTTAAAGAGTGTTGGATCTTCCAGTCCAACAGTAAAATCATTTTTCAAAAGAAAAGAACTTAGTCTTTCATACCAAGCTCTAGGTGCTTGTTTAAGGCCATAAAGAGCTTTAGTAAGTTTGAAAACAGAATCTGGTTTTTAAGAATTTTCAAAACCAGGAGGTTGCTCAACATAAACTTCCTCCAATAAATAACCATTTAAAAAGGCAGATTTAACATCCATCTGAAATAATTTAAAATTCATATAAGATGCATAGGCTAAAAGGATTCTAATGGCTTCTAACCTGGCTACGGGTGCAAAGGTCTCATCATAATCTATTCCTTCTTCTTGATTATATCCTTTAGCTACTAATCTTGCTTTATTTCTAGTTATTATCCCTTGATCATCCTGTTTATTCCTAAAGACCCATTTAGTTCCTATTACTGGATAATCATGTGGTCTTTCAACTAACTCCCAAACCTTATTTCTCTTGAACTGGTTCAATTCATCCTGCATTGCTATTACCCAGCTCTCATCATCTAAGGCTTCTTCTATGGTCTTAGGTTCTTGTTGGGATAGGAAAGCAGAGAATTCAACTATGTTTCCAAGGTTTCTTCTAGTTTGAATACCAATCTCTAAGTCACCTATCACAGATTCTAAAGGGTGATTCTTTAAGGTTCTAGACTGTCTAGGCATTACATTCAAAGGTTCTTCAGTATCATGTTCTTCTGAACTGGACTGAATTTCTTTTATATCATTTTCAAAATCATTCTTTAAATTCTCAGGTCTCATGTTTTCATTAGAATCAGGTTCATCTATTTGTTCTATCCTTTTCTCAAAAGGATCAGATTCATCAAATTTCACATGAACTGATTCTTCAACAATCCTTGACTTTTTATTATAGACTCTATAAGCTTTGGAGGTTGCAGAATATCCTAAGAAAATACCTTTATCAGATTTTGGATCAAATTTACCAAGATTATCTTTGGTATTCAATATGTAAACCTTGCATCCAAAAACTTTAAAGTAATTTACTTTAGGTTTTCTGTTATTCCACAGTTCATAGGGTGTCTTTTTCAAAATAGGTCTTATTAAAATTCTATTCATTATATAACAAGCTGTATTAACAGCTTCTGCCCAGAAATAAATAGGTAGGCTATATTCATTTAACATAGTTCTAGCCATTTCTTGAATAGTTCTATTTCTTCTTTCTACAATCCCATTCTGTTGAGGTGTTCTTGGAGCAGAGAAGGTGTGTTTAATACCCATGTTTGAGCAAAAGGAATTAAATTCCTGGTTCTCAAATTCTCCACCATGATCACTTCTCAATGAGATTATATTAAAACCTTTTTCATTTTGAATAGATTTACAAAAACCTTCAAATAAACTAAAAGCTTCACTTTTAAATTTCAAAAAGAAAATCCAAGTAAATCTAGAATAATCATCAACTAATACATAAACATATAATTTACCAGCTAAACTTGCTACTCTTGAAGGTCCAAACAAATCCATATGGATAAGTTCTAGAGGTTTAGTTGTAGCAACTTTATTAACAGATTTGAATGATGATTTGTGTTGCTTGCCAAGCTGACATGCATCACAGAATCTGTCATTTTCAAATTTGAGACTAGGAAAATCAGAAACTAGATGTTTCTTAGATAATTTATGTAAAGCATATATATTGCAATGACCAAGTCTTCTATGCCAGATCCAGGATTCACTTATATTAGCAGTTAAGCAGTTTACTTGTTGTTTACACAAGGAATACAAATCCAAAGTATAAACATTATCAGTTTTGGGTGCTCTAAACTTAAACAGTTTATCTTTAGAAACAGTACAACTATTGTTAGTAAAATCAACAGTGTATCCATCATCACAGAGTTGAGAGATACTTATCAGATTGTGTTTTAACCCTTGTACATAAAGTACTTTGTTGATTGAGACTGTCTCTGGATCTCCAACTGTTCCAATACCAATAATCTTTCCTTTGGCATTGTCACCAAAGGTGACAAGTCCTCCTTCCTTTCGAGTAAGAGAAGAGAAATTAGTTGAAGTTCCACTCATGTGTCTTGAGCAGCCACTGTCCATATACCATATTTCTTTCTTTCTTTGGTGACCTGCTACCTGCAAAGACATTTAAACAAATTGCTTTGGTACCCATATTTTGTTGGGTCCAGGAGTGTTAGCAAGCAGTGATCTGGGTATCCAGATTTGCTTTGTTTTCTTAAAATTGATTGAATCATATAGATCATTGGAAATATAAGCTTTCTTAATTCCACATATTTGAGGTTGTCTTAGAAAACAGTTTTTAGCTATATGACCTTTTGTTCCACAGTAGTTACAAATAACCTGTTTAGTGCTAGGAACAAAATAATTTTTGTATAACTTAGGTTTTTCTCCTTTACTTCCAATTCCAAACCTTTCCTTTTTAATTACAGTTTTTCCAAGTATCTCATTTAAGACGTTTTCTCCTTTTGTAAAAAGTAATGCAGCCTTTTTATAAGATTCTACTTCATCCTGTAGAGTTTTTATTTTTGATTCAAAATTAATTTTATTTGAGTCAGCAGAGTTGTATTTGTCAATTAATTCCTTATGTTGTTTTAGCAAAGTATTTCTCTCATCTGAAATAGCTTTATGCAAGTTCTTTATTGATTTATATTTTTTAAATAATGAGTCATACCTTTCTTCAAGCATATTGCAGTAAGCTGCAAGTTTTTTATTTGAGAAGCTTGTTTCAGAGTTTGATTCATTATTTGAGTCAGAGGAGTAGTATGAGTGTACCTCATCAGTTTCAGCCATGAAACACATATTTGCTTTTAAATTGGCTTCCTCTTTCTCTGAGCATGATTCAGAAGAATTACTTGAGTCTTCAGAAACACTCCAAGTAGCTTTCATAGCTTTCTTGTCTTTCTGCTCATAACCATCTATTTTGAAGAATTTCTTCTTCTTTGCATCTTTCAATTTTGGGCAATCCGGTCTGATATGTCCCATCTTTTTGCATTCATAACATCTCACTTCCTTTCTATCCTTCTTGAAGGATTTCTTGAAGTCTTTCTTCTTACGGTAGAACTTTCTGAATTTTCTGGCTAGCTAAGCCAGTTCTTCATCCGAATTTGAAGAATCAGAACTTTCTGATTTAGCACTTACTTCTCTGTTCTTCATCTTTCTATCCTTTTGTTGAGAAGTCACTTTCAAAGCAGTATTTTCCCTTTTTATGTAGACTTTATGCTCATTTACCTCATCTTGCATTTCAGCCTCGTACATCATCAATGTACCAATCAGCTCTCTCATAGTTAGATCTTTAACAGAAGTTGATTGTCTGATTGCTGCAGAGATTCCATTCCATCGAGTAGGAAGTACTCTCAGTACCTTTAATGCTTGATCAGCCTGCTTGATTGGTTCTCCTAGAGCTGTTATATTATTGACAATTTCTGTCAATCTTCCATTCATCTGAGTGATGCTATCTCCTTCAATCATTCTGAAAGTATCGAATTTTAATTTAGCAGTTGCATATCTCATCTGTCTTACATTATCTGTTCCTTCATAAGCAACAGCTATTGTTTTCCACATTTCATATGCAGTCGGGCATTGAGATACTCTGTTAAATTAATCCGGTACTAGACCACAGATGATTGCATTCATAGCTTTTGAATTCATGTCATACTCAGCTTCTGTAGCAGCACTCCATGTATCGGGATTTTCAGGAATTTCATAGGGAGTCAGAATCTTTGAATAGACTTTGTAACCAAGATTTTTCAGATAAATAATCATACGTGATTTCCAGCAGCCAGAATTATCTCCATTAAAGTAAGGTGATCTGACCATTGACATTCCCTCTCTCGTATCAGCCATGATACACTATGTATAATCTTTAAATACTTCTAGCTTGACAAGACTTTAAAAATAAGAAGCTCCTCCTCTGATACCAATTGTTGGATCTGAATCTACGGATTACACACAAGAGGGGGGGTGAATTGTGTCTTTTTAAAATTATTCCAATCTCTTCAATTTAGACAAATTCTGTCCACTATGCTTTAGCACGATTAAATATGCAGCGGAAAAAGTAAAAGCATGAACACACGGATGTATAGTGGTTCGGGGAACAGAAGGCCCCTAGTCCACTCCACCAACGCTCAAATCCACGAGCTTGGCGATTTTCACTATCTGGTCCTCGTTTCCACAGACCTTTCCACAACTGAGTACAGGCAGTTGACACCTTTACAAGTTTCAGGCAAACACAGCCTTCCTGGTTCAAACACGAACCCACACAGCTTAGAACGAGAAGCTGATCACTCAAAAATAAAAAGGGTTTCGATAAAGAAACACTTCTCCAGATGTTCTTCACAATTGCAACAGAAAGCAATTGATTGTAGATAGATCGTCGTCTTCAGAAAATAAAGATCTGTAATCAAAACAGTTCTGAGTCGATCCAGTTGCAATAGATATTACAAGAAACTTCACAACTTCAGCAGCAGTAGATTCACAACAGATAGTCGATGTAGAACACGTGAATCTGCTATCAAGATCTTCCTTCAGTAATAAAGGTTTTACACTTCTTCTCGATCACCAGAAAAGAACGCTTTCACACAATCTCTGTTTCTTGCACGTTAAAAAAAAATCAATCTCTGTATATCATACCTGTGCATATATATATATCCGAAGTTTCCAAGATAGAACATATATTCAAATCTGAGAAAATCTTCCGCATAAATAGATCCATGAAAATCTCCTTTAGATTCGCGATATTAAAAAGAAATAACAGAGCCGTTGTAACTCCCCTGAAGAATCGGCATAAAAAGCTCCGTTTAAATCAATCATTAATCCGTTGTAAATCGTCTTTGATTCAGTCAAAGTCATATTTAAGAATCAGCTCAAAATCTGCCTAATAATCCGCTTGTTTGACCAATGCAAAAGGAAATATCGTCTGTCAAAAATATCCCGACGCCAAACATAGGGTTGATGACGTGGCTCCAAACGTAGGGTTCACAAACGTAAGGTTCACAAACGTAAGGTTCAGAACGTAAGGTTGAACATACATACTTTCTCTTCAGCATTCAAACGTAGGGTTGATCATCCATACTTTTTCTTGCTTCAACTCTCCAAAGAACGTACGGTTGATTATAAAAGTAAGGTTGATGATCCATACTCTTGAGAAACAAACTCAACACTAAAAACTAACGTACGGTTTCTCTTCCATACTTGACCAACAACAAAAACGTAAGGTTCCTTCCAAACGTAATGTTCTTCTTCAATACTTTTCAACAACGTAAGGTTCATTAACCATACGTTTCAAAATAACGAAAGGTTCCTTAACCATACGTTTCTTTTAATATAAAAAGTAAACTTTTCATCCATACGTTACGTTCATCAACGTAGGGTATGAACAGTGATTCCAGTATGCGCTAAAACTGTTCTCGTGCTACAGTGATTCCAGAACACGCTAAAATTGATCTCGCACTACAGTGATTCCAGAACATGCTAAAATTGATCTTCGGAATAAATGAAGTATGAAATCTTGTTATATGAAATAAATAAATAAAATAAATTCCTGCAAAATACTCAACGAAATAATTAGTAAATAATCAAGGGTATTTGTGAGCATCAAAATCATCATAAAGAGACAGAGTATTATTTAAAATAATCTCCCCCTTTAAAAAACATTATTTTGAATTGTTTGAAAACAATACATTGCTCAACAGACAATTCAATATTGTTCCCACAAAAATATTTATTCATTGGTCCACTCTTATTAAACAAAATTCTCTAATTTTTATCCCCATCCCCATGAGACCATTGAGAGTCACCAATATCTATCTTAATTTTAATGGTAAATTAAACTATTTTCTCATATCTATCAAAATATTAAATTTATATATCCTTCAAATAGTTGTACTTAGTCTACTAAAGATATAGTTAAATATATATTCATGGTAAAAGATAAATAATGAGGTGTACCTCAAAATATTTTTAATTTTTACCTAAAAAGACCCAATTAATTCATCATCGCATTTCTTGAGTCTAATAAACTCCCTCTAAATTAGAAAAAAAATAGTGAGAGGAAACTATTTATTAAAAAATATTTTATGGAATTCATATAAATCAATTGAAATTCTTTATTCCTTGGAATACTCATTATTGATCAGTGTCTATCATTTATTATCTTCTCCCACTGTTTTATTAATAACTAATATACATTCATCTTTATCATAGAATTCAAGGTCATAAAATGTTGTCTCAATGGAAATAATCCATTGTTTTATTATTTAGGGGTAAAAAGATCCAACAATGGAGGGAGGTAACTAAAAAATAAATGAATCGACTAAATCTTTTTACCTCTTGGGAGTAGGAGGGTGTTCAATAAGATTTAACTTATTATTTATCACTTGATTTAGTTGTGTAATTACAACCATGAGTTTCACAACTCTATCTGTAATAATGATATGAATCTCATTTGAGAAATTATTAAATTAACATCATTTTAGTTTTTGACAAATTTCCTACTATTTATATACACTTACTGAAATAAATTATAATTAAGGATAAAAATTATAAAATTAATAAGAATATAAAAGTAAAACTAGAAACATAGAATGAATAACTCAAAAATGAGTTATATATACAAAACCATTTATTTCTATGTTTCAATATATGATATTCATGTTGTATTTTCTATAAGTTTCTCTAACCTAATCACTAAAAACTACTCCTTTCTCTAATACTAACTATAATATCAAATATTTCAATAAAAATATATTAAATCAATTTCAAAAAAAAATTAAATATAAATCAAAAACCAGAAATATTGTGGTCTATTTTCATTAGGAGATTAGATAGATAATAAATTAACAAAAAAAATAAACTAAATAATCATTATTTTAATATGAATAATGTACTTCATATTCCCTTTTTAATTTTATACTTTATAGGATACCATTGGGAAAAACATATAAAATATTGTTGAGCTATAAAAACCAATAATTATAAAATTTGAGTTAAATCAACATAATGAAGTATAACATATGAGGTAGGTTTCATAATAGGTTTTTATATAAGAAAAGGATCATAAATATATTAACAAATAATTAGGGAATAATGGAAATTATATCATAGCATCATAGAAACAATAAAAATGTTGCAGAGGTATAAAACGTGTCATCACAACAAAAGGCATTGCTCAATTCATATACATCATTACATAATGTGTTTGGATAATTGATCTTGGACCACACATGGTATCTCATAAGATATAAGAATGACCTAACCAATCAAAGGGTATTATAAATATGAGAGAACTAATTGAATCAAAAAATGTAATTTAGAATTTGTTTTATAGGAAAAGAAACTATATATAAGTACAACAAAGGGAAAACCAATGAGAGGGAAATGCATTTCATAATCATATAACGTGGTATATGAAAATAAATCATCATAAATATTTATAAGAAAATGAAATATCATAGAACATTATATGTTCATATATGAATAAAGATTCATCAGTCATTAAAATAGTGAAAAAGTTAATGGATAACCATAAGAAAGTTCTGAAGGAGTAATTATTAATATAAACCCCCAAAAAGGATGTATTAAGAAATTAGTGCAAAAGAGATAATATATTAGCGATTAATTAAAAAATAAAAATAAAAATGTATATTTTTTGGTTAAATAATGAGGTTTTTAGAAATAATGATATTCATAAGATTGACTTTTTCAACAACATGCTGTAATATTAAATTTATTTTCACTTAGATGCTCGAAAGCGGGATGCTCAAGATTTAGTGCTTGAAAAGCTATTCTTGATGTATATTTCCAAAGGTAAATCAGAATTTTTGAGAGGTTATGAGGAATGTGGATGTCCATAAGTTATCCAATAAAAAGGTAGTGTAAATTCTGGAAGTAAATGTTTAGAAAATTATTTTTAGGTTTAGAAATCATAAAATATGGTTGATAATTTTTTAAATGTTTTTTGAAAATAATTCAGTTAAATTACCTATAATTCAGCCATAATATATTTGGTATATATTACTAAAATAATATGAACAAACCCTAGATAAAATACAATGTCCATTATATGATTGATGTTCATATATAACCTAGAATTACATTTAAAAGTGTGACTCAGTTGAGTTATCTAGCATTCTTAGAAAAATCACAAAGTCATTTATCCTTATTATGTTCAATGATCTAGTGTCAATATATGAAGGAAACCTACATTGATCCATAAATTGTTTTTTGAAAATTAATTTTTTTTAATTAAGGACCAAACCTTATAACTTTACTGAATATTTAGTTTTTTAGTCCAATATTAATTTTCATAAATTCCTCAAGATCTTTATGGTTTAGAGTTATAAGTATTTTGGTTATAGATTTTACATTAAAACCCCAAATATTACCTATTGAAACTTCTAACCATTATCCATTTTTTCCATAATATAAAACATTTAAAATGGAGCATGTTTGTTTTCATGATTAATCTGCATGCCTTTCATCTTAACTTTTTATCTCTTATTACCCATCCTTAAACACTATGAATAACCATTTTAATATATTGGATGAATAAAAAAATCATATCATGGGATATAAATTTATGAAAATTCATTTTGTAGTGAAAAAAAATGAAATACAATAAAATATTTACATTTATCAGGATATTCTTTGTGCTTGTGAAATAAACTATATTTACATGAAAAAAGACACCATTCTATCAATGAAAATCATTAAAATCCAAAAAATGAAACTAAATGTTTTTTTGGAATATTATATAACAATATTCATAAATCATATAAATAATAACTTGATCTAGGTTACATCTGTAGTAAAAACATCCCTGCTTAAATCCCTTATTCATTCCATTAAATAAAAAGATCATTTCCCAATGCATTTATGAGAAATATTGGGCTCACCCATTTATATATGTTGTATTAGGCTCATATACTCGTATAATTTGTATCGATCTCACCCACATGTACAAGAAATATTGAACTCACCATATCATAATCTATAATATTTACATCCATGTCATGAATAGAATATTTTATTCTTTTAAATTTTCATTATAAACCCGTGTAAAACTCTTTTGAAACAATATAATAAAAGCCTTCAGATTTTGAAATACCATTTCCCTTTAAAACCCCATTTTCAAAAATAAATTCCCTAGTAAAAGGGAATGATGGATTTTATTTGAATAAAACCTGAAATCTTGTGAAGGAATACAAACTTAAAATAATCATTATGTGGTCTAGAAAATCCATTGATTACATATATGTTAAAATAGAACATTACATTTTCATTTTTTAAAGAAATACAAAGCATTATTTATGAAAAATAAAAAAAGATAAAATTTGAAAATAATTGAAATAAAGATAAAAGAAACATAAAATGTCATTTATAACTGATTTTTTATACATAAATACATTCATTAAATAATTTCTTAATATGGACATGGAAGAAAATGATTTAGAAAATAATTTTTCAAAGAAAATAAAATGACGTTTTAAATTAAAATGTCCCTAAACTCAAGTCAGGATCATCACTTTCTTTACATATATTCCCAAATAATAAACTTATTTAAATCATTTACTTATTTTAATAACCCTTTTAATTTTTATTATTACATTTACATTATTCATCAACATGTTATATACAATTATATAAAAAATTAAGTCTACGTCATATGACTGTATGATATTCAGCTCATATGTTCAAAATGACAAAGGTAAGTTTACTATAGTCTAAGAAGTCATTATTTAGTCGTCTACAAAATAATAGTTATTAAATAATAATCATTTTTATAAATCAATAGTACTTTTAAAACAAACCAAGAAATATTGTTATTAAAAATTAAATATATTAGAATCAGAGTGACCGTAGGTTTTACGTACACATGAGTAACATTTCCATTTTTTAATAAACCTGATAGAAAGAGTATAAGAATTATTTTAAATTAAAAAACAATGGATTATATCACAAATTACTTATTAGATCTATTAATAAAATTATCTATATGACCAATGTGCTTTGGTAAATCACATAGATTTGTGAAGGTAGAAGTCCTCATGTAAGAAAGTAAATGGTATTTTATATTTCAAAAATGTTAATAATTTCATTTATATTATATATATTTGTTAAATGTATCATAATAATTAGCCATGATTGGCAATGGAGGAAAATATATCTCCTTGCTTCCTGGTGGTGGTGATCTACACGTACGCACAAGGGATGTTTTTATTTTCCAATAAGAAGGAAATGGAGATGAGAAATGATTGCACCAAAATCATAATAACATCTCAATATATGTACAGAAATGATGTTATTATTTCAGTAAGGGTATAAAATATTCTTTGGAGGTGGAAGAAGAAATAAAATTCAAATATATTGGTTAGAAACTATACCTTCTCCTTGAAAAACCTCATTGGATTAAACCTTAATCCCACTAGGTTTGGTATTTTGGTAAGAACCAGACCTCTAGGATGTGGGGATTGGATTTTGGGAGATAATTGGGAAGTTATTTCACAATCTATAGTGATAAAAAAGTGCTAGGAAGAGAGGATAGGAGGTAATTTTTTATAAGTTAGGGGTGGGGAATTCTTGGAATTACCTATAATATTAGATTAATATAAATTAATTTTCAAGGTCAAGTATATCCAAATTTAAATATTTTGAATATAGGATTATTATGAGTATAATACATTCATACAATATTATTTTTATTGGTTTGTGTGATTTTTTCAACCTTATCTATTAGTTTTAACCTAATGTTAGCCATTTTGGCAATTACGAGAATATCATTGTTTATTTTTGACTTTTGGGGTCAGGAAAGTTATTATAAAATGAAAAATGCCCAAAATGGACCAAAATTGATATTTGAAACCATATCCCTTTTAATTGTTAGATGAAAATATTTTGAGTAATTTTATATCATTTAATAAAATATTTTTTATTATAAAATATTAATGTTATTTCTATAACTATTCATTTAATTTTACTATAATAACATCTATATTGTAATGAGATTATAATATAAACCTTTAAAAAATACTTCAAATCTTAAAATTATTTTTAAAATTCACTGGATAGTATAAATCGTCCAAAAAATATTACTGTTAGTGTTTCTAAAATAATTTTCATGATTTTTATGCTATGTTCACATACACGGTTTCAGTGTCACATAATCATTTGAGATAATTATTTCATCACTATAAATTAAAATTAAATTAATATAATAAAAAAAATAATTTCTATTTCATATAAACATTTATAACTGTATTTATCATCTTTTTATCCTTATGTAAAATTTTATAGATTTTAAAGTCAACAGAGGGACAGTCTAGAGTTTTAGTTACATAAAAATATTATAAATTCTATTATCAAGGGAAAATTGTGCCAAAATTATATATAAAAGAATTTGCGATGGAAATGGTTAGATTTATCCCATGCAATGTAGTGAATTAATGTGTAGGGATGATTTTGGTACAATATCTATTAGATTTAACCTTATTTTACCCATTCACCCTTACCGCTCAGACAAATATTTTATATGGTTACTAGTAATAATAATTAAAAATCAAAGGGACATATTTACCAAATATTTAACTCTAGAATGAAAATGTGGAAACCATTTTTTATGATTCAATTTCTATAATCCTAAGAAATTTAGTTATAATCAAAACATAAAATGCAACGACTGAAAGTTTTAAAAAATTTGTATTTTTAAGTATAAAAATATTTTTATACCAAATTCAAATATAAATTCAATGAAAATGATATATATGGATTTTTTAATCAAAATGAAATATTTTTTTAAAAAAAATAATCAAAAATAGAATTTGAGTTTGTAAATACTTGAAAATAAAATACAGTTCCAAATAAGAATTAGTATATTTCACTTTTCCTAGATAAATAAAACCATTCAAAATATTATAAAAATTAAAAAAAATATATTATTTTTACATAATGAATTAATTTTTTTACTAAAATTATTTAATTTCTAATTAATACTTTTAAATAAAACCATATAATTCATCAAAAAAAATTGTTAGAAATAATATTTTTTCCATTTGACAAAAAAATTAACTAATATACATGTAATGATTAGAACTCAATAAAATCAAATAAATTAATATTAATAAGAAATTAAAATGGTTTATTATAATATTATGCGGGTACTTAGTATTTTAATACATAAAGTTCATCAAAATATTATGTAAAAGTATAACATATTGTACTCTTAGACAAATGGAAGTGTCCTGGAACTGCATTATGATAAATAAAATTAACATTTACAGACTGAGTGGAACCATTAAAAGGTGATGAATTAAATTTTATTATATAAAGGATTTAATCTCAATAACTAATAGAAATGTATATAATATATTAAATATATAAATATAATTTTGAAATAAAAAATGGTTACCAGGTCACAATAGAAATTATTTGATCTCATATATAAGGGTTATTTCATTTACTAAAATTCAGAAAGTAAAAAAGTGGTACAGGGTGATATATATATAAGTATGTAGAAATCACTATGGAGTAAATGAGGTTTATATCATTATATATTTTTAAGAGAACAATAATCCAATAATAGAGTATGATATTCATTATCAATTATAATATATGATTGATAATACTTGTAGATATTGATAGATATATTTACAGATTTTTTTGGAGAATTATGGACTATAGGATTTTAGGTATGTTGTGAGGTATAGAATATAGATACAAATGGGGTGTTTTGAGAAACTAATGAAGTCATGTATAAAGGATGATTGAATAACATGTTAAGATAATGTATAATTAGGGTTCCAATTATTATAGGGAATATATTCACTAAATTTTGTGAATTCATATTAAGATTAACGATTATAAAAAGTCAATGAAGGAAATAATATTGTAAAATATTTTGATGGTTTCTATATTCATGTATTAAAAATATCCCATGATATTCATCTATGAATATTACAAAGGAAAATTGGGTTTTGATGATGTAAAAGATATTATCATAAAAATAAAGGATATTTTCTTCCATTTGTGACCAATAATTATTGGAAAAAACAAAGGATAATGAAAACATCCATACTATACTAGTGTTTATTTTTATTATAAGAATCATTGTGATATTTATTTTTTGACCACTATCTACTCTTCCTTGACTCGAATCATTGTTAAAAGGGACCAGATGGGGAATTGATTTTTTGATCAATAATGTGTCCTTCCAAAATACTTTATAACATATTTAATGAGTTGTGTTAACTCATAGTACGTTGACACAATATTGGTTTTTGATCTTTTATTATCCATTAGATATCAATATTGTAATATATGTGTGTCTCTAAATTTTAATTAGTTATATTATTTGTGTATGAGGGTTTAAACATTGATAGGTTCAATTTGAGTATTAAAATAGGAGAACAAGATCTACTGGGAGAAAATAATATGTGGACACACTAATTCACCCACCTTAATGGGGTTTGTAGGGAGAGTTGAGTAAAAAAGTGGTATCATAGGAACAATTAATGAGTAATGAATCTATCATATATAGTTTTTCATTATGGGAAACACTATTAATGCTAAAGGTGTTCCCCTATTTGATTTTTTCAATTTATAGATTTGAAGAATAGAATAAGATCACATTTATTGGATTTTGGGACTGATATTATCTTATATTATATACATGGGATACATGATAGTGACATTTTATAATTATCAATGACTGAATAAATGTGTGTCATTGAGATACCAAATATTATAATGCCTTATTAGAAGATTAGTGAAACCAAATTTAATTACAAGTGTTGATTTATAATGTTTGAAATGATAAGTGGGTTAATTTGGAATACATATATGTGGGGGGGATAAAACAAGGTAAATGTGGATAAACTTAATGTCCATCAAAATAAGTCTGATTATTTAAAAAACATACCCTAATGAAAATGTTGATAGTTTTTTTTTCAATGGAATCATTGAGGTTTATTGAAAAATTAGGTGACATGGTGAAAAATAAAAAAAGTTGAGATTGTAAAGAATATATTTCAAATATTTACATGAATTATAATCCAAAATTATTGCTCTTTAAGTGAGTATTTAGGAAAAATAACATTAGATGATTTAAAATGTAGCTTGTTCAAATATGATTTGTTTGTAATGCCAAAATGAACATAAAATCACACAACTAATTAAAAAATATTTAATGGTGTGGAGAAATTGAAATTATAAAATGTTTAAATAAGTAATAACATGTAAGTAATGAATTTATATCTCATGTTGAAAGAAAATTAATGTGGGGAAAATCGAGGTTTGAAATAAATCTACGCAGGGTATGTTTTAAATATAGAAAGTTTAAAAACATAATAGTAACATGCCTGATAATAGTTTATAGAGATGAATGAGAAGATAAATAAATAAAAACATAATTTATTAAATTCTATCCTAAATGGGAATTCAAAATAAGAAGTTCATTTGAAAAAATGTTTCAGGGGAAGTGTTTGTTCAGTAAAGAAGAAGATAATTTTCATTATTTGATTGAAATTGAAATATATTTCATTTTAAACATAGAAAATTTTATGTCAAGTACTATTAAAAATTAATACTTTGAAACAGAGGATGAAAATCAAATAGAATATATTATTGATCTCTAGATAGAACAAGAGAGGGAACTTTGAAGAACTGGACATTCAATGAAATAAAAATAAAATGATAAAGATTGTTGAATGAATCATCGAAATATATAAATTATATTTAATATGAGATTATTTGGGTATCAAAATAACATTATGATAAATTATATTTCAAGGAAAAATTGAGAGTAAAGGTTTTGATCATAGAAAAAGCAATCGATAATCCTATTTCCAATGATGCTTATTGCCATATTCAATGTATATCCTATAAGTACATGATGAATAATCACAATTACAAATAAATATACCCAAACAACCATGAAGAATGCATCACATAAATAGAGATAGAATATATTATGTTAAATTTTCAATTAATTTAATAATTTGAAAATACCTTGGTCTTGAGATTTTTATTTACTAAGCATGTTGATTGATCAAACACGATTTAGGTTATATCATCAATATGCCTAGAGGATCTAAGGTAGAATACATCAAGTAGGATCCACACATGCTCTATGAATCTAATATCAACACTGATGGATCTTGAAGTTATATAATTGATGATTCTGTCATTATTCACTATTACCATTGACTATAACATAATTCCATAGAATATAAAGCATTGTATCTCTTGATCTCTCATTCTTGAGAGGGATCAAGGAGGTTTATTAATTCTCTCAATCTTGAGAGAAACCCCATACATGGTATTTTTTTAGATAATACTCTAGGGATAATATATATTATGAACAAAACAATTCATTAATGAGGAAACAATATAAAATGATTTCATAATGTTGTTTAAAATTTTACTACTTAACGATGTACCTTAATCAAATATTAAATCCAATATAATACTCACTCCAAATAATAAGAATAATATTATTTTTTTGTGGCATGTATCAACATGCACAACCTGAATATTATTTTAACAAATAAATAATTTCTTATTTGTGAAATGATATTTATGATTACATCCTATCCATTATTTGGCCCTAAATAAGGCACATTGTCCTTTCCTCGTCATTTTCGTAACCTTGAATAATAAATTAATATTATTTAGTCGATAAAAAAAAATATTACATTCATGGTCTACTTCATAAATAATAATTTAAATATTAACATAACTAAATAAATATTTAATAAAAAATTTATTTGTTAACTTAAAAAAACCCATGAGATAGATAAAAATGGTTATTCTATGGTCAAATGAATAAATATTTATTTAACATTAAACTCACATTTATATTCATTCAAATATAACATGTAAATGATTATTGGTAATCAATAATTGTAAATAAATATTTTTCATCGATATGGAGAATAATATTTATTCATACTATTAAATTAAAAAAGAATTTAGTTTAGTTTCATGATAAACATAGTGTATGACCCTCTGGTCCTATTAATTAGTTGAATTACGTAGTCTTCACTAAAGTTCCAGATCCGTTTATAGAAACACATCAAGGAAGCTATAAAATAAGAAGTTAATGTCACAAAGACTACACAGTTATAGGAACTCTCACACTTTAATATAATTCCTTTTTCTTTATTTCTATTTATCAAGCAGGTTGCATATTTTTTCCATTAACATATTTGTTTGATTTCCCTTTCATGGAATATCTAAAATATTATAGTCAATACAAAAAGGACATGGATTTAATTACATGGTTGCATTTCAATAAAAGGGACATAGATGTCAACTTATATAAAATGGAATGGATAAGTTCTTTCTTGACTTCTCCATTAAATTCATATCACTCCTGATGCACCCAACGCATTTTACTTCACCATGAAAATATGTCATCATAGTTTTTAGAAATATATCAATAAATATAAATCATTATATGTAATAATATTATTATTAAAGTCTTAGGATCGTTAAAAATGATCACATATAGGAATATCTTATGACCCGTAAGATGTGGTATTCCTACATGTTGGTCTATTCTGATATCCCTTCTCTTGAAGCTTAGCAAACATAAACTTCTTAAGAAGAAGTATCAATTAATTATCATCCTGATATGTTTAATAGTCTCCACCATCTATATAATTTCATATAATCTCAAGTTATTATAGAATATAGTATTAAGAATACTATCATAGCACTTTAAGGATCTCATCATACCAGGGAACTATTATGTACTTTTGATGTGACCAATATGTTAAGTATATTATCACATTGATAATTAATATAATTATCATCATTATATGATAAGGTATTCATTTAATATTACATTTTAAGGATATTTTTGTAACCAAAAGTAAAATGAAGCTGATTCTAGTTTACTAACTCCAATAGACACCAACTTGTACTAGATACAACTACTAACCGACTAGTCATCTTTTATATGTTAAACTTGATTTTATTGCATGTCGCTAATTTTTTTTCTGTTCTATTCATATTTGTCTAGGGTTGGTGTTACTACACATCTTTGTGGAAAACCTTCTTAAAGCGTCTTCATTAACATGAGAAAATCCATTATGTAGTGACATCCTTGGAGATTTAACATTTTGTTCGCCAATAAAAAACCTAGACTCTTGACTAATAAAATATTAAAATCTTATCATATTAATGATAATACTCTTAATATTTGAATAACCTAGAATAAGAGAATGTCATTGTTAAAAGGATTATTAATCTAAATCATAAGATTCCACACACTATTTTGTTTTATATATAAAATCCATAAGTATTTATATGTTTTTCTAATAAATTACCTTGTCCATAATATGTTCCTAGATCAAAATAATATTAAGGAAGATTAGTGTTATATCCCCTTAACAACTAGTATTTATATTTATCCTTTTACCAATAACTCAATGAATTTTTTATGTACTGTTCGAAGCCTATGGAGTTAATCTTGTACTATTCTATATATTTAAATTATTCATTATGTATATGAAATATCATATTCACATATATATATCATTGAATATGAGATAGATTACTAGTACATAATCTTGTGAAATTGTATTCATAATATACTACCTTTTAGAGTGATTACTTGATATGTGACATGGGAAATAATTTAATCTTGAACTGACCCATATTGCTAATGTATTTACTTGGACGTTATTTAGAAACACATAGATCCCTGTTTGTTTATCTATTTCCCTTTAATTGTTTTGATACATAAATTTATCCACAAATATACCCCATCATTTTCTATATCTAACTGGTAAGATTAATATAAATTTTCTATATGTTATCGACATATCTATCATTGGAAAACATAGTTCTCCCCCAAATTTCTTGTAGACACATGGAATGTTTTCCTTCAAAATGAATGTTCTAAGATCACTATTTTTACTTTTACCCAAAAAATGATCTTTAAAATCTATATATCATATTACATATCACTATTTTCACCTATAATTTTTCTTTTTTTGTATTGATATGAAAAATTTTCTCCATTAAGTAAAAGATCCTTGACATCCAAACAGCCAATAAAATTGGCTTAGATTATTTATACAAAAAGATGAATTCCAATAGATTTAACATGAATAATGATGTAAAGTTTTATTTAAAGATTGTGAATAGAAATTATAAAAACCATTTGATAATCAACCATGATTTATTGGAACCATCATATTATATATATTTAATGTTTTTCTTAAATACTACCCATATAATCATGTTAAGAAACATTTAAAATATAGATTCCCTGAATTTTGGTACACAGAATTCATTATTAAATTCTTAAAAACATGTCAGTATTTTCTTAATAACATATACTTCTTCCTCTAATATTAATTATTATTATAAAATTATATATCATATATCTTGGTGAATATAAAATATCTTATTTGGTTTTATATTCCTACATAGTATGTGTTTATTGAAGAACTCCTCTCATTTAACATAGTGGAGTTTCTGTTCCTACTCCAACTCTTGTACATTTAGAGAGAATACATCATTAAATTATATAATGTTATTCTCTTTTATAAAATATAGTTAGTCTAGACTAATAAGGGATATTAATGTTTATTTGTGGATATAGGATGATTAATTGGGATACAGATATAATTTTCAATTGATGTTTGGTTTTTTTTATATTAACAATAATCATACATAAAAATCACAGGATGTTGAGATTGAACAGATTATTTAGGATATCAATATGATATCTATTAGTAAATATAGGTGAAATATGGATAGTTTTTAAACAATTATTTTCAAAAAACATCTTTGAATAAATCATATAATCTGTTAAAAACATATAAGATTCATCCTCAGTAAATATTTTACTACCATCACCACATAGATGTGTATAAGGTAATTAGAGTTTAGGATTTCCATCACTAAAAATTTAAATGATCAATGAATACATGGTTAATATGTATATTAATAGTACTACCTGGATGGTCAGGTAAATTTTTCCATGTTTATTCATTACATCATTTATTTTTTCTCAAATTTGTTAAAGGAATCACATAACAATTATGAACATACTTTTATCATCCCCTTATATTTGTTCATGTGGTATTTATAAACTTTTTATAGAATATTTAGAGCATTAATTTATTTCTAATGGATATTTTTATAAAAATAAATGATGAACTAGTCAGTATACCTATTATCTCATCTCAAAAGATAATATACACTATTAAAGATATAAAAATGACAATTAATATTGGTTTTAAATTAAAAATAATTATCTTTCCACAAGTATGTATTATGTGTGTTATATTCATATATAAATGAAAACATTGGATATATGTGATTGAATATTTATTTTACTATTAATTAAGTATGAAATAACATCAAAATATTCACTTTAATATGAAATAATTTATTTTTGTTTCCAAAAATAAAACAATGAGATCAATTTTTTGGTAATAAAAAATAATTGGTTAATATAAACCAATCAATTAGGAAATTAATAAGTTGTGTACTTCTCTTTATTGATCTCAGAATATACCTTATTTATATTTTTTAGGAATGAAAAAAAATTCTCATAATTTTTATTCTAATGTATTTTATTTCAATATGTGAGGAAAATAGTATCCCAATCCCTTGTATGCCCATTTATCTTCCATTTCTTGAAAGGGTGGTGAAAATAAGATTTAGCCCATATGTTTTTTATTTAGATCATTCCATGTATTTTTATCTTATTCGCCATATTTATATGCTTCTTTTCATGCATCATGTCCTTATAAACCTAGAAAATGAGATAAAAGTGATTTGAGAGAGACTTATAAATGTTGTTCATATTAGAAATCCATAACAAAATTAGGAAAGCTCTAAGAGAGTGATGAAATTATGATCATGGTTTATAACTAATCATGAAACATGAACCATAGAATATATGAATCAACAATATAACTATCCATTTCATTTATATGAGGCTCATCTAGTTCACCCTATCTAATATTGTTCATAAAGAGTGCCTCAGAGATCTCATATTGCTCTGTCCATTCTCTATTATTAGGAAGATCATGATGTTGGGTGAGAATAATATATACATCCAGGTTTTTATAAATATTCTATATTTCATTATGCATAGATTATAAAAATAAAAAACCAAAGATATATAAAATAATATAAGTTTCAAATATTGATAAGGATCACTTCCTTATATTCCTTCATAGTAAGAATATCTAGAATTGAGTTCTCTTTAATGTAAGTCTATAATTATCAGTGTAATACAATGCTAAATAACTCATAAACTCCTAGAAAATACTTCTAATAAGGAAGTTTCCTTTTAAAATCTATATCATATTGACATAATGGACAATTTAGTTTCTATATCTATTATAACTAATTAATGTCTTATTACATTATCTTGATTAATAAATCTGTTATCTCTAATATATTTGGTTATCTTATTATTATACCACTACTATATCAAGTCCCAATAAACCTATCTATTCGACTTAGAATATCATACCATTGGGTTATTATTATTGAAAAGATCCATATTTACCTTCCCATAACATATAGTATGAAAATGAAAAACAATAATTTTTTAGGTAGTCATCCTTGACAACATTAATAAATTACTCCTCCTTCATCTGTTGAGTGGAATTATAAATCATGAAATCATAAACTCATATTTCTTCAATAATTTCCTGCAAATATATATTTAATAGACTATGGACACAAAACATAATATTTTTTAAGTCAACCAATTATACTCATTAAAACTCCTAAATAATTTAAAATTTACCCTAACTATGGATTGATCAAAACTTTAAAATTCGATTTATATTAACATAGATGATGGAAGGATTCCAGGACTTAATATTTCGATGAAGAATTTAAACATAGGGATAAATTTATTTATATTACTATTTACATTTGTTGTTAATATTATGTTGATTTGATATAATTGATTAACCATGGAAAATAAAATATTTATACAAAATATATTTATTTTATCTTATCTTCCATGTCTTGTAATCTTAATTAGATTATATGATCTTGTTTATAATCATAGAAAAATGAATCACCTAAAAGATAAATGTGCACAAAAATAAAATAAAATAAATAAATTGACTTGATGATGAGGAATATAATGATTGATTTATTTAGTAGATTATAAATCGATATTTTACATTAGAGAGAAATCTTTTTGATCAGATCTAGGTTGAGGTTGCAACATTCCACCATCAACCAGTGTATCTTTTTTGTTAGTTTCACATTGTTCTTGGTTCTGAACGTCCTTATCTCATTGGAGCTACAAACATTACATGTATTTTACTCAGACATGGGTGAGGGGATCTGTGGGTCTTTAATACATAAAATAAACTATAGATCTATATATCTTATATAATAATAGTGAGAGGAAGGGCTCAGAGGTCATCATATTCAATTTAATAATAAATGGTATCACATATTAAATCTCTTGAAATAATGTTAAATTAAATAGAAATCCAACACATACATTGGCCGTTCAAGATCTACATCAGTCACATATATGCAAGAAGATAACATTCATACATGATAACATTCATTTGAAATCACTCTTTTAATTAGGTGAAATTGCCTTTAAATTTATAATTAAGGGTATTATTAATTAAATAATTCTATATCATAATTATTTAATCTAAAAAGTCTGGGAGACACATAAGATACCAATCCTCTATAAATTTATATAAATTAAGTAAATTATATTTATATAAAATTATGTAGGTATGCGATGTGTATTGGAGGAAACAATCCATGTTCATATGTAAACTACCTAGGGTTTTGTATAATATTTTTCATTTAATGTGTACTTACATGGAGTGTATCATACATGATGTGTCATGATATTAGAAGTTTTGAAGTTTATTATGTCAAGAAAATTAGTCATATTGATCTATATAGAACATGACACATGTTCATATATTCGAAAAATACCACTTTTTAATTCTTGTGTGAATCACACAACATGTCTAATGACTATACACTGAATTTAACATATATATTAATTAGGAATTTAAATTAATGAAAAACTATATCACATAGTGTGTACACTAGATACATTAAGTGCAGTTTGGATTAATGTTGTGGTTATTTTTTCATCTATGTAATTAATTTATTTGGTGTACATACTGGCTTAGAGTTCACTCCATGTAAACAGGTATGAGTTATATTGTGTTCAAACCTTATACATGATGTATAATTGCTCATGGACATACCATGTTACATTACTTGGGAATCAACATGTAATGTGTGAAGAATAAAATAAGTTTACATGGAATGTACAATAGTTATACACCATATAATCATAGTTTTCCACTTAACTAAACTGGATATAAAAAATTGTGATTTTATTAAATACATGCGCCAACATTGACCACACAACTACTACATCACATGGGGTTACATAAAATGTATACTAGGTACACAATATGTAACCTTGGAAACCATGTTACTCCTTGTAAGTCAATACACCATGTAATTACAAGACACATAATTAAATACCACAATTTTTAGCCCTAAATAGAACAACCACATTTATTTGTAGTTGAAGAAGTGCTACATAACATGTAATAATTAGCACACCATCTAATTTGGCCACGTAGTTAGGATCTCCATCACATCTAGAAGAAATTTCTATGCATTTTTACTTGTTCATGGACATGTTTTAGTCATATAATAGTGAATGAATGCATCATCTCAACATAATAGATTATAAACAAAAAATTTAATTGAAAAATAAAAATAATTATTTTATATGTGATCATTATAGATTAGATAATTATAAATTTTAATGTGATAGCTCTGATACCTCATGATGGTTCTAGAAAAATAGGAAGAGCTATTTGATCTCATGCTCAATTATTTTTTATTGTATTAAATGGATAAAACATAATAACATAATGAAGAATCCTCATTCCAAAACAATATACCAAGAAAAACATGATGAAAAAATCTTGAAAATGGAGAGTGTATTTTCATGTTAAATTTATATTTTATCTAATAACAAGAACATACCTCTGTCTTGGGATATTTCTTTAATGAAGATATTGATTGATTGAACCCATTTTGTGTTACACCATCGTTGCACAGTGAGGACCTAAAGTAGAATCCCTCTAGAGGTATTCACACATTCCCCTCTAATATGGGATCATTACTACTAGATAATTGAGTGATTGTGTTGATTATATGATCATCTTTTGTTATTCACATTGATCAAAATAAAATACATTAAATATTGAATGATTGTCTATTTTATTCTCTTATTATTGAGTGAAGTGAAGAATGTGGAGGAACTATTTATGTCTTTTGAGAAGCCTTATAGGAATTTTTGTTGAAACAATTCTCTAGGTAGAATAGATGTTTCATACAACCAAACAATTTAATGTGAAATTTATATAAAATGAAATTATATTGTTAGGGTTTTTTTTAATTTATTATTTCACAACATCCCTTAGATATATTAAATATTACATAAACCCACTACTACATATCAATAATATAATTAATTGTTTCATGGAATATACATACTTGTAAAAACTAAATACTATTTTTTAGATAATAGTTTCTTATTTATAAAATGATATTAATGACTACGTAATTTTTGTTAAGGGGAACTATTCTAGAGAAATCGACCTTTACTTGATATTTACGGAACTTGAAATAAGAAATAAGTAATATTAAATGGACAAATACATAAATATTATATTCATGGTCAAGTGAATAAATATTTTTTTAATTATCCTATAACTAAATAAATATTGTTTATTACCTTATTAATTTAAAAATATATAAATATTTATTACCTTTTTAAAGTCATTAAAATAAATATTTATTTAACATTAAACTCACATATAATTATTTTAAAGATAACTAGTTAGTGCATATTTGATATATTTTCTTTGAATAAATAAGGATAACAATTATTCTAACTATTAAATTCAAATAGAAATTAATTGAAATCAATGAATACACTTTATGTATGAACCTCTGAGACTCTTTTTTGATTTATCTTAATCAGGAAAGTTGTATACTTGTGTCATGAACCTATGTGTTCAATTTCCATTTATCTCTTTTTTAAAAATGAACTATTTAATAAATCATGTCCATAAATTTAATTTTATATATCCATTTCACTCAAATGGAAAGTGATATATACCATCATAAAATGAAAGATAAAAATCCTTTATTGACTTGTTCATTAGAGTCATATCACATGTGACACAAAAACCGTATCCAACATCATTGCAAACAATAGTTTGCATTGTTTTGGGAAATACATTAATGTAAATGACTCGTGATATATATTAATAATAATCTTAATTTCTAAGGATCAAGATTTATTTTCACAGATTGGAATATCAAAAGACACATAACTTATAGAATTATTAGATGTAGTTTTATTTTGTTACCCTACCCTATTAGATAATACCAATCTTGGACATCATGAGAAGAAATATCAATGTCTTTTTGGACTCCTATATTTGATAGTCTACAACATCTGTGTCATTTCAGATGATTTCATTCAAATATAGAATACAAAATTATGAATAATGTCATAACATATCAGGGGTTTCATCATAGTGGTGAAACTGTTATGTCTGTTGGATTCCATAAATACTATAAGGACATTTCCAGATTGATAATACATAGAGGAACAATCATCATGTGATAAGATATTCAATTAAGATTATATTCTTAAAATATTAGTTTAGTCAAAATTATTACATATTTGTTTCTAAGGAATTAACTCCAATAGACACAAGTAAATTATTTACAACTGATGATTGAAGGATATTCTAATATAACTTGTATCCTTAAATATTTATTAATGGAATAGACAATGGATTTTGAATCCATGGAATATTAAGTGGAAATTTTTAAAAATGAGCATGAATCGTAAATGATGATGAGTGATCAAAATAAAAAATTATGGTTTCAATTATTCTCAGATAAAGAATTAATAAAAATGATAAAGGACGTTTATAAGGTGTTAAGAAAATTTTAAATGTTAAAAGTCCCAGGTATATAAGTAAAAATGTGGTTGGCTTCGACTTCGAGACATTGAAGATAGGTGAAGTCATAACCTACAACAACGGGATGTAAAAGGATATTGGTACTGGATTTCACACTGATATATAAAAAGTAATAATCATAAAATCTTATAATAATGAAAAGAAGTGGGATGAGAATAATGCTTATTATTTAATGGTTATTCATCAACAATTGAATTTTCCAAAAATTATAGACAAGTGGAGGGATGAAGGTAAGAATATATCACCCATCATGAAATAATTATTTTTTCTACCTTTGGAACACATTATCCTATTATGAATAGTTTAAGGGATAATCAGAGGGAGAAACACCAAGGAGTCAACATATAAATATTTGACCATATCCTTTATGTCAATAATGAATTTTTTTATATGGATATTTATTTCATTATTTTAATTTTAGGAATAAGATATTAATAATGGGAAAATATAAAAGGAACCTAATATCACATATGTCAATGATAGACAAGGGAAATACAACCCTAAATTATTATATTAAGAAAAAGGTATTCCCTATTGGATGAATAATAATTCAATTATACTGGAATTATATGGAAAAAAATAGAGGGGTTATCTTATGACTCTACTGGGTTGATAATCTATTAAAATGAGATTAAGAAGAATGAGAAGTCTAATTTTTCTAAAATAACTTTCAAGGATACTCTACAAAATAAATAATAGTTATTAATAGTGGTTTTTCATCCCACATGATTTGCAATACGATCCTCTTGACAGATTTTTATGGAAGAGTTAATGGAATTGTTCACTTTGGAAATGAAAGATCATTGAATGAAAGTGGAAAACCTGTATTATTTGGAAATGAGATAATGAAAATGGTGGTAATTTCTGTGGATGTCTTAGATACAATTTTATTACTGTGATAAAAATTTGTGACTCTAGAATTGAGGTTACATTTAACAGGAAGGGGTTCTTTGTAGCGACTTGGGTTTTGGCCCCGTCAGACTTGGGAATATTTCTACGAATAATTCTAGAGCTAGGCACAAAGACAGTGTGCGATTCTGAGGTCCGGTGTTCCCATAATTAATTTTATAAACATATTGTGTTTTTTTGTACGATGCACATGGAAGGGGTGTCATATCTCCTAAATGGTAGCTCAGAATGGGAATCTGAGGGCATGGTTGCATCCAAAACGTGCAGTCTACCATAGGCTGGGTGCAAACTTTGCGGGCGTGGGCCTGCTGTGGAAAATGCCACTAGGGGAATTTTCGTAAATAAATGGAAAAGTTTATTTATGAGTGTCGGCTCAAATGACTTCTGAACGGTGTCTCGGATCGCAATTCTGAGTCTGCCGTTGCGTTCAGAATGGCGCGTTTACCCTAGGGGAAACCTAATTTCCTCTACGCCGGGAGGTCTGGTCGGGGGCGTTGATTCAAATGAGGGCTTTTAAATAAATAAATAAATAAATAAAACCCAATCACTTCCCTTCCCTCACCTCCTATGCGCAGCAGACGGAACCATCCCCCCCCCCCCCCCCCATCATTCATTCTTCGCCAAATCGAGCCAGAATCGTCTGTTTTCAGCGCCGATCGTTAGCGGATCGAGCTTTAGGGCGTCGCTATCGTCGTTCTGCACCCGAAGCTTCAGCGTTTTCCCGTGAGGTAGGCGGTTTGAGTTTTAATCCTTCGATCCAGTTTCTACTGTGTTATTCTTCAATTTGTCATCATAGTAGTAAAGATCGGGTCTTGAGGGTCGCGCAGACGCCTTCGGATCGAAAAACGGACCACCGGGGTGCCCCCAGCGGTGCGCGGCGACCGGCCGCCCGGGACGGTAGTGCACCGGCCCTACCGCCGGAGCATGGTGGCGCGGGGTGCCATGCGGGGGAGGGTCGCCGGCCAGGGCAGGCCGGTCCAGGATGGTTGGACCGACCGGTTCAGGCTGGTCCGGCCGCTCTTGAACACCCATGGGTTTTTAAACCCCCATTTCTTGAAATCTGAGAGTCGGATTTGTGTGTCGTCTATGGAAACATGACCCTGGTGAAGAGGCGAACCATTTGGAGGGGGTTTGAGAATTTTAAGGTTTGGGATCGTGGCCCAGGATTTTGAAACGTTGAATAAAATAATGATATTTTCTTATTTTACGGCTTCGGGCCGTTGTAACTTCTACCCGGAGCGTCCGAATGACGTTTTGTCAGTGGCGTTGAGACCCTGGTGGTACGACAGATATTTTGAGGTGGTTTCGGGTGTTGGGACTGGGAACGGGGTGCAGGCCCCATGAGGCCTGTTTTTTTGCGTTTTCGGAGAAACGCAACCTTCGCACCAGGAGTCCATTTTTGGAAGATGAATAGTCGATCATGTGTGTTTCTCAGAGAGAATCGTAATGGTGGAATCCTTTCGATTAGTTTCGGGATCGTGGTGTGGGCCCCGCTCGGACTGACTATGGTGAATAGTACCCTTTTTCACCGGATGTCCGTTTGGGACGAACGAGTAGTGGATCCTATGTGTTTTTCTGAGGGGATCATCCTGGTATGATCCGCTTGATGAGTTCCAGGATCATTGTGTGGGTCCCGTAAGGGCTGGATATGGTGAATAGTACCTTTTTCATTGGTTGACCATTTCGGGCAAGTAAAAAGCATATCCTACATGTTTTTCCGCGTGGATTGCGATGGTGGCATCGGTATCAGCCTTGGAGGTGCGCGGGGTGGCATTGTAGTGGGTCGCTCTGGTTAGTGACGTTGGGACCAGCAGTGGTTGAGGGTACTCCCTTGGTTCAGTCCTACGAGGGTTCGCGCGACATCACAACCCTATTCTAGGCTTGTGGTCCTCTCGATGGGATGTTTAATCTGTTAGAGTTGAGGCATCCCTCCGGTGGGCCAGTAGCGGGATCCTCTAGCATCATTACCCTTGATCGGGTTCTTGGTATCGTTGTGACCGCTTATCCATGGGCAGTGATCCCCTATCTAGCAGGTTAACCCCGTAGGGTTTGTGGAATCATCGGGAATATGATCCCCTACGCGGTGGGTTGTGCTCAGTAGGGTTGTGGTATCGTCGGGAATACGATCCCCTACTCAGCATGTGGATTATAGTAGGGTTTCATTATCGTTGTTTATGTAATCCCCTACTCAGCGCATGGATTCTGTAGGGTTGTGGCATCGTCAGTTTGATTCCCTACACCAGAATTTATACTAGATAGGGTTCCAGTATCATCATGACCACCTTTATATGGGTGATGATCCTTTATCTGAGTTACGTGCTTCTGTTGAGCGCCAGATCGGGTTGTGGTATCCCCCAGCAGATCCTGAGAGTGATCCTCTATCTATGAGATCTACATATGCCAGATCGGGTTGTGGTATCCCCTAGCAGACCATGGGAGTGATCCTCTATCTGTGAGATCTTCATATACCGATGTGGGTTCAGTTATCCCTTTGAGGACCCTAGGAGTGATCCCCTATCTGAGGAGTTTTGTGTTTATGTTGCTTCAGCGAGGTTTCCTCAGTGATGTTATCCGACGAGCGTGATCTCTCGGGTGAGCGTCTGAGAGGTTTGTGAGAAACCCGTTGAAGTGTATCTCTCGGACGAGTGTCATCTGGGATGGCAGTGATCGTGGAGTGTACACTCCTAGTTGTGGACAGTTGCTGGTGATGAGGTCGGTACCTCTTGTGGCTTGGTTCGTGGGCTGGGTATATCTGGATTGTTCAAGGAGTATGTATGGGCATACACCTGAGCTGAGCTGACTAGTTGTGTTTAGCCGATGATGGTCACGAGATGAAGTTTCTCATCTGGGTTCCCTCTGGCTGGGATGAGCAGACTGTTGCCTTTCAGTTTCCCTCTTTTTTTTGGGTTTTTGGGGCGCCTACTGAGTATTTTTATACTCACCCCTCCACGGGCATTTCTCGCACTTGTTTGTGTCTTGTGCAGACCATAGGCCTTTCGACGGAGTCCCAGGAGGACCCGGAGAAGGTGGAGCTTAGTGATCGGGTTTGACCGTAGTGTTTACTGGAGTTGTGCCGAGGAGCTTACCGGCAGGTGTTTTGGAAGTGTTTTCCCTTCTTCTGAGCAGGTTGGACACTTTGTTGTTTTCTTTTGGTGGGCACTATTTTTCCCTTTTTAAATTTTGTTGTGCTCTGGTTTGGGATAGTTGTATGCATGCATTTTCTTTCCAGTTTTTATATATCTCTACATGGTTACATGAAGGTCTGTGTGGGTGCGTGTGTACAGGTACCTTAGGCTAATGCCTCCCTTGTGTGTGATAGACTACTTGGTGCTAGTTTCCAGCCCCTGGCCTATTGGATATGGGCTAGGGGAGTCGTGGATCAAGCCCTGTTTGGTCAGGTCGTGATAGAGTGGTATCAGAGGAGGTTACACCTCGGGGATCTCAGAGCATAGATGGTCTAGCTGTGAGTTTGGTTTGGGTTTCATTGCAGTAGTGTTATGATGTTTCGAGCTCGGATTTCAGGTCAGAGACTCCAGTGTTGGTGCGGCGGCTGACGTATCCATACACCAGAACTCTGATAACCTGCCTTTCGAATCGGGACATTCGTACAATGTTCGCAGGGGAAAAAGGTACATGCATCATATAGGACTAGGTTTTGGGTTTTTCCTTGTCCTTCTTGAGTCATCTCTCCAGATATACTCTTTGATTGTGATGCGTCTTGAATATATTTCAGGATTCCTCCACGAAGACAGCCAGCGAGGGTTCCTCAGCAGGATTGTGCTGACAATCTACCCCGTGTAGAGGCTATGGACCAGGGCACAGGTTCTAAGGCTAGAGCTCCAGGTGGTCCGCCAGTTGAGCCACCACCTGTCGAGCAGCTGGTTGTGCTGGCAGTACAGGATGAGGTTGCACACAGGCTAAGTGCGCTGCATGAGTTCCAGAGGCAGTGACCTCTGAGGTTCCAGGGTGATCCAGACCCCCAGGCAGCTGATGACTGGCTTGAAGTAGTCACCTGAGTTTTCCTCCTAGTGAGGACATCTCCAGAACATATGGTGGTCCTAGAGGTGAGCCTTATTCATGGTTCGGTCGAGCGATGGTGGAGCCTAGTGACGCAGTCCCATGACGAGGAGACGCTCACGTGGAATGATTTTGAGTGGCTCTTCAAGGAGGAGTTCTATCCAGTGACGCTGAGGTCAGTGCGGATTCAGGAGCTTCTACAGCTTCGGCAGGAGGGCATGACTGTGTCAGAGTACTCAACTAGGTTTACAGACATATCGTGATACTCCCTGGGTATGGTTCGAGGCCCGTTCTTTAGGGCTCGGACCATCGAGTAGGGCCTCTATTGGGACATCTGGGCAGTTGTGGTTTTCTTGTGTCTACCCACTTATGCTGGAATGTTGGAGTGAGCATTGGTGGTGGAGAGATTTATGGCCGAGAAGATCCCCACTGTTAGTGTTGGGCACGTGAGAGCGGAGACGTCAGCATTTGGTAGTCGAAGACAGACTCAAGGGTTTGGACGTGGCCTACATTTCAGGAGGCGACCCGAGGATGGAGGATCTGAGCCCCATGGCTCACAGGGCTCACAGGACAGTTTTGGTCAGCCATAGGGGAGGTGGTGTTATGTTTGTGATGGTCGGAGAAATATTTCTAGAGATTTTCCGACACGTCGTGTTGCTGAGAGGGAGCCGATCGATGGACCGCCTTGGCAGAGGTAGTATCTCGAGCAAGGAGGTCCGCAGGGCTAGGGATGTGGTGATAGAGCTGGTTCAGTAGTAGTAGGTGGTAGGCGGTATCAGTTACCACCACCCCACCCCCGTGAGGTCCACGCAATGCTCAGGGAGTTGGTGGCCAACAGCGAGGACAGTTGCTTGCCCTGGAGGCTGTTGACGCAGAGGCTCCACGGATGGATAGAGGTACGCGTTGTGTCCTTTCTACATTCTGCAGTATCTTGATATACATTGTTTAGCGGTACCCTTATTTTCTGTTGCTTGCAAGAGTTTTTGTTCAGGGCGTTTGTAAGACCTTGTGTGGGTGTTGTTCGACGTGTTTCGAATGCGCGAGGAAGATGGATCCTTCCCCCACTGAGATGCATTTTTTTGATGTGATTAAAACTGTGCAGGTGATTCAGTGCCGTCCAAAGCGGATATTTTTGAGGTGTGGTGGGTGAATCCCTCTAACTTATGTGTTCGGGCATGGGTGTTCTTTGGTGAACTCGCTGGTGTGGGAGACCCAGTTGAGATTCCAGTTTCTTTCCTTATGCTTATGGATTTTTAGGGATGAAAATTTCTAAGGGGGGGAGGATATAGTGACTCCGTTTTTTGCCCTGTCAGACTTTGGAATATTTTTGCGACTAATTCCAGAGCTAGGCGCGAAGACAGCGTGCGATTCCGAGGCCCGGTGTGCTCGGAATTAATTTTATAAAAATATTAAGTTTTTTTAAAACAATTAACGTGGAGGGGGTGTGATATCTCCTAAACGGTATCTTATAATGGGAATCTGGAGGCACAGTTGTGTTCGAAATGTGCAGTTTACCCTAGGCGGGGTGTAAACATTGCGGGCGCGTGCCTGGTGTGAAAAACTTCACTAGGGGCATTTTCGTTAATAAATGGAAAAGTTTATTTATGAGCTTCGGCTTCAATAACTTCTGAATGGAGTCCAGAATCAAAATTCTGAGTCTGCCATTGCATTCAGAATGGCGCGTTTACCCTAGGGGTGAGCTAATTTCCTCCACGCCAGGAGGTCTGGTCGGGGGAGTTGATTTAAATGAGGGTTTTTAAATAATAAAAAAAGAAAACCCAATCACTCCCCCTCCCTCACCTCCTACATGCTGCGGATGGAACCACCCTGTAGAGACCCGAAGCCTGACGTACATGTACATTACATTACTTTTGCGGAATACTTAGTACATAACAAAAACACACACACAAGGATCGTAATAGTTTAGTGTCTTTGGAAACTCGGAACGTAATCTTCTAATCATGGTGAAAGATCTTCAACATCTCCCATAAAGATCTTCCTTTTTTTATACCTAAAACCTTTCTTTATATCCTGGGGAAAAAACATAAAAGGGGGAGCTCAAATTCTCAGTAAGGGTAAAAAAAATAAATATCAATCACATCATATTCATAAGAACATAACATTTTGGAAATCTTAACCTGCAAAAGAGAGCATAATTTTATAGCATGGGATAAATCATAGTAGTGAAATGAAATCTCAATAATCATAACTTAAAACATGAAACTTTGTGGCATACACACATAATCATAGAGAATCATTTCTTATTAGTCAAGACTCATTTCCAAGACTATCTTAGTGGACAAAGTCCCTTTCTGAACCGAGTCACCCTCGTTTCAGTCCTGTTTCACTGAACCGGTATAACCTACCATTCCAGCCATGTCTATCTCATGAGATATAAAATCTTTACCCAATGTATTGGAGGGAGATATAGGTCCCACCCATCTCATAATTACACCATTCTTATGTGTTCCACAAAATCATAAATCATACATCATTTCATAACCCATGTAATAAAAATGGGAATCTTAAACATCATAAAACAATTCATATAAGATAAAGGAATTCATGAAAATATAATTCCATCACAACATAATCAAATCAATGTAATAATAGGGATAAAAACAGAACCCTTTATTATCTTAGATGGAAAATAATTTTGATAAAACACTTGAACTCCATTCTTGAGGAAAATATCCTTTCTGCTTCAAAAACATTTTTCCTTTCTTAACATGTCATACAACTTTAAACTAAAAGAATTTGATTAAAAATAAACATGAAAATTTTTAAAGTAAGCTTCTTGGAAAAAATGTTTTAAAAATCCATTCATTCCGTATAAGTTAAAAAAAACATCATTCTCGTACTTTTGCCGGAAAAGTCAAAAAGTACCTCGTACGAAAAACGACAAAAGATTCCTTTCATATCTTTTACTAAAAACTCACCGAAGGGTAAAATTGGATTTAAACAATTTTAGGTGGATGGAAATAATATTACATATTGAGGAAACATATATTTGGATGATAAAATACACCCTAGTAAATACCAAAGTATAAACAATCTCAGATAAAAATGAGATTGTGATATTTCCCTTACCTTAGGTCCGATTTGCTTCGTAAGTGTCCGAACCTCCTGTATAATGATTTAAATAATGTCATTGACTTATTACAGAATCATATTCATTGTTATTATATCATATATGGTTCACTTATGACTTTATATTACCTGTTCTTTTATAAATTCCATGTTAAAGAAGCGTTTTGGGTAAAATCGTTTCATTTATCGTAGGTGTTTGGACTTGTTGTTCTTGACATTATTATTACTTATATCATGATTTACATACTTCCAGAATATAAAACATGATTTATATATCATATATATTCAGTATATATATATATATAATAGATAGATAAATGAAATGAAACACATCGTTCATGGAGACGGTAGGCCGTACGTACGCATGAACGCTGTTTTCGTTTCCTTATTGAGTTGAATGGAATTAAGTAGATGAAAAACATATATACATAAATACAGTAGATTTATAATTTCATATATTTCATTATTATTTCTTATATATACTTTATAATCATTCTTAAATGGTTAACATGGAGAATGAATCTCATCGCGTCGTGGAGACGGTAGTCCGTACGTATGCACGAGCGATGATATCATTTCCATAATTATTGAATTGAATTGGAGTGGATGATACAATATATCAGAATCATTATGATGTTATAATAACTATGTATAGTTATTCTTTACACCATAATACCCATCCATGTAAGGTGTTGGTGGAAAAGCAGATTACACCACGGCGTGGATATGGTATTCCATACATACGCACGCGAGGTGATTTCGTTTTCCGTAGGATGGATAGATGGTGAAATATGATTGTTTAATACTTATAATAACATATCAGTATATGAGTGGTACTGATTTTATTACTTCATAATGAAAAAACCTAAGAAAAATAATTGGAAGAAGAAATAAAGGTGAAAGAATTGGTAACGGAAATTACCTCTTCTTTGAAGCGCCTCTTTGAGACCTCCTCTTAGGGCACTAAAGTTGGTCTTTGAGGAAGACCAGAACCTCTAGGATGTTGCTAGGGAAGTGGAGAAGAGATTTTTTCAGGGTTTGGCCGAGCTTGAAGGCTCAAAGTTGTGTGAGGAAGAGAGGGAGGAGGTGTCCTTTTATAAGGGAGGAGAGGGGCACCTTTGGAATAACTAAAAATATTATTTTATTATAAAGTCAAGTTCGGTTTTAAATAGATCCAAATTGATTTATTTCTAGGATAAGGTGGGGATGGGTCGAAATCCTCTCATCCAATAGAATTTAGACAATTTTAGGTTCCTATTTTAACCTTATCATTTAGATTTAACATTAAGTTAAATAATTTTACTTTTACCGTGTCTTCTTGTGTTCTTTTACTATAAGGTTAATAAACTTACTATATCAAGCCAAACGAACACCAAGTTGTTTATTATTAATATATATAACCTTATCTAAGTCATTATTCTAAACCTTAGATTTTTAGGAATAAAATAACAATTAATAATATAATATTTGTTTTAAACACAATTTTATGTCAATTTTGACACTATTTAGTAAATGATTTTTGTGAAAATTCTAACAGAATGATAAGTTCTAAAAAAGTTAATTAAATCAATACTAACATGTCATATTAACCTATAAAATTAGTTGAATTCATAAAAAGTCTCAAATTATATTTATTTGGGTATTTATAACATCAATTGTGTCAATATTTCATTAATAAGATAATTACTGCATCATCGTTTTGTCATAAATACATTAAATTATTTAATGTCTAAAAATTACAAATAAAATACCATTATGTAGGAAATCTTTTTATCTTTCTAATTAATATTTATAGTCGAATTTATATTATGCATAACCCTATATTAAAAATGTTTTATTAAATAAACTTTGATTTTAACTCTTTTAACTCTTCTTTGAATTAAATAATAATAAATGTCCTAGTCTAATTCAAGTGGGCCTAAAAGGTCATATTTTATTCCTAAGTTTGTTTTTGGTCGAATTACACTTATCCAGTAGAATTAGGACATGTGTTAGGGTAATAATAATATCATTTTTACCCTTAATTACCCTATTTACTTTTAACCGTGGTAAATAAAAGTAAAAAGTTACTATTCACCAAAAATTATTTTCATCTCATTTAACCACATTTTACTTACTGACATCAACCGTGTCTCTCAATTTTTTGAAATTCCACTCACAGAAGCGGTAAAATTAAGTTTTATGAAAAATTCAGTTTTTTTAACTACCACTTAGTGGTTTAACTATTCATCAAAAATTGAATGTTTTTAGAAAAATACCAAAAATTAGGCCTAAGCTATATTTGATATTATGAACTCATAAATGATTTCTATTTTACCAAATTCAAAACATATAAGTTGCATTAATTAATTTAAAAATTAATTCTCGTCGTCAAAACAAAAGGTGTGTTTTTAAGAGATAATAACTATCAAAATATTGACATTTGTTTATAACTGGTTTAAATGTGATATTACATCCAATGACCAACATTGTATTAAATTGTAAAAATATATACTTTAAAACAACTAAAATTATTAATTTATCACTATTAATTATTTTTATTGAAAAAGTTGTTTTTAATTAAAATTTAGTAATTTCCACTATTCATCAAAATATGAAAGTTATCCGAAAATTACCAAAATTTCACCCTAAGCTAATTTCGATATTCCGAATCCAAAAATGAAGTCCATTTTGAATAATAAAATTTAAAAAATTTCAAAAAGTGGTTATTACTATTCATAATGGCTAGTTTTAATAATATTTTAATAGCATATCGTTGTTTAGTGAAACTCGGTATTGCGTACTACACACGCTATCAAGGAAGGTCGTGATTGCGTGTAATGAAAGGAAAGTCAAGGACACGTGTTGTGAAAGATCCTTTTGGTGTAGCGTACTACACAAGACATTAATGAAATTAAACATAATATTTTTCATAAAATCTCGGGTTGTTACATTCTACCCCCCTTAAAATGAATTTCGCCCTCGAAATTCGTTGGGGTTATAAATGGTTTACTATTTGAAAGTTTCTTTAATTGAAACCCACATCGTAAAAAGGAATACCAAAACCAATCTTTAAAAACAAAAGTATGAAACGTAACGGTTACCCAAATAAACTAATCACTGGGTTTCCACATAGGTGAAAATATGGATATAGAAGAGAAATCTAACAATCATGTTTTGATGGAGAGTGGTAGAGAACATGGCTATGGAAAAGCTAGCAATCACAAAGCCATAAATTTGTGAAGATCTAAGGTACCATCTGATTCATCAGATATAAGAGCACTAAGACAACGTTTTTGGTTTTCAAGATCATTTCCCTAAAGTTGATGAAATTGGAATTAGAATAAATACTTTCGTGATTTTGGTATAGTCTCACCGTTTGTCGTTCTTTGGACAATTTCCACTTCATCTCTTAAAGAAATGAAGTTGAATTTTTCATTTGTGATGTGTTAGAAGATCATGTGATAGAATGATGGGTCATTCCATCTCTTTCGAACAAATGGTTAGCAAAAGTTATAAGTCCATCTTATGGTTAATCGTATATAGTTCCAAAAATGAACTTATACTTCATATATCATACCGCTGAATAAAATAAAACTAGTTTCTACTAACCAGGGACTTCCTGTAGGCCACTGGTAGGCAATAAAGGCCAGTCGCACTTCGGTTGTGGGTTCGATTCCCACAGCCTTGTCCGACGCGATGGGCTGTCGCCCATCCTGCAGGTTGTCCTTTTTCTAAAGCTATATTATTATAACATCCCATCAATAATATCGAAAAACGTTTTATCCTAACTTATGTCCAACATAATCCATTCCAATCTTTAGGCTTATCTAAAATACTTTGGTCCAAGCTCATAGTATAAAGAAAATGATTACTTGAAATTTCACAGAAAAATCACGTGAATGCCATCATTTATCCCCCATATATCATAAGATATATCTTGTTGGTCAAATTACAAACATTCAAAGGCCTTAATAATGTATTCTCTTGAATACCCATTGAACCATAGTGAAAACTTGAATGCAGTTAAAAGTTAACACTTTTCACATACCAAAATCCTCAAAATTATTTATACTCAACCCATTATATCGCTTAGTCCTTATATCAATCATGAGCTCATGAATACAATCAAACATATCATTATCGTCTTATCCCTTCATTATGCGCATATCATCTACATTCCAAAGATATATGAATAACCTTTCATGGATACTGGTACCATTAATCATACACTTTCAAAACTCAAGGAAATACAACAGTGTAACAATCCTTAGATGTCTCTTTATTCCATAGTACCATGAGATTGCTTATACAACATTACACATGATAAACATGTCATCATTCCACTATATTCTTAAACCATTGACCGAGCTTCAACAATTCTTTCATCTCACATATCATTTGTAGTCTCTTCATCATCATCAACATAAATACTACCCATACGACTATACTGATTCTCTTCATGAGACTTTCCCTTAGGGAATTGGTTTGCATAATGCTCGTACATTCCACATTTAAAACATTTAACCATTGTTTATGTCGTAGAAATACCATTATCCTCATCCTTGGTGTTAACTGAACCTTTTACTTTGCATTTACTGGCTTTGTGTCCTTCTTTTCCACACCCAAAGCATCTTCCAGTTCCTTTGAAACATTCTCCTTGATGCCTCTTCCCACATGATTTACATAGGGGAAATTGAACTTTCTTTCCTCTATGATCATCATGAAACTCCATCTTTCTCTTATTAGCCGAGTCAGGAAACTTACCAAATTTTACTTTATTGATCATATTATGAGATTTCTGATTCGGCATAATAATGATGTTTGGACTTCCAAATCCGATTTCATTTGGTTTCTCATGAAGAATATCATTCCATTGTCCATCATATCCTCCATTATTGTGAATCATCTTGTTTCCAGCCATTTTCTAAAACCCAAAAAGAATAGTGTGAGAGGCAAAAATCATGCTAGGGAAAACAACATAATAATGGGGGAGTACCCTCAATATCTAACATCTTAGGTTAAATTCTAAGATCGTTAGTGTAATTCTAGGACTATAACCTATACGTATACTTAACCTTAGAGACATCCCAAGACATACCTTAGAAATATCTCTAGGGATCTCACTAAAGTTCTTGCATCCTAGTTTCCAAAGGTTGACTAAACCTTTCCTCTGATACCAACTGTAGAGACCCGAAGCCTGACGTACATGGACATTACATTACTTTTGTGGAATACTTAGTACATAACAAAAATACACACACAAGGATCGTAATAGTTTAGTGTCTTTGGAAACTCGGAACATAATCTTCTAATCATG
Source organism: Viscum album (assembly GCA_963277665.1). Lineage (NCBI taxonomy): Eukaryota > Viridiplantae > Streptophyta > Magnoliopsida > Santalales > Viscaceae > Viscum > Viscum album. Next base: position 681,587,790 of record OY728139.1, on the reverse strand, counting down.
GTGGAAGATCTTCAACATCTCCCATAAAGATCTTCCTTTTTTTATACCTAAAACCTTTCTTTATATCTTGGGGAAAAACATAAAAGGGTGAGCTCAAATGCTCAGTAAGGGTAAACAAAATAAATATCAATCACATTATATTATAAGAACATAACATTTTGGAAATCTTAACCTGCAAAAGAGAGCATAATTTCATAGCATGGGATAAATCATAGTAGTGAAATGAAATCCCAATAATCATAACTTAAAATATGAAACTTTGTGGCATACACACATAATCATAGATAATCATTTCTTATTAGTCAAGACTCATTGCCAAGACTATCTTAGTGGACAAAGTCCCTTTCTGAACCGAGTCACCCTCATTTCAGTCCTATTTCACTGAACCGGTATAACCTACCATTCCAGCCATGTCTATCTCATGAGATATAAAATCTTTACCCAATGCATTGGAGGGAGATATAGGTCCCACCCATCTCATAATGACACCATTCTTATGTGTTCCACAAAATCTTAAATCATACATCATTTCATAACCCATGTAATAAAAATGGGAATTTTAAACATCATAAAACAATTCATATAAGATAAAGGAATTCATGAAAATATAATTCCATCACAACATAATCAAATCAATGTAATAATAGGGATAAAAACAGAACCCTTTATTATCTTAGATGGAAAATAATTTTGATAAAACACTTGAACTCTATTCTTGAGGAAAATATCTTTTCTGCTTCAAAAACATTTTTCCTTTCTTAACATGTCATACATCTTTAAACTAAAAGAAGTTGATTAAAAATAAACTTGAAAATTTTTAAAGGAAGCTTCTTGGAAAAAAATTTTTAAAAATCCATTCATGTCGTATAAGTTAAAAAAACATCCTTCTCGTACTTTTGCCAGAAAAGTCAAAAAGTACCTCGTACGAAAAACAACAAAAGATTCCTTTCATATCTTTTACTAAAAACTCACCGAAGGGTAAAATTGGATTTAAACAATTTTAGTTGGATGGAAATAATATTACATATTGAGGAAACATATATGTGGATGATAAAATACACCCCAGTAAATTCCAAAGTATAAACAATCTCAGATAAAAATGAGATTGTGATATTTCCCTTACCTTAGGTCTGATTTGCTTCATAAGTGTCCGAACCTCCTGTATAATGATTTAAATAATGTCATTGACTTATTACAGAATCATATTCATTGTTATTATATCATATATGGTTCACTTATGACTTTATATTACCTATTCTTTTGTAAATTTCATGTTAAAGAAGCGTTTTGGGTAAAATCGTTTCATTTATCGTAGGTGTTTGGACTTGTTGTTCTTGACATTATTATTACTTATATCATGATTTAAATACTTCTAGAATATAAAACATGATTTATATATCATATATATTCATTATATATATATATAATAGATAGATAAATGAAATGAAACACACCGTTCATGGAGACGGTAGGCCGTACGTACGCATGAACGCTGTTTTCGTTTCCTTATTGAGTTGAATGGAATTAAGTAGATGACATACATATATACATAAATCCAGTATCTTTATAATGTCATATATTTCATTATTATTTCTTATATATACTTTATAATCATTCTTAAATGGTTAACATGGAGAATGAATCTCATCGCTTCGTGGAGACGGTAGTCCGTACGTACGCACGAGCGATGATATCATTTCCATAATTATTGAATTGAATTGGAGTGGATGATACAATATATCAGAATCATTATGATGTTATAATAACTATGTATAGTTATTCTTTACACCATAATACCCATCCATGTAAGGTGTTGGTGGAAAAACAGATTACACCACGGCGTGGAGACGGTATTCTGTACCTACGCATGCACGGTGATTTCGTTTTTCGTAGGATGGATAGATGGTGAAATAGGATTGTTTCATACTTATAATGACATATCAGTATATGATTGATACTTATGTTATTACTTTATAATGAAACAACCTAAGAAGAAGAAGTGGAAGAAGAAATAAAGGTGAAAGAATTGGTAACAGAAATTACCTCTTCTTTGAAGCGCCTCTTTGAGACCTCCTCTTAGGGAACTAAAATTGGTCTTTGAGGAAGACCAGAACCACTAGGATGTTTCTAGGGAAGTGGAGAAGAGATTTTGGCAGGGGTTTTCCGAGCTTGAAGGCTCAAAGTTGTGTGAGGAAGAGAGGGATGAGGTGTCCTTTTATAAGGGAGGAGAGGGGCACCTTTGGAATAACTAAAAATATTATTTTATTATAAAGTCAAGTTCGGTTTTAAATAGCTCCAAATTGATTTATTTGGAGGCTAAGGTGGGGATGGGTCGAAATCCTCTCATCCAATAGAATTTATACATGTTTAGGTTCCTATTTTAACCTTATCATTTAGATTTAACATTAAGTTAAATAATTTTACTTTTACCGTGTCTTCTTGTGTTCTTATACTATAAGGTTAATAAACTTACTATATCAAGCCAAACGAACCCCAAGTTGTTTATTATTAATATATATAACCTTATCTAAGTCATTTTTCCGAACCTTAGATTTTTAGGAATAAAATAACAATTAATAATATAATATTTGTTTTAAAAACTATTTTATGTCAATTTTGAAACTATTTAGTAATTGATTTTTGTGAAAATCCTAACAGAATGATAAGTTCGAACAAAGTTAATTAAATCAATAATAAAATGTCATATTAACCTAGAAAATTAGTGTAATTCATAAAAAGTGTCAAATTATATTTATTTGGGTATTTATAACATCAATTATGTCAATATTTCATTAATAAGATAATTACTGCATCATCGTTTTGTCATAAATACATTAAATTATTTAATGTCTAAAAATTACAAATAAAATACCATTATGTAGGAAATATTTTTATATTTCTAATGAATATTTATAGTCGAATTTATCTTATGCATAACCCTATATTAAAAATGTTTTATTAAATAAACTTTGATTTTAACTCTTTTAACTGTTCTTTGAATTAAATAATAATAAATGTCCTAATCTAATTCAAGTGGGCCTAAATGGTCATATTTTATTCCTAAGTTTGTTTTTGGTCGAATTACACTTATCCAATAGAATTAGGACATGTGTTAGGGTAATAATAATATCATTTTTACCCTTAATTACCCTATTTACTTTTAACCGTGGTAAATAAAAGTAAAAAGTTACTGTTCACCAAAAATTATTTTCATCTCATTGAACCACATTTTACTTACTGACATCAACCGTGTCTCTCGAATTTTTTAAATTCCACTCACAGAAGCGGTAAAATTAAGTTTTATGAAAAATTCAGTTTTTTTTAACTACCACTTAGTGGTTTCACTATTCATCAAAAATTGAATGTTTTCAGAAAAATACCAAAAATTAGGCCTAAGATATATTTGATATTATGAACTCAAAAATGATTTCTGTTTTACCAAATTAAAAACATATCAGTTGCATTAATTAATTTAAAAATTTATTCTCGTCGTCAAAACAAAAGGCGTGTTTTTAAGAGATAATAACTATCAAAATATTGACACGTGTTTATAACTGGTTTAAATGTGAAATTACATCCAATGACCAAAATTGTATTAAATTGTAAAAATATATACTTTAAAACCACTAAAATTAATAATTTATCACTATTAATTATTTCGATTGAAAAAGTTGTTTTTAATTAAAATTTAGTAATTTCCACTATTCATCAAAATATGAAAGTTATCCGAAAATTACCAAAATTTCACCCTAAGCTAATTTCAATATTCCGAATCCAAAAATGAAGTCCATTTTGAAAAATAAAATTTACAAAATTTCAAAAAGTGGTTATTACTATTCATAATGGGTAGTTTTAATAATATTTTAATAGCATATCGTTGTTTAGTGAAACTCGGTATTGCGTACTACACACGCTATCAAGGAAGGTCAGGATTGCGTGTAATGAAAGGAAAGTCAAGGATACGTGTTGTGAAAGCTCCTTTTGGTGTAGCATACAACACAAGACATTAATGAAATTAAACAGAATATTTTTCATAAAATCTCGGGGTGTTACACCCCCCCCCCCCCCATCATCCGTTCTTCTCCGAATCGAGCCAGAATCGTCCATTTTTTGCACCGATCATCAGCGGATCGAGCTTCAGGGAATCTTCGTCATCGTTCTACACCCGATGATTTGGCGTTTCGCCCGCAAGGTATGAATTTTGAGTTTTAATCCTCCAATCCTGTTTATGCTGCATTTTTCTTCGATTTGTCATCGTAGAAGTGAAGATCGGGTCCTAAGGGTCGCACAGACGCCTCCGGATCGAAAAACGGACAACCGGGGTGACCCTGGAGGTCCGCGGAAGGTTCGCTGGTGCAGGAGGAACCACGGAGATGTGCGGCAGTCTTTGGTGGAGGGCCGCCGGCCAGGGCGGGCCGGCGGTGGCAGGTCGGACCTGCCGGTTCAGGCTGGGCCGACCCCGTTTTAACACATGACGGTTTTTAAACCCCTGTTTCTTGTAATCCGAAAGTCAGATTCGTGTTCTGTCTACGGTGATGTGACATTGGCAACAAGAAAAACCTTTTGGAGTGGGTTCGGGAATTTTAAGGTTCGGGATCGTGGCCCGGGAGATTGAAACATCGAATAAAATAACGATATTTTATTATTTTACGACTTCGGGCTTTTGTAACTTCTACCCGGAGTGTCTGAATGACGTAACATCAGTGGAATTGAGACCCTGATGGTAAATTAGACTTTCTAAGGTGGTTTCCGGGTGTTGGGACTGGGAATGGGGTGCGGGCCCCACGAGGCTGAGTTTTTGGCATTTTTGGAGAAACGCAAACTTTGCACCATGAATCCTTTTTTGGCAAATGAATAGTCGATCTTGTGTGTTTTTTCAAGAGGAACACAATGGTTGAATTTGTTCGATGAGTTTCGGGATCGTAGTGTGGGACCCACCCGGGCTAAGTACGGTGAATAGTACACTTTTTCACCGAGTGTCTGTTTGGGATGAAAGAGTAGTGGATCCTGTGTGTTTTTTCGAGGGGATCGCCATGGTATGATCTGCTTGATGAGTTCTGGGATCGTTATGTGGGTGTCACACTAGGTGGATACGGTGAATAGTGCTGTTTTCATAGGTTTTCCATTTCGGGTGACGAAACAACTTATCCTGTATGTTTTTTCGTGTGGATGGAGATGGTGGCCTCGGTATTGTCCTTGGATGTGCGCAGGGTGGCATTGTGGTGGGTCGCTCGGGTTAGCGACGTTGGGACAAGCAGTGGTTGAGGGTACTCCCTTGGTTCGGTCCTCTAAGGGTTCATGTGGCATCACAACCCTAGTATAGTCTTGTGATCCTCTTGATGGGATGTTTAATCTGTTAGAGTTGTGTTATCCCTCCGGTGGGCCCAGAGTGGGCTCCTTTAGCATCGTTACCCTAGATCGGGTTCTCGGTATCGCTGTGACCGCTTATCCACGGGCGACGATCCCCTATCTATCATGTAAACCCCGTAGGGTTTGTGGCATCATCGGGAATATAATCCTCTACATGTTGGGCCATGCTCAGTAGGGTTGTGGCATCTTCAGGAACATGATCCCCTACTCAACATGAGGATTATAGTAGGGTTGTAGAATTGTTGGTTATGTGATCCCCTACTCAGTGTGTGGTTTCTGTTGGGTTGCGGAATCATTAGTTTGATCCCCTACATCGTGATTTATACCAGATATGGTTGCGGTATCATCGTGACCACCTTTATATGGGAGACAATCCTCTATCTAAGTGGCGTGCTTCTGTCGAGCACCAGATCGGGTTGTGGTATCCCCCAGTGGATCCTGGGAGTGATCCCCTATCTGTGAGATCTATGTATGCCATATCGGGTTGTGGTATCCCCCAGCAGACCCGTGGAGTGATCCCCAATCTGTGAGATCTTCATATACCAGTGTGGGTTCTGGTATCCCTTAGAAAACCCTAAAATTGATCCCCTATCTGAGGAGTTTTTTTTATGTTGTTTCACTGAGGTTTCCTCAGTGATGCTATTAGACGAGCGTGATCTCTTGAGTGATCCTCTGAGAGGTTTTTGAGAAACCCGATGGAGTGTATCTCTCATATGAGTGTCATCTTGGATGTCAGTGATCATGGAGGGTACTCTCCGGGTTGTGGACAGTTGCTGGTGATGAGGTCGGTACCTCTTGTGGCTTGGTGCGTGAGCTGGGTATATCTGGATTGTTCAAGGTGTCTGTATGGGCATACACCTGAGCTGAGCTGACTAGTTTTGTTTAGCCGAGGATGGTCACAAGATAGAGTTTCTCTCTCATCTGGGTTCCCTCTAGCTGGGATGAGTGGATTGTTTCCTTTCAGTTGTTCTCTTTTGTTTTGGGTTTTTAGGGCGCCTACTGAGTATTGTTATACTCACCCCTGCACGGGATTTTCCTGTACATGTTTGTGTCTTGTGCAGACCACAGGCCTTTCGACGGAGTCCCAGGAGGACCCAGAGAAGGCGGAGCTTAGTGAACAGGTTTGACCGGAATTGTGCCAAGGAACTTACCTGTAGGTGTTTTGGGATTGTTTTCCCTCTTTCTGAGCAGGTTAGACACTTTGCAGTTTTCTTTTGGTGGGCCCTGTTTTCCCCTTTTGTAATTTTGCTGTACTCTGGTTTGGGATAGTTGTATGCATGAATTTTCTTTTTAGTTTTTATATATCCTTTAACTATTTCATGGAGGTGTATGTGGATGCGTGTGTACAGGTACCTTAGGCTAATGCCTCCCTTGTGTTTGATAGCCTACTTGGCGCTAGTCATCATCCCCTGACCTATTGGAGGAGGACTTGGGGAGTCGCGGATTGAGCCCCTTTGGTTCGGTTCGTGAAATTTTTTATCGAATAAATTCCTTGAAATCTCTCATGAAAGGACATTGGAAAATAGTAATATATATCAGGAGTAAAATAAAAAACACATGTATTATTATTGTATAATAGTATAATATATTATAGAACCATAGTCTTGGTCACATTCCCTAACATATAATATATTAATTAACCAAAAAAAAGTTATGGTTCATATACAAAACAAAATTCAAGGTCATGAAATGATGTATGATGCATGCATATAAGATAGGACAATTTCAAACCCCTATTTTAAAAAGAATATTAAGAAATCAAATTTACTTGACTAGGTGTACACAATTTATATTGTCCAATGAATCAATCTAGAACACAGAGAAAAATGTACTAAATCCTTTTTTATAGATGATCATAGTGAAATGGATAATATTTTTTATGAAGAGAAATAATAACTCAAAGAGTTCATTATGTGGTATCAATGGATTTTCAAAAATGATAACATATTCAAAATTAAAATTATGTAATCTAATAATTGAATAGAGTTCACATCAATTGAGGTAGTAAAGTTCCTTGAGAAACAATCAATTAAAAACTATATATCATTTATAAGGACTCCCCCATAGAATATAGTTATTTAATGATAAATTCGAACATTAAAAAACATAGAGAATTTATCTATCATTGAGATGTTTCTATAGAAAGAATTTAGTACAAGTTGTGGTGTATAATCAAAATTGGGCTTTGTTAAGCACTAGGGAGTAGAGGAAACCCTATAAAATATTTCATAGATGGAATCCCTCACTAAAACATTTCTTAATCTTTGTAAAATGATGTTATATCTGAAATAATGTTGACAATCATGGTAGGTATGAAATTTTATTAGATAATGTTTTATTTTTAGGTTACTTAATAATGATTATGGCATAAAAATGATTCAGGAAAAGGCTAAACATGTTCTTGGAAATTAGTAGTGTTATGGATAATGATAAGAATGATAGAAATAATTCTGAATGTTCAAAATTTGAAAAATTATGTGAAAAGGATGATAATGTCGATATAAACTCTATCGTTGGAAAAGAAACCTCACTTGATATTGATTCTCAGGCTAAATTAGTGGAATAATTTTTCTGAGTGGAAACATACATATTAGAGGATGAAAAAATGGATGTTGATCAATACAATATAATTAGAGATAATACTAAATGAACACATACATGATGTGTGAGGAGTAAAGTGTAAATTTCTCCATTATCAAAGGTGTTAGTAAAGTCTTATTAAAGTGTTGTTAAAGAAGATTCATCAGACAAAGCTATGGATATATAGTAGGATAAATTTGAAAAAATAAATTAAACATGGGGTCTTGTGGAAAGCCTAAACCTCACAATACGATTGACACAAAGTGGTTCTACGTGAATAAATGTGATGATCATAAAAACATGTTTTGAAAAAAGGAACATCTAATATATAAATCATATTCACAAATTGATGGTGTTGATGTTGAAGATACATTTACACTAGTGACTAAACTTGATCCAATTATAATTTCCTTAGTTTTAGAGATTCAAATATGGTCAATGATTTTTAAATAGATGTAAAAAACAATTTTATTTAATTTAGTGCACGAAGATGAGGTTTATAGTGAATAATAAATGGGATTATTGATTATAAATGATAAAAAAATGGTGTTTATATTAAATAACGCCTTTTTCAACCTAAAATAGAAACAATAATCTTAGAGTGATCGATAAGACCTGTATTTAATGAAATCAAAATTCAAATGGGATGAGATTTATCAAATCCTATATGATAATACATTATAGGAGTAGTTATTCATATTTACTTTTTTTATTTTTTATATTTGGTGGAAGAAATAATAAATATATAGAACAATTTTCTAATCTATTGAAGTCATAATTAAAAAGGTAGATGGATAGTGACCATATATATTTTATAGTCTTATATTTAGTATTAAAAGAAACATATAATTTTATCACTCAAGATAACTATACAAATATTAGCTAAATAATTAGGATATTATTGAATCCAAACTAATATCACCACAAGTAATGTATGGTGGATTCTTCTAATGTAACCTAAAGGAAGAGAATCTTATTTCATTGAAGAGGATTATGATATATATTTGAGGTGAAGTTTTTAATTTTTTATGATATTGAGTAGCCTAGTGTTGTCGTGGACCAAAATTCCACATATATTGGTGTATTTATCATTGGAAATAAATTTCTATGCTAGATTAATAATAAAAAAAATAATTAATAAGTCTCATAATGATATAAATATATATCCCAATAACCAAGGAATGTTGTCAACTTCTCTAGATGAAACACAAATTGGAGGATATTGGTGAATATGTGGAACATTCCATGATGACCAAATATTATAATAAGAGACCAATTTAGCTCAAAAAAATACAATACATCTATCTAATAATGAACATATAGAGATACAATATTGTATCATCAATATAAATTTAGAGAATGGATGATAAGAATTAGTTGATCCTAGGTGTTCAACCACATCCCTTAGCATAAGGCGGTTCAAAAAAAATTCTCTCCTAATTGTAAACTATTGTTTATACGACTATTTATTCTCTTTGTTATATGTGTTCATTCTTTAGTCATTATAAACATATTGGTGGAGACAAAAACTGTGGGGAATTTGTTGAAATAATAAGGATGTTGAAAAACATTATAGTTCATTGTAAACATTTATATCTTTTCTTATTTCCTATGATTATCATTAAAACATATATGAGTAAAACATTATTACTAGATCTTTGTCTAGTTTTTGGTTTAGGGATTGTCTCAAGACTACATACATGTGATTAGATATAGACTAGGAGAAACTCTGTTATTTTTTCTATTAAGGGGGAAAATTGCTATAAGGAATGTGTTGAGAGTTGTTCGATATGGATTAATAGAAACATGGAGATTTATATGTAGTGGGATCATTGTTTGAATATAATAACACATATAAGATTAGATAGTGGAGTGAAAATAAAATATAATGGGGTAAAATTTGAAACCATTGGATATAATATTGGATTTTTTTGTCACATAGAAACACAATTGATGGAAGCTCATAACATAAAGGTTTTAAATTTTTTTGAAATATTGTTATAGAGGAAAAAATAAATGTTTTATAAGCTACATAGAATGTGGAAGTTTGGAATTTATATGAATGAAGCAATGAGGAAGTTCCAGAAGTAGAGGTATAAAAGTTATTTTTAGGTTAAAAAATCATAAAATACGATTGATAATTGTTGAGAAGTTACTTTTGAAGTTTCATTACATAGTTAAATTGGGTAGAATTCATGTGTAATATATTTGATATATATTCTAGAAATGGATGGAATAGACCATGGTTCAAACAAATATAACATGTTGTGAGATAAGTTAATAGATTATAAAATATATATATAAGAGTGACTTAATTGAGTTACCAAGAGTTCCCAATAAAATAGAAATGGTATATAGTCCCTATATGAATAAAGGTTCAATATAAATTTTTTAAGAAAAAACAATTTAAAGTGTAATGGTAGTTATGGGAAAATATCAAGGTTTTTTTAATATTATAATTTCATCAAACTAATATGTAATAGTTAACTAGACTTCACTCTTATAGAAATGGAAATTTCCAATAACTATATTATTTCATGTAAAAGTAGCATTTATAGATAGAGTAGAAAAAAGTACTGAATTATACTATGGAACAAAAAGGTTTTCAAGACAAAAATAATAGTCCTTCCCATATATGATGGAATATATAATGTTAATAAAAAATATTTAAATATAATTAGGTGGTGTGTAAATGTAACTAGACTCGCATAAGGGTATATTTCATTTCCTAATTTAGAAAACTATGAAATTAGGAGAGGGGCATACACAAAATTTAGTAGAAATAAATTGGATATACTTAAGGGATATCCCCTTTTCTATTTTGAAGGAAACAATTTGATACACATGGATTGGTAAATTCATTATCAATCTTAATATATGATTGATAATACAGATTGACATAGATTTAGAATCATTCATATTTTATGAAGAATTGAAGACCATGAGATTTAATGGAAATTATAAGGAAGAGAAGAGGGAGACCCACAAGAGTATATTCGAAAATAAGGAATCCATAGATTTTGAGAGATTTAATCACAAGATAATATAGGGTAATATTATTTTGATAATAATTATTTTAAAAATATTTATATGATTTTTTAGTAGATAGGAGGACTGAATATTATAAAGTGTCAATGTAGGATGTCTTATTTCATGTTTTTATAGATATTTCCAAATTCAACTACGAAAAAATATCTCATTAAATTATTTTAAGAATTTTAAATGTAAAATACGGGTTTCATGTTGGAGATAGAGATTTGAAAAAAAAAATAAAGGGACACTACTACCATTGAATAGAAAAAACTTGTGTGAAAAAAAAAACACAATTAAAAATCCTTACTGGAAGAGTATTTAATTTTATTGTAAGAATTTTTTATAAGATACAACATTATTTCCATTCTATTATACTCTTTTCATTAAGTTTGAATGAAAAGATATTTCATGATGAAGTGCTAATATTATTTATTGTATATGATTCCTAAATCCTTTTTTACACATATAGTGGATAATGTAACATACTGTTTCATTGAAACATTATTGGCGTATGTTGCTAGGATTTTACCTTAGTGAAGTTTCATTTAAAAAAATAATTTCCCTGCATTTACTTAGGGTACTTGGTTGGTGTATGTATGTTTAAAGTCTAGTAGGATCACATTATTTATTCTTACATGAGAATAATATCCATTCATAGAAAAGAATAAGTGGGAACCCTAATTCACCCACGTATTATAGTGTATTGAGAGTGTGGATATGATATAGGTACATGAAAAAATGATGAAAATAGGAATTTTATGTTTTATAGGGTTATATTTAAAAAGGAAACTAGAGAGGGAACTTTATAACATGCATTTTCCCTGAAAAGTAAGGGTAAATAAATTAGGATACATATTGTAATTAAGTATACTAAAGTAAAAATAACATAATTTGAAATATGAATGTTAGAAAGGTGGGGTAGATAGAGAGAGATAGTTTGTGAAATAAAAATGTGAAGGAATTCCATTACAACATATACTAACTCTCCTATAATCTATACACACATATCATGTTACAATAAATTATACTATTTATACTACTCTTAGTACATTATAGTGGATGGCTAGGTTTTTAAACAAATGGTACATTTTTAGATCTTTCACTATTCTTACAACATTATTGGTTTTTTTGGTATTTTATGTTTTAATAGAAATCAATGAAAATGAGGGATGCTAGTGATTTAAGTCATGCATGAAATAAATACTTATGTAAGAATAAAGAAATAGATATCATGTAGTGATTTTAATACTTAAGATATATTTGATGAATGATCCATTGTAATTTTACAAAAATATATTTCTCAAAAAGACACTAACTTAGTTGATTGATATAATATTATGCACCAAAAAACCTACTTGTTCCACAATTGTGAAGGCCAACACACTGATATTTCAAATGAGAGGTAAAAATTTCTACTTGTGTCCATTGGAGGTTACGAAACCTTAATCAAGTGTTTGATTTCCCAGAAACTTTCCTAATCTAGGGATTAACCAAAGGAATTTCCCCAATACACATGGGGACCGATATATTGACCATTATATACTATAATAACTATCCCCATCATATTATGGACAATTAAATGAAGGGAATAATTGAAAGGACAAGACATGTGTGAATTATAATTGAATTTGTGGGAAAGAGGATAAAAATAACATATAACTAGTTTAACTATACAATTTTTCATTTTATAAATAGAATTATTTTTCACAAATATATATTCAAAACTCAAGAATAAGTATCCTATTTATTCTCCCTTATTATCAATACCAATCTTATCTCTCCATGAATGGATGAAGATAATTATTATTTAAGTGAAAAAATAAAAAAAAATGTTTAATCACACGGTTGAGTGTTATGTTTCAAATCCTAAAATTATCTCCCTATTAAAATAAATAGGATAATTTATTTAAGCATGAAGTTGTATGTTTCTATGAGTAAGCTTTGATGAGTTTTTGCAGATTAGCTTCCATGTCTATATGGAACATGTTGTGGGATGATTCCACAGGGGCAGTTAACTTCCATATTTTCTCCTACTTTTGTATCTTAGAATTATTATCATGACAATCAAATTTCATTAATAATACCTTCAAATATCTGTATAATTTAATTTCCCTCTTCTATGTTTAATGAAATCACATGGTAAATTAAATATATTTCATTATATTGGATGTTTGGGGATCATGATATGCATGAAACATTATGAGTACTTTGAATGAAATTTTTCTAAAGATTAGATCCTCACATATGTGATAATGAACCTTGTGTATCAATATTAAACTCCCAAGAATGAATGGAAATGTCCCTTACACGTCTTTAAAGTTACCCTTATGTATTCTGAGGAAACATCAATCTTTATATATAACAATAAATATGAGGAAAACTAATAATATCATATATTCTTCTAGTAAACTTTACATATCAGATGAGGTGACCCTTGTGTATTTTAAGTCTTATAAATTTTCAATTTAGATCCCTGAAGTACTCTTATCTATCCATCAAATGACTCATTTTCATAGACTAACCTTTACATAAGGGTCTTCACCATTGTCAATTCTACCAAAATTAAAACCACTTTACTTTTGAATCCATACTTCTGATAATTCCATAATAACCAAATTAAAATTTAAATGTCAAGAATTTATGTTTTTAAATAGAAATAAATAGTACAATAATAATAAAATATCTAAAACTTGAATTTATTCCAATCTGAAAACAAATCCAATAATATTCCTATAAGCTAAATATGTGATGATTAAGATTAAATTAGGACATTAATGAGGACTAATTAATTTAAATACAAAGTATAAATAGTAAAAATGTAAGCTATTTCAATTCCTTTACACATAAAAATTTAACACATGAGAAACCATTAAATATTAATTTAATAGTTTACACAAAAATACAAAGTTAATGAATTTTCCAAGATATTTTAAAAAATAAGAAACATGATATCTCATAAATAAACAAAAAAAAATCCATTTTTTATCTCAAATTTGAATTTATACAACCTCAATAATCCATCCATGACCCATTCATATCCTACATTATATAGAAAAATCATATCAATCTTTAAAAAATAAATATTAGAAATAGATTTATGTTTAGACATGGAAAATGATTTCATCACTAAAAGAACGTAAATATTATCATTTATACATGTTGTAAGACATAAAATTGTTTTCAATCATGATTCCTTAAAATTTATTTTTTAGTGTTTGAGGGTTGGTGGATAAATAATTTAAAAATAACTAGTGTAAAATTATAGTTTTTATAATTATCCAAATTCACATGAATATTCTAGTGAATTTACAAGAGAAATTACTCACTCATTTTTCCAATACATAATAAAAAATTATGATCCTCTCCCTTGATATAAAAAATAATCCAAGAAATAAATATAATGAATGAATTCTCCTTATTATGAAATTTAATTTTCCACTTTCTAAATTCCCTTTTATCAAGGTGGATAAAATGATAAATGATCAGAATGAATAAATTATGATAGTTCATGACCTTTTTTTAGAGGTTCATGATCCCTAAAAGTAAGCATAGTGAATAATTTATCCCAACTCCCATATTCATTTTTTTATATTTTATGAAATTATAATGACATAGATTATATACAATAGATAAAATTGATTCATTCATATTCCTCTTAAAAATTAAAATAATAATGATACATTCCCAACACCACCTAAAAATGAGATGTTATGCCTATAATGCATACAAAAGGTCCTTTCCCCATACTCAAACATGAAATAATCGTAAAATATATTCGGAGTTAATGTGGGTAAGTATAATTGGGATTGAAATGTAACATAAACCTGTACATTCATTCATGTATTCTAAGTGTTAAAAAATTGATTTTGAAAAGGGTATGTATCAATTTAAAATTAATTCTTGACAATGTAATTCCATAACTATATCAAAATATCTTTCATGATATCCAAATATTTAAAACGTAAATTATGAAAAGTTTTATTTATCACTCAAAATACTTGTCTATATCAATTAGGATAGGATATTTGGATGTATATGTCAAATTTTTATAGAATAAATACTAGTAATGGAGGAATACTTTTTTTATGTTTTTCAGGCTTGTGGATATAAAAAGCATTTCAAAATCATAATTTTTTTTGAAAATAAAATTTCTATAAAGATAACCATAAGAACATATGTTTATTTATTTTTTCAATAAAAATTTCACATATATAAAAATCGATTCATGAGTGAAAATGATAATGAATATTCATTAAATATCATTGTTACTAATAAAAATTGAAAATTTAAATAACCCACAAAACCCTATGAATGGTATGATGCTCCTCCATACATAATTAAAACTACTCATTGAGAATAAGGAATGAGCAATATGGTTATAAAATATTGTCCATGAATAAAAAAATGAGGATAAATTCAATAAATTTTATATTTCACCTACACCTTTGTGTAAATATATTAGTTGTTTACTTCTATAAACTATAATAAAAATATATAAAATTTTAAAAGTAATTAAAATAAAAATAAATTAAAAGAATGAAAAAAATGAAAATAAGGTGTAGTTTGAACACCCATGCAGGTACTGGGATTGGAATTACTATATTAAGGAATTTATATCTACTATTAAAATTCTAAAGGTGTATTTGGTTTTCTTGATATGAACCACCTCATAGTAGTTGTTACTATATTCTTGTAACATTTAATTGTACTCTAGAGGTCCCATATACTAGTGTAGTGTGTGTCCATACCTATTTCTATGAGATATAGCTTTCGTGGTGGGGGTGGAAGGATGAAATATTTGTTATACATCACTATTTCTATATTATGTGTAGTGTCTAATTGTTTGTGTATTTTTACTCAATGATATGACCAATATTTTGGTTTTTCTTTGAAATGTAATTAATCAATGGTATTAACCATTATACCAATATCATTACATTTCTTATAGCAGAACATAATATCACTCAAAATTTAATTCATGGAAATCAATTCCATGGAATATTATTCCTCATTTAGGGTTTGAACCATTATGGAAGAATATATAAATCTATCATAAGGGATGATAGTCTGAAATTTATTATTTATGGACTTCATATAAAATTAACACTTATAAAATTTATCCTCATCGTTATTTTTATCTTCAAGCTTCATATACTCAAGAAAAACATCTTGGATGTTAACTATTGGTCTGGGTTGTAGATGGTCAACAAGTTTGGGATCAAACAGATGTATTTATTCTATTAAATTAGGATTGAATAAGAGAGTATATTCTTGTTTGGATACATCTTATCGGAACTTGGTGAAGTACTCCTAGAATTAAGTGAATTCTTGGGAAATATATTCCAACACTAGGCTCATGAGGTCTCCCTTAGGGTTTTGGAATACTTTCTTAATCCTCCATTTTAAATATAAGATTTATTCCCCTCTCACTATTCTACTCAATAAATAAAAAACCTCTTCTATTTATTTGGTTATGTTAAAAAATGTATTAATTTTGATTTTTTTAACAAAGTATAGAAATGATATTTAAAACTATGAAATAATAAATACATACTGATTGGATATTTTGAAACCATGCCAAATTTTAATTGAACTATCACAATGTGGAATAAAATATTATGCATTATTTTCTTAGTGTAGTACATGGATAACCAAGGTTATAACTCAAGGATCCAGTTTGTGATTACCCAATATTCTAATCACTTTGAAAACATTATATTTCATATCTTATTTTTCATTTTTATTGAATGAAAATGGGGGTTTGTTAAGATAGTGTACATGAGTAAAATAAACCCGAAAGTAATAATGAGGAGAAAATAATTATAAATATGGGGAATAAATCCTTAATAGATCCAATAATAATCTCATATTATAAATTTAATAAAATATACTACTCAAATATACTATTACTTAGTTGAGTTACTCAATATCATTCACCATACAACCTCACCCATTATTCAATCACGATGAACAACACACTGAGATTTTTACTGTGAGGTCAACCTTTATTCTTAATTTTAATAGGGGTTACCAAACCTTAATATTGTGTTTTATATCCCAAATATATAGTGACACACACTTTTCATACCTAGATATTACATCTTATTAGATGAATAGTCATTACATAACAAAATGATCCAAGCTAAAATCCTATAGTTCAAGCATTTTGGAAATTGGTACATATAAATAACTAGTTCATAAGTGAACTAGATAATCTCACACTAAGTTCTTCATAACTATAACCCTTCTTATACATATTATACATAAAATTTTTCTTTATAACCAGTGGAAATGATACATAAGAAAGTGTGAGATCATATTCTCAATAAGGGTAAACAAGGAAGATATCAACATAATATTAGAATAAGGGTTTGTGAACATGAGAATAAAATTTTAAAATCATACCCAACATATAATATATCATAAAATTTATTCATTCAATAAATCATGTCATTTAATAAGATATGAATCATAAATTAATCAACTAAAAAAACTATGAGAGAAAAACATTAGCATAAGACATATATTTTTTGCATTCATATATGAATAGAAAACCATTTCATTACTAGTCAAGGATAATTTGCAAGAATATCATAATGGAAAGGGTTCAATCCCAAAACCATCATAGTAGTCAAGGTTCACTCCTAATAATCTCATAGTGGTCAATGTCCCATTCTGAATTGGGTTCACTTCACATTCGAGCTATGTTTATCTCAAGAGATATCCATCTCTACCCATTGAATTTGAGGGATATATAATTCAGGTCCCACCCATAAAATATTGAATATCATACATATGTGTTGAAAAATATCATAAATCCTAAATCATATCATAAACCATAAATATGAATCATGTTTTATAATAATTTAATCTTGTCATAAGCCATGTAAATGAAACTGGATTCATAATTATAAGATCAACTCTTCATAACATAACCCACAAAAAAAGGAACTAGTTTCATAAAAATCATGAAATCATAATAATAAACCATTAATTGGAAGGATACGTATGGTATCTTTAGTTAATATCTTGAATAAATAATATTTAATATCTGAGGGTTTATTTCATCATAAAAGAATTGAAAAACAATTAAAAGACTATTAAATCATTATTATGGAAATATGTCCTTTAAATTTTGAAATCACTTCATTTAAATATAAAAAGTACCAAAAAATTAATGAAAATATTTTAATTAAAAATAAAAATAGAAATGGGTAATTTATTATTAAAACAATTGTGTAGTCATTACGACATAAAATTTTGTTCATGGTGTGTACATTCAAAGGAAGATTCCATTTATCATTTTAGTATAAGGTAAGAATATACCTTATTTGGAAAATTAAATGTAGACTCCTTTAAAAAATGAAAATGAAAATGTGGGTAAAAATTAAATAAAACAATCATAATTTAATATTAATTACATTATTCATTTAAAAAAACACTTATATAGAAGAAAAAGCATTTCGACTGAAGATAAGGATAAATCAGTTTTCCGTCAAAAATATTTTGAAATATAGAGTGTATAATATGATGAAAATTTAATTAAAACACTTATTTTCATGAAATAACCATAATATATGAAAATTCATTAGTGTATTGAGAGATAAATCATAATATTTCCTCATTATAAGAATACACATAAATAATCCCACAAAATGATTTGATTTTATCATAAAACACTTACCACTTTGGTAACTCATGAATCGTAATCCCCATGAAATAATGAGACATAAATGGTTTTTTATATCCCATAAATTTTATGAGAATAATCCTAGAAGACATTAATTAAAAATATATATACCATATAATATAAAAACTTCATGAATACGGAATGTGTCTCACAAAAGTAAAAGTGATATAAAAATCCATTAACTGAAGTTCTGACTTATGTAACACATGTTGGAACCTCCAAAATAATAAATATAGGTTTATTATACATATATTAAAGAACCATAATCATATATATCATAACATATATGATTTACATATATCCATTTACCACAAGTTTATTAATAATTATTATTTTGACATCATTGTTCAGGGTGATAACTACTTCGTTTTTCTTGATTGTTTTTGTTAGGAAGTCTTGGTCTTTGTAAATTGATTATGGTTAAATCATCTCTAGAATTTTTATAAGGATATTAATATGATATAAATTCATTATAAACATATTCAGATCGTCACACCCTAACCCAACATCTTGTGGTCATAGTTATTTATATTTATATTTGAGTATTTTGGTTTCTTAATGTTTAAAAAATTATTAAATTCAAATCAAAATAAAATAAACTAAAGTAAATGAGAAACTATTTAATAATAATGATAATTAAAATATTATCATTATGGATAATAATATTATTATTATTAAGTTTATTATTATTAATAAGTTAATATTATTATTATTATTATTATTATTATATTTTGTTTTTGTTTTTATTTTTTCTATTTATTTATTTATTTACCCACAATGTTATTACCTCTAGAGGCATCGCCCAAGAAATTACGCCCCCCCTTCCATGGTTGTGTGCCTCCCATCCCTCACAACCTCTACTTTGTGAAATGATTCCTTTGGGTTCCTTCACAAATCGTGTTCGGTTCTTCAAGGTAAGTCTGTCTGCCATTGTATCCTCCTTAAATTTGGATGGTTTTACCCTCTTCGTCACTCCATTCTGTTTTTCCAAACCCTAGGTCTCGGGTTAATCTGATTTTTTGTGGTTTCATCCATCGTTAAGGTATGCGGAATTCCTCTCGGGTTGACTTTGTGCGTATTCCGACATCTTCCACTGAAGGCGAAGCATATTGGCCCATCATATATCATCAACACCACTCAGGGTATGTTTTTTATTCTGATATTACTTTTTACACGTTATATTTGGGTTCCTTAGTGATTTAGGGTTCCTAGAATTTTTGTAGAATATTGATGGATTCTTGAGGTGTTTCTCTAACATGTATAGGTAAATGTATATATATATATATATGCTTTATTTTCACATTTTCCCACATGGTGTAGGGAAAATGTTTAATGGGTTAAGGGTACATATATACACATGTGTGTGAATGTGCAGGATAGTCTTCTTCAAGGGTTTCAAGTGCAGAAGTGTTCTGATGGGATCTTCTCCTCTTTGAGGTATGTTTCACTATGCAATTTGTTTCCTTTTGAGTTTTCATATGCTTTAACCATTTAATTTCCTATTTCATTCAAGTATAAATATATTAAATAGCCTTGTTTTGATTAGAACCCATTTGAGTATTCCTTGTCTTGGCATAAATGATTGATTTTTTAATCAGTGTTTTATGATTTAAATTGGAATACATAATTATACTAGGAATTCCATGAAATGTATCTCGGTCATTTAGTTTTTTTAAATATGATTCAATGGGTATTTTTCCTTTTTTATTACATTTGGGGGAAAATTATCTTTTAAATGGAATTTGGTTTTAAATTGATGTGCGACCTCAAATGTTTTCAAATTGGGGTTTTCACTTTTCTTCCAAATAGTGGTTTGAAATGTGTGAGTGGATTATCTCTTGTGGAAATTCCTAGTTGTCCAACTTTAAAGTGGTTTGATGGAAATTGGATGTGATGAATCCATTATGTTTGATAAAAATTCCAATGAATGTTTCCATTTGTGAAATGCAATTGATCATTGTACTTCAATAAAAATGGGTTAGGAGTGGGCTTCTTTTGTGCTAAAGGGTTTTTCCATGTCAAAAATGGGTGCTATAGTTTTATAATGTGGGAATGAGGTCTCCCTTTTTTATTTGGTGATGGTTGGAAATGTTTATTCCAACCTTTGGAGTTGTGTTTGAAATTTCCGATTGTTTCAGAAATGTATTTTCAATTGTTTATGAAATGGGTGAAGACCCAATTGGTAGTTGTGATGTGATATTGATTGCCCTTGTTGAACCCTCATATTTAAGATAAAAATTATGGTTTATGTGATTTATTATTTTTTTATAATTAATTGGTGTGTTATTGGTGGAAACCCTTGATGTACTATTTTGAAATGTTTTGTGGGTTTTTTAAGTGTTTAATTGTTTTATTAAATTATATGTGTAGTGTGTAGTCCCTGCTTCAAGGTTTGGAGTCTTCGATTCAAAGGCGACTCACTTGTTTTTTCATAGGCATATATATATATTTTGGTTCCCCCATTACATGTATTTTCATCCATGGCAGTGAATATACATGTATGGGGATAGGTGATCCCATGTATATATATGAAAATTCATACCTAAGTGAGTGAAGACAAGTATATGCATATAAGAAAATATTTAAGGATTCCCTTGCAAATGTTAATAGCCATTCAAGTGTGTGTATAGGGTCTATGTTTCCTTATATGTATGTGAAAGTGCATATGCTTAGTGGGGGAGCATCAGCTTTTAGTTATAAAGTGCCAAAAGGTAATGTGGATGGGTTGGTTCCACCCTGAGGTAGGTTCCCTATGCCTTAATCTTTAAACAGAATTTCCATTTTTTCTTGCTTTTCTTTTAAAATTATATCCCTTGATTTTATATGAAATTCATATGTATTGTATAAAAATATGTGTGTGTATATATATATGAATGTTTTTTGATTTTAAAATGTGGCTTCCTAGATGTTTTGAATGTGAAATGGGTATTTCTAAAGACATGTTGTCTTTTGGTCATTTTTATTATAAATGTGTAATGACATGTCTGATTTTCCAAATGGATTCCAATGTGATTTCCAAAAAGGGTTTTCGAATGAACATGATATTAAAGGGAGGGAGATCAGTGGTGAGAGAATGATTGGGTTTTTAAATAAAGAGAAAGACAAGTCCATGTATGTTTTATTGATACAACTCAACACTACATAAAATAGATCACATGTGAAAACCTGGGTATCTAGGTGGGAAAACTAGGACTAGTACAATAGATGATACAAAAGTGGTTTGTCCCAGTTTCATATACCAGGATTGATGCTACAACACAAAATAAACAAAATGATGATTGGATACCACAAGGTTATGTGTCTATTCCCTACTAGTGTCTTGTTCATGTGATCATAGATCAATGTGGTTCATATGCTACATTTATATTGAGGTATGAGGTTCCTAGGTACCCAACTAACACAAGATGATGAGGGATTTCCCATGGTTCTTGTGATATGATTTTCATTTTAGTTGATTCATGCTTGTTTCCTCTTTCGTGAAAACCATGTTTAAATTTAAATTGATTCACATTCATTTTGAAATGTTAATTCATGTTTAGATTCTATTTTGAAAATGTATTGGTAGAGAAATGTTTTTCTTAAATATGTGAACATGTTACTTGATTTTGAAAAGAATATAAAAAATATTTTAATGGGTCTTATTTTCAAACTAGCATGTTTTGGGTTTCCTTTTAATGGTAAGAGGATAGGGTATTGTTATTCCTTCGCCTTCATACTAAGAATCTTGGTGCCCATGCCTACTTTTCGTTTCAGTTTCAGGTTCCTCTAGTTTTTGGATTGCACATGGAGCAAGTGTAGTTTATATTCCATAGTGACCCACGGGGTCACTTGAGGTATGTCGCATTGCTTCATTTATTTCTTTTTCTACTTCCAGTTTGATCCGTTTATTTTATCTTATTTATCTATTTTTTTAGTTTCTGATTATTTATCTATCTTTGTTATGGGCCAAATTGTTCCGAACTAGTTTATTTTGATGCCCGACACTAGTTGTCAGCCCGTAGTGATCGGGAAAACCCTTCGGGTTATGATGAAGATCAACTTGGGTGACCGTATTAGGGTCGACCCATGTTGGTTTGTGAAACAGATTCATCCATAAAATGAGATGTAGGAAAATTAATTACATCATTAATGAAGACAATAGATCATACATATGCATGAATGTTTTTTCCATTTTTCAAAAAATAGGAAAAAAGAAATGTAATAAATGATTTTACTTTTCAATGCAATTTTCTTATCATAGATATATATATTTTTCAAATATATACTTATTACCGTCCAAGTTGAAATAAAATAGAAGACATATTACATCAATTTGTGGAGGCGGTAGTCCACACGTACTCACGAGTGACATTATCGTGTTCCAAAGGATTGGAGGGTAAAAATTTATATGTGATATTATAATTATAGAGGTATAATTATATCATAAATATCATATATAAAATTTAAATCCATTATTATATCCATAATATAGAGTCGGAGTTGAAAAATGAGTTACCACGATTTGCGAGGTGGTAGTACACTATATATTAGATCAATATTTTAGTTTCCCATTTCATAGAAGTGGAGAAAAATATAGGTCATTAAATTAACATAACAAAATATAATTATATGGGAGATATTAATTTTATTATATCATCAGTTTTGTAAAATTTTTTAAGTATGTAGAAGAAGAAATAAAATAAAAACACTCAGTTTAGAATGTCACCTCTTCTTTGATAAACATCTTTAGGTTTACACTAAAATACACCCTATGTTGGTTTTATACTAATAATGCCTCTATTATATGAGAATGTATGTAAGATATGTATTTGGTTATGTATGGGCTGAAAAAAGGATTTTTAGTGTGACTAAAAGTGGAAAAGACCTCCTCTTTTATATCTAAGAAGGACCAATATTTTTGTAAATACCAAAAACAATTCCATAATGGGAAGACAATCTCAAGACATGGGACTCTAAAATTGATAAATAATTGAGAGAATGAAATATATGTTTGTTCTAGACCTCCATCACTACAAAATACACTTGTTTTAAACATTATATTCCCTTATAATTTTTGTTTACTTAGTTTTACCATTTTAGGTTTCACAAAGATAGCTGTTTTTCCGAGTTAATTTATCCTTAAAGTCTGAATATAAAATTAAACTTATTATAAAATCAATAAAAATTTATTAAAACTATTAAATCCAATTTATCAAATAAAATTATTATGTATTTTTAAAATTATTTTTAATACAATCACCTCCAAAATGGAAAACCACATTAAAACCTTAACTGTGCTAATTATTTTTTATTTTTTCAAAAATTTAATATGAAAAATAATTACGTTAAACTATTATATACTATTAATTATTATAATTCAAAATATAGAATCTATTTTAAAAAATTAACTTCTCATTTGTGGAAAATTTTAATTTAAAATTAAACATGAATATTTGACAATTTTTTTTTGCAAAAATATTTTTTCATAAGTACAAAACATTTTTATATAATCAATCAATACAAAATTGATTACATTGAACAAAATTGGATTAATAATAATATAATTGAACTAATTTAGATTTCAAACCATCTTAAAAAAATGTAAATTTTATATTATTTTAAATAGCAGGTACTTTTCATTAATAATTATCTGTAATTTTTAACTACTGATTTCGAAATTGAAGTTATTTTTTCGAAATAAATTTTTTAAAAGTGGCACTGAATAATTTTATAATTTTTTCCCAAAATTAAAAAGGTTATTTTTAATTAAAAGTGTTTTTTTAGCATATGGAGACTTTAATAAAAATTAAGTACTTATTTTTCAATATATTTTATTTATCTAAAACCATTTTAAATAATTTCAAAATTTTAGTTACTATTAATAAAACCAGTTTTAACGTCTAGGTTATAACAGTCATGTTTATATTATATTATTTATGTCATTGTTTTTTTTAAAGGGTTTGTGTGTTTCACATGTTATCAAAGAAATTTAATTTATTTCTTAAAAAAATTCATAAGATATATGGTGGTAACATTCAACCACCATGAAAATTAATTTCTACCTCAAAATAGTTACTCTTATAAAATCATTTAATAATACTTTAGCCACATCATATCATTGGGTTCTTATATAGATTCTAAAAATTTGTGGTTTCACCACAACTATTTTTCTAGGATAGTGGTCTTTTTTGTAGAAATGTATTTCTACGATATATAATCTCAACCTATTATCCATTATAAGAAATAAATTTCTCAAGTGGTATGAACTATGAGCCTTGTACATGTGAAGTTCCAGGTATGCACTTTCTCATGAGAGATATATGGATGACATCGTCGACTTGAAAGTGGTTTAGTGTAAGTGATAAGAAACTAACAACCATACCTACTTCATCAAGAATATATAATGTTTTAATATATCTAGAGCTCAAAATTCTATTCTTCCCCATTCTCAAAACCTTATTCCATAGAGAAATTCAGAGAAGAATCCTGTCACTGAATCCAAACTCCAAATCACTCAAATGATTTTCAACAAAAATATTCTATCAACTAAGATATTTTTGATGTATTTTTGAATGACTATGATTTTATTTTAGATTAAATCCATTATATCTGGTCCAAATATCATTATTTCTCCATTTTTATCCCATAAAGTTAGAGTTATACACATATTTCCATAGATGGATTTATAATAATCCATATGAATGATTTAGTAAAATCAATTTTCTTAATAATGATTAACTAGAATAAGGTGTTTATACAAAACACCTTAAAAAGAATATAATAAGATCTCATCATATATTATATAGTTTGACTGGTTCTCTTAGACTTGACATCTTTTGGTGGATGATACGTTGTTTTTAAATTCAACTCTTTATCACGATGTTTATTATGTCTATTCTTTAACATTAAAGAAATCTTTGGACCCTAATTAGATATAATATAATGTGGTACTCCATGAAACCTTACCAATTCATTAAATTATATGATTACAATCTAATCTAGAGAGAAATTATATCTCATAGCAGCATGATGTGCAGAATTTTTATGGTGATCAACTCCAACCCATATAACATTGTGCATTTCAGATGTTTTGGGGAGTGAGATAAAAAAAATATATAGTGATTTTTTCCCATTTCCATTATATTTTTGGTATTTCTTATAAAACCCCCCATATAATTTTGTTTCCCACCCTCAACATTATGAAATAACAAACACAATGATGCATACTTAGTAAAAACTCTCATCATGTTATCCCACCATAAATACACTTTTTTATCTCTATATATCATTATAATTATAGGATGAATAGATAATAAAGAACTATGATCCTACTATAATAGATCATTCATAAAATATAGTATGGTTGAAACACATACTCAGTTCTTATACCTCATTATTCCATCATATTCAAGTTTAAACTCAGAAAAATTTCTATCATTCTTCTCTAGATCTGTATATTACTTATGCACATCTTCAATATCCATAGGTATAGATGGATGAATAATCCTTTCAAAATGATAAGGCGTATCCTCATCCATCATGTTTTCTAGGTCCATTTTTGAAAATATTGAAATACCATATCTTTGATTATACTCCTCATAGATAATCTATCATGATTCTTTAGAATTAAATAATTACCCACCTTATTTATTTTACCAGGGTGCTAATGTATTGAGTTGTCATAACCATTGATCAGTTCCAACCATCTTCTCTAGTGTACATTCATATCTTACTATGTAAATATATAATTTAATATTATATAATATATATATATATATATATATATATATATTACACCTTTATCATTAAAGATAATCCCTCCATATCTCTAATGAAAAAATTACCACAACTAACTCTAAATCATGAGTTGGATAATTTTCCTCATGAACCTTCAATTTTCATGATGCATAAGCTATCCCCACATAAAAATTCATGATAAATCATCCTAACACCATATTTTATGCATTTCTATATATTAAAAACCCTTATACATATTAGGGTAATGTAAGACCAAGTGAGACGACTAACCTTCTCTTTATTCCTTGAAATTTTCTTCACATTCATTTTTTCAAAGGAACTTATATCCTATCTAAGTTAGCTTTGTGAATAAATTATGAATCCAAGAGAAAGTTTCACCAAACAATTGATTATATCGAACCAAACCCAAAAAATTTGGTTATCATTCAATGTTGTTTGGCTTAGTTAATATTTAATAACTTGAGCCTTCTCTGGATCCACAGATAATCCCCCTCTTGAGATTATATGTCCAAAAAATGAAACTTCTTTTGTAAAATTATCACCCTATGGAAATTTTAAATATTGTTCCTCTTTCCTTAAATAATTGATTAAAATCATTAAGTGATATTATGGATCTTCCATTATCTTTGAATATATAATAATTTCCTATGTAATGATTACCACAGACTGATAAGGATAATCTCTGAAGACTATATTAATAAAATATGTGAAGATACCAGGAGAATTTGTAAAACCAAATAGAATAAATATATATTCATAGTGTTCATACATTATTCGGAACACATTAATTGGTATATCATAATTCATGAACATCAATTAATTATATCCAAAATGAGTATCCATCATGGAGACATATTGATCCCCAAATAGCTAATCAAACATGTCATTAATAGGGGATAGAGGATACTTTTTCTTTATTTTAATCTAGTTTATTTACAAAAAAATTAATTAAGAGTCACATCGATCTGTATCTCTTCTTAACAAAAAAGAAAAAAAATTCCCCATGGTGACACACATGTCCCAATAAATCCCATGTCAATGTTCTCCAAGTGTTTCTTCTTCAATTCATACAAATCAATCGAGGTTATTCTATAGGGAGTATTTGAAATATCATTTATATATGAAATGAGTTCTATTGAGAACTATACATCATGATTTGGTAGTTTTAGCACCATGATATTTTTATGAAATATTTCTCATTAAATAATTTTATTTCATAGCCATTAAATTGGCCGGAATGAATAGTATTAATCACATTATGAAATATAAAATGGTTTTAATATTTTATATTGCATTAATTATATATTTTAAATATTAATTATATTTTTTGTAATGTTATTTTAATATATTTCTAGTAATGTCTTTTTATTCTCCAAAAATATGTTTTTTTAAATGGATTTTCTTATATTTTATGAGTGAATATTATAACTAAATTTCCAAAGTCTTATAAAATATATTCGAAAAAATAAATATCATTTTTGAACTCATAATTTTAAAATAAATTTCTGGGTAAATTTTAAAATGTTTTTGAAAAAGTTATTTTTTTGTGAATAGTAAACAAAATCAATGTTTTTAGAAATTACGATATATTTTGTGATATCTTCAAAACATAATTACGATATAAAAATTTATTAAACTTATTTAAATAATAATTTATGATAATATAATATAAATATCATATAAAATAACTCATAACATATAAATTTTAAATTATTTCATGATAAATATAAAAAATAATTTCATGCTGATGCAGAGGTTGAGCAACATTGTCAAAGTGAAATTAATTTCCTTATAGATATTAATTTAGAGATAAAAAGTGTTTTAATGACATTATTATAAAATATAATTAACAAATGATTATTTTTACTAATATTTTCTAATATTTATCTTATATAATAGGAATATAATCCAAATGCTTGTGCAATGCTTGAGTAAGGAAAGAAAAGGCAAATTAACAAATTAAATAAGTTGTCTTGACATAGATAGGATTAAATATACATAATGAAAGAATATAAATTATTATAATGACACTAATTAATTTATTTTATATTATAGTAATTTTTTAAATTTTAATATATCAAATAATTACCTTTAATAGTTATGCAACATTGACACAGTTTTTGTGCAAGCATAAAAAGAACCAATAAATCAATTTTAATTAAAATTATATAAAATATTAAATAACCCAAAAATATTACTAAATATTTTTGGTTTATTATATCGTTACTATAATAATACATGGTTAAAATTCAAGAAATATTTTTTCGTTTTGGAGGACAATAAGTCGCATATAGTACTTAAATTAAAGAACATTCAAACTTTTCATAGTACTGTTTGTTATTAAAATAATATTTTCAATATATGGTTATCCAAAAGATATGTTAAAACATAAATAATGTTTTTAATTATAAAATAATTATATTCACCATGGTAATTAATTTTTAATTTTTAGTGATGAAATAATTAGAATAAATTATTACACGATAATGATGCAGTGATTATTAAATAAGTTGAAAAATCAAATAAATGATATTAAAAATACTAAAATAAATATTATATGAAATATTTGTGGTGATATAAAAATTATGTATATGACCCTAATATTTATTGGATATAATAAAATTGGTTTTCAAATTTGACTCATTTATTTGATGTTTTTAAAAGTCAAATTAATGAATGCTATCTAATTTGAAAATAATGATATTTCTTGAATATAATATTTAATTAAATTATTTAAAAATCATAATAATTTTATATATTAATAAATTGAATAATATATGTTCTAAAACATCATCCCTTATGAATCGATGATCCATTTGAAGTATTTCTCTCTAAATAGTCTTATTGTATTTTAATTTTTGGAGAAATTCAAAAATATCCCACTCTTCACCTTATAAATTCCACCCCTCATAACCCATTATGATCACACCTTCCAAGAAATTAAGAATTCCAAATATCTAAAAAATAATATACTCCTGAATCCCTCCATTTCAATGTGCTACTGATCTCACCAAAATACCAATTTCAACTTCCTCAAGGGGTCCTTCGTAGTGGTGATATTCAAGAGGTAACATTCACAATGTACATCTTTTAATTTATTTTTTTCTTCTACCTTCTCCTCACCACATTCATTAATTAAAGAATAATAAATCCAGTATCATTTATATACTATTACTTTATATTTCTAATGGAATATATTCTATTTATCCCTTTATCCCAATTCATCTTATTCAAAAAAGGCTACCATTGTCCATATTATGGTGGTTAACTGTCCACATGGATAATGAGTTTTTGTTTTCCATTATGGCCTTCATGGATAGTCATAAATCTATTATTGTGGTTAAATCAGATTTTATTAATTATATTATTACATATTTCATGTTCTGTAACTAATATATTGATATAATACCTAATAAAAAAATTAATTTGTAATGGATGGAAAAGTGCCAAAATAAACTAAACATTCATCATTAATGTTTTATCAAATGAGTCGTCCTTATTTAGGAAAAAATGATGTATGGGATCATATTAATTTATTAATGTGTATTAATAATATTTCATTTCACTTATGGAATACTATTCCAATTTCACAAGAATATCCATAATTATACACAACTATATGAACCATGAAACCATGAAACGAACACTCCTGGAAAGTTGAAATTGAACATTATAACTCATCGAAATGGTGATAAAATAAATTATTAAAATTATATGAAATAAACTATATTTGTAATATAATCTAAATTATGAAATTAATGAATTTAATTATATTACCTAGGATAATAAGTGTAACTAAAAAATGCATTCAGACATAAGGTAAGGGATCTCTTCGAACCTGCATATTTCTTCTAGGTTACACCGTATTTCTATTTTCCACTATTTATCTCATTATTATTCTAATATAATTAACCTATATTCTGTGAATATGTACCAAAAAAATTTATGTATCTCAATTCATCTTTCAATGATAGGGAATTACATGATTTAAATGGTTCCCTTATTAATTCCTCTCGATAAGCAAAACCAATTAAAAAGAAATTATCTTTTTCTTACCTATTTTCAAGTACAAACATTAAACTATTTAAAGCCTCCAAAAAATTTATATAATTAATCAATTTATGTGGAAATACAATTTTATTTCATTTCCAGTTTTATGTAAATAATTATACTATTATCCTATTTTAAGACTCTATTATTTTCCAGAAAACTATGCTTATGTGTAAGGTTTCCAATACACTATAATTCCTTTTTTCACTTCAGTTTGACTTCATTAGTCATGAAATATTCTTATACTTCCTTTATAAATTTCCAATAATATTTCAAATCCCCTCTTTCATTAATTACACTATCATTCACCCTTTGGTTTTCCCACATGACATGATTATGAAACCGATTTCTTTCTATGGGAAACATTTATGATTATTACTTATGTTCAATATAATTATGTGGAACACATATGCATGTACATGATATTATGGGTGCACCAAAATAGTGATCTATGGATTAGGTAATGTTTCAGTCTAATGAGACTTTTTTAATGGGATTAAGGAGTAAGTGAAATCCCATATGGGTCTCTTTTCACCATGATATATAATATTGGAAGTCAGCCTTGGATCATTTTTATGTCATGTAATATATTTCTTTCAATTTATTATGATTCAATAATTATATTATTCAATGTTCTATGTTTTATGGTTCCATATGTAATTCATGATCTATACCGTTTATGTTTCTAAGTTATTCCTTCTAACTTAAGTGTTATGATTCAACCCAATTTATATTACCTCATTGGGAATTATAGTTTATCCCTTATTTCTATTTATTGCACATGTTATCAGATGATGTTGTAGGATATCAAAATTAGATTGGATCACATTATGGATAATTGATAGAAGTATGTTTTTTCTTGTTTTACATTTTATAATTATGTACCTATTCTCCAAAATAAAATAGAATTTTTGATCCTTTTATTGTATTGTATTTATAATTATTATTATAACCATGACATAACAAGTTTTAAATGATTGGTTTTCTATATAAGAAGTGTAGGTAACTATTATACAAAGATATCAAATGATTCCCACACAATAATCATATATTTTACGATGAGTTTCTCTCCAACCATCTTGGATAAACAACTATTTTAAATATGAATCAAAACTCATACAATGGATGTGATTCCAATCAGATGTTTATATTTATTATTTTATTGATAGATGATCAATGGTTTTTTTGGTAATATCAAATGTGAATTTTTATCCTTGATAATTTATGTGTTATATATATAGAGAAATCAAATCCATTCTTAAGATAATATCATATTCAATCGGAGGAAGAATAACATGGTTTAGAGGAATCACAATCAAAAAAATCAAATTTACATGATGATGATTTAATATAGAGTGGATGGTAGGTGTACATTTATAAATGTCATTATATACCCCTCATTAAAAATAGTTATCACGTGATATTTAACTTTTCCTTTCATCTTGAAATGTTTCTCATGTCAATAATCATCATTAACCTTTGAATTTGAGCACTTATTAGAATAATTCCCATACTCCTTACATTTGAAACAATAGAGCATGGGTGGTGCATTATGTTGAGATTTATCACTATTTTCAACACAAGATAAATTCTTCCCATCACATTATCATTTCATTTCATGATGTTTTTATTTCCAAAACATAACAAATGTACTAGTCACATCAGGGAAATTTTATCCATATTTCCTTACACACTATGAGTATGAATGAATGATAGTATTATTATATTCATAGTTTTTAATGTTTCATTTTAATTCTATATTTATTTTATAATAAAAACCATGAGACTAATGGTTAACTCCATTATCCATTTCTACCTTGATAACACATATAGTAATTTATTCATATCTACTAATGTTCCTTATGAAAAATTCCCTTTAGAGGCTTGGTTTTAAAACACTAATGAATCGACCAACCTTACTTTTAGTTTGAATTATTGTTCTAAAAGAATACCTCAAAATTCTTGAAAATGTTTCCTAATATGTACCAAAAAATTCATCATCCTTCTACTTTATCTCAAGTAATTATTTATATATTTAATACAATGTATATGAGGATGGTACATGCTGAATAATAGGATCTTAAACTCATCACACTCCATGGAGTGAATTTATTCATGTTGCCTCTTATTTTTTACCACAATAAAACATTGATCTACTTATACTTTAAAATGAAAGACAATAAAAATGAATCTTTCATACTATAAACATAGGAGAACAAAAAATAATTTCAATAGTCATGATTTATTGATCAAAAACTGTTGGATTTATGGAAAAATTACAATTAGGTAGACATTACCTTATGAAGGACTCAAAAGAATATTGTTCCCTTATATTCTCATTTGAGTGTTCAACATGATTTATATCATGAGATAGTTGTGTGATATAAATAATTATATTTTTTATTTTTATATCACGTAAAATTTGGTCTATTATGAGTACATTCATTCAATTTTTGGATTAATTCAACATTAACATGATTCTTTTGGGTTTCATTCATTGATTAAACTGAAAAGAAATAATGTTAATATTAATAAACATATGATAAACAAATCAATCATGAAAAGTAATTTATAATATTTATAAATCATGACACCTTTTTCAAAATCTATAACACATTAGGTTTATCCTATTTTATAATGGCCTTCATATATTGAAATACATCATGATGTTTCATAATGTGTTTGTGAATTTAAAAAACTTATACCCTGAGAATGTCAAACTAGGTGTGGAGCAAGTCTCAATGTTGTGCACAAGGTGACAAATGAGTAAAATACCAATGTTCCCCTTATATAGAAATTACCCCTAGGAACAAATATTCCAAATGCACGTCAATTTTTAGTATCCATTCATGGATTTAATTTCATGGAAACCACTCACTCTATCCACCACAAAAATTATAGGATATTTTATTATACTATGAATTTTCCCTAGGTTTCTCACTAATTTGTTCATATCCTAGTTTATAAAGGTTTGATAAATCTTTCTATGATACCAACTATATCAACCATCACTTTTTATACAAATATATTATATCTTATTAAATTATTATTCATTACATAACATAATGATCCATGCCATAATAATATTGGTTTAGTACATTTAGATACATGAAAATGTAAAATATGGATCATAAGTTAACTACAACATCTCCAAATAAGTTCTAAATAAATAGAACCCTTATTATACATATCATACATAAACCCATTCATCATAACATGGGGAAATGAAACATAATAAAGGGTTATCTTAGATTCTCAATAAGGGTAAAAAATGGATATATCGATATTACATGATCATAATGGTATACAATCATTGAAATTACATTTCAAACCATACCCTTCATTTAATATATCATAAAAATGAGTCCTGCAATAAATCATTATATTTCATAAGATATTATTAATAAAGGAATCAAATAACTGGATCTAAAAGGGAATAACATTGTCTTGATGAATTGATTTGTGTCATACACATAATCATAGAAAATACCTTCCTTAAAAATCAATGCTAATTTCTAAGAAAATTATTGTAGAATGGTTTCACTCAAAAAACCATAATAGTATTAAAGTCTCACTCCAAATACTGTTATAGTGGATAAATTCCCTTAATGAATTATGTTGAATCCCTATTCATGCCCTATTTATCTGATGAAATATTCATATTAACCTAATTCATTATGGGGTTATATAATTTAAATCCCTCCCATCACAGAATGAAAATAATTCATATGTGTTGGACAAGATCATAAAATATCATAATATAATAACCTATGAAAAGGAAGTGGGTTTCATAAACATATCATAATTTAATAAACTATGGAAAAGAAATATATTTAATTATTATGACATCAATTCATCATCACATAACCCATGAAAATGGATTGGGTTTCACACTTATCCTTTCATCATTATCACAAACCATTCAGGTAAAGGGTATTAATGGTATTATTTGTCCATATTCATAGTAAATCAAAAGAAACATCTAATGTTTTTTTACTTAATGAATATAAATATCATAAAAAATATCATTATAATACTATTGAGAAAAATATCCTTTCCATTTTGAAATCAAATATTAAAAATCTAAAATTTTCAACAAAAAAATAAAGAAAATTTTTCCTCCAAAACCAACCTCATAAACTTTTAAAAGAATATTCAAATAATTAGGTGGTCATGACAGTGAGAAATTACATTATTTCCATGTAGGTTAAAACCAATATTCCATTTACATTTTCATTAAAAAGTAAAAAGTACCACATTTGGAAAACAACAAAGAAGTTTACATTTAAAAAAATTTAAAAAAATTAAAACATGAGTAAAAATTACTTTGAAAAATCATATATTAATATGAAAAACATTCTTCAAATCATATTTAAAAAACATAGAGGTGGAATAAAAATGATTTTCAGTCAGAGGGAGGGATATATTTTGCTTTCATTTGAAAATCATTATTTTGGAATATTGACTACCCTTAGAGAGGAAAATGAAATGGAAAATAATTATTTTCATTAAATAACTATATGATATTAAAATTAATGTGTTTTCCAATATGTACAAAAAAATATTTCATCATCATAATCATTATAATAAACAATACTGATAAAAAATGATATTGTACCATAAAACCCTTACCAATTTGGTATCTTTTGAATCTTATGAATAATGGAATTAATAACCTTAGATGGATATGTATATCTGATAATTTTAATATTAATAATCAAAAAATATATTCATGGTAAGAATATATATCACAAAAAATGAACAAGTGGTGAATATGGAATGTGTCTCACAGAAGTAAAAGTGAGTAGAAAATCTATTACCTCAAGTCCCAACTTTTGTCATTAAAATTATAACATCTTCTATAATAAATATATCTTTATTTTAAATTTATTCTATAACCATACTCATATATATCATACAATATATGATTTAATTATACCATTTTACCACCCATTTATTAATAACTCTTCTCAGTGATAACTGCTTCATTTTCAAGTACATTTTTGTTCGGTAGTCTTAGTATTTGTACTTTGCATATAGTTACGTAATCTCTAGAGTATTAATAATTATATTAATATAATAAAAATTCATTATATACATATTTAGATTCATCCATATAAGTAGATATTGTAAAATAAATTACACCATCCATGGAGATGGTAGGTTGTACGTACGCATGAAAGTTGTTTCTAATTCTCGATAGATGTAATGGAATAAAGGTAAATATTAATTCACCTTTAAAGATTCATATATATATATATATATCTTATATGTTAATTAAATATATCCTTATTACCATCCATATCACAATAAAACATAAAATGTATCACATCGCTTGGTGGATGTGGTAGTCCAAATGTACACACGAGTGATGTTATCCCTTTTCAATAGACTGGAAGGTAAGAAGTTTGATGTGATATCATAATTATAGAGGTATAATTATGTAATTAATATATTATATATAATTATAAATCATAATTATATCCATATATGAGTTGTAATGAGGAAAAACAAATTATATCAGTTCATGACGTGGTGGTCCTCCCACCCCTACAAAATTGGCTTTTAGCAGCACTGGAAAAGGGACTTTATCATCACTTATAATGCGTTGACTAACAAAGAATAGTTAAAGGGTAGGCTTTAGAAGTGCTTGAAAAATAACTGTAAAGGAAGTGTTGATAAAGGGATATTTTTTTTCTGGACATCACTAAGCCCCTCCCACCTTAATTAGTGCTTCTCACCACCCCTTCTTTTATTGGTTCTTTCCCACCCCATTTCTTACTGCTTTGAGAAATTGGAGCCTCCTTCCTGTGCCTAGATTTGATCCATGTACATATCCTTTGGAACTTGAACACCTTTACCATTGTACAAAGATTTTTTATTTTCTATTTTATAATATTTATATTTATTTATATATATATACTTATATTTATTTAAATATATTATATGTTATATAATATATCATATATTCAATTACATATACTAAAATATAATATAATATATATATATAAATTTATTAATATACACTAATATATATATAAACATTAGATATATATTTTTGTATACGTATATATATATATGTTTTAATTTATTTTTATAATGTAAAAAATAGAGAGATATAGTTTTAAATACATTTTTAAAATTTTTATTCAATTATGTATATTATAATATACATATAAATATATATA
The DNA here is from genome assembly GCA_963277665.1 of Viscum album. NCBI lineage: Eukaryota > Viridiplantae > Streptophyta > Magnoliopsida > Santalales > Viscaceae > Viscum > Viscum album. The sequence goes on along the minus strand of OY728139.1, from coordinate 681,551,142 downwards.
TTTTTATTGAGTGACGCATGTTTATATATAAACATTACTTGTATAGATATATGCATGCGTATTAATGCATTTGTATAAGATAAATAAGATGGATAATACTTTTACCTTATATAAAATCAATAATAAATATTAATTTTATATATTTAAAAAAAATTACATAAATATATTGATATATGTATTGATATAAGTTATTTATTATAGGTAAATATATGAAAATAGACATATATTTAATTATAAATAAAACTACATTATCAAAATCAAAAAAATATCAAACCCCTAATATCGATATTAATGTAAAAAATGGAATTAAATTCAGTCCCCATTAAAAAATAAAAAAAACATCTTAAATGATGTTTAAATTCTATATAATGTTAAATAATTTGGATAAACCAACAAAAAATCAGTTTTAGAGGACTTCATAGCATTTTTTGCCTAAAACAATGTGACTCGGGGTTCCCCTGATCACTAGTTCATAGATCTCGTTGTAGTTTTCAATTTGATATGTGGTAGAGCCCAACCGGACACCCAGATCTATTTTTTTCATCATTTGAAGGTCAATACATGTTTTCAACTTATCATAGATCATTATTTATTTATTTTATTTTTTTCATCTAACTATTATTAAATGGATATTATTCAATAATAATTAGAAAACTATTAATTAATAATATTATTATTTTTTATTTTATAATCCATTTTCACAAAATATATTATATATTTTGTGTAAATTATTATTTATCCTTATCTAAAACATATTTAAAAAACATATATTATATTTAAATTATTATAAAAATATTAATTTATTAATATATATTATTTTTAATGAAATATACTTTTTTTTAAATTATGCTTTATTATTGCTAGTAAAAAATCACTCAAAAGACCATCATTTATCATCATTTTTTAGTATTTCTGATAATGGGAACTCCTTTATTAGATCTTTTTATTGAACTAATTGAGGAGGTCTTTATCAATGTTATTAGATAGAACTAATAAATCGTAACACTGGAAGAATGTAGTTTTGTAGTAGTAGTTGTACACACTATCGACAGATTAATTTCACATTTTAAGTAAGGGGAGAAGGACATATGTTATTATATTTACATAAAAAATCTCAGTATATGTAAATTCTAATGCAATTATATAAGTAAATTTGAAGAATATTTGAAGAAGGTATAAGAATAAATAAAACAAAAATACACAGTTAATGAATATAACTCTTCTTCAGAAAAACCAATAAGGATTACACCAAAACCATTTCAAGAAAGTTTTTATAACAAAATTAATTCCTCTAGGTTGTTTTAATGTAATTTATAATGTTATTTAGGAAGGTATTTTCCAATCCCATATTCTTTGGGAGTGTTAATAAAATAATAGAGGAGGTGTCCTTTTATAACTGTGGAGTGAATGTTTTGTAAATAAAAGAAACTCATAAATAATGGGAGGTCAATCACAATTTATGTTCCTCAAAAAATAATAAAAAATATAATTTAGGGATGATATGGTCAATCCAAACATGAAACAGTAAAAATGAACAATTTTTAGGCATGTTAGTCCCCTAACCACTAAGTTTATCACCCCTTACCATTTTCGTTTTCACCATGGTAAATTATTTTTTACCTTTGTAATTTATCATTTAAGCCTAAAAATAAAATGATCATTATTATATTATTTTCTCAAACTTATTTTAAATATTAAATAAAATATATAAAAAAATCCTATTCATTTTGAAATTAAATTTTAACACAACCAAATTTAATGCAAAAATCCTCGTTTTACCCTAGACTGTGACAATTATTTTTTATTATTATTAAAATTAATTATGAATAAAAAATAATTTTACCATATTATGCAATATTAATTATAATTATTAGAAACATGGAATAAATTTTTCTAATTTAACTTTATAGAAGTGGTAAGATTTAATTTGAAATTAAACCCATAAATACGATGGAAAAAAGGTTTTACAAAGGGATGTTTGCATAATTATTAACATTTTTATATAAAAATGTAACATAAAATTGATTCCAATGACATAAATTGGAATAATAATAATAGAATTTGTAGATAGAGGATTGATAATTGATTCATGATATTTTTGGATAATTGTATCTCATTTCTGGGATTATGATATATAGTAACTAGTGTGTGGCCTTATGAACTAATTTTTTATAACATTTTATGGTAATAGAAAAAATTATTTTTTGAAGGATTATATAATATCATTATAATATAATATCTTATAGATTTAAATAATTTTTAGGAAAGTTATTTTATTGAGAGTATCATTTTAAGGAAAATACATACATATGTATGATTGTAGGAATGAATAATGTTGTCTGAGTAAGGATAAATTATGTTTTGACAATATAACTTATAGTGAATATTGGATTTAGAATATTTTAAAAAAATTAATTGTAATTTTATATATCTATATAATGGATTTTCAAAATTATTTTTGTAGACCCCAAATAAAAGTATCTTAGGTTAAACCAGGAGTGATATATGTTAACCTAAGAGTGACATAGGTTCAATCTAATTTGATAAAAGTTTCCTTGTATGAAATTTTGGATAACATTTTATCAACCCTGACCCCAGTAGCCTAGAAATAGTGACTTATGTTCTCACATTATCATAAAAAAGGAATCAAATCCTGAAGCACAAAAAAAAATTATAGTTTCGGAGAACCATATATATACTGATACCCAATTTATATTGGATATAGAAAATAAAACATAATACATTAAAAAAATCCTCAGCATCCTTGAAAACTCATTCAAAGGATTCATCTTTATATCTTGGAGAAATAAGAAAAATATGGGTGAGATCATATTCTTAGTAACAGTTTTTTATAGCGGAAGCTATCATGATAAAATAAACATAATCAATATGAAAAAATAAATTACTGAAAACTCTTTCAATTTAAACAAAAAACTGAGAATAAAATTTATTATTATATAATATCATAGTGAAAATATCCTAGATAATAATAAATTAAATCTTAGTGAAGGAAAAGCTTAATTATTTTACATTATGTCTCTAGAACATGATACCTCTACTATCAATACATGTCACCGTACTATTTTAAATATAGCTAAAACCCTCTATAATTTGTCCAACTGATTTGTATCATGAGACCTGCTGATGAATTGTTTGGATATATAGTTTCAATACCTACCCATCATTTCATGTCCAAATAATTACTCATATATCGAATAAATAATTTAATTCATGGATCAATATGAATTGTCATCAAAAATATATATTAAGGAAAGATATAGATATATAAATGTTTTCCTAGTTAATCAAATAACATTAAAGGTAAAAACCATATGTAAAGATGGTATATGGTTTATGAAATAATAATATCCATCATTAAATAATATGAAGACTAAATAGAAATATAATTTACATTGAAAATGATTACTTGAATGTAATTTTTTTAAGAGAATGTTCACAATCACAAAATATATTGTTTAATAACTTTTTTCACTTGGTAATTTGCAAGTCAAATCCCCTTGGATGAAATAATTCGAAGTGAAACTTAAAATACAAAGATGAATGAATGAATCATGATACAATATTTTGAATTGGTAGTATATACACCACATAATGGTTAACTTATTGATAATAAAAAATGAGCCTCAATAGTATGTAAATTATTATGAGATCCCTTAACTCACACTTTTCTTTATTTGAATGTTATTTAACCACATGTATAGTGGTTTAATAAAATTTATTGATGTACAATAGAACCATATTACTTTTTATAATGTCATATTTGGTCCTTTAATAACATATAATCACTCATTCAATAATTATATTTTATTATTTTTATTGGTTATAATGTTAATAAACTCATTTTTTTTATTCATACTTTGTTAGTAATTTTCCAATTATTACTCATATAATATATTTTTATCATATCCAGAATAATAATACTTATTATTTCTTGTATATCACATTTATTTATTAACTCCCAACTTATTACATTCCATATAATGTTTTAGTGAAATATAAATCACATCACCAAGCAAGTTAGTAGTCATCCGTAAACACGAGCAACATTATCCCATTACCTAAGGAATGGAAAGTAATAAAGATGTGTATATATATATGTTATAATTAACATATATATAAAATTATATTATAAATTACATATCTAAACTTTATATACATCATCATACATAACCATGAAAAGTGGTTATTAAAGAATGAATTATATCGATTTATGAGGCGGTAGTCTTCCATACACACATACGTTGAGTTTGTAACCCATTTGATATAATGTTTTATGGTTTTAGGTAATACAATTAACCTAAAAACATATAATCAATTTTGAGATACTAATGATATTATATAGGCATAGTATAATAATAATTGAAGGAGGTGGATAAGGAAATAATGTAAAGATGCATGTGGAAGAACATTACCTATAATTCAGGAATCCTAATTATGATTGAACTAAATCCTTATTATGATGGTGTTATGAAAAAATAAACTTATAGGATGATTGGATGGAATTTGGGAGGTTATTTTGGAAGGTGTTTTCCGAACCAAAGTGTTTTGAATGGGTGAAGAAGTGAGGGACGTGACATTCTTGTAAATACTCAAATGTAATCACTATTGGGAGGTCAACCATACCTAAAGTGGCTCCAAAATAGATAATTAATGGTGTGAAGGGATGATATTTTCTATCCAAACATCCAATAGAAAATTAAACACGTTTTTAAACATTTTATTCCTTAACATCTAAGTTTCCCTATTTTTACCATTTTGGTATTTCACTATGGTAAATAGTTTTCTAACGTTGGTCACTTATCATTTAAGAATAAATTTTTAAGATATTAATTAGATAATTTGGACCAAAAATTAATATTATTATATATAATTTATAAAATATAAATTGTATGTTTGTTTGAAATTAATTATACCGCAAGAACATATAACGTGCAAATATACTACTTTAACCATAACCGCACTAACCGACGTTTTATAATTTACCATTAAATATAGTCATAAAAATTTAAAAATTTATCCATTAATTGAACATAGATGATATTTATTAATATTTAAAAAATCCATTTCAAAAGATGTGATTTTTAGTGATTTAAAATCAATTAATATCAATTTTGACATTATTCATTTAAATTGAATTTAAAAATATTAAGAAAATAAAGTAATTATATTATATTATTTCCAAAACTATGTAAAATTATATGTTCATATAAATAATACATGGAATAAAATAGTTCATTTAATTTAATTCACTTTTTATATTTCATGTACAAGTTATTTTATTTTTTTATTAGCTAAATAATTATTGAGTTTGTGTTTCTTTTTCATTTTAAGAAATTATTTCATCTCTAAAAATTAAAGATAAATTATTATGATAAAAACATATTTATATTTAAAAATAATATATATAATCTGACCTATTTTTTCCACATCCTAATCTTTAATGAAATTAAAAGGAAGAAAACTTTCTATTTTTTCTTTTTTCATCACTTAACTTGTTATGTGAGTCAATTTATAGGAAAAATTTACCAATAAATCATAACAATAGATACTTAGATCATAATGGTTTAAATATTTCCAATTATTGGGGGTTGTAAAATGTTTTAGGTCATTTAAAACATTATGTTATTAGTTTATCCCCATGGTAAATCCATTTTTACCTTAATTGCATTAATAAGTTTTTACAATTTTCATTATTCATTTTTTCATAATTTAAGTTGAATTTATTATAATTTACAAATTATTTTTATTCAAAATATTCAATCCATTTTTTTAAACTCAATACACATAATTTGAAATATATAATTTAAAATTTATATCCTAGACGTGATGAGAAAGCGGGTTTCCAAAGTGAAAATGTTCAAAAAACATACATTGTTTATATAACTAACTTCCAAATGAAATTTTTTAGAAGAACTAAATTCTATTAATTTATATATAATTTATCTAATGTATCTTTTAAACCTATTCAAAATACAATTTTATATTATAAATTATTTGAAAAAAAAAGTCTGTTTTTAATAAAAATACAGTATTTTCACTATTCATCACAAAATTAAACTTTTTAGAAAATAAAAAAAATAAAATTAAGATAATTATGGAATATTTATTTTAGAAAATAATATTCTTTGAAATTAATTTTATAAAAATGTTAAATATTAGTTCTAAATTAACTAAGAAAAGTGTGGCAAAACCATGTTTTGTTTAAACCCAGTTGTCCATGCATTATAATATATCAATGAAATTAATTTTATTCTAAAATAAATATATTTAATGAATTCGGTGTTATAAAAAATAGTATTATAATGTGATACATATTGTGGTTAAATTTTCAAATATTTATTTATAATAATTCTTTTATAATGACTGTCAATCATGTTTAATCTTTTGGTTTTAGTAATGGATGGAACTTGAAGGAACCATGGGTGTGATGGATAGTGTGGAGATTATCTCAACAAAAAAATTATAATGGGATATGAAGTGAGAAACCTTGTGATTATTCAAAACCATCTATAATTATATACAATTAAGAACAATAAAATGTATAAGTCTCAAACAATGAATATAATAGAATCGTGGAGTTTCTTAAAAGACCATGTGATGGAGATGATGAAGGGAAGAATATTCAATTTCCTATATTTAAAAAATTTGGAAACAAGCATGAGGGAAATTATAATAAAGGGATTATTAAATATTGGATGTCTAGAGATATTGTTTACCAGACACACATGTTTTAGGGAAAGATAGAATCTATAAAAAAATATTACTTCACTTGAATGATAGATCATATTTATGCTACACAATGTCCCAATCCAAGGGCCAATGATATAGATAGTCACAAAAATAATGAAAATAATGATATCTAATAAAAATACAACTAATTAATCAAATACTATGTTTTCACTTAATATTTTTTTGTTTCCTATGTCCTGTATGTTTTCACTAACTACTAGTTATTGTGTTATAAAAAACCCTCATGGCATGATTACCATATAAATCATTTTTATGGTTTTTAGTTTGTAATTATATATAGATTTAGATAATCACTCCATTATAAAATCCTATGTGAGAGTTTAGAATATTCTATCTCTCTATTTAAATAATTTATATTTTAATTTTTATATAGATAAACCTCTTCCCATTTTCTGAATAAACCAGTGAACATCAAGAATTGTATGGTAAATTATGAGTTTCCTAAAGAAACTACTATAACTTTATAATTAAAATTGGAAGGAAAAAATTTATATAGTAGGGTCAATATAGCACTCCATAATTATAAAATATTATTTCCTTTAAATATTTCATTGTGTTTGATAGCTTTATCCACACACAACAACAGACAAAAACTAATCTGTGATATGTTTAGACAATTTAGTAACCCAGCTGGAGTGTCTTCATTAAGATTTATTCATATTTGTAAAATAAAGTCTACATTGAAAATGAATGAAATTTATTTAGTTTGCCTAAAATGACTATTAAAATAATTTATTATTTAGAAAAGTGTTCTTCAAAAAAACTTTCATTTATGCAATACACTTTTCTATTTCAAGAAACATATGTTTTCTAATAAATTAAATTTGTTATTAATAATTTTTTAACACAAATTTAGTTGGTAAATGATATGAAAAAAGAATAATAAAAGTTAATATTTCAAAATTACATTTTTCAAATAAAAAATAATATTCATTATATTTTATTATTTTAAATAAAAAATTAATTTATAAATTATTAAATTTAAAATTTATAATAATTGATTAAAAATTTTAATTCCCCATATCAAATTTGTCTTAGAATGAATTATTAATGTTTTTTAAAAGGGTTGGTTTTTAGTCGACAAATATGGTTTTCAAGAAACATTTAATTTTTATGAAATTATTATATTGTAAGAATGGTCTATAAGTTTAGAAAACATTTTAGGTGATAAAAAATGAATATATGAAATAACATTCCAAGTTTTAAAATATTTTTGAGCTTATATATCTTATATCTATTTTTGTAGAACTATTTAAAATGATACTTTAATAATAAAAATTGTAATTTTCTTTAAATCAGGTAATTTAAATGGATATTCAATTTTGGATTTAATTTTAAGTTTAATAACCTTTTTTATAATAGATCATTTTGGACCCTTGAATCATTATTGAATATAATTTTATCTTATATCTAATTTTTAAGGGTAAAATATTACTTTTCTAAAAACTATTTTAATCCTGTTATTTTTTTTTATATGAATATTAATCTTCCAATTATTTATATTTTTTTGAATAAATTATTTTCAATTTGTTTTGGGAATCATTATATATGGTATTTTTTCTGATATATATCTCGATGATTTTGGTTTTCCATCTCATTTCTTTTATCTTCTTTTCCTCTCACAACCCACTAACTCTCTACCTTTATTCTAATATGTCTCAATGGTCAGGTTTTATCCCTTGTCCCCTTATTCATTTATATACTTAACACTATTATTTTACCCATTGTTGTAGTCTCTCTCCATGGTATTGGTTTTGTTCTATCTCACATTACTTTTACCTTCTAGTCATAACAATAACTCTCTTCATTTCCATCATAGACTCCTATGGTGGTCTAGTTCAACTATTTATACTTCGGTGGTTTGATCCCTACTACTCTATTGTCCCTGACCACCACTACCACTTCTATTATCACCTAAATATTCTTGACAAAACCAATATTTTTTTTTCATAATGGAACTTGGTGGCTCATGATTTTTTTTCTTAGTGACTATCAGAGGCTCTTCATTATTGTATCATTCGATGAAATCTTTTATTACTACAAATATTATTATTATTTTCCACATCTTGTTTTGGTGTGATAGTTTATTTGGTTTATCTGGGATGGTACTGAGGGATTTGTTCGGTTTTAATGACTTATCTTGGATGGGTTCATCAAAATGTTTAGTTTTGGTTAATTCTGATAGACCAGTGGTGGTGTGGTGTTTCATCGTCATAGAGTTTAGTGGATGATTTTTCATTTAATTATTTAGTTTTTCATTGATGTTGTTATCAATTCAAAGAAACGGTTTGTGCATATTGAGTTTATGTGCTTTTTTGAGTGCTTTGAATATTTACAACGAGGTTATATTCCATAATTCTAGTTTATTTTGGTGTTGGTTTTCTCGATGGTTTCTATCCTCATGTTCATTGTTTTGAAGTAAGGGATTGATGATACTACTGTAGTTTGCTTCTCAGTGAGGCCTTGTCCTCTAAAATTTATTCTATTTATTATAGTTTTATTGATCACATGCTAAGTTAGTCTAGTGTTATACTTATCGATGATGTATTGGGATATTATGTTTAAGATGTTTTATCTTTCCACTAGGTTTGAACTCTTAGAAATTGTTGACAATAGTCTTAAATTTCTTAAGATATCATTTTATCCATGTATTTTAGACAATTTTGGTTTTTGTGGTGATTTCTTTCCTAGTGGAGATCCTTATTGGATGGTGTGCTCTAATGTAGTTGGAAAATCCACGACATAAATGTTAGTATTTTTTGGATATATTATTGGTTTTTGAGTACTATAGATTTGGGGGTTCTGTGAAATGATATTGTTCAGATTCTAGTGGCTCCACACTATTATTGTGGTTTGAATTATTATTATAGTGATGTGTCAGCTTGGATTGCTGCCTGAGGTGACAAATAGATCAAATAAAAAATGTGTGTTAGTTATTTGAAATTTTAATTTAAATATATTCTAGGGTGTTCTATTTACTATGGTCATATAATTTTTAATTATGCATTATTATTCCCATTTATTATGTGATTTATTTATTCTGAAATCATTTATGGTTAGGTTTCAACTGAAATATAATGTTATATATTAAACAAATTTAAAATGGACTTGGATGGATGGTAAATTTTAAAAGTTAAAACAAAAAATGGTAAAACACTCAATGTTGTCTAAAATGGAGTTTCTGGGGTGATTTTCTTCCAACAATCACTACCCCCACCATTTTTTCCATTTATTGACCATTTCAACATGAATAGTAACCTTATATTATTGAAAATATAAGGGTTACTTTGAAAACTACCCTTCTTCTCAGTTATAAAAGGGTAACATCTCTACCACATCAAGGCATAATTGTAATTAAAATTTACTCTTTAAAATATACGACATTAATTCTTCAATAATCCTCTCCCATGTTAAAAATCATATAGTCACCATTAGTTAGCTTAAGGGCTTCATTTCCAAGGAGTCTTCCAAGGAAAACACGGGTCATCGACTTGAGTATTATCAACTATTATGAATTTATTCTTAATTATAATCCTTAAAATATTTTATATAAATAATAATATAAATAAATCAGTATAATTTATATAATTTAATGTTGTTTTATTATGTGTATAATCATTTTCTATTAATCCATCACATCAATTAGGAAAAATAAGATCATTGTTTATGTGTACATGTGGACTACCACCACCCCGAGATGTGAAACTCATTTTTCATCACCATAAATAATTGCTCATTCCTATAATGGTTTAATGTGTATATGTGATGTTTTTGATATAGTGGAGTTTCTATTTTAAAAAATATGATAACCTATTATGGATATGATCATTAAATGACCCTCATTTATATAATTTTTTAATGTAATATTGTTAAGGGGAAAATTATTTATTTAAAATTTTTTATAATTTAATATCCATAAATTTTTCTTATACTTACATTTTAATTATAATATATCACAATAATAAACTCAAAATAAGATCATTGTACATCTAGTATAATGATATTACAAAAAATAGCTTATAATCATTCATTAATTTAGGGTCTCAAAATGCTTGGGTTGAATTCAACCCATACATGAATAAAATTGTGAAATTATATCATGATGGAATATGGGGATATAATTACTAATATAATATATTATAAATGTTTAAATAATGTTTTTTTATTTTAAAGATATTATAATAATATTCTAATAATATTTAAGGAAAAAACCTTTTAATTGTTTAGAATCACCAAAACATGATATTTTTTAATATGATATTTATTTATAATGACAAAAATACTAATTAAAGGAATTTAAAATAAAATAAATAATTAAAAAATATTCCGATAAGTAACTTTATGAACCTATTACTGAATATATTTGTATGAATAATGAATATAAACACATATATTTGGGAACTAGTATAAATGAATAATACTATAAACACCTGATGTGAAAAATTAGATGAATTCATATAGTGAAAGACTATTTGTACAGTAACCCAAGACTTTTAAATATAACATTACATGATTATAAGCATAATTACACATCAGAATAAAGTTAAGAATCATCAAGTCTATGTCTTGGATGACTAGTTACAAAAAAAACATAAAACATGGATTTAAAAAATAGTTCATTATTTATTCTTCATAGAGAGCTCCTAACTTCATTTGAGCCCTTACATCTGCATAGGGTACCCTGGGGTTTACATGAATGAAGGGATGAGCTCAAATCATAAGAAGGAAATAAACATAAGAATAATGATTTAGCATATGGGTTAGAGAACATTAAATAATGATATAAATGGCACAGGGAATCATAACATATAAACATGGGATCATATAAAAATGAATTCATTGTAATATAAAAGCAACATAAAAATTGAATTTATCATGAATCAAGGATAACTGAAAAAACCGTAGCACATGGTAGCACACGCCAAAGATAATTGCCAAAATCGTCGCACATGGTAGCACAAGCCAAGGTTAACTGCCAAGACCATCACATATAACGTCTCATGAGACACTAATTTACAAAATTCATTTGAGCACTATCTGAGCACAACCATTTTAAATTTTCATTAATATGTTTTCCATATAAAGAATCATACAAAATCAATCTTACATTAACATAAGGGTTACTCATGGAAAGAATTGGGTACCACAATCATGTCACTAAGCTTAAAAAATGGCCGTATCATAAAATTGTCCATGAAATAAAGGAACTAAAATATACATTGACATTTATAAGATAAAATTGGAATGTATCATGGTAAGTGATGTCATGTAGAAGTTAAAACATGTAATAAAAGTATTTAATAAATTTTAGCATTAAAACATTTTTGTGTTATTTTAAGGAAAATTATATAAAGCCTTTAAAATAGAAAAGGCAACAATACTTTATATAAAACCAGAAGTGAACAAAGAAGGTTTTCATAATAAAAATAATGATTTTATAAAGACAATGGTGTATTAAAATAGATGATATAGTTCACTTGAAATCGGGTAAGAATTCAGGAAGTTCCTTCAAAACAGGTTTTCTTATCTGTAAGTATTAATGAGGGAATCACTTAAAAACACCCATATCCAAAAAAGAGAATTATGAAAGGGTATTGATATATTAATTTTTTTTAAATTTACATAAAATTTATGAGATGAAAATAAAATGATAAGATAACTTGAATTTGGTAAAAAGAAGATAAGTCAACTCGAAGAAACCATGTAGGTTCGGGTAGAATCCCTTACAGATTATCGGTATGGTATCTGGTGTACATAAGAGGTCTTAAAGGAAGATAATGGGTCTTTATCATCACTTATACATAATTAGAGTAGTATTTGGGAGGTGTGAAATCAAACTCCATCAACAGGGATTACACATAAAATGTAAAAACGTAGAGGACATTCTTGAATAAAAGTGAAATAGAGAGGATCGCTTACCTTAAGTCTGATGTTGTTCTTCACATGATATTATTAAACTAAATAATATAATTAGGTACATTAATTAATAATTCTATAACATCTTACATATTTAAAAGATCTATTATAACCTCTTTATGTTCATTCATGACCATTTTTATGAGTTAAGTGGTTCAATTTCATTGTCCGGGTTCATTGGTTTTCATGGTTTTGAAAGATCAGTTCATTATCTGCATGTTTGGACACACATGTATGATGAGAGTGGTTGTACAGAAATTAAGTTATATTAAATTAATGAAAATACAAGATATTAAATGTTTATAAAATAAATTTTGTTATTTGGAGTGAAGGTGAATCATTATATAAATCATTAATGATGAACGGTTGGATTAATTTGGTGATTTTCTCATAATTAACATGTTTTGTACTATTATATTACATCATGTGTGAAAAAGGATTCCCAAAAAAAATAAGATAAATAAAAATTTAACATTCTGTTTCAACAATAAAAATGGTTTCATGACCAGAATTGATGATGGTATTAGAAATTGATAACCCTTCATCCTTGAATATCATAAATTAACACATCACAGACAATGTTTTCATTTTTTGGTATAAAGGAAAGGGAAATAAGAGATTATAATGAATTATACCATGATAATTACAAAATTACAATAAATATTTGATAATATATTTTTCATACCATTTGGATGAGAAGAGGATAGGAATGAAAAGCGAACAAAGGAACACGAAAATAAAATAAAATAAAATAAAAGAGGAATTAACTTCTTGATTAAAATTTCCTTTATAGCCACTTAATGGGATAGGATTTTCTCTTTTGAAGAGGGTAATGGATGTTGGACATGGTGGAGGATATTTGGGTGAGATTTTGGCAGAATTTAGACAAGGTACATGGCTTGAGATGAGTGAAGAGAGAAGGTGGGGAGGGATGGTATTTATAGTGGAGGAGAGGAGGGTTTTCATAATATTGAATTCCTTAGTTTATTAATTTCCCTCAAGACCAGAAATTGTAATGATTCCATGAAAAAAAATAATAAGTGAATGTGAATTCTAACTAAGGTTTCAAACACCATCCATTATTCTAGGAATAGTTCATTAAGCTTATAATGTATATGTAAGGTAAATTACCATATTTCACTATTCATCAAAATTTTAAAAATTTAAGAAAAATACAAAAAATTCACCCTAAACAAATTTTGATTAGTAGAGTCCAAAATGAACCCAATTTTTCAAAATTAATTTTATAAATACGATTAATTTAATTTTTAATTAAAATCATAATTTTTATGAAAAATACAGATTTGAAAACTATGACTTCTTTCATAATGCTTTGAAAAATTCAAAAGGTCTTATAAAATTATATTAAAACTAGAAGAAATAAAAAAAATTATTTATGGAAACCTTTTAGAAAAATACAATTTCATTTAAATTAATTAATTAATTGAAATTAATTATTTATGACTTACAAAAATATTAATAATTTTACTGTGGTCATATTATCACTTATAAGATGTCAAAATTTTATTTATAAATTGATGGGTGAGGTCACTATTCTTTTGGACAATTTACTATTCATAAGGGTCATATTACTATTCATAAGGGTAATATTACTATTCATAAGGGTCAGTTACTATTCACCAAAAATTATGTTTAGTTTATTAAACTCCAAACATCTTTCTCATCACAACCGTGTATGTAATATTTTTGAAATTCAAAACACATAAGTGTCAAAATTATGTTTAATGGACACATAGTTCTTATTATTTCATTGTATTGAGAATTCATGTTATTTTGTGACATAATTATAAGAAGGGAATTTCCATTGATAAAATATTGGGTTATTACATTATTACCCCTTATGAAATTTATCCCCCAAAATTTCATTTTACATTCTAATCCATAAATAGGTTTGGGTATTTTTCCTTCATTTCCTCCTCCAGTTCCCATGTTGCCTCTTCTTACTTATAGTTTCACCATATTACTTTGACCAGGTGAGTATTCATGTTATGTATAACTTTTTCTCTATGGGCCAAGATCTTAAATGGGTGCTACTTGTAAAGAAGATCATTCTCCAACTATAGAACCTATGAAGAGAGTACATGTGAAGGATATAGTATATACTTCTTTAAGAAAGATATATGTAAGACATCATGTACTTTGGACATAGTAGGTTCAAGTGCTAGTTGATAGGCCACATCACTAACATGATCAAGAATCCCAAAGGGGCTGATGTACCTGGGACTTAGCTTTCCTTTCTTCCCAAACCGCATGACCTTTTTCAACGGAGATATGCATAGAAATATCTTGTCTCCAACTTTGAACTTATGGTCTCATTGACAAATTTCTACATAACACTTCTGTTAACTTTTGGCTATCTTGATGTGCTGCTGAATGGTTTTCGCCTTTTTTATCATTTCGTTGACCATTTCTTGTCCTATCATCTTACGCTCACCGACTTCATCCCAACATGCCAGTGTTCTGCACCTTTTCTCATAAAGGGCTTTGTATGGTTCTATTCAGATGACCCAGTGGACACTATTTTTGTTGGAGATTTCAAACAGTGGAAGATGTTGGTCCCATACTCCTTTGAATTCCATATAATATAATCTCAACATATCATCCAATGTTTGAATAGTCTTCTCAGATTGGATATCATTTTGAGGATGGTAGGAGAAGTTCAGTTCAGTGTTTAGATCATATTGGAGACTTTTCTTGAACATTGAGATGAATATTATATCTCTATAAGATACAATAGATAGTGGTACTCCATGCATCCAAACCACATCTTTGATATATATCCGTGAATATTGATCCAATGGGAATTCTTAATGAATCGTGATAAAGTGAGTTGTCTTTGTAAGGTGATCTACAATGACCCATATAGCATTGTTTCCTCTACATGTCTTTAGAAGTCTAATGAAAAAGTCCATGGTGATGTTCTCCCATTTCTATGTTGGTATGGGTAATGGTTACATCATCCACTTTGACTTCTGTCTTTTAGCCTTCACTTGTTAACATACCAAGCACTTTGATGTATACTTAGAAATCTCCTTCTTCGTATTGTGCCACCAAAAGATATTTCAGAGATCTCGATACATCTTTGTGATCCCTGGGTGAATAGAAAAGGTTCAACTCTGTGCGTCATTTAAAAGGTCCTACATTATCTCTAGATCGGATGGTCCACATAATCATGACCCAAATCTAGAAACTCCATCTCATCAATCATGACCCCATAGGATTTACCATTTTTAATGTATTCTACCCTTTTCTAAATTTCCACATCTTTTCTTGGAGCATACTTTATTTTCTCCATGAGGTATGGTTGAGAAATCATTGGATAAAGGATTGAAGATGTCCATCCTTTAATGATCCCCATGTTCATCCTCTGCAAATCTAAGAAGATCGGATCCTTTTCAATTATCATCATTGATAATGATGCAAGATCCTTTCTACATAGATCATCATCCACCTTATTTTCATTATCATGATTGTAGTGGATTTAGTATTCATATTCCTTGATGATCTCAATCCATCTTCTTTAGCACATTTTAAGATCATTTTGTGTAAATATATATATGAGACACTTTTGATCAGTATATATCTCACACTTCTCCCCATATAGATAATGCTACTAGATTTTTAATGCAAAGATCACAA
The DNA here is from genome assembly GCA_963277665.1 of Viscum album. NCBI lineage: Eukaryota > Viridiplantae > Streptophyta > Magnoliopsida > Santalales > Viscaceae > Viscum > Viscum album. The sequence continues at coordinate 681,534,795 of OY728139.1, read as the reverse complement.
CCACTAACTCCATATCATGAGTAGGATAGTTTTTCTCATGGATTTTTAGCTTCCTTAAGGCGCAGGCTATCACTATATCATTTTTCATCATCACACAACCTAAGATCTTATTTGGAGCATCACTACACACCACAAAGTTTTCTCCACTTGTTGGAAGTGTGAGTACCGGTGTAGTGATTAACATGTGTTTTAACTCCTTAATGCGGTATTCACATTCCTGTGCCTGGAAAAAATTTACTTCATTCCATGCCATCTTGGTGATTGGATGTGAAAATAATGAAAATTTCTTCACAAATCATTATTAATACCCAGATAGACTTATAAAGTTTTGGATATTTATTACAGTTATTGTCATGGGCCACTCATCAATTTCTTTTTTCTTGGAAGGGTCCACAGATATCCCTTTGTTGGTGGTAACATGCCCCAAGAATGATACATCTTCCATCTAGAACTCACAGTTACTGTACTTTACATACATATTCTCCCTTCAAAATGTCTTTAACACAGTATTTAAATGCTCCTTATATTTCTCCTCGCTCTTTGAGTATATCAGAACATTGTCAATAAATACTACCAAAAAAATTTTGGGATAATATCTAAAAACTATATTCATTAAATACATGAAAATATCTGGAGAATTAGTGAGTTCAAAGGTAATCACTATAAACTCATAGTGTCCATTCCTTTTTATAAAGGTAGTCCTCAGAATATCTTCCTTCCGCACCATTAATTGGTGATAGCTCGACTGATGGTCCACCTTAGAGAAATAAATGGCCCCATGAATCTGATCAAACAGGTTATCTATCCTTGGTATGGGATACTTGTTCACTATATTTATTTTATTGAGCTCTTGATAATCATTTATGAGGCACATTGATCAATCATTATTCTTTAGAAAGATGACTGACACCCCCCATGGTGAAGCACTCGGGTGTATAAAACCCTCCTATAGATTCTCCTGAAGCTTTTTATTCAACTTTCCTACTTCTACGATGGCCATTCTATAATGTGTATTTGATAAAGGAAGAGATCCAAGAATAATTTCAATTGAGACCTCAACATATCAAATTGGAGGAAGACTGGAAAACTCTTCAGGGAATACATCAGTGTAATCCCTCATGATGTGCATGTCTTCAAGTATGATTATCTCATTTTTCTTAATTATTTCATCTAGAAAATATTTCTCATAAATAATTAATATCCACACTTAAGAAAAATATTATAAAGAAGATTCTTCATCCTCCATACACTTTTAAATAATAAGATGATGCTTAAGGATGTGAATATTGATCTCCCTTTCCCGATAGTTGATGTTGGGTTTATATAAAGATAGCCAATCCATGCCAAAGATATCATTGACCTTAACTAAAGTAAGTATGACAAGACTTTTTTGGAGGTTCAGTCCACAAATGTTAATTGGGGAGGAGTTATAAACCATGGAAGTAATATTTTTTCCATTAGTTTTTCTCACATATAACTTATCCTACAAATTTTGAGGTGGTGTTTGGATAGTTCTACTAAACATGAAAGATATCAAATAATGTGTAGAGAAAAAATCCAATTTTCAATTTACTATTCTTGAATGAATAACTAGCATACCTGTCACCACGTCATTGATTGTCTCCACCTCATCAGTAGTGATAGTATAAGCCCTTCTTTGTTGTATCAGATTTTTTTTACTACCTTTGACAACCCTTGACTTAGGGAAATTGTTCGTATAATTCCCATCCTACTGGTAGTTGTAACACTACACAATAGGTTGAGTGTTGATATGAACCTTCCTTTGTTCTTCCACATAAGACAAATTCTTCATATCTTGTTAGCATTTTTTAGCCATATGTCCCTAATTTCTACATTTGAATCAATTTTGGGTTCCCTTTAGACAGTTCTAGGGATGGTTCTTCCCATAATTTGTACATATGGGATGGACGAGCTTCTTTTTATCATGGAATTTAGTTTCGGAACCACCCACATTATATTCCATTTTCCTCTTTTGGAAGTTTGCCCCATTATAACACTAAGTGTCTCTGATATCCATTTAAACCTTAAGGGCACAATATATAATCACATCATAGCGGTCAAAGTCTCGAGTCAGCAATGCTTTTAGTAGACTCAGCTTCAGTCCACTAAAGAAGAGATCCACTTTACATTTGGTGTTCATGAAAAAAAAGAGGCATACATTTAAATCCTTATAAATATTTCCTTATACACCTATATTGACTCATCATCCTTCTACTTGAGTATGAGGAACTCTCTTTCAATATTGAGATGGAAGGATTTAGGAAAAAAATTATTAAAAAACATTCTCTTGAATTCTTCCCAATCCATGGAATTAATTTCCTCTGGGGGATTCGTATTCTTGATTAGTGTCCACAAATAATTAGCTTCCCAATCAAAACAATAGATTGTCAGTTTAACTTTTTCTTCTTCTGAGAAATGGATGGCATAGAATATATTTTTAGTGGAGTTAATCCACTATTAACTGAGGAGGAGATTAGAAGATCCACTAAACATAGTAGTCCTTTTCGGCATTAAGGATTATAACAAAACTAGCTCTTTCCATTGGGGAGGTTGTTATTCCACATGATTCATGTTTTTATTCATAACATGAACCAGATGACCATGTACTACCATGAAGTTTGGATAACCCATTCCCATCATATTAGGCATATCCTTAAGGAAATATTCACATTCCTTATAAAATCTAATATTGTCACATATATTTCAATTTTTTTCCATTATCTAAGAAAAATAACATACAATTATTGGGATTGAATATTTAACAATTGATCATAAAAAAGAAAACTTTGATCATAAGAGGATAAAATTGTAAAGTAGACGTATATCCAATCTTGTGATTCCCTATGTTTCATTATAGTTTATCCTTGATATATTTTTTAACTTATATTCTTATGGTCTTTTTTCATTCCATTAATAATTATTTGTACCAAGCTTATGAATTTACCAAATAATATCCCCTGAGAGTGTCAAACCAAGAGTGCAGCACCGTTCAAGTCAAGATCAATGTGGTGTTTATGGGTTTTCCCCCTTGATACATTTGTGCCAGATCCACCTCTACCTAATTGTATCCCGATAGGGATTTATTTTCATGATAAACCACTTACTCTATACATATAAAAATTTATGTGTGTTTTCTTATACTTAGTCTCATCCTTAAGGTTATTACTAATGTTTTATATTCCGAATCTCTAAAAATAACTATACCATACTATAATACCAACTATATAAACTATATCATTTTACATATAACATTATATGATTTTATGCATAATTATACAACAGAATACAAGCCAAGGATTGTTAAGTCTAGTGTCTTGGAAGACTAGGTACATAAAACAGAAAACAAGGAACTAAAAATAGTAATTTATTAAATCTTTATAGAGATATCATAACTTCTTTTGATCCCTTACATATTCATAGGCTACCTTGGGGATCACATGAATTAAGGGATGTGATCAAATCCCAATAAGGAAATTAACATAAGAATAAGTCCTTAGCACAAGGATTAGAGATCATGACATAATAATATAAAATGGAATATAGAATCGTAACATATAAACATGGGATCATATAAAAATAAATTCCTAGTAATGTAAGAGAAACATAAAACATGACTTTATCATGAGTTAAGGATAACTGCTAAGACCGTTTCACATGTTATCAGAAGCCAAGGCTAACTGCTGAGACCGTCACACAAGGTAGCACAAGCCAATGCTAAACACCATGACTGTCACACATAACATCTCATGAGAGTCATGTATACCCAATTAATTGGAGCACTATTTGGGCACACCCATATTAACATTTCATAAATATTTTTTCCACATAAATAATAATACATAATCAGTCTTACATAAACATAACGGTTAGACATGGAATGAATTGGGTACCATAATCACGTCATAAATCATAACAAATGGTCATATCATAAAAGTGTCCATGAAAGAAAGGAAATAAAATATAAATGGACATTCATAAGGTAAAATAGGAATGTATAATCTTACGTGATGAAAAATATAAGTGACAACAATTAAGAAAAGGATTTAATAAATTTTAGCTTTAAAAAAATTTTGTGTGGTTTTAAGGAAAATAATTTAGAGCCTTAAAAATAGAAAAGGTAAAAATCCTTTATATAAAACCAGAAGTGAACCAAGAAGGATTTAATAATAAAATGACATATTTTATAAATACAATTGTGTCTTAATATAGAATATATAGTGCACTTGAAATCATATAAAATTGAAGAAGTTCCCTCAAATCATGTTTTCTATAAGGAAGTTTTGAGTAGGGAATCACTTAAAAAACATGTATATCCCCAAAATATAATGAGGAAAGGGTATTGATAAATTAATTTAGAACATTTACACATAATTTAGAATATTACATGAGAAATACAAGATAACTTAATTTTGGAAAAATGAAGATTAGGCAACCCGAAGGAACAAAGGAGGTTCTGGTAGAATCCCTTACAGATTATCGACATGGTATGAAGTGTACTTTAGAGGGCTTATAGAGAGAGAATGGGGGTCTCTAATCACTTATAAATCATGAGGGAAGTATGGTGGAGGTGAAAATCCATACCCCATCATTAATTATTTGTGTAAAAAGGGCATAACATGGAGGACATTTTTGAATAAAAGTGAAATAGAGAGGATCCCTTACATTAAGTTTGATGGTGTTCTCCAATTGATCTTATTGGCCAGAATAATAAAATTAGGTTCATAAATTGAAATTAAAGAACCTATACAATATTTAAAAGATTTATTTTAGTATTTTTGGGTTCATTAATGACCTTTTTGATGGGTTAAGTGGCTCAATTTCATTGTTAATGTCTATTTGTATTCATGGGTTTTAATGATCAGTCCACTTATATTCATATTCGGACAGACATGTATGATGAGAGTGGTTTTCAAGAATTGAAGTTATAGAAAACTAGTTAAAATACATAATACTAAATGTTTATAAGATTCATTTTATTCTTTGGAGTGAAGGTGAATCATTATATAAAACATTAATGATACACACTTAGATTGATTTGGTGATTTTGTTCATAATTAAATTCTTTTGTATTATTATTTTAGATAATTTTTGAAAAAGGACTCCAGAACAAAACATAAGATAAAATAAGTATTTAAAATTATGTTTAAACCATAAAAATGGTTTCATTACTATAATTGAAGATGGTAATAGAAATTTATAACCTGTCATCCTTGAATGTGATTAATTTACACATCTCAGACGATGACTTCATTTCTATGGTATAAAAGAATGGGAATGAAGAGATGATAATTAATTATAAAATGAAAATAAAAAAATTCTAGTAAATTTATGGTACTATATGTTTCATACCCTTTGTATTAGGAGATGTTAGGAAAAAAGAGAAAAAAGGAACACGAAAAGAAAAGAGGAATTTACCTCCTGATTAAATCGTCTTTGAGAGCCTCTTAAGGGGAGATAATTTGGTCTTTTGAAGAGGCCATGGTATTTAGGACGTGGGGGAGGATATTAGGGAGATATTTTGGAAGAATTTAGGCAAGTTAAAATACTTATGAAGATTTTTTGGAAGAGGTAAAGAGGGGTCGTATTTATAGTGGAGGAGAGGAGGGTTTTCATAATATTTTATTCCATAGTTTATTAATTTCCCTCAAGACCAGCAGTATTAATGATTCCATGACCAAAAATAGTAATAAGTGAATTTAAATTCCAACTAAGGTTGCTTACATCATCCATGAATCTAGGAATAGTCCATTTGGCTTATAATGGAATATATACGGTAAATTATCGTATTTCACTATTCAAAAAAAATCATGTATTTTAGAAAAAGCCCAAAAATTCACCCTAACCATATTTCGATGTGTAGAATCCAAATATGAACTAAATTTTTCAAAAATTATTTTATAAATTTGATTAGTTTAATTTTTAATTAAAATTATAATCTACATCAAAAATATATATTTTAAAACTATGACTGGTTTTATAATGTTTTCAAAAATTCTATAAGGTCTTATAAAATTATCTTAAAACCAGAAAACATAAAATTGGAAATTTATGAACACTATTTAAGAAAATTATTTTTTTAAAATTAATTAATTTAAATTTATTATTTATGACTTAAAAAAATACTATTACTATTACTATGGTCATATTATCACTTATAAAATTCCAAAATTTTATTTATACATTATTGGGTAAGGTTTCTATTCATTTGGATGATTTACAATTAATAAGGGTCATATTACTATTCATAAGGGTAACATTAATATTCATAAGGGTTAGTTACTATTCAAAAAAATTATGTTTGTCTTATCGGACTCCAAACATCTTACTTATCGCAATCGTGTTGGCCAGATTTTTGAAATTCAAAACACAAAAGTTTTAAAATTATGTTTAATGGTCACATAGTACTTGGTAGTTTATTGTGTTGTGATTTCCTGTGATTATATGATATAATTAAAGGAAGATATTTTCCATTGATAAAACATTGTGTAATTACAATTTTTTAATAGTTCAAATGAAAATATATATGAATAAGTTTATTATTTAAGTGATTATGATATCTACGTTTTTGATATAAGAGGTAATAGTATGTTTACTGAATTATGAATAAGGGGTAATGTTTTCTCAACCAAATTTCTTTATTTTATATAATTTAGGTATTATGCACCTGATTTTACTTTTTTAGTGTATATGAAAACTATTTGATACATCATATCATGAATTATATTTTAATAATTTATTTAATGTTCAATGTAAATCTCTATCTTTCAAGGGGTTTCGATTTAAAAATATCAAAATCTATAAGGGGTTTCTTAGTTTTAATTCTAATTATTTGTGCCATAATACATTTTGTGCACAATTTTTCCTTTTAATGGTATATTTAATACCCATGGATGTATTTTTATCATAATTGTTTTATTTAATGGGATTTAATCACAAAGTCAGGTCCCATTATTAATGTATCTTTTGATTTAGTTGTTTCCTTGGTAGTGCGTACATTTTATAACTCAAATATAATTCATTATGTTTTTTTAATTCTCTAGAAGTTAATTCATATATTTTTCATACATTTATCCCTTTTTTTATAAAGTATTATCTCATAGTTTTTTGGGGATACACATTCCTACCTTATAATCCTTTAAAAAATATTTCTCTTTAATTTTGTTATCTTCTTTTGAAACCACCCACCTTCATTCCATGGATGGGTTGTGACTATATTATTCTAGTATTGACATATCAATATACTAATTGATATATACCTTGTGAAAATAATGTTATAAATAATATATATTTCATGAGGTTAACATAGAAAGAATTTTAATATATTTACATGGGAAACATAATTTTCATTGTGTATGTTTTTATTCTAATATAGATGATTATTTAAATATTGAATATGTATTTTTTAACCATCTAACGTATTCCTATGTATGGGTAATGATCATGTTATCACATTTATTTACATGGGGAAAAGTATGTGCATTTAGTATATTGTTATTCTAAAATATATGATTATCATAAAGTTTTTTATGTATTTTTTGACCATTCACTTTTTAAATTTTGAGGGGTTATGATAATGTTATCCATTTTATTGACATGGGGAAAATTATTTTCATTCATGATGATTATTGACAACCAACAATATATGATTTTTTTATTAAAATAGAATATTTTTCATCCTAGGGAGAGCAACGCATTTCTTCAGCTATAAGTCACATAGGGAATGGTATGAAATGTCTGGTAGATTATTATGGTGAATATACTAGACTAAATAAATTGATGGGCGGGTTAAAAAAATTTAGCCCCTTGATTCATCGAATAGACTCGTGAAATAAAACTGGTTGGATTTTAGTGGATATAGCTTCCCATAATAGGATAGTGTCTTGGAAGAAGGCCTCGATAACATGTTATTGATATTTGAATTTATTCATTACATCAGTATGAGATAAATATTGCTGATATCCATGTTTATATTTATTATAATTGATATATAAGGATTTTTTTTATAAATATGACATTATTAAAATTACTTATTCCTTCCATATAAATGTTATATTTTTGAAATATTTAGTTATATATTTCCCTTATAAAAAATTTGAGATCACACATTTCTCATGTTTCATTTCAATAGGTTATTAAAAAAATTATGTGTGACATATTTAGAATGATAACATATATGAAAGAATTTATGATATATTTTGAAGAATAATTATGGACAATTTAGTTTTGTATACAATGAATAAAATTATCTACATGATACAAAGAACATGGATTTTTATCATTATTATTTTTTCCCGATCTCTTAAATATATAAACTCGAAAAGATCCTCTGGATATAAGAGATTTAATAATAATTGTTGATTTTTTAATTAAGTATGATTATATCAATGATTTAACATTGGGTATCAAAGTCTATATGTAGAGTGTGTGTTTAGGGATCTAGTTCAGCGAGTAAGGGTTTGGTGTATTACAATAACGGTATTCTTGGAAATATTAGGGGATAAATAACATGATTTTAATATGATTCAACATAATACATGTCAATAATGAGAGATGAAGAACCCAATAAAATGACTTTTGGGAATAAGAAGATGTTTTATGTGTGGAAAAGGGCATAAATTTGATAATTGTTGAGGAAAATTGACGAGTCCAATTGAGGGAAATGAATTTTATAGTTTTATAAACCATAAAAAAACTAAATTTTACTACCTCTAACCACATGGTTTCCCAAAGGATCTTCATAGTTTTAAAAAACCATGATCTTACTGTGCACCCATAAAAATGCCACTATAACCTTCAAAAACCCTAAAACCCCCCAAAACCCATCTTGAAAAATTCATAGATAAAAATATAATGATTAAGGGAAAAATTAAGTTGTAAAACACTATAAATATTTGAGGATGTTATAATATCCTCCCCTAAATACTTCTCATCCTGAGAAGCACCTCTATGAGTCTTTCTCAAAAAAAATGGGTCATTCGGCTCAAATATTGGACTCTAACCCCGAATATTTTTCCTAGATCTATCTATGCCACCATATTATTTGGATAAGTGTAACAATAATATCCCAAAATAAATTCCCATTACAATCTAAAATCCACACCAGGAATTCCTTCTATGTTTCATCAGGCTCTAGGTCAACATTCTCATAGTCGAGGATGTGCATTGGATTAGGCATAAACCACCATTTTTGTGATAGATGACACGCATCATGCATACCTCGTTAACAAGTAGGATGGTTTGGACTGCAATCTATAGTCCCAAAACACTCATGAATATAAAATGGTCCAACAAATCTTGAATCTAGCTTCCCCATCTTATGAAAATGTAGATACCCCCACCAAGGAGTCGTTTTCTATAAAAATATATCACCAACCATGAACTCTAATGTTCATCCACATTGGTTAGCATATGATCACTTCCTAATTTGATAAGTGGTCAACAACATCATTATCAGCTACTCTCTTTCTAAGGTCTCATTTTCAATACTGGACACCACCATAGATGCCTCAACCAACTTATTCTAATAAATAGATGAAAAATAGAACCAGCCATAGAGAGACTCAAAATGTCCCATATAAATTGAAGACATAATTGTTTTTTGTACATGAATTCAACCAAGTTGAGGTACATATACCATACTCCACTGAATTCTAGGACACATTCCTGAATTATATCCTCAAGGATCTTAATCATCCTTTTTGACAATCCATTGATCTACAGATGATATGCTATAATTAGTTTCTGTTCAGTACTGAAAGAAATATGTAATATGTACTAAAATCATGATGTGAAATGCACATCGCTCTATCAGATAAAATACTCATGCAAACTCTATAAAATTATTCAATCTCATTTATATACAGTATTTTGACTTCATCAATTGTGTGCGTCTCACAGATCGATAAGAAATGTGAAACTTTCATTAATCGATATACTACCACCAAACTACGCCACAACTCTTTAGGGTCAGAGGTAACCTCATCATGATGTCCATCTCCACATCATCCCACTAATACATTATCATTATCAGTGTCACAATTAAACCATGGAGATGATAATTCATGGACTACACCATCTGGAAGGTAAGGCATCATAAAACAAAACTAGTGATATCCCTCTTCATACGAGACAACTACAACTAATGTTTAAAGTAATGGTAGATGTTTTTCTACCCTTGATGCACTACCCATTTAAAGTCATGAAAATATCTCGTCAAAACCAATAAGTGGAGGATAACACCACTACCTTCTTAAGTATATTGGTCATGTTATCATCATCTGATGACCGTCCTTGAACTAGGTCACTACTTTCCTATCGTTCTTACATCACCATACACTCAATATGTGAATCTTGGATAGTATTTAGTTGGTCCACTAAAAATGTTGATATGAACACGGGAACACATTTCAAGACTCCATTATCCTTAGACACATATACAATACAATCCACCATCAAACTAATAAGATGAAACATATCTGGTAATTTCCACTAACCGAGCTCTTATACCTTTGAAATTTTCTTACTAAGATCATATTAAATTAAATTACCTTTTCATAGATAATATTCCAAATAAAAGATTAATTTCAATAGGTAACCTTCCAAATTCCTCTATCTAAGATAGAGATCTATCTTAGGAAAGATATATCGGAGGATCTTATGTTCTATGTAAACAACAAACCACTCACTAATGATATATTGTCACCAAAATTTCAAAGTGTGTACCATAACATCCAATTCCATGTAATTAATTAGAAAGTACCTCTTATGGGATTTTAGATGACGTGATATGTATGAAACTACATGATCCCTCAATACTAGCACATATCCTAACCCAACACACGAGGTATCACAATACACATTGTATATGATCACAGGATCTATAAGAATAAAAACTAGTGTTTTTATCAATCTCCTCAATAGAGTAAAAATACATTTCTAATAATGGTATGTCCATTAAAAAATCACACATTTTAGAGAGCCTCATTATCATTTCTACTATGTAGGATAATTCCTCAATGAGTCATTCATTTTTTCCATCCAATTTTTAAAAACATTTAATTCCAAAAAAATAATAAGGGTGAGCCCAATACATCATCACATTCATCAACTCTAGGTCCATAGAAATTAATGACTCAGAGATAAATTGACATAGGAAACATACCTCTCAGGTCCATATGTTACATATCAAATTCATAGTAAAAATCCATTGTGATTAGATTTTACATAACACAGTATCAAGGTGTATGATAAGTAAATCAAAATTCTATCTATATATAATATTTTAATTAAAAACTATGATGAAGAAAGAGTAATGATATGGATGGAATATATTGTTTATGAGATCCATGAACACTAAAGAATCATTCAAAAATCTAAAATTAATAAATATGTACTCATAAAACTCATATCTACTCCTGAATTTTCTCTTAGCATTATCCTACTCTATAACTAAATATTGGTGACTGTCTGAGTGAAAAAACATCTTGAAGAACCAATAGGATTCATGTATTTGATCTATTAGACCATTTATCTTGAGTAGGGGATACTAGTTCTTTATCATCACAAAATTCAAATTCATGTATACTAAACAAATCTATATACTATCATCCTAAATCTTAGTGAACAACATGGGATTACCCCGTAGAGATATTCTTGATCTGATGAAACCCTTCATCTCAAGGTCCTCATGATGAATATTGAGATATATAAAACTGGTAAAAACTATATTATAAGGAATAATTGAAATTTTCTATGATCCTGACATGAGTTCTATCTCAAACTCTACACCCAGTTAGGAGGGAGACCTAAAATGTCATATGGGAATACATCCAAATAGAGATTGATAACATTATGGAAAAAGGTATTCTTAATATCTTGTTCCCACTATATGAGAAAATCCTACTACCTAGGATATGATAGAATTAATTTGGATCAAATCTAGTTCCTTTATAATGGCTTTAATATTCCCATTGTCAATAATGAAAAAAATATCCCTCTTAGGTGAAAGAAAGATACATTACTTTGATAAAAATCAACGTGAACAAGAATTATGGTCATCCAGTCCATTCCATTAATCACATAAAATCTAGTCATATCATGGATTATTGAATCCCATAAATGTACATAACTTTTAATAAATATATTATATTTAGGAAAGACAAAATATGATCCAATTTATCAACCATGGGGATGTTGAGAGTAATAAACTCAAGAGGAAACTTAATTTGTATGTTGAGAGAATAATAATTTTTACATATATTAAATAATGGGTTACACTGATAGAAGAAAGAGATATAGAAAGATAATATGTGATCAATATTATGCCTTGAGTAGTAGATGTTCCGTCTCCACTATAACCTTGAACATTCTTCATCGCATACACTTGGCCTACCATTGCTCCATGGACATGACACTAAGGTGCATGACTCACCTGTGCAAATGTCTACGAGATTTCCAAACCTACTATTGAGGACCCCTTGTAGATCATTGGTTACAAGTTTATGTGTTTTCTAAACCATTATGGAAACCTGACCACCAAAATCCGGGGAATAATTTACATAGATATTAATAATCATAAATCATATATTTAATTTTTTGATATTTTTCCAATTATTTTCATTAATATATGTGATAATGCACGTGGGATATTTCTAATTTTTCAAGAATAAAGGATTCATGGGTTTTCAAGAAATAAAAGGTATAAAAATGAAAAACCAACAGAGTACACATTGTGATTCCACCATACACATCATGTGCCTGATGCTCATAGATGGATCCCATGTTATGATGCGAGTCAGGACCAAGCCACATAACCTGCAAGAAAAGGTCTCTACATATTGGGAACTACTCGTACACGATGTGATGACCATTCAAAGCTTTGAGTGAGAAATATCCATGGAATCTTCACAAAAACGAAATGAATGTAGGGTACATGTCGATAATAATGGGAACACATCATGTACCTGGTAAAACATCTAAATGAATGAGACCCTCATTCAACGATGGAAATTCGTAGGAAAATGATGCAAATTAAGGGTATACGTAGTGTACCACAAGTACACATTGTGGCCAAAATCACCTATTTAAGCAGAGAAGCTGTAGAGCATTGGAGACACTTTTGGACAATCTTCTATTCTGCCTCTCGATCCCTTGAGAACTCTTTCACCTTTTTTCCTCACAAAATCTCAATTCATTTATATTTTGTACATTTTTATTAATCCATGGGTCATGGAGTTTTCGTTCTTTAACTCATTCAATTTATTACATCACATTTAGATTTGGGTTTCATTCCTCTTTCACAAGTATGTTCTTTTTATAATTGTGAATTTCTTCATTCATGTTTATTTAAGTGATCTTTCCCAAAATTTCTTTCATGATCCTGATTCCATTAATTTTTATCAATCCATAAAATATGTTATCTATCATTTATTTAAATTTATTTATCCCACAATGAGTAGCTAAATCTATAGGGGTAGGGATCAAGCGGTGTATCTGAATAATTTAAATACACCTTTAAATGTAAACATGGCTAGTCTAATTGAATTTGTAATAAGGATATTAATTCAAGGTGTATTACATTTTTGAGAACATCCACAACCATTTGAAGATCAAATAAACGACCTGATCCTAATTGGAGTAGAATTAGAAATGACCACTAGATCAGGAATCTTTCTATCTATGAATCAAATATTAATGCACTTAGGATGTGGATATTTTAAGAACATGGAATAGAAACTTCTGAGGTATATCTAGGATACTAAGACCAACGTCAACTAGTGACCCATGTTTGCTTCGCAGACTAAGTTATAGGATCTTTCCAAGGTTAGACTTACAAGGAATTCATCATCTAAATACTCAACTTGATCCCAATCCCTCATTTATTAATAAAATTCATCCCATTTAGAACTCATACCAAACTTCCCAAAAAAGGACTTCTAAAAATGAAACCTTTTCAAGTAATTTAGAACAGAATTCTTCATGACAAACGGTAGTCTCCCTGTGGATTCAGCGATACAATACCACTATACTACACCATTGTAGTTAGTGAAATTTTGGGACAAAATATAATTTCTAAATTTGATCCCCATCGAAGGAAGTAATGACACCAACACACAAGAGTGCATCAAAGTTATGGTGCCATTTCCAAGGATGTAACACCTCTTTTTTATGAACATTGGTTTTTTTGACCAGGGGTTTCCCTTACCTCATCCTCTTTATTCTTTACAGATGATTCTTTGCTATTCTTCAATACATGTACTGAGGTCCCTTGACCCGATCAAGGAACCTTGAAACACATGAACCTTTATCCTTCGATCTAGAGATCAAAAGGCATCTACTTTCGCTTCTCTAGATAAAAATGGTTTAGCAACATCACAATGCTAGAACCAACCTTCCAAATCATCAAGTTATAGAGTTCCCATGGAAACTAGAGACGACCATCATGGATTATGGTTTACCATAAACCCATGGGGATACCAAAATAATCATTATACGACCAATTCAAGACCACAAATTTGAAATTAAACCATTAATAATCCATAATATCTAGAATACGGGTAAATTCATCCATCCTTAGAGCGAAGATCCCCACGAACATACCTCATGCTTCCTGGAAGTCTGTGATACCTTTTGCAACCAGGGAGTATCATATGATTCTATAAGACAACATGTCATACCCTTTTCACTCAAAGACTAGGAAAAATATTGGCTCAAAAGACATTCTCTTGGTTCCATTATGACATGGGACGAGCTCGCAAAAAAGTATCTAGAAAAATACTTTCCACCAATACAAACCTGGAAAATTCAAAATGACATTCAGAATTTTTCCCAAACAGACTGAGATTCTACATGGGAAGCATGGGATCAATTCAAAGGACTCATGAGGAAATTTCCACATCATAGACATGACACCTGTCTTCAAATGAAAATATTTTATGAAGGACTCCATCCAGTAACATGAATAGTAGTTGATGCTTCCGTTGATGGATGTCTAATGTTTAAAACTCTTGAAGTAAGAAGAGCTATTCTAGAAAAAGTTTCCCACAATTCTAGTATGTGGAAAAGTGACTGATGACCACCATGACGTGGAACCCACCATGTTGATGAGACCTCTAGGTTAGCAGCACAAGTTGAGGCACTAACTAAAAAGATCGAATCACTTTAAATATCTACCACACAACTCCCTACCCCAATCATGGAGATCTAGTCATGCGAGATGTGTAGTGAACCACAACTTTATCAAGACTAAAAATCCAGATATGAGGGACCATAATATTGTAATTACATTAATTATAATCAATAAAATCAACCATTTCCACAGCAACAACAATAGCTATTTTATCAGCATAGGCCTACTCAACATCAGCCTCAAAACAATAAATGATATTTTCAATAGCGAAGTGGTCAAGCTTTATTTCAAAATTAGGGACCACTATGGTATCTACCAAAAAACTATATCCCAAGACCAAAAAATTAAAAATATTCATAATAACCATTTTTGAATCCCCAACAATAACAATTTCCACCCAGCCAGCCAAGACCACAAAAGGCTCTTCCACCAATCGAAAGAAACATGGAAAATCTCCTAACATATTTTGTTCAGAAATCCTATCAAAAGATTACTATATAAGAAATTGAGATACAAAATTATTGAGTATCCTTGAGAAATTTGGAAATTCAAACGGGTAAAATCTCAAAGGCCTTATCTGAGAGATTACCAGGTACCCTACCAAGTAACACCGGAACATGCCTAAAAGAGTAAGCTAAGGTCATTGTATTGAGGAGTAGAAAAGTGGTGAAATTCCATTAACCAAAGGAAGAAAGGTCATAGGAAGAACCCAAGAAACATTAGAAAAGGTAGAATAAGTCATCCCCACATCATCTCCAGAATTAGTTCCAGATGAGAAAGAGAAAGCCCCAAACGAACTAAAGAAACCCATTTATGTATCCCCACCTCCATACAAGCCACATCTTTCCTTTACAGAAAGAGTAAATCAAGCTAGGTAGGAGGCTCAGTACAAAAATTTCCTCAAAATGTTCAAGCAATTGCATATCAACATTCCTTTTTCTAAGGAAACTATGGAAATGCCTTTATTTGAGAAATTTCTTAAGGATTTTCTATCAAACAAGATAATGATAGAATATTTAGGATTCATATTTGTTGAATGAAGAATTATCTAATGTTATACAACATAAAATTCCACAAAATATAAGAGGTCCTAGAAGCTTTTCAATTCATTATGCAATAGGAGGCTACAAATTTGGAAGAGCATTTTGTTATCTTGAATCTAACATTAACCTAATACCTATGGGTGTTTTCCAAAAACACAGACTCCAAGAGCCTAAGGCAACAAGAGTAGAATTGCAGTTGGCTGATCATTTAGTAAAATACCTATGTGGTATTCTTGAAGTTGTTCTGGATAAAGTCAAAAAATTAATTTTTTCCATCAAACATTATCATTTTAGACAAGTAAGAGGACAAATATGTCCAGATAATTATCGGAAGACCCCTCATAGAAATGAAGAATTCCATGATTGATGTTAATAAAGGAAGAATTATCTTCAAATAGGGCAAAGAAAAAGTGGCCTTTAATTGGATAAAATTTGCACAACATCCAGATGACCCGATTGACTGTCACGACATCTCTCTCTCTCAATAAGGAGAGTACATGGATATTGAGGAAGATACCAATGATTTAGGATTCGACAAAGAATTAGACTATGATTTTAAGGAATTAATATTTATTTAACCACTTTTAAGAGACACTGTACCACAATTTAACCTATCCATCATCCAGGGACCCAAGTTCGGATTTAAAACCTTTACCTAGTACATTGAAGTACTCATATTTAGAGGAGTTATTATCTTTACCCATCAATATCAATTAAAAACTATCTCAGGATCATGAAGAAATTATGTTTTATGTCCTAAAGATACATAATTAATAAACTACTTTGGGAGTGGAAGATATCACGGGAATCAATCCTTCTGAATGAACCCACATAATTTTTCTCGAAGAAAATGAAAAACCAAAAATACAACCTTAGAGGTAAATCACAACTACAATGAAGGAGGTTGTCAAGAAGGAAGTTCTAAAGCTTTTGGATGCTAGGATAATCATTACTATCTCACATATTGAATGGGAGAGTCCCCTAAAATTCATTACAAAAAATGGAGGACTCACAGTAATAAGAACAGAGGAAAATGAAATCATTTCAACATGCACCATCATTGGATGGAGATTTTGCGTCGATTATAGATAACAATACCACAATAAGTAAAGATCCTTTTCTGTTACCTTTTATGGATCAAATTCTTTAGAGGCTATCAGGACAAGATTTATACTATTTCATGGATGGCTATTAAGGATAAAATCAAATTGTAGTAGACACTATTGAATGATCCAAAACCACCTTCACATGCCCCTTCAGTACTTTTTCAAATAGACACATGTCATTCGGTATGTGGAACACACCATTGGAATTACAAAGATGCATGACACACATATTTCATGATATGGTAGAAGAATTTCTCAAAATATTCATGGATGATTTCTATATCTATGGGAGATCATTCGATATCTGTCTAAGAAATCTAGAATTGGATCTCGAACATTGTGAGGATAAATAAATAATTCTGAATTGGGAAACATTTCTCTTCACGGTGCAAGGGATAATTGTGTTGGGAAAAATAATATCTAAAGAATGAATTGATGTTGATCCTTCTAAGATCAAGGTCATCAAGGATCTACAAAAAACCATCAACCATAAAAGGGATCAGATGTTTCCTTTGGCATTTCAGATTCTACAGAGGCTTCATAAAAGATTTTTCTAAAGTCGCACATCAATTGATGCACTTGTTTTCAAAGGACATTCTTTTTGAATTTAATTTGGATTTCCGAAAAGATTTTGAAACATTGAAAAAAAGTTTTATTGCATCTACAGTTATCCTTGCACAAAACTACGAAAAATAATTTGAGTTTATATGAGACACCAGCGACCTTGTAGTACAAGTTTTCCTCAGACAACGTATAGACACTATCTTCTGCCAAATCCATTATGCCAACCACACATTGAATGAAGCCTAGATCAATAATAATACTATAGAGAATAAGATCTTAGTCTTCGTATATGACTTTGAAAAGTTCTGTTCAAACCTCATTCTATCCAAAGTCATTGTCTATACAGTTCCTTCCACCCTTCGATGCCTAATTTGAAATAAATACACAAAACCAATATTGATACACAAGATTCTTTTTCTATAGGAATTAGATATTTTAATCAAGGACATATAAGGAATATAAAATGTCATTTTTGACCACCTATCAAGGTTACCCCTTGTTGCGACCTGACCCTACCCGGGCTCGAGCTGCAACTACCCCAAGCCCGCCTCCATAGGCCAGGGGCTGGCGACCAGCGCCGAAGGCACAACAACTCAGGGAGGCCTTTGCCTAAGTACCTGTACACACACACGCAGCACACTCAATGCAACAGTGTAGAGTAAAAGAAAAGACAAGCAAAGAAAAGGGAAACCGCTATGTAAATACCACAAATGTGCATCGACCTCTAAACAGTACAAGTAAATTGCTGAAAAGGAAAAAGGGGCAAAACACGCGCCCAACCAGAAAAGTGCCACAACCCGGCAACAGGTAAACAAAACAAACAGCTGACGGGTCTCCCACCTGGAACCCGGCTACAACCACCGCATGTGGTCCAAGCTCCAGAAATCCTATGATCCACTGAAGTCACGACCAACCTGTCTGTTGTCTGTAAGGGCACACCAAGTGCGGGCAAATCCCAAGCAGGAGTGAGTATAAAAATACTCAGTAGTATACCCCGAAGGCTCGAGGGAGAAAAAAATGAGGTACCGAAGGGTGAGAAGTAGAGCGAACAGGAAAAGTAGAGGAGTAAAACTGAAAGTGCAGTAAAGAGTCCAGCTCAACCCAACAAGAGGAAAGAAGGTAGACTCGTCTAGGCACAAGGAGCTGGAAATGGTGAGAAGATGAACTTCCCGTCGAGTCATCGCTGCCTATAGCAGGAGAGTAGACTCGTCCAACCACGAGAAGCTAGACACGGAAAGCACGTGGCATACCCCACGCGTCTTCACCTCTCCTGAAAGGAGAGTAACCAAACCCAATAAGTGGGTACTGGAAACAAGGTATATACATATCTTTATGCTTAGCAAGAATCTCGAACAACGTCGTAAGGGGATCTCCGTCCCGTAGCTCATCCCAAGAAAAGTGTCGCCAACAGTCCCAGACATAACACCATTGATTCCCAGCATCTCTCACGTCTGCCCTGAACCGCAAGCCAAGGGGATCAGTCACCGCACCTTGATACTATCCGCTTTGGGCGGCACTTACTCGCACGCACGGTTTTAGATCGCATCACAAGAACGCGTCTTGGTGGGGAAACTGCCCCTCGTACTTGAGAGTTCTAGTGAAATTCAAACCACACCTCGTCACTGCCCTACAGTCGAGAGGTCTCCTCAAAGTCAAGCCGTCACAACACTGACCCGTACAACCAAGGGTCCCGCTCCGATAACCACGGAGGAAAGCCACAGACTAGCCTAGTAGGAAGGACTGAGTCTGGAATGCCAGCAGGTGTCCCACTGCCCGACCCTGCTGGAGGGTAACTCGTAACCAGATATCGGGTGACCCACTGCCCAGCCCTACTAGAGGGTAAACACCAACACATCATCAAGCGACCCACTGCCTAGCCCTGCTGGAGGGTAAACCATATTAAGATACTGGGTGACCCACTGCCCAGCCCTACTGGAGGTTAAACCATAATACAATTGGCGACCCACTGCCCAGCCCCGTTGGAGGGTAGACCTTAATACATCATTAGGCGACCCACTGCCCAGCCCCGCTGGAGGGTAGACCTAGAATAAGTTGACAGGCGACCCACTGACCAGCCTTGCTGGAGGGTAGACCTGGAACTAGACGACGGGCGACCCACTGGCCAGCCCTGCCGGAGGGTAGACCCTAAGAGGTCGTCAGGTGACCCACTGCCCAGTCTCTGCTGGAGGGTAGACCCTAAGTGCGTCGGGTGACCCACTGCCCAGTCTCTGCTGGAGGGTAGACCCTAGGTGCGTAGGGTGACCCACTGCCCAGTCTCTGCTGGAGGGTAGACCCTAAGAGCCGATGAGTAACCCACTACCCAGCTCCGCTGGAGGGAAGAACTCAGAACTGCTCTGGCCATATCCACTGGAGGGTACAACACTGGACAATCGAACACGAAGTGGGTATCGCGCAACCTCCCAACTCCAGAACAACTCACCCAAATGAGGTGCAGCGTCTGCTCCAGCATTGGGTGTCACTAGCACCGCTACCGGCCAATCCATCGAGAGCGAAACCAGGGGGAGACCACTCAACCCTGTTGGTCAAACAAACGAGCACAAAGCCAGGGGAAATAAACTCCACCCTGATAGCCAAACAAACGAGCACTAAGGGACCCTCTACACTGCGAGAGGTCCAAGTACGCAAAGCATAACACGGCACACACGTGGGGCCCACACAACGTGTGGCCCCAAGTCAACCCCAACCAAGCGCACGAACCTCTCAGGTACAAACCACACGTTCCTCCAAGCATTCTCGTATACTCCCAGAGTATACCACATCTCCAGCCCAAGGCTATCGTGCGCACGGCACCCAACGTCAACGCGAAGGCATGACGTAACAAATCCACCTCAAAGGCCCAGGCACGGCCAACCACATCTTGTGAACCACTTACATCACTCTCCCAAGAGTGCACGATCACATGCCAAGGGCCCGCTACAAACAAGGTAGGGCGAACCACCACCGGAGCACCTTTCATGCTTCCACGTTTAATAAGATCACGTATAAGGCTCCGCGCAACCAAACGGATCGCACCGTTGTAATCCTCGTGTTAAAACACACAAAATTGACTACTTACTTGCCTCCAACGGATATTCGACGAAAAAAGTCACCAACACCGCCTCACGCCCGAACGGCGTCCCGTGATCCCGAGCCTCGGCCCCGAAAACAGTCGTGCGCATCACACCATTGCGATCCCCTCGGGAAAACACGTCAAAAGCACTACTCACATGAGTGCAATGGATATTCGGAGAAAAAGATGCATTTCGGCGCACCGCACACGAGCGGTGCCACATGGGACCCGCAACCCGGTCCGGAAACTCAACGAACGGATCGCACCGTTGCGATCCTCTCAAAAAAGCACACAAGATGGACTACTCACTTGTCCAAAACGGTAGCCCGGTGATAGAGATGGAAAATCACAGTTGACGCCCAAACGGCCCTCGTGGGGCCCGCACCATTGGGGGAAATTACAGCGGGCAGACTGCGCCAACGCGATGCTCTCAGAAAAACACCCAACATCGACTGCTCGCACGCCCCGTACGGACGTCCGAGGAAAAAGCCGCTAAAAGCTGCACGCAGCTCAAAAGACGGGTCATGGGGCCCACGCCTCAACTCTGGCTTCAACGCCCGGAACCACCCTGGAAACCTCCACCTCGACGCCAGGGTTCCAACGCCGCTGACATCGCTTAAATCAGACGTCGGACGCGTTCACGCCATCCAAAACAAAATTCCCGGAAAAACGACATTTCACTTAAAGACGCGCCGCGCCTCCAAGGCCCATCATTTCAGGAATTAAAAATTCCCAGAACTATCCCAAAATACTCTTCTTAACTCAAGGAACGCGTCTCCACTGACGGCGCGCGAATCCGACACCCGAGCTTCCTTTTAGAGGCGTTTTAGTGTTTTTATCGGACCGAAACGGGGGTCGGGCCGGTTCGGCCGGCTCACCCCCACCCTGGACCGGCGGTCCGCGGTCCACCGCGCGGACCACCCCAAACCGTCCGGACCGGCTCGACCGGTCCAGCTCCTCCAACAAGGACTCGCAATCTCGGGTCATGTTTTCCAGCCGGGGTCCAACGACCCCGGTCTTCTTCAACAGCGACCGGCCAAAGGCCGACCCTTCTCCCGCGTCGCGCCCTGCTGGCGCCAGCCACCGACGGCCGCCGCGACCGGCGCACGAAGCCCCTGCTGCCCCGCTTGACGCCCGCCGCACTGGCCTCCGCTGCCAAGGGCCCCCGCCTCCGTGACCTCTGACCGCCCTAGCCCGCGCCGCGGTGGCCGCTGCCCAGGAAACGTCGCGCCGCCGCCTGCACCTCGTCGGACCGCCGGAAAAAAAAAACACCAACCTCCTAAAATTCCCGCAAGCTTCGGCGAACATCTGCGGGGTCCTCGGAACTCGGTTTTACGAACCAAAACAAGCGGTGGATAGGAAAAAAAACTTGACTACCCATTCATGTGGTTCGTTTGAAAATCCAACAACAATTCGATCATATGTTTTAGGTTCGAAAGAGGTGCGGGAAGGAAAAACGCAACAAGACCCTACCTCGATGGGCTTCGCCCGAAGCTTCACCCTGATCTGTCGCCTCGCCGGAGCTGCCTCGCCGGAGGTGGAGGAGAGGGAGAGGATGGGCTTCCAGGGGAAAGGGGAAGGAGAGGGGTGGGGTTAAGGTTTAAAAAGAAAAATTAAATTAATTAAGTTTTAATTAATTTAATCTTCAATTTTGACCCACACCCGAAACGCCCGACGGGGTCGAGGTTAAGCCTCCCCTAGGGTAAACACCACCTCCCGAGAACAACGGCGGTCTCGGAATTTGATTTCGAGCTTCCGTTCAAAATTTATAAAGCTGAACGCCCAAAGCTGCCAAATTACGAAAACGCCCCTGGGGCCATTTTTCACAGACGGCCCGCACCCGCGAAAATTATACCTCTCCTAGGGTAAAAGGCATGCTCCGAACTCAAAGGTGCCATCATTTTTCCAATCCGATCCACCGTTTAATAGGTACCTGTGTTTCTCCATTAAACGAATTAATTTAATTTATTTAATCCGGTTAACATTCCAGAAGCGAGCGAGGGGTCCAAATATCCCGCTTCGACAAGTTTTATGTCGTTCCTAGGGTAAAACCCCCATTACGAACCCATCCATACACTCAGATCCCTCATTCGAATCACTATTTAGGAGTTATCCCATTTATTTAGCATTTCCAGTGTGAATGCACTGAAAATTTAATTCCGGCCACTCCGGGGCTCAGAATCGCTCGTCGTCTGAAGGCGCTGCTCTGAAATATCATCAAGAATATTCCAAAGTCTTTCGCAGCAAAAACTAGGTTCTTACATCATTCCCTCCTTCAAGATTTTTGTCCTCGAAAAGCAAAACTAGGGAACAACACAGGGTACTAAGCCCACACCTGGCTTTCCCATACCGAGAAGAACCCACGCACAGCTCTGCGTCACCGCACACAGACCAAAGGATTGGTCTGTTCATGCTAGGTCGGCCCTTGCCTATGTCGTGCACCCACTCCAGACTTTGGGGTTAGGTCAAGGTGGTAGGGTACCTCGCCATCCCTTTGCACGGTCTCACACGGCCCGAAGGCCCTTGGGGGTAGCTCACCTCCCCGGTCAAACCTCTGCGTCGCACGCCGCGACTGGAATCACCACCCGCACCTGAAACAAGACCCGGTGATTCCCTCCTTCAGAATATCCATATGGTGAAACACCCAAGGATATCTGGTCACGCAAGATTCCACAATCGATGCTCTCTTACACGCTCAACAGGCAAAGGAGCCAACACCATCGACTAAAGGAAATGGTCTCACGCCTTTTTCCTTACCAACACAGGGTTACACCCGAAGCCCTGCGTCACCTTGGTAACACCTCAAACAAGGATCAGGGAGGAAAGGAGTTCACACACAGAGTCTAACAATTCTACTGCAAGAAGTAGAAGATTCTCAAGGGGTACCTCTCATCATCTCATGCTCTGCATGATCGTAGACATCCAAGCTCACAGCTGTCCGCGGTCCCAACTGTCAGCTCCCGGAGCCTGACGTGGACTGACTAATGGTGGTGGGAAGACCTCGTAAAGTTGTCCTCTACCACCAGCTCCTCCCGCTCCTCTGCCAGCACCACCTCTCTGGGCACTACTCCGATCACGGCGCTGCCTCTGTCGTGGGGGTGCGCCTGCTGCCTGCCCGATGCTCTCAGCAACTCGGGTCGGGCAGTCTCGTGTCGAGTGACCTCGTCCATCACAAGCATAGCACCGACCCTCTCTGGGATGCACTAGTGCCCTCTGGTGCCACTGTGTTGTACGACCATGCCCATGATTCCGGTTGTCAGTAATCCACCTGCATTGAGGTTCTGCTTGCCGATGCCCACTAGCTACGGCAGATGTCTCGGCTCCAACGTGCCTGCTGCCACCACCAACACTAGAACGTGACAGGAAGCCCTATGTCACCAACGCCTGCTCTAGAACCCCAGCATATGTGGAAATTCCCAAGGGTACAATGAAAGCACGAATCTCTCAGTGGAGACCCTGCTCAAACTTCCGCGCTCGGAGGTTGTCGTCATGGACCAAGTCTGGGTAAAAGTGTGCACGGTCTGCAAAACTAGCCGCGTACTCGGCCACTGTCATCCCTCCCTGCTGAAACTGCAAGAGATCCTGAATCCGAACGGAGCGCAAGTAGGAGGGGGGAAACTCCTCATGAAAAAACAACTGAGAGTCGCCCCACGAAAGCGACGACTCATCAAGGAACCGAGTCACCAGACTCTACCAACGCCGAGCTACTCCACGAAAAAGGGTGGCAGCCAAAGCCACTCTCTGATCTGTCAGCGTCTGCCCAAGCCTGAAAAGGCTAACCACTGCCTCGAGCCAAACCTCTGTTGTCGGAGGGTCTGTCTCACCACTGAACCTCAGCGGTCTCTGCCACTGGAACTCACGGAGCACGCTCAACCTGCGCTCGAGCTCAGCCTACTCTGCTGAAACTGTCTGCTGCTCAACAGGTGGGGGTGCTGCTACCGGCCCACCCGGAGAAAGGGGCTCACATGATGGGTCCTGGACTGTGGCCTCGTAGCTCACAGGGTCGTCGTCACGCACCAAAGCTGGTATCCTGGCTGGCTGTCCTCGCAGAGACATCCTGAAAATTATCAAGGAGTGCCGCGGTCAGATGAGCATATATGTATATACCAATAACAACAACGATGGGGAGCTGACTCAAGAAGGACAGTCAAGACTCAGTCCTATGTGATGCACAAACAAATTTTCCCTGCAACAAGTGTCTCAGCATGTCGAGTCGACAAGCGGGTTATCAAGGTCCTGGTGAATGGATACGTCGGCCGCCGCACCATCACTGGACTCCCTAGCCTAAGAGCCGCTCTCGAGACACGTTAACACTGTTTCCCTAAATCCCAACCAGTTCCTTTTATTTTAGGGACGTCCGAACAGCGTCCCAAGGAATGAACCACCTTTGATACCCCTTTGTCGCAACCCGACCCTACCCGGGCTCGAGCTGCAACTACCCCAAGCCCGCCTCCATAGGCCAGGGGCTGGCGACCAGCACCGAAGGCACAACAACTCAGGGAGGCGTTTTCCTAAGTACCTGTACACACACACAACACACTCAATGTAACAGTGCAGAGTAAAATAAAAGACAAGAAAAGAAAAGGGAAAATGCTATGTAAATACCACAAATGTGCATCGACCTCTGAACAGTACAAGTAAAGTGATGAAAAGGAAAAGAGGAAAAACACACGCCCAACCAGAAAAGTGCCACAACCCGGCAACAGGTAAACAAAACAAACAGCTGACGGGTCTCCCACCTGGAACCCGGCTACAACCACCGCACGCGGTCCAAGCTCTCGAACTCCTATGCTCCACTGAAGTCACGACCAACCTGTCTGTCGTCTGCAAGGGCACACCAAGTGCGGGCAAAGCCCAAGCAGGGGTCAGTATAAAAATACTCAGTAGGATACCCCGAAGGCTCGAGGGGGCAACAAAGGAGGTACCGAAGGGTGAGCAGTGGAGCGAACAGGAAAAGTAGAAGAGTACAACTGAAAGTGCAGTAAAGAGTCCAGCTCAACCCAACAAGAGGAAAGAAGGTAGACTCGTCCAGGCACAAGGAGCTGGAAACGGTGAGAAGATGAACTTCCCGTCGAGTCTTTTCTGCCTATAGCAGGAGAGTAGACTCGTCCAACCATGATAAGCTAGACATAGAAAGCACACGGCATACCCCGCATGTCTTCGCCTCTCCTGAAAGGAGAGTAACCAAACCCAAGAAGTGGGTACCAAAAACAATGTATATACATATCTTTATGCTCAACAAGAAGCCCGAACAATGTCGTAAGGGGATATCTATCCCATAGCTCAGCCCAAAAAAGTGTCACCAACAGTCCCAGACATAACACCATCAATGCCCAGCATCCCGCACGTCTGCCCTGAACCGCAAGCCAAGGGGCTCAGTCACCGCACCTTGATACTATCCACTTTGGGTAGCACTAACTCGCCCACACGATTTTAGATCACGTCACAAGAACGCGTCTCGGTGTGGAAAGTGCCCCTCGTACTTGAGAGTTATAGGGAAATTCAAACCACACCTTGTCACTGCCCTGCAGTCGAGAGGTCTCCTCAAAGTCAAGTCGTCACAACACTGACCCGTACAACCAAGGTTCCCGCTCCGGTAACCATGGAGGAAAGCCACAGACTAGCCTAGTAGGAAGGACTGAGTTTGGAATTCCAGCAGGTGTCCCATTGCCCGACCCTGCTAGAGGGTAACTCATAACCAGATATCGGGTGACCCACTATCCAGTCCTGCTGGAGGGTAAAACCCAACACATCATCAAGCGACCCACTGCCCAGCCCCACTGGAGGGTAAACCATATTAAGATATTGGGTGACCCATTGCCCAGCCCTATTGGAGGGTAAACCATAATACAACAGGCGACCCACTGCCCAGCCCCGCTGGAGGGTAGACCTTAATACATCATCAGAAGACCCACTGCCCAGCCCCACTGGAGGGTAGACCTAGAATAAGTCGACAGGCGACCCACTGCCCTGCCTTGCTGGAGGGTAGACCTGGAACTAGACGACGGGTGACCCACTGCCCAGCCCTGCCGGAGGGTAGACCCTAAGAGGTCATCGGGTGACCCACTGCCCAGTCTCTGCTGGAGGGTAGACCCTAAGTGCGTCGGGTGACCTACTGCCCAGTCTCTGCTGGAGGGTAGACCCTAGGTGCGTCAGGTGACCCACTGCCCAGTCTCTGCTGGAGGGTAGACCCTAAGAGCCGATGAGTAACCCACTGCCCAGCCCCGCTGGAGGGTAGAACTCAGAACTGCTCTGGCCATATCCACTGGAGGGTACAACACTGGCCAACCGAACACGAAGTGGGTATCGCGCAACCTCCCAACTCCAGCACAACTCGCCCAAATGAGGTGCAACGTCTGCTCCAGCATTGGGTGTCACTAGCACCGCTACCGGCCAATCCATCGAGAGCGAAACCAGGGGGAGACCACTCAACCCTGCTGGTCAAACAAACGAGCACAAATCCAAGGGAAATAAACTCTACCCTGCTAGCCAAACAAACGAGCACCAAGGGACCCTCTACGCCGTGAGAGGTCCAAGTACGCAAAGCATAACACGGCATGCACATGGGGCCCACACGACGTGTGGCCCCAAGTCAACCCCAACCAAGCGCACGAACGTCTCAGGTACAAACCACACGTACCTCCAAGCGTTCTCGTATACTCCCAGAGTATACCACGTCTCCAGCCCAAGGCTATCGTGTGCACGACACCCAACGTCAACGCAAAGGCGTGACGTAACAAATCCACCTCAAAGGCCCAGGAACGGCCAACCACATCTTGTGAACCACTTACATCACTCTCCCAAGAGTGCGTGATCACACGCCAAGGGCCCGCTAGAAACAAGGTAGGGTAAACCACCACCGGAGCACATTTCATTCTTCCAAATTTAATAAGATCATGTATAAGGCTCCGCACAACCAAACGGATCGCACCATTGTAATCCTCGTGGTAAAAAACGTGAAATCGACTACTTACTCACCTCCAACGGATATCCGACGAAAAAGGTCACCAACACCGCCTCACGCCCGAACGGCGTCCCGTGATCCCGAGCCTTGGCCCCGAAAACAGTCGGGCGCGTCGTACCATTGCGATCCCCTTGGGAAAACACGTCAAAAGCACTACTCACATGGGTGCAATGGATATATGGAGAAAAAGATGCATTTCGGCACACCGCACATGAGCAGTGCCACGTGGGACCCGCAACCCGGTCCCGAAACTCAACGAACGGATCGCACCGTTGCGAACCTCTCGAAAAAGCACACAAGATGGACTACTCACTTGTCCAAAACGGTCGCCCGGTGATAGAGATGGAAAATCACCATCGACGCCCAAACGGCCCTCGTGGGGCCCGCACCATCGGTCAGAATTACAGCGGGCAGACTGCGCCAACGTGATGCTCTCGGAAAAACACTCAACATCGACTGCTCGCACGCCTCGTACGGACGTCCGAGGAAAAAGCCGCTAAAAGCTGCACGCAGCTCCAAAGACGGGTCGTGGGGCCCATGCCTCAACTTCGGCTTCAAGGCCCGGAACCACCCTGGAAACCTCCACCTCGATGCCAGGGTTCCAACACCGCTGACGGTGCTTAAATCGGACATCAGACGCGTCTGCGCCGTCCAAAACAAAATTCCTGGAAAAATGACATTTCACTTAAAGATGCGCCGTGCCTCCGAGGCCCATCGTTTCGGGAATTAAAAATTCCCGAAACCATCCCAAAATACTCGGCATAACTCAAAGAAAGTGTCGCCGCTGACGGCGCGCGAATCCGACACCCGAGCTGCCTTTTAAAGGCGTTTTAGTGTTTTTACCGGACCGAAACAGGGGTCGGGCCGGTTCGGCCGGCTCACCCCCACCCTGGACCGGCGGTCCGCGGTCCACTGCGTGGACCGCCCCAAACCGTCCGGACCGGCTCGGCCAGTCCGGATCCTCCAACAAGGACCCGCAATCGCGGGTCCTGTCTGCCATCCGGGGTCCAACGACCCCGGTCTTCTTCAACAGCGGCCGACCAAAGGCCGACCCTTCTCCCGCGTCGCGCCCTACTGGCGCCAGCCACCGATGGCCGCCGCGACCGGCGCACGAAGTCGCTGCCGACCCGCCTGACGCCCGCCGCGCCGGCCTTTGCTGCCTAGAGCCCCCGCCGCCGTGACCTCTGACCGCCCTAGCCCACGCCGCCGTGTCCGCTGCCCCGGAAACGCCGCGCCGCCGCCTGCACCTCGCCGGACCGCTGGAAAAAAAACACCAACCTCCTAAAATTCCCGCAAGCTTCGGCGAACGTCTGTGGGGTCCTCGGAACTTGGTTTTATGAACCAAAACAATTGGTGGATAGGAAAAAAAACTCGACTACCCATTCATGTGTTTCGTTCGAAAATCCAACAACAATTTGAGCATATGTTTTAGGTTCAAAAGAGGTGCGGGAAGGAAAAACGCAACAAGACCCTACCTCGATGGGCTTCGCCCGAAGCTTCGCCGCGATCCATCGCCTCGCTGGAGCTGCCTCGCCGGAGGTGGAGGAGAGGGAGAGGAGGGGTTGCCAGGGGAAAGGGGAAGGAGAGGGGTGGGTTTAGGGTTTAAAAAGAAAAATTAAATTAAATAATTTTTAATTAATTTAATCTTCAGTTTTGACCCGCACCTGAAACGCCCGACGGGGTCGAGGTTAAGCCTTCCCTAGGGTAAGCACCACCTCCCGAGCACAAAGAAGGTCTCGTAATTTGATTCCAAGCTTCCGTTCAAAAGTTATAAAGCTGAACGCCCAAAGCTGCCAAATTACGAAAACGCCCCTGGGGCCATTTTTCACAGACGGCCCGTACCCACGAAACTTATACCCCTCCTAGGGTAAACGGCACGCTCCGAACTCAAAGGTGCCCTTAGTTTCCAATCTGATCCACCGTTTAAGAGATACCTGCGTTTCGCCATTAAACGAATTAATTTAATTTATTTAATCTGTTTAACGTTCCAGAAGAGAGCGAGGGGTCCAAACATCCCGCGTCGACAAGTTTTATGTCGTTCCTAGGGTAAACACCCCATTCCGGACCCATCTGTACACTCGGATCCCTGATCCGGATCACCTTTTTGGAGTTATCCCATTTATTTAGCATTTCCAGTGTGAACGCACTGAAAATTTAATTCCGGCCACTCCGGGGCTCGGAATCGCTCGCTGTCTGAAGGCGCTGCTCTGGAATATCATCAAGAATATTCCAAAGTCTTTCGCAGCAAAAACTGGGTTCTTACACCCCTAACCATAATTAATGAATACTTTGAGGCTGATATTGAAGTAGATTTTCTAGATGAGACATTTTTTAGTCTCAAAACCTAGCCTTGGTTTTCAGACATGGACAAATATCTTTCCACATGGTATCTCCATCATGACCTCTCATACCAATAATGCAATAGGTTTTTGTCTGATTCCAAACACTACTTTTGGGTTGAACCGTTGTTATTTAAGCGTTGTACCAATGACCTATTACGATGCTACATACTCAGGGAAGAGATACCAATGTGATCAAAATGTTCCACACATCAATAATTGGAGGCCATCCTGGACCAGAGACCATAGTGGAAAAGATCCTACAAAGAGGGGGTTTTCTAGCCCTAATTGCATCACGGTGTTAGGAGACTCTGTCATCAACATGAAAAATATCAATGAACGGGTAACATCAGTAAAAGAAATGAGATTCCAAAAAACCCCATTCAAGAAGTCGATGTTTTTGACATCTGGGTATTGACTTTATGGGTCCATTCCCTTAATCACATGGCAGAAATTACATTCTATGAGAAGTAGACTATGTTTCCATGTGGGTTTAAGCTGAAGCCACAACACATGACAAAACAAAATTAGCCATGAATTTTCTTCAAAATACTATGTTCGCACAATTTGGATTTCCACGATCACTCATTAGTGATCACATAACTCATTTCTCAAATCTTCTAGTGCGAAAAATTCATGAAAATATGTAATTTTCTATAACACTAGAACTCCCTATCACCCACAAAAAAGTGGGAAAGTTTAATTGTCAAATATGGAGGTGAAAAAAAATTTAGAAAAGACTTTGAAGACAGGAATAAGTGATTGGATACTAAAACTAGGTGATTTATTATTGGTCTATCGAACTATGTATAAAACACCCATAGGCACCAACCCATTAAGACTCGTTTATGGTAAAAAAAATCATCTTATAGTGGAATAAGAACATCATTCATTTTGGTCAATTAAGAAAATGAATCTAGATCTTGAAAATGATGGAGTGGAACAGTTATTGCAATTAACCACATTGGAAGAAATCTAGAATGATGCATATGAAAATGCAAGGATTTACAAGGAAAAAACAAAAAAGTGGCATGAATAATTAATTTCTTTACATACATTCATTCCAGGGAACAAGGTTTTTCTATTTAATTTAATATTAATACTTCTCCCAAGAATGGTGAAGTCATGATGGTCAGGTCCTTTTATGGTCGTCCAAGTTTTCCCTTATGGAAAAATTTCAATTCAATGAGAAAGAGAACCATTATTCAATGTCAATGGTCAATGATTAAAGATATTTCAAGATCCATTCCATGAATTTTATGTCTACAGCCTCATGATAAACTGAACCTTAAAGGATTTGTGCTCCCAATGATAAAGGAAGAACTGACTGGGAGGCAACCCATGGTAGTAATGTTTTTAGATAAGTTATATTGGGATCTTCGTGCAACCATATCATGAATAAAGAATAGTTATATGTGGAAGGATCATAAAATAAGGCCAATCATAGCTCAGTACATGTTGTGTACTACCGGTACATGTCATGACTCATTTTCACCCCAAGAATCCATTTTCCTCCCCATACACGATGTGACTCATCTGTACACTTCTTATACAGTGGAGGGTTGATTTTTTTAAAAACTACAGGTCACAACCCAAACATTCACGACCCACATCACAAGAAACCCCAGACGCTCATCTTTTCTAAACCCTTCCCTTTTTTACTTTTCAACACCTCTTGCACCCCCTATACTTTCAAACCATTGTCGTGCCGCTCTTCCTCTACCATCCCTTACCACCTCATCTTCCTTGCCCCTTTAACCTAGCCACACAACCCCTATCCACTCTCTCCCTAAACATCGCACCACCTACTTTATTCCATGGAAAACACCAAGCGCCAACAAGTATCTCCCTCCTCCTCGGATTGCACCTCCTAATCTACATCATTTGGGGAAAATCCTACCTACAAGCGTTCGCAGACCGCCACAGATGAACCATTTTTACCCACCACTGCACGCACAACACTAGCTCCTCAGGTGCGGTCTGACACCACCACAACTTCCAGTGATGATTACTTATCGCTACACCCCATATTATGTTCTTCCAACCCAATAAATAAGGTTAATATTCTCATGTTAAATGTGAATCCCTTGGGTTCGAACAAGAACTTGGACATGAAGACACTCTCCCAACTGAACATTGATGATGCCGTCACTAACCTCCTCAACACTATACCCGTAGGAACCATTATCGAACCCTGTGAGGAGATGTTTTGAGAGTTAATTTTAGAGTTCTTGGCAACCTTTGAAATGGGAATCGACAATCTATGTTTCTTCCTCAGTTCCTGTGGGTATGAGTTGTCTTTTGCATAGTTTGGGGTCGGGCATGGTATATTTATCACAGAGTTTGTCATTTCATACATTTATCTAATCCTTCAGCTGTAGTTGCCACACAATATATCTATCCAGTTATGGACATTGATAGACTGTGACCTCCAGTCACATTATGACGACCCATAATTTACTTAAATTGTTAATACTTCAAAATTTAAGCATACTTATTACAACATATAACAAAACCTTGAAAGGACCATATAGGTATAATGTCTTTGGAAACTAGTAAACATAAACAACTGGTTCATAAAGCATATACACAGTCTCCCATTTATTTCATCATATCCAGAGTCCCTTTTGGAATATCCTACTTAATAACCTTCTTCCTGGCCTGGGGAAATAAAACGTACAAAAGGGTGAGCTCAAATTCTCAGTAAGGGTAAACAAAAGAAATATCAATCACATTATATTCATAAGAACATAACATTTTGGAAATCTTAACCTGCAAAAGAGATCATAATTTCATGACATGGGATAAATCATAGTAGTGAAATGTAATCCAAATAATCATAACTTAAAACATGAAACTTTGTGGCATACACACATAATCATAGAGAATCACTTCTTAGTAGTCAAGACTCATTTCCAAGACTATCTTAGCGGACAAAGTCCATTTTTGAACCGAGTTCACTCCTCGTTTCAGTCCTATTTCACTAAACCGGCTTAACCTGCCATTCCAGCCATGTCTATCTCATGAGATATAAATCATTACCCAATTAATTGGAGGTAGATATAGGTCCCACACATCTCATAATGAAATCATTATTATGTGTGCCACAAAATCATAAATCATACATCATAGCTTAACCCATGTAATAAAAATGGGATTCTTAAACATCATGACATCATAAAAAAATTCATATAAGATAAAGGAATTCATAAAAATAATTCCATCACAACATAATAAAATCAATGTAATAATAGGGATAGAAACAGAACCCTATATTATCTTAGATGGAAAATAATTTTGATAAAACACTTGAATTCCATTCTTGAGGAAAATATCCTTTCTACTTCAAAAACATTTTCCTTTCTTAACATGTCATATAATTTTGAACTAAAAGAAGTTGATTAAAAATAAACTTTAAAACTTGTAAAGTAATATTCATGGAAATAATGTTCTAAAAATCCATTCATGCCGTATAAGTTAAAAAGAACATTCTTCTCGTACTTTTGTCGGAAAAGTCAAAAAGTACCTCGTATGAAAAATGACAAAAGATTTCTTTCATATATTTTACTAAAAACTCACCGAAGGGTAAAATTGGATTTAAAAAATTGTAGGTGGATGGAAATAATATTACATATTGAGGAAACATGGATTTGGATGATAAAATACACCCCAGTAAATACCAAAGTATAAACAATCTCAGATAAAAATGAGATTGTTATATTTTTCCTTACCTTAGGTCTGATTTGCTTCGTAAGTGTCTGAACCTCCTGTATAATGATTTAAATAATGTCATTGAATTATTCCAGAATCATAATTATTTTGATGATATCATATATGGTCATATTCTTAGCTTCTTATTAGTAATATTTCATTGTTACTTGTTATTCGGGTGTTTATTACTTTTTGTTCTTATGCGTGTTTTGTCGAATAAATTCTTATTCTTCTTTTTAGGTTATAGATAACTCATTTACAGAATGGTATTAGTGTAATACATATCATATTTATTCACTCAATTCATTTATATAATCATTATGCAATGAAGATCATGTAGAACGAATCGCATCACATCGTGGAGATGGTATTCCGTACGTATGCACGAGCGATGATATCATTCCCATGATCGTGGAATTGTATTGGAGTGTATGTATACTATTTCAGAATCAATATAACTTTACAATAATCATATATAGTTATTATTTACACCATTATACCCATCCAAGTAAGGTGGTGGTGGAAAATAGATTACACCATGGCGTGGAGACGGTATTCTGTGCGTACGCACGCGCGGTGATTTCGTTTTCCGTAGGATGGATAGATGGTGAAATTGAGTTGTTTCATACTTATAATAACATATAAGTATATTATTGATACTGATGTTATTACTTCATAATTAAACAACTAAATAAGAAGAAGTGGAATAAGAAATAAAGTTGAAAGAATCGGTAATGAACATTACCTCTTCTTTGAAGCGCCTCTTTGAGACCTCCTCTTAGGGCACTAAAATTGGTCTTTGAAGTAACCCAAGACCTCTAGGATGTTTCTAGAGAAGTGGAGAAGAGAAATTTTCATGGGTTAGACGAGCTCTAAGGCTCAAAGTGGTATTAGGAAGAGAGGGAGGAGGTGCCCTTTTATAAG
This sequence comes from Viscum album, assembly GCA_963277665.1. NCBI lineage: Eukaryota > Viridiplantae > Streptophyta > Magnoliopsida > Santalales > Viscaceae > Viscum > Viscum album. The sequence continues at coordinate 681,499,926 of OY728139.1, read as the reverse complement.
GGAGGAGAGGGGAACCTTAGAAAAAACTAAAAATATTATTTTATTATAAAGTCATATTCGGTTTTTAATAGCTCCAAATTGATTTATTTCGAAGCTAAGGTGGGTATGGGTCTAAATAATCTCATAAAATATAATTTAGACAAGTTTAGGTTTCTATTTTAACCTTATCATTTAGATTTAACTTTAAGTTAAATAATTTTTCTTTTACCGTGTCTTCTTGTTTTCTTACACTATAAGGTTAATAAACTTACTATAACAAGACAAAAGAACCCCAAGTTGTTTATTATTAATATATATAACCTTATCTAAGTAATTTGGCCGAACCTTAGATTTTTAGGAATAAAATAACAATTAATAATATAATATTTGTTTTAAAAACTATTTTATGTCCATTTTGACACTATTTGGTAATTGATTTTTGTGAAAATCATAACAGAAAGATTAGTTCAAACAAAGTTAATCAAATAAATGATAACATGTCATATTAACCTATAAAAGTATTTTAATTCATAAAAAGTCTCAAATTACATTTATTTGGGTGTTTATAACATCAATTATGTCAATGTTTCATTAATAATAAAATTACTACATCATCATTGTGTCATAAATAAATTAAATTATTTAATGTCGAAAAATTACAAATAAACTACCATTATGTAGGAAATATTTTTATATCTCTAATTAATATTTATAGTAGAATTTATATTATGTATAACCCTTTATTAAAAATGATTTACTTATTAAACTTTGATTTTAACTATTTTAACCCTTCTTTGAATAAATTAATAATAAATGTCCTAATCTAATCCAAGTGGGCCTAAATGGTCATATTTTATTCCAAAGGTTGTTTTTGGTCTAATTACACTTGTAAAATAGAATTATTACATGTGTTAGGGTAATAATAATAACATTTTTACACTTAATTACCCTATTTACTTTTAACCGTGGTAAAAAAAAGTAAAAAGTTATTATTCACCAAAAATTATTTTCATCTCATTGAACCACATTTTAGTCCATGATATTAACTGTATCTCTCGGATTTTTTAAATTCCACTCATAGAAGCGATAAAATTAAGTTTTATGTAAATTTTCAAATTCTCCTAGGAAGTGGGTAAAAGACGGTGAAAAGTTTGATAAAATTTTTATATATCTAAAATTATTATAAAATGAATCCAATGAATTACTTTGAACTTATAAAGGTATTATGTATAAATTTTGACCTAAAATAAATTTAAATAAAATAAATAATTATTTAAATAAAAAGTCGGTTTTTAAATAGAAACCCAGTGTTTTCACTATTCATCAAAAATTGAAAGTTTTCAGAAAAATACCAAAATTTCACCCTAGGCTAATTTCGATATTCTGAATCCAAAAATGAAGTCCATTTTGAAAAATAAAATTTACAAAATATCAAAAAGTGGGTATTACTATTCATAACGGCTAGTTTTAATAATATTTTAATATCATATCGTTGTTTAGTGAAACTCGGTATTGTGTACGACGCAAGCTATTGAGGAAGGTCGCGATTGTGTGTAAAGCAAGCCAAGCTAGTGTTGTGTGTAGTGAAATATTCCTTTGATGATTTATAAAAACAAAATATTTCTCATAAAAGTCTTGGGTGTTACATTCTACCCCCCTTAAAATGAATTTCGCCCTCGAAATTCGTCACTTTGTAACAAACAGATGAGGATACCTCTCCCTAATCATATCCTCAAGCTCCCATGTAGCTTCTTATAATTGGTGGTTCCTCCATAAAACTTTCACCAAGAAAGTGGTCTTGTTCCGTAGGACTTTTTCACTACGATCCAGAATCTCTATCGGTTGTTCTTCATAAGAAATATCTTGCTCCAGCGGTACAACTTCTGAGCTGAGTACATGTGAAGGATCAGGTATGTACTTCCTTAGGAGAGATACATGAAACACATCATGAACTTGGGAGAGATTCGGTGGAAGTTCCAATCGGTAAGCTACCTTCCCAACATGATCCAGTATTTCGAAAGGACCGGTATACCTAGGGCTCAGCTTTCCCTTCTTTCCAAATCTCATTACTCTCTTCCAAGGAGATATTCGTAAGAACACTTTATCACCCACTTAAAACTCTAGGTCTTTTATTCGGTTGTCGATATAACTTTTTTGTCGACTCTGAGAAGCTCTAATGTGTTGTTGAATATATTTGACCTTTTCTGCCATCTCATCAACAAGATCAGGTCCTAATAGCTTTCTTTCCCCAACATCATCCCAGCAAGTTGGAGTCCTGCATTTCTTTCCATAGTGAGCTTCATAAGGATCCATCTGAATACTGGAGTGAAAGCTATTATTATAAGAAAATTCCACCAAAGGTAGGTGTATATCCCAACCACCTTTGAAATCCATAGAGAAAGCTCTCAACATATCTTCTAGAGTTTGAATTGGCCTCTCATACTGACCGTCTGTCTGAGGATGATAAGCAGTGCTGAAACTCAACTTTGTATCCAGAGTATGCTGAAGACTTCACCAAAACGTTGAGGTAAACCTCGGATCCCAATCAGATATAATGGAAAGTGTTACTCCATGCAATCTTACCACTTCCTTTACATATATCCTGGAAAGATGATCCAGAGAGAAATCCTCTCTAATAGCAATGAAGTGTGCAGACTTTGTAAGATGATCAACTATGACCCAGATAGCATTATTGCCTTTGGATGTTTTAGGAAGTCCGGTGACAAAGTCCATAGTGATGTTTTCCCATTTCCATTCGGGTATGGGTAATGGTTGTAACATCCTCTTAGAATTTTGTCTCTCAACTTTAACTTTCTGACAAACCAAGCATCGAGAGACATATTCAGAAACATCTCTTTTCATGCCATCCCACCAGAAGTACTCTTTCAGGTCCCTATACATCTTCATGCTTCTAGGATGAATAGAGAATGAAGAACTATGAGCCTCATCCAGCAGCTCCTTTAATTCTGGGATGGGAGGAACACAAACCCGATTCCTGAACTTTATTATCCCATCACAATCAAGGTTGAATTCAGGAATATTTCTCACCTTATTTTGTAACTCTACATATTCTTTCTATGCCTCTTTAATCTTCACATGTATAGATGGTTGAACATTCATTTGAGAAAGATACGATTTTTCTCCTTCCATTATAATTCCAAGATCCATCCTTTGTAAATCCATAAATATTGGATCTTTTGTGATCCTCATCATGGATAAGCTAGCATGGTCTTGTTGACTTAATGCATCTGCCACCTTGTTTGCTTTCCCAGGGTGGTAATGAATTGAGCATTTGTAATCCTTAATCAGCTCTAACCATATTCTTTGGCGCATATTCAGCTCCTTTTGTGTGAAAATATACTTTAAACTTTTATGATCAGTATAAATATCACACCTTTCTCCATAAAGATAATGCCTCCAAATCTTTAATGCAAATATTACCGAAGCTAACTCCAAATCATGAGTTGGGTAATTTTACTCATGTATTTTCAACTGTCGTGAGGCATAAGCTATCAACATATCATTTTGCATCAGAACACACCCCATCCCCTTCTTGGATGCATCACTATAGATCACAAACCTTTCTCCACTACAAGGAATTGTGAGTACAGGTGCACTGGATAACCTTCTTTTCAACTCCTTGAACTTCTATTACATTCCTTCGTCCAAACAAACTTAACTCCTTTCCGAGTCAACTTGGTGAGTGGATTAGATAATCGTGAAAAATCTTTCACAAAACCTCGATAATATCCAGCCAAACCAAGAAAACTTTGGATCTCAGTTACTGTTGTTGGTCTCAACCATCTTTCGATAACCTCTGTTTTTGCTGGATCCATAGATATCCCCTCTTTTGAGATTATGTGACCCAAAAAAGCAACTTTTTGAAGCCAAAATTTACACTTGGTAAATTTGGCATAAAGATTCTCCTTTCTCAGGGTCTTCAATATAATTCTCAAGTGATCTGCATGTTCTTCCTTGCTCTTTGAATATACAAGAATATCGTCTATAAAGACTACCACAAACTGATCAAGATAGTCTCTAAATACTCTATTCATCAGATCCATGAAGATAGCAGGGGCATTAGTAAGACCAAATGGCATCACTATAAATTCATAGTGTCCATACCTTATACGGAAATCCATATTTGGTATATCCTCCCTTTTGACCCTTAATTGATGATACCCTAAACAAAGATCAATCTTGGAAAAGTATTGAGATCCGTGTAGTTGTTCAAATAAGTCATCAATGTGAAGGAGAGGATATTTGTTCTTGATAGTGATCTTGTTAAGTTCTCGATAATCAATGCAGAGTCTCATTGATCCATCTTTCTTCTTAACAAACAGAATAGGTGCTCCCCAAGGTGACGTACTAGGGCGTATGAATCCCTTATCAAGATTATCTTGGAGTTGCTTCTTCAATTCCTGCAACTCAATTGGGGCCATTCTATAAGGTGTCTTTGAAATAGGCAAAGCACCCGGTACGAGTTCTATTGAAAACTCAACTTCACGATTTGGTGGAAGACCCGGAAATTCCTCCGGAAAGACATCATAAAACTCTTGTACAATGGGCATATTCTTAATCGTGAGTTTCTAACAAACCATTTGAGATAAATAACCTTCATTTATTGGAATCAAGACCCATAAGATGGAAGAAATTTCCATTGGAAGGTTATGTTCATCCTTGCATTGATAGACGATCATAGATTGATCTGGAATATGAAATGTGACTTCCCTTATTTGGAAATTGATATGAGATCCATATAAATAAATCCAATCCATGCCAATAATCACATCAAATTCCACTATAGGAAGGATCACAAGATTTTTAGGAATCACTTTCCCACAAACATAAATCAGAGAAGAATTATAAACTTTTGATGCGACTGTTGTGCCATTAGGGGTTGTCACAGCTAACTCAACATCTAATTGTTGAGGTAATACGGTGATACCCTTAGAAAATTATTTAGAAATAAAAAAGTGGGTGGATCCAGAATTAAATAAAACATTTTCTAATTTAGAGTGGATGGTAAGTGTACCTTTCATCACTTCATTATCGTACTCCACATTGCTGATAGAAATTTCATGTGACTTTCTATTGTCTTTAGCCTTAAGAGTTTGTTGACGTCGATCATCATCAACAACCCTTGGATTAGGGAATTGATTGGAATAATTCCCCATTTACTTGCACTTGTAACATTGAAGTATAGGAGGTGCACTCTGTGTAGCCTTTTCTTTGTTCGCATCACTAGACATCTTCTTCCCATCATTGCGGCATTCAAATGACCGATGACCTTCCTTTCCACATTTGAAACATTTACTTGTCCCTTTAATACAACTCCCTCCATGTTTATTTCCACACTTTGAGCATAAGGGAAAGATCATCTTCTTTTCAGTGTACTCTTCAGATTTTCCTTTGAATTCCATTTTCCTCTTCTTATCAAACCCATATGACTGATGGGTTACTCTAATCTCTATCTCAACTTTGAGAGCACATCGAACGATTTCCTCATAACTATTGAAGTCTCTTATGGATAACGCCCTTCGAATACTTGGTTTTAATCCACTAAAGAATCTATCGATCTTACTCTCAGGTTGGATAATAATACCAGAAGCATACCTTGCAAGTCTTGTAAAATTTGCTTCATAGTTACCAACAGATTAATCATCCTTTTGCTTTAGTTCAAGAAACTCCTTCTCCATATTTGTTCGGGAGAATACGAGGGAAGTACTTATTGAAAAATAAGTTCTTGAACTCATCCCATTCTATGGACTCAATTTCATCCCTTTGCCTCATATTCTTAATAAGATTCCACCATTGATCAGCATCACCTTCCAAACGATATACTACTAAGATGACTTTATCATGTTCAGAACATTGAAGAACTGGAAATATCTTTTCAGTGGTATTGATCCATTGTTCAGCCACTAATGGATCAGAAGACCCTCTGAATGAAGGTGGACATTGACTCATGAAGGATTCAACAGAATGTTGCTCCTTCCTTTTCTCGTTTGGAAGTCCTTCATGATTCATAGCTTGAGAAAGTTGTGTGAGCATGGCTACAAGATTTTGCATTCCAGCTCCCATAATGTTTGGTTGCTCAGGAGGACAATCATTGCATTGCCCGTCGCATTCCGTATTAACACGGTTCCTTCGGGTTCTAGCCATTGACTAAAACCAAGAAGAATAGTGTGATCAACACTAATTATAATAGGAAAACCACATAATCAAGAATAAAATTTTACACTTAAGGTCTTATCATAGGTTATTCATGGCCATTTCTAAAACACTAAGATTGTGTTCTATGCTTAGAAATATCCTTAGGTTTCTTACTAAGGCTTTCACATCCTAGTTTCCAAAGGTTGACTATACCTTTCCTCTCATACCAACTATAATGACCCTTACTTTACATAAATTGTTAATACTTTAAAATTGAAGCATACTTATTACAACATATAACAAAACCATGAAAGGACTGTATAGGTATAGTGTCTTTGGAAACTGGGAAACATAAACAACTGGTTCATAAAGCATCTACATTGTCTCCCATTTATTTCATCATATCTAGAGTCCCTTTTGGTATATCCTACTAAATAACCTTCTTCCTGACCTGGGGAAAGAAAACATATAAAAGGGTGATCTCAAATGCTCAGTAAGGGTAAACAAAAGAAATATCAATCACATCATATTCATAAGAACATAACATTTTGAAAATCTTAACCTGCAAAAGAGATCATAATTTCATAACATGGGATAAATCATAGTAGTGAAATGTAATCCCAATAATCATAACTTAAAACATGAAACTTTGTGGAATACACACATAATCATAGAGAATCGTTTCTTAGTAGTCAAGACTCATTTCCAAGACTATCTTAGCAGACAAATTCCATTTTTGAACCGAGTTCACTCCTCGTTTCAGTCCTGTTTTATTGAACCGGTTTAACCTGCCATTCCAACCATGTCTATCTCATGAGATATAAATATTTACCCAATGCATTGGAGGGAGATATAGGTCCCACCCATCTCATAATGAAACCATTCTTATGTGTGCCACAAAATCATAAATCATACATCATAGCATAACTCATGTAATAAAAATGGGATTCTTAAACATCATGACATCATAAAACAATTCATATAAGATAAAGAAATTCAGAAAAATAATTCCATCACAACATAATCCAATAAATTTAATAATAGGGATAGAAACATAACCCAATATTATCTTAGATGGAAAAAAAATTTGATAAAACACTTGAATTCCATTCTTGAGGAAAATATCCCTTCTACTTCAAAAACATTCTCTTTTCTTAACATGTCATATAATTTTGAACTAAAAGAAGTTGATTAAAAATAAACATGAAAACTTTAAAGGAAGCTTCATGGAAATAATTTTCTAAAAATCCATTCATTCCGTATAATTTAAAAAAACATTCTTCTCATACTTTTTTCGGAAAAGTCAAAAAGTACCTCGTACGAAAAACGACAAAAGATTCCTTTCATATCTTTTACTAAAAACTCACCGAAGGGTAAAATTGGATTTAAACAATTGTAGGTGGATGGAAATAATATTACATATTGGGTAAACATGGATGTGGATGATAAAATAAACCCCATTAAATACCAAAGTATAAACAATCTCGGATAAAAATGAGATTGTTATATTTTCCCTTACCTTAGGTCCGATTTGCTTCGTAAGTGTCTGAACCTCTTGTATAATGATTTAAATAATGTCATTAACTTATTCCAGAATCATACATATTTTTATTATATCATATATGGTCATATTCATAGCTTCTTATTAGTAATATTTCATTGTTACTTGTTATTCGGGTGTTTATTACTTTTTGTTCTTATGTGTGTTTTGTTAAATAAATTCTTATTCTTATTTTTAGGTTATAGATACCTCATTTCCAGAATGGTATTAGTGTAATACATATCATATTTATTCACTCAATTCATTTATATAATCATTATTCAATGAAGATCATGTAGAACGAGTCGCATCACATTGTGGAGACGGTATTCCGTACGTACGCACGAGCGATGATATCGTTCCCATGATCGTGGAATTGTATTGGAGTGCATGTATACTATTTCAGAATTAATATAACTTTAAAATAATCATATACAGTTATTATTTACACCATTATACCCATCCAAGTAAGGTGGTGGTGGAAAATACATTACACCACGGCATGGAGACGGTATTCCGTGCGTACGCACGCGCGGTGATTTTGTTTTCTGTAGGATGGATAGATGGTGAAATAGGATTGTTTCATACTTATAATAACATATCAGTATATGAGAGATACTAATTTTATTACTTCATAATGAAACAACTAAAGAAGAATAAGTGGAAGAAGAAATAAAGTTGAAAGAATCGGTAACGGACATTACCTCTTCTTTGAAGCGCCTCTTTGAGACCACCTCTTAGGGCACTAAAATTGGTCTTTGAAGAATACCAAGACCTCTAGGATGTTTCTAGAGAATTGGAGAAGATAAATTCTCAGGGTTTGGCCGATCTTGAAGGCTCAAAGTGGTGTGAGGAAGAAAGGGAGGAGGTTCCCTTTTATAAGGGAGGAGAGGGGCACCTTAGGAAAAACTAAAAATATTATTTTATTATAAAGTCATATTCGGTTTTTAATAGCTCCAAATTGATTTATTTTGAATATAAGGTGGGTATGGGTAGAAATAATCTCATCCAATATAATTTAGACAAGTTTAGTTTTCTATTTTAACCTTATCATTTATATTTAACTTTAAGTTAAATAATTTTTCTTTTACCGTGTCTTCTTGTTTTCTTACACTATAAGGTTAATAAACTTACTATAACAAGCCAAACGAACCCCAAGTTGTTTATTATTAATATATATAACCTTATCTAAGTCATTTGTCCGAACCTTAGATTTTTAGGAATAAAATAACAATTAATAATATAATATTTTTTTTAAAAACGTTTTTATGTCCATTTTGACACTATTTGGTAATTGATTTTTGTGAAAATCATAACAGAAATATTAGTTCTAAAAAAGTTAATTAAATCCATAATAACATGTCATACTAACCTATGAAATTATTTTAATTCATAAGAAGTCTCAAATTACATTTATTTGGGTATTTATAACATCAATTATGTAAATATTTCATTAATAAGATAATTAATGCATCATCATTGTGTCATAAATAAATTAAATTATTTAATGTCTAAAAATTACAAATAAAATAAAATTATGTAGGGAATCTTTTTATATTTCTAATGAATATTTATATTCGAATTTATCTTATGTATAACCCTTTATTAAAAATGATTTACTTATTAAACTTTGATTTTAACTATGTTAACCCTTCTTTAAATAAATTAATAATAAATGTCCTAATCTAATCGAAGTGGGCCTAAATGGTCATATTTTATTCCTAAGGTTGTTTGTGGTCGAATTACACTTATCCAATAGAATTAGGACATGTGTTAGGGTAATAATAATAACATTTGTACCCTTAATTACCCTATTTACTTTTAACCGTGGTAAAAAAAAGTAAAATTTACTATTCACCAAAAAATATTTTCATCTCATTGAACCAAATTTTAGTCCTTGATATTAACCGTGTCTCTCATATTTTCCAAATTCCACTCATAGAAGCGGTAAAATTAAGTTTTATGTAAATTTGCAAATTCTCCGAAGAGGTGGGTAAAAGACGGTGAAAAGTTCGATAAAATTTTTATATATCTAAAATTATTATAAAATGAATTCAATGAATTACTTTGAACTTATAAAGGTATTATGTATAAATTTTTACCTAAAATAAATTTAAATAAAATAAATAATTATTTAAATAAAAATTCGTTTTTTAAATAGTAACCCAGTGTTTTCACTATTCATCAAAAATTGAAAGTTTTCAAAAAAATACCAAAATTTCACCCTAGGCTAATTTCGATATTCCGAATCCAAAAATGAAGTCCATTTTGAAAAATAAAATTTACAAAATTTAAAAAAGTGGGTATTATTATTCATAACGGCTAGTTTTAATAATATTTTAATAGCATGTCGTTGTTTAGTGAAACTCGGTATTGCGTACGACGCAAGCTATTGAGGAAGGTCGTGATTGCGTGTAAAGTAATCCAAGCTAGTTTTGTGTGTAGTGAAATATTCCTTTTATGATTTATAAAAACAAAATATTTCTCATAAAAGTCTCGGGTGTTACACACATCATGATCCTCGACTCAAGTTTGGGGCCCAAATTTGTGTATCTTACATCTATCCATGACACATGGTTGGTTCGTGCAAGGAGAGACCTATGGCTGCATCATCCAGATGAATGTGATGATTTTAGCAGCCTCCATGGGTTGTCTGCCCATAAATTTGGCCGCCCAGTTCACTTCCTACTTCATATCCCTGACATAGAGGAATTAGGGAACACTCATGGGTTGATCTTTTTCACCATATTAGACCTATATCTAGGTGTCTTTGAGACATCTCTGAACCTAAACTTTATCGGACCAGTGGATATCATAGATCTTGTGATATTACATAATATGAATATGTTGTTTAAGGAGGACAACAATTTTTTCTGGTCACTAGGTGTACAGTCACCCGCACCTCATGAGCAGGTATATGAAGTAGCAGTAGCAGCCCCACCTTCCCATCCACCAACCTACACAACACCACCTCCACCCAGGCCATCCAACTACATAGCTACCACTCCTCCGACCACCCATCATATTCCCGTAGAGTTATGGAGTCTTCATCAGTGTTTTCTAGAGAATAGTCATTGTATCACTACCGGTATTCATCAACCCTTCAATGAACCTCTATCATTTACACATCACCCTAACTCACCCTGGTTGTCCCATCGTCATACACCATTCCCCACCTACATCCACCCAACTGGACCTCCCTTTCTATCTCACAGACCCTGCCTCCCAGTAGATGTTTCTTGCAGAGCCATCCTGGAGGGGCAAGGGGGTCGCCACTGCACCTACACCTCTGGAGGTACCATTCATTGACCCTACTACCAGATCCACAACCCCCGTATGAATAGATACTTATAGGCACCCGCCCCATCCCATATCCCTACCTCTATTCCCACACCCTCCACTGCCTCTACCGCCCCACCATTGACTACTGTTGACACTACTGTGACATGCCAGTTGGTTAAGACACGTGGTCGTGGACTAATGCTAGAGGAGATCTTTGCTGAGGACCCCTGATAATACTTGTGTCCATATTTTGTAATTTTCATCCACATTCATGTTTTTGGGATGGTTGTTGAATATGTCATGCTATATTCTATTTTTGTATTCTCTATAAACAATTTTATATTAAAGAAATTTCATTAAACTTCTTGTTGTGTTTGGTTTTTAATGTCTTATATTTTTGTATGAACCATGTCAAGATCCTCTAAATCATCTGTCATCCTCGATAGTCTAGTTTTTTCACATGTCTTAGAACACAGAGTACTCGAGAAAGTCATATATCACTAGCACCACCAGCCACCATGATGTTTGATTCCTTTCTTACCACATCTCATCCATGATCACGCGGCTTCACCTGAAGTGATCAACCCACCAAAATTACATTGCACGCTCGAAGATAGAACATCTAGTGGCTATAAAAGGAAATGAAGCCACTGAACTGGTGGTTCCCAGGAGGATAATCCATGTCCACCTTTTCCAATCTTTTATTTTATCATGTCATTGTTGCCATGTCCTTTTGCTATTTTCTATTTTTCATTTCATGTATTTCTTGGAACTGTTATGTACATCATCAATAAATTGAATAAAATACGTATATCAGTTTCTCATTTTTTTCATGTTTTCTATTATTCGGCTATTCAAAAATCCATTACCAGTGAACTAATATTTTCTATCTAGTGAAGTAATTTCCTTTTCTATGAATTTTTAGGTAAATTTTTGTGCTACGACCACATCAATCATCCCCATGGAATACCACATACTTTAGGGTGATCTTGATTCACATTTATTTAAATTCAATCAAAAAAAATTCTATTTCTAATTCTTTTCACACTCAAATGAAAAACCAATCACACTAGTATTTCATTGACAGTACATAAATTTCTTATTCTAAGTGTGCGTGTATGGAAATGGGGGGTCCCATTTTTCACTAGTCTAGGAGATATTTTTCAAAATACAAGCATACTTTAAACATGAAAATATTTATTCCCATATAATTAAAGAAAATGTTAAGTGGAAAAGTGTTACAGTTTATTCCCCTTGTGATTTCCAATTTGTTATTGACTCCCATTACCTGCGAGGACTCTCATCCCATGATTGAATTTTCTTGTCTAATAATATTTCTTGAGAGATATTGGGGGAATGTAAACTTACTAGAACATCAAATAAGATCTTATCAAGGTGATGTATGAATATGTATAGTATTAAAATGATTAAGGCACTCATTGATTGCAACTTCCCTGAGTCCCACCTAACTTCTATCCTTTGATCATCCCATTGTTTCCATGAATGACCTGTTAGAATTAAGCTATTTCAAGCCTATTTCCCTTCCTACCCAAATCCTATTACAATTCTTAATTATTACCTTAGAACAAGTGTGGGGGAGGAATTTATACTACATGGGATGAATCCACTTCCAGATATGTTCGACGCACTTTCCTGATAGCAAGGTTTTAATCTATATACCCTTTTTTATTCCATTTAAATTTTTTTTCCTCTATAAAATACCAAAAGAAATGAATGAAAAAAATTAAAATGGGTTGCATACTAGGAAGGTCAAAAATTACTATATTCAAGACTGATGAATCCCTCAAAGGATCATATGTAGTTTGTTCATGGTTGTGAGATATATCCTGAGAAAAATGTTTGAAAAATGAAATAAAAAAGAAAAATGAAAATGAAATGGAAGAAAAGGAAGGGAACACAATTATTTTTCATTTATAAACTTGAATCATATATGAATCCAACCAGAGATGATGGAGTTCCAATCGATCGGCCTAAAGGAGGAACGATATCACACATTTTTTGTAATCTCATTTCATGGTACTATAGATATTACCCTCTTTTTTTAGCCTGATTTTCAAACTTCCCTACCTTCCCACATTAACAGAGTCATTAGAACCCAAATTTCATAATCCCTTAAGATTTATTTTTCACTTTTATTTACGTAGTGGAGCTGATCGAACCAGTGCAAGCATATGGTTAGGAACATGTAATCAGGGTGTGAGTATAACTCCACTTACATTTCCATCTTATGCAATGAGTGAAATAGTGAGGTAAATTACAATTGGGAATATATCTTAGGGAACAGTTAAAATATTTTAATTGAATAAAGAGAATTTGGTTTAAAAATATGAACTTGGAAGCATGACCAAATTTCGATACAGGATTTATTCTGGAACTCCACCCTTTATCTTCTAGAACCTAATTTAATTGTATGGACATAAATAATATTTCTCTATTTTTAAATTGCTTATCCTTTATGAAATCTTTGTTGATACATTTTTTCTTGAGGAGAAGAAACTGTTTATATGTAGGGGGATTTGATAAACATAATTCACATATTTACTTTGCTATCATTTTTCCATTGATTTTCATTAAAATATGTTATAATGCATGTGGTATGTGTCTAATTTTTCAATAATAAAGGATTCAATGGTTTTTAAGAAAGAAAATGTAGAAAAAGTGAAAAACCAACAGAGTACGCATCATGGTTCCACCATATAGGTCATGTACCTCAAGATCATAGACTGATTCCATATCGTTAAGCCATTTATGACCAAGCCCCACATCAAACAAGAAAAAAATACTACACTTCAGGAACTACTCATACAAGATGTGATGAACAGTCAAAGCCTTAGGTGAAAAATCTGCACAAAAACCAAATGAACGCAAGGTACACGTCGTTAAAAATGGGTACATTTCATGTACCTAGTCAAAATTCGTAATGCTCAAGACCTGTGTGCCACACTAGACATCTCCAAGAAAATTATGTGGATCAAGGGTACATGTCATGTACCAAAAGTACACTTCATTACCAAAATTTCCTATTTATGTAGAGCAGCGACAGAGCATTAGAGACACTTCTGGACAAACTTATCTTCTCCCTCTCGATCCCTTGTGAACTCATTTACCCTTTTTCCTCTCAAACTCTCAATTAATTTATATTCTATTCTTTTTTATTAATCCAAGATCCATGGAGTTTATATTCTTTAATGCATTAAATTTCTTCCATCGCATTTATTTTTGGGTTCTATTCCTCATTCTCAAGTAATTTAGTTTTATAATTTTGAATTGCTTCATGCATATTTATTTCATTTATCTTTCGCAAAATATCATGCATGATCCTGATTCCATTAATTTTTATCGAACCATCAAATATATCATTTATTTAATTTCATTTTACCCCATCATGAGTAGCTAAATCTGTAGGGGTAGGGATCATGCGATTTATCTGAATAATTTAAATACACCTTTAGACCTAAACTTGTAAAGTCTAATATAAGTTGTAATTAGGATACTAATTCAAGGTCTATTCCATTTGTGAGAACATACCTGACCATATGACAATCATACAAATGACCTAATCCTAATGGGATTAGAATGGGATATGACCACTAGCTCATGAATATTTATATATATTAAGTGAAATTTAATGCACTTAGGATATGGATATTTCTTGACCATGGAATAGCTACTACCTAGGTAGAGTTAGGAGACTAAGACCAAAGTCAACTAGTGACCCATGTTTTCTTCCCAGACTAAGTCATGGGATCTTTCTAATGTTAGACTTACATGTCATATGTCACCCAGATACTCGACATGATCCCAATACCTCATTTAGTAATTTATGTCATCTCAATTAGAACACACTGCAAAATTCCCAGTTAAAGGACATAAAGAAAGGACTCCTTTTCAAATATTCAGACAAGAATTCTTTAAGGAAAATAGAAGTCTCCCTGTGGATTCAACTCTGAACTACCACTATACTAAACCCTTATATTTAGTGAATGTTTGGGACAAAATATAATTTCTAAATTTGATCCATTCTAGAGGAAGTAACGACACCATCACACATGAGGCCATCATATAACCCACATTCCCACTCCACTGACCCTTTCTCTAAGCTGTTAGGAATAACTCACGGTATTGTCTGACCTTTATATAGTTAAGGAACTATGGATATCCTCTAGAGGGTGATAAAAATGTTATAAAATATTCAACCAACTAATTTAAACCCACCTATACATATTCATTATTTCTCTTCCTGCAACCAGAAGTGGTACTCACCAAATGAGTAGACTTTCCACCCACTTTAGTAGTATAGGATGGAAGAAAAATATCTTCTCAATCCTTCTATAAGACTTTCCTTATAGTCGAGGTCGTATGATGAACCTCCAAATACATGGTTAGGTGAAAAAAATCTAAGCTTATGCATGATATCATGAGTAATATCAATATCAAACTTTGTGGCCTTCGATGCCTCATTTCTATCCAGGAGGGGATAAAAACTACGTAGTTTAGTGAAATGAGTGGAGTACATAGGTATCGTCATGGATCCCTACAAAAGGTTGATAAATATACAGGCATGGTAAATCATCATCATGTTGGAAAAAAATTCCTTGAATAACTAGTTCTTGAAGACCTCCTATTAAAGACCCATACAGTTACCAACATGTCCAATGACAACCCAATATCCCTAGGTGGCTCCCTGATGCATAAATACCACTAACATTACCTTTCATTCCTAGGATGTCTCATCCTTGTTGAATATTCCAGCAATTATATCTATGAAATCCTTGGCATCATTGGGTACCCCAATACCCTATAAAGCTAGAATATGGTTAAGAAGGAATTCGTGGGTGTATTAAACCATGATATATTATACAACACCAAGGATAGATAAAATATAAATGGCTCAAGGATGTATTGGATCTAATTCATTAACCACTCAAAATGGTGAGAGAGGATTCCTAAGTTCATCCTCTTTGATAGCATATTGTGGATGTGGAATCTCTTCCATAGAAAGAGTATTTGGGAATCTCTAAGGTGGGATTTTTTTCTAATATCAAAAATGACCATTTTTATTCCCCACAAAAACTTACTTATATGAGAAAAAATATGTAATTATTATAGAACACATAGGGTATTTTTGTGATAAACTATTATAGGAGGTTCACTTAACTAGAAGGCACAACCAAACTAGTACCGTTAAAGGCTCTCCATACATACATGTAAGTCATAGTAATATATATACGTAAAAATATTACAGCATTATAAAGTTCAACTAATTAATTCCAATATGATATATCACATTAGAGAACACACATATATCACTCAAAAAATAATACATTCCTATCTTGAATAGATAGAAAAATTCATGAAATAAAATTAAAGAAATGTTATCTCGTATACAACATGAATATATATACATTACACGTGATTCTACATGACAATCATGATGAAAGAACACACCCAAATCCCATGAAAATGTAACAACAATCCTATCAATGGTAACATAGAGGTATGTTACAAATGTGCAAGATAAGCACATGGAAACTCTCCCACATGAGTCCCACACAATCTATCTACTTTCTACCATGTCATAAACTAACCACAAAGGAAAAAAAGAAAACATTAAATTGAAATTATTTTATAACATCTCAAAACAAACCACTGGGTCATCTTAATCAGAGATTAGTATGACGTCATGTGTGCATCCCCATAAGAAATAGGTTTCTGACTAGCGGTGATGGTCTATAGATGTAGTGGGGAGAAAATACCATATTTAATCATAACCATATCACATAACCTGAATAAAATATAACAATAATATAGAATATTAAGGTATAAGATAATGTAGCACAATGTAATAAAAAATGTGTAGAGACCCAAAGCTTAACGGACATGGACATTACATTACTTCTGCAGAATACTTAATACATAACAAAAACAGACACACAAGGACTGTAATAGTTTACTGTCTTTGGAAACTCGGAACATAATCTTCTAATCATGGTGAAAGATCTTCAACATCTCCCATAAAGATCTTCCCCTTTTTGTTTTCTTACCTAAAAACCTTTCTTTATATCCTGGGGAAAAGAAAATATATAAAGGGTGAGATCAAATTCTCAATAAGGGTAATCATGGAGAAAATAAAACAAACCATATACATTTGAACTTAAAAACATGAACACAATGTTTAAACCTCAAGATCTTGAGAAATGACATAAAACATGGAAATACATAAGGCCTAGATCATAAAGAAACATAAATCCTGATAAAATAGCATGGGAATAAAACATGTAATTATGGAAACCATTAATCACATGTTATGATTTCCATATTAGCCAAGGCATTGCTTCCAAGACCATCTTAGTGGACAAAGTCCATTACTGAACTGGGTTTACTTGTCGTTCCGGCCCTGTATTACTGAACCGTATTTACTTTCCATTCCATCCATGTCTATATCATGAGGTATAAATCTTTACCCAATGTATTGGAGGGAGATATAGGTCCCACCCATCTCAAAATGAAATCATTCTTACTTGTGACACAAAATAACCATAATTCATTCATCATAACCCAAGGAATAAAATGGGTTTCATAAAAATCATCCCATCATAACGTGATCCATATAAAAAAAATGGATATCATTTCATAATAAGAAAATTGAAACCATGTAAATCATAGAGACATTATACTTGAAACATACACATATGAAATAATGTCGTCTTAGATGGAAAAATGGTTTTTATAAAACACTTGAAATGCATTCTTGAGGAAAATATCCTTTGTTCTTCAAAATAATTTTATTGTCACAAAATGTAATGAAATTTTAAAATAAAATGATTTTGATAAAAATATTTAAGATATATTTTGTAGTAAGATTCATGAAAATGAGTCTTTATAAAACCATAAAAATCCTTTCATGCCCTATAAGTTAAAAAAACATTCTTCTCGTACTTTTCCCAGAAAAGTGAAAAAGTACCTCGTAAAATAAAGATTTCATACACACCATGTAGTAAAAGTCAAAAATGGGTAAAATGGACTTTAAACATACATGAAACCATATTTAGAAAATAGGGACATGGATGATAAATATAACCCCAGTAGATACTTATGAATAAACAATCTCGGATAAAAACGAGATTGGAAAAGTTATCCCTTACAAAGATCTTTTTGTAAATGAAATATATCACTTATGTGTATTCACTATATGGTCACATAAA
This sequence comes from Viscum album, assembly GCA_963277665.1. NCBI lineage: Eukaryota > Viridiplantae > Streptophyta > Magnoliopsida > Santalales > Viscaceae > Viscum > Viscum album. Next base: position 681,481,743 of record OY728139.1, on the reverse strand, counting down.
GAAAGTATAAATACATGATAGTATATAAAAATTCATTTATCACATAATCAAAGAATGACATAAACAAGAAAGAGAAGATCAACCCAAATAACGGAAATTGGGTTAAGATGTTCCCTTACCTCGTGTCCGACTTGACTCGATCGTTCTTTAATCTCCTGAATAATAAACCAAAGTTAATTTCTACTTGCTTAAAAACCTTTTTAAAATTTATTATTCCATTTATATCACTTATTACCATGTTATAAACATTATGTAATAATTTAAGTTAATAATGTCTATTTTGTTGATATTTGGTACTTGAGTCAAAAATGGACTTCTTATAATTACATGTTGTTCATGTGGTCAAAGGTTAATTATATACAGAATTATATTAATGATTTATATATCATATATATCCATCATATACATGTATTTATAATTGTACATAACATATGGAGGTAAGAAATGAAATGCACCGTTCATGGAGACGGAAAGTCGTAAGTACACATGAATGCTACTTTCATTTCTATTTATTATTTTAATGGAATTAAAACATAATTATATGTAGGTATATTATAATTACAATATAATAACATATATAATATCATTAACCACATCCTTTATACATCCCACATAAGGCATTAACGAATCACATCACTTTGAGGGGGCGGTAGTCCGCACTTCCTCAAATGAGATTAACGTATTTACCGAATATGGAAACCATAAAGGCTTGATATAATTGGGAATTAAAGAAGCTTAAGGAAATCATAAACATAATATATATCATATATAAATAAATTGTTATCATAATGGCCACCATGAGAGGCGGTAGGAGAAAATTGAACAATCATCGTTTCGTGAGGCGTTAGTTTTCCATCCACAGAAACATTATGTTCTTCATCCATTAGATGGAGGTGTGTGTAAGTGTAGTTCTAATACTTCTCATAAAAACATCCTAGTATATTGAGGATACTTTTTTTGTTACAAAATAAAGGATTAAAAAGAGTTTAGGGGTTGGAGAAGTAGAATAAAAGAAAATAACTTAAGAGAAACGGTTACCTTTAATTTGGGTAACTTCCTTTGAGTTGAACCAAAAGGACTTCTTGAAGTTCCTTATACCTAATTTAATGCTTCTAGAGGGAGGATAGGGATGTAGGAAGCTTAATTGGGCAGTTTTTGGACGAGACAAATGGCTTGAGAGGTGTGAGGAATTGGATAGAAATTGTCTCCTTTTATAAGGGAGAGGAGTGGCTCTTTAGGAAAGAGTGAAAATATTATTTTATAATATAATGATATTCGGTTTCTAATGGTCCAAAAATCATTATAGTAGAATATAATATGACTAATGGTCGAGATATAATCATCCAATCAGAATTGGACATGTTTTGGATAATATTTTAATCATTATAATCTAATTTATTTAAATCAATTATTAATGAGGTAAATACTGCATCATTATTGTGTCATAAATAATTTAATTTATTTGATGTCTAAAAATTATAAAACAAAATACCAACATGTTGGAAATGTTTTTAGATTTCCAATGAATATTTATAGTCTAAAATATAATTTATATATCCCCTTATAAAAATTAATTACTAAAATATTTTTGTTAATGCCAATTTTGTCTTTACATTAAATTAATTAATCTAGTGTGTCATTGTCTTTCATAAGTGGATACATGGGGTCCCAAAATCGACCCAAGGATGCCCATGGTCGGCCATTACTCATACAATAAGGTTTGGACAAGTGTTAAGGTAATTTTGAATTATTATAATATTCTTTTAACCTTGAATTACCCTATTTACCTTTAACCGTGGTAAATAAAAGTAAAAAGTTACTATTCACCAAAAAATATTTTTATCTAATTGAACCACATTTTACTCCTTGATATTAACTGTGTCTCTCAGATTTTCGAAATTCAACTCACTGAAGTGGTAAAATTAAGTTTTATGAACAATTGCAAAAGCTCATAGGAGGTGGGTAAAAGATGGTGAAAAGTTCAATACAATTTTTTATAAATCTAAAATTATTATAAAATGACTCCAATGAATTTCATTGAAATTATATAAGTATTATGTATATATGTTGACCTAAAATAAATTTAAATCAAATAAATGATTATTTAAATAAAAAGTCAGTTTTAACCAAAAACTCAGTGTTTTCACTATTTATCAAAAAATGAAGTTTTTCAGAAAAATACCAAAAATTCAGCCTAAGATATATTTGATATTTGGAATTCAAAAATGATGTCTATTTTTCCAAATTAAATACATAGAAGTGGCATTAATTAATTTTAAAATTAATTCCTGTTATCAAAACAAATAGCGTGTTTTTAGGAAACAATAAATATCAAAAGATTGATACTTGTTTATGTCCAATTTTAAAGTAAAATTAATTCCAATGACCAACGTTGGATTAAATGGTAAAAATATATTCTAATTACACTTTAAACCCAATTAAAAATATAATCTAACCATATAAATTATTGCGATGAAAAAAGTTGTTTTTAATTAAAATATAGCATCTTTTTACTAATCATTAAAATATGAAAGTTATCAGAATAATAAGAAAAATTTATCCAAATTAAATTTTTATTTCTTGATTCCAAATAAGAATTTTATTTTGTCAAATTGAACTTATAGACATGTCAAAAACAAGATTTAATGTTGGTGCGCCATCAAAAGGCGGCAAAACTGCATTTTTTGAAGAATTCTTATTTTATCCGAAAAAATTATTTTGTTCTCATACCATGTTTTAGAAAATATGTAAGATGAATAATAATGTTATAAAATTCAAAATTTAGTTAATACTATTCATAACGGCTAGTCCATAATAATATTTTAACAATATATTGTTGTTTAGTGAAACCCGGTATTGCATACTACAAACGCTATCGAGGAAGGACGTGATTGCGTGTAATGCAAGCCAAGTCAGGGTTACGTGTTGTGCAAGACTCCTTTGTTGTTTCGTATAATAGAATCCAACCATATTTCATTTATACATTGAATATATATATATATACACACTCAATGTTGTGTAGAATGACTACTATCAAACAAACTTGAAATTGTGTGTAACATAATCCAAGAATAGTGTTGTGTATACTGCAAGCTAATACAGTGTTGCATATAGCGCAAGATAATCTTGTTGTAGCATACAACACAAGACATCAATGAAATTAAAAATAATATTTTTCATAAAATCTCGGGGTGTTACATTCTACCCCCCTTAAAATAAATTTCTCCATCGAAATTCATCGGGGTTATAAATCGTTTACTATTCATAGAAACCCACATCGTAAAAAGGAATACTAAATCTAAATTTTAAAAACTAAAGTATGAAACGTAACGATTACCCAAAATAACTCATCACTGGGTTTCCATATAGGAGAACATAGGTGAAAATATGGATATAGAAGAAAACTATAACCATCATGTTCTGATGGAGAGTGGTAGAGAACATGGCTATGAAAAAGCCATCAATCACAAAGCCATAAATTTGTGATGATCTAAGGTACCATCTGATTCATCAGATATAAGAGCACTAGGACAACATTTTTGGTTTTCAATATCATTTCCCTAAAGTTGAAAATTTTGAATTAGAAGAAATACTTACTTGATTTTGGTACAGTCTCACTGTTGTTCGTGGCTTGAACAATTTCCACTTCATCTCTTAAATAAATGAAGTTGAATTTGTTATTTGTGAAGTGTTAGCAGATCATGTGATAGAATGATGGGTCATACCATATGTTTCAAAAAAAATGTTAGCAAAAGTTATCAAATATACATAAGTCCATCTATGGTGATTTTAATCGTATACGATTCCAAAAATGGACTTATACTTCATCTATCATACTGCTTAATAAAATAAAACTAGTTTCTATTAACAAGGGACTTTCTGTAGGCTAGTGGTAGGCGATAAATTCCTGTCGCACTTTGGTTGTGGGTTCGATTCCTGCATCCTTGTCCGACGCGACGGGTTGTCTCTCGTCCTACGGGTTGTCCTTTTTCTAAAACTATACTATTATAACATTCTATCAATAATATCAAAAACATATTTCTAGCCTTAAACAATACTAACTTATGTTCAATATAATCCATTCGAATATTTAGGCTTATCCAAAATACTTCTTTACAAACTCATAGTATAAAGAGAATTATTACTAAAAATGTCATATAACAAGAATTTGAATACCATCATTTATCCCTCGTATATTTTTCTGGTCACATTCCAATCATTTGAATACCTTATTCATGTATTCTCTTGAAAAATGAATACCCATTAAACCTTAGTGAAAACATGAATGTTGTCAAAAGTTAACTCTTTCCACATACCAAAATCCAAAAATTCTATATACTCAAACCATGATATACCTTTGTCCTTATATCAGTCATGATCTCATGAATACTATCATACATATTATTTTCTCCTTATCCCTTCATTATGCGCATATAATCTACTTTCCAAATATATTCGAATAAAATTTCATGGTTACTGGTACCATTCAACATATACTATCATATAATTAGGAAAACTAATAGTGTAACAATCCTTAGATGTGTCTTTATTCCATAGTACCATTACCTATAAAACATAACTCTTAATAAACATAAATCATTCCACTGCCTTCTTAAACCATTGACCGAGCTTCATCATTGTATTCCTCCACACTTCTTTCATCTCATATACCATTTGTAGTCTGTTCATCATCATCAACATAAATACTACCCATACGACAATGATAGTTCTCTTCATGAGATTTTCCCTTAGGGAATTGGTTTCCATAATACCCGTACATTCCACATTTAAAACATTTTACCATTTTTGATGTCTTAGCAATACCATTATCTTTTTCCATGGTGTTAACTGAACCTTTTCCTTTGTAATTACTGGGTTTGTGTCCTTCTTTTACACACCCAAATAATCTTCCAGTTCCTTTGAAACATTCCCCTTGATGCCTCTTCCCACATGACTTACATGAGGGAAATTGAACTTTCTTTCCTCTATGATCATCATGAAACTCCATCTTTCTCTTATTAGATGAGTCAGGAATCTTACCAAAGTTGAGATTATTGATCATATTATGAGATTACTGATTAGGAATAATAATGATGTTTCTCCTTCCAAATTACATTTCATTCCATTGTCCATCATATCCTCCATTATCGTGAATCCTCCTGTTTCCAGCCATTTTCTAAAACCCAAAAAGAATAGTGTGAGAGGCAAATATCATGCTAGGAAAACAGCATAATAAAGAGGGAGTACCAGCAATATCTAACATCTTAGGTTTAATTATAATATGTTTTCCATAATTCTAGGACTATAACCTATACTTATACTTAACCTTAGGGACATCCCTAGACATACCTTAGAAATATCTCTAGGGGTCTCACTAAAGTTTTCGCATCCTAGTTTCCAAAGGTTAACTAAACCTTTCCTCTGATACCAACTGTAGTGGTCTGGAATTACTTCCAATGGACTACAATTGATACCTATCAGGGCACTCCATGGGCGGCTACACCCCCTGGGCGGGACAACCACCATCCCCAGTGGCAACCATTTCCTCAAGAAGCCCTTGGGCGGAGAGCCATGCTTCGTCCAACGCTCACATGTGAGAGTTCCCAAGGATCGGATTCATTCCTACCTTCTTTGCCTCTAATACCAACTGTAGAGACCCGAAGCTTGACTTACATGGAAATTACATTACTTTTGCGGAATACTTAATACATAACAAAAATAGACACACAAGGATCGTAATAGTTTAGTTTCTTTGGAAACTCGGAACATAATCTTCTAATCATGGTGAAAGATCTTCAACATCTCCCATAAAGATCATCCCCTTTTTCTTTTCTTACCTAAAAACCTTTCTTTATATCCTGGGGAAAATAAAACATATAAAGGGTGAGATCAAATGCTCAATAAGGGTAAGCATGAAGAAAATAAAACAAACCATATACATTTGAACTTAAAAACATGAACACAATGTTTAAACATCAAGATCTTGAGAAATGACATAAAACATGGCAATACGTAAGGCATAGATCATAAAAAAAACATTAATCCTGATAAAATAGCATGGGAATAAAAAATGTAATTGTGGAAACCATTAAGCACATGTTATGATTTCTATAGTACCCAAGGCATTGCTGCCAATACCATCTTAGTGGACAAAGTCCCTTACTGAACCGGGTTAACTTGTCATTCCAGCCCTGTATTACTGAACCAGATTTACTTGTCGTTACAGCCATGTCAATCTAATGAGATATAAATCTTTACCCAATGCATTGGAGGGAGATATAGGTCCCACCCATCTCATAATGAAATCATTCTTACTTGTCCCACAAAATAAACACAATTCATTCATCATAACCCAAGGAATAAAATGGGTTGTATAAACATCATCCCATCATAATGTGATCCATATAAAGAAATGGATATCATTTCATAATAAGAAAATTGAAACCATGTAAATCATAGAGACATTATACTTGAAACATACACATGTGAAATAATGTCTTCTTAGATGGAAAAATGGTTTTGATAAAACACTTGAAATGAATTCTTGAGAAAAATATCCTTTGTTCTTCAAAATAATTTTCTTTTCACAAAATGTCATGAAATTTTAAAAGAAGAGGATTTTGATAAAAATATTCAAGAAATATTTTGGAGGAAGCTTCATGAAAATAAGGCTTTATAAAACCGTAAAAATATTTTCATTCCCTATAAGTTAAAAAAACATTATTCTCGTACTTTTGCAGGAAAAGTCAAACAGTGCCTCATAAAAGAAAGATTCCATACACACCATGTATTGAAATTAAAAAATGGGTAAAATGTACTTTAAACATACATGAAACCATTTTTATAAAATAGGGACATGGATGATAAATATAACCCCAATAAATACTTACGAATAAACAATCTCAGATAAAAACGAGATTGGAAAAGTTATCCCTTACAATGATCTTTTTGTAAATGAAATAGATAACTTATGTGTATTCACTATATGGCCACATAAATAATGTATAAATACAAGAGAAGATATAAAAATTCATTTCTCACATAATCAAATAACGACATAAACAATAAAGAGAAGATCAACCCAAAGAACGGAAATTGGGTTAAGATGTTCCCTTACCTCGTGTCCGACTTGAATCGATCATTCTTTAATCTCCTGAATAATAAACTTAAGCTAATTTCTACTTTCTTAAGAACCTTTTACAAATTTTTTATACCATTTATATCACTTATTACCATGTTATAAACATTATGTAACCATTTAATTTAATAATGTTATTTTTGTCGATATTTGGTACTTGATTCAAAAATGGACTACTTATAATTACATGTTGTTCATGTGGTCAAAGGTTTATTATATCCAGAATGATATTAATGATTTATATATCATATATATCATATATATTCATTATATACATGTATTTATAATTTTACATAACATATGGAGGTAAGAAATGAAATGCACCGTTCATGGAGACGGTAAGCCGTATGTACACATGAACGCTACTTTCATTTCTATTTATTATTTTAATGGAATTAAAACATAATGATACATAGGTATATTATAATTCCAATATAATATCATTAACTACATCCTTTATACATCACACATAAGGCATTAATGAATCACATCACTTTGAGTGGGTGGTAGTCTGCGCTTCCTCAAATGAGATTATCGTATTTAATGAATATAGAAACCATAATGGCTTGATATAACTGGGAAGTAAAGAAGAATAAAGAAATCATAAACATAATATATATCATATATAAATACAGTGTCATCATAATTGCCACCATGAGAGGTGGTAGGAGAAAATCGAACAATCATCGTTTCGTGAGGTGTTAGTTTGCCATCTACAGAAACATTATGTTCTTCATCCATTAGATGGAGGTGTGTGTAAGTGTAGTTCTAATCCTTCTCATAAAAACATCCCAGTATATTGAGGATACTGTTGTTGTTACAAAATAAAGGATAAAAAATATTTTAGGGGTTGGAGAAGTAGAATAAAAGAAAACAACTTAAGAGAAATTGTTACCTTTAATTTGGGTAACTTCCTTTGGTTTGAACCAAAAGGACTTCTTGAAGTGAATTCTGCCTAAGTTAAGGCTTCTATAGGGAGGACAGGGATGTATGAAGCTTAATTGGGTAGAGGTTGGACAAGCCAAATGGCTTCAGAGGTGTGAGGAATTAGATAGAAATGGTCTCCTTTTATAAGGGAGAGGAGGGGCTCTTTAGGAAAGAGTGAAAATATGATTTTATAATATAATGATATTCGGTATCTAATGGTCCAAAAATCATTATAGTAGAAGATAATATTACTCATGGTCGAGATATAATCATCCAATCAGAATTGGACATGTTTTGGATAATATTTTAATCATTATAATCTTATTTATTTAAATCATTTATTAATGAGGTAAATACTACATCATTATTGTGTCATAAATAATTTAATTTATTTGATGTCTAAAAATTATAAAAAAACAACATGTCTTTAATATTTTTATCTTTACAATGAATATTTATAGTCGAAAATATAATTTATATAGACCCTTATAAAAATTAATTACTAAAAGATATTTGTTAATGCCAATTTTGTCTTTACATTAAATTAATTAATCTAATTGTCATTGTCTTTCATAAGTGGCTCTATGGGGTCCCAAAATCGACCCAAGGATTCCCATGGTCAGCCATTACTCATCCAATAAGTTTTGGATAAGAGTTAAGGTAATTTTGAGTTATTATAATATTCTTTTAACCTTGAATTATCCTATTTACCTTTAACCGTGGTAAATAAAAGTAAAAAGTTACTATTCACCAAAAAATATTTTTATCTAATTGAATCACATTTTACTCCTTGATATTAACCGTGTCTCTCGGATTTTCGAAATTCAACTCACAGAAGCGGTAAAATTAAGTTTTATGAACAATTGCAAAAGCTCCTAGGAGGTGGGTAAAAGATGGTGAAAAGTTCAATACAATTTTTTATAAATCTAAAATTATTATAAAATGACTCCAATGAATTTAATTGAAATTATATAAGTATTATGTATTTATTTATACCTAAAAAAATTTAAATCAAATAAATGATTATTTAAATAAAAAGTCGGTTTTAACCAAAAACTCGATGTTTTCACTATTTATCAAAAATTGAAGTTTTTCAGAAAAATACCAAAAATTCAGCCTAAGATATCTTTGGTATTCCGAATTCAAAAATGATGTCTATTTTTAAAAATTCAATACATAGAATTGGCATTAATTAATTTTCAAATTAATTCCCGTTATCAAAACAAATAGCGTGTTTTTAGGAAACAATAACTATCAAAAGATTGATACTTGTTTATGTCCAATTTTAAAGTGAAATTAATTCCAATGACCAACATTGGATTAAATGGTAAAAATATATTCTAATTACACTTTAAAACCAATTAAAAAGATAATCTAACCATATAAATTATTGTGATGAAAAAAGTTGTTTTTAATTAAAATATAGCGTGTTTTTACTTTTCATTAAAATATGAAAGTTATTAGAATAATATGAAAATTGTATCCAAAGTAAATTTTTATATCCTGATTCCAAAGAAGAATTTTATTTTGTTAAATTGAACTTATAGACATTTCAAAAACAAGATTTAATGTGGGTGCGCCATCAAAAGGCAGCAAAACTGTATTTTTTGAAAAATACTTATTTTATCCGAAAAATTTCTTTTGTTCTCATACCATGTTTTAGAAACTATGTAAGATGACTAATAATGTTATAAAATTCAAAATGTATTTAATAATATTCATAACGGCTAGTTCATAATAATATTATAACAATATATCGTTATTTAGTGAAACCCATTATTGCATACTACACACGCTATCGAGGAAGGACGCGATTGCGTGTAATGCAAGCCAAGTCAGGGTTGCGTGTAGTGAAAGAATCCTTTGTTGTTTCGTATAATATAATCCAACCATATTTCATTTATACATTGAATATATATATATATATACACTCACTATTGTGTAGAATGACTACTATCAAACAAACTTGAAATTGTGTGTAACACAATCCAAGAATAGTGTTGCGTATACTGCAAGCTAATACAGTGTTGCGTATAGCGCAAGATAATCTTGGTGTAGCATACAAAACAATACATCAATGAAATTAAAAATAATATTTTTCATAAAATCTTAGGGGGTTACATTCTACCCCACTTAAAATGAATTTCTCCATCGAAATTTGTCGGGGTTATAAATCCTTTACTATTCATAGAAACCCTCATCGTAAAAAGGAATACTAAATCTTAATTTTAAAAACTAAAGTATGAAACGTAACGATTACCCAAAGTAACTCATCACTGGGTTTCCATATAGGAGAACATAGATGAAAATATGGATATGGAAGAAAAATCTAACCATCATGTTCTAATGGAGAGTGGTAGAGAACATGGCTATGAAAAATCCATCAATCACAAAGCCATAAATTTGTGATGATCTAAGGTACCATCTGATTCATCAGATATAAGAGCACTAGGACAACATTTTTGGTTTTCAATATAATTTCCCTAAAGTTGAAAATTTTGAATTAGAAGAAATACTTACTTGATTTTGGTATAGTCTCACTGTTGTTCATGCCTTGAACAATTTCCACTTCATCTCTTAAAGAAATGAAGTTGAATTTTTTATTCGTGAAGTGTTAGCAGATCATGTGATAGAATGATGGGTAATTCCATCTGTTTCAAACAAAAGGTTAGAAAAAGTTATCAAATATACATAAGTCCATCTATGGTGATTTTAATCGTATACGATTCCAAAAATGGACTTATACTTCATCTATCATACCGCTTAATAAAATAAAACTAGTTTCTACTAACAAGGGACTTCCTGTAGGCTAGTGGTAGGCGATAAAGGCCTATCGCACTTTGGTTGTGGGTTCGATTCCCGCATATTTGTCTGACGCGATGGGTTGTCGCCCATCCTATGGGTTGTCCTTTTTCTAAAACTATACTATTATAACATTCTATCAATAATATTGAAAAAAAAATCTAGCCTTAAACAATACTAACTTATGTTCAACATAATCCATTCGAATCTTTAGGGTTATCCAAAATACTTCTTTCCAAACTCATAGTATAAAGAGAACAATTACTAAAAATGTCATATAACAAGCATTTGAATACCATCATTTAATCCTCATATGTTTTTTTGGTCACATTCCAATCATTTGAATACCTTATTCATGTATTCTATTGAAAAATGAATACCCATTGAACCTTAGTGAAAACATGAATGCTGTCAAAAGTTAACTCTTTCCACATACCAAAATCCAAAAATTCTATATACTCAAACCATGATATACCTTTGTCCTTATATCAATAATGATCTCATGAATACTATTATACATATTATTTTCTACTTATCCCTTCATTATGCGCATATCATCTACTTTCCAAAAATATTTGAATAACCTTTCAGGGTTACTGGTACCATTAAACATATACTATCATATAATTAGGAAAACTAATAGTGTAACAATCCTTAGACGTGTCTTTATTCCATAGTACCATTACCTATACAACATAACTCTTGATAAACATAAATCATTCCACTACCTTCTTAAACCATTGACTGAGCTTCATCATTGTATTCCTCTACACTTTTTTCATCTCATATACCATTTGTAGTCTCTTCATCATCATCAACATAAATACTACCCATACGACCATGCTGATTCTCTTCATGAGATTTTCCTTTAGGGCATTGGTTTTCATAATGCCCGTACATTCCACATTTAAAACATTTTACCATTGTTGATGTCTTAGCAAAACCATTATCCTTGTCCATGGTGTTAACTGAACCTTTTCCTTTGCAATTACTATCTTTGTGTCTTTATTTTCCACACCCAAATCATCTTCCAGTTCCTTTGAAACATTCCCCTTGATGCCTCTTCCCACATGACTTATATGAGGGAAATTGAACTTTCTTTCCTCTATGATCATCATGAAACTCCATCTTTCTCTTATTAGCTGAGTCAGGAATCTTACCAAAGTTGAGATTAGTGATCATATTATGAGATTTATGATTAATAATAATAACAATGTTTCGCCTCCCAAATTCCATTTCATTCCATTGTCCATCATATCCTCCATTATCGTGAATCCTCTTGTTTCCAGCAATTTTCTAAAACCCAAAAAGAATAGTGTGAGAGGAAAAAATCATGCTAGGAAAATAGCATAATAAAGAGGGAGTACCTAAAATATATAACATCTTAGGTTTAATTCTAATATGGTTTTCATAATTCTAGGACTATAACCTATACTTATACTTAACCTTAGGGACATCACTAGACATACCTTAGAAATATCTCTAGGGATCTCACAAAAGTTTTCGTATCCTAGTTTCCAAAGGTTAACTAAACCTTTCCTCTGATACCAACTGTAGAGGTCTGGAATTACTTCCAGTGGACTATAATTGATACCTATCAAGGCACTCCATGGGCGGCTACACCCCCTGGTTGGGAGACACCACCATCCCCAGTGGTAGCCATTTCCTCAAGAAGTCCTTGGGCGGAGATCCACGCTTCGTCCAACGCTCACATGTGAGAGTTCCCAAGGATCAGATTCATTCCTACCTCCTTTTCCTCTGATACCAACTGTAGAGACCCGAAGCTTGACATACATGGACATTACATTACTTTTTCAGAATAATTAATACATAACAAAAACAGACACACAAGGACCATAATAGTTTAGTATCTTTGGAAACTCAGAACATAATCTTCTAATCATGGTGAAAGATCTTCAACATCTCCCATAAAGATCATCCCCTTTTTGTTTTCTTAGCAAAAAACATTTCGTTATATCCTGGGGAAAATAAAACATATAAAGGGTGAGCTCAAATTCTCAGTAAGGGTAAGCATGGAGAAAATAAAACAAACCACATACATTTGAACTTAAAAACATGAACACAATTTTTAAACATCAAGATCTTGAGCAATGACATAAAACATGGCAATACGTAAGGCATAGATCATAAAGAAACAATAATCCTCATAAAATAGCATGGTAATAAAACATGTAATTGTGGAAACCATTAAGCACATGTTATGATTTCCATAGTAGCCAAGGCATTGCTACCAAGACCATCTTAGTGGACAAAGTCCCTTACTGAACTGGGTTTACTTGCCGTTCCAGCTCTGTATTACTGAACCAGATTTACTTGTTGTTCCATCCATGTCTATCTCATGAGATATTAATCTTTACCCAATGCATTGGAGGGAGATATAGGTCCCACCCATCTCATAATGAAATCATTCTTACTTGTGCCACAAAAATAAACATAATTCATAAATCATAACCCAAGGAACAAAATGGGTTTCATAAACATCATCCCATCATAACGTGATCCATATAAAAAAATGGATATAATTTCATAATAAGAAAATTTAAACCATGTAAATCATAGAGACATTATACTTGAAACATACACATATGAAATAATGTCGTCTTAGATGGAAAAATGGTTTTGTTAAAATACTTGAAATGAATTCTTGAGGAAAATATCCTTTGTTCTTCAAAATAATTTTCTTTTCACAAAATGTCATGAAATTTTAAAAGAAAAGGATTTTGATAAAAATAGTCAAGAAATATTTTGGAGTAAGCTTCATGAAAATAAGGCTTTATAAAACCGTAAAAATCCTTTCATGCCCTATAAGTTAAAAAAACAGTCTTCTCGTACTTTTGCCAGAAAAGTCAAAAAGTACCACGTAAAAGAAAGATTACATACACACCATGTAGTAAAATTCAAAAATGGGTAAAATGGAGTTTAAAAATACATGAAACCATTTTTATAAAATAGGGACATGTATGATAAATATAACCCTAGTAAATACTTATGAATAAACAATCTCGGATAAAAATGAGATGGAAAAGTTATCCCTTACAATGATATTTTTGTAAATGAAATAGATCACTTATGTGTATTCACTATATTTCCACATAAAGAAAGTATAAATACATGATAAGATATAAAAATTCATTTCTCACATAATCAAATAACGACATAAACAAGAAAGAGAAGATCAACCCAAAGAATGGAAATTGGGTTAAAATGTTCCCTTACCTTGTGTCCGACTTGACTCGGTCATTCTTTAATCTCCTGAATAATAAACCAAAGTTAATTTATAATTGATTAAGAACCTTTTTTAAATTATTTATACCATTTATATCACTTATTACCATGTTTTAAACATTATGTAACCATTTAAGTTAATTATGTTCGTTTTGTCGATATTTGGTACTTGAGTCAAAAATGGACTTCTTATAATTACATGTTGTTCATGTGGTCAAAGTTTCATTATATCCAGAATGATATTAATGATTTATATATCATATATATCATATATATCTATCATATACATGTATTTATAATTGTACATAACATATGGAGGTAAGAAATGAAATGCACCGTTCATGGAGACGGTAAGCCGTACGTACACATGAAAGCTACTTTCATTCCTATTTCTTATTTTAATGGAATTAAAACATAATTATACATAGGTATATTATAATTCCAATATAATATCATATATAATATCATTAACTACATCCTTTATACATCCCACATAAGGCATTAACGAATCACATCACTTTGAGGGGGCGGTAGTCCGCGCTTCCTCAAATGAGATTATCGTATTTACCGAATATGGAAACCATAATGGCTTGATATAATTGGGAATTAAAGAAGAATAAAGAAATAATAAACATAATATATATAATATATAAATATAGTTCCATCATAATGGCCACCATGAGAGGCATTATAATAAAATCGAACAATCATCGTTTCGTGAGGCGTTAGTTTTCCATGCACGGAAACATTTTGTTATTCATCCATTATATGGATGTGTGTGTAAGTGTAGTTATAATAATTCTCATAAAAACATACTAGTATATTTAGGATACTGTTTTTTTTACAAAATAAATGATTAAAAAGATTTTAGGGGTTGGATAAGTAGAATAAAAGAAAACAACTTAAGAGAAACGGTTGCCTTTAATTTGGGTAACTTCCTTTGGTTTGAACCAAAAGGACTTCTTGAAGTGCCTTAAACCTAAGTTAAGGCTTCTAGAGGGAGGATAGGTATGTATTAAGCTTAATTGGGTAGATTTTGGACGAGCCAAATGGCTTGATAGGTGTGAGTAATTGGATATAAATGGTCTCCTTTTATAAGGGAGAGGAGGGGCTCTTTAGGAAAGAGTGAAAATATTATTTTATAATATAATGAAATTCGGTTTCTAATGGTCCAAAAATCATTATAGTAGAAGATAAGATGACTCATGGTCGATATATAATCATCCAATCAGAATTGGACATTTTTTGGATAATATTTTAATCATTATAATATTATTTATTTAAATCATTTATTAATGAGGTAAATACTGCATAATTATTGTGTCATAAATAATTTAATTTATTTGATGTATAAAAATTATAAAACAAATACCAACATGTATTAAATCATTTTATATTTCCAATGAATATTTATAGTTTAAAATATAATTTATATATCCCCTTTTAAAAATTAATTTCTAAAATATTTTTGTTAATGCCAATTTTGTCTTTACATTAAATTAATTAATCTAATGTGTCATTTTCTTTTATAAGTGGCTCCATGGGGTCCCAAAATCGACTCAAGGATGCCCATGGTCGGAAATTACTCATCCAATAAGGTTTGGACAAGTGTTAAGGTAATTTGGAATTATTATAATATTCTTTTAACCTTGAATTACCCTATTTACCTTTAACTGTGGTAAATAAAAGTAAAAAGTTACTATTCACAAAAAAATTATTTGTATCTAATTGAACCACATTTTACTCCTTGATATTAACCTTGTCTCTCTTATTTTTGAAATTCAACTCACAGAAGTGGTAAAATTAAGTTTTATGAACAATTACAAAAGCTCCTAGGAGGTGAGTAAAAGATGGTGAAAAGTTCAATACAATTTTTTATAAGTCTAAAATTATTATAAAATGACTCCAATGAATTTCATTGAACTTATATAATTATTATGTATCTATTTTGACCTAAAATAAGTTTAAATCAAATAAATTATTATTTAAATAAAAATTTTGTTTTAACCAAAAACTCAGTGTTTTCACTATTTATCAAAAATTTAAGTTTTTCAAAAAAATACCAAAAATTCAGCCTAACCTATATTTAATATTCGGAATTCAAAAATGATGTCTATTTTTTAAAATTCAATACATATAAGTGGAATTAATTAGTTTTAAAATTAATTCCTTTTATCAAAACAAATAGCGTGTTTTTAGGAAACAATAACTATCAAAAGATTGATACTTGTTTATGTCCAATTTTAAAGTGAAATTAATTCCAATGACCAACATTGGATTAAATGGTAAAAATATATTCTAATTACACTTTAAAATCAATTA
This sequence comes from Viscum album, assembly GCA_963277665.1. Taxonomy (NCBI): domain Eukaryota; kingdom Viridiplantae; phylum Streptophyta; class Magnoliopsida; order Santalales; family Viscaceae; genus Viscum; species Viscum album. The sequence goes on along the minus strand of OY728139.1, from coordinate 681,465,308 downwards.
AAAAGATAATATAACCATATAAATTATTGCGATGAAAAAAGTTGTTTTTAATTACAATATAGCGTGTTTTTACTATTCATTAAAATATGAAAGTTATCAGAATAATATAAAAAATTTATCCAAAGTAAATTTTTATATCCTTATTCCAAAGAAAAATTTTATTTTTTCAAATTTAACTTATAGACATGTCAAAAACAAGATTTAAAGTGGGTGTGCCATCAAAAGGCGGCAAAACTGTATTTTTTGAAAAATACTTATTTTATCTGAAAAAATTATTTTGTTCTCATACCATGTTCTAGAAAATATGTAAGATGAATAATAATGTTATAAAATACAAAATTTAGTTAATACTATTCATAAAGTCTAGTCCATAATAATATTATAACAATATATCGTTGTTTAGTGAAACTCGGTATTGCGTACTACACACGCTATCGAGGAAGGACGTGATTGTGTGTAATGCAAGCCAAGTCAGGGTTGCATGTTGTGCAAGACTCCTTTGTTGTTTTGTATAATAGAATCCAACCATATTTCATTTATACATTGAATATATATATATACACTCAATGTTTTGTAGAATGACTACTATCAAACGAACTTGAAATTGTGTGTAACACAATCCAAGAATAGTGTTGCGTATACTGCAAGCTAATACTGTGTTGCGTATAGCGCAAGATAATCTTGGTGTAGCATACAACACAAGACATCAATGAAATTAAAAATAATATTTTTCATAAAATCTTGGGGTGTTACAAAATGTCACATGATTTATACAAGTAAATAAATCGGGAACCCAATGTGGTAACCTAGACCAAAGTACATGAAGTGAAAGTTAATAAACAAATTAACACTATTCAATTATCCGATATTTTTCCTAGTATCTCTATCATCTCTATGATCCTCAACTCAACTGTTTACCATGTTCCTCTTTCCCATACATGGATCCCAAATAACGAAGTCTATTCATGGAGTGAGATGTTCGTTCATAGTGTCATTAATAAAACCTCGTAGGATACCAAAAATGCATCCTTAAAATGTGTGCCCAAGAAAAACATATGTATTCCATGTCAACAAAAATTGATAATGAAACCATAAATGATCACATAAGGAGCACTCATTTTCTATCCAAGTCACCACAATTCCTCTCTATACCTACTTTAGCATTGTGATGGAAGGATAGTCATAATGAATTTTGGTAGTAATCAATATACTGAATCAAGTTTGGTAAACATGTCTATCATTAGTCTCAAGGAATATATTTTGATCAGTACATAAGAACATTAAATTCATGCTCCATCATTTTCTAGATAGTAAGACAATTATATTTTGTGAATGATTTGGGTTGGGCCACATGTTCTTCACACCCCACTAGTTCTATTGTGGTTCTGGCCTCAAGGTTATGATGACTTTCCCAGTTTGTAGGTCTATCATCATCAATGTCAAATGGTGTACACACTTCCTCATTTTAGGGATTACCATATCATTATTATCAAGAAGTTCTAAGTACCAAAAGAAATTACTCTACTTTAATAGTAAATACATACACCAAATTAGTTCACAATAAGTAAGAATAATGTTGGTCATCATGAGAATTAATTATCAATATAAAAAACATGTGATCAACATAAAATATAATTTCAAGATACAATATAAATACTCATGAAATCATTCATTATATATGGTTTTCATGTTTAACATGCACAAAACCGCTCATATGATCACTATCAAGAATTGTAAAACAAGTTTTCCAATACAAGTATCACACTTAGGAAATAAGTGTTTATAAGGGACCTAAACTGTAAGGAACATTCTTCCTTAAGATTTTGGACAAAAAAAACCTAGACCCGTGGAGGAAAGATACATTAGATCAATCCAATTTGAGATTGTACACTAAGATCACCTATAATCGATCCCAACTCAAACACATCAAGGTTCTAGAACAAGATTCAAGATAATTACATTCCAATAGTGAATGGTTTACATCAACATACCTATTGGGATCTACCAATGAATATATAATAAATATTATGTAAAGATGGTTTCATAGATATTCTTAATACATTACCTTTTATCAATGATATAATAATTCATCATTAGATGGAGTCAAAATCAGAAGACTAGGTAACAATATGTAAAATCTATGAATATTCTCAGGGAAAAATATTTAGATCTAGAAAAAAAACTCCAGAACAGATGTTTGTGGATCAAAAACCGTAATTATTTTATAGTAGAAACTTTGGACTTCCAGTTTCAAACATTAATGGGATGGAATTAATTAGGAGAGTTTTAAATATTTTCTTGATTAAACTTGGATTCATGTACGATGTAGAATGAGTAAAAATGGATACATAATGGCCATTAAATATGAATTTTAAAATATTAACCCACACACACATGTTTTGTTCCAATGGTTTGACAAACTATGCACTCATCATGAAGGCCTTACTTCCTCTTTTGAGTAGCTTCATTCATTGGTCACACAATTTTTCAAAACATGAAAAAACAATTATTTTGGAAACTAGAAAATGTCACACTTTTATTCAGATAATGATATTTTTTTAAACCATGCACCTTAAATATGTTCCACACCAAGTTCCACTAGCTCTAACCATATTGTTTCCCAAAGGATCAACATAGTTTGAGAAAACTGTGCTCCAAATATAAACCCTCAAAACTACTTCTAAAACCACCCAAACCATCTAGAACCCCCTAGATATCACTTTAACCAATTTATAATTCAACAAATCAATATTAAATACTAAAATTAATTCATAATTCACTACAAAAAAATCTAGTCTATTACAATATTGAAAAAATATATAAATTGGAATGAAGGATTTGTATTCATATACATTATACTTTTTTACTGATGCACCATTCATTATCCATTCTCAATGAAGATCACAATTGTGGAAGACAAAATACATCATAAATCAAGAGTTAATAATTATATAAGATTAATTACACATCATTTAGGTGGGATTACTTTTTTACACATTATTTCTTAGCAAATAAAATTCAAAATATAGAAGAAGAAGGATAGATTTGGTTTTGAGGGAGTTTAATCCAAGAATATGCATGAGTCCCACATATCCCCATTGAATCCGTGTTTTATATTTATATATATCCATTAGGTAAATCCTCTTGAATCTATGCATTTATACTTGAATTATAATGTATGAGTAAATATATCAACTGATTTGTGAAACTTTTTTCATGAATGCATCAGACTCCCATTCATTTCATTTCATCAAAAAGATCATGTAACGATGGTCGACGTGGATGACTATAAAATGATCACTATATAAATTTAGCTTATATAATTTTAGTATTTTAGTATAACATATGATATTAATCTATATTATATCACCCAATTATATAGTAATATTGAAATGGAAATGGCATCAAATCCCATTACATAAATTATGATATACTTTACATCATAAAAAACTACCCTAAATTCACATAGTTAATATTAAATAACTGATTTTATTATCTCAAATGATACATATTTTTTATTTAAAAACTATATAATATATTTAGGAAATATCTATGTCATCATCTTCCACACGTAATTTCATGCTTTCTTACTTATGGGTGACCACCTACAACTTATTATTGATATTCAATGCTCACCTAAAATGATGACCCCCCTCACCCATGAATGGAAACCTTGAAATAACAACCCAAAGACATGAATCTCTCTATATATGTAATTTCTTATAAACAAAGACTATGTATAACCAATATATTCAAAGTATGATACAATAGGGCTACATCATAGTCACTATGTTATACAATGAAATCCTCTCTCCACTAAATAAAAGACCACATTTTCAACAATTTTTTGCAGTTATCTGATCAATTATGGTATATATTTTTAGGTACATAGGTTGGGATATGGCCTCTAATAGGATTTGTAGCCATTGAAAAAGGATATAATAATAAAATAATGATTCATTCTAGTAATGATGTGTATAGGTGTTATTGTGGAGAAGACACTAATCATACCTTAAACTGTGTGAGTAAGTTCTTGGTTATAGCCCTCTTTCACTTATATTTGACCATTTCATAGGCTAATAGATCCCTAATCCTTCTGTAGATTACTTGGTGGAAGTAATGGTGGAACAATATTGTAGTGAAATCCACCAATGTATCATCCTCTTCATCCACCACCATCTCCTCTATTAGAAGAACCCCTCCTAAGGACTACCCTATCTTCCTCTGAGAGGCCACTTATCATGTAATTATCTCTAATATGGAGTTCTATCTACTATTCACCCATGAATTCCCAATCTATCACATAAGGCTAGTAAATCACATGCCATGTGTATTCATCCTCATATGGTATAAAAACATTCATATCTAAGCTAACTAAATCCTTTTCATGACTCTCCTATCATAGGTATTTGACATTATAACTGTTTATATATATACCTATGATTTCATGAGCCTGATTCCTATCATAAGATAGCCACTCTCTGATGAATACAATACTCATCCATTATACTCTTGATGGATAGATATATATCTTGGATACCAATGTGGGTTGGTATGAAAAGAGTGAAAACTCCATCTCATATGTCCCTATGTAGGTCATGCATAATTTTTTGTTCTTAAATAAATCTATCCTAACTCAATCAAGAGAGTAACTCATGTGGTCAGTGAAGCATGAGGTATACTCCATGATATACTTTCTACCAAATTTCTAGAAAAGTTACTTTTGTATATGAACCATCCTCAATGTAGATGGGAAATATTCTCATGAACAAGGAACATGAACTCAATCATGTAAGAGTCACCTTATATTGGGTATGGATAGTCAAGGTATATTAATGATTCACAATTCCATGTAGAAGGATATATTTTAGGAAAACCATTTAAAAAACATTTTTGTACAAATAGAAACACCAATTTCACTACCTCAATCTAGTCCCCAACTTCCTGAGGATTAGGATCAACTAAGAACCTAGTTGTTATCTAGTAATAGAAATCACAAAATGTACATATTGTACAAAAATATTTATAATTATTAGTAGAATCATCTTATTTTCAATAATTATATGATTTATTTAAGTACACCATGGGTAAAGGATTTTCTCACCATACTATATGTAGAGGTATTTCTCCCTTTTCACCTAAGGGGGATATATCATGATGAGATTCTAGGATAGAGGCCTTGTCACTTAGATGGGAATTTATATAATACTATAATAATGGAATGGTTGGATCAAAACCCTTCCTTGGATTCTTATATGTCTTTTAAAAACATCAAATCATAAATTTTATATGATAAACCATGATTAGTTAAGTATATATATATAGATGAACCAATATGTATAGGGGGAAAATAGAAACTCTTACTTGATGAATTAACCACTTTACTTATTCCCAATAACTAATAATTCATATCTTTTAATTTAAAAACATGTTATTAAAGTCATGAGGAATGGATATTATGAAAATCACATCAACATAAATTTTATTTTCCTTGAATCCAATCTCAAGAAAAATATTCTTCAATTTCAAAAATGCCAAAACCAGTCCTAACTAATACCTCACATCAAGCTCAAGCACTTGGAAAAACCTACTCTAATACCACTCTGACATAACCCAACCCACTAAGATCCCACCTAGGAGGGAAGTAAGAATATTTTTTCACCCAAATCCAACCTCTAATAGGATAAGTACCGGTGATAAGAAGCAAGAAGGCATATAAAAAATATATAAGGCCTTATATTAACGAACTCATACACAAACACATGTAACCCTATAAGATATAATGATGAAAAAAAACATATAAACCCACTAGATTATATAAATTTATACAACACACAATACTCATCTACAATGTATGACAAAAAGGCCTAAAGTGAATATTAAAAACATAATCCTAATTATATGTATAAAATATCACATTGAACGGATGAAATGATTTGTACTCTAAGATTGATATATCCTCATACAAACACAAACCTATATATATCACTTATGAGAAACACTAATATGTTTTAATATCAACATTGATCCTACCATGATCAGCACTAAATTTTTCATCATCTATTTAAGACATGACACGTGTGAAACAAATTCCTATGTTGGGGTGAATATATAAAGGCCCAGTATGACACCCTAAATAGTAAAAATGATCAATAAAAAGTCCATTAATCTCAAAATCGTAAAGGTAAATATAATAATTTATATATTTTTTCAAATTTGGAGAACTTGATATTTAAGAGATTCTCACTCTTTAAAACCCAACTATAGAAGATTCAAAGTCATAAAAACCAAAACAAAATAGAAATACCTAGCTTAAACATGACCCATGTAACCTCAAGAATCCTAGGGTGGGTTCCACTTACATTGAGGAAGAATTATTACCAATAAATGGATTCACAATCCAATAAAAAATAACTATACCTCTTTAAGAGGTTCACATTGAACTAGAGAGAACCTAACTTGATAGATAGAGAATATTCCCACAAAGAGTGGGGAAGTTTCTTACCCTATCGGTTATATAGGGGACCCATTCTTTGTCAGGACCAGAATAGTAAAAACCCACACATGAATTTTAATGGTACTATGCCTCAAGTGGGTTGGGGAGTACCAAAACCTATAAGTACATAGGAGATGTGCAACATTGTCTCTCATGTTGACAAGGGAGTATTGAAACCACATCCACACTCTGATACTCAAATACAAACCCCATCATTGACCTTAAAAGATAAAAATAAATCTATTTATATAATAATGAATGTAATATTGAATGAAAAAAATGAATGGAATAATTTTGATCTATGTGGAGAATCCACATGATAATCTATTCAATTATTTGATGCCAATACACGGTGCTATATCTATGAAAAAATCATATAAGTGAATTTAAGGGTATATAGACACTAGTGGGAAATTCTCCATGTTGTGTTTGGTTAAGGGAGGGAACACACCCTTGTGATTATCATGAACTATGTTTGGGAGGCACAAAATATCAAGGAAAAATGTTTGTACTATTTTCCCTAATATTTAAGCTCGTTTATGTGAACATAACCTAGTCCTGTATCCCACTCCATTGGTCAAAAATGTGCATTTCCCATGCTAACGGGGCAAGTCTTGCATGGCCTGATAGTGGGAAATTCCTTGTGGAAACTTTAACTCCACCCTCTACTTGGTGTGAAATTTATCATTCAATCAGAGGATATCGAATTCTCGGGGGTTGTAACATTTTTTCCCCACATAGTTTCCCCAAAACTACAATTTCCTTGATCAATATCTCCCTCCAACTCTAGATACTCCTCACACAATAAGACATTATCATAGTTCTCTAGCTCTATTTCACTTTTAGGCTTTCTTCTATATTTCTTCTATTTCATCATTCACTCACCTCTATATCTATTCCTCCTCCTGGTTATTCCACGACACTGTAATCTATCTTTTATACAAACATTCATTCCATTATTTGTGTGTGAGAGAGAAAGGTGAGGGGGGAGGGGATTGGTGAGGGAATACTAGTGTTTGGGGAACAATCCACCACTGTTGTGCCACCTATGATAGGAAATGATTTAGATCTATTCTAAGGATTAACATAACCCATGATGAGGGAAAGTTGGATCCAATTATTAACCCTCCAAATAGTCACCCTTTCTTCATTCTCTATAAATCCATCTCCTTTCATCACAAACACTAATCAAAAAAATTATCAAATGAAAATCATCCAAAAAAATATAACACGAGTATAAGAAATAAAGAAAAACAATTTAGTCATTAAATATAAAAAATTATGAAAAATAGAGTAATAAAATTATATTAATCCTTACGTTATTTTTTGGATTTAACTTTGATGAAAAATGCAATCACATGAGGCTCTATCAGTGATCTCATCACAGAACACACAATATTGATTGTCTAATTATATCTCATATCTCTTATCTAAGTAGGGTTTATAGTGCCTAAATCTATGTTGTGATGATAAGGAGGATTAAATTGGGATAATTTTAAGGTTTTAAGTATTTTAATTAAATACTCAAAATAAACCAATCTTAGGGCCCAAAACCTTGACTAAAATTATACCCCCTATAATAACTCCTAATTCTGGACACAACCACGTTCTCATTATTTCAATACCTTAAATCTGTTTAGGTTTTAAAAAAGATTCATATAGATCTCACATGAATGATGTGAATTTAATATATTATTTTAAATATAAAATATCCTAGTATCTAAAAAAATTCAAAAAGAAAATCTATTAGTGATAACCTCATAACAGTTTATTTAAAATATTTTAAGGGTTTATATGAAAAAAATCCCGATCAATACAATATGTGTTATTAATAATTTTATTTTGGATGTTATTTTAGTGATGGGGTACCCTTAAACTCATAAAATAGTACCTAAATTATTATATGGGTTCATATGATAATTATATATCATTACAATATGAGTTATAAAAGATTATATTGTTTATTTTATTTCAACGATGTTGTACTATTAACCACGCAACCCCTGCCCAAATGTGGTTCTCTCAGGTGGGACCCAACATTCATGCTAGTAAGCGCACTATCCAATTTTCCATACTATTATTCCCACTCTCACCCAACAAAGTTGTAATGAATTGATGTGGATATGATATGAATTTTGTATATTGTATTTATTTATTGAACCCACACATGGATGATTTTTTATTTGATTTCAATACATATTCATACCGTGTTGATGATTTTTTGGAGATGATTTAGATTTGTATATATTATTTTAGGATAATTAAAGAAATTTGGTTTTTTATTAATGAAATATGGAAATTAAGTGGTAAATCTAATAAAATGGATAAGAACTAAGAATTTCATTAGTCTTTTAGTCTTTTCATAAGAGTCATTGTTTTGTGGAATATTGTTAAAAGAACTAAAAAATGAGGGTCCTTATTAAATTTTTATATCAAAAATTCAGTGAGGATAGGATTTCATTGTGGTGTGTAAGGGTGATTAGTAATTTTATATTAGTTATTTACCCTTATGGTGGATTTTATAAGATTAATAGATATCCATTTTAAGATTCATAGGATTTTTGTAAGATTAATTAACAATTATGGATGATTTCATAAGAGTTATTAGGGTATATCATATTAGTTAGAAGAAATCTATATGATTCATCCAAACTTATGAAAGATTTCATAAAAGTAATCAAGGACAAAGTAAGAGACATATGCATATCATTTTAGTCATTTTATTGTTATAAAATGTTACTAGAATTGTAAAATGGAAAAGGAATGAGATTATAGAGAAAAACCTAAGATCCATTTCACTTTTATGATAAATATTGTTTTTTGAAATGTGTAAATGTTTGGAACATACATAGAATTCTAGAAAATTTAAACTAGAAAATTATATATTGATCCTTAAAGATTAAATATCCTAAATTAATGATAGAATCATGATTCAATTTAATGTTCATGGTCAATGGATTATTATAGATCTATTATGTTCCATGAAGTAGAATGTCATTCCCAGAAGGTACCTGTAGATATAATACGAGCTAAATATATTCTAGTGTTTTGAGGTTGTTGTGTTGTGAATAGAATACAATATTGAAGTGAGTAATGAAGATGTGATGTCATGGGGGAGATTTGGGCTTGAATATGAGTATCTACAATGATAACTGATACAGTATATGTTTTTATGTAGTTATGGTTGAATTTAATTGCATATAGTTTTTATGTAGATTAAAATGACATATACGACCCTGATATTTCTGGTTATCGCATGAAATTAGAAAGATTGATCCTTTAGGTGAATTTTAAAGATATAATACATATGATGAATTTAAAATAAAATAAATGATCAATTATTCTGTCGATTTTGATGGTATGGATTTTATGAAATTTAAAGTGTTAAGAATTTGGGAAATTATATTCTTGATATTTTAGTGAATATATGTGACACGATAGAGATGAAGAAGCGTGTTTGACATTATTATAATTATGGAAGATAATTCTGATTTTTCTTTTAAGAAAAATGAAAAATATTGTTGCACTATGTAAGGATAAATTATATCGTAATATTTTTAGCCCATTTAAATGGTTCACATTAATTTTGGTTATCATTCATCAAAATAAAAACATATATTTTATTGGATCTATTATTTTGGTTTGGTTGGAGATAAAATTCATAATTTGTTCAATGACATACTATTTATTGTAGATAATTCTTCATAATAATCGGAGACTAGTTTTTTCATGTGATAAATACAACAGCACAACTCGGATGTAATAATCCTTTCAGTATGAGGATTATTTTAACAAATGTATTTGGTAACTTCCTATTTATACACCTCTATGTTTTTAATATTCTTATCAAAGAAACATTATAATAGATTGGATTGAAAAAAACATTGTTTAAACCCCTCTTAGTGTTTTCATCTTTCTAGTGATGATTTAAATTAGTATCATGGCCTCGTTATCTCTTAGTGATATCCCTATAAGTTTAGAATAAATCAACATAATCTGATAAAAAACTAAAATATCCTTTTTTAGAAAAGGAATTCATATTTTATAAAGAAATAATTATACCATACCATATCTCATTGGGTTTGAATATTCATTATTTTGCTTAATATTGGTGTAATCATTTAGGAGAGACTTAAACAATGACTCTTATAGATTATAAGAAGATAAAAAGTGATGACAATACAATAAATTACTTATTATCTTCTTAATAGAAGAACAAACATAAAGAATTCATGTGTTAGAAAACTATAAATATAATTTGGGTAAAAATTCATTATATTTTTGAAGTAAATATAAAATTAATCGAAGATTGGATGAAATATAGTAGTCAATAGTTTAAAGATATAAGAATATGTGAAGATGAATCACTTGATCAATTTATTTATATGTTTAATGTTATTATTAGATCAATATGATTATTTTTATAATCCCTTGAAGAAATTATTTTGGTGAAGAAAAATATGATAATTCTATAAGAAATGTTTGGTATAATTATATTATCTCTTAAATATATTAATCTTGATAAATTAATTTTTTATGAACATCATATCAATCTAATCAATTATGAAACATTAATAATAGAAAAAATTGAAATATATGGAAATAATGAAATATTTATTTCCATAAATTATTTCAAATATTTGAAGATGGAATAAGAGTAAAATATTTATGATAAATAAGAAAGTATGAAATTTTTTCCAAAATTTCGTTCTATTTTTAAATATATCCAGTGGGGGGAGGTGAGTAGAAATGAAACATTTCATTCAAATAATTAAATTATTGGAAATTCCTCCATTTTATTATAATATTACCATGAAAAATAAATACGAGAGTGAAGATGATGAAGTAACTAGGTGTAACACCCTAAGATTTTATGAGAATTATTAGTTTTAATTCCACTGATGTCTTTTGTTGTATGCTTCACCAAGATTATCTTGCGCTATACTCAACACTGTATTAGCTTGTAGTATACGCAACACTATTATTGGCTTGTGATGCACACAATTTCAAGTTATTTCGAATAAAATTCATTTTACACAACGCCAAGTATAGATTTTGATCAATTTATAATTGAGCTATATTTTGAGTATGTTATACGCAACACCAAAGGAAGCTTTCCCTACATGCAACCCTGACTTGTCTTGCATTACACGCAAGAGTGGCCCTCCTCAATAGCTTGTGTTGTACGCAATACCAAGTTTCACTAAACAATGTTATGTTATTCAAATATTATATAAACTAGTCGTTGTGAATAATATTACCCACTTTTTGAAATTTTATAAATTTTTTCTTTCAGAATGGAATTCATTTTTGTATTAGGAATATCGAAATTAGCCTAGGGTGAATTTTTGGTTTTTTTCTAAAAAATTCAATTTTTGATGAATAGTGAAAACACTGAGTTATTGGTTAAAACCAGCATTTTATTTAAATAATAATTATTTTATTTATTTTAGGTCAAATTAGATACATAATACCTATATAAGTTCAATGTAATTCTTTATAGTCCTTTTATAATAATTTTAGATATATAAATATTTTATTGAACTTTTTACCGTCTTTTACCCACCTCCTAAGAGCATTTGCAAATTTACATAAATCTTAATTTTATCACTTCTGTGAGTTGAATTTCAAAAATCAGAGAGACGCGGTTAATATTAGTAAGTAAAATGTGGTTCAATAAGATAAAAATAATTTTTGGTGAATAGTAACTTTTTTCTTTTATTTACCACTGTTAAAAGTAAATAGGATAATTAAGGGTAAAAATGATATTATTATTACCATAATACATGTCCTAATTCTATTGGATAAGTGTAATTAGACTAGAAACAATCTTAGGAATAAAATAAGACCCTTTAGGTCCACTTGGATTAGATTCGGACATTTATTATTATTTTATTTAAAGAAGAGTTAAAATAGTTAAAATCAATGTTTAATAACTAAAGCATTTTTAATATAGGGTTATAAATAAGATAAATTATACTATAAATATTAATTATAAATATAAAAAGATTTAATACATAATGGTATTTTATTTATGAATTTTAGACATTAAATAATTTTATTTATTTATGACACAATGATGATGCAGTAATTACCTAATTAATGAAATATTAACATAATTGATATTATAAATACTCAAATAAATGAAATTTGAGACTTTTTATGAATTAAACTTATTTTCTAGGTTAATATAACATATTATGGTTGGTTAGATGAATTTTTTTCTAAGTAATAATGCTTTTATAAATTTAGAAAAAACAAAATACAAAATAGTGTCAAAATTGACATAAAAGAGTTTTAAAAACAAATATTATATTATTAATTGATATTCTACTCCAAAAAATCTACGATTCGGAAAAAATACTTAAAATATAATTTATCTTACATTAATGAACCAATTGGGGTTCTATTTGTAGTTTATAGAAAGTTTATTAACCATATAATGTAATAATACAAGAAGACACGGTAAAAGTTAAAGTATTTAACTTAGAGTTAACTCTAAATGATAAGGTTAAAATGGTAACCTAAACTTGTCTAAAACCTATTGGTTGAGAGAATTTAGACTCATACTCACCCTAGTCTCGAAATAAGTCACTTTGGAGCCATTATAAACTGAATATGAATTTATTATAAAATAATATCTTAAGTTTTTTCAAAGGTACCCCTCTCCTCTCTTATAAAAGGGCACCTCCTCCCTCTCCTCTTCACTAAAATTTGATCCTTCAAGCTCGGCCAACCCCTGACCATTACTATTCTCAACTTCCCTAGTAACATTATGAAGGTTCTAGTATTCTCAAAAGACAAACTCTAGTCCCTTAAGAGGAATTTTAAAGGAGGTGCGTTGAAGAAGAGGTAATATCCTTTACCGATTCTTTCTAGTTCATTTCTTCTTCTAATTACTCTTCTTTTTTTGTTTCATAATAAAGTAATAACATAAGTATCACTCATATAATTATATTTTATTATAATTATGAACCAACCCTATTTCACCTTTTATCTATCCTACAGAAAACAAAATCATCGCACGTGCGTACGTACAGAATACCGTCTCTACACCATGTTGTATTCTGTTTTTCCACCACCACCTTACTTAGATGGTTATAATGGTATAAATAGTAATTATATATGATTATTACAACATAATATGGATTCTGATAAATTATATAATCTACTTCAATTTCATTCAATAATTATGGGAATGATATCATCGCTCGTGCGTACGTACAGATTACCGTCTCCACGACGCGATGAGATTCATTCTCCATGATTAACCATTTTATATAATAAATAATCATGAAATATATGACATAATAATGATATTGGATTTATGTACACATATTTTTCATTTACTTAATTCCATTCAATTTAAAGGAAATGAAAACAGCATTCATGCGTACGTACGGCCTGCCGTCTCCATGAACAGTGTATTTCATTCTATTTATCGATCTATCATATATATTTATATGATGAATATGTATTATATATAAATCATGTTTTACATTATTTAATTAAGTAAATCAGGATATAAGTAATAATATCAAGAAAAATAAGTCAAAACACGTACGATAAATGAAACAATCTTACCCAAAATGTTGCTTTAACATGGAATTTACAAAAGAACGGGTAATATAAAGTCATAATTTAATCATATATGATATCATAAATATTATTATGGTTATGTTACAAGTTAATAATATGTTTAAACCCACTATACAAGAGTATCATACACATACGGAAGAAATTGTACATAAGGTAATGGATAATTTGGAAATCTCATTTTTATCTGAGATTGCTTAAACATAACTATTTACTGGGGTTATATTTTTCATCCATGTCCATAAAAATGTTTTTCATGAAGTGTTTAATATTATTCCATGTATGTTTAAAGTAATTTTTACCCCTATTTTACTTTTTAATTGTGTTATGGAAGGAATATTTCTTTTTTTACCATATGAGAAACTTTTTGACATTTACAGCAAAAGTATGAGAAGAATGTTTTTTTTTTACTTATACAGCATTAACGGATTTTTGCAGTTTCATAACGCCTTATATTCATAAATATTCCTCTACAATATTTCATGATTATTTTCAACAAAATCCTTTTATTTTAAAATTTCATGTCATTTTTTGAAAAGAAAATGATTTTAAAGAAGAAAGGAAATTTTCCTCAAGAACTCATTTCATGTGTTTTATCAAAACTATTTTCCATCTAAAATGACAGTATTTAAAATGTTTATGTTTCAAGTATAATGTCTATATTATTTACATGGTCTGATTTTTCTTATGATGAAATAATATCCATTTCTTTTATATGGATGATGTTATGATGAGATGATGTTTATGAAACACATTTTAGTTGTTGTGTTATTATGAATGATGTATGTTTATTTTGTGGCACATGAAAGAATGATTTCATAATGAGATGGGTGGGACCTATATCTCCCTCTAATGAATTGGGTAATGAATTATTTCTTATGAGATAGACATGGATGGAACAGAATGTTAATCTGGTTCAGTGATATAGGACTGGAATGAGGAGTGAACTCGATTCAGTAAGGGACTTTGTCCACTATGATGGTATTGGTAGAAATTCCTTAGGTACTATGGAAATAATATCATGTGATTAATGGTTTTCCACAATTACATGTTTTATTAACCATGCTATTTTAGCATGATTGATGTTCCACTATGATCTATGCCTTACGTACTGCCATGTTTTATGTCATTTCTCAGGATTTTGATGTTTAAAAATTATGTTCATGTATTTAAATTCAAATGTATATGGTTTGTTTTATTTTCTCCATGATTACCCTTACTGAGAATTTGAGCACACCCTTTATATGTGTTCTTTTCCCTAGGATATAAAGAAAGGTTTTAGGTAAGAAAACAAAAGGGGGAGATCTTTATGGGAGATGTTGAAGATCTTTCACAATGATTAGAAGATTATGTTCCGAGTTTCCAAAGACACTAAACTAATACGGTCTTTGGGTGCCTATTTTTTCATGTATTAAGTATTCTTCAAAAGTAATGTAATGTATATGTACGTCAAGTTATGGGTCTCTAAAGTTGGTATCAGAGCAAAGGAGGTATGAATGAATCCAATCCTTGGGAACTCCCACGTGTGAGCGTTGGACGAAGCATGGCTCTCCGCACAAGGGCTTCATAAGGAAATGGCTGCCACTGGGGATGGTGGTATGTCCCACCCAGGTGGTGTATCCACCCATGGAGTGCTCTGATAGGTATCAATTCTACTCCACTAGAAATAAATCCATACCACTACAGTTGGAATCAGAGCGAAGGTTTAGTTAACCTTTGGAAACTAGGATGTGAAAACATTAGTGAGATCCCTAGAGATATTTATAAGGTATGTCTAGGGATGTCCTAATGGTTAAGTATAAGTATAGGTTATAATCCTAGAATTATGGTAATTATATTAGAATTAAACCTAAGATGTTAGATATTGAAGGTACTCCCCCTTCATTATGTTTTTTTTTCTAGTATGAATTTTTCCTCTGACAGTATTCTTTTTTGATTTTAGAAAATGGCTGGAAATAGGAAGACTCACGATAATAGAGGATATGATGGACAATGGAATGATATTATCCATGAGCAACCAAATGAAATGGGATTTGGAAGTCCAAACATCGTTATTATGCCTAATCAGCAATGTCATAATATGATCAATAATCTCAACTTTGGTAAGTTTCCTGACTCAGCTAATAAGAGAAAGATGTAGTTTTATGATGATCATAGAGGAAATAAAGTTCAATTTCTATCATGTAAATCAAGGGGTAAGAGGCATCCGGGAGAATGTTTCAAAGGAACTGGAAGATGCTTTGGGTGTGGAAAATAAGGACACAAAGCCAGTAATCGCAAAGGAAAAGGTTCAGTTAACACCATGGACAAGGATAATGGTATTTCTAAGACATCCAAAATGGTTAAATGTTTTAAATGTGGAATGTAAGGGCATCATGAAAACCAATTCCCTAAGGGAAAGTCTCATGAAGAGAATAATCATAGTCGTATGGGTATTATTTCTGTTGATGATGATGAAGAGACTACAAATGATATGTGAGATGAAAGAATTGTTGAATCTCAGTAAATGGTTTAAGAAGGTAGTGGAATGATTTATGTTTACCAAGATTTTTTTGTATAGGTAACGGTACTATAGAATAAAGACACATTTAAGGATTGTTACATTATTGTTTTTCCTAAAGTATTTGAAAGTATATGTTTAATGGTACTGGTAACCATGAAAGGTTATTCAGATATTTTTGGAAAGAAGATGATATGCGCATAATAAAGGGATAAGGAGAAAATAATATGTTTGATAGTATTAATGGGAACATGACTGATATAAAGACAAATTGATATCATGGTTTGAGTATATAGAATTTTTGGGATTTTGGTATGTGGAAAGAGTTACCTTTTGACAGCATTCATGTTTTCACTAAGGTTCTATGGTAATTTATGTTTCAAGAGAATACATGATTAAGGTATTCACATGTTTGGAATGCGATCAAAAAGATATATCTAATGATATATGGGGGAAACATGATGGTATTCACGTGCTTGTTATTTGACCTTTCCAGTAATCATTTTCTTTATACTATGAGATTGGACAGATGTATTTTGGATAAGTCTAAAGATTGGAATGGATTATTTCAGACATCAGATAGTATAGTTTAAGGCTAGAAATTTTTTCGATATTATTTCTGTAATGTTATAATAGTGTAGTTTTAAAAAAAGGTACAACCTGCAAAATGGGTGACAACCCATCGTGTTGGACAAGGTTGCGTGAATCGAACCCACAACTGAAATGTGACAGGACTTTATCACCTACCACTGGCCTACAGGAAGTCCTTGGTTAGTAGAAATTAGATTTATTTTATTAAGGGGTATATAGTTGAAATATAAGTCCATTTTTGGAATCATATACGGTTAATCTCACCATAGATGGACTTATTTATATTTAATAACTTTTGAAAACTTTTTGGTACAAATGGAATAACCTATAGAATGATCTAATAACACTACAAGAATGAAAAATTCAACTTCATTTATTTAATAATGGATGAAGTGGAAATTGTTCATGGAATGACCAACAATGATATTACATTGAAATCAAGTAAGTTTTTATTTTAATTCAAAAATTCTTCAACATTAGGAAAATTATCTTGAAAACCAAAAATGTTATCATAATATCCTCATATTTGATTAATCAGATGGTACCTTAGATCATCACAAATTTATGGCTTTGTGATTGTTGGCTTTTTCATAGCCATTTCCTCTACCACACTCCATCAGAACATAACGGTTAGATTTCTCTTCCATATCCATATTTTCACCTATGTTATCCTATGTGGAAACCCAATGATGATTTAATTTGGGTAACTGGTACATTTCATACTTTAGTTTTTAAAATTAAGTTTTGGTATTCATTTTTACGATGTGGGTTTCTATGAAAGAAACTTTCAAGTAGAAAACCTTTTATAACCTTGATGAATTTTGAGGAAGAAATTAATTTTAAAGGGGTAGAATGTAACACCCCAAGATTTTATGAGTATTATTCTTTTTAATATCTTTGATGTCTTTTTTTGTAAGCTTCACCAAGATTAGATTGTGCTATACACAACATCGTATTTTCTTGTAGTATACACAACACTATTCTTGGCTTATGATGCACACAATGTCAAGTTCTTTCGAATAAAATTCATTTTACACAACACCAAGTATAGATTTTGATCTATGTATAATTGAACTATATTTTGAGTGTGTTATACGCAACACAAAAGGAAGATTTCCCTACACGCAACCCTGACTTGACTTTCTTACATGCAAGAGTGACCTTCCTCAATAGAGTGTGTTATATGCAATACCGAGTTTCACTAAATAATGTTATGCTATTAAAATATTTTATAAACTAGTTGTTATGAATAGTAATACCCACTTTTTGAAATTTTATAAATTTTATATTTAAAAATGGACTTCATTGTTGGATTTGGAATATCGAAATTAGCCAAGGGTGAATTTTTGATATTTTTCTGAAAACATTCAATTTTTTATGAATAGTGAAAACACCGAGTTATTGGTTAAAACCGACTTTTTATTTAAATAATAATTTATTTTATTTATTTTAGGTCAAAATAGATACATAATGCCTATAAAAGTTCAATTTAATTCATTGGAGTCATTTTATAATAATTTTATGTATATAAAAATTTTATTGAACTTTTTATCGTCTTTAACCCACCTCCTAGGAGAATTTGAAAATTTAGATAAAACATAATTATACCACTTCCATGAGTTGAATTTCAAAAATCCGAGAGAAACGATTGATATCAGTAAGTAAAATGTGGTTCAATATGATAAAAATAAATTTTGGTGAATTGTAACTTTTTACTTTTATTTACCAAAAGTTAAAAACAAATAAGGTAATTAAGGGTAAAAATGATATTATTATTACCCTAACACATGTCCTAATTCTATTGGATAAGTTTAATTCAACCAAAAATAACCTTAGGAATAAAATATTACCCTTTAGGTCTACTTGGATTAGATTAGGATATTTATTATTATTTTATTTAAAGAAGAGTTAAAATAGTTAAAATAAAAGTTTAATAACTAAAACATTTTTAATATAGGGTTATACATAAGATAAATTCTACTATAAATATTCATTAGAAAGATAAAAATAGTTCCTACATAATGGTATTTTATTTATGATTTTTAGGCATTAAATAATGTAATTTATTTATGACACAATGATGATGTAGTAATTACCATATTAATAAAATATTAACATAATTGATATTATAAATACTCTAATAAATGTAATTTGATACTTTTTATGAATTAAACTAATTTTATAGGTTAATATAACATATTAGGGTTGGTTAGATGAATTGTTTGTGAAGTAATAATGCTTTTATGAATATAGAAAAAACAAAATACCAAATAGTGTCAAAATTGACATAAAAGATTTTTAAAAAAATATATTATATTATTAATTGATATTTTATTCCTAAAAATCTAATATTCGTAAAAAAGACTTATATAATAATATATATGACATTAATGAACCAATTTGGGTTCTATTAGAGGTTTATAGTAATTTTATTAACCATATATTGTAAGAATACAAGAAGACACGATGAAAGTTAAATTACTTAACTTACAGTTAAATCTAAATTATAAGGTTAAAATGGTAACCTAAAATGTATAAAACCTATTGGTTGAGAGGATTTAGACCAATCCCCATACTATACTTTAAATAAGTCACTTTTTAGCCATTATAAACAGAATATGAATTTATTATAAAATAATATTTTAAGTTTTTCTAAAGGTTCCCATCTCCTCCCTTATAAAAGGGCATCTCCTCCCTCTCCTCGTCGCACAAATTGGAGCCTTCAAACTCGTCCAAACCCTGAAAATTTATCTTCTAAACTTCCCTAGTAACATTATGGAGGTTATGGTCTTTTCAAAAGACCAACTCTAGTCCCTTAAGAGGATGTTTAAAGGAGGTGCGTCGAAGAAGAGGTAATATCCTTTATCGATTCTTTCAAGTTCATTTCTTCTTCTACCTCCTCTTCTTTTGTTGTTTCATAATAAATTAATAACATCAATATCACTCATATACTGATATTTTTTATAAATACGAACCAAACCTATTTCACCTTCTATCCATCCTACGGAAAACAAAATCACTGCGCGTGCGTACGTACGGAATATCATCACTACGCCGTGGTGTAATCTGTTTTTCCACCACCACCTTACATGGATGGGTATAATTGTAGAAATAATAACTATATATGATTATTAAAACATCATACTGATTCTGATAAATTATATCATCCACTTCAATTCCATTCAATAATTATGGGAATGATATCATTACTCGTGCGTATGTACGAATTACCTTCTCCACAACGCGATGAGATTCATTCTCCATGATTAACTATTCATGTATGATTATAAAGTATATATAATAAATAATCATGAAAGATATGAAATAATAATGAAACTTTATTTATGTACATATATGTTTCATTTATTTAATTCCATTCAATTTAATAAGGAAATGAAAACAGCATTCATGCGTATGTACGGCCTACCGTCTCCATGAATGGTTTATTTCATTTCATTTATCGATCTATCATATATATTTATATGTTGAATATATATTATATATAAATCATTTTTTAAATTAATGAATTAATTAAATCCAGATATAAGTAATAATATCAAGAACAACAAGTCTAAACACGTACGACCAATGGAACGATTTTACCCAAAACGCTGCTTTAACATGGAATTTTGTGGCTGCAGCCATTCAGGTAGACCACAACCCGCCATGGACTTTTGTGGGGTTATATGGCTCGTCGTCCAATAATGAGAAGGGGAAATCATTGGATCTTCTATGAAAACTATGTCAATATCTCCCAATACCTATTCTCTTCAAAGGGGACTTCAATGAGAATATGTTCCACAAGGAAATATGGGGTGGAATTGCCCGACCCTATGCACTAATGTCAAATTTTAAGGACGTGGTCTCTAGGGCGGACCTGGTCAATCTGGGATACATGGGTAATCCCTTCATATGGTTCTGAGGTAATAAGGATGGTACCCGCATTGCCGAGCGACTTGACTGATTTTTGTGCTCAACTTATTGGATAAATAACTTCAGCATGTTCTACACCAGCCACATGATGCTCAACTGTTCAGACCACTGCCAAATTTTCATTGACTTCACTCAAGGAGGACGTCACAGGAAATCCAACCGACCCTTCATATTTGAGAGCTTCTGGTCAATAGACCAGGGATATGAAGAGGTGGTCCGATCAAGCTGGAAGAGTAATCACAACGATGTTGGCCTCAATCTCCAACAGGTAACATCTGATCTGATATCATGGAGCAACATGAAATTCCGCCACCCTGATATGAATTGTGATTTCCTTGAAAAGAGACTGCACAACCTACTCAAACAGCTCCCATCCAATTGCAATCTGTCTAGGATTGGTTCCACTTAAAGAGAGCTGGATGTGGCCCTACGCGTTAAGGAAAGATTATGGGCTATGTGGGCGTGGGACATCCACATTAAAGAAGGGGATGCTAATACAAGGTATTTTCACCAGAAAGCTTCATCTAGGTGCCGTAAAAATTCAATCATGTGTATATCACAACCTGATGGAAACAAAGTTTCTGACACCATTGGAATTCACAAAGCCTTGACAGGATACTTCCAGAACCTTTTCTCTATAGGAACTCCTTTCATGTCTGATGAGGGGGAATAATGCATCAGACCTATGATTACCGAAGAGATTAATCGGAAACTCACCAAAGATGTGACGAATGATGAGATATGCCTGGACATGAAACATATGCACCCCACAAAG
Organism: Viscum album; assembly: GCA_963277665.1. Classification (NCBI taxonomy): domain Eukaryota; kingdom Viridiplantae; phylum Streptophyta; class Magnoliopsida; order Santalales; family Viscaceae; genus Viscum; species Viscum album. The sequence continues at coordinate 681,443,417 of OY728139.1, read as the reverse complement.
GCCCTGGGACCGGATTGATTCCACGCCCTATTTTTTAAACAATACTGGCACATCATTGGTCCCGAAATCTGCAAAATTATAAAAAATATCTCAGCATGGAATACAAGAATCTCCACCATCAACGAAATGGTCCTTGTCCTGATTCCAAAAATCAAGAAACCCTTAGTGATCCCTGATTTCAGACCTATCAGCATCTACAATGTATCTTATAAGATCTTCTCAAATATCCTTGTCAATCGGTTGCGCCCTTGGCTTCCTGATATTATCTCTGAAAACCAGAGTGCTTTCGTGTCCAAGAGACGGATCACTGATAATTCAATTGTGGCCTATGAAGTGTTCCTCTACATGGAAACACGCTCCACTACGAAAAGAGGAACCATGGCCTAGAAATTGGATATGACCAAATCCTATGATAAAGTTGAATGACATTTCCTTAGATTCGTGATGTTGAAAATGGGTTTTTTCACTAAATTGATAGATATACTCATGCCTTGCATCTCAACCATCTCCTTCAGAATCAAGGTCAATGGGGAGCTCACCCGAGGATTTTCCCCAACCCGAGGCATGTGATAGTGTGATCCCCTCTCCCCATTTCTCTTCATCTTGGTGGTTGATGTTTTTTCTAACCTTATTTCCAGGGTTTCATCCTCTAATTCTATTCATGGGACAAATGTATGCCGTGAAATACAACCAGTGTCATATCTCTTCTTTGGAAATGAATGCCTCCTTTTCTCTAGAGTAACTATAAATGAATGTTGGGTGATCATCCATGCGATCCAGCAGTATGAGAGGGCATCTGGAAAGTCTATCAATCACAGCAAATCAGAAATATCCTTCAGTGAAAGGGTGCCTCTTTCAAAGAGAGATGAACTTTGTGAATCAGCAGGCATCCATAAGGTCGATAAACACCAGAAGTATCTCGGGCTACCCACGGTGATTGGCCGGTCCAAAAAAGAAATCTTTTTATCTCTAGTTGACAGGATTGAGGAAAAAATTCAAGGATAGACACCAAAACGAATCTCCAAAGCAGGAAAAGAAATCCTCATTAAAGCGGTTATCCAATCTATCCCTAGATATTTTATGTCCATTTTTATGCTCCTGGAAGCCATCGTCAATTTGATTCATTCACACACTTCCAACTTCTGGTGGGGAAAAATGATGGAAGGAATAGACCCCACTGGATGGCCTGGGAGAAACTTTGCAAACCCAAGTCGGAGAGAGGGATGGGATTCCGAAATCTTCTTCTCTTCAATGACGCGCTATTGGCCAAGCATGGATGGAACCTTTTTAACCATCCATCATCTCTCTGTGCACTGTTTCTCCAAGCTAAATACTTTCCCCACACAGACATCCATGTTTCCTCTCTTGGCCCCCGTCCTAGATTCCTCTAGAGAAGCATTTGGGGGGACCGAAATCTCCTTGAAAAAGTTCTGGGCTGGAGGATTAGGAATGGCTCATCTATCAACATTAGGACTGATCCCTGGATGATCAATAAGGATGGTATGTGGGCTACATCCCCCGCCCAACCAGGTCTTGAAGATGCCTCCTTTCAGACCAGGGACTGGGTTGGTGTATAAAAAATATCCATGAATGGTTTAACAAAAGAGACCAAAGAATTATCTTAAGAATCCCCTGGGTCCCAAATGCAAGCCCCAACCATCTTTTCTGGAGTAATGACATATCGGGCGACTTTAAGGTGAGATATGGTTACAGACTTGCTCTTGGAAATCACTCTGTCAACCGGGATGATGGACCATGGTAATCGCTTTGGAAGCTCAACATCCCCCAAAAATTACTCCAATTTTTGTGGAAGGTGTGCATGGGCATCCTCCCTACCATGATCCTGCTCGTTTACCAACATATGGCCAGTGTGGAGTCCTACCCTTTATTCCAGAATATTCCAGAAACTCCTTTGCATACCATCATTCACTGACCATGATCTAAGGAAATTTTGAATAAATGGGGCCTGACTTCAGATGTGTCACTGGATATTGCCTCGGACCTCCCCGATCTTCTGATGTGTTGGTGCTCCTCTCTCTCTTCAAATAATGCAGGTTCAATTTGAACACTGGACTAGATCATTTGGGTTCGGCGTAACGATGTTGTTTTTCACCATGTCCATAAACCTCCTGAATTCTGGATTGAACGGGCCATCTCATGGATTGAGTTTTGGAAGAACCACAATGGACACTATATATCAGGTGTTACCTTCTCCTATCCCCCTCATTGGAATCCCCCAACAGAAGGGATTCTTAAGATTAACGTGGATGTGTCTCTCTCCAAGGATGGGCTTGTTGCTCTCAGTCTCCTAGCCCATAATCATATAGGGCAAATCAATGCTGCAAAATATGAATCACATCATGCCTTCTAGGAACCTACAGTAGCCGAGGCCTCTTCCATCCTTGCAGGTATGATGCTCGCTGTGGAACGTGGATGGGTTGATATCATCATTGAGTCTGACTGCCTCACTCTAATAGATGCTATAAACAAAAACGACAGCAGACTCCAGTCATTTGGCTTCATCACCAAGAGAATTCGCTCGCTTCACCAAGGCTTCTCTTGCTGCACCTTCTCCTTTACCAAAAGGGAAGGAAACAATGTGGCCCATCATCTGGCGGCCTCAGGCCCCTTCGATGACAACCAGCTCTGGCTAGACAATTTCCCTTCATGGCCTTGCATATGTACGTCTCCTGATCTTTGTCATTAATGTTATCTGTCCTTCCTTTAAAAAAAGTATTTAATGGGGTTATATTTTTCATCCATGTCTATAAAAATGTTTTTCATAAAGTGTTTAATATTCTTCCATGTATATTTAAAGTCATGGTTTCCCCTCTTTGAATTTTACATCATGTTACGGAAGGAATCATTATTTTTTTTACCATACGAGGAACTTTTTGACATTTACAGAAAAAGTACGAGGAGAATGCTTTTTTTAACATATACGGTGTGAACAGATTTTTAAGGTTTCATAACACCTTATATTCATGAAGCTTCCTCTACAATATTTCATGATTATTTTCAATAAAATTATTTTCTTTTAAAATTGCATTGCATTTTTTGAAGAGAAAATGATTTTGAAGAAGAAAGGACATTGTCCTCAAGAACTCATTTCATGTGTTATATAAAAACTATTTTTCATCTAAAATGATAGTATTTAATATGTTTATGTTTCAGGTATAATTTATCTATTATTTACATGGTGTGATTTCTCTTATGATGAAATGATATCCATTTTTTTATATGGATTATGTTATGAGGGATGATGTTTATGAAACCCATTTTATTCGTAGGGTTATTATGAATGATGTATGTTTATTTTGTGGCACACGAAAGAATGATTTCATTATGAGATGGGTGGGACCTATATCTACCTCCAATGCATTGGGTAAAGATTTATATCTAATGAGATAGACATGGCTGAAATGACAAGTTAATCCGGTTTAGTGATACAGGACTGGAATGGGGAGTGAACTCGATTCAGTAAGGGACTTTGTCCACTATAATGGTCTTGGCAGCGATGCCTTGGCTACTATGGAAATCATATCATGCGCTTAACGTTTTTCCATAATTACATGTTTTATTCCCCATGATATTTTAGCATGATTAATGTTTCATTATGATCTATGCCTTATTTACTACCATGTTTTATGTCATTGCTCAGGATTTTGATGTTTAAAAATTATGTTCATGTTTTTAAATTCAAATGTATATGTTTTGTTTTATTTTCGCCATGATTACCCTTACTGAGAATTTGATCTCACCCTTTATATGTTTTCTTTCCTCAAGATATAAAGAAAGGTTTTAGGTAAGAAAACAAAAGGGGGAGATCTTTATGGGAGATATTGAAAATCTTTCACCATGATTAGAAGATTATGTTCCGAGTTTCCAAAGACACTAAACTAATACGGTCTTTGGGAATCTATTTTTTTCATGTATTAAGTATTCTGAAAAAGTAATGTAATGTCTATGTACGTCAAGATATGGGTCTCTACACTAGGAAGGTCAATAATAATGGAAATTCAAAAAATAAAATAAAATCAAAATTCTAGAAGAATTTTTCACAAAGTTTTTTAGAACTGTTTTCCAACAGTAGAAGAGGATGTTTCTAATAGTGATGAAAGTGGTGATTAATAATTAATTTGTAGAGAAAATTATTAAAATGTTCCCATGGATAAAAAAGAACTACAATATTTATTAGAAGAATCATGATAGAACAACAATGATTTTTGTATTGACGATGGTTACATTTCAATGGTGTATAATATCATAAATGAAATAAAAATATGTTTGAAGTAAATCAGTAGACACAAATATAAAATTTATCATCTTAAAAGAAAATTAAATAGGCATAATCAAATTCAAATTGAAAAAGAAAATATGATCAGTGAAATTAAACAACAAATGGTTGATGTTGTTATGAAAAAGAATATTATAGATGACATGAATTCCACTATAATTATCAGGGGAATAGAGGTACCAAAAAATAGATAATATTTTTCATATTGAGATAAATAAGGAATGGTTAAAATTTAGTTTTTATAGGGATGATTAATAAGCATGATACCATTTAAAGAAAAAACATTAAACATGCATTATTGTAAGGAAGTTAGAGATTACAAGTGAATGTCTACAAGTATCTCACCTTAAAATAAAACAAAGGATATTGAAGATTGAAGTGGTAATTTTTTTCTGGTTTTTAAATAAATAAATTATAAAAAGGAAAAAAATTATATATTGGATGGGAAAATATCATGTAATTATCCCCAACATACCCAAAAACATAAGTAAGAATTCTATTAAATGGTTTGGTTATGAAAAATAACTGGAATTCATAGAATGGGGTCATAGAGATAAAATTTCGATAATAATTTTTCATAGGAATAAATTTGTGGTTACTGATTGTGTTTTGGTACCGTTGGTCATAAATCTTATAATTCTTGGTAAAATATGTCAATACTAGGATGAATAAGGGAGCATTAATGTTAGGGGATACAACAACAACATGTGTGAATCAATCAGAAAATAAAATAGTTTGAGAGTAATATTTAAGTATACATTTTTTTGTTATTTTCTGAAAAACTATAATATTTTATAATTAATTTCATTAAATAAATACTTTTTTCGACAGCTTTCCCCACAAACAACACTAAACATGAACGAAAACCTGAAAACATTTAGATAAAAATATAATATTTAAATATAACCATTAAAACATATCTACATTATTATTAGTAATTAATGTGAGTAACTACATTATGAAATAAGGGTATAATGAAAATAAAATTTATCTTAAATACTAATTAATTTCATTTAGTATTGAAAAAACAATTAATAAATTCATTTTAGGTTTAAAAATATGTTTTTCTAAAATTGGACATTTATTTTATTAAACTATATATATTATGATTAAATTATAATTTAACATATTGTTAATATAAATTATATATTACTATTAAATTAATTATTAATTGATAGGGAATAAGAAAAATAATAGTTAACATTTGAAAAGACATTTCCCAAATGAACAATCTTTCGCAATATTTTGGTATATTATTTAAATAATGAATTTAAAATTTTTGAAACTTTAATTATAAAAAATAAAAAACATATTTTAATTAATCATAATAATATAATAAATAGATTAATTAATCATATTTTTTAAAAATAATTGGTTTTTAGGTGAATTGTGTAAAATGAAATTTTTGAAAATATTATCGACTTATGACATAACATTAATATAATCATAACATAAAACATATGAATCTTTTTTCCCTAGAAAAAATATATATATTACGATACACATCTAATATATTAAAATAGTATGTTTTAGTAAAAAAATTATTTTACATTTTAGATCACAAGTAATATATTTTATAATATATTTTTAATAAAAAATGCATTAGTATTTTAAAGTTAGTTTTTCACTTTTATATATTGAATCAAATAAAATTGATATTAAAATTATAATCCATGGTTAAAAATAATAAAATAATGATGTCTTTATTGTCAATTATAAATATTATTTTAACTTAGGTTATCATGGTAAAACATTAAATGAAAAAAGTAATAATTTAGGTGGTAAAGGGATTAAAACCTATTAAAAAATGTTTCTAATTGAGTTTTTGAGGTCTATATGGTCCTTATATATTGTCTTATACATTATTTATCAATTTTGGAGCCACTTTCCTTGAGAGTGATGTCCCATTATTGAAACATTTTTTATTTTTACAAAAATTTCATCCTTTTTCACTTATAAAAGGGGCACTCTACTCCTCATTTCCCCTAAAAACCATTAAGATATAGTAATGATCTAAATAAATCTATCCTAAAAACCCAAGAAACCATAATTTTGTTTTTTCTTATCAAAAATCAATCCTTCAATGGTTTAATCCCATTTACAAAGTAGATAGTACAAGTAGTATGGTATAGATTTTTACCCGCTCCTCCCTATTTTATATTAATTTATTTAATTTTCATCATCCTAATTTTTTTCACCATCATAGAGTGATAAAAGTAATATAATTTTATACTATTATATTATTATAATTTTTATACAATCAGAAAATAACTTCCCCATTTCCATTAATAAAAATGAAAATGTGAACCATGTGTTTGGTAGACTACCACCTCTATAATGCAACATGTTTTGTTTTCCATAACTACCTTAAAAGTATGTTTTTAATATGGATGATGATATATAATTATTATATTTATGAAATATACTATATTTTGAAAATAAAAAACATATTACTCTTTTTCCAAGTTCTGGGGAAAATGCAGATATCATCCATGCATACGTGTGGACTACTACCTCCATAAGACAATCTATTTACTTTTTTGATTTCTTCATCACCATACATGGATAGTCATTAGAATAGTTTTAGAGAAATAGTGTTATTTTATGATATGAATAAGGTTTTTTAAATACCAATTATATAATATATTATTAATATAAATGATAAAAATTCAATATAAAATATATGGGCTTAAATAATAAAATAAAGAAAAAACAATATATTAAATACTGGATGTCAGATAATAGGTAAAAAACTGATATATTTGTGGATAATTTTTATAAATTAAAATTATAAAAAAAATTCAGTATGTATATTGTTATTAATTTTTCTATTAATATATTTATGTTTTCATATATATTAAATTAAAACTCTTTCATGGAAATCAAGAGTAAAGGGAAGGTTTTATCTCATTTTCAACTTCAAGGGACAAGATTGATTGGCTTCTATAATTTCATTTATGTGATTTAATCAATAAAAATTTTCATTATCATATGAAAATATGTTCAATTCCACAAAATTTTAATTTTCATGTAATGGCTTTCCACTCAAATTCCATTTATTATTCATCACTAATTCTTTAAGAGTTTCATTGACTCAATTTAAGATTCTTTGGGTTATAATATTTCTTATTTGAATATTCATTTTCAATAATTCAATGATCCTAACATTCCCAAATTTTATAGGGTGTTTCATTTTTTCTTGTTGGTAAATTACTTTAAATCATCACTAAAAACCACTTTTATAAAATTCATTGCTAAATATTGTGTTACATTTATAATAATTACTCTCATTCATTGTAATGAATCTTTTGTACCATTTTTATGTTTTCCCTCCATATAATATTATCCTCGCTCACTAGGAATTTTAATATGGATTATTTTATATTATTTTATTAATTTTATTGGCCTCATTTAAAATTATTATTTAATAATATTTATATGATGTGGGTTATCAAAAAAAGTAATATCAATTTTATTTAAATAATGAATTTATATTGTTTCAAAATAAAATTTTTCATTCTTAACTATAAATTTTATCATAACTATTATTTATTTTCAACGATCTTATATTTTTAACTCTATATAATATGGTTTTTATATCTTTTTTTTACACACTCAAAAATGTTTTGAATGTAATTTTCACTTCACCTTTTATAAAAATTGCAAGTAGGTTTTGTGAAATTTTTTGGGTTTTAAATTATTTTTTCCCTCTATGTTTTATCTCTCATGAAGTGATGTTTTTATCATCCTAAATATTTTATTATGATATTATTTATTTTTAATGTGATATTTTTTATATCTTGTGCCCTTTTATGTTTATGTTTTGTAATGTTTTTTTGGAAATTATATGAATCTAATTTTATCACATGGTTTCATTAATATATATTTATTATTGATCTTAAGTGGAACACATTTTTATGTACGATGATGGGTGGGGTCCTATATCACCCTCTGTAACATCCCGGTTCCGAAATCCACCTAGAGGCGCCCCGTACCCGGTTGGTCACATGGCCTCAAGCGCATTTTCCCAAACACCAGAGGCTGCCGACTAGTAGTGAGGGCCTTGGGTGTGAAAGTGGGGAAACTATGACCTCATTGTAAGAGTACACAGCGGAAGAAAAACAAAAAGACAACAGTAGAAACCATAACCATCCATACAAGAGTAAACGATAAATAGTAGAAGACTAACAGTAAACAACTGGATCACACACACGTATATATAAAATGATGCCTGATACATATGTCTAGAAAAGCAGCCAAACAAGTCACAATGCTGAATACAATACTAAACCAAAGTGCACAGAAAATAGGTAAACTCCTCAGCATCGCAATCCATAGCTTGGTCCAATGCTCTCCAACTCCACAGCAAGTCAAGTACCTAATGTAGAAGGGTGTTTTCCCTTATCTATACCTGCAACAACATAGTCTATTTGGGCCCAAAAGCATGGCCCAAACTGGTTGTGAGACAAGGTCTCATTAGGAAACCACCCAAAGATCTGTGTCTAACAGTCAATGAATACATGGCATGTAAAAGTACAGGAAACAATAAATATGAAAGCACACAACAGCTACAATCCACAGGGTCTAGCATATAAAGTACACAAGTAACAGCCAATCCACAAGTAGAACAAAAGGTAACCCCCTGGGTAGTTCTCACAGCCTAACCCTTATGATTCAACCTACAAGTACTAGCAACCCTCTAGAGGCACACACAGTCTCACCCCTCTGGTTCAGTTGAATAATAGACTCTCTAAAGAATCACTCACCGCCAATTCCCCCTATAGTCTCGTATCGTACTAATGGATCTCTGGGGAAGCACTCAAAGTCTCATTCCCCCTGTAGCCCATGTCAAGGAATTGTTTCCTCTGGAATTGGGAATGACCTCGTTAGTTTAAGGTTCAAACATTCCAAGTGGTTTCTAATGGCTTTGTTCGTAGAACCGGAAACATCCAATGATTAAATATCCATTTGGACCTACTTTCCAAAGGTAGGTGCTCATTAGTTGTGAACTGATGAGACTTATGAATTTTTATTGGTCGAGAGGATGGGAGGTCGGACTCATCACACCCTTTTGGGGGGACTTATTGTCTACTCCGGGACTCTCTTTATAGATTTAAGTTATGTTCATGAATCCTTATTAAATTACCAAGTATAAAATGAGCTTTCCTTTAGATATGACAATCAATGATTGAGATGTAGGAAATTTAGAGAATATTTTATATGTATTCGAGGTTCTTCATCGATAGGGAATCATCTGTATTTGTTAGATATTCTTAGTCAATGGTATCCTTTAATAAATTATATAAAAGTCTCTTGGTCATTATAATGACCATACTAGTTTTAAAGCCACTCAATGGGGCACTTGAAGTTTATTGTCATTCAGAAGGACATAGATTATTTCAAAGTTGGGATCGTACCTGCAGATGGGCTACCTACGTATCCTTTATTTATAAAAGGAATCAGAACCCACGTAGTTCAAGTAAGTGAGTATGATGTTTATGTATGATTGATGGCTCAAAAAAGATTTCATAGTTACTTTTACACTCTAAGCGCACGTGAGTCATGGTCAGTGTGAGAAACAAGAGGTATTGGTGAAACCAGACAATTGTGCCATGAAAGATGAAATCATAGAAAATGATGTGGATCTTATGTATGTATGACTTCCCAAATAGATGAGGATTGGGATTTACTTCAGAGAAGAAACCCGAGAACAAGGTCCATAAATTTATATGTACTTTATGGAGATATGAATACTCTAACTTGGGGATCACTCCTGAGGAAGATGCCCAAATTAGGAGGGGACTTATGATTTAGTTTTACTCCTGAGATGGAAGCCCAGATCAAAAAGTAGATTAAGACTGGTTAAGATAAATTAAGACTAGGAGCTTACTCCCAAGGAGGAGGCCTAGGTTAAAGGGATTTGAAGACTAGGGCTTACTCCTGAAGAGGAGGCACAGTTTAAGGGAATTTTAGAATTAAGGGACTTGGGGCTTACTCCTAAATAGGATGCCCACATTTGATACTGGGGCTTACTCTTGAAAAGGAAGCCTAGATTTGAGAAATTATGGTTGGGGCTTACTCCTGAGGAGGATGCCCAGATTTTGGGGACTTTGATATTGGGACGTACTCCTGAGGAGGATGCCCAGATTATGGGACTTGGGGCTTACTCCTAAGGAGGATGCCCAAATTAATGAGGACTTGGGGATTACTCTTAAGGAGGATGCCCAATATTAATGATAATTTGTACTGGGGATTACTCCTGAAAATGAGGCCCAGGTTAAAGATTATCCCATCTTAAAGGATGAGGTTGAATGAATGAAATCTCTAACTTTAGTGATGTAAAGATGTGTAAATCACTAGGTTTTGAGAGATATTCCACAGAATTCCTTTTAGATAAGGAATCCAATAAGGAAATCATGCCATGAATAGATTTGGAGAGAATTCTGAAGGCTTAATCTTGAATAGGAGAGGAGGATAGGTGTAGGAGGGGTGAAATGGGTAGGAAGGGCACCCAAAAAGAGAGGGGTGCGCAAGTCCTGCGTGGGCGCGCAAGTCTTGGTCGTGCAGGTGTACCTGCGCGACACATGGGTACTTGCACGCCGCTCAACCCTTAAGGTAGAACTTGGTCGAGGCTTGGCTCAAGCCTTTAGTACTATCCCTGAAGGCTTCCAGAAGAGGGGGGCGCAAGTTGTTTTGAAGAGGTAAGGCGGAACGCAAGTGTGGACATTTCCCTTAAAGGGCTGGCCACTCAGGCGTGCAAGTTTTGATGAGTTTCAACACTTAGGCCTTACTCCTTCTCTTTAGATCTTCCGTTCAAGGTAATAAATTACCTTAGAAGTGTTCAGAAGCTTTGAGAAGAGACTAGGGCGCCGGGAGATCAAATCTGAATTTCTGGAAATTTTTTCTCCTTTAAATGGGGGGCCCACATAGGTATTTATAGGCTAGAGAGAGCCTGGGCGAAATTTCAAAGAGGGCGCGCAAGTCACCTCTATGACCACTGGAAGGCGCTCAAGTATACTTACGTGACCTTGGTGGAACATGCGCGACCCAGGTGTATTTGAATCTTGGTTCATGCCTTTGTCACTTTTTGATGTTTCTTTAAAGGATGAATCACTTTAGGTTCAAGTTATTTCCCTTTTCATTCCTTTAGACTCTGTGATGGAAAAGAGCGTCAACAAATTTCCCCCCTTAGAGTTGGATCCGAAAGAAATGAGGACCTAACTCTGAGGAAAAGAAAAAAAACAAAAGGAAAGGTGGCGCGAAAGTGTTGAGCGCGCAGAGGGCGGCGCGCAAGTGTTGAGCGCGCAGAGGGCGGCGCGCAAGTGTTTGAGCCACGCAGGTGTCGGCGCACAAGGGTGCGGCCTGGCCTATATATATGCGGTCATTCCTCACACAAAGCACCAAATTTCAAACTTTCGATCTCTCACCATTCAAGTTGCTTCCATCACACAAGTTACTCTATTTTCCACTATTTTTCACTGTCTCACAGCTGTCAAGGTATTTGTACTTTAGCGGTGATATTTGCACACCAAAAACTTCCGCGACACATCCATACTTGCGCACCAAAATTAGACTTGCACACCTTAATTCCGTTGCCATTTTTTTCGAATTTCTTCAAAAATTTATGAAAAATCAATCCATTTAAGAGTTAATTTATTCAACTCTTGTATAGATTCAATGGCTCCTAAGAGAATCAGAACAGTTGATGAACTGGCTAGCAAGAAAATTGATGATATGATGAGCATCATTGGCCATGATTATTATACTGTCTGCAACAGTACTCTACCAGATTTGGATAAATATTTGAAGAAGTGTCATCGTGACTTCCCCCAGAGCATTTATCTTCCTCTGTATGGCTATGGTCATCTGTGAGAAGTTACCATTCCAGAGGCAAAGAACTATCTCCCACTTTCTTGGTTTCAGAATTATACCTACTTTGATTCAGCAAATATCTCATGCGGAGGAGTATTTATAAATGCTAGAATAGTGTAGAAGGCCCATATGAGGCATCATAGCCCTTTTACGCCAGATCTAAAACCTCATAAGCCCGAGATCCAACCACATTGTTATCCCTCAATTTTATGAAACTCTCAGATGGATCAATCGAAAGGCTGCAAGAGAAGCTAGGACTTCCATCCTGGAGGAGGTGTGAAGCCAACTTGGATGTGGGCATACTGGGTGCGACAAACCTGTGAAAATTTTGTCAATGATTTGAAATGATTTGTGATATATGAAGCCGTCTCGGCTGGGAAAACATATGTTTACAGGCATGATAACTTCGTGTCGGAGATACTCAGCCATTGGAGCCTAGAAACCAATTCTTTCCATATGACTCATGGAGAAGTAGGCATCAGTCTGTGGGATGTCCACAAGATCTCAGGGGCTCCAATTTTGGGTGATATGTATGATGAATTCATCCCTCCCAAGGTGACTTGGAATGATTCAGAGAAGACTTCGGCGTTATCTCGGGAATTATTGAAAATCTTCCAGAAGCTCAAGAGTTCAGAGACCTCCTTAACTCATTCAAGAAAGGATATTCATCCAGAGGAGTGGATGAATATGTTTATTATCGAGAAGCAGGAGAAGGATTCGAGGGATAAGGGATCGAAGGAGAAGGGATCAAAGGAGAAGGGATCCAAGAATAAAAGGCCCACTCGTCCTACTACCTTCCCCAAAACAGAGAAGAGGGGTCCTCCTGGCACATTCTGACCGACTCTGGAAGCAGGAGAATTTGAGAAGTGGGGATATGAGGTGAATCAGAGAATCCCAAAGAAGTCTCTTCTAGTGGGATTTTTATCCTTGTGGCTCAGTGTTTATCTTCTGCCAGTAAGGGATTTAAATGGAGGTGTCTGTCCAGGGACCTTCGTTATCACAACTAAGTTGGCTGAGGGGAAAATGGTTGGGTTGGCTACCCTCATTTTAGAAAATATTCATAGGATCTTACTCCATGTCTTCATAGGTAAGTCTCCTTTGAGAATAGTAGGACCATTCCAAGTTTTTTGGGGATGGATCGCCACTCACTTCATGATTTATAATGTACAAAATGGAGTACAGATTACTGGAAGTTATTTCAGGCCATCAGTGCAGGAATTCTCTGGAATTGCTCCACTAGCTCTCAACTCTTATGACATGAAGGTGAGGCTGAGCATGTATAAGGAATTTAATTTCTTTCCTTATGGAAATCTTCCAACCGATCGGTTTGTTGATGACGGAACAGCTAGCCTGGAATTAAGGGAATATATGCTGGCCTGCATAGATGGTGTGCTGGTTTCCAAGATTGATGGAGAAAATATATGCGAGGCCTATTCTCCATATAGATTTGCACGTCAATTCAAGTGTTTGCAGCAGACTGTTGTATCTCCCCCTGTGCATGTCAGGTTAGAGAAACATCTGATGGTTGCCCGACAACTATGGTTGCTGATATCTAGGGAGAAGACTAGGGCAGCGTTTGAGCTACCAATTGATAAAGCGGAAAATAACTTGACTACATGGTATTCCGATCACTGGATAGCATCATACCCTAGAGGGGTGATGAATCGCCAGGTTTATCAGGTGGGGAAAAGGAAGAGGACTGTATAGAAAGAAACCCTTCCTCGTGAAGGTGATGCTTCCCCACCTGAAGTTGATTCGCCAGATTCCTCATCTAGGACTGACTCACCGGATTCCCAAGATGGGGATGATGAGGCATAACAAACGGCAAAGTAGTCTCGTGCCCGATATAATCCTCCAGTCAGAATCAAAAGACTCACTCCATAAACTCCTAGTAAGTTACTTCATTGTGGAAATTTTAATCAACATTACTTTATAGAGAAATAAGTCTTATTTTATTATTCTCTATCAGTAGTTGCAGGAGCTGGGAAGAAACTGAAGTCCAAGATTGTAGGACCTTCCTCGCAGCTTTATGGTAAACCTATTGAATATCTACAACCAGAGGCTGTCCAGACATGGTAGAGTTTATACTGTGGTGCTGAAACTGCCTGGCTAGATTTGTGCGAGGGGCTACACCTCCCTGGAATAGGGAATATTCTAGATTCTACAGATATCCATTTCAAGGATAACCCCAATGAAGTATGGGATTATATCAGAGAGCTGGAAATTCTCATATATGACACTGACGATTCCCTTCCTGTCACCAAGCGGGTGAAGGAAATGATAGATCGTGGCGCCACTGAGGGGACTGATGCTTCCGGATATGAAGAGTGGCATGATTATGTGGATCCTAAAGATGTAAGTTTTGTTTCCTTATTTGCTTTGGAAATTGATTTCAGTCAAATATTTGTTACTCAAGGAAATTATTTTCTTCATCTTGCATCTTGAAAAGAAAGGAACTACTGAGGTTCCTTCACCACAATATAGCCCTGGTGGTACTGCCATCGGGGCTGCTACTGAATCTCCTCGCGAGTCGGGAGAGATATCTCCAGGTCAGCAGGCCATGGATGAGGAGCTGGAAATGGATTTCCATTCTCCAATTCAGGTACCTGTAATGGAGACTGCCGACACTCCCAAAAATCCAAGGAAGAAAAGTAACAAAGGAGTAAGTACACATCTAAATGATTCATTAGTATTGGTAAGTCCTTTGGGTAATCATGAGTCTTAAACCATGAAAATATTTCTCATTTTCCTTGGGATTGTCGGGGCTTCTTCAATTTCTCCTCTGAGGGAGAGGACTAACCCTCCTTTGAGGACCACGAAGAGTACTGGTGAATAATCACAAGTTCAGGCTGACTTGGCCGCTCCTGGAGAAGAGTCAGTGTCTGTTCCCAGTATCCCTCCTACTGCTGTTTCAAGAAGAGAAGAACCCGCTTCTGATAAGTTAACAATGCTTCATAAAATGTTGAATGAAAAATCGACTGACTTCCATTATGTAATACTTTAGGTTCAACCCCTGCATTAGAGCTTTTGGCGGCAATTTCAACTGACACCGCCACTTTATCTGAAGAAGTTGTCCAAGGTCAAAGACCGCATGATGAAGGTCACCAAGAAGACATACCAAATGTTCCCACTTGTGAGATTGACCAAGATTCTGAGATTACATTGGATGAAATGATGGGGCTTGGCGCATCTTTTGAATATTTTTTATATCATGTTAAATTACCATGTAATTTAGAAGATTACGGACATGAGTGTTATCCTTCGTCTTGTTAAAAAATAACTTCTGATTACATGTCTGATCATGATCGGTTCAAATATGTAGTTCTATATGAGAAAGATGCTGAACTACCAATGCCTGAAGGGGGTACAGAAAACCCTACTATTGTAGAGACATTAGCCTAGGTGGAGTTGAACCCCGTAGTGCTTCCTCAAACTCACCCTGAAAATCATGTTGAAGCTAGGAAAGACGGGGATGATTCTTCTCAAGTTACCGATCTACCGTTGCGTAAGGGATAACAATATTTGCAACTGTACTTAATTTTCAAGACAATCAATTAACTTTTGTTATCGTTTGAAACTAACCAAATCTTTCAATTGATTATGCAGGACCATCAATTTCAGTGGCAAGATCTGGAGGTGAAGCTTCAGCCTCCACCCCAATGGGAATTGAACGTGAAAAATCACAGGTCAGGGGGAAAGTAGCAGAATAGGGCACTTCCCTAAGTGCGTTGATCCCGGATTATATTCCCCCCTGTGATAGTGATGCTGAGTTGGATCCAGAAGTACAAAAGGCGCTCCAATTTTCATGATGCAAGGCATGGAAAAATATATAGAAAATAATATATGAAGTACCTCTTGAAGAGCTGTCATCAAAGATCCCGCGACTATCATCCCTGTTTGTCATGCTGGGACTTGGAGGTTTTGGATATCAAGAGATCCATGCCATGGTAAAACAAGTCATCTTAAGGAGGGAGCAGGAGAAAAAGTTCCGTGAAGATATGACCAGGGTGAAGCTGTCAGCCAATATTAGTGAATTTGAGGATGCGGTATCCCGAGATGAGGCTGATTATGCTGCCAAGATGAAGGATCTGAAACATAAGATCAAAGATAAAGTCGTCCAGCAAATTCACCTTCAGCAACAGTTAGATGCTGTTACTAGGGAACTTGACCAACTAAACAATTCACTGGAGGGAGCTCAAACGAGTGGTATGAAATCCATCATAGATTCCAAGAAATCACTCCATCAAGATAAAAAGACTGAAGTTGGTCGAGTGTATGAGCTTCAAGTGGCTACTGATGAAGCTCGGGATGTTGTACATCAATTGAAGACTTATGTTGACAGCCTCTTGTAATTTCTTGGAAAAGAGAAGAGACTCCAATCTGTGTACTTCCTTCTAATTCTTGTGCATCAAATGAAAAACTCTCTCATCTTCAATCATTTGTGAACGCATTTTCCTTTGCTACCTTCTTTAGATTTTTACCTAAGCCAATGGGCCTAGTAAGAATAGTTTGATTTTTTTACTAGGATTATTATAAATAACCCTACAAACTTTGAATATTTTAATTGATCAATATTACCTAAATCATAAAAAATATATATCTAGTGAGCTGGAACTTGACTTTTATTCAGAGTTCCATTGTATTTTGTGCGAAGTTTAAAGTCATGCACGTCGGACATAAAAAGGATAATGTTTAAGGTCGAAATATCTTTGACTAAAGGGATTAAAAAATGGACTCAATTCCTTGAAAATTTGTCTGAAAACATATTACCACACTCAAGTATGAGGGAAAATATGTAAACTATGACTTAAGAAATTTTGAATTTGAGGAATGTTATGAAAAAGGGCTAAAAATAATTTAAAGAAGTAGTTCCCAAGAATGAAGTTTCAATTATTTAACAAACCCGTTAGGGGGTTGAATTATGCAGGGCCACCTAAGGGCATTGGCTGCATAGTCAAATAATAGCATCTTTTGGCTGACATGTCTATTATGTAGACTACTTATGCAAGGCCGCCTAAGGGCACATGCTACATAGTCAGGAAAAATAATTCTCAGAAATTTACTTTTCTACTGCTAAAAATCCAGTGAAAGTTTATGGGGATTCCAATTTTCCAAAGCATAGAGTTTGTTGTATGGAGAGAGGTACTTGAATATGGGGAAGATATTTCCAAGCAAGAACGTCTAAGAATTGGATGAATGTCACTCCTACAAAGGTCTGACCCAAACGTAGGGAAGGAAAATATAAACCATAAACTTGAATATTTTTAGATCATGAAAAAGAACATGGGACAAATATATTAAGGATGACTATTTTTTCAGATCCCTACACATTGTCATTAAGACCAATAAGTAAAAAAAGAGGTTTTCTTTCCATGAATGAAGTTACAACTATTTAACAAACCCGTTAGGGGGTTGAATTATACAGGGCCACCTAAGGGCATTGGCTACATAGTCAAATAATAGTATCTTTTGGCTGACAAGTCTGTTATGTAGACTGTTTATGCAAGGCCGCCCAAGGGCACGTGCTGCACATCCAGGAAAAAGAACTCTCAGAAATTTGACATTTTTGTTACTAGAATTCAAAAAAAGGGTTATAAAGATCTGAAAATATTTAAGGTTAAGATTATGACACATAAATATGGGTATTGTCCAATGTATGCAGAGATACATAGATCAATGCTAACCATAATCATGTTGTGGATGGGTCTTGAATTGAAATGTTGGACTTCACTACGTATCCCATAAGGATGGGAATAAATCCATACGTAGTTCTTGAAATACAGTTTAACTTCATGTGGGACGAAAGTATGGGAGATCTTAGTTTAGGGTCATAGAGCTCAGACCATAATAATGAATACACAATGTGTGTTTTCATGAGGAATTTAAATCCAGGGGACTGAAAGTGAAATTTGGGGTTAGGCCCAAAGACTTGGGGCTAGATTAGAGGGACACTCGAACATTCCTACTTATCCCGTAATGATGGTAATCAAGCCCACGTAGTTCTAGGAATACCCTCTGTATAAATTTGGTTCGTACATGTGAAGGGTGAAAGGGGACATCAGTGCAATGATGGTTTGACCTAAGATAAAAGGTTCGGGCATTTCCATGTATGTACGTAGTCTTTGGAATGTAACATGATTGGAAATCAATGTGAATAATGATTCCCTCTCAGGTGAGGGTATCAAAGAATGTTGTAGTTTATGGTCATACAGGACAAAAGTGATGTATATTTTAATGTCATATAGCAAGGACAAAGGTGAACCAATATGAATAGATTGGTTTTGGGATTGAACCTTGGGAGGTTGCCTACGTACCCAGTCCAGAAGACAAGGATCAAAGTCCACATAGTTCAATTAAAGAATTAATTGGTGATCAAGTTGTTTTTTAGGACAACAATCTAAAAAGAAAGTATTGGGACTTACGCATGGTTAGCGGCCCATAGAAAGTGTTATGGTTGAAGTTTACTCTAATCTCACGTGAGTCATACTCGGTGTGAGAAACAAGAGGTAGCAAAAACCCTAACGATGCACAGTTTAATGTCATGCATGACATATTAAGGGAATTTTTAATTTAAAGTATTGTAGTGAGGAATATTGGTGCTTCACAATTTAGTGTCATGTAACAGGGAAAAAATACAGTTTAATGTCATGTAGGACGTATTAAGGGATTTCTGTACAGTTTAGCGTCATGTAGTTAGGACGATGGGGACAATACAGTTTAATGTCATGTTGGACAAAAAAGGGGGACTGTGCAGTTTAATTTCATGCAGTAGGATAGAAGAGGACACAGTTTAACGTCATGTTGGAAGTATTAGGGACTTTTTCATAGTTTAACGTCATGTTGGATGAAAAGGGACAATACAGTTTAGCATCATGTTGGATGATGGTGCGAATAGTTTAAGGTCGTATGCATGGACCATAATGGTTCATTTTAATGTCTTGCTAGACATGAGGCATGAAAATAGTTTAAGGTCATATGCATGGACCATTACTGTATAGTTTAACGTCATATAGAAAGGATAAGGGTGACACAGTTTAACGTCATGTTGGACAAAAGTGTGAATAGTTTAAGTTCATATGCATGGACCAAAGTTATGTATTTTAACGTCTTTCTAGATGTTTAAGTATTTGCATTACACAAAATACTTCTTCAGAAATCTGGAATTGTTTGGAGTAGTGATGAGTTATCCATCCATTGATATTAAATCATCAGCTCCATTATAATAGACCTTATGTATTGAGTAAGGTCCTTCCCATTTTGGCTCAAGCTTGGGAGGTTTCTTTCCTGGTATCATTAGAGTTCTGAGAAATAATACCAATTCTTCCTGAACGAATGAATGAATACGAACTTTTTTGTTGAAAGCTCATGCTATTCGATTCTGATAGACTTCCAAGTGGTGTAGGGTGCACAATATTTTCTCATCTAACTGTTCCAATTCATCCAAAAACTTTTGAGATTTTTCATCTGTAGATGACTGATCACAAATGGCTACTCTGAGTGAGGGTAATTGAACCTCAATTGGCTAGACTACTTCCGTTCCATATACCAATGAATATGGAGTTGACCGCGTTGTAGTGCAGGTGGTGGTCTGATAATCCCATAAAGCATGAAAGAGTTTATTAGTCCATGACTTATTATCTTTATCCACCATCTTTTGCAGTATATTTGACAGATTCTTGTTGAAGGATTCTATCTGTCCATTGGCCACTGCATGATACCGAGAGGAATGGTTGGATTTGATGTTGTATTGTTGATACAACTTCCTTACCTCGGATTAACATAAGTTGGTGCCATTGACCGACAATATGGTATGAGGGACACCAAATATGGTAATGATGTTAGACTTGATGAAGCTAGTAATGCTTTTAGAACTGACTTCTTTGAGGGGTATTGCCTCTGCCCATTTGGAAAAGAAGTCAGTAGCAGTAATAATATTATTCAAATGCTTGGCTGTAGCTGAAGGATAAGGTCCCACTACATCCATTCCCCATGTAGAAAATGGCCACGATTATTTAGCTATATGAACCAACTCTGGGGGTTGATGAATGAAGTTGTCATGTACTTGGAAAGAATGACATTTCTTTGTGAAATCAACATAATCTTGTATCCTTGAAGGCCAAAAGTATCCAAGCCTTCGAATTTTATCAGATAGTCCATGTCCAGACTGGTGGGAACCACAGACTCCTACATGCACTTCTTTCATGAAAGCCATTGTCTCTTCACCATCAATGCATCTGAAGAGAAATCCATCAAAACCACTCTTATAGAGAATTCTCTCTGGGTGATCTGGGCTATCATAAAGAGTAAAATTGACCACACATCTCCAGAATTGTTCTTTCCCGGCTCTATCAGGTGGAAGTGTTCCATTTTGAAGGTATTCCCTAATAGGTGTCATACATCCTGTAGTATGACCATATGGTTCAGGAATGGGACTAATTTCATTGATTTTCTCTATTCTGGTTTGAACATAAGGTGAAATTTTACAACGGTGGGAAATACTGATGGTTGTCCCGTCCCGATTTGGATCTTCTAGAGTTGTGGCTATATTATCCAGTGCATCAGATTGGGTATTTTGTGATCTTAGGATATAAGAAAATTTCGGTTCCGTAGGAAATTATGCCATTAAATCTTTGACATAATCATAAAAAGAGATTAGTTCTTCTTTTCTGATGGCATAATCCCCATTGACTTGTTTGATTACCAGTTCTGAATCACCTTTCACCTTTAAGTGATTCGCTTGTTCTTGAAGCGCCAACTCCAATCCTGCAATGAGAGCTTGGTATTCTGCTTCATTATTTGTACTGCCTCCCAATAATGAAAAGGAATAGGGTAACACTGCTTATTCTGGAGAAATGAGTACAATTATTAACCCAACTTTGTTGAATTTAGGATTTTCCATTTTCCTTCCTGTTGGACTTCTGGAAGCACCATCAAAGTACATTTCCCATGTTTGAAGACTATCTTGAATAAATAAGACTTCCTCATCAGGAAGTTCAATATTTGGAGATGTATCTTCCACTGAAGGGTGTTTAGCAAGAAAATCTTCCAGAGCTTGGCCCTTTATTTCCTTTTGAGACACATATTGAATATCAAATTGTTGCAAAATAACTGCCCACCTTGCCAGACGTCCTGTAAGCATTGGACGACTAAGGATAAATTTTAGCGGGTTATTACGAGATACCAATTGGACCTCGTGATGTTGCAGGTAGTGTCTCAACATTTGAACTACAAATATTAATGCTAGGAAGCACTTCTCAATACTTGAGTATCGGGTTTCTTCTTCAAGCATAGTCCGACTGAGATAGTAGAGGTTTTTTCATTCCCAGCATCATTCTTCTGAGCAAGAAAGGCACCCAATGATCGCTTTAAAGCTATCACATAAAGGATAAGTGGTCTTCCTTCAACAGGTGGCATTAATACCGGTGGACTCAATAGATACTTCTTGAGAATATCTAATGCTTCTTGATATTCTTCAGTCCACTGGTAAGTGACTCCCTTCCTCATCAATTTTGTGAATGGTAAACTTTTGCCTGCTAAATTGGCGATGAAACACCGAATATAGGATAAGTGTCCTTGAAGTCCTCTCAATTATTTTAAATTTTGAGGAGGTGAAATATCAAGGATTTACTTTTTCTTCTCAGGATCGACTTTAATACCATTATGGCGTACAAAAAATCCAAGAAATTTTCCTGAGGTTACCCCAAAAGATCATTTTAAGGGGTTCATCTTCAAATTATGTTGTCGAAGTTTGTGTAATATGACTTCCAAATCAGCCAAGTGATTAGAAAGTGGCCTGGATTTAACCACAAAATCGTCCATGTAACATTCAATGAACTTCCCTAAAAAGGGTTTGAAGATATGATGCATGGCATGCTGATATGTTGCGCCTGCATTCTATAGGCCAAAGGGCATTACCCGATAGCAGAACACACCCTGAGGGGATCTAAAGGCTGTAGATTCTTCATATTCTGGATTCACTTGGATTTGATTATACCTGGAATATCCATCCATGAAGGAAAGTGCTTCATAGCTAGTCGTTGCATCAATTAAGAGTTTTGTGATCGGAACTAGAAAATCATCCTTAGGACAATGCCGATTAAGATCTATGAAATCAATGCAAACTCTAATTTGTCCATTATTCTTCTTCACAGGGAAAATATTATCCAACCACTTGGGATATTGAACTTCTCTGACGAAGTTATCTTTGATAATCTTATCCACTTCAGCTTCAATTTTGGAAGCATAGGTTGGGTGTGTTCTTCTAGCAGCTTGTTTGAATCCTCGATGTTCTTCTGGAAAACCCAAATGATGAGTAGCGACATCAGGATCAAGGCCTAGAATCTCTGTATAGTTCCAAGCAAATATATCTCAATTTTGTTTCAAAAATGAAATATACATTTCTTGTTCTTCAAGAGTCATGGTTGCACTAATTAAAGTGGGGCATGGATCGTCTTTTGTACCTAGATTTATTTCTCTGAGTTCATCCACGGTAGTAGAGATACCCTCTTCAAATGTTGGAGGAGCATCCCTGAGATCTTCCTTATCTTCTTCAACAAGTGTTATTTCTTCTGTTTCTACTTACATAGTAGATGATGCAGTAGAATTTTCATGATCAGAAAAGATGTTAAAATTTGAACATATTGAAGAATAAGCTTCCATTTCCGACATGATTGAAGATGAAAGGTCTTTCTTGGGTATTAAGGAGGAGATGATGGATTGAGAATCGACATCATCATTCACCTCTGACATTACTATAACTTCTCCTGGCCTGGTTGGAGAAGTATAGACTTGCTGGATTTCAGCAGATGAAATAAAGACATCCCCATTTGAGCTTTCATCATTTCTTGGTGAATTACCAATTTCTCCCATGTTGTCTGACTTGATTTCCATAATTGACATTATGGAAGTATCCATTAGAGTATTTTGATTTGAATCTATCATTTCAATTTGAATGATAGGAAACTCATAATCTGTACTCACATGTGTAAATGGGTTTATTGGAATCTTTTCCAAACCATATGAAGCATTAACTTTGGTAACCTCTCTTGTTGTGGATTCCTCCTTTCCCATAATATAGTATAATTCCGCCTCAATGTACTAAGATTAACTTGTCTTTAACGGGGCCTTATCACCATACAATGCCCCAACTTGACCATAGAAACAATATTTGAGACATTGATGATATGATGAAGGGATAGTTGTATGTTGATGTAGCCAGGGTCTTCCAAGCAATATGTTGAAGGCTGAGTCTTGATCAAAAACCATGAAATCTGAATTTGATACAAGATCTCCAAACTGAGTTCTGAGTGTAATCTCACCCAGTGGTTCTTGTTCATTTTTATTATATCCTTATAATATCATAGTAGAAGGAGATAAATCAGATTTTGTGAGTCCCAATTGACGAAGTGTACGAATGGGGATGAGGTTGACTCCTGAACCATTATCAATGAAAGCTCTTCGGATGTCTACACCATTGACCTTTCCAGATAAGTATAAAGTTCTAATATGTCCATTCACAACATCATCTTCATCTGTGAAAGATATCACTGCATGGAATTCTGCAAGATTATTCTCTACATGGTAAGCTTCAGTTGCAAAAATTTCAGTTTCAAACTCTTGAGGACTTGACAAAGACTCAATGATTGCCTCCCGAAGATCCTTTGATAAATTCAAAGCATCCAAAATTGATAACTTGTCCGGTACTTGGGCCAAGTGTTTCATTACATAATACTTTTGATCCAAAGGACTGTGTTTCCCAACAGGAACATGTGGTTTAGCAGGTGCCTTGGAAGTTGATGCTTTGGAAGTTGATGCATCTTATATCAGGGTAGGAGTTGGTAATACTCTTGGATTTGGAAGATTAGACCGAATAGGTCTATTTACTTTCTGAGAGGAAGAAGGTGCAACTTCCAACCGATCTTCCAGAATAACTATGCCAGGACTGAATCTTCCTTGTGTGGAAGAACTTGCTTGTTCTTGTTGAGCTCATTGAAGGGCTCTGCCACGAGTTTATGCTGCATACACAGTTCTAGAAGGGGTAGAATTGGAATAGTGGCCTTTGAAAAATCCATTTCTTCCCCTATACCCTGAGCCTCTGAAACATCCTATGATTCCTCTGTTTGATACAGGGAACCCAGGTTCATCGAGTTCGAAAATGTGATTGGCATAAGGATCTGTTAAGTGAATCATATTAACAGAACTGAATAAAACTCCTCATCCGATGAAGATTCTGCCTGACTATCCAATTTAGGTTGTGTCGTTTGATGGGGCGGTGCCCATTGCTTCAAAGTAGATGGCATAAAATTTTCCAGAGTCAAAGACAACGTGGGATTTGACACATACTCATCTTCTTCTGATTCTTCTTCTTTCGTTAAATTATTCCGTTTCTTTGAGGATTTTCCCTCTGATAAAGAGGGTTTTGCTGCGGTATTCATGGAAGAAGACATAATTGGTTTCTTAAATTGTGTTCACAAAATAGCATGAGTTTGTTTGATCATCTTTCTGACCATCCAATCATCATATTTTTGCGCATTTTTGTTCTTGACTTCATGCCACTCTCCCTCTTCCTCTGGATTTGTAGCAGTAGCACATGCTATCTGAGATGAAGAACCTTTCAATTTGACTTGTCCTGAGTCGACCATTTTTTGCAGGAGGTCCTTGAAGACAAAACACTCCTGAATGGGATGCCCCAACATTTTATGAAATGGGCAATAATTGGGACGGTCTTCATCTTCTTCCTTGTTTGGCCTTTTGGGACTTGGCAATTGGACCAAATTATTTTCCAGAGCCGAAATGAAGTAACCAGGAACTTGTTCATTTTAGAAAGATTAAAATTTTCTTTTCAAATCCTCAAATTGTTTTTTTTCTTTGATCTCTTTGATCATCTTGACGAAACGGCCTCTGTTGCTGACGCTCAAGAGGTGGAAACCTTCGGGAAGATGAAGGTTTTGATGTAGAAGCAGGTCCAGGTGCTTGTTTAAGTATAACTATAGCAGTATCTAATTTACCCATTCTCTTTCCTGGAGCTGATGGAATTACACGAGTTTTATCCTTAGTTTTCATAAGAGAGTCTTCAATCTGTTGAGCGATTGAAGTAAGGTCTCGAAACCCTCATGTGTATTTCACAGGGATCAACGACATGCATAATTCATCATGCAGATTTTCCACATAGATTGGAAACAGTTCTCCTTGAGTGAGTGCTAATCTTAGGGAATATGTTAATCCCTTCCAACGAGTAATGAAATCTAAAACCCTTTTTTTTCCTTTGCTTATAATTTGTAAGATCAAAAACTGTTTTCTTTGGCAACGTTGAACTGAATTTCAGAAGGAATCTTTGGCGGAGATCCTCCCATCTGGTAATTGACCAGGATTTCAAGATTGTGTACCAGACAAAGGCAGGCCCTTTTAATGACTGTACAAAACATCTGAGATTAAATGCTTCTTGTTGCTGAGGGGTTCCCATCATAGGATTGCAACGGGAAACAAAATGTGTTAAGTGTTGCTCTGGGTCTCCCGAACCATTAAATATTGGGAATGTGGTACTTGAAAAATTTGATGGGGGAGGAATTGCATCAACCCATTCAGGATAAGATCTCTTTTCTAGTTGAATTTGAGCTCGTTTTCCCTCCATAGATTCCAACCAAGCTATTAATGACTCAATAGTAGTTATTAATTTTTTAGGAACATCTGGTTGAGCTTGGACCTGAACAGGTGCAATGACTGGAGCTTGGACAGATGTGGCAGCTGGTACTGCAACCGATGGAAGCACTACTGATTGTTGTTGCACTTAACCCGTAGGATTAGACCTATGAGGGTGTACTGGTAGATGAGGATATTCATGATCCATATCAGTAGTCACAAAAAATTTCCTTGGTTGACTGACTCCATCACACTTAGTAGGAAGACTACTCTGAAGTAGTTCTGCATTCAACCTCCTTAATTCCTTCATTTCCTCCTCTTGTTGTGCAAATAATTGCTCTAGTGAGAGTGATTGGACTTCTACAGAGGAAGGGTATGTAACCTGATTCTTGCATTTCCCCTTTTTGTATCCCTTTCAGAGAGGGCGAAGTGGGTTACTTGAAGGAACACCCAGATTCTAGGTAAGCCTTTGATTTCGCGTACGCACACCTTCTTCATTTGTGTATGTGCGTACAACTTCTTGAGCAGGAACCTCTTCATATGATCCCTCTGAGTGAGCCTCATCTATTGGATCATCCACAACAACATTGATGACATTAATTGATGTATAATGCATTTCATCCCTTATATCATCCTTTCTGCGATATTGTCTTCTTCCATGTCCCTGATGAGGCATTGCCTTCTGTCGATTTGATCCTTCATGAACTTCTTGACAAACTGTAATTTGGAGGGAATCTCCTGATAATTTGGCTCTTAGTTCTTCTTGGGGATTCTTACATAATCAAGATAAGACTCACTTTCTCTAAGGAAGAGATTGAGGATTTGAAAAAGTCCCCAGTCCGGTGGACTGGGGCTATTCCTGTTGTTCCTGCTCAACTCCTCAAATCCTATTTGTTGATTCTGAGGGTTGGGTTAAAAGAGTCCCCAATATGGAAATATGGGGTGGCTATTGACATGCTATATCTGAGACCTTCTTGTAATATCTCCTGATCTTGTGGACTTTAGTCCAGAAATTAGCTGGATGCATCAACCTGCATCCACTTTTATCACCCAGCTCAAAAGATCGTTGGATGATTTCTGAAACTTCTGTTACTTGGTGATGTGCTTGCTCCAAACGAGAGGCCTCTTCAATATTCTCCTTCGCTTGATGCAAGAGTAATTCAAAAACTTGTTCTCTGTATGCTGGATTTTGAGAAGAACTAGTTGAAGCATGTTCTTGAGAAAGCCTTTGATTACAAACAAATTCAATTGACTGTGGCCGGCCATGGTCAATAACATTGCATGAGACCATTTTTGGCGGGCTTTGCTGTTTGGAGAGTACAGTGAAATTTAGTACTCCATGAACACCCCATCTCCTGATATGAATACCACATGGGGCATTGGAAATTAACTGGCGCAATCTTCTTAGTGTGCCAAGGCATGAACGCTGAAGGGCTCTCTGCTGCTTTTCAGCCTTCGGATATCGAGAAACTGAGAGAGATGCCAAGTCAATTTGGTGTTGTAACCCTTCTATTATCTTGACATGATTTTCATATTCATCATAAGATAATATTTTCTTTTTCAAATGACAAAAATTTTTCCATATGTTGAGATGAATATCATGAATTCCATCTTCCGTCAACATCTCTGGAATGTCATACTGAGAGTCAGCCGAAGGATAAAACATGACTGGCACTTCACCTTTCACCAATTGTTTTCTCATATTCATTACTTCTTCTTTATCATTCAATAAAGATTCCTCTACCTGATTAGACCAGAGTTGGTGCTTCTTTGTTGCTTTATCGGATTCAATAATATCAGTAGAGAATTCATTGATCAAACTAGAAGATGAACAACCTAGGGGTGGTTTGGAGAATGACCTACACCCTGGGTTATCTTCTGATTGAGAAAGTATTTCACCTACTAGCAGTGAAGCATCAGACATGACTGGCTTCACATTTGAAAGTGCCTCAAGATAAGAGAGATTTCTCGTCACTACATTGTCCATTAGAGCATTTTCCAGGAAATGTGCATTATAACTGCAGAGAGTACTTTCGTAGATAAATTCATCATCATGGGGAGGACCACCATGGTGGGTTACAGCAAAAGATGAAACATTTTTCTACTTGGTCTTTTGACCACACAAAGGGTTCCTGTGGCTATCATCTGAAGATGAAACATTGAGATCGACTGCATTTTCATGAAGCAATCCTTCCTGAAGAAGTATCTGATACAGACCTTTGGAATTAATGGTCCCACTATTGGGAACTGAGAGAGAAAAATCTTGAGTTGCAACAGATAATTGTCTGAGTGCATCAAGAACTCTAGCATCGAGTAAGGCCTTATTACATATTGTCCCTTGATTTCTTGACTGTGCTAGGAGGGTCTTCTTTTTAGATGCCTTATTACTCAATTTAGGAACCACTTGTTGACGAAAGTGGTCATTATGGGCAGGTGTATGTGCCTACTCAGGAGAAATGATCAGGTTAGGCTAATTATCTCCACTCAAATCAGGTGTATGTGCCTGACTTGGTTGTCCGTATGATATGGGGGAGTACGCCCCATAACCCTCTTGGACTGGAAAAGAGGTGTGTGTTTGTTCCAGAGTGAACTGTTGATGTATCACTCCACTTTTAGGGATATATTTATGTGTCTTTCCCTGAGATGCTACTGAAGCTGTTATAATATCCTGGCAGGTATCCAGAATATGAGCAGGGATTTGTTTCTGCTCTTTCACCATTGATAGAATATGCTTGGTGACTTCAGCTTCTGGAACAGGGATATACGTCCATTCCGTGCTTGGAGTAGGTGTGTGTTCCTACTCTTGTCTTGCTTTTCCTATCATTGAATCCTGACAGTACTCAAGTGTGGGGACAGAGAGTTGAGTCTGCCTCCTATTTGTCACCGGAGCTTTCTGACTAACTTCTCCAAATGCTACTAAACGAGACTGTTGGTAGGCTTGATCAATACTAGCAGGTGTATGTGTCTGCTGATTGCACTCCGCCGAATGTGGTTGACGATCTTCCTTTAATACTGACAGACGAGGCTGCTGGCAGGATTGATGAGTGTAAGCAGGTGTATATGCCTGTTTACTAGTTTTCAACACATTGGGTTGGCGGGATCCATCATATGTAGTTAGATGGCCATACTGACTAGCTAATGATTTATAAACAGGTGTATGCTCCTGTCTATAGTACTCCTTCGGAATTTCCTGGCAGTATTGGCGTGCTGCTGCTAGATGAGTCTTCAAGACAGTGGAATTAAAACGGATGGTTGTGTGTGCACGTTCGTTTCTTGCCACCAAGTTAGGTTGGTGGACTTCTCCGAAGATGGCATAGATGAGAACCTTCTCACTGTTGACCGGATTTTGTCTCTGGCGGTTCGTCTTTCCTGCTCGGGTTCGAGGAACCTGAGCCAAATGGCTAGAGATGATACTCTCATCATGTTGATGGCACACTGCCACATGAGTCTGAAGGTGATTATTGATGGGAGCCTTCGGGAAGGACTCCTGTCTCCTTGAATTAAGGCCCTGAGGGAGCTACTCATTCAAATCCCTAGAATATGGGAGTGAATGGTGATTGTGTTCCGGGGATAATGACCCTAAATGATTAGAGACTGTGGTTGGCACCACCTGCTTCTTGATCACTGGTCGTCGCTGTCCGGACGACCAGGGTGAGTTGTTCACTTGGAGGGATTGTCGAGCAGCCTCTAGAGTTCGAATGGTACCATGTTGACGGTACTCTTTAACCAGTGCATTCGATACCCAGATTTGAAGACGCTAAGTAGGTGATGTCGTCCTCAGAGAGGATGATGATCCAGCAAGAGTAACAGAAGATGCATTCACAGCAAAGGTTTTCATAGTAGAGGCATTCACAAATGTGAACTTAAGAAAATTCATTCTTGTAATGCAGAAGATCTTGGAAAAGAGTGCCTGTTTGATATAACAGATGTAATCAAGATAAGTTCGGCCACTAAATCTGTTTGATGAGCACAGATGTTATTGATTACTTTGATGGCCCTCTCATTGAGTTTAAATAGGGGCCTAACAAATAAGTAAAACATCACTTTAACTTGGTTAAATATTCATGTCGGGTTCACCATTTTTTTTTCCTCTGGAATTGGGAATGACCTCGTTAAGGTTCAAACATTCCAAGCGGTTTCTAATGGGTTTTTTCGTAGAACCAGAAACATCCAATGATTCCATATCCATTTGGACATACTTTCCAAAGGTAGGTGCTCATTTGTTGTGCACTGATGAGACTTAGGAATTTGCATTGGTTGAGGGGATGGGAGTTCGGACTCATCACACCCTTTTGGGGGGAATTAATGTCTACTCCAGGACTCTCTTTATAGATTTAAGTTATGTTCGTGAATCCTTATTAAATTACCATTTATAAAATGAGCTTTCCTTTAGATCTGACAATCAATGATTGATATGTAGGAAATTTAGAGAATATTTTATATGTATTCAAGGTTCTTCATCGATAGAGAATCATCTGTATTTGTTAGATATTATTAGTCAATGGTATCCTTTAATAAATTATATAAAATTCTCTTGGTCATTATGATGACCATACTGGTTTTAAAGCCACTCAGTGGCGCACTTGAAGTTTATTTTCATTCAGAAGGACATAGATTATTTCAGAGTTGGGATCGTACCCGTAGATGGGATACCTACGTATCCTTTATTTAGAAAAGAAATTAGAACCCAGGTAGTTCGAGTAAGGGAGTATGATTTTTATGTATGATTGATGGCTCAAAAAAAGATGTCATATTTACTTTTACACTCTAAGATCACGTGATTCATGCTCGGTGTGAGAAACGAGAGGTATTGGTGAAACCAAAGAATTGTTCCATGAAAGATGAAATCATAGAAAATGATGTGGGTCTTATTTATGTATGACAGCCCAAATAGATGAGGATTGGGATTTACTTCAGAGAAGAAACCCGGGAACAAGGTCCATAAAGGTATATGTACTTTACGGAGATTTGAATTCTCTAACTTGGGGCTTACTCCTGAGGAAGATGCACAAATTAGGAGGGGACTTATGATTGGGTTTTAATCCTGAGAAGGAAGCCCAGATAAAAAAGTAGATTAAGACCAGTTAAGAGAAATTAAGACTGAGGATTACTCCCAAGGAGGAGGCCCATGTTAAACGGATTTAAAGACTGGGGCTTACTCCTAAAGAGGAGGCCTAGTTTAAGGGAATTTTAGAATTAAGGGACTTGGGGCTTACTCCTAAAGAGGATTCCCAAATTTGAGACTGGGGCTTACTCCTGAAAAGGAAGCCCAAATTTGAGAAATTATGGTTGGGGCTTACTCCTGAGGAAGATGCCTAGATTTTGGGGACTTTGAGACTGGGACCTACTCCTGAGGAGGATGCCCAGTTTAGGGGACTTGGGGCTTACTCCTAAGGAGGATGCCCAATATTAATGAGAATTTGAACTGGGGTTTACTCCTAAAAAGGAGGCCTAGGTTAAGTATTCTATCATCTTAAAGGATGAGGTTGAATGAATGAACTCTCTATCTTTAGTGATGTAAAGATGTGTAAATCACTAGGTTTTGAGAGATGTTCCACAGAATTCCTTTCAGATAAGGAATCCAACAAGGAAATCATGCCATGAATGGATTTGGAGAGAATTCTGAATGCTTAATCTTGAATAGGAGAGGTGGATAGGTGTAGGAGGGGTGAAATGGGTAGGAAGGGCACCAAAAAAGAGAGGGGCGCGCAAGTCCTGCGTGGGCGTGCAAGTCTTGGTCACGCAGGTGTACCTGCGCGACACATAGGTACTTGCGTGTCGATCAACCCTTAAGGTAGAACTTGGGAGAGGCTTGGCTCAAGCCATTCGT
Organism: Viscum album; assembly: GCA_963277665.1. Lineage (NCBI taxonomy): Eukaryota > Viridiplantae > Streptophyta > Magnoliopsida > Santalales > Viscaceae > Viscum > Viscum album. The sequence goes on along the minus strand of OY728139.1, from coordinate 681,411,780 downwards.
ACTATCCCTGAAGGTTTCCAGAAGAGGGGCGCACAAGTTCTGTTGAATGGGTAATGCGGTGCATAAGTGTGGCCATTTCCCTCAAAGGGATGGACACTCAGGCGCACAAGTGTTGATGAGTTTCAACACTTAGGCCTTAATCCCTCTCTTTAGATCATCTGTTCTAGGTATGAAATTACCTTAGAAGTGTTCAGAAGCTTTGAGAAGAGACCTGGGAGCCGGGATCTCAAATCTGAATTTATGGAAATTTTTCCTCTTTTAAATGGCAGGCCCATAGGGATATTTATAGGATAGAGAGACCCTGGGCATAATTTCAAAGAGGGAACGCAAGTCACCTGCGTGACCACTGGGAGGAGTGCAAGTATACTTGCACGACAATGTTGGAACTTGCGCGACCCAAGTGCATTTGAATCTTGGTTCATGCCTTTGTCAATTTTTGATGTTTCTTTAAAGGATGAATCACTTTGGGTTCAAGGTATTTCCCTTTTCATTCCTTTAGACTCTATGATGGAAAGGAGCGTCAACAAGAACTACAAACTCTCTGAAGAAGCACTCATCGTCAATTCCCTCTTTGGTCTCACGTCGTATTAATAAGACACTCTGGATAAGCCCTTACATACATTCTCCCTATGGTCCACTACACTAGGTTCTCACAGCCCTGTGTAAAACAAACATGCATAGCGCGTGTATCGCCCCAAGTAAACCTCAAGAACTACTTGGATATCACTATAAGGCACAGCAGCACAACATTACAACAGTTCCACTATCCTACAACTAGGCATGGCAACTGGAAAAATACCTAACAGGAAAAACATGCATGGAAAAACATCCAGAGCATAGTAAAAATTACCCTATTCACAAGCATTGACCTCTACTCAAGCAATCAAGCAAAGGAGACAAACAACATGGGGAAAAACAGGAAACACACAATACCCCATTCAAGGGAATTGGTGGAATCTCATGAAATATTTAAAGACTTCATACCGAAAGGCACAAACCACCTACCTTGATGCAAGGAGATCGATATACATGAACCACGCTGATTGATTCTCCTTAGAATGTTGAAGATCTGAGAAAACGTCCAAAATTATCAACCCACGATATCTTGAGAAAGAGGGAAATAGGAAAACAAAGCTTTAGGAGAAGGAAGAGCTTACCGCTGCAGTACCAACGCAATTGACGATGGTCAATTCGAAGAACGAATGGAGGCACGGGGGATCAGAGAAATTATGCGACCGTACGGGTTCTCTCGGACGAAGAACCTAAAGAAGAATTGAGTTCTGTCTGTCAGGCATAACCCCGGTCCATTTAATGAAAAAAAGAAAATACACGGCGTGTACTTCTGGGGTACATGAAATGTACTCGGATTTTCCATACTCCGCTTTAAGCGGCCTCCACATCACCCCTACACACCGTGTGTGTGGCTCGGACACGGCTAGCACACGGCCTCAAGCGGCAAAGGAGTACATGGCGTGTACTTCAAAAATCTCCAGAAACTCTTATTTTCTCAAAAACTCCAGGAAAAGGAAAGACATACCTGAAAACGAAGATCTGGGTTCTTACAAACATCCCTCCTTAATGAAATCCTTCCCCGAATTTCCCTAGCGAGGCATAGAAGAAGAAACTTCGAACAGCTCTAGCCACTGCGATCGTATATTAGCCTCCCTCTCCAAAGTCTCATACTGTTCTCGCCCGTGCTGTCATATCACCCGTACTAGAGGAATAGACCGCCCATGGAGAACCTTCGTACTGTGATCGAAAATCCGGATGGGATGCTCCTCAAACAACGCATCCGCTTCGAGCTCGACCTCCTCGGGATGAAAGATATGAGACGGGGCTGAGAAGTAACATCGGAGCTGAGAGGCGTGGAAGATGTTGTGCATGGCCTGGTACCTCTGAGGTAACTGCAACCGATAGGCTACCGGCCCAACTCTCTCCAATACCTCAAACAGCCCGACGTACCGCGGTGAAAGCTTACCCTGTCTCTGAATCCTTTTGTGTCCCAACCTCGGTGCGACACGTAGGAAAACCTGATCCCTAACCTCGAACTCCAGAGGTTGTCTCCGCTGATCAGCATAAGACTTCTGTTGAGACTGTGCTATATCCATATTCTTCCGAATCAACTCTATCTACTCTAAGGTCTCCTGAACAAGACGAGGTCCCAGTAAATCTTCCTCTTCTGCCTCCATCCAGCATAAAGGTGATCGGCATGGCCTACCGTACAAAGCCTCGTAAGGTGCCATCTGAATAGTCGCCTGAAAACTGTTGTTGTATGATAATTGCACAAGAGTGATATACTTCTCCCAAGAACCACCAAAGTCTAGAATGCAAGCTCGGAGCATATCCTCAAGCACCTGGATCATACGCTCGGACTGTCCATCTATCTGGGGATGGTATGCTGTACTCAAAAGTACCTATGTACCCAAAGCCCTCTGAAGGCCCTGCCAGAACTGAGAAGTAAAGCGTGCATCCCTTTCTAAAAAAATGGAGTGTGGAACTCCATGAAGACGTACAATCTCACAGATGTATAGTCATCCCAGATCATCTATAATAAAGGGCTCCTTGATCGATAAGAAGTGAGAAACCTTCGTAAGCATGTTGATGATAACCCAAAAAACATTGTTCCCTCGAGGCGACCTCGACAATCCGGTCACGAAGTCCATCATGACATCATTCCATTTCCACTACGGAATGGGTAACTTCTGTAAAAGGCCTGCTAGTCACTGATGTTCCACCTTTACCTGCTGACATGTTGAACACCTCAAGACGAAACCAGCAACATCCCTCTTCATACCTGGCCACCAGTACTGGTGATGAAGATCCCAATACATCTTGGTGATGCCAGGATGAACTCTCCAAACTGAGGAATGAAAATCCCACATCAGATCCTCGTGTATGTCTGCTGGAAACCATACGCATCCCTCGAAATGCAAGATCTCATCCTCACCCATTGTCCATCGAGGAAGAGGGTCCTCTCCTTATACACTCTCCCATAGGACTAAGACTTCTGAGTCTGATAGCTACCTCATTCGTACCCGATAAAGAACTGTAGAGGTAACAGCTATATAAGATAGGTAAGTCTATCCCTGTCTATCGTGCACCTCCAAATGCATCTTAGAGAACAGATCTATAAGCTACCACTCAATGATGTCCTCCTGAACATCCTGAATCTGAGTTCTCCTGCTCAACGCATCTACCACTACATTGCCCTTTCTCGGCGTATAGGCAAGTTAGAAGTCAAAATAATGAATATACTCAACCCACCTGCGTTGTCTCAGATTCAAATCACACTGAGTGAAGATGTACTTGAGACTATTGTGGTCGGTGAAAACCACAAAGTGCTCTCCCAGAAGATAATGTCTCCAGCAGTGTAAGGCATGAACAATAGATGCCAACTCCAGATCATGCATCGAGTAGTTCCTCTCATGTGGCCTCAACTGCCGAGACCCGTACGCAATTACTCTATACCCTTTCATAAGCACAACGCCCAGAAAGATACCTGAAGCATCACAATAAATAGTATAGCTCTTTCCTGGCTCTAGAAAGACTAGTATCGGTGCTAACGTCAACCTTCCCTTCAGCTCCTGAAAGGCTGACTCACAAGAATCTGACCATAAGAACTTCACCCCCTTCTTGGTCACACCTGTCAATGGTGCTGCTAGGCGTGAAAAGTCCTGAATAAAGCATTTGTAGTATCCAACCAACCCTAGGAAACTCCGTACCTCAAAAACTTTCTTCGACTGCTCCAAGGAAACTACAACTCTCACTTTCTTTGGGTCCACAAATACTCCTGCCTCTGAGATGACATGACCCAAAAAGTGAATTTGATCCATCCAAAAGTCACACTTCAGGAGTATAGCATAAATCTGATCCTCTATCAGTGTACTCAGAATGATCTAAAGATTGGTAGCATGGTCATGTCGAGTGTGATAGTACACCAAGATATCATCCACGAAGAACACGATGAAGGATTCCAAGTAAGGATGGAACACTCGATTCATCAATTCCATGAAAACTACTGGCGCAATTGCGAAACCGAATGGAATAACCGTATACCCGTAGAGACCATACCTACTCTTGAAGGCTGTCATAGGTATATCTGATGGTCTAACGCGCAAATGATGACAACAGGACCTCAAATAAATCTTCGAGAACACTTGGACTCCTCAAATATGATCAAAAATATCATCAATCCTCGGCAAGGGATATCGGTTCTTGACCGTCAACTGGTTATGCTTCCGATAATCCACACGGAGCCTAAGGGTACCGTCTGCCTTCTTCGCAAACAGGACAGGCGAACCCCAAGGAGAAGTACTTGGTCGGATGAAACCCTTTGCCTACAACTCCTCCAACTGCTTCTTGACCTCCTAAAACTCAGGTGTAGCCATCCTGTAAGGAGGAATGGACACCGGTGCCACTCCTGGCATAATCTCAATAGAAAACTCTACCTCACGCTCCGGAGGCAAACCTAAAAAGTCCTCTGGAAAGACATCCCTGAAACGATCCACTACTGGAGGAAAGTCTAACTATGAAGTCCCCTGATCATCTAGATAAAGACTAGCAATATAGGCCATAACCCTTCCTAGCCCATGATGCTTGAGTCCTGCTCGACTCGCCTGAACATCTCATTCGCCTCTATGAAGAGAAGATTCACCTTCTGGTGAAATGAAACTCACCATGTGGAGATAACAGTTGAAGACTTCCTGGAAGGGAACCAACCAGTCCATCCCGATAATGACATCATATCCCATCATCTCTAGTACATAGAGATCCCATAATAAACGATACCCTTCCACCTCGAGAGGGAACTCTCTACACTTACGTACACTAGATGTCCTCATCCCTAAAGGTGTGTCTAGTGTCAATGAGTCGGCAGAAGAAAAGATATAGAGCCCAAGGATCTACACAATAGCAACAGATATAAAGCTATGTGTAACACCAGTATCAAAAGGTGATGAAGATAAAACTGAGGCTATTAAGATCATACCTCGAACTATAGAAGGTTCGAGATCCTGTTCCTGGTAGATCGGCTCCACCACAAAAGTCTGGCCTGCCCAGTAGCCCTGTGACCCTGCCTGACAACTCTATACTGATCCTCCCTACTGACTTTGAAAGACTGGTGATTGACTGCCACAGCCTCGACCTCCACCTCAGCCCGAACGGCTGGAATAACTCCAGTTCCCCGACTAATGAGAAACTGGTGGGGCTTCTTCTGAAGGAGGAGTCATGGAAGAACCCCTGTCACCAGCTACTGGTGAGAAAACCTGGCATAAACGCTGAAGGTGACCCATCTTTCCACAATATCGGCACTCCACTGGGTCTCTCTGGCACTGCGGCCTCGTGTTCCCTGCCCTTCCACACTGGTAGCACACTACCTGGCTACCTGAAGATGTATCTCGCCTCCTCGGATCACCGCATGTAGACTCCCTAAAGCGCTTCCTGCTATCAACTGGAGGAACACTAGATCTGGAAGTAGAACCGCCCTGGATCGCAGCTCCAGAATCTATCAGATTGTGCACCGCAATCAGTGCCTGATTGACGATGGATGTGATGGAAGTCAACTGGAAGATATTCACCTGCGAGCGGATCTCCCGCCTAAGACCATCCTCAAACTTACTTTCTAAGAACATCCCATCTCCACCCTGTAGGGGTGTGAAACGCTGAAACTCGGTGAAACGAGAGAAATAATCCATAACAGAAAGAGTACCCTGCTCTAGACTCATGAACTCCTGGGCTCGATCAGCCCTCAGGGTCTCCGAGTAGAAGTAGTCGTAAAACACGTGCTGGAACTCCTCCCAAGCCATAACCTGCTGATGACCCGCATGTGAGATCACGTCCCACCACCTCTTGGTGGTGTCTCGTAGCATATAGGTAGCGAGATTAACCCGCCTCTCTGGAGGCGTTTCCAAATGATCAAAGATAGTCAGCATGGCTTCCATCCATGACTCTACAGCCTGTGGTCCTCCTTCCCCTGAGAAAGTAGGAGGATGTTACTGCTGGAAAACCCACGTCAAGCCTACCATAGTCATGGAAGGAGGCGGTGCTCCCTGAAAAGTCTAAATCATCCTCATAAAACCTTCCCTAAAATTCACATCAGCGCCTGCAACTGGTATGACTGCTGGTGCCAAGGCTGGAATGACTGGAGGATCGGCAGGAAGTCCCTGATCAGCCATATCTGGCATTTGATCACTATCCTGCAACTGATGTAAAACCAGAGGATGTCTCAGAGGCATAGCTCTGAAAGATCAAAAGCATAACTTAGATCAGGAATATCAAAGAAAAAGAACAAGGAGTACAAAACGGAATCAGGATAAGTAAACACTCATGTTTTACAAAACATGACTACACAGCGTGTATAAACTCTACAAGGCGTGTACTTAACTCTATTCCCCTACCCGAGTCTCCTTGCATGACTAACCCACACGGTCTTCTTAAACTGAGACTATATGGTGTGTTCCCTGTGGAATCGGCATGTAGTAGACAAGGTTTCAACGACCTGTGTTGTTAGTTACATGGCCGGTTACACGGCTGAGACTACACGATGTGTTCCGAACAAACACGGCGTGTACTTGAAGATTTTTCCCGACCCGTGTTGTTGGTGACACGGCCGAGTACATGGATGACCCTTATAGGGAATGTTCCGAACAAACACGGCGTGTATAAGAGGAGATAACATTGTCCAGTGTTGTTCGTGACACGGCTGGGTACCAAGAACACGGCTACACGGCGTGTTCATACAAAACATGGCGTGTATTACACAAGCTTCCTCGACCCGTGTTGTTAGTAACATGGCCGGGTACCAGGAACAAGGATACAAGGTGTGTTCATGTAAAACACGGCGTGTATTAAACAAGCTTCCCAAACACGTGTTGTTAGTGACATGACCGGGTACACGGCTCACTACTACACGACGTATACCTACTGTACACGACGTGTTCCTGGATATTTTTCACAACCCGTGTTTCTGCTTACACAGTCAATGACACGGTTTAAAAACTACACGGCATGTATATATAAAGTACACGCCGTGTATTCTGGGTTTTTCTGGGCAGTAGCTCTAAAACTACACCGAAGCCCAAAAAATACTGAAAAACAAGCATTAAGGTGCCAAATTCTGATCTGTGAGGGCCTATACTACCCATGAATCAAATCTTGGAATCTCCTACATACCATATATAAGGGAAACAAGTCAATGATCCACCAAGTTCCGATTCATGAGGGGCCATAACACCTCAAGAACCAAAATTTGGCGTTCATTTAAGCAGGGTACAACACAAACAACTTATCTATCAAACTGTAGGGATTCTATCAAAGCATATATCACAATAGCATGCATAATCTACACAACGTCTATCACAACAACATGAAATTTCTAATTCACCCTAGATGGCATGGCAAGAATGCATGGCATGTGATTTCTAACAAGTGTAAATATGATGCATAAGATCACATACCCTCATCTCATCGGATTGCGACAGAAATAGAACCACAATATCAACAAAAATAACAACACAAAGCATGTGAATCACTCTAGGTGAAATCAGATCAACTGTAACATAGAAAAACCAGAAAACTATAATAAGCGAGGTAGGTTGGCTCTTCCCTGTACACGGGTTAGCTACTCTCGTTCACAGCTTAATACCAAGTACCGAATTCGTCCTATCCCTGGCTAAAGGCTCCAAACAGTAAATTAAGAGAAAAGAACCCCTCTGATACCACTTTGTAATGTCCTGGTTCCGTATGCCACCGAGAGGCTCCCCATACACAGTTGGTCACATGGCCTCAAGCGCATTTCCCCAAATGCCAGAGGCTGCCGACTAGTAGCAAGGGCCTTGGGTGTGATGGTGGGGAAACTATGCCCTTATTGGCAGAGTACAAAGTGGAAGAAAAACAAATAGACAACAGCAGAAACCGTAACCATCCATACAAGAGTAAACGATAAACAACGGAAGACTAACAATAAACAACTGGAGCACACACACATATATATAAAATGATGCATGATACATATGTCTAGGAAAGCATACAAACAAGTCACAATGATGAATACAATACTAAACCTAATTGAAAAGAAAACAGGTAAAATCCTCAGCATCGCAAGCCATAACTTGGTCCAATGCTCTCCAGCTCCACAGCAAGTCAATTACCTGAAGTAGAAGGGCGCTTGCCCTTATCTATACCTGCAACAACATAGTCTGTTTGGGCCCAAAATCATGTCCCAAACAGGGTTTGAGACAAGGCCCCAGTAGGAAACCACCAAAAGATATGTGCCTAATAGTCAGTGAATACATGGCAAGTAAAAGTACAAGAAGCAATAAATAGGAAAGCACACAGTAGCTATAATCCACAGTGTCTAGTATATAAAGTACACAAGTAATATCTAATCAACAAGTAGAACAACAGGTAACCCCTATTTCCGACGCTTTCACTGGGGCACGCGCATCCGTCTGTGGAGGATGCGTTGTTGTGGCCCCGCATTCCCACTTTCCAAAGGCGGGCGGCATTCGCTCCTTGTTCAGGGATGTCTCCTCCTTGATCGAAACGGGATTATGGGATGTCGGTTCTTTCTTCCGTGGATTCCTCCTCGGAACTCATCACCTAGTCCGAGTCTCCCTCATATATTTAAGACGTTGTTCATGAATCTCATTCCCGGTGCCATATCTTTATGGACGCCGGTTAATTACACTACTTCCGTCAAGACTTTCCATAGGGTCTTGACATGGTAGTGACCTTCGGTCGGAGTAGACGGCAAAATCAGGCATGTTGGGGAATCTCTGGGTGCGTGGACATAGGGGAACATATATTCTTCCTCATAAGAGGGCATCTCAAGGGTAAAGAACCTGAGGCATCCCACATCGAATTCGGGGAATCATATGTCATCTGAGGTTTTCCTCACCTTCCCATGTTTATCATGGGGAATGCCGCGAGTTTAACATCTTGTAGAGACGGTTACACCAAGGGCGTGTCTTCTGAGATTTTCCTTAGCTCACCATGTTTAACACGGGGTAGGCCGTGAGTTTAACGTCTTACGGAGATGGAATGAGGGTGATTAGAATGTCCCATAGAGATGGATCAGAGGTGGTGTGCCCCCATAGAGGGGAGATGTCACACCGTGAAAGTTGATCTGGACATCGCTAAGGGCGGATCAGGGGGTGTGCACCCCATAATGGGGAAACACCAAGGTTTTCCATTGGTAGGGATTGAACCTCATGGAGGTTTCCTACATACCCTATATAGACAACAGGGATCAAAACCCGTGTAGTTAGAAGGGGTGATAAATCAAGGTGTACACAGAGGACAACGACTCGGAGATATGATGGGGCTTACGCATGGATAGCGGCCCAGGTGCTACTAGGAGCGCGAGGAGGTGGATGGCATAATCCCACTGGGATGTGGTGGCTCGGGTGAGAATCAGGATAGATGATGGAGAGTTGAATGAAGTGTATGGGGGATGAAATGGGACCATCACAAGGGCGATAGTGAAGTTGGGCTTGAACCTCGAAGAGACCTCCTACGTATCCCCGTGGCAGGGAATCAAAGTCGGCGTAGTTTGGGATGGTGCCGGTGAACCAACGTGAAGGTGGACCTTGGTCCAATGGGTGTTTTCAGCGAACTGATGTGAAGGTGGACCTTGGTCCGATGGGTATTTTCAGCGAACCGACGTGAGGGTGGACCTTGGTCCGATGGGTGTTATCAGCGAACCGACGTGAAGGTGGACCTTGTTCCGATGGATGGTGGGATTGAACCTCGTGAGGCCTCCTACATACCATGCCTTGACACAGATCAAAGGCCACGTAGTTCAAAGGGTGTGTCGGCGAACCGACGCGAGTGAGGACCTTGGTCTAGATGGTGTGGGGCTTACACACTAGGCTGCCCAGGTGTTGGTGAACTGATGTGAAGAGGGTCGGAGTGACCAACAGGTGGTGGACTTGAACCTCTGGGAGGCTTCCTACATACCATGTTGTGACATGGATCAAATACCTCATAGTTCAAAGGGATTCATCGGTGAACCGACGTGAGGGTGGACCTTGGGGTCCGCTTGTGGTGGGATTGAACCTCGTGAGGCTTCCTACGTACCATGACTTGACATGGATCAAAGTCCTTGTAGTTTGGGAATAATGATGGGTGTCGGAGAACCGACATGAAGAAAGGACCTTGGTCCAGTGGGAGATGGGCTTGAACCTCAGGGAGGATTCCTATGTACCGTTCCTTGACATGGATCAAAGTCCTCGTAGTTCGGGTTGGTCCCAACGTCTTACCGTCAGACTGGAATGCAGTTTAAAGTCATGCTGGATGAGGGTGGAACCTGACGTGAATAAATGACGGGTGGGATTGAACCTCGTGGAGGCTTCCTACGTACCATGTCGTGATATAGATCAAAGACCTCGTAGTTCAAATGGATGTGCAGTTTAACGTCATGCTGGAAGGGGGCATATAGTTTAATGTCATGCTGGACGTGGGCATACAGTTTAACATCATGCTGGACAGGGGCATACATTTTAACGTCATGCTGGACAAGGGAAAACAGTTTAACGTCATGCTGGATGAGGGCATACAGTTTAACGTCATGTTGGATGAGGGCATACAGTTTAACGTCATGCTGGACGAGTGCATACAGTTTAACATCATGCTGGATGAGGGCATCCGGTTTAACGTCATGTGGGATGAGGTCATATAGTTTAACGTCATGCTAGATGAGGGCATACAGTTTAACGTCATGCTGGACGAGGGCATACAGTTTAACGTCATGCTGGACGAGGGCATACAGTTTAACATCATGTGGGACGAGGTCATTGCCATGGTTGATGCTTACTCTAAGCCCACGTGATTCATGCTCGATGTGAGAAACAAGAGGCAGCAGAGACCTGACGATCAATTCGCGAAGGGTGCGTCTGTGAGAAGCGAAGAGGGGCTTACGCGTTAGGCAGCCCATGGTGTCGGGACTTACTCTAGGATGGAGGCAAAAGGATGATGATAGTTTCAGGCTTGATCCTTGAAGAGGCTTCCTATGTATCCCCGTGGTTGGGAATCAAAGTCCACGTAGTTCTTCAGATGACATCTTACTACCGATTTGGGGTTTCAACGGCTTACCGCTAGATAAGGATGTGAACGGCTTACCGCTAAATGGGGTGGCAACGGCTTACCACTGGTTTGAGTCACAACGACTTACCGCTGGATAAGGATGTGAATGGCTTACAGCTAAATGGGGTAGCAACGGCTTACCGCTGGATTGGGTCACAATGGCTTACCGCTGGATAAGGATGTGAACGGCTTACCGCTAAATGGGGTAGCAATCGGCTTACCGATAGATTGGGTTACAATGGCTTACCGCTGGAAAAGGATGGCAATGTCTTACCGCTACATAGGATCACAACGGCTTACCACTGGATTAGGATGTCAACGGCTTACCGCTGAATATGATCACAACGGCTTACCGCTGGATCAAGATGTCAATGGTGGATGGGTCTTACACAAGGATGCTGCCCGGGTGCCGCTATGGAGTGACAATGGTGAATGGGGCTTACGTAAGGAAGCTGCCCGGGTGCCGCTAAGCAGAAGCAATGGTGAATGGGGCTTATGTAAGTAAGTTGCTCGGGTTCCGCTAAGGATAGGAAATGGTGAATGGGGCTTACGCAAGGATGCTTCCCGGGTGCCGCTAAGGATCGGCACTGGTGAACGGGGCTTACTCAAGGAAGCTGCCCGGGTGCTGCTAAGGAGCGGCACTAGTGAACGGGGCTTATGCAAGAAAGTTTCTCGGGTGCCGCTATGGACCGACACTGGTGAATGGGGCTTATGAAAGGATGTTGCACGGGTGCCTCTATGGAGCGGCACTGGTGAATGGGGATTACGCTAGGAAGCTTCTCGGGTGCCGTTATGGAGTGGCAATGGTGAATGGGGCTTACGCTAGGAAGTTTCCCGTAATGTCTTCCTCATGTCTGGCCATGAGGGAATCCCAACCCACTGGTGGATTGAGGCCTTCACCTATGTGCTAGTTCACAAGCGGGATAATGTCAAGGGGCGTTGGAATCATGCCACTGTAATCATGACATTAGGCGTGTTATGCTTGGAACATAAGGTATCTCTTGTTTTGTGCAAGAGGCATCCTATGATTGGCACATAGTGTGTACTACAGTTTATAGTCTTGTAGATATGACTATTGGCATCTCATGCTTGGAGGACAAGGAATCTCTTATTTTGAACAAGAGGCATCCTATATTGATCATATAGGGATAACTACAGTTTAAAGTCATGTAGATAGAAATGTTGGCATCTCATGCTTAGAGCATAAGGCATATCTCGTATAGAGCAAGAGGAATCCTATGTTTGGAACATAGGGTGTACTATAGTTTAGAGTCTTGTAGATAGGACTATTAGCATCTCATACTAGGAGCATGATGCATCTCTTGTATTAAGAAAGAGGCATCCTATGATTTGAACATAGGGAGAAATACAGTTTAGAGTCTTGTAGGTAGGACTATTGGCATCTCATGCTTGGAGCATAAGGCATCTCTTGCTTGGAGCAAGAGGCATCCTATCATTTGCTAGATAGGGAGTACTACAGTTTATAGTCATGTAGATAGGACTACTGGCATCATATTCTTGAAGCATAAGGCATCTCTTTCTTGGAGCAAGAGGCATCCTATATTTTGTTAGATAGGGAGTACTACAGTTTATAGTCATGTAGATAGGACTGTTAGGCATAAGGTTCCTGGGAATGGATGGTGTTGGGTCTTACGTAAGGGTGGCCCTTTTTGGTTCAACCTGGCATAGGAGCCAAGTGATAGGGTTTGGAGGAGTTGCCTGAGGAATGGTTCGACTCAAGGTAATCGGGGAATTGATGATGAGAACCTCAACTCACGACATAGGAAACAAAACCAAGAGGAATATGTCGACTCAAGGTGTTTCATGGTGTGTGGAGGAGTATCTCAAATCATGGTATTCCATAAGTGGAAGGAGGCTGCGCATAAGGGCACAATGGAAAATCCCGACATTCCAGCCCGAAAAGTTCGCGGTGCAACTCTCCATTTTTCATGGGGGGTCTGTGACAGTAGCGAAGGGACCGGCCCGGAGGGGCAGGACCGTAGCCCGGCACTGAGCCCGAGCGGGGTTGCGAGGGTGCAGCCCCCGCAGTATGGACCGGTGGGCGCGAAGGTAGGATCCTCTCAAAGCATAGGTCTTCGCGAATTAGCTTCGTGGAGCATGGCCTCGCAGAGCAATGGTCTCTCGCGGAGCAAAGGGGTCTCGTGGAGCAAATGGCTCTCACGAAGCTTGGTCTCGCGGAGCAGCATCGCGGAGCATAGGCTTGTGGAGCATGGACTCATAGAGTATGGTCTCGCAGAGTAGCATCGCGGAGCATTGGATTGCGGAGCATGGACTTACGGAGCCTCGGCTCGTGGAGCAGCAACGCGAAGGAAGCTGCTCGCGGAGCATGGCCTCGCGGAGCCGCAATGCAGAGCTCCGCGGACCGGGAGATCGGCCGACCAAGGGGCGAAGTGGCCTTGGTCGTTCGTCGTGAGAGGGGGTGATCTGGGTATTTATAGGCAGGGGAACCTCGAAGTAGAGCTCACGCGGCGCGAAGGGGCGGCAGTTGCTTCGCGGCGGGTCGCGAAGGTCAACCGGGTTCGCGGAGCATTCCCACCTCTGGGGCTTCGCGGCGGGCTCGCGAACGTCAGGGCGTTCGCGGAGCGTTACCACGTCCTCTGCTTCATGGTGGGTCTTCGTGGCACGTTGTGAACGTCAAACGGGTTCGCGGAGCCTCTCGCCTCATTACTTCGCAGCGGCACTCCACGATCATGGAGGGGGCTTCGCGAATGGGCTTCGCAAACCAGATTTCCAGCCCAACTTCAAATGTCCATAACTCCTAATCCGTAGCTCCATTCGAGCCCTGTGACCTACCAAATCAAAGCTTGAGAAATGGAATACGATATTAGTTCATGTATGGAAGCATTTGTAAAATTTTGGGAACACGTTTTCTGGGGTCAACAACCCCCTAGGTAGTTCTCACAGCCTAACCCTTATGGTTCAACCTACAAGTACTAGAAACCCTCTGGAGTCAGACACAGTCTCAGCCCTCTAGTTCAGCTGAAGAATAGACTCTATGAGGAAGCACTCACCGTCAATTCCCTCTATAGTCTCGTATCTTACTAAAGGCTCTCTGGGGAAGCACTCAACGTCTCATTCCCCCTGTGTCCCATGTCGAGGAACTACAGACTCTCTAAGGAAGCACTCATCGTCAATTCCCCCTTTGGTCTTGCATCGTATAAATAAGACACTCTGGAGAATACCTTACGTCCATTCTTCCTATGGTCCACTACACTAGGTTCTCACAGCCCTGTGTAAAACAAACATGCATAGTGCGCGTATCGCCCCAAGTAAACCTCAAGAACTAATTGGATATCACTCTAAGGCACAACAACACAAAAGTACAATAGTTCCACTATCCTATAACTAGGCATGGAAACTGGAAAAACGCATAATAGGAAAAACATGCATGGAAAAAATCTAGAGAACAGAAAAAATTACCCTAATCACAAGCATTGACCTATACTAAAGCAATCAAGAATAGCAGACAAACAATAGGGGAAAAAATAGGGAACACACAATACCCCATTCAAGGTAATTGGTGGAATCGCACAAAATATTCAAAGACTTCCGACAGAAAGGCACAAACCACCTACCTCAATGCTATGAGATCGATATACTTGAACCACGATGATTTATTCTCCTTAGAACATCAAAGATCTAAGAAAAATTCAAAAAAACTCAACCCACGATATCCTGAGAAAGAGGGAAAATTGGAAGAAAAAAAGATCTTAGAGAAGGAAGAGCTTACTATTGCGATTCTGACGCAATCGACGGCGGTAGATTTAGAGAACGGATGGAGGCACGGGGACTCAGAGAAGTTCCGCGGCCATACGGGTTCTCTCGGGTGAAGAACCTAAAGAAGAATCAAGTTCTTTCCATCAGGCGCGACCCTGGTCCGTTTAATGAAAAAAAAATACACGGTGTGTACTTCTAGGGTACACTGAGTGTACTCGGCTTTTCCGTACTCCACTTTGAGCATCCTCCACATCACCCCTACACACTATGTGTGTGGCCCGGACACGGCCAGCACACGGCCTCGAGCGGTAAAGGAGTACACGACGTGTACTCATAAAGTACACGGTGTGTACTTCAAAAATTTCCAGAAACTCCTCTTTTCTCAAAAACATCAGGAAAAGGAAATTCATACCTAAAAATGAAGATCCGGGTTCTTACACCCTCCAATATATTTTTCCTCTATAATTTCTCATGGTTTCATAGGGGTACACATGAGAATCTTCCCTAATCCAAAGGGTACATAGGAGGATTTCCCCAAAGGGAATGGGGTACATGAGAGGATTTATCATAAGTCCAAGGGTGCAGAAGAGTATTATCCAAAGCCCATGAAGGTAAATGGGTAGCTATCCCAAGCCAAAAATGTGGTTAAATACGTTGTGTGTGGACTTAAAAAATATTTCCATGATTATATTTATGTTACACTCTTATTTAATTGTCTTTTTTATACCATTAATATCATAGACTCATGTGTATTGTATCCTTATTCCAAAAACATTTTCCATCAGATATTTTTGTTATTTTAAGTTTACATTTCCTTCTATCACAACTTATGAAAATATATAATTATTTTATGTTATTTTTAATAATAAATTTCACATATTCCCGTGTTTTTATAAATGATTATGATCTAACACTTGATGACATGTATATATGATTTCCCTAATTAAGAGTTTGATCTCACCAATTTATTATATTTTCCTTTCATAAGGTTATAAAGATAAGAATAAATTTTGTAATGTCTATAAGGGAGTTTATAGTAGTTCAACTATAGAGAAATGATTTTATATTAATATGTTTTTTAGATAATCTCAAATAGAATTAAAATTTAGGTACTTAGTTTGGGAAAATATTTTTGAGATCTAATATTTAAATCATTAGATTAATGTAATATTTATGTTATGTTTAAGTTAGGCCATATTTGTTGGAATTGTACCTGAGCTCAATTATTTTTGGTATTCATTAGGAAAAAATAAAAAATTCATAGGGATAAGCCTAAGGGATATTTATAAGTATTGGATAACATTCCTATATTTTTGGTGAAATAGATATTAAGTTGTTCTCCTACTAATTGCATATCTTTTAGGATATTATATCTAGATGAAGGATCTAGAATATATATACCTAGGTGTAATAACCATGAAAAGGGGATGTTGGGTATTAACTTATTCGTCACCAAATGAATGTCATAGAGTTATAACTACACACCTGGTTTGACACTCTTGAAGGATATGAATTTATTAATCCATATTCTCTTTATAAACCATTATAGATGATTTTAAATGTCTAATTAGTTCTGTTATAGATAAAAATATGGTGATGAATATGGATAACTTAGATTAAAATCTAGATATTCATAAGTTAGGTTATATATTCCATTTATGAGTTTTTTATTCAAAGATCATATTTTTTAATCTATGAATTTAAAAATTGTTCATTTCTAGCATTCCCTTATCTATGTAAGGTCTAGAACCTAGAGAAACAGAGTCAATAATGGATATAATGGACAATATAAAGATTATATTAACTAGAAATGTAATGGGATATAAAATTGAGTGAAAACATTTGAAACATTTTATACTAGATTATGAATAATAATGAATAGCATGTAGATCTCCCAAAAATACAAAAAATTAGTAACTTGCTATCAAGTTTCTCATTCATAAATGACCACCATTAGTTAGAAGATCTCTTTATATACTAATTTCAAAGTAATCGATCAATATCGTAAAAGATATATTATTTCCTCTATAGAGATCAGATCATGAAATGCGTTTTAGTTGTATATCACTTGGAAGATGAAGTTGATCAATGATGGACCCTAATCAAGAAAATGAGAGAAAATGAAGAAGTACATTCCATTAAATGGTAAAAGTTTATAGAAGAATTGTTTATTAAAAAATTTCTCTAAAATATTCATTCAAAAATAGAGATATAATTTGAAAATTTTAATAATAAGGAATATGAATCTGTTAGTAAATATGGAGAAAAGTACAAAAACCATGAAATTATGGCCTATGGTATTTTTGTTGACCATTAAAGTAAGGTTGATTGTTTTTTTATCCATTTAAGGTGGAGTCTTCAAAATTATTTTCTATAAGGGTTTTGGGAAGCATTGAAGATTTATTTAAAGTGAAAATGTGGTTAAAATGGAGACTAGAGACTTTTTTATTATGATGTTTTAGGGGAAAAGAAGGGGAAACTATATTTATAGGGAAATCCAAGTGATGAAAATCACATAGGAGAGGAAATTCTTCTTTTGATAGGCATCAAATGTGGGAAAAAATTTAGATGGGTGTTTCTCTAAGTAAAGAGTAAGTGCTACAAGTGTTGAAGAGAAGGTCCTAAAGCACATGAATTCATAAGATATATGAACATAACAACTAATGAAATGTATGGAGGGAATTCCTAACTTAATGAAAAATCCACATTACAATTCTTCAATTATAACGTGTGGGAAATATGCCTATAAGTGTACTGAACTGAGGGTATATGGAAATAATCAACATCAAAACTACCTAATCCATGAGAATAAGTAAAATCCTAAGTAATCACCATGATTGAAGTAGATTTTCATAACATAGTAGATCATTATTATTAATTAATTCCTATCCAACACTCAAGATTAGTGAATTCCTTGTTGGATTCTTATTATAGTAACTCTAATATATATAGTAGGTTTTCTAAAAGCATCAAGTCAACACCCCAATGATTTGATGATATTATGAAATAAAATTCAATTATTATTTTATACAATTATGACATTTATGGAATATAAATCATGAAATTCATGTTATCCCACCTTTAGAATAATTCTATCCATAATAATAAACAAAATAGTGAAATTAGATTTCATATTTCAAACCAACCTATGATCATATATCTATTTATTGATGAACATGATCTCTCTATAAAAAAATAAGTATTATAGTATTTCTAATAACTTATCATGAAGGATACTTAGCTAAAATTATATTATAAAAAAATCAATATTACAATTGACTTATTTTGAAGCAAAATAATATATTTCATAATTCTAATGATAAAACACTAGAAATCATTTATTAAGTCGAGTATATCTATTAGATACCATGGGTAAGTTTTACTAGTATTAAGTAATTAAATTATAGGGATTTAATTTATTTAAGGGTTGGAGGAATGTAACAAACCATGATTTTGAAATACTTTTCCTTAAATAATTTTTTTTCCAATATCTTTCTCTACAAGAATTGATAAAGTTAAATGAAATTAATGATACTTTTTAAACAATATAAGTATTTAATATAACCATTAAAACCTATTAAAAAAATTAGTCATAATTAATACAATTAGTGAAATTATTAAATTAGGGTATAATGAAAATAAATTATAATATTATCCATAATTAAATTCAATAAGCATAGCAAAAAAACTAAGAAAATCATTTTATGATTAAAAATATAATATTATATAATTTGAGCTATATTTCAAGAAAGTAAATATATTATTATTAAATAATATTAAAATATATTTATATTATGAATAATATATTACCAATAAATTAATTAGTTATTGATAGGAATTAGGAATAAAAAATAGTCAATATTTTAAATAATTATTTTCTTTCATAAACACTTTTCCACTATATTTCGTGAGTTTATTTAAATTTTTAAATATTAAATTTTAGAAATTTAATTTGAAAAAATGAGAATAATTTTTTTATTAATAATAATAATAAAATTTTAAGATTAATTTTATGTATTTTGATAAAATAGTTGATTTTTAGGTGAATGTTTTAAAATAACTTTTTTGAAAATACCAAAATCTTTTAGGACATAACATGGATTTCAGAATAGCATAAGCATATGATAAATTTTTCAAGTAGAAATATATATCTTATAAGTAATATGATATATTTTTAAATATTATATTTTAATTAGAACCCTATATTTTCTATTTTAAATCATCTGTAATATTTTATCCAAAATCCATTTTTATACACTTTTTATTAGAATTTTAAAATTATTTTTTATAATTCTATAATTTGAATAAACTAAAATGGATTTAAAATTTAAAATATATAGGTAAAAATTATATAATAATTTTAAGTTAATTTTTATGCCTAATGATTAAGTTACCTTATATAAAAACTAATTACCATGGTAAAAGATTAAAACGTAAAAGTAATAATTCATGGGGTAAAGATCTTGAAACATGAAAAAATGTTTCGTATTGAGTGCATGAAGATTGTATATGTAGAGACCCGAAGCTTGACGTACATTAACATTACATTACTTTTGCAGAATACTTAGTACATAACAAAAAACACACACACAAGGATCGTAATAGTTTAGTGTCTTTGGAAACTCGGAACGTAATCTTCTAATCGTGGTGAAAGATCTTCAATATCTCCCATAAAGATCTTCCCTTTTTTTTTACCTAAAAACTTTCTTTATATCCTGGAGAAAAGAAAACATAAAAGTGTGAGCTCAAATTCTCAATAAGGGTAAACAAAAGAAAAATCAATCACATCATATTCATAAGAACATATCTTTTGGAAATCTTAACCTGCAAAAGAGAGCATAATTTCATAACATGGGATAAATCATAGTAGTGAAATGAAATCCCAATAATCATAACTAAAAACATGAAACTTTGTGGCATACACACATAATCATAGAGAATCATTTCTTATTAGTCAAGACTCATTGCCAAGACTATCTTAGTGGACAAAGTCCCTTTCTGAACCGAGTCACCCGCGTTTCAGTCCTGTTTCACTGAACTGGTATAACCTACCACTCCAGTCATGTCTATCTCATGAGATATAAAATCTTTAACCAATGCATTGGAGGGAGATATAGGTCACACCCATCTCTTAATTATACCATTCTTATGTGTGCCACAAAATCATAAATCATACATCATTTCATAACCCATGTAGTAAAAATGGGATTCGTAAACATCATGACATCATAAAACAATTCATATAAGATAAAGGAATTCATAAAAATAATTCCATCACAACATAACCAAATCAATGTAATAATAGGGATAGAAACAGAACCCTATGTTATCTTAGATGGGAAATAATTTTTATAAAACACTTGAAATGAATTCTTGAGGAAAATATCCTTTCTTCTTCAAAATCAATTTCTTTTCACAAAACGTCATGCAATTTTAAAAGAAATAGATTTTATTGAAAATAGTCATGAAATCTTTTGGAGGAATCTTCATGAAAATAAGGCTTTATAAAACCGTAAAAATCCGTTCGTGCCGTATAAGTAAAAAAACATTCTTCGTACTTTTGTCGAAAAAGTCAAAAAGTACCTCGTACGAAAAACGACAAAAGATTCCTTTCATATCTTTTACTAAAAACTCACCAAAGGGTAAAATTGGATTTAAACAATTGTAGGTTGATGTAAATAAAATTACATATTGAGGAAACATAGATGTGGATGATAAAATACACCCCAGTAAATACCAACGTATAAACAATCTCGGATAAAAATGAGATTGTGATATTTCCCTTACCTTAGGTCCGACTTGCTTTGTACGTGTTCGAACCTCCTGTATAATGATTTAAATCGTGTTATTGACTTATTCCAGAATCATATTCATTGTTATTATATCATATATGGTCCACTTATGACTTTATATTACCCGTTCTTTTGTAAATTCATGTTAAAGTAGTGTTTTGGGTAAAATCGTCTCATTTGTCGTTCGTGTTTTTAACTTGTAATTATTAATATGATTACTTGGATCATGATTACTTATATCCAGAATTTAAAACATCATTTATATATAATATATATTCAGAATATACATATATATAATATATTGATAAATGGAATGAAATACACCGTTCATGGAGACGGTAGTCCGTACGTACGCATGAACGCTGTTTTCGTTTCCTTATTGAATTGAATGGAATTAAGTAGATGACATACATATAAATATACATAAATTCAGTATCATTATTATGTCATGTATTTCATTAGTACTTATTATATATACTTTATAATCATTCATGAATGGTTAATGTGGAGAATGAATCTCATCGCGTCGTTGAGACGGTAGTCCGTACGTACGCACGAGCGATGATATCGTTCCCATGGTCGTGGAATTGTGTTAATGTGTATGTATACTATTTCAGTATCAATATCACTTTATAATAATTATATATGGTTACTCATTACACCATTATATCCATCCTATTAAGGTGGTGGTGGAAAATAGATTACACCACGGCGTGGCGACGGTATTCCGTACGTACGCACGCGCGGTGATTTCATTTTCCGTAGGATGGATAGATGGTTAAATAGGGTTGTTTCATACTTATAATAACATATCAGTATATGATTGATACTGATGTTATTACTTCATAATGAAACAACTAAAGAAGAATAAGTTGAAGAAGAAATAAATTGGAAAGGATCGGTAATGGATATTACCTCTTCTTTGAAGTGCTTCTTTGAGACCTCCTTTTAGGGAACTAAAATTGGTCTTTTAAGAAGCCCAGGACCTCTAGGATGATACTAGGGAAGTGGAGAAGAGATTTTGGCAGGGTTTGGCCGAGATTGAATGCTCAAATTGGTGTGAGGAGGAGAGGGAGGAGGTGCCCTTTTATAAGGGAGGAGAGGGGCATCTTAGGAAAATCTCAAAATATTATTTTATATTAAGGTCAAATTCGGTTTATAATGGTTCCAAATGGTCTTATTTTGAAGATAAAGTGGGGATGGGTCAAAATACTCTCATCCAATAGGATTTAGACAAGTTTATGTTGTTATTTTAACCTTATCAATTATATTTAACTCTAAGTTAAATAATTTAACTTTTACCATGTCTTTTTGTTTTCTTATGCTATATGGTTAATAAACTTACTATATCATGCCAAAAGAATCCCAAGTTGTTTATTATTAATATATCTATCCTTATATAAGTCATTTGGCCGAACCTTATATTTTTAGGAATTAAATAACAATTAATAATATAATATTTGTTTTAAAAACTAATTTATGTCAATTTTGACACTATTTGGTACATGATTTTTATGAAATTTCTAACAGAATGATAAGTTCGAACCAAGTTACTTAAATCAACAATAACATGTCATATTAACCTATAAAATTAGTTTAAGTCATAAAAAGTCTCAAATTACATTTATTTGGGCATTTATAACATCAATTATGTTAATATTTTCTTAAAAAGATAATTACTGCATCGTCGTTGTGTCATAAATAAATTAAATTATTTAAAGTATAAAAATTACAAATAAAATACCATTATGTGAGAAATCTTTTTTTCTTTCTAATTAATATTTATAGTCGAAATTATATTATGTATAACCCTATATTAAAAATTTTGTAGTAAATAAACTTTGATTTTAACTCTTTTAACTCTTCTTTGAATTAAATAATAATAAATGTCCTAATCTAATCCAAGTGGGCCTAAATGATAATATTTTACACTTAAGGTTGTTTTTGGTCGATATACACTTGTCCAATAGGATTAGGACATGTGTTAGGGTAATATTAATATCATTTTTACCCTTAATTACCCTATTTACTTTTAACCGTGGTAAATAAAAGTAAAAAGTTACTATTCACCAAAAATTATTTTCATCTCATTGAACCACATTTTACTTACTGACATCAACCGTGTCTCTCGGATTTTTGAAATTTCATTCACAGAAGCGGTAAAATTAAGATTTATGAAAAAATTAATTTTTTTTAACTACCACTTAGTAGTTTCACTATTCATCAAAAATTGAAGTTTTTCAGAAAAATGCCAAAATTTCACCCTAAGCTATAATTGATATTCCGAATTCAAAAATGATTTCTATTTTACAAAATTCCCAACATATAAGTTGAATTAATTAATTTTATAATTAATTTCCACTGTCACAACAAATAGCGTGTTTTTAAGAGATAATAACTATCAAAAGATTAACACTTGTTTATGTCTGGTGTAAATGTTAAATTACATCCAATGACCAACATTGTATTGAATTGTAAAAATATATTCTAAATATACTTTAAAACCACTCAAATTAATAATTTATCACTATTAATTATTTCGATTAAAAAGTTGTTTTTAATTAAAATTTAGTAATTTTCACTATTCATCAGAAAATGAAAGTTATCCGAAAAGTACCAAAATTCCACCCTAAGCTAATTTCGATATTACGAATCCAAAAATAAAGTCCATTTTGAAAAATAAAATTTACAAAATTTCAAAAAGTGGTTATTACTATTCATAACGGCTAGTTTTAATAATATCTTAATAGCATATCATTGTTTAGCGAAACTTGGTGTTGCGTACAACACATGCTATCGTGGAAGGTCGTGATTGCGTGTAATTAAAGCCAGTTCAGAGATGTGTGTTGTGAAATCTCCTTTTGGTGTAGCGTATAACACAAGACATTAATGAAATTAAAAAGAATATTTTTCATAAAATCTCGGGGTGTTACATTCTACCCCCCTTAAAATGAATTTCGCCCTCGAAATTCGTCGGGTTTATAAATGGTTTACTATTCGAAAGTTTCTTTAATAGAAACCCACACCGTAAAATGGAATACCAAAACCAATATTTAAAAACAAAAGTATGAAACGTAACGGTTACCCAAATAAACTAATCACTGGGTTTCCACATAGGTGAAAATATGGATATGGAAGAGAAATCTAACCATCGTGTTCTGATGGAGAGTGGTAGAGAACATGGCTATGGAAAAGCTAGCAATCACTAAGCCATAAATTTGTGACGATCTAAGGTACCATCTGATTCATCAGATATAAGAGCACTAAGACAACATTTTTGGTTTTCAAGATCATTTCCCTAAAGTTGATGAAATTGGAATTCGAAGAAATACTTTCGTGATTTTGGTATAGTCTCACCATTTGTCGTTCTTTGGACAATTTCAAATTCATCTCTTAAAGAAATGAAGTTGAATTTGTCATTCATGATGTGTTAGCGGATCATGTGATAGAATGATGGGTCATTCCATCTCTTTCAAACAAAAGGTTAGCAAAAGTTATAAGTTCATCTTATGGTTAATCATATATGGTTTCAAAAATGAAATTATACTTCATATATCATACCGCTTAATAAAATAAAACTAGTCTCTACTAACCAGGGACTTCCTGTAGGCCAGTGGTAGGCAATAAAGGCCAGTCGCACTTCGGTTGTGGGTTCTATTCCCACATCCTTGTCCGACGCGATGGGCTGTCGCTCGTCCTGAAGGTTGTCCTTTTTCTAAAACTACATTACTATAAAATCCCATCAGTAATATCGAAAAAAAAGTTCTATACTTAAACAATACTTAGCATATGTCCAACATAATCCATTCCAATATTTAGGCTTATCTAAAATACTTCGGTCCAAGCTCATAGTATAAAGAAAACGATTACTTGAAATGTCATCAACCAAGAATGTGAATACCATCATTTATCCCCCATATATCATAAGATATATCTTGTTGGTCAAATTACAAATATGTGAATACCTTAATCATGTATTCTCTTAAAGAATGAATATCCATTGAACCTTAGTGAAAACATGAGTGCAGTTAAAAGTTAACACTTTCCACATACCAAAATCCTCAAAATTCTATATACTCAAACCATGATATCACTTAGTCCTTATATCAATCATGAGATCATGAATACTATCAAATATATTAGATTCTCTTTATCCCTTCATTATGCGCATATCATCTACATTCCAAAAATATCTGAATAACCTTTCATGGATACTGGTAACATTAATCATACACTTTCAAAACTCAATGAAAGACAACAGTGTAATAATCCTTAGATGTCTCTTTATTCTATAGTACCATGAGATTACTTATACAACATTACACATGATAAACATGTAATCATTCCACTACATTCTTAAACCATTTACCGAGCTTCAACAATTCTTTCATCTCATATATCATTTGTAGTCTCTTCATCATCATCCACATAAATACTACCCATACGACCATACTGATTCTCTTCATGAGACTTTCCCTTAGGGCATTGGTTTGCATAATTCCCGTACATTCCACATTTAAAACATTTTACCATTGTTGATGTCGTAGCAATACCATTATCCTCATCCCTGGTGTTAACTGAACCTTTTCCTTTGCACTTACTGGATTTGTGTCCTTCTTTTCCACACCCAAATCATCTTCCAGTTCCTTTGAAACATTCTCCTTGATTCCTCTTCCCACTTGATTTAAATAGGGGAAATTGAACTTGCTTTCCTCTATGATCATTATGAAACTCCAACTTTCTCTTATTAGCCGAGTCAGGAAACTTACCAAATTTTACTTTATTGATCATATTATGAGATTGATGATTTGGCATAATAATGATGTTTGGACTTACAAATCCCATTTCATTTGGTTTCTCATGAATAATATCATTCCATTGTCCCTCATATCTTCCATTATCGTGAATCATCTTGTTTCCAGCCATTTTCTAAAACCCAAAAAAAATAGTGTGAGAGGCAAAAATAATGCTAGGGAAAACAACATAATAAAGGTGGAGTATCCTCAATATCTAACATCTTAGGTTAAATTCTATGATCGTTACCGTATTTCTAGGACTGTATCCTATACGTATACTTATCCTTAGGGACATCCCTAGACATACCATATAAATATCTCTAGGGATCTCACTAAAGTTCTCGCATCCTAGTTTCCAAAGGTTGACTAAACCTTTCCTCTGATACCAACTGTAGAGACCCGAAGCTTGACGTACATGAACATTACATTACTTTTGCGGAATACTTAGTACATAACAAAAAACACACACACAAGGATCGTAATAGTTTAGTGTCTTTGGAAACTTGGAACGTAATCTTCTAATCGTGGTGAAAGATCTTCAATATCTCCCATAAAGATCTTCCCTTTTTTTACCTAAAACCTTTCTTTATATCCTGGGGAAAATAAAACATAAAAGGGTGAGCTCAAATGCTCAATAAGGGTAAACAAAAGAAAAATCAATCACATCATATTCATAAGAACATATCTTTTGGAAATCTTAACCTGCAAAAGAGAGCATAATTTCATAACATGGGATAAATCATAGTAGTGAAATGAAATCTCAATAATCATAACTAAAAACATGAAACTTTGTGGCATACACACATAATCATATAGAATCATTTCTTGTTAGTCAAGACTCATTGCCAAGACTATCTTAGTGGACAAAGTCCCTTTCTGAACCGAGTCACCCTCGTTTCAGTCCTGTTTCACTGAACCGGTATAACCTACCATTCCAGTCATTTCTATCTCATGAGATATAAAATCTTTACCCAATGCATTGGAGGGAGATATAGGTCCCACCCATCTCATAATGATACCATTCTTATGTGTGCCACAAAATCATAAATCATACATCATTTCATAACCCATGTAGTAAAAATGGGATTCGTAAACATCGTGACATCATAAAACAATTCATATAAGATAAAGGAATTCATAAAAATAATTCCATCACAACATAACCAAATCAATGTAATAATAGGGATAGAAACATAACCCTATGTTATCTTAGATGGAAAATAATTTTGATAAAACACTTGAAATGAATTCTTGAGGAAAATATCCTTTCTTCTTCAAAATCAATTTCTTTTCACAAAACGTCATGAAATTTTAAAAGAAAGAGATTTTATTGAAAATAGTCATGAAATCTTTTGGAGGAAGCTTCATTAAAATAAGGCTTTATAAAACCGTAAAAATCCATTCGTGCCGTATAAGTAAAAAAAACATTCTTCGTACTTTTGTCGAAAAAGTCAAAAAGTACCTCGTACGAAAAACGACAAAAGATTCCTTTCATATCTTTTACTAAAAACTCACCAAAGGGTAAAATTGGATTTAAACAATTGTAGGTTGACGGAAATAACATTACATATTGAGGAAACATATATGTGGATGATAAAATACACCCCAGTAAATACCAACGTATAAACAATCTCGGATAAAAATGAGATTGTGATATTTCCCTTACCTTAGGTCCGACTTGCTTTGTACGTGTCCGAACCTCCTGTATAATGATTTAAATCATGTTATTGACTTATTCCAGAATCATATTCATTGTTATTATATCATATATGGTCCACTTATGACTTTATATTACCCGTTCTTTTGTAAATTCATGTTAAAGTAGTGTTTTGGGTAAAATCGTCTCATTTGTCGTTCGTGTTTTTAACTTGTAATTATTAATATGATTACTTGGATCATGATTACTTATATCCAGAATGTAAAACATGATTTATATATAATATATATTCAGAATATACATATATATAATATATTGATAAATGGAATGAAATACACCGTTCATGGAGACGGTAGTCCGTACGTACGCATGAACGCTGTTTTCGTTTCCTTATTGAATTGAATGGAATTAAGTAGATGACATACATATAAATATACATAAATCCAGTATCATTATTATGTAATGTATTTCATTAGTACTTATTATATATACTTTATAATCATTCATGAATGGTTAATGTGGAGAATGAATCCCATCGCGTCGTGGAGACGGTAGTCCGTACGTACGCACGAGCGATGATATCGTTCCCATGGTCGTGGAATTGTGTTAATGTGTATGTATACTATTTCAGTATCAATATCACTTTATAATAATCATATATGGTTACTCATTACACCATTATACCCATCCTATTAAGGTGGTGGTGGAAAATAGATTACACCACGGCGTGGAGACGGTATTCCGTACGTACGCACGCGCGGTGATTTCATTTTCCGTAGGATGGATAGATGGTTAAATAGGGTTGTTTCATACTTGTAATAACATATCAGTATATGAGTGATACTGATGTTATTACTTCATAATGAAACAACTAAAGAATAATAAGTTGAAGAAGAAAGAAATTGGAAAGGATCGGTAATGGATATTACCTCTTCTTTGAAGTGCTTCTTTGAGACCTCCTTTTAGGGAACTAAAATTGGTCTTTTAAGAAGCCCAGGACCTCTAGGATGATACTAGGGAAGTGGAGAAGAGAGTTTGGCAGGGTTTGGCCGAGCTTGAATGCTCAAATTGGTGTGAGGATGAGAGGGAGGAGGTGCCCTTTTATAAGGGAGGAGAGGGGCATCTTAGGAAAATCTCAAAATATTATTTTATATTAAGGTCAAATTCGGTTTATAATGGTTCAAAATGGTCTTATTTCGAAGATAAAGTGGGGATGGGTCTAAATCCTCTCATACAATCAGATTTAGACAAGTTTAGGTTATTATTTTAACCTTATCAATTATATTTAACTCTAAGTTAAATAATTTAACTTTTACCGTGTCTTTTTGTTTTCTTACGCTATATGGTTAATAAACTTACTATATCAAGCCAAACAAACCCCAAGTTGTTTATTATTAATATATATATACTTATATAAGTCATTTTTCCGAACCTTAGATTTTTAGGAATTAAATAAAAATTAATAATATAATATTTGTTTAAAAAACTAATTTATGTCAATTTTGACACTATTTGGTACATGATTTTTATGAAATTTCTAACAGAATGATAAGTTCGAACCAAGTTACTTAAATCAACAATAACATGTCATAGTAACCTATAAAATTAGTTTAAGTCATAAAAAGTCTCAAATTACATTTATTTGGGCATTTATAACATCAATTATGTTAATATTTTCTTAAAAAGGTAATTACTGCATCGTCGTTGTGTCATAAATAAATTAAATTATTTAAAGTATAAAAATTAAAAATAAAATACCATTATGTGGGAAATCTTTTTTGATTTCTAATTAATATTTATAGTCGAAATTATATTATGTATAACCCTATATTAAAAATTTTTTAGTAAATAAACTTTGATTTTAACTCTTTTAACTCTTCTTTGAATTAAATAATAATAAATGTCCTAATCTAATCCAAGTGGGACTAAATGATAATATTTTACACTTAAGGTTGTTTTTGGTCGAGATACACTTGTCCAATAGGATTAGGACATGTGTTAGGGTAATATTAATATCATTTTTACCCTTAATTACCCTATTTACTTTTAATCGTGGTAAATAAAAGTAAAAAGTTACTATTCACCAAAAATTATTTTCATCTCATTGAACCACATTTTACTTACTGACATCAACCGTGTCTCTCGGATTTTTGAAATTCCATTCACAGAAGCGGTAAAATTAAGATTTATGAAAAAATTAATTTTTTTTAACTACCACTTAGTAGTTTCACTATTCATCAAAAATTGAAGTTTTTCAGAAAAATGCCAAAATTTCACCCTAAGCTATAATTGATATTCCGAATTCAAAAATGATTTCTATTTTACAAAATTCCCAACATATAAGTTGCATTAATTAATTTTATAATTAATTTCCGCTGTCACAACAAATAGCGTGTTTTTAAGAGATAATAACTATCAAAAGATTAACACTTGTTTATGTCTGGTGTAAATGTGAAATTACATCCAATGACCAACATTTTATTGAATTGTAAAAATATATTCTAAATATACTTTAAAACCACTAAAATTAATAATTTATCACTATTAATTATTTCGATTAAAAAAGTTGTTTTTAATTAAAATTTAGTAGTTTTCACTATTCATCAGAAAATGAAAGTTATCCGAAAAGTACCAAAATTTCACCCTAAGATAATTTCGATATTATGAATACAAAAATAAAGTCCATTTTGAAAAATAAAATTTACAAAATTTCAAAAAGTGGTTATTACTATTCATAACGGCTAGTTTTAATAATATCTTAATAGCATATCGTTGTTTAGCGAAACTTGGTGTTGCGTACAACACATGCTATCGTGGAAGGTCGTGATTGTGTGTAATTAAAGCCAGGTCAGAGATTTGTGTTGTGAAAGCTCCTTTTGGTGTAGCGTATAACACAAGACATTAATGAAATTAAAAAGAATATTTTTCATAAAATCTCGGGGTGTTACAGTATATCCCTTATATCTTCTATTCTCTAGTATTTTTCAATTTTGGAGCCACATTCCATTAATGTGACTTCCCATTATTGAAATATTTTGGGTATTTAAAAAAATGACTTCTCTTTTCACTTATAATTGGGGAACTCATCTCATCATTACCCCCACACCAAAACCCATTAATTTCATCCTAAAATATACCCAAACCTCTCCCAAAAATTTATATCCACAATAAATAGTACTTTTACTAGAAAATATAAGACTTCAAATTTTTAATCCCATTCCCAAAAGGTGATAATCTACATAGTTTCGTATAGATTTCTAACATCTTATCTCTGTTTCCTATTACCTTGCGTTATTTTATTATTTCAAAATTTATTTTCACCCAAATTTAATGAAACCATAACTATAATTATTATACATGTATGTTATTATAATTATGGTACAATAATTAACAACCCTCCCCTTTTCTTTTAATAAAAACAAAAACGTGAATCATGTGTTGTGTGGACCATCGCCTCTATAGAAAAATGTGATTCATTTTATGTCACCAACTTAAACTCATTCCGTAAAAAGAAATTTAATATATAAATATAAAATTTATCCTATATTTAATATTCTTAAATGATAAACTATATTTATCCATTTCTATATTCTATGGAAAATGAAGTCATCATCGATTTGTTTGTGTAGAATACTGCCTCTATGTAACAATTTATTTCCTTTTAAAAATTTAGCACTTCTATACTGGTAATGTAATTAGAATTTTTTTAAAGGTTAAATATTATGTTTAGGATTTTAATACATTAGTAATAAGATTAATTTAATAACCAATTAATTATATAAATGATAAATAATACTTATAAAAATTAACCGTAAAAAACAAGAAAAATAAGAAGAAGAAAACAAGTTATTAATATAATTTAATATTACCAAATACATTAATACTTATTATATTTTGTTCAAATTATAATATACCATAATAATAAATAATAAATATGATCATTATTCATCTGGAATAATGATATTGAAACTAAATTAGCTCAAAATCATCCATTAATCATGGTATGTTCATGTTTGGTTTGGTTTGACCACCTACTTGAACAACACCATATAATTTTATCATGGATGACTATAAAAATAAAATTAATTGCACAATAGGTACTAAATATTTAAATAATTTTCTTTTTTTTTATTCTATACATAAATATTTATCTCAATATTTAGGAAAACACATTTCATTGGATAATTAAATCACTAAGGTGTTCTTATTATAGAATTTGTCTTTAACCATAACAAATAAAACACTCATAAAAAGAAATTGAAACACCATAAGTCATTATAATTAATCACTTATAGTATATTTATGAAGCATAAAATTTATAATTTTGAGAGAAAAATATAATACCCTCACCACCCCTACAAAACTACTACAAATGGTCAAAACTATAAACACTCGATGTGGGAAAATTAGTAATAACTAACTAATATACCAATACATAATGAATATAAATAAAAAATATAAATAGATAAAGTTTTTAGTATTGTTTTTACAAGATATATTGAGATATTTATATTTTTTTTACTAGAGGTTAAATAACTTTTTTCACGTTATGATTAAATATAAGGGGTTTTTATCTCATTTTCAACTCCATGGGACATGTTTGATATTTTTTCCATAATTTATTTCATATAATGTTTTCACAAACCAATTTATTTCTCTTATGAAAATATATTCCATTTAATTAGATTTTAATTTCTATTTTATGATCATCCTTTTAAGATCATTTTATACTTTCCTTACTAATTCATTATGGGTTTTATCTACATAAGTCCCACGTCATTGGGTTATAGTCTCTCATAATCATATATAATTTTCAATATTTATTTGATACTAAAATTTCAACATTTTATATGGGGTTTTCATTATTTATTTGTGATAATTAAATATCATAATCAATAAACACTTATTTGGTAAAATAATTATATAAATAAAAATTGTAATATTGAAATATTTACTCTCATTCTTAAAAATTATTATTTTCATCTGAGGCCATATTCTCCATCCCACTAATATTATCATCTCTCTTTGAGAAATGTATTTTTTATTATTCTTTATGATCCTCAAATTTATCTTTACCCCTTTTCGAGGTAATGATTATTACCATTTTTAAGATGTGGGTTTTGAAACGAAGGTATATCAATTTTGTAAAAGGGGTTTCCATCTTTTGAAATCAAATTTTTTATCTTAGACTCCACATTTTTTGATAACCTTTTTTTATATTTAAGTATATTTTATTTGTAAATATTTATAATATGGTTTTATAATGTATTATATTTCCCTTCCCAAAATTTTTTTGAAATAAATTTTCACTTCACTATTTATATAAATGTTAGAAAGGTTTTGTAAAAACTTATGTATTATTACATCTATTTTATTTCACGGTTTATATCTCAAAAAGTTATATTTTAACATCATTTATATTTTATAATTATATATTTCCATTTAGAAAATGAAATTTTTTTTATAAACCGTGATCTTTTAAGTTTATTTTATGTGATTTTTTCAAGGTTCAAGAAACTCATTCTTTTTTCATGGGTTCATTAAGATATGTTTAAGATTATTTATAAGAAGCAGACATATGTATAGATAATGATAGGTGGGGTAAAATATTTATTTCCAATTCATTATATTATATTTATTTCTCAAGGGCTCCAAAGGGTAAACGATAATATTTATCCCAATAAATGTGTACATCAATGGATTTATCAAAATCAAAAGGAGTATACATGAGGTTTTATCTAAAGAACAGGGATACCCAAAAGGATTATCCTAGGATCAATAAGGTACACGTGTGGTTATCACTAACCCACTTTGTGATGAATATCTTGGTGGGTAGCATTGAAATATAGTTTCTATTCTTATGCTTATCTAACACACTTATTTCATAATCTTGTGTCTAAAATTATTCTCATTCACCCATGTTTAATGTCTTATAATTCTATATCGTTTTAAATGTATATTTTTGTTAATTTGAGACTACATATCCTTAAATCATGACTTATTTATAAATATTATAATTCCTTTTTCTTCTTAGTAATAAATTTACCGATTCCCATGTTTTATCAAATTCTTATAATCTAACCCTTTATGAAATTTTTGTAATTTTTTTATACTGAGCATTTGATCTCACCCTTTTCTTATGTTTTTTCCCATATTATGAATAAAATTCCAACTTGTGAACTTTATATAAGGTAGCCTATATGTGCTTTATTATAAAAAAATTATTATTGATTAAGATGTTTATGTTTCTTATCTTTAAGACACTAAACCTTTAGTTCCATGGGTTGGGTTATTATTTGGGAGAGGTATTACTTACATCATGAGTTCAATGTAATATTTAAGTTGTTTTTTTCATGGTTGGATTTAGTTTTAAGTTGTTCTATGGAAGGTGAGATCAATAGGGGAACATATCAAATTATTGTTTCACATTTATACCAACATTACTAAATCTTTGTATGATATAAGATAGTGTTAAAAACAAGATAGAGAGATCCAACAATTTAATAATAGGGATGATGTTTTTTTAAGGAAGTAAATGTTAAAAATAATTATATTATGGGTATTATTTATTATTCTCATATGAATCATGTTTTTAATAACATGAAAAGATCATAAAAGGTATAATAGTTGGATTTTAACCTTTGTTAATGATTGA
Source organism: Viscum album (assembly GCA_963277665.1). NCBI lineage: Eukaryota > Viridiplantae > Streptophyta > Magnoliopsida > Santalales > Viscaceae > Viscum > Viscum album. The sequence continues at coordinate 681,378,060 of OY728139.1, read as the reverse complement.
TCTTTAAAAATTAACAGAGTTATAATTTTCAACATTAGAAAAAATAAGATTATTCCCCATAATGTATTGTTTATATATTGGATAAAACATAATCTATAGATTTTTTTTCAAAATTTTGTGATGTTTAAAATGAAGTAATTTCAAAAAAAAAGTTTCATTAATGAATATTTTAAGAGACAGAAAAGATACAAAAATGTCTAGAGAAACATAGTTAATATTTTTCAAAATCAAAAGGATAATAAAGGGTTCAACTTGAATGTGAAAAATAAAAAAAAAACAATTCATAGAATCATTGGTCATCTTGGCCAAAAAATTAAATTTAACATATTCTGGTAAGAGGTGGTAAGAAATATTCCTATTCTAAAATAAAACACTATAATTATTTGAAAACATACAATAAAGGTAAATTAGTGAACAAAAAATAAGTGATTTGATATTCAAATAAGGAAACTATTATATATGATTCAATTTGTTATTCATCAGAATATGACATGAAATTCCACAAGTGGAGACATATACTTTATCATTTTTTTTGAAGACTTCACTATAATAAAAATTATTTTGTTAATGAATCAAAATTCTCAAGGATTAGATGGATTCTAATGTTTTATAATTATTGTTAAAAAATTAAAAGTTTTGACTTTGTTGAAATTGATATCTGATAATGGTATTGAGTATTCTAATAACAATTTCTCATAATATCTTGATAATCCTTCCATTATTCATGAGTTTAGTTCTCTTTGTACTCCTCATTATAATGGTTTTGATAAAAGGAAGTATGTAAGTGTATTATATATATCTAGAATAATTGTTATAGTGTACGAAAATTCAACATATTTATTCTTGGAAGAAATTTCTACAATTAGAATCATTTTAAATATGTATATTTTTATACTAAACACAAACATGATTCCATATGAAATTTTCACTAAAATAAAAAAAATTATGAACTTTAGAGTGTTTGGAAGCCCAAATTTGATTAAAAGATTCAAAAGAAGTAGTATTTTTTATGGGAAAGATGAAGAAGGAATATTATTTAGTTATATGATAACAAGAAGCTTGTATATATTCTATAAGTTTAGGTAAAAAGTGTAAATTGATAGTTATGAAGTGATAATCCAGGAAGTTGATAAAAATATCAATAAATTGATCATTTTAGATGATGAGGATAATGTTTTCTATTACAAAATTATTAATGAAAATGTAGAAGATATATAGATTAAGGTTAAGGATGGAGATTCTACTTACTCAAGGGATATATATGAGGATTATAAGTCTATATATGTAAATTATTGAATATGGAAATATATTGATTTTGAAAAAAAAAATATAGATCAGAAACAAGGGTAAGAACCAAGAGAAGAGTCATTGAAAATATCATACAATAATTTAATCCCAAATTGAACCTCATACTATTGAATATGATTTTGAGCATGAATAATGGATTAAATATATGAATAAGTAGTTAGATAAAATATAAATGAATGAAACATGAGATATTCTTCTAAGTCCTTAAGAGAAAAATGTCATTAGGGAAAATGGGATTCTAGAAAAAATATTGAAGAGAAATTAAAATTTGATAGAAATAATTCAAAGGATATTCACATATTAATGGAATTAAATTTTAGGAATCTATTTTTCATGTTTCTAGAATATAAACAATAAATATTGTATTTCTATTGAGGCTCAAATAATCATTAATGTGTTCTAAATGGATGGAAATCTTATTTCTAGTTTGGTTATCTAGATGAATAAGTATATATATAAGGTTTAGGGTTTATTCTAGACTTGGATGGAATAAAGGTTTGAAAATTGAAGCAGTCCCCTTATATATTCAAATAACCAATATGATAATATTATGTAATGTTGGATGAATATATAATAAGTATGGACATTAATAAAGGACAAGTGGATAAAAATTTATATGTGATAAAAACCAACACCACATCACTCTTTATGATTATGTATGTTGATGAAATTTTTTTTTATGAAATGAAGAGAAATTATATGAATAATATTACAAAGAAAAGAAAAAATTTAGATTTATTAACTTAGTGATATTAAATTATTGGTAGTTTTATATATTACTCGTGTTTCTAGAAGAATGATCATTTTAGAAGAAATTTTTTGCAAGGAGTTATTGAAGAAGTTTGATATAGAAGATCTCATAATGGTTTTTAAACCAATTCAGGTCTATGGAAATTATAACAATGATGAAGAAGGGGATTAACTTAATAAAAGGTAATTCATAATATTAATAGGTATTATTTTATACATGAGGCATTCAAGACATGATATATTATATATAGTTAAAGTTTAATATTTTTGTTAGTCTAATCCCCAAAAATCACATATTTATATAGTAAATAGAATTTTGATATACAACTCAAATACATTCAATTATGGTTTTATATATATGAAGATAAATAAAAGGATTCGATATGTTTTATGGATACTACTTGGGTAGGTGGATTTAAGGATTTGAAATCCAAAACAATTGGAATAAATTTTATTTAAAACATTTTTGTTGTGTGGAACTCAATGAATAAATCATCATTTATCCTAGGTTCTATTAAATTTAAATATATATCCACATTATAGGAAACTACACAGATTATATAGTTAATGACATAGATTGAGGAAATGAAGCTTATTGCTGAATATCAACTAGTTAATGGATATAATAATAAATATTTCGTTACTCTATTCAGGAATCCAATATATCATTCTGAATCCAAGAATATTGAGATTAAATTTAATTTTATTAACAAAAATGGGGCTAGAGGGCTTCAAAATTTTGAATTTATTTCATCAAAGAAAAAATAGAAAATATTCATAGTAAGACACATTCAAGTAAGTATTTTTGGATACAGATGTTGCACATGATAATGCATCCCACATCCCAACAATAAGGTTTGAAACTAATTTATTTTCCTCCTATCTTTTATTATGTTTAAATATTTAAACAATAGTATATGTAATCTATTAAGTGGGATTATTGACTTTATTTTTTAAGAGTTTTTAATTTGGTTGTTGTTTGAGTGAAAGAATGTTCATAAAAAATTGGTTTCTCATTTCATATCTGATGTTTTTAAGTTGTTATCCCTTATTGAGATATAAAAGGATAACTTTTATGTTTTAGATAATTTATATTATTTTAAACCTAAATCATAGATTATGTAGACATTGATTTAACTGGTTCATTGCTCATTAATTTAGAAGATTTTATTCCATGACCTTCACAATCCCTTTCCTTTATTTCCAATAAGGGGGAGAAAATATATTTTCATTTCAGGGACATTTCATTTAATGATGAGGGAAATTTTTAAATGGAAAGGGAAAATAAATTGATATATATGGAGTTGGTATTAGAAAAAAATGAAGAAGGACATTTTTAACACAATTTATGATGATGATGTATTTGTTGTCAATAAATATGCTCGAGTTATTGATAATTGTTTAGATCTGAATTAGAGTTATTAGATATTAATTAAATATAATTTATTAAGTTATATGTTTTTCTGAAAATATATGGAAATTATATACTAAAAAAATGGAAAATTCCAAAGAATTTTAAAAAAATTGTGTTGTTTTCCTCAGATACATAATTTATCCCTAAAAATAGAAGAGGCATGAAAACATAAGCGATATTCTTGACTCTCTACATTGAAAATTTTGCAAATTAAGAAGTTTATTGGGGGATAAAAGGGTGATTAAGAATTTTTTGACAGTAAATTAATCTTATGGAAGTTTTCATAAGGTTTATTGGGATCTATAATAGGATTCATAAACATTTAAAAAGAGTAATTTACGCTTATGGATGATTTATATTAGTCTTCAGGATCTATAATAAGTCTTAGGAGGATTTCATAAGAGTCATTCACCATGGGGAATTTTTTTTATGATTCAGGAAGAACAATGTGAGAGTTTGAAGAATTTCCTAAGAGTCATTTTACTCTTATGAAATATCACTATATGTGTAAAATTTTAAAGTCAGATGAGTATAACAAAAAACAAAAGGGTTACTTTATTCTATTGATAATGTTTATTTTCTTAAATATGAAAATGTTTAGAAAATATTATCAGTTCCAAATTATTTAATCTTGATGATGAATTACTAAAATTTAAAGATTAAATTTCATGGTTAAATAATAAAAATTTTATTTAATTTTATTTTTATGGTCAAAGGATTATAAAGGATTTTTTATACAGTATAAAGTGTAATTTAATGACTATAAGTAACCTATATATATATAATGAGATAAATATATTTTGATGTTTGTGATGCCACCACCCCATGAAGAGTTTACTATTCCATAGTGGCTGATAAAAATACATTTTAAGCAATATTTTTTCATGAAAAAATAAGGATCCATGAATATAATAGATTAAAAACATGGTTCAATGTAGTTATGAATGTTTTTAATTTTATATGGATTTTATAGAAATATCAATTATAGAAAATACCATGATATTTCTAGATATCATGTGGAATTAAAAAAAATGAAGTGTTCGAGTTAAATAAAATGAGATATTATCTATGAATTTTTTTAAAAAATTGATGACCAAAGATACTGGATATTTTAATGGTAGTGATTTAAATAAATTTTAAGTGTATTTAATTGTGGAAATTATATTCATGTGGTTTAAGTGAATATATGACATGTGATAGAGAATAAATAGTGTGATTGAAATTAATCTAACCATGTGAGGAGGATTTTGAGTATTCTTTTGAAAACAACCAAGATGATTCTTGTACTAAAGTAGTTGGAAGAATCTTAAAATATATTTAGACTTGTTCCGAGGCTCACATAACTTTTGAGGATCATTCTTCTAAAAGAATACATCTACTTATTATGGTGATATTATTAATATCTAGTTATATCCATTATTTGTAACAACTTATAGGGAATACACTTTCTTATGGAAACTTCTTGATAACAATAGGAGAGTTGTGTGTTTGTGGGACACAAACCACAACTCACTTAGGACATAATCATCCTTTCATGTGGTTAACCTTATTATAAAATGTGTTGTGTCTCATTCTATTTATTCACCATTGAGTTTTTGATAGAGGTTCAGAATAAGTAAGAGAGTAGTAGGGTTTGAGAAGTAATTTACACACACACACACACATAAACACACACACACACACTAATTCACTCCTACTTACTGTCTGTAACCTTATATGTGATTATTTCATTTATCTCTTCATGGATTTTAATGTTAAATACTTATGATATTTATAACATATAAGATTATGATATAAATATTTCATTACAATATATATTTCCCTAGAGTAGTTCAAAAAAAACTACATTACTAAAATAATTTAATATTTTATGAATAGTAATGTATAAAAATAGGTCTGAATGATTAATATGATCTATACGATTAAAATAATACAATGGTTCAATATACATATGTAAATAAAAAATCTATAATTTTAAATTTTTGTATGTTGTGATCTCTTTAGAATTATCACACCCATAAACAAAAATATAGAAAAAATCTAAACATTTAAAATATTATATGAAACATTTAAATAAATCACAGTGAACATTGTGTTACATTTGAGTGAATTAATAATTATGAAATTAATGGTTATTTATAGGATGTATAAGTATTATAAGACTACTAGAAATATGACTATTAAAATATTAACATAATCAATACAATAATAACTGGATCATTAGAATAATAAAATAACTAGTGGGTTAATTAGTTATATACAATTATATTTAATGTTTACCAATGATAAATTAAGTTGAAGTAAGTATGAATATATCATACAATATCTCTTCAAAAAATATAACACAAAGTAAGTATAACTATAAATTTTTACAAAACCTAATTTATATTTTTTAATAAAATAATTTTTTTAATAGAATTAAATTATAATATTGAGTAACATAGAAATGTATTTTGGAAAAATGGATTTCATTTTAAGAATACTCATTTGAAAATCAAGAATAAGTGATGTATTTTGAATTTTTATAAGTAGTTAAATATGTAGGTGAATGGTGACGTATGTAATTTTTTAACAAGGTAAAACATGGAAAAATCATCATCCATTATTTATGGATGAGTTAGGCTACCAATTTCACATCCTTATATGAATTAATTAGATTATTTAGTTACAATAATAAATATTATTGATAATATGAAGTAAAAACTAAAAGATAATATGTATTTTTTTATAAAACATCTCTCTCCTTCAACTTTAAATACAACCCTCTTCTACTCATTTCTATTAAGTAAAAAAACAACCTGAACCACATAAAAATTGAAAAAAAAATACATAAAACCACTTAAACAATTTTTTTAAATTTTTGGTCTCATCAATATAACATTCTAAGAATCCATATGGTGTAGACTAATGGATTTTTCTAAATGAAGAGAGTGAAAATTATAATAGAATCTATTTCTATTCCTTTTCATTTATTAGTATTCCTAATAAAAATTTTCAATTAAGTATAATAAAATCATGAAATTAATAATATAATACTATTGAAATTTTATTTATACAGTCATATAATGTAATGACCCAAACATTCATTAATGGAAATCCCTATTGATATAATTAAATGTCTCTTTATGTAAAATGTTTATATAAAATGTCAACTTCTTTGGTTTTATGTTAAGAATTGTGAACATTGCTAATATAGTCGTTGAATAGTGGTCACATGATTAGAATAAATTTAGGGCTTTAACGAATCCAATTTACTTAGACAAAGGAAGTGATAGCCTCATCTAGTAGACGTTCCCCATACAAAACCCATTTGTTAGAACTCAGAAAAGAGGTGGCGTCATTGGGCTTCACTCTTCACCAATCCCAATCTGATCTTCAACAAGATTAGCTCGAGTCGGACCGACTACGAGAGAAGTGGAAGTTGATAGAGATTACCACCCGAGCAATGTTATCTGAGCCACCCCAAGAGTCTGTCACCATCGCACACCTTACTCTTCGATCTTATACAGGTGTTATAAGGGTTTATGTAACAAGAACATAGCACTATGGTTATGTACTTTATTTTTGTATATAATAATGAATATGCATTCATTTTATTATTGTTACCTTGTAAATAGTTTTTCTTTTTAAAAGCATAAATAGTATTTTTAGTTAATGTTCAACTAAGAAATATATTTTGATGAATTAATGGATTTTTGAATTAAATAATATTTTATTAAAACATTATTATTATTATTAAATTAATTTTTATTAAATATAAATGATTGTATAATTTTATGTATGTAATCGTAATTTTTATTAAGGTTTGAAAGCCATTTTTGTCAAAACCCGTGAATTTATGATAAATGTCGATTTTTATTTTAAAAGGTAAAATTAACATATTTAGAAAATTATTTATATAAAATAAATATTATTTCTATAATAATGATTTCAAAATTATCAAACGATTAATTTTTCATAATTTTCTGAGACAGTTAAATTTTTGGGTAAAAATTAAATACTATTTAAATATATAATGTATTTTATGACATTATAATGACCCAATAGTGATGTAATAAAATACTATAGGCCATATGTTCGGACAATATATGTTTTACCATTAAAATAATGTGATTTTGGGTTTGTTCGACTTATTTTTCAAAGCATTAATGGGCCCTTCAAGGATTATTAAACATCTTGTCTTTTTAAATTGTTTTCCTAGGGAGTGTGACTCACCTCCACATATGCAACCCCATTATTTTAAGAATTTAGGACTTTGGAATTATAAAATATTGTTTTCCACTCCCCTTTGGAAAAAACCATGGTCAAAAACCATGGGCTGGTCTGTGGTATGAATTAGTTTAATGTGAGGTGTCCCAACCCTAAATAAGAAAGAATTCCCTCACCTTTCCTATATAAACCCACCCAAGATCCCACTTTCTCTTTACTTAAAGCCTTTGGATTTCATCCAAACTCTACCCTAATCTCCATAGAATCCCCCCAAGGTTACCCAAGCTCCCAAGAATCCTCTTTCAATCCTTTCTCAATCCTTTGGAAGCACACTTCAATGTAAGGATTTTTCTTCCTTTCTCATTTTTGTCCAATATTCACAAAGTTTTTATGACCTTTTAATTTCAATTATAAATATTGGGGTATGGTTTTTCACCTCCCTCATACTTCCCTATTTATTTTTTAATTATGTTAGACCCTTTTCTCTCTCATTAAATTCCTCTTATATACACCCGTTACTATGCCAAAATTTTGAATGGAATTTCTCTCTCCTCTTTTACATTCAAGAAATTATTTTGTATAATGAATATAAATTCCATTAAAATTGTTGGGACATGTATATATATGACCCCCTTACTGTCCAGTTCATGTACATATGATTATACACCCTTTTATCTCTCATAAACCATTTTTAGGAATTCTTACGTCACGTTGTTACGCTGCCAAAATTGCACTGATTTGTCAAGCCAATATCATTGCGTATTGAATACCATGCCCATTTCTCTATCAAGGGTATTCACATTTATGAACATTTACTTATTGATTATAAAGTTTCATGTATTAATTCCACCTTTTTTATGGTGGAATAAATGATTGTGTTTTATGAATCCCTTTTATGTGATCCATGTGGCACACTTATGCATGAAACGAAATATTTAAGAAGGGTGAGCCCTTATAGCATTTTAATGCATTGGTTAAAGTATAGTGTCATGATACATCATGTGAAATGGGTGTTTACTCATGATAATTCAAGTGAAACAAGTGTTTACTCATGCTTCATGTTCAATGAGGATTTACTCATGCTCCATGTGCAATGAGCCTTGGCTCATGCTAATTCCATGTTAAGTGTTGTTGCCACATTTCCATGTCATGATTATCTTGATTTATCATGCCTTAATTTTTATGATTCTATTTTTATCTATTGATATGCATATTGACTAACATGTATTTTATTCCACATGTTATTCCATGATTATTCCCTTACTGAGATTTATAGCTCACCATTTTCTTATGCATATCCTCAGGTTATCCCATGCAATGCTAAGTACGAGGGAATGTAGTGGTCATGTAAAGGAATTTTTCAATAAAGATGTTGTATTTCATGTTTTAAGTTATTATGTAATGTTCCTAATCCCCAAGGATAGTATAACTCTCTATATTCCATGTTATATCAAGTGAAGGTTTTATGTAATAAATCAAGTTTATGTTTGAAATAAAAAGAAGGGTTGTCATTGTTGGTATCAAAGGATAGGTTTAGTTATTTTTGGTATTAGGATTAGAAAACCCTATTAAATATTTAGAGACATGTCTAAGTATAATAAAAACATCCTTATGTTTTTGTGGGTATTGATTATGTATTTTATCAAGAAAATACATCACTGTCTGGATACGAGCAGGTAGAGGAGACTCTGGCACAAATGTATCCTAGGGGTAAAACCTGAAAACACCACTTTGAGCTAGAATCGAAAGGGAACTAGTACACGACAACGGGCCTTGCTACACTATTGGTTAAGACACTCCTTGGGGATATGCTTTGGTAAATTCAAAATCTTAGTATGGACCATTATTAAGGGACAAAAAAATTCCCTAAGAATATATGTTAGAAAGTAGATCATGGATAACATAGACTGAAGCCAGTAGATTCATATGTTAAGGGAATAAGAGTTATTTATAAGTCATCAGTTTGGTCCTTGTATTACCCTTTATGTGTTACACATAACTTTTCTTTTATTCCAGCTAATGGCTGGTAATAGGAGGACTCGGGATAACAACCAATGTGAAGATCAATGTGATGACTGTACTAATAAGATGTCGAATACAATGGGAGCGGGAATCATGAACTTTGCCATGATTCTATCTCAGGTAAATCAAGATTTGAATAGAAACATGGTTCAATAGGAACTTCAACCCCCCCCCCCCAAGAAAGAACAAGTTACTATTTAGAGCTTCATGAGAAAAAGGCCTCCTAATTTTAATGGATCATCTGATCCCTCAATCGCTGAATAATGGATCCACTCCATTGAAAAGATATTATCCATCCTTCAATATTCTGAACAAGAGACGGTTCTCCTGGTTGCTTATCGTATGGAGGGGGAAGCTAATCAATTGTGGATTTTGATCAAAAATATGATGCCTAAGGGAGAGATTGAGGCGTTGTAATGGAAGGATTTCCAGAAGATTTTTTTTGAGAAATATTTTCCACGCACCCTCAGGCTTAATATGTAAAGGTACTTCCTCTCACACAAGAAAAAAGACAATGAATTTGTTGGAGCATACAAGGAAAATTTCACACGGCTTTCACAATAGGCTTCCAGCTTTCTCGTTACCCCTAAATTCAAGGTTGACCGCTTCTTTGGTGGGTTGAAACCTAGCCTGTGTAAAGCACTGGCAATTCGTGACTTCAACAGCTATGAGGAAATTGTCTGATGTGCCCTCAAGGTTGAAATGGAGATCATAGAATCTCAGGGGTATCATGGGGATAAGAAGTGTAAGGTAGAATTCAATTCTGGTGGTCCGATGGATAAATCCAACGGTGATAAGTAGATCCAACACCCCCCTTTCCAAAGGTGCGAAAAGAAGCACCCTAGAAATTGCCTGAAGGGTACAAGAAAATGCTTTAGGTGTCGAAGAGAAGGGAATCTGGCTGTTAAATGTCGGCAAGAAAGACCCGTGATTGAGATAGAGGATATGAACACTATTTTCAAACCTCAACGTGTGATTCATTGCTACAACTGCAAAGAACCGGGGCACCTTTCAAATTAGTTCCCTAAGCCAAGGGTTTTTGGAGGCAACCAACAACCTCCAAGATAGTAAGGGTGATATTTTTCCATCACTACTACCGAAGTGAACCCCAACAACGAAGTGGTGATAGGTATGCTAGTTATTCATTCAAGAATAGTGAACGTAATTTTTTATTCCGGTTCTACGCATTCTTTTATATCTCAAAATTTTAGTAGAACAATACAGTCACCACCACAAATCATGGAAGTGAAGATGTCGGTGAGTTCGGAAAATGGGGTGATTATTGTATCCCGTGAATATAACTCCTCCCCTATCATAATCTATCGATTGAACTTCCCGGTGAACCTCATAATACTCCCTCTAGTGTAATTTGATGCAGTTCATGGCATGGATTGGCTTTCCTTATATAGATCCATCATAAATTTCCGTGAGAGGAAAATCACTCTCCATGTGGGGAATCGACCCCCGATTCTTTACAAGTACAAGGAGGAAGATGAATCTTCTTTAGCTCCATCATCTCAAGCATGGACATTACTTCCCTATAAGCACGTGTATCTGGCTCAGATGATTGTGTCCAAGGAAGCAACCATCCTTGAATACATGCCTATTGTGGGGGAATTCCCTGAACTATTTCCCGAGGAATTTCCTGGTCTTCCTCCCATAAGAGATGTTTAATTCTCAATGGAACTTATACCGGGGTGTTTCCAATATCCAAAACTCCATATAGAATGGTTTTTGTGGAGCTTGAAGAGCTGAAGAAACAATTACAAGAGAATCTGGATAAAGGGTTTATATTCCTAGGTGCTTCACCATGGGGTGAACCGGTCCTCTTCATCAAGAAGAAGGATGGATCAATGCACCTTTTAATCGATTATCGTGAGCTCAACAAAATCACGATAAAGAACAAGTATCATATCCCATGAATTCATGACATGTTTGATCAGCTACGAGGAGCACAATACGTCTCTAAGGTGGATTTGTGTTCGGGATATTAACAAGTAAGGGTGAAGAAGGAAGATATCCCCAAGACTGTTTTTCATACAATATATGGGCACTATTAATTCATAGTAATGCCTTTTGGACTCACTAATTCTCCAGAAATATTTATGGACTTGATGAATAGAGTCTTTAGAGATTACCTCGACAAAGTTATGGTAGTCTATATAGATTATATTCTGATATAATCCAAAACCAAAGAGGATCATGAGGAGAATCTAAGAATTGTACTAGAGACCTTGCAGAAGGAGAAGCTCTATGCCAAGTACAACAAGTGTGAGTTCTGGTTGAAGGAGGTATCATTATTGGGCCATATCATCACAACCAATGGGATATCTTTAGATTTCTCCAAAACAGATGCAATTGAGGGATGGCTGAGGCCAACATCGGTAACAGATATTCGTAGATTCTTGGGGTTAGCTGGATAGTATTGATGATTTGTAAGAAATTTATCACGATTTTCCAAACCTCTTACCAGGAAAACTCAGAAGTGGGTAAAGTTTTATTGGAGTAATGAATGCGAAGAAAGCTTAAAGTAGTTGAAAAGGAGGATTATCAGTGTGATCGTGCTCACTTTATCCACAAGTAGAGAACTTTTCGTGGTATTCAGTGATGCTTCGAAGAAGGGTCTGGGATGTGTGTTGATGAAAAATGAAAAATCCATTGCCTATGCTTCAAGGCAATTGAATGTTCATGAACAGAACTATCCAACACATGACCTCGAGCTGGCTATAGTGATCTTCGCTTTGAAAATTTAGCGGCATTATCTCTTTGGGGAGAAGTGTGAAATATATATGGACCACAAAATCCTCAAGTATATATTCACATGGAAAGAGTTGAATATGTTCCAATGAAGATGGTTAGAGTTGATCAAATACTATGACTACTCAATCCATTACAACCCAGGGAAAGCGAACAAGGTGGTATATGCTCTAAGTAGAAAGGACCCAACAATTATATCATTGATGAGAATTGAAAAGGATCCAATCCTATTAGATTTTATGAGGATGGACATGGGAATCATAAGGAAGGGAACATAATCAATCCTTTCACAAATGATGGCTCAACCATCAATTTTGTAAAGGTTAATGGATTCTCCAAAGGATGATATGGGAATTTAAGAAAAAATTGAAGCTATTGGAAAAGGAAAATAATAGGATTTTAATGTTAATAAAGAAGGAATTATGAGATTTGGTAAAAGACTATGTGTTCCATCAAGTCCAGTGCTGAAGAAGGAAATTTTGGATGATGCACATAGTTCAAATTTCTCTATTCACCCAGGAAACACAAAGATGTATCGAGATCTCCGATAGCATTATTGGTGGGATAATATGAAGAAGAAGATCGTTGAATATACATAAAAGTGTCTGGTGTTTCATCAAGTGAAGGCAGAGAGGTAGAAGTCTAATGGGATGATGCAACTATTGCCCATACCAGAATGTAAATGGGAGAACATCACCATGGAATTTATCACCAAACTCCCAAAGGCTTCCAAAGGAAACAATGCAATCTGGGTTGTTGTGGATCATCTTATAAATAATGCACACTTCATTGCTATTCAGGAGGATATATCATTGGATCAAATGTAATAGATATATATAAGGGAAGTGGTAAGGTTGCATGGAGTACCACTATCTATTGGGTCCGATCAAGATCCAAGATTCACCTCTATGTTTTGGAAGAGTCTTCAACATGCTCTGAATACTCAACTGAACTTCAGTACGACTTATCATACTCAAACTGATGGCCAATCTGAGTAGACTATCCATACATATGAGGACATGTTGAGAGCATGCTCAATGGACTTTAAAGGAGGATGGGATCAACATCTTCCTCTGGTTTAGTTATCTTAAAATAACAGCTTCCACTCAAGCATCTAAATGGAACCTTATGAAGCCCTTTATGGGAAAAGGTGTATAACACTGGTGTGTTGGTATGAGGTTGGTTAGCATAAGATGCTTCAACTAGAAATGGTTGAAGAAATGGTGGATATGGTGAAAACCATTCAGTAGCATATCAAGGTAGCCTAGAGTTGACAGAAGAGTTATACAGATAACCATTGACGAGACCTGGTGTTTAAAGTTGGATACATGATTTTTCTATGCATATCTCTATGGAAGAAGTTAATGAGGTTTGGAAAGAAAGGAAAATTAAGTCCAAGGTACATCATCCCCTTTGATATTCTTGATCATGTTGGGGATGTGGCTTATCGACTAGCACTTCCACCTACCATGTCCAAAGTACATGATGTCTTTCATGTATCCCTCTTAAGAATGTACATATCGGACCCTTCACATGTACTCTCTTCAGAGGTGGTACAGTTAGTGGATGATCTTTCTTATGAGGAGAAACCAGTGGAGATCTTAGACCATAAAGAAAATTTTATACAAAATAAGGCAATTCCCCTTTTCAAGGTGTTGTGGTGAAACCACAAGTTTGAACAAGAAACATGGGAATCAGAGGAAGTGATGATGCAGAGTTACCCGAATTTGTTTTAGTGTGGGAAAAGGAAATTTCGAGCGTGAAATTTCTTAAGGGGGGAAGATTGTAATGACCCAAACATTCATTAATAGAAATCCCTCTTGATCTAATTAAATGTCTCTTTATGTAAAATGTTTATATAAAATTCCAACTTATTTGGTTTTATGTTATGAATTGTGACCATTGTTAACATATCCATTGAACAGTGATCAGATTATTTGTATAAATATAGGGCATTAACGAATCCAATTTACTCAGACAAAGGAAGCGATGGCCTCATCCAGTAGACATTCCCCATACGAAGCCCATTTTTCGGAACACGGAAAAGAGGTGGAGTCACTGGTCTTAGATCTTGACCAATCCCAAGTCAAGCTTCAATAGGTTAAGCTCGAGTGGGACCGCCTACGAGAGAAGTGGAAGTTGATAGAGTTTACCACATGAGTAATGTTATCCGAGCCACCCCAAAAGTCTGTCATCATCGCACACCTTACTCTTAGGTCTTATGAAGGTGTTATAAGGGGTTATGTAACAAGACCTTAGAACTATGATTATGTACATCATTTTTTTATATAATAATGAATATACTTTCATTTTATTATTGTTACCTTGTAAATAGTTTTTCTTTTTAAAAGCATAAATAGTATTTTTAGTTAATTTTCAACTAAGAAATATATTTGGATGAATTAATGGATTTTTGAATTAAATAATATTTTAATAAAATATTTTTTCTATTATTAAATTAATTTTTATTAAATAAAAATTATTTAATAATTTTATGAATACAATCGTAATATTTATTAAGGTTTGAAAGCTATTTTTTTCAAAACTTGTGAATTTTTTATAAATGTAGATTTTTATTTTAAAAGTGATAATTAAAATATTTAAAAAATTATTTAGATAAAATAAATATTATTTCTAGAATCAGGACATCTAAATTATCAAACAGTGAATTTTTCATAATTTTCTGAGATAGTCAAATTTTTGGGTAAAAATTAAATACTGTTTAAATATATAATGTGTTTTATGACATCATAATGACCAAATAGTGATGTAATAAAATTCTATTAGCCTTATTTTCGGCCAATATATGTTTTACCATTAAAATAATGTGATTTTGGGTTTGTTTTACTTATTTTACAAAGCATTAATGGACCATTCAAGGCTTATTAAACATCCTGTCTTTTTAAATTATTTTCCTTGAGAGTGTGACTCACCTTTACATAAGAAACCACATTATTTTAAGAAGTTAGGGCATTGGAATTATAAAATATTGTTTTCCAAATCCCTTTGGCAGAAACCATGGGTAAAAACCATGGGTTGGTTTGTGGTTTGAATTATTTTAATGTGAGGTGTCTCAACCCGAAATAATAAAGAATTCCCTCAACTTTCCTATATAAACCCACACAAGATCCCACTTTCTCCTCACTAAAATCCTTCAGTTAGTTCAACCTATTCCCTAATCTCCATAGAATCCCCCCAAGGTTCCCCAATCTCCCAATAAGCCTCTCTCAAGCCTCTCTCAATCCTATGGAGGCACACTTCCAAGTAAGGGTATTTCTTCCTTTCTCATTTTTGTCCAATTTTCTTAATGTTGTTATGCCCTTTTAATGTCAATTATAAATGTTGGGTATGATTTATAACCTCCACCATACTGCCGTATTTATGTTTTAATGATGGGATACCATTTTCTCTCTCATTAAATTCCTCTCATATACACCCGTTACTATGCCGAAATTCCAAAAGGAATTTCTCTCTCCTCTTTTACATTCAAGAAATTATTTTGTATCATGACTCTAAATTCCATTAAAATTGTTGGGACATGTATCTATATTACCCCCTTACTGTCTATTTCATGTAAATATGATTATACACCCCTTTCTCTCTCATCAACTATTTTTAGTAATTCTTACGTCACGCCATTATGCTGCCGAAATTGCACCGATTTTCCAAGACAATGTCATTGTGTAGTGAATACCATGACCATTTCTCTATCAAGGTTATTAACATTTATTCAAATTTACTTATTGATAATAAATTTTATCTTATGAATTACACATTCCTTTATCATGGAATAAATTATTGTGTTTTATGAATCCCTGTTATATGATCCATGGGGCACACTTATGCGTAAAATGAAATGTTTAAGAAGGGTGCACCCTTATAGCGCTCCAATGCATTGGGTAAAGTATAGTATCATGATATGTCATGTAAAATGGGTGTTGAATCATGATAATTAAAGTGAAACGAGGTTTTACTCATGCTTCATGTTCAATGAGGATTTAATCATGCTCCATGTGTAATGAGCCTTGGCTCATGCTAATTCCATGTTAAGTGTTGTTGCCACATTTCCATGTCATGATTATCATTCATTATCATGCCTTTATTTTTATGATTCTATTGTGATCTATTGATATTCCTATTGACTAACATTTATTTTATTCCTCTTATTATTCCATGATTATTCCCTTACTAGGCTTTATTGCTGACCCTTTTCTTATGCATGTCCTCAGGTTATCCCACGCAATAATAAGTACGAGGGAATGTAGTGGTAATGTAATGGATGTTTTCAGTAATGATGTTTTATTTCATGTTTTAAGTTGTTATGTAATGTTCCTAAGCCCCAAACACACCAGACCTCTCGATCTTCCATGTTGTATCAAGTGAAGTTTTTATGTAATAAATCAAGTTTATGTTTGAAATATAAAGTATGGTTGTCATATATAATTCATAAAAATCCATTCCATAGTTTTTCATAACATTTGTTCCATCATGGTGAACATTAACTTCTTATCCTGATGTTGTTATGAATTGAACACCCCTACCTTAAATACATGGTTATAAAATTTTATTTAATGAATAAATATATAATATTTATTTGATGGATAATATTTTTGAAATATAAAATTGTCAATATAATAATGATATTAACAACAAACAATCATGGAAATTTAAACTTCCTAAAATGAGTATATAGATACATATTTCAAATATTCATACATTGTAGACTATATATTGAAAATTTATATTTTGTAACACTTTAATGAAAACAATACTAGTACCTTTATGCTTCTCTAGATAATGGAACCATACGGAAAAGACCATTAGCTGTTAATGTTATAATAATGTGATATTGGAACTATTAATTAAACAACTATAGTTTATTGATGTGAGAAAGATAATCTAATAAATTAATTAAATATTATAAAAAAGTGGGTTATAATATATGAAATTAAAAATAATTCATTTATGAATAATTTTAATTAAATTTTTCATGTGATTAGATGGTCATGCAAGTGATTAGAGACTCGAGGTACTGGTTTCATTTAAAAATTCTCAATTTATCCATGTATTATTTCTTTTTTTATTTTATATTATATGTATTATAAAATATGTATTTAATGTATTACATACTAGTCTTACTATATATTTTTGGTAATCATTTCTCATTAACTCTCTTATTTATTTATGATACTTTCTAACTTTGTTTTACGTCTGTGTGATTATGTTTAGTATCACTCTCTATCTCTCTCCCTTAATTAATATTTACCTTCCATGTCCATATTATTTATCCCATGGATGTGTTTTATATCTTACTGACCATTTTTGTAAGTCCCATATATTAAAAAAATAAGACTATATTCGATAACAAATACAACATGCTATAGTTAGCTTAAATGAGCCACAAAATATTATTATTTTAATATTATCATTATAACCTATATGTTAAATTAGAGGGTATGAATAAGAAAAAAAATGTTAAATATATATAAATATAATTATAAATAAAAATTTATTGATTAATTATTAACAAATATAATCTCAATTTTTAGAAAGCTTATTTTATGCTTCAAAATATGTTTTCATAAAAAATCGTTTTTATTTCTTTTAGTGAATGAATATTATAATTTATTTATAGAAATTATAGAAATTTTACTTTCATAAAAATTATAGATTTTTCTAAATCATCATATCAAAATTTTTTAGGTTAAATTTTTTATAATTTTTTGAAAATTTTTATTTTTCAATGAGAAGCGGAAAATACTTATATTTATTTTAAACAATGTTTCTTTAATCTATTCATAAAGTGAAATTATATTTTGGATTTTTTTTAAAATTTTATTAGTATATTTTATTATACATAATCCAATTATATTCATAGGAATTAATTTTTTACATTAATTTTGTAAAAAATATTTTTATACTTAAAAACATATTTTTATGAATAATTGATTTTTGACGCATTTTGAGGCGTAAATTTTAAATTAATTTATACCAATTATACGAATTGAATATATAAAAAAGAGTAAAATAATTTTAAACATGATTTCTAATTTTGGTAAATATTTTCCTTTAATTTTTGGTCATTATGAATAATAACCTTAGTAAATATTTATCACCACCATAGGGTTAAATCAACTAGATATGATTTAAAATAATATTATAAGGAATAAATAAAGATATTAACACTTACCTTTATTTCGTTTTAGGACTCTATTTCATCCATAATCATCTAAACCATGAATATATGACATTTTTCTCATTTATCCCTAATTTTTACCTTTTTAATACTTAAGTAAACAATAAAGTCAAAAATTATACTATCATACTTTTAATATTAATAATATTTTTTGACAAGGATAAAATAATATATTTTAAATTATAAATTGTTATTTGAGAGATAAATAATTTTTTATTATTATAATTGAAGTTTAATTATTATTGATGAAATAATTACATTAAATGATTATGCAACGCCAAAACAATATTTATTCAATTAATAGAAAATAAAATTAATAATTCTAAAAACATTAAATATAATAAAATTGAAAGAATTATTGTGTTCCAAAAATATTGTAGAAAAATATAAAATATTATCTATTTTTAAAGGATTATATTCAAATTCTATGGGTTTCTTTTATTTTTAAAATCAAATTAAATGAATAGTTCTAAAATTATTTTAATGAAATATTATAAAAAATATATTTTATTAAGTGATTTAAAAGTAATAGAAATTATGTATTCGTCCATGTGATGGGAATATGGTTGAAAGTGTAATCCATTGTCCATTTATGGTATATTCATGTCCAATTTTCCTTTTATAGTATCTATCCTGGACCCCAATGAGTAAAAACCTTTGTTATCACGATAATATTCAAAATAGTTAACTGGGGGTTGAAACAAAAAGATAAGGGTAAAAAAATAACCTATATGTTAATATGTTTTATTATATTATAGTATTGAAACTCAACCTCATCATAGTTATGAGTTACATCATTTTGGAGTAATATTAGGATGAAAAATAATTTATATTAATTTAACACGTAATTTCAAGAATGCCTCTCCTCTCACTTATAAATGGGAACCTCCTCTCCTCCTTTCTCCACACATAAAAAACATTTTGGTTAAGAAAATACCTGAATAAGTACCTTCCTAAATTATAGAGTTCTTAATTTTATATAACAATATCCTTAGAGTTCATATAGTGAAATAAAAAATTTATTGTCCAAAGAAGATGTATATATTTTAACAGAATGTTTTAGTCTATTTATTCTCCCTCCTCAAAATATTACACAATCATGAAAAAATAATTAAATCATTATCTTCCATATACTGTTATGTTTTTATGTTAATGATTCAACCTATATCCTTATCCCCATCCATCAAATGGGTAATGAAACTGTTGTTTGTGTGTACAACAAACTACAACCTCATGAAGTGATGTAATTCATTTTTCATCACAAAATCTTATTGATGGTGGTAATTATGGATTTAATGTAAATATATTTATCATTTATGAAATAATTATCATTATTAAAAGTTAATATATCATCTAATTTCTTACTTTTACATCGTTTGAAAATTGATAACATCGTTCATGGATACATGTGGATTACCACCTCCATGAACCGATGAAAATCATTTTAAATAACCACATAAAATATATTATATATATAAGAATATTTAATTAAATTATATGATATTTACTATATAATTATTATTATGTAATTTTAAAATAATACTTTCCTTTTTCCAACAAGATCGTTGAAAAATGGAAATGTTACAAATGTGTGTGTAAGACCAATATTATCCATGATTAAAACATAGTTCATTTTTCATAACCATCATTCTTGGTTAGTTTAAAATGTATAATTTATTTCTATAAATGATAATTAGGTAAATATTATTATTTTGGAGATAGTGGACCAATGACCTCTTTGACCATAGTTATCCTATTGAAGTAATTTTTGACTTATGAGCCAAATATAATCAAAAGGGATGACATGAATATAATTGAAAATAACATTGAAAAATGAATAATAAATGTGGAAAATATTATTAAGAATGTTAATTATTAACATAATTTTATTATTCATGATGATGAGCAGTGTATGTGAGGAGTTAGACTCAAGGCAATGGACACTTTACTTTAAAAATATCATTTTAAATATTTTAATGATTAAATTTCTATGTCTTTCACTTACATGGCCAAAATAATAAACATTATTTTTTATATGTATTTATATATACAAAAATGAATTATAAATGAAATTTTTTTTTATTTATTAAAAAGGTTTTCAAAAGGAATTATTTTGTGGAATTTTTTGACTCTCCATACAAAAGACAAAATGAATGTTCAATTTTAATGTCTACAACATCAATAGTATTTTTTTTATTTTTGTTACCATTAATTTATATCTGGATTCCATTATAATAATTAATTTTTTATTTAATGAAAAATAAATCCTTCCCTATATTCCAAGATTTTCTATAAAGATTTTATATGAAATGGATAATTCTACATACATTAATGTTTTCCTTATGAGTGGAAATAATAATTTCATGGATGATTTTTTTGTTGTGATTATTTTATGGTAGTTAGGAATTTTTTATGGTGATGGGTGGTTCCATTATAACCCAAGGAAATGTGGTTCCATAATTAAATGATGTTGGGTGATCCTGTTATAGCTCTCCAATTATAGTGGCGTGATATTTTCATATATAAATATTGCATTTTTTAAGAAAATATTCACTTTATAACAATATGATAAATAAAAGAATCATAAAGGTTTAGATTATTTAGAGACCATATATACATTATTCTTATTTTCATAAAAATATTCAACATACCTCATAAATATCATCCTTACTAATTATCTTCACAGGTGTACCCTACTAAAAACATTCTTCATAACCATGGGAAAGGAAACCAATGAAAAAGGTGAGCTTATATAAACATTAAGGGTAAACATGAGGGATATAAATCAATTATCATATAAAATCATATGATTAAAATAATGGTATGGGATCTTCAATATAACTTATAAATTTCATACCAAATATCAAAAACAATTTACACATGATTTGTGGAATTAATCATTAACATTTAAAAAGACATGAATCATAATATGGAGAACTAATCATAACTCAATCATGAACTGTAATTTCATGTCATAAATTTGTTTTTGTGGAACAATAATAAAAAAATAAACCATTTTATATGTAAAGGTAAAGTTCCAAAACCATCGTATCTGGGATCAATAGATATTTCCCATAGTTGATCATGCAAATCAACGTGTTTATCATAAGGGATCAAACACAATGACTTGTTTCTCACCACAGATCAAACACATACACTTGTTTCCCATAATTATCTCATGTGATATAATAATTTAGAAAAAAATTTGAAGGGAGATATATTTCTAAACAACAACATAATTAAATTCATACATGTGTGTTCCACAAAATCACAAAACATTATTCATAATAGAACCCATAAATTGAAATGGGTTTCACAAACATTTCATCATAGAATAACACATGTAAATGAAATGGGTTTCAAAAACATTTAATATTTTTATAAAAAACATAATCCATATCGATAAAGAATAAGGATTGTAACCTTGAATCATAACCATAGTAAATAATAAATATAATGAAGGTATAATGTTGTTTACTAATAGAGATACCATTAAAATATCATTAAAACCTTTTTGAGGAAAATTTTCTTTCAAATTAAAAAATCCATTTCAAAAATATAAAAATAGGCATAAAATAAATAAATAATTTTATTTTAAAATAAAAATGTAAACAAGTTAAGGAATAATTAAACCATTGAAGCATCATGATGATATGAAATTCCATTTATTCTTTACAAGTTAAACAAATATTCATTACATTAATTTTTGTAGAAATGTTACATAGTACATCATTTAGAAAATAATAAAAAGATTTATTTCTAACCATTTTTCATAAATTCAAACATGTGTAAAATGACATCAAAAAAAATTAGGGAGTATTAAAAAAATTCTTGAAGGAATTTTTAGAAAACATGGATATGGAAGCGATGATCAAATAATTCTCTTAGGAGAGACTTTAGGGTAAACAATCCCAAATATTGATGAGATTATGAAATAAAACCCTTACCTCATTGGTTTAATATTAATCTTAGCCTCATTAAAGAAAACAAATAGTATTTAAATTCCATAATTTTCATGAGACAAATAATAAAAATCATTCATGGGAAATATATACACCATAAAAAAATATTTATATAAGACCTATGTCCCACATAAATAAAAGTGAGATGAACATTCATTACATCACGTTCTCTTTTCTTGTATCGAAATATAAACAACTTTATAATAAATTTAAATTTATTATAATTCTATACCAGAGTCGTTTTCATACTTATAAAATCATATATTATCCTTTTATAACATTTCAATACCCCTATTATCAATAATTCCTTATTAAAATTATTATTTTTTAGTGTTATTAATTTTGTTTATCATGAGTGGTTCTGGTATTTGTACATTTATCATGGTTACATAAAGTCTTTGAAATTAAACATGATATAAATATTGTATATATTACTAAAATAAATATTCAGACTCATCTATAAATTTTATATATATAAAATGTGTAATACCCCAAGATTCCACAGTACGCTTCTCTTTGAATAATAGAGTAGTGTGTGTTGTACGCAACTTCGAGTTCTAACACACCACAACCAATCAAACTAGCCATTACGAATAGTAATACCCACTTTTTGAAATTTTATAAAAAAAAATTCTTTCAAAATGGACTTCATTTTTGGATTCGGAATATCAAAATTAGCTTATGCTGAATTTTTTGTATATTTCTGAAAACTTTCAATTTTTGATGAATAGTGAAAAACACTGAGTTATAGTTTTAAACTGAATTTTTCTTTATATAATTATTTATTTTAATTAAATTTATTTTAAGTAAAAATATATAACTAATACCTATATAGGTTCAATCTAATTCATTGGAGCCAGTTTATAATAATTTTAGATATATAAGAATTTTATTGAACTTTTCACCGTCTTTTACCCACCTATTAGGAGAATTTACAAATTCACATAAAAATTAATTTTACCGCTTCTGTGAGTGGAATTTCAAAAATACGAGAGACACAATTGATATTAGTAAGTAAAATGTGGTTAAATGAGATGAAAATAATTTTTGGTAAATAGTAACATTTTACTTTTATTTACCACGGTTTAAAGTAAATATGGTAATTAAGGGTAAAAATGATATAATTAATACCCTAACACATGTCCTAATTCTATTGGATAAGTAAAATTCGACCAAAAACAACCTTAGGAATAAAATATGAACCTATTTGGTCAACATGGATTAGATTAGGACACTTATTATTATTTTATTTAAAGAAGAGTTAAAAGAGTTAAAATCAATGTTTAATGATTAAAACATTTTTAATATAGGGTTATACATAAGATAAATTTGGAAATAAATATTCATTAGAAACATAAAAAGATTACTACATAATGGAATTTTATTTATAGTTTTTAGACATTAAATAATTTAATTTATTAGTGGCACAATGATGATGCAGTAATTAACTAATTAATGAAATATTAAAATAATTGATATTATAAATACCCAAATAAATTTAATTTGAAACTTATGATGAATTAAAATAATTTTATAGGTTAATATGAAAATTTAGGGTTTATTAACAAAAATTTTGAAGTAATTATGCTGTTATGATTTTAACAAAAAAAATACCAAATAGTGTCAAAATTGATATAAAATAGTTTTTAAAACAAATATTATATTATTAATTTATATAATAGTCCTAAAAATCTAATTTTTATCCAGAAGACTTATATAATATTATATATGGCATTAATGAACCAATTGGGGTTCTATTGGCATTTTATAGTATATTTATTAACTATATAATATAAAAATACAAAGAGACATGGTAAATGTCAAACTATTTAACTAAGAGTGAAATCTAATAGATAATGTTAATATGGTGACCTAAACCTGTATAAAACCTATTTTTTGAGTGTTTTTCGACCCATCCCCACCTTATCCTTTAAATAATTAATTTTTGATCCATTATAAACCTAAAATTATTTTATTATAAAATAATATTTTAAGTTTTTCTTAAGGTGGCCCTCACCCCTCTTATAAAAGGACACTTACCCTTCTCTCAAATTCACACCTCCAAAGCATTTTGGCTAGGACAACCCCTGCCCAAATATCCTCAAAAAATTTCTCCCTTCTTCTTAGAGGCCTTACGTTAGTCATAAAGTGAACCTATGGAGCCCTTTTGATCAAATCAAAAGGAAGAACCCGAAAAAGAGGTAAATATTTCATCACATCTTTCAAGTTATTTTCTTCTTCCACTTCCTATTTCATTGTTGTATCCATTCTAAAATAATAACTCCAGTATCTTCTATATACTGTGATGTTATTATAGAAATGTTACAACCATATTTATTATTCTATCCATCTTATAAATGAAAAAGTCACCATACATGCCTACGTACGGCTTACCATCTCCACGTCGGGGTGTAATTGTTATTCAATACATTATTATTTGGATGGATATAATAATGATGTGTAATTGATGTAAATAATAAATATAACATGATAATTATTCTTTATATATTATATAACATCCAATTATATATTATTTTAATATCAAAATAATGATATTGTCGCCCGTGCGTACGTACGGATTACCGTCTCCACGACGCTATGAGATTCATTTCCACGTTCACCATTCATCGATGATTATAAAAATATATATTACTAACAAGTATGTAATATATGACATAATAATGCTACTGGATATATATATATATATATATGTTTGTGTGTGTGTGTCTGTGTGTTTATTTATGTACTTACATATATCTTATTCAGTTACTTTCGTTTAATACGATATGAAAACAGAAACAACGTTTATGCGTACGTACGGCCTATCGTCTCCATAAATGGTGTTTTAAATTTCATATATCTATATATTATAAATATATCTATTCTAAATATATATGATATATTAATCAAGGTTTTTATTCTGGAAGTATTTAAATCATGATCTAAATGATACGGTTAAGAATAACAAGTTAAAATACACACGATAAAGAAAACGATTATTACCCGAAATGTTAATTTAATCTGAAAATAATTATTAAATGGGTAGTATAAAGTCATAAATTAATCATGTATGATATAATAAGTATTAATATGGTTCTTTTATAATATAATAATAAACAACGGTCTTTATACAGGAGGTTAAACATTCCCTCGACTATAGGAAAGTGCAAGGTAAGGGATTTTTCATCTCACTCTTATTCCCGTGAGATTCATGTTATATTGCCACTATTTTCTTTGGTGTGGTGTATCTACTGCCAATAAGTGTATTTTTTTTGTGTGATACACTTTAATTTATGTTTATTTACATCTTCATTTTATGGTACTTCGTTCATGGGGTGTATGTTTCATAAGTTACCAAATTGGTAAGGGTAAATTTCACAATCTCTTTATTATCCGAGGTTGTTTTTACGTAAGTATATACTGGGACATATTTATTATCCATGTACATGTTTCATAAAAGAGTTTTCAAAGGGATTATTGTTATGGGAAGTTTTACTAAAACTTCATTTTAAATGTTTTAAATATTTATTCTTCTAAATCGTTCTCATTAATTTCCATGTTTTCAAAATGGTATTTAAGGATTTATTTATATGGACATTAATGTTTTCAAAATGTTAATTCCTTTTAAATGTTTCAAAGTGGTATGGGAAACTTTGATTCAAAAATGTCTTTAAATGTATTCCTTTTTAAATTGTGTGACTTTTAGATGTTTTCATGAAAAATAGATATTTCTCTCAAAGAGTTTTACAAATCATTTTCATCTATGTCAACATCCTTTGATGGATTTTAAACTTGTTTGAAGTTGATTTATTATGATACAAATATTCCATATTTTATTGAAGGATTTGTGATATGTTTAACTGTGGATGTTTTATTTTTATACCATTCATGGTTTATGGATAAATTATTGACATTTCATATGCTAGTTTTAATACGAATGTTTATGTTATGTTTCAACCTTTTCATATGAGGAATGCCATGGATGTAGTAAGTGACGGGTGGAGCCTGCTATAGCTCCTCGATGAATCGGTACGTCTCATGAGACAAACTAGTGTCTTGGCACAATTCCTTGACAAAACTTTTATTTGTAGTCTTGGCACAAGGCCTTGACTATGTGGTAATGATGTCTGGCGTTGGGCATTCTCTCATTATGAAATTAGTTATTAAATGTGATTATTCGACTAGTATAATATCCATGTTCATGTTTATATGGTAATGTTTGATTTATTTTTTCCATATTATGTTCACTTTTATACTTAAAAAACTATTTTTTTTATTTCACATCTTTCCATAATGTTTATAGCTTCTGCTAAATTATTTTCCCTTACTGATCACCTGAGCTCACCCCTTTCATATGTTTTATTTTCCCAGGATCCCAAGAAGTGTTTTATGTTTGAGATGCAAGGTTACTATAAGGTAACAATGGCATTCTCAAAAGATTATTTTCTTATGTTGTATATTAGTAAGTGTAATGTAATGTTCATGTATGTAATCTATTTTCCAAGACTTCTAAACTGATCTGTGTTTCGGGACTTGATTCCTTGTAATCATGCCAATGTATTAAAATAATGAACCTACTTTGGGAATCTAGGGTCGGGTCATTACAGTTGGTATCAGAGGATGTTTAGTAACAACCTTGGAAATAGATTTAGGTAAACTTTGATTAGAGAACACTGCACTAAGATATACTTTGAGAAATAATATAGATGAAATTCCTAGAATTTTGGTAGGGTAGATATTTTTTGAGTTTTCCATGTAATAAATCTTTGTCTGGATATGAGTAGGTTGAGATGGATCTAGAATAGATGTACCTAAGGGTAAAACCCGAAAACACCGCTTTGAGCTAGACTCGAACGGGAACTGGTGCATGAAAATGGTCCTTGCTGAACTCTTGGTTACAACACTCCTGGGGGATATGCATAAGATAATTCACATTTTTATTACAAGCCATTATGAAGGATTTAGGAGTAAATACTTCTCAATAAAAACACTTTTATGATTATGGATTATAACCCTAAACTGTTCAATTTAAGTTAGGTATTTTAAAAGTTTAGAATTATTAATTGCAATTCATAAACTGGCCTAGTGTATTCCATTATTAATAAATAGTGCCTAGTAGAAGGAATGAGAACCCCCGCAATACGTATGATCCAAAAAGTAAGAAGGATCATATATTTCCTGGTATTAAGCCAACATTTAGAAGGGAAATAGTCTCCCAAGTATTCTCAACATATGAAGAAATAGTATCATATGTTAATATGATAAGTAAATAATTCTATGAGTCATGTGGATTTTAAGGGAAGTAAGAGAAAAAAAGGATGGTAGATATAAAGATGGATAAAGAGTAGATGGGAAAGAAGGATTTTCCCATATGTGATAAATGCAGAAAGAAACACCTTGGTGAATGCTTGAAGGGGATCAAAGTTAGTTATAAGTGTGGAATGAAAGGGCACTAAGTACGTGATTTTAATGGTAAGAAAAAGGTTTCAAATGTAAAATGCTTCATCTACAAGGCGTTGGGACACTACGCGAATCAATATCCCAGTCATCAAAGTATACTGCAAATAATGCTATTGAATAATAATCAAGTTATGATATTACCTCATATGAAGAGGATTGACTCATGTCCTTATGTTGTTATTATATAATTATTTAATTTTATTATTGTATCAACAATATTATGGTAATATGAATTATGTAGATAAATAAGGATTGTACTGTAGTACTATTTTATTGAAGATTAGAGATTATATGGTTCTAAGAAAAGTGACTTAACAGTAAGCTACACTTTTTGGAAAATACATGGTTGAAGGAAAGGTAATCCTTCATATGGTCCTGATAATGAGGTATTGATTTTGGAATAAGAGATGGTTGATTTGGATAAATTATATTAGATATTCTTGACTACCTTGAAGATGATTAAAGATTTGTAAATTCCATCATTTTTGGAGTTTACAACATTTTTGGATAAAAAGAGTATGTTCATTATTATATAAGGAATAATGGAGCATGAATGTAATCAATAAGGTTTTATTGTCACGACCTGTCCTCGGGGCCCGTGTCGTGACTACCCCAAGCCCGCCTCCCATAGGCCAGGGGTTGGCGACTAGCACCAAAGGCGTAAATCCCGATAAAAGGGAAGGCATTGCCTTTATATAAGTAAACAACACAACAGAGTACGCAAGCTGAAGTAAACACTAAGTAAACTGAGTACAAAAGTAGGTGCTGGAAAGTAAATGCGCTAGTATACAAACCCAACTGAAGGTACAGTACAACAGTAATAGAAAGTACAAGAGCTGAAAAATAAACAGAAACCACTGAGTCATCCTCTATAAATCCCACCCGAAGGGTGGGTACATATAGTCTTGTTGGTACCTCGGGTTTTTCCGTCTGCTATGTGTACGTCCCGCCAGGTGGTCCACCTCCAGGTACTGTCCCTCTCCACAAGACTCTATCTCGATCAATGTTGTCTTTCATCTGCATCCAACACAACGTAGTGCGGGCATATCCTGTGCAGGGGTGAGTATACAATACTCAGTAGGGACCCTGATACCCCCGATGGGCTCCCAAAATCCACAAAGGATAAACCAAAAAGGAAAGATACCAACACAAAGTATCAACCAACTCTACTTAGGTATATGCCCATACATATACCTAAGTCATCAATTCCAGTTTGGATCCAACTCATGAGCCCAAGTACAACCCAGTCCACACAGTAAAGCACAACCCAATCCACACAGAAAAGCTAGTCAATCATATCGATGTTAATGATTGAAAGTCAAGACTCAACTCACACAGGTATACTACTCACGAAGAGGGTTGGATATGATAGATGTAGCCTCTGAATCATCTCCCCTGCCAAACCCATGTAGGATCCAAGTACAGAAGTTGTCACTGTCGAACCCACGTAGGATCCAAGTACAGTTGTCATCACTGTCGAACCAATGGAGGATCCAAGTACAGTTCTCCTCACTGCCGAACCCACATAGGATCCTTGTAGAGTCGTCAACGTCGTCGCAGTCGCACCCAGCACTAGGGTTCCCGCACACAACACGCTTGATTCTGGGAGGGTCTGCTCCACAAGCCAAGGGGTTCGATACATCAACTGTCACAAATTCCAGAGTTTATGTATCACAAAGTTCTGTCTCGTTAATAGGAACTCAACGTGATAGACGGCGCGTCAATCGGACGCCCAGTCTGAGAGATATTGGCTTTTCTGTCCCAAGGGCCCGGTTGGTTTTTAAGCTAAACCAAACTGACTATACTCCAGCTACGTCCAAACCTCAAGTGGATTAATCCAAAATAATTGTCTCACTAATAGGAATTCAACATAATTGACGGCATGTCATTCGGACGTCCGGTCCTTAAGTTATAAGTGTTTCCTCTCCAAGCACCCGGTTGGTTTCGGTTTCAAACCAACTCGGACATACCCAAACTTAGCCGAAACCTCGAGCATAATATACCAAAACAACAATCTCATTCCAAGGATTCCTATGCAAATGACTGTGCGTCGATCGGAGGTTCGTAGCTCAAGTTATGAGAAAAAGATCGAAAACAGTTCGAAGTGGGGGGTATGGGCCCGGCCCAACCCCCCTGGGTCGGCCCGAACCAGGTCGACCCGACCCGGGTCCGAGGCCCGCCCGGGAGGGCGGGCCCGGGCTGATGGGGCGCAGCCCGGCCCGGCCCGCATGGCCTGCATGGCCTCTGGCCCGCGGCTCGGCCCACTCCGGTCGCGGTCCTCTTTGTGCCCGCTCTATGCAATGGCACCGCACCACCTTCGCCTCAAACATCAACGATGATCAACAAGGAAAAAGGGGAGGAGAATCGGTTATGTTTTTGTGGTCTGATCTCCTCTCGTTATGACGATATCAAGCGGAAAATACTTAAGCAACGAAGAACGATGATTAAAACTTGATCAATAATAACCCCTACCTCGTGACGTGATATGCATAGAGGTGGCGTCGTTCGTTGTCGTCGGAAGGTGAAGTCGAAGTGCGCCTGAGGAGGAAGTGTCATCTCCTCTTTTTTTCACAGAGAGAAGAATAGGATTGCGCATCGTTGATCTTCTTGGATTTGGTGCTCTACGTCAAAGAGGTGTCGTTCTTCGCGGAGAGGATGATGTTCTTCAATGATGGAGGAGCTTCTTTCTTCCTTCACACAAGGCTCTCTTCCCAAATTACCACACAACAAGCCAACCAAAATTAAAATAAGTTCACCCCTTATTTTAATTGTTTATGCCATGCATTTCAAAATTTAAGAATTCAAAACACTGATTAACTAATTGAAGTGGTTCAATTAATTGTTTAATGTGTGTTGGCAAGAGTTAAGAGGAAGAGAGAGAGAGAAGGTGGAAGGGTTAGACATTTAATTCCAAGGGGGTTAAGGGGTTATGGAAAGTGAAAAGGTTGGGGCTCGTGTGGGCCCCACCTTACATTTATCCTCACATGGGTAGTTAGGATGCTAGTGGGTCCCACACTAACTCCCCCATGTAGGATAAAACCACCTTAGAAATAGAAATAAAATTTGTACCACAAATTTATTCACTTTTCATTTAATCCAAATTTTTTAACATCTCCTCCCGAGAAAACGCATCTTCGATAAAGGTCATCTTAAGAAATTACCAGTGTTGCGGTTTCATCGGTGCCCTCGGATTTAAATTCTGATCACTGGTTCAAAAGATATAAAAACTCACTCGTTCTTTCACTAAACGTACCCGAGCTAAACTTCGGAAATTAATTCCAGGCACACCGGGCCTCGGAATCAAGTGCCGTCAGAAACTGCATACTCGTAAAATCCCAAAAAAATTAAGAAAAAAATTTCCTTGAAATTTACAGGTTTTTACATTACTCCCACCTCAGGGCATTACCTCCCCGTAAAACTACATTATAAACTAGGGAAAAAATGAGGGTACTATGCACGCATCTGAGTCTCCTGCTCCCATGTGCTCTCTTGGAGGTTCTTGGGCTGCCAACGAATGTGCACCAGAGAAATAGACCGTCCACGTAGGACCTTCTCTTGTCGATCCTCAATCTCCACCAGGACCTCCACAAAAGTCGCCCCGTCATCGATGTCCAGCTCCCCATGATCAATGATATGCGTCGGGTCGTGCACGTATCTCCTTAGCTGAGATACATGCAAGACGTTGTGCACCCGGTGCAACTGAGGTGGAAGGGCCAGGCGATAAGCCACCTCGCCTATCCTACTATGAACCTGGAATGGTCCGATGAAGCGCAGAGATAACTTGTCTCCCTGGTCAAATCTCTGTAATCCACGTCGAGGTGAGACCCGTAAGAAAACGTAGTCGCCATCCTCAAACTCCAGTGGTCTCCGCCTTCTATCAGCATAGTACTTATGTCTGCTTTGTGCAGTCATCATCCACTCCTGTATGATATGCACCTTCTTCGTCGTGGCCTGGACCATCTCTGGTCCTACAAGTGATGAATCCCCAGGCTCTATCCATCATAGAGGTGATCTGCATGGTCAGCCATACAGTGCCTCTTATGGTGTCATCCCGATGGTAGAGTGGTAGTTGTTGTTGTACGCAAACTCTACCAAGGGTAGGTAATCCTCACAGTTGTGACCAAATTCAAGGACACATGCACAGAGCATGTCCTCGAGTGTCTGAATGGTCCTCTCTGTTTGGCCATCCGTCTGAGGATGAAAGGCGGTGTTCAGACGTAGTTGCGTCCCAAATGCCTCCTGCAACCCCTTCCAAAGCCGAGAAGTAAAGCAAGAATCTCTATCGGAGACGATAGACGATGGCACACCATGAAGCCATAAAATCTCTTGAACATAGAGGCGTCCCAAGCTCTCCACTGAGCCCTGTTCTCTAATAGGTAGGAAGTGGGCCGACTTGGTGAGTCGGTCTATAATCACCCAGATGGAGTCGTGTCCTCTGGAAGTACGTGGAAGTCCCATCACAAAATCCATGGATATCTCGTCCCACTTCCATTCCGGGACCTCTAAGGGCTGCACCAAGACTTCCGGTACCTGGTGCTCCACCTTCACCTACTGAAAGGTGAGGCATTGTGAAACGAACTCTACCACAGCCTTCTTCATACCCGGCCACCAGTGCTGTCGTCTGAGATCTTGGTACATCTTCTCTACTCTTGGATGTACCTACAAAGGGGAAGTGTGAAACTCCCTCATCACCTCCTCCTATAATGCAACTGGTATCATGGTATGTCCCCTAAAGAGGATGACATGCTCGTCTCCTTTAGAAAATCCATCAGGTGCCTGCCCTGTGGAAATCTGAGTACGTCGTGTCTCACAGTCAACATCCCCACGATGTGCCTCTCTGACCCGCTGAAGAATTGGAGTAGTGACTGTAAGAGACTGTAGGAAGGTTTCCTCATCTCTATCCATGAAGGATATCTGCAAAGCGTCTAACTACTCTATCACCTCTCCAAGTAGCTGAATGACCGACCTCCTGCTAAGAGCATCAGCTACTATGTTCCCCTTCTCAGGAGTATAGACTATCTCAAAGTCATAGTCCTGGAGGAACTCGATCCATCGCCACTGTCTCAGGTTTAGTTCCTTCTACGAGAAGATGTACCTGAGACTCTGGTGGTCAGAGTATACTGTAAAGCGCTTGTCCATCAGAGAGTACCACCACATCTTCAAGGAGAAGAACACTGTTGTTAACTCCAGGTCATGGGTAGCATAGTTATGTTCGTGATGCCTCAACTGTCATGAACCATAGGCAATCACTGCCCGCTCCTGCATCAGGACACACCTGAGTCCTGTACCTGATGTATCGCAGTAAACTATGTACCCCACGCCCTCCTATGGCAGCCTCAAGATGGGTGCACTGGTCAATCTATGTCTCAGCTCTTGGAAGCTCTTCTGAAATCTATCTGACCACACGAAGGGTTTCCCCTTCTTCATCAAATTTTAAAGTGGTTCTGCAACTCTGGAGAAGTCTAGAAAAAATCTCCGATAGTACCCAGCTAGACCTAGGAAACTCCTCACCTTCGTCACGCTCCTGGGTGGCTCCCAAGCTAGTACTGCCTCGATCTTCGCAGGATCCACCGCAACTCCCGCCTCAAAGATGATGTGCCCCAAGAAGTGGACCTATCGAATCCAGAACTGACACTTAGAGAGCTTACCATAAATAAGGTGCTCTCAGAGTGTGTCCAGTACAACCCGAAAGTGGTTGGCGTGCTCCTCATCAGTGGTCGAGTAAATCAGTATGTCATCAATGAAGACTACAACGAATCGATCAAGGTAAGGCTGGAAGATACTTTTCATGAGACTCATGAACACTAATGGAGCGTTGGTAATGCCAAAAGGCATAACCAAGATCTCATAGTGGCCATACTGACACCTGAAGGTCGTCTTCTGCACATCCTCGTCTTGAACTCTGAGCTGATGATAGCCTGACCTGAGGTCTATCTTTGAGAACCACCATGCTCCCTTGAGCTGATCAAAGAGGTCGTCAATACTTAGAAGTGGATAATTATTCTTCATGGTCACCTGGTTCAGGCGACGGTAGTCGACACATAGTTGCAATATCTCGTCCGCCTTCTTGGAGAACAAAATCAAAGAAGCCCAGGGTGAAACACTAGGTCGGATGAATCTCTTGCCCTGCAAGTCCTCCAGCTGTACCCGCAGCTCACGAAGCTTAGCGGGAGCCATCTGATATGCTGGAGTAGATATCGAGGTTGTCCCGAGGTACAGGTCAATATAGAAGTCTACCTCTCTGTGAGGAGATAGTCCTGGAATTTCGTCAGGAAAAACGTCTGCATACTGATCCACCACAACAGGAAAACTCGGACTCCGCACATCAAATGTTCCTAGGATGAGACTAGCCAACTGATGGGTGATCGGTTGTCCTATACTCTACATGAGTCCATCCTGTGCTGCAAAGGCTCCCTTCTCACCGGTGAAGGTGAACCTGCTCCCATCTGTGTGGACACACCGCACTTTGCACCTGAATACAGTAAATATGAGCATGGACTGTAGATAACAAATCCATGCCCAAGATGAAGTTTTAAGGCCTCGACACCGCTACAAGAAGATCCCAGTCGAAGCTCTCGCCTCCTAGAGTAAGCTCACATCGTCGGCACCAGTACGTAATCATCAAGTCTGCTCTCGTAGGAGTCTTTAGCCGTAAGGATCGAGCCAACAACTCCGTCAGAATCTCTGAGCTCTGAACAAGGGTAGCGGCAATAAAAGAATGACTCGCTCCTGTGTCTATAAGAACTGCAGCAAGGGTGGAGTAGACAAAAATAGTACCTCGAATCATCTGAGGTGTGTCGTGGTCATAAGCCCCCACTACCTGAAGCTGAGCCTGCCTCTGTCTGCCAGCTATCTATGGTCGGGGTGGACCTCCTGGTGGTGGTGGTGGTAGAGCCTCCAAGCATCGCCCACCACCTGCTACTCGGCCAGCTCCTCTGCCTCGTCCGTCTACTCCATGCGGACCGCCATGGTCGAACCTCTGCCTCTTCCTGGGTGGTCCCTCAACCATCTGATGCTCCTCTGCATGGCGGGTCGCACAGTCACGAGCCATGTGGCCCTGTCCGCCGCATGTATAGCATTGCCTACCTCTCGTATGACTAGCTCTGCTGCGTGTGCCCCGCACATCCGAACCAGTATCTTGAGGTCGCCCACCTAATGGCCTAGTCCGCTTGGACCTCTATGACATCTGTCTGCTGCCAACTGTAGAGGAATCTGCTACATGTCACCATGAGGTAGGTCTCGCTGCTGGCGTAGGCTCAGCAAGGAATCTCTCTACAAGAAGGGCTCGCTCCAGTACTCCTGCCTGAGTCAGAATGATGTGGGAGATCATCGAAGCCCTGATCTCATGCCTCAGTCCCTACTCGATGGTTCGGGCCTGGAAGAATGAGTCTCATACCATGTCCATGGAGTAGCGCGAGAGGTCAGTAAATCTCACCGAGTACTGGGCTACGGTCATGTTGCCCTGCCGCAGCTGTAGTAACTCCTAGATGTGCACCGCACAGAGGGTGGCTGGAACGAACTCTAAGCGAAAGAGTCTCTCGAAGTCCGTCCAAAGTAGAGATGCCTCGTCGTGAACTTGGAGCATCAGGCTCCACCATCTACCTGCTACTGCGTGCAGGAGACTCGCCGCAAGGATCAAAATAAGATCTGGTGGTGTCTCTACTAATCTGAAGACGCGGACGATGGCCTCCAACCAATCCTCTGCTGCCTGAGGGTCCATATCTCCATGGAACTTGGGCATCCACTGAAGCTGAAACTCATGCAGTGCACTCAGGCGACGTGCACTCTCCGCTTCTGGGGCTGGTGGTATCGGTGGCCCAGTGGATAGAGGTACCGCTGGTGCCTCCACTGTAATGGGGCCCTGCACTGAGGCCTCGTCGCTCGGTGGGCTTCCATCTCGCACGAAGCACGGAACCCTAGCTGGCTTCCATCGTGGGGCCATCCTGAAAAGAAACTGGTGTTACACGGTTAATACAGTATACCTGGTGAGCTGACACAAATTAATCACAAAGAAAACTTTTGAAACACACGTGCAATCAATGTTTCCGGGCACTAAGTCGGAAATCAGAAGTCAGGGTCCTGGTGTACGGATACGTTGGCCGCCGCACCAACACTGGACTCCCTGGACTGATAACTACACTCAATACTCTAAACATTATTACTTCACAGAGAAATTATCAGAGTCCTGAGTTCTGCGGTAGAACTGACTCCTCTGATACCAATTTGTCACGACCCGTCCTCGGGGCCCGTGTCGTGACTACCCCAAGCCCGCCTCCCATAGGCCAGGGGCTAGCGACTAGCACCAAAGGCGTAAATCCTGATAAAAGGGAAGGCATTTCCTTTATATAAGTAAACAACACAACAGAGTACGCAAGCTGAAGTAAACACTAAGTAAACTGAGTAAAAAAGTAGGTGCTAGAAAGTAAATGGGCTAGTATACAAACCTAACTGAAGGTACAGTACAATAGTAAAAGAAAGTACAACAGCTAACAAGTAAACAGAAACCACCTAGTCATCCTTCGAAAATCTAACCTGAAGGGTGGGTACAGATAGTCTTGTCGGTACCTCGGGTCTGTCTGTCCGCTCCGTGTACGTCCTGCTAGGTGGTCCACCTCCAGGTACCGTCCTGCTTCACAAGACTCTACCTCGATCAGTGTTGTCTATCATCTGCATCCAACACAATGTAGTGCAGGCATAGCCCGTGCAGGGGTGAGTATACGATACTCAGTAGGGACCCCGAGACCCCCGAAGGTCTCCCAGAATCCAAAAAGGATAAACCACAAAGGAAAGATACAAACACAAAGTATCAACCAACTCTACTTAGGTATATGCCCATACAAATACCTAAGTCATCAATTTTAGTTCGGCTCCAACTCACGATCCCAAGTACAACCCAGTCCACACAGGAAAGCACAACCCAGTCCACACAGGAAAGAAAGTAAATCATATTGATGTTAATGATTGAAATTCAAGACTCATCTCACACAGGTATACTACTCACGAAGAGGGGTGGAGATGATAGATGTAGCCTCTGAATCATCTCCCATGCCGAAGCCACATAGGATCCAAGTACAGAAGTCATCAGAGCCTAACCCACGTAGGATCCAAGTACAGTAACCATCGCTGCTAAACCCACGTAGGATCCAAGTACAGTCGTCATCGCTGTCGAACCCACAGAGGATCCAAGTACATCCATCCTTGCTACCGAACCCACGTAGGATCCAAGTACAGTCATCATCGTCGTCGCAGTCACAGCCAGCTCTAGGTTTCCTGCACACAACACGCTCGATTCCAGGAGGGTCCGCTCCACAAGCCAAGGGGATCGATACATCAATTGTCACGAAGTCCAGAGTTGGTGTATCACAAAGTTCCATCTCGTCAATAGGAACTCAACGCGATAGACGGCGCATCAATCGGACGCCCGGTCTGAGAGATATTGGCTTTTCCGTCCCAGGGGCCCGGTTGGTTTTTAAGCTAAACCAACCTGACCGTACTCCAGCTGCTTCCAAACCTCATGTGGAGTAAGTGAAAAGAACTATCTCACTAAGAGTAATTCAACGTATTTGACGGCACATCATTCGGGCGTCCGGTCCTTAAGTTATAAGTGTTTCCACTCCAAGGGCCCAATTGGTTTCGAGTTCGAACCAACCCGGACATTCCCAAAATTCGCCGAAACCTCGAGTGTAATATACCGAAATGACTGTCTCGTTCCAAGGATTCCTATGCAACTGACGGTGCATTGATTGGTGGTCCTTAGCTCAAGTTATGAGCAAAAGATATAAAACGGTCCGAAGTGGGGTGTCTGGGCCCGGCCCGACCCGGCCCAACCCCACCTGGGTCGGCCCGAACTGGGTAGACCCAACTCGGGTCCGAGTTCCACACAGCCCAGCCCGCATGGCCTGTGTCCTGGCTCAGAAGCTGGCCGAGCGGGAAGCCAAGGGGGTGCGACCCCCTGTTTCAGGAAACGGCGGACCCGGTGGGGTCCGCCCTAGCAACATCGGGGGGGTTACACCCCCCCCCCCCCCCCCGGTTTTCCGGGTAACGGCCGGCCTTTATGGACGGCTGGTTGTGAGCCACCGCAGGACCCAGATGGGGTCCCTCCTCCTACAGACGTCGGCGGCCGGCTCAGCGGGCCGCCGCTACTGGTCCGTCGCGGCCTAAGGTCGTGGCTCATCTCACCGGCGCGGCGCGACAGCACCACACCCCTCTACCGCAGCCCGCTCCTGGCCGCGTCCTTCTCTGGCCTCACCGGCGTGGCGCGACGGTGCCGCCCACCACCGCTGCGGCCCACTCCGGCTGCGGTCCTATTTGTCACCGCACGGTGCAACGGCACCACGCCGCCTTCGCCTCAAACATCAACAATGATCAACAAGGAAAGGGGGAGGAGAATCGGTCGTGTTTGTGTGGTCCGATATCTTCTCGTTATGATGATATCAAGTGTCCAATACATAAGTAACGAAGAACGATGATTAAAACTTGATCAATAATAACCTGAACCTCATGACGTGATCTGCGGAGAGGTGGCATCGTTCGTTGTTGTCGGAAGGTGACGTCGAAGTGCACCCGAGGATCAAGCGGCGTCTCCTCTTTTTTTCATGGAGAGAATAATAGGATTTTGCGTCATTGATCTTTGTGGATTTGGTGCTCTACGTAGAAGAGGTGTCATTCTTCACGGAGAGGATTATGTTCTTCAACGATGGAGGAGCTTCCTTCTTCCTTCACACAAGGCTCTCTTCCCAAATTCCCACACAAAAAGCCAACCAAAATTAAAATAAGTTCACCCCTTATTTTAATTGTTTATGCCATGAATTTCAAAATTTAAGAATTCAAAACACTCATTAACTAATTGAAGTGGTTCAATTAATTTTTTAATGTGTTTTGGAAAGAGTTAAGAGGGAGAGAGAGAGAGATGGTGGAAGGGTTGCACATTTAATTCCAAGGGGTTTAAGGGGTTATGGAAAGTGAAAAGGTTAGGGCTAGTGTGGGCCCCACCATACATTTATCCTCACATGTGTTGTTAGGATGCTAGTGGGTCCCACCCTAACTCCCCCATGTTGGATAAAACCACCTTAGAAAAAGAAATAAAATTTGTACCACAAATTTATTCACTTTTCATTTAATCCGCATTTTTTAACATCTCCTCCCAAGAAAACGCATCTTCAGTAATGGTCCTCTTAAGCAATTATCGGCACTGTGGTTTCATCGGTGCCCTTGGATTTCAATTCCGAGCACCGGTTCAAAAGATAGAAAAACTCGCTCGTTCTTTCACTGAACGTACCCAAGCTAAACTTTGGAAATTGATTCCGGGAACACCGAGCCTCGGAATCAAGTACCATTAGAAACTGCATACTCGTAAAATCCCAAAGAATTTAAGAAAAAAATTTCCTTTAAATTTACAGGTTTTTACATTTATGGTAATTCACGATGTTGCAGTGTTTTAAAATAATACATGATGAAGGTGTTCACGTGTTATTACGTGGAAAAAATGATCTTCATTGTGTTTACCTTCCTTTTAAATTTTGGACTGTGAGTTTGGAAATAAGTATTTTGGATAATTCAATTTTGAGATTTTTTTTCCATAAAAAGGACAACACAGAGGCCGGGCGACAACCCCTCACGTCCGACAAGGCCGCGAGACTTGAACCCTCAACCGAAGGGCGACAAGGGTGTCTCACCTACCACTGGCCCAAGTGATGTCCTAGATTGAATAATGTATTTTTTTAAAGGTCTGGTAGATGAATTATAAATTTATTTTTTTGGGAACCCTATACGAATAGGATAAATATAATGTATTTTTTATGTTCTATTATCTTTTAGAGTGAAAGATGAGTTTTTTGTAGAAATTAGTTAAAGATGGAACTCTATCTGTCAAGTATATATTTTTCTCTTTCTTCACTTCTTTTATGAAGAAACTGATTCTTAAACATTAGGTAAGGGATCTTAAAACTAAAAATGTTTTATCCTAATACCTTATGTTTTGTTGAACTGATGATATTTTAAATCATCATAGATTGATGGCTTTGATGACCTCAATTATACAATTGTTTGGGACTGGTGACCTCAATCACTCCCTATAAATATTTACATTTTCCTCCAATTATGTGTCTCTAATTTCCACCAATGTTCTCCTAATAGAGATCATAATTATTG
The DNA here is from genome assembly GCA_963277665.1 of Viscum album. Taxonomy (NCBI): domain Eukaryota; kingdom Viridiplantae; phylum Streptophyta; class Magnoliopsida; order Santalales; family Viscaceae; genus Viscum; species Viscum album. The sequence continues at coordinate 681,337,832 of OY728139.1, read as the reverse complement.
GGAGACTTTTTCATTCCCCTCTTCCTCTTATTAACACTAAATTTTATTATCCCAATTTTCGATGTGGGTTTTCCCACAAAGGTATTTTTTATTTTCAACCATTTATTTTTGGAAAACAATTTCAAATTACGAGGACACAATTTATTGAAGGAGGGAAGAATGTAACACCCCAATCTTCCACGGTATGCTTCTCTTTAATAATATAGTAGTGTGTGTTGTACGAAACTTCGAGTTCTAACACACCACAACCATTCAAACTACTGGTTATAAATAGTAATACCCACTTTTTAAAATTTTATAAATTTTTTCTTCCAAAATGGACTTCATTTTTGGATTCGGAATATTGAAATTAGCTTAGGGTGAATTTTTTGTATTTTTCTGAAAACTTTCAATTTTTGATGAATAGTGAAAAGCACTGAGTTATAGTTTAAAACCGATTTTTTGATTAAATAATTATTTATTTTATTTAAATTTATTTTAGGTAAAAATGGATACCAAATACCTATATAGGTTCAATGTAATTAATTGGAGTCATTTTATAATAATTTTAGATATATAAGAATTTTATTGAACTTTTCACCGTCTTTTACCCACCTCCTAAGAGAATTTGCAAATTCACATAAAACTTAATTTTACCACTTATATGAGTGGAATTTCAAAAATAAAATAGACACAGTTGATATTAGTATGTAAAATGTGGTTCAATGAGATGAAAATAATTAATGGTGAATAGTAACTTTTTACTTTTATTTACCACGGTTAGAAGTAAATAGGGTAATTAAGGGTAAAAATGATATTATTATTACCCTAACACATGTTTTAATTCTATAGGATAAGTATAATTAGACCAAAAACAACCTTATGAATATAATATGAACCTATTTGGTTCACTTGGATTAGATTAGGACACTTCTTATTATTTTATTTAAAGAAGAGTTAAAAGAGTTAATATTAAAGTTTAATAACTAAAACATTTTTAATATAAGGTTATACATAAGATAAATTCGACTATAAATATTAATTAGAAAGATAAGATGATTTCCTACATAATGGAATTTTATTTGTATTTTTTATACATTATATAATTTAATTTATCTGTGACACAATGATGATGTAGTAATTAACTAATTAATGAAATCTTAAAATAATTGACATTATAAATACCCAAATAAAAGCAATTTGATACTTATAATGAATTAAAAGAATTTTATAGTTTAATATGACATGTTAGGGTTGATTCAATAAATATTTTCCAAAGTAATCATGTTGTTATGAGTTTAACAAAAAACAAATACTAAATAGTGTCAAAATTGACATAAAATAGTTTTTAGAACAAATATTATATTATTAATTGATATAATAGTACTAAAAATATAAGGTTCATCCAAAAGACTTATATAATGATATATATGACATTAATTAACCAATTGGGGTTCTATTGGAATTTTATAGTAAGTTTATTAACCATATAATATAAAAATACAAAGAGACATGGTAAATGTCAAACTATTTAACTAAGAGTTAAATCTAAATGTTAAGGTTAATATGGAGACCTAAACCAATATAAAAATTATATGTTGAGTGTATTTTAATCCCTACCCACAATATCCTTTAAATAATTCATTTTGGATCCATTAGAAACCGAAAATTATTTTATTATAAAATAATATTTTATGTTTTTCCTATGGTGCCCCTAACGCCTCTTATAAAAGGGCACTTCCCCTTATCTCAAATTCACACCTCCAAAGCCTTTTATCTCAGAAAAAACATGCCCAAATATCCTCCCAACATTCCTCCATTATTTCTAGAGGCCTTCCATTAGTAATAAATCCAACCTAAGGAGCCCTTTTGATCAAATAAAAAGGAATAACTCGAAAAAGAGGTAAATATTTCATCACATCTTTCAAGTTCTTTTCTTCTTCCACTTCCTCTTTCTTTGTTGTTTCCATTATCAAATAATAAATCTATTATATTCTATATACTGTGATGTTATTATATAAATTTTACAACCATATGTATTATTCTATCCATCCTATAAATGACAAAGTCACCATACGTGTGTACGTACGGATTACTATCTCCATGTCGTGGTGTAATTGTTATTCAATACATTATTATTTGGATGGATATAATAATGATTTGTAATTGATGTAAATAATAAATATAACATGATAATTATTATTTATATATGATATACCATCCAATTATATATTATTTTAATATCAAAATAATGATATTTTCGCTCGTGCGTACTTATGGATTTCCGTCTCCACGCCGCGATGAGATTCATTTCCACGTTCACCATTCATCGATGATTATAAAAATATATATTACTAAAAATTATGTAATATATGACAAAATAATGCTACTGGATATATATATATATATATATATATATATGTATGTATTTATGTACTTACATATATCTTATTCACTTACTTCCATTCAATACGATATGAAAACAGAAACAGCGTTTATGCATACGTATGACCTACCGTCTCCATAAATGGTGTTTTCCATTTCAAATATCTATCTATTATAAATATTTATATTATAAATATATATGATATATTAATCAAGGTTTTTATTCAGGAAGTATTTAAATCATGATCTAAATTATACAGTCAAGAATAATAATTTAAAATACATTTGATAAAGAAAATGATTATTACCTGAAATGTTAATTTAACATGAAAATATTTATTAAATGGGTACTATAAATTCATAAATGAATCATGTATGATATAATAAATATGAATATGGTTCTGGTATAATCTATCAATATACAATGGTCATTATACAGAAGGTTAAACATACCCTCGACTAAAGGAAAGTGCAAGGTAAGGGGTTTTTCATCTCACTCCTTATTCCCGCGAGATTCATGATATATTGCCACTATTTCCTTTTTTGTGGTGTATTTACTACCCATAAGTGTATTATTTGTGTAATAAACTTTAATTTTATGTGTATTTACATCCTCATTGTATGGTAATTCATTCATGGGGTGTATGATTCATTTGTTACCAAATTGGTAAGGGTTAATTTCACAATCTCTTTATTATCCGAGGATATTTTTATGTAGGTATCTACTGGGAAATATTTATTATCCATGTCCATGTTTCATAAAAGAGTTTTCAAAGGGATTATTTTTAAGGAAATTTTTACAAAAACATCATTTTAAATGTTTTAAATATTTATTCTTCTCAATCTTTTTCATTAATGTCCATGTTTTCCAAATGATTTTTAAGGATTTATTTATATGGATAAGAATTTTTTCAAAATGTTAATTCCTTTAAAATGTTTTAAAGTGTTATGGGACACTTTTATTAAAAAATGTCTTTAAATTTCTTCATTTTTAAATTGTGTGAATTTTAAATGTTTTTATGAAAAAGATATATTTCTCTCAAAGAGTTTTACAAATCATTTTCTTCTATGTCAACATACTTTGAAAGATTTTAAACTTGTTTGATGTTGATTTATTATGATACAAATATTCCATATTATATTGAAGTATTAGTGATATGTTTGACTGTGGATGTGTTATTTTTATACCATTCAAGGTTTATGGATAAATTATTGACATTTCTTATGCTAGTTTTAGTACGAATGTTTATGTTATGTTTCAATCATTTCATATAAGGAATTCAGTGGACTTAGTAAGTGACGGGTGGAGCCCGCTATAGCTCCTCGATGAATCAGTAGGTCTCACGAGTCAAACTAGTGTCTTGGCACAAGGCCTTGACAAAAAATTTATTTGTAGTCTTGGCACAAGGCCTTGACTATGTGGTAATGATGTCCAGCGTTAAGCATTCCCTCATTATGAAATTAGTTATTACATGTAATTATTTGACTAGTAGAATATCCATGTGCATGTTTATATGGAAATATTTGATTTATTTTTGCTTTATCATGTTCATGTTTATATTTAAAAGGCTATTGTTTTTTATTTCACAAATTGATTTAAAGTTTATAGATTCCGCTAAATTATTTACCATTACTGAGCATCTCAGATCACCCCTTTTTTATGTTTTATTTTCCCAAGATCCCAAGAAGTGTTTTATGTTTGAGATGTAGGGTTATACTAAGGGAAAAATGGAATTCTCAAAGGATTATTTTCTTGTGTTTTATGTTAGAAAGTTTAATGCAATGTTAATGTATGTAATCTATTTTCCAATACTGCTAAACTGATCGATCTTTCGAGACTTGATTCCTTATAATCATCCCAATGTATTAAAATAATGCACAAACTCTGGGAATCTAGGTTCGGGGTGTTACAAAATGAATTTCACACATCATGAAGATGGTAGGATGTATGTACGCATAAATGTTAATTCCATATATTGACTGAAGGAATTAATGAAATTTAAAGAATAATACACCATTATCGAATCATTATTATATAATAAATATCATATATATTCATAAAATTCATCATTATAACCATCAAAGTAAAATAAAAATGAAAAATGAATTGCATCACTTCTCAGTGGTGGTAGTCCACACATATGCACGAACAACATTATCGTTTCCTAATGGGATGGATGATAAGAAGGTAGACATGATATTATCATTCCATAATTATACTTATTCCATACATATGATATATAAACATTAATCCCATCCATTAAATGTGATGAAAATAATTAATTGTATCTCTATGTGAATATGGTAAGATGTATGTATACACGAGCGATACATTAACATCTCATTTGATAGGAAAGATGGTGAATAATGGTTTTTTATAACAATAATAACATTTAATAATAATTAGTACAATAAATATATAATTTGATGATAAATAACATATATTTAGAGTTTTTAAAGAATATTTTAAAAGGTAGTGATATATTAAGGTGATTACTCTTCTTGGAAAGAACTGCGTTAGATCTTCTCTTAAAGAACCTAGTGTTAGGTTTTGAGAAAACCAAAATGTCTAGAATGTGGAAACAGAATTGGATAAGAGAATTTGGTGTAGTATGGTTGATATTAAAGGATAAATTTGTTGTAAAGAATGGAAAGGAATATTTCCCTTTTTTGAGAGAGAGGATGGGTACTCATGGAATTTTTCAAAACATTAAATTATAATAAATTCAGTCTCAAGACAAACTGTTCCAAAATACCTGAAAATGGAAAATGGATAAATTTTTAAAACAATTTATACCCTTTTTCCTCTTTTAATATTTTTATTATTTTTATGTGATTTTATAATATTCTAATCCAATAAAATATTATTATTTTTAATTTAGACATTATTCAATTAATTTTACTTAAAAGACATAATGAAATGGTTTTTATTCAAATATAATCTTAAAAAATATAAATATTATGTTATATTAATCTATCATTTTTTAGAGAACACTAGCTCACTCAAATTATATTTCATTTAACATTTTCAAAATCATTTAATTAATTTTTTTATTAATTGGATAAATACTTCGTCAGTGTTTCATAGGATATTAGGGTCATTATATAATTAAAAAAATTTAAAAAAATTTACATCATGAAAATAATTTTAATAATCTAAAATTATAAACTTATATTAAATCATAATGTATTTTTTCCATTACAAAGACACAAAATAAATATATAAAAAAATTTGGTGACATTTTGTAAATTTCTTTTATTTAAATAATATAAAGTTCATTTTCAAGGGAAATTTTCCATTAAAATTAAAAAAAATTGGAATAAGGTGATAAGGGTCACATTAAAATTATTCAATATAAATTAAGAAGAAAAATAATGGCCTTGTCACTTATTATTAATCTATATTAACCTAATTTACCCTTTACCGGTGTGATAAATTTTACAATGGTTAATATTTATATCTACAAAAAATTAATATGACATATTTACCAAATTTAAACCACATGAATATTTATATTTAATTGATTTAATATAATTAAATACCCCCAAATGGAAGAAATTAATTTTAATGTAAGTTAAAAAAGGCGATAAAACCCTCTTTTTAGAAAAATACATTTTAAGCACAAAACTAGATTTATTTCTATCTTATGCTTAGAAAAATATTTTTTAATAATTTTGAAATTCAAAAATTAAATACTATATATATATATTGAAAATCATTCACCAAATTATATTAATTTAATTTATTGGTATAAATTAAATTTTCTGCATAAAAACAATTTTTCAGAGAAAACATCACTTTTATTTTCAAATATTTTTGGATTTTAATAATAAAAATTTGACAAATAATGAATTTATTTTATAAATGTGTAGAACATATATTTTTCATTAATAATATATTACTGTACATAACTTAAAATACAATGTCTAGGAGATAAATAAACACCTAATTTTTTAATATTGTTTCACGGTTAGTCTAATTTTATTGTTGCATGTAACATATGATATTGAAGGAATAAAAATATTTAAATTGAAATATTTTATAAAAATATTTGGGTGTTACATTATTCTCCCCTTAAAATGATTTTTTCCCTCAAAATTTATCTCTTTGATACAAACAAATGATGATACATTTGATTCTTTACATCACCATGTTCGTAAGAATCTCCCTCAAATTGGTGGTTTCACAATAAAGCTTTGACCAGGTGCATGTTATTATTTCACAGAATGTTATATCTATGATCTATAATCTCTACCAGTTATTCCTCACAATAAAGAATCTTTTTTAATGGTACGACCTCACAAGTTCAGTACATATGAAGGATCTGGTATGTACATCCTTGGAATAGTTACATGGAACAGATCATGAAATAGAGAGAAATTTGGTGGGAGAAACCATCGATAATCTAGCCTCTAGATATGATATAGAATTACAAAAGTATTTATATACCTACGGAATAGAATTCCATTCCTCCAAAATATCATAAAAATCGACCATAGGAAAATTCATAGAAAAACCTTCTCACCATCTTGATACATCAAGATCTTTTTTATGGTTGTCAGTATAACACTTTGGTGGACATTGATATGTTGTTATGTGCTACTGAATGGATCTAAAATTAAATTCAATTTTATCAGCTAAATCAGGTCTCAATACATTTCTTTCCCAAACATCATCCCATCATATTTGTGTTCTTAACTTTCTATTATATAGGGCTTTATATGGAGCCATCTGAATGATCGAGTGAAAGTTATTTTTCTAATAAAATTCCACCAATGTATGTTGTTGATCTAAACCACATTTAAAATACATGTATAAACCACTCAAAATATATTCTAGAGTATGAATATGTATATTAAACATACCATACATATGAGGATAATATTTAGCGGTGAAACATGACTCCATTTCCAAAACCTACTGAATACTACTCCAAAACATTTAGTTAAGCCAAAAAACTCAATCACGTACAATTAATAGTTGTACACCATGAAATCCAACCACTTTCATAATTTATAACCTTGAATGTTAATCATGATATAAACTTTATCTAATGAAAATGATGTGTTTTGAAATCTTAAGTTGATCCATAACAACCCATATAATATTGTTCCCTTTAGATGTTTTGGGGAGTCCAAAAAATAAAGTCCATAGTAATGTTTCTCCATTTCCTTTATTGCAAGGGTAGTAATTGTAACATAACATTATATCTATAACTATCGGAATAGAATTAATGACATACAAATCATCAATAAACATATTATGTGATATCTATTTTTATTTTATCCTACCAGAAACACACTTTTATGTCACTAGATATCATTGTGCTTCTTGGATGAATATATAAAGATGAACTATGATCCTCATCCAATATTTCCTTATTTAAATCTTATATGAGTGGGACACAAACATGATTTCTTAACCATATTATTCCCTCACAATCATGTTTTAATTTATGAATATTTCTCTCCTTCTTTTTAAGCTCCACATATTCATTTTTCACATCTTTAATCATCACTTACATAGATGATTCCAAATTGATTTGAGAAAGATATGATTTCTCCCCTACCTTAATGATTTTATGATCTATCCTTTCCAAGTCCATAAATTTAACATATTTTTTGATCTTAATCACAGATAAAATATCATGATCCTTTCGACTCAAAGCATCTTCCACCTTGTTCACTTTCTCAATGTGTAAATGTGTTGAGAAATCATAATATTTAATTAACTCCAACCATCTTCTTTAGAAAGTGATTAACCCTTTTCGAGTGAAAATATACTTTAATCTTTTATAATAATTATATATGTCAAACTTTTCTCTATATAGATAATTCCTCCATATCATTAATGAATAATTAACAATAGATTACTCTAAATAATGAATTAGATAATGTTTCTCATGGACCTTTAATTTTCATGAGGAATACGCTATAACCATATCACTTTTCATGAGGATGAATCTCATTCACTTATCTAATGCATAACTACAGATTAAAAACCCTTATTCACTTTAGGGTAGTATAAGCATATTTTTTATAAATATACTTCTATATAGTTCCTTAAAACATTCCTCACATTCATTAGTCAAAATTAACATGTCTCCCTTCTGATTTAACATGGTGATTATATATGATAGCTGATAAATATTCTCCATGATGTGCCAATAATACCACACCAACCCAAGAAAAAGATGTATTCCAATTACCATGGCTAGTCAAAGACATTTTTCAATATCATATTTCTTTTTAATGATCTATTGATATACCCTCACTTGAGATTATATGACCCATGAATGAAACATTCAAAATCAAAAATCTAAACTTGGTAAATTTTTCATAAATATTATCCTTCCTCAAAATCCCTAACACAATACATAAGTGATACTCATGCCCTTGATTTATCTTATAATATAAAATAATATCATCTAAAAACAAAACCAACTAATAAAAAAGGTAATCAAGAAAACAATATTGATTAAATAAATTAAATATAATCAGTTAATTAATAAAACAAAAGGCATAAATATAAATTCATAGTGTCCATACCTTATAGGGAATGTGAATCAGGGTATATCCACATTATTGACTCCCGATTGATGATATTCAGTATGATGGTCAATCTTGGAAAGTTTTTAAAGTCCAAATTGTTTATAAAATAAGTCATTAATATGGGGAATATGATACTTATTCTTGATTTTGATCTGGTTAAGTTCTCCATAATCAACACATAGTCACACTGATCAATATTTAGTCTAAAAAATAGAATATTTTCACCCTAATGCGATGAAGTTGGCTAAATAAGTCCCTTATTAGGATTATAATAAATTTGGTTCATCAATTCCCGCTACTAAATTGGGTCCATTATATATAGAGTTTTTGAAATTGGAATAACCCCAGGTATGAGTTTTATGTAAAATGAAACATTTTGATTATATAGAAGAACCAAAAATAATTCTGTAAAGACATTAAAAACACACATATAATAGATTTATCCTTAATTTTGACTTTACCCCCAACTATCAGAGATAGATAACCTTCATTTATAGGAATTAGTAACTACAAGATAGAATAAATTTCAACTATAAGTTCATCTTCATCTTCTCACCAATAAAAAATCATAGGTTCATTCAGAATATGAAATGTGAGTTCTCTTCCTTAGTAATTGATATTGGATCCATATATATAAATCCAATACATATCAAGTATCACATTTAATTAATCCAAATGGAGAGTCACAATATTTATAGGAAGAAATTTCAAACAAAATTTATTCATAGAGGAACTATAGAAATAAGATGTGACCATTATTCCTATAGAAGTATTCATTTATAACTCAAAATATAATTAATAAGGTGATTTGGTGATATCCTTAGAAAATTAATTAGAAATTAAATAATGGATAGATCCAGAATCCAATATTATATTATATGTTCTAGATTTGATGATAATTATACTTTAACTACCTCATTCGTGTATCCCAATTTAGTTTAAATGATCACAAGAGATTTCCCATTATGTTTAGGATTAATAGGTTTTTGATGTTGAGCATCAAAACCTTTAGATTCATGCACTGGTTGAATAAATTGCCAAATTCCTTTCAAGTAAAGCATTAGATAATGGGCGGTTCATTATCAAGAATATTATTTTCCTTCATTTAATTAACTGACCTATTCCTTTTCTTTTCAACATTTATGAGACTTATGTCCCACATTTTCAAATTTAAAGAACCTCCCTACCCCATTCAAACACTTCCATTACTTATTCCTCCTACATTTCAGGCACATGGATGGATGGAATTTCTTCTCACTATGTAATTTATTTGAGATTTCCTAAGATATGATATTTCTTTTCTTATCAAAACCCTGGGAATGTTGGGAGACCCAATTTACATTTCTTCTTTGAGAAAACATAAAATGATTTCTTCATGGATACATAAATCTCGTATATTTTGTTAATTTCTGAGAAATTATTTTAAACCACCTAAGAGTATAATAATTTTACTTTTATAGATGATAAATAAACTCAAGTCAAATGTTGAATTATTCATAAAGTTTTCCTCATAGGAACAAATTGATTCATCATCCTTCTCCTTCATATCAATAAATTACTTCTCCATATTTGTTCTCCCAATAAGAAAAATTTTATAACTAAATAATATCCCCTTAAACTCATCATATTATATGGTTTCAATTTAGTTATATTTTCTGATACTATTGATAATATTCCACCATTTATTTTCATCACCTTCCAAATAATAAAATTTTATGAAATCCTTTTCATGTCCTGATCCTTAATGAACAAAAAACATTTTCTCAATGGTGATGATCAATCACTTATCCATAAGTTGATCAGAAGATACACTAAAATAAGGTGAATGTTTTCATATAAATGATTTATTTATACATTGTCCCTTCTTTTGACCACTTGGAATCAAATCATGATTTATAGACTGATCAATTTTCAAGATCAAAATAGAAAGATTCTATATTCGATCTCCTAAAACATTTTTTTTCTCAGGTAGATAATCATTGTATTTTCCAAGACATTCTACATTAAAATGATTACTCTGGGTTCCACCTATCGAGTAAAACCAAAATTAATTGTGTGAGAAATAATATTCCTATTGGAAAATTGAAAAATTTAGAAAATTAATTTATAGAATTTCTAAATCATGACTATAGGGTCATGAAAACCCCACCAAGGGGAGAAAATACCACCGAAATCGCTTTACAGAAGGAACAAAGTACTCCTACAAGTCTAGCAAGGTGAATAGACTCAAATTGAGTTGCAATCTTCAGAAGAAACTTAATGAAATTCAAGTTCTCTGGAATTTCATGTGGCCAGTGTAACATCTCCTGGAAGGGTACACAGACCAGCCAGATCGTGAACCACCAGGTACGCGGAATGATCCATGAACTGATGGCCCACAGAGCGATGGCCAATAAATGAGGTAAATAGTGAACAGTGTCACCAACATATTCATATACGCAAGGTCCATCCGCGTACCATTTCATGAACATAGTAATTCATGAATGAAGAAATGTGCGGGAACATTTTCCCACTCAAAGCTGATACAAGGGTTCCTAATGTTTTCAAACAACACTACTTAGGCTAGACACCCATTGTGGATCCCAACATAAAAATAAATAAAAATGTTTCAAATCCCAATAGGCCATCGGAAATGGAAGGCCAGTGTCTTGTAGACACATTTTATTGATTATGTACAACATGCCTCGGTGGCTCTGCATATATTTCCCAATATAACGGCTCTCAATCAAAGGTAAATTCATCCCTATGAGAGTCCTTTCCTACATCTATACATCTACAGAGGCTATTGAGCCTCATGTAAGTCCAGAATCCATAAATTAATGGTCAAGAAAAATCCATAATCCATGTATGAAGAAAACTAGAAAATTTCCGACTAATGGTCCCAAGTTAGGGCCCTACCCCGTTAAATCTGGTCAAATTTCATAGACAGAAAACATCTATAAAAAGATTGATTTGTAGGACTATGAATTTCCAGCAAAGAAGACACCATACTTTCCAGAGGGAAAATCAGCAAAGGGCACATTTGGAAAAAAAATTATGTACCGGTTTGTTAAAAAGTAAAAGATTGAACCATAAAAAAGGCGTAAATCATTTAAGGTCAAAAAATCTCAAAGGGTGGCCAAATAAAAATCCATGTTATGCTAGCTATGCCCATACCATGCAGGCTTACAAACAAAATTAGGGTAATATATTAAAAAAGAGATGAAATAGTTTGTGGGGTTTTCCATAAAACCTCAATAATAGTCTAACTACACTCATTGAGTCCCACAACTTAGGTAAAAATTAGATCCTGATTTGACTATTTCATTTTATAGATTTCAATTTATAGTTTAAAATTTATGCCTAATTGAAATGATGTTTGTCAAGACCTGAAAAGGTAAAGAGAGAAAATTTATAGGCAAATTAGTTCCATCATATTCCATAAAAATATGTGGTGGGCATCCACAAGCCTGGAGCCTCTCCTTGTGAGCAAGATAGGACCTTTAAAGAAGACGTTTGGTAGATTTGAAATGTTGCATCAAAGATTAGTGAGACTCCTCAATAGCTTGGCGATGAATCAATAAATTCACATGCTCGGCTTCTGAAATTTCCCGTAGTGCCTCCGCTTCCCTCATGGATTAGAGGTTGGTTCTCCTCCCTCCTTCATTTTCCATTGCCCCTCCTCAATGGTGGTTGCATCCCGAGACCACTCTTATTTGAGACATTCCAGTTTGTATCTATGTTTATCCACTTCCTAGTTAGCTTCTCCATCAAAAACACTTGCTTCATGAGTTCATTTATCAACTTCTCAATCATCCAAACATGGGTGGGAACTTCATTAATAAGAATTTATCTTGTACCATCCAGATAAGCCATCGACTCTGCCATGGAGAGTTAAGATTCAAGTACACCTATTGATTCCTGAGCAGCAACCAATTTCCTTACTATATCATAAATTCTATGATAGTTAAATCCACCGAAACCCAGGACTATAAATTGTTGATGAACATTTAAAATTTTACTATCATTTCCACTAATGGATTATGGGAGATTAATCCCCAAATATTCCTCCACTCTTTTTTTCGAGTGGGACAAAATTTGATTAAGATCTCTTAGTTAGACTTAGAATCACTCCCTAACAATGAAATGTAGTTAGGAATGAACATCACCAGAGAGGGGTTTGATTCGGTAGCTACAATACGACTTGACCCTCCAACAGCCTCATTTCTGTTAATTGTAATAGATGAAAAAGTAAGGGCATCTACCATTTTCAAAGCTTGTGGATGTGATTATGAGGATGGAGAGGAGACTTCAATACCTACCACCCTCGTAGTGGTACTGCTGTCTAAAACAGGTGATGTTTCATTTTCAATCATCAATGGCACCCCATAGATACGTGAGAATACTAAAGACCTAGGGCCAATTCTTGACCAAAATAATAACCCCCAATGAGGCCTTCAAAAGTTTGCGGTAAATATGTGGCATGAAGAGATGGTTAGTCCAGATAAAGATACTGTTCATGGAATCCTGGGGGTAGAAAACATAACCCCTCTCAGAACTGGAAAAAAGGTCACGATAGCCCACTATATATTTTCAGGGGACAAAATATCATCTTCCTCGATTGTGACTTCACCAGAACCACTATGTATAGATAAAACATCAGTCTCTGAAGTGGCTCCCTCCATAGGGGAAAAAGCCTCTCGATCAAGATTTATTGGCTCCTCAATATTCTAAGCCCCTCAAAGATAAAAAAATTCTGGGGGATTGTCATTAAACTCAGACCTTTATATAAAGACTACCATGTCTCTCTCCATGATAGTCTGATCGACACAATCATGTGATCCCCCAACTTCTGGATGTCCTTCCATTGTTGGGGAAGAGATTGTTCAAGTTGGAGTAGGCACACCCAAGGGGTCAAAAACACCCTATGTCTCTTCAAATGGCCCTGCTTTCCAGTTTCAATCAGCTGTGACTGATGGAAACCCTTCCTCTACCCTAAAAGGGGTCGGAGCTATAGATTCTTGAGTGGTCATCATCTGGTAACTAATAGGCCATGCGTCAAAGTACATATATGTACCCATGATTTGACAAGATAAGGTTACTTGGTTCAATAATCAGATAAACGGACAATTACTTATGATCCACCATCGAATGCGTTTGGATAGGTGAGAGGCTTACTTGCGTTTCTTTGACTACCAGGGGGATGGATCCAGAATAAGATCACCCAGAGGAGGTGGAGGAGAAAATGCCCTTTAAGGGTCTATAATAATTGCTTCCATATGTTCTTATGTTGCGGGGGATTTTTTCACAGTTCCCCCTATAATTGATTGGGCGTACTCCCTATTTGTAGTACCTCAAGGAGAATAATTCAGAGAAAACCCCATTTCCCGAGATCTTATGGGCCCTTTCAAAATAAAAAAAAAGTGGGGAAAATTTGAGCATCTCTGCAATAAATGTGTTTGAGGATAGAAGTTGCAGATAAAACCTCTCCCATCGACCATGGGAATACCTCCATTAACTCCACACAGTTCATACAATAATGCCTCTCTATGGGATCATGGAGACACTTATCCATTTTAGTCATGTAATGTTCCACCTCATCAGGATCTTCGTCAGCTGAAATACAGGTAGGAGAAATGTTTCCCCAAAAACCCAGAAGATCGAAGTGTTCTCTCTGAATAAGCCTCCATATATCTTCATCTGAGGCTCTCAACCTCTATTCATCCCAAAATTTCCAAGCCTCTGGAAATTTGGCCATAATTGGGATGGCCAGCACTAAAAGGATTGTATAGGGGAGCAGAGTAGGTTTCGACAACCGAAAATGTTTCCTAGGCATCCCTGCAAGCTCACGATCTTGAGAAGGGGAATGTTTGTGAGATAACGAGAGTAAGTAAGAATCTTTCTACATGGAAGTTGTAGTAGGCAATCCAACAACATCTTCACCCTCATCAATAGTTTATGGTCACAACATGGCATGTACCCGATGTGGGTACTTATGACAACCATCTTAAGAGTGGATGAGGGTTTCCAAGTCCATAAGATAGCGACTCACCCAATCTGGATCCTCATTAAAATAATTTTTATTCGGTGATGACACGTTTCCAATAACTATAAGGTCCACTTACCTAGTCTTGAGTTGCTACCACAAATCACTAGGGGATCGGCCAAAGAAATAAGGATTACCTTTCAAAAGTTCCCATTTCCTCCAGGCCACTGGAAAATTGGCCTTAGAAGGAATGGATGATGAATTCATGGTAACAGCCCCACCAGTTTTTTGGCCTCCTGTGAGGACATAATCCCATCATTCACAACTTTCCTGGGGGGGAGCAAACATGCCTTCAATGGACTTTTCCTAGTCGAAGGGGTTCCACAACCCTTTTTTAGTCCCATTTCCTTTCAACTTGTATGCCTTGGATGTTGTCACAATAGGCACACGGTCGGCCTATTGGACATCAGGATATGACTTAATCTAGGACTCAGCATAATTTGTGGTATGGAAGGGCCTAGAATTTTTAAAATCTAGAAGTTTGGCCTGGCTCTAGGTGTCCTCTCGGGTGAACATTAGCCATAATTGGTGAGCTATCTTCAGATGTTTATCTTGGAGAGCACTATTAATAGTCGGATGGCAGAACTTCTTAACATAGTTGAATTGTCAGCTAAATATGTAGGGTGCATAGCCCTTGATATTAAGTTCCCCTATGAAACAAGTAACCAAGATGCCTTATTGCAATGAAAATCGGTCTATGAAGTCTTTAGATGAATTATTTTTAATAATACCAGTGGTGGAGTTGTAAATATGGTAAGAGAAAGATTCGTAAACATTGAGATGGGCCATTAAGTCACACTTTTTCTTTTCAGTTCGCTCCTCTTGATTATCTTGGGAAGCTCAAGCCATTGGCATGACCCTGTTGGTGCTCTAATGTTACGATTGGAGGGTAGAGTATGGAATTGGTAGGGAGTTGAGGAAGGAATAACCCCCTATGTGGGCTCCCATCCATCCCTAAATAATTTGAAATGGGAAAACCATCTCGTAGGGTAACCCCCCACCCTTTGCTGATTTGACCCAGCATGAGATATATCTTGGAAAACATGGGGATTTCCAAATTTAGGAATTTTTCGATGGCCAACTGAGCAGCCATAATAATGCTTGACGCTCTTACACCACCAGATTCTCACACTGGTAGGATCCATCTGCTCATAAACATGGCCAAGAAAACTACTAGTTGAAATAATTGATTGATGTTAGGGATGATCCCCCATACCAATTTCCAAAAATCCCCCTATTCTAAGGTGGGCCAGTAAGTACCTACTCCCCTTCAAGTGGATTTGGTGGGACAAGCCCTGGGTGTCCCTTGATTAGGCTGAAGACCATTATTCTTAGAAAAAGCACCAAACCAGTCATCAAATGGAACATCCAGCTTTGGACAGGGATCAATTTCCGTCAGAAGTGTCTTCACTTGGATGATGAGTTTTCTGGAGGGGGGGTTCTTTCCTCATCATCCCAAATAGTGGAGGGAGGAATAAATTCATCATACATGTCCCCAATGATAGGGAATACCAAAATCTGTCAGATTTCCCAAAGTCTGATGCAAACCTTCTCATGGGTCAAATGGAAAGTGTTGGTATCTAGATTCCACCTTCTTATGAGCTGTGAAATAAGGGCAGTAGAATAATGGGTGTATGTATGAGAAACCCAAATGGCCTCATACAATCCTCCAGTCTGTAGCTCAGTTTGGAATACTTCACAACTTTGGTGAACCCAAAAGGGCCACCCCCAATCCAAGCCAAACGTGCCTCCAGAACGAAGGTCTCGTTGAGATGACCTACCATTATCCTCATTCACTATATCCATCCTCACGATGCTCTGGTAATAGTGGGACATCTAATTAGGCTTCCGCTACACCCCCTCTAAGTTTCAAGGTGCATAGTGCAGCAAAGGCATAGAAGTAGTGTCTCTCTGAAGGTATCTCCTCTTTAAATAAATCAAGGCCTTAGGAATAGAAGTATGAATTATCTAGGAAGTGGGATGACTAATAGAGTTTGGTTTCAGGATCACTGTGTCAGGAAAAAGGCCATACCCGTAAGAAGGAAGCCTGTCTGGGACCAAGTACTATTGTTGACCCACTGTGAGTTGATTCTAAAGGGATTGGTGAAACAGAACGACCATTGTCTTGTTGTCTACCAAAACCACCATATCCATCAATCTTTAATTAGCAGTAGAAAGAGGTGCGACAATAATAGATTCAGAATAAGCAGCTACTTCAATAGTAGCCTGTGAATCAGCCATTTTTTCCTGCATAGGAAGATCCTGAAGCTGATGAAAAGTCAGTTAGATAAAAAAAATTTCTGCATAAAGGATATGGAAGAGTGATTAAGAAACTCAAAATATGTCCACAAAAATCTTTTTATATGGATTCCAGAAACGGTATGTAGTAGGCACATCCCACGTACTGCATAGTATGCGAAAGTAACTCTGCCTACAACAACAATACACGGTCATGTTATACTGCCTATAACCATGGTAAGTGAATCATCCACAAGGAATTGGCTTGTAGATCATTGGTCAGTGAATAAAAAGTTTTGTGAAGGATTGACAGTGAGCATAGTCTTTGATTAAGTTCATGTTCAAAAATTGGGGGTTAATTTTTGAGTTCTGATTGTTAATATTCTTAAACATCTGGTTCGCTGATCCATGTGCGGTATGCAGACATGCTGGCCACGTAGCATTCTCCTATGCGAAATCTAGAGTTTAAGTATTAAAATTCCATAGTCCCATTTTCGAAATCCAAAATATGGTACACGGATAGAGAAATGGCGAGTAAATCAGTTCGTAGAACATACAAAGAAGTTCATGAATGGTATTTTCACAAAAAGAATAGTACACAAGAGAAGAGGAAGTTGGGGATATTTTGAACACTTTTCTCCACAAGAAACGGTAAAATAAAAATGACATGGGCCCCTATATATAGGTGTGGTACCCTCCTACTCAGTCCATCTGTTCTACTGTGAACCATTTCAGTTCAGGTCCACTTTTACATCGTAATAGTCCATTTTTCATTCCGAACGGACCCCATTCTAATGGGGACATTTGTAGGGTCCTGAAAATCCCCCCAATTGGAGAAAATACCACCACAATCGTTTTGCAGATGGAATTAAGTACTCCAACAAGTCTAGCAATGTGAATATACTCAAATTCAGTTGCAATATTCAGAATAAACATGATGTTATTTAATTTATCAAGGCATTTCATGTGGCTCGTGTACCATCTATGGGAAGGGTATGTGGACCAACTAGATCACGAACCACCAAGTATACAGAATGATTCACGAACTGCTAGCCCACAGATCGATGGCTAGAGAATGAGGTAAACCCTAAACCTTGTCGTCGACAGATTCTTACACGTTGGGGTCGTCCATGTACCATTCCGCGAACTCATCAGTTCATGAAAAAAGTGAACCAATAGGGTTCTGCCAACTATTATTGCGAACTGAACCCTCCATAAACCCCGGTTGACCGAGTCCTCCACAGGTTAGGATATTGCTTCAATGGGCCTCTGAAAATGGTGTCTCATGCCCAATAGATATGTTTTCTACGATTATCTATAAAAGGAGCACAATATATGACAAAATATGGGACAAATATAGAGAAGGATGGATGATGAATGCCTGAGGGTGACATAGAGGTTGCATTCCAGCTTCCTCCTTATTTCATCGGTGTAGCCCAAACCGCAAACCACTCCCTCTATAGGTATAACTGGTTGTGAAAAATAAAATAGGGTAATTGAATAATAATAATAGAATCAAGAACCTAATTAGTGAACCACGAATGAAATTATTCTCGTAGATGAACTCCCTGCAAACAATGATCCCCCGAACTGTCCTTGAATATGGTGCTCCACGTAGCGTACCACTACACAAACTAAACCCAGTGCTGCGCACTACATCAGTATGCAGATGGAACCTAAAGTGGAGTTTTGGGACATGTACCAATATAGTATGCAGTTGTTTATACCCATGATTGTGTACCATAGTGGTACACAGACAACACCTCTACTTGCATACCACTATGGTATGCAGAGCTTCCCCCATCCCATATAAAAATTTATTATGCGGAATGGGGTGTTTTCGTGTACCGTTACTTCTGGTTGCAACCTCGCCTCTCCATTACCATACTATCCTCTATGATCCCTCCACTAACCAGTCCTATGATAGTAGGTCAAAGCCTTATTTGAAGACACCGAACCCATATGAGCAGACCATCAGGTTTATCAGCATGCCCCATTAAGTCTACATACCCACAGTAAGAAGAGTCACGAAGGCCCTCCCCACAAAGGTATAGGCTTCAAGAGTGCCTATGAGGCTACATTCCCACGGTAACCTAGATTCCAACCTTTGGACACCAAACTGAACCTCCCCATTATAGGGACTAAGGGTGATCACTTTCTTTTACATTCAATTAGTAATAGTCATTAGTTGAAGGGGTTATGTTTTCTCCACCCTTTTGATGAGGAAGAAACTCCCCCACTTCCCAGAGAGTGCTCCGGATCCCCCCCCCCCCACTGAGGTATGTCTCTAATCATTCAAGGTAGGTACACGTGACCTTCAATGTCATTTCACATTGAAGGGTCCATTGCTCTGCGCCTTCTCCTACAGTCACCTTAACCACTTCCGTCATGGGATCTCCCTCCCTTACCAATAGGGGATGAGAAATGTCCATTATTTAATCCTTAAAATCCTCTTGTTTCTCACACTGATAATGATACATGTGAGATTATAGTTTTTCATTTATTACAATATCCATACATTCTGAACTACGAGAAATCTGATTCTTGATTAATCCAGGATACATAGGACACCTACCAGAAGGCCCGAGCTCAAAAGGGTGCTCATCCAAAAAGGGTCCACCTAATCATGCCCCTCAAATGGGATGCTTCTATGCGTAAGCCCCTCACAATCCGAACGACGTTGGTTCTGATTCCTCTCCCAAGGATATATAGTTTTCCCTTCTTAAGGGCCCAATCCAGACATCAAGTCATCCTCCACCCCCCAGGATGATGATAAACTCCATAACGCCTTATAAAATTGATCAAATCAGCATCACCATCGTAGCATCAAATATATATTCATGCTTATGATGATATTGAAAACCAAGGGTATCCCATGGACACACTCTTCGGGAATGAACCAAGGATTCACGAACATATGAACAAAACTTAAATCTATAAGAGAGTCTAGGAATAGGAAATAATCCTCCCCTAAAAGGGTGCAGTGATCCTAACCTCCCATCCTCTCGACCAATGGAGTCCTTAAGTGTCTCTTACCAAATCGTCAGCCAACGAGCGCCTTCCTTTGGAAAGAAGGTCCATGAATCATGGATAAGTGGGCCATTGGGCATTCTTGGCTCCATGAATAAACCCGTTAGAGACCATCCAACAAAGTTATATCCATGAAAGACTGATTTCATGAGAACTTGAACCCCACACAATCGCCTGTTGGGATTAACAATTCCCACATGATTAATTCAACCTTCTTTAAAGGATAATGACATTGAACGAGTAGAAACAAAGGAATGGTAAATTCGATAAGAACCCACCCTAAAAGAAAAAGGGGTGTGTAATGATCCTTGTCAAATCATTTCCCAACCCCCCATAAACGAGCCACCTCAGAGGTGGAAAATCGACTCATTATTATATGAAACCTTAGACTTATCCTAAGACATTCAGAATTCTTACAAAAATTATAAGAATTTATCCAATGCTTAGTACTATCCCCAAGGTTTTCATAAATTGTTTCAAATGATAATTTCTAATGATGGAATAAACCCTACTCTTTTACAAAACTATAGCGGCTGGTGATTTTTATAAATAAATATTACATCTATTTAAATTCATATTAAATACATGAAAATATAATCTACACCAGAACTGTAAAGTCCTATAGTCTTTGGAGACTAAATATACAATCATATATTTTTATTAATGATCTTAAAAATCTCTTATAAAGATCATCCCTCCTGACACTATTCATATGTGTAAATTATTAAAAACATTCTTCATAACCCCATGAAATGAAACATAAGAAAAAGGTGCGATAAGATTCTCTGTAAGGGTAAACATGAGAGATATAAATTAATAATCACAAGAAATAATTAAATACGCATAAAGGTATGAGATCATGATATTAACACACAAAGTTCAAACCCAGTCATACAGAGATAATAAACATGTATTATGGCATTAAAAATTAGGTAATGTCTCAGCCCGGGTGTCACACACTTGTTCCCCAAACCAAACTGCCACATGACCTCAAGTGTAGCTCCCTATATGAGAGAGGATTCTGACTACTAGTGAGGGTCTAATATCAGTCATGGGGATACTATACACTCTTTTTTATCAGAGTAATACCTATATAGAAATAAATATCAACAACAAAATGAATAACCATATGATATAATACAGCCCAGATAGTACTAGTACCACACAATGAATGAAACTAGAAATACAATTTCAAAACTCAACAGTAAATATTCTATGATGATATACATACCAAGTTTCAAAATGAAAAAAAAAGAACCGAAAAAAAAAATTAAGTGGGTCCTGAACCATATCTATTTACCTCGTGCATTATCCAACCCAACTCTTCCAAATAACATCAAGACTCTTCCCTTAACCTCTCTAGAAACCAAGAAGACAATTCGGGTACCGACCAGGCAGACCGAGTAGGGTGTGAGTACAACTCAGTAATCCACCACCAATGATATCTAAAATATATATATTCAATAAAAGTGTGTGTAGTATTATAAAAAATAAAATGAAAGTATTAAAGTGAAAAAATTACATTTATTCAATTATACTTTATTTATCCACATAAACCGATGTGTTCCCATGGACACTCGTATCTCAATACCTACGTTGGCATCTGCTCGAATTTGGACTATTAACACGAGATATCATATATATTAATTCCATGTTTCAATTCATTATCACAATTTAAATATGATAAAAATACATAAAACAGGTAAATTAGTCCATCATGAGTAAAATGCACCAAGGGCTCTATCCTCAAGGGTATATTGTGAGTAATGCTAAATGAATCATAATTGATATCTAGGAAAAAGTAAAATCTCGCATAGTCTTTTCCCTATCCCAACTCAAAGAGTTCTCACTGTCCCTTGGAAATCAAAATGGAAGTTCTCATGATCTTCCTCCCAACTAGATCACATGATCATTCTCAAAAGGCTAACATGGTCCTTCTCAACAGTCTCACATGGTCCTTCTCAATAGGATCACATAGTCATTTTCAACAAGCACACATCATCCTTCTCAACAGGCTCTCATGTTCATTCTCAACATGCCCTCTCATTTCTTTTCAATAGTTACGGACTCACACCCTGGTTATCCCATGTGTTGCTCTATGCTAATGTAATCACAAATCATTTCATTAATTAATTAATTCATTAATTAATCATATCAATTTCCATCAATTTACCCAATTATTAATTAATCAGTTCAATCACATTAAGTGATGCAACAATTAATTTGAACATATCATCTGTTAATCAATTCAAAAATTAAGTAACAACTTAATTTCAATTAACAGTTCAATAATTAGTTTATCACAATAAAGTTATTAATTAAATCGATAACTAATTGATCAAAAAAAATCTATTAATTAATTCAACTATAAATTAATCTTATCAATCCCATTAATTAATTCAACAATTAATTAATAGAAACATTCTCAATAAGTAAATAAACAATTATTTAATCAAAATACCTCCTTTAATTAATTAAAAAATCAATTAATCATTTTAGTTCCATTAAATAATCCAAAAATTAATTAATCACATCACATTCATTGGTTAACTCTATAATTAACTAATCACATAAATACCATTAATTAATTTTAAAATTAATTAATTACATTAATAACATTACTTCACTAAAAATTTAATTAATAATGTTAACAATATTAATTAATTCAATAATTAATTAATTAGGTCAATTCTTTTAGTTATTTTAGAAATAAACTACTCGCATTAATGATAATAATTAAATTGAAAATTAATTAATCGCTTCAATTCAACTAGTTAATACCATAATTAACTAATCATGTCGATGTCATTACTAATTTAACAATTAGTTTATCGCATAAATTCCATTAATTAATTCCCCAATTAATTTATTATGTCAATCCCATTTATTAACACGTCAATTAATTTATCAATATCCACAAACTCAAAATTACATAATTAATTCCATAGTTAATTATCCATACAAAATCTTAAAATCTCACAATAATAAATTATCCAATTCTATCAATTCAATATACCAAAAATCCATATTAATTAATATAAAAATTAAGTAATCATATTCATTTATTTTCACCATCACAACAATCCTCACTAATTAATTGAACAATTAATTAATCTAGCTCATTCAATTACATTAAAACAATAATAAAATTTAACTAATTCCATAAATAATTAATTTAACTCAAAAATCATAACTCTATATCCATTAATTAATTCACAAATTAATTAATACAATGCATTCGCATTTATTAATTCCAGAATTATTTAATTCTATTTAGTACCTTCAATTACTTCACCAATTAATTGTTTATATCAATCCAATTAATTAATTCAATTAGATAATCTCAAAAATTCAATTATTTAATTCACAAATCAACAATTAATTAAACCCATCAATTCCATTATTTAATTCAAAAAATAAATAATCACATTACTCCAATAATTAATTATTCAACTAATTAATCCCATTTTATTGTTTCAATAATTAAATAATCACATTAATCCATTAATTAATCCATCAATTAATTAATTAGAACCTAAAAAATTCAATATCCAAATTAATTCACCAAATAAATCTTCCATATCAATCAATTAAATAACATCAATATATTCATTAATTAATTTTTCCATCTCAAAAAATTCAATATCCCCAACAAATTCTTCAATTAATTATTCCATCTCATTAAATTAAACAACCCCATAATTTATTCCTCAATTAATTATTCCTACTCACTACATTAAATATCCCTAAATCCCAATTCAATATTTATTAATTAAATAAAAAATTAATTATCTAATTTAATAATATCAATTCCCTCATAATTAATTCAACAATTAATTATTTAGAGTCTATAATCCCAATATTGTAAATTTGATCATTTCCCTTAATTAATTAATTCTCCAAAATTAATTAATTTGATCTAGAATTCAATTTGTAAACATCAATTAGAAATTATATAAATAAATAAAATTAATTTCAATTAAGACTTTTGAATTTGAATTATAGAACACCTACCTTGAAATTGGATGAAGCAATGAAAAAAACACTATGTTTGCAATAGAAATCAGCTTTTGGATTCCTTTACATAAGATCTAGTTAATTATTTAGCAACATATCAAGAAGAAGATGAATAACTGAAATGAATACCTTAAAAACCTAGGTCTGAATATCCAAGATCTGACATGAGATTGCCTTAGGATCGAAGAAGAATCTAACAAGTCAACAATAGAATACTTGTATCAAAGTAAGAGGTGTGAAGAGAGTCTTTAGTCAAATATGGTGGTGTGGGTAGGAGCTTTGGTCTAAGAAGAAGGCATATAAAGAGTCTTTGATTGATGTTCATGGTGTGAAGAGCCTCTTCAGTAGAAGGGGAGTTTTATATTTTGGGTTATGAAATGTTGGAGGGGTTCTATGGGTGATCCGCTCTTTTTTATCCATATTTTTTCACAAAATCCACTCACCACCCTTAAAGAAACAATTAATATTAATTACACATTGTGTAATTTCATTTTGTGAAATATTGACATGTAGTGTAAATATAATTCATGAAATTTCTACATGTGGTGTAATTTACATTTGTGACATGTGACATGTAGTGAAAACTACATTCGTGACTTAACAACATATTTTTAAAAACATTTACATGGGGTGAAAATTTTCAAAGTTGTGAATTAATTTAGTAAGTGAATTAAATTTGCAGATTCTACCCAATATAATTCAGGTCATGCATTTTTTACATGTGGGGTATTTGTTATACAACAAAAACTCACCACTTAATCCTAATACACCCCTAGAAAATGATGGGATCTTACAATCTCCCCACATTATAACAGCTTTTCCTTGAGCTATACTCCTAGGATCCTCTAAGATTCTGATTCAAAAATATTGGGCCACTAAGATTTTATATCCAATTCCCTCCCTCATTTTTCCTCTATAACTCATCCATGTTTCCACAATACATGATCTATAATCATAGTAATTTCTAAAAACACCTTCTCACTATGATCAAACACACATATCAGATGCTTCTTAAGTGACACATCAGTCTCAAGATCAAATTATGCAATAGACTTGATGCATTTCCCAACTTTTCATTCCCAATAACAAAAAGAACACCTTCCAACATTGGAACTCAATAATTTCATAAAAATTTCATGGAATGTAATTACATCCACCACATGAAAGACCGACATGACCAATCCCATGGAATTTAAACATGAACCTTATTTTCTCCTCATTGGAATTCCAAAGTCACAACTTCCAACTCAAGATCATGCCCACACTTCTACAACTAACACAACCCTCCACACGATTGATCACAATTTATACCCTAAAACTACAGTTTGGACTTTTATCCTTTCATAGAAAACCCATGAAACATCAACCACTACACATTCCAGGCATCTGAGTATGGAACCAATGATATTCATCGACCTATGATCCAAACTGAGGACCTCATTTGTAAAATTTTTAAGGTGTACTTCCATCCATCCACCTCCACATATACCACTTCATATGCACAACCACCAAGAGACCCTATATCCAATAAAAACACATTCATATTGATATGTGTGAACCTAGAGAATTCATAGTGTACCCGATATGATGTCAAGTTAGGGTGCATGATCATCTGTAACTAAAATTACATTAAGAGACCATCAATGAACACCACCCCAAATCCCTCATTACTGATGTTACCTCCCAATATGGAAACACATAAACCTATTGAATGACTAGGGCTCTCCGGTCTGCCAACATCTCATAACACTAATCCCAAACTAGTTGGTCCCTCTCACAACCTACTAACAAGTTCTCAATCTATGAAATTATTATTTCACAACATTAACATAGTTAACAAGAGGGATTTACATAAAAAGATATAACTCATCCCCCTTTACCCCCACCACATGGTCAAAACTGAGGAACTATGTCTACCATTAACCATCCTACACCTAGTTCCTAGATAACAAGGGTAAAAAATTTATCAATATTCATTTTTCTGAATTTGAAACCCATTTATTATTATCTTGAAATATTTTACAATTCTAAATTTTTAGGTTTGGAACCTTTAGAAATTAAATTTCAAATGGAAGAAAAAATATTTCTTGTTCAAAAGCTTACCCCTAACTCATTTTCCTATGCATTCCAAAAATGATTCAGCCACAAAAGAATCACGAGTTCCTAGAATGATGCATGAAAACTGAACTCTCAACTCATACTAGGCCACATGTGAAATCTCTAAAAATATCAAAAAAAATATTCACATCACACAAAAACTGTTTCAACCAAGGAGAAATAATGATAAATTGCAACAACAAATAGTAATAACAACAATCCCAACCTAGGAACTTGGGTTTTCCCATTAAAAGGGGTTTTCTACTCACATGCACGATATCATAACCAAGGAATGAATCTTCCTGGTCTCCTATCTAACTTTCCCAAATAGTAATAAAAATAAAAAATAAAATAAAACTGGGCAGTAATACCACTTTCTATCATACCATCTTTGGTTCCATGCATCAGTTCCCTAAGATGGACTACCACATGACCTCAAATGAGACTTCACATACTACGGAGGCTATCGACTAACAGTGATGATCTAATATCAGTCCTAGGGAAAATATAACCACTTTTTTATTGTATTAATACACAAAAAACAATACTAAACTGAATAACCATATGATACACCATATCCAGAACTGTACCAGTGTCAGAAGATGACTAAAAATTGAAATACGATTTTAAAACTGAACGGTATATATTCCATGCTAAAGTATGCTCCAAGGTTCAAAATGAAACCCCAAAAGTAAAGAAAATTGAAACTTCCAAGAGGGTCTCATACCATGTATGGTTCCCTCATATATGATCTGACTAACTTATTTATCTAACATAAGGGCTCTTCCCTTATCATGCCTAAAAAAAGTCAATTCAGGTACAGATCAGATAGCCTAAGTAGGGTGTGAGTACAACTCCGTAGCCACCACCAATGACATCTAAAATAAACCCAGTCAAAAATTGTGTATTATTTAGTATAAATAAAAAAATTAAAGTTAAAAAATTAAACCATTTACTTTTATTATATTATCCTTTATTTAACCATAAAAACCCCTCGGCTTCCCTTGAACACTCGTATCTCAATACCTAACTTTTCTCATTCCAGATTATGGACTATACCCATAGGATATCATATATGTTAATTACATATTAATATTGAATATCACAATATATATATTATAAAAATAGATAAACACATGTAAATTAGTGTGGCATGTGTATTGTGAACCTAGGGCTCTATTCTCAAGGGTCTAATGTGTGTAAGGATAAACAAATAATAATTATTTTATAGGAAATGGGGAAACCTCTCCTGGTCTTTCCCCTAACCTTACTCCAAGAGTTCTCACGGTACCCATAGAAATCAAAATGGAAGCTCTCATGATCTCCCTCCTAACAGGCTCACACAGTCCTTATCAACCGGCTCACACAGCCCTTCTGAAATTGGATCACAAGGTCCTTCTTAACAAGATCACACCATCATTCTCTATAAGAACACATGATCTTTCTCAAAAGTCTCTCATGGTCCTTAGTAACATGCTCTGATGTTACTTTTCAATAGTTACTTTCTCAAACCTAGATTATCCCATGTGCGACTCTATGCTAACAAAATCACAAATCATTCGACTAATTAATTCATCAATTAATTAATCGGATCAATATCTATTAACTGATCCAAAAATTTATTAAATACTTTTAACTCATTAATTGATAATACAATTAATTTGAACATCTCATCCCTTAATCAATTAAATAATTAATTATCAACTTAATTTACATCACTAATATCACAATTAGTAAATCACTTCAAACTCATAAATTAATTATACTATTAATTGAACAAAAAATTCCTTTCATTAATTCAACAATTAATTAGTCACATAAATATCATTAATAAATTCAAAAATTAATTATTTAGTAAAATCACATCAATTAATTCCTCAATTAATTAATCATAAAAAATTAATTATTTAATTAAACAATTAATTAATCATTTATGTTCCATTAGATAATCCAAAAATTAAGAAATCAAATCATTTTCATTAGTTAACTCAATAATTAACTAATCACTCCAATAAGATCAAATAATTCTAAAATTAATTAATTACATCAGTCAAATTAATTAATTCAAAAATTAATTAATAATTTCAATAACATTAATTAATTCAATAATTAATTAAGATGTTCAATGACATTAGTTAATTTAGCAATTAACAAATCACATTAATAACATTAATTAATTCTAAAATTAATTAATCACCTCAATTCCATTAGTTAATCCAACAATTAATTAATCACGTCAATGTAATTACTAATTTTATAATTAGTTTATCACATAATTTCCAATAATTAATTCCCCAAAAAATTAAGTATTTCAATCCCATTAATTCACTTATTAATTAATTAATCAATATCTAGAAAAAAAACTAATAATTATTTCCACAATTAATTATCCTCCTCAACTATATGAAAATATCATAATTAATTCAACAATTAATTATCCAACACTCTCAATTCACTATTACAAAAGACCATATTAATTAATTAACCAAATGATTAATCATATTCCTTCAATTTCACCCTCACAACAATCCACATTAACAAATTCACTCATTAATTAATTTACCACATTGAATTACATTAACATGCCAAACATATTTAATTAATACAACAATTAATTAATCTAACTCAAAAATCACAAGACTACATACATTAATTAATTCACCAATTAATTAATCTAAATCATTTTAGTTAATTAATTATATAATTAATTACTCACATTCAATTCACAACAATTAATTCACCAATTAATTATTCATGTTAATCCCATTAATTAATTCAATTAACTATTATCATCAATCCTATTTTTTAATTTTACAATTTAAGAATCATATTGAACACATTAATTAATTCAATAATTAATTAATCCCACAAATTCTAGTATTTAATTCAGAAATTAAATAATTACATTACATCATTAATATATTATTAATTTATTTAGTCCCATTTTTTAATTAAATAATTAAATAATCATATTACTCTATTGATTAATTCATTAATTAATTAAGCAAAAAATAATCAATTCAATATCCCAATTAACTCATAAAATAATTTTTCTAAATCAATAAATTCAATAACACAAATTAATTCATAATTTAATTATTCCTTCTCAAAAAAATCTATAGTCCCAATTAATTCATCAATTAATTATTCTATCTCAATCAATTAAGAAACCCCATAAGTAATTCCTCAAGTAATTATTCAAACTCACTTAATTTAATATCTCCAAATACTAATTCAATATTTCATTATTAATATAATAATTAGTTATCTTATTTAATAATCACAATTACCTCAAAACTAATTCAACATTTAAGTACTCATAATATATAAACCCAATATCCCCAATTTGATCATTTCCCTTTATTAATTAATTAAAAAATTAATTAATTTTATCTAGAACATAATTTATAAACATGTAATAGTAATTATAAAATTACATACACATAATTGTAATTAAGACTTCAGGATTTGAATTGTAGAACACCTACATTGAATGAGGAGAAAGCATTGTAAAAAAACTTTCCTCGGTGATTGCAATCAACATCTTGATTCCTTTAAAAAAGAACAAGATAATCCATTAGATACATATCAAGATGAATATGAATAACCATAAGTCATACCATAAAAATCTATGTCTGTATATCCAATACTAGACATTATATCACCTCCGGATTGAAGAGGAATCTTTGAAATCAATAGTAGTAGACCTGCAGTGAAGAGGGAGGTGCACAAAGAGTCATTGGTCAAAGAAAGTGGTGCCCAAAGGATATTCTCTCCCTGTAGGACGTGTGTAGAGATTCTTCGATCGAAGTTCGAGGTGAAAAAAGGCTATAAAACAGATGTGTAGGTGCACATTTTGGTTTATTTATTTCTAGATGGTTTACATAGGTAAGCCCCTGTTTTTTCCTTATTTTCTCTAAAATCCCATCGCCACCTTTACAAAAAACATGTATATAAAATTACACATTGTGTAATTTTTTTTATAACATGTTTAAATATAGTGTAAATTGAATTCATGAAATGTATACACATTGATTAATTTACATTCATGACATGTCGACACGTGGTGAAAACTACTTTCCTAACATGTCGACATGTGGTGAAAACATTTACAGTGGTGTAAATTTTTTATATTGTTAATTAATTCAGGTCGTGAATTAAATTAATTTCATCAACCCAAAAAAATTTACATCGAAAAATATATCCATGATGGGTATTTTTTTCTATAACTCACCACTTAATCCTAGTTCACCCATTGAAAAATATGGGATCTAACACATTATCATTTCAAAATACAGGAATCAAAATAATTTTAACTCTTCATAAATCAATCTAAAACCATTTGTTCATGTCATAAATTTGTGTGTATGGAATTATCATAACTACATAAATCATTAGATATGTCATGGTTAACTACCAAGACCATCTGAAAAAGAATGGACACTTAATTCCCATAGTGGATCAAGAAAATTGATTTATTTCCCAAATTACATCAAGCACTTCAACTGATTTCCCATAACAAATCAAGCACAACAGCATGTTTCCCATAAATGTCTCATGAAATATAATAATTTACCCAATAAATTGGATGGATATATATTTCACACCCATCAAATAATGAAAATCAAACTTATGTATTCCATAATATCATATAATATTATTTATATCACAACCGATTAAAATAAATGGGTTTCATAAACTTTTCATCTTAGCATAACCCATGGAAGAGAAATGGTTTTCATAAAAAAATATTTTCATCATAAATATAAACCATATAGAGAAATAATAATGATGGTATCCTTATATCATAACCCCAGTAAATCATAAGTTTTATCAAGTTATTTTATTGTGTTTGAATTGAGATATAATTATAAGATCACTAAAATCCTCTTGACGAAGATACCCATTAAAATTTGAAAATCAATTTCATAAATCTATAACTATACATGAAATAAAGAAATAAATTTCAATGAAATTATAATTTTTAAATTTTAAATGAAGCTTCAAGTCCTTGATTCATTATTATGGTGAGAAATTTCATTCATTCCATATAAGTTAACCAATATTGCTTTTATACTTTCGTTAGAAATGTCACAAATTACCTCTTTTTGGAAATGAAAAATTGATTACTTTCAAACCATATTATAAAAAGTAAAATTAGGGTAAAAATGAATTTAAAAAATCATACGATAATAGTAAAAAATTTCATGAAATTGTTTTTTATAAAAAAAATTGATATGGAATAGAATGGTCGTATGGTTCTCCCAACGAAGGTATAAAAGCAAACAATCTCAAATATTGACGAGATTGTGAAAAAATCCTTCACTATAAGAACCCAGTTTTTGCTGAGAAAGACTTTGGAATATTCTTTATGTTATTCCAGAGCAGCGCCCTCAGACAGCGTGCGATTCCGAGCCCCAGAGTGGTCGGAATTAAATTTTCAGTGTGTTCACACTAGAAACGCCAAATAAATGGGAAAACTCCTAAACGTTGATTCGGTTCAGAGATTCGAGTGTACAGATGGGTCCGGAATGGGGTGTTTACCCTAGTAACGACATAAAACTTGTCGGTGCGGGACGTTTAGACCCCTCGCCCGCTATCGGAACGTTAAATGGATAATTAAATTAATTAATTAATTCGTTTAATGTTGAAACGCAAGTATCTCTTAAACGGTGGCTCAGATTGGAAAACCGAGGGCACTGTTGAGTTCGAAGCATGTCGTTTACCCTAGGAGGGGTGTAAGTTTTGCGGGCAAGGCCCGTCTGTGAAAAATGGCCCCAGGGGCGTTTTCGTAATTTGGAAGCCTCGGGCGCGGTTGTTGCAACTTTTGAACGGGGCCTCGGATTAAAATTCCGAGACTGTCGTTGCGCTCGGAGTGTGGTTTTTAGCCTAAGGGAGCCTTAATCCCGACCCTGCTGGAATTTCGGGTTCGGGGCTATCGGGCGGGCGTTTCAGTATTTTCTACTTAAACGCATCTCCTCCCCCCCTTCTTCTTCCTCAACCTAAAACCCTCCCCTCTCCTCCAGCTCTGGAGAAACACTCCGGCGAGGTACCTCCGGTGAGGCAACTCCGGCAAGGCAGCGGTGCGGCGGCGGACTCCTCGTGAAGCTCCGGGCATCGCCCAAGAGGTAGAAGTCGTTTTTGTTTCGTTTTATTTCCCGCACCATGTTCGTCCGAATTTTGCAATGTTGATCTGCTGCCTGATCTTTTAACCAAGCCCATAGTTGCGTATATCCTATTCTGAGCTTTCCGGAATGCTATCCGGATAGAATTTTCGACGACCGGATCGTTTCCGGTGGTCCTCTGAAGTTTTCCGGCCACGAGGCCGGTTTCCGGCGAGCTCCGGCGGCGGAGCGGCTCCAGGCGGTGGCTCTGGTAGGCGGCGGGCTCGGTGGCGGCGGAGGAGGCCGACCCTTCGGTCGGCCGGGAGGCACCTCACCGGTGTGGGGCGGCTCGGGCTCGCTGGCAGGGCGCCAGCCGAGGGCGCCGGCGAGGGGGACAACCGGGGTCGCGGGTCGCGACCCCGCTGGGGAGACCGAGACCCGCTACAGGCGGGTCTCCGCGTGGAAAACGATCGGTCGTGTCGGCCGGTCGGTGGAGGAGGCGCGCGGGCGAGCGCCTCGCGGGAGGCGGTGGGCCGCATGCGGCGGCCCGTGGATCCGGCCGGACCGGGCCCCAGGCGGCTGGGCCGCGATCCCAGCGGGCCGGCCCGAGCGGGGCGGACCGGGCCGGTCCGGCCCAAGGGGTCCCCCCCCTCCTTAAAATTTTTGGACGCCCGTATTTCGAGCTACGAGAATCCGTTTTGAACGCCGTCTACGGCGACGCGATCCTAGGATCGAGGGGAACGTTTTTGAGTTGGTTTCAGGAATATTTAATTCCCGAAACAAGGGGCCTCGGTGGCACAACGCTTATTTTAAGTGAATTGGCGTTTTTCCGGGGGTCTTGTTTTGGACGGCACGGACGCGTACGACGTCTGTTTTGAGCATAGTCAGTGGCGTTGGGACCCTGGAACTGAGTCGGAGCTTACCAGGGTTGTTTCAGGCATTTAGGCCGAAGTTGAGGCATGGGCCCCACGACCCGTCTTTGAGTTGCGGGCAACATTTAGCGACTTTATCACCAGGTGACTGTTTTGGACAAGTGAATAGTCCATCTTGTGTGATTTTTCGAGAGGATATCAACTATGTGATACGTTCGTTGTGTTTTGGGACAGGGTTGAGGGTCTCACGTAGCACCGCTTGTGTGCGGTGCGTTGGAATGCACCTTTTTCTCCGGATATCCGTTGCACTCATGTGAGTAGTGCTTTGAACGTGTTTTCACGAGGGGATCGCATTGGTGCGATGCGCCTGACTGTTTTCGGGGCTGAGGCTCTGGATCATGGGACGTCGTTCGGGCGTGAGGCGGTGTTGGCGACTTTTCCGTCAGATATCCGTTTGAGGCGAGTAAGTAGTCTATCTCGCATGTCTTTCCGTGAGGATTACAACAGTGTAATCTGTTCAGGTGGGCGGAGCCTCTTACGCGATCTTATTAAATGTGGAAATGTGAAGGTGCCCCAGTGGCGGTTCTTCTACCGTGTTTGTAGCGGACCCTTGGCGAGTGATCACGTGCACTCCCGTGTGAGCAATGTAAATGATTGAAGTGATGTGGATGGATGTGCCTCAGCCGATGAGGTGGAAAGTTGGAAAAGTTATGTTTACGCCCTTCGTGTTGACGTTGGGGTGCCGTGTACACGATGGCCTTAGGGTTGGAGACGTGGTATACTCTGGAAGTATACGAGAGCGTTTGGAGTTACGTGTGGTATGTACCTAAGAATGTTTGAGCGCTTGGTTGGGGTTGACTTGCGACCACACATCGTGTGATCCCCACGTGTGTTTCGTGTTCTGCTTTGCGTACTTTGACCTCTTGCGATGTAGAGGGTCCCTCTGTGCTCGTTTGTTTGGCCAGCAGGGTGGAGTTTTTCTCCTGGCTCTGTGCTTGTTTGTTTGACCAGCAGGGTTGAGTGGTCTCCCCCTGGTTTCGTTCTCGATGGATCGGCCGGTAGCGGTGCTAGTGACACCCAGTGATGGAACATGCATTGAACCCCTTTTGGGTGAGTTGTTCTGGAGTTGGGTGGTTGCGCGATACCCACTCTGTGTTCGGTTATCCAGTGGTGTACCCTCCAGTAGAGATGGCCAGAGGAGTTCTAAGTTTTACCCTCCAGCGGGGCTGGGCAGTGGGTTACTCATCGACTTCTTCGGTTTTACCCTCCAGCAGGGCTGGGTAGTGGGTTTCTCACTGACTTCTAGGGTTTACCCTCTAGTAGATACTAGGCAGTGGGTCACCCGACCCTTTTAGGGTCTACCCTCCAGCAGAGACTGGGCAGTGGGTCACCCGACGACCTCTTAGGGTCTACCCTCCAGCGGAGACTGGGCAGTGGGTCACCCGACGACCTCTTAGGGTCTACCCTCCAGCAGGGCTGGGCAGTGGGTTGCCTGTCGTCTAGTTCCAGGTCTACCCTCCATCACGGCTGGGCAGTGGGTCGCCTGTCGACTTATTCTAGGTCTACCCTCCAGCGGGGCTGGGCAATGGGTCGCCTGATGATGTATTAGGGTTTACCCTCCAGCAGGTCTGGGCAGTGGGTCACCTGATATATGGTTATGAATTACCCTCCAGCAGGGCTGGGCAGTGGGACACCTGTTGGCATTCCAGGCTCAGTCCTTTCTACTAGGCTAGTCTGTGGCTTTCCTCCATGGTTATCGAAGTGGGACCCTTGATTATACGGGCCAGTATTGTGACGGATTTGACTTTGATAAGACCTATCAACTGCATGGCAATGACGAGGTGTGGTTTGACTTTCCCTAGAACTCTCAAGTACGAGGGGCACTTTCCCCACCGAGACGTGTTCTTGTGACGCGATCTAAAACCGTGAAGGTTAGTCGGTCCTTCCCAAAGAGGATAGTGTTGATGTGCGATGATTGATCCCATTGGCTTGCGGTTCGGGGCATACTTGAGGGATACTGGGCATCGATGGAGTTTACTTCTGGGACTGTTGGCTACTCGTTTTCTTAGGCTGAGCTACGAGATGGAGATCCCCTTACGACGTTGTTCGGGTGTCTTACTGAGCATAAGGATACGTTTATACCTTGTTTCTGGTACCCACTTATTGGGTTTGGTTACTCTCCTTCAGGGAAGTCGAAGATGCACGGGGTATGCCACGTGCTTTCCGTGTCTAGCTTCTCGTGGTTGGACGAGTCTACTCTCCTGCTATAGGTAGTAAAGACTCGACGGGAAGTTCATCTTCTCATCGTTTCTAGATCCTTGTGTCTGGACGAGTCTACCTTCTTTCCTTTTGTTGGGTTGAGCTGGACTCTTTACTATACTCTTTACTGCACTCTCGGTTGTACTCCTTTACTTTTCTCTGTTCTCTCTACTGCTCACCCTTCGGTACCTCATTTGTTGCTCCCACAAGCCTTCGGGGTATCCTACTGAGTATTTTTATACCCACCCCTACTTGGGCTTTGCCCGCACTTGGTGTGACCTTGCAGATGACGAGCAGGTTGTTCATGACTTCATTAGATCTTAGGGGTTCAGGAGCGTGGACCGCGTGCAATGGTCAGAGTTGGGTTCCAGGTGGGGGACACTACCACCTGTTTTCTTTTGTTTACCTGTTGTCGGGTTGTGGAACTTTTCTGATTGGGCATGTGTTTTTCCCCTTTTCTTTTCAGCTTTACTTGTACTGTTTTTTAAGAACCCGGTTTTTTCTGAGAAAGACTTTGGAATATTTTTTATAATATTCCAGAGCAGTGCCTTCATACGGCGTGCGATTCCGAGCCCAAGAGTGGCCGGAATTAAATTTTCAGTGCGTTCACACTAGAAACACAAAATAAATGGTATAAATCCTAAACGGTGCTTCAGATCAGAGATCCAAGTGTACGTACGGGTCCGGAATGGGGTGTTTACCCTAGTAACGTCATAAAACATGTCAGCGCGGGATGTTTGGACCCCTCGCTCGCTTCCGGAAGGTTAAACGGATAAATTAATAAATTAATTTATTCATTTAATGGAAAAACGCTAGTATCTCTTAAACGGTGGCTCGGTTTGGAAAACTGAGGGAACCGTTGAGTTTGGAGTGTGCCGTTTACCCTAGGAGGGGTGTAAGTTTCGCGGGCGTGGGCCGTTTGTGAAAAATGGCCCCAGGGGCGTTTTCGTAATTTAGCGGATTCGGACGTTAAATTTTATAACTCTTGAACGGAGTCTCGGATTAAAATTCCAAGACCTCCGTTGTGCTCGGGAGGTGGTGTTTACCCTAGGGGAGGCTTAACCTTGACCCCGTCGGGGGTTTCAGATGCGGGTCTTTTCGGGGGTTTTAAACTAATTAAAACATTAATTAATTTATTTAAACCCACCCCCTCCCCCTTCTACCTTGAACCCCCTAGAGAAACCCCTCCCCTATCTTCCTCCATCTCCGGTGAGACGGTCCGGTGAGGCGACTCCGGCGAGGTGCGGTGATGCCGGCGGATCGACGCGAAGCTCCGGGCGAAGCCCAGCGAGGTAGGATGTTGCGTTTTTCATTTTCATTCCCGCACTTAACTTCCAACGCGATTTTGCACATTGAATTGTTGTCCGGTCTTCGATCCAAGACCATGAATGTGAAGTAGATTTTATTCTCTTTCCGATGCTTGTTTCAGATTTGAAATCGGAATTCGGAGGTGTTCACAATCGTTCGCCGAAGGTTGCGGGAAATTCTGGAGGTTCTGGGTGTTTCCAGCGGGTTCTGGCGGTCCGGCAGGCTTAGGCGGCGGCGGTCCGAGGTTGAGGCGGCGGTGGCGGCGGCTCCCAGGGTGGCGCGGTGGCTCGGTCGGGCGAGTGGCCAGCGGAGGCGGCCGGCTTCAGGGCGACGACGAGGCGGGTCTCGGGCGGCGCCGGCGTAGCACGAGGAGGGAGAGGGGTCGCGGGATGCGCGACCCCGTGTGCGGCGACCGCGACCCGCGTAACGCGGGTCACTGCGGTGGAGAAAGGGACCGACCGTCAAGGCCGGTCAGTGGCGACAGGCCGCGGCCAGCTGGCCGCGGCGAACTGAACCGGACCCGCGGCCGGGCCGCGGGCCGGCAGTGGGCGGATCGGCCGGACCGGGCCGGTCCGGCCCAAGGGAGTTTCCCCTTTGGGATTTCCGACGCTCGTAGCTTTTGCTACGGGCGTCCGTTTTGTGCACTGTCAGTGGCAGTGCGGACCTGGCGTCGAGGGGAACGTTTTGAGATGGTTTTGTGAATTTTTAATTCCCGAAACGAGGGGCCGCGGAGGCGCGATGTGTCTTTAAGTGGACGAGTGTTTTTTTGGGAATCTTGTTTTGGACGGCGTGGACGCGTTCGATGTCCATTTTGCGCGCTGTCAGCGGCGTTGCGCCCCTGGCACTGAGGTGGGGGTTTCCAAGGCGGTTTCGGGCTTTGATACTGGATTTGAGGCGTGGGCCCCATGACCCGTCTTTTGAGCTGCGTGCAGCTTTTAGCGACTTTTTCATCGAACGTCCGTTCGGGGCGTGCGAGCAGTCATTTCTGGATGTTTTTCCGAAGGGATTGCAATGGTGCAATCCGCCCGCTCAAATTCGGCACGAGGGTGCGGGGCCCATGAGGTTCGTTTGGGTGTCGACGGTGGTTTTCCATCTCTATCACCGGGCGACCATTTTGGACAAGTGAGTAGTCCACCTTGTGTGCTTTTGCGAGAGGATCGCAACGGTGCGATCCGTTGGCAGTGCTTTGGGACCAGGGTGTGGGTCCCGCGTGGTACCGCTCGTGCGCGGGGAGCCGGAACGTATCTTTTTCTCCGGATATCCATTGCACTCAAGTGAGTAGTGCTTTTGACGTGTTTTCCCAAGGGGATCGCATTGGTGCGATGCGCCCGACTGTTTTCGGGGCCGAGGCTCGGGATCACAAGACGTCGTTCGGGCGTGAGGCGATGTTGGTGTCTTTTTCGTCGGATATCCGTTGGAGGTGAGTAGGTAGTCAATCTCACATGTTTTTTCGCGAGGATTGTAACCGTGTGATCCGTTTGGTTGTGCGGAGCCTCTTGCACGATATTGTTAAATGTGGAAGCATGGAAGGTTCTCCAGTGGTGGTTCACCCTACCTTGTTTGTAGGGGACCCTTGGCATGTGATCGCGCACTCTTGGGAGAGTGATGTAAATGTTTCACGAGATGTGGTTGGTCGTGCCTAGGCCTTTGAGGTGTAGTTGTTATGTCACGCCTTCGCGTTGATGTTGGGTAATGTGTGCACGATAGCCTTTGGGCTAGGACGAGGTATACTCTGGGAGTATACGAGAGCGCTTAGAGGTACGTGTGGTTTGTACCTGAGACGTTCGTGCGCTTGGTTGGGGTTGACTTGGGTCCACACAGCATGTGGGCCCCATGTGCGTGTCGTGTTCTGCTTTGCGTACTTTGACCTCTCGCGACATAGA
The DNA here is from genome assembly GCA_963277665.1 of Viscum album. Classification (NCBI taxonomy): domain Eukaryota; kingdom Viridiplantae; phylum Streptophyta; class Magnoliopsida; order Santalales; family Viscaceae; genus Viscum; species Viscum album. The sequence continues at coordinate 681,299,083 of OY728139.1, read as the reverse complement.
GGATCCCTATGTGTGATTGTTTGACCAACAGGGTGGAGTTTTTCCCCTGGCACTGTGCTCTTTTGTTGACCAGTAGGGTTGAGTGGTCTCCCCCTGGTTTCGTTCTCGATGGATCGGCCAGTAGCGGTGCTAGTGGAACCCCATGATGGAACAGGTGCTGAAACTCTTTGGGGAGAGTTGTTCTGGAGTTTGGTGGTTGCACGATACCCATTCTGTGTTCGGTTGGCCAGTGGTGTACCCTCCAGTAGAGATGGCCAGAGCAGTTAAGAGTTTTACCCTCCAGCGAGGCTGGGCAGTGGGTTACTCATCGACTTCTTCGGTTTTACCCTCCATCGGGGCTGGGCAGTGGGTTGCTCACTAAATTTTAGGGTTTACCCTTCAGTAGAGACTGAGCAGTGGGTCACCTGACTCTTTTAGGGTCGACCCTCCAGCAGAGACTGGGCAGTGGGTCACCCGACACTCTTAGGGTCTACCCTCCAGCAGAGACTGGACAGTGGGTCACCCGACGACCTCTTAGGGTCTACCCTCCAGTAGGGCTGGGCAGTAGGTCGCCCGTCGTCTAGTTCCAGGTCTACCCTCCAGCACGGCTGGGCAGTGGGTCGCCTACCGACCTATTCCAGGTCTACCCTCCAGCGGGGCTGGGTAGTGGGTCGTCTGATGATGTGTTATGGTCTACCCTCCAGCGGGGCTGGGCAGTGGGTCACCGGATGATGTATTATGGATTACCCTCCAGCAGGGCTGGGCAGTGGGACACCTGTTGGCATTCCAGACTCAGTCCTCTCAGCTAGGCTAGTATGTGGCTTACCTCCGTGATTACCAGAGCGGGACCCTTGGTTATACGAGTCAGTGTTGTGACGGATTGACTTTGAGGAGACCTCTCGACTGCGGGGCAGTGACGAGGTGTGGTTTGACTTTCCCTAGAACTCTCAAGTTCGAGGGGTACTTTCCCCACCGAGACGCGTTCTTGTGACGCGATCCAAAACCGTGCGGGCGAGTCAGTTCCACCCAAAGCGGATAGTGTCAAGTGCGGTGATTGAGCCCCTTGGCTTACGGTTCAGGTCAGACGTGCGGGATGCTGGGCATTGATGATGGTTTACTTCTGGGACTGTTGGTGACTCTTCTCTTGGGCTGAGCTACGAGACGGAGATCCCCTTACGACGTTGTTTGGGATTCTTGTTTGAGCATATGGACATGTATATACCTTGTTTTCGGTACCCACTTCTTGGGTTTGGTTACTCTCCTTCCAGGTGAGGCGAAGACGTGCGGGGTATGCCACGTGCTTTCCGTGTCTAGATTCTCGTGGTTGGACGAGTCTACTCTCCTGCTATAGGTAGCGAAGACTCAACAGGAAGTTCATCTTCTCACTGTTTCCATCTCCTTGTGTTTGGACGAGTCTACCTTCTTTTCTCTTGTTGGGTTGAGCTGGACTCTTTTCTTCACTTTCAGTTGTACTCCTCTACTTTTCCTGTTCGCTCTACTGCTCACCCTTCGGTACCTCCTTTGTTGCTCCCTCGAGCCTTCGGGGTATCCTACTGAGTATTTTTATACTCATTCCTGCTTGGGCTTTTCCCTCACTTGGTGTGCCCTTGCAGATGACAGACAGGTGGAGCGTGGCTTCAATGGAGCGTAGGAGCGTAGGATCTTGGGAGCTTGGACCACGTGCGGTGGTCGTGGCCGGGTTCCAGGTGGGAGACCCGTCAGCTGTTTCTTTTGTTTACCTGTTTCCGGGTTGTGGCACTTTTGGTTGGGCGTGTGTTTTGACCCTTTTTCCTTTTCAGCACTGTACTTTGTACTGTTAGAGGCCGATGCACATTGTGGTTTATATATAGCAGTTTCCCTTTACTGTGTTGGTCTTTACTTTTACTCTACACTGTTGCATTGAGTTTTCCACGTGTGTGTGTACAGGTACTTAGGCGAAGGCCTCCCCGATTTATTGTGCCTTTGGCACTGGTCGCCAGCCCCTGGCCTATGGAGGCGGGCTTGGGGTAGTTGCGGCTCGAGACCGGGTAGGGTCGGGTCGTGAAAAAGTGGTATCAAAGGTGGTTCGTTCCTTGGGACGCTGTTCGGATGTCCTTAAAATAAAAGGAACTGGTTGGGATTTAGGGAAATAGTGTTAACGTGTCTCGAGAGTGGATCTTAGGCCAGGGAGTCCAGTGATGGTACGGCGGCCGACGTATCCATTCACCAGGACCTTGATAACCCGCTTGTCGACTCGGCATGCTGAGACACTTGTTGCAGGGAAATTTGTTTGTGCATCATATAGGATTGAGTCTTTGATGGTCCTTCTTGAGTCAGCTCCCCATCGGGGCTAGTGGTATATACATATATGCTCATCTGACCGCGGAACTCCTTGATAATATTCAGGATGTATCCGCGAAGACAGCCAGCCAAAATACTAGCTGGGTGCGTGACGATGACCCTGTGAGCTACGAGGCCTCATTCTAGGACCCATCATGCGAGCCCCTTTCTCCGGGTGGGCTGGTAGCAGCACCCCCACCTGTTGAGCTTCAGGCAATTTCAGCAGAGCAGGCTGCGCTTGAGTGCAGGTTGAGCGCGCTCCGTTAGTTCCAGCGGCAGAGACCACTGAGGTTCAGTGGTGAGCCAGACCCTCGGGCAGCAGAGGTTTGGCTCGAGGCAGTGGTTCTCTTTTTCAGGCTTGTGTGGACACCGACAGATCATAGAGCGGCTTTGGAAGCCGCCCCTTTTTGTGGATCAGCTTGGCGTTGGTGGATTCTGGTGACTCGGCTTCTTGACGAGACGTCGCTTTCGTGGGGAGACTTCCAGTTGTTGTTTCGTGAGAAGTTTTTCCCCTCCTACTTGCGCTCTGTTGGGATTCAGAATCTCCTGCAGTTTCAGCAGGGAGGGATGACGGTGGTCGAGTACGCGGATAGTTTTGCAGACCGTGCACGCTTTTACCCGAACTTGGTCCATGACGACAACATCCGAGTGCGGAAGTTTGAGCAGGGTCTCCACCGAGAGATTTGCTGTCATAGTACCCTTGGGCGTTTCCACATATGTCGGGGTGCTAGAGTAGACGCTGGTGACAGAAGGCTTCCTGTCATGTTTTGCGGTTGGTAGTGGCAGTGGGCGCGACGGGGTCGGGACGTCTGTCGTAGCTAGCAGGCGCCGGAGGAAAGAACCTCGATGCAGGTGGCCTTCCCACTGTCGGTTTCGGAGACGTGGTCGTATACCACTGTGGTGGAAAGGCGCAGGGCCTCAGCCGCGGATGCCCTTCCGTGAGTGGATCCTGGGTCATTGTCGTACACCACAGTGGCGCCGGAGGGCACCAGGGCAGCCCAGAGAGTGCTGGTGCTATGCTTCTGATGGGCGAGGTCACTTGGCATGAGACTGCCCGACCCAAGTTGCTGAGAGCTTCGGGCAGTCAGCAGGCGCACCACCACGGCAGAGGCAGCGCCGTGATCGGAGTAGTGTCCAGAGAGGTGGTGCTAGCAGAGGAGCGGGAGGAGCTGGAGGTGGGGGATGACGTTACGAGATCTCCCCATCACCACTAGGTGGTCCACGTCAAGCTCCGGGAGCTGACGGTTGGGACCGCGGGTAGCCGCGAGCTTTGGATGTCTACGATCCTGTAGAGCATGGGATGGTGAGAGGTACCCCTTGCAACTCTTCAACTTTTTGCAGTATAATTGTTAGGCTCTGTGTGTGAAAGGCTTTCTCCATGCTCCTTGTTTGAGGTGTTATCAGGGTGACGCAGGGCATCGGGTGTAACCCTGTGTTGGTAAGGAAAAAGGTGTGAGACCTTTTCCTTTAGTCGATGGTGTTGGCTCCTTCGCTTCCGAGCGTGTAAGAGAGTCTTGGTTGAGAGACATCGACTGTGAAATCTTGCGTGACCAAATATCCTTGGGTGTTTCACCATATGGATATTCTGAAGGAGGGAATCACCGGGTCTTGTTTCAGGTGCGGGCGGTGATTCCAGTCGCGGCGTGCGACGTAGAGGTTCGTTCGGGGAGGTGAGCTACCCCCGAGAACCTTCGGGCCGTTTGAGACCGTGCAAAGGGATGGCGAGGTACCCTACCGCCTTTCCCTAACCCCAAAGTCTGGAGTGGGTGTACGACATCGGCAAGGGCCGACCCCGCGTGAACAGATCAATCATTTGGTCTGTGTGCGGAGGCACAGAGCTGTGCGTGGGTTCTTCTGGGTATGGGAAAGCCAGGTGTGGGCTTAGTACCCTGTGTTGCTCCCTAGTTTTGCTTTTCGGGGACGAAAATCTTGAAAGAGGGAATGATGTAATAACCCGGTTTTTTCTTAGAAATACTTTGGAATGTTTTTGATAATATTCCAGAGCAGTGCCTTCAGACGGCGTGCGATTCCGAGCCCCGGAGTGGCCGAAATTAAATTTTCAGTGCGTTCACACTGGAAACGAAAAATAAATGGTATAACTCCTAAACGATGATTCAGATCAGAGATCCGAGTGTACGGACGGGTCGGGAATGAGGTTTTTACCCTAGGAACGTCATAAAACATGTCAGTGCGGGATGTTTGGACCCCTCGCTCGCTTCTGGAAGGTTAAACGGATAAATTAATAAATTAATTTATTTGTTTAATGGTGAAATGCTAGTATCTCTTAAATGGTGGATCGTATTGGAAAACCGAGGGAATCTTTGAGTTTGGAGCGTGTCGTTTACCCTAGGAGGGGTGTAAGTTTCGCGGGCGCGAGCCGTTTGTGAAAAATGGCCCTAGGGGCGTTTTCGTAATTTAGCGGCTTCGAACGTTAAATTTTATAACTTTTGAACGGGGTCTCGGATTAAAATTCCGAGACCGCCGTTGTGCTCGGGAGGTAGTGTTTACCCTAGGGGAGGCTTAACCTCAACCCCGTTGGGGGTTTCGGATGCGGGTCTTTTCGGGGGTTTTAAACTAATTAAAACATTAATTAATTTATTTAAACCCTCCCCCTCCCCCTTCTCCCTTGAACCCCCTGGAAAAACCCCTCCCCTCTCTTCCTCCATCTCCGGAGAGACGGTCCGGCAAGGTGACTCCGGCGAGGTGCGGTGATGTCGGCGGATCGACGCGAAGCTCCGGGCGAAGCCCAAAGAGGTAGGATGTTGCGTTTTGCATTTTCATTCTCGCACTTAACTTCCAACGCGATTTTTCACGTTGAATTGCTGCCTGATCTTTGATACAAGCCAATGAATGCAAAGTAAATTTTATTCTATTTCCGATTCTTGTTTTGGATTTGAAATCGAAATTTGGAGGCGTTCGCAATCATTCGCCGAAGGTTGCGGGAAATTCGGGAGGTTCTGGGTGTTTCCGGCGGGTTCTGGCGGTCCGACGGGCTTAGGCGGCGGCGGTCCGAGGTTAAGGCGGAGGCGGCGGCGGCTCCCAGGGTGGCTCGGTGGCTCGGTCGGGCGAGCGGCCAGCGGAGGCGGCTGGCTTCAGGGCGACGGCGATGCGGGTCTCGGGCGGCGCCGGCGTAGCGCGAGGAGGGAGAGGGGTCGCGGGGTGCACGACCCCGCGTGCGGTGACAGCGACCCGTGTAACGCGGGTCACTGCGGAGGAGAAAGGGACCAAACGTCAAGGCCGGTCGGTGGCGACAGGCCGCGGCCAGCTGGCCGCGGCGGACCGAACCGGACCCGCGGCCGGGCCGCGGGCCGGCTGTGGGCGGACCGGCCGGACCGGGCCGGTCCGGCCCAAGGGAGTTTCCCCTTTGGGATTTCCGACGTCCGTAGATTTTTCTACGAGCGTCCGTTTTGTGCTCCGTCAGCGGAAGTGCGGACCTGGCGTCGAGGAGAACGTTTTGAGATGGTTTTGGGAATTTTTAATTCCCAAAACGAGGGTCCGCGGAGGCGCGACGTGTCTTTAAGTGGACGAGTGTTTTTCCGGGAATCTTGTTTTGGACGGCGCAGACGCGTTCGATGTCCGTTTTGAGCGCCGTCAGCGGCGTTGTGCCCCTGGCACTGAGGCGGGGGTTTCCAAGGCGGTTTTGGGCTTTGAGACTGGATTTGAGGCGTGGGCCCCACGGCCCGTCTTTTGAGCTGCATGCAACTTTTAGCGACTTTTTCATCGGACGTCCGTTCGGGGCGTGCGAGCAGTCGTTTCTGGATGTTTTTTCGAGGGAATTGCAATGGTGCAATCCACCCGCTCAAATTCGGCACGAGGGTGCGGGGCCCACGAGGGTCGTTTGGGCGTCGACGGTGATTTTCCATCTCTATCATCGGGCGACCATTTTGGACAAGTGAGTAGTCCACCTTGTGTGCTTTTGCGAGAGGATCGCAACGGTGCGATCCGTTGGCAGCGCTTCGGGACCGGGGTGCGGGTCCCGTGTGGTACTGCTCATGCGCGGGGAGTCAGAACGTATCTTTTTCTCCTGATATCCGTTGAACTCAAGTGAGTAGTGCTTTTGATGTGTTTTCCAAAGGGGATCACATTGGTGCGATGCGCCCGACTGTTTTCGGGGCCGAGGCTCGGGATTACGGGACGTCGTTCGGGCATGAGGCGGTGTTGGTGTCTTTTTCATCGGATATCCGTTGGAGGCGAGTAGGTAGTCGATCTCACGTGTTTTTTCGCGAGGATTGCAACCGTGTGATCCGTTTGGTTGTGCAGAGCCTCTTGCGCGATATTTTTAAATGTGGAAGCATGGAAGGTGCTCTAGTGGTGGTTCACCCTACTTTGTTTGTAGGGGACCCTTGGTGTGTGATCGCGCACTCTTGGGAGAGTGATGCAAATGTTTCATGAGATGTGGTTGGTCGTGCCTGGGCCTTTGAGGTGGAGCTGTTACGTCACACATTCGCATTGATGTTGGGTGTCGTGTGCACGATAGCCTTTGGGCTGGGATGAGGTATACTCTGGGAGTATACGAGAGCGCTTGGAGGTATGTGTGGTTTGTACCTGAGACGTTCGTGCGCCTGGTTGGGGTTGACTTGGGGCCGCACGGCGTGTGGACCCCATGTGCGTCCCATGTTCTGCTTTGCGTACTTTGACCTCTCGCGACGTAGAGGGTCCCTCTATGTGATTGTTTGACCACCAGGGTGGAGTTTTTCCCCTGGCTCTGTGCTCGTTTGTTGACCAGTAGGGTTGAGTGGTCTCCCCCTAGTTTTATTCTCGATGGATCGGCCAGTAGCAGTACTAGTGGCACCCCGTGATGGAACAGGCGCTGAAACTCTTTTGGGAGAGTTGTTCTGGAGTTTGGTGGTTGCGCGATACCCATTCTGTGTCCGGTTGGCCAGTGGTGTACCCTCCGATAGATATGGCCAGAGCATTTATGAGTTTTACCCTCCAGCGAGGCTGGGCAGTGGGTTACTCATCGACTTCTTCGGGTTTACCCTCCAGCGGGGCTGGGCAGTGGGTTGCTCACTGAATTTTAGGGTTTACCCTCGAGTAGAGACTGGGTAGTGGGTCAACCGACTCTTTTAGGGTCTACCCTCCAGCATAGACTGGGCAGTGGGTCACCCGACACTCTTAGGGTCTACCCTCCAGCTGAGACTGGGCAGTGGGTCACCCGACGACCTCTTAGGGTCTACCCTCCAGCGGGGCTGGGTAGTGGGTCATCCGTCATCTAGTTCCAGGTCTACCCTCCAGCACGGCTGGGCAGTGGGTCGCCTGTCAACCTATTCCAGGTCTACCCTCCAGCGGGGCTGGGTAGTGGGTCGCCTGATGATGTGTTATGGTCTACCCTCAAGCGGGGCTGGGCAGTGGGTCGCCAGATGATGTATTATGGATTACCCTCCAGCAGGGCTGGGCAGTGGGACACCTATTGGCATTCCAGACTCAGTCCTCTCAGCTAGGATAGTCTGTGGCTTACCTCCGTGATTACCAGAGCGGGACCCTTGGTTATACAGGTCAGTGTTGTGACGGCTTGACATTGAGGAGACCTCTCGACTGCAGGGCAGTGACGAGGTGTGGTTTTACTTTACTTAGAACTCTCAAGTTCGAGGGGAACTTTCCCCACCGAGACGCGTTCTTGTGATGCGATCTAAAACCGTGCGGGCGAGTCAGTGCCGCCCAAAGCGGATAGTGTCAAGGTGCGGTGATTGAGCCCCTTGGCTTCCGGTTCGGGGCAGACGTGTGGGATGTTGGGCATCGATGATGGTTTACTTCTGGGACTGTTGGGGACTCTTTTCTTGGGCTGAGCTACAGGATGGAGATCCCCTTATGACGTTGTTCGGGCTTCTTTTTTGAGCATATGGACATGTATATACCTTGTTTCTGGTACCCACTTCTTGGGTTTGGTTACTCTCCTTCCAGGTGAGGCGAAGACGTGCAGGGTATGCCACGTGCTTTCTGTGTCTAGCTTCTCGTGGTTGGACGAGTCTACTCTCCTGATATAGGTAGCGAAGACTCGACGGGAAGTTTATCTTCTCACTGTTTCCAGATCCTTGTGTTTGGACGAGTCTACCTTCTTTTCTCTTGTTGGGTTGAGCTGTACTCTTTTCTTCACTTTCAGTTGTACTCCTCTACTTTTCCGGTTCTCTCTACTGCTCACCCTTCGGTACCTCCTTTGTTGCTCCCTCAAGCCTTTGGTGTATCCTACTGAGTATTTTTATACTCACCCCTGCTTGGGCTTTGCCCGCACTTGGTGTGCCCTTGCAGATGACGAACAGGTGGAGCGTGGCTTCAGTGGAGTGTAGGAGCATAGGAGCTTGGGAGCTTGGACCATGTGCGGTGGTCGTTGCCGGGTTCCAGGTGGGAGACCCGTCAGCTGTTTCTTTTGTTTACCTGTTGTCGGGTTGTGGCACTTTTTTTTGGGCACGTGTTTTTCCCCTTTTTCCTTTTCAGCACTGTACTTTGTACTGTTAGAGGCCGATGCACATTGTGGTTTATATATAGCAGTTTCCCTTTACTTTGTTGGTCTTTACTTTTACTCTGCACTATTGCATTGAGTTTGTCGCGTGTGTGTGTATAGGTACTTAGGCAAAGGCCTCCCCAAGTTATTGTGCCTTTGGTGCTGGTCTCCAGCCCCTGGCCTATGGAGGCAGGCTTGGGGTAGTTGCGGCTCGAGCCTGGGTAGGTTCGGGTCGTGACATGTTTAGAGGTCGATGCACATTTTTGGTATATATATAACAGTTTCCCTTTTCTTTACTTGTCTTTGATTTTACTCTGCACTGTTGCATTGAGTGTGCTGCGTGTGTGTGTACAGGTACTTGGGCAAAGGCCTCCCCAAGTTGTTGTGCCTTCGGCGCTGGTCACCAGCCCCTGGCCTATGGAGGCGGGCTTGGGGTAGTTGTGGCTCGAGCGCAGGTAGGGTCGAGTCGTGAAAAGTGGTATCAGAGCTGGTTCATTCCTTGAGACGTTGTTCGGACGTCCCTAAAAAGGAATTGGTTGGGATATAGGGCAACAGTGTTAACGTGTCTCGAGAGCGGCTCTCAGGTTAGGGAGTCCAGTGATGGTGCGGCGGCCGACGTATCCATTCACCAGGACCTTGATAACCCGCTTGTCGACTTGGCATGTTGAGACACTTGCTGTAGGGAAAATTGGTTTGTGCATCACATAGGATTGAGTATTTTATTGTCCTTCTTGAGTCATCTTCCCATCCTTGTTATTGGTATATACATATATGCTCATCTAACTGCGACACTCCTTGATAATATTCAGGATGTCTCCGAGAAGATAGCCATCCAAGATACCATCTTTGGTGCGTGACGATAACCCTGTGAGCTACGAGGCCATAGTCCAGGACCCATCATGCGAGCCCCTTTCTCCAGGTGGGCCGGTAGCAGCACCCCACCTGTTGAACAGTAGACAGCTTCAGTAGAGTAGGCTGAGTTTGAGCGTAGGTTGAGCGCGCTCCGTGAGTTCCAGCGGCAGAGACCACTAAGGTTCAGTGGTGAGCCAGATCCTCAGGCAGCAGAGGTTTGGCTAGAGACATTGGTTCTCCTTTTCAGGCTTGTGCAGACGCCGACAGATCAGAGAGTGGCTTTGGCAGCCAACCTTTTTCGTGGAGCAACCTGGCGTTGGTGGAGTCCGGTGACTCAGTTTCTTGACGAGTCGTCGCTTTCGTGGGGTGACTTTCAGTTGTTGTTTCGTGAGGAGTTTTTCCCCTCCTTCTTGCGCTCCGTTCGGATTCAGGAGCTCCTGCAGTTTCAGTAGGTAGGGATGACGGTGGCCAAGTACGTGTCTAGTTTTGCAGACCGTGCACGCTTTTACCCGGACTTGGTCCATGACGATAACTTCTGAGCGCAAAAGTTTGAGCAGGGTCTCCGTCGAGAGATTCGTACTGTCATAGTACCCTTGGGAATTTCCACATATGATGGGGTGCTAGAGCAGGTGCTAGTGACAGAGAGCTTCCTGTCACGTTCTATAGTTGGTGGTGGCAGCAGGCACGTTGGAGCCGAGACGTCTGTCGCAGCTAGTGGGCATCGGCAAACAGAACCTCAACGTAGGTGCCTTTCTGACAACCGGACTCAGGGGCGTGGTCTTACACCACAGTGGCACCAAAGGGCACCAGTGTAGCCCAGAGAGAGTCGGTGTTATACTTGCGATGGACGAGGTCACCTGGCATGGGACTGCCCGACCAGGCATGCAGAGAGCTTCGGGCAGGCAGCGGGTGCACCACCATGATGGAGGCAGCTCCATGATCGGAGTAGTGCCAAAGAGGTGGTGATGGCAGAGGAGTGGGAGGACCTGGTAGTAGGGGATGACTTTACGAGGTCTTCCCATCACTGCTAGGTGGTTCACGTTAGGCTCTGGGGGCTGATAGTTGGAACCGCGGACATCCACGAGCTTTGGATGTCTACGATCCTGCAGAGCATTAGGCGATAAGAGGTACACTCTACATCTTTTCTACTTTTTGCAGTATAATTGTTAGACTCTGTGTGAGGAATTCTTTCCTCCCTGCTCCTTGTTTGAGTTGTTATCAGGGTGGCACGGGGCATCGGTGTAACCCTGTGTGGAAAAGGTAAAAATGCATAGGACCCTTCTCTTTAGTCGATGGTGGCGACTCCTTCGCCTTTCGAGCATATATGAGAGTCTCGGTCATGGGAGATCGACTATGAATCTTGCGTGACCAGATATCCTTGGGTGCTTCACCATATGGATATTCTGAAGGAGGGAATCACCAGGCCTTTTCCCATGTCCAAGCGGTGATTCCTGTCACGGCGTGCGACGTAGAGTTTTGACTGGGGAGGTGAGCTACCCCCGAGGTTCTTCGGACCATTTGAGACCGTGCAGAGGGATGGCGAGGTTCCCTACCGCCTTGCCCTAACCCCAAAGGCCGGTTTGGGTGAGTGACGTCTCCCACGTGACTCACCTGAGAAGAGGTGTGCGTGCTCCTATGCACGACATCGGTGAGGGCAGACCTCGCGTGAATAGATCAAATCCTTTGGTTTGTGTGCGGTGGTGTAGAGTTGTGCTAGAGTTCTTTTGGGTACGGGAGAGCCAGGTGTGGGCTTATTACCCTGAGTCGTTCCCTGGTTTTTCTTTTTGGGGATGAAAATCTTGAAGGAGGTAATGATGTAAGAACCCAGTTTTTACTTCAAAAGACTTTGGAATATTCTTGATGTTATTCCAGAGTAGCGTCCTCAGACGGCGTGCGATTCCAAGCCTCGAAGTGGCCGGAATTAAATTTTTAGTGCGTTCACACTGGAAATGCCAAATAAATGGGAAAACTCCTAAACAGTGATCCGGATCAGGGATCTGAGTGTATGTATGGGTCTGGAATGGGGTTTTTACCCTAGGAACGACATAAAACTTGTCGGCGCAGGACTTTTGGACCCCTCGCCCGCTATCGGAATGTTAAATGGATAATTAAATTAATTAATTTATTCGTTTAATGTTGAAACGCAAGTATCTCTTAAACGGTGGCTCATATTGGAAACCTGGGGGCACCGTTGAGTTCGGAGCGTGCCGTTTACCCTAGGAGGGGTGTAAGTTTTGCGGGCATGGCCCGTCTGTGAAAAATGGCCCCAGGGGCGTTTTCGTAATTTGGCGGCCTCGGGCGCGGTTGTTGCAACTTTTGAACGGGGCCTCGTATTAAAATTCCGAGACTGTCGTTGCGCTCGGAGTGTGGTTTTTAGCCTATGGGAGCCTTAATCCTGACCCCGCCGGAATTTCGGGTTCGGGGCTATCGGGCGGGCGTTTAAGTATTTTCTACTTAAACGCATCCCCCCCCCCTTCTCTTCCTATACCTAAAACCCTCCCCTCTCCTCCAGCTCCGACGAAGAACTCCGGTGAGGCACCTCTGGCAAGGCAGCGGTGCGGCGGCGGACTCCTCGTGAAGCTCTGGGCATCGCCCAAGAGGTAGGAGTCGTTTTTGTTTAGTTTTATTTCTCGCACCATGTTCATCATAATTTTGCATTGTCGATCTGTTGCCCGATCTTTGAACCAAGCCCATAGTTGCGTAGATCTTGTTATGACCTTTAGGTAATGCTATCTGGATCGAATTTTTGACCATCGGATCGTTTTCGGTGGTCCTCTGAAGTTTTCCGGCCACGAGGCCGGTTTCCGGCGAGCTTCGGCGGTGGAGCGGCTCCAGGCGGTGGCTCCGGCAGGCGGCGGGCTCGGTGGCGGCGGAGGAGGCCGACCCTTCATCGGTCGGGCAGCACCTCGCCGGTGCGGGGCAGCTCGGGCTCGCCGGCAGGGCGCCAGCAGAGGGCACCGGTGAGGGGGACAACCGGGGTCGCGGCTCGCGACCCCGCTGGGGAGAACGAGACCCGCCGCAGGCGGGTCTCCGCGTGGAAAACGACCGGCCGTGTCGGCCGGTCGGTGGAGGAGGCGCACGGGCGAGCGCCTCATGGGAGGAGTCAGCCCGCATGCGGCGGCCCGCGGGTCCGGCTGGGTCGGGGCCCAGGCGGCTGGGCCGCGATCCCAGCGGGCCGGCCCAAGGGGTCCCCCACCCTTAAAATGTTTGGACCCCCGCATTTCGAGCTACGGGTGTCCATTTTGAACGCCGTCTACGGCGACGTGATCCTGGGATCGAGGGGAACGTTTTGAGTTGGTTTCGGGAATTTTTAATTCCTGAAACGAGGGGCCTTGGTGGCGCAACCCTTACTTTAAGTGAATTGGCGTTTTTTTTGGGGTCTTGTTTTGGACGGCGCAGACGCGCCTAATGTCTTTTTTGAGCATCCTCAGTGGCGTTGGGACCCTGGAACTGAGGCGGAGCTTACCAGGGTTATTTCAAACGTTGAGGCCGAAGTTGAGGCGTGGGCCCCACGGCCCGTCTTTGAGCTGCGGGCAACGTTTAGCGACTTTATCACCGGGCGACCATTTTGGACAAGTGAATAGTCCATCTTGTGTGCTTTTTCGAGAGGATCGCAACGGTGTGATCCGTTCGTTGTGTTTCGGGACCGGGTTGTGGGTCCCACGAAGCACCGCTCGTGTGCGGTGGGATGGAATGCACCTTTTTCTCCGGATATATGTTGCACTCATGTGAGTAGTGCTTTTGATGTGTTTTCCATAGGGGGTCGCATTGGTGCGATGCGCCCGACTGTTTTCGGGGCCGAGGCTCGGGATCATGGGACGTCGTTCGGGCGTGAGAAGGTGTTGGTGACTTTTCCGTCGGATATCCGTTTGAGGCGAGTAAGTAGTCTATCTCGCATGTCTTTCCACGAGGATTACAACGGTGTAATCTGTTCAGGCGGGCAGAGCCTCTTACGCGATCTTATTAAATGTGGAAATGTGAAGGTGTCCCGGTGGCGGTTCTTCTACCGTGTTTGTAGCGGACCCTTGGCGAGTGACGGCGTGCACTCCCGTGTGAGTAATGTAAATGCTTGAAGTGATGTGGATGGTTGTGCCTCAACCAATGAGGTGGAAAGTTGGAAAAGTTACATTTACGCCCTTCGTGTTGACGTTGGGGTGTCGTGTGCACGATAGCCTTAGGGATGGAGACATGGTATACTCTGGAAGTATACGAGAGCGCTTGGAGGTACGTGTGGTAGGTACCTGAGAATGTTTCTGCGCTTGGTTGGGGTTGACTTGGGGCCACAGGTCGTGTGAGCCCCATGTGTGTGTCGTGTTCTGCTTTGCGTACTTTGACCTCTCACGACGAAGAGGGTCCCTCTGTGCTCGTTTGTTTGACCAGCAGGGTTGAGTGGTCTCCCCCTAGTTTCATTCTCGAGGGATCGGCCGGTAGCGGTCACTACTAGAAAAATAGGTATTTGCGACGGGTCATTTGCGACGGGATCCCGTCGCAAATGGCTTGTTGTGACGGGGGCCCGTCGCAAATGGCCTGTTGCTGAAAACGGTGTCGCAACAACAATTATTTGCAATGGGTCCATCGCTAAAGCTTTTTTTTTGCGATGGAGATTCTCTCCGTCGCAAATAGTACTCCTTATATTTGTAAAAAACTTTTCAAATAGTAATGGCGACGGGCCCCGTCGCAAATACCTATTGCGACGGGCCCGCAGCAAATAGTTTTTGCGATGGGACCCGTCGCAAAAACTATTTAAAAAAAACTATTAATAAATTATTTTAATGCATATAATAATAATACTATTTGCGACGGGCATAGTATCCCGTCGCAAATACTTTAAAAAAAATAAAAAAAATAAATTATTAATAAATTATTTTAATTAATATAATAATAATCCAATTATAATTCAAAAATAAAAAATAATAAAATATTGATAAATGATTTTAATTAATATAATAATAGAATTATAATTCACAAATAAAAATAATAAATTATTAATAAATTATTTAAATTAATATAATAATAATAGAATTATAATTCAAAAATAAAAAATAATAGAATATTAATAAATTATTTAATTAATATAATAATATTAGAATTATAATTCATAAATAAAAAAAATATTAATAAGTTATTTTAATTAATATAAAAATAATAGAATTATTTTACATTCAAATATTAAAATAATTCAAGTATTACAAAAAAAAAATTAAATTATAATATTATAAAATTTTAATATATATATAAAATTTAATATTATAAAATATAAATAATATTATTATTCATATTAATATTGTTATTTCAAAATATAATATTATTAATATTTTATAATGAGACAGAAACTACGAATAGAAAAAAAAATCATATTTTGATTTCACAAATTTTATAACATAAAAACAAACTCTAATCTGAAAGAGGGGGGGAGGGGGGGATCTGCAGATGGTGGTGGAGGAAACTCCATCCCTAAAGCATGAGTGAGTTGGCGCATGTACTCCATCTTCTCCTGATGCTGCTGCTGCCACCGACTCGTCTGCTCCTCGTACAGCTGCTGTTGGCGTCGACGCTCCTCCTCATGCTGCTGATGCATCTGCTCCTGCTCTTGTCGGAGACTCTCTATCAGTGCAGTCTGAGATCGCAACTGATCCTCATGTTGTGTAGTAGAAGAAGATGCACGAGCTCCTCTCGAGCTGGACGCCGACATCGCAGCACTGCCATAATAATCTACGGGAGTCAGTCGAGAGCTGATACCAACTACCCGGCCCTTCTCGAAGGCATACTGGGTGGCCTGCATCTATGTCGCCTCATCAAACTGACGGCCAGTGGTCTGATCTGATGACTCGGCCTAACTCTCAGGCCGGGCCTGTGACGTTGCGGCCTCATATGACTCCTGTAGTTACAATTTAAAATTAAAATTGTGAATATATTATATGCAGTTAATTTTTAAACTCGAAAACAAATAATACTGACCACGATGTGATGATGACGATCACCTCTGAGCTCCCCAGTAGCAGGATCACTATACATCCTCCGATATACGTCGTACTCCGTAATATCGGGGTGCTCGACAGCCTATAAGAATAAAAAATAAACTGTTAATATTTATAGTTATATAAAATATTTATAAATAATGTACGTACCAGATGCTGTCTATGAGTACTGAAAGAACGACTCTCAGCTCGATGAGTCACCTCCTGTCTCCCCCGATTCTGCCTCCCCACCGATGATCTCCTCTAAAAGGCACCACTCAACCAGTGTGCACATAATCCATCCCATACATGGGATGAAATGTACTCTGGTCGGTGTGCTCTACATGACTCGTCAAAATCTGACACTCTTGATTTCTTCATGGTAGCTTTTCTTAAATTGTGCAAAAACTGACGAAGGCGATCACGCATGGCCACCTCCCATGCCTCGTGGATGGCGTCACGCATGGTATCCTCAATCGGATACCATAAACCCTACAAATAAATCAAAATATCAAGTTAGAAATGAAATAATTTTCAAAATAAAAATTATTTATTTACGTACGTACCAACCAATGGTCGAACATGGCCTGCTGCACATCAATGGGAATTTGCTCCCATGTGGTCCACGGCTGAGAGAAATAGTTGCGCAAAATAGCGTTGCCCTGTCCGACTTCTATATGCGGAAAACTGTAAAAATAATAAACATTTATTATGTGAATAGATTAATGAAATCTTAGTCAAATCTACAGGTTATCACACAGGTTATCACACCTCTGTGTGCGTGGATCAAACCCAAGACGTGGACGTCGCTTGGGGACGGGGTCAGGAATCATCAATCGTGCAAGACCGCGCCCCCTCCACGTACTCCCTGGAGTGCCTGCAGGCTGAGGGTCATCTGCCAGCAACTCATCTGCATCGAAAGACAGGTCAGCATCTGCCAACTCACGAAATGTGGCGTCGTCCATCTGAAACAGAAAATGTTAATGTTGTTAGAAAATAATTGATAATTACTATTATATATACATATATACATATTATGATTATATATAAATACCATGGAATTCTATCAGTGTTCATCTTCATCATCATCTTCATATATGTCAATGTCATCTTCATATTCCTCCTCAACATCATCGATATCCATTCGAGTTACAGTTGCTTCATCTCTTACCATTTCAAATTCATATGTGACGTCATTAACATCATCGTCATCACCGACTCTTAAATGTGGGGTGTCATCATCGATACTCATGTCTCTTTGTAAAAAAGATTGATTTTGAGTACTCTCTTGAAAAACTTAAATTCTTTGCACATCAGTGAAAGCACATTCACTTTGACTAAACTGATTGTCTCGAATTTTGATTTTATTACACTCCACCAATCAGTCAAGTCTCTTGATGTAGCACAGTACTTTGCATAATAAACTTGATGTGCCTGTTGAGCCAATAAGAATGGTTCATTTACTGCGAGAACACTTTTACATTTAATATCGATGATTCCATGAGTCGGATGAACACGCATGCCTCTCTCTGTATCCAACCACCGACATTTGAACATGGTTATGTAATGTTGTCTAAGATAACAGAGTTCAATGATTTCATCAAGTATGCCATAAAAGTCAACTTCATTTTCTCGATGATGAGATCCTCTCAAGCTAACTCCACTGTTCATTGTTTTTTTCAATTCCCCATATGCATGTGTGTGAAATCTAAATTCATTCACCACATATGCATTATAAGTTTTAACAAGTTTGGAAGGTGGGTTATTCAATACACACAGCCGTTTGTCAATTTTATCAGCATGTAGAGACACCTGAAAATTTGTGAAATAATTATCAATATAGTAAACTATACATTGAATGAGTTTCTAAAAGATAAAGAATTTATGTTACCAGTTTTTGAAACCACTGAGAGAAATTTTTCAGTCGACGTTCTTCGAGAGCAGCTGTTGTAATTTGTGGAATTTGTTTCTTGATATGATTATCATACAACCTATAAAAACCAAAGTTATTTACTGTAACATAAATGATAGAATAAGTGATATAAACACTTACAGTACAACTGATGTCATCTCTTCACAGTTGAGCAGAACATACGTATGAGCTCTATGCTGTTCATCATCTAAAAGCCAGAATTCATAAACTCCACCAAAACCAAGCTCTGGCTGGTTGGAAATAGATAATTGATTGTTGATTTCATCAATATTCCTCTCATTCCATCCCATTCGGTTGTGTTTTGAAGGATACTCAGATTCAAAATAATGGGAGTAGAAAAAAGATATTTCCTCTTGCAAATAAGCTTCTTCAATAGATCCTTCAACAGATGCTTTGTTACGTACTTTTCTTTTCAATTTTTGCATGCATCTTTCAAATGGGTACATCCATCGAAACTGTACTGGACCTCCACATTTGGCTTCATATGGAAAATGTAACATCAAATGTTCCATTGAGTCGAAGAAAGACGGCAGAAATATTTTTTCCAGTTTACATATAATTACAACAACATCTTTTTCAAGTTTTCCTAGAGCATCATAATCTGCTGTAGCCGCACAAATTTCCCGAAAAAAATGAGACATGTCTGTTATGGAATCCCAAATCACAGAATTCAACAGACCTCTTAATCCAATGGGTAGAAGTCTTTCCATTATAACATGACAATCATGACTTTTTAATCCAGTAATATAACCATTCTTTACACATCTACCCAAATTGGAAGCACATCCATCTGGAAGTCTCAAATCTGCAATACACTGACAAAATAATAAACGGTTTTCTTTAGACAGTGTATAAGCTGCTTTTGGTTTCAGTAACCTTTCTGTTCTGACATTCTCAAACAGTTCCAATTCTGGACGCATGTAAATTTGGGCAAGATCTAAACGTGCATTTACATTGTATTTGCTCTTTCCTGGCGTATCCAAAACTGTATGAAAAAAATTATCAAAACATTTCTTCTCAATATGCATGACATCTAACATGTGTCGGACCAACAAATCAGACCAATATGGAAAATCCCAAAATATGCTACGTTTAATCCAATTGTGTTCTTTCCCAAAACCAGAAATTTTCTGTTGGTTTATTGTGGGACCAAAAGTGATGGGAGGTAATGAAAATACAACTGATTTTAACTCCGAACCTGATGGAATTTTTGGAGTTCCATCCCTTTCAACTGTTCCTTTTCTGAAATGAGATCTGTTTTTGCGAAAAGGATGATCAGCTGGAAGAAATCTGCGATGACAGTCAAAATAACAAGGTTTCTTTCCATGAATGAACATAAATGCTTTGTTCTCTCCCATACAGTAAGGACATGATTTCTGACCATGTGTACTCCAGCCAGATAACATCCCATAAGCCGGGAAGTCACTAATTGTCCACATCAATGCTGCTCTCAGTATGAAATTTTATTTTGTTGCAACATCATATGTACTGACACCAGTACTCCATAATAAATTTAATTCATCAATCAATGGTTTCAAATAAACATCAATATTTTTCTTCGGATGTCCTGGAATTAGTAAAGTCAAAAAGATATATGTCTCCTTCATCAACATCCATGGAGGTAAATTGTATGGAGTTAAAAAAACAGGCCAACATGAATATTGACTACCATAAGATCCAAACGGACAGAAACCATCAGTGGAAAGGCCCAGTCGAACATTTCTAGCTTCTAAAGCAAAGGATGGATGCACTCTATCAAAATGTTTCCATGAATCACCATCGGCTGGATGATTCAAGCTTTTATCGGTTGAAATATTCTCTTTATGACATGACATCATTGTCACTGTATTCTTAGACATGAATAAACGCTGAAGTCTGGATGTAAGCAGAAAATATCTCAATTGTTTTACAGGAATCAAACCATACTTTCCGTGTTGTCCTTCTTTATATCTCAGTTGCCCACATGTGGGACAACTATCCAATGACTCATTTTCCCCAGAATATAAAATGCAGTCATTTGAACATGCATGAATCTTCTGACAAGTAAGTCCCAAATTTCGAACCAGCCTCTTACTCTCATAGTAATTTGCAGGCAAAACATTTCCTTCGAGTAACAGTGTTTTAAGTAAAGAAAATATCTGGTCAAAACAGGTGTTTGACATTCCGTTATCTGATTTGATAGCCATAAATTTTGCAACTGCTTCTAATTTTCTCATCTTGCAGCCAGGATATAATGCATCCTCAATAGACCTCAACAACTCATAAAATTCAGACGGTGCCAACTCAGGATTTGAAGTTATATCAGCCGGAGTTTCTGTATGTTGAACAGATGAACCTGCAACATCATGTACTAAATCTTGAAACCGGTATGGATCCGGAATCAAGTTGGTATCACCTGCTCTGGAACTGCGTTCACCGTGTTGATACCAAAAAACATAATCTAGTTGAAAACCAAAACGCAAGAGATACTCCCCCACTTTGTCAAACGTGTCAAACATTCTCAATGCACATTTTCTACAAGGGCATTTTATTTTGCCTTCTGAAACAAATTCTGGATTTGATGCCGCAAATGATAAAAAAGTCTCCACACCCTCTACATATACTGGATTTAAACCAGAACCGTTTAGATTTCTACGTTGATTTATCCATATGCGGTCACCTAATAATGATTGTTGACGACCTCGTTGTTCCATATTTTTCTATAAAATATAAAAGCATTACTGGTTTTGAATAATTTGTTAGAAAAAAACACTCAAGCTAGGATAATTATAGAGTTTACATCACACACGACTGACACAAACTTTTTATTGAGATAGACCTAAAAATTGACCCTTTAAGAAATGAATATGTTGAGAATAAAGCAAAACCTGTTACAAATATTGATAATTTTAATATTATATAAATTTTTTATTATTTTCATAGTACTAATATTATTGGTAATTATTACTAATTATTGGTAATTATTACTAATTATTGGTAATTATTACTAATTATTGTTAATTATTACTAATTATTGGTAATTATTCCTAATTATTGGTAATTATTACTAATTATTGTTAAATATTAATAATTATTACTAATTATTACTAATTATTGGTGATTATTACTAATTATTGGTAATTATTACTAATTATTACTAATTATTACTAATTATTACTAATTATTGGTAATTATTACTAATTATTACTAATTATTGGTAATTATCGGTAATTATTGCTAATTATTGGTAATTATTATTAATTATTATTAATTATTACTAATTATTACTAATTATTGGTAATTATTACTAATTATTGGTAATTATTACTAATTATTATTAATTATTACTAATTATTGGTAATTATTACTAATTATTACTAATTATTACTAATTATTACTAATTATTGGTAATTATTACTAATTATTACTAATTATTGATAATTATTGGTAATTATTACTAATTATTGGTAATTAATACTAATTATTGGTAATTATTATTAATTATTACTAATTATTACTAATTATTGGTAATTATTACTAATTATTACTAATTATTGGTAATTATTACTAATATTATTGGTAATTATTGGTAATTATTACTATTTACCGGTAATTATTGGTAATTATTGGTAATTATTCCTAATTATTGGTAATTATTACTAATTATTGTTAATTATTACTAATTATTACTAATTATTGGTAATTATTACTAATTATTACTAATTATTACTAATTATTGGTAATTATTACTAATTATTACTAATTATTGGTAATTATTACTAATTATTACTAATTATTGGTAATTATTACTAATTATTACTAATTATTACTAATTATTGGTAATTATTACAAATTATTACAAATTATTGGTAATTATTACTAATTATTACTAATTATTGGTAATTATCGGTAATTATTGCTAATTGTTGGTAATTATCGGTAATTATTATTAATTATTACTAATTATTACTAATTATTGGTAATTATTACTAATTATTGGTAATTATTACTAATTATTGGTAATTATTACTAATTATTGTTAATTGTTACAAATTATTGGTAATTATTACTAATTATTACTAATTATTACTAATTATTACTAATTATTGGTAATTATTACTAATTATTACTAATTATTACTAATTATCGGTAATTATTGGTAATTATTACTAATTATTGGTAATTATTACTAATTATTGTAATTATTATTAATTATTACTAATTATTACTAATTATTGGTAATTATTACTAATTATTACTAATTATTGGTAACTATTATTAATTATTACTAATTATTGGTAATTATTACTAATTATTGGTAATTATTACTAATTATTACGAATTATTACTAATTATTACTAATTATTACTAATTATTGGTAATTATTGCTAATTATTACTAATTATTACTAATTATCTGTAATTATTGGTAATTATTACTAATTATTGGTAATTAATACTAATTATTGGTAATTATTATTAATTATTACTAATTATTACTAATTATTGGTAATTATTACTAATTATTACTAATTATTGGTAATTATTACTAATTATTACTAATTATTACTAATTATTACTAATTATTGGTAATTATTACTAATTATTGGTAATTATTACTAATTATTACTAATTATTACTAATTATTACTAATTATTACTAATTATTACTAATTATTACTAATTATTACTAATTATTTGTAATTATTCCTAATTATTACTAATTATTGGTAATTATTCCTAATTATTACTAATTATTACTATTTACCGGTAATTATTGGTAATTATTGGTAATTATTCCAAATTATTGGTAATTATTACTAATTATTGTTAAGTATTACTAATTATTGGTAATTATTACTAATTATTACTAATTATTACTAATTATTACTAATTATTACTAATTATTACTAATTATTGGTAATTATTACTAATTATTGGTAATTATTCCTAATTATTGGTAATTATTCCTAATTATTGGTAATTATTTCTAATTATTGGTAATTATCAGTAATTATGGGTAATTATTAGTAATTATTACTAATTATTGGTAATTATTACAAATTATTCCAAATTATTACTAATTATTACTAATTATCGGTAATTATCGGTAATTATTGGTAATTATTCCTAATTATTGGTAATTATTGGTAATTATTACTAATTATTGGTAATTATTCCTAATTGTTGGTAATTATTCCTAATTATTGGTAATTATCGGTAATTATCGGTAATTATTGGTAATTATTACTAATTATTGGTAATTATTACTAATTATTGTTAATTATTACTAATTATTGTTAATTTTCGGTAATTATTGCTAATTATCGGTAATTATTGGTAATTATTACTAATTATTGGTAATTATTACTAATTATTGGTAATTATTACTAATTATTGGTAATTATTACTAATTATTACTAATTATTACTAATTATTGGTAATTATTACTAATTATTACTAATTATCGGTAATTATTCCTAATTATTACTAATTATTACTAATTATCGGTAATTATTGGTAATTATTACTAATTATTCCTAATTATTACTAATTGTTACTAATTATTACTAATTATTACTAATTATTACTAATTATTACTAATTATTGGTAATTATTCCTAATTATTACTAATTAGTGGTAATTAGTAGTAATTATTACTAATTATTACTAATTATTACTAATTATTGATAATTAGTGATAATTATTACTAATTAGTTCTAATTATTGGTAATTATTACTAATTATTGGTAAGTATTACAAATTATTGGTAAGTATTACTAATTATTGGTAATTATTACTAATTATTGGTAATTATTACTAATTATTGGTAATTATTACTAATTATTACTAATTATTCCTAATTATTGCTAATTATTGGTAATTATTCCTAATTATTATTAATTATATGAATAATTACCAATAATTAGGAATAATTACCAATAATTAGGAATAATAACATTATTAGTATATTTTATTATTATTATTAAAATAATATGATTTTCTATATTATATACAATTCTCCTTTCATCTGTGTATTTTCTGTCTCCACATACAAATAATACATGTGAAGACAGAAAACACACAGATGAAAAGAGAATTGTATATAATATAAAAAATTATATTATTTTAATATTAATAATAAAATATACTAATAATGTAATAATGTTATTATTCCTAATTATTGGTATTTATTACTAATTATTAATATTTATTCTTAATTATTGAAAATTATTACTAATTATTCCTAATTACCATTAACTATGAACAATACTAATAATTTAAATTTATTAAGTAGCAAAACAATGTAAACATAATTAAATTACAACTAATTAAGAATAATTGAAACTAATAAAAAATTTAAAATAAATATTAAATTAAAATGAACATAAATACCTTGAAAATTGATCTGAGGTTGATCTATGATCGTTCTTGAAAACTTCAATATCAACTCCGGAGAAAAAAAATTAAACTTGAGAAACACTGAACTCTAGAAATAGAATTTTGAGAGAAGAAGAAGATAGAGTTTGAGAATGAAATGAAAAAAACGGATGGGGGTATTTATAGGTTAGATTATTTGCGACGGGTCCATTTGCGACGAGTAGCCCGTCGCAACTAATATTATTTGCGACGGTACCCGTCGCAAATACCTTAGCCATCATTTATTACGGTCAACGGTTAAATAGTTATTTGCGACGGGACCCGTCGCAAATAACCACCTGTCGACATACTATTTGCGACGGGAATATTCTCGTCGCAAATACCTTTTACCGCCGCCGGTTATTTGCGACGGGCAATAACCGCCCGTCGCAAATATGTTTCCCGCGATTTGGCGCGCAAAGCGCGCCAGTTCTTTTGCGACGGGGAAAGCAATCCCGTCGCAAAAGGCTGCTTATTTGCGACGGGCAAATACCCCCGTCGCAAATACCCATTTTTCCCGTAGTGGGTGCTGGCGACACCTAGTGATGGAACAGGCACTGAACCCCTTTTGGGTGAGTTGTTCTGGAGTTGGGTGGTTGCGCGATACCCACTCCGTGTTCGGTTGGCCAGTGGTGTACCCTCCAGTAGAGATGGCCAGAGCAGTTCTGAGTTTTACCTTCCAGCGGGGCTGGGCAGTGGGTTACTCATCGACTTCTTCAGGTTTACCCTCCAGCAGGGCTGGGTAGTGGGTTGCTCATTGACTTCTAGGGTTTACCCTCTAGCAGAGACTGGGCAGTGGGTCACCCAACGCTCTTAGGGTCTACCCTCCAGCAGAGACTGGGCAGTGGGTCACCCGACGACCTCTTAGGGTCTACCCTCCAGCAGAGACTGGGCAGTGGGTCACCTGACGACCTCTTAGGGTCTACCCTCCAGCAGGGCTGAGCAGTGGGTCGTCCGTCGTCTAGTTCCAGGTCTACCCTCCAGCACGGCTGGGCAGTGGGTTGCCTGTCGACTTATTCCAGGTCTACCCTCCAGCGGGGCTGGGCAGTGGGTCGCCTGATGATGTATTAAGGTCTACCCTCCAGCGGAGCTGGACAGTGAGTCGCCTGATGATGTATTAGGGTTTACCCTCCAGCAGGGCTGGGCAGTGGGTCACCCAATATCTGGTTATGAATTACCCTCCAGCAGGGCTGGGCAGTGGGACACCTGTTGGCATTCTAGGCTCAGTCCTTTCTACTAGGCTAGTCTGTGGCTTTCCTCCGTGATTACCAGAGCGGAACCCTTGATTATACAGGTCAGTATTGTGACGGCTTTGACTTTGAGAAGACCTCTCGACTGCAGGGCAGTGACGAGGTGTGGTTTGACTTTCCATAGAACTCTCAAGTACGAGGGGTACTTTTTCAACCGAGACACGTTCTTGTGACGCGATCTAAAACCGTGCGGGCGAGTCAGTGTCGCCCAAAGCGGATAGTGTCAAGGTGCGGTGATTGAACCCCTTGGCTTGCGGTTCAGGGCAGATGTGAGAGATGCTGGGTATCGATGGAGTTTACTTCTGGGACCGTTGGCTACTCGTTTTCTTGGGCTGAGCTATGAGACGGAGATCCCCTTACGACGTTGTTCGGGCTTCTTGCCGAGCATAAGGATATGTGTATACCTTGTTTCTGGTACCCACTTCTTGGGTTTGGTTACTCTCCTTCAGGGGAGGCGAAGACGCGCGGGGTATGCCACGTGCTTTCCATGTCTAGCTTCTCGTGGTTGGACGAATCTACTCTCCTGCTATAGGTAGCGAAGACTCGACGAGAAGTTCATCTTCTCACTGTTTCTAGCTCTGTATGTCTGGACGAGTCTACCTTCTTTCCTCTTGTTGGGTTGAGCTGGACTCTTTATTGTACTCTTTACTGCACTCTCGGTTGTACTCCTTTACTTTTCCATGTCCGCTCTACTGCTCACCCTTCGGTACCTCCTTTGTTGCTCCCTCGAGCCTTCGGGGTATCCTACTGAGTATTTTTATACTCACCCCTGCTTGGGTTTTGCCCGCACTTGGTGTGCCCTCGCAGACGACGGACAGGTTGGTCGTGACTTCAGTGGAGCTTAGGAGTTTAGGAGAGTGGACCGCGTGCGGTGGTCGGAGTCGGGTTCCAGGTGGGGGACCCTACCAGCTGTTTTTTTTTGTTTACCTGTTGCCGAGTTGTGGTACCTTTCTAATTGGGCGTGTGTTTTGCCCCTTTTCTTTTCAGCTTTACTTGTATTGTTTAGAGGTCGATGCACATTTTTGGTATATATATATAGCAATTGTCCTTTTCTTTACTTGTCTTTTCTTTTACTTTGCACTGTTGCATTCAGTGTGCTGCGTGTGTGTGTACAGGTACTTGGGCAAAAGCCTCCCCGAGTTGTTGTGCTTTCGGCGTTGGTTGTCAGCCCCTGGCCTATGGAGGCGAGCTTGGGGTAGTTGCGGCTCGAGCCCGGGTAGGGTCGGGTCGTGACATTCACGATCTTGTATAATTTGAATCATAATCTTCATTTAAGAGATTTTTTTTAAATCCCATAATTTTCATGATTAGAATCATACAATAAATTCATGCATAGTATATACCCCACAAAAAACAAGTGGTTTATAAGACATATGTCCCATAGAAAAAAGTGAGACGAAAAATCCTCACATAAAGTTCTGATCACTTTTAAATCAATATAACCACTTATATAATGAATTTAAATTTATTATAATTCTATTTTAGAGTAATTTTCATACTTATAACATAATATATAATCCCTTTATAACATTTTCATCATACATTTTGTAAATAATTCCTTATTAAAATTATTATTTCTGGGTGTTAACACTTTTTTTTATCATGAGTAGTTCCAGAACATGACCATTTATCTGGGTTAAATCACATAAATAATATTAATAATGATATAAATATCATATATATACATTATAAACATATTTAGAGTCATCCATTAAAGTTATAAATAGAAAAAATGTACACCATTCATGGAGATGGTAGGCCGTGCATACACATGAATGTGGTTTCCACTTTCCAAATAATGGAATGAAAGAATGGTAAATAATAATTCACCATTAAAAAATAGTTATAATACCATATATATCATAAATATTTATAAACTTAATCCTCATTACCATCAAATTAAAATATAAATGAAAAAATATTCACATCGCATCGTGAATGTGGTAGTCCACATTTACGCACGAATGACGTTATCATTTCTCCAAAGATTAAATTATAAGAAGGTACAAATCATTATAGAAGAATAATTATGTCATTAATATCATATATAAACAATAATTCCATAATAATATCCATTCATAAAATCTGGTGATGTAAAATTAATCATGTCGCAACGTGGATATGGTAAGCCATATGTTGCATGTACGACGATTTCACTTTTCTTTCGAAAGGAAAGAGGGTCTATAATGGATTTTTCATAATCAAAATAACATTAAACAATTTTTAGGATATTTATTTTATTTTGTTATGATAAATAGAATATATTTATAGGCGGTAAAAAAATGAATCGGTTTTTGCAAAGATGGAGATGCGAGTGAGGGTGAGGGTTTCTGAGCAAGCCAATGTAGTCGCTGCCCCCTCGACAGCGTAGATCTGGACGGGATGCCGCTCCCGCATTTTCTTGGCGGTGTTCTTATGAATGGCGATGCGGATGGCATTGGTGATTTTCATTTGGTTGATACGGTATTCCATGGATCTCGTTCGGACCCGGTTAGATCTGAGATCTATGGGCCTTCGGCTGTTTCAGATATCGATCGACGGAGCACGGGGAGGATGGACGAGCATTGTCCTCCGGCGATAATATCCAGCGTTATTACTCTTGATAAGGCTGCTGTCGGGATTCATTCCTCGAAGGCTTCCAGCGAGCATGGTGATCCGATGAGGCAGACAGATGGTTCTTCCGATGTGAACAAAATGCAAGATTCCGACCGGGTGGGTGTGACGGATTGCGTTGCAGGGTTGCCTCCGGCTGATGAATCTGAGATGATTTGTAGTTCCAGTGCTACCGGGGTGGTTCCAATTAATGCTGGAAATTATGTTTTTCTGAATACTGCGATGAACTCTTCTCATGTGAGGGACTCAAGCAGCAGACATTTTATTGAGTTGAAGGGTGCGATTCCTGAGCGTATTGTCCGGAAGGGCGACATTGCTCGTGTGATCGCAAATAAAGAAGCGATCTATGATAGATTCAAGATTTGAAAATTTTCTATTAATTCCAGGTTTGTTCTTCCCACTGGTGGTAAGCTTTGGATGTTTGATTATTTGATTCACAAGTTATCTGCTGTCTGGAATTCTTCTGACTGGAGATGTATACCTATAGGAAGGGGCTTTTTTCACATCATTTTTTCATATGAGGAAATGAAGCGTAAGGTTTGGGGGAATGGTTCAATTTCACTAAAACCAGGTATGATTTGCTTCCAGGAGTGGGACTTCCGTTTCAACCCATTTGATATAAAGAATACTAGGGCTTAGGTGTGGATTAAAATTGTTAGACTCAACTGGATACTATGGCATCCAAAAATTCTTTTTGATATTGCCTCCTCTATTGGTATTCCAATTAAGATGGATCGTGCCACTGAGACAGCCAGGTTTGGGCATTTTGCTAGAGTACTGGTGGAATTGGACATAAGCATGAGCTTAATTCATAATATCATTTTATCAGCTTTAGATGATGACATCCCATTAAAGGTGGACTACGAGAGACTTCCTCTTTTTTTGTTCTAATTGTCAGACAATTGGTCACTCTAAAGACACAAGTTGTAAAAATGTGATTTTCTCCTTATGCTCTCTAAAAGGTCATTCCGAGACACATTGTAGGAAGAAATTGAAGAGAGTCCGTGTAGAATTTTGCGAATGGTAATGGATGCGCAGATTTGAAGAAGATTGATGTGGCTGATGCTGTGACAGATGCTTGGAAAGGACAGAACTCTTCTTCATTGGTGAAGCAGGGTCCTGGGTTGCATGTTCCTCATACGAGTTATTGTTCTAGTGGGGGAGCGCAACGAGGTGGAACTGGTGGTTTGACTCCGATTTTTGATGTGAATGTGTAGGTGGGTACATCTGCTTCAGATTTGGGTGTTGATGTCATACAACTTGCTCCAATCAATCATGAATCATTGGAGGGAGATGGCCTCCTTAACACTGAAGCACCTCATCAAGTTGATTGTTATGAGGAGATTCAAAAAATGTTGTTTTCTTCTAAAACATCTGAGAAGTGGGGTAACGTTTCTGATTCAGAAGTAATGGATTGCATGCCCCAAAAGGAAAAGACAAGCGGTGGTCACACATCTTTCAAGGATGCACTCTTAACTAGAAAAGAGAAGTTGGCTGATAGTGAGAGACTCACTCCCGCTCCTTTGAAGAGAAGGCCACAGAAGGACTATACTAATACACCCCGGACCGTGTCTACCCGATCCTCTTTCAAGTTGTCGGGTATGGTCAATTCTGGTATTCTTAAGATCTTGAACTAGGGTAAGTCCCAATCTGAGTGGGGAACTGCTGATGACTCTGATTATGGGAATGATATGTTATATTATGATATGTAACATTTTGCTTGATGAGTGAGGGAAGGTTCCTTTTTTTTGCTCCGGCTCGCCACCTTTGTACATTTTTTTCTTTATCTTAACAAATGGTCAGAAGCATTGCTTCTGGCTGGGCTTGTTTAGTATTATAGGAGGTTAAAAAATGTATAAAATGAATGTGATGGGTTAAGGTGATTAACTCTTCTTGGAAGGTACCACTTTATATCTAAATTTGGTCTTTTGAGAAGATCATGACCTATATAATGTGACGGTGGAAGTGGAGAAAATAATTTTTTGGATTATTTTCGAGTTTGAAGGCTAAATGTGATGTGAATAAGATAATGGAGTGGATTCATTTTATAATAGAGGGGAGGGATGATGTTTGAATTTCTCAAAAGTTTTAATTATAATAAATGCATTATCTAGAAAAATGGTTCCAAAAGTAATATAAATGGAAAAGAGATGAAAGTTTCTACCGTATATTGAGAATTTTTTTCATATTTTAAAATTTTTATTTTATTTAATAATTTATTATTATAAGAAAATATCATTTTTGTCAATTTAGACACTATTCACTTACTTTTAATTAAAATACATAAATAAAAAAGATATAATTTGACTATAACAAAAAATTAATATGTTATATACATCTAATAAATTATTGGAACACATTAAATCACTCAATTTATATTTCATTAAATATTTTTAAAATCATTTATTGTATTTTTGTTTTAATTAGAGAAATACTATATCGATGTTGCATAAGCAATTAGGGTCATTATATAATAATAAAAATTAACAATAAATTTCTACCATGATTGTTATTTATTAAACTCAATATATAAACTTTTATGAATTCATAAATTACTTTTTTCCCATAAGTGGAAACATCAGTGATATTAAAAAGAAGGAGAACGAAATTATTAAAGTTTCAACTATTTTAAAAATATATAAGTCATCATAATGGAATATTTTCGGTTAAACTAATAAAATTATATACTAATGTGATAAATATCATATTAATTTCATCTAATAATAATTATGATGGAAAATTATGGACTTATCAATTTTTTTTAATCGAGATTAACCAGATTTAACATTTCTTGAGGTGACAATCTTCACCAGGGTTACTATACATATTGAAAAAAATAAAAAGGTTCTACTTATTATTTTTGAACCTATTGCTTATAAATATTTTATTGCATTAATTAAATTCAATAACTATAAATGGAATAAATTATATTCAAATTATGTTCATAAAATGTGATAAAAACTGATTTTTTGAGAAAATGCATTTTATGTATAAAACTGTATTTACTGTTATTGTATGCTAAGATAATTATTGTTTCAATTTTTAAAATATATGATCAAGTATCTAATATATATATTTCATTAAAATTATTTAGTTTTAGATATTAATTTAATTTATTGATATATAATATATTGTACATATAAAAATTTCTTTTCAGAAATGACATTAATTTTATTTTCAAATATTTTTTATTCTAATCATTTGATAATTGATGAATTAATTATATAAATATGTATACCATATATTTTTCATAATAATTTTATTAGTATTCATAATTTCCAATTCAATGGATATGCAATAATGGATACATAATATTTTTATAATGTTTTGTGGTTCATCTAAACACTTTCTTTTGTATAACATAAGTTATTGAAGAAATAATTTTAATTATAAAGAAATATTTCATAAAATATTGGGGTGTTACAACAATTAATTATGTAAATCCATAGAGTTATTGAAATATGATTCTCTTATGAGATTATTGATATTTACGATGAATGTTATTCGATTTGAAAGTGTGATTGTAAGAGTTATTTGAAAATAATTTGTAATGTCACTGATATGATTTATCTATTATTCCTACGTGTTTTGTAGAAATATTATTTTTTCAAAAAATGTTAGAAATGATATTTTTTAAATGGAATGTAAAGGATATATCTTAATTGAAAAAAGATACACCATTTTGAAAAAGTTTTTAGGAATTTATTAGGATTTTAATGAATTATTTTTTAAGTTTATTTTCCCTTTATGAATTATAATGAAATGTTTTGTGAATATGTTTTTTGTAAGAGAAGTTTATTTATTGTATATGAAAATGTTTATTTTAATCCCATAGTTTATTTCGAAAGATGGTAATTCCAATAAGTATTCATTGACTAACGAGTTTCTTTCTTTCTTTTAATATGTCCCTTACTAAGATTTTTATTCTTATCCCATTTTTTTAATATTTGTACAGGGTTTTATGGATTGTTAGGAAAAAATGATGTGGTCAATATGAATATTATAATTAAATTTCATGAGAATAAAACTTGAAATAGCATTAAAGTTATATTTTTTTGAGAAAAATGGATACTAGTTGGGAGTTTCCACTTTCGGATGTAATATTTATTCATGTTTGGGTGATGGAATTATTTTATAAAACATAAAACTACACTAATCCTAAAATGTAATAGAATGATTTCTTGATTTAAAAATCAAGATTATAGAATTTTTAAGACTGTGTAATTTCAATTTCTTTTTATTTTACCATTTACCTTTTACTCTATATATCATGAACAACAAATTGTTTTTTATTAAGTTTAAAGGGGGTTTACCTAGAATTTTATACTAACTATTTCACTAGGGAAATATTATAAAATCATATTCTATTTAATTATATATAGGTAATTATAGATTATATTTCCCTATAATAAGTTCATTTGGGAGTATTATATAAAATTTATTTTTTGCCCACTTATTATTTTCTTATAATGTATACATTGGAATTAGTATGTGATAGGAATTTCATGGAATCATATTTACCCTCAATTATTTGATAGGTATTATAATAAAAACCAACTTTTCTATATTGTGTATGTGTGCCCCTTAAAGTATAATATATTGGACGATGCATTTTAAGGTATGGTTAGGAATCCCACAATTATAAATTCTACCACTATACCATTATCTATGTTTATCAATGGGAATATTTTTTTTTCATGTCCCCCATGGATATATTTTATTAATGATTTTAGTTATATATTAATTTTTTTACTATTTACTCAAGCCATATCACATTTTTCTTATTGATTTCTTGATAGGTTATGTTGTATACTCACCTTTCTATGCATCCAAAATAACACTAATATATTGTATCACCATTTACCGTAGAAACTGTGGAGATTATGAAAAATTATATAAGGGAAAATGGTGAATAATAATATTTCATGTGTTATAATGATATTTAAAATATTATATAATAATGATGCATGTATCTAGTCTCTTAATATAACTAAAATTTAAATCAAGAGAATTTTTTTCAAAATATTCCATAACATTTTAATAAATAACCATTGTCTATAGGATTCTAGAGTTGGAGTTGTTACACATGGTATCTGAGAAAGTTCAGTAGAAATATAAGGCAGATAAAGAAATAATCATTTTAATAATACATTAGGTAATTCAAGAAAATTTTCTAGAATAGATATAATATTTATATGTAATTTTAATAAATGAATATTAGTTATTTACAATTATATATAATTCTAACTAGTATTTATGAACTAATTATTATGTTTCATTTTTATTATAAAAGTATAAAAAATGGGAGGATTCGAAAACTTGTTAACAATAGTAATCCATATAGGTATTCCCTACTGAGCACACCAATGAATCTTGTGTTGGAACTAAGTAGAATATACCAATAGGTTACGATCAATAACCTTACCTATATATAATAACCATTTTTCTAACAAAAATTTATAACATCATTGTAAAATATTATAATATTGCAACCCAAAATATTCAATGGAATTTTTAATCCATTAGTGGGAGAGTAATGTAATGAACCAACCTAGGTCAGCCCAAATTGTCACCCCTGTGGGCTCTCCACACAACCCAAATCATGTTCCCAATTACCACAAGATATTGCAAGCACTGGTAATGACAAACACAGTTTGGGAATGATTTCTCCACATGTAAACCGACATCACACATCCATGAAATGAGATAAAAATACCAATCACATCCAAGTGAACTACTCAAGATAATGATATACCATAACAACAACATACAAAGAAAAAAAATCTTTCCATAACTAAACATAAAAAGAATCATTATGTCACGACCCACCTTCACCAAAAGGAGGGAAGGGTCAGCAGATTGCCAGACCCTTCCTTCTTTAAGTTGAAGGAGAGATAATGACCCCCGAAACCCGCCTTCAATAGGTCCCGGAGTGGCGACTAGCACCAAGGGTATAGAAATTTCTCACAAATGGAAGGCATTACCCCTTTTTTGTTTTGTAAGATCGAGAGATGAGATGATGAAACTCAACAACACCAAGGTAAAAGAAAAGTAAAACCAAAAGAAATAAACCATTCCCACATGCATGTTCTAAAAGTAAAGCCACAAAGTACAAAAGGCGACTACAAAGGTAAGTACCAAAGAAGAAAAAAACAGCAACTGCAACTGCCCCAAAGGTCTGATACGGTCCTGCGCGATCCCCGAAGTCCTCCTGGAAACCTGAAAGCAGTTTTATATACGTAGGGTGAGCATACAAGTACACTCAGTAGGGAAAACCAAAAACTCTCGTGCACAAGTGGGGGAACGTACTAAAGTCCCGTGAGAAAAGGAGTAAACTAAACACCTATCAAGGTAAACTATCCACCCCAGGCCTCACCAAGGCACACTCCCCAAATAACGCAAGTCAAGTAATATATATATATTAAGAGCACATCGATGTTTGGGTACCCCACGCCACTTTCCCACTGGTTATTGAGACATCCTACGCATCAGACCAATCCCGCCATTCTCACCACAGTCCCACTGCCACACTCGCCCGCACACACCTGGGCCACAACTACCACACGCAGTCCCACTGCCGAATCCCGCCCGCAAACACCTGGGCCACAACTATCACATGTAACCACGCCTACAAACACCTAGGCCAGAACAACCACCACCACGCCCGAAGACACCTGGGCTAGAAAATCCACTGCCACGTCCGAAGACACCTAGGCCTCATCCCGAAGACACTTGGGAAACCACCTGCCACACACACCTGGCCAACCACCACACTACCCCGCCCGAAGGTTCTTGGGATAATAATGGACCTCAGGCCATCACAGCCTGCCCAAAGATACTTGGGCTATCCGGGAAAGGGAGCAGAAAAGGAGCTAATAACCAGCCACTATGAATAGTGTTGGAAAAAACACCCTCCCCCATGAAATGGGGGTGTTCGGCACTAAGTGATCAACTTGGGTGGGGCGCGAATAAGAAACAAAAAGCTACAAGTATAGATATAGGTAACAAGCACTCACCCAAAGCTCAGGTTTTTCTAACCAGCCTACAGAACACAACACCACTACGTCCAAGTCACAAGTCACGACTCTCACCAACAAAACCCATCTGTCCCATTCTTGTTTCAAGTTCAAAGAAAATGTTTAATTAAGTTTAAGCACTATTGGGCAACTAGTAAGCATAGACACAAGTCCAGGAAAGTAAACAATCAAGCAACAACCATAATGCCCATACCCGGTTCTCAACAACAGAGGATCCCACCCCAATTCGTGATATAAACAAGTACCCACCCGGTCTTAAAACTCACAACCACCGAATCCATACCCACAGGGGATCCCATCCCCAAATTCACACAACCACCGAGAGTATAAAGACAGGGGATCCCATCCCCTCCCACATCTCCAGCAATCGGCCCGAAAGAAAACAACCAACTACCACCACCAACACAAGTCAGGGCCATGCCGGTATTTTCATATTTAAACGACTTAACACACTTCATGATTCAATTTTTCGTGTGTTTTAACCAGGGTTATCACAGAAGGATTGATCCTGGTGCCTCAATTTATTTGGACGGATATACGTGGTTAACCAATTTAATTTTCACAGCAGGAGTTTACAACCACAAACAAGCCATTTAAAACATCAGCAGGGGTTCATTAGTGCACAAACAACGACCACCAACAGCCTCGATTTTCAGAAGGCATAAGCCAGCACAACTCAACAAGATGGTCATAAAATAAACAACATCAACGATCACAACCCCCCTTCTTTCTTTATAGAAACCAGTTCATTATCTTCATTTAGGTCTGGTTTATCCAATTCTACAGAACAGAAACACGCCCACCCCGCATGATACACAAAAGAGAGAGGCGAAGGAGAAATTCCCTACTTGTTGATAGATGATCGATGTTTAGGCCGGGCGTGGAACTTTACGGATAATGATGCGGCGCGCCCGATGCACCGAAAGCTGTTTTTGAAAAGCCGTGATCGAGGAAAGGAGAAACCACGGCTAACCCTTATTTTATAAGAGCCGCGGACGGTTGAGGTGAGAACGCGAAACCGCGTAAGGCGCGAGGGTCGTGGGTTGATCACGCGGCTCCACTCGTCATTAAAGGGGGTCGGGTGGTTTAAACTGACTCATTAATTGATTAAGTATTTAATTAAAACTATTACGCGCGTTACATGCCTTTAAAACATGCTCAAACAGGTCAAAATAGGGTTTAAAACCCTATTTGCGCAAAAGGGAGCGCTACTGGAAATAACCCGCGGGGTAGGCCAGAGCCACCGGTAGCTGAGAGCTACCGGTGGGTGACAGCTACCAGTAGCTGAGCTACCGGTAGGCTGCAGCCACCGGTAGGCCGAGCTACCGATAGGCTGCAGCTACCGGTAGGCCAAGCTACAGGTAGGCTTCACCTACCGGTAGGCCGAGCTACCGGTAGGCTGCAACTACCGGTAGACCGAGCTGCCGGTAGACATAGCTACCGGTAGCTGCAGCTACCAGTAGACCGAGCTGCTGGTAGACAGAGCTACCGGTAGCTGTAGCTACCAGTAGACCGAGATACCAGTAGATAGAGCTACCGGTAGGCTGCGGCCACCGGTAGACCGAGCTACATGTAGGCCTGCTACCGGTAGGCTAAGGCTACCGATAGGCCTACACCACCGTGATTCCCAGACCCGAAAACCCAAAACGAGATTTTCACAAAGTAATGGACCCCAAAAACCCAGGCCATTACACATTATATCTAAAAAAATCCAAGCTAAAAAATATTGTACAATTCCAAGCAATTCTGAAGTTCAACATAAATGCTTAATAATACAAAAAATGACTCCACATGAGTCTATACATACGAGACCATGACTCCTCCACAAAACACCTTTCAACGGTAATAAAAAAGTGCCACCCTGGAACATGGTTTCCCTTTATTTACCTATGACCTATAAAGTAAAATCTATAAACACCCATAATGGTCCCATGTAGGATGTGTGGCATGATGGATAATAGGATACCACCATGAATATATTAAAATGTTTACTCATGAAAACTAATAAAATTGTTTGAAATATTTTTCCAAACTAAGCTGCTTAGAAATAAACCAATTTCAATTAATCCTTTTCAAACACCCTTTTATATCCTCTTAAAAACAAAACATGTTTTTCTAAAAAAAATAACCAAGCATGGATCAAATAAATAAAAAATTACACAAGGAAAAACATTCTCAAACATAAAAAATTTATAATAATGAGAGAATAACATCAAAATAATATAACTATATATATAGATATGAACAATGGGAATATTACATCTCCTCACATCAATTTTGCACTCATCAAATTCATAAATCATATAAACCAATCTAGAAAGAGTAATATGCGCCTATAGTCTCTAACCATTTGGACTATTATGAGTATGTAAACAAGTATTCTTGTGAGATACATGATGGATGCTCAAGCATTCTTATATAGGTAAAATTCCAAGAGCTCACACAGTCTCTCGAAAACCTACATGGAAGATCATATGGACTTTCTACCCAAAGGATCACTCATTCTATTAGAAAAAAATAAGGCTTCCAAATTCTTCCGTACAACAGCCCACATGGTCCCACAAATAAACTTCTTTCATAGACCCAGATTAACCCATGTGCTACTCCATTCTAAAACAACACAAGAAATTTCACATCTTAATCAAGACATAACAAAATCCATTTCAAAATCCATTTCTTTAATCAATAATTCCATTTCCTGAAAACACCTTCATGAAGGTAATACTTTTCTAAAACAAAATTATAAATTGATTTTAATCTAAACAAACTCTTTTAACAATTTATTCAAATATTGGATGGGTATCCAAGACACACCCATTTAGAAAACCCCATATTAAATACCAATTTTTGAAAAAAATATTAAGAACGCATCAAATAGGGAATTCACCCAAGAATAAAGCATTCAAAGGGACATTGAAAAAAACCATAGGTGAATTGAAATTTAATAGTATTCCATGGAAAATTACCTTAAATTGAGACACCTACCTCAAATTTCATCCAATGCTCATCTCCATTAAGGAAGTCCATACATAAGAGGTAGAACTAAGAATCACAAAAGTAATAAACAATAAATAGAACCAAAACCACCATTAAAAACACTATATTCTTCTAACACCACCCCTAGGGTTCCTCAACTATATATAATTGGAAGAATAAGGCATGGGGAATGTAAATGAGGATGTAATCAAAGAGGTATCGACTTACCTCATGAAAAAACTACATGAAACCAAGAGGAAATTCACCGAGGAAGGAAAGGGGTTGATTTGAGGCCAAGGGAGGAGGCTAACAATTTCAAGGAGGGAAAATGGGGGCCATGGGCTAAAATATTTATATGGGAAATTTTAAAATTTTACCATTTTTATTGAGATTGATAGGGTTTCATGGTTTTGCCTCAGAGTTAGGAAAACCATGCGGAAAATATACGGGTGCAACAATGTAGACAAAATAGGCCATAACATTTCATCTTAGGTGTTAAATGGTTTGTAAAACTATTATAAATCTATGGGTTACCGCACTATAAAAAATTATAGCACCCCTTCTACAGGTACCGCTTGGTCAAAAAATTATTCACTAACCATGCACCTTGATCTGTCTACTAAAAAACTCCTGATTTCAACCCCCATCACCCCGATAACTCCACAAACAATGTCAAGGATAAAAAACACTAAATAATATGTTTCGATGACTCAAGGGGTGTTAAAATTAAAATATAATGAATTTATTGAAGATAGTCATCACTTAATGATGTAGTGAAATGGAGAAGGTTCTCAATAAGACCTATTATATGTGGTGTTATTATGATCAATGATCCTGATAGATTCAAAAACCTATAAAGTAATTATATATTAAAGTCATTAAACTGAATAATTTTAAGGTGATATTCTTTAAAAATATTATTCATGATAGGAAAATTTGAAATTGGAATAAAATTCTAGGATTTCAGAATTTTTTTTGATGAAAATGTTATAAATTTTGTGGATAAATTAATTATGTTGTTAATATACGCTATAGAGAATATACACAATCTATAAAGTATGAATGACTATAAATTTGGTTGGATGAAGACATGTTTTTCAAAGTAATTGGTCTTCGAAACATTTTCCTCATTTGAGGATATAATGACAAGTGATATCAAGAATAATAAAGAGTTCTCCAAGTCTTATATTTTAAAAGGAGAAAGAGAAAAAGTGGATGGATGAGAATCTTGTAGAAAAAAATAAAAATGGAGAAGAAGGGAAAGGTATAATTTCCATCATGTAATAAATATTGGACGAAACACCGTAGTGAATTCTTGAAGGGATTTGGAGTTCATTACATATGTATAGGGAAATAACATCAATCTCATGAGTGAAAAGGAAGGGGAGAAGATATCAATATTTGATACTTCAATTATAAGGAGATGAGACAATATTCTAATAAATTCTAAATCATTAAGAGAATTCATTTTAAAAGTTTACTATAGAGAATTTCAAGTCCTATATAATTATCAGGATGGATATTGATGTTATAAATGATGTGTAGTAGTTAATTTGGAAAAAACTCACAGATATCTTGTAACCACTTAGATAACACAAATACTAATTTATTTTCATGTCTTGTTAATATTCATGATTATATTTCAGGGATTTATATTCATTATAATAATTTTATTATATTCTAAAGTCGAGAAAAAGAAATTACTCTTTTCTAACCAAATTGATATTCATGAAATATACAAGTTTATTTGAAATAACAATTTCAAAATATTAGTAATTAAATTTGATAAAATGGAGATTATTTTTTGAATCGTCATATAAAATTTTTCTTTGTGTGAATTTTTAGGACATATATGAAAATATTGATTTTTAGATGAATACTAAAAAATACTGATTTAAAAAAAACATCAAATTTTCAAGTAATTTCAAAGTCACATTATTTTTATGATTTTATTTAATTAAAACTTAGGTACTTTTATTTAGAAAAAATCCAAATCATTCAATAGGAACCATAATTATTCATGATATTTTTATAATATCATTTATATTCTTAAACATGTATTTTTTAAAAATTGATTTCTCACTGTGTTTTATAAACTTATTTTAAAATATGTATATCCAAATTATATAAAATGAGTATTGAAAAATGGATTTCATAATTTGAATCAAGATATGACATTTTTTAATGAGGCGTATTTCATTTTTCTCATAATTAATTGTAACCATGGAAATAAGTTTTCACCACTGTAACAGGTAAAACTGTTTAATTAAGGTCAAACCTAATTGATAAGGTTACAAAATCATATCTTTAATCTTATTGGATACAATTATTTAATAATGTATCACATTATATTCAATAATGAATTGAGTTTCCACACTTTCTATTGAATAACAAAATATAATAATTTAAATATTTTATTAATTTCAAGAGTATCACTCCCCTCACCTATAAAAGCGCTCCCCCTCCCATCTCTTATTTTCACACGTTGATTCATTTATAATGACCTAATATTACCCCAAATACCTTTAAAAAATCAATAACCTTGTTCTAGAGGTCCTAGTATCACTAAAACACTAAACCTAGGATGCTTAATGTGTACGCCAAATAAGGTTTTCAAAGAACATGAGTTAGAGGACATATAAAAATAGACGAGACTTAAGGTTTAAAAAAATTATTAAAACCTTACCTTAAATAATTCCTTCTATATACTCTCCTTCATATCCATGTAATTCAATAAATTTGAAGACTTTTCTAATTTATAGATCAAAGATTTTTGAAATTTATTTCCAATTACTTTTTACTTCTTTTTTTTCCAAAGGAATCATTTAAAAATTTACCATGCATGTCATTT
This sequence comes from Viscum album, assembly GCA_963277665.1. Classification (NCBI taxonomy): domain Eukaryota; kingdom Viridiplantae; phylum Streptophyta; class Magnoliopsida; order Santalales; family Viscaceae; genus Viscum; species Viscum album. The sequence goes on along the minus strand of OY728139.1, from coordinate 681,258,480 downwards.
TGAATTGTTTACCAAAGTGAAAATAATGTTCTTTTAACATAAATGAATTAGACATATTTTAACACCATTAAAACTACTAATCATTATAAATATTAATCATTAAGTTTTCATGTTTTTAAGGAATATGTTATTTTTATTCTTTTAGGAATATTCATCTGAATTATTTTTCAAAAGAAATAGATATTTATCTACATTTTATGTAAAATATTAATTTGATTTTTATGTCAGTTAAAATTACATTTTCAAGGGTTTTATGATTATTTTTTCAATATTTTTAATGTTTTGTTTAGGATATTGTACTTTAGAGTAATAGATGATGATAGGGGAGCCATATATAGAACATAAAAAAGGTGATCATGATAAATCTCTCAAATGCAATGGGTAATGAATAATATTCTAACGAAAAAGATGAGGGAGAACGAATTGTAGGTTAATACTATGTAATTAATTAGGAGTTAGTTATTTCTGAAATAGGTTAAACATGAGTGATCATAGGTTATGAGTATTGTTTTCTAAGATACATATTTATTTCTTATTAAGGGGTTTTAATGAAATTTCTTTATTTCATGGGGAATGAAATGTTTATGAACATTTAATGGTTAATACTTGGTTTTCAAAGAATAAATTAATGAGTTATACAGAAAATCATCTTTACTTAATTATTTAATGTGGTACTAATGGATTTCAATGGTTTTTTTAGAAAAGGATTATTTTCTCAGGATTATGCATTTTATTTATGTTCTGATTATTTTATTGTTAAAAAGACAATCACTTTCTTGGGTTTGGATACTTTTTACTAGAATAATATGATTCCATTTTTTATGTATCTGAATGGGCCTTTTTTCTCATCCCATGTTTCTAATTTTTTTATAGGATATAACATTGTGTAATAACTATTTAATGTTGATTTTTTTATTTAGAATCATCTTAAAAGAAGAGAATGTGTCTTCAATGAAATTAGTGTTTAATCACCAATCCATGTTTTGTGAAAACATTGTACAATGTGTGGATGTGTCTTTAAGTTTTTTACTTGTTTTTCCTAATTATATAAAACTATAAATCTAAAAGATCATGAGAATATTATAAAATAAAAACCTTTTTATAAATCATGTAACTATGGGTTGTTTATGATATGGGGTTTTATAGTTGAAATCATAGAAAAGGATTGGATAACATCATAGTTTAGATTGATATTGAAATAAACTTATGAGAGTTTTTAATTTATTTTTATATTTTAGTGATATATATTATAAATATTTACTTATTAAGTAATCTAATCCTTGTTTATTCATAATGGTGGTGGAACCATGAAAGATAGTAACTAAATTCTCCATATATGAATGTGTCTATAGTTAAGTATTTCATGAATGAACACCCCATGACATTCAGTGGATCCTAACACATGGTAAAAAGGTAAATGATGAATTAATTCATTGGAGAATATATTTGATGTTTTGGGATTTATGGAATGTTAAATTAAATCTCTTTATAACTACTATCTTCAATGTCAAACTGATAAATGGTGGTATATAATTATGAATATTAAAGAAAAAAAGATGAGATTATTTCCATGATGTAGATGGTATTTAAAGATATTTTCACAACGAATAATTTTCCAAATTTATATGACTTATAAAAAAAATAAAATTTATTGAGTTGAAGAAAAGGGAAGAATCCTAAGTTGTGGTTTATAAAGAAAAGTATAGAAAACTGGATAGGTACACAATTAATTTCATTTTGAATTATTCGGATAAAATAAAAAGATTTTATTAAGGTATAAAAAAATATAATGAAGGGTGTTATACTCTTGTAAATATAATGTATAGAGGAGGTTGTTCATTATATTGGGAGATTTGAGATGGATTTTTTTGACTCTTATATACTATATAAAAATAAGAGTAAGAAATGGTCAAGGTGGAAATAAATAGAGAAGTGTTCAACCATGAAACCTATAGGTAACCCCCACAAATGTTCCAAACATGGGAAATAAATTTAAAATAATGTTGAATAAGATAATGAAATTTTTAACAATGTAGTAATCCCATTAACTTGTATCATCAATGCAAGGAAAAGAGTTCTAATTGGACAGGTAATTGGAATATAGATAGTCATCCAGTAGTGATAAATTTTAGTTATAATGAGTTGGATCATTATTCTAATTATTGTATAAAGTTGGTTAATCATGGTAGAAATCATCAAGATCAGAATCATAAAGGTGTGGTAGAGTATTTTTATACTACTACAGAAGTTGTGAGGCCCTAAAATGATGTAGAAAGAAATGAAGTTAGATATAATAGTACAATCTAATGATGGTAGTATTTATTCAAAAAACAATTATTCGAACATTCATATCATCCTAAGTGGAATGGTTTTTCTAAAAAACTTATTTCCTTTCTTTTATTGGAGTTATAAATTGTTTGTTTTATGAACCGTGTTTAAATTAATCAAGATATTTTATATTTAATAGTTAAAGAATTCATATTCAATTTTTAGATTTATTTTCAATTCATATATAGGAATATGTTCATATGTTTTTTAATATATCAAGAATCTAAGAAACTAACAAAATATGGGTGTTTAATATGTATTACAAATATTAATGAAGAAAAGGATAGTATATAAATTAGAGATATGGTTGTAATAAATTAAATATATGGATGTATTTATTGGTGATTTTCTTAGTGTTACTCTAGAGTAGGAAGTGACATTTTCTATTTATGTAGTTCCTAATTCAATGCCAATTTCAAAACACCCTTATCGTATGGGTCTAGTATATGCTTTCAAATTGGAAAAATTAGTTTAATTATTTTCATGATACAGGATTAATTCACCCTTGAACATCACTCTGGGATTCATTTTTTTAAAAGTATAGTTCCATAAGTCTTTTTATTAACTATAATGCAATCAATAACATCAATATTATGAATAAGTTTCAATTGACATATTTTGATTATTTTTTGATCAAATCTAGGGAGTTAATTATTTTTCAAAGATTGAATTAGGTCAGGATATAATAAACTAAATATGGATGAGGAAAAAAAATCTGAGGATGGAATTCCATACTATGTATGGCCATTATGAGATTGAGGATAAGGATTCAGAATTGATGAACAAAGAAACCATATTTATGGATCTTATGAATAAAATTTTCCATTATAATTTGTGTAAATATTTTGTGGTATTTCTTGATAACATAATTTTTTATTATAAATGTTATTAGGAACATGAGACACATCTATGTATAGTTCTATATGCATTAAAATAAAATTAGTTGTATAGAAAATTTATAAAATCACAATTTTTGTTAAAAAAGATTTTATTACATGGGAATATTGTTTTTAAAGAGCAAATAAATGTTGATCCTATGATAACTAATGTTTTGTAAGAGTAAACAAGTCCAATAAATTTCAATGAAAATCAATGTATTCTTTTATTAGTGGTTTACTGCTAACAGTCTATTGAAAATGTTTCTCATTTATTATCTCCACTGACAAAGTAAACTCTAAAAGGAGTTAAATTCATCTGAAAAGAGGAAGGTGAATAATTTTTTAGGAATTTAAAATAAGTGTCATTAATGATCTGGTATTTTCATTTCTAAAAAGAAATAAATAATTTATTGTTTATAGTGTGGATTATTTGAGTGGATTTGATTGTGTCTTGATTCAATATGACTAGGTAATTTCATATTCTACACATAAATTAAAATTTAAGGATAATAATTACTTTGGGAATGATATTGAAAAATCAGTAGTGGGTATCTCTTTAAAAATTTGGAGGAGTATTTTATATGGGTTGAAGTGAAAATTATATATTTATTATAAAATTATGAATTATATAATCATTTAAAAATATTTGAAAATGAGGTTGAGATGATGGTTGGAACAAATTAAAGACTGTGATTTCACGATACACTATCACCAAGGTAAAGAAGACAAGGTAGATGATTCCTTGAGTTTCAAATATAATTTATCATTATCCAATTAAAATTTGGAACATGATAATTTGGTTATTGATTAAATGATTTTTTCTAAGAAATATTCATATTGAAACTCCCTCCCTTTTAGTCTAAGTGTCACTACAATAATCTTTTTGAGATATATTAAATAAATCTCAATAAGAAGATCATGATTTGAATGAAAATGTAGAATTATTCATGAATGATAGGTTTCCTCTATTTAACATTTAAAAATAATGTGTTATGATGTTTAGAAAGAGGTTGTGTATGATATGTCATTACCAATTGAATAAGTAATGGTAATGTGATGCTCATAGAATTCCATTTAATTTTTATCCCTATAATACTAAAATATATAGATATCATTGAAAGTACTATTGGAGGTGTATAATTAATGATGATTTATTGGGTTATACCATGAAATATTTTACTTATTAATAGGTTAAAACTAAAAAAACAACATAATGGGATGTGTCAACCTTTTTAAGGTGCTGAATAGGAATGAGAGAATATATCCATGGATTTATTTGTGGGATTTACAAATACATATCATGGTAATAATGTAACATTGTTTATTTTAGATCATTTTACAAATTATGATCATTTTATTCATATTTGAATTAATATGTCATTGTACCCACTTGTTAGAATTTAACATAAAAATATAAGCATGTTAAATGGATTCCCTCTCTCTATTTTATCAGTTTGTGATCATAAAATTACCCATAAAATTTTAAAGGAATTTATATGTCTTTGGGTAGAGAATGCAATAATATAATGGATATTTTGGAATAAATAATTCAAATTATTGAAGATATTCTTCAGGATTTATCATAATATTATCAGGGGAGTTAGTATCAATATAATTTATCGGTATAATTCATATAATAATAATTATCCTTATAGTATAAAAATGGAATTTTTTGAGGAATTATATGGAACGTCATGTTGAACTCCACTTTTCAAGGATGAATTTTAAAAAATAATGATTTGGGTATTGTAATTGGTATAATATATATTGGATATAGTAATGACGATTCATGAAATTAAGAGGTAAGATTAGGCCATGAAAAATATTTATAAATGTAACTGATGGAATGATATCTCTTCTGAGGTAAGAGGTCTTGTATTCTTATTATATATCATTAGAAAAGTTAAATCTGTTTTGATATAAAAGGAAAATTATGTCAATGGTATATTTGAACATATAAAATTTTGAAAGTACATAGGATCAATTTCAAACTTAGTGTCATTTTTTACATGTTTTCTAAGGTATATGATATGTTTTATTATTTTTTGTTAAAGAAATATGTACCTAATGAATCTTGTGTCTTGAGCCCTAAATAATTTTTATTGGAAGATAATATTCCTTATAAGGAAAATATAGTTCTAATTCTGGTCATATAGAGTTGGTTTTTCCAAATAATGGGACTCACTAGGTTAGGTTTTTTTAAAAAACAAAATTTTTTAAGAAGTATCATGGGAATCCAAAAAATCTATGAAAGAAAAAAACAATCACCAATTTAAGTAATAAATAAAATTATGAATATGAAATTTCATCAAGGGGGAAGAATATGGAAAACTGGGTAATGCTAATTATAAATTAATTTCATTTTTTGTAATATTGAAAATTTGTTTTTATAGAGCCATATTTACAATACTAAATTTAAATAATTCTTCAGTTAAAAAAAATTATATTTTTTTTAAAAAAACCATCTATCATGAATTATATCATTTTTTAAAGTTTAATTTCTAAATTAAATTAATTGAATTTGAAAAAAAGAAATTCATTTTTTGTATTATCATATCAATTTTAGGTTAGGGGGAATTTATTGGGTTTTTCTAAAAATATTTTTTTTGGGAGATTAGGGAAAAAATACAATTTTTTATAAAAAATGTCATTTATTTTCAAGTCCATGAATAGAAATATACTAGTTCAAATTTTCTTAAATTTAAAAATATTATATTTTTAATAAAAGTAATCTAGTTAATTCTATAGGAATCATAATTATATGTTATTTTTGTATAAAACCATTTATATTTTCAAAACAATTAGTTTTGTAAAAATGTGTTTTTATTGAATTTTTTAAAATTATGTTAAAAGTAATATCATTCACTTATATAAATTGAATACTGAAAAATAGATTTGAAAATATGAATCCAGAGTTTCAAATTTAGTTATGGTTTCAATTTAGTTTTCTGTTATAATGAACACTTTCCTTGGTAAAAACTTGTCACCACGGTAAAGGGTAAACCAAGTTATTTAATGGTAAAACTAAGTGATACAGTCAAAATGTATTATATCTAATCATATTTTATGATATATGGTTGATTATTATAACCTAAAATTAAAAAATTATTTTATCTACTTCAAATTTCCCATGAATAACACATTATATTACTATAATGTTTTGAATAATTACAAGAGTTACACTCCCCTCAACTATAAAAGGCCTCTCCCTCTCTTCTCACAATAAAATACATTGAGAAATTTAGGTCAACCAAACCCCAACTAAATACCATGGAAAATTCCCATCCCAAAACATAGAGGTATTTATATCACCAATAGACCAAACCTAGAAGGGTTTTGGTGTAAAACAAAGAATTTTTTCAAAGAAAAAGAGTTTGAGAAACGTAAGAATCATGATTTGGATAAGGTAATTGATTTTTAATTAAAACCTTATATTAAAGTATCATAAAAAATATTTATAATACATATCAATGTTATTAAAACTTTCCTAAGTAGGTTATTATTTTTTCATAAAAAATTGATAAAACCTATTTCCAACTACTTTTAACATTCTTTTTCAATGTATTAAAAAGTATTCTTTTAAGCATATACCATTATTGTCATTGGGACTTTTTCAAAAAATTGAAATAAATTATTTTTTAAAATATACCATTTAAAGTACATTTCCTTCTATCATATCTATTATTAATATTTAATATTCCACTTTATGTTTTCAATGTTTTTTTAAATAATATCATATTCATTTTCTTTTTTGAATATTTTTCTTAAATCATTTTTGATATAAAGTAATATTTCTAGGAATTTTTATGAGAAAATAGAAAGTGATATTACTTATTGGTTCAAATCAATTTTTATGGGATTTATTATATAAGGAAAAATCTTGAACTTTTTTTGTCCATGAGATAGTAATTTATCATTATAGATTATGAAAAGTGACCTTATATAGCTCATGATGATAAGTGATTGTGATATATATGTCTAACGCATTAGGTAATGGTTTTTCCTCGAAGGTGAAAATCAAGGGAAATAAAATGGTATTTATTCCTATAGAATATAATATTCCTAAATTAATACTAACATTAGTGAACATTATATATTAATATGATTTTCAAAAAACTTATTTAATGACTCATAAGTGTTTTTATGGTAATATTTTGATTTCATGATGAATGAAATGGTTTTAAAATTTTAATGGTGATTTTTTCAAGGAATGTTTTAATGATTTCTCATATACCTCATGCTTCCAACCAGGTTTCCAATGTTTTTGTTAGGTTTAAAAGGCTTTTATTGATCAATGATTGATTTTATCTAGTGAAAATGTGTTATTTATTTGTTCAATGTATTAAAATGAAAAAGGTAACCATATTCGAGGGTTTTCATGAAATTTATTAGACAAATGATATTAGTTTGTTTTTATATCCAAAACATAGCATTATTTATTCACATGAAACTTTATTAAATGTTTTTATAAGATCTATGGGTGTATGTGAACAATATCAAGGTAAATATTTTGGATTTGGAATCATCTTAATATATATAAATTATCTTGAATAAAACATGTGTGTAAACTTTAAATCCTGTTTTCTAGAAAAATGAAGTATATATAGAAGTTTCCACTTTTTATTTAATGTTTTTCCTGAATCTATAAATCACTAAGCATAAATGATAATCAGAATCTATGAATGTGAAACCCTTGTTATAAATCATTAATTACATGTAGTTTATATTACATGGCCTAAAATATCTAATACATCATTTGATGGGGGATATATAATTTTTTTTAAATTGAGTAAATAATCAAAGAACATTGAATCATGACATAATACATTAAAGAATTTTTTTCAACTATGTTACTGAATATATCATTGTTTTTAACAAAAATATATTGTGCATGGATTAATCTAGTTGCAAACCAATTTTTTTTATATTTTTTTTTATTTGTATAATTATTATGATTGAAAAAATGTAATTAAATAATTTTTTATTAAGATAAATGGATGATAATATTTGAGGTTGTTAATGAATCTCTTTTCAATATGAGAGACTTTATTTCATAAGTCATTCCTAGAACCACCTCCTCTCGGTCTTCATAATGAAATTCTTAGAGAAGAGGAAGATAAAATAAAATCAATGAAACACAAGGATATCCTAATAATAAAATATGTATATATTATACATTATGGAATTGATATATTTTATGATAAATTACCTTAATATATAATATAGAAGTATAATTCTCTATTAAATATACCCATAATGAAAAGACAAAATCTAAATCTCTCTAAGAATAGATCCTGTAGAATTTTTGGAATTCAAGAAACAACCAAAGAGATTTTTGTAGAAAAGTATACACATTCTACAATGTCTCAACTTGGGAACAATCTATTAAATGAGTAAATAATATTTATGAATCTATTAAATTTTTCATTAATTATAGGAAAATAAATTCTATTATTATTGAGAACATATACCCTTTACCATGTATTGATGATATATTTTTAAAAATTAAAGGTAATAAATAATTCTCAATGGGTGACCTTTTCATTGGATGTTATTAATTAAATTATATGATTGTTGAAATTCAAAATATTACTTTTCATATATGGAATTGAAATTATGTGTTCACAGTAATTCCCTTTAAATTAAAAACACACTCTATATATTTATGGATTTGATGATTATATAATTTAAGGATTATATCTATAATCTCTTTGAGGTATTTATTGATAATATATTTTTATAATTTAAGATCTTGGAATGAAAAGAGAAGAATATATGGATTTTATGATATAAATTAAGAGTGATAGTTATATGGAAAATTCATAATGTGTGAATGTTAGCTTTAATAATTTTCATTTCTTATATATTTTGTCTCCATAGATGGAAGATAGTTTGACCCTACAAAGAGACAAGTTGTTTAGGAACTTCCAGAATTAATTAATAAGACAAAAATCTATATTTTCATTAGGTTAGATTATTATTACCAGGTATTTATTGAAATTTATTATAATTAGACTACTTATTAAGCATCTTTTATTGTAAAGTGGTCATATTCAAGTGTATAATGGAATGTGTAAAATTTATTAAGAACTAAAAAAGAAAAAATAATGCAATAGAATTAATATTATCAATATTTAATGAAATATTTTTTATATTTATGGATATATCAAAGTAAAAACAATGATGAATTATTATAAAAAATGTGAGATTTTTTTCTTATTTATCAAGGAAATTAAATACCCCTGAAGGAATTTATCCGAAAAAATTTATAGAGTTAGTTGTAGTTTTCTCTTTGATGATATAGATACTCTATTTGTATAGTGAAAGATATGACATATATATAGATCAAATGATTTTTTAGTATATATTCATTTAGAAAAAGATGAACATTATGAAAATGATATGAATAAAACTATTCATGGACTATCACTATATGATGCAATATCACTCTATAATGGAAAAAAATGTGGTAGATACCTTGAATGGGAAGGATCATGCAGTCATATCCATTTTGAAGATAGAAAAGGATCCAATATTCATGGACTTAATAAATATTTTTAAGGAAATTATTTGTTAAGGGGAAACAACATCACTTTTAAAAACAAATGTTCTACCATCATTACTAGAGAAGATAATGATATTTTAGCAAGATGAAAATGGTCTATAAAACAAATATAATTCTATAGAAGATGTAGAATCAATAAATTTAAAATTTTAAGATGTTGTTTTCTAAGAGAATAAATATACTATTTAAACATGAGATGAATAAATAATTGTGAAATTGATCCCAAATCTCAAATTACAATATAAAAGTCGAAAAATAATCAAGTATAGGGGGTCTGTTATTAACAAATATTAATGAATATAATGGATATTTAAATTTATGACCATGTGTTATTAATATTGATATATCAACAATTAAATACTAAGAGATAAATTCTAAATGGTGTCATGTAACTTCTCCCTATAATATTATGGAAGTGGAAAAAGTTCACAATGGACACTAACACATGAACTTTAAAATAACCAAGTTGAATAATGAAATGTGAGATATCATGGGTCACATTATGGATTGTTTTAATTTATTTGAAACAAAAGAGTGTACACCACTCGAGAGACCAACATGAATATATAGTAATGAAGTTCTAAGGCTTTAGGGTGAACCTCTAGAAATTGTATCCAATTTCTACCCCTGTTTCTCATTGAGATTCCAGTAGATCCTTTATAAGTATTTGAACATATATATAAATTTGAGAACTACCTATCACCCTCAAACATATGGTTAATTTGAAAGGAATATCCAAACACTATAAGATATAATGGGGTTATACTCACCTAATATACAATGAACTTGTGGCTAATATCTACATCTTATATAATTTTCAACAAATAAAAACATCAATTTGAGAAAATTAATGAAACCATATAAAGCCTTACATAAAAAAATGTGTCGTAATCCAACTAGATTGGAAGAATTTTTCAGAAAGGTGTTTTTTACCAATACTAGTTGAAGAGACAACTAAGTTGTTGGGAATGTGTTGTCTTAACAATACTCTACAATTTATGATGATTTTGATGTTTAGAAATACCCTTGTTTGTTTTCTAATGAAGTTTTGTTGAGTGAGTTCTATAGGAATTTATATTTTGTTTTAAATAATTTAGCATTTAGTAATGAATATGGGAACACTATTTTCAACCCTACGTCCAGAAAGTAAATGTTTGGTTCATCATCCCTACATTACATGGAAAATTGAAATGCTGGTGTATGGTATCAACCATACATTACGTTAACATTTTTTCCTTTGGATCAACATCCTTATATTCAGAGAATCTTCAAATGTATAGATCAAAAACCCGATGATGGAATTAGGATTTATAGTTCATACCCTATGTACAAAAAAGTAGAATGTATGGTTAATCAATGCTACGTTTAGGGACATAATATCAAAAGTTAAACATATAGATTATCATCCGTACGCTAATTATGTTCCCTATACTACCTAAAGGAGCCCTGTGATATATAATGGAACCCTATGCTACGCAAAGGAACCCTACACTATACGAATGAACCCTACATTGTGTTCTAAATGGTGATGTTTTTTAAGAAACATTTTTAATATGAGATTGCTGAAATGGTCAAGTCAAAATTATATAATGATTCAAGGATTTTTTTGATTGATTCAATGAACTATGTTCATCGAAGAAAACAAATCCTGTTTCTTTGGGAAGTTATGACTCCCTTGGTCAATTAGAATTTGAATTTCTGTTATCAATTAGGCCATTCTTTAGGATTTGGAATACTGAATCATGTGTTCTAATATATATATATATATATATCTAATTGATAATAAATCCATATATGTGATTGTATTATTCAAATTATATCTTACAATTCTGGTGTGACGAATGTTCGATTCTGAAAGAACCCATATTTTGGAGATATACATGTTTAATATTTTACTGTTGTTTTATGTTGCTATATTATTTAAGATCTTTTTGAAACAATGATGGCTTCAGATTATCTCATTCTTAAAGATATTATTTTCTGAAGAAGAGGATCCATCAATTCTAAGTTTCTTACTTTTGCAACTATAAAGAACAACCTGATCCTTTTAAGTCAAACTCTTTAGATTTATTAGAGTATGAAATGATTGTACTTAGTTGTGGGGGAGTATCATCTTCTTGATCAATGATTTGGTTTACTAGTTCTCTGTTAAATAACCACAAAAGTTTGTTTTTAGTGTTTTTTTAAAGGAGTTAACTACTTGCACTCAGTTATAGATTCTTAGTAATGCGATAAGAGGACCATTCTTGTTTAATTTACCAAGATCATAGATAGAGTGATTGGTATAGTGGACTAAGGGATATTTATGCCTCAAACAACTATATATAGCTATATTCATTACTTCTTTTTATCCACTTAATATTTTTATTCAAAATAAAAACACTGAATATTTGTATAATCACAGTGGTTGTCAAAATCCATAATTATGGAAGATTTATGAAAACAAAAAATTCCACCCCACTAATGTTACATTATATATTCCAACTAAACAATTGGTTTTATAGGATATATTTTAGTTAAATATAGAGATAGCTGAAAAGTATAAGGTCTTTAAAAAGATGTAAATGGAAAATCCTAAAGAAAGAATTTCAAAGTTATGTGCTCCATATTTTAACGGAAATAATTATAGATGAGAAAAATATCAAATGATTATCTATATGAAGAATATTGGATTCAAATTCTACAAAAAATTATTATTCCTTATTAGATTCATGAAAATCCAGAAACTTGGGAAACAGTAATATAACTCGAATATGATATGAATTCCAAGGAAATGAATGATGTTATTTTTAATCTTGAACTAGATGAATTCAATCATGTTTTAAAATGTCCAACCTACTATGAAATGTTTAAAACTATTTCAGTTTCTTATGATGGAAAAAATAATTCCAGAAAGATGTGATCTATTAAAGGTAATATAATGTTTGAACCAGTTATAAGTGTTTATGGTGAAATCATCACTCATATGAATGGAAGGCTTACAAAACTTTTCTACCACATTACATCCTTAGGTGAACCAATCAAACAATATGATCATGGTTTGAAAGTACTCTGAGTACATTGTTTAAAATGGAATGGAATAACTGCTACAATTAATCAATTATCATCTATCAAATATTTGAAAATGAAAGAACTAATAGGGACACTAAGGATGTATGAATTAGAAACTTAGGATGAAGATGAAGATAATAATATTATACTAAAGAAATAAAATACTTCTATGAAATTGAAATCTCATAAGCATATCAGATTTTTAAAGAACAAAGTCAAAGAATAAGAAAAATTCAGATACATCAGATTCTGAAATGGAATTGGGTCAACTTTCTAGAATTTTCAGAAAATTTTAAAATAAGAAAATATGATTTATAAATTCCATAAAAATGTATGATAAATTACCAAGAGAAGTTTTTTGATATGAATTCCAGAAATTGGGGCATATTAGATATGATTTTCCTAAACTAATTGATAAATGAAAAAGGCTAGAAAAGAGATATCATAAAAAATGATGATTATGATCAAAATATAAAAATAATAATGAATGGTACATAGATTGTATCTGAAGACTCCAAAATCCCTTAAAACTATGATTCAGAGAAGAAGAAATCAAAACTAAAATCCAATATGTGGTTTATGTATGAAAAGGAAAAGGTAAAAAAATATTACTCTTCTGATTTTGATAATAGTAGTTTCTCAAATGATAAATTAGAAACCTACTTCTCTTTGATAGAAAAAAATATGATTATATCATACAAATTCACAAGTCCTTAAAAACCATTCATAATGATGTTTTAGATGAAATAGATACCATTAAAAAAAACCAACAGCTAATTTAAAAAATCAACTCATTTTCTACATACTGTGCAGATCATGAAAAAAGGATAAAAATATTACAGGATGACGTGGAATCTTATAAGAGTGCTTATCTTATTTTTATTAAATGAGAAAATAAATTAAATGAAATTCTTGGAAATAATATCATTAAAAGGGAAATATTCATAATAGGAAGTATGAGTGAAAGATCAAAATTGTATAAAACTATCTTTTTCTCAAATCTAAAAATGTTATTTGTTATCATTGTTAGACAAAATAACATATAAATAATAATTTTTATTTGAAAAATCTTCAAATTAGTGGTATTAAAAGAGCCTTTGTATCTAAATGTTTTTTTGTAAATAAAGTGATATATTTTGTAGAAATATAAAGAAAATTTGGATTCCTAGATCATTTCTTGCTATTACAGCGGAACTCTAGAATATATGTGTATCAAAATGAACATATATTTAATTAATTTTTCATGATACATTTCATAGTAACAAATAAGCTATATAGTTTATATACAATGTATCTTTCAGGAATATGAGTGTAAATCCATCAAACATTCTTATGCTAACACAAATAGATGGAGGTTATATAACATTTGGTGACAATGCCAGAGGAAACATTATTAGAGTTGGAATAATTAGATATCCAAAAACTATCTCAATCAAAAAAGTACAATATTTTTAAGAATTAATTCACAATTTTTTAACTATATCTCAACATTGTGATAATGTATTTCATCTTGATTTATCTAACAATTCATGTTATTCCTTTAAAGATAAATTGCATGATAATGTTTATACTTTGTATTTAAATTCTATGTGTAAATAGAATGTGAATTGTTTAACTTTTAAGACAAATGAATTGTGTATCTTTTTGAGGACATGGACACTTTAATATATATGATTTTCATAAATTATCAAAAATACAATTTGTTTCCAATTTTCCTAGTCTTATGTTTGACATTGATAGATTCTGTGAAGCATTCCAAATTGGAAAGAAACACATATATGCTTTCAAAACAATTAACAAAATCACTACATATAAACCTCTAGTACTATCAATATGGATTTTTTGGACTATCAGGGGAAGAATGTCTGGCTGGTGAATTATATGTTTATGTTTTAGTATATTATTATTCTAGATTTTTTTGGGTATATTTTATAAAACCCAAAAAATGAAGATTTCACTATTTTAAAATGTTTTTCTTAAATTGTTCAAAATGAAAAATGTTTTAAAATAATACAATTAAGAAGTGATCATGGTATAGAATTTGAGAATCAAGAATTGAATTCTTGTTTCTCAACTCTAGGTATTAACCACAACTTCTCTACACCATGAAAAACTCTAAAAAATTGAATTATATAATGGAGAAATATAACAATTCAAGAAATTTCTTGGATTATGTTGAATGAATAGAATATTCTTACCCAATTTTTAGAATAAGATATATGAAAAATCTGTTATATTATGAATAGAGTTTTAATAATACCTATATTAAAAAAGACACCATCTGAACATTGGAATAAAAAAAAACTTAATTAAAGTAGTTTAATTTTTTTATGTTCTGTGTATATCTTGAATACTAAGTAAAAACATGGTATGTTCGATCCAAAATCTGATAATGGAATATTTTTTGGATATTCTACTACCTCCAGAGCTTATAAAGTGTTTAATAAAAAGTCAAGGATTGTATAAGAATTAGTTCATGTGATGTTTGATGAAATTGTCCCTTTTATTGAAGAGATATATAAAATTGATGAAGTTACTAACTCTCTTGATAACATGATACTTGAATCCCTTGAAAATGATTTTGAAAAAGATATTAATAAAATTCAGTCAAGTTCAGAAGAACATGATACTCAAAAACATGAATGTAAATTTCCTAGTCAGTCAAGAACTCTAAAGAACCACCCTTTATAAACTGTTATAGGAGACCTAGACACTGAAATTAGAACAAAAAGTGTAGGAATTCTAGTAGAATTATACGCATTTTATCTCTGTTAGAGCCTATGAATATTGAATAATTCATGGAAGATGAGAGTTGGATGTTAAAAATGCAAGAAGATCTAAACCAATTTAAAAAGAATGAGTTTTGGAGACTAGTATAAATACTAACCAATTATCCAATCATAGGAACTATGCGGATCATTAAAAATAAACAAGATGAATAAGGGATAATAACCAGAAATATATCCATATTAGTAACTAAATTATATAATCAATAATAAGGTATATATTATGGTGAAAACTTTTCCACTATGGCTAGATTATAATCAATTTTAATTATTTTACCTTATACATCTCATATAAATTTTAAATTATATAAGATTGATGTTAAGTATGCCTGTTTAAATGGTTATTTAATGGAGGATGTTTATATTGAACTACCCCCTTTTGAAAATTCTAAAATACCAAATTATTTTTTTAAACTTACTAAATATATCGATGGACTAAAAAAACACCTAAATCTTGGTATTAACAATTAAGTTACTTTTTTTTGAAAATGGATTTACTATTGGATTGATAGATCCAACATTTTTAAGAAAATAGTTTTTTCTAATATTTTATTTGATCAAATTTATGTTGATGATATTATTGTTGGTTCAACTAATAAAAAAATTTGTAATGGTTTTTTAAATTTGATGCAAAAAAAATTGAAATGAGTATTAGGGGAGAAGTGTATTTATTTTTAGGAATTTAGATTTATAAAAAATATTATAAAAATATTTTTATTCAAATTTATTTATTTATTGAAAAATAATTACTTGAAAACAAAAAGACATATAAATATCATAAGTGTACAAATATAAAATTGATTTTGATGAAGCTGGAAAACCAAATTACAACAAGCTATATAATTGCATGATTGGTAGTTTTTTTATATATTACTGATAGAAGATCAGACATTAATTTTTCTATATGTATTTATGCTAGATTTCAATCAAATCTAAAAGAGTCCAATCTTACTACTGTTAAAATAATTTTTAAATATTTAAAAGGAATTTTTATTCAATCTCCACTTCACCGAAAAACATCTAATTTCAATTTAATTTCATACTCTTTATATGACATTGAAGGTCATAGATTAAATATAAAATATACCTCAGGAACCTATCAATTTTTAGTAAAATCATTAGTTTCATGGTCTAGTAAGAAACAAAACACTTTTCCCCTATCAACCGTGGAGGCGTAATATGTGTCTACTAGTAGTTTATGTGAACATGTATTATGGATGAAAAACACTATTGTATATTATACTAAGCATTAATAATATACCTATTTTATGTGACAATAAAAGTTAAATAATTATTTCCAAAAATATTATAGGCCCTTCTAAGACTAAGCACATTGATAAAAAAAATCGTTTTCTAAGAGATCATTTCCGTTAAAGGATATTTCCATAGAATTTTTTAAAACCGAATATCAACTAGCGGATATTTTTATTAAAAAAATTCTCAAGATAGTTTTGTTTTTATTAAGGGGTAGTTAGAATTATATAATATTAATTAATTTATATTAATTTATTTCTAGAATCTGTGTTTTTATTTTAGTAAGATTTATTTAAAATGTTTTAAACAATTTCATTTTATTTTATTTTTTGAACATTATTTCATTTCGATTTTATAATATTTTTCTTTTCAAAATTAAAAACATTATGTGTACATCCTTAATCAGTGCGAGAAAACCATTTTTCTTCTCCTAATATCTTTCTTCTCTCCAATACATCCTTTCAGTTTACAGATCTTCTTTAAATTCCTATTTTTCTAAAACCCAAAACTATTAGTCCCTTCATTCCTAAATACTTCAAATAAATAAACCCTATGACGATCCATAGATGCTGAGTTAGACGCATCTACATACACTTCAGGGGAAGCTCATAAAATAATCCATAGAAAGGTAATTTATTTTGATTATTTAGATTCTAAAAATCTATCACTGAAGGTATAAATGCATTTTCAATGATTGGTCTACACTTTTGGAGAAGATAACATGTCAATTTTATATGAAATAAAATTAAAGAAATTAAATAGAAATTATTCTTGTAGCCATGGATTTGAAGAATACAAAATTTTTCCCTAAGATTAATGATTTCTATGTTTTCTTTGTCCTCTGTGGAAATGGATGAGCTGATTTATTATCCGCATGAGGGGGTGTTTCATTTTGATTTATGGAATATAATAAATAGACAAAACTCATCTGAGGGAATTATGTTTTCATTTTTTTGAAACTATAACTATCAATAAGGTAATGGAAACAGAAAATTCTCCTGATTGGTGAGTGTTGTTGAATTTCATTCGATATAAGATTTTTTCTAGGACTAATGATCTTTATAAAGACCTTTACCCAGACATATAACATGTTTTTGTTTATGAATCATAGAACATTTAATTTTTCTTGGTTTATAATAATACATCTAAACCAATGCTTCCATGCGAGTGTGAAGATGGGATATTATACAATGGGAGGATCGTTTCATATTTTTTGTGTAGGAAAAAAAATATTTTCTACATTTTTATTGGTAGATCTTGTCACCATAGACATATTTTTAATGCAGTGACTTTGATGAATCATGGTATTTTTCAGAGAAATTCATGTAACAGTATTATGCCAGTTGGTGCAGAACAACACCAGAGCTTGTTGGCAGATGCTCAGGGGGAGAAAAGGATTATTGCTTTAGTTCAAACTATTGGACACAGGCCTAAATAAGAAAGAACATAAAGGCTAAAAGAATCCATTATGAATAAAATAAGAATAATTCCAGTCAATTATAGAAGGAAAAAAGATCACACGACTATTGGAGTTACTTGTGAGGATCAAGTAGTTAAGAAAGATGGGAAGTAGGCTCAAAGTCACGAACATATCAGGGAAGATATACCTAATGAAGGAATTATTGTTTTTTCTGATTCTAATGTTTCTGTAAGTAATGACTTAGAAGATAGACCAACTGAAAACGAAGAGCCAATTTTTTCCTCAGTATAAGTTCATCACATGGAAGCTATTCTTGAGCCTGTCAATACAAAATTTTAATATTCTAATTCCCCTTCTAAAGCCTTAGTTATGAAATTAAATCTTTTGGAGGATCATAATTTTTTCTTATAGAATAATTTGAAGTTGAGAAGAATTTTTTTAAAGAACACAAGTTTCCATCAGTACCAAGATTAGAGTTTGAATCTTAGAAGGTTATTTTAAGTGGATTTAACAAAAATATCATTTATCATGGATATATTAAAGAGATAATTGCCAAAATGTTAGGGTAATTTTATTTGTTAAAGGATAGGTCTATTAAGAAGACAATGTTTGAAGAGTTTGAGATGATTATCAAGAGAGAATTTTACTCTATCAAGGAAAGTAATATAGAATCCACCTCTTCTCAATAGACCTCACTAGAAATGGTCATAAATTTTGACATTATTACCACTGTAATGGACAATTTCATTGATAGTCTACAAACTCTTCATTGTGATAGCATTCCTTTAAATGTTATGTTGGACAATTAGAAGCATGTGATTTTCAACTAACATCCAATGAATCCTAGTGGGGAACAATTGTTTATACAAGTCAAGGAAAAATTTAACTTCATTCAACTAGTCAGAAGAAGAAGTGAATTAATTTTAAAGATCAATTTGTTTTAGAGTTTGAAGGATAAAAATGATTCAAGGAAGATACTTTAGAAATGTTCACAAGTATTCAACAACCATTTCTAGAGTCTTCTTATGATGTCTCTTGATGTTATTAGTGCAGTTCAAACCCTTCCTCATACAGATGATCCCTTTTTCAATTCCATTTTAGACCAAATACATTCATTTTGAAGACTCTCTATTTGATTGTGGATTGTATGATAACTTTTCAAACATTTGAATTCATTTAAAATTTAAATTTATAAACTTATTTTGTTTTTTGGTATCTATTATTTTAGTTCAATGTTTAAAATACCAATCCTAAATGTATTTTTATTATGCTAGTATTTTTTGACTATTCATAGTAGTTTAGTGGTATAATAAATGTGGTTTATATCATTTATTACTTCAAACTATATTTTTGATATCATAAAAAGGGAGAGAAAATTTATAAGGTGAATAAATTGAGAATATATATAAATACCCATTTGGGAGAATATTTTTTAACCACACCATTTCATTAGATAAAATAATTAATTTTCAAGTATCTATTTTCTTTATCGAAATAATATTTTGAAATCAAAATATAAATTAATTTTCTATATTTATTTTTATATGTTAAAAATACTTTATATTCATTAAATATAATTATGGATTATGTTATGGGTTTTGTGATCATCAAATAGGGGGATATTGTTGGGCATGTTTTTTCTCAACAATAGTCTATAATTTATAATGATTTTGATGTTTGAAAATAACCTTGTTTTATTTTCTAATGAATTTTTATTGAGTGAGTTATACAGTAATTTATATTCTATTTTGATGCATTTAGCGTTATGGGAATGAATCTAAAAACACTTTTTTCAACCCTATGTTTGGAATGTAAATGTATAGTTCATCATTTGTACATTACACTAAGAAGTGAAATTCCTATGTATGGTATCAACCCTACCTTACACTAAAAATATTGTTTTTAGATCAACACCCTTATATTTGGACAAACATGAAATCTATGAATCATCAACTCTATGTCGGAATCTAGATTTACTATTCATACCCTACATGCGGAAAATTAGAATGTATGGTTAATAAATGCTATATTCAATGACTTATTCTAAAAAGTTAAATGTATGGATTATCATCCCTACACTAATTTTTTCCTTATGCTACCTAAAGGAACCCTACACTACCTAAAGGAACCCTATTCTATGCAAAGGAATTCCACACTATGTGAATAAAACCTAAGTTGTGTTCTCAATGAAAAAGTTTTTCAAGTCGTGTTTTCAATCCATGATTTTTGAAACAGTGAAGCCAAAATTAAAGAGCGACTCATGGATCATGTTTATTATTTCAAAGAACCGTGTTCATTAGAAAAAATCAATCCTATTTCCAAGGGATGTTAAAAATCCCCTGGTCAATATGAATTTGAATTTCTGCGATCAATATGGATATTATTTTGGATCTGGAATACTGAAGAAAGTGTTATAATATATATATATATATATATATATATATATATCTGTGTGTGTATGTGTGTGATAAGTTATTTATATATGAAATTATTAGAATTATTTTTTAAAGTGTTACTACAACGAACAATCAATTCTGAAAGAATCTACACTTTAGATATATAGACGTTCAATATTTTACTGTTGTTTTATGTTGATACATTATTAAAGATCATTTTCAAAAATAGATCACTTCATATTATTTCATTTTTAATGATATTGTTTTCTAAAGAATAATAACCATCAATTGTCTTTTGCATACTGCTGTAACATTGAAGAAAAAACTAAACCTTTCAAATAAAACTCTTTTTATATATTTGAGTGTCAACTAATCATACTTAGTTGTGGCGAAGTATCAGCTTCTCGATATAATCTGTGGATTACCAGTTCTCTATTAAAGAACCAGAAGACTTTGGTTTTAGTATTTTTGTAATTGTGTAAACTCCCTACACTCATGTTTTGGATTCTTGGTCATGTGATAAAGAGGACCATTCTGAAGGAATTTACCAATATTATAGAGAGAGTTATTGGTAGATTCAACTAGTGTATCTTTGTGCCAAGAACCACTATAAATATCTATGTTATTTTTTTTTATCCACAACATGTTTTCATACTGAATAAAAACACTGAATATCTTCTTTAATCACAGTGTGTGTCAAAAGCCATAATTTTGGATGATTTTTTAAAATACACAATTAAAAACCATATTGTGTTACTTTGTATATTATGACCTAACATATGAATCTTTAAACCATTTAGAATTATATCATGGATACATAATGTTGGAGGAAAATATATATAAAAAATCAGAGGAATGGGATGAAATTTAAAGAAGGGAATCTTGTCTTCTTGAAGATATGTCCATGGAAGGGGGTTAAAAGTTTTGGTAAGATGATAAATACAACTCTATGGTATATAGTTACTTTATTGATGTTGGAGACAATATGATTTGTGTTATATTGTTTGGATGTGACACTTAATATAACTAATATACATGATGTCTTCCATGTATCATTTTCATAGAAGTATATTCCAAACCCAATGCATGTATTCACCACTGAAAAAATAGAGTTAGATTCTAGATTGTCTTAAAATAATGTTCATATGTATATTATTTACAATATAAAAAATATTATTAAATCAGATAAATAAATTAGTGAAGGTACATTCGAGTAACATAATTTGGTGAAAACAATGTGGATTCCCAAACAAAGAATGGATCAAATATTACACAAAATTTTTAATGTATTGTTGAATACCCCAAATTTAAAGAATGATATTATTTAATGATAGAAAAATATTGTAACCTGTATTCCCCAAGGAACTATCCAATCAAAAAACCTATTCAATTGTTACATCATAATAGTACAACACAACTATAAAGTTATAATCAATTGAAATAGTATGACTAGTAATACATAACATAATATACAATGTATAAATACACTTTATAAAATATAATACTATATAATGGGACAATAAATATTGGTACATAAAAAAAGAATAATTTGAAATTATTGTATGTCATGATCTATTTGAATTATTACACCCACAAACTACATTGTAAAATTGAAACAAAAAATTAGAGAACTAATTTGAATTTTGCGAATGAAACATAAAGAACATTGAGAGAAAATGGATTTAATGACCAATGTGGAAAATAATATGTACTTATATGAAGATCATGTAAAATATTACCATTGAAAACATGACCATTTTAATTGTACATATAATTGTGAGAATAATAATAAGACTATTAGTATAGTAAAATTTCCATAAGGATAACTAATTATGTAAAATTATATGCACGGTTTACCAAGTATTTGTCATATTAAAATAATAATAAAAATAGCATAAAACAATTAATCCATTAATTTACCATATAGTATATATAAGCACACATTTTAAGAAAAATGCATTTTAATTTTTTTAATAAAATAGAAACATTTATACTAGAATTGAATATTAAAATTAAATAATGTAGATAATATTTTTTTAAAAATAATTTTAATTTTTAGAATCATCATAAAAAAATTAATGTTGTATATGGTTTTTAAATTTTCAAAAATAGTAATGTATGTTGGTGAATAGTGAAATACTATTAAATATGATATTTTCTAACGAGGAAAATTCCTTGAAAAAGTTTCATTCATGATGTATGGATGAGATAAGAAACCATTATCATTGACTAACATGAAATAAATACATATTTATCCATAATAAAATATAATATTAATAGTCTTAAGAAAAATAATAAATTAATGAATATTTTATTTTAACCCCCCTCCCCCCACCGCCTATGACAACACCTCTCTTCCACCAATTTCTTTTCACATCCAAAAAATATTACCTTAGTAAAATATCTATATAAATTGATCCCCTAAACACACGTATACAATCTTTTTAATTTTTTAATTATAAAAAAAAACATTTTAAGAGGACTTATGTGGTATTAAAAAGGATTTGTATCAAGGTGCAAGGTAGGTCTACTAATTTAATCCCTATAATGAGCATATAAAATCATATTTACTAATCAGTATACATTTTTCCTATATATTGAATATGGAACTTTAATCTAATGAAATGAAATAAATACCATTACCATGACTCTTTTTGATATTATGGAAACATTTTTCAAATACCAATGACTGTTAGTATGATACCAAAGGGATATTAGAAATAGAGACTGAATAACTCTAAATAATTAATGTTGGTAAACTAATCTAATAATTGAATGAATTATGACAATAAATGGGTGATAATATATGATTTAATAATTAATTTGGATTTAAATTAAATAATTCATATATAAAATTAAACTATTAAAGAGGTTATAGGATCATCGAAGTGAGTATATACACGAGGTCACAATTTATCTTTGAAATCCTAATTCCACCAATGTGTTATTTCTATATTGTATTTCTTCTCTTTAATGTCTTATCAAAAAAATTATTGAAATTTGTACTTACCATATTACATATATTTTTGTTGTTTTAGTTTCTTTTTAGCATTATTATTTATTTAAGGGGAATCCCCCATTCTCTTTTCCTTTCTTGTGATTTCTCTCTATCTCTCTATATCGCTCTCTATATCTACCTCTATCTTTCAATGTTTTCTTTATCTTCCATGTAACTATCATTTATCTCATGGATGTATTCAATATCTTTTAAACTATTTTAGTTTATTGATTATAATATCATACAATCCATAAAAAATATCACATCAATTTTTTTTACAATTATTCATAAACCATAACCATTAAATCTTGAGTTCTAGTGTCTTTATGAGATTAGACACAATATAAATCAACCTAAAAATAAAATGTATAATCATTATTTAAATCACAAAAAATCTCCCTCAATTTCCTTTCTACTTTTATTACAGTATTGGATACCTTAGGAACATGTATAAATTAAAAGTTTGGTTCATAAAGCTCTTTAAGGAAGAAATTAGAGTAAAAACGTGACAATGAAGTAAAACATACAATTCAAGAGTCATATATGATTTCATTAAAAAGTAGGACCATATAAATTAACATATAATCATAGAATAAATGAAATGGAATAAAAAGGTCATGAAATAATAAATAAATTTCTCATAAGCATATAATAATTCATCGTAACATTAGTCGAGAAACACTACCAATGAATCATAAAATAACGTGTTAAATTACAATCCAGTGCACCATATATGGTATCTCATAAGATTTGAACACCCCCATTGGTGTGGGGATGTATAATTCTTTTCCAAACATTCACATCATAAAATCTAGTATCATGTCTATTCCAAAGGAAATGAAAACACACCTAAGCATAACCAAGATAAACATCATAAGAAGGAAAACATTTACATAATCATGTCAGAAGGTATAAAAAATAATAATACTAATGTATCATAATACAATATTTTATTATGGAATATTATACATTAATATGTGAATTAGAAATATGATTTTCCAAAATTTATCCAAATGGAATGGAAAATCATAAAATAATTATTGAATACGTATTGGTTGAAATAAACCCCATAAATAATGTTTTAAAAAAGGTTAAAAGTCATTAAAATAGATAAGAATGTAGGGACTTATTCAAACCCCAAAATGAAAGATCATAATTTTAGTATAAATCATGATTTTTCATAATTAATAATATTCATAAGATAGGTACATGATAAATAATAAAAAAATTAGATAATTTCCTTTTATCATGTTTAATTTAAATAGGTATCTAAAAAGGGAACTTATAAAGATTTTGTATCCTTGGAAATGTAAGTGAAAATATAATAGTATACATAAATAATCTTTGTATTTTAGAAAAGGATAAAAAATAATTTCAAATAATAATGATGTTAAATGTGGGTAATGAGAGAGAGGGAGATATAGAGAGGCAGAGAGAACATTGAAAGGAGAATGTTAGGGAGTTTCCTTACCTTAGGTTCCAATTCACATGAATTCTCCTATAAACTCAATAATAGATTATTTATATAGTTTATTTTTTTGTAGAACCTTATTTATTTTTATTTCATATGGTAAATTAAATTTATTAATTGAAAGAATATTAAAATGTAAGAGCTCATACAAACATGGGATAAGATGGAATATAATATTGAAGACCACCTCAATAACGATCCATATGAAAATAACACCACTCTACAATGGAGCCCCCATTGAAGAAATGTTTCTAAAAGGTTTAAAATGTAATTCCTAGATTTATCTATTACTTATGGTGTTGGTTGATTGTCTGGTTTTTTACTTTAATGGTATACCAAATTTTCCTTAAATGTGATTTTATTAATAAAAAATATATTATGGTGGTAGCGCATATCAACAACATGGGGTTATTCGATCAACAACTAAAAAACTACATCAGTATTATGATAGAAGTAAAAGGTATTTTCCAATAGTTTTATGATACCATAAATTGAATAGGTATGTATTATTTATCATTATAGTAGAAAAAATTCATATAGTTTAATAGACTGAAAAAATAGAATCAAATAAAAAATGGTATCTTTATATGATTGTTTTTAGAGAGTAAAATTATCGCTATTATTTATTATTGATATTATTGATACAATAATGAATTTATAATTTTACAATAATAATATTTTATAATTATTACATTTATTCCTTTTATAAAATTTTAAAAGAAACTATGTAAGTGGTCTATAGATGGTTTTTTATTTCTCCTTTATAGGTGGTTGAAACCGACCTTGATTGAATTAATGACATGAACGACCATAAAATGAAAATTTGTGAATTATATAATGATATATTTTATATTATAGTGGAAATATATTCTTAATTTCAATATGTAACAATATTATATTAATTATATCTAGACGTGGAAGAAAATAATGAATGAAGAAATTGAATGAGCATAGGATAGGCAGCTTACATTCCTCCTTGAGTTTACCCCACTAGGATTTCACCTTATGGATTATAGGAATTGAATTTTGATAATAATAGTCCCTCTAAAGAATAGAAAAGATAGTTATGGGTGGGGTGATGTTTTAGATTATAGACAACCTAAGAAGCCTATGGTGTGAAAATAAGTCAGAAGGTGAGTGGTGGTGTATATAATGAGTGTATAGGGGTGTTTTAAAAAGAAATATTAGAAAGAAATATGATATATCATAATAGTTATCAAACATGAGATTCAACAGTTAGAGTTTTGTGATTTAATATTAATTGGGACATTAAAAAATTCATATAACTTCTAGATAACTGAAAAAATAACTCTTATATATTAATACAAAATATGATGATTATATTGTAATTATATGATATTTTTTTTTTCACATATGAATTTTTCTATTTTTAGAAAATACCAAAACATAACACTCACCAAATTTGAAGATGTTGTTTCTAAATATTACATCAATTCTATCAGAATAATTTTTTAAATAAGAAATTTAATTTTTATAGAAAATCATTATTAATTGAAAAATATTAATTTTTATTACACAATCTATTTTTTGGAACATAAAAATATTACTAATGGTTTTATATAATTGAATTTTTTTTATAAAAAATAAGTGTCTAAGAAAACAATTTTATCAAATTAAATTTTATTTTTTTTATTGTTATTATGAAATTGGTTTTAGTAAAAAACTCATATGTCTTCTAAATAATTAAATTTATTCATTCATTGTGTCAATTATTTGTTTTTTCATATTTAGGTATTTTTATTTAAATATTTTATAATATAAATATCTTTTATTTTATTTCATAAGATAATAAATATATTATTATACTATTCAAAGAATCATTGAACGGACTCAAAACAAAACATCACATATTCACATGTCTTCGGACAAGAATTATATATATTGAATTAATTTAGATAATTTAGGATTATAATTTTAAATAATCAGGTAATAAATTTTATATAACAACCCACTAAATTATAATTTTGAAACTTATCCATAATATTCAATTTTCCCACAAAAAAACTTTTAAAATGAAGCATATTTTATTTTCACAAATAATCCTAATGACATTAAAATTTACTACTTATTTGTTATTAAACATACTTTAACACTATTAAAAAAATTTAAAATGGTGTATGAATATGATAATCTCAGTAAGGGACATAAAATGTAATAAAGATACTTGTTAGTATATTTTACAACCATTAACCCATAAAATGATTTTTCATTTAAACTAATTAACATTGATATTAAAATTAATCATTTACAAACACATTAAATTATTATTTCAACCCAATGTATTTTATATAACTCTTTATAATAAGTCACAAATTCAAAATAAAAAACATGAGGGTTTCTTAGAAAATAAGAGAACCCATGAAAAAATTTTCTTAAAAGCATACCTTCTTACCCAAAGGAAAAAACCATTGCATAAAAATGATATTTATCTTAGAATTTAATTTTAAATAATTTCCATTAACACTCATATAAAATAATATAAAATTAATGTATGTTCCTTGGGACAACATGTTTATAGAACACTTATAAGAACCCATAAAAGAACCCTTATGAGAATCCTTATAATTGGAATAACCATACGATTGACTTCTAGTATAATTATTTAGGGAATATAATAATTACCCAAGGAATTGGAGTGATATAATAGGCTCATAAAATCTTAAATATTATAAAATGAACATATAATGAATATTAAATTAGGCTTGTACATTTGTATCATAAAATCATTGAGTAACTCTTTTAAACTTGTATGAAAAACCTATTTATATATTGATATACCCTTTCCTTTTAATACACATTTTCAAAACATAAATACTTAGAATAAAGGGAATGAGTTGTTTCTTTAAGGAAAACATGGAATCTTATACAGGAATCCAAAAAATAAAATAACAGTTACAATAGTGGGAAAAAGTCATTCACACTATATAGGTTATAATTGAATATTCATTAATTATTTTATAATGAAATTTAAAACATTATATATTAAATATGTAAAAATATTCCTTTTCAAAAGAATTGAAATAATGGTATAAAATATACTTTATAAGTTATTTAGGTTTATGTAAATACATCCATAAAGTAAGTTTTTGAATATGGACATGTAAGAGAAACATTTAAAATGATGTTTTAAAAGTAAAGTGTCCCTTACCTTGACTCTGAGTCATTACCTAAGTTATTTATCATTCCGAACAAAAAAAATATTTTAATTATTCTATTCCTTAAAAATATTTCCTATTTATATTTCTATTTGATTTATTTATTACCATTTCATATTCAATTACATTATCATTTAAATTCATGTTGGACGTTCTGATGATATTTGGCTCATATGTTAAGAATGAATTCTATAGGTTGACTATAGAAAACAAATTATATTATTAAATAATATATAGAATAATAAAAACTTAATTATAATTTCCATATATTAAATATACATTTAAAAACAATCAAGAATTATGGTTATGGAAACTGAACTACATTAAAATCATGGAGACAGTAGGTCATACGTACACATGAGTAACAATTCCCTTTTTCAATGACAAAAATGGAAAAAAGGTATTTATTATTTTTCAATATGATATTATTTATCTAAATATAATTATATATATAATATATGTGATATGTTGATTAAAAATGAATCACATCTACTCGTGGAGGTGGTAGTCAACACGTACTCATGAACGATATTATAATTTTTCATTGATGAAAAGGTAATAAAAAAGAGTATTTATAAATTTTATAGAATGATAAATGTATCTTTTATATAATATATATACATTAATTCCACCATTATAAAAAGATTTGAGAGGCGGTGATGGAAAATTAATTCCATTGGTTTGCGAGGCAGCAATCCTCCCAACACAAGAACATTGTTTTTTTATCCAATTCGATGGAGGAAGATATGGATATTGATAATTAAATTAATATAATAATATATAAGTATATTAAATATTATATTGATATTATTTCATAATGGTGAAATAATATCTGAAGGAGGTGGTAGAAGAAACACAATTAAAACATTTGATTAAAAGATACACCTCTTCTTTATACATTCTCATTTTCATTGAACATTATTTCTTATATGGATGATATTATTCCTAATAAAATACCTCTATAATGATGGAAGGTAATCTAGGAATGTCATAAACCAACCCCGGTAGACCCTGAACCGGTCACTTGAGCCAATCCGTGGCATGGCCCGAAGGGTGTTCCCGATACCCATGGGATGACAACGAGTGTTGGGCACCAAAACTAGCAGTTAGGAATGATTTATCCCAGAAAATAAAAGACAGATAAACAAAAATAAACTGTAAAAAATAGTTAAACATAAGTAGTGGAGAAAAAATTAATTATAATGAGATTGATATTCCTCCATGTGATCGCATGGGTCACCACCAATGTAGAACCATGATCCTAAACTAGAACCTATAACTGAAAAGTAAAGTAGGCATGAGCACCGAGATGCTTAGTAGGAAAGCCAAAATATAACAACGTCCTATTCCCCTACCTATAATAAAAAATCAAATCTTGAAAATTTGAAAATAAGATATAATAAAAAAATGTTTCCATTCTTTTTTAAGTTCAAGTCCCAAGTTAATTTTTTTAAGGAAAATGATTCTATTACACTACATTTTCTAAATAGCATACAAGCATACATTAACGAAAAAAATGTTTAGATTAAATGATGGTTTTTTACAAATGAGACATAAAGTATGAAACAAATAAAATGAAAATTTCATTTCAAGCATCATCGCGAAAAAAATCACCATGGGAAATCTATATAGGTAACTAGAACAAGTTGGAACCTAGAGACATTGTTCCTTGGTGAAACGTGGCCTAGAAACCACGAACCTCAGGAAATATGGCTTAGAAAACACAACCCTCAGAAAACTTTTCTTATAAACCATGACCCTTGGTAATTTTGGCTTAGAAACCATGACCTTTAGTCAATCATATGTTTAGTTAGTGTTGTTACATCAATCCTGATATTCAAAACCGGGATGAACCCTTGCTGATTCATCTAGAGTAGTAGTCCTAGTCCACCCACCTCGATACCCATGCTTCCCATTTTTCTCTATTTCAAGTGGTGGTGAGTTTTATTTATAAAGAAAAAAAATTTCTGTATAATACTTTTTTTATCCAAAACCCATTCAACCTCTCACCTCTATTATCCTTCCTTAAGTGTATTCCCCGTCTTTCACGTCACACAATGCATAGGCCTTAACATTTGGAACATAATAACACATTCAACATAAAAATCATTTTCTAAAACCAAGGGTGTATTCTATAAGACTGGTTTTCCAGTTATTCAAACCACTTTTAAGGTGTCAAATGGGTTTTTTGGTTTTATAATGAATATATTTTATTTCATAAAACATAATCAACCAAACTCCTTCCAAAACCTTTTAAAATCACAATTAAACCACCAATGAGTTACGTATTTAAAAACAATCTTGAACATTTTCTTACTATGATGAAATTAATTTATGAAATTCAAACTTCCATATGACCACACGTTCATAACAAAACTCATATTTGAAAATATTCATTAACAATTCAAAACCAATTAGGAAATCACTTTTCATGAAAAATAACTTAAGTCCAAATGGATATTAGTAATACATTACATTGTCCAAAACAAAGCATAACCATTACCAGAAACCTCACTAGGATTTCATAACATGTGTATATAACATATATATAAAACATGTTATTAAAAAAACCAAGATATTATACAATTTAAACTAAAGGCATTGGCATAAGGGACCAACCTCAAAGTGGAAACAAGCTATCCACTTCATCTCTTGGCACTTTCTAACTCAATGATTCTGCTCCCGTACTAAGCATACGCACTTTCACATACATGCAAGGACACCTAGCCCCTATGCACACACCTATATGGCCAGGGGCATGTTTAAGGGGATCCTTACATGTACGCTTATAAGTATATGCCCGTCTCCACTCACCTACACATGCACTATTATATATATACATAGTCACACCTAGACCCATACATGTATGAACACTACCATGCATGAATGTACAGGTAATGATGGAATATATATATATATATATATATAAATACATACTTATGCATACGTAGGAGAATCTCCCTTGACTTGGCAACTCGAAACCGATGATCCGGGATCCACATACTACATAGGTAAATAATAAAACTATAAAACACCCAAAGAACATCATAAATCAAGTGTGAAACCAACCATCTGCATAAAAGTCCATACCATAAAAAGCACAGCTTTTGACGATGACATCCCAAGCCCGCTTCACCTTATATGAATATACATTTTCATATATATAAATATATATATATATATATATATATACCCTTTGACCAAATTATATATTCCCCACACCATGAGGGAATATTTGCAGTGGGGATATACATATATACATGCTTACCCATGTATATACATATTTGTATTTGTCGTCAACAACCGAAATCCAAACTGTGATGAATAGAAGACCCTACAAAAATGAGAAAGAGTCTATAAAATTACCAAGGGCTCAAAATAAAACTATATTAAGCGAGTAAAAAATAGAAACCGCACCCCAAACTTGTTTCTCATCCTCTATATGATTTAATAATCCAACTTAAAATCTTATAAAACAAGGTGGAGGTGAAACACATTGTTTTATACACAACGACCCACATAAAACCCCTTATTTAAATTAAACGCACACCAATATCATACCAAAACAAAATACCCATTCCTTTAATCATTTAATAAACTGATTTCATGTATTATAAAATGACCTCAATCAACATAATAGAAGGTACACATGAAAGACACTCAATTTTAAGTAAAAATATACTTTAAAAGCCAAATGCTTGATCCATTTGATCAAAAAATGGATTTCTCACTTCATGATAACTAATGAGATCCTTAAACCACATAAAGACCATAATTTAGTAGTTGAGAGATAATAAAAAGGTTTAAAACCTTTCCTCGGTTTGCGGCGGTGAACCAAATCAATGTGCAACCACCCAAAACCAACCAACGCCCTACCGATTAAATACTAGGGAGTCATAAACACTGAAATCCCCAAATTAAACATGTGAAAAAACAAGTAACACGATAATAAAATACCTTGTAAAAAAGTCACTAGAAAAAAACACATCAAACCACCTCTCCTTTGGCGGCGGTTTCCAAAACACGCACCAACAAGACCTGAGAAGCCTCCCGCACCAACCTAGAACAAAAAAAGAATTAAAATTTGTATCAACCCAAAAGAGATAGGATTTGGAGGAACCCTAAGGGGTGATAGTTAGGTTTAATTGAATCCAGGAAAAGTAATAGAAGAGGGGATAAAATCCTAACTATGAGAATCTAAGGAGAAATCGTGGAGAAATCTGGAAAGATTTTCCTTATGGAGGTGTGGCATGCGTCAAAGGGGAGAGATCCATTGGGTTGGGGTTACACGAGTCTGAGAGAGATGAAGGAGGGAGAGTGGGGTGCTACTAATGGCTCATAAGATGGAGGCCTTGGGAGGGAGAGTGGCCTAAGGGAGTGGAAACAGTGTGACAAAGGTGATCCGGGGAAGGGGTGAGGCGTGATGCGTGGGGAGAAGAAGGTGAGAGAGAAGGAGAAAAAAAGTGAGTAAATAAATAAGTGAAAAAAGAGAAAAATAAATAAATAAACTAAAATTAATAAAACCTAACAATAATAATAACATTAATTTTAATGTTATCCCCAAAGAAGTTTCATAAGAGAGAATAAATATAAAACACTCTAGGTCGGGGTGCGACCATTCTCCCCACCATGACACTTTCTTCGTCCAGAAAGTACCAAAAGACTCATATGTTCAAATATCGAAATAAGAACATAATGATTCCCGAAAACCCCCCTAATAATTGAGGATCAAATACTCAATTTCCTCCCCAGACATGAATCCTCGATACCCAGAATCCTAAGAGAAAGAACTAATGACAGAAGAATCACATTTCCAAACACAACAACAACCTAAACCACCCAGACCCCTAACATAGAAATCACTAGAGTCCACTCGGGATCTCCAATGAACATTATCCATACAACCCATCTACTAAGATAACCATCTACAATAATTAGGGTCGGTGTTGAAGAGGCTAAGAGTTTCCTCAATAAGAACACCTTGAAGATTAAGTTCTCTATGAAATTGTCCTATGTTGGTCTCATCACAATATTAGGACTCTATCCTAATACTAACTTCCCAAATATAAAAAATTAGAAAACCAAACCAGACACCTGACACTGGAATGACCCCTCAACTTCCTGAGTCTCACTCGAATATCTTTAAGTAAGACATTGATGAGACCCATAGTGGGTCTCCCCACCATATTAGAAACTGATTAGTACAATGACACCCATAGCGTAACTCTCAATTCAGTTTCTATAATGTGGATTAAATTTCATGTCATGAACACATCACAATGGGGCCACCCAAAACCTAGGTAGAAACATCAACACAGACCAACCTGAAACCCTCTATCCAAGGGGAATGCAAAAAAAAAAAAGACGTCGAAAAAACTCCAAACCAAACCATGATTCATAAGATTCATAAACAACATAAATCTATAAATGATCATCACCTAGAAGCTAGAATTGTTCCAAAGAAAGAAAAACCATTTAAAGTTTACACTAATAAGGTGAAACAATTGAAATATTATCAAAGTGGCCACCAATACCTCCAAAACAAGTCCCCCTCCCAAAAAGACAACCAAATGATGTGAAAACTTAACCGTTCTCTTCCCAAAAAATAGATGACAGGTTGGATGCATATCCCTCACACCTGTAAACTACCTGTCTGTGTGAAAATCATCACTCCGAGACCTATGGATGCTTCTCTGATTTACTAAATCATCTGTTGCACCACATTTAGGAACTAAAAATCTCTAATTGAGGCTTCTTATTCTAGAAATATCTCTTATAGACTTCCACAAAGTGACCCAAATAGCCACACCATTGACAGGCCTTCATAATGTTATGGTGAATGGCATTGAGTTCCCAAATCGACAACATTGGAAACAACCAATTGCGTGGTCTTTAGAATGAGAAACAAGAACTGACGAAAGACTCATGACAAGAACACATAACTCTAGTTCACCCTCTATACTAGATGGGGAACCCTTTAGAAGCACCTTCAATAATAAGATTGTCATTTTTCCCAATATGTGACCCCAACTTGCAAGGAGGAGGTAGAAATCACTCTTCTCTAACTTGAACATGACCCTTCAGACCAAACCAGAACAACATGCCCTTCACAACATTTGGAGTTCTAGAAAACCCATATAAAGACTAGAATTTCTAAAGTAACACCGCAACCCTATCAAACCTCGACCACTACTGAGAAAACAAGAAAAAAGAAAAGAAAATAACCCCACAACTGCATTGGGGGTGTAGCTAAAACTAACAACTAAAAATGACCCCTTAGGGATCCTTGGACATTCCTGGGTAGAATACATTAAATAATAAGAAAAAAAAACCTGAAGCACATCACAATACAAGACTCCACATTTTACCAAAAATCATTAACTCAAACTCAAAACATTATAAAAACATTTGAAACACCAGCTCGAAAACAAGAATCAAGAGCATAAACTAATAATTCAAAAAAACAAACCAAATCAAATATTGACTAAAATAATACCAAATCAACATCACCAACCATCCCTAAACCCCACTTTTACAAATGTCCATTTTTAAAAGCATCCAATTTAAAAACCATATGAATGGTAAAAACCCCTTTTTTAAAACCCACATCCCATTTAAAATTTCTTAAACAAAAAAATTCCCATAACATAATTAATCAAATCATTCTTTTGGAAAACAATACAATCCTTGAAAACCAAGCACCCACCATTGGTATTCCATTAAACCTCACATATAAACATTCCCGTTCTAACTCAGGCACCCATCCATGCACACCAAAAACCATCCATATCCAATTGAATACATCCATACATGTGGGAATCTATATGAATACCAAATAAAAAAACCTTATAATTAATAAAACAAAACATCCAACCAAAATTTGAAATTGCAAACCAAATTTGAAGACATACTTTATAATTCTAAAATGAAGCACCTCAAAATTTATGTTTCCAAGAAACTTCTATTTTATATTCCACAATATCTTTCAAAATCATACCTATCACTTTCCCAAACATTTTCAATTTCACTTTTCACAAAAAATTTCATGAACTCAAAGAGTTTTCTAAAACACATTCCATCCCCAAAACAACTCATTACATTTAAAAAATACCAATATTTTCATTTTGGAAACCAAATTTCAAAAGGAAAATCATCAATTTTTCAACCTAAGGAAAACACCACAAAATCAACTAAAACTCACACCAAGAATGTCCCAAAGAAATGAATTCACTCAATAAATAATGATTCCAATTTTTCAGATAAACAACTGTTATACACAGTTTGGTCACACAGTTTTGCTGACCGTGCACCAATCAGTTGAGTAAATAGGAAGTCAACATAGGAGATTTCATGGTCAGTGTATGGATTTACAGGCTATGAACAACATCCATGAACCCCTCCATAATGTCCACAAATCTCAAAACTTACAAGAAACTTGAAAAAAAGACTATGGACCTTCAAAAAAATCAAGATACAGACATAGAATTTGAGGAAAGACCATAGAAGAATACCCTGGAAATTAAAGTGTCATTCCCAATAGGTGGTGATCAAGCACCAACCCTCAATTAACCACTTAAAATCTAAAAATCCTAACTCCAAACTACCGGACATCCATAAACGACATGGGATAAACCTACCTCTTATAAAATTTTTCCACGAACCAACCTAGGTTAACCCTGAACCGATCACTCGAGCTAGTCTACGGCATGGACCAATGGGAGTTCCCGATCCCCACCGGTTTGAGACTAGAGTCAGACATCGAAACAAGTAGTTGGGAATGATTTTTCCAGGATAATAAAAGACAGATAAATAGAAATAAAAAGGAAAAAATAATTTAAAAGTAGAAGTAGAGAATAAAGTAATGATAACCAGCTAGACATATATCTATGTGACCCCGTAGGTTACAACTAATGTTGAACCATGATCCCAGACTAGAACGTGGAACTGAAAAGTAAAGTAGGGGTGAGCACTATGATGCTCAGAAAGAATCCAAAAAATAACAATGTACTATGACCGTGCCATTAATGAGAAATCCAATAATGCCAGTTTGAAAATAAGATATATTAAAATAATGTTTTCCCTTCTTTTTAAGTTCAATAAAAAAGTTAATATTTTTAAGGAAAATAATTCAAATCCACTGTATTTTCAAAATAGCTTACAATAATACATTGATGAAAAAAATGTTTAGATTAAATGATGGTTTTTCAAAAATGAGACCTAAAGTATGAAACAACTGAAATGAAAATTTCATCACAATCATCATAGAGCAAAAGGGAACAACATGAAATCCCTATAGGCGACTAGAATAAGTGGGACACTAGAGACCTCATACCTTGATGAAACATAGCTTAAAAACCATGACCCTAAGAAAAGGTTTCTTAGAAACCACTACCCTCAGAAAACATGGCATATAAACCATGTGCCTCAGTAACCATTGCTTAGAAACCATGACCCTCAGTCATTCAAATGTTTTTTTAGTGTTGTTGCGTCAATCCTGCAAGACAAATCTGGGATGAACCCTTATTGTTTCATCTAGCGTACTAGTCCAGGTCCACCCCCTACATACCCATGTTTCCCATTGTGATCAATTTCAAGTGGTGGCGAGTTTTATTTATCAATAAAAAAATATGTACTTAACACTTTATTTATCCAAACCCCATTTAACCTCTCACCCCTTTTCTCCCCCCTTAAGTGTATTCCCCCTCATTCACATCACACAATGTATAAGCCTCAAAATTTGGAACATAATAAAACATTCAACATACAAATAATTTTTTAAAACCAAGGGGGTGTACCATAAGAGGGGTTTCCCAGTTTTTCAAACCACATTCAAGGTGTAAAATGAGATTTGTTGTTTTACAGAGAATAAATTTCATTTTATAAAACATATTCACCCAAAATATTTCCAAAAACTTTCGAAAGACTAATTAAAC
Source organism: Viscum album (assembly GCA_963277665.1). Taxonomy (NCBI): domain Eukaryota; kingdom Viridiplantae; phylum Streptophyta; class Magnoliopsida; order Santalales; family Viscaceae; genus Viscum; species Viscum album. The sequence goes on along the minus strand of OY728139.1, from coordinate 681,221,224 downwards.
AATCAATGTGTTACATATTTAAAAACAAGATTGAACATTTTCTTACAATGATGCAATTAATTTATGAAAGTTAAACCGCCATATGACCACGAGATCATACCAAAACTCATCAATGAAAATATTCATTACCAATTCAAAACCACTCATGAAATCACTTTTCAAGAAAAATCACTTAAGTTCAAATGGGTATTAGTAATACAGTACATTTTCCAAAACAAAGGCTTAACCATTACTAGAAACAGCACCCGGATTTCATATCATGTGTATATAACATATATATATAACATGTGTTTAAAACAATCAAGAAATTATGCAATTCAAACTAAAGGAATTGGTATAGGGGACCTACCTCAAAGTGGAAACAAGTAGTCCACTTAGGCTTTTGGATCTTTCTAACTCTAGGCTGCTTCTCCCCCAATAAGAATACGCACTTTCACATACATGTAAGAAAACCTAGCCCCTATGCACACACCCACATGGCCTTGGGAATGCACATGGAGATCCTTACATATACGCTTATATGCATATTCCTGTATCCACTCACATGTGCTTTCCCTTTTATTTATATACACAGGCACACCTAGCCTAATACACATAAGAACACTGCCATGCATGAATATACGTTTAACAGGGGAACCTATATATATATATAAATACATACATATGCATACGCAGGTGAATATCCCTTGACTTGGTGACCTAAAACTGATGAGCAGTGATCAACATAATACATAGGTAAAAATAGCACTATAAAACACACAAAGAACAACATAAATCAATTGAGAAACCAACCAGTGGCATAAATGTCCATACCTTAAAACTCGTAGCTTTTGAAGATGTCTACTCGAGACCGCATCACCTTACATGCATATAAATTTATATATATATATATATACCCTTTGACCCAAGTATATATTCCCCACACCATGAAGGAATATGCTCAGGGAGGATATATATATATATATATTCTTACCCATGTATATACATATATGTCTTTGCCGACGATAACCTAAATCTACACGGTGATGAACAAAAGATGCTAGAACAATAAAAAAGAGTCTAAATAAATTATCAAGGGATCCAAAAAAAACTAAATTAAGTAGGGAAGCAATATAAACCACACCACAAACATGTTTTTCACCCTCTATATGATTTAATAATCCAATTATAAATTTTATAAAACAAGTTGAAGGAGAAAGTCATCATTTTATACAGAATGACCCACTGAAAATCCACCTTTTGAATTAAATGCACACCAACATCATACCAAAACAAAATATACATCCATTGAAACATTTAATAAACCTATTTCATGTATTATAAAATGAAATCAAATAACACAATAGGGGTTACACATGAAACACACTCAATTTCAGGTAAAAACTACTTTAAAAATAGATTGTTTAATCCATCATATAAAAAATGGATTTCACACTTCAAGATAATTACTACGATCTTTAAAACACATAAAGACCATAATTTAGTTGGTGCAACACAAAAAAAATAGTCTAAAGATTTACCTCGGTTGGTGGCAGCGAACCAAATCAAAGTGAAACCACTCAAAACTAACCAACACCCAATTGATTAAATACAAGGGGGTCATAAACACTGAAATCCCTAACTTGGACATGTGAACAACCAAGAAACACGAGAATACATTACCTGAGAACAAATAATCCAGGTCAAGACACATCGAACCACCTCATCTTCGATAGTGGTTGCCGGAACATGCACCAACAAGACCTGAGAGCCCTCCCGCACCAACCTAGAAAAAAACAAATCGAAATTCGAATCACCTCCAAACAGATATGGTTCGGAAGAACCATACGAGGCAAAGGTTAGGCTAAATTGAAGACATAAAAATGAAGATAAGGGGGGAGAAACTCATAACTAAGAGATTTGGAGGTGATATCATGGAGAAATACAGATAGATTTCCCGTTTGGAGGTGCAGCGTGTGTCGAAGGGGAGATCTCCCTTGGGCTGGGGTCGTACGGGTCTAAGAGAGAGGAGGGAGGGAGAGAGGGGTGCTTGTGGTGTCTTGTAAGAGGGAGGCTGCGATAGTGAGAGGGGCCAAAGGGAGGGGTGTTGATGTGATGTAGGTGAGCTGGGTGAGGGGTGAAGCGTGATGTGAGGGGAGAAGGAGGGGAGAAAGAAAGAGAAAAAAGAGAGGGAAGAAGTAAGAGAAAAAGGGGAAACATAAAAAAATAAAATAAAATAATTAAGTATAATAATAATAATATTGACCCCAAAAAATGTCATAAAAGAGAATTAAAATACAACACACCAGGTCGGGGAACAACAATTCTCCCCACCATGAAACTTTCTGCCCCCAAAAATTTCAAAAAGACTCAGCTGTTCAAAGTTTGAATCAATAACACAATGATTCTCATAATAAAACCACTTCTACTTGACAATAGAACACTCACTTTCCACCTAAGACATAAAACTTAGAGACCTAGACTTTCAATCGAAAGAACCAATGACAAGAGACTCACATTTCCTAACACAACCACAACCTGGAACACACTGACACATAACTTACAAACCACTAGAGTTTGCTCGATATATCTAAAGAACATTATCCACATGACCCATAATCTGGGCTATCCATCTGAAATAATCAGGGTCAGCGGAGTAGAGGCATGTATTTTCCCCAATAACAACACCATTAAGATTAAGATCTCCACAAATTTTTCCTTTTTTGGTCTCATCACCATATTAGAACTCTAGTTGAATACCAACTACCCAAATAAAAACAAATTAGAAATCCAAAAAAGACCCCTGACGCTGGAGTGACCCCTCAACTTCTTGAGTTGTACCCAACCAGCTTGAGGGAAGACATTGACGAGACCCATAGTGGGTCTCTCCACCATATTAGAAACTGAGTTGTACAATGGCACCCACATGGTAATAATGAATTTAGTTTCAACAATGAGGATTGAATTTCCCATCACAAACCCACCGATATGGGGAAACCCCAAACATAGGGAGAAACATCAACACAGACCATCCTAAAGACATCAGTCCAAGGGGAATGAAAAAAGGATACGTCAGATAAACGCCAATCCAAACCATGATTCATAAGATCCATGAACTGTATAAATATCCAAACGAGCATTACCAAGAAGATGGAATTGGTCCAAATAATGACCAACCATTTATAGTTTTCACTAACAAGGTGAAACCATTGAAATATGATAGAAGTGGCCACCAAGACCTCAAAAAACATGGCCCCCTCCGAAACAGACAACCACATGAATCTAAAACTTAACCAATATCTTCCCAGACAATAGACGATAGGTTGGACGTGCATCCCTCACACCTAGAAACCACCTGACTACGTGAAAAGATTCACTCCGAGTCCTATGGCTGGAGCACTGGTGTATTAAAGCGTCTACATTAACATAGTCAGGAACTAATAACCTCCAACTGAGGATTTATCTTATGGAAATACCACTTATAGACTTCCACCAAGTGACCTAAACATCCACACCATTGACATGCCTTCATATGGGTACGACGAACAACTTTGACTTCCCAAATCAACCACATTAGAAACAACCAATTGTGTGGTATTAGGAATGAGAAACAAGATTTGAAGAAAGACTCATTCCCAGAACATTTTCCTCCGGTTCCTCCTCTACACCGGATGAAAAACCCTTCATGAGCACCTTGAAAAACCAGATTTTCATCTGTCCCAATGAACGTACCCAACAATCAAGGGGAAGGTAGAAATCACCCTTCTCTAGCCCGAACATGACCCTTTAAGAAAAACTAGGACAACTTTCCCTTCACAACATCTATAGTTCCTAATAAACCAAAGAAACACTCGAATTCATTATATAACACCACAACCCTATCGAACTTTAGCCACCACAGAGAAAACAAGCTACAAGGAAAAGAAAATAACCCCACCACTCCACTGGGGATCGAGGTAAAACTAAAAACTGAAAATGACCCCTCAGGGACCTTTAGACATTTCTAGGTGGCATACTTTATACAAGAAGAAAAAAACCAATGTAAAAAACATCACAAAAGAAGCCTGTAAATTTAACCATATATCATTATCTCAAACTCAAAAAATAATTTCAACCTTGAAACGCCAGCTTGAAAATAAGAATCAAGCCCATAAACTAATAAATCACAAAACCAAACCAAATCAAATATCAACTGAAATAATACCAATGAAACATCACCAACCAACCCTAAACCTATCTTTCACAAATGACCTTTTTCAAAACCTTTCCCTTTAAAAACATTTCGAATTCTTAAAACCCCATTTTTTAAAACCCACATCCCTTTTAAAATTTCATAAACAAAAATAATCCCAGCACATTATTAATCAAAACATGATTTTTGAAAAAAAAAACAATCCTTGAGAACTGAGAACCCACCATTGGTATTCCCTTAAACCTCACATATATATATATTCCCGTTCCAACTGGGGAACCCATCCACACATACCAACAACCATCCATATCAAATTGCATTCATCCATACATGTGGAAGTCTATAGGAATAAAAAAATAAAAACAAAACCTTCTTATTTCTAAAAAAACATCCATCCTAAATTTGAAACTCCAATCCAATTTTGAAGACATCATTACAATTCAAAAATGATGCATCTCCAAATTTATATTTCCAAAAAAATCCTATTTTATATTCCACAATAACTTCCAAACCCCCCCTAACACTTTCCAAAACATTTTAAATTTCACTTTTCACAAAACATTTCAATATCACAAAGAATTTTCTAAAACACATTCCATCCCCAAAATAACAAATTAAAAATTTAAACCATCCAACATTTTCATTTTGAAAATCCAATTTCAAAAGACCAATCATCAATTTTTCAACCCAAGGAAAACACCACAAAACCAACTAAAACTCACACCAAGAATATATCAAAGAAACTAATTCACTCCATAAATAAAGATTCTAAATTATAAAATAAACAAAAACTACACATAGTTTGGTCACACGGTTTGGGTGACTGTGTAGCAATTGGGTGAGAACATAGGATGTCATCAGAGGTAATTGAATGGTCTGTGCATGGCTTTCCAGGCTGTGAAAAACATCCATGAACCCCTATAGAATTACAAACATCTCTCAAAACTGACCAGAAACACGAAAACAAGACTAAGGATCTTCTAAAAAATCGAGATCAAACATGGATTTTGAGGAATGACAATCTCAGATGACCCTGGAAATTCAAGTGTCATTCTAAATAGGTGGTGATGAAGGAAATACCTATAATTAACCACTTGAATTTTGAAAATCCTAACTCCTAACTATCGGAAATCCCCAAAGGACATGGGGTAAACCTACCTCTGATACCATTTTGTTATAAACCAACCTTGGTCGACCCTAAACCGGTCACTCGAGCCGGTCCGCGGCATGGATCGATGGGTGTTCCTAATCCCCACATGCTAGAAACTAGTGTCGATCATCAAAACAAGTAGTCAGGAATGATTTATCCAAGAAAATAAAAGAAAGATAAACAAAAATAAACAAAAAAATATGTAAAAAGTAGAAGCGGAGAATAAAGTAAAGATAACCAGATAGAAATACCTCAATCCGACCTCATGGGTCACCATCAACGTAGTACCATGATTCTAGAAAAGAAATTACTACTGAAAAGTAAGGTAGGTGCGAGAACCGTGATACTCAGTAGGAAAGAAAAAATATAAAAACATCATATGCCCCGAACTTTAATAAGAAATCCAATAATTCTAGTTTGAAAATAATATATAATAAAATAATTTTTTCCCTAATTTTTATGTTCAAGTCACAATTTAAAATTTTAAATTAAAACGCTTCTATTCCATTATATTATCATTATATCTTGCAAGCATACAATTATGGAAAAAAATATTACATTAAATGATGGTTTTTTACAAATGAGACACAATGTATGAAACAATTGAAATGAATTTTTTTGAGAAGCATCATGTCACGAACGAGCACCATGGGAAATCTCTATAGGAAATAAGAACAAGTGGGACCCTAGAGACCTCATACCATAGTGAATCGTGGCTTAGTAACCATGAACCTCAGAAAACGTGGCATAGAAACCATGACCCTATGAAAATGTAGATTAGAAACCACAACCCTCGGTAACCTTGGATTAGAAATCACGACCATTAGTCATTCATATGTTTAGTTAGTGTTATTGCGTCAATCCTGGGAGACGAAACTGGGACAAACCCATACTGTGTCATCTAGTATACTAGTCCAGGTCCACCCACCTAGATACCCAGGTTTCCCACTGTGATCTATTTCAAGTGATGGAGAGTTATCCTTTTCAAGCAAACATATATGTACAAAACAATTTCTTTATCCCAAACCCATTCAACCTCTCATCACCATTCCACCCTTAAGAAAATTCCACCTCTTTCACGCCACATAATGCATAATCCTCAACATTAGTCACATAATAACACATTATATATATAAATCATTTCCTAAAACCAAGTGGGTCTTCCATAGTAGGGGTTTTCAAGTTTTTCGAACCACTTTAAACTGTCAAATGAGATTTGTTTTTTACAAAGAATAGTTTTCATTTTATAAAACACAATCACCCAAACTATTTCTAAAACCTTTTAAAATCCTAATTAAACAATCAATGTGTTACATATTTAAAAACACGCCTGAACACTAGCTTAAAATGATGCAATTCATTTATGAAATTCAAACCTCCACATGACCATTAGTTCATAACAAAACTCATGTTTGAAAATATTCATTACCAATTCAAAAACACTTAGGAAATAACTTTTCAAGAAAAATCACTTAAGTCAAAATGGGAATTAGTAATACATTACATTTTACGAAACAAAGGCATAACCATTACTAGCAACCAAAACCTGATTTCATAGCATGTGTATATAACACACACACATATATATATAACATTTTTTTAAAATAAGTAAGAAATTAATAAATTCAAACTAAATGCATAAACATAGGAGACCTATATCAAATTGAAAACAAGTCAACTACTTTGACTCTTGGTGATTTTTAACTCAAGGCTGTTGCTCCTGCACTAATCATACACACTTTCCCAAACATGCAAGGACACCTTGAACCTATGCTCATGCCCGCATGGCCATGGTCATGCGCAAGGGGATCCTCACATATACTCTTATATTCATATGCTCGTCTCCACTCACCTGAAAATGAAATTTTATATGTATATACATAGGCACACCTAGACCCATGCACGTATGAACACTTCCACACATGAATATATGTGTAATAGAGGAACCAATATATATAAATATGTACCTATGTATACGCATGTGAATCACCCTTGAAACGACAACTCAAAACTGATGAGCAGGGATCAATATACTATGCAGGTAAAAAATAGAACTCTAAAACACCCAAACAACACCATCAATCAATTGTGAAACCAACCAGCAGCATAAATGTCCATACCTCAAAACACGCATCTTTTGACGATGGATGCCTGAGACTGCTTCACCTTACATGCATATACATTTTCATATATATATATATATATATACCATTTGACCTAGGTACATATTCGCCGCACCAAGATGGAATATGAAGAAGTAGAATATACTTATATACATGATTACTGTTGTATATACAAACACATATTTGCCACCGATAACCGAAATCCACACCGCGATGAACAAAACATGCTAAAACTACAAAAAAACTATCTAGAAGAATTACCAAAGGCTCCAAACAAAAGTAAATTAAGTAGGGCAATAATAGAAACCACACCCCAATCATGTTTCACACCCTCTATATGATTTAATAAACCATTTAGAAATTTTATGAAACATGTTGATGGAGAAACACATCATTTTATATCCAAAGACCCACTTGAAATATATTTTCTGAATTAAATTCACGCCAACATCATATAAATACAAAATACGCAACCCTTGCATCATTTTATAAAATGATTGAAAAAATATAAAATTACCTCAAATAACACAATAGGGGGTCACACATGAAATAAAATCAATTTCAGGTAAAAAAATACTTTTAAAATCAAATTCTTAATTCATCCTATAAAAAAAATGGTTTTTTCACTTCAAGATAAATACTGCAAACAATAAAAAACATAAATCCCTTAATTCGGTAGGTGAGAAACCAATAAAATAGGTCTCAAACCTTAACTTGGTTGGTGGTGGTGAACCAAATCCAAGTAAAACCACCTGAAACCAACCAATGAACTACCAATTAAATATTATGGAGTCATAAATACCAGAAGCCCCAAATTAAACACGTGAAAAACCAAGAAACGCAAGAAAACATTACCTCGAAACAAATACTCTATACTGAAACACATTAAACAACCTCACCTTTGGCGGTAGTTTCCAGAACACGCACCAATGAGACTCTAGAGGCCTCCCGCACCAACCTAAAACAAAAAAAAAAAAAATCAAAATTCAGATCATCCCCAATAGCTAGGGTTCTTCCAAACCCTATGAGGTGATGTTTTGGCAGAATCAAAGCCTGGAAAAGGAATAGAAGAGGGGAGAGAATTATACCTAGGGGATTTGGATGGGTAATCATGTAGAAATATAGACAGATTTTTCGTACGGAGGTGTGGCGTGCATCGAAGGGGAGAGCTCCCTTAGGCTGGGGTCACGTAGGTCTGAGAGAGGGGAGGGATGAAGAACGAGGTGCCGGTGGTGGCTCACTAGAGGGAGGCCGAAGGAGTGAGTGTGTCTAAAGGGAGGGGTGTAGTCAAGATTTAGGTGAGCATGGGGAGGCGTGAGGTGCGACAGGAGGGGAGAAGGAGGGGAGAAATAAGGATTAAAAGAGAGAGGAAAGAAATAATATAAAAAATGTAAAATAAATTAAAAAAATAAAATAAAGAAATACTAATAATAATAATATTTTCCCAAACAATTTTCATAAAAGATAAAAAAATACAATGTACCAGGTTGGGGTGCGACAAGGAAGGTATTTGGTCATGTGATGACTAAAGAAAATCAATTGTGAATAAAATTGGATAGAAGGTTCCCTTTTATAAGAGAGGGGATGCACACTTTTTGAATTACATAAAATATTAAATTAATATAAATTAGTTTTCAGGTTAATTTGTATCAAAATTAATAAAATTAGAATCCAAGATGATTGTGTGTGGAAATACAATTGAATAATAAAAAGTGCACATGTTTTGGTGATGTTTTCACCATTATCTTTTTCATTGTCCCCCCATCTACCCCTTTTATGATTATCATGGTAATATGATTTTTTACTTATTAGGTTTCAATATAGTTATTAAAAAAGATTAATTATCTTCTAAAACATCCTTGTTTATTATTTTTCACAATATCCCATTCAATTTTCCAAATATATTTTTTTATGAGGTTTAAATTTATCAATGAAACTGTATTCATTATTTAGTATCACTAATTTCAAATTTGGAACTATTCATTTAATTTGAATTCGAAAAAAACATCAAATGAAATTAATTAGAATATAATCCATTTAAAAATACCGAATATGTTATATTTATCTATAAAATTAATCAAACACAATAATTCATTCAAATTAAATTAGTATTATTAATTTTAAAATCGTTTATTTTATTTTCCTTTCAATTATATAAATATTTATTCTGTGTTGCGTAAGAATTTATAGAAAATATTTATTCACTAAAAATTATAATTATATTACCATAATAATGAAAAATCATTTATATTTAAAATGACTATTTATAACTGAACATACATTCTTTTTATAACAATTAAAAATTTTAATGATATTAAAACAAAGAGAATGTTCTTTTTGACTTATCTTTACATGAAATATATTGAAGGTAAAAAACCCTGGAAAAATGAAAAAAATTGGCATATATTATACTTTTCAATGATTATGGATGAAATATACTCAAGAAATAAAATTAAAAAATGTTTTAGGGTTACACTTTAGTCCTTATTATGCTATTTTTACCCTTAATTAGTCGACTTACCCTTACCACAACGAACTTTATTTACTATGGTTACTATTAATAAGGATAGAAAATAAAATGAACCTATTTCCAAAATTTAGACATCATAATTATAAATATGGAATGCATTTTTGTGATTCAATTTCTTAATGTGGAATAAAATAATTTAATATTAAAATGAAAAATTCCATAAAAAATGCTTTTCAATTTTTTTATGTATAAGAATGTTTTAATACCAAATTCAACCATAAAATTGATAAAATTGAAATTTATTGGATTATCCAAGATATTAGATAATTAATTTTAATTTTAAATAATTTATAAAAATATAACTTTGTAAACGTTTGATACAAAAATATTGTTTTCAATAAAAATCATTATTTTTCACTATTCACTAGAAAATCATTATTTTCAGAAAAATCCCAAAAATACCCACTAAGCTAATTTGAAATGATTCTTTCAAAAATGACATCATATTTATAAAATAAAATTTACAAAATTGGAAAAAACTAATAATATTATCTTCTAAAAAATTATTAAATACTTTTTTTGAAGGAAATATATTTTTGAAGCATAAAATGACATTACTAAAAATTACGTTCTTGTTTATTTAGAATTAATCAATACTTTTATATTTAATATGAAATTTATATATATTTAAAAATATAGTTAATATTATTTTTTCCCACCTTTTCGAATGCTATCTTATAACTATCATATTTAAATAATAATATTTCATGGTTCGTTTAAGCTCACTATTTTATGTCTTAAATGCTATCGAATGTAGTCTGTCTTATAAATTATTGGGATGCTATATTTCCCCATTAAAAATCCAATCCTAGAAATTTTAACTTGAACTCAATAATCGAAGGATTGATATTTTAAATTACATTCTTTGAAGTCCCACATCATAAAAAGGTTTAATAAAACATCCTCTAGAAAAATTGAGAATGGGATGTATGATGGTTATCTAGAAAAACACACACTAGGTGTCAAAATAGGAGAAAATTATTGGGATGTGAAAATATTAAAATGGAGGAAAAAGTAAAGTTCAAAATAATGATGGAATATGAAAAGATACATTGATAACAAGAAAGTGAATGATCATATGAAAGTCATCATCCACAAAACCATAAACCAAGATGGGGTGAAAAAGACCATCAAGTCATTGGAAATGAAGGTAATATGATAACATTTTTGTTTCCAGATTACTTTCCAAGAGTTGAGAAATTATTTTACCATATAAACTATGAACATAATGAAATATTCTTACTTGAAAAGTATAATGTCAGCCTTTCATTAATTTTCCCTCGCAATATCATCATTTTCTCTAAATAATGTGTATTGAAGTTGAATTTCTCATGCATGAAGCAATAAAATAAAATATTAACCAATAAAATATTTTAACAAAAGGATAACGAGATATTACTAATATATTTATACATTAATCAAATACAAAATGGTTAGCATAATTTAAGATAATTCCCATAATTAATAAACCTTCATCAAACGACATAATGCATTAATCTAAAACATTCAACAACAATACTCAAAGTTAAAACTAAATCATTCTATTAATAATAATTCATAAAACTCATCAAAATATTCCTGAATATGATTGAAACCCAAATATTATAATTATTTTATAACATATTATTCCATGATTTTTTTAAATTTATCTCCAAATAAAAAAAATCACTCTTAAATTTTCCAACCAAAAACATATATATCATTGTAATATAATCTGAAAGATATTCTAATAATATAAAAAAAATGATCTAAATCACTATAAATCCTATTTAAAATTATATATTCTTCAAAAATATAATTCAACCTTTAATCCAAATAAATACCCCAAGTTTCTATTTACACTACTCTTATAATGTTCCCCAATATAGTGGTCTTATTCTCAAATAACATTATTCACATAATAAAAAAATCACTTATTAGTCCCACAGTTATCTATAAAGAAATATGTATTCCCATTATCAACAAAATAATTATTTGTAATATCATACTAAATAATACATTATATAGGATATTGGTAGGCATTGCACAATTATTGACTTTCAGTAGTGGGTTCAATCCCTATAGACTTTCTATATGCACCGATTTTCCCAATTTAAAAAAAAACTATATTAATATAATTCCCATAAAATTATCAAAAAATATGATAAAGATTATAAATAACATCATTAATAATAAAATCAATTTTAAACCACTGTGTTTTTCTATATAAGACATTTTTTCACAAAATGAAATAAGATTAATTGACTATGAATTCCTTAAAATCATGAATATATTAGCCCAAAAGTTTATTTATCACTTTACCATATGTCCATAAATGAGTATATCTAGAAATTGTCACATTTACACCACATAAATTTTTGAAGGTATCAACTCTATCTGACATATGATTCCAAATATTGAAAATAAAATATATTATAGAATAATTTTTTGGTGTGTCATAAAATTCATAATATTTTGAATGTATCATAATGTCATTGATAAATAGATCCATCATTAAAATTACATCTTAAACATATAACCATGATTAGTTATATTATTCTATAATAATTTATTCTATAAAAAATGATATGTAATATGTCCTTATGATTCTTCAATATCAACTCAATATTGTATCATTAATAGGATATTAAAAAATAAATCATACCTAAAATCCAAATATCACAGTCTTCTTTTATATTTTTAATATACCCTATATCATCCTGAATGAAGTCCATATCACCCAAACAAAATTCATGTCCTTGGTGGTATTTCACTTTATAAATGTGAAAGATAAGTCGAGATGTAGAAATTAAATAAAATAAATACCATGGCCTATAGTTTTTTTTAGAAATGAAATTGTTTTTTAGATAAAATTGTTTCTAGCAAGGTGATTTGGATATTCAAAAAAAATTAAAAACTATTTGAACATTTTTTTCCACGATAGTAATGAGTAAATCATCTTGAAGGAATAAAAATGTTGTGTGATATCCTTTCATTTGATCTTGTTAAATGATCTTTAATATGTTGAAAATAATATCATTAAAACATGAAATTAATTATTTCACGTCAAAATGAAAATGGTCCTCATAAAGACGACACCCATCAAAATTATATAATACCTTAACCATAATATAATTAAAAAAACATAATAATTTTAATCTTAAAGCATATTTTAACCTGAATTTTTATCTCATACGTTTCCACTTAAATCCTAAAATTTTAAAAACATTCTAACAAAATAATCCATCACGTTAAACCAAAGGGTTACATTTACCTCACCCTTATAAAATGTCTCCCAAAAATATCATTATTCACCATGAAATCTCATCACATAATATTGAAAAAGGGTTTTATAATCCTTTAAAATTATTATTATCCTTAATATTATAAACCCATAATGGTATCGATAACTCTTATTCTATCCTCACATGAAAACATCATAATATCTAAAGCTATCTAATCTTTTGTTTTGATACCAACTCAATGGAACCAGTCTTAAACATAACATATTCTCACGTATTTGGACCAAAATTAGCTTTATTATATTCACAAATACATTTTAGGTTTATAGTTTTATATAATTGTGTCATAACTCTATCATACCAAAAAAATAAATTTCAATGTTTCCACATATACTCATTATACATTTTTTCCACAATATTACACCATTAAAATGAAACATATTTTCTATTCATGACTAATATTCATGACTTTCAACTGGAATCATTATTTATTATTTCCCATCCTTAAACCGTTATAAAAAATATTGTTAAAATATGTTATTATTATAAAATGATTAGTAATGTGGATAAATAGTAATAGAGAGACCCATTATTCTATTTTGAAACAATTAAATAAAAAAAGAAATTTAATTTAAAATAATAAAATTTCAACATAAAATAAATAATTTAATTAAAATGGAATCATAATTACTTCCCAAAAAATATCATAAAATAAATTATAAGAAATCTTAATGGTAAAATAATAAACAATAGTGTTTCTAAAAAACCAAGAGAACCCATGAAAACACTTTCTTAAATGAATACCATTTTTTCAAAAAAGTAAATAATCATTGATTAAAAACGAATTATATTTAGCATACCTTTTAAAATAAAATTATTTACATAAAAACATAAAATAAATCTTATAAAAGTCGAGTAGGTATCCTGAGACATCATCTTCATAAACCCCTTATAGTTTGACTTACAAGAACTCTAATAATTTGAATTATCATATTGTTGAATTCTATATATAAATACGAGGAGAACATAATCATTACCTAATTCGTTGGAGATAATACTAGGAATATCCTATCATACATATTTTCCAAGGACCATATCAGGAATAAGACCATTTAAGCATGGACCATTTCATCAAACCCCCCCCTAAAAACTCATCTAAATATGTAATGAAATCATTTTGAATATCGAAATAATAATTATGTTTAAAAAATATATTATCATAAAATAAGTACCTAAAATAAGGGGAGTTATGGGATTTCTTTCAAAAAAACATATAATAAAGATTCTAAAATGTTAAATAATAGTTATATAGATGGGTAAAAGACATAGATGTTGTATATATTAAAATAGAACATTCTTTTTGTCAATTGTAAATAATGTCAAAAATTTCCATATAAAATACATAGAAGGATTCCTTTATAAAACCATTTAATGAAATATATAAATGAAAATCATGATTCTTTTATGATAATATATATTTATCAATAAATTAATTTTAAGAATATGTACATTAAAGAGAAACATTTAAAATGAGGTTTTTAAACTAATGTTTCCCTTACCATGGGTCCAAATTTTCAAATAAATTCATTAACATTATGAATAATAAAACTCTATTAATTACTTACATTCCTAAGATCCTTTTTAATTTTTATTATTCTATTGATTTTATCAATTATCATAGTATATTCAATTTCTTAATTATTTAAGTTCATGTCGGATGTTTTGATGATATTTTGCTTATATTTCCCAAATGAATTTTGTAGAATGAATATGGTCAATGAAGTCATTATTACATCATCTATATAATAATAATCACGAAATAAAAATAATATTTATACATCAATTATACTTTTTAAACCTACCATGAATGATGGTTAAGAGCAGTAAACTACATTACAATCATAGAGATGGTAGGTCATATGTACACATTAAAAACAATTCCATTTTTCAATGGTCATGATGTAAAGAAGGGAAGTATTATTTTATCATTATATAATTATAATTATATCATAAATACCATATAATATCTTTAAATATACATATATATATCATCTATTATCTAGGGATAAAAAATGATTCACATCACTTCATGAAGGTGGTAGTCCCAGGTAAATACAGACAACATTATCATTTTTAATGGATGAAATGGTAAGAAAATATATGATATATTACTTTAATATAATCATATCTATGTAATTAATATCATATTATACATTAAATACAACATTATAAACATCAATGAGAGATGGTGATGGAAAATGAATTACATCAGTTTGTGAGATGATATTCTTCTATGGACATGATCGATGTTTTTATTTCTCATTTGACGGAACTGGATATGGATATTGATTATTACATTAGTATAATAACATCTCCATAAATGTAAGATATTGGTGTTTTTATTTTATCATGGGTGGAGGATATTTGAAGGAGGTGGAAGAAAAAATAAAACTAAAACATTTGTTTAAAAGCTAGACCTCTTCATTTGAAAATATCATTTACTACAAGTTAATCCCTATATCGTTGGTATTATGCCTAAAATAATGAACTTTAAAATAAGGTAAGGGATTGTAGAATTGTATTTGATAAATTCATTTTTGGAAAAATTGAATTTAAGTGTGAAGTAAGCAGGGGAGAATTATCCCTTTTATAAGAGCGGGGAATGGGACTCATAGAGTTATATAAAATATTAATTTAATATAAATTAATTTTAAAATTAAAATGGTTAAAAATTGATATAATAATATTATAAGATTTTGATTATTCCAGATAATCTTATCCCATATAAATTTGAAAAGTTTAGATTATTTTTTCACCATTATCAATTTTTTTAATCTCATATTGAGGCTTTTGATGATTACTATGCTAACAAGGTTTTTTACTCTTTATGGGTCATGATAAAACTATAAAAGATAAATTGTCCCATAAATGAATCATTTATGATATTTGAAACACAGTAAAAATCACAACAACAATGATAAGTTTTTTATTAATTTTAAATCATTTAAGAAACAATTATTTATTCTTTAATATCATTAGTAACAATTTTGGATTTATTCATTTACTTTGACCTTGAAAACTACATGATAATAATGAAATTAAAATATAATCCAACAAAAAATTGATAAAATGTTATATTTATCTTGAAAATTCATGTAAGATGATAATTAATTCAAATGATATTAAATTTAATATTATTAAAACCAGTTATTTTATTTTTCTTTTTAATTTACAAAATTGTATTTTTGTTGAATAAGAATTTAAATAAATTATGTTATCATGAAAAATTGTAAATAAATTTCTATGGTAAATAAAATTAATTTATACTTCAAATTAAAATTTATAACTCAATGAATCCTCTTTTAATATCTTTGTAAAAAATTTAAAGATAATAAAACATAGAGAATTACAATTTTGATATTTCGTTACATAAAATTTTATAAATGTCAAAATCATGGACAAATGAAAAAATGCCATATATTAAAATTTTAAAAGACTATGGATGAAATATAATCCTACAATAAACTTAATTTAAGTGTTAGGGTTACATTTTACTCTTTATCACATTATTTTGAACAATAATTACAAGATTTTCTCATACCGCAGTGAAAAATATTTACTATGGTTGCTATTCATATAAAAAATGGACATATTTTAAAAACTTTACACCCATATTTAAAATATAGAACCCATATTTAATGATTTAATTTAAATAATTTGATGAAATTAATTTACCTTTAAATCGGATGATGCAATGAAAAACTTTTTTTAAGTAATTGTATTTTAAGTATAAAAATATTTGTATACCAAATTCAACCATAAAATTGATTCCAATAAACATAATAATATTATTAATAAAATTAGATAACAAATTATAGTTTCCAAACATTTTAAAATAAAATAATACTTTTAAAATTATTTAAATAAAAATATAGTTTTCAATAAAAAATAGTATTTTCATTATTCAATAGAAAATAAATATTTTCATAAAATTCACAAAAAACACCATAGTAATTTTGACATGATTTTTTAAAAAATATTTCATTTTTATAAAATATAATTTCTAAAAGTGGTATAAATTAATTATATTATCCTCTAACAAAAAGAAATAAAAATATTATTTTTTAAATAAACATTATTTTCAATCATAAAATGAATTCACTAAAAAATTAATTTCGTATTTCATAAGAAATAATAAATATATTTTTATTAATTAGGACCCTTTTATATATATTTCAAAAAAAAATTTATTTCTATTCATACCAAAAAATTCAATATCTTGGTTATAACGGTAATATTTAAATAATAATATTTTGTGATTTGTTTTAGATCCGGGATACATATTTTATGCGCTATTGAACATAGTAATTATTTTAAAATCTTGGGAAATTATAGTTAAATTTATAAAGTTTTATAATAATTAAAGATTTAATAAATATATCTTATTTATATTATTTTCTATTTACATATAACTCTCTTAGGCATCTATATTCCTAATTATTTGAATTTTGATTAGATTTTTTAATGATTTTTTTATATTGTTTATAAAATCCATGAAAATTTGTGGGGACCTTGATGAACAAGAATACAATTTTCGTGTTTTATTTTATACTTGTGTTTATTGTGTCTTTATAGTATTTTTTATTCTATAGAGTATATTCATACCTGGTATATAATGTTATATGTTATTGTAATAAATTTTTACTTGTTATTATTATGGGATGCATGTGACATATTTATACTATACATTATATCTAAAGGAAACAATTATATATGAAAAAGAAATTTCATATGGAAAATTGAAAATTATTAAATTATCCCCCTCCTTATAAATTTCATATTTGAAGTTTCATTTCTTACTCTAAGTTGAAATAGAAGATGATACTTCAATTTCAATGCCTTCTTAGGTTCCCATGTGTTCTCTTTAAATACATAGGTTCTCCATAGTACATTAAGAAGATGAGTTGTAATATTGTAATGAAATTTATCTTAATTGTTCAAAAAATCCATCATCTCCTCCTCATAATAGAGATAATTATTGAAAAAAACACCTCTATATTCGTTACATGTGAGTCATCAGGTATGTACTTCCTCTAGATGGATATGTGGAACACACCATTTACTTGATATATGGTTAATGAGATTTATAGTTAATTTTCCAAAAATAAAATATGATCAAGAATATCATAGGGTAATATTTATGAGGTACATAACATTACCTTATTTTCAAACCTCACGACTCTCTTCAATGGAGATATATGAAGAAACACTTTATCTCTAACCCCAAACTCAAATTACCTCCAATGATTGTTAGCATTTTTTTTTCTAGAAACTCTTTGAAAATATAATATGTTTTTAAACTTCATTGACCCTCTTTTTCATTTATTTAACAAGCTAAATTTCAAATGTAATATTTTCTATTACATAATTCAAACATGATATAGAATTTTCATTCTTTCAATAGAGGGATATATAAGGATCTATCTAGATTCTTGAGTGGAAGATATTATTATTTGAGAACCCAACTAATTTAAGATGTTGATTCCAGACTTCTTTAACTTTTATAGACCATTCTCTACTAATTTGTTATAGAGTAAGAATATTCCTTTTGTATTGACCACCTATTTTAGGATTATAACCCATATTTATATTTAGATATGTGTTCATATAAAATTAAATTATCCATAATAACTTTTAGATAAACCTTGGATACAAATGAGATACCACTAATAGTTTAGTTCTATGTAGACTCATTATATATCTAAATTAAATCATCTCAACTAAATTATGTGATTGATATTCTCAAATTAATATTAAGAGGGTAGTTATTGTAATTTTATTTACCATTATCCATATAGAACTAATTCCTTTTGATGTCTTTTGGATACACATGACAATATCCATGGTGATGTTCTTATATTCTATATTATTATAGGTAAGAATTTTATAATCCCCATAGGCAATTACCATCCTACCATCACATTAGGTTATACTATGAAAAAAAATTATTCAAATGTTTCCTTCATTATAATTTCCCACCAGTAGTAATCTCAATGATCTTTATATATCCTTGTGATCCCTGGGTGGATAAGGAATTATGACCTCTTTTCATAATCTAATATCTGTATCTTTATATCATTCTAGAATGGTATACACAATCATGTTACAAATCATATGATTCCTTATTCATCAATGTAAAAAAATTGATATTTATCCATCCTTATTGAATCCACCTAGTTTTGTATCTCTATATCATCCCTTTGAGATTACATTATCTTTTATAACATGGATGATTGATAAATAATTTGATATGATAGGATGTATTTCCTTTTGTTGAGATTCCCAAGTACATATATTGCATGTGTAATAAGATGGGATCCTTATTGATCCCTATCACAGATAAGGTTGGATAATATTCCCTACTTAGAGAATCTTCCACATTATTCTCCATCCCATGATATTAATCTAGTGGGTATTTATAGTCCCTAATCAACCATCTTTGTTATTTCATACTATGGTCCTTCTATATGAATGTATACTTTATTCTATATTGATCTATATATGTAACACTTCTATATATATATGTAACACTTCTATCTATATAAATAATTTCACTAACTAATTAATGTGAAGATTATTGTATCCAACTATCTATTATGTGTTGGAAAATTGTTATCATAAACTTTTACCAATCTTATGTAAGAATATATAACTTCGTCATTTTTAATGAGTAAAAAACCTAAGCCCTTATTTTAAGAACAAATTTACATTAGAAATCCTTCCCCACATTTGGGTAGTGTGAGTATAGATGTAGTAATTTTCCTCTTCTTTATCTTTTTAATGATCACTTTATATTTATCTTTTACGAATAATATTAGTCATTTTAGTGTTAACATGGTTAGAGGAATTGGAAATCATGATATGTTTTTGATAAATAGTTGATAGTACCAGGATAATACGAGGAATCTATAGATATTGGTTACTTATGTTGGTCTTTTCTATTATTCTATCACCATTGTCTTGGAGGATCGAAACATATCCCCATTCTTGTTATAACACACCCAAAAAATACATATTTATCTATAAAAAGTCATATTTAACATCCATTTATTATAACATAACTATTCTCTATGTCATTTTAGATGTTCCCAAATTATCCACACATTATTCCTTGATTTTTCAGTGTATGAGAATGTCATATATAAAGACCCCTATAATTTTTTTAGTAATAAAAAAAATTGTACGAGAATTGGTGAGTTATCCTAACATCATTATGAACTCATTGTGTAGATATATAGTGTCAAAGGTATCCTTTGGATTATCCTCCTTCTTTACCTTCTGTAATGATATCCCAATCAAGGATCCACCTTTTAAAAGTACTTATACTATTATTATTGATTGAACAGGTCATCAATTCATGGATTTGGATACAAGATATTTATTATAATATTTTTTATTTTTCAATAATCAATGTATATACATATTAAAATGTCCTTATTCTTAGTGATGAGGACCAGTGGACCCAATGGTAAATTACATGGGGAAATAAAAACCTTTAGTTAATTATTTACCATTTTCTTATTTAGTTCCTCTAGTTGAAATGGGTTAATTTGGTAGGGACTCTATGATATGCATAGATATTAAGTTATAAGTTCAATCGATAAATTATCCTCATGAATATGAGGAAGAACATGAAACTCTTAAGGTTGAGCATTACCTTTTTACCTAAAATGGAAATTTTCTCAAGGATTATCCTATTCTTTACCATAATACATTTAGTTTTATATACATTCTAATAAGGAAATGATATCCAGGTTTAAGAAAGAGTTTCAAAAAAAGGTTAATCATTCATTTTACAATTATATATAATCATAGGATGGTATGCGATATACAAGTTGAACTCCATATTAAAACTGTAAACAATAGATTTATATAATACAATTAATCAACAGCTAGTATTACAATAAATTCTGCATAATAGAGTAGAACATGGGTTGTTTGAAGATTCATACTGTGAAATTTTATTTTGGAAGAGTTTTACAATTGGGATGAAACATTTTTATTTCTTAGTAGTTTTATTGAATTATCAACCTCCATGTCTTGAGGTGGAGTTTTAATTTTTATACTAAACATTCATGATATAAATGATTTTTGAGACCATAATAAAATATGGAATCCACTATTATTTAATGAATAAAAAGTGAACCTGTCACAATTTATTCATGATTCCCTCATTAGTAGTGATATCCCAAATTTATTCTTATCCCTTGGATTTTATGACTGTTTTCATCAATTATTATTTAAAACCTTTGTCTTAATGCACTGACTTGTATATTGTTCTTGTTCTTTTTTGTTGAAAACATTGACCCTATATAAGTAAATGATAAAAACCTTTCATTCATCCAATATTTTATTTAGCTTATTTATGTCCCTTGGCATCAATTATCTTAATTCCCACCCTCTATAAAATTTTAAAAATCTCCTCATTCCCATGGGGGAGTTCACAAGGTTTTCATTCCTCACTTTCGATAAGTCGAAAATTTAATATTATTCCCACCAAAATTATTATTCATTGGACCACTCTTATTAAACAAAAATCTACAAATTTTATCCCCTTCCCCATGATACCATTGAGAGTCACCAATATCTATCTCAATTTTAAGGGTACATTAGACTATATTCTCATAGATATCAAAATATTAAATTTATTTATCCTTAAAATACGTGGATTTATTCTATTAAATATATATTTGAACTTATATTCATGGTAAAATATAAATATTTTGGTATAGCTAAAAATAATTTTGATGTTAACCTCATAAGACTAAATTGATTCATCATCCCATTTCTTGAGTCTAATAAACTCCCTCTTCATTAGAAAAAAATAGTGAGAGGAAACTATTTATTATAAAATCTTTTATAGAATTCATATTAATCAATTGAAATGATTTATTCCTTAGACTTCTCATTCTTGATCACTGTCTTCCATTTATCAGATTTTATCACTTTGTGATAAATAACTAACATACCTTCATCTTTATCAACGAATTCATGGTCATAAAATAACCTCTCAATGGAATTAATACATTATTAAATGATTTAGGGGTCAAAAGATCCAACAATGTAGGGAGGTATTTAATAAAAAAAATGACTCGAGTAAAACTTTTTACCTCTTGGGAGTAGGAGGGTGTTCCATAAGATTCAAGTTTTTATTTATCACTTGATTGAGCTGTGTAAATAAAACTACGAGTTTCACGACTCTGTCTCTAATAATATTTGTAACATCATTTGATAAATTATTACATTGAACATTATATTAGTTTTTCACACATTTACTACTATTTCTATACACTTACTAAAATAAATAATAATTAAGGATCTAAATACTAAAATTAATAAGAATATAAAAGTTAAACTAGGAACATAGAATGAATAACTCAAAAATGAGTTGTATATATATAAACCAATTTCTTTATATGTTTCAATATGGGTTACTTGTGTTGTGTTTCCTATAAGGTTCTCTAACCTAATCACCAAAAAAATAATCCTTCCTCCGATACTAACTATAATATTATATATTTCAAAAAAAATATTAAATCAATTTTAACAAAATTAAATATAAATCAAAACCAAGAAATATTGAGGTCTATTTTCATTTGAAGATTAAAGATAATAAATTAACAAAAAAATAAACTACATTTTCATTATTTTAATCTCCATTAGGTATCGATATTCACTTTTTAGTTTTATACTATTTAGGATACCCTTGTGATTTACATATAACAAATTATAGAGATATAAAAACCAATAAGTGTAAAATAGGTGTAAAATCAAAATAATGATGTATAACATATGAGGTTAGATGCACAATAGGTTTTAATAGAATAAAAGGATAATATATTTTAACAAAGAATCATGGAATAAAGGAAATTCTATCATAGGATCATATAAATAATAAAAATGTTTCAGACGTATAAAACCTATCATTGCAACAAAAGGCATGGCTCAATTATAAGATATCATAACATAATGTGTTTGGATAATTGATCTTGGATCATATGTGGTATCTCATGAGATATAAGAATTACTCAATCAATTAGAGGGTTGTACAAATATGGGTGAACTGATTCAATCATTAAATGTACTTGAACATTTTTTTATATGAAAAGAAAACATAAATAAGTATATTAAAGTAAAAACCAATGAGGGGGAAATGCATTACATAATCATATAACAAGGTATATGAAAATAAATCATCCTAAATGTTCATAATAAAATTATATATTATGGAATATTATATGTTCATTTAAGAATACATATTCATTGGTCATTAAAATAGAGAAAACATTAATAGATAACCCTAAGAAAGTAGTAAAAGAGTAATTATTAAAACAAACCCCCAAAAATGATATTTTGAGAAATGGGTGAAAATGAGATAAGATCTAACGGAATAATTCAAGAATGAAAATTAACATGAATAATTTTTATTTAAATAATGAGGTTTTTAGAAATAATGATCTTTATAAGGTATATATTTTCAACCACATGCTGTAAAAGTTGATTTATTTTCCCTTATATGCTAGAAAGCGTGAAGCGTAGGATTTGGTGCTTCAAAAATTTATTCTTTATGCATATTTCTAAAGGTAAATAACAATTTCTAGAGGTTATGAGTAATTTTGATGTCCATAAGTTATCCAATAAATGAGTAGTGGAAGTTCTGGAAGTAAATGTTTAGAAAATTATTTTTATGTTTAGAAATCATAAAATATGGTTGATAATTATTTAATTTTTTTGTAAGTAACTCTTTTAAAGTATATATAATTGATCCATAATATATTTGGGATATATTATGAAAATAATAAGAAAAATTCTATATAAAATACAAAGGGAATTCTATGAGTGATTTTCATATATAATGAAGAATTACATATAAAAGTGTAACTTAGTTGAGTTACCTGGCATTCTCAGAAAAACCACAAAGGAATGTAGTCCTATTATGTATAATTTTCCAATGTCAATATATGAAGGTAACTCAGGTTGATGCATATATGTTTTTTTATATTAAAATGTTTTTATGTAAGGACCAAACCTTATAACTTTACATACTATTTAGTTTTTAGTCAAAAATTCATTTTCATACATTCATCACAATCTTTATGGTTTATATTTCAAGGTATTTTGGTCACAAATTTTACATTAAAAACACATATATTACTTATTGGGAACTTATACTCATTATCCATTTTCCCCACAACATAAAACATTTAAAATTAAACAAGTTTTTTTCATGATTAATCCTCATGACATTCATCTTAAATTCTTATATGTTATTACCCATCATTAAACCCTTCAATTTTTTTTAAATATATTTGATGAATAAAAAATCATATTATGTAAAATAAAAGTAAGAAAATAAGGTTTTTAGTGAAAAAAATTAAATTAAATAAAATATTTACCTTTATCAGAATATTCATTGTGCTTGTGAAATAAATTATATTGTCAAGATAACACACATCATTCTATCAATTAAGACCATTAAAATCCCCAAAAAGAAACTAAAAAATGTTTATAAAAATTATATAATAATATTAATAAACCACGTAAAAAATAACTTGATCCATGTTATATCCATATGAAAAACCTCCATAGTTAACTCCCTCATTATTTCCCTTAAATACATGTATCGTTTCCAAATTCATTGAAGAGAAATATTGGGCTCACCCATTTTTTACATATTGTATCGGGCTTATATAATCATATAAGTTGTATCGAGCTCACCCACACATACAAGAAATATTGAGCTCACCATCTCTCCATCTATAATATTTAGGTACCATATCATGAATAAAACATTTTATTCATTAACCTTTTCATTATAAACCCTTGGAAAACTCTTTTGAAACACTATGTGAAAGACCGTCGGATGTTGAAATATCATTTCCATTTAAAACCCCATTTTCAAAACTAATGTTTCCTTGAAAAAGGGGAAGTTGTATTTTATTTGAATAAAACATAAAATATTGTGGAGGAATCCAAACATGAAATAATCATTATGTTTTCAGGAAATTCCATTGATTAGATGTCTGTTATAATAGAACATGGCATTTTCCTTTTGTAAAGAAGGTCAAAACACTCTGTATAAAAAACGAAAAAGATAAAATTTGAAAAACATTGAAATAAAGAAAAATGATACATAAAATGTTTTTTATAATTAAATTTTTTATAAATAAGTAAATTAATTAAATAATTTATTGAATATAAAAATGGAATAAAATTATTTAGAAAATAATTTTTCAAAAAAAAAACTTACGGTTTACATAAAAATTCCCCGAATGACAAGTCCAGATCATCACTTTCATTACATATATTCCATAATAATAAAATTATTTTAATTATTTACTTATTTTATAACCTTTTTCAAGTTTATTATTACAATTGTTTTACTTACCCCCATGTTATATACAATTACATAAAAAATTATGTTTACGTTATATGACTTGATGATATTCATCCCATGCATTCAAAATGACATTGTTAAGTTTAGTATTTTCAAAGAAGTCATTATTTAATCATTTAAAAATTAATAATTATGAAATAATTATCATTTTTATAAATCAATTATAATTTTAAAACATTCTATGAAATATTGTTATTAAAATTGAAATACTTTACAATTAGAGAGACCGTAGGTTGTACATACACATGAATAAAATATCCATTTTTTAGTAAATCTGATGGAAAAAATATAAGCATTATTTTAAATTAAAAAAAAATTCTATTATATCACAAATAACTTATTAGATATATTAATAAAATTATCTATATCATCAATGTGATGTGGTGAATCATATTGGTTTGTGAAGGTAGTAATCCTAATATAAGAAACAAAATGATATTTTATCTTTAAAATGTTAATTGATTCATTTATATTATATATATATTTTAAATCCATCATAATAGATATCCATGTTTGGTAGTGGTGGAAAATAGAATTCATTACTTCTTGGGGGTGGTAATCCATACATACGAATGAGTGTTGTTTTCATTTTCCAATAGGAAGGAAATGTATATGAAAAATGGTTGTACAAAAATCCTAATAAAATCTAAATATATGTACTATAATGATGTTATTATTTCATTAAGGCTATATAATATTTTATGGAGGTAGAAGAAGAAATAATCTTTAAATATATTGGTTAGAAATTATACCTTATCATCGAAAAACCTCATTGGCATACACCTTAATCCCACTAGCATTGATATTTTGGTGAGAACATGACCTCTAGGATATGAGGATTGAATTTGTGCAGAGAATTAGGATGTTATTTAATAATCTATAGTAATCAAAATTTGGAAGGAAGATAGGATAGTAGGTACTCTTTTATAAGTGAGAGGAGGGACATTCTTGGAATTACATAACATATTAGATTAATATAAATTATTATTCATGTTCAAGTCTATCCAAATTTATTTATTTTGAATATAGGATTATTATGAGTAAAATACATTCATAAAATAATATTTTTATAGGTATAGGTGATGTTTTCACCATTATACCATAGTTTTGACCTCATATTAGCTGTTTTGACAATTAATAAAATATCAATGTTCATTTTTAATTTTGGGTTCTAGAAGGTTATTATAAAATGAAAAACGTCCCATAAATATATCAAAACTAATACTTAAAACCATTTCTAAATTAATGTTGATGAAAATAGTTTGAGTAATTATATATCATTTAATAAAATATTTTTTAATATAAAATATTAAAGTCATTTATAGAACTACTCAATTAATTTGACTAAAATAACATCAATATAGTTATGATATTATAATATAAACCCTTAAAAAATACATAATATGTTAAAATTAGTTTTAAAATTCATGTTATAGTATAAATCATCCAAAAAATATTACTTTTAGAGTTTTTAAAATAATTTTCATGATTTTTATACTATATTAACATACACAGTGTCAGTGTCTCATAATCATTTAAGGTAATTATTTCAACACATTAAATAAAAATTTAATTAATATATATTTCATATAAACATTTATAACTGTATTTATAATATTTTAATCCCTACTTAAATTATTTAGAGATTTTAATGTTAACAGAGGGACTGTCTAGAGTTTCCATTACTTAAATATAATATAAATTCTATTATCAAGGTATAATTAAACCAAAATTATATATAATTGAATTTGGGAAGGAAATGGTCAGATTTATCTCATGAAATTAAATGAAGTCATGTTTTGGGATGATTTTGATACCATATCTATTAGATTTAACCTTATTTTATACATTTACCATTTCTGATGTGACAAATATATACTAATGTTACTAGTCATAATAATCAAAAATAAATGGGACATATTTACCAAATATTTACCTCTAAATTCAAACTATCTAAACCATTTTTTAATATTTTATTTATTTAATCCTAAGAAATTTATTTATGATCAAAACACAAAATGCAACGACAGACAGTTAAAAAGGTACTTTTTTAGTATACAAATTTATTTATTCCAAATTAAAGTATAAAATTTAATTATAAGGACATAATTTGATTTTTTAATCAAAAGAAACCAATTAAAAATAATAATAAAAAAAATCTGAGATTGAAAATACTTGAAAATAAAATATAGTTCTAAATAAAAATTAGTATATTTCACTTATCCTAGATAAATAAAACCATTAAGAAAATTCTAAATAATTAATCCAAATATTATTTTGACAAGATGAATTAAATTTAATTTACTAAAATTATAAAATTATAAAATTAATTATTTTATATAAATCCATATAATTCATGTAAACAAAATTTGGTTAGTAATAAACCTTTTTCAATTGACTAAACAATTAACTAATTTACTTGTTATGATTATAACTCTATAAAATTAAATCAATGAATATTAATAAGAAACTACAATGGTTTATTCTAACATTTTGTGTGTAATTATCATTTTAATACATATATTTTATCAAAAAAATATATAAAAGTAAACTAGATTGTATTCTAAGACAAATGAAAAAGTCCTAGAACTGCATTATGATAAGTAAAATTAACATTTGCAGACTGAGTGGAATTATTAAAAGGCGATGAAATAAATTTTATTATATAAAGAATATAATCCCAATAAATAATATACAATTATATAATAGATTAAATATGTGAATATAATTTTTAAATACAAAAAGGTTATTCGGTTACATGAAAAATTATTTGATCTCACATGTAATGGTTATTTTATTTCCTTAAATTAATAAAAGTAAAGAAGTGGTACGTGGTGATATGTATGAGTATGTAGGAATCACTATTGAGTAAATGAGGTTTATATCATTATACCTTTTTAAGAGAACAATAATTCAATAATAGATTATGATATTCATTATCAATTGTAATATATGTTTGATAATTCTTCTAGATATTGATTGATATGTTTATAGATTTTTTAGAGAATTATTGACTATGAGATTTTAGGGATATTTTGAGGTATAAAATATAATTAAGAATAGTGTGTTTCGATAAACTAATAATGTCATGTACAATGGATGATTGAACCACATGTTAAGATAATGGATAATTAGGGTTCCAATTATTATGGGAAAGTATTCACTTAATCATTTGAATTCATATTATGATCAACGATTATAAAGAGTCAAAGAAGGAAATTAGATTGTAAAATATTTTTATGGTTTCTATATTCATATATTAAAAATATAACATGTGATTCATCTATAAATATTAAAAATTAAAAGTGGGTTTTTATGCTATAAAAAGATATTATCATTAAAATAATATAAGTTTCTTTCATCTATGACCAATAATTATTGAAAAAAAAGGACAATAAAACACCCATACTAAACTAGTGTTTATTTCTATTACAATAATAATTTTAATAATTAATTTGTGAACCATTGTCTACTCTTCCTAGTCTCAAATAATTGTTAAAAGGGACCATATGGGGAAGTGCTTCTATAATCAATAAATTTTCCTTTATAAATTCTTTATAACATATTTAATTAATTATGTTACCTCATATTACATTGACACATTATTGGTTTTTGATCCTTTATTAGGCTTTAGATATCAATATATTAATATATGTGTTTCTCTAAATTTTCATTCATTAAGTTATTGGTGTATGAGTGTTTAATCACTCATAGGTTCACTTATATCATGAAAAAAATGAAAACATGATCTATCTGGAGAAAATAATAAATAGACACACTAATTTACCCTCATTATTAGGGTTTTTTGGGAGTGTCAATTCAAAAAGTGGTATCAAAGGCACAATTAATGAGTAATGAATATATCATGTATAATTTTCCATTATGGACAACATTATGAATTCTAAAGGAATTTCAGTATTTGATTGTTTTAATTTATATATTTGAAGAGTAGAATGGGATCACATTTACTAGATTTTGGGATTGATATTATATTATATTATATATATATGGGATATATGATAGTGACATTTTATAATTATCAATGACTAAATAAAGATGTGTGATAGAGATAACAAATATCAGAATGCCTTATTAGAAGACTTGTGAAACAAAATTTAATTACAAGTGATGAATTATAATGTTTGAAATGATAAGTGGGTTAATTTAGCCAATATATATATATATATATATATATATATATAGGGGAGAAAATATGGTAAAAGTGGATAAACTTAATGTCCACAACCATATGTCCGATGATTTAAAAATATACCCAATGAAAACGTTGATAGTTTTTAAAGTGGAATCATTGTGTTTTTTTGAAAAATTAGGTGAAAAGGTGAGAAAATAAAAGATTTTGAGATTTTAAATAATATATTTCAAATATTTTCCTTCATTATAATCCAAAATTATATCTCTGGATGTGAGGATTTAGAAAAAATAACTATAGATGTTTTAAAATGTAGCTTGGTCAAATATGAATTGTTTGTAATGCCAAAAACAACATCAAATCACACAACTAATTAGAAAATATTTAATGTTGTGGAAAATATTAAAATTATTAAAGGTGTAAATGTGGATGAAGATGTAAGAAATGAATTAATATCTCATATTGAAAGGAAATTCATGTGGGGAAAATCTAGGTTTGAAGGAAATATATGCGTGGTGTGTTTTCAATATGGAACTTTTGGAAACATAATAGTGACATGCCCAAAAATATTTAATATAGATGAAGGAGAATATAAATAAATAAAAACACTATTTTGTAAATTCTATCCTATATGGGAATTCAAAATAGGATGCTCATATGAATTTTGTTTTCTCATGGGAAGTGTTTATTCAGTAAAGAAGAAGAACTTGATTATTATTATTTGGTATAAATTGAAATATATTTCATTTTAAACATTGAATATAGTATTTTAGGTACTTTTTAAAATGAATACTTTGAAATAGATTATGAAAATCAACCATAATATATTATTGATCTCTACATAAAACAAGTGGGGAATATTGAATAACTATACCTTCAATGAAATAAAAATAAAATGATAAAGTATTGTTAAAATAATCATCGAAATATATAGATCATATCAAATATGAGATTATTTGGAAACAAAAATAACATGATGATCAATTATATTTCAATGAATAATTGAGAGTGGAGGTTTTGAGGATAGAAGAAGAAATGGGTGACCCAATTACTAATGAATATTATTTCCTTATTCAATGGATAACCTATAAGTACATGATAAATATTAATAATTCCAAATAAATATACCAAAAGAAACATGTAGAATGAATCATATAACTAGAGATAGATTATATTATGTTAAATCTATAATTAATTTAATATATTAGAAAACACCATGGTCTTGAGATTTTTATTTACTTAACATGTTGATTGATCAAAAACCATTTAGGTTATATCATCAATATGCCAAGAGGATCCATGGTAGAATCCATCTAGCATAATCCACGCTTTATCTTTGAATATAAGATCAAAACTAATGCATATTATAGTTCTATAATAGATGATTCAGTCATTATGGACTATTCCCATTGACCGTATAACAATCCCATAAAACATAATGGATTTTCTCTCTTGATATCTCATTCTTGAGATGGATCAAGGATGTTTATTAATTCTCTCAACCTTGAGAGAAACCCTAGCCATGGAATTTTTAGAGATAATACTCTCAGGATAATATATATTATAAACACAAAATTTACTTAATTAGAACAAAATATGAAATTATATCATAATGTTATTTAACATTTTACTATTTAACAATGAACCTTAATCAAATATTAAATCCAATATAATCCCCATTCCAAATACTAAGAATAATATGATTATTTTAGTGGAATGTTTCAACAAGAACAACCTGAATATTATTTTAATAAATAAATAGTTTATTATTTATTAAATGATATTTATGATTATATCATATCTATTATTGGGCCATAAACAAGGCCCATCCACCTTTCTTAATCATTTTCAAAACCATTAATTATAGATTAATAATATTCAATCGATACAAAAATCAATAATAAATTCATGGTCTACTTAATAAATATTAATTTAAATATTCACATAACTAAATTAATATTTATTAAATAAGTTTTATTTATTAACTTGAAATAAACCAAAGAGATAGATAAATATTGGTATTCTATGGTCAAATGAATAAATATTAATTTTACATTAAACTCAAATATATATTTATACTAATATAACTAGTGAATGATTATTTTTAGTTAGAAAATTGTAAATAAATATTATTCATCGATCTGGAGTATAATGTTTATTCATAAAACTAAAATAAAATAGAATTTAATTTAGCTTCATGATAGACACAGTGAATGACCCTCTAGGCATCTTCTTTAGTTGAATTAAGCGGGCTTGCCTAATGATCTAGATCAATGTATATAAACACATCATGGAAGACATAAAATAAGAAGTTAATGCCACAAAGAAAACACAAATATGTAAACTCTCACTATTTAATATAATTCCTTTGTCTCTATTTATATTAATCAAGTAGGTTTCATTTTTTCCATCAATATATGTGTTTGATTTCCCTTTCATTGATGATCTAAAATATTATAATAAATAAAAAAGGCCATGGATTTAATTACATGGTTTCATTTCAATCAAAATTCCATAGATGTTAACTTATATAAAATGTAAGGCATAAATCCTTTCTTGACTTCTTCATTTAATTCATATCACTACTGATGGACCCGAAACATTTTATACCACTAAGAGAATATGTTTCCATGGATTTTCAAAATATATCAATGTATATAAACCATTATATATATTAATAATAATATTTAAGAATTTGGGTCATTTAAAATGTTCGAATATTGGAATATCCGATGACTCATAAGATGTGGTATTCCTATATGTAGGTCTATTCTGATATCCCCTCCCTTAAAGATTATAAAACATAATATTTATAAGAAGTATCAATAAATTATGATCCTAAAACATTTGATAATATTCACCATCTACATATTTTCAATTGATCTAATGTTATTATAAAATATAGTCTTAAGAATGCTATCATAGCACTTTAAGGATCTCATCATACAACATAACTATTATGTACTTTTGATGTGACCAATAAATTAATTACATTATCACATTGATGCTTACTAGAATTATCATTATAATATGATAAAGTATTCATTTAATATTAAATTTTCATGATATTTTTTCTATAAAAATGAAAATGAAGTTGATTATAGTGTACTAACTCTAATAGCACCGAATTGTACTAGAAATAACTACTAACTGACTTGTTATCTCTCACTAGTTAAGCATGCTTTGAATGAATTTCGCCATAACATCTAGGGCTATTTTGTTTATCTTTGTCTAGGGTTGGTGTTACCACACATCTTTGTGGAAATCCTACTTACTACATCTTAATTAACGTGAGAAAATCCATTATGTAGTGACATCAATGAAGATTCAACTTTTATTATTCTATCGAAAACCAAGAATCTTGACTAATAAAACATTCAAATATTATCATTGTAATGATAATACTATTAATATTTGTATAACCTAGACTAGGAACATGTCATTGTTAAAATACTTCTTCATCTAAATCATAAGTTTGAACACACTTTTTTATGATATATATGAAAACCATAGGAATTTACAATTTTTTCTTATAAATTACATTGTCCATAATATAGTCTTATATAGAGATAATCTTAAGAAGATTAGTGTTATATCCACTTAACAACTAGTATTTCTATTTATCCTTTTACTATTAACTCAATGAGTTTTATTTTTTTATTTATACTTGGAGGTTTATATAGTTAATCTCATACTATTCTATATATTTAAATTACTCATTATGCATAAGAAACATCATATACACATACATATCATTGAATATGAGAGAGATTACTAGTACATAATTTTCTAAAATTGTATTCACAATATCCAAAATTTTAGAGTGATTAATTGTTATGTGACAAGGGAAATAATGTAATCTTGAATATACCCATAATGTTAATGTATTTACTAGGACTTGATTTAAAACCCCATAGATCTATATTTGTTTATCTATTTCCCTTTAATTTGGTTGATACATTAATTTATCCATAAATATATCCAATCATTTTTCATATCTAACTACTAATACTAAAATCTATTTTCTATATGTTATCAACATATCTATCATTAGAAAAATATAGTTCGCCCACTAATTTCTTTTAGACACATGGCATGTTTTCATTCAAAATGAATGTATAGGATCACTATTCTTCTTTTTACCCAAAATAGATCTTTACAATCTATATATCATATTATAAATCACTATTGTCACATACCATTCTGGTTTTTTCATATTGATATGAAAAAGTTTCTCCATTAAGTAATTGATCCTTAACATCCAAACACATAATAAAACTAGCATAGATTATTTCTACAAAAAGAACAATTCCATTGGATTATATATGAATAATGGTGGAAATTTTTATTTACAGAATGTGACTAGAAATTATATAAACCATTTGATAATCAAACATGATTTATTAGAACTATCATATTATATCTATTTCATGTTTTTATTGAATACTCACACATAGAGTCATGTATAGAAACATCCAAAATATAGATTCCTTGATTTTTTGTACTATGAATTCATTATCAAATTCAAAAAAACATGTCAATATTTTCTTATTAACATTTATTTATTCCTCTATAATTCATTATTCATATAAAATTATATATAATTTTTATTTGGGAACAGAATATAACCAATTTGGTTTTAATTTCGTACATAGTATGTGTTTTTTGAAGACCTCCTCCCATTTAGCATAGTGGAGTCTGGGTTGTTATGCCAACTCATAGGAATTTAAAGCATATACTTCATTAAATTATAGAATGTTACTACTATTTTTAAAATATAGTCAGTATAGACTCATCAAGGATATTAATGTTTTTGTTGATAAAGGATGATTATTTGAGATACAGATATAATTTTCAATTGATTTTTGGTTTTTTATATTAACAATCATCATACATAAAAATCACTTGATGTTGAGATCTAACAGATTCATTATTATATAAATATGATTTCTATTAGTAAATATAGGTGGAATATATCTAGTTTCAACCCTATTATTTTCAAAAAATGTCTTTGAAGAAATCATATAATAATTTAAAAGAATAAAAGACTCATCATCAATCAATATTTTACTACCAGTACAACATAAATGTGTATAAGGTAATACGAGTTTAGGAATGCATTCACACAACATTTGAATGATCAATGAATACATGGTTAATATATACTTTGATAATACTATAAATATGATCATGTAACTCTTAACAATTTTATTCATTACATCATTGAGTTTTACTAAAATTTCTTAAAGGAATCTCATTAAGATTATGAACATACTTGTATCTTCCCCTTATATTAGTTCATGCAGTATTTCTAAACTAATTATACAATATTTATAGAATTCAATTATTTATAATGGTTCTTTATAAAAATATAAATGAATAACTTATCATTATACCTATAATATCATTTCAAAATATAATATACACTAATAAAGATATAAAAAAGAAAACCAATATAGGTTTTAAATGAAAAATAATTATCTTTCCACAAGTATGTATTATGTGTATTGTAATCATCAATAAATGAAAACATTGGATATATGTGATTTAATATTTTTTTTACCATTAATTAAGTATGAAATAAAATAACATTATTCACTTTAATATGAAATAATTTATTTTTGTTTCCAAAAAGAAAACAATGAGATCAATTTATTGGTAATAAAAAATAATTGTTTAACACAAACCAATCCATTAGGAAATTAATATGTTGTGTACTTATCATTATTGATACTAGAATAATCCTTATTTATATTTTTCCAGTAATGCACAAACATTCTCATAATATTTATTCCAGTGTATTTTATTTCAATTTTTTAAGAAAATAACAACCTAATCCCCTGCATTCCCAATTATATTCTTATTATTGAAAGGGTGGCGAGAATACGTTTTATTCTAGATGATTTTCTTATAGATATTTCCATGGATTTTTCTCTTATTCAGCAAAAGAATAAATTTATTTTCACGCTTCATGTATTTATAAAAATAGTAAATGATATTGAAGTGATTTGAGAGAGCATTATAAATTTTATCCATATTAAAAATTCATAATGAAATTAGGGAAACTATGAGGGAGAGAATAAATTATGATATTGGTGTATAATTCTTCAATAAATATGTACCAAAGAATATATAAATCCACAATATAACAATCCATTTTAACTATATGAGGCCCGACTAGTTCACAATCTCTAATGTTGGTCATAAAGAGTGCCTTAATGATCCCATAATGTTCCTGTCATTCTCAATGATTATGAAGATCATGATGTTGGGTGAGAATAATATATACATCCATGTTTTTTTGCATAATCTTGATTTCACTATTCCTACATGATAAAAGTAAAAATCCAAAGATATAAAAAATCATATAAGTGTGTCGTATCGATATAGATATCTTCTTCCCATTCATTCTTAGTAGGAAGCTCTATAATTGGGTTCTCATGAATGTAAGTATATAGTTCTTGGTGTAATACAATTCATAAGAACTCATACACTCCTAGAAGATACTCTTAGTAAGGATGTTTTATTTTAAAATCCATATCATATTGATATAATAGACAATTTAGTTTCCATATATCTTATAACTAATTAATGTATTATTACATTGTCTTGATTACAAACTATATTAGCTATAATAATTTTATTTATCTTATTATTCTCCCACTACTATATCATGTCAAAATAAACCTCTCCATTAGAAATAGAATTTAAAATAATATGGATATTATTGTTGAAAGGATCCATATTTACCTTCCCATAACATATATTATGTAAATTAAAAATAATAAAATATTTTTAGGTAGTCATCCGTGACAACAGTAATAAATTACATCTCCTTCATCTGTTGAGTGTAATTATAAATATTCAAATCCTAGACTCAAATTTCATCCAAAATTTCCTTCAAATATATATTTAATATACAATAGACACTAAAAATAATAAAATTTAGGTAAAGTAAACTATTATCCTATTTAAAACTCCCCAATAATTAAAATTTTCCCTTAACTATGGATTGATCACCACTTTAACATTGGGTTCATGTTAACTTAGATGACGAAGGGCTTCCCCGACATAATATTTTGAAATAGAATTTAAACATAGGGATATATTTATTCATTTAACCATTTATATTTGTTAATATGATGTTGATTTTATTTAATTGATTAACAATTTTATAATAAATATTTATACAAATTCTATTTATTTTATTTTATCTTCTATATCATGTAATCTTATTTAGATAATCTGATTGTGTTTAGAATCATACAAAAATGAATCACCTAAAATATAATAATGAATAGAAAAAATAAAAGAAATAATCTGACTTGATAATGAGGAATCTAATGATTTATTTATTGATTATATTATAAATCGATATTTGATACTTGAGAAAAATATCCTTGAATCTGTCTTGTCTCAAGTTGCAACATTCCACCATCTACTAGTGTATCTTCTTTATTGACATTACTATGTCCTGGGTTCTGAACCTCCTCCTCTCATTTAATCTACGTCCATTACATGTATTTTACTCACACATAGGTGAGGGGACCTATGGTACATCAATAAATAAAATAAACTATAAAGCCACATGTCCTATATAATAAAAGTGGGGGAATGACTCAGAGTTCATCATATTCAATTTAATAATAAATTGTATCACATATTAAATCTATAGAAAAAATATTATATTGAAAAGAAATCCAACACATAAATTGGTCATCCAATCTCATCATCAGTCACATACATTCAAGAAGTCCACATCCATACATGATAACATTCATTTGAAATCACTCTATTAATTAGGAGAAATTACCATTAAATTTATAATTAATGGTATTATTAATTAAATAATTATATATCATTAATATTATTCTAATAATTCTATGAGACACATAAGATACATATCCTCTATAAATTTAAATAAATTAAATAAATTATTGTTATATTAAATGACATAGGTACACAATGTGTATTGGAGGAAGCAAACCATGTTCTCATGTAAAATACCTAGTGTCTTGTATAATATTTTTCATGTAATGTGTACTTACATGGTGTGTATAATACATGATGTTTCATCATATTAGAATATTTTTAGTTTATTATGTCAAGAAAATTAGTTAGCTTGATCTATCTAGAAGATGACACACATTCATTATAAGGCCCCAGCCGTAAACCTTACTTAATCTTGAGTTATTACAAGATTACACATTGAGGATCTTTTCAGGTTTAGAGTTTTAGAGAATTAGATCATGAAACTTGCATTACATTCCACATTTAAACAAAGTGGTTACATAAAAGACAGTATTCACTCTTCCCATAAACGGAAACATATTTAAAATAAAACACAGATTCTTTCTTAACACATACTTGACACTATCATCACATAATGTACCTTTCCCTTGACCTGTGAACAACATTTCAAAAACTTGGGATGAGCATAAAAATATCAGTAAGAGTTATAAAAATATTTAAAGGAAACATGAGTTCATATATACATTAGAATGAAATCATACTTTACCCATAAAACATAGGCATATCAAATCATGAATAAATCATAGAAATCATAAGACATAAAAGGTATATTAAGGCATTCATAACATTATTACGTAGGGAGTAACCCTCTTGGTTATGTTTGGAATACCCACCACAGTATATTCCCTAAATCTCTTCGGAGAAACCTTAACGTTTCACTCCTTCGCGTTACCCAATGCATTGGAGAGCTATATCGGGCTCACCCGCCCTTAGTTTATCACGGAACCACCCATTTTCATAACAATGCCCAAGAACCATAACATAAACGTATCACATAAAACATGCATAAAGTAAAGATAACATTTCCACATTTCAATCACAATATAACATTTTAGGATATTGAAATAATGAATCCATTAAAAAAGAAACCATTTCCAAAACCATTTAAAACATTTAATAAAGAGATTTTTGAATCAAAGTGTCCCATACCACCTTGAATCTTTTAAAAATTTAAACCATTAATATACATATAAATAAATCCTTAAAACCACTATGAAAACATGGATATTAATAAGAACAAATAATTAAAACATTTAAAGCGATATTTTGGTTAAAGGGGTTCTACCAAAATTAAAGACACTTGAATACAATAATTGAGGAATAACATTTAGTCAGAACTTTATAATATCATGAGAATAAATGTATTCATGATATAATATTCCAAAGGACAGTATATACACCATATAAGAGTGAATTGGTGCATAACAACAATGAAGTCTCAGTAGAAATGTCAAATGTGATGAATTCCCTTATAAAGAAGGTATCCTTAAATTAAGGATAATTCAATCTCAAAATTATGTGTGAAAAATATAAATACACCCAATATAAGTGGATATTAAGTTTAAAACAATAAAAGGTCATTCACACATATTAAAATGATGACATATTCAATAACTACATGTTGAACCCAAAGAAATCAAAATTGGGTTAAAAAGTTCCCTTGGTAAAATTCGACAGCCTAACATCATCACTTCAAAATTCCGAAAATGAGTTGATGAGGGATAAAAAGGGCATCTCATAAATTGGACATAAAATTTACGTCAACAAGGATATAAAATAACATATCCCAACATAATATTATGTGAATTAAAAGACATAACAAAAGAAGTCTTTTAAAAAGAGGAGGGTGAAAGGTCCCCTTACCAAGTTGGGTAACTTTCGAAACGTACACCCCATGGAAGAAGGGTCATACAATGAATATGTGAATACCAATAAATGAAATTATACTACACAAATTGTATAATAATGGGCAGTACATACACCACTCAAAGGAAATTGTGGAAAATGTAGCATAAAACTCACGGGAATAAAAGTGAGATGAAAAATCCCTTACGAAAACTCGGCAGCCTAACGGCGCCACTTAAAACTTAAAAAATGGATTGATGAGAGGAAATAGGGTCTCTAATCATATCAACATAAAGTTTACATAAATATGAATACAAAAGAACATCCCCCAACATAACAAAGAGGATCTTAAAAGAAGTGACATAAAGGAGAGTACTTAAAAAGAAAGAGGGAGGTTGGATCTCTTATGAAAATTCGGTAGCCTAACGACGCCACTCAAAACTTCCAAAATGGATTTATGAGAGAGAATAGGGTCTCTAATCATATGAACATAAAAATTACATTAAGATTAATATAAAATAACATCCCAATCACAATAAAGATGAGCTTAGAAGGAATGACATAAAAGAGTGTACTTAAAAAGAAAGAGAGGAGCAGGATCCCTTACCTCGGGTCCGACTTGACTCGATCGTTCTTTAATCTCCTGAATAATAAACTTGAGTTAATTTCTACTTCCTTAAGAACATTTTTCAAGTTCATTATTCCTTTTATATCACTTATTACTATGTCATAAACATTATGTAATCATTTAAGTTAATAATATTTGTTTTGCCGATATTTGGTTCTTAAGTCGAAAGTGGACTTCTTACAATTACATGTTGTTTGTGTGGCAAAATGTTCATTATATCCAGAATTTTATTCATGATTTAGATGTCATATATATCATATATATCCATTATATTCATGCATTTATAATATCACATAACATTTAGAGTTAAGAAATGAAATGCACCGTTCATGGAGACGGTAAGCCGTACGTACGCATGAACGCTACTTCCATTTCTATTTCATATTTAATGGAATTAAAACATAATGATACATAATAGTATTTTAATTCTAGTATGGTATCATATATAATATCATTAAATATATCCTTTATACGTACCACATATGGTATTAACGAATCAAATCACTTTGAGGGGGCGGTAGTCCGCACTTCCTTAAATGAAGATATTGCGTTTACCCATAATGGAAACCATAAAGGTATGCCATAAATAAAAAATACAGAAGCTTAAGTAAAAAATAGATATCATATATAAATATATTTTCATATTAATGGCCACCTTTGAAGGTGTTAGAAGAATGTTGAACAATCATCGTTTCAGGAGGCAGAAATTTGCCATCCATGGAAACAGTATGTTCTTTAACCATTAGATGTAGGTGTGTGTAAGTGTAGCTCGAATAATTATTATAAAAACATCCTAGTATATTTAAGATACTGGATTTGTTACAAAATAAAATAATAAAAAGAGTTTAGGGGGTTGGAGAAGTAAAATAAAACAAAAGGACTCAAGTGAAGACATTACCTTAAAATCGGGTAACTTCCTTTGATTTGAGCTCAAAGGCTTCCTTGGAAAGGGTTCTGCCCAAAGTGAGGCTTCAAAGAGTTAGAGAGGGATGTGGAGAGACAAAATGGGTAGGGTTTTGCTGATCCAAAGGCTTTGTAAGTGTGGGTAAGGAGGTATAGGTGGGGGCCTTTTATAAGAGGAGAGGAGTGGCACTCTTGGAAAGTAAGGAAATGTTACATTATTTTAGAATGAATTTCGGATATTAATGGTCCCACATTGATTTTTTTCGAGGATAAGGTGATAAGGGTTTGAAATCCACCCATACAATAGGTTTTGGACATGTTTAGGTCTTAGATTGTACATTATCTTTTCATTTTATTTAAATCGTTAAATAATGAGGTCATCGCTGCATCATCATGATGTCATAAATAATTTAATTTATTTAATGTCTAAAAATTATAAAAAAATACTATGATGTAGGAAATATTTTTATATTTCCAATGAATATTTATAGTCCAAAAGATCATTTATGTAGACAAAATTAAAAATATTTTACATAGGTGATACATTCTTTGTCACATTTAACATTTTTTAAAAATAAATAGATAAAAAGTCACTTTCTCACAAAAGTGATTCCATGGGGCCCCCAAGTTTGGCACAAGGAATCCCATGGTCGGACATGAGACAAAAAGTATCCTTAGGACACATTTTGTGGTCATTTTTTATTATTATGATATTATCTTATTATCTTTAACTACCCGATTACTCATTAATCAAAATAATTAAAGATAATTACCGTCGTTACTATTCATAATGTCCAAAAACAAAAGAGTCTTAATTAAATAATTTGGACCTTATGATTCCAAATATTTAATTCATTTTACCAAATTCCAAGCACATAAATTTCAATAATTAATTTAAAAAAACTTCCCGTTGTCAAAACAAATAGCAGGTTTTTTAGAAACAATATTTATGAAAAGTTTGGCACTTGGTTATGCCTAATTCCAAAGTGAAATTAATCCCAATGACCATAATTGAATTACATGGTAAAAATATATTCTAATTACACTTTAAAACAAATTAAAAAGATAATATAACTATATAATTAAATTATATGAAAAAGCAATTTTGATGTAAAATGCAGTATTTTTCACTATTCATTGAAAAATGAATATTGTCAGAAAAATACCAAAAATTAACCCAAGGTAAATTTCAATGTCCCAATAATAAATAATATGTTTATTTTGAAAAATAGAGCTTATAAAATTTTCAAAAAGTGTATTTAAAAGGGGTTCGCCATCAAAAGGCGGTTAATCGACCTTTTAAAGAATATTAGAATGTTTTCGCTTAAAAACTGGATTCATTTGCATTTTTAATCCTCTAAAATTTATTGTAAAGAGTAAAAATATTTGAAAAAAATATATAATTATTTTGTAGTTAGTTCTGTTCATTCCCTCCATTACAACGATTAGGCGTTAACTACCATTTAAAATAATATTATTTTATTATTAGAGTGCAACGTAAGATTCCCAAGAAACTCGTTGTTGCGTGTTGGGTACGCCATAGAGCATAACATCCCCTTTAAAGTAATATTAATATTTTATTCAAAAATATGGATAAATATAAAGATTTAATATTCTTTATTTACCTGGGGTGTTACATCCTTCCCCCCTTTTGGGAATTACGTCCTCGCAATTTTAAAATTGGGCTTGGAAACATCCTTGAAAGTCCCACATCGGAACAAGAGTCTGTAAAACAATCACTTTAAAATAAAGAAAGATAAGTACAAAGGTCACCCAAGTTAACCCATACTAGGATTCCATGTATGAAAATATGGACATGGAGGAAAAAACAAAGGGTCATGTTCTGATGGAGAGTGATAGAAAACATGTTTAGGAGAAAGTTAACCACAAGAAAA
Organism: Viscum album; assembly: GCA_963277665.1. Lineage (NCBI taxonomy): Eukaryota > Viridiplantae > Streptophyta > Magnoliopsida > Santalales > Viscaceae > Viscum > Viscum album. The sequence continues at coordinate 681,178,339 of OY728139.1, read as the reverse complement.
TCACAAACTTGTGATGGGTTAAACGGTATTCGATTCCCCAGTAGGAAAAGTTTATAGACAACATTTTTGTTTTAAGTTACTTTTTATTGAGGAATTTATTCATAAGGAAATATACTCACTTATCATGTTGACTTTCAACTCTTATTAGATTCCTTACACAAACTCATATTTTCTCCAAAAGACGAGTATTTAGGAAGGCTTGTTCACATTAAGAGTACTATAATCAACTTATATAGAATCACCTAATCCACAAAAAGATAACTATATACTTCCCATGTATTTAGACTTTAACCAAAACAAAAACCAAAAAGGTTAGTACAAGATCAGATAATCCAGAAAAGGATAACCCTTTATAAAAAGAAAATCTATTCTTAATCTCCAAAATTTTGTCTAACAAAACCCAAAGTTCAACGAGGACCATCCAATAAACAATTTGTCCATAAAATTCTTCAAAGTAAACCAAACTAAGATTGAAACCCAAATATTTGAAGGATTTAGTCACATAGTCTTCCAAGTTAAATCGTAACATTTATCTCCAAACAACATCAGTTTCTCTTAATGTCTCGTATTGAAAAGTAATTAACCTAATCACATATCCTCCATGATAAGTTAATAAATTTCCATAGATAACCCAAAATCAACTTACTCTTAATTAATAAAATCATATAACTAAAAAGAATTAGTCAAACTAACCAGGGACTTCACGTAGTCCAGTGGTAGGTGATAAATACCAGTCGCACTTTGGTTGTGGGTTCGATTCCCGTAGCTTTGTCCGACGCGACGGGTTGTCACACGGTCTGCGTGTTGTCCTTTTTCCAAAACTATATAATTCATAAAACATTCCCCAAAACGAGATAAAATCTTCAAAAATGATCATAACATATTTTAACCTCAAGTTTATCTCATGCCTTTTTCCATCATAACATATAATAAACCATAATTACCTCAAAAGTAAGGATCATATAAACTCTAATGGTTACCTTTATAATTATTACCTGAACTTCTACATCGATTGGTCATCTCGTACATGATGAATTACAGATCATACCAAGGTTCAAGTGGTTTATCATGACTCCTTGAAAGTTGGTTTTGAAAAACCATGAGTTTCCTCATTGAATCCCCCATTTCATCCAGTTTCTTAATCAGAGAACCACCACAGTTTCCTTCAAACCTATTGTCACTTTGGTGCCTGCTAGATCCATCCATTTACTAAAACCAAAAAGGTCAGTGTGAGTATATCAACAAAACCATCATATACTAATGAGGAAGATAAACACCAAGATATACTTACTCATTAACTTTATCTAAAACTAGGACTCTTTCTGAAATCCTATCTATTATGGTACTGTCACTTATGCTTAGAGAATACCCTAACCTATAAAGTTATCTAAACCGACCTTTGATACCAACTATAAGGCCCTAGCCTTAAACCTTACTTAATCTTGAGTTATTACAAGATTACACATTGAGGATATTTTCAGGTTTAGAGTTTTATAGAATTAGATAATGAAACTTGCATTACATTTCACATTTAAACAAAGTGGTTACATAAAAGATAGTATTAATTCTTCCCATCAACGGAAACATATTTAAAATAAAACACAGATTCTTTCTTGACACATCCTTGACACTATCATCACATCATGTACCTTTACCTTGAGCTGTGAAAAACATTTCAAAAACTTGGGATGAGCATAAAAAGCTCAGTAAGAGTTATAAAAATATGGAAAGGAAACATGAGTTCATATATACATTAGAATGAAATCATACTTTACCCATAAAACATAGGCATATCGCATATCAAATCATGAATAAATCATCGAAATCATAAGACATAAAAGGTATCTTGAGGCATTCATAACATTATTATGTAGGGAGTAACCCTCTTGGTTATGTTTGGAATACCCACCATAGTATATTCCCTAAATCTCTTCGGAGAAACCTTAATGTTTCACTCCTTCGCGTTACCCAATGCATTAGAGAGCTATATCGGGCTCACCCGCCCTTAGTTTATCACGGAACCACCCATTTTCATAACAATGCCCAAGAACCATAACATAAACGTATCACATAAAACATTCATAAAGTAAAGATAACATTTCCACATTTCAATCACAATATAACATTTTAGGATATTGAAATAATGAATCCATTCAAAAAGAAACCATTTCCAAAACCATTTAAAACATTTAATAAAGATATTTTTGAATCAAAGTGTCCCATACCACCTTGAAGCTTTTAAAATTTTAAACTATTAATATACATATAAATAAATCCTTAAAACCACTTTGAAAAAATGGATATTAACAAGAACAAATAATTAAAACATTTAAAGCGATATTTTGGTTAAAGGGGTTCTACCAAAATTAGAGACACTTGAATACAATAATTGAGGAATAACATTTAGTCAGAACTTTATAATATCATGAGAATAAATTGATTCATGATATAATATTCCAAAGAACAGTATATACACCATATAAGAGTGAATTGGTGCATAAAAACAATGAAGTCTCAGTAGAAATGTCAAATGTGATGAATTCCCTTATAAAGAAGGTATCCTTAAATTAAGGATAATTCAATCTCAAAATTATGTGTGACAAATATAAATACACCCAATATAAGTGGATATTAAGTTTAAAACAATAAAAGGTCATTCACACATATTCAAAATATGACATATTCAATAACTACATGTTGAACCCAAAGAAATCGAAATTGGGTTAAAAAGTTCCCTTGGTAAAATTCGACAGCCTAACGACATCACTTCAAAATTCAGAAAATGATTTGATGAGAGATAAAAAGGGCATCTCATCACTTGGACATAAAATTTACATCAATAAGTATATAAAATAACATATCCCAACATAATATTATGTTAATTAAAAGACATAACAAAAGAAGTCTTTTAAAAAGAGGAGGGTGAAAGGTCCCCTTACCGAGTTGGGTAACTTTCGAAACATACACCCCATGGAAGAAGGGTCATACAATGAAGATGTGAATACCCATAAATGAAATTATACTACACAAAGTGTATAATAATGGGTAGTACATACACCACTCAAAGGAAATTGTGTCAAATGTAGCATAAATCTCACGGGAATAAAAGTGAGATGAAAAATCCCTTACGAAAACTCGGCAGCCTAACGACGCCACTTAAAACTTCCAAAATGGATTGATGAGAGGAAATAGGGTCTCTAATCATATCAACATAAAGTTTACAGAAATATTAATACAAAAGAACATCCCCCAACATAAAAAAGAGGATCTTAAAAGAAGTGACATAAAGGAGAGTACTTAAAAAGAAAGAGAGAGGTTGGATCTCTTACGAAAATTCGGTAGCCTAACGGCGCCACTCAAAACTTCCAAAATGGATTGATGAGAGAGAATAGGGTATCTAATCATATGAACATAAAAATTACATTAAGAGTAATATAAAAGAACATCCCAATCACAATAAAGATGAGCTTATAAGGAATGACATAAAAGAGTGTACTTAAAAAGAAAGAGAGGAGCAGGATCCCTTACCTCGGGTCCGACTTGACTCGATCGTTCTTTAATCTCCTGAATAATAAACTTGAGTTAATTTATACTTCCTTAAGAACATTTTTCAAGTTCATTATTCCTTTTATATCACTTATTACTATGTCATAAACATTATGTAATCATTTAAGTTAATAATATTTGTTTTGCCGATATTTGGTTCTTAAGTCGAAAGTGGACTTCTTACAATTACATGTTGTTCGTGTGGCCAAATGTTCATTATATCCAGAATTTTATTCATTATGTAGATATCATATATATCATATATATCCATTATATTCATGCATTTATAATATTACATAACATTTAGAGTTAAGAAATGAAATGCACCGTTCATGGAGACGGTAAGCCGTACGTACGCATGAACGCTACTTCCATTTCTATTTTATATTTAATGGAATTAAAACATAATGATACATAATAGTATTTTAATTATAGTATGGTATCATATATAATATAATTAAATATATCCTTTATACGTACCACATATGGTATTAACGAATCAAATCACTTTGAGGGGGCGGTAGTCCGCACTTCCTTAAATAAAGATATCGCGTTTACCCATAATGGAAACCATAAAGGTATGCCATAAATGAAAAATAAAGAAGCTTAAGTAAAACATAAACATATTATATATCATATATAAATATAGTGTCATCTTAATGTCCACCTTTTAAGGTGTTAGAAGAATGTTGAACAATCATCATTTCGGGAGGCAGAAATTCGCCATCCACGGAAATAGTATGTTCTTTAACCATTAGATGTAGGTGTGTGTAAGTGTATCTATAATCCTTCTTATAAAAACATCCTAGTATATTGAAGATACTGGAGTTGTTACAAAAGAAAATAATAAAAAGAGTTTAGGGGGTTGGAGAAGTAAAATAAAACAAAAGGACTCAAGTGAAGACATTACCTTAAAATCGGGTAACTTCCTTTGATTTGAGCTCAAAGGCTTCCTTGGAAAGGATTCTACCCAAAGTGAGGCTTCAAGGAGTTAGATAGGGATGTGGAGAGACAAAATGGGCAGGGGTTGGCCGATCCAAAGGCTTTGGAAGTGTGGGTAAGGAGGTAGAGGTGGGGGACTTTTATAAGAGGAGAGGAGGGGCACTCTTGGAAAGTAAGGAAATGTTACATTATTTTAGAATGAATCTCAAATATTAATGGTCCCACATTGATTTTTTTCGAGGATAAGGTGATAAGGGTTCGAAATCCACCCATACAATAGGTTTTGGACATGTGTAGGTCTTAGATTGTACATTATCTTTCCATTTTATTTAAATCGTTAAATAATGAGGTCATCGTTGCATCATCATGATGTCATAAATAATTTAATTTATTTAATGTCTAAAAAATATAAAAAAAATACTATGATATAGGAAATATTTTTAGATTTCAAATGAATATTTATAGTCCAAAATATCATTTATTTAGACAAAATTAAAAATATTTTACATAGGTGATATATTCTTTGTCACATTTAACATTTTTTAAAAATAAATAGATAAAAAGTCACTTTCTCACAAAAGTAATTCCATGGGGCCCCCAAGTTTGGCACAAGGCATCCCATTGTCGGCCATGAGACAACCAGTAGGCTTAGGGAACATTTTGTGGTCATTTTGTATTATTATGATATTATCTTATTATCTTTAACTACCCGATTACTCATTAATCAAAATAATTAAAGATAATTACCGTCGTTACTATTCATAATGTCCAAAAAAAAAGTCTTAATTACATAATTTGGACCTTATGATTCCAAATATGTAATTAATTTTACCAAATTACAAACACATAAATTGCAATAATTAATTTAAAAAAACTTCCCGTTGTCAAAACAAATAGTGGGTTTTTAGAAACAATATTTATGAAAAATTTGGCACTTGTTCATGCCTAATTCCAAAGTGAAATTAATATCAATGACCATAATTGAATTACATGGTAAAAATATATTCTAATTAAAATTTAAAACAAATTAAAAAGATAATAGAACCATATAATTAAATTATATGAAAAAGCAATTTTGATGTAAAATGCAGTATTTTCACTATTCATTGAAAAATAAACATTGTCAGAAAAATACCAAAAATTAACCCAAGGTAAATTTCAATGTCCCAATCATAAATAATATGTTTATTTTGAAAAATAGAGCTTATAAAATTTTCAAAAAGTGGATTTAAAAGGGGTTCACCATCAAAAGGCGGTTAATCAACCTTTTAAAGAATATTAGAATGTTTTCGCTTAAAAACTGGATTCATTTGCATTTTTAATCCTCTAAAATTTATTGTAAAGAGTAAAAATATTTTAAAAACATATATAATTATTTTTTAGTTAGTTCTGTTCATTCCCGCCATTACAACGGCTAGGCGTTAACTACCATTTAAAATAATATTATTTTATTATTAGAGTGCAACGTAAGATTCCCAAGAAACTCGATGTTGCGTGTTGGGTACGCCATCGAGCATAGAATCCCCTTTAAAGTAATATTAATATTTTATTCACAAATATGGATAAATATAAAGATGTCATATTCTTTATTTACCTGGGGTGTTACATTCATATATTCGACATATACCACTTTTTAATTCTTCTGTGAAGTACAAAACATGTCCAATGATTATAAACCGAATTTAACATGGATATTAATTTGGAATTTAAATCTATCAAAAATTGTATCGCATAGTGTGTACACTAGATACATCAAGTGTAGTTTGGATTATTGTTGAAATTAATTTTTCATCTATGTAATTAATTTATGTGCTGTATATACTGGATTAGAGTGCACTCCACGTAAAAGGGTATGAGTTATATTATGTTCACACTTGCTACAAGATGTATACTTCCTCATAGCCATCCCAAATTACATTACCAGGGAATAAGTATGTAATGTGATAATAATAAAACCATTTTACCAGGAATGTACACTAGTTATACACCATGTAATCATAGTTTTTTAATTTCACTAAACTGGATATCAAACTTGAGGATTGTATTAAATACATTCCATAAAAATTGATGACACAACTACTACATCACATGGGGTTACATGAAATGTATTCCAACTACACACTATGTAACCTTGGAAACCATGTGCCTCCTTGGAATTCAATGCACATTGTAATTACATGCCACATAATTAAATCCAACAAGATTTATCCTGGATTAGAACAACCACTTTTATGTTTAGTTGAAGAAGTGCTACAAAACATATAGTCATTTTCACACCATCTAATTTAGCCATGTAGTTAGGATCTCTAGAACCTATGGATGGAATCTGTAGGTATTTTGACCTATTCATGGCCATGTATTAGTCATATAATAGTTAATGAACTAATCAAATTAACATAATGGATTATAAATAAAAAGACTATGTGAAAAATAATAAAAATTCATATGTGATCATAAAAGATTAAATAATTATAAATTTTAATGTAATAAATCTAATACTGTAGTAACCCAAATCTTGACGTACATGGAAATTACATTACTTTTGCGGAATACTTAATACATAATAAGAACCAACACTCAAGGACCATAATAGTTTAGTGTCTTTGGAAACTTGGAATATAAACTTCTAATCATGTTAAAAGATCTTCAACAACTCCCCTAACGATCTTCCCATTTTTGTTTCCTTACCTAAAACCTTTCTTTATTTCCTGGGAAAAATAAAACATAAAAAGGGTGAGCTCAAATTCTCAGTAAGGGAAAACATAGAGAACATAAAACAATCCATAAACATTTGAAAGCAAAAACTTGAACATGAAATTTAAACATCAAAATCTTGAGAAAAGACATAAATCATGGAAGTACGTAAAGCATATATAATAATGGAACACAAACCATGATAAAATATAATGGGAATAAAACATGTAATTGTGGAAACCATTCAACACATGTTATGATTTCCATATTAGCCAAGGCATTGCTGCCAAGACCATCTTAGTGGACAAAGTCCCTTTCTGAATCGAGTTCACTACTCGTTTCAGTCCTGTAACACTGAACCAGATTAACTTACCGTTCCAGCCATGTCTATCTCATGAGATATAAATCTTTACCCAATGCATTGGAGGGAGATATAGGTCCCACCCATCTCATAATTAAATCATTATTACTTGTGCCACAAAATAAACATACATCATTCATAATAACCCAACGAATAAAATGATTTTCATAAACATAATCCCATCATCACATAATCCATATAAAAGAAATGGATATCATTTAATAATAAGAAAAGTAAAACCATGTAAATCATAGAGACATTATAATTGAAACATACACATATGAAATAATGTCATCATAGATGGAAAATGGTTTTGATAAAACACTTGAAATGAATTCTGGAGGAAAATATCCTTTCTTCTTAAAAATCATTTTCTTTTCACAAAATGTCATGAAATTTTAAAAGAAAATGATTTTGTTGAAAATAGTCATGAAATATTTTGGAGGAAGATTCATGAAAATAAGGCTTTATAAAACCGTAAAAATCCATTCACTCTGTATAAGTTAAAAATAACAATCTCCTCGTACTTTTGTCGGAAAAGTCAAAAAGTACCTCGTATGGTAAACAAAAGAAAGATTCCTTCCACACGATGTGGTAAATGTAAGAAAATGGTAAAAATTTCTTAAACATACATGTAATTAAAGTAAAAATTTTATGAAAACATTTTTAGTGCATATGGACATGGATAATAAACATAACCCCCAGTAAATACTTACGAGTAAACAATCTCGGATAAGAATGAGATTGGAATAATTATCCCTTACCTTAGGTCCGATATGCTTTGTACGTATCCTAACCTCATGTATAATGATTTAAATAATTTCATTGACTTATTAAAGAATAATATTCATTGTTATGATATCATATATGGTTCACTTATTACTTTATATTACCCGTTCTTTTGTAAGTTCCATGTTAAAGTAGCGTTTTGGGTAAAATTGTTTTATTTGTCGTACATGTTTGGAATTGTTGTTCTTGATATTATTACTTATAACCTGATTTAATTAATTTGAGAATGTGAAACATGATTTATATATATTCAGAATATACATATATATATATGATAGATCGATAAATGGAATGAAATACACCGTTCATGGAGATGGTAGACCGTACGTACGCATGAACGCTGTTTTCGTTTCCTTATTGAATTGAATAGAATTAAGTAGATGACATACATATATATATACATAAATCCAGTATCGTTATTATGTCATATATTTCATTATTACTTATTATATATACTTTATAATCATTAATGAATGGTTAACATGGAGAATGAATATCATCACGTCGTGGAGACGGTAGTCCGTACGTACGCACGAGTGATGATATCATTCCCATGATCGTGGAATTGTATGGAAGTGTATGTATAATATTTCAGAATCAATATCACTTTACAATAATCATATATAGTTATCTATTTACACCATTATACCCATCCAAGTAAGGTGGTGGTCAAAAACATATTACACCACGGCGTGGAGACGGTATTCCGTACGTATGCACGCGTAGTGATTTCATTTTCCGTAGGATGGATAGATGGTGAAATAGGGTTGTTTCATAATTACTATAACATATCAGTATATGAGTGAAACTTATGTTGTTACTTCATAATGAAACAACTAAAGAAGAAGAAGTAGAATAAGGAATAAAGTTGAAAGAATCGGTAACAGACATTACCTCTTCTTTGAAGCGCCTCTTTGAGACCTCCTCTTAGGGCACTAGAATTGGTCTTTAAATAAGACAAGGACCTCTAGGATGTTTCTAGGGAAGTGGGTAAGTGAAATGGGCAGGGTTTGGCTGAGATTGAAGGCTCAAATTGGTGTGAGGAGGAGAGGGAGGAGGTGCCCTTTTATAAGGGAGGAGAGGGGCACCTTTGGAAATATAAGAAATATTAGTTTATATTAAATCCCAACCCCACTTAAAAACTTCAAAAATGACTCATATCTAAATATTAGATGATATAGGGTTGTAATATTATCAACCAATAAAATTTATACATGTTAGGAATTTATTTTAAACATTATCAACTTGATTTATCCTTATTTATCAATTTAATTTTATTTGTGGAAATAATATTCTAAATTTTAAATTATTATAAATAATTACATGTGTTGTGAATTTTCCATAATTTGACACTTTATAACATTTTAGACCATATAAATTTTAATTTATAATTTTTTAATATTTTTGTGATTTTTAAACAATTTTATAATATGTTATTTTTATAAAATAACAATAGTGTCAATTTTGACACTATTCATTTATTTTAATTTAAATAAACAATATAAAGAAGATATGTTCAAACTAAAAGATTTAATAGATTAATAACATGTCATATTTATCTAGAAAATTAGTGGAGCACATTAAATAGTTCATATAATATTTATTTTAATATTTTTAAAACCATTTATTTGATATTTCTCTTAATAAAATAATTTCAACATCACTATTATGTCACATTTAATGGTAATTATTTAATCCCTAAAAATACAAAATAAATTCATATGATGTAGATAATTTTATTATATTTCTGGAGACTATTTATATCCGAAGTTTCATGAAGTTTATCACTAAATTAAAATTAATATGCTTATAATATTTAAGAGAGTGACATGTTGTCACTTTGGTTTTAATAATAATTATATTATTTCATGGTCAAAATTCCATGAAATGAATCTAGTCCGACCCTTAGGTGATATGGGTCGACTTTTATTCATCCAATAGGATTTTTCCAAGTGTTAGGGTAATTTTATAATCTTATTTTTACCCTTAATTACATGATTTATCTTTAACTGTAGTAAATAAAAAATTACCGTAGTTACTATTCATAATATCAAAAAATAAAAGTAACCTATTAACATAATTTAGACCCACTTAATCCAAATATGGAATCCATTTTTTCAAATTCAATACACAGAAGTTGCAGAAATTAAATTAAAATTAATCCCGTTGTCGAATCAAAACGGGTTTTTGTTTAAAACATTGCAAAAGATTGAATTGATTTAACCTATGAATTCAATGTAAAATAAATGATAATGACATAAATTATATTAAATGGTAAAAATATATTCTATTTATACTTTAAAACCATTAAATATTATAATTTAACCATATAAATTATTACGATGAAAAAAGTTGTTTTTAATTAAAATATAGCGTGTTTTTACTGTTCATTAAAATATGAAAGTTATCAGAATAATATGAAAAATTTATCCAAAGTAAATTTTTATATCTTGATTGCAAAGAAGAATTTTATTTTTTCAAATTGAACTTATAAAAATGTCAAATACTAGATTTAAATTTGGTGCGCCATCAAAAGGCAGCAAAACTGCATTTTTTGAAAAATACTTATTTTACCTGAAAAATTTATTTTGTTCTCATACCATGTTCTAGAAAATGTGTAAGATGAATAATAATTTTATAAAATTCAAAACTTAGTTAATAATATCCATAATGGCTAGTTCGTGATAATATTATAACCATATATCGTTGTTTAGTGAAACCCGATATTGCGTACAACACACGCTATCGAGGAAGGTCGCGATTGCGTGTAATGAAAGCCAAATCAGGGTTGCGTGTAGTGAAAGACTCCTTTGTTGTTGCGTACAAAAAAATACAACCATATTTCATTTATACATTGAATATATATATATATATATATACATACACACTCAATGTTGCGTAGAATAACAACTATCAAACAAACTTGAAATTTTGTGTAGCATGATCCAAGAATAATGTTGTGTATACTGCAAGATAATCCTCATGCTTAAAAAATATTGGGTTGTTTCAAATACCACATGATAGTTCTGGCCAGTGAGGAAGGGAAAGTTGATCCCATGATCAATAATTTTTTATCGTATTAGATGGATAACCCATAAGAACATAGTGAATAATCCTCATGCTTAAAAAATATACCAAGATAAACACAATGAAAAAAATCAGGAAACTGGATAGTGTATTTTCATGTTAAATTTATATTTTATTTAATAACAAGAACATACCTCGGTCTTGGGATATTTATTCAATAATTGAACCCATTTTGAGTTGTACCATAATTTCACAAAGAGGATCTGAAGTATAATCCCTCTAGAGGTATTCACACATTCCCCTCAAATATGGGATCATTACCGCTAGATCATTGATTAATTGTGTGGATTATCTAAGCATCATGTGTTATTCAAATTGATCAAAATACAATACATTCAAGATTGAAAGATTGTATCTTTTATTATCTCATTATTGAGTGAAGTGAAAAAAGTGGAGGAATTGTTTCAATATTTTGAGAAACCTTAGAGTCATTTTTGTTGAAAAAATTCTCTAGGTATAATATATGTTTTGTACAACCAACCAATTTTATGAGAAATTGATATAAAATGAGATTATATAGTTAGGGATTTTTTAATTGAATATTTCACAAGATACCTTAAAAATATTAAATCTTATATAAACCCTCTACTATATATGAAACCATTTTGTGGTTGATGGGGTACAAAGACTATTTCTCACCTAATGTTTTCTAATTATGTGCTAATTTTCATTAATGGAAGGTGCAGGTCCCTACTTCCTCTTATGGATATCCTGTCTATGTACAGTATCTGGAGTGGATAGTGTATTAACCCCTTGAAATGTCATGTGTTCATTTCAGAAAAATGCCTAGGAAGGCGGTGTAAAGGAATTGAATATATCCTTAGTTTTCATCATAAGAAATTATAGATCCTCTATCTTGGTGTTTCAATTTCATGCATCTGCATCAAGAAAAAACACTTCGATGATATTCTTGATCAGCTTATGGGAAGGATATTTCGTTGGAAGAACAATTTTTTATCATTTGGAAGGCTAATTATGCTGAATAACAGAATTTTAACTTCTATTATGATTCATATATTATCTATAATTAAACCCCATAATTGCATGGTCGAGAAAATGGGGGGAAATATTAACCCTTTCCTATGGTAAGAGAATCAGGATGGGAATAGTCATTGGGCCTCTTAGAATTGCTTGGGTAAGCTAGTTGTCAAAGGGGGTGTTGTCATTTGGGATATCAATGAAACCATCCTGGGCATGAAAGCCCTGTTCGCCTATGAGATTATCGCTAGGGAGTCTCTATGGGAAAGGATTTCCAAGGTGTGCTATAGTTTCCAGTGGGAGGTTTCTGGTTATCGCATTGCATCTTGTTTAGTGTCCTATATGTTTTCTTATATTGAGGTTCTATGTAGTTTCACATAGTGGGTCATTGGTAAAAGAGAGGTTAAATTCTGGGAATCCAATTTGTCTGGGGAAAAGATAGAATACCAAGGAAGTCCCTCCCTGAAAATTTTGTTAAGTAAGGCTTGTGTTCAGTATGATTTCATTCACACGGTGCTGAATCATAGCAAGATGACAGTCTTAGATGCTATTGTTATGAATGAAGAACTGGAAATATTCTAATCCACCAGATCGAGTACGGGTAGGTTCAACATCCGGAATTATAGGTGGATCTTCCATGTAGAGGTTTTTATAGATGAGTGGGAACCAATAAAATGGTGCGATGAGATTCCTACTAGAATGAACTTTTTGGTTTGGAAAATCATTAATAAGGCAATTCCAACTCAAGATAACATTCAAAGAAAGGTCATCTCTATGTCCTCTTAGTGCTTCTACTGTGTGAACCTGAAGGAAGTGTCAACGCTACACTTGTTTTTTATAGTAATTGGGCCACTTACCTCTGCTCTTTATTCACCCCCCATACAAGAATTGATAGTTATTCCCCATCCTTGTAGGAATTCTTGTCTACCTGGTTTCACGAATCTATGAACATAATCATGGAGCATACAACTTAGACTTCCATTCTTGTGTCTATATACTGGAAACTATGGGAGGCTCACAACCATGTCTGGCTGGGATCTAGTCGCTCACTATTATTCATGAAGATGCGGTTAATATCACTCATTGTTGAGTATGCTTTGTTATGGAAAAGGGATAAAGGTTAGTTTTGATCTGCAACTTCCTCAACCGGACCTGCATTCAGAGTAGGGTGAGTGGCCGTTGGCTTAGATGGAAACATCTAAGTAGTTGACTTAAACTGAACGTGGACAGTTCTTATATGGAGGGGCTCATGAAGGGTGGTGGGGTTATTTAGGATTCATAGGGCTTAGTTCACCAGGATTTTAGTGCATTTTACGGTCTCAGAAACTCCATGGGTGTGGAAGTTCGAGCCCTTATATCCAATCTGATGGTATATAAATGGATGGGCTTACAGGTTGATGAGATCAAATCCGAATTAGAAGTCCCTATAAATTATTTTTAGGGATTCCATGTGATACCCCAGGTGCGGATATATCTTATTCGCATATTCATAGTCAAGACCAAACAAGGGCAGATGGTCCAACACAGTTAGAGGGAGGCTAACTTCACCACGAACTCGCTATCTCGTATGGGTTGAAAGGAAGGGGAGGTTATGATTTATGATAGTTTAGAATCTCTCCCCATTGAGTGTAAGAGTGTAGTTGAAGGGTATGCCCTTTTTCTGCACTAGTTTTTCCCTCCTTGAAAGGTTTTTGCCTAGTACCTTTTCAAAACAAATAAAAAATAACTTTCAGGCAGTCAGTAAAAACCAAATACCATTTTTTAAATAATTAATTTCTTATTTATTAAATGATATTAATGACTTATTATTTTTGTTAAGCGACCCTAATATTGATAACTCCACCTTTCCTTGGTATTTACCGAACCTCAAATAAGAAATAAATAATATTCAATTCATAAATAAATAAATATTATACTCATGGATAAGTGAATAAATATTTTTTAAATTTTTCTGTAACTAAATAAATATTATTTATTACTTTATGAATTAAAAAACATAAAAATATACATTATCATTTTCAAGTCATTAAAATAAATATTTATACATTATTCATCTCACATATATATTATTTTGAGGAAAAATAGTTCATATTTGAATTATATTTTTTTGAATAAATAATGATAAAATTTATTCCAACTATTAAATTCAAATAGAAATTAATTTAAATACATGGATACAATTATTGTACGTACCTCTGAGACTCCTTTTTGATATATCTTAATCAGGAAAGTTTCATACTTGTGTCTTGAACCTATATGTTCAATTTCCATTTATCTTACTATTAGAAATGAACTTTTTAATACATCATGGCCATATATTTAATCAGATAGTTCAATTTCACTCAAATGTAAAGTGATATAAACCATTATAAAATGAAAGTGAAAAATCCTTTATTGAATTGTTCATTAGATTCATATCACCTGTGAAACAAAATATGTATCCTACATCACTACGAGCACTAGTTGGAATTGTTTTGGGAAATAAATTAATGTTAATGACTCTTGATATGTATTAATAACAGTCTTAATTACTAAATATCAAGTAGTATTTTCACATATTAGAATATCCAAAGACCCATAACTTATAGAATTATTTTATGTAGTTTTATTCTAAAAACATACTATCTTAGATATTACCAATCTTAGACATCATGATAATAAGTATCAATATCTTATGGGCCTCCTACATTTGATAGTCTTCAACATCTATATCCTTTCAAATGATTTAATTCAACTATAGAATATAACATTATGAATAATTTCACAACATTTCAGGGGTTTCATCATAGCGGTGAAACTATTATGTCCATTGGATACCATTAATACTATAAGGACAATACACATTGATCATACGTATAGGAGAAATCATCATGTTATTAGATATTAAATTAATATTATATTCTAAAAATATTAGTTTAGTCAAAATTATAACATATTTTTTCATAGGTAATTCTATCAAATATAAATAATTAGCTTATTTACAACTAATTATTAAAGAAAATTCTAATCTTACCAGTAACATTAATTATTTCTTAAAGGAATAGACAACGAAGGTTGAATCCTTGGAATATTATGTGGTAAATTTTAGAAATGAGAATGAATTGTAAATGATGTTGAGGGATCAAAATAATAAATTATGGTTTCAAATATTCATAGATAAGGAAATATTAGAATGGGATAAAGGAGTCTTATAATGTATTACGATAAATTTAAATGTTTAAAGTCCCATGTAGACAAGTAAAAATGTGGTTGGGTTTTACATTGAGACATTGAAGGTTGGTGAAGTGATAACAAATAACAATGGGAAGTAAAAGGATAATGGTATTGGATTTAACACTGATATATAAAAATTAATAATCACGACATCTTACAATAATTAAAATTAATGGGACAAAGATAACTCTTATATTTAATGGTTAGTGATCATCATTTAAATTTTTAAAAAATTAGAGACAAGTGGAGGGATGATGGTGAGAATATATTCCCCCTAATAAAAACCAATTTTTTTCTATCTTTGGATCACATTATACAATTATGAAGAATTAGAGGGATAATTGAAGAGAGAAACACCAATGAGTCAACACATAAAGATTTTATCATATCCTTTTTGTTAATAGTGATTTTTTTCTGTAGATATTTATTTGTTTGTTTTAATTTCATAAATAAGATATTAATTGTAGAAAACTATAAAATTAAACTTATATAATGCATGTTAATGATGGATGGGTGCAAGAAAACCCTAAATTATTTTAATAAGAAATAAGTATTCCCCATTTTATGAATAATAGTTCAATTATACTGGAATTATAAGAAATAAAGTAGAGGGGTTGTCTTATGAATCTACTTGGATGAGAATCTATTATAATGATATTAGGATGAATGATACAACCAATTTTTCCTAAATTTCTCTCAAGGATACTAAATAATAAAATTTTATATTTAATAGTGGTTTTTCATCCCACATGATATGATATATTATCCTCTTAAAGGATTTGCAGTGTAGAGTTAATGGAATTGTTCATTTTGGAAATGAAAGATCTACAAAGATGAAAGAAAGTGGAAACACCATATTTTTTTATTTGAGATAAATAAAATAGTTTTCATTTATGTGGATGTCTTAGATACAACCTTATTAGTGTGAAAAAAATTTGTGACTCAAGAATTGAGGTTTCTTTTAACAAGAAGGGGTTCTTGATCGAAGGAAATTTTGAGAACTCTCTCGTGAAAGGATAAAGGACAAATAGTAATATATATCTAGTGGAAAATAAAAAAATAGAAGTATTATTATAGTACACGAGTATAATATATTATGTAACCATTTTCGAGGTCACATTCCCTAAAAAGTAATTGATAACTTATCCAATACAAAATCTATGGTGCATATACAAAACATAATTCAATATCAGTTTATGATATATGATTTATGCATATAAGGAAATAAAATTTCGTACCCCTATTTTAAAAAGAATATAATGAAATCAAATTTACTTGATTAAGAATACATAATTTATATAGTCTAATGAATCAATCTATCACACAATGAGAAATGTAATAAATAATTTTTATAGATGATCATAGTGAAATGGATAGTATTTTCTTATGTAGAGAATGAAAAACTTGAAGAGTTTCTTAAGTGGTATTGATGGAGTGTCAGAAAATGATAACTTATTCATAATTAAAATTCTATTATCTGATAATGTAATAGAATTCATGTCCATCAATGTAGTAAAGTACCTCAAGAAACATTCCATTAAAAACTATATTTACTTTATGAGGAATCCAACATAGAATAGAGTTATTAAATGATAAATTTGAATAGTAAATAATATAGAAAAGGTATATCTCATTGAGATATCACTATAGGAAGGATTTAGTACATGTTGCGGTGTGTAATCAAAATTGGGCTTTGTTAAGCAATAGGGAGGAGGGAAAACCCTAGAAATTTTTTGATAGAAGGAATCCCTCACTAAAACATTTTTTGATCATTATAATATGATGTTATATCTGAAATAAAGTTTATAATCAAGGTAGGTATGGAATTTTATTAGACAATGTTTTATTTTTGGTTTACATGATAATGATTATGGCATAAAAATGCTTCAAGAAAAGGCTAAACATGTTCTTGGAAACTAGTGATGTTATGGCTAATTATGAGATCAATGGAAATAATTATGAATGTTCAAAATTTGATAAATTATGTTAATAGGATGATAATGTCGACATAAACTCTAATGCTGCACAAATAACCTCACTTTATACTGATTCTTAGGCTAAATTAGAGGAATAATTTTTCTACGAGACGCAACATACATATTAGAGGATAAAAAAAATATTCTTATCAATATAATATAATTAGAGATAGTACTAAATCAACACATACAAGAAGTGCATGGAGTTTAGTATAAATTTCTTCATTATCAATAGTAAAATTTGATTTCTATTAATAGTTTTTTTCAATAAGATTCATCAGATATAGCCATGTATTTAGAGTAGGATTATTTTTAAAAAATAAAATAAAACATGGGTATTGTGAAAATCCTAAACACCAAAATGTGATTCAAACAAAGTGGGTTTACAATAATAAATTTTAAGATCACAAAAACATGTATTGAAATAGGGAACATCTAATATATAAATCATATTAAAAAAATTATGGTGTTCATGTTGTAGATATATTTACACTAGTGACTCAACATGAGGCAATTACAATTTCCATTAATGTATAGATTCAGATATAGTCAATAATTATTAAACAGATATAAAAACAATTTTATTTAATGTAGTGCACAAAGATGAGATTTATATTGAATAATAAGTGGAATTATTAATAATAAATGATAAAAAATGGTGTTTATATTAAATAAAGCCTTGTTAAACCTAAAATTGACACAACATTCATGGAGTGATTGACAAGACACGTATTTAATGAAATCAGAATTCAAATGGGGGAATATTGATCACAACATATATGAGAATTATTCCAAGTAGAAATTAATCATATTTCATTTTTTTATATTTGGTGGAAGAAAGAATAAATATGTAGAATAATTTTCTAATATTTTGAGGTCACAATTATAAAGGTAGATTGATAATGAAATTTTATATTTTCTAGTCTTATATTTAGCTTTAAAAGATACATATAATTTTATCTCTCAAGATAAATATACAAATATTATCTAAAGAATTAGGATATACTTGAATCCACACTAATATCAACACCAGTAATGTATGGAAAAATGATTTGGAAGAATGAGGATACGAGATATTTAGATTATAAATTATATAATAGAATAATTAGATTCCTTTTCTATTTATAGTAATTTTATTGGATATTATATATTAGATATGTTTGGCTGATGCTTGTAATGTAACCTAAAGGAAGATAATCTAGTTTTACTAAGGAGGATTATGATATATATTTGAGGTCAATTTTTTAATTTTTTATGATATTGAGTATCCTAGTGTTGTAGTGGACCAAAATTATGCATTTATTGGTGTATTAATCATTAGAAATAAAATTCTCGGCCAGATTAATAATGAAAAAGAAATCATGTCTTTTAATTGTAAAAAATATATCCTAGTAACCAAGTCTTGTTTTCAACTTATCTAGATGAAATAAAAGATGGAGGAAATTGGTGAGGACGTGAAAAAACCAACGATGACCAAATATTATAATAAGTGACCAATTTAGTTCACAAAAAATACAATACATCCCTCTCATATTGATCAAATTGAGATAAGACACTGTATCATCAATTTAAATTTGGATAACAGATGATAAGAATTAGTTGACCCTTGGTGTTCAACCATATCCCTCAGTATAAGGTGGTTTAGAAATTATTCTCTCCAAATTGTAAACTATTATTTACATTTGTATTTTTTTATAGGTGTTCATTAATTACTCAATATAAAAGTATTGTTATAGATGAAAACTGTGGGGAATTGGTGTAAATAATAATGTATTTGAAAAACATTATAGTTTATTGTAAAAATTTATATCGTTTCCTATTTTTTATGATTATCATTGAAAAATAAAGGAATAAAAAATTTATTACTGGATCTTTGCCGAGTTTTATGTTTAGTGAAAGTTTTATGAATATATACATATGATATTATCTAGATTAGGAGAAACTCTTTGAATTTTACTATTAAGGGGGAAATGGCTATAAGGAATGTGTTGAGAGTTTTTTCGATATGGATTAATGGAAACATGGGGAGTTATATATAGGGGGATAATGGTTGGAATATAAGAAAACATATAGTATTAGAAGGTGGAGTAAAAATATAATCTAATGCGAGAGAATTATCAACCATAGAATATAATATTGGTTTTTTTCTCATAGAAACTCAAATGATGGAAGCTTAGAAGTTATAGGTTTGATTTTTTTTGAAATACTATTATGAAGGAAAAAAAATGTTTTCAAAGCTACATAGAATTAGGAATTCTGGAAGTTATATGAATGAAGAAATATGAATCTTCTATACGTATATTTATAAAATCTATTTTAGGTTAACAAATCATAAAATATGATTGAAAATTATTTAGAAGTTATTTTATAAGTTGAATAAAATAGTTAAATTTTCTAGAATTCAGGTGTAAGATATTTGATATATATTCTAAGAATGGATGGAACAAACCATCATTAAAACACACATAACTTGTTGTAAGAGAAGTTTATAGATTGTAAAAAATAATATATTAGAGTGACTCAATTGAGTTACCATGAGTTCCCAAAAAAATAAAAATTTTATATAGTCCCTATATGAATAAAGGTTCAGTATAAATTTGTGATGAAAAGTGAATCTAAATTGTAATGTTAGTTATGGGAAAATAACCAGGCTTTTTGAATATAAAAATTTCATCAAACTAATATGTAATAGTTAACTAGACTGAACTCTTATATAAATGGAAATTTCAAAGAACAATATTGTTTCATGTAAAAGAATAATTTATTAATAATGTATAAAAATGGGAAGGTACTTAATAATATTGTGGCATAAAATGGTGTTCAAGACAACACATAATAGTCCTTCCCACATATAATGCAATATATAATGGGAATAGGGAAATATATAAAGCTTATCAGGTGATGTGTAAATGTAAGTAGACTCACATATGGGTATATATCATTTCTTAATTTAAAAAACAAAAAAATTGGGATAGGGTGATATATAAAATTATGTAGAAATAAATTGGATATACATAAGGGTTAATCGCTTTTCAATTTTGAAGGTAACATTTTGATAGTTATGGATTGTAAAATTCATTATCAATCGTAATATATGATTAATAATATGATTTGACAAAGATTTAGAATCTTTCATATTTTATGGAGAATTAAAGACCATGAGATTTAAGGGAAATTATAAGGAAGAGAAGAGGGGGACCCACATGATTATTTTGGAAACATAAGAATGCATTTATTTTTAAATATTTACTCACCAGATAAGATAAGATAATAATTTTTTTTATAATTATTAATTGAAAAATATTTATATGGTTTTTTAATACATATGAGGGCTGAAGATTATAATGAGTCAAAATAGGATATCATATCACATGTTTTATAGATATTTCCATATTCAGGTATTAAAAAATATCTCATGTGATTATTTTAAGAATTTTAAATGTAAAATAGGGGTTTGATGTTGGAGATAGAGATTAGTAAAAAAATTAAAGGAACGCTACTGTGGTTGACTAAAAAAAATTACTATGAAAACAAAACAAAATTATAACACCCTTACTAAAATAGTATTTATTTTTATTGTAATATTATTTATAAGATACAAATTTATTTCTATTCTATTATACTCTTTAATTCAGGTTATTTTGAAAATAGATTACATGATGAAGTTCTCTAATTATTGATTGTATATCCTTTCTAAATTCATTCTATCACATTTGGTGGATAGTGTTACCTCTTAATTCATTGAAACATTATTGGTGTATGTTCCTTTGATTTTTCCTTAGTGGAGAATCATGTAAAAAATTCATTTCTCTGCATTTAATTTTGGTATTTTTTGGTTTACGTATCTTTGAAGTCTAGTAGCTTCACATTATGGATTCTTACATGAGAATAAGATCCATTCGTATAAAAGAATAAGTTATAACTCCAATTCATGCACATATTAAGGTGTTTTGGGATTATGGATATGATATAGGTATATGAAAAAATGTTATAAATTGGAATATTCAATTTTATAGGGTTATATTTATTTTGGAAACTAGAGAGGGTACTTTTTAAGCATGCAAGTTTCATGAGAATGAAGGAAAAATAAATTAGAATACATAAAGGAATTATGTAAACTAAAATTTAAAATAACATAATCAGAAATAAGAATGTTATAAAAAGAGGGATAAAGAGAGAGGGGGAATGGAAGAGTAATAAATATTTCGTGAAACAACAATGTGGTGGAATTCCCTTGAAACATATATAGACTCTCATAGAATCTTCAGATACACATCACATGGAAAAAAATATACCATTTATACTTCTCTTAGTATAGTTAAGTGGATGAATATGTTTTTAATCAAAGGGTAAAATTTGAGATCTTCCACTATTCTCACAATATTATTAGTTTTTTTGTTATTTTATATTTTTAAACAAATTGATGAAAATGCAGGTTTCTAGTTATTGAATGAATTCATCAAATAAATAGTTATTTAAGAATAAAGAACTATATACCATGAAGTGATATAAATACTTAAGAGATCTGTGATGAATTATCTATTAGAATTCTAAAAAAATGAATTACTCAAAAAGAATCTAACTCAGTTGATTTATATAATATTATGCACCCACAAACTCCACTTTTTCCACAATTATGAATTCCAACACATAAATATTTCAAATATGAGGTAAACATTTCATCTTTAATCTATTGGAGGTTACAAAACGTCAATCAAGTGATTGATTGCTTAGAAACTTCCCCTAGCTAGGGATTAACCAAAGGAAGTTCCCCAATATACATGGGAAATGATATATTTACCATTATCTACTATACTAATTATCTCCATCATATGATGTACAATATAGTGATGGTAATCAATGAATGAACAAGACATGTGTGAATAATAATTGAATGTGTTGGATAGAGGATAAACAAAACATATAACTAGTTTAACTATAAACTTTTAAATGTTATAAAGAGATTTTTTTTGGTATACACATATATTCAAAAAACAACAATAAGTAACCTATTTATTCTCCCCTAATATTAATACCATTGTTATCTCTCCACGAGTGGTGCACGACTGCACGCCGGTTACCCAAGCGTTTACACGGCGCCGACCCCCATTGGGGAACTGGGATTCACCCCTTGGGTGGGCCTGGGGAAGGTAGGGGATTCTCGGGCCACTGCATGCCTGACCACGTAACCACTCATGGGCTGGGCCATCACCCGCTTTGCTTCCCGGCCCCTGCCTTTTACTAAAAAAGGAAGAAGATAAAAATCATTTGTTTAGTTGCAAGGTTGAGTGTTAGGTTTCAAATCCTAAAAATATATCCCTATTAAAATAAATAAGATGAGTTATTTATGCATGTAGTTGGAAGGTTCGAAGAGTATTATTTCATGGTTTTGGGAATATTAGCTTCCATGTCTTCATAGAACATGTAGTGGGATGATTCCACACGGGAAGTTAACTTCCCTATTTTCTCTTACTTTTGTATCTTAGAATTATTATTATGGCAATAAAATTGCATTAATAATCCCTTAAAATCTCTCTATAATGTAATTTACCACTTCTTTGTTTAGTGAATTCACATGGGAAATCAAATACATTTCATTATATTTAATGTTTGTGGATCATGATATGCAAGAAGAATTATGGGTACATTGGATGAAATTTTTCTAAGAATTTGATCCTCACATATATGATTATGACCCTCATGTATCAATATTCAACCCCAAGTATGAAAGGAAATGTACCTTACACATTTATAAAGTTACCCTTATTTATTCCTAGGAAACATCAAACATCATCTATAATAATAAATATAAGGACCATTAATAATCTCATAGAATCTTCGGGGAATGTTTACATATCAGATGAGGTGACCCTTATGTATTGTATGCTAGAAAAATTTCTAATTTATATCCATGAAGTACTCTAATGTATCTATCAAATTACAATTATTCATAGACTTACCTTTAAATAATGGTCTTATCAATTATCAATTATAAAATAATTAAAACCACTTTCCCTTTACATCCATACTTCTGATAATTATATAATAACCAAATTAAAATTCAAATCATATGAATTTATGTTTTTCAATATAAATTAACAGTCAAATAAATATAAAGTAACTAAAATATGAACTTATTCCAGTCTCATATGAAATCAAATAATATTCTTATAACATAATTATGTGATTATTTCTATTAAATTATGAAATTAATGAAGACTAATTATTAAAATTAAAAGTAAAAATATTAAAAATATGAGAAATTTTAATTCAATTACACATAAAAATTGAACACTTGAGAAACCATTAAATATTAATTTATAATTTCACACAAAAATACAAAATTAATGAATTTAAAGAGAAATTTTACAAAATAAAATTCATGATGTCTCATAAATGAAAAATAATTCTACTGATTTTTTATCTCAAATTTCAATTTATCAAACCTCAATAATCTATCCATTACTCATTCATATCCTACCTTATTTGGAAAACTCATATCAATATTTTAAATATAAGTATTTATTCTAGAGTTTTCTTCAGACATGGAAAATGATTATATCACCATAAGAATGTAAATATTTTCATTTATCCACACTATGAGGCATAAAATTATTTAAAATCATGATGAATTTTTAGGTAATTTTTAGTGGTTAAGGGTTGGTTGATAAGTCATTCAAAAATTAAATTAGTAAAATTATTGTTTTTTCAATAATCCAAAGACACATGAATATTTAAGTGAATGTACATGAAAAATAACTCACTCAGCTTCCCAATACATGATGAAAAACCATTCTTTGATATAGTCAATAATCTAAAAAAATCTAATGAAGGATTTATCCTTATTATGAAATTCTATTTTCCACATTCCAAATTCCATTTTATCAAGGTGGACAAAATGATAAATGATTAGAATGAATAAATGTCGATAGTTCATAAACTTTTATTTTTTAGAGGGACATGAGCCCTAAAAGTAATCACAATGATTATTTTATCTGATCTCCCATTTTCAAACTTTATTTTTTTATGATATTTGGATGACATAGATTATATACAGTAGATAACATTGATTCATTCATATTCCTCTTAAAAATTTACATAATAATGATACATGCCCAACACCACCTATAAATGATATGTTATTCCTATAATGCATTCAAAAGGTCTTTCACCCATACTCAAATATGAAATAATAATGAATTTATATTAATAGTGAATGTGGTTCAGTAAAATTGGGATTATAATGTAACATAAACCTATAATATCATTCATAGATTCTAAGGGTGAAAAAATAATGTTATTGTAAAGGGTAGGTTTCAATTTAAAATTAATTCTTCACCATGTAATTCCATAATTAAATAAAAATACATGTCATGATATACAAATATTTGAAAGAGAAATAATTACAAGTTTAAGTTCTCACTAAAAATCCTTGACTCTATTAATTAGGATAGGATATTGTGATGTATATGTCCAATTTTAATAGAATAAATACTCGTAAGTGAGGAATATATTTTTTCATTTTTTCATGGTTGTGGATATGAAAAGTTATTCGAACTTATAAAAATGTTTTGAAAATCAAATTCGAAGAAAGATAAACAAATCAATGATTTTTTATTTATTTTTTCAATAATCATGTCAAATATATCAAAATCAATTCAAGAGTGAAAAATGATAAAGAATATTCATTAAATATCATTTCTCATAATAAAAATTTAAAAATTAAATAACAAAAAAACCCTATTAATGGGATGAAACTCCCTTATACCTAATTGAAACTATCCATTGAGAATAAGGAACAAACAAGATGGATATATAATATAGTCCTTGAATCAAATAAGGATGAGAAATTCAATCAATTTTATATTTCACCTACGACATTAAGTTTATATCTTAGTTGTTTCCTTCTATAACCTATATGAAAAATATATAAAAATGAAAAATTAATAAAAATAAAAAAAAATGAAATGAAATAAAAAAGGAAATAAGGATTAGTTTGAACAACCATGTAGGTACTAGGATTTTACTTACTCTAGTGGGTCATTTATAGCTACTATTATAGTTACAAAGGTGTATTTGGTTTCCTTGATATGAAACACCTCATAATAGTTGTTTTCATATACTAGTAACATTTCATTGTACTCTAGGGGTCCAGTATACTAGGGTAGTGTGTGTCCATCACTATTTCTATTAGATATAGCTTTCATGGTGGGGGTGGAAGGATGAAATATTGGTTATCCATCACTATTTCTATATTATGTGTAGTGTCCAAATGTATGTTTATTTTTACTCAAGGATATAACATATATTTTGGTTTGTATTCGAAAAGTAATTTATCAATTGTACAAAACTTTCTACCAGCACCATCATCTTTTTTAGTGGAGAACATAGCATCCTTCAACATTTAATTAATATACACCTCTTCCATGGAATATTCTTACTCATTTAGGGTCTTCACCATTATGGTAGAAAATATAAAACTATCATAAGGGAGGATAGTATGAAATTTAGTATTCAAATAAAATTCATACTTAGAAAATGTATCCTCCTCATAATTTTTATCTTCAAGCTTCAATTACACCAGAAAAACATCCTAGATGTTAACTATTGAACTGGGTTGTTGTTGGTATTCAAGTATGGGATCAAATAGATGTATTAATTCTAATAAATTAGGATTGAATAAGAGAGTCTCTTCTTATTTCTTGGATACATATTGAGGGAAATCTGGGAAGTACTCCTAGAATTTAGTTAATTCTTGGGAAAAGTATTCAAACACTAGTCCCTTAAGGACCCCCTTATGGTTTGGGATGACCTTCTTACTCCTATTTTTAAAATTTAATATTTAATCTCTCATCACAACTCTACTAAATAAAATAAATCACATCCATTTATTTGGTTATGTTAAAATCTTTATCAATTTTTCATAATTTTTACTAAAGTAGAGAAATTATATTAAAAAAAACTGAATGAATAAATACTTACTGGTTGGATAGTTCAAAACCATTCCAAAATATAATTGAACTTTCACAAGGTGGCATAAAATATTATTCATTATTTTCATAGTGTAGTACAATATATAACCATGGTTAGAACTCAAGGAGATAGTTTACGATCACACATTATTCTAATCACATTGTAAGAATTATTTTTTATATTTTATTTTTTAATATAATTGAATGAAAATGGGTCTTCATTAATATATAGTACATGAATAAAATAAACCATAAAGTAATAATGAGGAGAAATGAATTATCAAGAAGGGAAATAAATACTTAAGAGATCAAATTGGAATCCCATATTATAATTTTAATAAAATATACTACTCAAATATATTATAACTCAGTTGATTTACTCAATATCAATTACCACACAGCCCACCTATTCTTCAATCATGATGAACAACACACCATGATTTTTAATGTGTGGTCAACCTTTATTCCTATGATCAGTAGGGGTTACCAAACCTTAATATAGCTTTCAATATCCCAAATATATATTGACCCACAATTTTCATACATAGATACTATATCTTATTAGATGAATATTCATTACATAACAAAATGATCCATTCTAAAATCGAATAGTTCAAGCCTATTTTGAAATTGGTACATGTAAATAACTAATTAAGAAGTGATATAAATTATCTCAAACTATGTTCTTCATAATTATAACCCTTCTCAAACATATCATACACAAAACTTTTCTTTATAACATGTGTAAAGGAAGCATATGAAAGTGTGAGCTCAGATTCTCAGTAATGGTATACAAGGAAGATATCAATATAAGATGTGAATAAGGGTTTGTGAACACGAGAACATAATTTTAAAATCATACCCAACATATCATAGATCATAAAATTGATTCATTCAATAAATCTTGGCATTTCATAATATATTAATCATGAATTAATCAAAGGGAAAAATCTATGAGAGAAAAATAATATCATAAGACATAGTTTTTTTGCATACATATAGGAAGAGAAATCCATTTCATTCGTAGTCATGGATCATTTCCAAGAATATAATAATGGAATGGGTTCAATCCCCAAACTATTATAGTAGTCAATATTCACTCATAAGACTCTCATAGTGGTCAATGTCCCATACTGAACTGGGTTCACTCCATATTATAGCTATGGGAATCTCAGGAGATATACACCATTAACCAATGAATTAGAGGGATATATAATTTAGGTCCCACCAATAAAATAATTAATTTAATACAGATGTGTCCCAACAGATCATAAATCATATATCATATCATAAACCAAGAAAATGAATCATGTTTTATAATAATTTAATAATTTCATAAGACACAGAAATGAAACTAGATTCATAATAATAACATCAACTCTTCCTAAAATAACACACCGAAATGGAACTAGTTTCATAAAAATCATGCATTCATAATCATAAAAAATTAGTGGAAAGTATAAGGATAGAATCATTAGGTCATATCTTGAATAAATAATATGTATCATCTGTGGGGTTTTTCATAAATGAATTGAAATTCCATTAAAAGACCATTAAAACATTATTTAGGAAATATGTCCGTTCAATTTTGAAATCACTTTTTTGAAATATAAAAATTTCCCAAACATTAAAGAAAACATTTTATTTAAAAATAAAAATTGAAATTTTAAAGGAATATTCAAATAATTGAGTAGTCATGATGAAGTAAAATTTTGTTCATGGTTTTTATATTCAAACAAAGATTCCATTCAAATTTTTTGTATAATGAAATAATGTGCCTCATTTAGAAAATGATATGTAGATTAATTTAATTTTTGTTTGTAAAAATGAAAACATGGGTAAAAATTAAATAAAACAATCATAATTTAATATTAATTACAATGTTGAATTAAAAAAAACATTAACAAAGAAGGAAAATGATTTTCGACTAAATATAGAGATAAATCAGTTTTCCTTAAAAAACATTCTTTTGGAATATAGAGAATATAATAATATGAAAACGAAATTAAAACACTTATTTTCAAGAAATAACCATAATTGATGAAAATTCATGAGTTTATTAAGATATAGATCATGAACATGAGCCTCATCCTAGTTGGTGAGGACTCATTAAGTGCATCCAAGTGACCCAAGATCAAATCCACGAAGAGGCTAATTTCTGGGGGTACTTTAGTAGGTACTATTTCAAGCACTGTTTGGCACTGCAGCTGCTGAAAATATTCCCCTGTTTGGGCCTTCGAGCCACCAATTCGGTCCCCGAGTCCTTTAAGGCCTTCTAGCCACCCAGGACATTGGGTAAGTAAGGACTTCGGTCCACATTAGGTGTAGATGAAAACTAGACAACCTACATAGAACAAGCTTCATAAGGAGGATGAGCAAAGAGCATTCACCATAGTAGAAGCTAAACGAATTACAAGAAGTTGAGGGTATGCCACATGCCATCGGGACAAGCCTGTGCATGCATGAGAAAGCCCAGCCGAACAACCATGTGAAGGTGGATAATGGATTTCACAATGAAGATGTTGGGGAGGAACAGTTCAAAGTAGTTAGTTTGGGTTGTATGTAATGTTTGAATCATACGAGCAATGAATACCTCTGTGGCATGTGGGCCATGTAATACTTTTTCCTACGGGCCTTATAAGGGTTCCAATTAACCCCTTTAATGGTGGATTATCAAAAATAATTAAAAAAAGAAGGCCTCCGGGTCATTGTATGGATGGATGGATTGAGATATAGATCATAATATATCATCATTTGTATAATAAACATAAATAATCCCACAAAACATTATGATTGTATCATAAAACACTTACCAATTTGGTAAATCATGAATCATAAGCCCTATGAAATATTGAATCATATATGGTTTTCTATATCCCATAATTTTTATGTGAATAATAATAGAAGACATTCATGAAAAAATATACACCATATAAAAGAAACAAGTGGTGAATATGACATGTGTGTCACAAAAGAAAAAGTGACATGAAAATTCATCAACTGAAGTCCAGACTTTCTTCATACATTTTAGAACATCCAAAATAATAAATATAGGTTTATTATTAATATCTTTAATATCCATAACCATATATATCAAAAAATATATGATTTACATATGACTTTTCACCACCGTTTTATTAACTATTATTTTTGACATCATTGTTCCGGGTGATAACTACTTCGTTTTTCTTTTATGTTTTGGTTCGGAGGTCTTGGTATGTGTACGTTGATTATAGTTAAATCATATCTAGAATTTATATAATGATATTAAAATGATATAAATTCATTATAAACATATTCATCTTGTCACACCCCGACCTCGCATCTTTTTGTTGCAGTTATTTTTATTTATATTTGTGTCTTTTGGTTTCTTAAAGTTTTACTTTTTTTAAATTAAAATAAAAATGAAATAAAATAAAGTAAATGGTAAAAAATTTAATAATAATGATAGGTATAATATTATCATTATAGATATTAATAATAATAATAATAATATTTTTTTTATTATTATTAATTTCTTAATAATAATAATAATAATATTTTTATTATAATGTTTTATTTTTATTTTTATTTTTCCTTTTATTTATTTATTTTCCATTCTTTTTCTTCCCTCCCTATGCATCACATAAGTGGTGTCCCTCCCATCCCATGGTTGTGCGCCTCCACTCCCTCCTGGCCTCTCCTTCGTGCGACGATTCCTCTGGGCTCCTTAGCGAATCTTGTTCGGTTCTTCAAGGTAAGACAACTTGTCTTTGTCTTATCCTTCAATTTCATTTATTTTACCCTCTTCATCATTCCATTCCATTTGGCCAAACCCTATGTCTAGGGTTAATCTGATTTTTCATGGATTTATCCATCGTTAGGGTTTGTAGAATTACTCTCGGGTCGACTTTGTGCCTATTCTAGAATCATCCACCGAAGGTGAAGATGATTGGCTCATCATGGCTCATTGACACCGATTGGGGTAAGTGTTTTATTATACTATTTTGTTTCTCACCATCTATTATGGTTCCTTAGGGATTTTGGGTTCCTTGAATTATTTTAGAAAGTTGATGGATTATTGAGGTGTTTTGCTCACATGTGTAGGCATGTGTGTATATATATATTCCTTTATTTCACATTTTCCCTCATGGTATATAGAAAATGTATAATGGATTAAAGATATATATATATATATATATATATATATATATATGAATACATTTTTTTTCAATTACGGGATAATATTCATCAAGGGTTTCATGGGCCTAAGGGTTCCGACTAGATATTCTCCTCTTTGAGGTAGGTGTCACTATGCAATTTGTTTCTATTGGATTTTTAATGTGATTATGCCTTTTAATTTCCTATTTCATGCAAGTATAAATATATTTAATATCTTTATTTTTATTGGAACCCATTTGAGTATTCCTTGTACTTAGCACAAGTGATTGATTTGTGAATCCGTGTTTTATTATTTAAATTAGAATACTTAATTATATCAGGCATTCCATGAACTGTGTCTAGGTCATTTTGATTGTTTAAAGATGATTCAATAGGTCTTGTCCCTATTTGATTCTATTTGAGTGAATATAATGTTTTAAAGGGATTATGATTTTAAATTGATGTGCAACCTGAAATGTTTTCAAAATTGGGGTTTTCAATTTTCACCCAAGTGGTTGTTTGAAATGTGTGAGTGATTTATCTCGTGTAAAAATTCCCAGTTTTCCTCCTTGAAAGTGGTTTGATGGAAATGGGATGTGATTCCTCCTTTATGTTTGAAAAAAATTATAATGGATTCTTACATTTGTGCAATGTAATTGATCATTGGAATTTAGGCCAAATGTGGTATGAGTGGGCTTATTTTGTTTTTAAAGGGGTTTACCTATAAAAAAGGGGTTTTTTAATTTTATTAATTAGGAATTGAGTTTCCCTTGATTTATGTGGTTATGCTTGGAAATGTTTATGCCTCCCTTTAGAGTTGTGTAAGAAATTTCAGATTGTTTTGGAAATTGTTTTTCAAATGTTTATGAAATGGTTGAAGGCCCGGTTGGAAGTTGTGTTGTGATATTGATTTCCCTTGTTTAACCCTCATATTGAAGATGAAGATTATGGTTTATGTGATTGATTCTTGTGTTAAAATAAATGGGTGTGTTATTGGTGGAAACCCTTGATGTGTTATTTTGAAATGATCTGTATATTTTTATGTGTTAATTTTTTATTAAATTATATGAGTATTACGTGGTCCCTATTCATGGTTTGGATTTTCCAAGTCTATGGAAAATCACCTATGTTTGCATAGGTAAGTAGGTATATATATATATATGGCTTCTCCCGTTACATGTATAGTATTCAATGGCAGTAAATATATATGTGTAGGGCTTGGTGTTCGCATGTATATATACGAAAATGAATATATAGGTGAGTGGTGACTACTATATGCATATAATAATATATTTAAGGATCCACCTACACATGTTCATGGCCCTGAAGGTGTGTGAATAGGGGCTAGGTTTCCTTATATTTATGTGAAAGTGCATATGAATATTTGGGGAGCATCAACTATTAGTAAGAAAGTTCCAAGAGCCAGAGTTGATGGTTTGGTTCCACCCTATGGTAGGTTTCATATTCCTTAATCTTTAATGAGAATTTTCTTTTTTTTTTCTTGGTGTTATTTTAAAAATAAGTTCCATGATTTTATATGAAATGAATACGTAATGTATATATATATATATATATATATATATATATAAATGGTTTTGGATTGTGTAAAGTGGATTAAAATATTTTTTGTACGTGAAACCTGTATTTCCAAAGTCATGTGGCATTTCGGTCATTATTTTTATAAAAGTGTAATGAAATGTTTGATTTTCCAAATGAATTCCAAAGTTATTTAGAAAATGTGTTTTTTCATGAACATGATATTAGAGGGAGGGGAATCGGTGGTGACAGAGTGAATGTGTTTTTGAATAAAGAGAATGATATGTTCATGTATGTTTGGTTGATAAAACTCACCACCACATGAAATAGAAAACATGGGAAGACCAAGGTATCTAGTTGGGATAACATAGACTATTATGATAGATGATAAATAATGGGATCGTCCTAGTTTAGTCTAGAAGGATTGATGCTACAACACTAACTAGACAAAAGTATGATTGTAGACCACTAGGTTATGGGTGTGTTCCCTACTAGAGGCTTGTGGATGAGAAAACAGATCCTTGTAGTTCATATGCCATATTTACACCATGGTATTAAGTTCCTAAGTACCCAAATGACACTAGCTTCATAGAGATGTCCCATGGTTCCTGTGATATTATTTTAAATTCATCTATTTCATGCTTATTTCCTCTTTTGTGAAATCCATGTTTAAATTTAAATTGATTCCATTTCATTTTGAAATGTTAATGCATGTTTTGATTCTATTTTTAAAATGTAGTGGTAGATAAATGTTTTCCTTTAAAATGTAAACATGTTACTAGATTTTGAAAAGAATGAATAAAATAGTTTAATGGGTATTATTTTCAAACTAGCATGTTTTGGGATTCTTTTTAAAGGTAAGGGCATAGGGAATTGTTATTTCTTGGCCTTTCTATTGATCATATCGATGCTCATTCCTACTTTTCTTTTTTAGTTTCAGTTTCCTCTAGTTTTGGACCACTCTTGAAGAAAGTGTAGTTTATATTATATGGTGAACCATAGGGTAACATGAGGTATGTCACATTACTTCGTTTATTTATTTTTTCCACTATCAGTTTTTTCGGTTTATATTATTTTATTTATCTGTTTGTTTAGTTTATGATTATGAATCTATCTTTGTTATGGTAAAAATTGTTCCCAACAGGTTTATTTTGAATCCCGCCTCTAGTTTCCAGCCTATGGGGATTGGGAATTCCTTTTGGGTTATGCTGAGGACCAGCTTGGGTGATTAAATCATGGTTAACCTAGGTTACTGTATAAAACAGATTCATCCATAAAATTAGAGAAACGAAATTGAATTACATCATTAACTAAGATGGTAGATCATACATATACATGAACATTGTTTCCATTTTTCAAGAGACAAAATTAAAGAAAGTTTTTAAATGATTTTACTTTTTAATTTTTTTTCATATCATAGATATATATTTTCATCAAATATATCCTTATTAACTTCCATGTTGAAATAAAATAGAAAACATATCACATGCCTTTGTAGAGGCGATAGTCCACACATACTCAGAAGTGACGTTATTGTGTTCCAGAAGATTAGATGGTAAAACGTTATATGTGATATTATAAGTATAGAGTTTTGATTATATCATAAATATCATATATAAAATTTAAATCCAACAATATATCCATCCTATAGTGTGGGATATGAAAAATGGGTTACATG
This sequence comes from Viscum album, assembly GCA_963277665.1. NCBI lineage: Eukaryota > Viridiplantae > Streptophyta > Magnoliopsida > Santalales > Viscaceae > Viscum > Viscum album. Next base: position 681,144,427 of record OY728139.1, on the reverse strand, counting down.
GATTTGTGAGGTGGTAGTACACCGTATATAAGATCAATAGTTTAGTTTCCCATTTCATAGAAGAGGAGAAAAATATAGGTCATTAAATTAACATAACAACATATAATTATATGTAAGTTAATAATTTTTTTATATCATCATTGTTTAAAAATATTTTATGTATGTAGAAGAAGAAATAAAACAAAAACACTCAATTTAGAATAGTGCCTCTTCTTTGGAAAACCACTTTAGGTTTACACTAAAATCCTCCCTATGATGGTTTTAGACTAAACAAATGCCTCTAGTATATGGGAATGTATATAAGATATGGACATGGGTAGGTATTCACTAAAAAATGTTTTTTAGTTTGACTAAAAGAGGAGAGGATCTCCTCATTTATATTTAAGAAGGACTAAAATTTTTGTAAATACCCAAAACTATTCCAAAATGAGAAGGAACTCTCAAGACATGTGCCTCTAAAATTAAAAAATAATTGATATAATGGAATATATTTTAACTCCACACATCTTTCACTAAAAATTACATGTGTTTTAAACATTATATTCTCTTAGCCTATTTGTTTACTTAGTTTTATCATTTTAGGATTCACAAAGATAACAGTTTTTTGCCCAATTAATTTATCATACAAGTATGAAAATAAAATGACACTAATCAGAGAATGTATAAATATTAATGAAAACTATTAAATCCTATTTATCAAATAAAAATCCTATTTATTAATAAAATTAATTTTAACAGAATCACTACTAAAATGGAAAACCACTTTAAAACCTTAACCAGGGTAATTATTTTTACTGTTTTTAATATTTTTTATGAAAAATAATTATCTTAAACTTATTATATAATATTTATTATTCGAATTCAAAATATAGAATCAATTTTAACAAATTAAGTTTTCATTAGTGGAAAATTTTAATTTAAAATTAAACATGAAGATGCGACAAAATTTTTTTTCCAAAAATATTTTTTCATAAGTATAAATTTTTTTATATAATCAATAAACATGAAATTGATTCCATTTAATTGAATTGGATTTATCATAATATAATTGAACTAATTTTTATTTTAATCCATTTTCAAAAAATATATTACTTTTAAATTTTTTTAATTAGAAGGTACTTTTCTTTAATAATATTCAGTATTTTCCATATTCATTGAAAAATTAATCTTTTCTAAAAACTCTAAAAAAGTAACAGTAAGATAAATTTTAACTATTTATTTCAAAATAGAAGTTTTTTCCAAATAAATTTTTTAAAATTGGCACTAAATAATTTTATAATTTTTTCACAAAAAGAAAAAAAGCATTTTTGAGTAAAAGTGTCTTTTTATAGCATTTGAAGACATTAATAAAAATTAAGTACTTATTTCTCAATAAATTTTATTTATCTAAAACCATTTTAAATAAATTTAAAATTTTTGTCATAGCTATTCATATAACCAGTTTTAATGTCTAGTTTATAAGATTCATGTTTAAATGATATTATATATATATCACGGTTTGTTTAAACACGAGTTTGTGTGTTTAAAAAGTTATCAAAGAAATTAAATTTATTTTAAAAAAAAATATAAAAAAAATATAAGGTGGTTACTTTAAACCCCCATTAAAATTAATTTCTCCCTCAAAATTATGTTACTCTTAAAAAATTATCTAATAATACACTAGCCTCATCATACCATTGGGTTCTCATATAGCTTCCTAAAATGGGTGGTTTGACCACAAATATTTTACTAGGATTGTGGTATTATTTTATAGAGTTATTTTGTTCAATCTAAAATCTAAAATGATTATCAATTATAAGAAATAAATTTATCAAGTGGTTTGAACTATAATCCTTGTATATGTGGAGGTCTAGACATGCACTTTATCATGGGAGATATATGGAAGACATCATAGACAAGAAAGAGGTTCAGTGTAAGTGTTAAGAAATTAATAACCTTCCCTAGTTGATCCAGAATCTCAAATGTACTAATATTCCTTGGGCTCAAAATTCTGTTCATCCCCAATCACATAACCTTATTCCATGGAGATATTCATAGAAAACCCATCTCACTGACAACAATCTCCAAATCACTCTGATGATTTTCGACATAAATATTCTATCAAAATAGAGCTTCATTGATGTGATGATGAGGGACTCTAATTTTATTATACGTTAAATAAATTATCTCATGTCCCAATATCATTATTTCACCATCTTTATCCCATAATGTTGGAGTTATATACATATTTCTATATAGGGATTTATAATAATCCATATGAATGCTTTAGTGAAATCATTTTTCATAAGAGTGCTTAATTTGAACAAGGTTTTGATACCAAATCACCTTAAATAGAATATAATAAGATCTCATAATATCCTCTATAGTTTGAATGGTTGTAATAGACATAAAATCTATCTAAGGATGATACATATTGTAGAAATTCAACTCTTTATCAAGGGATTTCTAATGTCACTTCTATAACATTAATGCAAACCTTGGATACTAATTAGATATAATATAATGCAGTACTCCATGCCACTATACCACATAATTAAAGTATATGTTGACAATCTAATCTAGAGAGAAATCACACATGATAGAAGTGAGTTGTGCAGACGTTGTATGGTGATCAACTCCAACCCATTTAACATTGTTCATTTTAGATGTTTTAGGGAGTGAGATGAAAAAAAATATAGTGATGTTTTCCCAATTCCATTAAAATTTGGATATTTCCTATAAAACCCCCTTACAATTTTGTGTCCCATCCTTAACATTCTTAAATACAAAACACCAAGATACATACATAGTAAAAACTATCATCATGTCATCCCACCAAAAATACTCTTTTGGATCTCTATATATCGTTATAATGATAGGATGAACAGAGAATGGAGAACTATAATCCTCCTCTAATAGATCATTCTTGAAATATAGTATGGATGAAACACATACATGGTTCATATACCTTATCATTCCATTATATTCAAGTTCACACTCCGGAACATCTCTATCATTTTTCTCAAGCTCTATATACTGCTTCATCACCTATTCAATATTCACTTGTATAGATGGATGAATAATACTATTAGAGTGATAATAATTCTCCTCATCCATCATGTTTTCTAGTATCATTTTTGAATATATAGATATATCAGATATTTTTTTATCCTCAACAATGATAATCAACCATGATCCTATAGACTTAAATAATTACCCACCTTATTCATTTTCCCTGGGTGGTAATGTATTGAGTAGTCATAACCATTAATCAGCTCCAACAATATTCTTTGGTTCACATTCATATAAACTATATAAATATATAATTAAATATTTTACAATTAATAAATATATTACACATATCTCCTTAAAGATAATGCCTCCATATATCTAATGAAAAAAGTACCACACCTAACTCTAAATCATGATTTGGATTATTTTCCTCATGGACCATAATTTTTAGTGAGGCATAAGCTATATCCACATCATTATTCATGATAACTAATCCTAATACCTTATTTTATGCATCCATATATATTAAAAACCCTTATACATAGTTGGATAATGTAATAACAAGTGAGATGACTATCCTTCTCTTTAGTTACATGAAATTTTCTTCACATTCATTTGTCCGAAAGAACATAGATCCCATCTAAGTTAGCATGGTGAATAGATTATTAAGTTAAGATACATAATACCCAAACAATTTATTATATCTTAGCAATCCCAAAAACATTGGATATCATTCAATGTTGTTTGGAAAAAATGATATTTAATAACTTGAGTATTTTCTAGATTTATAGATAATCCTTCTTTAGAGATTATATGACTAAAAAATGAAACTTTTTTTTGTAAAAATATCAAACTTTAGAAATTTTAAATACCACTTCTCTATTCATGGGGAATTGAGTAAAATACTCAAGTGATATTCATGCTATTCCATTCTCTTTGAATATAAAATAATATCCTCTATAATGACTACCATAGACAGATCAACATAATCTCTAAAGACTATATTGTTTAAATATGTTATTATGGTAGGAGAATTAGAAAAACCAAGTGTAATAACTATATATTCGTAGTTTTCATACCTTACTTGTCACACATTATTTGGAATATCATCATTCATGAACATAAATTAATGATATCCAAAATTAATATCTATCATGGAAACATATTGATCCCCATAAAATTGATAAAACATGACATAAATATGGGTTAAAGGGTAATGTTTCTTGATTTTCATCTAGTTTAGTTCTAGATAATTAATTAAGAGTCACATCGATCCATATTTCTTGTTAACAAAACAAAAAATGGTTTCCCCATGGCGTCACACATGTCCCAATAAATACAATTTCAATGTTCCCCAAGTGTTTATTTTTACATTCATACAACTCAATCGAGGCTATTAGATATGGAGTCTTTTAAATATCTTTGATAGAAGAAATGAGTCCTATTGAGATCTATATATCATGATTCTGTAGGTTTAATAACTTGATATTTTGATGAAATATTTCTCATTAAATAATTAGAGTATAGAGCCATTAATTTGGCGAGAATGAAGATTATTAATCACATTATTTAATATATAATGGTTTTACTCATTTATATATTATTAATTATATCTTTTAAATAGGTATTTTATTTTTAAAAATGTTATTTTAATAGATTTATAGTAAGGTATTTTTATTCTCCAAAAATATGTTTTTTTAAAATAGATTTTCTTAAATTTTATGAGTGAATATTATGATTAATTTTTTGAAGACATAGAAAATATATTTTATGAGATATATTTCATTTTTGAACTATTAATTTCAAAATTAATTTATGGAGATATTTTAAAATATTTATGAAAAAGTTAATTTTTGTGAATAGTAAAAAATTCAATTTTTTATGAAGTACGATATCTGTTGTGATGTCTTCAAGAAATAAGTATGACATAAAAATATATTAAACTTATGTAAATAATAATTTATTATAATAAAATATAAATATGATAGAAAATTAACTGATAACATATAAATTTTAAATACTTTTATGATAAATATAAAAAAAAGTTCTGTGCTGATGTAGAGCTTGAGAAAAATTCAAAAAGTAAAATTCAGTGCCTTAAAGATACTAATTTAGTGGTAAGAAGAGATTTTATGAAATTAGTATTAAATATAATTAATAAACTATTATTTTTAATAATAGTTAATTGTATATTTCTTATATAAGATGAATATAATCAAAATGCTTGTGAAATGCTTGTGTAAGAAAAGAAAAGTCAAATTAACAAATTAAATAAGTTGTCTTGACATGGATATGAGTAAATATAAATAATTAAAGAATATAAATTATTATAATTTCAATAATTTATTTATTTTACATTATAGTAATTTATTTTTAATTTTTTTATATCAAATAATTACTTTTAATGGTTCTGAAACCTCAATACAGTGTTTTTGAAGGCATAAAAAAACCAATAAAACAATTTTAATTAAAATTATATGAACCATTAAATAAAAAAAAATATTACTAATTCTTGTTGGTTTATTATATCGTCACCATTATAATACATTGGTCAAATTCAAGAATTTAATTCATTTTGGATGATAATAAGTCCCATATGGTACTTAAATTAATGAAAATTCAAACATTTCACACTATTGTTTTTAATAAGCATATTATTTTAAATATATGGTTATCCCAAGGATATGCTCGAAAATAAATATTTTTTTTTCTAAATATAAAATATTTATATTCACCATGGTAATTTACTTTTAATTTTTAGGGTTGAAATAACTACCATAAATTCTTACACAACATTGATGTCGTGATTATTATATATGTTTAAAAATCAAATAAATGATATAAAAAATACTAAACTAAATATAATATGAAATATTTAAGTTGATAAAAAAATTATTTATCTTACTATGATATTCATTGGATATAATATAATAGTTTTTCTAATTTTAGTCATTTATTTGATGTTTTTATAATCATAGTAATGAATATTATCAAATTGAAATATAATGATATTTCATGAATATAATATTTCATTAAATTATTTAAAAATAATAATAAGATTATATAATCACAAATAGGATAATATATGGTCTAAAATATCATCTCAATTTAATTTATGATCAATTTGATGCATTTATCTCTAAAATTGTCTTATTATATTTTAATCTTTGGAGAAATTCCAAAACAACCCTCTCCTCACCTTATAAATACCACCCCTCAAAACCCATTCTCATCAAACCTTAAAAGACATTAATAAATCCAAATATATAAAAAAACCAATCCTCCTGACTCCCCCATGTTCAAGTGTTACTGGTCTCACCAAAAAACAAAATCCAAGTTCCTCAAGGGGTCCTTCATGGTGGTGATATTTAAGAAGTAACATTCTCAAAGTACCTCTTTTAATCTCTTTTACTCTTCTACCTTATCCTCACTAAATTAATTAATAAAAGAATAATAACACTAGTATCATGTATACACTATGATTTTATATTTCTAATGGAATATCTTCTATCAATCCCTTTTTCTTATTTCGCTTTTTCAAAAATGGAAACTGTTGTCCATATTATGGTGGCTAACTGTCTACACAGATAATGGGTTTTCATTTTCCATTTCCACCTTAGTCATAAATATATTATTATGGTTCAATAAAATTTTATTATGTATATTATAACTTATATTATTTTGTGTAACTAATATAAAGATATAATACCTAATATAATGAAACTAATTTGTAATGGATGGAAAATGTGCCAAAATAAACAAAACATTCATCATTAATGTTTTATAAAATGGGCCATCCTTATGTCATAAAAAATGATATATGGGACCATTAAAATTTCTAGAAGTTTATTAATAATATTTCATTTCTCTTCTAGAATACTATTCCCATTTCAAAGGAACATACATAATTATACACAACTATATGAACCATGAAACCATTAAACAAAAACTCTTGGAAAAATGAAATTGAAAATTATAACTCTTTGAAATGGAGATAAATGAAAATAGTAGTATTTTATTAAATAAATATTATTTTTAATATATTAAAAGTTATGAAATTAATGAATCTAATTTTATTATCTAGGGAAATAAGTTTAAGTGCAGAATGCATTCACACATAAGGAAAGGGATCTCTCCTAACCTCGATATTTCTTCTTGGTTACACTTTCTTTCTATTTCACACAATTTATCTATTTATTGCTCTAATATAATTCTTTTATATTCTTTTTATGTGTACCAAACAAATTTATGAATCTCAATTCATCTTTCATTCATTGGGAATTACATTATTTAAATTGTTCCCTTCTTAATTTATCTTGATAAGAAAACCTGATTAAAAAGAAATTCTCTTTTTTCTTACCTAATTTCAACTACAAACATTAAACTATTTTAAGCCCCTAAATATTTCTATAAAATCACTCATTTTTTTCTTAAAAGTCAATTTTAGTTCATTTATAGTTTTATGAAAATTATTATACCATTATCCTCTTAAAAGACTCTTTATTATATTCCATAAAACTATCCTTAAGTGGAACATTTCTTTTGTTTTGAAGTTGCTATAATTAATGTTTTCATATTAGATTTCCTTCATTAGAAAAGATATATTATTATACTTCCATTATAAATATCTAAGAATAATTAAAATACCTTATTTCATTCATTACACTATGATACACCCTTTGGGTTTTCCACATGACATGATTATGAAACGCATTTATTTCTGTGAGAAACACTTATGGTTATTACTTATGTTCAACATAATTATGTAGAACACATATTTATGTACATGATATTATGGGTGAAAAAAAGTAGTTATGTATGGATTGGGTATATTTTTATTCTAATTAGGTGTTTTTCAATATATTAGGGAGTAAACCTAATCCACTTCGGGACTCTTTCCACCACGTTATATAATCTTTGAAGTTTTCCTTAGCTCAGTTTTATGTCATGTTATATTTTTTGTTCAATTTATTATGATTCAATAACCATATTATCCCATGTTGTATTAATTATGGTACCATATGTTATCCATGAACCATAAATTCTATGTTACTATGTTATACCTTCTAACTCAAGAGTTATGATTCAATCCAATGTTTATTACTTCACTAGGAATTTTAGTTCATCCCTTAATTCAAAGTATTTCCCAGGTTATCCTATGAAGTTATAGAAGATAAAAATTGTATATGATATTATTGTGGATAATTTATATAAGTATGTTTTATTCTTGTTTTACATTTTATAAGTATGTCTGTAGTCTGAAAAGAACACTATAAATTTCAATCCTTGGTTTGTATTTTATTTATAATTTTTATTAAAACCATGAAATAACATGTTTTAAGGTATTGGGTAGCTATATAATCTATCAAGGATACTCTTCTACAAATACATCAATAAATTCCCACAAAATAATGATATCTTTTATGATTAGTTTCTCTCCATCCATCATAGATAAACACCCCTATTGAATAGGAATCAAAACTCATACAATGGATGTGATTCCAATCAGAAGTTCACAATTATTGTCTCATTGATAGACGAGAAAATGCGTTTTTTAATATCAAATGTGACTTCTTATCCATGGTAATTTTTGTGTGATTTATATATATATATAAGTACAATACATGCTTAAGAAAAAAATCAAATTCAACCTAAGGAAGAATACTATGGATTACATGAAGCACATTCCCAAAAACATCAATTGGATGAGAATCAAAAAATTTAGAAGTGATCATCCTAACATTAGTTGTTTTCACTACTAATTAAACATTTAATTATTGAGGTGGTATTTTCATACCCATATAAAATTTATCAAATATTAAAGAATGGATAGATCCTGAGTTAAATAAGACATTAGAAATTCTAGAGTGGATGGTAAGTGTACATTTGTACATGTCATAATATACCGCCTCATTAAAAATAGTGATAATGTGATATTTAACTTTTACTTTAATATTGAATGGTTTCTCATGTAAATAATCATCATTAACCTTTGAATTTGGGCACTTTTTAGAATAATTCTTATACTCCTTGATTTTGAAACAGTAGAGTGTGTGTGGTGCATTATGTGAAGATTTTTCACTATTTTCATTATTATATAAGTTCTTCCCATTACTTCATCATTTGATTTCATGATGAACACCTTTTATAAATGTAAGAAATATAATAGTCCCCTTAAGTAAATTTAATTCATGCTTCTTTACACAGTTTGAGTATGGATGAATGATAGTAGTCTTCTCTTCATATTTTTTAGAGTTTCCTTTGAATTCCATATTTCTTTTCATATGAAAACCATTATATTGATGGCTAACTCCATTCTATATTTCTAACTTTATAAAACATAAAATAATTTCTTCATACCTTCTAAATTTCCATATGTAAAATCCCATAAGAGGCTTGGTTTTAAGACACTAACAAATTTGTCAACCATACTAATAGGTTGAGTTATCATTCTCAAAGAATACCTCGCAAGGCTTGTAAATTTTTCCTCATAGGTACCAATAGATTCATCATCCCTTTACTTTATATAAATTATTTATTTTTCTATTTTCATAAAATGAATATACGGATGGTACATACTAAATAATAAGAATGTAAAACCCTCACACTCCATGGAGTGAATTTATTCCTGTTGCCTCTTAGTTTTGACAAGAATCCACCATTGATCTAATCTACTTCCAAATTAAAGGCAATAAAAATGAATTTTTTATAGTCTAAATATAGGAGAACAAAAAATATCTTTTCAATAGTAATGATCTAATGATCAGATACTATTTTATCTGTGGAACCACTAAAAGAAGGTAGACATTACCCTATGAAGGACACAGCAAAATGTTGTTCCCTCCTACTCTCATTTTAATATTCAACATGATTTATATCATGATATAGTTGTGTAAGAATAAGGATTATATTTTTTATTTTATATCACTTAACATTTGGTCTGTCATGGGTAAAATCATTCCATTTTTGGATTCATTCAACATTAACATAATTCCTTTGGGTTTCATTGTTTGATTAAACCCAAAAACAATAATGTAAACATTAATAAACATATGATAAAATAAAAGACCATGAATAATAATTTATAAGATGTATTAATCATGACAAATTCTTTTAAATCTATAAAATATTAGGTTTAACCTTTGTCATTAATGGTCTTTGTATATTGAAATCCTTCATGATGGTTAATAATGTGTTTGTGAATTTTCTAAACATATCCCTTTAGAATGTCAAACTAGGTGTGCATCAAGGCTCTTTGTTGTGCACCATCTGGAAAATGAGTACAATAAAAATGTTACACATTCATATGTATTACCCTAGTAACAAATATTCTAGAGACACATCAATTTTTAGTATCCATACATGGATTTAATTTCATGGAAACCACTCAATCTATCCTTCACCTAAATTCCAAGATATTTTCTTATACTATGACTTTCCTTTAGGGATCTCACTAATTTGATCACTTCATAGTTTCTAAATGTTAACTAAAATTCTCTTTAATACCAACTATATCAACCCACACTTTTTATACCAAGATATTATATCTTATTAAATGAATATTCATGAAATAACATAATGATCCTTTCCATAATCGTATTGGTTTAATATATTTAGAAACATGGACATGTAAAAAATGGGCCATAATTAACTACATCATATCTAATTAAGTTATAAATAACTATAAACCTTATTAGACATATCATACATAAAACCTTTCATCATAACATGGGGAAAGAAATCATAAGAAAGGGTGATCTCAGATTCTCAGTAAGGGTAAACTATAGAGATATCAACATTACCTGATTATAAGGGTATATGAACATTGAAATTACATTTAAAACTATACCCTTCATATCATAGATCATAACACTGAGTGATGGAATAAATAATTGTAGTTCATACGATATTATTCATAAAGAAATCAAAGAACAAAAGACACAAGAGCATAACATTGGCATAATGAATTGATTTGTGTCATACACATAATTATAGAAAATCCATTCCTGAATAATAAAGGATAATTTCCAAGACAATTATAGTGTAATGGGTTCACTCAAAAAAACATAATAGTATTAAATTATTACACCAAAGACTATCATAGTGGATAAAGTCTATTAATTATTTAGGTTGACTCCATATTATTGACATGTTTGCCTCATGATATATTCATATTTACTCAATTCATTAGAGGAATATATAATTTCATGCCCACCCATCACATAATGAAAATAATTCATATGTGTGGGACAAGAGCATAAAATATCATAATACCATAACATATGAAAAGGATGTGGGTTTCATAAACACATCATCATTTTATAACCTATGGAAAAGAAATATGTTTCATAATTATTACATCAATTCGACATAACACAACCCATAGAAAAGGAATGGGTTTCACACTTATCCTTCCATCATAATCATAAACCTTTTAGGTGAAGGGTAAAAATGGTATTATTATTCCATATTCATATTAAATTTTAAAAAACATCATATTTTTTTGTCATGAATGAATTAAAATACCATAAAACTATCATTAAAACATTATTGAGTAAAATATCCTTTACATTTTGAAATAAAATCATTAAAATTTAAAATTAAAAAAAAATAAAGAGATTTTTTTCTTGGAAACCAAACCTGTAATGTTTTAAAGTAATATTGAAATAATTGGGTGTTTGTGATGGTGGAAAATTACATTCTTATCATATAGGTTAAAACAAATGTTCCAATAACATTTTCATTAAAAAAATTACCACGTTTATGAAAATACAAGAAGATTAGATTTAAAAAATTATTAAAAAATTAAAACATGGGTAAAAATTACTTTAAACAATCATATATTAATATGAAACTCATTCTTTAAATCATCTTTATAAGACATAGAGATAAAAGAAAAAGGATTTTCAGTCAGAAAGAGGGATAAAGTTGGGTTTCATTTAAAAATAATTATTTTGGAATCATGAGTACCCAAAGAGAGAGAAATGAAATGGAAAATAATTATTTTCATTAAATAAATATCTGATATTAAAATAATGTTTTTTTTTGAGATGTAGAAAACAATATTTCATTATCATAGTCATTATCATAAAAAATCCTGATAAACAATGATATTGTACTATAAAACCCTTACCAATTTTGTATATTTTGAATCATAAGCATAATGAAATTAAAAAACTTATATGTATATGTATATATGATAATTTTAATCATAATAATAATAAAATATATTCATTGGAAGAATATAAAACACAAAAAAAAAGAAACAAGTGGTGAATATGGAATGTGTATTAAAGAAGTAAAAGTGAGATGAAAATCTCTTACCTCAATTCCCAAATTTCATCATAAAAATCGTAACATATTCTATAATAAATATATCTTTATTATAAATTTATTATAGAATCATAATCATATATATAATACCAAATATGATTTAATTATACAATTTTACCACCCATTTATTTGTAACTCTTCTCAGTGATAACTGCTTCATTTTTCTTGTATGTTTTAGTTCGGTAGTCTTAGTATTTCTACTTTGATTATAGTTAAATAATCTCTAGAATATTGATCATTATATTATTATAATATAATAGAAATTAATTATATAAATATTTATATTCAACCATATAAGTTGAAATTATAAATTGATTCACATCATCCATGGATATGGAAGGTTGTACGTGCACATGAAAGTTGTTTCTAATTTTTGATAGATGTGAAAGAAGAAAGGTAAATATTAATTCACCTTTAATGATTCATATATATATATATATCATATATATCATATATATTCATTAAATATATCCTTATTACCATCCATGTCATAATAAAACATAAAATGTATCAAATCTCTTGGTGGAGGCAGTAGTCCACATGTACACACGAGTGACGTTAACCCTTTTCAATAGATTGGAAGGTAAGAAGTTTGATGTGATAGCATAATTACAGAGGTATAATTATATTATAATTATATTATAGATATATTATATATAATATTATAACATAATTGTATCAATATATGTGAGGGAATAATGAAAAATTAATTACATCTATTCGTGAAGCGGTGGTCCACAAACCTTGACAAAATTTGCTTTTAGAAACACTAGAAAAGGGACATTATCAGCACTTATAATATACTGACTAAAAAGGAATAGTTAAAGGGTAGTATTTAGCATTGATTTTAAAAAGAAATGTAATAGAAATGTTGATAATGGTATATTTTTTTTCAAACATCTCTGTGCCCCTCCCCGCTTAATTCGCGCTTCTCACCACCCCTTCTTTTATCAGTTCTTTACCACCCGATTTATCAATGCTTTGAAAAATTGGAGCCTCCTTCGTGTGGATAGATTTTATCCATGTACCAATAATTTTGAACTTGAACGGCTTCACCACATCACCAAGATGATTTCTTGCCTATTTTATGATATTTATGTTCAATTATATATATACACTTATATTTATTTTAAAATATTATATATTATATACTTTATAATATATTATATATATATTATATTCATTTATATATACTAAAATATAATATAAATATATATCAATTTATTAATACACACAAATATCTATATATAAACATTATATATATATATATATATATTTATACGTATATATATATATGTGTGTGTGTGTATTAATATATGTTTATAATGTAAAAAATGGAGAGATATAGTTTTAAATAAATTTTTATAATATGTTTTCAATTAAATATATTATAATATACATATAAATATATATATATTTTTATTGAAATACACATGTCTATATATAATAATTACTTTTAAAGTTATATGTACACATATTAATGCATTTGTATAAGATAAATAAGATGGATAATTTTTTACTTTATAAATAAAATGAGTAATAAATATTAATTATATATATATAAAATATATTTTTACATAAATATATTGATATATGTATTGATATAAGTGATTTATTATATGTAAATATATGAAAATAAAAATATATTGAATTATAAATAGAAATACATAATGAAAATCTACAAAATTTCAAAACTATAATATCAATACTAATGAAATAAATGGGAATAATTTCGGTCATGATTGAAAAAAAGGGAAAAACAACTTAAATGAGGATAAAATTTCATCAAATGTTAAATAAATGGGATAGCCCAACAAAAACTCAGTTTTTTAGGACTTCATATAGTTTTTGGCCTCAGAAAAATGTGAATCGGGGTTCCCCCGATCACTATTGCATAGATGTCATCGTAGTCTTCAATTTGATAAGTGGTAGAGCCCAACCAGACAGCCAAATCTAATGTTATGGTAATTTGAAGGTCAATTCATGTTTTCATGTTATCTTAGATCATTATTTAATAATTTTAATTTTTTATCATCCAACTATTATTAAATTACTTTTATTCAAAAATAATTAGCAAATTAATATTTCATAAAATTAATATTTTTATTTTAAAATCCATTTTCACTAAATATATTATATATTTTGTGAAAATTATTATTTAGAATTATCTAATACATATTTAAAAACATATATTATATTTATATCATTATAAATATATTATTATGTTAATATATCACTTTTAGTGAAATATAATTATTTTGAATATATTCTTTATCAGTTCTAGTAAAAAAAGCTGATAAAGACCATAATTTATCATCCATTTTAGTATTGCTGATAAAGGGACCTCATTTATCCGTACTTTTTATTTAACTAATATAGGTGGCCTTTATCAGTGCTATTATCTAGCACTAATAAATCATAACACTATAAAAATGAAATTTGGTAGTAGTGGTAGTACACATGATCGACAGTTTCATTTCCCATTTTAAAGAAGGGGAGATTGACATATGTTATTATATATATATATATATATATAATAAAATATCAGTATATTTAAATTCTAATGCAACTATATAATCATATTTGAGGAATATTTGATGGTGGTATAAGAATAATTAAAATAAAAACACTCAGTTATGAAAGATAACTCTTCTTTATAAAAACAGTTAACATTTACAACAAAACCTTTTCTAAAAAGATTTTATAATAAAACAAAGCCCCATACGATGTTTTATTAGAATTAATAAAGTTATTTAGGAAAGGATTTTCCAAACCAAGATTCTTTGGGAGTGTGAATAAAAGAAGAGAGGAGCTGTCCTATTAAAATTGTGGAGTGGAGGATTTGTAAATACAAAAAACTCTTTAATAATGGGAGGTCAATAATAATTTATATTTCTAAAAAAATAACAAATAATATAATTTAGGGATGATATGGTCAATCATGAAACACTAAAAAGAAACATTCTTATTCATGATATTCCCCTAACCACTGTGTTTACTTCCTCTTATTTTAGTTTTCACCAGGGTAAATAGTTTTTTACCTTGGTAATTTATCTTTTAAGATTTAGATTAAAATGAGGGTTATTATATAATTTTTCCCACTTATTTTAAATATTAAATAAAATATATCAAATAAAATTATATTTATTTTGAAAATAAATTTTAACAAAAGCATTTGTAATGAAAAAAACCTCGTTTTAACTTTGACTATGACAATTAATTTTTATTATTATTAAAATTCCTTATGAATAAGTATTATTTTTTCCATATTATATAATATTAATTATTATTATTTGAAATATGGAATAAATTTTTCTAATTTAAAATTATTGAATTGATATGATTTAATTTGAAATTATACCAATAAAGGTAATTACAAAAAGTTTTTCCAAAGAGATGTTTATATAATTATAAATTTTCTCATATCTAAATTGAACTTGAAATTGATTCTAATGAAATAAATTGGAATAATAATAATATAATTTTTAGGCAAGGAATTAATAATTGATTCATGATATTTTTGGATAATTTTATCTCATTTTGGGGCTTATAATATAAAATAACAAGTGTGTGACCTTATGAACTAATTTTAAATACCATTTTAGGTTTATAGATAGAGTTAATTTTTGGAGGAGTATATAATATAATTAGGGTCTAAAAACATATAGATTGAAATTGGTTTTGGGAATGTTATTTTATTTAGAGTGTAATATTAAGGAAAATACATACCAATGTATGATTGTAGGAATGAATAATGTTGTTTGCAGAAGGTTAAATGATGGGTTGATATTATAATTTTCAATGATTATTTTTTTTAAAATATTTTATGAATGTTAACAGTTATTTTATATATATATATTTTTTTTTCAAAATAATTTTTATAGACCCCATCTCAAAGTATCCTAGGTTGAACCCAGAATGATATATGTTAACATGAGAGTGATATAGGTTCAATCTAATCTGATACAGGTTGCATTGTATAATATTTTGGATTACATTTTATCAAACCTGACCCAAGTATCCTAATGATAGTTCCTTATGTTCTTACATTGGAATATATATAAGGAATAAAATATCGAGGCACCAAAAAGTTTTACAGTTTTGGAGAACCACATATATATATATAATGATACCCAATTTAAATTGGAGATAGAAAATAAAATATAGTACATAGCAAAAGAAAATTCTCTACAACCCTGAAATCTAATTCCAAGAATTCTGTAACAACCCGATATTTTATGATAAGTATTCTTTTTGATTTATTTGATGTCATGTGTTTTATTCTAGAACAAGATTATCTTGTTCTATACTCAACACCGTATTAGCTTGCAGTATATGCAACACTATTCTTATATTGTGTTACACACAATTTCAAGTTCATTTGATAATATTCATTCTACGCAACATTGAGTGTATATATATATATTCAATGTATAAATAAAAAATGGTTGGATTCTGTTATAACGAAACAACAAAGGAGTCTTGCACAACACGCAACCCTAACTTGGCTTGCATTACACGCAATCGCGACCTTCCTCGATAACGTGTGTTATACGCAATACCAGGTTTCACTAAACGACGATATATTGTTATAATATTTTTATGGTCTAGTCGTTATGAAGATTATTAACTACATTTTGAATTTTATAACATTATTATTCATCTTATAAATTTTCTAAAACATTTTATGTGAACAAAATAATTTTTTTGGGTAAAATAAGTATTTTTAAAAAAATGCAGTTTTCCCGCCTTTTGATGGCGCACCCACATTAAATCTAGTTTTTGACATGTTTATAAGTTCAATTTTACAAAATTAAATTCTTCTTTTGAATTAGGATATAAAAATTTACATTGGATAAAGTTTTGATATTTTTATGATAACTTTCATATTTCAATGAATAGTAAAAACACGCTATATTTTAATTAAAAACAACTTTTTTCATCGTAATAATTTATATGGTTAAATTATAATATTTAATGGTTTTAACGTATAAATAGAATATATTTTTACCATTTAATATAATTTATGTCATTAGCATTGATTTTACCTTGAATTCGTAGGTTAAATCAATTCAATCTTTTGCAATGTTTTAACCAAAAACCCGTTTTCTTTCGACAACGAGATTAATTTTAATTTAATTTATGAAACTTTTGTGTATTGAATTTGGAAAAATGGATTCTATATTTGGAATCATTGGGTCCAAATTTTACTTAATAATCTACTTTTTATTTTTGGGCATTATGAATAGTAACTACGGTAAATTTTATTTACCATAGTTAAATGTAAATCGGGTAATTAAGGGTAAATATAAGATTATAAAATTACCCTAACACCTACCAAAATTCTATTGGATGACTAAAGGATGACCCATATCACCTAAGGGTCAGAATAAATTCCTTTTATGGACTTGTTTCCTTGAAAATAATTTAATTATTATTAAAAACAAAGAAAGTGACAACATGTCACTCTCTTAAATCTTATAAGTATATTAATTTTAATTTAGTGACAAAATTCATGAAACTTAGAACATGAATATTATAAAGAAATCTAATAAAATTATCTACATCATATTAATTTATTTATAATTTTTAGGGATTAAATAATTATCATTAAAGGTGACATAATAGTGATGTTGAAATTATTTTATCAAGAAAAATATCAAATAAATGGTTTTAAAAATATTAAAATAAATATTATATGAACTATTAAATGTGCTACACTAATTTTCTAGATAAATATGACATGTTATGAATCTATTAAATCTTTTAGTTCGAACATATCTTCTGTATATTGTTTATTTAAATTCAAATAAATGAATAGTGTCAAAATTGACACTATAGTTATTTTATAAAAATAACATATTATAAAATTGTTTTAAAATCACAAAAATATTTAAAAATTATAAATTTAAATTTGTATGGTCGACAATGTCATAAAGTGTCAAATTATGGAAAATTCACAACACATATGTAATTATTTATAATAATTTAAAATTTAGAATATTATTACCACAAATAAAATTTAATTGATAAATAATGATAAATCAAGTTGATAATGTTTGAAATAAATTCTTAACATGTCTAAATTTTATTGGTTGATGATATTAAAACCCTATATCATTTAATCTTCATATATGAGTCATTTTGGAATGTTTTTAAGTGGGTTTGGGATTTAATATAAACTAATACTTCTTATATTTCCAAAGGTGCCCCTCTCCTCCCTTATAAAATGGCACCTCCTACCTCTCACATTTACAAAACTTTGAGCCTTCTAGCTCGGCCAACCCCTACCCATTTCCCTTCTCAACTTCCCTATAAATATTCTAGAGGTCCTAGTCTTCTTCAAAGACCAATTTTAGTGACCTAAGAGGAGGTTTCAAAGAGGCATGTCGAAGAAGAGGAGGTTCAGATACGTACAAAGTATATCAGACCTAAGGTAAGGGATAATTATACCAATCTCATTCTTATCCGAGATTTTTTATTCATAAGTATTTACTGGGGTTATATTTATCATCCATGTCCAAGATTTATAAAAATGTTTTCATGTATATTTAAAGTCCTTTTTACCCATTTTTGACCTTTTGACTTTTACTGCATGGTATGTAAGGAATCTTTCTTTTGTTTAAGTTATGAGGTACTTTTTTTACTTTTCCAGAAAAAGTACGAGAAAAATGTTTTTTAACATATACGGCATGAACGGATTTTTACGGTTTTATAAAGCCTTAATTTCATGAAGCTTCCTCCAAAAGATTTCATGACTATTTTCAATAAAATCCTCTTATTTTAAAATTGCATGGCATTTTGTGAAAAGAAAATTATTTTGAAGAAGAACATATATTTTTCTCAAGAATTCATTTCAAGTGTTTTATGAAAACCATTTTCCATCTAAGATGAAATTATTTCATATGTGTATGTTTCAAGTATAATGTATCTATTATTTACATGGTTTCAATTTTCTTATGATGAAATGATATCCATTTGTTTTATATGGATTATGTTATGATGGGATGATGTTTATAAAACCCATTTTATTCTTTGGGTTATGTTGAATGATTTATGTTTATGTTGTGGCACACATAAGAATGATTTCATTATGAGATGGGTGGACCTATATCTCCCTCTAATTCATTGGGTAAAGATTTATATCTCATGAGATAGACATGGATGGAATGGTAAGTTAATCCGGTTCAGTGTTATAGGACTGAAACGAGGAGTGAACTTGATTCAGAAAGGGACTTTGTCCACTAAGATGATCTTGACTGCAATTCCTTGGGTACTATGGAAATCATAACATGTGCTGAATGGTTTCCACAATTACATGTTTTATTCCCATTATATTTTATCATGGTTGATGTTCCATTATGATATATTCCTTACGTACTTCCACGATTTATGTCTTTGCTCAAGATTTTGATGTTTAAATTTCATGTTCAAGTTTTTTCTTTCAAATGTTTATGGATTGTTTTATGTTCTCTATGTTTTCCCTTACTGAGAATTTGAGCTCACCATTTTTATGTTATATCTTCCCTAGGAAAAAAAGAAAGGTTTTAGGTAAGGAAACAAAAAGGGGAAGATCATTATGGGAGTTGTTGAAGATATTTCAACATGATTAGAAGTTTATATTTCAAGTTTCCAAAGACACTAAACTATTATGATCCTTGTGTGTCTATTTTTTTTATGTATTAAGTATTCCACAAAATTAATGTAATGTCCATGTACGTCAAGCTTTGTGTCTCTACAGTTTTTATCAGAGGAAAGGTTTAGTCAACCTTTAGAAACTAGGATGCGATAACTTTAGTGAGATCCCTAGAGATATTTCTAAGGTATGTCTAGGGATGTCCCTAAGGTTAAGTATAAGTATAGGTTATAATTCTAGAATTACGGTAACGATCTTAGAATTAAACCTAAGATTTTAGATATTGACGGTACTCCCCCTTTATTATGTTGCTTTCCCTAGCATGATTTTTTCATCTCACACTATTCTTTTTGGGTTTTAGACGATGGATGGAACCCGAAGGAACCGTGTTGATCAATGTAATGGATAATGCAATGATTGTCCTCTTGAAAAAACCAATGTTATGGTAGATGGAGTTCAAAATCTAATTTCTATACTTACACAAGCTATGAATCATTCTGGACTTCCAAATGAGTAGAGAAGGGAACAATATTCTATTGAGTCCTTCATGAGGCAACATACAACTTCTTTCAGTGGGTCTTCTGATCCACTTGTTGCTGAACAATGGATCAGTACCACTGAAAAGATATTTTCAGTTCTTCAATGTTCTGAACATGATAGAGTAATCTTAGCAGTATATAGTTTGGAAGGTGAAGATGATCAATGGTGGAATCTTATCAAGAATACGAGGCCAATAGATGAAATTGAGTCCATGGAATGGGACGAGTTCAAGAACTTATTTTTCAATAAATACTTCCCTCATATTCTTAGAACAAAGATGGAGAAGGAGTTTCTTGAACTAAAGAAAAAGGATGATGAATCTGTTGGTATATACGAAGCGAATTTTAGAAGGCTTTCAAGGTATTCATCTGGCTTTATCATCCAACCTGAAAGTAAAGCTGATCAATTCTTCAGTGGCTTAAAACCAAGTCTTCAAAGGGAATTATCTATAATAGACTTCAGTAGCTATGAAGAAATTGTGTGTTGTGCTATCAAGGTAGAACTGGAAGTTGGTGTAACATATCCATCTCATGGTTTTGACAAGAAATAAAAGATGGAGTTCAAGGAGAAATCTCAGAAAAATGGTGAAAAGAAGAGTAATGTTTCTTTATGCTCAAAGTGTGGAAAGAAGCATGGTGAAGATTGCCTAAAAGGTACTAGAAAATGTTTTAAGTGTGGAAAAAAAGGTCATCGAGCAGTTGATTGTCGAAGTAATGGGAAAAAGGTTTCTAATGATGTGAATAGAGAAAAGACTACAGAGAAATCTCCACCAACACTTCAATGCTTCAAGTGCAAGGAAATGGGGCATTGTGCTAATAAATTCCCTAATCCACGGGTTAATGATGATCAACGTGAGAAACCTCTTATGGAAAAGGATAAAGGGAAGTATCATGCGATCACTATTTGTGATGTTGAGTATGAAAACGATGCTGTGTAATGATTAAGTGTTTATGTAATGAGATTTCAAAATAATATCATGGAATCTCATTTATGGTATTGTGGAATTTTGGAATATCTATGTATTGGTTTTCAATAATTATATGGTACTGGTAACCATGAAAAAGTGATTGAAATATTTTTGGAAAGCAGATGAAATGTACATATTGAAGGGATAAAGAGAAAATAATATGATAGTAATCATGAGCTCATGACTAAAATAAGGACAAAGTGATATCATGGTTTGAGTATATAGAAATTTTGGGATTTTGGTATGTGGAAAGAGTTAACTTTTGACAGCATTCATGTTTTCACTAAGGTTAAATGGGTATTCATTTTTTAAGAGAATACATGATTATGGTATTCACATGATTGGAATGTGATCAACAAGATATATCGGGGATAAATGATGGTATTCACATACTTGTTATATGACCTTTTTAGTAATCGTTCTCTTTATACTATGAGTTTGGAAAGAAGTATTTTGGATAATCCTAAAGATTCCAATGGATTATGTTGAACATAAGTTTGTATTGTTTAAGGCTAGAAATTTTTTTCGATTTTATTTCTAGAATGTTATAATAGTGTAGTTTTAGAAAAAGGAAAACCTGCAGGACGGGCGACAACCCGTCGCGTCGGACAAGGCTGTGGAAATCGAACCCATAATCGAAGTGTGACAGAACTTTATCGCCTACCACTGGCCTACAGGAAGTCTATAGTTAGTGTAAAGTAGTTTTATTTTATTAAGCGGTATGATAGATGAAGTATAAGTCCATGTTTGGAATCATATCTGATTAACCTCACCATACATGGAATTATGTATCCGATAATGTTTTCTAACATTTTCTTTGAGATAGACGGAATGACGCATCATTCTATCACATGATCTGTTAGCACTTCACGAATAAAAAATTCAACTTCATTTCATTAAGAGATGAAGTGGAAATTGTTCAAAGCACGAACAATAGTGAGATTGTACCAAAATCAAGCAAGTATTTATTCTAATTCAAATTTTCAACTTTAGGGAAATGATGTTGAAAACCAAAAATGTTGTCCTAGTGCTCTTATATCCGACAAATCAGATGGTACCTTAGATCATCACAAATCTATGGCTTTGTGATTGTTGGCTTTTTCATAGCCATGCTCTCTACCACTCTCCATCATAACATGATGGTTATATTTCTCTTCCATATCCATATTTTCACCTATGTTCTCCTATGTGGAAACCTAGTGATTAGTAAATGTGGGTAACCGTTACATTTCATACTTTAGTTTTTAAAGTTCTGTTTTGGTATTTCATTTTATTATGTGGGTTTCAATTAAAGAAACTTTCAAGTATAAAACCATGTATAACCCCGATGAATTTTGAGGGCGAAATTCATTTTAATGGGGGTAGAATGTTAAAACCCGATATTTTATGATAAGTATTCTTTTTGATTTATTTGATGTCACGTGTTTTATGCTACAACAAGATTACCTTGTGCTATACGCAACACCGTATTAGCTTGCAGTATACGCAACACTATTCTTATATTGTGTTACACACAATTTCAAGTTCATTTGATAATAGTCATTATACGCAACATTGAGTGTATATATATATATTCAATGTATAAATGAAAAATGGTTGGATTATGTTATAACGAAACAACAAAGGAGTCTTGCACAACACACAACCCTGGCTTGGCTTTCAATACACGCAATCGTGACCTTCCTCGATAGCGTGTGTTATACGCAATACCGGGTTTCACTAAACGACGATATATTGTTATAATATTATTATGGAGTAGCCCTTATGAATAGTATTAAATAAATTTTTAATTTTTTAACATTATTATTCATCTTATAAATTTTCTAAAACATTTTATGTGAACAAAATAATTTTTTCGGGTAAAATAAGTATTTTTCAAAAAATGCAGTTTTGCCGCCTTTTGATGGCGCACCCACATTAAATATAGTTTTTGATATGTTTATAAGTTTAATTTTACAAAATAAAATTCTTCTTTTGAATAAGGATATAAAAATTTACATTGGATAAAGTTTTGATATTTTTCTGATAACTTTCATATTTTAAT
The DNA here is from genome assembly GCA_963277665.1 of Viscum album. NCBI lineage: Eukaryota > Viridiplantae > Streptophyta > Magnoliopsida > Santalales > Viscaceae > Viscum > Viscum album. Next base: position 681,120,916 of record OY728139.1, on the reverse strand, counting down.
GAATAGTAAAAACATGCTATATTTTAATTTAAAACAACTTTTTTCATCGTAATAATTTATATGGTTAAATTATAATATTGAATGGTTTTAATGTATAAATAGAATATATTTTTAAAATTTAATATAATGTATGTCATTATCATTGATTTTACCTTGAATTTGTAGGTTAAATCAATTCAATCTTTTGCAAGGTTTTAACCCAAAACCCATTTTCTTTCGACAACGGGATTAATTTTAATTTAATTTCTGAAAATTTTTTGTATTAAATTTGGAAAAATGGATTCCATATTTGGAATCAGTGGGTCCAAATTATGTTAATAATCTACTTTTTATTTTTGGGCATTATGAATAGTAACTACGATAAATTTTATTTACCATAGTTAAAGGTAAATCGGGTAATTAAGGGTAAATAAAAGATTATAAAATTACCCTAACACCTGCCAAAATTATATTGGATGACTAAAGGATGACCCATATCACCTAAGGGTTGTAATAGATTCCTTTTATGGACCTGTTTCCTTGAAAATAATTTAATTATTATTAAAACCAAAGAAAGTGACAACATGTCACTATCTTAAATATTATAAGTATATTAATTTTAATTTAGTGATAAACTCCATGAAACTTCGAAAATGAATTGTATAAATAATTATAATAAAATTATCTACATCATATTAATTTATTTAGAATTTTTAGGGATTAAATAATTATCATTAAAGGTGACATAATAGTGATGTTGAAATTATTTTATTAAGAGAAATATGAAATAAATGGTTTTAAAAATATTAAAATAAATATTGTATGAACTATTTAATGTGATCCACTAATTTTCTAGATAAATATGACATGTTATGAATCTATTAAATCTTTTAGTTTGAACATATCTTCTGTATATTGTTTATTTAAATTCAAATAAATGAATAGTGTCAAAATTGACACTATCGTTATTTTATAAAAATAACATATTATAAAATTGTTTAAAAATCACAAAAATATTTAAAAATTATAAATTTAAATTTATATGGTCTAAAATGTCATAAAGTGTCAAATTATTGAAATTTCACAACACATATGTAATTATTTATAATAATTTAAAATTTTGAATATTATTACCACAAATAAAATTTAATTGATAAATAAGAATAAATAAAGTTGATAATGTTTAAAATAAATTCCTAACATGTCTAAATTTTATTGGTTGATGATATTAAAACCCTATCTAATCTACTCTTTAAATATGAGTCATTTTGGAATTTTTTAAGTGGGGTTGGGATTTAATATAAACTAATATTTCTTATATTTCCAAAGGTGCCCCTCTCCTCCCTTATAAAAGGGCACCTCCTCCCTCTCATATTTACACAACTTTGAGCCTTCAAGCTTGGCCAACCCCTGCCCATTTACCTTCTTAACTTCCCTAGAAATATTCTAGAGGTCTTGGTATTCTTCAAAGACCAATTTTAGTTCCCTAAGAGGAGGTTTGAAAGAGGCGTGTCGAAGAAGAGGAGGTTCAGATACGTACGAAGCATATCGAACCTAAGGTAAGGGATAATTATACCAATATCATTCTTATCCGAGATTTTTTATTTATAAGTATTTACTGGGGTTATATTTATCATCCATGTCCAAGTTTTATAAATTTTTTTTCATGTGTGTTTAAAGTCCTTTTTACCCATTTTTTACTTTTTAACTTTTACTACATGGAATGTAAGGAATCTTTCTTTTGTTTACGTTACGAGGTACTATTTTGAATTTTCTGGCAAAAATACGAGGGGAAAGTTTTTTTAAATTATACGGAATGAACTGATTTTTACGGTTTTATAAGGCCTTATTTTCATGAAGCTTCCTCCAAAATATTTCATGACTATTTTCAACAAAATCCTCTTATTTTAAAATTGCATGGCATTTTGTGAAAAGAAAATGATTTTGAAGAAGAATGAATATTTTTCTCAAGAATTCATTTCAAGTGTTTTATGAAAACCATTTTCCATCTAAGATGACATTATTTCATATGTGTATGTTGCAAGTATAATGTCTCTATTATTTACATGGTTTCAATTTTCTTATGATGAAATGATATCCATTTGTTTTATATGGATTATGTTATGATGGGATGATGTTTATGAAATCCATTTTATTCTTTGAGTTATGATGAATGATTTATGTTTATGTTGTGGCACACGTAAGAATGATTTCATTATGAGATGGGTGGGACCTATATCTCCCTCCAATGCATTGGGTAAAGATTTATATATCATGATATAGACATGGATGGAACGGTAAGTTAATCCGGTTCAGTGTTACAGGACTGAAATGAGGAGTGAAATCGATTCAGAAAGGGACTTTGTCCACTAAGATGGTCTTGGAAGCAATGCCTTGGCTACTATAGAAATCATAACATGTGCTGAATGGTTTCCACAATTACATGTTTTATTCCCATTATATTTTATCATGGTTGATTTTCCATTATGATATATGCCTAACGTACTTCCACGATTTATGTCTTTGCTCAAGATTTTGATGTTTAAATTTCATGTTCAAGTTTTTTCTTTCAAATGTTTATGGATTGTTTTATGTTCTCTATGTTTTCCCTTACTAAGAATTTGAGCTCACCCTTTTTATGTTTTATTTTCTCCAGGAAACAAAGAAAGGTTTTAGGTAAGGAAACAAAAAGGGGAAGATCGTTATGGGATTTTTTGAAGATCTTTCAACATGATTAGAAGTTTATATTCCAAGTTTCCAAAGACACTAAACTATTACGATCCTTGTGTGTCTATTTTTGTTATGTATTAAGTATTCCGAAAAAGTAATGTAATGTCCATGTACGTCAAGATTTCGGTCTCTACAAATTAAACTTTATAACCTATAGAAATAAAAAAAATATGGGTGGGATCAAATTATTTGTAACAGTTTTAACAACTGAAACTTTCATGAAATAATAAGCATAATCAACATGAAAAAACAAATAACTGAAAACTCTTTAAATTCAAACCAGTATGATTGGAATGAAATTTATGCATATATAATATCATAGTGAATATATCATAGATAATAATAATTTATGTATTAATGAAGTAAATTCATAAATATTAAACATCATGTCTCATGAATATGATACCTCTACCATCAATACATGTCACAATACTGTTTAATCTACATGTAAAACCCTGTTTAATTTGGAAAACTGATTTATCTCATGAGACCTACTAATGAATTGATGGGATAAATAATTTCCGGACCTACCGTTCAATATTGGTCCAAATCATTACTCATATATCGAATAAATAATTTAATTCATAGATCAATATGTATCATCATCAAATATCTGTATTGAGGAATGATATAGATGTATTAATTTTTTTCTAGTTAATCAAAAAGAATTCAAGTTAAGAACCATATGTAAATATGGTATAAGGTTTATGAAATAATAATATCCAACATTAATGAATATGGATACTAAATAGAAATATAATTCACAATGAAAATTATTACCAGAAATTAATATTTTGAAGAGAAAGTTAACAATCAAAAAATAGATTGTTCAAAAACTTTTTCCAATTGGTAATTTGCATGTGAAATCCCCTAGGATGAAATAGTTCATAGTGAGTCATAAAATAATGATAAGAATGAATGAATCATGAAACTATATTTTGAATTGGCAGTATATACACCACATAATTTTTAATTGGTGCATAAAAAAAGGGCCTCAATGGTATGTAAATTATGATGAGATCCCTTACCTCACACTTTACATTATTCGAAAATTATTTAACCTCATGAATAATAGTTTTATAAAATTTATTAATGTAAAATATAACCATATTACTATTTATAATATCATATGAGATCATTTAATAACATAAAACCACTCATTTATTGATTATCTTTTACTATTTTCATTTTTTATAGTGTTAATAACCTCCTTTTCTCATTCATTATTCACTAGGAATTTTCCAATTCTTGCACACATAATATATTTATATCATATCTAGAATAATAATATAGACTATTTCATGTACATCCCAATTATTTATTAACTGCAACCTTATTACATTCTATATTGAATGTTAGTGAAATATAAATCACATCACCAGGCTAGGCGATAGTCATCCGTTCACACGAGCATTTTTATCCCATCCCCTAAGTAATGCAAGGTAAAAAAGATGTATATATATTATATAATGAATATATATTTGAAATTATATTATAAAAAACATATCTAATATTTATATCCATCATCATACCTAACCATTAATGGTGGTAATTAAAGAACGAATAACATTAGTTCACAAGGCGGTGGTCTTCCACACACACATATGATGAATTTCTAATCCATTTGATAAAATTTTGTGTGGTTTTAGGTAATACCATTAACAGAAGAACATATAATAATTTTTGAGATAATAATAATATTATATATTCATGGTATAAAAGGAATTGAAGAACGTGGATAAGAAAATAAAATAAAGACTCTTGTTGAATAAGATTACCTATTATTTGGGAATCCTCCTTAACTTTGCATTAAATTATTCCTAGGATGTTTTAATGCCAAAAATAAAACTTATAGGATAAATGGATGAAATTTGGGAAGTTCTATTGGAAGGTGTTTTGTGAACCAAAGTTTTTTGAAGGTGTAAATAATTGAGGGACATGACATACTTATAAATACTCAAATGTAAACATTTTATTCCATAACTTCTATGTTTCCTTATTTTTACCATTTTGGTATTTCACTATGGTAAATAGTTTTCTAATGATGGGAATTTATCATTTAAGAATTAATTATTCCGATATTTATTACATAATTAGTACAAAAAATTATAAAAATTATATATAATTTATAAAGTATAAATTCTATGCTTGTTTTAAATTAATTTTAACACAAACTCAAATAGCGTTCAAATATAATTCTTTAATTATAACGTCACTATCATTGTTTTAAAATTTATTAGTAAATATAGTAATTAATATTGAAAAACTAATCCATTAATGAACCATATATGATATTTATTAATATTTAAAAATTAATTTTCAAAGATGTAATTTTAGTGATTTAAAATCAATTAATATCAATTTTGACATTAATCATTTAATTTGAATTAAAAAATATAAAGAGCATAATTTAATTCAATTATATTATGTCCCAAATTATGTAAAATTAAATATTCATCATGAAAATAAATGGAATAAAATATTTCAATTAATTTTATTCACTTTTGTTTATTTCTTGTACGAGTTATTTTATTCGATTATTAGATAAATAATTATTGAGTTTGTGTTTCCTTTTTATTTTTAGAAATTATTTCATCACTAAAAATTAAATATAAATTAGTATGATAAAAAAAAATTTATATTTAAAAATAATATATATATCTTAACCTATTTTTTTTCCACATCCTAAACATTAAATAAATTAAAATAAATAAAACTTCCTATTTGTCATTTTTTCATTATTTAACATATTATGTGGGTCGATTTATTATAACAATTTCCCATTAACTAATACCAATAGATACTAAGATCATAAGGATTGTAATGTTTTAAACCAATGGGTTTTTTAATCAAATTTAGGTCATTTTAAAAATTATATTCTTAGTTTTTCCCCATGGTAAATCAATTTTTACCATAACCGAAGTAACAGGTTTATACTATTTTCACTATTTTCTTTGTTCATAATTTAAGTTGAATTTATTATAATTTATGAATTATTATTATTCCAAATATGGAATCCATTTCATTAAACACATTCTACATAATTGGAAATATATAATTTAAAAATTAATGTTTTAGACGTGATGAGAAAGTGGGGTTCCAAAGTGAAAATGTTTAAAAGATTACAAAGTTTTTATATCTAAAGTCCAAATTAAAATATTTCCAAAGAACTAAATTGGGTAAATTTATATATGATTCAACTAATGTTACTTTTAAACCTATTCAATATATAATTTTACATTATAATTTATTTTAACAAAAATGCAATTTTCATTAAAAATACTGTATTTTTCACTATTCATCAATAATGTAACATTTCAGAAAATAAGAAAAATTCACTTTAGGATAAATATGGTATTTTTTTAGAAAAGTTGTTTATTTGAATAAAAATTTCTAAAAGTGTTAAATATTAGTTCTAAATTAACTGTGAAAAGTGTGACAAAACCATGTTTAGTTTGAACCGAGTGGTCCATGCATTATAATATATCAATGAAATTAAATTTATTCTAAAATAAATATATTTAATTACTTGGGTGTTATAAAAAAAATAGTATTATAATGTGAGACATATTGAGGTTAAGTTTTCAAAGATTTATTCATGAAAATTCTCTTATAATAACTGTCAATCATATTTATCTTTTGGTTTTAGTTATGGATTGAACATGAAGGAACCATGGGTATGATGGATATTATGGAGATTATCTCAATGAAAAAAATATACTGGGAGATGAAGTGAGAAACCATGTGATTATTCAAACCATATATACTTATATACAATTAATAATATAAACATGTCAAAGTCTCAAACACACAAAGGAAGTGAATCATAGAGTCTCTTTAAAGATCAAGTGATGAAGATGATGAGGGAATGAATATTCAATTTCCCATATGTCAAAAATTTAGGAACAAGCATGAGGGAAATTATATTAAAGGGACTATAAAACATTGGAGGTGTGGAGATATTTTTTATTAGACACACATATTTTATAGAAATATAGAATCTATAAAAATATATTACATCATTTGAAAGATAGTTTAGAATTATGAAACTCAATATCCCAATCCAAGGTCCAATGATGTATATAGTTACAAAAAAAACATTGAAAATAATGAAATATAATACAAATACTACTAATTAATGGAATACTATGTTTTCACTAAATATTTTCTTGTTTCCTATGTCCTATATATTTTCACCAACTACTAGTTATTCAGTTATAAAAATCCCTCATGGCATGATTATCATATAAATTACTTTTATGGTTTTTAGTTTGTAATTCCATATAGATTTAGATCATCACCCCCATTGTCAAATTCTATGTGAGATTTTTTAATATTTTATATCACTATTTAAAGAATTAATAATTAATTTTTATATAGATAAAACTTTTCACATATTCTAAATAAACTTGTGATCATATACCATTGTATGTTAAATTATGAGTGTCCTAAAGAAATTACTCTAACATTATAATTCAAATTTCAAGGAAAAATATATTTAGTAGGGGTAATTTATCACCCCATAATTATAATATAATACTTACTTTAAACAATTCATTGTGTTTGATAACTTTATCCACACACAACAACACACTAAAACTAATCAATGATATGTTTACACCATTTAAAAACATAATTGTAGTGTCCTCATTTTAATTTATTCATTTAAAAAAAATAAATACTACTTTGAAAATGAATGAAATTTAATTATCTTACCAAAAATGACTATTAAAATCATTTAATATTTTGAATGGTGCTCTTAAAAAACTACATTTTATGTGATGAACATTTCTATTTCAAGAAACATATGTTTTCGAATAAATTTTGTTTGTTATAAATAATTGGTTAACACAAATATAGTTGGTAAATTATATGAAAAATGAATACTAATTGTTAATATTTTAAAATTTCATTTTTCAAATAAAAAAAATTTCATTATATTTTATTATTTTATTCAAAAATAGAATTTATAAATTTCAAAATTTAAACTTTATAAAAAATTATAAAAATATTTATTCCTCATATAAAATTTTTAATAGTATGAATTATTGAGGTTTTTTTGAAGAGGTTGTTTTTTTGTCGACAAATATGGTTTTCAAGAAACATTTAATTTTTATGACTTTCTCATATTTTAAGAATGGTCAATAAGTTTACCAAATCATTTAGGGGATAAAAATTAATATATGAATTAACATTTTGAGTTTTAAAATATTATTTGAGCTTACCTATATCAAATTTTCTAGAACTGATTATATGTTTCTTTAATAATAAAAATTTGTATTTTATTTAAATAAAGTAATTTCAATGAAGATTCAATTATGGATTTAATTTCAAGACTAATAACCTTTGTTTTCTAAAATAAATCATTTTATAACCTTTAAATAAGTATTGAAGATAATTTTTTCATTTATGTAAATTTCATTGTAAAAATGTTACTTTTCTAAAAACTATTATAATGTGGTTATGTTTTTTTTATTTTTATATTAATCTTCAAGTAATTTATATTTATTTGAATAAATTGTTTTCAACATTTTTAGGGAATAATTATATATGTTCTGCTTTTCAGATACATCTCTCAACAATTTAGGTTTTACATATTCTTTCTTTTGTATTCTATGACTCTCACAAACCACATACTCTCCATCTCTATTATAATATATCTCAATGGTCATATTTTTTCCTTTGTCTCCTTCTTCATTTGTATACGTGGAACACTTGTTTTCCCTTTATTTTTGGTCTCTCTATGTGGTATAGGTTTTTCTTCCACCTCACCTTCCTCTTCCCTTCCAATCAGTAAAATAACTCCCTTCCATTCCATCATAGACTCCTATGGTGGTCGGGTTCAACTATTTCTCATTCAGTGGGTTGATCCCAACTAAGATTTTTTCCCTAAACACTACGCCCACTTCTCATATCACCTAAATATTTTTTAAAAACCTAATATTTTATTTTTCCGATGGAACATGGTGGCTCATGATTTTTTTGTTAGTGATAAACATAAGCTCTTCATTATTAGATCATTTAATGAAATCTTCTCTTACATCCAATCCTTTTATGATCTTCCCCATCTTTTTTTACTGTGAAGGTGTTTTTGGTTGATTTGAGATGGAATTGAGGGATTTGTTTGATGCTAATGCCTCATCGTGGATGTGTTCATCTAATTTTTTTACTTTTGATTAAATCAGATAGACCAGTGGTGGTGTGGTGCTTCATCATCATGGATTTTTTTGGATGATTGGTCATTTAATTTTTTTTTCATTGATTTTGTTATCAATTCAAAATAATTATCTCTGTATATTGAGTTTCAGTGATTTATTATTGTGTTAAATATTGACAATGAGGTTATATTACATAATTCTAGTTTCTTTTAGTGTTGGTTTTCTCAATGGTTCCTATCATCATGTTCATGGTTTTGATGTAATGGATTAGTGATACTATTGATGTTTCCTACTCACTATGGACTTGTCTTCTACGAAATCTTCCCTTTATTTTAGTTTTATTGATCCCATGCCAAGTTAGTCTTGTGTGATACTTAGAGAAGATGTATTGGGATATGTTTATTGAGATGTACTAGATTTCTAATAGGTGTGAACTTGTAGAAATTTATCACAGTAGTCCTATATTTCTTAAGATGTCATTTCATCCTGATATTTCAAAAAATTCATGTTTTCGTGGTGATTGTTTTACTGGTGGAGATACATATTATCCGATGTGATCCAATGTTGTTGGGTAATCAAAGACATTAATAGTGGTATTAGGTGGATATATTTTTGGTTTTTGAGTATGATTGATTTTATTGTTCGGTGAAAAGATATTGATCGGATTTTAGTGGCTCCACACTGGTGTTTTGGCTTGAGTGATTATTATGGTGATCTGGCTGCTCAGATTGCGTCCTGAGGTGACAAATAGACCAAGGAAACAATGTATGTTGGTTTTTTGAAATTTTAATTTAGATATATTAGGGGGCTTTCCATTTACCATGTCCATATAATTTTGAATTATACATTATTATTCCCCTTTATTATTTTTTTTGATTTATTCTGAAATCATTTATGGTGAGGCTTCAACTCAAACATAATGTTGTATATTGAACAAATTTAAAATTAACATGGATGGATGGTAAAATTTAATCGTTAAAAAAAATTATAAAACACTATATGTTGACGAAAATGGATTGTTTGAGGTGAGTTTATACCAACAATCACTATCCCCAAAACTTTTTTACATTTTTTCAATTTCACCTTGAATAATAACCTTATATTATTGAAAATATAAGGGTTACTCTAAGAAATACCCTTATTCTTAGTTATAAAAGTGTAACATCTCTACCATAGCATGGCTCATTTTTCATTTAAATTTACACTTGAAACTATACCACATTAATGATTCAATAATCCTCTCCCATGTTAAAAATCTTATAGTTACAATTGCTTATCTTAAGGCCTTTATTTTCTAGGAGTCTTCAATGTAAAACTCAAGTCATCGACTTAAGTATAATCAACTATTAATATTTTCTTATTAATTAAATTCTTTAAAATATTTTATATCATAACTAATATATTTATATTAGTATAATTTATATACTTTAATGATGTTTGATCTAGTGTATTTTCATTTTCTATTCATCTATCTCATCAATTAAGAAAAATAAAATCATCATTCGTGTGTACTTGTGGACTGCCACCACCCCGAGTAGTGAAACTCATTTTTTAGCACCACCAATAATAGATGATTCCTATAATGGTTTAATGAGGATATGTGATGTTTTTTATATTTTTGAGTTTTTATTATGACAAATATGAAAACCTATTATCTATATGATCATTAAATGATCCTTGTTTATATAATTGTTAAATTATGATTGTTAGGGGGGAAATTCATTTATTTAAAATTTTTAATATTTTAATATCCATAAAATATTCATATAAGTCCATTTTAATTATGACATATCATAATAATATACTCAAAACAAGATCATTGTGATTCTAGTATAATGATATTACTAAAAACACCTTATAATCATTTATTAATTTAGGGTATGTTAATGCTTGGGTTGGTTTGACCACTTACTTGAATAAAACAATGAATTTATATCATGATTGAATATGGGGACATAATTACTGTTATAATATATTATAAATGTGTAAATAATGTTTTTTTAATTTAAATATATAACATTAATATTATAATCAAACATTAAGAAAACACCCTTCAATTTTTAAGAATCGTCGAAATATGGTTGTTTTAAATTTAATTTTTATGTATAATGACCAGAACACTAATGAAAGGAATTATAAACAACATAAATCATTAAAAAATATTCCTATAAGTAACCTTGTGGACTAATTAAAGAATACATTTGTATAAAAAATGAATATAGACACATTTATTAAGAAAATGGGATAAACAATGAATACTATAAACATATGATACGGAAAATACTAAGAATTTCATATATAGAAAGGCTCTTTGTATTTAAACCCTATACTTTTACATATAACATTACATGATTTTAAGAATAATTATATATCAGAATAAAAGCTAAGGATCGTGAAGTCTATGGTCTTGGAATACTAGGTACATAAAACATTAAACATGGAACAAAAAAAGTACTCCATTTTTTAATCTTCATAGAGAGCTCCTGACTTCATTTGACCCCTTACATCTGCATAGGTTACCCTAGGGTCCCACGAATGAAAGGATGAGCTCAAATCTATGTAAGGAAATAAACATCAGAACAAGGCTTTAACACAAGGGTAAGAGATCTTTACATAACGATATAAAATGGAACGTAGAATCATAACATATAATAATGGGATCATATAAACATGAATTAATTGTAATGTGGTAGAAATTTAAAACATGAAATAAGAATGAGTCAAGGAAAACTTCCAAGATCATTTCTCTTGGTAGCACAAGCCAAAGAAAACTTCCAAGACTATCGCACATGGTAGCACAAGCCAAGTCTAACTGCCAAGACCGTCACACATAACGTCTCACGAGACTCAAATTTACCCAAATAATTGCAGATATATCTTGGAAAACCCATCTTAAACTTTATTAAATATGTTTTACAGATAAAGAATCATACATAATTGTTCTTACATTAATGTAAGGGTTACCCATGGAAATAATTGGGGACCACAATCATATCATAAATCCTAACAACTGGCCGTTTCTTAAATGTGTCCATTAAATAAAGTGAATAAAATATACATGGAAATTAATAAGGTAAAATAGGAATTTATAATGGTAAATTATGTCAATAATAAGTGACAATATGTATGAAAAGTATTTATGAAATTTTATCATTAAAACATTTTTGTGCGGTTTTAAGGAAAATACTATAGAGACTCTAAAATAGAAAAGGGAACAATGCATTATATAAAACTAGAAGTGAACCAAGAAGATTTTCATAATGAAAATTCTGATTTTATAAATACAATTGTGGATTAAAATAGAAGATAGAGTGTACTTGAAATCGAGTAAGAATTCAAGAAGTTCCCTCAAAATAGGTTTGCTTGTCGATACGTATTGATGAGGGAATCACATAAAAACATGTATATACTTGAAAGAAAATGATGAAAGGGTATTGATAAATGAATTTGGTACATGTACACATCATTTATACGATTCACATAAAAATAAAAGATAACTTCAATTAGGTATAAAGAAGATAAGGAAACTCGAAGGAACAAAGGATGTTCGGGGAGAATCCCTTACAGATTATCGTTGTGGTATCATATGCACTTAAGAGGGCTAAAAGAGAGAGAATAGGGGTTTATAATCACATATAAATGATTAGGGATATATTTGGGAGTAATTAAATCATACCCCATCATTAGGGATTACACATAAAAGGCAATAACCGAGAGGACATTTTTGAATAAAAGTGAAATAGAGAGGATCCCTTACCTTAATTCCAAGGGTGTTTTTTGCTTGATCATATTGAAAAAAATAATAAAATTAGTTTCATTATTTAATAATTCAAGAAACTATTATATATGTAAAAAAATTATTATAACCTTTTATGTTTATTCATGACCTTTTTGATGTGTTTAGGGGTTCAATTTCATTGTTCGGGTCTGTTTGTTTTCTTGGTTTTTAATGACTGGTTCACTTATATTCATGTTTGGACAAACATGTATGGTGAGAGTGGTTTTACAGAATTGAATTTATATGAAATTATTGAACATAAATAATATTACATGGTTATAAAATTCATTTGGTTATTTGGAGTGAAGGTTAATCCTTATATAAAACATTAATGATAAACGATTGGATTAATTTGGTAATTTTGCTCATAATTAACCAGTTTTGTATTATTATTTTATATAATGTGTGAAAAAGGATTACAGAACAAAACATAAGATAAAAAATTTAATAGTTTTGTTCAACTATAAAAATGGTTCCATGACTATAATTGAAGATGGTAATATAAATTGATAACATGTTGACCTTGAATGTGATAAATTAACACATCTCAGACGGTGTTTTCATTTATTTAGTTTAAGATAAAAGTAAAGGAGTGATGATAATGAATTATACAATGATAAAAACAAAATTCTAATAAATTTCTATTAATAGATTTTTCATACCATTTGGATGAGTAGAGGTTAGTAAAGAAAAGGAAACAAAGGGACATGAAAAGAAAATGAATGAAAAGAAAAGAGGAATTTACCTCTTGATGAAATCTTCCTTGAGAGACTCTTAAGGGGAGAGAATTTTGTCTTTGAAGAAGGGTAAGGGATTTTGGACAAAGAAATAGACTTTGAGGAGATATTTTAGCATAATTTAGGTAATATAGAAGGCTTGAGATGAGTGGAGAGAAGAGCTAAGGAATGGTGGTGTTTATAGTGGGGGAGAGGAGGGTTTTCATAATATTGAATTCCTTAGTTTATTAATTTTCCTAAAAACCATAAATAGTATTGATTAAATATCCAAAAAGTAATAAGTGCATGTGAATTTGAACTAAGGTTTCTTACTTCATCCATGATGCTAGGAATAGTCTATTTAGATTATAATGTATATATACGGTAAATTACCGTCTTTCACTATTCATCTAAAATTTAATTATTTTAAACAAAATCCCAAAAATTCCCCCTAAACATATTTATATGTTTATAATCCAAAATTAACTCCATTTTTCAAAAATAAAATTCTAAATAAAATTAATTTAATATTAAATTATAATCATAATTTACTTGAGGATGATGATTTTCAAACTATGACTGATTTTATAATGACTTCAAAAATTATATAAGGTCATATAAAATTATATTAAAACTTGAATACATGAAATTATTAATTTATGAAATGTTTTTATGAAAATAAATTTTCTTTTAAATTAATTAATTAGTTGGAATTAATTATTTATGACTTACAAAAATACCAACACTTTTACTATGGTCAGAGTGTCACTTATAAGATGCCTAAGTTTTATTTATACATTGATGTGTTAGGTTACTATTCTTTTGGACTATTAAATATTCATAAGGATCATATTACTATTCATAAGGATAACATTACTATTCATAAGGGTCGGTTACTATTGACCAAAAATAATGTTTGTCTTTTCAGACTCCAAAGATCTTACTTATTCCAACCTTGTGTGTCAAATTTTCGAAATTCAAAACAATGAAGTGTCAAAATTATATTTAAGGGTCACATAGTACTTAATTGTTCATTGTATGGTGAATTCATGTTATTATATGACATAATTATAAGAAGGTAATTTCCATTGATAAAATATTGGGTCGTTACATTATTTCCCACTTATTAAATTTCACCATTGAAATTTCATTTTACATTCTAAGACATAAATATGTGTTGGTACATTTCCTTCATTGCCTCCCCCAGGTCCCATATTTTCTCTTCATACTTATGGTTTCACCGTAATACTTTTACCAGGTGAGTATTCTTGTTATGTAGAACTTTATCTCTAAGGTCCAAGATCTTCACTAGCTACTTCTTGTATGAAAGATGATTATACCATTGTACCACCTATGAAGTGAGTACATGTGAAGGATCTGGTATGTACTTTCTTAATAAAGATTAATGGAAGATATCGTGTACTTTGGAATTGGTAGGTGGAAGTGTGTGTCGATAAACCACATCACTTAAACAAACAAGAATCTCAATGGTGGTAGTGTACCTGGGACATAACTTTCCATTATTCCCAAACCTCATGACCTTATACCATGGGGATATGTGTAGAAATACCATGTCTCCATCTTTGAACTCAAGGTCATATTGAAAATTGTTTGCATAACTACCATGTCGACTTTGGGCAGTCTTGATGTGCTGCTTAATGGTTATCAACTTCTCCCCCATTTCTTTGACCATTTCAGGTCCTAGAAGCTTACGCTCACCAAATTCATTCCAACATGATGGTGTTCTAAACCTTTTCCCATAAATGGCTTCGTATAGTACCATTCAGATGCTCAAGTGGAAACTGTTTTAGTAGGAGAATTCAACCGGTGGAATATGTTGGTACCATCCTCATTTTTATTCCATAGAACATGCTCTCAACATATATTCCAATGTCAGAATAGTCCACTCAGATTGGCCATCAGTTTGGGGATGATTGGCCGTACTCAAGTTCAGTTCTATTCTTAAAGCATGTTGGAGACTTTTCTAGAACATTGAATTAATCATAAATCTCTATCAGATACAACAGATAGTGTTACTCCATGCATCCTTACAAGTTATTTGTTATATATTAGTGAAATTTGATCCAATGTGATTTCCCCTTGAATATCGATAATGTGAGCTATCTTTGTAAGGCAATCCACAACGACCAATATAAAATTGTTTCCTCTTGATATCCTTAGAAGTTGGGTGAAAATGTTCATGGTGATGTTATCCCACTTCCATGTAGGTATGGGTAGTGTTTTCATCATCCCCTTAGAATTCTGTCTTTCACCCTTCCCTTATTAGAAAACCAGACAAATTAATGTATACTTAGCAATCTACATCTTCATAATGTCCTATCAAAAGTTCTCTCGGATATCTCGATATATCATTGTGGTCCTTGGGTGAATAGATAAGGTTGAGCCATGTAAATCATTTAAAATCACATAATTTATCTCTCGATCAGATGGTATACATAATCATGACACAAATCTTGCATCTCCTTCCTCATCAATCATGAAATCAGAGGATTTCCCATTTTAATGGCTTCCACCCTTTTCAAAATTCGCACATATTTTCTTGGAGCATCCTTTATTTTCCCCATGAGAGATGGTGGAGGGATCATTGGAGAAATTATTTATGATTTTCCTCCCTTAACTACCCCCATTTCCATCCACTACAAACCTAAAAAGATCAGATCCTTTTCAATTAACATCATTGTTAAAGATGTAAGATCCTTTCTACTCAGAGAATCTTCCATCTTATTTTCATTATCGAGATGGGAGTGGATTGAGTAGTCATAATCCTTGATGAGATAAATCCATCTTTGGTGGTTCATATTAATCTCTTTTTGTGTGAATATATATTTAAGAATCTTCTGATCATTATATATCTCACAATTCTCCCCATAGAGATAATGCCGCCTAATTTTTAACACAAAGATCACAGCTACTAACTCCAGTATATGATAGTTCTTCTTGTGGATTTTTAGTAGTATTAAGAAGTAGGATATCACTTTATCATTTTACATCATCACACAACCTAATCCATTCATTTAAGCATCAATTCACACCACAAAGAGTTATCCACTTATTGGGAGTGTAAGTACTGCCACAGTGATTAACATCTTTTTCAACTCAACAAAACATTCTTCTCATTCTTAAGTCTGAAAAAACATTCCTCCCTTCTGTGTAATCTTGGTAATTGGGTATGAAAATCCTGAAACATTCTTAAAAAATTATTTTTAATACCCTAATAGACCAATAATGTTGCATATATTTGTTACAGTTTTTGTCCTAGATCAATCTTCAATTTCCTTTTTCTTGGAAGGGTACACAGATATCACTTTGCTGGTGATAACATGCCCCCAGAATGATGCATCCTCCATCCAGAACTCATATTTACTATACTTTACAAAAATATTCCCCATTCAAAATGTATGTAATACAGTATTCAAATGCTCCTCATGACCATCCTTTCTCTTAGAGTATATTAGAATATCGTCAATAAAGACTACCGCAAATTTGTCGAGGTAATCTCTCAAGAATCTATTCATTGAATCCATGAAAATACCTAGAGAATTATTGAGTCTGAATAGAATCACTATGAAATAATTGTGTCCATGCCTCATTTGAAAGGTAGTCATGGGAATATAGTCCTTCCTCACCTTTACTTGGTGATATCCCGATTGAAGATCCACCTTAGAGAAATAACTGGCCCCATGAAGCTGATCTAACCATTCATCTATCCTTGGTAGGGGATATTTTTTCTTTATAATAATTTAATTGAGTTCATGATAATAAATGAATAGGTGCATTGATCCATCCTTCTTCTTGGAAAATAGGAATAACACACCCCATGGTGAAGCAGTAGGGTGCATAAAACCCTTCTCTAGATTCTCCGGAAGCTTCTTGTCCAGCTCCTCTAGCTCAACAGTGGACGTTCTATAAGGGGTCCTTGATATAGGCAGAGATCCAGTAATAAGTTCAATATAGAACTCAACCTTTCAATCAGGAGGAAGACCAGGAGACTCTTTAGGGAATACATTAGTGTAATCCCTCATGATGGGCATGTATTCAAGCATGATTCTCTCTTTTTTCTTAATCATTTTATCTAGACATGACTGAACATAAGGAATTGATATCCAAATTTGAGATAATTATTATATAATAGATTTATAACACCACTTACACTTGTAATTAATTAGAGGATTCTTTGGGATGTAAATATTGATCTCCCTTTTCCAAGAGTTGATGTTTTATTTTTATAAAGATATCCCATCCATACCAAAGATATCATCGACCTCTACTAAAGGAAGTATGAAAATATTTGCTGGGAATTTCATTTAACAAACATTAAATGAGGAGGAGTTATAAACCATGGACGTAATAATTTCCCCATTCATTGTTCTCGTAGATAACATATCCTTCAAACTTTGAGGTGGTTTTTGGATAGTTTTTCTAAACATGAAAGATATCAAAGAATGTGTAGGACTAGAATTAAATAGTACATTCTCTATTCTTCAATGAATAACTATAGTACCTATCCCCACATCATTTTCCAACTCCACCTCAGTAGTAGTGATAGAATAATCCCTTCCATGTTTCCTAGGAGTTTGTAGTTGATTTCCACTGACAACCCTAGGCTTAGTGAAATTGTTCAAAGAATGCCCATTTTCCTTGTAGTTGTTACACTACACTACATGAAGAGGGTTGATTTGAACCTTCCTTTCTTCTTCCACATTAGTGAGATTCTTAATATCCAATTAGTAGTTTTTAGACATATTTCCCAACATTACTCATTTCAATAAATTCTTGGCACGATTTAAACATTTCCCATGATGATTCTTCCCATAATATTTCTATGCGAGATGATCAGGCTTCATTCTATCAGGGAATTTATTTTCAGAACTACTCATATTATATTTCATTTTCCTATTTTTGTTACTAGAACCATGGTAACACTGAGAGTATCCAATCTCCATTTCAACAATAATGGCATAGAAAATAATCTCTTCATAGTGGCCAAAGTCTCAAATCACCATTTATTTTCATAGACTCGTCTTAAGTACACTAAAGAAGTGATCCACCTTTCTTTTGTTGTTCATGAAAAAGCCAGAGCCGTATGTTGCAAGCCTTCTCAATTTTTCTTCATATTCCCTAATTGTCACATCCTCCTTTTATATTGATATGGAGGGTTCAAGGAAAATATTTATTGAAAAATATTATCATGAATTCATCCCAATCCATGGAATCAATTTTCTCTTGCATCTTCTTATTCTTGATCAGTTTCCACCACTAATTTTCTTCCCCACAAAAACAATTGACCACCAGTATGACATTATCTTCTTCTGAGCACTAGAGGACATATAATATCTTTTTAGTGGAGTTAATCCACATTCCTACAAGGAGGTGATTGTAAGATACAATAAACATGGTAGGAATTTTACATAGTTATGATTATATAGGAAATTGCTCTTTCCTTGGGAGAATAGGGTGTTCCATGTGACTTAAGTAATTATTGATAACATGAGCCAGATGAGAAAGTACTATCATGATGTTTTGAGAACCTACTCCCATCATATCAGGATGATCATTTGGGAAGTCATCACATTACTTATCACATTCATTGTTGACACATCTTCTTCTATTTCTCACCGTTATCTAAGAAAAAGAACATATAATTAGATGGATCTAATACATAACTAGTGTACTTTAAAAGTAGACATTGAACATTAGAGGATAAAATTTTAAAGGAGAAGTATATCTTAAATTGTGATTCCTTATCATTCATTCTTGGTTATCCTTGATCTATTTCATAACTTATATTCTTATGGTATTTTTTTATTTTCCTTAATAATGGTTTGAACAAAGATCATGAATTTACCAAATCACATCCCCAGGGAGTGTCAAACCAAGTGTGCAGCAAGGTCCGTTGTCGTGCACCAGTTCTTGTTTGAGTCAAGCTCAATTTTTTGTTTTTAGGTTTTTCCCATTGATACATTTTTCCAGATCTTCCTCTACCTATTTGTATCCAGACATGGATGTATTTTTCTGATAAAACACTTACTCTATACTTACCAAAATTTACGAGTGTTTTCTTATACTTAGTCTCATCCTTAATGTTCTTAAAAATGTTCTATATTACTAATATCCAAAAATAAATAGAACACCCTCCATTATGATCTATAGAGAACCTATACTATTATATATAACATTATATGATTTAAGCATAATTATATATCAGAATACAAGACAATGATTGTGAAGTCCAGTTTCTTGGAAGACTAGGTACATAAAACATAAAATATGGAACTCAAAAAATACTTATTTATTTAATATTCATAGAGACATCCTGACTAGATTTGAGCCCTTACATCAACATAGGCTAACTTAAGGTCCTCATGAACGATTGGATGCGATCAAATCCCAATAAGGAAATAAACATAAGGATAAGGCTTTAGCACAAGGGTTAGAGATCAGGATATAATTATATAAAATAGAATATAGAATCCTAACATATAAACAATGGATTATAAAAACATGAATTCATAGTAATGTTTCAGAAACATAAAACCAGATTTTAGCACGAGTCAAGGATAACCACCAAGACCATTGCACATGGTAGTACAATCCAAGGCTAACAGCCAAGACCGTCACACAAGGTAGCGCAAGCCAAGGCTATCCGCCAAGACTGTCGCACATAACGTCTCACGAGAGTCAACATTACTTAATGAATTGTAGAAATATCTAGCCGCATCCATCTTATCTATTGATGAATATTTTTTCCTCATTAATAATAATATATAATCAATCTTCCATAAACATATGGGTTACCCATGGAATGAATTAGTTACCACAATCACTTCATAAAGGATAAGAAATGGTCATATAATAAAAGTGTTCAAGAAAGAAAGGAACTAAAATTTAAATTGAAATTAATAAGGTAAAATATTAAGGTATCATAGTAAGTTTTGTCACGTAGAAGTGACAACAAGTATGAAAATCATTTAATAAATTTTAGTATTAAAACATTTTTGTGAGGTTTTAAGGAAATTACTATGGAGCCTTTAAAATTGAAAAGGGAAAAATCCCTTATATAAAACCAGTAGTTAACCAAGAAGGTTTAAATAATAAAAATAATTATTTTATAAATAAAATAGTGGATTAAAATAGAAGATATAGTTCACACGAAATTAGGTAAGAATTTATGATGTTCCCTCAAAACTAGTTTGTTTATCAGGAAGTATTGAAGAGGGAATCACTTAAAACAAGTACATACCCAAAATATAATGATTAAAGGGTTTTGATAAATTAATTTTTAACGTTTACAAATAATTTATAATATGAAAAAAAAGATAAGATAACTTCATTTTGGTTAATGGAAGATAAGGTAACATGAAGGAACAATGGCGGTTTAGGTTGAATCCCATACCGATTATCGGCATGGTATCAGATGTACTGAAGAGGGCTTAAAGATAAAGAATGGGAGTTTATAATCACATAATAATAATGATGTTATTATGGGATATGTGAAAAATAACACCCCAACATTATGTATTACACATAAAAGGGAACAAGATAAAGGACATTCTTGAATAAAAGTGAAATATAGAGGATCCCTTACCTAAAGCCTGATGGTGTTCTCCACATGATATTATTGACCAGAATAATAAAATTTGGTTCATTAATTAACAATTACAGAATCACTTCTATATGTAAAATATTTACTTAAACTTTTTTGAGTTCATTCATGACCTTTTTGAGGGGTTAAGTGGTTCAATTTCTTTGTTCAGTCCCGTTTGTTTTCTTGGTTTTCAATGATTGGTTCACTTATATACATGTTTAGACACACATGTATGATGAGAGTGGTTGCCCAGAAATGATGTTATATGAAATTAGTTAACACACATAAGAATACATGGTTATAAAATTTATTTGGTTATTTGGAGTGAATGTGGATCATTATATAAATAATTAAAGATAAGCGCTTGGATTGATTTAGCGATTTTTCTCATAATTGACAAGTTTTTATTATTATTTTAAATCATGTTTGAAAAAGTATTCTAGAACAAAACATAAGATAAAATACATATTTAATAGTATGGTTCAACCTTAAAAATGGTTTCATGACCAGAATCGAAGATGGTAATAGAAATTGATAACCTTTCGTCCTTGAATGTGATAAATTGGAACATTCCAGACGGTGTTTTAATTTCTTTGGTATAAAAGAAATGTAAAAGAGAGATTATAATGAATTATCTCATGAGAATAAAAAACATATAATGCATTAATTGTACTTTATTTTTTATAATATTTTTAATAGGAGATTTTAGGAAAGAAATGATAAAAAAGGAACATGAAAAGAAAATGAATGAAGAGAAAAGAGGAATTTAGCTCTTGGTTCTCTCTTCCTAGAGAGCCTCTTAAGGGGAGTGGATTTGTTTTTTAAGAGAATAATAGTTTTGGGGAGTGATGGAGGAGCTTTGGGAGATATTGGGGCATAAATTACGCAAGGAACTTGGCTTGAGTGGAGTGAGGAGAAGAGGTAATGAGGGGTGGTATTTTTAGTGGATGATAAGAGGGTTTTTATAATATTTAATTCCATAGTCTGTTAATTTCCATAAATTCCAGAAATAGAAATGATTATATGACCAAAAATAGTAAATGGTGCATGTGAATTCTAAATAAGGTTGATTACATCATCCATGATTCTAGGAATCGTCTATTTAGCATATAATGTATATATACGGTAAATTACCGTATTTCACTATTCATAAAAAATCACGTTTTTATATAAATCCCAAAAATTCACCCAAACCATATTTCGATGTGTATAATAAAAATATGAATTACATTTTTCAAAAATAATTTTATAAACATGATTAATTTAATTTTTATTAAAAACCATATTTTATTTGAAAAATACAGATTTCTAAACAATGACTCATTTTATTATGAATTCAAAAATTCCATTAGGTATTATAAAATTATCTTAATACGAGAAGAAATAAAATTGGTAATTTATGAACACATTTTAGGAAAATTAATTTTCTTTTAAATGAATTAATTAATAGAAATTAATTATTTATGACTTACAAAAATACTCGTACTTTTACTATGGTTATATTATAACTCATAAGATACCTAAATTATATTTATACATTAATGGGTAATATTACTATTCTTTTGGATGATTTACTACTCATAAGGGTCTTATGGAAACTGTGTATGTGAGATTTTAAAAATTCAAAACACATAAGTGTCAAAATATTGTTTATCAGTCACATAGTACGTAATAGTTCATTTTGTAGGGATTTACTGTAATTATTTAACATAATTAAAAGAAGGTAATTTCCATAATAAAACATTGGCACGTTATAATTTTTTAATAGTAAAAATGAATATATATATTAATAAGTATATTTTTTAAGTGATTATGATATCTATTTTTGTGATATAATAGGTAATAGTATTTATGTGGAATTCTGGATAAGGGGTAAGGTTTTTTAATCTCAAATTCCTTTATTTTATACATCTTTGGTATTTTGCACCTAATTTTATTATTGTGGTGTATATACAAACTATTTGATACATCATAACAAAAATTATATTTTTATAATTTATTTTATGTTTAATGTAAATCCTTATCTTTCAAGGGGTTTCAATTTGATTGTCTCAAAATCTATAAGGAGTTTCTTGGTCTTAATTCTAATTATTTGAGACATAATAAATTTTGTGCACCATGTTTCCTTTGAATGGTATATCTAATACCACTGAATTTTTTTATCATTATTCATGTATTTAATGGGATTTAATCACAATGTTAGGTCCCATCATTAAAGTATCTTTTGATTAAGTTGTTTCCCTAGTAGTTAGTAAATTTTATAACTAAAACTTCACTCATTATGTTATGGTCATTATCTAGATGTTATTTCATATATATTTAATACATTTACTCCTTTTATTATTTTATAAAGTATTATCTCATAGTTTTTTGGGGCTACACATTACTACATTATAATCCTTTGAAAAATATTTCTCTTCAATTGGATTATCTTCTTTTGAAACCATCCACCGTCATTCTATAAATGGATTGTGATTATGTTATTCCAGTATTTACATAGTTTTATAATAAATTATCTATACCTTGTGAACATAAAGTTATAAATAATATAGATTGCATGAAGTTCACATAGAAATAATGTTAATCTATTAACATTGGAGAAATACTTTTCATTGTGTAGGATTTTATTCCAATATAGGTGATTATTGAAATATTTAGTATGTATTTTTTAACCATCCAAATTATTCTTATGTATGTGTTATGATAAATTTATCCCTTTTATTTACTTGGGTAAAATTATGAGCTTTTAGTATATTTTTATTCAAATATATATGATTATCCTAACGTTTTTATGTATTTTTTACCGTTCACTTTTTAAATTTTGAGGGTTTATGATGATGTTATCACATTTATTGACACAGGTAAAATTATTGACATTTTTTATGATTATTTATAGTTAACACTCTCTGATTTTATATTGAAATACAATATTTTTAATTATAGAGAGAAACATTCTTTTATTCAGCTATAATTCACATAGGGAATTGTTTGAAATGTCTTGTTGACTCTTATGGTGAATGTACTAGACTAAAACAAGTTATTCGTTTGGTCTGAAATTGTTTATCCCATCTATGCATAGAATGGACTCATGATATAAAACTAGTTGGATTTTAGCGCATACGTCTTCCTATAATAGGATAGTGTCTCAGAAGAAGTCATTGATAACTTGTTTTTAATATTTGAAATTATTCATTACATTAGTATGAGATCAATATTACTGATATCCATGTTTTTATTTATTATAGAAGATATATAAGAATATTAGTTTTTATTAAATATGACATTATTAAGATTAATTATTCCATCTATATCAGGCATAGGTTTTAGACATATTTAATTACAAGTTTACCTTATGGATCATTTGAGATCACACCTTTATTATTATGTTTCCATTAAATAGGTTATGAGGAAAATTTGTACATGTGAAATATTTATAAGGATAACATATATGAAATCTTTTATGGCAGATTTTGAGGAATAATTATGGATAATATAGTTTTTAATACAATAAATAAAAGTATCTATGTAATAAAAATAACATGGAATTTTCTAGTTTTTATATTGTCCTTATCATCTAAAGATATAAACTAAAAAATATCCTATGGTTATAAGAGATTCAATAATAATTGATTATTTTGTAATTAAGGATGATCATATGATTTTACATTGGGTATCAAAGCCTATATGTAAATTTTGTGTTTAGGTATCTAGGTTAGCGATTAAGGGTTTGGGGTATAACAAAAATGGTATTTTAGGAAATATTAGGGGATAAAGAACATTATGGGAATTTGACTCATCATCATAGATGCCAAGAATGAGGGATGAAGCACCCATGGAAACTAAATTCATGGAACAAGACAATGTTTTATGTGTGAAAAATGGGCATATATTTGATAATTGTTGAGGAAAATTGAATATTCTAATTAAGGGAAATGAATTTCTTACAATGGAATCACTAATAGTTTGATGTATTATATAATGTGAAATAAGAAATTATCTAATTAAATTCCCAAATTCAATGGATAACTCATAGATCAAGGAAAGGAATATGTTATATCAATCACTAAAATGGATTATAATGGTTAAGTAACACTTATCCTTCACTCTAGAGTTGGTGAATTCATGTTGAATTTTATAAGAAATCACCCAAAGAAAATATTGTAATTCTTCCATTACGGGACATTTATGTGATATTTTTCATTGTTTAAATATCTTAATATATAGATTATTTCAGTTTCAATGGAATGGTAGTCTCATTTTATATTCCTAATAATTTTATACTCGTATTTTGGTGAAAGGATTATTTTGAACCTCAAATTGAAATTACTTCTTTTGTATGGGTCTTACAAGTTATTCATAATGGATATTTATCTAAAATGGTTGGGTATAAACTCAAAATTAATGATATACCTATTGTTAAGGTCTATTTTGATGTATTTATTGATTAATTGCTTATTTTTACCTCGAACTGTGAAGTTTAGATTTCAATAGAAATCAAGTCGGGTGCAATACCTATTCCAAATATTTCATATAGAAAATCACTAATTGGGTTTCTTGAATTGAATAATAAACTCTAATAGATTCATTAAAAGGGATTAATTTTCATAAGTTTATCACAATAGGGTGCACCTTTGTTTTTATAAGAATATTGATGGGCCAATGCCTCTTTTCATTGATTATTAATAACTAAACAAGATCATTATCAATAACTAGTGTCATCTACCCCATATTGAATACTTTTTTATCAAGTCCACATAGGTAAATACTTTTCCAATCTTTACCATCATTCTAGATGTTTATAATTTAGGGTCAATAAGGTGGATATACCCAAGACATCCTTAAATATAAGGTATAGTGTTTATGAATTTATATTTTTGGTATTTGGACATATCAGCAACTACACTATCTTCATGGATTTAATTTATATATTCTGTAAAGATTACCTTGATTAGTTTTGGATAGGTATTTATAGAATATATTCTTATATATTCCAAGTTAAAGGAAGTGATTAATTAACATTAATGATTTAATTACAAAACATTAGTAAGGATAAGTTGTATGATAAATTAAAATTTTTTGAGTTATAGATATGGGAATTTTCATTCATGGGTTATATAATCTCATGAGAGGGTATATCAATAGATCTTTCAAAGATAGATGTTATTGAGAAATGGACTAGACCTACCCCAATGACCAATATATTTAGTTTAATATTGTTGGACATATACTATTTAAATTTTATGAGATACTTATCATGGATATATAATCCTATAAACATGTTGTCATGAAAGGGATATGTGTTTCTTTAGATAGATAGATGTAATGAAAATTTCAAGGAATGGAAGAAAAGGTTAGTAAATGAACCTATTCCTACACTAACTTATTATAGAGATGGGTATGTAATCACATAGAATGTTATTAATATGAACAAAATGAGGTAGTTTGAGTTGATTAAGGATTATGAATACTCAATACATTACCACCATCAGAAGGTGCACAAAGTGGTTGATGCTCTATGTTAGGAAGACCATTCACATTTATCCATGATAAGTATTAAAAGAGACACAATACATATGTATTTTCAAAATATGGATCTTGAAATCACGATGAATGGGGACATATCATATCTTTAACATATGAATGTTGAACCATCTATCCATGTGATGAATAATGATACATAAAATGATGATTTGGAATTGTATATTAATGCGATGAATATTCCTAAGTTCAAACATTATTATTATGTAAGGATAATATTCATGAAAATTATATGTGACCCATGAATACCATAATTGAATAAGGGTTTGTAAGATTATTATGATAATTCATCATTATATATCCATCCAATAAGTAAAATGATGTATAGTGAACCAAAATAATATTTCTACTGGGATACAACTAAAAGGGTTATTAATGATTATGTACCTTGATACATGTTATTTAATTATGTTAAGGATGAGAGATAGAAATATAAGAGGTAGTTATAACAATTACCCTGAATTTCAATATGGGACTCCCCAGGAAATGTCAAGTGAAAAATTATATTTGTGTTTTATTCAATAGGCTTATATAATCATCACATTCCTTTTCTATCAAAGAATATTCCATCTTGATTATATTTTCAGGATGCATCATAAGGAATTGAAAATGTTTCTTGGAGTACCACATTCTGTTATATATGATTGGGAAATGAGGATTACGTTGATGTTTTAGATAATTATTAAATAATATTTGAATAAAGAGTTAGAAATTATCACGTCATATCATACTCATAAATATAATCAGTATAATACGACCATTGAAATCCTAAAAGATATATTGAAATAATTTTATATAGATTATTATGGTGGTTTGGGTTAAATCCATTCTCTGGTTCAGAATCTAGACAATAATAGCTACCACCCTAGTATTCATATGGCTCTATATTATGTCAAATCTTGTTGGAAGTTCATAATTATATTGTGATGGGATGATATTGGATAATGAAAGATATTTAGACCCAATATAGCTAATAAAATTGTGAATAAGGATAAAAAAATTTATATTCACATCAAGGAAGCTCAAAATCAATAAAAATTTATACTGACTGTCATCAGTGAGATATAGTATTTGAAGTTAGTGATAAGGTATTCCTATGAATATCTCTTTTAAATAATGTTATAATATTTTGAACGAAGGGAATTCATACATATATATATTATCCCCTTCGATATTCGTTATCATATCAAGATGGTATCTTATCATTTTGTGATTCCATGAAATCTCTCATTAGTATAAAAAATATTCCATGTATCTCTCCATAGGAAGTATGTAACCAATTTTTCAAATGTACTAAGCTCAGTGTTTTTATTACTATAATATGATCTATCTTAAAATAAGAAACTATGTATATTTTGAATCTAATAGGGGATGCATTGTGGAATAAAACCACTCACTGGGATAATGTTTTTGGAAATAAATCATAAATTTTAGGAAGCTACATGAAAACCAAATAATGTGATGTGGCCAATGTATCCTAATATTTTTTTATCAAAGTGATATAATTTATGTGTAAGATTATTTTAAGATGGAAATAATTTAATATCATTAAATTTTATGATACTTTTTCATTAATATATTATTTTATATATAACATAGAGTTTATGTGAACCATAATATACTATTGAATTATTATTATTAAATGTGATAGTTATCACCTAGCCATCATACTGGTGGACATAAATAGGAATAAATAAATTATGAAAATTTATTGTTTACTCGTGTAGAAAATTTATTCATAGTTTATAATATTTTTAAATTAAAATCAAATAATTTGGGTGTTAAAATAGATGTTTTTCTGAAAAACTATTTTAATGAGTTAATGTGTCATTATATTAGTAAATCAAATTAATCACTATTAATAAATTATTTTAACAAAATAGATAAATAATGAATTCAATCCAACATTTTAATATTTAATGAATAGTTATTAATTACAAAGGAATAAAAAAATTATCATTTATTCAAAATAATTCATATTTATGAAAATAGTTTTGGTTGGGTTTTATTCACTTAAATTAAAACAGATTTCAGTACTATTTAGAAAGGAAGTCTTATAAAATGGATTTCGTACATCAAAAAACCAAATTAATATAATTTATAAAGTTAAAATTATTATTTTTGGATAATTAATAATATCCAGGGTAAATATTATTTTACTATTATAATGGTTAAAATTGTTTAAAAGGGGTTAACCTGAGAGATAAGGCTTACAATTTCACTAAACACTTTATTTAACTTTATGGGTTTATGTGATTTCGAAAATAAAATTTCTATCATTGAAATTGATCCAATTTGGATCCCAATTCTAATCAAAGTGAATTTATTGTATTTTTATATTCCTAATATTCTAAAGTATTCCACTCACCTCACTTATAAAGGGAACCTCTTCTCCTCTATTTTCTACCCAACATAAGCCTTTTAAATTTACCCTGATATACCAAAATAGTCTCCAAAAATCCATATCTATGACCATGTGGTGTTGGTATTCACAAAAAATCCATATAATAACCCTTACACTGCTTTTCAAAGGTGGTCACCTGATGAATATAATGTGTGGAAACCTACAAATATAGAGAGGACATGGGGTGATAGTTAATGTTACCATATAATTTATTTTTAGGATTTCTTATGTTAACTTTCCATTGAGAAACATTTTTATGATACTTATCCTTTAAAACCAATATATTTTATTTTCACATGGTTCTATCAAGAGTTTTCATGCTTTCCTTATGTTCTCCTCTCTTTTGGTACATAAAATGTTTTATACAATGTTTAAAGGAAAAGTAGAATTTATTCACTCTTTTGTCAATCAAAATCTTTTTTATGTTCATATTCCTTAAAGTGTATTCAAGAATATTCTTTTTACAGATAAAATGTTTATTTAAATGAATTTTGAGCGGTATTTTAATTTCATTTTGGAATTTTAAAATAATTCTTGTCATCCCTTAAGAAAGGTACTTTTGACTTTTTACAAAGAAAGTGTGTATGTAATCTTTGTTTTAGAATTTTCCAAATTAAATGTCTTTCTGAATTTCATGATCCATCATTAATTTCATGATTCATTTTCATGTTTATATGGTTATTTCCAAAAAAACTTATTCTCACATTTTTTTAATAATTTTTAGTTTTTAAAGATACCAAAATAAAGGTTGTTTTTTCTTTTTTTCAACGAAATTTTTAAATGCCCATCTAAATTTTTTTCCATCTATGTCAACATATTTTAAGGACTATTACTCTTCACCAGTGATATCATTTTATTATACCCAATAATTTTATTCATTGGTTGTCTTGTTATGATGATGTTTTATGGATGATTATATGAAACACGTTACATTACCATGGATTAATTATGTTATAATTAAATATTTCTCAAAAACCCTTTTCTTTTCAATGAGTTATGTTATGATGAAAAGATAAAATGTCCATGAATCACATTTCCTCTACATGGGTAATGCTAGGATGAATTGATGAATGATTTTCATATCTTTCAGTACACATATATATGGTTTGTTATTATGTGACATATACAAAAAGAATTATATATCCCTCCAATACATATAGAAAATATTGATATCTAATGAGATAATATGGATAGAAATTTGGAGTGAACATAGCTCACTAAGATTATTTTTTCATTATGATATTACTGGGAGTAAAAATTGACTAAAGAAATGATGGAATGTGGAGTAAACCTAATCCACTATCAAAAGTTGTACAGAACAACAATATTGGTATTGAGACATGATAAAATGACCCCAAACCTAGTATCCTAGAGTTTGTGGATACTATATTACATTGTAACTAGATTGAAGGAATCCCATACTAAAAGATAGAATAGTTTATTATTCTTGGTAAAAAAGATACATACTTGAATCTCACATTAAAATTGGATATTTAAAATACAACATAGTATGTTCTTTTAGAACAACATTATTCTCTTTAGAATATACCTCCAAATCAACTAGAATAAACTTTATGATATCCTGGGGAAAGGAAACATAAGAAATGAGTTAGCTAAGATTCCATGTAAGGGTATTCAATCATCAGAACCTGTCATGAACTAATTACACATAATAAATTTGAAAAGGTAAATAAATTAAAACACATATCATTTAATCAATAACATGAGAACAAATAATAATATAGATGAGATAAATGATAATTAAATTATTCTATATAAATATTGAAACAAACTTGAAACATATCCACAAATATTGTTAATAATAAAATAACAACATGGACATCATTAATTAATCTCATAATATGGTAATTCATTATATCAAACATCATAAAAATACCTTCAAGGCCTCAATCCAACATATCTTATATAAATGGGTAAGGCCTTTGCTAAATTTATGAACTAGTTTGTCTCATGAGACCTACCAATGCATCGAGTGGTTATAAGGGGCCCTTACCGTCACATAATAAGTCTAATGCATTACTCATATGAAATGGTAGAAACTATATCAACATAAAAACTTGTATTGAAAACCTATCATCTGAAACGTTAATAATTTACCAATAGGTAAACATAATCATAAACCATCTAGAGTAATATGGAGAATGGTATCAATATAGTATATCCCCAGTCAAACTGATCAAAAACCATCTAGAGAAATAATTTTTATTATATCATTACACAATATCCATTGTGTATCATATGAAAAATAAGGGTTTTGGTCATTGTTGAAAATATATACCATCAAAATCATTCTACAGTTAAATGTCCTTTTTAGTTTTAAAATCACATTCAAAAACTATAATTTTCTACAATATTAGGGGAAAATTTTCGTTTTAATAAAACCATTTAAAATTTTAAAGGATTATTAAAATAAATGAGTTTTCATGATGTTTGGAATATTATTTCTATGCCAAGTGTGTTAAAATAATGTTTTATTTACATTTACAATATAATTTGAAAATATAAATAGTTTGAAGAAAATGATGTTTACTTTTAAACAATTTTTAACCATAAAAAATGGGTAAAATTAATTTTTTTAAAAAATTGGAATATATAAAAATTATTCATGGATTATTTTATGGAAAATATTTCTATGTAAGACAAATAATTTTTGATTAGAAAGAGAAATAAGGTTATATTTTCTAAAAAAAAATTTCTCAATATTTTTATGTAACAAAGAGTTGAAAATTGTATAATTACACAGAAATATAATGAATATCAAGTGGATAAAAATATTTATTATTTTTATGAAATAAATATTCAAATAATTCTCCCAGTGGAGGGTTTAAAACAAAACATCAAAAATAAAGATGATATTTTGAAATAAACCGTTATACCATGTCTGAATTCCTTCGTATGTTTCGAAAAATCACAAATAATAAATATATATTTATTATAAATCTATTATATAACCATAATAATATATAATTTACCTTATATTATTTAATTATAATCATTTATCAACCATTTATTCACAATTATTTGTTAAGAGAACTAGTCCAGGTGATAATTGCTTTATTTTTCATCTATATTTTTGGTTCGATAATTTCAATCCATGTACTTTGATCTCAGTTAAATAATCTAATGAATTATAATAATGAATTAATTATCACATATATTTATTATATAAATTTTTTTAGTCATTTAATAAATATAGATCTATAAAAATTAATTGTATTATTCAAGAAGAATTTAGGTTGTACGTACGGATGAACGTTCTTTACATTTTTTCGACCGATGGAATGAATTAAAGGTAAATAATAATTAGACTATAAATAATTATTATCATATCATATATGTCATATATATTCATTATATATATACTTATTACCATCCATTTCAAAATAAAATTAAAAATATATATCAGGTCGCTTTAAGGACAGGGTATTCCACATGTATACATGAGCAGCATTATCATTTTCGAACGGATCGAAGGTAAGAAGGAATATGTGATATTATAATTATATAAGTATTATTATTTCATAAATACCATATATATATATATATATATAATCTATCATTATATTCATTCTTAAGAGGTGGTGATGGAAAACGAATAACATCAGTTCACGAGGTAGTAGTTTTCTTTAAACACGATCGACGATTTCATCTCCCATTTGATGGAAGAAGGGATAAATATATGTTATTTTACTAAAATAAAAACATATAGGTTTATTTTTTAATAAATTATATATTATTTTATCATATTTGGAGAATATTTTAAGGTATAGTGGAGGAAATAATATAATGATTCATGGTAAAGAATTATACCTCCTTTTAAGAGAACATGTTTAGTTTTATAACAGAAGACTACATAGGATTTTTTTATGATAAAAAATGTATTCTAGATAATTTGAAGGGATTTAAGGAATGAATTTTGTGAAGTATTTTACAAACCAAAAAGCCTTTGAATTTTTTATAAGAGGGGAGAAGGAGTTTATTTGTAGAAGGGGGGACCCCATTGGATACATCCTAAAGGAATTAAAAATGATAAAGAAATTCTAAAGTAATGTACAAAAAATTGGATATATATTCAATTTTAGTATAGTTTAAGGTTTATATATGTCCTTACAAATGGATTTATTAATGTTTTATTGTATAACATAAAATTATCTTATGGTTGAACTAGGGGTGTCCATGGGTCGGGTCGGATCGGGTCAGGGGTGTTCTAGGGCCTGACCCAACACCGGCGAGTCGGGTCGGGTCTCATACTTCGTGGGTAGGTGACCTGACCCAACCCAAACAGCTGGGGGTTGGTTTACCCGACTCATGGTCGAACGACCCGACCCAACCCAACCCTCTGCGGGTCAGGTCAGTTTAGGTCGGGTTACTTGGGTGAACCCGACCCAACCCGACCCAACCCGAGCCAGCCGGAGCCAGCCCGCTAGACCCAACCCCCCCCATACCTGACCCCTCCCTCCCCCCTGTGTGTAGATAGACCCCCCCCTGTGCAGCTAGACCCCCCCTGTGCAGCCAGCCCCCCAGACCCAGCCCCCCAGCCTCCCCCCCATGCACCCAACCCCCCAGACCCAGCCCCTCCCCCCTAGACCCCTATCCAGCCCCCCAGACCCCGGTCCAGCCCCCAGCCCCCCCTGTGCAGCCATCCCCCCAGAGCAGACCCAACCACTCCCCCCTATACCCCTGTCCAGCCATCCCCCTAGAGCCAGCCCCCTACCCCCCTGTGCGGCTAGCCCCCCAGACCCAGCCCCCACCCCCACCCCCTGGGCACCCAGCCCCCCAGACCCAGCCCCTGTGCACCCAACCTCCCAGACCCAGCCCCTGTGCACCCACCCCCCCCTCCCCCCTGTGCACCCATCCAGCAAGGGAATTCACAATGGTCCGGATGAACACCTCAAAGTAGAATGATCAAAATTGGATCCTCATCAAAAGACAAACATTATGGAAGGTAACACATAAAATTTTCCAAATGGCCTTACTTGAACACAATCCATCAATGGGTAGCATAATGACCACATGTGTAGCCTTAGAATGACCATGCTTCAATGGAATCCTCAACAAGAGACTATGGAAACCATTGATCACTCACTTAGTAACTATCCCACTAGGGAGTCCTGGATGTTCCCACATTATCAAATCAAAATATCATGATCTATCACCCATAACCACCATCCAAAGGTATCAACACAACCTAAATTATCCAAAATCTCTTGTTGACAAACCAAAGAGCAGAAACATAAGAAATCTATCCTCAAGAAAAAGAAATAGTCCCAATCACATAGGGTAAATACAATGTCACCACAGAGATGCTAATAGATCACACATTTTGGGGTCTATCTAAAAGAACACCAAACATTACTGGACAGTAATCAATAATATAAGGCAATTATTGAGCACCCAGACCCATCCCCCCCACCCCCTATGCACCCAGCCCCTTGCTGGTGGGTTGTGCTTTTGGTTCCCCCTTTTGAGGTATTTTTGATTAAGGGTATGTTTGAGAATGTAGATGGATTCTTGTACACCCCAGACCCAGCCCCCCACCCCCTGTGCACCCAGCCCCCCAGCCCCCACACCCTGTGCACCCATCCCCCCAGACCCAGCCCCCCCTCCCCCCTGTGCATCCATCCCCTCAGACCCAGCCCCCCCTCCCCCCTGTACAGCCATCCCCCCAGAGTCCAGACCCATCCCCTCCCCCCCAGACCCATGTCTAGCACCCCAGACCCAGCCCCACCCCAGACCCCTGTCCAACCCCTCCCCTTCCAGCCCCCAATGTGTTGTACGGCCAACCCCCCAGACCCAACCCCTCCTCCCCAGACCCCTGTCCAGAAACCACATTCAATAATCAAACTGAAAATAATTGTGCATTTGAATTTGTAACACTATGGACAGAAAACTATAATGCAACTATATACCAGAAATCATGCTAAGCTAAATATATAAATAAATTCATTTCTACATTATCAAATAATTTCTTGTTTGACATGAACATAAAAACCTCAAACCTTTACTTACAAAAAAACTGTTTGGAAAACTGATAATAGGGAAAAAACATCTTGGAAAACAACCATACCAATGTCTTGGTACAAAGATAGAACTACAGCTTCTCATGGGTGGTCTATAAGTGGTTGTGCCCAAAAGCCATGAAACACCTGAGCTCGATGATTTTGATGACACAGATAATCATGAGGATGTTGATGGCACACATTAGCAGGTCATTGACTATGTACCCAAAAGAATGCATCTTTCTCCCCCATACTCATCCAATGGCAGCAGGCACCGACACCTGAAGAATCGTGTAACCATTTATTACAAGTAATATGTTCCATAAAAAATTTTCAATAAGTGCTGAAAAAAAGTCCAAGTTGATTGAAAAATAAAATATGATTGCTCTTTTTTTAAACACATTATCACCTAATGCACAATGGTGATTGCTCTATCTCCCCTGGATTATTCTTTACAGGGAAATTCTTATTCTAGATCTCACACATGGTCACCAAATGAACAATGATGAAAATCACTCGAACACAATTGCACCCCCAGACCCCCCCAGACCCCCCTGTCCAGCCCCCCCAGACCTAGCCCCTCCCCCCCCAGACCCCTGTCCAGCCCATCCCCTATCCAGCCCTCCCAGACCCATCCAGGCCCCTCCCTCCCCCAGACCCAACCCCTCCCATGTCCTCCAGCCCCTCCCATGTCCAGTGTCCAGCCCCACCAGACCCAGCCCCTCCCCCCAGACCCTTGCCCAACCCCTCCCCTGTCCAGCCCCCCCAGACCCAGCCCCTCCCTCCCCCAGACCCAGCCCCTCCCCTGTCCATCCCCTCCCATGTCCAGTGTCTAGCCCCACCAGACCTAGCATCCCCTCCCCCCAGACCCCTGTCCAGCCCTCCGGACCCAACCCCTCCCTCCCCCAGACCCAGCCCCTCCCTTGTCCATCCCCTCCCCTGTCCAGTGTCCATCCCCACCACCAGACCCAGCAACCCCTCCCTCCCAGACCCCTGTCCAACCCCTCCCCTGTCCATCCCCCCCAAACCCAGCCCAGCCCATCCCCCCTAGACCCCTGTCCAGCCCCCCCAGACCAAGATCTAAAAAAACTCATATGTGATGACAGTATTATGAAAAGAATTTTTAAAATAATCATAAATTTATACCTTAATTAAGAGTGCTCTATCATGATTGATTCTTTTACTTTAGATAATGAAACTCTGATCATGAATTGTGATGGATGGTGGAATATCTTAAAAAAACAGAACAAAAAAAATAACAAGTCAGTATTTTACTTTTTCAAACAAACGTTTATAATTGAAAAATGAAAAATGATAAAAAAATCATAATATTTTAAATGCTAGTTCCTGATTCAATTGATTCCACTTCTTCTAGTTGCTTTCGTATGTCATTTTTTTAGACTTTCTAAACCAATTTTGTGAGAAAATTAATGCTTCAACAGTGTTGGGATTCAAACAACTACGAAATGGATCAAGGACTCGTCCTCCTGTACTAAAAGCTGACTCTGAAGATACTGTAGTTAAAGGAATTTCTAGAATATCTCTAGCAATTCATGAGAGAACATGATATTTGATTGCCTTTCCTTTCCACCAACTCAAAATATCAAATCCTTCAAAATCATCCTCACAATCATCAATCTCAAGATATCTCTATAGTTCATTACTTTGTTGTGTCATCTGCCTTTTCCTTTTCTTTAATCTATATGCATCTTTCCATTTCTCACCATCCTCACTATCAGTACTAGCATCATGAATATGTGACTCTTGATGAGAACTGGACTCACATTTATCACCAACAACTGCAATGGGATATCTACATTTTTAAAACTCATAGAGATTATTCAGAACCTCTGTTAATTTACTGATCAATTGATTTTTGTCTTCTTCATCATCAAACATCATTTCAAAACTATCCCGAACATATTCCAATTTATATCGGGGATCAAGAACAACTGCCACAAGCAAGAGATAATTAAAATTTGAACCAATACCCCAATACTTGTCCAACCTAAGCTTCATTGTAATATCCATTTCACTCATAGTAATATCATGACTCTTAATCCATTTCTTGATTTTTCTATATATGTCACAAAGTGTATGAAAGAATGTGTGACATGTCACATGAAAAGAACCAGAAAACTCAACAGTGCTATCATAAAATTTTTTAGGAACTTGAAAAATACACGAGCACGCTCCCAATAATATGTTATAGGAGACCCACCTTCACAGACAAGAGCACTCCTAAAACTTGCATCCTCCTCAAGGAGAATAAATACTTTTTCATACTTCTCTGCAACATCCAACATAAAGTGACAAGAATTCCACCTAGTAGGCACATCAAGAATTATGGTCTGTTTACTAGGAATTTTTAACTTCTCAGCTATGCTTTTGAAAATAGAAAATCTTGAAGGTGAACTTCTCACAAATTTGCAGGAAGCTCTGATTCTAGAAATTGATGTCGATATTTCCTTTAACCCATAACTAACAATAAGGTTTAAAATATGTTCACAACATCTAACATGAATATACTATCCATTAAGAATAGACACATTCCAATCACTAAACCTTCTCACCAAATATCTGATCACTATATTATTAGAACTAGCATTATCCACTGTAACAGTGTTAATCCTTTCAATCCCCCATTGTTTCAATGTATGTTCTAATACTCGGCCAATTGTTTCCCCTTTATGATCCACAAAAAGACAAAACCGAATGATTTTTTTATTCAATATCCAATTATCATCAATAAAATGTGCAGTCACACACATATAATTCAGATTCTAAATTTAAGTCCATGTGTCGGTGGTAAGACATACCATGTGAGAGAACATATCAAACATAAACTTCAATTTTTCCTTCTCATCCAAATATAACTGCAAGAAATCCCTAGAAACTGTTTGCCTAGATGGAACTTGAAATTGAGGTTGAACAACTTCAATAAATTCTCTAAAACCTTGATTCTCAACAGACTTAAATGATAACTCAACAATGATTATCATTTTAGCAAGAGCTATTATGTACTCTTCTTGGTTAAAATGAGCTACTGAAATTTTAACCGTCCCATCATCCTCATCTTCACACTTCTTCCTAATACCAAGATTGGTTTGACTTTTTTCAAGATTTTTGTGTGGATTTTTGTTGCACCTTATCAAATGTTTATTCAGATTACTAGTTCCATGTTGTCCAGATGTGCAAGCATAACCTTTTCCACAATAATTAAAAATATATCTACTATTTCTATTATGAAAATGATCCCAATCATGAGAAATTCTAGAACCAGTAGTATCTTTATGAATTGTTACCTTTTCAAGAGACCTATTACCCTCACTTTCTTCAACTGGTATGTTACTACTCCCCCTCCTTTTTCTATTGTACTCCCCCCTCTTTCTATTGAATGTGTAGTTGGAGTATACCCCATCTAACTTTGGGTTCTTGCGCCAACTAGAGGATTAGAACCACTTATTTTATCACCTTCTATGATCGCTAGCTGCTGTCAAAGGGAATAATTAATGAAATGAAAATCCATAAAGTTCTAAACAATTGATAATAATCATAAAAATCAAGTCTCACCACCATGATTCTTACTCAAAAAGATCCAATATAAGCACATAAAAAATGTGACAACTCATATGCCAAAAATAATCAATGATCACAACATAATGTATAATCCATGTAGAAACACACAAGGAGCTAATGGAACATGTTTATCTTGGAGTTCATACATTGAACCTTCAATCAATAAGTTAATAGTGACACAAATCATCACCCAAATTACTTTAAAAAATCCTCATTGGTGACAGACATACTCACTAGATAGTTATAACATTCTACTATGGTATGAGTGTCTAGACAAGTTATCACACTCAGGAAACATTCCAAAAATTTACATTTGGTAACCTAAGTTCCTCATTTCATGGATAAAAAGATGTAGTTAACATAAACAAAATGTTTTAATGTGAGATGAACACTACCCTAAGGCATTATAACAAAATAATAAAATAAAATTTGACCTCTAACACACACCCTCTTAAATTTAATTAATGGACTCATCCAAAACTAGGAAACATGAATCAAAATTCATATAATCAAATGAATTCTCACAATTATAAACAATATGTGATAACACACTCATCAATGGGGTAAAATCAAGATAAATTCTAAAAAATCACCAACCAAATTCAAAGCACTAATAAGGGTTTTTGAATAAAAATTTCCTACCAATTAGTTAACCAATCAAGACCACATGCACATGCATGCAGCAACAGGCAGTAGGAGGAGGCACCGCCGAAAAACACACCCAAAATCCAACTTTTTCAATCCTATTTTAATCCACCTTTAAAATAAAGATAAATAATAAAAAATCAACAACCAAATTAAATTAAAAGCCCGACCACCACTAATAAGGGGTTAGAGTACTAAACATTGCTTACTGTTAGTCTGTTAGACAGGAGGAGGAGGCGCTGCCGCAAGCTAGGGGTTGGGAAAACTCAGGGAAGGAGGAAGGAGGAGAGGGAGGGTAGGGTTTTTTCCGACCGCAACTCACGAGGGAGGGAAGGAAGGGAGGGAGAGTAGGGTTTATTTATTCTCCGCGAGGGAAGGTCGGGGTTGGTCGGCTGGCGGGAGAGAGAGGAGGAGCAGGCTGGTAGTGGTTGAGGCCTGGCGAGGTGAGAGCGCGAGCGAGCGACTCGTTTGAGGGAGGGAGGGAGGACTGTTGTTGTCGATCATGAGGGAAGAGGAAGAACGTGGTAGGGTTTCTTCAGGGGGAGAGGAGGAGGGCGAGAGCGCGAGAGGGAGAGGTGGAAGGAAGGAAATGTCGGGGGCCCCCCTGCCCGCGACTAAGAGAGATGGAATTTTTTTTGGTTGGATCACGGGTCGGGTCGGGTCTAAATGACCCCAACCTGAGACCCGACCCGACCCATACAAAAGTGACCCGATATGAACCCGACCCAGGTTTTTTCCCTGCAACCCAACCTAACCCGACCCAACCCGGTCAGGTCGGGTTGAACCCGTCGGGTCGGGTCGGGTCTGGACACCCCTAGGTTGAACCCCCAATAAACTCTTTTTAACCATAATGACTATAATTAATTTGTTTTTTATTTTCACTATTTATTATGAGAAAAAATTAGTTGAAATAATTAAATAATATTAATTAAAATTATTCCAATTTTGGGATTCATTTTACAAAATTATATTTATATAATTGGATGAATTTATTTTTAAATTTGACCAAGAACCATAACAAAAATTCTATTTTTCAAGGAAAAGTTTTTTATGTACAAAAACATGTTCGCCTGAAATATAAATATTAAATTTATTTAAATTATTTAAATTGGATTCATAATAATATAAATCACCTAATTTTTCTTTTAAATATTTTTAAAAAAGTTTAACTTTTAAATGATTTAAATAAAAAAGACAGTTTTCTATAAAAATTAGTATATTTTACTATTCTTGGGAAAAAATAATAATTTTGGAACATTTGTTAAATTTTTATCTATTATAGTATTTAAATTATTATTTAATAATGAAAATAAATTTTTGAAAATAGATTTTCTAGAAGTGTAAAAATCTGTTTCAAAATAAGTACACAAAATGAGACAAAAAGTGATTTTTATAAAAATATTGTTTGACCATAAAATTGAATTTATTATCATCATATTTTTTAAAACATACATTAGATAAAGGAAAAAAATATTTTATAGAATAAATTATATATAAATTTAATTAAAATAATTCACCAAAAATTATTAATTTCATTTATAAAATCACATTGTGTGTATATAAATCATTTTTCAGAAAAAAAGTTTTCTTACATTCAGATTTTATATTCATTAATAATGGATTCATAACTAATATATTTATTTTATACATGTGAAAACCATATAATTTTCATAATTTAGTTATCCCTATTAATAAATTCCAATTTAATGGTAAGGATAGAATATTATATAATTCATTTAGACTCCCGGTTTTGTGTATCATAAGATATTGAAAGATTTAAATTACATAAAAAGAAATATACTATAAAATATCATGGTGTTAAATTATTTTCTTCAAAAAATTCATCATCAAAATTTACATTATTTCAACTCATGAAAATATTTTGGATCTCATCAATATAATCTCTTCAGGTTCCCAATACTCCACTTCTATATTATGATTTTCCAAAGTACCTTTATCAGGTGAGTCATCTGATTCCTCAAAATTTGTTTTATAGTGTACATAATATGGATATTCCCTACATAGTAAGATAGAATTAGTTACAATTATATTTATTCAAGTGTGGCAACTTTGCATTGGTTTTGGAATATACTACTTTAATAATGATATATAGAACACATATTTCACATTAGAGAGACATGGTGTAATTTCTAAATGGAATGAAATAAATCCAACTCTTTCCAAACTTTCAGAAGGCCCAAAGTACCTAGTTCATAGTTTTCCTTTCATGTCAAACCTAATAACACCATTCCATGGGTATACTCTCAAGAAAATGCAATCAAACACTTGAAATTAAAAATCATTGATTTAGTTATCGACCTAACCATTTTTCACAATCTGAGCTACCTCGATATGGTTGGAATAGTCTTTGGATCTATTTTTGTCTCCTAGACATGTTTTGGGATTACAAGCTTGATTTATCTACATTTTTTCTAATATGTTTGTGTATGACATATCTTTCCATGTAACGCTTTATATAGAACAATTTTATTATTTGAATGAAAGTTATTATTAGAGGATAAATCTACCAAAGGTAACTACTGATCCCACATTCCATGATAATAATGAAACAAGAACCTCAACATCTATTATAATGTATTTATATCTCTTTTTAACTACACATTTGTTTGAGGGTAATAATAATTTCTTAAACGAAGCATAATATCATGATCCTTAAAGATTCTTTTCTAAAATTTTGATTTAAATCAAAGAGTATGATTAGTCACAATTGAATTAGGTGTGCTATTATGTCTTAAAAATTCAATAATATATGGTCATTCAATGAATTCAAGAGGTAAATATTTGCATATCATGAGGAAATGTGAAACATGGGTGATGTGACTGTCAATAATACATATTGCATCATTCTCTATAAGATGCATTGATAAACTAAGGATAATGTCCTTAGTAATGTAATCTCATTTACACATAAGAATAGAAATATGTTAGATGATTATGATTGGATTATTTCTATCATACTTCACATCTTGAAAACCCAAAAATCATGACACATAATTTTTTTCCCACTCTAACTTATCCCAAAATATGTTCCTCCAAATATATATACATCTTGGTGATATGATGATATATAGTGAAATTAAATCCATGAGAATTATCTAACAATTTAGTATTTAGAACTGGTATGGTTGGAACACATACCCTCTATCAAAATTTCATATTTTCATCCTCACAACAATGTATTCTAATTTTCCTTCATTCACTACATTAATTTTCATTTGAAAATCTCATCATCAGTTTGAGAAATATTTATATTTTCCAAAAACAATTATTTTGAAATAATATGAAAAAGTATTGTTATATCCACTTCCCCAATAATTCCCATATCTATCTTTACTAGCTCTATGAACATAGTATCCCATTCAATCCCCTTTTTTTAGAACATTAAGATCTTTATTTATTAATGCATCATCTACCTTATTTCCTTACCTGTGTAATGAACCAGGTATTTATAGAATAATAAATTTTTATATCTATTAATATTTATGAATAATATATTAATTTTATGTTAAAGGGGACACTTTTTTTGGATAGCGTACTCAACATGAAACATCAAGTTTCTTTGAAATCTTACTTTTCACATAACTTTGAGTTATACCAAAAAAATTAAATTATTGTTTTAAATGGTAGTTAACACATAGCGATTGTATTTCCAAGAATGAAAATAAATAACTACATTATGATTAAAAATATTTTTTTAAATATTTTAAGATTTATACAATAAATTTTAGAGGCTTAAAATATGACTGAATTCTATTTTAAGCAATGAAAACACTAATTTTTTTAAAAGGTCATTTTACTACCTTTTGATGGGGAACCATTTTTAAATATCATTTTTGTCACTTTTATATATTACATTTGAAAAAATAAAATTCTTCTTTTGAAGTGGTATATCAAAATTTAATTTTGATGAAATTTTGGTATTTTTTTGATAATGTTCATTTTCTTAATGAATAGTAAAAAATACTGCAATTTAATTCAAAACTACATTTTCATTTATATAATTTATATAATTAGATTTGTACTTTAAATTAGTTTTAAAGTATAATTGGATTATATTTTTATCATTTAATCCAATTATGTTCATGGGAAGTAATTTCACATTTCAATTGGACATAAACACCTGTCAATCTTTTGGTAGTTTTTACTTTTTAAAAACATGTTTTTTTGGTTTTTAAAACGTGAATTATTGTTAAATTAATTTTATCAATTTTTGTGTTTTGAAGATGGAAAAATGGATTCCCAATTTGGAATCACGAGGTCCATATTTTTTAAATATGTATCTTTTATTTTTATACATTATGAATAGTAACTTCACTAAATATTTGTTTACCATGATTAAAATGTTATTATCATAAATAAAGGTAAAAAAATATTATAATAATATTAAATTACCCTAACACTTGTTATAATCCTATTGGATAAAATATATCTGACCATGGGAATCCATGGATCGATTTTAGGACCCCATTGAGCAACTTGTCTGTGAAAATGAAATTTAATTTCTTTTAATTTATTGTTAACGAAAATATAACATAATCATATAAATATTTTACTAAAACAATTTTTAGATGTGGTTATATAAGTGATATGTTAGACTATAAATAATCATTAGAAATCTAAAAAAATTTCCTACCTCAAAGTGTTTTATTTAAAATTTTTAGACATCAAATAAAGAAATTTATTTATGATACAATGGTGATTTAATGACTGCCTTATTAATGAATGTTTTAAATAAATAAGACAATAAAAAATAATATAAATTTAGTTTGAAATATTTTATGCCATAAAAATATTTTAGGGATAATTATGACTTGTTATATTTTTATTAATGACGTTTTTTTTGAAATAATCATGTTGTTATGTATTTGTTTAAAAGTCATAATTTGAATAGTATATAAAATGACAT
Source organism: Viscum album (assembly GCA_963277665.1). Classification (NCBI taxonomy): domain Eukaryota; kingdom Viridiplantae; phylum Streptophyta; class Magnoliopsida; order Santalales; family Viscaceae; genus Viscum; species Viscum album. The sequence continues at coordinate 681,076,836 of OY728139.1, read as the reverse complement.
AAATGTGTTTTTGAAACAAATACTATTTTATTAAATGATATAACAGTCCTAAAAATATAATATTCATCCAAATGACTCATATAATGTGTAAAATGTCATTAATGAACCACTTGATGTTATATTGTAAGTTTATAGTAACTATATTAACCATATTTTATTAATATACAAGAAGAAATGGTAAGGGTCAAATAAATTAACTATGGGTTAAAGCTAAATTACAAGGTTAAATTTGATATGAAATGTAATGCCCCGGATCCGGAAGCCACACAACGGGTGACTCGAACCTGGTTGGTCACATAACCTCAAGCGCATTTCCCCAAATGATAGAGACTGCCGACTAACAGTGAGGGACCATGTCTGATAGTGGGGAAACTATGCCCTCATTTTTCAAAGTGTAGCGCATCGGAAAGGATAAATAACATACAAAAATGGAAGTAGTAAACAATATACAACTGAAGTAAAAGAGAAAAAGCAGTCATATATATAAAGATGCAACATGTCACTATTCTATAAAAGCATCTAGAACATGATACACTGCAATACAATACACTACAACTCAAAGTACAAGGAACAACCAAACTAAATAAAGCAGAGTAAACAGAACACATCAGTATCACGAGCCTAAGCTTAGTCCCATGCTCTCCTACTCCTCTGCCACAATCATGTACCTGTATAGGGACCCTTTCCCCTGTAGACACCTGCAACAATATAGTCTGTTTGGGCAGATGACATGACCCAAACTGGGTTTGAGAAATAAATCCCAGTAGGCACCCACCAAAGGTAACTATCACTACCATTTTCATTTCCATTTTAATTATTACTTATCACCTCAAAAATGGTGATTCATCTTGGAAGGTATAACATATAATATATCCTTAGTAAATATTCTAAATATCCGTGTCCTCAGACATACTATCCTTACCCGTAGGTAACAGAATCAAATACCCACAGGTGATTGCCCTCAGGAATAATGATAATTTCCCTCAAGAATACATGATATTTACCTCAGGCATAGAGACTATTTCCCATAGTCATAAATTAAGGTTACCCTCAGGCCAACCAACCACTACCCTCATGCTAAGAAACACTGCCCTCAGGCTAATAGAACACTGCCCTCAGGCTAATAGAACACTACCCTCAAGATAATAGAACACTGCCCTCAGGCTAATAGAACCGGGCCGAGCATAAAGCATAAAAAACAATTTATATATACTTTCTCTCAAAAAAAATGAAATGCACAATATAATCATGGCATACCCTCGGTTATCCTGGTCAAACGGCTAAACAGATGAACGCACCCCCGGGGTGGTCTTGGATCCAAGCATTGATCCCAAATAGAACTTTAAACTTATCATTAGATTATCTATATAATTCTAGATATCCTTTAAGCAAAGGCCTCAGCCATAAGACACACCAAACATGGGTGCGTAGAAATAAGATATACAATTTAAACAAAAAAATTGAAAATAAACATCAGACCACCTACCTCAATCGTCTTTAATCGGTATACGTGAACGACGCCTCCCGAATCGTCCAAGAATGACGTAGATCTGGGATAAAAGAAATTTTTTTCAAACTTAAATAACATCCCTTAGAGGAAGAATTAGTAGGAAGATTTCAAGGAGAGGGGAGGGCTTACTCGTACGGTCCCAACGTGATCGACGGATGCGGAATCGGCTTCCCGGTGTGCGTTCGGGTGATCCTCCCAGGTTCGGCCGTCCTCCTAATCTCCAAATGGCGGTTCTGCCTCCTCTCTCGAATGAGGAGGATACTACTTGTGTTAAGAGAAAAAACAAACTACACGGCGTGTACTCTCAAGTACATTGCGTGTAGTTTTCATTTTTTAAACTATTCCTCTAGCAGCTTCGTTCCACCGCAACACTGTTCATCTGTCGACATCAGTACAAGGCGTGTATTCCTAATTACATGGCCTGTATTGTCACTCCACTCGCGGCTACCTCCACCGCCTTACTGTTCACCTGCCGACTGATTACACGACGTGTAAATACAAAGTACACGACATGTAGATAGTTTTTACACACTTCATTTCCGATAGGCCTACACGCCCTGTGCACTCATCCCACATGGCCAAAGTACACGGCATGGGGAAAATTACATGGCATGTACCCAAAAAATTTGTGATTTTCCCCCATTTTCCTTATTTTCTCAAAAACACTTAAGGAAAAGGGAAAAGAAAAACCCATACCTCAAAAATAAGAATAGGGTTCTTAAAAAATTCCCCCTTAAAGCAATTCGTCCCTGAATTTCCCTTCTAGGGGTGGTGAAGATGCAGCTGTGAACAACTCTGGCCACTGAGCTTGTATGTTGGTCTCCCTCTCCCAGGTTTCATCCTGTACATGGACATGCTGCCATAACACCAGAACAAGAGGAACTGACTGGCCTCGGATAACCTTCGTGCTCCTATTAACAATACGAATCAAAGGCTCCTCAAAGAATGCATTGACCTACAGCTCAACCTCCTTGTGTTAAAAAACTTGAGATAGGTCTGAATGACAGTGGTGTAGCTGAGATACATGGAAGACGTCGTGCATGGCCCGATACTGCTGTGTTAACTGCAACTTGTAGGCAACCGACCTGACTCTCTCCAGAATCTCAAAAGACCCCACATACCTCGCTGAAAGTTTACCCTATCTCCAAATCTGCCAGTGTCTCAACCTCGGTGAAATACGCAAGAAAACCTGATCCCCAACCACAAACTCCAAGGGTCATCTGTAGCGATCAACATATGATTTCTGATGAGACTGTGTAGTAGCCATCAGCTTCTAAATCAACTGGACTTTCTTAGAAGTCTCCTGCACGAGACGTGTTCCTAGTAATGCTACCTCACCTGCATCCATCCAAAACAAAGGTGATCGGAATATCCTACCATATAAAGCCTCGTATGGTGCCATCTCAATAGTTGCCTGAAAATTATTATTATAGATAACTCAACCATAGGTATGAGCTTCTCCCAGGATCCCCAAAAGTCTAGTACGTATGCACATAGCATGTCCTCTAGCACCTGTATCGTACGCTCTGACTGGCCATCAGTCTGAGGGTGGTATGCTGTACTCAGAAGCACCTGTGTACCCAGTGCCCTCTAAAAACCCTGCCAGAAATGAGATGTAAAGAGGGTGTCCCTATCTAAAATGATATAACAAGGGACCCCATGAAGTCATACTGTCTCTTAGATATACAACCTTCCAATCTCGTCGACACTGTATGTCTCCTTGATCAACAAAAAGTGAGCCACCTTCATATGTCTGTCCACAACAACCAACACGGATTCACTACCTCGAGGTGACCTCGACAACCTAGTCATGAAATCCAATGCAACATCATCCCATTTACACTCCGTAATGGGTAATTTTTGTAACAATTCATATGGCCTCTGATGCTCCGCTTTCACCTGTTGACAGGTAGAACATCTTGAAACAGAACTAGTTACTTCCTATTTCATACTCAGCCACCAATACTGACGTCTCAAGTCATGGTATATTTGGGTAAATCTGGGATACACTGCCCAAGATGAAGCATGAAACTCCCGCATCAGCTCCTCGCGTATATCCCCTGGAACCCACACTCGTCCATGGACACGTAATACATCATCATCGCCTATCATCCATCCAGGAGGAGCGTCCTCACTTGCCACTGACTCCCGTAGAACTAGGCCTTCTGAATCTGATAGCTGTCTCATCCCCACTCTATCCAGGAGGGTATATGTCATATCTAATGATGAAAGATAGGTTTTCCCCTGACTATCGTGCACCTCCAAATTCATCTTAAAGAACAAAGCCATAAGCTTCGACTCACCACTGGCCTCCTGCACTGCATGTGTCTAAGTCTTCCTACTCAGTGCATCATCTATTTCATTACCCTTACCAGGTGTATAGGAAAGCTCAAAGTCTAAGGAATAAAGGTATTCAGACCACATTTTCTATCTCAGGTTCAAGTCACACTGGGTAAAGATGTATTTGAGACTTTAGTGGTCGGTGAAAACCACAAAATGCTCTCCCAAGAGATAATGTCTCCAACAGCGCAACACATGAACAACTACAGCCAACTAGAGGTCATGCATTGGGTAATTTCTATTATGTGGCCTCAACTGCCGAGACCCGTATGCAACAACTTGGTCACCCTGCATCAACACTGCACCCAGACCGATACCCGATGCATCACAATAAAATGTATAACTCTTCCCTTTCTCTAGAAGTATCAGTATTGGTACTGATTTCAACCTACCCTTCATCTCTTGAATGGCTGTCTCAAAATCTTATGACCATAAGAACTTCACACCTTTCTTAGTCAAATCCTTCAACAGCGCTGCTAAGCGGGAGAAGTCCTGTATAAAATGCCTGTAGTAACCAGCCAGCCCCAAGAAACTATGTATCTCAAACACGTTCTTAGGATGCTCCTAGGAAACTACTGCTCTCACGTTCTCTAGGTCTACTGGAACTCCTTCCTCTGAGATTATATGACCCAGAAAGTGAATATGGTCCATCCAAAAGTGGCACTTTGAGATCTTAGCATATAACTAATTCTCTCTTAGTGTACTCAAAATGATCTCAAGATGGGTGGCATGGTCGTGTCGAGTATGAGAGTACACCAAGATATCATCCATGAATACTACCACAAAAGAATCCAAATAAGGGTGGAACACATGATTCATCATAGCCATGAAAACTGCTGGCGCGTTCATGAGTCCAAACGGAATAACCAAGTACTCGTATAGACTATACCTGCTACGAAAAGCTATAGGTGTTATGTCCGATGGTCTATGGTCTACACCTGTCGTTGATTGAAGTTATATGCGTCCCAAATTAATTACCCATTCTTAGAACTTTAGTATAGCATAAGTTCGGGGTCGATCCATAGGGAACCATGGCGTGCATGAATTTAATTGAGTTAATACTTAATTAGGTGAAGTATGCAAAATTTAGAAACTATTTGGTTGATTTTTGGGTTTTGATTAAAACTAAACTGATTTACTTTGAAGAATGGATACAGTTTGAAAGAAAACAATGTGTAAATTTAAAGTGTTCTTAGAAATGGAAAGAAAAGACATGTTTGGGCTGTGGTGTATAAGGAGTTCTTATGCAGATTGTTTAAATGTTTGTGTTGTTCATAATAATTAAATCATTCGAGATTTCATTTTGTTACAAGATTTCCTTGGTCCGGTTCCTCTTCTTTGGAATTAGAGCAGTTGACTCCTTGGCCTGGTAGTCAATGTCCTTAATTATTTGATACGTCCAGTCCATTACTTGAATCAGTGAAAACCTTCCAATGGTCATGGATGTTTTCATCGTTACTTTTCTTTTGTATCGCTGAGAATCCTTCCCTTGGTCCAGCTAAGAATTCTCAGTTATATTAGACAGTGGTTTAAGAAGAGTAAGATGAATTACAATGATTCAAACTCAACTATTTAAAACAATATACAAATTATGATCCCATCATCCACAACCCCAACATGAGGGGTTTAGTTACACATAGAATTTAGAAGAGAAACGACACACGTAATACCTGATGGATTCATCGTGTAGGCGTTGAGGTAGAGTATCAGAAGGTGGAATGGAGGAATAGCGGAATGAAGGCACCTCAGTGGTTTCAAGAATGGTGGTAGCAGAGCGTCTCTCTCCTCCAATGGTTCTTCACCCCCTAAATCCGTAGGCCAAGGCCTCATTTTATAGAAAAAATAAAGTACACGACGTGTATAGAAAGTACACGCCGTGTACTTTTCGTCAACGCGTATTGGCGCCATTTTCTCCGCTGCCAGGTGGCCGAGCACGCCGTTGTTGACTTTTTCACACGACGCCTCCTGCAAGTTGAGTGAACACGGCGTGTAGCGCCTCCATACATGGCGTGTAGCACCGCCAGCCCCTTCTAGAATAGCAGACACGACATGTAAAATTTCAAACACGCCGTGTCTTCATCAACGACCACATGGTCGTGTGTACTTTTCTCCGTAACCACTGCTTCTGTAAAGTGGTACACGGCATGTAGCGCCAACCCACACGACGTGCATCTCTGCCTGGAGACATGGGTGTGTACTCCCTGCTTTGGTCCGTTTCCTTGTCTGGATGTACACGGCGTGTATAGAAAGTACACGCCGTGTAGGTTCAAAAATTTCACAAACTTCCCTTGATCCGTGTATTAAGCCAGAAAGCTCCTACAAGTAAACAGATTCACCAAAATCAAAGAATATGTTCATGAAACCACATATATTTACTGAAAACATGCTTTTATCTTCAATTATATATATGGAAATGTATACACAAATTTGGTGCATAAAATTCCCCCACACTTAGTCGTTTGCTTGCCCTCAAGCAAAATCTCAACATCTAATTAAGAGAGCCTATACTTTGAAAAGGAAGGCATTTAGTTAATCAAACATATAACTGATAAAGTTACTGAGGAAAAATTCTAAAAGTCACAAACAAATTCAATTCATAAGATATTAAAATCATGCCTCATATATAATGTAATTAACTACTCTCATCCTCTCTCAACACATTGTTCAACCTTTCAAAAATAAGCATGCCACTTGATGATTTACCTTACCAGTTAAAATCTCACTCCACACTCAAGATGTTTTTAATCGAAGTTATGCTCAATCCAAGGCATATACATTCTATCCATAGGTTTGCAAGATATCTTGTTCTCCACTTCAGAAAAATTGAATTACAAAAATAATGAGGGCTTTGTCAATAAGGTTTAGATGTTTCTATGGCTAAGGGTTGGTAGGTTCAGATGTGAAAATAAATTCTGAGGCTTGAAAAAGGATGGCTAATTCCTTTAAACAACATTACATGATATTCAAAGTAAAGCTCATTGAAAATACATCCTTCAAAATCTCAGTCAAATGCTTTTGTAATCATTACCAACTCCCTTAGGTAAGTAGGGTTTATGGGAAAATAAGTATAAGGTCCCCTTGTTGTTTGTTTGTTTGTTGTTGTTTTTTTTATTACAACAAAACACAAGGGCATCCCTTATGAATACAATGAGTACATGTTTGGAACCCATTCTGCCCCAAATAATCAAGAGGAAGTCCCCCACACTTTATTTCATGGCCGTACACAAAAATATGCCATGTATTGCCAAATCCCTCTTTAAAGCTTAAATGAATAATTATGAAATGTTTAAAAAGAAATAGGGTAGGAAGGGAAATAGGCTTGTAATGTGGCTTCCTATAAAGGCTGTTCATGGCTTAAATGGGCTTAACGAAGATTAAATGTAGGGTAGGTCTCAAGATAAAGGGGTTGAAACAATCTAATGCCTCAATCATGTTAAAGTAATTCAAAAATTTCTTCATGTTTCGAAAAGAAAAACTTGAAAATTCTGGTAGTAATGCATATCCTAAGAATATCTCAAGAAAGAGGGTATTAGAAAAGAAATACAGAAATGGGTTTAGAATACCTCTCAGGAGTGGAAAATAATAAATGGACAATCAGGTCATGACATGCATATAAATTATTAGCCTAATTAATGTAATTTAATTAAGGATGAAAGGTTGTAATTGAAACTATATCTGCAATCATTTTAAAATACTTAAAAAAACGAAAAAGCATGTAACCTTTCCAAAAGTTCCTACGAATAAGTCTAGCATTTATAAGATTGATTAACAAAAATTGATTTACATTTACAAATATAGTCTAATAATGATGTCTCCTAGGTTAGTTTAAGGGAAAAGACTAAGGTGAAATATATAGATGCGCCCCCACACTTAACACTGCACATGGTCCACCAAGTGCAACACCAAGGTAAAGGGTAGGCAATGGGGAGAAATGGGGGACAAAATGAGGGAAATTAGTGGAAGAAGTAAATACAAAAAGAAAGAAAATAGAAATGGAAAAAATACTCCCCTCGTGAAAAGTGATGCCCAAAGCGCTCCATGCCCGTACCTATGACTGTCGAGAAAAAAGAAGACTACAAACAGGCATAACATCACAACACAGAAAATGACAGAAGAGATATATAAGATAAAGGAAAATGTCACTATCATGGTGTCGCCTCAGGGGAAGCATCATCCTGTACAGAAACGGCCGGGAGAGACGGCGCAAGAGCTGTGGAAGGGTGAGGCTCTGCCTCAGCATTGGGAAGGGTAGCTGAAGAAGTAGGAGCTGCAGGTGCTAGACTCGGGATCGGAAGCTCAGCAGCAGGCCCTGGCCCGGTAGAAGTGGCAGCAGCAGAGCTCACCGTAGTCATCAGAACATAATTGGTGGCCGGTGCAGGAGACGACGATGGAGTAGCAGCAGAAGAGACAGGAACGGAGGCAGGGGCTGGTGGCTGAGGCAGTGGAACACCAAGATGCTGAGCAATATGTACCAACAGATGATTCATCTCGTCCTGGAGGCCGTCCAGACGAATCAAATGGAGTGCAATGGTGTCCTGGGGGCTGATGATACGGGCTAACTTCTGCTCCATCGTGGCTAGGCGGAGGGAAATGGCCGGATCGACCGAGTGTGCGGGGGTAGGTGGGATGGGATATGGGATAGAAGAAGGAAGGGCAGAAGAAGTGGGGTCAGTAGGAGGTGGGTGATGTGGAGAAGCAGGATGGGGTGGGGAAGGAGGTGCGGGGTCAGCAGCTGGGGCCGGGTCAGCAGGTGGCGGGGCTCGAGCCTGAGCAAGGATGTAGGCACCCCTACTTCCGGACCAATCCCATGCAAATGATCATGAGGAAGTCCATCCGCTGGGGTGAACCTAACAAGTCATGAGGTAATGAGGGATCGAATACCCCCAAGTGGTGGGCAAGACGGGTGGTGTAAAACCTGCCATTCAGGTTGCCCTGATGGCCGGTAAACATGGAGTGAAAATAGGAGGAGGCAAGAAAGGGGAAGTCCGGGTAGGCATGCCGGATGACATAGGTAAGAAGCTCCATGTCACGGCCGGTCACGACCCCCATATCCTCATGGCGGGGGAAGAGTATGGCATTGAAGCACCGGTGGGTGAAGCGAAGGACGGGGTCGGCTATAAGAGTGCTCTTCTGAGCAGTGGGGGAGTACCGGTGGTCAGGCCCAGCGATCTCCCGCCACATGGCAATGAGTTCAGAGCACTCAGGCCGGGTCAAGTAAAAAACAAGGTGTGGGGTGAAAGGATGGGGGAAGAAGCCACACCCTCGGCTGAACTCTATCATCATCAGAGAAAAACGTTGGCCGCCTAGCCGGAACCGAACTACGGGTGCCGCATCGCCATGCGTCTCTCGGTACTCCGCTCCATCAAACTCAAATGAGGCTGCAAACTCCAAAAATAAATCTCGGAACACAGGAGTGCTGACCTGGAAAATATCGAGGAGTGTGGTGTGACCGAGAAGTACCTCTAACTCCTCCCAAATACCAAGCCACTGCGGAATGCTGCTGTCACGGTACCTACTGCTCAATGGTATCGGCCTATGAGAAAAGCGTCGGATCCTATCGTATGCGAGGTCGGTGACCGGGAATACCGTGCAGGGATAGGGAGCACCTGCAGGTCCCGGCCCAGGTGCCGGTGAAGCAGCAACATCTGGCTCTGGAGGTGGATCTGCCGAAGAAGAAGGTGGCTCAGTGGAAGGTGTGCTCGAAGAGGGACCAGCTGTTGAGGATGATGGTACATCGAAAGTGGCAGCTAGTGCAGCAGAAGGAGGCCCCGCCTCATCTGAGGGAGTGAGTGGCGACGGAATGGCCAACGGAGGGAGCTCAAAGACCGGAGCGTCGGGGTCCGGCTGAGTAGGTGTTCGGAGTCGGATCCGACGATAACTGGACTCCTCGCCCTCAGTGGCAGAGGCTGGCCACTTCCCGCGCGAATGATCATGATCTACCATATCCTGAAATAGAAAGAAAAATAAAAATAAAACAAAACAAAAGAAGAAAATAAAACAAAAAAAATGTGAGAAAACTGGAAAATAGCAGTACACGGCGTGTACTCCAGAGTACATGACGTGTAGTCAGAAATGGAGAGTATCCCGTGTTCTCTAGAAAGACACGCCGAGGGTGGAAAGAGACAATGTAATAGCACATGGAGTGTACCGAACATACACGTCGTTTTCACATCAAATTGCAGGTGATCGTGTAACAAATAACACAACCATGTTTTTATCAGTTCAGAAAAAACAATACACGCCGTGTAGTTTCTGGACCCGGCGTGGACTGCACACGAAGAACATGGTCGTGCAGAGGGGGAGACACGAGTCGGCCACAGATATAAATGACACGGCGTGTACCGAACATACACGCCGTGTTATGGAACATGGGGTGACAGGCCGTGTTATGCACCACACACGAAGGGGCCAACACAAACAACGGACACGGCGTGTACCAAACACACACGCCGTGTAAATGAAAATGGTGTGTGAGACCGTGTGCAAAGGTGTACTCATGAATGATGAAATGGACACGGTGTGTACCGAACATACACACCGTGTATATTCAAATTTTTTAAAATTCATTCTGAGGCCGTGTTCGGAAGTACACGACACGTGTTCTTCATTTTGTGGCCGTGTACTGCCGAAAGCCAAACGGTCGACCGATTCGAAAAACACCCTAAACGAGTCTAAAAATTTGAAACAGAGGGCGTAGAATGGTGTACCTAGATCAAGGATCACAATGTGAGAGGAATCAGAACTTAAAACGCCCCAAATCGATGGATTTGGAAAAAAGGGGGTTCAGATGGCGTTCGGGAGAAGAAATGGGAAGAAGTGAGGAATGGGGCAGCCGTGCAACATGGCCTCAAGCCGGGTGGCCCGCGACTTATATAGCCTAGGTACACGATGTGTATGTAAAGTACACGCCGTGTATCCTGTTTTTTTTGAATTATAAAATATAATTATTATAGTAAAATATATAATAATTATTATTAAAAATAGAAATATTGACAAATTCTATTATATATAAGCCTATACACGACGTATATCAGGAAATACATGCCGTGTATTTTAAAATAAGAAAAAGAGTAGTACAACCTTTGGTCCGGTACTTGGGGCGGGATTCGAATCGGCGATCAGCTGATTCGAACAGATGCCCTCACCCACTGGAGAAAAGGTTGTTCTGCTGTTCATATTTATTTTATATATATATTTATTCTATATGGCCTATACACACGGAATGAAATAAAAGCACGATGTGTGGTTTTTATTTAGGAAAGGATGGGGGTGAAGCGGGGAGATTAGCGCGATTCGAAACCGGGTCTTGTGAACCTGGTGTCGAGAATTTGCCAATCCGCCAACTTCACCCGCATGTAATTTCTTATTTTTAAAATTTTTTCATTTATATTTGAAGAATCATGGCACACACGACGTATATTGGAGTACACATCGTGTGGTTTTATTAAAAGAACAAATGATGGAAATGGGACGGTTGTCTGGATTCGAACCCAGGTCTTTTGAAACCGGATTAGGATTTTAGCCAACCAGCTCATCCCCATCATGGGTTTTATTAAACACACACACACATATATATATATATAGATTAAAAATACCACACACATCGTGTAATTAAAAGGAAGAACCCCGTGCTGAAGGTAGGTCAGGTGGATTCGAACCGAGGACGGCTCGAATAAATTCCAGTGACTTTGCCATCAGCACCGGCATCATCCCTGGTTAGTTATTTGTTATTCTATAGATTTATACTATTAAGTTTACAAATTAAAAAGGTTTAGTACATGCCATGTAGATAAGTGAGACACGTCGTGTAACCTCTAGGTTGCCTCCTAGGAAGCGCCTTTGTTTTAGGTCGTTGGCTCGACCTACTTACCTTTCTTACCAGAGGAGTATGGTGGACAACGTTCCCACCATGTTATTTATAGGATGGTAAGATTTCAAGCACTGCCCGTTTACCTTGAATGGTTGACCATCTTCTCCAGAAATTTCTACCTCTCCGTGATGGAATATGAGGATAACATGGAATGGTCCCGACAAGCGTGACTTTAACTTCCCTGGAAATAAGCGAAGAAGAGAATTCAAGAGAAGTACCTGATCACCGGGTTGGAAAGATTTTCGTGATATCATCCAGTCGTGAATGGATCTTGTCTTCTCCTTGTACAACTTGTCATTCTCATATGCCTCTAATCGGATCTCATCTAGTTCCGACAGTTGGAACTTCTGTTTCTCGTCAGCTGCCTTTCGATCAAAATTCAGGGATTTGACGGCCTAGTAGGCTTTGTGTTCCAATTGTACTGGAAAATGGTAGGGTTTTCTATAGACGAGGAGGAACGGGGACATTCCCAGTGGTGTTTTGAAAGCAGTCCGATATGCCCACAAGGAATCATCTAACTTCTTGGACCAGTCCTTCCGTGAAGTGTTCACTATTTTTTCCAGGATCTGCTTGAGCTCTCGATTGGAGAGCTCTACCTGTCCACTAGACTGGGGATGATATGGTGTCCCCATCTGATGCTTTACTCCATACTTTGACAGTATTCCTCTCATCATTGTGTTGTCGAAGTGGGTCCCTCTATCGCTGATCAGTACTCGTGGAACTCCAAATCTGCTAAAGATATTTTTCTTTAAGAAATTTATGACTACCTTGGTTGTGTTGTGAGCTATAGAAGTAACTTCCACACATTTGGAGACGTAGTCGATGAAGACCAGGATATAAGTGTTCCCAAAATATGGGGGAAAAGGACCCATGAAATCTATGCCCTAGACGTCAAAAATCTCGACCTCTAGGATGGGGTGCTGAGGCATCTCGGCTCTACGTCCCACATTACCTGTCCTCTGGCACCGATCGCAATAGGAAACAAAGGCCCAGGAATCTCTATGCATGGTGGGCCAAAAAAATCCAGACTGCAGGATCTTAGCTATGGTACGGTCCGAGCCATGATGTCCTCCTACTGGTGAGGTGTGACTGAACTCCAGGACACTGTGAACTTCATTCTCTGGGATGCAACGACGGATCACTCCATCTGCACAGGATCAGAATAGCAGAGGATCCTCCCAGAAGTAAATTTTCACATCAGAGAAAAATCTTTTCCTTTGCTGGAAGGAGAGGTCGGGATGAACGACACCTTTAACCAGAAAATTAGCGATATCAGCATACCATGGTCGAGGTGTTTCACAGATCGAAAAGAGGTGCTCATCAAAAAAATCCTCCCTGATATCCCGATTTTCTTCCTTCTCCAAGTGAGGCAGCTCAAGGTGGGAGAGATGGTCTGCAATGAAGTTCTCACTCCCTTTATTATCCCGGATCTCAAGATCAAATTCTTATAGGAGGAGTACCCAGCGGATCAATCGGGGCTTCGCGTCTTTCTTTTTGAGTAGGTACTTTAGTGATTGATGGTCAGTATCAACAATAAATTTAGACAACACTAAGTAAGAACAAAACCTGTCAAATGCAAAAACCACTACGAGCATCTCCTTTTCTATGGTGGTGTAGTTAATCTGTGCCTCATTGAGCGTCCTGCTGGCATAATAGATAGGTCGGAAAATCCGGTCAAGTCGCTGGCCCAAGACTGCTCCCACTACATAGTCGCTCGCATCGCACATCACCTCAAATTGTTCCTCCCAGTTGGGAGAAATCATAACTGGAGCTTCCACAAGGCACTTCTTTAGATTCTCAAAATATCTGACACAATGGTCATCGAACTCAAATATAGAATCCTTGGTTAGAAGATTAGTGAGGGGTTGGGATATTTTGGAGAAGTTGCAGAAAAACCGCCTGTAAAATCTTTCATGCCCCAGGAAGCTGCGGATGGCGCAGACGGAAGTCGGTATTGGTAGTCGTGAAATGACCTCGATCTTTGTCGGGTCAACCTCTATCCCCTTTTCTGAAATTCTATGGCCAAGGACTATGCCACTTTGCACCATAAAATGACACTTTTCCCTGTTCAAGACTAGGTTAGTGTGCTCATATCTTTCCAAAACAAGATCTAGGTGTCGTAAACAAATGGTAAATGATTTTCCATAAACGGAAAAATCATCCATGAATACCTCCAGGATTCGTTCCGTCATGTCATGGAAGATGGCCAGCATACAGCGCTGGAAGGTGGTGGGGGCATTGCACATGCCGAAAGACATCCTTCGATAAGAAAATGTGCCGTAGGGGCAAGTGAAAGTGCTCTTTTCCTGATCCTCCGGAGCAATGAAGATTTAGTTGTAACCGAAAAAACCATCGAGGAAGAAATAGAAATTGTGTCCTGCTAGCCTCTCTAGCATTTGATCCATGAATGACAAGGGGAAGTGATCTTTTCTTGTTGCATCGTTCAACTTCTGGTAATCCACACAGACTCGCCAGCCCGTGATAGTGCGTGTAGGGATGAGCTCGTTCTTTTCATTTGAAATCACAGTGATACCCCCCTTTTTGGGTACCACTTGGAGAGGACTCACCCATGGACTATCCGAGATGGGATAGATGATGCCTGCATCCAATAATTTGATCACCTACTTCTTTACAACTTCCTTCATGGGAGGATTCAAGCGCCGTTGTGGTTGCCGGGATTACTTGGAACCCTCTTCAAGTATCACCTTGTGAGTGCAAATGGTAGGGCTGATGCCCTTCAGATCAGCGACTGTCCACCCAATAGCATGCTTCCGTTGTTTGAGAACCTTCAAAAGTGCATCTTCCTGCTTCTGTGATAGTTCTGCATTAAGTATAACAGGAAAAGTTTTATTGGGTCCTAAATACCCATACTTGAGAGAAGATGGAAGAGGATTCAGTTCGAGATCAGGTGCCTTTAAAATCGAATGCACAAGTGGCTGCACCTTGTCCCGTTCCAAACTATTTGGAACAACTGCATGCTGCCAATAGTGGCCGCCCTTGCCTTCTATAAATTTCAAGTCTTCTGGCACTTCTTCTAATAGAATATCTTGATTAGTTAAATTATTCGAAATAAAAGAACATACCAGTTCATCCCCTTTGTTGCTAAAATGATTATCCATGGTGGACACTGCATAACATTCCTCATGCTCTGACAAGGAGGCACGTTTGACGGCTTTGAGGACGTTATAGGAAACTCTTTCATCACCTACCCAGAAAATCAACTCTCCTTGGTGCACATCGATCAGTACCTTCCCAGTTGCCAAGAATGGCCTTCCAAGTATAAGAGGTGCTTCCTGGTCATCCCCCATGTCGAGGATGATGAAATCAGTAGGGAGAATCAGCCTACCCACCTTTACCAGTACGTCCTCTAGTAGTCCCTTTGGGTGCTTGATGGACCGATCAACAAGTTGAAGGGAGATGCGGGTAGGCTTGAGCTCGTGGATTCCCAACTTCTTGAAAACTCCGAGGGGAATATGGTTCACGCTGGCCCCTAAGTCGCAGAGGGACTTCCCAAACTCGCAGGATCCAATAGTACAAGGAATGATGAAACTACCTGGATCTTGGAGTTTGGGAGGAATGGAATGTTGAACCACCACAGAGCACTCCTTCATTAGTGCAATGATGCCCAAATCCTACATCTTCCTATTATTCGAGAGGATTTCCTTCATGAATTTGGCGTATGTTGGCATTTGTGTCAGGGCTTCCACAAATGGTATGTTGATATGTATCTTCTTGAAAACATCCATAAAGTTTCTGAATTAGTGGTCTAGCTTCCTCTGCTTCGATCTTTCCAGAAAGGGTAAGGCAGGATTGAATGGTTGGATTACTTCCTTTTCTTTATTTTGTAAAGCCTCCATCTGTAGGCTATTAGATGAGGAGGGGTCGGTATTGGTACCTTTTTCTTCAACAGTGGGTGTGGATGCACCTTGCTGTGCTGATTGGTTCTGGTGGAGCTCTTTTCCACTCCGGAGCATGATAGCATTGACCTCCTCCCTTGGATTCTTTTCGGTGTTCCCCGGTAGTGTACCAGGCTGCCTCCTTGAGAGTTGATTTGCCAGCTGTCCAAGATGATTCTCTAAGACTCGAATCGAAGCTTCCTGATTCTGGAACCGAGTCTCAGCAGTAGATATGAATTTAGTCATCAGATCCTCTAACCTTGAGGTGTTCTCCTGCTGAGGTGGTTGTTGAGCCGGTGGAGGAGGTGGCTGTCGTGGCTGCTGTGGACGAGGGTTTTGGTACCCTTGTTGCTGATAAGGACCCTGCTGGGGTTGTTGCGGCCTTTGGAATTGGTTCTGATATGGAGGTTGGTTATAGTTGGGTGATCGCTGGGGTGGAGGATTCTTCTGTTGTTGGCCCCAGCCTGTGTTCTGTTGATCTCACCATGCCGGGTTCTGGTACTGCTGGTACTGGTTGGGCCCTCGATTTTGGGAAACATAACTCACCTCGCTCGTCGAGGGGCCTCCAACCGATCTCGGGCATTCTCCCATGATGTGGTTATCACCACAGTCTCCACATGCTGGATGGTGCGCCGCATGAACTTGAGATGCTCCTTTGAGGTTCAATGCATCGATTTTCTTGGACACAGCATCCAACTGAGAAACTAACATAGTGGTAGCGTCAATGTTGTTCATACCTCGCTTTTGAGCCCCCCGCTCAGAGTGCCACTGAAAGCTATTGGCTGACATGTCTTCCAGTAGTTTGAATAGTTCTTTGGGGGACTTCCGCATCACCGTACCTCCAGCAGCAACATCCACCACGGACTTGGTATTCGTGGTAAGTCCTACATAGAAGGTATGGACTTGCATCCAGAGTGGGAGTCCGTGTTGGGGTCATTTTCGTAACGTCTCCTTGAAGCGTTCCCAGGACTTGTAAAACGACTCAGAGTCGTGCTGCTGGAAGTTATGAATCTCATTTCGGAGTGTCACCGTCTTGGATGGTGGGAAGTATTTGGACAGGAACATCTGGGCTATCTCCTCCTAGGTGAGGATAGATCATTGCGACAACCCCTTGATCCAATCCTGTGCCCTATCCCTTAGAGAAAAGGGGAATAGGCGAAGATGGATGGCGTCCTCGGACACGCCATGGTACCGAAAGGTGTCGCAGATCTCCAGAAAATTGGAGAGATGGGCGTTCTTCCTCACTGGCCAGGCCTCCAAATTGGACGGTGTTCTGGATTAGTTGCATGATAGCAGGCTTGATCTCGAAGTGCTGGGCCTGGACTGAAGGACGAACGATGCCCGTATCAGTTCCGTGAATCGATGGAAGTCCGTACTCCATAAGGGTATGTCTTGGAGGTTGTTGTTGATAGGGTGGAGCTTGCATAAACTGCTTCTGAGGGTCAAAGTATGGCCATGGGAAGTGTTGCTGCGGCGGCCATTGCTAATCCCTTGGGAGGAATTCCATGAAGGCTCCAGGAGGTTGCTCAGGTAGACCAGCAGTGGTAGGCTGCTGATCCTGGTACTGATGCTCAATCACAGCATCTACAGCTGGTGCTCCCTCTTCCTTGTTCGCCATGGGTTGTGGTTGATGGTTGTGAGTATCTATCCGTGTATGCCGACGATGAAGCAAGGTCCGTTTGATTTCTAGGTCAAACGGAACTAATTCTGAAGACTCAGCACTTCTGGATCGTGTAAAGCGTCGAAACATATACTTGAAGCGCTACACAACACAAAAACGAAAACCAGGCATAAAAGGGAAAAATAAAAGAAAATTTTAAATGGGATTAGAAAAGATATTTTTGATAATTTTTGATTTTTATTTTCACTTAAATCAATTATTAACACAATTTAAATCTTATCACTAAAACCAAACGGTTTCTCCTCGGCAACGACGCCAAAATTTGGTCTACGCTTGTCGTTGATTGAAGTTATATGCGTCCCAAATTAATTACCCGTTCTTAGAACTTTAGTATAGAATAAGTTCGGGGTCGATCCACAGGGAACCATGGAGTGCATGAATTTAATTGAGTTAATACTTAATTAGGTGAAGAATGAAAAATTTAGAAACGATTGGGTTGATTTTTGGGTTTTGATTAAAACTAAACTGATTTAATTTGAAGAATGAATACAGTTTGAAATAAAAAAACGGGTAAATTTAAAGAGTTCTTAGAAATGGAAATAAAAGACATGTCGGGGCTATGGTGAATAAGGAGTTCTTATACAGATTGTTTAAATGGTTGTGTTGTTCATAATAATTCAATCATTCAGGATTTCATTTTGTTACAAGATTTCCTTGGTCTGGTTCCTCTTGTTTGGAATTAGAGCAGTTGACTCCTTGGTCCAATAGTCAATGTCCTTAATTCTTTATTACGTCCAGTCCATTACTTGAATTGGTGAAAAACTTCCAATGGTCATGGATGTTTTCACCATTAATTTTCTTTTGTATCACTGAGAATCATTCCCTTGGTCCGGCTAAGAATTCTTAGTTATATTAGACAGTGGTTTAAGAAGATTAAGATGAATTACAACGATTCAAACGCAACAATTTAAAACAATATACAAAGTATGATCCCATCATCCACAGCCCCAACATGAGAGGTTTAGTTACACATAGAATTTAGGAGAGAAACGACACACGTAATACCTGACGGATTCATCGTGTAGGTGATGAGGTGGAGTATAGGAAGGTGGAATGGCGGAATAGCGGAGTGACGACACCTCGGAGGTTTCAGGAATGGTGGTAGCAGAGCTTCTCTCTCCTCCAATGGTTCTGAACCCCCTAAATCTGTAGGCCAAGGCCTCATTTTATAGAAAAAATAAAGTACACGGCGTGTATAGAATTTACACGCCGTGTACTTTTCGTCAACGTGTATTGGCACCATTTTCTCCGCTGACAGGTGACCGAGCACACCGTTCTTGACTTTTGCACACGGCGCCACCTGCAAGTTGAGTGAACACGGCGTGTAGCGCCTCCATACATGTCGTGTAGCGCCTACACCCCCTTCTAGAATAGAAGACACGATGTGTAAAAGTTCAAACACGCCGTGTATTCATCAACGGCCACATGATCGTGTGGACTTTTCTCCGTAACCACTGCTTCTAGAAAGTGGTACATGACATGTAGCACCGACCCACACGACATTCATATCTTCCTGGAGACATGGGCGTGTACTCCCTGCTTTGGTCCATGTCCTTGTCTAGATGTACACGGCGTGTATAGAAAGTACACGCCGTGTAGGTTCAAAAATTTCACAAACTTCCCTTGATCCGTGTACTAAGCCAGAATGCTCCTTCAAGTAAACAGATTCACCAAAATCAAAGAATATGTTCATGAAACCACAAATATTTTCCTAAAACATGCTTTTATCTTAAATTATATATATGGAAATTTATACACAAATTGGGTGTACCAGTCTAATGCATAACTGATGATATCCTGATCTCAAGTCAATATTCAAGAACACTCATTCTCCTCAAAGTTGATCAAAAAGATCATCAATCCTTGGTAAGGGATACTAGTTCTTGACCATCAGGTGCTTCAGCTTCACATAATCCACACAGAGTCTTAGGGTACCATCTACCTTCTTCGCAAAAAGGTCTGGCGAACCCCAATGAGAAGTATTGGGTTGGATGAAACCCTTTTCCTGTAACTCCTCTAACGGCCACTTGAGCTCCTGCATCTCAGGTGTAGCTATCCTATAAGGAGGAATAGACAAAGGTTCCGATCTTGGCACAAGCTCAATAGATAAATATACCTCTCGCTCCGGATGAAGGTCTGAAAAGTCATCGAGGAAGACATCCCTGAAACAATAAACTACTGGAGGGAAATACTTATGAATAGTCCCCTGATCATCTAGATATAAGCTCTCTATCTAGGCTATCACTCCACATCTCCCATGATGCTCAGTTCCAGTTCGACTTTCCTAGACATCCCACTCTCCCTTGTATAGAAACACTCTGCCCTCTGGTGACGTGAAACTCACCCTGCGACGATAGAAATCTACGAAGGCTTGAAAAGGTACCAGCCATTCCATCCTGAGAATGATGTCATAGGTCGCTATCTCTAAGACATAGAGGTCCCATAGAAAGTGACACCCACCAAACTCAAGGGGGAACTCCTTGCACTGACGCACACCAGCTGTTCTAGTTCCCAATAGAGTTTCTAGCGCCATTACATCAGAAGAAGAAGAAACACAGAGCCCAAGGATCTCCACAACAGGCACATGTATAAAGCTATGCATAACACCCGTATCAAAAATTTCATAAGATAAAATAGAAGCTACTAGAGTAGTACCTATAACAGTGGATGTTCTGGGGTCCTGCTCATGTTGGGTATGTTGCACTGCATATGCCTGCCCAGTGTCGCGACCCTACGACACAGCCTGGCTACCCTGAGGTGACCCGCCCTGCTGCCTTTGAGATCCTGGTGTCTGGCTACCACGACCATGACCACCATCTCTACCTGCATGCCCTGACGTACCCCAATTTTCTGACTGGTAAGAATCTGCTGGTCCTGCTCCCACACACTGATTCCGCACAGAACCCATCTCACTATCCACTAGTAGGAACTCACATCAGAAACGCTATAGATGAACCATCTTGAGGCAAAATCGACACTCCACTTGGTCTTGTGGAAACTATGGTCTCTTTTTCCCCTCTCTACCACACTGGTAGAAAAAGACCTAGCCACCTGAAGTATTCTTCTGTCTAGTACTACCACTATGAGAGAAGTACAGATGCCTCTTCCTCTTGCTGGTAGAAATAGTACTCAAAACTGGTGTCAAACTGCCCTGGACCACACCACTAGCTTCCTAAAGGTTCCGCTCAGTAATCAGTGCCTGGTTCACAATAGCATGCACGGTAGGCAACCTGAAAACGATCACCAGCACTCGGATGTCACTCCGAAGACCATCCTAAAAGTGTCTAGCTCTCAACGCCTCACCACCCACCAGAACAAGTGCAACATGACGAAGCTCAGTGAAGCGAGAAGAATAATCCATCACTGACATGGAGCCCTGCTGAAGATTCATGAACTCTTGAGCTCGATCTACCCATAGCTTCTCCATGAAGAAGAATTTATAGAAGGCTACCTGAAAATCTTCCCACGCCATGTCTTGGTGATGCTCAGACTGGGTGGTAACATCCCACCACTTCTTGGGGGAATCACACAGAATGTATGTAGAAATCTTGACCCTCCTCCCAGGAGGCATCTCTAGATGCTCGAATATCATCTGCATTGAATCTAGCCATGAATCCGCATCCTGTGGTCCATCATCCCCTAAAAATATAGGCAGATGATGCTGCTGGAAAATACATGTCAGCTCTTCCATAGTTGTGGTGGCGCGGTGCTCCGTGGAAGGTCTTCATGAACAACATGAAGCCTTCATGAAACTGTGCATCAACGCCTATGTTCGGTATAACATATGGAACCACATCTGGAACTACTGGAGGATCCACTGGTAGCCCATGAACTACAATCTCAGGAGTATAATCGTCATCCCTCTCTTGGAGAACAACTGGCGGTTGTCTCAGAGGCATGACTCTACAAAGTCAAATGCACACCTTATGTCAAGATTATCCGAGACTGAAAATGAGGATACCGAGATAGGAATAGGAGAAATAAAGAATTCAAGATTCACAAAACATGACTAAAAATGTGTATAAATACTACACGGCGTGTTCTAACAATCCATCCACATGGGCATGTACTCCAGCTAAAAATAGTCGTGTAACACCCCAAACACACAACGTGTCTTTTGAATACACGACGTGTACTTGAATCCTATTTCTCTACCCAAGTCCTTCTACACAGAAAAGCCACACGACTCTTCAAAAACAAAACTACACGGCGTGTCCCAGAGGAACAAGGCGTGTACTTGACAGGATTTTACCGGCCCATGTTGTTCGTCACACGGACTGTGTAACCAGGTCTCACTACACGATGTGTTCCAAAAAGACATGCCGTGTTCAAAGAAGCCCCAGACCCACCAGTGTTTCTCTCTACATGGCCGAATACATGGCTGGCACAACACGGCGTGTCCCACTGGCACACGGTTTGTACAAAGTAGGGTAACACCGACCTGTGTTGTTAGTGACATGGTCGAGTACCTGGGTCAGGACACACGGTGTGTTCAAGGTTGACACGACATGTATGTCTTAAGGTTCTGTCGTCCGTGTTGTTAGTTACACTGGAAGATACTGGGTCAACACTACACAAAGTGTACAACCGGTACACAACGTGTTCCCCCAAAAACATCCTTATCCCATGTCTCAGCCTACATGGCCTATGACATGGTAAGAGACTACACAACATGTACATAGGGTACACAGAATGTACGTAAATTTTTTTCCTTTCTTCCCGAACAGAAGAACACAATGTCTGTGTCCATAGAACTACACGGCGTGTCTGCTGGGTTTTCTGGATAGTAAGCCTCAGAAACTAATCTGAAACCCAAAAAAAAACACAGAAAGAACACCTAAGTGCCAAATTCTAATCAGTGAGGGCCCATACTCCCCGCGAATCAAAGCTTGGAATCCTATACATGTTATAACAAAGTAAACTCGTCAATTATCCACCAAATTTCGGATAGTGAGGGCCCATACACCCCAAAAACCAAAGTTTGGAATTCATTCTATCGACAACCTCAAGAAAAAATACCCTATCAAATAGATGGTATTTATCAAAGAAGCTATTAGAACATCAGACCTTTCTAGCTCATCAATTATCACAACAACATTCAATTTCTAATGCACCTACATGGCTTAGAAAGAATGCATGAAATGTGATTTCTAGCATGTTCCTAAATGATACATGAGGTAGAACAACCTCATATAATCGAGTTACAGCTAAATAGAACCCATGTATAACATATAAACAGTAGAATCACAAGTGAATCACCCAACGGTGAACATCAAATCAACTGACAAATTTGACAAATCAGTAAAATTTCAATAAACGAGGTAGATTGGCTTTTCCCTGTACAAGGGTGAGCTACTCCCGGGCACAACTTATTACCAACTACCATTCCCATCCTATCCCTGACTAAGGCTCCAAATAGCAAGTCAACGAAAAGAAGACCCTCTGATACTAATTTGTAACGCCCCGGATCCTGAAGCCACATAATGGGTGCCCCGAACCCTATTTGTCACATGACCTCATGAACATTTACCAAAACTCTAGAGGCTTCCGAAAAGCAGGGAGGGCCCATGTTTGATAGTAGGGAATCTATGACCTCATTTGTCAAAGTGTAGCGCAGTAGAAAAGATAAATAACATACAACAGCGGAAGTAGTAAACAATATACAACTGAAATGGACAACTGAAGTAAAAGAGAACCAGAAATCATATATATAAAGATGTAGAATGTCAATATTATATGAAATTATCCAAAAAAGGATACAAGACAATACAATACAATACAAATCAATGTACAAGGTACAAACAAACGAAACTAAGCAGAGTAAACAGAACACAACAGCATCACGAGCCTAATCTCGGTCCCATGCTCTCCTACTCCTCTACCACAATCATGTACCTATATAGGTACCCCTTCCCTTGTCGACACCATTAGCAATATAGTCTGTTTGGGTTGAATACATGACCCAAACATGGTGTGAGAAATAAATCCCAGTAGGCACCCACAAAAGGCCCGTGCCCAACTGTCAGTGAAAATGTGCAACAATAGTGTGAAAAAGTAAATGTGGTAAACTAGTAAGTACTCAAAAGTAACTATCACTACCAATTTCATTGCCATTTTAATTATTACTTATCACCTTGAAGATTGTTCTTAGGTTTTGAAGGTACACCATAGAATATCACCTTAGTGAATATTCTAAATAGTCGTGTCCTCAGACATACTATCCTTACCCTTAGGTAACAGAATCAAATACTTGCAGGTGATTTCTCTCAGGCATAACGATCATTGCCCTCAGCTTACATGATATTTCCCTCAGGTATAGAGACTACTGCCCATAGGCATAAATGAAGGTTACCCTCAGGCCAACCAACCACTGTCCTCAGGCTAAGCAACACTGCCATCAGGCTAATAGAACACTTCCCTCAGGCTAATAGAACACTGCCCTCAGGATAATAGAACTGGGTCGATCCCAACGCATAAACAAAAATTTATATAAACTTTCTCTCAAGAAAAATAAAATGAAAAATATAATCATGGAATACCTTAGGGTATCCTGGATAAATGGATAAACAGAGGAACTCACCCCAGGGGTAGACCTAGATCCAAGAAGTGATCCCAAACAGAAGTTTAAACATATCATTAGATTATCTATACAATTCAAGATATCCTTTCAGAAAAGGCTTTATCCATATGAAACCCCATCCATGGGTGCGTAGCACAACGATATAAAATTTCAACACAACAGTTGAAAATAAACATCAGACCACTTACCTTGATCATCTCTGATCGATATATGTGAACGATGACTCCCGAATCATTCAAGAACAATGTAGATCTGGGATAAAAGAATTCCCGTTCAAACATAAATAAATTCCCTTAGAGGAAGAATTGGTAATAACAACGCAAAGAGAGGGGAGGGATTACCCGTATGGTCCCAATGTGATCGATGGAGATGGAATCAGATTCCCAGTGAATGTTCAGGTGATCCTCCAAGGTTCGATCGTCCTCCCAAGCTCAAAATGACGGTTCTTCCTCCTCTCTCGAATGAGGAGGCTACTGCCTGTTTTAAGCGAAAAAACAAACTACACGGCGTGTACTCTCAACTACACGACATGTATTTTTCATTTTTTTAAACTGTTCATCTAGCGAATTCATTCCACTACAACACTGTTTATCCTTCGACATCAGTACATAGCGTGTATTCCTGATTACATGGCTTTTATTGTCGCTCTGCTAGCAGTTGCCTCCACCGCCATACTGTTCACCTGCCGACTGATTACACATTGTGTAGATGGTTTTTACAACCTTCATTGCTGACAGGCCTACACACCATGTGTACTCATCCCACACTGCCAAAGACTAGGGTGTGTGGAAAAGTACATGGCGTGTACCCACAAAATTTGGGATTTTCACCCATTTTCCTTATTTTCTAAAAAACACATAAGGAAAAGGGAAAAGAAGAAACTCGAACCTCAAAAATAAGAACCGGGTTCTTACATTAATTTTTTTCTAAAAACTATTAGTTAAGAGGATTTATCAAAATACTCACCATATATTAGAATTAAATGAGTTTGGGTCATTTTTAAATTTAAATGCAGTTTATAACAAAATAATCCTTCAAGAAATTCCTATAGTGCCCCACCTCCCTCTTATAAAAAGGTATCACCTATAACCCATACCAACACCTCTCAAGTCCCCTTGGATCATCCAAAATCTACCCAAATAATCTCCCAACATACCTCTCTTACTTTGATAAACCATACCTTGTACAAAAGGAATGTCAAGAAGGCTTTTTAGCTTAAATCAAAACGAGTTAACAGATTTGAGGTAAAGTCTTCTATCAAGCTTCTTTCATTTATTTTCCCTTCTCCAGTACCAAAAACACTCTTTGTGAAATTATTTTATAACAAAAATAGTATTTTAAATATACTAGGATGTATTTACTCCATGTATTCGACCCACACTCTCACACACATCCTTTTAATGGATTTAGAACATACTTTTTTTGTGGACGACGAACTACTTACTCATGAAATGATGATTGTTCAATTATCTCCTACAACCTCTCATGGTTTCCATTAAGATGGAACTGTTTTTATACATGAAATATGTTATATTTATATTGTCTCTATTCTTCTCTAATTTTATTTATACCATACCTTTATGCTATCTATAATGTGTAAATACAATAACTACATTTGAGGAAGTCCAAACTACTGCCCCTAAAAGTGAGATGACTCAGTCATGACTTAACTAGAATGATTAAAGGAAAAAGTAAATTAACTTATGTAAAATATATTCCATATGTTATTATACAAGAATTATAATATACCAATGAATAATTTAGTTTAATTCCTTTAAATATTGAAATTAAATAATGCAGCATTCATGCGTACATTCGACTTACTGTCTCCATGAACAGTGTATTTCATTTATTATCTCCAAATGTTATGGACTATTATAAATACATATATACTAGATATATATATGTGTATGATATTTAAATCATGAATATAATTTTTAAGAAAATGTACTTTTGACCACATGGAAAATTTGTAATTTTGTCAAGATCATTTTCTACTCAAGTACCAAATATCGACAAAATGATAGATATAAACCTAAATAATTATGTAATGTTTATAACATGATGATAAGAAATATAAAATGAATAATAAAGTCTAAATTTTTTCAGAATAATGTATAAATTAACCGAATTTTATTATACATGAATATAAATAATGAATGAGAAAAGTCGGACACATGGTTAGAGAAACTTTCATCATCCTCTTTTAGTCGAAGAATTATTTTATGTTATTTATTTTAATTATAATTTTCTTATGTTGAGATATGTTATTATATTTCATTATTGTTGTATATTTATTTCAAAGTGATGAGAGATCATTTTCTCTCTCATCAACCCATTTTCTGAATTTTTATGTGACACTCAATCTCCATTCATTGAGGCATATTTTGATTTATACACGACTTTATATTATAAGATGTATACTCAACCCATTTTAATTTTATTTCATTCAATGGTTTTCAAAAGGAATTTTGTTTTATGAATCATTTTACTAAATGACAAAGGTAATGTTTCTTTTTAACGTAGGCGGTGAAAACAACCTTTTTTCCACCACAAGCATTATTTGATTTTTGGATTCCTTAATAATACATAATATTTTTAAAAGTAAAATAAATACTATATACCCTTTTTACGTATTTTGGTATTGAAAATGGTTTTTATAAATCATTTATTATGTAAACATATTTCAATTATAATGTGGAAATGTTATATTTCCTTTTTCTTGTTTTATGTTCTATGAATGTGTTTTGGTTCTTGGCCACTATTTACATATACCAGTGGTTCCTTGATATAAATAGGGTGGGTGAGCCTGAGATATATCTCTAATGCATTGTGTAACATGACAGAGGTAAATGTTAATGTTTCTCCTAAAAGATTTAGAGAATATATCATAATTGGTATTCCAAACGTAACTCCCTATGTAGCTATGACCAATACAATGTAAGAATGTTATAGATTCCACAAGTTACCTTTATTATTTATGATTTGTATTTTTTATTTATATATATTATGATTTCATGAGGTATGTTAAAGAGATCATGTTTTATGATTGGAAAGTATGATGTCTTGATTCATATGTTTTCATAGACTAAGGTTTTCCTCTATTATTTTGTATCTATTAATGATATTTTTATGCTCAACCCATGTTTTTGAAAAGTTTTTCATTGGTTATAAGAAAGGGTAAGAGAAAATAATATTTCAAGAAATTTTATATCATGAAAACTATTCTTATTTTATTTAAGGAGTTTTATTGTTGTGAAAAAATTGGTTAGAGTAGAAGTGTATACTTTGTAATATTTTAGATGTAATTAAATTGTTATGGCCCAATTCTATAAAACCTTAAACCCAAAAAGATCCTAAATGTGAATTCTTGTTTTAACTCAAGATTAAGTAATGTTTTAAGGCTGAGGCCTAATAGTTGGTATCATAGGTTGCATTAGATAACATTATAGGTTAGGGTGTTATTTTAGAATATGTGACATAATCATAATGGTTAGAATATTAGAAAGAGTCATAATTATTTTAGATAAATTGAATGGGTTTAAGATAACATGAATAAGTATATATTAGTGTTCACCCTTTTCATAAGATATCATAGGATGATTTTACTTGTATACTCACACTGAACTTCTTGGTTTTATTAAATGGGTAGATGTAGTATGCACCAAAGTAAAAATTGATGTGAAAGAACAATAGTGGTTTTATGATTAGGAAAGCAAATGAAATTATATATTCAATGAGAACTCTTGTGGTTATTCTTAACGAACTATCTGGAGTCATGATTAACCACTTTAACACTTGTGATTTTTCAAAGGCATCATATATGTGAGAAACCAATCACAATGGAAGTGCATGTATTATTAAACATGTATGTGTATTAAAAAATATATGTGTCATTGATGTGGAAAGAAACACCTAGGAAAGTGCTTCAAAGGGACGGGAAGGTGTTTCATATGAGGTAATGAATGTCATAAAGAAATAACCTGCCATTAAAAAAGGAAGTGTCCACTTGAGTCCAGGAAAAGGAAAAGGTTCATTATAAGGGATCAGTTGACTGTTTTAAATGTGGTGTACATGGTCATTACAAAAATAGATGTCCTACAAAGAAGGTTCGAGAATGGGACGTACCATACAAATATATCTTTACCAATTCTTAATGTAATTCCAATTTAAGATGAAGATACTAAAAATGAAAATGAAATTGTATGGATTATTTCATAGCTCATGATTTGAAATTACTAAAATCATAGGACATTATGCATGATTTTTTGTAGGAAAGAATTATAGAATAATTAGATGAAAAAACATGGATAAAGGATCATCAAGAATGTTTTATGATTATGATGTTTAGGAATTTAAGAGTTACGTTGGATCTATGGATTCTGTTATGTTTAAATGTATTAATGATAGGAAGACTTTGGAAGACATTTTCTAGTATGTGTAATCTGGAAGTTTGATATGTGAAAATTTTATTCAAGGAAGAAATATCTTTTTCAGTGTGGAAATAATGGATATAATTAGGGGTTCATGTGATCTTTCATTTCTGAGGAAATTATAGGTTATCAGTTTTTGGGATGCAAAATGAAACATATTAGAAAACCTTTGAGTATAAAGCAGGTTATGGTTATTTTTGAAAAAATTATCTTTTTTGAGAATGTTATAATAATGATATGGTTTTAGAAAAAAGACAACCCATAGGATGGTTGACAACCCATAGCATCTAGTAAGGCCGCATGAATTGAACACGCAACTAATGGGAGATAAGGGTGCATTTCCTACCAATGACCTACACGATGTCCCTGGTTATTATGAGTTATTATTTTTAGTTAAATTATTTTATTGATCAATAATAAGTTGAATTTTGGAACATATGGATATACTTAGTATAGTAAAATTATTTTTTGATTAATTGATAAGTTTTATTTTAAAATACATTTTCTATTTTAGGAACACTATATGCCTAAAGAAAATATAATACTATGGGATTTCATTTGAGGAGTAATGGTTGAATTTTGATATTTTAAGAATCTATTTTTTTATTTTGGACTAATAGAGATTTGGTTTAGTTATCAAAATTATTAAACTATAATAGATAATATGTGATTTGGTTAATTACACTTCAGTATGATACTTTAAGAGTAGTTGATGTTCTTTGGAGATAAATATTAAGATTTACTATGGAAGTCTATGTGAGTATATACTTCTGAGTTTTGGGTTTCAATATAGATGAGATTATTTTGAATAATTTTAAGAACAATTGTTTATTGAATTGTCTTTATTGAGATTTTTTCATTTTTTGTCTAATTTTTGAGATTAAGTGAAGTATTTGTTTTTATAAAGGATTATACTTTTGTGGATTATCTAATCTCATACTAAACATTTTGGTTTTGGTTAAAGTATAAAGATAGGGGAAAATTGTAGTTCATATTTTTTGGATTATGTTATTCTCTAGTTGTTTTTTTACCACTACATATGTGACCAATTTATCTTTAATACTCATCATTTGGAGAAAATATGAGTTTATGGTAGAAATTTAGTATAGGATGAAAGTCTAGATGACAAGTAAGTATATTTACTTATGTTCTTAGTCATGCTCATAAATAAATTCCTCAAATTTATGAAAAACATATTAAAAAAAATATTTTGTTTGTTTAATTTTTCCTATTTTGAAGTCAAAGAATGTTTAAGCCATCTCATGTTTGATATTTTCTGGTGGTTATCTTTCTCCTGATAATGTTTTCTACCACTACCCATCAGAACATGATGGTTTGTTTCTATTCCATATTCATGATTTCATACATGGTATCCTAGTATGGGTTGTCTCAGGTGACATTTTTACTTCTATTTATTTCTTTTAATATAATTTTTTAATTGATTCTTTTTCAGATGAAGGGCTTTCAATGAAGTTTCTGAGCCAAATTTTAAAATTAAGAGGACCAAATGTCTAAAAGGGGGGAGGATGAAACAAACCAGGTATTTATAGAATAATAAATTTTTATATATATTAATATTTATGAATATGATATTAATTTTATGTTAAAGATAAAACTTTGTCTGATCGCGTACTCAGCACACAATAGAGGGTTTCTTTGAAATCTTACGTTGCACACAACATTGAGTTATACCGAAAAATAATAATATTATTTTAAATGGTAGTTAATACATAGTCATTGTATTTCCGGGAATGAACATAACTAACAACATTATGATTAAACATGTTTGTTAATTTTTTTTACATTTATCCAATAAATTTTAGTGGATAAAATAAGAATGAATCTGATTTTAAGCATGAAAAACTCTATTTTTTAAAAGGTCGTTTTACCATCTTTTGATGGTGAACCCTTTTTAAATCTAATTTTTATTAATTTTATATATTCTATTTGAAAATATATAAATATTTTATAGAAGGGGGAAATCAAAATTTATTTTGGATGAAATTTAGGTATTTGTTTGATAAACTTATCTTTTTAAAGATTAGTGAAAAATAATGGATTTTAATTCAAATCATCCATCTCATCTAATTAATTTATATAGTTATGTTGTCTTTTTCATTGGTTTTAAAGTGTAATTATAATATATTTTTATAATTTAATCTAATGAAGTTCATGGGATGTAATTTCACATTTTAGTTGGACATAACCACATGTCAATCTTTTGGTAGTTTTTACATCTTAAAAACACGCTTTTTGGTTTTAACAACTAGAATTAATTTTAAAATAATTTTTGTAATTTTTTTTTGTTTTGAATTTGGAAACATGGATTCCATATTTAGAATCAGGAGTTCCAAATTGTGTAAATAGTTAAGTTTTATTTTTAGAAAATATGAATAGTAACTTGAGTAAATATTTGTTTGCCTTGGTTAAGCAGTAAATCTGGTAAATATGGGTAAAAATTATTATTATAATAATGTTAAATTATCCTAAAACATATCCTAATACTATTGGATGATATTTTTCTAGCCATGGTAATCTTTTTGTTGATTTTAGGACCCCATGAAGCATCTTTTGTGTGAAAATGACATTTAATTACTTTTAATTTAAAGTTAGAGAAAATATAACATAAACATATATATTTTACTTAAAAAATTTATATGTGGTTATATAAGTGATATAATGGACAATAAATAGTAATTAGAGATATAAAAATACTTCCTACATGATGTAAAATTATTTATAATTTCTAGACATCAAATAAAGGAATTTATTTTTGACACAATGATGATATAGTAATTACCTTATTAATGAATGTTTTAAATAAATAAGATTATAAAAATTAAAATAAATTTATATTGAACCTTTTTATTCCATAAAATAATTTCAGGTTTCTTTATGACTTGTATCTTTAAATTAATGAAGGTTTTTCAAAAGAATCAATTTGTTATGGATTTATTTTAAACTCATGATATGAATAGAATATAAATTGACATAAATGAATTTATAAAACAAATACTATTTTATTAAATGATATAATAGTAATAAAAATGAAAGATTCATCCAAATGACTTAGATAAGGATGAATATTTTATTAAGAAACCACTTGAGTTTTTATTGACATTTTATAGTAAATATATTAATCATATAGTATGAATATACAAGAAGACATGGAAAGATTCAAATAAGTCAAGTAAGGGTTAAAGCTAAATTATAAGGGTAATTTTGAAACCAATTATTTAATAAAAACTATTGGTTGATAGGAATTATAACAATAATTTCATTATACTATATGTAAATGAGTTGGTGACCTTTCAAAATCAAAATTCAGTTTATAATTAAATAATCCTTCAAAACATTCCTTAAGTGCCCCTCCTCCCTCTTATAAAAGGGAATAAACTCTAACCCTTACTAACACCTCTCAAGCCCCATTGGATCATCCATCCTCTACCCAAATAATCTCCCAAAATTACTTTATTCCTCTTATAATCCTTACTTATGGCATAAGGGAATTCAAGTAGGCCTTTTATCTTAAATAAAAAGGAGTTACCCGATTTGAGGTAGTGTCTTCTCTCAAGATTCTTTCATTTATTTTCCGTTGTCCAACCCCCGAAACTCTCTTCATTTTAGTAATTTATAACAATACCAGTATATTAAATATACTAGTATATTTTTTTTCCAATTATTCGACCTAAACTCACATGCACCTCCATATAATGGATTTAGAACATACTGTTTCTCTAGATGGCAAACTACTGCCTCACAAAACGATGACTGTTCAATTACATCCTACCACCTATTATGGTGTACATTATGATAGAAATGTATTTATAAATGATATATATTATATTTATATTGTCTTTATTATTATTTAATTTTATTTTCATCATTCCTTTATGCATTCCATAATGTGTAAATATGATAATTTCATTTGAGGAATCCCAGACTACCGACCCCTCAAAGTGAGATGAGTCATCCATTCCATACATGGAACATAAAAGGATGATGTTACTGAACTTATGTAACATATATATCATATTATAATATATTTTAATTATAATATACCTATGTATCATTTAGTTTTCATTCCATTAAATATGAAAAATAAATCAAAGTAGCATTCATGCGCACGTACAAACTACCTTCTCCATGAATGCTGAATTTCATTTCTTTTCACGAAATGTAATGGAATATTATAAATACATATATAATGGATATATATATATGATATTTAAATCATGAATACTATTCTGGAGATAATTTACTTTTTATCACATGTACAATTTGTAATTATGTCATGTTCATTTTCGACTCAAGTACCAAATATCGACAAAATGACCGATATAAACATAAATAGTTATGTAATATTTATAACATTATGATAAGTAATATAAAATTAATAACAAAATTTAAAAAGGTTTTGAATCATGTATAAATTATCCAATTTTTATTAGTTAGGAATATAAAGAACAAACGAGAGAAGTCATACTCAAGGTAAGAGAACCTTTCATCATCATCTTTTAGTCAAATAATTCTTTTATGTTATGTCTTTTAATTTCCATTTTATTATGTTTTGATATGTTATTATATATCATTATTTCTGTACATTTTATGTCCAAGTGATGTGAGACCCTTTTCTCTCCCATCAAGTCATTTTAAGAATTTTTAAGTGATGTCGTTACGCTGTTGAATTTTCGTAAGGGACTTCATCTCAATATTCTTTCATTGAGGAATATTTTGTTTTATAAAAGACATTATTTAATATTGTTTATACTAAACCCCGTTGAATTTTAATTTTAGTCAATGGTTTTGAAAATGAATGTTTGTTTTATAATGCGTTTTACTTAATAAAAAGGTAATTGTTCTTTTTAATGTACGCGGTGACATAGACCTTTCCGCCCTCACAAGCATTATTTGATATTTGGACTCCTTAATAAGCCATATTGTTTTTAAAAGGAAAATAAATACCATATACCCTTTTTACATATTTTGGTATTGAAAATGGTTTTGATAAAGCATTGGTTATGTAAATATCTTTAAATTACAATATGAAATGTTATATTTTCTTTATTCTTGTTTTATTAGTTATGAATATGTTATGGTTCTTGGGAACTATTTAAGTATATGGGTGGTTCCGTGATAAAACTAGGTCCAGTGAGCCTAATATAGGTCTACAATGCATTGGGAAATGTGACAGTGGTAAATATCAATCTTTCTCCTAAGAGTTTTAGGTAATATACCATGATGGGTATTCCAAACGTAACTCTCTACATAGATGTGAATGCTTCAATGTAAGTATTTTAGGGATGCAACAAGTTACCTTTATGATTTATGATTTCTATGTGTTATTCATAAATCTTATGATTTAATGAGGTATTTTAAAGATCTTATGTTTTATGATTGAAAAGTATGATTTCTGGAATAGTATGTATTCATGGAAAAATATTTTCTTCCCTTATTTTATTTCTTTTACTGAGATTTTTTATGCTCATCCCATGTTTGTGAAATGTTTTTTTATAGGTTATAAGAAAGGGTAAGAGAATGGAAGAAATAAACTATATTTATATCAAGAAAAGATGTATTTTTTTATGTAGTTTTATTGTTGTAAAAAAAAAAATGGTTAGAGTCGATGTGTATACTTAGTAATGTTTGAGATGTAATGTAATAGTTATGGACCAATTCTCTAAAAATACAAACCCAAAAATATCCTCAATGTGAAATCTTGTTTCAACTCCAGATTAAGTAATGTTTTATGGCTGGGACCTTATACACTAGGTGGTATTTTTTTGAGAAATCATAACCCTTAAGTGTATCTTGCCATATTATTTTTGTCTTGTTGTGTCATTTCTATGAAAATATGTATTTTATAATCTTATGATCTATTTATATCTCACATATTTTACCTTAGTGATAATGTATCCATATCTTCAAAGAAAAGATTATGGATTCCCACTCAAGATACTCAGTTGTACCATTTTAATCGTGAATATTTAGAAACATTGATTTATAAGAAATAACATTATCATTCTGCATAAGGACACTACCAATACATTCTTTGATGAATCACTGTATATCACGAATCAATTATTTCCAGACAGAGGAAATAAAATTGGATTATTCACCAATTTACCTTCAATTATTCATAACATTCTTTACACTAATTTTTTCATTTAAACATATCCCATTTATGAGTAATGATGGTTAACCGGTAAGCTAAGAATAGAAATTAAAACAAAACACTGATAATACACTAACAAGAAATTAAAACTACATGACATGATTATGTCTGTTGGTGTATTCCATTATTGGGAGACCTTTGTATTTACATGATAAACTGATATTTTTTTACATAGAGAGCGTTTTGGTAAGAAAAGAAACATTATGAAACTAGAATTCACACTTGATAAATTTCCCACACAACTCATTTCTCTTAGTAGTCTCAAGAATAAAACAATAGTGATCCTCATCGTTCTCTTAGATATCAGATTACATAAATATTTCATAAGTAAACACCATATTAAAAAATAAATATATTCCATAAATACACTATTCATTAAATCTCTAAAATCTGAGGGTGATATAGTCAATCCAAATGTGTTACTATGAAATCATGATGTTCATACATTGTTTAATATTTTATATATGGAATATCATCCTTCCTTACTCAAAATTGATGATACCCAGAATGAAGGTAAATATTTGAAAAATATTTCATTCTATGAATTTTATTGAATAATTCATTAATATGGCACACATGAAACTTTTTTTAATAATTTCATTGATTTCCCCATAATAAATTCATTAATTCATAGATTGATCTATCTTCCTAATGAAAATTACATGAAAACCCCAAGGTGAGACACTATGGTGTATAAATCCCTTATCACACAACTCCACATGTGTTTTCTTAAACTTGACTAATTCCATAGTTTTCATTGTATAGGAAGTATTTCATATAGTTGTTGTATTTGGGATTAAATCAATGGAAAACTCAACTTAATGTATTAGTTGATGTCTAAGAAATATTTCATTGAATACATAAATATAATCCTGTAAAATAAGTATATCCTCAATTTGAAGATTTTATTTTCTATTTTTAGATTGGTTCTACTCTTCTTCCACAAGAATCACAGTTAGAATGCCTATTGGGGTGGATTTTGACATGAATCAAATGATGAATTCTCCAATCTAAATATATGTAATTCCACATATTCATCACAAATCTTATTTTCTATATATTTAAAATATATTTTTTACCTCTTATTTTGAACCTTAGTCCATATTAAGGATTATATTGAAATATATCATATTTATAATATTGAATTCATCAAATAGGGAATTTATATGTGTTATAAAGGGAAATGATTTACAGGTCCTTATTGTGATGAGAATTACACAAGAAATCTTGAATGATAACTCCCTACATATGCATCTATTGAAATATCAAAATTTCATGGAAGACATAAAATATAATTTTTTTTGAGAAGATCCATATTTAAATAAATTATTAACTAAATTAGAGTATATGATTAATTTACCACTACATATTTCACAAATTCAACCATATATATTTTGATTTTATTAGATTTTCCATTCTCCTATAAAATTCTTTGAGGAAAAGTCCATCGTTTCCTAGTAAAATCATTTTAATATATCCCCATATTTTTATAGTTGTAGAAATGAATATTGTAAGCTTAACTCTTAACCATGAAATCCTAATCACAGTGTCCTTCATATCTACACTTTTATAAAACTCTAATTCCGAGTAATCATGTTCCACAATTTTCCTTCCATATTTAATAGAATTCGTAAATTTTACCCTTCCCTTATTCCAATTTTCAATATTTTCTTTTGTATATTTTCCATCCACCTACTTATTATCTTTAATTCTAACAATTTAATAAGACATGAATAATTATTTCTCCATCCTAATAGAACGAGATACTATATGCTTATAAGATGATAAATTTTGGGAGAGTAGTTCCTTTTGAATGATTGGATTTATCCCATTAATGATATATTCAATCAATCTCATTTGACTTCATACATAGTCTGGAAAAAACATTATAACCTTGTATAGTTGGATTCTTAATTAACAACTTTTTATAATCAATTTATCTTAGACTCAGGAATTACCTCTCCATATCCACCCATTTATAATGAAGGGAATTGTCTTCCAAGAAGAGTATGTTAAAATCCCTTTATTAAATGTTCAGTATTTCCCCATTTCCTTAGTGTTTGGAATTAGTGACCAACATTGATCCAAATATCCTGAGATATTATAAAATAATTAGAAAACATTATCCTTTTAATTACTTCCCAAAGTGATAAATATATTCTCTAAGGAACATATCATTTTCTTAATTATAAATTCATTTTAAGGACCATTATATAATATCATTTTTTGATGCATGTAGAGGACTAAAATTGTTACACCACACTATATATAAGTAGGATTCTCTATATGAGAATGTTTATTAGTCATAACATGAGTGAGAAACCCAAATATTTTTATAATTTTTCATCTCATGCACTATCTCTAGGAATGAATGATTATCAACTAATTCTTTATAAATAATAAAATGATCTATTACTTATCCATGGAAATCATAAATAATAAAACACTAACATGGAAATAAATAACTATTCTAATAATGAGGTAATTTATAATTTAAGAAGTCATGAAGACAAATTTAATTCCTTGTCCTATATCATAGTACATAAATGTGTAATGTCATAGCCAAATACCCAAATTAGATTGTCTCATGAGAAATAGAGATGCACCACCAAGCTATAGAGAGACCCAAATGTCACGTACCAAGCCCATTTCATTCCTAATATGAAATGAGAGAAACATTATCAAGTTAAAAAATTTAATTTAAAACTATCATAAAAAATGTTAATACATTCCCAATGAATAATAATAATCATAAACCTTATTGATTTATTTGAAGAATGGTATCAAAATACTACATCTTGAGTCAAACTAGTCATCAACCATCTTGAGAAATAATATGGATGGTATCATTTAAAAATATCCCAAGTGGATCTTAACTAGAAATATGGTTACTGTTATTGATAAATATAAAGTCATTTGAAAACATTCTTTAGGATAAAACATGTTTCACTTTGAAAATATTTTATTAAAGCAAAAAATTTAAAAAATATTTGGAAAGGGATTTTCATTTTAAATAAACATGGAAAATTTTAAAGGAATCATCAAAATAATCAAGAATCATGATGGATGTATTATTCTGTACATGTCGAGTGTGTTAAAAAAATATTCTCTTAACATTTTGAAAGAAATATAGAAGTACCTTGTTTAAAAAAGCATAAGAAGATTCCATTTAAAATATTTTTTGAAAGCAGAGCATGGATAAAAATCCTTTTATAAATCCTTTTTTGTAGTAAATATATTATTTCAAACATTATATGGATAATATGTATATTGAAGAAAATTCATTTTTGATTGAAAATTCGAATAATGTTGGATCATCGTAAAATAATTTTATCAATATTTTTAAGTTACAACGAGAAAAAAATGGAAAAATTACTTGAAAAATTTATTTATAACAAGATGATATGAAAATATATATTTTTTTTGTATAATCATATATAAATAATTTTCCATGTTTTTACATTAACATAAATAATCCCATTTGATGATGAGATTGTGAAATAAATCCTTACCCCAGGTATGAGTTCCTTTGTATGTTTTCAAACCATCAATATAATAAATATAGATTTATTACAAATATATTATAGAACCATCATAATATATTTTATACGTTATATTATTTACTTATAATCTTTGATAACTCTTTTTAATAAATCTTATCTAAAATATATATTACTATTGATAACAACATTGTTTTTTGTTTATATTTTTGTTCATGAGTTTTGGTCCTTGTACTTTGATCATGATTCCATCTTCCCAATAATGTTAACAGTGATTTAAATATCATATATATATATATAAAATATATTCATATTTATATTTATTCATAAAATATATATATTGAAAAATTAATTGTGTCGTTCATGGAGACGGTAGGTCATTCACATGAATGAATGTTGTTTTTATTTTTCGAGTGACTGAAATAAAGAAAAAATAATAATAATTAAAATTTAACGAATCATTATTATATCAAATATATATGACATATATTAATTAAATATATCCTTATTACCATCCATGTCAAAATAAAATGAATAAAACGTAACACATCACATCATGGAGGCGGTTGTCCACACGTACTCACGAAAGAAGTTATCATTTCCCAACTGATTGGAAGGAAAGAAGGTAGAAGTTATATTATAATTATAAAAGTATGATTATTTAATAAGTATCATATATATATATAATAAATCATTTTATACATCCATGCATGGTGGTGATGAAAAAAAATTACATTGGTTTGCGAGGTAGTAATCAATCATACACAAAATCAACAATTTTGTTTCCCATTTGATATAATAAGGGATGAATATATGTTAATAAATTAAAATAATTAACTTTAAATATATGAAATAAAATATGGTAATTGTTTTACATTTTTTTGATAATATCTTATGGGGGTATAGGAATAAATAATATTAAGACACAAGGTTACGAATTGCACCTCTTTTTCGGAGAACCTCTTTTGGATTATTCTTATGCCGTCATAGTATAGTTTTCTGATAAAAAAAACTCTATAAAATGTTGATGTATTTAATTAATGGATTTTTTAACTTAATGTCTTTCTTATAATGAATTTTAGGTGTGGAATGTACAAGATATGGGGTATCCATTTTCATGTTTGAGGTGGTGACCCCTTGGAAATTTCTTAAAATAATACAAAATGATATAGAGTTTCCCCATAAAAAATGACTCTAAATGTAAATATATTAAATGTTGGTATATTATAAGGTTTTATTATGTACATTAAATATTATTTATAGATTTTTTATTGTAAAAATTACCCTTATGTTTTTGTTTAACACCAGTAAACATATTTTATAGGTAATCATAATTATTAATATGTTATTTTTATTACTACTCATTACGAAAAAATTTTATGTTGACCTTATTATATAATATTAATCATTTTTATTAAAAATATGTAATATATTTTACAAAATTTAACATATAAAATTGGAATATTTTAATTTAAAATTTATCCAACAAGGATGATAAAAATGCTATTTTCAAAAGAAATGTTTTCATAATTACAAAATGTTTTCTACCAAATTTCAACATAAAATAGAATAAAATGAGATAAATTGGATTAAAAATAATATAATTGAACTATGTTTTGTAATATATAATGTTATAAAAAAAATTAACTATAAAAATTATTTAAAATAAAATCCATTTATCAACAAATATATGTACATTTCACTATTTATCTAAAAAATTAATCCTTTCAGAGAACTCTAAAAAATTCACTTGAAGATAATTTTTAAATGATCGATTCAAATATTAGGTTCAATTTTTCAAATAAAATTTGAAAAATTTATTATAATTATAATTACAATAAGTGTGAATAACGCAATGAAACCACATTTTAGAAAAATATAATTTTTAAGCATAAAACAAGATTAATTCTTATATCTTGATTAGAAAAAATATTAGATGAATGATAAAATAATTTAATGATTAAATAACATATGTATTTTTAAAAAATAATTCATCAATATTGAATAATTTAATTAATAAAAACACATTTCATGTAAAAAATTTTAATATTTCATAAAAATAGTTCTCTTAATTTTAAATTATTTTTATTTTCATTCTATATTGACTGATAACCAATGAATTTATTCTATAAATGTATAAATATATATTTGTCATAATTTTTTTAGTCTTATTCCTATAAAATAATTTAATGGAATGGTTATAACATTATACGGTTCATTTAGACTTGGGGTTGTGTGTATATTAAGCTTTCAATAATATTAAATTTATTTAAAAAGAAACATGTCATAAAATCATGGGGTGTTGAACATGAATAATGTAATTATTTTATTTGATTATTATTAGGAAAAAATATTCCTATGGGATTTTCTCTAGATTATGATATGCTTTCATGGATCTTGATTGATTAATTATAATTCCCCACTCCTATGAAATATGTCATTTGAATTCCTCAAGATTTATCACATGAATCATGATTTCTGATGTACAATTGATTGGGTATGAAGAATATTTGTTATAATAAAAATATCACAATATTATTCGTGTATCATTACAGTGTATGGTCATCAGTTTATATATCGTATGTTTACACTTTCAGATCATGTAAGATCGCCCTTTATTCTAATTTCATTTCCCTACGTTATGAAGAAAGGTTTTATGTATGGGCTATAAATAATTGTACAATGTGGGATGAAATTTCTTGGATATTTTGATTATATTTAATGAAATAATATGATTTTGTTTCTAGAATCCATATACATTAGAACATTATTATTTTAGGCTATATATGTTTATGATATGTATTGAATATTTATCTAAAATGAAGTAATATTTATGTACGAAGATCTTGATATTTCTAAACAAAAGAGTGAAATAGTAGAGGGGAGTAGGATTAGCCTATCCATTCTCATACACACACTTTCAGAAATGTCTTTTTTTATTTTATTTTTTATTTTTACACTCAGTAAAACACATTTTTACCATTTTACTATTGTTGGGGTAATTTTTTTAACCATGGTAATTAAAGTTAATGGATAAAATTAATACTAAACTTATTAATGAAATTGAACATGATTATTTCAAAATTGAAATTCATTTTATGAAATAAAATTTCTAAATTCAATAAATTTTAATTTTAACATTATTACATGTAACTGATAAGAACTGTTTTTAGAAAAAATGTGTTATAAGCATAAAATACATACATAACATCAATTTATCACTATAATCAACTTTCATGATATAAATTTATTTATTATGAAAAATAGGAATTATGTTGCATAAAAATTAAGACAAAACGAAATATCACAATTAATATCTTTAATAAAAATAAATGTCTGATTTTTTTTATAATTAGAATAGAATGTTACTTATGTTCGAAAATGATAGGAATTGGTTTTAAATAAGTAAAATAGTATTTTAAATTGAATTATTTTACTAAAAAATACATATTTAATAAATTCATATGTTTTATAAACTTTTATGACTTAATAATATAATAATATAGTCATAAATGGTATAGTTTTCATAAAAATAATAATTTTCACTATTAACTATAAAATTAGTTATTTTATGAAAGTTAAAAAAATTATACCCAAGATAATATTGAAATTATGAACACAAAAAGAAAGTTCATATTATAAAAAAAATTCTATAATTTATATATATATTTTTCAAATAAAAATATATAATGAAAAACATATTTTATTGAAAAAATGAACTATTTCAGTTTTAAGTGATCTTAATACGTTTTGTGCAATTATAATTGATTACTATATATTTATAAACTTTAATTTTTATTATTTTTATATTATTCTTCTCAGATATATCATGATTCATTTTATTTTGTTGTTACTTTTGAAATTTTATATTAATATAACATTTATTTAAGAAAAATGCATATTTAAATTTCAATTCATTATAGTGTAAAATAAGAAAATTTTGTAGTGGTTTTAAATGTGAATACAACTAGTAATATATTCTATAATTAAGGTAGAATATTTATTATTTGAAAATAGTTAAGTTATTTTCCATAATTTTTATGAAATATAATATTTTTCATGGTGTCCTCTAAGAATATAAAATATTGCATGCACTGAGGATGAATGTGTAAAAAAACTGAGAGTACTTGCATGGAAATTCTCAGATAATTAGATGATATAGAGATATTAAAATACCACATCATTGAAGAATATTATTAAGTAGTTTGAATATTGTTGTCCTTAAATATTAATATAGTACCTTAGATTTCTAGATAACTTAGGATAACTAGTTCGGGTGAAGAACTTGTGTGCAGAGAAAGTCATATGTTCATGCATTGATGAGGGATTGGGTGTATAAGACAAAAAAGAACAATTCATGTGTAGACCTAACGACCCATACAATCATGGTTATGTAAAATCATAAACAAGTGAATATAACCCAAAGATAAATCCATAGGTATATATTTATTTGATTTTCATTTATCTATATTAATATATTTTTCTTATTGACATTTTAAGATGGACACAGTGAACTCCATGTTGATGGTATTGAATTTTCCATGGTTTTAATAATTTTATTTTCATAAAGTGGATGAATTTATGGTTATTTTTACTAAAAACCAATTATAAAGAGTAGATTCCCATTTTGGCTAAGACTTATAAACTCTATGTGTTATTTATTTTCTTTACACCTACTAATGAGGTGAGGCTCTAAGAAATTATTTAGTGGATCGAGAACTATAACCAGTTAAATAGGTATAATTAAGATAATATTCAACATAATTCCACTTATTGACCCCCAAGTACTCAATTGGCTTGGGGATTCATAAGTGGTATTAGAGAGAATTTACAGGTTTCCTCTTAAGAACTGATATGGTATTAAATATGGACAATCAAAATTCTATGAATAGTAAATGTGCCCCTATATTCAATAGAAAGAATTTAGCATCCCAGGTATTTGTAGAACAATTAATTTTTCATATATATTAATATTTAAAAATAAGATATTAATTTTACTTTAAATATGACACTTTTTCTGATAGCGCACTCGACACGCAACAATGGGTTTTTTCAAAATCTTACGTTGTACACAATGTTGAGTTATACTGAAAAAGAATATAATAATATTATTATATTAAATGTTAGTTAAATTATAGCCTTTGTAATGGAGGGAATGAATAGAATTTACTAAATAATTATTATATACGTTTGTTAAAAGTCTTTACATTTATCTAAAAATTCTTAAAAGATTAAAATGAGAATGAATCCCAATTTAAGCATAAAATACTATAATATTTTTATAAAGGATTTTTTACCACCTTTTGATGGAGAACCCTTTTTAAATATGGTTTTTTCACATTTATATGTTCTATTTGGGAAAATAATTTTCTTTTTTATAATAGGAACATCAGAATTTACTTTTGTTGGAATTTTGGTATTTTTTATGATGAAATTCATATTTGTATGAATAGTGAAAAATAATGCATTTTAATTAAGAACAACATTTTCTTCTAATTAATTTATATATTTTGATTGTATTTTTGTATGGTTTTATATTAAAATTTTATTATATTTCAATTATTTAATCCAATCTTGGTCACTGAAAGTTATTTCACTTTGAAATTGGACATAAACACATGTCAAAAATTTGATAGTTATTACTTCTTAAAAACATGCTTTTTGGTTTTAATAGTGTGAATTAATTTTAAATTAATTTTTTCCTATTATGTGTTTTGAATTTGGAAAAATATATTCCATATTTAGAATCATAGGGTATAAATTTTTTAAATAGGTACCTTTGATTTTTAGACATTATGAATAGAAAATTTAGTAATTATTTTATTTACCATGCTTAAAGGGAAAATCTTGTAAATAAGGGTAAAAAATAAAATTATAACAATATGAAACTAACCTAAAACATGTCCTAATAATATTGTATAAGATAGATCCGACCAAGGTCATCCATGGATCTATTTTGGGGCCCCATGGATCCACTTGGGAGTGATAATGATATGTTATATTAATTAATTTAATGTAAAGAGAAATATAACATAAACATTATATTTTACTAAAACAATTTTTGTATGGGGTTATATAAGTGATATCTTTGACTATAAATAGTAATTAGAAAGATAAAAGGATTTTATATTTCATGATATTTTATTTATAAATTTTATTCATTAATTTTTTTAATTATGACACAATGATGATGCAGTGATTGCTTCATTCATAGAGGATTCAGATAAATGATATTATAAATTCTAAAATAAATATAATTTGGTTATTTGGATGCCATACATTAATTTTATGGATGAAAATCACATATTATTTTGAGGTATTTAATTTTTTTAGATGGAA
Source organism: Viscum album (assembly GCA_963277665.1). Lineage (NCBI taxonomy): Eukaryota > Viridiplantae > Streptophyta > Magnoliopsida > Santalales > Viscaceae > Viscum > Viscum album. The sequence continues at coordinate 681,032,512 of OY728139.1, read as the reverse complement.
TAGTGTTGTTACGACTTTATTAAAAATCAATTACTTTATAGTGTCAAAATTGACATAAATTAGTTTTTTTGAAAAATACTATTTTATTAAATGATATAATAGTATTAAAAATATATGATTCTTAAAAATGAATTATATAATGTTATAAATTTTATGAATTATTAACTTATGTTTCTCGTGGCCTTTATAGTAAATATAGTTTCCATATATTATGAAAATGCATGAAGACATGTTAAGAATTACTATTTTTATCTAATGATTAAACCTAAAACATAAGGTTACTTTGGAGACCTAAAATTGTCTACAACCTAGTGGTTGAGAGGGTTTTGACCCAAAATATTCTTATATTTGAAATAAATAACTTTGGGACCATTGGAAATAGAACATTAGTTTATAAAAAATAATATTATATCAATACATTCCTTAATTGCCCTCCACCCTCTTATAAAAGGCCACCACCTCAACCCACTTACTCCCACCTCTCTAGCCTCATGGATAGTCCAAATTAGGCTCAAATTATCTCCCAACATCCCTAAATACCTCATAGAAGCCTTACATTAGGAATAAGGATATTCAAGAAATCCTTTAAGCTAAAATCTAAATAATTTACCCGATTTAGAGGCAACATCTTCTCTAAAGTTACTTTACTTTATTTTCCTTCTCCACTCCCTATGATATTCTTATTATTTGATTAAATAATAAATTTTATCCTAAATATAATTGGATTTTGTTATGAGTAGTATTAGATATAAACATACAAACACATCAATCTAATAAATTCGAACATATTGTTTCTTTGTACGGTGAACTACTACCTCACCAAATGATGAGTGTACGATTTTATCCTCCCATGTCTCATGGTGTCCATTATGAGAGAACTATATTTATATATTATATTTATTATATTTATTTTGTATCTATTCATCTGTAATTTTTATTTACTGTATACCTTTATGATTTATATAATGTGTAAATAAGATAATTTTATTTGGGGAAGTGCATACTACCTCCCCCTCAAAGTGATATGACTCGTTCATTCCATACATTGAACATATAAAGGATGGTGTTAATGAAAATATGTAACATATATAACATATGATATTATAATGTAATTATAATATGCCTATATATCATTTAGTTTTCATTCCTTAATAAATGAAATTAGCGTTTATACGTACGTACGACCTACTGTCTCCATGAATGGTACATTTCATTTATTATCTCCAAATGTTATGGATTATTATAAATACATATATATACTAGATATATATGATATTTAAATCACGAATACTATTCTAGATATAATTTTCTTTTGACCACATGTACAACTTTTAATTATAACAATTTCATTTTCAAATCAATTAACAAATATCAAAAAAACGAGCGATATTAACTTAAATAATTAAGTAATTTTTATAATGTTGTAATAAGTGATATAAAAGGAATAAAAATAAACATGAAAAATGTTATGAAGAAAGTATAAATTAACTTAAGTTTATTATTTAGGAAGAAAAATGAATATACATGACAAGTTGGATGCATTGTAACAGACTTCATCTCAATCTATTTTCATTGAGCCATATTTGGATAATATACACCTCATTATTTTATATGATGTATAATAAAACCCTTTTTCCCTTGAGCCTCGGCCCAGTTGGTGAGGTATCCTTATGTTCATCCATGAGACCTAGGTTCAAAATAGTTAGAGGCATATTTCTGGTACTGTAGCAGTGCTGTAGTAGGTACTCTAGAAGAACTGTACATTGTGCGGGTACTATAGCAGAACTGTACATTGTGCATGTACTATAGTAGAACTGTACACTGTACAGGCAATATAGCAGTTACTATTTGGTACTGTAGTAGCCATAAATATTCACTTTGGGCCACTGGTTTGGGATTTTATTCCTTAAGGATATCGGGCCACCCAAGCCTTTAGGTTAGTAGGGATTTCAGGCCACCTTTAAAGCCTTTAGGCCACCTCCAGGCCTTCGGGCCACATGCAGTTGCCCCAGACAAAGTCTACAAAAAAGGAGCATCCCTATAAGAGGATTCATAGTTGATGCACTCACCAGAGTAGAGCCAAATGGGTTTTTCAGAATGAGAGGGTATGGATACACCATCAGTACCATTCCGTGCTTGCACGAGAAGCCTAGCATGACGACCATGTGAAGGTGGAGAGATACTATCATAATGTAGATGTTGGGGTGGGGTAGTTCTTTGTAGACAGTCTGGTTTAATTCCCTAAGACCTTCAAACATGTAATCTCTTAAGCCTATGGGCCATGTAATCTATGATCCTATGGGACTTGTAAGCATTATCCCTCATCCATTAAAAGGGGGGTTATCGAAAACCAATAAAAAATGAAGGCCTTCGGGCCATTCGGGTATAATAAAACCCTTTAACATTTAATTTCATTCAAAGTTAATCTTTTTTTACAAAAAATTTTACTAAATGACAAAAGGAATGTTTTTAACATATGCGATGACAATGAACTCTCCACCGCCATAATCGTTATTGGAAATTTGGCTTCCTTTATAAGACTTAATGATTTTAAATGGAAAAGAAGTCCCTTATTCCCTTTGTGGATTTTTTAGTATTGAAAATGGTTTTTGAATTTGGTTGAGTATTTCAATATCCTGAAATTATTTTTTGTGATTTCAAATGAAATTTTATTAGTGAAATGTTGATATTTGTAGTATTTTATGTCTTATTATTATTGTACAGTTCTTGGAAATTTTATGTGTGGTTACATGATAAACCAATGACGGGTGGTTAAATTATAAGCCAAATGAAGTTTGATTTCATGATAAACCAAGGAAGGGTGGTTACGTTATAACAACCATTGCATTGGGTATGGAAGTCAGCCATATGAATATTCCATTTAGTGATATGTGTGGAAGTTTTCCGTATGGTTATTCTATTTAAGTATTTTTATGTCCCAACATACCTATATATGCTATATATTGCTTTCTATGGGATTTATGGTAATATTTTGGTTACAAATAGGGTACGTAATGATCTTATATCCAGTGAAGTATATTTACTACTACTTAAAGGATAACATTATTACTTTATGATAAAGTATTCATGGTTTTCATGTTATCCCATGACTAATAGTTTTCTTTATTATGTATCCCTTATTGTTTCTATTATGTTCAACCCATGTATTGAAATGTTTTTTATAGTAAATAATAAAGAATAGAGTCAAGGATGTGATCAATGAAAATTTATGTTGTTTTAACATGAAACAATGTCATTCTTCTTTCTAAAGAGTTATTGTTTTTTTGAAAAAAAATAATAGTGACAAGAATTGTCTACTTGAAATATTCAATATGTTATGTATAAGTTATGATCTAATTCTCAAATGATCTGAACTTGAAAAGATACTCAATTTGAATTAATGTCAAATTATTGACTTCTCTCAAGATTAAGTAATGTTTTTGGTCATGGCCTTATAGTTTGTATCAGTGGTAGGTTTTGATTACCATAAAGGTTAGAATATTGGTAATAGAATATCCATAAAATATTTTTACTTTATGGTCAAATTGAAATAATATATCATATTAAAATTACCACATTGCTTCATCTATGATATGTTTGTTCAGAATGGTTATCCACAGAGGAAACATGGAAGCTATGTTGGGAGGGAATATAAAGGGAAATAAACTTCCAGATCAACATCCAGAGATGCTCAGAATCAGAACTGAACAGTTTTTTGCAGTAATGTCTCAGTTGACTGAGGTGATAAATGGTCATAGTTTCCATGCATGATATCAACTAGCCCAACTTCATAGGCATATGCTGGTCATGGAGCATTTCATGAGGCAATGTCCCCCATTATTATGAGGATCATCTGACCATATGCAAGACGAGGGGTGTAATAATGCATTGGAAAATATTTTTGATGTAATGGGTTGTTTAGAAAATAAAATTCTTATTCTAGTTGTTTATCATTTTTATGGTGAAGCTGATCAGTGGTGGTCAAAGATTAAAAATATTAGAGTAATTTAAGAGATTTATTCCATTGAATGGGATAAATTTAAGAATATATTCACTGATAAATATTTTCCTAAGTATTTTTGACTTAGGATAGAAAATTAATTCTTGTAATTGAGAAAAAAGGAGGAAGATTTTGTGGCTACATAGTATGAAAATTTCACCCATTTTCAAGGTACGTCCCAAATTTTATCTGAGTTGTTGATAGTAATATATTTCGGTTTTACTCAGGGTTTAAGTGGAAATATGGAAAAGAATTAGCTTCTAATGAGTTCAAAAGATATGGGAAACTTATCTGATGTTGTAAGAAGTTAGAAATGGATTCTTTCATCAGTTTTTGGATCAGTTTGTGGCTGTGTTTACATATAATATCTTGGTATATTCTAAAATCAAGAAGAACATGAGTATCACTTAAGGAATGTTTTCCAAACCATACAATATAAAAATATTAGTAAGAGTGGATTTTGGTAGAAAAAAATTTATTTCCTTGGTCACATGGTTCCTAAAATGGAATAACTATTGAACCTTCTAAAATAAATGTTGTTGAAGAGTGATCATGACCTAACAATATCACATAGATTCCTAGTTCTCTTGGATTATCAGGTCATTACCAAAGGTTTTTTGAAAAAGTTTTCTAGATATCTTGCACACTAAATAATCAAACCTGTAAAGGTGTTAAGTTTATATGGACAATAGAATTTGATGATTGTTTTCAGAAACTAAAAAGAACCCGGTAAATGATCTAGTTTTTGCCTTTCCTTCTAAGAGTGGTTAATTTTTTTATCTATAGTGATGCATCATTGAATGGACTTGGTTGTGTCCTAATGAACAATCATTATGTAATTGCATATTATTCACTTCATCTGAAACCTATTGAGCTAAATTACCCAACAAATGATTTGGAATTAGCACCTATTTTTTTCATTGAATATATTGAGTCATCATTTGTATGACATAAAGTGTGAAATATATACTAATCACAAAATATGAAGTGTATGTTCACTCAGAAGGAATTAAACATGAGACAAAGGATTTTCCTAGAATTAATCAGCGATTATGATTTCATAATCCATTATCATCCGAGAAAGGAATGTCAATTGGCTGACACTTTGAGTTGAAAGAGTTACGATACATTAACAAGGTTACATTTGAAATGAGATCCTTTGGATTAATATTTGATTAATTTTGGACTAAAAGGGGTTGGTTTAAAGAATTACCTTATTTTGTTTTAGGTGGAAGTGAAATCATCACTATTAGACATAATAAAGAATGCACAGAAAGAATACAGTGAGTTACAAAATATGGTAGAATTTGTTCTGAAGGGTAAGTTACCTAAATTTAACATTGATAAATATTTTGTTTTGAGGATTGTAAAGAGATTTTTTGTTTCTTATGATTCATAGTTGAAGAAAGAGTTGTCATGTGAAGCTCGTAGATCACCATTTTTAGTTCATCCTAGAATTACTAAGATATACATATATCTTTAGAAGTATTTCTGGTGGGATGGAATGAAAAGAGCTATTACTGAATTTACTATGATGTTTTTGATTTGTCAGCTGGTTAAATCAGAGCATCAATTACCAAAAGGGATGCTTCATCCATTTCCAATTACAGAGTGGAAATGAAACAATGTGTCGATGGATTTCGTAGTGGGGTTACCAAAAACATCTTGAGGTAAAAATGAAATCCGGGTTATTGTTGATTAACTGAAAAAATATACTCATTTTCTTCATATTATACATACTCTGCCTCCCAATCAAATTTCATTGTTCTATATTATGGGATTGTCATGTTAAATGGAGTTACCCTCTCCATTGAATCGGATTGTGATCCCATGTTCACTTTTATCTTATGGAAAGGCCTCCAATAGTCATTTGGATCTAAATTAAATTTTAGTACAGATTTCATCACCAATCATTTGGGAAGTCAGAACAAAAAATTCAGACCTTGGAGGATATGCTATGTGCTTGTTCACTGGATTATAAGGGAAGTTTGAATAAATATCTTTATTTGGTTGTTTTTTTTATAATAACAGTTTTCATTCCAGTATAAAGATGTAACCATTTGAGGCATTATATAGAAAGCAGTGTCAAACTATAGCTTGTTGTTATGCATTAAGTGAAAGGCTATTGATGGGAAAAGAATTGGTAGAAGAGATGGAAAAAAATGTTTAGATTAATCATAATCACATGAGGATATCTCAGAGCAGGCAAAAATGTTATATGGATAACCAAAGGAAGGATCTTTCTTTTGAGGTAGGTGATCATGTCTTTCTCAAAGTTCCTCATGGAAAAGTGTAATGTGTTTAGGTAAAAAGGGATAATTGAGTCCGAGATTCATTTGACCCAATGAAATCATAGAGATAGTTGGATCAGTTTCTTATAGGGTGGATTTACCTCTTTGTTTATCCCAGGTAGACAATTTCTTTCATATTTCAATGTTGAGAAAGTATATGCAGGAAGCATCTCATGTTTTGAGTCCAGAGGGAGTTCCGTTGGAAGAGAATATTTCTTATGAGGAATAGCCAGTACAAATTCTTAACCATTGAGAGAAAGTATTGTGGAATAAGGTGATTCATTAAGTAAAGGTTTTGGGTACAAACCATATGGTTGAAGAGGCAACGTGGGAATCAGAAAATTCTATGAGGGAGAAATACCCTCACTTGATTGATAAGTAAATAAAATTGTGGAGGTGTTGTTTCTAAAAGGGGGGAATGATGTAGCATCTCAAGTATTTATAGAATAATATATTTTCATATCTATTAATATTTAAAATAAGGATATTAATTTTACGTTAAAGAGGACACCCGTTCCGATAGTGTACTTGACACACAACAATTGGTTTCTCCGAAATCTTACATTTCACACAATGTTGAGTTATAGAAAAAAATAATATAATAATAATATTATTTCAGATGGTAGTTAATGAATATACATTGTAATGGTGGGAATTAATAGAACTAACTAAAATATGAATATAAATGTTTTTTAATTATATTTAATTTTATATAATAAATTTTTGAAGCGTAAAATTAGAATGAATCCAATTTTAAGCATAAAATACTCTAACATTTTTAAATGTCCAGTTTACCACCTTTTAATGGAGAAACATTTTTAAATATATATTTGGCTAAATTTTCATGTTTTTTTGATAAAATAAATTTCTTATTTAGAAGTGAAAAAAAATTTTACTTTGGTTGAAATTTTTTTATTTTTTCTGATGAAATTCATATTTTTATGAATTATGAAAAATATAAATTTTTAATTCAAAACTGCATTTTCATCTAATTTATTTATTTAGTTATATTATACTTTTAATTGGTTTTAAAGTGTAATTTGATTAAATTTTTATAATTTTATCCAATGTTGGTAATTGGAAGTAATTTCACTTTTATATTTGACATAAATACATGTCAATATTTTGATAGTTATTACTTCTTAAAAACACATTTTATGTTTTTGACAATGAGAATTAATTTTTAATTAAATTTTCCACTTATGTGTTTTGGAATTTGGAAAAATGGATTCCATATTTGGAATTATAATTTCCAAATCGTTTAAATACGTACCTTTTGTTTTAGACACTATGAATAGTAACATCAGTAATTATTTTATTTACCATGGTTAAATGGTAAAATAGGTAAATAAGCGTCAAAATAATATTATAATAATATGAAACTATCCTAATACATGTCCTAAACCAATTATATGAGATATTTCCCACCAGAAGCATCCTTGGATCTATTTTGGTACCCCATGGACCCACTTGGGAGTGATAATGACATGTTATATTAATTACTTTAAAGTAAACAAAAATATAACATAAACACAGATCATTTACTAAAATAATTTTTATATGGGGTAATATAAGGAATATATCCCACCATAAATAATAATTATAAATCTAAAAAGATTTCCTATATCATGATATTTTTTTTTACAATTTTTAGACATAAAATAAATAAATTTATTTACGACATAATGATGATGCAGTGATTGCTTCATTAATAAAGGATTCAAATAAATAATATTATAATTGTAAAAAATAAATTTAATTTGGTTAGTTTTATTCCATACACTAATTTTATGTATTATACTGACATATTATATTTGAGTTAATGCCTTTTTTTGAAGGAATCAGGTTTTTATGGCTTTAATGAAAATCCAATACTTTTTACTGTAAAACATTGACATAAATGAGTTTTTAAAACAAATTCAAATTTTTTAAATGATATAATAGTCTTAAAATATAATATTAGGACAAATAAAATATATAATATTAAAATTTCAATTAATGATCCACTTATGGTTCTCTTGGAATTTTATTGTAAATATAGTTACTATATATTTTTAAAATTCATGAAGACATGATAAGAGATAATGTTTTTAACTAAGGGTTAATGCTAAAAGATAGGGTTACTTTTGTGACCTAAACTATTCTAAAACCAATTGGATGAGACTTTTTTGAATCAAAAACATCAAATATTTTAACTAAATTACTTTTTGACCATTTTAAACTGAAAATAAATTTATAATAAAATAATATTTCAAAATATTCTTTAAGTGGACCTCCTACCTCTTCAAAAGGGAACCACCTCTTCCCAAATAATCACACCTCCAAAGACCCTTTTCTCATCCAACATCTATTAATATAAACCTCCGAAATTTCTCTATTCCTCCTAGAATCCTTATCTTTGGCATAAGATAATTCAATAAATCCTATAGTATAAAATCAAAAGAAGTCACCTGATTTAGAGGTAACATCTTTTCTCAAGTTTCATTCCATTATTTTCCTTCTCCAAACCCAATAATCTTCTTATTATTTGATTAAATAATAAAACTAGTATCCTAAATATACTAGGATATTTTTATGATAATTAATTTAACTATAGTTACACTCACCTCCATCTAATGGATACGAACATTCTGTTTCTGTGTACGGAAAACTACTGCCTCACGAAATGATGATTGTTCGATTTTCTTCTAACATATCTAATGGTGGATATTATGATTGAACTATATTTATATATGATATATATGATATTTATTTTTTATCTATGAATCTTTAATTTTTATTTACATTATACCTTTAAAACTTCCATAATGTGTAAATACGATAATTTCATTTGATGAAGTGCGGGCTACCGCCCCCTCAAAGTGATATGACTCGTTCATTCCACACATGGAATGTATAAAGGATGGTGTTAATGAACTTACGTAACATATATAACATATGATATTATAATTCAATTATAATTTACTTATTTATAATTTAGTTTTAATTACTTAATAAATGAAATTAGCGTTCATGCATACGTACGATATACAGTATCCATGAATGATACATTTCATTTATTATCTCCAAATGTAATGGACTATTATAAATAAATTTATATACCAGATATATATGATATTTAAATCATGACTACTCTTTTAGTGATAATTTAATTTTTACCACATGGACAACTTGTATTAATAAAATGTTCATTTTTTACTCAAGAACCGAATATCCACAAAACGACCGATATTAACATAAATAATTATGAAATTTTTATAAATTTATAATAAGTGATATAAAAGGAATATTAATAATATTGAAAAATTTTCTAAAGAAAGTATAAATTAACTTATGTTTATTATTCAAGAAAAATAAGAAAGAAACATGATTATGCGGACACTAGGTAAGGGAATTCATCTCAATCTCCTTTAACTAAGTCATATTTTGATAATATTCACATAATTATTCTATATAGTGTAAAATAAATCCCTTTTACATTTAATTTCTTGACAGGTGGTTTCACGGCTCAGGTGATTGGGGCCCGAAGAAGGTGGCTCGTACCTTGATCATGTAGGCCGATTGTTGGTGAATCTGGCAGGCCAAGAATATTCTGATAAATAATGAGGTCAAATACTCTAGAGAGTATATCATCATCTACATGAATACCCTTCTTATTGACATAGGATGTATCTTCAGTAAGTGGTGAGAGGCTCATTTTCTTCGCTAGATGCATGAGAGGCAACAAGGCACCTAGACAGTGGGAACTAGTGAAAAAGTCCATTGGTTCTGATGGAACCCACCATCTAGGGGTCTCAAGTTGAACAAAAATGGGTCTTGTAGTATGGGGGTCTTGTGAAGGGGTGGAGTAGTCCGAGACTCATAAGGCTCGGTCTGGTTAGCCTTCTCCTCTCACCTCAGCCATGATTCTTCTCTTCAGGCCGAAGCCATGGCTCTGCTACCAGGTCTTTCACTCTACCACCAGGAAGGTATTTCCTTTTTATAGGTTGAAATAGACTAAAATATTCTCCATGATGAATTAAATACACTTTTACCCACTCTTTGGTCTATTACCTATATCATTATTAAATTTAGAGGTATGATCACCAAAACTACTAATGTGATGAACTCCCGAAGGGAATGAAACTAGGTTAAAGACTATCTTGCATCATTGGATGCTATTGAACAGTACTTGGTTTGTGTACATAATGTCCATACTCTCAAACCCGAAGGGGTGAACTTTATCATGGGGGGTGCCCTCGTCCTACACCATTTTAGTCCTCCTTTGGCCACTTTCATGATGGGTTTTGGGGTTTAGTGGTTGGTTTTTACCCCTATTATTTATTAAAAATTTAAATGATGATGATGAAAAGTATTACTTTATAATAAAGTATTCGTTGTTTTCATGTTATAACAAAAATAACAATTTTCTTTCTTATGTTTCCATTACTAGGTTTTGATGTTGACCCCATGTTTTGAAATGTTTTTCATATGACATAAATATGAATAGAGACAAGGAAGAGATCAAGAAAGAGATATGCTATTAAAAAAATGAAACGATGTCATGTTTCTTTTTAAAGAGTTTATGTTTTTTGAAAAAAGATTGATGGTGATTAGAAGTGTCTACTTGTAATATAAAATATGTAATGGATATGTTATTACTTAAATTCTCTAATTTACTAAACCTAAAAATATTCTCGATGTGAATTAAAGTCAAATTATTGACTTATCGCTATATTTTGTAATGTTTACTACCATGAACTTATAAAGAACATCCATTTCTGGAGGAAAAGGATGAATCCCTACAATCCTACACATGTGTAAGAGGTAATACATCTTACTACTTTCGGTTTTTCTCAAATTCATATAGATTGACATATAAAATTCACATACAACATAATTTTCTTATAGTATATAATAGAATATAATTCCATATTCATGTCTTTATAAAAAAGGTATACAAAAAAGCTAGTGGTCATCATACATCCAATGAGTTCTAGAATAATTTGAAAATAATATGTAAATAAAATATCAATGTTAAGGATTCAAAAAATCAATTATGATGAATAAAATTTGAATACATAAAGATTAATTATAATGAGAATATTGAATATTAAATCACCAGGATTTATAATATTTTTACTGAACTTTGAGGGTTTGGTGAGGGAATATATGACTCCAGCACTATCAAAAATATTAATAGGAATTTTATTGATATATTTAAACCCAAAATTTGAGCTTGGATGATTGGGAGTATTCTTACTTTTAAAGGGGTTTATAATATTATCAATTATTTTGAAATGGGAATATCCCCAATGTTTTAGAATAATAAAATGTTTGTGATGGACTTTATGTCCATGATTAAATGAAAAATTAATAAATAAGCAGTTTCTAAGTGAGATAATTTAAAATATGATGATTAAGAATGTTTTAACCAAATTATTTCTCTTCCATCAAAGAGGTTCAATAAGGGAAACTGGAAATAAAAGGGTAAAAAATCAAGGCTTAAAATATTTAATGAATAAAGTGAATTTTCAATGGATCTTTTAATAAAAAAGGCTAAATAATTCCAATCATATGGAGAGAAGGAGAATACAGAAATATAGAAAAATTGTCAAAATAAAAATAATATTTCTAGTAGTAAAGGATAAAATATTGTGTGAAAGAGGGGGAAATATTACTTATCAAGAGTTTTGGTGATAAATTTACATATATTAATCTTGTTAATGGAAGATTAGATTCCTCACGAATTCCTTATAGAGAAGAAAAAACTGAGATGGAATGAAAACTGAGAGGTGAGTTTGAAAATTGTCTTGAGTAGATTAAGTAGTTCATGAAATAAAAAATAATCTTGATGAAAGAGTAAAAATGTTGATAATAAAAATAATAAACATATAAATAAATAATCATTATATTATGATAATACCATGAATAAAATGCTGGTAAGATTTGAGAAAGACAATATTATGTGTGATATTGAAGAGAAGTTAGAGAGAAATGTGGAGGGTTTTTCCAAGACCAAAATAATTTTTCTTGGGTACAAAACTCTTTATAAAAAATATCTCATAATACTTATAAATGTTTATAAAGGATAAATTATAATATTCTCATAATGGTGGGATGAAGGGTTCCCACATATAAGATAAAACTACACCGAATAAATATTATGATAAGATTTTTATCTCTAATAGTCTATGTGATAAAATAAAGGAACAACAAATTAAAAAAAATCAAGTGAAAATAGCTCATGAAAATCAAATTATGGGAGAAATATTCCAAGTATACCATTGACCCAAAGGAAAAATAAAGCTCAATACAAAGGAAGAAAATAATAATATTTTTAATACATATTCACTTTTAAAATGGGAAATATCAATATAGATGTTTTTCTTATATTATAGGAGGTATGTACACATATACTATTCATTCTAGTTTAATATTTCAGACATTTGGAATATTAATGAACCAAGGTGGAATTTATTATGTAAATTTGGAATCATTCTAAATGTAAATCAGTAATGAACATACTTGTATCAAATCTATCAACAAAAAATATTCAGTATTTAGTAGATATTTTTTAAATATGTTGTTATGACATTTATAAAGTTGAGGGTTTAATGACTATGATACAAATATAAGTCTTATATTCTATGAAAGGGACGAAATTTTCTTAAATAAATTAGGGTAAGGTAATTTATTCTAAGACTTATAAGGTTTTAAGTTATAGGAATAAGGATTCTAATAATGTCAAAATGGAGGACTTAAAAATACGTCTTAATAAAAAAATGTATAAAAATACTGAAGGAATATACAAGGGGAACTGATAAGGGATTAAAAGTGAGTTCATAAGAATATGCTTCCATTTATGATAACATATCAATAAACATTGGTAATTTTAATTTTCATGGAAAATATTGTGAAAGGTCTAAAAATATGGGTCATAAAACAAAAGATTTTATAAATATATAACCATCCTAAGAATAATTCATAGGAAGGTATATCCCAGAATCAATTAATGAAATTTTCCTGATTTCGGAGGTGGATAAAACTGGGCCATGTAAAGAAGATATTCAATATAATAAATAAGTAATGATTTTTTTGATGCTCAAAATTGACAATGTAGTATAAACAAATCTTTCCCTGATGAGTTTAGATGAAAATAGAATCATTGTTTGAGAATAAAATCTCATCTCAGTTGTTATTTTGGATTAATCAAAGAGGTTCCTACTTATTATCTATTGTGTTTTTTATTTACAAAAAAATTTGTGGGAATTGAATTAGTGAAATAAAATTTTCATTGTAAGATAAAAAAAGTTTTATTTCATGGGGTGTTATTATGACTAGGATGTTGATAAATTGATTTCACCCCTTGAGGGGAGCGGGGGTGGCATGGGGTGAATATGTTATTTTATATAAATTTGTATGATAAGCTATATGAATATTTAAAATATGTAAATTATATAATGACCCCTTAAATATGGATACTGATGTTTTTATCACAACTATATCCAATAATTTTATATTCATTAAATGTTTTTTAATGTGGGCTAGGTTTGATGAAAAGATTAGATAAATTTTGTGTTTTAGAAGTTGTTTTTTTTAATTTTATTTTTTTGTTTATATTCATGAAGGTAATTTATTTTCTTGATAAATCAATTATCAATATCCCCTAAATAAGAATTTGGGAATAAATATTTTTGGAAAAAATTGTCACCCGAAGTTAATTCACTCATGTAATATATTCCATGTTATCCCACATAGAGATAGAGCTGACTAACTAATGGATGATTTATAGAAAAACATGTGGTTCCATCCTTCTCTTAAATCTGTTATAAGCTATAAATCATATCTAGAAAAGGGAGAAGATGTTTAGATGTGGAAGAAGCCGGAGTAAATGAAAATTACCCACATCAACATTGTATTTGATATAAATAATGAGTGAAAAAGGGAACAAATATTAACATAAAATGATTTGATGTGATATTTAAAAAAATCCCAAGGGGTAATTTTTATTCAAAAGGTATTGGGTTGTATTTGTTCTCAGTAATAAATAATGGTGTTAATGTTGATTTGAATTTTTGTTATATGAACTATGGTGAGATTTTAGAGTTTCTTCCATATTTTTTGGAAATGTATTTGAGGAAAAATTAATGAGTTCACACTAGGTGATATTAAATATGCAACATCCCCATCCCAAGTATCCTAGAGGTGGTGGTTATTTTTTACTTTAGAACTATATACAAGAAATCAAATCTCAAAGTACCCAATATTTTTTTAGTCTTGGTATACTAGACACATACATGTAATTTAAATTATATTTTAAAACAAAAAATACATAAAAATATCTCATTAATATTTTCATTATTCCCATCAGTTTATCCCAATATACAAATCACAAAATAATTATTTGTATCTTGGGGAAAATAAAACAAAATAAATTGGTGATCTTGGATGCCTAACAAGGGTATGTGTATAATAGATTCTTTGAATAAATAAGGAATAATAAATATTTCGTGGTAAATAAATGAAACAAATTCCATTAAATAAATATATTGATCATAACATGGAAAGAATAAATTATGATCAAATAATTAAATATAAGATTCACATGAGTTTTAACCTTAACCAAGATTATTCTAAATAATGAAAAAGTTCATCTTATTTCACTGACTGAATTAATAATGATGGAATTCAAGACTCCATACATCTGAAAAATACCATGAAGGCCTCATTCCAATTCCCCATATAGTCAAGTACTCATGATAAGGCATCTTAACTAAATGGGTGAGGCCTCATCAAAATAACCAAGCTAATTTGACTCATGAGAGCTACTGATACATTTAGAGGCTATATAGTCCTAGGCCCCACAAATTACATAATATGTCCAATTCATTCCTCGTATGGAATTGGTGAACCATAATAAAAAAAACATTTACATTGAAAAACTAACATATGAAATGTTAATATGTACCATAATCAATAAATGTAATTATAAACCATCTAGATTAATATGGTGAATTGTAATAAAATTGTACATCCCCAATCAATATGATTACAAACCATCCAATAAAATAATAAGGATGGTATAAATACAAAATATACCAAATGGGTAAAAATTAAAATAAAGGTATGATGTTGTTGATGAATATAAATACCATAAAATTGTTATTAAAACATTTTTGAGAGAAATATCCTTTTCACTTTTAAAATATCTTTTAATGAAAAAATTTAAAATTTTTTTTCAAAATTTTTTTTCATTGAAAAAATCCTTTGAAAAATTATAAAATAATATTTAAAACATTGATTGATTATGACTGTGTAATTTTTTTTTCATTTCATACACGTTAAAATTATACATGCCCTATAATTTTATACATATCATTACATTATTTTAAGAATAATTAATCATCAAATTACATGCCATGGATCATAGATTCTAGGGTCTTGGAGACTAGGAACATAATTAAAAATCATGAAATAAAGAAAATTATTTAAACTTCATTATGAGCTCCTAACTTTCATTGAGCACATACATATACATATGATAACCTAGGGAAAACATTAACAAACATGATGAGATAAAAAACCCTGTAAGGTAATAAGAATATGAATAAAACATAGCCATTGTTTAGAAGGAATAACAGGATGACATAAAAGTAAAGGTACATGAATAAAAATAAGGAAGAAACTCATGTATATCATGGGAAAATATAATCATGGCATCATTGTAATATGTAAACAACATATAACATGACATAAACATGAGTCAAGGCTAACCACCAAAACTATATAACACGGTGGACAATATCCCATAAAGGAATATGGTTCACTCCATGTCTGAACATGAAATATCATGAGACATGACATTACCAAATGAATTGGATCACTATCTGGCCGAACCAATCATAAAAGTTTCTTGAATATAGGTTCCACATTATAAATCATAAATAAGGAATCAAACATGAACATAAGGGTTACCCCTGGAAATAATAGGGTATCATAATATTGTCAAAAGGAAAAACATAAGAGAATATAATAATGGTCTCCATTAAACAAAGGATTTTTAATCATACATGAAAATTAATAAGGTAAAATATTCATATATCCTGATAAGTGATATCAAAACAAAGTAAATACTAATAAAAATAGTGCTTTTGAAACATTATAAATAAAACATGTTAGTGCAGGTTATGGAAAATATAAAATATTATTTAAAATGGAAAATGCATAATTGTTTGTATCAAAACATAAATGATCCTAGATATATTTTCATACTGAAATTAGTTATTCTAGAAACAGAATTTTGTATTAAAAAATATTATCTAGTCTACATGTAAATCGGTTAGAAATCAGGATGTTCCCTTGAAATGGATTGCCTTATGAGGAAGAATTGAGAAGCGAACCATAACAAAACATATATTTCCAAGAAAAAAGTAGGATGGAATGATCTGGATACATAATTTTGGAACATATAACCAAATTATAGAATAATTATATAATAATATAAATGGGTTACATTAGGCTAAATACATGGAAATAGTAATGAGTAGGAAAAAATGAAGGTTTGGGTAGAATCCATTACCTTATGTATGAAACAGTTTTGTACATGATCATAATGTCATGAGTAATTAAATTAGATCCCTAAAATAGTTAATTAAATCCATTTTCTGCATTTAGGTTATTTATTATAATTTTATTGAGCTCATTTATAGACATTTTGATGAGTTATAGTATTCAATTTCATCATTTAGGAGTATTAATTTCCTTGGTTTTCATGATCTGTTAACTTGTTTACTTAAATGGAAAATCTTGTAAACTATGGGTAATTTTATAGAATTTAAATTATATGTAATTAATTATATTCCATAGTTTAATTTTTCCTATATATAATTTGGTTATATTATAGAATGATGAATCATTAGATAAATTGTTAAAGATAATCGTTTTGGTTATTTTAGAGAATCTCCAATTGCGAATAACTCATTTTTTATTATATTGTATTATGTACATAAAAGGGTTACAGAGCATTAAATAGTATTTAATATTTATATTTTAATATTTTTCATCCATAAAAATGGTTTCATGAACAGATTTTAAGGCAGTAATAGAAATTTAAAACTCATCGTCCTTGAATGTGATAAATTAACACATCACAGAAGATGTTCTTTTAAACAAAATAGGGAGGGGAGAGAAATGGTGATGGGTGATTCTATTAATATAATAAAATTAAATTATATTTAATATACTATAGTCACCATGCCACACGAATATGGTGTGATGAGTAGAGAATAAGAAATTGGAATAAAATTAATGAAAAGGGTGTGGTTTTACCTCTTGAATTTTTCCTCCTTGAGAACCTCCATAGGGAAATTATTTTGGACATTTAATCAGACCAAGGGATCCTGGAATTAGGGAATGGGTTTGGGAAGATTATTGAGATGAATTTGGAAAAGGATCAATGCTTTAAAGGTGTGAGGAAAATAGACGGTGAGGGGTGGTATTTATAGTGGAGGTGAACAATGTTTTCTCATTATTTTGTTCATTAGATAATTATTTTTCCTCAAGACTATTAATATTTTGATAATTATAACATAAAATAATAACATAAATAGGTATATTAAAGATTATGGTCTTAAATCATCCATACATAATCTATGAAACCATAATTCAAGTATTTAGCATTTATCGTAAATTGTTGTATTTTACTAATAACAAAAATTCATGTATTTTATAAAAATACACAATAAAAATAACCCTAACCATTTTTTAATGTGTAGAATTTAAAAATGAACACCATTTTATGAAAATAATTTTTTAAATATTATAAATTTTATTTTAAATTAAAATCATCTTTTACTCAAAAAATACAGATTTGAAACTTATAAATGAATTTATAAAACATTGAAACATTAAATAAGGCCTAAAAAAATTATCTTAAAATCAAAAGACAACAAAAATATTAATTTATAAATACATTTTATGCTAATAAAATTTTCATTTAATTTATTAAATTCATCATAAAATTTTAAATAAATATTTATGAATTATAAAATTACCAACACTTAATTGATAAATCTTAAAACATTTATTTAGTTATACCATGATATATTTATATCATACATTAATTTACAAGATGCTTAATTTTTCATTACACTTTCCCATGTGAGGTTAGTATTAATTTAGTTTCTTTACTATTAATAATATTCAAATTACTATTCATAAGTTCATGTTACTATTTCATGGGAATAAGTTCTTTATCTTCTAAAAATACCTCTTATTTTATTTATAATGTTGTTATTGTATTCTTAATGTGATTTTATGTGATTATTCTATATGAAGTAACTATAATAAGGAAATTTCCATTGACAGAATTCAGGATAATTACATTGTCTGCCCTTATAAAATTTATCCCTTGAAATTTATTTTTAAATTCTATGTTGAAAATAGGTGAGAAAACATCACTGTCCTAACTTTCTCTAGTACAATTTTTCCTTTTCATACATATGGTTCAACAATAGTACATTGACCAGATGAGTAGTCTTTTTCTATAAAACTTTATCTCTATAATCCAAGATCTTCATTTGCAGCTCCTCATAAGAGAGATTATTCTCCAATTGTACCACCTATAAATTTAGTACATGTGAAGGATATGGTATGCACATACTAAAAATGGATAAATTAAATATATCAGGTACTTGAGACATTGTTGGTGAAACTGCCAGTCAATAGGCCACAAATATGATATTATAAATGTAGAGACCCGTATCTTGACGTACATGGACATTACATTACATTTGCGGAATACTTAGTACATAACAAAAACACACACTAAAGGATCGTAATAGTTTAGTGTCTTTGGAAACTCGGAACGTAATCTTCTAATCGTGGTGAAAGTTCTTCAATATCTCCCATAAAGGTCATCCCTTTTTTTCTACCTAAAACCTTTCTTTATATCCTGGGGAAAAGAAAACATAAAAGGGTGAGCTCAAATGCTCAGTAAGGGTAAACAAAGGAAATATCAATCACATAATTTTCATAAGAACATAACATTTTTGGAAATCTTAACCTGCAAAAGAGAGCATAATTTCATAACATGGGATAAATCATAGTAGTGAAATGAAATCATAACTTAAAACATTACTCATTGTGGCATACACACATAATCATAGAGAATCATTTCTTGTTAGTCAAGACTCATTGCCAAGACTATCTTAGTGGACAAAGTCCCTTTCTGAATCGAGTAATCCTCGTTTCAGTCCTGTTTCACTGAACCGGTATAACCTACCATTCCAGCCATGTCTATCTCATGAGATATAAAATCTTTACCCAATGCATTGGAGGGAGATATAGGTCCCACCCATCTCTTAATGAATCCTTTCTTATGTGTGCCACAAAATCATAAATCATACATCATTTCATAACTCATGTAATAAAAATGGGATTCTTAAACAACATGACATCATAAAACCATTCATATAAGATAAAGGAATTCATAAACATAATTCCATCACAACATAGTCAAATCAATGTAAAAATATGGATAGAAACAGAACTCTTTATTATCTTAGATGGAAAATAATTTTGATAAAACACTTGAATTGAATTCTTGAGGAAAATATCCTTTCTTCTTCAAAATCAATTTCTTTTCACAAAACATCATGCAACTTTAAAAGAAAGAGATTTTATTGAAAATAGTCATGAAATATTTTAGAGGAAGCTTCATGAAAATAAGGCTTTATAAAACAGTAGAAATCCGTTCGTGCCGTATAAGTTAAAAAAAAAACATTCTTCGTACTTTTGTCGGAAAAGTCAAAAAGTACCTCGTACGACAAAAGATTCCTTTCATACATATTACTAAAAACTCACCGAAGGGTAAAAATGGATTTAAACAATTGTAGGTGGATGGAAATAATATTACATTTTGATGAAACATGGATGTGGATGATAAAATACACCCCAGTAAATACCAAAGTATAAACAATCTCGGATAAAAATGAGATTGTGATATTTCCCTTACCTTAGGTCCAATTTGCTTCGTATGTGTCCGAACCTCCTGTATAATGATTTAAATAATGTCATTGACTTATTACAGAATCATGATATCATATATGGTTCACTTATGACATTATATTACCCGTTCTTTTGTAAATTCCATGTTAAAGAAGCGTTTTGGGTAAAATCGTTTCATTTATCGTAGGTGTTTTGACTTGTTGTTCTTGACATCATTATTACTTATATCATGATTTACTTACTTCCAGAATATAAAATATGATTTATATATCATATATATTCAGTATATATATATATATAATAGATAGATAAATAAAATGAAAAACACCGTTCATGGAGACGGTAGTCCGTACGTACGCATGAACGCTGTTTTTCTTTCCTTATTGTCTTGAAATGGAAGTAAGTAGATGACATACATATGTATATATATATACATAAATCCAGTAGCTTTATAATGTCATGTATTTCATTATTATTTCTTATATATACATTATAATCATTCTTAAATGGTTAACATGGAGAATGAATCTCATCGCGTCGTGGAGACGGTATTCCGTACGTACGCACGAGCGATGATATCATTTCTATAAATATTGAATTGAATTGGAGTGGATTATAAAATATATCAGAATCATTATGATGTTGTAATAACTATGTATAGTTATTCTTTACACCATTATACCCATCCATGTAAGGTGGTGGTGGAAAATAGATTACACCACGGCGTGGAGACGGTATTCCGTACGTACGCACGCGCGGTGATTTCTTTTTCCGTAGGATGGATAGATGGTGAAATAGGGTTGTTTCATACTTATAATAACATATCAGTATATGAGTGATACTGATGTTATTACTTCATAATGAAACAACCTAATAAGAATAAGTGGAAGAAGAAATAAAGATGAAAGAATTGGTAACGGTAATTACCTCTTCTTTGAAGTGCCTCTTTGAGACCTCCTCTTAGGGCACTAGAATTGGTCTTTGAGGAAGACCAGAACCTCTAGGATGTTTCTAGGGAAGTGGAGAAGGGATTTTGGCAGGGGTTGGCCGAGCTTGAGTGCTCAAATTGGTGTGAGGAGGAGGGGGAGGAGGTGTCCTTTTATAAGGGAGGAGAGGGGCACCTTAGGAATTCTTAAAAATATTAATTTATAATAAATATAACCCCACTTAAAAACCTCCAAAAATGACTCATATTAGAAGCTTAGATGAGATAGGGTTGTAATCTCATCAACCAATCAAATTTATACATGTTTGGATCTTATTTTAAACCTTATCAATTAGATTTAACTCTAAGTTAAATAATTTAACTTTTACCGTGTCTTTTTGTTTTCTTTCACTATATGGTTAATACACTTACTATATCATGCCAAACGAACCCCAAATTGTATATTATTAATACATATATCCTTATCTAAGTCATTTGGCCGAACCTTAGATTTTTAGGAATAAAATAACAATTAATAATATAATATTTTATTTAAAAACTATTTTGTGTCAATTTTGACACTATTTGATATATGATTTTTTTGAAAGTCATAAAAGAATTATATATTCGAACCAAGTTGATTAAATCAACACTAATATATCATAGTAACCTAGAAAATTAGTGGAATTCATAAAAAGTCTTAAATTACATTTATTTTGGTATTTATATTATCAATTATGTCAATATTTCATTAATAAGATAATTACTGCATCATCTTTGTGTCATAAATAAATTATATTATATGCTGTCTAAAAATTACAAATAAAATACCATCATGTAGGAAATCTTTTTAGCTTTCTAATGAATATTTATAGTCGAATTTATCTTATGTATAACCCCATATTAAAAATGATTTACTTATTAAACTTTGATTTTAACTATTTTAACCCTTCTTTAAATAAATTAATAATAAATGTCCTAATCTAATCCAAGTGGGCCTAAATGGTCATATTTTATTCCTAAGTTTGTTTTTGGTCGAATTACACTTGTCCAATAGAATTAGGACATGTGTTAGGGTAATATTAATATCATATTTACCCTTAGTTACCCTATTTACTATTAACCGTGGTAAAAAAAGTAAAAAGTTACTATTCACCAAAAAATTATTTTCATCTCATTGAACCACATTTTAGTCCTTGATATTAACCGTGTCTCTCGGATTTTCGAAATTCCATTCACAGAAGTGGTAAAATTAAGTTTTATGCAAAATTCAGTTTTTAACCTACCACTTAGTGGTTTCACTATTCATCAAAAATTGAAAGTTTTCAGAAAAATGCCAAAATTTCATCCTAAGCTATATTTCATATTCGGAATTCAAAAATGAAGTCTATTTTACCAAATTCATAACATAGAAGTTGAATTTTATAATTAAATCCCGTTATTAAAACAAATAGCGTGTTTTTACGAAACAATATCTATCAAAAGATTGACACTTGTTTATGTCAGGTTTAAATGTGAAATTACGTCCAATGACCAACATTGTATTAAATTGTAAAAATATATTCTAAATATACTTTAAAACCACTCAAATTAATAATTTATCACTATTAATTATTTCGATTAAAAAAGTTGTTTTTAATTATAATTTAGTAATTTTCACTATTCATCAGAATATGAAAGTTATCCGAAATGTACCAAAATTTCACCTTAGGCTAAATTCGATACTCTGAATCCAAAAATGAAATCCATTTTGAAAAATAAAATTTACAAAATTTCAAAAAGTGGTTATTACTATTCATAACGGCTAGTTTTAATAGCATATCGCTGTTTAGTGAAACTCGTTATTCCGTACTACACACACTATCGAGGAAGGTTGCGATTGCGTGTAATGCAAGGCAAGTCAAGGATGCATGTTGTTCAATCTCCTTTTGGTGTAGCGTACAACACAAGACATTAATAAAATTAAAAAGAATATTTTTCATAAAATCTTGGGCTGTTACAATAAAGGATCTCAAAGGCGTCAATACACATGGTACATAGTTTCCTTTCTTCAAAAAACTCATGATCTTATTCCATGGTGATATATAGAGGAATACCACGTGTCCACCCTTAAACTCAAGGTATCGTTGACGATTTTCTGCATTTCTCTTGTTTGAATTTGGGAAGCCTTAATTTTCTTCTGAAGGGTACACACCTTCTCCACGATTTCTTCAACCATTTTTAGTCCTCACAGCTTATGTTCACCGACATCACCCCAGCATCATGGCGTTATATATATCTTCATATAAATGGATTCATATGGATCCATTTTGATGCTAGAGTGAAAACTATTGTTGTAGGATAGTTTTTTCAGTAGAAGATGTTGGTCCCATTCTCTATTGAATACCATTGAACATTCCCTCAACATGTATTATACTGTATGAATCGTCTATTCAGATTGTCCATTAGTTTGAGGATTATAGGCCTTACTGAAGTTTAGCTCAGTTCTTAGAACATGTTCCATACTTTTCCAGAGACTTGAAGTGAATCTAGGATCTTGATAAAATACAATAAATAGTGGTACTCCATGAATCCTTACCACTTCTTTCATGTATATTTCTGAATGTTGATCTAGTGATAAGTCCTCTTAGATTGTGATAAATTGATCTGTCTTTATTAGACGATCCAAAAAAACCTATATAGAATTTTTTCTTATGGATATCCTTGGTAGTCTAGTGACAAATTCCATAAAAATGTTATCCCAATTTTTTTTATGGGTATTAGTTTCATCATCCCCTTATAATTTTTATATGCAGAATTCACCTTCTAACATACTAGACACATTGATGTATATTCATAGATCTCTTTTCCATATTTTCTGAGAAATAATTATCTTATAGATCGTGATACATCATTGTGCTCCCTAGATTAATAGGGAAGGTTGAACAATGTGCTTCATTTAGAATCTCCTTCTTTATCTCTGGATTGGATGGTATCCATATTTAAGACCAAAATCTTATAACTCATTCCTCATCCATTTTGAACCCTTATGATTTTCTTTTTATCATGGCTTCCAATTTCCTATGAATTCTTCACATCATTTCTTTGAGAATCCATTATTTTATATATAAATTATGGTTGAGCTATTATTTGAGAAATAGAGGATTTTGTTCCTCCCTTGATGATTCCCATGTCCATCCATTTCAAATATAATAATATTGGATCATTCTCAATTCTCATCATTGATAAAGATGGAGGATTATTTGTTCGTAGAGAAGATTCTACCTTATTTTCCATAGCAGGATGTTACTGGATTGAGAATTCATAAAAATTGATGATATCTAACAATCTTTGTTGTCTAATATTGACCTCCTTTGGTGTGATTGAATATTTGAGACTCATATGATTAGAATATATTTCACACTTCTCCACAAAGAGATAATTCCTATATATTTTTAACTCAAAGATCATAGCTTCCAAATCCAAATCATGTGTGGGATAGTTTTTCTCATGGATTTTCAACTACCATGAGGTGTATGATATA
Organism: Viscum album; assembly: GCA_963277665.1. NCBI lineage: Eukaryota > Viridiplantae > Streptophyta > Magnoliopsida > Santalales > Viscaceae > Viscum > Viscum album. The sequence goes on along the minus strand of OY728139.1, from coordinate 681,007,784 downwards.
ATTTTTTCATTTTTCATCAAAACATTGTATAATCCATAATTTGAGGAATATTTGTACACGAAAAATAGTTCATAAATTTTTGGAAGTGTAATTACAGGTACAGTGATTAGCCTAATCATCATCACTTTGAATCATTCTTCATATTCACAGGTCTATACAAACTTCACTATTTTATTAGTCATCCTGGTTTGTGGGTTTGATAATCATGATAATTTCATCACAATTCATTGGTAATTAATATCTAGACCATGTAAACTATGGATATCTGTTATATCTGTTGGACTGGGCCATGCTTTGATTTCCTATGTCTTGGAAGAGTCCACAAATATACTTTTTCTAGTGATAACATTCCCTAAGAATGATAATTCCACCATCCATAAATCACATTAACTATAATTTTTTTTTAACATTTCTACCTTCACAAAGTCTTTATAAAGGTATTGAAATGAACATCATTTCCCTCATTTATCTTTGATTATATCAAAATATCATTAATAAAGAGTACCAAATTTTTTTGTGGTAATCTCTAAAGACTATAATCATTAAAGCAACAAAAATTAATGGTGCATTAGTGATTAATAAAGGCAAAACTGTGATCCCATAGTGTCTGTATCTCATTTGAATTGTAGTATTGGAAATATCTTCCTTCCTCACCTTTAAATAAGGACATCCTGAACGAAGGTTCACCATAGAGAAATAACTGGGCCCAAAAGTTGATCAAACAAGTCATATATCTTATATTATTGATACTTGTTCTTTATCAATATTTTTTTGAGATCATGATAATCAAATTATAGGTTCATTAATCCATACATATTCTAGATGAAGAGGAGTAGAACACCCCATGGTGAAGCACTCAAGCATATAAAACCCTTATCTAGATTATCTGGTAACTAATTCATCTATTTGTATAGCTAAATAGTGGTTATTATATATTGTTTCCTTGATATAGGAAAATACCTAGGAATAAGTTCAACTTAGAACTCAACATATTGATCTAGAGGAAGACCAAGAATCTATTTGGGGAACATGTTAGTGTAATCCTTCACGACGGGTATGTCTTTGTTCATGATTATCTCCTTATTCTTAATCATTTATTTTATAAATTCTTTCTTATAATGAAACAATATCCACAATTGAGATGATGATTTTTATAGAGAGGCATCCTCCTCCTTACACTTTTATAGAATTGGAGGATTCTTTCGGATGTGAAGTGTAATATCCCATTCATGACATTTGACATTGGATTTGTAAAATGATATCAAATAAATGACCAATATGGCATCAAAATATTCCAAAGGGAGTATGAAAATATTCTCTGGGAGGTTCATCACAAAAAACATAATCGTGGATGAGTTATATACTTTGGATGCAATAATTTTCTCATTTATTGTTCTTACAGATATCTCAGCAACCATATTTTTAGGCGGTGATTAAATAATTATAATAAACTTGTAAGATATGAATAAATTCATAGAACCAAAATGAAATATTATGTTAGCTATTCTTGAATGTATTACCAGTTTATGTGTCACCAAATAATTATTGGGATCCACCTTAGTAGTAGTGAGAAAATATTCCCCTCCCAACTACCTTGGAGGTTGTTGTTGATTACCTCCAACAACCCTAGTCTTAGAAAATTGGTTTCCAAAATTCCAATGTTCCTTAAAATTGGAACACTACACTATAGGATGATCATTGACATGGACCTTCCTTTATTCCACTACATTAATTGGATTCTTCATACCCTCTTAACAATTATTAGTCATGTTACCTGATCTTCCATATATAAAGAATGTCTTCCTTCCCTTTTTTGCAACTTCCAAGATGCTTCTTCCCATAATTTTGACATGTAGGATGTTGGGTCTTCTTTCCATAATGGGATTTATCAGCTGATGCACTCATATTAGAATTCATTTTCGTCTATTTTCCATTGGAACTAAGAGACCACTTAGAGTCTCAGATATCCATTTCATCCTTAAGGGAAGAACATAAAAACTCCTCATAGATATCAATGTACCGAATCACCAAATCTTTTCATTTACATATATTTAATCTTTTAAAGAAGCAATACACCTTGATTTAAGTTTTAATGACCATGATATAGGTGTATCTTTCATTCCTATTTTATTCATATTCCCTTAGTATGATGAATTCACTTTCCATTTTAATATAGAGGTTTCAGTGAAAATATTTTTTGAAAAATACTTTTTGAAATATTCCCATTCCATGGAATAAATTTCCTCCTTGGACATTGTGTTGTTTTAAGTTCCCAAAACTGAGCGGCTTCCCAATAAAAATTATATACCTTCATATAAACTATATCTTTATATAAGAACTGGATGATTGAGAATATCTTCACAATGGAGTTAATCCATTGTCCTATGAGGAGGGGATTAGAGAGTCTACTAATAATGGGATTCCTTTACCATATAAAAGATTCAACTAAAACTTTATATATCTTTTTAGAAAGAGGTTGTTCCACATGATTCATGTTTTTATTAATAACTTGAGCTCGTTGAGAAAGTACTGTCATTATGTTTAGAGCACTTGTTCCCATCATATTTGGTATATCATTTTGGAAATCATCACATTTCTTACCACATTCATTATTGTAATGAGTTCTTATATTTCCATCCATCATCTATGAAGAATAATGTACAATTTAGGTGCTTAAAAACATTGCTAATATTCATAATAAAAGGAAAACTTGAACATAAAAGGATGAAAATGTTAAGGAAAAGTATACCCTAATTTGTTATTCACTAGGTTTCAATTTTGGTTATCTATGATATATTTCCTAACATATACTCTTATGGGATAGTTTTTTCCTTAATAATGGTTGTTAATGAGCTTCTGAATTTTATAAATCATATCCCCTTGGAGTATTAGACTAGGTGCACAATATGTACAGTTGTTGTGTACCAGATTACCCTGAGTTAAGCCCAGAATACCTTTTTAGAGTTGTTACACCAAGGTACATCAACTCTAGAACCACATCCTCTTGCAGTATCTATACATGAATGTATTTTATTGATAAACCACTTATAAAATACTAACCAGAATTTAGGGATGTCTTTTATTATTAGTCTTATTTCTAAGGTTTTCACAATATTTTTCTATTCCTAGTCCCAAAAATAATAAGAACATTCTATGGTACCAACTATAGATACCTTATCCTTTTATATATATCATTACATGATTTTAAGCATAATAAATAATCACATCACTTGATAGGGGTAATATTTATAGTTTCTTAGATATTAAGTACATAAATAAACATCATGAATAAAAATTTATTCTATTTAATCATTATAACGAGCTTTTAACTGCCATTGAGATCATACATATTCATAGGATAACCAATGTAATACATTAAAATAGGGATGAACTAAAAATCCCAATAAGGAAATAAGAATAAAAATAAATCATAGCACAGAGGTTAGATGACATAAAATGATGAAATAAATGGTGTGGTTTATGAATAATCATAAATAAGAATAAAATTTAAAGCATGGGAACATATAAGCATGGAATCATAAGAATTTGGAAACAACATATAACCTGACATATATATGAGTCAAGGATGATTTCCAAGACTATATGATATGGTGGACAAAGTCCCATAAAGGAATTAGGTTTACTCTGTGTCCCAACATAACGTCTCATAAGACTAAAAATTAACCAATGAATTAGATTGATATCTTAGATCACCCATCATTAAATTTTAATGAATATTTGTTCCACATGATCAATCAATGATAAAAAATAAAACAAAAAAAATGAGGTTTACCCCTGGAAATAATTGGGTATCATAATAATGCCAAAAGGATTAACTTATGGGGATATCATAATGGTGTCCATGAATTAAATTATTTTAATCATTCATTGAAATTTATATGGGAAAATAGTCATAGATAATGATAAGTGATGTAAAAATGAAGTTAATACATGTTAAAATAGTGTTTTAGAATCTTTAAAAAAAATCCATTTTAGTCTGGTTTATGGAAAATATTAATGATTCTTTAAAATAGAAAAGGAATAACTGTTTAGATAAAACAAAAAATGATCCAATATATATTTTCATGATAAAATTGTTTATTTTAAAAACATAAAGTTTTGTTAAAATATATTATCAAGTGCACATGAAAATGGGTATGAAATTAGGAAGTTCCCTTGAAATGTATTTTTTTAGGAAGAATTGTGAAAAAAACCTTTTTAAGAAATATGTATTCTGAAAAACATAAGGATTAAATGATATAAATATGATTTTGGAACATATTAACATAATTTAGAATACTTTTTTAAAAACAACGATGAGCTACATTAGGTTGAAGATATTGAATGAGTAACTTGAAAGAAAAAATGAAGGTTGTGGTAGAATCCCTTACCTTATGTCTGAAACGGTTCTACACTTGACCATAATGTCTTGAATAATCAAATTATATCCCTTAAATAAATAATTAAAGCCTTATTTATAAATTTAATATATTTATTATTATTTTATTATGTTCATTTAAGGACTTTTTTACGAATTATAGTATTCAATGTCATTGTTCATGAGTGTTAATTTCCGTGGTTTTCATGATAGGTGTACTTGTTTGGAAAATCTTGTAATGTGGTTATAATTATATATAATTGAAATAATATGTCATTAATGACATTATAATGTTTTAATTTATTTTATATATAATTTTTTTATATAAAAATGAGGATGAATCATTAGATAAATTTTTAAAGATAAATTTTAGGTTAATTTGGATGTTTTTTTATCACGATGAACTTGTTTTGATTTATCATTTTGAATTATGTATATAAAAGGATTAAATAAAATTAAGTAGGATTAATTAATATATAATAATATGGATCAACCATAGAAATGGTTTCAGGACCAGATTTGACAGTGGTAAAAGAAATAGAAAACTCATCGTCCTTGAATGCATTAAATTAACACATCATTAATGTTTTCATTTAAAAAAACGAGGGGAGGGGAAAGAAATGATGATATATTATTCCATTAACCTAATAAAATTATATTATATTTTAGATACTAGAGTTACCATTCCACATGTATAAGTTTAGGTGAGGATAGAATAATAAAATAAAAGTTATTGGAATGATATTTAATGAAAAGGGAAGAGGTTTTTACCACTTGAATTTATCCTCCATGAGAACCTACTTAAGGAAAGTTTTTGGTAATTTTGATGAGACCAAGGGATACTGGACATAGGGGAGGGGTTTGGGAAGAGTATTGGGAAAATTATGGAAAAAGATAAAATATTGGAAGGTGTGATGAGAAGAGGTGGGAGGGGTGATATTTATAGTGGAGGACAAGAGTGTTTTCTCATATTTTTATTCATTAGTTTATTATTTTTTCTGAATAATATAAATTATTTGAGAATTATCACCAAAAATAATAAAATAAATAAGGATTGTCTGATGTGTTGTTCTTACATCATCCAAACATCATCTATGGTTCCATAATTCATGTATTTTTCATTCATTTTAAATTATTGAATTTTACTATTCACAAAAAATTCATGTATTTTTGAAATGTCCCAAAAAATCACCCTAACCATTTTTCAACATCCTAAATTAAAAAACGAACTCATTTTATTAAAATAATTACATAAATATTTGAAATTTAAATTTTTAATAAAAATTGTCACTTACTTGAAAAATACATATTTAAAAATTATACGCCATTTTATAACACATTAAAAAATTAAATAAGGTCTCAAATAATTAACTTAATATCTTAAGAAAACATCATTTTAATTTATGAATACATTTTATGAAAATAAATTTTATTTTAAATTATTAAATTAATTATAACATTGAAATTAAATATCCATGACTTAAAAAATACTGACAGTGAACTAATAACTTTTAAAACATTTATTAGAATATACATTGATATAATTATATCATACTTTAATTTATAAGATGATTATATTTTATTTAAACATTCATGGCTGAGGTAACTATTCGTTTGGCAAGTTTACTATTCATAAGGGTTATATTACTATTCCTAATGTCAAGTTACTACTTCATTGGTATAAGTTACTTAACATCTTGAATTACCTATTATTTTATATATAATGTTTCTATTGTGTTCTTAAGGTTATTTTATTTGATAGTACTATATGATCTAATTATAAGTAGAGATTTGCATTTGATAAAATTGAGTGTTGATATAAAAAAATGATTCTTTTCACATTATTGGTAATAGACAAATGAGACTTGTTTTGAAAATGACATGTTAATTCCCTTTAATTTTTTAATAAAAAGAAAAAATAGTTAAAAAATTCATTAATAACCCATTTTAAAAATTTTGTAGTCATTCTTGAAAATATTTTTAATAATAAGGACTTTGATGGAAAAATATTTTCAACCAAAGAGAAAAATAATGTCAACTATTCATAAAAACATTTTCTGAATCATTTTTAGTACCAAAGAGTGTAATAAATGGAACAATTACCAAAAAAAAATCATGAATGAAGAGAGAATATTAAAATATTATGATTTTAATATTTCGATATCAAATATTTTCCCCATTGTATACTTAATCAAAAAAATACGAAATAATTATTTCAATGTGAAATAAAACCCTAAGACTTCGATTAAATGGAATCATATTCCCCAAGAATGAAATAATTTCAAATAAAACATTAAATTACATAAATAAAAAAATGTATTTGGGGTTTGGCTTAGTGGTAAGAACCCCGTAATTCTACATGAAAAATGGGGGTTCAAAACCCATGGGGTGCAGGGTATTGTTGCAGTACTGTAGTAGTGGCAGACACTGTAGCAACGACGAGCACTATATCGGCGGTATGTCACTGTAGCGGCGGCAGGGTACTGTAGCAGCGGCAGGTAATGTGCTGTACTATAGCAGTGCATGTAATATAGCAGTACTATTCACTGAATGGGCCTTGGGACATAAATTTGGGCCTAAATGCCATGTAATGGGCTAAATGCCCACTGGGCCATCAGGCTATGTAATGGGTCTCCCTCTACCCAGTTAAAAGAGGTATTTTATTTGATTTAATTAAAGAATGAGGCTTCGGCCCCAAACTTTAAAAAACATAAATAGAAAAAGATTCATGATATACCTTATCAAAATTGGTAGTATATACACCACATAAATGAATAAGTGGTGAATATAGTGTATGACTCACAAATGTAAAAGATTTAAGACAAACCCTTACAATTTGTGTAACCTCATTAGTATGCATCAGAAACTTCTATATAATAAATATAGGATTATTTCACAAAAATTAAAGAAAAATACTCTTATATATCGAACCATATATAAACTATACATTTTCCATTTTCAATAGTTTATTATAAATTCATTGTTAGATTCATTCTTCAGGTGATAATTGCTTCATTGTTTAGGTATTTTTTGATTCGTTAATTTTCATTATTTTAATTTCGTCAATGTTACTAAATTAAAAAAATTTACCATGATATAAATAAAATATATTACCATTATATTTTTATTTATAGTAATCTATATAATTTAGAGATAGGGAATGGATTACACCATTCATTGAGATGGTAGGCCATAGGTATGAATGAACATTGTTTTCAATTATTATCAACAGATGGAAAGGAAATAAAATAAATATAACTTTATCATTAAATAACCCTTATATATATTATACTAATATATTCTATGCTTATTATGATTTATGTAAAAATGAGATGAAAAACATTTCACATCACTACATAGAGGTGGTATTCCACATGTAGGAATGAGTAGAATTAATTTTTTCAAATTAATTTTAAGTAATTATGTTAGATGAGATATTTCATTTCCATAATTATATTAAAATAAAAAAATATCACATATATTCATTAAAATTAACCCTTAAAACCTTCTATGTAAATAGTAACAGAAAAATGAGTCACATCACTTCACGAGGCAATAGTCCACCGTACACACGATTGATGTTATCATATCTATCCTGAAATTGAAATAAATAATGTATATGTGATATGATAACTAAAAATATATATTAATAACTTAAATATAATATAATTATCTTAAATATATCATTACATTCAATCTTGAAATGTGGTGATTGAAAACCAACAACATCAGTTTGTGAGGTGGTAGTCCTCCGTACAAAGGATAGATAGTTTCACATTAAATTTGATTGAAGTGGAGATTTATATTCGTTATTCAAAAATATATAATTTTAGTATATATTAGATATTTTTTAATTAATTTTACTTATATTAAAAACATTATAAAGATTTAGTAGGATAAGTAAAATGAAAACACAATGTAATAAATTTACATCTTCTCCTGTAAAGACCTAGACCCCAGTTTCCCATAGCCATTTCCTTATTTCATTAAATTTGAATAATAAACATGGATTTCACATCCCGAAAGACCCAATAGTTTAATATATTTGGAACTTATATTAAATAAAAGAACATTATATTACATCATGAAATTAAAAACAACATAGATTCACCATTGTAAGCATCAATAACTCCAAGATTGTCCTTGCTGATCATTCATAATATACATCTTTGCATCCTTAAGAAAAATAAAACATAATAAAGGGGTGACCTAAGATGATAATTAAGTGTATGTAATAAATAATAATCATAAATAATAAGTCATGGTAAATAACTGAAATACACATTCCATTAAATCATAATCTTGAGAAAAATATCGTAGGAATAAAAGAGGAATAAATAATTTAATATAAATAATCACACGAAACATAACAATGGATATTCTACTAGTATAATAATCCCAAGATTTAGTAATTACTAATATAAAAATAGGGGAAATCATATTGATAATCTTTTGAAACATACCATTAAGGCCTTGACCAAGACACCTAAAAATAAATGGTTAAGGCCTAAGTCAAAATCCATTTATATTTTGTGTCATGAGACCTATTGATGCATAAAGGGGATATATTGGGACCCAATAATCAGTTTATAAGTTTAATGAATTCCTCATATGAATGGTTCTAAACATTGAAAATATATATATGTGAAATGTAAATAAATTTCCCATATCAGTAAACATTAACACTAACCATTATGAGTATTATGGTGAATGGTACCATGATAGAACATCTGAAATCAAACTAATCATAAAACATTTAAAAAACATGGTGGATTATAATCATAAAGGATCAATATAAATACACCATAAAACTAAAAATATGTGATGAAATATATAAAAATACTCTAATAATGTAATCGAGAAATTCTTGAGTGAAATATTCCTTTTATTTTGAAAGGAAAAGATCTTTTGGAAAAACAATTTTTATTTATCATGATTTTTTCTATAAAAATAGAAATGAAAAAATTAATTTTTCATGAAAAAAAATTATTTTCTAAAAATAATGGTGTTAAAATATTTATTATGTTTGATAATTTAAAATGGGTATGAAATCTTGACATTCCCTTTAATTGGGCTTTTGTATCGGGAAGAATAAATAAGGGAACATTGAAAAAACATGTATTTATTATAAAATAAAGATAACATGATCTAGAAACACGGTTTTGGAATTTATACATAGAATTTATATGAATTATACATAAATAATAAAATATTACTTTTGGGTGTAGAGGGATAAATAATAACTCGATGGAAAATGGAGGTTCAGGAAGAAACCCTTACCTTATGTCCGAAATCATTCTACACTTGTACTTAAAATCCTTGATAATTAAATTAAATACATTAATTAAAAAATTATAAACATTTTATACACTATTTTTCTTAATTATAGATCTATTATGTTCATTTATTTCTTTTTTATCTGTTATAGATATTATTTCTTCATTCGGGAGCATTTGTTTTCTTGTTTTCATGACCAGTTCACTTGTTTACAAGTAATGTAGTTCATGTAAAATGGGTATAACTATCCATAATAGGAATTATATTTTATTAATTATCACTCATAAGTTTTAATTTTCAAATATATTATTTTTTATCTAAGTATGTGGATTATTTATTTGATAGACCTTTAATGATAATTATTTATATCATTTTGGAGGTTTGTCGATTGTTATAAAATAGTATTGTCTTATTAATCAGTATCATATGAATATAATGGTTCCATAATATTAGATATTATGTAATAAAAATTTATAATTTTTTTGACCATAGAAATGGTTTCATGAATATCATTGATGGTGTTAATTTAAAATCAAAATGCATCATCCATGATGTCGGTAAATCGACACGTCACATGTGATTTTTTTCATTTATAGAATAAGAGAGAGAGAGAGAGAAATGAATTTGATGATATATATTCACTTAATATGATATCATTATATTATATAAATGATATTGGAATTATCATGACTTTTTGGAAAAGGTAGGTGAGGGAATGAATAAACTATAAATGATAGTGAAGAGAAAATAAAACAAATGAAAGAGGATTTTTACCTATTGAATTCTTCTCCTTGAGAACCTCCTTAAGGGAATCTGTTTTGAATTTTTTATTATACCAAGAGGTACTATATTTAGGGGAGGGAATTGGAAAAAATAATAGAAAAAAATTGGAAATTCATCAAATCTTGGATGGTTTTAGGACAACAGGTGGAGAGGGGTGGTATTTATAGTGGCAGAGAGGTGTGTTTTTGGAATATTTTATTCATTAGTTTATTATTTTGGATCCAAACTATAAATAATTTTATAATATAGAAAAATTTTATTAAATGAATTAATGATAGTCTTAGATTATATTCTTACATTATCCATACATCACCTATGAATCAATAATTCCTTAATATAAAATTTATCATAAATTATTATATTTTACTATTCACCCAAAATTCATTTATTCTAGAAAAATCCCAAAAAATAAACCTAAACATTTTTCAACACGTAGATTTTTAATATGAACTTTATTTTATGAAAATATTTCTCAAAATATTAGAAATGTAAATTTTAATTAAAATCTTCATATACACGAAAAATACAAATTTTAAATTTATAACTGATTTTATAACACTCTTAAAAATTAACTAAGGTCTCATAAAATTATACAAAAACCACTAGAAAACAAAATATTAATTCATGATTACATGTTATGTAAATAAATTTTATTTTAAATATTTTTATTAGTTATATAATCGTAATTTAATATTTATGAATAACAAATATACAAATAGTTATTTAATAATTTTTTAAAATATTCATTAACATATACTATGACATAATTATATCGTAATTTCATTTATATGATTCGTAAATTTTATTTCTAATTTCATGGGTGAGGCTACAATTCATATAGTTGATTTAATACTCATAAGGGTTATATTATTCTTCTTATGTTCAAATTACTATTTCATCAGTATAAGTACATTACCATTTTGAAATTCCTATTTTTTAAAAAATTATTTATTTTTATTGTTTTAATTGTGATATATAATTGATTTTATTAGATTAAAACTATATAAAATAATTATTAAAAGGGAAATTTCATTGATAGAATTATAGTTCAGTACATTCTCCACTACTATTTTAATTTCAACGTCAATATTTATATAATGTTATCTCATAAATGTTTTTGGTAGTTCTTCACCTCAACTTTCTCAGGCTCCTATGTAAAATCATCAATTTTTGAATTTTTCAAATGTACCTTTACCATCTTTGTCATCCAATTACTCAGACATTATCTTCAATTTACAAAATCCAGATATTCTTTTCAATGTATTAATAATCAGTTTCCAAATCTATTCCTTTATAAGTGAGGACATGCATTGGGTTTGGCATGTACTTTTTTACCAAAAAAGATATAAAAACATCATGAAATTTTGATATTCTAGGTGTCATTGTGAAATAATAAGCCATACCTCCAATTATCTCCATAATTTCAAAAGGTCCAATTTACCATGGTCTTAGTTTCCTTTTATTCTCAAATCTTATATACCCTTCCATGGATATACATTCATGAAAACATGATCTACCACTTAAAATTCCAAGTCATTCATTGGATTATTGGAATATCTCTTTTACCTACGTTGAGTTACACTGATATGATTTTGAATTTTCATTACCTTTTTCAAAGTTCCCCACATGCTCTGGGCCTATAAGAATCCTTTCACCAACTTAACCCTGATAGGTTGGTGTTCGACATATCCTCCAATATAATTTAATACATGGTGTCATTTGAATACATGAATAGAAACTATTATTGTAGTAAAAACCTACCTCAAGTAAATAATGATCCCACATACATTGAAAATTGAGTGATTATGATCTCAACATTCCTTATACTGTTTGTATGGTCTATTTAGACTATCTGTTAGTTTGTGGGTGATAAAAAGTGATCAAAAAAGATCAGTGTCAAAATATTTCTAGATACATTTATAAAATTTTAATTTAAATCATTGGTAAATATTAGACACAATTGAAATAGTTTCTCCATTTTTTATTAAGACATCATTAACATAGATTCATCTGAGGGGTCTAGTGGAAAATCTTCCATTATACTATGGAAATGTGCAGATTTGGTATATCGATCAACAATTACCCATATTGCATCATTTTGTCTTGGTGTTTCTAGTAATCTAGTAACAAAATCCTTAGTTATTTTATCCCATTTCCATATTGTAATGGGTAGAGGATTCATGAATCCTCTAGGATGTTGTCTTTCAGCCTTCACATATTGAAAAATCGAACATCGTGATATATAATCAAATATTTCTCACTTCATATTATCCCACTAGAAATATTCCATCAAATCTCTATATATCTTAATGATATCAGGGTGTATAATGAAATTTGAGCTTTGTTCATCATCAAATGACTCACTTTTTTTGTCAAGTATAGTGGGAACACATAGGCTCCTCCCAAATTTCATAATTTCTCACTCATACAAAAATTATGTCAACTTCCAATCATTTACATCAGTAGTTTTCTTATAATGATTATCATCATAAAACAGAGAACATTTTATCCCTTCCAATAAATATAGATGGGAAACCAATTGAAAACATAATTATTTTTCAAATTCATTGATAATTTCAATAACCATCTTTTCTAAATCCATATATACAGGATGCTTATTAATTCTTATATTGTTTAAAAATTGATGATCCTTCTGGAACAATGCATCTGCTACCTAATTCTCCTTCCCTGTGTGGTATTGTATTTAAAAATCATAATACATGAGTAGCTTGAGCCATTTCCTTTGTATCATACTGATTTCTTTCTTTGAGAAGATATAATTCAACCTCTTTTGATCCATAAATATCCCTCAAATTTCACCTTAGAGATAATTTATCCATATCTTATGAGTAAAGATTACGGCTTCTATATCAATATCATTAGTTTTATAGTTTATTTTATGAGTTTCTAACTACCTTAATGCATAGGAAATCACTCTATCATTCTCCATAATGACATATCCAAGTCCTTCCTTAAATGAATCACTATAAATCATAAACCCACCATTTATCGATAGTTGATTCAAGACCAGTGGATTCATTAGTATTATCTTCAATTCATTAAATAATTATTTATAATCCTTTGTCAATATAAGTTTAACCCATTTTTGAGTAATCTTGGTTACCGGGTTAGCTAATCGGGAGATGTTATGAATGAAATGCTGATAATAAACTGCTAAACCAATAAAACTATGTACCTTGGATTTGTTTACTAGTATAGACCATTCCAAATATATATTTTGCTTCATAGGATCAACTGAGATTCCATCCTTTTAGACAACATGACATGAAAGGAAATAGTTTAAAGCCGAAATTCACACTTTCTAAACTTCCCATATAACATTTTTCTTTTAAGAGTCCCTTGAACAACCTGAATGTTGTTCTCATAGTCCTCATAGCATTGGGAATACATCAATATATCATCAATAAAAACCATAGAAAAGTCATGAAGATATTCCTTGGACACTCTATTAATTAGATCCATAAAAATGTAGGGTGAATTAGCTCATTCAAATTTCATTATTGTAAACTCATAAAATCCATACCTAGTTTGAAATGTTTTTATTAGAATAACATCCTTCCTCACATGTTACTGATGATATGTTAATTGAAATTCAATCATTGAAAAAATATTTAGTTTAGTGAAGTTGATCAAATAAATCATCTATGTGACCTAAGGGATACTTTTTATTGATTGTAAAATCATTGATTTACCAATTTTTAGTGTAGATCCCCATCGATACATATTTATTTTTGAAATAGAAATCATGATATCCCTATTGAGAAACACTATGGAAAATAAATACTTTATCACTCAATTGCACTAGTTGTAACTTCCACTCTATTAATTCCTTAGTAGCCATTCTATAAGGTGACTTTGATACAAGTCTTGCACTAGGAATTAAATTAATAAAGAACTCATATTTACACTCTAGAGGATTTCTTGGTAAATCATATTGAAATACATCAATTCATTCTTTCACAACAGGTACATTTTATATTTTATTATTTCTTAACTTATATGTAGATGATGTTTTCTCATCCTCTCCAAAATTTCATTTAAAAGAGCTATTATATGTGGATCTGGATAAGAAATATACTAAAAATAATTGATTCTATATCTTCCTTACAAATTATAACTTACTTATTACTGTAATAAATTTTCACATTATAATTTGAGCACAAGTCCATTCCAAGTATTATATCAATAAAAACCATTGGCATTGTGATAAGGTTTGCAACTAAAACATATTTATGTTCCATAAATAGGTTGGACCAACACATCTGTGCGGAAATGCTACAACCAATAAGAGTTTTTAATAAAAAATACTTCATTAAATAAAAAGATAAATGTCTAATTTTTTCAGCAGTTGTGATCACATAAACATGGATTTGCTGCATAGGCCTTTTTCTAGAGAATATTTTCATTAGTATTAGGATAATCATTTTCATATTGTCCCATATCTTTGTAATTGTATAATTGAACATTGGTAGCTTCTTTATTTCCATTAAATCAAATTATCGGTCTCCTTTTTTCTCCACACATGTAACAAACACCTATGACCTTCTGGAAAGTATCAATTTTTTTCTTACCACAATTATCACATGTTAGAAAATTCCCATTTTATTCTTCTCTTTATCCTATATTTTATATCTCACCATCTTCTTTTGTTTCTTTCCATTAAATTTTTAAGATATATAAAATTCATTCTATAACATGATAGTAAATGAGAATATATCTTAATATGATCATAAAATTTTAGGAGACCAGTGACCTTAAAAATATGGTTTTCAACCATTAATGAATTAATCAATCTTTCTCCTTGGATTATATATATTGTCTATGACATGATTTTCTAACCTTGTGAAGTTGTATTTATACATTGTATTTTTTCATCCTCTTTTTGGTTTCAGAATCAATAATTTCCTCTCAACATCAGATCGTTGTTTGCAGGAAAATATTTTTCAAGGAAAACTTCATTGAAATCATTCAATTACATATATTATATTTCATCATCCCCTTTTTTGTTTTTAATAAATTACCATCACAGATCTTTATCTCATAATAGTCAATAAAATACCATGATAACCTTATCCCTTTGATTAATTACCAAAGATAGAAATATATTCTATATTGAATGTATCCACTACTCTACTAAAAATGGTTTCATCATCCCATTGAATGATGGTGGTTGTCAGTTACTAAATAGGACTAACATTTCCTCTCTATATTATGGATCAGGAAGATCCATATGGGTAAGGTTATTTTTCATAATCCGAGTTAGCTATACTAGTATAGTTATAAGTTTCTCACCACCAGTTGAAACTCGGGTAACCATATGATTATCATGCACATGATGGAAATCCCTATATGGGTTTCACATGTTGATACAGTTTCCATTTCTTATAATCGGATCCATTTCTAAATAATGGAATACACCAAATTATGTTATAAATCATAATACATAATAACAAACTATAAAAACCATTAAAATAAATTCAAAATTTAGGCATAACTAATCTCATAATAAAAAACATGGTTTAATAGGGACATATTTAATTTTAACTAATTCATAATGGTTTGTAATGGAAGTGTGAACAATACTAAGGATATCCTATAGAAGTGTCAAACTAGGTGTTCAGTAAGGCTAGTTTTGGTGTACTACGTCACCCTGAGTCAGGCTCAGGAATCCTTGTCGGTGTAGAACCCCTAGGTAGATATGGGTCAGAACCACTCCCACTAGTAGTATCTAGATAAGGATGCATTTCCAGCAATACCCAAATAATCTATACCTTACCAAAATTCTCGGATATTCTTATCGGATTATTGGAAATGTCTATCTTATGATTATGTTCCCTAATCAATATTTTATAAATCTTGTTTCCTGGCATTCTACAAATCTTCCTTTGATACCAACTGTATGGACCTAGACATCAGTTTTCTAGAGTCGGTTCCATACTTCATTACATTAACATAATAAACAAGGATTTCACAACACAACTGAACAATTTTTTTTGAATCCATATTACATACATAAGCATTATATTAAAACATGAAATCAGAAACAACATAGTAACTCAATTGGAAACACTCATAACTCCTAGATTATCCCTACTAACCATTCAGAATATATATATTTTCCTTTTAGTGAAAAGAATAATAATAAATGGTTGATCTCATATGATTAGTAATGTTATGTAAAAAAGTGTAGGCATAAATAATAAGGCATGGAGAATAACTAAAATAATACATTCCAATATATCATAATCATGAGCATAATAAGGAATACATAAAAGTGGAATTAATAGTGTTATACAAATAATCAAATGAATCATAACCATGTATGTTCTACTAGTATAATAATCCCATAATTTATCAATTACTAATTTTATAATGAGGATATGTATAGTGATGAACATCAAAAACATATCATTAAGGCCACAACCAAGACACCAAAAAATAAGGGTTTAAGGCCCCAACTGAAATCTATTTCTATTTTGTCTCACATAACATATCGATACATCGAGGGGATATAGTGGGACCCACCCATCACATTATAAGTCTAATTAATTCCTCATATGAATGAGGTTAAACATAAACAATGTATACATAAGAAATATAAATAACATTCCCTAATCAATAAACACACTCACTAACCATTATGTGTACTATGGTGAATGGTACCAAGATAGAAAATCCACAGTCAAAATGATCATAATCCATTTAATAAAATATGGTATATGATAATAATAAGAGATAAATTTCAATAATCCAAAAAATTCAATAGCGGTGTTGAAATAGATGAAAATACTCTAATAAACCATCGATGTATTCTTAACAGAAATACACATTTTATTTTAAAAAAAAATTTCTTTTGAAAAAAAAACATTTTTATTAGTCATGATTGTGTGTATAAAATGAGAAATGAAAAAATATTTCTTTTCATGGAAAATTTACTGATTTTATAAAAATAATTGTTTCTTAAAAAAGATTATGGATGATACTTGAGATTTAGTATGAAATCGAGACGTTTTTGTTAATCTAGATTGTGTATCATAAATAATTTTAAGGGAACCTTGAAAAATGTAATTATTATAAATTAAAGATGGAATGATATAGAAAAAATAGTATGGAATGTATAAATAAAATTTAGAATAATTATATAGAAATAAGGATGTATTACATTGGTGTACAGAGGGAGAAAACACAAACCGAATGAAAATGGAGGTTTGGGAAGAAACCCATACCTTATGTCTGAAAATATTTTACACTTGTACTTAACATCCTAGAAAATCATAATTAATTAACTAATTAACTCAAAACCTTTTTAACATAAATTGGATTCATTATAGTTTTACTATGTTCATTTTTATAATTTTTTAATATTTTTAGTGTTTTATTTCATCGTTTGAGAGAATTTGGTTTCTTGGATTTCATGATCAGTTTGCATGTTTATATGTAATGAAGTTCATGTAAAATGAGTATAATTTTCTGGAATTGGAATTATATGTTATTAATGAACATCTATAAGGCTGAATGTTCTATAGTATTTTTTTAGATATGAGGATGATTCATTAGATTGACCATTGATTACATTCATTTAGATCATTTTAGCAGTTTTTCAATAGACATGAAATGGTTTTTCATTATTAATTAATATCATGTGTGTATATTGGTTATATAATATTAAATAAAATGTAATAAATATATTAATATTTTTTTGACCCAGAAATTGGTATTATGAACATCCTTCAAGGTGTTAATTAAAATGAAAATGAATTTTCTAGGATGTCACTAAAATGATACATCAGAGGGGATGTATTCATTTATAAAATAAAAGAGAGAGGGAGAGAGAAAAGGGTTGGATTATAGAGATTCAATTAACATGATAGCATTCAAATTTGTAAATGATACTAGAGTTATAATATCACTTTGGATTGGGGAGGTGATTGTTAAAATAAAAAATAAATAAAAATAAATAGAAAATAAAGGAAAATAAAGAGGATTTTTATCTCTTGAAATATCCTCCTTGAGAACCTTATTAAGGGAATAGGTTTTGGACTTTTGATAAGACCAAGAGATCTTGGATTGGGGGTAGGTACTTGGGAAGGAGATCGAGTATAAATTGGACAAGTATCAAATCGTGGAATGTGTGGGGAGAAGTGGTTGGGAAGGGTGGTATTTATAGTGTAGGAGAAGGGGTATTTTTGAATTTTTTTTCATTATATTATTATTTTGGATCAGGATTATTAATTTAATGAGAATTTTCATCAAATATATAAAAACAATGAAGGAGAGTTCGAGATATGGGATTACATCAGCCATACATCACATATGACTCAATAATTCATGTATTTTACATTTATTATAAATTATCATATATTATTATTCACCAAAAAAACCATTTTTGATGTGTATAATAATCAATTAATCCCATTTTATGAAAATAATTTTCTGAAAATGATAAATTAGATTTTTAATTAAAATATTCATTTGTTCAATAAAATACCAATTTTAAATTTATAATTTATTTTATAACACTCTAAAAAATTTACTAAGGTCTCATAAAATTATCCTAAATTCATAAGAAAAAAAATATTAAATCATTATTACATTTTATGAAAATAAATTTTCTTTAATATCTTTTTGTTAACTATAAAATTGTGATTAAATATTTACGAGTTTTTAAAATACAAAAAGTTAATTAATAATTTTTTAAAATATTCATTAGCTTATACTATGATATAATTATATCATAATTTCATGAATAAGATTCCAAAATTTTATTTAAACTTTCATTAGTTATGTTACTATTCATTTGGACGATCTACTATTCATACAGGATATATTTCTATTTATATGGTCAAGCTACTATTTCATCCGTGTGAGTACCTAAAAATCTAGAAATACAAATTTTTTATAAGTTATTCATTTATAAAGATTTTATTGTGTTCTCTTTGTGATTTTATATGATTTATACTACATAAAATAACTCAAACAAGGAATATTTCATTTGATAGAATTATAGGTTGTTACAAATTCGAGCAAGATCTTTAGGTTTAAACTAAATCATTCCAATATTAGCATTATGATCTAACCAAGGAATATATAATTTTGGGATAGATTTAAATAATATATTTTTTATGGATTGTAAACCACAAATTGAATTGGGAGTGTGAAGAAGGAAGTAGTGGAGGTGGTCTTTTATAAGTGGGGGAGAAACATAGTAGGCATTTTTTAAAAGAATATCTTAAACTGACATTAATATCAAACAAAAATCCTAGAAATTAATTCATTATCAAACCATATAGGTTATATGGTTTCAATATAGACATCCAATGTGTTTTGGAAAAGTGTTTAGTTCATTTTAACCCATATATTTTTTATTTAACACTAGGTAAACCAATTATTTTACTTTAACTATGGAAATCAATTTTTACTTGTGATAATATTCATAATAGTTAAAAATTATTATTTCCTTATTTTATTATATAAATTATTCTTATTAAAATTTTTCAATCAATTTTTTAAAATTATATTCACAATGTGGAAGAAATCAATTTAAAATTAAACCCGCATGATGTGAGAAAAATGTGGTTTTCTACAGGAAAACATTCAAAAGTTTAGATTGTTTTTATCTTATAATTAGAAATGAAATTTAATATAATGATCTGAATTTGTCAAATTTTTATATAATTGCGCTAATATTTCATTAAAAACAATTCAAAATATAATTTCACCATTTATATATTTTATATGAATATGCATTTTTCAAGAAAAATCTAAAATTTTCACTATTTATCAAAACAAATAATATTTTCGAAATATTTTAAATTTTTTTCCAATGATAATTGGAAACATAGAATTAAAAAATTATATTTATTTTATAAAATACATTTTCTAAAAATTTTAAAATTTATTTTAAAATTATGTGAATAGAACGCGACTAACCAACTTATTTGAAAAATATTTATTTTCATAAAAACATTACATTTTATTTAACATGATTATTATTTTATTTCCAATAAATATATAGCAATTTAATTTATCTTATGCATGTGTAAACCATATAATATTAATAATTTAGTTATTATTGTTAATAATCACCAACTTATCGACTATGTTATAATATCTATCTTTAAATAACCAACTTTAAATGGAGTATCATGTTTTGTTTAAACATGTTGTTGCATGCATAAAGAGTTAATGAAAATATTTAATTTATTAAATAAAAAATATATTTTAAATTATTAGGGTGTTACACTATCTTCTAATCCTGGCGTTGTGAGTCATATATGTTATCCAACATGATTTTATGCTTTTAAAATCATGGGGTGTTACATTTTCTCCAATAAATAAATTGAGTGATCAAAATAGAGTCACGATCTCTATAATCAAGGGTTTAAAATTTGAAAATAATATTCTTGAACCCCCATATTAAGAAATTGTTAATAAAACATCTCCTTGATAATAGAGTAATGGAAATTTGAAGGCCATCCGTAAAAACAAATACTAGGTTTCCCAGTATGAGAATATTGTTGGAAAATAAAGAAATGAACATGGAGGAAAATAATATTGCCCAAGGCTAAGAAGAGAGTTATAGATATCATTATCCACATGAAAGTTAATTTTCAATGGAAAGTTAATAGCTATAAATCTATAAATATTTTATGGTAATGATGATAATATGATACCATTTTAAGCTCAATATCAATATTTTAAAGTCGAGAGATTCTTCTATGATTATGACTATGAAAATAAGGAAATATACATACTTGATATATTTTTATTTTATAGGGAAAATTTAAGCTTTTAATTTTACTTTGATTATTTTCCACATCATTTCATACTATAAGAAATGAAAATAAAATATGCATTTTTTATCCCTCAAGAACTAAAATTTTCTTATATCATATCTTAATATCCATAAAGAAGTAACAATCCTTTTATATTTTTAATATATAATACTCAATAGTATAAACTAATTTTTAACATAATCTATTCCATATTAATTTATCTATCAAATAATTTTCTTAAAAATGTGTTATTAACTAAAGAAAAAAATATGTCGGTGGTAGTCACTTCACCCTTATCTCCATTTGATTGTGGGTTTAATCCCTAATACCTTCCCGTATGTGATGGGTTGTCATGCGAATTGTATGTTTTCCATTTTCTAAATATATATTAACATATTTCCTATAATGTTACAAAATACTAATAGGACATAATTTTCACAACATCATATATTATATAAACATTTAAGGTTAACAATACCATCATAAAAATAGTTGAATCATTATTATATAAACATCCGAATCAAATTAAAGGTTATCCACACTCAATCATGTTTTTTCTAAGAAGTTAAACATTCCCCTAAATCATTTTTCCTGGTCATTAGAACCATTAAACATTTCTCTAAAATGCATAATCAAATATTACTACACTAAAATCCATATACATATAATAATTCTTATAATGATAATATCATTAAAAAAATAATTTTATGCAATATTTAATATATCCAAATACACAAGAACATTAATCATTAAACTTTGTTTGAATCCATATCATGATCTTGTCCTTGAAACCAAAGATTATTTTGAAGAATATTACAATGACGCTTGGGGAATTGGATGCAATAGTTCCACATATCATTATAGTTAAATCACATTACTTTGGGGGCTTTTCCAATACCCTTTCATTTATGAGAATGATATAATTGTTATCGAAACATAAATAAAACTCATTATCCTTTTAGAATGTACCAAGGTGATTATTTCCATAAGTATAACAAGTGGTAAAATCATTAATTCTATTATTTCCAATATATTTTATTATATATATTAATCTTTATATCTTGATTCCCTTAAAAGGTATGATATATGTAGAATTATTTATCTACCTTGATATCACATGATACAATGTCCTCATATGATGAGATATTTTTGGAGACGAGTTCCCTTTAAAGAATATTCTTAATCCATTAAAAAAATTATAAATATTTTTCATTTGATAATGTATTTAGTCCACATCATGCTTTTACAACCTTGAAATCTTGGAATCTTGATTAAAAGCATTTACCTTTAATTATTTTTTGGACTGAAGAACAGTCTTCCAATAATCACTCATTTTTCATGAGGAAAATATTTTTGAAACAAGATTACATTGAAATCCTTCCATTATATGTTATAAATATCTTCTTCATTCTCATTATTTTAGATCAATGAACACCATTGATATGTATCTACTATGATATGATAAAATTCCATGAAATATCTATGCATTTCACTCCTTAAATTGTGATATATCTTCTATATAGAACATATCCATCGATTAGCTAAAAATAGATTTGTAGTATCATTAAATAATGGAGGTTTCTGAAAAATAAATAAGTCTAACATTGTTAGACCATGTGGTGGATCATTAGGATGCTCCATACAAGAATGATTATTTATCATAACCAGAGTAACCTTCCCCAATTTGGTAATAATTTTTTCAGTTCCGACTCCAACATCATTATCTTTACTAGGGGGAAAATCCCTACATGCATCACACACATTGAAAAAACTCTCATTACTTCTGTGAGAATCCATTTATAAATAATAGATTAGATCATAACATTATTGTACATAATTTATAATCCCAAAACTAATAAAACACAAACAACATTTTGATAAATCAATGCATATCTAATCTCATAATAATAAAAATGGATTCTTTAGGAATATCATTATTTTATAATCCTTCATAATGGTTTGAAAATAAAATTTGAATTATCCTAATAATATACCATGGGGGTGTCAAACAAGGTGTGTAGTAATACTCGCTATTGTTCACTAGGAGGTTGTTGACTCAATCCTAATGTTCCCTTTTCGGAGTTCTTACCTATAGGTATAATTTCACTAGAACCACCACCACTTAAATTATCCAGACATGGATTCATTTCTAGGAAAGCCCCATATTCTCATCCTTACACAAAATTTAGGATGTTCATCTATAATTATCCTATAATTATATCATTGGGTTATATTACCTAATATATGTTTCCCTAAATATATTTCCCAATTTTTTTACTAATCATTCTTTAATTCCAACCATAGTCACCCCAATCATAGTAACCTAAATCCAGTGGTCACATTATTTCATTGGAACTAGATACACTGAATTCCATTGCAATGGATGGAACTGTATAGTAGAATTGGTAAACTAGATACACACATGAAATTCACATTAAATTTTTAGACATAAAAGGTACACATATTTTTCTTTGAGATCTCTATTATTCCCCTTGGTATATCCCTATATACTAATCAAAAAACACTTCCATGTATCCTAATAAAAATAAAACTTTTTAAATTGGTGAGCTTAGATGTTCAGTAAGGGTATGCATACAAATAATCTATGAATAAATCAGAAATAATTATTATGGAATTGTATATAACTAAAAAAATTGTTTAATCTATATGTTGAGCTTAATATGTCATGAATAAATTATGATCAAATAATTACATATATATAATCACATTAGCATTAAACTTATAGTTGTATATTCTAACTAATTGAATATTATCATGGAATATAAATGACTTAATTCATAATGATGGAATGAATAATGTAATAAATCTTAGAAATTCCTTTATGAAATACTTCATAGACTTCTTACTAACATTTACTAGTTCCAATACATGAGACAAAAATAACTAAGTCCTTGGATAAATGCCTAAAAGTTTTTTTTATCGTGAGACCTACCAATTCATTGAGGGGATATGTAAATTTTCACCACTTATCACGTAATAAATCCAAAAAGATCCTCATATAAAAGGTTTGAAACACAATAAAAGGAACCATTATTATTGAAAAACTACCATATTAAATGTTTATACAGAATACATTCAATAAATATAATCAAAATCCATCCATAGTAATATGGGGAATGCTAAAAAAGTTGTACAACCCCAATAAATCTTATCATAAATAATCTGGTGAAATAATATGAATGGTATTTGTAAAAATTATCCCTAATGGATAATAAGTATAATAATGTTTCTATTTCTTTGATGAATAGAAATACTAAAAAGATGTCATTAAAATAATTTATGAGGAAAATGCCATTTCCAATTAGAAAATAAATTTTAAAAAACATCAATTTTTTTAATTATACTATTGTATGAATATTACCATTTAAAAAATGGGAATAATCCATTAAACATTTACTGTTTATGGTAGAGTAAAATGTTTTCATGATTTACACATTAAAAAATGGTTTCATCCACATTTTCTATAAAAGAAAAATGACCATTCTTTTAAAAATAATTTACGATTAACTTCAACAAAAATAATAATGAATTAATAAGTATAAAATTATATAATATATCCTTTTTAAAGGATACTATCATTTCGGATTTTTCATGAAATTGTTTTAATGAAAAATTATTTTTGGCCAAAGAGACAAATTAAGTCATATTTTATTAAAAACACTTTGTCAATAATTTTATTTACCAAAGAGTAAAATAATGGTATTATTACTTGAAAAAATTATTTAATAATAATATTATAATAAAATATATTGAGTGGATGATATAAATATAAAATAATTCCACCAGTGGATGATTATGCAAAAACAATTCTGAATAATGATGACATTGTGAAATATACCCTTACCAAATCAGTAACAATGAATCATATTCCATGTAAAAGAAATAACATTAAATTAAACATTAAATACAATTTATATATTTATCTTCAATATATATCTTATCAAAAGGGGTAATATATACACCACAGAAAGGAATAATTAGGGAATATGGAATATCTCTCCCAAAGTAAAAGAGACATGTGAATCTTGTACCCCTTGTTTGAAATAACTCATATGTGTGAAAACCTCCTATATAATAAATAGAGGTTTGTTAAAAATATATTATATTAACATAAAATTATATATCATACTATATATTTTTTACTTATATTCATTCACTATTCATTTATTAAAAATTCTTTATTAAATTCACTATTTCTTGTGATAGTTTCTTTGTTTTTCATATGTGTTTTAGTTTGGTCATTTTGGTCCTTTTAATTTGATCCTAGTTAAATAGTATATAAAATTTTAACGATGATATTAATATCATATATTATCATTATATATTTATTTATTTTAATCTATAAAAGTTAGATACTGAAAATGGATTATACTATTCAGGGAGATGGTAGGTTGTACGTATGCTTGAACGTTGTTTTCATTTTTATTAAATGATAGAATGAAAAGAAAATAATCATTAATTAACCATAATAAATTCATTACTATGTTATATATAATTTAAATTAATAATACATATCCTTAACACTATCCATGTAAAAATAAAATTAATAACATTTCACACAACTTTGTGGAGGCCATAATTCACATGTACACATGAGTGATATTATTATTTTTCAATGGATTGTAATATAAAATTTTATAATTGATATTATATTTCCATAATGTTTTAGATACTATATATAAAATAATTTCGTTATGTTTTATCTTTAATACCTTCCATCCAAAGTGTAAGTGAAAAAAATCAAATCACTTCGTGAGGTGGTAGTCTGCCGTACAAATGACTAATGATATACCACCCATTAAAGAATGGAATGTAATATGTTATATGTCAAATAATAATTAGATAATTATAATAATATCATAAATATAATATATAAATATGTTAAATCACCCATTTTATCGATCCTTGAAAGGAGGTGATATAAAATAAACTACACAAGTACGTGAGGCTGCAGTTCACCGTAAACATGATCAATGATTTCCATTTACAGTTTATTGAACTAGAGATGGATAAAGATAATTAAATTGATGTAATAACATCTCATTATATATTTTATACTTATTTTTTTTTATATTTTTGAAATAATTATAAGGATTTATAATTAGAAGTAAAATGAAAATTCATAGTTAAAAATATTACCTATAATTTGAGAAACCTATTTTTGTTTAACCTAAATCCATCCTATATTATATTTATGATATAAAAAAGGAATCTAGGATGTGAGTAGTGATTAATTTAATGTATTTTTGTACAATTTGTTTTAGGTAAATGTCTTCAGAAGTGTGTATGGTGGAGGATATGGGGTGGAATTTTATATGCTGGGGAGAGGATACACATGATATTTTCAAAACTAATAAATTAAACATATTTTTAATAAAAAAATCTTCTAAATTGGAAATTATATAATCATTGAGGTGATAGTATCCATATATAGACTTAAAATGGGATTATTACTTGTTGGAAGATCATTTTAACCCTTATCTTTTTTGTTTAAACCCCGATAAAACAATATTTACTATAACTAGGGTAATTTATTAATACAATTTTCGCTAGTAATTATACTCACAAATTATGTTCACTTTATTATATAATATAAATAATGGTTATTAAAAATTATAAATTAATATTTTCAAAATATATATGATTAATGGGAATAATTCAATATAATATTAATCCCACAAACATGATGAAAAAGAAGGTTTTTGAATAGAAGACATTCAAAAGTTTAAAAATATTTTTTATCAGAATTTAAATGAAATTGATTCTAATGATATATATTATTAAAAATTTAATATAATTTAACTAATTTTACTTTAAATTGAATTTACAATATAATTCAAGTATTTAAATAATTTAATTGAATTTTTTCTAATAAAAATATGTATTTTTCACTCTTCATCAAATAACTAATGTTTCAATTTTTTTTCAATATTTACCAAATTATAATGTGGAAAAGAAGATTAAAATAATAAATTTTATGTTTTCTAATAAATTTTTTAAAAATGGTAAATATTAATTTTCAATTATGTGTGCAAATTGTGGGTGATTATCCTTTTAGAAAAATAAAACTTTTTATAAAATATGTATTTTTCATTCAAATGTTTATTATTTTAAATATAATAAGTATATAACCATTGAATTTATCTTATACATGTGTGAATCATATTATTTTCATAATTTATTAAGTAATATGTATACCCTCTAACTTAATAGAAAGGTTATAATGGTCATGATAAAATAATAATACTTTAATAGAGTATCACATTTTTTTTAAACCAAATATTCTGTGCATTACAAGTTTTTGATGAGATTGAATTTAATTAAAAATGAATATATTGTAACATCTCAGGGTGTTAAATTCCCTTATATGATTATTTTCACATTTCATATATTCAATAAAACATGATTTTTATTTTTTAAAATATTTGGGTGACACTAATTACATCACTTAGAAAGATTAAAGTTAAGGAATCATTTTATTATGGTGATTATTAGTTAGTCTTTCTTCATGATGGGAGAAATGTTTTCATTTGGAAGTTCAATCCATATTATTTTGTATGTGTTTGGAACTTTTGTTGGGGTGTTTAAATTAAATTTTATGCTTGAAAATGAAACTATTAAATAAAGTGTAGAAACCATCCATTGAGCTCCAAGTGTGTAATCTAGTGATAAATACATTTGGATAAAAATTTATGTGGATGAGAAAATGTGGTGTTGAGTAAAAGTGTATCTAAATTTATTAATAAATATCAAAACATGATATATTTGAGGAAAAAATTATAATGTCATAAGACTATATATTCATGTTTAAGAATCTATATCTGCCTCACAAAGAATCTAAGTATGTGACATTAGAAACTTTGTATAAGTCATTGCAAGCTCTAGAATGAAAACATGGAAATACAAGATATTTTTATGAGTAATTATTCATTTATATTTGTGTCATTAAAAATATATATATTTTATATATAGTCTTAATATGTGTAATTATCATTACTAATTTTTGAGAAAGTTGATGACTCAAATAATCATTTAAGGAGTGAATATCAGCAAATGAATATAAGGAAAAAATGGTTTGAAAATTCATCTTAAATTATTGAATAAATAAAATGATTCTCAAGAACACATATTCATGGAATTAAAATATTATTATCAATACAAATTTTAAAATTAATGATGAGATTAAGGGAAAAAAATTCTTTGAGGACACTTCATGACTAATAATATATCCATTTTCAAAAGGAATCATCCATTTCGAAAAGATATGTTCACGTACACACATGATAATTTATAATAAATGTGATAGATTTCATAGAGATTAATATAAGTAAAGAATATATAGATTTTATGGATTTTGACTAAGGAGTATTTAACTAATCTTTAAAATGAAAATAAGACAGGAAATATATTATAGAATTAAAGGAAAATATTTTCCCCAAGGATTTAAATTAGTGGAAAAGGGCCCAATGCAGTGTCGGGGAGATCTCGATTGATATTCTACTCATATTCCTTCTTGTGTCTATTTTTGTGTTTTATTTTACTATTGTAATTTCCCCTTCTCATCTATTTTTAATAATAATTAAAGAAACATATTTCTTATTGGATGTAACTTGGTGGATATTCAATTATTCATTTAGAAAATAATTTTCACATGATATCTTTTTCGAATAAAAAATATGGGAGGAACAATAGATGAATGTGTGGAGAAACTGAAATAAACTAAAAGGAATTTAAATATTAATTATGATAATTTGAGAGGTTGATACACCACTATATCGAAGAAGAGGATGAATGATTTCAATGTTAAGAGTCTTTACAAAGGTTTTTGGAGAACTAAGGAGAACTAATGTGGGTGAATAAATGGTTCTCAAGGTAAGTTAGATGTACATGTCATAAATAAGTCCATGGTGTAAAAGACACAGAGAATTGTACACGAGAATAAGTATATATCTATATATTTTGGGATAAGGTGCATCATTCATAGGTGAAAATAATGAAATAAGAAATCTTGAGGTTTTTCTTTATTAGATTATTTTTTAGAGTTACAGTTTCGTTTAGTGGACTATGATTTATAGAACATAATATGACCTATGTTTATGGGACTATATTGGCCTAGGTTATAAGATACCTTTTTATGAAAGTGAAGGAATCATTTGATTGGGGGACTAACCATCCATGATTAGGAGTAGGGTCATATTGGGAACAAAGAATGTAAATTATGTGTTTTATGTATTTTAATTGATTCAACGCATGAGGTTTAGAAATTATAAACTATTATGTTGATGGAGAATTATAATAAGTACTAGTTTTTGAACAAAAAGGATTCGAAAAATATGATCACTAATTCACCCCACCCCCGGTTATCAATTGTAAAAGGGATTTATAACCATTATACATATAATTTCATTTTGTGAATATTATAATGTATAATATATGTATATCAGAATGTTTGATATAAAAAAATCAAGGAATATTGTATTATTTTGATAAAGGATATCACATGGATTTACTTGAGACATCGTGATTTTTTTATACAAGTCACATTGTACAACATTCACAGGTCATGACATAGAGAATCATATTTTATGATTCCTATAACACCTTTGAATAAGATTTGTAGTTGAACATTAGGATTTAAATTTTGGTAATCCTTTACCTATGGAAATCATTAATTAGGTATCTCATAAGGTGAAATTAATTGAATTGTATACCATTAATTTTTATGAAAAAATCATGACTAATTATGGAATTTAAATATACATTTCATAATGTATGATTAAATGTCATAGAGGCTTAGAAAGAATCCCAGAGGCCTAAATATAAATATTATACCTTGAATTATGAGATTATTCATATCTATTATTTAATTCCTTCAAATTTTCCATTATCCCACTACTATTTTATTATCCTGTTTTTTCCATTAAGAGGTAATATCACACCTTATATGTGAAATAGAATCCATCTCGACCCTTGATCAATCAATATCATCCAATAAATACACCATAAAATATGGATTCTGTTGATTACCCCTTATAGAACCTCATTGAACCAAATTTCTCTTGGAATTGATTATGAATTATGTTTTCAACCAAGTGTTTGATTTTATTTGAATTATTTTTAATGCATTCTATGTCAGTTCTATGTGTTTTGGAAAATTGTATGGTTATCTAAGTTCTGTTGAATCAGGTATGGAAAATTGGTGATGTGTCCTGTTATTTTCTCAGTCTTAAATTCTATGTAAACATGTTTTAATCAGATGTTCATATAAATGGAACGATTTTAGATGTTTTAAGGATCAATGATATGAACATAAGGATGATTTATATTCTATTTAATATTCATTATATAACTATTAAGGATTATTTCAATGTGTTTCAATCATTTTTCTATACCTTGTAAGGATGAATATTTACAGATGAGTGAAATATTAATAATGTACTAGACATTATAGGGATCATACACATAAGTGTAATGATGATCTACATTCTATTTAAACATTATTATCACAATATAAGGATACTATTTTATTATGTAAACATAATTTTAAGTAATGTAATAATGATTTTAGCATGAATAAGTATCCTTCACTTTCAATACAAATTAGAAACATAGATAATTATATTTGATGATTCTTTATTGGGTTATAATTATAAAATATTTCTAGATTAGATAAGAGTAGTGAATCAATTAATTTTCAATGAGTTTAAATTTGATAGTAAATGAGAGTATCATGGGGTGATTTTCATAAATGATTCGAATTTAAATATTTGAAATTACCACACATTAAAAAAACAATTATTTTTCTTGTATAATTATAGTGATTGAACTTCATGGAATTTCCATAATAATTTATTAAATTATAAAATTTTATATATTTTTGAAATGTAAAATAAAAATATCTATGAAAAGATTTTATTTTGAAATTGAATATTAAAGAGCTCTGGAGACCCTGTAGTATTTAAGTGAAAAAGTATTGAAGTAGATCGACCAATTTTTTGTATCTTAATGGTTATGATATTGAGGGAATAATATTATTTTGAAGATTATAATGTTAATTTCATTTAAGAAGGTAGAGAATTTTTTCAACCATGCATTCCCTCATGAAAGGATAGACCATTCTAAAGAATGTTATATGAGACATGTGTTCATACTATGATATTGCTTTGGTTTAGGTAGTCTAACTCATTCATAATAAGATTTTACATTTGATGAACAAGAAATAAAAATCACTCTGAAGATAGGATTCATCCATGAGTGAGGATAATGTATTAAAATTTTGGTTGTAGAATGTTAAGAATCATATCCAGTTGCTGTTGTACAATATGTTTTAGGATATCACCTACCATTATTTTGTACTATCTATTAGAAAATGTATGATTATTAGAGGTTTTAAATTACTGTAGTCTTATAAATAAATATATTATTAGCGATAATATTGGTTACCTTGGTTGAATCATAAGTTATACCAACACCTCTATACCCACGATTTGGTAAAACCTTTAGAACACAATCATAATCAAACCTTAATTCAAATGAATTTTTATCATCTATTAGAGGGTTTTTCTATACCAATTTATTTTAAAAATCCTCGATATAGTTTTACTAGAAATTACTACAGCTCAACCCACCATTGTGATCCATAATCCCCTATTATATGTACACATCCCCTTGATTCTCTATGGGGTCCTCTCATTGATTATATTTAAGATATTTCTTTCTTTTATTATTCAGGAATTTCAAATCGATGGTTTCAAGGTCCTTCATCCATTTTTCCAAGCATTATTTTGACATTTATAAAGGAATAAAAAAACTATGATCCCATTAGTTCACAAATATTTTCAATCCATAGAACTAAGGATTGATTTAATTATATTTTTAATAGTATTGTATAATAAATTTTTTCACATCTAATGTATTATTTTATTTAGTTACTTGCTACCTCTACTTAAATCCAATAAAAAATTATTTTTTTGTGTAAAATAAATTAGGGGATTAAGTAATAAAACATTATAGGTTTTTAATTTATTTTGGGGCGATGAAATTATTCATTGAATAGTATTATTTTAATTAATATATTATTAAAAAATTATAATTATTTTCAAACTAATGTAGGTGAAATGGTCATATAAGCATTTTGGCGATTAATACAACTGTTCATTTCAAAGTAACCTACAACCTCTAACTAAACAAATATTATTCATTATTTATTTCATATTCTATGTATTATACTTTTTTTGGTTTCTACTAGTATGAATGGATAAGAATATATTCCATCACATATTATTTTTTGATGCTCTACTAGTATGATATGATACATTTTATATTAGAATTTCTATTTGTATTATGTTATTAGAAATATTATACATACATGTGATATATAATTATTTTTTTGGTATTATGAATCTTTTAATTAATAAAATCATATAAATCAAAAATATGTTTTTTATATTGTGTGGGAAAATATTATTCTTTAATAATTTTTTTAATAAAGACATATGTATATAATTGAGGAATTTTTTTATTCCCAAAATAATCATTCAAAACATTCACGAGTCACATGAATTTTGAAATTATTAAAATATTTTGATTTAATAAAATATTTAATTTACTCATTCCATTATGGATATAAGTTGAATGTATGATACAGATCAGATTTAACTGAGTTTGAAAAGAAGTTGGACATTTTTTTGATTTTTCATTTAATACTTTATCATATAGAGATCTTATAGACTTCCATTATTTTAATTATTTTGGAAGATAATCATCAAGTCATGAAGAATTTAGATACCATAATGAAAAGTTTATTTTAAAACAAAAAATAATTTCTAGTATCATAATGTAAATAAAAGTCAATCCCAAACCATTCATGATCGAAATGAAAATAATAGAATAAATATTTTGGTATTTTATTGGTTTCTATTTATTAATATTCGTAGAAGAGAAAGTATTCTAATGAAACAGATAATTATATGAGTACTATTGATGGAAGTAATGAAAATCAAAATGTAGAGTGGGTAAAACAATTTATGGTTGATACTAGGATCTTTATTTGTTAGACTTGTAGTAATATGACCATGTAGTAATTTTTAATATAGTTGTATTAATGAAAAATAATGTTATGAATTTCTAATATTTATATCTATTATATTTTTACATTTTTGAAGTGAAATCATCCAGATTTTGTAGATATTTACTCAAATCATTACGTGACAAGGAAGTTAATTGACTAGCATGGATTTTCTAAAAATAATATTCAAGGTTTCCATAATTAATACAGCTTACTCTAGAAGGAAACTGAGGTCTTAATGTTTATAGAAATGTGTTATATCTATATAGAATCCTAATGATGATGGAAAACTATATTTTATTCCATATAAAGTATTATGGAAATTTTATATGATTGTTATGATCCTAAATATTTACATTCATGATGAAATTTTAATAAATATGTTATCAGTTTATGAAAATATATGTAAGGATAATGATGTGTTCTTTGATCCTAAAAATAAAACATTATGTAGAACATTTGATCCACCATATGATTATTCTTTAGTTGATGTGAATACTAATTGGTCGTTTATATCATGTGATGATTTTAATTAATTTTCCCTCATGTATTTTTCTCATAACACATGTCAATTTTTATTTCACATTGATAACCTTCCTCCATGAAAATATATAAAAAAACCTATTAACATTCTTTAGAATACTCATATGTGAACCATAAAATTCTATAAATGACATACATGTGTGTATTAAACCTTTAATATAAGATTTCAAACAACTATAGAATGTTGGTGTGTGGAAATATGATGCTTCTTTGAAATACCAACTTAGAATTTGTCCTGTACTTATGTGAATGATAAATGATTTCCCAAATTAGAAAATAATGTACAGATAGAGTATGGAAGGAAAAATATAATTTCATATTTAAATGAATGATACATGATGAATAAGAATTTAATATTTTCATAGTTTTAGTTTCATTGGGTATCACCAATTCATTCCAATGAATCATCCATATAGGAATTATAATTTATGGTCTGACAATATATTTATGACCAAAAAGCCACCTTAGTGTATCTTTGGAACTGATGCGATTAATGATGTTAAAGATTTCAATTTATCATTCTATAAATTTCATGAAAAATATAAAAAATGGAAGAACGTTTCCGCGGAATCTATGTACAAAATGGAGAATAAAATTATTCTCAAGATTTTTTAACTCATCAACCAATTTTTCACTTCATTTTTATACATAATACTTGTACAGAAAAAAATAGGTGAAAATTTTATTTTAATTATTCTAAATGTAAATGTAATTTCCAATTATGAGATATGATATCAATATGAAATGGTGGATTTGGGTACTAGAGATGAAATATATCCTTTGTAAATAAGAAAAAATAAATGGAATGTTCCATGTGATTATTATGTAATGAATCCTTTAAAGAA
Source organism: Viscum album (assembly GCA_963277665.1). Lineage (NCBI taxonomy): Eukaryota > Viridiplantae > Streptophyta > Magnoliopsida > Santalales > Viscaceae > Viscum > Viscum album. The sequence goes on along the minus strand of OY728139.1, from coordinate 680,973,074 downwards.
AAATATTTTTCATTAAGTAGTAGAGACAATCATCATCCCTGACTGTGATTCAAGAAATATATCAAACAAGTCTGAAAAAAGAGATTCGAAACTAAATTATATGAAAACTCAAAACTATAAAATCATTCTATAGGAATTGATTCCTATATAATTCCTTCATTTTTTTAATATTGTGTTCCCTAGGCCCAACATAAGTTGTACATTATATTACCATATCATATATATAGGGACTTATACATGACTTACAATTTCCATAATAGTATTAATATTTCAGTTTCCACTATTTTAATGGTAATATCCATAGATTATTTGTTCTATAAAAAGTTAATAGTTGTTCCTAGGCTATTATGAGAACCTTGATATAGTATGAAAATAATATGAAACATATTTCTTATGGTCTAGATACATCATAATGACAGAACAATGTTTATGGATAATTATTAGGTGATGAGGAAGCATTGAGACTAGTTCCCATAAAGTTCACACATTGTGATTACATTCCATCCAATATGAACACCACATATTTCAGGTTCCATTTGTTGTTTGTATCCATAAACCTATAGATTTATCTCCTAACTTGCGATCCTTAACAATGTGTCCCATTTGATCGCATACATTAATGTAAGGAAAAAACAATCACTTTGAATTCTTGGTGGGGTAGCTTGTGTTTGGTGTAACATTGGTTGTATGGAATTGGTTGAATGAACATGATAAAATTTATTTCTTCCAACTCGATGAAGAGATATTTCTGAACTAGTTAATTAGAGTGGTAAAAACTTCATTAAATACATAGCCAAAGTAGTCAAAGGTAAACATTTTCATTTAGATCAAAAAATAATAAACCATGAATGGATGATGATACAATATATACATACCTCATTAGAATATATCAAGATACAATGAGAATTTATTACAATTTGTGTTATTAGGATTTTTTTCATTACTATGAAAATTCCATATCTCTTTAGAGGCCTTGATGGGTTACAAGAATCTACTCACAGTCTGTGAATGTTATTCACTACTATCAAATTAATGTATCAGAGGGTTACACATAATATTTTATTCAAGTGTCTTTTGTGTTTTGGTGAATTGGTGTATAGAACATGATAGTACTTACCATGGGGTTAAAGGGATGTCCAAGAATTAACAATCAATGAAAAATAAATAAATTCATTATAATTTGAGTATATAATATTTTTGTTTAATTTATATATTAAATATATTTACAATAAGTTTTGTAAATAAATGTAAAAATACCATATGAATGAGTATTATTTAAACATTTAAGTTCATTAAATATTGTGGGAATTAAGAGTGGAATTAATGGATTGGTTTTATTATGTAATATATTTAATATATATTTCATGAATGTGATAAAAATATAAATGAAATTATGATGTAGTTATTTCATCATAACATTTTATTTATTGCTTGTTTAGTTTGTGTAATTATATAGGGATCGGGGAACCCTTTCTGCATAATTACCTTTCTCTATATATATTAGAGAGGACTCTCTCCAAGGGAAGTATTCATACACTTGAATTTGAGATCTACACTATCTCTATTCCCACATAAAAGAGAGAGAAAGCTCCCAACCATGATTCAAATCTTCTATATTCATCATGGATCGAAAGGACAAGATCTTGGTGATCATTGTGATGTCGAAGGAATCACATGAGATACCCAATAGCACATAAAATTCAATGATAAGAGTATGCAATGATTCGAGAAGCATGCATAGACGATATTGATCAATCCAGGATTAGATCCATCAAGAAAGGATCTCCAGAGATGTGTGATTGATGGGCGTGTCTTCGATCCAAATGTGATACCTTTTAACTTAATATTTTTTGATTTTTAGTATTCACATGTGATTCTCTGACCTCTACCAGATAAGGGATCATAAAATACACTAAAGTTACATCACCGTGATGTTGAAATATTATAAATTCATGTCCCAATAGCTTCTGTTGTGTACCTCAATACCTTTAATTTTTTTAGAGAGACCACATGAATTTTCTAATCAAATAAATGTAATTTTATATTAAATTATAAACAAGGATTTAACTTAGTCCTAATAAAACAAACCACATGACGATTTAATTTCTGATGATAATGCTATGGTTATCCAATTTTTTTTAATATGGATAAAAAATGTGGCTATTTTGAGTTAAAATTGAAGAATAATATATTTATATATTTTGTTGATGTTTTAAATTTGAGGCATGTTCTAAAAAAACCATAATTTTCAGCCATGTTCCAACATGATCACAGTGTCCAGATGCCATTATGTTGAAGGTCTTATCTACAACACATTTTTGGAAATATTTTTTATAAGTAAATTATATTAATTATTTGTGGGGGATTTGGGTATTCAAATCAACTCAAAAATAAAAAAATTAATGGCAATGTTAACTAGATTTTATAGTTTTTTAATAAAAAAAATAAAGTGTGAATTTACATGTGGTTTGAATATTAATTAATAAAAAAAGTTACCAATATTATCATGGAATCATGATAACAAAGAAACAAAAATGTTGATAGAAGGGTTGACTTACCATCTTTTAGATCTGTCTTGTCCCTTTGGCCACTTAGTAGTGACATTGTTGACCGTAACACCCTAACTTTATACCACCCTTTGACAGATAAACTTTAGGATCCTCCTCTACCCCTGGTCCATCCCACTGATGTCATCCCTAACCCCATCACTTCTTAATCCACCTCGGGTGTTGAGAATGAAATTACAAGCCACAATCTCTTATTATGGATCGGCATTCCAAACCATTCATGTTGATTTCCAAATACCTCCCCGACTTGTAAAGATCTGATCACCATCCCCGTCCAATGCATGTATCCCCATAGTGTCGTCAACTATTTCTTTTTGGTGACTACATCTAGTGTCAACACCCTGCCATATTTGGTATAACTATACAGACCTAAAACTCTTTCCATGCCAAACCCATTCACCGATCAGTCATGTTCGGCTTCGAAAAGTTCATGGTGGGTCTAGTTGACCTGAAACCACCCTATATTGGGCTTCTTTAATCGAAATGGACCTCGACGGGTACTTCCCAACCCTAAAAGATTCTATGTGGGTTTGAACTAACACATAATGGGTATAAAATTGTTTCTAGCCCCCAAAATATTTTAACATATACAAAAATAAATTTATTAATTTTATAAAAAAATTATTATTTGAATAGATAATTTAATTTTAGTAAAAAATTAATTTAAATTTATTAAAAAATTATATTAATTATCAAACCAACAAAAATAAATAAATTTAATTTATTAATTAATTTAATTTATATTTAATCCCTCAAACATAAATTTATGAGAATTTAATTTTATTACACTTTTAATTTTCTTGCAAGATACTCTTGATCAGTTTCCTATAACATTCATGTCTGAGTTTATTAATTTATATATTTATTACAACTTTCTCTAATGTTTGTAATAATTATTTATTTAATGACGGTCTGAATATCATCTATTTTTACTGAATATGTATAAATGTTTATGTGGCCATTCATATTGGTATATATATTGTACTTTTGAATACCCCCTCACATGGGTGTGAAGATATTTGTACTATTGATTACGATTATATAAGACATGTACCATGCCAATATGAAGTTGTATCCTAAATAAGATGTCAAAAAACTAGATTGGGTGTGATCTGTGATCATGAGTAAAGACCCAACTCATGATTGATTTCCCTAGTTCATGAATGATCAATTAAGGTAAAATGGATAAACCTATATTAGATGATTAAAAAAAGTTTGATAATTTATTTCTTTTATTTTATTATTATTTTATTCATTTTCTTGCCTATGAGAACACATAAAAATAATTAACAGAGTAAAAATTGATAAAGACACAAAGAATGTGTTCTATGACATGCATGTTCATTTGTGAGAATGGAAACACATTATCAACATTTTTAGTTTAAAATGATTACATTCATTCAACATAATAAAAAAACACTCAAAGTTTTATTAAGTCGAGAACTCTTTCCATAACACAAATTTGAAGAAAACTGGGTGTATGGAGTGCTCATCAATCATAGTCGAGGGTGCATCATACTATTTGGGAGTTCATATCAAAGTGATGGGTTAAATTAATTGAAGTTCAAAGAAAATATTTATCCAAGTCAATCTCGTTTTAAATTTATAGCGAAACATTTATTAAATCATGCCTTTGATTTTAAATGATGCGACATCACATGATATGTCAATGAGTAGTGAGTTAATGTAGTTTTATAGTTAAAGGTATAACTTAATATCATTGAATAGTGGAGTAACCTTACTATAGAGAGTATGAAGATAGTTTTCAAGGATTCATTCCACTATAATACTCAAGGGACTAAGTATCCCATGTCTAGTAGTGAGGGATACTGTAGTTCATTAAAATAGTTGAAAAAATTAATGATTAATTAATCAGTAATGTCTAACTAGTAATAAAAAGTAATAATCTTCTAATATTTATTTTTATAGAAGAATGTAATGTAAAAACACAAGTACACAATGATAACATGTTTTAAAAATATAATTTCCACACCAAAATTAATTTCCAAGAGTTGTATATGCACTAGCTCAAAGTACAATAATATTAGAAAGTCAAGGTGATAGTTCCCCCAATGCCTGATAAGCCACATTTGGAAGAGTATGTGAGAAAATTATTACAATATACTCATGTATGTTGTATATGATGGTCATTTTATAATTCTATCATCAAGGAATGATGTTAGTTTTGGATACCAGATCAATACATTTATGATTTCACATGTTGTCTCATCTCTGGGAAGTTTGAGGGGTGAATGTGAAGGAAGATATGAATGAGTGATAATGAACCCAGATATGTGTAAAAATGATATATGGATCATGATCATTATATAATTAAAATACTAATATATTTATCACCAATTTACTCTGATTTTATTTTATATTTTAGGAACAAAAAATATATAAAAAGGACATCAATTAATTTGTTTACAGTTCTCCAAATAAATGTGGACTTAAAGAAAGAATAATCCTTAGTTCTTATAGTGAAAATGTAAAAAGACAATATACAAATTCCCAATGGTATGATTTAATCTAAATTAAAATTTTAAACATCCTTCCGTGAAAATATTTCATTCATCATACAAGAGTTCATTTTCATTACATCCCATGATATAAATCTTTAAATGTTTTAATTTAATAAAAGAATTAATGAATCAAGTAGTTTCTTCTTCATCAGGAATATTCATCATTTTATGTGATGATTCTATCATACTTATTGGGTCTTAAATATAATTTTAATATCATATATTTTGATTTAAATATATCATCCATGTATGTATAGAAATTTTACAGGATGTAAATTGAATTCTCCAAGTGGCTGAGAAAGGGTGTTTCCTATGCATGTGGTGATATGTTCCCAATTAAAAATTGTTGAGTTTAATGGATCATATATATATTTTTATATATTAAAAAAAATCAATCTCATGTGAAAAATATTACCAATGAGTAATTATTCAAATCTAGGGTGAATATTATTTATCATGTCTTATAATCAACTAAAGGGTTAGTAAGGATTGAATATTTGGAAATTACTCATTAATATAAAAATCTAACACTTATATACCCAGTTGGTTCAAGATAATATTTTTTCAAGAAAACCTAAATATTATTGAAGGATATAACTTTTATGGTTTTAGACTCTTTGTAGTTAAATACCATAGGTATTGTCGACACACTTATGTAATTAGTTTTGGATAAAGATTCCTTTCGAAATAATTGTAAGTGAAAAAGATTTCAAAATTAGTTGAGCAGGAGTGTGTGAAAAATTCAATGGTTAGGATGGTGGAAAATATTGTTCATATTATTCATTTAAGGTTTTCTAAGGAATACAAATGTGAATTATTGTATATTTATGGTTTGTTGAAATGTATTTCATCAATCTCTTATGAAAAAGAATATATTGACCTATAATTAATCTATCATTATAATATAGTATGGTGTAATTCTTAAATTCACATTTCTTTAATCACATCAGAGCTATGATGTTACTAAGGACAACAGATGTTGAGTCTTATATGTTGAAATTGATCAAAAAATGTTCCACGGATTAATTCCTAAATACTTGTTTCCTTATAAATATAAAAGTCATGATGTAAGTAAAAGTATTATCCATCTTGGAATATATATAAATTATAAATATATAAATTATTTTTGAAGACATGCATCACAAATAATGGAATTATCCCATAACAATGTAATAAATATAATAAAAAATGGATACAATTAGAGTTATAATTTAAAATAAATGAACTATTTCATATGAACAAATGTTTAGGATAAAAATTCGTTATTAAGGATTAAAACAAATAAGCATCATGAAAAACACATTTTCATTATAAATTATCTTTCTATAGTTTCAAAGGATATTATATAAATCCTTATGATTGAAAAAGTTATTGTCAAGTGTAATAATATATTTCTATAAAGGGTTTTAAATCACAATTTGAGATAGAAGGATAAAGATTATTATATATTTAGTCAATAATGAAGATGAATATGAAGTTGTCATTGTAAAAAATTCCACATGAGGGTGTGGGAAGAGAATGTTATAGATACATTTACTGCATTGAAAAATTAAAACAGTGGTAGTGGTTTTATATAGACCATGTCTCGTGATACATTATCCATTGAGAATATGAAATTCAACCTATATGAAGTATATTTAAATAAACTAATATTGAAAAGAAAAATTAAAATTCAATAATTGATTTCATGTGTCAATGTACATGGGATTATTATCTTGGATACTATGGTTTGCATTAATGTGAGACTACACATGGGTGCTAAAATCTTAGTACAAATATGACTTGATTGTTTATACTAGGTTTATGTTTATATCTATTATAATTATACTCTTCCTCTATGATTTTGTTGAAAATTTTATTATGGATTTGATGTAAATACAAGAAATGGTCGATGGTATCTATAAGAAGAAATCTGAAAGGGTAAATGACACCATATACTACCAATAAGGGATAAAAGTTACTAAAATATTATTAAGGTTTAATGTAAGAAAAAATATCATAGAATATTTATGAGGAATAAAAGTTTTCCCCATCTCCCCAAGACAACAGTGGGATTTCTACTATTTTAAAAGTAAAATTTCTTTCATAACATGTGGAAAATGTATTCAATATATTGTTAGTTAAGGCCATAATCAAATTAAATCATCAGAGATAGACTAAAAGTAGTAAACTAATTTATAGGGGATTCTAGATACTATGGGAAATCAGAAGGTTTTTTAGTCCAATTCAATTCCCTATATACAAAAAATGTATTAAAAAAGACATGGTGAAAAAATTCAAGAGATAACTATTACCAATATCACATGGAAAAACAATATCTAGGGAGGCATTCTGGGGAATATGATAAGATTGATGTGGTTAGTTGAATTCCATATTCTTTTGTTATTGATTAATCATACATTCCCTGATAGGTATATGAAATGATATTTCCAATATAAAATATTACGGTAAATAAATATCAATAATATCGAGGATAACTACAAAGGAAGAATTCCAAAATATCCATTACATGATAAAGTACAAAAGATGTGTACCTATAATGTTGATTGGATGGGATAATGGTTATAAGGGGACAGAAAATAGTGTTTGTTTATATCAATATTGTCTCATATTCATGTTAGGCTATTACAATGAGAAAGACAATATCATTCAACTAGGTGGTAGCCATATCTAGAATTACCAAGTATGTTGTGGATTTAGTGGAAAATGAATAAGTATTATATAATAAAAAATTATTTATTCATGTTTTTGGAATCATACTAATTATGTAAAGTTTTATCATTAAGATAATTATATTTTATTTAATATCCATGATGTCATGTTTTGATAGTGGAAAAGGGGCACACTTAAAGATAACATGTCTTCAAAAGTATCACTCAAGGATGTAAAGTCAATGATAGTAGAATAACTACACATATTGAACATGGATGGGCCATGTATAATGTCATAACATAATAGAAATATAATCTGATCATGTGAGAGCTAGGAATGTTTCCTAGTGAGTTATCTCTAGTGAAAGTGGGAGTGTTGTAATAGTGGGTTCCCTAGACCCAACATAAACTTTACTTCTGATTACTATATCATGTATAAATTGAGTTATGAAATATTACACTTACAATAGTAGTGTGGATAATTATGAATATTCTATTTTAATGTAAATTTCTATATATTATTTTTCATAACAAAAGTTTATATGAGTTCCTTATATATAATGGGATCCTCAAAATACTATGAAATTAATATCAAATATTTATACTATTGTCTAGATACATTGTATTGACTGGTCATACTTTATGACTGACTATCCAGTGCTAGGATATTATAATCATTGAGATATATTCTCATGAAATTCACAATTTTTGTTCTCTAGTAGGTCAGATGTTGAGGACATTCCTGCAAATAAGAACAACATATGTTTTATATGTTATTGGTTGTTTCTATTTACGAACATGGGTATTAGTCTTCTGACTTGATATAATTATGTATTTGTTCCTTTTGAACATGTACTTTGATGAAATGAAAATAACATAAAATTGGATTCATGTAGAGGTAACTTGTGTTGGGTGCATCATTGGTGGTATGGAATTGGTTTAATGATCAAGATAGAATTTACCACTTTCATGTTGAGGAGCTTATATCTCAGGATTAATTAATCAGGATTGAAGTACCTTTTTTAGATCTATTCACATTGTTATTGAAGGTAAATCATTAAATTTTGTTCAACAAATTATAAAGAAAGAATGGATGATGAAACATGGTTTTCATCATAATTTATGATATATTATAATATAGAGAGATAATATTACATAGTGAGTTTTCATATGATGGTTTTCATTTCTATGAATATTCCTTATCACTTTAGGGGCCTTTATGGGTTTCTTAACATATATTTTAGTTTGTGAATGTTATTTATTACTATAGAGATACGATCTTAGAGGGTCACATGAAATAGAATATTCAAGAGACTTCTTTATTTTTGTGAATATGTGTATAGGACATGGAGGGCCCCACCATTGTTGTCCAAGTGTTGTCCAAGTATTAATGATCACTAATGAATATAAATTCATTATTATTAGAGTATAAAATATTTGGTTGGAATTTATTTATTAAAAATATTTATAGGCATTTAATGAAGTAAATGGTAAAATATTATACGAATGAATATTATTTTAATATTCAAGGATTGTTAAATATTAAAAAAAAGTACTATTCAAGTTAATGAATCCATTTTATCTTATAATTTGTTTTATATATTATATTTAGGTGAAAAAATTGAAATTTTAATGGAGTTAGGTTTTTATAACAATTGGTTTATTTCATTATTAGTGGGCGTTAATTATATAGGGGGATAAGGAACCCCTTCCAGGTAATTACCTTTCACTATATATATATAAAAGAATACTCTTTTCATGGGAAATATTCATTCCCATGAATATTAAATATCCTCTCTCTTCTTTCCCACACCCAAGAGATATAAATCACCATCCCAAGCTTCTAATATTCAATATTATTCAAGGATTTAAAGGATGAGATCATGGTTATCATCATGATGTAGAAGGAATCATCAGAGATCTATGATGGCTCCTATAAATAAAGGATCAGTGTCCACATGGATTATAGAGGTTTATGTGGATGACTTATAGGGTATAGAACTCAGCTCTTTCCTGAAAAGATCACTATCTGTGTGCAACAAACAAAGGTATCATCGATCTAAATTATGTACTTTTTTTTTATTTTTTTTTAAAATTTGTGTGAGACCCTAAAAACTCTATTGGGGCACAAATAATTAATGAAGATTAAGTTACATCACTCTGTCGATGAAAAAATTTAAATACTTGGACCACCGACTTCCGTTGTGAACCCTAATACTGTCATATTTTCTATCCAATAATTAAAGGGTAAAAGTGATTCCAATTTTTCATTTGAATAGATATTATTGTGATAAAAGGTTTTCCATTTCATTCTTGAAAATATTTATGATGTGAAACCTTTAATTAATTTTATTTGGAACAATTTCATCCATCTTTTTCTACTTGCATGGTATATTTGACCAGAAATCATTCCACTGAAATACTTTTTGGGGGAGTTGTTTATTTTTTTGGTTGTAACTAACAGAATGAAATATGTTTTCAGTAATGTCTTATTTCAAGAACATGAATTATCCCAAATATTCAATTGTGAATGGATACATGGATCAAGGATTTATGGTTTTATTTTACACATATTTGGAAAATGTGTTCATGAGATGTAATTTGTAAAATAGAAATGAAGAAGAGTGGTATGATCAAATTGACCATCTTTTCCATCACCTTGTGAAATATGTGGAATTTATGGATCACATAAATTGGATACATTAATCCTTCAAGAGTTGGAGATGAGACATAACACATCCTTGTTTAATAGTGAATTGTTTGATAAGAACATCAACATAATAATTTGAGTATATATATTTTATCTCATACTAAGTATTTTCTATAATATATTAAACATTAATTATCTTTTTATATTGGGAATATACAAAATCATCATTAGAATTCATCATTTTTAACTTTCTAAACAATAGATTATTTTTATAATAAATTATTTCGTACGTAGTTGAAATTAAAGGTATTAAAATTAATTTAATAAAAAATAAATAAACATTTATATAATAATAATATTCAATTATATTTCAGTTATTGAGTTTACCTATTGACTCTATCTCTATATATGAAAATATTACATGATTTTGGTCACAATTCAATGGTTTGTGAATGAAAATAATTAGTCATCAGGATGTACAAATTTGTTATAACAGATTAAAAAGTTAAAATGGGAACACAACATGATTACATTATATTAACTTCAATGATAAACTATTTTTACAGTGCATCAGATAGTAGGACTCACTATAATTTTCTTTATTATTATGGATATATTGAGAAAATAATAATATTGTATTATTACTCCCATTGTTTAGTCACCATGATTAAATTCAAGTGAGCTGATTTAATGATGTGGAATATAACATTTATTGATGATTTTGGCATTAGTTTTATTGAAATGGATCACATCCAGGACACTTATGAGCCACATATTTTTGAATCTATGGTGATATAATTATTCTATATGAAAGATCATTTGAGATCTAAATTCAATGGCATTAGTAAATTTATCCTTGGAAATTTATTTTGTAATATTTGAGATGAGGTTGACATCATCAATACCCCCGTTGGTGTTGATCAATATATTTCTTATCAAAACTCAAATAGTCTAACATTTAGAGGTCATTATAAACATTAAGTAGTGTTGTGTAATATATATAAGTAACCAAATGTTTTCTATTTTCATTTAGTTTAGCTTATCATGGATATTTTAGGTGGGTTCTATTCATGATATTTCATTTTGGTTTAATTTTGTAAACTAAATATAGATTTTAGAGATATATTAAATTTAAACAATTAAATGTTCAATGTTTATCATTATGGAATAATATAAGGCATTGTTCTATAAACATTCATTTCCATAGAAATAAATCTTAAATTAATTCAAAACTTTTTTCCATAGAGATTAAATTCTCATTTTGTTATTATTTATGAATTATAAATTTATAATGGATATTTAGAAAAAAAGAAGTTAATTTATCTAATTAAAAAAATATTTTTTTAACTTGATTATATTATAAAATTTGTTAAATAAAGATGGATAACTTTATCAATGGTATAATCTAGAATTCTGAATATTATTATTTAGTTATGTATATTTTTATTTTAAAACAAGTTGTATAAAATATTTTTATTTCTTGTAAGTGTGGGTGTTTTTCTAATATTGCTGTTTTATATTAAGGTAGACTTCCAATGATGGCCTAAAATTTTCATAATCCATCTACCCTAGTTATTCCATGGTGTTGGAGTGACCTAGAATATTTTCTGATGCTCTCAAGGTTTAAAGAGATTTTATAAATCAAATATTGTTTAAAATTGTTATTTGAAAATTTATTAAATATAATTTTAATTTTTTAACATCTATTTTTTGTAAATACATGATTTAATTGATCATTTATATTTTTTAACTATGTTTATTAAATTTATAATTCTCTAAATAATATTCCTTTTTTAATAAGTCCTCTATATTTTTGATGAATTTTTAATCTATGTAATGGTGATTTATTTCATTGTATAATGGTAATCTTCAATGATATGTGATGGTGTTTTACCACTTTGAAAAGGTAGCCATGTTTTTTAAATTTTACATCTAGGTGTCATGCATTATATTTTTTTCAAGTGGGTAGTCATTTATGGGTCATGTAAGCACTCAGTGAAGGTGTTTCTATCACTTATAGGTTACTACAAGAATGTATCTGGTACCAATTTAGACGTGAGTAGTGGTATGGATGGGAATGTTTCAAGATAAATTTGTTTACCTTTATGTGGAATATTCTCACATAAGGGTAAAGATTGTTGTGTTAGGGTGAGTGATGGGCCTTCGATTATCAGTGAAGGGCTATTATAAATGTGATCTCTATAAGGGTAACTCATTTTACCATTACATAGTGATCATATGTAACTTATTGGTGGTATTTTATTTACATAAAATCATTTTTTTTCAACTAATTAGAATATGAAATGTGGTTTATCAAAATAAATAGAAATATGAATATAAAATAAAATATATTATGTATAATTTAGTAAAATAAATCTATCCCTAATATTTTGGAGATTCAAATGAGTTGTATTAATAGTAAATAAAATAATAAAACATTTAACATAGAAATATATATGGGTGTTGAACTAACCCAAAAATGAAATAACCTAAAAATGAACTAAATGAACTAACCCAACAAAAACCCAATGAACTTACTCAAAAATAACATAAAAATGAATCAGATGACCTAACAAAAAATAATCATTATAACTTAATACTAAATGAACAAATGAATGAACTGAAAAAGGAAATAACCTAAGAATGAACAGAATGGCCTAACCCAAATGAACCAAATGATATAACTAAATATCTGGATGAAAAAATAATCCAAAAAAAATAATGAACCAGATGACATAACACAGAACTGGACAAGATGAACTAATCAAAAATGAATCCAATGAATGGACCCAAAATTGGAAAATTTATCTAACCAAATGACTAAATGACTATGTGAATAAATAAATAAAATTAACCTGACCAAAAAAGTAACAAAATAAACAAACGAAAAAGTGCAAAATAATCAAATAAAACAATAATATAATCCAAAATAAATTGGAAAAAAATAAAAAAACACAAGAATAAATAAATATTATACCCATGTATAGAAAGATAATTAGTATTCAATGACAATATTTTATCATATTTATTATATTTATAATTAAATTTATATTTATTTCCCATTATAGGTAATATGAAATATTTAATATGCAGAATGGAAGAGAATTTCTAAAATCGATCATCACATTAGAGGCTTGGGTGTTCCTCTACAATGCCTTTTATTAGTATAATTATATATACATAAATATATATATATTAGTAAAAAAAATTTATTGTAACTTCATTAATCATTCATAAAATTTGATTACTTTCGACAATCCATGAGGCAAATATTCCTTAGCTTTACCAGTAATATGCCATCATACCCAATCACACCAAGACCCTTCACTATATATACCATCTACCATGTCATATTCTAAAAACAATTTCCTTAGAGGCTGTATGTTTATTCAGATCACGTATTTTTTTACCACTATTTGAATTTAATCATCTCTATCATCTATCATGTTCCAATTTAATGATGTCTCCCTTTCTTTGAAACCCTATTAACATTTTCTACAGGAGTTTATGTCACCAACTCTATTTCTATCTTCTCTATTATCTCAGGTATTTTATGTTCATCCACTTAAAATTTCTTCTTCTTCACCTACTTATCATCTTAAGCATTCATTGTAATCCCTTGTAATTACACAGAATATTAATACATCACAATGCAATGATTCCACAATGTCCACTAATATTCCAATATTTGGTATATGTACACAGACATAGTTAATGTTTCATCCTTAATTTATTTTCATTCTAATATATATTAATATAATAGTTAGCTTTTATTATTTCATTATTGGATCTACCATTAATAGGTATTTTGTGAATAATTGCATGATTCGTATTATAAACTACATGACATAGGTGATGGTCTGTTACAATGAATAAAATCAATTGATTGGTAAAACTGGGGGAGAAAATATAAACCTTATAGAAACACATTCCAAATACCATGAAATCATTTATATGAAACCGATTTCATAGAGACACCATGAAATTGAAATAAAGGATACTATATGGGCTCATATATGTGTAATAAATTTAGTTGAATAAATGTTATATTTTAAATGGTTTATAAGAATTAACATTTTAGTATCATATTCGCTGAATGTATCTTGATGGTATAGATATAAGGGCCACATGAATGATTAAATTATGTGATATATTGAGATCATATAATAATGAACTATATAATGGAGGTTTTGGTAGAGCTAGAATATATTTATAAGGTATAAAAACCCTCAATGAATGTCTAGTAACATAATATCAAGAAATGAATGCTTGTTGGAAGAGTGATGAGTTTAAATAAAATTACAAAATTAATTTTATTTATTTGAATTATTTATAATTGTTAATAATACTTTAATTTTAATTATTTAATTTTATTTTCCATTAATCATCAGAATGAAATAGAAAACAGATGATATCATCTTTGTCCACACCTTGAGGTGAACTTTTATGACTATGCATTAGAGAAAACATGTATTTTTTTTATACAAAAAAGTTAAATAAGGAAAAAAATGAATAAAAAACCAAATAAAACTTGTCACACATGAAATGAAATGACCTGAATAAAAATAGTTAATTAAATAGAATTATAATGGAATGAGAAATACCATACAAAATAATAAATAACTGACTTTATTATGGATGAACTACCCCATAACAAATGAAACATATATGAATCATCTGAAATCAAAATAAACTAATATAATGTGATCTAAGTAGACATAAAATTACCATTATATATTTGAAATGGATCCAAAAATGAAATAAATCAACCTCAATTAACTCTACATAACTTGAGTAAAATAAAAGTAAACTAAAAAGTACCATAAGTAATAGAAGGAAATAGAAATTTATTAAATAAATATAAAACGACATGAGATTTTTCTAATTGAATTAATCCCAATAAACTCAATATAATCCATAAAGTGTTTAATGATTACATGTAATACTTAAATAGTATTCAGTTTTTAAATTGTATATAATTTGAAAATATTTTGAAAAAATACTTGTAAACTATTTATTACTAGTTTTAAAATACTTTACAAATATTCTATAAAATAGTCATTAAAGTTATTATAAAATACATTAAACTATAATAATTGAAAAAATTAAAAATATTTATAATCAGTTTGTACTATTTAAAATTAATTATGTCAAACATTTTAAACCTATTTAAAAAAACTCATAATAAGTACTTTAAAAACTATTTACAGTTTTTTCAAGAAGTTACTTATAAAACTAACGGTTTACCAAGATCAATATATATATATATATATGATTGTTTTAATTATTATAAAATTAAAATTAATGATATTTTAGTTATTTACTATCTAAATCCTCAACATCCCATGGAATTCAAATAAATCATGGAATCCTCAATACCCAAAACAATATATATCATCCCAAGACAACTGAATAACATCCTCTTCATCAATAAAAGATCAAATTCACATGGTTTATTTCTAAATTTACATAATCCAATCCACATGAATATTAAACTATAAATTCAATAATGAAGTTACTTCCAATTTCTATTTGTACCCTAACAATCCAAAAAAATCGATAAAATAAAAAAACAAAAAACACTCCTACCTAATTCCATCGAAGGAAACCATATATATTGGATTTATTCTAAATAAACCATTACAGAATCCATCTATTTTATAAGCCCCAAAATCTATAAATATCCTTCAATATAATATAATATTAAAAAAATTTATCTTCAAACCAAACAAAATATAAAAACACAATTACTCATCAAACGAGGGGAAAAGATTAAACCACAATGAATAGAAACCAATGAAAAAAAATTCAAAACAACCAATTAGATTAGTATAAAAACCATGTTTCATACCTCAAAAACAAAAAATATCACATAATATATATTAATTGAACCAAACAAGTCATAATGCACTAGATGAAATAAATTTTAAAATTGAAATCACGTGAAGAAAATTATTTTCAATCAAATTACGGTTTTTAATTCACAACTCATTTAAAATTATAAATTTTAGAAATAAACCAATTTTATATTTCTATCCAAATATTATAAAGAATATATTTTTTTTATCTCATAAGAAGGTCCCATAAAACTAATTAATGTGTATTAATCGTCAAAATAAATTACAATTAACCAACTTAATATCATTCAATTAATTCATTAAAACAGTTATAAGATATTATAATAATTCATTGAAACTATTTTAATTCATTTAAATATAGTAATATCATTAGGAAATATCACAGTTTATCTACAAGTCACTGAAATTAAACTAAGTTAACAAGTCATTTGAAACCATTATAACCCAAAACCATTATTTTTTATCTCCCAATACCCAAAAAATCACATTCCATGGTGGTAGTGGGGGTTATTAGGATGGTGTTAATAACATTCATTTATTACTTTATATTTATGAGAAAACTATGTGGATTGTGTTTAATGAGTGAAAAGGATTTCATATACATGTTATGATTTTTTTGAAGTTATCAACTAAATTAAGATAAAACATAAAACGTATGATTTATTTTGAATGGGTACTATTTCTTCAAAATACTAGGGACTACTATAGACTTTTGGTGGAGGGAGCCTATACAGATGGTTTTTGTAATTTTTGGTATTATAATTGTCTAACAAATATATCTGAAAAATTATGGTAAAACCATTTTATTAGTGTTCTTCAAATACCTCACTACACAAAAATTGTAGGATCCATTTAAATACCCTATAAAACTTTTTGTAGTGCATAAAAAAATTTCTAGAAATCAATATTATAGGGTATTTTCCTTGTAGTGGTGGGATCTCACATTGAGGATGAACATTGTTGAAATTATTTTTTATTGTTCATTTTATTATCATTTTTAATACAATTTTAGAAGTGATATTAAGAGTGAATCATGACTCTAATATTTTTCAACCATTTAACACTTCAAAATAAAAAATCCTTAAAAATGTATCACTAATTAAACAACAACAGTAAACAAATTGAATTATGTATTGTAATTCATATTTGAGCCAATGTTAAACTGATATACTAATATTTCCTACATCAATAATTGATGGAAAAATCTCAATAAATAGTCAAGGAGTACCATTTTTAAATGTGAAATTTTTTCATGGATGGAGGAATAGAATTTTTCATTATCTTTATACTGAGGAAATTAAATACAGTAATGTTGTGACTCATGTAATTTCAATAATTACAGATTATAGATCTATAAACTTTTATGATAAGATTAATTTAGTGATATATGGTAAGAATTATAATTTTATATTATTTTATCTATTAGAAAAATAACACACCAATGTGATTTTCTATTGAATAGCCATTGAAATATGAGAAAAACTCAAGATCATGTATGATAAAAACATTAATCTAAATGATGATAAATTATATATTTATTGGGATATGTTTGAGGATATTATAATGAATAAAGATGAAAAAATTGACAACTATTTTACTCAGAAGATTAATATAACTAGTAATATTATTGGATTTGGATGTAATTTAGAAGACACTATAGTTGAAAATAATTTAATTAGAAACATTATATATAGATTTTATAACAATATTTAAACCATAGAAGTACAATAATATCTCTTACCTGATAATATTGATAACACCCTTTGGAATTATAAATTGGGAAATACTTAATTTCTAGGAAAATGGGAAAGGGAAGAAATGAATTTCATGTATATGAATATAATGGTGAAAACATATAAAGATGAATTTAAATAATATATTGTTTTTATTGATGATTTTGAGAGTAATGATACTTATAAAAGTGTGTCTAACATTATATCTAAAAATTTGAAAAGTGCTAAAGCAATATTAAATGGAAAATCTCTCTCAAATTACTTATGTGTGTGGGTATATGAAATTTTTTTATGGATTATCAGAAGGGAAATAATTTAATGGATTATAATATTTAAAGTAATGATGTGGAGCCTCATATGAAGATAAATGTAATGTATTCAAATAAATTAAATAATTTAGATAAAGAAATTAAGACATTTTAATGGAAAAGGAAAACAAGTTCACTAAGATAAGAGGATCAAGACAGTAAATACCCAAATGGTTATTCTAAAAATGATTCTTATAAGAGAGATGTAAATTTCATTAAATGTGATTAGATAAATTAGAAATTTTAGATAGTGAAGAAAATTAATGATGAGATTATGCTTAGATGTTTCAAAAGATGATTATAGAACTTTAGATGTGTCTTGATAGAAATATTCATCTAAAAAACGAAGTGAATTAACCGAAGAATGAATTCAGTAAGATGAATAAAGATGAAACAATGGTGTACATTATAGACCATGATCATTTTGAGTAGATCAAACATTTAAAATTGAATATGGGTGAGTATGAATGAAATATAGAAAAGGGAAGAAGATTAACAACAAACAAAAAATGATTAATCTGGTATTAAAAATGGGTCATAAATCTAAAAATACCATTATAACAATGAATAATGGTTTTTATAGGGATGAATACATGACTTCTAATTAATCTTAGTGTATTTATAAATCTTATACATATCCTAAGGTAAATTCATTGACTGTTAATCTAAAAATGATAAAAAAAATCAACTAACAACTAAGGTAATAAATGATAATCTTGGAAAAACCCAGAGTGGAATTATAAAACAATTAATAAGTAGATAATGACTAGAGGAAGAAATAATATTAAAAACCTATTAAATAGATGTATAATATGTTACCAAGATAGAAATAATATTTTCAATGTAAGACTCAATAGTTTCATATAAGATTTAATTTCAATGGATAATTATAGTACCGTGTAGTTGATTGACACAAATAGTTTTTTCTAGTGAAATATGTCTCTCTATTAGAATAAAAAATTTCAATAACTAAGGGGGATATAATTTTGAATCATAAGTGACTAGAAATTGATGATATGTACTATAAATAATATATGTCTATGGAAATACTTTTGAATGTTTTTAATGACCATAAAGAGGATTATGTATTATTTGAACAACAAGTTCATTTGAATAATAATTTCAAACCCTTATTTTAGAATATCAATAATATATCTTTAGAATAAATAAATAATTAAAATAAAACAAACATAGGTGTGTTATTTATGATTATAATGTCTATTAATTAAGTGAAATGTGAAATTCCTATATCATAGATAATTATTGGTAATCAAGCATGATTGGAAATACAAAGAGCTATAAAAATTTATAGGATCATGATTATGGTATAGTAATTTATGACAATAAAACCCCTCTAAATTTGAAAGGTTTTATAATTTTCAAAGGTTATGCCAAAAAACTAAAATCAAAAGATGTCTTATAAATTGATGTCCTCAAACAAAATTTTCATAGTCTGAGTTAGTTGCGTGATGATGGAAATGAGGATGGTTTTAGGAGAAATAATTTTCAAGGTAATACAAAAAATATATCTGAAGAATATCACTTCATGTAGAGGAATAGTGGAAATCTATTTTAGATTTTAGAACCAAAATATTAATTCTATTTTAGTTAAAAATAGGAAAATAATTTATTCCATAGAAGACTGTTTCATCATTGTAAGATAAAATTGTGAAATATTTCATGGGAGATATGGTGAAGAACACACCTCACCACAAAATAAAATATGATTAAATTTATGAGATATTTCATAATGGAAACAAGTTCCTTAAAGTAGATATTAAAGATTATAAACTTTGAATATTAATCCTCTTTAGTTTATACACTCAAATTTTTATGGACCAATGAAACACAAGTCGATTTAAGAAGATCGTTTTTTCACCACATTTAGTATTGAGTATACTAGAATAACTAATGTGATTTTTTAAAAAAGTGGGATGTAGTTGAAAGGTTTATAATTTTTTAAATAACAGTTTAGAAAGAGTTAGGGATGTGTATTAATAATCCCGATATGATAATGGGAAAGAACTCAAAAGTAAATAATTTTAATATTATATTGTAAAATATTCTATAAATAACTAGTATGAAAATCTATATAATCATCATCCAAAATTATTTTATAATATAAATCTTATGATATTATTATATATTAGAATAATAATGTTAGTATAATATGGTCTCTCAAATTTTTTTAGATATGAATTGTCTTCACAACTCGTTATTCAGAACATATGTTTATTGAGTACATATTACAAAAATAATTTCTATTAAATTTTGTATAAAATGGAAACCCACTATATAATTTATTGAAGTGTTTTTAAATAACGGAATTAAAAAAACTAAATACTCAAAACTAGTAATTGGTGGTGAAAATATTTATGAGTTCATCTTCTTAGGATATCTATCATGTGGGAATTGAACCAAATATTGGAAAAATATTCTAAATATTTTTTTTTTAATGTTTTGATGTTTTTTTGAAAATCAACTAATATGTAATGTTCTAGAAGTAGATGTTTTTGAATATTTATATAAAAACACTGAGAAAAAATATCAAAAATTCAATATAGTGTAAGTAAAATATAAACTGTTGTTTTTTATGATGAGTTAAATCATACAAGTGATTAGAAAAAGGATAATGATAATAAAAAAACATGTACTAAAGGAAGAAGAAACATGTGGAGTCTGAGAATAAAATTGAAAATCAAAAACCCCCTATGCAGACCAGAATACAACTAATGTTTGAAAACAAAATAGTTTTAATATTTCAATTAAATCCACATTAATTGGATAACAAAATTCATCTTGAAGAGTGTATTTGGGGTATTTATTACGAGTTTCATCAAATCCAAAGGAATAATACATGGGACCATTTTATAATTCCTAATAACAAAAAATATCCATGTTATTTAATTGGTGTTTTGAAAAAATATGAATGATCAAGGTAAGGTTGTGTGAAACACGATCATTCTTGTGCATAAATGTTATTCTTAACTTAAAGGTGTGAATTTTGAAGACCCCTTTTCTCAAGTTATAATATTAGAGTCCATAATAATATTTGTTAAGATATTTGCATATAGTTCTTAAAATGTATATTAGAGAGATGTCGAATCATCCTTTTTAATGGATATCCTTGATATTAATTGTATATTGAGTATATAATGCCCAAAAAATTACAACCATAGTTTTATTTTTAATAAAAGTTTATTTGTTGATTTATTTTATAATTAATGAAAAAATGAATAATTTAAAATAAAATTAGATATACTTCCTTAATCATTTTAGATTTTGGTTATAAATTAAGATAAGATATTACTTTTTATATAGTTATGTTAATTTTTTTATTCTTTGAAAAGAAAATATTCATACAATAAGTTTATTAATACTTTAATAATACCTTTAGTGTTAGTTTATAAGTTATAAATTATTATGATAACAAAAATAGATTCAATTTGTTAATTATTTGGAACAATATTTAATATAAATGTCCCATTTAATGAAAATCCATTTAAAAATAAGATAACTATAAATGTGTCATTATTTATAGTTTGTAATCTTATAACTACATACTAAATAGCTTCATGTTTTTAGATTTATGGATATTTACATATTTTATTAATTGTTAAATTATTTAAAAAAAACGAAAAATAGTTTTATTTGAGTAATAACATAAAACTATTTTTTTAAAATGTTGGGGTCAAAGCCTCAATTTTTTATTTTAAATCAATGACCTCTTTAAGATCAGGTCGAGG
Organism: Viscum album; assembly: GCA_963277665.1. Classification (NCBI taxonomy): domain Eukaryota; kingdom Viridiplantae; phylum Streptophyta; class Magnoliopsida; order Santalales; family Viscaceae; genus Viscum; species Viscum album. Next base: position 680,951,039 of record OY728139.1, on the reverse strand, counting down.
GAGACCCATTAGATAGCCCGAAGGCCCAATGCCAAGTGGCCTGGATACATGTCTCGAAAGCCCATTTTTGGTCAAAAGGACCCCTTGGTGAACAGTACTGTTACAATACCCATGCTGCTACATTGCCTGCTACATTATAGATGCTTCTACAGTATTCACTATAGTGCTTTTTCCGCTACAGTGCTGTCTCATATAATTACTAAACCCCTTATAATAAAAATTCATATAAAAAATCACTCATTGATAATATTTTATTTTTTAACCAATTTGAATTTATGAAGATATATTTTATGTTTTAAAAAATAATATATATATATATATATGTTTAATTGTATATTATTAGTTATTTAAATCCTAAGTAATAATTATTATATAGTATATATTATATCCATCCTAGGCCAAGTGACCTTAGCCAGCTCAGCTACCATGGGAGCATGCCAAAGCATACTAAACTATAGTGGGATCTCAGACTAGCTACATGCTTTGAGGTAAGGAGCGCATATCATGGTAAAAGTTCCTATAGGGCTAGTGTGTAAGGCCTTACTCAAGAAATTGTTAAATCAAGTCCAACATAAGACTGTGAATAATTATTTTTTAATTCTTCCAATCAAATATCATGGATTAGATTATAAGAGAGTGGATAACCTAGTTTTATTTTGATGTGTAATTATTTTCTTATAATTACTATTCAACATTTAAGATATCATTTAAATAATATATATTGGATAATTTTGGAAAAACCATTTTACCCCCCTACTGTCTTCCACCTCACGATTCCCCTCCAACCCCCACTATTCATCGATCATTCTCCAATAGGCCAGCCAAATATCCGAAGTTTCCTTTGTCCTCTCCCACCCACTGGGTTGATTTATTCTTCTTCCTTCTATAAGAAGTAACAACATGTTAAACCTTTGAAAAGTACCCAATTAACTATAATTTCTCAATGGAAAATTAAATATAAATAATTGAATTTAAAACAATGACATATATATAAAAATGTTTGCGTGTGTGTGTAATGATGACTATCAAACAAATACATCACTTCAGATTCCCTATAATCCAAGTATCCAAGCCCCACTATGATTCAGATCCTTGAGGTGAGCTTCTATTCATTAATGAACTGAGTTCACACCATCGTTTTTTTATACAACTTCAATGATAAACCTCCCTTTATATTTATGTATTTTCATTTAGTGGAACACCTCTTTCTGAGACCCCCCTTCCATCCTCCCTCTCTATCCTTCTAATTCTAGGTTCCCTCAAGTAGGTAGAAGCCACTGTATTCCTTTGGCCTAGACACCCCACAAAGGAATCCATTATTTTTTTCCATGTATTTAGGTAAGGGGAGATTTTATCTAAAAAAACTATTATGTATATGTATATCTTTATTTGAAATCTATATTTTATATTACATAAGCACATACTTGTTTATGTAATAATTTTAAAATCTTCATGTCTATTTTTTTCAAAATTAATTTCAAGTAGGGGGAATTCTATATATATATATATATATGTATATATTAATTTTGATGTTTGACATCATATAATTGAAATACATATGTGTGTGTTTTATTCAATTTTCATGTACCTTTATTTTTATGGATTGTAGTTTCATATTTATAATCATGTATCAGTGTATATCTATAAAAATGTATATACTATAGTCAAATTTAAGGTTATATTATGTATCACTAACAAATTTCACGTCATCTAATTTAATTACGAATATTATTATGGGATAAATAATGTGAAATTAATCACTTTTCTTTTGAAACCTCTGATTTGATTATATATATAACAAAGATTGGAATGTTTCATTTAAAGTAATTTTTTTTATAATTTTATTCATATAATATAATTTTTAATTCAAAATAATATCATAAGGGAATATTCTATTTTTATTATAATTGATTCATGAAATTAATATTATATATATATATATATATTACTAATTTTATTATAGTAGTAGAATATTAATTTTATAATTACTATTATTTTATGTGTGAATGACTCATACCATCATACTATTATTTTATTTTTATATAATATTTTTAATTTAGTTAATAATATCTTTATTTATGGATGGATTATAAAGGATATCATTTTTGTTGTATTTCATTAAAATATATTATATGAGTTAATGAATGAAATTTTCAATACATGGGTGTTATCGATTCTTTCATTAACATCCCATTCATGTATTTAAATGTTATTTATCATGAGTTTTGGTTGTACCAAATCTTCCTAGTGGATTCAAGTGAATGATAATATTTATAAATTTTTATATGAATATGTGTATATATATGTATTAAACTAATTTTCCTGATTTTATTAAAAAAACAAATGTGAATAATGTATATATATGCAATGCATTTTCATAATTTTTTTTAGAAAAACTTAGAACATGGACTTTGTAAACATAAAAAGGATGTTGGGAGTGAAATCATCTTTACAGAAAGTTGGTGGTCCCATATATCCCTCAATGTTTGAAGTGGCCCCGTGTTTTTCTCCCAAAAGTTTCATAATATATTCTGATAAATAACTCGATCAATTTAAATCATTTTAAAAGAATAAGTATATTCAAAATGTACTATAAAATCTTGAAAAGAGTCAATATTTTGGAATGAATTATATCGATTTCGAATTATGTAAGTATTTTAAAAGGTATTATTAATGTTTTAATAAGGCATATGTATTTTCAAATTCATTATCAAAATCAGGTATTCAAAGTATTGTCAAAAGAGTTTTCAAAAAATATATTTTATTTTTAGAAGATTTTTCAAAATTATGTTTTCCAAATTATAATTATTTTTTAAGGATTAATAATAGTGTTTTCCAAAGCTATATATTTCGAAATGTAATCTCAACTGTATTTTAATTTTTTTTAAATATATTTTAAAAATTATTTTCAAATGGTACTTTCAAATAATGGTTTTCACTATATTTATCTTTGAAAACCCCTTATGGTGAAATGTTTCTCTCGAAATTTATTTATAAAATGGTTTCTATAAATCTTATAGGTTTTATGGAGTTTATCTATCAATAATGAGCTAGCATAAGATTATTTCAATTTGTAGATTTTTAATAATTATTTTAACATTGATAATTTATAATAGTGGACCTTTTCCTCTAAAAACTAAACCGTGAAAGATAGTTAAATGTATATGACTGTATATTTTCAGTTACTTTTTAAAAGAAATATCATGTTTATTGTTTTTTATTGTATTTGGAAGCGCATGTCTAGGGATTCGCAGTTGGTAACATAGAAATTAATTAAATAAATTCTGAGATTAAGACATTAACTTAAAAATAGTAATGTTTATTTTTTAGTAAAATTATTTCTTAAAACATTTTAGATTATGAAAAATTCAAGATTTAGGAGTCTACTTTTTAGTTCCTAAGATGTTAAGTTCCCATTATGTATATTGAAATCTAGTAGTTTTATTTTTTAAAATTCTAAAAATGGAATTTTATAATTTTTTAATGTAAATACAAATGAATTTTGGGGAAATAATATTGTTCAAGGGTGTAGAATATAACGAAAAATAAATTTAAAGCATTTTTTTATTTTTAATTAATTTTCATTTATTCATTTGAATTCTAAATATGGAAAAAATTATAATTTGATACAAACCTAAATACATTTTCTTAAACATTATTGATTTTTTATAAACTCTAATATGATATTACTTTTTATATTTTGGAATATTAATATCTATTCATTTTAATAAGAAAAAATATTAAAAATTTAATTTTATTAATGTGTTAATAAGACCATTACTGTTATTTTATAGATTAGGAATTGTTTTAATAACAAAAATTAAGGTAAATATTAATTTTTTTGAAATGATATTTAATATGAATACCCACTTTAATAAAAGAACATTTAAAATTCAGATAATTGTACAAAGTAAATTTATTTATAGTTTTGATAATATTATTTTACTCATTAAAAAAACATAGTATTTTTGGAGTTATGATAATTAAGATCCTTAATTAATTGTTAATTTTTTTTGACAAACCTCAAAAAGTGTTTAATTTATGTAATAATATACAATTATTGAAACCCTTATTATAAAATGTTTTAGAAAAATGATTCATTAATAAGTTTCATATTTTTTTTAACCAATTTGAATTTATGAAGATGTATTTGAAGTTAAAAAAATAAATAAAATAAAAATGTTTAACAAGATATTATTTTTTTAATTTATTTCATAGGTAATAATTTTTACTAAGCTAAAATTATAGTCATTCTATCCAAAGAGACCTTAGCTAGCTCAACCATCATGGGAGCATGACAAAGCATACTTGACCAACATGGGAACTCACATTGAACACAATTAAGGAGGAAACAAGTGAATAACTAGGAAAAAGAGCCCATAGGGACTGGGTGTAAGGCCCCAGTCGGGCTGTGGTTGTTCCAAATCTTGATTAGGCCCATATATATGGTTTGATTTTATATTCTACAGATCAAAAGTTAGGGTATAGATTATATGAAAAGGGTGAGACTGGTTCCATTTTTATTTGTGATTAGTTTTTATGTTATTATTCACCATTTAAGATATCATTTTAATCATAGTTGATTGAGCATTTTTGCACAACTATTCGATCAACCTAGTTATCTTCCTACTCATGAAACCCCTTAGACCCATCACTGTTAACTGATCCTTATCCCATAATCAATCTGAATGGTTGAGGTCATCATCAACCTCCCGTTACCACTATGTTATCTTCTTCTACATCCTTCACCTAGGACAAACAACAAGTTCATCCTACAAATAGTATCCTATTAACTATCATTTTCACTTGGAAAATAAAATATAAATAGTTCAATTTAAAAAATTTCATTCACATATATATGGATGTTAAACAAATACATTCTTTCATCTTTCCCAAAAATCAATATATTTGAGCCCTACTATGATTCAATGCCTCAATGTAGGCTTCTGTTTATTAATAAATTTAGTGTACTCCATCATTTTATTTCTCCACTATAAAATATGAACATACTGAAATTTTTTGTATCAACTTTGAATTGAAAACTCTTAGCCGAGACCCTCTTCCTTCTTCCATATCTATCCTTTTAGTTTATGTTTCCATTAAAGAGGTTAGATCCACTTCCTTTATTTGGTTCGAACACCTCAAGAATGAATCCACTTTCATTTTCCATGTATTTTGATAAGGCAGACATTTATATTTTTTAAAAAATGTATTATATATATATATATATATCATATATTGATTTCAAATTTCATTTTTATAATATTTAATAAAATAAATATATATTTAATAAATTGAAAAGCTTCAAGTTTATTTTTTCAAGATTTCAATTCAAGGAAGGGGAATTATCTATCATATATATATATATATATATATTAAATTCAATGATTCATGTAATTTTATCCAAATATATATGTGTGTGTTTTATTAAATTTTTAAGTACCTTTATTTCTACGGATTCTAGTTTCATGTTTATAATCATTTATGGGTGAATATATATACACATATTCTTATACTATAGTGAATTTCATGTTATATTATGTATCATTATCGAATTTGATGTTTTCTAATTTAATTAACAAAGTGTTTAGGGGATGTACAATGTGAAAGTAATTATTAGTCTTTTAAAACCTATAATTCTATTATATGATTAAGAAAATATGGAATGTTTCATTAAATAAATGTCACTATTTTTAATATAATCTGTTTAATATACTTTTGATTTCAAAATCATAGGTTATGGGTATATTAGCTTTTCCTAAATAAAATTCATGAATGTAAAATTAATAAGAGTATTTTTTAGGAGAATAGTTATTTATAATTACTATTGTTTTCTGTGTGAAGGACTCATACCTCCACACCATTATTTTATGTATAAATAAAATTTGAAGCATATAAATGTTTATCTGATATCATCATTTAAGGATTAATTTTAAATTTTACAATTTTATTGATTATTTCAATAAAATGGATTAAATAAGTTAATGTCTAACATTTTAAATAAATGGGTGTTAACCATTCCTTTATTAACATCCCATGCACAAATGCAAATATTATTTATCACGAGTTTTAGTTGTACCAAATCTTGTATTTGATTTATAATAAAAGTTCCTATTATAATTTTTTATATGAATATGAGTGTAGATAAGTATTAAATTCATTTTTATATATTAAAGATAAACTCCAATGAAAAATGTATATATATATAAGGCAAGTATAAAATGTTTTTTAATTGTCACTTAGACTTTTTAAACATGAATGAGAAGTTGTAAGTGAACACATCCCTAAGGATAGTGGGAAGACCAAGAAAACCCTCAAATCCTAATGTGGACATAGGGTTATTTTCCAAATCATTCTAAATATTTTCTAAAAAATAAATGGATTATTTAAATTCATTTTCAAGGAATAAGTATTGTCAATAGTGTTAAAGAATATTCAAAAAAATTAATAATAGAGACTGAATTGTATTGTTTTCAAATTATGTAGGTATTTTTAATGGAATTATAAATATATTATAAATGTCTCATAATTTTGTTATAAATTTTACAGTCATGTTTTCAATGGACTTCCATAGGAGTTTCCAAAATTATATTATATTTCTGAAAAGTGTTTTCAAAATTATTTTTTTAAAAAATTATGTATTTTGAAAATATTTCTAAAAGTGTTTTAAAAATCTAGATATTTTCAATAGTTTTATCAATGTAATTTTTAAGAGTATTTTCAAAGGTAATTTAAAAAGAATTTTCAAATTTATTTTCAAATTTATATTCAAAAGGAATTGAAAATTAGTTTTTACCTGGTATTTTTTAAAAAAACCCTGAGAGGAAATTTTTTCTCACCCAATTTTTTTATAATTTTTTTCCAGGATCTCTTATATTATTCATAGATTTTATCTTCAATAATGAGTTTGTGAGAGAAAAGTTCAATCACTTAATTTTGATTTATTATTTTAACTTTGATAATTTTTAAGAGTGATTATTTTCCTCCAAATCCAAAAATAGAAAATATATTTATATGTTAATGACTATATATTTTTTAGTTGGTTTCTATAAAACCTATGTAACATTATTTTTGAATAGGATATGGATGCACATGTTTGGGTATTCATAGAATAGGGTGAGGTTTATTTTATTGAAAATAATGGCTCAATTGTGTATAAATTGATGAAGAAATAATATGTTTTAAATTATTCTCTATTGTCCTAGTATTAAAGTCTTCACAATTATTTGAATGAGATGAGATTCACCAATGGAAATGTTGACATCAACATGTACAATAAGTAAATGAAACCATGTACAATCATTATGGTAGAATATATTAAAAATTCATATTTTTATTTGACTTATAATGTTCATGAAAAAATATACTAAATAAATGTAGCACTAATTTGATATTTTCATGATTAGAGAGATGATATTATTCTTTGGTATTCATGTCATGGAATGTTAAAATCATATACTCTAATCGAAATATAGTTATTGTAGATACGTTTTTATGTTGTTTGAGATAGAATATTCAATACCAATGTCTAAACCCATCTATGTGGGGTTGAAATTTTTTAATGATGCTGAAGGTGATAATATCAATCAAATAAAATTAATTTTTTTGTTATTCCTTATCTTAAATCATATAGGCTTGAGAGTGTCAATTAATGATTTTTTATTTCATTTCTTAAAAAACATTAATGTATTAACATCTAATATCTACCAAAATAGATCCCATATATAAAATAGTTATAGTTTCTTATGGGTTTATTTACTCTATAAGAGATAATTTGAATCATCCTTGGTTTAGAGATGAATATTTGGTTTTTGGTTATGATGATAGAAGGTCAACTAGAAGTGATATGTTTCTATTGGGACATAGTTTTGATATTTCTAACTAAAACAATGAATTTAGTGACCATGAGAACCATAGAGGCCAAGTATGTGGCTATTACATGTTCTTACACAAAAATTATTTGGATGAATGAGAAGTTGGATTATTTGAGTGTGAAAATTGATAGTCTTTTTATAATTCACTATGATAATAAAATTACTATTTATGTTCTAAAAAACCATTTTTATCACTTGGGTTCTTCGGATATTGCTATTATATTTCATTTCGTTACAAATCAGTTGGAATATAGAGACATTAGGATAGAGTTTATCGCTAATCGGAATCAGTTGGTCAAACTTTTCACTAATAATATCACTATGTAATTATTTTAGACCTTACGGATAATTATGAATATCCATACCCTACCATATCACTAATAGTCTTTTGGTAGTACCCCCACCATTCCATGAATCATGTTATCTGATATGGAGGATAAAAATTCATAATTCACTACCTTAAGGAGTATACCAATTATTATATAATGGGGAAAGATTGTTTTCTCAAATGAACAAGTGGAGAATTTTTTACCATTATCTTTTTATAATTTAATTAATGTTTCTATTACTAAAGGTAGAGTCAATTGAGGATGTTATTTCCCCTATTGAAATGGATATCATCTAAACATGTGAAATAAATGATTCTTAATATTGAATGCTGGATTTATCTAATAAATATTATTCTACATTGTGGCATGTAGTCTACAAGTTTTTTATATGAAGAAAGATATTATTTGTGTCTCCTTACTTAGATATTTTTTAAGAATACTAGTATAATTATTATCTTGGGTTGACTACATATTTTGAATGCATGATTGATGTTCAATTGAATTTTTGAAGAAGTTGTAATTATTTTTAACCAAGTGTTTCAATTTTATTTAAGTGTTTTTAAATTTATTCTTAATTGTATTGAAGTGTTGGAAAATAATCTATGGTTTTATATGTTCTATTGAATAAAGCTTGAAAATATAGTGATGAGTTTGAAAATTTTGATAAGTCTCGGAGGATATATAAACCTGATTATTATTAGTTATTTCTCAAATGGAAAATACCTTGAATTCATAAGGATCATCCCTACGAACATAAGGATGACTTCAAATTTTTTTATGAAACATTTTTTACTACAAAATTATTATTTCATTTATATATGAGAACCACTATATACTTTATATATATTATTTTATAAATATTGGTGAAAATTTGGAAATTTTCTAGACTAGATAAGGATCATCCCCTTAAGAATAAGTACAATGTACATTATATATAAACAAGATTCAAATAATATAAGGATTATTTTTTTCTATTTAAGTATAATTTTGGAATTATGTAAGGATGGTATGAGTTTTTTTTATTGATTCTTTAATTTGAGAAATATCAAGAAACTACGGGAATTACATCTAACGATTCTTTATTGTGATATAATTCAACAATATCACTAGCTCAATCTGGTGAAATTTACACAATAAATATATTTTTTATTTTCTAATGACATATTTAATGGAAAAATGTGAACCCTAACATAAAACCACCAGAATCAATCCATCATGAAAATAATTCAACTCTCAACCACTTTAGAGTTTCAAAACAACTCTTGGTAAATTTTCCAAATATAAAAGTATAAAAACTGATTTCAAGCAATGTGGTGAAAATGTGTGCTGCATGAGAAACCAACAATCGATCACCAGATCACCTCACCTTCATCATCACCCCACCAAAAAACACCTTCAAATCCATATCATCATCACATCATCAAATTCATTACCCTCATCAGCGCGTCATCGCCAGAATCTCTCCTATATCCACCGCTTACAATGAACACTGTCACCGCTTGAACAAAACACCATTGTCACCATCATCACCTACCACATTGAGACTATCATAAAATCCAAACCTCCATAAAAAACTTCTTCATCATTAAAACACCATAGATTTTGGATCATAACTCTTGGAATACTGGTATTTTCTCAAACAACACCTCTCAAATATCCTTTGAACACCACATCTCCAGATAGACCCGGGGAGGATAGATGGTACATGGATCCATAGTATAGAAATATTTGAAATGATACTCCTAGAGAGATGGGAGAATTTTGGACTTCACCCAAACAAAACTGATACCTCACTCTCTCCCGAATGCATGCAAGGCTACCTTGAAACTCCCATTGTAATGAAAAACCCAACCTATAACCTCTTGGAAACCAACACACCCAACTGACTAAGAAAAGCACAATATACCCAAAGGCCAGATAGAAGTACGAGTGAGTGAAACATCCAATGAAATATGTGTCCATGGAATAACAAACACATACAGTGCAAAAAGTAGCATAAAAAATCCTTCACAAAAAAAACATAAACCACCAAACCATTGAAATTCCCAAACAAAAAATGATTAGCAACTCATAGCCACCGTTGAATGAGAAAGAGGATAATGGGATTGAAAGCCTAAAAAAACATGGGATAGAAACCGAAGGAATAAAAGATGAAAGGGAACTAAATGAAAGGGATGATAATGAAACCCTAAAACAAGAATCAATAACGAGGTAATGAAACCCTAAAACAAGAATCAATAACGAGGGAATGAAACCCTAGGAAAATAAAAGGAGTAATTCAAAAGCTAGAAAGACGCTCTAGAGAGAACATCAAGGGATAGAATCCTATAAATGAGGAAGGAGATCACTCCAGGGATCTCATTGGGAGATTATAGGTCTGAAGAGAACCCCAACGGCCGAGGAGGGAGTTGAGAAAGCCTGGGGGACCTATCCCCTCAGTCAATTGATATGATTCAATATTATATTAATTTTTGTTTGAATGATTTTTAAATAGAGATTAAATGGGAGGATAATGGGTCTATTTTCATAAGTGTTTTTAACTTAAATATTTCAAAGTTATAAATATGGTAGAAGATGATATATTTCTAGATATTTTTATGACTTAACATTATAATGTTTATACAATAATATATAGATATAATGTTCATAAATTATTAACGAAATATAATAAGAATAAATTAAGGAAATTATTTTTTTCATGTAATTGAACATTTGGGAGATTCAGAGACACTATAATATGGATGTGAAAAAAGAGAATAAGATTGACCAAGGATATGTGCATGAATTTGGAAATGCCTGAGAGAAAATAGTCTTTTATTGATTATTATGGTGTGAGATTTTGTGAATTAAAAATATTTTTGTGCATTCATTCTCTCATACAGGGATAGATCATCCAGAAGAATGCGATAAGTGACTAATGTGTATATTATAGTATTGCATTTGTTTAAGAAGTCAAGACTCACCCAAAGGTAAGTATTATATTTGATGCATAAAAATCATAAAGAATATGAATATCTAAATAATCCTCAAATTAAAATGAAATATTTAATGGGTGGAAGGAGTAGGAGTGGAAATGTTATTATGTGGTTATTTCAATAGAATATTAAAGATGCCACCATACCTTAATTTTTTCGTCCCATTATACCAAATAACAAGATTCAATGATGAAAAATATCCCTCTTTTACAATCACTTATATTTTTAGTGATAATCTAGGTATCTAAAATCAAAAATAACATGTAAAGGAATAGGCTTTCACATTGAGTCCTAAGAGTGTAACAATTCATTTGTGCTTTTCATTTTCATCTCATTTTTTCATACGGGAATGGACGTGATATTATGATCGAATCATATCCTTGAAAAAGTAAAATGGGTACAATTTTGAAAAGTAAAATATTTGAAAAAACAATTACCAATTATTCACCCCCACTCAATGGTACACTTTTGATTCTGGGTACTAAATGAATGAATAATTTAGGGCTTTAGTAGTGGATTGTTAATGTAATGTATACATTGTTCATTATTTGTTTAGATACAGTTTCACCTTTAATAAAATGATGAGTATGGGAATTATGATTCTATTGTATTCTATAATGTTGAGAAAGACTTATTCGGCCATTTTAATCATTTCAGTGGTATAAAAGCTTTACCAAGAATCATGAATCTTGTAGTGATGTTTTAAATGAATAAATTTGATATATTATTATATTTGATATATGATATCATTAACAAAATTGAGTTTGAAATGTTTCTATCCTTAACATATGGGATATCACATGTGATGATATATATGGTTAATTATGATTACATTAAGATATTTGATCAAATAAGAAGTGATAAAGTCTTGTCTTATGATATGAAATATCATTAGCAATATCACAGTTAAAGTACAGAAATTGTAATTATATAAAGTTGTTTTCATATTAAAATTTACTCTAGTTTTTTATCATAAAAATTCTTGTAAAATTGATATTCAAATAGTATATATTATCTAATGGATACTGTAAATAATGAAATATTTAAACCTAAAAGGTTATAATGTTTATGAATTACTTATTGTTAAATACAACGTATAACATAAAAATACACCGATTATGATATAGCTTATATTTCAACAACCAGTATCCATAAAAAATTATTTTTTCTATTTTTATTTATGATTTGAATTATGTAGTTTAAAAATTATTTACTAAAAAGGAAATGAAATATTGGGATATTAATTTAATTAAAAATGAGATTATAGTTTTATTAGTTAATTAACTGTTTGTTAAAAATTAAATATACTGAATAATCATGTTCAATATTAATTACCCATTGAAATTTTATTCAATAACATAAAAATTCAATATAATATGTGAATATTAAAATTTAAACAGTAATGAATAAAGAGTATAAAAATTACAAAAAAATGGAATTTTAAATAGATATACATTTTATATATGGAATTTTTCCTGATATTTAATTTTAATTTAAAAAAATTAATGGCCTTAATTATGAAATTATTTAAACCATATAAATATGTGTATTGAAATAGGTATATCATGGTTTAAATATTATGAATTATTTTTTATTTTGAATATGTAATTTATTTTCATAATATAATTTCAATACCAAAATTTTCTATTTATTTTAATGTTATAATTTTTTGTAAAATTCCATGTAATGTACAACATAAACGAGTTTATATTTAAAAATATAAATTGTTTATATTCATCTAAATAATTTAAGGTCCACAACTCATGGATAAATTATAACATATTTAAAATTATATTATTTATGAATTGTTTACCAATTATTATCTCATGATTTAATATATGAAATAATCATTTATTCAGTTTTCCCCTTCTTTATTCTTAGATAAAAATGACATCTTATGATTTTTTGGGATTATTTATTTTAAATTGTTAAAATGCTCTTATACATTGTCATATATTTATCTAAGGAGTTATATTCTAGTTATGGTAATTGATGTAGTTTCATTCTACATTAACATTGGATTATACTAGGTCATGATCCCGAACTTATATGTTAATTATAGTTTATACATATTAGGTTTTATAACATTTATTTCATTGAGGTCTCTATTGAGTAGTGTAACCCTAGTTCGAGGGAATTTAGGTCGGTCTGCTCAATATCCTAGAGTCTTATGGTATATCTAGAAAATTGGGGATTGGTTATCTATCCCTCAAATATTACTATTGTAGGAATTTTTTTTGTATGATTCTAAAAAATTTCATGAATGGATTTAATATACGTTTTTCGTTAGATGCATTTAGATTTTTATGAATATTTTTGATATTAAATTTAGGTTAGTAAGAAAAGATGTTGGTAATGTAAATAGTAAAGTATTAATATAGTTTCAAATATTGATTTACTAAAATGAATTATATTCCATGATAAATCACTATAATCATTAATACAACTAAAGTGAATATCATAACATATAATTAAGAGATTAAATCCCTATAATAAATACTAATGGTTAAATCCTTAGGAATACAATTGTAAATATCTCAATCATATAATTGGGTAGGTTCTACCAAAGTATGATTCCACTAGATTATCTAATGTAAGGAAAGGAAATAATGAGTTTAAACCAGGGGATTGTTTCCTCACTAATGGAATTATATATTTTTAATTATATGGTATACCCATAAGAATGATATAATAGATTTTTTTTATTTTTCCAAATAATTTAATAATTATAGAGTTTTCAAATCAACCATCAAAGAGTCATATATTATATGATTGGCATGATGGAAAACATAAATAACCATATTTTGAGAGAAATTTTAAATAATAATAATAATTAATTACTTAAATATGGATCATTTTAACAAAAAGATATGATGCTACTAAGAAGGGTCCACCATTTCATTGGGATCATGTTTAATAAAATTCATTATTAATTGAAAATAAATGAAGATATTTATTTAATAAAATATTACTACTTAGATAAATTATATTCTCATCATTGAACATCATGTTGAGATCAATCCTTCAAAAAGGAGGAGCTTAATTTAAATAAAATTTCTCATATAGGTAATAAAAATTTAGTATACATCTCCTTTAGAGAGAAAATTTTATGTGATAGAGAAATCCTTTCAAGAGTAACTCAAAGCTAAATTAGTTTAATAAGAAGTTAAAATAGATGATTATATGAATCATGAATGGTCCTAAATTATTTTCAAATTTCATTAAATTATAGATAATTAAAGTAACACGAGTCTCCCCTCACATAGTCAATGTGATTGTTTGTTCTAATAAAATGGAGAGACTAATGGGCTCCCTTAATTCTTGTTCTATCTATAGGATATTTTTTCTAAAATTATCGTTGGAAATATTTTGACAATTTAAATATTTTCAACAAAATATTTTTGTCTTTTCTCAAACTTTGGTGGATATATGAGCATTAAATATGATATAAAGGCTTAGGATTTGTGATTATAGTATAAATGGGTGTAGGTTTAATTCAAAAATATTTTTTTTTTCTAATAGTTTTCCTCAATCATTAAAATATTATTGTAGATTCAAGACGTAAATAGATTATTTATATATGATTGTGCTACAACATTAACATCATTTTGTGGTGGTTTACTAAATCACTGCTAATTTTTTTATAAATGATTTATTGGTGGTTTTTAATAAACCTCCGATAACACTTTTTTTTCAATCCCGATACTTCCCCCTCCCAACCCCCGCAAGAACCCCCAAACCCCCATGATACCCCCCCGTCGACCCCCGAAATCTGTAGCCCCGTACCGCCTCACTGCCTCGCCTATATTTTGGTAGGTTAGGGGTGTAGTTTAATATTTTTATTACATTTTCTATATCATACTTATGGTGGTAATTTTATGGGTTATCACCTTATGTATTTATGTACATGACTGGTATTCGGTGATATATTAGTGTGTTGGAATGAATACTGCCTAGTTTCAATTCCCATAATTCTTAAATCAAATTAAGTACCATTGTGTGTATTAGTATTTTGAAAAAATTTGTTACATTCACGATAATTTTTTAATAAGGAATCTTTTATGAGTTCTGATATGTTCATTGATGATTATTGGGCTCTAAATATGGAATCCTTCTATTTATTATTTTGTATATTATTCTTGGTTATATGAAACTACTTATCATTTTTCCCCTAATTTTCTGGTGGATTTTCATTGTTCTGGGGCCCCATTACTATGAATACAAGATTCAAGTATGTCATTGGTATTTTTAAAACATTTAAGATAAATAATAAATATCAATGTTTTATGAAAATAGGTAAAATTTAACCATCATTGAATTTTGAATTAGATTAATTAACTCCTTACTAAGAAATATTATATTATTATTTACATTTATATTCTATGAAATAAATATACTTCCTAATATCCACTTCACTACTATTCTAAGAAAAAGGATTTTTATTAATCATTCATTTTAGTTGACTCATCATTGATTCATTAACTTATACAAGAATTAAATTCTAATGTATTATTAATACCAATTCATTGACATAAATACAAGAAAAACATGTACCAACATTTTTGTTTCATTTGATAAGGGGAATTATTGACACCTTATTACACCATATTAGTGGAAATATATGTGTACCAATGGGAAAGTACCTTTTATGACTTTATAATTATTTTTTATTATTTTAATTTTTTAACCATTTATAGTTTAACCAACTCGATTCATTAAATAGTGTTCTTATTTAAAACTAATTTTATATTTAATAGATAAAATTTCCAATGACTGTTAGTTTGAAGTAGTATGATCTTTCAGATGGTATCTATTATAAAAATATTATTAGAATACCTCAATATAATATTTGATGCCTGATTTATTGAGATATAAAATCATAAAATGTTTCATGTTTTGAAATGAAATGATTTTACTGTAAAGGAATGAGTTTTTTGACAAAAACCATTTGATATTGGTTTTGGAAATAAAAGGAATGTTTTGAAACATTAACATGGGTCTATTTATGTAATTGATTGAATTATTGATTGAATTAAATGATATCCCAAATTATGACTAATTTCATTGAGGCACCTCGGATTAAAGGTAGTTAGGAGAAAGAATATTCATGCAAGGTATATTGATATCTTATATTGACTTGATGATGAAAATGAAACAAAACTACTTGAGGGAGGGTAGTTCGTTCTTTGGGGTGTTATCATATTCCCCCAAATCATGTGGATCTAAGGAGTGTGTGTACACCTAGAGGAATATTTCAATAAGATTTTGTGAGGCCTTGTGACTGTTAATAACCCTAGATGTTATCACCATGGTTCTCTTATTGAAGATGATGTAAAATTATTTATACATGCCAATTATTGATAAAAATGATTTAATCATGTCTATTTTGATAAAATGCATATTCATTCTTATTTTGACGTAGATGCTTTTGTCTCCCTAATTTTATGTAAATTCACTTTGAAATGTGTCTTAACTTAGACATTGAATTGTTTTATCAAACATGTTTTTATTCAAATTGAAAAAATATTTCCATTCTAAATTTTATTTAAAAATTATAAAATTTGGTTTTTTTATTATAGACTGATATTGAAATTCTTGGTGATATCATACTAATATTATTTATCACTCCTTACCTTTTCCTTTAGTGATTTATAGATATTATTATTCATGGTCCAAGAATATGGATAGAGCCACTCAGAGGTGGTGGATGTTCTAAATTCGAGCGACCTGGGGTGTTAGTGGTAACTGGTTGAACATGCAATCCACTTGTTACATGGTGTTTCTGGGTTATGATATCATTGTTTGAAGAGATGAAACATACCATTTTATAGACTTCTATATATTTACTTGTGATTTTATCCCTAATGGAGTGCTTGGACTACCAACTATTTTTTATTTTATATTATCTAATTTTTCTTGATTTGTTTTACTTATGGTGAAATCAGTCCCTCTAGTTTGTTTTGATTTCTAGACACTATTCACCAGCCTTTGGTGATTGGGAACACCTGCTGGGATATATCGAAACTAGATTATTTTCCTCTTAGGTAGGTTATCTAGGTTGGTTTGTGACAAATTGGTATCAAATTCATTCATGCCTCTTCATTGAAAATGATATCTAGTTTGGGATGTCTTGGTAGACATGAGATATTATATTTGAGACTTAATAGGTATATTATGAGAAATTTAATGGACATATATCATCTTAGTGTGCCTTATGTTACCATGGGCTATTGGAAAAAAGTGTCTTTGAGGATTTTTTTGATCTAATCCTAGACCTTTTCCAAATCATTCAATTATTTATATATTTTATCAACTAGTATATATGAATATCTTTCACTATTTGTTAAGAGTTATGTGTTCTATTTTTTTAATATTGTGTAGGCACATTGTGATATACATGGATAAAAGCTGAATGGAATTACCGTGGAACACACCTCTCTGTGTTAAAGGTTTGGAGGAGTTCTTAGAATTTATAATTTCAAATTGATCCATTGAAGGGAGAATAATATGTCCATGTCCTAAATGTAAATTTAGAAGATAGTTGAACATAGATAAAGTTTATGAACATTTCATATTGATGAAATTCTCTGGTCAATATTTGTGTTAGATTTGGAACAGAGAATCGAACACTACAGAAAGGTTGAGAACTGATGTCAATCTACCGAATGAGCTCCCAACTTCTCCAAAAATTGGAAATGAAATGAAAAACCTTATAAATGATACATTTGGAAAATCAAGACACCACCATCAACATCAAAACATATCAGAACAAACAGATAATGGTGTTACAAATATCTACGTGACAAGTGATGTTTTTGAGGCTTTAGGACAACCAGATTAAGATTGTAACATATTTGTGGATCCTTCTCATGATTATATGGACACTAATATAAGATAAAACTTCATTGAGGAAAATATGTTTTATGATTTATTTGAGGATCAAAATCCAGAGTTGTATAGTTTATGTTTGAAATATTCAAAACATTATTTTCTACTAAAGTTGTACAATATCAAACGTCCATGTGGAATTAAAAATAAGGAAATCTCCATGATATTGGAATTGTTGCGTGATGAATTTCCTGAATAAAATAACCCAGATTATTTTTATGATATGTAAGATGTTGTTAATAGGATAGGTTTGAATTATACAAAAATACATTTGTGTCCCAATGATTGTATGCATTATTGGGGAGAGGATTCATGTAGACAGGATTACAAAAAATGTTCTTCTTCTAGATGGCAGTCAATGGGTGATGTTGGAAGTATAAATAAATATACTACCATGATGAAGAAGAAAATAACACACCTACAAAGAGATTTCATTACTTTCATTTAAATCATTAATTGAAAATATTATTCATGTCATCGGAAACTACCGAACACATGATGTGACATTCTCTATATTGTAATAATGATGGGTTAATGTTACATCCATGAGATTCACAAGCATGGAAGAAATTTGATTCATTAAATCCATATTTCTCAGCTAATCCTTGGAATGTTTGATTGGGATTTACTTCCATGGATTCAACCCATATGGGACATTGACTACCAGTTATAGAATATGGCATGTAGTTTTGATCCCTTAAAATCTGACTCCGTTGATGTGTATGCAATAAATGTATTTTATCATTTAGATGACAATTCCTGAAAAACATGCCTGAAAATGATATTTATGTATACATTCAGCCACTAATTGAATAATTATTGGAGTAATGGAGCTACGGTGTTGAGACATTTGATGCTCCTTCTAATTTTTTTTCAAAATGCATGCTACTTTAATGTGAAACATTAGTGACTTCCCTGGGATTGGGAATTTATCTAGTTGGAACACTTACACAGGTTTGGATTTTCATATTTGTAACTTTTATTTTGATCCCAAATTTCTATGTTGCAGTATAAAATGGTTCTTATTGTGCCATCTAAGATATCTCAATGCATTTCATATATTTCTACTGAAAAGAAAAAAATTTAATGGCATCATTCATTGCAGACCACCTCCAAAGTTGTTAACTAGTTCTGAAATATTAACACAACATGGAAAATTAGAAACAAAATTTGGGAAGGTTTTCATTTTAATGATAGCAGGAAATAGGAATGAAGTGCATCGTCAAGTGAAATTGAAATTAAAAAATGGAAGAGAAAAAGTATATTCTTAAAACTTACATATTGGGAATTTAATTTGTTGCGACATAATCTTGATGTGATGCATATTAAGATGAATGTATGTACAAATTTGATCTTCAAATTGATTAATGAGCATGGAAAGTCCAAGGATAGTCTCAATGCTCGAAAATACTTACAAGTCATGAACATAAAACGTGATCTCTAGCCGGATGAGAATGAAAAGTATGCTCTGACAATATTTGCAATGAAAAATAGGGATAAAGATACATTACATAGAATTTTAAAGCATGTGAATGTATTTAATGTGTATTTAAGTAACATATCTAGGTGTATTGAATTAAGGAATTGTATGTTACGTGGATTGAAAATTCATGATTCACATATTTTTTTATAGCTGTCACCACCATTGGCATTGCATTAATTATTAACTGAAAAAGTTACTACTTTTGTAGTCAAATTCTACAAATTTTTTAGACAACTATGGGAGAAATATCTACATCCATTTGAGCTTGAAAAACTTCAGGAGAGGTTTTTATTGACACTTTGTGCAATGGAAAAGACCTTTCCTCCATCATTTTTTATTTTCATCATGAATTTAACTGTGCATTTGGTTGAGGAAGAAAAATTAGGAGGCCCCATTCATTATCGATGGATGTATCCAATTTAGAGGTACAATATTTATATTTTTTTATGTTAAGTAATTTTTTTGGCACTTAATTAAATGCATAATTATGTTTGTTTATTTTATTTCATTGTATTGACCTCACCTGTTTTGATAATCCCAATCATGACTTAAAATGTTTTGATAATATTGATGTGTGATTATAATTCTATATATATATATATATGATGAATATCAAAATAATCATTGGAATATGTCAATTAATGTTTATCTATGTTTAATTATACTTTTTCATAATTCTAACTCAATCTGGATATGTTGTGCATAGAACCGATAAGTGTTAAGTCACTGATATGATCAAAGCTACTGTTACCGAAACCTACCGGTACTTAGTCTACCGATAGACATGGTCACTGTTACAAAAAGGTCACCGATACACATAGATACTGATATGTGTAAATACACCGGTAAGCAAAATAGATCATGTCTACCAATACAGACAAGCTACCGATATATGAAGTACACTGGTACAAAAAGTCACCGTTACAAAGAGATCCCTTTAGAGTAAGTCTATTAGTATACACCTAATCACCGGTATAGAACAGATCTACCGATATGCACAGGCTACCAATACAAAAGTATTCTGATATGAGCTACCGTTACACTAGAACTGCCATTAGAGTAAGTCTACCGGTATAAGCAAGTCTACCGCAATGATGTTCACCGATATAAAAAGGCTCACCGCTACTCAAGTCTACCGATAGAAGTTCACAGATACAATGAGCCACTGACTGATACAAGGAGCTACCATTACAAGGAGAGACAAGTATCTATACAGAGGATCCACAAACACAAGCTCAATGATATAAGGAGCTACCGATTGAAAACCAGTCACTGTCCCTAAACTATATTTCTATTTATTTATTTAGCAATGGTCATATTGGATGATTTTAATGCAAGTAATGTTATTTAATGATAGTTTTTGGCATATCAGGGAACTTTAACTCATACCTGTAAAAAGATAATCATTCAAATTTCTGGAGCTGCAAGCTATAAAAGGAAGGACAAGGGCCAGGCGTAAACATACATGAAAGGGTGCCCGAAAAGAGGGCTGAAGTGTGCTGAAAAGTGGTGCATAAACATAGTAAGAAAGGCTGCATCCGGAGAACGTTGGACATACACAAATCCATTCATACAAGAAGAGAACACAAACTGAACTTCAGTCATGGAGTGAAGAACTACAAAAAGCTACTCATACACTCAAGATGATCAAGCTGAACATGAAAACCAAGGAAACAAACGACAATCGGTTTTCCAGACAAAAACCATAGAAAAACTAAGAAGCATTTCCTACAAATCAAAAGGAGTCCAGAGCTGCACTTCAAATCACTAGAGCATTCTAAACTCATATATACTCTCTAAGTGATTATTATATTTACATTTTGAGCAGTGTGTGTACTCTGTTATACTCACACTGTCTCCTCTACTAAACTGGAGGGTTTCTAAATCCTCACACAAACATTCTTTAACACTCTTATATCCCACCTTGGATAGTGGTAGAGGTCAACTAGGACCTAGACGGCCAGTGTGCTATTGTTTTGTTTTCCCGCGAAGAACTGTGGTAGAGGTCTTAGTACCGGGATAGTCATTGAAATATTGTTTACACCGATCTAGGGTGAAGATCAAATTTATATAAATTGTTTGAGAGGACTAAGTCTCGGATTGAGACTGAACCTATTGATTTTATCTGTTGTGCATCTTATATTAATTATAAAATATATTATATATTTTATTTTCCACTGCTAATTACATTGAAATATAATTTTTTTTAATGTTACTTTGATAGTTAATCTAGAAAGTGTTTGTAACTATTGTAAATCAGAAGGATAGTTTAAGAAGCTAATTTAACCTTATGATTAAATTAACTGAGACCTAATCAAACTTTTGAAACCTAATAGAACCCTTAAAGTTTTAAAAATTCACTACAGTTTAACTTAGTTTTTAATTGGGGGATTTTAATAGAAATATTTTTAAGAGAAATTTTAATTGGAACTCAATTCACCCCCTCTTGAGTATCCACTTGGACCAACATTTGGTATTAGAGAGAGGTTGTTTATTATTAAAGGGTTTGGAACACTCTATTTTTTAATTGTGATTTTAGTTGTACCTTAAAGGTCTTAAATTTTTGTTTGTTCTAAATTTTATCTCTTTAATATATTTTCTAAAATCTAGTTATGGATAATAGACTATAAGGTGTTGCTGCCAACATGCCACCTTTCTTTTATGGTGTTAATTATGATCAATGGAAACTTAAAATGAAAATTTATTTAGAGAGTATGGGATTTGATATCTGGACTGCTATAGAGACTCAATATAAGATTCCAAAAATTGAACGAACTACTTGGGATGAACCTACTAAAACTGATTACAATAATAACTGTAAAGCAATGAATGATCTGTATCGTGCTTTAGGAGATGAAGAATTTAATCACATATCTTCTTGCAAAACTGCATATGAAATTTGGGACACTTTGGCTGTTTCTCATGAGGGAACAACCAATGTTAAATAAATGAGATTGAATACTTATACTATAAAGTATGATAATATTAAAATGAAGCCCGATGAACCAATTTCTAACATGTATCTCAGGTTCAATGAGATTTTCAACAGTATGAGATCGCTTGGAAAATCTGTTCCTGCAAAAGAACATATCATGAGGATATTAAGATCTCTGCCAGAAAGATGGAGAGGCACTTCAGTTTCAATTAGAGAATCCTGTGATATTGGTGCTTTACCCGTTATGGAATTAATTGGTAATATTATG
Organism: Viscum album; assembly: GCA_963277665.1. Classification (NCBI taxonomy): domain Eukaryota; kingdom Viridiplantae; phylum Streptophyta; class Magnoliopsida; order Santalales; family Viscaceae; genus Viscum; species Viscum album. The sequence goes on along the minus strand of OY728139.1, from coordinate 680,928,287 downwards.
ATGTATGAGGAAGAACTGAAGGTAAACAGGGAAGAAGATGATGAACCAAAGAGGGAGTCGGTAGCATTTAAGTCTACTGCCTCAAAGATAATGGATAAGGAGAAAGTTCACATACATACTGAAATCTCAACTAGTGAAATTTTTGATTCTGACAGTGATGCAGAGATGGCTCAAATAGCCAGGAGATTCAAGAAGTTCTTCAGAAAGAAGAAATCCCTCAGAAAATAAAACTACAAAGGTAAACATGACAACAAAGGTTATTGGAAGAAGGACTAGAAAAAGCCTGATAAAAGTGATTACATTGTCTGCTATGAGTGCAAAAGTAAATAACATGTAAAAGCTGACTGTCCAAAGTTAAAATTTAATAAGAAACATGACTACAAGGACAATAAGTAAAAGAAAGAAATGAAAGAAACTTGGAGCACTTAAGAAGACACTTCAAGTGATTCTGAATCTACTAAGGATGAAGACTTTTACAAGGCTAACATGTTTTTCATGACAAGCACATCTGATGTAACATTGGACACTCCGACTTTAAATTCATATTATTCTGGAGTTGATTCTGATTCTAAATATGAAAATATGTATAGTGAAGAGTTATTTGAATATAGTAATATACTAGAAGAAACTTATAATGAATTGAAGTACAAGTATAAAGATTTAATGAAAAAGCATACTTTGACCAGCTCTGTTAAATCTGCCCCTGATATCAAAAAGGAAAATAATGCTCAACTACTTAAGGAAAATACTGAACTAAAATTGTCCAATGATCAATTAAAGAAGGATGTATAGAAATTCACAAATGGAAAAGATACACTTACACAAATTTTAGGAAATAAATTGGCACCAAAATATACCATGAGAATTGGATATCATCCTAGAAATAGATAGATTGATAAAACTAGATTTATTCCAAAATTTGGACAGAATGCTTCTAGTTCTAGTTCTGGAAATTCATATACTTCAAATAGTTAATCATATGGTTATAGATCAAATAAAGTTTATCTTTCAAAATATATCAAACTTGTAGATTAGTTGAGACCCATGAGACAAATCTGGGTACCTAAGGCTTTCCTTTCTAACCTATCTGGACCCAAGAAAATCTGGGTACCAAAATCATTTTCTGTTTAAAACTTTTTTAGGAGACTTTCTTTAGGGGTTCTCATAAGATGGTATGGTACTTGGAAAGTGGATGTTCAAGGCATATGTCTGGATATTACTCATGTTTAAAGAGTTTAATCAAAGTTGATGGAGGCCATGTCACCATTGGTGATAACTCTAAAAGAAAAATCATCAGCCTAGGCCATATTGGTAACTCTGATTCAGTTTTGATTTCTAAAGTTTTGTTTGTTGATGGACTTAAAAAAAATCTCTTAAGTATTTCTCATTTGTGTGATGATGGTTTCATTGTCAAATTTGAAAATTATTCATGTAATGTTTTAAATTATTAAAGTGTTTTAGTATTTTTTCCTTTGAGAAATGAAAATGTTTATGCCATTGATTTGAGTTATTTCGCTAAACAAAACATAACTTTCTTAAATGATTTTCATAAAGAATATTGGCTTTGGCACAGAGTATTAGGACACTGCAAAATTAATTCACTTAGAAAACTGACTAGGAAAAACTTAGTTAGAGACCTACCCAAACTTGAATTCCCAGCTGACAAAGTTTATAATCCCTGTCAAAAGGGAAAGCAACACAAAGTTTCTTTTAAATAAAAGAAAGAAGTTTCAACTTCTCAACCTCTTGAGTTGGTTCACATGGATTTTTTTGGACCCTCTAGATTTTCTAGTTTAAATGGGAAGCACTATGTCTATGTCTTAGTAGATGAATATTCTAGGTACACTTGGGTATACTTTTTAGCTCACAAAAGTGAAGTTTGTTCCTACTTTATTAAATACTCCATGTTTGTAGAGAACATTAGTGGACTTAAGGTTAAGACCCTTAGAAGTGATCATGGTTGTTAGTTTGAAAATTCAATGTTTGAATCTTACTGCTCACACAATGGCTATAGTTACATCTTTTCTGCCCCAAGAACACCTCAGCAGAATGGTGAATTAGAAAGAAGAAACAGAACCCTTCAAAAAATTACAAGAACTATGATAAATGTATATGACCTGCCTATTTATGTTTGGGCTGAAGCTATAAATATAGCTTGTTACATTGTCAATAGAGTCTTGATCAAAACTATTCTTAAGAAGACCCCTTATGAGCTATGGAACAATAGGAAACCTAAGTTTAGTTAATTCAGAGTTTTCGGTTGCAAAGTCTTTATTCTCAATACAAAAGATCATCTATACAAGTTTTCTTCTAAAAGTGATGAAGGAATTTTTCATGGTTATTATTTAACCAGAAAATCCTATAGATTCTTTAACAAAAGAACCAAATGTGTGGAAGAATCTGTTCACATCAATTTTGATGAAACTAATCCACATAAACCTAAGTCTTCTCTTGAAAATCTTGAAGAAAATATGTCTATTCTAGACCTTAATGATAAAACCAAAGAACCTGCTGTAAAGACAACCAGTTCTAGACATATTCCAGAATATGCTTCAATAGAACCTGAACTTAGAGAAGAACCTAAAATTTCTAGTCTCAACTTTACTAGATCAACTAGGATTCTAATGAACCATCCTTTAGATCTTGTTGTTGGTAATCTTGATAGAGGGACACAGATTAGAGATTCTCTATGAAACCAGGTCGAACATCAAGCCTTTCCTTCACCGTTAGAACCTAAAAATGTCAATGATGTGATCAATGATGAATTTTGGGTAATGGCTATGCAAGAAGAGTTAAATCAATTTGAAAGAAACAATTTCTGGGAATTAGTTTAGAGACCTAAGGACACTTTGACAATATGCAGTAAATGGGTTTTCAGAAACAAGGTTAATGAATCATGAAATATAGTTAGAAACAACGCAAGGCTAGTTGCACAAGGATATAGTCAAGAGGAAGGAATAGACTATAAGGAAACCTTTTCCACTGTAGCTAGATTAGAAGCTATAAGGATCCTACTTGCCTATGTTGCTCATCTGAATTTCAAGTTATATCAAATGGATGTTAATAGTGCTTTTCTAAATGGTTTTATAATTGAAGATGTTTTTGTTGAAGAATCACCTTGATTTACTAATCCTAATTTTACAAATCAAGTTTTCAAACTATATAAAGCATTATATGGTTTAAAACAAGCTCCAAGAGCTTGGTATGATAGACATAGTAATTTTCTCATTTCAAAAGGTTTTACTAAATGGATTTCTGATCCAACTCTTTTTATTAAAAGAATTTCTAAAGATATTTTGATTGTTCAAATCTATGTTGATGATATTATTTTTGGATCTTCTAAATATTCTTTATGTACTGATTTTTTCAAAGAGTATGCAAAATTAATTTGAAATGAGTTTAATGGGATAACTCAAATATTTTCTTGGATTTCAAGTTTTTCCAAATGAAAATGGTATTATTTTGAATCAATGTAAATATACAAAGGATCTGTTAAAACGTTTTGGCTTGGATAGTATTAAGGAAAGTGATACACCTATGAGTACTATTTGTAAGTTGGATGCTGATGAAACTAGAAAACCAGTGGATCAAACCAATTATAGAGGAATGATTGGAAGCTTACATTACCTGACTGCTCGTCAAATAGATATTATTTTTAGTGTGTGTATATGTGCAATATTTCAAGATGACCCAAAAGAATATCATTTACTTTCTGTTAAAAAGTTTTTTAAATATCTTAAACATACCACAAATTTGGGTTTGTTTTATCCGAAAGGACAATATTTTGATTTAATGAGTTATTCAGATGCTGACTTTGCTGGTTGCAAGTTGGATAGAAAAATCACACCTGGAACATGTCACTTATTGGGAAAACCCTTAGTATCTTGGTGTAGTATGAAACAGAATTATATAGCTTTTTCTACTGCTGAATTAGAGTATATGGATACTGGCAGTTGCTGTGCACAAATTCTGTGGATGAAACACACACTTTTGGACTATGGATATCAATTTAGACATGTATGTATTAAATGTGATAACACTATTTCAATTAATATTTCAAAGAACCCTGTGTCTCCCTCTAGGACCAAACACATTGATGTAATACACCACTTTTTAAGAGATCATTACCAAAAAGGTGATATTACTCTTTAATTTGTAGGTACTGAACATCAATTAGCTGTCATTTTAACCAAACCTTGAAGTTAAGATAGGCTAAGATACATTAGACATGAGTTAGGAATGATATATCACCATTAGATTCCTCACCAGTATGAAACCTCACTGTTATACCTAACCGGTATGAAACCTCACTGTTATACCTCACTGATATGAAACCTCACTGTTATACCTCACCGGTATGGACCTCAGAGTTAGTGGAACTCATTGATAGATAAACCTTACTATTAGGAATTCTCACCGGTATACCCTACCGTTATGTATGTGCTGTTTTAAACTTCTGTCTAGCCGCCAGAATCTGTATCGTTTATACTTTATGTATTATATTTTAGTTATCTATTTTACGATTCCTAAATGATAAAACATAATTCTTAACCTCTCTTGATCCACCTCAAGCCCCTTGCCTTCAAACCTCTCTCAAACCTTCGAACCCTAAGCCTCATGATTCAATGGAAAGAGTAAAGAGAACTTCAATTAGTTGAAAGGAAGATGAGCTGAGTGCAAAGAGACTCAAAGGCGAGTCTAGCAGTGGAAGTGAAGTTAAGAAACCCGCAAATCTGTGTCTTGTTTAAAGGGATATAGTAGTTGAAAGGGAGTTGTGCGCAAAATGGCTAATGTCAAGTGAATCGTTAGTTTTAAAAGTTCTTGATGATCAGAAATGGATAGAATGACTATTGAACAACAAGGTCCCCTACTATCCGAAGCTGGTAAAAGATTTCTATGAGTATGTTTGGTTTGAGAAATCCGAAGTCGAGAATAGGATGGTATCTGTTGTGAATGGAAAGGAGATAGATTTTTCTTCTATTGAGTGGGGTGAATGCCTGAAGGTTCCACAAGAAGGGTTTTTTTGGATATTTCTCAAAATCATCACCTCTTACCAGTAATATATTTAAGTATAAAACTACTTTGGAAGAGCTAACAGGAGATGAAACCCCTAGAAAAGTAGTGGCTACAGAAATTAGTGGAGAGAACTGGCTGCTGTTCAAGTTCATTCAGCATGTTTTAATTCCATGGAGAGGGGATTTTCCAAATCTAAAATACCAGGATATGTACTTTATGCATCTGTTGAGACATGGTGTTAAGATAAATTTATGCAGGCTGTTAATGGTTCAGATTGAGGATATGACTATGCCAAATTCCAAAACCAATGCATTATTCTTTGCCATGTTGACCTCAAGGATGATCAAAGTGAAAGGATTAGCTGAGTCTCTAGATGAGACAGTGGTGGTAAATAACAACCTCTGTATTACAAGCACATTATGTAAGTACATGAAGATTAATTGGAATCCATGGAAAAGAGAGTGGGTTAGTGATGATAAGAAGTTATATGATAAGTTCAATCCTATGGATCATCCTTCTAGGCCTAAAGATGTGAGGGATCCAGGTCTGGGACATAATGAAGAAGAGCCACAATATAGTGATGACTTGGAAGAGGAAGATTCCTCTGCAGCAGATGGAGGAGATCCTGACTTTCCTCCTAGCCTGACTCCTGAAATTGTATCACAAGGAAAGGAAGTTCAGCAGAAATCAGATCAAGAAGAGGATGCTTGAGAAAATGAAGAAGATGTTCATGAAGAAGAATTACCTGTTGATGAGAAGGAAAATCCTGCCCCAAAGACTGAAGAAGTAGAAGAATCTGAATCTGGAGCATGTGATTCTATTTTCTCAAGTCCGAGTCCATTGATTGGAAGCTCAGTTGTACCTGTTGAGATTTTTTTGGCTGAAATAGAAGGACCTGTACCTATTATTGAGAAACCTCCTGATGTTGCAGAAATGGAGATGATTATGAAGGATTTTGATGAGGAATACCAAGAAGTTGAGGGTACTATTTATGTACAGGAGAATTCATCAGTTGATGGGGAGCATCCAGCTAGATTTGGCAGTGTTTCAGTGGCTGTTGAGATTGAAGACTGGGCAGAGGACCCAGGTTTTGTAGTTTGTGGATTGGATTTCCTAAATTCTAATAATGAGACATCCCTTCAGAGACCAAAAGTCAATTATGATATTCAGTCTAAGATATTACCTAAAAATGTGGTAAGAATACATGATCTAGATAAGCTAAAGTCTGATCTTAAATCTAGTTTTTTTGGAAGAAGTAAGGAGAATGGAAGCTTCACTGGTGTCATATATTCAGACTGTTATGGATGACTCGGTGGCCAGTATAATATTTGAAATAGCACCTATTGTTGCACCTGCTAATATAGTCACCAGGGATGATTTAGAATATTTGAAGGCTGAAATGAAAGAGTTTTTAAATGCTTCTGTTGCCAAGTTAAATAATCTCTTTGTTAAAGAAACAAGCAATTTGGAAAATTATTTTGAACTCTCTCTTGGTTGTAATATATCAACAGTTGTGGTAGAGATAGTTGATGAAGTCACGAATTTCCAGAATCATATGTCTCGCTTAGCAGAGGATGTTAAAGTTCTAGAGAAATCGGTTGTCTCTCTGGAATCCTATATTAGTTCGAAATCTCAAGCAGACAAGGATTTGGCCTATGTAAAGAGTGTAGTGAGCCATGTGGTTTCAGTTTTTGAGGGCTTTAAAAAGTCTATAGAGAATCATGTAGGTGGCCAAGATTCTTTAGTGAAAAATAGTATTTGTGGGATAACTAAGAGTTTCAAGGAAATAATATCTTTTTCTATTGGTTCTCTTGCTTCCAAACCTTCAATATATTTGGATCAGATTAGAGCTTTGATGAAGGAGGATCTTGGTTAAGCTTCAACTAGTGGCTCTGTAGACTCATCTTCCTAAGTCAAGTGCTGTCTACCACTAAGGATATTGGGAAAATTGTTCATAATTTTTTGATAAAGGCTACTGCTTTACAAAATGAAGTCAAAGACAAAGTGGATTATTATTTCCAAAAGGTTTAGACTAAGAATCAGATCAATAATCATTTCAAGCTTATGATATAAAACATGAAGCTACAATGAGTCAATCAAGCCTTCATGGAACAAGTAAGAAAAATCAGGGAGCTGACTCCAGCCTTGGATAGGTTTTTAGAAAACAAAGATGACTTTTTATCTGCTATGGAGAGGGGAGGAGGAATTATTATGGATTTCAGAAATCTCTTGGTTCCATTCTTGCATGTTGAAGCTCAGCCCATAATTATACCTCCAGATTTACCTACATCTGCCTCTACTACTTATCCTACTCATATAACTCTAGTCCAAGCCATCTGTAGCCTTACTCCTATGATCACTCAGAAATCTACACTGTACAGGACAAGAACAGTTTCAGTAGCATGGCCTCCTCTAATCATTTATGGTGTTCCTAAGCCTCTACCTGACTCCCCACAGTCTAAGTCTACCTTGGATCCTAAAGGAAAATACCACATGGACATTCAGGAGGTGGATTGATTGCTGGCTAGGCCCTCTGATAGGAATCAATTGTATTTCAATTGTATTAATTTTTTATTTAACTGGTACTCTTTTCCCCGTGACATATATCTATGATCTTATTTTCTTTTCTCTATTTCTCATTTCCTCTGATACATTCTTTTCACCCTTCCTTTTTCCTAATCACAATGGGGGAGAATATGTATCTACAAGGGGAGAATATGTATCAACAAGGGGAGAATATGTATTTACAAGAGGAGAATATGTGTATAAATGGGAGAATATAAAAGGGAAAAGTATGAACATATAAACTTCATGCTATAACTCTACCTCTGATGTAGAAGGGTCCATATGTTGTACACAAAGGGAGAAATTTGAGATTAATATGTCTCATTACCATCCTACCTTTGATACATATTTTTATTTATTTTCTTCTGATACCTTTCAATTTTACCTCTGATACTTTTGGTCTATAACTCTCTGATACATTATCGATTTTGTTTATAACACCATGAGTTGTGATTATAAAAAAGGTGGAGATTGTTGACCTCACCTGTTTTGATAATCTCAATCATTCCTTAATATGTTTTGATAATCTTTATTTTTTCTTATAATTATATATATATATATATATATATATATATGCTGAATATCAAAATAATCATTGGAATATGTTAATTAATGTTTATCTATGTTTAATCATACTTTGACATAATTCTAACTCAATCTGGATACGTTGTGCATAGAACATATAAGTGTTAAGTCACTGATATGATCAAAGCTACTATTACAGAGACCTACCAGTACTTAGTCTACCGATAGACATGGTCACCGTTATATAAAGGTCACCGATACACATAGCTACCGATATGTGTATGTCCATCGGTAAGAAAAATATATCAAGTCTACCGATACAGACAAGCTACTGATATATGAAGTACACCGGTACAAACATTCACTGTTACAAAGAGCTACCATTAGAGTAAGTCTACTGGTATGCACTTAATCACTACTACAAAACAGAGCTACCGATATGCATAGTCGAACGATACAAAAGTCTACTGATACGAGCTACCGTTACACCAGAACTGCCGTTAGAGTAAGTATACCGGTATAAGCAAGTCTACCGCTATGAAGTTCACCGATATAAAAAGGCCCACTGCTACTCAAGTCTACCGATAGAATTTCATTGATACAATGAGCCACTAACTGATACAAGGAGCTACCGTTACAAGGAGATATATCTACCGATACAGAGGTGCCACAGATACAAGCTCACTGATAAAAAGAGCTACCGATTGAAAACCAGTCACTGTCCCTAAACTATATTTCTATTTATTTATTTATCAATAGTCATATAGGATGAATTTATTGAAATTAATGTTATTTAATGATAGTTGTTGGCATATCAGGGAACCGTAACTCGTACCTATAAAAAGGTAATCATTCCCATTTCCGAAGCTGAAATCTATAAAAGGAAGGACAAAGGTCGGGCATAAACACACATGAAAGGGTGCATGAAAAGAGGGATGAAGAGTACTAAAAAGTGGTTCATACACACAGTAAGAAAGGCTGCATCCGGAGAATGCTGGACATACATGAAGCCATTCATACAAGAAGAGAACACAAACCGAACTGTAGTCAAGGAGTGAAAAACTACAACGATCTAGTCATACACTAAAGCTGATCAAGCTAAACCTGAAAACCAAGGAAGCAAACGACACTCTGTTTTCCAAACAAAAACCAGAGAAGGACTCAAAAGCGTTTCTGACAAATCAAAAGGAGTCCAGAGTTGCACTTCAAATCACTATAGAATTCTAAACTCATATCTACTCGCTTAGTGATTCTTTTATTTACATTTTGAGCAGTGTGTGAACTCTGTTATACTCACACTATCTCCAATTCTAAATTGGGGGATTTCTAAATCCTCACACAAACATTATTTAACACTCTTGTATCCCACTATGGATAGTGGTAGAGGTCAAGTAGGACCTGAACGGCCAGTGTGCTATTGTTTTGTTTTCCCACGGAGAACCGTGGTAGAGGTTTTAGTACCTGGACAGTCCTTGCACTGTTGTTTACCCCGATCTAGGGTGTGGATCAAATTTATATAATTTTTTTGAGAGGAATAAGTCCTAGATTGATACTGAACCTCTTGGTTATATATATTTTGCATATTATATTAAGTATAAAATATAATATATATTTTATATTCCACTGCTAATTACTTTGAAATATAACATTGTTTTAATGTTACATTGATAGTTAATCTAGAAAGTGTTTGTAACTTTTGTAAATCAGTAGGTTAGTTTCAAAAGCTAATTTAATCTTATGATTAAATTAACTGACACCTAATCAATATTTTGAGAACCTAATCGAACCCTTACAGTTTTACAAATTCACTACAGTTTAACAAAGTTTTTAATTGGGGGATTTTAATAGAAATATTTTTAACAGAAATTTTAATTGGAACTCAATTCACCCCCCTCTTGAGTATCTACTCCGACCAACACATTGATATAATGGTCATTTCAAATCATACAAAAGAAATACAGCTCAACCAGAAGGCTCTATTGCTAAAGGCTACTTGGCCAAGGAGTGTCTTACCTTTTGTTCTAGATAATTGGATGATATTGGGACAAGATTTAATCAAGTTGGATGTGTTGACAACATATAGACTAAATCTCAAATACATGGGAAATCAAAAATATTTCCTGCTATTGGCCGATCATTTGGGAGAACCTCTAATAACACACTGAAAAAAATGAAATTATTATAAGAACATAGATATGTGCTTCTAAATAATGAAATTGTAGATCCATTTTTTGATGAGTTTATGATACAAAAAAAGAGATAAATAATAGGCCATACACAAAATGAATAAGATATAACAAAAGCTATTAATAATGAGATTTTAGAATGGTTTTCACGAATTTTAAGTTCATAAATATTGAAATAAATATGAATATTAGATTGAAAAATATATTTTTTAATTATAATAAAGTGTATTTATATTTTAAGATCATAAATACTGATACTCAAGCAGAGTTGTCAAACGATTTGAAGTGTCTTTATTTTGGTCCTCTAAAACAAGGTAGAATGTTCGACGCTTACAACGTGAATGTCTTTAGATTTCATACAGTCAATCGAGAAGAGGGTATGATGATACAGAATAGTGGAATATTTACATTTTTTGAAGTGAGATACTATAGAAAGCTGACTGATATTATTGTATTAATCTACCATGGGGATTTTTTAGTTGTTTTATTCAAATTAAATTTGGTCGATATTATCAGAGGTGTTATAAGAGATTCCTTGCAATTTACTTCTGTGAAATTCTATCGCTTGATGGATGTTGGTGATCCTGAACTGCATGATCCATATATCTTATCATCGAAATCTAAAATTGTATTTTATGTGAATGATGTTTTGGATGATGTGTGGAGTGTAGTTTCTCACATAAAACAAATATATTTTTATGATATGGGTGATGAAGTGGAATATTTGACTTCTGAAATTGAATCTCATCAACAACAAGAATCAGAATTATTTTTCCACCATGATATGGAAAATATTATTCTAACAAAGATGAATGATGTGGATGAAGTAATGGAGTAGGAAAATTACATGAATGAAGGAGAAAATGATTGTATGCATATTTATGCATTTATTTAGCAACCACTTATTTAATTTTTGCAATCATTAATTATAATTTTTATGTAAATGTTTTTTGTTAGTACTATGAAATTGTCATCTTTTTAAATTTTTTCTGCATATTTTTTTTAAATATATGTTCTGAACTTAATTTTATTTTATTAAATGATAGGAATTCCAATGATGAAGTGATATACTATTTCTTTGACAACTGTGACAGATGACGTTCCATCTGTCTCCCTCCCTACAAAATCTGAGCCACCATCCAATTTTCCCCGGCACCATCTCTCACATCATCTTTGAGCATCCCTTTAGAATCTCATCCTTCACCTCCCTCTTAAAGAGCCTCAGTAATGGGGGAGAGGCACACCACTATGAGTTCTTTTTAGGGATACTGGACGGTGACTGTTATAGGTACACATTTTAATATGAATAAATTCGTTTCACATTTTTTATACTAACTATTTTTTCATTAAATATGGAAATAACGCAAGTATAGAGAAAAATATAAAAAGTTTAGATGTATGGAATTTTACTGAAGAGAATATAGTTGTCCCATTAGATTCATATGGGGTCCTTACAGATGACGCCGCAGGATTACTAGGTCCGATTATAGACCTACTGGCCATAGATCCTATTTCCCTTCCGATTTCATATGATTATTGAAGGCGTATGCCTATAAGTTGGAAAAATGATGTTTTTGATTCCAAAATAAAGGTAATTTTAATACATTATGGTTTATTTTAAATTAATGTTATTAATATTTTCTAAATTAATTTATGTGTATATATGTTTTTCCACTTTACGGTTGCTGATGTGATAGCACAGAAGTGGACATTGAAAAATCTTGGCCAAAATTGAAAGACATTAAATGGAGATTGTGGGGAAATGTAAATGATAATTCATTGACCTCCCAATTGTTGTATGACAAGATACATGATGGGGTACCCAAAGAGTAATGAAAAGTTTTTGATGACAAATATCTTGATGAGAAACAGATGGAATTTAAATATATATAACTACAATAGTATCATTTTTCATTTATACATGTATATAAAAAGGAGATTACATTTAATACATTAATATTAAATTTTAGTTTAATTATTTTCGGACCATTCAAGAAAGAATTCATCATGTTGGGCTAAGTAGGTTATCCCTCACACTCCAAGGTCAATTTTTTTTTCTTGGAGAAAATTTTCTCTAGTAATCTTTTCATTAGATTAAATATTTACATGAAAATATTATTTGATTAATATATAAAATTGTTTATTTATGTTTCGTTAATGTATTCACATGGTTTAGAGAATTAAGCATTCCAAACTGAAGTGTGGTTGAATGTTCACCAAATAACTGTTGGATGTTTTGTTAATGAGCATGCCAAAAAAGTTGGGGTATGAACTAATTTTTCATTATAATAAAATATTATCAATTTTTACAATGTTAATATATATTGCTTCTAATATGACTACAAATTGATTTATAGGTAAAAATTAATGAACTCTGGGATGCCAATACTGCACTGTACTACTCAGTCTCCCAGAATGACACAATTGCTAAAGTCCTTGGGAAGGAGCATCCTGGTAGAGTGTGTGAGATGGGTTTCAGACCCATAACATCTTTGGTATTTGGAAGTCCACCGACTATTTTAGCTACATGAACTCTTGGTTATATTCATTCCATACCCCAAGATACTCAGAGAGAGATTTTTTCTCTACAAAACACAGATGAAGACCCGGGGTCTCAGATATTCGATTTGTAGAAAGAGTTGATTTGTTTATATCAGAAGATGATCAGATCTTCCCTCTGTGGTATTGCATCGACAGGTGGTGAGAAGGTAAATCACAAAAATTCCAAATCATTTAATTTTCAAACATTAATTATTTTTATGTTAAAATATAAATATACAATAGTATTTAATTTTCAATTTAATGTTCTTTTAGGTGGTAGCATGAAGTGAAGATGGAGGTGGAGAGGGTGACGATTTGTGTTCATTTTTGGATAATGGTTAGTTTTTTTGTTTATATTTTGGAAAATATGGTAGTAGTTTATTTGTATATATATAATGTGTGCCACATATTTTCCATGAAACATTTTCATGGCCTAACATTTTCATGATTTCTCATGTTACCTTCTATGTATTTTATTTATTTCTGATGTTTCCTTTTATGTCTTGATTTCTAGAGTGTGGCATGCACCATATATGTCGATTCATTATATTAATGAATCATTTTTTTGATTAATTTTTCCTAAATTTTTTAGGTTTTTTACCCAAAGAGGAACAATGAAAATCATATCCTAGAGTAATAGGAATCAATCCATTCATAGTTCTTGGAAAATGTCCTCCATAAAAATTTGTCTAGTGTATATGAGGAGAAGGATGATATTCACAGGAACCATTATGTGAGAAAGAAATAAAAAAATTGATGTGAATGAGGAAGGTTCTTGCCTTTAGGGTATAACCAATGTGATTATAATTTTCACCAAGGCCAATTATAGGAGATCCCAACATCATTACATATATTGAAATATCATGAATAAATCCACATATAGTTTTTATATAATACCCCTATGCATATTAGGCTCTTTCGTAGGGTAAGAGTCATTTTTTTCATAACGTTGGTTTACAGATAAAGAACCACATGCTAAGGATTCGTATGTAAAATTGGATAATATATAGAGGAAGATATGTCTTAATAGGTAGAATTCTCTAAGAAGTTACATGTCTTACAACATAGACCATGCATCACATAGTTTAACATCATGTGAATATGACTAAAATAATATATAGTTTCAGATCATATGAAAAATACCTTATTATATGAGGTTTTATGTAGTTTAAACTCATTTTTAAAATTAAATCAACTTTTCTTGATGCCAACCCTATGGATGGAAAACCAACATGAATGATAAAACCCAATCACTACGATAATGTGGGGGATTTGATATCGGTTTTTTGGTTGGGTTTGAGATACGATATCTAGGAATCACTGTGTATCCCATGAAAATAGGAATCAATCCACACATTGATCTTATAATTTTGTGGAAAATATGATCAAAATGACTTAGAATAGAGAAATAATAGGGAAAATTAATAAATAGAATGAGTATAATGGTACATACCGATTATGAATTTCCCTTTGTGCATTATAAAGTCCTGGGGATGTTTAGGGATAATTTGGTGGTCATTTTGAGGTTTGAGGTGGTGTTTTGGCCTTCTAAAGGCCACCATATCTTGTGAAAAGACTTCTCTGGATATGAGGGAGGTGGTTTTATGTGGGGCGTGATATTGTGTAAAATGGGATATATAACCATTATTTGGGGATGACATGGTGTTATGCATGTTTTATTAGTTATTTTCCTATGCACCACGAGAATCTTAAAATTCCCTTCGTTGGACATGGAATCTCAGTTGACCACCTGTCCAAAATAGGAATCCTAATCTCACGACATTGTAGCCTTGGTCATGGTGAGTGTAAAAGGGTTAGGAAATGGTAACTATGTCTTGGATTCTATACATGGAATAATATTAAAGAACCACTATGTCTTAGACCACTCCATGTTCTATGATTTGTGGGAGGCCAAATTCCATTTTAATATGGGAAAAATATAAAATGACAATAAGGGCTCTAGATCACACTTTTACCAAACCCACAACATCAGTTTTGGATATTAACCATGTTTTGGTAGATTCAATTGTGATTCACTTACAAATAAGTGTTTTATTACCTCATTGTTTTAAATTTTAGACATTACATTATTTATTGGTTCACCTTTACTTATCCTACCATTCCCCAGTCATCTCCCTTTGTGTTCCAATCCAATTTAATCATATTGGATCATTTAGATTGAGTTTATTTAATTTGTGGTAGCTATCTATTTCCCCTTTATTCCTTTATTATATTTCTATTATATTCAAGAAATCATTATAGTGGTAATTATTCTCTTTTGGGGTGGTTTTTCATGGAGTCTTATTACTCATTGGATTCAATTCTGATTCACATTTGATCAGTAGTGGTTTATCCTTAGTTCTTGTTCATTTCTCCTTGAAGATTTAGTCATGTTTAGGGATTCTTCATCTCCCCTTCTTTATATGTTCATTTGGAAATATCATGATTTTCTATATATTTGGTTAAATGGTACATATCATCTTAATGAATATATTGAACAAGATTAATTGAATTTTAAAGGGAACAGAGAAATCACATGATTTTACATATTCTTGTTATTTATTCTTATATGTCCACACTTACCTAGTTTTCAAATTATGACTTATTTTGAGATAATTAGTTTTTTTGGTTTTTATAAAACTTTCTATGTATGTTTGTATAACTTCACCACATATGAAAATGACTAAAAATATATGTTTAACTATTAAATTGGTTTCCCATGAAATATTGTATTTTCATATAAATACCCTTCATAATAATTTAGTAATTATGATAAAACCCTTATTGAGACTAAATTATGTGTGGTAGTTGTGATGTGTAGTGGTTAGGATGTGTGGTGGTGGTGATTTGGGGTGGTTGTGATGTGGGGTGGTTGTGTTGCGTTGTGGTTATGTTGTGTGATGGTGGTGATGTGGTTGGTTGTGAAGTGATATTTTTTAGGAATGGATGGATGGTTTATTGCAAGTTTTGTTGTGTAGTTTTTTGTTAACTATAGAAAAATATCATAATGTTAACGTAGGTAATGAAATATAATGGGATGGAATGATTAATGAACTCATATAATTAAATTAAGAAGTGCAATTAAACAGATCATCATTAAAAATGAAATGAATGTTCTTGTTGAATGAATATGGTTGGTAATTATAAAATCTGTAAATTGGTTGGATTGATAAGAAAGATGAAACATGGTTTATTGGAGTGTCTTATGTATGCAGTGTATTGAATTTATAGGTGTAAATGATAGTGGAGGAAATTATGTAGCCTTTTTTTGATGTGGTGAGATATGTGAGTGTTCTTTCTATGAAACCCTATACCATCATTTTTTTTTATTCCCTTGACTCAAATATCACAAGACCATATTTAAAAATCACCAAGTATCATTAGGCTCATCATTTCAAATTCATAAATAGATCTTATCATCTAAAATCCTATAATATAATCTTCATGTTATATTTTATATCAATTGGAATAATTTTTTAAGGCATTGGTAATGGACCTGTAGTATCAGAAGATTTTGTGTGTGTAAATTTAGATTTAGTGGCGGTTTTAACCGCTACTACAATAACGGTATTTCGCTATCTGTGGTGGTTAAAACCGCCACTACAGACAATAATGTAGCGGAAATTTTATCTTTGGATATAAATTTTTCACATTCCTTTATTATTTAGTTGTTGTTAACATTTTTTAGTGGTGGTTTTTCCCTGAGAAACTGATTTTTTTTAGCGGAGGTTTTAACCGCCGTTAAAAAACACTTTATCTAGGGAAAATGACGCTACATGAAACCACTATGATGGTTAACATAAATTGCCACTAAATTATAAAAAAAGCATCATATTTTATGCTGACACACACTTCAGTTGCGGTTTATTGAATCTTCCATAGAATGATATGGCTGCGGTTTAAACTGCTACCATTTCAAAAACAAACCATCACGAAATTGTCATTTTCCTGTAGTGCAGAATTTTTGAGGAATCATGAATCAGTTAGAGAAATTTAATGATATTTATTTTTTATGGTATTAGTGATATAGAAAAATTCATCAATTCTAAGAGTATATTATTCCAAAAAAAATAATGTAATATTTTTTATTAGTATTCATTGAATTTAATGAAATTAAATAACTGATAGGAATTTTAGTTTCATTCATACAATGAAGCAAATCATTGATGAAAGAAGTTTTATCATAGATAAAAGAGAATATATATATATCTATTAAAATATGATGGATGTGATTCGATTACAGAAATATGTTATATTTTTAAAACTAATGTTTTATTTTTAGAATATTTCACTAACCATGATGAACATCATATAATATAGGGGTAAAATAATTTATGTTTTAAATATTGCCAATAATTTTTTATTTATTTATTAACACCAAATGAGGTCTGTGTACCGTTCCGTGACACTCTGAAGAGAATATAGTTTCCTAGTAACCAACCTGAGTATGTTTATACATGGTGAAGTTTAAATCTATTCAAATTAAGGATTATACCTATTAAAATATTAAATTAAACGTCACATTATATCATAAAATATGTTAGGATTTTTTGTTAAATGAATAATTTAATGGGATTTATATTGTTACAAAAATAATCTCAAAGATACATTTGGATGGAAAATGTTCAAATAATGATAATAATGACTAAAATTTGAAAAAAAAGTTGAAAATGGAAGTTGTTAACATAATAATGATCAATTTTTTGAACTAAAGAAGTTTGAATGCATATTCAATGAATTGAACTGTATCTATATAATTTCCAAAAATCACTATTATTCATGCAGTATTTCATCATACATGTTACTCACTAAAAGAGTTTAGTGGGATTGATTCATCAGTTTTTCAAAAAGTGATATTGTAGGAATTATATAGGGATGTAATGAGTTCAACAAAAACCCTAGATGTTTAGTGAACATAAGGCCCGTATTGTGAGTTATCATATAATTTTTGATGTGATGTGAATATGTGTGTGGTTTTCATACTTTAATTTTTTACTATTATTAATTTTTTTTAGAAATATAAAATTTAACATGTCAAATTAATGGAATACTCTACCTTTTCATTTGCTTATATTGGTTAATGATACTCAATAATTGAAATGAAAATTGTCTTTTAAATGTATGAAACTATTGTATCCCTTATCACCACTCATCATGACGTATTATAGGTTATGAATTTAGGGATAGTGTGAGTATTATTTTATATAGAGATAAAAAATATTTCTTTATGAAAAAAATATTTTTTGGAAATAGATGAGCCACACAGCTATACCACATGGATTTTTATATATTATTTTTTAGAATTCTATGGGTTATTGTCTCCTACTTAGGATTTACATGAACTTATTTTTTAGAAGATACTTATCATGGGATCAATTATACATTGACACCATTCTTATGACAATCATTGGTCTTATTCAATTATGCTGGGATAGTGCATTTTTCTAAACCTGTTGTTGGTTGAATCCAAACCAAGATGGTATTTTCCCTCACTTATATTGAGTATGACACATAATCTGTTTATTGAGATATATTAAATTGGTGTATGACCATACCTATATAATACATGTAATATTATTTACTAGAAGATACTCATTTCATAAATTTTTTAATTAGGGAAACCTTAGTTTTTGGACACTACAAAAGCCTATGGGGTAACATTTTATGGTTGACTAAATGGGTATTGAGTTTTAAGAAACAAATGGAGCTATTATAAATGCAATTTTGAGATTATTCAAAATGAATTTTGGATGGATATTTATATTTTATCACACATTATGTGATATAAATTGAAGTTCGTCATATATTTACATATGTTATTTAGAAGATATCCTGAATGATATTTGGATATGGTTTTATAAACTATTGAATATGATTTAATATGAGGTTAAATGACACTAAGTCATTTATGAATTAATTAAAGTGATATATTGATGGATATATCCCCCATAGCATCCATACATATGATTTCATAATTATTTATATCATATACAATGATATAAGTGTCTCATAGAATATGAAAAAATAGAAATATAGGTATATCATATTCCTCAGATTAGTGATATCTTAAGGGTTGATATTATTTTTCATAAGTCTATCTATACTGATCAAAGTGTACAATATGGAAAAGTCATAGGGAATTGAATTTAATTATATTATCCATATAACACCATTTGATTGAGACTCATAGTCAAACATTGGGAGTTGAAATTTTTGAATCATTTAAATTGGTTTATAAATAATTAATAATTTCATAATATTAATCAAATAGGATAATAAATCATTAATTTTTGTGGAAAATGAAAAAATAATAAATGCATTAACTTATACATTTAATAAAAAATAGTAATTTCTTTAGAAGCTTGGATATCATCCGCGTGGTCTATATAAGGAGGCTATAACATAGTGATGGGGTTGGTTTGATTTTATATTTAATTCCATCACATTTTCCCCTTATACTAATACTATTTTCTCCACATCCCTTTTCTATTGAGAGGAACATATATATAGTGGTTTTGATGTAGAATCCTACTTGAGAATCAATTCATTATTCTTGTCTCAAGGATACAACATAAAGAATTGAGTCTGTTGGATTCTTCTTTGATATCTTTATCAAAAAATGTTAAATTTAGAAGAAGTGGCTCATTAGTGAAAGGAACATATTTTTATCCAATTGGTTTCACATAGTAGTAGTTTTCATAGATTGGTGATCTTGGGAAATAGGATTCTATAATATTTCACCACATTAAATAATTGTTGGCTGGTACTTATAAACCCTTATGGGGATGTAAATATTGATAAATTGAGATGGGTAAACACTGTTCTTTTAGAATATTCTTGCTTTGAATTATAATTTGAATATATATATATATATATATATATATTACCTTATCAAGATCCCATCCAATAATTCCCCTTTTTGTTTGAATCAATCAAGATGATATACATACTTGGATTGTAAAAATTATGTTTAAAAGATTTAAAATTTATATTTAGTTTATCTTTTATGTTATATTTAAACACCCTTGATTTTTTGATTAATTTATCTTTAATTAAATTTTATTTAATAGATAGTTTCACTTGAAAAAATTATCTAAAATAAAAACGTGATTATTTAAAATGAATTTTATAAATTTTAATATTGTAATAGAGTTCCTAAATCAATGGTTATAAATAAATGTTACCCATAGTGAAAGATATATAAAAAGTAGAATTGAAGACAACAAGCAGTATGGGTCCTCCTTACGAGTCTCAATGATTAAATATTGAAAGGAGGGGATATCACTATGGTTTTTCCAAACCAAGCCCTTTCCAAACTCCAAAAAATATATTTTTTTTGAAAAAATTTAAATGATAAGATCAATATTATTGAAATTTAGACAAGATCAATTGCATAATAATCTCCACCCAAGACTTCTACTATATTTTATCTTATCCGTAGGTATTATAAGGTGATCTTAGGAGGTTATTTAAGTTGAAATTGAGTTTATATAAACATGAAATTATTAAAATAATAAGTTATTTTTACATAATATTAATTTTAAAATTTTCACATTTAGAAAAATTTATGAAAAAATAATCAAAATTTTAAATACTAATTCACTGATAAAATTAAAATAGTATAGCTAAATGATTAATAAAATCATTTTTTGCTTAAAATGTTTTTTTTTCTAAAATAGGGTTTTTATGTGCTATGCATTTTTTCAATTAATAAATAAATTATGAATAAATGATGATAAAATATAATATTTATTATAAAAATATTTTATCATAGTTTCAATTAAAATTTAAAAGAATATATGAGTAAAAAAAATTAAATTTTTAAAAAAGTTATTTTCTTAAAAAAAAGCTTTTCATCAAACATTTTACATATTTTTAATAGCAAAATTTATAAATATTAGACTCATATATATTAAAAATAGATTTTATTTTCTGGTTTATCATGTTTATATTAATTTAGCATGATGTTTTGATAATACTCTGAAAACATTTATTTTTAGTTGAATAGTGAAAATCTTAATTTTTATAAACACTATGAAATTTATAAAATGATTAGGATATATATATAGAAAAATATTTATGAAATATATTTCCAAATAAAATATGTATTTAATAATTTAAATTTATATATTTAAAATATTATGATAAATTTTGAAAAATATTTGTTGAACAATTATTTAACATACATGTTATTTTATCCAAAACAGTATTTATATTATTCTCTTTTACTTACAAATTTACATGGTGACATTCATTCTTGGATTAGATTTAATGATACAAAAATACTATTTTTTTTTCACAATAAACTAATTAATATAAGTGAAATAATAAACATTATTAATTTTATCTTAAATATAATTTTCATGCTTACAAATACAATTCTCTCTAAAAATAGTTT
Organism: Viscum album; assembly: GCA_963277665.1. Taxonomy (NCBI): domain Eukaryota; kingdom Viridiplantae; phylum Streptophyta; class Magnoliopsida; order Santalales; family Viscaceae; genus Viscum; species Viscum album. The sequence goes on along the minus strand of OY728139.1, from coordinate 680,907,056 downwards.
TATGATTTATTTGTTCTAATATTAAAATTAAGTATTTAACCAGATAGAAATTTTATATGAAAAATGGATTTCATATTTTCAATTATTTGGTGAAAGTTATTTAATAATTCCTATTTTGTAATGAACTGCCCTAGGCCATCAATTTGAAAGATTCCCGAACAAACCCGCTACTGACCAAAAGGGTATTCTTGATCCCCCTTAACTAGACACTAGTGCATGTATATTATAAGATCACACATGAGAATGCTTTCACAAAATAATTTGAGTTACAACATAAAAAATGGAAAAGTCATGAAAAGTCATCATGAACTATATATATATATTGACAATACAAAGAAAATCTAAATTTGAATAAATAAACAGTCAACAAGTAATAAATAAACAAAGTATAGTAATAAATAATCTCTCATATCACCCCTAGTATCCCTCTACCATAGTGAAAATTTTCACATAAATCCACATCTTGATGCCTTTTCTTCAACCACAAACAAATATCACTACCTTTTGTCTATGGATATTAGTAAAAGCATTACTGGAAAAATAAAATCTTATAAAAAAACAAACAAGAAATTCTATAAATGTAAAAAAAGTTTATTATAAAAATAGGTAAATGAAGAAACTTTAAGAATTTAGTAAAATCAATAATTCACCTCATGTCCCGAAATAAATCAATTCTCAAAGAGTGGTCCAAAGAATATCCATGAACATGAAACTGAGATAATATATGTATGATAATAAATAGACCTTATCAGTCACTATTATACAAAATAATGTAAATTGAAAAAACAAAAAAATTATTAATAAAATTCCATTCAAAATTAATAAATTACTTATTTTGTAATGTAGTTATAGAAAAAAATGCACTACTTTTCATTTTATTTATTTTTTACAAAAACATAAAATGATCATAATTTTTATTTAGGTCTTAAAATATCATTTTGAATCATCACCAATAATAATATATAAACAATACTTTGAATACTATTATTATTATATATGAAGGGTTATGATAAAGTCCAATTGACCTATACAAAAGAAGAGACAACATCAACTGATATGATCATACTATATAAATAATATTTATTAGAGTTTTCAAGGGAAAACATCCAATATATTATTCAGTGACCAATCCAAAGACAAGATTCAAAAATTAAAACATGGAAGAATCCTTTTAAATGAGAACTTATGAAATATTGAGATTACCAAACTAACTGTTTTCATCGAACCACCCTAACAAAGTAACACAATCACACACCATACCCATAGGGTATACACTGCTGTAATAAGGGGTTATGTAGCTAGATTCAAGTATCAAGATTTTTATTTAATTTTTAATAAAATATTGATAAGAATTTTCCCATTTAATTATTACATTATATGATATTTCATATTTCGTTTTATAAAAATAATATTTTCAAAAAAATGAAATTAAAATTATATTTTTGAAAAATATATAATCTCAATTTACACACCCTTTCTGATAAATTATATGAATTTTGAAATAAATAAAAATTCGATGAAATATTAATATTAAATGATATTTATTTAAATATATATGATATAATATTTTAATAAAGTCCAATATAATTCTTATAAGGGTGAAAAATGATAGATTTTGGAAACTAGTATTTTTCAGTAAGTGGTGTTTCTTTTTGAAGATAGTAAATTATAAAATTTTGGATATTGTTTTGGTAAAATAAATATTATTTTTGAAAAAAATATATTGAAATTAACAAGGTGTAAATGTGTCATAATCTTCTATGACTACTGAATTTTTGCGTAAGAATTAAATGTAGTATAAATATATGATATGTATTATGAAATCATAATATAAAAAAAATGATGTAATAAATACTATAAAAGGAATCCATAATAAAAATATATTTCTTATTTAAATTATTTTATCATTTATGTTATTTGACTACTTTAAAAAATCTTTAATTAACCGTCTAAAACCTATATTATATTTTTTGGTTTTAAAAATAGTTATTTATAAACATCAATCACTTCCACATCATAAATGGAAATATTTCACAGATTTTTTTGTTACCGTAAAAAAATATTTATAACCACTCCTCTTTGGAATAACCCATTTTAAATACATGGTACAGATTGTGGTATTGAATATTATATCTTACTGTCATATTTGGTATCAAAGAATTTTCTTGTTATTTTTGGGTATTATGATTGAAAACCAATAGTGAAATCCTTGGGGATAAGATTAACTATATGAAAATGTCCCTTAGTTTTTGTAAATATTAGAGTGGGGGTTTTGGATAAATTAAATCATTTTCGTGATCCTACATGTGAATGTTGTCATGGAGAATTTTTACCTAGGGTTATTAACCCAAAATAGTGTGCATTAGGAATTAACATATTCGTCATCTGGAGCATAACAAATACGCCTTGCTATACACCTAGTTTTACACACCAATAAGATATTATTCCAAAAATTCACAAGAACATAATGACCCATTTTTAAAGAAAAAATCATATTAATTTTTTTTTTGTAAATGGAATATTAATAACATAAATTAAAACATTGAATTTCATTGTTTAAGGAATACCTTTAATTTATGAGATATCACTTTAATGTTCATAGTTTCCATTTACAATATTAAATATTTTAAATATTATCATCCCATTCTATTGATTTTTATCAATGGATTGAAATATGAGAAATTGAGTGAATAACAACAATGATTGGAAATTTGATGACTAGAAAAATGAGATGATGAACCTAATTGGATAAAGAGTTGAGAACTTCATGGAAATACATAATAAATAAATAATAGTATTGAATAGAATCTTTAATCATGGGGGAACTCACATCCCACAAAAATTATCAAGTTTAAATTTATATTTAATATGACGATTTTCTTTTGATAATAATTGGATCGTATGATCCCTTATTCATAGAACAATGGACCAGATCCATTGAAAATAATTTCTCTATCCTTTAATTATATGATAAATAGAATGTCATGTAGGATGTTTAGTAAAAGGAATGTGAAGCTCATAAATAGTATATATTTATCAAGAATATTAATCTGTAAGATAATATCAAATTAGTGGAGGGGAATGAATTTATGAAAATATTTTTCAATAAATATTTTCCTCTTACTCTCCATGTTAAAATTGAGATTTAGATCCTTGTAATTAAGAAAAATGAAAAATAATCCACATGAGTGTATGAGGTGAACCTTATAAGACATTCATGACACACCTATTACTTTTTTATTGATCATAAATGTAAAACTAACCACATATCTATTGGGATAATGTTTATCTAACAAAATTATCAGAAATTATAGAATTTGATAGCTCTGATGATGTTTTATAATGTGTGATTAATATTAAAATAGATATTAGTGAATTCGAATGGTCTCATGGGTAATGATAAGTGAAGCATAGAATGTTTTTTAATTATGGTGTTCATTGAAGAAATATCATTGGGGTAAAAAGTCTAACATCCCAAATTTCAAAAGTGCGGAAAGAAGTATCCCATAAATTTCATAAAGGGGTTGAGTAAATGATTTATGTGTTTGAAGTAAGGGTGCCTAGAAAGTAAATTTTGAGAGGAGGAACACACTAATTTGATATTAGAAATGAATTCTCCAATCGACCCCCATCTTACCATCCAATGTTTCAACTATAGGGAATAATGACATTATGAAAACCATTTCACTAAGTCAAGGGATTCCAATGATAATGAACAATGAAAACAACCAAGGCCTATACCACGATGGATACATTATTCCACAAAAAATACTATGGTTGATCCTAAATATCAGTGGTGTTAGTCAATATAGTTATTTAGTAAATGATAGAGAACATTGTATTTGATCTTGGTTCTACACATTCTTTCATTTAACACAAGTTTTATTGAACTATTCAAACACCACATCAAAATATGGATGGAAAATTATCGATGATGATGAAAAAAATGTAAAATATTTCATCTAAAGCATATAACTTCTCCCCAATCAATATTTATTAGATGAATTATCAAAAGAAACTTGTGGTACTCCATTTATCTAAATTTTATATTATTGTGGTTATAGAGTGAATTATTTTATATATATCCAATATAAATTACCGATAGAAGGAAATAACCATCTGTATCACAAATCCCTCTCTAATTCTATACAAGTGAGTGGAAGGAGATGAATCTCATTTGGTATTATCATCCCATAAAAGGATATTATTACTGTAAGGGAAAGTGTATCTAGTTCAAATGATTGATAATAAGGAAAAGATCATCCTTGATGACATGGCCAGTAAAAGGGAGTATACTTATGTGCATCCTGATGAATTTTCTAGTCTTCCTCCTAGTTAAGAAGTTTAGTTTCAATTGAAATTATACCCAGATATTTTCCAATATTAAATACTACATATATAATGTCCATTATTGAAATTGAAGAGAATAATATGAAACTATATAAGAATTTGGATAATGGTTTTATATGACATTGGGAATTATTGTGGGGTGTGTTTTTCAAGAATATGGATGGATCAATGTTCCTTTGTATAGATTATCATGAACTCAACAAGATCAAAATAATTAACATGTATTCTATTCAAATGAGTTTTGAATTTCCCAGTAATTTATGTGGATCCCGGTAATTCTCTAATGTGGATATTTGGTCATGATATTATAAAGTAAAGAGGGTTAAGGATGATATTACCAATATATCTTTTCATAAAAGGTACATTCTCTACATGTTCATCATGATACTGTTTGAAATCATTAATTATCCAACAATACTCATGGACCTAATGAATAGATTCATTAGGGAGTACCTCAATAATGTTGTGGTAGTATTTATAGAAGTCATTTTTTTTCTACTCCAAAATCATGGAGGAACATGATGACCATTTGAATGTTATATTAGATACCATGAGAAATGAAAATTTTTATGAAAAGTATAACAGATAAATGTTTTTTATGGAATAAGTAACATTCATTGGGAATGTTTTCATAAGAAAATGTATATCTATAGATCCTTCTAAGTCATAGTCAACCATAGGACAACTTATATAAACATATATGGTTGATATATATAGACTCCTTTGACTAGATAGGTACAATCATCAATTTGTGTGAAACTTATCACAATTTTCGTTCCCACTATCCATGCTAACTCTGAAGGGAGTGATGTTTGTCAGGATCAATAATTTTTACGAGATATTTGAAGAGTTAAATATATTTATAATCACTACATATGTCCCCATATTATGCACTATAGTTTGAGGATTTTTGATCTAAAATGATTTATTTAAAAAGGGATTGGGATTTTTAATAATGGAAAATGAGATATTCATAGCATATGCCTCAAACTAATGAAATATCCATGAATAGAACTATCCTAGACATGATTTGTAATTTGATGAAATGATATTCACATTAAATATTTGGTGACATTATCTATATGTGGATATGTAAGACATTTATATCTATATTAAAAGACACATTTATATAATTACACTAAAGGTTATTAGTATGATTCATCAAATGTGGTTATAACCTACCATTGATTATGGGTATTCAATATATTACCATATTAGGAAGGAAGATAATGTGGTAGACTTTTTGGGTTGAATGGATCCTATAACCCTATCCATGATGACGATTGAAAGTGATCAAATATTATTGGATATGCAAAGTATATCCATGGGAATCAAAAAAAGGAACATCATCCAACCTTGATGAAATAATGGATTAACCATACATTCTTGAGAGGATCAGGGATACCTCAAAAGATAATAAGGAACTAAAGAGAAAGGTTGGAAATATTTTGGATTAAATATTTTATAAAGAAGAAGATATATGGTTTTGATCCTAGATATGTTTCCCTTCAAAAAAAATCTAAAGAAGGAACTTATGGATGAATTTCATAACTAATCCTATTTTATTCATCCTAGAATCAATCGGTTTTATTGATATTGGAAGAAAAATATCTCTAGGAATAAATTGAAAATGATGATTAACAGATTTGTATCTCAATACATGATATTCCAATAAGTTAGTGTAGAATAACATAATTATAAGGGCATTATGAAAACATTTCTTATACTAGTACAGAAATGGGGAAATATAACCATGGATTTCATCATAGGACACCCCAAGATATCTCAAGGAAATAATTCCATTTTGGTGGTAGTTGATCACCTTACAAAGTAAGTTCCTTTAATTTCTTTCATGGAAGATTTATCTCTTAATAAACTCACTAATATATACACAATAGTAGCATTAATATTGTATGGAGTACTAATATGACAACTATGATCTTTTATTACACAATTAGACTTAATTTATTATATAAACTACACTTGATAAAAAAGAGAAGATCGAGAGGTCTAGTGTATTTGGGTCTTATAATTATTAAATAACAACTTAAAATATGAAATACAACATCTTTATTGAAAACTTCTTTTACATGACCACTAAATTCCATCATATTTAGCATTGCATGGGATAACCCGAGGACATGCATAAGAAAAGGGTGAGCTATAAAGCCCAGTAAGGGAATAATCATGGAATAACATGAGTAATAAAATATATGTTAGACAATAGGAATATCAATAGAGTACAATAAAAGAAAAAACATGAAGGCACGATAAATCATGATAATCATAACACGGAAATGTGGCAACAACACTTAACATGGAATTAACATGAGTCTAGGCTCATTGCACATGGAGCATGAGTAAATACTCATTGCACATAAAGCACGAGTAATAAACTCATTTCACATGAATATGCATGAGTAAACACTAATTGCACATGACGTATCATGATACTATTCTTAACCCAATGCATTGGAGCGCTATAAGGGTGCACCCTTCTTAAACATTTCATTTCATGTATAAGTGTGCCACATGGATCATATAAAATGGATTCATAAAATGCAATCATTTATTCCAAGATAAAGGAGTGTGTAATTCATAGATGGAAATTTATAATCAATAATTAAATGTTCATAAAGGTGAATACCCTTGATAGATAATTGGGCTTTCTATGCACTACACATTCACATTGACTTAGAAAATCGGTGCAATTTCAGCAGCATAACAGCGTGACATAAGAATTCATAAAATTAGTTGATGAGAGTGAATGAGGAGTCTCATAATATGTTCTTTAAATGGATATTAAGGGGGTCATATAGATACATTTCCCAACAATTGTAATGGAATTTAGAGTCATGATACAAAAGAATTGCATGGATGTAACAGAAGAGAGATATATTTCTTTCAGAAATTCTGCATAGTATCGGGTGTACATGGGAGGAATTTAATGAGAGATAAAGGGGTCTCCGATCATTCAAACATAAATAGGGATGTATGGGGGAGGTTCAAAACCATACCCCAACATTTATGATTGAAATTAAATGGGCAAAACAACATTAATAATATTGAACAAAAACGAGAAAGGAAGAAAAAACCCTTAAATAGAAGTGTGCTTCCAAAGGCGTGAGAGAGGCTTGAGAGAGGATTCATGGTAGCTTGGGGCACCTTGGGAGGATTATAGAGAGAGTAGGGTAGGGTTAGTACAAACTCCAATTGATTTTGGTGAGGATAAAGTGGGAGCATGGGTGGTTTTATATAGGAAAGGTGAGGGAATTCGTTATTATTTAGGTTTTGGAAACTCACATTATACTAATCCAAACCACAAACCATACCATGATTTTTGCCTATGGTTTTTGAGAAAGGGTATTGGAAGACCATATTTTATATGGACCATGTTTGAACTTATTAAAATATTGGGGTTGTTTATGTGGAGGTGAGTCACACTCCCAAGGAAATCAATTTAAAAAGACAAGATGTTTAATAATCCTTGAAGTGTCCATTAATGCTTTGTAAAATAAGTCAAAAAAACCCAAAATCACATTATTTTAATTTTATAACTTATATTTTTTGAACATAAGACTTATATTATTTTATTACATCACTATTGGGTAATTATGATGTCATAAAACACATTATATATTAAAACAGTATTTAAGTTTTACCCAAAAATTTGACTGTCTCAAAAAACTATGAAAAATTTACCGTTGGATAATTTTGACATCCTGATACCAAAAATAATATTTATTTTATCTAAATAATTTTGTAAATATGTTTATTTTTAATTTTAAAATAAAAATTGACATTTATCGAAATTTCACTGGTTTTGACAAAAATGGGTTTCAAAACATAATAAAAATTAGGATTGCATTCACCAAATTATACAATAATTTATATTTAATAAAAATTACTTTAATAATAATGATAATATTTTATTAAAATATTATTTAATTCAAAAATCCATTAATCCATCAAAAATAGATTTCTTAGATTAATATTAATTAAAAATACTATTTGTGCTTTAAAACCCATCTACAATGTAACAATAATAAAATGAAGGTAAATTCATTATTATATAAAACAAATAATGTACATAACCATAGTTATAAGGTATTGTTAAATAACCCCTTATAACACCCACATAAGACCAAAGAGTAAGGCGTGCGATGGTGACATACTCTTGGGGTGGCTCAGATAACATTGCTTAGGTGGTAATCTCTATCAGCTTCCACTTCTATCGTAGGCGGTCCCGCTCGTGTTTAACCTGTTGAAGGTTGACTTGGGATTGGTCAAGAGTGAAGCCCACTAATGCCAACTCTTTTACGAGCTCCGACAAATGGGTTTCGTATGTGTCACATCTACTAGATGAGGCCATCACTTCCTTTGTCTGAGTAAATTATATTCCTTAAAGACCAATATTTATATTGATCATGTGATCACTATTCAATGGCCATATTAGAAATGGTCATAATTATTAATAATATTTTTAAATACAAAAACATATAACCAAATAATTTGAAATTTTATATGAACATTTTACATAAAGGTACATTTAATTAGATCAAGATGGATTTCCCTTAATGAATGTTTGGGTCATTACAATCTTCCCCCCTTAAAAAATTTCACCCTCAAAAGATTCTTTTCCAACACTATAATAGACATAGGTAACTCTACCTCATCATTTACTTTGATTCCCTCATCGCTTCTTCAAACTTGTGGTTTCTCCACAACACCATGACATGGGGCATTGTCTTATTTCATAGAAATTTTTCTCTACGATCTAATATCTTCACTAGCTGCTCCTCATAAGAAAGATCGTCCTGTAACTATACCACTTCTGAAGAGAGTACATGTGAAGGGGCCGATATGTACTTCCTTAAGAGGGATACATGAATGACATCATGTACTTTGGCCACTATAGGTGGAAGTGCTAGTCGATTGGCCATAACCCTGACATGATCAAAAATCTCGAAGGGGTTGATGTACCTTAGACTTAACTTACCATTCATTCCAAGCCTCGTGAACTTATTCCACATAGATATGCATAGAAATACCATGTCTCCAACTTTAAACTCATGGTCTTGTCGACAGTTATCTGCATAACTCTTCTTTTGACTCTAGGATGCCTTGATATACTGCTGAATGGTTACACCTTCTCCACCATTTCTTCAACCATTTCTGGTACAAGTATCTTACGCTCACCGACCTCATCCCAACACGTAGGTGTTATGCACCTTTTCCAATAAAGGAAATCATATGGTTCCATTTGGATGCTCGAGAGGAAACTATTATTATAAGAGAACTCAACCAGGGGATGATGTTTATCCCATCCTCCTTTAAAGTACATTGAACACACTCTCAACATTTCCTCAAGTTTTTGACTAGTCCACTTGGATTAGCCATCCGTTTGAGGATGATAGGTCATACTAAAGGTCAGTTCAGTATTCAGAGCATGTTGAAGACTTTTCCAAAACATAGAGGTGATTCTTGGATCTCGATCGGACACAATAGATAGTGGAACTCCATGCAGGCTTACCACTTCCCTGATATATATCTGTTCCAGTTGATCCAATGAGAAATCCACCCGAATAGAAATGAAGTGTGCAGCCTTTTTAAGAAGATCCACAACAACCCAGATTGCATTGTTGCCTTCTGATGTCTTTGGATGTCTGGTGACAAAGTCCTTGATGATGTTATCTCATTTCCATTCTGGTATGGGCAATGGTTGCTTCATCCCTTTAGAATTATTCCTATCTTCCTTCACTTGCTGACACACCAGACACTTTGTTGTATATTCTACAATGTCCTTATTCATATTATCCCATCAATAATGCTCTCCAAGATCTCGATAAATATTTGTGTTTCCTGGGTGAATAGAGAAATTAGAACTATGTGCATCATCAAAAATTTACTTCTTCAGCTTCGGACTTGATGAAACTTGTATTCTGTTTCAAAATATCACAATTCCTTATTCATTAACATTAAACTCAGAGGATTTTCCTTTTCCGATACCTTCCACTTTTTCCTGAATTCTCACATCATCTTTTTGAGCATCTTTTAACCTTTACAAAATTGACGGTTGAGCAATAACTTGTGAATAGATTTATGATGTTCCATTATTTATGATTCCCATATCCATTATTATCAAATCTAATAAGATTGGATCCTTTTCAATTCTCATCAATTATAGAAACTCTGGGTCCTTTCAACTTAGGGAATCTGTCACCTTGTTTGCTTTCCCAGGGTGGTAATGGATTGACCAGTAATAGTCTTTGATCAGATCTAACCATCTTCATTTTTTCATGTTCTAATTGTTTTGTGTGAATATATACTTGAGGCTTTTGTGGTCCGTATATATTTCACACTTCTCCCTAAAGAGATAGTGCCAACAAATTTTCAAAGTGAAGATCACTGCAGCCAACTCGAGGTCATCTGTTGGATAGTTATGTTAATGAACATTCAATTTCCTTGAAGCATATGCAATGACTTTGTCATTTTTTTATCAACACACATCCTAGGCCCTTCTTTTAAGAATCACTGAATACCACAAAAAGTTCTCCATTTGTGGGTAAAGTGATCACGAGCGCAGTGATAAGCCTTATTTTCAACTCCTTGAAGAATTCTTCACATTCATCACTCCAAGAAAACTTTACTCCCTTCAGAGTAAGCTTGGTAAGAGGGTTGGACAATCGTGAGAAATTTATCACAAATCTTCGATAATATCCACCTAACCCCAAGAAGCTACGGATATCCATTACCGATGTTGGCCTCAGCCATCCATCAATTGCATCTGTTTTGGAGGGATCCACAAATATCCCATTGCTTGTCTTGATATGGCCCAAGAATGATACCTCCTTCAACAAGAACTCACACTTGTTGTACTTTTCATAGAGCTTCTTCTTCTGTAAGGTCTCTAGTACAGTTATTAGATGCTCCTCATGATCCTCTTTGGTTTGGGAGTATATCAGAATATCATCTATAAAGACTACCACAAATTTTTTGAGGTAATCTCTAAAGACTGTATTCATTATGTCCATGAATATTGTTAGAGAATTAGGGAGTCTCAAAGGAATTACTATGATTTCATAGTGCCTATATCTTGTACGAAAAGCAGTCTTGGAGATATCTTCCTTCTTCACCCTAACATGATAATATCCCGACCACAAATTCACGTTGGAGAAGTACTGTTCTCCATGTATCTGATCGAACAAGTCATCAATTCATGGAAGTGGATACTTTTTCTTTATCGTGATTTTGTTGAGCTCATGATAATCAATTCAAAGGCGCATTGACCCATCCTAATTCTTGACAAATAGGACTCGTGCACCCCATGGTGAAGCACTTGGGCTTATAAAACCTTTATCTAGATTCTTCTCTAGTTGTCTCTTCAGCTCCTCAAGCCCCACAATAGCCATTCTATATAGAGTCTTGGATATTGGTAACACCACAGGTATAAGTTCATTTGAGAATTCAACATCTCTTCTAGGAGGAAGACTAGGAATTTCCTCAGGAAACACATCAGCAAATTCCCTCACAATAGGTATGTCTTCTAGGATAGTTACCTCTTTAGACTCAACCATCTAAGCTACATACATGTGCTCATAGGGAAGTAATATCTACACTTGAGATGATGGAGCTAAAGAAGATTCATCTTCCTCCTTGCACTTGTAATAAATCGGGGGTCGATTCTCTACATGGAGAGTTATTCCCCTCTCACGACAATTTATGTAGGCTCTATATAAGGAAATCCAATCCATGCTGATATTGCATCAAATTACACTAGAGGAAGTATGAATAGGTTCAATGGGAAGTTTAATCCATCGATTATGATAGGGGAGGAGTTATATTCATGGGATAAAATGATTGCACCATTTTCAGTACTCATCAATATCTTCACTTCTAGGACTTGTGGTGGTGCTGGAATTGTTCTACTAAACTTTCAAGATATAAAATTTTGTGTAGAATCAGAATAAAAAAGTATGTTCACAATTCTTGAATAAATAACTAGCGTACATGTCACCACTTCATTGTCAGGGTTCACTTAGGAAGTAGTGATGGAAAAAGCTCTCCATTGCTGCCTTAGAGGTTTTTGGTTTCCTCTAAAAACCCTTGACATTGGGCACTGATTTTCTAGGTGCCCTGGTTCTTTGTAGTTGTAGCAATGAACAATGCGTTGAGAGTAGAACAGAGCGTTTCTATCCTCTATCGTAGCCACGGGTTTTTCTTTCTGATATTTAATTACTAGGTTCCCTTCTCTCCCACACCTAAAGAATTTCCTCATCCCCTTCAGGAAATTTCCGAGGTGCTTGTTTTTTGAACCTTTGGCAAGTGGGGTGTTGGATCTTATTAGCACCATGGTATTTATCCATCGGACCACCATAATTAAGGTCCACCTTATGCTTCTTATCCACATGATACCCCTGAGATTCTATTATCTCCATTTAAACCTTGAGGGCACATCAGAAAATTTCCTCATAGCTGTCGAAGTCACAGATTTCTAGTGCTTTCTGCAGGCTAGGTTTCTGCCCACCAAAGATGCAGTCAACCTTGTATTCAAGGGTAAAGAAAAATCCGAAAGCATATCTTGCAAGAATTGTGAAGTTTTCCTCATAAGCTCCAACATATTCGTCATTTTTTTTTCTTGAGGGCAAGGAAGTCCATATCCATCTTAAGCCGGAGGGTGCACAGAAAATATTTATCAAAAAACATCTTCCATAAATACTTCCATTCCAACAACACGATCTCCTACTGAGGCTTCGTATTTTTGATCAACGTCCACCATTGATCAGCTTCACCCTTTATATGATAATCAGCCAAGAGATCCTTCTCTTGTTCAGAAAATTGATGGATGGAGAAGTTCTTTTCAATGGTGTTGATCCATTGTTCAGCGATTCAGGGATCAGATGATCCATTAAAAGTAGGAGGCTTTTGTCTCACGACGCTCTCGATAGTGACTTGTTCTTTATTGGGGGGGGGGGGGGGTTGAAAATTACTCATGACCCATGTTTCTATTAAAATTTTGTGTTAGTTGAGAGAGAATCGTGACAAAGTTTGCAATTCCCACTCCAATTGGAATGAGCATCTCTTTAGTACAATCATCACATTGATCTTCACATCAGTTGTTAGCCTGAGTCCTACTGTTACTGGCCATTGGATGGAATAAAAAGAAAGTTAGGGGTAACACATAAAGGGTAATACAAAGAAAAAACTGAGGACTTATAAATAAATTTTATTTCATTAACATAAGAATCTATTGGCTTCAGTCAATGTTATCCATGATCCACTTTATAACATAAATTCATAGGGAATTTTTCTGTCCCTTAATAATGGTTTATACTAAGCTTGTGAATTTACCAAATCATAGCCCCCGAGAGTGTCGTAACCAAGAGTGAAGTAAGGCCCGTTTTCATGTACCAGTTCCCATTCGAGTCTAGCTCAAAGTAGTGTTTTCGGGTTTTACCCCTAAGATACATCTGTGCCAGAGATGTCTCTACCTGATCATATCCAGATAGGGATGTATTTTCTAGATAAACCACTTACTCAATACTCTAAAAAACATAGGGATGTTTTTATTATATGTAGTCTTGTATCTAAGGCTTCACTAGGGTTTTATAATCCTAAAATCAAAAATAACTAAACCTATCCTCTGATATGAACTATGAAAACCATGATCTTTATTAAATAATTAAACATAATTTGTTACATAAACATCACTTGATACAATATAGAAGATAGAGAGTTCTACTGTCTTTAGAGCTTATGATCATTATATAACAACATAAAACATGAAATACAATAACTTTATTGAAAACATCCTTTACATGACCACTACATTCCCTCGTACTTAGCATTGCATGGGATAACCTGAGGACATGCATAAGAAAAGGTTGAGCTATAAAGCCTAGTAAGGGATAATCATGGAATAATATGAGGAATTAAATACATGTTAGACAATATTCATATCAATAGAGCACAAGATAATCATAAACATAAAGGCATGATAAATAATGATAATCATAACAAAGAAATGTTGTAACCAAACTTAAAATGGAATTAGCATGAGCCAAGTCTCATTGCACATGGAGCATGAGTAAATCATCATTTCACATGAAGCACATGTAAAACCTCATTGCACTTGAATTAGATTGAGTCAAAACCCATTTCACATGATTTATCATGATACTATTCTTAACCTAATTCATTGGATCACTATAAGGGCACACCCTTCTTAAACATTTCATTTCATGAATAAGTGTGCCACATGGATCATATAACATGGATTCATAAAACATAATCATTTATTCCAAGATAAAGGAATGTGGAATTAATACATGGAAATTTATAATCAATAATTAAATGTGCATAAAGGTGAATAACCTTGATAGATAAATGGGCCTGGTATTCACTACACAATGACATTGGCTTAGAAAATCGGCGCAATTTCGGTAGCGTAACGACATGACGTAAGAATTCATAAAAATAGTGGATGAGAGATAAAGGTGAATATCATCATATGTAAATGAAATGTACTTTAAGGGGGTCATATATATACATGTCCCTACAATTTTAATGGAATTTAGAGTCATGATACAAAATAATTGCTTGAATGTAAAAGAAGAGAGAAATTTCATTCAGAATTTCAGCATAGTAACGGGTGTACATGGGAGGCATTTAATGAGAGAGAAAGGGGTATCCCATCATTAAAACATAAAGAGGGATGTATGGGGAAACTTTGAAACCATAACCAAACTTTTATGATTGAAATAAAATTGTCATAACATCATTATGAAAATTGGACAAAAATGAGAAAGGAAGAAAAAAACCTTACATGGAGGTGTGCTTCCAATGGATTGAGAGAGGATTCATGAGAGCTTGGGGAACCTTGGGAGGATTATAGATAAAGTAGGAAAGAGGTTGGAAGAACTCAAATGGATTTTATTGAGGAGAAAGTGGGAGCTTGGGTGGGTTTATATAGGAAAGGTGATGGAATTCTTTATTATTTAGGTTTGGGACACCTCACATTAAACTAAGCCAAAACAGAAACCATCCCATAGTTTTTGCCCAAGGTTTTTAAAAATTTGAAATGGAAAAAAATATTTTATAAGGAAAAAGCCCTAACTTCTTAAAATAATGGGGTTTCTTATGTGGAGGCGAGTCACACTCCCAAGAAAAGCAATTTAAAAAGACAAGATGTTTAATTAGCCTTGAAGGGTCCATTAATGCTTTGTAAAATACATCAAACATACCAAAAATCACATTATTTTAATGGTAAAACATATATTTGCCGAACATAAGGCTTATAGTATTTTATTACATCACTATTGGGTCATTATGATGTCCTAAAACACATTATATATTTAAACGGTATTTAATTTTAACCCAAAAATTTGACTGTCTCAGAAAATTATGAAAAATTCACCATTGGATAATTTCGACATCTTGATTCTAGAAATAATATTTATTTTATCTAAATAATTTTCTAAATATTTTATTGTTTTACTTTTATAATAAAAATAGATATTTATCAAAAATTCACGGGTTTTGACTAAAATAGCTTTCAAACCTTAATAAAAATTACGATTGCATTCATAAAAACATACAATCATTTATATTTAATAAAAATTAATTTAATAATAATAATATTTTATTAAACTATTATTTAATTCAAAAATCCATTAATCTATCAAAAATAGATTTATTAGTTTAATATTAACTAAAAATAGTATTTGTGCTTTAAAACCCATCTACAATGTAACAATAATAAAATGAAGGTATATTAATTATTATATAAAAAAATAATGTACATAAACATAGTGCTAAGGTCTTGTTACATAACCTCTTATAACACCCGCATAAGACCGAAGGGTAAGGTTTGCGATGGTGACAGACTCTTGGGGTGGTTCAGATAACATTTCTTGGGTGGTAATCTCTATCAACATCCACTTCTCTCATAGGCAGTCCCACTCGAGCTTAAATTGTTGAAGATCGGCTTGGTCTTGGTCAAGAGAGAAGCCCAATGCCACCACCTCTTTTCTGAGCTCTGACAAATGGGATTCGTATGGGGTACATCTACTGGATGAGGCCATCAATTCCTTTGTCTGAGTAAATTGGATTCATTACAGACCTATATTTATACTAATCTTGTGATCCCTATTCAACGACCATATTAGCGATGGTCATAATTTTTAACAGTATTTTAAAATCCAAAAACGTATAACCAAAGAAGTTGAAATTTTATATAAACATTTTTCATAAAGGTACATTTAATTAGATCAAGAAGAATTTCCATTAATGAATGTTTGGGTTGTTAAAACTAATATCCATGGTATCTGATCGATATTGGATGTCTATCTCATGGTTTTGAAAAAGGTATCAATGATCATTGGATATAGAGATGAGTTTTAATTACAATTATCACCCACATACAAATGGTAAATATGATAGAACCACATAAAAACAATAGGATATGATGATATCTTGTTCAATTGGTTTTCTATGATGTAGGGATCAACACATTACAATAGTGTATTTTTCATAGAACAACAGTTTAAATTCATGCTTTCAAATGACACATTATAAGGCTATATATGATAAGATGTGTTGGAATCCAACATGTTGTGACGATATTAGAGAAAAGAATTTTATGGTTACTTACATTATCCACGATATGATAGATAAGATTAAATCCATTCATTATCATTAAATACATGAAAAATCAATAAAAATAATGAATATAATCATTGATGTTACCTAATGTTAGAGGTGGGAGATAAAGTGTTCCTTCATACATCACAAAGGAATAATTTCATTAGGTTTGGAAAGAATGGAAATATTAGTCCTAGAAATGTCATCCACTTTGAGATCATTGATAGAATCATAGATCTGACATATAAACTAAAACTACCTCATTGCCCTTCTGAAGTACAATATGTGTTCCATGTTTTGCCTCTTAAGGAAGTACATACTTGACCCCTCACATGTACTAAATGCTAATTTGGTACCTTTGTAGAATATTATTTCATACAAGGAGCAGTTGGTGATGGCATTAGATCATATATATATTGTTTTATGAAACAGTAAAACTCATATGGTCAATGTATTATGGCATAAAAACCTGTTCGAGAAGGAAACATATGAACCAGAAGATGCGATGAAACAAAAGTATCCTCATCTATTTCACTCTATGATATAAAATTTTACGGGAAACATTTCACAATGGTGGGAAATGTAATTTTCAAAATTTTAATAAATTAAATTCCCTTATAAATGAAAAAAACCTTTATTATATAATGTAGTTATGGAATAAAGATATAATATTTTTGATTTTATTATTTTCCATAGGTATAGAATATGTTAATAAACATTATTTTAATCTCGAGAGACCAACCAGCATAAATAATATTGATAATATTTTTATCCAATAGAGACCCTTAAAATAAGTGTATATTTAGGGTTATGATAGAGTCTAATTAACACAGATAGAAAAAGTGATTCCCTCGATTGGTAGGATCGTACCCTATAAAGCCCATTTGTCAATGCTTTGGAGGGGGATGATATCATGGGAATTTTCCATTGACAAATCCCATGTTGAGATTAATAAAACTAAAACCGGATCAAAACCATTTTAAGTATAATTTCAATTTTATTGATTTCACCAACCAAACAATGTTCTCCGAAAACCCCATAAAAAAGTACCACCATAGAACACCTTACCGATTGGGAGTATGCTTGGGTGACAAGGGGTCATATATGTGGACCTTATTAGTATGGATTTGTATATTTTTTGCATAAAAAAATAATTCTTATATTTATTCAATTTCATTATTACTTTATGCATTATTATATAACTATTTTGATAAAAATTATATTTTGATTCAACGAAATCACAATAGTTTTTTGGAAATATATAGATTCAGTTAAAACACAGTATTTGAGAAAATATATAATTTTATGAATAAATATTATTTTTTATAAATACTGTTATTAAATAATATTTACTTAAATATATATGAATATTTAATTTAATTAAGTGAAATATAATTTTCATATGGTTCCAAAAGATGTTAGTGTCATAAAACCTAATATTTTCATGTAAATAAATTATTTTATTCAATAAGAAAAATTATTATATTTCCTAAATTATTTTTCTAAAATAATTATTACTTTTTATATCATAATGTATAAATTTTCCAATGTTTAATTTTTCATAATTTCCTAAGGAAATCAAAATTTTGGTTAAAAATTATATACAATGTAAATATGTAGTATGTATATATCGACATAATATCAATGAAGTGTTGTAATAAATACAATAAATGGTAAATCTGTCAAAAAAAATATTTCACCTTTTTTTAAAAATAGTTTTAAATATATTTAACTATTTATAAAAACCTTTCATGAACCCACTAAATTGTATCTTATATTCAAGGGTTTTAAAAATATTTATATATAAACATGATTGACATCCACATTATCAATGGAATTATTTTAAGGAGTTCAGTTCATAGAAAACAATATCTTGTAAACCAATACCATTTTAATGATAAGATGGTAAAAATCCATGATAAGGCTTGTGGGTTGGATTATTTTATCCCACGGAGTAAAAATTATTGCTAAGAAATTAATACTAAACTCCCTACCCTTTTGTGAAAAATTCTCACTCAATATCTGTTTAATCTTTACTCAAACCCTATTGATCATTAATATCTTCACTCTCTTCATCTTTGAATCCTTCCCATGGGGTCCCCATGATCATACAATAATTCCTCACTTTTTTAGAGTCACCCTTTAAAGGTAAGGGATCCTATTCTATTCTTTTTCAAATAAATTCTTTATATAAAGAAATTTTATTTCTAATTATTCATGGTGGAATTTTTTTTTAAAAACTAAGTCTATATATATATATGATTTTATGTTAATTAGATACCAACTTTAACTACCATCAATCCCTTTTATAAGCCTTTATGTATACCCATTATGTGGCTTAAATTATACCATGATTATCCATGCCAAGCTGTTCTGTTGTGAATGCCCATCTACATTTCTGCTCAAGAGTATTTTCATAGATGTACATATCCTTATATGATTGTGGAAATCCATGTTTATAAATTTTACTCCTTAATCCTGGGATTACAAGTAATGAATGGAATTATCATTTTTTATGATATATATGGAACACAAATGAAAGTTCACAATATTAATGGGACAGGTGGTCCTGGGATTTTATAGAACACTAATTCATTGGGAAATGTTTTCATCTATTGAGATACAATGTATAGTGCATGGGTAGTTAGGTTCTACACACTATTTTAATATTCCTCATTTTTTTGACTTGTATTTTGTGTATGATGATTTGTTTTATATTGTTGTTTCATTCTTATATAACCATGATGTTATCATTCAATATTTGTCTTTAATATTCATGTTTTTGATTCTCAACATATTATGTCAGCATGATAAGCCATATGAATCACATGTATTAGATTCATAGTTTTCTTCTCTGATTACTCCCTTACTAGGACTAATTTACTAACCTCTTATTGTATATGTCCCCAAGTTAACATGTTTATTTTTATAAGATCAATGGAATTTAAGGGATTTATATATATTTTTTTAAAAAAAAATCATTATATTCTTTTAATCTGTTATTGTGTTATGTATATAATTACAAAATGATACAAGGCCTATATATTATTTGGATTATATTATGTCTATATTTATGTATAAATCATGAAATAAATTGTATAAATGTCAGGGGTTTTCGTAGAAATCCCCCAGTACACAAATTTATAATTTTTTGGCCCAAATATTATGTATAAAGTATTTTTCAACATGTTTTATAAAAGAAATCCCCATTCATATTTTAAAATAAACTTCGTTTTTTATAAAATGAAAACATGTATAATTAATTATTTTAAATTAATCTATTAAACCAAGGAATTATTATATTAAACAAATGAATAGAATCCAAAACACTATTTCCCTCTTTCCTAACATCTCATGAAAATTCAATTTTTATGAACAATTTCACTGAATTTTTTTTATTTAAAACCCTTAATGAAAAATAAAAAGAATTTTACTTTTTCAAATTATACCTATAAACTATTTTGAAACAACCCATTTGAATGTGAACTACCAAACACATCTAAATACATAAAAAACAATGGATATAATGATTCAAGGAAATAACAATCCAAATAAACAACCAAACAATTGTGATAATTGTAAATTAAACATGGGGAATTCAATGGAATCACAAAACAGAATCCCATAAAGATTCATAAGAAGGACCTTGGATGAAAGAAAATTTCCCTACGAGCTATTAAAAAAGGACCTCAACATGTAGATAAAATATTATCCAGCACTACTAAACCAGTCCATTTAATCGATAGTTTCATTAAACTAATCTGGAATAAAAATCCAGAATATTCGAATGATACTAGGAATTAATAAAATCATGTTGTTTCATTACCCACCACCCTCTTGGTATAACTAATGATGTGTTTCTTGGAAATATTCTCTACGTAGCCTTCTTATTAACACTAGAACTTTCTCTCATATAGGTTATATACTGTATTATTATGACTCCAGAAACAGTTGAAATTTATGGGATCATATTTAATCAAAAATGTCAAACTTTAAATAAATATTTTTAAAACAATTCACGCCTCACATATCACACCCACTTAAGGTAAATTCACAAACATTTATCTAATTAGAGAAATCCAAATATGTATGTCAATACAGATTATTCCCCCATGATGTCATAATAGATAATGAAAACATAAATACACGAGGCTCCAAGAGCGTTTTTACAATTAATAAAACCATTTTAGAGAAAATGTGAATCGATATTTTACAAAAGATCTCTGGTGGCCAATCCAATATCAAACTATATTACAATAACATTTCAAACATCTTTTTAATAACATACTACACATTAAAGTCCAACATCAAAATCTATGTCTCTCTATTAAAATCACCTTTTTAAACAAAACACCCCTATTTATTAAATAAGTAACAATTTCAAAAGAGTCTAAATAGTTCTAAGAACCCATTAAACAAATCCTAAAATTACTTTTTAATGGATAATTTAAAACACTATGAGAACCATTATTTTCAAATCATTTCAAATGTGGTTCAAATCCCCAAATTTTATATGAAAAACATTTAAAATAAATCACCATCATTTAAAAAGTTTAAAAACATCAAATAAATTTTTAAAACATTTGAAACGACTTAACAAAGACAAAATATAATTTAAACCATCAAATATTAGGTGAATTTAGTCCATAAAAAATCATTAAATAACATAATAAGAAAAAATAATCTATTTGGTAATATGAATTATATGTAATTTAATAAGAGTCATTTTACAAAAGTAAAATGATTTTTAAAGAACCGATCATGCAATTTTACAAGCACATGGCATGTGGCGCAAAACCATGTCAAGTGAGAAATCCATTTTGAACAGCCAAAATACACCTACAATAGTGTATAAAAATATTATAAAATCATAATAAATCAATTAAAATATACTATAAATTTATAACATGATTCATAAGAGATTTAAAAAGAAGCACTATAACAACCCAAATATTTTATATAAATTATTTAATGATTTATTACATTGAGAAAAACATAATTCAATCCTAGAAGATCAAGATTCATAATATCTTTAGGAAATTGGGTACATTGAATATAAACATGAAACTATGATACTGTTACCTGAATTAAAATATACATAACATTCCCTTATATACCATTTATATTTTAATACTACAAGAGATAACATCGGGATGCATATAGGAAAGGGCTGAGCTATAATGCTCAATAAGGTAATAATAAAAGTATAACATGGTGAAATTAATACACATGAGGCATGATGGATATCCATGAGACATAAAATGTTGAGAAAGATAAAAAATAACATTGAATCCTAATATATTATGATAACATCAGGACAACATAAGAATATAGATGCAGCTTAAGACATGACAACCTAGTCATTTGATAAGGCTATCCACCAAGACATCCTCACATAGTGTCCATAAAATAACCCTATGTGCACCATACATGGTATCTCATGAAATGAATACATTATCAAATTAATTTGATGTATATATAATTTTAGTTTGACCCATCAAATATAAATCATGTACATGAATTTTCATTCCACATAGATCATACAACATAATAATGTCTTCTTTAGTGAAAACCCATGTTCAAAATCGAATTCGATAAGTTATGGTGGCTCAAATATAATCAATGATAAAAAATTAATCATATAACCCATCGGTTTTAAAATTTTACACTAGAAGGGATCATGTGTTGGGAATGTAAGGAATGGGTATGTAACGAAACATCCCTAACAAGTGGTCTCTGATCTATGGTGTAACCTAAGTGTATTGTGTATGGCCCTAAACCAGTTGGAGAATGATAATGATGTCTTAGGTTTGATAATTTGGATACCTGGTGGTGACTTATATTAAAATAATTCCTAATAACACTTGGTAGGTGGCATGTCATGATGGAGAGAGAAATGATGGTAAAAGTCAAGATGATTTAGACCATATGGATTATCATTGAGGGTAAAGCCTTGTTGTAGTGTCTTTTATTGAGTGGAAGATTACTATCTAAAAACCTAAGTCTCACATTAGATTTAAAAAATTAGAGTGTCTAAAATATTATCAGGGAGGGAAATTATTTCTTCCACCTATTGGTTCTATGATAAAACCCCATAAGGACTTTTTCATTTGGATGGAATGGACTGAGCTAGCGAGGAATCTCCCCCAACATGTCCTTCATCAAATTTAATCCCATGAATAAGGAGTGAATGTAAAATAAATTGAATTACAAAATCAACAAAGGGTAGGTATATATTGGTGAATAAGAATGAGTGGAAGTGGGGATATGTATTCATAATATATACGATGGGAGTGGAAAAATGTGGATTGTTTGAGTAGCATAATGAGTGTGCATAATGATTTATGGAATGTATTAATAAGAGAGAAAGGTAGTCTCTCATTATTTGGGAATTATATGGGATGTAAATGGGGTGTGTAAAAACACTTTACAACATGAATAAGTTGATATAATATGGTTGAGTACAAAAAAATTACACAAATAAAAATGAAGACAAGAGAATCCCTTACCTTTAGAGGGGTTTTATAAAATCTTGGGAGGAGATTATTAAGATTTTTAGAACACCATTTGAGGGATTTAGAGAGTGATAGGGAGAGTAAATCCATGATCAATGAGTATTAAGTGTAGACAAGTTGTAGGTTGGGTGGGTATTTATAGAAAATGATATTGTATTTTTGGGTTAATTTCCAAACATATGTTTTCGATACTATATGATATGATAATATAAAACAAAAACCCTCCCATTGTTTTTACCCATGACTTAGTTAAAAGTGAAGAAGTTTTTGGTATTTTATATATTGGAGAACAAGTTATATTAAAATAATACATTCACTGATGTGTAAATGAGTCACATTAATAATCAATTGATTTTAAAATGTTAAATTAAAATATAGGTTTTTTTGGATTCAATAATGTTGTATAATGTTAATAAAATTTCTTCAAAAAATTATTTTAAAGGTGAAATATATATTTCTAAATAGATTACTAATATATAATATACTAAATCATTTTTGGTATATTACGATGTCATAATGTGAAATGTATATTTATACAATATTAAATTTTTACCCAAAAAATACACTATCTCAGAAAATTATGAATATTTACCGTTGGATAATTTTAATGTATAGATTTAAAAAATAAAAATTTGTTTCAGAAATTTATTTTCAAAATATGAATCTTTTCACTTTTAAATATAATTCCTTATTTATTGAAAAAAAATGTTTTTTCAACACTAAAACCACATGTCCCTTATAAAAATTAAATTTTTATGTTTTACATTTCATTATCATTTATATTTAAATAAATTTTATTTGATAAAAATATTTTATTAAGTTAACATTTATTTTAAAAATTACTTGAATTTTAACAAAGAGAAAATTAATCTAAACTATATATTTCCCAAAAATACATTTTGATTTTATTCATATCCAAATATTATTTTTATAAAACACACTATTTAATCATTTATAAAGTAATAACAAAAAGCGATAAATATAATCATTATATTGTTAAAAATAAAATATTAAAATTCATAATACTATGGCCTAGATAAATAAACCCTTGTTATACTAGCGCACAACCTAAGGGAAAGGTTCTTATAGGTGGATGTTTGTTGTTGTGGTTCGACCTAATTGATTTAGGATATGAACTCGAAAGGCTTGAAATTACTCAATAAATTGTTTAATTAGTGTTTCAATTATTGAATTTCTACTAAAGGTTGGTTAAGGGAAAATTCTAATAATTTCTTCTCCCATGGAAGCTATGATAAGTGAGCTTCATAAGATGTTATCCTACAATTTAATTCCACAATTCCTCTTGTCAATGTTAATTAGACATTATCATAGACATTAATATATACTAATCTTAATAGTCACCATTGAATGGTTATATCGTCAATAGTTTTGATACATAATGTTCATTTAAATAAAACTAGACATATTAAATGATGGTCCAAAATAACCAAAGTAGTGGATGTGTTTTTTATAACTACATTACATAATAATGGAATAAATAATTCAAAAATGGAAATTCATTTAATTTTTTTGGTCATTACATTATCCCCCCTTTATAAATTCCACCCTAAAAATTTCATTTCATATATCAAAACATCTAAGGGTTCTTCTGTTTCTTCACCAATTCTATTTCTAATGTTTATTCCTCAAACATATGGTTCCCCCACATCACATAGACAAGGTGAGTAATCTTGTTTCTTATAACATTATATCTATAATCTAAGATCTTCACTGGCTAATCCTCACATGAAATATCTGTATCCAATGGTACAACATATGGATTTAGTAAATTTGAGGGGTCTAGTATGTAATTTTATAATAGGGATACATGGAACACATCAAGTAATTGTGATAGGTTTTGTGTGAGTTCTAGTTGATATCCTTCATCGCTGATGAAATCAATGATATAAGATTTTCTAATATATCAATGAATATGGTTTCCTTTCTTCACAAAACACATAACATTATTCCACAATGATATATGGAAGAAATCCATATCTCTAACAAAAAAATATATTCCCCATCATTGATTATCGATATATATTCTATGTAATCTTTTTGCAAATTCGAAAGAAGATTAATATTTGGAACATAATTTCTCATCTCATAGATAAGATTTGATCCCATTTCATTCACTCTCCAATTTCCTCATAGAATGAAAAATTCTATTAACTATTCCCATAAAAAACCACATAAGTTTCCATATGAATTATAGAATGGAAATGTTTTTTATATAAGAACTCAACAAGGGGAAGGTGGAGATACAAACATTATTATAGATCCATTGAACAAGATATCAACATATCTTCAAGAGTATAAATTATTCTTTATGAATACCCATCCATCTGAGGGTGACAAACATTACTAAAACTCAACAATGAATCCAATGATTACTGAAGGATTCTCCAGAATATCAAGGTAAAACTCAGATCTCGATCAACTATAATAGAGAGTATCACTCCATTCTATTAAAACACTTTATCTATATGCTGGATAGATAGTCATGAGAGAAGTATTACATGATAAAAATTAAATGTGATGAAATTGAATGGAAATAAACATCCACCTTGATAGAATTATTTCCTTTAGATATACTTGGATGTCCTGTGATGATATCCATTATTATGTTTTCCCATTTCCATAATGGTTTTGGAAATGGTGGCATCAGACTCATAGAATTATGTCTTATAGCCTTGAATTTTTGGAATACGAAGTACTAAGATATAAATTATATAATATCTCCCTTTCTATTTTCCCAATAGAAATTTTCTCCATATTATTATATATATTATTTATTTATAAATTTATATAGAAGGTTAAGTTATGTGCATCAACCAATGTTTCAATTTTGAGCTCTAGTTTTTTTGGGACACATATCCCGGATCCAAACATTATAACTCTATAATTATAAATTTTGAATTCAATAATATTATCTATTATTATCTGTAGTTTCTCGTTTCCTTTTCCAGCCTGCATGATCCTGTTAGGAATGCATTGTTGAGTATATATTTGAGTAGGTTCATTAGAATATTCTTTTAATATTTTTTTTATCCTCTTACTGAATAAGAATATTGAAACCCTTTCAATCTGAATCATGAATATGGTTTCATGATTCATTCTACTCAAAGCATATTCTAATTTGTTCTCCTTCATGGGATGCTATTGGATTGTACAATCATAATAATTTATCAGCTATTTCCCCCATCATTGAAGCATATTGACCTCCTTTTATCTTAATATATACTTGAGGATTTTATTATCTGTATACATCTAACAATTATCAGCAATGTGATAATGCCTAAAAATATTTAAATGAAATACCACTACAGCTAATTCTAGATCATGAATTGGGTATTTTTTTCACATAAATCATTAATTAGAGGGATGCATAGGATATCAAATTATCAACTTGAATGATTATAACACACATTATTTTATTTACTCATCACTATAGATCACAAATCATTACCCACTATTTAGAGTTGGGTACACGTTTTTTTTTGTGATTAGTGATCATACCACGATTCACTGTGTAATTTTCACATTTACACCAATGTGCTAAACATGTTTTATATTTAAAATTATAACAATAATAACATGTTTAATTCCATTTTTGAATCATTTATTTTGTTTTTATCACTGTTAAGAAGGGAAATGTTACTTTTATTTATGATTCCATTGCAGGAGGAGGTGATTTGGAGGCCCGAAGATCATCCAGATGAAAAATGGGTCAAAGTACATGGCATCGCATGGACATCTATCCACTGTTTCGAACAGTACGAGGAATATGTGAATCAAAATGGTCTTACATATTTTGGGTCGGCCCAAAATTTAATAAGATACACTTCATCTCGAAGAACCCAATCCTGATTCTGCTTTAATGGGGCCCATCCAAACTGATCTGTCCAAGCCACCGAATATGCACAAAGTCAAAAGTGGTGTTCTATAATATGTCAATATCGAAATTTGTGATTTTCCAAATGATTCCAAACTTTAGGTGGTGATAGTGAAGATGTTAGGCTAAAACATTCCATTTTTCTTAAAAAGGATATTCGAATTTCTAGTAGCCAACAACCATCTTCCAAGTCGTTTATCAACATATGAGTGCTCAAAACCACTTCCCATTTTGGAAATAAAAAAGAACCATGGGAACCCCATTTGGGAGTTCATCCAATAAGTGAATATCTTCCATTTTGGAGTCCAAGAGGAGTCTCCTCAAAATCCTAGAAGTTCTGGAGGCCCCTATCCTCATATGGGGATCAAGAATGAAGAAAGAGTTCTAGCCGAGCTTCCTCCTCCTCACAATGTCATGCTAAACGGTGGGCGTTCATTTTGAGGGAGCTACACACATGTATTGGACGTTCTGGCACTTGTACTACTATTGGATTGATGTATTTTGGGTTAGAAAACTTTTCATTTATAAGTTTCTTAAATTGATTTATCTTGGATTGATTTAACAGTATGAAATGCTCTTCACTTTTAACCGATCAGTGCGAAGTTTTGAGTGTGTGACTTGTGTTGTTCCGATTGGACAATACAAGAATCATTTTATTCCCTAATTATTGGAGATTTCAATTTTTTTGAAGCTATTATACCATTCATGTGATCTGTACCTTGTCTATATGATTGTTATGTCAAGGTTTGGCTCAATGTTCTTTGATATAAGATCATTTAAAGTAATCGGGCTTCCGATTGATTTCAACCAAAGAGTTACATTAAAACTTAATTAATCTCCCCGAACAATGACCTTTAAATTTCTGTAGTGAACTCACAATGAACTGTTTTATCTCATAATCAAAAAACATCACCTTTTTATGACAACTATTAAACTCTTTAATTTAGTCATTTCATCCTAACACTTTTTTCAAAACCACCCCTTATTTAAGTACTTCTTAATAAAAATGCACACTCTAAACCCACCAATTATCTTTGAGAGACGACCTAGGTTCTGACCTAGACTATAAATAAACCTTAAAATCATAATCCATTTTCCGTTTCATGATAGCACAATAAAATTTTGGCGCTGTTGTCGGGGATCGCTTTGGTTTTTAGTGCATGTTTTATATGATTTTTGTAATTTTTTTGAATTTTTATTTGTTTTATCTTATACCATTCCAATACATTTTTTTATGATCTATTTTTTCTGTAGGTTCGGTGCATGAAGATTTCTACTTAGGGAGATTTAGCACCTTTCAATCCTGAACCGAAGTGGACCCTACATCAACGACAACAAGACACACAAGACAACGCTTTGAAAGAGGACACACCGCACATTGAAACTCTTCCTCACACTTCATCTTCTTCAAGAATTGACATCAAAACTGTAATAAACTTGTATAACCTACCTGAAAACAGTATAACACGAAAAGTTCTAACCTCAACTGATGTTGATATTCATCCCACATACAATCAATTACAAAGTAATGCACCCAATTTTGAACTAAAATCTGGTTTAATTCATCTATTACCAAGATTCCATGGAATATTTAGAGAAGATACACTCAAGAACTTAAAAGAATTTCATAATGTTTTTTCAAAATTAAAATCTTTTAATGTGGATGAGGAACAAGTAAAGCTTAGAGCATTCACATTTTCTTTAGGAGAAACTGTGAAAGATTGGTTGTACTCTGTTAATTCACCAATAAGTGATTGGGCAGGTATGAAACACCTTTTTATTGAAAAATAATTCCCATCCTCTCAAACATAAACATTAAGGAAATATGTTTTATAAGAAAATATCAAGGGGAAACACTTCATGAATATTGGTAAAGGTTTTAAATATTATGTTTATGTTCTCCACCCCACTAAATAAGTGACCAACTTTTAATACAATATTTTTATGAAGGATTGATCTCTTTTGATAGAAATATGATTGACGCTGCTGCAGATGGTTCACTGCTAGATAATAACCCAGTTTCTGCAAGGACCATAACTGATAACATGACACAAAACACTCAACAAATTTGTTCAAGGTCTGATGTACCAATTCGAGGTGCCCATGAGGTACAAATTACTGAATTATAGAAGAAGGTGGAAACAATGTTTGGGGAGGTATGTACCCTTGTACGACAAGTTACCCTCTCCCAAGGGAAATATCAATCTCCTCCTCCTAACCATTGTAGAATCTTCTCTTCAGAACACCCATTATTCTGACCAATTCCCCCAATTGAGAGAAAATTCAGAGAGTTATGAGGCAATATTCATAGGACACCCCTATAACCAACCCTTTAGGCAAGAACCATACTATCCATCCAACTCTTGGTGGAAAGAAAACCAAGCTTATAGGAAGGGGGGGGGGTACTCAAATCAGCCTCATCAACCATGGAACCATCAAGGTAAGGGGAGTCATCCACCACCACCACCCAGAAATCCTCAACCACCCAAAGGCCTTTCCAACCACCCCCACAAAAACCTAACCCAAGCCTAGAAGATATGATGAAACAAATGGCTTCCAAAAATATCTAATTCAAATAAGCCACCCAAGAAGACATAAAATACCTTAAAAAAATTAGTCAAACTATTTAACTCAGTGGGTAAATACAAAGTCACGAGTCAGGTAAACTACCATATAAAACATTAGTCAACCTTAGTGATAAAGGAAATGGTAGTGTCATCACCATTTGGAGTGAAAAAAAAACAAAAAACCAAATGAATCCCCCATTAGAGTCATCCTCTCCTGAGGAAACCTCCATCCCAACCATTGAAAATGTTCCAAATGTTGAAAAACCATGTCTTGAGATACGCCTTTCAAAAGGATAGAGTGTGTATGTTGATGAGTATCATATAGCAACAATTACTCTTCTATTTCCCGAATGGGACAACCATCCTAGTAATCAAAATGAAACTGAACTAGATAAGGAAATATTGGAAACTTTCAAAAAAGTGTAGGTAAACATCACCTTGATTGATGTAGTGAAAAAAATTCCAAGATATGCAAAGTTTTTGAAGGAGATGTGTACACACCGATGATGAAATGATGGAGATGAAAATGCGATCTTGGGGAGGAACGTATCATTATTGATAGATCCATCACTTCCCACCAAGTGCAACGATCATGGGATATTCTTGATTACATGCACCATAAGGGAGTATTCTTTTTTAGATGTTATGCTTGAACTAGGTGCTTCTATAAATGTGATACCTCACTCCATTTACTTTACATTGTAGGCTAGGGAACATAATTCCACTGGTATTATTATTCAAATAGACAACTGAAGTACCTCACACCCCTCTGGTGTGTTAGAAGATGTTCTTCTGAGGGTTCAAAATTAAATTTTTCCGGCTGACTTTTATGAGAATAAAATGAAGGATGATAGGATGAATGGACATGTGCCAATTATATTGGGGAGAAACTTCTTGAAAACCGCCAAAACCATAATTAATGTCAACAATGGCACATTATCTATGGAATTTTGTGGTGACATAGTCCATTTCAACATCTTTGATGCCATGAAGCACCCCTCAGAAGTGCATTCCAACCTCTCTTTTAATTCTATAGATGTACTCCCTTCCCTTGAAAAAACTACTTTTCATTCCCCTGATCTCCTTTCTAAGTTTTCTTCATTGATAGAAATTCTAGGAAATGATTCATGTATTGATTGTTGTAGTGGTATATAAAAGTGTCATGCATGTTCATTGGTTGATGATTTCTTGAACACTGAGGATCTAATGACTATCGATGATACTGCTATGCTTGTAAAAGCTCATCCCTCATTTGAGGATGATACTATTGATTAGTTAGATGAGATTAGTGATCTTTCACTTTCACACACACTCCCATAAATCCAAAATCCACCTAAATTGGAACTTAAAAAACTGCCTCAAGATATAAAATATTCATATCTTGAGAATGGAAACAAGTTTCCTGTCATCATTGCTAGTTCACTCTCTCCTGATCATGAATTGTGACTTCTTGAACTTTTCAGGGATTATAAACTAGCATTAGGATGGACACTTGTGGACATTCCCGGTATTAGTGGATAAATTTTTACACATCATATTTTATTAAATAATGAGGCTAAACTTGTGTGGCAGGCATAATGTTGACTAAACCCAACCCTCCTAGAAGTTGTGAAAAATGAGGTAAAAAAATTATTGGCTGCTATAATAATTTACCCCATTTCTGACATTAAATGGGTCAGTCCCATTCAAGTAGTTCATAAAAAAACTAGCCATAAAGTAATCATAAATGAAAAAAATGAATTGGTTCCAACTCATGTGAAGAATAGTTGGTGTGTCTGCATTGACTATCACCAACTAAACCAACACTTGAAGAAAGAACATTTCCCTTTGAAATTCACTGACCAAATTCTATAGAGTCTAGTAGGTAAGTCCCACTACTATTTACTTAATGGGTATTTTGGATACTTTTAGATCCATATTTCCCCTGAGGATCAGGAAAAGACAACCTTCACTTGCCCCTTTGGCACATTTGTATATAAGAGGATGCCATTTGGTCTATGTAATGCTCCATGTACTTTCTAATGATACATGGATAGTATTTATTCGGATTATTTCACTATTTTTGGATCATCTTCCGATTAATTTTTGAGTATTATCACTTCATTCATACATCGCTGAATTGAAAATAATCTAGTATTAAATTATAAGAAATTCCATTTCATGGTGTGACAAGGTATAGTTTTGGGTCATGTCATTTATCAGGATGGTATCTAAGTAGATAAATCAAAATTGGGTTTCATTTTTTCCCTTCAATTCCCCAAAAATGTATGGGATGTGTGATATTTCATAGGTCATGCTAGATTTTACCGTCGTTTTATTCATGACTTTAGTAAAATTTCAATCCCCATCTATTAGTTACTCCAAAAAGAAATAGAACTTTTTTTTGATAAATAATTTGAAGAATCTGTTAATAATTTAGAATGGAGTCTCATTTAACCCCTAGTAATCCAACCACCTAGGTGGGATTTACCATTTGAGCTCATGTGTGATACCTATAACGATGCAGTTGGGGTAGTCCTATCATAAAGGGTTGATTGAGCTCCACATGTCATTGCCTATGACTCACATACATTGTACCCTACCCAAGAAAACTACACCACAACAGAAAAATAATTCCTTTCCATTGTGTTTGTCTTGGAAAAATTCAGATCATACCTTTCAGGGTCCAAAGTCTTTTTGTTCTCAGACCATGTAGCCCTCTGGTATCTCTTTAAGAAACCTAAAGCCAAACCACGTCTCATTAGCTAGATACTGCTCCTTCCGGAATTCAATTTAGAAATTATAGATTAAAAAGAAGAAGAGAATGTTATGGCTGACCATATAAGTTGGATTAAACCATCCTTGAGCATTGAATCATCCCCCTATATTCCCTTAAATGAATTGTTTCCTGATGAGCAATTGTACCGAGTGAAATATGTTACTCCTTGGTATGATTAAATTGTAAATTATTTGGTATCATCATGCATTCCTACTGATTTCAATAAAACCAATTGAGTCATCTAAAACATGAGTCTCATTGGTACATTTGGGATACCCCCTATCTCTGGCGCACATGTAATGATCATGTCCTTTGGAGTTGTTTCCCTGATAGCATGTTTCAGTCTATCTGTAGATTCTTTCACACTCTTGCTTGTGGGGGGCACTTTGGTCCCCAACGGACTACTCACAAGGTCCTTGAATCTGGTCTCTTTTGGCCAACACTTTTTTGGGATTCCCATTATTTTTTCAAATCTTGTCCTCATTGTTAAGTAATGTTTAATGTCTCTAAAATAAATTAAATTCCACAACAATAGTTTATATTTCATGAAATTTTTTATGTTTGGTGCATTAACTTCATGGGTCCACTTTGCAATTCCTTTGGCAACTTGTACATTCTTCGGGTAGTCTATTATCTGTCAAAATGGGTAGAGGCTTGAGCCACAAGGACATATGATTCAAAAACAGTCATGGAATTTTTGAGAACTTAGATATTTTGTTTGTTTAGATTACCTAGGTTCATCATCAGTGAACAAGGTTCTCATTTCTATAACCGAATAATGCAATAACTTTTGCATCGGTATGGGGTCGGTCATAGAGTGTCTACTGCTTATCACACACAGACCAATGACAATATGAGGTGTCAAATAGAGAGGTAAACAGATTCTTTAAAAATGGTTCAACCCAATAGAAAAGATTGGAGTGTTCTACATGATGATTCATTATGGGCCTACCATACTTCTTTCAAAACTCACATTGGAATGTCTCTCTATCGTCTTGTGTTTGGAAAGAGTTGTCACCTACCTGTTGAGATTGAGCACCAGGCCTAGTGAGCCATCAAAAAATGAAATTCGGATCATTATGGTGCATTTTTTCAAAGGAAGTTACAGATTCAGGAGCTAGAAGAAATGAGAAGAGATGCATATGAGAAATATAATATTTATAAAGACCATACCAAGGCTTCCCATGACCGTCTTATACTTTATAGTTTATTCCACATTGGGCAGAAGGTCCTCCTTTATAATGCAAGGATTAAGTTGCACGCAGGTAAGCATTGTTCCTGCTGGTTTGGTCCATACTCTGTTATTAATGTATCTCAATTTGGTGTTGTTCATGTTCAAAATTATGAAACCAAGCAAACATTCCCTGTCAATGGGCAGCGGCTGAAGCACTTCCACGGAGCCCTTCTGGAGTTCTCGATGGAGGAACTCTAAGTTCAAGAAGCAACATACTAGTGAAACACACCAGGTTTTATCCTTCCTTCTCATAGTCTCAAACATTATAGTAAGGACAATAAACATTATAGGTGTGGGGGATGGGTACATTCCCGGGTTAGTTAGGATTTTTCATCATTTTTCTCCTTTATTCTCTTTTTAGTATTTTTATGGTATTTTCATTTTTCCGCATCAATAATTTCAAATTTCCATGAGTTGGTGACCATAAGGAGTAAAAATTATGAATTTAACATCAAGGAGTGATTTTTAGTGAATTGGTTTTTTCAATGATATAAATGGTTGTATCACTGTGAAACATTTGAAATGATTGATTCTCCTAGTGTGAGTAGTTTTTGGGAAAACCGTGTCACTAATATCTCCACATATTTTTATGCACCAAACTATAAAGTGTGAATATTTATTACTTAATATAATTTAAATGTATGTTAGGTTAATATTTTTCAGTTTTAAATGATATTTCCATACGTTCGTTCCATATCTGATCTGTTTCATTATAGTACCAGATTGACCTATGTTTGTGAACCTAATATCCGACTATTGTACGCCCAAAAAAAATGGGTTGTGTCTTGGGTAGGTTAAAAACCACTCCTCCAAAACCTTTGTTCTTGTTATAACTATTGCAATTAGTGTCGTGAGGAGATAAAAAAAAGGGTTGAGAGATGAGTGTGAGATTTGTTCCAAATGCAACTTCAAAAATAAACAAAAAAACAAAATAAATAAATAAGGGGAGTGATAAAATATGCAACATATGGGGATATCTAGGTCGGGAGCTTATTGATTGGAATCTAGAAAATCTTAAGTGAGTGGGTCTTGAAATATGATTACAAATGATGTAGGACAGGTTTGGTGAAAAAAAATCATTTAAAGTAGAATAATGTTAAAATAACCTATATTTATTGGACAGAAAGTGGAAAGAATAGCATGGAATGGTTTTGACACACACACATAGAGAGTTAGTGGAATAGTTTTCTTTTTTAATTCCTTTCTCATGTTGGTGTCATGAATATCTTTGAATTTCATTGTGATATGATTTATGAGACATCTTTTTCCATTTTCACTAGGAAGAACTCTTTGGTGTGGTTCATGCATTGATAACATTACTTTAAGGAATTAAAACTTCCTCAATTGTTAAATATTCATGAATTTAGGAATATTGATTTGCATCATTTTATTTGGTTATGTGAATTTTCCTAGGAGTGAAAATGTTTAGGTGTGGGGGTGTGATCATACCACGATTCACTATGTAATTTTCACATTTACACAACTGTGCTAAAAATGTTTTATATTGAAAATTATACAAATAATAAAAAGTTTTATTCTATGTTTTAATCATTTATTTTTTGTTTATCACTATTAAAAAGTGAAATGTTATTGGTTTTGATGATTCTATTGCAGGAGGAGGTGATTCGGAGGCCCGAAGATCATCCAGAAAAAAAGGGACAAACTGCCTGACATCCCGTGGACATTTGTCCATTGTTTTGAAAAATACATGAAATAAATGCATCCAAATGGGATGAAACTATGTGGGTTGGTCCAAACATTAATAAGATACATTTAATATCAAAGAACCCAATCCTTATTTGGTTTTTATAGGGCCCATCCGAACTGATCTGTCCAAGCCACCAAATATGCACAAAGTCAAAAGTGGCATTCTGTAATATTTCAATATCGAGAGTTGTGATTGTCCAAATGATGCAAAAAATTCAGTGGTGATATTCAAGACGTGGGGATACATCTGTAAAGTTTTATCAAAAAGTATATTCGATTATCTAGTATCCAAAAAACATCTTCTAAGTGGTTTATCAAAATGTAGGTTCCCAAAACCACTTCTCATTTTGGCTATAAAATGAACCTTTGGCACCCCATTTGGGAGTTTGGCCAATAAGTGAAGCTCTGAAATTTTTGAGCCCTAGAGGAGTCTCCTCCTCATCCTAGAAGTTATATAGGCCCCTATCCACATATGGAGATCAAGAATGAAGAAGGAGTCACACCTGATCTTCCTCCTCCTCCCGTTGTCGAGCTAAATGACGGGCGTTCATTGTGAGGGAGCTATACACATGTAAATGGAGTTTTGGAAATAGTTATACTATCGGTTTGATGTATTTTGGGTTTGAAAACATTTCATTTAGAAGTATATTACTTTGACTTATCTTTGAATGATTTAACCGAATGAAATTCTCTTTAATTTTAATCGATCGACAAGACGTTTTGAGTGTGTGACTTGTGTTGTTCCGATTGGACAACAAAAAAAACCTTTTCTACCCCAATTATTTGAAGTTTAAATTTGTTTTGGAAGATAT
Source organism: Viscum album (assembly GCA_963277665.1). NCBI lineage: Eukaryota > Viridiplantae > Streptophyta > Magnoliopsida > Santalales > Viscaceae > Viscum > Viscum album. Next base: position 680,870,576 of record OY728139.1, on the reverse strand, counting down.
TATACCATTCACGTGATCGGTACCATGTCTATACGATTGTTATGTCATGGATTGGCTCAACATGTATTGATATAAGAGCATGGAAAGTAATTGGGATTCCGATTGATTTCAACAAAGGACTTACATCAAACCTAAATTAATCTCCAAGAAAAATGAACTTTAAAAGTGTGTAGTGAATTCACAATGAACCCTTTTATCTCATAATTAGAAAACAAGACATTTTCCTACCAACTATTAAACTCTTTAATTAATTCATTTTGTCCTAAAAATATTTTCAAAACCAATCCTATTTAAGTACTTCTTATTAAAAATGCACACTCTAAACCCACCAATTCTCCTTGAGAGATGACCTATGGTCTACCCTAGACTATAAATCAACCTTAGTATAATAATCAAATTTCCACATCATGACAGCGCGGTCAATTAGCCTACTATTTATCTTTTTTAAATCTCTCCTCACATTCATTAATCTAAACAAACTTAATTTTCATTTTAGTTACCTCAATTAGTGGGTTTGAAAATCATGAACATTTTCTCTCAAATCAATGATACTGTAAAGATAATCCATAGAAATATTAGATATCCATCTTATATACTTATTTAGGATATCCTTTAGTTTCAATTATTTATTAAGGGACACCAAATATAACTTTTATAGTGTTGAAATTCAACATGAATGTAACTATCTCCATCCAAAAGACACATTTTATAGACATTGCATATAACTTTATCTTTAACAAGGTCTTATATAAAATATTTAAATGATTTTAATGATCATATTTCCTTTTATAGTGTATAAGAATATAATTTATAAATACTACAATTTTTTTTATTGAAACCCCAAAATTCTCATTCATTATGTCCATAAAAATATTTGGAACATTATTTAGTGCAAATAGAATCACTATTTACTCATAGTGCTCATACCATGTAAAAAAATCATTCATAGGGATATTATACTTCAAAGTTTCTACTTGATATTATCCTAATTTAATATATTCCTTATAGAAATATTGGGATCTATGTAGCCGATCAAACAAATCATCATTCAATGGTAGAGGAAACATGTTATTTATCTTGATCTTGTTAATCTCTTGATAATCAATAATGAGGATAATTGAACTATCCTTCTTCTTTAGGAAAATGAATAATTCACCACATAATGAGGCACTTGGGATTATAAAACATTATCTAAATTCTTTTATTATTACTCCTTCTCTTTATGTTCAATAGTTTATATTCTATATGATTTATTGGATATGGTAAAAATACTGTGAATAATTTTTATTGAGAAATAAAACTCTTCATTTTGAGGATGTAACACCTCAATATTTTTACGTAATATTTTCATTAAATAATTTTAATTCTTCTGTATATTGCATTTTACGTAATAATGAGTTTAATGGAACTACGAAAATCCATTTGTATAAAATTACCTTTATATCCTAGTCGTTAGGTTAGGATGAATAAATATAACTAACTTATGAAAATGAATTTTGAATTCATTGGCTATGAATTATTTATGAAAAATATAAATCAATTAGATATTTGAAATTTTGTGTGAATTAATACATGTAATTGAAATAATGATATATATATGTTATGTAATTAATAAAATATTTTTTATATTCTTCCAATGGATATATTTAGTCATAGGGTATGAATAAACCATGTTTGAAGTATAAAAACCTATATTTTTAAAAGGGTAATTTTACAGCTTTAAATAGAGAACCTATTTTAAATTACGTTTTTTACACATTATTAATTTTTATATTAAAAAATAAACATGTTATTTTTAATTAGGATATAAAAATATACTTTTGATAAATTTTTCTTATTTTTTCAAATAACTTTCATGTTTTGATGAACTAGTAAAAATACACTAAATTTCACTAAATCTAATTTTTCATCAAAAACTATTATGTGATTAAATTATAATATATAATGGTTTTAAAGAAGAAATATATTCCAAATTTATATTTCAATATATTTGAAGTCATTAGTATTAATTTTAGTTTAAATTCTGTTGTAAAAACATTTCAATCTTTTGCAATGTTTTATCTTTTAAAACTCGTTCTCTCTTTTAGACAATGAGATTAATTTTAATTTATTTAATGAAACATATATGTTTTAAAATTTGAAAATTGGACTCCATATTTGGAGTCCTTATTTCCAAATTATGTAATAATAGTTATTTTATTTTTTGGAATTATTAATAGAAAATACAGTAATTTTTATTAATACCGTAAAAGAGTAAACCATTAATTAATGGTAGGTATAATATTATAAAATTATCCCAAAACTTTTTTTAATATCATTTGATGTGTGTGTTTCGAAATAAATAATAATGGGGTTTAAATGGTATACATTTGAATCCACTTGGATGTGATCAGGATATTAAATTTATTTTTTTTTAAAAAAGTTAAATATGTCTCACTCAAAATTTAATAACTAAATCATTTTTAACATAAGATAATACTAAAAATAATTTCTATTATTAATAATAATTGTAAGTATAAATACTTCCATCATCAAGATAATTTAATTTTAATTTTTCGGAAATAAATAATTACCTTAATATCGTATAAATTAATAATTTATAAATTATTTAATTGATGAAAAATCAGTAATATAGTTTTTATTAAAATAATAATACCAATTAACAGATGAAAACACTTGACCAAATACTATTGGACAAGTATATCGTGACCAAAATCATTATAGTGGTTGGTTATGGACCATTTGGAGTCTTATTGATGTAATTATGAAACATATATTATTTTATTTGAAGTGATGTTAATATTTTCACCTTATTAATTTCATAAGTATCACATTTTAAATATTAAATTTTCCAGAAAATAAATTGGACTACAAGGATTATTTTAAAATCTATTTTATTTTTATTCATCATTGTACTTTATTTTTAATTTTTATTCAAAAAATAAACATATAAAATAATTACACAAAATTGTTGTAGTAATTATTTTATTAAGATAAGTATCAAATAAATGTTATTAAAAATATTAAAGGCAATATAATTTGCACTAATTAACATTAATATTGAATTTAATATTTTAACGTGACTTTCTAGATATATAAAGAGTAGATTCCCATTTTGGCTAAGACTTATAAACTCTATGTGTTATTTATTTTCTTTACACCTACTAATGAGGTGAGGCTCTAAGAAATTATTTAGTGGATCGAGAACTATAACTAGTTAAATAGGTATAATTAAGATAATATTCAACATAATTACACTTATTGACCCCCAAGTACTCAATTGGCTTGGGGATTCGTAAGTGGTATTAGAGAAAATTTACAAGTTCCCTCTTAAGAACGGATATGGTATTAAATATAGACAATCAAAATTCTATGAATAGTAAATGTGTCCCTATATTCAATAGAAAGAATTTAGCATCCCAGGTATTTGTAGAACAATTTATTTTTCATATATATTAATATTTAAAAATAAGATATTAATTTTACTTTAAATAGGACACTTTTTCTGATAGCACACTCAACACGCAACAATGGGTTTTTTCAAAATCTTACGTTGTACACAATGTTGAGTTATACTGAAAAAGAATATAATAATATTATTATTTTAAATGTTAGTTAAATCATAGCCTTTGTAATGGAGGGAATGAATAGAATTTACTAAATAATTATTATATATGTTTGTTAAAAGTCTTTACATTTATCTAAAAATTCTTAAAAGATTAAAATGAGAATGAATCCCAATTTAAGCATAAAATACTATAATATTTTTATAAAGGATGTTTTACCACCTTTTGATGGAGAACCCTTTTTAAATATGGTTTTTTCACATTTATATGTTATATTTGGGAAATTAATTTTCTTCTTTAGAAGAGGAACATCAGAATTTACTTTGGTTGTAATTTTGGTATTTTTTATGATGAAATTCATATTTGTATGAATAGTGAAAAATAATGCATTTTAATTAAGAACAACATTTTCTTCTAATTAATTTATATATTTTGATTGTATTTTTGTATGGATTTATATTAAAATTTTATTATATTTCAATTATTTAATCCAATCTTGGTCACTGAAAGTGATTTCACTTTGAAATTGGACATAAACACATGTCAAAAATTTGATAGTTATTACTTCTTAAAAACATGCTTTTTGGTTTTAACAGTGTGAATTAATTTTAAATTAATTTTTTCCTATTATGTGTTTTTAATTTGGAAAAATATATTCCATATTTAGAATCATAGGGTATAAATTTTTTAAATTGGTACCTTTTATTTTTAGACATTATGAATAGAAAATTTAGTAATTATTTTATTTACCATGCTTAAAGGGAAAATCTTGTAAATAAGGGTAAAAAAATAAAATTATAAAAATATGAAACTAACCTAAAACATGTCCTAATAATATAGTATAAGATAGATCCGACCAAGGTCATCCATGGATCTATTTTGGGGCCCCATGGATCCACTTGGGAGTGATAATGATATGTTATATTAATTAATTTAATGTAAAGAGAAATATGACATAAACATTATCTTTTAATAAATTTTTTTTATATGGGGTTATATAAGTGATATCTTTGACTATAAATAGTCATTAGAAAGATAAAAGGATTTTATTTATCATGATATTTTATTTATAAATTTTATTCATTAATTGTTTTTTTAATACTGACACAATGATGATGCAGTGATTGCTTCATTCATAAAGGATTCAGATAAATGATATTATAAATGCTAAAATAAATATAATTTGGTTATTTGTATGCCATCCATTAATTTTATGGATGAAAATCACATATTATTTTGAGGTATTTAATTTTTTTAGATGGAATAATGTTGTTACGACTTTATTAAAAATCAATTACATTATAATGTCAAAATTGACATAAATTAGTTTTTTTGAAAAATACTATTTTATTAAATGATATAATAGTATTTAAAATATATGATTCTTAAAAATGAATTATATAATGTTATAAATTTTATGAATTATTAACTTATGTTTCTCGTGGCCTTTATAGTAAATATAGTTGCCATATATTATGAAAATGCATGAAGACATGTTAAGAATTACTATTTTTATCTAATGATTAAACCTAAAACATAAGGTTACTTTGGAGAACTAAAATTGTCTAAAACCTATTGGTTGAGAGGGTTTTGACCCAAAATATTCTTATATTTGAAATAAATAACTTTGGGACCATTGGAAATAGAACATAAGTTTATAAAAAATAATATTATATCAATACATTCCTTAGTTGCCCTCCACCCTTTTATAAAAGGCCACCACCTCAACCCACTTACTCCCACCTCTCTAGCCTCATGGATAGTCCAAATTAGGCTCAAATTATCTCCCAACATCCCTAAATACCTCATAGAAGCCTTACATTAGGAATAAGGATATTCAAGAAATCCTTTAAGCTAAAATCTAAAGAATTTACCCGATTTAGAGGTAACATCTTCTCTAAAGTTACTTTACTTTATTTTCCTTCTCCACTCCCTATGATATTCTTATTATTTGATTAAATAAAAAAATTTATCCTAAATATACTTGGATTTTGTTATGAGTAGTATTAGATATAAACATACAAACACATCAATCTAATAAATTCGAACATATTGTTTCTTTGTACGGTGAACTACAACCTCACCAAATGATGAGTGTTCGATTTTCTACTCCCATGTCTCATGGTGGCCATTATGAGAGAACTATATTTATATATTATATTTATTATATTTATTTTGTATCTATTCATCTGTAATTTTTATTTACTGTATACCTTTATGATTTCTATAATGTGTAAATAAGATAATTTTATTTGGGGAAGTGCATACTACCTCCCCCTCAAAGTGATATGACTCGTTCATTCCATACATTGAACATATAAAGGATGGTGTTAATGAAAATATGTAACATATATAACATATGATATTATAATGTAATTATAATATGCCTATATATCATTTAGTTTTCATTCCTTAATAAATGAAATTAGCGTTCATACGTACGTACGACCTACTGTCTCCATGAATGGTACATTTCATTTATTATCTCCAAATGTTATGGACTATTATAAATACATATATATACTAGATATATATGATATTTAAATCATGAATACTTTTCTAGATATAATTGTCTTTTGACCACATGGACAACTTGTAATTATAACAATTTCATTTTCTAATCAATTAACAAATATCAAAAAAACGAGCGATATTAACTTAAATAATTAAGTAATTTTTATAATATTTTAATAAGTGATATAAAAGGAATAAAAATAAACATGAAAAAGGTTATGAAGAAAGTATAAATTAACTTATGTTTATTATTTAGGAAGAACCATGAATATACATGACAAGTTGGATGCATTGTAACAGACTTCATCTCGATCTCTTTTCATTGAGCCATATTTGGATAATATACAACTCATTATTTTATACAATGTATAATAAAACCCTTTTTCACTTGAGCCTCGGCCCAGTTGGTGAGGTATCCTTATGTTCATCCATGAGACCCAGGTTCAAAATAGTTAGAGGAATATTTCTGGCACTGTAGCAGTACTGTAGTAGGTACTCTAGAAGAACTGTACATTGTGCGGGTACTGTAGTAGAACTGTACATTGTGCATGTACTATAGCAGAACTGTACACTGTACAGGCAATGTAGCAGTTACTATTTGGTACTGTAGTAGCCATAAATATTCACTTTGGGTCACCAGTTTGGGCTTTTATTCCTTAAGGATATCGGACCACCCAAGCCTTTAGGTTAGTAGGGATTTCAGGCCACCTTTAAAGCCTTTAAGCCACCTCGAAGCCTTCGGGCCACATGCAGTTGCCCCAGACAAAGTCTACAAAAAGGAGCATCCCTAGAAGAGGATTCATAGTTGATGCACTCACCAGAGTAGAGCCAAATGGATTTTTCAGAATGAGAGGGTATGGCTACGCCATCAGGACCATTCCGTTCTTGCACGAGAAGCCTAGAATGACGACCATGTGAAGGTAGAGAGCTACTATCATAATGTAGATGCTGGGGTGGGGTAGTTCTTTGTAGACAGTTTGGTTTAATTCCCTAAGACCTTCATACATGTAATCTCTTGAGCCTATGGGTCATGTAATCTATGATCCTATGGGACTTGTAAGCGTTCTCCCTCATCCATTAAAAGGGGGGTTATCGAAAACCAATAAAAAATGAAGGCCTTCGGGCCATTTGGGTATAATAAAACCCTTTAACATTTAATTTCATTCAAAGTTAATCTTTTTTTACAAAAAATTTTACTAAAAGACAAAAGGAATGTTTTTAACATATGCGGTGACAATGAACTCTCCACCGCCATAATCGTTATTGGAAATTTGGCTTCCTTTATAAGACTTAATGATTTTAAATGGAAAAGAAGTCCCTTATTCCCTTTGTGGATTTTTTAGTATTGAAAATCGTTTTTGAATTTGGTTGAGTATTTCAATATCCTGAAATTATTTGTTGTGATTTCAAATGAAATTTTATTAGTGAAATGTTGATATTTGTAGTATTTTATGTCTTATTATTATTGTACAGTTCTTGGAAATTTTATGTGTGGTTACATGATAAACCAATGATGGGTGGTTAAATTATAAGCCAAATGAATTTTGATTTCATGATAAACCAAGGATGGGTGGTTACGTTATAACAACCATTGCATTGGGTATGGAAGTCAGCCATATGAATATTCCATTTAGTGATATGTGTGTAAGTTCACCGTATAGTTATTCTATTTAAGTATTTTTATGTCCTAACATACCTATATATGCTATATATTGCTTTCTATGGGATTTATGGTAATATTTTGGTTACAAAAAGGGTACGTAATGATCTTATATCCAGTGAAGTATATTTACTACTACTTAAAGGATAACATTATTACTTTATGATAAAGTATTCATGGTTTTCATGTTATCCCATGACTAATAGTTTTCTTTATTATGTATCCCTTATTGTTTATATTATGTTCAACCCATGTATTGAAATGTTTTTCATAGGACATAATAAAGAATAGATTCAAGGATGTGATCAATGAAAATTTATGTTGTTTTAACATGAAACAATGTCATTCTTCTTTCTAAAGAGTTATTGTTTTTTTGAAAAAAAATAATAGTGACAAGAATTGTCTACTTGAAATATTCAATATGTTATGTATAAGTTATGATCTAATTCTCAAATGATCTGAACTTGAAAAGATACTCAATTTGAATTAATGTCAAATTACTGACTTCTCTCAAGATTAAGTAATGTTTTTGGTCATGGCCTTATAGTTTGTATCAGTGGTCGGTTTTGATTACCATAAATGTTAGAATATTGGTAATAGAATATCCATAAATTTTTTTTACTTTATGGTCAAATTGAAATAATATATCATATTAAAATTACCACATTGCTTCATCTATGATATGTTTGTTCAGAATGGTTATCCACAGAGGAAATATGGAAGCTATGTTGGGAGGGAATATAGAGGGAAATAAACTTCCAGATCAACATCCAGAGATGCTCGGAATCAGAACTGAACAGTTTTTTGCAGTAATGTCTCAGTTGACTAAGGCGATAAATGGTCATAGTTTCCATGCACGATATCAACTAGCCCAACTTCATAGGCATATGCTGGTCATGAAGCATTTCATGAGGCAATGTCCTCCATTATTCTGAGAATCATCTGACCATATGCAAGACGAGGGGTGTAATAATGCATTGGAAAATATTTTTGATGTAATGGGTTGTTTAGAAAATAAAATGCTTATTCTAGTTGTTTATCATTTTTATAGTGAAGCCGATCAGTGGTGGTCAAAGATTAAAAATATTAGATTAATTTAAGAGATTGATTCCATTGAATGGGACAAATTTAAGAATATATTCATTGATAAATATTTTCCTAAGTATTTTTGACTTAGGATAGAAAATTAATTCTTGTAATTGAGAAAAAAGGAGGAAGATTTTGTGGCTACATAGTATGCAAATTTCACCCATTTTCAAGGTACGTCCCAAATTTTATCTGAGTTGTTGATAGTAATATATTTTGGTTTTACTCAGGGTTTAAGTGGAAATATGGAAAAGAATTAGCTTCTCATGAGTTCAAAAGATATGGGAAACTTATATGATGTTGTAAGAAGTTAGAAATGGATTCTTTCATTAGTTTTTGGATCAGTTTGTGGCTGTGTTTACATATAATATCTTGGTATATTCTAAAATCAAGAAGAACATGAGTGTCACTTAAGGAATGTTTTCCAAACCATATAATATAAAAAGCGATATGAAAATATTAGTAAGAGTGGATTTTTGTAGAAAAAAATTTATTTCCTTGGTCATATGGTTCCTAAAATGGAATAACTATTGAACCTTCTAAAATAAATGTTGTTGAAGAGTGATCATGACCTAACAATATCACATAGATTCCTAGTTCTCTTGGATTATCAGGTCATTACCAAAGGTTTTTTGAAAACGTTTTCTAGATATCTTGCACACTAAATAATCAAACCTGTAAAGGTATTAAGTTTATATGGACAATAGAATTTGATGATTGTTTTCAGAAACTGAAAAGAACCCGGTAAATGATCTAGTTTTTTCCTTTACTTCTAAGAGTGGTTAATTTTTTAATCTATAGTGATGCATCATTGAATGGACTTGGTTGTGTCCTAATGAACAATCATTATGTAATTGCATATTATTCACTTCATCTGAAACCTATTGAGCTAAATTACCCAACAAATGATTTGGAATTAGCACCTATTTTTTTTCATTGAATATATTGAGTCATCATTTGTATGACATAAAGTGTGAAATATATACTAATCACAAAGGATGAAGTGTATGTTCACTCAGAAGGAATTAAACATGAGACAAAGGATTTTCCTATAATTAATCAGTGATTATGATTTCATAATCCATTATCATCTTAGAAAGGAATGTCAATTGGCTGACACTTTGAGTTGAAAGAGTTACGATACATTAACAAGGTTATATTTGAAATGAGATCCTTTGGATTAATATTTGATTAATTTTGGACTAGAAGGTGTTGGTTTAAAGAATTACCTTATTTTGTTTTAGGTGGAAGTGAAATCATCACTATTATACATAATAAAGAATGCACAGAAAGAATATAGTGAGTTACAAAATATGTTAGAATTTGTTCTGAAGGATAAGTTACCTAAATTTAACATTGATAAATATTTTGTTTTGAGGATTGTAAAGAGATTTTTTGTTTCTTATGATTCATAGTTTAAGAAAGAGTTGTCAGGTGAAGCTCGTAGATCACCATTTTTAGTTCATCCTAGAATTACTAAGATATACATATATCTTTAGGAGTATTTCTGGTGGGATGGAATGAAAAGAGCTATTACTGAATTTACTATGATGTTTTTGATTTGTCAGCTGGTTAAATCAGAGCATCAATTACCAAAAGGGATGCTTCATCCATTTCCAATTATATAGTGGAAATGAAACAATGTGTCGATGGATTTCGTAGTGGGGTTACCAAAAACATCTTGAGGTAAAAATGAAATCCGGGTTATTGTTGATCAACTGGAAAAATATACTCATTTTATTCCTATTATACATACTCTGACTCCCAATCAAATTTCATTGTTCTATATTATGGGATTGTCATGTTAAATGGAGTTACCCTCTCCATTGAATCGGATTGTGATCCCATGTTCACTTTTATCTTATGGAAAGGCCTCCAAAAGTCATTTGGATCTAAATTAAATTTTAGTACAGATTTCATCCCCAATCATTTGGGAAGTCAGAACAAAAAATTCAGACCTTGGAGGATATGCTATGTGCTTGTTCACTGGATTATAGGGGAAGTTTGAATAAATATCTTTATTTGGTTGTTTTTTTATAATAACAGTTTTCATTCCAGTATAAAGACGTAACCATTTGAGGCATTATATAGAAATAAGTGTCAAACTATAGCTTGTTGTTATGCATTATGTGAAAGGCTATTGATGGGACAAGAATTTGTAGAAGAGATGGAAAAAATGTTTAGATTAATCATAATCACATGAGGATAGCTCAGAGTAGGCAAAAATGTTATATGGATAACCAGAGGAAGGATCTTTCTTTTGAGGTAGGTGATCATGTCTTTCTCAAAGTTCCTCATGGAAAAGTGTAATGTGTTTAGGTAAAAAGGGATAATTGAGTCCGAGATTCATTTGACCCAATGAAATCATAGAGATAGTTGGATCAGTTTCTTATAGGGTGGATTTACGTCTATGTTTATCCCAGGTAGACAATTTTTTTCATATTTCAATGTTGAGAAAGTATATGCAGGAACCATCTCATGTTTTGAGTCCAGAGGGAGTTCCGTTGGAAGAGAATATTTCTTATGAGGAATAGCCAGTACAAATTCTTAACCATTGAGAGAAAGTATTGTGGAATAAGGTGATTCATTAAGTAAAGGTTTTGGGTACAAACCATATGGTTGAAGAGGCAACGTGGGAATCAGAAAATGCTATGAGGGAGAAATACCCTCAGTTGATTGATAAGTAAATAAAATTGTGGAGGTGTTGTTTCCAAAAGGGGGGAATGATGTAGCATCTCAGGTATTTATAGAATAATATATTTTCATATATATTAATATTTAAAATAAGGATATTAATTTTACGTTAAATAGGACACCCTTTCCGATAGTGTACTTGACACACAACAACTGGTTTCTCCGAAATCTTACATTGCACACAATGTTGAGTTATACAAAAAAATAATATAATAATAATATTATTTTAGATGGTAGTTAATGAATATACATTTTAATGGTGGGAATTGATATAACTAACTAAAATATGATTATAAATGTTTTTTAATTATATTTAATTTTATCTAATAAATTTTTGAAGCGTAAAATTAGAATGAATCCAATTTTAAGCAAAAAATACTCTAACATTTTTAAATGTCCATTTTACCACCTTTTAATGGAGAAACATTTTTAAATATATATTTGGTTAAATTTTCATGTTTTTTTGATAAAATAAATTTCTTATTTAGAAGTGAAAAAAAAAATTTACTTCGGTTGAAATTTTTTTATTTTTTCTGATGAAATTTATATTTTTATGAATTATGAAAAATATAACTTTTTAATTCAAAACTGCATTTCATCTAATTTATTTATTTAGTTAGATTATACTTTTAATTGGTTTTAAAGTGTAATTTGATTAAATTTTTATAATTTTATCCAATGTTGGTAATTGGAAGTAATTTCACTTTTATATTGGACATAAATACATGTCAATATTTTGATAGTTATTACTTCTTAAAAACACATTTTATGTTTTTGACAATGAGAATTAATTTTTAATTAAATTTTCCACTTATGTGTTTTGGAATTTGGAAAAATGGATTCCATATTTGGAATTAGAATTTCCAAATCGTTTAAATACGTACCTTTTGTTTTAGACACTATGAATAGTAACATCAGTAATTATTTTATTTACCATGGTTAAATGGTAAAATAGGTAAATAAGCGTCAAAATAATATTATAATAATATGAAACTATCCTAATACATGTCCTAAACCAATTATATGAGATATTTCCCACCAGAAGCATCCTTGGATCTATTTTGGTACCCCATGTACCCACTTGGGAGTGATAATGACATGTTATATTAATTACATTAAAGTAAACAAAAATATAACATAAACACAGATCATTTACTAAAATACTTTTTATATGGGGTAATATAAGGAATATATCCCACCATAAATAATAATTATAAATCTAAAAATAGTTCCTATATCATGATATTTTTTTTACAATTTTTAGACATAAAATAAATAAATTTATTTACGACATAATGATGATGCAGTGATTGCTTCATTAATAAAGGATTCAAATAAATAATATTATAATTGTAAAAAATAAATTTAATTTGGTTAGTCTGATTCCATACACTAATTTTATGTATTATACTAAAATATTATATTTGATTTAATGCCTTTTTTGAAGGAATCAGGTTTTTATGACTTTAATGAAAATCCAATACTTTTTACTGTAAAACGTTGACATAAATGAGTTTTTAAAACAAATTCAAATTTATTAAATGATATAATAGTCTTAAAATATAATATTATGACAAATAAAATATATAATATTAAAATTTCATTTAATGATCCACTTATTGTTCTCTTGGAATTTTATTGTAAATATAGTTACTATATATTTTTAAAATTCATGAAGACATGATAAGAGATAATGTTTTTAACTAAGGGTCAATGCTAAAAGATAGGGTTACTTTTGTGACCTAAACTATTCTAAAACCAATTGGATGAGACTTTTGTGACTAAAAAACATCAAATATTTTAACTAAATTACTTTTTGACCATTTTAAACTGAAAATCAATTTATAATAAAATAATATTTCAAAATATTCTTTAAGTGGACCTCCTCCCTCTTCAAAAGGGAACCACCTCTTCCCAAATAATCACACCTCCAAAGACCCTTGTCTCATCCAACATCTATTAATATAAACCTCCAAAATTCCTCTATTCCTCCTAGAATCCTTATCTTTGGCATAAGATAATTTAATAAATCCTATAGTATAAAATCAAAAGAAGTCACCTGATTTAGAGGTAACATCTTTTCTCAAGTTTCATTACATTATTTTCGTTCTCCAAACCCAATCATCTTCATATTATTTTATTAAATAATAAAACTAGTATCCTCAATATACTAGGATATTTTTATGATAATTAATTTAACTATAGTTACACTCACCTCCATCTAATGGATACGAACATACTGTTTCTGTGTACGGAAAACTACTGCCTCACGAAATGATGATTGTTCGATTTTCTTCTAACATCTCTAATGGTGGATATTATGATTGAACTATATTTATATATGATATATATGATATTTATTTTTTATCTAAGAATTTTTAATTTTTATTTACAATATACCTTTAAAATTTCCATAATGTGTAAATATGATAATTTCATTTGATGAAGTGCGGGCTACCATCCCCTCAAAGTGATATAACTCGTTCATTCCACACATGGAATGTATAAAGGATGGTGTTAATGAACTTACGTATCATATATAACATATGATATTATAATTCAATTATAATTTACTTATTTATAATTTAGTTTTAATTACTTAATAAATGAAATTAGCGTTCATTCATACGTACGACATACAGTCTCCATGAATGATACATTTCATTTATTATCTCCAAATGTAATGGACTATTATAAATAAATTTATATACCAGATATATATGATATTTAAATCATTACTACTCTTTTAATGATAATGTACTTTTTACCACATGGACAACTTGTATTAATAAAATGTTCATTTTTTACTCAAGATCCGAATATCCACAAAACGACTGATATTAACATAAATAATTATGAAATTTTTATAAATTTATAATAAGTGATATAAAAGGAATATTAATAATATTGAAAAATGTTCTGAAGAAAGTATAAATTAACTTATGTTTATTATTCAAGAAAAATAAGAAAGAAGCACGATTATGCAGACACTAGGTAAGGGACTTCATCTCAATCTCCTTTAACTAAGTCATATTTTGATAATATTCACATAATTATTCTATATAGTGTAAAATAAATCCCTTTTACATTTAATTTAATTCAGAATGGATCTTTTTTCTATAATGAATATTAATAAAGGGAAGAAAGAATGTTTTTAACATACGCGACAACGATTACCTCTCCGCCTCCATAATCATTATTTGATATTTAGATTCCTCTGTAAGACATAATATTTTTAAAATGAAAAGAAATACCTTATTCCCTTTTTGGTTGTTTTGGTATTGAAAATGGTTTTTGAGATGTATTGGGAATTTCAATATCTTCAAATTATTTCTTTTTATTTGAAATGAAATGTTATTGGTGAAATGTTAATATTTGCAATGTTCTATTTGTTATGATTATGATATTATACTTGGAAATTTTATGAGTGGTTACGTGACAAACCAATGATGGGCGGTTACGTGAAAAATTAAATAAAGCTTGGTTTTTTGATAAACCAAGGACATGTGGTTAGGTTATAACCTCCAATGCATTAGTTATTGAAGTCGGCCATATGACTATTCTATTTTGTGATATTTGTGGAACTCGACCATATGGTTATTTCATTTAAGTATTTTTATGTCCCAAGTAACCCTTTTATTTTATATGATTGTTTCTAGGGTGTTTATGGTAATCTTTGTGTTACAAAATAGGTATGTTATGATCTTATAGTCAATGAAGTATATTTACTACTTCTTAAAGGTGAAAAGTATTACTTAGTACATATGGGATCCTCTTACAGAAGGAAAATGACATTGGACATCATAGAGGAGGATGGATAGGCCGACAAGGGAAGGAGGCATCAATGATCATATCCATGAGGGAACTATATCATGTATGCATGTGAAGTTATCCTATGATGTCTTGGAACATCACTAATTATGGGGGAAAACCATGCACGTGCAGTATGGTATCCAACATGTGATGGAAAATAGCGGATCTCCCTTCTGTTAAAAATTTCTCAACTCTCCTATGGTCTTAGACAGCTTTAGAAATGGATTATTGTAACGAAAGACATCTCATTCTGGCATCACAATGAAATGGGGGAGGTGATTAGATTCCCGGGAGATCATGCTACTTCTATTATATTCATGGAGGCCAGAGCATAACCGTCCCTCTCTAATGTCATGCTAAACGAAGAGTAGTGAAAAACTTTCAAACTCATCGAGCTGTATCCGGATCTGGACCATAGTGTGTTCACTCCAACCCAGTTGAGGGTCTTCACCATGCATGATTATGTCACTCCCAAGAAGAACTGGAGAATGAAGATCACTGTAATGACACCCTATGGTATAATTCCAACCCCAAAAAATATAAAATATTGTTACGAAAATTCCAAAGTAGATACATTCCCATGGATTAGAATTTTAAATAATGAAGAATTATGATTGTGTCCAGATGTACCTATGGAAGAGCCTACCAGGAAGAAATCTCAAATCACCTGTTATTTATGGGTGATTGGAAATGTGCTGTGTAGAGATACTTCTGGATTTTCACTAATTTTATAGATATCAAAATGGTGGACCTCCCATTTCTTGATAGGTGGTTTCACAGCTCAGGTGATTGGGGCCCGGAGAAGGTGGCTCGTACCTTGATCATATAAGCCGATTGTTGGTGAATCTGGCATGCCAATAATATTCTGATGAATAACGAGGTCAAATCCTCTAGCGAGTATATCATCATCTACATGAATACCCTTCTTATTGACATAGTATGTATCTTCAGTAAGTGGTGAGAGGCTCATTTTCTTCGCTAGATGCATGAGAGGCAACAAGGCACCTAGACAGTGGGAACTAGTGCAAAAGGCCATTGGTTCTGAGGGAACCCACCATCTAGGGGTCTCAAGTTGAACAACAATGGGTCTTGTATTATGGGGGTCTTGTGAAGGGGTGGAGTAGTCCGAGACTCATAAGGCTCGGTCTGGTTAGCCTTCTCCTCTCACCTTAGCCATGATTCTTCTCTTCAGGCGGAAGCCACGGCTCTGCTACTAGGTCTTTCACTCTACCACCAGGAAGGTATTTCCATTTCACAGGTTGAAATAGAATAAAATATTCTCCATGATGACTTAAATACACTTTTATCCACTCTTTGGTCTATTACCTATATCATCATTAAATTTAGAGGTATGATCACCAAAATTACTAATGTGATGAACTCCCGGAGGGAATGAAACTAGGTTAAAGACTATCTTGCATCATTGGATTCTATTGAACAATACTTGGTTTGTGTACATAATTTCCATACTCTCAAACCCGAAGGGGTGAACTTTATCATGGGGGGTGCCCTCGTCCTACACCATTTTAGTCCTCCTTTTGCCACTTTCATGATGGGTTTTGGGGTTTAGTGGTTGGTTTGTACCCCTATTATTTATTAAAAATTTAAATGATGATGATGAAAAGTATTACTTTATAATAAAGTATTCGTTTTTTTCATGTTATAACAAAAATAACAATTTTATTTCTTATGTTTCCATTACTGGGTTTTGATGTTGACCCCATGTTTTGAATTGTTTTTCATAGGACATAAATATGAATAGAGACAAGGAAGAGATCAAGAAAAAGATATGCTATTAAAAAAATGAAACGATGTCATGTTTCTTTTTAAAGAGTTTATGTTTTTTGAAAAAAGATTGATAGTGAGTAGAAGTGTCTACTTGTAATATAAAATATGTAATGGTTATGTTATTATTTAAATTCTCTAATTTACTAAACCTAAAAATATTATCGATGTGAATTAAAGTAAAATTATTGACTTATCGCTATATTATGTAATGTTTACAACCATGAACTTATAAAGAACATCCATTTATAGAGGAAAAGGATGAATCCCTACAATCCTACACATGTGTAAGAGGTAATACATCTTACTACTTTCGGTTTTTCTCAAATTCATATGGATTGACATATAAAATTCACATACAACAGAATTTTCTTATAGTATATAATAGAATATAATTCCATATTCATGTCTTTATAAAGAAGGTATACAAAAAATTTAGTGGTCATCATACATCCAATGAGTTCTAGAATAATTTGAAAATAATATGTAAATAAAATATCAATGTTAAGCATTCAAAAAATCAATTATGACGAATAAAATTTGAATATATAAAGATTAATTATAATGAGAATATTGAATATTAAATCACCAGGATTTATAATATTTTTACTGAACTTTGAGGGTTTGGTGAGGGAATATATGACTCCAGCACTATCAAAAATATTAAGAGGATTTTTATTGATATATTTAAACCCAAAATTTGAACTTGGATGATTGGGAGTATTAATACTTTTAAAGGGGTTTATAATATTCTCAATTATCTTGAAATGGGAATATCCCCAATGTTTTAGAATAATAAAATGTTTGTGATGGACTTTATGTCCATGATTAAATGAAAAATTAATAAATAAGCAGTTTCTAAGTGAGATAATTTAAAATATGATGATTAAGAATGTTTTAACCAAATTATTTCTCTTCCATCAAAGAGGTTCAATAAGGGAAACTGGAAATAAAAGGGTAAAAAGTCAAGGCTTAAAATATTTAATGAATAAAGTGAATTTTCAATGGATCTTTTAATAAAAAAATGCTAAATAATTCCAATCATATGGAGAGAAGGAGAATACAGAAATATAGAAAAATTGTCAAAATAAAAATAATATTTCTAGTAGTAAAGGATAAAATATTGTGTGAAAGAGGGGGAAATATTACTTATCAAGAGTTTTGGTGATAAATTTAGATATATTAATCTTGTTAATGGAAGATTAGATTCCTCACGAATTCCTTATAGAGAAGAAAAAACTGAGATGGAATGAAAACTGCGAGGTGAGTTTGAAAATTGTCTTGAGTAGATTAAGTAGTTCATGAAATAAAAAATAATCATGATGAAAGAGTAAAAATGTTGATAATAAAAATAATAAACATATAAATAAATAATCATTATATTATGATAAGACCATGAATAAAATGCTGGTAAGATTTGAGAAAGACAATATTATGTGTGATATTGAAGAGACGTTAGAGAGAAATGTGGAGGGTTTTTCAAGGACCAAAATAATTTTTATTGGGTACAAAACTCTTTATAAAAAATATCTCATAATACTTATAAATGTTTATAAAGGATAAATTATAATATTCTCATGATGGTGGGATTAAGGGTTCCCACATATAAGATAAAACTACACCGAATAAATATTATGATAAGATTTTTATCTCTAATAGTCTATGTGATAAAATAAAGGAACACCAAATTAAAAAAAATCATGTGAAAATAGCTCATGAAAATCAAATGATGGGAGAAATATTCCAAGTATACCATTGAGCCAAAGGAAAAATGAAGCTCAATACAAAGGAAGAAAATAATAATATTTTTAATACATATTCACTTTTAAAATGGGAAATATCAATATAGATGTTTTTTTATATTATAGGAGGTATGTACACAAATACTATTCATTCTAGTTTAATATTTCCGACATTTGGAATATTAATGAACCAAGGTGGAATTTATTATGTAAATTAGGAATCATTATAAATGTAAATAAGTAATGAACATACTTGTATCAAATCTATCAACAAAAAATATTCAGTATTTAGTAGATATTTTTTAAATATGTTGTTATGACGTTTATAAAGTTGAGGGTTTAATGACTATGATACAAATATAAGTCTTATATTCTATGAAAGGGATGAATTTTTCTTATATAAATTAGGGTAAGGTAATTTATTCTAAGACTTATAAGGTTTTAAGTTAGAGGAATACAGATTCTAATAATGTAAAAATGGAGGACTTAAAAATACATCTTAATAAAAAAATGTATAAAAATACTGAAGGAATATACAAGGGGAACTGATAAGGGATTAAAAGTGAGTTCATAAGAATATGCTTCCATTTATGATAACATATCAATAAACATTTGGTAATTTTAATTTTCATGGAAAATATTGTGAAAGGTCTAAAAATATGGGTCATAAAACAAAAGATTTTATAAATATCTTACCATCCTAAGAATAATTCATAGGAAGGTATATCCCAGAATCAATTAATGAAATTTTCCTGATTTCGGAGGTGGATAAAACTGGGCCATGTAAAGAAGATATTCAATATAATAAATAAGTAATGATTTTTTTGATGCTCAAAATTGAAAATGTAGTATAAAAAAATCTTTCCTTGATGATTTTAGATAAAAATAGAATCATTGTTTGAGAATAAAATCTCATCTCAGTTGTTATTTTGGATTAATCAAAGAGGTTCCTCGTTATTATCTATTGTGTTTTTTATTTACAAAAAAATTTGTGGGAATTTAATAAGTGAAATAAATTCTTCATTGTAAGATAAAAAAAGTTTTTTTTCATGGGATGTTATTATGACTAGGATGTTGATAAATTGATTTCACCCCTTGAGGGGAGCGGGGGTGGCATGGGGTGAATATGTTATTTTATATAAATTTGTATGATAAGCTATATGAATATTTAAAATATGTAAATTATATAATGAACCCTGAAATATAGATAATGATGTTTTTATCACAACTATATCCAATAATTTTATATTCATTAAATATTTTTTAATGTGGGCTAGGTTTGATGAAAATATTAGATAAATGTTGTGTTTTAGAAGTTGTTTTTTTTAATTTTATTTTTTGTTTATTTTCATGAAGGCAATTTATTTTCTTGATAAATCAATTATCAATATCCCCTAAATAAGAATTTGGGAATAAATATTTTTGGAAAAAATTGTCACCCGAAGTTAATTCACTCATGTAATATATTCCATGTTATCCCACATAGAGATAGAACTGACTAACTAATGGATGATTTATAGAAAAAACATGTGGTTCCATCCTTCTCTAAAATCTGTTATAAGCTATAAATCATATCTAGAAAAGGGAGAAGATGTTTAGATGTGGAAGAAGCCAGAGTAAATGAAAATTACCCACATCAACATTGTATTTGATATAAATAATGAGTGAAAAAGGGAACACATATTAACATAAAATGATTTGATGTGATATTTAAAAAAATCCCAAGGGGTAATTTTTATTCAAAAGGGATTGGGTTGTATTTGTTCTCAGTAATAAATAATGGTGTTAAAGTTGATTTGAATTTTTGTTATATGAACTATGGTGAGATTTTAGAGTTTCTTCCATATTTTTGGAAATGTATTTGAGGAAAAATTAATGAGTTCACACTAGGTGATATTAAATATGCAACATCCCCATCCCAAGTATCCTAGAGGTGGTGGTTATTTTTTACTTTAGAACTATATACAAAAAATCAAATCTCAAAGTACCTAATATTTTTTTAGTCTTGGTATACTAGACACATACATGTAATTTAAATTATATTTTAAAACAAAAAATACATAAAAATATCTCATTAATATTTTCATTATTCCCATCAGTTTATCCCAATATAAAAATCACAAAATAATTAATTGTATCTTGGGGAAAATAAAACAAAATAAATTGGTGATCTTGGATGCCTAACAAGGGTATGTGTACAATAGATGCTATGAATAAATAAGGAATAATAAATATTTCATGGTAAATAAATGAAACAAATTCCATTAAATAAATATATTGATCATAACATTGAAAGAATAAATTATGATCAAATAATTAAATATAAGATTCACATGAGTTTTAACCTTAACCAAGATTATTCTAAATAATGAAAAAGTTCATCTTATTTCACTGACTGAATTAATAATGATGGAAGTCAAGACTCCATACATCTGAAAAATACCATGAAGGACTCATTCCAATTCCCCATATAGTCAAGTACTCATAATAAGACATCTTAACTAAATGGCTGAGGCCTCATCAAAATAACCAAGCTAATTTGACTCATGAGAGCTACTGATACATTTAGAGGCTATATAGTCCTAGGCCCCACAAATTACATAATATGTCCAATTCATTCCTCGTATGGAATTGGTGAACCATAATAAAAAAAACATTTACATTGAAAAACTAACATATAAAATGTTAATATGTACCACAATCAATAAATGTAATTATAAACCATCTAGATTAATATGGTGAATTGTAATAAAATTGTACATCCCCAATCAATCTGATTACAAACCATCCAGTGAAATAATAAGGATGGTATAAATAAAAAATATACCAAATGGGTAAAAATTAAAATAAAGGTATGATGTTGTTGATGAATATAAATACCATAAAATTGTTATTAAAACATTTTTGAGAGAAATATCCTTTTCACTTTTAAAATATCTTTTAATGAAAAAATTTAAAAAAAAAATTCGAAATTATTTTTCTTTGAAAAAATCCTTTGAAAAATTATAAAATAATATTTAAAACATTGATTGATTATGACTGTGTAATTTTTTTTTCATTTCATACACGTTAAAATTATACAGACCCTATAATTTTATACATATCATTACATTATTTTAAGAATAATTAATCATCAAATTACATGCCATGGATCATAGATTCTAGGGTCTTGGAGACTAGGAACATAATTAAAAATCATGAAATAAAGAAAATTATTTAAACTTCATTATGAGCTCCTAACTTTCATTGAGCACATACATATACATATGATAACCTAGGGAAAACATTAACAAACATGATGAGATAAAAAACCCTGTAAGGTAATAAGAATATGAATAAAACATAGCCATTGTTTAGAAGGAATAACAGGATGACATAAAAGTAAAGGTACATGAATAAACATAAGGAAGAAACTCATGTATATCATGGGAAAATATAATCATGGAATCATTGGAATATGTAAACAACATATAACATGACATAAACATGAGTCAAGGCTAACCACCAAAACTATATAACACGGTGGACAATGTCCTATAAAGGAATATGGTTTACTTCATGTCTGAACATGAAATATCATGAGACATGACATTACCAAATGAATTGGATCACTATCTGGCTGAACCAATCATAAAAGTTTCTTGAATACAGGTTCCACGTTATAAGTCATAAATAAGGAATCAAACATGAACATAAGGGTTACCCCTGAAAATAATAGGGTATCATAATATTTTCAAAAGGAAAAACATAAGAGAATATAATAATGGTCTCCATTAAAGAAAGTATTTTTAATCATACATGGAAATTAATAAGGTAAAATATTCATATATCATGATAAGTGATATCAAAACAAAGTAAATACTAATAAAAATAGTTCTTTTGAAACATTATAAATAAAACATGTTAGTGCAGGTTATGGAAAATATAAAAGATTATTTAAAATGGAAAATGCATAATTGTTTGTATCAAAACATAAATGATCCTAGATATATTTTCATACTGAAATTAGTTATTCTAGAAACATAATTTTGTATTAAAAAATATTATCTAGTCCACATGTAAATTGGTTAGAAATCAGGATGTTCCCTTGAAATGGATTTCCTTATGAGGAAGAATTGAGAAGCGAACCATAAAAAAACATATATTTCCTAGAAAAAAGTAGTATGGAATGATCTGGATACATAATTTTGGAACACATAACAAAATTATAGAATAATTATATAATAATATAAATGGTTTACATTAGGTTAAATACAGGGAAAGAGTAATGAGTAGGAAAAAATGAAGGTTTGGGTAGAATCCATTACCTTATGTATGAAACAGTTTTGTACATGATCATAATGTCATGAGTAATTAAATTAGATCCCTAAAATAGTTAATTAAATCCATTTTCTTCATTTAGGTTTTTTATTATAATTTTCTTGAGCTCATTTATAGACATTTTTATGAGTTATAATATTCAATTTCATCATTTAGGAGTATTAATTTCCTTGGTTTTCATGATCTGTTAACTTGTTTACTTAAATGGAAAATCTTATAAACTATGGGTAATTTTATAGAATTGAAATTATTTGTAATTAATTATATTCCATAGTTTAATTTTTCCTATATATAATTTGGTTATATTATAGGATGATGAATCATTAGATAAATTGTTAAAGATAACCGTTTTGGTTATTTTAGAGAATCTCCAATTGCGAATAACTCATTTTTTATTATATTATATTATGTACATAAAAGGGTTAAAGAGCATTAAATAGTATTTAATATTTATATTTTAATATTTTTCATCCATAAAAATGGTTTCATGACCAGATTTGAAGGCAGTAATAGAAATTTAAAACTCATCGTCCTTGAATGTGATAAATTAACACATCACAGAAGATGTTCTTTTAAACAAAATAGGGAGGGGAGAGAAATGGTGATGGATGATTCTATTAACATAATAAAATTCAACTATATTTAATATACTATAGTCACCATGCCACATGGATATGGTGTGATGAGTAGAGAATAAGAAATTGGAATAAAATTAATGAAAAGGGAAGTGGTTTTACCTCTTGAATTTTTCCTCCTTGAGAACCTCCATAGGGAAATTATTTTGGACATTTAATCAGACCAAGGGATCTTGGAATTAGGGAATGGGTTTGGGAAGATTATTGAAATTAATTTGGAAAAGGATCAAAGCTTTAAAGGTGTGAGGAAAATAGATGGTGAGGGGTGGTATTTATAGTGGAGGTGAACAATGTTTTCTCATTATTTTGTTCATTAGATAATTATTTTTCCTCAAGAATATTAATATTTTGATAATTAAAACATAAAATAATAACATAAATAGGTATATTTAAAGATTCTGGTCTTAAATCATCCATACATAATCTATGAAACCATAATTCAAGTATTTAGCATTTATCGTAAATTGTTGTATTTTACTAATAACAAAAATTCATGTATTTTATAAAAATCCACAATAAAAATAACCCTAACCATTTTTTAATGTGTAGAATTTAAAAATGAAAACCATTTTATGAAAATAATTTTTTAAATATTATAAATTTTATTTTAAATTAAAATCATCTTTTACTCAAAAAATACAGATTTGAGACTTATAAATGAATTTATAAAACATTGAAACATTAAATAAGGCCTAACAAAATTATCTTAAAATCAAAAGACAACAAAAATATTAATTTATAAATACATTTTATGCTAATAAAATTTTCATTTAATTTATTAAATTCATCATAAAATTTTAAATAAATATTTATGAATTATAAAATTACCAACACTTAATTGATAAATTTTATAACATTTATTTAGTTATACCATGATATAATTATATCATACATTAATTTAAAAGATGCTTAATTTTTCATTACAGTTTCCCATGTGAGGTTAGTATTAATTTAGTTTCTTTACTATTAATAATATTCAAATTACTATTTATAATTTCATGTTACTATTTCATGAGAATAAGTTCTTTATCTTCTAAAAATACCTCTTATTTTATTTATAATTTTGTTATTGTATTCTTAATGTGATTTTATGTGATTATTCTATATGAAGTAACTATAATAAGAGAATTTCCATTGACAGAATTCAGGATAATTACATTGTCTCCCCTTATAAAATTTATCCCTTGAAATTTATTTTTAAATTCTATGTTGAAAATAGGTGAGAAAACATCACTGTCCTAACTTTCTCTAGTACAATTTTGCCTTTTCATACATATGGTTCAACAATAGTACATTGACCAGATGAGTAGCCTTTTTCTATAAAACTTTATCTCTATAATCCAAGATCTTCATTTGCAGCTCCTCATAAGAGAGATTATTCTCCAATTGTACCACCTATAAATTTAGTACATGTTAAGGATATGGTATGCACATACTAAAAATGGATAAATTAAATATATCAGGTACTTGAGACATTGTTGGTGAAACTGCCAGTCAATTGGCCACAAATATGATATTATTAAGGATCTCAAAGGCGTCAATGCAAATGGTACATAGTTTCCTTTCTTCAAAAAACTCATGATCTTATTCCATGGTGATATATAGAGGAATACCACGTGTCCACCCTTAAACTCAAGGTAGCGTTGACGATTTTCTGCATTTCTCTTGTTTGACTTTGGGAAGCCTTAATTTTCTTCTGAAGGGTACACACCTTCTCCACGATTTCTTCAACCATTTTTAGTCCTCACAGCTTATGTTCACCGACATCACCCCAGCATCATGGCGTTATATATCTCTTCATATAAATGGATTCATATGGATCCATTTTGATGCTAGAGTGAAAACTATTGTTGTAGGATAGTTTTTTCAGTAGAATATGTTGGTCCCATTCTCTATTGAATACCATTGAACATTCCCTCAACATGTATTATACTGTTTGAATCGTCTATTCAGATTGTCCATTAGTTTGAGGATTATAGGCCTTACTGAAGTTTAGCTCAGTTCTTAGAACATGTTCCATACTTTTCCAGAGACTTGAAGTGAATCTAGGATCTCGATAATATACAATAAATAGTGGTACTCCATGCATCCTTACCACTTCTTTCATGTATATTTCTGAATGTTGATCTAGTGATAAGTCCTATTAGATTGTGATAAATTGATCTGTATTTATCAGACGATCCAAAAAAACCTATATAGAATTTTTTCTTATGGATATCCTTGGTAGTCTAGTGAAAAATTCCATAAAAATGTTATCCCAAATTTTTTTATGGGTATTAGTTTCATCATCCCCTTATAATTTTTATATGCAGAATTCACCTTCTAACATACTAGACACATTGATGTATATTCATAGATCTCTTTTCCATATTTTCTGAGAAATAATTATCTTAGAGATCGTGATACATCATTGTGCTCCCTAGATTAATAGGGAAGGTTGAACAATGTGCTTCATTTAGAATCTCCTACTTTATCTCTGGATTGGATGGTATCCATATTTAAGACCAAAATATTATTACTCATTCCTCATCCATTTTGAACCATTATGATTTTATTTTTCTCATGGCTTCCAATTTCCAATGAATTCTTCACATCATTTCTTTGAGAATCCATTATTTTCTATATAAATTATGTTTGAGCTATTATTTGAGAAATAGCGGATTTTGTTCCTCCCTTGATGATTCCCATGTCCATCCATTTCAAATATAATAATATTGGATCATTCTCAATTCTCATCATTGATAAAGATGGAGGATTATTTGTTCATAGAGAAGATTCTACCTTATTTTCCATAGTAGGATGTTACTGGATTGAGAAGTCATAAAAATTGATGATATCTAACAATCTTTGTTGTCTAATATTGACCTCCTTTGGTGTGATTGAATATTTGAGACTCATATGATTAGTATATATTTCACACTTCTACACAAAGAGATAATTCCTATATATTTTTAACTCAAAGATCATAGCTTACAAATCCAAATCATATGTGGGATAGTTTTTCTCATGGATTTTCAACTACCATGAGGTGTATGATATAATTTTTTCATTTTTCATCAAAACATTGCATAATCCATAATTTGAGGAATCTGTGTACACGACAAATAGTTCATAAATTTTTGGAAGTGTAATTACAGGTACAGTGATTAGCCTAATCATCATCACTTTGAATCATTCTTCATATTCACAGGTCTATACAAACTTCACTATTTTATTAGTCATCCTGGTTTGTGGGTTTGATAATCATGATAATTTCATCACAATTCATTTGTAATAAATATCTAGACCATGTAAACTATGGATATCTGTTATATCTTTTGGACTAGGCCATTCTTCGATTTCCTATGTCTTGGAAGAGTCCACAAATATACTTTTTCTTGTGATAAAATTCCCTAAGAATGATAATTCCACCATCCATAACTCACATTAACTATAATTTTTTTTAACATTTCTACCTTCACAAAGTCTTTATAAAGGTATTGAAATGAACATCATTTCCCTCATTTATCTTTGATTATATCAAAATATCATTAATAAAGAGTACCAATTTTTTTTGGTAATCTCTAAAGTCTATAATCATTAAATCAACAAAAATTAATGGTTCATTAGTGATTAATAAAGGCAAAACTGTGATCCCATAGTGTCTGTATCTCATTTGAATTATAGTATTGGAAATATCTTCCTTCCTCACCTTTAAATAAGGACATCCTGAACGAAGGTTCACCATAGAGAAATAACTGGGCCCAAAAGTTGATCAAATAAGTCATATATCTTATATTATTGATACTTGTTCTTTATCAATATTTTTTTGAGCTCATGATAATAAAATTAGAGGTGCATTAATCCATACATATTCTAGATTAAGAGGAGTAGAACACCCCATGGTGAAGCACTCAAGCATATAAAACCCTTATCTAGATTATCTGGTAACTAATTCATCTATTTGTATATCTAAATAGTAGTTATTATAAATTTTTTCCTTGATATAAGCAAATACCTAGGAATATGTTCAACTTAGAACTCAACATATTGATCTAGAGGAAGACCAAGAATCTATTTGGGGAACATGTTAGTGTAATCCTTCACGATGGGTATGTCTTTGTTCATGATTATCTCCTTATTCTTAATCATTTATTTTATAAATTCTTTCTTATAATGAAACAATATCCACAATTGAGATGATGATTTTTATGGAGAGGCATCCTCCTCCTTAAACTTTTATATAATTGGAGGATTCTTCCGGATGTGAAGTGTAATATCCCATTCACGACATTTGACGTTGGATTTGTAAAATGATATCAAATAAATGACCAATATGGCATCAAAATATTCCAAAGGGAGTATGAAAATATTCTCTGGGAGGTTCATCACAAAAAACTTAATCGTGGAGGAGTTATATACTTTGGATGCAATAATTTTATCATTTATTGTTCTCACAGATATCTCAACAACCATATTTTTAGGTGGTGATTAAATAATTATAATAAACTTGTAAGATATGAATAAATTCATAGAACCAAAATGAAATATTATGTTAGCTATTCTTGAATGTATTACTAGTTTATGTGTCACAAAATCATTATTGGGATCCACCTTAGTAGTAGTGAGAAAATATTCCCCTCCCAACTGCCTTGGAGGTTGTTGTTGATTACCTCCAACAACCCTAGTCTTAGAAAATTGGTTTCCGAAATTCCAATGTTCCTTACAATTGGAACACTACACTATAGGATGATCATTGACATGGACCTTCCTTTATTCCACTACATTAATTGGATTCTTGATACCCTCTTAACAATTATTAGTCATGTTACCTGATCTTCCATATATAAAGAATGTCTTGCTTCCCTTTTTTGAAACTTCCAAGATGCTTCTTCCCATAATTTTGACATGTAGGATGTTGGGTCTTCTTTCCATAATGGGATTTATCAGCTGATGCACTCATATTAGAATTCATTTTCATCTATTTTCCATTGTAACTAAGAGACCACTTAGAGTCTCAGATATCCATTTCATCCTTAAGGGAAGAACAGAAAAACTCCTCATAGATATCAATGTATCGAATCACGAAATCTTTTCATTTACATATATTTAATCTTTTAAAGAAATAATACACCTTGATTTAAGTTTTAATGACCATGATATAGGTGTATCTTTCATGCCTATTTTATTCATATTCCCTTAGTATGATGAATTCACTTTCCATTTTAATATAGAGGTTTCAGTGATAATATTTTTTGAAAAATACTTTTTGAAATATTCCCATTCCATGGAACAAATTTCCTCCTTGGACATTGTGTTGTTTTAAGTTCCCAAAACTAAGCGGCTTCCCAATAAAAATTATATACCTTCATATAAACTATATCTTTATATAAGAACTGGATGATTGAGAATATCTTCACAATGGAGTTAATCCATTGTCATATGAGGAGGGGATTAGAGGGTCTACTAATAATGGGATTCCTTTACCATATAAAAGATTCAACTAAAACTTTATATATCTCTTTATAAAGAGGTTTTTCTACATGATTCATGTTTTTATTAATAACTTGAGCTCATTGAGAAAGTACTGTCATTATGTTTAGAGCACTTTTTCCCATCATATTTGGTATATCATTTTGGAAATCATCACATTTCTTACCACATTCATTATTGTAATGAGTTCTTATATTTCCATCCATCATCTATGAAGAATAATGTACAATTTAGGTGCTTAAAAACATTTCTAATATTCATAATAAAAGGAAAACTTGAACATAAAAGGATGAAAATGTTAAGGAAAAGTATACCCTAATTTTTTATTCACTAGGTTTCAATTTTGGTTATCTATGATATATTTCCTAACATATACTCTTATGGGATAGTTTTTTCCTTAATAATGGTTGTTAATGAGCTTCTGAATTTTATAAATCATATCCCCTTGGAGTATTAGACTAGGTGCACAATATGTCCAGTTGTTGTGTACCAGATTACCCTGAGTTAAGCCCAGAATACCTTTTTAGAGTTGTTACACCAAGGTACATCAACTCTAGAACCACATCCTCTTGCAATATCTATACATGAATGTATTTTCTTTATAAACCTCTTATAAAATACTAACCAAAATTTTGGGATGTCTCTTATTATTAGTCTTATTTCTAAGGTTTTCACAATATTTTTCTATTCCTAGTCCCAAAAATAATAAGAACATTCTATGGTACCAACTATAGATACCTTATCCTTTTATATATATCATTACATGATTTTAAGCATAATAAATAATCACATCACTTGATAGGGGTAATAAATTATAGTTTCTTAGATATTAAGTACATAAATAAAAATCATGAATAAAAATTTATTCTATTTAATCGTTATAATGAGCTTTTAACTGCCATTGAGATTATACATATTCACAGGATAACCAATGTAATACATTAAAAATAGGGATGAACTAAAAATCCCAATAAGGAAATAAGAATAAAAATAAATCATAGCACAGAGGTTATATGACATAAAATGATGACATAAATGGCATGGTTCATGAATAATCATAAATAAGAATAAAATTTAAAGCATGGGAACATATAAGAATGGAATCATAAGAATTTGGAAACAACATATAACCTGACATATATATGAGTCAAGGATGATTTCCAAGACTATATGATATGGTGAACAAAGTCCCATAAAGGAATTAGGTTTACTCCGTGTCCCAACATAACGTCTCATAAGGCTAAAAATTAACCAATTCATTAGAGTGATATCCTAGATCACCCATAATTAAATTTTAATGAATATGTGTTCCACATGATCAATCAATGATAAAAAATAAAACAAAAAAATGAGGTTTACCCCTGGAAATAATTGGGTATCATAATAATGACAAAAGGATTAACTTATGGGGATATCATAATGATGTCCATGAATTAAATTATTTTAATCATTAATTGAAATCTTATATGGGAAAATAGTCATAGATCATGATAAGTGATGTAAAAATTAAGTTAATACATGTTAAAATAGTGTTTTATAATCTTTAAAAAAAATTCATTTTAGTCTGGTTTATGGAAAATATTAATGATTCTTTAAAATAGAAAAGGAATAAATGTTTAGATAAAAAAAAAATGATCCAATATATATTTTCATGATAAAATTGTTTATTTTAAAAACACAAAGTTTTATTAAAATATATTATCAAGTGCACATGAAAATGGGTATGAAATTAGGAAGTTCCCTTGAAATGTGTTTTTTTAGGAAGAATTGTGAAACAAACCTTTTTAAGAAATATGTATTCTGAAAAACATAAGGATTAAATGATATAAATATGATTTTGGAACATATTAACATAATTTATAATACTTTTTTAAAAACAACGATGAGCTACATTAGGTTGAAGATATAGAATGTGTAACTTGAATGAAAAAATGAAGGTTGTGGTAGAATCCCTTACCTTATGTCTGAAACGGTTCTACACTTGACCATAATTTCCTGAATAATCAAATTATATCCCTTAAATAAATAATTAAAGCCTTATTTATAAATTTAATATATTTATTATTATTTTATTATGTCCATTTAAGGACTTTTTTACGAATTATAGTATTCAATGTCATTGTTCATGAGTGTTAATTTCCGTGGTTTTCATGATAGGTGTACTTGTTTGGAAAATCTTTTAATGTGGTTATAATTATATATAATTGAAATAAAATGTCATTAATGACATTATAATGTTTTAATTTATTTTATATATAATTTTTTTATATAAAAATGAGGATGAATCATTAGATAAATTTTTAAAGATAAATTTGAGGTTAATTTGGATGTTTTTTTATCACGATGAACTCGTTTTGATTTATCATTTTGAATTATGTATATAAAAGGATTAAATAAAATTAAGTAGGATTTAATTAATATATAATAATATGGATCAACCATAGAAATGGTTTCAGGACCAGATTTGACAGTGGTAAAAGAAATAGAAAACTCATCGTCCTTGAATGCATTAAATTAACACATCATTAATGTTTTCATTTAAAAAAACGAGGGGAGGGGAAAGAAATGATGATATCTTATTCCATTAACCTAATAAAATTATATTATATTTTATATACTAGAGTTACCATTCCACATGTATAAGTTTAGGTGAGTATAGAATAATAAAAGAAAAGTTATTGGAATGATATTTAATGAAAAGGGAAGAGGTTTTTACCACTTGAATTTATCATCCATGAGAACCTACTTAAGGAAAGTTTTTGGTAATTTTGATGAGACCAAGGGATATTGGACATAGGGGAGGGGTTTGGGAAGAGTATTAGGAAAATTATGGAAAAGATAAAATATTGGAAGGTGTGATGAGAAGAGGTGGGAGGGGTGATATTTATAGTGGAGGACAAGAGTGTTTTCTCATATTTTTATTCATTAGTTTATTATTTTTTCTGAATAATATAAATTATTTGAGAATTATCACCAAAAATAATAAAATAAATAAGGATTGTCTGATGTGTTGTTCTTACATCATCCAAACATCATCTATGGTTCCATAATTCTTGTATTTTTCATTCATTTTAAATTATTGAATTTTACTATTCACCAAAAATTCATGTATTTTTGAAATGACCCAAAAAATCACCCTAACCATTTTTCAACATCCTAAATTAAAAAACGAACTCATTTTATTAAAATAATTACATAAATATTTGAAATTTAATTTTTAATAAAAATTGTCACTTATTTAAAAAATACAGATTTAAAAATTATACGCCATTTTATAACACATTAAAAAATTAAATAAGGTCTCAAAGAATTAACTTAATATCTTAAGAAAACATCATATTAATTTATGAATACATTTTATGAAAATAAATTTTATTTTAAATTATTAAATTAATTATAACATTGTAATTAAATATTTGTGACTTAAAAAATAATGACAGTGAACTAATAACTTTTAAAACATTTATTAGCATATACATTGATATAATTATATCATACTTTAATTTATAAGATGATTATATTTTATTTAAACATTCATGGCTGAGGTAACTATTCATTTGGCAAGTTTACTATTCATAAGGGTTATATTACTATTCCTAATGTCAAGTTACTACTTCATTGGTATAAGTTACTTAACATCTTGAATTACCTATTATTTTATATATAATGTTTCTATTGTGTTCTTAAGGTTATTTTATTTGATAGTACTATATGATTTAATTATAAGTAGAGATTTTCATTTGATAAAATTGAGTGTTGATATACAAAAATGATTCTTTTCACATTATTGGTAATAGACAAATGAGACTTGTTTTGAAAATGACATGTTAATTCCCTTTAATTTTTTAATAAAAAGAAAAAATAGTTAAAAAATTCATTAATAACCCATTTTAAAAATTTTGAAGTCATTCTTGAAAATATTTTTAATAATAAGGACTTTGATGGAAAAATATTTTCAACCGAAGAGAAAAATAATGTCAACTATTCATAAAAACATTTTCTGAATCATTTTTAGTACCAAAGAGTGTAATAAATGGAACAATTACCAAAAAAAATCATGAATGAAGAGAGAATATTAAAATATTATGATTTTAATATTTAGATATCAAATATTTTTCCCATTGTATACTTAATCAAAAAAAATACGAAATAATTATTTCAATGTGAAATAAAACCCTAACACTTCGATTACATGGAATCATATTCCCCAAGAATGAAATAATTTCAAATAAAACATTAAATTACATAAATAAAAAAATGTATTTGGGGTTTGGCTTAGTGGTAAGAACCCCGTAATTCTACATGAAAAATGGGGGTTCAAAACCCATGGGGTGCAGGGTATTGTAGCAGTACTGTAGTAGTGGAAGACACTGTAGCAACGACGAGCACTATATCGGCGGTATGTCACTGTAACGACGGCAGGGTACTGTAGCAGCGGCAGTTAATGTGCTGTACTATAGCAGTGCATGTACTATAGCAGTACTATTCACTGAATGGGCCTTGGGACATAAATTTGGGCCTAAATGCCATGTAATGGGCTAAATGCCCACTGGGCCATCAGGCTATGTAATGGGTCTCCCTCTACCCAGTTAAAAGAGGTATTTTATTTGATTTAATTAAAGAATGAGGCTTAGACCCCAAACTTTAAAAAACATAAATAGAAAAAGATTCATGATATACCTTATCAAAATTGGTAGTATATACACCACATAAATTAATAAGTGGTGAATATAGTGTATGACTCACAAATGTAAAAGATTTAAGACAAACCCTTACAATTTGTATGACCTCATTAGTATGCATCAGAAACTTCTATATAATAAATATAGGATTATTTCACAAAAATTAAAGAAAAATACTCTTATATATCGAACCATATATAAATTATACATTTTCCATTTTCAATAGTTTATTATAAATTCATTGTTAGATTCATTGTTTCAGGTGATAATTGCTTCATTTTTTAGGTATTTTTTGATTCGTTAATTTTCATTATTCTAATTTCGTCAATGTTACTAAATTAAATTTTTTTACCATGATATAAATAAAATATATTACCATTATATTTTTATTTATAGTAATCTATATAATTTAGAGATAGGGAATGGATTACACCATTCATTGAGATAGTAGGCCATAGGTATGCATGAACATTGTTTACAATTATTATCAACAGATGGAAAGGAAATAAAATAAATATAAATTTATCATTAAATAACCCTTATATATATTATACTAATATATTCTATGCTTAATATGATTTATGTAAAAATGAGATGAAAAACATTTCACATTACTACATAGAGGTGGTATTCCACATGTAAGAATGAGTAGAATTAATTTTTTCAAATTAATTTTAAGGAATTATGTTAGATGAGATATTTCATTTCCATAATTATATTAAAATGAAAAAATATCACATATATTCATTAACATTAACCCTTACAACCTTCCATGTAAATAGTAATAGAAAAATGAGTCACGTCACTTCACGAGGCAATAGTCCACCGTACACACGATTGATTTTATAATATCTATCCTGAAATTGAAATAAATAATGTATATGTGATATGATAACTAAAAATATATATTAATAACTTAAATATAATATAATTATCTTAAATATATCATTACATTCAATCTTGAAATGTGGTGATGGAAAACCAACAACATCAGTTTGTGAGGTGGTAGTCCTCCGTACAAAGGATAGATAGTTTCACATTAAATTTGATTGAAGTGGAGATTTATATTCGTTATTCAAAAATATATAATTTTAGTATATATTAGATATTTTTTAATTAATTTTACTTATATTAAAAAAATTATAAAGAGTTAGTAGGATAAGTAAAATGAAAACATAGAGTAATAAATTTACATCTTCTCCTGTAAAGACCTAGACCCCAGTTTCCCAGAGCCATTTTCTTATTTCATTAAATTTTAATAATAAACATGGATTTCACATCCCCAAAGACCCAATAGTTTAATATATTTTGAACTTATATTAAATAAAATAACATTATATTACATCATGAAATTAAAAACAACATAGATTCACCATTGTAAGCATCAATAACTCCAAGATTGTCCTTGCTGATCATTCATAATATACATCTTTGCATCCTTAAGAAAAATAAAACATAATAAAGGGGTGACCTAATATGATAATTAAGTGTATGTAAAAAATAATAATCATAAATAAGAAGTCATGGTAAATAACTGAAATTCACATTCCATTAAATCATAATCTTGAGAAAAATATCATAGGAATAAAATAGGAATAAATAATTTAATATAAATAATCACACGAAACATAAAAATGGATATTCTACTAGTATAATAATCCCAATATTTAGTAATTACTAATATAAAAATAGGGGAAATCATATTGATAGTCTTTTGAAACATACCATTAAGTCCTTGACCAAGACACCTAAAAATAAATGGTTAAGGCCTAAGTCAAAATCCATTTATATTTTGTCTCATGAGACCTATTGATGCATAAAGGGGATATATTGGGACCCAATAATCAGTTTATAAGTTTAATGAATTCCTCATATGAATGGTTCTAAACATTGAAAATATATATATGTGAAATGTAAATAAATTTCCCATATCAGTAAACATTAACACTATCCATTATGAGTATTATGGTGAATAGTACCATGATAGAACATCTGCAATCAAACTAATCATAAAACATTTAAAAAACATGGTGGATTATAATCATAAAGGATCAATATAAATACACCATAAAACTAAAAATATGTGATGAAATATATAAAAGTACTCTAATAATGTAATCGATAAATTCTTGAGTGAAATATTCCTTTTATTTTGAAAGGAAAAGATCTTTTGGAAAAACAATTTTTATTTATCATGATTTTTTCTATAAAAATAGAAATGAAAAAATTTAGTTTTTCATGAAAAAAAATTATTTTCTAAAAATAATGGTATTAAAATATTTATTATGTTTGATACTTTAAAATGGGTATGAAATCTTGACATTCCCTTTAATTGGGATTTTGTATCGAGAAGAATAAATAAGGGAACATTGAAAAAACATGTATTTATTATAAAATAAAGATAACATGATCTAGAAACACGTTTTTGGAATTTATACACAGAATTTATATGAATTATACATAAATAATAAAGTATTACTTTTGGGTATAGAGGGATAAATAATAACTCGATGGAAAATGGAGGTTCGGGAAGAAACCCTTACCTTATGTCCAAAATCATTCTACACTTGTACTTAAAATCCTTGATAATTAAATTAAATACATTAATTAGAAAATTATAAACATTTTATACACTATTTGTCTTAATTATAGATCTATTATGTTCATTTATTTCCTTTTTTTATCTGTTATAGATATTATTTCTTCATTCGGGAGCATTTGTTTTCTTGTTTTTCATGACTGGTTCACTTGTTTACAAGTAATGTAGTTCATGTAAAATGGGTATAACTATCCATAATAGGAATTATATTTTATTAATTATCACTCATAAGTTTTAATTTTCAAATATATTATTTTGTATCTAATTATGTGGATTATTTATTTGATAGACCTTTAATGATAATTATTTATATCATTTTGGAGGTTTTCCGATTGTTATAAAATCGTATTGTCTTATTAATCAATATCATATGAATATAATGGTTCCATAATATTAGATATTATGTAATAAAAATTTATAATTTTTTTAAACATAGAAATGGTTTCATGAATATCATTGATGGTGTTAATTTAAAATCAAAATGCATCATCCATAATGTCGGTAAATCAACACGTCACATGTGATTTTTTTCATTTATAAAATAAGAGAGAGAGAGAGAAATGAATTTGATGATATACATTCACTTAATATGATATCATTAAATTATATAAATGATATTTGAATTATCATGACTTTTTGGAAAAGGTAGGTGAGGGAATGAATAAACTGTAAATGATAGTGAAGAGAAAATAAAACAAATGAAAGAGGATTTTTACCTATTGAATTATTCTCCTTGAGAACCTCCTTAAGGGAATCTGTTTTGAATTTTTTATAATACCAAGAGATACTATATTTAGGGGAGAGAATTTGAAAAAAAAAAAAAAAATTTTAAATGCATCAAATCTTGGATGGTTTGAGGACAACAGGTGGAGAGGGGTGGTATTTATAGTGGCAGAGAGGTGTGTTTTTGGAATATTTTATTCATTAGTTTATTATTTTGGATCCAAACTATAAATAATTTTATAATATAGAAAAATTGTATTAAATTAATTAATGATAGTATTAGATTATATTCTTACATTATCCATACATCACCTATGAATAAATAATTCCTTAATATAAAATTTATCATAAATTATTATTTTTTACTATTCACCCAAAATTCATTTATTCTAGAAAAATCCCAAAAAATAAACCTAAACATTTTTCAACACGTAGATTTTTAATATGAACTTTATTTTATGAAAATATTTCTCAAAATATTAGAAATGTAAATTTTAATTAAAATCTTCATATACACGAAAAATACAAATTTTAAATTTATAACTGATTTTATAACACTCTTAAAAATTAACTAAGGTCTCATAAAATTATACAAAAACTACTAGAAAACAAAATATTAATTCCTGATTACATGTTATGTAAACAAATTTTATTTTAAATATTTTTATTAGTTATATAATTGTAATTTAATATTTATGAATAACAAATATACAAATAGTTATTTAATAATTGTTTAAAATATTCATTAACATATACTATGACATAATTATATCGTAATTTCATTTATATGATTCGTAAATTTTATTTATACTTTCATGGGTGAGGCTACAATTCATATAGTTTATTTAATATTCATAAGTGTTATATTATTATTCTTATGTTCAAATTACTATTTCATCAGTATAAGTACATTACCATTTTGAAATTCCTATTTTTTTAAAAATTATTTATTTTTAATGTTTTAATTGTGATATCTAATTGATTTTATTAGATTCAAACTATATAAAATAATTATTAGAAGGGAAATTTCAATGATAGAATTATAGTTCAGTACATTCTCCACTACTATTTTAATTTCAACATCAATATTTATATAATGTTATCTCATAAATGTTTTTGGTAGTTCTTAACCTCAACTTTCTCAGGCTCCTATGTAAAATCATCAATTTTTGAATTTTTGAAATGTACCTTTACCATCTGTGTCATCCAATTACTCAGCACATTATCTTCAATTTACAAAATCCAGATATTCTTTTCAAAGTATTAATAATCAGTTTCCAAATCTATTCCCTTATAAGTGAGGACATGCATTGGGTTTGGCATGTACTTTTTTACCAAAAAAGATATAAAAACATCATGAAATTTTGATATTCTAGGTGTCATTGTGAAATAATAAGCCATACCTCCAACTATCTCCATAATTTCAAAAGGTCCAATTTACTATGGTCTTAGTTTCCTTTTATTCTCAAATCTTATACACCCTTCCATGGATATACATTCATGAAAACATGATCTACCACTTGAAATTCCAAGTCATTCATTGGATTATTGGAATATCTCTTTTACCTACGTTGAGTTACACTGATATGATTTTGAATTTTCATTACCTTTTTCAAAGTTCCCCATATGCTCTGGGCCTATAAGAATCCTTTCACCAACTTAACCCTGACAGGTTGGTGTTTGACATCTCCTCCAATATAATTTAATACATGGTGTCATTTGAATACATGAATGGAAAATATTATTGTAGTAAAACTCTACCTCAAGTAAATAATGATCCCACATACATTGAAAATTGAGTGATTATGATCTCAACATTCCTTATAATGTTTTTATGGTCTATTTAGACTATCTGTTAGTTTGTGGGTGATAAAATGTGCTCAAAAAAGCTCAGTGTCAAAATATTTCTAGATACATTTATAAAATTTCAATTTAAATCATTGGTAAAGATTAGACACAATTGAAATAGTTTCTCCATTTTGTATTAAGACATCATTAACATAGATTCATCTAAGGGGTCTAGTGGAAAATATTCCATTATACTGTGGAAATGTACAGATTTGGTATATCGATCAACAATTACCGATATTGCATCATTTTGTCTTGGTGTTTCTGGTAATCTAGTAACAAAATCCTTTGTTATTTTATCCCATTTCCATATAGTAATGGGTAGAGGATTCATGAATCCTCTAGGATTTTGTCTTTCAGCCTTCACATATTGAAAAATCGAACATCGTGATATATAATCAAATATTTCTCACTTCATATTATCCCACTAGAAATATTCCATCAAATCTCTATATATCTTAATGATATCAGGGTGTATAATGAAATTTGAGCTTTGTGCATCATCAAATGACTCACTTTTTTTTGTTAGGTCTAGTGGGAACACATAGGCTCCTCCCAAATTTCATAATTGCTCACTCATACAAAAATTATGTCAACTTCCAATCATTTACATCTGTAGTTTTCTTATAATGATTCTCATCATAAATCAGAGAACATTTTATCCCTTCTAATAAATATAGATGGGAAACCAATTGAAAACATAATTATTTTTCAAATTCATTGATAATTTCAATAACCATCTTTTTTAAATCCATATATACAGGATCCTTGTTAATTCTTATATTGTTTAAAAATTGATGATCCTTCTGGAACAATGCATCTGCTACATAATTATCCTTCCCTGTGTGGTATTGTATTTAAAAATAATAATACATGAGTAGCTTGAGCCATTTCCATTGTATCATACTGATTTCTTTCTATGAGAAGATATAATTCAACCTATTTTGATCCATAAATATCCCTCAAATTTCACCGTAGAGATAATTTATCCATATCTTATGAGTAAAGATTACGGCTTCTATATCAATATCATTAGTTTTATAGTTTAGTTTATGAGTTTCTAACTACCTTAATGCATAGGCAATCACTCTATCATTCTCCATAATGATACATCCAAGTCCTTCCTTAAATGAATCACTATAAATCATAAACCCACCATTTCTCGATAGTTGATTCAAGACTAGTGGATTCATTAGTATCATATTCAATTCATTAAATAATTATTCAGAATCCTTTGTCAATATAAGTTTAACCCATTTTTGAGTAATCTTGGTTACCGGGTTAGCTAATCGGGAGATGTTATTAATGAAATGCTGATAATAAACTGCTAAACCAATAAAACTATATACCTTGGATTTGTTTACTAGTATAGACCATTCCAAAAATATATTTTGCTTCATAGGATCAACTGAGATTCCATCCTTTTAGACAACATGACATGAAAGGAAATAGTTTAAAGCCGAAATTCACACTTTCTAAACTTCCCATATAACATTTTTCTTTTAAGAGTCCCTAGAACAACCTGAATGTTGTTCTCATAGTCCTCATAGCATTGGGAATACATCAATATATCATCAATAAAAACCATAGAAAAGTCATGAAGATATTCCTTGGACACTCTATTAATTAGATCCATAAAAATGTAGGGTGAATTACCTCATTCAAATTTCATTATTGTAAACTCATAAAATCCATACCTATTTTGAAATGTTTTTATTAGAATATCATCCTTCCTCACATGTAACTGATGATATGTTAATTGAAATTCAATCATTGAAAAAATATTAAGTTTAGTGAAGTTGATCAAATAAATCATCTATGTGACCTAAGGGATACTTTTTATTGATTGTAAAATCATTGATTTATCAATTTTTAGTGTAGATCCCCATCGATACATATTTATTTTTGAAATAGAAATCATGATATCCCTATTAAGAAACACTATGGAAAATAAATACTTTATCACTCAATTCCACTAGTTGTAACTTCCACTCTATTAATTCCTTAGTAGCCATTCTATAAGGTGACTTTGATACAGGTCTTGCGCTAGGAATTAAATTAATAAAGAACTCATATTTACACTCTAGAGGATTTCTTGGTAAATCATATTGAAATACATCAATTCATTCTTTCACAATAGGTAAATTTTATATTTTATTATTTCCTAACTTATATGTAGATGATGTTTTCTCATCCTCTCCAAAATTTCATTTAAAAGAGCTATTATATGTGGATCTGGATAAGAAATATACTAAAAATAATTGATTCTATATCTTCCTTACAAATTGTAACTTACTTATTACTGTAATAAATTTTCACATTATAATTTGAGAACAAGTCCATTCCAAGTATTATATCAATACAAACCATTGACATTGTGATAAGGTTTGCAACTAAAACATATTTATGTTCCATAAATAGGTTGGACCAACACATCTGTGTGGAAATGCTACAACCAATAAGAGTTTTTAATAAAAAATAATTCATTAAATAAAAAGATAAATGTCTATTTTTTTCAGCAGTTGTGATCACATAAACATGGATTTGCTGCATATGACTTTTTCTAGAGAATTTTTTCATTAGTATTTGGATAATCATTTTCATATTGTCCCATATCTTTGTAATTGTATAATTGAACATTGGTAGGTTCTTTATTTCTATTAAATCAAATTATCGGTCTCCTTTTTTCTCCACACATGTAACAAACACCCATGACCTTCTGGAAAGTAGCAATTTTTTTCTTACCACAATTATCACATGTTGGAAAATTCCCAATTTATTCTTCTCTTTATCTTATATTTTATATCTCACCATCTTCTTTTGTTTCTTTCCTTTAAATTTTTAAGATATATAGAATTCATTCTATAACCTGATAGTAAATGAGAATATATTGTAATATGATCATAAAATTTTAGGAGACCAGTGACCTTAAAAATATGGTTTTCAACCATTAATGAATTAATCAATCTTGCTACTTGGATTATATATATTGTCTATGACATGATTTTCTAACCTTGTGAAGTTGTATTTATACTTTGTATTTTTTCATCCTCTTTTTGGTTTCAGAATCAATAATTTCCTCTCAATATCAGATCGTTGTTTGCAGGAAAATATTTTTCAAGGAAAACTTCATTGAAATCATTCAATTACATATATTCTATTTCATCATCCCCTTTTTTTTAATCAATTACCATCACAGATCTTTATCTCATAATAGTCAATAAAATACCATGATAACCTTACCCCTTTGATTAATTCCCAAAGATAGAAATATATTCTATATGGAATGTATCCACTACTCTACTAAAAATGGTTTCATCATCCCATTGAATGATGGTGGTTGTCATTTCCTAAATAGGACTAACATTTCCTCTCTATATTATGGATCAGGAAGATCCATATGGGTAAGGTTATTTTTCATAATCTGAGTTAGCTATACTAGTATAGTTATAAGTTTCTCACCACCAGTTGCAACTCGGGCAACCATATGATTATCATGCACATGAGGGAAATCCTTACATGGGTTGCACATGTTGATACAGTTTCCATTTCTTATAATAGGATCGATTTATAAATAATGGAATACACCAAATTATGTTATAAATCACAATACATAATAAAAAACTATAAAAACCATTAAAATAAATTCAAAATTTAGGCATAAATAATCTCATAATAAAAAACATGGTTTAATAGGGACATATTTAATTTTAACTAATTCATAATGGTTTGTAATGGAAGTGTGAACAATACTAAGGATATCCTATAGAAGTGTCAAACTAGGTGTTCAGTAATGCTAGTTTTGGTGTACTACATCACCTTGAGTCAGGCTCAGGAATCATTGTCGGCGTAGAACCCCTAGGTAGATATGGGTCAGAACCACTCCCACTAGTAGTATCCAGATAAGGATGCATTTCCAGCAATACCCAAATAATCTATACCTTACCAAAATTCTCGGATATTCTTATAGGATTATTGGCAATGTCTATCTTATGATTATGTTCCCTAATCAATATTTTATAAATCTTGTTTCCTGAAATTCTACAAATCTTCCTTTGATACCAACTGTATGGACCTAGACATCGGTTTTCTAGAGTCGGTTCCATACTTCATTACATTAACATAATAAACAAGGATTTCACAACACAACTGAATGATTTTTTTTGAACCCATATTACATACATAATCATTATATTAAAACATGAAATTAGAAACA
This sequence comes from Viscum album, assembly GCA_963277665.1. Lineage (NCBI taxonomy): Eukaryota > Viridiplantae > Streptophyta > Magnoliopsida > Santalales > Viscaceae > Viscum > Viscum album. The sequence continues at coordinate 680,827,221 of OY728139.1, read as the reverse complement.
ACATAGTAACTCAATTGGAAACATTCATAACTCCTAGATTATCCCTACTAACCATTCAGAATATATATATTTTCCTTTTAGGGAAAAGAATAATAATAAATGGTTGATCTCATATGATTAGTAATGTTATGTAAAAAAGTGTAGGCATAAATAATAAGGCATGGAGAATAACTAAAATAATACATTCCAATATATCATAATCATGGGCATAATAAGGAATACATAAAAGTGGAATTAATAGTGTTATACAAATAATCAAATGAATCATAACCATGTATGTTCTACTAGTATAATAATCCCATAATTTATCAATTACTAATATTATAATGAGGATATGTATAGTGATGAACGTCAAAAACATATCCTTAAGGCCACAACCAAGACACCAAAAAATAAGGGTTTAAGGCCTCAACTGAAATCTATTTCTATTTTGTCTCACATGAAATATCGATACATCGAGGGGATATAGTGGGACCCACCCATCACATTATAAGTCTAATTGATTCCTCATATGAATGAGGTTAAACATAAACAATGTATACATAAGAAATATAAATAACATTCCCTAATCAATAAACACACTCACTAACCATTATGTGTACTATGGTGAATGGTACCAAGATAGAAAATCCACAGTCAAAATGATCATAATCCATTTAATAAAATATGGTATATGATAATAATAAGAGATAAATTTCAATAATCCAAAAAATTCAATAGCGGTGTTGAAATAGATGAAAATACTCTAATAAACCATCGATGTATTCTTAACAGAAATACACATTTTATTTTAAAAAAAATTTCTTTTGAAAAAAAAAACATTTTTATTAGTCATGATTGTGTGTATAAAATATGAAATGAAAAAATATTTTTTTTCATGGAAAATTTACTGATTTTATAAAAATAATTGTTTCTTAAAAAATATTATGGATGATACTTGAGATTTGGTATGAAATCGAGACGTTTTTTTAATCTAGATTGTGTATCATAAATAATTTTAAGGGAACCTTGAAAAATGTAATTATTATAAATTAAAGATGGAATGATCTAGAAAAAATAGTATGGAATGTATAAATAAAATTTAGAATAATTATATAGAAATAAGGATGTATTATATTGTTGTATATAGGGAGAAAACACAAACCGAATGAAAATGGAGGTTTGGGAAGAAACCCATACCTTATGTCTGAAACTATTCTACACTTGTACTTAACATCCTAGAAAATCATAATTAATTAAATAATTAACTCAAAACCTTTTTAACATAAATTGGATTCATTATAGTTTTACTATGTTCATTTTTATAATTTTTTAATATTTTTAGTGTTTTATTTCATCGTTTGAGAGAATTTGGTTTCTTGGATTTCATGATCAGTTTGCATGTTTATATATAATGAAGTTCATTTAAAATGAGTATAATTTTCTAGAATTGGAATTATATGTTATTAATGAACATCTATAAGACTAAATGTTCTATAGTATTTTTTTAGATATGAGGATGATTCATTAGATTGACCATTGATTACATTCATTTAGATCATTTTAGCAGTTTTTCAATAGACATGAAATGATTTTTCATTATTAATTAATATCATGTGTGTATAATGGTTATATAATATTAAATAAAATGTAATAAATATATTAATATTTTTTTGACCCAAAAATTGGTATTATGAACATCCTTCAAGGTGTTAATTAAAATGAAAATGAATTTTCTAGGATGTCACTAAAATGATACATCAGAGGGGATGTATTCATTTATAAAATAAAAGAGAGAGGGAGAGAGAAAAGGGTTGGATTATAGAGATTCAATTAACATGATAGCATTCAAATTTTTAAATGATACTAGAGTTATAATATCACTTTGGATTGGGGAGGTGATTGTTAAAATAAAAAATAAATAAAATTAAATAGAAAATAAAGGAAAATAAAGAGGATTTTTATCTCTTGAAATATCCTCCTTGAGAACCTTATTAAGGGAGTCAGTTTTGGACTTTTGATAAGACCAAGAGCTCTTGGATTGGGGGTAGGTACTTGGGAAGGAGATCGAGTATAAATTGGACAAGTATCAAATCGTGGAATGTGTGGGGAGAAGTGGTTGGGAGGTGTGGTATTTATAGTGTAGGAGAGGGGGTATTTTTGAATTTTTTTTCATTATATTATTATTTTGGATCAGGATTATTAATTTAATGAGAATTTTCATCAAATATATAAAAACAATGAAGGAGAGTTCGAGATATGGGATTATATCAGCCATACATAACATATGACTCAATAATTCATGTATTTTACATTTATTATAAATTATCATATATTATTATTCACCAAAAAAACCATTTTTGATGTGTATAATAATCAATTAATCCCATTTTATGAAAATAATTTTCTGAAAAAGATAAATTAGATTTTTAATTAAAATATTCATTTGTTCAATAAAATACCGATTTTAAATTTCTAATTTATTTTATAACACTCTAAAAAATTTACTAAGGTCTCATAAAAATATCCTAAATTCATAAGACAAAAAATATTAAATCATTATTACATTTTATGAAAATAAATTTTCTTTTATATCTTTTTGTTAACTATAAAATTGTGATTAAATATTTATGAGTTATTAAAATACAAAAAGTTAATTAATAATTTTTTAAAATATTCATTAGCTTATACTATAATATAATTATATCATAATTTCTTGAATAAGTTTCGAAAATTTTATTTAAACTTTCATTAGTGATGTTACTATTCATTTGGCCGATCTACTATTCATACAGGATATATTTATATTTATATGGTCAAGCTACTATTTCATCCGTGTGAGTACCTAAAAATCTAAAAATACAAATTTTTTATAAGTTATTCATTTATAAAGATTTTATTGTGTTCTCTTTGTGATTTTATATGATTTATACTACATAAAATAACTCAAACAAGGAAAATTTCATTTGATAGAATTATAGGTTGTTACAACTCCGAGCAAGATCTTTAGTTTTAAACTAAATCATTCCAATATTAGCATTATGATCTAACCAAGGAATATATAATTTTGGGATAGATTTAAATAATATATTTTTTATGGATTGTAAACCGCAAATAGAATTGGAAGTGTGAAGAAGGAAGTAGTGGAGGTGGTCTTTTATAAGTGGGGGAGAAACATAGTAGGCATTTTTTAAAAGAATCTCTTAAACTGACATTAATATCAAACCAAAATCCTAGAAAGTAATTCATTATCAAACCATATAGGTTATATGGTTTCAATATAGACATCCAATGTGTTTTGGAAATGTTTTTAGTTCATTTTAACCCATATATTTTTTATTTAACACTAGGTAAACCAATTATTTTACTTTAACTATGGCAATCAATTTTTACTTGTGCTAATATTCATAATAGTTAAAAATTATTATTTCCTTATTTTATTATATAAATTATTCTTATTAAAATTTTTCAATCAATTTTTGAAAATTATATTCACAATGTGGAAGAAATCAATTTAAAATTAAACCCGCATGATGTGAGAAAAATGTGGTTTTCTACAGGAAAACATTTAAAAGTTTATATTGTTTTTATCTTATAATTAGACATGAAATTGAATATAATGATCTAAATTTGTCAAATTTTTATATACTTGCTCTAATATTTCATTAAAAACAATTCAAAATATAATTTCACCATTTATATATTTTATATGAATATGCATTTTTCAAGAAAAATCTAAAATTTTCACTATTTATCAAAACAAATAATATTTTCTAAATATTTTAAATTTTTCTCCAATGATAATTGGAAACATAGAATTAAAAAATTATATTTATTTTATAAAATACATTTTCTAAAAATTTTAAAATTTATTTTAAAATTATGTGAATAGAACGCGACTAACCAACTTATTTGAAAAATATTTATTTTCATAAAAACATTACATTTTGTTTAACATGATTATTATTTTATTTCCAATAAATATATAGCAATTTAATTTATCTTATGCATGTGTAAACCATATAATATTAATAATTTAGTTATTATTGTTCATAATCACCAACTTAACGACTATGTTATAATATCTATCTTTAAATAACCAACTTTAAATGGAGTATCATGTTTTGTTTAAACATGTTGTTGCATGAATAAAGAGTTAAGGAAAATATTTAATTTATTAAATAAAAAATATATTTTAAATTATTAGGGTGTTACACTATCTTCTAATCCTGGCGTTGGGATTCATATATGTTATCCAACATGATTTTATACTTTTAAAATCATGGGGTGTTACATTTTCTCCAATAAATAAATTGAGTGATCAAAATAGAGTCACGATATCTATAATCAAGGGTTTAAAATTTGAAAATAATATTCTTGAACCCCCATATTAAGAAATTGTTAATAAAACATCTCCTTGATAATAGAGTAATGGAAATTTGAAGGCCATCCGTAAAAACTAATACTAGGTTTCCCATTATGAGAATATTGTTGGAAAGTAAAGAAATGAACATGGAGGAAAATAATATTTCCCAAGGCTAAGCAGAGAGTTATAAATATCATTAGTCAGATGAAAGTTAATGTTTAATGGAAAGTTAATAGCTATAAATCGATAAATATTTTATGGTAATGATGATAATATGATACCATTTTAAGCTCAATATCAATATTTTAAAGTCGAGAGATTCTTCTATGATTATGACTATGAAAATAAGAAAATATACAAACTTGATATATTTTTATTTTATAGGGAAAATTTAAGCTTTTAATTTTACTTTGATTATTTTCCACATCATTTCATACTATAATAAATGAAAATAAAATATGCATTTTTTATCCCTCAAGAACTAAAATTTTCTTATATCATATCATAATATCCATAAAGAAGTAACAATCCTTTTATATTTTTAATATATAATACTCAATAGTATAAACTAATTTTTAACATAATCTATTCCATATTAAAGTATCTATCAAATAATTTTCTTAAAAATGTGTTATTAACTAAAGAAAAAAATATGTCGATGGTAGTCACTTCACCGTTATCTCCATTTGATTGTGGGTTTAATCCCTAATACCTTCCCATATGTGATGGGTTGTCATGCGAATTGTATGTTTTCCATTTTCTAAATATATATTAACATATTTCCTATAATGTTACAAAATACTAATAGACCATAATTTCCACAACATCATATATTATATAAACATTTAAGGTTAAAAATACCATCATAAAAATAGTTTAATCATTATTATATAAACATCAAAATCAAATTAAAGGTTATCCACACTCAATCATGTTTTTTCTAAGAAGTTAAACATTCCCCTAAATCATTTTTCCTGGTCATTGGAACCATTAAACATTTCTCTAAAATGCATAATCAAATATTACTACATTAAAATCCATATACATATAATAATTCTTATAATGATAATATCATTAAAAAAAATAATTTTACGCAATATTTAATATATCCAAATACACAAGAAAATTAATCATTAAACTTTGTTTGAATCCATATCATGATCTTGTCCTTGAAACCAAAGATTCTTTTGAAGAATATTACAATGACACTTGGGGAATTGGATGTAATAGTTCCACATATCATTATAGTTAAATCACATTACTTTGGGGGCTTTTCCAATACCCTTTCATTTATGAGAATGATATAATTGTTATCGAAACATAAATAAAACTCATTATCCTTTTAGAATGTACCAAGGTGATTCTTTCCATAAGTATAACAAGTGGTAAAATCATTAATTCGTTTATTTCCAATATATTTTATTATATCTATTAATCTTTATATCTTGATTCCCTTAAAAGATATGATATATGTAGAATTATTTATCTACCTTGATATCACATGATACAATGTCCTCATATGATGAGATATTTTTGGAGACGAGTTCCCTTTAAAGAATATTCTTAATCCGTTAAAAAAAAATTATAAATATTTTTCATTTGATAATGTATTTAGTCCACATCATTCTTTTTAAAACTTGAAATCTTGGCATCTTGATTAAAAGCATTTACCTTTAATTATTTTTTGGACTGAAGAACAGTCTTCCAATAATCACTCATTTTTCATGAGGAAAATATTTTTGAAATAAGATTACATTGAAATCCTTCCATTATATGTTATAAATATCTTCTTCATTCTCATTATTTTAGATCAATGAACACCATTGATATGTATCAACTATGATATGATAAAATTCCATGAAATATCTATGCATTTCACTCCTTAAATTGTGATATATCTTCTATATAGAACATATCCATCGATTAGCTAAAAATAGATTTGTAGTATCATTAAATAATTGATATTTCTGAAAAATAAAGAAGTCTAACATTGTTAGACTATGTGGTGGATCATTAGGATGCTCCATACGAGAATGATTATTTATCATAACCAGAGTAACCTTCCCCAATATGGTAATAATTTGTTCAGTTCCGACTCCAACATCATTATCTTTACTAGGGGGAAAATCCCTACATGCATCACACACATTGAAAAAACTCTCATTACTTCTGTGAGAATCCATTTATAAACAATAGATTAGATCATAAAATTATTGTACATAATTTATAATCCCAAAACTAATGAAACACAAACAACATTTTGATAAATCAATGCATATCTAATCTCATAATAATAAAAATGGATTCTTTAAGAATATCATTATTTTCTAATCCTTCATAATGGTTTGAAAATAAAATTTGAATTATCCTAATAATATACCATGGGGGTGTCAAACAAGGTGTGTAGTAATACTCTCTATTGTTCAATAGGAGGTTGTTGACTCAATCCTAATGTTCCCTTTTCGGAGTTCTTACCCATAGGTATAATTGCACTAGAACCACCACCACTTAAATTATCCAGATATGGATTCATTTCTAGGAAAGCCTTATATTCTCATCCTTAAACAAAATTTAGGATGTTCATCTATAATTATCCTACAATTATATCATTGGGTTATATTACCTAATATATGTTTCCCTAAATATGTTTCCCAATTTTTTTACTAATCATTCTTTAATTCCAACCATAGTCACCCCAATCATAGTAACCTAAATCCAGTGGTCACATTATTTCATTGGAACTAGATACACTGAATTCCATTGCAATAGATGGAACTGTATAGTAGAATTGGTAAACTAGATACACACATGAAATTCACATTAAATTTTTAGACATAAAAGTTACACATATTTTTCTTTGAGATCTATATTATTCCCCATGGTATATCCCTATATACTAATCAAAAAACACTTCCATGTATCCTAATAAAAATAAAACTTTTTAAATTGATGAGCTTAGATGTTCAGTAAGGGTATGCATACAAATAATCTATGAATAAATCAGAAATAATTATTATGGAATTGTATATAACTAAAAAAATTGTTTAATATATATGTTGAGCTTAATATGTCATGAATAAATTATGATCAAATAATTACATATATATAATCACATTAGAATTAAACTTATAGTTGTATATTCTAACTAATTGAATATTATCATGGAATATAAATGACTTAATTCATAATGATGGAATGAATAATGTAATAAATCTTAGAAATTCCTTTATGAAATACTTCAAAGACTTCTTACTAACATTTACTAGTTCCAATACATGAGACAAAAATAACTAAGTCCTTGGATAAATGCCTAAAAGTTTTTTTTATCATGAGGCCTACCAATTCATTGAGGGGATATGTAATGTTTCACCACTTATCACGTAATAAATCCAAAAATATCCTCATATGAAAGGTTTGAAACACAATAAAAGGAACCATTATTGTTGAAAAACTACCATATTAAATGTTTATACAGAATATATTCAATAAATATAATCAAAATCCATCCATAGTTATATGGGGAATGCTAATAAAGTTGTACAACCCCAATAAATCTTATCATAAATAATCTGGTGAAATAATATGAATGGTATCTATAAAACATATCCCTAATGGATAATAAGTATAATAATGTTTCTATTTATTTGATGAATAGAAATACTAAAAAGATGTCATTAAAATAATTTATGAGGAAAATTCCATTTCCAATTAGAAAATCAATTTTAAAAAACATTAATTTTTTTAATTATACTATTGTATGAATATTACCATTTAAAAAATGGGAATAATCCATTAAACATTTACTGTTTATGGTAGAGTAAAATGTTTTCATGATTTACACATTAAAAAATGGTTTCATCCACATTTTCTATAAAATAAAAATGACCATTCTTTTAAAAATAATTTACGATTCACTTAAAAAAAATAATAATGAATTAATAAGTATAAAATTATATAATATATCCTTTTTAAAGGATACTATCATTTTGGATTGTTCATGAAATTGTTTTAATGGAAAATGATTTTTGGCCAAAGAGACAAATTAAGTCATATTTTATTAAAAACAGTTTGTCAATAATTTTATTTACCAAAGAGTAAAATAATGGTATTATTACTTGAAAAAATTATTTAATAATAATATTATAATAAAATATATTGAGTGGATGATATAAATATAAAATAATTCCACCAGTGGATGCTTGTGCAAAAAAAATTCTGAATAATGATGACATTGTGAAATATACCCTTACCAAATCAGTAACAATGAATCATATTCCATGTAAAAGAAATAACATTAAATGAAACATTAAATACAATTTATATATTTATCTTCAATATATATCTTATCAAAAGGGGTAATATATACACCACATAAAGGAATAATTAGGGAATATGGAATATCTCTCACAAAAGTAAAAGAGACATGTGAATCTTGTACCACTTATTTGAAATAACTCATATGTGTGAAAACCTCCTATATAATAAATAGAGGTTTATTAAAAATATATTATATTAACATAAAATTATATATCATACTATATATTTTTTACTTATATTCATTCACTATTCATTTATTAAAAATTCTTTATTAAATTCACTATTTCTTGTGATAATTTCTTTGTTTTTCATATGTGTTTTAGTTTGGTCATTTTGGTCCTTTTAATTTGATCCTAGTTAAATAGTATATAAAATTTTAACGATGATATTAATATCATATATTATCATTATATATTTATTTATTTTAATATATAAAAGTTAGATACTGAAAATGGATTATACTATTCAGGGAGATGGTAGGTTGTACGTATGCTTGAAAGTTGTTTTCATTTTTATTAAATGATAGAATGAAAAGAAAATAATCATTAATTAACCATAATAAATTCATTACTATGTTATCTATATAATTTAAATTAATAATACATATCCTTAACACTATCCATGTAAAAATAAAATTAATAACATTTCACACAGCTTTGTGGAGGCCATAATTCACATGTACACATGAGTGATATTATTATTTTTCAATGGATTTTAATATAAAATTTTATAATTGATATTATATTTCCATAATTTTTTAGATACTATATATAAAATAATTTCGTTATGTTTTATCTTTACTACCTTCCATCGAAAGTGTAAGTGAAAGAAATCAAATCACTTCGTGAGGTGGTAGTCTGCCGTACAAATGACTAATGATATACCACCCATTAAAGAATGGAATGTAATATGTTATATGTCAAATAATAATTAGATAATTATAATAATATCATAAATATAATATATAAATATGTTAAATCACCCATTTTATCGATCCTTGAAAGGAGGTGATATAAAATAAACTACACAAGTACGCGAGGCTGCAGTTCACCGTAAACATGATCAATGATTTCCATTTACAGTTTATTGAACTAGAGATGGATAAAGATAATTAAATTGATGTAATAAAATCTCATTATATATTTTATACTTATTTTTTTTTATATTTTTGAAATAATTATAAGGATTTATAATTAGAAGTAAAATGAAAATTCATAGTTAAAAATATTACCTATAATTTGAGAAACCTATTTTTGTTTAACCTAAATCCATCCTATATTAGATTTATGATATAAAAAAGGAATCTAGGATGTGGGTAGTGATTAATTTAATGTATTTTTGTACAATTTGTTTTAGGTAAATGTCTTCATAAGTGTGTATGGTGGAGGATATGGGGTGGACTTTTATATGTTGGGGAGAGGATACACATGATATTTTCAAAACAAATAAATTACACATATTTTTAATAAAAAAATCTTCTAAATTGGAAATTATATAATCATTGAGGTGATAGTATCCATATATAGACTGAAAATGGGATTAGTACTTGTTGGAAGATCATTTTAACCCTTATCGTTTTTGTTTAAACCCCGATAAAACAATATTTACTATAACCAGGGTAATTTATTAATACTATTTTCGCTAGTAATTATACTCAAAAATTATGTTCACTTTATTATATAATATAAATAATGGTTATTAAAAATTATAAATTAATATTTTCAAAATATATATGATTAATGGGAATAATTCAATATAATATTAATCCCACAAACACGATGAAAAAGAAGGTTTTGGAATAGAAGACATTCAAAAGTTTAAAAAGGTTCTTTATCAGAATTTAAATGAAATTGATTCTAATGATATATATTATTAAAAATTTAATATAATTTAACTAATTTTACTTTAAATTTAATTTACAATATAATTCAAGTATTGAAATAATTTAATTGAATTTTTTCTAATAAAAATATGTATTTTTCACTCTTCATCAAATAATTAATGTTTCAATTTTTTATCAATATTTACCAAATTATAATGTGGAAAAGCAGATTAAAATAATGAATTTTATGTTTTCTAATAAATTTTTTAAAAATGGTAAATATTAATTTTCAATTATGTGTTCAAATTGTGGGTGATTATCCTTTTAGAAAAATACAACTTTTTATAAAATATGTATTTTTCATTCAAATGTTTATTATTTTAAATCTAATAAGTATATAACCATTGAATTTATCTTATACATGTGTGAATCATATTATTTTCATAATTTATTAAGTAATATGTATACCCTCTAACTTAATAGCAAGGTTATGATGGTCATGATAAAATAATAATACTTTAATATAGTATCACATTTTGTTTAAACCAAATATTCTGTGCATCAAAAGTTTTTGATGAGATTGAATTTAATTAAAAATGAATATATTGTAACATCTCAGGGTGTTAAATTCCCTTTATATGATTATTTTCACATGTCATATATTCAATAAAACATGATTTTCATTTTTTAAAATATTTGGGTGACACTAATTACATCACTTAGAAAGACTAAAGCTAAGGAACCATTTTATTATGGTGATTATTAGTTAGTCTTTCTTCATGATGGGAGAAATGTTTTCATTTGGAAGTTCAATCCATATTATTTTTTATGTGTTTGGAACTTTTATTGGGGTGTTTACATTAAATTTTATGCTTGAAAATGAAACTATTAAATAAAGTGTAGAAACCATCCTTTGAGCACCAAGTGTGTAATCTAGTGATAAATACATTTGGATGAAAATTTGTGTGGATGAGAAAATGTGGTGTTGAGTAAAAGTGTATCTAAATTTATTAATAAATATCAAAACATGATATATTTGAGGAAAAAATTATAATGTCATAAGACTATATATTCATGTTTAAGAATCTATATCTGCCTCACAAAGAATCTAAGTATGTGACATTAGAAACTTTGTATAAGTCATTGCAAGCTCTAGAATGAAAACATGGAAATACAATATATTTTTATGAGTAATTATTCATTTATATTTGTGTCATTAAAAATATATATATTTTATATATAGTCTTAATATGTGTAATTCTCATTACTAATTTTTGAGAAAGTTGATGACTCAAATAATCATTGAAGGAGTGAATATCAGCAAATGAATATAAGGAAAAAATGGTTTGAAAATTCATCTTAAATTATTGAATAAATAAAATGATTCTCAAGAACACATATTCATGGAATTAAAATATTATTATCAATACAAATTTTAAAATTAATGATGATATTAAGGGAAGAAAATTCTTTGAGGACACTTCATGACTAATAATATATCCATTTTCAAAAGGAATCATCCATTTCGAAAAGATATGTTCACGTACGCACATGATAATTTATAATAAATGTGATAGATTTAATAGAGATTAGCATAAGTAAAGAATATATAGATTTTATGGATTATGACTAAGGAGTATTTAACTAATATTTAAAATGAAAATAAGATAGGAAATATATTATAGAATTAAAGGAAAATATTTTCCCGAAGGATTTAAATTAGTGGAAAAGGGCCCAATGCAGTGTCGGGGAGATCTCGATTGATATTCTACTCATATTCCGGCTTGTGTCTATTTTTGTGTTTTATTTTACTATTGTAATTTCCCCTTCTCATCTATTTTTAATAATAATTAAAGAAACATATTTCTTATTGGATTTAACTTGGTGGAGATTCAATTATTCATTTAGAAAATAATTTTCACATGATATCTTTTTCGAATAAAAAATATGGGAGGAACAATAGATGAATGTGTGAAGAAACTGAAATAAACTAAAAGGAATTTAAATATTAATTATGATAATTTGAGAGGTTGATACACCACTATATCGAAGAAGAGGATGAATGATTTCAATGTTAAGAGTCTTTACAAAGGTTTTTGGAGAACTAAGGAGAACTAATGTGGGTGAATAAATGGTTCTCAAGGTAAGTTAGATGTACATGTCATAAATAAGTCCATGGTGTACAAGACACAGAGACTTGTACACGAGAATAAGTATATATTTATATATTTTGGGATAAGGTGCATCATTCATAGGTGAAAATAATTAAATAAGAAATCTTGAGGTTTTTCTTTATTAGATTATTTTTTAGAGTTACGATTTCCTTTAGTGGACTATGATTTATAGAACATAATATGACCTATGTTTATGGGACTGTATTGGCCTAGGTTATAAGATACCTTTTTATGAAAGTGAAGGAATCATTTGATTGGGGGACTAACCACCATGATTAGGAGTAGGGTCATATTGGGAACAAAGAATGTAAATTATGTGTTTTATGTATTTTAATTGATTCAATGCATGAGGTTTGGAAATTATAAACTATTATGTTGATGGAGAATTATAAGAAGTACTAGTTTTTGAATAAAAAGGATTCGAAAAATATGATCACTAATTCACCCACACCCGGTTATCAATTGTAAAGGGTATTTATAACCATTATACATATAATTTCATTTTGTGCATATTATAATGTATAATTTAAGTATATCAGAATGCTTGATATAAAAAAAATCAAGGAATATTGTATTATTTTGATAAGGGATTTCACATGGATTTACTTGAGACATCGTGATTTTTTTATACAAGTCACATTATACAACATTCACAGGTCATGACATAGAGAATCACATTTTATGATTCCTATAACACCTTTGAATAAGATTTGTAGTTGAACATTACGATTTAAATTTTGGGAATCCTTTACCTATGGCAATCATTAATTAGGTATCTCATAAAGTGAAATTAATTGAATTGTATACCATTAATTTTTATGAAACAATCATGACTGATTATAGAATTTAAATATACATTTTATAATGTATGATTAAATGTCATAGAGGCTTAGAAAGCATCCCAGAGGCCTAAATATAAATATTATACCTTGAATTATAAGATTATTCATATCTATTATTTGATTCCTTCAAATTTTCCATTATCCCACTACTCTATTATCATCCTGTTTTTTCCATTAAGAGGTAATATCACACCTTATATATGAAATAGAATCCAACTCGACCCTTGAGCAATCCATATCATCCAATAAATACACCATAAAATATGGATTTTGTTGAATACCTCTTAGAGAACCTCATTGAACCAAATTTCTCTTGGAATTGATTATGAATTATGTTTTCAACCAAGTGTTTGATTTTATTTGAATTATTTTTAATGCATTCCATGTCAGTTCTATGTGTTTTGGAAAATTGTATGGTTATCTAAGTTATGTTGAATCAGGTATGGAAAATTGGTGATGTGTCCTGTTATTTTCTCGCTCTTAAATTCTTTGTAAACATGTTTTAATCAGATGTTCATATAAATGGAACGATTTTAGACGTTTTAAGGATCAATGATATGAACATAAGGATGATTTATATTCTATTTAATATTCATTATATAACTATTAAGGATTATTTCAATGTGTTGCAATCATTTTTCTATACCTTGTAAGGATGGATATTTACAGATGAGTGAAATATTAATAATGTACTAGACATTATAGGGATCATACACATAAGTGTAATGATGATCTACATTCTATTTAAACATTATTATCACAATATAAGGATACTATTTTATTATGTAAACATAATTTTAAGTAATGTAAAAATGATTTTAGCATGAATAAGTATCCTTCACTTTCAATACAAATTAGAAACATAGAGAATTATATTTGATGATTCTTTATTGGGTTATAATTAAAAATATCACTAGATTATATAAGAGTAGTGAATCAATTAATTTTCAATGAGTTTAATTTTGATAGTAAATGAGAGTATCATGGGGTGATTTTCATAAATGATTTGAATTTAAATATTTGAAATTACCACACATTAAAAAAACAATTATTTTTCTTGTAGACTTATAGTGATTGAACTTCATGGAATTTCCATAATAATTTATTAAATTATAAAATTTTATATATTTATGAAATTTAAAATAAAAATATCTATGAAAAGATTTTATTTTGAAATTGAATATTAAAGAGCTCTGGAGACCCTGTAGTATTGAAGTGAAAAAGTATTGAAGTAGATCGACCAATTTTTTGTATGTTAATGGTTATGATATTGAGGGAATAATATTATTTTGAAGATTATAATGTTAATTTCATTTAAGAAGGTAGATAATTTTTTCAAGCATGCATTCCCTCATGAAAGGATAGACCATTCTAAAGAATGTTATATGAGACATGTGTTCATACTATGATATTTCTTTGGTTTAGGTAGTCGAACTCATTCATAATTAGATTTTACATTTGATGAAGAAGAAATGAAAATCACTCTGAATATAGGATTCATCCATGAGTGAGGATAATGTATTAAAATTTTGGTTGTGGAATGTTAGAAATCATATCCAGTTGTTGTTGTAAAACATGTTTTAGGATATCACCTACCATTATTTTGTACTATCTATTAGAAAACGTATGATTATTAGAGGTTTTAAATTACTATAGTCTTATAAATAAATATATTATTAGCGATAATATTGGTCTTAGAACGTAGTTATAACCAGTAAATTAGTACCTTGGTTGAATTATAAGTTATACCAACACCTCTATACCCACGATTTGGTAAAACCTTTAGAACACAATCATAATCAAACCTGAATTCAAATGATTTTTTATCATCTATTAGAGGGTTTTTCTATACCAATTTATTTTAAAAATCCTCGATATAGTTTTACTAGAAATTACTACAGCTCAACCCACCATTTTGATCCATAATCCCCTATT
This sequence comes from Viscum album, assembly GCA_963277665.1. Classification (NCBI taxonomy): domain Eukaryota; kingdom Viridiplantae; phylum Streptophyta; class Magnoliopsida; order Santalales; family Viscaceae; genus Viscum; species Viscum album. Next base: position 680,811,786 of record OY728139.1, on the reverse strand, counting down.
ATATGTACACCTTCCCTTGATTCTCTATGGGGTCCTCTCATTGATTGTATTTAAGATATTTCTTTCTTTTATTAGTCAAGAATTTCAAATCGATGGTTTCAAGGTCCTTCATCCATTTTTCCAAGCATTATTTTTACATTTATAAAGGAATAAAAAAACTATGATCCCATTAGTTCACAAATATTTTCAATCCATGGAACTAAGGATTGATTTAATTATATTTTTAATAGTATTTTATAATAAATTTCGTCACATCTAATGTATTATTTTATTTAGTTACTCGCTACCTCTACTTAAATCCAATAAAAAATTAATTTTTTGTGTAAAATAAATTAGGGGATTAAGTAATAAAACATTATAGGTTTTTAATTTATTTTGGGGCGATGAAATTATTCATTGAATAATATTATTTTAATTAATATATTATTAAAAAATTATAATTATTTTCAAACTAATATAGGTGAAATGTTCATATAAGCATTTTGGCAATTAATACAACTGTTCATTTCAAAGTAACCTACAACCTCTAACTAATCAAATATTATTCATTATTTGTTTCATATTCTATGTATTATACTTTTTTTGGTTTCTACTAGTATGAATGGACAAGAATATATTCCATCACATATGATTTTTTGATTCTCTACTAGTATGATATGATACATTTTATATTAGAATTTCTATTTGTATTATGTTATTAGAAATATTATACATACATGTGATATTTAATTATTTTTTTGGTATTATGAATCTATTAATTAACAAAATAATATAAATCAAAAATATGTTTTTCATATTGTGTGGGAAAATATTATTCTTTAATAATTTTTTTAATAAAGACATATGTATATAATTGAGGAATTATTTTATTCCCAAAATAATCATTCAAAACATTCACGAGTCACATGAATTTTGAAATTATTAAAATATTTTGATTTAATAAAATATTTAATTTACTCATACCATTATGGATATAAGTTGAATGTATGATATAGATCAGATTTAACTGAGTTTGAAAAGAAGTTGGACATTTTTTTGATTTTTCATTTAATAATTTATCATATAGATATCTTATAGACTTCCATTATTTTAATTATTTTGGAAGATAATAATCATGTCATGAAGAATTTAGATACCATAATGAAAAGTTTATTTTAAAACAAAAAATAATTTCTAGTATCATAATATAAACAAAAGTCAATCCCAAACCATTCATGATCGAAATGAAAACAATAGAATAGATATTTTGGTATTTTATTGGTTTCTATTTATTAATATTCATAGAAGAGAAAGTATTCTAATGAAACAGATAATTATATGAGTACTCATGATGGAAGTAATGAAAATGATAATGTAGAGTGGGTAAAACAATTTATGGTTGATACTAGGATCTTTTTTTGTTAGACTTGTAGTAATATGACCATGTAGTAATTTTTAATATAGTTGTATCATGGAAAAATAATTTTATGAATTTCTAATATTTATATCTATTATATTTTTACATTTTTGAAGTGAAATCATCCAGATGTTGTAGATATTTACTCAAATCATTACGTGACAAGGAAGTTAATTAACCAGCATGGATTTTCTAAAAATAAAATTCAAGGTTTCCATAATTAATACAGCTTACTCTAGAAGGAAACTGAGGTCCTAATGTTTATAGAAATGTGTTATATCTATATAGAATCCTAATGATGATGGAAAATTATATTTTATTCCATATAAAGTATTATGGAAATTTTATATGATTGTTATGATCCTAAATATTTACATTCATGATGAAATTTTAATAAATATGTTATCATTTTATGAAAATATAATTAAGTATAATGATGTGTTCTTTGATCCTACAAATAAAACATTATATAGAACATTTGATCCACCATATGATTATTCTTTAGTTTATGTGAATACTAATTGGTCGTTTATATCATGTGATGATTTTAATTAATTTTCCCTCATGTATTTTTCTCATAACACATGTCAATTTTTATTTCACATTGATAACCTTCCTCCATGGAAATATATAAGAAAACCCATTAACATTCTTTAGAATACTCATATGTGAACCATAAAATTCTATAAATGACATACATGTGTGTATTAAACCTTTAATATAAGATTTCAAATAACTATAGAATGTTGGTGTGTAGAAATATGATGCTTCTTTGAAATACCAACTTAGAATTTGTCCTATACTTATGTGAATGATAAATGATTTCCCAAATTAGAAAATATTGTACAGATAGAGCATGGAAGGAGAACTATAATTTCATATTTAAATGAATGATACATGATGAATAAGAATTTAATATTTTCATAGTTTTAGTTTCATTGGGTATCACCAATTCATTCCAATGAATCATCCATATAGGAATTATAATTTATGGTCTGACAATATATTTATGACCAAAAAGCCACCTTAGTGTATCTTTGGAACTGATGCGATTAATGAAGTTAAAGATTTCAATTTATCATTCTATAAATTTCATGAAAAATATAAAAAATGGAAGAACGTTTCCGCCGAATCTAAGTACAAAATGGAGAATAAAATTATTCTCATGATTTTTTAACTGGTCAACCAATTTTCACTTCATTTTTATACATAATACTTGTACAGAAAAAATAGGTGAAAATTTTATTTTATTTATTCTAAATTTAAATGTAATTTCCAATTATGATATATGATATCAATATGAAATGGTGGATTTGGGTACTAGAGATGAACTATATCCTTTATAAATAAGAAAAAATAAATGGAATGTTCTATGTGATTATTATGTAATGAATCTTTTAAAGAAAAATATTTTTCATTAAGTAGTAGAGACAATCATCATCCCTGACTGTGATTCAAGAAATATATCAAACAAGTCTGAAAAAAGAGATTTGAAACTAAATTATATGAAAACTCAAAACTATAAAATCATTCTATAGGAATTGATTCCTATATAATTCCTTCATTTTTTTAATATTGTGTTCCCTAGGCCCAACATAAGTAGTACATTAGATTACCATATCATGTATATAGGTACTTATACATGACTTACAATTTCCATAATAGTATTAATATTTCAGTTTCCACTATTTTAATGGTAATATCCATAGATTATTTGTTCTATAAACAGTTAATAGTTGTTCCTAGGCTATTATGAGAACCTTTATATACTATGAAAATAATATGAAACATATTTCATATGGTCTAGATACATCATAATGACAGAACAATGTTTATGGATAATTATTAGGTGATGAGGAAACATTGAGACTAGTTCCCATAAAGTTCACACATTGTGATTACATTCCATCCAAAATGAACACCACATATTTCAGGTTCCATTGGTTGTTTGTATCCATAAACCTATAGATTTATCTCATAACTTTCGATCCTTAACAATGTGTCCCATTTGATCGCATACATTAATGTAAGGAAAAAATAATCACTTTGAATTCTTGGTGGGGTAGCTTGTGTTTGGTGTAACATTGGTTGTATGGAATTGGTTGAATGAACATGATAAAATTTATTTCTTCCAACTCGATGAAGAGATATTTCTGAACTAGTTAATTAGGTTGGTAAAAACTTCATTAAATACATATCCAAAGTAGTCAAAGGTAAATATTTTCATTTAGATCAAAAAATAATAAACCATGAATGGATGATGATACAATATATACATACCTCATTAGAATATATCAAGATACAATGAGAATTTATTACAATTTGTGTTATTAGGATTTTTTTCATTGCTATGAAAATTTTATATCTCTTTAGAGGCCTTGATGGGTTACAAGAATCTACTCACAGTCTGTGTGTAACACCCCGAGCTTCCACGATACGCTTCTCATTCAATAATGCAATAGCTTGCATTGTACGCAACTTCGAGTTCTAAAACACCGCGACTAATCAAAGTAGCCGTTATGAATAGTAATAACCACTTTTTAAAATTATAGAAATTTTATATTTCAAAATGGACTTCATTTTTGTATTCTTAATATCGAAATTATCCAAAGTTGAATTTTTTGTAATTTTCTGAGAACTTCCAATTTTTATGAATAGTGAAAATTACTTAAAAACAACTTTTTTAATCAAAATAATTTATAGTGAAAAATTATACTATTTAGTGGTTTTAAAGTATAATTAGAATATATTTTTACCATTTTATCCAAAGGTGGTCATTAGAATTAATTTAACACTGAAATTGGACATAAACAATTGCCAATCTTTTGATATAAATTGTTTCTTAAAAACACGCTATTTGTTGTAACAGTGGGAATTAATTATAAAATTAATTAATGTAACTTATATATTTGGAATTTTGTAAAATAGACATTATTTTTGAATTCGGAATGTCAATTATAGTTTAGGGTGAAATTTTGGCATTGTTCTGAAAAACTTCAATTTTTGATGAATAGTGAAACCACTAAGTGGTAGTTAAATAACTGATTTTTTGTTTAAATGAAATATTACCACTTCTGTGATTTTATTTTCAAAAATCCGACATACATGGTTTTCATTAACAAGTAAAATGTGGTTCAATGAGATCAAAATAAATTTTTGGTGAATAGTAATTTTTAAGTTCTTAATCGCGATTAGAGGTAATTAGTGTAGTTTAAGGTACAAATAATGTTTTAATAATATGAGAGGAGCATAAAACTTGTCCTACTCCTATTGGATGAGTCATGGCCGACCAAGAAAACCCATGGGTCAACTTGGGGACCCCATGGAGCCACTTTAGTTGGAAAATGACATTAATATATATTTATTTAATGTTAAAATTAAATTGACACAAACATGAGTTGTTTTACTAAAACAGTTTTTAAGTGGGGTTACACAAGTCCAAAATTTGACTATAAATATTCATTAGAAATCTAAAAAGATTTACTATATCATAGTATTTTGTTTATAATTTTTATACATTAAATAAATTAAATTATTTATAACATTATTATGATGCAGCGATGAACTCATTATTTAACGATTTTAATAAAATGAAAAGATATTGTAAAATCCAAGGCTTACACTTGTCCAAAGACTATTGTATGGGTATATTTCTAACCCTTATCACCTTATCCTCTAATTATATAAGTGTGGGACCTTTATAATCCGAAAATCATTGTATAATAATGTAAACTTTCCTTACTTTCCAAGAGTGCCCCTCCTCTCCACTTATAAAAGGCCCCCACCTCTACCACCTCATTCACACTTTCAAGCCATTTGGATCGGCCAAAATCTGCCCAAATAATCTCCCAACATCCCCCTCTTACTCCTAGAAGCCTCACTTTAGGCATAACTCTTCCCAAAGAAGCCTTTGGCTCAAATCAAAAAGAGTTACCCGATTTTGAGGTAATGTCTTCTCTAATGTTGTTTTGTTTTATTTTTCTTCTCCAACCCCCTAAACTCATTTTATTCATTTATTTTGTAACAAAACCAGTATCCTAAATATACTAGGATGTTGTTATAAGAATTATTCGAGCTACACTTACACACACCTACATCTAATGGTTAAAGAACATACGGTTTCTATGGATGACGAATTTCTGCCTCACAAAACGATGATTGTTCAACACTCATATAACACCTTCAAAGGTGGACATTAAGATGTCACTATTTTTATATATGATATATAATATGTTTATGTTTTACTTATGCTTCTGTATTTCTCATTTATGGCATACTTTATGATTTCCATTATGGGTAAAACACGATAATTTCATTTTAGGCAGTGCGGACTACCGCCCCCTCAAAGTGATTTGAATCGTTAATTCCATATGTGGGATGTATAAAGGATGGATTAAATGGTATTATACACTATGTTATACTGGAATTATATTATACATTTATATCATTATGATTTCGTTCCATTAAATATGAAATTTAAATGAAAGTAGCGTTCATGCGTACGTGCGGCTTACCGTCTCCATGAACGGTGCATTTCATTTCTTACCTCTAAATGTTACGTAATATTATGAATGAATGTATATACTGGATATGTATGATATATATGACATCTAAATCATGAATATAATTATGGAGATAATGAATATTCTACCACATAAATGACTTGTAATTATAGGATGTTTATTGTTGACTCAAGTACCAAAGATCGACAAAACGACCGTTATTAACTTAAATAATTACATAATGTTCATAACATTGTAATAAGTGATATAAAAAGGATAATGAAATTAAAAATTGTTCTTAATAAGGTATATATTAACTCTAGTTTATTATTCAGGAGGTTAAAGAACGGTTGAGTCAAGTCAGACACGAGGTAAGGGAACTTCTAACCCAACTTCCATTCTTTGGGTTAATCTCATACTTTCAAATTATGTCATGATATTATTATGTCTTATTTTGTATTTTTACTTTCTTTATGTGTACCTATAGTGAATACTAATAATATATCTATTTTATTTTAAAAATTATCTTTGTAAGGACTTTGTCTCAATCTCCTTTCATTGAGGCATATTTGGTTTTATACACAAATTTCTTTTATACGGTGTATAAACCCCTTTGACTTTTACGTTTATTCAAAATGAATCTTTTTTATACGAAGCATTTACTAAACGACAAGAGGGAATGTTTTTGTCGTACTTATGCGGCGACAATGACTTCTCCGCCGCCGTGACCATTATTTGAGTTTCGACTTCCTCTACAAGCCATCTTTTTTTTAATGAAAAATAAATTCAATGTTTTAACTTTATTTTATTTTGGTATTGAAAATGGTTTTGAAAGCGTTTTTATTATATCAATGTGTTGTATTGATATCTTGTGATTGAAGTGTGGAAATATTATGTTTCCTTTATGCATGTTTTATGTGATACGATTATGTTATGGTTTATGATATGTTTAAACCTATTCATATGAGGAATGTATTAGACTTAATAAGTGACGGGTGGAGCCCGCTATAGCTCCTCGATGCATCGGTAGGTATCATGAGACAACTAGACGTGGAATTGGTCGAGGCCCTTTCCCAATTTGATTTATGGTTTTGGCCGAGGCCTTAATCATTTTAGACGTCTTGGACGAGGCCTTGACAAAATGTTTCAGAATGTCTGGCATTATACATTCCCTCATTATGAAAGTGGTTATTGATATTGCATGTGATTATTCAACCCGTAGAATATCCATGTGAAGAAGTATATGGCATTATCTCATTTTACTTTTTTCTATATTATGTTGAAGTTCAAGTTAAAAAGGCTTTTGTTTTAGTTATACATTGCCTTAAATGTTAATGTTTATTTATGAAAGATTCCGCAATATTGTTATCCTTACTGAGCATCTGAGCTCACCCCTTTCAATGTTTTAATATTTTCTAGGATGTGAAGAAGTATTTTATGAATGACCTGCAGGGATTGTCAGAAGAGGATATGAGAGTGGACTATGGAGACTTTGTTATTGTAGTTTTTCACTTTATGATGTAATGTAACGTTTACGAATGTATCTAGTGTTTCCAAGGCTACTAAACTAATCTATCTTTCGAGACTTGATCTTTTGTGATCATGCCAATGTTACGAAGTAATGCACCAACTCTGGGTAGCTGGGGTCGGGGCGTTACAGTTGGTATCAGAGGCAGTTTAGTACTAACCTTGGAAGCTAGATTTAGATAAACTCTGATTAGAGCACATATCCCAAAGATAGACTTTGAGGATTAGTATAGAACAACTTCATAGAATTTTGGTATTTTAGAATGTTATGAGTTTCCGAGCAATACATCCCTGTCTGGATACGAGCAGGTAGAGGTGGCTCTGGCACATATGTACCTAGGGGTAAAACCCGAAAACACCGCTTTGAGCTAGACTCGAACGGGAACTGGTGCACGACAATGGGCCTTGCTGCACTCTTGGTTACGACACTCCCGGGGGATATGCTTTGGATAATTCACATTTTCTTTACAAACCACTATGAAGGGTTATGAGTATATACTTCCTCAAAGAAAACATTTTATAGATTATATCCATAAATAGTTCAATTAATGTTAAGTATCTTACAAGTATGTAATTATGTATTTTGATTCATAAACTAATATAGTTTATGCCATTGATTAGAAATGGCGCCTAGTGGAAGGAAATGAAACTGTATCAATGCATGCACTCTGTGTAGGGATTGCCCTCCTGCTCAAGATAATTATGGTGGAGCTAGTGATACAACTGGTGCTGATGAGCTTCTTACCATACTGGGACAACTCACTCAAGTTTTGAATAATAACCTTAATCGTATGGATCACCCTGATCCACAACGTGGAGGATCAATGTTAGACCGCTTCATGAGGCAACAACCACCAACATTTAATGGGGGTACAAATCCGTTAGTAGCTGAGAAATGGATAAACTCCTTAGAGAAAATATTCCATGCCTTAGGGAGTAGCGAAAGGGAGAAGGTTGTCATGGCAGTTTACCGCCTCACTGGAGATGCCGATCAGTGGTGGTCGCTGATTCAAAACACAAAGGAAGATGATGACGTATCGAATATGGTATGAAGGGAGTTCAAAGAGCTTTTCTTAGAAAAATACTTTCCTTGTGACCATCGAGCAGATATGGAAAGGCAATTTCTGAGTCTGAGGCAGAAGAAGGATGAGAATGTCGCAAAGTATGAGGCTAACATTACAAGGTTAGCGAGGCATGCTGCCGATTATATACGAAACCCAAGGAGTAAGATTGATCGTTTCTTTGATGGGTTAAAACCATTTCTCCGTCGAGCTTTAGTATCACAATCCTTCTCATCATACGAAGATATTGTCTCATGTGCTATCAAGACAGAAAAGGAATTCTCTAAGTCTTATGACAACAAAGTAAAGCAATAGAAGAAGAGAACGGTGGAACAAGAGACAGATAAAGGGAAAAAGGGAAAGAAGGATTTTCCATTATGTGATAATTGTGGGAAGAATCACCCTGGTACTTGCCTAAAAGGAATGAGAGTTTGTTATAAATGTGGAGAAAAGGGTCACCAGGCTCGTGATTGCTAGGGAAAGAAAGAGGCTATCAAAGTTGAATGCTACAATTGTAGAGAAATGGGTCATTATGCAAATGAATGTCCTAAGCGTCAGGGAAACTTACCTCAGAAAAGGCCAACGGATCAAGGAAAATCTTATGCTGTTACTACAGTTGAAGCAGAATAACTAATGTATTGGTGCTTTTGGACTCATGGGTTATATTCTGGTTATTATAATAATGTGATATATATATATATAAGGATTGTACTGCAGTACTTGTTGATTTCAGTAAGGTTTTAATATGATGAAGGTAATTATATTTTTAGTATGTGACAATAAGAGAAAATTTACTTTGTTTGGGGAATCTGATAAATTGATTTTGGAATTAAGAGGCCTTTTAGAGAATATCTGGACAGAGGTATATTGGATAATTATAAAGGTTGGAGTGGATTAAGTTGATCTTTGGATAGTATTGTTTATGGTTAAAAAATTTATGAAGATTATTTTTTAGGAAAAGGACAACCTGCAGGGTGGGGCATAACCCATCGCGTCGGACAAAGCTGCAGGAATCGAACCCACAATCATAGTGCGACGGGCCTTTATTTCCTACCACTAGCCTACAGGAAGTCCCTGGTTATTACAAAATAATTTTACTAATCTAAATGGCATGTGTTAACATTTGGAACCTTATACAATTATGATAAATAGAATATTTTTGAGTTCCGTTACCATTTGGAGTAAAAGTTGGGTTTGTGGTAAAAATTTATTAACGAATGAAAGTATACATAACAAGTATGTATATTCCCTTACATTCTTAGTAAATATCCTAAATAAATTCCTCAACATTATAAAAGGTAACTTAAAACAAAAATGTTGTCGGTTAACTTTTCCAACTGGGGATTCAATGACCATTTAACCAATCACAAGTTTGTGATTTTCTTGTAGTTAAACTTTCTCCTAATCCTGTTTTCTATAACTCTCCATCAGACCTTGATGGTTTGTTTCTCCTCCATATCTATATTTTCATAGAATCCTAGAATGGGCTATATCGGGTGACCTTTGTACTTATCTTGCTTTCTTTTAATGTTATATATTTATTAACCTTATTTCCGATGTGGGTTTTCCTCAAAGGTATTTTCTCTTTTCAACCTTTTATTTTCAAAGAAAAATTTCAAATTGCGAGGACGCAATTTATTGAAAGAGGGGAGAATGTAACACCCCGAGCTTCCATGATACGCTTCTCATTCAATAATGCAATAGCTTGCATTGTACGCAACTTCGAGTTCTAAAACACCGCGACTAATCAAAGTAGCCGTTATGAATAGTAATAACCACTTTTTAAAATTATAGAAATTTTATATTTCAAAATGGACTTCATTTTTGTATTCTTAATATCGAAATTATCCAAAGTTGAATTTTCTGTAATTTTCTGAGAACTTCCAATTTTTATGAATAGTGAAAACTACTTAAAAACAACTTTTTTAATCAAAATAATTTATAGTGATAAATTATACTATTTAGTGGTTTTAAAGTATAATTAGAATATATTTTTACCATTTTATCCAAAGGTGGTCATTATAATTAATTTAACATTGAAATTGGACATAAACAATTGCCAATATTTTGATATAAATTGTTTCTTAAAAACACGCTATTTGTTGTAACAGCGGGAATTAATTATAAAAATAATTAATGAAACTTATATGTTTGGAATTTTTTAAAATAGACATCATTTTTGAATTCGGAATATCAATTATAGATTAGGGTGAAATTTTGGCATTGTTCTGAAAAACTTCAATTTTTGATGAATAGTGAAACCACTAAGTGGTAGTTAAATAACTGATTTTTTGTTTAAATGAAATATTACCACTTCTGTGATTTGATTTTAAAAATTCCTACATACATGGTTGTCATTAAGAAGTAAAATGTGGTTCAATGAGATCAAAATAATTTTTTAGTGAATAGTAACTTTTAAGTTCTTAATCGCGATTAGAGGTAATTAGTGTAGTTTAAGGTACAAATAATGTTTTAATAATATGAGATGAGCATGAAACTTTTCCTACTCCTATTGGATGATTCATGGCCGACCAATAAAACCCATGGGTCAACTTGGGGACCCCATGGAGCCACTTTAGTTGGAAAATGACATTAATATATATTTATTTAATGTTAAAATTAAATTGACACAAACATGAGTTGTTTTACTAAAACAGTTTTTAAGTGGGGTTACACAAGTACAAATTTTGACTATAAATATTCATTAGAAATCTACAAAGATTTACTACATCATAGTATTTATTTATATAATTTTTAGACATTAAATAAATTAAATTATTTATAACATCATTATGATGCAGCGATGACCTCATTATTTAACGATTTTAATAAAATGAAAAGATATTGTAAAATACAAGGCATACACTTGTACAAAGACTATTGGATGGGTATATTTCAAACCCTTATCACCTTAGCCACAAATTAGATAAGTGTGGGACCTTTAGAATCCAAAAAGCATTGTATAATAATGTAACATTTCAATCTTTCCAAAAGAGCCCCTCCTCTCCTCTTATAAAAGGCCCCCACCTATACCACCTTATTCACACTTTCAAGCCTTTTGGTTCGGCCAAACTCGGCCCAAATACTGTCACAACTTCCCCCTATTACTCCTAGAAGCCTCACATTGGGCAGAAATCTTCCCAAGGAAGCCTTTGGCTCAAATTAAAAAGAGTTACCTGATTTTGAGGTAATGTCTTCCCTAATGTTGTTTTGTTTTATTTTTCTTCTCCAACCCCCTAAACACTTTTTATACATTTCTTTTGTAACAACACCAGTATCCTCAATATACTAAGATGTTTTTATAATAAGGATTAGAGCTACACTTACACACACCTACATCTAATGGTTAAAGAACATACGGTTTCTGTGGATGGCGAATTTCTGCCTCACGAAACGATGATTGTTCAACACTCATATAACACCTTCAAAGGTGGCCATTAAGATGTCACTATTTTTTTATATGATATATAATATGTTTATGTTTTACTTATGCTTCTGTATTTCTCATTTATGGCATACTTTATGATTTCCATTATGGGTAAAACGCGATAATTTCATTTTAGGAAGTGCGGACTACCGCCCCCTCAAAGTGATTTGAATCGTTAATGCCATATGTGGGATGTATAAAAGAAGAAATAAATGGTATTATACACTATTTTATACTGAAATTATATTATACATTTATATCATTATGATTTCGTTCCATTAAATATGAAATTGAAATGAAAGTAGCGTTCATGCGTACGTACGGCTTACCGTCTCCATGAACGGTGCATTTCATTTCTTACCTCTAAATGTTACGTAATATTATGAATGAATGTATATACTGGATATGTATGATATATATGACATCTAAATCATGAATATAATTCTGGAGATAATGGATATTCTACCACATAAACAACTTGTAATTATATGAAGTTTATTGTTGACTCAAGTACCAAAGATTGACAAAACGACCGTTATTAACTTAAATAATTACATAATGTTCATAACATTATAATAAGTGATATAAAAAGAATAATGAAATTAAAAATGGTTCTTAATAAGGTATATATTAACTCTAGTTTATTATTCAGGAGGTTAAAGAACGGTTGAGTCAAGTCAGACACAAGGTAAGGGAACTTCTTAACCCAACTTCCATTCTTTGGGTTAATCTCATACTTTCAAATTATGTCATGATATTATTATGTCTTATTTTGTATTTTTACTTTCTTTATGTGTACCTATAGTGAATAAAAATAATATATCTATTTTATTTTAAAAATTATCTTTGTAAGGACTTTGTCTCAATCTCCTTTCATTGAGGCATATTTGGTTTTATACACAAATTTCTTTTATACGGTGTATAAACCCCTTTGACTTTTACGTTTATTCAAAAGGAATCTTTTTTATACGAAGCGTTTAATAAATGACAAGAGGGAATGTTTTTGTCATACTTATGCGGCGACAATGACTTCTCCTCCACCATGACCATTATTTGAGTTTCGACTTCCTCTACAAGCTATCTTTTTTTAATGAAAAATAAATTCAAAGTTTTAACTTTCTTTTATTTTGGTATTGAAAATGGTTTTGAAAGCGTTTTTATTATATCAATGTGTTGTATTGATATCTTGTGATTGAAATGTGGAAATGTTATGTTTACTTTATGCATGTTTTATGTGATACGATTATGTTATGGTTTATGATATGTTTAAACCTATTCATATGAGGAATGTATTGGACTTAATAAGTGACGGGTGGAGCCCGCTATAGCTCCTCGATGCATCGGTAGGTCTCATGAGACAACTAGACGTGGAATTGGCCGAGACCCTTTCCCAATTTGATTTATGGTTTTGGCCGAGGCCTTAATCATTTTAGATGTCTTGGCCGAGGCCTTGAAAAAATGTTTCAGAATGTCTGGCATTATACATTCCCTCATTATGAAAGTGGTTATTGATATTGCATGTGATTATTCGACCCGTAGAATATCCATGTGAAGAAGTATATGGAATTATCTCATTTTACTTTTTCCATATTATGTTGATGTTCAAGTTAAAAAGGCTTTTGTTTTAGTTATACATTTCCTTAAATGTTAATGTTTATTTATGAAAGATTCCGCAATATTGTTATCCTTACTGAGCATCTGAGCTCACCCCTTTCAATGTTTTAATATTTTTTAGGATGTGAAGAAGTATTTTATGAATGACCTGCAGGGATTGTCAGAAGAGGATATGAGAGTGGACTATGGAGACTTTGTTATTGTAGTTTTTCACTTTATGATGTAATGTAAAGTTTACGAATGTATCTAGTGTTTCCAAGGCTACTAAACTAATCGGTCTTTCGAGACTTGATCTTTTGTGATCATGCCAATGTTACGAAGTAATGCATCGACTATGGGTAGCTGGGGTCAGGGCGTTACACTATGAATGTTATTCACTACTATCAAATTAATGTATCAGAGGGTCACACATAATATTTTATTCAAGAGTCTTTTGTGTTTTGGTGAATTGGTGTATAGAACATGATAATACTTACCATGGGGTTGAAGGGATGTCCAAGAATTAACAATCAATTAAAAATAAATAAATTCATTATAATTTTAGTATATAATATTTTTGTTTAATTTATATATTAAATATATTTACAATAAGTTTTGTAAATAAATGGAAAAATACCATAGGAATGAGTATTATTTAAACATTTAAGTTCATTAAATATTGTGGGAATTAAGAGTGGAGTTAATGGATTGGTTTTATCATGTAATATATTTAATATATATTTCATGAATGTTATAAAAATATAAATGAAATTATGATGTAGTTATTTCATAATAACATTTTATTTATTTCTTGTTTAGTTTGTGTAATTATATAGGGATCGGGGAACCGTTTCTGCATAATTACCTTTCTCTATATATATTAGAGATGACTCTCTCCATGGGAAGTATTCATACACTTGAATTTGAGATCTACACTATCTCTATTCCCACATAAAAGAGAGACAAAGCTCCCATCCCTGATTCAAATCTTCTATATTCATCATGGATCGAAAGGACAAGATCTTGGTGATCATTGTGATGTCGAAGGAATCACATGAGATACCCAATAGCACATAAAATTCAATGATAAGAGTATGCAATGATTCAAGAAGCATGCATAGACGATATTGATCAATCCAGGATTAGATCCATCAAGAAAGGATCTCCAGAGATGTGTGATTGATGGGCGTGTCTTCGATCCAAATGTGATACCTTTTAACTTAATTTTTTTTGATTTTTAGTATTCACATGTGATTCTCTGACCTCTACCAGAGAAGGGATCATAAAATACACTAAAGTTACATCACCGTGATGTTGAAATATTATAAATTCACGTCCCAATAGCTTCTGTTGTGCACCTCAATACCTTTAATTTTTTAGAGAGACCACATGAATTTTCTAATCAAATAAATGTAATTTTATATTAAATTATAAAGAAGGATTTAACTTAGTCCCAATAAAACAAACCACATGACGATTTAATTTATGATGATAATGCTATGGATATCCAAATTTTTTTAATATGGATAAAAAATGTGGCTATTTTGAGTTAAAATTGAAGAATAATATATTTATATATTTTGTTGATGTTTTAATTTTGAGGCATGTTCTAAAAAAACCATAATTTTCAGCCATGTTCCAACATGATCACAGTGTCCATATGCCATTATGTTGAAGGTCTTATCTACCACACATTTTTGGAAATATTTTTTTATAAGTAAATTATATTAATTATTTTTGGGGGATTTGGGTATTCAAATCAACACAAAAATAAAAAAATTAATGGCAATGTTCACTAGATTTTATAGTTTTTTAATAAAAAAATAAAGTGTGAATTTACATGTGGTTTGAATATTAATTAATAAAAAAAGTTACCAATCTTATCACGGAATCATGATAACAAAGAAACAAAAATGTTGATATAAGGGTTGACTTACCATCTTTTAGATCTGTCTTGTCCCTCTGGACACTTAGTAGTGACATTGTTGACCATAACACCCTAACTTTATACCACCCTTTGACAGACAAACTTCAGGATCCTCCTCTACCCCTGGTCCATCCCACTGATGTCATCCCTAACCCCGTCACTTCTTAATCCACCTCGGGTGTTGAGAACCAAATTACAAGACACAATCTCTTATTATGGATCGGCATTCCAAACCATTCATGTTGATTTCCAAATACCTCCCCGACTTGTAAAGATTTGATCACCATCCCCGTCCAATGCATGTATCCCCATAGTGTCGTCAACTATTTCTTATTGGTGACTGCATCTAGTGTCAACACCCTGCCATATTTGGTATAACCATACAGACCTAAAACTCTTTCCATGCCAAACCCATTCACCGATCAGTCATGTTCGGCTTCAAAAAGTTCATGGTGGGTCTAGTTGACCTGAAACCACCCTATATTGGGCTTCTTGAATCGAAATGGACCTCGACGGGTACTTCCCAACCCTAAAAGATTCTATGTGGGTTTGAACTAACACATAATGGGTATAAAATTGTTTCTAGCCCCCAAAATATTTTAACATATACAAAAATAAATTTATTAATTTTATAAAAAAATTATTATTTGAATAGATAATTTAATTTTAGTAAAAAATTAATTTAAATTAATTAAAAAATTATATTAATTATCAAACCAACAAAAATAAATAAATTTAATTTATTAATTCATTTAATTTATATTTAATCCCTCAAACATAAATTTATGAGAGTTTAATTTTATTACACTTTTAATTTTCTTACAAGCAACTCTTGATCAGTTTCTTAGAACATTCATGTCTGAGTTTATCAATTTATATATTTATTAAAACTTTCTCTAATGTTTGTAATAATTATTTATTTAATGACGGTCTGAATATCATCTATTTTTACTGAATATGTATAAATGTTTATGTGACCATTCATATTAGTATATATATTATACTTTCGAATACCCCCTCACATGGGTTGTGAAAATATTTGTACTATTGATTACGATTATATAAGACATGTACCATGCCAATATGAAGTTGTATCCTAAATAAGATGTCAAAAAACTAGATTGGGTGTGATCTGTGATCATGAGTAAAGACCCAACTCATGATTGATTTCCCAAGTTCATGAATGATCAATTAAGGTAAAATGAATAAACCTATATTAGATGATTAAAAAAAGTTTGATAATTTATTTCTTTTATTTTATTATTATTTTATTCATTTTCTTGCCTATGAGAACACATAAAAATAATTAACAGAGTAAAAATTGATAAAGACATAAAGAATGTGTTCTATGACATGCATGTTCATTTGTGAGAATGGAAACACATTATCAACATTTTTCGTTTAAAATGATTACATTCATTCTACATAATAAAAAAAACTCAAAGTTTTATTAAGTGGAGAACTCTTTCCATAACACAAATTTGAAGAAAACTGGGTGTATGGAGTGCTCATCAATCATAGTCGAGGGTGCATCATACTATTTGGGAGTTCATATCAAAGTGATGGGTTAAATTAATTGAAGTTCATAGAAAATATTTATCCATGTCAATCTCGTTTTAAATTTATAGAAAAAAATTTATTAAATCATGCCTTTGATTTTAAATGATGCGACATCGCATGATATGTCAATGAGTAGTGAGTTAATGTAGTTTTATAGTTAAAGGTATAACTTAATATCATTAAATAGTGGAGTAACCTTACCATAGAGTGTATGAAGATAGTTTTCAAGGATTCATTCCACTATAATACTCAAGAGACTAAGTATCCCATGTCTAGTAGTGAGGGATACTGTAGTTCATTAAAATAGTTGGAAAAATTAATGATTAATTAATCAATAATGTCTAACTAGTAATAAAAAGTAATAATATGCTAATATTTATTTTTATAGAAGAATGGAATGTAAAAACACAGGTACATAATGATAACATGTTTTAAAAATATAATTTCCACACCAAAATTAATTTCCAAGAGTTGTATATGCACTATCTCAAAGTACTATAATATTAGAATGTCAAGGTGATAGTTCCCCCAATGCCTGATAAGCCACATTTGGAAGAGTATGTGAGAAAATTATTACAATATACTCATGTTTGATGTATATGATGGTTATTTTATAATTCTATCATTAAGGAATGATGTTAGTTTTGGATACTAGATCAATACATTTATGATTTCACATGTTGTCTCATCTCTGGGAAGTTTGAGGGGAGAATGCGAAGGAAGCTATGAATGAGTGATAATGAACCCATATATGTGTAAAAATGATATATGGATCATTATCATTATATAATTAAAATACTAATATATTTATCACCAATTTACTCTGATTTTATTTTATATTTTAGGAACAAAAATTATATAAAAAGGACATCAATTCATTTGTTTATAGTTCTCCAAATAAATGTGGACTTAAAGAAAGAATAATCCTTAGTTCTTATAGTGAAAATGTAAAAAGACAATATACAAATTCCCAATGGTATGATTTAATCTAAATTAAAATTTTAAACATCCTTCCGTGAAAATATTTCATTCATCGTACAAGAGTTCATTTTCATTACATCCCATGATATAAATCTTTAAATGTTTTAATTTAATAAAAGAATTAATGAATCAAGTAGTTTCTTCTTCATCAGGAATATTCATCATTTTGTGTGATGATTCTATCATACTTATTGGGTCTTAAATATAATTTTAATATCATATATTTTGATTTAAATATATCATCCATGTATGTATAGAAATTTTACAGGATGTAAATTGAATTCTCTAAGTGGCTGAGAAAGGGTGTTTCCTATGCATGTGGTGATATGTTCCCAATTTAAAATTGTTGAGTTTAATGGATCATATATATATTTTTATATATTAAAAAACATTAATCTCATGTGAAAAATATAACCAATGAGTAATTATTCAAATCTAGGGTGAATATTATTTATCATGTCTTATAATCAACTAAAGGGTTAGTAAGGATTGAATATTTGGAAATTACTCATTAATATAAAAATATAACACTTATATACCCAGTTGTTTCAAGATAATATTTTTTCAAGAAAACCTAAATATTATTGAAGGATATAACTTGTATGGTTTTAGACTCTTTGTAGTTAAATACCATAGGTATTGTCGACACACTTATATAATTAGTTTTGGATAAAGATTCCTTTCGAAATAATTGTAAGTGAAAAAGATTTCAAAATTAGTTGAGCAGGAGTGTGTGAAATATTCAATGGTTAGGATGGTGTAAAATATTATTCATATTATTCATTTAAGGTTTTCTAAGGAATACAAATGTGAATTATTGTATATTTATGGTTTGTTTAAATGTATTTCATCAATCTCTCATGAAAAAGAATATATTGACCTATAATTAATCTATCATTATAATATAGTATGGTGTAATTCTTAAATTCACATTTCCTTAATCACATCAGAGCTATGATGTTACTAAGGACAACAAATGTTGAGTCTTATATGTTGAAATTGATCAAAAAATGTTCCATGGATTAATTCCTAAATGCTTGTTTCCTTATAAATATAAAAGTCATGATGTAAGTAAAAGTATTATCCATCTTGGAATATATATACATTATAAATATATAAATTATTTTTGAAGACATGCATCACAAATAATGGAATTATCCCATAATAATGTAATAAATATAATAAAAAATGGATACAATTAGAGTTATAATTTAAAATAAATGAACTATTTCATATGAACAAATTTTTAGGATAAAAATTTGTTATTAAGGATTAAAACAAATAAGCTTCATGAAAAAAAAATTTTCATTATAAATTATCTTTCTATAGTTTCAAAGGATATTATATAACTCCTTATGATTGAAAAAGTTATAGTCATGTGTAATAATATATTTCTACAAAGGGTTTTAAATCACAATTTGAGATAGAAGGATAATGATTATTATATATTTAGTCAATGATGAAGATGAATATGAAGTTTTCATTGTAAAAAATTCCACATAAGGGCGTGGGAAGAGATTGTTATAGATACATTTACTGCATTGAAAAATTAAAACAGTGGTAGTGGTTTTATATAGACCATGTCTAGTGATACATGATCCATTGAGAATATGAAATTCAACCTGTATGAAGTATATTTAAATAAACTAATATTGAAAAGAAAAATTAAAATTCAATAATTGATTTCATGTGTCAATGTACATGGGATTATTATCTTAGATACTATGTTTTGTATTAATGTGAGACTACACATGGGTGCTAAAATCTTAGTACAAATATGACTTGATTGTTTGTACCAGGTTTATGTTTATATCTATTATAATTATACTCTTCCTCTATGATTTCGTTGAAAATTTTATTATGGATTTGATGTAAATACAAGAAATGGTCGATGGTATCTATAAGAAGCAATCTGAAAGGGTAAATGACACCATATACTACCAATAAGGGATGAAAGTTACTAAAATATTATTAAGGTTTAATGTAAGAAAAAATATCATAGAATATTTATGAGGAATAAAAGTTTTCCCCATCTCCCCAAGACAACAGTGGAATTTATACTATTTTAAAAGTAAAATTTCTTTCATAACTTGTGGAAAATGTATTCAATATATTATTAGTTAAGGCCATAATCAAATTAAATCATCAGTGATAGACTAAAAGTAGTAAACTAATTTATAGGGGATTCTAGATACTATGGGAAATCAGAAGGTTTCTTAGTCCAATTCAATTCCCCATATACAGAAAATGTATTAAAAAAGACATGGTGAAAAAATTCAAGAGATAAATATTACCAATATCACATGGAAAAACAATATCTAGGGAGGCATTTTGGGGAATATGATGAGATTGATGTGGTTAGTTGAATTCAATATTCTTTTGTTATTGATCAATCATACATTCCCTGATAGGTATATGAAATGATATTTCCAATATAAATATTACGGTAAATAAATATCAATAATATCGAGGATAACTACAAAGGAAGAATTCCAAAATATCCATTACATGATAAAGTACAAAAGATGTGTACCTATAAAGTTGATTGGATGGGATAATGGTTATAAGGGGACAGAAAATAGTGTTTGTTTATATCAATATTGTCTCATATTCATGTTAGGCTATTACAATGAGAAAGACAATATCATTCAACTAGGTGGTAGCCATATCTAGAATTACCGAGTATGTTGTGGCTTTAGTGGAAACTGAATAAGTATTATATAATAAAAAATGATTTATTCATGTTTTTGGAATCATACTAATTATGTAAAGTTTTATCATTAAGATAATTATATTTTATTTAATATCCATGATGTCATGTTTTGACAGTGGAAAAGGGGGCACACTTAAAGATATCATGTCTTCAAAAGTATTACTCAAGGATGTAAAGTCAATGATAGTAGAATAACTACACATATTGAACATGGATGGGCCATGTATAATGTCATAACATAATAGAAATATAATCTGATCATGTGAGAGCTAGGAATGTTTCCTAGTGAGTTATCTCTAGTGAAAGTGGGAGTGTTAGTGGGTTCCCTAGACCCAACATAAACTTTACTTCTGATTACTATATCATGTATAAATTGAGTTATGAAATATTACACTTACAATAGTAGTGTAGATAATTATGAATATTCTATTTTAATGTAAATTTCTATATATTATTTTTCATAACAAAAGTTTATATGAGTTCCTTATATATAATGGGATCCTCAAAATACTATGAAATTAATCTCAAATATTTATTCTATTTTCTAGATACATTGTATTGACTGGTCATACTTTATGACTGACTATCCAGTGCTAGGAGATTATAATCATTGAGATATATTCTCATGAAATTCACAATTTTTGTTCTCTAGTAGGTCAGATATTGAGGACATTCCTGCAAATAAGAACATCATATGTTTTATATGTTATTGGTTGTTTCTATTTACAAACATGGGTATTAGTCTTCTGACTTGATATAATTATCTATTTGTTCCTTTTGAACATGTACTTTGATGAAATGAAAATAACATAAAATTGAATTCATGTAGAGGTAACTTGTGTTGGGTGCATCATTGGTGGTATGGAATTGGTTTAATGATCAAGATAGAATTTACCACTTTCATGTTGAGGAGATTATATCTCAGGATTAATTAATCAGGATTGAAGTACATTTTTTATATCTATTCACATTGTTATTGAAGGTAAATCATTAAATTTTGTTCAACAAATTATAATGAAAGAATGGATGATGAAACATGGTTTTCATCATAATTTATGATATATTATAACATAGAGAGATAATATTACATAGTGAGTTTTCATATGATGGTTTTCATTTCTATGAATATTCCTTATCACTTTAGGGGCCTTTATGGGTTTCTTAACATATATTTTAGTTTGTGAATGTTATTCATTACTATAGAGATACGATCTTAGAGGGTCACATGAAATAGAATATTCAAGAGACTTCTTTATTTTTGTGAATATGTGTATAGGACATGGAGGGCCCCACCATTGTTGTCCAAGTGTTGTCCAAGTATTAATGATCACTAATGAATATAAATTCATTATTATTAGAGTATAAAATATTTTGTTAGAATTTATTTATTAAAAATATTTATAGGTATTTAATGAAGTAAATGTTAAAATATTATACGAATGAATATTATTTTAATATTCAAGGATTGTTAAATATTAAAAAAAAGTACTATTCGAGTTAATGAATCCATTTTATCTTATAATTTGTTTTATATATTACATTTAGGTGAAAAAAATTAAATTTTAATGGAGTTAGGTTTTATAACAATTGGTTTATTTCATTATTAGTGGGCGTTAATTATATAGGGGGATAAGGAACCCCTTCCAGGTAATTACCTTTCACTATATATATATGAAAGAATACTCTTTTCATGGGAAATATTCATTCCCATGAATATTAAATATCCTCTCTCTTCAATCCCACACCCAAGAGATATAAATCACCATCCCAAGCTTCTAATATTCAATATTATTCAAGGATTTAAAGGATGAGATCATGGTTATCATCATGATGTAGAAGGAATCATCAGAGATCTATGATGGCTCCTATAAATAAAGGATCAGTGTCCACATGGATTATAGAGGTTTATGTGGAAAACCTATAGGGTATAGAACTCATCTCTTTCCTGAAAAGATCACTATCTGTGTGCAACAAACAAAGGCATCATCGATCTAAATTATGTACTTTTTTTTTATTTTTTTTAAAATTTGTGTGAGACCCTAAAAACTCTATTGGGGCACAAATCATTAATGATGATTAAGTTACATCACTCTGTCGATGAAAAAATTTAAATACTTGGACCAATGACTTCCAATGTGAACCCCAGTACTGTCATATTTTTTATCCAATAATTAAAGGGTAAAAGTGATTCCAATTTTTCATTTGAATAGATATTATTGTGATAAAAGGTTTTCCATTTCATTCTTGAAAATATTTATGATGTGAAACCTTCAATTAATTTGAGTTGGAACAATTTCATCCATCTTTTTCTACTTGCATGGTATATTTGACCAGAAATCATTCCACTGAAATACTTTTTGGGGGAGTTATTTATTTTTTTGGTTGTAACTAACAGAATGAAATATGTTTTTAGTAATGTCTTATTTCAATAACATGAATTATCCCAAATATTCAATTGTGAATGGATACATGGATCAAGGATTTATGGTTTTATTTTACACATATTTGGAAAATGTGTTCATGAGATGTAATTTGTAAAATAGAAATGAAGAAGAGTGGTATGATCAAATTGACCATCTTTTCCATCACCTAGTGAAATATGTGGAATTTATGGATCACATAAATTGGATACATTAATCCTTCAAGAGTTGGAGATGAGACATAACACATCCTTGTTTAATAGTGAATTGTTTGATAAGAACATCAACATAATAATTTGAGTATATATATTTTATCTCATATTAAGTATTTTCTATAATATATTAAACATTCATTATCTTTTTATATTGGGAATATACAAAATCATCATTAGAATTCGTCATTTTTATCTTTCTAAACAATAGATTATTTTTATAATAAATTATTTCGTACGTAGTTGAAATTAAAGTTATTAAAACTAATTTAATAAAAAATAAATAAACATTTATATGATAATAATATTCAATTATATTTCAGTTATTGAGTTTACCTATTGACTCTATCTCTATATATGAAAATATTACATGATTTTGGTCACAATTCAATGGGTTGTGAATGAAAATCATTAGTCATCAGGATGTACACATTTGTTATAACAGATTAAAAAGTTAAAATGGGAACACAACATGATTACATTATATTAACTTCAATGATAAACTATTTTTACAGTGCATCAGATAGTAGGGCTCAATATAATTTTCTTTATTATTATGGATATATTGAGAAAATACTAATATTTTATTATTACTCCCATTGTTGAGTCACCATGATTAAATTCAAGTGAGCTGATTTAATGATGTGGAATATAACATTTATTGATGATTTTGGCATTAGTTTCATTGAAATGGATCACATCCAGGACACTTATGAGCCACATATTTTTGAATCTATGGTGATATAATTATTCTATATGAAAGATCATTTGAGATCTAAATTCAATGGCATTAGTAAAGTTATCCTTGGAAATTTATTTTGTAATATTTGAGATGAGTTTGACATCATCAATACCCTCGTCGGTGTTGATCAATATATTGCTTATCAAAACTCAAATAGTCTAACATTTAGAGGTCATTATAAACATTAAGTAGTGTTGTGTAATATATAGAAGTAACCAAATGTTTTCTATTTTCATTTAGTTTAGCCTATCATCGATATTTTAGGTGGGTTCTATTCATGATATTTCATTTTGTTTTAATTTTGTAAACTAAATATAGATTTTAGAGATAGATTAAATTTAAACAATTAAATGTTCAATGTTTATCATTATGTAATAATATAAGGCATTGTTCTATAAACATTCTTTTCCATAGAAATAAATCTTAAATTAATTCAAAACTTTTTTCCATAGAGATTAAATTCTCATTTTGTTATTATTTATGAATTATAAATTTATAATGGATATTTAGAAAAAAAGAAGTTAATTTATCTAATTAAAAAAAATATTTTTTTAACTTGATTATATTTTAAAATTTGATAAATAAAGACGGATAATTTTATCAATGGTATAATCTAGAATTCTGAATATTATTATTTAGTTATGTATATTTTTATTTTAAAACAAGTTGTATAAAATATTTTTATTTCTTGTAAGTGCGAGTGTTTTTCCAATATTGTTGTTTTATATTAAGGTAGACTTCCAATGATGGCCTAAAATTTTCATAATCCATCTACCCTAGTTATTCCATGGTGTTGGAGTGACCTAGAATATTTTCTAATGCTCTCAAGGTTTAACGATATTTTATAAATAAAATATTGTTTAAAATTGTTATTTGAAAATTTATTAAATGTAATTTTAATATTTTAACATCTATTTTGTGTAAAAACATGATTTAATTGATCATTTATATTTTTAACTGTGTTTATTAAATTTACAATTCTCTAAATAATATTCCTTTTTTAATAAGTCCTCTATATTTTTGATGAATTTTTAATCTATGTAATGGTGATTTATTTCATTGTATAATGGTAATATTCAATGATATGTGATGGTGTTTTACCACTTTGAAAAGGTAGCCATGTTTTTTAAATTTTACATCTAGGTGTCATGCATTATATATTTTTCAAGTGGGTAGTCGTGTATGGGTCATGTAAGCACTCAGTGAAGGTGTTTCTATCACTTATAGGTTACTAAAAGAATGTATCTGGTACCAATTTAGACGTGAGTAGTGGTATGGATGAGAATGTTTCAAGATAAATTTGTTTACCTTTATGTGGAATATTCTCACATAAGGGTAAAGATTGTTGTGTTAGGGTGAGTGATGGGCCTTCGATTATCAGTGAAGGGCTATTCTAAATGTGATCTCCATAAGGGTAAATCATTTTACCATTACATAGTGATCATATGTAACTTATTGGTGGTATTTTATTTACATAAAATCATTTTTTTCCAACTAATTAGAATATGAAATGTGGTTTATCAAAATAAATAGAAATATGAATATAAAATAAAAGATATTATATATAATTTAGTAAAATAAATCTATCCCTAATATTTTGGATATTCAAATGAGTTGTATTAATAGTAAATAAAATAATAAAGCATTTAACATAGAAATATATATGGGTGTTGAACTAACCCAAAAATGACATAACCCAAAAATGAACTAAATGAACTAACCCAACAAAATCCCAATGACCTTACTCAAAAATAAAATAAAAATGAATCAGATGACCTAACAAAAAATAATCCTTATAACTTAATACTAAATGAACAAATGAATGAACTGAAAAAGGAAATAACCTAAGAATGAACAGAATGGCCTAACCCAAATGAACCAAATGATATAACCAAATATTTGGATGAAAAAATAATCCAAAAAAAAAATAATGAACCAGATGACATAACACAGAACTGGACAAAATGAACTAATCAAAAATGAATCCAATGAATGGACCCAAAATTGGAAAATTTATCTAACCAAATGACTCAATGACTATGTGAATAAATAAAAAAAATTAACCTGACAAAAAAAGTAACAAAATAAACAAATGAAAAAGTGACAAAATAATCAAATAAAACAATAATATAATCCAAAATAAATTGGAAAAAAATAAAAAAACACAAGAATAAATAAATATTATACCCATGTATAGAAAGATAATTAGTATTCAATGACTATATTTTATCATATTTATTATATTTATAATTAAATTTATATTTATTTCCCATTATAGGTAATGTGAAATATTTAATATGCAGAATGGAAGAGAATTTCTAAAATCGATCATCACATTAGAGGCTTGGGTGTTCCTCTACAATGCCTTTTATTAGTATATATATATATATATATATATATATATATTAGTTAAAAAAATTTATTGTAACTTCATTAATCATTCATAAAATTTGATTACTTTCGACAATCCATGAGACAACTATTCCTTAGCTTTACCAGTAATATGCCATCATACCCGATCACACCAAGACCCTTCACTATATATACCATCTACCATGTCATATTCTAACAAAAATTTCCTTAGAGGCTGTATGTTTATTCAGATCACGTATTTTTTACCACTATTTGAATTTAATCATCTCTATCATCTATCATGTCCCAATTTAATGATGTCTCCCTTTCTCTGAAACCCTATTAACATTTTCTACAGGAGTTTATGTCACCAAATCTATTTTTATCTTCTCTATTATCTCAGGTATTTTATGTTCATCCACTTAAAATTTCTTCTTCTTCACCTACTTATCATCTTAAGCATTCATTGTAATCCCTTGTAATTACACAGGATATTAATACATCACAATGCAATGATTCCACAATGTCCACTAATATTCCAATATTTGGTATATGTACACAGACATAGTAAATGTTTCATCCTTAATTTATTTTCATTCTAATATGTATTAATATAATAGTTAGCTTTTATTATTTCATTATTGGATCTACCATTAATAGGTATTTTGTGAATAATTGCATGATTCATATTATAAACTACATGACATAGGTGACGGTCTACTATAATGAATAAAATCAATTGATTGGTAAAACTGGGGGAGAAAATATAAACCTTATAGAAACACATTCCAAATACCATGAAATCATTTATATGAAACCGATTTCATAGAGACACCATGAAATTGAAATAAAGGATACTATATGGACTCATATATGTGTAATAAATTTAGTTGAATAAATGTTATATTTTAAATGGTTTATAAGAATTAATATTTTAGTATCATATTCGCTGAATGTATCTTGATGGTATAGATATAAGGGCCACATGAATGATTAAATTATGTGATATATCGATATCATATAATAATGAACTATATAATGGAGGTTTTGGTAGAGCTAGAATATATTTATAAGGTATAAAAACCCTCAATGAATGTCTAGTAACATAATATCAAGAAATGAATTCTTGTTGGAAGAGTGATGAGTTTAACTAAAATTAAAAAATTAATTTTATTTATTTGAATTATTTATAATTGTTAATAATACTTTAATTTTAATTATTTAATTTTATTTTCCATTAATCATCAGAATGAAATAGAAAACAGATGATATCATCTTTGTCCACACCATGAGGTGAACTTTTATGACTATGCATTAGAGAAAACATGTATTTGTTTTATACAAAAAAGTTAGATAAGGAAAAAAATGAATAAAAAACCAAATAAAACTTGTCACACATTAAATGAAATGACCTGAATAAAAATAGTTAATTAAATAGAATTATAATGGAATGAGAAATACCATACAAAATAATAAATAACTGACTTTATTATGGATGAACTACCCCATAACAAATGAAACATATATGAATCATCCGAAATCAAAATAAACTAATATAATGTGATCTGAGTAGACATAAAATTACCATTATATATTTTAAATGGATCCAAAAATGAAATAAATCAACCTCAATTAACTCTACATAACTTGAGTAAAATAAAAGTAAACTAAAAAGTACCATAAGTAATGGAAGGAAATAGAAATTTATTAAATAAATATAAAACGACCTGAGATTTTTCGAATTGAATGAATCCCAATAAACTCAATATAATCCATAAAGTGTTTAATGATTACATGTAATACTTAAATAGTATTCACTTTGTAAATTGTATATAATTTGAAAATATTTTGAAAAAATACTTGTAAACTATTTATTACTAGTTTTAAAATACTTTACAAATATGATATTAAATAGTCATTAAAGTTATTATAAAATACATTAAACTATAATAATTGAAAAAATTAAAAATATTTATAATCAGTTTTGTACTATTTAAAATTAATTATGTCAAACATTTTAAACCTATTTAAAAAAACTCATATTAAGATTTTTAAAAACTATTTACAGTTTTTTCAAGAAGTTACTTATAAAACTAACGGTTTCCCAAGGTCAATATATATATATATGATTGTTTTAATTATTATAAAATAAAAATTAATAATATTTTAGTTATTTACTATCTAAATCCTCAACATCCCATGGAATTCAAATAAATCATGGAATCCTCAATACCCAAAACAATATATATCATCTCAAGACAACTGAATAACATCCTCTTCATCAATACAAGATCAAATTCACATGGTTTATTTCTAAATTTACATAATCCAATCCACATGAATATTAAACTATAAATTCAATAATGAAGTTACTTCCAATTTCTATTTGTACCCTAAAAATCCAGAAAATTGATAAAATAAAAAAACAAAAAACACTCCTACCTAATTCCATCGAAGGAAACCATATATATTGGATTTATTCTAAATAAACCATTACAAAATCCATCTATTTTATAAGCCCCAAAATCTATAAATATCCTTCAATATAATATAATATTAAAAAAATTTATCTTCAAACCAAACAAAATATAAAAACACAATTACTCATCAAACGAGGGGAAAAGATTAAACCACAATGAATAGAAACCAATGAAAAAAATTTCAAAAAAACCAATAAGATTAGTATAAAAACCATGTTTCATACCTCACAAACAAAAACATATCACATAATATGTATTAGTTGAACCAAACAAGTCATAATGCACTAGATGAAATAAATTTTAAAATTGAAATCACGTGAAGAAAATTATTTTCAATCAAATTGCGGTTTTTAATTCACAACTCATTTAAAATTATAAATTTTAGAAATAAACCACTTTTATATTTCTATCCAAATATTATAAAGAATATATTTTTTTATATCATAAGAAGGTCCCATAAAACTAATTAATGTGTATTAATCATCAAAATAAATTAAAATTAACCAACTTAATATCATTCAATTAATTCATTAAAACAGTTATAAGATATTATAATAATTCATTGAAACTATTTTAATTCATTTAAATATAGTAATATCAGTAGGAAATATCACAGTTTATCTACACGTCACTGAAATTAAATTAAGTTAAAAAGTCATTTGAAACCATTATAACCCAAACCATTATTTTTTATCTCCCAATACCCAAAAATCACATTCCATGGTGGTAGTGGGGGTTATTAGGATGGTGTTAATAACATTCATTTATTACTTGATATTTATGAGAAAACTACGTGGATGGTGTTTAATGAGTGAAAAGGATTTCATATACATGTTATGATTTTTTTAAGTTATCAAATAAATTAAGATAAAACATAAAACGTATGAGTTATTTTGAATGGGTACTATTTCTTCAAAATACTAGGGACTACTACAGACTTCTGGTGGAGGGAGCCTATACAGATGGTTTTTGTAATTGTTGGTATTATAATTTTCTAACAAACATATCTGAAAAATTATGGTAAAACCATTTTATTAGTGTTCTTCAAATACCTTACTACACAAAAATTGTAGGATCTATTTAAATACCCTATAAAACATTTTGTAGTGCATAAAAAAATTTCTAGAAATCAATTATATAGGGTATTTTCCTTGTAGTGGTGGGATCTCACGTTGAGGATGAACATTGTTGAAATTATTTTTTATTGTTCATTTTATTATCATTTTTAATACAATTTTAGAAGTGATATTAAGAGTGAATCATGACTCTAAAATTTTTCAACCATTTAACACTTCAAAATAAAAAATCCTTAAAAATGTATCACTAATTAAACAACATCTGTAAACAAATTGAATTATGTATTGTAATTCATATTTGAGCCAATGTTAAACTGATATACTAATATTTCCTACATCAATAATTGATGGAAAAATCTCAATAAATAGTCAAGGAGTACCATTTTTAAATGTGAAATTTTTTCATGGATGGAGGAATAGAATTTTTCATTATCTTTATACCGAGGGAATTAAATACAGTAATGTTGTGACTCATGTAATATCAACAATTATAGATTATAGATCTATAAACTTTTATGATAAGATTAATTTAGTGATATATGGTAAGAATTAGAATTTTATATTATTTTATCTATTAGAAAAATAACACACCAATGTGATTTTCTATTGAATAGCCATTGAAATATGAGAAAAACTCAAGATCATGTATGATAAAAACATTAATCTAAATGATGATAAATTATATATTTATTGGGATATGTTTGAGGATATTATAATGAATAAATATGAAAAAATTGACAACTATTTTACTCAGAAGATTAATATAACTAGTAATATTATTGGATTTGGATGTAATTTAGAAGACACTATAGTTGCAAATAATTTAATGAGAAACATTATATATAGATTTTATAACAATATTTAAACCATAGAAGTACAATAATATCTCTTACATGATAATATTTATAACACCCTTTGGAATTATAAATTGGGAAATACTTAATTTCTAGGAAAATGGGAATGGGAAGAAATGAATTTCATGTATATGAATATAATGATGAAAAAATATAAAGATGAATTTAAATAATATATTGTTTTTATTGATGATTTTGAGAGTAATGATACTTATAAAAGTGTGGCTAATATTATATCTAAAAATTTGAAAAGTGCTAAAGCAATATTAAATGGAAAATCTCTCTTAAATTACTTATGTGTGTGGGTATATGAAATTTTTCTATGGATTATCAGAAGGGAAATAATTTAATGGATTATAATATTTAAAGTAATGATGTGGAGCCTCATATTAAGTTAAATGGAATGTATTCAAATAAATTAAATAATTTAGATAATGAAATTAAGACATTTTAATGGAAAAGGAAAATAAGATCACTAAGATAAGAGGATCAAGACAGTAAATCCCCAAATGGTTATTCTAAAAATGATTCTTATAAGAGAGATGTAAATTTCATTGAATGTGATTAGATAAATTAGAAATTTTAGATAGTGAAGAAAATTAATTATGAGATTATGCTTAGATGTTTCAAAAGATGAATATAAAACTTTAGATGTGTCTTGATAGAAATATTCATTTAAAAAACGATGTGAATTAACTGAAGAATGAATTCAGTAAGATGAATAAAGATGAAACAATGTTGTACATTATAGACCACGATCATTTTGAGTAGATCAAACTTTTAAAATTGAATATGGGTGATTATGAATGAAATATAGAAAAGGGAAGAAGATTAACAACAAATAAAAAATGATTAATCTGGTATTAAAAATGGGTCATAAAGCTAAAAATACCATTATAACAATGAATAATGGTTTTGATAGGGATGAATACATGACTTATAATTAATCTTAGTGTATTTATAAATCTTGTACACATCCTAAGGTAAATTCATTAACTGTTATTCTAAAAATGATAAAAAAAAATCAACTAACAGCTAAGGTAATAAATGATAATCTTAGAAAAACCCAGAGTGGAATTATAAAACAATTAATAAGTAGATAATGACTAGAGGAAGAAATAATATTAAAAACCTATTCAATAGATGTATAATATGTTACCAAGATATAAATAATATTTTCAATGTAAGACTCAATAGTTTCATATAAGATTTAATTTCAAGGGATAATTATAGTACTGTGTAGTTGATTGACACAAATAGTTTTTTTCTAGTGAAACATGTCTCTCTATTAGAATAAAAAATTTCAATAACCAAGGGGGATATACTTTTGAATCATAAGTGACTAGAAATTGATGATATGTACTATAAATAATATACGTCTATGGAAATAATTTTGAATTTTTTAATGACCATAAAGAGGATTATGTATTATTTGAACAACAAGTTCATTTGAATAATAATTTCAAACCCTTATTTTAGAATATCAATAGTATATCTTTAGAATAAATAAATAATTAAAATAAAACCAACATAGGTGTGTTATTTATGATTATAATGTCTATTAATTAAGTGAAATGTGAAATTCCTATATCATAGATAATTATTGGTAATCAAGCATGATTGGAAATACAAAGAGCTATAAAAATTTATAGGATCATGATTATGGTATAGTAATTTATGACAATAAAACCCCTCTAAAGTTGAAAGGTTTTATAATTTGCAAAATTTATGCCAAAAAACTAAAATCAAAAGATGTCTTATAAATTGATGTCCTCAAACAAAATTTTCTTAGTCTGAGTTAGTTGCGTGATGATGGAAATGAGGATGGTTTTAGGAGAAATAATTTTCAAGGTAATTCAAAAAATATATCTGAAGAATATCAATTCATGTAGAGGAATAGTGGAAATCTATTTTAGATTTTAGAACCGAAATATTAATTCTATTTTAGTTAAAAATAGGAAAATAATTTATTCCATAGAAGACTGTTTCATCATTGTAAGATAAAATTGTGAAATATTTCATGGGAGATATGGTGAAGAACATACCTCACCACAAAATAAAATAGGATTAAATTTATGAGATATTTCATAATGGAAACAAGTTATTTAAAGTAGACATTAAGGAGTATAAACTTTGAATATTAATCCTCTTTAGTTGATACACTCAAATTTTTATGGACCAATGAAACATAAGTTGACTTAAGAAGATTGTTTTTTCACCACATTTAGTATTGAGTATACTAGAATAACTAATGTGATTTTTTAAAAAAGTGGGATGTAGTTGAAAGGTTTATAATTTTTTAAATAAAAGTTTAGAAAGAGTTAGGGATGTGTATTAATAATCCCGATATGATAATGGGAAAGAACTCAAAAGTAAATAATTTTAATACTATATTGTAAAATATTCTATAAATAACTAGTATGAAAATATATATAATCATCATCCAAAAGTATTTTATAATATAAATCTTATGATATTATTATATATTAGAATAATAATGTTAGTATAATATGGTCTCTCAAATTTTTTTATATATGAATTGTCTTCACAACTCGTTATTCAGAACATATGTTTATTGAGTACATATTACAAAAATAATTTCTAATAAATTTTGTATTAAATGGAAACCCACTATATAATTTATTGAAGTGTTTTTAAATAATGGAATTAAAAAAACTAAATACTCGAAACTAATAATTGGTGGTGAAAATATTTATGAGTTCATCTTCTTAGGATATCTATCATGTGGGAATTGAACCAAATATTGGAAAAAGATTCTAAATAATTTTTTTTAATGTTTTGATGTTTTTTTGAAAATCAACTAATATGTAATGTTCTAGAAGTAGATGTTTTTGAATATTTATATAAAAACACTGAGAAAAAATATCAAAAATTCAATATAGTTTAAGTAAAATATAAACTGTGGTTTTTTATGATGAGTTAAATCATACAAGTTATTAGAAGGAGGATAATGATAAAAAAATAAAAACATGTACTAAAGGAAGAAGAAACATGTGGAGTCTGAGAATAAAATTGAAAATCAAAAACCCCCTATGTAGACCAGAATACAACTAATGTTTGAAAACAAAATAGTTTTAATATTTCAATTAAATCCACATTAATTGGATAACAAAATTCAGCTTGAAGAGTGTATTTGGGGTATTTATTACGAGTTTCATGAAATCCAAAGGAATAATACATGGGACCATTTTATAGGTCCTAATAACAAAAAATATCCATGTTATTTAATTGGTGTTTTGGAACAAGATGAATGATCAAGGTAAGGTTGTCTGTAACACGATCATTCTTGTGCATAAATGTTATTCTTAACTTAAAGGTGTGAATTTTGAAGACCCCTTTTCTCAAGTTATAATATTAGAGTCCATAATAATATTTGTTAAGATAGTTGCATATAGTTCTTAAAATTTATATTAGAGAGATGTCGAATCATCATTTTTAATGGATATCCTTGATATTAATTGTATATTTTGTATATAATTCCCAAAAAATTACAACCATAGTTTTATTTTTAATAAAAGTTTATTTATTGATTTATTTTATAATTAATGAAAAAATGAATAATTTAATATAAAATTAGATATACTTCCTTAATCATTTTAGATTTTGGTTATAAATTAAGATAAGATATTACTTTTTATATTGTTATGTTAATTTTTTTATTCTTTGAAAAGAAAATTTTCATACAATAAGTTTAATAATACTTTAATAATACCTTTAGTGTTAGTTTACAAGTTATAAATTATTATGATAACAAAAATAGATTCAATTTGTTCATTATTTGGAACAATATTTAATATAAATGTCCCATTTAATGAAAATCCATTTAAAAATAAGATAACTGTAAATGTGTCATTATTTATAGTTTTTAATCTTATAACTACATACTAAATAGCTTCATGTTTTTAGATTTATGGATATTTACATATTTTATTAATTGTTAAATTATTAAAAAAACGAAAAATAGTTTTATTTGAGTAATAACATAAAACTATTTTTTTAAAATGTTGGGGTCAAAGCCTTAATTTATTATTTTAAAGCAATGACCTCTTTAAGACCAGGTCGAGGGAGACCCATTAGATAGCCCGAAGGCCCAATGCCAAGTGGCCTGGATACATGTCTCGAAAGCCCATTTTTGGTCAAAAGGACCCCTTGGTGAACAGTACTGCTACAGTACCCATGCTGCTACATTTCCTGCTACAGTATAGATGCTGCTACTGTATTCACTATAGTGATTTTTCCGCTACAGTGCTGTCTCATATAATTACTAAACCCCTTATAATAAAAATTCATATCAAAAATCACTCATTGATAATATTTTATTTTTTAACCAATTTGAATTTATGAAGATATATTTTATGTTTTAAAAAATAATATATATATATATATATGTTTAATTGTATATTATAAGTTATTTAAATCCAAAGTAATAATTATTATATAGTATATATTATAGCCATCCTAGGCCAAGTGACCTTAGCCAGCTCAGCTACCATGGGAGCATGCCAAAGCATACTAAACTATAGTGGGATCTCGGACTAGCTACATGCTTTGAGGTAAGGAGCGCATATCATGGTAAAAGTTCCCATAGGGCTAGTGTGTAAGGCCTTACTCAAGAAATTGTTAAATCAAGTCCAACATAAGATCGTGAATAATTATTTTTTAATTCTTCCAATCAAATGTCATGGATTATATTATAAGAGAGTGGATAACCTAGTTTTATTTTGATGTGTAATTATTTTCTTATAATTACTATTCAACATTTAAGATATCATTTAAATAATATATATTGGATAATTTTGGAAAAACCATTTTACCCCCCTACTGTCTTCCACCTCATGATGCCCCTCCAACCCCCACTATTCATCGATCATTCTCCAACAGGCCGGCCAAATATCCGACATTTCCTTTGTTATCTCCCACCCACTGGGTTTATTTATTCTTCTTCCTTCTATAAGAAGTAAAAACATGTTAAAACTTTGAAAAGTACCCAATTAAATATAATTTCTCAATGGAAAATTAAATATAAATAATTGAATTTAAAACAATGACATATATATAAAAATGTGTGCGTGTGTGTGTAATGATGACTATTAAACAAATACATCGCTTCAGATTCCCTATAATCCAAGTATCCAAGCCCCACTATGATTCCGATCCTTGAGGTGAGCTTCTATTCATTAATGAACTGAGTGCACACCATCGTTTTTTCTACAACTTCAATGATAAACCTCCCTTTATATTTATGTATTTTCATTCAGTGGAACACCTCTTTCTGAGACCCCCCTTCCATCCTCCCTCTCTATACTTCTAATTCTAGGTTCCCTAAAGTAGGTAGAAGCCATTGTATTCCTTTGGACTAGACACCCCACAAAGGAATCCATTATTTTTTTCCATGTATTTAGGTAAGGGGAGATTTTATCTAAAAAAACTATTATGTATATGTATATCTTTATTTGAAATTTATATTTTATATTACATAAGCACATACTTGTTTATATAATAATTTTAAAAGATTCATGTCTATATTTTTCAAAATTAATTTCAAGTAGGGGGAATTCAATATATATATATGTATGTATATATTAATTTTGATGTTTGACATCATATAATTGAAATACATATGTGTGTGTTTTATTCAATTTTCATGTACCTTTATTTTTATGGATTGTAGTTTCATATTTATAATCATGTATCAGTGTATATCTATAAAAATGTATATACTATAGTCAAATTTAATGTTATATTATGTATCACTAACATATTTCACGTCATCCAATTTAATTACGAATATTCTTATGGGATAAAAAATGTGAAATTAATCACTTTTCTTTTGAAACCTCTGATTTGATTATATATATAACAAAGATTGGAATGTTTCATTTAAAGTAATTTTTTTATAATTTTATTCATATAATATAATTTTTTATTTAAAATAATATCATAAGGGAATATTCTATTTTTATTATAACTGATTCATGAAATTAATATTATATATATATATATATATATTACTAATTTTATTATAGTAGTAGAATATTAATTTTATAATTACTATTATTTTATGTTCGAATGACTCATACCATCATAATATTATTTTATTTTTATATAATATTTTTAATTTAGTTAATAATATCTTTATTTAAGGATGGATTCTAAAGGATATCATTTTTGTTGTATTTCATTAAAATATATTATATGAGTTAATGAATGAAATTTTCAATACATGGGTGTTATCCATTCTTTCATTAACATCCCATTCATGTATTTAAATGTTATTTATCATGAGTTTTGGTTGTACCAAATCTTCCTAGTGGATTCAAGTGAATGATAATAATTATAAATTTTTATATGAATATGAGTATATATATGTATTAAACTAATTTTCCCGATTTTATTAAAAAAACAAATGTGAATAATGTATATATATGCAATGCATTTTCATAACTTTTTTTAGAAAAACTTAGAACATGGACTTTGTAAACATAAAAAGAATGTTGGGAGTGAAATCATCATTACAAAAAGTTGGTGGTCCCATATATCCCTCAATGTTGGAAGTGGCCCCATGTTTTTCTCCCAAAAGTTTCATAATATATTCTGATAAATAACTCGATCAATTTAAATCATTTTAAAAGAGTAAGAATATTCAAAATGTACTATAAAATCTTGAAAAGAGTCAATATTTTTGAATAAATTATATCGGTTTCGAATTATGTAAGTATTTTAAAAGGTATTATTAATGTTTTAATAAGGCATATGTATTTTCAAATACATTATCAAAATCATGTATTCAATGTATTTTCAAAAGAGTTTTCAAAAAATATATTATATTTTTAGAAGTTTTTTCAAAATTATGTTTTCCAAATTAAAATTATTTTTAAGGATTAATAATAGTGTTTTCCAAAGCTATATATTTCGAAATGTAATCTCAACTTTATTTTAATTTTTTTTAAATATATTTTTTAAATTATTTTCAAATGGTATTTTCAAATAATGGTTTTCACTAGATTTATCATTAAAAACCCCTTATGGTGAAATGTTTCTCTTGAAATGTATTTATAAAATGGTTTCTATAAATCTTATATGTTTTATGGAGTTTATCTATCAATAATGAGCTAGTATAAGATTATTTCAATTTATAGATTTTTAATAATTATTTTAACATTGATAATTTATAATAGTGGACCTTTTCCTCTAAAAACTAAACCGTGAAAGATAGTTAAATGTATATGACTGTATATTTTCAGTTACTTTTTAAAAAAAATATCATGTTTATTGTTTTTTATTGTATTTGGAAGCGCATGTCTAGGGATTCACAGTTGGTAATAGAGAAATGAATTAAATAAATTCTGAGATTAAGACATTAACTTAAAAATAGTAATGTTTATTTTTTAGTAAAATTATTTCTTAAAACATTTTAGATTATGAAAAATTCAAGATTTAGGAGTCTACTTTTTAGTTCCTAAGATGTTAAGTGCCCATTATGTATATTGAAATCTAGTAGTTTTATTTTTTAAATTCTAAAAATGGAATTTTATAATTTTTTAATGTAAATACAAATGAATTTTGGGGAAAAAATATTGTTCAAGGGTGTAGAATATAACGAAAAATAAATTTAAGGCATTTTTTTATTTTTAATTAATGTTCGTTTATTCATTTGAATTCTAAATATGGAAAAAATTATAATTTGATACAAACTTAAATACATTTGCTTAAACATTATTGATTTTTTATAAACTCTAATATGATATTACTTTTTATATTTTGGAATATTAATATCTATTCATTTGAATAGAAAAAAAATAAAAAAAATTTAATTTTATTAATGTGTTAATAAGACCATTACTATTATTTTATAGATTAGGAATTGTTTTAATAACAAAAATTAAGGTAAATATTAAATTTTTTGAAATGATATTTAATATGAATACCCAATTTAATAAAAGAACATTTAAAATTCAGATAATTGTACAAAGTAAATTTATTTATAGTTTTGATAAAATTATTTTAATCATTAAAAAAACATAGTATTTTTGGAGTTATGATAATTAAGATCCTTAATTAATTGTTAAATTGTTTTGACAAACCTCAAAAAGTGTTTAATTTATGTAATAATATACAATTATTGAAACCCTTATTATAAAATGTTTTAGAACAATGATTCATTAATAAGTTTCATATTTTCTAACCAATTTGTATTTATGAAGATGTATTTGAAGTTAAAAAAATAAATAAAATAAAAATGTTTAACGAGATATTATTTTTTACTTTATTTCATAGGTAATAATTTTTACTAAGCTAAAATTATGGTCATCCTATCCAAAGAGACCTTAGCTAGATCAACCATCATGGGAGCATGACAAAGCATACTTGACCAACATGGGAACTCACATTGAACACAATTAAGGAGGAAACAAGTGAATAACTAGGAAAATGAGCCCATAGGGACTGGGTGTAAGGCCCCAGTCGGGCTGTGGTTGTTCCAAATCTTGATTAGGCCCATATATATGGTTTGATTTTATATTCTACAGATCAAATGTTAGGGTATAGATTATATGAAAAGGGTGAGACTGGTTCCATTTTTATCTATGATTAGTTTTTAGGTTATTATTCACCATTTAAGATATCATTTAAATCATAGTTGATTGAGCATTTTTGCACAACTATTCGATCAACCTAGTTATCTTCCTACTCATGAAACCCCTTCGACCCATCACTATTAACTGATCCTTATCCCATAATCAATCTGAATGGTTGAGGTCATCATCAACCTCTCGTTACCACTATGTTATCTTCTTCTACATCCTTCACCCAGGACAAACCACAAGTTCATCCTACGAATAGTATCCTATTAACTATTATTATCACGTGAAAAATAAAATATAAATAGTTCAATTTAAAAAATTTCATTCATATATAAATGGATGTTAACCAAATACATTCTTTCATCTTTCCCAAAAATCAATATATTTGAGCCCTACTATGATTCAATGCCTCAATGTATGCTTTTGTTTATTAATAAATTTAGTGTACTCCATCATTTTATTTCTCCACTATAAAAGATGAACATACTAAATTTTTTTTGTATCAACTTTGAATTGAAAACTCTTAGCTGAGACCCTCTTCCTTCTTCCATATCTATCCTTTTAGTTTAAGTTTCCATTAAAGAGGTTAGATACACTTCCTTTATTTGGTCCGAACACCTCAAGAATGAATCAACTTTCATTTTCCATGCATTTTGATAAGGAAAAAATTTATATTTTTTAAAAAATTTATTATATATATATATATATATCATATATTGATTTCAAATTTCATTTTCATAATATTTAATAAAATAAATATATATTTAATAAATTTAAAAGCTTCAAGTTTATT
Source organism: Viscum album (assembly GCA_963277665.1). Taxonomy (NCBI): domain Eukaryota; kingdom Viridiplantae; phylum Streptophyta; class Magnoliopsida; order Santalales; family Viscaceae; genus Viscum; species Viscum album. Next base: position 680,771,567 of record OY728139.1, on the reverse strand, counting down.
TTTTCAAGATTTCAATTCAAGGAAGGGGAATTATCTATCATATATATATATATATATATATTAAATTCAATGATTCATGTAATTTTATCCAAATATATATGTGTGTGTTTTATTAAATTTTTAAGTACCTTTATTTCTACGGATTCTGGTTTCATGTTTATAATCATTTATGGGTGAATATATATACACATATTCTTATACTATAGTGAATTTCATGTTATATTATGTATCATTATCGAATTTGATGTTTTCTAATTTAATTAACAAAGTGTTTAGGGGATGTACAATGTGAAAGTAATTATTAGTCTTTTAAAACCCATGATTCTATTATATGATTAAGAAAATATGGAATGTTTCGTTAAATAAATGTCACTATTTTTAATATAATCTCTTTAATATAATTTTGATTTCAAAATCATAGGTTATGGGTATATTATCTTTTCCTAAATAAAATTCATGAATTTAAAATTAAAAAGAGTATTTTTTTAGGAGAATAGTTATTTATAATTACTATTGTTTTCTGTGTGAAGGACTCATACCTCCACACCATTATTTTATGTATAAATAAAATTTGAAGCATATAAATGTTTATCTGATATCATTATTTAAGGATTAATTTTAAATTTTACAATTTTATTGATTATTTCAATAAAATGGATTATATAAGTTAATGTCTAACATTTTAAATAAATGGGTGTTAACCATTCATTTATTAACATCCCATGCACAAATGTAAATATTATTTATCATGAGTTTTAGTTGTACCAAATCATGTATGTGATTTCTAATAAAAGTTCCTATTATAATTTTTTATATGAATATGAGTGTAGATAAGTATTAAATTCATTTTTATATATTAAAGATAAACTCCAATGAAAAATGTATATATATATAAGGCAAGTATAAAATGTTTTTTAATTGTCACTTAGACTTTTTAAACATGAATGAGAAGTTGTAAGTGAACACATCCCTAAGGATAGTGGGAAGACCAAGAAAACCCTCAAATCCTAATGTGGACATAGGGTTATTTTCCAAATCATTCTAAATATTTTCTAAAAAATAAATGGATTCTTTAAATTCATTTTCAAGGAATAAGTATTGTCAATAGTGTTAAAGAATATTCAAAAAAATTAATAAAAGAGACAGAATTGTATTGTTTTCAAATTATGTAGGTATTTTTAATGGAATTATAAATATATTATAAATATCTAATAATTTTTTTATAAATTTTACAGTCATGTTTTCAATGGACTTCCAAAGGAGTTTCCAAAATTATATTATATTTCTGAAAAGTGTTTTCAAAATTATTTTTTTAAAAAATTATGTATTTTGAAAATATTTCTAAAAGTGTTTTAAAAAGCTTGATATTTTTAATAGTTTTATCAATGTAATTTTTAAGAGTATTTTCAAAGGTAATTTAAAAAGAATTTTCAAATTTATTTTCAAATTTATTTTCAAAAGGAATTGAAAATTAGTTTTTACCTGGTATTTTTTAAAAAAACCCGAAGAGGAAATTTTTTCTCACCCTATGTTTTTATAATTTTTTTCCAGGATCTCTTATATTATTCATAGAGTTTATCTTCAATAATGAGTTTGTGAGAGAAAAGTTCAATCACTTAATTTTGATTTATTATTTTAACTTTGATAATTTTTAAGAGTGATCATTTTCCTCCAAATCCAAAAATAGAAAATATATTTATATGTTAATGACTATATATTTTTTAGTTGGTTTCTATAAAACCTATGTAACATTATTTTTGAATAGGATATGGATGCACATGTTTGGGTATTCATAGAATAGGGTGAGGTTTATTTTATTGAAAATAATGGCTCAATTGTGTATAAATTGATGAAGAAATAATATGTTTTAAATTATTCTCTATTGCCCTAGTATTAAAGTCTTCACAATTATTTTAATGAGATGAGATTAACCAATGGAAATGTTGACAGCAACATGTACAATAAGTAAATGAAATCATGTACAATCATTATTGTAGAATATATTAAAAATTCATATTTTTATTTGACTGATAATGTTCATGAAAAAATATACTAAATAAATGAAGCACTGATTTGATATTTTCATGATTAGAGAGATGAGATTATTATTTGGGATTCATGTCATGGAATGTTAAAATCATATACTCTAATCGAAATATTGTTATTGTAGATACGTTTTTATGTTGTTTGAGATAGAATATTCAATACCAATGTCGAAACCCATCCATGTGGGGTTGAAATTTTTTAATGATGCTGAAGGTGATAATATCAATCAAATAAAATTAATTTTTTTGTTATTCCTTATCTTAAATCATATAGGCTTGAGAGTGTCTATTAAGGATTTTTTATTTCATTTCTTAAACAACATTAATGTATTAACATCTAATATCTACCAAAATAGATCCCATATATAAAATAGTTATAGTTTGTTATGGGTTTCTTTACTCTATAAGAGATAATTTGAATCATCCTTGGTTTAGAGATGAATATTTGGTTTTTGGTTATGATGATAGAAGGTCAACTAGAAGTGATATGTTTCTCTTGGGAGATAGTTTTGATATTTCTAACTAAAACAATGAATTTAGTGACCATGAGAACCATAGAGGCCAAGTATGTGGCTATTACATGTTCTTACAAAAAAATTATTTGGATGAATGAGAAGTTGGATTATTTGAGTGTGAAAATTGATAGTCTTCTTATAATTCACTATGATAATAAAATTACTATTTATGTTCTAAAAATCCATTTTTATCACTTGGGTTCTTCGGATATTGCTATTAGATTTCATTTCATTACAGATCAGTTGGAATATAGAGACATTAGGATAGAGTTTATCTCTAATCGGAATCAGTTGGTCAAACTTTTCACTAATAATATCACTATGTAATTATTTTAGAACTTACGGATAATCATGAATATCCATACCCTACCATATCACTAATAGTATTTTGGGAGTACCCCCACCATTCCATGAATCATGTTATCTGAGATGGAGGATAAAAATTCATAATTCACTCCCTTAAGGAGTATAACAATTATTATATAATGGGGAAAGATTGTTTTCTCAAATGAACAAGTGGAGAATTTTTTACCATTATCTTTTTATAATTTAATTAATGTTTCTATTACTAAAGGTAGAGTCAATTGATGAGTTTATTTCCCCTATTTAAATGGATATCATCTGAACATGTGAAATAAATGATTCTTAATATTGAATGCTGGATTTCTCTAATAAATATTATTCTACATTGTGGCATGGAGTCTACATGTTTTTTATATGAAGAAAGATATTATTTGTATCTCCTTACTTAGATATTTTTTAAGAATACTAGTATAATTATTATCTTGGGTTGAATACATATTTTGAATGCATCATTGATGTTCAATTGAATTTTTGAAGAAGTTGTAATTATTTTTAACCAAGTGTTTCAATTTTATTTAAGTGTTTTTAAATTTATTCTAAATTGGATTGAAGTGTTGGAAAAGAATCTATGGTTTTATATGTTCTATTGAATAAAGCTTGAAAATTTAGTGATGAGTTTGAAAATTTTGATAAGTCTCGGAGGATATATAAACCTGATTATTATTAGTTATTTCTCAAATGGAAAATACCTTGAATTCATAAGGAGCATCCCTATGAACATAAGGATGAATTACAATTTTTTTATGAAACATTTTTTACTACAAAATGATTATTTCATTTCTATATGAGAACCACTATATACTTTATATATATTATTTTATAAATATTGGTGAAAGTTTGGAAATTTCCTAGACTAGATAAGGATCATCCCCTTAAGAATAAGTACGATGTACATTATATATAAACAAGATTCAAATAATATAAGGATTATTTGTTTCTATTTAAGTATAATTTTGGAATTATGTAAGGATGGTATGAGTTTTTTTATTGATTCTTCAATTTGAGAAATATCAAGAAACTATGGGAATTACATCTAACGATTCTTTATTGTGATATAATTCAACAATATCACAAGCTCAATCTGGTGAAATTTACAGAATAAATATATTTTTTATTTTCTAATGACATATTTAATGGAAAAATGTGAACCCTAACATAAAACCACCAGAATCAATCCATCATGAAAATAATTCAAATCTCAACCACTTTAGAGTTTCAAAACAACTCTTGGTAAATTTTCCAAATATAAAAGTATGAAAAATGATTTCGAGCAATGTGGTGAAAATGTGTGCTGCATGAGAAACCAACAATCGATAACCAGATCACCTCACCTTCATCATCACCCCACCAAAAAACACCTTCAACTCCATCTCATCATCACATCACCAAATTCATTACCCTCATCGGCGCATCATCGCCAGACTCTCTCCTATATCCACCGCTTACAATGAACACTGTCACCGCTTGAACCAAACACCATTGTCACCATCATCACCTCCCACATTGAGACTATCATAAAATCCAAACCTCCACAACCAACATCTTCATCATTAAAACACCATAGATTTTGGATCATAACTCTTAGAATACTGATATTTTCTCAAACAACACCTCTTAAATATCCTTTGAAAACCACATCGCCAGATAGACCCAGGGAGGATAAATGGTACATGGATCCATAATAGAGAAAGATTTGAAATGATACTGTTAGAGGGATGGGATAATTTTGGACTTCACCCAAACAAAACTGATACCTCACTCTCTCCCGGATGCAGGCAAAGATACCTTGAAACTCCCATTGTAATGCAAAACCCAACCTATAACCTCTTGGAAACCAACACACCCAACTGACTAAGAAAAGCACAATAGACCCAAAGGCCAGAGAGGAGTACAAGTGAGTGAAACATCCAATGAAATATGTGTCCATGGAATAACAAACACACACAGTGCAAAAAGTATCATAAAAAATCCTTCACAAAAAAAACATAAACCACCAAACCATTGAAATTCCCAAACAGAAACAGATTAGCAACTCATAGCCACCGTTGAATGAGAAAGAGGATACTGGGATTGAAAGCCTAAAAAAACATGGGATAGAAACCGAAGGAATAAAAGATGAAAGGGAACTCAATGAAAGGGATGATAATGAATCCCTAAAACAAGAATCAATAATGAGGGAATGAAACCCTAGGAAAATAAAAGGAGTAATTCAAAAGCTAGAAAGACACTCTAGAGAGAACATCAAGGGATAGAATACTATAAATGAGGAAGGAGATCACTCCAAGGATCTCATTGGGAGATTATAGGTCTGAAGAGAACCCCAACGGCCGAGGAGGGAGTTGAGAAAGCCTGGGGGACCTATCCCCTCATTCAATTGATATGATTCAATATTATATTAATTTTTGTTTGAATGATTTTTAAATAGAGATTAAATGAGAGGATAATGGGTCTATTTTCATAAGTGTTTTTAACTTAAATATTTCAAAGTGATAAATATGGTAGAAGATGATATATTTCTAGATATTTTTATGACTTAACATTATAATGTTTATACAATAATATATAGATATAATGTTCATAAATTATTAATGAAATATAATAAGAATAAATGAAGGAAATTATTTTTTTCATGTAATTGAAAATTTGGGAGATTCAGAGACACTATAATATGGATGTGAAAAAAGAGAATAAGATTGACCAAGGATATGTGCATGAATTCGGAAACGCCTGAGAGAAAATAGTCTTTTATTGATTATCAGGGTGTGATATTTTTTGAATTAAAAATATTTTTGTGCATTAATTCTCTCATACAGGGATAGATCATCCAGAAGAATGCGATAAGTGACTAATGTGTATATTATAGTATTGCATTTGTTTAAGAAGTCAAGACTCACCCAAAGGTAAGTATTATATTTGATGCATAAAAATCATAAAGAATATGAATATCTAAATAATCCTCAAATGAAAATGAAATATTTAATGGGTGGAAGGAGTAGGAGTGGCAATGTTATTATGTGGTTATTTCAATAGAATATTAAAGATGCCACCATACCTTAATTTTTTCGTCCCATTATACCAAATAACAAGATTCAATGATGAAAAATATCCCTCTTTTACAATCACTTATATTTTTAGTGATAATCGAGGTATCTAAAATAAAAAATAACATGTCAAGAAATAGGCTTTCACATTGAGTCCTAATAGTGTAACAATTCATTTGTGCTTTTCATTTTCATCTCATTTTTTCATACGGGCATGGACATGATATTATGATCGAATCACATCCTTGACAAAGTCAAATGGGTACAATTTTGAAAAGTAAAATATTTGAAAAAATAATTACCAATTATTCACCCCCTCTCAATGGTACACTTTCGATTCTGGGTACTAAATGAATGAATAATTTAGGGCTTTAGTAGTGGATTGTTAATGTAATGTATACATTGTTCATTATTTGTTTAGATACAGTTTCATATTTCATAAAATGATGAGTATGGGAATTATGACTCTATTGTATTCTATAATGTTGAGAAAGACTTATTCGGACATTTTAATCATTTCAGTGGTATGAAAGCTTTACCAAGAATCATGAATCTTGTAGTGATTTTTTAAATGAAAAAATTTCATATATTATTATATTTTATATATGATATCATTAACAAAATTGAGTTTGAAATGTTTCTATCCTTAACATATAGGATATCACAAGTGATGATATATATGGTTAACTATGCTTACATTAAGATATTTGATCAAATAAGAAGTGATAAAGTCTTGTCTTATGATATGAAATATCATTAGCAATATCACAATTAAAGTACAGAAATTGTAATTATATAAAGTTGTTTTCATATTAAAATTTACTCTAGTTTTTTTATCATAAAAATTCCTGTAAAATTGATATTCAAATAGTATATATTATATAATGGATACCATAAATAATGAAATATTTAAACCTAAAAGGTTATAATGTTTATGAATTACTTAATTTTAAATACAATGTATAACATAAAATTACACAGATTATGATATAGATTATATTTCAACAACCAGTATCCATAAAAAATTATTTTTTCTATTTTTTATTTATGATTTGAATTATGTAGTTTAAAAATTATTTATTAAAAAGGAAATGAAATATTGGGATATTAATTTAATTAAAAATTAGAGTATAGTTTTATTAGTTAATTAACTATTTGTTAAAAATTAAATATACTGAATAATCATGTTCAATATTAATTACCCATTGAAATTTTATTCAATAACATAAAAATTCAATATAATATGTGAATATTAAAATTTAAACAGTAATGAATAAAGAGTATATAAATTACAAAAAAATGGAAATTTAAATAGATATACATTTTATATATGGAATTTTTCCTGATATTTAATTTTAATTTAAAAAAATTAATGGCCTTAATTATGAAATTATTTAAACCATATAAATATGTGTATTGAAATAGGTATATCATGGTTTAAATATTATGAATTATTTTTTATTTTTAATATGTAATTTATTTTCATAATATAATTTCAATACCAAAATTTTCTATTTATTTTAATGTTATAATTTTTTGTAAAATTCCATTTAATGTACAACATAAATGAGTTTATATTTAAAAATATAAATTGTTTATATTCATCTAAATAATTTAAGGTCCACAACTCGTGGATAAATTATAACATATTTAAAATTATATTATTTATGAATTGTTTACCAATGATTATCTCATGATTTAATATATGAAATAATCATTTATTGAGTTTTCCCCTTCTTTATTCCTAGATAAAAATGACATCTTATGATTTTTTGTGATTATTTATTTTAAATTGATAAACTACTCTTATACATTGTAATATATTTATCTAAGGAGTTATATTATAGTTATGGTAATTGATGTAGTTTCATTCTACATTAACATTGGATTATACTAGGTCATGATCCTGAACTTATATGTTAATTATAGTTTATACATATTAGGTTTTATAACATTTATTTCATTGAGGTATCTATTGAGTAGTGTAACCCTAGTTCGAGGGAATTTAGGTCGGTCTGCTCAATATGCTAGAGTCTTATGGTATATCTAGAAAATTGGGGATTGGTTATCTATCCCTCAAATATTACTATTGTAGGAATTTTTTTTGTATGATTCTAAAACATTTCATGAATGGATTTAATATACGTTTTTCATTAGATGCATTTAGATTTTTATGAATATTTTTGATATTAAATTTAGGTTAGTAAGAAGAGATGTTGGTAATGTAAATAGTAAAGTATTAATATAGTTTCAAATATTGATTTACTAAAATGAATTATATTCCATGATAAATCACTATAATCATTAATACAACTAAAGTTAATATCATAACATATAATGAAGAGATTAAATCCCTATAATAAATACTAATTGTTAAATCCTTAGGAATACAATTTTAAATATCTCAATCATATAATTGGGTAGGTTCTACCAAAGTATGATTCCACTAGATTATCTAATGTAAGGAAAGGAAATAATGAGTTTAAACCAGGGGATTGTTTCCTCACTAATGGAATTATATATTTTTAATTATATGGTATACCCATAAGAATGATATAATAGTTTTTTTTTATTTTTCCAAATAATTTAATAATTATAGTGTTTTCAAATCAACCATCAAAGAGTCATATATTATATTATTGGCATGATGGAAAACATAAATAACCATATTTTGAGAGAAATTTTAAATAATAATAATAATTAATTACTTAAATATGGATCATTTTAACAAACAGATATGATGCTACTAAGAAGGGTCCACCATTTCAGTGGGATCATGTTTAATAAAATTCATTATTAATTAAAAATTAATGAAGATATTTATTTAATAAAATATTACTATTTAGATAAATTATATTCTCATCATTTAACATCATGTTGAGATCAATCCTTCAGAAAGGAGGAGCTTAATTTAAATGAAATTTCTCATATAGGTAAAAAATTGTTAGTATACATCTCCTTTAGAGAGAAAATTTTATGTGATAGAGAAATCCTTTCAAGAGTAACTCAAAGCTAAATTAGTTTAATAAGAAGTTAAAATAGATGATTATATGAATCATGAATGGTCTTAAATTATTTTCAAATTTCATTAAATTCTAGATAATTAAAGTAACACGAGTCTCCCCTCACATAGTCAATGTGATTGTTTGTTTTAATAAAATGGAGAGACTAATGGGATCCCTTAATTCTTGTTCTATCTATAGGATATTTTTTCTAAAATTATCGTTGGAAATATTTTGACAATTTAAATATTTTCAACAAAATATTTTTGTCTTTTCTCAAACTTTGGTGGATATATGAGCATTAAATATGATATCAAGGCTTAGGATTTGTGATTATAGTATAAATGGGTATAGGTTTAATTCAAAAATATGTTTTTTTTCTAATAGTTTTCCTCAATCATTAAAATATTATTGTAGATTCAAGACGTAAATATATTATTTATATATGAATGTGCTACAACATTAACATCATTTTGTGGTGGTTTACTAAATCACTGCTAATTTTTTTTATAAATGATTTATTGGTGGTTTTTAATAAACCTCCGATAAAACTTTTTTTTTTCAATCCCGACACTTCCCCCTCCCAACCCCCGCAAGAACCCCCAAACCCCCATGATACCCCCCCGACGACCCCCGAAATTTGTAGCCCCGCACCGCCTCACCGCCTCGCCTATATTTTGGTAGGTTAGGGGTGCAGTTTAATATTTTTTATTACATTTTATGTATCATACTTATGGTGGTAATTTTATGGGTTATCACCTTATGTATTTATGTACATGACTGGTATTCGGTGATATATTAGTGTGTTGGAATGAATACTTCCTAGTTTCAATTCCCATAATTCTTAAAGAAAATTAAGTACCATTGTGTGTATTAGTATTCTGAAATTTTTTTTTACATTCACGATAATTTTGCAATAAGGAATCTTTTATGAGTTCTGATATGTTCATTGATGATTATTGGGCTCTAAATATGGATTCCTTCTATTTATTATTTTGTATATTATTCTTGGTTATATGAAACTACTTATCATTTTTCCCCTAATTTTTTGGTGGATTTTCATTGTTCTGGGGCCCCATTACTATGAATACAAGATTCAAGTTTGTCATTGGTATTTTCAAAACATTTAAGATAAATAATAAATATCAATGTTTTATGAAAATAGGTAAAATTTATCAATCATTGAATTTTGAATTAGATTAATTAACTCCTTACTAAGAAATATTATACTATTATTTACATTTATATTCTATGAAATAAATATACTTCCTAATATCCACTTCACTAATATTCTAAGAAAAAAGATTTTCATTAATCATTTATTTTATTTGACTCATCATTGATTCATTAACTTATACAAGAATTAAATTCTAATGTATTATTAATACCAATTCATTGACATAAATACAAGAAAAACATGTACCAACATTTTTGTTTCATTTGATAAGGGGAATTATTGACACCTTATTACACCATATTAGTGGAAATATATGTGTACCAATGAGAAAGTACCTTTTATGACTATATAATTATTTTTTATTATTTTAATTTTTTAACCATTTATAGTTTAACCAAGTCGATTCATTAAATAGTGTTCTTATTTAAAACTAATTTTATATTTAATAGATAAAATTTCCAATGATTGTTAGTTTGAAGTAGTATGATCTTTCAGATGGTATCTATTATAAAAATATTATTAGAATAACTCAATATAATATTTGATGCCTGATTTATTGAGATATAAAATCATTAAATGTTTCATGTTTTGAAATGAAATGATTTTACTGTAAAGGAATGATTTTTTTGACAAAAACCATTTGATATTGGTTTTGGAAATAAAAGGAATGTTTTGAAACATTAACATGGGTCTATTTATGTAATTGATTGAATTATTGATTGAATTAAATGATATCCCAAATTATGACTAATTTCGTTGAGGCACCTCGGATTAAAGGAAGTTAGGAGAAAGAATATTCATGCAAGGTATATTGATATCTTATATTGACTTGATGATGAAAATGAAACAAAACTACTTGAGGGAGGGTAGTTCGTTCTTTGGGGTGTTATCATATTCCCCCAAATCATGTGGGTCTAAGGAGTGTGTGTACACCTAGAGGAATATTTCAATAAGATTTTGTGAGGCCTTGTGACTGTTAATAACCCTAGATGTTATCACCATGGTTCTCTTATTGAAGATGATGTAAAATGATTTATACATTCCAATTATTGATAAAAATGATTTAATCATGTCTATTTTGATAAAATGCATATTCATTCTTATTTTGACGTAGATGCTTTTGTCTCCCTAATTTTATGTAAATTCACATTGAAATGTGTCTTAACTTAGACATTGAATTGTTTTATGAAACATTTTTTATTCAAATTGAAAAAATATTTCCATTCTAAATTTTATTTAAAAATTATAAAATTTGGTTTTTTTGTTATAGACTGATATTGAAATTCTTGGTGATATCATACTAATTTTATTTATCACTACTTACCTTTTCCTTTAGTGATTTATAGATATTATTATTCATGGTCCAAGAATATGGATAGAGCCACTCAGAGGTGGTGGATGTTCTAAATTAGAGCGACCTGGGGTGTTAGTGGTAACTGGTTGAACATGAAATCCACTTGTTACATAGTGTTTCTGGGTTGTGATATCATTGTTTGAAGAGATGAAACATACCATTTTATAGACTTCTATATTTTTACTTGTGATTTTATCCCAAATGGAGTGCTTGGACTACCAACTATTTTTTATTTTATATTATATAATTTTTCTAGATTAGTTTTACTTATGGTGAAATCAGTCCCTCTAGTTTGTTTTGATTTCTAGACACTATTCACCAGCCTTTGGTGATTGGGAACACCTACTGGGATATATCAAAACTAGATTATTTTCCTCTTAGGTAGGTTATCTAGGTTGGTTTGTGAAAAATTGGTATCAAATTCATTCATGCCTCTTCATTGAAAATGCTATATAGTTTGGGATGTCTTGGTAGACATGAGATATTATATTTGAGACTTAATAGGTATATTATGAGAAATTTAATGGACATATATCATCTAAGTGTGCCTTATGTTACCATGGGCTATTGGAAAAAAGTGTCTTTGAGGATTTTTTTGATCTAATCCTAGACCTTTTCTAAATCATTCAATTTTTTATATATTTTATCAACTAGTATATATGAATATCTTTCACTATTTGTTAAGAGTTATGTGTTCTATTTTTTAATATTGTGTAGGCACATTGTGATATACATGGATAAAAGCTGAATGGAATTACCGTGGAACACACCTCTCTGTGTTAAAGGTTTGGAGGAGTTCTAAGAATTTATAATTTCAAATTGATCCATTGAAGGGATAATAATATGTCCATGTCCTAAATGTCAATTTAGAAGATAGTTGAACATAGATAAAGTTTATGAACATTTCATATTGATGAAATTATCTGGTCAATATTTGTGTTGGATTTGGAACAGAGAATCGAACACTACAGAAAGGTTGAGCACTGATGTCAATCTACAGAATGAGCTCCCAACTTCTCCAAAAATTAGAAATGAAATGAAAAACCTTATAAATGATACATTTGGAAAATCATGACACCACCATCAACATCAAAACATATCAGAACAAATAGATAATGGTGTTACAAATATCTACGTGACAAGTGATGTTTTTGAGGCTTTAGGACAACCAGATTAAGATTGTAACATATTTGTGGATCCTCCTCATGATTATATGGAGACTAATATAAGATAAAACTTCATTGAGGAAAATATTTTTTATGATTTATTTGAGGATCAAAATCCAGAGTTGTATAGTTGATGTTTGAAATATTCAAAACATTATTTTCTACTAAAGTTGTACAATATCAAACGTCCATGTGGAATTACAAATAAGGAAATCTCCATGAATTGGAATTGTTGCATGATGAATTTCCTGAATAAAACAACCCAGATTATTTTTATGATATGTATGATGTTGTTAATAGGATAGGTTTCAATTATACAAAAATACATTTGTTTCCCAATGATTGTATGCATTATTGGGGAGAGGATTCATGTAGACAGGATTACAAAAAATGTTTTTCTTCTAGATGACAGTCAATGGGTGATGTTGGAAGTCTGAATAAATATACTACCATGATGAAGAAGAAAATAACACACCTACAAAGAGATTTCATTACTTTCATTTAAATCATTAATTGAAAATATTATTCATGTCATCGGAAACTACCGAACACATGATGTGACATTCTCTATATTGTAATAATGATGGGTTAATGTTACATCCATGAGATTCACAAGCATGGAAGAAATTTGATTCATTAAATCCATATTTCTCAGCTAATCCTTTGAATGTTTGATTGGGATTTACTTCCATGGATTCAACCCATATGGGACATTGAGTACCAGTTATAGAATATGGCATGTAGTTTTGATCCCTTAAAATCTGACTCCGTTGATGTATATGCAATAAATGTATTTTATCATTTCGATGACAATTCCTGAAAAAAATGCCTGAAAATGATATTGATGTATACATTCAGCCACTAATTGAATAATTATTGGAGTAATGGAGCTACGGTGTTGAGAAATTTGAAACTTCTTCTAATTTTTTTTTCAAAATGCATGCTACTTTAATGTGAAACATTAGTGACTCCCCTGGGCTTGGGAATTTATCTAGTTGGAACACTTACACAGGTTTGGATTTTCATATTTTTAACTTTTATTTTGAGCCCAAATTGCTACGTTGTAGTATAAAATGGTTCTTCTTGTTCCATCTAAGATATCTCAATGCATCTCATATATTTCGACTGAAAAGAAAAAAATTTAATGGTATCATTCATTGCAGACCACCTCCAAAGTTGTTAAATAGTTCTAAAATATTAACACAACATGGAAAATTAGAAACAAAATTTGGGAAGGTTTTCATTTGAATGATAGCAGGAAATAGCAATGAAGTGCATCGTCAAGTGAAATTGAAATTAAAAAATAGAAGAGAAAAAGTATATTCTTAAAACTTACATATTGGGAATTTAATTTGTTGCGACATAATCTTGATGTGATGCATATTAAGATGAATGTATGTACAAATTTGATCTTCACATTGATTAATGAGCATGGAAAGTCCAAGGATAGTCTCAATGCTTAAAAATACTTACAAGTCATGAACATAAAATGTGATCTCTAGCCGGATGAGAATGAAAAGTATGCTCTGACAATATTTGCAATGAAAAATAGGGATAAAGATACATTCCATATAATTTTAAAGCATGTGAATGTATTTAATGTGTATTTAAGTAACATATCTAGGTGTTTTGAATTAAGGAATTGTATGTTACGTGAATTGAAAATTCATGATTCACATATTTTTTTATAGCTGTCACTACCATTGGCATTGCATTAATTATTAACTGAAAAAGTTACTACTTTTGAACTCAAATTCTACAAATTTTTTAGACAACAATGGGAGAAATGTCTACATCCATTTGAGCTTGAAAAACTTCAGGAGAGGTTTTTATTGACACTTTGTGCAATGGAGAAGACCTTTCCTCCATCATTTTTTATTGTCATCATGAATTTAACTGTTCATTTGGTTGAGGAAGAAAAATTATGAGGCCCCATTCATCATCGATGGATGTATCCAATTTAGAGGTACAATATTTATATTTTTTTATGTTAAGTAAATTTTTTTGGCACTTAATTAAATGCATAATTATGTTTGTTTATTTTATTTCATTGTGTTGACCTCACCAGTTTTGAGAATCCCAATCATGCCTTAAAATGTTTTGATAATCTTGATGTGTGATTATAATTCTATATATATATATATGCTGAATATCAAAATAATCATTGGAATATGTCAATTAATGTTTATCTATGATTAATCATACTTTGTCATAATTCTAACTCAATCTGGATATGTTGTGCATAGAACCGATAAGTGTTAAGTCACTGATATGCTCAAAGCTACTGTTACCGAAACCTACCGGTACTTAGTCTATCGATAGACATGGTCACTGTTACAGAAAGGTCACCGATACACATAGCTACTGATATGTGTAAATACACCGGTAATCAAAATAGATCATATCTACCAATACAGACAAGCTACCGATATATGAAGTACACTAGTACAAACAGTCACCGTTACAAAGAGATTCCTTTAGAGTAAGTCTATTAGTATACACCTAATCACCGGTACAGAACAGATCTACCGATATGCACAGGATACCAATACAAAAGTCTTCTGATATGAGCTACCGTTACACCAGAACTGCCATTAGAGTATGTCTACCGATATAAGCAAGTCTACCGCAATGATGTTCACCGATATAAAAAGGCTCACCGCTACTCAAGTCTACCGATAGAAGTTCACAGATACAATGATCCACTGACTGATACAAGGAGCTACCATTACAAGGAGAGACAAGTATCGATACAGAGGAGCCACAAATACAAGCTCACTGATATAAGGAGCTACCGATTGAAAACCAGTCACTGTCCCTAAACTATATTTCTATTTATTTATTTAGAAACGGTCATATTGGATGATTTTAATGCAAGTAATGTTATTTAATGATAGTTTTTGGCATATCAGGGAACTTTAACTCATACCTGTAAAAAGATAATCATTCAAATTGCCGGAGCTGCAATCTATAAAAGGAAGGACAAGGGCCAGGCATAAACATACATGAAAGGGTGCCCAAAAAGAGGGCAGAAGTGTGCTGAAAAGTGGTGCATAAACACAGTAAGAAAGGCTGCATCCGGAGAACGATGGACATACATGAATCCATTCATACAAGAATAGAACAAAAACTAAACATCAGTTATGGAGTGAAGAACTACAAAAATCTACTCATACACTCAAGATGATCAAGCTGAACATGAAAACCAAGGAAACAAACGACACTCAGTTTTCCAGACAAAAACCAGAGAAAAACTAAGAAGCATTTCCTACAAATCAAAAGGAGTCCAGAGCGGCACTTAAAATCACTAGAGCATTCTAAACTCATATATACTCTCTAAGTGATTATTATATTTACATTTTGAGCAGTGTGTGTACTCTGTTATACTCACACTGTCTCCTCTACTAAACTGGAGGGTTTCTAAATCCGCACACAAACATTCTTTAACACTCTTATATCCCACCGTGGATAGTGGTAGAGGTCATGTAGGACCTAGACGACCAGTGTGCTATTGTTTTGTTTTCCCGTGAAGAACTGTGGTAGAGGTCTTAGTACCTGGATAGTCATTGAAATATTGTTTACACCGATCTAGGATGCAGATCAAATTTATATAAATTGTTTGAGAGGACTATGTCTCGGCTTGAGACTGAACCTATTGATTTTATCTGTTGTGCATCTTAGATTAATTGTAAAATATAATATATATTTTATTTTCCACTGCTAATTACATTGAAATATAATTTTTTTAATGTTACTTTGATAGTTAATCTAGAAAGTGTTTGTAACTATTGTAAATCAGAAGGATAGTTTAAGAAGCTAATTTAACCTTATGATTAAATTAACTGAGACCTAATCAAACTTTTGAAACCTAATAGAACCCTTAAAGTTTTAAAAATTCAATACATTTTAACATAGTTTTTAATTGGGGGATTTTAATAGAAATATTTTTAAGATAAATTTTAATTGGAACTCAATTCACCCCCTCTTGAGTATCCACTTGGACCAACATTTGGTATTAGAGAGAGGTTGTTTATTATTAAAGGGTTTGGAACACTCTATTTTTTAATTGTGATTTTAGTTGTACCTTAAAGGTCTTAAATTTCAGTTTGTTCTAAATTTTATCTCTTTAATATATTTTCTAAAATCTAGTTATGGATAATAAACTATAAGGTGTTGCTGCCAACATGCCACCTTTTTTTTATGGTGTTAATTATGCTCAATGGAAACTTAAAATGAAAATTTATTTAGAGAGTATGGGATTTGATATCTGGACTGCTATAGAGACTCAATATAAGATTCCAAAAATTGAACGAACTACTTGGGATGAACCTACTAAAACTGATTACAATAATAACTGTAAAGCAATGAATGATCTGTATTGTGCTTTAGGAGATGAAGAATTTAATCGCATATCTTCTTGCAAAACTGCATATGAAATTTGGGACAGTTTGGCTGTTTCTCATGAGGGAACAACCAATGTTAAAGAAATGAGATTGAATACTTATACTATAAAGTATGATAATATTAAAATGAAGCCCGATGAACCAATTTCTAACATGTATCTCAGGTTCAATGAGATTTTCAATAGTATGAGCTCGCTTGGAAAATCTGTTCCTGCAAAAGAACATATCATGAGGATATTAAGATCTCTGCCAGAAAGATGGAGAGGAACTTCAGTATCAATTAGAGAATCCTGTGATATTGGTGATTTACCCGTTATGGAATTAATTGGTAATATTATGATGTATGAGGAGGAACTGAAGGTAAACAGGGAAGAAGATGATGAACCAAAGAGGGAGTCAGTATCATTTAAGTCTACTTCCTCAAAGATAATGGATAAGGAGAAAGTTCACATACATACTGAAATCTCAACTAGTGAAATTTATGATTCTGACAGTGATGCAGAGATGGCTCAAATAGCCATGAGATTCAAGAAGTTCTTCAGAAAGAAGAAATCCCTCAGAAAATAAAACTACAAAGGTAAATATGACAACAAAGGTCATTGGAAGAAGGACTAGAAAAATCCTGATAAAAGTGATTACATTGTCTGCTATGAGTGCAAAAGTAAATAACATGTAAAAGCTGACTGTCCAAAGTTAAAATTTAATAAGAAACATGACTACAAAGAAAATAAGTAAAAGAAAGAAATGAAAGAAACTTGGAGCACTTCATAAGACACTTCAAGTGATTCTGAATCTACTAAGGATGAAAACTTTTACAAGGCTAACATGTTTTTCATGACAAGCACATCTGATGTAACATTGGACACTCCGACTTTAAATTCATATTATTCTGGAGTTGATTCTGATTCTAAATCTGAAAATATGTATAGTGAAGAGTTATTTGAATACAGTAATATACTAGAAGAAACTTATAATGAATTTAAGGACAAGTATAAAGATTTAATGAAAAAACATACTTTGACCAGCTCTGTTAAATCTTCCCCTGATATCAAAAAGGAAAATAATGCTCAACTACTTAAGGAAAATACTGAACTAAAATTGTCCAATGATCAATTAAAGAAGGATATTGAGAAATTCACAAATGGAAAATATACACTTACACAAATGTTAGGAAATAAATTGGCACCAAAATATACCATGAGAATTGGCTATCATCCTAGAAATAGATAGATTGATAAAACTAGATTTATTCCAAAATCTGGACAGAATGCTGCTAGTTCTAGTTCTGGAAATTCATATAATTCAACTAGTTAATCATATGGTTATAGATCAAATAAAGTTTATCTTTCAAAATCTATCAAACTTGTATATTAGTTGAGACCCATGAGACAAATCTGGGTACCTAAGGCTTTCCTTGCTAACCTATCTGGACCCAAGAAAATCTGGGTACCAAAATCATTTTCTGTTTAAAACTTTTTTAGGAGACTTTCTTTAGGAGTTCTCATAAGATGGTATGGTACTTGGAAAGTGGATGTTCAAGGCATATGTCTGGATATTACCCAGGTTTAAAGAGTCTAATCAAAGTTGATGGAGGCCATGTCACCATTGGTGATAACTCTAAAAGAAAAATCATCAGCCTAGGCCATATTGGTAACTCTGATTCAGTTTTGATTTCTAACGTTTTGTTTGTTGATGGACTTAAAAATATTCTCTTAAGTATTTCTCGTTTGTGTGATGATGGTTTCATTGTCAAATTTGAAAATGATTCATGTAATGTTTTAAATTATTAAAGTGTTTTAGTATTTTTTCCTTTGAGAAATGAAAATGTTTATGCCATTGATTTGAGTTATTTCGCTAAACAAAACATAACTTGCTTAAATGCTTTTCATAAAGAATCATGGCTTTGGCACAGAGGATTAGGACACTGCAAAATTCATTCACTTAGAAAACTGACTAGGAAAAACTTAGTTAGAGACCTACCCAAACTTGGATTCCCAGCTGACAAAGTTTATAATCCCTGTCAAAAGGGAAAGCAACACAAAGTTTCTTTTAAATCAAAGAAAGAAGTTTCAACTTCTCATCCTCTCGAGTTGGTTCACATGGATTTTTTGGACCCTCTAGAGTTTCTAGTTTAAATGGGAAGCACTATGTCTATGTCTTAGTAGATGAATATTCTAGGTACACTTGGGTATACTTTTTAGCTCACAAAAGTGAAGTTTGTTCATACTTTATTAAATACTCCATGTCTATAGAGAACCTTAGTGGAATTAAGGTTAAGACCCTTAGAAGTGATCATGGTTGTTAGTTTGAAAATCCCATGTTTGAATCTTACTACTCACACAATGGCTATAGTTACATCTTTTCTGCCCCTAGAACACCTCAACAGAATGGTGAATTAGAAAGAAGAAACAGAACCCTTCAAAAAATTACAAGAACTATGCTAAATGTATATGACCTGCCTATTTATGTTTGGGCTGAAGCTGTAAATATAGCTTGTTACATTGTCAATTGAGTCTTGATCAAAACTGTTCTTAAGAAGACCCCTTATGAGCTATGGAACAATAGGAAACCTAAGTTTAGTTAATTCAGAGTTTTTGGTTGCAAAGTCTTTATTCTCAATACAAAAGATCATCTATACAAGTTTTCTTCTAAAAGTGATGAAGGAATTTTTCATGGTTATTCTTTAACTAGAAAAGCCTATAGAGTCTTTAACAAAAGAACCAAATGTGTGGAAGAATCTGTTCACATCAATTTTGATGAAACTGATCCACATAAACCTATGTCTTCTCTTGAAAATCTTGAAGAAAATATATCTATTCTAGACCTTAATGATAAAACCAAAGAACCTGCTGTAAAGACAACCAGTTCTGGACATATTCCAGAATCTGCTTCAATAGAACCTGAACTTAGAGAAGAACCTAAAATTTCTAGTCTCACCTTTACTAGAGCAACTAGGATTCTAATGAACCATCCTTTAGCTCTTGTTGTTGGTAATCTTGATAGAGGGACACAGATTAGAGCTTCTCTATGAAACCAGGTCGAACATCAAGCCTTTCCTTCACCGTTAGAACATAAAAATTTCAATGATGCGATCAATGATGAAATTTGGGTAATGGCTATGCAAGAAGAGTTAAATCAATTTGAAAGAAACAATTTCTGGGAATTAGTTTAGAGACCTAAGGACACTTTGACAATAGGTAGTAAATGGGTTTTCAGAAACAAGGTTAATGAATCATGAAATATAGTTAGAAACAACGCAAGGCTAGTTGCACAAGGATATAGTCAAGAGGAAGGAATAGACTATAAGGAAACCTTTTCCACTGTAGCTAGATTAGAAGCTATAAGGATCCTACTTGCCTATGTTGCTCATCTGAATTTCAAGTTATATCAAATGGATGTTAAAAGTGCTTTTCTAAATGGTTTTATAATTGAAGATGTTTTTGTTGAAGAATCACCTTGATTTACTAATCCTCATTTTCCAAATCATGTTTTCAAACTATATAAAGCTTTATATGGTTTAAAACAAGCTCCAATAGCTTGGTATGATAGACATAGTAATTTTCTCATTTCAAAAGGTTTTACTAAATGGATTTCTGATCCAAATCTTTTTATTAAAAGAATTTATAAAGATGTTTTGATAGTTCAAATCTATGTTGATGATATTATTTTTGGATCTTCTAAACATTCTTTATGTACTGATTTTTTCAAAGAGTATGAAAAATTAATTTGAAATGAGTTTAATGGGAGAACTCAAATATTTTCTTGGATTTCATGTTTTTCAAAATGAAAATGGTTTTATTTTGAATCAATGTAAATATATAAAGGATCTGTTAAAACGTTTTGGCTTGGATAGTATTATGGAAAGTGATACACTTATGAGTACTGTTTGTAAGTTGGATGCTGATGAAACTAGAAAACCAGTGGATCAAACCAATTATAGAGGAATGATTGGAAGCTTACTTTACCTGACTGCTCGTCGAATAGATATTATGTTTAGTGTGTGTATATGTGCAAGATTTCAAGCTGACCCAAAAGAATCTCATTTACTTGCTGTTAAAAAGTTTTTTAAATATCTTAAACATACCGCAAATTTGGGTTTGTTTTATCCGAAAGAACAATATTTTGATTTAATGAGTTATTCAGATGCTGACTTTGCTGGTTGCAAGTTGGATAGAAAAATCACACCTGGAACATGTCACTTATTGGGAAAACCCTTAGTATCTTGGTGTAGTATGAAATAGAATTATATAGCTTTTTCTACTGCTGAATTAGAGTATATGGATACTGGCAGTTGCGGTGCACAAATTCTGTGGATGAAACACACACTTTTGGACTATGGATATCAATTTAGACATGTATGTATTAAATGTGATAATACTATTTCAATTAATATTTCAAAGAACCCTGTGTCTTCCTCTAGGACCAAACACATTGATGTAATACACCACTTTTTAAGAGATCATTACAAAAAAGGTGATATTACTCTTTAATTTATAGGTACTGAACATCAATTAGCTGTCATTTTAACCAAACCTTGAAGTTAAGATAGGCTAAGATACATAAGACATGAGTTAGGAATGATATATCACCATTAGATTCTTCACCAATATGAAACCTCACTGTTATACCTCCCCGGTATGAAACCTCACTGTTATACCTCACTGCTATGAAACCTCACTGTTATACCTCACCGGTATGGACCTCAGAGTTAGTGGAACTCATTGATAGATAAACCTTACTATTAGAAATTCTCACCGGTATACCCTACCGTTATGTATGTGTTGTTTTAAACTTCTGTCTAGCCTCCAGAATCTGTATCGTTTATACTTTATGTATTATATTTTAGTTATCTATTTTACGATTCCTAAATGATAAAACACAATTCTTAACCTCTCTTGATCCACCTCAAGCCCCTTGCCTTCAAACCTCTCTCAAACCTTCGAACCCTAAGCCCCACGATTCAATGGCAAGAATAAAGAGAACTTCAATCAGTTGAAATGAAGATGAGACGAGTGCAAAGAGACTCAAAGGCGAGTCTAGCAGTGGAAGTGAAGTTAAGAAACCCGCAAATCTACGTCTTGTTTAAAGGGAGAGAGTAGTTGAAAGGGAGTTGTGGAAAAAATGGCTAATGTCAAGTGAATCATTAGTTTTAAAAGTTCTTGATGATCAGAAATGGATAGAATGACTCTTGAACAACAAGGTCCCCTACTATCTGAAGCTGGTAAAATATTTCTATGAGTATGTTTGGTTTGAGAAATCCGAAGTTGAGAATAGGATGGTATCTATTGTGAATGGAAATGAGATAGATTTTTCTTCTATTGAGTTGGGTGAATGCCTGAAGGATCCAAAAGAAGGTGTTTTTGGATATTTCTCAAAATCATCACCTCTTACCAGTAATATATTTAAGTATAAAACTACTTTGGAAGAGCTAACAGGAGATGACACCCCTAGAAAAGTAGTGGCTGCAGAAATTAGTGGAGAGAACCGGCTGCTGTTCAAGTTCATTCAGCATGTTTTAATTCCATAGAGAGGGGATTTTGCAAATCTAAAATACCAGGATATGTACTTGATGCATCTGTTGAGACATGGTGTTAAGATAAATTTATGCAGGCTGTTAATGGTTCAGATTGAGGATATGACCATGCCAAAGTCCAAAACCAATGCATTATTCTTTCCCAAGTTAACCTCAAGGATGGTCAAAGTGAAAGTATTAGCTGAGTCTCTGGATGAGACAGTGGTGGTAAATAACAACCTCTATATTACAAGCACAGTATGTAAGTACATGAAGATTAATTGGAATCCATGGAAAAGAGAGTGGGTTAGTGATGATAAGAAGTTATACGATAATTTCAATCCTATGGATCATCCTTCTAGGCTTAAAGATGTGAGGGATCCAGGTATGGGACCTAATGAAGGAGAACCACAATATAGTGATGACTTGGAAGAGGAAGATTTCTCTGTAGCAGATGGAGGAGATCCTGACTTTCCTTCTAGGATGACTCCTGAAATTGTATCACAAGGAAAGGAAGTTTAGCATAAATTAGATCAGGAAGAGGATGCTTGAGAAAATGAAGAAGATGTTCATGAAGAAGAATTACCTATTGATGAGAAGGAAAATCCTACCCCAGAGACTGAAGAAGTAGAAGAATCTGAATCTGAAGCATGTGATTCTATTTTCTCAAGTCCGAGTCCATTGATTGGAAGCTCAGTTGTACCTGTTGAGATTGTTTTGGTTGAAATAGAAGGACCTGTACCTATTATTGAGAAACCTCATGCTGTTGCAGAAATGGAGATGATTGTGAAGGATTTTGATGAGAAATACCAAGCAGCTGAGGGTACTATTTATGTACAGGAGAATTCACCAGTTGATGGGGAGCATCCAACTAGATTTGGCAGTGTTTCAGTGGCTGTTGATATTGAAGACTGGGCAGAGGACCCAGGGTTTGTAGTTTGTGGATTGGATTTCCTGAATTCTAATATTGAGACATCCCTTCGAAGACCAAAAGTCAATTATGATATCTAGTCTAAGATATTACCTAAAAATGTGGTAAGAATACATGATCTAGATAAGCTAAAGTCTGATCTTAAATCTAGTTTTTTTGGAAGAAGTAAGGAGAATGGAAGATTCACTGGTGTCATCTATTCAGACTGTTATGGATGACTCGGTGGCCAGTATAATATTTGAAATAGCACCTATTGTTGAACCTGCTAATATAGTCACCAGGGATGATTTAGAATCTTTGAAGGCTGAAATGAAAGAGTTTTTAAATGCTTCTGTTTCCAAGTTAAATAATCTCTTTGTTAAAGGAACAAGCAATTTGGAAAAGTCTTTTGAACTCTCTCTTGGTTGTAATACATCATCATTTGTGGTAGAGATAGTTGATGAAGTCTCAGATTTCCAGAATCATATGTCTCTCTTAGCAGAGGATGTTAAAGTTCTAGAGAAATCGGTTGTCTCTCTGGAATCCTATATTAGTTCGAAATCTCATGCAGACAAGGATTTGGCCTATGTAAAGAGTGTAGTGAGCCATATGGTTTCAGTTTTTGAGGGCTTTAAAAAGTCTATGGAGAATCATGTAGGTGACCAAGATTCTGTAGTGAAAAATATTATTAGTGGGCTAACTAAGTGTTTCAAGGAAATAATATTTTTTTTCTATTAGTTCTCTTGCTTCCAAACCTTCAATATATTTGGATCAGATTAGAGCTTCGATGAAGGAGGATCTTGGTTAAGTTTCAACCAGTGGCTCTGTGGACTCATCTTCCTAAGTCAAGTGCTGTCTACCACTAAGGATATTGGGAAAATTGTTCATAATTTTTTGATAAAGGCTACTGCTTCTCAAAATGAAGTCAAAGACAAAGTGAATTATTATTTCCAAAAGGTTTAGACTTAGAATCATATCAATAATCATTTCATGCTTATGATATAAAACATGAAGTTACAATGAGTCAATTAAGCCTTCAGGGAACAAGTAAGAAAACTCAGGGAGCTGACTCCAGCCTTGGATAGGTTTTTAGAAAACAAAGATGACTTTTTATCTGCTATGGAGAGGGGAGGAGGAATTATTATGGATTTCAGAAATCTCTTGTTTCCATTCTTTCATGTTGATGCTCAGCCCATAATTATACCTCCAGATTTACCTACATCTGCCTCTACTACTTCTCCTACTCAGATTACTCTAGTCCAAGCCATCTGTAGCCTTACTCCTATGATCACTCAGAAATCTACACAGTATAGGCCAAGAACAGTTTCAGTAGAATGGCCTCCTCTAATCATTTCTAGTGTTCCTAAGCCTCTACCTGACTCCCCACAGTCTAAGTCTACCTTGGATCCGAAAGGCAAGTACCACATGGACATTCAGGAGGTGGATTGATTGCTGGCTAGGCCCTCTGATAGGAATCAATTGTATTTCAATTGTATTACTTTTTTATTTAACTGGTACTCTTTTCCCCGCGACATATATCTATGATCTTATTTTCTTTTCTCTATTTCTCATTTACTCTGATACATTATTTTCACCCTTCCTTTTTCCTAATCACAAAGGGGGAGAATATGTTTCTACAAGGGGAGAATATGTATCAACATGGGGAGAATATGTATTTACAGGAGGAGAATATGTGTATAAATGGGATAATATAAAAGGGAAAAGTATGAACATATAAACTTCATGCTATAACTCTACCTATGATGTAGAAGGGTCCATATGTTGTACACAAAGGGAGAAATATGAGATTAATATATTTCATTACCATCCTACCTTTGATACATATTTTTATTTATTTTCTTCTGATACCTTTCAATTTTACCTCTGATACTTTTGGTCTATATCTCTCTGATAAATTATCGATTTTATTTATAAAACCATGAGTTGTGATTATCAAAAAGGTGGATATTGTTGACCTCACCTGTTTTGATAATCTCAATCATTCCTTAATATGTTTTGATAATCTTTATTTTTTCTTATAATTATATATATATATATATATATGCTGAATACCAAAATAATCATTGGAATATGTCAATTAATGTTTATCTATGTTTAATCATACTTTGACATAATTCTAACTCAATCTGGATACGTTGTGCATAGAACATATAAGTGTTAAGTCACTGATATGCTCAAAGCTACTATTACAGAGACCTACCAGTACTTTGTCTACCGATAGACATGGTCACCGTTATATAAAGGTCACCGATACACATAGCTACCGATATGTGTATGTCCATCGGTAAGAAAAATATATCAAGTCTACCGATACAGACAAGCTACTAATATATGAAGTATACCAGTACAAAAATTCACTGTTACAAAGAGCTACCACTAGAGTAAGTCTACTGGTATGAACTTAATCACTAGTACAAAACAGAGCTACCGATATGCATAGTCGACCGATACAAAAGTCTACTGATACGAGCTACCGTTACACCAGAACTGCCGTTAGATTAAGTATACCGGTATAAGCAAGTCTACCGCTATGAAGTTTATCAATATAAAAAGGCCCACTGCTACTCAAGTCTACCGATAGAATTTCATTGATAAAATGACCCACTAACTGATACAAGGAGATACCGTTACAAGGAGATATATCTACCGATACAGAGGTGCCACAGATACAAGCTCACTGATAAAAAGAGTTACCGATTGAAAACCAGTCACTGTCCCTAAACTATATTTCTATTTATTTATTTATCAATAGTCATATAGGATGATTTTATTGAAATTAATGTTATTTAATGATTGTTGTTGGCATATCAGGGAACCGTAACTCGTACCTATAAAAAGGTAATCATTCCCATTTCCGAAGCTGAAATCTATAAAAGGAAGGACAAAGGTCGGGCATAAACACACATGAAAGGGTGCACGAAAAGAGGGATGAAGAGTACTAAAAAGTGGTTTATACACACAGTAAGAAAGGCTGCATCCGGAGAATGCTGGACATACATGAAGACATTCATACAAGAAGAGAACACAAACCGAACTTTAGTCAAGGAGTGAAAAACTACAATGATCTACTCATACACTAAAGCTGATCAATCTAAACCTGAAAACCAAGGAAGCAAACGACACACTGTTTTCCAAACAAAAACCAGAGAAGGACTCAGAAGCGTTTCTGACAAATCAAAAGGAGTCCCGAGTTGTACTTCAAATCACTAGAGAATTCTAAACTCATATCTACTCGCTTAGTGATTCTTTTATTTACATTTCGAGCAGTGTGTGAACTCTGTTATACTCACACTGTCTCCAATGCTAAACTGGGGGATTTCTAAATCCTCACACAAACATTATTGAACACTATTGTATCCCACTATGGATAGTGGTAGAGGTAAAGTAGGACCTGAACGACCAGTGTGCTATTGTTTTGTTTTCCCACGGAGAACCGTGGTAGAGGTTTTAGTACCTGGACAGTCTTTTCACTGTTGATTACCCCGATCTAGGGTGTGGATCAAATTTATATAATTTTTTTGAGAGGAATAAGTCTTAGCTTGATACTGAACCTCTTGGTTATATCTGTTGTGCATATTATATTAAGTATAAAATAGAATATATATTTTATATTCCACTACTAATTACATTGAAATATAACATTGTTTTAATGTTACGTTGATAGTTAATCTAGAAAGTGTTTTTAACTATTGTAAATCAGTAGGTTAGTTTCAAAAGCTAATTTAATCTTATGATTAAATTAACTGAGACCTAATCAATCTTCTGAGAACCTAATCGAACCATTACAGTTTTACAAATTCACTACAGTTTAACAAAGTTTTTAATTGGGGGATTTTAATAGAAATATTTTTAATATAAATTTTAATTGGAACTCAATTCACCCCCCTCTTGAGTATCCACTCCGACCAACACATTGATATAATGGTCATTTCAAATCATACATAAGAAATACAGCTCAACCAGACGGCTCTATTGCTGAAGGATACTTGGCCAAGGAGTGTCTTACCTTTTGTTCTAGATAATTGGATGATATTGGGACAAGATTTAATCAAGTTGGATGTGTTGACAACATATAGACTAAATCTCAAATACATGGGAAATCCCAAATATTTCCTGCTATTGGCCGATCAGTTGGGAGAACCTCTAATAACACACTGAAAAAAATGAAATTAATATAAGAACATAGATATGTGCTTCTAAATAATGAAATTGTAGATCCATTTTTTGAAGAGTTTAGGATACAAAAAAAGAGATAAATAATAGGCCAGACACAAAATGAATAAGATATAACAAAAGCTATTAATAATGATATTTTAGAATGGTTTTCACGACTTTTAAGTTCATAAATATTGAAATAAATACGAATATTAGATTGACAAATATTTTTTTTAATTATAATAAAGTGTATTTATTTTTTTAGATCATAAATACTGATACTCAAGCAGAGTTGTCAAACGATTTGAAGTTTCTTTCTTGTGGTCCTCTAAAACAAGGTAGAATGTTCGATGCTTACAACGTGAATGGCTTTAGATTTCATACAGTCAATCGAGAAGAGGGTATGATGATACAGAATAGTGGAATATTTACATTTTTTGAAGTGAGATACTATAGAAAGCTGACTGATATTATTGTATTAATCTACCAAGGGAATTTTTTAGTTGTTTTATTCAAATTAAATTTGGTCGATATTATCAGAGGTGTTATAAGAGATTCCTTTCAATTTACTTCTGTGAACTTCTATCACTTGATGGATGTTGGTGATCCTGAACTGCATGATCCATATATCTTATCATCGAAATCTAAAATTGTATTTTATGTGAATGATGTTGTGGATGATGTGTGGAGTGTAGTTTCTCACATAAAACAAATATATTTTTATGATATGGGTGATGAAGTGGAATATTTGACTTCTGAAATTGAATCTCATCAACAACAAGAATCAGAATTATTTTTCCACCATGATATGGAAAATATTATTCTAACAAAGATGAATGATGTGGATGAAGTAATGGAGTAGGAAACTTACATAACTGAAGGAGAAAATGATTGTATGCATATTTATGCATTCATTTAGTAACCACTTATTTAATTTTTGCAATCATTAATTATCATTTTTATGTAAATGTTTTTTGTTAGTACTATGAAATTGTTATCTTTTTAAATTTTTTCTGCATATTTTTTTGAAATAT
The DNA here is from genome assembly GCA_963277665.1 of Viscum album. NCBI lineage: Eukaryota > Viridiplantae > Streptophyta > Magnoliopsida > Santalales > Viscaceae > Viscum > Viscum album. The sequence continues at coordinate 680,742,869 of OY728139.1, read as the reverse complement.
ATGTTCTGAACTTAATTTTATTTTATTAAATTATAGGAATTCCAATGATGAAGTGATATACTATTTCTTTGACAACTGTGATAGATGACGTTCCATCTGTCTCCCTCCCTACAAAATCTGAGCCACCATCCAATTTTCCCCGGCACCATCTCTCACATCATCTGTGAGCATCCCTTTAGAATCTCAGCCTTCACCTCCCTCTTCAGGAGCCTCAGTAATGGGGGAGAGGCACACCACTATGAGTTATTTTTGGGGATACTGGACGGTGACTGTTATAGGTACAAATTTTAATACGAATAAATTCGTTGCACATTTTTTATACTAACTATTTTTTCATTAAATATAGAAAAAACGCAAGTATAGAGAAAAATATAAAAAGTTTAGATGTATGGAATTTTACTGAAGAGAAGATAGTTGTCCGATTAGATTCATATGGGGTGCTTACAGATGACACCGCAGGATTACTAGGCCCTATTTTAGACCTACTGGCCGTAGATCCTATTTCCCTTCCGATTTCATATGATTATTGAAGGCGTATGCCTATAAGTTGGAAAAATGATGTTTTTGATTCCCAAATAAAGGTAATTTTAATACATTATGGTGTATTTTAAATTAATATTATTAATATTTTCTAAATTAATTTCTGTGTACATATGTTTTTCCACTTTACGGTTGCTGATGTGATAGCACAGAAGTGGACATTGAAAAATCTTGGCCAAAATTGAAAGACATTAAATGGAGATCGTGGGGAAATGTAAATGATAATTCATTGACCTCCCAACTGTTGTATGACAAGATACATGATGGGGTACCCAAAGAGTAATGAAAAGTTTTTGATGACAAATATCTTGATGAGAAACAGATGGAATTTAAATATATATAACTACAATAGTATCATTTTTCATTTATACATGTATATAAAGAGGAGATTACATTTAATAAATTAATATTAAATTTAAGTTTAATTATTTTAGGACCATTCAAGAAAGAATTCATCAAGTTGGGCTAAGCAGGTCATCCCTCACACTCCAAGGTCAATTTTGTTTTCTTGGAGAAAATTTTCTCTAGTAATCTTTTCATTAGATTAAATATTTACATGAAAATATTATTTGATTAATATATAAAATTGTTTATTTATGTTTCGTTAATGTATTCACATGGTTTAGAGAATTAAGCATTCCAAACCGAAGTGTGGTTGAATGTTCACCAAATAACTGTTGGAAGTTTTGTTAATGAGCATGCCAAAAAAGTTGGGGTATGAACTAATTTTTCATTATAATAAAATATTATCAATTTTTACAATGTTAATATATATTGCTTCTAGTATGACTACAAATTGATTTATAGGTAAAAATTAATGAACTATGGGATGCCAATACTACACTGTACTACTCAGTCTCCCAGAATGACACAATTGCTAAAGTCCTTGGGAAGGAGCATCCTGGTAGAGTGTGTGAGATGGGTTTCAGACCCATAACATCTCTGGTATTTGGAAGTCCACCGACAATTTTAGCTACATGAACTCTTGGTTATATTCATTCCATACCCCAAGATACTCAGAGAGAGATTTTTTCTCTACAAAACTCTGATGAAGACCAGGGGTCTCAGATATTCGATTTGTAGAAAGAGTTGATTTGTTTATATCAGAAGACAATCAGATCTTCCCTCTGTGGTATTGCATCGACAGGTAGTGAGAAGGTAAATCAAAAAAATTCCAAATCATTTAATTTTCAAACATTAATTATTTTTATGTTAAAATATAAATATACAATAGTATTTAATTTTCAATTTAATGTTCTTTTAGGTGGTATCTTGAAGTGAAGATGGAGGTGGAGAGGGTGACGAGTTGTGTTCATTTTTGGACAATGGTTAGTTTTTTTTTTATATTTTGGAAAATATGGTAGTATTTTATTTGTATATATATAATGTGTGGCATATATTTTCCATGAAAAATTTTCATGGCCTAACATTTTCTTGATTTCTCATGTTACCTTCTATGTATTTTATTTATTTCTGATGTTTCCTTTTATGTCTTGATTTCTAGAGTGTGGCATGCACCATATATGTCGATTCATTATTTTCATGAATCATTTTTTGATTAATTTTTCCTAAATTTATTTGGTTTTTTACCCAAAGAGGAACAATGAAAAACATATCCTAGAGTAATAGGAATCAATCTATTCATAGTTCTTGGAAAATGTCCTCCATAAAAATTTGTCTAGTGTATATGAGGAGAAGGATGATATTCACAGGAACCATTATGTGAGAAAGAAATAAAAAAATTGATGTGAATGAGGAAGGTTCTTGCCTTTAGGGTATAACCAATGTGATTATAATTTTCACCAAGGCCAATTATAGGAGATCCCAACATCATTACATATATTGAAACATCATGAATCAATCCACATATAGTTTTTATATAATACCCCTATGCATATTAGGCTCTTTCGTAGGGTAAGAGTCATTTTTTTCATAACGTTGGTTTACAGAAAAAGAACCACATGCTAAGGATTTGTATGTAAAATTGGATAATATATAGAGGAAGATATGTCTTAATATGTAGAATTCTCTAAGAAGTTACATGTCTTACAACGTAGACCATGCATCACATAGTTTAACATCATGTGAATATGACTAAAATAATATATAGTTTCAGATCATATGAAAAATACCTTATTATATGAGGTTTTATGTAGTTTAAACTCATTTTTAAAATTAAATCAACTTTTATTGATGCCAACCCTATGGATGGAAAACCAATGTGAATGATAAAACCCAATCACTATGATAATTTGGGGGATTTGATATCGGTTTTTTGGTTGGGTTTGAGATACGATATCTAGGAATCACTGTGTATCCCATGAAAATAGGAATCAATCCACACATTGATCTTATAATTTTGTGGAAAATATGATCAAAATGACTTATAATAGAGAAATAATAGGTAAAATTAATAAATAGAATGAGTGTAATGGTACATACCGATTATGAATTTCCCTTTGTGCATTATAAAGTCCTGGGGATGTTTAGGGATAATTTGGTGGTGATTTTGAGGTTTGAGGTGGTGTTTTGGCCTTCTAAAGGCCACCATATCTTGTGAAAAGACTTCTCTGGATATGAGGGAGGTGGTTTTATGTGGGGCGTGTTATTGTGTAAAATGGGATATATAACCATTATTTGGTGATGACATGGTGTTATGCATGTTTTATTAGTTGTTTTCCCATTCACCACGAGAATCTTAAAATTCCCTTCGTTGGACATGGAATCTCAGTTGACCACCTGTCCAAAATAGGAATTCTAATCTCACGACATTGTAGCCTTGGGCATGGTGAGTGTAAAAGGGTTAGGAAATGGTAACTATGTCTTGGATTCTATACATGGAATAATATTAAAGAACCACTATGTCTTAGACCACTCCATGTTCTATGATTTGTGGGAGGCCAAATTCCATTTTAATATGGGAAAAATATAAAATGACAATAAGGGCTCTAGATCACACTTTTACCAAACCCACAACATCAGTTTTGGATATTAACCATGTTTTGGTAGATTCAATTGTGATTCACTTACAAATAAGTTTTTTATTACCTCATTGTTTTAAATTTTAGACATTCCATCATTTCTTAATTCACCTTTACTTATCCTACCATTCCCCAGTCATCTCCCTTTGTGTTCCAATCCAATTTAATCATATTGGATCATTTAGATTGAGTTTATTTAATTTGTGGCAGCTATCTATTTACCCTTTATTCCTTTATTATATTTCTACTATATTCAAGAAATCATTATAGTGGTAATTATTCTCTTTTGGGGTGGTTTTTCATGGAGTCTTATTACTCATTGGATTCAATTCTGATTCACATTGGATCAGTAGTGGTTTATCCTTAGTTCGTGTTCATTTATCCTTGAAGATTTAGTCATGGTTAGGGATTCTTCATCTCCCCTTCTTTATATGTTCATTTGGAAATATCATGATTTTATATATATTTGGTTAAATGGTACATATCATCTTAATGAATATAATGAACAAGATTAATTGAATTTTAAGGGGAACAGGGAAATCACATGATTTTACATATTCTTGTTATTTATTCTTATATGTCCACACTTACCTGGTTTTCAAATTATGACTTATTTTGAGATAATTAGTTTTTTTTGGGTTTTATAAAACTTTCTATGTATGTTTGTATAACTTCACCACATATGAAAATGACTAAAAATATATGTTTAACTATTAAATTGGTTTCCCATGCAATATTGTATTTTTGTAAAAATACCCTTCATAATAATTTAGTAAGTATGATAAAAACCCTTAGAGAGACTATATTATGTGTGGTAGTTGTGATGTTTAGTGGTTAGGATGTGTGGTGGTGGTGATTTGGGGTGGTTGTGATGTGGGTGGTTGCGTTGCGTTGTGGTTATGTTGTGTGATGGTGGTGATGTGGTTGGTTGTGAAGTGAGTTTTTTTAGGAATGGATGGATGGTTTATTGCAAGTTTTGTTGTGTAGTTTTTTGTTAACTATAGAAAAATATCATAATGTTAACGTAGGTAATGAAATATAATGGGACGGAATGATTAATGAACTCATATAATTAAATTAAGAAGTGCAGTTAAACAGATCATCATTAAAAATGAAATGAATGTTCTGGTTGAATGAATATGGTTGGTAATTATAAAATCTGTAAATTGGTTGGATTGATAAGAAAGATGAAACATGGTTTATTGGAGTGTCTTATGTATGCAGTGTATTGAATTTATAGGTGTAAATGATAGTGGAGGAAATTATGTAGCCTTTTTTTGAAGTGGTGAGATATGTGAGTGTTCTTTCTATGAAACCCTATACCATCATTTTTTCTATTCCCTTGACTCAAATCTCACAAGACCATATTTAAAAATCATCACGTATCATTAGCCTCATCATTTCGCATTCATAAATAGATCTTATCATCTAAAATCCTATAATATAATCTTCATGTTATATGTTATATCAATTGGAATAATTTTTTAAGGCATTGGTAATGGACCTGTAGTATCAGAAGATTTTGTGTGTGTAAATTTAGATTTCGTGGCGGTTTTAATCGCCACTACTATAACGGTATTTCGCTATCTGCGGTGGTTAAAACCGCCACTACAGACAATAATGTAGCGGCAATTTTAGCTTTGGAGATAAATTTTTTACATTCCTTTATTATTTAGTGGTTGTTAACATTTTTTAGTGGTGGGTTTTCCCTGAGAAACTGATTTTTTTAGAGGAGGTTTTAACTGCCGTTAAAAAACACTTTATCTAGGGAAAATGACGCTACATGCAACCACTATGATGGTTAACATAAATCGCCACTAAATCATGAAAAAAGCCTCATATTTTATGCTGACACACACTTCAATTGCGGTTTATTGAATCTTCCGTAGAATCATATGGCTGCTGTTTAAATCGCTACCATTTCCAAAACAAACCATCACGAAATTGTCATTTTCCTGTAGTGCATAATTTTTGAGGAATCAGGAATCAGTTAGATAAATTTAATGAGAATTATTTGTTATGGTATTAGTGATATAGAAAAATTCATCAATTCTAAGAGTATATTGTTAAAAAAAATAATGTAATATTTTTTATTAGTATTCATTGAATTTAATGAAACTAAATAACTGATAGGAATTTTAGTTTCATTCATACAATGAAGCAAATCATTGATGAAAGGAGTTTTATCATAGATAAAAGAGAATATATACATATCTATTAAAATATGATGGATGTGATTCGATTACAAGAATATGTTATATTTTTAAAACTAATGTTTTATTTTTAGAATATTTCACTAACCATGATGAACATCATATAATATAGGGGTAAAATAAATTATGTTTTAAATATTGTCAATAATTTTTTTTGTTATTTCTTAACACCAAATGAGGTCTGTGTACCGTTCCGTGACACTCTTAAGATAATATAGTTTCCTAGTAACCAACCTGAGTATGTTTATACATGGTGAAGTTTAAATCTATTCAAATTAAGGATTATACCTATTAAAATATTAAATTAAATGTCACATTATATTATAAAATATGTTAGGATTTGTTGTTAAATTAATAATTTAAAGGGATTTATATTGTTACAAAAATAATCTCAAAGAAAAATTTGGATGGAAAATGTTCAAATAATGATAATAATGACTAAAATTTGAAACAAAAAGTTGAAAATGGAAGTTTTTAACATAATAATGATCAATTTTTTGAACTAAAGAAGTTTTAATGCATATTAAATGAATGGAACTATATCTATATAATTTCCAAAAATCACTATTATTCATGCAGTATTTCATCATACATGTTACTCACTAAAAGAGTTTAGTGGGATTGATTCATCAGTTTTTCAAAAAGTGATATTGTAGGAATTATATAGGGATGTAATGAGTTAAACAAAAACCCTAGATGTTTAGTGAACATAAGGCCCATATTGTGAGTTATCATATAATTTTTGATGTGTTGTGAATATGTGTGTGGTTTTCATACTTTAATTTTTTACTATTAATAAATTTTTTTATAAATATAAAATTTAACATGTCACATTAATGGAATACTCTACCTTTTCATTTGTTTATATTGGTTAATGATACTCAATAAGTGAAATGAAAATTGTCTTTTCAATGTATGACACTATTGTATCCCTTATCACTACTCATCATGACGTATTATAGGTTATGAATTTAGGGATAGAGTGAGTATTATTTTATATAGAGATAAAAAATATTTCTTTATGCAAAAAATATTTTTTGGAAATAGACGAGCCACATAACTATACCATATGGATTTTTATATATTATTTTTTAGAATTATATGGGTTATTGTCTCCTACTTGGGATTTACATGAACTTATTTTTTAGAAGATACTTATCATGGGATCAATTATACATTGACACCATTCTTATGACAATCATTGGCCTTATTCAATTATGCTGGGATAGTGCATTTTTCTAAACCTGTTGTTCGTTGAATCCAAACCAAGATGGTATTTTCCCTCGCTTATATTGAGTATGACACATAATCTGTTTATTGAGCTATATTAAATTGGTGTATGACCATACCTATATAATACATGTAATATTATTTACTAGAAGATACTTATTTCATAAATTTTTTAATTTGGGAATCCTTAGTTTTTTTACACTACAAAAGCCTATGGGGTAACATTTTATGGTTGACTAAATGGGTATTGAGTTTTAAGAAACAAACGGAGCTATTATAAATGCAATTTTGAGATTATTCAAAATGAATTTTGGATGGATATTTATATTTTATCACACATTATGTGATATAAATTGAAGTTCGTCATATATTTACATATGTTATTTAGAAGATATCCTGAATGATATTTGGATATGGTTTTATGAACTATTGAATATGATTTAATATGAGGTTAAATGACAGTATGTCATTTATGAATTAATTAATGTGATATATTGATGGATATATCCCCCATAGCATCCATACATATGATTTCATAATTATTTATATCATATACAATGATATAAGTGTCTCATTGAATATGAAAAAAATAGAAATATAGGTATATCATATTCCTCAGATTAGTGATATCTTAAGGGTTGATATTATTTTTCATAAGTCTCTCTATACTGATCAAAGTGTACAATATGGAAAAGTCATAGGGAATTTAATTTAATTATATTATCCATATAACACCATTTGATTGAGACTCATAGTCAAACATTGGGAGTTGAAATTTTTGAATCATTTAAATTGGTTTATAAATAATTAAGAATTTCATAATATGAATCAAATAGGATAATAAATTATTAATTTTTGTGGAAAATGAAAAAATAATAAATGCATTAACTTATACATTTAAGAAAAAATAGTAATTTCTTTAGAAGCTTGGATATCATCCTCGTGGTCTACATAAGGAGGCAATAACATAGTGATGGGGTTGGTTTGATTTTATATTTAATTCCATCACATTTTCCCCTTATATTAATACTATTTTCTCCACATCCCTTTTCTATTGAGAGGAACATATATATAGTGGTTTTGATGTAGAATCCTACTTGAGAATCAATTCATTAATCTTGTCTCAAGGATACAACACAAAGAATTGAGTCTTTTGGATTCTTCTTTGATATCTTTATCAAAAAATGTTAAATTTAGAAGAAGTGGATCATCAGTGAAAGGAAAATATTTTTATTCAATTGGTTTCACATAGTAGTAGTTTTTATAGATTGGTGATCTTGGGAAATAGGATTCTATAATATTTCACCACATTAAATAATTTTTGGCTGGTACTTATAAACCCTTATGGGGATGGAAATATTGATAAATTGAGATGGGTAAACACTGTTCTTTTAGAATATTCTTGTTTTGAATTATAATTTGAATATATATATATATTACCTTATCAAGATCCCATCCAATAATTCCCCTTTATGTTTGAATCAATCAAGATGATATACATACTTGGATTGTAAAAATTATGTTTAAAAGATTTAAAATTTATATTTAGTTTATCTTTTATGTTATATTTAAAAACCATTGATTTTTTGATTAATTTATCTTTAAATAAATTTTATTTAATAGATAGTTTCACTTGAAAAAATTATCTAAAATAAAAAGGTTATTATTTAAAATGAATTTTATAAATTTTAATATTGTAATAGAGTTCCTAAATCAATGGTTATAAATAAATGTTACCCATAGTGAAAGATATATAAAAAGTATAATTGAAGACAACAAGAAGTATGGGTCCTCCTTACGAGTCTCACTGATTAAATATTGAAAGGAGGGGGTATCACTTAGGTTTTTCCAAACCAAGCCCTTTCCAAACTCCAAAAAATATATTTTTTTTTGAAAAAATTTACATGATAAGATCAATATTATTGAAATTTAGACAAGATCCATTGTATAATAATCTCCACCCAAGACTTCTACTATATGGTATCTTATCCATAGGTATTATAAGGTGATCTTAGGAGGTTATTTAAGTAGAAATTGAGTTTATATAAACATGAAATTATTAAAATAATAAGTTATTTGTACATAATATTAATTTTAAAATTTTCACATTTAGAAAAATTTATGAAAAATTAATCAAAATTTTAAATACTAATTCACTGATAAAATTAAAATAGTATAGCTAAATGATTAATAAAATCATTTTGTGGTTAAAATGTTTTTTTTCTAAAATAGGGTTTTTATGTGCTATGAATTTTTTCAATTAATAAATAAATTATGAATAAATGATGATAAAATATAATATTTATTATAAAAATATTTTATCATAGTTTCAATTAAAATTTAAAAGAATATATGAGTAAAAAAATTAAATTTTTGAAAAAGTTATTTTCCTAAAATAAATAATTTCATCAAACATTTGACATATTTTTAGTAGAAAAATTTATAAATATTAGACTCATATATATTAAAAATAGATTTTATTTTCTGGTTTATCATGTTTATATTAATTTAGCATGATGTTTTGATAATACTCTGAAAACATTTATTTTTAGTTGAATAGTGAAAATTTTAATTTTTATAAACACTATGAAATTTATTAAATGATTAGGATATATATATATATAGAAAAATATTTATGAAATATATTTCCAAATAAAATATGTATTTAATAATTTAAATTTATATATTTAAAATATTATGATGAATTTTGAAAAATATTTTTTGAACAATTATTTAACATACATGTTATTTTATCCTAAACAGTATTTTTAGTATTCTCTTTTACTAACAAATTTACATGGTGACATTCAATCTTGGATTAGATTTAATGATACAAAAATACTATTTTTTTTCAAAATAAACTAATTAATATAAGTGAAATAATAAACATTATTAATTTTATCTTAAATATAATTTCATGCTTACAAATAAAATTCTCTCTAAAAATAGTTTTATGATTTATTTGTTCTAATATTAAAATTATGTATTTAACCAGATAGAAATTTTATATGAAAAATGGATTTCATATTTTCAATTATTTGGTGAAAGTTATTTAATAATTCCTATTTTGTAATGAACTGCCCTAGGCCATCAATTTGAAAGATTCCCGAACAAACCCGCTACTAACCTAAAGGGTATTCTTGATCCCCCCTGACTAGACACTAGTGCATGTATATCAGAAGTTCACACATGAGAATGCTTTCGCAAAATAATTTGAGTTACAACATAAAAAATGGAAAAGTCATGAAAAGTCATCATGAACTATATATATATTGAGAATACATAGAAAATCTAAATTTGAATAAATAAACATTCAACAAGTAATAAATAAACAAAGTATAGTAATAAATAATCTCTCATATCACCCCTAGTATCCCTCTACCATAGTGAAAATTTTCACATAAATCCACATCTTGATGCCTTTTCTTCAACAACAAACAAATATCACTACCTTTTGTCTATGGATATTAGTAAAAGCATTACTGGAAAAATAAAATCTTATAAAAAAACAAACAAGAAATTCTATAAATGTAAAAAAAGTTCATTATAAAAATAGGTAAATGAAGAAACTTTAAGAATTTATTAAAATCAATAATTCACCTCGTGTCCCGAAATAAATCAATTCTCAAAGAGTGGTCCAAAGAATAACCATGAACATGAAAATGAGATAATATATGTATGATAATAAATAGACCTTATCAGTCACCATTATACAAAATAATGTAAATTGAAAAAACAAAAAAATTATTAATAAAATTCCATTCAAAATTAATAAATTACTTATTTTGTAATGTAGTTATAGAAAAAAATGCACTACTTTTCATTTTATTTATTTTTTACAAAAACATAAAATGATCATAATTTTTCTTTTGGGCTTAAAATATCATTTGGAATCATCACCAATAATAATATATAAAAAATACTTTGAATACTTTGAATATTATATATGAAGGGTTATGATAAAGCCCAATTGACCTATACAAAAAAAGATACAACATCAACTGATATGATCATACTACATAAATAATATTTATTAGAGTTTTCAAGGGAAAACATCCAATATATTCTTCAGTGACCAATCCAAAGACAAGATTCAAAAATTGAAACATGGAAGAATCCTTTTAAATGATAACTTATAAAATACTGAGATAACCAAACTAACTGTTTTCATCGAACCACCCTAATAAAGTAACACAATCACACACCATACCCATAGGGTATACACTGCTGTAATAAGGGGTTATGTAGCTAGATTCAAGTATCAAGATTTTTATTTAATTTTTAATAAAATATTGATAACAATTTTCCCATTTAATTATTACATTATATGATATTTCATAAGTCGTTTTATAAAAATAATATTTTCAAAAAATGAAATTAAAATTATATTTTTGAAAAATATATAATCTGAATTTACACACCCTTTATGATAAATTATATGAATTTTGAAATAAATAATAATTCCATGAAATATTAATATTAAATGATATTTATTTAAATATATATGATATAATATTTTAATAAAGTCCAATATAATTCTTATAAGGGTGAAAAATGATAGATTTTGGAAACTAGTATTTTTCAGTAAGTGGTGTTTCTTTTTGAAGATAGTAAATTATAAAATTTTGGATATTTTTTTGGTAAAATAAATATTATTTTTGAAAAAAAATATTTTGAAATTAACAAGGTGTAAATGTATCATAATTTTCTATGACTACTGAATTTTTGCGTAAGAATTAAATGTAGTATAAATATATGATATGTATTATGAAATCATAATATAAAAAAATGATGTAATAAATACTATAAAAGGAATCCATAATAAAAATATATTTCTTACTTAAATTATTTTATCATTTATGTTATTTGACTACTTTAAAAAATCTTTAATTAATCCTCTAAAACCTATATTATATTTTTTGGTTTTAAAAACAGTTATTTATAAACATGAATCACTTCCACATCATAAATGGAAATATTTCACAGATTTTTTTGTTACCGTAAAAAAATATTTATAACCACTCCTCTTTGGAATAACCCATTTTAAATACATGGTACAAATTCTGGTATTGAATATTATATCTTACTGTCATATTTGGTATCAAAGAATTTTCTTGTTATTTTTGGGTATTATGATTGAAAACCAATAGTGAAATCCTTGGGGACAAGATTAACTATATGAAAATGTCCCTTAGTTTTTGTAAATATTAGAGTGGGGGTTTTGGATAAATTAAATCATTTTCGTGATCCTACATGTGAATGTTGTCATGATGAATTTTTACCTAGGGTTATTAACCCAAAATAGTGTGCATTAGGAATTAACATATTCGTCATCTGGAGCATAACAAATACGCCTTGCTATACACCTAGTTTGAAACACATATAATATATTATTCCAAAAATTCACAAGAACATAATTACCCATTTTTAAAGAAAAAATCATATTAAATATTTTTTTTTGTAAATGGAATATTAATAACATAAATTAAAACATTGAATTTCATTGTTTAAGGAGTACCTTTAATTTATGAGATATCACTTTAATGTTCATAGTTTCCATTTACAATATTAAATATTTTAAATATTATCATCCCATTCTTTTGATTTTTATCAATGGATTGAAATATGAGAAACTGAGTGAATAACAACAATGATTAAAAATTTGATGACTAGCAAAATGAGATGATGAACCTAATTGGAGAAAGAGTTGAGAACTTCATGGAAATACATAATAAATAAATAATATTATTGAATAGAATCTTGAATCATGGGGGAACTCACATCCCACAAAAATTATCAAGTTTAAATTTATATTTAATATGACGATTTTCTTTTGATAATAATTAGATCGTATGATCCCTTATTCATAGAACAATGGACCATATCCATTGAAAATAATTTCTCTATTCTTTAATTATATGATCAAGAGAATGTCATGTTGGATGTTTAGTAAAAGGAATGTGAAGCTCATAAATAGTATATGTTTATCAAGAATATTAATCTGTAAGATAATATCAAAGTAGTGGAGGGGAATGAATTTATGAAAATATTTTTCAATAAATATTTTCCTCTTACTCTCCATGTTAAAATTGAGATTTAGATCCTTGGAATTAAGAAAAATGAAAAATAATCCACATGAGTGTATGAGGTGAACCTTATAAGACATTCATGACACACCTATTACTTTTTTATTGATCATAAATGTAAAATTAACCACATATCTATTGGGATAATGTTTATCTAACAAAATTATTGGAAATTATAGAATTTGATAGCTCTGATGATGTTTTATAATGTGTGATTAATATTAAAATAGATATTAGTGAATTTGAATGGTCTCATGGGTAATGATAAGTGAAGCATAGAATGTTTTTTAATTATGGTGTTCATTGAAGAAATATCATTGGGGTAAAAAGTCTAACATCCCAAATATCAGAAGTGCGGAAAGAAGTATCCCATAAATTTCATAAAGGGGTTGAGTAAATGATTTATGTGTTTGATGTAAGGGTTCCTAGAAAGTGAATTTTGAGAGGAGGAACACACTAATTTGATATTAGAAATGAATTCTCCAATCGACCCCCATCTTACCATCCAATGTTTCAACTATAAGGAATAATGACATTATGAAAACCATTTCACTAAGTCAAGGGATTCCAATGATAATGAACAATGAAAACAACCAAGTCCTATACCACGATGGATACATTATTCCACAAAAAATACTATGGTTGATCCTAAATATCAGTGGTGATAGTCAATATAGTTATTCAGTAAATGATAGAGAACATTGTATTTGATCTTGGTTATACACATTCTTTAATTTAACACAAGTTTTGTTGAACTATTCAAACACCACATCAAAATATGGATGTAAAATTATCGATGATGATGAAAAAAATGTAAAATATTTCATCCAAAGCATATAACTTCTCCCCAATCAATATTTATTAGATGAATTATCTAAAGAAACTTGTGGTACTCCATTTATCTAAATTTGATATTATTGTGGTTATAGAGTGAATTATTTTATATATATCCAATATAAATTACCGATAGAAGGAAATAACCATCTGTATCACAAATCCCTCTCTAATTCTATACAAGTGAGTGGAAGGGGATGAATCTCATTTGGTATTATCATCCCATAAAAGGATATTATTACTGTAAGGGAAAGTGTATCTAGTTCAAATGATTGATAATGAGGAAAAGATCATCCTTGATGACATGCCCAGTAAAAGGGAGTATACTTATGTGCATCCTGATGAATTTCCTAGTCTTCCTCCTAGTTAAGAAGTTTAGTTTCAATTGAAATTATACCCAGATATTTTCCAATATTAAATACTACATATATAATGTCCATTATTGAAATTGAAGTGAATAATATGAAACTACATATGAATTTGGATAATGGTTTTATATGACATTGGGAATTATTGTGGGGTGTGTTTTTCAAGAATATGGATGGATCAATGTTCCTTTGTATAGATTATCATGAACTCAACAAGATCAAAATAATTAACATGTATTCTATTCAAATGAGTTGTGACTTTCCCAGTAATTTATGTGGATCCCGGTAATTCTCTAATGTGGATATTTGGTCATGATATTATAAAGTAAAGAGGGTGAAGGATGATATTACCAATATATCTTTTCATAAAAGGTATATTCTCTACATTTTCATCATGATAATGTTTGAAATCATTAATTATCCAACAATACTCATGGACCTAATGAATATATTCATTAGGGAGTACCTCAATAATGTTGTGGTAGTATTTATAGAAGTAATTTTTTTCTACTCCAAAATCATGGAGGAACATGATGACCATTCGAATGTTATATTAGATACCATGAGAAATGAAAATTTTTATGAAAAGTATAACAGATAAATGTTTTTTATGGAATAAGTAACATTCATTTGGAATGTTTTCATAAGAAAATGTATATCTATAGATCCTTATAAGTCATAGTCAACCATAGGACAACTTATATAAACATATATGGTTGATATATATAGACTCCTTTGACTAGATAGGTACAATCATCAATTTGTGTGAAAATTATCACAATTTTCGTTCCCACTATCCATGCTAACTCTGAAGGGAGTGATGTTTTTCAGGATCAATAATTTTTACGAGATATTTGAAGAGTTAAATATATTTATAATCACTACATATGTCCCCATATTATGCACTATAGTTTGAGGATTTTTGATCTAAAATGATTTATTTAAAAAGGGATTGGGATTTGTAATAATGGAAAATGAGATATTCATAGCATATGCCTCAAACTAATGAAATATCCATGAATAAAACTATCCTAGACATGATCTGTAATTTGATGAAATGATATGCACATTAAATATTTGGTGACATTATCTATATGTGGATATGTAAGACATTTATATCTATATTAAAAGACACATTTATATAATTACACTAAAGGTTATTAGTATGATTCATCAAATGTGGTTAGAACCTATCATTGATTATGGGTATTCAATATATTACCATATTAGGAAGGAAGATAATGTGGTAGATTTTTTTGGGTTGAATGGATCCTATAACCCTATCCATGATGACGATTGAAAGTGATCAAATATTATTGGATATGCAAAGTATAGCCATGGGAATCAAAAAAAGGAACATCATCGAACCTTGATGAAATAATGGATTAACCATACATTCTTGAGAGAATCAGGGATACCTCAAAAGATAATCAGTAACTAAAGAGAAAGGTTGGAAATATTTTGGATTAAATCTTTTATAAAGAAGAAGATATATGGTTTTGATCCTAGATATGTTTCCCTTCAAAAAACAATCTAAAGAAGGAACTTATGGATGAATTTCACAACTAATCCTCTTTTATTCATCCTGGAATCAATCAGTTTTATTGATATTGGAAGAAAAATATCTCTAGGAATAACTTGAAAATGATGATTAATATATTTGTATCTCAATTCAGGATATTCCAACAAGTTAGTGTAGAATAACATAATTATAAGGGAATTATGAAAACATTTCTCATACTAGTATAGAAATGGGGAAATATAACCATGGATTTCATCATAGGACACCCCGGGATATCTCAAGGAAATAATTCCATTTTGGTGGTAGTTGATCACCTTACAAAGTAAGTGCCTTTAATTTCATTCATGGAAGATTTATATCTTAAAAAACTCACTAATATATACACAATAGTAGCATTAATATTGTATGGAGTACTAATATGGCAATTATGATCTTTTATTACACAATTAAACTTAATTTATTATATAAACTACACTTGATAAAAAAGAGAAGATCGAGAGGTCTAGTGTATTTGGGTCTTATAATTATTAAATAACAACTTAAAACATGAAATAAAACATCTTTATTGAAAACTTCTTTTACATGACCACGAAATTCCATCATATTTAGCATTGCATGGGATAGCCCGAGGACATGCATAAGAAAAGGGTGAGCTATAAAGCCCAGTAAGGGAATAATCATGGAATAACATGAGTAATAAAATATATGTTAGACAATAGGCATATCAATAGAGTACAATAAAAGAAAAAACATGAAGGCACGATAAATCATGATAATCATAACATGGAAATGTGGCAACAACACTTAACATGGAATTATCATGAGTCTAGGCTCATTGCACATAGAGCATGAGTAAATACTCATTGCACATAAAGCACGAGTAATAACCTCATTTCACATGAATATGCATGAGTAAACACTAATTGCACATGACGCATCATGATACTATTCTTAACCCAATGCATTGGAGCGCTATAAGGGTGCACCCTTCTTAAACATTTCATTTCATGCATAAGTGTGCCACATGGATCATATAACATGGATTCATTAAACACAATCATTTATTCCATGATAAAGGAGTGTGTAATTCATATATGGAAATTTATAATCAATAATTAAATGTTCATAAAGGTGAATACCCTTGATATATAATTGGGCTTTCTATTCACTACACATTCACATTGACTTAGAAAATCGGTGCAATTTCAGCAGCGTAACAGCGTGACATAAGAATTCATAAAATTAGTTAATGAGCGTGAATGAGGAGTCTCATAATATGTTCTTTAAATGGATAGTAAGGGGTTCATATAGATACATTTCCCAACAATTGTAACGGAATTTAGAGTCATGATACAAAAGAATTGCATGAATGTAATAGAAGAGAGAGATATTTCTTTCAGAAATTCAGCATAGTATCGGGTGTACATGGGAGGAATTTAATGAGAGATAAAGGGGTCTCCGATCATTCAAACATAAATAGGGATGTATTGGGGAGGTTCAAAACCATACCCCAACATTTATTATTGAAATTAAATGGGCAAAACAACATTAATAATATTGAACAAAAACGAGAAAGGAAGAAAAAACCCTTAAACAGAAGTGTGCTTCCAAAGGCGTGAGAGAGGCTTAAGAGAGGATTCATGGAAGATTGGGGCACCTTGGGAGGATTATAGAGAAAGTAGGGTAGGGTTAGGACAAACTACAATTTCTTTGAGTGAGGATAAAGTGGGAGCATGGGTGGTTTTATATAGGAAAGGTGAGGGAATTCGTTATTATTTAGGTTTTGGAAACTCACATTATACTAATCCAAACCACAAACCATACCATGGTTTTTGCCTATGGTTTTTGGGAAAGGGTAGTGGAAAACCATGTTTTATATGGAAAATGTTCGAACTTATTAAAATAATGGGGTTGTTTATGTGGAGGTGAGTCACACTCCCAAGGAAATCAATTTAAAAAGACAAGATGTTTAATAATCCTTGAAGTGTCCATTAATGCTTTGTAAAATAAGTCAAACAAACCCAAAATCACATTATTTTAATTTTATAACTTATATTCTCCGAACATAAGACTTATAGTATTTTATTACATCACTATTGGGTAATTATGATGTCATAAAACACATTATATATTAAAACGGTATTTAAGTTTTACCCAAAAATTTGACTGTCTCAAAAAACTATGAAAAATTCACCATTGGATAATTTCGACATCCTGATACCAAAAATAATATTTATTTTATCTAAATAATTTTGTAAATATGTTTATTTTTAATTCTAAAATAAAAATTGACATTTATCTAAATTTAACTGGTTTTGACAAAAATGGGTTTCAAAACTTAATAAAAATTAGGATTGCATTCACCAAATTATACAATAATTTATATTTAATAAAAATTAATTTAATAATAATAATAATATTTTATTAAAATAATATTTAATTTAAAAATCCATTAATCCATCAAAAAAAGATTTCTTAGATTAATATTAATTAAAAATACTATTTGTGCTTTAAAACCCATCTACAATGTAACAAAAATAAAATGAAGGTAAATTCATTATTATCTAAAAAAAATAATGTACATAACCATAGTGATAAGGTATTGTTAAATAACCCCTTATAACACCCACATAAGACCATAGAGTAAGGCGTGCGATGGTGACATACTCTTGGGGTGGCTCAGATAACATTTCTTAGGTGGTAATATCTTTCATCTTCCACTTCTACCGTAGGAGGTCCCGCTCGTGTTTAACCTATTGATGGTTGACTTGGGATTGGTCACGAGTGAAGCGCACTGATGCCAACTATTTTCCGAGCTCCGACAAATGGGCTTCGTATGTGTCACATTTACTAGATGAGGCCATCACTTCCTTTGTCTGAGTAAATTATATTCGTTAAAGACCAATATTTATATTGATCATGTGATCACTATTCAATGGCCATATTAGAAATGGTCATAATTATTAATAATATTTTTAAATACAAAAACATATAACGAAATAATTTGAAATTTTATATGAACATTTTACATAAAGGTACATTTAATTAGATCTAGATGGATTTCCCTTAATGAATGTTTGGGTCATTACAATCTTCCCCCCTTAAAAAATTTCACCCTCAAAAGATTCTTTTCCAACACTAAAATAGACATAGGTAACTCTACCTCATCATTTCCTTTGATTCCCTCTTCGCTTCTTCAAACTTTTGGTTTCTCCACAACACCATGACATGTGGCATTGTCTTATTTCATATAAATTTTTCTCTACGATCTAATATCTTCACTAGCTGCTCCTCATAAGAAATATCATCCTATAACTATACCACTTCTGAAGAGAGTACATGTGAAGGGGCCGATATGTACTTCCTTAAGAGGGATACATGAATGACATCATGTACTTTGGCCATTATAGGTGGAAGTGCTAGTCGATTGGCCACAACCCCAACATGATCAAAAATCTCGAAGGGGTTGATGTACCTTAGACTTAACTTACCATTCATTCCAAGCCTCGTGAACTTATTCCACATAGATATGCATAGAAATACCATGTCTCCAACTTTAAACTCATGGTCTCGTCGACAGTTATCTGTATAACTATTCTTTTGACTCTAGGATGCCTTGATATACTGCTGAATGTTTTACACCTTCTCCACCATTTCTTCAACCATTTCTGGTACAAGTATCCTATGCTCACCGACCTCATCCCAACACGCAGGTGTTATGCACCTTTTCCAATAAAGGAAATCATATGGTTCCATTTGGATGCTCGAGAGGAAACTATTATTATAAGAGAACTCAACCAGGGGATGATGTTGATCCCATCCTCATTTAAAGTACATTGAACACACTCTCAACATGTCCTCAAGTGTTTGACTAGTCCACATGGATTAGCCATCCGTTTGAGGATGATAGGTCATACTAAAGTTCAGTTCAGTATTCAGAGCATGTTGAAGACTTTTCCAAAACATAGAGGTGATTCTTGGATCTCGATCAGACACAATAGATAGTGGAACTCCATGCAGACTTACCACTTCCCTAATATATATCTGTTCTAGTTGATCCAATTATAAATCCACCCGAATAGCAATGAAGTGTGCATCCTTTTTAAGACTATCCACAATAACCCAGATTGCATTGTTGCCTTCTGATGTCTTTGGATGTCTGGTGACAAAGTCCTTGGTGATGTTATCTCATTTCCATTCTGGTATGGGCAATGGTTGCTTCATCCCTTTATAATTATTCCTATCTTCCTTAACTTGCTGACACACCAGATACTTTTTTGTATATTCTACAATGTCCTTATTCATATTATCCCATCAATAATGCTCTCCGAGATCTCAATAAATTTTTGTGTTTCCTGGGTGAATAGAGAAATTAGAACTATGTGCATCATCAAAAATTTACTTCTTCAGCTTCGGACTTGATGAATCTTGTATTATGTTTCCAAATATCACAATTCCTTCTTCATTAACATTAAAATCAGAGGATTTTCCTTTTCCGATAACTTCCACTTTTTCCTGAATTCTCACATCATCTTTTTGAGCATCTTTTAACCTTTCCAAAATTGATGGTTGAGCAATAACTTGTGAATAGATTTATGATGTTCCATTATTTATGATTCCCATATCCATTATTATCAAATCTAATAAGATTGGATCCTTTTCAATTCTCATCAATTATAGAAACTCTGGGTCCTTTCAACTTGGGGCATCTGTCACCTTGTTTGCTTTCCCAGGGTGGTAATGGATTGACCAGTCATAGTCTTTGATCAGATCTAACCATCTTCATTTTTTCATGTTCTAATTGTTTTGTGTGAATATATACTTGAGGATTTTGTGGTCCGTATATATTTCACACTTCTCACTAAAGAGATAGTGCCAACAAATTTTCAAAGCGAAGATCACTGCAGCCAACTCGAGGTCATCTGTTGGATAGTTATTTTCATGAACATTCAATTTCCATGAAGCATATGCAATGACTTTGTCATTTTTTATCAACACACATCCTGGGCCCTTCTTTGAAGAATCACTGAATACTACAAAAAGTTCTCCACTTGTGGGTAAAGTGATCACGGGCGCAGTGATAAGCCTTATTTTCAACTCCTTGAAGCATTCTTTGCATTCATTACTCCAAGAAAACTTTACTCCCTTCAGAGTAAGCTTGGTAAGAGGGTTGGACAATCGTGAGAAATTTATCACAAATCTTCGATAATATCCACCTAACCCCAAGAAGCTACAGATATCCATTACCGATGTTGGCCTCAGCCATCCATCAATTGCATCTGTTTTGGAGGGATCCACAGATATCCCATTGCTTGTCTTGATATGGCCCAAGAATGATACCTCCTTCAACAAGAACTCACACTTGTTTTACTTTTCATAGATCTTCTTCTTCTGCAAGGTCTCTAGTACAGTTATTAGATGCTCCTCATGATCCTCTTTGGTTTGGGAGTATATCAGAATATCATCTATAAAGACTACCACAAATTTGTCGAGGTAATATCTAAAGACTCTATTCATTAATTCAATGAATATTGTTGGAGCATTAGGGAGTCGCAAAGGAATTACTATGATTTCATAGTGCCTATATCTTGTACGAAAAGCAGTCTTGGAGATATCTTCCTTCTTCACCCTTACATGATAATATCCCGACCACAAATTCACGTTGGAGAAGTATTGTTCTCCATGTATCTGATCGAACAAGTCATCAATTCATGGAAGTGGATACTTTTTCTTTATCGTGATTTTGTTGAGCTCATGATAATCAATTCAAAGGCGCATTGACCCATCCTAATTCTTGAAAAAGAGGACTCGTGCACCCAATGGTGAAGCACTTGGGCTTATAAAACCTTTATCCAGATTCTTCTCTAGTTGTCTCTTCAGCTCCTCAAGCCCCACAACAACCATTCTATATGGAGTCTTGGATATTGGTAACACCACAGGTATAAGTTCATTTTAGAATTCAACATCTCTTCTAGGAGGAAGACTAGGAATTTACTCCGGAAACACATCAGCAAATTCCCTCACAATAGGTATGTCTTTTAGGATAGTTACCTCTTTAGACTCAACCATCTGAGCTACATACATGTGCTCATAGGGAAGTAATATCTACACTTGAGATGATGGAGCTAAAGAAGATTCATCTTCCTCCTTGAACTTGTAATAAATCGTGGGTCGATTCTCTACATGGAGAGTTATTTCCCTCTCACGACAATTTATATAGGCTCTATATAAGGAAATCCAATCCATGCTGATATTGCGTCAAATTACACTAGAGGAAGTATGAAGAGGTTCACCGGGAAGTTTAATCCATCGATTATGATAGGGGAGGAGTTATATTCATGGGATAAAATGATTGCACCATTTTCAGTACTCATCAATATCTTCACTTCCATGACTTGTGGTGGTGCTGGAATTGTTCTACTAAACTTTCGAGATATAAAATTTTGCGTACAATCAGAATAAAAAAGTATGTTCACAATTCTTGAATAAATAACTAGCGTACATGTCATCACTTCTTTTTCAGGGTTCATATAGGAAGTAGTGATGGAAAAAGATCTCCCTTGCTGCCTTGGAGGTTTTTGGTTGCCTCTAAAAACCCTTAACATTGGGAATTGATTTTCTAGGTGCCCTGGTTCTTTGTAGTTGTAGCAACGAATAATGCTTTGAGAGTAGAACAGAGCGTTTCTCTCCTCTATCGTAGCCACAAGTTTTTCTTTCCGATATTTAATTAAAAGGTTCCCTTCTCTCCCACACCTAAAGAATTTCCTCATCCCCTTCAGGCAATTTCTGAGGTGCTTTTTTTTGAACCTTTGGCTAGTGGGGTGTTGGATCATCTTAGCACCATGGGATTTATCCATCAGACCACCATAATTAAGGTCCACCGTATGCTTCTTATCCCCATGATACCCCTGAGATTCTATAATCTCCATTTAAACCTTGAGGGCACATCAGAAAATTTCCTCATAGCTGTCAAAGTCACGGATTTCTAGTGCTTTCTGCAGGCTAGGTTTATTCCCACCAAAGATGCAGTCAACCTTGTATTCAGGGGTAACGAAAAATCCGGAAGCATATCTTGCAAGAATTGTGAAGTTTTCCTCATAAGCTCCAACATATTCGTCATCTTTTTTTCTTGAGGCCAAGGAAGTCCATATCCATCTTAAGCCGGAGGGTGCACAAAAAATATTTATCAAAAAACATCTTCTATAAATACTTCCATTCCAAAAACATGATCTCCTACTGAGGCTTCATATTTTTGATCAACGTCCACCATTGATCAGCTTCACCCTTTATATGATAAGCAGCCAAGAGATCCTTCTCTTTTTCAGAACATTGATGGATGGAGAAGTTCTTTTCAATGGTGTTGATCCATTGTTCAGCGATTCAGGGATCTGATGATCCATTAAAAGTAGGAGGCCTTTGTCTCACGATGCTCTCGATAGTGACTTGTTCTTTATTTGGGGCGGGGGGTTGAATATTCCTCATGACCCGTGTTTCTATTAAAATTTTGAGTTAGTCGAGAGAGAATCGTGACAAAGTTTTCAATTCCCACTCCAATTGGAATGAGCATCTCTTTAGTACAATCATCGCATTGATCTTCACATCAGTTGTTAGCCTGAGTCCTACTGTTACTGGCCATTGGATGGAATAAAAAGAAAGTTATGGGTAACACATAAAGGGTAATACAAAGAAAAAACTGAGGACTTATAAATAAATTTTATTTCATTAACATAAGAATCTATTGGCTTCAGTCAATGTTATCCATGATCCACTTTCTAACATAAATTCATAGGGAATTTTTTTGTCCCTTAATAATGGTTTATACTAAGCTTGTGAATTTACCAAATCATAGCCCCCGAGAGTGTCGTAACCAAGAGTGAAGTAAGGCCCATTGTCATGTACCAGTTCCCATTCGAGTCTAGCTCAAAGTAGTGTTTTCGGGTTTTACCCCTAAGATACATCTGTGCCAGAGATGCCTCTACCTGCTCATATCCAGATAGGGATGTATTTTCTAGATAAACCACTTACTCAATACTCTAAAAACATAGGGATGTTTTTATTATATGTAGTCTTGTATCTAAGGCTTCACTAGGGTTTTATAATCCTAAAATCAAAAATAACTAAACCTATCCTCTGATATGAACTATGACAACCATTATATTTTATTAAATAATTAAACATAATTTATTACATAAACTTCACTTCATACAATATAGAAGATAGAGAGTTCTACAGTCTTTAGAGATTATGATCATTATATAACAACATAAAACATGAAATACAATAACTTTATTGAAAACATCCTTTACATGACCACTACATTCTCTCGTACTTAGCATTGCATGGGATAACCTGAGGACATGCATAAGAAAAGGTTGAGCTATAAAGTCTAGTAAGGGATCATATTTAATCAAAAATGTCAAACTTTAAATAAATATTTTTAAAAAAATTCATGCCTCACATATCACACCCACTTAAGGTAAATTCACAAACAGATATCTAATTAGAGAAATCCCAATATGTATGTCAATACAGATTATTCCCCCATGATGTCATAATAGACAATGAAAACATAAATACATGAGGCTCCAAGAGCATTTTTACAATTAATAAAACCATTTTAGAGAAAATGTGAATCGAGATTTTACAAAAGATCTCTGGGGGCCAATCCAATATCAAACTATATTACAATAACATTTCAAACATCTTTTTAATAACATACTACACATTAAAGTCCAACATCAAAATCTATGACTCTCTATTAAAATCACCTTTTTAAACAAAACACCCCTATTTATTAAATAAGTAACAATTTCAAAAGAGTCTAAATAGTTCTAAGAACCCATTAAACAAATCCTAAAATTACTTTTTAATGGCTAATTTAAAACACTATGAGAACCATTATTTTCAAATCATTTCAAATGTGGTTCAAATCCCCAAATTTTATATGAAAAACATTTAAAATAAATCACCATCATTTCAAAAGTTTAAAAACATCAAATAAATTTTTAAAATATTTGAAACGACTTAAAAAAGACAAAATATAATTTAAACCATCATATATTAGGTGAATTTAGTCCATAAAAAATCATTAAATAACATAATAAGAAAAAATAATCTATTTGGTAATACGAATTATATGTAATTTAATAAGAGTCATTTTACAACAGTAAAATGATTTTTAAAGAACCGATCGTGCAATTTTACAAGCACATGGCATGTGGCGTAAAACCATGTCAAGTGAGAAATCCATTTTGAACAGCCAAAATACACCTACAATAGTGTATAAAAATATTATAAAATCATAATAAATCAATTAAAATATACTATAAATTTATAACATGAATTATAAGAGATTTAAAAAGAAGCACTATAACAACCCAAATATTTTATATAAATTATTTAATGATTTATTACATTGAGAAAAACATAATTAAATCCTATAAGATCAAGAATCATAAAATCTTTAGGAAATTTGGTACATTGAATATAAACATGAAACTATGATACTGTTACCTGAATTAAAATATACATAACATTCCCTTATATTCCATTTATATTTTAATACTACAAGAGATAACATCGGGATGCATATAGGAAAGGGCTGATCTATAATGCTCAATAAGGGAATAATAAAAGCATAACATGGTGAGACTAATACACATGAGGCATGATGGATATCCATGAGACATAAAATGTTGAGAAATATAAAAAATAACATTGAATCATAATATATTATGATAACATCAGGACAACATAAGAATATGGATGCAACTTAAGACATGACAACCTAGTCATTTGATAAGGCTATCCACCAAGACATCCTCACATAGTGTTCATAAGATAACCCTATGTTCACCATACATGGTATCTCATGAAATGAAAACATTAACAAATTAATTTTATGTATATATAATTTTAGTTTGACCCATCAAATATAAATCATGTACATGAATTTTCATTCCACATAGATCATACAACATAATAATTTCTTCTTTAGTGAAAACGCATGTTCAAAATCGAATTCGGTAAGTTATGGTGGCTCAAATATAATCAATGATAAAAAATTAATCATATAACCCATCGGTTTTAAAATTTTACACTAGAAGGGATCATGTGTTGGGAATGTAAGGAATGGGTATGTAACGAAACATCCCTAACAAGTGGTCTCTGATCTATGGTGTAACCCAGGTGTATTGTGTATAGCCCCAAACCAGTTGGAGATGATAATGATGTCTTAGGTTTGATAATTTGGATACCTGGTGGTGACTTATATTAAAATAATTCCTAATAACACTTGGTAGGTGGCATGTCATGATGGAGAGAGAAATGATGGTAAAAGTCAAGATGATTTAGACCATATGGATTATCATTGAGGGTAAATCCTTATTGTAGTGTCTTTTATTGAGTGGAAGATTACTATATGAAAACCCAAGTCTCACATTAGATTTAAAAAATTAGAGTGACTAAAATATTATCAGGGAGGGAAATTATTTCTTCCACCTATTGGTTCTATGATAAAACCCTATAAGGACTTTTTCATTTGGATGGAATGGACTGAGCTAGCGAGGAATCTCCCCCAACATGTCCTTCATCACATTTAATCCCATGATTAAGGAGTGAATGTAAAAGAAATTGAATTACAAAATCAACAAAGGGTAGGTATATATTGGTGAATAAGAATGAGTGGAAATGGGGATATGTATTCACAATATATACGATGGGAGTGAAAAAATTTGGATTGTTTGAGTAGCATAATGAGTGTACATAATGATTTAGGGAATGTATTAATAAGAGAGAAAGGTAGTCTCTCATTATTTGGGAATTATATGGGATGTAAATGGGGTGTGTAAAAACACTTTACAACATGAATAAGTTGATATAAAATGGTTGAGTACAAAAAAATTACACAAATAAAAATGAAGACAAGAGAATCCCTTACCTTTAGAGGGGTTTTATAAAATCTTGGGAGGAGATTATTAAGATTTTTAGAACACCATTTGAGGGATTTAGAGAGTGATAGGGAGAGTAAATCCATGCTCAATGAGTATTAAGTTTAGACAAGTTGTAGGTTGGGTGGGTATTTATAGAAAATGATATTGTATTTTTGGGTTAATTTCCAAATATATGTTTTCGATACTATATGATATGATAATATAAAACAAAAACCCTCCCATTGTTTTTACCCATGACTTAGTTAAAAGTGAAGAAGTTTTTGGTATTTTATATATTGGAGAACAAGTTATATTAAAATAATACATTCACTGATGTGTAAATGAGTCACATTAATAATCAATTGATTTTAAAATGTTAAATTAAAATATAGGTTTTTTTGGATTCAATAATGTTGTATAATGTTAATAAAATTTCTTCAAAAAATTATTTTAAAGGTGAAATATATATTTCTAAATAGATTACTAATATATAATATACTAAATCATTTTTGGTATATTATGATGTCATAATGTGAAATTTATATTTATACAATATTAAATTTTTACCCAAAAAATACACTATCTCAGAAAATTATGAATATTTACCGTTGGATAATTTTAATGTATAGATTTAAAAAATAAAAATTTGTTTCAGAAATTTATTTTCATAATATGAATCTTTTCACTTTTAAATATAATTCCTTATTTATTGGAAAAAATGTTTTTTCAACACTAAAACCATATATCCCTTATAAAAATTAAATTTTAATGTTTTAAATTTAATTATCATTTATATTTAAATAAATTTTATTTGATAATTATATTTTATTAAGTTAACATTTATTTTAAAAATTACTTGAATTTTAACAAAGAGAAAATTAATCTAAACTATATATTTCCCAAAAATACATTTTGATTTTATTCATATCCAAATATTATTTTTATAAAACACACTATTTAATCATTTATAAAGTAATAACAAAAAGCGATAAATATAATCATTATATTGTTAAAAATAAAATATTAAAATTCATAATACTATGGCCTAGATAAATAAACCCTTATTATACTAGAGCACACCCTAAGGGAAAGGTTCCTATAGGTGGAAGTTTGTTGTTGTGGTTCGACCTACTTGATTTAGGATATGAACTCGACAAGCTTGAAATTACTCAATAAACAGTTTAATTCGTGTTTCAATTATTGAATTTCTACTAAAGGTTGGTTAAGGGAAAATTCTAATATTTTCTTCTCCCATGGAAGCTATGATAAGTGAGCTTCATAAGATGTTATCCTACAATTTAATTCCACAATTCCTCTTGTCAATGTTAATTAGACATTATCATAGACATTAATATATACTAATCTTAATAGTCACTATTGAATGGTTATATCGTCAATAGTTTTGATACATAATGTTCATTTAAAAAAAACTAGAAATATTAAATGATGGTCCAAAATAACCAAAGTAGTGGATGTATTTTTTATAACTACATTACATAATAATGGAATAAATAATTCAAAAATAGAAATTCATTTAATTTTTTTGGTCATTACATTATCCCCCCTTTATAAATTCCACCCTAAAAATTTCATTTCATATATCAAAACATCTAAGGGTTCTTCTGTTTCTTCACCAATTCTATTTCTAATGTTTATTCCTCAAACATATGGTTCCCCCACATCACATAGACAAGGTGAGTAATCTTGTTTCTTATAACATTATATCTATAATCTAAGATCTTCACTGGCTAATCCTCACATGAAATATCTGTATCCAATGGTACAACATATGGATTTAGTAAATTTGAGGGGTCTAGTATGTCATTTTATAATAGGGATACATAGAACACATCAAGTAATTGTGATAGGTTTTGTGAGAGTTCTAGTTGATATCCTTCATCGCTGATGCAATCAATGATATAAGATTTTCTATTATTTCAATGAATATGGTTTCCTTTCTTCACAAAACAAATAAAATTATTCCTCAATGATATATGGAAGAAATCCATATCTCTAACAAAAAAATCTATTCCCCATCATTGATTATCGATATTGATTTTATGTAATCTTTTTGCAAATTCGAAAGAAGATTAATATTTGGAACATAATTTCTCATCTCATATATAAGATTTGATCCCATTTCATTCACTCTCCAATTTCCTCATAAAATGAAAAATTCTATTAACTATTCCCATAAAAACCCACATAAGTTTCCATCTGAATTATAGAATGGAAATGTTTTTTATATAAGAACTCAACAAGGTGAAGGTGGAGATACAAACATTATTATAGATCCATTGAACAAGATATCAACATTTCTTCAAGAGTATAAATTATTCTTTATGAATACCCATCCATCCGAGGGTGAAAAACATTACTAAAACTCAACAATGAATCCAATGATTACTGAAGGATTCTCCAGAATATCAAGGTAAAACTCAGATCTCGATCAACTATAATAGAGAGTATCACTCCATTCTATTAAAACACTTACTTTATCTATATGTTGGATAGATAGTCATGAGAGAAGTTTTACATGATAAAAATTAAATGTGATGAAATTGAATGGAAATAAACATCCACCTTGATAGAATTATTTCCTTTAGATACACTTGTATTTCCTATGATGATATCCATTATTATGCTTTCCCATTTCCATAATGGTTTTGGAAATGGTGGCATCAGACTCATAGACTTATGTCTTATAGCCTTGAATTTTTGGAATAAGAAGTACTAAGATATAAATTATATAATATCTCCCTTTCTATTTTCCCAATAGAAATTTTCTCCAGATTATTATATATATTATTTATTTATAAATTTATATAGAAGGTTAAGTTATGTGCATCAACCAATGTTTCAATTTTGAGCTCTAGTTTTTTTGGGACACATATCCCGGATCCAAACATTATAACTCTATAATTATAAATTTTGAATTCAGTAATATTATCTATTATTATCTGTAGTTTCTCATTTCCTTTTCCAGCCTGCATGATCCTGTTAGGAATGCATTGTTGAGTATATATTTGAGTAGGTTAATTAGAATATTCTTTTAATATTTTTTATCCTCTTACTGAATAAGAATATTGAAACCCTTTCAATCTGAATCATGAATATGGTTTCATGATTCATTCTACTCAAAGCATCTTCAAATTTGTTCTCCTTTATGGGATGCTATTGGATTGTACAATCATAATAATTTATCAGCTATTTCCCCCATCATTGAAGCATATTGACCTCCTTTTATCTTAATATATACTTGAGGATTTTATTATCTGTATAAATCTCACAATTATCAGCAATGTGATAATGCCTAAAAATATTTAAATGAAATACCACTACAACTAATTATAGATCATGAATAGGGTATTTTTTTCTCATAAATCATTAATTAGAGGGATTCATAGGATATCAAATTATCAAATTGAATGATTATAACACACATTATTTTATTTACTCATCACTATAGATCACAAATCATTCCCCACTATTTAGAGTTGGGTACACGTTTTTTTGTGATTAGTGATCATACCACGATTCACTATGTAATTTTCACATTTTCACCAATGTGCTGAACATGTTTTATATTTAAAATTATAACAATAATAATATTTTTTATTCCATGTTTGACTCATTTATTTTGTTTTTATCACTGTTAAAAAGGGAAATGTTACTTTTATTTATGATTCCATTGCAGGAGGAGGTGATTTGGAGGCCCGAAGATCATCTAGATGAAAAATGGGTCAAACTACATGGCATCCCATGGACATCTATCCACTGTTTCGAACAGTACGAGGAATATGTGAATCAAAATGGTCTTACATATTTTGGGTTGGCCCAAAATTTAATAAGATACACTTCATCTCGAAGTACCCAATCCTGATTCGGCTTTAATGGGGCCCATCCAAACTGATCTGTCCAAGCCACTGAATATGAACAAAGTCAAAAGTGGTGTTCTATAATATGTCAATATCAAAATTTGTGATTTTCCAAATGATTCCAAACTTTAGGTGGTGATAGTGAAGATGTTAGGATAAAACATTCCATTTTTCTTAAAAAGGATATTCGAATTTCTAGTATCCAACAACCATCTTCAAAGTCGTTTATCAAAATATGGGTGCTCAAAACCACTTCCCATTTTGGAAATAAAAAAGAACCATGGGAACCCCATTTGGGAGTTCATCCAAGAAGTGAATCTCTTCCATTTTGGAGTCAAAGAGGAGTCTCCTCAAAATCCTAGAAGTTCTGGAGGCCCCTATCCTCATATGGGGATCAAGAATGAAGAAAGAGTTATAGACGAGCTTCCTCCTCCTCACAATGTCATGCTAAATGGTGGGCGTTAATTTTGAGGGAGCTACACACATGTATTGGACGTTCTGGAACTTGTACTACTATTGGATTGATGTATATTGGGTTAGAAAACTTTTCATTTATAAGTTTCTTACATTGATTTATCTTGGATTTATTTAACTGTTTGAAATGCTCTTCACTTTTAACCGGTCAGTGCGAAGTTTTGAGTGTGTGACTTGTGTTGTTCCGATTGGACAATACAAAAATCATTTTATTCCTGACTTATTGAAGATTTCAATTTTTGGAAGCTATTATACCATTCATGTGATCTGTACCTTGTCTATATGATTGTTATGTCAAGGTTTGGCTCAATGTTCTTTGATATAAGATCATTGAAAGTAATCGGGCTTCCAATTGATTTCAACCAAAGACTTACATTAAAACTTAATTAATCTACCCGAACAATGACCTTTAAATTTCTCTAGTGAACTCACAATGAACCATTTTATCTCATAATAAAAAAACACCACCTTTTCATGACAACTATTAAAATATTTAATTTAGTCATTTCATCCTAACACTATTTTCAAAACCACCCCTTATTTAAGTACTTCTTAATAAAAATGCACACTCTAAACCCACCAATGCTCCTTTAGAGATGTCCTAGGTTCTGACCTAGACTATAACTAAACCTTAAAATCATAATCCATTTTCCGTTTCATGATAGCACAATTAAATTTTGGCGTTGTTGTCGGGGATCGCTTTGGTTTTTAGTGCATGTTTTATATGGTTTTTGTAATTTTTGTGAATTTTTATTTGTTTTATCTTATACCATTCCAATCCCTTTTTTTATGATCTATTTTTTCTGTAGGTTCGGTGCATGAAGATTTCTACTTAGGGAGATTTAGCACCTTTCAATCCTGAACCGAAGTGGACCCTACATCAACGACATCGAGACACACAAGACAACGCTTTGAAAGAGGACACACCGCACATTTAAACTCTTCCTCACACTTCATCTTCTTCTAGAATTGACATAAAAACTATAATAAACTTGTATAACCTGCCTGAAAACAGTATAACATGAAAATTTCTAACCTCAATTGATGTTGATATTCAGCCCACATACAATCAATTACAAAGTAAGGCACCCAATTTTGAACTAAAATCTGGTTTAATTCATCTATTACCAAGATTCCATGGAATATTTAGGGAATATCCACTAAAGAACTTAAATTAATTTCATAATGTTTTTTCAACATTAAAATCTTTTAATGTGGATGAGGAACAAGTAAAGCCAAGAGCATTCACATTTTCTTTAGGAGAAACTGTGAAAGATTGGTTGTACTCTGTTAATTCACCAATAAGTGGTTGGGCAGGTATGAAACACCTTTTTATTGAAAAATAATTCCCATCCTCTCGAACTTAAACATTAAGGAAATATGTTTTATAAGAAAATCTAAAGGGGAAACACTTCATGAATATTGGGAAAGGTTTTAAATATTATGTTTATGTTCTCCACCCCACTAAATAAGTGACCAAATTTTAATACAATATTTTTATGAAGGATTTATCTCTTTTGATAGAAATATGATTGACGCTGCTGCGGGTGGTTCACTGCTAGATAATAACCCAGTTTCTGTAAGGACCATAACTGATAACATGACACAAAACACTCAACAATTTTGTTCAAGGTCTGATGTACCAATTCAAGGTTCCCATGAGGTACAAATTACTGAATTATAGAAGAAGGTGGAAACAATGTTTGGGGAGGTATGTACCCTTGTACGACAAGTTTCTCTCTCCCAAGGGAAATCTCAATCTCCTCCTCCCAACCATTGTAGAATCTGCTCTTCAGAACACCCATTATTTTGACCAATTCCCCCAATTGAGAGAAAATTCAGAGAGTTATGAGGCAATATTCATAGGACACCCCTATAACCAACCCTTTAGGAAAGAACCATACTATCCATCCAACTCTTGGTGGAAAGAAAACCAAGCTTATAGGAAGGGGGGGGGGGTACTCAAAGCAGCCTCATCAACCATGGAACCAACAAGGTAAGGGGAGTCATCCACCACCACCACCCAGAAATCCTCAACCACCCAAAGGCCTTTCCAACCACCCCCAAAAAAACCTAACCCAAGACTAGAAGATATGATGAAACAAATGGCTTCCAAAAATATCTAATTCAAATAATCCACCCAAGCAGACATAAAATACCTTAAAAAAAATTAGTCAAACTATTTAACTCAGTGGGTAAATACAAAGTCATGGGTCAGGTAAACTACTATATAAAACATTATTCAACCTTAGTGATAAAGGAAATGGTAGTGTCATCACCATTTGGAGTGGAAACAAAAACAAAAAACCAAATAAATCCCCCATTAGAGTCATCCTCTCCTGAGGAAACCTCCATCCTAACCATTGAAAATGTTCCAAATGTTGAAAAACCATGTCTTGAGATACGAATTTCAAAAGGATAGAGTGTGTATGTTGATGAGTATCATATTGCAACAATTACTCTTCTATTTCCCGAATGGGCCAACCATCCTAGTAATCAAAATGAAACTGAACTAGATAAGGAAATATTGGAAACTTTCAAAAAAGTGTAGGTAAACATCACTTTGATTGATGTAGTGAAACAAATTCCAAGATATGCAATGTTTTTGAAGGAGATGTGTACACACCGATGATGACATCATGGAGATGAAAATTTGATCTTGGGGAGGAACGCATCATTATTGATAGATCCATTACTTCCCACCAAGTGCAACGGTCATGGGATATTCTTGATTCCATGCACCATAAGGGAGTATTCTTTTTTAGATGTTATTCTTGAACTAGGTGCTTCTATAAATGTGATGCCTCACTCCATTTACTTTACATTGCAGGCTAGGGAACATAATTACACTGGTATTATTATTCAAATAGACAACCGAAGTACCTCACACCCCTCTGGTGTGTTAGAAGATGTTCTTCTGAGGGTTCAAAATTAAATTTTTCCGGCTGACTTTTATGAGCATAAAATGGAGGATGATAGGATGAATGGACATGTCCCAATTATATTGGGGAGAAACTTCTTGAAAACTACCAAAACCATAATTAATGTCCACAATGGTACATTATCTATGGAATTTTGTAGTGACATAGTCCATTTCAACATCCTTGATGCCATGAAGCACCCCTCAGAAGTGCATTCCAACCTCTCTTTTAATTCTATAGATGTACTCCCTTCCCTTGAAAAAACTTCTTTTCATTCCCCTGATCTCTTTTCTATGTTTTCTTCATTGATAGAAATTCGAGGAAATGATTCATGTATTGATTGTTGTAGTGGTATATAAAAGTGTCATGCATGTTCATTGGTTGATGATTTCTTGAACATTGAGGTTCTAATGACTATCGATGATACTGATATGCTTGTAAAAGCTCATCCCTCATTTGAGGATGATAATATTGATTAGTTAGATGAGATTAGTGATCTTTCACTTTCACACACACTCCCATAAATTCAAAATCCACCTAAATTGGAACTTAAAAAACTGCCTCAAGATATAAAATATTCATATCTTGAGAATGGAAACAAGTTTCCTGTCATCATTTCTAGTTCACTCTCTCCTGAGCATGAATTGTGACTTCTTGAACTTTTCAGGGATTATAAACTAGAATTAGGATGGACATTTGTGGACATTCCCGATATTAGTGAATCAATTTTTACACATCATATTTTATTAAATAATGAGGCTAAACTAGTGTGGCAGGCATAATGTTGACTAAACCCAACCCTCCTAGAAGTTGTGAAAAATGAGGTAACAAAATTATTGGCTGCTATAATAATTTACCCCATTTCTGACATTCAATGGGTCAGTCCCATTCAAGTAGTTCATAAAACAACTAGCCATAAAGTAATCATAAATGAAAAAAATGAATTGGTTCCAACTCGTGTGAAGAATAGTTTGTGTGTCTGCATTGACTATCACCAACTAAACCAACACATAAAGAAAGAACATTTCCCTTTGAAATTCATTGACCAAATTCTATAGAGTCTAGTAGGTAAGTCCCACTACTATTTACTTAATGGGTATTTTGGATACTTTAAGATCCATATTTCCCCTGAGGATCAGGAAAAGAAAACCTTCACTTGCCCCTTTGGAACATTTGTATATAAGAGGATGCCATTTGGTCTATGTAATGCTCCAAGTACTTTCCATTGATACATGGATAGTATTTATTCGGATTATTTCACTATTTTTGGATCATCTTCCGATTAATTTTTGGGTATTATCGCTTCATTCATACATCGATGAATTGAAAATAATCGTGTATTAAATTATAAGAAATTCCATTTCATGGTGTGACAAGGTATAGTTTTGGGTCATGTCATTTCTCAGGATGGTATCCAAGTAGATAAGTCAAAATTGGATTCCATTTTTTCCCTTCCATTCCCCAAAAATGTATGGGATGTGTGATATTTCATAGGTCATGCTGGATTTTACCGTCGTTTCATTCATGAATTTAGTAAAATTTCAATCCCCCTCTATTAGTTACTCCAAAAAGAAATAGAACTTTTTTTGATAAATAATTTGAGGAATCTGTTAATAATTTAAAATGGAGTCTCATTTAACCCCTAGTAATCCAACCACCTAGGTGGGATTTACCATTTGAGCTCATGTGTGATGCCTATAACGATGCAGTTGGGGTAGTCCTATCACAAAGGGTTGATCGAGCTCCACATGTCATTGCATATGACTCACATACATTGTACCCTACCCAAGAAAACTACACCACAACAGAAAAATAATTCCTTTCCATTGTGTTTGTCTTGAAAAAATTCAGGTCATACCTTTCAGGGTCCAAAGCCTTTTTGTTCTCAGACCATGTAGCCCTCTGGTATCTCTTTAAGAAACCTAAAGCTAAACCATGTTTCATTAGCTAGATACTGCTCCTTCCGTAATTCAATTTAGAAATTAGAGATTAAAAAGAAGCAGAGAATGTTATGGCTGACCATATAAGTTGGATTAAACCATCCTTGAACATTGAATCATCCCCCTATATTCCCTTAAATGAATTATTTCCCGATGAGCAATTGTACCGAGTGAAATATGTTATTCCTTGGTATGATTAAATTGTAAATTATTTGGTATCATCATGCATTCCTACCGATTTCAATAAAACCAATTGAGTCATCTAAAACATGAGTCTCATTGGTACATTTTGGATACCCCCTATCTCTGGCGCACATGTAATGATCATGTCCTTTGGATTTGTTTCCCTGATCGCATGTTTCAGTCTATCTGTAGATTCTTTCACGCTCTTGCTTGTGGGGGGCACTTTGGTCCCCAACGGACTACTCACAAGGTCCTTGAATCTGGTCCCTTTTGGCCAACACTTTTTTGGGATTCCCATTATTTTTTCAAATCTTGTCCTCATTGTTAAATAATGTTTAATGTCTCTAAAATAAATGAAATTCCACAACAATAGTTTATATTTCATGAAATTTTTTATGTTTGGTGCATTGACTTCATGGGTCCACTTTGCAATTCCTTTGGAAACTTGTACATTCTTCGGGTGGTCTATTATCTGTCAAAATGGGTAGAGGCTTGAGCCACAAGGACATATGATTCAAAAACAGTCATGGAATTTCTGAGAACTTAGATCTTTTGTTTGTTTGGATTACCTAGGTTCATCATCAGTGAACAATGTTCTCATTTCTATAACCGAATAATGCAATCACTTTTGCATCGGTATGGGGTCGGTCATAGAGTGTCTATTGCTTATCACACACAGACCAATGACAAGATGAGGTGTCAAATAGAGAGGTAAAACAGATTCTTTAAAAATGGTTCAACCCAATATAAAAAATTGGCGTGTTCTACATGATGATTCATTATGGGCCTACCATACTGCTTTCAAAACTCCCATTGGAATGTCTCTCTATCGTCTTGTGTTTGGAACGAGTTGTCACCTACCTGTTGTGATTGAGCACCAGGCCTAGTGAACCATCAAAAAATGAAATTCGGATCATTATGGTGCAGTTTTTAAAGGAAGTTGCAGATTAAGGAGCTAGAAGAAATGAGAAGAGATGCATATGAGAAATATAATATTTATAAAGAGAATACCAAGGCTTCCCATGACCGTATTATACTTCATAGTTTATTCCAAATTGGGCAGAAGGTCCTCCTTTATAATGAAAGGATTAAGTTGCACGTATGTAAGCTTTGTTCCTGCTGGTTTGGCCCATACTCTGTTATTAATGTATCTCAATTTGGTGTTGTTCATGTTCAAAATTTAGAAACCAAGAAAACATTCCCTGTCAATGGGAAGCGGCTGAAGCACTTCCACAGAGCCCTTCTGGAGTTCTCGATGGAGGAACTCTAAGTTCAAGAAGCAACATACTAGTGAAACACACCAGGTTTTATCCTTCCTTCTCATAGTCTCAAACATTATAGTAAGGAAAATAAACATTATAGGTGTGGGGGATGGGTACATTCCCGGGTTAGTTAGGATTTTTCATCATTTTTCTCCTTTCTTCTCTTTTTAGTCTTTTTATGGTATTTTCATTTTTCCGCATCAATAATTTCAAATTTCCATGAGTTGGTGACCATAAAGAGGAAAAAGTATGAATTTAACATCAAGGAGTGATTTTTAGTGAATTGGTTTTTTTCAATGATATAAATGGTTGTATCACTGTGAAACATTTGAAATGATTGATTCTCCTAGTGTGAGTAGTTTTTGGGAAAACCGTGTCACTAATATCTCCACATATTTTTCTGCACCAAACTATAAAGTGTGAATATTTATTACTTAATATAATGTAAATGTATGTTAGGTTAATATTTTTCAGATTTAAATGATATTTCCATATGTTCGTTCCATATC
Source organism: Viscum album (assembly GCA_963277665.1). Classification (NCBI taxonomy): domain Eukaryota; kingdom Viridiplantae; phylum Streptophyta; class Magnoliopsida; order Santalales; family Viscaceae; genus Viscum; species Viscum album. Next base: position 680,704,997 of record OY728139.1, on the reverse strand, counting down.
TGATCTGTTTCATTATAGTACCAGATTGACCTATGTTTGTGAACCTAATATCCGACTATTGTATGCCCAAAAAAATGGGTTGTGTCTTGGGTAGGTTAAAAACCACTCCTCCCAAACCATTGTTCTTGTTATAACTATTGCAATTAGTGTCGTGAGGGGATCAAAAAAGGGTTGAGAGATGAGTGTGAGATTTGTTCCAAATGAAACTTCAAAAAAAAAAAAATAATAAATAAGGGGAGTGATAAAATATGCAACATATGGGGATATCTAGGTCGGGAGCTTATTGATTGACATCTAGAAAATATTAAGTGAGTGGGTCTTGAAATATGATTACAAATGATGTAGGACAAGTTTGGTGAAAAAAATCATTTAAAGTAGAATAATGTTAAAATAACCTATATTTATTGGACAGAAAGTGGAAAGAATAGCATGGAATGGTTTTGACACACACACATAGAGAGTTAGTGGAATAGTTTTCTTTTTTAATTCCTTTCTCATGTTGGTGTCATGAATCTCTTTGAATTTCATTATGATATGATTTATGAGACATCTTTTTCCATTTTCACTAGGAAGAACTTCTTGGTGTGGTTCATGCATTGATAACATTACTTTAAGGAATTAAAACTTCCTCAATTGTTAAATATTCATGAATTTAGGAATATTTATTTGCATCATTTTATTTGGTTATGTGAATTTTCCCAGGAGTGAAAATGGTTAGGTGTGGGGGTGTGATCATACCACGATTAACTATGTAATTTTCACATTTACACAACTGTGCTAAAAATGTTTTATATTGAAAATTTTAAAAATAATAAAAAGTTTTATTTTATGTTTTAATCATTTATTTTTTGTTTATCACTATTAAAAAGTGAAATGTTACTGGTTTTGATGATTCTATTGCAGGAGGAGGTGATTGGGAGGCCCGAAGATCATCCAGAAAAAAAGGGACAAACTTCCTGACATCCCATGGACATTTGTCCATTGTTTTGAAAAATACGTGAAATAAATGCATCCAAATGGGATGAAACTATGTGGGTTGGTCCAAACATTAATAAGATACATTTAATATCAAAGAACCCAATCCTGATTTGGTTTTTATAGGGCCCATCCGAACTGATCTGTCCAAGCCACCGAATATGCACAAAGTCAAAAGTGGCATTCTGTAATATGTCAATATCGAGAGTTGTGATTGTCCAAATGATGCAAAAAATTCAGTGGTGATATTCAAGACGTGGGGATACATCTGTAAAGTTTTATCAAAAAGTATATTAGATTATCTAGTATCCAAAAAACATCTTCTAAGTGGTTTATCAAAATGTAGGGGCCCAAAACCACTTCTCATTTTGGCTATAAAATGAACCTTGGCACCCCATTTGGGAGTTCGTCCAAGAAGTGAAGCTCTGAAATTTTTGAGCCCTAGAGGAGTCTCCTCCTCATCCTAGAAGTTATATAGGCCCCTATCCACATATGGAGATCAAGAATGAAGAAGGAGTCACACCCGAGCTTCCTCCTCCTCCCGATGTCGAGCTAAATGACGAGCGTTCATTGTGAGGGAGCTATACACATGTAAATGGAGTTTTGGAAATAGTTATACTACCAGTTTGATGTATTTTGGGTTTGAAAACATTTCATTTAGAAGTATATTACTTTGACTTATCTTTTAATGATTTAACCGAATAAAATTCTCTTTACTTTTAATCGATCGACAAGACGTTTTGAGTGTGTGACTTGTGTTGTTCCGATTGGACAACAAAAAAACCTTTTGTACCCCACTTATTTGAGATTTAAATTTGTTTTGGAAGATATTATACCATTCATGTGATCGGGAACATGTCTATATGATTGTTATGTCATGGATTGGCTCAACATGTATTGATATAAGAGCATGGAAAGTAATTGGGATTCCGATTGATTTCAACAAAGGACTTACATCAAACCTAAATTAATCTCCAAGAAAAATGAGCTTTAAAAGTGTGTAGTGAATTCACAATGAACCCTTTTATCTCATAATTATAAAACAACACATTTTCCTACCAACTATTAAACTCTTTAATTAATTCATTTTGTCCTAAAACTATATTCAGAACCAATCCTATTTAAGTACTTCTTATTAAAAATGCACACTCTAAACCCACCAATTCTCCATGAGAGATGACCTATGGTCTAACCTAGACTATAATTCAACCTTAGTATAATAATCAAATTTCCACATCATGACAGCGCGGTCAATTAGCATACTATTTATCTTTTTTAAATCCCTCCTCACATTCATTAATCTAAACAAACTTCATTTCCATTTTATTTACCTCAATTAGTGGGTTTGAAAATCATGAAAATTTTCTCACAAATCAATGATACTGCAAAGATAATCCATAGAAATAGTAGATATCCATCTTATATACTGATTTAGGATATCCTTTAGTTTCAATTATTTATTAAGGGACACCAAATATAACTTTTATAGTGATGAAATTCAACATGAATGTAACTATCTCCATCCAAAAGACACATTTTATAGACATTGCATATAACTTTACCTTTAACAAGGTCTTATATAAAATATTTAAATGATTTTCATGATCATATTTCCTTTTATAGTGTATAAGAATATAATTTATAAATACTACAATTTTTTTTTTGAAACCCCAAAATTCTCATTCATTATGTCCATAAAAATATTTGGAACATTATTTAGTGCAAATAGAATCACTATTTACTCATAGTGCTCATAACATGTAAAAACATCATTCATGGGGATATTATACTTCAAATTTTCTACTTGATATTATCATAATTTAATATATTCCTTATAGAAATATTGGGATCTATGTAGCCGATCAAACAAATCATCAATCAATGGTAGAGGAAACATGTTATTTATCTTAATCTTGTTAATCTCTTGATAATCAATAATGAGGATCATTGAACTATCCTTCTTTTTTAGGAAAATGACAAATTCACCACATAATGAGGCACTTGGGATTATAAAACATTATCTAAATTCTTTTATTATTACTCCTTCTCTTTATGTTCAATAGTTTAAATTCTATATGATTTATTGGATATGGTAAAAATACCGTGAATAATTTTTATTGAGAAATAACACTCTTCATTTTGAGGATGTAACACCTCAATATTTTTACGTAATATTTTCATTAAATAATTTTAATTCTTCTGTATATTGCATTTTACGTAATCATGAGTTTAATGGAACTACGAAAATCCATTTGTATAAAATTACCTTTATAGGATAGTCATTAGGTTAGGATGAATAAATATAACTAACTTATGAAAATGAATTGTGAATTCATTGGCTATGAATTATTTATGAAAAATATAAATCAATTAGATATTCGAAATTTTGTGTGAATTAATACATGTAATTGAAATAATGATATATATATGTTATGTAATTAATAATATATTTTTTATATTCTTCCAATGGATATATTTAGTCATAGGGTATGAATAAACCATGTTTGATGTATAAAAACCTATATTTTTAAAAGGGTAATTTTACATCTTTAAATAGAGAACCTATTTTAAATTAAGTTTTTTACACATTATTAATTTTTATATTAAAAAATAAACATGTTATTTTTAATTGGGATATAAAAATATACTGTTAATAAATTTTTCTTATTTTTTCAAATAACATTCATGTTTTGATGAACTAGTAAAAATACACCAAATTTCACTAAATCTAATTTTCATCAAAAACTATTATGTGATTAAATTATAATATATAACGGTTTTAAAGAAGAAATATATTCCAAATTTATATTTCAATATATTTGAAGTCATTAGTATTAATTTTACTTTAAATTCTGTTGTAAAAACATTTTCATCTTTTGCAATGTTTTAGCTTTTAAAACTCGTTCTCTCTTTTAGACAATGAGATTAATTTTAATATCTGTACTGAAACATATATGTTTTAAAATTTGAAAATTGGACTCCATATTTGGAGTCCTTATTTCCAAATTATGTAATAATAGTTATTTTATTTTTTGGAATTATTTATATAAAATACAGTAATTTTTATTAATACCGTAAAAGAGTAAACCGTTAATTAATGGTAGGTATACTATTATAAAATTACCCCAACACTTTTTTTAATATCATTTGATGTGTGTGTTTCGAAATAAGTCATAATGGGGTTTAAATGGTATAAATTTGAATCCACTTGGATGTGATCAGGACATTTAATTTATTTTATTTTAAAAAAGTTAAATATGTCTCACTCAAAATTTAATAACTAAATCATTTTAACATAAGATACTACTAAAAATAATTTCTATTATTAATAATAATTTAAAATATAAATACTTCTATCATCAAGATAATTTAATTTTAATTTTTAGGAAATAAATAATTACCTTAATATCGTATACATTAATAATTTATAAATTATTTAATTGATGAAAAATCAATAATATAGTTTTTATTAAAATAATAATACCAATTAACAGATCCAAACACTTGACCAAATACTATTGGACAAGTATATCGTGACCAAAATCATTATAGTGGTTGGTTATGGACCATTTGGAGTCTTATTGATGTAATTATGAAACATATATTATTTTATTTGAAGTGATGTTAATATTTTCACCTTATTAATTTCATAAGTATCACATTTTAAATATTAAATTTTCCAGAAAATAAATTGGACTACAAGGATTATTTTAAAATCTATTTTATTTTTATTCATCATTGTACTTTATTTTTAATTTTTATTAAAAAAATAAACATATAAAATAATTACACAAAACTGTTGTAGTAATTATTTTATTAAGAGAAGTATCAAATAAATGTTATTAAAAATATTAAAGGCAATATAATTTGGACTAATTAACATTAATATTGAATTTAATATATTAACATGACTTTCTAGATATATAATAAAGCCATTGGTTCAAAGTTATCTTGTTATATTAATTTTTTTAAAAATTAATGAATTGTGTAGTGTCAAAATTGATACTATTGTTTTTTTATCAAAACAATGTTTTATTAAATTATTTAAAAATAATTAAACATTTTATAAAAATTTTATATAATTATTATGTGGTATAAATTTATATAATGTATTTATTTATGGTCTATTATGAATCAAATATGTAAATAATTCACCCTTATAATATTGCATTATTTGTTACCCCAGTTAAAAATTAAAAAAATAACTATGTTTTATTTTTAATGATAAAGATTAATTTGACATAAATACTTGTCCATAATTTCTTGGTTGATGATACTACTACCCTATATAATCTCACCATTTAAATTTGGACATTTTGGATGGTTTTGGGCAGGGTATTAGTTTAATATAAATTATTATTTTATGGAATTCACAAAACTGTGACTCACCTCAATTATAAAAGGGCACCTCCTCCCTCACCTCTTCACATCACTTTTCAGAAATCATTGTTGGACATAACCTACCATTTATACTTATAAACTTTCCTATTTACATTATACAATATTTCTTCATCGTCAAAGACCAACTCTAGTGATCTATGGAGAGATTTAGATGAAGCACGTCGAGGAAGAGGTAATTTCTTTTATCGATTCTTTAAAAAAAATATTATTCTACTTACTCTTAATTAGTTTTTTCATTATAATGTAACAAAATCAGTATCAATCATATAGTTATATTTTATTAAAATTATGAAACAACCATATTCAACTGTCTATCTATCTTACGAAAAAAAATTACCACACCTGCGTTTTTGCCGCTTACCATCTACACACCACGGTGTAATTTGTTTATCACAACCACAATACATGGATGGGTATAATTATAGAAATAATAATTATATATTATTACTATAACATGATACTTATTCTGAAATATTATACACCATCCAATTCAATACCATTTAAAAATTATGGGAATGATATCGTCGCTCGTGCATACGTACGACCTGTCGTCTAAATGATGCGATGCGATTCATTATACATGATATTAATTAAAACACGATTATATAAATGAATATAATTAATAAATGAGATATATATAATATTAATATAATTCTGTAAATTATATAATTATAACCTAGGAAGTGTAAAATGAACTTATTTCATAAAACTTGCATAGGATGATAAAGTAGTTAATATCCGAATAACTTGTGACAATGAAATGTTAATAAAACACATATGAAAATATGATCATATATGATATAATAAAAATTATTATGATTCTTTAATAAGTCAATAACATTATATAAATATTTATACATGAGGTTTAGATACATACAAAGGATATCAGACCTATAGTAAGTGATAAATTTTCAATCATATTGTTATCCGAGATTGTTTATTCATAAGTATTTACTGGGGTAAATTTATCATCCATATGCATGTTCCATAGATATATAATACATTTATATATTATAAAAATTTCTAAAGTAAATTTTAACCGTTGGTGAATTTTTACTAAACAGTATGAAGGAAATCCTTTTTCGATATTCGATATGAGGTAATTTTTTACTCTTCTAGAAAAAGTACGAGGAGAATGTTCTTTTAACTTATACGAGATGAATGTATTTGTATACTTTCATGATGAATTATTTCCAGTAATATAACCTTAAATTATTTCAAATATATTTTCAAATAAATTATTTTCTTTAAATATTTTGTGGATTTTTAAAATAGAAAATGTTTTTAAGAAGAAAGTATATTTTCCATAAGAATTAATTTCATATGTCATATCAAAACTATTTTTGATATAAGATGAAATTCATTAAATTAGGTTTTTTCTCTATCCCTATTATTATTATTATTTGATTATTTTTTTATGGAATTATATTTATGAAACCCATTTTTTTACATAGATTAATTTATGATGGAATGATGTTTAAGAAACCCATTTTATTCCTTGGGTTATGCTATGATAAATTATTTATGTTTTGGAGTCACACATAAGAATGATTTTATTATGATATGGGTGTGGCCAATATCTCCCTTTAATGAATTGGGTAATTATATATATCTCCTCAGATATACTTGACTATAAATGCATATAGATCTGGTTTAGTAATACAGGGTGAGAACAACAAGTAAACATGGTTCTATAATGGAAGTTGTCTAATATTATGGTCTTAGAAATGAGCCTTGACTAATATGAAAAGATATTATATGCTTACTTGTATTCCAAAAAACATCATGTCTTTTTTTATGAATTTTGAGATTATGGCCATAAATTCTTATAATGTTTTATCACATGACGTGGTATCATGATCTTTCATACGTAGGATAAGACATTCAAATGTTATGTTCTTATGTATTATGATTATGATATGTCTAATATTTCACTTTTTTACCCTTACTAAGAATTTGACCTCACCCTTTCATATGTTTCCTTTCCCCAGGTCATGACGAATTTTATTAAGTAACATATTTCAAGAATTATTCTAGTTATGTAGATATAAGCGGCAGACAATGTATATGTTTTATGAACCAGTAGGTTTTTCCTTCGAGTTTATAAAGGAACTATACATATATGGTCCTTTGGTGGCTTTATTTATCGTGTAATGAATATATTTAAATTTATAATTAATAAAAATGTATGTAAAGTATGGGTTAGTATAGTTGGTGTCATAATAATGGTATAGTTAATGTTTGGAAAATTGGATGAGAAAAACTTAGTAACAAACATAAGGATATTTCTATGTATAGGGTATAATTCTAGTGTTTTAGAAATGACCATTAATAAATAAGCATAAAACCTAAATTTTCCAAAATTTAAATTTTATATGTGATTATGTGATTTTGGTCTTAATATTAGTGTTTATCACACTATGATGCATTGATTTAGTCAATGTATGGAACCCGAAGGAACTGTGTTAATACAGAATGCGATGCGCAATGCAATGATTGTCCTCCTGAGAAACCAAATGTTATTGGAGTTGGAATAAAAAATATTTTATCTATTCTCACACAACATTATCAAGATATTAATAATGAAGGAATCCCACACAAGAAAAAGAGGGAGAAATATTCTTTTGTGTCCTTCATGAGGAAACATCCACCTTCTTTCAGTAGGTATTCTTATCCATTAGTGGATGAACAATGAATGAATACTGCTAAAAATATATTTCCAGTTCTACAATGTTCCAAACATTATAAAATCATATCATCCATTTATCATTTCAATGGTTCATCCGATCAATGGTGGAATCGTATCAATAATATGAGGGAAAGAGATGAAATTGAGTCCATGGAATGGGACGAGTTCATGAATTTTTTTTCAATAAGTACATTCCTTGTATTCTTCAAAGAAATATGTATAAGGAGTTCATTTAACTTATGAAAAATGATAATGAATATATTGGTAACTATGAAGAAAATTTTAGAAGACTTTCAAGGCATGATTATGGAATTATTATTCAACTTGAGAGTAAAATTGATTGATTATTTACTGGTGTGAAACCAATTATCCAAATGGAATTATTATTAAAGGACATTAATAACTATGATGAAATTGTTTAATTTAATCTCAAGGTTGAGATGGAGATTGTATTAACCCCTTAGTCCAATGTGGTTGATTAGAAGATAAAAATGGAATCAAAGGAAAATATAAAGACCAAACTAAAAAGAAGATGAGTTTTCCCTTATTTCCAAAGTGTAGAAATAAACATGGAGAAAATATTCTTAAAGGGACTAGTAAATGTTTTAATTTTGGAAAAGTACGTAATTGGGTAGTTAAACACATAAGTGATTGTAAAAGATGTCAAATGATGAGAATAGAGAAAAAACTACACAAAATTCATCTCCTACACTTCATGGCTGCAAGTGAAAGGAAATGTGGACTTATTCCAATAAATTCCCTAATCCAATGGTTTTTTATCATGATCTATGTTAGTAAACTTATAAGTGAAAAGAAAAAGGAAAGTCAAATGAAATCACAATTGGTGATGTGAAGTACAATAATTAAGTTGTAAAAGGTACACTTACTATCCAATCTAAAGAAGTAAATGATTTATTTGATTTTATATCCACCCACTCTTTTATTTATGAAGAATATTATAAGACTATCACATCATTAACTCAATAATTAGATGTTGAGTTAGTTGTAAAAACTCTTAATGGCACAATGATCACATCAAAAGTTTATAATTTTTATCTAGTTGATGTCTGGGGGAATGTGATTGCTATAAATATTTTGACCCTACGTATAGTGGAATTTGATGTGATTCTTGTCATGGGTTGGCTTTCTCTATATAGCATTCATATCAATTCCAAAGGTAGGTAAGTCACTTTTCATATTTCAGATAAATCTATGATCTTCTATCGATGTAAGGATAAATAAAACCTTTCAGTATAAATTTATTCCATCATATGGGTCCTGATTCCTATAAATGAAAGTTATTTATCTCAAATGGGTTTTGAGAAACTCATGATTAAGAATAAAACCATTGTGTGAGAGTTTGATGATGTCTCTCCAGAGGAATTTCGAGGTCTTCCACCAAATTGTGAAGTTGAGTATTCAATAGAATTCACACTGTGTCTTATGCCTATTTCAGACACACCTTATAAAATGACCCAAATTTAGTTTCTGGAATTAGAGAAGAAACTCCAAGAGAATCATGATATGGGATTCATATTCCCTAGTGTGTCATTATGGGGAGAACCTATTCTATTGGTTAATAAGATAGATGGATCAATGAGACTCTATATTTTTATCAAGAAATTAACAATAACACCATAAAAAACAAATAACTTATTCCCCGCATTGATGATTTATTCGAAAAATACATGGATCTCAATACTTTTCCAAGATTGATCTCTATTTAGGATATCATTAATTAAGGTTCCAAAAGAAGGAAATACTAAAGAAGTCGTTTTATAATATGTATGGACAACATGAATTTAATGTGATTCATTTTGTCCTTAATAATGCCCCTGTTATCTTCATGTATCTTATGAATAGAGTTTTTATAAAGAATACGGATCATATTGTTGTACTCTTTATATACAATATTATTGTCAATTTTAGGAGAAATGAAGAACATGATGACCACTTTAGTATTGTACTAAAGACCCTTATAAAGGATAATATTTATGAAATTTTGACCATGTGTGAATTTTTCCTTCAAGAAATTTTATTTTTGGGTCACATAATCTCAATAGATGAGATATATGTGGATCCATCAAAAAAATAAGTTGATAAATTTTGGCCGAGACCAAAACCAGTAATTGATATCCAAAGTTTTCATGTTTTGAGTCAATAATATCTAAATTTTGTGAATGTTTTTTCACGATTAGTGAATCCACACACCAAGTTTACATTGAAAGGATTTAATTTCATATGGATGGAGTAATGTGAAGATAATATAAAAGATATAAAAATAATGTTTTCTAGTTCACCTATGCTGACACTACCTTGTAGTGGAGAATGGTTTGTGATCTACAGTGTTAAATCAATGAAAGGACTCGGATGTATTCCCATGAAAAATTATATGGTGATAGATTATTCCACACAATAGTTGAAAATCCATGAGAAATATTTACCAAGTCATGATTTGGAGATTGTTGTGGTAATATTTTCATTAACAATATGGAGGCATTATCATTATGTTGAAAGGTGTGATATTTATATTGATCATAAATTATTTAAGTATATTTTCTCACAAAAGGAATTCATTCAGTGCCAAAGAAGATGGTTGGAGTTTATTAAAGATTAATACAACTCAATATATTTCCACCCCTAGAAATAAAACAAGGTGGAAAATGCTTTGAGTCGACAAGACCATGCTAGACTATCTGGGATGAGGATCACAAAAGATCCAATATTTAGGTATTTTAAACAGATGGATCTTAATATTTTAAAGGAAGGGAAGAAAAATTATCTTTCTCAAATTAATTTTTAACCATATATAAATATGGAAGATTAAGGATTCACATAATAAAGATTTAGATCTACAAATGAAGGTGTAAAATTTACCAAAATTCAACCTTGATTTTGAAGGAATATCAATGTTCAGGAATCAACTTTGTTTTCCTCCCATACAAGAATTAATGAAAAATCTATTGCATGAGGTGCATAGTTCTTAATTATATATTCATCCTAGAAGTAGAAAGATATACGTGGACTTGAAATAATATTTCCAGTGGGATTGAATGAAAAGAGATGCTTATGAATATGTCTCTTGATGCTTGGTTTGACAACAAGATAAGGCTGAGAGACAGAATCATAAGGGGATGTTACAACCATTACCCATACTATAATGGAAATGAGAAAAACATTACAATGGAATTTTTCCTCAGACATCCCATAACATCCAAAGGAAATAATGCTATCAGGGTTATAGTTGATCACCTTATAAAGTTGATAGACTTCATTTCTATTAGAGTGGATTTTTTTCTTGATCAGATTTCTAGTATTTCTATAAAGGAAGTGTTATGATTGCAGGAAGTACCACTTTATTTTATATTTGATCAGGATTAGAGGTTTACCTCAATGTTCTAGCGACGTCTTTAGAAAGATCTGGATATAGATTTAAGTTTTATCACTAGTTATCATCCTCATGCATATGGTCAGTCTCAGGGGACAACTCAAACTCTAAAAGACATATTGGGAGCTTTATCTTTGGATTTCATAGGTAGTTGGGATCAACACCCACCTTTGGAAGAATTTTATTACCTAAATAACTGTTACTCTAGTTTTTAGATGTCTCCTTATGAATTCCTCTATGGAATAAAGTTCATAACTCAAACTTACTAGGATGAAGTATGGAAAATAAAGACATTAAGACCTAATATTGTGGATGTAATGAAAGAAAATGTCATAAATATTAAACAACACATAAATGTAGCTCAAAGATGACAAAATAATTATGCTAAAAATTGAATAATTTAACTAGATTTTTAAGTCGGTGATAATTTATTTCAAATAATATCTCCCTTGAAGATACTAATTAGATTTCGAATGAATGGAAAGTTGAGCAATAAATACATCATCATTTTTGAAATTCTAGACCGGGTTGGGAAGGTTGCTTACCAATTTGGGCTTCCAACTTATCTCTCTCAAGTTCATGATGTGTCCCATGAATGTCTGTTGATAAAGTAAATACCTGATCCTTCACATGTACTAAACTCAGAAATCATATCTCTAGATAAACATATTTCTTATGAAGAACAATCGATTGATATTATACAACGTAGTGGAAAAAGTTCTACAAAACAAGATAACTCACTTGGAAAATGTTTTATAGAAAAACCACAAATTTAAAAAGAAATGCGGGTACTTGAGGATATAATGACGTAGAGGGATCCTCACATTTTTTATTCCAATTGAAAAATTTTGAGGGAGAAATTCAGTTCATGGTGGGTAGTATGTAACACAAGGATGTTTTTATGAAATAACTTCTTTAAATAATTTTAATTCTTTAGTAGCATGCATTACACCCAATCGTGAGTTTTGAAAAACCATGAGATGTCCTTAGTAAAAAACTTGATTTTATATCCTTGTTGTTAGGTTAGTATGAATAAGTATAACTAACTTTTGAAGATTCCTTGTGAATTCATTGGCGTCCAATAATTTATGAAAATTATAAATAAACTAGATAATTGTATTTTTGAGTGAATTACTATTTGTAATTAAATTAATGTGATATATTTGTTATATACATAAAAACATGTTTTTTATAGTCATCCAATAGTTATTTTCGTCATAGGGTTGGAAGAAACCCGATTTGATGTATAAAAACCTATATTTTTTAAAATAGTAATATCATGCCTTTGAATGGAGAACCCCTTTTAAATAAAGAACCTTGACACATTCATAATTTTTATATGACATATAAAATATTTTCTTTTGAAGTGGTATATAAAATATTACTTTGGATAAATTTATGATATTTTTCGGTAAACTATCAAGTTTTAATGAATAGTAAAAAGACACTAAATTTTATGAAAACAACCTTTTCCATAAAAATAATTTATATTGTTAAATTATAATATTTAATGGTTTTAATGAATAAATAGAGTATATTTTTATCATTAAATATAATGTAGTTCATTTCTATTAGATTTACATTGAATTTATATGTAAAAACATTTCAAACATTTTCTATGTTTTTTCTTTTAAAACACGTTCTCTCTTTCTGAAAAAGGGAGTAATTTTAAATCAATTACTACAGCTTTTGTGTATATAATTTTTAAAAATTGACTCCTTATTTGAAATCAGTAGTTCCAAATTATGTAAATATTTTTTTCTGATTTTTGGCATTTTGAATAGCAACATCGGTAATTTTTATTAATTTTGTAAAAGGGTAAACCAGGTAGTTAATGGGAATAATACTATTATAAAATTACTGTAACACTTTCCTTAATATAATTGGATGTGTTTGTTTCATCCTAAATCATCATTGGGTTGAAATAGTTTCCATTTTCATCCGTATGGATGAAATTTGGATGTCTAATTTATTTAATTTAAGAAAAAGTTAAATATATATCACTCAAAATCATATTCTAAATTGGGACATTTTTTGGTTATTCATGGAGAGTTTGATATTTTTTTAAAAAATTCTTTATAGAGTTTCCAAAAGTTCATCTCACCTAAATTATAAAGGGGCAACATCTCCCACACCTATTAACCTAGCTTTGACAATTTAAGCTATTACATACCCTTCCATTTTTCCTACTCAGTATCCCTATTTAAATTCTATAGGTTCTGGTGATCTTCAAATACCAACACTAGCGCTCTGTGAAGTGATTTTGATGAAGCAAATTGAGGAAGATTTAATATCTTCTACAGATTCTTTCAAAAAAGTTTATTCTTATACATTCCATTCATTAGTTGTTTTTTATAATGTAATAAAATAAATAGCACTAATATACTGATATTTTATCATAACTATTAATGAACCATATTCCACCTTCTATCCATCCTACGAAAAAGCAATTCACTACTCACGCGTACGTACGACTTACCATCTCCACGTGCTTGTGTAATAAGTCTTTCACCACCACCTCACATTGATGGGTATAATGAATGAAATAATAACTATATATGATTATAATAACATGTTACTAATTATGAAAGATTATTCACCATCCAACTTAATTTAATTCAACAATTATGAGAATGATATCCTCACTCGTCCGTACGTATGACCTACCATCACCACGATGTGATGCGGTTCATTCTACATAATCATATTTGAACCACGATTATATACAAGAATAGAAGGAATAAATATGATATATATTATACTAATATAATTTTATTGATTATATAACTATATCCTAATATTTGGAATGTGAACTTATCTGAAACAACATGCATAAGAACATAAAGCTTTTTCATATCTGAATAATGAGTGACAATGAAATGTTACTAACAAATGAATGATAATATTATCAAATATGACATAAAAAATTAATATTATTCTACAATAATTAAATAAAATTATTTAAATAATTTTATAAGAGGTTTCACTATATACTAATGATATCAGACCTAAGTTGAGGGATACTTTTTTAATGTCATTATTATCTGTGATTGTTTATTCGTAAGTATATTATAAGGTATATTTATCATCTACATACATGTTCCTTAAATATAAAATACTATTTTTATCTTATAAAAAATTTTAAATTCAATTTTAAACATTAGTGAATTTTTACTAAATGGTATGAAAGGAATCATTTTTCATTATTCGATACTAGGTACTTTTTTACTTCTCATGCTAAAGTACGAGGAGAATATTTTTTAAATCATTTGACATGAATGAAGTTTTCTGATTTATGGACACCTTATTTCCATGAATCTTCAATTACATGTTTTTGAGGTTATTTTAACATAAATTCATTTGTTTAAAAAAATAGGCTTTTTACAAATGAAAAAAAATCAAGTAGAATGTATATTTTCCTCATGAATTAATTTCATTTGTTATATAAAAACTATTTTTCATCTCAGATGACATTATTAAAATAGGTTTATTATTCTATCCCTATTATTACTAATATTTTATTGTGTTTATTATTCAATGATATATATTAAATTTATTTTTCTTAAAAGGATTATGGTATGATGGAATGATGTTTAAAGAAACCATTTTATTCCATCAGATATGATATGATTAGTGATTTATGTTTTTTTGGACGACGTAAGAATGAATTAATTATGATATGGGTGGGATTTATATCTCCCTAAAATTCATTTGGTAATTATTTATTCTCATGAGATAGACATTATAGGAAGAGAAATTAAAAATGGTTTAGTAATACATGGCTGGAACAACATGTAAACCCAGTTTAGTAATGGACTTTGTCCACTATGATGGTCATGGAAATGACCCTTGACTAATATTAAATGATTTTATGTTCTTATTTGTATGAAAAAAACCTTTCTATCTTATGTTATGACTTTTGGGATTATAACCATTAATTTTTATGAATTATTATCTCATGAAATGATATTATGAACTTTCATACGTAGGATAAGACTTTAAATTGTTATATTATTATGTCTTATGGTTATGATATGTTTGATATTTCTCGTGTTTACCCTTACCAAGAATTTGAGCTCAAAAATTCATATTTTTATTTTTCATATGTAATGAACATGGTTATTAAGTCAGATATGTCAAAAAGGATTCTAGTTATGAATATATAAGCTGGAGGAAATGTAGATGTTTTATGAATATGTTGTTTATGATTCCCAGTTTCTGAAGACACTATCCCTATACAGGTCCTATCATGGATTTTTTATATATTGTAATGAATATACTTCTATTTTAACGTAAGATAAATGTATGTAATATATAGGTCATTATAATGGATGACCTAACAATTCTTCATTAAACAAATCTATATATTCTACTACAATGGAAATTTCATCAAGGATGATCTTTTCCTTAGTATCAACTATTTGTGTGAAATATTCTTTCTCATAAAGAAATAATTTCCATATGTGGATTATGATTCCAAAGGATATCCATCTTCTTTATTAAACTTTTTTAGAAATAGAGTTCGATTTGTGATATGGATTGTGAATTAATTTTATCGATAAGTTATATAGTTCCTTTAAAAATAATTCCAATCCATTAATATAATTGCATAAAATTATTGTAAAATAAGTTTTATAAGGTTGAATGGTAATTTTTACTATAAATAATGATAAAGGAGAATTTTTGTACTTGGGATTCAATAATTTACTTATTTCCATTTTCATTGATAGATCTACTTCAGTGATTTGATGTGGTATTTGAATACTTTTACAACAATGAATGAAATAAAAAATTCATATAACCATAGTCACATAGTATTTTTGGTGTTCCTTATGGGACAATAAGACCATGCTCCACTATTTGATTCATGTAATAGTCATTACCCCATCATAAATAAACATATGGATTATAATTTTCCCACAATTTAATACATAAGAGGGAAACTATGAACACTTATGTAATAAGTAATAAATGATATACAATTTCTAACCTATTAATTTTTATCTTTCAATAAATTTATTCCTTTTTTATAACTTGATATAAACCATTAAGAATATTTTTGGTCACCACAGAATGGTTCACCAAGATCTTGTGAACTTAAAAAACATATCCCCCTAGAGTGTGAAACTTTTTTTGGAACAATGCCTCTTTGTTGTACACTAGGTGATAGTGGAGTTAATACCCAAAGAATTTTTTTGGGTTATTTAAAATAGATACAATTATAACGTATCCACATAAAATTTTTGTATCGATATTGGAATCTGATATCTTGGAATGCACTTACTCTATACATTACCAAATCTAAGAGGTTTTTTCCATTGCGCAGTCTTATCGATATGGCTTTCACTACAGTTTTATAATTATTATACAAAATAATAACTATACTTTCATCTAATACAAACCATGAAGAAATATAACATTTATATAACTTATTTCATGATTTATTAAATAAAGATACATGTAATACAATCCTAGAAGATTTAAAGGTCCTTACTCTTTGGGATATTTGGTAAATAAAAAATTATCTTGAAATGTAGATACAATTACATTACATAAAATTATAATAACATGCCCTTATATTCAATTGATCTACTAATACATCATTGGATGACCTTGGGACATAAATATGAAAGGTGTGAGATATAAATCTTAGTAAGGAAAAAATAGACTAATAACATGATGAATGTATTACATGTGAGTTAATAGGAATATTAAGTTGACAAAAAGGGTGATAATAATAAACAAGAGCATGAAATCATGATATAAGATGATAACATAAAGGAAAAAAATTAATGGGGAAACAAGAATAAACCATAAAATCATAATCATAAGGCATAGATAACCATCGAGACATTTAAACATAGTGTTTTTAGGATAAAAACCAATGTACCATACATGGAATCTCTTGGTAAAAACAATACTCAATACAAAAGAGTGTTATATAATTCATATCCCTCTATCACATTTATATCATGTACATCCATTTTTGTTCCACATTGATCAACTTATATATGAATGTACTTCATAGTATTTAATCCCACAAGTATGGAGTGTGGGTTATAAATGTGGAAGTACATAGTAAATTAAGGATTTCTATTTCTAGGTGAATACCATTTAGTGGAAATGAGGATGGGTATTCACAATATAAATGTTTGGAATGGAAAATAATGGGGGTAATTTCAGTATCATAACACGTGTACATAAAATTTATTAGAATTGGGTTATAATATTAAAATAAAGACTCTCATTACATTAAAATCTTAAGGGAATTAATGGGTGTGTTTATAAACCAATTACAACATGAAAAATTGTATATCAAAAATCTTAGTAAAAAAAATTTGCTTAAATAAAAAATAAGAGAAGAGAATCCATTACCTTGAAAGGGAACTTCTTAAATCATTGGAGGATTTTCATAACAGATTCGAAACAACCTATGAGGGATATAAAGAAGTATATAGAGATGATATTCATGATAAATGGGATTTGAGTGAAGATGAGTGGGAGGTTGTGTGGGTATTTATAGAAAAATATAGAGGAATTTATTATTATTTTCTTAGCTTGTTTTTTGAAACCTATATAATTAAATATTAAAAACTAAAATCATTCCAATGGTTTTTCAATGGTTTCTCCCAAATAAGATTAGTTGTTAGTATTTAATATGACTTAAAACTAAACATTTTTAAAAAAATACAATCATTGTTGTAGATGTAAGTCAATTTCCTAAAGAATTGACTTCAAAACATTAAAATATAATATAGGATTTAAAGGATTCAATAAACAATTATAAAACTAATAAAATAACTTGAAAAAACAATATTTTAATTTTTAAATATATTTTTTATTCATGGATAATTTTTATAGAACCTATTACATCAGTTATGGGAAATTATGATATCATAATAGAGATCATATATTTATACCTTATTTAGGTTTAACCTAATAATTCAATTTTCTTAAAAAATGATTAAAAAATCACTATTAGGATATTCTGATGTGCTAATTTAAAAAAAAATTATGTTTCAGAAATTAATTTACAAAAACAATTTTTAAATATAATTTTTCCCTTTTAAATAAGAATACCCATTTACTACGAAATACTAGTTTTTATAACAGTAAAAACTTCGTAAGCCTTATACAAAATTAAATTTGACTTTATTAAATATTATTATCATTTATATTTAAATAAATATTATTCAATTAGAATGTTTTATTAAAATAATAATTATTTTAAAAATTATTTACTTTAATAAAAGGGTGACTTAATGGAAACTATATATTTCCCAAAATTATTATTTCTCTTTCTTCATATCAATATATATTATTTATCATACTCAATATTTAATAATTTATAAAATAATAAAAATAGGATATATATAATCATTATATT
The DNA here is from genome assembly GCA_963277665.1 of Viscum album. Lineage (NCBI taxonomy): Eukaryota > Viridiplantae > Streptophyta > Magnoliopsida > Santalales > Viscaceae > Viscum > Viscum album. Next base: position 680,686,157 of record OY728139.1, on the reverse strand, counting down.
ATTTAAATGAATATATTTAAATTTACACTAAGAGAAGAAAGATACATAAACCATTATTACACTAGTGTACGACTTAATGGTAATGTGTGTGATAGTGGTTCTTTCTTGGAATGGTTCAACGAACATGGATTGATTCATGAGTTTTATAATCCCAAACATCTCTATTTAGTGGTTTCATTCAATTTTTTATTTTGAATTTCTACAGGTTCATTGTCAAGGTAAGATCCCAGTGATGAAATCACCATGAGATGACATGATAAATGGGATTTATAGGGTTTGATCCTACTAATCATAGCTTTCACTTCAACCATATGTGTCAATTATAATTTATTGTAGCCCTTAATATATATAAATCATAATGGTCATTTAAAAATGGACATATCATCATTGATTATTCTGTTAAATAGTCATTTAAATATGATATTATATATTTTATAATGGTCTAATATAACCAAAACAATGCATATTTTTTCTATAGCTACATTACATAAGATGTAATGTATTCATTAAAAAAGGAAATTCCAATTATAAATGTCCGATTTGTTACAAATACCTACCTCAAATCGATGGTATAAGGTCCAAAACACATCACAACATATAGAATGCACCAACTCAAGAACAAAGTGACCCATATAAACCATTGAAAAATAAACTAAAGTCAAAATTCTAAATACCAAAACCGATATGGTTCTATAAATCCATGACTCCATAATTGGGTGATGAAAAATGAGATAAATGATGGAAACTATTTAAGAGGAACTCTTACCTATAGAGATTAAATTCCAAACAAGAATGATTGATATCCGAATAAATTAGAGCTGTTTTAGACCATATGTGGAATGTATCCTCCATATGGTGAATCCTAGTTCAATTTGATAGTTTTTGAGGGAGGAGGATGTAGGATTGGTATAGAGTACGAGGTTTCCAACCTCTGATACCAATTGTAGGATCGAAATAATGATGTAGATTCTCAATATACAAGAGGGGGGGGGTGAATTGTATGCTTTAAAAATTCCTTTGGAACCTTTAATGTTAGTTACGAATAACTATGTTTTCCTTAAACAAAGGAATAAGCTATGTTTAACAAAGTTAAACTAAGTATATTCACAAAACCTCTAACACCAAATGAAAACTTGGAATAAGGAATGAAGTTATAAACTTCAAGTCCTTTGTACTTGCTTAAAACTGAAAAGAGATTCTGAAAGTAGGTTCTGAAAATATGAATCCGGAAATTGAAACTTAAATAAATATTACAATATATGATTCTACCTTAAAGCATATAGAATCTAAATGAATCAGAATACAAGTAATTAAGTGTAGGAAAGTTATACTTTCCTTACAATACAATATGCAGCGGAAACAGACAAGTAGTAAAACTACAAGTAACAAGATATAAGTCTTTTAACCCAAAGAGAAGGGTATCCAACAACCTTGGATAAAGGTCCCTTGATTTATACTTTCAATCAAGTCTATCATACCCACACCAGGGTAATCCCTCGATACGAAGATCAGAATCTCTGTCTTGCTATCCCCGCAAGCCCTCAACTTCAAGGTAGTTGGAAACCTCTATCTTCCTCAGCAAGGAAGCCCTCGAACTTCAAGGTAGTCGGCACCTCTGTCTTCCTATCCCCGGAAGTCCTCGAATGTAATCACCAACATTCGGAGTTGCACGAAGCTTTGAGAGTTAATAAGAGCCTATCTCTCTAGAAATCACTTCAACAGCATATAAGAACAATGTCAAAGAATTCATCTTTTAGCTCTTTGAAATGAGCTCCTATTTATAGGCAAGGTCGACCTCCTTTCCAACGGTCATATTTTCCTTAAAAGTCTGATGGACCTGTACACGTGTAACTTAACCAACGGTTAGTTTATAACAGAATATATGACATCATTTTATAACAAAACAAGTGAAACAGAAAGTACGACATCATTTAAAGTCTAACTCAAAAGTTCGGAGTGAAGGTTCGGAGTGTAAACAAAAATATTTTTTTGTAGTCTAAATAAATTCGGAGTGTATAAAACAAAGATGATCAAATTCTGTTTAATAGGTGAATTCGGAATGAGAATTCGGAATGAGAATTCTTCAACAGAATTCGTAATGAGAATTCGTCATCAGAATTCGTAATGAGAATTTGTCATCAGAATTCATAATGAGAATTCATCATCAGAATTCATAATGAGAATTCGTCATCAGAATTCGTAATGAGAATTCGTATCCATAATTCAGAGTAGAACATTATTACAGTTCTCATCCAGAATTCGGAACCTAAAACAGAATTCTTCATATCAAAGTTTCAAATGATTCCGAGAATATAGAAATGAATCCAAATCTTACACTTAAGAAATATATGGTTGAAAATATGATAAGGAGAATTTTTCTTACAAAAGAGATCTTCCTTTTAAAAACGACTTTCCTTATAAAATCAATTTTCCTTATAGAAGAGATTTTCCTTAAAGAGAAGGTGTTTGTGATTTTCAAAACAATAAGGAATGGGAAAGTCATAAGGAAAACCTTATTGACTCAACAATCTCCCCTTTTTTGGAAAGCACAAACATCCTTATGAAAAAGAAAGTCTAAGAAGAAATAAAAACATTAAGGCTTATCTCCCTTTGCTTATGGATGTTGATGAATACGACTAACTCCCCCTTAGGCTTTGAAACTCTAAGGCTTGTATTCTAGATTTCCGGAATGATATTTCATTAATAATAAGAATGTATTCTTTAATGAAAAACTCCCCCTTAGATAAACTCTATTAGAGTTCTTTTTCTTTCTCACCCTTTGTTCAGATTCTTTTTCCTTTTCCACCTTTATTAGGGTTCTTTCCCTTCTCCCCCTTTGTGATTTTCAAAAAGAATTTGAGGTAATGGAAAATATAACAAAGTACCTGCAAAATTAGTAACAACAACAAAAGGAATGAGCATGCACAATTTTCATTAAGTTTGAAAGTTCAACAACAAGGAAGTTAAGATACAACAAAATATCGGATTTGTCTATTTTGGATCTTTTTCCTTCGCCATGAGACCCTTGAGAATAGTCTTTATCTTCTTCAAGTCTTTATGATCTTCCTCAGCTTGCTTCTCTAACACAACAATTCTTGCATTTTGAGCTTCAATCTTTTCTTCCTGGGATTGAAGCATTTCTTCTTGAGCCTTCAAGATTTGTTCTTGCTTTGAAAACTTCTCTTCAAACTCAATCCGATGATCACTTTCATACTTCCAGTTTTGAGAAACAGAATTCAGCTTCCCATTCAGATCTCTAACTTCTTGAATCCGGAAATTCTTTTCATATGTCATCTTTTATTCAAAGGATGAGGTAAGTTCATTTATCTTCATGTCTTCTGTCTCAAAAGCATCCTTAACATTATCTTGGAATTCATCAAAGAGCCTCATCTCTTCAACAGTCTTCCTCGACCAACTAGTCATCATCTTGCAAGATCTTTTGTGGGATTCATAGCCAACAAAGAATGTTTTGAACTGAGCCTCAATCTCAACACATTTGTCCATAACCATGGATACGGAGTCTGTTTTCTGATTCAAAGCATGTTAGAGCATCTGGCATCTTGAATCAATACTTGAAAAAATCGGAATAGTACCCACCAACTTCTTTAATAACTGAACAACAAAATCATGACCCAACGTGGATGACTCTGAATCCGAGACTTTTCTTGGAGAATTTTCTTCTTCAAAATGCTCATCCTTCTTCTTAGAAGAATCACCAACTTCCCTTCTCTTTACAACCACTCAGCTCGGGGTATCAAGAAAACGTTGCTTTCCCTTGTTGTTTTTTGGAATGGATTGTTGTTCCGGAGTCTTCTGTTCACTATCAAAAACTTGAACAACATTGTCTTCATCATCAACACCTTTTTGAGCCCCATCCTCTATGTTTTCCATTTGAGCAACATCATGTAGAAGTTGTTCTTCCTCTGCATGATAGGCTACTTCTTGTTCTCCTTCCTCCTCATCCTTCCTTGGAGTGACTAACTTCGATGATTCAGATTCTGAAGTTCGGAGTGACAAATGTTACGAAGGTGTCCCCTTATAATCATCTACTTATTTCAAAATATCTCCGGTCTCACCACTACCTTCAAAAACTGCTTCTTCCTCTTCCACTTGCTCAATATGCTCAATTTCCTCAACAGGCTTAGCAAGTACCTCTTCCGGGGCGACCAAGTTTCTTCTTGGAGTCTCAGGTAGAGATTCCAAAGAAAAAGATCTCAGAACGGGAATGTTTCTGGAGGCCATCTCAGTAAACTTTAATAAAGTCTGAACTACCTCAGCTTCAGACATATTCGTCTTAAGCTTCTTTTCTTTCACTTGTTTTTCTTTCTCATCCTCTGTTCTTTCCATTAAGTCCTTAGCCTCCGTAGGATCCAAGCCAAACTGAGGCTCCCCTTGCACTCTTTTCTCTTTGATTTTCCTCCACTTAGAAACTAACTCATCAGGGTAATCTTTCTTCTTCTTCGGTTTTGGAGGTGCGGAATGAACTTCCTTAGATTTTGGATTCTATACTTCAACTTCAACTTCTTTCAACTTTCTCTTCCTCACTGGCTTAGAGGATTCAGGTTCACCAACTTTCGAAACCACTTCTTCTTGAACAGGTAAATCAATAAACTGACCAGTCTTCTTGTCGAAGGCTACATCCATCCTTTTTAGGGTACCATCACTCACCAACATAATCTTGCAAACTCTTGGCTTAGACTTGAAAGCCTCCTTGAAATTCTCAAGGCACCTAACTATTAGCTTAGAGATAATTGCTGGAAACATTATAATCTGAGCTCTCAGGTTCCCTTTCTTAACATTCTCAATGGTAATAAGAATGTGTTTCATCAGATTAAACTTCCTCAGATTTATCAGAAAATCTAGGATATAGATCTCAATTTTTGTCAGACTATCTTTGTCACCCTTTCTCGGTACGATAAGGCCTTGTACCCATAATTCTAGAATCCGAAAATTCGTAGACAGAGTAGAAATCTTCAGATCCTTTTCATCCTCCAGTACGAGAGTTTCCAATGCCTTTTCCTTGTCGAATATTCCCTTTGAATCCGACAAAACACGGGAGATGAACTCAGATTCAATTTCATTGTTCAGACCTACCAAGCTGGCTGCCTTGGCATATGAAAGATTATAAGTCTTTTCATAAGACTTAAATGAAAAATTCTCCCTACCATCATCCTTAAGGAAGGAAACTGTCTCATAGAACTCTATGAGAAAATCTGAATAAACTTACTCTTGATTTCCAGGCTTGGAAACAGAAACATCTTCCCATCCGTTAAGCTTTATATTCTTGGATATAAGAGAATCATACTTTTTGAAGAAATCAGGATGAACCAACCTTTCCTTATATACTAACAACTTGGAAATTGGTTTGGAAAAAGACATTTCTTGAGAAGCTACTTCCACAGACATTCAGATATGAAGACTTCTGAGAAGTTCGGAACGGAGTTAACTGAAGATCGAAATGGCCTTAAAACAGAGAGGCAGAGCGTTGGGACGCTGGAGCTTGAAACAACGATTTGGGACGACCATTTGGGTCCCCTTTCAATAGGCAACGAAAAGATGGTTCATCTTCCTTGGTTGATCGAATAGTTGTAACAAGATGAGATCAGATCTGACGGTTGAAATCCAATTCTCAAGAAAACTTGAATCCGATCTTTTGAGGTTTTTATTAAAACAAGGATTTAAGAAAACTATAATCCGAAAACAAAATATAAGAAAATACAAGCAAGTAAAGTATGATTATGAAAACTTGAGTAAGGAAATCATACCTTTCGGATTGGCTTAGGAGAATTATTCGTAATGGGTAATATTCTTTTTGAAGAAAAAAAACTTTAATACTACGAAAAGACACAGTTCGAAAAACTCACTACGATGAACTCAAAAAAGAAAAAAAAATTACAAGATTTTCAGCATGAAAATTTCATTACAAAATTTTGAAAATGAAAATATCATTAAGAAAGTCTTGGTATGAAAATTTCGTTACGGAAACACCAGTACGAAATTGTCCATTCTTGAAGTTTTCAATACAAAAATTTACATTCCAGAAGTTTTCTATATGAAATTATCCATTCTGGAAAATTTCTGTTCCTGAAATTCCATTCCAGAAATTTAGTTCTAAAAAGTTTGAAAAAAACTAACTTTGGAAAAAAAATAGTTACTCTAACAATCAAATGTACTCCCCCTATGAAAGGGATTTTATTACTGTAAGGAGACTTTTTCAACAGAAATTTAATTAAGAAAGATTACCTTATAGTTATCATTCCTAACTTCTGTTTAATGTATTCAAATATATCAGAAGGCAAAGATTTTGTGAAAATATCAGCAAGTTGATCTTGCATTCCGATAAACTGAAGAATAATATCTCCTTTTAGTGTGTGATCCCTAAGAAAGTGATGCCTAATATCTATGTGTTTTGCACGAGAGTGATGTGCATGATTCTTAAATAGGGAAATGGCACTTCTATTATCACACAAAATTTTAGTTTTAGAAAAACTCAAGCCATAGTCTATGAGTGTGTGTTGCATCTACAAAACTTGATCACAACAACTTCCAGCTACTACATATTCGGCTTCAGCAGTGGAAAGTGATACAGAATGTTGCTTCTTGCAAGAACAAGAAACTAATGAATATCCTAAGAAATGAAATGTTCCAGATGTACTCTTTCTATCCATTTTACATCCACCAAAGTCAGCATCAGAGAAGCTTTTTAGAACAAAATCGTTTCCAGAAGTATAAAATAATCCTAGATCCATGGTTCCCTTAAGGTAGCAAAAAATTATTTTTACTTCCTTTAAGCGAGATTCCTTAGGATTGGATTGATATCTTGCACATAAGAATACTGAAAACATTAAGTCTGGTTGACTAGCTGTTAAGTAAAGTAAACTTCCTATCATACCTCTAAAAGATGTTTGATTTAATGGTTTCCCAGCTTCATCAAGATCTAAAGAGTTTGAGGTACCAATGGGAGTACTTATACTCTTAGTGTTGTCATAACCATACTTTTTGAGAAGATATTTAATATACTTATGTTGATATATATAGGTTCCTTCTGGTTTTTGAGAAATTTGAAAACCAAGGAAAAAAGTTAACTCACCCATCATACTCATTTCAAACTCAGATTTCATTAGACTTGAAAAAGAGTCGGTTAAAGATTGCAGAGTTGAACCAAATATGATGTCATCAGCATAAATTTGAACAATAAAAACATTTTTCTTATCTTTATTTATAAAAAGGGTTGGATCTGCATTTCCCTTAACATAGTTTTTTTGAAGCAAAAATCCTGTGAGTCTATCATACCATGCTCGTGGGGATTGTTTAAGACCATACAGAGCTTTGGTAAGTCTAAAAACATGATCAGTATGTTTTGTATCTTCAAATCCAGGAGTTTGTTCAACAAAAACTTACTTTCGAACATAACCGTTAAGAAAAGCACATTTCACATCCATTTGAAAAAGTTTTAAATTAAAGAAAGCTGCAAAGGCAAGTAGAATACGGATAGATTCAAGTCTAGCTACTGGAGCATAGGTTTCTTCATAGTCTATTCCCTCTTGCTGATTATAACCTTCAGCAACATGTATAAATTTATTTCGTACTATGAATCCATTTTCATCACATTTATTTCTGAAAACCCATTTCACTCCAATAACAGAAGTTTCCTTAGGTCTTTCAACCAAAGTCCAGACTTTATTCCTTTCGAATTCATTTAGTTCATCTTGCATGGCTTTGATCCAATCATCATCACCTAAAGCTTCATCAGTGATTTTTGGTTCTAATTGGAAATGAAATTCTAGATGTTCTACTTCATTTCTTAAGGATCTTCTAGTCCTTATTGGTTGATTTACATCACCAATGATACTATCACCAGGATGATTCTTAAGAAACACCTGATTTGGGTTTTGAAAATCCTGTTCATCAACATAGGGTAGAAAGTCTTCTAGGGTAAATGTTTCAGAAGTATCTTCTTGAACATTTTCCTTGTCAGAAGGATCTTCTATCAAAGGTTGATAATCAGTTTTTGAAAACACATCCGAGGATGTAGATTGGGATGGTTTAAAAAAAGGATCAGACTCATCAAATTTTACATGCACTATTTCTTCAACAATACAAGTATTTTTATTAAAAACTCAATATGCTTTAGAATTTGTGGAATAACCTAAGAAAATTCCTTCATTAGATTTTGGTGCAAATTTATGTAGGTTATATTTAGTATTCAAAATGAATACTTTGCAACCAAAGAACTTGAAGTAGGATAGTCTTGGTTTTCTACCATTCCATAACTCATAAGGTCTTTTATTAAGAAAAGGTCTAATCAAAACTCGATTTATAGTATAGCAAGAAGTACTTACAGCTTCAGGCCAGAAATGTCTTGCTATAGAATATTCACTCAACATGGTTCTAGTTATCTCTTGACGAATTTAATTTCTTCTCTCAACTACAGCATTCTGCTGAGGGGTTCTAGGTGCTGAAAAATTATGAGTAATACCTTTTCTACTACAAAAAGTTTTAAAACCAGAATTTTGAAATTCTCCTCCATGATCACTATGAATAGTTTTCAATTGAAGGTTTTTCTAATTTTCAACTTGATCTCTAAATCTTTTGAAATAAGAAAAAGATTCAGACTTCTTCTCTAGAAAATAAACCCAAGTAAATCTAGTGTAATCATCAACTATAACAAACACATAGTATTTGCCTCCAATACTTCCAGTTTGTGTTGGACCAAAAAGATCCATGTGAACTAACTGTAATGAATCATTTGTTGAGACTTCACCGATTGATTTAAAACTAGATTTATGTTTCTTTCCATATTGACAGGGATCAAAAACTTTAGAAGAATCAAATCTAAGCTCCGGTAGATCCTTAACTAGTTTCTTCTTAGAGATTTTACATAAGTTTCTAAGGTTACAATGACCTAGTATTCTATGCCAAAGACAAGAATGATCTTCCATTTCACTTAGGAAAGGTAAATATTGGCTCCTAAGGTCTTATAAATTTATGGTGTAAACATTCTTCTGCCTATTGGTTGAGAGAATAAATTCTTCCTTGGAATTGTGAACAAAGCACTTATCATTCCTAAAATTCACAAGATATCATTCATCACATAACTGACTTATGATAATGAGGTTGTGCTTAAGACCCTTAATAAAAAGAACATTAGAAATCAAGGTTTTTCCTAGAATAACAATATTACCAATACCAATAATCTCTCCCTTAGCATTGTCTCTGAAAGATACCTTTCCTCCTTTCGTTTTGATAATCTTTTCAAAATAGCTTTTGTTACCAGTCATGTGCCGGGAACATCCACTATCCATGTACCATGTGTTGCTATTGGTACTCTCTATATTTTCCTTAGCCATAAAGAAATGATTGTCAATAGGTAATCTGGATATAAGACCAAGATTATTTTGTCCTGAAGATTCATAATCAGAAGATTCATCTGAAGAGTCACCACCACTGGCACTCCAGGTATCACTAGCTTTCAGAACTTTCTTAGAATTGTATTTATAATAGTTCTTTCTGTTCCTTTCTGAATGCCTTTCTTTCCGTTCTTTCTTTTTGAGCAAAGGGCAATCTAGTCTAATGTGTCCAGCTCTCTTGCATTCATAACATGTGACTTCTCCATCTTTCATATCTTTCCTATCCTTTTTCTTATACTTGGATTGGAAATTTCTCTGACCAGCTATCTTGTTCATCCTTCGAGCAAGATTTGATAATTCATTTTCAGATACTTCACTCTCACTAGATTCGGATTGAACAACCATCTTCTTAGACTTAGATCTGGTTACTCTCTCAGGAGTATTAGCTTTCATATGATTTGATGTTGTTGTAAAAGCAACAGTACTATTCCCATTCTTCTTTTTGATGTTGTCACCATCTCTCTTCATTCTAGTTTCATGTTGGAGAAGAGTTACAAATAACTCATCAAGAGAAATTTGAGTGACCTTCCTGTTATCATCTATAACAGTTCTTTTGGATTCCCACTCATTGGGCATAATATCAATTATCTTATCCACAAGTGCTTCATCATCTAAACCTTTTTCTCCGATAGACTGTAAGCTGTTGACTATAGTCATGAACCTCTGTTGAACTTTACAAATTGGTTCACCATAAAGAAAATTGAATCCATGATATTCATCTCTAAGCATAAATCTCCTAGTCTCAATCACTTTAGAAGTTCCAAAGTGTGTAACCTCTAACTTTTTCCAGATACAATTAGGTTCTTCACAAGAAGAAATTTGGCTATATATATTTCTATTCATTGAACAAAGTAAGGTATTGCGTACCTTATAATTGAGTTGATACTCTTTCTTTTCCTGGTTAGTAAAAGTTCTGACTTCCTTATTAGGAATTTTATAATCTCCAGTAAGCATAACAATGTTGTCCACTCCAGTATTGATAACAAAAGTCTTCATTCGATCTATCCAGTATTCATAGTCATTAACATCAAAGATTGGTGGTCCTGTAGGATTTAGATTATCAATGGAACCAACATTGACTCCTGCCATACATAAAATAACCTTCGGCATACAAACTTGTTAGTAGAAAAAGTTCTTAATCACAAAGTTCGAAATGAATAATTCAGAATGACAAAGTTCGGAATGACAAAGTTCGGAATGACAAAGTTCAGAATGATAAAGTGAGAAAGAAAAACTTATACGTGAGTACAAGTATTTCAGAGACCTGCTCTAATACCAAATGTAGGATTGGTATAGAGTATGAGGTTTCCAACCTCTGATACCAATTGTAGGATCGAAATAATGATGTATATGCTCAATATACAAGAGGGGGGGGGGGTGAATTGTATACTTTAAAAATTCCTTTGGAACCTTTAAAGTTAGTTACAAATAACTATGTTTTCCTTAAACAAAGGAAAGAGCTATGTTTAACAAAGTTAAACTAATTAAATTCACAACACCTCTAACAAAAAATGAAAAATTGGAATAAGGAATGAAGTTATAAACTTCAAGTCCTTTGTACTTGCTTGAAATTGGAAAGAGATTCTGAAAGTAGGTTCTGGAAATATGAATCCGGAAATTGAAACTTAAATAAAGATTACAATATGAGATTCTACCTTAAAGCGTATAGAATCTAAATGAATCAGAATACAAGTAAGGAAGTGTAATAAAGTTATACTTTCCTTACAATACAATATGCAGTGGAAACAAACAAGTAGTAAAACTACAAGTGACAAGATATATGTCTTTTAACCCAAAGAGAAGGGTATCCAACAACCTTGGATAAAGGTCCCTTGATTTATACTTTCAAGCAAGTCTATCTTACCCACACCAGGGTAAGCCCTCGATACGAAGATTGGAATCTGTGTCTTGCTATCCTCGCAAGCCCTCAACTTCAAGGTAGTTGGAAACCTCTGTCTTCCTTAGCAAGGAATCCCTAAAACTTCAAGGTAGTCAGCACCTCTGTCTTCCAATCCCTGGAAGTCATCGAATGTAATCACCAATATTCGGAGTCGCACGAAGCTTTGAGAGTTAATAAGAGCCTCTCTCTCTAGAAATCACTTCAACAGCACGTAAGAACAATGTCAAGGAAGTCATCTTTTTGCTCTTTCAAATGAGCTCCTATTTATAGGCAAGGTCGGCCTCCTTTCTAATGGTCATATTTTCCTTAATATTCGGAGGGACCTGTACACATGTAACTAAACCAATGGTTAGTTTATAATAGAATAGATGACATTGTTTTATAACAAAACAAGTGAAACAGAAAGTACGACATCGTTTAAAGTCTAACTCAAAAGTTCGGAGTGAAGGTTCGGAGTGTAGAAAAAAATAATTTTTCGAAGTCTAAATAAAATTGGAGTGTATAAAACAAAGATGATCAGATTCTGTTTAATAGGTGAATTCGGAATGAGAATTCGGAATGAGAATTCGTCAACAGAATTCGTAATGAGAATTCGTCATCAAAATTCGTAATGAGAATTCTTCATCAGAATTCGTAATGAGAATTTGTCATCAGAATTCGTAATGAGAATTCATCATCAGAATTTGTAATGAGAATTCATCATCAGAATTCGTAATGAGAATTTTTCATCAGAATTCATAATGAGAATTCGTATCCAGAATTCGGAGTAGAACATTATTACAGTTCTCATCCAGAATTCGGAACCTAAAACAGAATGCTTCATATCAAAGTTTCAAACGATTCTGAGAATATAGAAATGAATCCGAATCATATACTTAAGAAATATATGGATGAAAATATGATAAGGATAATTTTTCTTACAAAAGTGATATTCCTTTTAAAAACGACTTTCCTTATAAAAGAAATTTTCTTTATAAAAGGGATTTTCCTTAAAGATAAGGTGTTTGTGATTTTCAAAATAAGAAGGAATGGAAAAGTCATAAGGAAAACCTTATTAACTCAATAGAGGAGGCCATGTGAGAGGTATTCGACCTAGCATATCGTGGGTCTCAATCGATATTAGAGAGATATATGTGTGATGGGGGATGCTTAGATGAGAGAGGGATGTTTCTTTATAAGTGGTGTATGATAGTTTGAAGTGAACAGGGGAGTGATGGTGGAACAAAAAAAGGAAATAAAAAAAATTATATTTTTAACCCCTTGGATCGGTATATGGTTTACATGTATAGTATAACAACCAATTGAGAAACCAAGTATACCACAAAAGAAATTTAAAACCTTTGTGCATAATTTCCCCTTAGGCCTAAAATATCATAGAAATAGACCTTTATAAATGGTGGTCGCATGGTTAGTCCTATCCTTATTCTACCCATGTGCCGTACAAAAATCATCAAAAATTTAAAAATGTATGATGGGAATCTAAATAGAGGGAGGCTAAATTGATGTTTCCCAACTATTTAGGACTGATCTAATTAGGTAAGAACCAATGACAACTCCTATAAGGACAATTTCCATTAAATAACCCAAAATTACCTAAACCCATTAAAGAAACCATATGATTCCACTTTCTATGGAAATACATGATGATCTCATATCTAAAAAATAAATATGGCCTGAGAAACAACCAATAGACCCTAAATCCAAGGAACATCCATGATCATAATATTTCATATCCGAAATGAAACACAACTAATACATTCATCCAAGAAGTTATTCGTAACATGATGTAATAAATGAAAAGAAATATGACCTAGCCTTGTTTCATAAACTGATATAAAATATGATGAACTAGGAACTCACCCCTAGGATAAGCTATTATAGTGAACCCAACAGAATCTGACCTGACACCATTCAATTCATAATATCATCTAGTGACATATTCCACCCAAATCACTCACCCAAGGGTATACCAAATACAAACAAAAAATCAAAAACCATTCAAGGAACTATCTAAAATTACAATATAAAAAAAATTCCACACAAATAACATGTAGTGAAAGGAATAAGTAAGACTAAACAAACCCCACTCAACCAATTCCCATAGTTAAAACACTAATCCATGCTCGGAAACTATAACCAAAATATAAAATAGTATATAAGACTCCTCAAGGATACTGAGTTCTAAAATAGTCATGAATGAATTCTCCAAAAACCATATTCTTGTGAGTAAATTATCATCAAAAATATAAAATAGATCAATCATTATCATGTGATTCAACTGACTAGAAAATTCCAACATTGCCTTATTTTCCCTAATCAAACCTTACACCCTACACCATATGACATTGCCAAAAAATGAAGAAAACCATTCCTCCTCACATTGATCTTTGGAAAGATATAAAAATAAGGGATTAACATCCCCTAATGGCATACAATCAACTGTTACTGAGAATATTTTTGGATTAGTACAGTACATATAATTTATTGTGGGATCAAATAAACCACATTCCCTAAATCAATTAAACTAGTCCTAATTGGTGACAGACAGAATCAAAAAACACAAAGAAAAAGAAGAAACTCAAATTCTATAAATCATATACCTTTAAAGACCACCACAATCTCAAAGGAACAAAAATCCATTTCTAAGACACGCATGATTTTAAAAGAACGAAATCCCATGGAAATAATTTATCTATTTTAAAACCTCAATTCGATAAGGAAATTAAAAATATTTTTTCACAATATTTTTAGATCCGTGAATTCCATTGTTAAATAAAAAACCCACCAGAGATTCTCAAAGTTCATTCCTTATAACATTTTCAAAAAAATTATTACATTTTTTAGTAAATTAAAACATTAAATTTTTCAAATTCATTTAATGGGTTAAATATTACATTAAAATTTAACAACTAATTGGTTTTAAATCAAAAATGATTTCTGAAAAAAAATCAATCGATTTAGAGAAAATTAATAAATGTTCCAAAAAAATAATCTCATTTATTTAAGAAGGAAAAAGGTTTTATTCCTAATCCAAAAAAAAAACAGGTTTTATAAAATATTATCTTTCAAAAAACCCCTTTTACACAATAACCACACAGAAAGAGGAGGCTCACAGTAATTTTGAACAATATAATCCATATATCGTAAGACCCACCTTGACTCATCCCTCTTTAGAAGATATTTCTTAAGGGAGGTCTATATAAAATGATATAATAGGACAAGGGAACCTTCATGAATAAACCACAAGACTCAATATACCCTAGGGAATCAATATAACCATCACAAAGTTGATTTATGATTGAGGTTTTGGTCATTTCTTAGTTTATTTTTTTGTCATTTACTAACTCTCACCAATAACCCATTCATTGTTTCTATCCAAAATTCAATATTTCCCTAAGGAAACTGAAATATAATAATGGGAATCAACACATGATCAATGATTAATCCACAGAAATTAAGAATTCAATATCAAATCCACTTCCCCTAGAAACAAGAGGACATGGGCGGGAAAGGTATAAGAAAACTCTCCCAACACATACTTCCCATTTTCTAATGACAAATTATAAATAAAGATTTTCATGACACAAAAAATAACAATAAGGGAATTAAAAAGACGTGTGTTCTAATAGATAAAAGTACATAATAACTAATACCATTTGTAATGAACCGACATAATCCATTCATATGCAGGATGTAAAAATTGAATATCCATTAGCCCAACGTGCGTTCCCAATCCCCAAAATTAGAAAAATTGTATTTTTCCTTCATAGGAACAGAATTGGCAAAAATTTCAACAAATAATATGATTTATAATAAATATAAGAAATTAAGGAAAAACCGGCATGACCTATCCATATATTAGACATATTTGAAAAATAAAACTACCATAAATAAAAAAATTGTATCAAATAAAACAAGAAATGTAAACAACAATACAACTTCCCACCCCAGTAACCCTCCCCTACAGTACAGAAACACACAACCAGCCACATCCATATGCCTTTGTTTTATCCACCAGTATATATCACAACCCTACATCCATAAAAAGTAGTAAAATCCTAATTAGAAAATTTAAATAATATAAAGTACCAAATATTATATATTATATAAAAATAGAATCATGTTATTCTAATATAGGTGATAAGTACCATGGGACAAATGCAGTAAAATAAACAACTAACCTCAAACCCCAAGATAAATCAATGCTCAAATTGAAATCAGAAGCTCATCTAAGACCCCATAATAGAGATAATGTAGGTGTAAGCATAAATAATCACATTAGGTCACCACCAATAAAAACTAAGTAAATTACACAATTAAATAATTTATAATGTGTTTTCATTAACATAAGATATAAATTAATTTTTCACATTTTTTATAAAACCATTCTCCATGAACATTTATATGTTACATCCATTTTTATACAATAAAATAAATGATATTTAAATAATTTAAATTAAATATTCAAACTAAGTAAAGGGTTCTTTCAAACATGTAAAACAAATAAAAACATGTTTTCCCTCTTTCAATGAATATCATGAATATTCCAATTTCATGAAAATTACAAGAAACCATTTTTCCGTAGAAATATTTTTTAAATATCCCATCCAATTTCTATTTCTAAATAACCCCTATAAATCATTTTAACCCAAACCATTTGAAAGTTATCCGTAAAATAGAAGGTTATGCAAAAAAATAGAATTTAATAAAGGTATCATTGAATGTAAAATAAAAATAAACTATAAAAAATGGTGTTAATGGTAAAATAAAAAAGGTAAATTTAATAGGATTGTAATACAGAATCCCCTAATGTTTAATAAAAAGGACATAGAGTAATTAGAAGCATACCTATGAGCTAGTAATAAATAAATTGATCTGGAGAGAGGAAACCTAGTTTGGGACTAATGAACATGTCTTTACCATCAGTATCCTCTAAAAACTAATTGGTAATAGATATGTTGTTAGATCACATGCTACCATAATCTATGAAAATGATAATAGATAATAAACCACTTATTTTTTTTATAATTGAAGGGGTGTAGTTGGTAAAAATTCCATAGGTTTAATACTACTAATCAAAAGGTATTTATCTCATTCAGGTCAAAAACTATATTCCATGGTCTCCCATGAAAAGTTAAATGCAGGCCAGCATTATCAATCAACAATATTAAACATCAAATATGAATCATTTCAAAACACCACATGACATACCTCCCAGACCCTCACAATAAAAACCCCTAAAAACATATACAAGAATAGATATCATAAGATAATTTTAATATATTTTACTCCCCTGTAGAGTCACAAGATATGATGAAAACATAATTAGATTAGGCTGAATGTGGTTCTCTCACATTCATTAAATGATTTTATATATAATACCAATCGGGCTTTCACATAAGATCTTGGGAGGCCCATACTTTTTTCAAACCATTTGAAAATTAAAATTTAAACATCCTTTAGAAAACATAAAACACATTTAAATCCAACATATAAATCCAAATCATTATATTAAGATCAATTTCAAAAACAAAACAAACCCATTTTTTTTTGGAAAAGTTACCCTTTAAAAATAAACAAAATTGTGCTAAGCTCCAATTTTAAAATGAAAAAAATTTATTTTTGAAGGAAATTTTAGTAATCATCGGGAACCATGATCCCAAAATCATTTAATAAATGTTCAAATCTATGATATACATAATATAAAACATTACAATTAATCACATCCATCTAAAAATAAAACCTACATCAAATAAAATTTAAAACATTTAAATCCATTTTGAAAAGGAAAAAAAGAGTATTAATACCAACACTTGGAATGTGATATAATACCATGCCAATGCATCAAATAGATTAAAATCGCACTAAAATAAATTTAAACATTTCAATTTCATGTAATTTCAATATATATATTTTACAAAATCCAAATAATTTTTTGTAAGCCATCTGGGTAATTTTTCAAGAACATGGCATTCAACTTAATATTTTTCCATGCAGAAAATTGAATTAAACACCTAAAAATAGACTACTATAGAATATAATAACCTTATAAAATAATAATAAATCCTCTAAAACATAATAAATTTATAAAATAAATTATAAGTGAGTTCTAAATAAACTCTTACCTCAAATCAATAATAGTTGGTCCAAAATGTATTTCCTCTGATGGTGTGTGTCCAATAGACCAACAAGGGATACATAAAACTCTAAAAAGAAGAATTAAAGAAAAAAAGGGAAACTAGAAACATTTAGGGTTATTTAGATTCTAGGAATCACAACCAGGAGAATAAAATTTGAGAAATACGGGAAATATAGGGGGAGAAACATTTACATACAGTGATCCCACCCAAAATTAAAATGATGAGTGACCAAATAGAGTGGAAATGAGGGAGGTCAAGTGTGAAATAGATCCTCCCTAGGGTGTGGACTTGATTCATGTGAGATAAGGAGAGGGATATCAATGATGCATTCAAGGGGTGCTTTGAGGGAGATCAAAAGTCTCGACCGAGAAGGTGGTGTACACACATGATAGGGGGTGGTATTTCATGAGATAGAGATTCATCTTGCTAGGGGGTGTGCAATAGGTATGAAAATATAGGGGATAGTGTAATGAATAAAAAAATAAGAGATAATTAAATGATATTGATTGTTTTAATCATGGGGCTCAATGCTTGGTTTTCCCGTAAGGTCTAACAAACCATGAATCCACTATATTGACTATAGTAAACACAAAAAACATTTGTGTATCAATTCACTAATGACCTCACATGAAAAAATTAATTGTTTTCAAGTCATGAAAAATGGAAATATCCCAATAAATGATCCCCACACACTATTGTCACACAATTACTCATAACCATGACAAAATATGTTTAATGTACAAAAAACATAAAAATTTTCAAAAATATAGACTAAGACTCCATAAAAAATAAACATCCAAAAATTAATTTAAAATAATTATAAAAATATATCAGTGATGTTTTGGTATCACATATTTTTCAGTATTTTGAAAATAAATTACGAATGTAAAAATTAGTTACCATTGTAAAAATAATAATTAGGTAAAAGTGTGAAATATTTTTGAAAAATTCTGAATTCACCTTGAAAACATGTATCCAAATGAATTTATGAGGAATATATTGACCAAACCATATATACTCCAATTATTTTACATTTTGGAGCCTTCTTTCCCTGTGAAACATGTAATTTGTATATATTAAGAATACATATATACAAAAATGTCATTCCCCCTACTTCTAAAAGGGGTCTTCAACAACCCCTTTAAATAAACATAAAAAGTATGAATTTTTTTGATCCACTAATATTTTTAATACTCCAATATTTGTATCTTACATTTTACTATCCATTGATCTAGGGAAAATCCATATGACGTCTTTTTCGAAGGATTCCTCCTTGGAAGAGTTTAATTTCTCATTATGAATTCAAATTAATACCTAATATATTTTCTTCTCTGTCTGTATATTATAAATATATTTTTAAATTTATTATATAATTATATTAGTATTATTTTCTACATAATGATTTTATATTGTGTGAATAATCATTATGCACCATTCCACTTTTCCCTTATAAAAATAAATAATATTTTCTCCAGGTATAAGCAAAAAAATTTCTACATGAGAGACATGTTCAATTTTTCATAAATAGTTTCAATGGATTGTTCAAAGTGGGTATGTAATGAAAAATATTACAACTATAATACAATTTGTTTAAAAAAAATTAAATCTATTCCTGCCTTCACTCTATTCTATAATGAATTAATACATCGTATATATAGAGGAGAATGGTAATTACCTCTCTAAAACCCCCTGTATTCCGTATAATAATGATATTTCAGATTCTATTGATTTGTATAATATGTTTTATATAAATGATCCCAATTTTTTCATAGACGGTTCATAAGGGATTATGAAAATATTTTTTTACTAGATTGTAAAATTATCCTCTCAAAGTCATCTCACATCCATAAGTGTACAAATTTGGTTAATTCTATATCTCATATCTATAATGAAGAGGCCCATGAATCTCTTACTCCCCAATGGTACCATATCTCATTGACCCAACTATGGTTGAAAAAAATCATAAAAAATCCCATGGATAATTCATTGAATTTTATACCTCCTAATGATTATCTAGTAGAGGAAAATGATTAAATAATAATTTTAACTTAGGTGTTCTATTAGTAATCTACGGTGAATCACTCTAACATGAGTGACATTGTAGCATTTTCTATCATTATAAAGGAATATGGGATAAACATTGACATAGCATATTTTAATTTCAAGTGTCAAAATGTTGATGGAAACACATTTATAGAATTGAATGCACTAGTTCTTAAAAAGGGGATGTTGGAAAGCCAAGATAGTATACCAAATAACATAAATCAGGAGAGTATAACATGAGGTGTCGAACATAAAATAAAAATATAAATGTTGATTTTTTACTTGAATTTTTGGGGATTAACATAGACAAGTAGTTCCATTATACCTCATATTCACAAACACAATTCTGATATCTGTGGGTTTTCTAAACCATAATGGATTTTGAAAAATAAAATCATCATCATTCAAATCATGGATATTAATAACATGATAAAAACAAATGAAATATATATGTCAAAATACATTGATTAATTGTTCATTACCTACTAGAAGACCCCTCCATGGTTTGTTATAATTATCATATTATCACATAAATGTTAAAAGTCATGAGATTCCAATATTTTCAATACTATATAATTGCCCACAAATAGATACTAGGACCGCATAAGACTATGGAAGGATATTGACTCCCTGAGAGGAATAATATATGAACTGTGGAAAATCCATGGATAATTTAATGTTTTCCTACATATGATAAAATACATTAAATGACTAAATCTATTTCTTCTTAAGAATTTATAACTTTTTTTGACAATATTATATTGTTTAAAATCAATATTTTAAATGCTGAATACACCTAGTATGGAAATAATTGCAATTGAGTGGTTCCTAGTAAAATTGATATTTATTTTATTAAATATGATACCCTTAATTCTTGGTATTCTATAACCTTCACTTCCTTATCAATACCTAGTTCATATCATAACCCAATATTGGCCAACATTAATAGAATTTTCTTTAAGGTGCCCAATCTTTTTTAAGGTTTAATAATGAATGATCTATTTTCCTAGATTGTGGAAATATAAATCAATAGGTTTGTAATTCTATTGATTAATAAAATAATAAATTTTATTACATTTTTAATGTTTAAAATTTTAATATGAATATTTAAGAATAGATTAATTACTGATTCAGATATATTGACAATGACATTGACTTTCTTGACGCACCATTACAACATATCGTGGAAATCAACACATACACTAACTTTAATTGTGACATAGATAATGAAGATGAGGTAACCCTAAAACTCAACAACCTACTTATACATAAGGATAGAATTAACACAAAATCCTTCAAATACAAGTGTCTAATATATGGTGATATTAACCCCATGTTCTTTAACTACCTTCAATGAGTTTTGAAATCTTGAAGGCCAATTCCCCTTTTATAGTTGGTGAAATGATCATGAATGATATATAGGATCTGCATATCTTGTTTTCTCCTATTACATGAATCTATTCAGCATCACCCTTCCAAAATTGACCTAATGGAGGAAATTATTCCCTACATTTTGATTCATAATTAATATATTAGGCTTATACTAGTTCATTTGGATTCATAGATAAGATGGTAGTTTTTTGGATCAAATCTAGATGATTCCTTAGTGTTGATGGATTAACCAACTACATATTCATAAATAATGGGGAGGTCATTAAAAATTATTCTTTTCCAAGATTTTGGTTCATTTTTTAAAAGGTGAAACACTTCCATTTGGTGTTAATGTTGTTCCATTATTCCCTAGATCGAAAATTACAAATATATACAACTCCTTAGAAAAATTATTTTAGTCAACCAAATTAATAAAACTATTAATATAATTTTTTAGAATAGGTTTGGATCTCTATCAAAAAATATTATATCTACAAAAAATATTTCTTTTTACAAGAGGATGGACCATTCAAGATTTCCTCATTAATACCTTGGAATATTTCATCCTCCTCTACGAGACCACATGAGGAAGTAAAATATCCTTGAAGTACTATATAAGAAATTCTATTGACATGATGGATTATATCTTTATTTGTAAGGTTCTAGCAAACATTTTATTTAATATAATGTAATTTAATTGTAATAAAACCATATTTAATTATGATAAAATATCAGGGCTAATAAATTATTCTCATGAAGGGATCTTTACAAGCTCAAGAGGAGTCAGACAAGGTGGACCTCCTTCTCTACCACGATAATCTTCATTGTTGAGGTTTTTCTAAGTATAATTCACTAAAAAATGTTTGATAATTGTAAATTGAATAATATTAGGGATTCTTTGAGACTCATAACTACTTACCATAACTTATATAAGTATTAAATTGTACATTTTAATAATTTTGAAAATAATAACATCAATGAACATAAAAATATTCCTATACATTTTGAAGAGGCAGAAAGTTTGGTGATTAGTTGGTAGAACTATTTCATCTATTTCATGAAGAACATACTTACTGAAAGGAATGGTGAAATTATAAATGAGTTGGTAATTAGGTATAGATTTATTCTTTTTAATACCTTATCACTCTATTGTTTTTGGAGAGACCCAGAGCTTTCTACTTTAGAGACATTACAGGTATGAAAAGAAGGAAAATTGCATTATGGAAAGGTCAAACTCTATAAATGGATGGTTGAGTTTGTTTGATGAAATATGTCACTCAAAAGAAATAGTCTTTTAGGTTATATAAATTAAATTCTTACACTATTTTAAAATCATAAATATTTCAATCATTAAAATTATCTTGAGAGGGGGAATCCATGAAAGGAAGCAGATTCTTATATCATAGAAATACTGTTCCAATTTCAATTATACTAGGGTTATTGAAATTAAAAAATCACCCATTTTAACTGGTATTATATAATCTCAATGAATTCATAGTATCATAAAAGAAAAATAAGATACCTCTGGATTTTTGGAAACAAATATCAGAGAAATCCCAATTTTGGTAATTTTAATTTCTTATACACATTTGTGTGTCATACTTTCAAGGAATCCTTCTCTATCATTTCTTCACAGGCTTACGGAATTATTATCATGGAATCCTCCCTACAAATCATGTTCAAAAACTATATATGGAAAAACTTATAAGTTTCACTACATAATGTTGATCCCACCTTGGACTTGAATTCCTTTATAATAAATCAACTAGATAGCTCTATTGATAATATTCCATATGAGATTACACTAGTTGTGAGTAACTAATGTTTCACATCTGGGATGACCGCATGATATCTGAAACAGATAAAAATAGTAGTTTTAAATTAAAGTTATATTATCATAATATAGTGGGGAAGACTACAGTTGGTAGAAATAGGGTCAGTAAGCTGAAGAAAACTTTGGTCAGGCCCTCTAGAATACTTTTAGTGTGGTGGTTGGAGTGTGAAAAATTTCCAAATGATACATACCTTCCATATATGAACTTTTCACCATGTTAGAAATTATTTCATTTTTTCACCATAGAGAAGACCCTGGACATATTTCTCACAACTATTCTTCTTCCTCGGCCTAGTGGAATACCCTTTCTCGCATTTTTAAAATCCAACATCCATGGGCATGGTCCTTCCAGAAGATCCATAGAGGATGAAATAATCTTCCCCTTTGTATTCAGAACCTAAAATATCTTCTAGTGGTTTCTATAGTGCAAATATAATTATTTTTAATTCACAAAATGGATCCACCTATGATCAATCCATCTTATTCCATCAGGTTTCTTAGGATAGAATGATAGTCATAGATAAAAAATCAATCCCCATACAATGTTTTTACTTCCATAACTCAATTCATGACTTCTCATTCATGAAGTAACTAGGTTTTTATGGTAACTATGATTATCTATATTTTATTCATTATATTTTCTAGCAGTATCCTTTTGTAGAATGGATCAAAATCCATATGGGTGGAGAAATAAGAGGTATCCCAAGGCCACTGAGTTATGAATATTTCATCACAAATAACTGTCATGATGTCTTGGGATACCATTATAGATCGTGTAAAGTTTATTCCTCAGTATAATAAAATATTATTGGACACATTAATATGATGGATATTGTAAAAAAATTGAATGATACTCAAAATCCATTCTTCATGCCATTAGAACTGGAATCATTTCCCACTCGTAGAATTTGACTACATAGTGGATTAGATTCTTATAACTTCTCTCTTCCACATACTTCATCGTCAAAAAATACATATCGGGAGGTAAAACGTCTTACAGATGGCCTACTAAATAATGGTGTTAGCTATTATAAACTCATATGGTCAAATGAATTTAGAGTTGATATTAATTCCTAATGTCAATGTGATCATTATAGAATTACTTATTTTATAATTTTGTAACCACATATTTTATTTAAAAAAAATATAATTTCACACATAAGAAACCTCTCATTTATTCAGATATAAAAGCATTCTATTAATATCTTTAAATTTATCAAAATAAGCTAATCATGATTTTTGTTTACACATACCATGCCCATTTTTTCAACCAAATAAAAAAGGTGGGTTCATAAATAATTGAATAAAATTTATTTGTAAATTTTTTATAATATAGGAATGATTAACACAACAAAAAATAATTGTTTGAGCATCACTGTTATAAATCATATTCTATAGGATGAAAGAATCATATAATGAAAATAAATAATAACAAGAAAATGAATGTATAATGAATTATTATAATTAAAGAGTATGAATATAAATATATATGTATATGGTTTAGTATAGGTTACTAAAATGGTTATGTATATTATAAAAGAGATTAAATAAATTTCAATGAAGGAATTTCTAATGTTAAGGGTGATTTTATCTAAATATCCTTTCATGAGGAAGATGGTGCAAGGGGTAGGGGAACCCCTCCCCCTTAATAATGGTGTTTAGGGTTACACCTTTCCCATGGAGATTTAATACATTCTTGGGTTTTATCTTTTTCTCCCTGCTAGTGGTGCATTGGCATACTTGTCACCCTCTATTCCTCTACTATCAATGGGTATCCCTAGGACTTCCGTCGGTGTCCGCACCTATGATGTTGTCGAGAAGTCGACAATCCTAGCCTATAATCGGTCAGCCTTAGATCCACGTCTAGGTTCCTAATCTGGTGAGGCTTCTTTGGTATTTGTTTTCTAGAAGTCTACTAAGGAGGTTTTCCCTACATTGATTTTTAAGGATGACCTGATGCATTATGATCTGAGGGAGACAACTGTTGCGTAGAATGAATAAGTGGTGAATGGAATTGATGATGTTTTGTTGCAGGATTCTTGAGCAGACACAATCCTACCTAGTGTGGTGGTTTTTCACAGATCTCAGTCCACATCTTATGCTCATGTGGTAAATAACCCACTATCAAATTTGGTTCCAAATTCTGATGAAGTACAGTTGCTAAATGTTTTCAAGGATTCCGTATTTGGTAGAATCATTCCTAAGGGATCATTAGCACATGTTGATGTGAATCCTACTACGCTTTCTAAGAGAATGAAAATTTGAAAAAACTCATTGATTGCATGCATTGTTTTACCTAATGGTGAAAACCCCAAGAAGCTTGATGATTTGGTTTGCAGGATATCGCTTTTGTGGGTTTTGTCTAACTAGAAGCGAATTTATCTTTATCAATGATTTTTTTTTCACTATCGTTTCCCTTCAAATGAATATATTCTTTGAGCATAGAGAATTGTATGATTATTGTTGAATCCTAGATGGATTCATTAAAATCAATGGTCTTTGGAAATTGGTTTCTCACTTGATAGGAATGCATTTTTTCAGTTTTCGATTAGTTTTCATGGACTCAATTTGTTCATTTTACATATGAAGATCTTACATGACATTGGACTAACAATTGGGACACCAATTCGCCTTTTCAGGGAAACTAAGGATGTTTGGTTTGGACACATTTCCAAGATTTTGGTTGAGATTGACATCAGTTCAACTTTTATTGATAAAGTAACTCTTTCTACCCCTACTAATAATATCCAACTTTGTATTGAGTACGAAAAACTTTTCTTTTCTACAATAAATGTATGGTTGTTGGGAACTCTATGGGGATATGTTAGAATAAGTCTTCATGTGATAGATGTGGGATGAAAGTTCATCCTGCCAATATCTATCGAAGGAAGCCAAAGACAAAGGATGATGATTTGTCAAATCCCATTGATCATAATGGTGACCCAACCACATAGTCATTATCCACTATGGATTATTTATTGATTCTAGAGAAATATACTTCTTAGGAACATAATTTTAAAGGAAAGGAGCAACTAGTGCATGATTCATCGGGGAGAGCTAATAGAGGGCCATAAAATATTAAGGTTTATTTGGAAAATAGTTTACTTCAATAGAGGACAATACTACACAGTCTCATGAATGTACACAATTGGTGTCATATGATCCCCCTCAATATTTCTTCAATAAAAATGACACTCAACAACATGATGACTATCATTATGAAAATAAAATATTATTTAAAAAATATAGATTGTCTGATAAATGGGGTAACGGCTCTAATAATGAAAGGGTGAATGTCGATACCCCCATTAGGGATTTGAGTAGTTCTGGACATGCCTCTTTTAAGGAAGCATTCTTAAGTTGAATGACCAAGATAAATTATAGTTAGGGATTCACCTCCATTCCTAAAAAGAGAAGATAATTAAAGGATTATTCCACAAAACCGAATATTATGTATATCAGATCATCTTCTAAGCTACTAAGGATAGTGGATGCATATATCCTTAACATTTTAATTCAGGGTAAGTCTCAATATGAGTTGGAAATTACAAGTGATTCTGATTATGGGAATGATATTTCATATTATGATCTCTAGAATTGTTTTTTTGGTGAATGAGGGAATGTCTTTTTGTTTCATCCCTTCCTCGTCTTTTGTACTTTTACATTCTTTTTAATAAATGGTAAGAGGCCATGCTTCTGAATGGTCTTGTTTGGAAAATATCATTTCATTGTCTTATAATTAATTTTATTATTAATTCTTATTATACGTTAGGTAAAATAATTCCATTAATTGTAATGTGATTTATTCCCTATTTTATCTTGTAATTTAAAAATAAATCATATAAAAACCCTTTAAAATTATTCTAAATTCAAAAAAATTTGGTTTTAATTATTATATATCATATAACTTTTTTCAATTGAAGATTTATATGACTAAGTTAACATCTTGGTATTTGTGTCACAATTTTATAAAAACTATATTTATATCTTTATCAAAAAAATTTCATAGATATTTCATATTATTATACCACTTCACTTTTTCATTTGGTTTATAAATCACTCAATGTGAGGATTTTATGAAAAATTGACTATACCTCTTCTTTTGAATTGAGATAATTTTTCATCCATGTCCATCATCCATATTTTTTTATCAAAATTATTTTCTATAACATTATGATATCATAATGTAGGATTCAATGAAAACTACTCTATTTATAAAATGATTTTTTTTACATTTTCAGCATAGTAATTTTCCACCGAGTATAGCTTTTTATAAAATATGAATGTAATTCTCTCTTAAGATGTTTTATGTACCATTGTATTTTCCCACAACCATATTCAAATATCTTTAAGATAAATCCTCTTCTATTTTTCATTTTTTATTAATAAATTTCAATTACCTTACTTTTATGAACTTTTTCTCAAAATAGATAAAAATGTTAAGAATATTTCTTCCTCACTCACCAGGTATGTTTTTAAAGATTATTTACAAATTATATATATATATATATATATATCAACATCATTTAATGTTTCTCATACATACCTATATATAAGGACAAAATGCATAATATTTATCTAGATGGATATGAAATAGTCTATTTAATTTTGTTTTAAACCAATCACTTTTCCATGTGTTAATTAACATGTAATTGAAATATGACTCTTTTCAAGTTATTTTTACACACATAGGTAAGATTTATTTTTATATGATGGGAGGTCCCTATATATACCTCTAATGAATTTGATAAAATTTGATATCTCATGAGATAAATATTGGATATAAGGAATTTAATTACATACCCACATTTTTTCATCAACACAGACATGAATTCCTGACCCACTATGTCATGGGAAATAGGGATGTGAATTATTGACACACAATGTTATGATATATATTCTTATGTTTGCGTCCTCTTAATAGTCTCAACAATATTTTAATGTTATGATGATTCATGTATTATATTATTATTAGATTCTAATACCTTTATTTATTACTATTCATCTATGCTAATTTGGGTCAGATATCCTAATGTTGTGAACCATTACTATGCTCTCATACCCATATTCTTATCTTATGATCAATTATGATCATAAATCATTATCTTTTATGAATAACCTTACTTAGAATATATGATCACAGCTTAATTTTGATTCCATTATCCATTTTATGAATATAAGAATAACTTATAAGAAGATAATAATGAGTTCTATAGGGGTATGAATATTAGAAATTTTCCCCTCTATTGTAATTTGTTTTTATATTACTAGTCTCAAAATACCCTAAATGATTAGATTCTAGAATTGGGTGTTAATTTTGATATTTATTGTTTATCTTATGTATATAATGTAACATATATATACATATGTTTGTGTTTAGCTTGGTTTTTCTTACTTGATATCAAGGTATCTATGTAAAATATGTGTTTTTTTTATCGGACATGGCTGTGCTAGTACAGGGAGTCACATATATTCTTCTTATGATATCACATTTACATTATGTTATTTATTTTTTATTTTTTTCAATTAGATAAACTATTAATTCAGATGTAAGATAAATATGGAATGGTCATGCTACATTCCTAGGATGAACCTGTTATCATAGTTTGATTCTTTTATATGTGAAAGCATTACCAAATTTTAATATATGATTATATGACACACCCATGGTGATCATAAATTCAGATGAAGCCTTATATCAGGAATAATTTAGTACTGGGATAGGGTATCCCAGTCTCATTCATTAAAATTGGTGTTGGAACCTAGTTATTTTTAATTTTATTTGAGATGTTATGTTAGATTTGATAAAATATCATCCAAATTTGAAGGGTTGTTTTTATTTTATTTTTTTGCTGGGGATCCTCATAATTGTCGTTACTTTTCAAAACTATGTCATGAAATGATTGATTTTAACTACATTTTCTTACAAATTATTTTTGTCAAATTTCATGTGACATAAAAGTAGAGGACACTTCCAAGGTACATAATTATGGTGTAAGGGCTATAGGCTACACACTAACCCTGCAACATATTCTATGATGCTTCCAATAAAACCAAAACATTTTTAGAACATATTTTGGGAAAGTTTCTATCAAAATTTTGTATCTATATACCAAGCATCCAATGAGACTCGCATGGTTTGCACACAATATAAAAAATTGTACACCCCAATTTTTCCTAGTGAAAATTAATTTTTATTATATTATGTTCTCTCATTAATTCATTATCATAGTCTTGTAATATATTATTTTTAATTTGTAATTTAGTTATGAAATTTAATATATATAAATTTGATTTAATTGTGTTTTATAGGTTTTAATTTCCTTACTGGAATTTATATAGTACAATCACCCCTTAAATAGATCGAGTGAAACCTCTAAAGAGAGTTGGAGATAATTTTTAATGTGTTGATCCATTGGGTGAACAATGATCAATTGAGAATATTTATATTATTTTTCATGTTATGGACCATAGAGTGGGATCTAGTCAAGCTCAATATACTTAAGAAGGTCTTGGTTGGATATAAGTTCAAAATCAAGCTCAATAGGTTTTCAATAAAAACTTCATACTGGGAAGCATTGAGGATCAATAGGTACAAGATTGGTTGGAGAAGATCAGAATGATCATTGGATTTTTTGACACCCTTGGGATTATAAGGGTTAAATGTGACACTTTCATTCATAATAGAACAATCCACAAATGACCTGATCTTATTATTTAGGATAATATGTATGAGAATTTGGAGTGGAATATTTCAAATTAATTTCATCACAATACATTCATCATGAAACCATATCTCTATAAGAATATATAGTGTTCATTTTTCTCTAGAAAGGAAATTCAATAGTCATGGGATTTGCAAACTAGTTCATTGTGACAATTCTCTATTATCTTGGGATAGTCGTGAAAGACAATTTGAAAGAAAGTAAATTTTAAATGGGTCTCTAGAAAACAATTAAATATTAGGTTTTCCAATTCAAACACTCCACCTATTCTGAAGTAGTTAATTGAGCTCTTATAATAGAGATAAATTAGAATTGAATATTCAAATTGATCAAATATTAACTATTCCACACCATGAGTAAAGGTTATTTTTTCAGGAAGAAGGGTATGTGAGATAATATTAACTAGATAAGTATTAGTGGAACTAATAATCCCACTTAGATGGATTTGAATGCACCAATGGAAAGTGGATCACTCATATTCCTTAAATATTTCAAGGCAGGACAGAAAAGTCCTCCCCGTCCTAAAATATATTGTAAAAAACATTATGAAACCAAGATATTTGAAGAAATACAATTTGATTTCAAGTTAGAATTTTTATGATCATGGAATAACCATGTATCATCAGATTTATTTTATAAAAAATAACTATTAATAATCCATTATAATGAATTACATTAAATAATTTTATGGTGTGACATGTCTATATTTACTTTTCTGTATAAATGATTGTGAATGATTACTTGTTGGAAAAAGCCTTATATATGAATAATTGATGAAAATATGGATTGTTTTCGAAACGTATAGTGAAATCTTATATACAAAAAACTCTTAAAAACATTTTCAATGATATCTTAGATAATATTTAGAGGGTGACCATATATTCTTGAATGCATTAACTAGTTTAGGTCATTGATTCCATTGGACGATTAATATTGAGGTATGTGAGACCCTTTGAGATTACTTAAAATATAAAAATAGTTAAATACCATTTGGTGTTGCCTCGTCAGATAACATCAATTCATAAAGTATTTCATGTATCCTAACTGAAGAAGTATTAACATGACCCATTCCATATATTTAGATTTTAAAAGATTGAAATTTATATCGATAATTCTTCACACAATAACTAATCAAGATTATCGGTTTTTAATAAGGATCCATGATGGATATTTATTCAATTAGTCCATGTTTTATAATAGTATGAGAACACATATCATGATACAGAGGAGCATTAATCTCACATGGAGGAGTAATTACCTCACCACATTTATGATCATCATGTTTTTGGTTGACTTTTTAAGGTTATAAAATGATATGGTAGGGAGTATTGTGATATCCATGATATCATTTAAGGTAAAATAATAATTATTTAATGACCTTTATTGTTAATTTTTTACTAGTGAAATGTACCTAGAAATTGAAAAAATTAGGTATGATGAATGTCCAATGGTTATTGAATGGATAATACAGACAATGAATCCTAAATCATGTTAGGGGAAGAATAATTTTTAGAAGTCTTCACATGGTTGGTGTACTACTTACCAAACCATTCAGACAAACCTTGTGAGATTTCCATAACTACAATAAACTTTTTTCAAATATTTTTTATACTTGGTTTTAACCCCATTCATACCTCTCATATACACTGTTTTAACTATCTAGGAGTTATATCCTTTTCACCTTGCATCTCCCTTAAAATTTTTATTTTATTTTGGATTATGCACTATATTTTATCAATAATAACTAATGTATGTGGTTATCATCAACTTCTTCCTTCATTATCATCCCACACACTTTATTCATTATTTCTTGAATGCTCATGATGAAATTGGCTCATGTAAACAAATATTTATGTTAGGGTGTTTCATGTTTATGTAATAATTTGGTCACTGAAGGCCTTGATCTCTCATCCCTAGTCAAAATAACAGTATTCACTGTAACACCCCCAGTTTTTAGGAGTCATATTTTTCCATAAACTATATGTTTATAGTTCTAAAAAATTTCCTTATTTCATTAATGGAATCATAATAGATATGAAATATGTCACATAATAAAGGAATTAAACTATCAAAATTATATTCATTCATTGTAAAGGGTTACAAATAACACCTGAAACTAGATATTGTTCTCTATGGATTTTTATGTCATTTATAAGAGAATAAATTAAAATAGAACAATAAATATCGAATATTATCATCTTCAACCAAAAGATATCTCACATATTATATTCACCCTTAAGGATCACTAATATCTAATGAAAACTTATAAAGTGTAAGAATCACATGATAAGGGAAAGAAATTTGTGATATCTAAAATGAAAACTATGAAAACATGATGTGTAACTTCATAAGTGAGAATAAAATGCATGATTCTAGCACATTTACAAGCAGGAATGATATTGGGTCATTATAAATATGTTCATTGTAAATATAGTTATTGAAAAAATGGTCTTTTAGAATATGATTTTTGGATACATATATTTCTCCTATAGGCATACAAATGTGTTTTATTATTAGTAGTAAATTCAGAACAAGAGAACACATAATTAAATAAAAAAAATTAGTAAAATATTATATATATATATATATATTTGTGTGGGATCCATGATAATTTTAATAAAATTATTATTTAAATATTATATGATGTATATACAAAATTTTAATAAATATTTGAAAATAAATTTATTATTGAAATTACATTTTATATTATAAATAACTAATTTTGAAGGTATTTTGTTAATACCAATTTTGTACAGAGGTAATATTTTTCTAAAGAATATGTTTATTAAGTGTTTTCTATTTTTTCACAATAAATTAAATATAAAATTTATAAAATATTACTATATATGAAATAATATATTAATATTATTTAAATTTCAAATTGGCATGGACTAATATTAACAACACTTAATGTTTTTAAACAACATTTTTTAATGAAAGAAGTTTTTATTTATATTTTTTATTTTTATTTATAATAATAATTTATAAATTTTATAATTTCAATTTACCAAAATTTAAATCAATTTTTACATATAGGCATTATATTATCTTAGGGTAATTGTTTTGGTTATTTCTAAAAAAATGAATTTTTAGGAAAATAGTGAAAAATATAATTTTTACCAGAATTGAAAATTTTATGATTTATATGAAAGATCTAGTAGTGTATAAAAAATATTAATTATTAAATTATGTAAAAAATAATTAAAAATATAAATTTTGATAATACTATGTTGAATTTAGAAAATCAACAATTCAAATTTACAATACAGAGGGAATATTTTAAAATAAAAATTATTTTGGTATTTTCATTTAATTAGTATTTTTTGGAATTTATGGTTGGTTTTATTTGAATGATAAAAAAGTTTTATTCATTTTATAAAAAAGTCATTTATAACTATTAAATAAAATATATGAATAATTTCAACCTATATATAAAAGCTATGCTTATAAATACACTTTTTCTTAAAACGAGGTTTTTTTGTGTTAAATACGATAATATTACAATAGAGTTTTGAAAAATATTGAAATATTAACTGATAAAATGGATTTCATATTTTTCATCATTATTTCTTAATTATTTAATAATTTCCATTTTATATATATAAATAAATTATATAATATTTTGGTAAACATTATTTTCCACGATTAAACCAAAAAGTTAAAAGTGAATATTCAAAGGAAAAAAGACTCAAAAACATTTTGAAAAAATTTATTAAAATTAATGGTTTATATAATTTCATCTATATTTGACTCCCACACAATTATTTTCCATTTTTTTACCCACATTACCTTTTTAACACGTTCTCCAATTATATAAAGTGGTTATAATTAAATAATTTCAATCCCGCCACTCGTAAAAATGGGCTCTCACCACCATTACTTGACTACCATAAAATTTTAGTTTCATTCTAAAACTATATTTTTTCTATTCCCTATATTGTTATTAATGTTTTATGATCTTATAGTCATACGATATTGATTTAATACCTCATTTCTAAAGGAGTCTTCCACGGGAAAGCCGAAATCTGTAATGAAAGTACTTTTCCCCAACTTCTTACATTTTTATTCTAAAATTACTATATATAATTTTTAAATTAAAATATAATGAAACTAGTGTCAATTTTATACTTAGTTTTGTTATTAAAAGGTATATAATATTAACAACATTTATCCTATTCTATTAATGAAAATGAAATCATCATTTATGCATTGTGTGGACTACTAACTAAACAAAGTGATCGATTCTATTTTTCAACACAACTTCTAATCACATATTATTATGGTGAAATTAAAGAATAAATTTTAAATATTTAATTTAAATATGTTTATGAAGATACAAATTATGATCCACATTTTTTCCCTCTCTTTGTTTGAGAAATGAAAACGTTAATCATGTGATGTGCGGACTGGCACCTCCACGACGTTATGTATCTTGATTTTGATTAGTTTATTTATTATTTTTTATAATATATTAAAATATTATTAAATACCATAAATATATCTAATTATTATAATTATTATTCTTTAATAATGATATAATTCCATAATAAACTACATTCATAATCAAACTCGTCAATTAATTATAGTATGTTCATGTTTGGGTTAGTCTAACCACCAACAAGATCAATGGTATAAAATATTATCATGAATGAAAAAGAGAACTTAAATAATGATAATATGTTATATAAATAAGTAAAAAATTATTCTATTTTGGTTATGTAATTGTAATATTAATATTTAATATTTAATTAATATACCATCTTTCTTAAGTTAAAAATCACTATGACAGGCTTTTTACTAATTTCAACTACAAGAATCATAAGAAAAAATTCAATATAATTAAATACTAACATTATAAATAATTATTAAATCCATTATAATACCATTTATGATCTGTTAATAATGAACATTGGGCGATTAATGTATAATAACACCATTATTATGAAACTAGTTTAGAATGATAAAGAATAATCACACCCAATATTGAGAATAGATACTACCTAAATAATATACATGCATATAATAAATGTAAATCCATATTATAAAAAATAATATATATATATATATATATATATATGAATTAGGTAATAAAATAGGGGACTAAGAAAGTTTTTTTTATATGGGAGATTCTATCACTTTAGTGGATGTCAGGAAATAAGGTAAGGGGTTTTACGTATCAAATTTAATTTATTGAGATAGAATTATTATTTTTCACCATGATATATTTAATATGGTGTTATTAAAAACTAAATAACTTATTTTAAAAAAATTAATTTAATTTATTGGGATTTAATATTCCTAAAATTTCATTTCATTAAATGAATTTTGATTTAAATGATATCATGTTTATAAGGTTTCAATTTCCTCTATTTCAAATTCAAAGAGTCATTATCACTGTTTTCAGCTATAATTTTTAATATATAGTGTAATAAATTACCTTTTTCATAATTTTTAATTAATAAAAATCATTTTATTAAATTTCAATTTCCATTTCAATGTAACCCTCTTGATTTATTTTTAATTCTACATTACCATCTCTTTAATGGTTTTTTCTTCAATCTCAATTTCAAATTGAGGGTTGTTTTTGAAAAATAATCAATCTTGTAATTTTTGTACTCGTTAATTCTATAACTCCAAGTCATTTTATTCTCCTATGATTATTTCTTGGGTTTTAAATCCCTTGTCACTATTTCATTTTCACTCTTGGTTCACTAAATAATCATTCAATAGAAGTTGGGCCTATGTCTTCTTTTCAGTCAAGAACCTTCCTTTTTTCAATAACCATATAGATTTGATGATTTTGATAATTTAATAATATAATCCCCAATAATTTATCAAGGAAATATTTTACTACATTAAATTTTTTAAAATATTTAAATAATATTGTAGCATTTTTTATAGGCTATTTTAATTAAAGTTTAAAAATCATATATATTTAATATTTTTTCTGTGATCAAATCATTCTTCCGCCTTTATAATTTATAAGAATTTTTTTTTCTCTATGTTTTCCTTATTTTTAAATTAAATTATTTTTCACCAAGATTTATAAAATATTTCATTTTAAATAATTACTAAAAATGAAGAATATTTATTATTTCCAATGTAATTTTTCTCTAACTCCTAAATAGTATTATTTCTATCTCATTTTAATTTTACATATCTTATAATTAATTGATGATATTATTAAAATGTGACCATAAAACTTATTTATAAGTATTTATTATGTTATTTTATTTTATATCATATATATGATCCATCAATTCCATTGTATTATGTAACCATCAAATATAAATGTGAACAACATTAATTCTAATCAATTTTCATGGTGAATACCATATTTTCAATTCCACTAATTGTTGGGTATTAACCTAGAATCCATATGGATATTTTAAATGGTAAATTATTCTATTTAAAATATACCATGAAATATCTTTATATTTTAAAATAACAATGTGTCTTGAAAGAGTATACAATTCAGAACACTGGGCTTAAACGGACCAAAAAATATTTTTATAAAACAATTATTTTTATAACCCCACCAATGATTTTTTCAGTATTAATAGGTTTTAAAACATTATTAAATATATTTTAAGGTCACACACAATAAAAATTTATTTATTAATTCTTAATGTTTTATAAATTAATTTTGTTATTAAAATATATATTTTACTAAATAATGATTATTATTTTATTGTGAGTTTATGATATAATAATTTTTTTTATAGTTTTATAAACTTTATTTTATAAAATTAATTTCATATTATAAATCATCCTATAAAAATTACCATAGGGTGAATTTTTTGGAATTGGCAGAAAAGTTTGATTTTTCAATGAATAATATAAAACACATCTTTTTATTGGAAATGGTATATTAATTTAAACAATTTACAAAGATCCTTTTTATTTTAAAATGTATTAAATAAAAATTAGTTCAATTATATTATTTATAATACAATTATGGTCTTCGAAATAAATTTTATACTTGATTTTTGAATAAGATTCTTTTTATATTTAAAAGTCATTTTCTAAAAAATTGTTTTTCTCAGTGTTATTTATGTTTATGATTAAAATAAAATTCAACAAAATCTATGAATTTAAAATGATATTATGGATTAAATATTTTTAATTTGGAAAATTAAATTAATAAATAATTAAAACATAATTTTAGTTCATAAATAAATTAAATAACAATAAAAATATGTTACTATTGTTAAGGTTAAAACATGTATAGTCAGGTTTAAACTAAGGATATAATGGTTAAAATGACCTAAAAAATGTATAATTTATATTATATGGAAATATTTGGACCCTATATATAATAATATTTTTAATTTTTAAATATTATATCCATTTTTTTTGAGAAATACATTAATATATTTTATTCTTTTTAAATATTCCAACCGTGCAAACTCCCCCACTTATAAAACAACACGCCTCTCATATATTTTCCACCCTTAGAGTGCCTTTTTATTCGGAAAAAACCTATAAAGATACATTTATAAAATATATACCCACATACTAGAGTCCTTTTTTATCATAAAATCATTATAGTATGTCTTTTGGTTTAATCCTAAAGACGATGTTTGAAGAAGAGGTGTCGTTCTTAACCATGCATCTTCATAATATTTCTTCTTCCAACTCCATAAAATATTCATCAATAATGATTAAATAAAAAAAATTATCATTAATATAATAATTTGTTCTTATTTTAATGTAATAACCTATATCCATCAGCACATCCCTGAAATCAGAAATGAAACTGATGTTTGGGTGTACGGTTGACTCCCGCCTCACGAACTGATGTAATCAGTTTTACATTGCTTCCTCGCATAAACTGTTAAAATGATATATTTAATATATATATAAATATATTATTAATTAAATATATATATGTATGGAAATTTAATATGTCATAAAAGTTTTTACTTTTTATCCATTGAAATGTGATAACATCGCTTGTGTGTATATGTGGACTACCACCTCTATAATGCGATGTGATTCGTCTTCCATCACAAAACCACATGGATGATATATATAATTTTATTAACTAAATTATATATTATTGTAGACATTATAATAATAATATAATTATAAACAACACTTATCTTCTTTCCATCATGATCATTTAAAAATTGAAATGTTATCCTAGTGTTTATAAGACATAATGTATCTATGATTAAAACACATTTAATTTTTTCATAAAAAACATTATTTATTGTTTTTATAAGACATTTTATGTATAAAAATGATAATTAAAACAATATTATTAATCTAGAGATAATTTAACAATAAAATATTTTACTATTTTCATCCTACTGATGTCGTTTTGGGAATAGGAATCCAATATCATGAAAACATCCAAAATGAACATAGTTGATTAAGTAAATAAATATCACATGGTAATAAATAAAACAAGATAAATAATAAAATTTTAAAAGGATCACATGTAAGTAAGTAATTAATATAGGTTTATTATTTTTAGAATAAACAAAACATATGTGATGAGCCAGACTATAGGTATGAGGTTTCTTAACCCAATTTCCCATTCATTGGGTTATATTTCTACTTCATTGACTATGATAGGACATGATTATTTTTCACATGAATTATTATTGTTTTTTTGTATTTCAATTATTTTTACATTTCATTAAAATATTCAATTCATTGGTTAATCATCAATTTTACATTATAATCATTCTAAGGAATTTCATCTCAGTTTCCATCTCACTATGCCCTATTTGGTATTATGGACCACATTAATTTTATGTGGTGTACATAGTACCCCATTAAAGAATTTTACATGAATAATTTTTATTCATGATGATCAATTATTCAATTCAAATTACTCATTCAAGAGGAATAAATAAAATAAAATATTATCGTATTTATATTTGTGATTGCGTAATTTTTTTCTATGTCCATATTTTTAAAAGTTATTTTACAAGAGTCCTTTTTATTAGAAAGATAAATTATTAAAGAAATGTTATGTTATATTTAACTATTTACATGGTATGAAAGGAATATTGCTAATTTATTCAATTAAATGGTTATTTTTTTATTTTTTGTAACAAAGTCAAAATGAATGTTTTATTTTAAAAAAAATAGTGTTAATGGAATTTCAAACTGCTATATTTTTTTTACAGTATTTAATTGTTTTTGTATGTTGTCCACATTTTTTCAAAGATAGAACTATATATAATCATTTTTTAATTATTTTACATTATTTTTTTTATCAAAACACATGATTTAGTTCTGAATAATCTATTTATCTAATGTTCATCCCTCATCTATTGATTATTTTTGTGGGAGTGAAATTTATCATGAAACATTCATATTCCAATGATAATTAGAAACTACCTTTTTATTAAACATCCATATAATTTATCATGGACATACTCATTTAATAAATTATATATCATTTATAAATATTCAATTTTACTTTGAATGTTACATCATTCAATGGGAAAAACATGATGGAAATGTATTATTTATTCCATATGGATACTTGATAAGGAATACTGATTAAGAATTGAATTGATCATTAAACAGATGTGGAAAGATTCGTACATGAAATTATATGTGTATAATAGTTATATATAGGCCATTTATGCATTGAAATGTTTCATGAGACAAATAAATAAACTATAAATTAATTTAGTTCTGGTTTATACATATCACCAATAAAAATATCATGAAAAACTTATTTGGTTTTATAGATATCATGATTTCTGAAATACTAATGTTCAATATTAAGCTTACGTTCATTGAGAATTTAGTTATTATTATCCATGTTGTTACTGCATTTTTATAATCCACATATGAATTTTATGTTCAATTTATTGATTAACTAGAATATGTTTTTAGTTATTTACATTTCCATATTTATTATGCCTTGGTGATTCATATAACAAATTTTTTAATGTAGATATCACACAACATATAAGATAACCATTTATATTTTTTCTTTTACCTCAAATATAAGGAAGGATATTATGAATAATATCAAGGATGAAAGAATACTTTTTTATAATATTTTATATTTTCAACATAATATTGGAATCATCTATACATCAAGTTAATCAAGACTACTAAACTAACCAGTCCTTCAAAATTATATCCCTTGTTTCTATGGTAGCTTAATAAATTAGATTTGAGCTTGGGGGTATGTGATTTTTTCTTGTTACAATTTTAATGAGATGATGTTTAGTAAAATCCATGGGAACTATATTTTAAATTAACATAGAAAAAAATTAAATGTTGAAAATTCCCTATAGTATTTGGAATGATTTACCATTAGGTGGATTTTTATTTTATAGCTCAATATTTATGATGATTAAGAAATAATAGTGTGAAACATTATTCAGTGATGAAACATAAAAGAAGAAAGTGAATCAACACCTATAGAAATTGAATAGATTTCTTGGTTGAGTAGGAAAATAAAACCGGTATTTGAACTCAGAATATCCTATCTATTTTAGAGAATCTTACTCTTATTATAATTAATAAACATACCCCAATAGAGTAAAATATTTTCCCATAGTGTGATTATCATATATTGGATCACTTCTTGTGATAGAAGCCTGGATTATTTAGTGGAACTAAAAATCAATTGTTTTATGAAAAATGGATTAAGTATCACAAACTATTCTTATTTTGGGATGTAATTAAAGTGAAACATCTTCTAAATAAGTGTATTTTTTTGGGTGTAGTTTCATATTAGAAGTGGTCATACATTCAGAACACTAAATATGCGGAAGAATTAGATATTATGTAATAGAGAACTATTAAAATGATTTTCATTGAGAAATAATTCCATCGATAAAGGTGAACTAAATTAGAGAGTATAATCTTCGCATTAAATTATAAGGAAGAATAAATTCTGGTGGTGTATGAGGAAACCTTTGTAACATTATCTAGACATGATTTTAACAACATACAAAATCAGAAATTGAATATTGATAGTTTCTTTGATGGGATTAATTCATCTCTATGAAGGGAATGATTTTCCCAAACATTCCCATTGAATGATGATATAGTAAAAAGTTTCATTAAGATGGAGAAGGAATTTTTTTAATCCCATATATTCAATGGAAATCAAGAAATCATGTGGTTGGGTATACACTAAGAAAAAATTAATTGTTCAAATAATAACAAGAGAACAAAGTAATTTATATCATGTGAATATTATGGTAACAAACATCTTAGAATATTCTTGAGGGTAATGGGAGTTTGTTACAAATTTTTAAATAAGGTTCAACATGATAACAATATTAGGAGAAGAAAAAGACCCCTACTATCTAGTTATTTAACTGTAATGAAATGTAAAATTATTCAAACCAATATACCCATAATCAAGGAAATCTATAAAAAATAGGACAAGGGGAAAAGGATAAGCTTACACAATCACTTTAACTAAGGTTTAGGTTCTTAAAGATGTAGTGTCAGGTACATTAATAATTGTCTCAAATTTAGAAACTCCATTACTTTGTTCTAGAACATCACACACTTTTATATCTAACCTATTTTCCAATAAAAGTAAATATTTCCCTGACATCTTATGTTGGGATTTATTTTTATAAACTCCTAATGTATTTCACACCTCAAAAATGAAGTGTCTGCCAATTACCATAACAACACTTAAATGTTCCCTATATTAAGGCATGATTTTTATACCTATGGTTGATTTTAATATAATAATTTCTATGAGTTTTCATTAAAAAATATGATTCACAATTTTATTGTAAGAAGAAGGAAATTACTATTTCTGATATAGATATAGAATTCATTATCTTTAGAGGGAATATTTCATCATCTGAATCAAGTCTAGATCCACTCGCAGAAGCTCTTTTCAGTTAGATTCTTGGGGATGAATAGAATACATAATCTAGGGATGGAAAATAAAATCTTCAAAATGATTATGTATGTATTGTATAGTAGTACATTGACGTATTTTCTAAGGAATCACCTAGACATCAACCAGATCATGAAGTTTATTTTCTATTGATTTAATATTTGAAACAAGACCTATACCGAAGACTCCATATTCAATGTCCACTATGAAATTTTTATGTTAAATAGAAAATTAGAGGTGTTTTGTGGTATGTGGTTTATATTCCCAAGGGTTTCACCTTGGGGAGACCATGTTATTTTTGTTAAGAATAAAGATAGATATATGAGGCTATACATTGATTATTTTTTAATCAATTCTACTTTGATAAAGAACATGTATCCTATTCCGTTAATTGATAAATTATTTGATAAAATTCAGAGAACTAAATATTTTTTAAATATTTAACATCATTCTTGGAATCATTAATTGCAAGTAAAGAAGGAAGATATCCTGAAGAAAACATTTCATATCAGATATAGACACTATGAGTTTATAGTAATTATATTTGAATTTGCTAATGCACCGAATTTATATAGAATTAATAAATATAAAATTAAATGGAAATATTTTCAAAATTCTTATGGTATTTATTGAAGATGTTATAGTTTATTGTAATTGTTATGAGGACCATGGAAATCATATAAAAATCTTTCCTAAGAATCTGAAGGGAAATTTTTTATATTAAAAATTTTGAAACATGGAATTCTTTGTCCAAAGGATTGTTTTCCGGGCAATATTATCTTAATGTAAGGAATCTTAGTTAATCCTAATAAGAAAATAATACTCAAAGAATTGACTATAATAATAAAAATAAACAAATTATGTATTTTCATTGGTTTGGATGTTTACTACTACTGATTTGTTCAAATAATTGTAATTTTCTAATCCATTAACCAAGAATAATCATAAAGGGGAAAAATTCTTCAGGATAATGAAATTTGAATAATGTTTTGAATAGTTCTATAAAATATTGGTCAATGCCCCAATTTCGACTCTAATATCAAGAAATGATGGATTTTGAATATATAGTGACACATCAAAAATTTAACATGGTTATGTCCTAAAAAATAATGATAATGCTATTTCCTATACACCAAGGTAGTTAAAGACTCATTAATGGAACATCCCTACTCATTATTTTTATCTTTCATCAATGATATGTTTTTGAATATATAAAGACATTATGTCCATGGAAAATATATGATATATACATAGATCATAATATTTTTAAATATGTATTTTTACCAAAGGATTTAAATAATAGGTAAAGATGATGGGTTGAGCTACTCAAGGATTATGATTGCTCAATACACTACAACCTAAGTATGGAAAAAAAGTTAGTACATGCATTGAGTAGGATAGAACTCGGAGTCTTGAAAAAATGAGGATTGAGAGGGATCCTATGTTCAATGATTTGGTGAATATTGATATGGGATTTATTAAGGGAGGGGAAACATAACACCTTATACAAATGATTACCAAACAATATATATTAGAAAAATATAAACATCTTAGTCAGGTGGTGAGAATGTTCAAACGAAAAATAAAGCCGTAAATAATGGGAAATTCTAATATTTCATATATGATTATAGATTTTGATATCTTGAATGAGGATTTGTGTTCCATTTATACCAGATCTAAAATGGTGATTTTTATATGATTTTCACATCCCAAATTCCAATGTACACCAAATTTGACCAAGATTTGTGTGGATTTAAAGGAATATTTTTTCTGAGATAATATGAAGTTGTAAATTTCAAATTATATATCAAGATGATTAGTTTGTCAATAGGTAATGGAAGAGAGAAAAAGTCCTAGAGAATTCATGAAACATTTACCTATTCTAATTTTGAAAATGGATGAAATTACAATGGAAATTGAAACTAGATTATCAGAGGATCCTAGGAAGAATGATGAAATATCAGTTATGGTTAATTGTAATAAAATTTTTTACATTTCATAACTACAAGAGATTTTTTCACATCTGCGATCTCTTATTCATATATTTTCTTATTTTTGGTCTATATTTTTCCCATGGGTCCCCCCATGAAATTTTGAATAAAATGGAGAAAATTGGGGAGACAGGACTATGCGTACAGATATTAGTTTTTTTGTGCCAACCATGGAAACAATACGGTAGGAGATAGAACTTTCTAAATGTCTTCCTCAGAGTTTTTCTCCTCACCCTAGGTAATCATGGAAGTTTTTCTGTTTGAACAAAATTTTCCAAATGGATGCTGCATGTTTTCCCAAACTCTGGGTATCTTCCACCACATTAATTTTTTTTCAATCTTTCTATATCCTCTTAGATTTAACCCCAAAACACCACCATGTTACACCCCACACTGAATTTTTCCCTTTAGGTTCTTCCCTCTAGCCTTCCTGCTCAACCAGATCACTATTTTCTGTGCCATATTGGGGGAGATTTCTCTTTATTTCCCCATATATCCCTTATTCCTTCTTTTAGTCTCCCATATCATAGGGTTTTTGTATTTTCTTTTTGGGTTTTAATCTTATCCATATAAATTGTTAATATTTTATGGTTCTTCATTGATATTATTATTTGATCTATTGATTTAGGGATCAATATTCATTTATCATG
Organism: Viscum album; assembly: GCA_963277665.1. Classification (NCBI taxonomy): domain Eukaryota; kingdom Viridiplantae; phylum Streptophyta; class Magnoliopsida; order Santalales; family Viscaceae; genus Viscum; species Viscum album. Next base: position 680,642,242 of record OY728139.1, on the reverse strand, counting down.
GTGAGGTTGAGGTGTGTAGGAAGTTTCACAACCTATTTTTTTCTTTCCCCATAAAAGGTAGGAGATTAATTTAATATGTGTTTTAGGAGGAGTTTATTTTCCTTTCTTTTATTCATTAATATGTTTTATAAATTTTGAATTTGGTGAGAATGTGATATTCTAAGTGTTTGGATGTGAAATTCGTTTTTAAAAAAGAAATGACATTTGGAAGTGGTAATTTAAAGAAATGATGCCTTTTTTCTTTTATGAAAATTATTTATGATTTGTGGCAATGTTTTTATAAATTATTTTTTAAGCATGAACCATGTTTGGAAAGTGATTTAGTGTGCTTTTGGATTGTAAAAAGGGTTTTGGGTATGAAAATGATAAATTTGGTGTTTCTTATTCATTTTTTGACTTGTGTGTGGGAATGTGGTGTATATTGTGGAATGTGAAAATTTATTTATCACTAAGGGAATCCTAGGTAGCTTGGGGGGAGGACTAGGACTAGTGTGCTAGTGATTCAAGATTGGATTCAGCCTAGTTTCACTTAGTTGGATTGAAGATGACAACACTAACTAAACATTCATATTTATTGGAAACCATTAGAATATTGGATTCTTATCATATATGGTGGATTGGGAATGAGAACATGGATGGTTGTGGTTACTATGCCACATTACATTGAGACAAGAGGTTCTAGGGTCCCATTTTCTAGCTAATACCCACAGGTCCACTCCATTTTTGGTTTTCTTTAACTATGTCACCCTCCCTACGGGGATAGAGTGTGGCTATTGGGTTACTACAAAGGAGAAGGTGTTTCCATTTAAAATTTCCTTCCTTAAGTGTTGATTTTCATTAAATCAAATTCCTTTAAAATTTTCCAAGAACATTCTTTCATTTTTTAATCCTATAGGTTTATCTATAATTTAATGTTTAGAGCATGGACTCATTTTGGGTGGAATCTAACAGGCAATAGGTCACACCCTACTTACACCTATGGGTGTAAGAAGACAAGGTCATGTTTTATTCAGGTAACTTTAAAATTTTGGTTAAGGTGGTTCATGATGCTAGTGATCTTATTTTCATCATTACAGTGGTGTCTTGAGAGATATGTTCCCCTTTACCTATGGTAGGTTTTAGAGAGGTTTTATAGTTCTCTTATTGTAGTGGATCTCTTTAGTTATGTATAAACTCTTATACTAAAATCAGAATCCTTGTAAAGCCTTTATTTTTTTACAACATTGGTTTATTTCATATTATTTATTGTTTTATTTTCATGGATTTGGGTAAAATCATTCCCATATGTGGATATTGATACCTGGGAACTTGTAGCATCTCATGGGGATCATGAATTCTTTTTAGTCCTTGTCACATACCAGGTCCGGTTCAGGTTTGGATGACGATCTTAATGGTTATAGAAAAAAAGTTTTTAGAGAATGTTTTAGCTCTGTGGTTCATGTTATTTGGGATAACTCTATATTTAAATGAAAAAGGATTATTAGGGCTCATATTTCTACTTGTGACTAGAGGGCCTGGCCAATATACCTCATGACAGACCTCGAGTCACCATGGGATGTGGGGATGTCAGTTTGGATTCTCCTCCATGTGGAGATGTGTAGACTGCAGATTGTATGTGGAAAATTTGTGGGGGTGAACAAGTCTTTTTATTTTGTTGCTTCTGCATGATTGGTATTCTGGTCAAATGTTATTTCATATTTTTTTTTCATATTTGATGAATTGACGAGTTTCTGATGTGATTGCTTGATTTTGTAGCAACATTCCTACTTGGAAATTTTTCCCGCGGCCGAGGGAATGATCCGGATAGATTTCTCCCTCCCCACTTGACTAGAGGTTGGTAGATTGTATGGTTCATGTTTTTTAGGATCTGGTACAGGGAGAGAGTTCTGCACCGGCTTCAACCCGGGAAGCTGGCCCTAGATCATGGAAGTATATGGCCCTAGAGATCCTAAAGAAAAAACCTCTATTATTCCAGTTATCTCAGAACGTCTATAATTGGATGAGTGGATTTAGAAGATATAGTGTTTGTTTGAGTTCATGTATACACCCTAAAAGTTAAGGGTGAAATTTACTTCATTTCTACTAGAGGGTCCTAGTTGAAGGAGGTGGGACTCAAATATTCAAGATGGGAAGTATGAGTAGATGAGCATGAAGGAATTGAAGGAGGTCTTCAATGACCATTATTTCCCTAAAACCTAGGAAAATTCTCGCTCTCTAGAGTTCATGGTTCTGGTTTAGGGGGATCTATTAGTGATGTAATACACCAATAGTTTTACTATGCTTTTTAGGTATTCTTCGAAGGTAGTATCCAATGAATAGATGAAATCCAAAAGGTTAAAAAAGGGATTGTGTCCAATGATATACTCTTATGTATTCTTTTTCAAGTTTAAGAATTTACTAGTGTGGTTGATTGAGCTTCTATGATGGAGATTGATTGAAAGGGCTGGTCAAGTGACTTAGCGGCCATGTCATCATTGGGTAGTGAAAATTCATCACAAAATAATTGGAAGTGTGAGGAGTATGTAAAGAAGGGTGGTTCTAGTTCAAGCCATATTTCTAGGTAGCCTTTCTCTATAGCTTCTGATGCATTGTCCATTTTGTGCCACCAATGCAGGTTGGAAGGAAATAGTTTACCTACTTTTACATCACCTCCCAAAACTTGTCATCTATGTGGAGTGTTGGGGCACTTCCTGTGATTCTACATAGCTAAACGTTCTGATCAAAGAGGTGTAGGATTAGTGGATTCAAGGGGAATGCCAGATAAGTCAGAACCATCCAGGATGCTGGGATCATAGTCTAGTGGTTAGGTGGATGGACTAGATCTTCTGTTGAACAGAGTCAGCTCAAAATAGAGCTGCAGGCCATGGGTCATAGTCATAGTCAGACAGATATCAGGAACCTTTATGCTATAGACCATGCAGTAGTGGGACATGATATGGGGCCCTAAAGTATTTGAGGAACCATTTTGATTGTATCTTCATTAGATACCATTAATTTTGATAACGTCACAACTATGTCTTTTATATATACTCATTTTGTGAACCTGTTGAATATTCCAACCAAGCATTTATCTTTTGAGATGGATTTGGTGACGTCATCAGGAAAGAAGAAAGAGTAGGGCCTTAGGTTCATATCTTGTGTGATGTATGTGTTAGGTGTTGAGATGGAATGGGACTTCATGGTCTTAGATATAGACCAATTTGATGTGATCCTTATCATGGAATAAATGGTGTTCTTCCATGAACACATTGATTGTTATCGGTGGTGATTTATTTTCATGGAACATGATGGAAGTGCTCATGTTATTCCTAGAGAATGGGATCCTTTGTCGGTTCATGTCGAACCTCCACTCCCAGATTTTAGTAACCATTATTTACAATTATCATCACTCATACTAGAGGGTGATAGAAGTGTTTCTAAGGGAGGATTACCTCATGTGGTGGATGAATTCCTAGAGGTATTATGGGATGATTTTCAAGGATATCCCCAAAGCGAGATGTGGAGTTTTTGATTCGATTTGTTCTAGGAACATAGCTGATATCTCTTCCCTCATATCTTACTTCCTCCATGGAATTGAAGGAATTAAACATAAAACTAGATGATTCGGAATCCAAAGGGTTCATTATCAAGAGATTCTCTCTATGGGATGATCCTGTCTTGTTCATGAAAAGGCTGTTGGGTCTCTCAAATTGTGTGTTGGCTATCATATTGTTAATAAGGTAATCATCGAGAATAAGTAATCTCTTCCCTAAATTGATGATTTTTTACCAGATGAAAAAGTAAAGGTGGTACTCTAAAATGGAATTGCATTTTGGTTTCCACCAAGTCAGGGAAAAATTGGTGGACATCCTAAATATGGATTTCTGAAGAAGGTACAACCATTTTGAGTATTTGGTCATGCCTTTATATTTGAAAAATTCTCTATTGGTCTTCATGGAACTCACGAATTTGGTGTTCAAACAACATCTCAGTTCATTTTTTGTGGTATTCATTGATGACATCCAAGTATATTCTGGATCGGAAGAATACCATGTGCACCATTTGTGGGTTGTGCTTGGAACCTTGATAGATTTTTGTCTTTTTGTGAAATTATCAAAGATCATATTAAGGGTCAAGGAAGCATTGTTTTTGGGCCATGTAATTTTGGAGAAAGGGGTTTCTGTGGACCCCAATAAAAGCATCGTGGTTACGTCATGGGAATAACTGGGGAATGTGTTTCAGATCTAGAGTTTCCCTGGCCTGGTGGGATATTACAAGAGGTTTTTTTTTCGTATTTATCATAACTAGACTCATCTATGACCACATTCACCTAAAAGGGGGTGAGTATTGAGTGGAGCATGGATTGTCAAATTTATTTTGAGGTGATGATGTGGAAGTTTACTACTGAACCTATATTGATATTTCTATAATTGGGAATGAAGTATGTGGTTATTACAACACTTTAGGTCTGGGTCTCGGTATTGTCCTTGTGGAAGATGATCATGTGGTGGTGTATGGTTCCTGCTAACTCCCACCGCATGAGAATAATTATCCAACCCATGACTCATAGTTTACAGTGGTAATTCATGATTTTAATATGAAAAGTCACTTCCTCTTGGGAGAGATGTTTTTGGTTTACTAAGATCATAATATCCTAACCGGTATCTTGTCACAAATGGATCTCAATTTGAGGTGGTGTCACTGGATCGAATATCTATCGGGGTTTGACTTTTACATTTTCTATACCCCAGGAAATGGTAATGTGATAGCTGATTCCTTGAGAAATAATGTTCTAGTGAAGGTATTGAAGAAGTCCAGTGATGAGTGGACTCTGATGGGACTCTTTTCCCATGTGCACTTAGAGATTAAGGAGCATAGTGTAGGTGTTTTTATAGAACGTGTGCATTTGGATTTGTATTGTATGGGTCTGGTATAGTAGGAACACCTTATTGATGATTTATGCCAATATTCTATGCAGATTCTTCATTATGGGGAGATGTCCTCTGATTGTTCATTGTCTCCCAATGGAATTATCTATTTGAAAGGTCGATTCATGGAGATGTTACCTCTAAGAAAGGTAGTGATGAAGGATAGCCATCAGTCTCAGTGAGGCTTTCATCATGGTACTATGAAGATGTTTTATGATGTCCATCAATAATTATGGTGGCCTGGTATGAGACTGGGAAAATCAACCTTCGTATAACAATTTTGTACATGTTATCATGGGAAAGAATATCATCATAGGACCTCTAGTTTGCTTCATCTTCTACCAATTTTTACATAGATGTGGGATAAAGAGGCCATGGTTTTAATTATTTTCTTTCCTCATATAGCTTTAGGGAAGAACTCTATCTAGGTTGTAATAGTACATTTGACCAAATAATCACACTTCATTCCCATTAACGATTCAAGGATGGTGGATGAGTTGGGTTGGATGTATATCCAAGATTTGGTTGGCTTTATGGTGTTCTTTCTACAATTGTTTCTGATAGAGACCCCATATTACATATCTGTTTTATGAAGCCCATTAATGGGCATTGCTTTCACAAATTAAATCAATCATGACATACCATCCTCAAACACATGGCTTAATAGAGAGAGAAAATAAAATTTTGTATGTCATGTCTTTTCTTGTTTGTTAAACATCATATTTTCATGGGATATGCATTTGGGATTGGTCGATTTCTCTTATAATAACATTTATCAATTCTCTATTCAAATGTATCCATTTGAGGTGATCTATGGTCGGCCTTGTTTGTCTCCCCTATGTTGAGTTGAGGTAGGTGATACCTCAATATGGGGGCTGATTCCTATGAAAGAGATCTATAATAAAGTCAAGAAGATCCGAAAAAATTTATTGACATAATTGAGTCTTCATAAATATTATTCTTATTAGAGGCATTGATATTTTACGATATCAGTGGGTAAATGGTTATTTCTGAATTTATCCCCTTGTCTAGGTCATTTTTATTTTAAGGAAAGATAAAACATAGATATATTGGACCCTTCGAGATCATTGAGTAGCTTAGCAGGGTGGTATATAGTTTTTATTTTCCCTCTCAGTTGACATCGATTCACAACATGTTCCATGTATCCCAAGTGAAGAAATATAATCAAGACTTGTCTCATTTGCTGAATTGGGAAGAGTAAGAGTGGGATCACGATTTATCAAAACATGGGGGGCCCATACTGATAGTGGATTCCCAAGGGAATACACTTCAAGGGAATTCTATTCATTTGGTTTTTTCCCTTGGAATCATGGATATTATGAACAAGATACGTGGGAGATAATGTCATGGGATGAGAAAGATTACACGTCTTTGTTTTCAAATAAAGCATTATGTTGACTTTTTGAGGGAGGAATGTTTTTATGGGGTGGAGAATTATCACATCCATTAACCCTTTTTTAGGTATTTTCAAACATTTGTTTGGTCTATTTATTTCCCATGGGTCCCCCTTGAAATATATACAAAATTGGAGAAAATTGGGGAGACAATCCTATCTTCATGGTTTGGGCACAGTTAGCAGTAACTGAGCACCAACCTTAGAAACTATGTGTTATGAGACATAACCAACCACTCGACTTCCGCATGGCTGTTCTCCTCACCCCATGTACCCATGTGATTTTTTTTATTTAGATGGAATGGTCTGCACGATTGTTTCATGGTTTCCCAAACTGTGTGGACTTACTTTTCATATCTGCCAGCACATTAAAAATGTTTTTCTATTTCTATCTCTACTCAGGATTGACCCTAAAACACCCACATTTGACACACCACTTAGTATTTCTCTCCATTGGTACCTACAATTATCCCTCCCCCTCTATCAAATATTGTTTTTTGTGCCGAATCGGGTGAGATTTCTACTTAGTTCCTCATGCAAGCCTTCTTACTTCTCCTTCTCCTTCTTTATACTATGTTTTTTCTATATTATTTTGGGGTTTTCCTCTTCTCCATCCCAAGGGTTTAAATTTTATGGTTATTCCATGATGTTATTGGTATGAAATCTTGACTTTGGGCTCAATATTCCTTCTTTGTGGTGCAATTGAGGTTTGGTGGGAGTTTTGCACCAACTTTTGGGGGTTTTCAAATCAAATGTAGGTGATTATGAGCTTCAAAATTTCCTGATGCATTTATTTTACATTCATATGTTCTTTAATATGTTTTATATATTTTGAATGTGGTGAGAATGTGGCATTTCAATTGTTTGGATGTGAAATTTTTTTAAAAATATAAATTTCATGTGGAGGTGGTAATTTAACGAAGTGAAGCCTGGTTGAGTTTTATAAAAATGATTAATGATTTGAGGAATTGTTTTAATTAATGATTTTTATGCTTTGAAGCATGGATAGAAAGCTATTTGGTTTTCATTTGGATTTTAAAAAGGGTTTTGGGTATGAAAATGGTATCTTTGGTGTGTGTGTTATTCTTTTTTTGGCATGTGTGTGGGATTATGGGGCATCCTATGGCATGTGAAATTTTTTTTGATCACTAAGAGATATAAGGGTAGCTAGGAGGGTAGAATATAACTAGTGTGATTCAGATTCAGGAGTGGCTTCAGCCTGATTTCACTTTGTGAGATTGAAAATGAAAACAGTAACTAGACATTGATGTTGATCAGATACCACAAGAATATTGGATTCTTCTCCTCTCCAGTATCTCGTGCATGAGAACATGGATGGTTGTGGTTCCTATACTAAATTAGAATATGACCCCAGTTTAAATGGTCCCATTTTATATCTAATACCCATAGGGACTCTCCCATGTTCGTTCTCTTTGAATATCTTTCCTTAACCATTTACACGTGGTGTGGATATTGGGTTACCTCTAAGGTGAAGGTGTTTCCATTTTATATTTTACTCCTCAAGTGACAATTTTTAATAAAAATGTTTCCTTTAAAATTGTTCTATAATTTTCATTCATTTTTTAAACCTGCATGTTTATATATAACTTAACGTTCACAGAATGGAATCCTTTTGGGTTGAATCTTACTGGGAAATAGCCTACACCATTCTTACACATTTGGTTGTAAACAGAATTGGTCATGATTGATTTAGATACAAGTAAATCTTATGAAAAAGGTGGTTCGAGATGCTAGTGATTTTCTTGTGTACTATTGCGGTGATGGATTGAGGGAGATGTTCCCCTTTTGTTGTGGTGGTTTTCATAGATGGGTTTTATTATCATATTGTTATGGCTCTCTTTAGTTGTTTATAAACTCATGTAAATAAATCTAAAACCTTGTAATTCATTTTCGGGTTTTGTTTTTTGGTAATTGGTTTATTTCATATTGTGGATTTTTTTATTTCTGTATTTGGTTAAAATCATTCCCATAATTTGATATTGTTACCCGAGAACTTGTTCCCACCCCTGGGGATTGGGAACACCATTTTCTCCTTGCTACAGAACAGTTAGGGTGTTGGTTTGGATGATGACCCGACTTGGTTCATGAGATGATTTACAACATGAGTACCTCAAAATGATCAATATATATGAAGACATAATAATTCAATGTGTACATATTTAAAATATTACTGAACATGACCTAGAATTTATTTATGAAAATTTCAAAAAGTATTCAAAAGGCTCTTGATATTGAGCTTTATTTGAGTACTACCCATCATAATCACACTAATGGGTAGACCAAAATGTATATTAAAGCATTGAAATACATGTTGAGGTCATTATCATATGACTTTAAAGGTATATGAGATTAGTAATTACCTTTGGTAGATTTTTTATATAAAAATAGCTTCCATTAAAGTATTCAAACGATGTAATATAAAGAATTATATAAAAACGTTTTTATACTCTAACTTGTTGAGAATAAGTTGGTAAAAGGATGTTTGTAGGCCCATAACATGTGAAGAAGAAAACAACGAAGGTATTGGCTATTCAGACTCCCATCAGAGATTCTGAAAGCTGTAAAAATATGTATTCAAAAAACTGAAGGATGGACATGGAATATAAACTAGGAGATCGGGTTTTATTTAATGTAAATACATGGAAGGATGTTATAAGTTCTTTTACGAAGGGTTAACTGATCTACATATACATAGAACTTATTGAAATTTTATAAATAATTGGAGTTGTGGAATTACATTTGGTAAAGCCACCAACCCTCTATAAGGGGCATGTTGTGTTCCATATCTATTTGTTAAGGAATTATAAGTCGGATCCAATGCTTATTCTCACCTCTGAAGATATAGAACAAGAACCTAACCTATCATAATATGTAGTGAATATATATATTCTTGGTAAAAGAGATTATGTGTTTCGGAATTAGATGACTCAACTAGTAAATGTACCATATAGAAATCATAAAATAGAGAAAGAAAAATGGGAACATAAGGATGTTGTGAAGAAGTAACACAAACTATTTTTAGAAGGAAAATTCCATTAAATTTTAAGGATGAAGTTTTTGTAGTATTTAACGATGTAATATCAAATCATTTTCAAAGAGGACTATGTTTTATAGTGTATACAATAGACAACATCAAGCTTAAATGAACCACAAAATATTATTATTTAAAGAATTATGTTATATCTTACATAATCAATTTGATGGTATAAATATGAATCAATGAATTATTAAATATATATGAATGTAAAACTCAATAAAAATTTATTTATTAATTCTTATAAAATAAAAAATAAGTTTTTAGTAATATTATTATATTTATAAAAAATATATTTTCTTCGAAAATGTTTTCTATTTCATTCTGTGATAAAATAAATAATTAATTTAATCCACTATTTCAAATGTATTTTATAAAATTAATGTCATATATTTAAATCAGTTTATGAAAAATATATTAGGGTGAATTTAGGTTTTTTTTTGAAGATTTTGATTTTTCAAGGAATTGTGAAAATTACTTATTTGTGTTAAAATATAAATTTTACATTCCAGATTTTAAAAATATAAATTATATTTCTAAATAGTTTAAAAGAAAAAATAACTCAATAATATTATTTATATTACAATTATGGACTTTAGAATTAAATTTACCATTTCATTCAGTATAAAAAAATATACTTGAATGGATTTTTTTTGGAAAAATGTTTTTCCAATCAATTTTTAGGTTTAACATTATATTAAAAATATGATTATTCTAGGAAATTGATTTGATAAAATGGATTCCATAATTTATATTATAATATTTAATATTACTTTATGATTTTAACATAATTGTTTATCGTACTGAATAGTAGAAAATGTAAAAACATGCCACCATGGATAAGGTTACAACAGGTTAACCCAGGGGTTAATCTAAGGATATAAGTTCAAAAAATGACTTAGAAATTCACAAATTTATATTATATGGACATATTTAAAACATATAAATAAAATTTAATAATTAACATTTTGGATCCATTTTTTAGGAGTAATACAATAATATAAATTATTATTTTAAAAAATTACCAGTGTATCATCTCCCCCACTTGTAAAAGGCCACCCCCTCTCCTATTTTCTCCACACTTCAATTCTATTTTGGTTCAAAAAATCCATACCCAAATCCATTCCATTAATCCCTCTTGATGTCTAATATTCCATGGTTTTAATATAAATCAATCATAAAATTATTTAGATGTAAGTCTAAAGATGTTGTCCCAATAAGATGAATAGTTATTTACCATGCATCATTATTTTTTAAAATTTACTAACTCCTTCAACTCTTATTCAATAGTGATGATATAAAAAAACTAATATATTCTATATAATGAGTTGTTTTTCATGTTAATGGAATACCATTTACCCATATCACCTTCCAACAAATGGAAAACAAGATTATCATTCATGGGTATAGAGGACTACCAACATAGAACAGATGTAATTTTTTTCCATCACCACAACTCACTATTATTTATAATGATGGATTTAATGTGTAAATATATATAAATATATGAAATTAATGAAAAAAATTATAATTCTAGGAAATTAATATATCATATACTTTTATACTTTTTAATCTATTGATAATTTATAACGTTGTTGGCGCGTTCCTATGGACTACCACTTCTACGAAGCGATGTACTTTATTTTTCATCACAAAATCACGTGGACGTTAGATATAAGTATATATTAATAAATAATATTTATTTATTATATAATTATCATTCATTTAATATTAAATAAAACTTACCTTATTTCTGTCATTATTATTAAAAAAATGGAAATGTTATCATACATACAATCACATTACAATATCCATGATTGTAACATAGTTCGTCTTTCCTATCCATATTACATAGTTGGGTTATAATATATAATATAGGTATAAAAATTAATATTATTTATGGATTATTATTTTGGATATTATGGAATAGTTTTTATTTTTACCATTTATGACTGACTGAAGTCAGTTTGGGAAAGTGATTTGAATATTTTAAAAACATCTGGTATGAACTAAACTGATTAAGTAAAGAAATATAACATGGTAATAAATAAAGTAAAAAAATAGTAATCATTAAAAATGTTCTTACAAAAGAAATTAATTTTCATTATTTTTTATTTAGCGAGTTAAATAATGTGTGTAAAGAGTCTGACACAAGGTATGGTGTTTCTTTTAAAAAATTATTATTCATTAGTTTATACCCCTACTACATTGAATCTATTTAGTCCTGATTATGTGTGAAAATTTCTGCTAATTATATTATATTTTTTCAACTATTATATTTTTTTGAATTTAATTATATAAAAATAAATCAATTTATTTATTAATTATCACTTTAATGTTTTGATCATTGAAAGGGATATTATCTAAATTTCCACTTCCTTTAAATATAATTCATATTTTTTGACATTTTACAATTATGTGATGTATATACAGACCATTTTTGGTTTTTAATTTCAATATATATTTACTTATGATGATTATTGATTCAATTCAGGTTACTCTTTCAAGAGGAATATTTAAAAGAAAAGTCATTATTTTTTCTCATTTTAATCAGGTATATTTTTCATCGATTTCCATATTTTTTAGAATTATTTTATAAATTTCATTTTTATTACTCAAATTATTTATTTTGTAAATTATTATTTATCAGTTATTTTTAAAATTAAAATAAATTAATCTTCTTATTTTTCCCTAAAAAGGTCGTTTTCAACTAATGTTTTGTAGAAAAGTAAGAAATGAATGTTTTCCTTTTAACACATATGATGTTAATGGACTTCCCTAACACCATAACATTTTTATAGTATTCAACATATTCTAAAATATGTATATCTTTTTAAAAATAATACTCTTATGAAAATGTATTTTAAATGTTTCATTTCAATTTTATAGTATTATTTAAAAACATTATTTTACTGTAAATTATACTTATCTAATAATTATCTTTTATCTATCGATTAAATATATAGACAGTAACCTTCCCATAAAGAATTAAATTTCATGAGATAATTTTAAATTGTATTTTTATTATATTTCAATATTCTTTTTCAGGGATATTCTTAATTATTAATTAGTACCTATTTTGTACATATATAGTTTTATTATTAATGTTATTTGATTAACCAAGGAAAACATCATAATTTTGTATCCTTTACTCAATAATTATATCTGATAGGGAATATTTTTATCAAATAAATTGATATTTCAATATACGAGGAATGCATTGGATATACATATATCGATGTAGACCAGTTAATGATATCCCTTTAATGCCTAAACATCCCTCAAGAAAGAAATTAGTAATATATCATTAAATTTGTTTATGGTGTATCCATACACATCGATAAAAAAATATTGGAATAATGATATGATGTTATAGATATCATGATGTATAAAATCATGATATCTAATATTAATCATTTCCTTAATTGATAATTCACTTATTATTATTATCCATGGGATTACACAATTAATATTTATATGGATTCATTTCATGGTCAATTAATTGATTACATGGAATGTTTTTTTAGTTATTTAACATTCCATATTTATTATTCCTTATTGATTCCTGATAGCATAATTTTAACATTACTCTTACTAAAAATATGATAACATATATTATTATTTGTTTCTTTTCTTGAGGATATAAAGATAGATATTGTGAATAATATCAAGTGTGTAAGAATGATTTTTTGCTATGTAATTTAAATTTCCAATACAAATTGAGAATCATGTATGTGCTTGGTTATTCAAGACTAATAAATAGATACATAAATTATGATTACATCCCTTTAATCTATGGAAATATAATATAGTAGATAATAGCTTGTGGTAACTAGTGTTGGGGTTGTTACACTACCATTATTTATATAATTTATATGCCATATTCTTTATTATCTTGATGGAAGGGTATTTACCTAGAAAGACAATGAATATATTTTGATATTAATTTTCATTCCAATAGATTATCATATTATAATTATTGATTTTTTTATGAATGATTACATTATATGATTCTAATTGAAATGGAAATGAAACCCATTTTTCTTCCATGGTTTTCTTATAATATGATGAATGATTATTTTCATGTTGTACACATATGTATGGATAATTATGGGTGGGGTATTATATCTCCTTAAAATTTATTGGGAAATGGTTTACATCTCATTAGAAAATTATTCATGGGTATTTTTTTAGTTTATTGTATGCATGGTAACTAATCGAATGTATCATGAAAGTAATATTCCATATATTAATGTTTGTGCTACATCTGTGATGTACCTTATGTTACACTCTCAACGATATTCTCTTTTGAATAATTTTTTTGGATAATTCTTGAAGTATTCCTTGTTTCTAGGATATGAAAAATAAATTATGATTTATTATTATGTTATTCCATTTCTTATGATAATATTTGTTTTCTATATTTTGTTATGTATTTTTTTTATGTATTCATATTTAATCAATATGAACATCTTTTCCAACATAATATCATTGATTTTTATCTATTATGTTTACCCATACTTGAAATATAATCTCACCACTTTTTTATTTTTCCATTACACATGTTAGGAATATTTGTATAACCTATGAGAATTCAAAAAAAGTATAGTTTGGATCTATTATAGAGAAATGTTGGCATGTATTGTAAAATATGCTTACTTATGAAGAAAGTACTCAATGATATTAAACTTTCCGTTCTTGGGATTGTGATATTATTTGGTGAGATGTAATGTTTAAATTTTTTAGATCATGTTAATGAAATAAAAAATTATCACCAGTCTCCATAGTACGCATTAGAGTTGGGTTGATTAATGTTTTAGGAGTATTTTTGTTATTTTTAGTGATTTGGATTAGATCACAGTATTAAAAACCCAAAGGAGGAGTTTAAGTGATGAATTATATCGTATTTATTTTTTAAAGTATATATTGTGTGGTCCTCCAAGAAATTACATTCATGTTTGGATACTAGCATGTGGATTCATAAATGGAATAGAAAAAGGTTGGTTGATTATCAAGTTGATATTCACTACAGTGCATGTTGAATGGGCCTAATTCAATACAATTGAATAGACATTTCCAAGTATTATTCATTATTTAATCATATTTTAATTATAAATAAATGTAATGGATTTGAATATATTATAATTTTTTGATCATATACGATATATAACCTAATTGTAAAATGACCATAGAAAGCTAAGTGTAAATAGGTAGAGATACATGATGAATAAAGTGTGGCATAGTTGATCCAAAAGAATTATAGGTTTAAATGAAGGTTTCATCGGATAAGAGATCGTAGTATTGAGACTTGATAATATTATGATATTTTAATCTTGGTGTATTTGATATTATTGTAATTATTATGGTTTTAATCTTTGGTTTCAAATAGGATCTCGAAAATGAAGTCGTGTATGGTATGTCTCTTGAAACACAAATGATTTATCTATAAAGGATAATTTGGCATAAATGTTTAAAAAAGATAATATAATAATTTTATGAGGGAAAATATATGTTACTTATTTTTAAAAAATATATAATTATTTAAATATATTTAGAATCTATATCCGGACTAATGATTATTTTTTAGATACCCATATGTATTATCAATCATAAGTGGAAATTTATAATATGGGGATGAATTTTTTTTAAGAGGGATAATGTAACACACTTGGTGTTTAGAAAGAAGACTATTTAAATTAATAGAATTATTATAATTATAAACTACTTTTTAATATTTTTAAAGGAAATTATATATATTAGGTAATATCTCATATAATATAGGAATTAAACCATCGAAACATTATTCATTGATAGTGAACTGTTATGGTAGAAGCACATGAAACTAAGTATTACTGTAAAAAACCAGTTAATTTTAAGATTAATATTTTTTATTTTTTATTAATATTTATTATAAATTATAGAGTTATATTCATTATATGTATATTAGTAAAATTTTCAATCAAGAGGAAGAATTTTTATTTACATCCAATTGTTTTTCATACATTATATGATATTATTTTGAATATTTATTTCTAAATAATAGAATTTTAATTTTAGAAAATGATCAATATTTTGGAATTCATAATTTAAAAAATACCCTTGTATGAATTCGTGATATTTTACTTCAAGGTTTTATTTTTCATTGAATAGTGTAAAATAATAACTTTTATTGAAAACAATATTTTTATTTGAGGCATTTACAAAGATTAATTTATTTTTAAAAAGGTTTCATTATAAAATTAGTTCTCTTATATTATTAATAATACAATTTTTAACTTGTTAATGAATTTTATACTTTATTTTGGTATCAAATCATCTTTACACTTTAAAAGGAATATTTTTAAAAACCCATTTTTATTTGCATTTTAAGGGTTTAATTTAAAATAAAATTCTTCCAATTATGTAAATTATATTTGATAATTTGTATTAAATAATTTTGATAAAAATAACTAATATTTCATAATATATTAAACTTATTTATTTTTCATAATCAATGGTCAAAAGAGAATACAATATGTTACTAAGATTAAGGTTAAAATAGTTTTATCGGGAGTCAAAATGATGTGATAAGGGTTAAAATGACCTAGAAACAAGTTAAAATTATATTTTCCAGAAATACATAGACTGTATCACACCTAATTGTTTATAAATGGTCCATTTTTTTCGTTTTCTTTGACTAATACAATAATATTTTTTAATATTATAGACATATCTATTTTTGTCCAGTCTTCTACCAATGGAATGATCACTATCTTATCTTATCTTTACTATTCATAAAACTTTTAGATCTAAAATTTACTAAATAAATATATTCCTTACATATCTCACCACATTCTATATTCCTTAATTTGATCATAAAACCAACTTAGGAAGTATATAGTTATTGAAAAAAAAGATGTTTTTTAAAATAAGTGGCACTGCTCTTAACAGATATTTTTCATTTTATTTCTTATTCTTTGTCATTCTAATAGTATATGTCCATAATGAAAAAAAATAGTATTATCTTCTCTATACCTATAAATTATTATAATAATGTAATAAATATATCCATCTCCTATCTAACCAAGTGAGAAATTAAACCATCATTCATGTGTAGTGTGAAATACTGCCTTACAAACCGAGGTAGTTTTCTTCAATCAGCACCTCTCACTGATGGTTATAATGATTAAGTTAACACAAAAACACACACATATATATACATATATATTATTTTGGGAATATTTGTATTTACATAAATTTAATATATAATCTACCTTAAAATATTTACATCCACGATTTTTTTTTACTATTGTTTTACATACATATTGATTACCGCCTCTATGAAGGGAAGTGATTTGTTTCGTTAATACATCACAAGGAAGGTATATATATGTTTTTTTAAATAAATAAAATTATATATATTATTAAATAGTTATTATTTTATGGTAAAATAATACTTACCATATTTCATCATGTTTTATAAATAATGAAAATGTTACTCATGTGTACGTATGACCTACTGACTCTATGATGCAACATTGTTTATCTTTCATAACCATATATCATGGTTTGTTTTAAATTATAACTAATGTATAAGTTTTCTCTTTAAATAGTCATTATTCATATAGATACAATTTAATAATAACCTATTTGATATTAGGCAACTTATGAAAGTCATTTTGTATATATGAGATGAATATCATCAAAACATCTAACATGAACATACTTGATTACTTAATTGTATATAAAAGTGTAATATATAAAATAAAATGACTAATTAACTTGACTAATATTATATTGAATTTAAATAATTAAGATATTTTTTTTATCTAGGGTGATAAATAATATACATGATGTGTGAAACTCTGTGTAAAGGATACTTTACCATCAAAACTTCATTTTAATTTTTTAACGTTTTATTTATTGAAAATATTTTTATTTCATGTCCATAATCTTAAAAATTTTATTATTTTATTTATATATATATAAATACCATCCAAATGACATTTAATGGGACTTTTTTACTTCATTTCAATGGTTTTTAAAATGAATCTTTTTTTTAAATTTTATATGAAATGTTCTGAAAAAAATAAAAAAGGAGTGTTCTATTTTCATAGATATGACATCAATGGTTTTTCTGACCATCAAAAAAATTCTTTAATGATCTATTTAATTTAATTATTTTCATTATTTATTAAATATAAACCCCTCCATATTTTTGTTCTATGTATTTTAAAAAATGGTTTTGAATGGAATGGATATTTTGATATCTAGAAATATTTTTTCTTTTGGGTGAAAAGAATATTTTTATGAGTGTAATGATGAAAATGAAATCTATAATTTTTTATGAATATTATATGTTTCTTATTAATTTTATATAATGATGGGTGAGTATAATATTGAACTCTAATCCATTTGGTAAAGGGATATGTTTAACGAGTTAGGATTCTACTAAGATATTATTGAAATTAATCCGACAGTTTATTCAATTTGTAAGAGAAATTATAAGAGTTATATGAAAATTGTATCCCATGTTTCCTACATGGTTTAACTATTATTGTTATAGTCTATCTTGTAAATCTTATAATTTCTCAATTTAAAATAATGAGATTAATTTTAAAGGGAAGTTTATGTTATTTATTAATGGAGAATTGTATAACTATGTGAAAGAGTTTTCATTAGTTATTCATTATTATAATGGAACCATGGTGTTAATTTAGTTTTTCATTTATGATTTTTATGAGTTTTTTTATGAAACCGTTTGGGTATGGAAATTGATTTCATGGGTATTAAATTTTTAATCTTGAGTTCAATGTTTATTATGAAAAATGATATTTTTTATTAACATTCATGGACTAACGTGTTTCGTTATTTTTTTATATGTAGGTTATTGAAATTTTCATTCTCATCAAAATTTTCTGATATTTAAGATTCGACATTGTGAGATGATATTTATTAATTTGCAGGTTATGAAATAATTATATAAAACTCTAAAAATTAAATATACTCAAAATATATGTGAGTGAATTCTTGAATAAAAAATAAATATTATGTAATGTTATTATGGGTTAATTATTTTGGGTATTGGAGAAAATATTTAGTTAATATTATAATTTTAGATAATGTATGTAAATGTCATTAATATATTAAAATATATTTTTATTATGATATGAAATTTTAATATTTCCAATTTACTTCATCTATGAAATGTATGTCCTGAATAGTTTTCAATATTGGAAATAGGGAAGACGAAGTAGTAAGGAATCAATAGAAAAATTTCATTCCAAATTAGCAACCTTGAATGGTTGCAATTATAACTAAGAAATTGGTTACTATAATGGATCTATTGAAACATTCTATAAATTATGATATAATCCATGATAGTGATCAACAATATCTAATACAAAAAGATATGTGGATTTTAGATAATTTTATAAATAGAAACTTATATCATTTTATGGATCTTATGACTTACATATACATGATAGATGGATTAAAGATCTATAAAAGATAACTGAACACATGGGTTGTTCGGATCATCAAAATATTCCATTTTATGTTTACCATTTCAAAGGTAAATATGATAAATAGTAGAATATGGTTAAGAATAATAGATAAGGAGATTTGAAGGATGACCTTGAATCTGATATATATAAGAATATTTTCATCAAGAATTAAATTTCTTATTTTGGTTCATCCTAGGTAGGTAATTTAATTGCTAGAATTGAGGAAGAGGGAGGAATATTCAATTTCCACATATGGTGAAAACATAATGTAAATAAAAGGTAAACACAATTTTTTTTCAATTATATTGTTAACAAATCTAATTTGATTTAATCAGGATTAAATCTAAGATACCAAAGATCAATGGCCTCTCACAAATTTAAAAGTTATGGAAATACCTTTCTACATGATGAAATAGGGGTAATGGAATTTAACAATGACCTTGCATTCCATGAAAATAATGTAAAAATATATCTAGGTGGTTGGAAAATTGGAATTATACATTGAACATATATTATTTTTTGAAAATAAATAATTTAGTTTGTGATATGGGTGATAAAAAAACACCCTAGATAAAGTCTTATGAAATCATAGAAGTAATTAAAATGTGGTATGTTTGGGAATATGGATTGTTATTTCAATGAATAAGAAAATGGTAGTGGTATTATAAATTTCGATAAATAGGTAGTAATGTGTTTTAAATTTAATTATTTGGTTTATAATAAAGATGTGTGTCCAAATATAAAAAATAATTATTGAAGAAGAAATAATATAATAAGAAGGGGGTTGTGAAATCAATTATAAATACATTAGAATATATTATTCCATCAAAGGTAGTGATAACATATACATTACTAGTTTATTAATATCATATTAGTATCGTTTTTGGTTCGAGGTCTATATATTTATTCATTTATATGATGTTAAATAGGTAATAAATAATTCCACATTATGAAATCACGTCATCAATTATGGTAAAAACTCATGTGGCTATTATTAAGGAAATAATAATTTATAAATATTATCTAATTTTTATCTATGTAATATTTTTCCAAACAAGAATTATTACCATTATAGAATTTGATGTTATTCAAGGAATGGATTGTCCATTCATTTATTAATCTAATATAAATTACATATCTGTAGTACCCTTGGTTTCTGGTAAGTAACCCTTATTTTATGATTTTTAAGTACATGAAGAATGTGAGAAATGGGTGGCAAAGTTTGGAGACTTTAAAGGGTCAAAGTGAAAAAATGTGGTGACGTACAGGCTTCGCATGGTTTGACCAAACAGTGCAGAACCTGTGCAGGTGGTGTCACATTGGACAGAGGAGACCGCATGGTGTGTGCATGGTTTGGGCAAACTGTGTGAGGAGGCCGTGCGGAGAGCCCCTTCCACAAAGTGACTACCGCACGGTTAGTGCACGATTTGACTAACCATGAGGACTAATAGTGCGCTAAGTCAACATAGATCCTATTTATAAGGATCTAATCCATTTTATCTTTAAACCCACTCGTTTTTCCTCCTAGAAGAACCTAACTCGGGAGTTATCTCCGGTGAAGGTGGGAGAACACTTACTAGGCGTTTTGGAAGTGATCCAGAGGTTTTCCTTAGCATTTAGAGGCTGATTGATTGATGTAAGTCTCGTTTCCTTTAGTTTTCTTAGATCTCCTTCTTCCCTCTTGATGTATCCTTAGATCTACGCCCAAGGTGGGTATATCTAAGGTAGTGGATGAATTTTATATCAGGTTTTGGCCTTGTTGGTGTTAGGGGAAGGAATCTAAGGAGGTTTCGTGGTGTTTCGACCCGGTTCTTGGTTGGTTTCACCTAATTTGTTGAGGTAGGTGGAGTCACTCTTGACTCATCTTGTTATAATTAATTGTCTTAGTTTGAAATTGGGTTATTTGAATGGAATTGATTGTCAAAAGCATGGAATAAATATTCTTTGGTGATGATTTATGGTTTTGATGGAATTATGAAATTATGGTGAATTGTTGTGTAAACTGATTTGGCTTTTTGAATTTGAAATGTTAATTATAAATTATGGATTTTTTGGAATGGGAAATGGTTTGATGAAATATGGGTTTTCAATAAAAAGGGGTGTTTTATTGAAATTGTTTGAATTGGGTGAAAAAACTTGGTTTTGATGGAAATGGTTTTCAATAAATGGGGTTTTATTGAAAGGATGGTTTTGGAATTATTGTTGTGAATGTGTGGTGTGTGTTCATGTTGCATATATGAGGATTGGTTGAAATAGGACCTTGTGTTCAGTGCCAAATGTTTAACGGAACATTGGACTTTTAAGTACGAGGCTTGGTTAAAATATGACCTTATGCTTGGTGCCAAAGGTGTAATTGAACATGGGAAAAAATTACCTTGTGATGACTTGGTAGATCGATGAGAAACCGTTCATGAGTATGGAACAGTCATAACGAAGCATGCATGGTTGATTTCACAGGTTTTTGAAATGGTTGGGTTGCCAAAAAGGGATATTGCAAAATGGTTTGAAAGATAGTTTGGTTATTTATCTGGAAAAAATAACTTGTTGGAAATTGGTTTCGAATGCACTTGGATGTTTTTGGATATGATTGGTTGTGGAATCTTGTTTATATCTTGTTATAAATTCTTCAGAGAAATTTTTTATATAAAATTTTTTATATAAATGTTGGCTAACTCTTCTATCCTAGTGGTGTGAGAAGGGAAGTCATTAGGGAAAACCTACTGAGTTTTATACTCACCCATGCTTTGGCACTTTGGTGATTTTGCAGATGTCATCTTTCGGGACATAGGTAAAGGGAAAGCATCTTATTGATAGTGTTTCATGGTGATGCTGGGAGATGTGGTGGTTCTTGGTTCATGGAGCTCGGTGTGGTGCCGTGGAGAGAGTTTCAGTTTGTTTTGGTTCTTTTGTTTAGTCTTCCACTTGGTACTCTGATTTTGTGTTGGTTTGTATTTATGGTGGAACATTGTAGTTCTATTTTGGTAATGCATGAGTTGGTTGTTGTATTAACGTGCATCATATAGTGGTTGTTAGTCATGGTTTTGATGGTTTATTTCTAAAAGGGTAAATCGTCCCCCACTTGCATTGAAACACTTTGGTATTTATTGCTAGCCATTGACATCTTGGGGATTCTTCTTAAGGCCAAGTAATGACTTGTTGTACTATAAAGCCAATGAGGATAAGCGGGTAATTACAAATGGTATCATCTTGTTCGGTCCTCACCTAAAAAGTGTTCATCGATGTTCTTGGTCCTAGAGTTGAATTTCATTCTTTTCTATTCCTTGGGTTGAAATCTTAGACAGATGTAGGATTGTCGGAACTTGAAATGTATAGCATAAAAGGAAGTAGTTAACCCGTTTATTCTGAAATTCATGTTACCAGGGTGTTGGTTACATTAGTGTTTTGAATACACTTCTAGAATGTTGGAAATCTCATTGTCATGGGTTTAGCCAATTAGATGAGCATGACATGCATTATAAAGGAATGACATCCCACTAGGATTGCATATCACATTGTGAGGAATGAGTAAGGATTTCTTACAAGATGCAAATTTTTAAAAAAATACAGAATTTTTTTTCAAGTAAAAGATTTTGAAAATAGTGTAATTATTGTATTTTGAAAATGGGTTGATTTTCAAAAAGCATGGTGAATGTATTAAAAAATGTTTGAACATTAGAAAAAGGTTGTTTTGAGAACAATGTTGTAATAGATGATGTGATAGAATTTGAATACTAAGCCATCAGTTGATAGAGAGTTATATTGACGGAGGTTGTTGTTGGATTAAAAAATGGCACCTGGTAGGCGTCGTCAGAACCAACCCGAAGAAGCTACAGAGAACATGGTTGAACCTGAACAACGTGTGAACCAAGAGCTGGTTCAGAGTATTGTCCATGATTTTCATATTGTGCATATGGGGAACCGATGGAATGAAGCAAGGTATGTGGATCATACCATCTAATTCATGAAGCATAATCCACCAACATTTCGAGATGATGATGAACCCGAAAAGGCGGAGGTGTGGATGAGTAGGACGAATCTTATCTTCAATTTCATCGGCACACCAGCATAACTGAAAGTAAAGTTGGCGACGTTTATGATGGAGGATCTTTCACGACAGTGGTGGGAGCTAGTGGTGCATGCTAATGTGGATCAAGGCCTGGGCTGGGAGGAATTTGAAGAATTGTTCAATAAACAATTCTATCCTCACACGTTCAAGATCCAGAGGATGGCAGACTTTTTCAGCCTGAAGCAGGAGAATCTCTCTGTCACGGAGTATGCAGCTAAATTCATGAATTTAGTGCACTTTGCACCAGAAGTTTCTCCAAGCGCGTCATTGAAGGCATGCATCGTTGAATCAGAGTTGCGACATGAGATTCGCTCGAAGATAGTTGTGCTCTGCATTACGGATTATACGGAGATGGTAAACAGATAAATAGTTACTGAAAGAGACATCTCAGGAGTTATGGGAGGAGGAAGTATGACGATACCCATAGGAACGGGTGGGAACTCTAATTCTGGGAACAAGCTGAAGAGGGACACCTACTTCTAAGGTGGGAGTGCGAATCATAATCAGACAGCTAGATCGGTTAATCTTCCTCCACGACCCATGATGAAACCTGAGTGATTTAAATGTGTCTCGATTGATCCCATGAAACGAGAATGTAGAGCACCACCGAGAGAATTCCACAATTGTAACAAGATGGGGCCTCTTCAATGATATTATCACAGTGCTCCACGGTTGGGTGTTCATGACACTACTCATGTGTCGCAAACATCTTATGCTTCGACAGGGCGAGGACAGAAAAATCAGTCTCACCATCAGAATAGAGCTAGACATGGTGATTCTAGGAATACCATGACTCCTCAGGAAGGGAAATCTCAACAAGGAAATAATAAGCAAAGTGGAGCAACAAAATAATTGTATGGAGCAGAACAGGTAATTGTGGATGACCAGTTTGGACCGTCTATGGTGAGAGATACGATTCTTTTGAATTCTACCCTCATGAAAGTGTTGTTCGATACTGGCGCATTACATTATTTTATTGCTCTCTTATTGATGGTTTGCTGAACTTAAAACATGAAATGATACCTTTTGTGATAAAACATCAAACTCCTCTCGGTGAAAGAGAATATAGATCCTTCGTGTGTAGAGAATGTTCTATAAATGTTGATGGAGTTGAGCTGAAATGGGATTTCACTGTGCTGGAGATGGATGTCTATGATATAATCCTGCGTATGGATTGGTTGGTAGAGTTCAGGGCTCACATCGACTATTATAGTAGAACAATCAGTTTCGTGACTGACGATGGCGTCAAGCATCACTTTAAAGAAGAAAAAGTGGTGAAGGCCGGTGAAACGGGCTTGTTGGAACCAGTAGTGGCAACGATCTCTTACCATATGGCCGCATTAGACTTGGAATCGATGCACGAGATCCTGAATAATAGTTTTCCAGTAGTGGTTGATCAATTTTCTGATGTTTTTTCTGAAAACGTTTCAGGGTTACCACCTTTAAGAGAAGTGGAGTTTACGATTGATCTCCTTCCAGGGACCAGTCCTATCTCATATCTATCTTATAGGATGGAACCAATGGAGTTAATGGTATTGAATGTATAGTTTGAAGAAATAGAAAACAAATGTTTTATTCATCGAAGCGTGTCTCCGTGGGCCGCACTAGTTTTTTTGTAAAGAAAGTAGATGGAAATTTAAGTATATGTGTAGATTATCGTAAACATAACCAAGTTACGATAGAGAATAGATATCCACTACCACGCATTGATGACCAGTTTGATCAATTGAGGGTAAATCAATGGATCTCAAATAATGAATTGCGGTCAGGATATCACCAGCTACATGTTCGGAAGGAAGATATTCCGAAGTCAGCCTTCAGAAGCAGATATGGCCACTACGAATATATAGTCATGCCTTTTGGTCTTACAAATGCACCAGCAGTATTTATGGAATTGATGAATCAGATATTTCAACGATATCCGGATTTTTTTGTTTGTGTGTTTGTGGATGACATATTGGTGTATTAAAGAACAAGGGATGAGTATGAGAAACACTTGGAGATAGCGTTGGAAATCATGAGAGGCCAGTAGTTGATGTGAAATTATCAAAGTGCGATTTTTGGACACAAGAGGTACACTTTCTAGGCAATGTTGTTTCTAAGAAAGGTGTTTCAGTGGATCCAGAAATGATAGAAGCTGTTCTTTCTTGGCAACCGTCGAATAATGTCTCTAAAATACAAAGTTTTCTTGGTCAAGCTGGTTATTACAGACGCTTTGTGTCTGACATCCCATGACTAGATTCGCCTATGGTAGCATTGAAAAATAAGAAAAGTGCATTTTAATGGACTGAGGAATGTCAGATATCTTTTCAAGAGTTTAATGTTCACCTTACATCAGCACCCATCTTGATTTTTCCAGAATCCGGATAGGGGTACATGGTGTTTTGTGATGCTTCGGGAACAGGGTTGGGATGTGTTCTCAGAAAAGGAGACCTTGTTTTTTCTTATGGCTCATGATAGTTGAGGTTGCATGAAAATAACTACCCATCAAACGATATCGAGTTAGCTACAGTCATCCATGCTTTGAAACAATGGAGGCATTATCTATTTGGAGAGAAATTTACTATGTTTACGGATCACAAAAGCTTGAAAAACATTTTCTCACAGTGAGATCTGAATCTGAGGTAGAGGAGATGGATGGATTATCTTCAAATGTTTGACTTTGACTTGATGTATACACCAGGTGAGGGAAATTCGGTGGCCGATGCATTAAGCAGAAAGTCATATGCTGAGTCGGAGAAAGAATCTTCAGATGACTGGCAGTTGATGTCGGTCCTAGACGACATGCAAATGGAATGTGATGATTGAGATGATGTTGCAGTTTTCTTTCCAGTTTCTCTTGTTCTTTATTTGGTAGGGATAATAATGGAGGCACAAGTATCCTATGTAGACTGTGTTTCAATGAGTTCAAAACTTAGTGGTGGGGTGACCATTGAGGGATGTAAGCTACATGGGAGTTCAGTTTTGTGGTTTCAAGATCGGATGGTTGTACCTTTAACTACTCAGGAACAACTCCTTCGTACTCACCACCATTCTAGATGGTCTGTTCATCCAGGAATACAGAAGATGCATAAGGTGTTGAAGGCACAATTTTAGTGGAACGACATGAAAAGGAAAGTGGCCAAGTTCGTCTCGCGGTGCTTAACTTGTTAGCAGGTTAAAGTATAGCATCAGATACCAGCTGGTATGTTATAATCATTACCTATCCCAGTGTGGAAATGGGATCAGATAGCTATGGATTTCATTGCAGGACTCCCAAGAATGGTTCTAAAGCATGATTCCATATGGGTGATAGTGGACTGGCTTACCAAGTCGGCCCATTTCATCCCTATTAATGAATCTAATAAAGTGGATCATCTGTCCAAAATCTATATCTGAGAAGTGTTATAGGGACATGGAATACCAGTTTCAATTGTTTCAGACAAATATCTGAGGTTCACATCTCGTTTCTGACGATCCTTACAGGAAGCCCTAGGAACTCAGTAGAATATGAGCACGGCGTATCGTCCTCAGATGTATGGACAATTTGAAAGCACTATACAGACATTGGAAGACATGTTTTGGGCTTGTGTAATGGATTTTGGTGGCTCGTGGGAAGAGCACATGCCTTTAGTAGAGTTCTCATATAACAACATTTATCAGGCCTCAATACACATGGCTCAATTTAAAGCATTGTATGGGCATCCTTGTCGTTCTCCACTTTGTTGGGTGGAAATAGGTGGGACTTCACTAGTAGGGCCGATCCTTGTCTATGAAACAATGGATAAGATTATGTTGATTAAAAAGAGGATGGAGACGACACCGAGTTATCAGAAATCCTATGCAGATCATCACCGAAGACCGTTGTCATTCGCGGTGAGTGATCGTGTGTTTTTTAGAAGTTCTCCAAGTATTGGACATCATCATTTTTGGAAGCATGGAAAATTATATCATCAACATATATTCCCTTTTGAGATACTGGAATGGGTTGGAGAGGTGGCGTATCGGTTGGCATTACCACCACGGTTCAGTGCAGTGCATAGTGTGCTCCATGTATCTCAGGTTAAGAAGTATCAACCCGATCCTGACCACGTGATCAGATGGGATCACGTTGACCTAGAGCCAGATGCTTCATTGGTATATATTCCAGTTTGAATTGTGGAGATGTAGGAGAAAGTCTTGCATGAAAAAAGCATAGGCCTAGTGCAGGTTTTATGGCAACATGGTCAGATTTAGGAAGAGACTTGGGAACACAATAAATAAATGAAAAAGTAGTGGCCAAAACTCTTTCGGGAAAGCGATTGTTTTCTAATTTCCGGGGAAGGAAAAGACAATGGTGGGGAGAATGTAGTAACCCTAGTTTCTAGTAAGTAACCATTGTTTTATGCTTTTTAAGTACACGATGCATATGAGAAATGGGTGGGAAAGTTTGGAGATTTTTAAAGGGTCAAAGGGAAAAAAGGTTGTGACACACGGGATCCACACGGTTTTCCCAAACCGTGTGGAAGCCATGCAGGTGGTGTCACTTTCGACAGAGGAGACCGCATGGTGTGTGCACGGTTTGGAAAAACCATGCGAGGAGGCTGTGGGGATCGCCCCTTCCAATTAGTGACTACCGCACGGTTAGCACACAATTTGACTAACCGTGTCGACTAACCGTGTGCAAATTCTACATAGATCCTATTTTTTAGGATCTAATTCGTTTTATCTTTAAACCCAATTTTTTTTTGATTCTTGACGGCCCTAACTCAGGATTTCTCTTCGGTGAAGGTGGGAGAACACTTACCAGGTGTTTTGGAAGCAATCCAGAGGTTTTCCTTGGCGTTTAGAGGCCGTTTGATCAAGGTAAGTCTCGTTTCCTTTATTTTTCTTAGATCTCCTTCTTCCCTCTTGATGGATCCTTAGATATACAACCAAGGTGGGTAGATCTAAGGTAGTGTATGACTTTTAAGTTAGGTTTTTATCTTGTTGGTGTTAGGGGAAGGAATCTAAGGAGGTTTTGTGGTGTTTCGACCCGGTTCTTGGTTGGTTTCGTATAATTTGTTGAGGTAGGTGGATTCTCTCTTGACTACTCTTGTTATAATATATTGGATTAGTTTCAAATTGGGTTACTTGAATGGAATTTATTGTGAAAAGAATGGAATAAATATTCTTTAGTTGTGATTTATGGTTTTGATGGAATTGTGAAATCTTGGTGAATTTTTGCGTAAAGTGATTTGGATTTTTGAATTTAAAATGTCAATTTTAAATTATGGATTTTCTGGAATGGTAAATGGTTTGATGAAAGATGGGTTTTCAATAAAAATGGGTGTTTTATTGAAATGGTTTGAATTAGGTGAACGCACTTGGTTTTGATGGAAATGGTTTTCAATAAATGGGTTTTTTATTGAAAGGATGGTTTTGGCATGATTGTTGTGAATGTGTGGTGTGTGTTCATGTTGCCTATACGAGGCTTGGTTGAAATAGGACCTTGTTCTCGGTGCCAAACGTTTAATGGAACATGGGACTTTTATGTACAAGGCTTGGTTGAAATATTACCTTGTGCTCGGTGCCAAAGGTGTAATGGCACATGGGAAAAAATTACCTTGTGAAGACTTGGTAGATCGATGATAAACCACTCATGAGTATGGAACTGTCATAACAAAGCATGCATGGTTGATTTCACAGGTTTGTGAAATGGTTGGGTTGCCTAAAAGGGATATTGTGAAATGGTTTGAATGATTATTTGGTTTTTTTTTTGGAAAAAATAACTTGTTGGAAATTGGTTTTGAATACACTTGGATGTTTTTGTATGTGATTGGTTGTGGAAGCTTGTTTATATCTTGTTATAAAATGTTTTGTGAAATTGTTTTATATAAACTATTTTTTATAAATGTTTTCTAACTTTTCTATCCTAGCGGCGTGAGTAGGGATGTCATTGGGGAAAATCTACTGATTCTTATACTCACCACTGCTTTAGCACTTTGGTGATTTTGCAGATGTCATCTTTCGGGACACAGGTAAAGGAAAAGAATCTTATTGATAGTGGTTTGTGGTGATTCTTGAGAGATGTGGTGGTGCTTGGTGCATGGAGATTAGTGTGGTGTTGTAGAGAGAGTCTCAATTTTTTTGGGTCTTTTGTTTAGTCTTTCTCTTGGTACTCTGTTTTTTTGTTGGTTTGTATTTGTGGTGGAATAGTGTAGTTCCCTTTTGGTAATGCATGAGTTGGTTGTTGGGTTAACGTGAATCATATAGTGGTTGTTAGTGATGGTTTGGTTGGTTTATTTATCAAAGGGTAAATCATCCTCCACTAGCATTGAAACCCTTCAGCATTTATTGCCAGCCTTTGGTGTCTTGGGGATGTCGGTTAAGGCCAAGTAATGACATGTTGTAATCTCAATCCAATGAGTATATGCAGTTCATTACAATATCCAAATAGGTAATTTGATGAAATAAGATTCTATTTATAAATAAAAATAAATTTTTTCCTTTTATATTATATCTTTAATCTAAAAAAAATTAAGAGATGGAAATGAATTCCATCTTTATGATATTGATTAAAATAAGGGAATTCTTCAGATTGATGATGTTCTAGTAGTAAAATCATATCTAGTTCTTTTTCTGATGAGTTACTCAGTAATATACCTGATTAGGAAGTTAACAATACTATTGAATTAGTTCCTGATGTTAATCTAATTTCAAAACCCCATTACTGTATGACATAAGTAGAAATCATGGAATTGAAATATCAGATTCCTGATTTTCTGGAAAAAAATTTTATTCATCCCTATACATTACCCTATAGTTATCTTATTTTATTTTTAAAAAGGGAAGGTGGTTACCTGATTCTTTTAATGTATTATATAACATTTAATAACATCACCATTTTGAATAAGTAACCATTTACTCATATTGAGGAATTTTCTAGTCAGATCAAGGGTGATTATTATTTTTCATAGGTTGATCTCAGGTTAAGGTAACTCCATTTGAAGGTGAACGAAGTGTCCATTCCTAATAAAATGTTTTACTAGGTATGGGAATTATGATTTTGTTGATATTCTTTTTCGGGTCATAAATTCTAATATTATATTAATAGATATTATAAATTATATTTCTAGGAATATTTGGATAAATTTAGTTTTTTGTTAATTGATGATATTTTGGTTTTCTTAAACAGTTATGGTGATCATGAAAAATATCTAAGGATTTCACTTAAACCCGTGAATGAAATGAAATTGTATGGATAATTTTTTAAATATGTTTTTTGGTTATATAAAATTTTATTCCTTTGAATTTTTTTATAATTACTGCATAATTTGTTATCTTACTAAAAAACAGTTTTTTACGAATGGCCATAAACTGAAAATATTATAGATATTCATAGTTTTGTTGGATAAATAGGCTATTAGCAGTGGTTTTTTGGAAACTTTTCATGGTTATCTTTCCGGAAAACCATTTTGACTTAAAAACGAGTTCAGTTTATCTAGTAAAAAAATGCGATGAATGTTTCTAGGAATATCAAATAATATTAGTGAGTGCTCTAGTTTTTTATTTTATATCTGGAAATGATAACTTTGTTATCTATAGTGATTCTTCATTTAAGGAGTGAGGTATTTTTTCAAAATAGAATTATTTGGTAATTATATATGTTTCATGTCAATTAAAACCACATGAGAAAAATTATACCACACATGAACTCAAATTGGAGGATAATGTGGTTACTTTAATTATATGCTGATATCATTTCTATATAGAAAATATTAAAATATATACATATCATAAAAGTTTGATGTTTTTATTAACTCAGAAATATTTGAACATTAGACATAGGAGTTGTTTGGAATTGATAAGGGATTATGACTAAACATTAATTACTATCTAGGTAAATAAAATTGAGTAGAATATTGTTTGAGTCGAAAATATAATGCGACATTAACTATGATACATCTAAAACATCATACATTGGTTATTGATTAGATGAATGTTGGCCTAGAAATTATGAATATAAGAATTCCATCCAATTTGTTTCATGTTTTTGTAGTACATAGGTAAGGTTAAGATAAATCTTTCAAATTTATTATTAATATTCATTAATTAATTTTTATATATTTGTATTCATTAAAAAAATATTTTGTATTTTTTAGTAAAAAAAATAATATTTTTGTCTAACCATTTAGGATTTCATGAATTATATTATGTAATTTAAAATTATTATGTCCAAATTTTAAAATTTTAATTTCAAAAAAATGACATCATTTCTAAATTTATATTTTAAAAATCATTTACTTTGAATTTTTAAGAATTTGTAAAAAATATATTTTTTAATGAATATTAAAAAATACTTATTTTTAATGAAAAATTCATTTCTGTTTTTTGAATTAAAAACATTTAATTTTATTTTAATGTTATTTGAATGAAAAATTAGTTCATATATATTATCTATAATTTAATTATCGAATTATTAATGAATTTGGTACAAAAAAATCATTATACATAAAAACAAATTTTTCTATAAGTCATTTGTATTCTTGTTTATGGGATTAATTTTAAATTAAATTATGCTAATACATTTAATTAATTTTGACAAAATGGATTAAATCTGTTTAATAATCATAAATTTTACTATTTAATAATTTTAACCTAATATTTTGATATAAATAATTTTACAAAATAAAAAAAATTACCATGGTTAAACATATTATAGGTTTTCCAAAGGATAAACTGAACCAATAAGGTTTATGTTGACCTCAAAACATATAAAAAGTCAATTTTATAGCCATATTTCAACCCAATATTCAATTATATTTTGAAAATTTCCATTTGGATCCATTTTAATTTAGTAAGATATTATTAAATTTGAATCTACTTAAAAATTACAAGTATTTCCTCTCTCACACATATAATAGGACACCCCGTCTCTTATCTAGTATACACATCATAATCCATTTGGTTCAGTCACAACCTACCTAAATACATTCCTATTATCCCTCAACATGTCCTATATTCCCTTTATTTTATTATAGAACAAACCTTGGAAGGAATTAGGTATAAAAATAATGAGACTGTTTGAAGAAGAAGTATAGTTCTTACCCGAGAATTTTCATTTTTTTTCTTCCTCAACCAATATAAAATTCCCCTCAACCACAATGAAATATTAACATCATTATCTATCGTAATTTAATATGTTATTATGTTAATTCCATAACTTATATCCATATTATATTCCATCAAATGGAAAATGAAACCATCATTCAGGTTTATTGCTAACAACAACGTTTTGAACCTATGTAATATGATTTCCATAAACACCTATCAAAACTAGTAAAAATGATTGATTTAATGTATAAATATGGTATTTATGAATTATTAATATTTCATTAATTCAAATATATCATTTATGATTTTATTTTTCTATAAATTGAAAAATGATAACATCCTTCGTACGTACGTGTGGGTTACCTCATCCACAAAACAATGTGATTCATTTATCATCACCAAAACACAAGGATGGTATATATAAATTTATTTAAAGATATAATATGATATTTATAATAAAATAACCATCATTTTAAGATAAAATAATTCTTACATTCTTTCCATCCTTGTTTTTTGAAATGATAATGTTACTCATGTGTGTGTACGACCTACCTTCTCCATGATTGTAACATAGTTCATTTTTCATTACCAAATTTGATGGGTGGTTAAAAAATTATAATTAATGTGTTAAAATTATAATTATGTTTCCATTATTATTATATAGAATATTCAATAATGACCCCTTTGACTATAATAAACATACCATATTCATTTTTGACATATGTTCTTAATATCATCGAAACATCCAACACAAACATAATTAATTAAGTAATTGAATATTACAACATAATAAAGAAAATAAAATGAATGATAATCATGAAAAAGGAATTAATATTTGAAATATTTAAAATTAATTAATTATTCTGGAATATAAATAATTTACATGATGAGTCATACTCAAAGTATGGGAAATATTACATTAAAAACATCATTTTAAATGTTTTTTAAATTTATTTTTCAGATTTTCTATTCTATATCTATATTTAGAAATTATATTACGGATTTATATATGTGGAAATTAAAATTTTAAAGTAGATTCTATATTACATATCACTTTCCTATAATGATTCATAAAATTAATCTTTTCATTTATTTTTTACGGAATGTTTTTATAAAAAAGAAAAATGAATATTTTAAATTAATGTATACAACATCAATGGTTTTTCCCATCATCATAACCATTATTTGATATTTAAGTTCCTTTGAAATATTTTATGTTTTCATAAAATTAAAATCAACCTTCCCTATTTTGGGGTATTTACAAACTAGTTTTAAATGGAATGGATATGTTTATATCTGAAAATACTTTTGGTTATGGGGAAACGAATATTTTTATGAGTTTTACGATGAAAATGAATGATTTCATAAGTTATGATAATGTTATCAATGATCATAATTTTTTATGTTGATTGGTGATCTCGATATAGCTCCTAATGGTGATTGATCTTTATATAAATTTTTAATCCAATGGGCAAAGGGATGATGTTAATAGATATGGTTATTTCCTAATTGATTTTTTGAATTTACTTTGTCGGTTATTCCATTTATAAGAGTGATTGTAAGAGATATATGGAAATGATATCCCAGGTTAACAACAACATTTGTATATGATTTCTATGGGTTTTTATGGAAATATTATTATTTAACAAGATATTATAATGAGCTTATGCTTAAATGGAATTTTATGAAACGTTTCAAGTTTGTAATGTATAACATAATGAAAATGATTTCATTAGTTGTTCGTTATTAAAAATATACCTTTATGTGTGTAATTTTTAATTTTATAATTCTTATGTAAATATTTTTGAAAATATTTGGGAATGGAATAATATTACTTGGTTAATGAAATATATATTTAGTTCTACAAATATATTTTAAAAAAGATAAATTATTTTTGAGTATTCATAGATAAATGGGTTTCTTTTTTTCATATTCTATGTACCTTATAGATGTTTTTTCCAATAAAATATTTGGGAAAATAATTAAATGGTGTTAAGTATGATGTGGGATGATGATGATGTAAAGATGCAAACTTGGAAATTATTTTATGAAAATAATAAAATTATATTTAATGATTTATACTTAAAATAAATTGATACTATGTTGCGATTTCCAAATTAGGACATAATATTTATTTATATGTGGTTGATAAACTATTTCTATAAATTTATATGCAATAAATCTCCTTAAAATGTATGATATTTTATTCTAGACATAAAACACATGAAAATTTATTTTTTAAGGTTGGGTCCTTAAAATTAACCATCATTGATTATTACATTCATTAAAAGTGCATAGAATAAATGTTAACTATAAATAGAAAATAATAAAATCTACAACACATTGTGATATCCTTGATTATATTAATGATACAGTATCACCAATATATAAGTAAAACATATAATGAGAAACAAAATCATCAAATGGGAATGAATACTTTGAGTACTAAATTTAAAACTATTAAAACGAGATATGATACTTAAGAAGTGAGAATTGAATGCATAATTCTAGAATGTCTATATATAGGAACAAAATACGGTCATTATAAATATGGTTGTTTGAAATATTTTTGGGGGAAATGTGTCCCTTGGGAATATGGTCATTGAAAATACATGTATTCAGTAGGTATAACGAATTTGTGTATTTTTAATGGTAAATTTAAAATAAGACAACTCAAAATGAAAACAAATATAACATAAAAATATTACAAAAAATATAAAAATGTGTCCTATAATAATATTAATTGTAATATTATTAAAATAATATATGATTCATTAATATATATATATATATATATTTTAATGTTAATTTATTTGTAAAATTAAAATCTTTAATATAAAAAGATAAATTTAACAGTATTTTGTTAAAGTGTATTTAGTAAGAAAGTAAATAAAATTCAACGAAATGTCTTTATGTGTGGTATTTCTTATCCCAATAAATAAAACTATTAAATTTTAATATATTGTTATATATGATCGAATGTATTAATATTATTTAAAATGAAAAGTGATATTTAATAATATAAGCACCGCATAATGTTTAAAAACACCATTTAAAAAAACAATTGTAATTATATTTTTAATATTCATTTAAATGATGAAATTATAAAATAAAATAATTTCAATTTAAAAAGGAACATAATTTTGGGATTTCTAAGTATAAAATTATCTTAGAGTAAAATTTTTGGATATTTATAAATAATTAATTATTTAGGTGAATTGAGATTTTTTTACCAAATCCTTAAATTTTAGGAAACTATAAAAACATCGAGAAGAGTATAAAGCATTTTAATTGGTAAGATATATGTATTTATAATGTATAAATCATAAAGTTTTAAAAAAATTGTAGAATTTATAAAAACTATGATAAACATTTTATGTTATTACAAAATATTTCACAATCAAAACATTTGTTAATATTTTATTTAATTAAATATTTTTTTTATAAAATTTGTTTTTTGTTTTATGTGAATAAAACATAACATTTATTCATATTATAAAAAACAAATATAAATCAATAAAATAAAGAACATGGATTATTTTACCCTAATGTAAATTTTATGCATAAAACTACAGATTATCGAAAAATGGGTTTTTATGCATCACATGTGCTAATGTTAAAATTTGGTTTTATTTCACATGGATATTTTACATAATAAAATTTATTCAATATTTTGAATTATTAGTTAACTATTATGTACCATGGTATATTCTAGTTTAAGGCATTTATATTAAATTGAAAAGGTAAAAATTAGTTACCATGGTTAGAAAAAAAATGATAAAAGTAAAAATACTTACAGTAAAAGACATAATTTTTTTAAAACATGTTTTAAAATGAATGTTTGAGGTATTATAGATCTTGTAACAAAAAAATCCATTAATATAAATTTTCTAATCCAACTGTGATTTTTTAAATTTCCACACATTATACTATGTTGTTTTAATTACAAAAATGTTATTCTAACCACTTTTAAAAGGGGTCTCTCACCACACATTTAATATAACACAAGAATTTAGTTTCTTCTGGAAACACTACCATTTTAGTTTAACTACATACCAATTAATTTTCTTAAAGCCCCTAGTTATAATATAATCTCATAAGACCTATAATTCTAAGGA
Source organism: Viscum album (assembly GCA_963277665.1). Classification (NCBI taxonomy): domain Eukaryota; kingdom Viridiplantae; phylum Streptophyta; class Magnoliopsida; order Santalales; family Viscaceae; genus Viscum; species Viscum album. The sequence goes on along the minus strand of OY728139.1, from coordinate 680,606,143 downwards.
GTATTTTGAGGGAAATCCCATGTCCTGAATGTGAGTAATTTTTTTACAAACATCTTTTGTTTTATTTTATTCATTTAAAAACTTAATTAAATAATATATATATAATGACATAATTATTTTTTTAAAATTTATATTATTATTCCATGGGAATAAATATTTACCACATTTCCGCTTTTCAATTCTGAAAAATTAAATTTTCTTTTTTGTGTTGTGTAGACTGTGGCCTACTCAATGAGTTGACTTTCATTTTCAACTGTCATCATTCTTCAATAGTTGAAATGGTTAAATTGAATTTTATATAAGAAATATATAATATAAATATCATTATTTAGATTTATTTATAATACACCTTCTTAAAATCTATTTATTTGATATATTTAAACAAGTTATTTATGTGTTGTGCAGACTACCACCTCCACGAAGTAATATATCTCGTTTTTCAAATACATTATTTCTTGTTTTAGGAAATATATTAAAATATGATTCCTGAACATAGGAAAATTTAAATAATATATTTATTATTATAAAATAATTCTTTTATTTAAAAAGATCCCTCGTTAAAAATATTATCCATCTATTAATTATGGAATGTTCGTGTTTGGGTTGGTTTAATAAAATACTTGAACAACGCTAAAAAATAATATAATGGATGAAAATGAAAAATTAAACTATGATAATATGTAATATCAATAATATACCAATAAAATAATTTTTTTTGAATGGTAAAATAAATATTAAACTCATTAATAATGATACAGTTATTCGTTTGCTAAAAATAATTGAAACGTGATTGCTACCAGTTCCATCTACAAGAATTGTAACTAAAACATCAATGGAATGAAATTATCAAATTATAAATAATTCTAAAGAATCCATTATAGTAGCTTATATTCTATTTTAATTTTGAACTTTGTGTAAGGGATGAATAAAAACCCTGCTAGTACAAAACCAGTTCAAAACAATAAAGATTACTCACACTAGATATCTAAAATAGATAATAACTAACTGGTATACGTTTAGATAATAATTATAAATGAGTTTTATATAATGTTACGGGAATGAATAATTTTATTAAATAGGTTATTAAGAAAATTATTTTTTTTATTCATGAGAATCAGGTGTTCTAGTATGAGTCATGAATTCTGTTAAGTTGTTTATTGCATCAAATTTACATTTTTATGACATAATTATAATTATACATAATGATATCTTTAATATTGTGTGATTAATAACTTATGAATTTATTTTAAAATCTGTATTTAATTCATATGGGTTTAATAGAAATATAATTTTATTTAATTAAATGGGTTTTTAAGGAAAATAATGTTAATAAGGTTTTATTTTTCTATTTTTCTAATTTTAGGTGATATAATTGAAATTGAAAATTAACATTTATTTTATATGGTGTGACCAATACACTATCTCCATCATGAATAATTAATAAATATCTTTTCATGATATTTTAATGTTCATTTCATGGTAACCCTCTTGTGTTCTTTTGATTCCAATTTAATAATAACCATAAGGGTTTCTTCATCAATATAAATTTCAAATTAGTACTGTTTTTTTATGATAGTAAATATTGGAAATTTTTATTATCTTCCTTTCTAAAATCCTCTTAATTTTTTATAAATTGATTATTTTTGGCCTTTTGTATGTATTATAACTATTTAATTTTCTATATTAGAACATTATTTTACTATTGTATTTAAACCAACCCTCTATCTTCTTCTCCGTCGAGAACCACCCTTATTCCATTTTCATTTACGTTGAATGATTTGTTTAATGTTCTTATATATGCCTTTATAATTTATTGTTGTCGTTTTTGACTAATTTAATTTATTTAAAAATTTTAATTTCTTATATATGGGTTATTTTCATTAAAGTGTGAAATGAATCTCTATATAATGGTTTTCATGGGAGCATACCTTTCTTTCTCATTTTTTATTTTTATGAATATTTATACATATACATTACTAATTTCCAAATTTATATTTTCCCACGTATATTTATAAAATACTTATTCTAATATTATTTCAAAAGATCAAGGATACTTATTATTTATAATATATATTTTTCTAAAAATCCTAAAAATATTTTTTCCTACAAGCCATTTTCCTTTCCCATACCTTATTTTTGACGAAGGATATACTTTAAATTTTATCATCAACCTTATTTCAATAGATAAACATTTTAATATTCTTTTCTATCCAATATATGATCCATCAATATGTTTTTATTTCCAACCCACCCACCACGAATATCCATAACTCTTCCATGAATTACTTCTCATTGTTAATACCATGAATTCAAATCCTTTTATTGAATGATGTTCAACTTGATATCATATGTTTATTGATTTGGGAAAATTATTTTCATTACCATATAATTTTTATATATATGGTTTAAATACCAAATGTTTTATTATCATTATGTAAGGGTATTTATATATAATGATACATGATATATTTCAATACGAATTTATTTTCCATGGGGTTTTCATGTTATGAATATTGATGCAATTATTAATGATTACATTATGTTATTCAATTTGAAAAGGATATGAAACTCATTTTCATTCCTTGGGTTCTTACTGATATGATGAAAAACTGTCGCCAATTGATACTTATTTGTAACGATAATGAGGGGTGGGGTCATATATCTCCTTCTATGAATTGGTTATGGATTTATATCTCATGCAAAATTTATTCATGAGAATGTTTTAGTTACACATAAGAATGTGAAAAGATGGCGAAACTAATGAAAATAATGTTTCCAATAACAATGTTTGTTCAAAATATCTAAGTTATGTTTATGTAATCCTCTCTTGGGTTATTTTTATTGAAAAATGTTTCCCAAATTATCCAAGTGTATCGATTCTATTTTATATAAGACATTTTTTATATTTTCATATATTATTACATGCCTTATTTAATCATTTTTATCTATACAAAATTTGGTATAACTTTTATATATATTCATATTATACCCATATGTTCATCTTATACAAACTTATGATCTTTTTTGATGTCACTTATGTTTACCCTTACAGTCTGTTTGAGCTCACTCCTTTCTTATTATTCCATTCCCACATTTATAAATATTATTATATATTATGATAATAATATATGGTATCTAATGTGGTTAAATTATATTGAAATTTTTTAAGCAGTTGAAAATAAAATTTCTTATGTATATATTCCTCAAAAAAAAAAAAAATCAATTTACAGTATTATGGGATTATTTGGAGAGAGGTAGTGTTTGTATTATGAAAATGATGTAAAATAAAAAAATGTTTACATTGGTTCACTATATTCACCATTGATTTGTAACAGCCAAATACATTAAAATATTTTATTATAGAATAAATATAATTTCGTCGATAGCTTGTAATTCTTGCAACATTGGGTTTAACTAACACACAATTTAGTCAAACATTGAAAAAATAATTTAGAATTTATTTTTTAAAATTTTATAAAACATAATTGAAAAAATAAGAATGATCTTTGAAATTTGAACAGAAAATTTATCTTAATGTGATTTTTTTTCTTTTTTGAAATGTTAAATTTTTTCTTGAATTGTAAAAAATTAATCTATAATTGAAAAAAAAACAATTTCATTTAATTAATTTATAATTTTAAATTATATATTTCACTGGTTTAAAAAAATAGTTCAAATATAAATCATTTAATTCAATTGAGGTCATTGGAATCATTTTTATAATGGAATTATATTTAAAAACATTATAATATTTTGAACATTCTCACATTGAAAACCCACTTTCTCATAACGTCTCTAGGATCAATTTTAAATGGAAATTTTAATCTTTAGTGTATTTAATTGGGAAAAATAAATTTCATATTTTAAATTTCATATTTTATAATTTAAATTAATTGAAACATAACATTGTACCTAAATTATCTGTGAAAATAATAAAAATTAATTATCACAGTTAAGGTAAAAATCTATTTACTATGGGGTTAAACTGAGAAGTCAAGGTTTAAAGTGACCAACTAATTTCTCTAAAAACCATTTTATTTCCATTATTATACCCTTATCAAATTATCCTATATTTTTTTGGGTTTTGGGACACATTTCCATGAATGTGACACAAATAATAAAGTCATGATAAAGATCAAAATGAACCTTTTTTCATTTTAATTTCTATATTACATTGGGGTTGGAAAAAACAAAATATGTATGGTTATAGATATTATTTATAATGGAAAATATTACTTTAAAATAAGAAATTTTCTTTAATTTTTAGGAATTAAATTTTTGCATAAAATAATGAAGAAACACCAACTTGGTAATTTTTTAATTAATATAAAATAAAACAACAAATATTAAAAATATCAAAAGTGAAGTAAATTGAATGAATTGTTGTATTGCATTTATTTTTAGATTTATATATCATATTAATTTAGTCTGAAAAAAATATATTCAAATTTCATTATTATATTGATATTTTATATTTCAAATTCAATGAATAATGTAAAAATTGACATTTATGTTATTTTATATTAAACTATATTTTATTAAATGATATAAAATAAGAAAAAATAATATATAATAACATGTGATTTTTAAATATTAAATAATATTTACTATTTTTCATAAATTTAGTAATTTTTCTTATTATCATGACTATATTGACCATTAAATAGTAAAAACATGATTAGTACAGTTACTGTTAAAGCAGAACTTTTTCATGTTATTTTCCCTTGTATAAGACATTATATAAAACAAACATATGATTTATTTTTATATATTAGATATAATATTTCTAATAATTTGGTCTAAATTATCTAATAAATCTAATTCTAGTATACTCTTATAGGATAAACTACCAAGCCAAGAAAACTAGTTACCATAGTAAAACCCAAAAATGGTAAAACTTTGAAAATATATAAGTTAAGGAATAAAATGTTTAAAAAAAAGAGTTTCATTCTGTTTTGGAGGAGTGGATAGACCATATCATCCATTAAAACATTTAAAATAATCTTTTTGGAGCAACATAAGATATGGTTTACCTCTTAATAGGGAATACTTTTGAGTACATATAAGAATGTCACTCCTTCTCAACTATAAAAGGAAACTCACTCCCCACACTTATTAACATCATAAAACAACATTGATTCAGCCAATACCTCAAAATAATTCAACACTCACCTCCCATAATCCATTAATATTTATGTTTGGCGTAAAATAATACAAGTTAGGATTTAGTGGAAACCTAAGGATGATACCCATAGAAGAGGTAATGTTCTTCAATAAGCGTCTTAATATTATTTCCATCTAAACCTTATTAAATTCCTATTATATCATGAATATATAATAAAATATGTATCTTACTTATAATAATATTTTTAGTGTTATGGTTATGACCTAAAACCACACACCCATCTATAAAATGGGTTACGAAATCATTGTTTGTTTGACTCGTGAACTACCACATCGTGAACTGATGTCATTCCTTCTTCAATTACCACCATTCAAGACTTGTTATAATAATGTATATAATGTTTATAAATGTTATTTAAATAATAAATATACCTATGGATTCATTATAACATATATATATATATATATTACATTCAATTCCATTGGTGATATGATAATTTCCTTCATGTGTATCGAAGAATACCTTCTCGCAAAGAGATCTAATTCATATTTCACTATCATTTTAAAATAGAATGTAATAATGTTGATGTTAATAAATATATGTTATATACATGATATAATCATGTTTATTATTTTAGATATGTTAGTACTGTATAATGTTTTTAAGAATCAGAACATTCATGGATTAGGAAAAATTATAAAATAAGGTAGTTAACACCCAAAACGATGAAAATAATGAACGACTATCAATGAATGAGTGATAATATTTAATAATAGGATCACATATGAAATTTTAAATAGTAATATATTTCCTTTTCTAGTCAATTACATGTTCAAATACACTATTTATTGGGTTAACGAATGTTTGACTAAAGCAAAGTGTGAGGTAAGGGATTTTATCTAAATTTACATATCATTATGATTTATTTGTTATTATGAACCAATTGAATTTTATGTGGTTTATATACAACCACATGCACATATAATATCATGATTTATTTATTATTCATATTATTTTATGTATCACGTTTATTTATTTCATCCTAGGGGATTGTATTTGAAAAATACTAAGTGGTATATTTATTGAACAATATCACTCTATTTTTTGATTGTAAATTCTCTTGAAAGAATCACTATTTTGTAATAATATTCATTGTAAATTATATTTCTATTAAATATTATAACTATATCATCATGGGAATATTTATTTATTAAAAATGTATACCATTTTTACATATGGTGTTAAGTTTGATAGTTATTTGATAAACTGTGAAAAAATTTCTAATTTTACATCCTTTACTGAATATAGATATTTGATGATATGGAAAAATAAATCATACATTTAATGAATTATTATATATATATATATAATTATTTATCCCTAATTTGATGGGTGGGTCCTGGCATTATATGTCCCCTTGATGCAGTAGTAGGTCTCAAGATACAAATCAGTTAGCCAAATTAAATTGGGTTTTAAATGTTCTGTAAACCATTTGAAGAATGTTCTTGATAGTAGTGGTATCATGTTCCTAAGAAATGAATTCAAATAAATTATAATTATTTCATCAGGAGTTCAGTTACTGTTGTCCTTTATATTTTCACTATGATATTATCTCAATATTCATTTCATTCTTAGTTTATTGTTTAAATGGAAGGTGTATTTAGTTATTTACCTTATCGTAATAATCGTGCTTATTGATTTCTGATATCTTCCACTATACATATCCCTTAATAGTAATTTTATAACACCATTATTTTTTTACATTCCATAGGTTAGGCAGATGAATCATTTGAATGATTTTTGAAGGATGCTGATTATTTTGTTTTCTTGTTGTGTATTGTGTTTTAATTTTTTTCTCCCAAATGTTTAATGGGTATCATGTATATATATGGTTCTCAAAAAATATTAAATTATTCTATCCTTTGGGATTTGATGCCTTGTATGTATACCAATATAGTCATGTATGAAGCTGTCTCTAGGATATTTAGATTAAGTCCATTAAGTGATTTAATTTGATAATTATAAGTGATTATATTTCTCTCGTCATATTTTGCAGACCATATTTTCCCTAATATTTTTAGTATGTTTTAAAAATATTATATGGATTATTGAATCATATGGAAACTAATTTAATTAATATTTTTTCAATTTTGATGATCTAAAATATTGGTAATGGGGTTATTTAAATGGTTCCTAATAGGATTTAAAACACAACATAAACATAATTTTTCTACTAAAATGAATATATGGAATATTTTAAAAAATATTAGTGTTTTAAAATAATGGCTGATCATGAATGAAAATGAATTACTATATTGGATTATATTTGTGGTCATAATTTTTTAAATCGGTGTTTATATTAATTTAATTTTTTTAATAAAATTTTCACACATCTTATCAATATTTTTTAATTTAAAATGCACATTAAAATCTTTTAATGAATAGTGATCATGTCCAATAGAATTTTTTTATTCTATTATGTAGTATATGTAATGTTTTGGAATTTATCAAAGCTGCATGGGAATTATTGGAAACTTATGGTGAATTGAGATATATATCATGTAAGGCTCAAGAAATTACCCTTTCTCATGAATGATTTTTTCCTTCCCCATCAATATCATAATGACCCCCACACCACTGCCCTAGAGCTGGTGCCTTAAAATATTAAATAGGCATAGATACAATATAAAAATACAAAATAGACTAACAGTTTAACATTTTTTTAAAATTATATTAGATCCATGATACCCATTTTAATTTGGGAATAGAAAATAAAACATAATACATAACAAAAGAAACTAAACTGCATCCCTAAAAACTCATTCAATGATCTTTTGTTTATATCCTAGAGAAAGAAAAAAATAATGGTTATCTAAAATTATTTGTAATGTTTATGTGAATTAGAAAATATCCTGAATCAATATTCATAATCAATATGGGAAGTTAAATTACTAAACAGAAAATAAATTTAAATAGCTTCATAAGGAATAATGAATATGGAATGGTAAATAACTAAAACACATTACATTTTTTCAATAAAGTGAGAATGAAATGTTTTCATAAAAAATTCCATATAGAGAATATCATGGATAATAGTTTCTATAAATGAATGAAGTAAATTCCTAATTATTGTAATCCATGTTACCCAGGTACATGGTACCTTTACCGCCAATACCTTTCATAAGACGATTTAAAACATATTAGGTAAATCCCAATCTAATTTCGCCAACTGATTCATCTCACGAGGCAGAAAATGTATCAATTATATTAAAATAAATTTTCCCCAACCTATGTCATACCATTCTAAATAATTACTTATATATTTAATAATAGATTTTATTCATAAAAATTTACCTTATTATCAAGTATTTGTATTGATTATATAATGAATATTTTTTTACATCTCCCTAGTTAATTAAATGAATTTCAAGGTAAAACCCATATATAAAAATGGAATATAGTTTAGGAAATAATCATGTCAATTAAAAAAGAACATGGATATTTATTAATAATCTAATGTATAATATAAAACAATCACAATTTAGTGACTGTTTCAAGAGAATGTTAATAATCACAAAAGAAAGTGAGATTTTAGGATAACTTTTATCACTTGGTAATTTCCAAATCAAATCCCCCTGGATGAAATAATTCAAATTTAAACCAAAAATACCATAAATAAATTTTTATTCTTGAAATAACATATCTAATGTTATGTATACACACTATATAAAATTATATTGGTTTATAATAACAAATTTTTCTCAATGGAATTTCAATTGATATGAAATATCATACCATACACTTACTTTTGGTTTAAACTCTTTAACCTATTGTATAATGATTTAATGAAAGTTATTAACTTATTCCAAAGACATAATAATTTTTATATTATTATATATGGTCTTCTTGTAATGTCTTATAACTCGTTTTTTAAAAATCATTTATTATTCTCAATATTTTGGGTGCTAATTACGTTGTTTGTCATGTCTATTTTGACTTGTTATTTTTTTCCTCTTACTTTAATATTAATTTTATAATCTTCCAAATGTAAACCATGATATAAATATCATATATTTCCACTATATTAATATATATTGATTAATCCCCAATATTTACTGATAGGAAATGAAATACACCATTTGTGGACACAATAGGCCTTATGTACACATAAATATTATTTCCATTATCTTATTGTATTGAAAGATATAAAAGAAAATTACACACACACACAGACATATATATATATATATATATATATTATCATTACATTATAATTATTATGTCATATAAGTATGATATTATTTCTGAAACCATCATTAATGCATTCCATGTAAAATGGGAACAAATCACATCACTACACAAGGTTGTAGTCCACCTTACACATGAAAAATGTTATCATATTCCCAAAAAATGGAAAACATAATGGTATGTGTTGGTCAGAGTACAATACTCAATAGAGGGGGTGAATTGAGTTTGTATAAAAAAATTTGTTTAAAGATTAGTTCTTTTTAAATTTCCCCAATTAAAATTATAATCTATGTTAGTTTTTAGTGAATTTATATGAGTCCGGAATGTTAAATTAATTTCTCAAGATATTGAATAGTTCTTAGCAATGCTAATCTAAAGATTAATATACCTTTTGAAACTAACCTACTTGTTCAGAACTATTATAAATAATTTCTAAAATAACTATTAGAGTTTGACTTTGTTTGAATGAAATTTGTTATAAAACATAATAAAAGAAAATAATAATAGGCACAAAAAATTTAAAACATGAGGTTATATCTCAAGTAGAGACTTATCCCTATGTACATGGTGATCAAATACCACCATGTAGTTTAAATTAATAAACATGTTTGATTCACACCTTGGATTGATTTTCACAATAGCACAGAAGGCTGTCCAGGTCACCCTTGACCTCTACTGCAGTTCTTCATGGGAAAAACAAAAAACAGATCACACAAGACCTCTTCCATAGTTCTATGTGGGATATAAATGGAAAAATTGAGTCTAAGATTGAGGATAACAATTATCCTCCAACTAAGAAATGGATTTAGTGTGTGTGTGTGTGTAATAAATAGATGCACACACTTCCCAGAAATGTAAAATAAAATAGCACAACAGAGCTAAAAAGGTAGATTTACGATTAAATGGATATGTGGGTTATTTAGTGTAGCACTGGACTCATTTGATGTAGTGTAATTGAAGCTAGAGTTCTCTTCTAGATGTTGATGTAAAGACTTGGAAAGTCTGTGGAATTTGTTTTAAAACATGGGAATATGACGAGTCCGTAAAAATTGACGATTCATGCTTCTGAGCCTCGGTGTGACCGGAATCAAATTATGAAATTTTGTTTGGGTATGTTCCGTAAACATACGAGCAAGTTTTCATAATTTTGGAACCGGTGCTCGGAACTAAAATACGAGGGCACCATTGAACTCGTAGCGCTGGTATTCTCATAAGAAGACTTTCTCTTCGATGATAGTGAGTCGAGAATACAAGATTTTTTTGGGTTTTTGGGGGAAGTAATAAAATAAAGTGAGCTTCACATTATTTTATTTGAGCCGCCATGTGGGTGATTGGTGGTTAAAACCTCCTCATGGAAGTTGGAGGTGGGACCACCACACCTTAACCTCCCCTGAGAGGTTATGGTGGTGGGGCCCACCCAAACATAACCTCCCGCAAGAGGATACAACATGCGGAACACATGGGGCCTAACCCCTATTGATGGAAGAGAGTAAAACCTCTCAACTCTCCCTAATTAATGAGAGAGGTCCCTTTGACCTTCCCTTTAATTCAATTGTTCCAACTCCCCTAATTAATTTGTGCCAACCCTTCAAATTAATAAGTTGGGGCCAAGAAATTAATTCATTTTTTTTAATTCCCTCCAACGAATTAATAGACACTCTAATCTATTATTTGGATCAAATTTGGAATTTGGGTGGAAGTTGGGAAAGAGAAGAGCTTGGGAGGATTAGAATTTTCCGAATGAAGAACGAAGAACAAGTTCTTCCAATGAAGAACGACGGAAACAATACTTCTTCGACTTCCTCCCTAAGATCCTACCGATGTGGAGCGTCTTCCACAGCCGAAATATCTTTGGTTTGGAAGCGTGCGTCATACACAACGATTGATGAACTCCTTCATCTTCTTCCCGCGACTTCAACGTCGACGACCGACAATCAAAGGTAGGGGGTTTTATTTGTGAATTAATCCTTTTATTTTCTCATCTTTGGTTAGAAAGGAACTGATGTGGATATTGTAAAATAATTTTAGTTCATCATTGTTCTTTGATGAACCAAATTATACCACCCTAAACGTGGAGGGTGTGGGCCAAACCAACATGGCCCGACCCCTCTGTCGATCTTGTGTATTATGACCATCGACATGGAGATGAGGCGACAGAATGACGAAGGCAGCGATGACAAAGGTCGCGCTACACACGAACTCTGCGAACCGTGCCTCCACCGCGGTGCTCCGGTGCTCCCGGCCGAACATCATCGGCCCACGCCAGCCCGCTCCGCGCCGAACCGGCCTACCCGGTCGCATCCCGGCTGCTGGCCCGCCGGGTCGTGCTGTGAGGGCCTCCGTGTGCGCCCCGCGCGGCACCCTATACCGGCCCGCCTGCAGGCCTTCACGCGCACCCAACACGCCTTCTGAACCGACAAACCTACCAGCCTCTGCACGCCCTGCGTGCCTCCCCAACCCGGCTCCCTCACGGCCTCCTGCCCGAACCGGCGTCCCGGCCCCCTCGCGGCCTCCCGGCCGAGCCGGAGACCCAACACCCTCAAAGCCTCCCAGCTGAGCCAGTGTCGCGGCCCCATCACAACCTCCCATCCGAGCCGGTGTCCCGGCCCCCTTCCAGCACCCTGGCCGAACTGACCTGACCACACCCTCTGTGTCGCACCCTCGTGACGCTCCGGGCCAGAATGGCCTCGAGCCCAGGCCGAACCACCCTCGTGGCCTACTGGGCTAGGCCCAGCGGGTCGACCCGAACCTAACAGACTTTCCCGCTCAATGGGTCGGGCCAGACACAACAGGACTGACCGTGTCAACCTAGACTGGGTCAGGCCAGATTGGGTTGGGGCAGGTCGGTCCGACCGGGTCGGACCTGACCGAGGCCCAGCACGACCCTTTACTTTCTTTTGGCCATATCATTGGCACCGGATGACCATTTGATGAATCATCAGCGGTGATGGTATTCTCGAAGCACAACAGTCCCTTTGAGTATACCCCAATAGAGTTGGAGGAAAAGATTAGATACAGTCAGGTTGGATTGTGCATGAATCCAACTGAGCCCCCGGGACTAAAAGGCTAATAACTCACAGATCGGGCATCCGATTGACGCGTTTTCAGTTGCATTTAGACCTATATGACGTTTCAGACCATTTTGTTAGTTCTTCGTTGGACTTTGTGTAATTTGGAGCATCTACAAGTAGCTTGTGGTGTAGATCTACCTAGAACGAGCAAACATTTTTGCGGGGACCTAGTAGCTGGCTGAGACCTAACGACAGCTGACCATTTAACTTAGAGTGATTCTACTTGCCCAGCTAGGAGCGCCATGGTGTCATGGTAGACCCATGGTGGGGAGTACCTTGGGGTCATGGCAGACCAGTGGTACTCGACAAGAGGAGTTCCTCAGTAGGCTATGAGGGGGAGTGCCTCTGTGTGAGCGCGACAGACCCACTGTGAGGAGTTCCTCTGTGTGAGCGCGGAAACCCCACAGTACTCGATAGGAGGAGTACCTCATTAGATCGTAATTTGTGGGAAGCGCCTCTGTGTGACACGGCAGGCCCACTGTACTCGATAGAGGAGGAGTCCTCCAGCTGCCAAAGGATCAGATTGATACTATCCCTAGAATGAAATCCCGGTTGAGCTGAGTCAGTAACATTTGTGTTTACCTCATGATTGAGAATGATTACTTGGTAACTTAGTTATATGTATGGGCATATACCTAAGTGAGGTTGTCTGTTGAATTCATACTTTGTGGTTTATCATTGTGGGATTTTGTGAGACCTTGAGGGTCTCAAGGTCCGTACTAAGTATCGTTATACTAACCCCTGCACGGGATATTCCCACACCTCATTGTGTTGGTTGTAGACGACAAGCATCGCTGACTGAGGATCAGAGCAGCAGGACTGGACGGTAACCCAGAGGTGCACCTTATGATGAGTCAGTACACAGATGAGACTGACAGATGTGGAGTGATGAGGTGGCTATCTATATGTACCCTTCATTTAGGAATACCCAAAGGAAGACCCTGTAGCTTCTTTACCTTTTCTTCAGTTGTACTTGTTTTTCATTTGTACTTGTACTTTCCTGTTGGGCTTGTATTTCCGGCCCCTTTTACTTTTCATCACTCCTTTGTATACATTTTTTCTTAGTGTTTTACTTCCATATCATACTATGTTCTATGTGTTTACACTTTTTAAATCCATGCCTTCCCATTTTTAGATATTTACGCATTTGGTGATTTTTGCAAGCCCCTGGCCTATGGAAGGCGGGCTTGGGGTAGTCACGGAACGGGCCCTAGGGGACGGGTCATGACAAATTGATATCAGAGGAGTCGGTTCTACCACCGAACATAGGACTCTGATCTTTCTTTTCTGTGAAGAAATAGTGTTATTGGTAACAAGTGTGGTATTCAGTTCAGGGTGTCTAGTGTTGGTTCGGTAGCTGACGTATCCATACACTAGGACCCTGACTACTGATTTATAACTCAGTGCACGAAAACACTGATTGCATGTGTGTTTTAAAAAGTTTTTCTTTAGGTCAACTCAACCTGATCAGCTCACCAGGTATAATATTTGACCTTGCTGCATCTTTTTATTTTAGGATGCCTCCCTGCAGATGACCAGCGAGAGTCCGAAGAGTTGTACGCATAGATAGCCCACCGAGCGACGAGGCCTCGGTGCATGACCCTTTTACAGTGGAGGCACCAGTGGTACCACTCCCCGATGGGCCACCGATGCCACCAGCCCCAACAAAAGATGATGCACGCTGCTTTAGGGCATTTCACAAGTTTCAGTGCCAGAGGACACCCATGTCCAGGGAGGGATGGACCCACAGGAGACGAAGGATTGGCCGGAGGCTGTGGTGAGAGTACTCTGACTGGTAGGGACACCAGCAGACATCATGGTGATTCTTGCTACCAGCCTTCTACAAGCAGTAGTGGGCAGATGGTGGAGCTTGATGCTCCAGGTTCATGAAGAGATGATGCTACTCTGGATAGACTTTGAGAGCCTGTTGTGGGCGGATTTTGTCCCAACCACCATACCTGTAGTACGGACATAGGAGATACTTAATATACAGTAGGGTAGCATGTTAGTGGCATAGTACTCATCGAGGTTCACCGACCTCTCGCGCTACTCTGTATATATGTTACATGACCCATTCTTTAGGGCCCAAAACATCGAGCATGGGCTCAGGAAAGAGATCAGGGATTCGATGATCTCCCTCAGCACCCCGATGCAGGCGGGGGTGTTGGAGCGAGCCCTCTTAGTGGATATATTTCTTGCTGAGTAGTCTCCAGAAATGAAACCCACCACTAGATGAAATACATCGGAGTCTTTCGAAGCTAGTATTAGAAAGATATCACAGAGGTCCAAGAGGAATAGACCCACGGGTGGACGACTGCATGACTCATGATCAATTGTACTGGGCACCAGGGGTAGAGACACACATACCAGGAGCTGGCATTGATAATCATGTGGTGGGCATGGTCACATGGCTCGTGACTTTCCAACCTTCCATTCAGATGATCAATTGACTGTCGAAGGACCACCCAGACATAGACAGATATTCGATCAAGGCAGTTCGCATGGAGCATGCGGATGTGGAAGAGGTGCTGGTCGTGCAATTGGTGGTGGGTGACGTTTCGAGGTGTTACCGCCACCACCACCAGGAGGTCCACCCCGACCGCAGAGAGGAGGTGGACATGAAAGAGCTTAGCTCCAGGAATCTGAGCCTTTGAGTCATGGAACTCCTGAGATGATTTGAGGTATGATTTTTTTATACTCTACCATAGATGAAGTTCTTATAGACACTGGTTCCAGTCACTCTTTCATTGCCACTGCCCTTGTTCAGAGCTCATAGATTCCGGCGGAGCCGATGGCTTGATCCTTCTGTCTAGATACTCTTATGGGAGTAGAATCAATGATTATGCACTGGTTCCGGCAGTGTGAGCTTACTCAAGGAGGAGAGAGCTTCTACTGGGATCTCCTCGTAGTGGCATCGAGGCCTTACGATGCCATCTTGGGTATGGACTGGTTATCTTTAATCCATGCACATATCCACTGTATTAGGAGGAATGTGTGGTTTTTTCGCATGGATGAGACCCAGTTTATATTCACTGGTGAGAAGGGATCCTTTTCAGAACATGATAGACTTACTCGGAGAAGGGTACAACCAATCACTCTTCAGTTTTTCTGCCTTACCCTCAGAGCAGTTGATGTGGAGATTCCAAGCTATCCTGTAGTGGTTGACCAGTATGCGGATGTTTTCCCTGACGATGTTCTAGGACTACCTCCTCACAGAGAGGTAAAATTCAACATTGAAATTTACCCCAGGATGACACTGATATCTACACTAGCTTATCAGATGTCTCTCACTAAGCTTTGTGAGCTGCGGGTACAACTAGGGGATTTGCAGGGGAAACGATTCATCCAGCCCAATGTTTCTCCCTGGGAAGCCCTGATTTTATTCGCCAAGAAGGAGGATGGTAGAATGAGGCTTTGTGTCAACTACCTTCGCCTAAACAAGGCGACCGTGAAGCAATTGTACCCACTTTCTAGTATTGGTGACTTCTTTGATCAGCTGAAGCGAGCACGGTGGTTCTCGAAGGTAGACCTCTGATTAGGCTATCACTAGCATAGAGTTTGAGACAAGTATGTGTAGAAAATGGAATTCAGATGTCTGTACGACCACTATGATTTCTTG
Source organism: Viscum album (assembly GCA_963277665.1). Lineage (NCBI taxonomy): Eukaryota > Viridiplantae > Streptophyta > Magnoliopsida > Santalales > Viscaceae > Viscum > Viscum album. The sequence goes on along the minus strand of OY728139.1, from coordinate 680,590,080 downwards.
GATATGCCTTTTAGCATAACCAATGCTCCATCAGTGTTCATGGGACTCACGAACATGATCTTCCATCCATACATCGATCACTTTTTTGTAGTCTTCATCGATGACATTCTGATATACTCGACTACTAAGGAGGAGCATGCTTACCATTCACGGGTAGTACTGGACAAACTTTGAGAGCACTAGATTTATGGTAAGCTCTCTAAGTGCCGGTTTGGATCTGAGAGGTTCACTTTTTGGGACATTTAATCTTGGAGGCTGTAGTTGCAGTGGATCCATGGATGATTGAGGCGGTACTAGCTTGGGAGCCACCCAGGAGTGTGTATGGAGATTCCTGGGTTTGGCTGGTTACTAAAAAAGATTTGTGCTAGACTTTTCCAGAGTTGAATCACCACAATCAGCGTTGATGAAGAAGGGGAAACCCTTCATGTTGTCGGAGAGATGTCAGCAGAGCTTTCAGAAGCCGAGACAGAGGTTGACTAGTACCCCCATCTTGAGGCATCCAGAGAAAGGCGTAGGGTAAGTAGTCTACTGCGACACATTAGGGTCTGAACTCGGGTGTGTCCTGATGCAGGAGCGAGCAGTGATCACATATGGTTCTCAGCAGGTAAGAAAATATGAGCAGAACTATGCTACCCATGACCTGGAATTATTAGTAGTGGTATTCAGCTTGAATATGTGGCAACACTATCTGATGGGCGAGCGTTTTACCATGTACTCTAATCACAAGAGTCTCAGGTACATCTTCTCTCAGAAGGACTTGAACCTGAGACAGTGGTGATGACTTGAGTTCCTCCAGGACGATGACTTCGAGATTGTCTATACTCCTGGGAAGGGGAACCTTGTAGCAGATGCACACATCAGGAGATCTAGTATACAACTGCTAGGAGAGGTAATAGAGAAACTGGCTGCCTTATAGATACCCTTTATGTATAGAGATGGAGAAACCATTATACAGTCTCTTACAGTCACTCCCCCACTTCTTCAGCTAGTCGGGGAGGCACAACATGGGGACGCATACTGCGAGACCGGACGTGCTCAGATATCCACAAGACAGGAACTTGATGGATTTTTTTAAGGTAGGGAGCACGTCATCCTCTTCAAAGGATGTACTATTGTACCAGTGTCACATCAGGAGGATGTGTTGAGGGAGTTCAACACATCCCCTCTATTGGTACATCCAGAAGTGACGAAGATGTACTAGGACCTTCAACGACAGAACTAGTGGCCAGGTATGATGAAGCTATTAGCAGAGTTTCTCTCTCGATGCCTCACTTGTCAGAAAGTGAAGGCGGAGCACCAGGTACCAGCATGCTTGGTTCATCCTTTAGAGGTCCTAGATTGGAAGTGGTATGGGATATCCAAGGAATTCGTGACATGACTTCCACGTACATCCAGGGGTCACGACTCGATTTGGGTGATCGTTGACCGACTCACCAAGTCGGCCCACTTCCTACCGATCAGAGAGAAGGGTTCAGTAGAGAGCTTGAGAAGCCTCTATGTGCAGGATATCGTGTGGCTACATCGAGTAACTTCATATATTGTCTCTGATCGTGACATACAAATTACTTCCTGGCTATGGAAGGGGTTGCAGGATCCTTTCGGGACGTAGCTTCATTTGAGCACCGCCTTCCATCCTCAGACAAGTGGTCAGACGGAGTAGACCATTCAGACCCTCGAGGACATGTAATGTGCCTGTGTCCTCAACTTCGGCCATAGTTGGGAGGATCACTTAACTGTGGTGGAGTTTTCATACAACAATAGTTATCACTCCACCATAGGGATGTCACCTTTTCAGCATTATAAGTGCAACCTTGCAGATCACCCTTGTGCTGGACAGACCCTTGGGAGACAGTACTAGTGGGACTAGAGATGGTACGAGCTACAACAGAGAAGGTGCATAACATCCAGGAGTGCATGAAGACTACACAGAGAAGGAAAAGGTCATATGCTAATAGGAGACGGAGACCTCTAGAGTTTGAGGATGGCGACTATGTCTTTTTACGGGTCTCACCTTTACGTGGTGTACAGAGATTTGGCTAAGGTCGAAAGTTATATATGAGATTCATAGGACCGTTTCAGGTCCTCAGCAGAGTTGGCGAGGTGGATTACCACTTATATCTTCCACCATAGTTGCACCAGGTGCACGACGTCTTCCACATATCTCTGCTGAGGAGATACGAGAATGACCCTTCTCACATCATAGGCCATAGAGATATGGACTTTGATGATGGGGCAAATTTTATGGTGATTTCAATGGAGATTTAGGATCTACAGGAGAGGGTCCTATGTGGACGGCCGATACCTCTAGTGCGCATTCACTGGCAGCACATGAACCTCTAGGAAAGCACATGGGAGCAGGAGGCTCAGATGCATGCTGAGTACCCCCACTTGTTCCCTTAGTTCGAGTTTTAGCTTATGGGGACATAAATCCCTAATGAGGGGAGAATGTACAGACTCTGAAATTCTGTGGAAATTGTTTTTAACTACATGGGAATTTTATGAGTCCGTGAAAATTGATGACACATGATTCTGAGGCCCGGTGTGCCCGGAATCAAATTCTAAAGTTTTGTTCGGGTACGTTTAGTAAATCTATGAGAATGTTTTTATACCTTTTGAACTGGTGATTGGAATTGAAATACGAGGGTACCATTGAACTCGCAACGCTGATATTTGCATATGAATTCTACGGAAGTGAGTCGAGAATAATTTTTTTTCTGTTTTCGGGGAAAGTAATAAAATAATGTGAGCTTCACTTTATTTTCTTTGAGCCTCCATGTGGGTGATTGGTGGTTAAAACCTCCTCATGGAAGTTGGAGGTGGGACAACGACAACTTATCCTCCCATGAGAGGTTATGGTGGTGGGGACCATCCAAACATTACTTCTTGTGAGAGGTTACAATGTGGGAACCACACAGGGATTAAACCCCATATTTATGGAAGAGAGTATAACCACTCAACTCTCCCCTATTAATGAGGGAGAGCCTCTTGAACTTCTCTTTAATTCAATTGTGCCAACTCCCCTAATTAATTTGTGCCAACACTTCACATTAATTTGGTGGAGCCAAATAATTAAATCTTTATTTTTGAATTCTTTCCAATGAATTAATAGACTCTAATCTATTATTTGGCACAACTTTGGCATTTGGGAGGAATTTGGGGAAGAAGAGAGATTGGGAGGATTATAATTCTCACAACCAATAATGAAGAACGTGTTCTTCCAACGAAGAATGCTGGAAATGATCATTCTTCGACTTCTTCCCTCATATCCTACCGACGAGGAGCGTCTTCCACAACTGACACAACTAAGGATTGGAAGCGTGTGGCGGATGAAACGAACGAAGAACTCCTCCGTCTTCTTACCACAACTTCAATGTCGATGACTGAAAATCAATGTTAGGGGGTTTAATTTGTGAATTAATCATTTTCTTTTCACATCTTCAGTTCAAAAGGAACCGATGCAGAGATTGTAATATAATAGTAGTTCATTGTACTTCTTTAATGAACCAAATGATACCAACCTAAACACAGAGGGTGTAGGCCAAACAAACAAGGCCCGACCCCTCCGCTGATCCTGTTTATGATGAACTTCGGCATGGTGATGAGGCAATGGAACGATTAAGGCGGTGATGACAAAGGCATCTCTACCCACGGCCTCCGTGAACCGCGCTGCCCCCACAGCGCTCCGGTGGTCCTGGCTGAACACAGTTGGCCCGCACCGACCCGAGCCTCACCGAACTGGCCAGCCCAGCCGCCTCCCGGCCGTCGGATCACCGGTCCACACCATGTCAACCTCCGTGCACGCCCTGCACACCACCCTGAACAGGACCGCATGCCGGTCTCTGCACGCGCCCCACACGCCTCCCGAACCGGCCCTCCTGCCGGCCTCCGCGCGCCCCGTGCACCTCCCTGAGCCGGCCCCCTCGCGGCCTCCTGGCCTTGCCATTGTCCCGGCGCCCTCACGACCTCCTGGACGAGCAGGCATCCCGGAACCCCCGTGGCCTCCTAGTTGAGCCGGCATCCCGGACCCCTCACGGCCTCCCGGCCAAGCCGGCGTCTCGGCCCCCTCGCGGCCTCCTGGCCGAGCGGGCGTCCCGGCCCCCTCATGGCCTACCAGTCAAGCAGGAATCCTAGCACCCTCGCGGTCTCCCGACCGAGCTGGTATCTCTTCCCCCTCACGGACTCCCAGCCGAGCTGGTGTCCTGGCCCCCTTGCGGCAGCCTGGCCGAACCAGCCCCACCGCGCCCTCCTGGCTGCACCGCGCCGGGCCACACCCTCGCGACGCTCCAGGCCGAACCGGCCCCGTTCCCAGGCCGAACCACCCTCACAGCCCACTGGGATGGGCCTAGTGGGTCGGGCCTAACCAAATACGTTGGCCTGCTCAATGGGCCATGCCGGACAAAATAGGTCTGATCGGGTCGGACCGAACCCGGTCCCACCACGACCCTTTACTTTATTTGGGCCATATCTTTTGAACCAAATGTCCATTTGTCGAACCTTTAGCGGCGTTGGTATTTTCGGAGAATGATGTTCCCTTTGAGTATACCCCACTATAGTTCGGGGTAATGTTTAGATACGATCAGGTTGGATCATGCATGAATCCAACCGGGCACCCGGGACTAAAAGGCAAATAACACAGAGACCGGGGGTCCGATTGATGCGCTGTCAGTTGCGTTAAGACCTCTATGATGTGATAGACCTTTGAGTTACTTCTTCCCGGGACTTCCTGGAAGTTGGATTATCGACCGGTAGCTTATGGTGCAGATCTACCAAGAATGAGCAGGCATTTTTACGGGAACCTAGTAACTGGATGAGACTTGACGACTGCTGACTGTTTAACTAGTAGTGATTCTATGTTCCCAGAGGGGAGTGCCATGGTGTCGCAATAGACCCACAGTGGGGAGTGACTTAGTGTCACGATAGACCCACGGTACTTGACAAGAGGAGTACCTTAGTAGGCTACGAGGGGGAGCACCTCTATGTGAGTGCGGCAGACCCACGGTGTGGAGCGCCTCTGTGTGAGTGTGGTAAACCCATGGTACTCGATAGGAGGAGTACCTCAGCAGTCCAAGGTTAATGGGAAGTTCCTCTTTGTGACGCGGCATGCCCACTGTACTCGATAGAGGAGGAGTTATCCAGCAGGCGGGGGTTCATATTGATACTATCCCTTGAGTAAATCCTGGTAGAACTGAGTCAGTAACTTTTGTGTTTACCTCATGATTGAGATGGATTACTTGGTATCATAGGTATATGTATGAGAATATACCTAAGTGAGGTTATCTGTTTATTTAATAATTTGTGCTTTATCCTTGTTGGATTCTATGAGACCTTGCGGGTCTCAGGGTCCCTACTGAGTATCATTATACTCACCCCTGCATGGGTTATGCCCACACTTCTTTGTGTTGGTTGCAGACAATGGACAATGCTGACTGAGGATCAGAGTAGCAGGACTAAACGGTACTCGGAGGTGGACCTTACGACGAGTCGGTACAAAGAGGAAATTGATGGACGTGGAGTGCTGAGCAGGCTATCTGTACCTACTTTTCAAGTAGTAATCCCTGGAGGATGACCTAGTAGCTACATTACCTTTTTGTCAGTTGTACTTGTTTTTTAGTTGTACTCTTACTTTCCTGTTGGGCTTGTATTTCCGGCCCCTTTTACATTTCTGCACCCCCCTGTATACAATTTTACTTAGTGTTTTACTTCCATCTCATACCCTATTGTGTGTGTTTACACTTCTTAATGGTAATGCCTCCATGTTTTAGGGATTTACACCTTTGCTTCTAGTTTCCAGCCCCTGGCCTATGAAAGGCGGGCTTGGGGTAGTCACAACACGGGCCCTGGGGGACGGGTCATGATAGTTTCCTGCAAAATAGATTGTTGTAGCCTATGTGTTCTTGCTTAAAGTATTATGAAATGTTCAGATTCTTATTCGAAAGATGTTATGGTAAGCTCTGCAGGATTTCCTTGACTTCTTGATCTCCCTGTACATTCTTCCTTCTGAGTTCTTGGGTTTTGGAAATATGATCTAGAGATTCAGCAGTTATTCTCATTTTTTCATTCTCTTTTCTTAATTCTATTCCATTGGAATATATGTATCTTGAATGATCTAGCTTTTTATCCTTTTATCCTTTGAGTTCTAGAAGACACTAATATCTCCCCACGTGCATGTACCTCGTACAGTCACCTAAATATCCTACAAGCATGATTAATTAATTTCATAAGCATTAATTTCAATAAATATGAATTTTAGATATAAATTTAAATTAATAAAAATAAAAACTATTTTTATGACTATCAGTGAGTCATAAGTATTAGTGAGTCATTGTTATCGGTATATCTGCATCGGTGACTCTCAGTATCAGGGATTCCTTTCCATCAATATCGGTGACTCTAGGAATTGGGGAGTCATTTGTACTATCGTTCTATCCTGGCATTAGTGTCTCATCATAAGTGACTCATTATAAACTATAGGTGTGTTACCCATAGGTGAATCATCCATCCGTAAGTCCTTTGAACTATCGATGTGTCACCCATCAATAATTCACCTATTAGTGAGTCTCTTGAACTATTGGTGTGAACGATCATCAGTGACTTTTCCATCGATGTGATGTTTATTCTATCGGTGATTCCTTCATCAGTGTCTTCATCGATCGGTGGGTCCTCAAGGGTGATTCCTCCAAAGTTGACTCCATTGAAATATCAGTGTCAAAGACTTTGAAAAACAAACAAAGTGTGTGTCTCAAACAGAACAATACTAGATTATGTGAAATTCATAATTTCATTTAAAAATAAATTTGTAAATATATTGAATCAATAATATCCATAACTTATTGACGTTTTGAAATTAATTATTCCATGTGACATAATTTAGTCATTTATAAATATTCATTGACATGACTAACATCACCTAATACATAATATGTGAATTATCATGTTTTGTAAATTGGCATGATTTCTCATTTTGAAATGAACTATCTCACAAAGGGTCCAACAGTACCCTTTTGAGATAATAAAAAATGATGGCATGAATGAGTTATAAAATATGTCAAGAAATAAGAATTACTTATCTTATCATACCAATCAGTGAGTGGGAATTCACAATATAACTATATGGTCTTTACTTTTAAGATCCCCTCAAAAATTGTAGTAGAGAATATATATAAGGTTCTTACAAGAGAGTAATATCAGAGAAATTTCATGACCCCCCTTAGTATGTTATATTAGAGCATTCTTAGAGATTTATATCAGAGCTGGGATATATATATTCTCTATTGATTACATGCCATCTTTCCTATTCAATAGTCAATCTACCACTTAGGTTAAGAGTTGATTCCATCCATATATTTCTTCGTCTTTGGTATTATAAAAAAAGTGAAAAGAAATATAAAATACATAGGTCAAAAAAATAAAAGAAACAAGAAACACAGTGAAGGTAAACTTATACTCATGATAGGAAAAAAGAGTAAAAATATCAAAAGACACCCATCCAGTAATAAAATTACATATCCCTATAAAAAATTGATCCCCAACTAAGGCTTGGGATTTTTAGGAGAATTCCCTTTTCCCAAAGCATCAATAGTGTTATTAGGAAGTGGTGTTGTAGATGTAGGAAGGGTTGGTCAAATGAAAACACCAAGTGAAGAAATTACTATAGGGATCATAGATGCAAAGGTTAGCATCTGCTAGGAAAGGATAAGATATTGAGGTTTCTCTTGGATCACTATCTAGATCTGAGATAGATCTTGAGACACAGGCATCTGAGTAGGAGGCTGTGAAGTAGGTCTGATGGATGTAGCTGTAGGGACCACTATTGCCTCAAACTATACATGCAGGCAGGGCTTCGAAATCATGATAAAATCATTGATGATTTCACCCCCATATTTGATGGATTTCTCAAAATCCTCCTTGTTTTCCATGAATTTATCTAATATTGGAGTAAACTCTTTCAACTAGATAACTTGCTTCTTGAATGCCTCAGTCACTCGTGGTATCTCGAGGTTCTAATCCAATTACTTAAATATGTTATTCAACTCATGAGTTGTGTGGATTTTATAAAAATAATTGTCCACTTTTTCTCTGATCTCCTTTTGAGCAGAAGTTGCCTCATTTTTACGTTGTCTCACTATGTTATATACAAGGTAACTATTCATGTTAACTTTGGAAAGGGTCTATTTATCAGATTCATTCTTAATAGACCTCAAATCTTCTCTCGTAACAGACCTAAATGACCCTATATCAGAAGTAGTCCTAGTGAATCTTTAACTAAATGCACCAAAAATCATCTTCCCAAGATCTTCCTTCAACCTTTTCGAATCTTCATTTAGTAAATGTGTAACGAGGATCCTATGAACCCCCATAACACCACCATGTGTGGTTCTGAAATCACTGGATAGACATTAAATTTCATGATTCATTCTATTCACTTATTCTCCACGCATTGAATTATTTCTTACAATGGTCTCATCTATAGTGAATTGATTGAGTTGTATCTCATGAATTACCATTCCTTCCCTCCTAGTAGCATATGCCTCTGAAATACTCTCAGATGTAGAAGCGTCTTGTCTAACTTTAATATATGATCTCATAGATTCACATACATAATCTTTGATTTGTCTGAGATCATCTTTAGGGACATAGTCACTAGTCACTAAAGGTAAAACAAGCTTATCACTATTTGATAAAACATGTGAAGTACGAGATATCGATGCCCCATCATCTTGTGGAGAAGGAAGAGCTACAATCCCCTCATCTGAATTATAATCAATCCCAAACATTAAACACCCGTGATTTCTATTCCACTCACAAGAACAAGTCCAATCTCTAGTATCTATAATATAATTTCATACTCTTCTACCTTGAAGCATAGGTACAATATGAGATTATTATTCTTCTTGACCTCCATCCAAAATATAATTCAGAGGCACTGGTACATTAGAAACTTGAGCTTCCTCCTCTCAACCTCCAGACACTTGAGGCTCTCTCACATTCTGTGGAACATGTGCGATACGACCTTCGTCTTCTTCTTCTTGACCTCTATTCATAATATTATCAAGTTCCTAAATGATTCCTTGAGCATCATCAGGTAGATCACTACTTTCCTCATTGCCAATATCATCACCATTATTTCCATCTTGATCAAAAAAAATCCTATCCATCAGGTTCAATATCACCCTATCAACCAGCCTCATCATCACCTAGATGCACCGACTCCTCACCTAAAATGGACACATATTGTCTATCTTTCAGTCAGTCACCCAGACGCTCACCATCATAATCCTTGATATCATCTACATCCTCCTCCTCATCTTCTTCATTAGTTTTTCTTACATAACATTCAACTCTAGAGACTTCAGTGTCTTCATCCACATCATCATCTAATAGAGGTTCGATAGAAGGTAATTATAGTGGTGAACATGGTACTCCACATGAAATTCATCTAGGGATGCCCAAAATATCTGGGTCACCACTATCATCTATAGGAGACCCCTCTTCTCATTACAACATAGTCTTATCTTGTTATTCATCTAAATTAAAAACCTCCAAACTAGGTTTAAAGACTGGATTAGCTTGATCCCTTGGTCTGGTAGGTTTATCTATAGGATTATAATCCTCATATAATTTCTCTTAATCTAATACACAACATCTCCTCCATGGGTTTTAAAAGATTTTCATCCTTTACAGATGTCTTTATGCAAGAAAGACCCACTACAGGTAGTAATCACCTCATTTCCATCTTACCCATATCCTAGCTTCTTTAACATTGCAGAGATCATCCATTGATAATATAATTAGGTTGCTTTCATGGAAGGTTTGACCATACAAAAAATGTGCACCATAAGGTACCTACACCGGTTCGGTTTCACCTCATTCTTCAACAAATAAATCAAGAAGACATACTAATACTTCATGGAAAAAAATATCCCTTCATTGGGTAGATTTGGTGTTGGATAAACTTGAATAGAAACTAGGCCTCTCCATGTAATTCTGAATCTGTCATCCTCCTTGAATCCTCATTTTCAGTCAACTCTCTTAATGCATTTTTATAAGTAAATAAAATGGACGTTTGTGGAATGATACCCAGGTAGTAATTAAATATGCCCTCATGTGGTATTTTCAATAATTCAACCCGCTCTACTGAAGAAAAAAAAATTCCTTTCCCTTTACCATTGATATCATTCGAGCCTCATCAGATCCTTCCAAACACACTACCAAATAATTGTAAAATTATTGTTCCAGCTTGTGATAGAAAGGTCTATCATTGTTTGCAAACTAGCTAATCCACCCTGGTGATTTCAAAAACATTCCTCAAGAAATACTTTCTCGAGAGGAACCATTTGGAAGATACTTCTTTATGGGGAGTTACTTTTTTGATTCCCAAGCCTGTATTTACAGAACATGAGGAACTGTTTGATTCTCCTTTCTGACACTTGGCTGATGACGATTCACATGGTCCTTCCATCATGCGCTTTCTACTCACCATTCAAAATGTTTGAATTCACAGAAGGGGGTCGAAATGTCATTGACATGAATGAATTAAGGGTAGTGAAGATTGATGGATCAATTTAATTTAATCATTTAGGGGTTATACTTCGTAAAATAATAATATATAATAACGGTAAATTAAAAGAATGAAACTGTGTCAATTTAAATAAATGATAATAAAAAACAGATTAACTAAAAAGTATATATCAGTTATTAGTTTTTTATAATAGTATTGGTCTCACTTGATTAGTTTCATCTGATTAGTTTCATCTAATCGGTTTCACATAATCAGTTTCACTTGATCAGTTTTACCTGATGAGTTTCGCTTGATCGGTTTCATCTGATCAGTGTCATAGAGAAACTGATTATTCTAACGGGATAAGGTATGAGAGTCTTTATAAATTTAATATTCAATATTAATTTATAATATAGTTCGTTCTCTCATAATTTAAGGGTTCAGTTAAAACTTCAGCAAGTTGATGTTAAGTCCCAATAAATAAAGTGTTATATCAACTTTATGACAATGATCCCTCAGAAATTTATTCCTTACATCAATATGTTTTGTTCTATAATGAGAAATTGGATTTTTAGAAATGTTAATTGAACTTGTATTGTCGCAATTTATGGTGATATGTCTGAATTGAAATCCATTGTCTAATAAAGTGTTCTTCATCCAAAATATTTTTTCACAGTAACTACCAGTAGCAATGTACTCTAATTTTTCTTTTGATAAAGCAATAAATTTTTTCTTTTTACAACACCATTAAATTAGAGACATTCCAAAAATGTGACGTGTTCAAGAGTTTCTATTTCTCTCTAATTTATAGTAACCAAATTTATCATAAGAATAACTGACCATATCAAAAGGTTTCCTCTATGTTAGAATAGCCCTACATTCATTGTATATTCTAGGTATTCAAAAACACTTTTAACATCAAATAAATGTGTCTCTTTTGGGGTTTATTGAAATCATGTACACATACACATAGTAAACATGATGTCTGGCCTATAAGTAGTAAATCAATCAAAACACCCAATTATTCCTCTGTAAGTAGTTAGATCAAAAGATGTCTCATTTTCATCATGATACAACTTACATGTAGAACTCATAGGTGTTTCATTCCTCTTAATGCCATCAAATCCATATCATTCCAAAATATCATTAGTATATTTACATTGATTTATAATAATAGCATCATTTTTTGTTTTGGAATATTTTAAATCCAAGAAAGTATTTATATTAACTCATAAAACTCATTTCAAACTCACTTTGCATCATTTTTTGAAGATCATATCATAAAAAATCGTTATAAGATCCTAAAATAATAACATCTACATATATATGAGCTATTAAAACATCTTTAGAAATTATTTTTATAAATAATGTCAGATCTACAAATCCTTTTCTAAAACCATTAGAAATAATAATGTTACTTATCCTATCATACCAAGCACATAGATATTGTTTCAAACCATATAAATCCTTAGTTAATTTTAATACAGGATATAGAAAATATGGATTTGTAAAACCTAGGGGTTGTTCAACAGAAAAATCCTTATTTATATTACCACTTATTAATTCAATTTTAACACTCATTTGACAGTGTTTGAAATCTATGTGTGTGGCGTAGGTAAGAAAAATTCTAGAGGCATAAAGCCTAGGTACAGGTGCGAAGATCTTCTCATGGTCAGATCATTCTTCTTGATTATAACCTTGTGAAAACAATATAGATTTTTTTCTGACTATATTTCTATCTTCATCTACTTTATTCCTAAAGACCAATTTAGATCATATGGTCATGGTATCTCTCAGTCTATCAACAAAATTCTAGACTATATTTATATCAAACTGATTATGCTCTTCTTTCATAGACATCACCAAAAATTCATCATTGATTTTATCATTGATACTTTTTTGTTCATATTTTGACAAGAATGCTTGACGTTCAACTTGATTTCTCATTGAAGCTTTTGTTTGTGTTCTACTATCTAAATCACCAACTATAGTATATGAGGTACTTTTTTTAAGGGATCTATTGGGTCTAGTAAAAGCAGGGATAGTTATTTCAGGTTTATCACATGGTTCTGCTTCATTAATTCTTGAATCTGGAGAATTTCTAGAAATGGATGTTTTTATAGAATCCATTATAGGATGGTTATAGGGTTTAACATTAGTGTCCATATTGGACATATCCTCTTCATGATATCCTTGTGAGGTCCTAGGTTCATGTGGATTTGATTCAAAAATCATGACATGTATAGATTCTCCCACACATTTGGTTCTCTAATTAAGTACTATATAAAATCTAAATGATGTTGAATATCCAAGGAACATTCCTTCATCACTTTTAGAGGAAAATGTATGAAGATTATTTTTAGTGTTTAGAATATAAACTTTATATCCAAACTCCCTAAAATAATTTACCTTGAGATTCCTATTATTCCAAAAAAATAAGGAGTTTTCTTAATGAAAGATATAATTAAGATTCTATTTATTATATAAAAAGTTTTATTAACCACTTCAACTCAGAAATAAATAGGTAGGTCATATTCATTGAGTACAGTTCAGGAAATTTCCTATAGAGATCTATTTCATCTTAATACTACACCATTCTGTAAAGGTGTCCAAGGGGAAGAGAAGTTATTCCTATATCAATTTTGCGAGAAAAAATATTCAAATTCATGATTTTTAAACTCAAGACCATGGTCACATCTTTAGAATTTAATTGTATGTCCACTATCATTTTCTAAAGTCGTAGAATACTTAGTACAATGAGAGTAAGCCTCACTTTTGTGAGCTAAGGAAAAGGTCCAAGTATACCTAGAGTAGTCATCTACAAGAACATAAACATAGTGCTTCCATTTGAGACATGAAGCTCCAGATGGAGCAAACAATTCCATGTGAACCAAATCTATAGGTTTACAAGTCGTAACTTATTTCTTTGGTTTGAAAGAGTTTTTACGTTTCTTTCTATTTTTACAAGGATTTCACACTCTGTTGTCTGGAAACTCTAGATTGGGATGGTATTTATCTAAACCATTTATGGTCAATTGTTCAAGGGAGTGTGCATTACAATGTCCTAGTATATTCTTCTAGAGCCAATACTCTTTATGAAAAGAACTTATATACGAAAAATTCCCCAATTCTCGTGTGTCTATGTTTACAACATATACATTGTCATTTCAAAGAGCAATAAATACTCAATTATTTTTTGCATAAAAAACATGAAAGGAATCATTTTTAAATTTTACATTAAATAAATCATCACATAGTTGAAATATTCTAAGGATGTTATATTTTAATCTATCAACATAAAGTACTTTTAAAATTTAAATAGAGTTAGGTTAACCAATATAGCCTAAGACAATAGTTTTTCATAACTATTGTCACCAAATGTGAAAGGTCCTCCATCAATATTGAAGAGATTCTTGAATCTTGAGTAATACCCTATCATATATATTGAATATCTCATGTACAAATACCAATGATTTATATAGGAACTCTTTTGGTAGTTAACCTACATAATAATTCACCCAAGAAATAATTTTGGTGCCCACATTTTTCTGGGTACAAAAACATTACTAATAAAGGCTTTAGAAACCCACAATAGACATATGGGTTTAATATATTTAGAATATAGTGTATTTGAAAAATAAACAGTATTTGGTCTATTAAAACATGATGTGGTAAAAGATTTTCCAGAACTCTAACTTTCCAAAAAATCACGATTTTTGGACATAGAAACATATTTTCCAAATTTAGTTATAAAATGTGTTTTAGATAAATTTATTTTTCCGGTATGGTATCATATTCCAATAGTATACCTAGGAGATATATGTTTACCAAGTTATTCAGTAATTTTATTTTTATGTTGGTGAATGTTTCCATATCCTTTTTAATTGATCATTACATAAATTTACATCATTATTTTCCTTTAGCAGTTGTTCATTATTATATTTCTCAACAGTATGATCCGATTTAATATTTTTAGAGAGAGCATGATGTTTCATTAATTATGTCTACTCATCCTTCAATTCATTACATGTTTCTTATAGCATATTACAATACTCAAACTATTCATCATTTTTCATAATTTTGGATTCAAATTCATCTCTAGAATAATAGGAATTAGGTAAAGGAGAGTTTAAGAGATCCTTTGATGTATTTATTATAAAGAACCTGTTTTCCATATATTCTTTATCATTTTGAGATTAAGTACATTCACTTGATCTTTACTCACAGGCACTCCATGTGACCTTCTTTTCTTTCATATATTTTCTATCTTTATACTCATACTTCTTTTCATATATTAATTTCTGACAGACATATTTGACATGCCCTCCCCTTTTCCATTCATAAAAAACTATTTCTTATAGTTTTACAGGATTCTTAAAATATTTTTTCCAATATACTTTGTTGTCATTTTATCTTTTATAGTTTGGTTTATTGAAGAACATTTTCTTTCTGTAAAATTTCCTAAAACTCTTGTCTAGTTGGTCCATTTCCTCATCATTGTTTGAATATGATTCTTCATTACTTTTATTCTCAACAACAGCTTGAACTTTCTCTTTTCCTTTCCTCTTATAAGTGGTAGTATTGAATGCTATATATTTTCTCTTTAGCTCTTCCTCCTCTTGATTCACCATTATTTCATATTCATACATCATTAATTTTCAATTTAGTTCCCTCACTAGTAGGTTATAAATGTCTCATGATTATCTTATTGATATTGATTCCCCTTTTTATCACTCTAGTAAGTATCACAGAATCCTCATGATCTTCTCCATTGATGTTACATCTCTTCCTAATGAAATCATGGTGTTCACAATTTCATTGAACCTGAGATACATATCAAAAATAGTTTCATCAGGTTTCATTATAAATTTTTAATATTTAATATTATAATTATTAAATCTTATCTCTTTCACATTAGTTGTTTTGTCATGGGAAATAGATAATGTGTCTCAAAACTCATGAGCCATTTTTAAGGAAAAAATGTGATTACATTATTCATCTTCTAGTGAACAATATAATGCATTCATTACATTACATTTATTATTATTGGCTATCTTGGAATGTTTATCCAATGTTTTTCCAGTAGTATCTGAGAGTTCATATTTACTTTCAAAAGCTGTCCAGATTTGAAATCCCATGCTTTCAAAATGTATTTTCATTTTAAGCTGCCACTGATCATTATTTGTTCCATAAAAAAATGTTGTCTATTCGTACCATCACCTTCTAATATATTTCCCATAATAAATTGTTTTTAAAATATTTCAATGAGTTAAAAATTTAGTATTAATCGATATTTTACAACCATTGAAATGAAACTTCAATCACCTTTGAAAAAGTTTGAAAAAACTTTGAAAACTGAAAATTTCCTAAAACCTCTAATACCAAATGTGTTTTGGAGTAGAGTACTCAAGAGGGGATTGAATTGCGTCCCTATAAAAATTTCTGTTTAATGATTCGTTCTTTAAAAATTTTCACAATTAAAAATGAAATCCATGTCAGTTTGTGGTGAATTTATAAGAGTCTGAAATGTTCAATTAATTATTCAAGAGATTGATTAGTTCTTAGCTATACTAATTAAAAGATTAATATTAATTTTTAATCTAACCTACTGGTATAAAACTATTATAAACACTTGCTAAACTAACTATCATATTTAGACTTTTTTTAATGTAATTGTTTATAAAACATAGTAAAAGATAAAAATAATAGACAAAGCGAAATTTAAAATAATAGAATCAGTATCAAGTCGATACATAGTCATCTCCACTAGGTGATCACCTAAAACCTATAAGTTTATATTAATAAACTAGATTGATCCACACCCTATATCAGGGTTCACAACAACATAAAAGGTTTTCCTTGTCTCCCTTTACCTCTACTATAGTTGTTCATGGGAAAAACAAAAAACTAGTCACATATGACCACTTCCACAGTTCTACATCAGATTAAAATGGACAAATAGATTCTCAGATTGATGATAACATGTATCCTCCAGTTATGCATAAGGGTCAGTGTGTGTAATAGAAAGAAGGGAACACTTATCAGAAATATAAAATAAATGAACAAAATAGAACTAATGATGTAGATATAGGATTTGAAGACTCTGTGAGTTGTATAGTGAAGATCTAGACTTGTTCGATGTAATTGAATAGAAGTTCGAGTCCTATTCTAGAATTTGACTCGAAAATAGAGTTTCGTAGCTTCTGTGTTCTTTATTATAAGAGTATGATATGTTTAGTTTCTAGTTCGAAAAATGTTCAGGTAAGCTCAGAAGATTTATCTGGACTTTTTGATCTCCCTGTATAATCCTTCTTTTTAGTTCTTGGGTTTTTGAAGTATGCTCGAGAGTTGCATGAGTTCTTACCTTTTTCGAATTATCTTTTCATACTGATATTCTATATGTGTATATGTATCTTTAATGCTCCAACTTGTTATACCTTTATCCTTCTAGGTCCATCACACATTAATATCTCCCCATTCTCATGTACCTCGTATTGTCTCATGAATATCCTATGAACATCATTAATTAATTTCAATAGGATTAATTTATTTAAATATGGATGTTAGATTTAAATTTGAATTAATAAAAATAAAAACTTTTTTTGTCTATTGGACAGTCATAAGTATTCGTGAGTTATTTTCATTGGTCTATCCGAATTGTTGACTCTTTGTATCGGTGAGGCTTTTCCATCTGTATCGGCGACTCCAGGCATTGGTGAGTCATTTGTACTATCGGTATATCTAGGCCTTGGTGATTCATCATTGGTGACTCATTTTAGACTATCAGTATATCTTCCATCGCTGACTTGGGCATCAGTATGTCATTTGTTCTTCCGGTTCATCACACACATGTGAGTCTCCCATCGGTGAGTCTCTTTTACTATAAGTGTGACTGATCATTGGGGACTTGTCCATTGGTGTGTTGTTTGTTCTATCGGTGAGTCCGGTGTCGTTGTATTCATCGATTGGTGAGTAATCATCATTAATTCTACCATTGGTGACTCCTATGAACTATTGGTGTTAGAGACTTTGAATAGCTTACAATGTTTCATTCTTATACAGAACAATACCATATTATGTGAAATTCCTAATTACATGAAAATATACACTTGTAAATATATTGAAACATAAATATCCATAATTTATTAACATATTGAAATTTATTATTCCATATGACATAATTTATTTATTTATAAATATTAGTTGACATGATTAACATCACTTAAAACATAATTTTTGAATTATCATGCTTTGTAAATTGGCATGATCTATTGTAATTAAAAGAACTTTCTCAAAAAGGGACCAATTGTATGTGTGATATAATCATTATGGGAAAATAATAACATCATAAATATTATATGTATAATTTATAGTCTTTAAATAGATCATTATTCCCAACCATGAAAGGTGGTAGTGAAAAAATGAATGGCATCAGTTCGCAAGGATTTAGTCAACCGTATACATGAATGATGATTTTATACACCATTTGAGGGATGCGTGTGAAGTGTTAGGTCATTCTCACAACATAAAAAATACAAGTACATTGAAGGTACTATATTTAATTTATAATAATGTTATAACAACAATTGATAGAGGTGTATAAGGACATAAAATAGTAACACTTTTAGAAGAACATATCCTCCTCTTCGAGTATTCTATTTAGGTTTTCAGTAATGATTCCTATGTTGGGTTTATAAAAACAATAAGCCATATAATATGAGGGATGGTAAGTTTGGTAGTGAATTGGGCATGGTATTCCAACCCTAAGTGGTTTAACATTTTTAAGCGTAGAGGATACAGGGAGGCCTTTTCAAGGTGAGGGAGAGGACCACTTCGCATTGTTGAAAAGAAATTAGGTGTACCTAACTTTTTACCCAAAATTGCTTCAATAATGCACAAAATTTGTCAAATGATGTTTTATGATATATATATGTCCTTAATATTTTGACCTATTTTGGGTCATTATTACACATTAAAATCAATGTTTAACAACTATGTAAACTCATTTAGACCTTAATCATTATAATTAATTTTAATTGTTCTGACTAATAATTTTGGTCAAAAATTAATTTACTCTTTTTATAAGTCTTAAATTAATCTATTTTTGAATATGGAGTCAAATATTGAATTTTAAACTAATAAAATGGAATAATTTAATTTAAAATTAACACCACATATGTGATGAGAAATATGGGTTTTAAAGTGAAAATGTTCAAAATTTAACAATGGTTATTATATCAAAATTCCAAATTAAAATGATTCTAATGACCTAAATTGGATTAATTTTCATATAATTTAACTATTTTGACCATAAAATCAATTCAAAATAAAATTTACCAATATAAATTATCTAGAAAAAATTGAAAGTTTAATATTAAAATTTAGAATATTCTCAGATTTTCTCAAGAAATGATGCTTTTCAGAAAAATACCAAAACATCAACATAAGATAATTTTGAAATTAGATATTAAAAAATGAATTTTTTTCAAATAATATTAATAAGGTTTTTTAAATTTTTTTAACATAAGTTTTCCATTAATAGTTGGAAAAACTACTTTTAGAAATATACATATTTTAATGCGTAAAATTGTATTTTTTCTAATCCTATGTCTAAAAATATATATGTGATGAATTTTAGAAAACAAAACTAATTAATATATGATTTATAAATTTCATTAAGGTCATCCACTAATAATAATTAAATTAATTTACTAGGATAAAATTCCTTTATCACATAAATACAGTTTTTATAAATAAATTTTATTTATATTCAATTGATATTTATATTCATTTCTAGTTAATTAGTATCCAATGAATTAGATAATATATTTTCATTATATAGTTAATTTGATTAATAAGTACCAAATTAATTTATAGGATATAATTTTTATTTTCAATAATAATAATCTAAAAATTATATTATTTGTTCAGTAAGACCCAATATTGTGTTTAACATAAGCCATAGAAGGAACTCATTGGTGTGTGTAACAAAAGATAAACTCAAAATTGTGTTTTATTTAAGATATATAATATATTGAATTTATTTAAAATATTAAATATATCATAGTCTAATATTTTTATATCCTTTCTATGCTTGATGATTCATGTTATACAGACTATCAAATATGATGTTCATATTTTAAAATTTCGAGGTGTCATACTAGTCCCATGCTATTTCATGATAAGAAATGGATGGTGGATCATCACCCTAGTTATCCATTGTTGGATCAAAATATAGAATTATTAGACAATAACAAGTAGATCTTTCATTATAGAAGATATGTTAGCACAAAACCTTGTTTTTCTCGACTTTATTTTCCTCTGGTCTTCACTGGATGAGTTATGGGATCTTTATACACTCATGATTATTTTACAGTCATGAAATTATTTTTTCTAATTTTTAATTACTTTCCCACTATTAAATTTTATAAATAAATTTATAATTTTTAATTATTTTGTTTAAATAAAAAATTTACTTCCATATTTTACATTTCAAACTAGTGGTATTTGGTTTATTTTATATGGATTGCATATAGAGTAATGTTTGGGATTCTATTAGGTTTGTTATACTCAAACCATACATACAACTTTCTGGTTTATCTAGTCTTTTTTTAATAATATCCTTAAATTTATGTTTCCAATTACTGTTGATGGTTGGTCTTGTTGTCATGGATTAGGTTTTAGATGATGTGATATTAAGTGATATAACCATTGTGTCACATGAAGATGGGTATCAATAGTGGATTATTATTATTATTTTACTTTATTATTATTTTCTTATATATATTTCCCCATTATGTTAAAATTTCATATTCCCTAATTGATTTTATGTCATTTGGGTAAATTTATGTACATTGGTTTTAATGATTTTGTTTCAAATTATTAACATTGTTTTTAGATTCTTTTTTATTTTAGTATTTTTTTAGTATTCATTTTATTTATTGAGTGTTTTATTGTTGGTTGTTTTTTATAAGAAAAGTATTTAGATCATGGAATCACAAATCTAGGATACCATCATATCAATTTGATCTCATTTTAATGTATTTATTATTATAGTAGAAAAACTATTTCCCCTTGGTAACATTTTACCCTTTGAACTATTTCCTATCCTAGGATGATATAGAATACAAATTTTCCTGATAGTAGAATAAATTGGGTATCAAGATAAGGTATCCCATTTAGGTTAGTTACATATCCTATATATCCTCCGAATGGAATGAAGGCATTCTATTTTTTTATAATAAACCTTTTAAGAGTTGAAGGGGGACCCATACATGGACTGTTGGCTTTATGACAATACATGACCCATAGGTCATTGTTGAATTAATACAGACTATAACTTCTTGGATCTTCTCCTACCCAACAATAGAATTGTGATTTCAGCTCTCCACCTTCACATGGTTGTTTGTCTAGGCATCATATTCATTCACATACTGAACTAGATTGTAATTTTATACCCTCTCTTTCTTGTAAATCAGTTAGGTTCTGCTCTGGTGAATGATCTTGCTCTAAATCCTCATATAGAGTCTTCTCCTTGTAGATTATTCATAATACATGTAGCCCAATTAGATGAGTCCCAAAATCATTGAGGTGTCTATAAGTCCTTATGGTGTCTTGAACGCCTTGGTGTGACCCAAAATCCTTATTGTCCTGAATGACTTGGGTGGTTCGAAGGCCATGAAGGGCTCGAGGACTAAACTGGTGGCCTGAATGCTCAAAAGGATGAAACGTTTCATCTATTATATTAGAAAAAAATATATATGCAATGGTACATATTACAATTCTTACTTCTGTGCCTAATAGAGTTTTGTTACATAACCCAAATATTGTGTCTCCATCTAGATTTGATCACAGGTCTCTTGGATGCTCTTGTCGAGTCCTCACCATCAAGGCTAAGGCTCTTGTGCTACTCACCCTATTTATTATTTTCCAAATCCTTAAGGAAATAATTATAGTTACTATGAATGTTTTAAAGATATATAAGTGATTAATATCACGAGTAATAATGATTTCTCCCATGTAATGTATTAATGATATATATATTTATTCTCTTGAGACTACTAAACTTATGACACTTTGTATTGTGGTATATGTATTATGTACGGTTTTCATAAATAACCATACGATCTGGGATACTATACACATTTTTTTTTATAGAAGTGGGTGGTATATATAAGATTTGATGTTGAAGATATAAATAATAGATAGATGGAGTTCTTTTATGAGGGACCATCTATATTTTTATGAGGTGCATTATGATATTCAAACACTGTCTTTGGGTTAGTTATGCTTATACAGAATTTGGGAAATAAATTAATTAAAATATTATAATTATGAACAATACTATATATATTAATAGAATTCAATAGACTATTTATGGAATCTTAGGATGATTAGAGGATCTTATTGTTCATTAGATACTGTTTAACCTTGGTTACCCCTAAGTGGTTCTGGATGGTGAGAAAAAGAAAAGGTATTATTATTCTGATTCTATGATTATCATGTATGGATAATGTTAATAATTATTTTTGTGAGTGGTTATCTTTCATTTTCTCTAAATTATATTTAATTCATGAATTATACATTTATTTTTTTTATTAATTTATCTTTGATTCAATATTGTGCATGATTATGTGGTTCTAATTTTATTTTATAGTTTTCCATGTATTTGTAATGGTTATTTACTCTTATTTAGATATTTATACCTTGGTTCTAGTTAGAAACCTATATCTTATTAGAGTTATAATTTTTGTGTCACACATGGTTTTATCATTAACCTAGGTTGTGTTTTTTTTGAATTCAAGAGATGAAATTAATGTCATCCATTTTCGTTAATATATTTATATAGCTATAATTCATGATTGATTTCAGTTATATCTGTTATTATTTAATTATTTTCAGGAATGGGTATTTTTTTATATTCAATATTTTTATACCCATTCACTCGTGATTTTCATTAATTTCATGTTTTTTATTTTATTTTTTGTATATTATGTTTATAGATTTCAATTTCATGGATTAGAATTCATTATTTCATAGTCATTGGTATTGGATTTTCTACTGGAGAATATTTCCCCCAAGGTGTGTGTTCTTCCCTTATCACGGATCGACAAGCTCCAATTATTTGACATGAAATTTTTATGGTATGAGGAAGTAAAGGCCAATGTTTTTCATGATTTTGGGTTTAGACATTGAAATTTTTATATAAACATAAAAATGAAAATATGATATTTCAATTTTAAAATCAAAAAATACATTTCAAAATTAAAAAAAATACAATTTAGTCATTTTAATAAGTCTTAGAAAATATATTTATGATTATTTATGAACTAATAGTTTAAATCTAGAAATAATTATTTTTTATTTTTTATATATGGAAAATTAATATGTTTTTGAAATTATAGTTGAAGTCCAAATAAATTTCCATGGTTTCTAAAAATATGGCTTATTTACATGGTTTCAAAACGATAAAAATAGTCTTATTTATATTCATTTTTTGAATCCATACTAATATATCAAGTTATTGATACAGTTTCCAAACTATGTCCATAGATAGATATAGTCTATATAATTCCATCATTGATTGTAGACCATGAGAATAGTTAGTGTGTTGTAATTTTTATCAATGGTTTATAAAACCATGGATGAAACCTACTATCATGGTTTTATTCCATATTTCAATGTTTGTATAAAATAATATTATCAATTATTTTAAATAATTTAACTATCACAAAGATAATATTATTAATTCTATCATCTGCCCATTTTTTTGATTTGTGTTTTTAATTATTCTGTTTCTGAAAAAACAATGATTTTATAAAATTAAATATTCTAGACTAGTCATTTGACATATTACACATCCTAGAAAATGTGATATTTCTATTTGTCTAATTATTCATCTTATTAATTTTATCCTAAAATGTTTTATATGTATTTTATTTATATTTGAGTGTATATAATCATAATTTTATATATTAATAATAAATAAATATTATAAAACAGTATTTAACCTTATCATATAATACTCTATATAGAAATCTAAATCTATGAATACAAAATCTGGATTATAACTACATTTATATTTTATTTTTTTAAAATATACCCTCCATGATTTCCAAAAAAACCTAATTCACAAAAAATAGAATATTTCTAGTGGTATTTCCCATTCAAAACCCTAATTTTTTTATTATTCAAATACATTTTCACTTAAATTTCACATCATTTATGTAATAATAGGTCGGTATTTATCCATAACAGAAGGTTTTTTATCTATACCAAACATGGGGTTTTGTAGTCAAAAAATTGCACCGTTGTTGATAACGCCTTTCATTACAATTATAGAACCAATCATAACATTTAACTAACAACATTTGTCCAAAAGGTATACACTATATGTTTTAACATCCATATTTCTATAATGTTTCTTTAAGAAATTGACACCCACTAAAAAAGAAAATAATTGTAATTATTTTTTTGAAAATGTTTCGATAAACCCGAAATGTATTTGCATGGGATTAAAATTACTTTTATCTCCTACAGTTATGTTATTATCCTGTCTTTGTCTAAAATAAAAACATATTATCTCCCATGACACATATGGATAGAACCACATGGGTCCATAACTCACTCCTTCCTTGCAGTTTTTCTATATATGTTTAAGAAATATAAATTATTATAAAATGTTTTAATAAATTAAAAATGATTTCCACTCTTTTAAATAATAAATTTAATCATATTATATCATTTTATGGTATAATATTCATGTTTAAATAGTTAGTAAAACATAAAAGGGTGCTGAATAAGATCATAACCATTTTAAACATCCACCCAATGATTGAAAATTACTAATGGATCATTATCTGTGGTTAAAAATAACAAACCTAAAAAAATATTACATGGTAGTTGTATAAAATAACATACCAAAAATGAATATGAATATTTACACAGTTCACCATGTGTGTGATATATCAAAGGCATATACCACTATCTATTACATATACTAACTCCTACATTATAATATATTACTATCATGTTCCCTAAAAAAAATACCTTGGCTAAATGATCTTTTCATTCAATTAGGGAATACATCATCACATTATTTACTTTAGAACATATAGAAAATAATATATCTTCAAATTAAACATTATATATTCTTTCACCTCAATTAAATGGTCTTTTATCTCCCCCACTATGATTTTGAACTCTTTAACAAATTATTCCCTACTCCTTATATTAAACATTCGGAATAGACATATATTTTTTTATGTATATATCTATATACATGTTGACATTAATATAATACTAATGTTCCCAATGTGTAATGATCTATTGAGATACACTTCCTTTATGTGTAAAATATGTCTCATATTCATTGTCAATAACTCTAGATGACTGAAAAAAATATTTCTCATTCATTATACAAAAAATCAAGATTCCAAAATCAATAAGAGAACATTTTAGATGCTAATTCATCAAATTATTTACTACATAGCATGCTATTTGATAAATTATATATTGTGTTTCAATCCCAAATAGAGATATGTTTGTTAATAATATATGTTTTTTCCACTTTTTAAATTTTGGTAGACAATGATTTCTCCAATACCTATAACATATGTTACATTTTAGATGGATATTGTTTTTGTATTTTTCACTTATAATGTTTTCAATTAGGATTAACTACATACACCACCATATTTAAAAAAATTATTTAAGGATGGTATATATATCATTTCATATAATAAACATCCCTATATTAAAATAATTGTTTTGAGAGACAGGTTCATATATGTATCTCATATTTTTCATTCCATGCACAAAAAAATTTTAAACTCCTAAAACAAAAAGCAGTGTAACACCTCAATGTTTGGAACCTAATTCCATTTTTGTTATCCAAACCAATAAAATAAATTGGTAATTAGAATTTTTATTATATGATATCATAAAAAAATCTATTGGGAAATGAGATTCATATACACTATACCCATATACATAGTTATGTTGTGATAAAGTCATGTATTATTGTATTATGGTTTTTCTCTACCTTCATGTCACAAGAAATACCAATTTAAAATGATTTCCATGCTACATCAAACTCCACTCTTTAACTAGATTTAAATATATTATCATTGTCTTTGATTAAAACATGATAAATTTTATAACTAGAACACATATCACATCTTGAAATCATCCATAACATGTGAATCATTTCCATCATAGTATTTTTTTTCAATGATAAAAATATTATATTACAACTAACTAAAATATCAAAAATCCACATATCTAAATAATAATATAGAGTAATACATGTTTTGGAAACAAATTATCCTAATTATGGTATAATATAATAATATTCAAATGGTTGTATTATACTAGTTAGTATCCACTACCTTTATTTATTTATCTACCATAAGTTTGGTTCCTATTGAAGATATAATCTATATATTTATACACACCTTAATAAAAATGTTCTTCTGAATTGTTTCTATATACTTTAATTGTGAAATTAATTTAACTTATAGATATTTTAAAACTTATAGGTTATGATTGAAATTTAGTTTCCCTATAGGGGTAGTTAAAAACTCTTATTCTATTTGGGTAGTGAATAGTTCCCAATTATAACTTTTTATTCCCCAAAATACAATATATTCAATATAAACATAAACCAAAATTCTAATATTACATCCCATCTTATGATATACTCATAGTAATTTTTAACATATTAATTCTCCTAATATGTATAATAGAGTACTTTTATATAACAATTTTTACTTTATTATCATGTCTACACTAGTAACAACTATTTGAAATGTTTATAGAAATTAATTACTTATTATTTCATACCCTGTACAATGATTCATTTTATAAGTTTTATTTCATAATAATTTTCATTTATACAAATTATAGTTGCATTATATTCATTGTCACCATCAATTCTCTTTTCACGGGATCAGACATAACATTAATCAGGTGTTGCGCCATTTTTTGATGATTTTGTTAAATATTGTTTTTTAACAATTTTAGGGTTTCTAAAAAAAATTAATCATAAAATATTTTACTCTAAAATTTATTATTGATAATATTTACCTTTATTTATTTCCATGTTTTGAACAAAACACATTCATCCAAATTCACAATATTTACTCACAGAAGCTTTTCATTAATACCTCAACTTAAATAGGGAACCATTCTATCATTGTTGTAGAAATCTCTTATTTTTATGTAAATCATATTTTGATGTTAGACCTAAAAAAATATCTTTGATTTATAGATTATATTGATAAATATCATTGGATATTTGTTTATTGTTACTACCCAATAACCTATTTTAATTGGGTCTTATTATAGTGGAAAATTGATAAATAATGTCATTATTCTATAAATATTTCATAATTTAGTGACATATTAACTAATTATTACCAAATAAACTTAGGATTTTTGTTATCTTAAACTTCTAATAATTTCCCATTCTTTTATACCTCTTGAGGAAAGAAAGAAAATAATTTTATTAATTCATTTCCATGACTCATCCAATTGGACTATGTAATTAACAAAATAGTATAGTTTCTCATTTATTATTATGTTCCTCATTATCATATAGAAATAAGTGTAAATAAGATATAATTCCTCAATAGTGATTTTATTTATAGATTTATGAAATTTGACTTAAAAATTACACTTTTGAACTACCTAAAAACATGATCCTTATCTCTTCTCAATTATTAAACATCTCTAATATCATTAGTTTTCATAATATATTATAAACATAATTAGTTAGCATATAATAATCTCATTTGAGGTAAACTATTACAATTTTTCTTTGATGGTAACTAGACTCCTTCTCTCCATCAATTCCATTCAAATTTTCATGAGTTATTCATCCTCTCATGAACATATTTCCATGTCTACTTTTGATCATATAACCATTTGGTCTTAAATTTACATTCATTTCTAAAGTAAAATAACCAAATAAAATATATATGATTATGTTATATTACTTCCAAAAAATAATGTATCTATTTTTTATTCTTCTTAACCGCTAATACATAATCTTCTTATAAATTTTATTTTTAATTCACCCTAATTTTTTATTTTAATTTACCTTTCACGATTGATTAATTAATATTTGTCAAACTGATGTTTCCAATTATATGATAGTAACATACAAATTAAAAAACTATATGAGCCTTCACTATCATTGGATATGTATATTAATTTATCCAGATGTGCTATGTCATTATTCAATATTTTATATTTTTTCTCCTAAAAGAATATATATATTTTAGAAGTTGTAAATTTATTTTATAATAGTTTTACCCAAAGAGTGTTTTCATTTATTTTAAACATAAATGTGATTATTTAGTCTCATATGATAATATGAGTAATCCTTTATCTATACTTGTAATGTTTATGATTTCCCTTAACATATTATTTAAAATATTATTAGACAATAAAATTAATTATGACTATATTAATTACGAGTAAAGAAACAGTCCAATAAATGTATAATGAAAATAATATGATATTACCATTCATAATCCAATAAAACCCATCTTATGGATCGCTTATAGGAATCTGTAATGTTCACATAGACATCATAAAAGTAGCACCTTCTTTGAGAGAAGGTAGATTCTAGGTTTCTATTAAATGAATTTCCAATACATTTCCCCAAAACATTTTTTTTCAATTTATCATCTATACTAGTGTTGATAGGTATAATTTTTAATGTGAAACAATAACAAGCATACCATAAAACATAATTTCCCAAAAAAATTCGTTGGCTAATTATATAACCATTTTCCTCTTTAATGCCTCACATAGATTAGCTTGAAGATTATTAATAGAAAAATGACCATACTTATTATATATTTCAATTGTATATTCTCTGATTACAAAATAAATCATTTTAATAGTTTAAATATCTAGGAAATATGGTTTATCAGTCCAAATTATTGATTCCTTTATAAATTATAGTCAAATATTAAATAGTTTTGATATCTTATTTAAATATTCTCTTCAAATTAGTAGTAATACAACAACATTTTTCATCATTAAAAATGTTAAATAAAAATTTTAAAAAAATATTTATTATTATTTTTCTAGTTTAAAATTATCATTTTAAATTTTAATTTCAATTTCATTATTTTCATAGGATCTATGTTTTTCAAAATCATCATGAGTACATTCAAAATTAACATCAATATCGATTATTATAGTAACTTTGGCCTCACCACCACTTGTTATATGTTTTTTATATTATTAACCAAGTTAAATATCCAAATTATAATTATTATAATCAACAAAATTTTCATCATAACATATATCTATATCTCTTTCATCATTTCTATACACTTTTAAAAAACAATTCATTACATCAATTTTTATTGTGATTAAAAATATTTCTATCCAATTATTTTTTGATTGTATTCTTTTAAAATTATTCTCATACATCTACATCTCTAGATTACATGGGTCAAATATTAAAAATATAACCTATCTTACATATGTAAAACATTATATGGCTATTTTTTCTTGAAACATCAATTTTACACTCATCAACTAACTAAAGAAAAATTCCATCAATTCATGGCCATCTTCAACTGACATATCAACTATTGTGATTGTATTAGATAAATGAAAGAAAATATCATGGGAACATTAGATAATATTTTTTACACAATTTCCCAATAAAATAAAATAAAAATCTATGATTCTTTATAAGTTATCTTTTAATAATATATTCAAGTAACATTCCTCAACAATAAACAACTCAATTTTAAAAAAATGGAACCCCGTATGAAGTTATTTTTAACAATAGAAACCTTAGTAATATATTCTCCATGACCCCCCATATAACCAACCACTTCTAAAAATATGAAAAAAAATTAAATCCATAGTCACACATGAAAAAAGTTTATTATATTTATATCAATTTCTAATAATATATATTTATTATTATATATCTTTTGAATCATCGTCATTAATAGAGTTCTGCATAAAAGGTTGAATGATTAATGTAATTTAGTCTTAACATTAGTCTATTATTTGTTTGATAAAACTCTCTAATTGAATTCATTGATTTAGAATCAATTTCCAGTGAATATTTTCCTTTTCTAGGGATAATTTTATATATATCATCTAAAACTAAAATTATACAAATATCAACTACGTAAAATTATGTACTAAGAGACCTTATATAAAGTTTCAATCTATTATTTACCAACTAAAAAACCATAAAAATATAAACCCCACTATGTTTAACTAGAAACTCTTAAAAGTAAATAAAATATTTAAAACTGAATTAAAATATGTAGTCTTACAAATAAATTTTTTATACCAATTAATGGTGGGTATATAAGGGTCCAAAAAAATAATGGACTGAGAGGTATTGAATAAGTTTTTTTTAAAATATTTTAATCTTCCAACTATAATTTATAATGCCTAATGGATATTGTATCAATTTGTTTATAAATAACTTCAATTAATAATAAATAATAATAAGATGAGATAGCATGAATAGAAGGAATACTTTCCTTTATGTGGTTAACTCAGTATAGGCCACATCCATTCCATATATAATTATTTTCTTCATATAAAAATCCACTATAATTACCATATATAATAATTAATATTTGATTCATTTTCTAACCAAAAAATTATTCCACACAACCTTTAAAAACGTATAACATGTTACATGATAAAAATAGTTAATGAACCATACAAATAAATAACATAGTCAATAATGAAAAACCTTATTCATCATAATCACTACCATATAATTTATTAAAAAACTATCTATTATCTTCTAATTATCATTAATTTTTTTAACTTAGGTAATATCCTTTGTAGCTCTCCTACTATGATTCTACTATATTCAACTAACTCTTCGGTACACCTCATATTAAACACTTGTGCCTGACTTGTATTCCTCTATATTTTAATATTAATGAATGTAAAAAATAATATATTATAAAGTTCCTTTTATAAAATTACACAATGTTATAATATTCATTTATATCTATAATGAATGCTTCACTAGAAGTAATCAATGAAAACTATAATTATTTAATCACCTCTCAACTAGTACATGTGGTTTCTATCCATTTATTTGGTTTCCATTTTTATCCAAAAAAACTTGTGTATTAATGATTATGATATATATATATATATATAAATTACCAATATCATGTTATTAATCCAAAACATGTAACTTATAAATGATATTGTATGGCCTCCTCATTTTACAGAATAGTTTTTTTTCATTTAGAAGATTACATTTTACGAATTTACAACATCAAAATTTTCAAACCATTAAATGTTATTTTACTAATAATATGATATGGTTAACTTATGTGATGTAATATATTTAGTTCACATTTGTGTTATATACATTTTCAATAAAAAATAAGAACCACACCTTCCTCTAACTGCATATCATCAATCATGGTCAAATTTATATTATGATTATTACATGTCTTCAACCATGTTTTATATTAAGTTAATATATCCACTCTAAATTATTTTATATAGTAGGTGTATGAAAGGATGTACCTTTTTTAATTACCTATTTTAACCATATCTCCAACCATTATTGGATTCTGGGATATCTATAGAGACATTAAATCTATATAGATTTCAAAAAGCCTTAAAAACTCAGATTAATAATAGCATATTGTTGAGAACATAACAATATAAACATTATGAAAATATATGAAGTTCATGACTAATAATTATTATCCTTAGAATAACTTATCAAGAATATTTGTATGATGTGGAATTTTTATAAATTATACTCATATGTATTGTGATGTTTCATGAAATGAAATTCACTTGATATATATAACTATTTTTCATGGCCTTAAACCCATGGATATTTCCTCCTAATAAGGAATGTCCAATTATTTTTTGCTCCACGTCTCATAAATCACCACATCGATATAATTGTTCACAATTGATAATCATACAACACTATCACCAAAATACCTTCTAGGTATTTCCATCATTCATAATGTGGGAAACATATCCATATTATAAAAAAATATTATATGTTTAAAACATCACATGATGATAAAATTTACCATTCATAATACTTATATATCTATCCACAATTGGTACAAAATATAATAACACATAAAATAGAAAATTAAAATATTCCAAAAATAATTTATTTTAATGTAATCAAGTTTTTACAATGATAACACATAAATAATTTTCATTCATATTTAGTCTTTATTATTTTATTTTAATTATTATCATTTTATACCCTCTTTGTTCAATCCCTCATCTATGATTAGGACCCTCAACCTCTGAAGTTATAACACTCAATCCACTACACGCTACAGATATAATTTCATTATAATATTATATGGGGAATCAGAAAGAACCATTCATGAAAGTAGTGATAAAATATTTTTATTCCAATGATTAAAAAACCAACATATAAATTTTCTATTTCAAACATTATAGAACCCGTGTAGATTAAATATATTTATTTCAAACTAATTGTTTTTTTTTATACGGACTCACTGAACCTCTCATACAACATATTAGAGTAATGATAAATAAATAATCATCAAAAAAAATATTCACGAAAATAATGAAATAACTTGAAAATAGAAGAAAAAAATTGATGATAAAGAATGTTTTACTTCTAAAAATATTTTATATTAATGATCACAAAAAATTATTAAAGTGTTTGAGTATTTAATTTAGTTAATTAAAGTTAGTTATGATGAAATCTTGTTATAATATTAAACTAACCTCTAATTTTTCATAAATAAGTCTTAAAATAAATTTTGAAATTGTGATGGTGTCTAAAAGAAGCAAAGGAGGTCATTCATGGAAGTGGAGGAGAAAATTTTTTAGGCTGCTGCATAGAATGACCACTTCCACATCGTGCTTGTAGAATCTATGGTTGATAGGTAGAATGGAAGGCCCAAAAAGGGAAATGGAAAATGGAAACATCTATATTTATTTAATCCATATATGATAAGTGGAGTAGAAATAATAAATGAAAATAGTCAGGTGGCCATTCCCATGGTCTCACTACTATAAAATAGGTCTTCAACGCACTAAGAAATGACTATTGTAAGTTATACAGAAGTCATAACTACCGGAGCATGACTAAAAGCTCTATGAATTTCTCACTACTAAAGAATAACAGATAAAGGTTCCCTTTATGGATACATTTAGAAGTTCTAATGTAGGGTTCCTTTATCAATTCTTATAAAAGTTTTGATAATGGACCCATTTATCTACACTTGTAAAAGAGATGATAAAGCAATACTTTATCAGCACTGGAAAAAGAACTGATAAATGACCCAATTAATAGTGCTGCTAAATTCACTGAAAAAGGTCCCCTTTATCGACACATTTAATAGCTCGCCTAATGGGAAATACTGGATTTTTATCTAATATTACACTAAATCTCTAGAAGCACCAACAAAAATAAGAAAAATAAAGTCCCTATACATAATAGAAATGAAATAAAATTTACGACACAAATACAAGAAAAATATATATATTATATTCATTTCAAACATCATTTTATGTAATTACATTAGTAAGAAAATGTTGTTATATACATTCAAAAAATCATTATTCCTTTCACTTTAGACCTTAACCCCAACTCATTATATTTAAAAATAAACCACCCTTGATTCTGAAAAATAATTCCCTTATATGTGAAAAAATATTAAAATATTTGTAATAGTATAAATAAATTAATTAAATAGAAAGTGTTTATTTCATTCTAAACATTTATTCATACCGGGAAAATTGTTTATCATATATAGTAGTGGTTGATTCTTACATGTCGCACCGTTTCTTATCCATCATCAAGAATTAGAACTATGAAAATTAAATAAATATGTATATGATATAAATGATATGGAAATTAATTAATTAATGTAATTTAGAATGATGAGAAAAAATTATTGGATCGTTTACTCAGTTTTGGTGATGTGAAGCATGTTTTAAACTAAAATAACCCTTTTATATTGAAAAGCCGTACTTGGAGGGATATTAGTCACACCATGTGTGAGATTGAGGTTTGAATGATTCCTAAATGTCTCAATTGACTTATGGATTGTTTTCCTATGGTATTAAAATAATCTAAATATGTTTCTTGGTTTTGAGTAAATAACCTTTATTGTTTTTACTGAAATTCCATTTTAAACATGAAACCCACACATTCAGTCATACCAGTCACATAATTTATCATTTTTACTTGGTAATGATTCATAAATGTCTCAAATAAATTATGAGTAATTTTCCTAAATTATCAAGATAATCCAAGTGCATTTTCATTGTTTTAATGAGTGGCACTTTTTTATATAAAATGTCAATATAAAACTAAAAACAAACACTTTGTGTCATACTGGTAACATCATATATCATATTTAGGCATGGTTAATTCCTACATGTTAAAAGTGACTAGTATATCATTTTTCATAAATTATAATAAAAATCCTAATGTGTTTTCTCAGTTTTGAGTATCTATGTAGTCATTTTTACTGAAATTATATTCAATTTTTAAAAAAAAGATGCACTTGGAGTCATACTAGTCACACCATTTATCATATTTAGGTGTGGATGATTCCTACATATCCCAAATGACTTATGTATTATTTTTCGAATGTATCTGAACAATGTGATTTTTTTTCATGATCTTGAGAACGTTATTTTCTTTTTTACAGAAAATAGTATTTTAAACAAGAAACATGATCATTGAGTCATACAGGTCACATCATGCATCATTTTGTTGTGAGATGGATTCCTACACATTAAAAATAAAATATTAATATTTCCCCTTAATTATAAAGACAATATGAGAGTTTTTTCTTTATTTTCAATGAGGGATTATTTTTGGACTAAAATGTCTATTTTAAAATGATAACAGTCACTTTGATTCATATAAGGCACATTTTGAATTATATTTATGTGAGGAAAATTTATGAACATCAAAAATTTCTTATGGATCATTTTCATGAAGTATCAATAAAATAATAATATTTTTTCTCGATTTTGATTATGATAGTTCAATTTTTTACTAAAATGAATATAAATTTTAAATAAAAAGATGAACCTGGAGTCTTTTAGGTCTCACTATTCACGTAATTGATATGGGGGTAATTCCTAAACATACCAAATGACATATGGACCATTTTCGTAAACTATCAAGTCAATATGAATATGTTTTTAAATTTTGGATTATTTTAGTTGTCATTTTTTTACTAAAGATTCATTTCAAACTAAAAACATGCACATTGATTCATCCCAGTCACATCATGCGTTGATTTGATCTGATACAAATTGCAACACATAAAAAAGGAATTATGAATCATTTTCTTATATTATCAAGATTATATGGGTGCATTTTTTTGGTTTATAGTGAGTTACAATTTTGAACTAAAATGTAAATATTTGACTGATAATGAACTATTTGTGTCATACTAGGAACATCATGAATCATATTTAGGTATCGATGATTCAATATTTCAAATTTCTCATATGTATACTTTTTTTAAATAAAAAATCAATATGGATGAATTTTATATGTTTTTAAGTATTTCAATTTTCTTTTTTACAATAATTAATGACAATTTTAAATAAAAAGAGGCACTTGGAGTCATATTGGTCACATCATGTATCAAATCGAGGTAAAGATTATTATTATACCAACCAACATACTTATGAATTATTTTAATTAATTATCAAAACAATATGAATGAACTTCATTTGTATTTACTCCATCACTTTTCATTTCCACTAAACTTTCATTTTAAACTTGATACACAAACATTGAGTCACCCTGGTCACATCATGTGTCGGTTTGATGTGAGACTAATTTAAAAAAAATGAAAATTGAATCATGAATTATTCTTCTTAAATTATCAAGACAATATGACCATGTTTGTTTTCTTTCATTGAGTTACACTTTTTCAACAAAAATGATAATTTTATACTCATAAATGATACATGGAGTCATAACAAGAACATTGTTTAACAGATGAAGGTTCAGATGATTCCTACACATAAAAAATAATTTTTGGATCATTTTTATAATCAGTATTAATAATTTGAATATGCTTTACATGTTTTGATTCTCTCATTTGTTTTTTTACAAAAATTAATGTAAGTTTTAAATAAAATGATGACCATTGATTCATACCGGTCAGACCATGAATCATATTGAGATTTAGGTAATTACTACATGTCCCAAATTACATTTGGAACATTTTAATAAAGTATAAAAATATTATGATTTTTTTCTGAAAATTTTTGATTATGTCACTTTTGTTTGATACTAAAATAAAATTTTATATTTGGAAACATGATTTTTGGGTGACTGATTTCTACATGTCCCAAATGATTTAGGAATAATTTTAATAAATTATCTAACCAATATGAGCATGTTTTCATTTTTTTTATGGAGTGACACTTTTTGAACTAAAATATAAATTTTAAACTGGTAATAGACACCTTAAGTTATTCTAAGAACATTGTGTATCAGATTGAGGTGTGGATGATTCCTATACACCAAAATGACTTATGGATCATTGTAATCATGAACTAACATAGTACTATTGTGTTTTCTATCTTTTTAGTTTGTTAGATTCCTTTTTTACTAAAATTAAAGTCAATTTTAAATAAAAACATGTACTTGGAGTAAAACCTGTCACACTGTGTGTCAGATTGAACTGTGGTCGATTCCTACATGTTATAGGTTATCAAAAAAAATATAAACTCCCATTGTATACAATGTTAAAAAATATTTATTTGTTGAACCTTGAACCCTGCATAGTGAGTCGATTTCTTAGTAGAAAATGGTTTTTTTGGGTAAGAGCATCAATATAGTATGCAGTGTTGGAAGTTAGATAAAGAAATCCAATGTAATTCCTGGTAACATTGTTAGAAATTAACATGTCATCACTATTGTAGATTTTTAGAGATAGTTAAAAAAATAATTTTACTTCCCTAAAGATATGTACATAAAAATAATAACATATTATATATAAATTATATGGAAATAAAAATAAAAATAATCGATAAAATGATAAAAAAATTAATTAAACAAGTAGAATAAATTCAAATTTCCATGATGGTTCTGTACATTTTTTATCATTTCCCTGTTCTCATTGTATCAGTTGTATCCTTGATGTCCAATACCTCATGATCGTGAGTAATTTTGAATAAACCATCCCAAATAGAAGAAATCAATCTAAATATATAAGAAAACAATTATTATTTGAGTAATACTAAAAAGAAATAAAATAAAAATATATATGAAACAATACAATAATTCTATAGGAAATGATTTTTTGTGAAAACATCAAGATTATCTAAGTGATTTTTCATAGGTTGTCATGACCCATCCCTCAGGGGCCATGCTGTGACTACACCAAGCCCGCCTTCCATAGGCAATGGGTTGGCAGCAAGCACCAAAAGGTGTATTTCCTAAAATAGGATGTCATTGCCTTTATAGACTGTAAACTCACACAATCAAAGAAAGAATAAAGATACAAGTACAAAGTAAACTATATAGTAAAATGGGTGTGTACAAAAAGTAAAGTGGACAGAATACAAGACCAACTGGAAAGTACAAGTAAAACTAGAATGTACAAGTAAAACTTAAAACTGCTCCTATGAACACCCGCCAAGGATCCTACTTGAAGGGTAGGTACAACTCTCGAACGGTCATCTCTGTGGATTGTTTCATATAAGGTACACCTTTAAGAAGTCTCCAGTCCAAGTCCCCTCATCCATAGTCAGCGTTGTCTGTCGTCTACACCAGACACAAAAAGGTGTGGCCGTAACCCATGCAGGGTTAGTATAAGAATACTCAGTAGGGACCCTGAGACCCCTAAAGGTCTCTCAAATCCAAAAATATAAACCAGAAAACATGGAAAACAAAATTTAACCCTACTTAGGTATCTGCCCATACATATACCTAAGTTATCAGGGTATACTCATCTCACACAGGAGGGGATAATACCACAGTGATAACACCACGAAGGTATAGTAAAAGACAGGTACACCATGAAGTTATAAGACTCACCTCACATAGGTATAAGTGATTTTTAGAAGTACAGATTATTAGTCAGGAAGCTATATCATCTATTATGTCAAGAGGAACTACTGTTGATTATATAGAGTATGACCCATATAGGATCAATAGGTACCATCCCACGCAATTACCCACAAAGGATCTGACCCACACAGTATTGGCATATGCAGACCCGCGCATGATCGTTGAGTGCTAACACACACATGATCTGACATACAGAGGATCAGTATACGTTGGCCCACACAAGACCACAGGGCGCTGACCCGCACGGGATCTTACCCACATAGGACCGATATGTGATGACCCACACATGATCACTGAGCGCTGACCCACATAGGATCGAGAGGTAGTAACCCCCACATTGACCCACACAGGATCCGACTTTCCTAGAGTCAATAAGTAACTAACATCCGTATTAACCATCTCCAACCTCCACATCATAAACAGCAGCTAGATTCCTTGCACCCAGTGTACTCGAGTTCAGTAGAATCTGTTCCTAGAGATATCATTCATACCCCAACCACCAAAAAGTCCCATGGAGAATTATATCAAAGGACTGTCATGTCAAATGAGACCCAACACAACAGGGATCACGTCAATCAGATTCCCAGTCTGTATGTTATTAGTGTTTCCACTCTGAGGGCTTGGTTGGATTAGGGGTTCGATCCAACCTGTACGTACTCCAACATTACCCAAATCTCAATTGGAGTAAACCAAAATGACCATCTCAATCCAAGAATTCTGGTGCTATAGGCGGTTGGTAAAATAGATACTTAGTTCTCAAGATATGTTCACAAAGGTGAAACTGGGTCTAGATGGGCCCGGGTCCGGTCCGACCGAGGTCTGATCCGACCTGGTCAGACTGACCTAGCCCGACTGGCCAGAGCCGACCAAACCCGATTCGGGCCTGGCCTGGCCCGACCTGGTGGTGCGGCCCACTGGCCGTGACCTGGTGGCGGGCCCGCGGTCTGGTGACTCTTCCCTTGCTGACACCAGGGGGATCCCCCCCAGTTTACGCAAATAGTCCAGAAGACCTTTCGGTCTCCCAACCGACACGTGGGACCACTTGCCGGTCCTGCTCTGTTTGACACGACCGACCAAAATGATCGGAATGTTCTCCTCCCAGCGGCACGAATGTGTGCCACTGATCCACCTACGAATGACTAGATGCCGACCGCCCTCTGACCTCAGCTGTGGCCCAGTGGTCACGACCTACTGCTCCGGTGGCGCAGATGCATGCCACTGCTCAGCCACGTGGCTGGCTAGATGCCACCCGCCACCCTACTTCACCGTACCTGATGGGCCAAAATTTCTAGTGGTCGAAATCCATGGTCCAAGTGGTTTTACACAATATGTGGTCCAAAACCATGGTCCAAGTGGTTTTACACAATCTCTATGCCCAAAACCACCTTCCACTTTGCCTATAAAATGGAATACTGGGCTCCGCATTCACAAGTTCATCCCGGAGGAAAAGATCTAGTATTTTGGAGACCCAAAGATGTTTTATCATCATCCAAGAAGTTCTGGAG
Organism: Viscum album; assembly: GCA_963277665.1. Taxonomy (NCBI): domain Eukaryota; kingdom Viridiplantae; phylum Streptophyta; class Magnoliopsida; order Santalales; family Viscaceae; genus Viscum; species Viscum album. Next base: position 680,550,986 of record OY728139.1, on the reverse strand, counting down.
GCTCCTATCCTAATATGGAGGTCATGTATAATGTTGAAGTTCAAACCGAGCATCCTCCTCCACCTGATGGTGAGCTATATAGTGGAAGATCGTTTCAGGGATGCTACACACACTTGGGAGGGAGTTCCAACATTTTTTCTTCAATTAGTTTTGTTTAATTTGTGTGCTAAATATTTCACTTATTTTTTATCTTGACATGCTTCTCCTCTTATTGAATTTATATTGATATAATTAAGTGAGAGTTCTTTTATTTCAACACTGATTGGGTTGAGATTTCATGTGGGAATCTTAGGTTGTTCTGATTGGAAAACACAAGCATGCCTTCTATATCAAACATATATAATATTTTAATATGATTTGTTATCACTTATTCTATGATTGAATACCAAATCTTGAAAACATGATTGTTGTGTCAAGGGTTTCTTCCTTGTGCATCGTTTTAAGGGGTAAAAGGTGAATCATGATATTGACAATCCTTCTATATTCATGAAGCAAAGCTATCAAATATAAACACCTCCTATATGCATGAACCAAAGCTATCAAATACCTTCATGAGGGTCTCCACGGAAGCATTTGATGATATAAAATTAGCCACTTGAATACCTTCATGACACATATATAATATTTTGATACCCTGAGTGAGGAGGGACTTGAATTTGTGGAGTAGGTAATTGATTTACCACAGAGTGGAGGATGGTCCATTGAGTGATCTCTACAAGATCTTAGATTATGTGTCTACAGATTCCAAGGTAACCTATTTAGAGGAGAAAATTTTTATACCAGATAACATGGCCTCCTCCTCCTACCTGATAGAGTTTCTAGCCACATAGTAATAATTGAAAACCAGAACCACTGATCATATAGGGTCAAATACCACCCCACCTCTAATCATGAAACCTTTACTGCATGAAACATTAATATTTAATTTAAGGTCTAAATGTGGGAGATCAATCTCACCCAATGGCCCACCAGTTAAGACCTTGAGGGGTTATAGGGGTTTCTTATATCCCTAAAGCGTCGAAGGGAAGGAGCCTCATCCCAGTGGCCTCAGATACTAACTAGGTCAACCACAAGGATTTTGGTACCCACCTACTAGGTTGAGACAGACGGGGATTCTTGTGTCTGGATGCCGCTCGTCACCTTGCTTCGCCACCATGCTCCGCCACACGGCTGGCACGGATGCACACCACTACACCATGTTTTATGTTTTAAAATGTAATAAGAAATTCAAGTATATATATATTTTACCAAGGCTACTAAACTATTCAATCCTTTGGAATGTAATTCCTTGTATTTAATGCCAATGTAATTATTTATCCACTTGTTCTAAGATACTTGGGCTGAGGATACTACTATTGTTATCATATAAATATTAGTATATACAATGAGAACTAGGTTTAAAAAAAATATCTTATGTAAGAAAATCCTATGCTATACTTTGAGGATATTTTTAGAATAACATCCTAATGTTTTGGTGATAATTAGATTATATGATTTTTACTATAGAATACATCCCTATATAGATACTAAATGTTGATGTGGTTCTAGAATATATTTACCTAGGAGTAATTATTCTAAAAAGGGTGTATTGAAAATGATATGATCATCACCTAGTTCTTAAAAATAGGCCTTATGACACACCAAGTTTGAAAATATTAGGTTATATTCATGGGTTAGTTAAACTATATTCTTTATAATCCATTATGAAGGATTTCAAAATAAATTTATGATTTGAAAACATTCCTAAAAAACCATGTTTAGGATTTTTCAATTATCTATGCATAAAATTTTCAATTTATGTTATGTTTTCACTATATTGAAAATTTTACATTACACTCCAGAATTTTACATTACACTCTATAATTTTCCAATCATGAATAATTAGTTTGTAGTAATAAAATATTAATTAAATGTATTTCAAATCCATCTTTTATCCCTTCATGGATGTAAATCAATAAGATTTGATTTATGGGATTCAAAATAGGGATCAATATCTTCACTATTATATACAATGTAATGTTTTGATTGATTATACTATTTGAAGGTTATTGTAACAACATCTCTTCCCGAAATCCCTTCACCCATTAGTTGTCCAATTTGATGAGACATTAGAAGAAAGATGTGGTCATCATTTAATAGGTAATCGGTACAGGATTCATCAACTTCTTTAACAACATAACATTATATAATACAACCTTATGGATGACTTATTTTATTTTCATAACCTTTCAAAATCAATATATTCCATTCAATGGGGTACATTCATTTGTAATTTATAAGACCTCATAGATGAACCTCTCTAACTAGGTAAACCATCAGCTGGACCATTATATCAAATAATTTTGGTGGTAGAACTTATAATATTAAAATAATATTACTACAAACTCTTTATTCATGATTGGAAACATCATTAGTTTTATAACATTAATGTATATGTGTTGGAAAAAGAAGTAGAGTTTGGTTAATTTATATCATTCAATTTAGGTAGAATATATTTGAAAGAAATAAGAATCAAAACATTCATCGAATAATAATATTCATGTCATTTTAGTCCATTTAAATTCAAATTATTCATTGACATGGAATTATTAATATTTTATGAATACCCCTCAAGAACATTTACACAATTAAGAAAAATGAAAATTTTTAACTTTTCCATTCTGGATTTAGTGTAAGCTGGTTGAGGATGAAAATTTCAACTTTGGCACTTTTTCAATGCCAATTGTTACCTTATCCCCATGTTAATCATTTCCAACCTAGGCATGATGTCATCTTTCATTTTTCTGAGAATATTTAGTAACATGTCAATAAAACTATCAAATAATTTTTTTACATGAACGACATTGAAAAAATGTCTAAGGTAAAAACAATTCCACTATAGTAATTGATATAAAACTGATCTCATCATACAACTTAATTTTAAAGGATTTTTGAAAATGGTTTATTGAGAACAATGTCAATAACTATTACATTATCAAAAAAATATCACCCATTAATTGATATGGTGTTGTAACTTGATCAATATTCACATGGAATTTTGTTATCCAAGATTAGTATTTCTGTTATTGAGGTAAAAATATCTAACGTCTGAAAACACAATCTTCGACCAATGTTTCTACAAAACAAAGTGTTTGAATTATTCAAAAATGGTACTGACCAACATTTCTTTGACGATATAACTTGATAAATTCCTATAATAAGAAATCCATTTATCATCTAGTACAACATTACCCAAAATGTGAATTCTTCACATCTATGAGGATCATACATTGTAACACGTGTAACCCACATAAACTTTGGGTCCTTAATAAATGGTTCCAAATTGGAATCGACATCATTACCAGGTTTCTTTGGTATAGATATATATAGATACAAGATAATGTATTTGTGATTTATTCAAAACAATGGAGGCAAGTTATAATTTACCAACATGAAATGCCATATACAATAAGTACTATTCTGTATAGTGAAAAGATTTATTTGAAAGACCAATGTTCCTTAGCTCATTTAAAAATTCAGGATACTCATAATCAATTTTCTTCAATTGAGGTGAATTTATATGATGATGTAGGATCCCAAATTTAATTTTTATATGTGAATTCCAGGTCAATTGTCTCACAGTTTCTTGACATACATAAAGTCTTCTAAACCAGGGATTTCTAAGAAATTACTATACTTCTTTTGAAGGACGTGATTCATTTTTCGTGTATCAATAAATGAATCACATATGGAATTTTATAATTGATTCATGGTCTATGAGAAACAATATAAAATCATTTGGACATGAATGTGTTTTTTTAGATATCATTACCTTGGACTATAGAATTAATTTAGTATAATATGTTTTAGATGGTAGTTTATTTTATTCTGAATCATATCATTCATGAGATTATGTTGTTTTCTAAATCTAGTGTCCATCCATACACTGATAGCTTTCATATTAAATAATATTCAATAAAACTGAAAATGTTGTGTATTTATTATAACTAATATACAATGGTCTTTTAGGAAATCAAATTAACTTCTCAAATAACTTTGGAAAATCAGGAAGTTCATCTTCAATTGCCATTTTAATTTATTCACATGATCTCCATCATCACTTATACTAGTATTCAAATCAAAATATCCATAAATCGTAGTATCATCCCAATTAGTGTGCACAGTCCGTTTTCCCTATGCTTAGTCTAATATTTATAGCTCTCATATCTTTTGTGATATATCAAATTTTCTTCCAAATATATCGAAGTATTTTTCTTGAATAGTAAGAATTTAAACATGGAAAATTTATTCTAGAAGGTTTGTATACATGATCTATGGAATAAATGATGAACTCTTTAAAAAAATATTCATACGCTTTTTTCAAATGATTTGTGCACATCCATTTTCAATTCTTATTCATCCAAAAAATTTCATAAAATACTTATTTTTTTGTAATAAATAAACAATTACACATAAGATGTTCATTAATAATGGTGAAAGTTATAGATAATTCTAATAAGGGAAACCCAACATTTGATAATTTCCATGAATTTTAGTATTATTTGAAGGACATGGGTAATTTAATTTAAGAATATAATTAATCCACTATTGAAGGTTTTATCCTCTCAATTCATATGACAGTGAATGTTATAGATAACTATCAAAGTGATTATCCTCATACCCCAAACAATTTTTGTTGCATTTTGTTCCTTGAGACTCATCCTCCATCTCTAGTGGACATGCAGCTATGTTTATGAAACTAATATATGTAGTAGTAATCCCAGGGATGCCCTCTAATCAAAGTAGTTAATGCAATATTAATGATATGAGGGATGAGTCTCATGAAAAAAACTCAATAAAAAATATTCAACATATGAATAAGATTATGATTATTGATGTAATCTAGTGGGTTTTATCAAAGGGGTAGTGCCTCTAATTTGTTTGAATTAAATCAATGGAACTAATTATTAACTCCTGGAATATTGAAGGTGTTATTTGGGGGGGATATACATTCTCTTCTATGATTCAAGGGTCTTAGTGGGGAAACTTTATGATATATGAATCTTTTGGCCTCTTCGAATTATTTATTTATAGGAAAAATAAAATTTTAAATATTAAAATAATCAAACTAATATTATTTTTACCACTATTAAATTGATCCATCAAGTCTTTCCTAACACCCATAATCAAATAAAAATATAATATAGGCAATTAAGGAGTAATAAGAATCCAAAATATGATAAACAAGAATAATAAACACTCATTCCATCAATTAGAATATATAAAAATGTATTTATAAAACATTTTAATAAATAAAGATTTATTTCATATACATTGAATGAAATCATAAATTCTAAGGGGTGGAACCAATACATATATACCTAAAATGATGAATATAAAAAAATATTTTCAAACAATTATTTTTATATCTATTGAATTTGATTACCAGTCTTCTATTTTTCGGTACAATTTATGTAACCACCTAAAGAATTATTAACATTAATATTAATGGTATATATAATATAATTACTCTCCATAACATCCATTAAAAAATATTTTCACCTTAATAACTTATATTTTATTGAATTATTATCCTCACGAACAATATAAATATTCTCGGGTTCTTGAATATTCCCCTTTCTAACCGTAATCATTAGTAATTATATATAATAGTAAAATGAAACATTATCTAGAAAAATAAAAAAATTAAAACAACAAAATAAATTTTTTAAATAATAGGTCACATTATAATGGAACAATATTAAGCGGGGAGTAATTCAAAAGTAATAAACAAGAAAATAGTAGTAAATGAAGCATATGTAATCATGGGAAATCCCAAAACATCCTGTGAGGGGAATCTAGATATACATGGGCGGGAACCACCTATAAGAATGATGATGAATTCCTTTTTTTATAACCAACCAGATATCACCATCTAGCCTACCATGTTGTAATACCATATGGAAATTGACATAAGTGGGAACCCATAAAATCTAATTAGGTTTAAATTGTAATTATCTCTCATCCCTCACTCAAATGCATACGATCCCTACTATGCTATTAATAGGAGGCATGGTCACCTTATTATTAAATATATTAGTTGACAATCAAAATAACCCAAACATGTCTATTAAAGAATCCTTCCAACATCCAAATATACAATCTCAATATTTAAAAGAAAAATATCATACCAATAAAAAAAATAATAAAGTCGTCTCCCATAGAGGGTTATAAATTTTTATAAAAACCATTTCATTGTAGCCACAAGGCCATAATACTTGAAACAATTAATAATTATTAAATAAAAACTCATTTATTTAAATATTATTCAAAATAACATAGTTAAATAAAAATAATTTTAAAATGTTACATACATTCCTCAAAGTTATAATTTAAAAAAACACACATTTATAGTCTCTCTAGGAATGATTTTTTTAAACCAAGAAAATAATTTTTATCTTATTCATTGAATGTATACTATATTTATTTTCTATGACTACATACTTTCATATACACGTTGAATAATGTGTTCATATATATATATATATTTATATTTAAAACTGAATATATATATTTATTTATATATGGATGTTCATATGTGATTTAGAGAAAAAATATATAAAATTTAGGACAATTAACATAAAACAAAAAACTCGATGTAATACCAATAGAGCATCAAAATAGAAAAAACCCAAACCAACCACACCTCACATTCCTGAAATCATTACATGAAATCCATTTTGTTTAATTAAATAAAAACCATGGGTGAAATTTTTTCAAACACTTTGTCAGCATTATTTCCCAAGAAGGGTGTTCAAAACTTTTAATGTTAATATGCTAAAAGGATGAAATCTATGTTTGGAATTATAAATAAGCTAAATAGAAGCAAGAAAGTACTTTAAATGTTCAATATAACCCCAAAATCATAAAACCCCCAATTATAAATTAATTGTATTAGGGAAAGTAGTGATAGATAATGAATAATAAGAGACAATGAACAAAAAACCCTAAAATGATATCACCAAACATGAAATAAGTGAGTGAGGAGGAGGAAAACATTACATACCTTGGAATGAATCTTTGAATCATCTAAAAGAATGTAGAGATATCACAAAAACATGGATTCGTTTGAGCCTCAGATTTGATCGACCCTTGAATTGTTCGATCCTTGGATTTGAGCCTAAGATTTGATCCTAGAAGTTTTTAAAGCCCTGTAATTTTTTCACGCCATTATTTGATACTTGATTTGAGATTGGATTCAAAAAGGAGGAGTGGTTAAAGTAGGTGGATTCTGTTGAAAGGTTCAGGTATTGTGACTGGTTCACAACCGGATAGGGTTCTTTAAATAGACCGTGGACACTATAATCATGACATTCAAAAAGGAACTGATATTGATCCCTTTTTTCAATGATATACTAATAAGAGAAGATAAAACTGATCTTTATCAATGATTCAAAATAACTCAAAAAATACCTGTTTATCGGTACTAAAACATTATCATTGATAAATGATTTTTAATTAAAATTATACTTAAAAATATTAAAATTTACTTATATATTTATATATATATATATATTATTAACATATATAAATATATATATAATAAATATATTCATTCTATAAATATATTTTTACAATTTAATAATTACACAAATATATAATTTTTTATTTATAATTTTTTTAATACATTAAAATAATTATAATCATATATTTATATTAATATATATAAATATATCGTTATATATATAAATATTTAATAAATATATATAATTATAAATTTAGAAAATATATTTATTACTTTTATAAATTTATTAATTTTTTTATTATATATATATATATTTATTTATTTATAATTATAAAAAATATTTTCAAAAAAAATTATTTATTTATTTAGAATTATATATATATAAATGTATAAATATAGTAAATATAGAATTATAAATATATTTATTTATAAATATTTTTTTACAAATAAATTTTTAACATTATTAATGAATATGTAATCTTAAGGTAATGAATGTTAAAAATGAAAAAACTTAAACAATATTGAAGAAAATGAAATGATTTATCAATTATATATAAATTAATAAAAAATTATGGATATATGTTAAAATAAAGATGAATACATATTGAAAATATTAAAACATAGTTAATATATATAAATAAATATATATATATATAATAAAAAATTATTAATTCCAAAAAAAATATAATAAATAAAAATAAAAAATTATTAAAAATGAATTAATAACTAACTGTAATAAAATAAAAAATAAATAAATCAAATTTATTTATTCAATACATAATATATTAAATATCACATGTTATAATGAAATTATAAAATGAATACTAAAATTTTAATAAATAACATATATATTTTGTTTAGCCAATAAGGTATTTCTTATGACTTTTCCATTCCTTCTTTCAAGAGGAAGATTGTTAAGTCATTAAGGTTTCCTTATGAAATTACCATTCCTTCTTGTTTTGAAAATCACAAACACCTTATCTTAAGGAAAAACTCATTTTACTCTCGTTTTACTTATATAAGGAAAATTTCCTTCCCCAAGGAAATTTACCCTTACCATGTTTTCATTATTCAATCTGATTTTTCTAAGTGTAAAATTAGGATTGTAACCAAAAACCTTAGAATCTTATAATTACCAAGAATATGAAGCATTCTGTTTTTAGGATCTGAATTCTCAGAATTCTGGTTATGAACTCTTCAGAGTTCCGACTCCGAATTCTGAATCAGAATTCTAGTTACAAACTTTCGAAGATCTGACTATGAATTCTGAATCCGAATTCTGGTTATGAACTTTCTGAGTTCCGACTCCGAATTCTGAATCAGAATTCTAGTTACGAAATTTATGAGTTCTGACTCTGAATTCTGAATTAGAATTCTGGTTACGAACTTTCTGAGTTCTGACTCTGAATTCTGAATATGAATTCTGGATAGGAACTTCAGAGTTTTGACTCCTAATTCTGAATCAGAATTCTGGTTAAGAAATTCTCAGAGTTCTGACTCTGAATTCTGAATATGATTTATAGATATGAAATTCTCTAAGTTCTGACTCTGAATTATAATTATGAATTCTGATTACAAAATTTTCTATGTTCTGACTCCGAGTTCTCTTAATAACAGACTCTGAACTCCTTTGAGTTCTGACACCTAATTCTCATTAACTCTGACTACGAACATTGTATGTTTAGGTTCAGAATTCTTGTGAAATCCAGATTCTTAATTTCATTGAAATTTAGACTCTAGAATTCTATAGAATTCAGGTTCTGAATTTTTACAAAACAGAATCTGAATATCCTTATACTATAAACTTCGAATTCATTTTTTGTTAACTCCAAACTTTTTTTTACTTAGATTCCAATTATTGGATTTTAGTTATGTTTTCACTTGTTTTATTACAAAACGATGTCGTTCTTTCAGTTATCAACTAACCATTGTTTGAGTGACATGTGTACAGGTCCCTCTAAAATTCAAGGAAGAATATGACCATTTGAGGAGGGAGCCAACCATTGGAGTTGTGCCTATAAATAGGAGCTCATTTGAAAAATCTCGAGAGACTTGACATGAATTTTTGGATCTTTTAGGAATTTTAAAGCTCAGAACATCCTGAAGTGTTTTATAGAGAGAGAGGCTCTTATAAACTCTCATGCTTCGTGCAGAAATTTTGAATGGCTTGTTCAAACTTAGCCTTGTATAGATTTGGTTCGTGCGACTCTGATTGTTTTTGTGTACAATCTAGGGATTCCGGGGATAGGAAGACAGAGGTGCCGACTACCTTGAAGTTAAGGGCTTCCTTGCTGAGAAAGTTAGAGGTTCCGACTACTTGATAGTTGAGGGCTTGCAGGGATAGTAAGGCACACTCCAATATTCGTATTGAGGGCTTACCCTGGTGTGGGTAAGACATACTTTCTTGAAAGTATAAATCAAGGGACCTTTATCCAAGGTTTTTAGATACCCTTATTTTTAGGTTAAAATATTTACTTCTTATTACTTGTTTTGTCACATGTTTTCCACTACATTTGTATTGTTGAGGAAAATATAACTATCCTATACTTCCTTACACCTATACTCTGATTTAGTTAGATTCTATAAGATTTAAGGTATAATCTTCATCTTTTTAAAATTTAGTTATGTTTCATTTCTGGAATCACATTTCCAGAGTTACTTTATTGGAATCATATTTCCCAAATCTAGCAAGTTTTAGAACTTAGAGGTTTTGTGAATTATCTTGTTTAACCTTGTTAAACATAACCATCTTTAGAAGTTCCAAAGGAATTTTTAAAATTTACAATTCACCCCTGTAACACCCAACGATTTTATGAAAAATATTCTTTTTAATTTCATTTATGTCTTCTGTTGTATGATACACCAAGATTATCTTGTGCTATACGCAACACCATATTAGCTTGCAGTATACGCAATACTATTTGTGGATCGTGTTACACACAATTTCAAGTTCGTTTAATAGTAGTTATTCTACGCAACATTGAGTATATATATATATATATATATATATATTCAATGTATAAATGAAATATGTTTGGATTCTATTATATGAGACAACAAAGGAGTTTTTCATTACACGGAACCCTGACATGGCTTGCATTGCACGCAATCACGACCTTCTTCGATAGCGTGTGTTGTATGCAATACTAGGTTTCACTAAACAACGATATATGGTTATAATATTATTATAAACTAGCCGTTATGAATAGTATTAACTACATTTTTAATTTTATAACATTATTATTCACCTTACACATTTTCTAGAACATGGTATGGGAACAAAATAAATTTTTTCGGGTAAAATAAGTATTTTTAAAAAAATGCAGTTTTGACGCCTTTTGATGGCGCACCCATTTTAAATATAATTTTTGAAAACTTTATAAGTTAAATTTTAAAAAATAAACCTCTTCTTTTGAATCAGAATATAAAAATTTACATTGGATAAATTTTTGATATTTTTCTGATAACTTTCATATTTTAATGAATAGTAAATTCACGCTATATTTTAATTAAAAACAACATTTTTCATCATAATAATTTATATGGTTAAATTATAATATTGAATGGTTTTAAAGTATCAATATAATATATTTTTACCATTTAATATAATTTATTTCATTATCATTTATTTTACATTGAATTTATAGGTCAAATAAATTCAATCTTTTGCAATGCTTTAAACAAAAACCCGTTTTCATTCCACAACGGGATTAATTTTAATTTAATTTATGAAACCTCTGTGCATTGAATTTGAAAAAATAGATTCCATATTTGGAATCAGTTGGTCTAAATCTTGTTAATAGGCTACTTTTTATTTTTGGGAATTATGAATAGTAACTACAATAAATTTTATTTACCATAGTTAAAGGTAAATCGGGTAATTAAGGGTAAATATAATATTATAAAATTACCCTACACATGCCAAAATTTTATTGTATGGATTAAAGTCAACCCATATCTCCTAAGGGTCAGATTAGATTCATTTTATGGAGTTTAAATCATAAAAATAATTTAATTATTATTAAAATCAAAGAAAGTGACAACATGTCACTCTCTTAAATCTTATAAGTATAATAATTTTAATTTAGTGATAAAATTCCTAAAACTTTGAACATGAATATTCTCCAGAAATATAATAAAATATCTACATAGTGATAATTTATTTAGAATTTTTAGGGATTTAATAATTGTCATTAATGGTGATACATTAATGATGAAAAAATTATTTATTAAGTGAAAAATTAGTAATATAGTTTTTATTGAAATAATAATACCCATTAATAGGCCCAAAAACCGGACCAAAACTTATTGGTGGCATATATCTACACCATAAGCATCCAATTACCTAATATATAACCTTTTGGAGTCTTATAAAAGTGATTATGACACTTATATTATTTTATTTTAAATAATGTCAAAGTTGTCACCTTCATAATTTAATAAATATAACATTTTAAAAGTTAAGTGTTTTAGAAGATAAATCAGACTAAATGTATTCTTATGAAATATATAAGATTTATCTTCATCCTAGTATTTAATTTTTAATTTTTATGCAACAAATAACTATATTTAATAATTATAGAAAAATGTTGTAGTAATTATTTTATTAAGAGAATAACAAATAAATGGTTTTACAAATAGTAAAATAAACATTATATGAACTATTTAATGTGATCCACTAATTTTCTTGATTACTATGACATGTTAAGAACCTATTAAATCTTTTAGTTTGAATATATCCTCTGTGTGTTATATATTTAAATCAAATAAATGAAAAGTGTCAAAATTGACACTATCGTTATTTTATAAAAATAACATATTAATAAATTGTTTAAAAATCACAAAATATTTAAAAATTATATATTGAAATTTATATAGTCTAAAATATCATAGATTATCTAATTATAGATAATTCACAGTACATAAGTAATTATTTATAATAATCTAAAATTTAGAATCTTATTACCACAAATAAAATTTAATAGATTAAATAAGGATAAATCAAGTTGATAATGTTTAAAATAAATTCCCTACATGTCTAGATTTTATTGGTTGATGCAATTACATCCCTATCTCACCTAATCTTGGAATATGAGTCATTTTTGGAGGTTTTTAAGTAAGGTTAGGTTTATTTTAAATTAATATTTTTAAGATTTCCAAAGGTTCCCCTCTCCTCCCTTATAAAAAGGGAACCCCTTACCACTTCTCTTCACACACTTCTGAGCCCTGAAGCTCGGCCAAACCCTGCCCATTTCTCTTCTACACTTCCCTATCAACATTCTCGAGGTTCTGGTCTTCTCAAAAGACCAACTCTACTTCCTTAAGAGAAGGCTTAAAGGAGGTGCGTCGAAGAAGAGGTAATCTCTTCTTCCTATTCTCTCAAGTTTATTTCTTCTTCTACTTCTTATTCTTTAGTTTTCTCATTATAAAGTAATAACATCAGTATTAATTATATACTGATATGTTATTATAAAAAATTAAACAACCCTATTTCACCTTCTATCCATCCTACGGAAAACGAAATCACCGAGCGTGCGTACGTACGGAATACCTTCTCCACGCCATGGTGTAATCTATTTTCGACCACCAAATTACATGGATGGGTATAATGGTGTAAATAATTATCTATATATGATTATTTTAAAGTGATATTTATTTTTAAATATTATACATACACTTCAATAAAATTTCACGATCATGAGAATGATATCATCGCTCGTGCGTACGTACGGACTACCGTCTCCACGACGCGATGAGATTCATTATCCATGTTAACCATTCATGAATGATTATAAAGTATATATAATGAATAATAACGAGATATATGACATAATAATGATACTGGATTTATGTATATATATATGTATGTCATCTAATTAATTCCATTCAATTCAATAAGGAAATGAAAATAGCGTTCATGCGTACGTATGACTTACCATCTCCTTGAACGGTGTATTTCATTCCATTTATCAATCTATCATATATATGTATATGATTAATATTTATAAATCATGTTTTAAATTATGAAATTATGGAAATAAGGATATAAAGAACAACAAGTCGAAACATGTACGATAAATGAAACGATTTTACCCAAAATACTGCTTTAACATGGAGTTTACAAAAGAACGGGTAATATAAAGTCATAAGTGAATCATATAAGATATCATAACAAAGAATAAGATTCTGTAATAAGTCAATGACATTATTTAAATCATTATACAGGAGGTTCAGATACATACAAAGCATATCGGACGTAAGGTAAGGGATAACTATTCCAATCTCGTTCTTATCCGATATTGTTTATTCGTAAGTATTTACTGGGGTTATTGTTATCATCCATGTCGATGTTTCCTAAAAATGGTTTCATGTATGTTTAAAGTCCTTTTTAACCCTTTTTTACTTTTACTACATGGTATGTAAGGAATCTTTTTTTACCATATGAGGTGCTTTTTGAATTTTCGGAAAAAATTACGAGTAGAATGTTAATTTTAACTTATACGACATGAACGGATTTTTACTGTTTCATAACACCTCATTTTTGTGAAGATTCATATACAAGATTGCATGATTATTTTCAACAAAACCGTTTTATTTTAAAATCTCATGGCATTTTGTGAAAAGAAAATTATTTTGAAGAAGAAAGGATATTTTCCTCAAGATTTCATTTCAAGTGTTTTATCAAAAATATTTTCCATCTAAAATGACATTATTTAATATGTTTTTGTTTCAAGTATAATGTCTCCATTATTTACATGGTTTTATTCTTCTTATGATGAAATTATATCCATTTTTTTATTTGGATTATGTTATGATGGCATGATGTTTAAGAATCCCATCCTATTACATGGGTGATGCTATGATGTATGGTTTATGATTTTGTGGAACACGGAAGAATGATTTCATTATGAGATGGGTCTGACCTATATCTCCCTCCAACTCATTGAGTAAATATTTATATCTCATGAGATCGACATGGATTGAACGGTAAGTTAATCTGATTTAGTGATACAGGACTGGAACGAGGAGTGAACTCGATTCAGAAAGGGACTTTGTCCACTAAGATGGTCTTGGAAGCAATGCCTTGGCTACTATGGAAATCATAACAAGTTCTGAATGGTTTCCACAATTACATGATTTATTCCCATGCTATTTTATCAATATTAATGTTCCTTTATGATATATACCTTATGTACTTCCATGACTTATGTCTTTGCTCAAGATTTTAATGTTTAGATTTTATGTTCATGTTTTTGCATTCAAATGTTTATGGATTGTTTTATGTTCTCTATGCTTACCCTTACTAAGCATTTGAGCTCACCCTTTTTATATTTTATTTTTCCCAGGATATAAAGAAAGGTTTTAGGTAAGAAAACAAAAGGGGATGATCTTTATGGGAGAAGTCGAAGATCTTTCACCGTGATTATAAGATTAAATTCCGAGTTTCCAAAGACATTAAACTATTACGATCCTTGTGTGTCTATGTTTGTTATGTATTAAGTATTCTGCAAAAGTAATGTAATATCCATGTACGTCATGCTTCGTGTCTCTACAGTTGTTATCATAGGAAAGGTTTAGTTAACCTTTGGAAACTAGGATGCAAGAACTTTAGTGAGATCCTTAGATATATTTCTAATGTATGTCTAGGGATGTCGCTAAGGTTAAGTATAAGTATAGTTTATAGTCCTAGAATTATGGTAAAGATCTTAGAATTTAACCTAAGATGTTATATATTGAAGGTAATCCCCCTTGATTATGATTTTGGCCTCTCACACTTTTTTTGGGTTTTAGAAAATGGATGGGAACGAAAAGATTCACGATAATGGAGGATATGATGGACAATGGAATGATATTATTCATGAGAAACCGAATGAAATTGGATCTAGAGGTCCACATATCATTATTATGCCTAATCATCAATCTCATAATATGATCAATAATTTCAACATTGGTAAGTTTCCCGACTCAGCTAATAAGAGAAAGATAGAGTTTCATGATGATCATAGAGGAAGGAAAGTTCAATTTATATCATGTAAATCATGTGGGAAGAGGAATCAAGGATAATGTTTCAAAGGAACTGGAAGATTCTTTGGGTGCGGAAAAGAAGGACACAAATCCAGTAAGTGCAAAGGAAAAGGTTCAGTTAACACCATGGATATGGAAAATGGTATTGTTATGACATCAAAAATTATTAGATGTTTTAAATGTGGAATGTATGTGCATTATTCAAACCAATGCCCTAAGGGAAAATCTCATGAAGAGAATAAAAATGGTCATATGGGTAGTATTTATGTGGATGATGATGAGGAGACTACAAATGATATATGAGATGAAAGAAGTGTTGAAGCTTGGTCAATGGTTTAAGAAGGTAGTGGAATGATTGTATGTTTATCAAGAGTTATGTTGTATAGGTAATTTAATGGTACTATGGAATAAAAAAACATCTAAGGATTGTTACACTATTTTTTTTTACTAAAGTATCTGGAAGTATATGTTTAATGGTGCTGGTAACCATGAAAGGTTATTCAGATATTTTTGTAAATAAGATGATATGCACATAATGAATGGATTAGGAGGAAATAATATGTTTGATAGTATTCATGAGCTCATGATTGTTATAAGGACTAAGTGATATCATGGTTTGAGTATATAGAATTTTTTGATTTTGGTATGTGGAAAGAGTTAACTTTTGACAGCACTCATGTTTTCACTAAGGTTCAATGAGTATTCATTTTTCTAGAGAATACATGATTAAGGCCTTAGAATATTTGGAATGTGACCAACAAGACATATATTATGATATATGGGGATCAATGATGGTATTAACATTCTTGTTATATGAACTATCTGGTAATCATTTTCACTATAATATGAGACTGGACAACAGTATTTTGAATAAGCCTAATGATTGGAATGGATTATGTTGGACATAAGTTAGTATTGTTTAAGGCTAGATCATTTTCGATATTATTGATGGAAAGTTATAATAATGTATTTTTAGGAAAAAGGAAAACCTGCAGGACAGGCGACAACCCTTCACATCAGACAAGGCTGTGGGAATCGAACCCAAAACCGAAGTGTGACATGCCTTTATTTCCTACCACTAGCCTAAAAGAAGTCCCTGGTTAGTAGAAACTAGTTTTATTTTATTATACAGGATGATAGATGAAGTATAAGTACATTTTGGAACCATATCTGATTAATCTCAACATAGATGGGCTAATGTATATAACTTTTTCCTGAGACAGATCGAATGACATATCATTCTATCGCATGATATGCTAAAATGTCACAAAAGAAAAATTCAACTTTATTTTTTAAAGAGATGAAGTGGAAATTGTTCAAGGCACGAACAACGTTGATATTTTACCAAAATAAAGTAAGTATTTCTTCTAATTAAAATTATTAAACATTAGGGAAATGATCATGAAAACCAAAAATGTTGTCCTAGTTCTGTTATATCCGATGAATTAGATGGTACCCTAGATCATCACAAATTTATTGCTTTGTGATTGTTGGATTTTTCATAGCCACGTTCTCAAACACTCTCCATCAGAACATGACAGTTTTATTTCTCTTCCATATCAATATTTTCACCTATGTTCTCCTACGTGGAAACCCAATGATTAGTTAATTTGGGTAACCATTACGTTTCATACTTTAGTTTTTAAAGATAAGTTTTGGTATTCCTTTTTACGATGTGGGTTTCTATTTAAGAAACTTTCGAGTAGTAAACCATTTATAACCCTGACGAATTTTAAGGGAGATATTCATTTTAAGGGGGTATAATGTAACACCCCGTGGATTTATGAAAAATATTATTTTTAATTTCATTGATGTATTCTATTGTACGCTACACCAAGATTATCTTGTGCTATATAAAACACCGTATTATCTTGAAGTATACACAATACTATTTTTGGATCGTGTTACACACAATTTCAAGTTCGTTTGATAGTAGTTATTCTACGCAACATTGACTGTATATATATTTATAAATATATATATATATTCAATCTATAAATGAAATATGTTTGGATTCTGTTATACGAGACGACAAAGAAGTTTTTTCACAACACGCAACCCTGACTTCGCTTGCATTACACGCAATCACGACCTTCTTCGATAGCATGTATTGTACGCAATACCGGGTTTCACTAAACAACAATATATGGTTATAATATTTTTATAAACTAGCTGTTATGAATATTATTAACTACATATTTAATTTTATAAAATCATTACTCACTTTATACATTTTCTAGAACATGGTATGAGAACAAAATAAATTTTTTCGGGTAAAATAAGTATTTTTCAAAAAATGAAGTTTTGCAGCCTTTTGATGGTGCACCCATTTTAAATATAATTTTTGAAAAGTTTATAAGTTATATTTTACAAAATAAACTTCTTATTTTGAATCAGGATATAAAAATTTACATTGGATAAAGTTTTGATATTTTTCTAATAACTTTCATATTTTAATGAATAGTAAAAACATGTTATATTTTAATTAAAAACAAATTTTTTCATCGTAATAATTTATATTGTTAAATTATAATATTGAATGGTTTTAAAGTATAAATATAATATATTTTTACCATTTAATGTAATGTATGTCATTAGGGTTGATTTTACATTGAATTAATAGTTTAAATCAATTCAAACTTTTGCAATGTTTTAAACAAAAACCTGTTTTCATTCCACAATGGGATTAATTTTAATTTCATTTATGCAACCTCTATGTATTGAATTTGAAAACATAGATTCCATATTTCGAATCATTGGGTCCAAATTATGTTAATATGCTACTTTTAATTTTTTGGAATTATGAATAGTAACTACGGTAAATTTTATTTACCATAGTTAAAGGTAAATCAGGTAATTAGAAATAATTATAATATTATAAAATTACCCTAACACATGCCAAAATTCTATTGGATGGATAAAAGTATACCCATATCACCTAAGGGTCAGATTAGATTCATTTTATGGACTTTGTACCATGAAAATAATTTAATTATTATTAAAACCAAAGAACGTGACAACATGTCACTCTCTTAAATCTTATAAGTATGATAATTTTAATTTAGTGATAAACTTCATAAAACATAAAATAAGAATATTATACAAAAAGATAATAAAATTATCTACATCATGATAATTTATTTATAATTTTAGGGACTAAATAATTGTCATTAATGGTGATACATTAATGATGCAGAAATTATTTATTAAGTGAAAAATCAGTAATATAGTTTTTATTGAAATAATAATACAAATTTAAAGGACCACAAAACTGACCAAAACTTATTGGTAGTGTATATATACACCAGAAATATCCAATAACCAAATATATAACCATTTGGAGTCTTATAAAAGTGATTATGACACTTATATTATATTATTTTAAATAATGTCAAAGTTGTCACCTTCATAATTTAATAAATATAACATTTTAAAAGTTGGGTGTTTTAGAAGATAAATACGACTAAATGTCTTATTATGAAGGATATAAGATTTATCTTCATCCGAGTATTTTATTTTTAATTTTTATGCAACAAATAAATATATTTAATAATTATACAAAAATGTTATAGTAATTATTTTATTAAGAGCAATATGAAATAAATGGTTTTAAAAATAGTAAAATAAACATTATATAAAATATTTAATGTGATCCACTAATTTTATAGATTAATATTACATGTTAATAACCTATTAAATATTTTATTTTGATTATATACTCTTTGTGGATTTTATTTAAATCAAATAATGGATAGTGTCAAAATTGACATTATTGTTATTTTATAAAAATAACATATTAATAAATTATTTAAAAATAACAAAAATATTTAAAAATTATAAATTGAAATTTATATAGTCTAAAATGTCATAAATAATCTAATTATGGATAATTCACAGCACATAAGTAATTATTTATAATAATCTAATATTTAAAATCTTATTACTACAAATAAAATTTAATAGATTAAATAAGGATAAATCAAGTTGATAATGTTTAAAATAAATTTCCTACATGTCTAAATTTTATTGTTTGATTATATTACAACCCTATATCATCTAATATTTGAATATGAGTCATTTTTGGAGGTTTTTAAGTAGTGTTAGGTTTATTATAAATTAATATTTTTAAGATTTCCAAAGGTGTCCCTCTCCTCCCTTAGAAAAAGGGAACCCCTTACCACTTCTCTTCAAACCCTTTTGATCCTTGAAGATCAGCCAAACCCTGAACATTTCTATTTTCCACTTCCTTATCAACATTATTGAGGTTCTGGTCATCTCAAAAGACCAACTCTACTTCCTTAAGAGAAGGCTTAAAGGTGGTGCGTCGAAGAAGATGTAATCTCTTTTTCCGATTCTCTCACGTTTCTTTCTTATTCTACTTCTTCTTCTTTAGTTGTCTCATTATAATGTAATAACATTAGTATTACATATATACTGATATATTATTATAAAAAATGAAACAACCATATTTCACCTTCTATCCATTCTACGGAAAACGAAATCACCGTGCGTGCGTACGTATGGAATACTGTCTCCACACCGTGGTGTAATCTGTTTTCGACCAACACCTTACTTGGATGGGTATAATGGTGTAAATAAATATCTATATATTATTATTGTAAAGTGATATTTATTTTGAAATATTATACATACACTTCAATACAATTCCATGATCATGGGAATGATATCATCGCGCGTGCATACATACGGACTACCGTCTCCACGACACGATGAGATTCATTCTCCATGTTAACCATTCATGAATGATTATAAAGTATATATAATGAATAATAATGAGATATATGACATAATAATGATACTGCATTTATATATATATATATATATTTATGTCATCTACTTAATTCCATTCAATTCAATAAGGAAATGAAAACATCGTTCATGCGTACGTACGGCCTACCATCTCCATGAACAATGTATTTCATTCCATTTATCAATATATCATATATATGTATATGATGAATGTTTATAAATCATGTTTTCTATTCTTAAATTATGTAAATCATGATATAAAGAACAAAAAGTCGAAACATGTACGATAAATGAAACGATTTTACCCAAAATGCTGGTTTAACATGGAATTTACAAAAGAATGGGTAATATAAAGTCATAAGTGAATCATATATGATATCATAACAAAGAATATGATTCTGTAATAAGTCAATGACATTATTTAAATCATTATACAGGATGTTCGGATACATATGAAGCATATCAGATGTAAGGTAAGGGATAACTATTCCAATCTCGTTCTTATCCAAGATTGTTTATTCGTATGTATTTTCTGGGGTTATTGTTATCATCCATGTCCATGTTTCCCAAAAATGGTTTCATGTATGTTTAAAGTCATTTTAACCATTTTTACTTTTACTACATGGTATTTAAGGAATTTTTTGTTTACCATATGAGGTACTTTTCGAATTTTCCAACAAAAGTACGAGGAGAATGTTATTTTTAACTTATACAGCGTGAACGGATTTTTATGGTTTCATAACGACTCATTTTCATGAAGCTTACTATACAAGATTGCATGATTATTTTCAACAAAACCATTTTCTTTTAAAATTTAATGGTATTTTTTGAAAAGAAAATGATTTTGAAGAAGAAAGGATATTTTCCTCAAGATTTCATTCCAAGTGTTTTATCAAAAATATTTTCCATCTAAAATGAAATTATTTAATATGTTTATGTTTCAAGTATAATATATCCATTATTTACATGGTTTTATTCTTCTTATGGTGAAATGATATCCATTTTTTATATGGATTATGTTATGATGGCATGATGTTTAAGAATCACATCCTATTACAAGGGTTATGCTATGATGTATGATTTATGATTTTGTGGCACACAGAAGAATGATTTCATTATGAGATGGGTGGGACCTATATATCCCTCCAATTAATTGAGTAAAGATTTATATCTCATGATATAGACATGGCTAGAATGGTAAGTTAATCCGGTTCAGTGATACAGGACTGGAACGAGGAGTGAACTCGATTCAGAAAGGGACTTTTTCCACTAAGATGGTCTTGGAAGAAATGCCTTGGCTACTATGGAGATCATAACAAGTGATGAATTGTTTCCACAATTACATGATTTATTCCCATGATATATTATCAATATTTATTTTCCTTTATGATTTATGCCTTATTTACTTCCATGACTTATGTCTTTGCTCAAGATTTTGATGTTTAGATTTTATGTTCTAGCTTTTGCATTCAAATATTTATGGATTGTTTTATGTTCTCTATTCTTACACTTACTGAGCATTTGATCTCAACCTTTTTATGTTTTCTTTTCCCCAGGATATAAAAAAGGTTTTAGGTAAGAAAACAAAAGGGGAAGATCTTTATGGGAAATGTTGAAGATCTTTCACCACGATTAGAAGATTAAATTACGAGTTTCCAAAGACAATAAACTATTACGGTCCTTGTGTGTTTGTGTTTGTTATATATTAAGTATTCTGCAAAAGTAATGTAATGTCCATGTACGTCAAGATTTGGGTCTCTACAACCCCCCTCTTGTATTTGAGAATCTCGTAACATTTCTTATCCTACATTTGGTATTCTAGAGAATATCATACTCACATACCATCTTAAAAAATGGTATCAAAGGTCGGAAACCTCAAACCCTATACCAAATCAACAATTGGTACTAGAGGGTGGAAACATGAAACCCTTTACTAATTCAAACATTGGTATCAGAGCTTTTGGTAAAATCTGAATTAATCTCCTGATTAATTTTAGACGAGATATCTTAGAATTGAATTTTCATATTCATACTTTTTCGGAATCTATTTTTTGCAATCATAAAGTTCAGATTCATTTTTTCTTTGAGATACTCTTGCTCTATAGTTTTCCTTTCTTAGTAAAATTTTCCTTGTTTAATTTTTTGTTTCTATTAATAAGTTTTTGTGGAAAGATTTTCTTAAAGATGACAAGAATCAATGTTGGTTTCATATACAATATCAATCCACCTAGACAACCTATCTTTGATAGAAATGATTATGAATATTCAAGAGATCGCATGAATACTTTCATTATCAATACCCATGTTGATAATTTCATTATGCTTACTGGAGGATATAAAATCCCTGATAAAGAAGTAAGTGCGTTTTCCAATCAAGAATAGCATGAATATCATCTGAATTATAAGGTACGCAATACTCTGCTTTGTTCAGTGACTAGAAATATATATAGCCAAATTTCATATTGTGAAGCAGAAAATTCTATATGGAAGAAACTTGAAGTTAATCACTTTGGAACTTCCAAAGTAATTGAAACTAGAAAATCCATGATCATAGATGAATATCATGGTTTCTGCTTCCCTTATGGAGAACCCATATGTAAGGTGCAACAAAGATTCATGAATATTGTGAACAATTTACAATCCATGGGTGAGATGGGATTAGATGATGAAGCTCTTGTTGATATGATCATAGACATCATGCCGAATGAATGGGAATCTAAAATAATGACTATTGATGAGAACAGAAAGGTTACTCAGAAGACCTTAGATTAGTTGTTTGGAACACTCCTTCAACATGAGACTAGAATGAAGAGAGATGCTGATAACGTAAATAAGAAGAATGTAAATGACAGTGTTTCTTTTACTACAACATCCAATCATACAAAATCCAAGAATCCTGATAGAGTTACTAGATCCGACTCTAAGAAAGTTGTTATCCAATCTGATTTTAGTGAAAGTGAATCCTCAGA
Organism: Viscum album; assembly: GCA_963277665.1. Lineage (NCBI taxonomy): Eukaryota > Viridiplantae > Streptophyta > Magnoliopsida > Santalales > Viscaceae > Viscum > Viscum album. The sequence goes on along the minus strand of OY728139.1, from coordinate 680,527,718 downwards.
AATGAATTAGAAAATCATGCTTGAAGGATGAACAAGATAGCTGGACAGAGGAACTTTCAATCTAGATATAAGAAAAGAGAAAAGAAAGATAAGAAATATTATGATGTTACATGTTATGAATGCAAGAGAGCTGGACACATAAGACCTGATTGTCCTATGCTTAAGAAAAAAGAATGAAAGGAAAGGAATTCTGAGAAGAACAGAAAGAAGTATTATAAGGCCAAAGATAAGAATGTCTTGCAAGCTAATGAAACCTGGAGTGCCAGTGGTGGAGACTCTTCAGATGAATCTTCAGATTATGAATCTTCTAGATAGAAGAATCTTGGTCTTATAACAAGGCTACATATTGATAATCATTTCTTAATGTCTAAGGTACAAAATGATGAATCAATGACCAATGTTTCTTTGAATGATAATGATAGTAAATACTCTAACTATTTGTATGAAGAATCCTTTTTTGATGAGGATAATACTTTACCTTCCTATGAAGAAGTTTCTAGATTTTTCAAACTTCTTGAGATTGATAATTCAAAACTCATGAAAAAACATGACAAGGAAAAATATATGAATAGTATTCTTACTAAGGAAATATTAAACCTTTACAAAGATCTTGATAAGAAAAATGTTGATTTTGAATGTTTTTCAAAAAATCTTGAGGAAGTAAATTCTGAGAAGAATAAACTTTCTAAATATCTAGAAAATGTAATTTCTATGAAAAATGTTTTCGAGCCTAGCTCTAGCTCAAAACCAAATGTTTTTGAAGACAAGAACATGGTTATAAAACTCAAATCCGAAATATTTTCCTTGAGGATGTGTTTTTCAAAATTTACCTTAGGTAAGGAAAATTTTTACAAAATGTATTCACAAGTTCGACCTCTAAGGAATAGTTCTAGTTTTGGTTAATTTAGTTCTAAACCCATTTTTAGTAACAATTATTTTTTCCCACAAAGTGCTCCTTTCTACACAAAGTGTCAGTGTGGTGGACATTGGGAAAAGAATTGTTCCTTAAGAAAACCAGTCTTTCGGATTTCATAAAGCATATTTTTCAAAATAGATGTGGATGCCTAAAATTTTGCTTTATGAAATATCCTGTTCCAAGACAGTTTGGATTCAGAAAGTCTAACTTTTTCTTCTTTTCAGAAAAATAGAGAAAGTACCAACAAAAATACTTGGTATATGGATAGTGGATGTTCCTGACATATGAATGGTAACAAAAACTATTTTGAAAATATTATCAAGACGAAAGGAGGAAAAGTAACTTTCGGAGATAATGCTTAGGGAGAAATTATTGGTATAGGTAACATCATTCTTCTTGGAAAAACATTGATTTAAAATGTTTTATTTTTTAAGGGTATTAAGCACAACCTCACCAACATAATTCAATTATGTGATGAAGTCTACCTCGTTAAATTTTGGAATGAAAAGTGCTTAGTACACAATTCCAAGGAAGAGTTCATTCATTCTGCCCATAGGCAAGAGAATGTTTACACACTAATCTTAGATGACCTTAGAAGCCATTAATTACGTTACCTTAGTGAAATGGAAGATCATTCACGGTTATGGCATAGAAGGCCAGGTCACTGCAACACACACTCACAGACTATGGCCTGAGTTTTACTAAGACTCAAATTACGTGTGATAACAGAAGTTCCATTTCCCCTAGTAAAAACCCTACACATCACTCTCGTGAAAAGAAAATAGATATTAGGAATCACTTTCTAAGGGATCACACACTAAAAGGAGATATCATTCTTTAATTTATCCGAATGCATGATCAATTTGATGATATTTTCACAAAATCTTTACCCTCTGTAGAGACCCGAAGCTTGACGTACATGGACATTACATTACTTTTTCGGAATACATAGTACATAACAAAAAAAGACACACAAGGACCGTAATAGTTTAGTGTCTTTGGAAACTCAAAATATAATCTTCTAATCGTGGTGAAAGATCTTCAACATCTCCCATTAAGATCTTACCCTTTCTTTCTTACCTAAAACCTTTATTTATATCCTGGGGAAAATAAAACATAAAAGGGGTGAGCTCAAATGCCTGGTAAAGGTAAACATAGAGAACATAAAACAATCCATAAACATTTGAATGCAAAAACACGAACATAAAATCTAAACATCAAAATCTTGAGCAAAGACATGAATCTTGGAAGAACGTAAGGCATATATCATAAGGGAAAATCAATCATGATAAAATAGCATGGGAACAAAACATGTAATCATGAAAACCATTAATCACATGTTATGATTTCCATAGTAGCCAAGGCATTGCGGCCAAGACCATCTTAGTGGACAAAGTCCCTTTCTGAATCGAGTTCACTCCTCACTTCAGTCCTGTAACACTGAACCAGATTAACATACCGTTCCAGCCATGTCTATCTCATGAGATATAAATATTTACCCAATGCATTTGAGGGAGATATAGGTCCCACCCATCTCATAATGAAATCATTCTTACTTGTGCCATAAAATAAACATACATCATTCATAATAACCCAACGAATAAAATGGGTTTCATAAACATAATCCCATCATCACATAATCCATCTAAAAGAAATAGATATCATTTCATAATAAGAAACGTGAAACCATGTAAATCATAGAGACATTATACTTGAAACATACACATATTAAATAATATCATCTTAGATGCAAAAATGGTTTTGATAAAACACTTGAAATGAATTCTTGAGGAAAATATCCTTTCTTCTTCAAAATCAATTTCATTTCACAAAACTTCATGAAATTTTAAAATAAAGAGATTTTTTTGAAAATAGTCATGAAATATTTTGGAGGAATATTCATAAAAATAAGGCTTTATAAATCCATAAAAATCCTTTCATGCCGTATATGTTAAAAAACATTCTTCTCGTACTTTTGTCGAAAAAGTAAAAAAGTACTTTGTAGGGTAAATAAAATAAAGATTCCTTCAATACCATGGGGTAAAAATCAAACTGGGTAAAAAGGACTTTAAACATACATGAAAAAACTTTTATAAAACATGGAAATGGACGATTGGAATAACCCCAATAAATACTTACAAATAAGTAATCTCGGATAAAAATGAGATTTGAAAAATTATCCCTTACCTTAGGTCCGATATGCTTCGTACGTATCCGAAACTCCTGTATAATGATTTAAATAATTTCATTGTCTTATTACAGAATCCTATTCATTGTTATGATATCATATATTTTTCAATTATGACTTTATATTACCCGTTCTTTTGTAAATTCCATGTTAAAGAAGCGTTTTGGTTAAAATCATTTTATTTATCGTATGTGTTTCGACTTGTTGTTATTGATATTAATACTTATATCCTGATTTATATAATTCCAGAATGTAAAACATGATTTATATATAATATATATTCATCATATACATATATATATTATAGATCGATAAAAGGAATGAAATACACCGTTCATGGAGACGGTAGGTCGTACGTACGCATGAACGATGTTTTCGTTTCCTTATTGAATTGAATGAAACTAAATAGATGACATACATATATATATACATAAATACAGTAGAATTATTATTTCATATATTTCATGATTACTTATTATATATACATTATAATCATTTTTGAATGGTTAATCATTGACAATGAATCTCATCACGTCGTGGAGACGGTATTCCATACGTACGCACGAGTGGTGATATCGTTCCCATGATTATTGAATAGAATTGTAGTGGATGGTATAATATATCAGAATCCTTATGATGTTATAATAACCATATATAGTTATTCTTTACACCATTATACCCATCCATGTAAGGTGTTGGTGGAAAAAACAGATTTCACCACGGCATGGAGACGGTATTCCGTACGTACGCACGCGTGGTGATTTCATTTTCTGTAGGATGGATAGATGGTGAAATAGGGTTGTTTCATAATTATAATAACATATCATTATATGAGTGATTATGATGCTATTACTTCATAATGAAACAACTAAAGAAGAAGACGTGGAAGAAGAAATAAAGTTGAAAGAATCAGTAACGAACATTACCTCTTCTTTGAAGCGCCTCTTTGAGACCTCCTCTTAGGGAACAAACATTGGCCTTTGAAGAATACCATGACCTCTAGGATGTTTCTAGGGAAGTTTAGAAGAGAATTTGGCAAGGTTTGTCCAAGAATTAAGCCTCAAAGTGGTGTCAGGAAGAGAGGGAGGATGTTCCCTTTTATAAGTGTGGAGAGGGGCACCTTTGGAATAATTAAAAATATTATTTTGTTATAAAGTCATATTCGGTTTTTAATAGCTCCCAATTGAGTTATTTCGAAGCTAAGGCGGGGATGGGTCTAAATCCTCTCATCCAATAGAATTTATACAAGTTTAGGTTTCTATTTTAACCCTATCATTTAGATTTAACTTTAAGTTAAATAATTTCTCTTTTACCGTGTCTTTTTGTTTTCTTACACTATAAGGTTAATCGACTTACTTTAACAAGCGAAACAAACCCCAAGTTATTTATTATTAAAATATATAACCTTATCTAAGTCATTTGGCTAAGTCTTAGATTTTTATGAATAAAATAACAATTAATAATATAATATTTTTTAAAAAACTATTTTATGTCAATTTTGACATTATTTGGTAATTGATTTTTGTGAAAATCATAAGAGAATTATTAGTCAGAAAAAAGTTAATTAAATCAATAATAACATGTCATATTAACCTATAAAGTTCGTGGAATTCATAAAAAAGTCTCAAATTATATTTATTTGGGTATTTATAATATCATTTAGTTTAATTTTCCACTCTTATGGTAATTAGTGCATCACATTGGGTCATAAATAAATTAAATTATATAATGTATAAAAATTATAAATAAACTACCATTATGTAGTAAATCTTTTTATATTTCTAATGAATATTTATAGTCGAATTTATCTTATGTATAACCCTATATTAATAATGGTTTAGTTATTTAACTTTGATTTTAACTATTTTAACCCTTCTTTAAATAAATTAATATTAAATGTCCTAATCTAATCCAAGTGGGCCTAAATGGTCATATTTTATTCCTAAGTTTTTTTTGGTCTAATTACACTTATCCAATAGAATTAGGACATGTGTTAGGGTAATAATAATATCATTTTTACCCTTAATTACCCTATTTACTTTAAACCGTTGTAAAAAAAGTAAAAAGTTACTATTCACCAAAAATTATTTTCATCTCATTGAACCGTATTTTACTTACTGACATCAACTGTGTCTCTCATATTTTTTAAATTCCACTCATAGAAGCGGTAAAATTATGTTTTATGTGAATTTGGTAATTCTCCTAGGAGGTGGGTAAACGACGGTCAAAAGTTCAATAAATTTTTTATATATCTAAAATTATTATAAAATGACTCCAATGAATTACTTTGAACTTATATAGGTATTATGTATCAATTTTGACCTAAAATAAATTTAAATAAAATAAATAATTATTTAAATAAAAAGTCGGTTTTTAAATAGCAACCCAGTGTTTTCACTATTCATCAAAAATTGAAAGTTTTCAGAAAAATACCAAAATTTCACACTAGGCTAATATTGAAATTCCGAATCCAAAAATGATGTCCATTTTGAAAGATAAAATTTATAAAATTTTAAAAAGTGGTTATTACTATTCACAACGACTAGTTTTTATAACATATCGTTGTTTAGAAAAACTCGATATTGCGTACAACACATGCTATCGTGGAAGGTCGCGATTGCATGTAGTACAAGACAAGTCAGGGATGCGTGTTGTGCAAGTTCTTTTTGGTGTTGCGTACAACACAATACATTAATGAAATTAAAAAGAATATTTTTCATAAAATCTTGGGGTGTTACATTCTACCCCCCTTAAAATGAATTTCACCATCGAAATTCGTCAGGGTTATGAATGATTTACTACTCAAAAGTTTCTTTAATAGAAATCCACATCGTAAAAATGAATACCAAAACCAATCTTTAAAAAAAATTATGAAACGTAATGGTTACCCAAATAAACTAATCACTGGGTTTCCACATAGGTGAAAATATGGATATGGAAGAGAAATCTAACCACCTTGTTCTGATGGAGAGTGCTAGAGAACATGGCTATAGAAAAGCCAACATTCACAAATCCATAGATTTTTGATGATCTATGGTACCCTCTGATTCATCAGATATAAGGGAACTAGGACAACATTTTTGGTTTTCAATATCATTTCCCTAAAGTTGAAAATTTTGAATTAGAAAAAATACTTGCTTGATTTTGGTACAATCTCACTGTTGTTGGTGGTTTGAACAACTTACACTTCATCTATTAAAGAAATTAAGTGGAATTTGTCATTTATGAAGTGTTAGTAGATCATGTGATAGAATGATGAGTCATTCCATCTATTTCAAACCAAAGGTTTGAAAAAGTTATCAAATATACATAAGTCCATCTTTGGTGATGTTAATCGTATACGATTCCAAAAATGAACTTATACTTCATCTATCATGTAGCTTAATAAAATAAAACTAGTTTCTACTAACCAGGGACTTTCTGTAGGCCATTGGTATGAGATAAAGGCCAGTCCCACTTCGGTTGTGGGTTAGATTCCCACAGCCTTTTCCGACACGATGGGATGTCGCCCGTCCTACAGGTTGTCCTTTTTCTAAAACTAAATTTCTATAACATCCCATAAAAAATATCGAAAAAAGTCCTATCCTTAAACAATACTAACTTATGTCCAACATAATCTATTTTAATCTTTAGGCTTATCTAAAATACTTCGGTCCACTCTCATAGTATAAAGAAAACAATTACTAGAAAGGTTATCTATCAAGAATGTGAATAAAAGCATTTGTCCCACATATATCATAAGATATATCTTGTTGGTTGTATTCCAGACACATGAATACCTTAGTCATATATTCTCTTGAAACATAAATTACCATAGAACCTTAGTGAAAACATGAATACTGTCAAAAGGTAACTCTTTCCACATACCAAAATCCCAAAAACAATCTATATAATCAAACCATGATATCACTTTGTCCTTATTTTATTCATGAGATCATGATTACTATCATATTATTTTCTCCTTATCCCTTCATTATGCACATTTCATCTTATTTCCAAAAATATCTCAATCACTTTCCATGGTTACCGGTACAATAAAATTATTGAAAACCACAATTGATCAATATATAAATATTCCAATATTCCACGATACTATATACAACATTATTTTAGAATCCCATTAAATAAACACTTAATCATTCCACCACATCGTTGTCATATTCAACATCGCCAATAGTGATTGCATGTGACTTCCCTTTTTTCCTTTTCCTTAAGTGGTTGCTCATGTCGATCATCACTAACTCTTGGATTAGGGCATTTATTAGCATAATTCCCCATTTCCTTGCACTTGAAGCATTGAAGTGTTGGTGGAGAGTTCTCTGTAGTCTTTTCTCTATTCACATCATTAGCAACCCTTTTCCCATTACTTCGACAATCAACTTCTTGATGAACTTATTTTACACACTTAAAACATTTTCTAGTACCTTTTAGGCAATCTCCACCATGTTTCTTTCCACACTTTTAGCATAAAGAAACATTCATCTTCTTTTCACCATTGATCTGAGATTTCTCCTTGAACTCCATCTTTCATTTCTTGTCAAAACCATGAGATGGATATGTTACACCAACTTCTAGTTCTACCTTGATAGCACAATGCACAATTTCTTCATAGCTACTAAAGTCTCTTATAGCTAATGCCCTTCGAAGATTTGGTTTGAAGCCACTGAAGAATAGATCAACTTTACTTTCAGGTTGGATGATAAAGCCATATGCATACCTTTCAAGCCTTGTAAAATTCGCTTCGTATATACCAACAGATTCATCATCCTTTTACTTTAGTTCAAGAAACTCCTTCTCCATCTTTGTTAGAAGAATACAAGGTAAGTACTTATTGAAAAATAAGTTCTTGAACTCGTCCCATTCCATGGACTCAATTTCATCTCTTGGCCTCGTATTCTTGATAAGATTCCACCATTGATCAGCTTCAACTTCCAAACAATATACTTCTAAGATGAATTTATCATGTTCAGAACATTGAAAAACTGAAAATATCTTTTCAGTGGTACTGATCCATTGTTCAGCAACAAGTGGATCAGAAGACCCACTGAAAGAAGGTGGGTGTTGCCTCATGAAGGACTCAATAGAATATTGTTCCCTTCTCTGCTCATTTGGAAGTCCAAAATGATTCATAGCTTGTGTAAGTATAGAAATAAGTTTTTTCACTCCATCTCCCATAACATTGGTTTGTTCCGGAAGACAATCATTGCATTTTCCATTACATTGATCAACATGGTTTCTTCGGGTTCCAGCCATACTCTAAAACCCAAAAAGAATAGTGTAAGAGGCAAAAATTATTCTAGGGAAAACAACATAATAAAGGGGGAGTACCATCAATATCGAACATATTAGGTTAAATTCTAATATTGTTACTATAGTTCTAGGAATATATCCTATACGTATACTTATCCTTAGGGACATCCCTAGACATACCTTAGAAATATCTCTAGGGATCTCACTAACGCTTTCGCATCCTAGTTTCCAAGGGTTGACTAAACCATTCCTCTGATACCAACTGTAGAGACCCGAAGCTTGACGTACATGGACATTAAATTACTTTTGCGGAATACTTAGTACATAACAAAAATAGACACACAAGGACCGTAATAGTTTAGTGTCTTTGGAAACTCGGAATATAATCTTCTAATCATGGTGAAAGATCTTCATCATCTCCCATAAAGATCTTCCCCTTTTTTTTATTACCTAAAACCTTTCTTTATATCCTAGGGAAAAGAAAGTATAAAATGGGTGAGCTCAAATACCCAATAAGGGTAAACATAGAGAACATAAAACAATCCATAAAAATTTGAATACAAAAATTTGAACATAAAATCAAAACATCAAAATCTTGAGCAAAGACATGAATCTTGGAAGTACGTAAGGCATATATCATAAGGGAACATCAATCATGATAAAATAGCATGGGAATAAAACATGTAATCCTGGCAACCATTAAGCACATGTTATGATTTCCACAGTAGTCAAGGCATTGCTGCCATGACCATCTTAGTGGACAAAGTCCCTTTCTGAATCGAGTTCACTCCTCATTTAAGTCCTGTATCACTGAACCGGATTAACTTACCGTTCCATCCATTTCTATATCATGAGATATAAATCGTTACCCAATGTATTGGAGGGAGATATAGGTCCCACCCATCTCATAATGAAATCATTCTTACTTGTGCCACAAAATAAACATACATCATTCATAATAACCCAACGAATAAAATGATTTTCATAAACATAATCCCATCATCACATAATCCATATAAAAGAATTGGATATCATTTCATAATAAGATAAGTGAAACCATGTCAATCATAGAGACATTATACTTGAAACATACACATATGAAATAATGTCATCTTAGATGGAAAGATGGTTTTGATAAAACACTTGAAATTAATTCTTGAGGAAAATATCCTTTATTCTTCAAAATCGATTTCTTTTCACAAAACATCATGAAATTGTCAAAGATATATTGTTGAAAATAGTCATGAAATATTTTGGAGGAATATTCATGAAAATATGGCTTCATAAAACCGTAAAAATCCTTTCATGCCGTATACGTTAAAAAAACATTCTTCTCATACTTTTGTCGGAAAAGTCAAAAAGTACCTTGTAGGGTAAATAAAAGAAAGATTCCTTCCATACCATGAGGTAAAAGTCAAAATGGGTAAAAAGGACTTTAAACATACATGAAAATACTTTTATAAAACATGGACATAGATGATTGCAATAACCCCAGTAAATACTTACAAATAAGCAATCTCGGATAAAAATGAGATTTGCAAAATTATCCCTTACCTTAGGTCCGATATGCTTCGTACGGATCCAAACCTCATGTATAATGATTTAAATAATGTCATTGACTTATTAAAAAATCATACTCACTGTTATTATATCATATATTTTTCACTTATGACTTTATATTATCCGTTTTTTTGTAAATTCCATGTTAATGCAGCGTTTTGGGTAAAATCATTTTATTTATCGTATGTGTTTTGACTTGTCGTTCTTGATATTAATACTTATACCCTGATTTAAATAATTACAGAATGTAAAAAATGATTTATATATAATATATATTAATCATATACATATATATATTATAGATCGATAAAAGGAATGAAATACACCGTTCATAGAGACGGTAGGCCGTACGTATGCATTAACGCTGTTTTCGTTTCCCTATTGAATTGAATGAAACTAAATAGATGACATACATATATATATATATATAAATCCAGTAGAACTATTATTTCATATATTTCATGATTAATTATTATATATACTTTATAATCATTTATGAATGGTTAATCATTGAGAATGAATCTCATCGCGTCGTGGAGACGGTATACCGTACGTACGCACGAGCGATAATATCGTTCCCATGATTATTGAATAGAATTTTAGTGGATGGTATAATATATCAGAATTAGTATGATGTTATAATAACCATATATAGTTATTCGTTACACCATTATACCCATCCATGTAAGGTGTTGGTGGAAACACAGATTTCACTACGACGTGGAGACGGTATTCCGTACGTACACACGCGTGGTGATTTCATTTTCCATAGGATGGATAGATGGTGAAATAGGGTTATTTCATTCATATAATAAAATATCAGTATATGAGTGATTCTTATGTTATTATTTTATAATGAAACAACTAAAGAAGAAGAAGTGGGAGGACAAATAAAGTTGAAAGAATCGGTAACAGACATTATCTCTTCTTTGAAGCGCCTCTTTGAGAGCTCCTCTTAGGGCACTAAAATTGGTCTTTGAAAAAGACCATGACCTCTAGGATATTTCTAGGGATGTGGAGAAGAGAATTTTTCAGGGGTTGGCTGAGCTTGAAGGCTCAAAGATCTGTGAGGAAGAGAGGGAGGAGGTTCCCTTTTATAAGGGTGGTGAGGGGGCACCTTTGGAATAACAAAAAATATTATTTTATTATAAAGTCATATTTGGTTTTTAATAGATCCAAATTGAGTTATTTATAAGATAAGGTGGGGATGGGTCGAAATACATTCATCTAATAGAATTTATAAATGTTTAGGTTTCTATTTTAACCTTATCATTTAGATTTAATTTTAAGTTAAATAATTTCTCTTTTACCATGTCTTCTTGTTTTCTTACACTATAAGGTTAATAAACTTACTATAACAAGCCAAACGAACCCCAAGTTATTTATTATTAACATATATAACCTTATATAAGTCATTTGGGCGAACCTTATATTTTTAGGAACAAAATAACAATTAATAATATAATATTTGTTTTAAAAACTATTTTATGTCAATTTTGACATTATTTGGTAATTGATTTTTGTAAAAATCATAAGAGAATGATTAGTTCGAAAAAAGTTAATTAAATCAATACTAAAATGTCATATTAAAATTAGTGGAATTCATAAAAAGTCTCAAATTATATTTATTTGGGTATTTATAATATCAATTAGTTTAATTTTCCACTCTTATGGTAATTACTGCATCATCATTGGGTCATAAATAAATTAAATTATTTAATGTCTAAAAATTATAAATAAACTACCATTATGTAGGAAATCGTTTTAGATTTCTAATTAATATTTATAGTCGAATTTATCTTATGTATAACCCTATATTAAAAATGGTTTAGTTATTAAACTCTGATTTTAACTATTTTAACCCTTCTTTAAATAAATTATATTAAATGTCCTAATCTAATCCAAGTGGGTCCAAATGGTAATATTTTATTCCTAAGGTTGTTTTTGGTCGAATTAAACTTATCCAATAGAATTAGGACATGTGTTAGGGTAATACTAATTTCATTTTTACCCTTAATTACCCTATTTACTTTTAACCGTGGTAAAAAAAAGTAAAAAGTTATTATTCACCAAAAATTATTTTCATCTCATTGAACCACATTTTACTTACTGACATCAACCGTGTCTCTATGATTTTTGAAATTCCACTCATAGAAGTGGTAAAATTATGTTTTATGTGTATTTGGTAATTCTCCTAGGAGGTGGGTAAAAGATGGTCAAAAGTTCAATAATATTTTTATATATCTAAAATTATTATAAAATGACTCCAATGAATTACATTGAACTTATATAGGTATTATGTATCAATTTTTACCTAAAATAAATTTAAATAAAATAAATAATTATTTAAATAAAAAGTCGGTTTTTAAATAGTAACCGAGTGTTTTCACTATTCATCAAAAATTGAATGTTTTCAGAAAAATACCAAAATTCACCCTAGTCTAATTTCGATATTCCGAATCCAAAAATGATGCCCATTTTGAAAGATAAAATTTATAAAATTTCAAAAAGTGGGTATTACTATTCATACCGGCTAGTTTTTATAACATATCATTGTTTAGCGAAACTCTGTATTGCGTACAACACACGCTATCGTGGAAGGTCGCGATTGCGTGTAGTGCAAGTCAAGTAAGGGATGCATGTTGTGCAAGCCCCTTTTGGTGTAGCGTACAACACAAGACATTAATGAAATTTAAAAAAATATTTTTCATAAAATCTCAGGGTGTTACACCCTCGGATAGATTTTAATAGATTAAACTGAAGTTAGGAATGATAAACGTTAGGTAATATTCCTAGATTAACCTCTTGATGAACCAATCTCCTTACAGAAATAAAATCATTTTCATAGGGGGAGTATAACTGTTATTAATGTTTTTCAAAATTTTCGTAGTTGGTTTTTTCAAAATATTTCGTAATAAAAATTTTCGTAGTTAGTTTTTCAAAAAAATTCGTAATGAATTTTTTTTTGTAGTTTGTTTTTCAAAATTTTTTGTGATGAAAATATTTAGACCTGATGTTTTCGTAATGAAAATCTTCGGACCTGAAGTTTTTGTAATGAAAATCATCGGACCTGAAGTTTTCGTAAAGAAAATCTTCAGACCTGACGTTTTCATAATGAAAATCTTCGGACCTCAACTTTTCATAATGAAAATATTTGGACTTAAAGTTTTCATAATGAAATTCTTCAAACATTATGTTTTCTTAATGAAAATCTTCAGACCTAAAGTTTTCATAATGATATTCTTCAGACCTGAAATTTTCTTAATAGAATTATCGGATTTGAAATTTTTTGTAGTAAAGTTCTTTTGTATTCAAATTATTTTTAGAATCAAAAGTTATTCAAGAAGAATATTCCTCAATACGAATAATCATCCTAGGCAATCCGAAAGGTATGATTTTTCCTCGAGTTTTTCATAATTATCTTTTACTTGATGTTAATTTATTTTGTTTTTAAAATTTCTCGGATTCTAGTTTCCTCAGAATGTTTTCTTTTTAAAACTTCACAAGATCGAATTCAACCAATATTTCCTTACAACTCTCATTTCAACCGTCTAATCAGATCTAAGGAATTATCAACCATTATATTGGATTTTGAAGATGAAAGGTCCCTTCCATCTCCTTTATAAAGGGGACCCCTGCGGGTTTTCCCACATCGATTTTCAAGCTCTTGTGTGCTGAAGCTCTGCCTCACTACAAAAGATCATTCTGAATCTCTCAGAATTTCTCTAGTCCGAATCACTATAGAACTCCTTTTTCAAGATATGTCTATAGTCAAGCCGATCATGTAATGGAAAATATAAAAGGATAGGTTGGTTCATCCGAAATTTTTCAACAAGTATAACTCTATTATCTCAAAGAATATCATGCTCAATGGATGGGAAAGTGTAGCTATTTCAAAGACAGCAGCTCATGATGTAATCTATCCGGATCTTCTTATAGAATTCTATGAATCATTTTTCTTCTTCAAGGAAGAAGGAAGAGAAAAATTCTCCTTCAAGAGTTATGTAAAGAAATATAAAATCTCATACACCAATGCTGCGAGCTTGGGGGGATCTCATATGAAGGAGAAGCTGAATTTTTCTCCCACAAGCTGCCGAATGTTCAAGGAATTTTTATCAAGGTGAAGGCTATGGAATTCCTTGGGCTTAAAGATGTAATGATAGGCAAGATTTCCCATCTGACTACAAACAATCGGATTCTACAGCTATGGGTTCAAGGTCTCATCGTACTGAGGAAGGTTGATAAGGTTACCCTTAAGAAAAGTGACATATATATCTTATACATTTTGGTAAACCAAAGGAAGGAGAACCTCATGAAGCACATCCTCATTATGATTGAGAACATCAAGAATGGGAATTTAAGAGCTCAGATTATCATGTATCATGCCTTTCTTTATAAGATAATAGTTCACTGTCTTGAATCATTCAAGATCAGATGCAGTTCTAAGCCGAGGAATTGCAAGGTGATGCTTATTAGTGATCACACCCTCAAGAAAATGATGGTTGGTTTCTCCAAGGAGTCAGGATAATTTTATGATCTTCTTGAGGATGAGGAAGAGGTCATTCTGAAGAATACAGAAGATGCTAAACCCTCAAAGAAATCCAGGAAGAAAACAATATTGAAGGAAGTGGAAGCAAAAGACAAACTACCCAAAGAAAAATAACCTCAATCTACACCTCCTAATCCAAAGAAATATAAGGCCTATCTATATAAAGTCATAGCCAAATGGGGAGAGGATAAGAAAAATAGAAAAGTAGGGGAGCCAAAGTTCGGTTTGGATCAAGCTGAGGCTAAGGCCTTGAAAGAATCAGCTGATGAAGAGATTGAAAGGAAAGTAAAAGAAAAGATGCTTCAGAAAAATATGTCAGAGGAAGAGATTGTCCAATCTCTTTTGAAGGCTGCTGGAGTTGCATCTGAGAATATTCCTATTCCGAAATCCTTTTTAGTTGAACAATTGCCTGAGACTCTGGGAAATAAATTCATGTCCCCAGAAAAAGTCAAAGAAAAAGAAGTTGAGAAATTAGGTGAGAAGGAAGCTATGGAAGAAGTTCTAGAAGATCAAAGCTTTGAAGAAATAGCTGATCTTATAAAGAAAGTTGATGAATATCAGGAAAAGGAAAGTTTTTCCGAGAAATTTTCACTCCGGACTTCTCAAGCCGGATCATCTAAACTTGTTACTCCTAGAGATGATGAGAAGGGTGAAGAGGATTTAATTAAACTATATGAGGAAGAGAGTCACAATCAACACTTCATACATCCAAAATACATTGAGGCTAAAGATGAGAAAGAAAGAGTTGATGAAGATAATATTGTACAATTATCCATAAGTGAGCATGAATCTCTTGATGAAGAGGTTAATCTGAAGATCAAAAATGGGAAACAAGTGGTGGTTGATACCCCAAACAAAGATATATTGAGGAAGAAATAAGCTGGAGGATCCTCTAAGAGGGAGTTTGTAGGGTTAGAGGGAGAACCATCTCCAATAAAATTGTCTGATTCAGAGTCATCAACCTTAGGGAATGATTTTTTATTCAGTCCCTGAAATAGCTGGTGGATCCCATTCTGATCTTTACAGCAATCGACAAGAGATGGAAGATGCTACATCACACCATGAATTAGAAGTCAGATTTTGTATCTATGGTGATGGATAGATGTGTGAAGATTGAGGCAAATCACAAAAATTTTCTATTCAATTATGAAGCCCATAGAAAATCCTGCAAGAAATTGACCAGATGGTCTAAGAAAATCGTTGAAGATTTGGGAGTGCTTGACCAGTTTCAAGAAGATGTCAAAGAAGCTTTTAATATTGAAGATGTCAAAATCAAGGATCTTACAAATAGATTTAAGGAAAATCTAAATCTTGAACAAAATTATCATATTCAGGATGTAAAAGATCTGAATGGGAAGCTATGTTATGTTGTCCAAAGTTTGAAATTGTAGTGGGATCTCCAGAACAAGATGGAAGAAAGGTTTGTGAAGCAAGAGGACTTACTGAAGGCTCGGGCAGAGGCCCTGAAGGCTTAAGAAGATAGAATCACAGCCTTGGATAAGCAAGTAGAGGAGGACCAAAAAGAGATGAAAAGGCTGAAGACAATTTTCAAGAAGATGATGCCCAAGGAAAAAGAAGAAAAATAGACTCAAATCTGATCTATTTTTGTATTTCTTTTCCTTGTACAAATACTTCCAATATCAATTAAATTTTCATTGCATGTTTTTGTTTGTATGTCTATACTTATATTTCAGGTGCCATTTTTTTCATTACCTCAAACTCTTTTTGAAAATCACAAAGGGGGATAAGGAAAAATAATTCTTAAGGGGAGAAGAAAAATATTTATAATTCTAGAACATATATCCCAATTTAAGGGGGAGCTTATCTAAGGGGGAGTGTTCATTATGAATATTTGCATACCCATGATAATGAAATTTATCATTCCAGAAATCATGAATATAATCCGTAGAGTTTCAAATAATAAGGTGGAGTCAGTCGTATTCATATTTTCCAATGTGAAAAGGGAGATAAGTTTTATTTTCTAAGTCAAGAAAAGTTTTACTAAGTCCTCATATTCTTTTTTGTAAGGATGTTTGTGATTTCCAAAAATGGGGAGATTGTTTAGTCAATAAGGTTTTCCATATGAATTTTCCATTCCTTCTTTCAAGAGGGAGATTGTTGAGTCATTAAGGATTCCTTATGAATTTACCATTCCTTCTTGTTTTAAAAATCACAAACACATTATCTTAAGTCAAAACTCATATTACCATTGTTTTACTTCTATAAGGAAAATTTCCTTCCCCAATAAAATTTACCCTTACCTTGATTTTATTATTCAATCAGATTTTCCTAAGTGTAAATGTAACGAACCGAGTCTGAAGCCCCTCCAATGGTGCCCCGTAACCGGTTCACCACATGACCTTAAGTGCGTTTCCCCAAACGCTAGAGGCTTCCGACTAGCAGCAAGGGCCTTGGTGAGTCAGGGGGAAACTATGCCCTCATTCAGTAAGGTATACAAGGTAAGAAAACAACAATAAATAGAAAAAGCAGTAAACAACATGCATAACAACAGAATCCAAACAACGGAAGAAATGTAGATATATAACTATGATGACAATGATGCAGCGTGTACAAGTATCTATGGAAAACAGAAAACAAAAAAAACGTGTTGAAATACAACTGAAACCAAGTGCAAAAGAAAACAAAGTAAGCTCCCCAGCATTATGAGCCACGGCTCGGTCCCATGCTCCCCAGCTCCTGGGGCAATCAATATCCTGAAGTAGAAGGGCGCTTGCCCTTGTCTATACCTGCAGCAACATAGTCTGCTTGGGCCCAAAAGAAAAGACCAAACAGGGTGTGAGATACAATCCCAGTAGGAAATCAACCAATGATTTGTGCCTAACAGTAAAATGAATACATGGCATTAAATAAACAAGAAGCATTAAACAGGAAAGCACAAGTAGCTACAATCCACAGTTCTAATATGTAAAGTACACAAGTAAGCAGTCAACAATAAGAAGATAACAGGTAACCCTCTGGGTAGCTCTCATAGCCTAACCCCTATGGTTCAACCTATAGTACTAGAAACCCTCTGGGAGGCACACACAGTCTCACCCCTCTAGTTCAGATTCGTAATTAAGAAGACTCTCTAGGGAAGAACTCATCGTCAATTCCCCAAATAGTCTTGTATCGTTCTAAAGGCTCGCTGGGGAAGCACTCAACATCAATTACCCATGTGGCCTGCGTTGTGGATCTACAGACTCTCTGGGGAATCACTCAATGTCAATTCCCCCTATAGTCTCGCATCGTAATTAAAAGACACCCTAGAGAAGCCCTTCCGTAAATTCTCCATTTGGTCTACTACTCTAGGTTCTCACAGTCCTAAGTATAACTAAACATGATAAGCACATGTATACTGTCCATGTAAACCTCACGATCTACTTGGATATCATTATACGACTCAAACGAAAAAACAAAACAACAGTTCCTCTATCCTACATCTAGGCATGGAAAATGGAAAAATTCCCAATAGGAAAACAAGCATGGCAATGCAATCTGAGCACAAAATAAATTACTCTAATCACAAGAAATAACCTCTACTAAAGCAAACAAGCAAAGCATGCAACAATAGGGGAAAACAGGAAACATGCAGTACCCCATTCTTGGGTATTGGTGGAATTTTCACATAATATTCATCAACTTTCTACCGAAAGGAACAAACCACCTACCTCGATCCTAGGAAATCGATATACGTGAACCTCAAAGATAGATTCCCCTTAGAACGATGTAGATCTGAGAAAATGCACAAAACGTTCATCCCATGATAAATTGGAAACAAGGGGGAATCAAGAAACGAGGCTAAAGTAGAAGGAAGAACTCACCGCTGCTATTCCAATGCAACTGACCATGCTCGAATCGGAGAACGGACGGCGAGGCGGGAGTTCGTTGAAGATACGGCCATATGGTCACTCTCGTATGGACGAAAAACGGAGAAGAAGATGAAACTGGGGGTTAGGCACGACCCCAGTCCGTTTAATGAAAAAAAATGATAGTACACAGTGTGTAATTCTTGAGTACACGACGTGTACTTCGATTTTCTGTACTCCGAATTAAGTGGCCTCCACCTCATCCTTACACACCGTGTGTGTGTCCTGGACACGACCAGTACACAGCTTCGAGCCGGGGAAGTGTACATGGCGTGTACTCAGAAAGTACTTGGCGTGTAGTTTGAAAATTCCCAGAAAATTTATTTTTCTTAAAAACTCCATAAAAAGGGAAAACATACCTAAACGATGATCCGGGTTCTTAAAAACTTCCCCCCTTAAAGAAATATGTCCCCGAATTTCCCTAATGAGGCGGAGAAGATGAAACCCCGAAAATCTCCGGCCACTACGATCGTACATTGGCCTCCCTCTCCCAGGTCTCGTCCTGTACTCTCCCGTGCTTCCATAGCACTCATACTAGAGGAATAGACCACCCATGGAGAACCTTCGTACTGCGATCGACAATCCATATAGGATGCTCCTCGAATGATGAATTTTCTTTAAGCTCAACTTCCTCGGGCTGAAATACGTGAGATGGGTCTAAAAAGTAACGTCATAGATGAGAGACATGGAAGACATCGTGCATGGCCCGATACCTCTGAGGTAGCTGCAACCGATAAGTGACCGGCCCCGCTCTCTCCAAGACCTCAAATGGCTCGACGTACCGCGGTGAAAGCTTACCCTATCTTCGAATCCTTTTGTGTCCCAACCTCGGTGCGACACGTAGGAAAACCTGATCACTGAACTCGAACTCCAGAGTTCATCTCCGCTGATCAGCATAAGACTTCTGTTGAGACTGCGCTGTAGCCATCCTCTTCCGAATCAGCTCTATCTACTCTGAAGTCTCCGGAACAAGATGAGGTCCCAGCAAAGCTGCCTCTCCTGCCTCCAGCCAGCATAAGGGTGATCAGCACGGCCTACCATACAAATCCTCGTATGGTTCCATCTGAATGGTCGCCTGGAAACTATTGTTTTAGTCAAAGTACACCAGAGGGATATGCTTCTCCCAAGGACCGCCAAAGTCAAGGATGTAAGCCCAGAGCATATCCTCAAGCACCTGGATCGTGCGCTCGGACTGGCCATCAGTCTGGGGAATGGTAAGCTGTACTCAAAAGTACCTGTGTACCCAAGGATTTCTGAAGTCCCTGCTAGAACCGAGAGGTAAAGAGCGCATCTCTGTCTAAAACAATAATGTGCGGAACTCCATGCAGACGAACGATATCTCTGATGTAAAGTCGTCTGAGGTCATCGACACTGAAGGTATCCTTGATCGGAATGAAGTGAGCAACTTTCGTAATCCTATCGACGACAACCCAAACATCATTGTTTTTTCGAGGAGATCTCGGAAACCCGGTCACGAAGTCCATCGCAACATCATTCCACTTTCACTCCGGAATGGGTAACTTCTGTAAGAGCCTCGCTGGTCACTAATGCTCTGATTTTACCTGCTGAAAAGTAGATCATCTCAAGACAAAACCAGTAACATCCTTCTTCATACCTGGCCACCAGTATTGGAGATGAAGATCCTGATACATCTTGGTGACACCAGGATGAACTACCCAAATAGAGGAATGGAAATCCCACATCAGCTCCTCGCGTATGTCTGCTGGCACCCATACGCGTTTCTGGAAACACAATATCTCATCCTCACCCACTGTCCATCCAAGAAGAGGGTCCTCTCCTGACACACTCTCCCGTAAGACTAATCCTTCTGAGTCTGATAGCTGCCTCATCCGTAGCCGATCAAGTAGCGTGGAGGTAACAGGTACAGGAGATAGGAAGGTGTGTCCCTGTCTATCGTGCACCTCTAGATGCATCTCAGAGAACAGTGCCATCAGCTTCCAGTCACTGCTGGCCTCCTAAACCGCCTGAATCTGAGTTCTCCTACTCAAAGCATCGTCCATGACATTTCCCTTTCCCGGCATATAGGCAAGCTTGAAATCAAAAGACTTAAGATACTCGACCCACCTGCGCTGCCTTAGATTCAGATCATGCTGAGTGAAGATATACTTGAGACTCTTGTGGTCAATGAAGACCACAAAGTGCTCTCCCCGAAAAGAGTGTCTCCAACAGCGCAAGGCATGAAAAATAGCTGCCAACTACAGATCATGCATAGGGTAGTTCTTCTCATGTGGCCTAAACTGCCGAGACCCGTACGCAATGAATCCATCTCCCCACATAAGCACAGCTCTCAGCCTGATACCCGAAGCATCAGAGAAAATAGTGTAGCTCTTGACTGGATTTGGCAAGACTAGTATCGATGCTGACGTCAACCTCCCTTTCAGCTCCTGAAAGGATGACTCACAAGAATCTGACCATAAGAACTTTTCCCCCTACTTGGTCAGACCTGTCAAAGGTGCTGCTAGATGAGAAAAGTCTTGAATGAAGCATCTGTAGTATCCAACCAGCCCTAGGAAGATCTGTACCTCAAAAACGTTCTTCAGATGCTCCCAGGAAACAACAGCTCTCACTTTCTCTCAGTCCCCATATACTCCTGCCTCAGAGATGACGTGACCCAAGAAGTGAATCTGATCCATCCGGAAGTGGCACTTCGAGAGTTTAGCATAAAGACGATGCTCTCTCAGTGTACTCAGAACGATCTCCAGATGTGTGGCATGGTCGTTTCGAGTGTGAGAGTACACCAAGATATCAACCATGAAGACCACGATGAAAGAATCCAAGTAAGGATGGAACACTCGGTTCATCAGTGCCATGAAAATTGCAGGTGCATTCGTGAGTCCGAAAGGCATGACTGTATACTCGTAAAGACCGTACCTGCTCCTGATGGCTATCATAGGTACATCTGATGGTCTAACATGCAACTGATGATAACCGGACCTCAAGTTGATCTTTGAGAACACCCGAGCTACTCGAAGCTGATCGAAAAGGTCATCAATCCACGAAAATGGATATTGGTTCTTGAACATCAACTAGTTCAGCTTCCGATAATCCACACAAATCCGAAGGGTACCGTCTGCCTTCTTTGAAAACAGGACAGGAAAACCCCAAGGAGAAGTACTGGGTCGGATGAAACCCTTAGCATGTAGCTCCTCCAACTTCTTCTTGAGGTCCTCCAACTCAGGTGTGGCCATCCTATAGGGAGGAATAGACACTGGTGCTGCTCCTAGAACGAGCTCAATAGAGAAGTATACCTCACACCCCGGATGCAAACCTGAAAAGTCTTCTGGTAAGATGTCCCGGAAGTGATCCAACACTGGAGGAAAATCCAACTGTGGAGTCCCCTGATCATCCAAATAAAGACTAGAAATCTGGGCTATCACCCCACCTAGCCCAAGATGCTCAAGTCCCGCCCGACTCGCCCGAACATCCCATTCGCCTCTATGAAGAAAATATTCACCCTCTGGTGAGATGAAACTGACTCTGCGACGATAACAGTCAATGACTGCATGGAAGGGAATCAACCAGCCATGCCGAGAATGACATCATAGCCTATCATCTCTAGGACATAGATATCCCATAAGAAGTGATACCATTCCACCTCGAGAGGGAACTCTCTACACTAGCGTACACTAGATGTCCTCATTCCCAATGGTGTGTCTAGTGTTAACAAGTTGGCAGAAGAAAAGATGCAGAGCCCAAGGCTCTCCATGACAGCAACAGAGATAAAGAAATATGTAGCACCAGTATCGAAAAGGGATGAAGATAAAACTAAGGCTACTAAAATCATTCCTCGAATTGTAGAAGGGTCGGGATCCTGCTCATGATAAGTAAACTCCATGGAGAAAGACTAGCCCGTTCCACGGCCTTGTGCCCCTGGCTGACCACTCTGAGATGAACCTCCCTGCTGGTGCTGAGGGACTGGTGGCTAACCTCCACGGCCTCGACCTCCACCTCGGCCCGAACGGCCGGAATAACTCCAGCTCCCTGACTACTGAGATACTGGTGGGGCTACTCCTGAACGAGGAGACATGGAAGAACCCCGATCACCAGATGCTGGTGAGAAAACCCAAGAGAAATGTTGGAGGTGACCCATCTTTCCCCAAGATCGGAACTCCATGGGTTCCCTCTGGCACTATGGCCTCGTGTGCCCTGTCCGGCCACACTGATAGCATGACACCTGGCTTCCTGATGATGCGTCTTGCTTCCTCGAATCACCACGTGTGGGCTCCCTAATGTGCTTCTTGATGTCATCTAGAGGAAAGCTAACTTTGGAAGAAGAATCTTCCTGACTCGTAGCTCCAGAGTCTCTCAGATTGTGCTCTGCAATGAGTGCCTGGTTGACGATGGAAGTGATGGAAGTCAACTGGAAGATGTTCACCTACAAGCGGATCTCCCGTCTGAGTCCATCCTCACACTTCCTTGCCAAGAACACGCCACTCCCATCCCAAAGGGGTGTAAAGCACTGCAGATCAGTGAAACAAGAGGAATAATCCATGATAGATAGAGTCCCATGCTCTAATATCATGAACTCCCGGGCTCGATCGGCCCTCAGGGTCTCTGGGTAGAAGTAGTCATAGAACACGCTCTGGAACTCCTCCCAAGTCATAGCCTGCTATTGACCCGCCTGTGATACCACGTTCCACCATCTCTTGGTGGAGTATTAGAGCATGTAGGTGGCGATCTTGACCCACCTCTCTAGAGGAGTCTCCAGATGCTCGAAGATAGTCAGCATGGCTTCTAGCCATGACTCTGCAGCCTAAGGTCCTCCCACCCCCGAGAATGTGGGAGAATGATACTGCTGGAAAACCCATGTCAAGTCTGCCATAGACGAGGCAGGAGGTGGTGTTCCCTGGAAGGCCTGCATCATCCTCATGAAACCCTCCCTGAACAGAGCATCAGTGCCCGCAACTGGTACAACAACTTGTGCCAAGGCTGGCTCAGCTGGGGGATCGATAAGAAGTCACTGATCATCCCTATCTGGCGTCTGATTACTGCCTGACGACAGACGTACGACCAGGGGACGTCTCGGAGGCATAGATCAGAAAGATCAAAAGCACACCTTAGATCAGGAAAAAAAGGATAGAGAACACGAGAGTACTAAATGGAAACAGGGGAAGAAAACACACAAGAGTGCAAAACACAACTACACGGCGTGTGTAAAACTACACGGCGTGTCCTCTTAAACCACTGCCATGGGCGTGTACTCTCACCCTACAAGTCGTGTAATGCCTCAACCACACGGCTTGTTGACCACCACACATGACATCTACTTGAAAACTATTCCCCTTCTTGAGTCTCCTTACACGGATAACCCACATGGTCCGACTCAACCCGAGGCTACACGACGTGTTCGAAACAAACACAGTGTGTACTAGACAAGGCTTCGGCGGCCCGTGTTGTTAAGCACATGGCCGTCTACACAGCTAAACCTTACACGGTGTGCTCTGAACAAACACAGCATGTATAAGCGAAGGTGACACCGTCTCGTGTTGTTCGTCACACGTTCGGGTTCCTGGGAAAGACTACACGGCGTGTTCCGAACAAACAACGCATGTGGAAAAGAAGGTCACACCGGCCCGTGTTGTTCGTGACACGGTCGGGTACCTGGAAAGGACTACACGGCGTGTTCCCTATGGACACGGCGTGTTCTACCCGAGATTCCCCAGCCCGTGTTGTTAGTGACACGGCCAGGTACACATTTCCGAACTCACACAACGTGTACCAATAGTACACGGTGTGTTCCCGAAGTTACTACCATGACACCGTGTTCTGCTCACACGGTCAGTGACACAGCCAGAAAACTACACAACGTGTATCCAAAAATTACATGCCGTGTATTCTGGGTTTTTCTGGGTAGTAGCTCAGAAACTGCTCAGACTCCTAGAAACACAAAAAAAACAAGGCAGAGAGGTGCCAAATTCCGATCCGTGAGGTCCCATAACAGCTCAAGAACCAAAATTTGGCATTTATTTTAAGTATGGAACAAAAAAACAGTTTTCTAATATGATAGAAGAGAATATTTCAAGCATCTATCACAACAACAGGCATAATCTACACAGAGTCTATCACAACAACATGCAATCTCTAATGCACCCTAGAAGGCATGGCAAGAATGCATGGTATGCGATTTCTAAAAGTGCCTATATGATGCATGAGATGGCATACCCTCATCTCTTTGGGTTGCGACAGAAATAGAACTGAAATATCAAAACAATAATAGCACAAGCCAGGTGAATCACTCTAGGTGAAATCAGGCCATCCATAAAATCTCAAAACCATAAAATTTGCAATTAACGAGGTAGTATGGCTTTTCCCTGTACAAGGGTTAGCTAATCGCGAGCACAACTTAATAGTAAGTACCGAATCTATCCTATCCCTGGATAGAGTCTCCAAAAAGTAAAGCAAGAGAAAAGAACCAATCTGATACCACTTTGTAACGACCTGAGTCCGGAGCCCCTCCACTAGTGCCCCGTACCCGGTTCGCCACATGATGTCAAGTGTGTTTCCCAGAAAGCCAGAGGCTGCTGAATAGTAGCGAGGGCCTTGGTGAGTCAGTGGGGAAAATATTCCCTCATTAGGTAAGGTATACAAGTTGAGAAAACAACAATAAACAGCGGAAGCAGTACACAACATGCATAACAACATAAACCAAACATCAGAAGCAATGTAGATATATTACTATGATGAAAATGATACAACAAGTACAAGTATCTAGGGAAAAGAGAAAACACAACAATGTGTTGTAATACAACTGAAACCATTTGCAAAATAAAACAATGTAATCTCCTCAGCATCGCAAGCCACAGCTCGATCCCATGCTCCCCAGCTCTTGGTGCAATCAAGATCCTGAAGTAGAAGGGCGCTTTCCCTTGTCTATACCGGCAGCTACATAGTCTGCTTGGGCCCAAAAGCATGGCCCAAACAGGGTGTTAGATACAATCTCAGTAGGAAATCACCAAAAGATTTGTGCCTAATAGTCAAATGAATACATGGCAGTAAATAAACAAGAAGCAGTAAACAAGAAACCACAAGAAGCTACAATCCACAGTTCTAACAAGTAAAGTACACAAGTAAGCAGTCAACAACAATAAGATAACAGGTAACCCTATGGGTAGCACTCACAGGATAACCCCTATGGTTCAACCTATAGTACTAGAAACCCTCTAGGAGGCACACACAGTCTCACCCCTCTGGTTCAACTACGTAATTAAGCAGACTCTCTGGGGAAACACTCACCATCAATTCCCCCTATAGTCTCGTATCGTGCTAAAGGATCTCTAGGGAAGCACTCAACGTCAATTCCCCCTATGGCCCATGTCGTCGATCTACAGACTCTCTCGGGAAGAACTCAACGTTAATTCCCCCTATTGTCGTGCATTGTAATTAAAAGACACTCTGGAGAGGCCCTTCCGTCAATTCTCCCTTTGGTCTACTACTCTAGGTTCTCACAATCCTGAGTATAACTAAACATGCTCAGCGCATGTATACTATAACGACCCATACTTTACATACATGGTTATTTCATCAAAATTAAAGCATGATTATTAGAACATATAACAAAACCATAAAAGGAACGTACAGGTATAGTGTCTTTAGAAACTGGGAAACATAAACAACTGGTTCATAAAGAATATACATTACCTCCCATTTATTTCATCATATCTAGAGTCCCTTTAGGCATATCCTACTTAATAACCTTCTTCCTGACCTGGGGAAAGAAAAAATACAAAAGGGTGAGCTCAAATGCTCAGTAAGGGTAAACAAAAGAAAAACCAATCACATCATATTCATATGAACATAATATTTTGGAAATCTTAACCTGCAAAAGAAATCATAATTTCATAACATGGGATAAATCATAGTACTGAAATGTAATCCCAATAATCATAACATAAAACATAAAACATTTTGGCATACACACATAATCATATAGAATCATTTCTTAGTAGTCAAGACTCATTGTCATGACTATCTTAGCGGACAAAGTCCATTTCTGAACTGAGTTCACTCCTCATTTCAGTCCTGTTTAACTGAACCGAATTAACCTGCCGTTCCATCCATGTCTATCTCAGGAGATATTAATCTTTACCCAATGCATTGGAGGGAGATATAGATCCCACACATGTCATAATGATACCATTCTCATGTGTGCCAAAAAATCATAAATCATACATCATTGCATAACCCATATAGTAAAAATGGGATTCTTAAACATCGTGACATCATAAAACAATTCATATAAGATAAAGGAATTTATAAAAATAATTCCATCACAACATAATAAAATCAATGTAATAATAGGGATAGAAACAAAACCCTATATTATCTTATATGGAAATAAATTTTGACAAAACACTTGAACTCTATTCTTGAGGAAAATATCCTTTCTACTTCAAAAACATTTTTACTTTCTTAACATGTCAAAAAATTTAAAATCAAAGAAGTTGATTAAAAATAAACTTGAAAACTTGTAAAGGTAGATTCTTGTAAATAATGTTTTAAAAATCCATTCATTCCATATAAGTTAAAAAAACATTCTTCTCGTACTTTTGTCGGAAAAGTCCAAAAGTACCTCGTACGAAAAACGACAAAAGATTCCTTTCATATCTTTTACTAAAAACTCACCAAAGGGTAATATTGGATTTAAAAAATTTTAGGAGGATATAAATAATATTACATATTGAGGAAACAAGGATGTGGATGATAAATAATCCCCAGTAAATTATGAAGTATAAAAAATCTCGGATAAAAATTGAGATTGAAAGATTGTCCCTTACCTTAGGTCCGATTTGCTTCGTAAGTGTCCGAACCTCCTGTATAATGATTTAAATATTGTTATTGACTTATTCCATAATCATAATTATTATTATGATATCATATATGGTCATATTATTGGCTTCTTATTAGTAATATTTCATTATTACTTGTTATTCAGGTGTTTATTACTTTCTGTTCTTATGCGTGTTTTGTCGAATAAATTCTCATTCTTATTTTTAGGTTATAGATACCTCATTTAAAGAATGTTATTAGTGTAATATATATCATATTTATTCATTCAATTCATTTATATAATCATTATGCAATGAAGATCATGTAGAACGAGTCACATCACATCGTGGAGACGGTATTCCGTATGTATGCACGAGCGATGATATGGTTTCCATGCTCGTGGAATTGTATTGGAGTGTATGTATACTATTTCAGAATCAATATCACTTTAAAATAATCATATATAGTTATTATTTACACCATTATACCCATCCAAGTAATATGGTGGTGGAAAATAGATTACACCACGGCGTGGAGATTGTATTCCGTACGTACGCATGCGCGATGATTTCATTTTCCGTAGGATGGATAGAAGGTGAAATAGGGTTGTTTTATACTTATAATAACATATCAGTATATGAGTGATACTGTTGTTATTACTGCATAATGAAACAACTAATGAATAATAAGTGGAATAAGAAATAAAGTTGAAAGAATCGATAACGGACACTACCTCTTCTTTGAAGCGCCTCATTGAGACCTCCTTTTAGGGCACTAAAATTGGCCTTTGAAGATAAATGAGACCTCTAGGATATTTCTAGGGAAGTGGAGAAGAGAATTTGGCAGGGGTTGGCCGAGTATGAATGCTCAAAGTGGTGTGAGGAAGAGAGGGAGGAGGTGCCCTTTTATAAGGGAGGAGAGGGGCACCTTTGGGAAAATTAAAAATATTATTTTATTATAAAGTCATATTCGGTTTTTAATAGCTCCAAATTGATTTATTTCTAAGATAATGTGGGTATGGGTCTAAATCATCTCATCAAATAGAATTTAAACAAGTTTATGATTCTATTTGAACCTTATCATTTAGATTTAACTTTAAGTTAGATAATTTAACTTTTACCTTGTCTTCTTGTTTTCTTATACTATAAGGTTAATAAACTTACTATAACAAGCCAAACGAACCCCAAGTTGTTTATTATTAATATATATAACCTTATCTAAGTCATTTGGCCGAACCTTAGATTTTTAGGAATAAAATAACAATTAATAATATAATATTTGTTTTAAAACCTATTTTATGTCAATTTTGACACTATTTGGTAATTGATTTTTTTAAAATTCATAACAGAACGATTAGTTCGAAAGAAGTTAATTAAACCGTACTAATATGTAATGGTGACCTATAAAATTATTTTAATTCATAAAAAGGCTCAAATTACATTTATTTTGGTATTTATAACATTAATTATGTCAATATTTCATTAATAAGTTAATTACTGCATCATCATTATGTCATACAAAAATTAAATTATTAAATGTCTAAAAATTAAAAATAAAATACCATTATGTGTAAAATCTTTTTAGATTTTTGATTAATATTTATAGTCGAATTTATCTTATGTATAACCCTATATAAAAAATGGTTTAGTTATTATACTTTTATTTTAACTATTTTAACCCTTCTTTAAATAAATTAATAATAAATGTCCTAATCTAATCCATGTGGGCCTAAATGGTCATATTTTATTCCTAAGGTTTTTTTGGTCGAATTACACTTATCCAATAGAATTAGGACATGTGTTAGGGTAACAATAATATCATTTTTAAGTTTAATTAACCTATTTACTTTTAATCGTGGTAAAAAAAGTAAAAAGTTACTATTCATAAAAAATTATTTTCATCTCATTGATCCACATTTTAGTCCTTGATATTAACTATGTCTCTCGGATTTTCAAAATTCCACTCACAAAAGCGCTAAAATTATGTTTTATGTAAAATTTCAAATTCTCCTAGGAGGTGGGTAAAAGACGGTGAAAAGTTCAATAAAATTTTTATATATCTAAAAATATTATAAAATAACTCCAATGAATTGCATTGAACTTATATAGGTATTATGTATCAATTATGAACTAAAATAAATTTAAATAAAATAAATAATTATTTAAATAAAAAGTCGGTTTTTAAATAGTAACCTAGTGTTTTCACTATTCATCAAACATTTAAGGTTTTCAGAAAAATACCAAAATTTCACCCTAGGCTAATTTCGATATTCCGAATCCAAAAATGAAGTCCATTTTTAAAGATAAAATTTAAAAAATTTTAAAAAGTGGGTATTACTATTGGATCTTTTGTGATCCTCATCATGGATAAACTGGCATGGTCTTGTCCACTTAATGCGTCTACCACCTTTTTTTCTTTCCCAGGGTGGTAATGAATTGAGCAGTCGTAATACTTAATCAGATCCAACCATCTTCTTTGGCGCATATTCAGCTTCTTTTGTGTGAAAGTATACTTTAAATTTTTATGATCAGTATAAATATCACACCTTACTCCATAAAGATAATGCCTCCAAATCTTTAATGCAAAGATTACCGCAACTAACTCCAAATCATGAGTTGGGTAATTTTTCTCATGTATTTTCAACTGTCATGAGGCATAAGATATCACTATATCATTTTTCATAAGAACGCATCCCAACCCCTTCTTGGATTCATCACTATAGATCACAAACCTTTCTCCACTACAAGGTAGTGTCAGCACAGGTGCACTGGATAACCTTCCTTTCAACTCCATGAAATTATCTTCACATTCCCCCGTCCATATGAACATAACTCCTTTTCGAGTCAACCTGGTGAGTGGATTAGATAATCGTGAAAAATCATTCACAAAACGTCGATAATAACCACCGAAACCAAGAAAAATTCAGATCTTGGTTACTGTTGTTGGTCTCGACCATCTTTCGATAACTTCTGTTTTTTCTGGATCCACAGATATCCCCTCTTTTGAGATTATGTGACCCAAAAATGCAACTTTTTGAAGCCAAAATTAACACTTGGTAAATTTGGCATAAATATTCTCCTTTCTCAGGATCATCAATATAATTCTCAAGTGATCTTCATGTTCTTCCTTTCTCTTTGAATATACAATAATATCGTCTATAAAGACGACCACAAACTGATCAAGATAGTCTCTAAAGACTCTATTCATCTGACCCATGAAGATAGCAGGGGTATTAGTAAGACCAAATGGCATCACTATAAATTCATAGTGTCCATACCTTGTACGGAAAGACGTCTTTGGTATGTCCACCCTTTTGACCCTTAATTGATGATACCCTGAACGAAGATCAATCTTGGAAAAGTATTGAGCTCCGTGTAGTTGGTCAAATAAGTCATCAATGCGTGGGAGAGGATATTTGTTCTTGATAGTGATCTTGTTAAGTTCTCGATAATCAATGTAGAGTCTCATTGATCCATCTTTCTTCCTAACAAACAGAATAGGTTCTCCCCAAGGTGACACACTAGGGCGTATGAATCCCTTATCAAGATTCTCTTGGAGTTTCTTCTTCAATTCCTGCAACTCAATTGGGGCCATTCTATAAGGTGTCTTTGAAATAGGCAAAGCACCCAGTAAGAGTTCTATTGAAAACTCAACATCACGATTTGGTGGAAGACACAACAATTCCTCCAAAAAGACATCATCAAACTCCCGTAAAATGGGCATATTCTTAATCATGAGTTTCTCACCAACCATTTAAGATAAATAACCTTCATTTAGTGGAATCAAGACCCATAAGATGGATGAAATTTCCACTGGAAGGTTATGTTCATCCTTACATCGATAGACGATCATAGATTGATATGGAATATGAAATGTGACTTCCTTTATTTGGAAATTGATATGAGCTCCATATAATGAAAGCCAATCCATGCCAAGAATCACATCAAATTCCACTATAGGAAGGATCACAAGATTTGCAGGAAGCACTTTCCCACAAAATTTAATCGGAAAAGAATTATAAACTTTTGATGCGACTGTTGTGCCATTAGGAGTTGTCACAGCTAACTCAACATCTAATTGTTGAGGTAATACAGCGATACCCTTAAAAAATTATTCAGAAATAAAAGAGTGGGTGGATCCAGAATCAAATAAAACATTTTCTACTTTAGAGTGGATGGTAAGTGTACCTTTCACCACTTCGTTATCGTACTCCACATCATTGATAGAAATTGCATGTGACTTTCCTTTTTCTTTGGCCTTAAGAGTTTATTGACGTCGATCATCATCATCAACCCTTGGATTAGGTCATTGATTATCATAATACCCCATTTCCTTTCACTTGAAACATTGAAGGGTAGTAGGTTAATTATGTGTATCCCTTCCTTTTTTTGCATCATTAAACATCTTTTTCCCATTATTTCGACATTAAATTTCCCGATGACCTCCTTTTCCACACTTATAACATTTTCTTGTCACCTTAAGACAATTTCCTCCATGTTTCTTTCCACACATTGAGAATAAGGAAAAACTCATCTTCTTTTCAGTGTGCTCTTTAGATTTTCCTTTTAATTCCATTTTCCTCTTCTTATCAAACCCATGTGACTGATGGGTTACACCAATCTCTATCTCAACCTTGAGAGAACATAGAACAATTTCCTCGTAGCTATTGAAGTCCCTTATGGCTAACACCCTTCGAAGACTTGGTTTTAAGCCTCCAAATAATCGATCGATCTTACTCTCAGGTTGGATAATAATTCCAGAAGCGTACCTTTGAAGTCATGTAAAATTTTCTTCATAAGTACCAACTGATTCATCATCCTTTTGCTTTAGTACAAGAAACTCCTTCTCCATCTTTGTTCGAAGAATACGAGGGAAGTATTTATTGATAAATAAGTTCTTGAACTCGTCCCATTCCATGGACTCAATTTCATCCCTTTTCCTCGTATTCTTAATACGATTCCACCATTGATCAGCATCACCTTACGAATGATACACTGCTAAGATGACTTTATCATGTTCAGAACATTGATGAACTGAAAATATCTTTTCAGTGGTACTGATCCATTGTTCAGCCACTAATGGATCAGAAGACCCGCTGAATGAAGGTGGACGCTGCCTCATGAAGGATTCAACAGAATGTTGCTCCTTCCTTTGCTTGTTTGGAAGTCCTGAATGATTCATAGCTTGAGAAAGTTCTGTGAGAATGGATAAAATATTTTTCATTCCAACTCCCATAATGTTTGGTTGCTCAGGGGGACAATCATTGCATTGATTGTCGCATTCCGCATTAACACGGTTCCTTAGGGTTCCATCCATTGACTAAAACCAAGAAGAATATTGTGAGAAACACTCATTATAATAGTAAAACCACATAATCAAGAATAAAATATCACACTTAAGGTCTTATCATAGGTTGTTCATGGCCATTTCTAAAACACTAATATTGTGTTATATGCTTATACATATCCTTAGGTTTCTTACTAAGGCTTTCATATCCTAGTTTCCAAAGGTTGACTATACCTTTCCACTGATACCAACTATAATGACCCATACTTTACATACATGGTTATTTATTCAAAATTTAAGCATGCTTATTACAACATATAACAAAACCATGAAAGAATCGTATAGGTATAGTGTCTTTAGAAACTGCAAAACATAAACAATTGGTTCATAAAGCATCTACATTGCCTCCCATTTATTTAATCATATCAATAGTCCCTTTTGGAATATCCTACTTAATAACCTTCTTCCTGACCTGGGGAAAGAAATCATACAAAAGGGTGATCTCAAATGCTCATTAAGGGTAAACAAAATAAAAACCAATCACATCATATTCATATGAACATAACATTTTGGAAATCTTAACTTGCAAAAGAAATCATAATTTCATAACATGGGATAAATCATAGTAGTGAAATGTAATCCAAATAATCATATAAAAAAACATGAAACTTTGTTTCATACACACATAATCATATAGAATCATTTATTAGTAGTCAAGACTCATTTCCAATACTATCTTAGTGGACAAAGTCAATTTCTGAACTGAGTTCACTCCTCGTATCAGTCCTGTTTAACTGAACCGGATTAACCTATCGTTCCAGCCATGTCTATCTCATGAGATATAAATATTTACCCATTGCATTTGAGGGAGATATAGGTCCCACCCATCTCATAATGATACCATTCTTATCTGTTCCACCAAATTATAAATCATACATCATTGAATAAACCATATAGTAAAAATGCGATTCTTAAACATCGTGACATCATAAAACAATTCATATAAGAGAAAGGAATTCATAAAAATAATTCCTTCACACTATAATAGAATCAATTTCATAATAGGGATATAAACAGAACCCTATATTATCTTAGATGGAAAATAATTTTGATAAAACACTTGACCTCCATTCTTGAGGAAAATATCCTTTCTACCTCAAAAACATTTTTCCTTTCTTAACATTTCATACAATTTTAAACTAAAAGAAGATGATTAAAAATAAACTTTAAAACTTGTAAAGGAAGCTTCTTGTAAATAATTTTTTAAAAATACATTCATTCCGTATAATTTAAAAAAACCATTCTTCTCATACTTTTGTCGGAAAAGTCAAAAAGTACCTCGTACGAAAAACGACAAAAGATTCCTTTCATATCTTTTACTAAAAACTCACCAAAGGGTAAAATTGGATTTAAAAAATTTTAGGAGGATATAAATAATATTACATATTGAGGAAACATGGATGTGGATGATAAATATTCCCTAGTAAATTCTGATGTATAAACAATCTCGGATAAAAATTGAGATTGTGAGATTGTCCCTTACCTTAGGTCCGATTTTCTTCGTAAGTGTCCGAACCACCTGTATAATGATTTAACTAATGTTATTTACATATTAAAGATTCATATTTGTGTTATGATATCATATATGGTCATATTCTTAGCTTCTTATTAGTAATATTTCATTGTTACTTGTTATTCGGGTGTTCATTACTTTTTGTTCTTATGCGTGTTTTGTCGAATAAATTCTCATTCTTATTTTTAGGTTATAGATACCTCATTTACATAATATTATTAGTTTAATATATATCATATTTATTCATTCAATTCATTTATATAATCATTATGCAATGAAGATCATGTAGAACGAGTCACATCACATCGTGGAGACGGTATTCCGTACGTACGCACGAGCGATGATATCATTTCCATGATAGTGGAATTGTATTGGAGTGTATGTATACTATTTCAGAATCAATATCAATTTACAATAATAATATATAGTAATTATTTACACCATTATACCCATCCAAGTAATATGGTGGTGGAAAATAGATTACACCACGGCCTGGAGACGGTATTCTGTATGTACGCACGCGTGGTGATTTCATTTTCCGTAGGATGGATAGATGGTGAAATAGGGTTGTTTCATATTTATAATAAAATATCAGTATATTAGTGATACATTTGTTATTACTTCATAATGAAACAACTAAAGAAGAAGAAGTGGAAGAAGAAATAAAGTTGAAAGAATCGGTAATGGACATTACCTCTTCTTTGAAGCGCCTCTTTGAGACCTCCTTTTAGGGCACTAAAATTGGTCTTTGAAGAAGCACGAGACCTCTAGGATGTTTCTAGGGGAGTGTAGAAGAGAATTTGGAAAGGTTTGGCCGAGCATGAAGGCTCAAAGTGGTGTGAGGAAGAGAGGGAGGAGGTTCCCTTTTATAAGGGAGGAGAGGGGAACCTTTGGAAAAACAAAAAATATTATTTTATTGTAAAGTCATATTCGGTTTTTAACAGCTCCAAATTGATTTATTTCGAATCTAAGGTGGGTATGGGTCGCAATAATATCATCCAATAGAATTTACAGAAGTTTAGGGTTCTAATTTAACCTTATCATTTAGATTTAACTTTAAGTTAGATAATTTAACATTTACCGTGTCTTCTTGGTTTCTTATACTATAAGGTTAATAAACATACTATAATAAGCCAAAAGAACCCAGAATTGTTTATTATTAATATATATAACCTTATCTAAGTCATTTGGCCGAACCTTATATTTTTAGGAATAAAATAACAATTAATAATATAATATTTATTTTAAAAACTATTTTTTGTCAATTTTAACACTATTTGGTAATTGATTTTTGTGAAAATCATAACAGAAATATTAATTCTAAAAAGTTAATTAAATAATTAATAATATGTAATATTAACCTAGAAAAGTATGGGAATTCATAAAAAGTCTAAAATTACATTTATTTGTGTATTTATAACATCAATTATGTCAATATTTCATTAATAAGATAATTACTACATCATCATTGTGTCATACATAAATTCCATTATTCAATGTCTAAAAATTACAAATAAAATACCATTATTTAGGAAATACTTTCATATTTCTGATGAATATTTATAGTAGAATTTATCTTATGTAAAATCATATAATAAAAATGATTTAGTTATTAAACATTGATTTTAACTATTTTAACCCTTCTTTAAATAAATTAATAATAAATGTCCTAATCTAATCCATGTGTGCCTAAATGGTCATATGTTATTCCTAAGGTTGTTTTTGGTCGAATTACACTTATCCAATAGAATTAGGACATGTGTTAGGGTAACAATAATATCATTTTTACATTTAATTACCCTATTTACTTTTAATCGTGGTAAAAAAGTAAAAAGTTACTATTCATCAAAAATTATTTTCATCTCATTGAACCACATTTTAGTCCTTGATATTAACTGTGTCTCTCGGATTTTCGAAATTCCACTCACAGAAGCGCTAAAATTATGTTTTATGTAAATTTGCAAATTCTCCTAGGAGGTGGGTAAAAGACGGTGAAAAGTTCAATAAAATTTTTATATATCTAAAAATATTATAAAATAACTCCAATGAATTGCATTGAACTTCTATAGGTATTATTTATCAATTCTGACCTAAAATAAATTTAAATAAAATAAATAAATATTTAAATAAAAATTCGGTTTTTAAAAAGTAACCTAGTGTTTTCACTATTCATCAAACATTGAAAGTTTTCAGAAAAATACCAAAATTTCACCCTAGGATAATTTCGATATTCCGAATCCAAAAATGAAGTCCATTTTTAAAGATAAAATTTAAAAAATTTCAAAAAGTTGGTATTACTATTCATAACGGTTAGTTTTAATAATAGTTTAATAGCATATCGTTGTTCAGTGAAACTCGGTATTACGTACAATGCATACTATCGAGGAAGGCCACAGTTGCTTGTAAAGCAAGCTAAGCTAGTGTTGTATGTAGTGAAAGATTCCTGTGATGATTTATATAACCTAAAACCAAAATATTTCTCATAAAAATCTAGGGTGTTACATATAACGTCCAGGTAAACCTCAATAACTACTTGGCTATCATTCTACGGCTCAACCGTAAAAACAAAACAACAGTTCCGCTATCCTACAACTCGGCATGGAAACTGGAAAAACGCCCAACAAAAAAACAAGCATGGAAAAGAAATCTGATCACACAATAAATTACTCTACTCACAAGAAATAACCTCTACTAAAGAAAATAAGCAAAGCAGGCAATAGTAGGAAAAAACAGGAAACACGCAATACCCCGTTCACGGGTATTGGTGGAATTTGCACATAATATTCATCAACATTCTACTGAAAGGCAGAAACCACCTACCTCGATCCTAAGAGATTGATATACGTGGACCTCGACTACAGATTCCCCTTAGAATGACGTAGATATGAGAAAGCGCACAAAACATTCATCCCACTATTACTTGAAAACAAGGGGGAATCAAGAAACGAGGCTAAAGCAGATGGAATAAATCACCGCTACGATTCCATCTCAAATGACCATGCTCAAATCGGAGAACAGATGGCGAGGCGAGAGTTTGTCGAAGATCCAACTGTACGGTCGCTCTCGGACAGACGAAAACTGGAGAAGAAGATGAAACTGGGGGCTAGGCGTGACCCCGGTCCATTTAATGAAAAAAAGAAAGTACACGGTGTGTACTTCTTGAGTACACGGCGTGTACTTCAATTTTCTATACTCCGAATTAAGCGGCATCCACCTCAGCCTTACACACCGTGTGTGTGGCCCGGACACGGCCAACACTCGGCTTCGAGACGGGGAAGAGTACACGGCGTGTACTCAAAAAGTACACGGCGTGTACTTTGAAAATTCAAGAAAATTTATTTTCGTTAAAAACTCCAAAAAAAGGGAAAACATACCTGAACGATGATCCGGGTTCTTACAGTAAAATTCAGATTGTAACCAAAAACATCGGAACCTTATAATTACATAGAATATGAAGCATTCAATTTTTAGGATCTGAATTCTCAGAATTCGGGTTATGAACTCTTCAGAGTTCTGACTCTGAATTATAAATCAGAATTCTCATTACGAAAATTCTGAGTTCTGACTCCGAATTCTGAATCAGACTTATGGTTACGAACTTTCTGAGTTCTTACTCTGAATTCTGAATTAGAATTATAGTTACGAACATATGAGTTATGACTCCGAATTGTGAATCAAAATTCTAGTTAAAAACTTTCTGAGTTCTGACTCCAAATTCTGAATATGAATTCCGGATACGAACATCAGAGTTCTATCTCCGAATTCAGAATCAGAATTTTGGTAATGAACTTCTCATAGTTTTGACTTCGAATCCTGAATACAAATTCTGGATACGAACTTCTATGAGTTCTGAATCTGAATTCTAATTAAGATTTCTGATTACAAACTTTTCAAAGTTATGACTCCAAGCTCTTTGAATAACAAACTCCAAACTCCTATGAGTTCGGACTCCGAATTCTCATGAACTCGGACTCCGAACATTGTATGTTCAGGTTCCTAATTCTTGTGAAATCTATATTTGAAATTTATTTGAAATTCAGGCTCTGGAATTCTATAGAATTCAGGTTCCGAATTCCTACAAAATAGAATCTTAATATCCTTGTATTATAGACTCCAAATTCATTTTTTTGGTTGACTCGAAATTTTTTATAACTTACATTCTGAATATTGGATTTTAGTTATGAATTCAATTGTTCTATTACAAAACGATGTCGTGATTTCAGTTATCAGCTAACCATTGTTTGAGTGACATGTGTACAAATCCCTTCGAAATTCAAGGAAGAATATGACCTCTGGAGGAGGGAGAAGACCATTGGAGCCATGCCTATAAATAAGAGCTCATTTGAAAAACCTTGAGACACTTGACAATACTTTTTGGAACTTTTGGGAATTTTGATGCTTAGAACATCCAGAAATGATTTTTAGAGAGAGAGGTTCTTATAAACTCTCAAGCTTCATGCAGAAATTTTGAATAGATTGTTCAAACATTTCCTGGTTCAGAGTCTGTTTGTGCGACTCTGATTGTTTCTGTGTACAATCGAGGGCTTCCGGGGATAGAAAGACTAAGGTTCCGACTACCTTAAAGTTGAGGTCTTCCTTGTTGAGGAAGACAGAGGTTCTGACTACCTGATAGTTGAAGGCTTTTAGGGATAGCAAAACAGACTTTGATCTTCATATCGAGGGCTTACCTGGTGTGGGTAAGACATACATTATTTAAAGTATAAATCAAGGGACCTTTATCCAAGGTTGTTGGATACCCTTCTATTTGGGTTAAAATATTTACTTCTTGCTACATGTTTTGTTACAAGTTTTCCATTGCATTTGTATTGTTGAGGAAAGTATAACAATCATATACTTCCTTACACCTGTACTCTGATTTAGTAAGATTCTATATGCTTTAAGGTAGAATGTCCATCTTTGTAAACATTTGTTAAGTTTTATTTCTGTAATCACTTTTCTGGAATTGCTTTCTCGAAATCATAGTTCTTGAATATATCAAGTGTTTTAGAACTTAGAAGTTTTATGAATTATCTTGTTTACCCTTGTTAAGCATAACTATCTTTAGAAGTTACAACGAAATTTTTAAATGGTACAATTCACCCCCTCTTGTATTTGAGAATCTCATTACATATTTGATCCTGCATTTGGTATTCTAGAGTATTTCATACTCACATACCATCTTAACATATTTTTTGTATGTGTTTTTATATAATATTTTATTAATTACATAAATATATGTTTCTATGTCTATTTTATTTAAAAGTGAAGTATTTATGTATATATATGTGAAATAAATATAACAGAAGTTTGATATATGTTAAATCTAAAAATGAAATGACATCAAATTATGTCCACTACTAGATACAATTAGTCAGTTTATTTAATTCATATTAATTGTTTTATAAACCAGACATCAATAAGTATATAATGTATTTAATGTAAAGAATAAATATATTCTATTATATAAATCATATTTATGAAATATTTTATACATTCATATATATACATATATATCAATAGTTAATATATGCAATTTATTAATATTTTTAATCTATATATATGTATATTACATTTCTTCATCTTAATAAATAAATATTTAATTACCAAAATGAATATTATTTTTCTTAATTTATTTATATTTAGGTTTTTTAAAATTATTTCGTGTTAAATATAAAAATATTTAATATATACCTTTTATTAGTATCTATGATATATATCTAAGATATTAAATAAAATATTTTTTATCAATATTTATTAAATTATTAATATTATTAATATTTTTTAATACAATAATTTTTCATTTTTCATTATTTAATTATTTCATTTTTATAAAACCTTTTCACCACTAAAAAGTCATTGATAAATGATTCATTTATCATACCAAAAATAAAGCTCCGATAAAGGGAAATATTATCAGTGATAAAGAAAAACACTGATAATGGTCTCACTTTATGAGTGCTACATAAAACAATTGATAATAGGTTCCTTTTATCAGTTCTAAAAAACCACAGTCAAAAGGTATCCTTTATCAAAAATTGTTTAAACACTAATAAAGGTCACCTTTATTGTCACTTTTTGCTAGCACTGATAATGGTGAGTGTCGTGTAAGGCCAATTTTTTAGTATTGTATTTGGAATTGTCAATACCATAATTACCATGGTTTTGTCACTAAGATGTGGTTCTGTGTGTGTTGGGCTATGATGGATAGAGGTTTCATTTATTGACTATCAAAAGTATATTAAATTCTATCTCAATCTTCTTGTTTTCTCCCAGTGATTTCTAGATTATATCATAAGGACTTAAAGGATATAAATAGACACCTCTCAATTGGTTGGCAACATGTACTTATTATTCTCAACTATTCTCCAACCCAATGTGCCTAATCTATAATTATATCTCTAGGTTCTCTCTTTTCTCATTTAACAATTCATCAATCTAGAGTGTATAATTATCATAATATCTTCTCAAGATCAACCATTTCTCATTTTCTCATTGTTTTTTTAATATTATTTTGACATAATTATGCCTATACTTAGACTTTATTGCTTATAAGAAATCATCCTCTTTCTAATATTATTTGTTCTTAGATCCTTCAAGGTGAGGTACTATAGTTTTCATTCAAAAACCGTTAAAATGAAATGGAATATTCTCTTTGATGTTTCTAGATAATATGAATAAAAAGTAGTGTCAATTGTATTTATAGTTTCCTATAATAAAATAAAAATCAAGGGAGTATTGGTATCTTGGTTACTATTCAATACTAGGTACTAATAGATAAAATCATCAAGAAATTGATGTGGAAGTCATAGGGGTTCTTATTCTTCTATTACCAAACATCCTTCAAATATTTCATGCCTTTTTTACATCATTATTTTTTTGTAATCTCTTTTTTTCATTTAATTATCAATAATTTAATCGAGCAGTTTTCTTGATCATTTATTTTTTGAATAACTCATTATTTTATTCTTCCACTTTTATAATCAAATATAATAATATCATTTTACTTTTAAATTTATTGTTTTTATCACATTAATAGATTTTAATTATATTCAATCTTTCTAAAATATGTTTTCTAAATTTTTGTAATTTACATTGAACATTTATATAAAACTTCAACCCCTATTTCCATTTTACCCAAATTTATCCTGAATTTGGGGTCAAAGGATTTTTAAATTTAATTTTTTTTCAAATTCATTTAAATATTATTTATTTTCAAAATAATTAAATGATTTTTTATGAAACAATTTTTTCAAAGTTGATTTCTCAAACACACATGGTGATCCAAAAGGACATACTATATTTAATTATTCCTCTATAAATGTAATAATTATTCTAATTAAAAAATTTATATGTATATTAATCTTAGATATATTGGCGTTTTCATATATAAGATTATTATGTTTGGTTATTGTTCATTTACTAAAAAAATAGATAATTTGACTTTAGATTATATTTCTGATTTTGAATTAGATGGTAAAGAGATGAATATATAACATTATTTTTTAGATTAGAATAGGTTTTGATCAATTTAATATATATAAAACAACTAATGAAATTTATAAACTCTTATAAGTATCACATGATGATACAATCAATGTCAAAGATATAGGATTTTTTATTTTTATAAATGACTTTAAAAGATTATCTATATATCCTATGAAACCTATTACTA
The DNA here is from genome assembly GCA_963277665.1 of Viscum album. NCBI lineage: Eukaryota > Viridiplantae > Streptophyta > Magnoliopsida > Santalales > Viscaceae > Viscum > Viscum album. The sequence continues at coordinate 680,486,071 of OY728139.1, read as the reverse complement.
ATATATATAAGAGATTCACCATTTTTTTTAATGTATGAAAGGATATTAGTGATCCTCTTTCTATAGAAAATTTATTCAGTAAACGTTTTGAGTTTTATAAAGAAATTGGTAACAAAAAAGTTATAGTGATCCAAGAAGCTAAAAACATAATGAATATTATTGATCAGGAGCTCATCAATTTTCTCATGACATATAAAAACATATTATAAGATAATCCAAAATGGAGGAAGGGGAGGTCAATGAAACTAAAAATACTATTAATTTATATTTAATAAATAATGACTCATCCCAAAGTCACATTTAGATTGTATATCATCTTAATAGGATGAAAAATTACGTGAACAAGATAAGATATACTCAATTTCTTAAAAAGGAAAATCATGAAGTCAGTGTTAGTTTCATTTGGTTGCAAATAGAACGACCAGATATAAATAGATAGTTCCTTGGAAAAAATATGACAAAAGGGAATAAATACATATTGGATTACACTTGCACTGAAATAATGGAAACAAGTTCAATATATGAATGAAGATAATGAAGCCTAATGGACAATTAAGATGTATTTAACAAAGTAAACTCTACATGTTCTAATTCTTACTCGGCTACTACTTTAACAAATTATTTTTGATCTATGGATTTTTATGATTATAAGTATAAAATTAAATATGGGTTTTTTGAAATATTTAAAATTTTAAATACCTTATAAATAATTAAAATCTTTTTTTTAGAAAAATATCAAACTATAAAAAATTTATGTATGTTTTAATAATAAATGAACTAAAAAATAGCGAGAAATTGTAATTTAAAATTAAATATTTCCAAAATATAATCTCCCATTTTAGATAAGATGAAAAATACATGAAAAAATTGTATCTCAACATGCTATTAAACTTAATTATAGGATTTTGTTTTCAAAAAAACTAGTCTTTTGTAAAATTCTAAAGGGATTAAATTTTTGAGAAACACTTCTCAAAAAATAATAATTATTGAATGAAATTTGGAATTCTGATTTATGAATTAACTATCAAAAATTTTATTTATGGTATTCCAAATTCAATCAAATATCCCATTTCATATTTCTAATGTAAACTTTTTTTTAAAGAAGGATAGATTATAAATAGTTTCTTCCTTATCTTATGCAGACCCTTGATATGGGTACCAAAAGCAGTAGTCTCAAAATATTTTATATGAAAAGGTTCTTATGAGAAAAAACACAATAATACACTTGGTATATTGATATTGGGTTCTTGAGGAACATGTGGGGTGATCCTGATGAATTCCAACGAATCAATTTTCTTGACTTATGTAATATCATGGTTGGAGATGAATAAAGAGGAGAAGTTACGGGTATTATTATGATTACTTCCAAAAAATCTAGTTTAATAAATGATTTTTTTGTTAATTAATTCAAGAATAATTTAATAAGTATTAAATACATATGTGATCACAGTTTCAATAATTTCATTTAAAAAATAATTTTTTAATGTTTTGAAATCAAATTGAAATTTTTAAATTTCCACATGTAATTTTCAAAATTAATATATTGTTGATTCAAAAGATATTTCATGTCAAAATGTGAAGTGTTTAAGTGAAAATGATAATGAATAGTATTTTTGGAATCGACCCCTAGGTCACTCTAACATTCACTCTCATGTTGAGATTAATAATAACCATTAATAATGAGATTAAAAAATATTTCCTTTTAATCAAAACATTGTTGTTGAAACATTCTATCTTGGAAGGAAATAAAAAACAACTTTCAAATATAAAAAGTTTGTTCCTATTTCTAAATACATAGATCTTTCCCACCATGAACTTCTTGGACTAAATGAATTTTCTTTTATCAAAGGTAAATATTTCAACATTGTAATTATTGCTGACTATACTAAATTTAAATGGGCATTCTTATTGTCTTGTAAATATGAGGATTATAATTTAAAAATCAATATTTAAAGGAAATTAATAAAATAAAAAATTCTGAAAAATTTATTCCCTTTATAGCGACCTTATTGGACAATTTTATATTAAATAATTTGATGATTTTTTTGCTTCATAATGTTATCATCATTCCTTCTCCTCTCTTTAAACTCCTCAACAAAATTGGGATGTCGAAATAAAAAATAGGGCCCTCCAAGAAGTGTGTATGAATCTCTTGAATGGGTTTGATTGACCCCAATTATATTAGGAAGAGTTGTTCAATACCAAATTATTTATTCATAAATGGTTTCTCATAAGAACTATCTTAGTAAAAATCCCGTATAAACTTTGGAATGGAAAAATTCATGAATTTTTCTTATTCAATGCTTTTTTATTGAAAATTATTTGTCATTAATAATAAAGAAAATATTAGAATGTTTAAATATAAATTCACGATTAGTAAATTTATTCGATAATATAACTCATATAAAGAATTTATAGTGTTAAATAAGAGAAATATGACATTTTAAGAGTCAATTCATGTCAAATTTTCTGAGAATATTCCCAAATCACATCCTCAAAAATGGTGATGACGTTGAAAAACCTAGTTTACCTGACCTACACAATAGAATTATAATGTAATTGAATAATATAATTCCCGTTCCTTTACATTAATAAATTATTGTGTTCAATCCCAATACTATCCCCTTTAGAATTCATTCATTTAATTAAAATCAAGAAATCATAAAATAAGGTTGATCTTAAATGGGAATAAAAATCCATATTTTCTATCCAACCATGATCCAAAATCCATTGATGATGATATTAATGACTTGGATTGGATACTATGCACGAAATATGAGTTCCAAAAATATCAATATAATAACATTGGGGATCTTCTAAAATTTTCTTATAATCACATTATTATTGGAAGTATGCCGGGTTTTTTGGAACAAACATGATGAGAAATTATTTATAATTCGAATAAAGAGTTGACTTTTTTGAAAAATAAAATAATAAATAATAAGGTATTGATTATAAAATAAAATATCCCACTATTTCATTTATATAATCCATTATAATTTTGTTCGAATTCACTACTCATTTAAATTTTAATGTTTTTAAAATGGATGTTAACAGTGATTTATTAAAAGGTTTTAGATTTTTTTTGTTGAAAAAACACCTAATTTTGAAAAACCTAAAATTTCAACTAATATTTTTATGTTAAATAATTCAATTTATTACCTAAAATAATCCCCTTAGGCTTAGTCTGTTATGTTAAATTAACTTATTTTATGAAATTTTCTCCAAATGGGAAAAGCTGATTTATCTCTTTTTTCCAAAACATTTTCAAATGGTTTATAAGTTGTTAAAATTTATTTTGATGGTGTATATTTTGGTTCAAAAAAAGGAAAATACATGTAATGAATTTTATTATTTCATGACTTAGGATTTTCAAATGATATTAATGTGACCACTCAAATTCTTTCATAGTTATTAAATCTCTAAAAATTATAGTGGACCTTTTATAAAATATTGTAAATAAAATAATGAAATTATAAAGATGATTGGATTGTAAAATGATATGGAAATTAGAATACCCATGTCTAAAATATGTAATATAACATTGTATGACGTTGAAAAATCATTAGTTAAAATTATTTATAAAATGATGATTGGAGTTCAAATTTACCTTACTATAGTCTGGTTAGAAATAATGTTTATTATTTTCCTTTGTTCTCATTTTCTATAAAATACAGGGTAATATCAATTAAAATACATCAAATAATTCATTTTACATTTTAAAAGAATTAAGAATGTTTTATTATCCTATCAAAAGACCTATTTTAAAAATGTGTTTTTTTCCAATATTTATTATAATGGATTCCTACTAAATTGGAAGAGTTGTAGTGAAACATTTCACATACTAGAAAAATACCTCATCACATAGAGTAGTAAGAAGCGAGAATATGTTTCTCATTATATACCTTTATTGGAATGAAAAATTGTTAGGAGTTATTGTTCCCAAAAATATAGATGAGATGTTCTCTCTTAGACTTTAGGTTAACTTTTTCTAACATCTTGGATAAATATGTTAACACGACAACAATTAGTATACCTAAAAACCCTATCCAATACTCTCTCACTAAGCAAATTTATTTGAGTTATCAATTTATATGAAATAAATTTCAAAAGGGTGAAATTTTTCTGGACCTTGTTTGTACCAATATTAAAATTTATTATTTATTCATTAAAGACCTTATTATTGTTGTATTTTTCTTCCGTAAAGGTGATTTGGGAATTATTATTTTTCATGTTTAACCTCTTAAAGTTCTAAAGCTTGATAAATGTTCAATTTGTTTCATTTTCAATTTTTTCAAAGTAATTATTTTATCATTTTTCATTTAAATTTTTTTTTTCTAATTTTTTCTAATTTTTGAAAATTACAGTTACTGTAATTCAGAAAGAAAAATAGTAAAATATGTATACATACGTGTGGATGTGGTTCTACTACAGATCCACTGATATCTTACTAACTCAAAATGGATGGTTATAATTTTAATCTAATATTCACCATAACCACATGTATTGGGCCTTAGTTCAAACATGTTCTGACACTCCTAGGGAATTTTTTATGGTTTTTTAACCCAAAATATGATAAATTTAATCATCGAATGGTTTTCAAAATTTTATATAATCCTTTATTTCATTATTTTTGTTTTATTAGATATGATCCCTTTATCTCTCCTAATTAAATATTTTAGGTGGTGTTAATATTGTTAATTATGAATTGATCTTACAAGAGACACCCTTTTTCTAAACTATTTTTCTTATGTTTTTTTTAAATTTATTCCTTTTTGATATTTTCTTATTCAACATTTTTTATGAAAAGTTATTTTGTTTTCTTTTCTCTTGATATTTATTAAAAACCAATATTTCAAACATTTGAGATTATTTAAAACCATGTTCTTGTATCTCTTCAAATATCATTAATTATGATAAAAATATTTTAAAATTTTATTTCTAATATTAACTATAACCTCATATATGAATCTCTATTTGATAATCTTAATGGGGGATAAGATTTAAGTAGTTCATTGAGAATATTTTGACTAAGAATTTTTATGGATGTTTTTATTTCATTTATATTATATAAGATAAATCATTAAATTTTTACATTGATAATGTAAATATTTCTTAATATTATATTATTATATATATTTATTATTTAATAGTTTCTTATCATCAAAATGGATGAGATTGTTACACATATCTCCAAAATATGTATTAATGATCTGAAACACTATTAAAAGTGTTTAATAATTTCATTAAAGTGATTTATGGTTTTTATTGATGAAATAATTTTATAATATTGTATTAAATTTTAAGTAATCTTGAAGAATTTTTCATGGATGGTTTAAATATTTTGATCAAAACTAGAAGAACCATCAATGGCATTCATAGAAGTGGAGGAGACACTTTTTGAAGTTGTAAGACAAAACAGTTAGTGTCATTCTATGGTTGCAGAAGTTGTGGGAAATAGGTGTAATGAAAACCCAGAAATGGAATAAACAATCTACCACACCCATGGTATATGATTTCTTGGCAGATAGGTAAAGAATAAATCCAAAATGGGCATAGTTATGTCATAAATTAGGTTAGGGATGCCCTCAAACATAACACTCAACCTAGACGTGGTAAGGCTTGAAGGGCGTTCCTAATCCCAAAGGGGTGGAAACAAGTTTTCAGACATCATGTTACTCCACTGCAAATGATTTTTCCAATAATAAACAATTAAAATAACTCACATTATGTAAACATAACACCTCGAAAAACATCCATAATACAAATATAGAAAAATAACACTGTAATAAGGGTCATACATTTTAAAAATGGATCCAAAATCCAAAATAGAAAAATATGGAGGGGACTAACTCTTCCACCAAGTCTCCCTACAAAAAGAGGGTTAACACCATTACACCACATCCACCAACACTTTCTAAAAGAAGTACCACTATCAAAAGGATCGACCATCCCCACCATAAAAGGAATTTCTTTTACCGTTGTCAAACATAACATGGTCTACAGATCCTCGAGGGTATTTGTAGGGTGAGTGCCAAAATTCCCAATAGTATGCACCCAAAATAGATTACATTAAATGAAATTAGATGAAAAATTAGCATGAGATTTTCTAATGAATAAAAGGTAAATTTTAATTGAAACATGATTTACAACAAAAAGGGAAAGCAAATGTGACAACAAGATGAATGACCAGAATATTATGAGAACCAAGAGAAATCCCTATGGTACTAGGGTTAGTGGGGTCCTAGGCTCCTCATACTCTTGGTGGTCACCTATCCCAGGCCCGATGGTACTACTCAAGCCTCCAATCCTGGTCATATAAATGTTTAGTTTGTGTTCTCATGCAAACCCATGTTATGAATATCGGGCCTCATCCATGTCGACTTTCCAAACATATTAAACCTAGTTTGACAACCAAGATACCTAGTAATAACCTTTTCTTAATCTTATACCCCGATCCGCATTAGATTCCTCTTTCATAATAACACATTAAATAATATAAACACACATAATAAATACCATACATAAAATCATTATTATACCCTTATGCACACCAAACCCATGGAAATTGTTTTATCAAATATCACACAATTTATGAAAACATTTTAAATCATAATCATACATAAAAAATTCATTAAATTTTTTTAAAACATGTAAGTACCTACCTTAGGCGTGATATAATCACCAAACCAGGTGGAAACCACTAACTACAACAAAGAAATACTCTATGGAAGTAATAAAACACCACAATCATTAAAATGTAATCCAGATAATCAATAATGAACCCATTATAGGTCAACTAATACCCTGTAAAATAAATAAATCAAGAATGAAGAAAGAATAGGCCAATAATGTAATGTAAAATAGAAGATAAGAAGCTTATATAAAGGTTTTTTGACTACTAGAATCCAAATAATGACAAAAAAATAGACCCCAGGGGAGAGGCGGGAAGGAGAAGGCTTTCCTAGGGATGGGGAGTTCGAATGGAGTCTGAAATGGGTGACTAAGGGTTAAAATCAAGTATGGGTGGAATATGAATTTCAAACACTTTGATGTTTTAGTAGGCTACATGGTTTAGCCACACAGTCTTCCAAACGTTGTTCCAACATAGTGGCTCCTCTTTCCTAGGAGAAAAGAGGTTGCATGGTTTCCTAGGGGAGGGAGCATTTCTATTTTCCTAGCGATGTTCCTTGTATAGTGCAACATTCTTGGGATCATGGTTCGGAGAAGAAGTTCTACATGCCTATGGGCTAGGTCATTCTTCTTGGACAATTCCACAATCTAGGGAACACAATAACCACTAGGGTAGTTCATGGATTCCCATAACTATGTTTCAACGATGCAACACCTTCTATCAGGACTGAAAACATTCATTTCTTAAAAGTATCTCGGGAAAACATAGGATAAATATTAGAACAAATATAATAGAGAAAATACAACAAAATAAAACCATGTCTGTGATAATTCTCCCCACTATAAAAACATTTTCCCCATAGAAAGTCACTCTGAAGCTTAATATGAGAATAAATGTGGACACTTCTCCTCCACCCAAAAATTTGACTCCCCTGTCTCATGTTCATCATTACTGTTCTTCCAAGGGACCTGAACCAATAGTATGAATTTCCATCAAAGCACTTTCTCTTGAGAATCCAAAACCTTAATAGGTTACTGAATCAAATAAAAATCAGATTTTATCTCCAATTCCTTCTAACTGGGAACACAAGATGGGTTTGGGATATACCTCCTAAATTTTCAGACTTGGAATGTATCATGTATTGATTTCAAATGGGGAGGTAAAGATATCTAGTATAAAACCTGACCGACTACCTCAGTAATCTAGAAATGTCTTACATACCTCAGAGCCAGCTTCCCCTAATTAACGAAACAATAGTCACTCAGGTGATGTGACACTTTTATGAATACCTTGTTACCCAAGGAGAATTCAATGGCTCAACACTACTAATCATACTATGATTTATGGAGACCATGAACTATAAAAAATGCCTTTTGTTCAACTAAAAATATTAGATGAATCATGCATAAGGCTGAGTCCTGGAAGATAATTCTAAACCAATTTTCTCCCGCACAAAGAAGACTAACATAGTTAACCATAAAGAGACTAAAAGGGGAAGTTTTAATTGAGTATTGGTAACTGTTGTCATATAAAAACTCCACCAATTCGAAATGGTTTTAGTAAAATCACTATAAAACAAACACATAATCTATGAGTATGTATTCCTATATCTGCTACACCCATTGGGTCTGACCATCCATTTGAGGATGGTATGTCATACTAAGTTTGAACTTTTACCCCATTGATTTCTGATGGCCTCCCCAAAATCTCTAGGTAAAATAATGGTGCATTTCTAAAATGATTATTGATGAAACACCATGAAGCCTCACAATATCCTGAACATACAAATGGCCTAGCTAATTTTTATTGGTCCAATAATTGATCATGATGAAATGGGGTGACTTTTTCAGATGTTCAATCATCACCCCATGGTGTTCCTTCCCCATGATGTAGAAGGAAATCCAAAAATAAAGTCCATGGATTCCCCATACCACTTCTAGGTGATAATGGTGACTGGATGAAGCAAATCAGATGACCTATGGGGATCATATTGAAACCAATGACAACTATAACACCTGGATATAGAGTCAGTTATTTCTCACCTCATAAATGGAAACCAAAACAAGTTTCATAGATCATAGAACATCTTGGTAGTCCCTAGATGAACCACTAAATGAGACTACTGACAATCCTACATCACCACGTTCTATAATGATAAAAACACCCGTAAGTGATCAATGAAGACAAGGACTCCCTCAGACGTAAAAACCCACACTTTGAGACCCTCCCCACCATTTATGAACAAACTAGATCACTAACATAACTCATCATTCCAAAAAACTTGCCTCCAAAACTCATTAGGAGGATGAATCCATGTAACACTAGTCGATAACCTATATATAGTATATTCCATAGACTATATGTGCATTTGAGAAAAAGTACCCATCAAATTCCACTCAAAATTGGACTCCGTAAATGATTTCACTGGAACATTCCCACCCAAGATAGGAGCTACAACATTACCTTTTTATATTGTGTATATGATATAAAAGTGGAACGCCTAAAGGAACTAAGCTAACTGACAGTGCCAAAAATGTTGATATTTCTAGGAGAAAATGTAAACCAAATGCTTATGATCTCACCAAAAAAGTATCACGAAGTGGTAGTGATTCATCATCTTCAATGCAAGAATCCCCACTGGTTTTCCAACTTTTGGTTTGGGTAATTTCATTTAGGGGGTTGAAATTTGTGAGAACTATATGACATCACATGGTCATCCTACATCAACAAAAACCCCATATATGTACTTGAACCATCACACTAGAATAAGTATACCTTTCATATTCTTGCAAGATCAAAAAATGAGCAATGATATACTATCGCTTAATCTCCTAAATAAATTCCCCAAACTCTCAACTCGACTCATACCTTTCCCAATTTTGAGTAATTAAGGCCATGTGTGAGGAAAGTTGAGAGAAATCCCTAAAACCATTTAATACCCCTCTTGGACTATAAAACTCGAAATCTTTAGAATTTAACTCAGATGATCCCATGACAACCCAACTCCATCTTTTTTAGGGTCTTTCAAAATACCATGTTTGAGATCACATGGACCAAAAAATTTTCCTCCTAAATATAAAAGGTACATCTGGTGATTTTAGCCTAATGATGATGATCATAAAGTGTTCCTAACATGATTCACAAGTGCTACCCATGATCTTATTTGGTTTTAGATTAAACCAAAGTATCACCCACAAGAAATAAGACAAAGGGGATGTGGTACTGATGGAACAACCACTTCCCATGATCTATGACAATCATTTGAGCATTCTTCGACACAAATAAAATAAAAAAATACACAAAGTGGATGTCCTACTTTATATGGTTATCTTTGGAAACTATGTCCCTCTAATTTATGACCATATGGTACTCAGATCATACATCAATCTTAGAAATCCACCTTTCCCTATTGAGAATATCAGATAGGTCATCAATGCAATGAAATGTGTATTTTTTTCCTGACTATTACGTTGTTAATCATTTGGTAATCTATGCACAAATAGAGGGATCAATCTTCCTTTTTAGAAAACAACATAACGGTGTCCAATGGTGAGATGATTAGTATAACAAATCATTTGGATTCCAAATCATCCAGATGTATCCTTAATTCCACCAACTTAGTAGGGTGTATATGATTTAAGGGAAGATAAATATTTTGTGTTCCCAGTGCTAAGTCAACAGATAACTCAATATCAATCTCTAGAGGAAACACCTATATGTCATCTGTAATCACTTTTGGGAACTCATCCACCATAAGAGTTAATCTTCTCTCAACCCCCAATCATAATCCTATAATAGGAGAGTTGATACATGGATGATTGTTTTACCTAACTCTAGATGCGGATGTCCATCTTACACTAATTGAGTATCTCATTCTCCTTGAAAAACATGGGTAATCCCATCAGGTTTCACAAACCATAATAGATATAGATATTAATCAATGTGCACCTTGAAATGATGCATCCATTCTATATGGATGATTACAACAAAACGTTCCATTTTTAGAACCATAAAGTCCCATTCTAGCTCAACCCCTAACAGACCAAGTGTTCCCGACGAACACCTGAACCATTATTCCATCTTCTTATTGATAGGTGTATTCATCTCCATCACATAAGGAATAATATCATTTTATAATTTCAAAAATTCAATTATAAGAAAATAAATAAAATATTTATAGGCACCTATGTAAAATAAGAAAAAAACTATGGAAGATGTAATAAATATATTACCATAAATGGTTGAAGGTCCTCTATCTGATTCTACTAGTACCTGATCCATTGCATGAAGGTGAATCATTTATACTGATGCATATAGATTATTACTAACTACAAGATCAGCATTGAGATTATTCTAACCCTAGGTTGTTATAGCCTTACCACCCATCCCAAAATGCCGAGAACCCATATCCATTGATGCACCAGAATTAGCTAGTAGTTCTCTATGAATGATGGAGCATGTTCCATTATGATATAGTGTAGCAATCATATTAAACCTCGACTAGTTTCCCATGCTCCCACACTTATGGAAGGGTCTAAGCCAGATTAGACACTCGGACCACATGTTCCATGGACTTCCAAAATGGTCACATACCACCAAACCACCACCAATGGTCATAGATGATAGAGGTTGGGATGGATGGCCTAAGATACCACCTACCTTCCTCTCTTACTCATCACACTTCCTTTTAATTTCATATGAACCACTGCCACCCTACTACACTACTTATAATTCCCAAGAGAAACAAGACTTATTCCATGATAAATCTCCACTATTAATGCTCAGTCAACTACCTCATCATATGCCTCAAGTATAACATGATTACCTTGGACCAAACATCCCATTGCTACCTAGTTCCAAAATTACGGGCCTTTAAATTTTCATTATAAATGTCCTCGGGTGAGAAACTGACCAACTATGTGAATCAATTATCATAATACAACATGGTTCTATCAACCTAATGGAGATATTGATACTAAAAGTTCATTGAAGGGACTACAGTCTTAGCAAAATATTCCTCATTACATACAACTTTTTAATCCTTCCATCCCATTTGTTCAATTATTCAATCATGGAACACTAATTCCCACTATATGCAACTAGGTCATTATAGCAGGAATGAGGCTCACTATAACTTAATGGCCTCAAGAATTTCCAGAAATATAAAAATACTCCTGATATTTTCAAACCACTCTTCAGCTTTGTGGGTTACATGCTACCTCATAAAGAAGGATGATTTTTCTTGAGGAACTCAAAACCCTTTTCTTTTCCTAAACCCATTTTTTCTTCCATGAAATCAGTTATAACATATTATGATTTCTAATAAAATACATGAACAGCCTAAACCTCCGCTAATGATAATATCTGATCAACTATTGAGGCTGAACTTTCTCCAACCTCATACAAGGGTGGAATAAAAGGTCTCCATGGAGGAACATTACTACATCATATAACAAAACCAATGGAATGTTCATTACATTATCTGATAAAATTTTCATTAGTAAAAAATTCCAAATACATCCATAAATAAATATGAATCTACAAGAATCCCAATCACAGGAAAAACCACTCTACCCCCCGATGACAATGCATTGTTTTTATCTCGTACATGAAACTTAAGGGAGTAGTCAATGAAAATCCATAATATCCCATTGTGTCCACAGGCCTGTCACAAGGACTATTAGATAGAAAAACTACTCATAAAAAAACCTCAAGCACCCATTATCCCAACATAAATCTATAAAGAATCAACAAAATAATGTGACCAAAGGATAGGTAAACCCCCCCTCTAATAGCATTTTTTCTTGTCCCATGTCGAGATTGTCATCCAACCCAACACTTGAACTAGCCCGTGAAAAGGATCCAATGAATTCTTGATCACCATGAGTTAGAAACCGTTTTTGGGGTATTGAGTAACACCTTTACGAGTGGTTTAGCTAACAATAACCAATTAAAACAACCCATAGTAACTAAACATCACACCATAACCAACATCCATAATACACATGATCAAAAGACAAAATTATAACAAGGGATATACATTTTTCAACAGAACCCAAAATAAAAAATACAAAAATGTGTAGGGAAAAACTATGAAACCAATTCTTCCTATGATAAGAGGGTTAGTTCCCTCATTCCACCTCTATCAATACCTACTACAATAGGGATCACTAGTATAAGGATCCATCATCACCACAACTAAAGATATTTATTTTACCTAGGTCAGACATAACAAGGTGTACATACACAAGAGGATATATTTAGGGTGTGAGACAAAGTTCCAAGTAGAATACCACCAAAATAGAATACAGTTAATGACATTAGAAAAAAAATTTGAATTATTTTTGGAAAAAAATAAAGTTATATTTTATGTGAAACATGATCTGATACAAAATGGAAATAAAATATGATAACATGTTAAATGATAACCATAACATGAGAACCACATGAAATCCCTAAGGTAATAGGGTTATAGGTGTCCCGTGATCCTCATACTCCTAGTGATCACATATCCCTTACACGAAGGTCCTGCTCAGTCCTATAATCCCAATCAAATAAATGCTCAGTTAGTGTTGTCATAAAAATCCTTGTTAGGGATATTAGGCCTCAGACCTGTCAAGTCTCATAACATAAAAGACCTAGTATTCCCAAGTAGATTTATATGATTACCTTTTTCGCAATTTTATTCCCTACACAACATGAGATACCCTTTCCATAATCAAACATTAAACAACAGAAACATACATAAAAACAATAACTTACACTATGAATATCATTATTAATGAATAAGAACATTAAAACCCTTGGAAAAATTATTTTTAACCACTCACATAATTTATAGAACCTTTTGAAATAAAATCACGTATACAAAACACATAAAAAATTTAACGCATGGAACCACCTACCTCTCTCTCAATATCTTCACAGAACATGGTGGAAACCCCTAACCTAGCTAAGGAGAGACCCTAACGGAGAAATAGATCCAAATAAAAATTAATTAATATCCTAATTAATCCATATTAATCCATATTTAAGTCAAATTGTCAACTAAATAATAGAGAACTGAAGAAAGAAGAGGAAAGATACCAATAAATGATAAGAAAATATAACAGGATAAGCTGACATGATAGATCCTGGATGATTCAAATCTAAATCACCTAAAAATGGAACCTAATGGAGAGGAGAGGAAGTGTAGGTGATCCTAGGAATGAGGAATTAAATTGGGGGAGGAAGTGGGTTATTTGTGGTTAAAATCAAAGAATGGTAAAATAGGAATTTCAAACCTTTTAATCTTCTAGAAGGCCTAATATTTTGGTTGCATGTTGTTGTAGACCATATGCCAACCATGCGGCTCCTCTATCCAAAATTAAAAGAGGACCAATGGTTTTTTAGGGGAGGGGTCATGTCCTTGCACCTAGTCATGTGCCTTGAGTTTTCATGGTGTAAGGTTTGGAAAAGAGGGGAGGCATTCCTGTGTAATAGCTTTTGCAATGTGATGTGTGGCACTCTCAAGGGAACACAATCTCCACTCTGATGGAAACGGAGTTCCCCTAACCATGTTCCAACCATAAACCTCTTTCTATCTATAAAAAAACCATAATTTTATCAATCATATCAGGGTAATACATAAGATAAATATAATACCAAAAGTAAAACAGAAAATACCTTAAAATTAAACCACATATGTGACATGTAGGTGGACATTCTCATGGATTTGGGAGTTTTGAATACCAAAATAGAAATGGGTTTTTCACTAGTATGTGGTACATGGTGTATCCAAAAGTGATGACTTGCGGATGAATTTTATGATGTTCAAATCTCCTTCAAATTTTATTATTCAATGAATTAATTTCTTGTAATGAATAAAAAATTATTTCCCAAGGTTTTGAATGATATAAATAGATACCTCGTGGAGTCCTATAAACTAACAACTATTCTTCTCTACTATTCTTCAACACAAACCTGCTCGATCACCAATAATCTATAAAATTTATCTATTATATAAATTATCAATTCTATAAACTAGATTTTGGATTATTATATTATCATCTTACAGTATTTTATTTTTCATCCACACCAGGTTGTTCTTCATATTATTTTATTAGAATTGAGACCCTATGAAAATGTGATTTCATCTACGAAATCCTATATCTCTTCCTCTTTCTCATATTATTGGTTCTCACTTAATTTAATGTTAGGGACTGAGGTTTTGTTTATATAATTGATAAAATGGATGTTTCTTTTATCTATTACATTTCTTGTTATTCCCATTTAAAATCTAGTGTCGACTATATTTCTAGTTTCTTGTTCTAACCAATAAGAAATGTGAGTTTTTCTATCTTGGATACTATTATAACCAAGGAATTATTATATTAAACCCTCAATCCATTGAGTTGGTAGAAATTTGGGATGTTCTTATTATAATCTGAAACATCCTTATAAAATTGTGTACCAATTTACTTTCAATTTTTCTCATTTATCTAATTTTTTCTTTTCATTACTCTATCATTTAATCCATTAATACACCTAAGTTATTATTTTATGAATCATTATTTCTATTATTATTCCTATTTTATGATCTTATATAATTATACCGTTGTTCATTCAACACTAATTATTTTATATATGTATTTAAAATTTTTTAATTATCTTCAATATTTCTTAAAGTTGTTTTCAATACTTCTGGTGTTTCATTTTAATTTTTTAATGTAAATTCACCCCATGCCATTTTACCCGAGTCCAACCTATAGAAAATACACTTGATAAATAGAAATGAAAAATATAAAAAATAAATTGAACTTGTGAAAATGATTAATCTGCTTTAATCCTTTTTAGGACTTATGTTCATAGAGGGAGCTACATAAAAAACAATATCATGAGAAATCAAAGGTGTACAGACCCAATATTTTAACATTAGAATTTACCCTATATCTATTTATTAATCTCATACATAGTGCTAAAAAATTATAATGAAAATTTACAATATGATTGAACCAGAAAAAGTTTATTAAAATAATTTAAAAATTACATTTATAAAACAAATATATCCATATGAATTTATTTTATTACAATGGGATAAAAATTTCAAAAAAATATATCTAAAATATGAATGTTTTGATATAGTTGATCAACTAGAATAACTGCACTCATGAAAAACATAGAAGAAATGAAATACAATATTATTACTAAATATATAATTTATAAAATTTAATATATATATATATATATATATCCTTGAGAGAAAATAAAAGTTAATGTGGACTAAATAAAATATGAGGTATATATAAGAAGTAGGACACCTAGATGCCCATTACAACTATGACTCTTGGAATAGTAATTTGACCATTCATATAGTAATCTAGTTGTTAAGAATTTTAATCCACTAGTTAGAATAGTATCCTTTCCTATTTAAGTGTAAAATAATATTTTTTACCATATAAAATAAAAATATGAACTATTTATTCCATTATACAAGTAAATAAATGTTTTAAAAATGATGGAATAAGTTTTTGTATTTTAATAAAACATGAATTTTTCCTTTGAGTCTATATTTCATAAAAAATTTATAAAATGGGTTTATAAATTAATATTATGTTTTATCAAAATAATAATATAATTTTATTATACTATAAATAAATTTTTAAAGCGTTATAAAATGGATGAAAATAGTATAATTTCTATTTTTACCATAAATATTTATTCTAATTATAATTAAATTTTACATATTAATAATATTATTATGATAAAATGGATTACACATTTATAATATAAATATGAAAAAATGGTTAAGGTAATTTTTTTAATTTATTGAAATACTTTAATTTTGGTGAATAATGAAATACAATAAAATGAAATATTTTACATTTTAATTTAAATACATGATTAATATAATTATATATGATGTATGAACCCATTATTTAGAACATATATATTCCATTTACTATATATAATCAGAATAATCAACAATATTGATGATCTTGGGTCAAAATAATAATCCAATGACTACAATATTCAAAATACGCCCCTCTCCTCCCCATGAAAATACAACACCTCACCTTCAATTCTCCTACGATATTCAAAAAATTAACGGTTACTATATTTATACTCAATTATCTTACAAATACTCTCTCCAATATCTTTTTTTTTCATAAAAATGAAAATTCCATGAACTTTAATAAATTTTTTAAAGTGATAAAATTCAAGAGGTAATATTCTCAAACTACCTCTTTTATATTCTTTTATATTATATCTTCTGGAAACCTCCTTATACATCAGGGAGTATTAAATCAATATATATATATATATATATTAATACTAATATTATAATTTAATATCTACCATTCATTATATTCTCTTCTATTCTTATTCTCAAAATGAAACTATTTTCTATATTATGTAGTTTCACCACCTTCATGGATGATGAGTTTAATTTTACATGAATCCATTTGTATAAGATATGAATTAAATTATAATGTATTAAAATGAAATATTTTTTTATTATATGTTTTTCCTCATTCTAGAATGATTATATTACCAAAATATTAAAAAACTCGAAACATGTTCATTAGGGTCGGTAAAACTGCAAAAACTAACATACCATATAAAATTAAGGATTTACTAAAAGAAAGATCCAAATTATAGTAAAAATATAGGTATTTTTAACCATTTTTATTTATTTAAATATATTAATATTAATTTATTTGACTTCAATAATTTTTGTCCCATTTTGAAAAGAATCACCATACTTATCCTCGGTCGATGTACTCCTTGAACCATGAAATAGATTCCTTTGAAACCATGATATTAAACATTTTATCCTAGTTAAATTATTGTAAATTAAAATACATATAAATATATTCAATATAAATATTATGGATAATTTTTTATTTAATTAATTAATGATTTTAATTGGATTGTTTTGGATTTGAATTCTGGGTTTAGAATAATTTTTGAACATAAGTTAAAGGGTTTCTCCCACACAACCTATTTTCAATGGGTTACACTTTCTATCTTTTTATCAAAATTTACCACTGTATTTTACTATTGTATTATTTTATATTATATATATATGACCCTATATAATCATTCCAAGATTAATTAAATTTTATTATATGGGTAATTTGTTGGCTTTCAATGTTCCCTTCATAATTTTATTTGTTATGGAAACCCAGTTAAAGGGAACTTCCCTATCTCTTACCCATTATCAGGAATAACTCTATAAAATGTATTAAACCATCCTTAATTTATAAAATTTCCCTTTTGATCATAGAGAAATATTTTTCATTCATTTATAGTATAATATAAATTAATATTCTTTTTCCCTTTGTATAGACTCTTTGAACATTTCCCTAAAACCCTACTTTTGATGTACATTTCCAAAGTTACATATCCACTCTTTTTCACATATTCATTAAGTATGATATAATTGTTCAATAAAAATTCTTATTGTTCATCTGTGAGAATCAATGAATGTTTTAATACATAATTTTATGGAATCCAATATGATATTCAATTTGGTTATGATATAAGATATAATTTTGAACCGTATTTCATTCCAAAGAATTTTTTTGAGTTTATATTATATTTGATTCCTTATGTATCACACATATGTATGTACAATTTAATATTGGTGGGATCAGATAGAGATCCAATTCATTGGTAATTTTTATGTTCCATTATATGATATGTATGAGATTAGGAAGTGAACCAAATCAATGATAGAATTTTTTTTAACCATGTAATGTAGTCTTGAACATTAGCGTTACCTTATAATTTTGTCATGTTTTATGTTTTTAATATATTCCCAAGTATAAATGACCATAATATTTCATGTTATTTATGATATGTATTCATATGTTTATTCATGTGCCTTTACATTCACAACATCATGATATGCCTTTTAACTCTTATGTTCCGCTTCATTCTCATGTTTATTATCTTACAAGGATTTGTATCTCACCCCATTTATTTATGTATTCCCTAGGTTTTTCTATTATGCTATAGGAGAATAGTTTAATATAGGATATAATTATCTTGGTTAAAATAATGATTATTTATTTTGGGTTCATGTTTTTTTCTTATGTTACTAGTATATAGAAGACACTTGGTCTCTTAGTCCATGTTTTGTATTTAATGAGTATTTATTTTAAAAATCATGTGTTAGTATTGGAAAAAGGTCCAGGTCACAATATTTTGATTCAAATTAAAGGTCTAGATAATTCATTGGATTAGGAAAAAGGATATTTTAGTAAAAAAAACCCTAGTGATATGTCTATGAATTTGAAATTATTTAGAAATTTTAGTGAATTATAGAGTGAGTGGTTTCTAAGAAATTAAATCCCTTTCAAGATACTATTTGTGGATGTGAATTTTGAAGAATATTACCTAGGCTTAATAACCTCGAAAAAATTGGATTGGGTTTAAACTTTATGATCACATAGTGTATGAAAATAGGCCTTTCTGCACCCCTAGTTTGACACTTCTCATGGATATGTTTTAGAAAATTGAAAATATCATTATAAAACATTATATAAGACTTGAATATATTGCTATGTTAGAAAAAAATTCACACTTTACCATGTATAACCTATATTTAAACATAGGGACTCATAATTAAGGATGTACATGTTATTTATACCTTATTCCTTTAATGTTAATATTTTTGATGTTTATATTCTTATTAATTTGAGTATTATCATCCCTATGTTTATTCTTGACATTTCAACTGACTAAAATAAAAAATATTATAGGGAATGGTATGATCATTATACATTCTTGAGTTTATTATATCCAATATGATTATATTTGAAAACATTATTTAAAATATTGAATTTGTAGTATAACTATTCAAACTCCAGCTCAAAACGTGGGGGTTGATCTTTCTATTAGAACCAAAAATCAAGAGAATATTGTATCCCACGTTTATAACTCCTCCCCAATCAATGTTTTTGCAATTATCCTCCGATAAAATATTTTTATTATTTTTATTTTATTTTGACGATATATTTGGAATGTATTAGTTGTCATTATATAAATCCAACATCAGCTATCAGGAGAGGGAGATCAGTCTTCACATCCCGAGTCATCCTTCATTTATGTACCAATATGAGGAGGATGATGAATCTCTATTGGATTATTCAACACAATTGTGGATATTATTTCATTATGACAATTCATATCTAACACAAATGATAGAGACAAAGGAGGAAATCAATCATAAATGCATGCCCATTCTGATGGACAATACTAATGTTTTACTTGAATAATTATCTGGTCTTCCTCTGGACGGAGAGGATGAGTTACTTTTTGAACTTATACCAATATATCTAACCATATAAAAGACTCTTTGTTTAACATAAACTATTGAGTTGGAATAAAATAAGAAGAAATTATAATAGAATCAATAAAATGTTTTTACACCCCATTGCTTCACTGTGGGATGAACTAGTCGTCTTCATCATGAAGATCGGTGTGTCAATTTTCCACTGCATTAATTATCGTTAACTCAATTAAATAATGATAAAGAATAAGTATCGCTTGTCATATATAGATGAATATTTCAGTCAACTATGTGGGTATTTGTATTTATCTAATGTGGACATTTGGTCTAGATATAACCAATTAAATGTTATGAAGGAATATATTGAAATTACTAAAATCCAAAAAGGTATAAATACTATGAGTTTTTAGTGAATCCATTAAAAATCATAAATTCTATGTCAATCATAATGGAAATAATGAATAGATTTATAATAGATTACCTAAACACATTATTGGTTGTTTTTATATACGGTATTTTAATATACTCTAAGAATAGGGAGGATCATGGTGAGAATTGGAATAATTTTATAAATAACTTGTTAAAGGAGAATCTATATGAAATGTATAGTAAATGTATGTTCTGGATGGAGGATGTATAATTATTTGGGCATGTTATCACGAGCAATGGGATATTTTTAGACACTTCTAAGACTAATAAAATTATGAGTGGACCTAACCAAAATATGTAAAGTATACCCATAGTTTACTTAGACTAGAAAATATTTATCAATTATTTTTTAGAAACTTATCACTATTATTAAACCTGTTAAATATACTGACTTGGAAGGGGGTAATGTTTTTTTGGAACGATTACACAAAAAATATATTAATATAATTAAAAAGAGTAATTTCACTACACCAATACTTACACTACCCATAACTGTGTAACTCTTTGTGGTATAAAAAATTCTTAAAAGAGGTGTATTGGTTGTGTTTTTCTACCTAACAATTATGTGATATCCTATTCATCAGGTCCATTAAAATTTTGTGAGAAAAACTATGAAACACCTGATCTAGAGTTGGATGTAGTAATCTTCCCATTAATTATTTAGAGACACAATCTCTATGGTGAGAAGTGTGAGGTATATATGGATCATAAGATCCTTATATATATATTCATATATAATGACCTTAATATAAGACATCAAATATGGTTAGAGTTGATCAAGGTATATGACTACTCAACATATTACCATCCTTGTAATGAAAATAAATTATAATAATATTTATATGGAATGATTCTTGTCACCTTCTCTATGATGAGAATTGAGAAGTATCGAGTGTTCTAAGACCTATAAAGTATAGACATTGTAATAGTAATGGGAGAGACATCATCACTCCTTTATCAAATTTAAACTCAATTTTTCCTTATTGATAAGATAAAGGATGCCCAAAGGGATGATGTGGAAAAATACAAGAAGGTGGATGCTATAAAATTGAAATCCTTTGAGTAATTTTTTTTGATATCTGAGTTATAAGATTTGCGTCATGAAAATATGTACTATAAAATTATGAGGTAGATAAGAATATAATGAATGATGAACATAACTATACCATTTTCATCCACCCATGGATCATATAAATGTTTATATATCATAAATATCATTATAGGGGGGACAATATAATAGAGGAGACAACATAATACTCATCAAAGATACTAGTTTAATAGTATGAGAACGTTTAATGGAAAAAATACTAGGGGATGATGCAAACATTACCCATATCTATGTTGTAATGGGAAAATCCATATGAAAATTGTCACTAGTCATCTGAATACATCCAGAGGAAATAATAAAATTGGGATTTTGGTGGGACATATTACAAAGACTGATAACTGTATTGTAATTTAATAACCTGTCTCCCTCAATCAATTAGTTATCAAATACATCATGAAAGTATTGAGGCTACATGGGATACCATCGTTGATCATATTTGATCTAGATTCAGGTTTTTCCTATTAGACTTGAAACATATCTAACATGATCTATGATCTGAGTCAAACATAAATATATATTATCACCACCAAACTAATGTTCAATATGAGTGAACAGTTTAAAAACTAGAATAAATGTTCAGAGAATGATTGATGGACTTAAAAAGATGATGATGCCATACTCTTCATATAGTCGAATTATAATATAATTATTTCTTTTAACTAATCATCCAAACATCCCCATATAAATCCCTTTATGGGAAGAGATGTAGAACAATTATGTGCGGGGATAAAATAGGAAAACATAAGAATCTAGGACCGGAAATGATTGAGGAAGTGGTAGAAATGGTATAAAACATTCAGTATCACATCAAAGATACTAAGATTCCACTAAAGAGCTATTCTAAAAATCATAGGTGTGACATGAAGTTTGAGGATGGTTATAAAGTGTTCCTCCATATATCTCCCTAGAAGAGAGTCATCATATTCGGGAAGCACAGAATGATATGGCCTAGGTATATCAACCCCTTTTAAAATATTGATCGCATCGGAGACAAGGATTATCGATTAGAAGTCCAAAAAAACATGTCTCAGGTACATTAAATATTATATATACCCCTCTTGAATAAGTACATAACAAATTCCTCAAATGTTCTGATTTTAGAGGTGGTATTTAAAGAAGATGATCTCCCTTATAATGAGAAGTAAATAAACATCTTAACCCATATAGATAATGATCTACACAACAAGTCCACTCAGCTAGTTCGTGTACTATAGTAAAACAATATGTACAAGTCGTGATTTTGGAGTAGGAGGAAGTCATGATGTAGATTCACCTTCACATATTTTCTCCTTAGAATGTAAAAAAATCAAGGAAAAACATTATTATGGCAGGGAAGAATGTAATGAACATATATAATCAATGGAAACTTCCATATAACTATACAATTATAGCCTACCTAGTAATGTATAAATATATAAATCAAATGCACCACATGATTAAACCAAAAAATTTTAATTATTATTATTTGATCATAATATTTAGAAAATGAATATACCCATAATAATTAAAAATAATACAATGGGATGAAAAAAATAATAGAAGATAAATAAAAATTTGAAAATTTGAAACAAATCGATACCCCAGAATAATTAAATTCACAAACAACTCTGATGAAATGAAGCAAAGTAACTTTAATGAAATATTCATGTTGAAAATTAAAAATTATATAACCTTGTGAGAAAATAGTTGTGAATTAGGAATTAATAAAATATAAATAATTTATAAGATGTAGGGAACTATATGACCATTCGATATCAAACCAATGGTATTGAAATCCAACCATCAAAATAGTATTCTATCCATTGGAATAGTAATTTGACTTATAAGAATTGTAACATGACTGTTATAATAGTACCATTACCTATATAATTTTAAAAGAATATGTGTTTATCAAATAAATTGAAACAATTAAATATTAATATCATGATAGTAGTAAATAAATGTTTTAAATATGATAATACAAGTGTGCTTGTTTTTGTAAAACGTTTGGTTTTATTTTTCATTTTTATATAACATATAATTATTTAATAGAAATTTTATTTTAATAAAATTGTTTTGTAAATTAATATTATGTTTTATCATAATGACAACATAATTTAATGAGACCATATTTAATAATTAAAATCATTATACAATTGATCATAATATTAAAATTTTTATTTTTCAAATAAAAAATGACTTTAATTAAAAATTAAATTTATAATATTTATAATTTGTTTTTCATAAAATTGATTTCACTTTAAGAATCCACATGTCTAAAAATTGTAATGGTTAATTTTTTGTATTTTTTTAAATTGATTTATTTTCAATGAATAATGAAATATGTCAAAATATGATATTCTCCATTATAATGATACTTTCATAGGGTATGATGTTCTAATCCATTATTTCTAACTCACACACACCATTTTTTTTATTATCATAAGAATCAAAACTATTGGAATTCATGAGAAAAAACAATAAAGTAATTATTATAATGTTAAAAAACATCCCATTCTCCACTTATAAATACCACTTCTCACATCCCTTTCTCCTAACATATTTTAAACAATAGATTGCAACATATAATGATTTTATGATATATTTCCCTTCAAATAAATGTAATTTCAATTATAGATTACAAAACACATAACCCTGAGTCTAAATGAAGAATAATGAAGTATATCATTTTAAACTAGATAGTAAATTGGAACAATGAATAGGGATAAAAATATTTTAAAAATTATTTATCAATGTTTTAGATAATGAAAATATTTTTATAAATAAGTACTCAAATTTTAATATATACATTTTGTACTTTAAAAATTCATTTTTCCAAAAAAATGTTTATATATATATATTTAGAATATTGTAAAAATATTTTTATCCACTGTTATATTTTTTTTAAAAGGTTATGTAATTCATTTATCAAATAATAATATAGATATTACCTTAATGTGAAATTTTCCGAATTTTCTGAAAATAACGATTTCTATTTGAATAGTAAATAAACATTATTGAGATCTGTATTTCTATTTCAACGATTTAAAAAGATTAATTTTTTTAAAATAATTTAAATGATTAATTAGTTTATTTATATGTTAATTAATCCCATTAAATTTTAATAGAATCAATATTATTTAGTAATTTAATATAAAAATATTTTATACTAAAAAAATATTGTTTAGAAAATAGCTTTTGGTTATGTTTTCTGGGATTAATCTTAAATTAAATTATGTCACTTATATTTATTCAATTTTATAAAATTGATTTAATTTTTTCATTGTTGTAAATATTATTATTTAATATGTTAAAGTTATATTTTTTCGTAATAAATAATAAAAACTGTAAAAATTTGTCACTACAGTTGGGGTTAAAACAGGTTTACTGAGGGGGTAAAACTAAGAGGTAACAATATATTATAAAATTAATGTTGTATAAATCATATTGGATAGACACATGTATACTAAATAATATCCCAAATTCTAATATATGGCCATTATTATCCATTTTCTCTAAAATTAATTTCATATATTTTTATCTTATAAGAAAGTTCAGGTGTGTTTGTTTGGACTACCACCTCCACATATAGTACAATTCATTTCCTATCACCATATTTCTTGAAATTTTAATATGATGAATTTTATAATTATAAATTATTTTTATGAAATAACTTTTCTTCATTAATTATAATATCATATTTATCATTTTAGCTTCAACCATTTGGAAAATGGTAACATCACCTGTGTGTATGTTTGGACTACCACGTCCATGAATTGATATGATTCATTTTTATTTTTCTCCTTACAAGGATACTAATAAATAATTATCAAACTAATATATATGAAATATATGATAAAAAACAATCTGTAGAAGTTGAATTTTTGTTTACCATTCTTTCATTCTAGCCATTGAAAAGTGAAAATAGCGTTCATGCAGATTCATGGCCTACAATCTCTATAAATAGTGTAATTAAATTTTTATCTTTATATTTTATAGATTAATCTATATATATATATATATATAGAATGGAAATATATTATATTAATACAATTATTAAAAAATAGATGATATAACCATGATTAATGTAGAATTACTAGATCTACAATATCAAAATTCTCATAAAAAGGAATCAGTTAACACTGAGAAAATATGAATTTAATAAAAAATTAATAATAAATATCTATTGAAATTTTATAAGTGGATAACATAGAAAATTATATATATATAATTAATCTAGTGTATAATTAAATTTATTTATATTTTTTAAAGATGATTTTATATTGATTTTTAATTAAGTCTGACATTGGGTAATAGATTTTTATCTCACATTAATTTCAGTGAGACAAATGTCATATTCACCACTTACTTATTTTATATGGTTTATATACATTCTAAAAATTAATTTTATAATTATTATATTAAAAAATAACTAGGTTAAATAAATTAATAATAATTCTATCTTTCAATATCTTTTTATTCTAAAATTACAAAAGTGGTAAAAAAATTTATAACTATATCATTGTTTATCAATATTGTTTACGATTGTGTTTTTAAAGACAGAATATTATGACCAATATATTAGGAATACCATTAATATTCTTATCCTATGTTTATTTATGTATATTTAATTTTTTTTTTATTTTTTTATATCTTTAGGACACCATTAGATTGGAAGAGTGATTTAAATAAAAAAAAGTCTTTATTTATATCTTCAGTCAAAAATCCATTTTCTTCCATATCGAGGTTTTATAAAATGTATCCAAGAATGTTTTTACTATGTTTTAGTGATTTTTTAAATTCATTTTTACCCATTTTTAGTTTTTAATGATTTTTTAAGATGCTGTTCTTCTCATTTTCAAAATGAAATACATTTTAATTTTTACTAAAAATCTAAAAGGAATCATTATTTTAATTTATACAACATGGAGGGAATTTTTTCAGCCATATACACTCAATGATTTGATTATTATTTGACAAAATTTCTAGTTTATTTTTAAATAAAATTTTTAACCAATTTTGTGGGAAATTTATATATTTTCAATAGTGAATCTAATGTAAAATGGGTTTTTTCCTCACAAAATGTTCCAGTGATATTTTAAAGAAAATTTTAATTTAAGAAAACATGAATTTATACTAAATATTATTTACTGGGGTTATGATTCGACGATACTATCCTTATTCATTCTATTGATTGTTTATTATTATAATGATGATATTTTAATGAAATAATTTTATTTTCCACATGTTATTCAATGATGAAATGTTGATATACTTATGAAACTCATTTCCTTTCCACAATTTGTTACATATGGTGAAGTATTTATGACCTTGTGGAACATATATGAATAGATTATGTTTATTTTATTGGTTTTAAGTGAATTATACATCCCTATAATGCATTGGGTAATGATGGATATCTCATGAGGTAATGAGGAATATAATGGTGAGTATACCCACTTCATTAAGGGACTCTTTCCACCATCACAGTCATGGGTGTTAACTTTGATTAAGAATAATATGGAATTATTAGTCAATAGAATCAATTATTATTGTCTTTAAATTAATCCTTTTCTAAGGAATAAATTTTCTATGAGTTTTTTTTTTATTTTATAAGATTATTCATTATTCAAATGTTACACTCTAATGGATCTTGTTCTTTTTTTCCTTTCTTATTAATTTATGATAAACTGACAAGATATATACCATGAATCAAGAATATGATCTTGGATATGTAGGGTATAGTTTTAAAATGATAGTATTACATTCTCATTATCTTAATCACATGTTATACTTAACTAATCATTGTTATCCCCCCCTGTTTACCATTACTGCATATCTGAACTCACCCTTTCTTATGTTTCATTACCCTAGGTTGTCAAGAACTGTTTTAAGTGTGATATATTGAAGAAAGATACTAGTAATGAATATCTTAGTGGGAGATGATAAAAATATCTTCTGAACAAGTTGTTTTTGTATCCATGTGTCCAAATACAATTAAACTATTGATGTCTGTTATTGATTGTAATGTTATGTAATGAATATTTATCAATTATGATTTTTATCTATGTATAAACATTATCTATTGCTATAATTGGTATTATAGAATGGTTTATTAAACATTAAGAACATGGATAAGAAAACATTATTGAGAACCCTTAGGTTATTCCTACATATAGGTGAACATCCAAATGTTGTGGTAAAAAAAGGAGTGTGGTTTTATTGGTCAAAAAAGGCATTCTTAATAATAAAACTAGATTTTGTTTTGGAATATATGAATCAAATGGTAATAACTCCAAAAATAGATGGTTGAGTATATCTCAACCAAAATTATTGTTCATGTGTAGTGTGACGTTACTTTTCACAAGGTTTGATAATATCATGGGATATGGGTTGATTAACTCATATGTAATTTATAAACCAATATTAGGGATTCGAATAGATGATTCCAATTTATGAACTTGGTTAAACCTTTAATGTCATTGGATGCAAGAATGTGTCATTATTTAGACATCCAATAAATGAGTTTACTTGATTATATGATTTCCTATAATGATTACAATTTTTCACACTTTGATATTTTTACTTAATGCCTAGAACCCAAATAAATCATGTTATTCTTGAATATGACAAAAAATGAAAAGTTTTTCCTCATGTAAAAAAATAGGATATGGGATACAGAATGAATAATATATTCCCTATAATTACAAAAAAAATCTTAATCTATGAATCCTAGTTAGATTACTAATGAGAAAAGGGTTGAAACTTTTTCTTTGGAGTCCATCATGATTAAATGTCCACCTTCCTTTAGAGAGTCCACCAATGAACTAATTTTACTGAATATGGTCGATAATACAGAATATATAATTTCCAGTCTCTAGATTACATAAAATAAAAAATATGTTTTAACGGTATATCATTTTCACGGTGACATAGATCAATGGTGGACTCTTATCAAGAAAATGTGGAAACAATAATTTACTCCATGAAGTGGGATGAGCTTAGGAGTCAATTTCATAATATGTACATGCCATGTATTACTCATTGGAAAATTGATAATAAATTACTTGGGCTAATTTTTAATTATGATGAATCCATTACTCCTGGGGATGTAGATTTTAGATAACTTATGGGGTACAGATCTGGTATTATCATATATCCTAAAGTTAAGAATGATCGAATATTTACTATCTTAAAACTAAATGACTAAAGGGAATTATCAACAAGGGACTTTAATATTTATGTAAAAAAATTTCAATGTGATATCATTCTGGAAATTAATATTTTTGATACCCATCAGTCTCATGGTAATGATAAGAAATGAAAAAAATGGAATTTAATTGAAATTTTTAAAAACCATTAATAGAAGAAGATGATCATTCCATTATTATAAATGTGTGGAATGAAACATGGAGGATTATTTTTAATGTGACTAGTAAATATTTCATGTGAGGAAAGAAAGTTCATCAAGAAATTGTCTTCTAATGTGATGGGATGAATAATGTTTCTAACAATGGAGAGAAAGTACACCAAAATTCACCACCCACACTCCAGTGTTTCAAATATTATTACTATTATAATTGTGATAACCAGTTCTCCGATTTTAATGTTAATAAATAAAATTGAAATTAAAATCCTCTTAATCTTATATACAAAGTTAAATCTCATGTAATCATTGTTACTGATCAGTGGTATGATAAAAAATTAGTGGAAGGTAAATATATCATCCACTCTAAAACTACTAATTTGTTATTTTACGTTGGTTCAAACCACACTTTTATATCAGATTTTTTTGAAATAATCACAACACAAAACTAATGACTCCACATTGAATTATCAGATATTTCTCATAATTTTATGACGATCACTTCTCAATCCTATGATTCTTCTCCAATTGATGTTTATACTAATTTATTTCATAAAAATCTTATTATTCAACCCCTCTTCAAATTTTATGTTTTCATAGGCCTGTATTGGATTTCTTCACATAAATCCCAAATCAATTCCCTATATTTTTATGTAGAATATTAAATTCTAAAACAAACTATAATCTGTAATCAATGAGACAATAAATATGAATTTATGATGAAAATTTCATCTATTATATGGTTTTTTATTCCTTTTGAAAATGGGTTTTATAGAATATGGTTTGGGAGAAAATAAATATTTAATACATTACTATTGTGAATAATTATATTGATTTCATCCTATAAGAGTTTTATAGTCTTCCACCAAATCCTCAATTTTAGTTTTCAATAGAACAGGTTCCCTATGCTACACCTTTTTCAAATACTCCAAATAGAATGGTCATGATTGAGTTGCATGAATTGGAGAAGAGACTCTTGACAAGGGATTCACTCAAGAAAGTACATCACCATATGGTTAACCTATTAATTTTATTACAAACAAAGATAGAACAATCGTACTATTAATTTATTTTTGATAACCTAACATTACCATAATCATGAATACATATCATATTTAACTTATTAATGACTTTTTTAATCAATTGTTGAGAAATCAATACTTTTACATGATTGAAGTTCATTATGGATATTACTTGTTGAGTGTCTAGAGAGATGATATACCCAATACACCCTTCCTTATAATGTATATACACTATAAATTTATAGTGATTCTATTTGGTATTAAAAATTCCCCATATGTTCAAAAATTTAATGAATAGAGTTTTTAGTTATTTATTTGAGTAGTTTTTCATTGTCTTCATATATATGAAATTATTATATACTTAAAAATAAATATATACTAAAAATATCACATTAATATTTTACAAAAGACCCTATATAAAGATAATTTGTATATAAAATTTACCATGTGTGAATTGTATTCTCAAAAAAAAGTTTCAATTTTGGGTTATATAATTTCATGATATGGATATATAGGGATATAATTAAGGTTATTGTTATTCAACATTTGGAAGACCAAACCTAGTGACTAATATCCATTGTTATCTTGGTTTAGAAAAATATTATATTTTTCATTGTGGGGAATTTTTCCCAACCATTTAATCCTCTCACCACGAAAATTCTGAAGGGATCTAAGATCCATTGGAGAAAATAATGTAAGGAAACTTTTATGGAACTAATGAGAATTTTAGTTAACTAAACTATGATTTCATGAAATATATGTGATAAGGTTTCATGATATTTATTGATCCATCAAATTAGATACTACGATTTATCTTCATACAATATGTTTGGGTGATAACTTATGTGTAATTAAAATTGAATGTTCGTGTGAAAAAATTCCCACCTCAATATTTGGATATAGTTGTGATAATATTTTTATTTAGAATGTGGATCCATTATTTTTATGGAGAAATTTTATATGTATGTATATTGATCATAAATTTTTAAAGAATATATTCTTTGAAATTTTGAACTTTCTTTAAAGAAGATGGTTTGAGTTGATTAACTATTATGACTTCTCAATACATTAGTACCCTAGGAAAGAAAAAAAGTTGTCGAATGATCTAATTCAAAAGGATCATTCATGGTTATCTATGGAAAAGATAATAAAATATCCAATATTTCTATATTTTAAAATGATAGATCTATATATATTTATATAAGGGTATAAATAAAATCTTTACAAAGTGAGTATTCAACCATCTATCCATGTGAAGAATAGAAATATGAAAATTGAATGTGTATATTTGACAAAGAATTTTAAAATTATTTCTATGTAAAACTATAGTTATTATGGAACGATAAGGTTCTTGAATCGGTTTAATTTTCCATCCATACAATATTTTAATAAGGATCCATTGGATGGAGCTCGTAATTCATCATTCTTTATTCATCATGGACATTCGAAAATGTTTAAAGTAAAAAAAGAGCAATTTTTAGAAAAACACAGTGAGATATATTATAGTGTTTGTATCATGGATCTTTTTATCACATAAGGTTATGGATGATATATAGATGTCTATGGGGATGTTACAACCACTACCTATAATATAGTGGAAAATATAAAACCACACCATGTATGTTTTTCATCAGACTCCCCTAACCGCCATAGGGCCATAATTATATTTGGGTTCATGTGGATTTTCATATGATACTAGTAAAATTCATTCACATCTAAGATTATTGAAATATTTCTCCAGTTGTTAGAATATACTTTAAGGAATTAAAATGGTTAAATAGAGTGCCACATTCTATTATATATAACTTTGATTTGATGTTTATCTTAATGGTATGGATAAGTATTTCGAAGATATAGATTCATAGTTGTGTTTTAATAATTATTATCAAACATAAAAATAGTGATTATGAGATAAATATTCAAACTTGAGAGAATATACATAGGAATTATTATATATATTTCAATGGTGGTTATGATTAATTGATTTATCTTTTCTAATAATATTACTGAAATAACATCAACTCAAGTATTCAAATAAACCCCTATGATCCACACTTTGGAATGAAGTGTAGAAATCCATCAAGTTGAGATGAAATTAGAGAAATAAATATATTGGGAACCGATATTTTTGAGGTAATAGAAGACAAATCCATATCCATTCAGTAGTATATTAAGAAATTTTATATTTGATATAAATTTGTCACTGAGAATCATCGTTGAAATAAGGAATTCAAAGTTGATGAGAAGGAATTTTAATGAATTTCTAAATATAAAATGTTTATAGTATTTAGAAATTAGATAATTTGGATCCTTGGGTATGTTTTTTTTCTTTGATGATTATATATCGAGTAGGGATGGTTTCTTATCACTTGGTTCTTCAAGAAAATCTATTTTTTGTTCAAAAAGTATTCTATGTATCTTTCTTGAAGATCTATATACCATTCCCATAACATGTACTAATCCTATTGGTTTCACTACAGAGAATGATCTTTATTATAAAGGAAATGTAGAATTAATCATTAATCGTATAAATAAATTTATAGATAATAATATTATTCACCAAGTTAATGTTATCTATCGGAATCAAAAATTCGAAAAAACTACATGTGAACCCATGGATGTGATGAAATAGAGATATCCTCATTTTTTTGTATAAATATGATGTAATTTCTAATGTGTAATTTTATGGGGGGTGTAATATAACACACTTATATTTTGTCATATATTTTACTTCAAATAAATTTAATTTCCTTGATAGCTTATGATACACACAAGCGTGAGACTAAATGTATAATAATATCTTATACTATATTAATCTAATAGATAAATTATCCGAATGAATAGGATAATTAATATTTTTAATTTTATTTATTAATGTTTCAGATAAATAAAATATATTTATAAATATGTACCTAGTTTTTAATAAACTCATTTATTCATTAAAAATACATTTTCCTCAAAAATGGTTTTTATTTAATTTTTATCAAGAAACAATATAATCAATTTATGAAAATTGTAGAAAATTTATATGAAAAATATATCATAATTTTAGAAATCATCATGTCAAAATTAGGTTATGTTAAAATTTAAAGAATATTCAAAAAAAATTGCTTCTAAATGTATGGAAAAAAAACCTATTTTATTGAAATTTTTCATGTAATTTAAAACACTTACAAGGTGTAAATTATTTAAATAATTTTTAGTAGATTTACTGAACATATATTATTAAAAATATATTCATGTAAATTTGTATAAAGTTTGAGTATTAATTTTGCATAAATTAATTTTATATGTAAGAAAACATTCTTTTGGATAACATAATTTCACCAATTTTTTTGGTTTAATTTTACATTTAATATACCACAAATGGAAATTCATTTTGATAAAATGGATTCTATTTTTGGAAATAGAACAGTTAATAGTATTTATTAAGTAATTTTTTTTGCAAAATTAATAATAAAAATAGTAAAATAAATATAGTGGTTAAGGTTAAAAAAGGTTTAGTGGGATGGTAAAACCAAGTGATAAGGTCTCATTTTCATATTAATCATTTATAAGTAAAACTTTAAATCCATATTACAACCTAAAAGTATCCCATATTTTAATATTTACCAATTTGAGGCATTTTTCTTGATAAAGACTTTATTATATTTTCTCCTTTTTTAAAAATTCAACGTGTGTTCTCTCCGCCAATTATAAAAGGAAACCCCTCCTTTATCTTCATTACACATTATTCATCTGTATAGATCAACCAATGCTTGACCAATTATCTTAATAAATTTAATATGAGTTTATTATTGGTTCAATCATCTTTGAAGTGAATAAGTGTTTTATTTGTTGTCAATGAGAAGTCAATATGTGAATGAAAGGAGTTGAGCTTTAAGATTGATGAAGCTTGAAGAATGATGATTGAAGCATCATTAAATAAGACAATTGTTGAACTGGTCTTAATGTTCCAAGACTTGTATCAAGGTGATACAATGTGACAACACTTGAATGAAGATATGTTCCATGCATAATCTATGATTGGATTGAAAGAAATCATTGAAGATCTTGGAGTTGTTATTTCAAAAATAAAGGGTGGAATGATGTTTGACAAATAAAGAAGTATGGCTTGGCATTTAGTATTTGGTTACTTTGTTTTTATACAAAGTACCCACTATTTACTTTTGCAAAAAGAAGCCAACCCTTGGGCTAGCCTTAGGGCCTCAACCCAAGGCACATGTGGGACCGGGGTTACCACGCCCATGGAGAAACTACATGGGCCAGCCCAATGAGGCCGGGCCGTGTATAAGCCTGAGCCACGCAGTGGTGAATCCCGTGCATCGTGGGCACCAATGGCTCGCCCAAGGACAAGTGGAGCATAGTGGGCGCTAGAGCGCACCCGTAGGAGAACCGGTGTGGGGAGACACTGGAGGGGGGAGAGGAGAATTATGATGAGTGGATGTGGCAGCTTGTTACTTAAAGGAAACACGCCCATGTCTCGGTTTTGATGTGGGATGACATATTAAATATGTGGATCTAATCTCCGATGTCCACCTGATCTCGCGTTCGATCTCAGCCGCATGATTCAACTCGCCGCACCACGATATAATCTCCGCCTTCCGCGATCACTAAACGCTGATCCAATGTCTGTGGCATCGTCTTGAACCTCCAGCTGCATGGAGTGTAACCCGACATCGCTTCTCACTACAGATGAAGTCGATCCACCTTGATAGAGCTCCTGACCACTGTATAATCTCAAATTAAGTGCATGATGATTGTTTTGACGAACTGAACTCATGCATGCATTAAAAGTTGCATGCATGCAACGAGATGATGAAGTTCGAAGGAGCCCGAGAAAAATGAAGTTTCCAAGGGTGCACTGCCTGTTCTATGTACAAGGAAAAGCTTTGCATATGTTTTTAAAGGCATACATATGATGCACACACCAAGACTGAAGGATCCCATGTTTGGAAAAAGGAAACACCCGATATACGCGACATATCATAAACGCGGGTTGAATGTTTTTAAAGAACCGAATATCTCAGTTAATCCAAGTAATGTATCTCGGGCATTCAAGATTTGAACTCTGTGGTTCTGTTTGCGTTCCTCACCTAAAAAGAGATTAGCCTGTGTATGAGAAGGCTTGCTGCCATTATTGAGAGAGAGCTCTTGTTTCTCCGAGAAACAGGGTACTGCGTGTAGCCCGGCTACGCGAAGGAGAACTACACATATCATGCATTAAGGAGTCCTGTACATCCCTTGTGAAGAGGAGAAGAGACATCCCATGCATTCCTTGCATGAATCAGTCCTGTACAGGTCTTGTGCAGTGGAGAACCAACCCCTTGGTTAGTGGAAAAAAGGAGGTCGTGCAACTCTTCCATGATGAAGGAGTTCTGTGCATCACCTGTGCGAAGGAAGGAGGACAAGGCCGCCCTGCACGCTCCCTTTTGTGCGATAGGAAGACGCCGAGCTGCGCGACTCTGCGTCACTTCTGGTCACGGAACCTACACGGTAGTAGGTTGTCGTGGAACCTGCGCGCCTTCTGCTCTCGCACCCTACGCGCCCGTTGCAACCAAGCACTCTTGGTGCTTAGAAAACCCATGCTTCCTGGTTTTCATGAAGAAAAAAAACCATGCACTATTGTTTTGCACAATGAAGGAGAACCTGAGGCCTTGTATTGTCACAAAGAGGAATACATTCATGAGGTCGAGGCTTTGATAACCTCTTGATAAGAAAACCTCACACTTACACCATCTATATAACCATTTGGATTGTGTGTGATTTACTTCAAGAAGGAGTGTGCTTGCATGGTGGAGTTAATGTGCATGCAAACATAATAACAATGTGTGTGTGCACATGTGAAGGAGGAATTGCATGTATGTACATGCATGAATGTTGAATTAAAAGGGGTACACACTTTAAGAAGAAGAAGAAGACACCCACACCAAAGAATAACACACATTTGAGTGTGTGTATGCAAAATAACTAAGTGTGTGAAGAAGAGAAGACACACAAAACCTTAGTGTGTGTGTGCAAGAAAAGTAGAACGATAGTGCATGTTCAAAAGCAAGAGACTTATGCATGAAATCATGTATGAAAACATGCATGTGTATTAATTCAGATGATGCCAAGTGTGATGATCTTCTTTGGTTGAATAATCACATAAGTGTATTTGATTCTTGCCAAGAAAACAAGTAGAAGGTGTAGTGCATTCAACTATTTCACTAAGGAAGAAGAATTTGAGATACCCATGCAATCAATGCATTAAGTGATTGTGAACTGAGACTGAAGCTAGACTGAATTAAAGATGCTCTTTTACCTGAGTGTTCAGTAATTGAGAATCCAAGAAGAGAGGCAGTGCTGATATTGTGGAAGATCTTTCTTGCATATTATATTATTGAAGAAGTTGTTTGCAACTTTGGCACACATCTTAGTTAGTACAGGTCTTCATCAGAAGAAGAAAGAATTGCATGTGCATTGTTGAGCTGGGCACTGATCAACTGAAGTGATCAATGTTATTGAGCAAGGCCAATAGAACTTATCAACGGTTTTTGAATATTCTTGAACAGATTCACAGGCAAGTGTGATTCGGCAAGCATGTGTGAAGAGATCAAAAGATCATCTATAGTGAATCAAATAAGAACTTAAATAAGTAAGTTGATCTTGTGACTCGAGAGCTAGAAGAACCCTATGAGATTCAGGAGGGAGAAGAAGACTTCAGGGAGACTCTGGAGTAGGCCAATGAGACTCTGGTAACACTGTGTGAAGTAGTATAAAGAACCTCCCGTGGGACTCAAGAGAGATACAATGTGACTCTGTATTGACCATTGTAATTACTAATCAAATTATAGTGGAGAATCTGTGTTGGGGAGAATAACCAACACAGCAAGGAGTAGGTCTTTGAACCGAACCTTGTAAATACATGTGTTTAGTGCCTTTACATTTACAACATCATTCAAGGAAAGGATAAGAGACATAAGAAGAGTGTATCGAGGCTTTAACCAGCCAAAGAGGTTTAATTGAAAAGAATCAATTTGTAAAAAAGATTTAAAAGGGATCACTGATTCACCCCCTCCCCCTCTCAGTGATTCACACTGATCTGGGCACTACAATTGGTATCAGAGTGAGGTTCCCTCTAAAATATCCAAGGGAGTCTTTATGATGTGAAGATTTGAGGATATTTGTGAACAACCTCAAATGGAAATATCTACCAAGACTCAGAAGAAGAGAAAGATGATATAGGACAGGAAGATGAAGAAGAAGCTTGGTAATATTGGAGAGACACCTTCTGTTGAAGGTAATATGAGAGGTACAACATGTGATAATGCTTGTTATACTTCTGATGAAGCCTGTTCAAGCTATGATAATTATAGATCAATTAGTGATATTCAGACTACACTGAAAGATAATATGAAGAAATTCCCTAGTGATTTGGCAAGACACATTGCTGCAAGCATTAGTTCTCTTCAAGATGAAAAATTAGAGCTGGAAGAAGAATCTAATGCCATGCAAGAAGCATTGGATAAAAGGGTTGGAATATCCAACACTCTCACAAAAATAGTAAAGGCAATGGAAGAAATAATTTCCATTTTCAATGAAAGACATGCTCATCTTACTGAAGAATTGCAGGGAAGTATCTATGAGAAATAATTCATTGAGATTGTATTTGTAGAAGATTTCCATGCATTTGAAAAGTTTCACAAAGTTTTTATGGTTGCCAAAGATTCTCAATTATAAGACAAATCCAACAAGCTAAAGGATCTTGACATCTATTTAAAACAAGTAAAAAATGTGCATGAAGAACAAATAACAATGCTGAAGGAGAATTGGGAAAGTAAGCTGAGATCTGTTGAGGATGAGAAAAATTCTCTCAACATGAAATGTTTATAATTGGAGGTAAGATTAAAAAATCAGCAATCACCCCAAGATGAAACATCCCAATAAGAGTAAAGAAGTGATGTTTCCACTAAAGTATTCATTGAGGAATATGATTCCAAAAGGAACATCATATCATCTTCTAATCCAAGGAAAACAACCTCTAAGAAGAAGGCATCCCATAACCCAGCTATTTCTGTTTCTACTAATATAGTATCATCTGTAAGAACAGGTTCAAAACCAAAATCTTGGAAGATGTGGATTGTTAAAAATGAAGATACATCTATCAAAACATCATGGGTGGATACTGGAATGATTAAGAATATAAACTTCTAGAAGGATTCTTTAGAGAAAGAAAGACAATTCCAAAAACAAAAATGCACTAAATCTAGTCATACTGATACTACATAGAAAAGAAGAATATTTGTTGGCTATTGTTGGTGTTGTTCGAAGTTTGGGCATCAGGCCAATGATTACTGGAATAATATGTCAGCATATGAAAATTATGAAAGGCCTACATTCAGGGAATGTAGATGTGCAGAAATGAAGCAATCTACAAAGAAAAAGTATAAATCACAGATGAAGAAGAATCTATCTATTGAGAACAGATTTGATTATCTTAAAGACTTCTATGATAATTGAAAAAGAAGTGGTCACAGTTATGATCAGTTCTAGTTTAGTCCTACCATGCCTCAGACATATGTTGATAAGAATCATAGATTACAACAAAGGTAGGAGAAAGAAAAGGGAGTTGAATAGTTTTCCATTGGGAATATGAAAAACAATGAAGTCAAGAGAATAATGAAATAAATTATTCTCAAGACGAAGATCAAATTAGATTCCAAGAATGTCATCTCAACCTAGAAAAGATGTTTCTATTGTGGAATTAAAGTTCATACCATGGATCACTACAAACAAGTCATGGAAATGAATGAAAGCAAGCTGAAAATAAAAAGAGATTCAATCCATAAGAAATTTGGATTTACTGAAGTCATTCCTGAAGATAATCTTAATCAGTTTCCTAATAAAGGTAACCTGAAGACAATGAGGAAGCCATGTGGAAGCTCCAAATCAAAAAATGGTAAGGAGTGTTTAGTTATCTGGCCTAATCAGTTGCAACTTGCTAGAGAACTGCAAAGAGGTGAAGATGAAATACTAGCTAAAGCTAAGGAAAAGGGGAAAAAAGTCACTCCACATGAAAGAGAATTCTAATTTCATGAGAGGTTTTCAACACATGATAACCCAAGTGTCTAAAAACAATTGTGTGAAAGGTGCAAGAAGGTTGGACATCATGAAATCAAATGTTTAACTATTTTACCAGACCAAGTGGAGAAAATTGAACAACATGCACCAAAAGCTACTTCAATACTGACAGATGTGAGGAAAAACAATCCACAGAAGTTGAAGGTGAATGGAAGTAAAGAATCCATGTTGACAATGCAAAATACATATTCCAAATGGAGAGTAAACATCAACATGAAGAGTACCAGACATTTTAGAGCTACAAGGAATGGAGTTCATGGGTTGAGAGAAAATTATCAGCCCCAGTGCTTCAATTAAGATGCTCACAAGTGTTCCATCTTATTCTGTTATACTTTTGTTATACATGTGATCTTACATTGCAGGGAATTGAAGATGAAGGTCATTCTTAAATTGACAGTTGAATGAGAAAGGTGGAGACTACAAGTTGAACTCATTATTTATGATTTGGTAATTACTTGATGTAATTCACAGTGGAAGATCATCAATATTCATATATTCAATATTATTTGATGATATTATCCCCCAATGAAATTCAAAGGGAGTGCACCCCTTGAGGGGGAGTAAATATGAATGAGATGATATCAAGGATTATGGAATAACAAATCTTGAAATTCATTTCATCTCAAGAAGCTGCAGCTAAAGTATTCCAATCACACTTTCATCCTTTGGTCTTAATTGTTTTTATCATATCAATTAAGGGGAGTGCTTGATTGATGAATATATGGGATGAAAGGGTGAGATTTATCTTTGCACTTGAACTTTTTAACATGTTTGGTGAATTATGTGAAGGATTTAGCATTTTACTGACAAATCGGATCCTATCCAATCCCCTACTCAAGAATTGAACCATTCTATGTATGATTTCACATGTATGATTGTTTATGGACATCACTGAGAACCTTGGTCATATGTCTCTTGTTTTCTACACTGGGTTAGCCCAAGTAGACTTAGAGTTGATTAACTAAAGGCTCTTTTCCAAGTGAACCATTTTACTTCATCCCTATCTCAGAAAAATTCCAAAATATATTATTCAAAGGGAGTAAGACATGTTTTTGAAGAAACTCCACTATCACCTTTGAATTTGGTTTCCAATAAAGGGGATAATGGTTTGGAACACATATTGAACTATTCAAAGTGTGATTAGGGTGATATTGAAAACTAAATACAAAGGGGGAGATTGAAGTGCATAAGAGATGCATTTGTTGTCAATGAGAATTCAATATGTGAATGAAAAGAGTTGATCTTGAAGATTGATGAAGCTTGAAGAATGATGATTGAAGCATCATTAAATCAGACGATTGTTGAACTGGTCTTAATGTTACAATACTTGTATCAAGGTGATACAATGTGTCAACACTTGAATGAAGATATGTTCCATACATAATCTATGATTGGATTTAAAGAAAGCACTGATGATCTTGGAGTTGTTATTTCAAAAAGAAAGGGTGGAATAATGTTTGACAAATGAAGATGTATGGATTGGAATTTAGTATTTGGTTACTTTGTTTTTATACAAAGTACCCACTATTTACTTTAGTAAAAAGAAGCAAACCATTGGGATCGCCTTAGGGCCTCAACCCAAGGCGCATGTGGGAATGAGGTCACCACGCACATGGGGAAACCGCATGGGCCAGCCCAATGAGGTCGGGCCTTGTATAAGCCCGATCCACGTGGTGGTGAAGCTCACGCAGCATGGGTGCCAATGGCGCGCCCGAGGACAAGAGGAGCATAGTGGGCGCTAGAGCACGCCCGCAGGAGGTGCGGGGTGGCACCGGAGGGGGGAGAGGAGAATTATGACGAGTGGATGCGGGAGCTTATTATATAAAGGAGATGCACCCGTTTCTCCGTTTCGATGTGGGATGACATTTTAAAGATGCAGATCTAATCTCGGTCGTCCATCTGATCTCACGTCCGATCTAAGCCGCATGATTCATCTCACCACGCCACGATATAACCTCCAACATCCGCGATCATTAAACGTTGATCCAATGGCCGTGGCATCACCTTCAACCTCCAGCTGCATGGAGTGTAACCCGACGTCACTGCTCACTACAGATGAAGCCGATCCACCTTGATCGAGCTCCCGACCACTGTAGAAGCTCAAATTAAGTGCATTATGATCATTTTGACGAACCTAACTCATGGATGCATTAAAAATTGCATGCATGGAACGAGATGAAGAAATTCAAAGGAGCCCGAGGCAAACGAAGTTTCCGAGGGTGCACTGCCTATTCGATGTAAAAGGAAAAGCTTCACGTGCGTTTTTAAATGCATGCACATGACGCACACACAAAGAACGAAGGATTCCACGTTTGGAAAAAGGAATCACCCGAGATACGCAGAAAATCATAAATGTGGGTTGAATGTTTTACAGAACCGAATATCTCAGTTATTCAAAGGAATGTATCTCGACTATTCAAGATTTGAACTCCGCGGTTATGTTTGCATTCCTCGCCTATAAAAAGTGTATTACATGTACGAGAAGTCTGGTTTCCATTATTGAGAGAGATCTCTTGTTTCTCCGAGAAACACGGTACAACGTGCATCCCTGCTACGTGAAGGAGAACTGCACATCTCTTGCACGAAGGAGTCCTGCACATCCCTTGTGTAGAGGAGAAGAGACGTCCCGTGCATTCCTTGCGCTAAGCAGTCCCACACAGGTTTTGTACAGAGAAGAACCAACCCCTTGGTTCATGGAAAAAGGAGGTCGTGCAACTCTTGCATGAAGAAGGAGTTCTGTGCAGCACCTGGGCCAAGGAAGGAGGACAGGGCCACCCTGCGCGCTCCCTTTTTTGCGACGGGAAGAGGCCGAGCTTTGCGACTCTGCGCGACTTCTGCCTGCGGAACCTACACGGCTGTAGGTGGCCACAGAACCTGCATGCCCACTGCTCTCGCACCCTACGCTCCTGTTGCACCCAAGCACTCTTGGTGCGTAGAAGACCCATGCTCCCTGGTTTGCACGAATAAGAAGAACCATGCACTCTTGTTTTGCACAAAGAAGGAGAACCCGAGGCCTTGTATTATCACAAGGAGGAATACATGCATGAGGCCGAAGCTTTGATAACCTCTTGAGAAGAAAACCTCACACTTACACCATCCACATACCATTCAGATTGTGTGTGATTTACTTGAAGAAGGAGTGTGCTTTCATTGTGGAGTTAATGTGAAAGCAAACTTATGAACAAATTGTGTGTGCACATGTGAAGGATGAATTTGATGTTTGTACATGCATGCATGTTGAATTAAAAGGGGTAAACACTTTAAGAAGAAGAGGAAGAAACCCACACCAAAGAAGAACACACATTTGAGTGTGTGTATGCAAAAGAACTAAGTGTGTGAAGAAGAGAAGACACACAACACCTTAGTGTGTGTGTGCAAGAAAAGTAGAACAATACTGCATGTTCAAAGGCAAGAGACTCATGAAAACAATCATGTATGAAAATATGAAGGTGTATTAATTCAGATGATGCCAAGTGAGATGATCTTCAGTGGTTGAATAATCACATAAGTGTATGTTATTATTGCCAAGAAAACAAGTAGAAGGAGTAGTGCATTCAGCTATTGCACTAAGGAAGAAGAATTTGAGATACCCATGCAATCCATGCATTAAGTGAATGTGAACTGAGATTGAAGCCCGACTGAATTAAAGAAGCTCTTTTACCTGAGTGTTCAGTAATTGAGAATCCAAGTAGAGGGACAATACTGATATTGTGGAAGATAATTTTTTCATATTTTTTTCTTGAAGAAGTTGTGTGCAACTTTGGTACTAATCTTAGTGAGGCCAGGTCTTCATCAGAAGAAGAAATAATTTCCTAAGCATTGTTGAGCTGAGCACTGAACAACTGAAGTGATCAATGTTTTTGAGCAAGGCCAACATATCTTATCAAAGGTTGTTGAATATTCTTGAAGAGATTCACTGGAAAGTGCAATTCAGAAAGCCTGTGTGAAGAGATCAAAAGATTATCTATAGTGAATCAATGAAGAACATAAAGAAGGAAGTTGCTCATGTGACTCGAGAGCTAGAGGAACCCTGTGAGATTTAGGAAGGAGAAGAAGACTTTCAGGAGACTCTGGAGCAGGCAAGTGAGACTCTAGTATCACTTTGTGAAGCAGTATAAATAACCTCATGTGGGACTCAGGAGAGATACAGTGTGACTCTGTATCGACCATTGTAATTACTAATCGAATTATAGTGGAGAATCTGTGTTGGGGAGAAAAAGCAACACAACAAGGAGTAGGTCTTTGAATCGAACCTTGTAAATACTTGTGTTTAGTGCCTTTACATTTAAAACATCATTCAAGGAAAGGCTGAGAGACATAAGAAGAGTTGATTGAGGCTTTAACCAGTCATAGAGGTTTAATTGAAAAGAATCATTTTTTAAAAAACATTTAAAAGGGATCACTGATTCACCCCCTCCCCCTCTCAGTGATTCACACTTATTTGGGCACTACAGTCTTAAATGGACATTAAAATGTATCTTAATGAAGGATCTATGAGAGGCCTACAGAAGAAGTGGTAATCATCCTTCCAGATATCATTCTATTTATTTCTAATTTTACAACATTTGAATATTTATTATTTATTATAAAATAATAAATTGAGTATCTTTAACATATTTAATTTTTATTATAATTAGGTAATAACAAATATACCCCCTTTACTGCATCAAATGGTAAGTGAAAGTATCCCCCTCCCAACTAATGGACTACCGCCTCCATAGTGTGACACAATTCATTTTCCATCAATATCCTTTATAGATGGTTATTTTTATGTGTTTAATATTTATAGGTGGTATTCATTACATAATCACACATCTATAATTATATTATCGTATTTACCTTCTTACCTTCCTATCTATTGGAAAAGGAAAACATATCATGTACTTACTAATGGCCTACTACCTCCATGAATAAATGTTATTCGTTTTTCATTTATAA
Source organism: Viscum album (assembly GCA_963277665.1). Lineage (NCBI taxonomy): Eukaryota > Viridiplantae > Streptophyta > Magnoliopsida > Santalales > Viscaceae > Viscum > Viscum album. The sequence goes on along the minus strand of OY728139.1, from coordinate 680,442,193 downwards.
TTCACATAGATTGTTATAATGTTATATTTAAATAACATATCTAATATATATGATATAATAATGATTATTGACTGGTGAATTTGTATTTGTCTTTTTAATCCATCTATTAAAAAGTGAAAATAGTGTTCATACCTATGTATGACCTGCTATCCCTAGGAATGAAATAATTCATTTTTATGTATACTAGATTTTGTGGATTATTCTCTATATATACATATATGATGAATATATTTTATATTTATATCATTATTAACATTCTTTAAATGATGGAACCATGATGAAATTACACATACCAGAACTACCAAAATGAAATTCTCATAAAATATGAAACATGTAACACCTAATGTAACACCCTAAAATTCTAAAAAGGAACATTTTATTTGATAGAATATGTGACATGAAACACAAAGATGAAAAAACCCAAGAATTATATTTCATTAAATTTAATTTCATTGATATCATAAGAAATATGTAACTCTGAGCCTAAACGAACAATAATATAGTACACCGTTATAACGTAGACATTATGTTGGAAAGTATAAATTACAGTAAATACATAATGAAAGTTAGGTTTTTAAATTTATTAGAAATAAAATATTAATTAATTAAAGAAAATTAAAAGTTTCCTAGGAAACTATATTTTTTCTAAAAGACTGTTTAATCATGTTTTTCACATATAAGATAGAATTATTTTTTTTATAATTTTAAAAAATTAATTTGATAAAATGAAATTAATTATTTAAATATTCATTTAAAAAATATTTTATAGGGAATTTTCAGTATTTTTCTAAAATGGTTCATTTTTATATGAATAGTTATAAATACAAATTTTTATTTAAGACTGCCTTTTCATTTAAAAATTTCCAAAAGATAAATTAAATTTTAAATTATTATTAATGTAAAATTAGTAAGATTATATACTAATTTAAAAATTTTGGGTCATTTTAATAAATTTTTTATTGTGTTATGTCAATAAAAAGTTTTATACTTATGAAAAATTTCTCGTAAAAAATTTGATTTTTCATCATGTCTGTGGATAAAATTGTAAACTGGATTCAAAAACAAAATTGAATTTAAATTTTAAAAATGGATTAAAAGTTTATAATCATAATAATTTATATTATATAATATTAAATAAATCATATTTTCTAATATTAATAGTAAAAAAAGTAAAAATTGATTACCACAGTTAAGGTAAAAACTGATTTTTCGATGTGTTAACTAAGAAGATAAGGGTTATAATGACCTCAAACTTATCCAAAACTCAAATTACAGAACTGTTTTGACATTATAACCTATAAGTTTTCAGAATAGTATTTTATGGACACTTTTTATTATTAACAACATGGGTTTAATTGAATGTTTTCAAAAATTCCTTCTATTCCCTCTCCGAAACGTATAAAGGTCACCCCCTCTCCTCCCATATTCACTCTAACATATTCACTTTTTATGTTAAAATACCTACCCAGATAAATTCATTACACACCTCACAACATTCTATATCCTTGGTATTTTTCATAAAACTATCCTAGGATGACTTTTGTTGCATCCCAAAAAAGGATAGCCAAATATGAGGTAAGGTTCTTAAAAGAGCATTTTTATATTTTTTTCTTTTTCCACCTACTTAATATCATATTTAATTATGATAATATAATAAAATACATATGTTAAATATACTTAAATGTTATTATATAATATAATAACATTTATATATATATCTCATTTTTGATCAAATGGGAAGTAAAACCATCATTCAAATGTACGAAGAACTACCGCCTCACGAACAGATGTAAATTATTTCCCATCACCACTATTCATTATTGGATATAATGATGGATTTAACACATTTATTTTATATTAATGATATTATTATATTTCTATGATTATATTATAAAATAATCCTTATTAATTTCTATGACTTTTTAAGTAAGAAAATGTCGCTCGTGTGTATAGTGGAATACAACCTCATGAAGCGATGCCACTCCTTCTTCATTTATTATTTACATGAAATTTAATAAGGTTAAATTTTATAATATATGTGATATATATGAAATGATATTTATTATATAATATAATCATATCACCCACTTCATCTTCCATTTACTTATTAATGGAATGATATTTTCACCTGTGCATACAAACAACATACCATCTCCACAAAGCAATGTGATTTATTTTCCATGTCAAACCGTCAAAATTATTTTAGAAATTAATATAATGAATAGATATGATATTTATAATATTATTATTATTTTATTGGTGATATAATTATATTCTATATCGAATAACCATAACTTTCATGAAAACCATGAATGAGAAAAAAAATTAACATCCAAAACAATGGAAATAGTGAAATATTATTAGAAAACAGTTGGTGAAATGTCATAATATCATAATATATGATATAATAAATATTAATATGGTTCTAGTATAAATTAATAAAATTATTAAAAATATTATTAACTAAGTTAAATTACATTAAATCAAAATTAAACATAAGGTAAGGGGCCTCATCTCAATTTACATTCATTAAGACAAATATTATTATTGTGCAACTAATTTATTTTATATGGTTTATATACTGCTTCTATTAAATATTAAGTCATTAATCCTTCATTATTAATAGTATTTTAAGTTTAAAATTGAGTTATTTATTCCATGTTAATTTAATTGAATGCTATGAAGTGGTAAGGGATGTTGTCTCATTTTCACTTCATTTAGAAATATTGTATGGTTATACAACTAATTTCATTTATATGGTGTATATGATGACCCTTTTTTATATAAAATCATGAATACATTATAATTTAGTTTATTTTATCTTTTATTGTGAATTATTTCATCTACGGGTATTTTATATGAAAACAACAATGTGGTAAAAAAATTCATAACTCAATTTGTTCTTATTGGGTTATATTACATCAATATTTTCCTCGAGATTATAAGATTATGTATGTAAATATATATGACTAACACAGGTTTTTATTCCAAATTTTTTAATATGGGTTTACATTAGATACACATAATTGATTCATTGATTAATTATCACTACAATATTATTATTTTTTAAGGGTTTATTTCACAATCTAATTTTAATCAAGATTTGATATAATTGAATGTCCATTAAAAGAAATTATTTAATAATTATCCAATAAATCTCTTAAATTTCCACTACAAAAGTTAATAATTATTTTCTCAAGTAATAATACCTTGTTCATCTCTATGGAAATTAAAATGATTAATAAAATGTTTTTAATAAATTATGACTACATCTATCTCTTCCTTCAAAAATTATTTTCTTCGAAAACCAAATTTTATAGAAATGTTAAAAAAATGATTTTAAAATTCAGAAAATTATTTATTAACAAATGTTTTAACCCATGTTTTACTCGTTACAAAAAACATTGAACAGTTTCATTATATCATTTTCCAAACAAGACCCATTTAGATTTTCACGAAAAAGTAAAAATAATCATTGTTTTATCTTGTACAGGATAAACACAATTGGAATCAATCATGACCATTCAATGATTAAAATATTACATTAATTTCTTGAAATATTACTTTAAATGGAAATCATTTTCATAATATTTTAGGAATATTTAGTTTTAAAATTATTTTCAATGTTAAAAAGAAATTTTCCTAAAACTTTTTTACATATATTTTTTTGGTATTCCTATTCATCGATGACAATAGAAAATTATTGTAATTCTACTCCACTGGGAATATGTTTTATTGATACCATTATTATTATTTATAGGGATGTTTTATGATCATTTTGACTAGGGAAATTATTGAAATTCACTTTCTTGAAAAACATTTGTATTTATTAATGTTCCAAATAAATATCCCATTATTATGATTATTGGACATGAAATTTCCACTAAATATAAAGAATAATTTGACATGGATATACTTGCTTCTTAACATGTATATCATTTCTACCTAATGTGACTTAATATGTATTTCATTTTATTGATTGGGAAAATATTGATAAATTTGCATCGTTTAATCAATAAATATATTACTGGATAAAACATATTGTTCAAGAACTAAATTAAATATTTGATATATGTTGATGTATTTAGACATATAGATATGGGTGGGTACCCGTTATAGATATCCCCTTGATGCATCAGTAGTCTCATATGATGAATAAATTGACCAACTATAGTTAAATGGGTTTTGGGTGTATACTTAATCATCAGATACAAAAATTCTCGTAAAAGATATTGATTGTAGAGTTTCATCCACATTAGATACTGATGTCCAATAATTAAATATTTTATTCATTGAGAATTTTGTTATTATTATAAAAGATATTTCCTTAAGGATATTACCCCTGGATGAATTTCATTCTCAGTTTATTGATTAAATATCAGGTGTTTTGGTATATTTACCATTCCGTATTGATTATGCCTTATATAGTTATGATATTTAGGTTATTTATTATATGAATTTGTTATCAATTATTTATCATTCCATGTTGTTTATTCTTCTCAAATTATTTTACTGGAATGAGTTTTCTATTATTTACCTTTCTATGTAGGGTATCTATATTTATTCATGATATCTTGCATTATACATAACCCTCACTAATCATTTGATCTCACCATTATTTAGAATCTATTACCAACAATCTATTAAATTTAATAATAATTATATTCTAGTATATTCTTGATGTAATAATAATATTCTCTAAAAAAATTTGTTTGGTGTTTTCAAATGTTATACATGGATCATTTATGTTTCTAGTTTATGAATACTACTAATCTATTTAGTCCTTTAAGATGTGATTCCTCATATCTTAAATTGTTGCAATAAAGTAAGGAATCATGTCCAAGTTACTAGAATTTGGGTATTTACAGTTGGTGTAAGAAAATATTTTAGTATAATACTTGGGAAATATATTTAGAAAAACATAGTTAACATAATACGAAGCTATAATAAACATTGAGGATAAGTGTATAAGAACAACCAAATGTTTTTTATGGTAATTACTATGTTTTTTATAGAAATAAATTCTTATCTAGATTCTATAAGTGTATGTTATTGTTGAACATATGTACCTAGGGTTAATAAATCTGAAAAAGGAATATTAGGCTTGACCCAATCATTGCCAGTTTCTTGAAACCGGGCCTTATTTCCAAACTGGTCTGAAAATACTGGGAGATATTCTTTGTATAATTCATAGATATATTGTAAACCATTATTAAGGATTTAAATTTATAAGTACAATGACTATCCTAGGATAAAAATATTGTGTCTTATACTGAAAATAATGGGTCAGGCATTAGACATACTATAAACTATTATATTCTTTTCCTACTATATCTATTGTTTTTCACATTATTCATTTTTCTTTTAAAAAATGGATGGACACCAAAGGAATCATGTTAACAATATATATGAAGTAAAATCTTGTAACTATGACAAACCAAATGGAATGATTAAAATATTTTAATATATCATGATTGTTCCTAATCTGTTGTACTAAAATTTGATTAAAGATATATACCGTAATCATCTTCTAGACTCACTATAAAAGTGAAAGATGGAGTTCTGTTATCGATCATGTGATGGATTCCATAGAAGAAATAAATAAAAAATTCATTCATGTTATAAATTTGGAAAGATACACCCAGTAAATTGTATGATTGAATTAGGAAAATGTTTTATGTATGGAAATGAGGGGCATAATGAAATGAATTTATGAGGAATAATGATGTGTATGATGGAAGGAAATAAATTTCATCCTAGGTGTCCTTTTATAGTGCATTTCCTAAATTTTTTGAACCCATAAATTATACATGTCAATTTCATCTTATAAAGGTTTAGCCATATATCAAGGATAGACTTATGTTAAAATGAAATTTGTGATGTATTTTTATACTGTGATTCAAGAATTATATTTTTGACGTATTTTTTCTAACCATATTTTGGTTACAATAATTTTGAAATATTCAAGAATTGTGTTAAATTTTTTAAGTATATATGTGTTCATTAACAAAAGTTTTATGGATACCAATATGGGTTTATGAGTATACGGGATATCATAATTTTAGAGTCTCAAATACCCATATTAAAAACTCCTTTGGTAGTAATATCACATGATTAATGATATTTTTGGAAAAACATATGTCAATAGAAAAAATTTATTTATTATAATGTTTTAGTAAAAATGATATTTACAGAAGAATGGGTTTTTATTTTTTGGACCATTGATTTAAGGTCTTTCTAACCATTAAGTTTTATATTATGTTTTATATTGTAGTAATTATGGGACATCACAATTAAAAAACGTTATAGAAAGTATATTAAAATAGTTTTAGGAAAAAGGAAACCAAAATTTCAGGATAACTCATATAACATTTTAGTGCTCAGGAAGTACAGGATAGTGATATTTACAGCCTGTAGAGGAGGATGGGATGGCGTGGAGGTAACAAAGGTCGAAAGGACTATTCTTGTCTGCCTTCACAAATTAAGACTCGATCTTCCAGGAAGTTGAAGGATCAAATGATGGACGGTCCTCCCAACTGTAATAGTAATGCTATTAGTGCTGAGACTACAGTATCTGGGGATGATCCCAATCGGAATGTCCCACATAATAAAGGCGTGGATGTTTTTCAACCATTTGGAGCTGCTTCTGCACTCTGGAGAAGTTATGGAGGTTGATTTTTTTGTCCTTAATGCCTCAAAAGAATATGGTGATAGGATGATGCTAATGACAATTCAGGTAGACACCAATAGAGAGCAGACTGACTGGATTTCCTAGAAGAATCTAATCTTGGTTAGATGCGTTAATGCAGGTAAAATCAACTATGCTGATTTTATTCTTCCATGGGATAGACTAGAACGCCGCATTGAGGAACTTATACTAGACAATAAAGAAACACCGATAATCTCTCTCTCTTGGAATCTCTTTAAGGATAAGATTGCTAATATTCCTATGTTTTCCTTTAAAAACCTTGTTTTCTCCTGGGGTTTCTCACATTTACCTTAGAAATGCCTTCTGGTTTAAAATAAAAATTGAATTTGTAGGTGATTTTTTATTTAATATATGATTTTTTTGTCAAATGATTATTAAAATAAATATTAATGATGAACTAGTAGTATTACTATCGAGATTTAGAAATTAATGTATTATGTTGGATAAGATATTCTAACCATATATATTTTGTAAAATAATTACATGTGGATGGAAAGACTTCTCACTCTTTTATGGATCTAATGATCAGTTTAAATTATATTTCATTGTTTAAAACATAAATGTTTTATTTTGGGTTATTCATTTCATGTAGTATGTAATGAATTTAATATTTATAGAAAAATATTCAATGGATGAAATTGTGCTTATTTTTTTGAAATGTTTCATGTTACTATATCATTTTATATTCCTGGAAAGAAAACGACTTCCTCAACATTAAGAAAAAGGATCTTGAAAAAACTATTTTCCTATTACCTTCATATCCAATGAAAAAAATGGTCATTTAAATCATCACATGTTTATGGTTTTGAGGTACTTATCATTCCATTGACTGAAAAATCATTTTTTTTTTGTTTTTCAAACATTCACTATATGGTTATGTGAGAACCAACCAAGAAAATTCTAAACCAAAGACAAGTAGAAGCAGGCCGGTCAAGGATCCCAGACTTGACATGTCCAAAAACTAGAGAGATTAAATGGGCACTACAACATATCCCTTAACCACCATGTATTGCGCCTGTGTCATATGACCATCACCTAGTCGGGAGAACCAACACCATTGATCATCGACACCATACTTGAATATGTGAAGCCTCACCAGAGACTAGAAAGAAGTCACAGTAGCACCAACATCACCGTCAAGGAATGTTATTCCCTGATCAAATCCCACATGATAATCGCCTTCGATTCATACACCTAAAATTCCTGCATAGAGATCCTCACAACATGGAAGGCGGCCTCTGTTTGATGCCACACCCACTACACTTCCAACAATGATCCACCCAAAAAAACCAAAAACCATGCCTCAAACAATAGAACCACCGAGGCTATAAATTCCTCGTCACCAGAACCATAACTCTATAGAGAATATGATAGTTTAAGGACTCTGTACTAATGGTGACACTATAAAACTGGGACCGAAATAGGGGACCGTGTAGAAAAAAACTCAAAAAAAACATGTTGGAATGATCAAGGTAGGAATGAGAAAAGGGATGTTGTCAGCACTGAGTATTCTTGATATTTTAATATGTGACCACATAATGTCCTAGGGAGAATGAAACTATCATTCTATGTTTTGAATCGAAAGAATCAAACCATATGAGATCCTGATGATATCCATCAAGTGCACTTGGGAACAGATCCACAAAATGATCCTCACGTAGGTGCCAGATCATCCTAGATTCCAAAAAGAGAATTCATAGAGGGATGAGGAATCCAAGGTGGGAATTGAAATCCATCACCATCGAGAGGTAATATGGGGGAGAATAAGTGATTATAGAACCCTAATCTTCCAATGGGGTAACTCCCAATGCACAACCATTTACAGGCTCATCCCTCTCTTTCCATTGATCATTCTATTTCATGTTATGAATGAACTCTATCACTCTGCATAATTATTTATGCATTTCCTTCATGTATATCTATTAACTTTCCACTAACATTATCTAATATAGAATCTCTATTATGTGTTATTCCATAAGACCTTCATACCTCTCTTTCCCTATTATTAATATGGTGTTATATCAACCCATTTTACAATGTTGGTTTTCAATAAATTAATGTTCAAATATCAATCCCTTGATTTCTAAATGCCTAATAAAATCATCTAGATTAAATTTATTAAATATGGGTAGAATTTATCATCATATAATTCTAAAATAATATAATTTTATTTGATTGTTAATTTTATATTCAACACCTTTCTTAAACAACCCATAAATTGTATTTCTTCAAATATAGTAACTTCGATAGATTTTGGGACACATAACCCTAAGTCTAAATGAACCATAATATATTATATCATTATAAACTAAACATAAAATTTTCGAGAACTAATATTTATAACTAAATAATAAAAATTATGGCTATGTAATCATTTATTATAAAATAAGAGTCATTTAAAAGAAAAAGAATTGGTTTCATAAAACTGTAATTTTTCTAATAGACAACTTAATAGTTATTAATCAAAATAATTTAATAATTTTTTTGTATCAATTTAATAAAATTTATTTGATAATATTAACATTTTTTTAAATCATTAGATCAAATTTATGTTATGTTAACTTTTTGGGTTTTTTTCTGAAATGTTTTATTTTTCAATGAATAATGAAGGATGTTGTTTTTTATTGGAAACTATATTTTCATTTAAAATATTAATATAGATAAATAAAATTTTAAAATGATATAAAAGTAAAATTAATTACAAAATTATAAAATTTAACAGTTTTAGTTCATTTAAATTAATTTCATATCGAGTTTTGATATTTATTCATTCTATACTTATGAGAATTTTCTATTTGAAAACCTAGTTTTACATCACATATGTGGGTATAAAATTAAATTTGATTCTTCCACGTATTTGAAATCAATTTTGAAAAATGGAATACAAAAATTTAAATCAAAATAAATAATATTATCTAATATGTTGTACTTTGTCTTTTACTAATATTAATAGTGTAATAGGTAAATATTTATTACCATTCTTAAGATAAAAATTAGTTTAATGAAGAGTTTAACTAAGAAGATATGGGTTAAAATTGTCTAAAAACTAGTAAAATAAAAATGTTCATTAAATGATTCTATGTGATCCCCAATAAGGGTCAGCAATTACCCATTCTAGGGGAATTTCCCACAATAAAGCTTTTGGTGTAATAAAATCTTTTAAACAATTCATTTGTGTCCTCTCCCCCACTTATAAAAGGCTACCCCTAGTTTCCCATTTTCACACTTACAAAGACTTTATTGATTCCCAATACATTCCAAAATTACTTTTTTAATCCCATAAAATCAACCTAGATCCCTTTTTTGATCAAAAATCCATCCTATGAAGGCTTTCGGTGAGAACCTAAATAACTTCCCGGAAGAAAATGTAGTGTTCTTAAATGAGCATTTTTTCTCTTCTTCTTCATCCACAGATATAAAATCATATTTAATCATACTAATATAATAAAAACAGTAGAAAACATATAAATAGAAGATATTATATCAAAATATTAACCTATATCATTCTTCCAATTCATGAAATGTGAAACGAAATTGTCGATTGTGTGTATGGCGAACTACCGCCTCACAAATTGATGTAATTCATTTTCTACCACAAGCATTCACAGATTGATATAATGAAGGATTTAATACATTCAGGAGAAATTTATGATATTATTATACTTATTTTTTTATAATATGACATATACCTACTTACATTCAATGCTTTTTAAAATACTAAAACATCACTTCTATGTACAGCGGACTACCACCCCATTAAGTGCAAATCATTTTTAAATTACGCTTTACATGGAACGTAATAATGATAAACATGTCATGTTGACATATTCCTATTGGTCCATTTCCCATTTCTTGTGTTGAGATCCTCATATTTCATTACATGAGAACCTTTCGTCTAACTACTCCTCAAGAAACTCCTCCAAACCACATCACTTAACTCCTATGCTAGGTTTTACCCAAAAGGGAATCTCATGTGTAAGTACCACACCAGCCTTTTCTAGGTTTCCTATACCTAATAGTTCTTTATATTAAACATAAAACTATATTACACCATATATGGATAACATTGGACACCACTTGTTCTAAAAAAAGAGATGCCTTTTACGCTAAAAATATTATACTAATGGTCCTCACCACATGACCTTAAACTATAGCATACCCTATCATTCAAAAATAGGATGCCTTAGGCATCAAATAGAATATTCCTTGTCATCATACAAATAACAAACAACCACCATGGGTCACCTTGTAATTTTTATGCCCCACACCATATTCCATTGAACAATCAATATGTCAAGATGTCCTCATGACCTAACATGAGGAAGACAGAATGAACAACTCATATATAAGAACTGCACACCCCATCCATTAACATGACTTTAAAATGAATCCTTACATAGTTCAATGCTCATATGATTCATAATTTCCCAAAATGGTGAATACATTACAGGAATCTTACACTTGTAATCCCCATCCACCATTATGTCTCCTTAGTGGAACCTATGAATCTTCCATGTGTAAACCCCATCCAATATTACCACTCCTTAATGACACCTAGGTAGCATCAACGTTTAATCCCCATACCTCACTTATGCTCCATAGCGACACTCGGGCAGCTTCCACACGTAATCCCCATACACCACTTTCACTCCATAGAGGCACCTGAGAAGATTCCAGGCATATTCCCCATACACATTCCCACACCTTTTTGGATCCTGGTACACTAACCATGCGCATGACCTACTCCATCCCTCATGACCGCACATTTCTCGACATGATAGTATGGTCTACTCCAACCTCTTGTTTCTCACACTGATCATGAGTCACATGGACTTTGAGTAAGCATTGACCATGAAATCCTCTAGGGGATTCTAATCATGCATAATACCCAAGTACCTCCTAACCAAACTACGTGAACTATGATCTTTTCCTTTTTTAGAAAGGTACATAAAAAGCCACCCCTAGTTTCATTCCCATCACCACATAATCATTTGTTAAGACCATTTCTTGTAAGTTCACACTACTCCTCCCGCATGATGTTAAAATATATTCCCTTTTGAACTATGTGGGTTTTGATCCCATTAGGGTTCATAAGAATCCTATTTGAGGTTCAATCCCAACCAATGAAAAACTATGGTGGTCCCTCCTAGGGATATACCCTCCTAATGTGAAATCTTCCATCCTTGGAACACATCACCTGGATCTACCTTCCTGAGGTGTTTCAATCCTTCCATTCGGGTCGTTTTACATTGCGTCCCACCAGACCAAAAATCTTATACTTATTGGAAGACAACCATGCTTAAGCGCCACACTCAAACCATACTCCTCCCACAAATAGTGTCCCCCTTAAAACAAGCTACTAACCATACATAACCCCCAAGCATGTTTTCAGTATTCTATACATTGTTTACACCTCGATTCTATGCCCCATTTCAGAACTATGTGGACATTGATTCCCTGCCACAGGGATACATAATAAGACTCTATGAGGTTCAATCCCATCATCCATTTCCCATATTGGACATTCCTTCGAGCCTTTTTGTTTCATGAGGGTCATGCCCCAGCCTGAAGGTCCTACCTCCGTCTGGTCCCATCCATGCATACATTCCTCATGAGCCACCTACTAAGGTGTTTCATATCCACTTCTAGAACTAAATGGAATTTGATTCACTCTAATTAGGATATGTAATAATCCTCCAAAAGGTTCACCCCAAAACTCCCAACAAAACCCTCCATTTTATTCATTAGATCCTGATTTTACCTGGGCTTCCACATCACGATGGAATCATGATACCCCATCCACATTATCATTATCTTATAGAAGCACTCAGACATCTTTCCATGTTTAATACCCATTCCATACAATGGTAATAAATTTTTTGGATTCATTCTTTTGGTATGGCATCTTCTCATTATGGGACACACCACCTTAGGTCAACTTTTTGGGGAATTTTTTTCCATCCATATGGTACTCCCTTTTGGGGACGTACCTTCTTTGTGTGGCATCTTCTCTTTTTGGGACAAACAACCCTCAGTCCACTCTTTTTGGGTGTTCTGATACATCCATTCGGAACTCCCTATTTGGGATGTAGCTTCATTGTGTGACATATTCCCTTTATGGGACACACCACCCATGGTCCTCTCTTTTTGGGTGTTTTGATCCATTCATCCAGTATATCCTATTTGGGATGTACCTTCCTGGTGTAACATCATCCCTTTATTTATTACACCCCTAGGTCATCTCTTTTGGGGAATTCTAATCCATCTATCTAGTACTCCCTTTTTAGGACGTACCTTCACAGGGTGACATCTTCCCATTAGGAGACGCACCTCCCTGGGTCCAATTTTTTGGATACTCAGATTCATCCATCTGGTACTACCTTTTTTTGGACGTACCTTCATGGTACGAAATATTTCCTATATGGGAAACCCCACCTTAGCTCCGCAGTTTTTTGGAATTCTAATCCATCCATCTGGTACTCCCTTTTTGGTACATAAATTTGTGGTGTGACATCTTCCCAATAAGGGAAACACCACCCCTGGTCCACTCTTTTTGGGTGTTCTAATCCATCCATCTGGTACTCCCCTTTTAGAACCTACCTTCTCGGCGTGACATCTTCCATTTCTAGGACACACGGCCCTAGGTCCCCTCTTTTTGGGAATTCTGATCCATCCACATGGTAAACCTTTCAGGTTCCTCCTCCCAGGGGGTTAACTCCCTGATCGTTTATCAGTGGTGTCCATATTAGTCCACTTCCATCTCTGCAAGACATTAAACACACGACCTACCTCATGGTAAAAAATAGATGTATGAAGAAAACATTGTAAACTATGCCTTCAACATCCATCTTTGCGAGATGTTAAACCCACAGCCTACATTGTGTTAAAAATGAGAATTATAATGAAAACCTTTGAAGTAATGACTTTGTCTTAACTATCTCCCCTATACATTAAACATGCAGAATACCACATGTTAAACATGGGATGGCTGCAAGAAATCTAGGAAGACATTCTTATGGCATAACATACCCTACGATCAAAGTAGGATGGCTTGGGTTTCACAATTTTGAGAATAAATTTTATGTTTAAGGATATAGATGACCTATTTCCAAACATCATAAGATTCCCCAACATGCCTAAAGTTACCATCAACTCTAAAAGATAGTTGATTCCGTATCAATACCCCTTGGAATGTCTAGGTAGAATCATCATAATTAACTAGAATCCACAAATATATGGCACTAAGAATGAGATTCATGAACAATGACTCGAAACTATGAGGGAGATTCAGACTAGGTGATGGGTTTCGATGAGAAATCCATGGAAGGAGAAACTGACATCCCATCATCCTGTTTCGATCAATGAGAAAACATCACTACAGAAGGGACGTATGTCACTAGTGATTTGAAAGAAAGAACATAAGGGTGCAAGTAGTGCATCCCCACAACGATGATGCATGATCCATTCATGGAAATCATAAAACAACAGATACTTTTAAATTTATACCAAAAATATAGAAGGAATATTTGATTTAACATACACAACATGACCAAAATTTACTTCCACCATGACCTATCAATTTTCTAAATATTCAAATACAATTTTCAATGTTAAATTCAATGAAAATAGTTTAATTAATTTTTCATAATTTTATAGATTTCAAATATGTGATTTCAAAGTAAAAAATGGACATTTTCCAAAATAAATTTGTACGAGTTATCATTAAAATAATTTTCCATATATGACGGAATCTTTTGATGTTTCACAACCATTAATAGGGATATAATCAAATTATATGCTCCTTATTCTTTCTTTGGATGCTTTATAATTGTGATGAAAAAATGTATGTGAAATTTGTTCCCTTCTATCAAGTATTGTGTGATGAAATGATTGAATGTTTATAAAACCCCTTTCTTTTTATAGTTTATTCCATATTGAAATGTTTCAAAAAAATCAGTTCATTTTCATGTGTTATGAAATTATGAATATTTAATGATCTTATAGCACATATATGTATGATTTTAATTATGTGAATGGTGGGACTATATTATTAATTACCTCCAATGCATTGGGTAAATATTGATATCTCATGAGATAAATAAGACATGTAAGGGTATTGAACCCAGTTCAGTAAAGTACTATATCCCCTATGATAGTCATGAGAGTGAACCATTAATACTATGATAGATTAGAGAGTGAAACCAGTTCACTATGATATTATTGTAATTAATACCAGACTACTAAAGAACAAGGTATCTATGCTTATGGGTATTAAAAAATTCTATGTCTAATCCATATATTATACCCTCGTGGATCATGTTTTTTCATTCCATTACAATCCATGTCTTATAAAATTTTATGATTTATTCCATCAACCAAGATTATGATATATGATATGTATAGTATGGTTTATAAATGTTATGTTTGTTTTATCATACCATTATGCTCATTTCTTGTTTATGTGATCAATGATATCTACCATGTTAACCACTTTTAAGAATATATACTCATCAATTTTATTTTTAAGAAGGGTTTTTGTTATGAAGGATGTAGGGGGAGATGAAGTTACTCACTTATGAATGAGTCACTAATGTATCCATGATTCCAAATATAATCAACTTATATGATTCTAGTATGTATCACTATATTATATAATGAGTTTTCATCAAAAAATGATGTAATATAGATATTTGATATGTATGGGTCACTATAATATTCAACTCCTTTTTTAACTGAAATGAATGATCATTCCTTGGAACTCAAATAAATATTTTAGAATGTGTAAGTATTTGTAAAATGTAGCTTTATATCACTTCATTTAATGTTTTTTTGGTTTCTCAAAGAAAAAATACATGGTAGGTCACCTGTTCAAATGACCTCAAATAAAATAAATTAATGCCTCAATCATGATTATAAATATCAAAATCATCATGTTTTGACACGAAAAAACAATAAAGTTCTTGTACTGACCCACAATCCATGTTCTCTCAATAAGGAGGATAATAAAAAATAAAATGTAAAAAGAGGATGTGAATCCTCTCCAAAATAGAATTTTAAAAATTTGGAAAATCAATTATTTTTTTAAACTTGAATAATAAGTTCAATAAAAGAATCATTTATGAATTAAAGTCAATAATTAAAATCATATCAGAAATATTTTTTCAATAACTCAAAATTGTAATAATCATGCAACTTTCATAAATTTCATGTTATATCTACACCATTTATTGTGATAAAATATTAGAAAAATTAAAACATGTGAAAAAATATCTCCTAAGTGAAGATACCTCATGAGATAGATCATAAGAGAAAAAAATTAAAATATGAGGTATCAAAGGACTCCTCCCATATATATAAACTAAACACCATCACTAATTTTCAAACATTTTGAGGGTGTGCAAGAAAAGCTTTATATTATTTCGAAAATAAGAAATATATCAAAATTATATTATATGATAAGGGAAATGAAAATCTTCCATGTTTATAATTTTCTCTTCATTAATTAATAGAATGAATCAATTTAGTACTGAAATAAAATAATGTGTTGATCCTCTACTTTCTCTCTTAGATTTTCCCTTCTTTCATAATGATTTTTCATATTGGTACAGATAAAAATTATGCTTGTAAATGCATATATATCCATTCCATTAATGTTTTAAAATAATCATGATAAACTATTAACCACCAATAGTGAACCTAAATCTAAAATTAAATTTAAATTTAAAATTAAAATTAAAATTAAAATTAAAAAATATAAATCATTAAAAATTCATATTTCTTTCATAAGAATGTTATTTTTAGGTATTTAATCTAGACTGTTTACTATGGGTAAAAAATAATTGATGAGTGATATATTATTACACATTCCAGAATGAGGGATCAGTTGTGATTATGATCATCATGACTGGTTCTACCCATTATCATCCATTTCATCTGATTTTCATTGATTAAAGTGGACATCATGTGTTGGGAAGAATTAATGAATTAAAAAATATATCAATGTCTGAGTATATTCTAGATAATTTTTCATCCACTACATCTTTATTCTTCTGGTAGAGGAATACTAGGATAGGTCTTTGACTTTCAGAAACATTTTCTTCTTTTAGGTGTCCTTGAAGTACTTCTCTTTCTACAGAACCAACATATGTAAAACATTCCTCCCCTCAGGAAATAAATTCTTCTAAAAATTCAATGAAATCACTCTGCTTCAACACCTCTTGATTCACATATTAAAGTATCATAATATATTGTTCAGGATATGCCATGTATTATACTTCTTCAATTGGATTTGGAGCTACTTCTTCATTAATTTCATCATATTACATAAAATCATAATTCATCACATCAATTTTCTTTTTTTCCTTCACTGCTATAATTTCAACACACTCCAAAAAGTCTTCTTCCACTACAACATATTAGCTATCCTAAACACTAAGGGTTATGATGATATATGAAATTATAATAGCTATTTCAATTTTTTTTATGTATAGAGGTGAATTTGAAATATTCTTTTATAAAAATCATCTTAACCCCTTGTATACATTACTCTATTAATTTCCATTTCAAGTGTTGTGTCTGATGTATGAATTTTATCATTTTGTCTCCCATAATAGTGTTTGAAGTGCCTCTTTTTTCATTGAAGCAGTTGGGGCACAATATTTTTATTCTTCACCAGGTATCAGGGGTTCTTTTCTTTGAATGAGTTCATCAATTCCCAAATTCACTTTTACCATCTTATCATCTGTTTTTCATATCATTGATTATTTTGATGAATCTTGGAATTGAAACAACATTTTCCCCGTTTTGAACCTTTTTTGAGCTATCTTTACACAAAAATTCCCCTACTCTTCTAGACGCCATCCCTTTTATGTGATTAAACAAGGTATTCTCATATTTGTTTTTCATCTGTAGAAATATCTACCATTATTCTTCATTTTAAATTATTCTAGTGGGGCTCAAGAATATATGGCATCCTCCTCTTCTTACAATTTAACCAAATGCACTTGTTTTTTCATCTCTTCATGTTTTATTAGGTATTTTTCAATGATTACAGTGTTTTATGGCTCATTATTGGATTTTTTATATGTCCCGAGAAAAACTTAATTTATATTCAAATCCTACACTCATCTTGGGGATATTCCTATTTCATAGAAACCATTTCTTCATTGGGGTCTATCATTAAATATTCTACTTAATCTTGTATACAATAGACTTCTGATTATTTTACTTCCTCAAACTCATCTTCAAACTCCACTACTAATGCAATTTGTTATTCTTCATTGGTTAATGGTTTCTATTTATTATTTTTTCCTTTTAAATAATCAATTTTCCTCTATAATATAATTCACTAGAACTGCATTTTCATCCACTAGTTTCTCACTATCTTCAAATATTTATTTTATTTCATCAGGACATGATAGGTTGTTTTCTATACATAGCACAATACTCTTCAATGATGTTTTTTTTTCCCACTGTCATCTCATCATACTCTTTAAATAACACTTCATTTAACGCAATGGAATTCATATGTTTTTATATCAACTCTTGTTGTACACTTTTCTCTTTTTATACTTGATTTTCATCATTTCGTTCATACCTATATTATCCTTATATGTTTTGATATTCTATATTTTAATCACATATTGAGAATTGATATGAAAAATTCCACTTCCAGTGGTTGAATTCCTCATACTCGGTTGAGTATGAATCATTCCATAGAATTTTTAATTTTTATCATTATGTTGAATTTGGTATCACTCTTGAGGTTGAATCCTTTTTGTATACTATGTACTCTAATTATGGTGTGGAATCATATCCAAATTTCATGTATCTCATCCTGAAAACCACAATAAAAACAAATTGTGTAACGAAAGAAAATTAATAGAAAAAAAATTAATGTTTAACTAAAATTAGAAAATATAAATTTTCTATGAATAATCCTAACTTAATAAGTCTATTAT
Source organism: Viscum album (assembly GCA_963277665.1). Lineage (NCBI taxonomy): Eukaryota > Viridiplantae > Streptophyta > Magnoliopsida > Santalales > Viscaceae > Viscum > Viscum album. The sequence continues at coordinate 680,423,524 of OY728139.1, read as the reverse complement.
TAGATTCTCACTTGTTTCCATTATGTTCTATATAAATGTAGTGAAAAACATGATATTCTATGATGAAATTATTATTCCACTTAAATATCGATTATTATAAATTATCGTAACACAACCTTAACCAAATACCTAATCGTAGAGTCATGTCGTGTGAAAATAAATAAAATTTATGATTGGATATTCCTAAATGAAAAAGAATCAAAACCATGAAAGTGAAATCCCTATCAATCTTAACCACCATATTATATGAAATTATCAATTCATTGTTGATGGTTTATCATCCACTAATCAGATAGAAATCATTAAAGAAGGAATACAAATAAAAGTTAAAGATTCTAGATTTGGTTCCATAGAAACAAATTTTATATACATTAAAATAACAGGTATTCGTTTTTTTTATGTATTATTAAAGAATTAATCACATCATATTTATTTTTCTATATACAATTGTATGGGATAATTTCCAAAGAGTATCTATCTCACAAATAGGTCATAACAGTCCCCTACTATGATTAGAACCCATAAGTTCCATGATAGTATTCTTGTATATATGTTCCATAACTGGATGAAATCATTTAAGGGAGAAAAAATGATATACTCTATTAGGGTTAAAGACTCAAAGGAAATTGAGACTCATTATCCTGGTGTACTCCCATGGTAATATCTTGTGTCTGATATTATTAGAAAAGACCCCCAAGTTGGAAATCAACCTTAATTAGGGTTATTGGATTTTACTATCTGTGAATATTTGTATGGATATTACATTTTGATTATTTTTAATGATTTGTATAAGCCGCAAAATATTATGTGATGACAAAAACCCTAAATATATATTAATTCAGTGTGGTAGGATAATTTGGGTGTGTCACAAGTAATATTTCATTAATGAATAATGCAAGAAGTCATTTTTTCACTTCTATTCGATAATATAATTTTATATCTCATGAAATTCGATGGAAATAAAAAACCATAAATAAATCCATGGACAAGGTGTTCTATTGGTATGTTTGATTTCTAGAAACAGATTTAGAGAGACATCAATCACAATGGTTTATGGCACCAGCATGCAACCTGAATGGTAAGATATATCGTGATAAAGGTATTATATTACATAGTAAGAATCCTTATGAGGTATTATGTCATTATGGAATTGTATTCATTATATATGGGTACCTTGGAATGTTTATAGATTCTTTACAAGGACTTAATGAAAATTCTATTAATGACACTAAGAATGTTCCTAGAGGGTCACACATTAAGTGTATCCAAAATCTCATTTAAATAATATATTATTATTTTTCATTTAACAAGTTGAATAAATATTGTTACCACATAAGGTCAAATAATTATTCATGTTTGATTGAGTGCATATATCCCATCACTAGTTATTCAATAGAATATTTTGTGAGATGAATATTTAATAAATATTTTTTTTTTCTATTTAGTGAATATGAAATGTTACTATTTATTGGAGAATAATGTAGTGACATTTTTTTATTAAATAGATATTAATTATTCAAAGTTTGATAAATATTTTGTAGAAATAGAGGAATGGGTTTAATGTCCCAGTGAGATATAATATATATTTAATAATATATGAATAAATATTTTTTAATTTAATTTGTGACATTTCCACTTGCCAAGATATAATAGTAGTATTTTTATTACTATTGACCTGGGGTTCTTTAAGGATTTCAAAAATAATAAGGGTTCACATTAAAATATTAGTTTCTATCCCAAGTGGTATATAAATCAAATAATATTATTTCCTTAAGAGATTCAATTATATTTTATAATACCTAATGAGATCTGGATAGAATCTTCTCAAAACACTAATGGGATCCCACTTCATGAGCAATCTAATGAATGGAGAGTGGTTATACTCTACCACCACTGTAAAGTCTTTTGAGATACGAGAGAACTCTTCCTTGAATTGATATACTGGGAGATCAAAGGAAAATAGATAAATAATTAGCATATATCATGATAGGACCCAGAGATTTATGTGGTGACATTTAGAGGTTCGTGGAACATGTGTTGATCACTCATGGAGGTAATCTACACTTAATTATTAAAAAACACTGACAATGCATCATAGAGATGTTGGAAAATCCATTCATGATGAAATAATTTCTCACACAGTAATTTTTTAATTATTTAAAATAATTATATGTAATATGTGATGATTCTATACTTGGCTCGGTCATTTATCTGTACTCTATATTCAATGATTCTATACTACTGATGATGACATTTATCATTATGTAAATCTTGGATTAATCATAAATCACATCTGAAAAAAAAGTTGGGAACACACAATCTTCTTATTCCACATCACTCGAAACCTACATGTGGCATTAGAGTGGGTCGCATAATTATTTTTAATTGTTCATTGATCATTAATTGGTTTATTCATTTTTCATTATATTTTAAATCTATTTTAATCATTCTTTAATCTGGATTGAGAGATCAAGTTTCTTCCTTTTCATTTCTCTCAAATATAATAAAATTGATTAATTTTTTTGATGAAATAAATTCAAATATCTCATATAGAGGTTCCAAGGAGTATGACCATAAAACACAAGAGTACACACCATATAACTTGTAGGTACACATCGTGTACTAGTGTTTAATGTACCTTGAATTAATTTGAAATTAATTTAAGATGTGTGAATTTGTTACACACAGTGAAATTAATTCGACAACGCGTGTTGAATGGTTAATTCTAGAACATGGTCAGTTAGAGTACACATTTTGTAACTTCCATTCACGATGTGTAGTCATTTAGTAATATATGAGACCTGTATCTTCATACATATCCTACATGACTAGTGGTTGTGTAACTCATAAACACCAAACTATGTACTATAATATTTTATGTGGAATAGTTACATGTTTAGTCCCTTGGAATGTTCCTCAAATAGACAATGATAAAAATAAAAAATTTGTAGCACCAATGTATATGTTGCAAAATTTTACAAAAATTCACATAAATAAAAAAATGCATTTATTATAGTGTTCAAACCATATCAAAGTTTTATTTGGGTGGTCATTAAGTTGATAGTACACACCATGTGACGAGTTATATATATATATATAATTAATCATTGTATAATGATCATATCTACATATCTTGTATAAGTCATATTACAGTTATGACTATTCACACATTAAAGCATAACATACTTTGTAAATACAATGGGTTATATATGGTCATTAAATTTGTAGTACACCCCATGATTTTTTTTGTATTCTATGTTTGAAATAATAAATAATATAAGAGTATAATACAAATTGGTTAGTTTAGATGGAAACATTCAGTGTTTCCACAAAGGTACATTTTTTATAATGTTATTTAATTGTTCAAAATTATGATGGATAATAATCTCATAAAAAAAATTTCTGGGAATTAATATAATGTAATTTATTAATTAAATATGATGATTAATTGATTTGAGCATGATTTATCCTAAATAATAATGATTAGAATTGAATTCTAGTAAAATGAGTATTTTTTTTATTTTTTGTGGATGATATTGAGGAACTGATTAGTTTTTTAAAATTTATTATTAAATTAAATCTTTGGCATATGTTTCATTATTCCTATAATTATTTTATGCCAGGGGTTCCCATTATTTCATTTATGTTAACCCCTCAACAAATCCTTTGGTTCCCCACACCTACATTTGAGTAAAATAATATGTAATCTATAGATCTCCCAAGCTAGTGGATTTTTTTGAAGTTGGGAGCTGAGGATAAAAAATTCCAAGAGTGATATATAGGTGTAGATGTTGAATAATGAATCAGTAACCATAAATTGTTCAAGGTTTTTTTCTATTAAGTTGATGGTTAGTTTTTCATCACCTAGATAAACTAACCATTAGTAAAAGAACTTGGTCATACCACTTTATTATTTTATTTCTATCATCTTGAATGGTTATTTCATTATGGTTTTTTTCCCGATCACATGAATTAATAAATTAACAGGCATGAAAGATAAGAGTAAAATAATTTTACTTATGTGAAAAAATTATCTAATAAATGGTTAATTACTTATGTAAATCAACTTAATATTAACAAGGATGCAATAATGATTATAATTGGAAATGTATGCATAAAATATAAAATCCATAAATTATATATATTATGTCTGTATTGACTTCCACTACCAAAGTACAAAATTGAACTATAGTTTAAATTTATTAATCAAAAAATGTAGGGTAGCTTTGAATTATCAGGGAATTTTAACAAGAATATTTGGGTTGTCTTTGTATAGTTCACATCAAGTGTCAACATCCAAATCTAGACATGGAGTAACTTATAGGAAATGGTTTAGTAAATCTATTTTATTTATTTTAGGATTAGGGATTCCAATCAATAGGTAATTGAATTGTGAGCTAACACATTTGGAATTTTTATTTTCTACCAAAACCCCTTCAAATATCATGATCTGACAATTTTAGGTTGATGAAAAGGTGAATTTAGATCCTTTCCACTAGAATTTCAGAGAAATATGAAATTATGATGCCAATGGTGGGGATTTTGGTTTGATTAAATAGTGGTAGAATCATAAGTATAATATATATATATATATATTTAAATTTTATATTACATAGACTAAAACTGTTTCCATCTTATTTGTATAAAAAACAATCATAAAATTTCAAACATATCACTGTGATACATACATGAGAAGGATAACCTTCTCACTGAAATAAATTTCTAAAAGTAGAAAAGGATCTTGCACATTGTCTTACACCAAGAAAAGAAATTGTATATACTGAAATAACATATTCATGGTGAGCTTGGTAAATATTCTAATGATGGAGAGTTATCCCTTTATGAGAAAAATTTGAATGAATCTAAAGATGTTCAGTGTTTCATTCTATCATCCATGACCAATTATATTTTTAAGGAACATTAGGACATAGATTCATATACCATGATGTTTTACCTATGGGTTATCTATCAGGAGAAGGTGAGAAAATGGAGAGACCAGATCACTAGTGATCAATTTTTAACTCATCTTGGAGGTTCAACGCAAGATGGGCCTCATGTAGTTTTGTTTATTGGAAATATTTAATGACGCTACATATTATGGATTAAATTACCAGATGCGTCTTGTAATGATATCCTAATTTTATCACCACCGTAGTCCTTCTCATGTATTATTCATAGTTACAATATGTTAAATAATATGATGATTCTTTCAAAAAAAACATATGATGATTCAATAAGTGGATAAGGACATGGGGAATGATGAACCAGTAGTCCTTATGTTGAATAAGAAAAGGAAGAAAAAGGATAATGGTCCCAAGACTCATAAAAATTATAAATATCCCAATTACTATCATGCCAATAATAGGAATATCTAGAGGAAGTAAAATGAAAAGGAAGTTGTATTTTTTACATGTGTCCAACTAGGCCACTGGAAGTGTAACTATGCCTATAAGAAAGTGGAAGTTAACGGTGTATTCATTATCAAGTGTAATCTTTAATATATTTACATTGGTTATTAGATACATCTTGTGGTGCTAACATATATATCCAAATAAAGGAACCATGTATATTTCAAATGATTTATAGAGGATAGGTGGATTATAGAGTTGTCAAAGGTTTGAGGCTATCTACTCTAGCCATTGGTGAACACCACCTTTCATTGTCAACTAGAATGATATTGGTTTTAAGATATTTTTATAATGTTCCAACTATTAGCAAAACAATAATTTATGTATTATGGAAAGATGAAGACGGTTTTATTTTAAAAACAGAAAACAAAATTTTATTATTGTAATGCAACAACATATGTTATGGAATGACACATTTAAATAATGGTATTTATGTAATAAATTATGAATAAAATCTTATTATAAATAAATAAATAATCATGTTCTCATGACTCATATATCCCCATGATATGGCATCACCACCTTGGTTATGTAAATGAGAATCATTTGAAAAATCCATGTCATAATTGTTATTTAGATTCATAAAATCTAAAACCACTTGAATGTTGAAATGATTTTTTACAATGAAGAATGTCCAAACCACCATTTGGTGCACATGGTAAAAGGGGAATAGATAATCTAGTATTGGTACACACTTATGATTGTGCTCAATTTCTAAATGAAGGTAGTGGTGGGTATTCTTAATTCATACTTTTTTTGATTACGTGAGTACATATGTATACATTTACATGATGTGATATAAGTTAAAATCATTTGAGAAATTAATATAATTATAGAATAATTTAGAGAATCAAATTGGAAAGAATATAAATAATATTTTATTGGATAAAGGTGGTTAATATCTATACAAATAGTTCATTGAAATTCTCCTAGTGTTCGGGATTCTATCTCAACTAAATCCACCTTAATCACTATAGTTAAATGGTGTTTGTGAAAGGAGTAAACATACATTTGTTAGACATGGTATGGTCTACAATTAGTCATGTAGATATTTATTTATACTTTGGGGATATGAATTACAAAATAAAACATCCACACAAGACCGGGTAAAAACTTAAGAATAGAACGGAATTCCCTTCAAGTTATGGAGTTGAAAGAAACCCTATTTGCACATACATGTGTATAGGGTTGCAAGGAAATTGTTAAGGGATTCTCAAAAAAATTAAAATATAACCCCATGGGACAATGTTTATCTTTATAGGTTATCCTATGAAAATAAAGGGATACTACTTAAACAAACCCTTAGACAAGAAATTGATTGTCTCCGGTAAATATATCTTTCTTGAGAGGGGAATATCCTAAAAAAGAATATTGTATGAAAGACTGACATCAATGAAGTTGATGCTAAAGATACACAATGTTAGTACCGAAACAGATTCCACAGGTCCTCATGGAAGAAGTAGTTCCTAGAAAACATGTACTATGTAAAATCACAATAGAGGTATTAAAACAAGATATATTTGGTTTCCTAGTCAACAAATATGTGGAATAATTATTGGTTGACACTTTTGAGACTCTTCCTTATAAGTATTGTAATATCCCATGCTATGGGAATCTCTGATGTAGCAGAAAATGGTTTGTTACCAGACCTCAAGAATGCTTCCTCATATGCAATAGGATTCTAACTTGTTGAAGGGGTATGATATGTATAGTAGAAAGACTATAAAACCCGGTATGGAATTCCATATTAGAAGAAAAATACATATAAAGAAATAAATCAGATTAATAGACAAAGTAGAAACCATTGAGCACCACAAGAAAATAATGGAGAAACCAATCTACTAATAATAATGAATCATTTAATGAAATACTGAAAAAATAAATAAAAGTAAAACTAAAACAATGAAAATAAAAGAATCATCTTACATAAGTTAAACCAAAAATACTCCACTCTCAAACCCCATATTGTTTGCATCTCCAAAAACCAGCTCACCCAGTAAGAAACAAAGGAAGAAAAAGGTCAATTTACATCATCAAAATCTATAAACATGTACTCTGTTTGGGTACTAAAAGTTGGACCAAATAGGATGACTGTAAAATTCAGTAGGTTGACCCCATCATGTCTAAACAAACCTATCATATTTTAAGTTCATGCAATAATGCAATAAATAGGTGTATTAATTAATTCAATAATTAGTAAAATACAACAAAAAAAATTCTTTTTCATCCTTTTAGAATGTCTCTGAGCATGTAACACAACCCTTCCAATGATAACAATTTACCAATGGTATAAAAAATCATTGGACGAAACCCGCTATATAAGAATATAATCACATGGAAGGTCCTAGCCTAGTATATAAAGATCTTATTATATGCTAGGGAATATCCCAATATATAAGAATCTTAGCATATGTTAGGGAATAGATCAATATATATGAATCTCAGAATGTATCAAGGCATATCCCAATAGATAGTTAAATATGCATGTGTCAGGTCATAGCCTGGTATATTTGAATATCTACATGTGTCAGCGAGTAGCTCAGTATATAGGAATCACAACATCTGTCGAGGCATACCCTGGTATATAAGCATCACATCATGTTCCAGAAGTTCAAATTACAATATCAAGCATATCAAAATATAACCACATAAGGCCAAACTGTAAATTCTTATAATTACTATTTTTCATTCAATTTACCCATATATTCAATTAATCCAACATGGAATTTTCCATGGTTAATATATGAAAGGGATTTTCTTTTATTACATGTCATCCTAAAACCACATGTAATCCTTTTCCAATTCATTATTTTCAAGGGTTATCTCAACCAATGGGAATTCGTATGCAAGTTCACATCGTCAATTGAATTCATACAGGTCGAACAATGAATATAACATTTGTTTACAATTATTTTATTAAATTTAATAAATATTGTGCACATGGGTCAGTGAAATCACAATATTGAATATACATAAAAATTGATATTAGACCATTGGGTTAGGATTTAGACCCCATACCATTTATTAGAGATTAACATAATGCTTCAAATGGAAATGCCAAAATAGCTGAAGGGGGTGGTTATCATAAGAAGAAACCATTAACATAATCCTTCGACATCAAAACCAACAATGAAAAAGGTCAAAATAGTACTCTATGGTATCCATAAAACATTTGGAAAGAATGGGAAAACTAAACATAACAACTTACCAAGGATTGATTACTCAAACTGATCATCTAGAATGGAGGAATGGATTCTAAAATTATATGGAGTTCATCCTAGTTTAAGAGAAGCATTTATACACAAATAGAAAGAGGTAATTTAAAATCAATGGAACACTTAAGACCTCTACATATGATAAATACATGGTGTGTGTATATTTTTATGGAGATACACTGAAAAACCTATTACCTTTAGTTAATATTAACCATACTCAAACATTATACTATGTATAGTAGATGCATGATGTGTATTCCTCTCATTTCAAGAACCTGTTTTGCTGTTTTTGCCTGCAAATAGTTACACATCATGTAACATGTATTTTGAATGTAAGTTCTCTATTGGAAACTTTAAGACCAATTTCCACAAAAGGCTGAAAACAAATCCAAAGCCATCCAAAGCATGGAAACACCATTTAAACCCATTTGAAATATTTATACCCATAATAAATTATTTCAATCAAATAACATCCATAAACATTATGCAATTTTAACCCAAAAAAATATCTTACTAATTGAATAAGACTTGGTCACCAAGGTCTAATGACCATGGAAATCACAACAAAATACTTTTAATGAATAACTGAATGAGTGTCGAACCTAGATAATGATAGGTTCTCACAACCTCCACACCTGATACCATCTCGTCCTTAAGACTCTCAAATAATCACTACGGGGTTTCAGTGAAAACGTCCATATACTATTCTTGCACATTACACTCACTATCTTAGGTGTCCCCTTGAAAGCAACCATTATAACACTATACTCGAACCAATGGTATAGTCCAACACAAAAGATAATTCTCACTACTATCCACAATCCACATCAAATTCTCCTAAAATGGTGCATAATCACAAATCTCAACATCCTAAATGTATAAAAAATTAGAGGGGTTGGGATATTATTCCCAAATATGAGACATGTGAAATACATCATGCATTGAACTATAATGTTGTGGAATGGATAATAGGCACACCACTAGACCGACCCAATAAACTATCTTAGATGACATTACAAACAAGATGTTTATCTTTCCCTCTTTCATAATACGACACTATTGCAATCCTAGGATACACCCGAAGGAAAAAAATGTTGACCAAAATGAATCACTATTGGCCATATCTAATTGTCAGCATAATATTTCATCCTACTCTGTATGGTCACAAAAGACCTCATGATAAGCTAAACCTACTTAGATGTCTCCTGAATGATACTATGTCTAAATATAGTGGGCCCACAAATCACAAACGAACAATGTAGAAAATGTCACATAATTCCCTATAAAGCCTTAATATTATCCATTTGTATCGATTCCTAGAATCCATTACAGTATGAAAAATCCATGAGTTTCATAAGTTACTCCCACAAAATGCTAAAATTCAAAACCCAAGCTCAAAACATATTCTCTAGAACCCGAATAGTCCACACAGATTAATAGTTAGTTTGAGGTTGAAAGATGATCTCAAAAGATCTTCTGATTCCAAAGCCTTCGGAATACCCTACCTAAACTGAGAGATAAAATGAGGATCTCTTTATAAAATGATACTAAGAACATCATGAAATTGAACAATCTCATGCTGGTAAATACTTCTCAAATCATCGACTTTGTAGGTATCCATGATAGGTAAGAAGTGGTATAACATTTTTAGTCAATCCACAATATCCCATAATGAATAAATGTTTAGAGTTATCCAAGGTAATCCTATTACAAAATCCATAGTGATATTATCCCATTTATACTCAATAATAGTAAGAGGATGAAATAGACCATCAGGCATTTGATTTTATACATTAACCTATTGACAATTGATACGTTTCTCTAAAAATAGCACCACACCCTTCTTCATTCCGGACCACCAATATTATCTATATCTATTACCACAATTTATATTTTTTGTATTTTCTATGAAAAATTTTATAGGGTAAGTGTGAACCCTAACAAAAAAACACCCATCAAGAAAATTATAGCATACAAAATTCAAAATTCAAATCATACAACACTGCAGGCAAACCCTGACCAGAACCGCCATTGCCACCTTCCAAAAATCCAGCACATTAAAATTTCAAAACTCATCACCCATCTCGTCACGTGTTTTCCTCGAGACTCACCCATCTAGAAAAGTGAAACTCCCTAATCAAATCCTCATGTAAGCTCATGGGAACCCATACACGACCAGAAAAAAAGAATTGAATTATTGTTGATAAGAGACCATCCAGATGGAGTCTTCCCACTACATAAGATGTCTCTCAGAACTAATCCCTCAGGATTTATTAACTAATCGGCCATGATTTTGTCTAAAAGCATGGGAATAACACACTACTATGATATTACTGCTCATCCCTCAGTATCTTGGAAATCTAGATGCATGTATTTAAAGAGTTCCATCATCTTCCACTTCTCAAAAGACTCTTTTACTACCTCTTTCTATGTATTCTAGCTCAAATAATCATCAAAAAAACATTTCAATTTCACTATTTATAATTGACCATAAAAGTCAAAATATTTCATACACGCATCCCAACTCCTCGGTCAAAGGTTTCAGGTACCACTAGGAATAGAAGTAATTGAGGATATTGTTGTCAATCAATACCAAAAAACTCTCACCCATGAGATAGTGTATCCAACATATCTGTTCATGTACCATTTTAGATAATTATGTATCATGAGTAGCATAAATTACTTTCATGTGGTCTCAGTTATCTAGAGAAATAAGAAACCACTCAATCCTCTAGTTTTGGAACAACTCGAAGTATAACTTCAGATGCATCAAAGTGCACACTATTTTCTTTAACCAACACATGTGAATTGAGGATAGGTGTTGAGGTCATCCTACCTTTCATCTATTGAAAGGCTCCCTCTCAAGAATTAGTCCAAAAAATATTAACTCTCATCTTGGATAATCTGGACATTGATGCTACCAGATGGGAGAAATCCTGGATAAAGTGTATATAATAACCTATTAAACCTATAAATCTCTAAATATCAAAGTCATTAAACGGATGATACCAAGATACTATGCCTAAAACATTATCTGGGTCCACTAAAATTCCTACGTCTGAGATGCCATGGCCCATGAAGATAACCTTATCAATCCAGAAACAACATTTAGATAGCTTGGTGTAGAACTGATGCTCTATCAATGGACCCAAGATAACAATAAGATGTTGGGAATTATTATCAGCTGACTTGGATAACACTAAGATTCCTTCAATTAAATTTACCTAAAACCAAATCAGAAATATATGGAAGATCTTATTTATTATGTACATGAATATTACTGGTGTGTCTGTCAAACTGAAAACAATATCCAACAAAATTCATACAATCTAAACCAGTTCCAAAAATAAGCCTGAGGTAGGTCTGATAGTCTCACCCTCAATTAGTTGTATCAATATCCCAAATATATCTAGGATAATATTTCAGAAACTCTGAGAATTTTGAAGAGAACATTTATGCATGGAAGAGGATACCAATTCATTACAATTATCATTTTCAATATTTAATAATCCACACACAGGTTTAAAGTACCATCATCCATTTTGGAAAAGAGAATTGAGGAACCCCAAGGATATTTACTAGGAAAAATTAAACATTTGTATTTGAGATCATTTAACTAGACATTAAACTCTTGATGTTTCTAGTACTATTTTATAATGTGGAATAGAAACTTTCTCTCCTCCCACCACCAACCCAATCGTGAACTTGATCTATTGATTGGGAGTTAATACATAAAACTCCTAAATAAAGACATCATCAAAATGAGAAACCACTAGAGGAAATGAATCCTACTACATTAAAACATTATCTAAAGAAATATCAGCTATTTGGCTTATGAGAGAAACCCATATTCACTAAATTTTTAATACATGATAGCCTAAAGATCCCACTCACCCTATTGAGAGTAGAAGCTTCCTTATAGATATATAAATTTAACTCTACTATGGTAACAATTGATATGATCCTGGTATAGAACTGTCCAATCCATACGAAGAATCAAATGAATGATTTTCATTTCCAATATAAATGGTTCCCAAAAGAAGCGATAACGACCAATCTCAAAAGAACACACATGGAAATGTATGACATTCTATGCTTGAACTCCCAATGGTGTATTGATGGTAAAAACCCATTCAATAATTCCACAACCAAACCCATACCATTTGAAAATATAGAATATAAAAAGGAATGTGATTATCCTGTATAAAAAATGCATGTTAAGGTAGATGATAAATGTATTGTACCTCTTATAGTAGAAGTTCTGTTATCTATAATAGATAGAGTAGGGTGCATAACAAGTAGATAACATGTCCACTTCCTTGGGATCCATTATAACTTCTGATAACTATTCCCTCTACTTGGTACTGCTACTCATAAAATAGGGTACCACATCACCTACCACAACCTGAAGGGACAATCGAACTCTAGTTACCAGCCTAATGAGGGGTATTTCATCCCCTTATAGACTTAGGTTACTATCCAAATCCTATTCAACTTCTCTACTGCATAACGTTCCTAGAAAAAATTTATATATTACCCATTCAACCAAAAACACAACACTCAACAGCTGGGTATGGAAACTGTGGGATTTTGTAACAAAACCTTCCACACTTATAGAATTTCAATGGAATATGGTAATGATATTTAATTAAGCTTCATGGAACTCTCTACAAAATAATTTATTGTAGAAAATTATCATAGATGCACTTATTTTTATGAAAATAAGAGCTCCATCTACTCCCTAATAAAACTACATATCCATTTCCTAGGTCCTCTATCAGATTTCCTTTCACGATGATTGTATAATTTATCATGTCCTAAAAATGAGTAGATGAAAACAATTCGCCTATGACATGATATCATATTTACTCCCATCCTTAAAACACCTCACCCTATAGATCTCATTAGTTACTAGAGATAGGTATAAAATCCACAAGTGGTTGAAATTCCTGTTATAGTATATAACTAGTATTCCCTCCTATGTCACATGCATAAAACCTTAACACTTTTCATCCCTCGACATCTCATGATAAATGTGCATCAATAACGTCATCTCAATGTCCTTCCAAGACAAATCTTCTTCCTATCCATGTTACTACAGAATGTCCAACCAACACTTGTCATGTACATATAACATGTATGCAGAAAGCCACACCCTCTTATTTGTGGGTATCTAGAGGTGATTAAAGATAATCTAGACTAACTCAATCTAGAACTCACCTACTTGGGGGCCTCCCACCCTAGTGAATATGGGAAGATTTTATAGAAAAAACTACCTCACCATCTATGGCATCAAAGGAATGGTGCAAATAGTCTCCCTATCCATGGATTGCATGACCCCCAGGAAGAAATCAAATAGATGAACTCCAATATTATCCTCATGAACTATAGTAATCTCTAGCTCAACTATATTAATATCATGTAATTTAACTCCCTCCTCAAACTCAATTCAATGATGATGATGTGATATTTTCTTTACAAGAAAAATTCAAACCTTAGAGCACTAGGTAATAATAATGTCATCCTCAATAGGTTACTACAATAATGAAACAAAGACTCTTGGTCACTCCTTACATGGATTATCATGTACTTTATCATGACATAATAGTTCATTCATTTAATTTATCTACTATTAATTTTTACTCATATCAAAATCTACACATTCAATATATCACATTAACATAAATATGTCCCTATAATTAATAATTCATGTTAGTATATATCCCTAGGGGCCTATTAAGGTGCATGAATTATCATATCAAGAAATACTGGGTCATGAGTGTAAAAAAAAGAAACAAAAATATCACACAACATGTGAATCACCCAAGGTGAAATAACATCAAACTGTAATAAGAAGTTATCAGGAACAACAATCACATCCCAAGGAACACAAATTTTCCCCCATACATGGGTTATCTACTCTCATGCACATGCTCATCACCAATTCCAAACACATCCTAGTATCCTTTCTACCTTTCCAAAATAGTAAGAAATAGAAATTTATTCCTCCATCTGATTCCACTTTTTAAAATTCATCGATCTGGAACTCTCCTATGTGGCTGAAAAGTGTTGGTTAAGAGACCCAAAGAACACCTACCTCTATGAAATATGTTGATGACTTGCGGTGGGGGTGTTATATGTATAGTGGGGAGACTATAACCACTATTATGGAGTGTCATAACAGTGGTAAAAACATATAAATAAAAGAATTCAGAGTAACAGACATAGATAAAACTGTATAATACAATTGTGGAATAATGGAGAAACCAATATACCAATAATAAGGAATCATATTATGATAGGCTGAAAAATATATGTAAGTATAAAACTCAAAAAATATAAATAATAGAATTATCTAACATAAGATAATCTAAAAAAGATCTTGTATCGAACCCCATGTTAGACCCATCTCTATTATCCATCCCATCCAGTAAGAAATAATGTCACCAATAAGATATCACTACCTTTTTCAAACATGCATCCATGTAATTTTTTCAGGCACCAAATGATGACCTAAATATGGTGTGAGATAAACCCTGTAGGTTGACACAACCATGTATAAAAAACCTATCTAATAATTGCTTCATGAAATAATGAAATAAAAAATAGAATTAATTAATTAAATGATTAATTAAATAAATAAACACCCTAGTTTGGAATCCTACCAAACTGTCTCTGAGAATGTAACAGAACCATGCCAAACACAACCATATACCCATGGTATAACAAATAATTTTTTCAATCCTTCTATATAAGCATCCCATAATGTTTCAGGGCCTATTAGGTATATAATAATCTCAACATGAGCTAGGGAACACTGTGATATATAAGAATCTCAACAATAGTCAGGGAATAGCCCAATATATAAGCATCTCAACATGTGTCAAGGCATAGCTCGGAATATAAGAATCACTACAACTGTCAGGATATATCCTGATATATAAGTATCTCAACATTTGTTTGGGAATAACCTGATATATAAGAATCCAAACATGTGTCAGGGCATGGCTCAGAATATAAGAATCTAATAATATGTTATAATTGTAGTTCACAAGAGAATGAATATGAAAATATGGCCACATATGACAAAATGGTTAATTATGTTAATTTCCATTTGTATTATAATTCCAAAATTTATTCAATTAATCAAATAATCTATATTCAAAGGTGAATCTATTCATGTAATCACTAGAATCATATGTCATAATAAAATCATATGTAACACACTTCCAATTCATTGTTTTCCACAGTTATCTTACCCAACAGGTAGCTATAAGAGAGTCCACATCATCAAATGAATCCAAATTGATCTAATAGAGAATGCGGCATAGGATTATCATCATTATATTCAATTAATTAATTATTGTTCTCATGTATTATCACAATAATAGAATTTCATAAACATAGAAATTGTAATCAGACCATAGGGTTAGGATTTAACCCCTACCATTAACTAGAGATTAACACAATGCTTCCAGTGGAAAACACTAAAATGGAAAAAGGTATCAATGATTATAAGAAAAAACCAATACCATAACCTGTCAAGATGAAAAATAACAATGACTGCAGTCGAAATATTACACCATAACGGCTAGAAAACAAAGGAAGATAAAGTAAAATCTAATAATAATGACATATCATGGATTGATTGTTGAAACGATACATTCAGAATGTATGAAAGGCTCCTAAAATTTTCTAGAGATCATCATTGTCTTAGAGAGGCAAAATTTCCCTAAAAGAATGAGAAAATATAATATGTATGGAACACATAAAACAAATTCCTACTATAAATAGATAGTTTGAAATATATTTAAATAATGTGAATATATTTTTAGGGAGGCACGCCAGAAAACTTGTCACCTTGAGTTATTTTTAATTCTATTAAAAAATGACATGGCATGCAAATGTTACCTGGATTATATTCCGCTCACATCATGAAAATATTTCAAGGATTATTCTTGGAAATAGTTACGCATCTGGTAACTTATACGTGCAGTGGAAGTTCCTTGAAGATAGATTAAATAGGTATTTTTAAAAAATTGTTTGAAATCACCTCTGAAGTATTACAAATCATGAAAAACCATCATAAACTCATTTAACACATTTATAATCAGAATACATTAATTCAAAAAAAATTACATCATTCAACATTAGGAAATTTTCCACAATTTAGGATTTACATATCTAAACAAGACTCAACCACCAAGTTCCAATGACAAAGGGAAGCCCAAAAAACAAGTTTGAGGAATAAAAAAGGAAGTCATATATGAAGAAAACCAGATCATAAAAATATGAAGTAGGGATTTCAAAATGTGTAATATGGAAAGAATCCATGAACTATAAAATTTATTCAATGTATTAAAACCATGATTGTGTTCTCATTGGGGATATAGTTATGTTAATTCCCTTAGGGTGAAAATGTCTACTCATGAAATAACTGGACATGGAAGGTTAAGTAATTTCCTATAGAGGAAGGATAATGCCTAAAGGATTCGAACATCATCAAAGAATTGACTATAATGAAACCATTTCACAAGTTTCCATCATTAAATCCTCTAAAAATTTAGTTAATATAGTATCATAACATGACTATGATATTTTGAAGATGGATGTCATAACAACATTCCCTAATGGGAACCTTCAGTAAGTATTTTACAAAAAATATTTAAGTTTACTTGACTCCTTATGAAGCCAAAAGGATTTGAGAGTTTCATATATCCATGTATGGATATATGAAAGGATCCATATCATGGATAATTGAATTAAATTATGTTATAAAAGAAAATAGTTTTAGTAAAGATGATTATTAACCATGTTTTTACAAGAGGTTTAATGAAAATTTAGACATGATCCAAGTAGTATATGTTGATGACATATTACATATTGGAAATGACATTACAATCTTACAATTTTTTAGGAATGGGTAAAAAAAGAGTTTCTTCCTGAAACACATAGATGATACAACCAATAATTTAGGGATCACAATCATTTGTGATAGATCAAATGGGATTCATGCACAAAGTAAAAGTTCATACAGTTACCATATTTGAAAGAGATTTAGTGTTGAAAAATCCAAGAGGGTGTTGGTTCTAGTGTCACATGGTCAATATCATTTTATGAAAATGTTTCCTTACACACAATATGAGAAAAAGAGAATGAATAAGTGTTGACTCTCCTTTCTGTCATAGAGTCTAAATGAATGAAAAGGGAAATACCTTGAACAAAGAAGATTCATCCGTTGAAAAAATATCAATAATTGACAAAGGAAGGAAGGAAGAAGAACATTGCGCAAAGGTAATGCAAGTTCTACAATGGTCACGCAAGTATACATGTGCGCCTCAATGGTCGCGCAAGTACACTTGCGCGCCGATGTTGGTCGTGCAAGTGACTTGCGCGTCGATGTTGGTCGTGAAAGTGACTTGCACGCCCTAAATGATAAGCGCCCGGGGTCTTCTCCTGCCTATAAATAGACCCTATGGGCCACCCATTCGAGGAGAATTTTTTTCAGAAACTCAGATTTGAGCTCCCGGCACCCTATTCTCTTCTCAAAGATTCTGAAACACTTCTAAGGTAATTTCTTACCTAGAACGGAAGATCTAAATAGGGGGAGGAAGACCTAAGTGTTGAAACTCATCAACACTTGCGCGTCTGAGTGGACACCCCTTAAGGGAAAAGGGCCACACTTGCACGCCGCCTTACCCCTTCAATAGATCTTGTGCGCCCCTCTTATGGAAGAACCTCAAGAGGATTATAAAGGATTTAATGAAGAGTCGCTCATGTATTACCCTGATGGTTAACCGTCGCGCAAGTACATCTTGTGTCGCGCATGCGTATACCTACGCAACCAAAACTTGCACGCCCACGCAGTACCTGCGCACTTTCTAGGACTTGCACGCCCATGCCTTGTTGGTTTCCTTTCTTGCCCATTTCACCCCTCTTAATCCATTACACCTTTCCTATTAAAGATTCAGTCACCAAGACACTCTCCAAAGCCATTTATGGCATGATTTCTTGATTTTAAATTTTTATCTGAAAGGAATTCTATGGAATATCTCTCAAAACCTAGTGATTTACACATATTTATGTCACTAAAGATTGAGATTTCATTCATTCAACCTCATCTTTTAAGATGAGAGAATCCTTAACATGGGTCTCCTTTTTAGGAATAATCCCCAGTCATAAGTCCTCTAATATGGGAATCCTCTTTGGGAGTAATCACCAAGTCCCTTTATTTTTGGGCATCCTCTTAGGAGTATGCCCCAGATCCCCTAACCTGGGCTTCCTTTTCAGGATTAATCCCCAATCTCAAGCTTGGGAATCTTCCTTAGGAGCAAGCCCCAATTCTTAAAATTCCCAAATCTGGGCATCCTCCTTAGAAGTAAGCCCCAGTCTCCTAATTTGGGCATCCTCCTCAGGAGTAATCCCCTAACCTTAATCCTTGACCTGGGCCTCTTTTTCAAGAGGAAGCCCTTGTCTTAATTTCTCTTAACCAGTCCTAATTTACCTTTGATCTGGGATTCCTTTTTAGGAGTAAAACCCAATCATAAGTCTTCTCGTAATTTGGGCCTCCTTTTCTGGAGTAAGCCCCAAGTTTGAGTATTCAAAATCTCCATAAAGCACATATACCTTTATGGACCCTGTTCCTGTATTTCTTCCCTAAAGTAAATCCTAACCTTCATTTATCTGGGTAGTCATACATACATAAGCCCCACATTATTTCTTATGATTGCATCTTTCAGGGCACAATTGTCTAATTTTTACCAATACCTCTTGTTTCTCACAAAGAGCATGACTCACATGAGCTTAGAGTGTAAAAGTAATTGTGACATCCTTCTTTGAGTCATCAATCATAAACATCATACTCCCTTACTCGAACTACGTGGGTTCTGATTCCTTTTCTAAACAAAGGATACGTAGGTAGCCCGTCTAGGGGTTCGATCCCAACTCTAAAATAATCCATGTCCTTATGAATGACAATAAACTTCAAATGCCCCACTGAGTGGCGTTAAAACCAGCATGGTCATCATAATGACCAAGAGACTTCTGTATAAATGTGTCGAAGGGTACCATTGACCATGAATCTCTAACAAATACAGATGATTCTCTATCGATGAAGAACCTTGAATACATACAAAATATTCTCTAAATTTCCTACATATTTAATCATTGATTGTTAGATCTGAAGGAAATCTCATTTTATACTTGGTAATGTAATAAGGATTCACAAACATAACTTAAATCTATAAAGAGAGTCCCGGAGTAGACAATAATTCCCTCAAAAAGGTGTGATGAGTCCGACCTCCCATCCTCTCAACCAATGAAAATTCCTAAGCCTCATTAATCCATGAACTAATGACCACCTACCTTTGGAAAGTAGGTCCGAATGAATGTGGAATCATTGGATGTTTCCGGTTATACGAACAAACCCGTTAGAAACCGATCAGAATGTTTGAACCTCCCATCAAGGCGGTAATCCCCAGATTTCGAGGGAAACAAAAATGGTGAACCTGACGTGAATCCTTAACCAAGTTAATATTATGTTTTACCTATTTGTTAGGCCCCTATTTAAAACTCAATGAGATGGCCTACAAAAAACATCATTGACATATGTGCTCATCCAAAAGATGCAGTGGCTGAATTTATCTTGATTACGTCTGTTATATCAAACAGACACTCTTTTTCCAAGATCTTCTGCATTTCTAGAATGGTTGCTCTCAAGTTCACACCTGTGAATACTGCTGCTGCAAATGCCACTACTTCTACTCCTGATGGATCGTCGTCCGCTCTTAGGATGATATCACCTAGTCAGCGTCTTCAACGCTGAGTATAAAACACACTAGTTAAAGAGTACCGTCAACATGGTACCATCTCAACTCTGGAGGCTTCCCAAAAAGCCCTCAAAGTAAAAAACTCACATCGGTCGTCTGGACAACGACGACCAGTGATCAAGAAGCAGGAGGTGCTGACTACCGTCTCCAACCGTTTTGGGCCGTTATCACAAGAACACAATCACCATTCACTCCCTTATTTTGGGGAGGGGAATGAGCAGGTCCCTCAGGACCTTAATTCAAACAGGCAGGATTCCTTCCTGAGGGCTCCCACCAACAATCACCGCTAGACGCGTGCGGCAGTGTGACCTCAACATGATGAGTGTACCGACTCCAGGAGTTTGTCTCAGGTTCCTCGAAACCGAGAAAGCAAGATGAACCACCAGAGGCAGAATCTGGTTAACAATGAGCAGGTTCTCATCTCTGCCATCTCCAGATAAGTCCACCAACCTAACTTGGTGGCATGAAATGAGCATGCACATACACCTGCCGATTTTAATTCCTCTGTCCAGTAGACTCATCTGACAGCATCACGCCAATCCCGCCAGGCAATTCCGACGAAGTACTATAGGCAGGAACATACACCTGTTTATACATCATCAGCTAGTCAGCATGCTCGTCTGACTACATATGATGGATCTCGTCAACCATGTTTGGCGAAGTGCAATCAGAAGGCACATACACTTGCTAGTATTAATCAATCCTACCAACAGTCTCGCTTGGTAATATTCAGAGAAGTTAGTCGGAAAGCCCCGACAACAAATAAGAGGCAGATTCAACACTCTTCCCCCACACTTGAGTATTGTCAGGATTCACTAACAGGAAAAGGAGGACAAGATCAGGCACGTACACCTAGTCCAAGCCCGGAATGGACGTATATTCTCATTCTGGTAGCTGAAGTCCCCAAGAATATTCTATCAATGTTGAAAGAGAAGAAGAAAATCCCTGCTCATATTCTGGATGCCTGCCAGGATATTATAACAACTTCAGTGGAATCTCAGGGAAATTCACATAAATCTATCCCTACAAGTGGAGTGATACATCAACAATTCACTCCGGAACAGAAAAACACATCTGTTCTAGTCCAAGAGGGTTGTGGGCATACTCCCCCATATCATACGAACGACCAAGTCAGGCACATACACCTGATTTGAGAGGAGATCGTCATCCTAACCTGGCCATATTTTTTGATCAGGCACATACACCTGCTCAGAGTAGCCACTTTCGTCATCAAGTTGTTTCCAAGGCGTGTAAGAAGGCGTCTAAGAAAAAGACCCACCCAACATAGTCAGGAGATCAAGATCCAATCTATAACAATGCCTTGCTCGATGTTGGAGTTCATGAAGCCCTCAGACAATTATCTTTTGGAATTCAATATTCTACTCCCTCGGTTCCCAATAATGGGGATATTAATTCTGAAAGTCTTCAACAGACACTTCTTCATGAAGTATTGCTTCATGACAATTCGGTCGATCTCGAAGTTTCATCTTCAGATGAGAGCCATAGGAACCCTCTGTGTGGCCAGAAGACCAAGGGGAAAGAGATCTCATCTTTTACTCTAACCCATTATGGTGGTCCTCCCCATGATGATGAATTTCGCTGTGAAATTCCTCTTCGCAGTAATGATGGACATTGCCCAGAAAATGCTCCAGTGGACAATGTAGTGCCAAGAAATCCCTCTTATCTTGAGTCACTTGAAAATGAGAAACCAGTCATGTCTGAAGCTTCATCTCTAGCAGGTGAAATACTTTTTCAATCAAAAGATAGCCAAGGGTGTAGGTCATTCTCCGAACCACCCCTAAGTCATGCATATTCTAGTTTGATCAATGATTTCTCTACCAATACTGTTGAATCCAATGAAGCAACAAGGAAACACCAACTCTGGTCAAATCGGGTAGAAGAATCTTCATCAAATGATAAAGAGGAAATGCTGAATATGAGAAAACAACTGGCAAAAGGTGAAGTGCCAGTCATGTTTTGGCCTCTGGCTGACTCCCAGTATCATATTCCAGAAATGTTGACGGAAGATGAAATTCATGATATTCGTCTCAATATATGGAAAACTATTTGTCAGTTGAAAAATAATGTATTATCTTATGATAAATATGAAAATCATCTTAAGATAATAGAAGGGTTACAACGTCAGATTGATTTGGTGTCTCTATAAATCTTTCGATATCCGAAGGCTGAAAAGCAGCAGAGAGCTCTTCAACATTCATGCTTTGGCGCACTAAGAAGATTTCATCAGTTAATTTCCAATGCCCCATCTGGTATTCATGTCAGAGGATGGGATGTTCCTGGAGCACTACATTTCACGGTGCTCTCCAGTCAGCAAAGCCCGCCGAGAATGGTCTCATGCAATGTTATTGCCCATGGCCGGCCACAGTCAATGGGATTTGTTTGTAATCAAAAGCTTGCCCAAGAACAGGCTTCAACTAGTTCCTCTCAAAATCAAGACTACATAGAACAAGTTGTTGAATTACTCTTGCATCAAGAAAACTAGAATATTGAACATGCCTCTCGTTTGGAGCAAGCACGTCACCAAATGAAAGAAGTGTCGGAAATCATCCAACGGTCTATTGAACTAGGTGATAAAAGCGAATACAGATTAATGCATCCTGCTAATTTCTGGACTAAGGTTCGCAAGATTAGGAGGACTTTCAAGAAAGTCCCAGACATAGCATTTCAAGAACCACCCCAACTCGCCAGACTGGGGACTATTTTAAACCAACCCTCAGAATCAACAAAAAGTATTCGGGGAGTTGAGCAAGAATAGTAGGAACAACCCCAGTCCACTGGACTGGGGAATTTTTCAAATCATCAATCCCCTCCTTAGAGAAAGTCGGTCTTTTCTCAATTGGGGAAGAAACCTCAAGAGGAATGAAGAGCCAAATTATCAGGAGATTCCCTCCAAATTATCAGGAGATTCCCTCCAAATTACAGTTCATCAAGATGTTCCTGAGGGATTGAATCAACAAAAGGCAATGTCTCATCAAAGACATGTAAAAAGACAATATCACAGAAACGCTGATAGAAGGGATGCGATGAGTTATGCATCAATCAATGTCATCAATGTAATTGTTGCTGATCCACCAGATGAGGCTCACTCAGGGGACTCAGATGAATAGGTTCCTGCTCAAGAAGATGTACACACTGACACAAATGAAGAAGTTGTGCATACACGAAGTCAAAGTATTACTCAGAACTTAGGTAATCCTTCAAGTAACCCACTTCCCCCTATCCGAAAAGGATCCAGAAAAGGGAAGGGAAATAACTAGGTTACATATCCTTCCTCTGGAGAAGGTCAATTGCTCTCACCAGAGCAGTGGTTTGCACAACAGGAGGAAGAAATGAAATAATTAAGAATGTTGAATGTAGAACTACTTCAGAGTAGTCTTCTTCTTAAGCATTCTGGAGTCAGTCAGCCAAAGCAATTTGTTGCAGCTACTGAGATGGATCAAGAATATCCTCCCCTATCAGTACAACCTCATAGGTCTAATCCTATGGGTCAAGTGCAACAATAGTTGGTAGTGCTACCATCAGTTTCAACACAAATTGCCACATCTGTCCAAGCTCCAGTCATTGCACCTACCCATGTCCAAGTTCAACCAGATGTTTCTCAAAAGTTAATAACTACTATTGATTCATTAACAGCTCGGTTAGAAACTATGGAAGGGAAGCGTGTGCATGTTCAAACAAAAAAGAATGTTTACCCTGAATGGGTAGATTCAATTTCTCTTCCATCCAGTTTTGGGAACCCTGTATTCCCTATTTTCAATTGATCAGGTGATCCTGAACAACATTTGACGCATTACGTGTCTTGTTGTGATCCTATGATGGGAACTCCGGAGCAGCAAGAAGCAGTGAAACTCAGATGCTTTGTACGAACCTTGCAAGGACCAGCTTTTGATTGGTATACAAGTTTGAAATCCCAGTCAATTACCGGATGGGAGGATCTTTGCCAAAAATTCCTCCTTCAGTTTAGCTCAACATTGACAAAGACAATAGTTTTTGATCTTACAAACTGTAAGCAAAGAGAGAATGAAAGGGTCTATGATT
This sequence comes from Viscum album, assembly GCA_963277665.1. Taxonomy (NCBI): domain Eukaryota; kingdom Viridiplantae; phylum Streptophyta; class Magnoliopsida; order Santalales; family Viscaceae; genus Viscum; species Viscum album. The sequence continues at coordinate 680,399,014 of OY728139.1, read as the reverse complement.
TCATTGCTCGATGGAAGGGATTAACATATTCCTCGAGATTAGCACTCCCTCAAGAAGAATTTTTTCCAATCTGCGTGTAAAATATACGTGAAGAATTATGCACGCCGTTAATCCCTGTGAAATACACAGGAGGGTTTCGAGACCTTACTTCAATCGCTCAGCAGATTGAAGATTCCCTTATATAGGCTAAGGCTAAATCTCTTGTAATTCCATCAGCTCAAGGATGGAGAATGGGTAAAGCAGAAACTGCTACAGTTATGCTTAAACAAGCACCTGTACCTATTTCTACCTCAAAACCTTCATCTTCTCGAAGGGCTCCACCTTCTGAGCGCCAACAACAAATTCCTTTTCATCCAGATGATCAAAAAGATCAAAGATGAAAACAAATTGTGGATCTAAAGAGAAAAACATATTCTTTCCGAAATGAACAAGTTCCTGGTTATTTCATTTTGGCTCTGGAAAACAATTTGGTTCAATTTCCAATACCCAAGAGGCCAAACAAGAAAGGAGATGAAGACCGTACTAATTATTGCCCTTTTCATAAAATATTGGGGCATCCCATCCAAGAGTGTTTTGTCTTCAAACACCTCCTACAAAAGATGGTCGACTCGGGACAGGTCACATTGAAAGGCTCCTCAGCCCAGGTAGCATGTGTCAATGCTATAGTTCCAGAGGAGGAAGATTAATGGTAGGAAGTCAAAATAAAAAATGCACAAAAGTATGATGATTGGATGGTCATAAAGACAATCAATCGAACTCATGCTATTTTGCGAACACAATTAAGGAAACCAATTGTGTCTTCTACCATTAATATTGCGGCAAAACCCTCTTCGCCAGAGGGAAAGTCCTCAAAGGAACGACATGATTCAAAGAAAGAAAAAGAATCAGAAGAAGATGAGTATGTGTCAAAGACTAAGTTGTCTTTGTCTTTGGCTGACTTCATGCCATCTACTTCAAAGCCACGGGCACCGCCCCACAAAACAGCACAACCTAAACAGGCTAATCAGGCAGAGTCTTCATCAGATGAAGAGTTAATCTTCGGTTCTGTTAATATGATTCAATTAACATATCCATATGTCAGTCGCAGTTTCAATTTTGATGAGCCTGAATTCCCTGTATCATAAAGAGGAATCAGAGGAAGTTCAAGGGGCTCAGGATAGAGGGGAAGATGTGGATCTTTCAAAAGCCACTATTCCAATTCTTCCCCTGCTAGAACTGTGTACACAGCAGAAACTCATGGTAGAGCCCTTCAGCGAGCTCAGCAAGAATAAGAAAGTTATTCTACTAGTAGAAAATTCAGTCCTGGAACAGTTATTTAGGAAGACCGGTTGAAGGTACCATCTTCTTCCTCTCAGCAAGTAAATGGATCTAATCAGTCTAATCTTCCAAAACCAGGAATATTGCCAACTCCTATCCCAATACAAGATGCATCAACTTCCAAAGCATCTGCTTCCATGGTACCTGCTAAACCACATATTCCTATTGGGAAACGAATACCTCTGGATCAAAAGTATGATATATTGAATCACTTGGCCCAAGCACCAGCCAAGTTATCAATTCTGGATTCTTTGAATCTGTCAAAAGATCTTCGGGAAGCACTCATCGAGGCTTTGTCATGTCCTCAGGAGATTGAAACTGAAATTACTACAGTTGAGTCTATCACATAGAGAATAATCTTGCAGAATTCCATGCAATAATATCCTTTACTAATGAAGATGAAGACGATGTTGTGCATGGACATATTAGACCATTCTACTTGTTTGGAAAAGTCAATGGCATGGATGTTCGAAGAGTTTTCATTGAGAATGGTTCAAGAGTCAACCCCATGCCCATTCGTACACTTCGTCGATTGGGCCTCATGGAATCTGATTTATCTCCCTCCACCGTGATGCTACATGGATATGATAAAAATGAACAAGAACCACTGGGTGAAGTTACACTCAGAACTCAGTTTGGAGATCCTGTATCCAATTCAGATTTCATGGTTGTTGATCAAGACTCAGCCTTCAACATTTTGCTTGGAAGACCCTGGTTACATCAACATGTGGTTATACCTTCATCATACCATCAATGTCTCAAATATTGTTTCGATGGTCAAGTTGGGACGTTGAATGGTGATAAGGCCCCGTTCAAGACATGCGAGTCTCAATACATTGAGGCATAATTCTATCACATGAAGCAATGGGAGTTATCCATAACAAAAGAGATTACAAAAGTTAATGCTCCATATGGTTTGGAAAAAATTCCAGTAAATCTATTTGAACATGTGAGTACAGATTATGTGTTTCCTATCAGTCAAATTGACAAGATAGACCCAAATCATAATACTCTTATGGAATGATCCATAATGTCAATTACGGAAATCGAGCCAGACAACATGGGAGAAATTGGAAATCTACCGAGCAGTGATGAAATCACAAATGGTGACGTCCTCATTTCATCTGCTAAAATCCAACAAGTCTATGCTTCTCCAATTAGGAAATAAGAAGTTATAGCAACATAGGAGGTGAACAATGATGTTGATTCTCAATCCATCATCTCCTCTTTATTACCCAATGAAGACCCTTCATCATCAATCGGGTTGGAAATTGAAGCTTCTTCTTCAAAATATGCAAACTTTGACATCTCTTCAAATCGTGAGAATTCTACTTTATCATCTACTATGAAAGTAGAAACTGAAGAAATTAAACATGAAGAAGAAGAAGAAGAAGTTCTCAGAGATGCTCCTCCAGCATTTGAAGAGGGTATCTCTACCACTATGGATGAACTCAGAGAAATAAATCTGGGTACAAAAGGAGATCCACGCCCCAATTTAATCAGTGTGGCCATGACTCTTGAATAGAAAGAGATGTATATTTCCTTCCTAAAGAAAAATTAAGATATATTTTCCTGTAACTATACAGAAATGCCTGGGCTTGATCCTGATGTTTCTACTCATCATTTGGGTTTACTAGAAGAACATTGAGGATTTAAGCAAGCCGTGAGAAGAACACACCCAACATATGCTTCCAAAATTGAAGCTGATCTGGATAAGCTTATCAAAGATAACTTCATCAGAGACATTAAATATCCCAAATGGTTGGCTAATATTGTCCCTGTAAAGAAAAAGAACAGACAAATTAGTGTTTTCATCGATTTCAGAGATCTTAATCGGCATTGTCCTAAGGATGATTTCCCAGTTCCGATTACAGAACTTCTAATTGATGCAAGAGATGGCTATGAAGCACTTTCCTTCATTGATGGATATTCTAGATATAATCATATCCGAATGGCCCCAGAATACGAGGAATCTACAGCCTTCAGATCCCCTTAGTGTGTGTTTTGCTACCTGGTAATGCCCTTTGGCTTAAAGAGTACATGTGCAACTTATCAGCGTGCCATGCATCGTATCATCAAACCCTTCTTAGGGAAGTTTGTTGAATGCTATGTAGACGATTTGGTAGTCAAATCCAAACAACGTTCTAATCACTTGGCTGATTTGGAAGTCATATTCTGCAAGCTTCGACAACATAATTTGAATATGAACCCCTTAAAATGTGCTTTTGGGGTAACCTCAGGAATATTTCTCGGCTTTGTTGTACGCTATCGTGGTATTGAAGTCGATCCTGAGAAGACCAAGTCAATCCTTGGTATGTCACCTCCTCAAAAATTGAAATAATTAAGAGGACTTCAAGGACACATAGCTTATATTCGGCGTTTCATCGCCAATTTAGCAGGTAAAAGATTACCCTTCACCAAATTGATGAAGAAGGGATTCACTTACCAGTGGAATGAAGAATGTCAAGAAGCATTCGATATTCTCAAGAAATACCTCTTGAGTCCACCGGTACTCATGCCACCTATTGAATGAAGACCACTTATCCTCTATGTGACATCTCTAGAGCGATCATTAGGTGCCTTTATTGCTCAAAAGAATGATGATGGGAATGAAAACAGCCTCTACTATCTCAGTCGAACCATGCTTGAAGCAGAAACCTGGTATTCAAGTATTGAGAAGTTTTTCATGGAATTAATCTTTGCAATTCAGAAGTTGAGACACTATCTGCAACATCACGAGGTCCAATTTGTATCTCGCAATAACCCTCTCAAATTTATCCTAAGTCGTCCAATGCTTACATGACGTCTGGAAAGGTGGGCAGTTATTTTGCAGCAGTTCGATATTCAGTATGGGTCTCAAAAGGCAATAAAGGGCCAAGCTCTAGCTGATTTCCTAGCTGAAAACCCTTTAGTGGAAGACACATTTTCAGATATTTAACTCCCTGATGAGGAAGTCTTTTCTATTCAAGAAAGTCCTCAGGCGTGGGAAATGTTTTTTGATAGTGTTTCCTGAAGTCCAACAGGGAGGAAAAATGGAAAATCCTAAATCCAACAAAGTTAGATTATGAATTGTGCTCATTTCTCCAGAAAAGGTAGTGTTACCTTATTCCTTCTTATTGTGGGAATGTGGTACCAATAATGAAGCAGAATACCAAGCTCTCATCGTAGGATTGGAATTAGAACTTCAAGCACAAGTGAATTACTTAAAGGTGAAAGATGATTCAAACATGGTAATCAAACAAGTCAATGGGGATTATGCCATAAAAAAGAAGAACTAATACCTTTGTATGATTACGTCAGAGAGTTAATGGAGGAATTCCATTTGGAACCGACATTTTCTTATGTCCCAAGATCAAAAAATGCTCAGGCTGATGCATTGGCTAATATAGCCACATCTCTGGCAGATCCAAATCGGGACGAGACAACCATCAGTATTGCCCACTGTCGTGCTATTTCACCTTATGTTCGAATCAGAATAGAGGAAATTAATGAAATTTGTCCCATTCCTGAACTGTATGGTCATACTACAGGATGGATGTCACCTATCAGGGAATGCCTTCAAAATAGAACACTTCCACCTGATAGAGATGAGAAAGAACAAATCCAGTGACGTGTGGTCAATTTTAATCTTTATGATAACCCAGGTCTCCTAGAGAAAATTATCTACAAATGTGGTTTTGATGGAGTTCTCTTCATATGCATTGATGGTGAAGAGACAACGGCTGTCATAAAAGAATTGCATGCAGGAGTCTGTGGTGCCCACCAGTCTGGACGTAGACTGTCTGATCAGGTTCGAAGGCTTGGATACTTTTGGCCTTCAATGATACGAGATTTTGTCTATTTCAAAAAAAAAATTCGTTCATGCCAAGTACATGCCAACTTTATTCATCAGCCTCCAGAGTTGGGAATGGATGTTGTGGGACCTTACACTTCTGCTACGGCTATGCAGTTTAAGAATATTCTTACTGCTACTGACTTCTTTTCCAAATGGGCATAGGAAATACCTCTCAAGGAATTCAGTTCTAAATGAATTGTTAGTTTCATAAAGTCTAACATCATTACCAGATTTGGTGTCCCTCATACCATATTGACGGACAATGGCACCAATTTCTGTTCACCTGAGATAAAGAAGTTGTATCAAGAATACAACATCAAATCCAACCATTCATCTCGGTATCATGCAGTGGCCAACGGCTAGATATAAGCCTTTAACAAGACTTTTTAAAATATACTGCAAAAGATGGTGGATAAAGATAAGGGGTCATGGCCTGATAAACTCTTTCATGCTTTATGGGCTTATCGGACTACCACCCGCACTGCAACTCGGTCAACTCCATATTCATTGGTATATGGAACAGAAGTCGTCTTTCCCATTGAAGTTCAACTACCCTCACTCAGAGTTTCCATTTGTGATCAATCTTCTACAGATGAACAATCTCAAAAGCGATTGAATGAATTGGAACGGTTAGATGAGAAAAGATTGTGCACTTTGCACCACTTTGAAGTCTATCAGAATCAAATACCACGAGCTTAAAAAAAAAAGTTCGTCTTCGTTCATTCACTCAGGGAGAATTGGTATTAGTTCTCAGAACTCCAATGATACCAGGAATGAAACCTCCCATGCTTAAGCCAAAATGGGAAGGACCTTATTCAATACATAGGGTCTACTCCAATGGAGCTTATTTATTAATCTCAATGGATGGAGAACTCATCACTACTCCAACCAATGCCAGATTTTTGAAGAAGTATTTTGTATAAACTGAAAAGTCCCTACTTTTTCCCTGTAACGTGACACTAAACTATGTGGAACCAGTTCATCCTTGCTATATGACGTTAAACTATACAGCAACGGTCCATACATATGACCTTAAACTATTTGTACTTTCTTCCCACACGACGTTAAATTGTGAAAAAGTTACCTAAATGGTCCAGTATGACCTTAAACTACAACTAGGTCCTGTATGAACTTAAACTACATCATCAATGGTCCAGTATGACCTTAAACTGCAACTAGGTCCTGTATGACCTTACACTGCATCATCAACGGTCCATGCATATGACCCTAAACTATTTACAAGTCCCTTACGTCCAGAAAGACGTTAAACTGTGACGTCCTTACTACATGATTCTAAACAGTATAAAAGTCCCTTACGTACGGAAAGACGTTAAACTACATAATCATCAATGGTCCTGTATGACCTTAAACTACACCACCGTCCATCATGACATTAAACTGCACCATCCACAGTCCATGTATATGACCGTAAATTATTCTCACTTTCGTCCAACATGACGCTAAACTGTATCGCCCCTTTTTCGTCCAACATGACGTTAAACTGTGGAAAAAAATCCCCAATGAATCCAACATGACGTTAAAATGGTGCACTCTTTTGTCCTCACTGCATGACATTAAACTGCACAGTCCCCCACTTTCGTCCAACATGACGTTAAACTCTATTGTCCCCATCATCCTAACTACAGGACGCTAAACTGTACAGAATGTTCGTGATATGTCCTACATGACATTAAACTGTATTTTGTCCCTACTACATGACACTAAACTGTGCAACACCAATAGTCCTAACTGGAAGACTTTAAACTGCATAGTCCCTTTATATGTCCTACATGACATTAAACTATGCATCGTTAAGGTTGTTTTCACCTCTTGTTTCTCACACCGAGTATGAATCACGTGAGCTTACAACAAACCTCAACTATAACACACTCTCTGGGACACTAACCATGTGTAAGTCCTAACATCATTTTTTTAGGTAATTGTCCCCAAGAACAACTTGATCATTAATTCATTATTTAATTGAACTACACATACTTTGATCCTTTCCTTCAAGACTGGGTATGTAGGAAACCTCCAAAGGTTCAAGACCAAAACCAATATCTTCATGTCGGTTCATCTCTATCTCATACGATGATAATTCGTGAAACTGCACTTAGAATCAATATCTTTACATTGGTTCACTTTCATCCTTGTTATACGACGTTATACTATACAACACTTTTTTCCAGTATGACAATAAACTACAAATATCTTTGATACCCTCACCTGAGAGGGAACCATTATTTTCATTGATTTTTTCAATCATGTTTCATTTCAAAGAATACGTACATACATGGCAATGCCCAAACCTTTTATCTTGGGTTAAACCATTATTGCACTAAAGTCCCCTTTCACCCTTCACATGTACGAACCAAATTTGTACAAAGGGTAGTTCTAGAACTACGTGGGATTAATTCCCATCCTTATGGGATACGTAGGAACATTCGAGTGTCCCTCGAATCTAGCCACAAGTCTTTGGGCCTAACCCCAGATTCCACTTTCAGTCCCTTGGCTGAAAAGTCCCCATGAAAACACACACTGTGTATTTCTTACAATGGTCCAAGCTCTATGACCCTAAATTAAGATCTATAATCCTTTTGTCCCACTCGATGTTAAGCTGTAGTTTAAGAACTACATATGGCTTGATTCTCATCCTTATGGGATACGTAGTTAAGTCCAACATTTCAATTCAGGACCCATCCACAACATGATTTTGGTTATCATTAATCTATGTATCTCTGTACACATTGAACAATACCCATCTTTATATGTTATAATATTAACATTAAATATTTTCAGATCCACATAACCCTTTTCATGACTTCTAGTCACAAAAATGTCAAACTTCTGAGAGTTCTTTTATTTGACTATGCAGCACGTTCCCATAGGCGGCCTTGCATAAACAGTCTACATAACAGAATTTTTATCCAAAAGATACTATTATTTGACTATGAAGCCAATTCCCTTAGGTGGCCCTACATAATTCAACCCCCTAACGGGTTTGTCAGATAGTGGTAACTTCATTTTTGGGAAGAATGCCTCTTTTGTCCTTATTTGTCTTAAATGACAGTATGTAGGGATCTGAAAAATAGCCATCCTCAACATATTTGTCCCATATCCTTTTTCATTATCTAAAAGTATTCAAGTCTATGGTTTATATTCTCCTTCCCTACGTTTGGGTCGGACCTTCGTAAGTGTGATATGCATCCAGTTCTTTGATAATTTTGTTTGGAAATATTTTCTCCATATTCAAGTACCTCTTTCCATATAGAAAACTCTATAATTTGGTAGATTTGAATCTGCATAAACATTCACTGGATTTTAACACTAGGAAAGTAAATTTATGAGAGTTTTTTTGCCTGACTATGCAGAATGTGCCCATAGGTGGCCTTGCATAAACAGTCTACATAACAGACTTGTTATCCAAAAGATACTATTTTATTTAACAATGAAGCCAATGCCCTTAGGTGGCACTGCATAATTCAACCCCCTAACGGGTTTGTTAAATAATGGAAACTTCATTCATGGAAACTACTTATTCTAATGCCTTTTACCTCTTTTTTATATCATTCCTCATATTCAAATATTATTAAGTCATAGCTTACATATTTTTTTCCTCATACTTGAGTATGGTAATATGTTTTTAGATGAATTTTCAAGGAATTGAGTCAATTCTAATCCATTTCAGTCAAAGCTATTTCGACCTTAAACATTAGCCTTTGTATGTCTGACATGCCTGAATTTAAACTTCCAAATTTCTTGTTTATCTTTTTCACCTCAGAGTCAAATCCTCTTTTCTCTCCAGATCCAACTCTAAGGGGGGACTTTTGTTGGCACTCCTTTCCGTCACAGAGTCTAACGTCTGAAAAAGGGAAATACCTTAGTCCAAAGTGATTCATCCTTTGAAGAAACATAAAAAATCGACAAAGGGATGAACAAGTAGAACATTTCCCATAGGTCGCGCAAGTTCCCTCATGGTCGTGCAAGTACACTTGCGCGCCGCCTAGTGGTCGTGCAAGTACACTTGTGCGCCGCCTAGTGGTTGTGTAAGTACACTTGCGCGCCGCCTAGTGGTCATGAAAGTATACTTGTGCGCCGCCGCATGGTCACCCAAGTGACTTCCGTGACCTAAGTGATAACCGCCCGGGGTCTTCTCCTGCCTCTAAATAGACTCTGTGGGCCCCCCATTGGAGGAGGATTTTTTTTTTCAGAAACTCAGATTTGAGCTCCCGGTTCCCTAGTCTCTTCTCAAAGCTTACGAAACACTTATAAGGTAATTTATTACCTAGAACGGAAGATCTAAAGAGGGGGAGGAAGGCCTAAGTGTTGAAACTCATCAACACTTGTGCACCAGAGTGGACAGCCCTCAAGGGAAAAGGGCCACACTTGCGCGCTGCCTTACTCCTTCAATAGATCTTGCGCGCCCCACTTCTGGAAGAACCTAAAGAGGATTTTAACGGATTTAATGAAGAGTCACTCAAGTATTACCCTTTTGGTTAACCATCGCACAAGTAAATCATGTATCGCGCATACGAATACCTGCGCGACCAAAACATGTGCGCCCATGCAGTACCTGCGCGCCTTCCAGGACTTGCGCGCCCCTGCCTTGTTGGGTTTCTTTTCTTGCCCATTTCACCCCTCTTAAGCCCTTACACCTTTCCTATTCAAGATTTAGTCACCAATACACTCTCCAAAGCCATTTATGGCATGATTTCTTGATTGGACTTTTTTATCTGAAAGGAATTCTATGGAATATCTCTCAAAACCTAATGATTTACACATCTTTATGTCACTAAAGATTGAGATTTGATTCATTCAACCTCATCCTTTAAGATGAGAGAATCCTTAACCTGGGTCTCCTTTTCAGGAATAGTCCCCAGTCATAAGTCCTCTAATATAGGAATCCTATTTAAGAGTAAGCCCCATGTCCCTTAATTTTTGGGCATCCTCTTAGGAGTAAGCCCCAGATCCCCTAACATTGGCTTCCTGTTCAGGAGTAAGACCCAGTCTCAAGGTTGGGGATCTTCCTTAGGAGTAAGCCCCAATTCTTAGAATTCCCAAATCTGGGCATCCTCCTTAGGAGTAAGCCCCAATCTGCTAATTTGGGCATCCTCCTCAGGAGTAAGCCCCAAACCTCAATCCTTGAACTGAGCCTCCTTTTCAGGAGTAATCCCCAGTCTTAATTTCTCTCAACCAGTCCTAATTTACCTTTGATCCGGGATTCCTTTTTAGGAGTAAAACCCAATCATAAGTCTTCTCCTAATTTGGGCCTCCTTTTCAGGAGTAAGCCCCAAGTTAGAGTATTCAAAATCTCCATGGAGCACATAAACCTTTATGGACCATGTTCCTGGATTTCTTCCCTAAGTATATCCTAACCTTCATTTATCTGGGCAGTCATACATACATAAGCCCCACATTATTTCTTATGATTGCATCTTTCATGGAACAATTATCTAATTTTTACCAATACCTATAGTTTCTCACACCGAGCATGACTCACGTGAGTTTAGAGTGTAAAAGTAATTGTGACATCCTTCTTTGAGCCATCAATAATAAACATCATACTCCCTTACATGAACTACGAGGGTTCTGATTCCTTTTCTAAACAAAGGATACATAGGTAGCCCGTCTACGGGTTCGATCCCAACTCTAAAATAATCCACGTCCTTATGAATGACAATAAACTTCAAGTGCCCCACTGAGTGGCTTTAAAACCAACATGGTCATCATAATGACCAAGAGAATTCTGTATAAATGTGTCTAAGGGTACCATTGACCAAGAATCTCTAAAAAATACAGATGATTCTCTATTGATGAAGAACCTCGAATACATACGAATAATTCTCCAAATTTCCTACATATTTAATCATTGATTGTTAGATCTGAAGGAAAGCTCATTTTATACTTGGTAATGTAATAAGGATTCACGAACATAACTTAAATCTATAAAGAGAGTCCCAGAGTAGACAATAATTCCCCTCAAAAAGGTGTGATGAGTCCGACCTCCCATCCTATCGACCAATGCAAATTCTTAAGCCTCATTAATCCACGAACTAAAGAGAACCTACCTTCGGAAAGTAGGTCCGAATGGATGTGGAATCATTGGATGTTTCTGGTTCTACGAATAAACTCGTTAGATATCGATCGGAATGTTTTAACCTCCCATAAAGGCAGTCATCCCTGGATTCCGAGGGAAACAATAGGATATCATATTCTTTTTTGATATGATCACAAATGAATTCCATGTTATGCACTATAATTGATACTTCCTATGAATTTAGTGCAACACCACATGATTTTATCAGATATATTCCTTTTAATTTATTTCATATCTTCTGTTATATGCTACACCAAGATTATCTAGCATAATACGAAACACCGTATTAGCTTGTAGTACACACAAAACTATTCTTGGATCTTGTTTCCCACAATTTCAAGTTCGCGAAATTGAGTGTATATATATATATATTCAATTTATAAATGAAATATGGTTGGATTCTGTTATATGAAACAACAAAGGAGGCTTTCACTATAAGCAACCCTGACTTGTCTTGCATTCCACGCAATCACGACCTTCCTCAATAACGTGTGTTGTACGAAATACCGAGTTTCACTAAACAACGATATATTATTGAAATATTATTATGAACTAGCTGTTATGAAAAGAATTAAATAAATTTTTAATTTTATATCATTATTATTCATCTTACACATTTTCTGGAACATTTTATGAGGACAAAATAAAATTTTCTTGTAAAATAAGTATTTTTAAAAAAAATACAATTTTGTCGTCTTTTGATGGAGCACCCACTTTAAATCAAGTTTATGAAAATTTTATAAGTCTAATTTTAAAAAATTAACTGTTTCTTTTGAATCATGATATAAAAATTTACTTTGGATAAATATTTTATATTTTTCTGATAAGTTTCTTATTTTGATGAATAATAAAAATACGCTAAATTTTAATTAAAAACAACTTTTTTCATCGAGATATTTTATATGGTTAAATTATAATATTTAATGGTTTAAAATTATAAATAGAATATATTTTTACCATTTAATATAATTTATTTCATTACCATTAATTTTACATTGAAATCATAGGTAAAAACATTTCAATCTTTGGCAATATTTTAACTTTTAAAACCCGTTTTCTTAACAATAGGATTAATTTTAAATTAATTACTACAACTTATGTGTTTTGAATTTTGAAAAATGGATTCCTTATTTGAACACAGAGGGTCCAAATTATGTTAATAGGTTACTTTTATTTTTTTGATATTATGAATAGTAACTACGATAATTTTTATTTACAGTAGTTAAAGGTAAATCAGGTAATTAAGGGTAAAAATAAGATTATAAAATTACCCTAAAACCTTCCAAAATACTAATTCATGATTAAATGTAGACCCATATCACCTGAGGGTTGTAATATATTCATTTTATGGACTTTTGACAATGACAGTAATTTAATTATTATTAAAACCAAAAAAAGTGACAACATGTCACTCTCTTAAATCTTATAAGTATAATAATTTTAATTTAGTGATAAAGATCATGAAACTTCGAACATGAATAGTCTCTAGTAAGATAATAAAACTATATAAATCATGTGAATTTATTTATAATTTTTAGGGATTAAATAATTATCATTAAAGGTGACACAATAGTAATGTTGAAATTATTTTATTGATTGAAATATCAAAAAATGGTTTTACAAATAATAAAATAAATATTATATGAAATATTTAATGTACTATAATAATTTATTAGATACATATGACATGTTATTAATCTATTAAAGCTTTTAGTTAGAACATATATTTTATGAGGATTTTATTTAAATTCAAGTAAATGAATACTTTCAAAATTGACATTATTGTTATTTTATAAAAATAACATAATATAAAATTGTTTACAAATCATAAAAAACATTTAAAAATTTTAAATTATACTTTATATGGTCTAAAATTTCATAAGTGATCCACTTATGGACAATTCACAATACATAAGTAATTATTTATAACAATTTAAAATTTAGAATCTAATTACCACAAATAAAATTAAATAAATTAAATAAGGATAAATCAAGTTTATAATGTTTAAAATAAATTCCCAACATGTCAAAATTTTATTGGTTGTTGATATTACAACCCTATCAAATCTAATATTTTGATTTTAGTCATTTTGGATGTTTTTATGTGGGGTTTCAATTTATTATAAATTAATATTTTTGAGGGTTCCAAAGGTGACCCTCTCCTCCCTTATAAAAGGGAACCTCCTCCCTCTCATCTTCATAACAATTTGAGCCTTCAATATCAGCCAACCCCTTCCCATTTCTCTTATCCACTTTCCTAGAAAAATTTTGGAGGTACTGGTCTTCTCTAAAGACCATCTCTAGTGCCTTAAGAGGAAGCTTAAAAGAGGTGCGTCGAAGAAGAGGTAACGTCTTCTACCGATTCTTTCATGTTTCTTTCTTCACGAACTTATTCTTCTTTAGTTTTTTCATTATAAATTAATAACATCAGTATCAATAATATACTGATATGTTATTATAAATATGAAACAACCCCATTTCACATTCTATCCATCCTATGGAAAATGAAATCACCACGCGTGCGTACGTACGGAATTCCGTCTCCACGACGTGGTGTAATCTGTTTTTCCACCACCACCTTACTTGGATGGGTATAATGGTGTAAAAAATAAATATATGGATATTATAACATCATACGGATTCTGATATATTATATCATCCACTCCAATTTCGTTCAATAATTATGGGAATGATATCATTGCTCGTGTGTACTTACGGAATACCGTCTCCACAATGCTATCAGATTCAATCTCCATGTTAACCATTAAAGAATGATTATAAAGTATATATAATGAATAATAATGGTATGTATAACATAATATTTCTACTGGATTTATGTATATGTTATTTACTTACTTCCATTCAAGTCAATAAGGAAATGAAAACAACGTTCATGCGTACGTACAACCTACCGTCTCCATGAATGGTGTGTTTCATTTCATTTATCTATATATATATATACTAAATATATATGATATATAAATCATGTTTTACATTTTGGAAGTTAGTAAATCATTATATAAGTAATAATAATATCAATAACAACAATTCCAAACACGTACGATAAATGAAAAGATTTTACCGAAAACGCTGCTTTAACATGGAATTTACAAAAGAACGGGTAATATAATGTCATAAGTGAACCATATATGATATCATAACATTGAATATGATTATGTAATAAGTCAATGACATTTTTTACATCATTATACATGAGGTTCAGATACATATGAAAGAAATCATACTTAAGGTAAGGGATAACTTTTCCAATCTCGTTTTTATTTGAGATTGTTTATTCGTAAGTATTTACTGGGGTTATATTTATCATTCATGTCCCTATTTTGTAAAAATGGTTTCATGTATGTTTAAAGTCCTTTTTACCCATTTTTTTACTTCTACTACATGGTATGTAAGTAATCTTTCTTTTGTTTACCATACGATGTGCTTTTTGACTTTTCCAGAAAATGTACGAGAAGAATGTTTTTAACTTATAAGGAATGAATGGATTTTTACGGTTTCATAATGCCTAATTTTCATGAAGCTTATTCTACATGTTTTCATGATTATTTTCAACAAAATAATTTTCTTTTAAAATTTCATGGCATTTTGAGAAAAGAAAATGATTTTGAATAAGAAAGGATATTTTCCTTAAGAATTCATTTCATGTGTTTTGTCAAAAATATTTTCCATCTAAGATGAAATTATTTAGCATGTTTATGTTTCAAGTATAATGTCTCTATTATTTACATGGTGTGATTTTTCTTATGATGAAATGATATCCATTTGTTTTATATGTATTATGTGATGATGGGATGATGTTTATGAAACCCATTTTATTCTTTAGGTTATGATGAATGTTTTATTTTTATGTTGTGGCACAAGTAAGAATGATTTAATTATGAGATGGGTGAGAACTATATCTCCCTCCAATTCTTTGGGTAAATATTTATATCTCATGAGATAGACATGGTTGTAACGACAAGTTAATCCGGTTCAGTGATACAGGACTAGAACGAGGAGTGGACTCGATTTAGTAAGGGACTTTGTCCACTAAAATGGTCCTGGCAGAAATGCCTTGGCTAATATGGAAATCTTATCAAGTGATTAATGGTTTTACACAATTACATGTTTTATTCCCATGATATTTTATCATGATTGATGTTCCATTATGATCTATGCCTTATGTACTGCCATGTTTTATGTCATTGCTCAGGATTTTGATGTTTAAACATTATGTTCATGTTTTATTAAGTTCAAATGTATATGATTTGTTTTATTTTATCCTTGCTTACCCTTACTGAGCATTTGAGCTCACCCTGTATATGTTTTCTTTTCCCCAAGATTTAAAGAAAGGTTTTAGGTAAGAAAACAAAAGGGGAATATCTTTTTGGGAGATGTTGAAGATCGTTCAACATAATTAGAAGATTATGTTCCGAGTTTCCAAAGACACTAAACTATTACGGTCCTTGTGTGTATGTTTTTGTTATGTATTAAGTATTTCGCAAAAGTAATGTAATGTTCATGTATGTCAAGATTTTGTTCTCTACAGTTGGTATCACAGGAATGGTTAAGTTAACCATTGGAATCTAGGATGCGAAAACATTAGTAAGATCCCTAGAGATATTTCTAAGGTATGTCTAGGGATATCCCTAAGGATTAGTATAACTATAGGATAAAGTCCTAGAATTATGTTGACGATCATGAATAACCTAGGGTGAACCTAAGATATCATAGTTTAAATATGGTTTCATAAGTTATACATCCTATAAGTGACATCTTATGATTATGTGGTTCCCCATTATTTTAAAAGTTTCTTACACAAATGTTTCTGGTTTTAGTTAATGGAGGGAACCAGAAGGAATTGGGTTGACATTGAATCTGATGGACAAATTGGTGACTATGAGCAGCGCAATTGTGTAATTCCTAGAGAGAAAGATATTATGATTATGTCGAATCAGTCATCGCGATATATGATTAACAATGTGAACATTAGTGGTATTCCTAATTCCTCAAATAAGAGGAAGATAGAATTTTATGCATGTTCGCATGGTGAGGAGCATAGAGAAAGGAAGATCAATATTTATAAATAAGGGAAGAAGAAACATGATGAATACATCAAATGGAGGGGAAGATGTTATCTGTGTGGTGAGATGGTTCATAAAATGACAGACTGCTACAGAGTTCAATGTCTTATCTGTGGAGAACATGGGAATTAACCAACTAAATGCCCTGACCTAAGAGGATACTTATAAACCATGGAAGGACTTATTCCATGAAAATCATTGAAGAGAATGAATTGAAGTGTTTATGTATTGGTATTCATGAATAATGTAGTTGAGGTACTTTTATGGTATATTGGAATATCTATGTATTGGTCCATTGTGGTTTTCTATAAGAATATGGTATCGGTAACCATGAAAAGTGACTGAAATATTTTTGGAAAGCAGATGATATGCATATAATAAAGGGATAACGAGAAAATAATATGTTTGATAATATTAATAAGCTCATGACTGATATAAGGACAATGTGATATCATGGTTAGAGTATATACAAATTTTGGGATTTTGGTATGTTGAAAGAGTTACATTTTGTGAGCATTAATGTTTTCACTAATGTTCTATAATAACTTTTGTTTCAAGAGATTACAAGTTTAAGGTATTTACATGTCTGGAATGCGATCAACAAGATATATCTTATGATATATGGGGGATAAATGTTTGTATTCATGTGCTTGTTATTGACCTTTATAGTAATCGTTTTCTTTATACTATGAGATTGGACATATGTATTTTGGATAAGTCTATAGATTGGAATAGATTGTGTTGGTCATCAGATAGTATTGTTTAAGGGTATAACTTTTTCGATATTATTTCTGGAATGTTATATTTGTTTTTTTTTAGAAAAAGGAAAACCTGTAGGACGGGTGACAACCCTTCGCGTTGGACAAGTTTTCGAGAATCGAACCCACAACCGAAGTGAGACAGGCCTTTATCACCTACCACTGGCCTACAAGACGTCCATGGTTAGTAGAAATTAGTTTTATTTTATGAAGTAGTATGATAGTTGATGTATAAGTCCATTTTTGGAATAATATACAGTTAATATCACCCTAAGATGGACTTATGTATATAACTTTTTCTAACCTTTTGTTTGAGACAGATGGAATGACCTATCATTCTATCGCATGATCTGCTAACACTTCATGGAATACAAATTCAATATCATTTCGTTAAGAGATGAAGTAGAAATTGTTCAAGGCACAAAAAAATGAGATTGTACCAAAATCAAGTAAGTATTTATTCAAATTCAAAATTTTATACTTTAGGTAAATGATACTGAAGACCAAAAATGTTGTCTTAGAGCTCTTATATCTGATGAATCAGATGGTACCTTAGATCATCACAAATTTATGGCTTTGTGACTGTTGGATTTTTCATAGCCATGTCCTCTACCACTCTCCATCAGAACTCGATGGTTAGATTTCTCTTCCATATCCATATTTTCACCTATTTTTTCCTTTGTGGAAACCCAATGATGAGTTAATTTGGGTAACCGTTATGTTTCATACTTCTCTTTTTAAAATTAAGTTTTAGAATTCATTTTTACGATGTGGGTTTCTATGAAAGAAACTTTCAAGTAGTAAACCATTTATAACCCCAACGAATTTCGAGGGAGAAATTAATTTTATGAGGGGTATAATGTAACACCCCAAGATTTTATGAGATATATTCCTTTTAATTTCTTTCATATCTTCTGTTGTACGCTATACCAAGATTATCTTGCGCTATACTCAACACTGTATTATCTTGCAGTATACGCAACACTATTCTTGGATCGTGTTACCCACAATTTCAAGTTCGCAGCATTGAGTGTATATATATATATTTATATTCAATGTATAAATGAAATATGGATGTATTTTGTTATACAAAACAACAAAGTAGTCTTTCACTACACACAACCCTAACTTGGCTTGCATTACAAGCAATCACGACCTTCCTCGATAGCATGTGTTGTACGCAATACCAGGTTTCACTAAACAATGATATATTGTTATAATATTATTATGAACTAGACATTATGAATAGTATTAAATAAATTTTAAATTTTATAACATTATTATTCATATTAAAACCTTTCTAGAACAAGGTATGAGAACAAAATAAAATTTTCGAGTAAAATAAGTATTTTTAAAAAAATGAAATTTTGCCGTGTTTTGATGGCGCATCAACTTTAAATCTAGTTTTTGACATGTATATAAGTTAAATTTTAAAAAATAAACTTCTTCTTTTGATTCATGATATAAAAATGTACTTTGGATAAATTTTTGATATTTTTCTGATAAGTTTCTTATTTTGATGAATAGTAAAAACACGCTAAATTTTAATTAAAAACAACTTTTTTCATCGATATAATTTATATTTTTAAATTATAATATTGATTGGTTTTATAATATAAATAGAATATATTTTTACAATTTAATATAATTTATGTCATTACCATTACTTTTATATTGAATTCATAGGTAAAAATATTTCAATCTTTGGCAATGTTTTATCTTTTAAAACTCGTTTTCTTAACAATGGGATTAATTTTAAATTAACTAATACAACTTATGTGTGTTGAATTTTGAAAAATGGATTCCGTATTTGAACTCAATGGGTTCAAATTATGTTAATATTTTACTTTAATTTTTTATATATTATGAATTGTAACTATAGTAATTTTTATTTATAACAGTTAAAGGTAAATCGGGTAATTAAGGGTAAAAATAAGATTATAAAATTACCCTAACACGTGCCAAAATTCTATTATATGATTAAAAGTCGACCCATATCACCTTAGAGTCTGAATATATTCATTTTATGGACTCTTTACTATGAAAATAGTTTAATTATTATTAAAACCAAAGAAAGTGACAACATGTCACTCTCTTAAATCTTATAAGTATAATAATTTTAATTTAGTGATAAAAATCATGAAACATCGAACATGAATAGTCTCAAAAAATATAATAAAATTATATAAATCATATGAATTTATTTATAATTGTTAGGGATTAAATAATTATCATTAAAGGTGACACAATAGTGATGTTGAAATTATTTTATTGATTGAAATATCAAATAAATGGTTTTAAAAATATTAAAATAAATATTATATGAACTATTTAATCTGATCCACTAATTTTCTAGATAACTAAGACATGTTATTAATCTATTAAATCTTTTATTTTGAACATATCTTCTGTGAGGAGTTCATTTAAATTCAAATAAATGAATAATGTCAAAATTGACATTATTGGTATTTTACAAAAATAACATAATATAAAATTGTTTAAAAATCACAAAAATATTTAAAAATTATTAATTAAAATTTATATGGTCTAAAATGTCATAAACGAACCAATTATGGACAATTAACAACACATAAGTAATTATTTATAACAATCAATATTTATTATATTATTACCACAAATAAAATAAAATAAATAAAATAAGGATAAATCAAGTTCATACTGTTTAAAATAAATTCCCAACATGTCTAAATTTTACTATTTGATGCTATTGCGACCCTATCGCATCTAAGTTTCGTATTTTAGTCATTGTTGATATTTTTATGTGGGGTTTAAATTTATTATAAATTAATATTTTTGAGGTTTCTAAAGGTTCCCCTCTCCTCCCTTATAAAAGGGAATCTCCTCCCTATAATCTTCACAACAATTTTAGCCTTCATGATCGGCCAATACCTGACCATTTATCTTATCTACTTCCATAGAAACATTCTGTAGGTTCTGGTCTTCTCGAAAGACCAACTCTAGTGCCTTAAGAGGAATCTTAAAAGAGGTGCGTCGAAAAAGAGGTAATCTCTTCTACTGATTCTTTCAAGTTTCTTTCTTCTTAAAATTATTCTTATTTAGTTGTTTCATTATAAATTAATAACATCAGTATCAATAATATACTCATATTTCATTATAAATATGAAACAACTTCATTTCACCTTCTATCCATCCTACAGAAAACCAAATCACCGCGCGTGCGTATGTACGGAATACCGTCTCCACGCCGTGGTGTAATCTATTTTTCCACCACCACCTTTCTTGGATAGGTATAATGGTGTAAAGAATAACTATATATGGATATTATAAAGTCATTCTTATTCTGAGATATTATATCATCCACTCCAATTCCATTCAATAATTATGGGAATGATATCATCGCTCGTGTGTACGTACGGATTGCCGTCTCCACAACGCGATTAGATTCAATCTCCATGTTAACCATTAAAGAATTATTATAAAGTATATATAATGAATTTTAATGGTATATATAACATAATAATTCTACTGGATTCATGTATATTTTATTTACTTACTTCCATTCAAGTCAATAAGGAAATGAAAACAGCGTTCAAGCGAACGTACGACATACCGTCTTCATGAACGGTGTGTTTCATTTCATTTATCTATCTATTATATATATATATACTGAATATATATGATATATATATCATTTTTTACATTCTGGAAGTTAGTAAATCATGATATATGTAATAATAATATCAAGAACAACAAGTCCAAACATGTACAATAAATGAAACGATTTTACCGAAAACACAGCTTTAACATGGAATTCAAAAAAGAATGGGTAATATAAAGTCATAAGTAAACCATATATGATATCATAACAATGAATATGATTCAGTAATAAGTAAATGAAAATATTTAAATCATTATAAAGTATGTTCTGATATATATGACGCATATCAGACATAAGGTAAGGGACAACTTTTCCAATCTCGTTTTTATCTGAGATTGTTTATTCGTAAGTATTTACTGGGGTTATATCTATCATCCATGTTCCCGTTTTCTAAAAATGGTTTCATGTATGTTTAAGGTACTTTTTACTAATTTTAAACTTTTACTACATGGTATGTAAGGTATCTTTCTTTTGTTTACCATACGAGGTACTTTTTGACTTTTTCGGCAAAAGTACAAGAAAAATGTTTTTTTAACTTATACGGCTTGAACGGATTTTTACAGTTTCATAAAGCCTAATTTTCATGAAGATTCTTCTACATGTTTTTAGGAATATTTTAAAAAAAATCCTTTTCTTTTTAAATTTGATGGCATTTTGAGAAAAGAAAATAATTTTTAAGAAGAAAGGATATTTTCCTTAAGAATTCATTTCAAGTGTTTTATAAAAAATATTTTCCATCTATGATGACATTATTTAGAATGTTTATGTTTCAAGTATAATGTCTCTATTATTTACATGTTGCGATTTTTCTTATGATGAAATGATATCCATTTGTTTTATATGGATTATGTGATGATGAGATGATGTTTATGAAACCCATTTTATTCTTTAGGTTAAGATAAATGTTTTATGTTTATTTTGTGGAATAAGTAAGAATGATTTCATTATGATATGGGTGGGACCTATATCTACCTCCAATTAATTGGGTAAATATTTATATCCCATGAGATAGACATGGATGGAATGACAAGTTAATCCGGTTCAGTGATACCGGGCTAGAACGAGGATTGATCTTGATTTAGTAAGGGACTTTGTCCACTAAGATGGTCTTGGCAGCAATGCCTTGGCTACTATGAAAATATTATCGAGTTCTTAATGGTTTTCCGCAATTAAATGTTTTATTACCATGCTATTTTATCATGATTGATGTTCCATTGTGATCTATTCCTTATATACTACCATGTTTTATGTCATTGCTCAAGATTTGGATGTTTTAACATTATGTTCATGTTTTTTTAAGTTTAAATGTATATGATTTGTTTTATTTTCCCCATGCTTACCCTTACTGAGCATTTGAGCTCACCATTTATATTTTTTATTTCCCCTAGGATTTAAAGAATGGTTTTAGGTAAGAATACATTAGGGGAATATCTTTATGGGAGATGTTGAAGATCTTTCACCCAGATTAGAAGATTATGTTCTGAGTTTCCAAAGACAGTAAACTATTATGGTCCTTGTGTGTCTGTTTTTATTATGTATTAAGTATTCCAAAAAAGTAATGAAATACCCATGTATGTCAAGCTTTGGGTATCTACATTAATCATGGTAGGTATATATCAAGTTGATCTAGGATAATAACAGTTCTCTATTGTTAAGGATATCCTTAGGTATCAATGAATAAATATTAATATGTTCCTAATGTATGTAGGATTCAAGGAGTTAGTCATCTGGGATTATATAGATTCTAGTTTTCAAAAAGATTATATGAATCTGTAGTCATAATCTATATATTATTTCTTTTTTATGGGAGGATTTGTGATATTGAAGAGTTCAAATAAACTAGTGGTTGATGATTATATAGTAGTCTGTGAGTACATAGTTGATTTTGATACAGCCATGGAAGAAATTTAGAAATGAAATTATTTCTAGTAGATTGATTTGGTATATATAAATAGAATCCCAACATAGTTTACCTTTAAAATTATATAATGGTGGATCTTGAAAAACAGAAATGGTAACACAAACGGGCATAGAAAATACTCTATAAGATTTACCTATTGATTGATTTTTCTCTTATAAGAGATGTTGAAGTAATAAGAGTCCCTAGATAAGAAATTATGTCAGACCCATTGAATGGAGTCCTATATTAACATTAGCATGAGTATCATGGGAGAGATAACAGACTGAATGTTGTTAGCTGTTGGATCTAGTTCATGTAGAGTTTGTTGGAGTCAGTTCCATATAAAAATATTATATGTACTTTATGGTAAATTTTATTTATTTTTATTGATATTAATAAACAGTTTATCACATCATTATTTTCATTCTATGTAACACAACATGTAATAATTTTATAAGATTAGTTGTCTCACAAAATGGTAATAGTTTTTTATAGTTATAATGTGAACAAGGATGGGCCATGATAGTATGCTTAAAAATATGGTATATATTGAGATGAAATCATTTAAGTTATGAAAATTAAATAGGATATCAAGGTTTCATAATCATAAGACATCGAGGAACCATCTCATGGTGTATGCCCATAGTAATATCTAGTGTATGATATTATGAGAACGAGACCTGTAAGTTGGTAATCCATGTTTATATGTGTGATTGGATTTTCCTACATGTGATTGTGTGTATCGATCCATAGATATTATGATCATTATTAATGAATATTATAGGTTGATTATTTTGATGTATTGACATAATATATGACTATAAATCCTCATGGAAAGGAATGATAAGTTAGTTGCATCACTAGTAATATTTCATTAATGAATAATGTGATAAAGGATTTTCCCTTATATTATTTAATGAGAGTAGATATCTTAGGCGCTTTAATAGAAATGATATAGCCTAAATAAATCCATTTACATGGTGTTCTATAGTCAAGTTCAATTTCTATAAACTCAAATAATTAGACTTCGAGAACATAAGTTTATGGGACTGGCATTCAATAGGCTTGATTAGAGATATCTCGGTAAAGAGATTATATTGCATAGGAAAAAACTATATGACATATTTTGTTTGCAACATTAAATTACTGCATTATGAGTGCCTTGGTATATTGGTAACTATTAACCATGGACATTAGGATGATTCACCTCTGTTCACTGATAAAATGACCCAGAGGGTCACACAGTAAGTGTATCTAGAATCTAAATTATATACTATATTATTATTTTTTATTCTACAATTTGAATAAATATTATTCACATGAGTAGTTTAGAAATTAATTATGTTTTCCTGATATCATATATTCCATCAGTAGGTATTCTGGATAATATTTTTGGCGAATGATATTTAATAAATTTTTACTTATTATTTATTGAATATAACATATATTTATTTATTTTAAAATAATGTGGTGATATTTATTTATTAAATAAATAGTAATTATTCAAGTCCGGATAAATATTTTATAGGAATAGGGGACCAAGTTTAATAGTCCAATTAGAAATAATATATATTAAATATAATTTGGATAAATAATATTTAATTTAATTTGAGAGTTTACCACACGATAAGAAATAATTTTATTATTGTTAAGATTATTCACATGAGTTTTGGAAGGGATTAAAAAGCAATAAGTGTGTATGTGAAGTTATTATTTTCCAATTCAAGAGTTATATAAACCTAATTATATTATTTTATTAAGAGATCCAATTCATTTTGTGTTGGTCACAATGAGATCTATATATAATCCTCTCAATGCACTATAGTGATCCCTCCCCATGAATTCTCTCAAGAAAAAAGAGTCATCATCCTCCACCACCACTATCATGTTAATAGAGATCAATGATAACCCTTCCTTGAAGTAATTATCAGGACGATCAAAGGCGAACAATGAATGCATTAGGATCTTCAATGCTAGAAATCAAGGATTCCTACGGTGATGTTTAGAGGTTCATAAAACACGTGTGGATAACCACTAGTAGGTATTTGATCTTGATTTCTATAATTCAATGATAGTAAGATGTAGAGTTGTTATCAGATCCATCAACAATGAAATAATTTCTCAAAAAACCTCTAGTTTTTGAATAAAATTCCAAAATTCTCAATATTAATTTTCAAATTACCTTCTTTTGAGGCTTATGAACCAACATTGTACACATTCATTCCGTTCACTTCACTTTTTAATAGAACCAAAAACTTTTTTAATAATAATAATATTGTTTATTTCTATGAAAACTCAAGATCTTGAGGTACTTGTGTTTAAAATTTCTAGACACTTCCTTCATATTAGATCCCCCATTCCAATATAATATTTTTAATAAGGAATAACATTAAATTTAATAATGTTCCCTTAGTATCTAGTAATGACCTATTATTTATCCACATTACAGTACATATTTCCTTATTTGACCTGTTCTAGAATTAAAAATGTTATGATCTATTTCATCTTATGCGTCGGGAATCTAACATTTATTGGTTTTATCTTTTTAGATATTTTATTAGGAAATTATAATGATAAATACATATTTTGGATGAAATAAAAGTTTACAACTATTTTTTGAGAATATTTTTTATAAAAAAAATCAAAAATAAATTTATATGAAGATACTATTGTAAAATCAATGAAAAATAATGTTTGAGGAGCTGAAAAAATCATTATTTTTCAAATAAGAAATGTAATGTTCGAACTAAATTTTAAATATCAATGTATTCACTTTTCCAAAATAATAATCAATTTCCAATGAAGTTTTTATATGAATAAAATTTTAAAGAAAAAATAAAAATGGGATAAGAGAGAATATAATAACTTTTCATAGATATGATAAATACTTTAGAACATCCCTTAGTATTTTCATGTCTTCATAATTATTTTAGGTGGTTATAGAAGGCCTTACATGATTAAAAAATAGAATAAATAATTAATTCATAAAACTTATTTATTCCACCTCATAATATTTGATATTTTAAACCTATTATACCAAAGATACAGAACAACACTAGAAAATCCCTCATGATTAAAATATGGAATTGAATTATTTGAGTTATATATTTTGAAATTTATCAAACCTATGGTGACCCTAGAACATGTTTGGATGATAAAAGCCTTGTTAGAAAAGAATATTTGTATGATGGGGGAAACTTTATTTGAGTCAGGTGTTTTATGTTAATGGGAGAATAAATTAATTAATATTGAATAAAATGAACTGAATGGATAACTTGAAATAATGGTTTTTAAAGTGGTGTACTAGATTTTTTTCATGGTTCTAAATTGGTGAAACTCATGGGTATGTGGTATTAAATTTAATCTCATATGATTTTTGATTCTCACCTATCTTGTAGTCAATATGCTATGTATGTAGAAATTTCTTGAGATAATATCTTCATATCATTTCATGTATATTTAAAATATAAATCCCCAATAAAAAATCAATTTGTGTTAGCTAGTTTCATTTTTGGATTGTTGGTGAATTTTGGGGACAATTATGAAAATAGAGTAATTCTTTATTTTAACAGTTTTTATTGATTTTAATGATAAACCTTATACTGTAAGAAATTTCTATCCTCTAGTGAATAGTACTTCAAGAAACCATGTTAGTTGTAAATTACCTTAAATTTTTTCCCATTTTTACTAACATATAAGTACAAACATTTATCAAAGGGGACCATAAAATATATATTTCTTATATCTTATAAAATTATGTGAAGATAAAAAAATATAGTTATTATATTATGGTTGTTTATTATAAAGAATCCATATCTTTCATTAGATTATGTATAATATATTTTCATTTTATGAATAGAAGTGGTAAAATCCAAGAACCAAATTGGGGTTCAAAAGAAGATTCATTACCATTTACATTTTAATTTTTTCCCTTGAATTCAATAAAAAAAATTATGTTTTACATTGTTTATCATAGGATTACAAGTAATAGAATTTATGATTATTGCTCAAGGCTATAGATGGATATTTCTTTTAAAACTAAGGTTAAAAATTTTCTCTTGAAAATAAATGAATGTTATAATAATTATGGTATAGACTCTGATGGATAAATGAATGGAAAACATAAGGATTGAGTGAAAATATACTTAAATTTTTTAGGTGATAAGGAATTGTCTGATTATGCTTTCATGGGAGCATCCTCCACAATGGTTTACATGTCTCCAGACCATCACATACATGAATTTTATCATTTATCATAACTTTATGGAGACTAATATATTATCTAATCTCCTTTTTAATGACATATTTCTCCATAATTCTATTACTAGGATGGTGGTACTCTATTAATATTTCAATGACCAAGTAGAATGTGGCATTTTAAAAAACTCACTCCTTTAGAAACTTGAAATTTTAATGTATTTAATATTTTTAAATTCTAGTGACATGAATAATCTTTTATTATTATTATTATTATTATTATTATTATTATTATTATTATTATTTCATACAAATAAAGTAATAGTATATCATGTTTTTTGGGGTTCTTAGAGTGGAAATGGGATCAATTATCCTAATTTATTTTTTATATGTGTATGCGGGTTTCTTTATTGTTGTTTTTATTAAACTCCTTGACCTATGTAATTTATTATTATTATTATTATTATTATTATTATTAAATTTTACTAATTAATTATATGGGGAATACCACCCACTTGATGGAGTTTGAATAGTAATAAAGGGTATCCTTCGGCTCCCATTTTCTATTCAAACGTATCCCTATCATTTGCTGATAATGTCTACACTAATAGTGATGAATCCCATATTTTTATTTCATCTAATATCTACTTATTTCCATATTAACCTCACATAAAAAGTTATTTTTTTAAGGATATGATATTTTAGGATTTCACATGGTCTTGAAGAATCCATAGACTTAAATGTGATATTCAAATGGAATGGTTTGAGAGTGTAGATGTGTGTCGAATACACAATGTGTTATGATATATATATACTAATTATGACTGATGAATTTTTTTAATTTATTAAAATTTTACAACATTAACATAAATTGGATAAATTTTAAATATATGGTTATGGTTACATTCATAGAAATAAATGAATTTATTGTCATATGTTTAGTGATTAAATTAATGAAATCTCAAGGAACTATGTGGTTCATTATTATTGTTAAACCATTGATAAATCTTATTTATATTGAGTATGAATTATGGGGAAAATTATTTAAAATATTTCATTATACCTTAGGGAAATTAATGGTTTAATTTTAATATATTACTTTGTTTATTAAATGAGTACATTTTCTTTAAACGTAATTTCCATTATTATAATTGATATTCTGGTTTATGTTTATTTTTTTTTTAAAAAAAAATAACTGAAATGATTGTCTAAAAGTATTCCATATATATTTTTAAATCATGGGTTATTATGTTGAAATCATTGTATTGCAAACTCTCCCCTCTTTTTGGGTAATTGTTTTTTGTGCAATGTCATTGATTATATCTTATAAAGGTTTCATAAAAGCATCTTGTTTATCATTTGATCAATTTTATAATTAACTGAATAATTATAAATGATGTAGGGTGATTGATTACCATACCACATAAGTATTTTCTTATCATTGATGGTTTAAGAGGATTTGGTTTATATAAAAATTTAGTAAATTTCATTTTTTTCCACTATAGGATTTAATGTGTATAATGACCCAAGATTTTCATATATACATATTTCATCAATTTAGATGAATTTTTCATAAATTACCCAAACACATGCTAGAGTATAGTAATAGATTAATGTCTTTGGAAACATTGAAGCACAAAAAACTAGTCCCTAGGTAAACTACATTATCTTTAACCATGTTCGTTATAATTAGAACCCTTCTTAGACATTTCATATGTAATACAAATCTTCATAACCTAGAGAAAGGAGAACAAAGAAAGGGTAAAATCATATTCTTAGTAGGTTTAAAGAACAGAGACACTTATTCCTGACATGAAAATAAGGGTACGAGAGCCTTATTATAACATTTATAAACTATACCATGCACATCAAATATCATAATTTTGAAACATGGAATAATGATTGATAGTTAAAAACAAATCAATCCTAATCCAATCAAATAACATGAGAAATGAGAGATTAATATTGGAATAATACATTGACTTGTGGCATACACTTATGAAAAGATAATATTTTCCATATTATTCACGAATCACTTCAAAGGCTATCATATTGGAATGGGTTCACTCCCTAAAATATCATAGTAGTCAAGGATCACTCCCAAGAACATCATAGTGTATAATGTACCTTATTTAACTGAGTTCACTCCTCATTCTAGTCCTTTCAATCTCATGAGATATATATTTGTACCCAAATAATTATAGTTAGATATAGATCCCATCCATCTCAAAAAATATAATATTTATGTGTTCTACAAGTTCATAAAAATTCATCATATCATAACCAATGAACTAAAACGGGTTTCATAAACATTTCATCTTATCATAGAATCTACAAAAGTTAAAGGGTTCATAATAATATCATAATTTCATCATAGATTAAACTATAAACTGAATTGAGTTTCATGATATTTCAATCATGGTATAACTTGTGGAAAAGAAGCTTCTTTTATAAAAATGTTTTTTTATTAAACCACTCATAGAAATAAAAATAATTTTATACATGGTTCATATCACCAAAAAATCATAATTTGCATCAAATGACATCATTTTATATAATGAATTCTTTTTTTCAATCATTTTAAAAATTTATTGAGGATAATATCCTTTCCACCCTGAAAAACACATTTTAAATCAAAAGGATTTTAAAAAAAATTCATTGAAAACTACCATGAAAACATTTAAAAGAAGGATTTTAAAATTATTTAAAACATTTATAGGTGAAAATACTCTTAACACAATAAAAACAACTTCTCAAAAATATTGAAATTTTAAAATAATTTCCATTTGAAATCATTTATTTAAAATATAAAATTTCATAAATACTAAGAAAACCATTTTTAACATCTCTAGACCCACACTAATGAATCTTATGATGAAATCATAAAATTGAAATTTTTGGATTTCATGCTAAAAATTGTGAACAAAATTTTCAACAAAACCTTATAATATAAAAGGAAAAGTTTTGATCAATTACCACCTCAATGTCCTTTTAGGATAAGATTTTTATAGAATTTGAACCAACACGTATCAACATGAACTCAAAAACAACTGGTTCATAAAGTTAATCCACATATACCATTATACCCAAATTTTCTTATTTTATATTAGGTCATCAATATTATCCTTCTGAAATAATTTATTGATATAATTCATTCAACATCATTATTTATAACCTAAGTAGAAGTTAGTATAATAATGGTGATCCCAAATTCCTAGTCAGGGTAAACATAAGAATTTACAATTTTATGTCATCAATGAGCATAATATTGAATAAGGATATAAATACATAATAAAAGAGAATGGTGTAATCATAAAAGAAATCATACCCATCAATACACAGTTTACTAAATATGAAAACATTTAAAAGGAAAGAGTACTAAAAAACAATAATCCCGAGCCATGTGATATTAGTATTGATCAAATGAAACATCATAAAACCAGAAAACATAATTGAAACCATTTTTGGAAACATGTAGAGTCGTATTAATAAAACCCATTATAAACCATTTTAAATGGATAAAAATACATTTGATGTCCAGTATAATCATTACCCAATGCATTAGATCAGTATCTAGGAACACCCATCAATTAAGATGTAATGGACTTACCAGGATCATTATGAAACACAATCAATTAAGATATAATGGTCTTACCATGTTCTATAAAGAACAACCAATGTTATGATAAAATGGGCTTACCTGGTGCCACTCAGACCCCCTATTTTTCTAGTATAATTTCCAAGAGCCATAATATGAAAAGAGTACCTAGTGCTTTCACTTCATAATAAAAATCATAAAAAAATGATTAATATTTCATAACCTTAGTAACCAATGTAAATGAAATTGGTATCATATCAATCACTTGATAACATGATAAACCTGTGGGAAATAAATAGGTTCCACAATAATCCCTTTGAAACATGATTCACCCATGAAAAATGAACATTCTCCATAACAATCTCATAGAAAGAATCATTTTTCATGTAGAGAAAGAATGAGGATGGTTTTAATAAAAAATATCCCCATTGGCGGATAATTAACAAAATTATTTTTTGATTTTCATGAATGTAAATACCATTAAAATATCAATAAAATTATTTGAGGAAGATTCCATTTTAATTCTGAAATATCAATTTCCAAATTATAAAATATTATGAAAAAACCATTTTCTTTGAAAATATCCATATAAACATATAATAGAATATTTTAAAATAATTTAATTTTTTTAACATAAACCAAATTTTAATATCCTTCCCATTGATATAATGTTTTAAATATCATTTTCAACAAAAAATTAAAACATTTTTAGAGGACATTGTTTTGAAGGAATGCTGATTTTTGACTAAAGAGAGAAATGAAGTCCAATTTTCTTAAACAAAATCAATAATTTTATTTAAAAACTAGTGTAAATACTGTACAATTACATGAATATATCATGAATAATCATAGTAAAAGATATTTTATATTAATTATATGATTTCAACATCATATAATTAGTCATACACATTCTTGATAAACAATTTGATAGTAACAAAAGTCTCTTTGCACTTTGATAACATTGAATCAAGATTCCCATGAAATAATATAATTATAATAATTATATTCATGAAGTAACATGTAAAAGGTTTAGAATGTACACATCATAAAGGAATTTGGGTGTATAAAATTAGTTATATCTCAAAGAAGGTTAATTGAGACAAAATCCCCTTAACGCTTTTGTGACATTAAAATAGTTGAACCCTTGATATAGAGATCATAAAAATTATATAAAAATTTAATTATATTTAAGAAATATATTCATAAAATAAATTCATGTGAATAATATACACCACACAAAAAAAGTGGTGATGAGGGCATCTATCTCAAATAAATTAATGTAAGAAAAGAAAAAACCTTACATCGCAATTCTTTTTGGTTGATCCTTTTTTAACTTCATATATAATTGTTTTAAAGAAGTTATTAACTTATAAAAAAATATTAATATCTTAATATAATATATTATTTTATTATGACCTTTTATTACCCATTTATTCTCATTTCATGGTAAACATTACATTTTAGGTAATAAAAACTTTTTCGTATATGTTTTCACTTGATTTTTTTATATTCTTAGTTTAAATATATATTTAATAATATAAAAAATTTAAAAGATTATATAAATATCATATATAATCATTTTATATTTATTTATAGTAATCTATAAAATCTTGTGATATAAAATGAAATACACCGTTTATGGAGACATTAAGTCGTACTTATCCGTGAATATTGTTTTTTTTCTTATCATTTAGAATGAATTACATATAATTAATAAATATATTATTATTTATTATAATATTTTTGTTATATATATCACATATTTCTATTAAACTCATCCTTAACATATTTCATGTAATTTGTGACTGAATCACATCACTTCATGAGGAGGTAGTCCGTCATACACATGAATGACTTTATCATAATCCCATGAAATGGAAAGTATGAAGTTAGGAGTTATATAATAATTATATAATAATAAATAAATAATAAAAATCATATATATCAAATATAAAAAATTATTCCATCATTATTACCATCCATGAAAGGTGTACTGGAAAAATGAACGATATCGTTTTACGAGGTGGTCGTATATCGTACACACGAACGAGGATTTTGTAATCCATTTAATGTAAGTCTGTGCTGTTATAGGTCATAACCTATGCATTAAAACATCATAGTATATATATAATACTTGTTTTATTATATATATATATATATAATTTAATGGGTTTGAGGAAGAAGTAAAATAAAAAATTTTGTTGAATGTTACCTCTTCGTCATGGTAATCATATATGGTTTGAACCAAAGGTAATTATTGGTTTATTGTATAACCATGTGAGGACTTATAGGATGATATGAGGGAATTTTGGAAGATAATTCTGTAGCTTCTGGATTAGAAAAATGGCTTCATAGGTGTGATGAACTGATGGGAGTGAGTCCATTTTATAGTTCAAGAGTAGTGAAATTATTGTAAATACTCCAAATTATTTACTATTTTTAGGTCTCCCTTACCTAATGTGATTTCAAAAATTGAGTAATAATGGGAGATAGGGATTATTTGGTCGATACACACATCCACAATGCGTAATAAATATATTTTTTTTAAAAAATATTTTAACTCATGTGTTTCCCTATTTGTTTCATTTTAGTTTTTCATTAAGGTAACTAGATTTATAACCAAAGTTATTTTTCCATTAAGAATAAATTAATGAGATAAAAATTTCATAATTTAGAACTAATTATTTTAAATCATTAATCCAGATTATAAAATTAAAAATCCAATGTGGATTGGAAATTAATTTTAATAGAAGAACATGTAATGCACAAAACCCATGATTTAAACCCATCTATTTCAATATTATTTTTACTATTTATGGGTTATTATATTCATTATTAAATATTATTTGGTCCATGAATGGTTCATAATTTACAATTATTAAAAAAATCACTGTAGATAATATATTTTTTTAGAAATTTTAAATCATTTGATAAAATATCATTTAATATAAAATAGGATTATTTTCTATTTTGAATTTTTTTATTTAATTTGAATTAAAAAATATCATGAAAATAATTTAATTCAAATATATTAATTTTATACAAATTTATCATGATAAATTCAACTACATAAATAATTTAATACAAAAATTTATTCTATTTACCATGATTTTTATATTTTTAGTATCATTTATTTTATTTTATTATTAACAATATAATCCAAGAATTGGTGTTTCTTAAGAATTTAATGTAACTATACTATCTATAAAAATTAAAAATAAATTATTATGATATAGAAGGAATTTTTATTTCAAAATAATTTTTATAACTAAACCTGTTTAGTTTTCCTAATCCCCAATGCTTTATATAAAATAAGAGGATGAAAGGTATATTTTTATGTCTTTTTTCTTTTCTTAACTTATTATATGGGTCACTTTCAAGAATAGGTGTCTCAAAAAATTATAAATTTATACACTATGTTCATAAGAGTCTAAATATGTAAATCCAATGACTGTTGTAAATATTTTGTGTCATTTAATACACCTTATATTCTAATATTAACCCTTACGTGTCATAATTTTTTACTTCACTCTAATTAACAATAATTTTTTTTTCTGTAATCACATTAATAAAAAATTAAGTTAATATTATCAGATAGTATAAATTATTCTGATTAAAATTTTGGAATCCAATTTTTTAGATTCAATTCATAGAAGTGGAAGAATTTAATATAAAATTAATCATGTAAATTTGAATAGAAAGTGATTTTTTAAATTGAAATACTTCAAAATGTCACAATTTTTCATTATAAAAAGTATATATGAATTTTTTTTCCAATGAACTATATTGGATTATTATAATTACAATTTTACTTTTATGAATTTTAAATTAGATAAAAATATTGTTTACCTTTGTAAATAGCTTTGGTGAAAAGACAGTTTTCAGTTTAAATTATTTATTTTTCAATATTCATAAAAAATAGAAGCTTTTGAGAAAAATCTATAAAAAAATTTACCCTAAGATAATTTTTTTATTCTAATTAAAAATATTAATTTCATATGAACAAATAAAGATAATAAAACTATAAAAATCTTATCTTTAACTAAGGTCGCAATAAAAAGGCGACAAAACTGTTTTTTAGAAGAAATATGAAATTAACACTAAAATTGGATTTATTTTTATATATTTTATAGAAAACACATAAGATGAATGTTAAATATTATATTGAATGTATTGTATAGAAATTTAATTAATATTGTCTAATAATAGTTTTTTTATTTTACTGGTATAAAACACATTTGTACTCTTTTAAAAAGTTGTTACAAAAAAAAATATTGACCTTATTTTATAAAGGGGTTTTAGTTTAGTTTATAATTAATTGGTCAAAAAGAATTCATTATATATATATATATTTGAAAATATATATTTTTATAATTTCGTTAATCATTTTCATTCTCTTGATTTTAATGGTTATGTGATAACTACCAAGTTAAATAATAATAATAATAATAATATTTTATTTTTTTGTAAAACCTTGTCTGGAATCTAACACAATATATTAAAGAAACCTGTTGTCAAGTGTATCATAAGTAAAAATGAGTGTTTCATGTACTGTAATATAAAATTACTGATTCATTTCCATTATCTTTATAATATAACAATATTCTATTAAAATTTCTAATTGTTAAATCCCCCCCCCTTTAAAAAATTGTCTTCACATAATTTGAACCTTATCCTGGTAATCAAAGGTTTTAATTTTGAAAATACTTTTTTTGTAAGCCCAAATTATAAAAGGGTTACTAAAATAGCCTCTTAATAAAATGGAATGGGAATTCAAAAGGTCATAAGAGAACAATGGTTGAAATTTAAGGAAAATGTCAACAATTATAGGAAGTGATTATGGTCATTGATCACAAGAAAGTGAATTATCCATGAAATGTTAAGGGCCTAAAAAATATAAATATGTTATGATTCAAAATACAATATATTCATCAGAATATAAGGTATTATATAATGTTTTTTTCTTCAATATTCATTTTATTGAGTGGAGGAATTCATTTACCATCTTCACTAAGAGAATAATGGATATATACTTACTTGGTTAGAATAATTTCATGATTTTGTCAATTTACACGACATTCTCATCTTTTAATCCATATTATGAGTATTCCAAATCAATTTTTAGGACCAGATGAGCTAAATACTACTTTTAAAGAATACATAACCAAAATGGGATATCCAAGATACTCCACCTATATTTATAATTATCTAAAACCAAAATATTTTACTCATTGTAATATAATTACAAAAATTAATAAACCATCATATGATACATTAATATTCAAAAAGTAATACCTAATGTTAAATCCTAAGAATTCCATAAATAAATATCCTTAAAAGTTTCGAAAAAATTCGTACATAGTTCAAAACAAAAATATTAGAAGGATTTAATCATATTTTATTACAAGATAAGTAATACAATATTCATCAAATAAAATACCATATGTTTCTGAATTATACATAATCATTACCTATAAAAGTTTCTTACTATCCTAAAAATTACATAGTACAGTGGTAAGTGGGAAACCCCTATTGTTCATTGGTCGTGGTTTCAAGCCACACTGTTTTTTGGATGTAATGGGTTGTCATCCAGAATATGGGTTTTCCTTTTTTCATTAAACATTCTAACTAATACATACCTAGGTAACACTTCATGTTTCCTTAGGGGTAAAAAATACATCAACCCAAAAAATCATAAAAATGCCATTAGAAAACTCAAATATTTTTACAACTTAAAATCCTCAAAAGCGGTGTATATGACATTGAACTTATGATCAACCTTAATTTTATTGTCTGATGATGGTATCTATATCTCTTAAGCTAATGTCACATAAAAACAACATGATATCCAATTTTACATAAACCAGCCTCTGATACAGGCTAAAAAATCCGAAGAACCATACTCCCAGATCCTATGCTAAAATAAAAAACTTTATATTTCTCTATTTGATGTATGTGAATATGACCCAATTTTTTCATCAAACCCATAAAACTTTGAAAGGAACAATTTGATCACTTATAGACTCATGAACCTTTTATGTTTTGATATTTATAGAATTAGGACCAAGTCATGTCAACATCTACTCATAAACAAATGGTTCATAAATATGAACAACATAACTCATTATACTCAACATTTCTTATTTCACATTGGGTCATCAACATTATCCTTGTGAAATAATTTATAGACATATTCATTCAACCACAATATTTATAACCTGTAGAGAAGTAAACATAATAAGGGTGACCTCAAATGATCAATAGTGGTAAACATAATCATTGATAATTGAATGTACCAAATGAGCATAATAGTGCATAAGGGTATGAGTACATAATTGTAGTGCATGAGGGAATCATAAAAGAACTCATACCATTCAATACCTACATAATCCAATATACAAAAATGGAAAAGGAAAAAGTCATAAAAATCAATATTCATGATCCATGTGATTTCAATATTCATCAAATATGACATGAAAACCCCTATAAATTAATTGAAATCCTTTTTGGTAACTTGGAAAAAATTATTCAAAAAAAAATAAAATTTTTAATTGGAAAAACAATACATACAACTTACAATATATTCATTAGACAATGTATTGGATCACTATCTACTTCCACGCACTAATTACATTGTAATGGGATTACCTGATGCTATCTAGGCCACCCCATTTTATGCTATAACGGGTATACCTTGCAATATTTGGTCCACCCCACCTTAAGATGTAATGGTCTTACCTGTTGCTATCTAGACCACCTCATTTTTTATGTATAATTTCAAATATCAACAACATGAATAAAGTATATTTATATTTGACTTCATTATAATACTCATAGAAAAAATAATTATTCTTTCATTGCCTTATTAACTGACGGAAAATAAATTGGTTTCATATCAATCTCTTTAAATCATTATTAACCCACGAAAAATAAAATGGTAAAATAATAATCACTACTAAAACTATTACATCTACAAACGCATCTATACCAATGGTTTGTAAAAACTATTGGTATAGTTCCCCTTTCCCAACGGGTGGGCCAAACTGTTGGGAAAAGCCCACTATATGGCCACATTTCCCAATGGATTAGAAAAAACTATTGGGAAATGGTATAAATTACCCAAGGGTTATCCCCAACCATTAGTAAAATCCCACTTTAAGGCCACTTTTTCTAATGGATTGGCCAAACCGTTGGGAAATCCATACCCTTTCCCAACGGATTTTCCAAAACCTTGGGAAAATCCCACTTTGAGGCCACTTTTAGCAATGGTTTGGCCTAACTGTTGGGAAAAGACCACTTTAAGGCCACTTTCCCAATGGTTTGGCCAAACCATTGGGAAATACATACCCTTTCCCAACATTGTTTCCAAACCATTGGGAAAATCCAACTTTGAGGCCACTTTTCCCAATGTTTTGGCCAAACCATTGAGAAATCCATACCATTTCCCAATGATTTGGCCAAACCGTTGGGAAAATCCCACTTTTAGGCCAATTTTCCAAATAGTTTTGACAAACCATTGGAAACTACATACCCTTTCCGAACGGTTTGGATGAACCATTGGGAAAATCCCACTTTGAGGCCACTTTTCCAAACAATTTGGCCAAACCATTAGGAAAGGGTGGGTAACTATCACAATGGTTCTCAAAACCATTGGGATAGGTACCCTTATTTTTTATGAATTCTTTTGTCAAATATCATCAAATAAATCAATATATAAATTACATATAAATAAATAAATATATATATATATATCCAAATATATTCACAAACGTAATTGTAGCATTGTGGTAAAGTCCCTGATATATAACTGAGAGGTTGTAGGTTCAAACCAATGTGGTAACATTTTTTTAATATAGGTATACCAACGTTTTCTACAACCGTTGGGTGATTTGGTGTGGGGATAGACTTATACCAATGGTTTGGGGAAACCTGTTGAGAATGGCATATCCCAATGGTTCTCAAACCGTTGGGAAAGACCTACACCAACAGTTTTCAAACCATAGCGATAGGTCTTTCCCAATGGTTTTCCCCAAACTATTGGGATAGGTTTATCCCCATGCCAAATCACCAAAAGATTGTCCAAACCATTGGTATAGGCTATAACAATGTCCTGGGGACCTATTCCAATGATTCGAAACCATTGGAATAGGTACTTTTTCTATTAGTGAATCGCATTGAAGAAGGATTAACTTTTGGATATTAAATAGGATCCATATCAATCTCATTGAAACAATCATTATCCTTCCAGAGAAATAATGAGGTTGATATTAACATAAAATATCCTAAATGTAGGACATGTGAAAAAAAGGTTTCTTGATTTTGTGAAATAGATATACCGTTAATATATCATTAAAAACATTTTGAGGAGAATAAACTTTTCATTTGGGAAATCTCATTTTCATTGAGAAAACAATTTGAAAACCATTTTTATTGAAAATAACAATTAAAACATAAAAATTAATATCTTAAAATAAATAAATAAACTCTATAAAATCCTTTTAAAAACTTATTTCCCATAAAATTGAACAATAATTAACATTTAAAAATATTTTTAAAATATTTCTAGAAAACATTGTTTTGAATGAACATATATTTTCTCCCAAAGAGAGAAATGAAGTTGGATTTTCTTAAAGAAACATTATCAAAACATTTATGAACCAAATATTATAAAAAATTTACAATTAATTCAAAATATCAGTAACAATTGGTATATAATACAAATCATAAAAAATATATGATTTTAACATCAAAGAGTTAATCATACTCAATCCTGATAATTATGAGATTGTGACAAAAAAATCTTACCACTTAGGTAATATTAATTCATAATCCTAATGAAATAGTATCATTTATTATATCATATAAATATGAATATTACTTGTATAAAATTTCAAAGCGGAATAATATTCACCTCATAATTGATGATTGGTGTATAACAGAACTTACATCTCAAAGAAAGAAAATTGAGACAAAAATTCATTAACGCTTTGGAAAAAATGAATCCATAAACTCCATGAAATTGATATCCTAAAATAGATATTCAAATAACCATAAATAATAGGATAATATTCATAAAATACATTTATAGAATGTATAAAAACCACTTAAAAACAAGTGGTGAATAAGGTATACATCTCACATAAATAAAAGTTATTTAAGAAAAACTATTATCACATAATTCCTTTTGTTAGAACATGATTAAAACTCTTGAAATATAGTTTTAAACACATCATTAACTTATTAAATAACCATATTAATATTTTTAATATCATATATGATTTTCTTAGTATATTTTATTATTTTTTTTATAAATAATTCCATGTAAATGTTATGTTTCGGGTAATAACTACTTTGTTTCATGTATATATTTTGACTTGAAATTTCGGCACTCTTAATTATATAATTGTTACATACTCTCCTTAATGTAAAAAATTATATAAATATCAGATATATATATATATATATATTAAATGGATATGTATTTATTTTAATCCATAAAACATTTTGATAGGAAATAAAATGTATTGTTCATGGAGATGGTAGGTTATATGTACGCATGAACGTTGTTTCCATTTTCTTGTCATTCCGAATGAAAGAAAATGATTGATATATATATATATATATTATCATCACAATATAATATTTATTACATATATATCACATATCATTTTTAAACTCATCCTTAATAAATTCAATATAATGTGTGAATGAATCACATCGCTTTGTGATGGAGTAGTCCACCATACACACAAAAAATGATATACTATTCACAAAAAATAGAAAGAATTTAGGAATGTTTTTTTATAAAAGATAAAGAATAATAATTAACACATTAAAAACATTTATATATTATATAAAAATTATTTACATAATTATGTCTATCCTTTAAGGGCGGTAATTGAAAAATGAACAAAATCAATTAGTGAGGTCATAGTCCTACATACAAACAAACGATGATTTCCAAACCTATTTGATGGATATGTTTATATGGTTGTATTTACTAAAAATATAATAAAAACATATAGTTATATATATGATACCATGGTTATTATATGAGAAATAAATAATAATAATTCCATGGGTTTTTTTGAAACAATAATACTGAAATGTTTGTTGATGAAAGTTACCACTTCTTCATGTAACACCATTTTGTTTGAACCAAAGGCATTCCATGGAATGTTTAATGCAGAAATTTAGGCTTCTAGGATGATATTTGGGATATTGGGATGTTATTTGGGTATAGTTTGTATGATCCAAATGTCTTTGGAGGTATGAATTGGGGCTTAGAGCGAGTGTCTTTTTATAGCGGCGTACGAGTGGCATTCGTGTAAATAATCAAATTTATTTACTATTCTGAGCTCTCCCTTACCTCATGTCCCTCCAAAATTGAATAATAATTTATTTTAGGGATGTTTGTTTTCTAAAAATGAATCTAATAAATAAAAAACATTTTTAAATTTTTTTTTCATTAACCCCTATGTTTCCTTATTTTTTCATTTGGGAATTTCATTAAGGTAATTGGTTTTATAACCTATGTAATTCATCAAATTAATAATAAATTAAAGTGTTAGTTTTTGTAATGTTTATACCCACTAATTATAAATATTATATCCAAATTATAAAGTAAATCTCATTTGATTTAGAAATTTATTTTAACAGAAGAACATTTAACAGGAAAAACATTGCTTTACCACTAATCGTGACAACAATACATTTACCATTTATGTGTCAATATATTCATTATAAAATACTAATAGGTCCCGTAATGGACCATAATATATTTTTATTAACATTTAAAAATTAATTTACCGATTATATAATTTTATGTAATTTTACATCATTTAAGAAAATTTCATTTATTATAAAATAACATTAATGTTAATTTTGATATTATTTACATTATTTAAATTAAAAAAATATCAACACAATAATGGAATTAAAATATATTAAGTTAAAATATTTTTTATAATGATATATTAATCTACAATGCTAACAGAACACAAAAATTTATTCTACTTACCTCACTTTTAATATTTTTGGGTCATTTGTTTTATTTTATTATTAACTAAATAATTCATGTGTTAGTGTATCTTAAGTATTTAATGCAATTATTTCATCTATATAAATTAAAGAAAAAATATTATGATAAATAAAATTAATTTATATTTAAAAATAATTTTTATATCCAAACCTATGTAGTTTTTCCTTATCCCCAAAGCTCTATAGAAAATAAAAGGAAGATAGGTGCAATTTTTTGTCTTTTTCATTTATTAACTTATTTAATGGGTAATATTCATTAATATGTTTCCCATAATATCATAAATTTCGTCCACAAGGTCAATATATTTCAATAAAATGGATGTCATACATTTTTTCTTGAATTATACATATTATTTTCTAAGATTAACCATTATGTGAACTAATGTTTACCATAATCAATGTAATCAATTTTAATTTATTTCACTCATGAAATTATACAAGTTCCAAGTTTAACTTATTAAATAATATAAATTATACTTATTAAAACTGTTAAATCCATTTTTTAAAATTCAATTCATATAATTGAATAAATTTAATTTAAATTTAATCTTACAAACGTGACGATAAATCGAGTTTTTAAAGTTCAAAAGTTCAAAAGTTCACAATGTTTTTATATCAAAATTCAATATGAAAATTATTCCACTAAACTATATGGGATTATTATATTTTTTATTGAACAAATTTTAAGTTTAAACTTATTCAAAATATAATTTTACTTCTTAAATAATTAAGGTGAAAATGCAGTTTTCAATTAAAATTAAGTATTTTTCACTATTTATAAAAAATAAAAACATTCCAAAAAAATACAAAAAATTCATACTAAGATAATTTCGGTTTCATTTTTCAAATATTAAGTTTATTTTTATATAAAAATAATAAAATTTTAAAAAATTACTTTTAGATAAATGCACCATAAAAAGGTGACAAAACAACATTTTAGAGAAACAATATGTATTTTAAGAATAAAATTTGATTTATTTTTATCTATTGTGTGTAAAACACATAAGACGGTTGTTAAAAATTATACTGAATATATTATATATAGATATCATTAATATAATCCAAAAAGTGTTTTTTTTTTATTTTATTGGTATCAAACACACGTGTGAACATTTAAATAGTTTTTTATAAAAATATTACCTATTATTTTAAAAAGGGTTTCATTTTCATTTCAATTTAATTGGTCAACAAATAATTAATAAAATATAATTGTGTTAACACATTTTCAAAATTTAGTTCACCATGTCCATAAATCCATTTCAATTTATACGTGATAACTATAATTGTATATTATAATATTAATTGTATAATGTTGTTCGATTAAACATCGTCTTATTTTTAAACCAAGCTATTAAAGAAACCCATTGTTTCATGTATCATTGGATAAAATGAGAACTTCATATAACACAAGATAAATCTACAATTTCATCTCATTTATGTATTAAATCATAATTTTATTCTTCCAAAATCAATTACTATTACATAATTACGTTAAAATAACCTTGAAAACTTTTAAGAAAAACTTGAAATAACTAAGTGGTCATGAAAGAGGGAAATTTTGTTCATATTCTTCTTGTAAAATATAATGATTCATTTATCATTTTTGAAAAAAGATAAACATGAATTAATCAGAAAAAATCATGAATATTTATTTCAATCCATTTTATTTGAATCAAAATATTGGTAAAATGTCATTAAAAATAATAGAATAATAATAGAACATATTTAAATTTTTTTTAGAAAACATTGTCTTCGATAAAAATTGATTTCATACCAAATAGGGAAATAAAGTAATATTTTTGTAAAAACAATCTCAATTATATTATGTACCCTATAGTTTAAAAACTTTAACAATATATGAAAACATCATTAATAAGAAGAATAGATTAAATTTCACGATTTTCATAAGATATAGACAATAATATTTTATCATAGGAAACATAATCATAAACAATCTTGATAAATGATTTAATAGCAACATAAAATCTAATCCACATTAGAAATCTTGAATCATAGTCCCCATGAATTAATAAAACAAAACAAAACATATAGTATCATTATGGTTAATAAATTGAAAATATTACATGTCTAATGGTCTATATATACACATTTTAATAGATTATATGTAGACAACATAATGTATGTCTCGGAAAAAGAAAATTGAGAGAAAAATAGCATACCACTTTTGTAATATTTTTAATCATAATATAAAATAAATAAAAACATCAATTAAAACTTTAAATATCATGAATATAATGTAATTCATGATTTAAAATGTTATATGGGTTGTTAATATACCATCGAAAAGAAATGAGTAGTTAATCTTCATATGTCACTCAGAAATAAAAGAGACACTAGAAATATTGTACATTAAGTATTTACATATATAGAACACATTAAAAAAAGAATTATAATAAATATATTTTAATTTTTAATATATTAAAGAACTATATTTATATATACCATATCATATATGATTTTAGTATGACCTTTTATTACTATTTATTATCAA
Organism: Viscum album; assembly: GCA_963277665.1. Taxonomy (NCBI): domain Eukaryota; kingdom Viridiplantae; phylum Streptophyta; class Magnoliopsida; order Santalales; family Viscaceae; genus Viscum; species Viscum album. The sequence continues at coordinate 680,355,036 of OY728139.1, read as the reverse complement.
TTTCATGTTATACTAACGTTTCAGGAAATAACTGCTTTGTTTTTCGAGTGTGTTTTGACTTTTTATTTACGGCCCTCTTAATTTGACCATGATTTAAAAATATAAATAATTTATAAGATGATATTAATATAATTTATATTCATAATATTTTTATTTTGAATAATCCATAAAATTTAGTTGTATAAAATAAAATACATCGTTCATGGAGACGGTAGGTCGTACGTATGCATGAACCCGATTTCTATTTTACAATCAGGTAAAAATAAATAATCCTAAATTATATATTATCATTGAAAAAATATATTTTATGTCACATATATCACATGTGTTCAATAATCAAATCCTTAATACCTTATTTTAAATCATGAACAAATCACATTGCTTCACAAGGTGGTAGTCCACCGTACACACGAACGACATTATCACGTTCCCAAAAAATAAAATGAATGAAGTTATGTGTGATATAATAATTCAAAAATAATAAAAATATTAGATATATTATATATAAATAATAAATCCATAATTATTTCCATCCAATATATGTGGTAATCGAAAAACAAATGACGTCAGTTCACGAGGTGGTAGTCCACCGTACACACGAATGATGATTCAATAATAAATTTGATGAAATTGTGTATGGTTTTAGGTCATAAACTTAACATAACAATATATAAATATATTTATAATAATTATGTTTCTATATAATCATGTTTATATCATATCTTTAGTCTGTTGAAAAATAAATAAAATAAAAATGCTCATTGATGAAGGTTACCTCTTCTTCGAGTATCCTCATTAGGTTTTGACCAAAAGCATTCCTAGGTTAGATTTATTCCCCAAATAAGGGTTATATGATTATGGTGATGAATTTGGAAATTTAATGGGTTAGGATTTTCTTAACCTAATGGTTTTACAGTGTCGAAGATGAGATGATATGGGTTGGCCTTTTATAAGTGAGGTGAGTGACATACTTGTAATTGTTTTGTAAGATAGAATTACACCTACATTTTATTCACTCCAAAAGTATCTACTAATAGATAAATATATATTATTATTGGTAAAATGATTAAATATTGCCATTAAATTACTTTTTGACAATTTTTGTTTCATTTTAAAACCTTATCTTTTATATTTAACCCACGATAAAACAATTTTTACCTTCACCGTGATACTTAATTTTTACCACAATCATTAATAATATTAGTTAAAAATTATTTTAAATTATTTTATAATATAAATTATTCTTATAAAAAATACTAATATTATATTTCCAACTTCTATCCATAGAAATAGAAAATTTTAATTTATAAATAATCATATAGACACGATGAGAATCTGTGTTTTTAAATAGAAAATGTTCAAAGGCATGAAATGATTTAGCATCAAATTTAAATATGAAATTGAATCCAATTACATAAATTATATTAATGTATTGATTATTTATCTAATTTAATTTTAATATAAATTTGAAATATAATTTTACTATATAATTAAATAAAACAAATTGACACTTTTCAAATAAAATTCAGTATTTTTCATTATTCATCCAAAAATGTATCTTTCCAAAAAAATAAATAAAATATTCACCGTCATATAATTATGATATTATGATTTAAATAATTAATTTTATTTTAACAATTTAATAATATAAAAGTGATAAAAAATAAATTTGGCATTGTGCGCTAAAAGAAATAAAACAATTTTTTTTAAAAATAGTATTTTTGAATCTCTAAAGACATCTCTAAAATTAATATTACATGTTATAAATATTTTTTCACTAAATAAATCCATTATAAATTATATTCAAAAATTATTTATTACTATCCATCATAATATGTTTAATGTTTGCATTGTAATGATCAGGTTTAATAACTATATTAAAAATAAATTCCATGATTTGGTTAAAACTCAATGTGTGACGTAAGATACCCCCGTATTGCTTGTACTATGATTTTAAATTGGTGTTTCGGGTATCACACATTGTCATGGAATTTTAATTTGTTCAAATAAAAAATAAAAAAACCAGGGGGTTACCTTCCAAAACCCTAAAAATAAATATCACCTACAAAATTCATCACTATGATATAAATAAATGAAGGCTATTCTACCTCATCATGTCATCAAGTTACCACATTTTTCTCTAGAACTATTTGTTTTTTCATAAAACAATAACCATTTTAGTGGTCTTATTTCATAGAACTCTTACTATACGATATAGAATCTCCACTGGTTGTTCCTCATAAGAAAAATCTTTATTTAGCTGATTAAACTTTGAGTTCAGAACTTTTGAATGGTCATGTGTGTATTTCCCTAGGAGAGATACATGGAATGCATCATGAAGATGATATAAGATTAGTGAAAAATTAAAATGATAATAAATGGTCTTAATATGATAAATAATTTCAATGGTTATGATATATCTATTTGTTAGTTTCCATTCTTTCTGAATATCAAATATTTATTCCATGGATAAACTATTAGAAATAACTTGTTACAAAAAACAAATTCTAGATCACACTGGTGATTATCATAAAACATTTTCTACCAAATCTAATATTCCATAGTGTGTTTCCATATTTCTCTTAACTTACTTTCCATTTCATCAACTATCTCAGGTCCCAATATCTTTCTTTCTCCAAATTCATTCCATCATGTTGGAGATCTACATTCATTTTTATAGAGGTATTCATAAAGAGACTTATGAATGATTCAATGGGAGCTACTTTTGTAATAAAATTTTACTAGAAGAAGGTGTTTATCCCAACCACCATTGAAATTCAACTAAATAGATCTCAATGTATCCTTTCTGGTTTGAATTGTTCACATAAACTTACCATCTTTCTAGGGTTGATATGTAGTTCTAAAACTCAACTTCGTATCAACAAATTTCTGAAGACTTCACAAGAACATTGAGGTAAACCTCAAATCCTGATCCCACACAACTGAATGTAATACACCATGAGACCTTACCACCTCTTCAATTTATATCCTGGGAATAAGATCAATAAACTAGTATTCCATGATAGCGATGAAATGTGATCATATAGTAAGGTGATTGAATACCACAAAAATAACATGATTCCTTTTAGATATTTTGGGGTGTACAATGAAAAAATCCATGGTGATATTTTCGCATTTCCATTTTGGTATTGGTAGTGGATGTACCATCCCCATACACTATTGTATTTCATCCTTAACATACTAAGATTCCAAGAACTAAGATACAAACTCTATGATATATCCCTTCATTTTAGCGCACCCGTAGTATTATTTCAAATACTTATATATCTTGGTACTTCTATAATGAATAGAGAATGATGAACAATGAGCTTCCTCTAATAACATGTTATTAAAATCTAGTATAGAACACATACATGGTTCCCAAACATTATCATTCCATCATGAACAATTCTAAGATGAGGAACATTCCAAACATTATTTTGTAGCTCTACATCTTCCTTATTCCCCTCATTAATCTTCACATTGATAGATGGTTGAAAATTCAATTGAGAAACATTAGATTATTCCCTTTTATTCATCATTTATAGATACCTCCATTGGAAATTAAAAAATATTAGATCTGATGTAATACACTTCATGGATAAGAAAACATGTTCCTTTTTACTTAATGCATCATCCAATGTGTTTTCTTTCCTAGGGTGGTGATTTATTAATATTTCATAATAATTAATCATGTATAACCATATTATTTGGAACATATTCAACTCATTTTCTGTGAATATATACATTATAATTTTATGATTATTATATATATCAGACTTTTCTCTATAATGATTATTCCTCCATATCATTATGTATAAAAATTACTTAGTAAACTCGAAATCCTATGTGGTATAATTTTTCTCAGGAATATTTAATTTTCATGATGACTAAGTTAAAAACATATCATTCTATAAAACAAAACATCCCAAACCATTCTTGGATGAATCACTATATATTACAAACCCTTGCTCGTGATAGTGTAACGTAAGAATAGGTGCAATGACTATCCTTATATTTAATTCATTGAAATTTTCTTCAAATTCATCATTCTAGAGGAACATGTCTCCTTTTCGAGTAAACATGGTTATAGGATTATATTTTCATGAGAAATTCTCCACAAAAAATTGATAATATATAGAGAAACTATGAAAACTATGGATCTTAGCCACTTTGGTTTGTCTGGTCCAATATTCAATAGACTCTACCTTTTCTGGATCTGCTGATATACACTTTCTTAGGATTATGTGACCCAAAACTGAAACCTTTTGTAGAAAAAATTCACAAATTCAAAATTTTTAATATAGATTCTCCTTCTTTAGGGTCTATAGTACAAATCACAGGTGTTATTCAAGATCTTCTTTGCATATTGTGTAAAGAAGAATATCATCTATAAAGAATATCAGAAATTGATCAAGGTAATATCTAAAGACTATTTTCATGAAATCCATGAGGATAGTGGGGGAATTATTAAGACCAAATAGAATCACTACATATTCATATTGTCCATACCTTTTATGGAATACTTTCATGGGTATAACCTCATTATTAACCCTTAATTGATGATTTCCCGAGTGAAGGTAAATCTTGGAAAACTATTGAGATCAACATATATGATCAAAAAATCATCAATAAATGGAATATGACACTAGTTTATAGTTGTGATATTGTTCAGCTCCTGATAATTAATGTAAAGTCACATTGATCCACCTTTTTTTAACTAAACAATAGGCAAGCCCTAAAGAGACACTCATGGATAAATGAATCTCGCGTCAATGTTCTCCTGGAGTTTCTTGTTTTATGCATGCAACTCAATCGGGCCATTCTATTCGAAATTGGTGTTTCACCATGTATGGGTTCTATATAATACACTACATGATGACTTAGTGGAAGACAAGGAAACACTTTTAGAAAGACATCAAAAACTTCCCATGCAATATGCATGTTATCAATGTAGAGTCTCTCACAAACTATATGAGATAAACACCCCTATTGAATAGGAATTACGAACCATACAATGGATGTGGTCTCTGTTTGAAGTTCATACATCTCATAACATTAAGTTACTGAAAACAAGGAAAAGGTGTGTAAGTACTCCTACAAGATCTTTGAAGTTGATATAAAGCATTCCTACTAGTCCATTAAGGCGAATGAATGAAAATTGGATTGAAAATATGCGAATAAACATGTTGAAATCAAAATTTTAAAGTGTTTTATCTGACATGTGTACCATCACTAGGACATGTACACAGAGAGCAAGAACTGTAAACCACCAGTATGCATAACGATCTGTGAAACATTGTCCCAAGAGGTGATGGAAACAAAAACTAAGAAGTCGCATACCACATCGTTGGTAAATTGATCACACAAAGGCCATCCACATACTATTTCATGAATTTATCCTTTCACGAATGAAAAAAGATGATATGGTTCCACAAATTGTGGCTCGCACACTATATCCTCCGCAAAACCCTATTGATTGAGTCTCCCCTAGTTTGAGATATACCTTCTTGGGCTTCGAAAAATGGATCCACATGGCAACAAATATTATTTCCCTAGTACTCTATAAAACAAGAATAAGAGGAATTGAAGATAGATTGAAGAATAAATAAAGAGTGGATACTGGTGGAAGAGAGCACGAAGGAGACTGTAGATGCTCTAGTAAAGAACTCAAATATTCTAACTTTAAATCTTTGAAAATGTGTGAATCACGAACAACATTTCTAAAGGTATAACTAGCTGCGAATTGTAAAAACATGGAACAAAATAATATTTGGAAAATAGAAAACATACTGATTTCATCATGAATCATGGATTCCTTGTGGATGACCTTTTCGCATACCATAGGTTTAAGGGCCCTCCTTTAATATGGTGATCCGCATAGTGCCTCACAATGCGGACCGAACCCCGTTCCATGTACTGCACTTGTACGTGGTGGGAACCTAAAGTGGCAAGGAAAACCACACTTTGGAACACATACCATTGTGGTATTTAGTTTTCCATACCTATGTCCACATACCATTTTGGTATGCGAACGACCCCTCTACCCACATAACATTATTCTACATAGGGTTTCCCCATCCCGAATGAGAAAATGGGATGTGGAATGATGTGTCTTTGGGTGTTGTTCTCTATGGTTCCAATTATTCCCTTCAATTACCTTCTAGTCCTCCATAGGTCATCTGTACACCAGTATACTAGAATTAAGCCAAAGCCTCCTTTAAAGGCATCAAACCTGCTTGATAAGACCGTTGGTCGCATCAGTGCATCCCTCTGAGTATATATACCCATGGTAAGAAGATTCAGAAAGGTTATCCCAACAATGTTTCAGACTCCCGAGATGTCTATAATTAAATATTCCCATGGAAACTAGGAGACTAACCTTGGGATAGGAATGTGAACCTCCTCATTCCAGGGATTAATGGAGATCACTTTTATTTCCATTCAATGTGGAATTGTGATTAGTTGAAGGAATCAAACTCTATTTTCCTTTTGATGATAAGACACATTCCTCCGCTTTCATAGGATTAATTTTAGGTAACTCCAACTGAGGTAAGTCCCTGACCTTTTGAGGACCAAGCAACATGACCCTCAATGTCATCCAACATTAAAGGTTTCATTTCTTAGAAACAACTCCCACATTTTCCTCGTCTTCTCCCAATGAAGGCCTGACATATCCTATCAGTGAAAGTGAAGGTGGGTGGTTTGTTGATTCTTTCACATCCTCTTTTTCTTCACACTAAGTGCGACAAATGTGGTTTTATATGTTTGTGGTGATCAAAATGTTCATATAGTCAACCCATCTAGAAATATGATACTCTGATTCCTGTTCAAAATATGATACGTAGGACACCTTCTTGAAATTATGGGCTCAATGGGGTTCCCATCCAAAAGGATTCACCCAATCGTATCCCCCCAAATTGGAATCTTCCATGCATAATCCCCAAACCCAAATTATATAAGAGAACATGGATTCCTGTTAAAATCAGGATATGTAGGATGCCTAATCTAAGGCTTGAGCTCAAAGTGGTACCCTTACAATTGGGTTCACCACATCATGCCCACAACAAATGGGCCTCCTCCCTAGTATAATCCCCAAGTTAGTCAAACAACGTGCGCTTAGATTCCTCTCATGATGGTACATAGGAAGAACATAATATGGTTTCGACTGAACATGAAATCATCCTCCATATCCCTTGGATGATGATAAACTCTAGAGTGCCCCATTTTATGGCTTAAGTAAGCACTGTCTCTGTAACATCAAATCAATTTATAGCCATGATGATCTTGTAACCCAGGGGTATCCTGCCGATAAAATCTTCGGGAATGAAATGAGGATTCAAAAACATATGAAGGGTCGAAGCTAAATCTTCAAATGTTTATATGTTCAATAGATGCTACTCATTGATCCCACATGAGGTCGGGGCCCTGATAAAGAACAGGACCCCCTCTCCAACCCATATTCTTCAACGTTGGGTATCCAACATGATGGTTAATGAGTACCACAAAACGGTACTCTCCCTATAGTGGAGGAATCAATAAAATCCCTCTAATATGAAAAATCTCACCATCCACCCCATTAGTCGTGGTTGACACCCCCACACAAAGTATCCCTAATGGTCGTCTCGAACCGTTTTAGGATCATGTCCCCAGAGCGTGAAAATAAGTACCTCCCTTATCTCTAGGAGGTAGATGAAGTCATTGTAGATGGCTTCATCCCATCTGCAGAGAGGTCCTACTCATGGGACTTCTCCTAGAGATCGTCACCACCAATATTGAGAAACCAAGTATCCCCACTCTGAAGATGATCTTATGATGGGGGCACCTGCTGAAGTCTAAAATACACACACCCCTCAGGCCAAATATTGAGGGTGGAAAACATATAATTGGGAGTAGGCCATCCCCCAGATTCATAAGGTGGAACTACACTATAAAAATGATGTGACACTCAACTGGTAGACCTTCATCTCTAACCCTCCACTCAGTCCACCATAAAAATAGGGTGAAACAATATGAACATGTGCATGTTCCTTCCTGTGATTGATGGTGTCACCATGTAGACAGAGCGGTAAATTATTGGTAGATGAAAAAATCTACTGATGCACAATAATATCATTATCCAAATAGGATGACAAACATATATAGGATGGAAAAAAAAATGCATGCTACTGTGTATCAAGTATGCCACCCCAGAAGGGCGGAAAAAATGTATGAGAAAATTCAAATTCTTGTGGATGCACACAAAGCCCATGAGATAAATATTTCAACAAGATGGAATATGCGAATTACCACTCATAAATATGAATCCCACCAGTCAAATACGATGGAAACATGAGAAGAAAATTTATGGTAGACTCGTTCATCAGTCATGGAATAAGAGAACTTCTAGTATGCACTAGAAACTTATGGAGAACCGGTGCAGGAACAATCTTCTACCCCAACATCAAAATGGGCCTCATACCCATTCCAAAAAAATATTTAACTCATCACATCCTAGAAATTATTGATGATCAGGCATTGATTTGGGACTGTAAACTCTATACAAGCCACAATATCATTGCATCAGCGCAACTGGTGAGGAACCAGGTCCACGAACCTGTTTACTCAAATTGAATGACATTCCTACAAAATGGGTTACTCACTCCAAAGCAGTTATGAATCCATGATCCAGTCCAGGAGGGTTGATGGTAATATCCCGTGATACGCAGACAACTGGATCAAGAAAAAATACTCATTCCAAAATGGGGATTCAAATCAAACTTGGTGGCCTCTCAAGGGAAAGAATATATCCCTACCAAAATTGAATATTCATGTCAACATTTCTCAATGGAATCACGACAACCAACAATATAGGTCCCCATATATGAAGGTCATTAGAAATAGTAGACGATGTCGGTTACCAGCAAGAGATCTCCCAAAAAATGAAATCCTTCAAAGTAAATTGAAAAATGAAGAACCTATATATGATTTTACTCATCTGGAAGCTTGATTTCTTGATTCCCTCGAGAATATATCAATAAAGGCTCAGGAAACTGTAAGTACATTACCATATTATGGAAGTGAAAGTATTAGTTAAAAATTCCCCCACTAAAATATTGCTACCAGTAGTTCTGGATTTCCTCCCCATAGCACCCACACTGGCTTACACTATGGGGCAGGAATAATCGATCACAAGAGAATGTCCCCTAATGCGTGTCAGGGTAGCCCTCCCATTGACCAGAGTATCATATGTCACGAAGGTCCTCCCATTACTATAATCTTCCATGTTGGTCCTCCCCATGTTATATGTGGAAGATATGCTTCTTTTTATAGTCGGATGATAGGTCATAATGGTAGTCATCTCTATAATGACATCCATGGAAAAATACCTCCCTACAATGGTAGTAGTTGCGAAGGTCCTCCCCATAGAAACATCAAGGAACCAGAAGGTCCTATCCTCATTATATTGCATCCTGAAATCCCTCCCCAGGATGTATATTGAAGATATACTTCTCCCTGCATCCAAATACAAAGTTGTGATAGTATTCCTCACCGTTATACCAGTCATGAAGAAGTTCCTTCCCTCACTGTCATAAAGAAGTAATAAGGACATCCCCCCACTACAGCCCTCCCTGAATGTCATATTCATGGAATTCATTGTAGCGACATACCCCGTGGTTGTGCATTAAGTTTCAATGGTAGAAATCTACATTGTAGCACACATTGTGAATGTCCTCCCCACAATAAAAATTCCCACTTGTAGGAAGGTCCTCCCATTTCGGAGACAAATGTGAGAAATCCCGCCTTTGTTGAGGTTCTTTTAAACATGGGGTCAAACATGTCAGACACTCTGTCTAAGACGTGTGATATACTTTATCAACCAATGTATGGTTTGGGACAACACTCATCTTCTAATCCACCCATGAACCGCTCACATGTCAACGAGGCTCCTAGAGCTTTGCTACTTGGAACGAAATCGTTAATAAGTAGTCAAGATGGGAATATGAAGTAGAGGAGTCTCCAGAAGAACAACAAGGGGATATTTTTCTCCTGATAAGGAAACATACTAAGGATAACATACAAGTGATGTATTGGCCCCCAACCACTTCTCACTTCAACATACCAAGGGAGTTGTCTGAGGAATGTTTGCAAAACATTCGTCTAGATATTTGGATGACTCTACCCCTGCTAAAAGAAAAGTTTATGCCTTTTGAAGGGTACATAGATCATGTATATATGTTTGGAGAGCTTCACTATCTGATCGACAAGGAATCATTTTTATCTACACAGAGGCCACAATCAGAATGGTGAAATAACGAACTTGAAATTTCCTACCTCAACATGCAGCATAAGATGTGTTTCTTCATCGGTGACACCCTGTCTGGATTTCATATTCTGGGATGGGGAGAACATGGAGATCTGTACTTAACCCCATGTCCCATCCTGTAGACCTCATTGGAAATGACATCATTAAATTTCATTGCACAATGATAACAATCAAATGAAATACCTTCTTAGTAAATATGAAACACTTAACAAGGACCATTTTGGATTAAGTCTCAATAGGGTCTCACCCGACAAGATCAAGCCATCAAAAATCTTCTGAAGCAGGAAACCAAGAACATCCATTAGGTTTCCCACCTTTTTTAAGCCAACTAAAATAGTTCAAAAGTCCTCTAAAGAAAGTAAATCCCACTTATATCTAGCAACATACATAGCTCACACCTGCGCAGGAGCTTATGAAATAAAAAAAGGTGTCAATGGCTGCAGCTAAGGAAGAAATACGAGAAAATCACAAACCTATAAATCATGGATAATTTTTACCTCCAAATTCCCTAATAAGACCAAAAAAATCCAAGACACAATGCATCTGTGGAAGAATGAGAGAAACCCCTGCCCATTGATATGGGGGTAATTTTACCTCAAATTCCCACACAATGGACGTCTGTCTTCTCCCATCTGGGAAGAACAATGTGAAGAGATTTCACCTGTTTAACCCTATTCAGAGGTTCATAACCTAGGAGGTGAAGGCACATAACAATGTCAGATCAAGGCTCCCTATGGATCGATCTTATCCAAGAAATCCAAAGGATACAGTATAACGGAAGGAGAAAATCCAACAAAGGACACAAAAAGCTATCCTACCATTAAGTACTAGGAACAATACCCCGAATGTTAAATGAATCAGGGAACATGGTGATCTTTAGTCCCATAGATCTCATAAAATATAATAAAAATGAACATGATGCATTAGAATATGGATCTCTCCCAGAGGCGGCCCACACCGAGCCTCATGGTGTGCATAACCGGAACTAGAGAGTTGTCCTAAATTTGGGTGCACCCATAGAAATTCTAGTATTACCTCGTTCTTGAATCCACAAAAAGAAGAACAAATCCCAGATCTTCTATGACCCATCTCCTTATCCCCCTAAGAATGTGTCCCTCATGCTCGATTAATGATTTTCCAAGTAGGAGGTTGAAATGAAAGTTCTTAGGAAAATCAATGATGAGGTGTGTCGAAGAAGATACCTTGTCAAATGTGTTCCCCATGCGGAATGTGAACATCTGTTCCCAGAAAAGGTGCGACTTCCACTGGAACTCATCTCAGTAAATGAAACGAAGATTGTATGCTTGTCCAATCTAACACGATGATAATCATTCTACCTGAGTTTGGCCCTAAAAGGACATCAATACTCCCATCCATTATAAATTAAGTCGGAACAAATTCAGGGAAACCCCTAAAGGATACATTTGACTGGGTATCCACCCCAAATACTAGTAGCACCAGCACGTTAAGTGTTTCTCCCTACTGAACCCGCCCAATATCAAGTCCATCAGAATATGCATCAAGGGATCTTGAATTCCGTCGAACAACTGATAGCTCGGTTAGAAGACATGGAAGGGAAATATGCTCAGATACAACTAGATTAAAAACCTTACCCCTACTGGGTGAGAAAGGTTCCACCACCACCAAAATTCAGAAACCTCATATTCCCAGGCTTCAATGGTTCGGGAGACCCGGAATAGTATCTAATGCACTATTCCTTTTACTGTGACCCCATGACAGGCACCCTAGAGCTACAAGAATCTTTGAAACTCAAGTGCTTCATCTGAACTCTATAGGGTTCATTCTTTATGTGGTATACTAGCATTCCATCTAACTCATTCACATGATGGGAGGAACTTCGGCTATAGATTCTCTTCTTGATTAGTTTTCTTTGACTAAGACAACAGTCAGTGATCTAATGAACTACATGTAGTGAGAGAATGAATGAGTTTGAGACTTCATCACCTGATGCAAATGCCTGACATACTCCCTAAACTGGTCACTCCCCCAGGATAAAATTCTTGTTATGTGCATAGATAATCTCCTTGGTGGATTGTAGAAAACACTCATCCTAGTGAAGTACAGAAGTGGGTTCCAAGATTTATCCGATATGTCCCAAAGGATAGAAGACTCCTTGCAGTGGACCAATCTCATGTCCCAAGTGTCCCCATCAACCCCATGAAGAAGAATTGGAAAAGTTGAAGTGGATTATATAATGCTCAAGCCACCCCCAATGCTAGCTCTAGTTTTCATGCCTCCACCAAACCATGCAGGACCCCATAGATGCCAACATCCGCCCCCTCCTCGACAAGATGTGCGAATGGGTTCCAAGAGAAGTCACTTAATGGAATTAAGGAATATAATCTACTCATTTTGAGATGAAACATTTTATGCATACATTATAGTCTCCATGAATTGAAAATTTCTCCAGCTACCGGATCTTGATCGAGCCGATTAGGTGGGTCTTGATGACTGTCCAAATTATTATCTCTATCGCCGGATACTTGGAACCACCATCTAAGAGTGCTTTGTTTTCAAGGATCTTCACAAAAATATGGTGGATTACAGACAAGTCAATTTTGGTCCACAACCGCCGCAAGTGGCATTTGTCTCCACCTCAGACCCAAGAGATGTACAAGAGTGGAAAAAGTCACCATCAAAAAGGAAAGAAATTTATAGATAGATGACTTAGAAAATAGTCAACAAAGATCATAGAATCCTCTAGGAACATTGAAAGAAACCAACTGTGCACACAATAGATCCTAATGCAACACAACCATAACCCTTAGCCTCACAATCCTCTGTGAGTTATAAGGGAAGAAAGAAGGAGCAAGAATATGTTCTTGAACCAAAGGCAAAGCCAATATTTACACTTTGAGACTTCATGCTAGAAGACTTCAGACAATGGGAACTGCCTCTCCAAATGGAACAACAGGAACCACCCCAAAAAATTGAAAAATTGGAACCGCACATCCAAATAGAACAACGGTTATCACCCCACCAAACGGAACAATGGGAACCACCCCACAAAATGGAATTTCAAGATAAATACAGTCATACATAATCATTGTTGAATCCCTAACTGATCTTTGGATCCATTAATTTCATTCACTTGATGGACCCCTACTATGATGGGGACTATGGAAATGAACTGGAATTCCTCGTGTTCAACCCACGATCTAAAGGAAGAGGATAAAAAGGATGAGGGTTTCCAGGAAGGCATGATTTTGGAAGGAGTCAAATTTTCGACCAGGCATTAACTGAAACTGTAAATGATGCAGAAACTTGCAGAAAGGATCCTCCAGTAGAAACAATAGGAACCAAAGTGTTTCTCTTCCATTGTCAGAAGAAATCTGAACCCAATAATCTTAGAATATCCTTCATAGGATAAATAGATGGCTAATTTTTCTAGGTGTATAGGCGGACTAGTTAAGAAAAACATGGAAAGAACAATATCACCATCAACTCCTATCAAAGATTCCACACCATCTACGTCCAAAGATCATTCCCCAAAAGCTCCCAAGAAATAGAATCCTCAAGCTAGGAAGAATCAACCGTTAAAATAGAAATATGACATTCTGAAGTAGCTAGCCTTTGTATCGACAAATATATTGATCCTGGATGCCTTGATTCTATTAGAAAACTTTATAGAGTCACTCATAAAATTCTTGCTAAGTCCCTTGGAATTAGAGGCTGAAGTAGCAGCTGCAGATGTCTATTTGATGGATACAAGTCCTAAAGAATGTCATGTTGTCATATATTTCTCTAATATGGATGACGAAGAAATCATGTAAGAATGAATCAATCCATTATTTTTGTCTGGAAAGATAGATGGAATTGATGTCTCAATAATTTTCATCGATAATGGTTCTGGGGTCAACCTCCTCCCACTACAAATAGTTCATCAATTATGCTATGATGAGGATTGTCTAACACCATATATCACAACTCTTCTTGGATATGAAAAAGTGATCAGAAGCCGTCGTGATGAATCAAGCTTAAAACCTGTCTTGGTGACCAAATGTCTAATTCCATGTTTTTGGTAATGCAGAAAAATATGACCTTTAATGTCCTCTACGGGAGGCCTTGGCTGCATCAGCATGCTACAATTCCCTCATCATACCATCAGTTTGTTAAATATTTCCCAAATGGGTAAAAATAGACATTTCATGATGATAAATACCCATTTTAATCATGTGAGTTGCATTATATCGATGGTGGTTTTTATGAAACGAAAGGGAAACAATACTTAGTTGATAATTTTGATTGGATCAAGACCCAAAATGGACAAGATATAGCGCTCGTCAATCCCCTCAAATATCATGGGGTAGAATATGTATCACCCATCATCCAGGTTGAGGGAATAAGTTCATGCTCAGATGTAGACTCAACTATTCACATGATCTTTGTTATGGATACTGAACCTAAGGACGCCAAAAACCACACCAACTACCATGATAACAGAAAGGGATCAATCAAAAATCCTCCCAATCTATCTTCGAGACCCCACACAGTTCCCACCTTACACAAAGTAGGAGATGAAGTTTTTTCACTAAAAGAGGTAAAGGAAATTACACCCTCTTAAGAACACATCCCATAATCGGTTGGGGACAAAGGATCTGTTGCAGATCCTATAAATAAAAGTTGTAATTTTTCATCCAATATAGGAGAGTTCATTTCAAGAATCGTCTCCCCATTAGTAGAGGAAGAATATGATGAATATGGTGAATAAGAAGAAGAATAAGCGGACCTCAAATATGCCCCTCTCGCATTCAAATAGGGTGTCTCCACCATGATTTATGAAATTAGAGAGATAATATTGGGTATCAAAGATGACCCGTAGTCCACTCTAATTATTGTGGCCATGACTTTCGGGGATCAAGAATCATATAACTTCTTCCTAAAGGAGAATCAACATATTGTTTCCTAGAATTGCATAAGAATTCCAATCCTCGATCCTATGGACAACACTAATCACCTGGGTCTTCCAGAAGACCATTGTGGCTTTAAGAAAGCTACCAGAAGGACCCATCTGACACATGATGCCAAAATAAAGGCCAAAGTTGATCAGATAGTCAAATATAAATTCATCTAGGTTGTGAAATATCTTATCTGGATAGAAAACATAGTCTGTATCAAAATTAATAATGGACATATTAGAGTCTACATTGAAATTAGTGACCACAATTGGCACAGTCTGAAAGACGATTTCTCGGTCCCAATCACAGAATTTCTGATCATTGAGACTACCGGATATAAGGCCCTATCTCTTATGGATGGATATTTTGGATACGACTAGACATAATGGCACAAAAACATGAAGAATACACTACATTCATGGTCCACCATGGAGTATTCTACTATAAGGTGATGCCATTTTCTATGAAAAATTTCGACTCTATATATTAGCACACCATGCATTCCATTTTCAATCCCTTCCTGGGGAAATTGTTTGGGTGCTACATGAAACAATTGGTGGTTAAATCATGACAGACCTAGAACCACCTGACATATCTTGAAACCGTCTTCAGTAAGATATGACATGTCAGTTTAATGAGGAATCCTTTAATGTGTTCTTTCGGTGTAACCTATGGGAAATTCCTTAGATTCTTTGTACATCATTGCGTCATCTAGTTTACCATGAGAAGAAAAAAGAAATCCATGGCATGTATCCACTGTGAAACCTCACTGAGTTAACAAGATTTTAGGGGTACCTGTCTAACATTCAGCGCTTCATAGACAAAGATGTGTGTAAATGTTTTCTTTTCACCAGGTTGATGAAGAAATGGGTTTCATCCTTGTGGAATAACGGGTGTCAAGAAGCATTCCAAAATCTCAAAACATATCTCCTAAGCCCACTAGTGTTATTTCCACCAGTTGAGGGAAGACCACTCATTTTGTATGTTACCACATTGCAAAAATCATTAAGTTCATTCCTCATTAAGAATATGGATGCCGATAGAGAGAAAATACTCTATTAAATCAGCTAAAAAATGATTCATATTGAGCCTCGATATTCAAGAATAAAAAATAAATACCTTGACCTAATATTTACGGTCTATAAATTTATGCATTTCCTGTAGCGTAATGAGGTCCAACTATTCTCCCGCTGCAATCCACTCAAGTATATCCTCTTCCATCCTACGGTAGTTGGATGCCTATCACTATGCGTGGTCAATCTATAGCAATTTGACATATGGTACGTTCCCTTGAAATCCATAAAGGTAAAGGAATTAACAGTTTTCTTGGCAGAGCACCCCTTGGATGAAATGACCCCATTGGATACGGAACATCCTAATGAAGAATTATTCTCCACCCATTAAGGCCCCCATGCATGGGAAATTAACTTCGATAGTGCCTCTAGAATCCCAAAATGGAATAGGATGGAGGATCCCTAGATCATGAATGTAGGGTTGGGTGTTTTACTCTTATCCCCTGAAGAGGTCATCTTCTTTACTCCTTCTGGCTTTCTGAGGGATGCACAAATAAGGAAGAAAAATACCAGGCACTCATTGTAGGCACAAAGCAAGCACATCATGCACGAGCTGACCAACTGATGGTAAATGGAGATTCTGAACTAGTCATCATGTAGGTTAATGGTGAGTATTACATTAAGAAATACGTTTTGGTACCTCTGATGAACCATGTTCAAGAGAATATGGAAGAATTCTCATTAGAAACAACACTAGATAAGGTAACCTGTTTACAAAATGATCAAGCTAATGCATTTGAAATTGTAGCCACAAGCCTGCTTGATCCAAACAGGGATGAAACATTCATCCCAATTTCCCACTGTCGGATTCTCTTACCATTCATTCAGAACAATACAGAAGAAATCAACAAGATTAAACAAGTTAAAGATCCTTATGATCATGCCATCATCTAGATGACTCCCATTTCAAATTACCTCTCAGTAAAACTCCCACCAGATAAGGCTGTAAGAGAATAGACTCAGAGGCGAGCAGTCAATGTTATCCTGTACAGTGCCAAAAAACAAGAAAAGGTTCCTTAAAAATATGGCCTTGATGGAGTCCTCCTCAGGTGCATCGATGTAGAATATACTGATGCCATCATCAAAGAAGTGCACGCCAGAACAAGTGGAGCATACCAATTAGAAACCAAGATCTTTTGTAAAATTAGAAGGCTTGGATACTATTGGACCACTTGAATACAAGATTGCATTGTATTCACCAAAAAATATCATTCCTCACATTTTCATGCCAATTTTATTCACCAACCCCCGACGCTACTTCACACAGCTTAGTACTCACAACCATTTATCGTATGGTGTATGGATGTCATGGGACTATATCCTCCCACCACATTTAGAAAATATATGTTTATTCTCACGCCAACCAACACCTTCCCCAAATGGGCTAAATCCATGCCCCTTATAGAGTTCAGGGAAAAAAGAATTGTTATCTTTTTAAAAGACAACATCATTACAAGATTTGGTTTCCCTCATAAAATACTAATGAACAAAGGAAAAAACATCTGCTCTGCTATGATGGACAATCTATACTAGGAGTATGGAATTAAAGAAAATTTTCCATCTCGGTACCATTCATCATCCATTGAGAAGATAGAGGCTTCCAACAAGACACTATCATACAAAAAATGTTAGAGGACATAAATAATGAATTGTCACCAGACAAGCTTTTTAGGATTTATGGGATTACCAGACCACAACCCGCACTGCCACCCAAAAAACCCTGTACTCACTAGTATATGAGACATATGCGGTTTTGGAAATTGAAATTCAAGTACCATCACTCTTTATTTCCATTTGTGAGAAATATCCATGGATGAGAAATTCTTGAAATAGTTAGATGTTTTAGAGATATTGGATGAGAAAAGGATGCATAACATGCATAGTTTGGAAGTCTACCAAAATAGGGTTGTGTGATCCTTCCGCAAAAAGGTTCACCTTTGGTGTCTCCTTGGTCTTCAGAAATCTCAGATCACCCATGATGAAACCCCCAATTCTTGATCCAAAGTGGGAGGGACCATATTTTATATATAGGGTTTACTATAATGGATCATATGACTTAATATCAATGGATGGAAATCACATCAAGGTTCCCACCAATGCAAGATTTCTGAAGAAGTACATCCTCTAACGAAAGATATTGTCCCCACTAAATGACTCTAAAATTCATAGCATATCATCATAGCTGAAAGATGTTAAACTTCGTAGCATCTACATCCTAATCTCATGAAAACAAACTACATAATAAGATCATCATAATTGCCCGACAATAAACTTCATGATAATATCATCCTAATCCTATGATAATAAACTGCATGATAAGAACTTCATAGTTGAACAACAATAAATGTCATGATATGATCTTCCTAATCACATGAAAATAAAAATCATGATAAGATCATCCAATCAACATGAAATTAAACTCTATGAATATTCTTCCATACCTCATGATGTGAAACTACCCAATTTTCTAAGAACTATGTATGGATTGATTCCCATTCATTTATGGGATACGTAGCGATGCCTCAAATCATGATCCTGGGCTATCCATCATATAAAACTGAATATCCTTGTAGTATTTTCTATTACCCCTATAATAGGAAGGAAATCCTTATCAATCATTGTATCACACGTTGAGTAGGACACACATGAGATTAGGATTAGTTGTAAGGGTTCCTTTGCAAATAAAATCATATAGGAATATGATAGACCCATCCCCATAGTGGATGAATCCAAAATTCAATATTTTTACTATGTATGGACTAGACCTATACATGGAAGAAATTTACATAATGACATATGGCTTGATTCCTTCCCTTGAACTATACGTAGTGATTCCCGGATTTAACATCCTAGCCAATTCATAAAACAATTCCTTCACATTTCACTACACAAAGACCAGACCTCTGTAGGAAACATCCGGAACTACATATGGGCTGATTCCCTCCCTTGAAAGATACGTAGGGACACCCATATTTATCATCCTGGTCTAGCCACCTAAAATGATAAAATGCCCCTTCTTCTGTGCATAGGTCAGACTTGCATAGGGGAATGAATGAAATGTACTACCCCCATGAAACCAAACTACAAGGTTCCTCAAGAATCATGTGCGCCTCAATTCTTAGAGTTACAAGATCCCAAACATGCCTCAATCTACTTGGGAAATATAATTCAAATAAATGATGAAAGTTCCAAGTCTGAATTTTGAAAGCCAGAATGATTCAAAATATTATGGTTCCCTATACATATGAGTCAAATATATGTATAATATTCCGGATTTCATGGCTAATCACAATAAGGATATTTATTACATTCCTAGACACTTCTTTCCCATATGTCAAACTCCATAACCCAAGACATATTGGTTCCCCATAAACATTCATGATCATCGAAGATGGAACAAAAGTTTCCTACAGACACCGTTGTTTGACTAAGAACATCATGACACGATGGATCTTCATATGTTACCTACAAAAGATCCATAAAACAGAGGAAAATTTATCCTCAGGAGAGTCCTCTCTGATTTCCATATTCCCTCTATCTACCAAGCCCCATGTCATTCTTCTTGATCTAAGGCCCCCCCCGAGAGAATGGTTTATACCTTATATTATCACTCATGTCTATGGAATAACTGAATATCATAACCATTATTAACCTAAAGCTATTCATGGAACTTTTTATTAATTTTACTTGTAAAATAATGGAAAACTGTGCAACCAATCTCCTCGGTACATCACTCTAAACTTCACAGCATAGCATCCTAGCTTCATGATGTTGAACTATATATAATCTACATCATATTCACATGATAATAAATGGAATGAAAAACTCATCCTAGCTGCATGACATTATACTAAAAATCATTGTTCTGAGAATAAAATTCTCCCTACCATTGATTATGCAATTTATAATTGGTGACCCGAAATCATCGTAATCTATTGTTACTCACATGGAGAAAAGCTCACATGAGCTTAGGTGCCTAAGTAGGATATCCACCTTGACAACATGAACAATCATTCCATGAGTTAGGTCTTAGTAGCATGACCCTAAAAAGCATGTTATGGTTCCCTTCCCCATAAGGAACCCTAGGTCAAGGTCGTATGATGTTAAACTGTAGGGTACTACCTAAATAGGATGGATGTCATACCCTATGTCTGAGCCATATCTACATAGGAGATAACTTTGTCCCATGGGTGAATCAAGGCCCTAATCTTTTTATTGTATTCAGATATACTCCTTTCATGCATCAAAATTCGTGATTTGAGTAATCTTGAATCCCCATAACCCTCTATGGCCATCGTAGATGGAAGGCTATTGTCCTATGGACACCTTTGTTTGACTATGCATATCATGCCCTTGTGGATCTTCTTATGTTCCCTACAAAAAGGTTTTCAACCAATAGAAAATTCATATTCAGGAGATTCCTCTCCTACCTTGGCATGCCTAATGGCTCCCAAGCCTCGTGACAACCATCTTGGTTCAAGAACCCTCAATGTCATGGTTTACATTCTATTTCCTACCCACATACTTGATATATTATAACATCATATCCTAATTCAACTCAGGTCTCCAATAAGGCATTTACCAAATAATTAATCCCCATTCATATACACGAAGTTGATCCATGCACGAAAAAACAATCCCCCAACCTATTTCTATTTTTCCTTAAAGAGTTCATTCAAAGAATTTCACCCTTCCATATTTAAGCGCACACCCTTCCATATGACATATGTCATCTCTAGAAAGGTCCCAATCTTTATAATTCTTCATGACCATTGAATATGGAAGGCCAGTGTCCTACATACATCTTTTTTTGACAATGTACATCATTCCCTAGTGGCTCATGCATCTGTTTCCTACAAAGTGTCCATAAAAAAAGACCAATTCTTTCTCATGAGAGTCCTTTATAGTTTCTGTATTCCCATATGTAATTTATGTCCCATCTCACTCCCAAGATTTAGAAACCCCATAGATTAATATTTACATATTTTCCTCTTTATAATTCCTAAAGATGATAAAAATGTATAACTAAAATTATGAATTATTTAGTCTGCCTTGATTAGATTATAATTGTCTCTCATAATAAGTTCCATGTGTCCTGATTCTATGACATTAAACTGTACCATTCACCAGATTTCCCTTACAAAAGAAAATATCATTTGGGATATGTTTCTCATTCATAGCCGGTAAAAATTTCCTTAATACATTCAGTGATCATACCTTGGATAGGCCACCCATTATGGTCCCCAACCTAAAAAAAATCACAAATTCTCATATATCTCTTAGGCCATTGAAAATGGAAGTCCAGTGTCTTGCAGAAACCATGATTTTACTATGCACATCATGCCCCTGCGGGTCTTCATATTTTTCCTACAAAATGGCCATCAACCGAAGGAAAATTCATCCTCAGGAGAGTCCTTTTTTACCTATGTATTCCAAAAATGGCTATGAAGCCTCATATACGTTCAAAACCCACAAAGTGGAGGTCATGAAAACACTCTCATTAAAATCTGAATGTTTTTAGGAAATTCTTGGCTAATGAATCCCAAAATTGTGCCCCTGCCCCTATCAGGAATGGTCAAAGTTGTTCGACTAATAACATTAGTAATAAGTCATATTTTCAAGACTATAAACCACTAACAAAAAACACGCAATACTCACTAGAGTCAAAAACACACAGAGGGCAATCATGTTTAAAAGTCATGTTTCAGCTTGCTAAACCTATACTATGTATTTTTTAGGAAACAATGTCAAGCATTAAAATGTACAAAAGAGTGATAAATAATATTAGGCTGAAAACATAAATAGGGAGGCCTCAGAAAAAGTCAATTCATAGACGCTAATCCCATAAACAATATTTATAGGAAAAAATAAGGGTGATAATGGAAGAAGGTACAAATGTTCATGAGGTATTTCATATAACCCCAGCAGTAGTCGAACTACGCTCACTGAGTCATGTGGATTGGGAAAAATTAGACCCTGATTCATTTATTTCAATTTACTGGTTTCTAATCATGGATTAAAATTAATACCTGATCGAAATGATTCTTATAATGATAATTGTGATGAATTAACATTATAGGAAAAGGAAAAGAAGAATCATTAGAGGGAGAAATAGTTCCCTTCTATTTAAAAAGATTAGGAGGGTTTCCATTACATGAAGCCTCAACTAGAATGTGGTACATGGTCAAAACATTAGTGTTTAGATGAATCGTAATGTTTCATCATAAATTGATGTGACTCCTCGATGGCCTAATGGTGTTTTAACAAATTCATAGTATCATCCTTTGTTCCTTCCTAAAGTACCACTACATCCCTCATAGCTTCAAGGACAATCCTCTGTCCTTCATTAAGCTTACATCGCCCCTCATCAACAGAGACTACAGCCCAGGCCCACTCAAGCATAACTCGCCCCTGTTTATAGCACTGTTTCTCCACTTCTTGGTAAATTTTTTCAAATATGGTCTCTTGCTACATGAGCTCATCCTGCAACCTCGTAACCAATCTATCATGGTTGGTGGCTTTGTCAATATGAATTTTTCGTGTAGCTGTAGGATGAGTCATGGAATCTGTATCAGAATGTTAAGATTCAACCGTACCAATTTATTCCCTATAAGTAACCACATATATTATTATATCAAAGATTCCATGATAGTCGAATCCACCAAATACTAGGACCACAAATTGGAGGTATAGTTTCAGAAGGCTCATCGGTATCTCAGTCAATGGAGTATAAGAGATTAATTTCCACACATTACTACACTCCTTATGGTGGATGGGACGAAGTTCATACATTCCCACTTGGTCAGTCTCGAAGTCACTCCATGATGATAAAATATATCTAGGGATAAACATCACAAGATATTGATTTGATTCAACAACTATTGTTTGACTCAATCCCTTAGTGGCTACACCCATGATGAGTGCGATAGATGAGAATTTGGGAATGTCCATTGCTATTGATAATGCTTGTTGATGAAATTATGAAATTATATGAAGGAGGGGTAAAATATCCCTAACTCTTGAAACAATAAAATGATATGATTTAAAGATAGTAGAACTATCCTCCAACTACTGAAGCTTCAATTACTTCTACCTACCCAGGAATATCGCTTCTAGGAAATGGTGGCCCCATATATTCAATCCGCAGTCATTCCCCGTAGTCACCTAAGGGATCCAATGGCCTGAGACCATGACCAACTAGAACAGAAACCTCTACGATAGCCCCGACAAGGCCACTTACATCTATCAGGCCCATGGGGATGATCAGTCTGGAAAAGGACAGTAGTATCAGGATTTTGAGAGACAAGACCATACCCCGTCTTAGAAACAGAATAAAGTGATAATAGTTTGCTCCATATTTTCAAAGTCTTGGATGATTGCCTCTCATGTGTTTGTGAAATCTACAGAGGCTATGTAAAATTATGTATGTGGAGGATCAGACGAAGAAAAAACTACCACTTCGGGGGGAAAATTATTGCGACCCAAGATTGACGTAAATGGAAATTACATTTATTCTATAGAATACATAATAAATTAAAAAAATATACACCGACACTCTATATTAGTTTATTGAATTTGGAAACATGGAACAAGATCTTCTAACTTGGTGAAATATCATCAACACCTCCCATAAATTTCTAATCCATTTTTTTCCAACCTAAAACTTTTCTTTATATCCTAGGCAAGAGAAAAAATAAAACGGGTGGGCTCAAATTCCCAGTAAGGGAAAGAATATATAACAGAAAACAAACCAAAAACATAAGAATGTAAAAACATGAACATAAATTTTGAATATCAAAACCTTAATTCATTAAATAAATCATAGCAGTTCTTAATGTATAGATCATAAAGAAACATTAACTGTGATAGAATAACATTGGTTTAAAACATAGAATTATTGAAAAACATTAAGCACATAATATGACTTCCATAATATCCAAGGAATTAATGTTAACACCTTCATAGTGGAAAAGGTCCATTACTAAACTGACTTTATGATTTGTTCCAGTCATGTATTACTGAACCAGATTTACTTTCTGTTCCTTCCTTGTATTACTGAACCTGATTTACTTGTCATTCCATTCATTTCTATCTCATGAGATATAAATATTTGACCAATGCATTGGAGGGATATATATTTCCTACCCATATATTAATGAAATCATTCATTCTTGAGCCAAAAATACATAAATCCTTCATCATAGCATAACCAATGAAATAAAATGGGTTTCTTACACATCATTCCATCATAATATAATCCATATAAAATAAATAGATTTTATTGAAATAATTCCATCCTAAAGACAATAAAATAAATGTAATAACATGGATAGAAACATAACCATATTCCATCTTATATGGGAAATAATTTTGATAAAAAACATGAAATTAATATTTGAGGAAAATATCCTTTCTTCTTCAAAAATATTTTCTTTTCTCAAAATACCACGTAATTTAAAAAGAATATAATTTAATTAAAAATAAACATGAAATATTGTAAATGTAGCTTAGTATAAATAATGCATTATGAAATCATTAAAAATTATTCCTTCTGTATAAGTTAAAAAACATTCTCCTCTTACTTTTTCTAGAAATTTCAAAAAGTACGTTATATGGTAAATGAAAGAATAATTCCTTCTAAATAATGTAGAAAAATCCAAAATTGGGTAAAATTACTATAAACATATGTACAATAATAGTAGAAATTTTGTGAATTTTTTTTATAAATCATAGACGTCAATGATAAAAATACCCCTAGAAAATACTTACGTATAAATAATCTCATATAAAAAATAGATTTCAAAACTATCCTTACCGTAGGTCTGATTTCTTCTATAAGTGACCAAAAATCATGTATAGTTGGATTAAACATATTATTAACTTGAAAAAAACCATAATAATATCTATGATATCGTATATGATTCACCAATGACATTATATTACCGTTATATTTATCAATTCTAAGCTAAATCAACGTTTTGGGTAATAATCAATTTATTTAGCATATGTGTTCTAACATGTTATTCTCGATATTATTACATAAATCGTGATTTAAATACTTACAGAATGTATAACATGATTTATATATCCAAAATATTCAGTATAAAAACATTTATAATAGATAGATAAATGAAATGGAATACACCGTTCATGGTGATAGTAGGTCGAACGTACGCATGAACATTGTTTCTATTTCCTTATTTAATTTAATGGAAGCAAGTAAATGACATAAATATATATACACAAATCCATTATAATTATATATCATATATCTAAATATTATCTTTTATATATACTTTATAATCATTCTTCAATGGTTAACATGGAGGATGAATCTCATCACATCGTGGAGACCATAAGTCGTACGTACACCCGAGCGAGGATATCATTTACTTAATGGTAAATGGTATGAAATTGGATGGTTAATTAAATATAAAAAATATTTATCAGGTTATATTCATTAATTTAATCCATTATATTCATCATTATACACATCCAAATTAAGTATTTTTGAATAACAAATTACACTATACAGTGGATACGGTAAGCCGTACATACGCACACATTGTGATATTCTTATTTCTAAAATAGAGAAAAGTGGTATAAATTATTAATATAATTATAATAAAATCTTATAATGTATATTATACTGGATTTGTTACTTTAGTTTGGAAACAACATAAAAATCGGATGTATAATAAGAAAAGGATTTTGAAAGAGGTGATAAAACAACTACCTCTTTTTAGGGTATCTCCTTTTTATTTTCACAAAAGGTCTCCCTATGGTAGCTTCATGCACAAATTTTGACCTTTAAGTGGACTTTAGGAATTTTTGGAGCTTATTTGGGAATAATTTGGAAGATCCAAGGGGCTTTGGAGGTGTGAATAAAAGATAAAGAGAAGTTCTTTTTTATAGGAAAGGTGGGGGCACTTTGGGAAAGCATATAAATATTAATTTATTATAAATTTATTTTCGGTTTCTAAAGGTCCCACCCCCATTTATTTCAATGATAAGACGAGTATGTATCTGAAGCATCTCAACCAATAGGTTTTAGACATGTTAAGGCTACAACATTAACCTTATCCTTTAGCATTTCCATTATTTAAAAACATTAACTCTTACCATGTCTTCATGTATTTTCATAATATATGGTTACTATAGTTATTATAAAATGCCAAGATAAACACAAGAGGATAATTAAGGAAATTTTAATCATTATATAAGTCTGCTTTAGTAATCATATATTTTTAGGGTATTATATAATTTAATAAAATAATATTTGTTTTAAAAACTCATTTATGTCAATTTTGAAACTATTTAGTAATTGATTTTTGTTAAAGTCATAAAAAATGATCCCTTTGAAAAACATAAATTACCTCATAAATCAAATGTTAATTTCATCAATATTTTTTATGGAATCAAAGTGGTCAAATTACATTTATTTTAATATTTATAATATCATTTATTTGAATATTTCATTAATAAGGTAATCATGACATCATCATTTTATGATAAATAAATTTATTTATATAATTCCTAAAAATTATAAATAAAACACCATTATGTAAGAAATCATTTTATATTTCTAATTACCTTTTTTACTTAAATAAATTATTTATATAAATTTATATTATAAATGATTTAGTAAAAGTTACATGTTAATGTTATATTTCTCTTTACATTAAATTAAAAATTCTATAAGGATATTATCAAACCCATGTGGCTCAATGGGGTCTTAAAATTGACCCAATGATACTAATGGTTGGAAATATCTCTTAAAATAGGATTCAGAAATGTTTTAAGTTAGATTTATATTATTATAATATTATTTTTTTACATTATTTACCATATTTACCCTTTAACCATAGTAAATAAAAATAATTAGGGATGTTATTATTCATAATATAAAAATATAAAATGCACCTATTTACACATTTTGGACCTTTTGATTCCAAATATAGGACCATTTTTATAAATTCAAAACACATAATTGGATGAAATTAATTTTAAATTAATTAATATTGTTAAAACCTTAATGAATGTTTTTAAGAAGTAAAAACTATCAAAGGATTGACAAGTGTTTATATACAATACAAATGTGAAATTACTTTAAATGAAAATTTTTTGGATTAAATGATAAAAAAAATCTAATTATACTATAAACCAATTAAAATGAAAATTTAACTATAAAAATAAATAAAATGAAAATCCTACTTTGAATGAAAATGCGGTATTTTTAACTATTCATTAAAATATGTATTTTTATCAGAAAAATATCAAATATCAAGGAAAACTAACTTTTGATGTTCCAATTTCAAAGAAGAAGTTTTTTATGTCAAATAGAACTTATAAAATTTTAAAAGACAAGATTAAAAAAGGGTTGTCCATCGATAGGCTGTAAAATTTTATTTTTTAGAAAATACTAATTTTATCAAAAAATTGAATTTGTTATTAAATCATTTATAGAAAATAAATAAAATGAATGTTAATTTTTTTTATAAAATTAAAAATTTGGTTAATACTATTCATAACATCTAGTTACATCCATAATAATATTTTAATAATATATCGATGTTTTTTGAAACTCGGTATTGCATATAATGCAAGTTATCGAGGAAGGTCAGTCTTCTGTGTAATGCAAGACAAGTCAGCATTGTGTTTAGTGAAAGATTTTTTTGTTTTTGTTTATAACTTAATCCAAACATAGTTCTTTTATATATTCAACAAAATCTATACTTATTGTTATATGAAATTCATTCTATCAAAAGAATTGGAAATTTGCTATTACACAATCCAAGTATAGTGTTGTGTATACTACAAGCTAATACGATGTTGCATATAACACAAGCTAATCATGGTGTATCATAGAACACCAATCATAAAATAAATTAAAAGGAAAATTTCTCATAAAATCTCGGGCTGTTGAATAATTCCCCCTTTAAAATAAATTTCTCCCTCAAAATTCATCAGGGCTATAATAGGTTTACTACTTGAAATTTTCCGTCATAGAAACCCACATCATAAAAAGGAATAGTAAAACTTCATTTTAAAAAAGGAATGTTAGAAACCTAACGGTTACCCAAAGTAACTCATCAGTGGGTTTCAACATAGGAAAACATATGTTCTATGTGAAAACATAGATATGGAAGAGAAATCTAACCATAATGTTTTGATGGATAGTGATAGAGAACAGTGTTGGGAAATGTTAAAAACTAGAAAGCCATAAATATTTGATGATTTAAGGGACCATCAGATTCATCAGATAAGAATGGGATAAAATTTTGGTATCCGGATCCTTTTCGTAAAGTTGATGAAATTTTCATGAGAGGAAGTATTTACTTGATTTTAGTATAATCTCATTATTTTTTATTCCCAGAAGAATTTCCAATTCACCACTTATTTATGGAAATGAATTTGATTTTTTTATTCTTGAATTGTTAGGAGATCATGTGATGGAATGATAGTTTATTCCATTTTTCTCAAAATATAGGTTAGAACAGGTTATAAAATATGCATAACACCACATATAGTGAGACAATAAATTAATCTAGCAATATTCTACTGGAATATAACTTCTAATATCCATAAATTGATAACATTATAATCCATCCAGAAACTGAAAATATAAAACTTATATAGAGGTGAACAAAATTGAATTAATATTTGTCTCCCATATCTCATAAGGTAGTTCTTGGTTTTCACATTCCAAACTTTTAAATACCTTAATCATGTATTGTCTTAGTGAATACCTGAATTCTATCAAAATTAACTCTTTCCACACACCAAAAATACCAAAAATTATTTATATTAAAACCCTGATATCACTTTGTCCTTATATCAGTCATGTGGTCATTAATACTATCAAAAATCTCATTAAATATTTCTCCCTTCATTATGTACATATCATGTTCCTTAAAAAAATATTTCAATCACTTTTCATGGTTACTAGAACCATATAATTATGGAAAACTAAAATGGAATAACACATAAATATTCCAATATTACCTAATACAATAAAAGAGATTCTACAACATTATTCTAGAATCCCATTACATAAACACATAATCATTCCACCACTTCATTTTTCATACTCAACATCACCAATAGCGATC
This sequence comes from Viscum album, assembly GCA_963277665.1. Lineage (NCBI taxonomy): Eukaryota > Viridiplantae > Streptophyta > Magnoliopsida > Santalales > Viscaceae > Viscum > Viscum album. The sequence continues at coordinate 680,325,626 of OY728139.1, read as the reverse complement.
ACATGTGATTTTACATTTTATTTTACTTTAAGATGTTTTTGATATCAATAATCCTCATTATCCATTGTATTTGATCATTATTTATCATAATTCCTAATTTCCTTTCACTTGTATCATTGAACTGTGGTTGGGGCATTCTCTATAATATTTTATATATTCATCTATTTAGCAAGATTTTCCCATTACTTAATCATTGAACTTCTGGATGACCTTATTTCTCACACATAAAATATTTTATAAACCCTTTAAGAAAATTTCCACCATGATTTTTTCCTCTTATTGAGAATAAGGAAACATTCATCTTCTTTTCACCATTTTTTGAGACTTTTTTCTGAACTTCATCTTTCATTTCTGGTCAAAACCATGAGATTGATATGTGACACCAACTCCCATTTCTACATTGATATCAAAACGAACAATATATTTATAGCAACTAAAGTATTTTATAGCTAATTCCTTTATAAGACTTGGTTTTAAGAAACTAAAGAGTAAAATTCACTTTACTTTTAGGTAGGATGATAAATCCAAAAACATACCTTGAATGTCTTGTAAAAGTTTCCTTTTATGTACCAAAAGATTTATCATAATTTTTTTATGCTCAAGGAAATCCTTTTATATCATTGTTTGGATAATATGAGGTAAGTACCTATTGAAAAATATGTTCTTTAACTCATCCCATTCCATGGATTCAATTTCATCTTGCTACCTTGTATTCTCAATTAGAGTCAACTACTGGTCTGCTTCACCATCTAAATGATAAACAACCATAATGAATTTTTTATGTTCTGAACAAAAAAGGATAGAAAATAGCTTTTCAATGGTATTGATCTATTTTTCAGCAACAAGTGGATCAAAAGACCCACTATAAGATGGTGGACTTTGCCCTATGAAGGACTCAACTTAATGTTATTCTCTTCTCTGTTCATTTGTCAGTCCATACTGATTCATATATTGTGTAAGTATAGCAATAATATTTTTCATTCCATCTCCTATAACATTTTTTTTGATTAGGAGGACAATAATTTCGTTTCCTAGTTCATTGATCATTAACATGGTTCCCTCGGGTTCCAGTAATAATCTAAAATCCAAAAAAAGCATGAGAGGAAAAAATCATACTATGATAACAACATAATCAAGGGGGAAACATTCAATCTCTATCATATTAGGGTTAATCCTATGTTATTCCTGATCATTACCATAATTTTAGGAATGTAAAATATAGTTATATGAACCCTTATGGACATCCATAAACATACCTTAGAAATATCTCTAGGGATATCACTAAAGTTTTCACATCCTCATTTCCATAGGTTAACTAAGCCATTGCTCTGATACCAACTATAGAGACCCAATCATGGCATACATGGAAAATATAATTATTTTGTATAATACGTAATAAATTTCACAAATTTACTCCCAAATAAAATATTAGTTTAGTGTCATTGGAAACAGGTAGCATATCATTCTAACATGGTGAATGATCTTCAACATCTCCCATAAAGATCTTCCACTTTTTTTCCTATGTAAAACCTTTCTTTACATCCGAGGGAAAAACATAAAAGGGTGAGCTCAAATGCTCAGTAAGGATAATCATGGTGAAAATAAAACAAAACCTAAACAAAATAATGTAAAAACATGAACAGAAACTCTAAACATCGAAATATTGAGTAATGAAAAAAATCATTGCAGTACGTAAGGCATAGATCATAAAGGAACATTAACCATGATAAAATAGTATTCGAATAAAATAAGGAATTTTGGAGAAAAAATAAAAAAATAATATTATTTCCATTGTTTCCAACGAATTTCTCCCAAGACTCTCTTATTGGAAATATTCCATTACTCAATCGGGTGTACATGTCATTCTAGTCATGTATAACAGAACCAGATTTATTAGTCATTCTAGTCTAGTATTACTGAACTAGATTTACTTTTCATTAAATTCATGTCTATATAATGCGATATAAATATTTACCCAATTCATTATAGGGAGATATAGGTACCACCCATCTCATAAAGAAATCATTCTTACAAGTTCTACAAAAACATACATCATTCATCATAGCATAACCCAAGAGATAAAATGGGTTTCTTAAACATCATTCCATCAAAACATAATACATATAAAATAAGTTTATTTCATTAAAATAATTCAATCACAAGCACAATTAAATCAATTTAATAATAGGTATAGAAACATAACCCTATGTTGTCTTATATGGAAAATAATTTTGATAAAATACTTGAAATTAATTCTTCAAGAAAATATCCTTTCTTATTCAAAAACATTTTCATTCTGAAAAAATACATGAAACTTAAAAAGAAAATAATTTAATTAAAAAAACATGCAATCTTATAAAGGTTGATTCATGAAAATAAGGCATTATATTATCGAAAAAATCTGTTCGTTCTATATAAGTTAAAAAAAATTGTCCTCGTACTTTTTTTGTAAAATTCAAAAAGTCCCTCGTATGGTAAGAAAAAAAATGATTCCATCGAAATAGTGTAGTAAAATTTAAAAATGGGTAAAAATGAAATTAAACATACATATAAGAATAGTAAAAATTTTATGAAATCATATTTAGAAATCATGTACATGGATGAAAAATATACCCCCAATAAATACTTACGTATAAACAATCTAATTTAAAAAAAGATTGCAAAACTATCCCTTACCTTAGGTCTAATTTCTTCCATATGTGTCCCAAAATATATTATAATGGGATTAAACATATTATCAACTTGTTATATAACCATAATAATATCAATGATATCATATATGATTAACTTATGACTTTGTATTACTTTTTATTTATCAATTTCATGGTGAAACAACGTTTTGGGTAATAATCATTTTATTTATTGTACATGTTTTGACTAATTATTCTCGATATTATTATTTAGACCATGGTTTACTTACTTATTGAATGTAAAAAATGTTTTATATATCATAAATATTCAGTATAAAAATTTATATAATAGATAGATAAATTAAATCGAATGCACTGTCAATGGAGACAGTATATCATACGCACGCATGAACACTATTTCTATTTATTTATTGAATTGAAAAGAAGCCAGTAAATGATATTTATATATACATAAATCCAGTAGAATTATTATTTCATATATTTAATTATTATTTATTATAATACTTTATAATCATTCTTGAATGGTAAACATGGAGAATAAATCTCATCGTGTCGTGGAGATGATAAGTCATGCGTACGCATGAGGGACCATATCATTCACTTAATGGAAAAATAGTATGGAATTGGATGGTATATTAATTATACAGAATTATTATCATGTTATATCAATTAATTAAATTCATTATACGCATCATTATACCCAAATAAATTATGTATTGTTGAAATATAAATTACGCCACGACGTAGAGACAATAAGTCGTACGTACACACACATGGTGATATTCTTATTCGTAGGATGGATAAAAGGATGTATAAGGTTGTTTCATAATTATAAGAAAAACTAATAATTTATAATATAGTGTATTTATTACATTAGTATTGATAAAACATAAAAAGAGGAAGTAGAAGAAGAAAAGGATTTTGAAAGAAGTGATAAAACAATTTCCTATTTTTCAAGTATCTACTTTTGATTTGCACAAACGATCTCCCTATGTTAGCTTTCTATCCAAAGTGTAGAAACTAGGAGGAAGTAAAGGATTTTTGGATCATATTTTATTAGAAGTTGGATGATCCAAGTGGAATTGTAAGTGTGAATAAATGATATGGGAAGTGCCCTTTTATTGGAGTGGTGAGGGGAACATTAGGAAAGACTTTAAATATTAATTTATTATAAAATTATTTTCGGTTTCTAATGGTCCCAAACTCATATAATTAAAATATAATATGATTATTGGTCAAAATAATATCAACCAATAGGTTTTATACCAGTTTAGGTCACAACATTAACCATATCTTTTAGTTGTAACCATTTTTTAAAAACATTATCTCTTACCATGTCTTCTTGTATTTTCATAATATATTGTTACTATAGTTACTATAAAATTCCACAGGAACCAAAAGTGGATAATTATTGGCATTTTTTACATTATATAGGTATTCATTCCGAATCGTATATTTTTAGGACTATTATATCATTTAATAAAATTTTATTTGGTTTTAAAATAATTATATCAATTTTGAAAAAAATTAGTAATTGATTTATTTAGTCATAAAAACATGATCCCTTATCACCAAAGTCGTTAAATCATGCCTAAAATTTTAATTTAATCCAAAAAATTAGTTGATGAAATCAAAAGTTTCAAATTACATTTATTTTATAATTTAAAATATCATTTATTTAAATATTTCATTAATAAGGTGATCAATGCATCATCATTGTGTAATAAATAAATTTATTTATAGAAAGTCATAAAATTATAAATAAAATACCATGATGTAGTAAATCATTTTATCTTTCTGGTGACTATTTATTTTTAAATAAATTAGTTATATACTCATATATTATAAATGTTTAATAAAAGATACATGTTTATGTTATATTTCTCTTTACATTAAATTAAAAATACTAAAAGGTAATTATTACACACAAGTGACTCCATGGAATCTTAAAATTGACCCAAGGATACTCATGGTAAGATATATCTCATCAAATGGGATTATGAAATTTTTAGGGTAATTTTATATCATTAAAATATAATTTTATTACCCTTATTTACCAGATTAACCCGTTAACCATGGTAAATAAAAATAATTACTAAATTTACTATACATAATGTATAAAAATAAAAGGTACCTATCTACAAAATTTAGACCTTATGAATCCAAATATTTAATCCCTATTTTTCAATTCAAAACACAAAATGGAAGAAATTAATTTAAATTTAATTCTCATTGTCAAAACTAGAAAGATGGGTTTTAAGAAGTAAAAACATTAAAAATATTGACTTGTGTTAATATAAAATTTAAATATGAAATTAAATTTAATGAATAACATTGGATTAAATGATAAAAAATACAATTATACATTAAAACCAATTAAGATGATAATCTAACTATATAAATAAATTTGATGAAAAGCTGTTTTGAATTAAACTGTAGTATTTTTCACTAATCATTAAAATATGTATTTTAATAAAAAAAATAACAAAAATTAAACAAAAGTAAATTTTTAAATTACTCATTTAAATAATAAGTTTATTATTCCAAATATATCTTATAAAATATTCCAAACCTAGATTTAAAAATGGTTAAACATTAAAAGGCAGTAAAACTATATTTTTTTTAAAAATATTTCTTTTATCGAAAAATTGAATTTGTTCTTATATCATGTAATAGAAAATAAAAATGATAAATTTTTATGTTATATAAACTTAAAAATTTGCTTAATACTATTCATAACATCATGTTTACATACATAATAATATTTTAATAATATATTGTTGTTTAGGGAAACTCGGTATTGCATAAATTGAAATCTATTGAGTAAGGTCGCTCATTTGTGTAATGCAAGACAAGTCAGTGTTGCTTTTAGTGCAAGATTCATATAAATATTTGTATAATATAATCCAAACATAGTTCTTTTATACATTGGAAAAAATCTATACACAGTGTTTCGCGAAATGAATTATATCGAAAGAACGTGAGATTGTCTGTAACACAAGACATATATAGTGTTGCATATACTGAAAGATAACATGGTGTTGTGTATAGAGAAATATATTCTTGGTGTATCGTACAACACAATACATCAATGATAATATATGAAAACTATCTCATAAAATTTTAGGGTGTTACAAAAATCCCATTTGACTAGTAACGATTGGTCTCTCTAAACATAAATCCACTCTAACATCCTGTGGGTCTTGGGGTTATTCACTAGATTGAGCCCCTAATGTAATTTTTGTATTATCTCTCTCTCTGGGGACTTTCTCAACATGTGCAAGAAAGGTATAAAATTCTGGATATTCTTCTATTTTTGAAGCAGAGATTTTTGAGCAGGAGTAGGCATGCCTAAAGCGTCAACAGTACCCCTAGCCTCTTAATTAGGCTATATTCCTCTACTTCAGAAAATCAAATGGCCGGGGACCATACAACAGTAATAAATGGAATGAGAGACATATATTCTTGAGGAATTTCCATCTTGTTATTTATAGGCTCTACATAAAAATATTCACACAACAATGTGTAAGAAATATAAGGATACTTGGTTCCACAACCAGTTGGGATGCCTTATTGGGACGCCTACTTGGGGTGTCTCTCTTAATGTGTCTCGATAGTTGGGAAACCTTCTTGTTTTTCATCAATTGTTTAAAAGATGTTTCTTAATTAAGAACACACAGATTATCCAGAGGATGGAATTCCTTGGAAGGGTCACCTATGAATACTTCCATGTGTTTTTGGGCACAAAGGGATCCTTCCCCAGCACCCCCCACAATTGGTATGGTGAACTCCCAAACCAAAGTGCCATCGAGGGAATAAATTATGGAAATAACTATTTCATGAGACCATATGATCTCCTGCAACAAGGAGGGGGGATTTAGTGTGTCCACAAAAAAGTATTCTAATGCTAAGGTTTGTAGATAGAACAGCCTCTCTGTTGATGTTCATCGATCGTGGGAGTACTACCATCAATGCGACACCATCAGACCAGTAATGCTTATCTTTAGGGGCGCAAAGACACTTATGCATTTTGTTCAAGTAAGAAGCCACCTCATCAGGCTGTTCATCACCAGAAATACAGGTAGGGGAAATGGATCCCCCAAAACCATAGAGGTCGTAATGCCCTCCCTGAAGAAGCCTCAAAATATCTTCATCAGAAGTGTTTACCCTCAGTTCATCACAGACACTTAAGGCATCTGGAAGTTCGACAATGAATGGGGTGGCTATTACTGGAATATTGTTGTAGGGGGAGAGTGGGTCTCATCATCCGCAAATGCCTCCTGGGAGTTTCTGCAATCTCTGAACCCCTAGGAGACGAAGGCTTATGAGAAATTCAGAGTAGGTAAGAGTCTTTTCCTGTTATAGCCACAAAAGGTGTTCCAACAACCATATTATCCTCGTCATCATTTTCTGGGTGTAGTATGGAAGGTACCCGATACGAGTATTTTTGGAGAACATTTTGAAAATGGATTTGGGACTCAATGTCGTCAAGATAATGACACACCTTATCAGGATCTTTATCAACAGATATGCCAGTAGATATTTAAACATAACCAATGTCAGTAATAACAACATCCCTAGTTCAGAGGAGCTGCCATAAAGTATGTGGGGACCAGTCACGAGTGGACTAGAAGCCTTTAGAAAGTTCTCAATACCTCCAGGACAATGGAAAATCAGCCTCAGGATGGATGGAAGTTTGGCTCCAAGCTTCAACTTTGGTATCTCATTTGGTCCTCCTCGAAGAAATAACCCCGTATTTCACAACAATCCATAGGGGAGAGCTAATATGTTTTTAAAGGAATTTTACTGGCCGATATTGTCTAACAACCTCCTTTTTCTTCTCATTCCCCTTGTCCTATGATGTCTTGTATGTTATTACCATATGTATTGGATCAGTTAATTGGCCATTGGGATATGATTTAACCCAGGACTCACCATATCTTTTGGTGATAAAGTTCATAGAATCACCGAAATTTGGAAGTCAGACCTAGTACTTGGTGTCCTCCCAGGTAAACATCTACCACAGTTGATGGGCTTTCATCAGATTCTTCTCTTGATGGGAACTATTAAGAGTGGGGGGGAAAAACTTTTGAACACAGTTAAATTGATGATTCAATTTTCATGGTGCATATCTCTCATAGAAGAGATCCCCTCTAATAAGGGCAACCCAAATTCCTTCTCTCAAATAATATAAGTATCCCCGATTGACAAATTTTTTAGATGTATTATTCATAATAGTACCAATAGGGGAATCATAAGGATGATAAGAGAAACATTTGTGGCTGTTGAGATAATCTATTAAGTCTTTCTTATTCTTTTCAGTATGCTCTTCTTTCTTATCCTATGAGGCCCAATATATTTGAATAACCCCACTGGTACTATGAATATATGTCCAGATGATGGAATGTGGAATTGTCAAGGAATTGATGAAATTATAACCTCCTACGTGAGATCCTATTCAGCCCCAGAGGATTTGGAATGGACAAGTCATCTGGTAAGGTGTCCCCGCATCACTGATCCAGCCCTGCAAGCGATAAATCTTGTCCAGTATTGGAATAGCTAGACTAATGCATATTCTAGTGGCCAACTAAGAGACCATGATGAAAGTTGAGGCTTTCACACCACTAGATTCCCATATGGGTAAAATGAACCTTCTTAAGAATCAGGACAAGAAGACTGCCAGTCGAAATAATCCGTCAATATTAGGGATGAGTCCCCATCCCAATTCATGGAATATCCCCTCTTTCAAAAAATGGGCCAAAAAGTACCCACTTCTCTTCTAGTTTACTTTTTAGGGAAAGCCTCGGGTTTGTACTGATGGGGATCTTGGCCAATTTTCCTAATTAAAGCACTTGACCACTCGATGAATGGAATTTATTGCTTTGGACAAGGACTGAATTCCTTCAACAATGCCTTATCCTGAACAAGGAGTTTCTTGGACAAAGGAGGGTTCCTCTCCTCATTGTTCCAAGAAGAGGAAAGATGAAGGAATTCATCATTCATATCCCCAGCAATATTGACTCCTGAAATTATTTGGATGTCCCAAAAACTAATGTCAACTTCCCTGTGGGTTAAATAAAAGGTATTGGTGTTTGGGCTCCACCGGCTAATGAGTATGAGAGAAGGGAGTTCGGTTAGTGAGTGTATGTCTATGATACCCAGGCCACCTCAATTAATCCCATGACCTGCATCTCATCCAAAAAATCTTTGCAACTCTAGAAAACCCAAAATGGCCACCAATAGTGTAACGCCCTGACCCCAGTTACCTAGATTCGGTGCATTATTTTAGTACATTGGCATGGTTAAAAGGAATCAAGTCTCAAAGGACCGATCAGTTTAGAAGTCTTGGAAAATAGATTACATTAATTGATGTTACATTACACATTATAATAAACAAGACAACATAAATAATCCTTTATGAACACCATTATTCCCTTAGCTTAACCCTGCATATCAATCTCAATACACTTCATGGAATCCTGGGAAAAATAAAACATAGAAAGGGGTGAGCTCAGACGCTCAGTAAGGGTAAAAAATACTGCGAAAGATAACATAAATATTAAGAATAGTGAATAATTGAAAACACATAACTTTACATCTAATAAACATGAAAACTTTTATGGCAGGAATATGAGCTGAGTAAATAATGTCATAATAAAACATAATCAGGGGTATTCTACAAGTCGAATGACCACATGAATCATCAATATTATTTTTTTAATGAGGGAATGTATAATTCCAATCATTCTAGAACATTTTTTCAAGACCTCAGCCAAGACGTCTAAAAATGATTAAGGCCTCAGCCAAAACCATATATCAAATTGGAAAAGTCCTCGGCCAATTCCAAATCTAATTGTCTCAAGAGACCTACCGATGCATTGAGGAGATATAGCAGGCTCTACCCATCACTTACTATGTCCAATACATTCCTCGTATGATATGGTTGAAACATAACACAAACATTCATATAAGAACTAGGATACGAAATTTCCATACTTTAACCATAAACCATGAATGGTATAAAAATAACACATCCACAGTCAAACATATCAAAAAACCTCCAAAACAATATGGAAGATTTGTATCATAATAAATCAAATTTGAAAATATAAAAATATATCAAAGGATGTTGACATAGATGTAAATGATTTGTAAAACTCATTGAGAGAAATATCCCTTTTCATGAAAACATTTAAAAGTCACACAATTTTGAAAAGACGACATTTAATGACATTTTTGAATCAAAGTGTCCCATACCAATTTGAAATTTTTAATGGAATTAACATTTTAAAACATTCATGTCTATCTAAATAAATCATTATTTTTTTTGAAAACATGGACATTAATGTGAATTATTTAGGAGAATAAAATTTCAAAACATTTAAAATGATGTTTTAATAAAAGAGTCCCTTAAAATAATCTCCTTGAAAATAATTTTATGATACATGGATGTTTCTTCTGGAAATAGGGATGACCTAGTTTGTTTAAGGTTCAAACTATCCAATCGTTTTTTAATGGGTTTATTCGTAGAACCAGAAAAATATAATGATTCTATATATGTTTGGACCTACTTTCCAAAGGTAGGTGCTCATTAGTTGTGGAATGATGAGGAATAAGAATTTGCATTGGTCAAGAGGATGGGAGGTCAGACTCATCACACCATTTTGGGGGGAATTATTTTCTACTCAGTGACTCTCTTTATAGATTTGAGTTATGTTTGTGAATCCTTATTAATTTAACAAGAATGAAAATGAGTTTTTCCTTTAGATCTTGCAATAAATGATTGATATTTAGAGGATTTAGAGAATCTTTTATATGTATTTGATGTTATTCATCAATAGACAATCATCCATATGAATTAGTGATTCTTAGTCAATGGTATCCTTACCTACATTATATAGATATCTCTTGGTCATTATGATGACCAAACTGGTTTTAAAGCCACTCAGTGGGGCTCATGAATTTTACTGTCATTCAGAAGGACGTATATTATTTTAGAGTTGGGATCATACCCACAGATGGGATACCTACGTATCCTTGTTAGAAAAAGGAATTATAACCCACGTAGTTCGAGTGAATAAGTATGAGATTTATGCATGATTGATGGCCCAACGATAGATTTCATAGTTACTTTTACGCTCTAAGCTCACATGAGTCATGCTCGGTGTGAGAAACAAGAGGTATCGGTAAAACATGATTATTGTTCCATGAAAGATGCAATAATAAGAAATGAAGTGGGGCATACGTATGTATGAATGCCCAAATAGATGAAGATCGGGACCTAATCTAGGGAAGAAGCATGGGAACAGGGTCTGTAAAGGTATATGTGCTTTATGGATATTTGTATACATAACTTAGGACTTACTCATGAGAAGGATGCCCAAATTAGAGGGGACTTATGATTGGGTTTTATTCCTGAAAAGGAATCCCAAATCAAAAGAAATTAATATTGGGGCTTTTTAATTTGGGGCTTACTCCATAAAATGAGGCTCGAGTAAAGAGAAATTATGGATGGGGATTACTCATGAAAAGGAGGACCAGGTTAAGAGAAATTATGAATGGGGATTACTCCTGAAAAGGAGGCCCAAGTTTGGGGGACTTGAAACTTGGGGCTTACTCTTGAGAAGGAGGCCCAAATCAAAATAACTTCTCAAAATTACTTTCAGATAAAGAATCCAACAAAGGAACCATGCCACAAATGGCATTGAAGAGGGTTTTGAAGGCTATATCATGAAGAGGAGAGCTGAATTAGAAGAAATAAAGTGAATTGGAAGGAGGAGCGCAAGTCCTAGTCTCGCATGAATGTTTTGGTTGTGCAAGTATACTTGCATGACATGAGTTCACTTTGGAGACGGAGAACCTCTAGGGTAATACTTGGGCGAACCCTGGCTCAAGCCCTTAGTATTATCCCTAGATTCTATTAGAAGGGTGGTGCGTAATTTCCCATGAGAGGAAAATGCGGCACACAAGTTTCCCCATTTTCCTTAAGGTTTGGACACTTAGGAACACAAGTATTGATGAGTTCTAACACTTAGGCCTTATCCTTCCCCTTTAGAGCTTCCATTCTAGGCAAAGGATTACCTTATATGTGTTCATAAGACTTCAAAGAGAGACTTGGGCGACCAGAGCTTGAATCTGAGTTTTAGATTTTTCGTCCACGAAATGGGGGGCCCACAGGAGGTATTTATAGGCCATATGAGGTCCCTGGGAGAAAAACGTTTAGGGCGCACAAGTGACTTGCACGACCCATATGTAGCGCACAAGTATACTTGGACAACCATGGTGAAACTTGCACATCCAATGCTTAAGGAGTTCATTATTCATGCCTTTTTGAATTTTTGATGTTCTTCAGAGGATGACTCAGTTTTTACTTAAGGTATTCTCCTTTTTCATACACTAGAATCTGTGACGGAAAGGAGCCCCAAAAAATTCCACCCTCGGAGTTGGATCCGAAAAAGGAAAGAGGATTTGACTCTTAGGAAAAAGGAGAAAAACAAGGATTTTGGGTGCGCATGTTTTGAGCATGTAGGTTACGGCGTGCAGGGGTATGACCTCACCTATAAATATGGGTGCCACTCTCACAAAGCACCTGGATTTAAACACTTCTGAGCTCTCAACGTGCAAGTAGCTCAAATTTCACTCGTTCTCACTTCTATTCATTATGTCATGGTTCTGCAGTCTGTTTCTGACTTGCGCGCCAGTACTAGCATGGTAAAACTTTCACAATCGACTTGGAATTGTGTGCTAACATTATAATTGCGCGCCTTAAGGCCTTAGACATTTTTTTTTGAATTTCATCGCAATTGTTTTGAAAAATAAATGTACTTAAAAGTTAATTATCTGATGTTTGTTCAAATTGAATGGCTCCCAAAATAATTGGAATTGCTGATGAGCTAGCCAGCAAGCGGATTTATGACATGATGAACATATTTCTACATGATTACATTGATATCTACGATAGTAATCTCCTATATTTGGCCAAGTATTTGAAGAAGTATCATGATAATTTCCCACAGTGCATCTACCTGCCTCTGTATGGCCATGGTCATCTACAAGGAGTCGATGTTCCGGAGCCAAATAACTATCACACACATTCTTGGTTTCAGACTTGCACTAATTTTTCATCAGAAAATGTCTCGGTTGGAGGATCATTTGTAAATGATGGAATAGTGGAGAATGCGTTTATAATGCATCATAGCCCATGTGCTCCAGATCTAAAACCTCACAAGCCTAAGCTGCAGCCACATTGTTATCCCTTAATCTTCCAAGATTCTCAGATGGATCAATCCACGGGATGGAAAAAGAGATGGGATTTCTATCCTAGAGGAGGTGTGAAGCCGACCGGGATGTGGGCATAGTGGGTGCGACAAACCTGTGCAGAGTTTGTCGAGGATGTGGAAGGATCTAAAATATATAAATACATCTGGGCTAAGGCAGACATATGTCTATAGGAATGATAACTTTGTGATGAAGCTAATCAGACACCGGATCCCAGAAACCAATTATTTCCATATGACTCCTGGAGAATTAGCCATCAATTTTTAGGATATCTACAAGATCTCAGGGGCTCCAATTTTAGTAGATATGTATTCTGAATTCATCCCTCCCAAGGTGGCAGGGAATTATTCCGAGAAGACTCTGGATTTGGCTCTAGAATTATTGGAAATTTTCCACAAGCTCAATAATTAAATGACCTACAAAACTCATTCTAGAAAGGATATTCATCCAGAGGAGTGGATCAATTTGTTTCTTACCAAAAAGAAGGAGAAGGGTCCCACCTACACTCGTCCTACTAGCTGCCCGAGAATAGAGAAGAGGGGTGCTCTTGGTACATTCTGGATGACTCTGGAAGCAGGAGAGTTTGAAAAGTGGGGATACGAAGTGGATCAGAGAATCCCAGAAATGAACCATCTCGCGGTCTTCTTAGCCTTGCGGTTCAGTGTTTATCTTCTGCCATTTAGGGATTCGAAGGGAGGCGTCAGGCCAGGGACCTTCATTGGTGTAGCTAAATTAGCTGAGAGGAAAATGGTTGGGTTGGCCACCCCAATTTTGGGGAAGATTCACAGGAGCTTACTCTATTTCTTTATGGGTAAGTCTTCTTTGAGAATAGTGGGACCATTCCATGTTTTGTGGGGATGGATCTCCACTCACTTTAGGACTTATGTTGTACAGAGCGGAGTACAGGTTCCTAGAAGTTCTTTCAGGCCATCAGTGCAGGAATATTCTAGAATTTTTCCATTGTATCTAAACCCCTATGATATGAAGGTGAGGATGAGAATGTTCAAGGAATTGAATTTATTTCCTTATGTAATCCTTCCAACCGGGTGGTTTTTTTATTATGGAAGAACCATCCTAGAATTGAGGTCTTACATGCTGTCTGGAAGTGATGGTCTATTGGCCCCCAGAATTGACAGAGAGATTATATGTGAGGCCTATGCTCCATATAGATTTACATGCCAATTCAAATATCTGCTGCAGATTTTTGTATCCCCTCATGTGCATGTCAGGTTAGAGAATCATAAAAGGGTTTCCTGATAACTTTGGTTGCTGACAGCTATGGAGATGATCGGGGAAGTGTTTAATCTACCAGTTTCTTGAGCGGTGAGTCATTTGACTACATGGTTTTCCGAGAACAGGGTAGTATCATACCATTATGGGGTACTGAATCATCCGGTTCCTCTAGTGGGGACAAAAAAGTGAACTATTAGGAAATAAACCCATTGTCTGGAAGGTGACTCTTCCTCACCCGGATCTGATTCACCGAGTTCCTCACCCAGGGCTGACTCGGCGAATTCCGAGGATGGGGATGATGAGGCACGACATGTGTCAAAGCGGCCTTGTGCTATATATAATCATCCTGTTAGAGTCAAGATACCCACTTCATAGACTACTGGTGAGTTACTTCATTGATTCAATTTAATCTCCATTATTTTATAGAGCAACAAGTTTCATTTTTTTATCCATTATCTGTGATTGCATGATCTGGGAAGAAGTTGAAGTCCATGTTTGTAGGACCCTCCTCACATCCTTCTAGTGCCCATGCTGAATATCTACGACCAGAGGCTGTCCCGATAGAGAGGAGTTTATATTGGGATGCTGAAACCACCTGAATGGACCTATGTGAAGGGAAACACATCCCTCGAGTAGGGAATCTTTAGGATTCTACTGATATCTGTTTTGAGGATAACCCTGATGAAGTGAGGTCTTACATCAGAGAGCTGGATATGCTCATATATGCCACTGATGATTCCATTCCTATCACCAAGTGGGTGACGGAAATGATGGATCGTGGTACCACTGAGGGGACTGGTGCTTCCGCAGATGAGGAGTGGCAAGATTATGTGGTTCCTAAAGATGTAAGTCTCTTTCCTTACTTGATTTTAAACTTGACCTCAGTTAAATCTTTGTTACTCAAGGAAATTACATTCTTCATCCTGCACCTTGTAATGAAAGGAACATTTGAGGTTCCTTCAACATAGTATAGCCCTGGTGGCACTACCATCAGAGCTAATGAATCTCCTCACGAGCTGGGCGAGGTATCTCCTAGCCGGCAAGCCATGGACATGGATTTTGACATGGCTATTCATTCTCCAATTCTTGTATTTGGAGGTGATGATTTCAAAACTCCCAAAAAATAAAAGAAGCAAAGACATCGAAGAAATAATTCCACAGCTAAAAGATTTGTCAGTAGTGCTAAGTCCTTCAGATATTCATGAATTATAACTCATGGAAAGATTGATCATATTTCTTAGGATTGCAAGGGCTTCATCAATTTCACCTTTGAGAGATAGGACTGACCCTCCTCTGAGGACAATGGAGGGTGCTGGTGAATAGTCGCAAATTCATGCTGACTTGGCTACTCCTGAAGAAGAGCCAGCGTCTGTTCCCAGTACTGCTCCTATTGCTGCTACAAGGGGAGAGGATCCTGCTTCTGGTAAATTAACAATTCTTCATAAAATGTTGAATTAAAGCTTCAACTGACTTCCATTATATGATACTTTATATTCAACACCTGCACGAGAACATTTTCTAGCCACTTGAACTGACTCTGCAATTTTATCTGAAGAAACTGTCTGGGGTCAGAGGCCTCAGGATGAGGGTCGCCAAGAAGACATATCTTATTCTACCACTAGTGAGACTTACCAGGAATCTGAGATATCACTTGATGAAATTGTCAAACTTGGCGCATCTTTTGAAGAAATTTTAGATTAGGTTAAATTACCATGTGATTTAGAAGATTTTGGATATGGCTGTTATCCATCTTCTTGTTAAAAATTTCTTATTACATCTCTGACCATGATTGGTTGAAATGTGCAGTTCCATATGACCAAGATGCTAAACTACCAATGCCTAAATGGGGTAGAGACAACTCTATTATTGCAGAGAGGCTAGCTCAAGTGGATCTTAACCCAGTAGAGCATCCTGAAAACCATACTAAAAATTCTGTTGAAGATAGGAAAGACGGGGAATAGCCTTATCATGCTGTTGATCTACCATTGTGTAAGAGATAATAATATTTGTGGCTATAGTTATTTTTCAAGAAAACTTAATCAACTTTTGTTATCCTTTGGAACTAACCAAAAAATTCAATTGACTATGCATGGACATCAATTTCGGTGGCTAAATCTGGAGGTGAAGCCTCAGCCTCCGCCCCAACGGGAGTAGAAAGTGAAGTAACAAGGGTCCGGGGGAAGGAGAGAACATGGCACTTCTTTAAATGCATTAATTCTGGCCTATATTCCCCCCCTGTGATATTGATGCTGAATCAGACCCAGCAGTACAAAAGGCACTCCAATTCTCACGTCGCAAGGCATGGAAGAACATATGGAAGATCATATCTGAAGTGCCTTTTGAAGAGTTGTCTTCTAAGATCTCGCGACTCTCATCCATGTTCGTCATTATTGGACTTGGCGGTTTTGGATATCAAGAGATCCATACCGCGGTGAAACAATTCATGTTATGGAGGGATAAGGAGAAAATGTACCATCAAGAACTAACCAAAGTGAGGTTGTTGACCAATATCAGTGAATTTCAGGTTGCAGTGTCCCGAGCTGAAGTTGAGCATGCTGCAAAGTAGACGGAGCTAAAGCATAAGATCAAGGAGAAAGCTGTCCAGTAGATGCATCTTTAGCAACAGTTAGATGTTGTTACTGGGGAACTTGAATAGATTATGAATTCAATAGAATGAGTTCAAAAAAAATGGTATGAAAGCCATTGCAGATGCCAAGAAAGCACTCCATTAAGCTGAAAAGAGTGAAGCTAGTCGAGTGCATGAACTTCAAGTGGCTGCTGATGAATCTCAGGATGCCGTAAATCAAATGAAGAGTTATATTGAAAGCCTCTTTTAATTCTTGGAAAAGAGAAGATACTCTAGTATGTGGATGTCCTTCTAACCCTTGTGCATCAATGAAAAACACTCACATCTTAAATCATTTGTTCTTGCATTCTCTTACTACCTACTTTTTAATTTTTACCTAAGACAATGGGCCTAGTAAGAATAATTTTATTTTTTCTAGGATTATAAAAAAACACTACAAACTTTAAATCTTTTAATTGATCAATATTACCTAAATCATATGAAATATATGTTTAGTGATCCGGGACTTGACTTTTGTTCAGAGTTCCCTGGTCTTTTGGGGGATGTTTAAAGTCTTGCATGTAATAATTAAAAAGTCTTATGTTTAAGGTTGAATAGCTTTGATCGAATGGATTAAAATTGACTCAATTCCTTGATAATTTATCTGAGAAAATATTACCATATTCAAGTATGGGGGAAAACATGTAAACTATGGATTAAGAAATTTTGAATCTGAGGAATGGTATGAAAAAGGACTAAAATGCGTTAGACGAAGTATTTCCTAAGACTAAAGTTACCACAATTTAACAAACCCATTAGGGGATTGAGTTATGCAGGGCCCCTTAAGGGAATTGGCTACATAGTCAATTAATATCATCTTTTGGATGATAGGTCTGTTATGTAGACTACTTATGCATGGAAAAATAGGGGCACGTGTTCCATAGTCAGTCAAAAGAACTCTCAGAAATTTTAAATTTCTATTGCTAAAAAGCCAGTGAATGTTTTTGGAGATTCAAATTTTCCAAAGCATAGAGTCTGCTATATGGAGAGAGGTACTTGAATATAGAGAGGATATTTCCAATCAATATTGTCAAAGAATTGGATGAATGTCACTCATGTGAAGGTCTGACCCAAATGTAGGGAAGGTAAATATAAACCATAGATTTAAATACTTTTTGATCATGAAAAAGAGTATGGGACAAATATGTTAAGGATGACTATTTTTTTGCGGATCCTTACATATTTTCGTTAAAAAAAATAAGGAAAAAAGAGCTTTTCCTCCCAAGAATGAAGTTACCTCTATTTTATAAACCCGTTAGGGGGTTGAATTATGCAGGGCCACTTAATAGTATTGGATGCATAGTCAAATAATAGAATCTTTTGGCTGACAGGTCCGTCATGTAGACTACTTATGCATGGCCTCCTAAGGTAATGTGCTGCATAGTTAGGCAAAAGAACTCTTCGGTATCAGACATTTTGTGACCAGAAGTCAATAAAAGGGTTATGGAGATCTGAAAGTATTTATGGTTAGGAGTATGACACATCAAAATGGGCATTTTCCAATGCATGAAGGTGATACACAGACCAATGCTGACTATATTCATGTTGTGGCTGGGTCCTGAATTGAGGTGCTGGACTTGACTACGTATCCCATAAGGATGGGAATAAATCCAAATGTAGTTCTTTAAATATAGTTTAACATCATGTGGGAAGAGAGTGCAGGAGATCTTAGTTTAGGGTCACAACTCACGGACCATAATGAGGAATACACGTATAAATATGATGTGAATGAAGACCAGGGTTTTCATACCACATTCATGTTTTCATAAGGGGACTCTTTAGCCAAGGGACTGAAAGTGTAATTTGGGGTTAGGCCCAAAGACTTGGGGATGGATTATAGGGATGCTTGAACTTTCCTACGTATCCCATAAGGATGGAAATCATGCCATATGTAGTTCTAGAAACACCCTCTATACAGATTTGATTTGTACAAGTGAATGGTGAAAGGGGAATTTAGTGCAATGATTGTTTGATCCAAGATTAAAGGTTAGAGCATTTCCATGTATTCATGTAGTCCTTGGAATAAGACATGGTTGGAGATCAATGTAAATAATTATTCCCTCTCATGTGAGGGTGTGAAAGGCTATGGTAGTTTATTGTCAAAATGGAAAAAAGTATGAATAGTTTAGGGTCATATGCATAGACTAGTGGTAAAACATTTAGCGTCATGTAGCTAAGATGTATTTCTATGCAGTTTAATTTCTTGCAGTGAGGACAATGGGGGACAGTATAGTTTAACGTCATATAGACCGGACGATGGTGAACCAATGTAAAGATATTGGTTTTGGGGGTGGCTTCATGAATCAACATTGAATGAGATGGAGGTGAACCGATGTAAAGATATTGGTTTTTGGGCTTGAACCTCAGAAGGTTGCCTACGTACCCAGCATAGAAAGAAATGATCAAAGTCCACATAGTTTTTTTGAAGAATGAATTAGTGATCGAGTTGTACGTGAGGAAAACAACCTAAAAATGGTGTTGGGACTTACGCATGGTTAGCATCCCAGAGAAGGTGTAATGGTTGAAGATTACTCTAGGCTCACGCGATTCATACTCAATGTGAGAAACCTGCGGTAACAAAAACCTTAACAATGCACAATTTAATGTCATGTAGGACATATAAAGTACTAGACACAGTTTAACGTCATGTTGGAAAATGGAGTGGTTGTGCAGTTTAAAGTCTTGATGTATCGACTATGGGGGGTGTGTAGTTTAATGTCTTGCAGTAAGGACTAAAATAGTTTAAGGTCATATGTATGGACTAATGATGCACAGTTTAGCATCATGTATCTAGGACAAGGACTGTATCGTTTAACGTGATATTGCAAGGATGATGGGAATGTATTTGTGTTACAAAAAATACTTCTTAAAAAATCTGGCAATGGTTGGATTCGTGATGGGTTCTCCATCCGTTGAGATTAAAGAATAAGCTCCAGTGGAGTAGACCTTATGTATTGAGTAATGTCCTTCCCACTTTGACTTAAGCTTTGGAGGTTTCATTCCTGGTATCATTGGAGTTCTGAGGACCAATATAATTCTCCTTGAATGAATGAATTAAGATGAAATTTTTTGTTGAAATCTCATGTTATTCAATTCTAATAGATTTCCATGTGATGCAGGGTGCACAATCTTTTTTCATCTAATCATTACAATTCATACAATCACTTTTGTGATTGTTCATCTATAGATGACTGACCACAAATGGTTACTATGAGTGAGGGTAATTGAACCTCAATGGGAAAGACTTTTTCTATTCTATATACCAATTAATATGGAGTTGACCACGTAGCAGTGCAGGTGGTGGTCCGATAAGCCCATAAAGCATGAAAAGATTTTTCAGGCCATGACTTCGTATCTTTATCCACCATCTATTGAAATATTTTTGAAAGAGTCTTATTGAAGGCCTCTATTTGTCCACTGTCCACTGTATGATACCGAGATGAATGGTTGTATTTGTTGTTGCATTCATGATACATCTTCCTTACCTTAGATGAACAGAAGTTGGTGCCATTGTCCGTCAATATGGTATGAGAGACACCAAATCTGGTAATGATGTTAGACTTGATGAAGCTATCGATGCTTTTAGAACTAACTTCTTTGAGAGGTATTGCCTCTGAACACTTTGAAAAGAAGTCAGTAGTAGTAATAATATACATAAACTGCTTGGATATAGGTGAAGGGTAAGGTCCTACTACATCCATTACCCATGTGTAAAATGGCCATGAGTATTTAGATGTTTGAAGAAACACTGGGGGTTTATGGATGAAATTGGCATATACATGACAAGAATTACACTTCTTAGTGAAATCAACACAATATTGTATCATTGAAGGCCAAAAGTATCCAAGCCTTCAAATTTGACCAGATAGTATATGTCCAGACTGGTGGGAACCATAGACTCCTACATGTACTTCTTTAATGATAGCCATTGTCTCATCACCATCAATACATCTGAAGATAATTCCATCAAAACCTCGCTTGTAGATAATTTATTTCTAGGTGATCTGGTTTATCATAAAGATTAAAATAGATCACACATCACCAGACTTGTTCTTTCCCGGCTCTATCAGGTGGGAGTGTTCCATATTGATGGTATTCCCTGATAGGTGTCATCCATCCTATAGTATGACCATATGGCTCAGAAATGGGACTAATTTTGTTGATTTCCTATGTTCTAATTTGATCATAAGGTCAAACTATATGTCGGTAGGCAATACTGATTATTTTCTTGTCCCGATTTGGATCTTCTAGAGTTGTGGCTACATTTTCTAGTGCATCAGCTTGAACATTTTTGTGATCGTGGGACATAAGAAAATGTTGGTTCCAAAGGAAATTCTGCCATTAACTCTCTGACGTAATCATACAAAGGTATCAACTTGTCTTTTCTGATGGAATAGTCCTCATTGACTTTTTTGATTACCAAATCTGAATCACCTTTAGCCTTTATGTGGTTCACCTGTGCCTGAAGCGCCAACTCCAATCCTGCGATGAGAGCTTAAAATTCTACTTCATTGTTTATACCACCTTCCAACAATAAGAAGGAATAGGGCAGCACTACCTTTTCTGGATAAATAAGCACAATTCCTAACCCAACTTTGTTGAATTTAGGATCTTCCATTTTCTTCCCTGTTGGACTTATGGAAGCACTATCAAAATACATTTCCCATGTTTGAGGATTATCTTGAATAGAGAAGACTTCCTCATTCAGAAGTTCAATATCTAAAGATTTATCATCTACTAAAGGGTGTTTAGCAAGGAAATCAGCCAGAGCATGGCCCTTTATTTCTTTTTGAGAAACATACTGGATATCAAACTGCTGCAAAATAACTGCCCACCTTGCCAAACATCTTGTAAGCATTGGACGAATAAGGATAAATTTGAGCAGGTTATTGCGAGATATCAATTGGACCACATGATGTTGCAGGTAGTGTCTCGATTTATGAACTGCAAATATTACACCAGGAATCACTTTTCAATACTTGAATATCGAGTTTCTACCTCATGAATAGTACGACTGAGATAATAAAGGCTTTTTTCATTCCCAACATCATTCTTATGGGCATGGAAGGCACCCAATGATCACACTCAAGCTGTCACATAATGAATAGGTGGTCTTACTTCAACAAGTTGCATTAATACTAGGGGACTCAAGAGATATTTCTTGAGCATATTGAATGCTTCTTGAAATTCTTTAGTCCACTGGTAAGTGACTTCCTTCATCATTAATTTGGTGAAGGGTAAATATTTGCATGCCAGATTGGTGTTGAAATGCCAAATATAGGACAAGTGTCCTTGAAGTCCTCTCAATTCTATCAAATTTAGAGGAGGTGACATACCAAGGATTGACTTTGTCTTCCCAGGATCAACTTCGATACCACAGTGGCATAAAAAATGCCAAGAAAGCTTCTTGAGGTTACCCCAAAAGATCATTTAAAGGGGTTCATCTTCAAATTATGTTTTCAAAGTTTGTGGAATTTGATTTGTAAATCTGTCAAGTTATTATAACATTGTCTGGATTTAACCACCAAATCATCCACATAACATTCAACAAATTTCCCTAAAAAGGGTTTGAAGATACAGTGCATGACACGTTGATATGTTAGACCTGCATTCTTCATGCCAAAGGGCATTACCCGAGAGAAAAACACACCTTGAGGGGATCTGAAGGTTGTAGATTCTTCTTCTTCTGGATCCATTCAGATTTCATTATATCCAGAATATCCATCCATGACAGAAGGTGCTTCATAGCCAGCTGTTTCATCAATTAAGAGTTCTATGATCGAAACTGGAAAATCATCATTGGGACAATGTTGATTAAGATAATTGAAAACAATGAAAGCTCTAATTTGTCCATTATTATTTTTCACAGGGACAATATAAGCCAACTATTTTGGATATTGAACTTCTCTGAAGAAGTTATCTTTGATAATCTTATCTAATTCAGCTTCACATTTGGAGGCATAAGTTGGGCGTGTTCTTCTTGTGGCTTGCTTGAATCCTCGATGTTCTTCTGGAAAACCCAAATGATGAGTAACGACATCAGGATTAAACCCTGTAATTTCTGTATAATTCCAAGAAAATATATATCGATTTTTATTTTAAAATGAAATTTATATTTCTTTATATTCAAGAGTTATGGCCGCACTAATTAAAGTGGGGTGTGGATCTTCTTTCGTACCCATATTTATTTATCTGAGTTCATCCACAGTAGTAGAGATACCCTCTTCAAATGCTGGAGGATCATCCCTGAGATCTTCCTCTTCCACTTCAATATGTGTTACTTCCTTTGTTTCTAATTTCATAGTAGATGATGAGGAAGAATTTCCATGATCAAAAGAAAAGTTAAAATTCGAACATCTTGAAGGAGAGGCTACCATTTCTGACCCTATTGATGATGAAGGGTCATCCTAGGGTAATAAAGAGGAGATGATCGATTGAGAATCAACATCATCATTCACCTCTGACATTTCTATAACTACTTCTGGCCTGGTTGATGAAGTATAGAATTACTGGATTTCAGTAGATGAAATGAAGACATCTCCATTTGAGATTTCATCATCTCTTCATGAATCACCAATTTCTAACATGTTTTCTAGATTGATTTCCATGATTGAAAATATTGAAGTTTCTATAAGAGTATTTGGATTTGGGTCTACCCTATCAATTTTACAGATAGGAAATACATAATTTGTACTCACATGTATGAATGGGTTTACTGGAATCCTTTCCAAACCATATTGAGCATTAATTTTGGTAACCTCTTTTTTCGTGGATATCTCTTTTCCCTCCATGTGATATAATTCCGCCTCAATGTATTGAGATTCACATGTTTTGAATGGGGATTTATCATGATAAAATGTCCCAATTTGACCATTAAAACAATATTTGAGACATTGATGTTATTATGAAGGGATAGACTTAGGTTGATGTAGCCAAGGCCTTCCTAGAAAAATGTTGAAGGTTGTTACATGACGAACAACCATGAAATCTAAATTGTATACAAGGTCTCCAAAAGGAATTCTGAGTGTATTCTCACCCATAGGTTCTTGTTAATTTTTATCATTTTCATGCAACATCAATGTAGAAGGATATTAATCAGATTTGGTGAGGCCCAATCGATGAAGTGTACGAATAGGGATGAGGTTGACTCCTTAAACATTTTCAATTAAAGCGCGTCAAATGTATACATAATTGAACTTGATAGATAAATACAAAGGTCTAATATGTCCATGCACAACATCATCTTCATTTTTTTCTATAAAAGATATCACTGCATGATATTCTATAGGATCATTCTCAATATGATAGACTTCAGCCGCATCAATTTCAGTTTTGAATTCCTGGGGAGTTGACAAAGCCTCAATGAGTGCCTCTCGATGTTCCTTTGATAGATTCATGACATCCAGAATTGATAACTTGGCTGGTACTAAGGCCAAACGTTTCAAGACATCATACTTTTGGTCCAAAGTTCTGTGTTTCCCAATAGGAACATGTGGCTTCATAGTTGTCTTAAAAGTTGATACTCTGGAATTAGATGAATCTTGTATCGGGGTAGGAGTTGGAAATACTCCTGGCTTTGGTATATTAGACCGACTAGGTCTATTTATTTTCTAAGAAGAAGACGGTGTAACCTCTAACTGATCCTCCAGAATAATTGTGCCAGGAATGAATCTTCCATGTGTGGAATAACTTTCTTGTTCCTGTTGAGCCCGCTTAAGGGCTCTGCCACAAGTTCCTACTGCATATACAGTTCTATAAGGTGTAGGATTTGAATAGTGGCATCTGAAATATCCATTTCTTATCCTATATCCTAGACCTCTGGAACACATTACTCTGTTTGATATAGGGAATTTAGGCTCATCAAGATCGAAACTATGACTGGAATATGGACCCGTTAGGTGAATCATGTTAATAGAACCAAAGATCAACTCTTCATCTGATGAAGATTCTTCCTGATTGGCCAGTTTAGGTTGTACCGTTTGGTGGGGCGGTGCCCGTGCTATTGCAGTAGATGTCATAAATTCTTCCAGAGTCAAAGACAACATAGGATTTGACACGATCTCAGCATCTTCTGACCGGTCTTCTTTTTTCGAATTATTCCGCCTCTTTGAGGATTTTCCTTCTGATAAAGGGGGTTTTTCTGTGGTATTCATAGCAGAAGACACAAGTAGTTTGTTCAATTGTGTTCATAAAAAGGAATGAGTTTGGTTGATCAATTTCCTGACCATCCAATCATCATATTTCTGCACATTTTTTATTTTGACTTTGTGCCACTCACCTTCTTCCTCTAGATCTGTAGTAGTAACACATGATACCTGGGCTGAAGAACCTCTCAGTGTTTCCTATCTAGAGTCAACCATTTTTTCAGGAGGTCTTTTAATACAAAACACTCTTGAATAGGATTCCCCAACATCTGATGAAATGGGAAATAGTAGGGAAGGTCTTCATCTCCTTTCTTGTTTGGCCTTTTGGGCCTTGGAAACTGAACCAAATTATTTTCCAGATCCGAAATGAAGTAACCACGAACTTGTTCATTTCAGAAAGAATAAACTTTGTTCTTTAACTCCTCAAATTTTTTCTTCCTTTGATCTCTTTGATCATCTTGATTAGGCGGCCATTGTTGTTTACGGTCAACAGGTGGATCCCTTAATAAGATGAAGGTTTAGAAGTAGAAGCAGGTACAGGTGCTTGTTTAAGTGTAACTATAGCAGTCTCTGCTCTACCAATTCTCTTTCCTAGAGCTAATTTAATTACATGTGTTTTATCCTTAGTCTTTGTAAGAGAGTCTTCTATCTGCTGAGCGATTGACGTAAGGTCTCAAAACCCTCCTGTGTATTTCTCAGGGATCAACGGTGTGTGTAATTCATCATGAAAATTAGCCACACAGATTGACAACAACTCTTCTTGAGGGAGTGCTAAATGTAATGAATATGTTAATCCCTTCCAGCAAGGAATTAAATCTGAAACTCTTTCATTCTACCTTTTCTTACAATTTTTAAGATAAAAAACTGTCATCTTTGGAAACGTTGAGCTGAATTGAAAAGGAATCATTGACAGAGATCTTCCCTCCTGGTAATTGACTGTAACTACAAACTTGTATACTAGAAAAAAGCAGTCCCTTGTAATGACTGCATAAAACATATGAGCTAATATGCCTGGAGTTCCCATCATAGGATCACAACAAGAAAAAAATGTGTTATGTGCTATTCTGGGTCTCCCAAACCATTAAAAATTAAGAATGTGGTATTAAAAAAATTTGATGGGGGGGATTGCATCAACCCATTCAGGGTAATCTTTCTTTTCCGGTGGAAATTGTGTACGTTTTGCTTCCATAGATTCCAACTGAGCTGTTAATGACTCAATGGTAGTTATAAACATTTGAGAAATATTTGGTTGAGCTTGGACCTGAGCAGGTGCAATAACTTGATTTTGAACACGTGTGGTGACTGGTGATACAACTGAGGGAAGTACTGCCGGTTGTTGTCATGCATTAACCATAGGATTGGACCTATGAGGGTGTACTTGCAAAGGATGATATTCTTGATCTATCCCAGTAACTGCAACGAATTCCTTTGACTGACTGACTCCAGCATGCTTAGGAGGAAGACTACCTTGAAGTAGTTCTACATTCAACCTCATTAACTCATTCATTTCTTCCTATTGTTGTGTGAACCTTTTCTCCAATGATAGTGATTGTCCTTCTACAGAGGTAGGGTGGGATGTAACCTGATTTTTATCCTTTTTCATGGCATGGAATTTTATGGAGTATGGAAGGGCATTGCCCGAAGGAATATTTTGCCTTTGGGAAGCCCTCTGGCCCCTGGTACGCACACCTTCTTGATTTATTTCTATGTGTACAACTTCTCGATTAGGAACATCTTCATCTAATTCCTTTGAGTGATCCTTAAGTTCTGGAGGATCAACAACAATGGCATTGATGATATTTATTAATGCATAACGCATGTCATCCCTTTTATTAACATTTCCGCGATACTGTCTTCTTTCATGTCCTTTCTAAGACATTGCCTTTGGTTGAGTTGATACCTCAAGAACTTCTTGATGAATTGTTATTTGGAGGGAATATCTTAATAATTTGGCTCTGCGTTTCTATCGTGGCTTCTTCCCTAATCGAGAGAAGACTGAATTTCGCTGAGGAAGAGATTGAGGATTTGAAAGAGTCCCCATTCTAGTGGACTTGGGCTGTTCCTACTGTTCTTTCTCAACTCCTCAAATCCTATTTGTTGATCCCAAAGGTTGGATTAAAAGAGTCCCCAGTCTGGAATGCTGAGGTGGTTCTTGAGCTGCTACATCTGAGACTTTCTTAAAAGGTCTTTTGATTTTGCAGACTTTGGTCCAGAAATTGGCCAGATGGATCAGCCTACATGCACTCAAATAACCTGGATCAAATGACCATTGGATGATTTCTGACACTTCTGTCACCTGATGATGTTCATGCTCTAAACGAGAGGCCTGTTTGATATTCTAATTTGGTTGATGCAAAAGTAATTTGACAACTTGTTATTTATATTCCTGACATTATGCAGAACTAGTTGAGGCCCGTTCTTGTGAAAGTGTTTGATTATGCACAAAACCATCTTGATGTGTCCAACCATGGGAAATAACATTGCATTAGAACACCTTTGTTGGGATTTGTTGACAGGATAGTACAGTGAAATGCAGTGCTCCATGAACACCCCGTCCCCTTATATGAATACCAGATGGGGCATTGGTAATTAACTAGAAAAACATTTTTAATGCGACAAGGCATGAATGTTGAAGGGCTCTCTGCTTCTTTTCAACATTTGGATATTGGGAAAATGAGAGAGATGCCAAATCAAATTGGTGTTGTAACCCTTCTATAATCTTGACATGAATTTCATATTTATCATAATCTAATATTTTATCTTTTAAGTGACAATGATTTTTCAACATGTTGAGATGAATATCGTGAATACAACCTTCAGTAAACATTTCTGTAATATCATACTAAGAGTCATCCAAAGGACAAAACATGACTGGTACTTCACCTTCTTCCAGTTGTTCTCTCATATTCAGCACTTCCTCTTTATTACTCGATGAAGATTATTCTACCTGATTAGACCAATGCTGGTGCTTCTTTGTTGCTTCATCAAATTCAACAATATTGGTAGAGAATTCATTTATCAAACTAGAAGATGAATGACCTAGGGGTCATTCAGACAATGACATACAACTAGGGCTATCTTCTGATTGAGAAAGTATTTCACCTGCTAGCAGTAAAGCATAAGAAATCACTGGATTCGCATTTGCAAGTTCCTCAAGATAAGGGGGATTTCTCGTTACTACATTTTCCTTTAAGTAATTTTCCAAGAAATGCGAATTACTACTGTGGAAAGGACTGTTGCAGCTAAATTCACCATCATGGGGAGGACCACCATGGTGGGTTACAGGAAAAGATGAATCCTTTTGCTCTTAGATCTTCTGGACATGCAAAGGGTTATTGTGGATCTCATCTGAAGATGATACTTCAAGACTGAACGAACTGTCATGAAGAAAGACTTCATGAGAAAGTTCCTAATGAATACCTTCGGAATTATTGTTATTACTTCCAGAATCTGGAAATGAGAGAGTAGAATCTAGAGTTGCAACAGACAATTGTCTGAGGGATTCAAGAACTCCAGCATCGAGAAAGGCATTATTGCAGATTGGTTCATGATTTCTCGACTTTGATGGATGGGTATTTTTCTTAGACACCTTCTTACTCACTTTAGGACCCCCTTGTTGAAGAAAGTGGTTATTAGGGGTAGGTTTATGTGCCTACTCAGGAGAAATGGTCAGGTTAGTCTGATTATCTCCATTCAAATTGGGTGTATGTGCCAGACATGATTTTCCATATGACATGGGGGAGTATGCCCCACAACCCTCCTGGGTTGGTACAGAGGTGTGCATCTGTTCCGGAGTGATATGTTGATGTGTCACTCCACTGATAGGGATAGATTTATGATTCCTTCTCTGTGATGCTGCTGAAGTTGTTATAATATTCTGACAGACATCCAGAATATGGGTAGGGATTTGCTTCTGCTCTTTCACCATATTCAGAATGTTCTTGGTGACCTCAAAGGCCGGAATGGAAATATAAAACCATTCCATGCTTGGGGTAGGTGTGTATTCCTGCTCATTTCATCCCTTTCCTATCAGTGAATTCTGACAGCACACATGTGTGGGGGCAGAAAACTATGTCTGACTCCTTCTTATCATTGGAGCTTTCCAATTGACATCTTTTGGTGCAACCAAAAGAGACTATTGGTTAGCCTCATGAATTGGAGGTGTATGTGACTACTGATTGTTCCCCACCACATTTTATTGGAGAGTTTCTTTGGTTGCAGTCATACGAGCCTACTGACCTGCTGATGAATTATAAATAGGTGTATATGCCTGCCTATAATACTCCACCAGAATTTCCTGGTGGGATTGGCATTTTACTACCACATGAGTTTGATGGTAAGTAACATCCGGACGGATGGGTGTATATGCCCGCTCGTAATTTCCCATCATGTGGGCTTGATGGACATCTCTGGTGGGGGAAGATGTAAGAACCTTCTCCATGTTGACCGGATTTCACCTTTGACGGTTCTTATTGTGGGCTTGGGTTTGAAGAACCTGAGCCGAACCCCTAAAGTTGATACCCTCATCATGTTAAGGATGCAATTCCACAAGAGATTGGTGGCGATTGTTGATGGGAGCACTCGGGAAGGACTCATGTCTTCTTGAATTGAGTCCTTGAGTGACCTGCTCATTCACCTCCCCATTATATGGGAGGGACTAGTGGTTGCGTTCTAGGGATAATGATCCGAAACAGTTGGAGATGGTGGTTGGCACCACCTGCTTCTTGTTCATTGGTCTTCACTGTCTGGACAAACAGGGTGAATTGTTAACTTGGAGGGCCTATCAAGCAGCCTCCAGAGTCGAAATGGTACCGTGTTGATGGTATTTCTTAACCAGTGCATTTGAGACCCAGTATTGAAGATTTTGAGTAGGTGATGTCGACCTCAGAGTGGACGAGGAACCAGCAGGAGTAGCGGTTGAGGAATTCACAGGTGTGAACTTTAAAGAAAACAATTCTATAATACAGAGAGATCTTGGAAAAGAGTGCCTATATTATATAATAGACATAATCAAGATATGTTCGTCCACTACATATTTTGGATGAGAACATATATTATTGATTGTTTTGTTAGAACTCACATTAAGTTAAATATAGGCCAATAAAATAAGTAAAACATCATTTAACTTGGTTAAGGATTACGTCGGGTTCACCATTTTTGTTTCTTCTAGAAATGGGGATGACCTTGTTTGTTTAAGTTTCAAACCATCCAATCGGTTTCTAATGTGTTAATTCGTAGAACCTAAAACATACAATTACTCTATATACATTTGGACCTATTTTCCACGGTAGGTGCTCATTAGTTGTGGACTGATGTGGCTTATGAATTTCCATTGGTCGAGAGGATGAGAGGTCAGACTCATCACACCTTTTTGGGGGGAATTATTATCTACTCCATGACTCTTTTTATAGATTTGAGTTGTGTTCTTGAATCCTTATTAATTTACCAAGAATGAACATGAGTTTTTCCTTTAGATATTTCAATCAATGATTGATATGTAGGGGATGTAGATAATCTTTTATATGTATTTGAGGTTCTTCATCAATAGATAATAATCCATATGAATTAGTGATTCTTATTCAATGGTATCCTTCCATACATTATATAGAGATCTCTTGGTCATTATGATGACCAAACTGGTTTTATAGACACACAGTGGGCCACTTGTTGTTTATTGTCATTCAGAAAGACATGAATTATTTTAGAGTTGGGATCATACCCGCAGATGGGCTACCTACGTATCCTTGTAAGTAAAGGAATTAGAAGCCATGTAGTTCGAGTGAAGAAGTATGAGATTTATGCATGAATTATGGACCAAGGAGAGAATTCACAACTACTTTTATGCTCTAATCTCACGTGAGTCATGGTCAGTGTGAAAAACAAGAAGTATCAGTAAAACATGATGATTGTGCCTTGAAAGAAGCAATCATAAGAAATGATGTGGGGCTTATGTAGGTATGACTTCCAAAATAGGTGAATATCAAGACCTACTTCATGGATGAATCATGGGAACTAGGTCTATAAAGGTATATGTGCTTTATGTAGATTTGGATAGTTAACTTAGGACATTCTCTTGAGAAGGATTCCCAAATTGGAGGGGACTTATGATTCGGTTTTATTCCTGAAAAGGAAGCCCAAATCAAAATAAATTAAGACCGGGGCTAGGTAATTTGGGGATTACTCATGAAAAAGGAGGACCAAGTTGAGAGAAATTATGATTGGGGTTTACTCCTGAAAAGGAGGCCAATGTCAAGGGAAATTATTACTGGGGCTTACTCCTGAAAAGGAGGCGCAGGTTAAGAGAAATTATGACTTGGGCATACTCTTGAAAAGGAGGCCCAGGTTAAGGGGACTTCAGACTTGGAGATTACTCTTGAGAAGGAGACACAAATCAAAAGAGCATCATAGAATTCTTTTCAGATAAGGAATCCAACAAAGGAACCATGCCACAAATGGATTTGAAGAAGGTTTTGATGTCCATATCTTGAATAGGAGATATGAATTTGAAGAAATCAAGTGAATTGGAAGGAGGTGCACAAGTCCTAGTCTGGCGTGAAAGTCTTGGTCGTGCAAGTATTCTTGTGTGACATGAGTTCTCTTGGGCGGCGGAGAACCTATAGGGTAATACATGGGTGGTCCTTGTCTCAAGCCCTTAGTATTATCCCTAGATGCTCTCAGAAGGGTGGTGCACAAGTTCCCATGAGATGACAAGGAGGTACCAAAGTTTCTCCATCTTCCTTATGGGTTGGACACTTATGCACACATGAATTGATGAGTTCTAACACTTAGGACTTATCCTTCCTCTTTAGAGCATCCATTATAGGAAAAGGATTACTGTAGAAGTGTACGGAAGACTTCAGAGAGAGACTTGGGGGACCAGAGATTGAATCTGAGTTTTGGATTTTTCATCCACGATATGGGGGGACAACAGGAGGTATTTATAGGCCATCAGAGGTTCCAGGGTGAAAAAATAATAGGGTGCACAAGTGACTTGTGAGACCCACATGTGGCGCACAAGTATACTTGTGCGACCATGTTGAAACTTGCACGACCCATGCTTAAAGAGATCATTGTTCATGCCTTTGTCAATTTTTGATGTTATTAAAATGATGAATCTCTTTGTGCTTAATGTATTCCCCTTTTTATTCCCTAGACTCTGTGTTGGAAAGGAGCATCAACAATGGACATGGATAATAAATATTCCCTAATAAAAACTTACCCATAAATAGTCTCGAATAATAATGAGATTGAGGAATTAACCCTTACTTTGCACTTTCCATTGGTCGATGGTACGTTTAACTTCTTGTATAAGGACCATAGTATGTTATTAAATTATAACAGAACCATATTTATATTTATTAAATCATACATGACTAATTTATGACTTTATACTACCCATTTAATAATGATTTCCATGTAAAATTAATCATTTTGGGTAATAATCACTTTCTTTATCGTAGGTGTTTCAACTTGTTATTCTTGAAAGTATCATTTAGATTATGATTTAAATGATTCTAGAATATAGACCATGATTTATAAATCATATATATTTAGAATATAAATATTTATAATAGATGTATATATGAAATGGAATGCACTGTTTATAGAGATGGTAGGCTGTACGTACGCATAAACATTGTTTCTGTTTTCATATCGTATTGAACGGATGTAAGTGATTAATATTTATGTAAGTACATAAATACAGACACACACACACACACACATATATATATCTCCAGTATCATTATCCTATTATATATTACATACTTATTAATAATATATATTTTTATAATCACCGTTGAATTGTGAACATGGAAATGACTCTTATCGCGTCATGGAGACGATAATCCGTCCGTACACACGAGCGACAATATCATTTTTTTTGTTTAAAATAGTATGTAAATATATGTTATATCATAAATACAGAATCATTAAGATGTTATATATATTATTTACATCAATTATGCATCATTATTATAACCATCCAAATAATAATGTATCTAATAACAACTACACCGCGACGTGGAGACGGTAAGTCGTACGTACGCACGTATGGTGGCATTTCATTCATAGGATGGATAAAATAATGAATATGGTTGTACCATATTTATAATAACATCACATTATATAGAATAAAATGGATTTATTGTTTTAGAATGGAAAAAAAGAAAGAGGAAGTGGAAGAGGAAAAGAACTAGAAAGCGGTGATGAAATATTTACCTCTTCTTCGGGTTCTTCCTATTGATTTGGTCAAAAGGGATCCCTGGGATGGATTTATTATCAAAGTAAGTCCTCTAGGATCAATTGAGGGATGTTTTGAGGA
Organism: Viscum album; assembly: GCA_963277665.1. Lineage (NCBI taxonomy): Eukaryota > Viridiplantae > Streptophyta > Magnoliopsida > Santalales > Viscaceae > Viscum > Viscum album. Next base: position 680,292,371 of record OY728139.1, on the reverse strand, counting down.
TATTTGGGCTGGGGTTGGCTGAGCCACATGTCTTTGGATGTGTGATTTTGAGTGAAGGGGATATGCCCTTTTATAAGCGGGGTGAGGGTCACTTTAGGAAAAGATTAAAGTATTAATTTATTATACAATCATATTAGGTTTATAATGGTTAAAAATGTATTTATGTTTAGCCTCAGTTGGTTATGGGTCGAAATCCTCTCAACCAATAGGTTTTAGACAAGTTTAGTTTACCATTTTAACCTTATCTATTAGATTTAACTCTTAGTTAAATAGTTTAACTTTTACCATGTCTTCTTGTATTCTTACTCTATATGGTTAATAAACATAATCTAAACTTCCAAGAGAACCTCAAGTGGCTCATTAATGAAATATATAATATTATTTAAGCCCTTTGGCCGAATTCTACATTTTTAGGAATATTATATCAGCCAATAATATAGTATTTGTTTTAAATATTAATTTATGTCAATTTTGACACTATTTGGTATTTTGTTTTTGTGAAAGTAATAGGGACTTGATTTCTACTAAAAAGATAAATTTAATCATATATAACATGTCATATTCTCCTAGAAAATTAGTTTATGTCATAAAAACGTTGAAATTATATTTATTTTAATATTTATAATACCATTTATTGGATTCTTTCATTAATAATATAATTACTCCATCATCATTGTGTCATAAAAATAATTAATTATTTATTGTCTAAAAATTATAAATAAAATAGAATTATGTAGGAAATCTTTTTATCTTTCTAATGAATATTTATAGTCAGAAATATTACTTATATCACACAATATATAAATTAATTACTAAAAGATTTTTGTTTATGTCAATTTTTCTTTTAATTTAAATTATTTAATATAAAGTGTCATTATTATTCATAAGTGTCTCCATGGACTCCATCAATAGAACCAAGGATGCCCATGGCCAGCCATTACTCACCAGATAAGGGTAGGACATATTTTAAGGTAATTTTGAATTATTACAATATTCTTTTTACCTTGAATTGCCAAATTTACCTTTGACCGTGGTAAATAAAAGTCAAAAGATACTATTCATCAAAAAAAATATTATTATCTAATTGAACCACATTTTTCTCCTTGATATTAACCATGTCTCTCAAATTTTCAAAATTCAATTTACAGAAACGGTAAAATTAAGTTTTATGTGAATTTGTAAATTCTCCAAGGAGGTGGGTAAAAGACAGTGAAAAGTTCAATAAAATTTTTATATATCTAATTTTTTTTAAACTGACTCCAATTAATTACATTGTTCATATATTGGTATTATGTAATTTTTTTTACATAAATAAATTTTAAATAAAATAAATAATTATTTAAATAAAAATTCGGGTTTAAACTATAACTCAGTGTTTTCACTATTCATCAAAAATTGAATGTTTTTAGAAAAATACGGAAAATTCACCCTAAGATTATTTCGATATTATTAATTAAAAAATAATGTCTATTTTAATAAATTAAAAACCTATAAGTTTCATTTATTAATTTAAAATTAATCCCTTTTGTCAAAACCAAAAGGCGTATTTTTAAGAAATAATAAATATCAAAAGATTGACACTTGTTTATGTCCAATTTCAAAGTGAAATTATAAACAATGGTGAGCATTGAATTAAATGGTAAAAATATAATCTACTTATACTTCCAAACCATTAAAATGGATAATTAAACACTATAAATTATTTCGATTAAAAAGGTTGTTTTTAATTAAAATTTAGTATTTTTCACTATTCACCAAAATATGAAGGTTATTAGAAAAATACAAAAATTTATCAAAACTAAATTTTTATCTCCTGATTATAAATAAGATGTTTTTTTTGAAAAATTTAATATATAAAAGTGTTAAATATTGGATTTAAAAATGTTTCGCCCTCAAAAGGTGGTAAAATTTCATTTTCTGTAAATTACTTCCTTTATCTAAAAAATGAATTTGTTCTTATATTGTGTCTAAGAAAATAATAATATGGATTCTAAAAATATAAGAACTATATAAAGTTCAAAATTCAGTCAATACTATTCATAACCGCTTTTGAACGGCTAGTTTGGTAAGTCATCTTGTTCTTGAACTCAGTGTTGCATGAAGTGCAAGTTATAGAGTTACTTTAAAGAAATAACGTACTATGAAATCGTGGAGTGTTACATTCTTCCCTCCTTCTATAAATTTTGTCCTCACAGTTTGAAATTGTTTTTCAAAAATAAATGGTTGAAAATAGAAAATACTTTCTTGGGAAAACCCACATCATAAATTGGGTTAATAAGATTTAGTCTTAATAAGAGGAAAATTGGAATGAAAAAGTCACCACCAAATTATGATCTCGATTAGGAGAAAATTGGTGGAAATTAGAGACCAATAATTGGAGGGAAAATGCAAATATTTATAGAGAGTGATTGAGGTCATCAGTCACAAACAATTGTAGAATTGAGGGCCTCAAATCCATCTATCTATGATGATTTAAAATATCATCGGTTCAACAAAACCTAAGTTATCAGGATAACACATTTTTAGTTTTAAGATCCCTTACCTAATGTTTAAGAATTAATTTATTCATAGAATAAGTGAGGGAAAAAAATACTTCACAATAAGAGTACCATCCTTTAACTAATTTCTACCACAAAATCATCTTTCACTATAAATAATAGTAGAACTAAAAATATATTCAATTTATTCGATTCATATAAGGTTAAAAAAATGAATTTATAATTCACCTATCATACCCATAAAAAAGAAACTACATTATATAATCTAGGGTCATCACGTAGTCCAGTGGTAGGTGATAAATCGCAATCGCACTACGGTTTTGGGTTCAATTCCCACAGCTTTGTCCAAAGTGATGGGTTGTCACACGGTTTGTGTGTTGTTCTTTTTATAAAAATCCAAAACTAAACTTAACAATATTATCCGATTTCAAATAGATTCCAATTTCATCATGTATTCTTATAAAACACTGAAATATCCTAAATTACCATAAAACCTTATTGATTACATTCATGCTCCCTTATTCCTTATATAATACTGGATATACTCGTTCAATCCAAAAATGTTGTAAACTCCAACAATGATGGAATATACAAATCATTAATCAGTTTCAAGGACGTCAAGAATTTCCAATATAATTTATCCAAATCAACCATATCTTTTTCCAAAATCATTACCTTATTATCAGGACCATATTAAGGATTACCTTTACTTGAACCATGTATTTTCCAAAAAGTGTATCTTACAATTAAGTCACTTTTCTTATAACCATATAATCTCAAATCCACAATAAAATAGTACTGCAGTACAATCCTTCTTTATCTCCATAATTCATATAACCCGTATACTGGAGATACAATAATCAAATGAAATAATTCTATAATAAAAAAATAATAACACTAGTCATTCTTCTTCATCCGAGGTAGTAGAATAACTTGATTATTATCCAATAATAGCATTTGCGGTATACTCTGATGATTTGGACATTGATTCACGTAGTGACCCAACTCCTTATAGATGAAGAATTGTACATATGAAACCTCGTTTTATCCTTGTAATCACGTACATGGTGTCCTTTTTTTCTACACTCATAAAAAACTCTAATTCCCATCAAGAATTTACCAAGGCGATTCTTTCCACAATTATCACATATGGGAAAATCCTTCTTTCCCTTCTTCCCTTTATCCATATTTATCTCTACCATCCTTTTCTTCTATGGATTCCCTTCAAACCCATAGGACTCAGAAAATTCCTTTCTTATCATATTAACACATGATACTATTTCTTCATATGTTGAGAATATGTGGGATACTATTTCCTTTCTAAATTTGGCTTAATAACATGAAAGATATAATACTTTTACTCTTTGGAAAATACATATTGCTGGAGTTCACATTCCTTCTATTGGGTAGCATTTATAAATAATGGCATACACTGGGTCAGTTTATGTATTGCAATGAATAATTCCAAACTTGTAAAATACCTAATTTAAATTGAACAGTTTACAGATATAATCCATAATCATAAAAATATTTTCATTTAGGAGGTATATACTTGTAAATCATTCCTAATAATTTGTAAAAAAATGAGAATTATCTTAAGCCTATCCCTGGGGAGTGTCGTAACCAAGAGTGCAGCAAGGCACATTTTCGTGCACCAGTTCCCATTCAAGTCAAGCTCAAAGAATTGTTTTTGGGTTTTACTCATAGGTACATCTATGCCAGAGCCTCCTCTACCAGATCATATCTTGATAGGGATGTATTTCTTGGACAAATGTCAAAATATCTACATTACCAAAATTCTAGGAAGTTATTCTATACTAATCTTCAAAGTTTATCTTAGGGTAATGTTATCTAATCAGAGTTTATCTAAATCTAGTTTCATAGGTTATTGCTAAACTTACTTTGATACCAACTGTAATGCACCGACCCCAGTTACCTAGAGTCGGTGCATTATTTTAATACGTTGGCATGATTATAAGGAATCAAGTCCCTAAGGACCTATCAGTTTAACAGTCATGGAAAATATATTAAATACATGAATGTTACATTAAACTTTATAACATATAGAAAAACATAAATAATCCTTTATGAACACCATTATTCACTTAGCTTAACCCTGTATATCAATCTCAATACACTTATTGGAATCTTGGGAAAAATAAAACATGGAAAGTGGTGAGATCAGACCTTTAGTAAGGGTAATCAATACAGTGGAAGATAACATAAATATTAAGCATGGTGATTAATTGAAAACACATGCCTTTAACAATAATAAACATGAAAACTATTATGGGAGGAATATGAGATGAGTAAATAATTCCATAATAAAACATAATCATGGGTATTATACTAGTCAAATGACCACATGAACCATCAATATTATTTTCATAATGTGGGAATATATAATTCCAGACATTCTAAATTTTTTTGTCAAGGCCTCAGCCAAGACGTCTAAAAATGATTAAGGCCTCGACCAAAACCATATATCGTATTGGGAAAGGCCTTGGCCAATTCCACATCTAATTGTCTCATTAGACCTACCAGTGCATCAAAGAGCTATAGCAGGCTCCACCCATCACTTACTATTTCCAATACATTCCTCATATGAAAAGGTTGAAACATAACATAAACAGTCGTATAAGAACTAGGATTTAAATGTCAATAAATTAATCATAAACCATTAATGGCATAAAAATAAAACATCCACAGTCAAACATATCAAAAAAACCTTCAACACAATATTGAAGATTTGTATCATAATAAATCAACTTCAATCAAGATAAAAATTCAGCAAAGGATGTTGACATAGATGAAAATGATTGGTAAAACTCTTTGAGAGAAATATCCCTTTCCATAAAAACATTTAAAAGTCACACAATTTTGAATGAAATTCATTTATAGACATTTTGGAATCAAAGTGTCCCATAACACTTTGAAATTTTTTAATGGAATTAACATTTTAAAACCATTCATGTCTGTATAAGTAAATCCTTAAAAAACATTTTGAAAACATGGACATTAATGAGAATGATTTAGAAGAATAAATATTTGTAACATTTAAAATTATATTTTAATAAAAGTGTCCCTTAAAATAATCACATTGAAAACTCTTTTATGATACATGGACATGGATAATGAATATGTCATAGTAAAAACTTACCCATAAAAAATCTCAGATAATAATGAGATTGAAGAATTAACCCCTACCATGAACTTTCCTTTGGTCGAGGATACGTTTCACCTCTTGTATAATGACCATAGTATATTATTAAAATATAACAGAACCATATTCATATTTATTACATCATACATGATTCAATTATGACTTTATACTACCCATTTAATAATTATTTTCATGTTAAATTTACCATTTTGGGTAATAATCTGTTTTTTTATCATATGTGTTTCAACTTGTTATTCTTGATCATATCATTTAGATTATGATTTAAATGATTCCAGAATATAAACCATGATTTATAAATCATATAAATTTTGAATATATATATTTATAATAGATGTATATATGAAATGGAAGGCACCGTTTATGGAGACGGTAGGCCGTAGGTACGCATAAACGTTGTTTCTATTTTCATATCGTATTGCCGGATGTAAGTGAATAAGATTTATGTAAGTACATAAGTACATACATACATACAAACACACACACACACACAAAAATATATATATATATCTAGTATCATTATTATGTCCTATATTACATACATATTAATAATATATATTTTTATAATCATCGTTGAATGGTGAACATGTAAATGACTCTAATCGTGTCATGGAGACGGTAATCCGTACGTACGCACGAGCGACAATATCATTATTTTGATATAAAATAGTATGTAAATAGATGATATATCTTAAATACATAATCATTAAAATTTTATATTTATTATTTACATCAATTATACCTCATTGTTATACCCATCCAAATAATAATGTATTGAATAACAACTACACCACGACGTGGAGATGGTAAGTCGTACGTACCCACGTTTGGTGAAATGTCATTCAAATCATGGATAAAATAATGAATATTGTTGTAAAATATTTAAAATAAAATAACAGTATAGTTAAGATTATGGATTTATTGTTTTAGAATGTAAAAAACAAAGAAAGAGGAAGTGGAAGAAGAAAAGAACTTGAAAGTGGTGATTAAATATTTACCTCTACTTTAGTTTATTCCTTTTGATTTGATCAAAACGGCTTCTTAGGTTGGATTTCTGATCAACATAAGGCCTCTAAGGTCAAGTGAGGGAAGTTGGGAGGATATTTGGGAAGGGTTTGGCCAAGCCCAATGGCTTTGGATGTGTGATTTCGAGAGAAGGGGATGTTCCCTTTTATAAGAGGGGTGAGGGTCACCTTAGGAAAAGATTAATGTTTTAATTTATTATACAATCATATTCAGTTTATAATGGTTCCAAATGAATTTATTTCAAACATTATGTGGTTATGGGTCGAAATCCTTCCTAACAATAGGATTTAGAGAAGTTTAGGTTAGCCTTTTAACATTATCTTTTAGATTTAACTCTTAGTGAAATAGTTTAACTTTTAACAAGTCTTCATATATTCTTACTTTATATGGTTAATGAACATAATATAAACATTCAAGAGTACCTCAAGTAGCTCATTAATGACATATATAATATTATATAAGCCATTTGGCCGAACCCTACAATTTTAGGAATATTATATCAACCAATAATATAGTATCGGTTTTAAATATTAATTAATGTCAATTTTGATACTATTTGGTATTTTGTTTTTGTGAAAGTAATCACAACTTGATTACTTCGAAAAAGATACATGGAATCATCCCAAAACTTTCATATGCACCAAGAAAATTATTGGATGTCATAAAAACATTTAAATTATATTTATTTTAATATTTATAATACCATTTATTGGATTCTTTCATTAATAAAGTAATTATTTCATCATTATTATGTCAAAAGTTTCTTTACTTATTTAAAGTCTAAAAATTATAAATAAAAAACCATTATCTAGGAAATTGTTATATCTTTCAAATGAATATTTATTGTCAAAAATATTACTTATATAACACCATGTAAAATTTAATTACTAAAAGATTTTTGTTTATGTCAATTTTTCCTTTACTTTAAATTAATTAATATAAAGTGTCATTATCATTCATAAGTTGCTCCATGGGGTCCCAAAATATACCAGAGGATTCCCATGGTTGGCCATTACTCACAAAATAAGTTCAGGACATGTGTTATGGTAATTTTGAATTATTACAATATTCTTTTTACCTTAAATTACTCTATTTACCTTTAACCGCAGTAAATAAAAGTCGAAAGTTACTATTCACCAAAAAAAATATTTTTATCTTATTGAACCACATTTTACTCCATGATATTAACTGTGTCTCTCGAATTTTGAAAATTCAACTCATAGAAATGGTAGAATTATGTTTAATGTAAATTTGCAAATTCTCCTAGGAGGTGGGTAAAAGACGGTTAAAGGTTCAATAAACTTTTTATATATCTAAAATTATTATAAATTGACTCTAATGAATTAAATTGAACATATATAAGTATTATTTATCTATTTTTACATAGATTAATTTTAAAAAAAATAATTATTTCAATAAAAATTCGGTATTAAATTATAACTCAATGTTTTTCACTATTCATCAAAAAATGAATGTTTTCAGAAAAATACCGAAAATTCGCCCTATGATAATTTCGATATTCAAAATTCAATAATGAAGTCTATTTTACTAAATTAAAAACATAGAATCTGCATTTATTAATTTAAAATTAATACTCGTTGTCAAAACCAAAATGCGTATTTTTAATAAATAATAACTATCAAAAGATTGACACTTGTTTATGTCCAATTTCGAAGTGAAATTACATTCAATGACCAGAATTGGATTAAATGGTAAAAATATAATCTATTTATACTTATAAACCATTAAAATTTATAATTTTACACTATAAATTATTTCGATTAATTTTTTTAAAATTGAAATTTAGTATTTTTCACTATTCACTAAAATATAAAATTTATCAGAAAAATACAAAAAATTTATCAAAAAAAAATTTTTATCTCACGATTCTAAAAAAGAAGTTTATTTTTTCAAATTGAGTATATAAAAGTGTCAAATATTGGATTTAAAATGGGTTCGCCCTCAAAAGGCGGTAAAATTTCATTTTCTGGAAAATACTTCCTTGATCTAAAAAAATGAATTTGTTCTTACATTATGTCTAAGAATATTATAATATGGATTCTAAAATTATAAGGATTATATAAAGTTCAAAATTCAATTAATACTATTCATAATTGCTTTTGAAAGACTAGCTTGGTAAGTCGTGGTGCACTTGAACATAGTGTTGTGTGTAGTGCATGCTATTGAGTTACTTTGAAGAAATAACGTACTATGAAATATTGGGGTGTTACACATAGTATAAGTTGAACTAGCCTCTAGATTGAAGATCCATCTTGGATTACTTGCCGTTTTTCTCATTCATTGTATCCTTTCTCTCAATTCCTTGATAATAATGATCCATCTTGTCTATCTTTTGTTGCACCTCCCATAAGGTTTGAGGTGAGTAACTTTATAGAGACCCAGATATGAAATCTACATGAAGGTATAACCCCTTGGATGAAACCAGAGCCTTTGGAATAGAGGTTTTAGTTATCTAGTATGTAGACTAATCAGTTTGATTCGGGGCTGCAGTTGATGTATCAGACAATTGACCAAACCCATATGTTGGAAGACTGTTTGAAGATGGGTACTCTCTTTGACTCACCATAAGTAGATTTTCTAGAGATTGATGTAACAGAATGACCATAACTTTTTCATCAACCAAATACACTGTGAACTTCAATCTTTTTTCAGTAGAAGAATGAGGGGTAGTAACTGTAGCCTCAGTAGGAACAACAACATCAGCATCAATCTACAGAAGATCCATTGTAGTCTATATATAAAAGATCCAAAATCCCATTGAAAGTCATTCCAATGAGAAAATTGTTGGATAAAAACTACAAAAACATGGCCAAGTGACTCAAAAAGAGAGTCTTCATGGGGTCCACATACTATTCCCATAAAAAGTACACATGAACTATTTCCTGAAAACTGATGGTACACAAAAGCAATTCCATGCATACTAATGATATATAGAATCCATATCCCATGTATAGACGCAGTATGCAATGGTCCTGTGAGGGTCGAGCCTGCAGAGCATTTTCCAGAAAACTAATTGGTTTGCGGAAGGAAGAAACTATGAAACTGAAGCCTTTAGATGCTGATTTTTAAAGTATGATGATTACTATTTTAAGATCATTTTAATATGATTTGAATTTCAGTTCACCGGTTTAATTCTAGTTTGAAGAACATGCTAATAAAATAGCATTATCTGCTGTGGAATTATATAATTTAGTTCTAAATTCAACAATATAGTTTAAAAACCCCAAATTTAGCAAACAAAAAGAGCTAATTGTGAAGATTTTGGTTTGCAGAATGTCAATGTGATTTTCGAATACGAATTTTGCAAAATAGTTTGTACACAGACATAGAGGATTTTGAAGGATGTTCGAGATCACTTTACCTTGTGAATAACAATAAAAGAAAAATGACAAAGGTCCCTATAAATAGGTGTGGTACCATCCTACTGGACATGTCTGTTCTACCACAAACCACTTTAGTTCAAGACTGCTTCAATATTGGAATAGCCTCCTCTTCATTTTTGAACGGACACCATTCCAATGGGGGTATTTGTAGGTTCCTAAACACTTTTCAAAATGAATTAAATACACTCACAAGAACTTTTTATTTAAATGAAATAATTCTTACAAGTCCATCAAGGTGAAGGGATAAAAATTGGATTGTAAATTTGAGAAGAAACTTGAAGAAATCCAAATTTTCAACATTTTTAAGTAACCCATATACCATAACCAGGAAGGGTTCTTGGAGCACATGAACCACGAACCACTGGTACGTAGAGCGATCGATGAAGCGCTAGACCATGAGGTGATGGCCATGGAAAACAAGAAGTTGTGAACTGCACATTTGGTAGAATCGATCACAAAAAGTCCATCCACATACCATCTCATAAACACAGCCTTTCATGAACGAAGCAAGCTATCATGGTTCTACAAACCTTGACTCACAAACCATAGCCTCCGCAAACACCATTTCAAAGAGTCTTCCATGGGTTTAGATATGTTTTCTTGGGATTCCAAAATTGGTGTTTCATGCCCAATGATATATTTTCCCCAGAACTCTATAAAAGGAACACAAGAAGAATTTAAGATAGATGGATGAAAAAATAAAGAGCAGAGACGGGTGGAAGAGATAACGAAGAAGACCCTAGAGACTCGAATTAATACCTCATATAATCCATCTTCAAATCATTAACAAAGTAAAAATTACGGACAAATTTTTTGTAGGTATAACGAGACATAAATTTTAAAAATAAATGAACTTAATAATAATGGGTAAATCATAAACCTAATTGGTGTCCTCATGAACCATGGATTCCATGAGGATGAAATTTCTATGAACCACATGTTCCAAGGCCCTCCTTAAATATAGAAGTCAACATAGTGCTTCCCCCTTTCCACGTAATGCACTGCTACACTGTGGGAACCTAAAGCATCATGGTGAACCATATCTAGGGCCATGTACCATTGTGGTACGCGATGGTCCATACCTAGGTCCATGTACCGTTTTGGTATGGGGACAACCCCTTTACCTGTATTGAATTATGCTACACAGGGCTTCCCCCTTTCCATATTAGAAAATGGCACACTGAAGGAGGTGTCATTGTAGGTCATTCCCTACAATTCCAATTATGCCCCTCCATTATCATCCACTCCACCATATATTCTTCTTGAACCAGTCCAATGGAATCAAGCTAAAGCATCTTCCAGAGCAACCAGACCTGTATAATCAGACCATCAGGAGCATCAGTGTGTCTTTTTGAGTCTATGTACCCATGGTAAGCATAGTCACGAAGGCTATCCCAAAAACGGGTTGGACTCCCAAGATGTTTGAATGTCTACATTCCCATTATAACCCAATGTCCAACCTTTGGATACTAACGTGAACCTCGACATTCTAGGTATTAAGGACGGCCACTTTCTCTTCCATTCAATGAGGACTAATGATCAATAAAATGAATTATAATATCTTTTCATTTTGACGAGAAGATGTATTCCTCCTCTTTCCCATAATTCATTTTTTGGAACTCCTACCGAGGTAAGTCCCCGACCTTTTGAGGGCTGAGACACACGACCCCCACTGTCATCCAACATGGAAGGGTTCATTGCTCCATGCCCCTCCCACCATTTCCTCAGATTCTCCCATCAATGGCCCAGCCTCTCCCATCAGTGGAAGAGAATGTTGGCGGTTTGTTGAATATCTCACATCCTCTTGTCTCTCACACAAAGCTTGAATCACATGGTATTAGAGGTTTGTGGTGATCATAACATCCACACAATCAACTCATCTTGAACTATGATAACTCTAATTCATTTTCAAACCAAGACACGTAGGATGACTACTTGAAGGAATGAGCTCAAAGGGGTTCCCTTCCAAAAGGGTTCACCCAATCATGTCCCCCCAAATGTGCAGCTTCCCTAAATAATCTTGACCCAAAATGAACTGTTAGAACTCTAATTCATGTTTAAATTAGGATATGTAGGACTCATTGTTGAAGGCCTAGGATCAAAGGGGTGCCCTTCTTAAGGGGTTCACCCCATCATGTCCCGAACAAATGGGCCTCCTCCCAGGTATAATCCCCAATCTAATCGAACTATGTTGGCTTTGATTCCTATCATGAGGTTATATATGAATCCCATATTATGGGTTTTACCACAACATGAAATCATCCTTCTTCTCCCCTAGATGATGATAAACATTAGAGTGCCTCGTTGCACTACTTAAGGCATCATTGTCTCTATAGCATCAAATCAATACAAATCCATGATGATCATGTAACCATGGGGTAGCCTATAGTTACACTCTTCAAGAATGAATTTTGGGTTCACAAACATATGAACATGTCTTAAATCTATAAAAGAGTCTCGTAGTAGGAAATAATTCTTCCCAAAAGGGTGTGATGAGTCTGACCTCCCATCCTATCGACCAATGGATTCTTGAAGTATCGTTGGGCAACCATCATCAAAAGTGTTTCTTCTATTGGGAAGTAGGTCCATGAATCTTAGATAGAAGGGTTGTTGGGTGTTTCTTGCTACACAAATAAACCAATTAGAGACCATCTGAGGACATCACACCCAACATAGGCCGATTGCGCAGACACATAATACCTTTCATAATCGTCCTTAGGGAACATGAAATGTAACACCCCAAGCTTCTACGGTACGTTTCCCTTCGAATAATGTGATAGCGTGTGTTGTACGCAACACCGAGTTCTAACACACCATAACTAATCAAACTAGCCGTTATGAATAGTAATACCTACTTTTTGAAATTATATATATTTTATATTTGAAAATGGACTTCATTTTTGGATTCGGAATATCGAATTTAGCCTAGGGTGAAATTTTGGTACATTTCGGATAACTTTCATATTTTGATGAATAGTGAAAATTACTAAATTATAATTAAAAACAACTTTTTTAATCAAATTAATTACTAGTGATAAATTATGAATTTGAGTGGTTTTAAAGTATATTTAGAATATATTTTTACCATTTAATATAATTTTGGTCATTGGACATAATTTTACAATTAAACCGAACATAAACAAGTGTCAATCTTTTGATAGTTATTATCTCTTAAAAACACGCTTTTTGTTTTAACAGCGGGAATTAATTTTAAATTAATTTCTGCCACTTCTGTGTTTTGAATTTAGGAAAATGTATTCCATATTTGGAATCATGATGTTCAAATTGTGTAAATAGGTAACTTTTATTTTTAGACATTTTGAATAGTTACTGTGGTAAATATTTTATTTACCATGGTTAAAGGGTAAATCCGGTAAATAAGGGTTACAAAATAATATTATAATAATACAAAATTACCCTAAAACGTGTCCTAACCTTATTGGTGGACACATACCCGACCATGGGCATCCTTGGGTCAATTTGGGGACCCCTTGGAGCCACTTGTATGTGGTAGGGACACTTTATATTAATAAAGTTAAAATAAAAATAAAAATGGCATAAGCTTACATCTTTTAGAAGAACAATTTTTACATAGGGTTATACATGTTGGATTTTCGATTATAAATATTCATTAGAAAGCTAAAAAGATTTCCTAAATAATGATATTTTACTTATAATTTTTAGACATTAAATAATTTATTTTATTTATGACACAATGATGATGCAGTAATTACTATAATAGTGAAAAATTAAAATAAGTGATATTATAAATACCCAAATAAATATAATATGAAACTTTTAATGAATTAAACTAATTTTCTAGGATAATATGATATATTAGGATTGATTTAATTGACTTTTTTCGAAGTAATAAATCTGTTATGAGTTTCAAAAAAATCAACTAATGAATAGTGTCAAAATTGACATAAAAGAATTCTTAAAACAAATATTATATTATTAATTGATATTAAATTCCTAAAAATCTAAGGTTCGGCCAAGAGACTTATATCATGATAGGTTAATCATTAATGGACCACTTGGGGGTCTCTTGGATGTATATAGTAAGTTTATTAACCATAATATATAAAATACAAAGAGACATTGTAAAAGTGAAACTAATTAACTTAGAGTTAATACTTAAAGATAAGGTTAATATAAGTACCCAAACCTGTCTAAATTCTATTGGATGAGTTTCTTTCGACCTATCCCCACCTCAGCATTTGAATAGTCAACTTTGGAGCCTTTAGAAACCGAATATGAATTTATTATAAATTAATATTTCTAGCTTTTCCAAAGGTGCCCCTCACCCCTCTTATAAAAGGGCACTCCTCCTTCTCATTTATTCACACCTTCAAAGCCTTTTGGTTCGGCCAAACTCTGCCCAAATACTCTCCCAACATCCCTCAATACAACCTAGAGGCCTTAGTTTGATCAGAAAGCCAACCTAAGGAGCCCTTTTGATCAAATCAAAAGGAAGAACCCGAAGAAGAGGTAATGATTTCACCACCCTTTTCTAAGTTCATTTCTTCTTCCACTTCTTCTTCCTTTGTTCTTACCATTCTGAAATAATAACTCCAGTATCTCACATATACTGTGATGTTATTATAAATATGGTACAATCATATTCAGTATTCTATCCACCCTTTGAATAACATGTCACCATACGTGCGTACGTACGGCTTACCGTCTCCACGTCGTGGTGTAATTGTTATTCAATATAATATTATTTGGATGGGTATAATAATGATGTGTAACTCATGTAAATAATAAATATAACATGTTAATGATTCTGTATATATGATATACCATCCATTTATATATTATTTTAATATCAAAAGAATGATATTGTCGCTCGTGCGTACGTACGGACTACCGTCTCCACGAACGCGATGAGATTCATTCTCCATCGTATCCATTCAAGTATAATTATCATTTGATGATTTAAAAATGATGTTTAAGGACTGTATATCATTCTGGATATGAATAAGATACAACAACCATGGCTTATGTAACAAAACATATAAAAGAAAATGAGTAAGTTAACTCCCGAAACGACGATAATTCTAAGATATTATTAACAAATCAATGTTAAAAGATCATATATGATATCATATTAATATATATGATTCTTGTATAATTTAATAACAACTATTTCACCATTATACAGGAGGTTAACCTACCCCAACCAAGGAAAAGTACAAGGTAAGGGTTATTTCACAATCTCTTCATTATCCGAGGTTGTTTATATGTAATAATCTACTGGGATCTCTTTATCATCCACATCCATGTTTCTTAAAAATGTATTTCAAAACATTTTTACTATTTACAAGAATATGGGTTAAAGTCATTTATACCTTTTTTTGACTTTTTATAAGAGGTTTATAAAGGAATCTTTCCGTCGTTTTCAAAACAAGGTCCTTTTTAACCTTTTCGGCAGAATTGAGGTAAGAATGTTTTTTTTAACTTATACGGCGTGTGCGGTTATTTTACGCCGTTATAAAATCTTCAAAGGTTTCCTTACAAGCTTATAAGAATATTTTCAAAGAAAATGTTTTATTTTATATGGATCTTAAATGATTTCAAAATAAAAGGAGATATTTCTTTAAAAAGAATTTTGATTTCATCTATGTCAACATCCTTTGATGGATTTTAAGATTATTTGAAGTTGATTTATTATGATACAAAACTTCTATATTGTATTGAAGGTTTTGTGATATGTTTGACTGTGGATGTGCTATTTTTATACCATTCATAGTTTATTGTGAAAGTATTAACATTTCGTATTCTAGTTTTAATACGAATGTTTATGTTATGTTTAAACCTTTTGATATGGGAATGCATTGGACTTAATAAGTGACGGGTGGAGCCCGCTATAGCTCCTCGATGCATCGGTAGGTCTCATGAGACAAACTAGTGTCTTGGCACAAGGCCTTGACAAAATCTTATTTGTAGTCTTGGCACGAGGCCTTGGCTATGTGGTTATGATAGTCTGGCATTATGCATTCCAACATTATGAAAGTGGTTATTTATTTTTGCATGTGATTATTCGATTAGTGGAATATCCATGTGAATAAGTAAATGGCATTATTTCATTTTATTTATGCCATACCATGTTGAAAGTTCATGTTTAAAAGGCTTTTGTTTTAGTTATACATTTCCTTAAATGTTTATTCTTATTTATGAAAGTTTCCGCTTTATTGTTATCCTTACTGGGCATTTGAGCTCACCCCTTTTCTATGTTTTATTTTTTCCCCAGGATGTGAAGAAGTAAATTATGAATGACCTGCAGGGATATTATGAGGGGATAGTAGTGTGGATTATGGAGACATTATGTTGTTGTAGTAGTTTTTCATTTTATGATGTAATGTAAAACTTATGAATATATCTAGTGTTTCCAAGGCTACTAAACCAATCGGTCTTTCGAGATTTGATCTTTCTTGTGATCATGCCAATGTTATGTAATAATGCACCGACTCTGGGTAACTGGGGTCGGGGCGTTACAGTTGGTATCAGAGGAAGTTTAGTACAAACCTTGGAAGCTAGATTTAGATAAACTCTGATTAGAGCACGTAGACCTAAGATGAACTTTGAGGATTAGTATAGAAGAACTTCCTAGAAATTTTGGTATTGTAGAGATTTTGTGAGTTTTCCGAGCAATACATCCCTGTCTGGATACGAGCAGGTAGAGGCGGCTCTGGCACAGATGTACCTAGGGGTAAAACCCGAAAACACCGCTTTGAGCTAGACTCGAACGGGAACTGGTGCACGACAACGGGCCTTGCTGCACTCTTGGTTACGACACTCCCGGGGGATATGCTTAGGATAACTCTCACTTTCTTTACAAATCATTATGAAGGGTTTATGAGTATATACTTCCTCAAAGAAAACATATTTATGATTATGGATTATATCCATATATAGTTCAATTTATGTTTAGTGTTTTATAAGTATGGGATTATGTATTTTGATTCATAAACTGATCTAGTTTATGACATTGTTTAGAAATGGCGCCTGGTGGAAGAAATGGAAACCGTATCAATGCACGCACTCCATGTAGGGATTGCCCTCCTGCTCAAGATAATTATAGTGGGGCTGGTGATGCAACTGGTGCTGATCAGCTAATCACCGTACTGGGACAACTTACTCAGGTTATGAATAATAACCTTACCCGTATGGAGCACCCTGATCCGCAGCATGGAGGATCAATGTTAGATCGATTCATGAGACAACAACCACCAACGTTCAATGGGAGTACAAATCCCTTAGTAGCTGAGCAATGGATATTTTCCTTAGAGAAAATATTTCAGGCTTTGGGGAGTAGTGAAAGGGAAAAAGTTACCATGGCAGTTTACCGCCTCACTGGAGATGCTGATCAATGGTGGTCATTGATTCAAAACATGAAGGAAGATGATGAAGTATCAAACATGGAATGGAGGGAGTTCAAAGATCTGTTTTTAGAAAAATACTTTCCTCGCGACCATCGAGCAGATATGGAAAGGCAATTTCTGAGTCTGAGACAAAAGGAGGATGATAATGTCACAAAGTATGAGGCTAACTTTACAAGGTTAGCGAGGTACGCTGGTGATTATATTCGCAACCCAAGAAGTAAGATTGATCGTTTCTTTGATGGGTTAAAACCATTTCTCCGTCGAGCATTAGTCTCACAATCCTTTTCATCGTACGAAGACATTGTCTCATGTGCTATCAAGACCGAAAAGGAATTCTCTAAGTCTTATGACTTTAAAGCAAAGCAAGAGAAGAAGAGACCTGCTGATCAATCTGGGAATGGAAATAAGGGGAAGAAGGGAAAGGTTGAATATCCATCTTGTGGTAAGTGCGGGAAGAAACACCCCGGTGCTTGCCTGAAGGGAATGGGAGTCTGTTACAAGTGTGGTGAAAAAGGCCACCAAGCTCATGATTGCAAGGGGAAGAAGGAAGCTACCAATGTTCAGTGCTACAATTGCAGGGAGATGGGGCATTATGCAAATGCATGTCCTAAGCGTCAGGAGAACTTACCTCAGAAAAGGCCAAGGGATCAAGGCCAGGCTTATGCTATCACTACTGCTGAGGTAGAAACTCCGAAAGACGTGGTGGCAGGTAATTTAATGGTTTCCTCAAGTTTAGCAAATGCATTATTTGATTCTGGATCATCGCATTGTTTCATATCTTCCCAGTTTGCTAAGAAAATTAGATATTTCCAATTTGATTTAATAAGGGAGTTGTCAGTTAAAACTCCTAAGGGAAGTATCGTTGCAACAAAGTTTTGTGAATCAGTCCCCATTAGAGCACATAAATTTTCTTTATCTGCTGATTTCATCGTCATACCTATGATTGAGTTTGATATAATCCTCGGTATGGACTGGCTTTCGGACTATGATGCGAAGATTTATTGTAAGAAGAAAGAGGTTACGATTCTCGATGATAATGATAAGGAACACCTTATTTTTAGAGCAGAATCGTCACCACCTAATTCTTATTTAGACCCACCCCCAGTAGCTCAACTTAATTCAATTATTGGGGAGGAAGAGAATGAAATAACTGTCGGTGAGGAAAGGAATGTTCAAATAGAGGATGTACCTGTTGTGAAAGAATTTGTAGATGTATTTCCGGAAGATTTACCTGGACATCCTCCAGAACGAGAAGTTGAGTTTTCTGTTGATTTGATTCCTGGATCAAGGCCTATATCGAAGACCCCTTATAGAATGGCCACTGTAGAGTTAGTCGAACTAAAGAAACAACTAGAGGAATTGAGTAATAAGGGATTTATTCGCCCTAGTGTTTCTCCATGGGGAGCCCCTGTTCTTTTTGTTAAAAAGAAAGATGGATCTATGAGGTTATGTATCGACTACATGGAGATCAATGCTATAACGATAAAGAACAAGTATCCCCTACCTCGTATTGATGATTTATTTGACCAACTGCATGGAGCTCAATACTTTTCAAAGATTGACCTTCGATCTGGATACCATCAGTTGTGTGTAAATAAGGAAGACATTCCGAAGACAGCATTTCGAACCAGGTACGGGCATTACGAGTTTACTGTAATGCCGTTTGGATTGACTAATGCACCCTCTGTATTCATGGATCTGATGAATAGAGTTTTCAAGGAGTATCTCGATGAATTTGTGGTGGTATTTATTGATGATATCTTGGTATACTCCAAAACCTACGAAGATCATGAAAATCACTTGCGCATTATCTTGAAGACTCTGAGGAGGCATGAATTATATGGAAAGTTTAGCAAGTGTGAATTCTGGCTTCAAGAGATTTCTTTTCTTGGCCATATTGTCTCTAAAGATGGAATCTCTGTTGATCCTTCTAAGACCAAGGCAATCCAAGAATGGCCAGCACCTACGAGTATAACTGAGGTACGTAGTTTTATTGGCTTGGCAGGTTATTATCGACGTTTCGTCCAGAATTTTTCCCGATTGGCAAACCCATTAACGAAGCTCACACGTAAAGGGGTTAAATTTGTTTGGACAAAAGAGTGTGAAGAATGTTTCGAAGAACTGAAGAGAAGATTAGTCAATGCTCCTATATTGACTCTACCATCGGGGAATGATGGGTTCGTTATTTATAGTGATGCATCAAAGAAAGGACTTGGCTGTGTCCTTATGCAGAATGATAGAGTTATTGCCTATGCATCACGACAGTTGAAAATTCATGAACAAAACTATCCTACTCATGATCTTGAGTTAGCAGCTGTGATCTTTGCTTTGAAGATATAGAGGCACTACCTCTATGGTGAAAAATGTGAGATTTATACGGATCACAAGAGTTTGAAGTATATTTTCTCACAAAAAGAACTCAACATGAGGCAAAGGAGATGGCTTGAATTACTCAAGGATTATGATTGTACGATACACTACCACCCGGGGAAGGCCAACAAGGTGGCAGATGCTTTGAGCAGAAAAGACCATGGAGTTTTGAACATGATGAGAATTGAAAGGGATCCAATTTTCATGGATCTAGTGAATATGGACATGGGAATAACCAGGGAAGGTGAAACATCAATGCTTTTTCAAATGGTTGCCAAACCATCTTTACTAGAAAGGATTAAGAGTTCTCAGACCGATGATGAAGAATTTCAGAAGAAGATTAAAGCTGTGAATGATGGGAGATTGAGAGACTTTGTGTATGAAGATGGAATTTTGAAATTCGGGAAGAGACTTTGTGTTCCCAATATACCTGATCTAAAAAGGGAATTGCTGGATGATGCTCATAAGTTCCAATTTCTCTATACACCCTGGGAGCACCAAAATGTATAGAGATTTGAAGGAACATTTTTGGTGGGACAACATGAAGAGGGAGATTGCTGATTTTGTGTCAAGGTGTATGGTTTGTCAACAAGTGAAAGCTGGAAGGCAACAGCCTGGAGGAGTCATGCAACCTCTTCCCATACAGGAGTGGAAATGGGACAATATTACGATGGACTTTGTCATGGGGCTACCAAAGACTCCTAGAAGGAACGATGCAATATGGGTTATTGTTGATCGTCTTACCAAGTCAGCACATTTTCTTGCTATAAGAGAAGATCTACCCCTGGAACGTCTAGCAAGACTATACATTAATGAAGTTGTGAGACTTCATGGTGTACCCCTATTGATTGTTTCTGATCGTGATCCCCGTTTTACTTCAAGATTCTGGAAAAGTCTTCAGAAATACCTGGATACTGAACTTCATTTGAGCACTTCTTACCACCCTCAGACAGACGGACAATCAGAACGGACTATTCAAACCTTAGAAGACATGTTGAGATCTTGCTCACTTGATTTTCAGGGTATGTGGGATCAATATTTACCTCTGGTAGAATTTTCCTATAACAATAGCTTCCATTCGAGTATTCAGATGGCACCATATGAAGCGTTATACGGAAAGAGATGTCGTACACCAACCTTTTGGGATGACGTTGGTGAAAGAAAACTTGTAGGCCCAGAACTGGTGGAGGAAACGGTGGAAAAGGTGAAAGTAATCCAAAATCACATCAAAGCAGCTCAAAGTAGGCAGAAGAGCTATGCCGATAATCGAAGGAAGGATTTGGAATTTCAAGTCGGTGATCATGTTTTCCTAAAGGTATCTCCGTGGAAGGGAGTCATACGTTTTGGTAAGAAAGGTAAATTGAGTCCCAGGTACATCGGACCTTTCGAAATTCTAGAACGAATTGGGGCTGTAGCTTACCGATTGGCAATGCCGCCAAGTCTCTCCAAAGTTCACGATGTGTTCCACGTATCTCTGTTGAGAAAATACATGCCTGACCCAACGCATGTACTCACCTATGAGGAATTAGAACTGGAACCGGATATGTCTTATTGTGAAGAGCCCGTCAGGATTCTTGATACAAGAGAACAAGTACTGAGAAACCGGACGACGCGTCTGGTAAAAGTTTTGTGGAGAAATCATAAGATGGAAGAGGCAACGTGGGAACCCGAGGAACTTATGATGAAGAACCACCCGAGTCTTTTTATGCAGTAATACCCTAGAAATTGCGAGGACGCAATTATTTGAAGGAGGGGAGAATGTAACACCCCAAGCTTCTACGGTACGTTTCCCTTCGAATAATGTGATAGCGTGTGTTGTACGCAACACCGAGTTCTAACACACCATAACTAATCAAACTAGCCGTTATGAATAGTAATACCTACTTTTTGAAATTATATATATTTTATATTTGAAAATGGACTTCATTTTTGGATTCTGAATATCGAATTTAGCCTAGGGTGAAATTTTGGTACATTTCGGATAACTTTCATATTTTGATGAATAGTGAAAATTACTAAATTTTAATTAAAAACAACTTTTTTAATCAAATTAATTACTAGTGATAAATTATGAATTTGAGTGGTTTTAAAGTATATTTAGAATATATTTTTACCATTTAATATAATTTTGGTCATTGGACATAATTTTACAATTAAACTGAACATAAACAAGTGTCAATCTTTTGATAGTTATTATCTCTTAAAAACACGCTTTTTGTTTTAACAGCGGGAATTAATTTTAAATTAATTTCTGCCACTTATGTGTTTTGAATTTAGGAAAATGGATTCCATATTTGGAATCAGGATGTTCAAATTGTGTAAATAGGTAACTTTTATTTTTAGACATTTTGAATAGTTACTGTGGTAAATATTTTATTTACCATGGTTAAAGGGTAAATCCGGTAAATAAGGGTTAAAATATAATATTATAATAATACAAAATTACCCTAAAACGTGTCCTAACCTTGTTGGTGGACACATACCCGACCATGGGCATCCTTGGGTCAATTTGGGGACCCCTTGGAGCCACTTGTATGTGGTAGGGACACTTTATATTAATAAAGTTAAAATAAAAATAAAAATTGCATAAGCTTACATCTTTTAGAAGAACAATTTTTACATAGGGTTATACATGTTGGATTTTCGATTATAAATATTCATTAGAAAGCTAAAAAGATTTCCTACATAATGATAGTTTACTTATAATTTTTAGACATTAAATAATTTATTTTATTTATGACACAATGATGATGCAGTAATTACTATAATAGTGAAAAATTAAAATAAGTGATATTATAAATACCCAAATAAATATAATATGAAACTTTTAATGAATTAAACTAATTTTCTAGGATAATATGATATATTAGGATTGATTTAATTGACTTTGTTCGAAGTAATAAATCTGTTATGAGTTTCAAAAAAATCAACTAATTAATAGTGTCAAAATTGACATAAAAGAATTCTTAAAACAAATATTATATTATTAATTGATATTAAATTCCTAAAAATCTAAGGTTCGGCCAAGAGACTTATATCATGATAGGTTAATCATTAATGGACCACTTGGGGGTCTCTTGGATGTATATAGTAAGTTTATTAACCATAATATATAAAATACAAAGAGACATTGTAAAAGTGAAACTAATTAACTTAGAGTTAATACTTAAAGATAAGGATAATATAAGTACCCAAACCTGTCTAAATTCTATTGGATGAGTTTCTTTCGACCTATCCCCACCTCATCATTTGAATAGTCAACTTTGGAGCCTTTAGAAACCGAATATGAATTTATTATAAATTAATATTTCTAGCTTTTCCAAAGGTGCCCCTCACCCCTCTTATAAAAGGGCACTCCTCCTTCTCATTTCTTCACACCTTCAAAGCCTTTTGGTTCGGCCAAACTCTGCCCAAATACTCTCCCAACATCCCTCAATACAACCTAGAGGCCTTAGTTTGATCAGAAAGCCAACCTAAGGAGCCCTTTTGATCAAATCAAAAGGAAGAACCCGAAGAAGAGGTAATGATTTCACCACCCTTTTCTAAGTTCATTTCTTCTTCCACTTCTTCTTCCTTTGTTCTTATCATTCTGAAATAATAACTACAGTATCTCACATATACTGTGATGTTATTATAAATATGGTACAATCATATTCAGTATTCTATCCACCCTTTGAATAACATGTCACCAGACGTGCGTACGTACGGCTTACCGTCTCCACGTCGTGGTGTAATTGTTATTCAATATAATATTATTTGGATGGGTATAATAATGATGTCTAACTCATGTAAATAATAAATATA
Source organism: Viscum album (assembly GCA_963277665.1). Taxonomy (NCBI): domain Eukaryota; kingdom Viridiplantae; phylum Streptophyta; class Magnoliopsida; order Santalales; family Viscaceae; genus Viscum; species Viscum album. The sequence continues at coordinate 680,268,700 of OY728139.1, read as the reverse complement.
ACATGTTAATGATTCTGTATATATGATATACCATCCATTTATATATTATTTTAATATCAAAAGAATGATATTGTCGCTCGTGCGTACGTACGGACTACCGTCTCCACGAACGCGATGAGATTCATTCTCCATCGTATCCATTCAAGTATAATTATCATTTGATGATTTAAAAATGATGTTTAAGGACTGTATATCATTCTGGATATGAATAAGATACAACAACCATGGCTTATGTAACAAAACATATAAAAGAAAATGAGTAAGTTAACTCCCGAAACGACGATAATTCTAAGATATTATTAACAAATCAATGTTAAAAGATCATATATGATATCATATTAATATATATGATTCTTGTATAATTTAATAAAAACTATTTCACCATTATACAGGAGGTTAACCTACCCCAACCAAGGAAAAGTACAAGGTAAGGGTTATTTCACAATCTCTTCATTATCCGAGGTTGTTTATATGTAATAATCTACTGGGATCTCTTTATCATCCACATCCATGTTTCTTAAAAATGTATTTCAAAACATTTTTACTATTTACAAGAATATGGGTTAAAGTCATTTATACCTTTTTTTGACTTTTTATAAGAGGTTTATAAAGGAATCTTTCCGTCATTTTCAAAACAAGGTCCTTTTTAACCTTTTCGGCAGAATTGAGGTAAGAATGTTTTTTTAACTTATACGGCGGGTGCGGTTATTTTACGCCGTTATAAAATCTTCAAAGCTTTCCTTACAAGCTTATAAGAATATTTTCAAAGAAAATGTTTTATTTTATATGGATCTTAAATGATTTCAAAATAAAAGGAGATATTTCTTTAAAAAGAATTTTGATTTCATCTATGTCAACATCCTTTGATGGATTTTAAGATTATTTGAAGTTGATTTATTATGATACAAAACTTCTATATTGTATTGAAGGTTTTGTGATATGTTTGACTGTGGATGTGCTATTTTTATACCATTCATAGTTTATTGTGAAAGTATTGACATTTTGTATGCTAGTTTTAATACGAATGTTTATGTTATGTTTAAACCTTTTCATATGGGAATGCATTGGACTTAATAAGTGACGGGTGGAGCCCGCTATAGCTCCTCGATGCATCGGTAGGTCTCATGAGACAAACTAGTGTCTTGGCACAAGGCCTTGACAAAATCTTATTTGTAGTCTTGGCACGAGGCCTTGGCTATGTGGTTATGATAGTCTGGCATTATGCATTCCAACATTATGAAAGTGGTTATTTATTTTTGCATGTGATTATTCGATTAGTGGAATATCCATGTGAATAAGTAAATGGCATTATTTCATTTTATTTATGCCATACCATGTTGAAAGTTCATGTTTAAAAGGCTTTTGTTTTAGTTATACATTGCCTTAAATGTTTATTCTTATTTATGAAAGTTTCCGCTTTATTGTTATCCTTACTGGGCATTTGAGCTCACCCCTTTTCTATGTTTTATTTTTTCCCCAGGATGTGAAGAAGTAAATTATGAATGACCTGCAGGGATATTATGAGGGGATAGTAGTGTGGATTATGGAGACATTATGTTGTTGTAGTAGTTTTTCATTTTATGATGTAATGTAAAACTTATGAATATATCTAGTGTTTCCAAGGCTACTAAACCAATCGGTCTTTCGAGATTTGATCTTTCTTGTGATCATGCCAATGTTATGTAATAATGCACCGACTCTGGGTAACTGGGGTCGGGGCGTTACATGAAAACATGACATATGCCTAATAACATAAAGAAAAAGGATATACTTCCCTATCCTGATGGGTCCATTTCTCCCTATTTTCCTGCGGTGCAATGTGAATTGGGTCAAAACAATTACATTAAAAATAAATTGTAGGTGGGTTTGGAATATCAATTTAGTCATCCCCTCTTTAATAATTTATGTTGTATTTATATAGAGATACTCAATCCATGTCCAAGATTACATCAAATTTTACCAAACTGTGAATAATAATATTTGTAGCAAGCGCATTCCCACTGATGTCAACCAGAGTGGAATTAATGAGTTAGGATCTGATCATCATACCATTATGGGTTTTCACTGAAACTTCTAAATATAATCATTTGGATGTAATATTAACACATTTATAATGATCTATGAATATTAAATAATGGGTAGATCTAGAATTAAATAAGACATTATAAGTACTAAAGTGGACAGTAAGTGTACCTTCCACCACGTCATTATTACACCCCTCCTAAAAAAATAGTGATCGTAAAAGATTTACCCTTTTCACATAGCTTAAAAGGTTGTTGATGTTGATCATCATCATTAACCATCAAATTTGGTCATTGGTTAGCTTAGTACCTATACTCAAGGTATTTGAAACACTAGAGTGTTGTTGGTTCATTTTTTTATCTTATTCTCTATTCAAATTATTAGCTGACTTATTCCCATCACTTCAGAAATAAATTTCCCGATGACCTTCACTTTCACTCTTCAAATCAGTTACTATTCCCCTTATGACAATATCCAAAATATTTCTTCACACACTTTGAACATAAAAAAATATCATATTTTGTGTATTCTTCTTGGATTTTCTATTAAAATATGTCTTCCTTTTCTTGTCAAAATCATAATATTGATATGAAACTCCAACCTCAATTCCCACATTTATAGTACATATTAAAATCTCTTAATATCTACTAATGTCAAGTATGGATAATTACCATCAAAGAATTTATTTTAATAAACTGAATAATTTATCAACCTTACTTTAATGTTTGATTATAATAACAAAAGAATACCTCACAAATCTTGTAATGTTTGCCTCATATATACCTCCATATTCATAATCATTTTTATAAAGCTCAAAGAACTCATACTCCATCTTCACAAAAAATATTAGGATGTTAGTTATTGATAAATATGTTCCTGAACTCATACCACTCCTGGGAGAAAATTTCATTTAGTTTACTTTTATTCTTGATAAGTTTCGCCATTGATCAACTTCACTATCAAAACAATAGATAGTGAAAATGAATTGTTTATGTTCCAAACATTTTAGAATGGAAAATATATTTTCTATGGTGTTGATCCATTAATTAAAACTATTGAATCGAAGACCACATGAATGAATATAGACATTGGATTGTGAAGGAATCAATAGAATGTTGTTCCCTCTGTTCATTTTAATGTCATGTATGATTGATATCTTGAGAATGTTGTGTGAGCATAGAAATGATTTTTTTTATTCCAACTCCCAATTTTTTTTGATTCTCTATAGGAAAATCATTTCATTTAATATAACAAATAGAACTAGCATAGTTTCTTTGGGTTTTATCCATTAAATAGAACCAATATATATAGTGAAAGAAACAATAATCATAATTGGGAACCACATAATCAGGAAAAAACACTCATAGGAATACTAAACCATGAAGCCTTCTTGAATCCATTACACCTCATGTTTATCCTAGGGTATTCAAAGACATATTATATTTATAGCCTTCCTGGTTGTTTGTAAATAGTTTGTAAATTTAAAATCATATCACATGGGAGTGTCAAACCAGGTTTGCATCAATGCCTGTTGTAGTACATCATTTCCTGATCTAGTCATTCCCAATACATAGTTTCTAGTGTTATTACCCCTAAGTTCATATTTTCTAGAGCTATATCCAACCGTAATATCACGATAAGGATGTAATTTCATGGATTCCATTCACTCTATCCTTTACCAAAAAAATTAGGATATTTTCCTATACCTTTTCTCATTCTTAAATATATCCTCAGACATATCATTACGGATCTCACTATGGTTTTCACATTCTAGTTTCCAAAATGATAACTAAACCCATACTCTAATACCAATTATAATAACCCACATTATTCATACTTATAGATTAAAAATTGTTAGATTAATATCAATTACATTACCCAAACATAGGTTTAAGGACTGTAATAGTTTAGTACCATTGGAATCATGGAAACATAAATTTGTTTCCATAAGTAAGCAGTATAATCACCTATTAGGATCTTCATAACTACCAGCATTCATAGAAATATCATAAGTAATATATAAATTTATAACATAGGGAATAGAAATAAAGGAAAGGATACACTCATAAGCATAGTAAGGGTAAAAAAGAGATACATAAGCATAACATGAAGGTAAAGAAATGAGAACATGCACAAAAAATTTGAAATCTATACTCTACATCTAAAATATCATATTATTGAGTCATGGAATAATGATTGTATTTTTATAAGAAATAAATCATAAGGAAATTAAATAACATGATCCATGAGAATATAAAATTGGAAAAAGGCATAGAATTGTGGAATACACATAATGATAGAAAACAACATCCATACTTGTCAAGGATAAGAGCCAAGGAAATCATATCGGAATAGGTTCACTCCCCAAACCATCATAGTAGTCAAGGATCACTACCAATACCATCATAGTGGACAAAGATCCTTATTGAATCATGTTTACTCCTCATTAGAGACCTTTATATCTCATAATTTATAAATAGTTACCAAATGTAGTGGATGGAGATATGGGTCCCACACCACTCTTAATGAAAATCATAAGTATTTGTGATAAAATATCATCATCATTTAACATATCATAACTGAAGAATTGAAATGGTTTTTATAAACATTTAAACATATCATAACCTGTGGAAAAGAGATAGGTTTCATAATGATTTCATCATTTCATCATAGCATAACTATTGAAAAGAAGTGGGTTCTGTGAGATTTCTATCATGGTATATCACATAGAAAATTTGTTGGATTTTTTAAACCTATTTTCATGATAAACAATTCATAAGAATAATAAGAATCGTGCCATTGGTTTATATATCAAAAAAATACTAAGTTATATTAAAGGATACGATCAAAGATGGAAAACTATTTTGATCGATCCTTTAAAACATTTCTAGAGGAAATTATCCTTTCCTCTTTGAAAATAATTTAAAATGTAAAAAATATAGAAAATTTATTTCCCTGAAAATAACTATTAAAACATATAAATGAATCATTAAAATTCAGTTAAACAATTCCATGAGTTAATTATCCTTCTAACATTGAAATAAACATATAAAAACATAAATAATTTTCAAAATCATATAATTATGAAATAAATTATTTAAATTATATATATTTCCTTAATATAAAGGAAAAAATCTATTTGGAATGAAAATTGAAAATTTTCCAGGGATTTTTAAATTATGGGTTAGTCATGATAGCGGGAAATACTATTGATGTTGTTTATGTTCAAAATAATGACCCTTTTTGAATTTTTGGTAAAAACCAAACTCGAATTGTTTTAAATATGTTGTAAAGATTAATGTCAAACAAATATTGAAAAAATTCAAAAATTGGTAAGTTTTAATTTAAAAATCCTAGGATAATAATAAAAAAATTATATTTAATTTCAAAAACATGGTCATGGAAGAAAACGAAAATTCTAACCATAGAGGTAAATAAATTATTATTTTATTAAAAAAAAATTCTCAATTATAATAAGTAAAAAAGGGTGAAAATTGTACTATTATTTGAAAAAAACATGAATATCCATAGGATAATAAAATTCAGGAGTTTTTTGAGAGTTGGATCTCAATAATTTATCATCATAAATATAATCATAAACAATCACGATTTACTATGAGATTATGACAAAAAATATTTTCCACTTTGGAAACCTTGAATAATAACCCCCAAGAAAAATTAATAGAAATGAAAGATAAAATATCATTAGGATGAATCATTCATGATATTTTCTGTTAAAGGTGAATTATATACACCTCATTATATATTATAGGTTTATAACATAACCTATATCCAAAGAAGGCCAATTGAGAAAAAAATCCATTATCGTGTTGGTAATCTTTTGAATCATAGTCTCCAATAAAGAATAACATAAAATGAAACATTAAATAACATGAAAATAATTGGATTCATGATATAAAGTTTCAATGGGGTATTATATTCACCCAATAAAAGAAACAAGTGGTGAATTTGTATATGTCTCACATAAATAAACGAGGGACTATAAATCTATTACATTAAGTATTGACATTTTCCGTACCCATTCACAATTCATATATAATAAAACTAATTTTATTATATATATATTATATAACTGTATATATATATATCATACCACACTTTATTTTCTTATGACATTTTATTATACATTTATTAACAATTTCATGCCAAAGTCGCATGTTTGGTGATAACTAATTCATTTATCAAGAATGTTTTGAATTGTTAATTTTGGTCCTATTAAATTGATCATTATTTAATCATATCTATAATTTTAACCATAATATAAATTTAATATATATGTATTACATATTTACTTAAATTAATCCATAAAATTTAGTGACTAAAAATAAAATACATCATTCATGGAGATGGTAGGACGTACGTACTTATGAACGATGATTGAATTTTTTTATCAGATTAAAAGAATAAAATTAAAATAATATATTATTATTTTAGAACCATTTTTATTATATATATATAAACATATAACTTTTTCATTAACCCCGTCCTTATGAACGAGATTATCCTATTCCCTAAAAATGGAAAGCATGAAGTTGTGTGTGATATAATTATTTCATAAGAATAATAATATCATAAATATTCTATATATAAAAACAAATCCAAAATTTTGTTCAACCATTGTAGGTGGCATGGAATAAATTAACAACATCGGTTCCTGAGGTGGTAGTCTACCATACGTAAGAACATTAATTTCATAACCCATTTGATAGATGTTTGTTTTGATGTAGTTTATACCCATAAAATATGACCATATTAGAAAATTTAATATGAATTGGTTATTATATCATCGTGTTTTAATATTAATGTATGTAGGTGGAGAATGAAAATAAATAATAACGATTGTTGATTAATGATACCTCTTCTTTGGCTATCCTACTTTGGTTTTCCCCAAAATAATTTATAGTTCCTATTTATGAAAAAATAAGGATTATAGGATGAGAGGAGGGATGTTTGGAAGAGATTTTATTTGGCCTTTTTTACACCATACTTTTTTTAGGTGTGAATAATAGATGATAGTGGTGGCCTTTTATAAGTGAGTTGAGTTTCATAACTGTAATTGTTTTGAATGAGGAAATTCCACCCAAATGTTTTTCATTTTAAAATACTATAACAATGAAAACATTATTGAAAATAGTATGTATAATTTCTAAATATGTCTGTTAAATGGGGATTGGGTATGTTTTGGGTCATTTTTACCCTTATCTTTCATAGTTTAACACTAGGGAAAACCAGTAATACCATAACTGTAATAATTACAATTTACTGCATTCACTTTTCATTTTGGTAAAAAAATAATGTTTACCTTATTAAATAATATAAATTATTATGATTCTAAATATTGAATACATTTTTCAAAATTCCATTCACCTATGTGGAAAAGTTTAATTTAAAAATAATTATGTCATTGTGATGAGAATTCAGGTTATTAAAGAGAAAATGTTCGAAAGCTTGAAATGTTTTTATACCTATTTTCAATATAAAATTTCATTATAATTACCTATATTATATAAATGGATGTATAATTCACTTATTTTATCATTAAAATAAAATTAAAATATAATATAATTTTATAAATCAATTAAATAATAATAGGCTTTTCAAATAAAATATAGTATTTTTCCCTATTGATAAATAAATGACACCATTTTGAAAAATCCTAATAAAATAACCCTAATATAATTTTGATATTGTGACTAAAAAAAACTTATTTTATCATTTTTTTTAAAGTGGGAAAAAATAACTTTATTAATGGTTACAAAAAAAAATAAAATCAGTTTTTGAGAAAATCATATTTTCAAAACATATAAAGAGTTTTATTAAAGTTCAGTACCTGTTTATAGATATGTTTCCTTTAAATTGAACCATTGAACATAATTTTTAAAATAATTTATTAATTTTAAAATCTAGTATTTAATATCAAGGTTATAATAGTCACATTTGAATAAAAATATTAATAATATATCATGGTTTTGTTAAAATCTGTGTGCTACGAAATATAATCAAGTGTTTCTAAACAACATGATTATCATGGTGTGGCATGAAATGAAATATATCGAATAAATTGATGTTGTCAAAATAAATCCCAAAAAATAAAGGTATTATAATTTGTGTGAATTTAATTTTTTTGGATGATAACCTATGTCTAGTATGGATAGTGTTCTCTAAATATGGTTTTATTAATTACAGTATACTATGTTTTTATTAGTATAATATCTCAATTCATTAATTTCATTGGCCTGGATTCCTTTAATTTATGATATAATTACATTTAAAATATTTTAATTGTATTATTTAAAATTAATGAAATATTTTTGCATCATTTTTTATTATGATTATGTGAGTGGGTGTATATGAGTAAAATACTAATTTACCATGCCTCTAATTTTTTAGCAATTTTATATACATCATGATTTTTAAAAAATATATTAATGAAAATTTTTTAATATTTCCCATTTATGGAAATCACAAGATGATTATCTGGGATATCCTCTTTTCTGTTGTTCTTATCCTTTGAATGTGTTTCTTATCCAACAAGTAAATTATATTCCTTGATTTTTTCTTAAATGATGTATTTTTTCTCAGTATTGGATAATACATCGAAATGTAACTATCATATATCATAGGGATATTTATCTACTATAGTAAACCTAGGTCTTAGAAATGGAAATTTATAATAATTTTTAAATAAAATTATAGTTTATGAATTTTCGAGCACACCTTTATTCTTTTTCACTCAAAATAAAAAATTAAAATCTTATCCTAATAAACAAACACATAAAAATTTTTATTCACTGTCTAATCATAGAGTGTGTTTTATATATTGAGGTGATTGTTTTTATTGAATTGATGGGGTTTTAGTTTTTATTATTTTAATTAATTAATTAGCATCGTGCAATAAATATTTGATATTTTAATGAAAAACATGTATATCTTACAAAACAGAGACGAAATTATAAAACTAAAAGAGAAACCTTTCTTGGGATCTAGTATTAATTATAAAAATCATTTAATTTCATGTTATACTCTAGCCCTAAATTAATCATTTTTTCTTATAAATCGATGGTTTTGGATTATTAACACCACATTTTGACAAGTTAAATGACATGAAAGATTCTAAATGATTACATGGGGGGACCATGGTAATTTTGTGGTATGAGACAGCTCATTCAATCCATGTTAAAAAAAATTATTATAGAGTTAGAGGATAAATGTTCATCAAGTATAAGGACATAGATAGTTTGATCATCAATGAAATATATTGGTGGTGAAAAGTAATTCTACTTAAATATAATAATTGAATAATAGAAATATAATCTAGTTGAAACGAAATTATGGAATATGCATCTACATGGAAATGGGTCAGGTAAACCCCCCCCCCCCCCTGTTTAGGAAAAACCAACCCCATACCCAATTATATCATTGGATATCAAAACACTTCCAAACCAAACACAACGCTATTATTTTCTTATTAACCAGAACTCCAATTACCTCTCAAATTTATCATTAATGCACTAATTTGATTATTTTTAATGGTTATGTTTTATAATAACACACCAGTAGGGGAAATAATTACCTAAGAGATGTTTGTGGGGGGGGGGGGGGGTGAGTCGGGTGAGGAGGTAGAGGGTAGGGGCTCTCAATAGAGTGGTCTGAATGAGGTAACATAAGAATGATGAATATTTGAGGGAGGGAAAATGAATGGATGGATTTGATGATCAACAAGAGATGATCGAAGTGAATGATGATGATGAATAATGAAATTGAAAATGTTTTGGTTTGAGGGAAATTTTAAGAGGGTGGGGATAATGGTTATATGGTGGGGTAAATAGGGATCATGGAGAATATGACTAGAATGGTCATAGATACCTGTAGAGTGAGGATGGGAAGTGATGAATAGATGAGGGTGGATAAATGTGAACATGATAATGTGGTTATTTATGATGGAATAAAAAAAGATCATTAAGTAATCATTTTTTATCGACTCACCAGGTTGACATTTGTGGTTGTAGAAGAATAACACAAACTGGAGACGTTGGAATGAGAGTGTTATATTTCCCTTGAAAGTTATCCCTTAGTAAATTCTATAAGGATTCTTATGTTATTCTTAATGCGATACCAATTCATCATGGATATGTTGATGGAGTTTAGGAGAGACCAACGAACAATTTTGGTTAAGCTAAATATTTTCAATGGGTTAATAAATAGGGAGGAGTTGAACTCTATTTAAAAGTAAAGAGGGTGGAATTTTTGTAAAACATCATTACTTTTCAATAATTTCCTTCCATTATTGTGTAAAAATTCTTCAAAAATAACCTGTGATGTTTTGGTAAAATAGATAAAGTCATAAATCCCAAAATAATCCAATATCACACATTTTTATTACATTTTATAGAATGTTTTACTATGTTATACAACTTTTATGCAAATATACCCTTACCATGGTAACTCTACTTTAACCTTTGGTAACTAATTTTAATGGGAACATTTAAAATTGAATAAAAATTAATAACATCAACATTCTTATTTCAGTTCTTTAAATATGACTATAAAATAAAATTTCTCTAAGATTGAAAATTTAATTATTGTATTAGTGCATAAATCAAAAATAATTTCTTAGAAAACATTCCTTTTAGGATTAAATTTTTTGGGTGGGGATATATTATAAATATATTTGGTCATCAAGAATAGAATTTAAAAAAAATAATTATCTTTTAGATTTTATAAAAAATACAAACTGATTTTTACAAAAAAAATATTTAACTTGATTTAAAGACTAAAATAAATTTATTGTTATAACATAATATTAATTAAGTCCCAAATTGTTAAGCATATGATTTATAAGATCTACTTAATATATTCAAATTAATTAAATTTATTCATTGAATACATATTCAATGTTAATAAATTTTCTAGTAAAGCGTATCTTATGAGAAAATCCTAATAAAATTACAATTTGGAAAAAAACAACATTTTTCACTATTCTGCCTAAAAATCATCAATTTTGGAAAAACCCCAAAATGAAATCCTATGATAATTTTAATACGATAAATAAAAAAACTGAATTACTTTAATTATATTCAACTTATATAAGTGATATAAATTAGTTTTAGGTATAAGTTACTATACTGAAAAAATAGTTTTTTGAAAAATTATTTTAAAATGTGAAATATATATATAAATAAACCCATTATGTGTTTAATTATTGATAAAATGATTTTATTTATTATCATATATATTACCTAATAAAAAACACATATATACTAAAAATCGAAATTTCTATATAAAATTTATAGTCATTACATTCTTCTTCCCCTAATAAATTTCACACTAGAAATGTCATTGCATACACAAGGGTGAAAAAAATGTGGGAACTTTTTCATTATCTCTTAATGTTACTAAGTCATATTTTCATACTTACAATTTCTATGAATTACAATGATATTTTTATTTTTATTATTTCATATAAAGTTTTATCTATATTATGTGATCTTTATCGGTTTCTCCTCATATGAGAGATCATATTCCAAATGTACCACATCTGGTTTCATTACATTTTAGGGATCTGGTATATATTTACATAAGAAGGATACATGGAAAAAATCATGTAATTTATATAGGTTTAATGGAAGTGGTATTTAAAATTCAACTACTCTGTTGTGATCAACAATATAAAATGTGCCAATGTATCTAGTAATTAACATCCCCTTCATCCCAAACCACACAACTCTCTTCCATAGAGATGCGTAGAGGAACACTTTTGACCAACCATAAACTCCAATTCTCATAGATAATAATTTACATAAAAAATATATTGAATTTGATCCATCTTCGTGTGTTTTATCATTTTCATGACATTTTCTACCAATTATTCAACCACATCATGTCCTAGAAACATTTTTTCACAAATTTCATCTCATAAAATTTGTCTTCTACACATATTCACATATAGGGAATCATATAGGTCCATTTGAATGTTTGAGTGGAAACTATTTTTGTATGAGAACATGATAAGTGGATTATGTTGGAATCATCTACCATTGAAGATGATAGAGTAAATTCTCAATATATCTTTATGTGTATTTACATTTTATTTGTATCATACATAATTCTAGAGGTGATAAGACATATTGATGTTCAAATATGTGTTTATAGTATATTTATGTCTCTTTGAGAGAATTAAGGTGAACCTAATGACTCAATTAGATAAAATAAAAATTTATGGTTTTTATTGACTTTTTTACTTCTATAATTTTTATCATTCCATGTTGATCAAGTGATAATTACTCTTGAATAGAAATAATGTGAGAAATCAATGTAATTTGGTCTATAATAATACATAGAAAATTATTTCCTTTTGATATCCTTACTAGGCATGTGGAAAAATCCTTAGTAATTCTCTATATTTTAATGTAGGTGTGGGAAATGTTTGTATCACCCCTTTGGGTTTTACCTCTCATCCTTCACATAATGATACACTAGGAATTTTATATATATTATACAGTCTCAATCATCATATTTTCCCAAAAATAATGTTTTCAGATATTTCTATACATACTAATTAATCATGGGTGGATGAAGAATATTAATCTTTAGTAATAGCTTAGTAGCTCATTCACTATCTATAGATCATATAGAACATATATTCATTTTAAAAATCTCAAAAATCCATCATAATTAATATTAACTCAAAGGATTTTTCAGTCCTCATAGTATCCAAATGTTTTCAATATCTTTACATCAAACCTTTTAGATTTAATAATATTCACTATTAGTGATGGATGAGTAACCATTTGAGAATGGTATGATGATTTACCATTATTTATGATTCATATATCCATCCATTGCATGTCTCAAAAGATTGGATCATTGAAAATCCTAATCATAGATATGTTTGTTATATATTTTCTATTAAAAACATCTTTTACTTTTTTCCCTTATACTAATGGTATTGGATTGAGAATTTATAATCCTTGATTAGTTATAACCATCATCATTTTTTCATTTAGAATTTACTTTATGTGAATTTATATTTTAGTCTCTTATTGTCCATCTATAAATCGCATATCTCTCAATGGAGATAATTTCTCTATATCTTCAATACAATGATTATATTAACCAACTCTAAATCATTGGTCAGATACTTTTTCAAATTCATGTTCATCTTTCATTAGTTGTATGATATCACTTTATCATTCTGTATGAGTACATGAACTAAATCCTTTTAAATATAATCACTATAAATCACAAATCCTTCCCCACTTGTGGGTAATGTAACTATCGACATAGTAGATAACATATAATTTAGATATATGAATATCTCTCCACATTTATATATATATACATACACAACTCCTTTCAGCTGTATTTGGATAGTGGGATTGATGATCTAGAAATATTTCTCACAAATCATTTATAATCCCTATCTAATCCGAGTAAAAAAAATTATATTATATTTCAGTTTAGGACATTATTCAATCACAATTTTCTTCAAGGGGTCCATATAAATCACATTACATGTGATAATATGCCCAATTAATGATACTTTCTCCATATGTAACTCACATTTATTTTATTTTTCTTATAAATTATCCTTCCTCAATGTTTTTAGAACAATACTAAAATAAATCTTATGTTCCTCTTTGTTAAAATATTATAAAAGAAAAAAATTTATAAGTATACCCTACATTATTCAAGGTAATCATAAAAGATTTTATTCATTATGTATATAATGATCTTTAGAGTATTCACGAGTCCAAATAAAAATCTTTTAACTCATAGTTCTTATAGTTTATACGAATGTTGGTCATTGTAATATCTTCTTTCTTCCCTTTAATTGATCGTATCTCAATTGATGGTGAACTTTATTTAAGTATTGAGCTCCATTTAACTAATAAAATATTATTAAATCTATGAAAGGGGATACATATTCTATATTATGATATTATCGAGTTCATAATAATCAACTCATAGATGCATAAACCCATTCTTCTTCTTAATAAACAGAACCGGTGCACCCCATGGTGAACCAATTGGGATAATAAAACACATGATCACATTATTTTTTAGTTTATTATTTAATTATTACATTTTAATGGGGTTTATTCTATAAGTATTCATGGATATTTGTAGAGATCTAGGTGCCCATGAGACTTGTCCCGGTTGGTAAGGACTCTGTAAGTGTATCCTAGCGACCCATGATCAAATGCAGGTGGAGGCAAAATTTTTGGGGGGTACTGTAGTAGTGTTATATTAGGTACTATAGAAGTAACTGTGTATTACTGTAGAAGATACTTTAGCGGTATTGCAGTAGGTACTGTTTGGCCCTATAGCAGCTGGGAATATGCCCTCGTTTGGGCCTTTGGGCCACCGATTTGGTCCCCGAGTCCTTTAAGGCATTTGGGCCATCCAAGACTTTGGGCCAGTAAGGCCTTCAGGCCACCTCATGGCCTTTGGGCCACCTTAAGTTAAGATTCAAACCAGACAACCTACAAGGAACATGCTCTACAATGAGTATAAGCAAAGGAGCTTTCACTATAGCAGAAGCTAAATGTATTGAATGAATTAGAGCGTATGAAACCTGCCATCGGGACAAGACTGTGCATTCCCAAGAATGCCTAGCCAAAAAGACATGCAAAGGTGGAGAGAAGATTTCATGATGAATATGATGGGGAGGAGTAGTTCTAAGTAGTTATTCTGGGTTTTATGTAATGTTTGAAATCCTATGGGAAATGAATTACACTAAGGCCTATAGGCCATGTAATACTTATGCCTATGGGCCTTGTAAGGGTTCCACCTCACCCCTTGAATGGTGTATTATCACAAATCAATTAAAATGAAGGAATTCAGGGCATTGGATGATAGAGATCAAGGTAAAATTTTAACTAATAATTCAACCCCTTGACCAGGAGGGGGACCAGGAAAATTATTGGGTAGTATGAATACACATTACCATACAATGGACATGTCTTAAGGATTGGTTCACTGCTATTTTAAGTATTTTAGTAAGATATTATTTCTTATAAGTAAATAATATAACTTATGTTGACAAATATTCCAATGGCTATTCATCCTCATCCTTAAACATTCATATAATTGCAGGATGATTTCGGATATTGAAAGGGATATCCATCTCTCATAAGTTGATGTGGGATTTCTATAATGATATCTACTTAATTACCATTATGTAAATGAATTACAAAATTGATAGTATGAAAAATTTTCTCCAGAAGATTCATTCCATAAATATTTAATGTGGATGATTTTTATACATGATATTCAATTCTGGAACCATTTTTCATCTTTAACAATAATTCAACCTCTATGATTTGTTGTGGTGTTTGAATACTTCTACTAAATCTACAGGATATGAAAGAATTAAAATAACTGTAATCATATATTATTTTTGAAGTTAATGAATGGATATTATGTGTACCTCTCTCTATATGATTCTAGTATAAATTATTTTTTAAAACCATAACAAGGATATGGATGAGTAAAAGATAACTAATAAGAATATAAATTGGATACTGTGAACATAGAAGGGATAAATATAGATTATTTGTATATCCAAACATTTGATTCTCTAGTTTCAATGTTGTCTATCCATGTTAAATATTCTATTAGGTTTTCTAACCCTGTTATGTTTTATACAAAATATTTCCACATCCATTATAACGATTTTCAAAAAGAAGTCGAATTAACAATAAAATATCCCATGAGAGTTTTTATCTAGGTGTGTAGAATGTTAGGCCCACTCATCATAAATTAGTGCGATGACCGCATCATGATTAAAATGACACTTTTTTGGGTTATAACCCATATGTGGATATATTTCACAATTTATCAACATTCTAGTGCTCATTTTGGGATTTAATTTATATAAAAACTACATACTCAAAACATTGTTAAAATTTCAGGATATTATCCTCTTTATTTGATTATATCTTATGGATTTTACTAATTTTATTTAATCGTAAACTTAAAAAATAAATATACCATACAACAATACAAACTATAGTAATTTGATCATTATAAACATGTTATTTCATAGTATTTCATAGTGGTTTCCATGAAATACAAATTGAGGATCTAGAGTTATATTGTCTTTGGAAGATTTCATACATAAATATATTCAATTAAATGTAAAAATTAGTTTTTATTTACATCTCCACATAATGATAATAACTCTCATATATATTATAATAATATAGAGTATTCCCTTGGGAAAATATGTATGGAAAATTGTAATCTAGAAATGCCAGTAAGGGAATAAACATGGAAATAAATCAGAACATGAGAGTCAGGAGTCAAAACATGATATCATAAAGAGAATGATCATAAGATTGAAACGTGGCATAAAAATGATATCATAATATCATGTAATCATGGAATATGTGAAAAAAAACATAATACATGATATCCTAAATATTAGTAAAGGGTCGCCTCTAAGATTATCATCATAATGGGGATAAATCCCCATAGTGGATTAGGTTCCCTCCCTAATCCCATATATAGAATCTTATGAGATAAAAATTAATAATATATTCATTAAAGATATATAAAATTATATTCCCATCTATCACATAATTAAAATAATACATATGAAATCCTCGCGAGGAAAAGAAACAACAGATAAATCATAATAATGATCAAACCCATGAGAAGGAGGAGGGTTTCATAATTTTGATTCACGGAATAATTGATGGATAAATCATAGGGATTTAAAATATTAGAAAGATTTACTTTTTTGAATTTAATAATTGAAAAAATGGATATAATTATTAAACATAGAGTCTCGTTATATAAAACTAAAAAAACTCAGGAAGAAATAATAAAAATAAACCACTTGGGTGGATATATATGAAATAACTACCAGATGTTTTATATAATGGATGACCATATTGTTTTCCATAAAAAACAATTTAACCAATAGAGTTATCTATATAATAATTAGATCTATATAATATATTAATGTATTAAAAATATTTTTATGGTGTTAGGATTTAAATGAGATATGAAATACGAAAGTTCCCTTGAATTAGGTATACTTTACAGGTGTAATTTTGATGGGATATAAAAACATGTATAACCCTAGAAATTAAAGTGAATATTTAATCAAGTATATATAAAATTAATATAATATTATAATATTATAAAAATTTAATGAGAATAATATTGTGTAAAAGGGTCAGAATCTTAGAGAATACGTAACAAAAAAAGTTAGAAGGGTGTTATAGAAGATCCCTTACCTCATGTCCGAATTCACTCTCCACATGCACATTACATAATGAATAATTAAATTAAGTTTTTTAAATAAATAACCTGGATCATTATTCATATATATTTAATTTCATGATGTAAATTTATTAATTTTTTTTATTTTAAATATATGTTTTTCTAATAGTGGTTTCTCTAGTTTGTTTAGTTAATTTATTCATAACAGAACTGATTTATAGATCTAGTTTAAAGTTGTTGTAAAATAACTTCATGATATATAGAATTATGGAATTTTAAATCCAATAATATTAAATAAAAACCATAATTATCTAGTTTCTATGGTTTCCCAAAAATAGACCCAAATTAAAAAAAGGTTATTTTATATGTCAATTTATGGTGGTTAATGTTACTACAATCATTTCTTATTAATCATACATATAGAATGGCCAATTTTATTGTTACACAATTTAATTTAGTCAAAAATATATTTATTACATAATAAATACATTTTTTATTTCATCCATTTTGTTTTTCATGTTAAAAAATATGTCATTTTTTAGAGGCGTTAGTCTGTTTGTGCACAAAAACACATTCCATAGAATTAGTAGGATATGGAATGAAATAATTATCATTTAAGAATTAAAAATAATTCACCCCCTTCTAATGTTGTTTTTTATTTTTTTGTTCTTTTGATAATTGGAGGTTTGGATTTTGTTTCCATGGAGTTTCAGATAAGGATATATGTGTTATTGTATTTTCTTACTATTCACTGTTAAGTTGTATAGTTAGAGGGAAACCATGTTTACTACCTTTTTTAGGATACTTTTCATTTAATTTTAAATTTACCATAGTTTTATATAGTAATATATTCAAGGTTATGTTCAAACCATGTGACCCATATTAGAAACCAAGTGGTTCATCATTGTGTCTAGGGTGTGGTGTATGACGTGTGCCAAGTTTTGTTAATCAGGCAGCAAGCATGAAGTTGGCTCTTTTGTTTTTTAAATACCCATTTTCACAACATCCACATATTTTTTCAAAATTTACAGGGAACCCAAGGAGTCCATTTGATATTTAGGGTGGTTCTAGGGTGAGGAACAAATTTTTAAATTTGTGGCCACTATAGATAAAGCATGTGGATTAAGGTTGTTGGGGGGTAGTGGAACCTACACAGTTAGTGCATGGTTTTTGTAACAATGTTTCCAAACCATGTGATATATACATGTGTTTAATATTTGGGGTTTTACCATTTTACCCTACAAATTATTAAGGGTTTTGACCCACATTTCTCTTCCCATATGTCTGTTAACCTTATTGACATTGCGATGAGAAAAATTTTATTCCTTCATATGCATTCTTGGATTCCATTGATGTTCTCCAAGATGATTTGAGGTGAGATCTTCATAATTTTCCCTCCTTCGTCATTCAATCTCCTTATTCTATTAGTCTTGGCATCCCCCATGTGGTATAGTAATCCCGCGGCTTAATTTTATGGTTCTAGGTATGTCTAATGTTGGGTATTTTGTTCCTATGGCTTTTAGACACATTTTTTAATCCTAAGGTCGTGGTTTCTATTGAAGGAACCATGTTTTGGGATGTTTAGGCCTGGTTTCTGATTCATTGTGGTTAGTGGCACAATTGAATTATTTATTTTTGGAATTATATGATATATTTTGCTTTCAAATTTCTATTTTAATGAAATATTAACTATATATTGTAGCATTGTTTTTATTTAAAACCATTTAATTGAGTTTTATTTATGTAAAAATTTGTTTTACTTATGAATTCCATGTTTTTTTATTTGATTGGAATGTTTGATTATTCAAATTCCTTTTGAAAAATTATAGAGATTTTAAAATGGTTTCCTTAAGGTAAAATGGATTCAAAACATGTTTTGGTTTTTAGTTAGTAAAAAGGTATTAAAGGTAATTTGGTTTTGAATTGAGGTGTGGACCTAAAATTTATTTGAAATGTAGTGTTTTAATGTATTTAAAATATCGATTTGAATTGTGTTTTTGGTTTAATCCATTAGAAAATTCCATAGTGGATTGTTTTTAATTGATTAATGGAAAATGGTTGGCCTTTCAACCTTGATTTTTTTATAGGATAAATTCTGTTATTGAGTGGTGTCATTGAAGCATTTTTAAAGAAATGGTTAATTTCTTTGTACCACTTATAATTTTTTAAGTTGTTTTTTTGTAAAAATTGTGTTGAAAATCATGTAATTCGGCCATGTTTTAGCATTTCAAAGATAAAAGTCCTTATGTAAGTATGAATATGAAATTATTTAAATGGTTGGGTGTTTTCCAACATTATCTAAATGGTGTTTTGGAAATTATCTTATTAAATGTGAAAGTGATTTTCATTATAAGTCATTTTTTGATGTTAATGGATTTTTCTTGAACCATGCATTTAAATAGTGTATGTTTGTGGATCGGTTGATTTCCACATGATTATTTTACCCCTTTTGTGGGTATTTGGTCACTTTTTGATTCTTGGTACACCCCTTGTACGAGGTTTTTTTATTATTACTAGTGTTCATTTCTTGAGAATGGTGTTTTACATCATTCGGTATTATGGGTGATGGTAGTTATAGTTATTACTTATGAATAGAATTTTCTGTTTTCACTACACCTCACATATTTTATTGGTCATGGGATACTATATTTTAAGTGGGAGATATATTTTTTCCTCTTGTTGGTTCATTTGCTGGTAGTTTACCTCTAATCATTCTAGGAACAAGGGCTATGTTGGGCGGTTCATTAATATAATGCTTGTATGGGATACTAGGAATAAGGATATAGATTTCGTACTTTCCATTATATAGTTTAGGTGGTAATGACAATATGCATTTATATTCTTGGAACATAAGTGACTTCGGGTTGGACCATGACACATTGTTTTCTCAGCGAGTTGTTGACTGAGGGGATTTTGTTGAATTGCGTGATTATATCATTTCCAATACTCTCATTGATATGGAACCTTGCATTATTATTCTGAATTTTTATATTTCATTTGATACATATGTGATTCCGTTATGATGTGTTTAACTCATATGATATGGGTTGTCTCCATTGAAAATTAGTTTTCAATGACGTTGGTGAATCCCTATTTTTAATTTCTAAAGACTCATTTGTGAGTACGTAAAGGGGAAATTTGGAATGGTTTTAGGATTAAAGATGGATTGGGATAGTGAAATGTTATAATGTAACTATTTCATTTAGATAAAACATTAAATATTAGTTTTTGTGAAATATTAAAGGTGATTGTATTTTTTAAATAGATGTTTATGAAGGATTTGTTTTAAAAATTCAAGTTTTCAGTTTTGGGAAAGAAATAGAAAATGTTTTGAATGAGGATTATATATTTTTTTATTTCGATACATTTTACATATTTAAATATTACATTGTAGATTTATTTTAAAATTACCATTAATTAATTTATTAATTTATCAAATTTCATAGTTTTGGCGGGTTGTGGTGACCTACATGAATTTTTAGCTCCCACCAAGAAAAATTCAATTTCTAGGTTCATAGATGGATCCTTATAGTTTATCATGGTTAGTGTGGGGTGAGTTAGTTAGTGGTGAGAAAATATAGGTTTTGTGGAGTTGGTTTTGTGATCGGATCATATTTTAAGGTTTATAGAATATTTATTTCTTATTTTATTTTTTTCTTAATTTTCCATGCCTACTCGTTTCTCTATGATTATGGTTGTTGGATGTGTATATGAAATTGTGTTAGATAAATTTATTTTTTATGGAATTTTTTTATTATATTTATTTATTTCTATGGAAGAATATATATTTTGGAAAAACCATTCTCAAGGGACTTCCTATGATTCCTAATCACTTGTCGCAAAACTATGGGGATCAGGAGAACCCTTCCGGGCTTGATAAAGGCCATGTCATGTTTCATGTTTGGTGGTAGCTCTATTAGGTTTATTACAAAATGGTTTCATGGTTTTGGTTTTTTCCTTTAGTAGGAACCTAAGCGTCTTTTATAGCCCCTTTTAATTGGAGGTGTCCGGTAGAAAGAAGATTAAGGTTGTTGGAGATTGATAGGTATGGGTGGGTAGAGTCTAGCTAGCACTTTCCAACTATGAACCAGAATCTTCCATGGGTGATTAGGTTTTTAATTATGAATTTTAATTTTTTTTCTTTTTCCAATATATATTTATATTATTCAAATCATTTATCCCACATTGATTATTTAGCGGCATTGGGAACTAGTATTATTTTCAAGGTGGAAGGGAACTTGAGCTACATAGTTAGATTGTACATCATGAGAACCCATGTGGTGCCTGTGTGGTTGAGTCTGCCCTTTTTAATGGTGTGTTTCATGGTTGAAACCCAGTTTCCAAAACCATGGTGGTTAAGGAAAGAATAAAATTATATCTCCCTCTTTTGACTCCTCATGATTCTTGGTACTCAACAAGTAGTTTCCACTAGTTGGAGGTGTATTGGGGAGTGTATTGATTCCACTATATGTGGTTTCTATGAGCCTTTATTGAATTATTTCTTACTTCCTCATGTGCACTTGACAATTTTAAAACACTATTTTTGGAAAATAATTGGGTTTTGTGGAAATTATTATTTTGAAAATTGGTTTTTAAATAGAAAGGGTAATTTTCATTGGGTTTATATAATATTTTATAATGTTTTGGTCCCATTTTGGGTATTTAAAATGTTTAAAAAATGATATTGTTTTTTGGAAAAAATATCAAAGTGTTTTTGAAAAAGGAAATGTGTTTTGTTGTTCAATTTTGGATTATTATCATTAAATGTAAAATTTAATTTTCAAATGATTTTTTTGGATTAGCTTGTTTAGAAAAATTTATATGTTCCCCCATGGGAGATTTCCTTTAGAACCTATTATGGGTTGGATTCATAGTATTCACCTAGGTGGACTGTGACTTTAAAAATAATTTTGGTAAAGTGGTGGATTTATAAATAACATTTTCTTTTTTGTTTCAATATTATGCCTTTATTGATGACTCGTTGTTGTGAATTTTATTCCATTCCCATAAAGAAGTCATATTGTTTTTTGTTTTGGGACATGGATGAAGGAAGTTCATGGATTTATTGTTGGTGACCCCCAGAAGATTCAAAAGTGTTTCCCTGTTCTAATGCCTAACGAGACTCAAAGTTTTGTTTTGTATGTGATGCTTTCATTGGATATAGAAACAAATAGGTGGTTGGAATAGATTAAGGTGGTCAACAATTATCTTAGGACACCTGAAGTAGCATAGGTGTGATATCTTTAGAGCTCCTTAGTTTGTTTTAGCAGACATATTAGGTGTTTTAGGTTCCTATATTATTATATGAGGTTTATATAGGAAGTTTTCATGGAGGATTTCATCTAATGTTTCTTTCCTTTCAAGGTTGTGATAATGGTTTCATGGGATTCAGCTATTGTAGTTGGTTTTATGGATGATTTCCTTCAGTGCGGTGTTATTTGTGTATTTTTTCCTTTTTTATTGTTTGATAGATGGTTTTAAATATTTTTTATGGCATGTTTTTTCATTATGGAATCCCCATCCCACCATCTTGAATGTTTTTTGGTTTTCATGAGAGTTTCATTTCATTGGAACTCTTATTTAAGTAGACCTCTCTTCGTGACAATGGGTTTTTTCCATTCTATTAGTTTATCCAAGTGGCTTCTACTGTTTCACTTGGGGGACGACTTTGGGTGTATGATTAGATAAAAATGTATTTTGTTTTACTAGTTGAGTGTGGTATACCAACTGGAGTGTGTATATGAACCATATTTTTGATAAACTATGGATGGGTGATACCGTGTTGAAACTAAGATTATTTTCATGTTTCATGGCCCACGGGGTGTGATCTTGCTATTATTTTAAGGCTCTTTTGGTTGGTTTTATTTCCACTAGGTTTCGAAGATATTGTAGTGGAGGGTGTCTTCCTCTTGTGGTTTCATGACTATTAAGGGATGATATTAATAATATTTTTTCACTAGTTTCACATTGATAGAAGAACTATAAATGGTGTGCAGACCATGCTAGGTCTCTGGTGCTTTGTTGGTATTCTTGTTTGATGTCCTATTTTGGTCCTACTTGGAGATATTTGGTTTTATTATGGTTGATCATTTTTATCATTTTTTAGGATCTTGGTGGTTGTATTAGTAGTTAAGCTCGGATAAGGGGTTGTATGGTCAGGTCCTTATTTGATATTCTATTGCCTTTCTGATTCATTTGGACAGGGTCTTTCTGGGGGAAGAAGGTGGCATGGGCAGGAGTTTTTGTCCCTTCTCCCATGTCACTGAGTTGTAATTTTAATGTTCTTTCTGGAATTCATTTCATGGGTTTTGTTTCCATAGTGTTTTGGATTAGAACATGGAAATTTATGAGGTTTCCAAATATTCACAGTTAAGGTGCATGGTTAGATGGAAACTGTGTATACTCCCTTCTCTAAGATTCTTTACAAATACTTTTAAATTGTGCACAATTTTTCATCATGTGTAGTGAATGGGTAAGTCCAAGTCATGTGGCCCCTTGGAGAAATCATGTAGGATCCTTGGTGTGTATATGGTTTGGCGCTTGAATTCCACATAGTTTTTTGAATTCTGTGGAAGGCATACAGATGGATCATCAGTTTTTGACAGATCAATTTACATATCTTCTGCATTATTTTTCATATCATTTGGGGGAATACCAAGAGTCCATGTATAGATTGGTGGTGATTTTGGAGTGAGACACTTGTTTTTTTAAACTTTCAGCCTATCAAGAGTAACCATGAAACTTAACAATTTTGGGAGGCAGTGTCACCCACATGGTTGGAACAATGTTTTTCTATCCATGGTTCCAAACTGTGTGAGATATATAGGAGTATAATTTTTTGGGTTTTTACATTTCTACTATAAATTTTAATGTGGTTTCACTACCATTTTCCTTCCTCATATTTTACTAACACCGGGGAACCTGGTAGTATCTTCATTTTCTTCCTTCTCATGGATTAATATATTTCTTTGGTGTTTTTCAAGTGGATTTGAGGTTTTGTCTGCCTCCTATTCTCTCCCTAATTATATCCCCCACTTATATTGAATTTTTATTCCCCCATGAAACCTATTTATTATCTGTCTCAATTATAGGGTTTTATGTGGGTCTAATGATCGGGATTTTGGTTTTTAGGGGTTATAGGTACCATTTCTAATCCCAAAGGTTTGGGCTCCATTGAAGGAGAAATGTTTTATGGTATTTCAACTTGGTATTCTTGTCCTTGAGGTATGTGTTACTGTGAAATTTTTTGATTTTGGAATTATAAGTATTTTCTTCCACTTTCAAAATCCTCTTATAAATAAATAATAAATATATTGTTTTTTCTTATGATGATTTGAAACAATTTCATTGAGTTTTATGGTTTTTATAATTGGTTTATCTTGTGAATTCCATGTTTAATTTTTTAAAATTAAAATTTTTACAGTGATTAGAATCTTTGAAATAGATTAGTTATTTTTAAATGGTTTTCAATGAGATGAAATGGTATTTAACTTGGTTTTTGATTTTAATGAGTGAAAACATTGTTTTAATAGGGAATTTTGTTTTGAATTGTGTTGTGGAACTCAAAATGGGTTATAAACATGTTTTTAATGTATTTGAAATGGTGATTTGAAATGTTTGTGTGGTTTAAACTTTATTTAAATTACATGGTGGATTGATTTAAATTTTTTAAAGGAAAATGGTTTCCCTTTTGGCCTTGAATTGGTGTTCAAAGTGAGCAACCAATGTTGAAGGGTCTCTATGAAATTTTTTAAAAGAAATGGGTTATTTATTTGAACTACATAAATTTTTTAAATGGTGTGTTGTGAAAATTTTGAGGTAAATGATGGAATATGGCCATGTTTTTTATTTTCATATAAGAGATACATTTTCTAAGGGATACATTGAAATGTTTTAAAGTCTCGTTTGTTTTTAATCATTTTCTAAATGGTGCTGTTGGAATGTATATTATGAAATGTGAAAGGGAATTGAATTCAATGTGATATTTTGATGCTAAAGGCCTTTCTGAAACCTTGGTTTTAAATGGTATATTTAGATTAAACCCTTGATTTATACTTTATTTCATACCCATTATGTGGGTTTTTTATCACTATGTCATACTTGTTTCTCCTCTTATTTAGGAATGTGCTTATTATACCTAGTGTGCATGGCATGTGAATGGTACTTTTAGTCATTGGGTATTTAGGGTGAGGTTGTTATTACCTATGATTATAATTTGATTTGTTTGACCTTGCCTCACTTACTTTACTGGTAATGGGATTTCGATTACAAAGAGAGAGATCTAGATTGTTCAATTATATGGTTTTCATGCCACTTTAATCCCTCCAGTCATGCCACACATAAGTTCTAGGTGGGGATATTTCATCACCATGATGCTTTATTGGGATACTATGATGATAAATATGGACTTAGTATTTGTTGATAGCTAATTTGGGTGGCTATACCCATATATTATTAGATATGTTTCACATTAGTGACTTTGGATATAATCATGACACATTATCTTTCGCAGTGAGTTATTGATTGAGGGGAGTTTGATATATTGATTGATTTTATCTTTTACACTAATTAATCTTACTTTAAACCTTCTTTTCTTAGGTTTAATATTTATATGCCTTGTGTTACATATTAAACTCCATCTTGTTGTGATTGACCAGTGTGAGTGAGGTTGTTTCGATTGAAAATACGTTTTCAATCATGTTTTTTAACAAAAAATATAATTTCTAAGGACATGTATCTGAGTACTTAATGGTGAATTTCGAAATGGGTTTTGGGATTAAAGATGGATTATCTGGGTGAAATTTTTTATAGTAACCATTTTTATTTTGCTAAAACAAGTTTTATTTTTTTAATAAAATTTAATGTTGAGTGTGGTTTTGAAAGGGTTTCACCAATGGATTTTTTTTCAAAACCATTGTGTTTTGTTTTGGGAAAAATGAAAATTATTATGAATGTGGATTATATAATTTTTTTTATTCCATCAATTATATATATATATATATATTAATTATTTTATTAATTTTAAAACTAAAATTTTTGAATTTCTTTAGGGGATTAGTTTCATAGTTTCAGTGTGTTCTGGTGATCTACTAGAATTTTTTTCTCTTGTCTACAAAATTTATAGATTCCAGTTCTCTATTGGATCCTTGTTTTATGTTGTTCTCAACATGTAGTTAGTTGGGTTGTGGTGATAAAACATAGTTTGTGTAGAGTTTTTTGGGCCTAACTTGAGTTTGATAGTTTTTAGTAGTTTTCCTTTCAGTTATTTTCTAACCTTATTTGTCATGCGTACCAATTTATCTTTTTTATGAACGTTATCCTTGTATGTGAAAATGGTTTGAATTTTTATAGTTTATTTAAATATTTGGAATTATTTTTATTTATTTCTATTGTTATATCTATGTTTTGGGAAAAGCCATTACCAAAGGAGTTTATGTGATCCTAATATGTTTTTCTCCAGCTAGTGGGGATTGAGAGAACATTTCAGGCCATATGATGAGCAAGGTCAGGTTCCCTTTTTGGTGGTATCCCAAGATACGTCATTTCAATAATGTAGTTATAAATATAAAATTAGTTAATTAATATACTTTTTGAATTGTCCATTTAATTATATTATGGAAAATCGATCATGTCCTTCATGGAGGTGGTACTTTGCATATATGCATGATGTTATTTTCCATTCTATTCATTGGTTTTGTAAGAAGGTACAAAATATATATTAAATTTGTATAATAATACTTTGATATAGTAATTTTTTTTTATTATCATCCATTTTTAGATATATGGGACTTCAATGTCTTTCACGAATAAGAAAAAAAAGACAAGTTGGGTTCAGTATATTTCCCCTCCCTTAGAAGTTATCCAATGGGTAACTCATTGGGGCTCCTTAGCTTGTTCTATTGTTTATAAATTGTCTTAATGTTCATGTGGATAATATTGAGCATAATACATGGTATATTTTGGGTTGTTCCAAATATTTTAAATGCATTTATAAATTTACAGTTTCTGAGCTCCAATTATAAGTAATAAAGGTGGAATTTTGGTAAAATCATTATAAATTTAAATAATTTCATTCCATTATTAAATGATAAAGGCTCCATTACTATTTAATAATTATAATTGTAAAGGGATATGGTTGATCCTCCCTCAACTACTCAATATCATACATGTCATTCACATGTTTTAATATTTATCACTTTGTTAAACCAATTTTACCCTAATTTACCCCTACTAATATAACTCCACATTCACCCTTTGTACCCAATTTTAATTCCCAAAATTAAAATTAAAATTATTTATTAATTATAAATTCAAATATCTAATATGTAAATCTCTTTTTAAAATAAAATTTCTAATAGTTAGAGAAATAGAATTTATGATTAGTACAAATAATGCATCAAAAGTATTTCTTCAAAAAAGTAAACATTAATATAAAATTTTATTTGTGGTATTAGATTATAAATTTATTTTAATTTTGGGGAAAAAGAGTTCATAAAAAAATTATTTATTTTTTGAACTGAAAAAAATTATTTTATTCATATAACATATAATTTAATTTAAAAACTAAAATAGTTTTCTATCTAAACTAAATATTACTTAGGTTTAAAAATGATTATTATATGATCTCTATGATTAATTTAATGTTTTAGAATTAATAAATTTAACAACATAAATATGTCTTCAATGTTCATAAATTTAAAATTCATGTTTCTCTTATTTCAATATCATAAAGAACTGTAATTTTGGTAAAACAATATTTATCACAATTCACTAAAATATTAAAATATTACTAACAATTCATCCTAATCTCATTTTCCCATAATGAATCCAAAATAATAAGTAATTTTATTATATTCAATTAATATATGTCATAAAAATTACTTTTATATTGAATTTATTAAAATTAAATAAATACATTTTTTTAAATTAAATATAATCATTAAATATATCTAAAATTATATTAGCATTGTAATTAATAATATGTTTATGTTAGTTCTTAGAAACTATATTACCTTATATGAAACATGTATATATTCATAATGGAAATTTCTAAATATAATTTATTTGTTGTCATTATTTTTCTCATGTGGAGGAAGAAGAAATAATGATCCCATCAAAGTATCAATCTATGGTTAGAAAAAACATGAATTTAGTAGGCCTAAAACTAAGATGAAATTCTTAAAAATAAGGGACATTATTTCTTAAAAAAAATCATGAATATGAAACCATAGGTTATAAATTATCACATAGATATGAAACTAATTTTATCGTGTTATTTTATTTTAAAAATCACTCTATTAAATTAAAAGTTTATATGGGATAAACCATATGACATTCATTTTAGGCCATGAAACTATATCCATTAGCCATGAATTTTAACGATATAAAACTATGAATTTTGTATCACTAAATTTGATAATGATGTATCTAAATAATAATAATAAATATAATAAACCAAAAACCCCATGATCACTTGAGTTATGATCAATGTCAGATTAAAGGGTAATTAGAAAATTACACATATTGTGCATTAGTGAATGTCCTATAAAAATGGTTTGGGGAAATAATATCACATATAATACTATAGGGGAATCCATAAAGATGAGGATATATGTCAGGTTTTGACTCCAAAAGACTAACAATCTCTACCGACTTTCATGTCTATATGATGGAATGACATAATGGGTGTTAAAACACTCTTAGAACATATGTCATAGTGGAAAATTTTAATTATTGATTTGATATTTTGAAAAAATGGATGGGGAAACATATATTAGGATAACCACTAATCATTTATCCAAAGGTTTGGTTCCATTATCATTATATGGGGAATTTTTCAATAATATTTTCGATAATGTTTATGAATAGTAAAGATTGTTTTCTACTATGTTTTCATTGAGTATCCATTGGGACATGTTCCCTCAAAGGAAGGAAAGTTAAGACTTGGTATCATGCCATCACCACAGACCAAGAAGAGTATTCACATTGGAGATGATTGATATTGACACAAATTATGAAGGAACCATGTTGGATAGTAAACGTACAAGTGTTGGTCAAGATGATTTTTAAATATATTGGGAAATATAATTTTTCACTATGACTATTAAAAGGGAATATCAGTATATATAGTTGGTCCATGATCTAATGTGTTCTTAGGATTAATATAGATTCCAATTATCATGGTAGTATTTTGGTGGGAGTCTAATCATGATTTGATTATGTGATCAATATAATACATGAGTTCATATAGTTCACGGTCAAATATAATAGATCAATTAAGGTTAATTATATAGAAATATGCCCAAGTAAACCCAAACTGAATTGATTACCAACTGATAGCATATATAATCCATGTGATTATTGATTGTAGTTTATGGTCATGATTCATGGACTTTGAGGGTGTTTATGTTTTGATATCATATATCGTATACCTAATGAAGTGTCATTTTCATTTTTTCTTCTAGAACCCTAGTGTAATGGTATTTTTGGTCATATACTGAAGACATGATTCGCTAATTTTAACATCCTAATGAATTTAACTAATGTTAAGGATTTTATTTGTGACTAGTATTTATGTCCCATGATTTTACATTATTAAATACATGTCATTTTGTTTAAGGTTATATTATAGGGAAAATTTTATTAAAGGTCATTTGAAAAATATAACTCATGTGTAAAATGGATTTCCTCACATTGGTGTTAAGTTAGTCAGTAAAACCTAACCTATATAAAGAGAAAATATACTTGAGTGAATTTAATGGTGATAAAATGCAACTGTATGGCCTAAGGTAGTTGACCAGGGGGCCACTATGTATCATATTAGAACTAAAATCAAGTCACACAGAGTCCATAGAGGTTAATTTCATTACTTTAAAACATCAAGATTATGTGAATGAATTTCCCAATAAATAGACAAAAATATTTAGAAGAGAAGTAGTAAATCTAGACATGAATCAGTCTATAGTTCCATGATTAGGTAAAATATATTTTTCATAGTATAGGGTAATAAGAGAAAACATGGGTTGATTAGGTAAACTGATACATTGGAAACCTTATGTGCTGAACAAGTTAATATGTAAAAGGTGGGTAAGATAATCTATAATATATATATTTATTTAATTTAATATATTTTTCATTTTATAACATGATATATGGTTTAACATCTTGTTAAATGATGATTTTTGATAAGTTCATATTCAGGCAGATTAGACTATATGATGTTATATTTAATTTCATGTTTCCTGGATTGAATTTCGTGTAGTTTATGGTGAAGAATCATATATCTTATTAATATATTTTAACATCATGAAATAAGGAAAAAAATATAATATAACTCATTATGAATGATACTTATTTTTTTATTGATAATGACTCACATACAAGTTGCATGAAACATAAGATTTTATGACCTTATCTGGACATCGACTCTCTACATTTGAATAAAATACATAAAGACAAATATTTATTCAATCACATGTACAATAAGTCTATAGTATGTAAAATATTAGGATTATGTTTCCTGATAGCCCCCTTGAATGTATTCATCTTTGGGATATCATGATGTTGTTCCCTAATGAAAAAATAAAATATATAGCCATATACTAAGGCCTAATGGATTAAACATTATTCAACCTACCACCAAAAGATGGAATCATGTGAATTTGTCAAATAGTATGTGTAAAATTGTTATGAAACACATGGAGATAGTGTATATCTAGATGAAATTTAATCAACTATGACATTATTAATAAACATCTAAATTTAATAATTATATAGGTAACAACTCTCAATTATATTACTAAACAACAATTGGTAGCAACAGTAATTTGGTATTTCTCCAAAATAAACCACCCTAAGACACTTAGTACTTATAGGAATGATAAAATTATTCCCCATAGAAAAGGAAAATGACCTTGAAGATTCATCAGTTGGAAGTATTCTTTTTTTAATTCATCTATAACATAGATAGGGTTGACAACATTGTTTTTAATCTACCCCACTTATTCTTTCTTATAGATAAGTTGGAATTTGGGATTTAGGAGAGAGTGTAGTTAAAAATGATTCTATAACTTGATAAGATAAATTCATCTATCTTTAGGGATACATGGTTGTCATTGATGTTAAAAAATTTCTTAAATGCATCCAGAAAACCACCACAACATGGGATTCCATGTCAACTACCTAATGTTTCCAACAAAAATCTAAGCATGGCATGTTAGAGTATCAACACTTGAAACCTCAGAAAAACAAAAAATTTGGACACCTTATTGAGATATCATCCCTCATATACATTTCAAGTATGGTTCAAAACCAATGTCCTTGTTGTAGGATTTGTGTTGGTCATGTTTCTCAAGTGAATATAGAATATTATAAATAGTCATTTCAAATGGAATTTTTATTATAGAATTCCTTTATGGTAAACTGTTTTGAAAAAAAATGAATAGGTTTTTCACCATGGTTCATAGATGAGAACCCAAATAAATAAAATGAGAGGATAGATAGTATATATTCTTGGTGGTTGGTTGTGGTGTTTTTCAGAGGACTAAAACATAGATCCTCTTACATGACATGCTCATTTTTGGGTTGGTGTTTTGTGGTAGACCATTTGGATTTACACGTTTTGGTTCTTTTCATGGTGGGGGTTGACTCTAAATCTAAACAATGAGAAGGAATGGACATTTTTGTGGCGTATGGTTATTTTTGGGTTCCTCAGAAAACATCATGTTAAATATTAGGTAAAAATTCCTTGGTGAGGCCCTATCCCAGTTTTTTTTTAAATTTGTTGGTAGTTTAATTGTACCAAAGATCATTTTATATTAAATTGGAAATTCTCCATTATTATTTCAGGATTCTAACTCATGGGAGACCTCGGAGTAGTTCCTCACTTATTTCATCAATAATTTAATTTTATTTTCTTAGGATTTCAATCAGTTTAGAATGGAATTTTATCTTTATTCTCATCTTCCTCCTTCCTCCTTCCATTGATACAAATGTTTTATAATCCCTCAAACCCAACACCATTATGGGACGATTTTTGGGTTTGGTTGGGTTATAATCATGGGGATTTATGTGTTTAGGGATAATAAAGGTTTTTTATTATAGTATTTGGCAATACACAACTAAATTTGAGCTGTTTCTAATGATTGAATTATGTTTTTTTAATTTCACTATTCCAAATATCATAAAAAGATTAGGATATATATATCATTTAATACAATGTTAAACTTTTATGTTATAATAATGATTGTTTTATAAATTGTTATTAATGATTTTAAACATGGAATAAAAGGTATTTTCATGGGTTTTTGGCATTTATATCTAAACTAGGTTTTTATTCACACCAAGTGATTTTGAAAATGATGAAGAGAATCTATAAGATGAATTTATGAATTTTTAGTAGATGTTTCACAAGAGTTCTATTTTCAGAGGGATATTTCAAGTTTTCAAATGATTTTTTTGAGATAAAATGGATTTTTTCACATGTTAGATGTGTTGGAACAAATTATTGAATTTTGGTGATTTTTGATTTTTTTTCAAAGAACAATGTTTCATTTCTATTTAATTTCACATTTTTTATTCATGGAGGTGTTTCAATGATTTATAATGTTTCTTGGATTCCCAATATTATTTTTGGTGTCCCATGTTATAATTTTTAAGTGGTTTTCTCATAATGGTTATTACAACCAATTATTGAGAACCTCATTGGTGGAATGCCGTGTATGAACATTTTCCCCATGGTGGATTATTGTGTCCTGATTGAGTGACAAAAAGGCATAATTTAATATGACGGTTTTGGAAGTGTGATGATTATTTTTTGAAATTTATTTTTGTTCATTTTTGTGATAATCTCATTCCATGATTGTGTGTTCAAATACAATTAATATACATTTAGTGATTTTTTTGGATGAGTGTTACACAATATTGGTGTGTTTAAGCTATTGGGATCCCTATTAAATTTCTCCCTCCAATGGATATGTGTTAAACAAGATCAAATACTGGATGTTGATTAATAAATTGTAATTTTTAGGATACGAAAAGGGGACCAATGGTATGAGATCCATCTCTATAATAATTTTAGGTTAGAACATTGTGATTTTCCAATGATTCTTATATTTTATTATTATTATTTAGCTAATACCATTATTCTCCTTGTTTATATATCCTAGATCTTGATTTTTGTAACTACCAATATTGCACTAGTTGTTTATTTTTATTACGCTTTATTAATACATTTCTTCCTTTTGTTATATTATATTTTATTTTTGGTTTTGGTTTTTTTCGATCTAGTTTATGAGTTGTTAAAAAAATTTCATTTTAATGAAAATGATTTTTTTTTAATTTGGAATTTGGAACAAATTTTTGAAAAGAAGTAATTAGTATTCATTTGTTTTCATAAATTTTCACAACATCTCCTTTCTATAAGATTAAAGTGTCTAATTATAATTCAAATGTCTTGATATTTATTTATATTTTTGGTAAAAGAAATATTTTTTATATATGATGGTTTTAGATGGTTTTACAATAAAATAAACTTAAAACACTATTTCGTTACAAATAATTATTACACATCATGACATTATATTAGATATCACATCTATAGATTGTATATATTAATAAACACAAAAAAAATTCACAAACAAAGGTAATCTCTCATAGAGTGATTCAAATGAGGTGAGGTATGAATGAAAATGATTGGAGGGAGATATGATGACCTTAGGTTTCTAAGAAGTTTGATGGGAAATGACTGAAGGGAATGGCATTGAATAAAGTTTGCAAGAATTGTTGGGGTATGGGGATAGTGGTCAGAGGGTGGGGAAAACAATTAGATGGGGGGAAACCTATAGATCATGGGTTTAATGGTCAGAATGGTTGGACATAACATTAAAGTAGAGATGATCATAGATGAATATAGGGGGTGGAGAGATGTGAGAAATGTTATATAGTGGAGAGGGATTATGGGATGATGACTAATCATTAGGTAAGCATTGTCAATACTCACGCTAGGCTGACACATTGGGACACATGCCCCCAACATCCCACTAAAAAAGAATTTTTTTTTAAATTTTATAATCAAAAAAAATAAGAATAAAATGTTTACACATAAATTCAAGCCTCATGTACCGTATCTCCAAAAAAACTCCTACCAAAATATGAATAAATTATTAAACTTATCCTCCAAATCCAATAAAAATCCAATTGTATACTATAAATACTTAATTTAATCATGTCATTTATTTTAGTGTACCAATTTAAAATGAATTCATTTGCATATATAGAACTGGATAAATAATTAATGATGTGAAATTAAATTTTGAATCACAATCAATTAATCTCATTAAATTTATATAAATATTTTATGTGTACATGTCAAATAATACTTTAAAGAGGAAAATAAAATGGATGGGTAATGAAAGCATCATTACCTTAACCCTACCTTGTAACAACATTATATATTCAAGATATATAATTTATTATACATGTGTTGGGATGGAAATGAGTGTCTGTGAAAAGGTTTGCGTAAAATATTTAATAAAAATTTCTGATTTGGATTGGACACTACAAAAGAATGTTTTTTTACGCAGTGCTACACATTGTCAGTTATAGTTTTTTAGCACTGATAAAGGGGATCCCCTTTTATAAGCGATTTTTTTCTAGCACTGATAAATTGTGCATTTCAAAAAAATATTTCATAAAATATAATATATTAATATATTAATGTATTAATAAATTTATATTGATTTAAATATAATATGTATGTTTTTATATATGTTTTAGATAAGGATAAATAGAAATTTAAACATAATATATAAGATATTTATTAAAATAGGATTATGAAATGATTTAAAAATAATAATTAATTATTTTGTAATTTTTATTGAGTAATAGTCATTTAATAACAATTTTAATATAAAAAAATATAAAATTTAATAAATGATATAAAATAAGTTGAAAATGAAACTCAAACTTCAAACTTCTTTAACTTTTGATCTTGGTGTCTTTTTGTGCACTACCACATATAAAATTTATCCTTGTGTTGAGCAATATACCCTGGTTACTCAGGATAAACCCTCTATCACATTTTTAAGGGTTAAAATTTTCCCTAAAGGCCTACAAAACAATGTATTTTTGGCGAACCCCGATTCTTTAGCATTTGAGGGAACTTCAGCCTTTTTAAGGGGGTTTTCTTCCCTTTTTCAATGGGACTAAATTTATTCCTAGGTATTACATTCATATTGATATTATGGAATTGAAATATTATCAATTTTTGCAATGTATTGTTATTTATAATAACATATATAAAAATATACATATTTTTTATATATATTCACACATAAAAATTTAATTTTATATGTAAATAAATAATTATATTTACGTATAAAATATATTTCTCAATAAATAATCTTTATCTAAATAAAAACAAATATCCAATTTTTTTAAAATATAAATATATGAATATTTATATTTCTATATAATGTGTGTGTGTGTGTGTGTATTTTAGTGTGTGTCTCTATTAACAAAATGATATATATAATCTATATATTCTACCATATTTATATACATATTAATATATTATATATGTAAATATATATAAATGTATATAAATATGTATAATTATAGTTACAAATACACATATATAATATATTCGTGTGTGTGTGTGTATTGTATATATGTATGTATGTATTTATCTATAAACACACATAAAAAAATTATAAATGTATTTAAAACTATTCGTATGAATATATATATTAATATATAAAAAAATATAAATAAAAAAATATAATTGTATGTGAATATATATTAATATTTTTGTATTAATATAACTATATATATATATCTCTCTCTAAAACTGTAATAATATATAACTAAATATGACTATATATATATCATTAAATAAAGAATGATGCGAGTTGGAAGAGTGGTAAATATGAAGGCGCGTAAGGGAGATATATCCAGTTTGAATCCAAGTGGATGAAGGGCTACATGAGAGGGTGTAGGGGGAAACACTGTTAGGGGGGGTGCACCTAGTACTATTAAAGGGGTTGCAGGGGAACATGTAGGTAGGGGTTTCTAGTGTTGTTGAATGTGCGGTGAAGTGTTGTTAAACGGGGGTGGGTCTACCCTCGTATTTACAAAAAAAATTATTTTTTATTTCTTCAATCTATTCTTTTTTTTGCGCTAATAAATTAACCCTTATATAAATGATTTTTTTCCTCTGATAAAAGGGTCCTTTATTAGTTCTTTTTAGTGTTGATAAAATGGACCCCCTTTTAGTAAAACCTCAATTATCAGTTATTTTCTATCAATGCAAAAGGAATTTTTATCATAGATAAAACCTTGTTTGTAGTAGTGGGAGTTAGTCTTGGTAGATAGGGTACCTTAAACCAAAATTTATTTAGAATAATAATTAAAAATTTATTTATTTTAATAGTAAATTATTAAAAAACATATATTTGGTAGGACGTTGGTGTCATGTGGATGTTTCATAGTAGAGGGTGCCTTAACAATGTTTTCCAAATTATTTTCCCTCATTCCATAATCTCTCTCGACTTTACATGTTGTGTTCCTTTCTCCACCCTCTAGTCATCATCCCTGCTCATCTACACTCTAAAGTTATCTTCGACCATTTCACCCAATGATTCCATGATTCCTATATTTTTTTGTGATATATAATAATAATAATAATAGTATAGTATTATTATTTCTTATTACAGAATTCTTATTGGGTACTATGTTCACACATTTTAGGTGAGGCTTATGCAAACATTGAGTATATATTCTTGGAATTTGGTTTCAATGATGGATCTTGTTCATTATATTGTTTTATAATATTAAAAAACCATTAACATAGATCTTATAGATGTTGATCATTGATGTTTATCATATTAGTTATTTTTGGTAAAAAATATTAACATTTGAAAATTTTAGTTTTGGATCATAGGAATTTTCTATAGTATTTCAATAATTTTTTACTCATTGGAATAAATGGTAATTTTATCCTAGAAAATAAATACATTAATTTATTCTAATGTTATCATTGAACATAGAAAACCATTTCGACTATGTGGTGGATGTGTTTCATGAATCAGATGAATTTTTAATGAAGATATATTAGTTATTTAATTAGAAATGCACATGTCATTTTATGTTTTTGGAGAAAAAAATAGATATCATATAAAATCTATAATAAATTATATAATTTTATGAAAATAATTTCACAAAACCTTGATATAATATCATACCTTTATCATGGACTAACATTTTCCAATTTTATAGTGGCACCAGCCATTTTGACCCTCTAATTTATTTAAAATGAAGAGCTGAAAAATAATTATTTAAAATTTAATGAATTTTATATATGGTCTTTGAGTATTGGTTTAATTAATTATAAGTTTCTATTTTTTCAAGGATTTATTATGAAGGCTATTTTTATTTTAAATGATGATCATTGATGTATTATGATAACAATGATATTTATATATTTCTTGGAAACTTAAAACATATCCTTAAATAATAATTATATAAATTTTCAAGGATTATATTAATTATAGTTAGAAAATTGTAATTATAATTTTATTAGAAGATTTATAATAATTTTTAAATTAATTTTTTATCATGAATGATAATTATTAAAATTTAAAAAATATTACGTATTTTTTATATTATTAATTAATTAGATGGAAAAAGGTGAAAATCATATTTTGTTTAATACGGAAACATTTAATTTTATTATATTGTTTTAATATTAGTAATATTTATAAAATATATTTAATATATGTTATTAATATGATGAATATGATGAAATATAATTTATGCAATTTATTTATGAGATGGAAATTATTTTTTATTCAATTGTATTGACTTGAATGATGACATTATAAAATGAAAATAAGAATTTGGGAAATTGGAATTTTTTTGTATGTGGTGAAAAAATAATAAAGCAATGATGTGTAAAAAGGGGTGTGATTTGGAATTTATAATTCGTAGAAAATAAATTAAATGTACAAAACATCTTAAAAAGTTGTTTGATGATATATATATATAGTAAAAGCGATACACCTTTTTCTAAGTTAATGGAAGATAAATGTATATCAGAAAATACATGAGATCAAATAGGTAAGATGGGGATTATATTTCTACACAAATTTTAAATTAAAATTCATGGAAAATTAATTTGGGGTTCAATGTATAATGAAAATAAGGATAGGGGTTAAAATAGTTGAATGATACTAATTTTAGAAATTTATATATAACTTATAATTTAATATATTTTTACTCATTGAACACCTTTTCAGTGTGTAATATAATATGCAATGGATATTTAAAATAAATAAATTAATAGTATTTATTCATATTAGTTATAAAGGTATTTTAAAAAATTATTGAACCTACATTTTAGTGCAATAAACCAGAGGGCATAGATATATTTTATGGCCAGTTATGGTGAATATATTAAATTTACCTTCAAAAAATATTTCATCTCATAAGAGTAATTATTTTTTCCATTTATAGGGGTGAATTGATAGCATTGAATGAAGAATACATATTTGGAAATTGTGTGTGGTGAATGATTAATAATGGCATGAAATGAACAAGATACCTTTGAGGTAGGTGTTTTCTTTAACTTTATTCTATAATATAGAATGTTATGTTTTTTTGGTATTTACTATAATATTCAAAACTACCTCACTACTCCTTAAGTATAACGATACATAACCACTATGAACCTAATTTTAGGAAAACCTTTAATCATCCGCCCTAATATTATTCACCATTAACCTTTACTTACAACCCTTCTATTTAATTCAATAAACTCTAGCTCATTTTTTACCAATTCATACCACTTGATAATCTACCCTTTCACCCACATTCTAAGACACCTCTCAATCATGGTATGTTTATATTCTTCCCTTGAGATCAGTGTTGCTTGTTTGGTCCTAGGAAGGTATTATTTCTTGACTTGTTTAATCCTATATATCACTTCATTATCTCACATTTGGTGCATAGAGTTTTAATTAATGATAGAATATATTTAATATTTATATTTTCATTATTATTTGGAAAAACATTACAATAATTTTATATTGTCATGATATTTAAGAGATAATTTTATAATGTTTTATTTATGTGACATTACATTTAAAATGGGCATTATATCTTTAAATAAATTGAAAAAAATAAAAACTAGAATAATAACGGTTTATATAGAAAGTTGAAAAATGATTGCTGGATTCTTCATTATACTCTCAATTTTTATTATGTACAAAATAAAATCCACTCCATTGTGTTTATGATGCTACATTTAATCATATATATAAATGGGAATAAAATTATGAATGGTAATGTGAAGATAATGAAATAAAACCCTATAGTCATTGGCTAATAGTTATGGAAATGAATTATGAAATGTAACAAATATATTTTTTGGATTTAGAAAAGTTTATTTGGTTAAAAAGGTTTATTTTATTATAATGTGTTTATTCCTTGGGATAGATTTTAGGTGTTGGGTAAGATAAATATTCGACATAGAGGTTATAATAATAAAAGATAGTTGAATCTTGTTTGATTCTTATTAGTTTATTAATGAATGTGGTTAGTTTTTTGTGTAGAGTATCACATTGTCTTTTTTGAAAATATTTTATTTTTTACTGATTATTAATACTCTTTTTTTCTTTTCTATCTCATTGATGAAATGATTTCCTATAATGTTTTGTTCATATTTTATGATACAATACATTTAGTCTATAATGGATTTCAATTATCTGTATACAAAAAGTAGATATATGGTATTAGGGTAAAATGAATCAATAAATGAGTTGTAATAGATTAATTATATCACATCTATAGTTCTTACATGATGTCATGGATTATGGTTATAACTTGAACTTATGTAATAACATGGGTTGTAAGGGCTTAAGGTTATGTATATGTATATAAATATTTTTTAGTTATAATCACTCAAGGTGACACCATGTGCACCTCATTATGGGCTATAATTTTTCATGTTTTTGACATGCACATATATTCATGGGCTGTGATGAATTTTGGTTATGTCACATATTTTCTCTCTGGTGGATCTATGTTAAATAATAGGTCAATGATAAAATTATTTTTGTATAATAATGTGTAATTATTGCGATATGATTACTATTTTGAGGTGGTAGTGATTCTGAGGATATGGGGATGTGGTAATGGTTATGATGTGTTTGTGGTGATGTGGTGGTAGTTATGACGTAGTTATCATATTGGTGATGTGGTAGTGGTTGTGATGTAATGGTTGTGAGGATGTAGCCTAAGTGTTTTGTGATTGCTATGGTGTTGTCGTACTAGCTATGATGTGATTATTATAGAAATATTATTGTCCAATTATAATGTTGATATTTTGGATTCATTACAATGGATGATAAAGTGATGATATATTTTTAATTATGATTCTAAAAACTTTATATCATGCTCATTTATTTTTACCACTATATATTTTTCAAATAAGAATCATGCAAACTATGCTTATAACAGATACATTTAAGTGAATCATTTATTATATATTCACATTATACATTTATGGACTGCTTAATATATATTTTTAATTATTCTATAACCTTATTTTTTGATTTCACTCATTCCTTCTTAAATCCACTAGATTATGTTAATATATTTGTGCCCATTACA
This sequence comes from Viscum album, assembly GCA_963277665.1. Taxonomy (NCBI): domain Eukaryota; kingdom Viridiplantae; phylum Streptophyta; class Magnoliopsida; order Santalales; family Viscaceae; genus Viscum; species Viscum album. Next base: position 680,227,756 of record OY728139.1, on the reverse strand, counting down.
AGTTTTACGTCTGATGATTGATATGTTGATCCTAATAGTTTTTATTGTTCTTGGAAATGTTCTTAAATTAAGTAATACTATGGGAATATACAAAAGAGGGGAAAGTCTATATGAAATGAAGAGGAAATAAATAAAGAGTTTTGGGATCACCTAGATAATTTCTATCATTATTTAAAGGTGTTATGAGTTTATTATAATTTTTTATGTATTTTTTTGGACTAATTTGAATAGATTATGTTGATTGTTTAGGGAATACAGAATTTCCATGCATAATTGAAAAATGAAAAATTTATGAACCCTTTTTTATTCATAGATTTCAAAAAATTTGTGGAGTTCAACGCTGATTTCATATATTTTATATAAGGAGGAATTAATTAATTTCATGAACCATAAGACAAATTTTAAAAAGTTTTATTTCATTTATAGAGTACTTGCAAGATTGAAATTTTTTAATGTTATAATATCTATATGAGACTTCATTAAGATGATCCATGAAATTATAGTGTTTTTTTCAAACATTTAATATTTTTTATTCATTATAGAATTGATTTCTAATTTTCATTGATTTTTCGTCATTGGGTACACAGAGCTTCACCAAATCTATAAAAATTCAGAGTGTCTTCCAACTCTATGAAAAAATAATAAAATTTGAAATCTCATGGATTTAAGAATATAAAACTCATAAATACTATAGTAAATTAATATTATATTGAAATGATGTTGAGATATTTATTAAAGTCTAAATATCATGATTAAATGAAGAGATCAGGAATAAAAATTAGTTTATTAAATGTTAATGGGTCTAAATATGAAACTCATCATGAGAAGATGATATGTATTTCAAGGGTACCAAAATCAAATAAATGTTCTGATGAAAATTTTGTGTTTCTATAACTAAAATATTACAATTGTAATATAGTTTTGACTATAGAGGTTGATGAGAATTAGAATAAACATTTACTTTCTTATGACAGTACATGATAAAAAGAGAATATTGGGAGTAGTTTCTATACTGAAAATAAAGGATCCAAAACCATATTACATTTAATTAATTTTAACTTATAATTATGAATATTTAAATATATATAGTTTTTTTTGGAAATTTAATGATATGATAAAACAACCACAATTGATTTCTAGATCATGGGTTAAATATAAATTGAGTCTTATTGTGTTTTAAATAACTTTATCTATGATCAGTTTAGAATATTATTGTTGAGGTTAGTTTTAAAATCCATGAATCATGTATTTTTTTAAATGAAAAAATAGTTTGAAATAATATTAACTAGGTTTTGAAAATTTTAGATTTTTTAAGAATGAAGAAAAAAGAGTAGAATATTGGGATGAGCTTTCTGAGAAAAAAATATTTGTTGAGAGGAGTTGTAGAGATTTTGAGGAAAATACTTACATCAATAAATTTTACAAGAAGATCATGTTTTTTTGTTTCTTTATATTCAATGGTTTGTTGTTCTTTCTATTTAACAAGAATGAATTTTTACTTCATTCACAAGAGTCAGAAAATTCTAGTACGTTCACAGTAATACCATTACATATTGTTATATCTTTATAATAATTGAATAGATTTTTGTTAGTGAGATAAAAATAAACATACACTAGGGACATAGTAATCCATAGGGAGGAAAACATCTATAATAAACATGTTTTTTTCATTATTTTATGATGCATCATTTTTTAGAGATGATTTTTAAATAATGAAAAGGGAATACATGTTTCTAAAATTTAAATATAAATATCAATCCACCCAACCCCACCCCAATGTTTATCATTATCTTTTCAATCTATTCCAATTGGTATTATATCCCTGCTTTCCTTTGAATATCTCAGTTTATTTTCCATATATTTTCACAACTCGGTCAATCATATAGAGGTTCAACCATTCATTGAAAAGGATTCCACTTATGGAATGATAAAATGAACAATTATCTTATATCCCTAGGTTGTGATGTTCTTTAATATTTTATTCATGGATTTACAGCACTGAATTATATTTTTTCAAGGTCTTTGACAAACAAAAAGTGTGTTGAAAATGGTAAAAAAATATAGGAATAAATATTACTATTCATTATCTAATAAATAAATAACTAATGTTATAGGATGAAATATTTTCCATAAAATTTTGAAAAAAAAAATCATAACATCTATGATCATAATAATATGGTGAAGGAAGAAAGGATTAAACATTATTGATAGAATTTTGGCGATGGTAAAATGGTGAAAGATGGATCTATTGATATGTTTTTCAGAAGAGTGAAGGTTATTTTATGCTCTACCAGATGATAGTGGGAGAAAATTGATGCTTCTATAGTTTTATGGAAGCACACGTGAATAATTACTAAAAAATTTGATTCTTCCATCTTAGTATTTGATGGCATCGATCTTAATGAAATTATTATATATGAGATGCATGACACACTAACTAATAATGAGATGAGAAAACGAGACTCTCTCAAATTTAAAATAAAGAGGGAGAATGAAATTTCATTCAAATATCTTAAGTAATTCAAAATATAATAATAAAAAAAGATCATATAAAGAATAAAATATGAATGATTACGATAATAGATTTCCCTTAATATTAGGGAATTTCACCGTAGGAAGCTAGGTATAGTGCAAAGGAGAACTACGTTTTAAATGTTTCAATTATGGGGTGGTTAGTCATTTCTCATCAAACATCCCCAATAATATAAAAAATGAATATTAAGATAATGAAACTAATAATGTTTCATCCTAAAAAGTTATATCATAATATATATGTAAATCACAATAGAAATACAAAAAAAATCAATCCAATGTTTTTTCAGAATGAACCTATGATCTGTTAAGAGAGGGGTTTCATGTTGATATTAGTTTAATGGTGTATAGGGGACACATTTGAGAACATGTAAAATAGTTCTCAAGAAAAATAAATTGGAAAATATTATACATTATATTATGAATTTGGAGAAAATAATTAATATTCTACCTAAGAATGTGAATATTACTAACATTATACCTTGAGGATGAAAATAAAAATGTGTTTACAAGATATTTGAAGTATGATAAATTAAAATTTACATCTCAAGAAAATATTTAATAATAAAAAATAATATTAGAATGATAAATAGAGTCTTGTTAAACAATTTAAAAGTTAGAAACTTGAGAATGTTGAGAAAAGAAACATTATTGAGGGTATTACCTCTACTATTATCCATTAGGGTGAGGAGGGAATAATATTTAATCTAAAAATTATTAAGAAATAAAATCTCATAATGAAAGAAAAATATAGATATAAAAAAATACAAGTGAAGTTATAGACGAATGTTCCATCAAGATGAAATCTATTAATTCTTATGTTCAAAATAGTGAACATAAAATTAAATTAAATGTTGGTATCCCATTTCAGAATGAGAACATGATTTCTTAATAATTAATTAAGAATAAGAAATCTATTCTAACTCAAAAATCAAAATGAAATTCAATGGCCTCTTATATATAGAAAGATAATAATTGTAAGAAAATTTCCATGTTTTTCATAAAATTAGAAAAAATAAATAATCAAGATGATTTGTTGAAACTAATAAATATATGTTTTAAAATGAGTTTCAATGAGTCCTATATAGAAACATATTTTCAAAAAAAAGGATATTATAGCTATACTGTTGGTGTGGTGGTGTTATTGGTCAAAAGGAATAAAATTAATAGGATAATATATCCCTTCCTAGACTAATAAGAGAGAATAAATCTAGGTGGAGAAAATATAAACAAGAGGAGAATAGTTTAATGTATTAGAAACTTAAAAATAAATTTTTTATTAGAAATATATTTAAATTAATGAATGATATATGTTGGAGTTGTGGTGAAGATATAAATACATCAAATAACTAAGTTATATTTACAACATATTCACTTAATTATCATCATAAGACTGTAATTTTGTAGAATAAAATCCCACATTCAAATTTAGTGAATGTAACATTTTAAAAAAATTAGAATATGTGGATTATAAAGAGTGGTTTGGGTTCCCAAATGACTAGATATTTGAACAACATCATGAATATGGAGAAATATTAGGGTTGAGTTGTGACTTTTTATAATAAAACCTCTATAGAAATAAATGGTTCTCTAATGTGTAAACATGGGAGGCACCAAATATTCCTAATAAAGAACTTGTTTTAATATGCACTAAAGAATAATCTATAGAGTTTTTTTATAGAATTCTGATTATGTAAATGAGGTGATATTTAAAAACATTTATGTCTTCTGAAGTGATAAAATATTGGGATATTATTTCAAATGGATTGTAAAAAAAGGGAAAATATTTTCAACATGGTGAAATAAAATAATACTATTACTTATTTTTTCACGTTCAAAATAATTTATGGCATAAAAGTTTGAGTCAACTTGGATAAATGAAAATTGGAAAGTTGATCATAGAATGATCATTGAGAAACATTCCATTTTTAAAAGAGGACAATGTTACATTTCAATTAAATTTGAAATATGATGAGAAAATATAAAAATAGATTTGATATTCCTATTAAGATTCCATTAGAGATGATACACACTAATTTTTGTCATCCAATGAAAATGAAATCATCAAGTTGAGATATATATTTCATTACATTCATCAATAATTTTATTCGAATGACATGAATTATGTTTATGTAAAAGAAGTCACAATCTATATTTATATTAAACATAATTTTAAGGTTGGATGAAATAAAAGCATCCCTTTGATTTTGATGAGTTTATTCAATACTTCTTAGTAATCTAATAGGAATTTCATAGTGTATTTGGATAAAAATGTAATTACTAAAGGGATTAGTTCTCCTTACACTCCTTATAAAAGTGAAGTATCATAAATGAAAAATAGGATTATTTTTTTTATGGATTAAAATATAATTTTTTATCATGATACTAAAAGGTTCTTAAGGATACATGTCGTTACAACAACATGATTTATTAAGAACATATTCTTCTTGACAATTAACTCTGAATAATACCCCTGTAAATTGCTCAAAAAGAATAATCGATGTGTAAAATAATTAGAAGTGTTTATTAATCTATTCTTAATCAAAATAAATATAATAAATATAATAATTTTTGATTCAAATTTATATAAAAGAATATTCCTTCGGTATAAAACAAATAAATGTTCCTACAAATGTTATAATAAAAACTTAGAGAATATTATTGGCTGTTATGATGTTATTTTATTTTGATGATGAAAAAAATTCTTAAAATTCTGTTATGATAGACCATGAAGATGATATTATTGACACTATATTAGAATAAGTAAATAAATAAAGTGTCTATATTCATAAAATGATGTAGGTTCTACATATAACAGTGATTAATGTAAAAAAACATAAGTCTACAAGTGCAAGTTCAATCCAGAGAAATTATCTATGAACTGAAATCATGATCGATGACTATAATAAGTGTTTCTAAAAATGAATAATAATATTGGGAGCCTTTTATTCCATAATTAATAAAGTATTTAACCCAAAAATGTTGAATAATATTTTTATTAAAAATAGTATGTCCAAGATGTAAATTAATTGTTTTTTCAAATAAAAGAGAATGATTCATGTGAAATTCTATCAAGACCTATTGAGAAAACGGTCATTGGAACATAATGGGAGTTCAAGAACTGACTAAATGTGGATGGAAGTGTTGCAATTAATAAATAAAAACTTATCTATAAGGGATAATAAAAATCCGAGGGCATTTATTTTCAAAATGAATTTTCTCTAGATTCCTAGCTTGATAACAACATAATTTTTCATTCAATTTTTATTGAAATTAATTTGCAATTTTTTTAGAAACATCTAAAGTCTACATTTCATTATGGTTATCTCAATCGGGTAGAAAATATGGAACATCCTAATGGATTTATATTTTATGATGATGATAGAAATTATTTTAAATAGAAGAAGGGCCTTTATGGACTAAATAAACTCATAGATCTTAATACTTCAACATCGATGAATACCTAAAATGAGTGAAGATAAATATGTTAATGTTTGATAGAAATCTATACTTAATTAAAACGGAAACCACTTTACTTAGTGTGGTTGTGTATGTTAATGATATTATCGGTCACATTTTTGAAGAAAAGTATTATGAATATTTTTCGAATCAAATGAATAAATGTGTGATGTCACTACATAGTAAAATTAAATTCATTTTGGTATTTAAAATTATCCATTTCTCAGTCTGTGTGTTCGTATCATAAAAAAATTATAATAATTAGATATGAGAATGGATTGTAATGGTTAATGAAATAGTAGTATCTAAATATATAAAGGTAGGAAAAAATAAGAGCAATGATGATGAAGCTACAATGGTAAAGGAAAAATAATCTAGAAACCTGATGAAATACATTTATATCTGATTGATTCTAGTCTAGATATAGTTTATTCTTTCATAGATTGTGTTGAGTTTAAATCCAATTTATAGTAATCTCATCAACATGAAACTAATATAAATTTGAATATATTTTTGTTACTTTTAATTATATTCTACTTTATAATAATAAAATAGATCTAAATCTAAAAGTAATTTCAAATACATGTTGTTTAGGAGACATTAATAATATAGAGACTACCTTAGCTGGATAATCGTTATTGGGGACAAGTTTTCATCATGTAATTCAATGAAATAATCATCTGTTACATTGATTTAAACTGAGAAATAATATATGGCTATATCATAGGAAAATATTGAGATGATATTGATGAGGACATAGCTTAAGGACATGGGTGTTCAAATAGGATGCCCCCATATTATCTAATCTAATAATAAATGTTCTATAAATCTGTATAGAATTATAATGTATTATTCCATGTCAAAGCACACTGGAATTAAATAGCCTATCAAAAGGGTAATATGGATAATTTTATGGTGAAGATGTAATTTTTCCATCTAGGGAATAAATTTATAATATCATAACAAAACACTGACAACTTAATTACTAGAAAACTTATAACTATAACTATGATTTTAAACCAACATTAAACATTGAGGTATGTAAAATATTTAGTTTTCTCCTCTATATTATCATGTTTAATTTTTTAGTACATGTAATATGAAGTGAAATAAAAATGTTACTTGTGTTTTTTAATTTTTATAATGTGTGTATTTAGTGGTAAAGAGATCATTTTTTGAAATGAATTACATATTTTTCCCTTTAATTATTTTGAATAATTGGTGTTTTTAAGATGAGTTGTTTATGGGAAACCCTTGATTTCTAATTTATTCATTGTTTTTATACACTGATCTTTCTCACGAATACCTTTAATTATAACATCATGACTCTTTTATTGGGGGAATTTATGATTATTGCTATAATTGTTTTACTTTTCTTTTATTGTCAATTAGGGGGAAATGTAATTGATAGTATTGAAAAAAAATCCAAAGGGGGTAATGTTAAACCATCTAGAGGATGATTTTTTTTCAATACTGGATTATTTTTTATAATTGATGTGCTAATCATAATTTTAATGAAAAGTGTATAGTGAAAGTAGAAATGTCTTTGATAGTTTGGAATATTAATATAATTGTTATTTAATGAAATAATATTTTGGGAATATATAGGATAAGGGAATGGTCGGTTCAAGTGTGGAGAAATGAATTGAAGAGTATTAGAGTTAACTAGATACATTTTATCATTATTATATGGTTCTATGAGTTTATCTGAAGGTATTTTTAATATATTTAATTTATATTAAAGATATTTATAATTTTTTATATGAATTTTTACCTTCTATGATGAAGTGAAAAATGAAAAAGTCTTAATCTCAATTAACATCATTTAGTTTATAGTTTCATTGAGTTTTCCACTATGTATGTAGAGATCATTCAAGAAGAATTTAGTAGAGTCATAAACACTATGGAATATTTAATAGAGTTCATTAGCTATCATACTGTATTTTTAAGGAATAAATTGATAAATTTTTTAACTATGAAGGAGACTTAATATAGTTAATAGATGATTTTATAATGTTATTTTAAAAATTCATATAGTTTTTAATCTGTGTGGAGTTGGTTCTATATTATTGAAGAGTTTTTTTCCTAGGGTACTCTCAGCTTCGCCAACCTAATGAAATAATATATTGTATTTCAAACCACTAAACATTAATCTCAATTGAAATCCATGGTTTAAAAAATAAACAAAATGAGAAAGTTTTTTATAAATAAACATAATTTTTAGCTGATTTGAGTTGTATAATAAAGAATAGATATCATGATTATATATTGAGATCAGGATTCAATCAATGTTTGGGGAATGTTAAGGAGGAATAATCAGTAAATATTTATGATATTATGTGATTTATTTGAAGTGTTTCGTATAAAAATAAATTTTATGATGCAAATAATGTGCATTCAACACTAAAATACAGCAATTCTACTATAGACATGATTCTAGAAGATGGTCATAATTTTAATAAAAGAGTATTTTCAAATGAAAACACTCATGATTAATTATTATATATTAGGATAGATATATTTTGAGTCTTCATGTGTTTTAAATAATATTTTATATGGACACTTTTAAATATCTATATTTATGGGTGATTTAAAAGATAATATTTTTAGATATTAGAAATTATCAACAAATGTGGTAAAAATATTCCCATGGTTTTATAAATATATGAGTATTTGGAATTGAAGAAAAAAATTGTAAAATATTAGGAACAACTATGTGGTAAAAAATGGCTAGTGGGAGGAGATACTGAGAGGAGAAGAAGAACATATATATTTTTCATAAGAAGCTCCTATTTTCATTATCAATCAATCATTTGAGGTACTTCATTATATCTATTTAACATGTATAAATTTTTACATCATTTGTTTTTGTCAATATATTGTAATAGGTTTTTGGTCATACCCATTCCTATAGATATATATTTGGTAATAAAACATTAGATATGTGTGAGTGGCATAGAAATCACTACACGCCAGGGATATGGTCTTCCTTTGGGAGGAGAACCTCAAAAATAAACATGTTACACTCTATAATTTACTTTCAATTATTTTATATAAATATTTAGTACATTCATAGTAATAAGACCATACATCCTTTAAAAAATACATAAATAATCACGAATTATTCCCCATCACACCCCCTCAATTTTTATCATTACATGATGGATCCTTTTCATGTATATTCCAACACATTTATTCCACATAGATATAAAATTTCTTTGAAATATGAATTGTGTGAGTACTATCAAGTGCTTTCCACTCTAATGTTTTATTGATTAATTTTTTAGGACATTTCAATGAAGACTGACGATGTTGTTACTCAAGAAACTATAGTGTAATCTAGGAATTTATTCTTGCATTTTCCTCATTTTCATTCCATTGATTATCTTTTAGATTTGGAGAGGTGTGGGAGTTTAATGAAATTAATTTTTTAAATGAGTTGATTGGTTGTCATTTTTTATTTTATGTGGAATCTATGAGGGTAATGAATCCCATATGTGTAATTGATACCCTCGGTGATAATTTCCATCATGTAGCCTATTAGAGGTAGGCATCCGGGGTAACACTTAACTTCATTATCAAATATAGTTGTGGTTCTAGTGGTGGTGGCTCATAACAATGTGGTATCAGTGTTTTTTCAAGTGATATGTTATATTTGTTTATTAGGAACTGGTAAGGATTTGATGGGTTTAGTAGTATAAAATTTCCAATTAACCTTAACATGTGATATCGATAGGGTAATAGGTAGAACATGAATATTTAGGTCCCCTATAAAATGACATAAGAACCCTAATTTTATATATACTTGTGACACTCCTAGTATCACTTTTATCAGGGGGTATTTTATGGATGGATTTTCCCTATGAGTTCATGTTTTTTTTGGGCTGAAAATGTGTAAATTTGGGCAATTTTTCTAAATTGTATAGCTAAGGTGAATGTTTAAAAACCATGAAATATACCCTTAAATCCTATATAGATCTTAACATTTGTGATCTATTAAGTTATTTCACATTTCAAATAATTGGGAGGATAAGTTATTCAACCCACACTAAGAGAGGTATATTTGTCTTGTTTTCATCTTTCAAATTGTAGTTTTCACCCAAATAATCCACCATTAGAACCCTATGTCTTAGAAACAATCTTAGGGATTATACCAATATCATCATGTTTATCTAAGTGGATTTGAGGTGGTTTCTTATTAATTCTTCACCCGATTCAAGATTTATGATCTCATATTCTCTCTTTCTCTATGTTTCTCACTTTCTCCCCAACTCCTATAACCCTAGGAGACATGATTGGCTGGTTTTTTTGTGCGGGTAAATTTTTTTACTTTTTTTGGAATGGTAGTCATCCATAGTATGAATTCATTTCTGATGCATTTCTTTAAAGGTGACAGGGTCTTACATCTTGATGTAGGTTTTTCCAATTCATTTTCTCTTATCTAAGATATCCATTGAATATTAATGTCTACAATTCATGTCTAATCTAGATAATGATTGTTTGAATAATCAAGGTTAGGATTTCTAAATTTTTTATTATAATTTTATGGTTTTCATAGGAAAAAATGGGAGTAATTCCATGTTTCAAATACTTCTTGGTTTGAAATTGGTATTTTCTGCAGTCTAAATGTTTGATAAAATGAAAAACATGGTTTTATATATGAAAATCACCAGTTAATTGGGTTTTAAAAAAATGGGGGTTTAGAAAGTCGGTTTTCTTTCCAATGTTTAAAGAGTTTCCATTTTTAAATGGTGGTGTGGTTTTATTAATTTAAATGGAGTTTACCTTGGGTTTTCTTTTTTGTATTGTTGATAATCATTATTTATTTGGAATTTTGTTTGAATTATGGATTTTTTAAATGAATTTAAAAATATATATGATATATGTGAAGGCCTAGTTGGCACTTGTGATTTGATGTAGATCATTCCCTTATTAAGCCCCCTTGTGTTACTAATGATGATTGGTTATCCACATGATGGATGGTTTGTTATGTGATTCTTATTATGCTCATGGTTTATGGATCTTACTAAGGGTAGTGTGGGATGTGGGAAGGATTTTATTTTGGCATTAGCCCTTTGGTCCTTGTTGTTATCATGTGATAACATTATTGTCTCATATACCACATCTTTTAGTATTTTATGTAGAGACAAAAGCTACTACGTGAAATTTATTAGGACATTGTTGGGATAATTGAGGTTTATCACTAACTAGATTTCCTAGTTGTACATAACACCTAGATAGGAGGGTTTTCACGAAGGATATTAGTTAGAGTGATTCAGTCGACATATGTGTGAGCCTTATCCTACGGGAAGAAGGTACACTTATCTGTGTCTTGTTCTATACCATTAATACCTGCGATGTTTTGTTGGGATATATATCATATATTATGCCTTTTAAATATATATATTATATTTTTTGTTGTCGATACATGGTGGATTACATCAATTGATGATCCTTTTTATCGATTTACCCTTAATGTTGACTTATTGTGTTCCATCCTTTTTATTAGCATTACTTGTAACCTTATATGTTGTGTTTCCTTATTGTTTCCCTAATTTTCTTTCTTACCATTTAGTTTGGTGCATAAAATATTTTAAGGAGATACGGGGAATCAGTTTCTAGGTGTTTTCAATAGATGGCACTTTTGAGATATTTGAAACCAAGTGTGGGTTTGTTTTTAAAAGTGATTTGTTTAAATGATAACAGTTTGGTTTCCATTGATTTTTTTTTTCAAAATCACCATCATTGTGAAAAGATTTTTTAAACAGGAAACTTTTTATGAAGTGAATGTTTTATACTTATTCCACCCCTGTGTTTTGAAATGGAAATGAAGCCCCACTTTATCATTCCTCATTTTCAATTTTAAATAATTTGTTTCTTTTATTAATGTAATGGAATGCACTCATGGTGGTATCTTACTAAATTAATCTCACAACATACACACTCATGTTGGTTGCAATGCAGTCTTTATTTCCTATGAATATTTCTACACCTCTAGGATTCAGTTTGGATCTGGTGCCACATTCTTTCGGTGGTAATTGTTTGTTGGGATCATGGTGGTGGTATGAGTGTAACGTGGATATAGTGATCTGACCATCAGTTTGTATAAATAGTTTCCTCGAGTTAGCATTTATGTATTTTTTATTTTGTTTTCATTCTTTTAGCTTAAATTCTAGTTTTGTAACTTTTTTTTATTTTTTATTTATTATGTTATCATTAATATTATATCATTTGTTATCTATGGTTATGAATTTTTTCAAATTAAATTTATCATCATAACATCCCCAAAGGTTATATTTGATAAACATGATGCTTTTAATGGACCTGGGGTTGGGGGTTGAAGAAGATCCTTGGGTATGTGGTGGTCTAGTTCAGGTTCTAGTTTTGATGGCGGCTTTGTTTGGTTCATTAGGAAATGGTATCATAGGCATATTTGTTGTTAAAAAGGGATTAGGTTCATGAGAAACGCCATCTCATTATTTGGGGGCTGGTGGTAGTAAGGAAATAGGTCATTCAAAATTTAAAGGTAGGTCTAGAGAGTGCTTTTCCCGCTCAACCAAATTTCATATCTCTAGTTTCTATAGGTGTTTAAGAGGCTTCATTTTTCATTTGATGGCATCACAGCTTTCTCTTGAAATTTTTTATTATAGGGTGATAATAATATGATTTCTAGGTGGATTTCATAATATTTACTAACAAAAATCCCCATTTTATATTGAGAATTTGGAAGAAGTACATGGTGGATATCTAAAGTTCAGGGTCTTTCAAACAATGTGATTCCTATTAAACCTTCTCTAGAAAACTTCCAACAACACTCTCTTGGTGGGTTTATGGTCTGATAAACCGTGTAGCCAAAAAGCGTATAGTGGAGAAGGATGATAATTTTTTTTATGTTTTCATCATTTTTTTGTTTTATCCCTTCTTGTTTTAATTGGGTTTTTTATGGACGATTACATGATCTTTTTTCCTTTTTAATCTGTTTAAAATTAATATTTTATGCATGGTATTTGAAATTGTTTTGGAAACCTTGTTTTGGGTGTGTTGGGGTGTTTTTTTGTGAAACGTTTTTAACCAAAGTGAATGTGATTTCAGGGAAATAAATTTATTTTATGGTTTTTTAGCTTCAAATGCGTTGTGTGTGTTGTATGAAACGTTTCTAATGATTTGGGTGAAAATTTTAAAGGGTTTTATGTCATTAATTTGGCTTCATTGAAATTGTGTTTCCCATGTGTGAATATTTTAAGGTGTTTTGAAATCTTGTGTGGGTTTGATTGATTATTGTTGTTTTCATTGTGTTTAATTTTAAAATGTTTTCATAAAGTTTCCTGTTTTTTGATGTTTTATAATTATTTTCTCAGGTATAACCATTATATTTTGAAGGAAATTACCTAGGTATTTTTCCTAGTGATATGATATTTTTCCCTCGATCTCGAACACAACCCATACTCATGATAGAGTGGTAGTTCTATGTTCTTATCAACATGTGGATCATTAATAAGATTTCATAGACCCATATCTTCTAGTTTTCTATGTTCATTAAGGATCATGAGAGACAATTGAGTGGATATCCAATGTTGAAGAGGTTTATTACTTCTTACTAACTCTTGAAACCTTTATGGGATTTAAAACATTGGTTACCTTTTCCATGTTTCACCGTTAAGGCATATAGTTAAAAAACACAAAGCCTAAGTTTGTGGCATGTACAGATCATAATTGTTGTGATCTTCAGGGATTTCAAATAGTTTATTTTACCATGTTGGTAAACCGTTAAACCAGCTTAATAATGGAATTATTTTGTTCTTCACTTATTTTTAATTGGGGTTTTCACTCACAGCCTTCTCTATTCAAACCCAAAAACTTGGACATGTTCCAAGGGGTACCCCAACCTTCATCAAAGCTCCTCAGGTGGTGTCATGGTAGTTTATTGGTGATTCTTCACCTAGTTCAAAATTTATGATCTCCAATTCTCCTTTTCATATGGTTTCTCCATTTCCCAAACTCCTCTAACCCTAGTAGTAATTTTTGTAAGATTTTATTGGTTAGGGTTGGTAGAATATTTGATTTTTGGTTTAAATTGGTTACGAGAAATAGTGGGAGTTTCATTTCATTGGATTTGGTTAAAGGAAACAAGGTTTAACCACTTAAATTAGGTGTTTCCATTTCATTTATTTTTATCTAAGGGTTCCATTAATTATTGATGTTTTAAATTAATTTCCTACCTAGATAATTGTATTGAGAGTTCTCTATTTGGTTAAATATATAATTACATAAAATATTTTAGTTTTCATATAAAAAACGTGGTGGAATTGCATGTTTAAAATGATGCGTCATTGGAAATATGTATTTTATGCATTCTAAATGTTTTTAAAACAAATTCAAAAAATGTTTCATATAATAAATAAACTGTTTTATTAGGTTTTAATCTAAATTGGATTTTTCTGTGTGGGATTTTTTATGTTCTTAAAGGGTTTCCATGTTTTTAAGGATGGTGTGGTTTAATTAAGTGAAATGGATTTCCCCTTAGGTTTCTTATTTATGATTTTTGATAATCATTATTTATATGTATTTTTTTAATTCTGACTCATTTAAAATATTTATCATGTGATGTTCATTGTTCCTTAGTTGAGCCCCATGGTATTGTTTATGATGTTTTGTTATAAACATAATTGATTCTTGGTTGTGTGCTTCTTATTTTTCTTATGTATTGGGGATCTAATTAAGGGCAGTGTGGGAGGTTACATGGATGTGATTATGGTGTTATCCATAGGGGCCTTATTATTATCTTGTGATGAAATTTTTTTCTCATGGACCTTATATATTATTATTCCATGTGGAGACCAAGTCTACTATATGGGATGTAGAGGTCCATTGTTGGTATATTCATGATTTAGCACTAGTTAACCACTATTTATATATAAGCTCTAACTATGGGGCTTTCACAAAGGATATTGGTTATAATGATTTAGTTTATGGGTGTGTGACTATTACCTTATGGAAAATAGGTCTACCTATACAAGTATTCTACTATCCTGTAAGTCCATATGGATCTACCTCTATCTATATAACAAATTTTATTCCTTTTTATATATTTATGGGAATTTTTTTCTCATTACATTGGTGTTCATACTTGATGTAATAATCCATTTTTGGTTTTAGGCTTGATTTAGATTAGTTTTTTTTTGCATACTTTATTTGGAATGATTTGTAAACTTCTATGGTTGTGTTTCATTATTTATTCCCTTGTTTCCTATCTAACCATTTTGTGGGTTTGTAAAATATTTTATGTTAATATGGGAATGGATTTATGTTTTTTTACTTAGTTGTAAATTTTGAGATATATGAACGCAAGTGTGGTTTTCTTTTTCAAATGTGAGATATTTTAATTTTTAAGGTTTGGTTTCCTTTGAATGTGATATTATTTGTCATAACAACCATCATTTTGAATGGTCTTTTCAAATTCTTAACTTTTGATAAAGTGCATGTTTCATACTTGTTTGACTCCCATGTTTTTAAATGGAAATGAAAACCCACGTTACCATGCCTCGATATCAAACTTGCATAAATAGTTTATTTTATAAAAATATTTAAATGGACTCATGGTTTTATATTAATGGATTTGGATCACACCCTGTATATTCACATTGGTGAGTTTGTTGTATTCATGTTTTTTGTATATTTCTTCAAGTCTTGGATTTCAGTTTCAATCCTCTTATAAATTATTTAACAAGTCATAGGTTTTTGGGATCATGATTGTGGAATTAGTGTCACATGGACATGGTGATCAGACCTTTAGTTTTTACCACAAGTTTGATCGAGTAATCTTCCTTCCCATTCTGATTTTATTTTGTTTCTTTTATCATCCATTATTATTTTGTAACGCAATAATATTGGGTTATTTAATGGGTTTTCCTTTGGATTGTATCTTTTTTTCTCTATGTTTAAGAATTTTTTATACAATATGTTTTTCTTTATGAGGGTGAAACCTTCCCCAATGGTTATATTTGATTCCCACAGTGCTTTTCCTCATCCCGAGTGGTTCCGGGGTGTTCCTTGTGTTGGTGGAAGGTCATTTCAAGAACCAGTTTTGATGGTGTCATAGGTTGGGTTATTATAGGGCTTCCTACTTACCATATATGATAGCCTAGATGATCAGATATAAGGACCATTATATCTAAATATGATATATAGTTTAAAAATTAATTGATTATAGGGTAGAAATATGAAGTAAGGGTGCATGAATCATTGTGATCTTTTTCATTTAAATCAAGATTTGTATTTATAATTCCATTTTAATTTCCTAAATATATTATATTATCTTGATATGATTTCATGGTTAAAATTGAATTACAATCATTTGAAATAAATTAATCTATACTAGTTAATAACATTTTCTTGAAAATATCATGTCATCTTATGATGTTATATTTTCATAATATGACATGTTATTTTTAAAATTATATAATTCAAGAATGTAAAATAATGAATATAATATTTCATGATGGGAAATAGAAGTTTTGTTTTAATATAGGATGAATACATATCTTCCTAGATAGTGAATCATGTATAAAATGATTTTTAATTCCATGTAAATAAATATCATAAAATATTTTATATTCAGGCATTTCTTTTATATTCTAATGATAAATTTATTATATTTTGAAACAAATATAAAATATTTTTTATGGCCCAATATTAATTATATTAAAATGTTATTCCATGTGTTATTAAAAATTGGTAAATAAATAATGTTCATTGGAAAAAAAATAGTTCTGAGTATGAATTTATTTAATTTAAGAAAATACTAGAGTTAAAAATTCTTATTACAATAATGATATTAGTGATTTTTGATTTTATAAAACTAAATTATGTGACATGTAAATTGATATTTATTCTATGTTAATATTGATGAGTTTCAATTATTACCCTCTCAATTAAATTTTATATAAATTGGGATATATATATATAAAGAATTAAAAATAAATATATGGGAATTAATTGAGGAATTGAAAACCTCATGAATCATTAACAAATGAATTAATATATTTAAGGAATTATGAATTGATTTTTATGAGAGTGTTTTAATTATATAACAAATGAATATAAATATTGTTTATAAGTATCCCATTAAATATTTATCTAAATTATGGTTACCAATATGTGTTGAATTATTGACCTATGTTTTTAGAAGTTATGTATGTCAAAATCATGCTAGTGTTATTTCTTAAATTACAAATATTTTAGCTATTAATTTTCTATTTTAATCAATGTAAATTTTCATTGAAATATCATTATTATATTTAGTTTGAGTTGATGTTATGTTATGTGATTTATATTTTTGATGGTGAAAGGAATGGTTGTCATGGAATTGTGTTTCCAAGAATTTTATGGTAGCCAGTTTCTTTTTACTAATTTCCTAACTCAATTTATTCTATTTTAGGGATGATATTTTATTATATTATAACTATTTTTTCATATTTTCACCTATTATTTTCTTTTTAATTGTCATTAATTTTTTATTTGATACTAATAAATTTCTTATTTTCTGATGATAATTTAGAAATTTTATGATATGATATATCATTGAATTGAAAATAATTAATTCATATTTATTACTATAATAAAATTTTATTATAATAGATTTCATTTTATGGTTTAAACGTTCTAATTATTAATTGTTTAATCTAGATGGTAATGAAAAGAGTTAACTACAGGAATTAATATTGGTTTCTGGATACATTTTGGTCAAGTTTACTATAATCCATCATGCATTGATTAAATAATTATTTATTACCCAATAATATTTTTTACTAATGTAACTATGATAGTTATATTATTTAGATATTTTATATTTTTAATCCCTTACTAAATTTTTTAATGAAAAGCTAATTCCGGGTTTTTTTGAATAAAGAACCATTTCTAGGATTTTTCTACAATGAAAACCCTTTCATTATATGATGTTTCTCTGTCATATTACTCATGAGATTTTCACAAACCTTACTATTGATTTCAAAATTTATTTAATATAATAGAAGATGTGGAATGGATCAATGATATGAAAGATTTAGAATATCCTAAATAAACATCATTATTTAATCCCTAATCTTTTTTATTTAGGTTTCCTCAAAATGAATGTTCTGTGGTTTGGTGTGTATATGGATATTTAGTATGTTTCTAGTTGCAATTTTTAAGTGAGAAATTGTATAGATTGGTAACAATGATTCTTCCATTATAAAATCCTATGTGATTTTAAAGTACATTAAAAATTCTATATATAAAATAAAAAATTGTATATTCATTCAATTTAACAAAACGAATTTCCCTCTATCTACAATTAGAATCAGAGATTTCAATAGTTTTCATAAGCATTATTTGATTTTTGGAAACTAAATGAATTTAAAAATGGATTATAAAATAATTTGGATGGGGGTATATTAATAAACATGTTTATGTAATATTTATTATAGAAAGTGATTTTGAGTCATAACATGACTCTTCCCTAGATGTTGATGGATTTTCATTTGTCCTGTTTGAAAGTTATCTTCCCATGTATATCTATTTGGGATTGTTTAATATTATATTTTATTCTCGATGACTATAATAATTTTATAATTATTTAATGTGAAAACATTACTTTTTCTATCCTTTATATGGCTGCATTAATCTTTTTTTTATTTCATTTTATACACTAGAAGAATAATGTTTTTTGAGAGACATTTAATATAGTGCTCTGAACCATTAAAACCTTTTAACATTATTTAATTTGAAGACTTTAAAATTCTCTGTTTGAAATATAATTAATTCCAAATATAATTTCCTAATTTTCTATAAATTAATTATTAATTGATGATTATATTATTAATTTATTATTATTATTATTATTATTTTAAATGATAATAATTAAGGTGTCATTAAAATTATAATATTTTGTAATTTTGAAAACCTAAACAATATCTTGTAAAAAATATTTATTAAATTTTTAATAATATTTTTAAATATAACACGAAATTAATTATTTTATACCTATTTTTTATTTAGAATTTTTTTAGAAATGAACTTTCATAACATTTTATATTATCATTGATATTAAAAATATTATTATTTCAAGTATATATTTATTAAATTAATTAACTAAATGGTAAATGTTGTAAATCACATGTTTTAAGATATATTTTGTAAATACTATTTTTTTACTTTATTAATATATAGAACATATGATTTTTCTATGCGAGACTCATGATGGAAATGATGAAATAGAAATTATTGAATTTATTTGTAATTTAGGTAAAATGAATGGAATGATGATATCATAAAATGTAAAGGGGAATTTGGAAATTTTCTATTTCTGTATGAAGTGGATAAAATAAATAATAATAAATAAAATAAAATTAAATCATTATGATGTTGGGTGTATACAATATATACCTTAATAAAAATTAAAGGGAATAATGATGCATATGGTGGATGGAGGGTGGTTTGGGATTGATTATTACAAGAAATATAAATAAAAACAAGACACGCATTTTAAAAAAATAATGGCTCTTATATATATATATATATATAAGTTAGAATGTATGATAGACCCATTTACAATAATTAGGACACACTAGAGAGGAGATGAATTAGGTTTCATCAATTTCCTTTACCCATTCCATATTATTTCATTAATATTTAAACACATTTTTTTCTGGAACCTCAACGCTCATTTAAAACTCTCCTAGATCATATTTTTTCCAAACAACACATATTCAGGAAATGTAACCAAATAATGTAGTGAAGTAATGAACACCATATTTTTATACGTTTTGGTCTGAATGTGAGTGAATTACTTTTTATAGAATTTTATTAGAACTAGCTATAGATTTTACAAGATAATATTGTTATCTATTACAATGGAAGTGGGTTGATTTTATCCTAACCCACTTTGTCACCACATGATATAGGTGAGGGGTTCAAAATATAAAAACATTGTTGAAGAATAATACATCTAATAGTCTCTCGTCAAGATGGAATCCCAATACCTTCTGCTGAAGTAGATCTCCATTTATTTCATGGATGTAAAAATATCTACAACGTCTATCCACTTATTCAAATTAGAGAATCATCAACTATCATTAAGTCATTACTACTTATTCATGAATCTCGGCCTTGAAATCTATAATCTACATAATATATTTGTTCCAAATCAATTTTTTATCTTATCATAAATAATTATCAATAAAAAACCCACAAATCTTGTCCAGAGACTGACCATTAAATAATAGTACATAGAAGATTTTTATGGAAATGAACACACTGAGATCACACTACTTTGGTCTTGTTAATTCTTATCCTTCACCATCTTCTTCGTCGAGTAATGTATTCTATCCAATTACTCTATTATTCTTCTTTAACTCCTGATTATCTTTCCTATCCCATCATAGATGAAATTTCCAATATTTTCTTCACTATAATAACATGTCGAATATAATTCTTCATTTCTTCATGAGTTACAATTCACTCGGATACTTAATTACTGGCACTTCCAATAGTAGTGTCTCATCCTTATTTTATTTATTTTATTCCCACACAATATTATCAATCCCATAAGGTGCTATATTAATTTAAATATTTCATTTTCAATATCCATAAATGGAATGTTGATAAATATTGTTCGCTACTAGCCAAAAATTAAAATTAAAAAAGAATATCTTATTGTTCAAAATATATATTTTTCCCTACTCAACGAAAAATATGACATGAAACTAATTTTCACAATTGTCAAAAAATGGACAAAAATTCCCTTCCATTAATTTGGCTTTAAAACTCTAGTGAATATATATTTCACCTATTTTTAATATAAACCTAAAGATCCTTTTTCATCATAATTAATTGAATGTAACTCCATTAAAAGCACTTCATAAGGAATTTCAAAACAAGAAATAATAAGTGCATCTTGTATTTTTCTCTCATTCTCACCTTTGAGTTCATTATAAATAAATATATACAGATTACAGTTTAATCTATTCAAAATGGTCTCACCTCATCCAATTATGTTCTTCATCAACTAACTTTTCTTGAGTCACAAATAATTTTTTTTGATATTTAATACACTAAATAAATACGCTTTTATCAATTAAATAAAAACTTATTTATTTTGAAAACCTAATAAATTATTTTCAATATATATCATTTTTTAGAAATATATTTCATTCCTTGACCTTATTCACCCAGAGTATGAATATCAGATTCTTATTCTAGGATCACGGATCATCAAAGCATCATGTGGTTTTGAGAAAAAACAAACATATCTAGTATCATGTGATTGATTATTCATTATAACATAATAATTATATCTAAATTGACATTTATTATTCCAAATATATTATGTGTAACCTAAAATATCTTATGTATCTCAAATTAACTTCATGGCCTAAACTATCTTATACATATATTCAAATATATTAATCATATGAAAAATACATTATGGGTAAATAAATTCTCCTATGAAATGACCCATGTATCTTACTCATAACTCAATTATCATGTGTATTGAATAAATATATTACACATAAAATAATCTTCATACATGCACAAAAAAATCACTTAAACATAGATAAAATTCCTTCTCTAATTTTCAAATCCACTATACTAGATAACTTACTGACACAAATTTCTTATAGGAATCCTGTAAGTCTTTATACTTATCAAATGTTGTGAATCTTGCACTAGAATTCCAAATTCATCATAATCAAAATTCATTTTGATCTTTTGAGGGGTTGTTACAACCACATTAAATCATTCAATAATTGTTAAAAATAAATCTATGAATTCTTAAACTAATTATATTAATTATTAAAATAATTTGAACCCCATTTAATCTTATTTAAAATACATACATTAGATAATATATTGAAGATAAAGTATTTCCATAAACTCATTCTCCTTCTCAACACTAACATTAATTCTACCTTCATGAACCTTTATCTAATAGTTTTTAAAGATAGAATATAAAATCCAAAATTCTATGTACGCCATGGATTTATTATCCAAATTTGGTGAGCTTCATCAACTTATATAAAGACACATCAAACACCCAACTATCTAGCTACTTGACAATCACTATTGAAATGTTATAGACATCAGTAACACACTTCCATAAGCACATGTCATTATATTTCCATGAAAATTAACACATATAACCCTCAGATACAAGGTATTCCCCCTTGAATCATTATCTCTAATTATTCAATGTAACTCATATCCACATTCTCCATTACCAATAGTTATCGGTAGTATAACTTTATTTTCATAATAACATCGACAAGATTTTATAAAACATTTATATAAAAAATATTTAGAACTCCAACCCCAAGTCCATTTCAATTTCAATACCTATATTAATAAGTTAATAAAATATAAAAAATTATTAAATGGAATTTGAGTTAAAATTGGTATTTATGTAGTTATATTTAAATGAAACTCATAAATGATAATAAAATACAATTTATACGAAAAAGGGGCGGGGTGAGATTAATGTAAAACTTATTAATATAATAAATTATGGAAATAAATGGGGAGTTTCTATTGATAAATGATACATGAAATAAATAAGTGCATGGGTTAAAATATCTCAGTTTTATGTTTTTTCTCAATTTATATGTGATATATTAATTAAAATTTTTAACCCATTGAATTTTTTCAATATATAATATATTATGTATGAATTTTTAATATAATTAAATTTTTAGTATTTATTAATGTTACTTATAAATTTATTTCATAAAATTTTATTGAACCATTATTTTAGATTAATTTAGGTATGAGGTGAGGGGGAGGTAGATTTCATTCCTGATTAGTGCTTGGTGGTTACATTTCATCACCCTTTAAAAATATCTCCTCTTATTACACTAATTAATTATCTATTTCATAGTGGAAAATTGATAGCATTGAATATAGAACATATCGTGGGAAATGTATCTATGGTTGGTAAGGAATAACTGCATCCAATTAATGGGCTTCCACCGAGGCATGGGTTTCCAATAAATTTCTCCAAACCCATGGAAGGCTAGGTTTCTTAGGGTAAAATGTAATATTCTAAACCACTTTACATCTCTTTAAACATTTAGACTATAAAATTAATTAAACCTATCTATTTTACACACTTTAATGGTTCTATTAATTTTTTTTACCATCAACCACTTTAATCATCACCCTTAAATTAAACCACATAATCTATACCATGTCTATTGTACCACTCAAACCTCTTGACAATGTACTATTTTTTAAAACTTATAACTTTCCACTCCAACATGGTAAGTTCATACTCTTCCCTCAGCTACAGTTCTGATTGTTTGGTCTAGATGATGAGATTATTTCATGTCCTCTTATATCCCACATATCAATAATGACAAGACATGATGAATTATCTTTTTTTCACAGGATAAATTTCTTTTATATTTTATTTCATTGTAAAGATACAACATATAAAAAACTAATAACACTTTATTTCATTAATGGAGATCAATACAATAGTTAGTAACTAAACCCATGAAAATTCCAAATAATATAGTGGAAAAATATATATAAAAATTATAATGGGAAAACATTGATAATTCTAATCAACTAGAATTATAACCCCCAAGAATAACAATACAAGAAAGAAAAAGTATATCAGTAAACCAAATTATATCTTTGAAAATGAAAATATTTATAATTGGTAGGAATGTTAGAAACTAATGTATTAGTGAATAATTATGTATTTATTAGATGTAATGAGACTATTTTAATGGTAATGTGACAATTTTAATAGTAATGTGATCATTAAAAGTGTAACTTTACAATTAAGAATATTAACTCGATCATTGGAAATAGTAACATGAACCATGAAATAGTAATTTAACATCAAAATAATAAAATTAAATGTAAATAACTTTTATAATGTGAAATTTACCAAAATATTTATATTATAATAGAATACAATAAGAAAACAAAATTAATAAACTCAAACAAATTATACTCACTTTATTGAACTAAATTTTATTGTATTTCAAAAAATAATAATTTTTACATTAATAATTATAATAAGCTTTTGACTGAATATTGTTTTGATAAAATTAATTTACTTTTAAGAATTAGAATTTTGAAATTTACTTTATGGTGATTTTTATATAATTTTATGAGAAAAATCAATCATTACTTTAAATAAAATATATAATTTTTCCAATACAACATGTTTTATGAAATAATAATGATTTAATAATGAATTAACAAATTTGAAATTTGTTATTTCATCCAAACATAAATTTAATATGTTTAATTTTTCATTTAAAATAATAAAATAAAATTTTAAATCTTTAAATCAGTTTCCAAATCATAAAAGTCTTAGTGTCCCTTTAAGAAAACAATTTTTTATTTATCTCATTTAAATTTGAATAAACTAGTAAATTATTCTTATAAATAGATCCAGAGTCCTAAAATTGGGTTATTTTATTAATATATATTTGATAGTGAAAAAATTATTACTATTAAAAGGTTTACTTTGGATATATTAATTTATTAATTATTTTATCATTATAATGAACCTCTCCTCAAGTATAAAAAACGCATCACCCATCCCTTGGAAAACCAATTACCTTATATCTACCCAAATCCACTCTATCAGTCCCTGAAGGATCCATAAAAATATTTTAGAGCCACTCGCCTCCATGAATTCAAGCATTTTAGTTTCGTATAAATGAAGAAACACCGAGAAGAGGGTACGTTTTCAAATACTACACTTCTTATATTTTTCTTATCTTTTTATTTTTCATTATTACTCTCAAATAAAAACATTATAATATTGAATAAGTAGTATTTTAACATTATATTAATTATGTTATCCTATTATAATTATTATATTCACAATTTATTTTTATTAATCACTTCTCTTTGTTCTTCTTTTGACAATGTCACATTAACGGTTGGTTAATCACCAACACGGACGTTGCCAACTTTTTATTATCTCTTACCTTAATATTTTTTATAATAAATAATTTAAAATATGTTTATGTACAAATATAATGATTTATAATCTTCTAGAGTAAATTTTAGTAATCTAATAATACAACTAAATAAAGATCGTTAAATTGAAACAAAATGTGATATTTTAAATAAAATATGATATCCAATCATTTCACCTTTAAGAAATAGAATTAAGGAATTCAATCTAGTTATTATAATTTAGGAATACTGAAAAATTAATAAATTTTATCTAGGGTTCTATTTATAAATAAACATAATTTTATTATTTAGGAAGGAGAAAACTGGTGAAATTAAATGGGATTTAAGGTCAGGAGATTCTCAACCTCAATTCCATATTTATGGTTTGTATTCTTTTTCAGATTATTCTAATTATGGGTTTCCTTTGGATTCCCATAAATTTTCCTTTCACTATAAATTACCTTTTATATGTAAGTATAAACAGTTTTTTAACTTGTAGAATAGAATTTTAATCAAATGTTTCATATTTTTCTAAAAGGACTTTATTTTTTGAAAACATTTCTCTAAAACTAATTGAGTTTTTTCTTCTTACAAGAAAAATGATCGTTAAGGAAAAAAATAACACTTATTAATTTGGGTTCCCATAATTTTATTCCTTAAAATATGATTTATCATGCCCTTAAGAAACACATCCCCTTCTATGGTATTATTTCATGATTGTGATTGTTAAATGTTTAGATTCCATGTGGCATACATGATTACGAGCATTTTATTATGTTAGTTGTGGGGCTTATAATTTTATATCCCTATTATTCATGAGGTAATGGGATATATCTCATGTGATTAAGTGTGTTATGTATTAACATGATGCTATATTTTTTTATAATTTTAATTTTATGATGTATACACATATGTTATGCGTGAACATGATGCTAGTTTTGTTTACAACTAGTTTTTGTATTTGACCACTTTGTTATAATGTTTCATTATCATTAATATTCCCTATTTTTTCATTTATAAAATTGTTTACTTTATGATTTTTATGATGATCCTATAATTATGATATAATGATGATGATTATTCTCACCAATGTACTATTCATTCATGTCCCTTATTACTCCCATGATATTCCTCCACTAACTAAAGATTTAGCTAACCCTCTTTTTTGATTTATATCATCAAGTGACTACATATACTATGTAGAAAATGATATATTTTAGGTGGGTATAGAATAGAGATTTAAATAATTTTTAATTTTTAAAATTTACATGTGATATTTGAGCCCAATTTTCTAAAGAAACTAAGTCATTTGATCTTTAAATATAATACTTATTATTTTGTTTATCTTAAATATGATGTTATAATCATCTTTGAAAATTTTGATTCTCTATATTTTGTATATAATGTATGGTTTAGTTAATTTAGGAATTAAGAATAGAAAACATAAGTAAACATTCTATGGATAAGATAGTGTTTTAAGGGAAACATCTTGTTATTTTTTGAAATGTTTAATATTTTGTGGTTTCTATGAAATAAAATGATTATTCGAATACTAAAAGGGTATATGGCTCCGAAAAAAATTTATCTAGGGATAATAATCCCAAAAAGGTGGATCAGGTATTAACATTATTGTCACATGGGTCATCATAAAGAGGCATTGTTGAACACCTTGTTTGCTCTCAATAGGGATATGATTCTATTAATAATTTTTTTTATAAAAACCATTATTAATTATATATAAATAATTTATTTAATC
Source organism: Viscum album (assembly GCA_963277665.1). NCBI lineage: Eukaryota > Viridiplantae > Streptophyta > Magnoliopsida > Santalales > Viscaceae > Viscum > Viscum album. The sequence goes on along the minus strand of OY728139.1, from coordinate 680,201,052 downwards.
CTCTTAAAGATAGAAAATTCTAAATGTACGTAATCCTAGAAGCATCATTTGAGAAAATGGAAAAAACAACATGATCCCACAAGAAATGTCTTCAGAATTATTTTTTCCATAAAAATGAATTATTTATTAATTTATTGTTGACAAATGTTTGTTCAACATCTAAAATTTTAGAAAATGGTTGGAACTAGGAAAAAAGACTAACAAGCTATGTGAGGGAAAATGAAAATTTTCTCCAAACAATATTCCCAGTGAAATTGGAGGTGGATTTAAAAAAATCATCGCAATACTTACCCAGTAGTCATAAGATCTGAAAAATAAACAAAAAAAATGTGGAATTTTCACTTTTACACAAAAGGAGATACTAGAAACCGAGCCCTCTATGTAGAAAATACCATTTAATTTTAGTAGATCTTTTGGACTATATGGTAAGGAATAGAAGATTAACTCAATAGAGAATATCTTTTATATGACCAACTATTCATAAAATGAGAAATTCATCTTTTTAATCTATTATTTAGACTGAGAGAATGATCAAAGATTTGTGTTGATAACGAATACCAATAAACCGAATGAAATGAATGAAATGTTATGGGAAGACATTAAGAAGTTATTTCTTAACAATTCATTCCCTAAAATGCTTCGAATAAATTATAGATATTGAATTCTTATATCTTAATAAATATGAGGGTGTATAAATGTGAATTATGTGGAAATTGTCACAATTATTTCAAGACATGATTTTGGTTTTCTTATTAATAACGATAAAAAATAGATAGATTCATTAGTGGTTAAAAATCAAACCCTTGAAAGGATCTAGCTGTAACAGCCTAGACCATTAAAATACATTAATTTGGGGGAATATTTGTGATTGAGGTGTTATGGGATATCATGGGGACTCTTTTCAATAGATTACCAAAACTTAGTTTTCCTTGTATTTAAACGGCGCTTCATACCAATGGTGTTTAGTGCTGGAAGTGTCTCACTGATGGTAGCTCACACTTTCGGTCTCTCGCCCTAATAGTGGATCTCTGGTGGTGCCTCACCTTGGACGTGTATTTCTATCAGTGTCTCACCCTTGTGGTAACTCACTCATTCTTCCACACACTGGTGATGTCTTTCGGACAGTGGCTCACTCTAGCAGTGTCTCGCCCTAGAAATGGATTATTTATGGTGTCTCACCCTAGTGGTGGCATGTTAATGGTCACTCATTTAGTGGTACCTTATTTAGAGGTGTCTTGATGAAGGTATCTCATCCGTCACTACCTCTTCTGGTAGTGGATCAAAATCCATTCCCCCTGGAAAAACCTCTTATGGTAGTGCCTCATCTAGTGTTGTCTCATTAGAGGTGCCTCAACTGTAGTGTTTCCAATTCTTCCATTTTATTTCCTTTTGATAGATTTCTATGAAATAAAATGGTTTTAAGGAAAAATATTAAAGTCTTAGATACCTGACCCATGGACATATATTATATCATTAATTCTCATGGATTACATATCCTTTTTAATAGTAAAAATTAGTGGTCTTTTCCAGATCCGCCTTTAATGGAAAACCACACATTATCTAATCTTGTTTCACAGATTTGATCTTCCTAAAGCTGATATATCATTCCCCTTGTTCATTCCTTCTTTCATTATCTATATACTATATTTTTTTGAATCCTTCTTCTCACAGGGTTCATGTGGCCAGGCTAATGAAATTCTTTCATGTTTCTCTAGAGGGTTACCTACTTTACGCATGCCCCTATTTTTAGAAAAACTAGGAAATGTCGATCATCCTTCTTATAGGTTGGATTTCATTCATCATTATTATTGATGCATCATGTGGGATGGTTATATAGATATTTTCCATTGAAAAGATATTTTATTTTAGTTTAATAATCATAATTCAATTTCATTAAAAATAAATATATATTGGATGGGGAAAGTGATTCATGATATTTTTGTGTTTTTGTTATTGTTGAAATTCTGATTTTTATGGTCGAACTATCCCTGAAAATCATGGTCATTGGGGGTCCTTGAATGCTCACTGAATCGTCTTTGAAATTAATTTTGTTTCGTTTCAATAGAATGATTTCATATTAGAATTGGTTAACCATGTATATTTGACTAATAAATGGATTCCCTCAGATCATATAGTTTTTGTGATAACACACTAAATTAACAAAGTGAAATTTAATATTGGGTGCCCTGTTAGATTTGATAATATTTTTATCATTCCTACGTGTGGTGCTACAGTTGTGGGAATGGTTATGCATAAGGTATTGGTTCTTTAGATATAATGAACTTGGTGAAAGTGTTTTGAAAAGGAATGAAGTGTTTTAATGGGTATTTTCTAAGTGAATTTTCCTTGATAACATTTATAAAGATTCACCCTGTATCTTAGGGACATGGTATGATCAGTCGTCAATGTGAATTGTGTTAATTTACCAGGGATCTTCACCCCTATAAATGAATAATACTCTATTTTTTGATATTTTTCATTCATAATAGTTTTTCAGGTAGTGATGGAATAAATAAATTACTATTTAATAATGTATGGAATGGCTTTGGTTGGTTTGATTAATGGGATGGAAGTGCATAAATGAATTAGTTAGAAATGTGAAATCGGTTTTGGGGATTGATGCGTGATGTTGATAATTTAGAGGTTGTAGTAAAGGTGATAATGTTGTGAGTTTTTGGTTTTTCTGAGAACCCATAGGTTGGTCTTGAGTGTTTGGTATCATATGTGTGTGTGTTTTTTGTCCTTGTTATTTCTATATACACCCTATCCTAGTTGAGATCTACATGATAAACAACCTCATCATCATGAGGGAGGGTGTCCTTCCCAATACCTGGTAAGGAGTATGGATGGATGGGTACCCACTCTGTTCTGCTCTCACTTCCTGGTGAGGTAGGCATGAAATATGCTATAATGGTCAGGTTTTTATTGGTGGTTATGATGGTCATTGTTATATCCTAGGTGTTTTTGGTTAAGGTGGTATGTTTCCCATGTATCATCCAGATGATATATGATGTTCCTTATGAGGTATCTTCAGGATGACATGTGACGTGTTGCGTGGCCTAGGTGTTTGCGGGTGGGAATTGTTGTGAGGCCCAAGTGTTTATGGGAAGGAAAAATTGTGAAGCCCATGGGTGTATGATGCATGATGTGATATTTTATATGAATGGGATGGAAGTTTTAGGATGTACGAAGTAGGGAGAGAGTGGAATAACATTGGTAATGTGGTTTGGGATGACCTAACATCGATGTTATTTATATCATATTATATTACCTATCCTGTGTCACTTAGTGAGTGTGCCTAGGTGAGGATGGCATGGTTATTATACCTTGATAGGTGTATTTTGGTTCTGTAGTTTTCTCATAGGGTCATTATTATACTCATTTCACATGTGTACAAGAGACTTTTTCATTCCTATATAGTACACTAGTATGATCACCCAACGTATATTAAACTACTATTAAGTTTCAAGGAGGGTTTTTCGGATTGTGATGGGAATTACAAGTATTGGCCTTGGGTCAGTTATTGGGTCACTAATTTAGCTTTACTTTTGGGTATTTACTTAGGAGACTCTATTTTAATTTCATTCGTTCTACATTATACATGCATGTGGGAGGGTTTTTTGTGTTCTTTATATATTATGTCCTGGAGTTGTTTGTGGATGCTTAATTCTATCTCCTGATATTGATTCCTATAATGGTTTTTGCCTCCTATATTTTGAGTTTTTTACACTCTTGGTGGTAGTCTCCATCCCATGTCCTACCAGAGTAGGAATCGGGTGGTCATTATCTCTCTTTATTCATCACCATCCTAAGAGGGGTATCATTCAATGGAGTGGATCATGACAGAGTGGTATCAGAGATGATGGTTGAGATATATGATGTAGTTTGGAGTTAGGAACAGTTAGTAATGAATGGGTTGGTATGGGAACAATTTTAGTATACCTTGGTTCTTAAAATAGGCTAGAGGGACTAGCTAGACACAAGATTTTTGGTCCCCCTGCGATACATTGCATGAACTATATGGTTATTAAATGACCATGTGAGATGAACATTCTTTTAGGGTAGTGAACTAGGAGAGGTACAAGCGTTATAATGAATTAATGCTTACACTAAGCCCACATGAGTCCTGATTGGGGTGTGAAACAAGAGGTAGAAAAGACCTTACGATCACATTGCGAAAGGTGAGTCTGCGGGATGTTGAGTGGGTCATACATGTGTTTAGCAGCCCAAAGAGGAAATAGTGGATTACATATGGTTATCATCCTGAGGATATGGGTATTGGGACTTACACCATGATGGAGGCATGATGGAGACAAATCCCCGAGGTAGGTGGATAGGGTAAAAAATGTCCATAAGCATGTCTCTCCTATAGTGCTTGGCATGGAAGAAGAGAGGAGGAGCAGAGGTGTTACCTCCTACATGAAAGGCTAGGGGCTTACACTGAGATGGTTCCCCTTCCCTGTGGACAGAAACTGCTCTAGAAAAGATTATCTCATTCAATATGGGGAATATCTCACTCCTATAGAGATGAGCAGGCATAGACAATTTCCAAGGTGGGGTACCCCACGTATGATGCATGGGGAAAAGTCACATTTTAACGTCATGTATGGAGGATGATAGTTATCAGAAGTTTAACCTCCTACATCTCAGGTGAGGTGGGTTCACTCCACACCCCTAGGATTTACATTACTGATACCCACCCACCATTGGGGAAGGGAATTCATCCCCAACGTCGTTGTGTTGGGGTGTTGTTTATTGATCCCTTGAGGGCCTCACGCTAGCATGAGTATTTGAAGAAACAATATTAATTAGAGTGACTATACAAAGAACTATATGGTTATGAAACACAACATGAAACACCTCACAAGGAACCTTGAAATCACTTCTTACAAACCTGGATGGTCATACATGAGAAGTATTTTCAAAGCAATTAGGTTCTCATGTAAGGACAATGTGAAGCTCTAGTTCTCTATGAAGTGGAGGGGCTTCGCGAAGGGGTATGATTTGCAATGTGGAGTGGCCTAGCCATGGTATAGGGTATAGGTGAATATAAAGGGTTCTTTGAAAAGTGGAAAGGATATCTTGGAGTAATACTTCGCGAAGTAAGGGAACATTTAAAAGAATATAACTATGAAACAATGTGCTTCACAAAGCATAGTGACCCTGCCTTAGCATATGGTTCACTTGTGTATGGAAGGTACTTCGTGAAGTGTGAGGTATTTGCGAAGAATCGAGTCCCCATGAGGATATCCTTCCTTTATGGTGGCTCGTGGGCACCACGAAGGGTATCCCCACTTGAATAGGGGTTGTATTTGAGCGATGGGAAAGGTACTTCAAAATGATAATGTTCCGGGAAGAGCTCATTTTATTGAAGCTTTCACAGAGAAGAAGGTGCTTCGCGATTTGAGAGCCGAGAAGCTGAATGGTAGAAGTATCCATTATTTGGGATCAAGGAGAGCATGGTATTTATAGGCGATGGGTGGCAGGAAGTAGGGAAATTTTGGTGCGATGCCACATGGCGCTCCATGATCAGTCATGGATTCTGTCAAGTTTGTCATAACTATGATGTCAATCATCATCCCCTACTTTGTGTAGAGCTCTTCTGGGTGCTATGTGTAGCGATCCTGAAGGCTTTCGTTAGGTTCGATGGGATAGCATAGGACAATTTGCCTCAATCCATGGCATGAAGCTCTCAGTCAATTGTGTCGTAACCATAGAGCCTCATGCCTCTTTACTCTGTGGCGACCAACGAAGGAGCTTCGACATCACACCTACCACAATGCAGTGGGGATCTGCCAATGGAATGAAGATAAGGGGATTCACGAATGATTATTATGAGACATCCTCTTCAAAATGGGTTTTTTCTTTGCATCCTTTACTACTGCACATATTTTGGCCCATCAAATTCCCCCTAGACTTGGAACTGAAGAAACAATGAGGGTTTAAGTCTGAGGGAGAATCAAAAAAAAAATAGCCCCTCTCAAAGAAAGATCAAAAAGGAGGTTTGTAATGCTGAGAGGTTATGTGCGGGTGGAAATCAGCATGAAGCTCACTGTGGTCAGACGAGCTACAAAGCACAGGGGGTCATTTCCTATTTTCCCTCCAGGGACGGGCTTTCGACAATCCATTCTAAATGTGTTGGGAAGTTTCATGACCAATATGATTCCGCAATTGGTGTTGAACCGAATTCCGAAGGTGGAGGAGATCAACTTCCACTCATTCCCACTACCGACGGGCATGTTCACTGATGACGGTCAGGGAATAGAGAAGCATCGTTCTTAACTGCTAGCCTTTCGGGGTGGAGGCTTTGTGGTATGGGTCAAGTGAAATCCTCTATATGAATTTTACACCCCGCACCACATCACAAGGTAGTTATGGTGCATGCAGAGGTTGGCTCTATAGGTTTACTTTGGAGTGCGCCTCGAGGATCACACGTGTGTGGTGAGGCAGATGTGGTTCATATTCACACTAGAGGATGAAAAGATGCAGAATGACCTGCCTCTTCCCAAATCCGTCTATGGGTTATTGAAGGAGTATGCCAAGATATGGGATGTGGCCTACCTGGGGGAGATGTTGATGTAGTATACCATCAGTGTGAGTGATAGGGTTCCTCCCCACCCAAGAGGTAGGGGTCATAAGGAGTTAAGGACGTCCTGGGGTGGTGGGGTTGCAACGACGGTGACACCCACACCAATTGAGAGTCAGGAGGAAGCAGCAGACTAGGCGGTCTTAGAGAAGCGAATTCATCTAGAGGGGAGGCCGCCCATGGGGTTTCGTAGGATACACACCCCGGATCTAGGGAAGTGGTTGTGCCACATAGACATGCCTGAGAACATTATCTTTGCAGAGGTTTGGGACATCTGGGATGTTAACATACAATTAATCAACTTGTCTGAGATGTGGAAATGAATGAATCATCTCAGAGTGGATTTTTAGGGGATCGGTCCTGTTAGGGCTAGATTTGTGGTATCCTAGGTAGAGGGAGAGTAGTACATTGCTGAGCTGGATGACTTTGTGCACTCACGTGGTGCTCCACGCACTATGATGGATCGAGTGAAGGTAATGCACGATCGAACGACCCCTCCATAGTTATTGGCCACCAAATTGAGAGATAAATTTCTTATACTAGTGGAATTAAACGATTCCTCCAAGGGTGAGGAGGCCAGCGGAGGGAGCCCTCTGGAGGATGGCGAGGTCGACAACTCAGATCCAGTGTTAGAGGAGTTAGGAGAGGCCCTCAAGGTAAAAATCCCAAACCGTTTTCGCGTATCCTTCACCCAAATTTCATAGTAATTCTCAAGTAACATTTGACTTATGCAGGAGGGCCTCATACAAAAAACTTTCTCCCTCCCAACAGTATATGAAGCTGTAATAAATTTGTGATCTGCGCCGGTGGCTATGGCGCTTATCGTGCCTAATAGGGCAATGACACCTAGGGTGGTCTCTCTGGAACCTTTGGATTTCCCAGTATTAATGGGGGACACACCTCAGTGTCCCAACAGAAAAAGACTCAACAGGCAGACCAAATTTTGACCTTTTTATATATTCTACACCGAATTCATAACTTTCATCCATTGATTAGGTTAGCTGATGTTGGTGCACTTTTTGTATGGACAGTTCATTAAATGGAGTTGGCCACCCTGGAGAGGTTGGTTGGAGCTCCTGGCACTTCCTTTCCAAGGGGAATGCCGGTGGTCCTGGAAGCAGATTCCTGAGCTAACCAAACTATAACACTCTCAATCATAGGTGGGATCTTCGACAGGAACGATCCAGAAATCATTGAGGTGGAGACTGACATTGAGGATCAATCAGACAACATGGGTTTTCGCCTACCCGACCAGAAAATGGATGTATACCCTAATGAGAGGTTCTTTAATGTGTTCCCTGCATATAAACCCTCCGACCCTATAGACCGGGATGAGACGGCTTCTGATGAAGAGGATAGAAAAATAATCTATCACCGGTCATTGAAGTTGATCAAGCACTTCATTAGGGAGACTCCTCAAGCATAATGGATAGACTAGATAGGGAGGTATGCTTCCAAGTTGCGTGAACTATGACCTGGAGGAGTAGATTCCCAACATCATCATATGCTAATTTTAGATTTCATGGTAGAGAAGATTCAGAAGAATGATCTTGGACTTGGTGTAAGTTTGCAATGGAGGAAATTGGTGAACATCAAGAGGTTCGAGGAGGCCGAAAATGAGATTCAAAAACTTCAAGAAAGGGCAGATAAGTATTCCTCTTTCCTGAATGTGCAATCGAGACTTATATCGCAACTGAAGGCCCATCTGGAAGATACCATAAAATGAATGAAGCAATCCTCCGAGGATATGGCCACTATCTATGCAAATGTAGAGCAGGCTTGGATCATGTTTTATGAAATTTTCCCTATCACAACTAAGGATTAGTGGGAGCTAATTAGGCGATAGCTGATCTTGGACGCAACAATCCAAATGGTGGTGGAGCTAGAATTCTCCATCGTATGGTTCAACCAATCCATGGGAAGAGCTGGTACTTCTATTTTGTAATGCATTTAATCTTTTTAAACGTATTTTCATGATTTTATCATTTATGATAGGTGTATCCATGAATTATGTTTTATATTTTTCATTACTTCATTTCTATCACATTCATGAAATATTAAATGATTCATTCATAAAATCACATGGGTCGTGACCAATGTGAGAAACAAGGGATGACCACCTTGTTATTCCATCCGAATATAAAAGTTCCAACCATGTTTTGGTCCTCTAGGGTATGATCAACTGATCCAGAATTCTGAGAAGAAAGAGGGTGGTCTGACTGGAGGATGAAGTTTTCAGAACTGTCAAATTTCTATTTTCCCAATGTTCCCTAATGTTCGAGCGAGGTAACACCAGGGGTATTAGAATCGATCCGAACAGATGGGAGTGGAAAGTGTGAATCACAATACCAAAAATTCAGAACACGGTAGTGGTGGCATGACAATGAAGGGTAACTATTGACCATGTTCGAAACACATCATCCTTATTGCATTAGCCTGAAAAGTGAATAACAAATGAGGGACGACCACTTTCCATGTTCAAAACATGGGGCCTAACTCAAAATGTCAGCCTTTAGTCTTCCGAAACATTATCCTAGGACAATAGGCAAGCCATAGGGAATTAATCCAAACTTTTAGGCGGTTCCTTTAGATGTGAAAGAGGATGAGGGTCCAATTAAAGGTCACGCAAAGTGTGAAGGGAGGAGTGAGGGGTTGCTCGAATAGAGTCCAACAGTCTTGATATTACTTCACCGTTAGGAAAACATGTTAGGTAGATGCATTAGTCTGATCAAAGATCATACCTACTTCTAGATAGGACCTATCTGGTGAGTACCAAGAGTTCCTTTTAGTTTTTCATCATACCAAAAATATGAATGACACGTATTTTAACGTCGTACGGTGATGAAAATTCTCATAGTTTTAAGGTTATACTGCCTAGACTATGATTGGGAATGAGGGACCATAAGGGTTAATGACCCTGGGGATTTTCCCAAGGAAAAATTTCTAGGTGTTTTTATGTATCCCATACGGATTAGAATTATGCTAAACATAGTTCTGGGATCACAATTTAATGTCATGCGGGAAAAGGGGCAGTAGAGACTAGCTCTTAGAAGGGGAGTATGTGGCACAACTATTGGAAACCCAACATGAATGAGGGCATAATCCCATACCACACCATGAAACCCAACGAAACTGAGGTCAAAATGGCCAAAAAGAAGATGTAATTATTTGAACCTGAGCTGGACCTGAAGACAAAATTCTCGGGCGTTCCTACGTATCCCATGAAGATGGGAATCAAGCCGTAAGTATTTTTAGGAGTGTCATGTTGTTTTATGTCTTATGTAAAGAATGTAGAGAGATATTAGTTTTAATCTCTTAGAGATCAGAATATAAAAAATAGAGACTCTTCAAAATGGGTCAAAACCTCGACCAAATCCCTAATCCCACTTGGGCTAAGATTGATGTGGGAAACAAGGGAGAAGAAGGTCTTTGAAACAATTGGAATACACACAAAGGTAAAATCGGTGTGGAGCACCAAATGACACCTCACAATGGATTTGTCCTCCAAACGTGCACATTTTCACTAAGGGATAGTACAAATACTATCTAAACTCTACTTGGACATGATGGGGTGTAAAATGATGTGAATCATGCAACCAACATTTAAGGATTGATGGGGTTGGCGGATGATGGAGGATAACTGTTGATTGTGTTCGAAACACAGTATCCATATCGTGTGACCTAAAACGGTAACCATAAATCAGGATCGATTGCTGACCATATTTTCAACGAGGGACATATATCAATTTTTTGTTCGAGACCCTTGAGGACGATGGCCTGAAATGGTTGTATAGCACCAAGTCCTAGAATCCATGTCGTTCGGGAAACCATTTGGGAATGATAGAGGATAAAATACCAAATTAAGGGTGAAATGAAGCCTAAGGATCAACGATAATATGTCTATGTAGAATCCAATACTATAGGTGATAAACCAGAGTGCTCCTAGGAACATTAGTGACCTACCAAACAGGGCTTGGGTGTGAATTTCAAGAGAAGGTGACTCAAAAAGATGAGTGTAGAACAGGGGGAAGAAGAGATCTTTGGAGAAAGAGGTATGAGGCATGGTTGTTACAAACCTGATGTGAATGAGAGAATAAGTCCATACCACACTACGTTCCCCTCTCCTGGAAGAACTCAGGATAGGGGGCAGGAAGATAAGGAGGTCTCTATGAAATGTGGTTGGACCTGAAGGTTAAATGTTCGAGTGGTCCTACGTATCCCTTGAAGATGGGAATAAACCCACCTGTAGTTCTAGAGGATGTTGTGTAGTTTTACATCATGAATCAAGGACATAGATATGAGTAAGGTATATCGATGAGAAATGTGTATGGAATGGTGAGTAACATGACGTGAATGAGGACATAATCCCATACCACACCATACAATCCTAAATAAGAACTTGGTCCAAGGGGCCAGAAAGTTCACGGGATCTAAGTTATAAAGTCCCATATAGTTCACAGTTTTACATATTGCAGTGAGGATGATGGTGATATTAGTTTATGTTCATAGGGCTTGGACCATAGATACATGACCCTCCATGTAGGTATTGGCTTACCAAATCTCCTAATCCCAGGTGAGAAATGCACGGTGTGGGAAATAAGGAATAATATTAGTATCTCTATAACATATAAGGGTAAATAAATGAAGTAAGGAGATCCAGCAGGGCCTACACCATCCAGAATAACACTCCTGCTTTAGGTAGACTAATGTCTAAAGGGAAAATTGGACAAAATGAAACAATACACCCAATATTTGGGACATATAGGGGTGGAGAAAATGATGGGGGATAGCTGGTGACCCCGTTCAAAACACATCACCCAAATTGTGTGACCTAAAATGAGAACAACAAATGAGTGTATACCATTAAACATATTCACAATTTAGGACTTGTAGAAGTTTTCCATTCGATATCCTCAAGGACATTTGCCCAAAATGGTAAGAGATACCTAGATCCTAGAATCCATGCTTTTAGGGGGTCCTTTTGGATGTGAAAGATGATGAAGACCCAAATAAAGGGGATGTGTGAAGTGTGAGCATGCCTGTGCAGTTTAACATCATGCAGGATGACTAATGAGGTGGAGATCTCTAGGGAGAGGGATACATGGAGAGGTCAGGATGAACATTATGTGAATGAGGGTAAAATCCTACACTACACCATGTGTTTCGACCTAAGGAGATATCCAAAATTTTGGGGGCTGGGAATACGGACAAAATTTCTTGGCATTCGTACATATCCCATGAGGATGGGAATCAATCCATACGTAGTTCTGAAAGGGCCACACAATTTGACATCATGAAGTGAGGATGTGGGAGGATAGAAGAAAAAGGATGGGAACATTGTGAAATCATCGTAATCCCATCAGGAGTGGGGACTAACGAAACCTACACTACACCTTGCGGGATCTTCCAAGAGAACTACACCTATAGGGGTATTCAAAGAGAAGAGTTTTGGGATGGAAAAAAGACGAGGCGTCTGAGCCTTCCTATGTATCCTATGAGGGTGGGAATCCAGCCATACGTAGTTCTTGATGGCTCCATGTAGTTTAATGTCATGCAGTGAAGAAGTATGATATAGAGAGATCTTAGTTTAAGGTCGTAGAGCTCAGAACATAACAGTATATCTGTTGCTTGCAGTTTTACACCATGCATGAAGAATTTTGTGATGTTTTATATTCTTCAGTTCACACAAATCACACATTTTAATGTCATGTAGAGAAGACTAAACATTATAAGGTTATGAGGAACTGTATAGATCTTAGTTTCTATTCATAGAGCTCGGACCATTTTTTAGTTTATCATCATTTGGGATGACCAAGCAGTTTAGTGTCATGATAAACGTAATAGTTTAAGGTTATGTAGGACCATGTCTTACTCAGGCAAGGTATTTATTGAGTAATTTGGCATTTGTGGGAGGAGTTATACTCTCACCATCCATTGTAACCAGGTATTATGTTCAATTCGGGTAAACCTTGTGAATGATGTAAGGTACTTCCCATTTGGTCTCCATCTTGGGTGGTTTCCTACCAGGCATCACTGATGTTCATATGGCCAGCACCAGGTCACCTTGCAAGAAAGAGTGAGGTCGAACTCTATTGTTGAAAGCTCTGAATATTTTGTTTTCATGCCTTTATAGGTTGTGAAGGGCAGAAAGCATGTTCTTTTTTAGGGCATCCAATTCATCCAGACATATTTCAGCTACCTTATCCAGTGCTTGTTGATCATATAAAGTTGTCCATAATAAAGGCATTTTAATTTTTAAGGGAAGGACAGCCTCCATTCTGTACACCAAAGAGTATGCGGTCACCTGGGTGGAATTACGAGTCATCGTCCGACAGGCCCAGAGTGCATTGGGGAGCTTTTTCGGCCAACCATTTTTATTATGGAAAACTATTTTCTGAAGGATGTTAGAGAGGGTTTTTTTGAACACCTCGATCTTCTCTTTTGTCTTCACGTGACAGATGGAGGTGTGGTTAGAACAGATGTTGTACATGGCGTACAACGTCTTCAACTCGGCTGCCCAGATGTTGGTTTCTTTATCAGTGGGAATGGAATAATGGACTCCAAATCGGTAGATGATGTTGGAGATCACAAATTCAACAATAGAACGGGCTTTGACCTCCTTGAACAGAACTACCTCTTCCCACATGGAAAAAAATCCATAGTGATTAGGATGAACCTACACATGCGAGTAGTTTTTGGTGGATATAGTCACAAGATATAGAGTCCCTAGACTGAAAAGGGCATAGAGTACTTGGAAATGTAGAGAGGCTATGGTTTCTAATGCACAACGTTAGCATGAATTTGGAACTCATGAAACCTTTTGGAAAATTCAATACAATCATAGATCATGGAGGGCCAAAAATACTTCAGTCTGCGGATCTAGTGGGATAGTTTTGACTCAGTCTGATTAGCCCCACACGAACTGCCATGAACCTCTTGCATGACCTGAAAAATCTCACCTTCTTGAATGAAATGGAGGAGGACTCTATAAAACTCATGTTTGTAGCAGATCTTCTCCCAAACAAGACCACTCTAGAGGGTAAACTGTAATGCGCGACACCAAATTCGTTCGTGATCGAATCTATCTGTAGGAATGTTATAGTGTTGGAGGTACTCGATAAAGCGGGTCCTCCAATCGAGAGTCACTTCTAGCACTACATTAGCAGGACATGGGGGTCCTGAAGTAGAGGCACAGGTGGTAAGGTGGATGACATGTGGGATATCATCGTCATCTATTGTGACGGGAGTGATGACTCTCTGGTGCACCACATGAATAATCATATCATCCTGGTCAGGTTCTGTAAGAGAAGCATCTAGGATGGCCAAGGTGTTAGCTTAAACATTCTAGGATTGAGGGACATGTGTAACTTCTAGATGATATGGTAACTGGGCTGTCATCCAGTGGGAACGTTCTAACAGTGGTATGAGGTTTTCCTTTCTATCGACGTAGTCACCATTGATCTATTTGTAAACTAATTCAGAGTCCACTTTCACATGAAAGTGGGGGAACATCAATCTCGAGGGCTAGATCAAGGACAGTGACGAGAGCCCGGTACTCTACCTCATTATTGATAAAAACTTTTGAAAACAAAAATGAATATGGTAGAACATCTTGTGTTGGAGTGATGAGGACGATACACAGGGTGACTCTATGGAGTCTGGGGTCATTGAGTCTTATACCGATAGGGGTTCAGGAAGCGACATCAATGTGAATTTTCCAACACATAATGGATTCTTATACTAAGAAGATTACCTCATCAAGAAAATCAGGATCCAATGGCTGGTCCGTGGGAGCTAGATGGGCGAAAAGGAATTCTGCCAATGCATGTCCCTTAACAGCCTTATTGGGGGGGAACCTGATGTCGAACTACTAGAAGATTACTTCCCACCGAGCTCGATGGCCTATCAACAGGGGTGGTTTAGGATGTACTTTAGATGATCCCCTCTGGACACCAGCAGTATATTTTGGTGCTACATGTTATGTAACAATTTCTACAATGAAAATAATAGCGTAAGGTGTCTCTTCTCGATAAGGGAGTATTTGGTCTCTCTATTGAGAAGCATGCGTCTGAGATAGTATAGACTGTTCTCAGTTCCCTCGTTGTTCTTATGGGCGAGAAGGGCACCGAGATATCTCTCTAGGTCGGTCACATAATGGACCAAAGACATTCCAAAAATGGGTGGCATCAGGATCGAAGGCCACAACAGGTACTTCTTGATTTCCTTGAAAGTAGTCTGACATTCCTCTACCCACTGATAGACATTTCCTTTCTTTGTCAGCCAAGAAAAGTGATTAAACTTTCTAGAAATATTCTATATGAATTGGTGTATGTATGAAAAGTGGCCTTGAAAGACTATAAGCTCATGAATATTTCTTGTAGGAGACATATGTCTGAGGTCCTTAATCATCTCCAGATCGATCTCAATGCCCCTATATCTAACATCAAAACCGATAAAATTTGAGAAGGTTACCCCAAAAGCACACTTCAATGGGTTTCTCTTCAAATATTAAGAACGGAGGAAGCTATACACATTCTCAAGGACTTTTATATGGTCCTGATGCTGGTGAAATTTGACCACCAGTTCATCCAAATATCATTACACCAATGTCTTGAGGATCGGCTTAAATATGCAGTGCATGGCAGGTTGATAGTTGTCACCTGCATTCATTAGACCGAAGAGCATTACATGGAAGCAAAAGGTTCCTTGTGGTGCCCTGAAGGCTGTATAATCTTTATCCATGTGGGCCATTCAGATATTGTTATGACAAGAATTCCTATCCATAATGTTGAGGGCCTAGAACACAATTGTAGCATCAATCAACAACTCCGTCACAGGAAGGGGAAAAGCATCCTTCAGACAGTGACTATTGAGATCCCAGAAGTGGATGCAGACTCTAATCTATCAGCTCTCCTTCCTAATGGGAACAATTTTGAATAATCATCTAGGTTACTAGAACTCCTTGACAAACTTTTATCTAATGGTTTTATCATCTTCATCCTTGCCCTTGTCATCATTAGAAGGGTGCATTTTTTGGGAGCCTGTTTCAACTCACAATGAATTCCTACAAGGCCGAGGTGGTGTATGACAACCAAAGGATCTAATCCTGGATTCGAGTCATAACTCCAGGAGAATACATCATGATGTTGCTTCAGGAAGGAAACATACTTTAGATTCTCTTTGACCGACATAGCGACTCTGATCAATGTGGGTTTTGAATCCGTCTCTCTATTGAGGTTCACTTGTACGAATTCATCAACCATTGCAGAGATTCCCTCTTCAAAAGAGGGAGGTTAATCTTCCAAATCTTCTTCATCTATTATGGAGGAGGTATCCTTGGAAGTAGGAGATTCCATTGAGTCAATATTTCCTGATGGGAATCTAGTTCTAGCCTGAGCGGCTGTAGACACTGCATTGGGGGACTCCTGTGCTTCCAAAACCATAGTAATGTAAGATGATGACTCGATCCCATCTAGTCTTCGGCCCAAGGGGCCACACGTGAAGATATAAAAGTAAAAGTGGAGCACTTTCTTGATTTGGTTTATCCCAGCCTGGCGAAACAATCATGTATGACATGTTGTCATTTTCATGGGGTGGGCATCCTGATATCTTATGTGGGTAGCGGCTCTGGGATCACCCAGGCCTGATTCGTGTAGGAATACGTGCTGATATTCTGGCGTCACATAGAATTGGGAATTTTCTCCCAAATTAGTCCAGAAACAACGAAGCACTACCCCATATCTAGGTTCATAGCCTCAAATTGGTGGACTGTAAAAATATAGGCATCATCCAGGTCTTCTCACAGGTCAGTCATAGTTGAGTAATGTTCATCCTCATTAGCTTGAATTTGCTTGTCCTTTATCTTGTAATATTCGACATCTAGATATTAGGAATCACAAGAGGAAAAGGAAGATTTGTCTGCTTGGAATAAAACCAATGGATCATTAAGAGAGTACTTAAGGCACTGGTGATACGATGAATGGATCGTCACATGCAGGTGAATTCATGGCCTGCCCATCAACACATTATAGGTGGTGTCCTATGATACAACCACAAACTCGGTGCTAGCTACCAGGCCCCCAAACTGGGTCTTCAAGTGAATATTTCCAAATGGTGTATGTTCCATCCTATCATAACCTTGTATTTCCATGTCATAGGGACTCATATTATCCTTGAACAGTCTTATTTTTTGAGGTGTTTGGGTCAAGATTAGTTTAATCCTAGAGTCTATGTCGACAAGATAGCGATGAACCTCCACACCATTGAAGTGTTCGGTGATGTACGACGGAAAGATGTGCCCATGTATGGGGGAACCTTCATCTTCTCTAGATAAATAGATTATAGCATGGATTTCTACATGCTCATACACCTGCGCATGGAATGCTTCTACAACTATTACCTCCGTCTCAAACTGGAGGGGGATTCATAACGCTTCTGCGAGGGACTCACGCATATACACTAACATGTGACGGAATGTTGGAATTATGCTTAATGATATCATACTTCTGTTCCATGAATGATATTATGAATACAAGAGGGCATTCTACGACAGGGGGTATGATGGTCACTTCTAGCTGAATTGGTGGCTAGATGGTGCTGGGAATGTCCCGCTGCTCGCTAGTCAAAGCTTGTGGAGTGACTACCGAATGTGGGATAGATTAATGAGGCCTATTCATAATAGTGTGTGGCTAATCAAGAAGTAGTTAGGATGGCTCTGCTTGTTCAAGTAAAATGAATGATGGTGAAGGCAGACCTGATGGCACCATTTGAGGAGGTTATGCATGCTGATCTCTACATTGGGCCCGCTGTCCATTTTTGGTGGCGTGCACAGCCTGGCAGGAACTAGTGACTGAGGAACTCCAATGACCCATATAGCCATGGATCCTTCAAAGACGGTGACGACTAAGGAAGTTAGAAGGATCTGTTTGGCTCTCCTCACCGTCAAAAATCGTGTATGGGTTTACTAGCTCAACGGTTTTACCCAAAGCATACCCTCGATCATCACTTGAAGAATCCTCCACTAATAGATAGATTCTAGGGGGAATAACCATCTCATGGGACATGAAATCACTGTGAGTATGGGATGAATATGTCATCAGTGGGGGGCTTTGTTATCCCTTGCGTCGATGATGCGTACTCTTCAGAGAGGAGGGAGGATAAGACGTTGACGCAAATGTAGTAGCTATGGGTGACGCAATTATTTATGAAGGCCCAGGTCAATTAAGTCATGCATGAATAATACCATGGACATGGGAAACTTCATTACGAGCCATATAGTCTTCATTCATCTAGGACCAACAGTTTGGAACCTGATGCCACTCACCTTTGTTGTCACTATTATTGTTTGGATTCATGAATAAACATGCCACTTATGCCAAAGCAGGGGCTAATCTAAATATGTTGTTATCAACCTATTCTTGAAGCTAGTATTTAAACAAATATAACTACTTGAGGGTGTTCCCTATGATCTGGTGATAGGGGCAGTAGTTGGAGCGATCAGTGAGATCCACCTCTTCAGGAATCCTACATTCTGGAAACTGTAGAATGTCATATTCCAAGGCACTTAGGAAATAACTGAGGATCTGAACCTCATTAATGAGTAGGTCTGATTTCTCCTATCCAAGAAGGGGGCTCTGGGAACTTGGCCTTGATGATGGGCTATAAGAGCCTGTCGAGGAGGTGGAACCTATTTATCTCACCTAGGTGGTGGAGGCGCATTACACGGGGGAGTCTGCCAATTTTGAGGTGGGCGCTAATGGGCCGGAGGATACTCCTAAGGTGGAGGACCTCTATGAGTCTTTGGAGGTAGCAACAATGGTAATAAATCCAGTTTCTTGGGGGCTCTATTTGGTCCACCGTGGCTGGATTATCTCTAGCAGCTCTTCTCACGGAAATCACAGGAGGCAATGGGCGTGTCTGTTTGGCCTGTTGCAAGGATTCCCTTAGACGATGGGCCTTATTAGAGAAATCATGGAATTACTTAAGGTAATTATCTATAATGAGAGAGGGGGACAATTTAATTTTCTCATTCACAACACAAAGTTTCATTAGTTGTTCCTGAGTGAGCAGCATATTCCAGGATTATGTGAGGCCTTTCTATTGGGCGAAAATGTTCACAACGTGCTCTTCAGGCCACTGCTTTCACATGAAGAGGTCTACAATAATCATATTTTAGGTAGCTGAGATGAACTACTAAAGGAACTACTGATGAAGATATTCTAATCCAGTGACTGGTCTGATGGGTAGCTAGTTGTACCAGAAAAACGTAGGCCCTTCCATTGTCTATAAAAACACCAGAGTTTGGTGGCATCTTACGTTGTTGGAGTTACTTGAATGGGTCTTCACCTTGAGATGAATTTATCCACATGATATAGTGGGTCACTCATCCCGTTAAAGGGGGAAATGATAGGGTTTACAAAACATGGGAGAGTTGGCATTTCATCCACCCATACCAGATGTGGTTTACCATCAGGTGCTATTGCGATATATCGAGTTTCCAATGCCTCGAGGCAAGAAATGAGAACCACTATTGGATCATCTGGGTGGGGATTCCTATCTTGATGAGGGTCCATGACCACCAGTGCATTGGAAGGTTCTTCAACATGATAAGAAGGAAAAGCGGCTCGTGGAGCAGATTGTGGGATGACTTGCAGTGCGGCTGGGGGAACCTAAGCTGGATCCTGAGGATTATCACACCGCTCAAGTGGATTTGATGACGCATATCATTCCCTATTGACATAAGATCTGGATTCTACCCTATCTATGAGGGCGGGATGGTCAGGGTCACCCGGAGGCAACTCATCGAGGGATTGTTGTACCTGCCCTTGGTGCCCCGAGTGATGATCACCATAGTATGGCCGACGCTCTGTGGCACGTTCAGCAAGGAGGTCATCTACCATCATTTTTTTCACCACAATCTGTTGGTTCAACATGTGTTTTTTTGGATAATTTTAGTCATCTGCACTAAGACAGACATGTCAATGGGTTTGACAGCCCCAAAAAAATCTTTATCTTTATTGGGATTCCGGATGAGGACTAATGCCTTGGTGGGCACAGAAAGACCCTCTAGATTTCTCTGATGGCGAGTAACCCTTCCTAGTAAATTTAATATATGTGGAACTCCCCCAGATATAATTTCATTCCAAGGAGATTTGTCATTGTCTCTTCCTTTGATAGATCGTCCATGTTAACCGTGACTCTCCCTAGAGTCATATCCTTAATATCACATAGAAATTCAGGATGGCGCTGGATAGAACTGAAGTGGAGGAAAGTGTACTTCCCCCAACCATGGACCAAAATGTGGGGGGAATCCACTTTTATAACTTTTCGGAGCACCTAAATGCTCTGAATGCATCATTTCTGGAGGGTCTGATGGCGACTGGGTGACTCAAATTGTTAGGCCATAGGGAGTTCATCCAAATCAACCATGCAGCTTTGCTGGTCAATATATTTGATGTGTGTTTGACTGTTGGGGTAACCCACTCACCGATAAAGTAGACAGAAGTGTGTTACCCATATGGTTTGGAAATGGAACACAAATTCATCCTGGGTTAGCAATTCCGGGGTACTGATGTTTGTGGTTCTGATTGGACAAAACATCACTGAGAAATGATCCGATGTAAGGATGTCGCAAAGGCTTCTTGGTTCAGAATGATAATCTGGCCCTTGGTTTCCCCATTCATCAACTAGGGTTAGTTTTGGGACCAGAAACGACACTTAATCAGATCACTGAGATGGTAGACTGGCAGGTTGAGAATATGATGAACGAGCTAACAAGCCGCCACATCTTGGGATGTCCATCGATTAATGCAACGACTGTGCCACCCAATCTCGGTTAGAAAGACTGGCAACCAAGGAATCTAGTGCAGGGGATACAATTACTACTGGTATGTCAATCTATTGTTCATATTCTACTGTTCTCTAGAACAACTCTCAATGATCTCTAGTGAAGCGTAGAATAACCCTGTTGACGATAGTGGGGATTACATAGCCATGCCCCGGGAAGGGGCCAAATTTTCCTCCGCTTCGATGCATCCATGGAGGGAGGTTGTAATCCGGAAAACTTACCATTCTAGAAGGATGAGGCTAATATTCCTCATTATGGCCCTAACCCATGACACATAAGATCGAGGTGAGGGTTCCATTGTCGGGTTGCATTCCACTTTGGAATATGAGAAGTAGACGAGATTAATTGCAGTATGAATATTCTCGGTGTTCTTTTTATGGAATTAGTGAACTTACATCCTACTCTAGGACGGATCTACAAGATAGGGTAGGTTTTATTCTTGAGGAGGACCTTGGGCTGAACCGATGTGGGGCGGAGAGAACATATGCCTGGATGACCTGGGATGTAAGGAGAACTTGGAAAAATGTCATAGGTAACATAGGGAGGACCTCTGTGTCCACTGGATCGTGTGCAGATGGAGTCTCCATGGAAAGTTTTGGGGCAGGTAGGACCTCCACTAGAGCTGGTAGGAGCATAAGCAAGGCCTCCATGCTTTTTTTCTTTAGCAGTGATGGTACGATGAGCGTCCTCATACTTGTCGGGCTGAACAGGGGTAGGACCTCCATGTTGGGTCCCCATGAAGTGACGCAAACCTCCAATTCTCTGATTGCTAGGATGAGGTGGATCTTTGTCGGCTGCTGTATAGAAACGGGGTAGACCACCACACTAACGGTTGACCCAATGTGTTGCATCTTCATACTGGAAACCTGTGACATGAGGAATGGCTCCATACTTGGGATCATGGGTGCGGTAAAGGAATTTGTATTCGGTTTCGATGTTTTGATGAGGACCTTCACTCTGATTTTTGGTAGCATTCTGAGGACATCCACACTGATCATGGGAGAAAGACAGACCTATTCTCTCATTTATAATGGTACGGGGAGGACCATTGTAGTGAATGTCCACTCTATGGGTCAGCCCGCAACAAACACCACCTGTGTTGGTGACAAGGAGAGTCAACCTAGAAAACCCATGGGGTGGTTGGGGTCTCGATATGAGCTAGGTGTAGGTGTTCCCATACTCAGAATAAATACGGGACTAGCGGTATGCTCCAGTAGTGGCATAGGACACATTAGTCGCTGATGTTGACACCCCTCAGCAGTCATTCTCCTCAGCCTACACCCGACGTTGGCATTGGGTTAATCAGATTAGGGCTAGTGGTGTAGGAGCATATCTCGCCTTCTCCAAAGTTTGTATGTCCAGGTGGCATTGGTGATGTAGCTTGGTTAGATTCCTATTTGGGAGCCCCTATAGCGGGATCAAGGCTAGGCGGGTCCAGACATCCCTCACCTCATTGGCATAGGGGAGGGAGTCATCAAATCATTTTGGGGAGAGGGGGTGTGGTCACCCAACATCCGTGGACATGGAGGCTGCCATGGGGGAGATGAGACTACGCGAGATTTCCGCATTGACATTACCCCTACCCCTGAGTCGATGGGGGGTGGTGATTGGTTTCTTATCATGAAAATGTGGGTCATACAAGGTAGGGATATTTAACCATTAGTGCTGAAAGAAGGAAATCTACGTCTAGTGCTGCAGTGTCATTCCATCCTCAATGGCCAGAAAAAAGGATCCATGCTGACAACTTCACAGACTGAGATTTCCAACGTTCAACTGCCCTAATTTTTGGTGAGTTTCACACCAGGCCAACTATTTTATTGTCTAGACCTATCCTCAGATAACTAGATATGATGACATGTTAATCCACAGACGTCTCGAGCACTACTTATATCCACATTGAGGAGAATAATTTCAGGTCAGGTTCAATATTTCTATTTCTTATTCATTTTTCGGAGCATATATCCGTCCGTTGACGATGATGCGCTGGCTGTTTCCCCACATTCCTATTTTCCAAAGGTAGGCGGCCTCCATCACTTATTCAGGGATGTTTTCTCCATGATTGAAATGGGGTGATGGGATTTCGGTTCCTCCTTCCGTGGATTCATCCATGGTACTCGTTTCCAAGTCCGGGTCTCCCTCATATACTTTAGAAATTGATCATGATACTCTTCCCAGTTCCATGCCTTTATGGAGATTGGTTAATTATGCTACTTTTTTTAGGACATTCCAAGGGATTTAGTCAGGGAAGCAAGCTTCAGTCAAGGGAGTAGTCACGCTGGACATCACTAGAATTTCTGGACGTTGGAACACTAATGCATATGTGTTTCTTCCCCATATGATAGGGCTTCTTGAGGTCATGGAATCCCATTGTATCCTATGTAGAATGTGGGGGATTTTATGCCATAGGAATGCCTCTATGGTTTTCCTCCACTTCACATGTTAAACACAGGGTATGTCGTGAGTTTAACGTCTAGAGGAAACAGATCAGACGGATTGGAACACTGATTAGAGTAGATCAGATGTGTGTGACCCTCGGAGGGAACATTGATGTTGGGGATAACACATGATTAGTTAGTCAATTACTACTAGGATCAGTGAGAATGTGGGTTACAAGATCTCACTCGGATGTGGTGACCCAGTTAAGAATCAGGATAGATAAGAATAATTGAGTGAAGTGGTTTTTGGATGAGATGGAGTCACCGTGAGGATGATAGTGATGTTGGGATTGAGCCTTGAAGAGACTTCCTATGTAACCTCATGTCATGGAAACATAGTCCACATAGTTCTATGTAGTGATGGGGCACTAAAGGAGGGGAACCATGATAATGAACATATGGATGGGACCCGAAATATGTAGAACCACTGGGTTGGGGGATGAACTTTCCGAGACACATAGTCTCGAGGGAGAGAGGCCATGATGGGTCAACATTGATGGTCTTAATCAATAGTGTAACACCCCGACCACAGTTACCTAGAGTCGGTGCATTATTACATAACATTGGCATGATCACAAAATATAAAGTCTCGAAAGTCCGATTAGTTTAGTATCCTTGGAAACACTAGATACATTCATAAATGTTACATTACATCATAAGGTGAAAAAACTACAATAACATAGTCTTCATAGTCCACACCCATATCCCCTTCAGACTATCCCTGAAGGTCAGTCATAAAATATTTCTTCACATCCTGGGAAAAATAAAACATAGAAAGGGGTGAGCTCTGATGCTCAGTAAGGATAACAATATAGCAGAAACTTTCATAAATAAACATAAACATTTAAGGGAATGTATAACTAAAACAAAATCCTTTTAAACTTGAACTTCAGCATAATATGAAAAAAAAAATCAAATAATTCCATTTACTTATTCACATGGATATTCTACTAGTCGAATAATCACATGCAATATCAATAACAACTTTCATAATAATGGAATGCATAATGCCAGACTATCATAACCACGTAGCCAAGGCCTCGTGCCAAGACTACAAATAAGATTTTGTCAAGGACTCGTTCCAAGACACTAGTTTGTCTCATGAGACCAACCGATGCATTGAGGAGCTATAGCAGTCTCCACCTGTCACTTATTAAGTCCAACGCAATCCCCATATGAACAGGTTTAAACATATCATAAACCATAACATAATCGTATCACATAAAACATGCATAAAGGAAACATAACATTTCCACATTTCAATCATAAGATATCAATACAACACAATAATATAATAAAACCATTTTCAATACCAAAATAAAAGAAAAGTAAATCTTGGTATTTATTTTTCATTTTTTTTAAAAAAGTTATGGCTTGTAGAGGAAGACGAAACTCAAATAATGGTCACGGCGGTGGAGAAGTCATTGTCGCCGCCGCATACATACGACAAAAAAACATTCCCTTTTGTCATTTAGTAAATGAATTATATAAAAAAGATTCCTTTTGAATAAATGTAAAATTCAAAGGGTATTATACACCATAGAAAAGAAAGTTGTGTATAAAACAAAATATGCCTCAATGAAAGGAGATTGAGACGAAGTCCCTTACCTCATGTCAGACTTGACTAGATCATTCTTTAACCTCCTGAATAATTACCAAGATTTAATTTCTACTTCCTTAAGAACCTTTTTCAAGTTCATTATTCCTTTTACATCACTTATTTCCATGTTATGAACATTATGTAATCATTTAATTTAATAACGGTCGTTTTGTCGATCCTTGGTACTTGAGTCAAAAATAAACTTCTTATAATTTCAAGTTGTTCATGTTGTAAAATATCCATTATATCCAGAATTATTTTTATGATGTAGATATCATATATATCATATATATCCACTATATATATGAATTTATAATATAACAAAACATTTAGAGGTAAGAAATGAAATGCACCGTTCATGGAGACGGTAAGCCGTACGTACGCATGAACACTACTTTCATTTCTATTTCGTATTTAATAGAATGAAATCATAATGATATAAAGGTATATGATAATTCTAGTATAATATAATATATAATATAATTTACTCCATCCTTTATACATCTCTCATATGGCATTAACTATTCAAATCACTTTGAGGGGGCAGTAGTCCGCACTTCCTAAAATGAAATTACCCCATTTACCAATAATGGAAGTCATAAAGGTATGCCATAAATGAAAAATACAGAAGAATAAGTAAAAAATAAACATAATATATATCATATATAAATATAATTACATCTTAATGGCCACCATGAGCGGTGTTAAAATAATATTGAACAATCATCTTTTCGTGAGGCAGTAATTCGCCACCCACATAAACAGTATGTTCTTTAACCATTAGATGAAGGTGTGTGTAAGTGTAAATAAAATACCCCTCATAACAACATCCTAGTATATTTAATATACTGGTTTTGTTACAAAATAATGTAATAAAAATAGTTTAAGGGGTTGAATAAGCAAAATAAAACAAAAGAACATAAGAGAAGACATTACATTAAAATCGGGTAACTCTTTTTGATTTGAGCCAAAGGCTTCCTTGGGAACACTTCTGCCCAACGTGAGGCTTCTAGGAGTAAGAGAGGTAAGTTTAGAGAGTATTGTTTCTGAGGTTGGACGATCCAAATGGATTTGATGGTGTTAATAATGTGGTAGAGGTGGGGGCCTTTTATAAGAGGAGAGGAGGGGCACTCTTGGAATGTAATGAAATGCTACATTATTATGAAATTCATTTCAGATTTTACAGGTACCAAAATGATATATTTCTATTATAAGGTGATAAGGGTTCGAAATATACTCATCCAATAGGTTTTTGACAAGTTTAAGTCTTATATTGTATATTATCGTTTCATTTTATTAAAATCGTTAATTAATGAGGTAATCGCTCAATCATCATGGTGTGATAAATAAATTTCTTTATTTAATGCCTAAAAATTATAAAACAATTACCATGATATAGGAACGTTTTTTATCTTTCTAATTACTATTTATAGTCTAAAAGATTATTTACATAGACAGAACTAAAATTGTTTTACTTGGGTGATACATACTTTGTTTATACTTTCCCTTTAAAAAAATAATATAATAAAAGTTCACTATCACCCAAAAGTGATTCCATGGGGTCCCAAAGTTTGGTAAAAGGAATACCATGGTTGTCCATGACACAAAAAGTAGCATTAGGACACATTTTAGGGTCATTTGTTATTATTATGATATTATTTTATTACCCTTAACTACCTGATAACTAATTAATCACGATAATTAAAGATAATTATCGTTGTTTCTATTTATAATGTAAAAAAACAAAAGTGTCTTAATTACATATTTTAGACCTTATGATTCCAAATATGGAATCCATTTTACCTAATTCAAACCACATAAATTTTAGTAATTAATTTAGAAATTATTCCTGCTGTCAAAACAAATAGCATTTTTAAGAAACAATATCAATCAAAAGATTGACAATTGTTTATGTCCAATTTGAAATTGAAATTAATAATAATGACCACCATTGGATAAAATGGTAAAATTATATTCTAATTATAATTTATAACCACTCAATAGTTTAATTTATCACTATAAATTATTTTTATTAAAAAATTTGTTTTTAAGTATTTTCACTATTCATCGAAAATTGGAAGTTCTCAGAAAAATACAAATAATTCTACATAGGCTAATTTTGATATTCCGAATCCAAAAAAGAAGTCCATTTTGAAATATAGAAGTTCTATAATTTCAAAAAGTGGGTATTACTATTCATAACAGCTACATTGGTTGGTGGCAGTGTGTTTGAATCTCGAACTTGTGTACAATGCAAGCTATTGCATTATTGAAAGAGAAGCGTACCATGGAATCTTGGGGTGTTACATTCTACCATCCTTAAATAAATTTCATCCTCACAATTTGAAAATGTTCTTCGATAATAAAAGTTTGAAAATAGAAAATACAATTGTGGAAAACCCGCATCAGAAATAAGGTTAATAAAATTTAGCCTTAATAGGAGGGAAAGAGAAATGAAAAAGTCACCACCAATTTATGATCTCTATTTGGAGAACATTGGTGGAAATTATAGACACATAATTGGAGGGAAAACATAAATATTTTTAGGAAGTGATTGAGGTCATCAATCACAAACAAGTGTAAAATTGAGGGCCTCAAAGCCTTCAATCTATGGTGATTTAAAATGTCATCACTTCGACAAAACATATGGGAATATGATAACAAATTTTTTTAATATACCTTTCTTAATATTTAAGAATTAATTTATTCATAGAATAAGTGAGGGTTATACATATATATATACTTTACAAGCTGAGTTTCAACCTTCAACTAATTTCTACCACAAATTCATCATTCACTCAAAAAGATAATCGAAATAAAAAAAACTATATTTATCTTAATTGTACAAGGTTCCAAATATTAACACATACCATTTAGATTAGGAATACAATTTCGTAATAAATAGGGAAATCTTGTAGGCTAGTGGTAGGTAATAAAGTCCTATCGCACCATGGTTGTGGGTTTGATTCCTGCAACTTTGTCTGACGTGACGAGTTATCCCCCGACCCGTAGGTTGTTCCATTCCTAAAACTATAATATTATAATATTCCAAAAATAATCTTCATAAATGTTTTAACCTTAAACAATTATATCCAAATTTTAAATTAATCTATTCCAACCTTTATAGTTATCTAAAACTCTCAATCCAAATTTTATAAGGAAGGTAAATACAATGATGATCCTTTTTGGACATAATAACATTTGAATACCTTCATCATGTATTTTTATAAAACCTTGAAACATCCTGAATTACCATAAATACTAATTGATTACATTCATGATCCCTTATTCCTTATAGAATACTAGATATACTCTTTCTATCCAAAAATGTATACAAATCATTAATTGGCTTCAAAGAAGTCAAGAATATCCAATATAATTTATCAAAATCAATCATGTATTATTAAAAAATCACTATCCTGGTATCAGAACCATATTCTGGATTATCTTTCTCTCAACCATATATTTTCAAAATATTTAACCTGCTATTGAGTCACTTTTCTTGGTTCCACAAAATCTCAAGTACTTAATGAAATAGTACTTCAGTAAAATCCTTATATACTCCATAATTATTATAACCAATACATAGTTGATACAACACTCAAATGACATAATTTTCTAATAACAACATAAGAAAACTAATCATTCATCCTCATTTATGGTAGTATAATAACATTAATATTCTCCTATAGCATCATTTGGGTCATACTCTGATGATTTGGACATTGGTTTTTGTAGTGTCCCCACTCTTTCTAGATGAAGCATTGTACAGTAGAAAACTTTTTCTTACCCTTATAGTCACGCACTTGGTGTCCTTTTTCTCCACACATATAACAATCTCACATCCCCTGCAAGCAAGTTCCAAGGTGTTTCTTCCCAAAGTTATCACATATTTGAAAATTCTTCTTTTCCCTCTTCCCTTTATACATATTTCTCTATTCCATCCTTTTCTTCTGTTGCTTCCCTTCAAATCCATAGGACTCAGAAAATTATTTAATTATCTTATTAACACATCATACTATTTCTTCATATGTTGAGAATACATGGGAGACTATTTAACTTCTAAATGTTGGCTTAATACCCTGAAAGATATGATCCTTTTTACTATTTGGATCATATGTATTGCTGGAGTTCACATTCCTTCTACTGGGCGCCATTTCTATACAATGGCATAAACTAGGTCAGTTTATGAATTGCAATGAATAATTCCAAACTTGTAAAATATTTAACATAAATTGAAACATTTATGGATATAATCCATAATCATAAAGATGTTTTCTTTGAGGAAGTATATACTCATAAACCCTTCATAATGGTTTGTAAGGAAAATGAGAATTATCCAAAACATATCCCCCAGGAGTTCCGTAACCAAGAGTGAAGCAAGTCCCGTTGCCGTGCACCAGTTCCCGTTCAAGTCTTGCACAATGTGGTGTTTTAGGGTTTTACCCCTATGTACATATTTACTAGAGATACCTCTACCTGCTCGTATCTAGATAGGGGTGTATTTCTTGGAAAACTCAAAAAATCTCTATAATACCAAAATTCTAGGAAGTTCTTCTATACTAATCCTCAAAGTCTATCTTATGGCTATGTTCTCTAATCATAGTTTATCTAAATATAGCTTCCAAGGTTACTACTAAACTGCCTCTGATACCAACGGTAATGCCCCGACCCCAGTTACCCAGATTCGGTGCATTATTACGTAACATTGGCTTGATCACAAAAGATCAAGTCTTGAATGAACGATTAGTTTAATAGCCTTGGAAACACTATATACATTAGTAAATGTTACATTATAACATAAAGTGAAAAACTAAAATAACATAGTCTCCATAGTCCACACCCATATCCCCTTCAGACTATCCCTGAAGGTCAGTCATAAAATATTTCTTCACATCTTGGGAAAAATAAAACATAGAAAGGGGTGAGCTCTGATGCTCAGTATGTATAACAATATAGTGGAAACTTTCACAAATAAACATAAACATTTAAGGCAATGTCTAACTAAAACAAAAGCCTTTTAAACTTTAACTTATGCATAATATGGAAAAAGTAAAATGAAATAATGTCGTTTACTTATTCACAAGGATATTCTACTAGTCGAATAATCACATGTAATATCAATAACCACTTTTATAATAATAAAATGCATAATTCCAGACTATCATAACCACGTAGCCAAGGCCTCGTGCCAAGAATAAAAATAATATTTTGTCAAGGCCTCATGCCAAGACACTAGTTTGTCTCATGAGACCTACCGATGCATCGAGGAGCTATAACGAGCTACACCCGTCACTTATTAAGTCCAATGCATTCCTCATCTGAACTAGTTTAAACATATCAAAAACCATAACATAATCATATCACATAAAACTTGCATAAAGGAAAAATAAAATTTCCACATTTCAATCACAAGATATCAATAAAACACATTGATATAATAAAACCATTTTCAATACCAAAATAAAAGAAAAGTAAAACTTGGTATTTATTTTTCATTTAAAAAAAATACGTCTTGTAGAGGATGTCGAAACTCAAATAATGGTCACGGCGGTGGAGAAGTCATTGTCGCCGCATACGTACAACAAAAAAAATCCCTTTGTCATTTAGTAAAATGCTTCATATAAAAAAGATTCATTTTTATTAATTGTAAAAGTAAAAGGGGTTTATACACCGTATAAAAAAATGTTGTGTATAAAACAAAATATGCCTCAATGAAAGGAGACTGAGATGAAGTCCCTTACCTCGTGTCCGACTTTACTCGATCGTTCTTTAACATCCTGAATAATAAACTACAGTTAATTTATACTTTATTAAGAACCTTTTTCAAGTTCATTATTCCTTTTACTTCACTTATTACCATGTTATGAACATTATTTAATCATTTAATTTAATAACGGTCGTTTTGTCAATCCTTGGTACTTGAGTCAATAATAAACTTCTTATAATTGCAAGTTGTTCATGTGGTAAAATATCCATTTTATACAGAATTATATTCATGATATATATATCATATATATCAAATATATACAGTATATATATGCATTTATAATATTACATAACATTTAGAGGTAATAAATGAAATGCACTGTTCATGGAGACGGTAAGCCGTACGTACGCATGAACGCTACTTTCATTTATATTTCTCATTTAATGGAATGAATTCATAATGATATAAAGTTATATTATAATTCCTGAATAATATCATATATAATTTCATTTACTCCATCCTTTATGCGTCCCACATATGGCATTAAAGATTCAAATCACTTTGATGTGCCGGTAGTCCGCACATTCTAAAATGAGATTATCGCGTTTACCCATAATGGAAATCACAAAGGTATTTCATAAATAAAAAATACAAAAGTATAAGGAAAACATAAACATAATATATATCATATATAAATATAGTGACATCTTAATGACCACCATGAGAGGTGTTAAAATAAGATTGAACAATCTTCTTTTTGTGAGGCAGTAATTCACCACCAATAGAAACAGTATGTTCTTTAACCAATAGACGAAGGTGTGTGTAAGTGTAAATAAAATCATTTTCATAACAATATCCTAGTATATTGAAGACACTTTTTTTGTTATAAAATAAAGTAAAAAAATAATTTAATGGTTTGGAGAAGAAAAATAAAACAAAAGAACATAAGAGAAGAGATTACCTTAAAATCGGGTAACTCTTTTTGATTTGAGACAAAGGCTTCCTTGGGAAGACTTCTGCCCAAATATAGGCTTGTAGGAGTAAGAGAGGAAATTTTAGAGAGTATTTGGGCAGAGTTTGGTGGAGCCAAATGGTGTTGATGGTGTGAATAAGGTGGTAGAGGTTGGGGCCTTTTATAAGAGGAGAGGTGGGGCACTCTTGAAAAGTAATGAAATGTTACATTATTATGAAATGATTTTCGGATTTTAAAGGTCCCACAATGATATATTTCAAGGATAAGGTGATAAGAGTTCTAAATATACTAATCCAATATGTTTTTGAAAAGTGTATGTCTTATAGTTTACATTATCTTTTCATTTTATTTAAATCGTTAATTAATGAGGTAATCGCAGCATCATCATGATGTGATAAATAAATTTATTTATTTAATGCATAAATATTATAAAACAATTACCATGATGTAGGGAATTTTTTTACCTTTCCAATGACTATTTATAGTCTAAGAGATAATTTACACAGACAAAACTAATTTTTTTTTAATTTGGTGATACATACTTTGGTTATACTTTCCCTTTAAAAAAATAATACAATAAAATGTCACTATCACCCAAATGTGATTCCATGGGGTCCCAAAGATTGGAACAAGGCATCCCATGGTCGGACATGACACAAACAGTAGAATTAGGACACATTTTGGGGTCATTTGGTATTATTGTGATATTATTTTATTACCCTTAACGACCCGATCACAAATTAATCACGATAATTAATGATAATTACCATCGTTACTATTCATAATGTCAAAAAAAACAAAAGTGTATTATTTACATAATTTGGACCTTCTGATTCCAAATATGGAATCCATTTTACCAAATAAAAAACATAGAAATTTTATGAATTAATTTAAAAATTATTCTCGCTGTCAAAACAAATAGCGTGTTTTTAAGAAACAATATCTATCAAAAGATTGAAAATTATTTATGTCCAATTTTAAAGTGAAATTAATTCTAATGACCAGCATTGGATAAAATGGTAAAAGTATATTCTAATTATACTTTAAAATTACTCAATAGTATAATTTATCACTATAAATTATTTTTATTAAAAAAGATGTTTTTAAGTATTTTTCACTATTCATCAAAAATTGGAATTTCTCAAAAAAATACCTTAAATTCAACATAGTCTAATTTCGATATTATGAATCAAAAAATGAAGTCCATTTTGAAATATAAAATTTATATAATTTCAAAAAGTGGGTTTTACTATTCATAACGGCTACTTTGATTGGTCGCGGTGTGTTAGAATCTCGAACTTGCGTACAATGCAAGCTATTGCATTATTGAAAGAGAAGTGTACCATGGAATCTTGGGGTGTTACACTTAGGGAGGATTCCTATGTATACTAATGGCATGAAATCAATGTCCATGTAGTTTAGGATGGGGCATGGAATCAGGGTCTGCGCAGGGGACATCGACCCAAAGACATGATAGGGCTCACGTGTAGTTAGTAGCCCGGGGTTGGTCTAATGCTCAAGGGGAGGACCAAAGATGTGGTTCCCAATATGGGGGACACCAAATTTTACCAGTGTTTGGGGTTTAACCTCAGGGAGGATTTCTACATACCATGTCAAAGAGACAGGGATAAAACCCACGTAGTTCGTATGAAATCAGGTGATACAACGGCTTAAAGCTAGTTGGGGTTACAACGGGTTACCACTATATAGGGTACAACAGATTACTGTTGATGGGGTACAATGTCTTACTGGTGATACGGTATAGAGGCTTACCACTGATTGGGTATAACGTCTTACCACTTTTGGCGTACAACGACTTAACTTTGATTGGGGAACACGATGGCTTACCATCCATTTGAGGAACACAACATTTTACCATTTATTGGGAAACAAAACTGATTACCATCGATTAGGAAATAAAACAGCTTATCATCGATTGGAAAACACAACATCTTACCGTCAGTATGGGGAACACAACGAATTACCATCGATTGGGAAAAATAATATCTTACCATCGATTGGGAAACACAAATCTTTATTGACAATTTTGATTTGACCTCGGGGAGGCTTCCTACGTACCTTGTCTAGGAGATTAAAATCAAACCCCCCATAGTTCAAATGGGTATAGTTTAACATCTTACAGAACGAGAAGGGTCATGTAGTTTAACTTCTTGCAGGACGAAGGTGGATCGATGTGGAGTGGTCATAATTTTTGGGTGTTGGGATTGAATCTCAGTGAGGCTTCCTACGTACCTTTCCTAGGATACATGGATCAAAGTCCATGTAGTCTGAAATGAGGGATACAATTTAACATCATGCAGGATGAAATGTTGGTCTTGAGCCTTAGGGAGCCTTCCTATGTACCTTTCCAAGGAGACAAGGATCAAAGTCC
Organism: Viscum album; assembly: GCA_963277665.1. Taxonomy (NCBI): domain Eukaryota; kingdom Viridiplantae; phylum Streptophyta; class Magnoliopsida; order Santalales; family Viscaceae; genus Viscum; species Viscum album. Next base: position 680,167,510 of record OY728139.1, on the reverse strand, counting down.
ACATAGTCTGTTATGAGTTGGGGCTTACACGCTAAGGCGTCCCATGAAGGATTCCATGGCCAATGCTTACTCTAAGCTAATGTGAGTCATTCTCGGTGTGAAAAATTGTAGGTAGTAAAGAAATGAAAATCATGTCATGAAAGGTGTGAATATAGTAACTGGAGTGAGGCTTACATGTGGTTATTAGCCCAAAGAGGAAATAGGGGCTTACATGTTGTATGCATCCCAGGGAGATGGAGATTGAGACATAATCCAGGATGGAGGCATGACGGAGACAAAGCCCAAAGGGAGAGGGATGGGGTAACTAAGTTCCATGTTCCCATCTCTACTCTAGCCTTTGGCTTGGAAGAAGAGATGAGGAGTAGGGGTGATACCTTCCACAAGAAAGGATAAGGGATAACACTGAGATGGTTTCCCTTCCCCATGCACAGACACCACTCCAGAAAAGAGGATCTAATTCCATGTGAGGAAGATCTCAATATTTTGGAGATGAGAAGGTATGGAGAATATCCGAGGTGGGGCACCCCATGTATGATACACGGGGTGAGCCCATAGTTTAAAGTCATGTAGCAACGACGATGGTGGTTGGCAGTTTAACTTCATGAATCTCTGATGAGGCGAGTTCACTCCACACCCCTAGGACTTACATAACTGATACCCACCCTTGGGGAAGGGAAGGAATCAACAACACCATGGTGTTGGGGTGTTGTGGACTAATCCACCGAGGGGCCCATGATAGTGTTACTATGTGAAGAAACACTAGCCTTTATCATTCCTATGTGAAAATGCATAAGGATAAGAAATGAAACATGAAACACCTCCTAACGGAACTTGAAATTATTTTGTACAAACCTAGAGGGTCGTACGAGAGTAGGATTTGCGTAGCAATTGGGTACATAGGAAAGGACCGTGTGAAGCTCTGGTTCTTCATATAGTGGAGGGAATTCGCGAAGGGGTATGCTTCACAATGTGGAGTTTCCTAGACATGGAATATGATATAGGTGCATATGGAGGGTTCTTCATTAAGAGGAATGTATTTTTCAAAGTAAAATGTTGAAAATCAAGGGAACCCTGCAAAGAATAGCACTGTGAAACAATGTGCTTTGTGAAGCATAGCGACCCTACCTTAGCATATGGTTAATTTGTGTATGAAAGGTACATAGTGAATTATGAGGGATTTGTGAAGACCCAATTCCCATTGAGGATATCCTTCCATCGCGGTGGCCAATTGGCTCCAAAAAGGGCATCACTACTTGAAGAGGGTTTATATTTGAGCTAAGGAAATGTTACTTCGCAATGCTCAAGAACTAGGAAGAGCACATTTTTCTCACGTTTTCATAGAGCATAATTTTCTTTGAAATTTCAGATAGCATAAGGATAAAGGTTAGATTATGCATCCTTTGGGATCAAGGGGAGCCCGATATTTATTGGTGAGGGGCAACGCGATGCAGGGAAAACTCGGTGTGAAGCCACATGGTTCTCCACGATCAGCCACAGATTGCGTCAAGTTCCTCATAAACATGGAGTCGTCCATCATCCCCTCCTCAGCACGAATCACTTCTAGGTTCTCTTTACAACACTCATAAAGGCTTTCTTCATGTTATGAAGGCTCACAGACGTCAATTCGGATCCCTCTATGGTGCGAAGCTCTTGGTCAATTGCGTCGTAACTGTGGATCCCCCCTTCTCATTACTTTGCAGTAAACACTGAGGGAGATTCATCTTCATGTCGATCGCACTACTACGGGGCTCCATGAATGGTGTGGGGCTAAGGGTCTTCTTGAATGGGATTCACGAGACATCCTCTTTAGAATGGGGTTTCTCTTTGCAACCATTTCCTCTACACGTATTTTGGCACCAACGGAGTTCTAGGTGGAGTTTTATTCATCAACCATGAAGGATGAGAAGAGTTAGGAGCTCCTCTCCCTTCAATAGTAGTGTATGTCAGTGTGGGATCTTGGAATCATGTTTGTGGACCTTCTTCATTTTCCATATCCTCTTTACATATAGGGAGTCTCATACAATATTTCTTGAGGTGAAACACTTTCGTTATATCCATTATGTTGTTACTCCTTTTACATTTCCAAAAAATTTGGGGGTTTAAAAGAATGTAGAGGTGGTCGATCAGATAAACTCATGAGGAGGTCTACCAAGAGTGAGGATCAAACATAGTTTTCAGAGAATATTGGTTTCTATTGGTAGGTCTTAGGTTCTCAGACCATAGAGGTTTTGAATGGTAGGGATTCAACCCCAATAACTTCTTTTTCGGCCTTCCGGGGCTAGTGTTCATTGTGATTTTCATGGGAGATTAATTACTATTTTTTGGTTTTTGGGTTCGTGGTCATATAAAGATCTAGTTTCCCATAGTTTCCCACGCTCAACATCAATTTTGAGTGTAAACATTTCAATAGTATGGATTGCTTGATTTCTCTCCACCGAGGTAAGATAGTATAACAACCCTGCTATTTATTACCCATTTAAATATGATTTATCAAATAAACATTCACTTCATACAACTCTATGGATCGAGATGTCTAGTGTCTCATGAAATTTGGAACATTACCTGAAAACATAAGATATAAAATACAACATCTTTACTAAAAACTTCTTTTACATGACCACAACATTCCTTCCTACATAGCACTGAATGGGATAACCTGAGGACATACAAAAGAAAAGGGTGAGCTGTAAAGCCCAGTATGGGAGTAAGTAAGGCATAACATGAAGTATATAGTACATGTTAGGTAATAGTCATATCAATGGATCACAAGATAATGATGAACATAAAGACATGATATTGTATGAATATCATAACATGAAATTGTGGAAACGATATAAAAAATTATATTATCATGAGCCGGTGATCATTACACCTGTATTAGCATGAGTAACCCCTCATTTCACTTGAATTATCATGATTAAACACTCGTTTTACTTGAATTAGCATGAGTAAACCCTCATTAGATTTGAATTAGAATGAGTGTACACTCAATGAACTTGATTAGAATGAGTAAACCCTAATTTAACTTTAATTAGCATTATTAAACCCTCATTGCACATGGAATTTTGTAATACTGAACATTACCCAATGCATTGGAGCACTGTCAGGGCACAACCTTTATAAACATTCATTGCATTCATAAGTGTGCCACATGGATCATATAACATGGAATCATTCAACATTGTCATTTATTCCACTATAAAGGAATGTGGAATACGTATATAAAATCCTATAATCAATAATTATATTTGAATAAAGGTGAATTCCATTTATATATAAATGGACATGGTAATCACTATATGATGATTTTGGCATGGAAAATTGCAGTGCAATTTCTGCAGGATAACGACGTGACATAAAAATTCATAAAAATGGTCAATGAGAGAGAAAGGGATATCTCATAATATGTACATGAAAATGGAATATATAGGGTTAATATATATATATATATATATATTTATATATATATTTCCTAAAAAATGGAATTTAGAAATATAAGTTGTAACATAATAAAGAAACTAGAAGAAAGAATAGAAATTGAATGACTCTTACGAAATTTGGGCATGGTAACTATTGTACATGGGAGGGATTAATGACATATAAATAAGGAAATAATAATTTAAAAAAAGGAGAGAAGTATGAGGGAGGTTTTAAGTCATACCCAAGAATATTTAATTGATATTAAAAGGGTATAACAACATAAAGAAACTTGAACAAAAATGATAATGGAAGGAAAGCCTAGCGAAACTTTGGCATGGTAATGGGTGTGCTTAATGGATCATAGGGGGATTGATGAGAGTGAACATAAGACCTATTCATATATAAATAAAATGGAAAATTTTATGGTTTTGTAACATCTTAACCCAACATATATATATATATATATATAACTTAAGAAGCATATTGTAAAAGAGTAGCTTGAATGGAAATGAGAAGAGTGAAATACCTAATAAACTTTTGGCATAGAAATAGCTTATTTAAGGGTCAAAATGAGAGAGGATAAATAATAACTCATTAAAATAACATCAATTGGATAGTAATATAATGATTATAAAAGAATCAAATTTTAACTATTATAACTTCCAAGAACTACTTTCAAATAAGATGCTTGAATTTGAAAGGAGGAGAAGAAAGTGAGGATCCCTTACTTGGAAGTGTGATACCAAAGGCTTAAGAGATGATTGAGAGAGGCTTCATGGGATATTTGGGTGAATTTAGAGGATTCTATAAATAGGGTGTTAGAGGTTGGTCGAGCTCCAAATTGATTGAGTGAGAGGAAAGGGATATTGACTGGGTTTATATAGCAAGGGGGATGGAATTCTTTATTATTTAGGTTTTGGACACTACACATCAATCAAATCAAAAACACAAACCATCTCATGGTTTTGTACCTTGTTTTCTGAAAAAGGGGATTTTAATAAAAATATTTTTTAAGGCCTAGGTCAGAACATATTAAAATATTAGGCTTTCTTTTGTGGAGGTGAGTCACACTCTCAAAGTAAATCATTTAAAAATGTTAAAATATTTTATAAGTCTTTAGGGTCCACTAAGGCATTATAAAATTAATCAAGAAAATAAAAAAATAACATTATTTTAAATTTAAAACATATATTGGTAGAAAATACATTTTATAGAATTTTATTACTTCACTATTGGGTCATTATGATGTCATAAAACACATTATATATTTATTTGGTATTTAATTTTTACCCAAAACATCAACTGTATTATAAAATTATGAAAAATTCACTGTTAGATAATTTCAACATCCTGATTCCAATAATAATATTTTTAATTTGAATAATTTTCTAAATATGTAAATTTTATCTTTTAAAATAAAAACCGACATTTACTAAAAATGGACAGGTTTTGAAAAAACAATTCACCTTAATAAAAATAACATTCAACTTTATTAAAATTATATACTCATTTATTATTCATAAAATTAATTTCATAGTTATATTTTTAAAAAAATTAATTATTTAAATAAATCATTAATTCATCAAAATAAATCCTTTAATTAAAAAAATGAATTTTCAATTTTATCGAATTTTTATATAATTCTTATCAAACTAAATAAATAATCTTTTATAGAGTAAAAAAATAAAGATAATCATTGTTCATAATTAAAAGGATTGTTATTATAACACTATTATAATAAAAATAATAATAAAATCATTATTTAATATAATAATTAACATATTTCAAAAAAGTACCATTTTACCTGAAAAGTCAATTTATCTAATTCATTATATTTTCAATAAAAACTATTCTCGTTCATGAATTGATAGAATAAGAATTTTATTTATAAAAGGGATTACATAAATAGTAACTAATACCATGTTACAAAACCCCTTGTAACATCTACATAAGACCTATGGTTTATTTGTGCGATGGTGAAATACTCTTGGGGCGACTCAGATAACATCACTCAGGTGGTAATCTCTATTAACATACACTTATCTCATAGAAGATTCCATTCAATATTAAATAGTTGATGCTCAGCTTGGGCTTGGTCAACAGAGAAGCCTAGTAACACTACCTCATTTCTGAGCTCTGAAAAATGAGATTCGTACGACTCAAGTCTATAGAATGAGGTTGTCCTCTCCTTTGTTTGTGTCGAAAGGATCCCTTTTAAAACTTTAAACTTATATCAGTCGTGTGATAATTGTTTAATGGGTATATTATCAATGTTAATGATACTTAATAGTCATTTAAACCCAATAAAAAATAGTGCATGTGTTTTCTATATCCATAATACATTTAATTAAATAAAAGAAGTGGAATTTTATTCATGAATTTTCGTGTCCTCACAACTTTCACCCCTTAAGAAATCTGGCCATCAATTTTTTTTCCCCAAAGTAAAATAGATGTGGGTAACTCTGCATCATCACTTCCTCCAGTTCCAATGTTGCTTATTCAAACTTGTAGTTTCTCTACAACACTTTGATGAGGGGCATTATCTTATTTCGTAGAACTTTTTACCTATTATACAAGATCCTCACAAACTTCACTTCATAGCAGAGTTAATTATCCAATGGTACCACCTCTAGATTTAGTACATGCGATGGGTCAGGTATATACTTCCTCAAGAGTGATACATGGAATACATCGTGTACTTGAGACATGTTCATCAGGAGTGTTGTTCAATAGGTCACTGGTCCATTGTGATCAAGGATCTCAAAAGGACCTATGTACCTTTGAATAATATTTCCCTTCTTCCAAAATACCATATCTCTATTCCATAGAGATATGAGGAGGAATACCATGTTTCCAACATAAAACTCTAGGTAGCATCGATGATTGTAAGGATAGCACTTTTTTCGACCCTAAAAAGCATTATGGTGCTGCTAGATGGTCTTATACTTCTCCACCATTTCTTCAACCATTTCTAGACCTAAGAGTTTTTACTCCCCAACTTCATCACAATATTTCAGTGTTCTACACCTCTTCCAATAAAGGGCATCATAAGGATCCATTTGGATGCTTGAGTGGAAATTTTAGTTGTAAGATAACTTAACTAGAGAAAGATGTTGATCCCATACTCCTTTTAAGTCTATTGATCATGATCTCAACATTTACTCAAGTTTTTGGATAGTCTACTCAGATTGGCCACCACTTTGAGGGTGATAATCCGTACTGATGTTCCACTAAATATTCAGAGCATCATAGACACTCTTCTTGAATATAGAGGTGAATGTTGGATCTTGATTTGATAGAATCGATAGTGGTAGCCCATAAAGTCTTACCACTTATATGATGTATATCCCTGCCATCTAATCCAATTATAAATCATCCTGAATTGTAATGAAGTGTGCGGTCTTTGTAAAATGATACACAAAAACCCGAATAGTATTGTTTCCTTTGGATGTCTTCAGAAGTTTGGTGAAAAAGTTCATGGTGATGTTCTTCCATTTCCATGTTGGTATGGGTAATGGTTTCCTCATCCCCTTAGACTTAATCCACTCATTCATCACTTACTGACATACCAGGAACATTCATTTATACTCAGTGATCACATTCTTCATGTTATACCACCAATAATTCTCTCATAGATCCCGTGGGTGGATGGATAAATTCGAACTATGTGCATCATCTAAATGTTATTTATTTAACTCTATATTTTATGGAACACATAGTCTTGACCCAGATCTCACAATTCCTTTATCATTAACATTGATCTCTGAGGATTTTTCTTTTCAGTTAGTTTCAACTTTCTTTTGAATTCCCACATCATCCTTTTGAGGATCCTTCAACCTTTCCAAAAGATATATTTGAGAAACCATTTTTGAAAGGATTGATGATATTTCCTTTATTATGATTCCCATGTCCATATTCATCAAATATAATAAGATGATATCATTTTCAATTCCAATCAATGAAAGAGTTGTTGGATCCTTTCTACTTTGATCATCTACCACTTTATTGGGTTTCCCCAGACAGTAGTGAATTGAGCATTTATAGTCTTTGATCAGAGGTAACCATCATCATTGGAAAATATTCAACTCTTTCTAGGTGAATATATATTTGAGACTTCTCGGAACTGTATATATTTAACACCTCTCCTCAAATAGTTAATGTCACATGATTTTTAACACAAATACCACTACCTCAAACTCTAGATATTGAATGTGATGGTTTTTCACATGAAAATTCAACTCCCATGAGACATAGGCAATACAATTTTCTTTTTGCCTCAAATTCCATAAAATGGAGACTTATAAAATTTTAAAGAAGAAGATTCCCACAAACATTGACATGTGATACAATACTTCTAGATGTTTTCCCTAATGATTTAATATCATTTCTTCTATGGACAAAATGTTCTTAGAAAAAATAAAAGATATAAAAATAGGACACTGAATTGAAATACATTATGTCATACACTACTTTGAATTAGTGGTTAAATGTGATTCACTCATCATTATCCATATTATAATAGGACTTCCCATTCTCCCTTGATCATGGATATTGTTGATGCTCATCATGGATCTCCTCCCATTCAATAGATAATTGTCTTGGGTAATGCCCAACATGTCCACATTTATATCATTGATCTATGTAAGATTCCTTATATGTAACTTTTTTTCCATCCATCACATATAAATTCTTTCATGGAAATTGGATGCATTTTCCCTTCCATTCTGTACTTAAAACATCTCTTAATCCCTTTTTAACATTTCCATGGGTTCCTCTTTCCATACTTGCTGCATGAAGGAAATTGGGTCTTCTTCCCCTTATCAACATTTTCAGATGGACTTTCATGGTATTTCATCTTCCACTTCCTTGATTTACATGGTCATTTAATAAAGTACCAATTGTTAATCATGATTTTTGATTGCTGGTTTGGTATAATCATGATATGTCCTACATGATCTCCCATTTTATTTGGAATCTAATTGGGACATTCATCATGTTTCCCTTCGCATCAGTTGTTATCCATATTCATCATCTTACCGTCCATTTTCAAGAATAAAAGGAAAATTAGGGATGTGTATCTTAAAATTTTTAACACATAAAGGTAATTCCAAGGAAATTAAAGGGATAACTTATGAATTCCAATTATCTCATTAACATATAAATTTATATTCTTCAATCTATGTTATCCATGATATATATCCTAAAACATATTTTTATGGGCTTTTTTCTCCCTTAATAACGTTTCATACTATGTATTTGAATTTACCAAAGAATATCCCGAAAGCGTGTCGAACCAAGAGTGCAGCAAGGCCCATTTTCATGCGTCAGTTCCCATTCAAGTGTATCTCAAAGTGCTATTTTTGGGTTTTACCCCTAGATCCATCTATTCCAGAGTCACCTCTACTTGTTTTTATCAAGACAGGTATTTATTTTCTTGATAATCCACTTAATATATACCCCCCAAAATTTAAGGATATGTTTCTTATAAAGATTCTAATACCTAAGGCTTTCGCTAGGGTTTTCTAATCCTAATCACAAAAATAACTAAAAATATACTCTAATACCAACTATAAAAACCATGCTCTTTATTACACATTAAAACATGATTTATTACATAAACTTGCACTTATGAAAACTCTGAGGATCGAGAGGTCTTGTGTCTTGGGAAATTAGGAACATTAAATGAAAACATAAGACATAAAATACAATATCTTTATTGAAAACATCTTTTACATGTCCACAACATTCCTTCATACTTATAATTTCATGGGATAACATGAGGACAAACATATAAGAGTGGTGAGATATAAATCCTAGTAAAAGAGTAAACAAGGTATAACATGAAGAATAAAGTACATGATAAGAAATAGTCATATCAATGGAGAAAAAGACAAACATGAACATAAAATATTGATATAGCATGATTATCATAACATGGAAATCTGGAAACAACATACAACATGATATTAGCAGGATCCAAGGTTCATTTCACATGTATTATCATGAGTAAACCCCTATTTCACTTTAATTAGTATAGGTAAACCCTCTTTCACTTGAAATGGCATGAGTAAACCCTCATTTCACATGAATTAGCATGAGTAAACACTCATTGCACTTGAATTACCATGAATGAACCCTCATTTAATTTGAATTAGCAAGAGTGAAAAATCATTTCACCTGGAGTATCATCATAATAATTATTAAATAATTCATTGGAGTTCTATCAAGGTGCACCCATTATAAACATTCCATTTCATGCATATATGTGCCACATGGATCATATAACATTGAATAATTCAGCATTTTCATTTATTCCAAGATAAAGGAATGTGGGATAAATATATGAAATACTATAATTAATAAGTATATGTGTACATAGTTTAATAAAATTGATAGTGAAATGGGCATGGTATTCACTAAATGATGGTTTTGTTATAGAAAATTGCAGTGCAATTTCAGCAGCATGATGGCATGACATATATAACAACCCTACTTTTGTTACACACATAAATATGATTTATTACATAAAATCGTCACTTGAAAAAAAATAGATGATCGAGAGTTCTATTGTATTTGGGGATTAGGAACAATACATAATGACTTAAAACATGATACATGACATCTTTATTGAAAACTTCCATTACATGACCACTACATTCCCTTATACCTAGAATTGCATGGGCTTACCTGAGGACATGCATAAGAAAAGGGTGAGCTATAAAGCCCATTAAGGGAGTAAAGAAGGCATAAAATTAAGAATATAGTACATCTTAGGAAATATAAATACAAATGGATCATAGGAGAAACATAAACATAAAGGTATGATATTGCATGATTATCGTAACATGGAATTGTGGAAACAACACTTAACATGGTATTTTCATGATACAAGGATAATTTCACATTTAGCATGAGTAAACACTCATTTCACTTGAATTATCATGATTAAAACTTCATTTCACTTGGTGTAAAATGATATTAAAATTTACCCAATGCATTGGAGCGCTATTAAGGTGCACAATTCTTAAACATTTCATTTCATGCATAAGTGTGCCACATGGATCATACAACATGGATTCATTCAACATCATCATTTATTCCATGATAAATGAATGTTTAATACACACATGAAAATCTATAAATAAAAATTAAATGTCCATAAAGGTGAATACCCTTGATAGAGAAATGGTGTTGGTATTCACTACCCAATGACTTTGGGTTAGAAAATCGCGATGCAATTTTGGCAGCATAACGGTGTGACATAAAAATTAATAAAAATGGGTTTTGAGATAAAAAGGGGTGTATCATCATATTTACATGAATTGGGAAGTATGGGGGTCTTATATATACATGTCCCAACAAATGTAAATGAATTTATATTCATAATACAAAATAATTTCTTGAATGAAAATGAGGAGAAAGAAATTCATTACGGAATTTCGGCATGGTAACAGTTGGACATGGGAGGCATTCATGGGAGAGAAAGGGGTATCTCATAATTCAAAAAAAGTGTTCAGTCTGGGAGAGGTGAGAAATCATATCCCAACATTTTTAGTTTAAAATATAAGGTCATAACAACATAATAAAAGTTTTTTCAAAAAAGAGAAAGGAAGAAATCCCTTACATGGAAGTGTAATCCCAAATGCTTAGATAAGTCTTGAGATAGAATTATTGGGAGCTTGAGGCACATTGGGAGGATTATAGAGAGAGTAGGTAAGAGTTTTGATGAAATCCAAAGTATTTTAGTGAAGAGGAAGTGAGATCTTGGGTGGGTTTATATAGGAAAGGAGTCGGAATTGTTTATTATTTAGGTTTTGGGCACCACACATTAAAATAATCAAAACCACAAACCTGCCCATGGTGTTTTCCAAAGGGGAGTGGAAAAAATTATTTTATATTTCTAATGTCTTATGTTCTTAAAATATTAGGTTTTCTTATGTCTAGGTGAGTCACACTCTCAAGGAAATCAATTTAAAAAGGTAAAATGTTTTATAAGTCATGAAGGGTCCACTAAATCATTGAAAAATAAATCAAACAAACCTAAAATCACATTATTTAAATGGTAAAACATATATATTCAAAACATAATGTTTATATGATTTTATTACATCACAAATGGGTCATTATGATGTCATGAAACACATTATATATTTGAACGGTATTTAATTTTTACCCAAAAATTTGACTGTCTCAGAATATTATGAAAAAATTACCATTGGATAATTTTGAAATCCAAATTCCAAAAATAATATTAATTTCACCTAAATTATTTTTTTAAAAAATAATTTTTACTTTAATTAAAAAAAATATTTATAAAACATTCATGGGTTTTGACAAAAAGAGCTTTCAAGCATTAATAAAATTAACAATTGTATTCATAATATTTATATGGTAATTTATATTTAATAAAAGTTAACTTAGTAATAATACTTATTTAAAATATAATTTAATTCAAAAAAACTTTTAATTCATCATAATAGTTTTATTAATTAAATAAAAAATAAAATTTTGGGTTAACACCTATTTACAAAGAAAAAATATTAATATGAATGTCTATTCTATATAAAAAATAATGTAGATAATAATAGTACTAGGGTATCTTTACATAACCCCTTATGACACCCGCATACAACTGAAGGGTAAGGTGTGGGATGGTGACAATCTCTTGGGGTGTCTCAGATTACATTGCTCGGGTGGTAATCTCTATCAACTTCCACTTCTCCCATAGGCGGTTCTGTTCAAGCATAATGTGTTGAAGCTCAGCTTGGGATTGTTCAAGAGTGAATCCCAGTGATGCAACCTCCTCTTAGAGTTCTGGAAATTGGGCTTCATATGGAGAAATTTTATTGGATGAGGGCATCACTTCATTTTTCTGAGTAAATTGGATTTGTTAAAGACCTATATTTATACACATCATGTGATCACTATTTAACGACTATATTAGCAATGGTCAAATTCATAATGGTATTTTGAAATCCAAAAACAGAAAACCATGGAAGAGAATATTTTATATAACTATCTTATATGATAATACATTTAGTTGGATCAAGAGTAATTTTCATTAATAAAATTTTTGGTTGTTATAATCTTCCCCCCTACAGAAATTTTCCCCTTGAAATTTCTTTTACACACACTAGAACAGATTAGGGTCACTCTTCTTCATTACTTCCTTTGATTCCCACATTGCATCGTCAAACATTTGGTTTCTCCACAGCACCTTGTCAAGGGCCATTGTCTTATTTCATAGATTTGTTTCTCTACGATCTATGATCTTCACCAGATTCTCTTCATAGGAGAGGAAATTCTCCAATGGTACCACCTCTGGATTGAGTAATGTGATGGGTCAGGTATGTACTTCCTTAAGAGTGACACATGGATTACATCATGCACTTAAGACAGGTTTGGGTGGTGTGCTAGTTGATAGGACACTACTCCAATGCGATCAAAGATCTTCAAAGGGTCAATATACCTTAGACTAAGTTGTCCCTTCATCCCAAAGCTCATAGCTCTCTTCCATGGTGATATGAAGAGGAATACCATGTATCTGACATCAAACTATAGGTCTCATCGATGATTATCTTCATAGCTCTGTTGTCGAATCTGAGCAGGTTTAATGTGCTGGTGGATGGTATTAACCTTCTCCACCATTTCTTCAACCATTTCTAGACCTAGGAGTTTTCTCTCCCCAACTTGTTCCCAACATGTTGGTTTTCGTCACCTATTCCTATATAGGGCTTCATAAAGATCCATTTGTATTATTTTGTTGAAACCTTTTTTGTATGATAACTCAACAAGAGGAAGATGTTGATCCCATCCTCCATTTAAGTACATTGAGAATGATCTCAACATGTCCTCAAGTGTTTGGATAGTTTTTATAGATTTTCCATCATTTTGTGGGTGATAAGCCGTACTTAAGTTCAGCTCAGTATCTATATCATGTTGAATAATCTTCCAAAACATAGTGGTGAATCTTGGATCTTGATTAGATACAATTAATAGTGGTACTTCATGCATCCTTACCATGTCTATGATGTATATTTCTTCCATTTGATTCGGTGATAAATCCTCCTAAATTGAAATGAAGTGTGCAATCATTGTAAGAAGATCCAAAACAACCAAGATAGCATTGTTTCCTTTGGATATCTTCAGATGTCCGGTGACAAAGTCCACATTGATTTTCTCACATTTCTATACTGGTATAGGTAATGGTTTTATCATATCCTTAGACTTCTACCTCTCATCCTTCACTTGTTGACACGAGAGGCACTTGGATATATACTCAGCGGTCCTCTACATCATTTTTCCCACAAAAAAAATCTCTTATATATCTCGATACAACTTTTTGTTTCCTAGGTGAATAGATAAATTCGAACTATGTGCATCATCCAAAAGTTCCTTCTTCAGATCCGGGCGTGATGGAACACATAGTTTTTCCCAAATCTCACAATTCATTCTCCATTGACATTGAACTATGAGAATTTATCTTTAATGATAGTTTCAACCTTCTTCTGAATTCCCACATCATCCTTTTGAGCATCCTTTAACCATTCCAAAAGAGACGGTTGAGAAATAATTTGTAGAAGGATTGAAGATTTTCCCTTATTTATGATTTCCATGTCTATATTTCTGAAATCTAAGAAGATTGGATCCTTTTGAATTATCATCAATGATTGAATCATTGGGCCCTTTCTAATTAGTGAATCATTCACCTTGTTCACTTTCCCATGGTGGTAATGGATTGAGCAGCCGTATTCCTTGATCAGCTTTGACTATTTTCATTGGAGCATGTTCAACTCCTTCTGTGTGAATATATACTTGAGGATTTTGTGGTACGTATATATTTCACACTTCTCCCCAAAGAGGAATTGTCACCAAATTTTCAAAGTGATTATTGGTGCATTAAACTCTAGATCAAGTGTTGGATAGTTTTTCTCATGAACTTTCAGTTTCCTTGAAGCATATGTAAGGACTTTTTCATTTTTCATCAACACACAACGCATTCCCTTCATCAAAGCATCACTAAATACCACAAAAACATACTCCATTTTTGGGTAGAGTGATCACGGGTGTAGTGATAAACCTCCTTTTCAACTCCGTGTAGATCTCTTTTCATTAATCACTCCCAGAAAACTTTACTCCCTTCTGAGTTATCATGTTATGAAGGTTGGAAAATCGTGAGAAATTTATCCCAAATCAGCAATAATATCCAACTAACCCCAAGAATCTATGGATATCCATTACCAATGTTGGCCTCGACCATCCCTCAATTTCATCTATCTTGGAAGGATCCATATATTTCCAATTTCTCATAATGATATAACCCATGAATGATACCTCCTTCAACCATAACTCTCACTTGTGGTACATTTCATTGAGCTTCTCCTTTCACAAGGTCTCCAGTACATTTCTTAGATTATCGTCATGACCCTCCTTGGTTTTGGAGTATATTATAATATCATCTATAAATACTACCAAAAATTTGTCAAGGTAATTTCTAAAGACTCTATTCATCATGTCCTTGAAGATTTATGGAACATTAGTGAGTCCAAAAAGAATTACTATGAATTCATAATGCTCATTCCTTATATGAAAAGTTTTCTTGTGTGTATCCTCCTTCTTTACCATTAATTCGTAATATCCTGACCACAAATCCAACTTGGAAAAGTATTGTGCTCCAAATAGTTGATCGAACAATTCATCAATTTAAGGAAAATGATACTTGTTCTTTATCAGGATTTTTTTGATCTCATGATAATCAATGAAAAGGAACATTGACCCATCCTTTTTATTGATAAAGATGACTAGAGAACCCCATGGTAAATCACTTGGGCATATAAACCCCTTATCCAAATTCTCCTATAGTTATTTATTTAGCTCCTAAATCTCCACAAAAATCATTCTATACAGATTCTTGGATATTGGAAATGCCCCAGGTTTAAGGTAAATTAAGAATTCCACATCTCTTCTAAGTGGAATACTAGGAATGTCCTCGGAAAACACTTCTGCAAATTCCTACACAATAGGCATGTCTTCAAGGATGGTTTCTTCCTTGAACTCAATCATCTGATCCAGATACGCATGCACATAGGGCATTAATATCCATTATTTAGATGATGGTGCTAAATAATATTCAACTATCTCCTTGAACTTGTATAGAATCATGGGTCAATTCTTCATATGGAGAGTTATTTCCCTCTCATGAAAATTTGTGTTGGATCTATATATGGAAATCCAATGCATTCCTTGAATTGTATCAAATTTCACCAAAGGGAGTATGACGAGGTTCATTGGGAAGTTCAATCCACAAATTATGATAGGGGAGGAGTTATATTAAGGATATGCAATTATTACCCAATTTTTTGTAATCACTGAAATCTTCACTTCCATGATTTTTGGTGGTATTGGGATTGTTCTACTAAACATTTGGTATACAAAAGAATGCATAGAAGTAGAATAAAAAAGTATGTTTTCTATTTTTGAATGAATGAATAACGTACCTATCACCACTTCATTGTGGGGGTTCACATCAGTGGTAGTGATGGAAAAATATCCCTCTTGCTACCTTGGATGTTGTTGGTTTCCTCAGAAAACCCTTGTCTTAGGGAACTGGTTTTCAAGATGCCATGTTTCTTTATAGTTAAAGTAATGAACAACACATTGAGGGTCGAATGGAGCGTTCCGTTCCTCTGTTATAGCCACAAGATTTTCATGTTAGCAGTTTACGGCTAGGTTTCCTTCTATTCCACACCTAAAGAATTTACTCATCCCCTTCAGACAATTTATGAGGTGCTTGTTTCTGCACCTTTGGAATGTGGGGTGCTGGATCTTCATAGAATTGTTAGATTTATCAATCAGACCCCCAAAATTGAATTCCACCTTATGATTATTATCCCCAAGATACCCCTGAGATTTTCCAATCTCCATTTCATCCTTGAGCACACATTAGACAATTTCCTCAAAACTATCAAAGTCAAGGATCGCCTGGGCTTTCTGTAGGCTAGGTTTCATTCCCACAAATAAATAGTCAACCTTGCATTTGGGGGTAACAACCAAGCCAGAGGAATATCGTGCAAGCCTTGTGAAGTTTTCCTCATACGGTCTGATGGATTTTGTTATTTTTTTCATGAGTGAAAGGATGTACCCTTCCATCTTATGTCGGAGGGTGTGAGGAAAATATTTTTCAAAATTGATTTCTATAAATCTTTCTATTACAATGCCTCAATATCCTTATCATGATTCGTATTTTTTATCAATGTCTACCATTGATCAGCTTCAACTTCTATTAGATAAGAATAAATGAGAACCTTCTCTTGTTCGGAACATCGAAGGATAGATAAGATCTTGGCAATGGATTTGGTCCATTGTTTTGAAATTGAGGGATCAGATTATCCATTAAATGTTGGAATCCTTTATCTCATTAATCTCTCGATTGTTACTTGTTCCTTCTTGGGCGGGGGGGGGGGGGGGAGGGAGGGTTAATGTTCCTCCTAAGACATATTTCTATTAAAATCATGAATTAACTAAGAGATTATCATTTCAAAGTTCACAATTCCCCCTCCAATTGGATTGGGAATCTCATTAGAACAGTTATCACCTTGATCATCACATCAGTTGTTAGCCCAAGTCCTCCTACTACAAGCCATGGATAGAATAAAAAGAAATTTATGGGTAACACACAAAGGGTAATTCAAGCAAAAAAATAAGTGACTTATAAATAATTGTTATTACCTTAACTTATGAACCCATAGGCTTCAATCAATGTTATCCATGATCTACTTCACAAAATTTATTCATAGAGGAATTTTTTATTCTCTTAACAATGGGTCATACTAAGCTTTTG
Organism: Viscum album; assembly: GCA_963277665.1. Taxonomy (NCBI): domain Eukaryota; kingdom Viridiplantae; phylum Streptophyta; class Magnoliopsida; order Santalales; family Viscaceae; genus Viscum; species Viscum album. Next base: position 680,150,250 of record OY728139.1, on the reverse strand, counting down.
AATTTACCAAATCATATCCCCCGAGAGTTATATAACCAAGAGTGTAGCAAGGCCCATTATCGTGTACCAGGATACCCTGGGTCAAGCAAAAAACTCTTTTCCAGAGTTTTCACTCCTAGGTACATGTGTTCCAGAGCCACCTCAACATACTCGTATCCAGACATAGATGCATTTTCATGATAAACCACTTACTAAATACTTAGCAAAATGTAGTGATGTTTCCATTATACATATTATTATCTCTAAGAATTCACTAGGGTTTTCTAATCCTAATCCCAAAAATACCTAAACCTATACGATGATACCAACTATAACAACCATTCTTTTTATTACACACTTAAACATGATGTATTACATAAAATATTCACTTGATACAGCATATAAGATTGTTAGTGTGGGTGTATTTGCGGATTATTAACATTACATAATGACTTAAAACATGAAACATGCCATATTTATTGAAAACTCTCTTTACATGACCACTACATTCCCTCGTACTTACCATTGCATGGGGTAACATGCAGGAATGCATAAGAAAAGGGTGAGCTATAAAGCCCTATAAGGGAGTAAACAAGGAAAAACCTAAATAATACAGTACATGATAGGAAATAGGAATATCAATGGAGAGTAATAGAAATATGAACATAAAGTCATGATATATCCTGAATATCGTAACATGGAATTGTGGCAACAACACTTTACATGGTATTAGCATGAGCCAAGGAACATTGCACATAGAGCATGAGTAAACCCTAATTTTAATTGAATTATAATTAATAAACCCTCATTTCACTTTACGTATCATGACACTAATCTTAACGTAATGCATTGGAGGTCTGTTAGGACGCACCCTTCTTAAACATCTCATTTCATGCATAAGTGTGCCACATGGTTCATACAACATAGAGTCATCTAACATCATTATTTATTCCATGACAAAGGAATGTTGAATAGATACATGAAACTCAATAAACAATATGAAAATGTGCATAAATTTTAATACCCTTGATAGAGAAATGTTCTTGGTATTCACTACACAATGTCTTTGTCTTTGAAGAAATCGCAATGCAATTTCGGCAGCATAGCAGCGCAAGATAAAAATTCAAAAAAATGTTTGATGAGGAATAAATGGGTGTATCATAATATGTACAAAACATTGAATATATGGGGCCATATAGTTACATGTCCCAAAAAAATTAATGTAATTTAGATTCATAATACAAAAGAATTGCTTGAATTTAAATGACAAGATTGAAATTACATAATGAATTTCGACATGGTAACGGGTGTACATGGGAGGAATTAATGAGGGAGAAAGGGGTATCTAGTCATTAAAACAGAAATACGGAAGTATGTGGGAGGTATTAAATCATTCCCCAACATTTTAATTTAAAATATAAGGACATAACAACATAATAAAATTTGGACAAAAATGAGAAAGGATGAAATCCCTTACTTGGAAGTGTGATTCCAATGGTTTGGAAGAGGCTTGAGAGAGGATTTTTGGGAGCATAGAGATACTTGAGAGGATTATAGATAGGGGGGAAGAGGTTTGAAGAACAATATAGGCTTTTAGTGGATATTAAGTGGGAGCTTGTGGGGGTTTATATAGGAAAGGAGAGGGAATTCTTTATTATTTAGGTTTTGGGCACCACCCATTAAACTAATCAAAACCACAAAACAACCCATAGTTTGGGCCCGTGGCTTGGAGAAGTGCAGTGGAAAAAATATTTTATTACCCCAATGGCCTAACTACATAAAATATTAGGGTTTTTTTATGTGGAGGTGAGTCACACTCACAAGGAAATCAATTTAAAAAGATAAAATGTTTTATAAGTCTTGAAGTGTCCACTAATGTTTTGTAAAATAAATCAAACAAACCTAAAATCACATTATTTTAATGTAAAAAAAATATTGACCGAACTTAATGTTTATAGTAATTTATTACAACACTATTGGGTCATAATGATGTCATAAAACACATTATATATTTAAACGATATTTAATTTTTACCCAAAAATTCCATTGTCTCCATAAATTATGAAAAAATCACCATTGGATAATTTCAATGTCCTGATTCCAAAAATAATATTCATTTTTATCTAAATAATTTTCTAAATATGTTCATTTTTACTTTTGAAATAATAACCGATATTTATCGAAAATTCATTGGTTTTAAAAAAAGTGCTTTCAAACCTTAATAAAAATCACAATTGTTTTCATAATAATTATACAGTAATTTATATTTAATAAAATTTAATTTAGTAATAGAACTTAATTAAAATATTATTTAATTCAAAGATTCATTATTTCATTAAAATTGATTTCTTAATTAACAAAAATGCAATTTTTCATTAAAAAATTATTTACCAAGTAACAATAATAAAATTAATGTAGATTTTCTATACAAAAATAATGTACATAATCATTATACTAGAGTATCATTAAATAACCCATTACAACACCTTCATAAGACCGAAGGGTAAGGTGTGCGATGGTGACAGACACTTCACTGCAAGAAATAAGGGTTTTAGCGACTGCTAAAATCTGTCGCTAAAGCCCTTTAGCGGCCTCTTAACATCTTCCAAACCATGTACATTTTTGGCATGTCTCTATTTCCTTTAGCATCCGATTTTTGGCGGACGCTATAGATCAACCACAAAAAAACGTGATTTTTGATCCTGGATAAATTAGGTGATGCGGGTGTTGTTGGAGGGTTTCATCCATCTTGCTTCACCGACCATGGCAGATGCACGGCGGCCGGGGAGGGTGGGTGTCGGTTAGGGGTGGTCGTTATGTGGTGTGGTGATGTTAGGGAGAGGCCGGAGGGTTTCTAAAGGTGCATTGTTTTGTTTGGGATGACTGCATGTGACAAGGGTGGGGGTGGGGCAGCAGGGGGTGGTGGTGGTGGGTGGCGAAGTAGCGGTAGGGTTTCTACAGGGCGTGTCGAAGATGACAAGAAAAAGGTGGAAAAAATCTGCCGTATTTTTAGTTTAGTTTTAGTTTCTGCCCTTTTACTGTCGCTAATACAGTCTTTAGCGACCACTATTTTGCGGTCTCCAATATCAGAAAACCAAAAAGCGGGAAAAATCCTGCCAATTTTTGTTTCAGTATTAGCACCTGCCATTTGTCGGATGCTGATACTCCTTTTAGAAACTTCCAAATGGCGATCTCTAATAATCTCCTACTGCAACACGTGCAATTGTCCATAATTCTAGTTGTTCTTGGGGTGTCTCGGATAACATAGCTCGGGTGTAATCTCTATCAACTTACACTTCTCCCATTGGAGGTTCTATTCGAGATTAACGTGTTGAAGCTCAGCTTGGGCTTTGTCAATAGTGAATCCTAGTGACTCCACCACCTTTAATAGCTCTTAAAAATGGTCTTCATTTGGATAAATTCTACAAAATGGGGCAATCGCTTCCTTTATCTGAGTAAATCGGACTTGTTAAAGCCCTATAATTATACTAATCATGTGATCACTATTTCATGACTATATTATAAACTGTCACAATTAGTAACAATATTTTAAAATCCAAAAAATACAAAACCATGGAATAGCATATTTTATATAACTATTTTACGTAATAAGACATTTAATTGGTTTAAGAGAAATTTTCATTAATAAAATTTTGGTGCGTTACAACATAAAAATTCCTAAAAATGGTTGTTGAGAGAGAAGGGTTATCTCATAATATGTACATGAAAATGGAAATTAAAGGGGTCATATATATACATTTCCCAACACATCGAATTCAGAAATAGATGGTGTAACATAATAATGATACTTTAAGAATGAGGAGAAATGGAATAACTCTTATGAAATTTCTGTCGGCTAATAGGTGTACATGGGAGGGATTAATGAGAGATAAAGATTTATCTCATAATTAAAATAATAAGAGAAGTATGTTGGAGGTGATAATTCAGACCCCAAATTTTTTAATTGAACATAAAATGGCATTACAAAATAATTAAACTTGGACAAAAATCAGAAAGGAAGGAAACCCATATAAAAATTCGTCATGGTAACGAGTGTGCTTAATGTGTCATAGGGGGGATCGATGAAAGTGAAAGGAAAACATTTTAATATATACATAAAATGGAAACTATGGGGGTTGTGGAATATTATAACCTAACAAATATATATGGAACTTAAGAAGGATATTGTAAAAGAGTAGAATTAATGGAAATGGGAAGAGTGAAATACCTTAGGAACTTTTTGCATATTAACAGCTTAGGTAAGGGTCCAAATGAGGGAGTATAAAAAATCCCTCATTAAAATAACATCATGTGGATAGTAATAGAATGATTATAAAATAATCATATTGTAACCATTTGAAATTAGAAGAACTACTTTCAAATAAGACGATTGAATTTGAAAGTAGGAGAGGAAAGTGAGGATCCCTTACTTGGAAACGTGATCCCAAAGGCCTTGGATAGGCTGGAGAGAGGATTCTTTGGTGCACAGGGTTCCTTGGAGGGATTATAGAGATAAGAGGTCATTATTTGTACTAGTTTAAAATGTATTCAGTGATGATTAATGGAATATTGGTTGGGTTTTTATTGGAAGGGAGAGGAAATTCATTATTATTTAGGTTTTAGACACTACACTTTAAACTAATCAAAACCACAAACCAGCCCTTGGTTTTTTCCCGCGGTTTCTGCAAATGGGGAGTGGTATAAAATATTGTATAAGGACTAGGGCCGAACATATTAAAATATTAGGCTTTCTTATGTGGAGTAGATTCACACTCTCAAAGGAAATAATTTTAAAATGTTAAAATGTTTTATAAGTCTTAGGGGGTCTACTAAGGAAATATAAAATTAATCAAAGAAATCTAAATTCACATTATTTTAAAGGTAAAAAAATATTTTTTGAATATATATAGATACCTAGAATTTTCTTAAATTAATATTAAATAATTTTAAAGATAAAAAACATTATAGTAATACACATAGAGGATCCAATGGTTTAGTTTCTTGGGAAGGCTAGGACCAGACATAACATTTACAGTATCATACATAGAAATTTATTTAATTCCTTATTCTCTAGCTTTTTATTGGCACTGTACCTCTCCTTAGTAAATGTAGGCACTTGAGGATATACAACAAAGAGGGGTGAGCTAAATCACAGTAATAAGATAGATAAGAAAAATATAACAAGGGGTGATAAAAATCCTAACTTAGGCATACGATCATGAACATAAGAGGAATCATTAATAAAAGACATGAAATGTGGCAATGCATAAAAAATGGAACATAATTTCTTAGTGGTTGACTACCAAACATTATTGTGAAAAATTATAGTATCATTTTAAAACATCATTTCACATTTAATTATGATATTAATCACTTTACCCAATGCATTGGACTTCTTTATAATTCCGGGTGCACCCATCACATTCAAACATTCATATTGCGCTATATAATTATGGGCACACCCGTCACATCATAATATTAACATTATCATGAATTCCACATTAAAAATAATTGAAACTTGAACATAATATAACCCATGTAATGAAATGGGTTTCAAATCACACATTCATTTTCATTTTTCCCAAAATAAATAGGAAATATCATACTTGATACACGAACCGTCTTGTTTGAGTGAGAAGTAAAAGGTGTGTTCTTGAAAGAAGAGTACTTTTGGAAAAATATTGGGTTTTTTCATAATATTAAGTAAAAACATTTATATACTAGAATATTAAATATAATGATGAAAAAATTAATTGTATGGAGTAAACAAACCTAAAATGAAGTGAAAGATGGAGGACCGAAAGAATGAAAGTTGGGCTCGAGAATTTCCCCTTACCTTGTATCCGAAATATTTGTTCACGTTAAAGTCCTATATAACCACATTATATTTATTAATTAACAATTAATGAAACTTATATACATGAAATTGGTCTATTATGGTTCCAATTATTTATTTTATGATCCTTTTTATGAGTTATAGTGTTCAAATCCATTGTTCGGTAATGTTTTTTATGGTTTTTTTATTGGTTCACTTGTATTCATAAATTAAAGTTCGTGTAGAAAATGGATAAACATATAGAAATAATATTACATGTTATAAATTATATTAAAGTATTTAATATGATCATATATTGAATTATGTTATATAGCATGTGGATGAGCCATTAGTTAAAATTTAATGATGAATGTTTGTGTTAATTCAGGAGATTTTTCGACCACAACAAACTTGTTTTGTTTAATCATTTATTAATATGTACATAAGTAAGTTAAAAAACATTAAATAGTGTATAATACATATATTATAATCTATTTCAAACATAAAAATGGTTTCATGACCAGATCTTAATGAATTATATCAAATTGAAACCACATCGTTTATGATGTCGGTAATTCGTCACATCACAGACAATGTTTTTATACCTTGAATATGTGGGAGAGGACAAGAAGAAGAATGATGATGAATTTTACATGAACATGAGAACATCATGAATATAAAATACATCAGGAGATTTCATGCCACTTAGATAAGAGGAATGTTAGGAAATAAAAAGAAGCGAAATAAACAAGAAGAAAAGTGGAGAAATTCCTTACAAAAATTTGATAGCCGAATGACTATGAATCATGGTTTTAGAAAACATTAGAAAGAGAATGGGTAAGGGCCACCCATCCTGGAATTAATCATAATGAATTATAGAGAAAGGATAAAATGTAAATAATAACATGGTTTGGAAACATGAAATTTATACCACATAAAAGAGAACATGGATGGAAAAAAGAAATAAGTTGAGAATTATCATACCTTATAAAGTAACTCCAATGACTTGTAGGATTGGACCTTGGGGGATTTAAGACAGCTTAATTGGACTACTAGGGAGATAATAATTCCAGAGCTTCATTGGGGAGGAATTTTTAATTAATGTAATGGCGGAATGGGTTGGTATTTATAGAAAAATTGAGGGAATATTTTAATAATTTCAAAAGGACACCTCAATAGTGGTATTTGGAAAACCATGGGCTTTCCCATTGTATTTCCCCATGGTATTATCCACATGGGACACATTAAATCATATTTTACTCTAAAAAAGTAGACCAGGATTATTACATCATTATTTCATCATTAATGATGTCATTAAACACACCGAAACTCAAATGAGTATTTGTACGATTCACCGAAAATTAAACTATTTCAGAAAAATCCCAAAAAACCACCCTAATCATTTTTCGACATGTAGAACTGAAAAATGAACTCCATTTTTTAAAAAACAAATTTAGATATTGTTAATTAAATTATTAAATAAAATCAAACTTAATTCGAATATTAACAATTTCAAAACTAAAACTGCTTTTATATTACATTAAAAAATTAATCAAGATGTCATTATATTAAATACTTATGAAAATAAAATAATAATAAAATTTAATATTCATTATGATCATATTACTATTCATAAGGGTATGTTATTATTCACCAGAAAACATGTTCGTTCCATCAGACCCCAAATAACTTACTGAACAATAATGTAGACGCCCACTTTTCAAAATTCAAAACATAAAAGCGGAAAAATTATGTTTAGTGATCACATAGTATTTATTTTCATGATATTTTATTTCATAATAATGTGATTATACTATAATTCATAATACTAAGAATGTATTTTCATTGACTAAACATTGGGTCTTTAAATTCTTCCCTCCTTATGAAATTTAACCCTCGAAATTTCGTTTTACACAAATAGGTGAGGGTACTTCACCTTCATCACCTCCTCCAGTTCCCAAGTTTCTACTTCAAACTTATGTTTCCACCAAAACACTTTGACAAGATGGGTTTTCTTTTTGTGTAGAACCTTATCTCTCTGGTCCAGAATCATTATTGGTTGTGCCTCATAAGAGAGATCATCTTCCAGCTATACCATCTCTGAGTTCAGTACATGTGTGGGGTCTGGTATGTACTTCCTTAGGTGTGATACGTGAAAAACATCATGAAATTGAGCCATATTCAGTGGAAGTGTAAGCTTATAGGCTACGACTCCTATGCAGCCAAGGATCTCAAAGGGACCAATTTACCTTTTTCATAGCTTCCCCTTCTTTCCAAAACACTTGACTCTCTTCCATGGTGATATTCAAAGGAAGACCATATCTCCGACGTCGAACTCCAAGTCCCTTTTATTGTTATCAGAATAGATCTGTTTTCGACTCTGAGTAGCATTGATGTGGTTCTGGATGACTTAAACATTCTCTATCATCTCTTGCAAAAGATCAATTCAATGTATCTTTCTTAATCTAACTCCATCCCAATATTTTGGAGCTCTATATCTCTTTCCATTCAGAGCTTCATACAGAGCCATCTGAATACTTGAGTGGAAGCTATTTTTGTTTGAGAACTCAACCAATGGGAGATGCAGATCCCATCCACCTTTGAATTCTAGAGAGTAGGCTCCTAGAATGTCTTCAAGTGTCTGAATTGTCATTTCATATTAGTCATCCGTCTGGGGGTGATAGGTTGTGCTGAAATTTAATTCAGTACTCAAATCGTGTTAAAGCCTCCTCCATAATTTAGATGTGAAACTTGGATCGCAGTCAGAGAACATCGAGAGTGTAACACCACGTAGTCTCACCACTTCCTTCACAAATATCCTTGCATGTTTTTCAAGTGATAGATTGTTCTGAATTGTGATAAAATGGAAAATCTTGGTGTGTCGGTCATCCAAAACTCATATCTCATTATTTCCCATTGACATCTTCGGGACACCTGTGACAATGTCCATAGTGACATTTCCCCATTTCCAGAAGGGTGTCGGAAATGGTTTCATCATCCCTTTGGAATTTTGTTGCTCTGCTTTAACTTTCTGACATACCAAGCACCATGAGGTATATTCTACAATCTCTTTCTTCCTGTTATCCCACCAGAAGTGTTCATGGATGTCATGGTACGTTTTTGTGCTACTAGGATGGATAGAGAATGTTTAGCTTTGTGAATTGTACAATAGCTTCTCCATTTTCCTTGGTGATGAAGGCACACAAAGGTGTGTTCCAAACTGAATCACACCTTCATCGTCGATATAGAACTCTTATAGCTTCCCTTCCATTACATCATTCACATTCTTTTTTAATCCCATATCATCCCTTTTTTCCTCATTAATCATCTCTTGGATTGGTGGTTGCACAATCAATTGGGCAAGGTAGGATGTATCCCCTACCCTTATTATTTCCAAATCCATCCTTTGGATATCCAAGAAGATAGGGTCTTTCTCAATCTATAACGAAGATAGAGTAGTAGGTTCTTTTCTGGTTAGAGCATTAGCTACCTTATTCTACTTTCTAGTATGATATTGAATAGAAAAATCGTAGTCCTTGATTAGCTCAAACCATCTAATTTAAAGCATGTTGTGACCCTTTTGTGTGAATATATACTTTAGTCTCTTGTGGTCAGTGTATATGTCACACTTCTCACCATAAAGATAGTGCTGCCAGATTTTTAAGGCCTAAATCATAGTTGCAAACTCTAGATCATGTGTCAGGTAGTTCTAGTCATCGATCATTAATTTTCATGATGCATAGGCTATCAAATTTAAATTTTTCATGAGTACACAACCCAAGCCTTTCATTGAAGAATCATTGAATATCACAAAACATTCTCCACTCTTTGGTGATGTGAGTACATGTGTTGTGATCAGCCTTTTTTTATCTCCTTGAAGCTTTGGTCACATTCATTCATCCAGATATAATTTTCCCCATTCCTTGTTATCCTAGTTAGAAGGCTTGACAATCCTGAGAAATTTCTCACAAAACGACGGTACCACCCAGCTAATCAAAGAAAACTATGGATTTCTATGACACTAGAGGTCTTGGTCCATTACTCAATCACCTTTTTTTTATGGTTCCACAAAAATACCCTCACTTGTGAAAACATTTCCCAATAACATTACTTGTTTCATCCAAACGCCACTCTTTCTAAACTTGGTGTACAACTTATCATTTCTCAATGTCTCCTACACAAGTCTCAGATGTTCTTCATGTTCCTCATTTATCTTGGAGTCGATGAGAATATCATCGATAAACACCACCACAGATTTGTCAATTTATTTTCTAAATAATATATTCATCATATATATGAAGATTTCCGGGGAATTTGTAAGTCCGAAGGGCATCAACAGAAACACAGAGTGTGCATACGTTGTACGGAAGGTAGTCTTCTGAATGTCTTTATTCTTAACCTTTAGATGATGATATCCAAAATAAAGATCTACCTTTGAGAAGTATTGAGCACCTCTTAACTGATCGAATAATTCATCAATACTTGGAAGATGATACTTGTTAATTATGGTGATCATGTTGAGTTTCCGATAATCGATACATAGTCGCATTGTTTCATCCTTCTTATTTACAAAGAGTATCGACACCCTAAAAGGTGATGCACTAGGGCATATAAACCCTTTGTCCAAATGGTATTGGAGTTATTTCTTTAACTCCTCCAGTTTTATAGGACCCATCCTATAGTTACACATTGAGATAATAGTAGATCCAAGAATGAGTTCTATTGAGAACTCTAGCTCATGATCTGGGGGATGTCTGGGTAACTATTTAGGAAATATGTCACCATATTCCCTTATGATGGTCATTTTCACATGGTTGGAACTTTCCTTTGACTAAACCATTTGGACGAGGTATGATTCTTCATAAGGAATAAACACCCAAACCGTTGAAGGATTTTTAGAAGAAAATTCATTTTCTTCTTTACATTTCTAGATGAGCATGGGATGGTTCCGAATAAAGAAATATATTTCCTTTTCCTAACAGCTGATATGTGATCTATATAACGAGATCCAATCCATTCCCATTATAGTGTTGAATTTCACAAAGGAAATTATTACTATATTCACTAGAAGAATCTTCCCACATAAGCCAAATGGAGTAGAGTCAGTCAATTGGGTTATAATGGTTTCACCACTTGGTGTTTTTACATATATCTCTACATCATGGTTTCGGGGAATCAATTCTATAGTTCTAGAAAACATTCATGATATAAATTAATGTGTAGTACTAGAATCAAAGAAGAATTTCTCTATTCTTGTGTGAATAAGAAGTGTACCTTGTACGAATTCATTATCTTTCTCCACTTCCATAGTAGTTATGGCATAATCCTTCAATTGATTCTTTGGCTTTGGTGTTTGCTGACACGGATTACCCTCGAGAGCTTGAGGTTTAGTTCATTGGCTTGTATAGTGCCCTTACTCCCTACAGTTGTAGCATTGAACCATGTGTGTTTCTATCCATTATTCCACTACATTCTCTTTAATTTTTATGTCTTTTTGACACACTTGAGAATGGTGTCCATCCATCCCACACATGAAACATTTCCCCATTTCTTTGAGGCAGTTCTCATGATGAAACTTCCCGCATTATTTTCATGTGGGTCATTGAGTTTTCTTCCCACCTTTTTCAATAGATCCTCCATCTTGAAACTCCATCTTTCTTTTCTTATAAAAAAATCCATGAGAACATTCTACAAACACCATCTACACTATAAGAGAAAATCAAAAAACTTATTGATAACTCCCAAAGTCTCTAATTACAATAGCCTTTTGAAGATTTAGTTTTAATAAACTAAAGAATCTATCAATTTTTCTATCATTGTTGATAATAAAAACTGAAGTGTACCTTTCAAGCCTCATGAAATTCTCTTCATAGGTTTTCATAGATTCTCCTTATTTTTTCATGATCTATATGAATCTTATATCCATATTCGTATGAAGAGTTTGTGGGAAATACTTATTATGAAACATTATCTTAAAGTATTCCCATTCCATATCTTCAATTTTATCTCTTGGCATGATGTTCTTAATCAAATCCCTCCATTGATCGGCCTCTCCATCTAGACGATAAATAGATTTTGTCACCCTCTCTATCTTAGAATATTGAATAATTTAAAATATATTCTCCATGGAGTTGACCCACTATTCTGCAACTAGTGGATCAGAAGATCCACTAAACGTCGGTGTTTATTTCATCATAAAATAATCAGTAGCTAGTTTCTCCCTCATTGGTGAAGGTTGATGTCCCACATTATTCTGGTTATTGTTCATAACCTGAGATAGTTGGGAAGAATATCCATGATGTTTTGAACTCCACCTCCCAAATCATTGGATATTTCATTCGTGGAATCATTGCATTTTCCCTCACATGAGTTGTTGGCCTAGTTTCTCATGGTTCCCACCATTATCTAAAATAGAAAATGTTAAAACAAGACATAAGTTAACAAGTCATGAAAAAATAACTTATTCATTTGTAAATATTACACTAAAATCATGACTTATGGGATCCCTATGTCAATCTTCTGGTTTACAAGTATGTACTTTGTCTCATACTAGAGGTTTTCTCTAGGGTTCACTAATCCTAATTCCCAAATTAACTAAACATTGCCTCTAATACCAACTATAGAGACCCGACCATTTCTTACATTACTATTACATAATTTTAAAGATAAAAAAAATAATAGTATTACATATAGAGGATCTAAAGTTTTAGAGTCTTGGAAAAAATAGGACCAAACATAACACTTACAACATCATACATAAACATTTATTTAATTACTTCTTCTCTAGCTTCTTATTGGAACTAGACCTATCCTTAATACATGTAGTCACCTAAGGATGTACATAAAAGAGGGGTGATCTAAAATCCTAGTAATAGGATAGATAAGAACAATATAACATGGGGATAGTATAATCATAACTTAGGAATAGGCTCATGAACATAAGATTAAGCATTAATAAAATACAAGAAATGTGGAAATTCATAAAAAATGAAACAAGATGTCTTAGTGGTTACCTACCACCATACTTGTGAGCAATGCTAGAATCATGTTCACACATAATTTCACTTATAATAAAGAGACTCATCACTTTACCCAATGCATTAGAGCACTTTATTATTCTGGGCGCACCCATCACATTCAAACATTCATATTGCACTATATAATTCCGGGCGCACACGTCGCGTCCTAATATTAACATTATCATGCATGCCACTATAAAAATAATTGAAACATGAACATAAAATAACCCATTTAATGAAATGGTTTTCACATTGTACATTCATAAACATTTTTTTCCCAAATTAAAGAGGAAATAACATACTTGACACAAGAACAATAAACTTTGACTGAGAAGTAAAAATTGTTTTCTTGAAAGAAGAGTTCTTTTGGACAACATTCGGTTTATCATAAAAAAATTAGTAAAAATTTATATCCCATAATAGTGAATATAATGTTGAACAAATGATTTTTAAGGATTATCCATACCAAAAATGATGTGAAAGAGGGAGAACCCGAAGCAAGAAAGTTGGTTTCGAGAATTTCTCCTTAGCTTGTATTCGAAAGCTTTATTCACTTCAAAGTCTTGTATAATCACATTATATTAAATAATTAACAATTATAGAACCTTTTATACATGAAATGGGTTCATTATGGTACCATTATGTTATTTTTAGAGCATTTGGATGAATTATAGGGGTCAAATCCATTGTTTTGGAATGTTTGTTTTTATGGTTTTCCTGAATGGTTCACTTGTATTCATAAATGGATGTTCATGTAGAACATGTATAAATAACTAGAATGGATATTAAATATTATTTATTATATTACAGGAGTTCAAATTATCTTATATAGAATTTTGTTATATACCATGTGGATGAACCATTAGTTAAAATTTAATGATGATCGTTTTGGTTAATTCGGGAGATTTTTCAACCACAACAAAGTTGTTTTGTTTATTCATTTAGTAATATGTAAATAATTTGGTTAAATAACATTAAATAGTATATAATACATACAATTAAATCTTTTTCAAATAGAAAAATGTTTTATGGCCATATCTTAAGGGATTAACGAAAATTGAAATCACATCGTCTATGATGTTGGTAATTCGACACATCATAGACAATATTTTTATTCATTGTATAAGTGGGAGAGGGGAAGAATAAGAATTGTGATAAATTTTGTATTAACATGAAAAAATACAAAATATAAAATTTTTATGGAGCTTTCATTCTTCTTTGATAAAAGGAAGGCGAGGAAAGAAAAAGAAAAGAAAGGAACTTAAAGAAAATTTGACAAATTCTTTACGAAAATTTGGCATCCTAACGACTATGCATCGTGGTTTTAGAAAACATTAAAAAGAGAGGGGAAAGGGTCACCCATACAGAAATGAATCATAATACAATAGAGATAATGTATAAAATGTTAATAAGAACATGTTATGGAAACATGAAATTTATACCATATAAAAAAGAAAATCGATAGAAAAAGAAGGAAGTTGAGAATTCTCTTAGCTTGTAGAGTAACTCCAAAGACATGAAGGTTTGGACATTAGGGGATTGAGGACACCTTGGGAGGACTACTAGGGATGCAAGAAGTCCAGAGATTCATTGTGGAGGATTTTGGAATGATTTGAATGATGTAATGGGTAGAAATTTATAGAAAATTTGAGGGAATATTTTAATAATTTCCCAATGACACGTTATTTGTGGTATTTGCAAAACCATGGGCTTGCCCATGTTATTTTCCCATGATGTTAACCACATGGGACACCTCACATCTTATTTTACTGTACATAAGTGTACCAAAATTATTAATGCATTATTTCATCATTAATGATGTAATTAAACATACCAAAACCCCAAACTATATTTTTACTATTCATAAAAAATTCAACTATTTAAGAAAAATCCCAAAAATTCACCCTAACAATTTTTCGACTTTTAGAATAAAAAATGAACTCCATTTTTTGAAAATAATTTTATAAATATTATTAATTTAATTTTTAAATAAAAAAATATTTAATTCAAAAATTAACAATTTTAAAACTAGAAATTCTTTTATAATACATTGATAAATTAATCAAGATATCATTATCTTAAATCCTTATGGAAACAAAATAATAATAAAATTTAATATTCATTAGGGTCATATTAATATTCATATTACTATTCATAAGGGTATGTTACTATTCTCCGAAATAACATGTTGGTTCCATGAGACTCTAAATAACTTACTGAACACAAATGTAGAAGACTTCTTTTCGAAATTCAAAACATAGAAGTGGAAAAATTATGTTCAATGATCACATAGTTTTTAGTATCATGATATGTTATTTCTTACTAATGTGATTATACTATAAGGAATAATTATAATAAGGTATTTACATTGATAAAACAATGGATCGTTACAATATCTCTTTTATAGTATTTTATTACATCACTATTGGGTCATTATGATGTCGCAAAACACATTATATATTTATTCGATATTTAATTTTTCCCAAAAAATTAGTCTGTCTATAAAAATTATGAAAAAATCACCACTAGATAATTTTGACATTCTGATTCCAAAAATTATATTTATTTTATCTAAATAATTTTATAAATATGTGAATTTTCACTTTTCAAATAAAAACCGATATTTACTAAAAATTGACATGTTTCGACAAAAATAGTTTCTAACCTTAAAAAAAATTACTTTCATCTTCAAAAAAATTATACTCATTTATTATTCATAAAATTAATTTGATAATAATATTTTATTAAAATATTAATTATTTAAAAAATTCATTAATGCATCCAAATAATTTCTTTAGTTAAAAAAAACAATTTTTGTTTTATCGTATAAAAATATAATTATTATCCAACTGAATACATTATCTTTTATAGAGTAAAAAATATATATAATCATCATTTATAATTATAAAGAGTGTTCTTATAAAATGGTTATAATAACATTATTAATAAAAACATAGTTTAATATAACAATTTACATATTATTTAAGTACCATTTTACCCAAAAAGTCAATTTATCTAATTCATTATTTTTTTAAGAAAAACTATTATCATACAAGAATTTATGGAATAATACTTTTATTTAAAAAAATTATTACCGAAAAAGTATCTAATACCTTGTTATATAACTTCTTATAACACCTGTATAAGATATACGGGTAACCTGTGTGATGGTGACAGGCTCCTGGGGAGTCTCAGATAACATCGCTCGGGTGGTAATATCTATTAGCTTCCACTTCTCTTGTAGACAATTCGGTTCAAGATTAACTTGTTGAAGCTTGGATTGCGCTTGGTCAAGAAAAAATACCAGTGATGCTACCTCCTTTCCAAGCTCTGATAAATGAGCATTGTACGTCTTGACTCTAATGGATGACACCATCCTCTCCTTTGTCTTTGTTAAAAGGATCCTTAAAAAAAACATAAATTTATATTAGTCTTGTGATCACTGTTCAATGGCTATATTATATATGTTAATGATACTTTAAAGTCATTAAAACCCAACTATAAAAAATATATTTCATGTGTTTTCTATATCCATAAGTCATTTAATTAAATAAAATAAAAGAGATTTGATTCATGAATGTTTGGGTCGTTACAGATGGAGTGGTTAGAGATCAGCATTAAGATGTTCCTCGTGATCATGTATTGAAACCTGAGTGTGGTTGTAGAGGTGATCATCAACATAGAGGAAGAGGATTTTGGCATATCCAGTTGCACGTAGCGGAGGTAGCTATTATAGGAGGGCATAGATCATCAGAGGTATGATCAGTTTGTTTAGTACCCTTCTTTGTACATTTTTTGATTCTAGAGCTTCACACTCCACTCTTACACTCACTTTATCCCCTTATTTGGGACTATACATATAGAGGTCTCATGTGCCTTGGTTTTGAGTATGCTAGTTAGAGGCTAGATTAGCTTCTTTGATGTGTTTCAGGCCTATAGATTGATGATGGGACTGCATCAGTCCAGTGGGGATCTATTCTTCTGATTGATAGAGCCAAACACTACCAAACTCTACATTGACTAGTTTTATTCTATATGTTCTATTGTTGAATTCTCCCATAGGAGAGTCATGTTTTCATATGTCGATGGTCAAAATGTGGTTTTCATCAGTGAGCAGATTTTCCAGGTGGGTAGCTATCATATAGAGCCCCATCATTCCTTTTTTAGGTGAGTTGTTAGTGGAATCAGTGGATTCTATGATGACAGAGGTTCTTAGAGTAATTTTGTATATCCTATATGTCTTCCTTAAGGAGGTTGTGACACTACCCCGATTATATGATGTTGATTTTGGTATATACTTACAGCCTGGTGCTTCTCTAGTTTCGATGGATACATATTTAATGGAACCTTCATAGTTGTCATAGTTTGAGAATTAAGATGGATTATTTGATGTAGAAGGGACTTTACGACCTATTTTTTTATCGTAGGGTGCTCTAATGTTGTTCAAAAATATTTTTTATGGTTTTATGAGGTTCTGTATAGACTGTCACAGGTTGAATCAGGTGATGGTCACAGACCATTACCATATTCTAAGGATAGAAGATCATTTTGACCAGCTGAGAGGGGCCATTTGTTTTATAGGAATGACATGTAGTCTGAATATCACCAGTTGAGGGTGATGGAGGGAGATATCATGATGAATTCTTTCTAATGTAGTTATAAAAAATTTGAGTTTGTTGTCATTTCATTCCGTGTTATGGACACTCTAGTTGTGTTCATTGGACTTATGAACCCCATTTTTTGTGAGTTACTATACCAGTTCATTGTCATATTAATTGATCAAATCATGATTTACTTGATATCAGAGAGGAACATATCATAACTATCATTCACGTTCTTTGACACCACAAGATCTATGTACGGTTTTCCAAGTGTCGGTTCTAGGCATGAGTGTTTCATTTCTGCAGGCATGTGGTGTCTCATAAGGGTGTGGCAGTGGACCTGTCGACGGTTGGATCAATTGTTTCTTGGAAAGTACCCAATAATGTGGAAAAGGTTTATAGCTTCCTTGATATCACACGCTATTATTAGAGGTTTGTATATTATTTTTCTTGATTTTAAACTCCTTTGATATCTTTGAATAGTAAGTACAATGATTTTTATTGGTTTGTTCAATTCCAAGTAGTATTCGGTTAGCTGAAGGTTTAGTTTTTTTGTTCCCATGTGATTTGGTTGTTATATGAATGGGTGAGGTTTAATGTGTTTTTTGATGCTTTATGACTAGGAATTGGATACATGTTGATGTTATAGTAAGAAGTGATGTCTTCTGTTTTTGGGTAGTTATGTACCAAAAAACGTAACTATGACACCCATTATCTAGAGCGATATGCACCTGTATCTATGCTTAAGTTGTGGAAACATTTCCTCATTGTATAGTTCTTTGTAGTCTTCACCGATTGCATGATTTGTGGTATATATTTTATCAATGTTATCTGAATCTATAACAATATTGGTGGATGGAGTTTGATCAGATTTATTATTTTTAGACCTCATGCACCTTAGAAAAGGGGAATGTTGTGGCTTTTTTTTATATATAAAGACACAAAAATATGTTTTCCAAGAATATTTTGATGCTTTAAAAATGATGATTGATCGGGTAGACTTGAAAATAGATCCAAGGGTATATTTAAGAAGATGATGTTTGTTTTAGTTGATGCCACACTATTCTCTGATGCAATCAATTGGAGGAGTATCAATGGGGAGACTCGAATGAAGAGGTGTTGCGTGATCATGTTGCCCACGATGAAGCTTTGGATGGATGGTCTGAATATGGTCAAAAATGGATGTTGTTTCATGGCATTTTTTTTCTAGTAGAAATGTGTGAAAAATTATTTCATGAGTTTCATATCTCACCTTTTTTGGTACACACATGAGTTTCCAAGATTTACCATGGACTAATGCTACAGTTTTGGTGGCACAGGATAAAATAGGAAGTGGCGGTGTTTATGGAAAAGTGCTTCGTTTGTGAATAGGTAAAGGATTAGCCCGATGATCTTGGTTTTTTTTCAACCTTTGGATGTCCCTAAGTGGAAATGAGATTAAATCACGATGGATTTCGTCACAGGAATACCCATAGTTCTTGTATGTTGTGAGGCTATCTAGGATATAGTGGATGAATTGATGAACTTAGCCAACATCATAGAAATCAAGGAGTCGAGCGTAGTGCATGATTTGGCTAAGAGGTATGTAGATGTTTTAGTAAGATTTCAGGGAGTTCCATCGTCCTTTGTCTTATATTAGAATCCATGGTTTACCTCATGAATCTATAGAGGATTGAAGAAAGCTTTTGGAACTCCTTTACAACTCCGCACTACTTTGCATCTTTAGATAGATGGGAATATAGAGAGGAATATCTAAACATCAGAGGATATATTTTTAGCATGTGTCTTGGACAATGTTTAATCTTGGGTATGACACCTTACCTTGGTGGAATTTTCATATAAAAATAGAAATCACTCTTCCATTACCATGGTTCAATTTGAGGATTGTACAGAAGACTATGTCATTCTTCATTATGAAGGAATTTTGTTGGGTAGATATCTATTATTGGTCCTGATGTGGTGAAAATCTTGATAGAAATGGTTCAAGTTGTTCATGAGAGGGATAAAGCATTGAAAGACCAGCATAAGGCTTATATTGGTCACTAGAGGAGGTCCCTGGAGTTTGAAGTTGGGGAAGGTGTATTCTTGAAGGTCTCCACAATATGTGGGAAGTAGATGTTTGGTAGAGGGGGTATGTTTTCCCTAGGTTTGTCAGGCCCTTTGACGTGTTTGGGAGAGTAGACGAAGTGGCATACCCATTGGGATTTCCACCTTAGTGGGAAAGGATATACGATTTATTCTACATATCTGGGATTCTTTTATATCTTTGTGATGACTCCCAGGTCATTGACTTGGGAGAATTGTATATTGAGTATGGGGTGATGTTTTTGGAGTGACCAATAGAAATATGGGATCTTCAAGAGAAGGTTCTGTGTGGGCAGAACATTCTATTGGTTCATGTGTTGTGGAGGAATTTTTCCTAGAGGATAGTATTTTGGAGCAAGAGAAGATGATGTGTGTCAAGCACCCAGAATTTTTTTGAGTTTTAAAATGCACTATTTTGCTTTGTAATGTGATTTTTGAACCTTGTTTTATGATATGAGATTTTTTCCCTTGGTTTATGATGTGTGTGGTGTGATGTGTGATAATGTCCTGACATATGAAATGGAGAATACTTGATTCTTTATTGAGAAGTATTTATTTCCATGTGATTAAACCAATGTTGTCTAGTTAGTGCAACCTAGAGAAGATAGTATCTTTACAAGGACAATATAATTCCTAGATTCATGTGTTTGGGATACTATGATTCATTGGTCATATTGGTTGTTGGTTTGGATAGCATGGTGGTTGTGGTTCTTGTGTGGTGTTCTTTTTGGTTGTTTGGGTTGACGTGTCAAAAACCTTGGTGATAAGGCCAGGTTTACAAATGTCAGAGGAGGTGTTCTTCAGTGTAGATTATTTAACATCATATTTTGAATAATTCAAGGCGGTTTATCATTGAACTTTTATGTTCTTACTAGAAATAGATTTTTCATGTGTAATTATATTTTTCAGAGGTATCTCGAGGGATGGTTGTTCATAACCTTCCTCTCTTTCAATCGGGTTGGTTTTATATTATCGAGGAGGAGAGTAGTTTGAGAGGTATATAATATAATGGACCTGACCTTTCAAGTGAATCATCTTGTGGAAAATATAGTGTTTGAGGTTTCCTATGAAGTCAATGTGACTTTTTCAATAGTTATCTAAATCCCAAATTTCTATGTTTTCGAATGATACCTCAATGAAATTGTGTCTAGTTATGGTGGTGTCTCGCTAAAGGTAAATCACACTAGCAGGGCCGCACTAGGTTGCTGTCTCACTAGAAATGCCTCTCCCTAGCGATGTCTCTCTAGTGGTGGCTCAACCTGGTGGTGGCTCCCTAGAGGTGGCTCACCCTGGCAGTGGCTTGTTGGTGGTGGCTTACCCTGGTGATGGATTTCTAGTAGTGGCTCACATCAGTGGTGGCTTTCTGGTGATGCCTCACCCTAGTACTGGTATGATCATGGTGTTCCAACCCATAAGTGGCTCAATGGTGGTGTCTCACCCCAACGGTGGCTCGCTGGCATTGTCTCTCCACGGCAGTGTCTCACTGGCAGTGTGTCATCCAGTTAGTTGCTCGCTTGAATTTTCTCATCCAATAGTACCTCGTCTGGTGGTGGATAATAGGTGGTGCCTCATTCATTAGTGCCTCCTCTTTCCATGTCTCACAAGAAGTGCCTCATGAGTAGTGTTTCCAGTTCTTCCAGTTTTCCCTTTTGACGTCTTTATTTGATGTAAAACAGATTTAAGGAAAATTTAAAAGGATTTTAGACAAAATAAAAGGCCATAAATTATATCATTAATTCTATAGGAGTTTGAAGATATTTTAGTGGTCAAAATTTGTGGTTTTGGATAGATCGACCTTTAAAGGAAAATATAACTATATATAATCCTTTTACATATATTTGAACATATTAAATCCGTGATAACTTTACCCTTGTTCATTATTTCATTCATTCTCTAGATAAAATATTCCCTGAATCCTTTTTCCCATAGGATTCTTGTTCCCAAGCAGAGGCAATTGGTTCATGTTTACCTAGATGGTTACCTACTCTACAAACTCTATTGTATTTTTTGAAACCAAGAAGTGTCGATCGTTCATCTTCTAGGTATTATTTTGTTTTTCATTATTAATTTTTCATCATACAAGATGGGTATATAGTTGTTTTACCTTGAAAAGATAGTTTTTATGGATTAATAAAGATAATAGAATTGGTTTAAAATCAATATATAGGGGATTGGGAAAGTGATGTATGATCTTAATGTGTTATTGTTATTATTGAAATTTTGTTTTTTATGGAAAAACTATATACTAAAAATCATGGATATTTGGGGACCTTGAAATAACACTAAATGATTTTTAGAATGCATATTGCATAGTTTCTATTGAATGCTTATATATAATAATTGGTTAACCATGTATATTCGGATAAAAATGCATTCTATTGGATCATGCAGTTTCTATGATGACGCCATGAATTAAAAATGTAAAATTTACTAAGGGTTTTCTTTTTTAATCTAAAAATATGTTTTCTGTGGTATGTGTGGTGGTAGGGTTGTGGGAACAGTTCTGTATATGGGTTTTTCCTTTCGATATGATGAACTATGTGAATGAGTTTGGAAGGGGACAACATTATTTGTGTGGTGATTTTCAAGCGTCTTTTCATTGATGACATGTAGAAATATTTTCCCCATATCTAGTGGACTTTGTATGATGTTTCATTAATGTGATGTGTATTAATTTATCAGGTCTCTACACATCATTTAAGGACTTTTTCAAGGTTTCCTGATATGTGGTATGACTGATAGTTTCCCAGGTAGTGAGGGAATAAATAAATTACTATATAATAATATTTGGAATGGATTGGGTTGGTTTGATTAACAGGATAGAAGTGGTTAATAAAATTGTTTGGTAATGTAAAATGGGTTTTGTGTCTTGATGTGTGGTGTTGTGCATTTAAATTTAGAATCAAAGTAGAGAGTGTTTCTATTTTTTGGTTTTTATGATAACCCATTAGATGGACTTGAGTGTTTCATATCATATATATATATATATATATATTCTTGTATTTTACTTTTGATTTATATACGCACCCCACCCTTGTTGAGTACTACGTGGTAAACACCCCCATATTCATGGGGTGTGTCTTTCCCAATATTCAGTAAGGGGTATGGATGGATAGCTACCTGCCCTTTTCTACTCTCTCCTCTAGATGAGGTAGGTATGGCACAAGAATTGATGGTCGGAGGTCTATTAGTTATATAGATAGTTTTTTGTGATCATCTAGGTGTTTGTAGGTTAGGTGGTTTGTTTCCTAGGTGTCTTCCGGATGAGATGTGATGTGCTTTACCAGGTGTATTTGGGATGAGATCTGACATTTTTTGAGGCCCAAGTGTGTGCATGAAAGATATTTTGTGAGGCCTATGTATATGGGGGCGGGATGTGTTGTAGTGCCCAGGTGTGTAAGGGCATGATGTGATGTGGTAAATGGAAGGGATGGGAGCACTGGGATGTATGACGTTGGGTGAGAGAAGCATACTAGAGGGAAAGTTGTGTGGGGTACCCTATTATGGTTATGATTTATATTATATAATATTACATGAATTGTATTACATGGTAAGCATGCCTTGGTGAGGTTCAGATTGTTAGTATACCTTGATAGGTGTTGTTTTTTTCTTCTATTTTCTCATAGGGGAATTATTATGATTCTTTCACATGTGTACGAGATACTTTGAAATTCTCACTGAGTATACTTTTATGCTCACCAAACGTATATAAAACTTGTTTTAGGATTCAAATAGTATTTCACAGTCCTTTCTAGGTATTACTAGCTCGGTCCTTGGGATAGTTTCTATGATGATGCATTAGCTTTACTTTGGGGTATTTACTTTGGTGGCGTTATTGTATTTTCAACAATTATACTTTATACATGCATGTGGTATAGTTTTTTTCATTATTTATATATTATAATGGTGATTTGTTTTTGGATGATTCATTCTACCTTCCGATATTGTTTCTTATAAAGGGTAATGGCTCCAATATTGTGATATTTGTAAACACATGGTTTTAGTCTCCAACACGAGGCCTACTATAGGTGGGAATCAGGAGGTCATTATCTCACTTTCTTCATTTCCATCCCTGGAGGGGTATCTTTGGAGGGAGGGCATCAAGAAACAATCCATTTGAGACTTTACCAGTTATAAAGATTTTTTTGAGAACATAAATTAGAGATCGATTTTGGATAATGGACCCATGGACATAGAGTTTAGAGGACAATAATAGAAATCCAAGCCAGTGGATAAATACTAAAAGGAGGAAAGAAGATCTCATACCACACATATCAAAAATATGGGAAGATGTATCATGGAAATTTCCTCAAAGGGACAAGGACATGATGAAATAATGGGATACAAGGCCACTAGTCTCATGAATGTTAAAGATAGATTAAGAAGTCATCCAATGTAATGGATAATATAATGGCACATCCCAATGTAACACCCATTTTAAAATTATTCAACATTAATGTGAAATAAAACTCTGTAATCTAGTGCACTAAACCATGGTCCTTTGAGGGTAATCATTATTGGAAATCACTAATAAAAAATGTGTAAGGGAAATATTATCCCATCACTACCACTGACATTGACCATGAAAATAATGTCTTACAAGGTAGAATTCATTTTCACTTAGGAATGTTAAATGATTGCTTTGATTATATTCCTATTGATTTCATTATATCCTACATATTATCTAGAAATGTTGAATCACAACCCCAATACCATAAAGTAAAGGTATCCATGAAAACACCTAGTGGTGCGATCATTGAAACCCACCTATTGTAAAATATACTTATTAGCATTCATGGGAATAATAATCCAGTGAATCTCATAATCCATGGTGTAATTTTAAACTATACTAGGAATGGATTGGATATCATTACATAGAGAACACATGAACTATCAGGAAATTGAAATATCCTTCTATATTCATAACCATACCATTATCATATAAAAATTAATAGAAGATCATGACTATCATTTAGAGGATCCCATGATGGTGTATTTGTTGATACCCATTGAAGAAGAATATCTTACTAAATATTTGTGTTAAAGGAAAACACCAACCTTGAAAAAATTTCCATTTAAGGGAATACACCAATGTATTTCTCGAATAGTTACTCTCCCTTGCTTGACACATTAAGTAGTATTCTCAATAGATATTATACCATAATCTACCCCTATATCCAATTCCACATATAGGGTGGACCTGATCAAACTAGAGGAGTTACACAATTAGCTACAACATAATTTGGTAAAAGGTTTTATACACCCAAATACATCATCTTGGGGGTGTCTAAGTGTACTGTTTTAAGAAAATGATGGATCAATGTTAATATTTATCAATTATTAGGAGATCAACAAGATTTCTATAGAGAAAATGTATCCCCAAATAAGGATTTATGACATATTTGATCAATTGGTAGGAGATAAATACTTCTTTTATGAGGATATTCATTCTTGATATCATCTACTTGAGGTAAGGAAGGAAGAGATTTAGAAGACATACATTTATACCAGAGATGAACACTAGAGTTCAAATTTATGCCATTTTAGTTTACTAATTCTTCTAAAATATTCATGAATTTGATCAATAGAGTATTTCGAGGCTACATTGACCAGTGTATGGTAGTCTTTATTGATGATATTAACATTTAATCGAAGATAAAAGATGAATGAGAATAGCATATAAGTATTTTATAATGACATTATGAAAGGATAAAATGTAAACTATGTTGAGAAAGTTTGACTTTTGGATGAAACAAGTCACATTCTTTGGGAATATGATCACAATTGAGGGATGTTTTGTACACCGTTCAAAGATAATAGAAATTGTAGAATGGCCCAAACCATTCAGAGTCATGAAAATTCATTTTTTTCATGGATTATATGGGTAATACCAATGTTATGTGAGTAATTTGTCGTTTTTTATATCCCACTAACTATGTTAAAATGGAATGGGGTAAATTATTTTTGGATGGAAGAATGTGAGGGAATCCTAAAAGAGCTCAAGAAGAGGTTAATCACAACTCACGTATTCACAGTTCCATCAAATTGAAAAAACATTATGATAAAATGTGATTCATTAAATAAATTATTTGGCTGTGTACTCAAGTTAAATGATAAAGATATATAAAATTCCTCATAATTCTTAAAGAACCATGAGAATATCTATTGGATTCATGATTTTGAGTTAAAAATGTGTTATTTCCCATGAAGATTTGGTTTTAGTACCTCTATGGTGAGAAGTGTGAAAAATATATGGATCATAAGAGTCTAAAGTATATATCAACATAGGAAGATATCAACATGAATAAATGAAGATGGTTAGATCTAATCATGAACTACGATTACTCTATTTAGTACCATCCTAGAAGTTTCCACAAAGTATCTAATATTGTTTGTAGAAATGATCCTGGTACTCTATTCATGATGTCAAATGAGAAAGACCCTATCTTTATGGATATACAAAGGATTGATCTATAAATCCTAATAGCATGGAATACATCCAACCTTTCCCAAACAATTTTCCAACCATCTATCTAAGAGAATATTAAGGAGGGATAATGGTATGATCTGGACATAAAAATGAATGTGTAAGTAGTTTAGGAGGGGAATATTCATGAATTCCACAATAATGATGACAGTTTCATTTTTTTTGGACATGAAATTATATTCCTACATATCACGAGATAAATAAAGAGTTATTATATAATCCACAAAGCTCATCTTTCTCTATCCATCTTGGAAGTACCGTGATGTACCATGATCTTTGAGATCGCTTCTGGTGAGAAAAAATGAAGAATGAGAATCTTTTGTATTCTAAAAATTCATGGTATGTAGTCAAGTTAAATAATAGTTTCATAAGTCCAAGGGTGTGACGAAAATATTAAAAATTCCCTTAATGAAATAGGATAAAATTCTCATGGTTTTGTTCAGTAGACTCCCAAATACATCCAAAGGAAAAAATTTGATATAGTTTATTAGGGATTGACTCACAAAGACTGACCACTTCAACATCATTTATGAATATTTCTATCAATAAAAACATGATAATATATACATAAATTATGAAGAGAGTCTATATGGGGAACCAATTTTATCATCTTGAATCATGATCCAATGTTTACATCTAAATTCATGAGAAGTAGTCAACATACTATGAATATTGAAATGAATTTTAATATGGATTGTCACCCCAAACTGATAGTCATTTTGAAATAACCATTCACGAAATTGAGGACATAATGATATACTACATGATAAAATTTAATGGTGTATAGGATCAACATATCATATTATTTGAGTTCTCATTTGATAATAACACTCACTCGACTGTTTAGATGGATCTGTATATATATTTGTATGGGAAGTAATGTAGAAATCCAAATCTATTGGATGAATTTGAGGAATGAAAGTAACATAGACCAGATCTTGTGTATGATATAATTCAGAAGGTTAAATCCATCAAATAACATATAAAATATTCTTAGAGTTGGCAAAGGATCTATTTTTATAACCATCAATGGGACATGATGTTCCATCTTAGAGAAAAAGTATTACTTTGATTATCACTATGGAAGAGAGTCATGCAATTTGGAAATAATCAGAATATTAGACTAGGTGCATTGGCCCCTTTGATACCCTTTATTTCATAGAAGTGGTGTCTTATTGGGTAAAACATTCACTAAACATGCCTCTTGTTCATGATGTGTCCCATGTATCTATTCTGAGAAAGTATATACCTAGACCCTCTCATGTTCTGAATCGAGAGGTAGTTTAACTAGATCATGGCCTCTCTTAAAATAAAAAGTCAATGATAATATTAGACCATAGAGATAATTTTCTAAAAAAGACTAATCACCTTGTCAATGTGCTATATAAGAACCATAAAAAGGAAAAGGTGACATGTGAACAATAGGAAACATTGAAATGGATGTACCCTTGTCTACTCTTAACTATGATTATCAGTTGACATTTTGGGTATGAAAATTATAAATCAGGGATTATTGTAACTACCCAAACCTTCAAAATATTATTTTTCTGCTAATTAAATGTTTGTTATATTACATAGAATTATACACA
Organism: Viscum album; assembly: GCA_963277665.1. Taxonomy (NCBI): domain Eukaryota; kingdom Viridiplantae; phylum Streptophyta; class Magnoliopsida; order Santalales; family Viscaceae; genus Viscum; species Viscum album. The sequence continues at coordinate 680,122,675 of OY728139.1, read as the reverse complement.
TACAACACTTATAGGAACTAAAATCATTTAATTTCATTAATGGATATTGTTACATTAGTCCACAACAAAACCAATTAAAATTACAAATAAAGATGGGATTGAAAATATTAAATTGAAAAAGTTGAATGAAAAAACATGTATTGTTCCAATATGCAAGAATTATCAGCACCACAAAAAATATTATAGAAATAAATTGAATATTTAGAAAACAATCAATATCACAGAAATGGAAAGAATATAAACATGGTTTCCATTTTAGTGAATAATGTATGAATGAATGAAGATGTATTAATATGGTGAAATGTGACTGTTGGAATAGTAAACAAACCATTAGTAATAGTAACATGACCATTGGAATAGTAATATTACCTCAATATAAGAAAAAAATATAAAAATATTTTTAATGAGTAATAGATGCATATATATATAATATAATACCATAAGATGAATAACAATATTTAAAAACACAATGAAATTTTATACACATTAACAAATTATATTTTATTGTCTTTAGTAAAAATAAAAATATTTATAAAAATATTTATAACAAACATTGATATAAAATAATTGTGAAAAAACAATCTTAATTTTTAGAATTAACATGTCAAAACTAACATATGGTTATTTTTTATAATTTTATGAGGAACATGAATTTTTATATGATTAGTAAAAATATTTTTTTCAAATACCACATGGTTTAGGAAAAAATAATGATTTAATAATGACTCAATAAATATTAAATTTGTTATTTCAGCCCAAAATTAATTTAACAATATTAATGGTTCATATAAAAATAATAAAAAAAAATTCAAACCTCGAAACTATTTTCCAAATCATAAAAGTAGAATTTGTCCCTTTAAATAATTTGTTTTTCATTTTTCTCATTTCCTTTTGATTAAACAAATAAATTAAAAAAAATGTGATTAAAAGTACACTAAAGATGTTATTTTATTTAAATATATTTCATAATGTAAAAAAATATTACTATTGAAATTTTTACCATGGATATGATTATTTATTTCATATGTTAACCATATGATTCCCCCTGCTCATGTATAAAACCCCTTCAAACCTCACATGGAAGAACACTTAAATTAAACTTAAAATAAGCCATGTATATACCAAAATATCCTCTCATATGACCCTTATCATTCTTAGAGATGTTATGGATTCACATAACATTAAAAACTCAAGGTTTTTATTACCATAGAAAAGAAGCAACATTGAGAGGAGCGTAGGTTTTTATCTACTTCTGTTATTTTTTTCCTCTTATCTTACTCCTTTTACCTATTACTTTTTAAACCAAATATTATAATATTAATTGAGTAGTATGTAGAATTATAATAATTATTTTAACCTAATATAATTATTATATTTACATTCTATTTATATTTCATAATTTTGTTACTTATTTTGACCACATCTCATTAACGGTCAGGTAACCAACAACATGGACATTGCCAATTATTTTAGAATCATCATCCTTATATTTGGTTATATTAAATTATTTACAATATATAAATATCTAAATATAATTATTTATAATATTCTTGAGTAAATAATAATAATTCTTGAAAATCAATAACTGAAGATCAATAAATCAAAGTAAGACAAGATATTTTAATAGAGATATGACAGGAAGACAGTTCACTATTAACAAAGGGAATTAAGGAATAAAATTTTATGATTCTAAATAATCATGAGTAAAAAATTAGCATAATTCTCTTTGTGTTCCGTGTTTTAATAAAACTATGTTTATCATTCATGAGTCTTAAAATGGTTGAAATAAAGATGGATTTAAGGTAAGGGGATTCTTGAACCCAATTACGTCGTTTTGGGTTGTCTTCTCCTTCACATTACTCCCATTTTTGATATTCCTATATTGTCCTTAAAGATTAATTTCACAATTATTTCTCTTTTATTTCTTCTTATATAATTTATTAAATTTGTTTAAATGACTTCTATTCCAATAACAAATTTTGTTTGAAAGTTAATTTATTTTTTAAAAAATCTCATTGAATCCAATTGAGTTGTTTCTTATTCAATGAATAATTCTACTTTATGATAAAATTTACATCCCTTAATAATTTTGTAACCCTAAATTTTATTCCTTATTGTATGATTTTTGAATCCCTTAAGAAACGAATTCCATTAATTTGGATTATTTCAATTATATGACTGATATATGTCCTCTTTCCATGGGGAATGCTTGATAATGGGAATTTTATAATGTGATGAGAGAGATTAGAAATATATATCCCTCCAATGCGTTATGTAATGTGATATATCTTATGAGATTATGTGTATTATTAATGGAAATGATTCTATATTTGTTAACAACTACGATGTTAGGATTTATGAATATATGTTATGTGTGAAAATGATGAAATATTTGTTCATAGATTTGAATGGTGTTTTACCACTATGTTATGATGTTTCATTATCATGCATATTCGATATTCCAAGTCTATCAAAATTTTCTCTCCAGATTATGATAATGATTAAATGCTTATGTAATGATGATGTTTATTATTGTCAACCATGTACAATTGATTAATGTCCCATATTCCTCCCATGATATTTGTAAGAATCGAGATCTTAATTTTTGTTATGGATCTTGGTTTAGGGAGTTTTTTGATAAAAAGGGGATAATTTGGAAATTTTTTAGGTACAGGTCGTGTACCTCTGAATACACGTAGTGTACCCCGTTACCATGAATAGACACATCCTGGGAATGTAATGGTCAAGACATGGCTGTGTGGGGTGACATGGAAGGCCGATAATGTTGGGGGATGGTTCAGGCAAATGCGCATCATGTTCATTAACAGTACACACCTTGTATTTTTTCATTTAATTTAATAATTGGACAAGGGTCTTGTCTAACCCTCATATTCGTCTTCTTCTAGTCGTTCCTCGTGAAGGAGCGTACAGAATCGTCAATTATTCTCTGAGCCACCAATCCATTAACTGTTCTCTAAATCCAACACTGTGAGTTGCATTGGAATCACCTCTACGAGTTATTCCTTCTTCTAGAGTCTCTCCTCCTGATTCATCTTCATTCATGAGTTATTCAAGGGTAAACATTTTTTACCTTTCTTGTAGATCTACAACGTTCTACACCAATTCAAGGGTCAACATTCAAGAGTGTTCTTCTTACAACGTCAAGGTAGGTGGTTTGTTGTCTTTTGTTGTTTATATTTGAGTTTGTATGAAAAAAGTGATGATTACCCATGTTTCATGTATTTAAAAAGGAAATTATACCCTATTTTATCTACCTTAGATTTCATATTGGATTAAGGGTTGGTTGTTGTTGTATTATGTGAAATTGAATGTTTAAGGAACAACCCATGGGTGTGTTTCCATGATTGAATGTTTAGGGTCGTTAGGTCTAGGTTTCCTATAAGGCAGACCTTGTTTCCATTCCTTTCTTGATAGGATAGAACTGATTTCCTTTTCCTTCTTGTTAAATTATTATGATATGAATTTGAATTGTTTATCCATGTTGTAGTCTAGATTAATTAGGGATTATTGATATCATATATTTACAATTTAAATTGCATGGGTCTATTAGAACTTGGTGTTGTTAGACCAGAGGGGGATTTGACATTGAGTTCTTCCTCATAGTGTTTGTTATATTTCACACTATGAGACCATAGGGGGATTTATGGTGAGTGATCCCATTGAGTGTTTATAGTTTATGTTACAAGAATGGAGGGGTAATTGACATTGAGTTATTCCCTAGAGAGTACGTAGTTATTGTAGAAGGACCATAGGGTGAATTGATGGTGAGTGCTTCCTCAGAGTGTCTTTTCCATTTTATTGCATTACTTGGCCAAAGGGGTTACACTGTGTGAGCTACCCAGAGGGTTAACACAAATATTGAATTTTTGTTATGCGTCTTCTAATCCAAAGCACAAGCTTGGATTCGGTCCTATTAGGTAGTCTTCTGAGATACCTATTTTGATACATTATTGATTAAATTATGATCATTAAATCATAATGAACATAAATGGAAACTGTAGGATTTTTTACTTTTGTGTACTCCTAGTTCTTTGATGCTTTTCCATGATTAACTTCTATATTTACTAAATGATTGTTAGGCACAAATCATGTGGATGTTTCCTGCTGGGATTCATCTCACACCCTATATGGATCAGTTTTGTAGACCCAAACAGGTTATATGGTTGCAGGTGTAGATAAGGGAATGTGCCCTTATTCCTTTGGTACATGATTGGATGGTTAGAGCTGGAGACCATAAGACCAGGCTTAGGCTTGTGATGCTACTGGAGTTTTCCTTTTTTTCATTATTATTTGGTTCATTTGTATTTCAATCATATTTTCTTGTTTGGATACTTTCATAGACAGATGTGACATCCATCATTTATATATGTTCTCTAGTTGTTATTTACTTTCTGTCTTCCCTTGTTTACTTATTGTATGGTATTTTTCTTCCACTACTATTTATTAATTGTTATTATGTTATGCATGCTCTTCTAATGAGGTCATAGTTTCCCCACTACCACACCTGAGGCCTTCGCTACTAGTTGGAAGCCTCTGGAATTTGGGGAAATGTGCTTGAGTCCATGTGACCAACCAGGTGCAGGGAATCTTTGGAAGGCATTCAGAACCAGGATGTTACAATATTCCTCCCATTACTTATATTTTATATTACCCCTTTTTGGTGTATATCTTCAATTGGTTACATGTACTCAATTGATTGTGATAGGTTTTATGAGGATAAAGAAGACGGATTTAAAGAATGGATATGTTTTATTATGTATAAGTTACTAAGAAGACTAATTTTCCAAAGATAATAAATTTTTAGATCCTGGAATGTATTACTAATATAATGTTAATATTAAAGATTATGGAATTGAGATATAAGAAAAAATTGAGTTACTATAATATAACACCCTTCTATCTGGCTCAGTGTTGGGGGTTTTTTATTTATGGCTAGGGGATATTATATATAATTATTTTTAGATTCTAATTTTATTATTTTTATTATGTTATGCGCATATGTAGACTATGGTATAATTGTATGATACATTAATAATGTGTAATTATGTTGGAAATGGGGAATATGTTTCGAAAATAAATTATTAAAAATCATTAATCTTGAATAATAGTGATGAAAGAGGAAAGATAGAGATATTTAGTCGGATTATTCATTATACTCTCATATTTTAATTTGTATTAAATAAATATTGTTTCATTGTGTTCAATCTACTACATAGAATCATATATTTAAAAAGGGAGTAATTTAATGATGTTAATTCATTATAATTATTTGAAACAAAAATAGATGTTTTATAAATATATAAATTATTTAAATAGTGTAACTTAGATATTTTTGGATTTGGGAATGTTTATTTGGTTGAAAAATAATTTTTTTCTTCTTAAACATCGACGATATGTGGTTTATTTGAGAGGGTGTGTAATTTTTGGATTCGTCGTAGAGATTACAATACTACTTTTTTGTACAATCATCCATTATGGTTATATTATCATTAATTGATGTGGAGATCTTATTGCTTTCTATATGAGGTAGTCTCATTTCATAACTTACAATGTGGTATTTACAACTCATATTTTCCCATGCATGTTTGGTTTTTGGAATGATCTCTAATTAGATTTTTTGTGCGTTTTATGTGATATTATAAATAAATACCATAACTGATTGTATGTATTTTTATACTTTCATTGCCTACAATGGATTAGGGTAATGTTCATTAGTACATGAGATGTAATGTCTTGAGGTTATTTCATAATAATTATTACAACATATGATGGGTTATTTATTGAATAGAATTTATATATTTACATCGATTGTAATGGATTTAGGTGATGTTTATGCAGATATCATTGTGGGTTGTAATGGATCAAGGTTTTGATAGATTCACCTATTTATTGGATTTATTTTCCCAATACTACGACATGTACACATATACATTGGTTCTGATGGATTATAGTTATGTAATGTACTTGGGTTGTGATGGATCTTGATTATTGCGTGATTCGATGAATTGATGATGTGGTGGGGATCATTATATGAGGATTTTTGTTATATGGTGGTAGTTGTCATTACATTGTGATCATATTGTGATGTGTTGATGGTTAGGATATGTTTTTAAGGATGTTGTGGTTTTTTTGTGGCTATGGTTGCACTAATGTGTAGGAGGTTATATTGTGTTTGTAGTTTTGGAAATCTTATCGTGGTTCTAATGATGTGTATGATGTTTGGTGTGGTGGAAATGGTTTCTCAGTATTTAATTTGATCTTATTATGATAAATATGTTATTTATAAATTATAATATTTTTATAGTGGATATATTTTGATCCAAAATATACTTGTGATATATTATTATTTATGATTCTAAAAAATTGATATCATCCTTATATATTTTTATCGTTGTATATTGTTCAAATAAAAAATATTCATGTGATGCTCTAAAAGGTGATCAATAAGTTAATAATTTAAAATATATTCACTTTATTATTTTCATATATTCTTAATACATGATCTTGATTATTTTATATCAAATTTATTTATCTTAAATTATATATATCCCAACACATTTATTCCATAATGAAATTGAATTGTTCATATATATGATTCTAATGAGTACAACCAAGTGTCAATTGTAACATCCCATGAAAATAAAGAATATTACATTTTCATATTTATTAATATTTGGGAATTAAATATTAATTTTACTATAAAGGGGAAGAAATGTTCGATGGTGTACCTGATACGCAACAATGGGTTTCTTGTAAATCACACGTTGCACACTAATAATATAATATAATTATTTTAAATGATTGTTAACGCGTAGCCGTTATATTGGTGGAAATGAATATAACTAACTATAATATTATTATACATGTTTGTTAAATGTTTTTATATTTTTCCAATAAAAGTTAGAGGCTTAAAATAAGTAAATAATTCGATTTAAAGCATAAATACTCTAATATTCATTAAAAGGCTGATTTAACACCTTTTAATGGAGAACCTCTTTAAATCTAATTTTTTCACTTTTATATGTTCTATTTGACAAAATAATATTTTTCTTTGGAATCGTGACACCAAAATTTACTTCGGATGAAATTTTTGTATTTTTCTAATAAAGTTCATTTTTTTAATGAATAGTGAAAAGAGTGAATTTTAATTCAAAAGTGTCTCTTAATCTAAATTATTTATATGGTTATATTATATTTTTAATTGGTTTTAAATTGTAATTATAATATATTTTTACCATTTAATCTAATTTTGGTCATTTTAAGTAATCTCATTTTAAAATTGGATACAAACAAGTGTCAATATTTTGATAGTTAATATTTCTTAAAAACACGCTATTTGTTTTAATAGTGATAATTAATTTTAAATTAATTTCTGCAACTTCTGTGTTTTGAATTTGGAAAAATGGATTCCACATTTGGAATCATAAGGTCCAAAATGTGTAAATAGGTAACTTTTATTTTTAGACATTTTAAATATTTACTTCAGTAAATATTTTATTTACTATGATTAAAGGGTAAATATAGTAAATAAGGGTAAAATATAATATTATAATAATATTAAATTACCCTAACATGTTCCCTAATCCTATTTAATGATACATATACAACCATGGTCATCCTTTGGTCGAATTTGGGACCCCATGGAGCCACATGGGAGTAATAATGTCATTTTATATTAATTAATTTAATGTAAAGACCAAAATGACATAAAAAAATATCCTTTAGTAAACAAATTTTTACATAGGGTTATGTAAGTTAATTTTTCGACTATAAATATTTTTGGAAAACTAAAACTATTTACTACATCATGGTATTTTTTTTATAATTTTTTGATATGAAATAAATTAAATTATTTATAACACAATAATGATGCAATATTACCTCATTAAAAAATGCTTTAAATAAATATGATTATAAAAATTAAAACAATATCCAAAACAGGTCCTATTATTATGGTATTATTTTATTTCGACCATTAGTTATCTATAATTTGATATTAAGGAGTAATTTACCTTTTGAAATCGAAAATGTGGTTATAACAAAATAATTGTTTCAAACTTTCCTAATGAGTCCCTCCTCTCCCTTATAAAAAGATCTCACTTCTAACCTATTTTTCACACTTCTCAAGCCTTTGGCTCCTTCAACCTCTAATCAAATAATCTCCCAAGATATCTCTCTTAATCCTAGAAGCCTTTCCTTAGGCAGAAAACACTTCAAGAAACCCTTTTGGTTCAAAACAAATGGAGTTTCTTGATTTAAAGGTAACGTATTCTCTTAAGTTATTTGGTTTTATTTTTCTTCTCCAACCCCCTAAACACTATTTATTCTTTTATTTTATGACCAAATCATTATCCTCAATATACTAGGATGTGGTTATAAGTGAAGGTTCTAGGCACAGCGGAAGCGGGTGGGTGGATGTGCCCACTTGGATTTTTGTCATCAGCAATGATCAATCCGGGATCAATACGACAATAAAAGTCAGTCTCCATGGATCGAATCACAGAAATAGACAAAATAAAAGGGAAGTCTCAGAACCACAATGTAGGATCGTTACAGGTTGATTATAATTAATTTAATCAATTTAAATGAAATACCTTTTGGGTGTTATTTTTTTGTTGATGTTCTTGATCACGTTCCAATGTGATTCGTCGTTGCTTCGCAGAAGCCAAGTGTAGACTTCCTCTAGCGGTGATCCACATGTGTACCTCATATCTCAGGACATTGCCAAAGGATTATATGGGTTCTAGCGTGGAGAAACATTTTCTTTCATTGTCTGCCTTAGATTGTCTTGATCCGATGGATGAAGATCTCTCTCAGTCTTGAGAGCGTTCTTGGAGGAAGAGGTTCTTTCGGGATTAAAAGAATTCTCTAGAATTGTTGTGTGTGGGGTAGGAAAAGAGTTGGGGTTGTGAGGATATTTATAATCCGGTTTGAGGTTGTAGAGTTATGACAATAAATAAATGTGTTACATATTTTATTTATTTCATTGACTCTTATTTAATACCCCCCATTTCGAATAATTAATTCCTTCACATGCGCCCACGCTGATTATAATAAATATCATTTAAAACAATATTATATCCTCAAAATCCTGACTGAAAAAACTACACGGTTTGTATTAATAAATACGCGGCGTGTACTTGTTTTTCATTGAAAACTACACGGCATGTACATTCAATGTACACAGTGTGTATATCTTGTTTGCATTTATTCATTTCCTTTCCATAAAGAAAAATACTCGGTGTGTAATTATTAATACACGACATGTTCTTGTTTTCCATGAAAAACTACACGTCGTGTAATCTTTAATACACGGTGTGTATATCTTGTTTTTTTACTTCCTTCTTCCTCCATCATTAAAATGATTTTGGCTTCCTTGAATAATTATTAAACCACGTACGGGAATAATATTTATTCTACTTGAGATACTTGAATACACTTAGTGTGTGACCCTCTAGGCCTCTTTCTCGTTGGCATTAGGCGAGCTTGCCTAAAGTCCAAGATTACTATCTAGAAACGGGTCAAGGTACCCAAGAGAAAAAAGTCGATGCCACATTGACGTATCACCTCATACGAATGCTTACTGTGTAATTTAATCCCTTTGCCTCGATATCTCATCAAGAAGGTTTCATGGTAGTGTCATAAACATATATGCTTCATCCGTCGTTCTTTGACTACCTGAAATAAACTCGTCGTTCACACCATGGCCATGGAATTTAATGCGACAGATCTATTTCAATCAAAGGGTCGAGATATCAACTTCCATTAATGGAAGGGACAAATCCTTCCTCGATTTATCCATTAACAACATGTCACTTGTGACGCACCCAACGTACCCTACTTCCCGCCAACTATCTGCGTGATGGTTTTCATCAGTAAATCTAAGTGTGCGAGTCATGACATGAGTTAATGATAACATTCCAGTCTAAGGACCATTACACACGCTCATAGATAACAATGTCTAATGACACCAAGACATGAGGAATTACTATTGGAGGGTCTGTTCTCATAATCTCCCATCATGGAGATTACCAAGTGTGAACTCCAAGAGAGAGAGTCTCGTCTTCTTACAAGTACTCACACATGACAGTCTATATACCATGTGTCCTATCATAGTACGTCATCCAACCATTGAACATTATTTGAGAATATTGTTATAGCATTTCAAGGTTCTCATCATAGCGGGGATCTGCCATGTCCTTATCAATGCATCAAATATTCCAGGTCATTATTATATTATAGTCATGCAGAACAACGAACAATATATAATAAGTGTACATTCATGTAATCAAAGTACAAAACAGTTGGTTATCATGACACCAACCCTTACAAACTCCCACATGGACTAAATCCAACTGCGTAAGACTTTTAGTCCTCTAGACCTCACATGATGATCATGTTTCTGCTGAGTCAAGGCTTTATTCAAGGGGTACACCACATTGTCTTCTGTGGAAATAATGCTCACCGCAACTTCACCTCTTCGAGAAAAATCCCTCAAGAGATGACACTTCCGAAGTATGTGATTTGTCTGCTGATGTGACTTGGCTCTTTTGAAAGTGCCACCGCTGCAGTATTATCACAATAGAGTGTGATAGGATCTTTACTGCTCGGTACTACATCCAGCTCTTGGACGAAGCTTCGCATCCATACTACTTCTTTAGCTGCCTCATAAGCTGTGATATACTCAGACTCGGCTTTAGAATCTGACACCACACTTTGCTTTGAGCTCTTCTAGCCCACTGCACCTCCATTCAAACTGAAGATGTATCCTATCTGCGACTTCTTGTCATCTTGATCAGTCTGGAAATTAGCCTCTACATGTCCTCTGATTACTAGTTCCTCATCTCCTCCATAAAATGGGAACATATCCTTAGTACGCCTCATATACTTAAGGATAGTGTTGAGTACCATCCAATGGCGGTCTCCTAGATCAGCTTGATATCTGCCTACTGCACTTAATGCGTAAGAAACATCTAGCCTCGTACATATCATATCATACATGACTGACCCAATCGCGGATGCCTAAGGGTTCCTTTACATTCTCTTTCTTTCCTCATGTGTCTGAGGACACATTTTCTTGGAAAGATGAATTCTATGTGACACTAGAAACAATCCCCTCTTGGATTGTTCCATAAAAAATCTCTTCAGTATCTTGTTAATGTATGCACATTGACTCAGCCCCTGAATTCTCTTGGATCTATCACGATGGTTCTTGATCCCATGAATATATACTGCCTCTCCCAAGTCTTTCATGGAGAAGCATTTATGAAAAAATTCCTTAACTGACTATAAGACAGGCACTTCGTTCCAATTAGTAATATGTCATCAACATATACTATTAGGAAAATGACTTCACTCCCACTAAACCTCTTGTAGACACAAGGATCACATTCGTTCTTAACAAATCCAAATTCCATTACAGCTTCATCAAAATGAATGTTCCATGACCTTGATGCTTGCTTTAATCCATATATGGATTTCTGCAACCTGCATACCTTGTTGGCATCCTTTGGAGTCACAAACCCTTCAGGTTGTGTCATATAGACATCTTCCTGGAGGTTCCCGTTAAGGAAAGCTGTTTTGACATCCATTTGCCAAATTTCATAGTCATGGTAAGCGGTAATGGACAATAGGATTCTGATGGATATAAGCATCGCAACCAGTGAAAAGGTTTCATCATAGCCAATTATTTGACGTTGTCTAAAACCTTTTGCAACCAGTCGTTCCTTATAGGTGCTGACTTGCCCCTCCATGTCCAGTTTCATCTTGAATACCCATTTATTAACAATAGTCTTTACATCAACTGGAGGATCTACCAAAATCCAGTCTCGGTTTTGGTACATGGAATCCATTTCAGAATTCATGGCTTCTTTCCACTTGGAAACGTCTGTACCTTGAACTGCTTCCTTTTAGGTAAGAGGATCATCATTGTCAACCAATAATGAGTCACCATCCTCGGTTACAAGAAAACCATATCGTTCTGGTTCCCTCACCTCTCTCGTGCTCCTACGCAGTTCTTGTGTCTCTGGAACAGATTGTTCTTCCACGGGGCTTTGTTGAATATGTTCTTGTACCAACTCAGGTGTATCTTGAGCCTCGACTTCATCGAAGTCTATCTCGCTCCCACTATCCCTTATGGAGATGTTCTCCCTCTCAAGGAATATGGTGTGTCTTGCCACTGTAACCTTTTTGTCTGAGGGGTTGTATAGGTAATATCCCCTTGTTTCCTTGGGATATCCTATAAAGATACACTTTGTGCCTTGGGGTGAAAGTTTGTTACCTCGAGAGGCCTTAAAATTTTTTCGCGACCCCACACATGTAAATTCGATAACATGGCTTTGCGTCCACTCTATAACTCGTATGGAATACCAATTATCGATTTAGTTGGTACTTGGTTTAGTATATGCGCTGCTGTTTGTAATGAATATCCCCAAAAGGATAATGGAAGACTCGCATGACTCATCATTGATCTCACCATGTCCGACAGGGTTCGGTTCCTCCTTTCTCTTACACCATTCCATTGTGGCATGTAAGGAGGAGTGAGTTGAGATATAATCCCAAACTCCCGTAGGAAAATCAATGAAGTCCTGATTAAGATATTATCCTCCTCTGTCTGAGTGGAGTTTCTTAATCTTCATACCAAGCTGGTTCTCAACTTCATTCTTGTATTCTTTGAACCGATCAAAAGAATCTTACTTATACCTCATTAAGTAGATATATCCATATCTACTAAAATCATCAGTAAAAGTTATGAAGTATGAGAACCCACCCCTTGCCTCAACTGGAAATGGCCCACACACATCTGTGTGAACTAATTCTAGAAGCTCTTTAGCTCTTTCACCTTTCCCACTAAATGGGGATTTGGTCATTTTTCCTTGTAGACACGCATGACATACACCTAGTGGATTTAGTTCGAAGGAATCTAAATACCCATCTTGATGTAATTTTGTCAAATGCTTCTCATTGACATGACCTAGCCGGTGATACCAAAGTTGGGTGTGGTATGAGTGATGTGAATTTAATTTTTCATCGATTTACATTACTTGGTTTGTGTAGTCTATCACATAAAGGCCGTTATATAAATGTGCCCTACCAAAAAAATGCTATCTTGATTAAAGTAGAAAAATTCATTTCCAAACTAGAATATGAATCCATCAGTATCTAACCTGGATACTAAAAAATGTTTTTAGTAAAAAAAAGTCACATAATAACACCCCTTTAACACCATGATCATTCTAGTTGGCAATGTGAGGTGGTAGTCTCCTACAACTACAGCAGCGAGTCTGGCTCCGTTGGCTGCTCGTAGATCTACCTCCCCTCGATCAATCTTCTTGAATCTACTTAGTTCCTGTATTTGGATACAAATGTGAGAACCACAAGCAGTATCTAATACCCAATTTGTAGAAACAGATAGATTGCATTCAATGAAAAACGCATCTGAAGCTTCCAATTTCTTCCTTGGATGGGTGTAATTTTTCTTCCAGTGGCCCTTCTTTCCACATGCGAAACAAACAGTATCCTGATCCCTTGCCTCCCCTTTGATATTTCTATTCTTGTAAGGCCTTGAAGAATCTTTGGGATTAAATCTCTTAAACTTCCCTTTCCTTTTATTCACCATAATGATAGAAGTCTTTTCACGCTTCATGTCATTATCTACATGGAGAATAAGGATAAGAATATCAAATAGAGACTTCTCAATGATTTTCATGTTGAAATTAAAAACAAAGTTCGAGACGCTATGGGGGAGTGATGTAAGAATGAGATTAGTTCCTAGTTCTTCAGGGATTTTAAACCCTAGAACCTCCAAGCGCTCAATGTATCCAATGAGCTTGACTACATGAGGCCCAGCTGGGGAACCCTCTCCAAGATTTCTCTGGAATATAGCCTTGTAGATCTCAAACTTTTCCTATCTTTCTCTCTCCTGGTATAGACCACAAAGGTGCTCGAGCATGATATATGCATCCATGTCTTTATGAGACTTCATGAGCTCACTAGACATTGATGATAGCATCAAACAATGAACGTCGAGAGCATTGTTCAAATGTTGATCCTAGACCATGAAATCTTTATCACTCGCCCCTAGGGCAGTAGAATCACGAAGTGAGGATTCCAGCATGTAAAACTTTCATTCATGGCGTAAGATAACCTGATGGCGCCTAAAACATTCCAGAAAGTTACTTCTAGTGAGGATATTGTCTTTATCCAGAATTGATCACAGAGAAAATGTGGTTGATGAGTTTGTCAGTTCGATTCTACAAATTAAAAGAGAAGATTTATCAGTACTTTCTTGATTACATTTTATGAAAAAAAATAAATGAATTTATTAATTCTCCCACTATTCTATAACCTAATGGCCCTATCCATTGAAATTGTAATGTCCAGTTTCTTTGACATTCTAGTGGCAAGGATCCATATTCCCCTTCGCATTACCCCAACAAGGGTTGGTCAAGCTATTTGAAGGTATTTAGGTAGGCAGGTCTTTGCCAAATGTGAGCTTACAATTCCTTGATCTGTTGATTGGACACCCCATTCAAGAAATCCTGACTTGGATTTCCTCAACTCTTGCATCTAATATTACACCAAGTCTAGAAAGGGATACTTCTCTTGATGTAATATGGTTTAGTCAACTCAAAACCTTTCATAAGGGATTCCTTTATAAAAGTAAGTGTCCCAACAAGGGTTGGTCAAACACATAGTTTTATTGAGTCTTTCCCTTAATTAGGTAACATAAGGCTTGGTCTAACTTAATTTGGTATTGAGTGATTTTAGTCCTTTATGCATAGTTTCGCATTATCACATGCTTGATAATATTAAGTGATTCTTGCTTAAGTGATTAACCATGTTTTGATAATGTTTACGGATAGTCCGGTTTTTATTTTATTCCATCTTTGCATGCATGTTAATTTTATTAATTATGTGATCGCAAAAACACATACATAATAAATAAACCATGCAATCATACATAAATAAAATAAGATGGCATGATCATGAGCTTCTATTGGTTATCTTATCTAGTGGTTTTGATAAGCTTACCCTGACCTAGGGAAAACACCTTTAACCTATTGGTTCGTGTTTTGCAGCTCCCACCTGTCCACCTTTGTATCTTCTTGGGTTGGTTTTGCCTCATCTTCGGATTTCGAACCTTCTCCTATGGCTTGGGAGATCCTCTATTTCATGGGTTTACAGTAAAGAAACCATGGGAACGCAGGCCCTACATTTTATTGGAATAAGGCTCGCAGGCCAACAAATTTAAATTAAATAAATTTAAATGAAACCATACACATACAAAGGGACTTTGGTCTAGCTCATGATCATCCATAGCATGCAACGAAATTTATGCATATTTAGAATTCAAATTCTTTTAATCATTTTTTTTATTTATGATAAGTCGCGCTCGAATTAAATTAATTATGATACTATAATTAATCAATTCTTTATCTAAAATTTCTTTCTGAATTTCCTTGAGATTCTTCTCAGCCATATTCCTTGTACGAGTCTTTGTACATTGGAGGAAACCTGGTGAAATTCCATTTCCTGAAATTACACGTCGTGTAGTTTATAATTACACGGCGTGTATTTGTTTTCACCTTTTATCCAAAGTGCACACCGGGGGCTTTAGCGTGTTCTCAGTACTTTGGAAATTTTGGAGTACACTACGTGTAGATCAATCATACACGGCGTGTACTTCCTTGTTACGCGGTAACAAGCCTGGAGACCCTGTGTACACGGTACGCAGCTTATCTTTTTACACAGTTTCACCTGAGCCGGAACGGACTACATGGCGTGTTGCTCCAACATACACGCTGTGTATTCCAGTTCCATGCGCCATTCAATTCTGGTTAACACATCATGATTAATACTTAGTCATATTCAATTTACACGGCATGGTTTGACGGTCAAGTGTCGGTTCATTGAACCTAAGTACACGGTGTGTAGATTTAATTACACATCATGCAATCCCGTGTTGTACAGACAGAAAGAGCGGCTCCTCCGGATGAGTTCATAATTTTTTTTAATCAAAAATTAAAATTAAAAGGTCATTTCTGTGATATGAATCGAGAAACAAAGGTGGAAGAATAAATCTCATTTATTCAGATTAAAATAATGATATATTTCAAATTGAATCAAATATATATGCGTAAATTATCAACGAAAATTAAATAACTATAATCAACATTGTAACCTGGATCTGATACCATTTGAAGTTTCTGGGTGTAGCGGAAGCACATGGGTGGATGTGGCCACATGGAATTTTGTCATTAGCAATGATCAATCTGGGATCAATACGATGATAAACGTCAGTCTCCATGGATGGAATCATAAAAATAGACAAAATAAAAAGGGAAGTCTCGGAACCACAAAGTAGTATCGTTACATGTTGATTATAATTAATTTAATCAATTTAAAATAAATATCTTTCGGGTGTTCTTTTTTCATTGATGTTCTTGATCACATTCTGGTGTGATTCGTCGTTGCGTCGCAGAAGCCAAGTGTAGACTTCCTCTATCGGCGATCCACACGTGTACCTAGTATCACGGGACGTCGCCAAAGGAGTATCCGGGTGCTAGAGTGGAGAAACCTTTGCTTGCGTTGTCTGCCATAGACCGTCTTCATCTGATGGAAGAGGATCTATCTCGGTCTTGAGAGTGTTCATAGAGGAAGAGGTTCTTTCGGACTTGAAACAATTCTCCAGAATTGTTGTGTGTGGGGTAGAAAATGAGTTGGGGTTGTGAGGATATTTATAATCAAGTTTGAGGTTGTAGAGTTATGACAATAAATAAACGTGTTACGCATTTTATTTATTTCATTGACTCTTATTTAAAACCCCCATGTCGAATAATTAATTCCTTGACATGCGCCCACGCTGATTATAATAAATATCATTTAAAACAATATTATATCCTCAAAATACCAACTGAAAAAACTACACGGCGTGTATTAATAAATACACAGCATGTACTTTTTCTTCATTGAAAAGTACACGGCGTGTACATTCAATGTACACAACGTGTATATCTTGTTTTCATTTATTCATTTCCTTTCCATAAATAAAACTACACGGCGTGTACTTGTTTTCCATGAAAAACTACACGGCGTGTAATCTTTAATACACGGCGTGTATATCTTGTTTTTCACTTAATTCTTCCACCATAATTAAAATGATTAGGATTCCTTGAATAATTATTAAACCACATATGGGAATAATCTTTATTCTACTTGAGATACTTGAATACACTTTGTGTGTGACCCTCTAGTCCTCTTTCTCGTTGGTGTTAGGAGAGCTTGCCTAAAGTCCAAGATTACTGTCTAGAAACGGGTCAAGGTACCCAAGAGAAAGTAGTTGATGCCGCATTGACGTATCACCTCATACGAATGCTTACTGTGTAATTTAATCCCTTTGTCTCGATATCACATCAAACGTGTTTCATGGCAGTGTCATAAACCTATATGCTTAATATGTCATTCTTTGACTACCTGAAATAAACTCGCCATTCACACCATGGCCATGGAATTTAATGCGACAGTTATATTTCAATCAAAGGTCTGAGATATCGACTTCCATTAATGGAAGGTACAAATCCTTCCTCGACTTATCCATTAACAACATGTCACTCGTGACGCACCCAACATACCCTACTTCCCACCAACTATCTGTGTGACGGTTTTCATCAGTAAATCTAAGTGCGAGAGTCATGACATGAGTTAATGATAATATTCCAGTCTAAGGACCATTACACACACTCGTAGATAGAAATGTACGATGGAACTAATACATGAAGAATTTCTACTGGCAGGTCTGTTCTCATAATCTCCCATCTTGGAGATTACCAAGTATGAACTCCATGAGAGAGAGTCTCGTCTTCTTACGAGTACTCGCAACTGACGGTCTGTATACCATGTGTCCTATAATAGTACATCATTCAACCGTAGAACTTTATTTAAGAATATTGTTATATCATTTCAAGGTTCTCATCATAGTGGGGATCTTCCATGAAGTTATCAATGCAACAAATATTCCAGGACATTATTATATTATAGTCATGCAGAAAAACGAACAATATATAATAAGTGAACATTCATGTAATCAAAGTACAAAACATTTGGTTCTTAGGACACCAACCCTTACAATATGAAGTATTTTAACAACACTTACACAAACCTCCATCTAATTGGTAAATAACATAATGTTTCTATAGATGGAAAACTAACGCCTCACGAAACGATGATTGTTCAATTAACACCTACCGCCTCACATGGTGGCCATTATGATGCTACTATATTTATATGTGATATATATTATTTCTATGTTTTCATTAGGATTCTATATTTTTCATTTACATTATACTTTTATGGTTTCCATAATGGGTAAATGTGATAATTTCAGTTTAGGAAGTGCAGACTACCGCCCCCTGAAAGCGATATGACTCATTAATGCCTTATGTGGGATGTATATTGTTTGGATTTAATGATATTAATATATTATATTATACTTTAATTATAATATACCTATGTACCATTAAGTTTTCATTCCATTAAATATTAAATAGAAAAGAATTTTGCGTTCATGCGTATGTACAGCTTAGCATCTCAATGAACGGTGTATTTCATTTCAATCAATAAATGTTATGTACTAATATAAATTCATGTATATACTAGATATATAGGATATATATGATATATACATCATTAATAAAATTCTATTGATAATGGAGTATTGACCACATGTACAAATTGTAATTATAACAAGGTCATCTTTAACTCAAATTCTAAACATCAATAAAATGGCTGATATGAACTAAAATTATTAACTAACTGTTATTTCAAGATAATAAGTGATATAAAAGTAATAATGAACATTAAAAAGGTTATGAATCAAGTATAAATTAACTTAATTTTATTATTCAGGATGAACAAGGAACATACAAGTCAAGTTGGACACGAGGAAAGGGATTTTTTATCTCACTTTTAATTCCATGAGATTTTCATTGTTCAACACTTATTTATTGCACGTGGTGTATTTTGTACTGACATTTGATATATATATATATATATATTACAATTATTCTATTAATATTAATGTTATTATGTGATTCATTTGGTGGTTATTAACTTTTTCTCATACGACTCGATTGATTACAACGTGGTAAGGGTTTTTCATCTCACTTTTTATTCCTGTGAGATTCATGCTATATTAGTCACAGTTTCCTTTTTGTAGTAGATTTACTAACCATGATTGTATTATTTATGTAATATAATTTAATTTATGTGTATTTACATATTAATTGTGTGATTTTTCTTTTGTGGGGTTTATGTTTTGTATGTTACCAAATCGGTAAAGAAACCTTTCACCCTCCTCTTTTTATAAGACTTATTTTTGTAATGTCTTGTAACTTACATCTTATTATGTTGGGATATGTTCTTCTATATCTGTATTGATGTAAATTTTATGTCCATGTGATGAGATATACTTTTCCCTCTCATCAACTTATTTCCTGAATTTTATGGGACGTTGTTAAGCTGTCAAATTTCTGTAAGAAAACTTCTTATCCCAATTTCAATTTTTGGGTTCAACATCTACTTCATGATTATGTCGTGCTATGAATTTTTGTGAATAACCTCTTGTTGTTTTAAAATTAATATCTACATATATTGGGTGTATTTATATTTTTAACAAATAATTATATAATTGATTTATCTTTAATCTAAGGATACCGTCTTTATAAGGGATTTCATATCAATTTACATTTCCATTGAGACTTCATTGTTGACTTCCACCAATTCACTCTTATATGGTGTATATAATGTCCTTTGGAATATTAGATCATGAATACCTTTATTCTCATGATATTATTAATTTATGTTTACATGTTATTCACCAATTATTTTTTTTCTAGGAACTCTCATTTTGTCAAAAATAGTTTAACTAAAATATTGTTTTAGATGTTTTAAAGGATTATTATTCTAAATCATTCACATTATTTTCCATGTTTTAAAAATCGTTTCAATGATTTATTCATATGGACATGAATGTTTTGAAATTGAAATTTCTTTCAAAATCTTCAAAAGTGGTATGGGACACTTTGATTCAAAAATCTCTTTATTTAATATTTTAAATGGTTTTGAAAATGGTTTGATAAAAGCATTGATTTTTTAAATATTTTGAAATGATATTTTTTGATTAAAAAGTGTAAATGTAATCTTCCCACAATCCTTTATCATGGAATAAATGATTATGTTTTATGAATCCACGATATATGATCCATGTGGCACACTTATGAATGAAATGAAATGTTTAGGAAGGGTGCGCCCTTATAGTGCTCCAATGAATTGGGTTAAGAATAGTATCATGATACGTCATGTGCAATGGGTGTTTACTCATTATAATTAATGTGTAATGAGGTTTTACTCGTGCTTCATGTGCAATTATGATTTACTCATGCTTCTTGTGAAATTATCCTTGGCTCATGCTAATTCCATGTTAAGTGTTGTTGCCACATTTCCATGTTATTATTATCATGGTTTATCATGCATTTATGTTTATTCTTCTATTGTGCTCTATTGATATGCCTATTGTCGAACATGTGTTGTTTTCCCCGTGTCAGTCCATGATTATTCCCTTACTAGGCTTTATAGATCACCATTTTCTTATGCATGTCTTCAGGTTATCCCATGCAATGCTATGTGCGAGGGAATGTAGTGGTCATGTAAAAGGATGTTTTCAATAAAGATGTTGTATTTCATGTATTAAGTTGTTATGTAATAAACCTAATCCCCAAATACACTAGACCTATCGATCTTCTATGTTGTATTAGGTGAAGTTATGTAATAAATTATGTTTAATTGTGTAATAAAAGATCAGGGTTATCATAGATGGTGTCAGAGGATAGGTTTAGTTATTTTGGGTATTAGGATTAGAAAACCCTAGTAATGACTTAGAGACAAGACTAAGTATAATAAAAACATCCCTATGTTTTTGTGGGTATTGAGTAAGTGGATTATCAAGCAAATACATCTCAGTCTAGATACGAGCAGAACTAGCTTAATGTGTTGGGATGAAAATGAATGGTATAAGAAAACATTTAAGGTTAAAACATGTAAGGGATTTTTTGGTTGTTTTATAAAAAGGACAACACGTAGACCATGTGACAATACTTTGCTTCAGACAAAGCTGTGGGGATCGAACCCCCAACCAAAATCCAATTGGGTTTTATCGCCTACCACAGGCCTACGTGAAGTCCCTGGTTAGTATAATTTATTTTTTTAGTTAAATGAGTTTATGGATCAAGAATAAGTTGATTTTGGGAACTTATGTTTTATCAAATGGATATCCATAGTGTAGGAAAATGATTTTGTGATTAAATGATAAAGGTTATTTTAGAAGATGTTTTCTCTTTTGAAATAATATATGCCTAAGGAAAATAAAATACTACCGGATTTCAATTGTGGAGGAATGGTTGAAATTCTTTTAATGAGAATATATGTATTTATATTGTACATATGGTTATTTGGGTTATTTCTGAAAAATTATTAAACTACCATGGAGAATATGTGATTAGGTTAATTACACTTTATTATGTGACT
This sequence comes from Viscum album, assembly GCA_963277665.1. NCBI lineage: Eukaryota > Viridiplantae > Streptophyta > Magnoliopsida > Santalales > Viscaceae > Viscum > Viscum album. The sequence goes on along the minus strand of OY728139.1, from coordinate 680,101,072 downwards.
TTAAGAGTAGTCAATGATATTTGGAGATAAATGTTAAGATTTATTGTAGAAGGCTATGTGATTAAATCCTTCTGAAATTTGGGTTTCAATCTTAGTTTAGAGTATTTTTAAGAATTTTAAGGATGATTGTGTATCGAATGGTCTTTCTAGAACTTTGGGTACTTTTTGTTGAACTTTGGCGATTAATAGTAGAATTTCTTTTTATAAAGTCCTTTTTGCGGATTATATGATCTCGTATTAACCATTTTGAATTTAATTTATGTCTAAAGACAAGGTAAATATATAGTTATTCTTTTGTGGATTATGTGATTCTCTAGAAGATGATTATCGTGCTTTGATGTGGCCAAGTCTTTTTGAATGCTCATTGTTTGGAGAAAAGATTAGTTTATGGTAAAAACTTATTAAAGGAAGAAACTCTAGATGACGATAAGTATATTTCCTTATATTATTGTTATATGTAGTAAATAAATTCCTCCAAACTATGAAAAGGAACATAAAACAATAAATTTGTTGGTTTATGTTTCCTACTGGGTGATCAAAGACCATTTAACACATCATAAATCTGTGATTTTATTGTGGTTAACATTCTCCTAATCATGTTTTATGTCACTCTCCATCAGAACATGACTGTTTGTTTTCTCTCCCATATCCATGTTTTCCTAGATGGAATCCTAGTATTGGTTAACCTGGGAGAACTTTTCACTTCTCTTTTATTCTTATAAAGTAATGGTTTTACTGTCTCTTTTTCCGATGTGGGACATATAATGAATATTCCAATCCCAATTTAATAATTGCGAGGAAACAATTTCCAAAATGGGGGAAGAATGTAACATACCAAGAAAATAAAGAATATTATATTTTAATTTTTATTAATATTTGTGAATTAAATATTAATTCTACTTTAAAGGGTATGAAATGTTCGATGGCGTACCCGATATGCGACTATGGGTTTCTTTGAAATCTTACGTTGCACACTAATAATATAATATAATTATTTTATATGGTAGTTAATGCCTAGCCATTGTATTGGAGGGAAGGAATATAACTAACTATAATATTATTATTCATGTTTGTTAAATGTTTTTACATTTATCTAATAAAAGTTAGAGGATTAAAATAAGTAAAGAATTTTATTTTAAGCATAAGTACTCAAATATTCACTAAAAGGTCGATTTACCCCCTTTTAATGGTGAACCCTCTTTAAATCTTGTTTTTGTAACTTTTATATTTTCTATTTGACAAAATAAAATTATTATTTATAATCGGGACACCAAAATTTAATTTGGATGAAATTTTGGTATTTTTCTTATAAAGTTCATTTTATAATGAATAGTGAAAAATATTGTATTTTAATTCAAAGGTGTGTTTTAATCTAATTTATTTATATGGTTATATTATCTTTTTAATTGGTTTTATTGTGTAATTAGAATATATTTTTACCATTTAATCTAATTATGGCCATTTGAAGTAATTTCATTTTAAAATTGGACATAAACAAGTGTCAATCTTTTGATAGTTAATATTTTTTAAAAACACGCTATTTGTTTTAACAGCCAGAATTAATTTTAAATTAATTTTTTCGACTTCTGTGTTTCGAATTTGGAAAAATGGATTCCATATTTGGAATAATTAGGTCCAAATTGTGTAAATAGGTAACTTTTATTTTTAGACATTTTAAATAATTACTTCAGTAAATATTTTATTTACCACGATTAAAGGATAAATATAGTAAATAAGGGTACAATATAATATTATAATAATATTAAATTACCCTAACATGTTTTGTAATCCTATTTTATTATACATATCCGACCATGGGCATCCTTGGCTTGAATTTGGGACCCCATGGTGCAACATGGGAGTAATACTGACATTTTATATAAATTAATTTAAAGTAAAGACAAAAATGACATAAACAAATATCTTTTAGTAAAAAACATTTACATAGGGTTATATAAGTTATCTTTTCAACGATAAATATTCTTTAGAAAGCTTAAACGATTTATTACATCATGATATTTTTTTATAATTTTTTTTCTTCAAATAAATAATATTATTTATAACACAATAATGATGCAATATTTAACTCATTAATAAATGATTTAAATAAATAAGATTATAAATATTAAAAAAATATCCAAAACCTGCCCAATCTTTATTGGGTTATTTTATTTCGACCATGAGTCATCGTAAAATTGTTATTAACAAATAGTTGACCTTTTGAAACCAAAAATGAGGTTATAATAAAATAATTGTTTCAAACTTTCCTAAAGAGCCCCTCCCCTCCCTTATAAAAAGCCATCACTTCTAACCCATTTGTCAAACATATCTAGCCTTTGTCTCATGCAACCTATACTCAAATTAGATACCAAGATCCCTCTCTTCATCTTAGAAGCCTTAACGTAGTCAGAAAACACTTCAAGAAACCCTTTTGGTTCAAAACAAAGGGAGTTGCCCGATTTAAAGGTAACATCTTCTCATAAGTTCTTTTGTTTTATTTTACTTCTCCAGCCCCCTAAAATTTTTTTATCATTTTATTTTATAATAAAAACAATATCCTCAATATACTAGTATGTTTTTATGAGATGGATTCGATCTACACTTAAACACACCTTCATCTAATGGGTAAAGAACATTATGTTTCTGTGGATGGAAAAATAACGCCTCACGAAATGATGATTGTTCAATTAACTACTACTGCCTCTCATGGTGTATATTATGAGGGTACTATATTTATTTGTGATATATATTATGTTTATGTTTTCTTTATGCTTCTGTATTTTTCATTTATAGTATACCTTTACTGTTTGCATAATGGGTAAACGCGATAATTTCATTTTAGGAAGTGCGGACTACCGCCCCCTCAAAGTGATATAACTCGTTAATTCCTTATGTGTGATGTATAAAGGGTTTACATATTGATATTATATATGATATTATACTATAATTATAATTTACCTAAGTAACATTTTTTTTCATTCCATTAAAAATTAAATAGAAATGAATGTAGCTTTTAGGCGTACGTACGTCTTACCGTCTCCATGAACGGTGCAATTCATTTCTATCTCAAAATGTTATGTAATAATATAAATACATGTATATACTGGATATATATGATAAATATGATATCTAAATCATTAATATCATTCTAGAGATAATGGAGTATTGAACACATGGTCAAATTTTAATTATAACAATGTCATTTTCCCCCTGTTTCCGCCTCTCCTCGCTCTGCCTTAGATCAGCTTCGAATCACCTCCTTATTGATACTTCTCGGTGCTCTCATGTCGGAAAACCCAGGGGAAATTATTTCTTTGATTATGAGGCCAGTGTGACACTCCTCACCATTTTCCGGCCTTCTCCCGCTCTACCCTATCTTCACTGGGTAGGGTCTCATCTGGCGGTGCGGTGAATCCGGAAGTCGTTGTTCCAACTTCTCCTGGAAGTGGGTCCGCACGCGGTACTATGTCAGTTGGATGCGTGCACAATGGTTCTAGGTGGTCTCTTGGTTATAAGGTTAATGTGGTGATGGGATCTTGTTCTTCTTAAATGTAAGGTATTGTGGATGTATTTGGGATTCAGATTTTTTTCGTTATGGTTTTTCTATTCCTGATGGATTTAGGTGTTTGGTTATGAGTTTTTTCTTACTTTATTATATGCGGAAAATTTTTCTGGGTTGCAAAGGTTCATCTAGTTTGGGTCCAGTGGCATCGTTGGTGTTGCAGTGGCAGTGTGGATGGGTTACTTCAGTAATTCTTCATGGCATTGGTTAATCATGGTGAATGAGAATTTGAAGCTTTAATGATGAGGGTTTCTTGTCAGCATGATTTGGATGTAAATGTGTTTTTTCCTGATGTGTGGTTCTGTGGAGGAACCATTGGTGCCTTTGGTTTCAGTGGTGGATTGAATTTCTTGGTGTTATGGTTCTATTGAAGTTTCTCTACCTCCTTCATAGGATATATCATGAATTTCTTATAACGTGGGGAAGGTTGGTTTAGTCTCTAATGTTTTGAATTTTGTGTGTTTGCTTATGGAACTGTGGCCTTGGTCCATGAAACACTGCATCTAGTTTACTTGTTGGGATTTCTTCAGAATATGTTCAGAGTAGGAAGCGTTCTCCTAATCACCATTATCCGAAATTGGATGTTCTGAGAGGGTACGGTGTTTTCCATTGGTATCGTGCTCATGCATCTTGGCACGAGACTGTTAGCCAGGCAACGATGTGAAGGGGACACTAATCATACTGTTTTTATTGCTAGGGTGGTGGTTTTCCTTACTCGTGAATTGGATTTTCTTTTGTTTTGATGATCTTGTCCCATGGAGGCATGGTTATGCTTTAAGTCTATGATGTCTTTCTGGTTTCCCACTTTTTCCTCAAAAGCACTTTTGGAATAAAAATTTGATTTTCGAAAAAATGTCCGATATGAACTCAAATAATTAACTAACTATTATTTCAAGGTAACAAGTGATATAAAAGTCATAATTAAAATTAAAAAGGTTATCAATCAAGGTTAAATTAACTAAAGTTTATTATTCAAGAAGAACAAAGAACAAATGATTCAAGGTGGACACGAGGTAAGGGATTTCTTATCTCACTTTTAATTTCATGAGATTTACATTGTTCACCACTTATTTATTGCATGTGGTATATTGTGTACTAAAATTTGATATATATATATTATCATGATTCTATTTATATTAATGGTATTCTATTATTAATTTGTTTGTTATTAACTTTTTCTGATACGACTTGATTGATTACAACGTGGTTAGGGTTTTTCATCTCACTTGTTATTCCAATGAGATTCATGTTATATTAGCCACTATTTCCTTTTGTGTTGTGGATGTACTTCCCATGATTGTATTATTTGGGTAATATAATTTAATTTATGGGTATTTAAATATTCATTGTGTGATCTTTCTTTCATGGGTTGTATGTTTTGTAAGTTACCAAATCGGTATGGGAACCTTTCACCCTCCTCTTTTTAAAAGACTTATTTTGGTAATGTCTTTTAATTTAAATATTATTATGTTGGGATATGTTCTTCTATATTCGTATTGATGTAAATTTTATGTCCATGTGATGAGATATATGTTTCTCTCTCATCAACTTATTTTCTGAATTTTAATGGACTTTGTTAGGCTGTCGAATTTCTATAAGAAAACTTCTTAACCCAATTTCAATTTTGGGGTTAAACATCTACTTATTAATTATTTCGTGCTATGAATATGTGTGAATAACCTCTGATTGTTTTACACTTAATATCCAAATATATTGGGTGTATTTATATTTATCACATATAATTATGTAATTTATTTATCATTAATCTAAGGATACCATCTTTATAAGGAATTTCGTCTCAATTTACATTTCCATTGAGACTTCATTGTTGATATGCACCAATTAACTCTTATATGGGGTATATACTATCCTTTGGAATATTAAATCATGAATACCTTTATTCTCATGATATTATTATGTTCTGATTAAATGTTACTCCTCAATTATTTGTATTCTAGGAACTCTCATTTTGTTAAAATCACTTTAACTAAAATATCGTTTTAAATGTTTTAAAGGTTTATTCTTCTAAATATTTAACATTATTGTCCATGTTTTAAAAATTGTTTTAAGGATTTATTCATATGGGAATGAATGTTTTGAAATTGATTTTTTTTTCAAAAGCTTCAAAGTGGTATGGGACTCTATGATTCAAAAATTTCTTTATTTAATGTTTTAAATAGTTTTCAAAATGGTTTGATAAAAGCTTTTATTTTTCCAATATTTTGAAATGATATATTGTCATTACAATTTGTAAATTCTATCTTTACACATTACTTTATCATGGAATAAATTTTTATGTTTTATGAATCCATGTTATATGATCAATGTGGCACACTTATGCATGGAATATAATGTTTATGACGGGTGCTCCCTTTTGGGGCTCTAATGCATTGAGTTTAGAATAGTATGAAGATACTTCATATGTAATGGGTGTTTAGTCATGCTAATTCAAGGGAAATGAGGTTTTACTCATGCTTTATTTTTAATGAGGATTTACCCATGCTCCATGTGAAATGAGCCTTGGATCATGCTAATTCCTTGTTAAGTGTTGTTGCCACATTTCCATGTTATGATTATCATACTTTATCATTCCTTTATGTTTATGATTCTCTTGTTCTCTATTGATAAGCCTATTTTCTAACATGTATTTTATTCCTCATGTTATTCTGTGACTATTCCCTTACTGGGATTTATAGATCACCCTATTCTTATGCATGTCCTCAGGTTATCCCATGCAATGATATGTACGATGGAATTTAGTGGTCATGTAAAAGACTTTTTCAAAAAAGATGTTGTATTTCATGTTTTAAGTTATTATGTCATCATCATAAGCCGCAAAGACACTAGACCTCTTGATCATCTATGTTTTATCAATTGAATTTTTGTTATAAATTATGTTTAATTGTGTAATAAAAGATCAGAATTGTCATGTCAATCCCTCTAAAGATTGAATTAGTTGTATCTCTAGCTATTTCAATAGAGATTTAGGATACTAATTTTAGAGAAACTAGAGTGGAGTTTAAGAAGTAACCCATGAATTTTTCTTTCTTGATTTATGTTCATTATCATGCAGATATGTTTGGGTTTGAGAATTGTATCAATTTAATATATAAATTTTTTTTATTAATGGGTATATTTTATTTTCCAGGATGTATAAGAGGGAAATTCCTCCCATATGTATGACATATACACTTGATGATAATCTATGACCCATGGACTATTAGAAGAGACCTTCTGGGATCACACTTATTTCATTAATAACATATGTAGGGTTCTAGTGGTAGTGGGTCATGACATGTTTTCTATATAAATATTATCTCATTCACCCCTCATATTGGCCTGTGGAATTAAATGATAGAATCTAGTGGATTACCTAAAGGTGATATTTTTTCGCCAATATAGGATGCATTTGTTTCAATTTCAGTTATATAGTTTAATTATTTTAGAAAATTATACTACAATGATTAATGTTATTATTGGGTTAAATTTATAAAATAAATATCTAATACTGGTTCTCACTTCATTGTATGGAATATTAATGGAATGTTGTTCAACAGATCATATTCTGCCCTTATGGTTATCTAAAAACATAGAAAACAACATCATTTATTGAATCATTAGTTTGATCATAATGGCCTAGGATATTCAGGTAATATCTATTCATAACACCACCATAAAATAGTGGTGGAAAATAAATGAACTGCTCCCATTAAAGACACAAACCAACATAATATCCTAAATGGTGGTGTTAGAAGGGTAAGGGATGTATGGACCCATCATAGGAATGTATAACATTGTAATTTTTATGAGAAGGAAATTTTGATGAAAGTATATTGTTGTCGACAAAAATATGAACTAATGAAAACTATTTAGCTTTAATGTTTTAGAGGATTGGATTTCATATTATTCTATAGAGTTGGTTGAAGGGAGATCGATGTTAAGTTATTAACTATTATATTCAATTAAAATTAGTAATTGGATAATAATAAAATATACTGCTCTATAGAAAAATATGTGTAAAGACCAGTTTGGGATATGTCTAGCATAGAGAGGGGTTGAATTAGTGTTGGGAACTTTTTAATGCAATTTAACTTTTTATCCCTTTTCCTCATTGACCTATTAGGATCTCAATTTTCATATTCTATTTTCCCTATCGTATTAAATAATTTTAAAGAACAAAAGTGAATAACATGACATTTTTACGTGGTTCTCTACTCAACATGATTATATATATCCTTTGTATGGTTTGGAAACACTCCAATACAACAAAATCCACTAGAAAACAATCCTTCAATGTGGAATACAAAAAGTATGATATTCCCTTAAACTCTTCCAACACTACAAAAAAACCAATAGTGTGTGTTTACATCACTTGGCAGGATCTTTATAACGCCTCCCAATATAGTCTTCTCCTTGTTGATAAGTGTTCGCATCACTATTAATTTCTTCCACCTATTGAGACGTGTTGGATTCTATAATACTGTATTGATGTTATTGATTTCACTTATTACTTTCATAGCAGTATACGAGTAACTCCTCTTACTTATTCATATCATAAAACTAGAAACAACACAATATTATTCTCCTAACATTAAAAATATTATCAATGTGTTGTGGACTTATGAACACTAAACTTTCTCTTACCAAAATTATAATCAACTGATATCAATCTAGTCACCAAATCATCTTCCCATATTCCCACTTTCTTCTTCAGCGCAAAACTAACTACACATAGATCTCTTATTCTTCTTATTGCTAAAATCACAAATTTCCTTTGTTATTATATAATTAATAAAGATAATCCCATATTAGTATCACCACTACTGGTATGTTCTAAATAACTACATATATATTTGGAAATCTCTCCCTCTTTGACACATAATAATAAGAAATAGTGTAGTATTTTCTTGATCTCCCTTTCTTTTTCAAAGAAAAACTGACTTCACTAAATGACCTTCATCGAATTTTAAAAATTGGAACATAGGTGCATGTCTGGTTCTTATTCATAAAACATAGTGGATGTATTGTAACAAAGCACTAGTTCATAGAACCGTTATTTGTGAATCACTATAAGACTGTGATTTTAAATGTCAAGTTTTTAAAGATCATCTTCTTTAAGAATCACAATGAGGGAGAAAAAACCTATTTCATATATGAGGTATTTATTCTCTGTGAACTACCTTGTATGGTCCAAAAATTATCATGCTTCATTATAAAACTACGTTGAGTCCTTCAAGAGCTTTGTTTCATCACGTGGAATGAGTGTTTTTCATACCACCATTCCTTCTATGGACTGCCTATTCTTCAATGGGCTAGATATTCTTTCGTAGAGCACTTATTCTTCCACAAACATCCCCTGCATCCATGTACCACCAATACATTTATGAAATACTCCCTAAAAACATATTTTCTTATGAGGAATCCTATCTTGCAAACAAATTTAGACATCACCAAATTCATCCACCAGCAATGATATTCTAAGGAAATTCACTCTCACATAATGATCTAATTAGGGTTCTATATAGAGGAAAACAATATCTGTAAATCCAGTAAATCTTATATTCTAAAAAACATCGCTATGGGATATCCTTCACTAAAAACTATGATATGTGACCCACATAGTGTTGTAATCCATTGTGGAGTCCATTTTCTTATAAAAATAAAAATAATCTGTGGTAGCCATTATCACCACCTCATTATACAAATGACACACCTCCTGTGAACTATGTGCCTCCTTTAAACTGCACTCCTCCAATTAACTTTGAGCCCTTTGTGAACTTAGTTCCCTACACGGTCTGTATAGAGTGTTCATGGTCCGCATAGTGCTTCTATACAGAACTTCTTACTTTGCTGATTTTCCATCTCCATTATGCATAATCCCTTTGCGTTCTGTGAACTATGATTCATGGTCAATAAGCTTCATTCTATGGATACCAGTGTAGATGCACTTCCTTTTCCAAAAAAACCTGCTTTTGTGGTCCAAAAAATTGGAAAACACTATTAAACTGCAACACTTTAAAAATATGCTATGACAACACCAACCATACTAATTTCCTGTCATCTAGAATTTTCAACAACCAAAAATTTATTCATCATTACAAATTCAACTATATTCTTCCAAAATTCACTCAACAACTTCCATCATGAATCCCATATTTCATGATATATATCCATTGATTGGTCAATTTAAACATCATCATATTTACTAATGAAAGTATTTAAACATCCATATTTTCTAGATGAATCCTTCTTTCTAATAAACTTTAATACGATTGTGAAGACCACTTCTCATCTAATAAAATTCTCAATAGGATTTTCTGCACTTATTCTCCCCTTTTTTTATAAAGAAATAATCACAATTTTTACAACTTACATATAGTTTTAGGGTAATAAAAAAATATAAGAATCTTCATATTTGACAAGGATAATTTTTCAACCATGGAATCCAATGTCATCTAATGAATATATAACAATTCAAAATTATTCACTACGAAACTATGAGTCTTCAAAATAAGTTTCTTGAATTATCAAGACTTAAGGAAATTATTCAATCTCTATTAAATTTGGAACTAAATGATCATATTTGTGGACATGTGATCTTCTTATCTCATTCAACACCATTTAAAACCAATTAAAATCATTTGAAAAAAATATAATCTATACACAAAGTGGGATATTCATCATCACCTTTGTTTGGTTGGAAAAACCTTCAATATTCATTCCAAATGAATGGGCCAATTTGTTAAACTATTATATTGTCTCTCCCCTTTAATTTCCAATTATTCATTTATCTTTCTCTCCCCCTTGTTGATAATAAATAAACCTTTCAGTGGAAAATGGTATCATTCCATACTTAAGGAATTTTCCATCCATCATTTCACTCTAAGTCTACTTATATTGTTCTCGTTGTAAAAAAGGTAGATTTGATTTAGACAACAACGATGTTCATTATCATCTGATCATGACGCCTTATGAAAATAGAACTCATATACTTTTCTCCAATGATTATTCACTTGAATTGAATAATGAAATTACAAAAAGTAATAAGAAACTTTTTGAGAACACCCACCCTGAAACTCATGCACTCACCACAACAAATAGATAAAAAACATTCGACTATAATATGTAGGATAAGTGAACTTGGGGAACTTTCATTCTTCATATGTCACTGAATAATTCAATTTATCCCCATTTGTAAAATGTTTGTTATTTTTTCACCATGGATGAGAGATTAAGAGAGACATATCTTTTACAATGACATGGCCTTCAAGGAATTTACAAAATAATTAGATTTGATACAAATTGAAATAAGGATTTTGGTCTCTTCTTCATTTGACTCCCCCTTAAGGGAAACACACCATATCATATTTATAATGGTGGATCTTATCAGGAATTGATTTTAAGAAATTCAAGCATGGTGAATATGCTAGAATGGACCATCCAATTCAAACTCTTTATATTGGACTACTTTCACAACTTCACCAGGAATGATCATCTTGAACTCTTATTATTTACGATACAGAAAAAAAGATAAAACCAAGATGGAATATTCTTTATCATGTTTATCTACAATAGAAAATCACATTATTAATCTTCATCAAATATGATACTCCATCATATTAACATTTGAATATCAATTATGGAATAATTCAAGGATGATAACTTCTTGAGAAATTCTATCAATAATTTACAGCCTCACTACTTCTCAGGTTCTCCCCAAAATAACATGTGTTAATTTCAATTCCCAATATTATAAACACAAAAAAATACACAATGATTTAAGGGAATAAGGAGAATCATACTTGATTCATTAATATGAATAGTATGGTTGACATTTTTTTCTTCACCAAGTCTCTCTACATGATTCATTCTTCATGCTCCCACATCTGAAATTCTGTTCTGATTTATTTTGAGGAAGCATAAATCTCTTCACATACTCTTATTCATTGTGTGGGGTACTTTTCTTCTTAACATAATTCATTGATGATAAATTATTACTCCTCTTTAGTACTAATTCTTATTCTGGTAATAAGGATAAACAAAATTTTGAAATGTGACCAAATTTATTACATTTATAACACATAACCACTTTAACATAAGATTTTCTTTTTCTGAAACTGTTCAATCACTTTCTCTTCTTCATGTGGAATTTTTTTCATTTCCATTTTCACTGGACATAGATTTTTATATTCATTTTTCTTAATTAATTCCATGTATTCAATCCTAATAACTAACATTTCAATATGAATTGTGGTAGTATGTTTGGGTATTCCGGATGGGTTCTTATGATTTTCATCCCTCTTGGTAGTAATTTTACACATACAACCCTTCAACATCATGGATATAGAATCCAAGCTATTTTATCTATTCATAAATTCATTATTCTTGGGAGAATTTGTTTTTCACAATATTCTTCAGATTTCTTCCCAATGTTGTTTCTTTATTCATAGCTATATTTTTTATCTTCTTTTATATCAATGTTGGATACAAGTTCATATGATATTGTACCAACCTTGTGACCACAACCATTTCATAGATCACAGATGTAATCAAGAATTCCAAATCTATTTGCATTGTACCAATGCTTCTATACCTTATTATTTTTCTTTTTTCTTCCCATGATTACATTCCTATTGATATAGGACCCCTTTGTGATTTTATATTTTTAGGATCGTACCAATAATTTAATTCATGATTTCTAAAATCTATTGCAATACCAACATTGACCCAAAAATCGTGATTTCATGATATCTTATGTGTATATTTGTTGGTTATTCTTCATTCTATGTTGTTCTTTCTATGGGGAACTATTTTCCACATGCATTCTCCTATCTACCCTAGTCATGATTGTATGTTTCTTATCACCTTTCATTATCCATACTTGTTCAAAATTTGATTTCAAACTTGTATTGTTCTTGATACCATTTATAGAAACGTTAGTACAAAATGTTATCGATGGTACCTACTTCTTCTCAATTCCCTATGATAGATCATTGACAGAAATCATTATCCTCTTATAAAATTTTTTAGGTCTTTAAAACCTAGAATCCTTCTATAAATATTTAGTACCAGTAGAATCTTTATCCTTTTTTTATTGTGTTAATATGTGTCTTCTCAAGATTGACCAACCATGCTTCCAATTATAGAAATTTAATATTGATGATGATTCTGTGATCTTCAATAATAATCATCTTTTCTTTACAACACTTCTTCATTCTTTCAACATCATCATCTTTTAGCTAAACATTATTTTGTAACAAATATTAAAGTTCCTTGATATTCTGGAATTTTCTTCTAAATGAAAACCCTTGACTTTAGTTCTTTTCATCATCTTATCTTCAAGTTGATGGATATTTTCTTCTAAAGTCTTATTGAATCTGTCTTTCTCATCAACTTATTTGGGTCATTTTGAGGAACTCATTTCAATTTCCCCCTTTTTTGCTTTAATGGTTTGAACATGTTGAGAGAGCATTATACATTCATTAATTTTTTATCGCAAGCCCATATTTAAAACATCAGTTTCATCTTTTATTAGGGTGATATCCTCCTACATACATTAAAAGACTCCCCAAACATGGATCTTCTTTTTTCCAGAATACCATGTAGAATAACTCTAAATCTCTCTTGGGATAATTCATGAGAATTTGAAGATTGATCATCACTACTTGGGGTAGAATTTTTATCTTGAGGATAATTTTCAAACGTACTAACACATACCTCTTGATCGCTAGAGGTAGGATGTTTATCCATACTATTTGTGGAAGCTTGAACCACTTTATCATTAGATTCCATGCCTAATTTGTCTTCATTTTCAGCAAGGAATCGTAAAAAATATACTTACTCATCTTTATATTAGATGGACTTAATCTTCAACATTATTTTATATTAATTTTTCCTATTTATCATGGTCTTGGTAGATATATAATTTTTCTCATATATAACTAAATATTCATAAACCAATCATTTCATTCTTGTCATAGGAAAGAAAATCAAATCTTTATAAGATAATAACAACTCTATAGATTATCTAAAAAAGGTGAACCTTGGATCTGATATGAATTGCAAGGACTGATTTGGAATATGCCTAACACTTAGAAGGGTGGAATCAATGTTGGATAATTTTTAATCCAATTCATCTTTCTATCCCTTTACCCCCATTGACTTGTAAATATCTAGATCCTCTTATTCTATGTTCCATATCACATGTAAGAATATTAAAGCAATAAAGAAATACCCATGATATTTTTACAAGTTTCACTATTAAAATAGAGTAGTTATGTCCTTGTTATGGTTTTTAAACAATAAAATACCATAAAATCCACTAGAAATCAATCCTTTTATGTGGAATACAATGAGTAGGATATTCGCTTACAGTATTGTAGCACTATGAAAACAATCCAATATTGCGTATTTTACAGAACATGGTTGGATATTTATAATGAATCAAAATACAGACTTTTCTTATTGATACGGGTTTTTAAAACCAATAATTTATTCCAACTCTTGAGACATGTTGGATGCCACAATAATTCTTTGATATTTTACTCTTCACTTGTTACTTTCTTAGCAGCATGAATGTAACTCTTCTTACTTATTCCTACTAGAAAACAAGAAGTTGCACAATTTTCTTCTTCTATAAGTATCAATAATATGAATGTGTTGTGAAATAAATAACATGGAATTTTCATGTACCCATGTTATACTAAAATAATATTAATTTGGTCACGAAACATTCTTCACTTCATCTCACTTACTTCTTCAGTACAAAACAAACTGCACTAGGATCTATTCTTCTTCTTCTTTCAAGAATCATAAAATTCCTTTGTGATTATTAAAAGAATAAAGATCAGAATAGCTTATAATTTTCATAGTTGGTATTGCATTAATAACTTAATATAAATTTTCCACTCCCTTATTCTTATTTGATACACTATAATATGGAATATTGTAGTAGTGTCTTGATCTCTATCATTTACTTAGTGCAAAACTGACAGCACTAGATCACCTTTTCCATTATTGAAAATATGACCAAAGGTTAATGTAAGGGTATTAATCATAGAAACAAACTATGATTACTTTTTCTTATAAGTATGTTGTCAATTAACTAGGCACACACACTATTTTCCTTCATGAAAACCAATTTGGTTTTTTACCCATGCACTAGTTCACAGAACTATTATTCATGAATCACTAGAAGAATGTGAGTTAAAAAATTTCTAGTGTTCATAGATCATATTATTCAAGAAGAAAAACTAGGGTGTAAACAACTATTTAATATATGTGGTATTTATCATTTTATAACAACCTTTTATCCTCTACAAACTTTCCCGCTTCCTCAACGTACGATATTGAATCCTCTGCGTACTGCGTTGCACCACATTTCATGATAACTTGATAGACATCCTTTGCTTCCATAGAACACATCATCTTCTACTATCCATATATTCTACCATGAACAACTTATTCTTCTATGGACTACCTAATCTTCCATAAACCACATATACTTTCATGAAATCCTCCATCACGATCCGCTTCTCCTTCATGGAGTTCTCCCTCTTGACCTATTTATAAATTCACTAAATTCATCATTTATTGATGATATTTGAATGTAATTAACTATTACCTAATGATATAATTATGGGTATTTATATAGAAAAATATTATTCATCAATCCCTTTAATTAGATTTACCCAAAACATCAATGCAAGTAGCTTTCATTATGAACAGTGCTATGCAGTTCGCATAGATCCTTAATCCTTTATGGTGGATGTTGTCTTCCATTGTCGAAAATCCATTATTGTAGCAATTATCACTGCCTAATTCAAAAAATGACGTGCCTTCCATGAAAATTGTGCCTCCTGTAAACTGAAATCCTCCCATGAACTGTGAACCTAATACAAAATATTTTTCCTTACAGAGTCTGGATAGAGCGATTCAAGGTTTTCAAAGCACTTATATAATGAAATTATTCCTTATCCAATTTTCCATCTCCATTATATGTTCCTATATTACAGTCCTTGAACTATTCTTTGATGTCTGTGAATTTCATTCTATGGACTCCGCTGTTGACTGGAAACCTTTTTTTGGTATTTTATTAAAATCTACTTTTCGAAAACTGGGAACCGTGACAATTCAAAATAAAAAATTCAATCTTAAACATTCAAATTTCTACTCCACTACCATAATCACGTTGAGCCACGAGCCCCGACATGAGAACCCATTGATACATCATGCGCCGACCTCAAAAAATGGATCCTCTCGATTGTTGGGACTCCTTGAGTCTCGACTCCGCTGTAGAAACCATTTATTTTCCAAAAACAAAACTCTCGATTTTGAGACCCAAAAATTTGGAAAACACTAAGAAAATGTGATACCTTAATATTTAATATGTAAGAACCAACCACAATGATTTCAGGCCATCTCTCTTCCTCAATAACCACAAATCTATTCATTATTAAAGATTAAAAAATTTATTCAAAAATTCTCTCAACATATTTCATCATGAATCTCATCTATCATGATATATAACCTTTGATCATTTAGTTTTGGCATCATCTGATTTACCAAGAAATGTATTGTATCATCCATGTATTCTAGCCACATATTTAATTCCAATAATCCTTGAAAATGATTGGAAACATCACTTCTCTTCCAACCAAATTCCCAACATGATTATCATCTCTTCTTCTCCCCCTTTATTTTATCAAGCTAGCATCACAGGTATTAAAATGAACTTATTATTTTAGGGAAATATAAAACTATAAGGCCACATACATAAAAAATAAAAAATCTTGAGTTAAGTCAAGAAATAAAACAGTGGATGTTTTCAAGTTTATTGTTTTAGAAAATTATGACATAATTGTTACATTACATCTCAAATATTATAAATTTGACACTTCTACTCTATCCAATTTTTTCACTTTAATAAAACTCCTTAAATAAAACAAGAATTATTTTCTTGATAAAAATCATCTTGAATTTATCCTTTCTTTTACCCTTCCTTATACCCTGTGAAAAATATTTCAAAAACATGGGATGAAAATAAATATCTCATTAAGTGATATGAAATAAGGAAAAAAACATTAGTTCGTGAATACATAAAAAACAATGAAATCATATATTTTTACTCATAAAACATATTCTCCTTAACATTTCTCCTAAAAACATAATATTTATGAATAAATCATAGAAATAAAATTTCATAAATGTAAATTATGGCATCCATAACATACGTACATTGTAACTTTCATAACTACATAAGAATTAACCTGTATGGATATGTTTGGAATACTCATCATAGTATATTCCATAAATATCTTAGGAGAAACCCTAACATTTACCTCTATCACATTACCCAATGCATTGGAGAGCTATCATGGGCACACCCGCCCTCACTTTATCACGAAACAACCCGTATACATAAGAAATTCCAAAGACCCATAACATAATCATAACACATGAATAATCATAAAGGAAAAATAAATTTCCAAATTACAACCATAAGGAATAAATCCATTATCAAAACAATTTTCGATAAAAGAATACCTAATAAAGAAATATGTTATTTTTTAACATTATTGATTATAAAGGATTCTAAATATCAAATAATACTCGCGATGGCAGAAATGTCTTTGTCATCATGTACTTTAAAAAAACATTCTTTTGTCATTTAGTAAAATGTTTCATCGAAAAAGAATCCTTCTAGAAAACATTAATTTAAATTAAAATTCAAAGAGGATGATTCTACACTGTATCAAATAAGGTCTTATATAAATAAAAATATGACTTAATGAAAGGAAATTGAGACGAAGTCCCATACCTTGAGTCTAACTTGTCCAATTTGTTCTTTATATTCCTGAATAATAAACTTAGGTTAATTTATACATTATTTAGAAAAAATTTCAATCCTATAATTCATTTTATATTATGCATCATCATGTTATAAAAATTACATATTTATTTATGTTCATATTGGGCATTTTGTCAATATTTGGTACATGAGTTGAAAATGAACTTGTGTTGATGTAAATTATCCATTTATGAAAAAATTCCATCATCTCTATAATGATATTAAGGATTTAAATTTAAAATATATCCAATATATTTTATAATAGTCTATAACATTGGAGATAATAAATGAAATCCGCCATTCATGGTGACGGTAGGCCGTACGTACGCTGGAAAACTACTTTCATTTATTTTCCATATTAAAGGAATGAAAACCAATTTATACATAGAAATATTATATTTAAAATATGATATCTATGTTATATATGATACATAAGTTTAGTAACTCTATCCTTTATACATTTCATGTAGGGAATGAAAGAGTCATATCACTTTGATGGGGCGGTAGTACACACTTCTTCAAATGAAATTATTGTATTTACACATTATGCAAAGCATAAAGGTTTGTTGTAAATAAAAATAAATGAAGAATAGAGAAATTATAAAAATAATATATATCATATATAATTATAGTTCCATAATAATTTCCACCACGATAGGTGGTAGGATAAAATTGAACAATAATCGTTTTGTTAGGTCGTAGTTCGTCGTACATAGAAACAGTATGTTCGTATCCATTATATAAAGGTGTGTGTAAGTGTAGTTCAAATATTTCTCATAAAAATAATCCCATTATTTTTAGGATAATTTTGTTTTTATGTAATAAAATAATAATAATATCTTATGGAGTGATGAAGGAAAATAAAAGAAATTAACTTGAGATATGTTGTTGCCTCTAAATCATGTAACTTATTTTGATTTGAGCCAAAAGGATTTCTTGATTTGGATTCTGCCTAGGGTAAGTTTTCTAGGATTAAAGGAGTGATGTTGGTAGATTATTTGATCATAATATTGGTGATACAAGGTGCATGAAAAGTGTTATTATATTGGTATAGGTGGTGTCCTTTTTTAAGAGGGAAGAGGGTCACTTTATGAAAGTCTTGAAATATTAATTTATTATAAATTCAGATCTGGTTAGAAATGGTCAAAATATCATTTAAATCGAATCTATGATTATTTTTATTCTAATACCTATCATCTAATAATTTTTATATATGTTTTGAATATTTGTTTATAATTATTGTTTTTGTTTAACCCTTATTTTACACTTTTTAATCTTACAATGATATCATGATATTAACAAATTGTAATTTAATTTAATTACCATATAATGCCAAAATTCCAAAAAGAATTTAATTTTGGATATAGTTGGAATTATATTATCCATTTGGATGAATCTTAGATTTTTTTAATTTAATTTCGTTTGATAAAATATTTTATATTTTAAGTTATGAATTATGTCAATTTTAAAAACTATTCATTCTTATCTTTTTTAAAAATTCATAACCGCGTGATTCTTTCCCAAAAAAGATTAAATAAATAATAAAATATCATATTCACCTAGAGAATTCATGGACGATATTAATTATGTCAAATAATATTTATTTTAATATTTATAATATCATATATTTGAATCCTTTATTGATGAAGTTATCACTGCATCATCATTGTTTCAAAGATAAAATTTTTTATATAATGTAAAAATATTATAAATAAAATACCATGATATATAAAGCATTCATAGATTTATAATAAATATTTATAGTCAAATATATCAGTTATATAATAGTATTAAATTTTTTTAAGGAAAACATAAAATTTTATGTTATATTTCTCATTGATTTAAATTGATTATTAGAACAAGTCATTATCACACCCAAGTGGCTATATGGGGTCCCAAAATCTACCCAAGGATGCCCATGGTTGGACATATCTCATAAAATATTATTAGTACATGTGTTAAAGTAGTTTAATTTTATTATAATATTATTATTTTACCCTTATTTATTATATTTAGTCTTTAACCATTGTAAATAAAATAATTACAGAGGATATTATTCATAATGTCCAAAAATAAATTGTACGTAATCACTAAATTTAGAAATTATGATTCCAAACACGGAATCCATTTTTTCATATTTAGAATTTAGAATTGGATGAAATTAATTTAAAAATAATTCCCATTGTCAAAACAAAAAATTAGGTTTTTGGGAAGTAATGACTATTAAAACATTGACAAGTGTTTATGTCAAATTTCAATGGTAAATTACTTCCAATGATCAAAATTTGATTAAATATAAAAATTAATCTAATGAAACATTAAAACCAATTAAAAATACAATATAACTATATAAATAAATTAGATGAAAATATAGTTTTTAATGAAAATGTAAAATTTTTCAATATTAATTTAAATATGAATTTCATCAGAAAAATACCAAACTTTTAACCAAGGTAAATATTTATGTCCCACTTCTAAAGAAGAAATTTAATTTTTCAAAAATATAACATAAAACTGAAAAAAAATAGATTTAGAATAATATTATTATTTTATAACAGCTAGACGTTAAGATCCATTTAAAATAATGTTATAATTTTATTATTTTTTGGTATAACACAAAGTTGTATGCAGCATATGATTTCTGAGAAAGCCATTGTTGCATATCAAGTAAACTATCAGACAAAGTTTCTTCTTTAACATAAAACTAATATCTTATTTGTAAATATTAATAGATATTAAAATGTATTATCCTATAAATATCTAGGTTGTTACATCATTCCCCATTTTTGGAATTAAGTCCTTACAATTTTAATCACTTATCAAATAAGTGGGGGTATTTATCCCTCATAGTATTTTTATATTCCTGCATTACCTATTTAACCACAAGGTTTTTCCAAAAAAACATTTACCTCATGATTTACCTTATTTCACAAAACTTTCACTCTGCGGGCAAGAATCTCAAATGGTTGTTCCTTATTATGAAGATTCTCTTCCAACTGAACTACCTCTTGATTCAAAACTTTTGATGGATCCAAAATATACTTTCTCAACATCTAAATTTGAAAAACATTATATTCCTGGGATAAACATGGAGGAAAAGAAACTCTATTGGAAACATATATAAATTTCTCTAGGATTTAATATGGATCAATGAACCTCTGACTCAGATTTCCCTTCTTACCAAAATGCATTACATTTTTCCATAGAGAAACTTTGAGAAACACATCATCACAAGCCTCGAAAGAATGATCCTTCCTCCTGTTATCTTCATAAATTTTCTTCCTGATCTAAGCTATTCTTTGTTTCTTCTTAATCAACTAAACTTTTCTACCATCTCATCTACCAATTCTTGTCCCGTCATCATTTTTTCACCCACTTCGTACCAAAAATCTAGAGTTTGAAACCTCTTTCTATATAATGCTTCAAATGGTTCAATATCTATACTGGAATGAAAACTGTTATTATATGAAAACTCAACCTAAGAAATATGTCGATCCCAACATCCCTGGTATCCCATTGACTAAGCATGTTGAATATCCTCCAAGGTCGTAATAGTTCATTCTGACTGTCCATCTGATTTTGGATGAAAAGATTTACTAAAATTTAATTCGGGTCTCAATTTATTCTGAAGTCCTTTCCAAAAGTTAGAAGTCAACATGTGATCATGATCGGACACAATAGAGAGAATAACTCTATGTAACATGATTATCTCTATAATATACAATAGAGAAATTTGATCTAGAGATAGAGTATCTCGAATATAAATAAAATGAGAATATTTAGTCAATCTATCAATATTATCCCTGATTGAATTGTTACCTCTATAATTCATTGATAATCCAGCTACGAAATCCATGGACATATTTTACCATTTCCACTCTAGCACATGAAAATTATGAAGCATCCCATTAAGTAACATCCACTCTACTTTAACCAATTGACTAATCTAATATCCCAGGGTAAAGTCGGCAATATTTATTTTCATTCCATCCCATTAGTAGTACACCTGAAGATCTTTTTACATCTTAGTACAGCTAGGATGAACTGTAAATGGAGAACTATAAGCTTCACATAATAACTATTTATTCAACTGTGAATCATATGAAACACATAATCTATTTTAAATCCTAAAAACATAGACATTATCAATGTTAAATTTGGGTAACATAGCCATCTGAACCAATTATACCTTCTTCTGCAACTCACTATCTTCTTTCTACACTTTCTTAATTCATATAGATAGAGATGACTTCACATCCGCCTAAAACAAAATTGTGGAATTCTCTTCACTAAAAACATCCAATACAAAATTAATCAAATAAAAAACCAAAGGATCTCTTTCCAAATGCTTCATGGCTAATATAGAATTACTCTTTAGAATCAAAGCATAAACCACTTTATTTTCCTTTCCTGGATGGTAATGAATTGTGCAATCATAATCCTTGATTAATTCATTCCATATACTTTGTCCCATGTTTAATTATTTTTGAGATAATATATCCATCAAATTTTTTTGATCATTATATATTTCACACTTCATACTATACAAATTATGCCTCCAAATTATTAATGCAAAACCTACAGTAGCTAATTCCAAATCATTGGTAGGGTAATTTGACTCATGAGTTTTCAACTGACGTGAAGCATAAGAAAATACCTAATAATTTTAAAATAGGACACAAAAAATTACATTCAATGAAGCATCAACATATATAAAAAACTCACCATTTTGGGAAGTCAGTTTCAAAACTAGAGCATTCACCAATCTTCTTTTCAATTCCAGAAATCATTCATCAAATATTTTGTCCATATGAACATAACACTATTTCGAGTAATCTTAGTCAGTGGGATTGATAACCAAGAAAAAATTTCAACAACCCTCCGGTAATAACATGATAAACCAAGAAAATTATGAATCTTGGTTATATTTGTGGGTCTTGTCCAGTCTCTAATAACTTTTGTTCTAGGAGGATAAACAATTATGCAATTATTAGAAACAATGTGGCCAAGTAATGAAATATTTTGTACCAAAAACTCAAACTTAATGAATTTAACATACAGTTTCTTTTCTTTAAAGGTCTAAAAGACAACCCTTAAATTACATTTATTATCCCCTTCACTTTTATAATATACCAAAATATCATCAATTAACACAACCACAAAATTATCCAAGAACTCACAGAAAATTCTATTCATAAGATCAATGACTACAGTAGGTGCATTTGTTTAACCAAAAGGAATAACTAAAAAATCATAATTGACATATCTAGTATTAAACACAGTCTCCAAAGTGTCTTCATCCCTTACTTTAAATTGATAGTACCCCAACCTCAAGGAAATCTTCGAAAATAATGATCTCCATGGAGCTGATCAAACAAATCATCTATATGAGGAAAAAGATATTTGTTCTCAATAGTGATGTTATTCAAGGATCAATAATAAATGAAAAGTCTCAATGAACCATATTTCTTTTTAACAAAGAAGACATAATCAGCCCATGGTTACATGCTAGGTTGAATAAAACCTATATCTAATAACTCCTGCATTTACTTCTTTAACTTTAAAATATAAATTTGTGTTATACTATAAGGGCGTTTTGAAATTTTGCTAGTATCAGGAACCAATTAAATAGTAAATTCAACTTCCTGATTAGGTATTATACCAAGAAAATCATTATGAAAAACATCAAGATACTCATTTACTACTAACATGTCATTAATCTAAATAGTTACATGGTAAGATAATATTCATTTCTATCTTTTACTAGTTTCTCAGCATTCTAATATTCTATCAATAGTAAGGGTTCACTCTTGTACAAAAATTAAAATTCATTCTGAAAATTTACCTCTTTAGCTCTCCAGTCAATCTTAGCATGAGAAACAGAATGCTAATCCATACCAAAATTATAATCAAAGACTACTAGAGGATAAACAATAAGATTTACAGGTAGATTCTTTCTACACACAAGGACAAAAAGGTTCTTATAATTTCTTTTTGTCTCAAAATTTCCCCTAGGTGTTTTTACCACAAGTTCAGGATTCATATCTTGAGATGGAATTCCCAATTAAAAATAAAATTTCATATAAATAAACGATTCTGTAGAGCTGGAATCAAACAAAAAATTGGTATAATCTGAATAAACAAACAATGTAGTCGATACAACTTCATTTGATGGACCAACATCAGCTAAAGTAGTTTTAAAGGATTTCACAACCCCATTCTTCTTGTATTGCAGCTTTTTTCTATCGTTTGAGTTCTTCTTCAGACACTCATTTTTATTATGAACCAATTCATTGCACTTAAAAAATTTTAATGATTGTATATCTTATTTTTTCTTACCCTTTCTCTAATCTTTTTCTGTGAAATTACAAGCCTTCTGTCCCATTTTACCTAATCAGAAGCACTTACCAGAATTCAAAATTCATTCCTTAGTGTTGATTTTAACAAAATTTTCACAATTTGTAAAGTTAATTTTCTTACCATCGCACTTTTTTCAATAGTTCTTCCATTTCATCTACCACCTCAACCTCTTATTTTGTTGTTTTTTCAAAAAACACCTGGTCATTGTAAAACTTTATTTCCACCGTATCTGTGCATCGAATATATTTTTCATAACTTTTGTACTCATGAGAAGAAAAATCCCTTCGATACATTGGATTTAATCATGAGTAAAAACTATTGATTTTACAATCAATATCTCGTATGAAATTTGGAGTGTACCTTTCCAATCGAGTAATTTTTTCTTCATAAAAAGCCACTGATTCATCCTTCTACCTTAATTCCATGAATTGTTTTCCATTCTAAGACATGTCACCTTAGGAAAATATTTCTCAAGGAAGACGCCTTTAAATGGATCCCAATCAAGAGCATCAATATCCTTATTATCCCTAACATATTTAACCATCATCCACCACTGATTCACTTCACCTTCAAAATGGTAAATAGTAAGACTAACCTTTTGATGTTATGAACAACCCATGACATAGAAATTTTTTTCCAATTCTTTAATCCACCCTTCATCTAGCACAAAGTCAGATGATCATTTTTATGATGGGGGATGTTGCCTCATGAAATTCTCCACTACCGACATGTTTCTTTTTGGTTGATATTACTCATATCATGAATAGATACCACCACTATTTATAGCCTGATTCAACTATAACACCACTTCAAAAAAAAATTAGTTCTATTTCTGAATGTCCCTGGCTGTTGATTTAGTATGTTGTTTTCCTCTTTTTTTCATCCCATTTTAGTTTCCATGTTACCTCTATGACAAACCATTCTGAACACAGACATATCATAGATGAAGAAACATGGTAATCTTCAAATTATATATCATTTCAATCTTACCATAGTGTAAAAATAATTTACGGATATTCATTTATCAATATCCTAACACCTAAAGTTATTCAAACCGACCATTGATTCCAACTATAAGGAACTAGCCTTATACATTACATAATCTTGAGTTGTGGTAAGAAATCACATTGAGGATATTTTTGGGTTTAGAGTATTAGAGAATTACGCTATAACTATTACATTACATAAAAAATATTAAAAAGTATTCAATTCTACTCGACCTAATTTTTTTCCAAAATAATAAAACTCCTTAAATAAAACAAGAATTATTTTCTCGATAAAAATCTTCTTGAATTCTCACTTTCTCTTAACATTCCTTATACGCTGTGAAAAACATTTCATAATCTTGGGATGATAATAAAAATCTCATTAAGGGATTTGAATAAGGAAATAAAACATTAGCCCATAAATACATACAAATCAATGAAATCATTCATTTTTATTTATAAAATATAATATATTTAACATACATCAGGAATTGTAAGATTTCTAAATATATAATATAAATAATAAATCATAAAGGTAACTTATGGAATTAATTACAAACATACATTGTAGCTTTCACATCTACATAGGGAGTAAACATCACAGTTGCATTTGGAATACTCATTACAGTATATTCCCTAAATCTCTTAGGATAAACAATAACGTTTACCTCTATCACATTACCTAATTAATTAGAGATATATCATGGGCTCACCCACCATTATTTTATCACGAAACCACCCATATATATAATAAATTTACAAGAACCATAATATAATCATAACACATGATCTAGCATAGAAGAAAAATAAATTACTGTATTGCAATCAAAATATATTAATTCATTCTCAAAACCACTTTCAATACTAAAATATCTAAAAAATAAAACGGAATTTACTTTTCTTTTTTTTAAAATTTTGTCTTGTTGAGGAAGCTAAATATCAAATACTGCTCACAATGGCGGAAAGGTCATTGTCGTCATGTACATTAAAAAGAAAAATTCTTTTTATCATTTAGTAAAAAATTTCATAAAAAATGATTCCTTTAGAAATCCATGGAATTAAATTAAAAGTCAACGGGTTTGATTATAAACGTTATAAAATAATGTTTTATATAAATCAAAATATGCCTCAATGAAAGGATATTGAGACGATGTCCCTTACCATGAGTCTGACTTGTCTCGTTCATTCTTTATAATCTTGAATAATAAACTTATATTAATTTCTAATTTCATCATAACCTTTTTCAAGATTATTATTAATTTTATGTTACATATCATCATGTTATTACAATTAAATTAGTATTTATGTTCATATTGGACTTTTTGTCGATGTTCGGTACTTGAGTCGAAAATTAACTTCTTTGATGTAAATTGTCCATTACTCAAAATTCCATAATCTTCATAAATATATTAGTGTTTTAAATATCAAATATATCCAGTATGTATGCATTTTAGAATATTCAATAACAATCTGAGATAAAAATTACAATGCATTTTTCATGGAGACAGAATGTCGTACGTACGCATGAACACTGCTTTCATTTATTTGTCATTTTAAAGGAATAAAAACAAAAAGATACATAGGTATATTATAATTTTAGTATAATATATATGTTATATATGTTACATAATTTCATCAAACCATCCTTTATACATTCCATATAGGTCAAGAATGATTAATATCACTTTGAGGGGGCGGTAGTCCGCACTTCGTCAAATGAAATTACAGTATATACGCATTATGGAAAGCATAATGGTATGTTGTAAATAAAAATTACACTTTAATGGAGACAATATAAATATAATATATATATATATATATATTATATAATTATAGTGCCATAATAATGGCCAAATTGATATGTGATGGGAGAAAATTGAACTATTATCGTTTCATGAGGCAATAGTTCATCGTACAGAGAAACAATTTGTTCATATCAATTAAACGGAGGTCTGTTTAAGTGTAGTTCAAATATTTTCACATAAAAAACTTCTAGTATATTGTGTATAATAGTATTGTAATTTAATAAAATAAGAATAAGTGCATAGGTAGGTAAGAAGGAAAATTAAAGAAAAGAACTTGAGAGAAGATGTTACCTCTAAATCGCGTAGCTTCTTTTGATTTTAGCCAAAAGGCTTTCGTGAATTGTCTTCTGCCAAAGGTAAGTGTTCTAGGAGGAAAGTGGGCGGGGGGTGTTGGGAGATTATTTTAGGATAATTTTAATGATCCAAGGGCTTTATATGTCTGAGTATTTTGGTAGAGGTGGTGTTATTTTATAAGGTGTAGGAAGGAAAAATAAGGAACGTTTTGAAATATTACTTTATTATAAAATAAATTTCTATTACAAATAGTCAAACCTGATTTATTTATAAGATAAGATGATTTTGCACTAATACCCATAATCCAATAATTTTTATACATGTTTTGAATATTTTTTTATCCTTAGTTTTTTGGTTTAATACATATTTTACCCTTTTTAATCTTATAGTAATATCATGTTATTTAAACATTGTGTGTTAATTTAATTACCATATAATGTAAAAAGACCCTAAAGAAAGAATTTAATGATATATTTGGAATTATGTTGACCATTTGTGTGAATATAAGATTTATTTTAATTTAATATCATTTAATAAAGGATTTTATATTTTAGGTTCTTAATTATGTCAATTTGGGACACTATTCATACTTAACATTTTTACAAATTCATAACAACATGATTCTTTCTAAAAAACATTGAATGAATCCTAACATCTCAAATTAACATAGGTAATTCTTAGATTTCATTAATTATGTAAAATAATATTTATTTTAATATTTATATTATCATTTATTTGAATCCTTTATTAATGAAGCAATCACTGCATCAACATTGTTTCATAAATAATTTATTTATTTAATGTATAAATTTTTTAAATAAAATACATTGATATAGGAAATAAGTTTATATTTATAATGAATATTTATAGTCAAATAGATTAGTTATATAACCCTACATTAAAATTGTTTTAGAAAAATCTACAAGTTTATGTTATATTTCTCATTACAATAAATTAATTAGTATAACATGTCATTATAACACCCAAGTGGATCTAGGGGGTCCCCAAATCAACCCAAGGATGCGAATTTTCAGAAATATCTCATAAAATAGTATTAGGACACATTTTAGGGTAGTATAATATTATTATAATATTATTATTATTCCCTTATTTACCTGTTATAGCCTTTAACCATGCTAAATAATATAATTACAAAAGTTACTGTTGATAATATCCAAAAATAAAAGGCACCTATTCAAAAAATTTGGACCTACATATTCCAAATATGGAATCCATTTTCCAAATTCGAAACACATAATTGGAAGAAATTAATTTAAAATTACTTCCCATTGTCAAAACCAAAAAATTGGTTTTTAATAAGTAATAACTATCAAAATATTAGCATGTGGTTATGTCCAATTTCAATGAGAAATTACTTCTGATGAACAAAATTGAATTAAATAATTAAAAATTAATCCAATTAATCTTCAAAATAAATGAAATTGACAATATAACTATATAAATAGCTTATATGAAAAGACAGCTTTGAAATAAAATGTATTATTTTTCAATATTCATTAAAATATGAATTTTATCAAAAAATTTCCAACATTTCAACGAAGGTAAATTTTGATGTCCCACTTATAAAGAAGAAATTTATTTTTTCAAAAGAAAAATATTAAATTAAAAAAATACTATATTTAATATAGGGTTATCTATCAAAGGTGAAAAAACAACCTTTTAAAAATATTAGAGTATTTTATGCAGAAATTAGATTTATTCTCATTTTATGCCTCTAAAATTAATTGAATATATGTAATAATAGTTAAAAACATGTCTAATAATATTGTAGTTAGTTATGTTAATTACCACCAATATAATATCCAGTCTTTAACTTCCATTTAAAATTATAATATTATTATATTATTTTTGGTATAACTCAATGTTGTGTGCAACATAAGATTTCGGGGAAATCATTATTGCATATTGAGTACGATATCGGACAAACTATCTTATTTAATGTAAAATTAATATCATATTCATATGTATTAATAGAAATGAAAATAAATTACTTTATTAATTCATGGGTTGCTACAAAAACAACCAAACATCATTATATCTAGGTTAGAGAATTATTCAACCATGACATCCAATGTCATCTAATGAATCCTTAACAGTTCTCTAGGCATCGCCTTGACACTCAAAGTCTTAAAAAGGTGTTTCTTGAGTTATCAAGACTTGTGGAAATTATCAGTATCCATTAACATTGGATCTACTTCATCATATTGATCACAATGAGATCTTTTTATCTCACTGATCACAATTGAAATCCAATGAAAACTAGGTGAAAATAAATACAATCCAAACAGAAAGTGGGATCTTTGACATAGAATGTGGATGGGAAAGGTGATGAAATAATTTAGTATATTGATAAATTAATCTCTTTCTATTAACACATACATATATGGGCTAATAAATATAATAGATAAGGGATTTTAAATCCCATTAAATATAAAATTAAGATAGGAATGAAAGCTTAATGTTTAAGGGATATTTATTTATATATATATATATATATTGTATTTGGACTGGGTGGTTTCCCCCTCCAATCATGTTAGTATATTTTTTATTGAAAATATATATTAATATATATATATATATCATTGGCTTTCTTATACAAATAATAAAATATTATTGTTATTACTAATAATATTATTATTATTTATCAATATTCCAATAATAATAATATTTAGGTAAGGAACTGAATTTATCAATATTCTATGTTACTATAATCATGAAATTAGGAAAACTAACTAAATACCCCTATATGATAAGTAATACATATCTGTGGCTCAGTCTTAAAATCAATATATTGAAAAAGATTTCAAAATATTTATATAAATTATTATTTTTGGATTAGTTCTTATTCCCAATAAATAAATATTCAGTATTTATTGATTTTACACTTATATCGCAATGATAATATCTTAAAATCCAATAATGATCAATTATATGCTTTTTTAGTACTTTGAACATTTTCATATCAAGAATGTCGAGGAATTGGCCCACGTAGATTTTGTAATTGCATATTTTTTTATTTAAATAATTGAATCAGAATGGTAACCTATATTTGTTTATTTAGATATTTATTGATGCAAAAATTAATAATATAACATTTATATGTGAATTTTTTATTGATAATTCAATCATCTTATTTGACTAATTTGATATAAAAATAACCTCTGATGAAACTCATGATCATGAATATGATTATAAGAAATCAAATTAATCGTTGATTTTGCCTAAAAATTAATTTAATGATGTTAATTATCATGGTGAGTAGAGATTGAGGAAATAATTATTATTTAACATGATGATTTATCATGCCATACATTTATCATCTCATGGTGATTATAAGAACTCTATAAAAACATGAAATCGACCAGACACTATGATGAGTTAGACTTATTTGGGCCCCTAAAGAACCTTGAGGTGGTGGGAATTATGGTGTGACCAATTAAAATTTGGATATTTTGTTCTTATATAAAAAATTATAATACATGAAAATTAATTTAATAAGAATAATATAATTTCCTTTAATATAGAGAAATTACTTAACATTATTATAATAGATATGTCTATTGGAAATATAATTCTTGATATTTCCAAGGAATGAAATTGATCAATTATTACCTAGGTAATTACATCTCCCCCCTTGGAAATTTCATCCTTACAATTTTATTCATTACATAAAAAGTGGTCATATATTTCCATTATAGAATTTTATAATTCCCATGTGGTTTCTTCACTCATACAACTTTTACATCAAACCTTAACCTGCTAAACTACATTATTCCATAACACATTCACTTGGTGTTTAAGAATACATACTAGTTATTCTTCATATGAAAGGTTTTTTTTCGAATGAGTAACTTTTGGGATTTAAATAAGTCATGAATCTATCACATATTATGTGAACCGTGAAACATGAAATACATATGTACATATTATAAAATCAGAGTCAAATAAACTTGAAACAAAACTAATCCAATGATCTTTAGGATATCATACATTCTAAAAAACCATCAACTTATCTCAACTCATAAAAAAAACATAAAACATTTCCATGGAGACACTTTAAGAAAAACATTATCAGCTACCTCAAATGAAGGATATTCCCTTTAATTATCTATATAACTCTTTCTGTAACTCTGAGATAAACTAATTTGATGATGAATCATATTCACTTTCTAAGAAATTTATTCTAACAAATATTTTCCCAAAAACATCTTTTCAACTACTTCATCAAAAAATTATGATGTATGATAATGATTTATATATAATTCCTTGAAATTTTTCATTATTATACTAGAATGAAAATTTCTATTATAAGAAAATTCTAATAAAAGAAGATTTTTATCGAAATTCCATGGTAATATGTTGATCAAGATCTAATCATATCTTCCAAAGTATAAATTTTTTCTCTAATTTTCCATTATATATAGGATAAAATGATATACTAAAGTTTAATTCATTACTCAATGTCTTCTGAAGTACTTTCCAAAAAAATGTAAACTTGTGGTCTTGGCTTGATACAATGGAACAGTGAACTCCCTTGAACCTGAATATCAAATTGATATTAATTTAAGAATTATTACCTAATGAAATTTTATCCTGAATCTAGAGGGAATGTGAAGATTTAGTCAATAAATAAAATATAACACAAATTGAATTATTAACTTGAGTTGTCTTTGGTAATCCCACCATGAAATCTATAGATATATTTTCTCATTTCTAGTCTAGAACGAGAATATTATCAGTAATACCTATTTTTAATTGTCATATGAATTTAACCTATTGAAAAGTCAATAATTTCATAGTAAACTCTGTAATATATGTTTTCATTCCATCCCACCAGTAATACACTGGGAGATCATTGTACATCTTAGAGTTTATGTGATGATTAGGAAGGGTGAGTTTTGAGCTTCACTGAAAAATCAATTTTATTTCTAGGATATGTATGGAACATGAATAAACATTTTTCTAATTCACAAAACACCTTTCTTATCTATGATAAATTCATGTAACTTTACTTCCATTTCAAGTTCTACCTTTCCTTGGAAATCACAATCCTCTTTCCAAGCATCCATAATTCATTCAGATAATTATAACTACATTAAAACCTAGAGCTATATAAAGGATGTTTCTTTATGTAAAATTATAATCCATGTTTTATTAAATAATTTACCAATGGATAATGTTATAAATGTATCAATCTTAATGATTCATTATCTTTTCTACTCTATGCATCAGCTATTTTGTTTTCTTTTCCTGGATGGTAATAAATAATGATATCATAACCCTTTATAAATTTTTTCCATATTCTCCAAACTTGTATTCAATTATTTCTGATTGAATATATAATTCCAAAATATATGATTAGTATATATTTCACACTTTAATCCATAAAAATTATGCCTCCATATTTTTTGAAAAAAGAAATTATAGTATCTAGTTTTAAATCATGTATAAAATAATTTATTTCATGTGGTTTATATTTATAAGATGAATATGACATTACCTTATCATTCTGCATTCGAAAAAACAATGTTCCATAGATGAAACATTGATTCAGATGAAAAATTCACAATTTATTGATTGTTGGGTAAAACGAGAGCATTAACCAATCCACGCTTTAGTTCTTAGAAAAAATAATCAGAAACTTGTTTCCAGATAAACTTAAATTCCTCTTGAGTTATCTTAGCCAATGGTCTAGACAACTGAGAAATGTTTTCAACCAACCTCTAGTTGTATCCTACTAATATTATAAAACTAAAAATATCTTTCATGTTGTTTGGTCTTGTCCATTCTTCAATAACATTCATTTTAGTATGATCAATAGTTATGTGATCATTAGAAACAATATATCCTATAAAATAAATATTAAAAAAAATTCAAATTTACTAAATTATATATATATAATTTTTTCATTCAGGGTTCAAAAATCAATCATTTGGTGATTCACATGGTACTCGTGAACTTTTCAATATACCAAAATATCATCAATAAATTAAACCACATACATATCTAAATATTCTTAGAAAAATATTTTTATAATATCCATTTATAAGTCTTGTACATTAGATAACCTGAAGTTCATGAACACATATTCATAATTCCCATATCTTGTTTGAAATTCCATAATTGGAATATTTTCCCCCATAACCATCAATTGATGGTATCCTAAAATGAGATCAATCCCCAAAAAACACTATTCTACCTAGAGTTAGTCAAAAAAATCATCGATATAAAGAAAATGATACTTATTAATAAAAGTGATGTTATTCAATGATTTATAATCAATGAAAGTACTTATTTAACCATATTTCATTTCATCAAATAAACCTTCATTTCCCCATGGTGATCTTCTTAGATAAATTAATCCTTTATCAAGTAACTCAGATAATAGAATTTTAAATTCCCAATGTTCTAATTGATCCATAAAATATGTGGGTTTTAAAATTAAACTATAATTCAACAATATTTCAGTAGAAAGATTATCCTCA
This sequence comes from Viscum album, assembly GCA_963277665.1. Lineage (NCBI taxonomy): Eukaryota > Viridiplantae > Streptophyta > Magnoliopsida > Santalales > Viscaceae > Viscum > Viscum album. The sequence continues at coordinate 680,067,710 of OY728139.1, read as the reverse complement.
TAATAAGTAATGGTACTAGGAAAATCATTAGTAAATTCATCATGTATTCATTTACAACTGTCACATCACTAATATGGACTATTTCCTTTTTACAATAATATTATCTATATAACATTAACTTTTATATTTTTTTTAATTTTACATCTTCATGATATGTTATAAGAGGTATGAAATCATTGAATATAAATTTATTATCGCAAGAATCTATAATAGAATAATAAAATTAATTCTAATCAATACCTAGAATAATATCGAACTCTACAATAGGAAGTTCAATACATTTTTCAAAAAAAACCATCCCAGTGATAAAAATATGATAATTCTTATAAATTTGAGTTTCTTTAAATCATTCACTAATATAATTCACAAAAAATTTATATATTTGTTTCCTTAGGTGATATTCTCATTTCACTTGATTTTTTTAGAAATGAATGAATTCTATGAACTATAGTAAAAAAGAATTTGAATTATTTGAATAAAAAAATACTTTATTGGTCACCACTTAATTAAATAGACCAAAATCAATCATAGTAGTAGAAAATTAATTTTCCACACCTTTTTTCCTTTTTATGTAGATTATTATCACCCAATATAAGAAACTTTAAACACATGATAGCATAATTCCCCAAATAATTTCAATTAAATCATCTGTCCATTGTAAGGATATTTGTCACCCCACTATTGGTTTGATCACAACTCTTTTCTATACATTCACAATCCATATATGAAAATTTTACCACACTAGTAACCCTTTCAATAATAAGTCAAATTCTCTATAAAATTTAATTTGACCACACATAAAACATGTTGGAGGTTTAACTCTAGATTTCTTAATTGACTACTTCTCTATTTATTTCCACATCGGCTGTTTATTATTCTAGTGATTACAATGAAAATAAGTGTAAATAAATTTCATGTAAATGTACTCAAAAAATGAACAACATTCTCATAAATTTTAAATTATTATGACACAATTTATCTTCATAAAATTGGTCTCAATCATATATAAAATCTATTAAAATTTTTCTGAGGGTATCGAATACAATATAGGGTGTACTTGGGAAATATTTTAAAATTTTCTTCTTATGTAGTTACTGAAACCTCCTACCATTACCTCAATTACATGAATTGTTTCTACATTTTTAGTTGAAAAACATTATATAAATATTTCTCTAGAGAAATATTTATAAATTTATAACATTCACTAGAATCAAGATCTTCTCTCTCTATGATATTATTGACCAAATACCACCGTAGATCATCTTCACCTTCAAAATTATAAATTGATAGATTTTTCTTTTAACGTTCTAACCCTTTCATTCCCTTGAATATATTTTCAATAGAATCGATCCATCATCAAGACACCATTATATACTAGGTTCCACCAAAATCACAATTGTGTTGTTTCGTAAAATTATCAATTATCAATATTTTCCATTATGGAAAATTTTTGTTCCTTCTAACATGGATGCCACCGCAATTTGTAGTGAATGGAAACAAAGACATCACTACAAAAAACTACCCAAATTCTAATTCAAAACATTTTAGGATACTAATTTGGATGGTCGTTTTCAACCTGAATCCTTACCACTTTAACTTCCCCATTTCCTCTACAAAAAACGTTTTGAATATATATATATATTATATGAAGCAATATTTTAATTTGTAAATTATATATAGTTTCAACATAAACATATGTTATAATAAATCAAGTGTATTATATTAATACTATAGAGTCCTTTAATTTTATCTAAACCTTTATATGATTCCAACTATAAGGATCCATCCTTAAAACATTACATATTCTTGTGTTTTGATTAATAATTCAGTTTTGTACATTATGAGGATCTTTATGATTTAATGTTTTAGTGAATTTGTTTAGTACATTCAAATTACAATCGCAAATATTACAAAGTGGAAACCTCCAACCAAGATCCATTTTTACACAATATAAAACTATCAAAAATAATTATTTTTCATTTCAAAAAAATCATCATGACTTTCAACTTTACTTATTCTTTTCTCTTATTCATCTTTAATCCCTATGAAAAAACATTTGTTGATGTGTAATTAGAAAAAAAGGATAGGTAAGGGATATTAATGAAATAATATCATTAATCTAATGATAAAAATGAGTACTAATAAATTTCATACCTTTATCATCTTATTATTTGAGTATATAATATAAATCACATATATATAGAAAAAAATTATTTTTTCGATATAGAACCTTTAAAACCCATTGAATTTAAATAGAAACCCTTGTAATAAACTTAGAGTAACATATTCATGACCCATGTCCACTCATTTAAAAAATAATTGGATCTCCTATAAATCCATAGGAGAAAGCTCTCCAATTAAATCCATCATTCATTCTTTTAAATAAAATCAATGTTTCTTAATGGATTGGAGATATATATCGGGCTCACCAGTCAATAATGTTATATCGGGGTCACCGATGGTATAATTTGTATTTGGATCACCAATTTCAAATTTTATATTAGGCGGACCCATAATCATCTATACTAATGATGTATCATATGATGAATAAAAAAATTAAGACTTCATCTATTTATAACAAAAACCATGAAAACAATTTTGAACCCATATAAAAGACACATACAAATATAAAACAATGCATTACATTTAAATCCCATTTTCAATACTAAAATACCATGAACAATGTGAAATATGCATATTATTAGAAGAAAAAATGGAATACCTTAAATTATTCAAAACAAACTAAAAGTTCATTTAGTGATGGAAAAATCTGTTGGCTTCATATATATTAAAATATAACATTCCCTGTTCCATTTGTAAATAATTTCAAAACGGTCGGTAAATAATACATAAAAATTTTTCGTCTAAAAAGCTATTAAATAATTCAAAAAAATGAACATAAAATTTATTTTATAATTCATTTAAGTATCTATAAATACAATAAAAATTAATGGAAGAATAGGATTTAGGAAATAAATCATTAAAATAATTAAAATAATTTTTTTTGTAAATTATACCTTATGGCGTGATAACTTTGGAACTAATGAAACATTGAAATAAATAAAATGAAATGCAATTTTAGACACCTAAATTATATAATGGAATGATAAAATACATATATAATGTAGTTTATACACATCAAAATGAAAATGTATTGTTAAAATAACTTATGTCTCACACAAAAGGAATTGACACTACAAATCCCTTAACATAAATACGTTCTAGAATCATAACATCCATAAATTATGAATAGTAAAATTATTTAATTTATTTAATTTCTTATTAAAATATTTCAAGTTCATTATTAATTTTATTTCACTTATATTCATGTTATACGTAATTAATAAAAAAAATTATGTTCATGTTGGGTGTTTTGTTGATATTTGGCTCATATTTCCAAAATGTATTTGATAGGTTTACTATTATTAAAGTGGTCATTATTATATCATATACGGAACCATAATGATGAAATAATTTACATTTTTAATCATTAAAAAAATTATAACCAACCATGGATGCTGTACATGAAAAATGAAACACATCCTTTTGTGAAGGTAGTAATCCACACGTATGCATGACTGATGTTATCATTTTTTAATGGATCGAAATGTAAGAAAAAATACGATAATGTATCCTTAAAAAAATATAATTATTTCATGAATATAATATATATTATTTAAATCCATCATAATAACCATCCTTATGAAGTGGTGGTGAAAAAAGAACCACCTAATATGGAAGAGGCTGATGACTCATAGTGATGGCCTAAGATAGTCACGGGGAGAAAATAACCTCTAATATAATGATCAGAGGTCATGCTTGAATTCTATAAATAATTTTACATGACCCATCTATTTTAAAGACATCTAAAAAATGTATAGACATAAAAATATGAGCCCATAGGGCCCCTATAGTCTAGTAAATATAGTAGTAAAACAATCCATGTGGTGAAATAATAACAAAATATAATGTCATATTATATGGAATTTAACCTACTAACCACAACTATGTAGTTACTTACAAACAAAAACTATGTAGTGACGCCTTTATTTTGCAGGTAATATTTTTACATTTTTATTATAAATTTTAGTTGTTTTAAATTTTTTCCCAATTAATTAAATATTTCCTTATATTTAGGGTAAATAATATTTTATGAATTAATATGGCTTAAAAATAATAAAAATATTAAAATTGAATATGTTTTAAAAAAATTACTATGTGTTTGATTCAGTTTTTAGTTAAATAATTGGTGAGCACCATGAATAATCCTTATATATGCAAAAGAAATCACGTATCCTTAACCATGGGGCTATCCCACAAAGCTAGAGGTGAGAGACAAACCTAGATGTGAAAGAGGGATTTAAGGTTAAACAAAAGTCACATTCACATACGGAGTGGCCCATGAATCGATCGACCTATGTGTGTCTGTTCTGGCCAATGAAAAGTGTTCAATTTATATGGGCGATGATCCCCTATTTATATGGAATTAAAATATAAGGAGAGTGCATCAAATAATATATTGGAGTTATCCCATATTCATACTTCTGATGTTGGTATACTTCCATGTGGGCCCTAGGTACTTAACTCTCAAATAACATGATTCCACCTCAGCACCACTTCTCCCCAGATCAGATATTTTTATCTCATCGTGGCCTCACTCAACACCACAAGATCATTGTAGCCAAAGATAAATTCCTCCATTATTGACACATTATAAGTTTGATACCACCTACCAGAACCACAATGCATCTTAACAACTTGATAGATTACATTATAACAATCAAGAGAAGACTAAGAGAAGTCATATAAAGGAAATTATATGTTATCACTAGCCGGTTGAGACTTGATTTATTATCATATGTGTGATCTCCAGGTACCCCCATCTACAAAATAATGGTGGTGGTATATCTAATGATGTTACTACTGAGAACCACTTTAATATGTTATCATTTCATATTACCATTTTCCCATAATTTTACCACATGTTCTACAACTTTTTATCACTCCCGGTGACCACTAGTAGCTACCAGAGGAGTGTTACTGCAAGTGTCATAAACCTCTTCTCTCGCTGCCTCTAGCATGATACTTCACAATTATTATGCCATTGTCACTCCTCTAACATTGGTCCCACCTTCATACCAAATAAACCTAAAATACCTTAGTAGATTTTATCTATTCTCTTATGTCCCAGGTGATATCTTCATCGATCTGAGGTTATGGAACACCCATTTGAAAAGTGGATTCGATACTACATGAACTTAAGACATTGAAGAGTGTTGTTTGAGACTAAATGAGGGGTTTTAGTCTATGTTTCATTCCATGGTTGGTAGGATATTTCATTGGAAGAAACTACCAATCATGGGAAATGATTATTTCATGTTTAAGATGAAAATGGTGTGAAAGAGTCGCTACACCGTAGAGGGTTGTCCCACTGTAGACATTTAACACCCACTAAAATTGATTCATATTCTATTTTGAATCCCATATTTGACACATGGTATAGAGTTTTTAAATAAAGGGTTGATATTAATTAGACACCATTCTATGAACCTCCATGCAAAAGATATCCAAATATTATTCCACGTAATATAGCACATGGATATTAAAATTTATCTTAAAAAAAGAATAATTAATTTTTTTGAACTAACATATAGTCGAAGGAAAAGATATGAAATTAGAGTAAGTCAAAATTCATGTTATCTCTCTCATTTATACTAATTGTAAATGAAATCTTCACATGGATAAAATAATAGAATACTTTGGCTAATAAAAATGAATAATGATTTAAATATTTCAGGTGACTATTTTATTGAGAATCAATAAACAAACCTTAGAATGAAAATAGCTATAAATGTAGATGTCATGATACTATGAAGGGGTTCATCCACATCACTATGGAATTAAGTTACTATTGAATTGTTTTCTATTATAGTTTTTAGTTTTATTTCTTCCGTTCTTAATCTGTATGCATGTTCTAAAAAAGTATTCTCCCATTCTCTCTCTCTATCACTCTTTCCCTTTCTCCATTTGGATCTCTCAAATTCATGATGATGAGTAACTATCCAAGGAATATCTCGAGGGAGTAACATATTTTTGAACATAGATACCATGTATAATTTATAATTTAGGATAATTTAATGATAAACTATAGTGGTTGTAATCCTCACTTTTTGATCTAATAAATACCTTTTTTATACAACTTTTTTCCCTCAATTGAGGCTGTGGATGTATCTTGTTTTGTTTTAGTGTTCTGTACAATATATAAAAATAACTACAATAGAATAATGTATTTACATATACGAAGAACTATGTTCATTAATTTAATATTGAACATGACAATAACGGTTTTCCACGTAAAACTCTCTTGGGATATTATCCTTTCTTTTCATAACTGTATTCATTTATTGTTTTCATGTAATATTTTTCATTACATTATCTTCCCCAATATATTTTTGTTTATTGTAAAATAAATAAAAACAAAAAATATAATAAAATAATTACAGTTATTGTGATATTGAGTAAAAAACTGTCAAGTGTGACAACTCTATTTATCTATTATTAACACTAGAAAAAATACAGCTATTTATCTATTATTAAACACTAGAAAAAATACAGTACCTTTTAAAACACCTTATGAGTTGTGTGTCAAAATGTGGCACCATTGAATAGGTGGCATACAGTTTGTAACACAATTTTTTTATTCATATTGTGTAAATAGTTTTAATTATTTTTTAAAAATAATCTCAAAATATTTCTACAATGATGTCTTTGAAAAACAAATTATTCTATGGGAGTATATTATTCACAAGTACAAGGAAAATTGGTTGAAAATGATGAGGCGGACCTCAGGAAAGGATGGTTTATCTCACAATTTTGGACAAGACTATGTTTAATTGCTTAGAGGTTTATCTCCCAGTTCATGAACTGATGAAAATTATTTATCATGACAAAAATTATTATCATGTACTAATTCCCAAGGATGAAGTTCCACTAGATGAGGAACCACAATCTAAGCCTCCAAAAGAATTAGAACCAATGGAGGAAGAATTTTCCCCATTAGTGTTTCCAGTTAAACAAGTTTGAGAGGTTAAGGCCATCAATGAAGACTATAAACATCTAAACCATAAAAATATCCTAATACAAACCTAACACAAAGAGTTGGAGAGTGATTATTAAGAATCACATGAGGATGTACATATAAGAGAACAAGTTGGATTCATAAAGATTTTAGAGTAAATGAGAAAATATTGAAATTAAAATGTTCTACCAATATTAATAGTATAAGAGATAGATCCTATATATATATATATATATAATAAGGATAAACCACCCATGTGGCATACTTTTAATAGATGATGGAAGAGGCTCTATAAATTCCTCAATCTATTGCCAAAAAACTCCAATAGGTATTTTCAAATAATGAATAAATTAAATACAAACTAACAAGGGAAGATAATATTATCCTCAACATATTTACTCTAATTTTTCTTGTAATTAATTGAGTTTATCACTTAATATGTCGAATTTTTGGATTCTATCAACATTTTTTCCATTGCATTAAGAATTTGAAAAAAATATTCACCTAATTTGAAATACATGGTTCTTGGAGAACATGTTCAGGAATTATTATAGGTTGAATATGAATCCATCCATGTGTATCTTCCTAATGAAATAGAGACAAAACATTCTTAATTTAAATGCGTAGGATATGATATTGATTCTGAATGTTTTCATTTTTTTCAAATAGAACAACGTGCTGACTTTCCCATATATTATTCCATTGAAGCAGCATACCTTGATAAAGAACTGGGAAGTTAAGAAGAGTTTGTTTAATAATCAAATGCATAGAAGTAATAACTATTAATTATACATCCCAACCATGAAAATTATACCACTTTTCCATGTGGGGGTATTTGGTGTACTCTATCCATGGTGTCCTTAGATATAAGAAGGTAGAAAAAAAATATAAAAGGAATAGCTGTCGGTTTTTTGAATCAAGTAAACTCCACCAAAAATTAAATTTTGAATAATTTCTGTATACTTCCCTTATAAAGGTATTCAAACCCACATACCCTCATGGGAGGTCAAACTATGATTTATCCTTTATTTATTTTTTACTTTCTTTCTATGAGATTAAATTTAAAATTATTTCTTAATATTTAGGTTTAGAATTATGTTAACATTAATCTCATTCCACATTATTATTTTATATCCTTAATTAAATGGTCCTTACACTTAAATGAGTGATTTTATTTGATATTTCAATCTTAAATATGTCACTAAACAAAAAACAATAAAGGTTAGGAAAAGGGAAGTGGGCTACAGATTCATTAAGAAGTGATTTATATTCTAAATTCTTAATCATTTACCGCTTCCATTATTTTTATTTGAAAATATGATATTAACTATAAAAGTGAATTTTCATGCCCACACAAAGACTATATTCTTTAAATGACAAATCTATAATACATGATTTTCTTATGAAACCTATGATTCCATGTATTTTATTTCTATAATAATTAGATTCAATGAGTGAAGTGGGGAGGATGATTATATTGAAGTATAATTATTATTTTAATGAATCATGGTTTAATGGAATATATTTATATTTGTAAATGAAATTTCCATTACATTATTTATGAATTGAATTTTTTAAATTCATCGGGATGGATTTATTATTATTTGTAAATTACTTAAGTAAATGTCCAATTTCATATGTTTTCCATTCATAATAATATTTCTATACCTAATAATTCTCATTTTTATCTTGATTATATTTCATGATATAATATGTGGTGTGTTACGTTCTATAGATATCTTCGGATTGCATCAAATATATGACTGTATAAGGACATATTTAATATGATGGATTCATTTTTATTTGTTTATATCTTATCACTGATATCTCTTTTTACACTAAACCTTGTTTAACCTACAAAATCTCTGAATGAACATACATGGATTCATCCACATTACAGGCCAATATTTCTCATTCCTTCCTTACTCAATATTTGGAATGGTATTTTAATGTTGAAGTCCGGGGCTGTGGAAAGTCATAGTGGGAGGGATGAAATACATTATCAGGGATATTGGTAGGGGTTCTCTATCAGGTTTTGTGAATGGTTCATGCTCACCCACAATACTTCAATTCCACCCCTCATGAAAAAAAATGAAAATTGAAAAAATTAAAAATGATAAATAAATGGGGTATGAAATTAGAGAATAAAAATTCACCTTTACTATATAGATGATTTCATCATTTTGGGTTAGGTGGTTTATGTAAGGTTCACTCCATGAATAAATTTCAAAAAAGGAAAAAATATGAAAAAGTAGTTGAAAAGAATAAATTAAAAAAGTGAATAAGATTCAAGAGGGAATACAATATTCATTTATATTTCATTATTTCATGAAATTTTCATTTAGTTATGGGAAGATGGATTTTCTAATTTGAGGAGGGAAGAAACTACTCCATTGAACATTAATTTTTATATCATGCATTAGGCTTTATATTTAACCTCATCTTTAGTGTTTAATTTCCATAACATCAATACCCACCAACATTAATCCTTAGTAAAATTTGAACCCTATAAGAAATTTCCTCATGATTTATTTTGATTGTTCATTTATAAATTTTACAATTTTAGTCCATTGAAATTCTATTTTAAATGGAGTATATACTCATGGTATGAGAATATATATACTTTAATATGTATAATGAGTGATGAGAGAGATGAATTTAGAGAGATGAAAATCACAACATGGAATGTTTAATACTAATTAAATGGGATTAGATAATATAAGGAAGTATAAGACCCATAATATTATAGCACGAGAATATAAAATACATAATTAACTTTGGTTATTTAAAATTTTTCATGTTGAATTAATATTTTATGTGGAATGTGAAAAATTGATCTCCCCATTAATAACCATCTAATTTTTTTCTTTCAAATTTGAATATTGGTATACATGGTGTTTATGTTTAATATATGTAGACATTTATAAATTGAGAACAACCATGATTCAATTGTGGGGCTATTGATGCCCTTATTTTTCATTATTGTTTTTTACATTTACAGAATGAACTTTAATGGTTTTTTTTTATTTCAAAAATAATTAATTTTTTATTAAGATGTTATTAAATTTCATTTGAATATTTAATCAAGCTTAAAGGTAATAAAAATATTAAAATTGAAAATAATTTTTTTTATAAATATATAATATGTGTTTGATTCAATATTAGAGGTAAAAAATATACCAGAATGTTATACAGTCTTCAAAACCATGTGAAAATTTATTTACCTAGCCCCAATGGGGACAATATACCAAGCTAGACAGGGGGAGGTACAAGGAGAAGCATTTGTAGTTCATAGTAAGCACAATTCACACACATTCATAGAGTGAGACAAGGATCATTGGAACCAAGCATGTTGGCATGATCTTATAATATGTGTGAAGTGTATGTGGTAGCTGATCCCCCTCTACAATGGAATTCCGAGCCAAGGAGATTGAATTAAACAATATGAAGGAACATTCCCCTAATATACATTCAATATTGGGATACAACCATGATGCATTATTCATTTAAAACTCAAAAGATGGCATCTCTATTTAGGTATGGTCCTCCACTCCCCAGATAGGTCATCCTTATTGTCCCCTTTATCACCACCACTAGGCCACCAAAACCAAACACTGGAGTCCTCGATTTACTACATATCTCAAACTCAATAACACCTCTTGGAACTACCATGATGGTTAAAAAAATGATATATTCGCTTAAAATTATCGAGAGATTCCTATTAGAAGTAAAATTTTGGAAATGATGTGTTACCACCAGCTGGTTCTTTAATATGATATTGTCGGATGTGTGACCACCAATTGCCACCACCACCATAATATCATAGGAGTTATATCGCTTGATGCTACTAATCATGACCAACATCAACTATGATTGATACCCACTATCAATATCTAATTTTGATACACCTAACACTACTACTTGTTACAACTGTGCACAACTGATGTATTTTACCCATGTAGTGTTACCACCACCATCGCCAACCTCCACCCGCAATGGTTCCAATATACAACCACAACTATTATTGTTCCACCATCACTCCACCACTACTAGTTCTGCCTCAATGAAAACTAAAGATGGATTACCTCAGTATCCTATATCTCAACTCCCCTTTCCTTGATGATATCATTGTAAATATAATCCATAGGAACCCCCATTTGAAAAGTGGGTTCGACACAACACGATCGTTCAAATTTGAAGAGAGAGGGTTGAGTTTGATTTAGGGCTTAGAGCTGATGTTTCATTTCATGGATGGAAAAAGATATCGAGCGAATTAACAACCATGTATAGGCTATGATAATTTCATCTATATAAGGATATTGGTTTGTCAACTACACTACACCATATTTGGCTCACCCATGATTAATATTGCAAGACAAATCACAAAAAACAAACAAAAATGGATTGTTATATTAGGTTGAAGCCCATGTTCCTTAGGCGGTCTAGGTATTTCTAATAGAGGAACAATATGGATGATACATACTGTTGGCGCAAAAAATATGGCCTGAAAGAAAGGAACGAAAAAGACAGCCGGCGCGCTGCCTCGCGAAGCACAGCCGCGAAGCCCCTCCGCGAAGCACCCACGCGAAGCGCCCCGACCATTGCGGCCTCGCGAAGCTCCGGAGGCGGTAATGCTCTGCGAACACATTTGATGTTCGCGGGCCACCGCGAAGCTCCGGAGGCGGTAATACTCCGCGAACGCATTTGACGTTCGCGGGCCGCCGCGAAGCTCCTGAGGTGGTAATCCTCCGCGAACGCGTTTGACGTTCGCGGGCTGCCGCGAAGCTCCGGAGGCGGTCCCCTCCGCGGCTGGCGTTGACGTTCGCGCGTGCGCCACGAAGCACCGGAGGCGGCGCGCGAGCCCAGCTTCGCGGCGCCCCTTCCCTATAAATACTGGACTCCCCCTGAGTCCCGAGGACGGACAATCCGACCTTGGGGATTCTCCTCTCCCGAATCGCGAAGCACGCTTTGCCCCAGAAAATAATGAGCTCCACGAGGTACTTCTCCTTCGCGAGACTCCTATGCATTGTATCGTTTTGAGCCCCTCTTCTGAGAGGGATGCCCTTCGCGAAGCTCAAGGGCGTTCGCGAAGGAAGGGGATTCCCAAGGGAACCCGGGCAGCCGCGGAGCATTTATGCTTCGCGAAACACCCAACCCATGCTAGTGATCCCTATGCAAAGGCAGGATGACTACACATCGCGAAGCACACTGCTTTGCAGGACCCTGCTCCGCGAGGCACCCCTTCCTCGCGAGGCAGTGCTCCGCGAACACTGTTCCACTTCGCGAAGCACCTCCCACTCACACTTATGCCCCATGATAAGGCCAAGGCACTCTACTTCGCAAAGCGCACTCCTTTGCTTAGAAATTACTCTTCCCGTGCGACCCTCCCGGTTTTCACGATGTGATTTCAAAGTCCCATGGAAAATACCACACGTAGCGTTGCTTTTCCTAATGATTCTTCGCATAGGCACGCTAACGGCTATTTCTTCTTCGCATAGCCACGCTAATGTGGACCCCTCGATGGTTCTTTCCATGACCCCCCTTAACGATGGCCTTACCGGTACCTTCTCTTCACCAAGGACCAGAGGGTACTGGTTATGTATGTCCTAGGGGTGTGGAGTGAACCCACCTCGTCTGAGCTGCAGGACGTTAAACTGCCAAGCACCACGTCCTCAACACATGACGTTACACTATGATCCGACCTCGTGCCCCTCGCTAAGGGTCCCCCTAGATCGAATATTTTTTACACCACTCGTCTCCACGGGAATGGAACTCTTCCTCACATGGAATGAGATCATCCTTGTCGGAGTGGCGTATGTTCGTAAGAGAAGGGCGACCCTAGCCCCCCAACGGATGGCTGCACCTCTGCATCTCCGTACTTCCCCACTACCAAGGTCAGTGGAGGGCGTGATAGGGAACGAGGCACCTCCCATCATCGGACCAAGGTCCATATTTCCCGCGCTCTGTCGCGCCATGGGCCTCCATCCTGGAGTAAGTCCCAGCACCGTGGGCCGCCTAACGCGTAAGCCCCTCTTCGCTTCTCACGGGCGCTTCCTTCGCGACGTGATCGTCAGGTCCTTGCAACCTCTTGTTTCTCACACCGAGCATGACTCACGTGGGCTGAGAGTGAGCACCGACCCTGACCACCCGTCCTAGCGAACTACGAGGACTTTGATCCATGTCAAGGCATGGTACGTAGGAAGCCTCCATGAGGTTCAAGCCCAGCCGTCATTTCACGTCGGATCTCACCCCCGTCCAGCACGACGTTAAACTGCATTCTGGTCTAGTGGTAAGCCGTTGCGACCCATCTTAGTGAACTACGAGGACTTTGATCCATGTCAAGGCATGGTACGTAGGAAGCCTCCATGAGCTTCAATCCCACCCGTCATTTCATGTCGGATCTCACCCCTATCCAGCACGACGTTAAACTGCATTCTTGTCCAGTGGTAAGCCCTTGCGACCCATCTTAGTGAACTACGAGGACTTTGATCCATGTCAAGGAATGGTACATAGGAAGCCTCCATGAGGTTCAATCCCACCCGCCATTTCACGTCGGGTCTCACCCCCGTCCAGCACGACGTTAAACTGTATTCTGGTCCAGTGGTAAGCCGTTGCGACCCATCTTAGTGAACTACGAGGACTTTGATCCATGTCAAGGCATGGTATGTAGGAAGCCTCTATGAGGTTCAAGACCACTCGTCATTTCACGTCGGGTCCCATTCCAGTCCAGTGGCAAGCTTCTGCGACTCATCCCATTTGAACTACGAGGACTTTGATCCATGTCAAGGCATGGTACGTAGGAAGCCTCCATGAGGTTCAAGCCATGTTGCTCGGTCGTTAATTCACGTCGAGTTTCGCCCTCGTCCAGCATGACGTTAAACTGCATGCCTCCTTTTGTCCCACATGACATTAAACTGTACACCCAATTCTAGTCTGACGGCAAGCCGTTGTGACTAACCCAAACTACGAGGTCTTTGATCCATGTCAAGGCATGGTACGTAGGAAGCCTTCCCAAGGTTCAAGCCCACCACCCATCGGACCATGGTCCACTTTCACGTCGGTTCACCGACAAAGCCCCATTTGAACTACGAGGTCTTTGATCTATGTCAAGGCATGGTACGCAGGAAGCCTTCCTGAGGTTCAAGCCCACCCATCATCCAATTCATGTCGTGTTCCTCCTACGTCCAACACGACGTTAAACTACAACTCCAGTACGACGGCAAGCCGTTGTGACTAACCCGAACAACGAGGACTTTCATTCATGTCAAGGCATGGTACGTAGGAAGCCTTACCGAGGTTCAAGCCCAACTCCCATCGGACAAAGGTCCCTCACTGACGTCGATTCGCCGACACCCACCGCCCGTCGTTTGTTCACGTCAGGGTTCACTATCGTCCCGCATGGCCTAAAACTGTATTCCATCGATCTCCTGAACTACGAGAACTTTGATCCATGTCAAGGCATGGTACATAGGAATCCTTCCCAAGGTTCAAGCCCAGCACTAGTGGACCCACGGGTCTACATTCACGTCGGTACTCTGACGATGCTCATCGGGCCAAGGTCCACCTTCACATCAGTTTATCGACGTCATCCCGAACTACGTAGACTTTGATTCCCTGCCACGGGGATACGTAGGAAGCCTCGTCAAGGCTCAAGCCCAACTTCAATGTCACCCCTGCTATGGTCCCATTTCACTCTCCTTCCACTCCATTCATCAACCTACCACCCGTTCTGATTCTCGCCCGGACCGTCTTATCCTGGTGAGACCATGTCGGTACGCTCTTCTTCACAGTCGCCCATGGGCTGGCCCCGGTATCGATATCCCTTCAAGGAGGATCCCTCAATCCGATATATCCCAGCTAATGCTCTGGTTGGGTTGATCCGTCTCCGCTGGAAGTTAAACTTGAAGAATACCCTGTGTTGAGCATGGGAAGCTGAGGAAAACCTCTGATATGTGTCTATGACATATAATTCCCCGCGTTCGATGTGGGATGCCTCGGGCTTCCACGCCTTCGAGAAGCCTTGTGGTCAAGGATAACAGACAGACATGCCAGGTACCCCAGCATCCAGACACGCTACTGATGCCTCAACGTGACTACTCCCCTGACTGAAGGTTGTTGCCCTGACTGGACCCTTTGGAATGTCCTGACAGAAGCAGTGTAATTAACCGGCGCCCATGGAAACACGGCACTGGGAAGAGTTTCACGAACTACGTATTAAATCTATGAGGGAGACCCGGACTAGGTGACGAGTTCTGAGGAGGAATCCACAGGAGGAAGAACCAATATCCCATCATCCCGTTTCGATCAAGGAGAAGACATCCCTGAATAAGGAACGAATGCCGCCCGCCTTTGGAAAGCGGGAATGCGGGGCAACAGAAGCGCCGCGCGTCCTCCCCCACGGACGGACGGGCGCGCACCCCGGCGAAAGCGTCGGAAAGAGAAATGGTGAACCCGACGTGAAATTCTTCTCCTCAATATGGGGATTAGTAGCATTCGAGACACTAGTAGATTGACGTGTCACTGGATCTAGATATCTGGTGCCTGGTCCCACCAAGCAAATAGCGGGCCTGTCGTGAAACTCACCAGAAGATGGGGCAGTAGAACTTGGGGCACTCCGTTCTGCAGCGTATTGGCGTGGATCCTTCTCACAGACATGGAGAATGGAAGAACACTAGGGCACCGGCTGTCAATCATTTTTCTTTCAGTACTGATGAGTTGATCCCTTCGTTTATCAGGAACCAGGTTGCTGTTACAGAGACGCGATCACCATCCGCTCCTCCCCCACGTAGAGGCAGGGGCAACACCGCCACGACCGTCCCACGTAACGCGGCTACCGCCACGATGGTCGCCACATCGCGGAATACGGGGCGCCCACGTCCCCTTTCCCCATAAGAGGTCATCCAGCGAAGGGTGATCAACAACCTCGTGCGCAGGTACGAGGAAGAAGGGGTCATCCCGACCCTGGATATGGCCCGCTTGGACATGGTGGCCTCCAGGCCCCGCCGTCAACGCCGTCCTAACAGGCCGCGTAGGGAGCCCCTGCTCCCCACCCCAACATTCAACTGTTTCGGGAGCTTGTCTCCGGAACGC
This sequence comes from Viscum album, assembly GCA_963277665.1. Taxonomy (NCBI): domain Eukaryota; kingdom Viridiplantae; phylum Streptophyta; class Magnoliopsida; order Santalales; family Viscaceae; genus Viscum; species Viscum album. The sequence goes on along the minus strand of OY728139.1, from coordinate 680,051,542 downwards.
CTTGACGACTCCTCGCCTTACGCTGAAGAGGAGGGCGTCGTCCGGCTCATCCCACCCAGGGTCCGGACCCAAGGGCTCCAGGCGAGAGATCCCGCCCGGCCGCGTCAGTGCCGCCATCCGGCCCCGCAGGAAGAGCAGGCAGACTACGTCCCTGCACCACCTGTGCCAGCCCGCCTGACCCGACGTCAGCGCCGGGCCCGGGCTGAGGACGCTCGCCCGGGCGTGTCGACGTCGACAGCTATAGTGGCCCGAGCCACTGCCGACGTGCATCGTGAAGCCCCTGCATATACTGGGTAGGGGAACTCCTTCACCCAACCAGGATCGAGACCCCAACTGCCCCACGGGCAGGCTGGGTTGACTCTCCGGGTTGCAGGCCCAAGTGGTGATCGCCGCGAGCTAACCCGCGGTAATGTCACCCCGTACGGAGGTCCTCCCCGTACCACTACTCCACAGAGCGTGGGCCTTCCCCACTCCAAGGCTTGTCATGGAGGCATGCCTCGTGCTACCCCCATCCCGCAGGAAGACCTGCCCCGCGGCAGTGACGCTCAGCGCAGAAACATTTCCCGCGCCCGCTGTACAGGTTATGGAGTCCATCCTCCTGAAGGTACCGGTCATCCGGTCCTTCTCCAACGTGGGGGCCCTCCCTACGTTCTCTCTACAACTGCAGAAGGTCCTCCTTACCCCAGAAACTCGAGGAGTGAAGGTCGGCCTCGCTCCACTCGCATCGATCATGGAGGTCCTCCCCATGCTCCTGCCAGTTCCAAAAGAGGCCCCTCCCACATGGGTACTGTTCATGGAGGTCCTCTCCGTGTACCCTTTGACATTTGCCCCTGTGCCCCTCGCACCCCGGCTATCTCGAGTGGGGGCCCTCTCCGCCACGGTGCCAGCACCGCCCTGAGGCTGCCTGATAGGGGTCAACCCTGTCCCGAAGAGCCACCCTGGGGCAGGAGAGTGGGTTGTCGCCGCAACAAGAAGAACCCTGGGAAGGCCCAGGTGGAGGTCAAACCAGCCCTCTTCTCCGACTCGGAAGCGGAATGAGATTCAGAAATGGAACCTTCTACTCGCTCCTCCGTATCAGGGACTGGGGCAGGAACCAGACGCGTTTGCCTCATTCTCCCGGAATTTGAGTTCCACCAGATTCCTATCTCCCTCCGCAGGTACATCAAAGAGGAAGAAATCTTGGGAATTCTGCAGGTCTCGACCGCGCAATCACCGCCTCTGTCACCTGAAGAGCCCTCTACCTCAACCAGAGATCATGGAGAGTTATTTTGGGGGCCAACAACGGTACAGCGACGACACGACCTGTCGCCTGTAGCTGTGGCTCCTGTTCCGGAAGCTGCGGTTATCAGCCCGTCATATCGTGACATCGTGGCCAGGTCACCTAACTCTTCGGAGGATGGCCCGGAATTCGGTGGCCAGTCAGCTCGTTTTACGTATTCTCCACCACCGAGCTTACTATCCCAAAGGTCTGCCTCGGTACCGCTACCGTTCCCTCAGCCGCCCCCGGTTGACGAGTGGGGCAACACAGGGCCAGACCCTGAGTCCGAGCCTAGGAGCTTCTGGAGTATCCTTGTAGCGGATTACTCCCCGGAGAAGTTCTGGCCGACGGCGGCACTGAATTTCCGCATACCAGAGTCTCTTACCCCTGAAGACGTGGGGTGCTTTTGTCGAGCCCTATGGGCGACACACTTCCGCCTCCGTTATGAACGGGTGGTGTACCCTAGAAGTCGTGAGCACTTCGAAGAAATCAGCGAGCAGTGCCGCCTGATCAATGTAGCCGCACTTCTTGTGGCCCAGCACCCTGAGTCGCCAGGCCACCATAGCGTCCTTCAACGAAAATGAGTTCAGAGTCTTAAATCACTCCGCAGAATCATCAAGGAAGCCACCCCCCATGTGCAAGTCCGTAGTTGGGGACACTATGCCACTCTCCTCTTCGACCCTATCCGACGGCAGCCCGATTCGCTATGTGACATCGAGGATATGCCCCCAAGAGGGGTCGCAGTCCACATGGCCGACGTTGTGGATAAGGAAGATGAGCTTGAGTTCCTTGATGGAGACTTACCACCTGAGGGCGTACCACCGCTGCTCGACCCGTCAGGGAGAGTTACCCATCAGCAGAGGAACCTACTAGGTCTCCCCGTACCCAGCGAGCCGCTGGTACTCGGTCGAAACACTGGCAAAGGTAAGGAGCGCGTCGGAACATTCAAGCACTACGACCCGTCCGCCTCTATGCAGAAAACAGACGAAGATCCCGATAAGGTCACGTTACGCAAGCTGCTTACTGAGCAGAAAAAGCTGTTTGACGAACTCTTGGCTGAGCGCGCCGCAGAGCGGCGACCCGACTATGGTAATCCCAGGCAGGGCAGCAGGGGCAGGAACAATTTCCCCCCGATGAGATGCCTCCAGGCTACCCTGATCATGCTACTACCGCAGATAGGGCGGAAGCCGGAACGTATGGCAAGAGGGCGTGATACGTCTCTCCAAATCCCCCCGAGCGACGAGGCAATCTGAAGAATCCAATCCGGGTTCCCCCAGTCGCCTCGCAGGTCGTCCAGCCAGTTGACCCGCGAGCAGCCAAAGCCATCTACCGTGTTGAAGAACCTGGAAATGCACTTGTGGTTAGGGATCCCCGTCAAGATAGGGACCCCCACCCGGAGGATCTTATTGCGGCTCTCACAGCCCGCCTCGAAGCGTTGGAAACGCGGCAGGTGGCGGTCCCACTGGATGGAAAGCCTTATCCCGCGTGGGTGGATGATATGACCGCACCTCTGGGTTTTGGGAACCCCACTTTCTCGCCTTTCTATGGGACAGGGGACCCGCCGTATCACTTGGCTCATTTTTCTTCCAGGTGTGGCCCCATGCTGGGGACCCCAGCTCAGCAAGAAGCCGCCAAGCTCCGATGTTTCGTACAGACATTGGAAGGTCCAGTATTCGTCTGGTACAGCCAGATCCCTATCGGATCGTTGACCGGTTGGGAGGATCTTCGCCGGCAGTTCTTATACTAGTTCAGCTCCACCACGCGAAAGACCAACATTGCAGACCTCTTTAAGTGCAAGGAAAGGTCTGATGAGTGAGTCGCAGACTTCATCGCCCGGTGGAAGGGACATACGTATTCCCCCGATATGCCAATGACTCAGGAGCAATTACTGACGATGTGTGTGGGGAACATCAAGACAGAGCTGGTACCCTCCTTGATTACCCAGAACTACCCTGGAGGGTTCAGAGATTTCTCGGATAAGGCTCAACGCCTCGAGGAAGCCCTGCAACAGGCCAGTCAGGCACGTTTGTTTCCCCCTATGATCCCAGCCAGGAGGACCGCCAGGGATGAACCCGCCGCGGTGGGTCAAATAGAAGCCCCGAGCCAGCTGGAATTGCTTCTGGCGGCACCACCCCCGCAACCCCGCAGAGGTCCTCCACCTCAAGCATAGGCTCCTGCCCAGCAGCGACCGCCTCAAAACCGACAGGTTCCCCCACACAACGCGCCACCGCCACCTAGGCGAGACAATCAGGCACCGCCTCCTCGGCAGGCCCCTCCGGTCCCCCGTCAGGACCAGGCCCCCAGGGCCCCCTATCCGGAAAAAAGGTACCAGACCTATTCGTTCAACGAAAATCAGGTCTCTGGCTACTTCTGAAGTGCTCTAGAGCAAGTGATTGTGCGTCTGCCTGAGTGCAGAAGGCCGGCAGCGGCGCATCTCACCAATCACCCCAACAACTGCCCTTATCATCGGATCCTGGGGCACACCCTCAAGCAATGCTATGTGTTTAAAGACTGGCTTCAGGACCAGGTCAACAACAACATAGTCAAGTTGGGCCCAGCACCAGCGCAAGTGGCAGGTGTCTTTGCAGGATCAGAGATCGGCAACGACAGTGAAGGTGAGTGGCAGCAGGTCCCTAGCCGCGGGTCCCGGAAATACGACTACTGGATGGCTCGAAAAACTGTCATCCGTGCCCGGGGTATCATCCGGGCGCGCCTGAAGCAGTCGTAACCTTCAAAAGAAGTAGCTGGTGCCTCTGCATCATCTTCACAGTCGACCTCTGCCCAAAAGGGCAAGCAGCAGCGACGTAAGAAGAAGCAACGTGCACCACCAGTGTCGTCATCATTCCGCACTCTCGGCGACTTTATGCCCCCCGAAATGGGGATCCGTCCCAGAATCCACCTAACGGTGGATGACTCCTCGAGCGACAGCCAGGGGTACGCTTCGGTTAACACCGTGGAGCTGGTAAATCCCTATATGACCCCCGACGAGGGGGAACGCCAGGCAGACCTCCCCAACATTTCCAGCCGACGTCAACGTCAGCGGAATCGCAATCACACCGGTCATCAAGGTACATCAGAAGGCACTCTTGGCCAAGCCATGCACGCTACCGAGACCAGGCAGCAGGCTCAGCGCAGATCTCAGCACGCGCAAACCCATCTAACACCCTCGGCTCTACCTCCACCGCCGTTCGTGCTATTGGATCGGGGGGATCCGCCTTGTTCGTATCACAGTCAGTCTTGCCCAGCTACAGGCCAGCCTCCGCTATCTGATCCCAGTCCGGCGACTTCCCTTCAGGCTTCTACTAGTAGGCAGTGATATGTACCCAGTACTAGTCAATCGCCGGTTCAGCCGGCCGGACCCGCTGTGCCTCCAAATGCCGAACAACCTCCTGTAAGCAGAGGCTCGCGTTTGGCACGAAAGTACGATGTTCTGAAGCACCTGGCCGGCATTCCGGCGAGGCTCTCCATCCTTGAGGCCCTTCGCCTATCATCTGAATTGCGCGAGGCACTTGCCGAGGCCCTAAGGAGCCCCCTCTAGTTCGAGACGGAAGTAGCAGCTGCGGAAGCCTTCCATACCGAGACGATCGAAAACGCCGAATGTCAAGTGGTAATCTCGTTCTCCGGTGAAGATGGGGACCCTCCTATACAGGGGAACATTCGCCCGCTGTACATCACTGGCCACTTCAATGGTGAGGAAGTCCGTCGTTGCCTCATTGACACAGGTTCCAGAATCAATCTAATTCCAACCCGGACGCTGCGAAAGCTGGGTCTGTCCGAAGGTAATTTAACTCCCTCTGACCTCAGGATCCAGGGGTACGACAGGACGGAGCAAACCACAGTCGGCAAGATCCGCCTGAAGACTCAGTTCGGTGGCTTAATTGCCAGCACCGAGTTCATGGCTGTCTCTCAGGACGCCGCCTACAACGCATTGATGGGTAGGCCATGGCTCCATCTGCATGCAGCGGTCCCTTCGTCGTATCACCAGTGCCTCAAGTACTCGCTCAACGGTCGAGTAGGCGTGCTCCAAGGAGACGCGTCCCCTTTCGCTTCTTGTGAGGCCCGCTATCTGGATGCGGGTTATTACAAAAGTAAGGACAAGAAAATCCTGGTAAGCGTGGATGAACCCGCCCCGATCACATGTGATCCCTGGGCAAGCATGGATGACGCCTACATGCTCCCGATCCACCGGTTGGAGGCCACGACCCCCGACATGGGACAATGTTTCGTTGTTTCAGGTACGCAAGGAAGGCATGTTCCCGTGTCCAAGCGACGGCGGAAAATCACCTCGTACTCCTACATCAATCAGGCTCAAGTCATCCCGGAACCCCCTACCCCTGTACGGTACCGAGACGTCAAGCTCATGACAACGGCGGTGCGCCACACTTGTCTCTTCCGCTGGGCTGGAATTAACCGACTCAGGCCGACACGTCACCACTGCTTTGATATCATCAAACTTTGCCCTTTATGCTGAAGGCCAGATGGGATAGGGTCAACTGCCTTCATTGCTATGGTCTCAATGGCAAGAGAGTCTCCCGATGTGATGACCGCTGCTGCCCAAGTCGGCACCAGCTGCCCCTCGGATTTTGATAGCCCAGAAGCCCCCCCCCCCATCGCGGGAAGTCCCCCCACGGGTGGGGAGGAATACTTGGAGGATGATCCCCCAGCCTTTGAAGAAGGCGTCTCTACCACAGTTGATGAACTGGTACAGGTGAACCTTGGTAGCGAGGCAGATCTGAAACCCACATTGATCAGCGCAGCTATGTCCCTCGAGGAGCGGCAGCAGTACGTAGACTTCCTCAAACAGCACCGTGATGTGTTTTCTTGGAGTTACAATGAGATGCCAGGGCTAGATCCCCAAGTAGTCGTTCATCTTCTGGGCCTCCCGAAAAAACATCGTGGGTTTAAGCAGCCTCCCAGGAAGATGTTCCCTTCCCATGGTGCTATGGTTGAGGCCGAAGTTGATAAGCTAATCAAAGCCAACTTCGTCAAGGAGGTCCAGTACCCCAAGTGGCTTGCCAACATTATGCCAGTCAGGAAGAAGAATGGGCAGATCAGAGTCTGTATCGACTTCCGCGATCTTAATCGCCACTGCCCAAAGGATGACTTCCCACTCCCAGTGACGGAGTTTTTGATTGACGCCACGGCCGAGTTCCAAGCCCTCTCTTTCATGGATGGGTATTCAGGGTATAACCAGATATGGATGGCCCCCGAAGACGAGGAGTCCACTGCCTTCAGAGCACCCGAAGGTACCTTTTCCTACCAGGTTATGCCATTCGGTTTGAAAAATGCAGGTGCCCCTTATCAGAGGGCCATGTATCGCATATTCAAGCCGATTCTCGGGACATTGGTGGAATGCTACATGGATGACCTCGTAGTCAAATCATGTCAGCGCTAGTACCATCTCAAAGACCTTGAGAAAGTGTTCGGTTTCCTCCGTTCCCGTCACCTGAAGATGAACCCGCTGAAGTGTGCCTTTGGGGTCACCTCCGGGACGTTTTTGAGCTTTGTTGTCAGATACCGAGGTATAGAGATCGACTCGGAGAAGATCAAGGCCATCAGCCAAATGCCTCCCCCGAGCAACATTCGGGAGCTTCAAGGCCTTCAAGGCCACTTAGCCTATATACGCCGATTCATCGCGAATCTGGCCGGCAAGTGTAAGCCCTTTTCCCGGCTCATGAAGAAGGGCGCCACCTATGAATGGGATGAGGAGTGTCGGACCGCCTTCGAGGAAATCAAGCAGTATCTGCTCCAACCTCCGGTCTTAATGATGCCTGTCTCCGAAAATCCGCTGGTCCTTTACGTGACCGCCCTGGAGAGGTCCCTCGGTGCGCTACCTGCCCAGAAGAATCATGAGGGTACTGAGAATAGTCTCTACTATCTCAGCCGCATGCTTCTCGATACGGAGGTCAAATACTACCCTAACGAAAAGAGCCGCCTTGCGCTTGTCTTCGCCCTGCAGAAGTTACGACATTACCTGCAGCACCATGAGGTGCAATTGGTCTCCCGGGTAGACCCACTGAAGTACATCCTGAGTCGTCCCATGCTGACTGGCCGACTAGCACGGTGGGCGGTGATTCTCCAGCAGTTTGATATCAGGTTTGTACCTCAGAAGGCCATTAAGGGACAGGAATTGGAAGACTTTTTAGCTGCCCATCCAACCTTCGCAGATCAATCCATGGACCTGGATTTCCCTGATGAGACGATCCTCTCAGTCGATCATGTTGCCCCGTGTTGGCAAATGAATTTTGACGGCGCCTCCCGGAGCCCCACCGGTAGGAGGCTCAACGATCCCAAGCTCAACAGAGTGGGCCTGGGTATTGTCTTCATTACCCTGGCGCAAGCCGTCCTGCCATACTCGTTCCTGTTATCAGAAGGTTGTACGAACAACGAGGCAGATTACCAAGCTCTCATCACCGGCCTCGAGCTGGCCCTTGAGATCCATGTGCCCCATTTACATGTGAAGGGAGATTCCGAGCTGGTAATCAAACAGGTTAATGGCGACTACGTCTTCAGGAAGCCGGAGCTCGCACCGTTGCTGGAGTACACCCTCCGCATAATGGCCCAGTTCTCCCCTCGACCAGAGGTTACCCATGTCCCACGGTCGCAGAACGACCAAGCAGACGCCTTGGCTGGTTTAGCCGCGTCGCTCGCGGAACCCGAGCAAGATGATTTGGTCATACATGTGGCACACCGGAGAGTAATTTCCCCCGTCACCCAAGAGGACCATGATGGCATACGGGTAAGTCATATCACCGCCGGACCCTCCATATCGGGAGTCCCGGGTTCGTCAGACGCAGTGGTTGAAACCACCCCCGACTAGAGAGAACCTTTTGTCGAGTATCTCCAAAATGGTCAGCTCTCGGATGATCGGGCCGAGCGCGAGCGAATTCGACGCCGTGCGCTGAAATTTACCCTCCAAAGCGGCCCCAGTCTGGAACAGATCCTTTATAAGCGGAGTTTTGATGGTGTCCTTCTCCGTTGCCTCCAAGGAGGGGAGATACCTCAAGTTATGCAATAGGTTCACGCTGGTTCCTGTGGCGCCCATCAAGCTGGGCCGAAACTGTCCCATCAAATCCGGAGGTTGGGGTACTTTTGGCCCTCTATGATCCACAATTGTATTGGATATGCCAAGAGATGCCACGCGTGCCATGTACACGCCAACTTCTTGCATCGGCCGCCGGAGCCCCTCCACCCCACCAAGTACTCTTGGCCATTTGCAGTATGGGGGCTTGATGTAGTGGGACCGTATCCACTGGCAACAGCCCGCCAGTGTAGGTTCATCCTAACTGCTACAGATTTCTTCTCCAAGTGGGCAGAGGCAGTTCCACTCAAAGAGTTCAAGGCCCGTTCCATCATTGACTTTGTGAGCTCCAACATAATCCACCGGTTTGGAGTCCCTCACGACGACCTCACCGATAACAGCACCAAAATCCAAGTAGCTGAATTGAATAAATTGTACGCTAAGTACGACATCCGGTCAAACCATACCTCCCGCTACCATGCGCAGGTGAATGGACAGATCGAGGCGTTCAACAAGACCCTCTCTAACATTCTGCAGAAGATGGTTGGTCAGAACAAGAAAAGTTGGCCGGACAAGCTCCCCAACGCCCTCTGGGCTTACCGGACGACGACTCGCAACTCTACCCAGGTGACCCCATATTCACTGGTGTATGGAGCTGAGGCCGTCCTACCCATTGAGATCCAGCTTCCGTCGTTACGCACTGCAGTTTACGACCACCAGACATCAGATGAGGTAGTCGAGATCTGTCTGGATGAATTAGAGGCACTGGACGAGAACCGGCTTCGTGCCCTGCACAATCTGGAAAGGCATCAGGACAAGATAGAGAGAGCCTTTGACAAGAAGGTTCGCCTTCGCTCTTTTCTACAGGGAGACCTGGTACTGGCCCTTAAAGCGCCAATGATTCCCGGTAGGAAACCGCCCAAGTTAGAACCCAAATGGGAAGGGCCTTATATCGTCCATAAGGTTTACCCCAATGGAGCATACTCCTTGGTGACCACGGATGGAGAGCGTATAACCCCTCCCACCAATGCCAAATTCCTCAAATGATACTTTTCCTAGGGAAAAACGGTCCAACACGACCCTAAACTACGAGAAGGTCCAGTACGACCCTAAACTGCGAGAAGGTCCAGCACGACCCTAAACTGCGAGAAGGTCCAGCACGACCCTAAACTGCGAGAAGGTCCAGCACCACCCTAAACTGCGAGAAGGTCTAGAACGACCCTAAACTGCGAGAAGGTCCAGCACGACCCTAAACTGCGAGATGGTCTCGCACGACCCTAAACTGCATCCTCGTCCTTACTGCAAGACGTTAAACTGCAAGACAGTAAGGCCTTCCTAACCGAGGCTCGGTCTCAGGCCCCTTGGCCTCCTCGGGCCCCCGACCCCGTCTTCACTGCGAGACGTTAAACAACAAGCTGGTCAGGTCTCCTTGACCGCGGCTTGGCCTCAGGCCCCCTGGTTTTCCCTGATCTATTCTCTTGTGGGATTGTACGGTATGGTGTAGGACTATGTCCTCATTCACGTCGGATTACTCATCGTACCGTACATATCCCCAAATGAGATGCTTCTTATCATCCCGCATGACGTTAAACTGCATTTCTAGAACTACGTGTGGCTTGATTCTCATCCTTATGAGATACGTAGGAACGCTCGTACGCCTCATCTTGAGCCCAGCCCCAAGCTTTTCCCTTCCACTATCCCACCTAGGAATAGTTTTCTTCGAGGATCTTTGTGTAGTAGGGAGTAGGCTTTCTTGGCCTAGCTTATGCAACCCCGCTCGCACAAAGATTGTAAGGGTCACACCATGCGCCCACTCCCGTTCTTCTGTCCTCCCACGTCCTCACCGAATGACGCTAAACTGCATGGCCTTAAAGAACTATGTATGGCTTGATTCTCATCCTTATGAGATACGTAGGAACGCTCAGACATTTCATCTGTTGGCCCAGCCCAAAAGCCAAAATCTTCCCCTCGGTTCAAGACATGGCAGGGTGCACACTTTTGCCCCGACCCACATCGACCAAGCCTCGACCCGGCTGCACATTCCCCCTGGAGGTGTTTGCCCCTTTCGTGGATGGATACAACTATGCTTCACCCACTCCTTGACTAGGATTCCGTCATTTTTCACACCCAGAGGGACCCCCAAGAATGGCCTGGATACAATTCCCAAGGGCTCTCCTACCGATACGGGCCAACACCCCGGAGGGTTTTCAAGCAACAAGCCGATACAAGTCCCGCGTTGCGAATTTGGTCCGCGGTCGACGCTCATTTGTTGCCCCCATACGGGTCACCATAGGAACGCTGTGTTTCGAACATGGTTAACAGTGTCCTGTATTTTCGGGTCCACCCCGAGATGTCCCAGGAATCAAGAACAGTGATTCATTCCGCCCCATCCCGAGGTGACAAACTTCCCCCAGGTGGTGCTAGCGATCGGGCCCATGGTCCCGATTTCTCATAAGGGTGTACGGTGTGATGTGGGCCTATGTCCTCATTCGCGTCGGGATCATGTACCATGCCGTACGCCCTCCCTTTACGTGGCCCAGCCTCAGGCCCCTTGGCCTTCTCGGGTCCCCGACCCTCGTCCTTATGGAAGACGTTAAACTGCAAACCAGTCAGGCCTTTCTGACTGATAACTTTCCCTCTTCTCCAAGCCACAGCCCAGGATTCCTCATAAGGGTGTACGGTGTGATGTGGGACTATGTCCTCATTCGCGTCGGGATCATGTACCATGCCGTACACCCTCCCTTTACGAGGCCCAGCCTCAGGCCCCTTGGCCTTCTCGGGTCCCCGACCCTCGTCCTCATGTAAGACGTTAAACTGCAAACCAGTCAGGCCTTCCTGACTGATGTCTGACCTTAGGCCCCTTGGCCTTTCCGGGCCACGGCCCAGGTCCCCTCTTACCCAGGGTGTACGGTGTGGTGTGGGACTACGTCCTCATTCACGTCTTCTTCTTCGCCATACCGCACACCTCCCTTGTTTCGGGGTATATTGCTCCCCTTCTCATCTAGTAATGACGTTAAACTACATATAGAGAACTACGTGTGGCTTGATTCCCATCCTCATGGGATAGGTAGGACCACCTGAATGTCCAAAATTCATGTCCAGCCCCATCTCTCGGGAATCCTCATCCCATCCTGGCCCCTTGGCCTATCCTTCATCCATGAGAGGATTATATGGTGGGGTGTGGGATTATGTCCTCATTCAAGATGATCTCGTAATGACCACGCCATGCTCTCCCCCCCTACTGATTTGTTTCGTCGATCCCTTTTTCGGCGGTTCACCAATGTGCTTAAGAGTACTTTGGTTTATTACCTGGAATGCAATGCTTTACTCGGACACGTCCGCACCCGCTTTCCAGGCTTTTTGTATCCCCGCATCAGGGCTTTCATCATCTTTCACACCCAGAGGGACCCCCAAGAATGGTCTGGATACTACGCCCAAGGGCTCTCCTACCGATACGGGCCAACTCCCCCGAGGGTTTCGGACAACAAATCGATAAAATCTCGCGTTGCGAATATGGTCAGTGGTCAATGCTCATTTGTTGTTCCCACCTCAGGCTAACGTGATACGGACACTGTGTTTCCATCATGGTTAATAGTTTTCCTCTATCGCCATGCCAACCCATTAAGCCCAAATTCCGGGTACACGATTCACACCCTTCATCACTTCATCATGTCCAAGTAGAATCTCAGAACTCTTGGTACTTTTCCTCTGTGCACGTCTGCGCGTTGGGAGAACAAGCTGCATCAAAGGTGTCCTTCGAAACTCTCCTCTGACTCCCCTTTGATGGACGCCCCAAGTATTGCGATAAGGATCTTCCCCCCTTGTTTCCCACACCGAGTTTATCTCACGTGGTCTTAGGGATTGGTTTGACATCTGTGCTTGCTCGGGAGTTGTCACCCTCCACGGTCCGAGCTCTAAGACCATAAACTAAGATTCTCATCTGGAACTACGTTCGAGACCCCTTGTCTTTGGGTCCAGCTTGAGTTCAGCAAGTTCACCTCTCCGATCCTGCCTTCAGGACCCCGACCACGGGACCGCGTGGCATAGTGTAGGACCACGTCCTCATTCACGTCGGGTTTGCAATAGTTGCACCATGCATACCCCGTTCTGAGAGTTAGCCCTCATATTCCTTGTCCTGCATGACATTAAAAGGCATCCTTAAGAACTACGTGTGGCTTGATTCCCATCTTCATGGGATACGTAGGACCACCTGAATGTTTAAGATTCGGGTCCAGCCCTACCTCCTAGTGATCTCCTGATCTCCCGGTCACCTAGGCCACTTGGCCTATCCCTCTCCAGGAGGGGGATGTGTAGGTATGATACAAGGTTTTGGGCACCGTTCCCCCCTTCCCCTGGGAATCTGCCATCTCTCGATAACCCTTAAGGTTGATTCCCTTGACTCCTTGCAGTGTTTCACCCATGTATTAAGATTACTCTGGTCTAGGACCAAGAGTGTCAGATTCAACTTGATCAAGTTCCTTCCACTTGTCGAGCTTCATGTTCCCCTCCATTCGGGCTTCCATCACCTTTCGCACCCAGAGGGACCCCCAAGAACGGCCTGGATACAATGCCCAAGGGTTCTCCTACCGATACGGGCCAATTCCCCCGAGGGTTTTGAACAACAAATCGACAAAATCCCGCGTTGCGAATATGGTCAGTGGTCGATGCTCATTTGTTTGTCCTCATCTCAAGCTAACGCGACAGGATGCTGTGTTTCGAACATGGTCAGCAGTAATCCTCTGTCGTCACGCCAGCCCCTTCAGTCCTTGAATGTTGGTTGTGTAATTCACATAATTTTCCACCCCATCATGTCCAGGTGGAATCTCGATACTTTTGGCACTATCCCTCATTGCATTTTTGCATGTCAGGGGGACAAAGCTGCAATCTGGCGTCCTTCGGGGCTCCCATGGTCCGAGCTCTAAGACCAGAAACTAAGATCCATTTGGGACTACGTTAAACTTGATTCCCATCCTCATGGGATACGTAGGACCGCCGAGACACCCTGTCTCCGGGTACAACCCATTCAGGAAACCAGTCTCTCCCCCTGTTTCCCCTCTATATAGGCCCCTCGGCCTAAGGTTTCCCTCTCCAAATGGCATACAATCTGATGTGAGATCATGTCTCCGTCAATTGTGTTTTACAACACTGCGCACATTTCCCGCCTAGCATCGTCTCTGCTACGTTTGCACTGCATGACGATAAAATGCATGCTTGGTCCTATCATACGACCTTAAACTGTGACATTATCGTCCTGGCTACACGACGAAAAATGGCACTGCATTGTGGTAACCTCGTTGTAGAGGACATCACGTTGGGTACTGGCCACGTGCCATTCCATTTGTCAACACCCATCGCGGCTTTATCCTTGTGGCGACATCACGACCTACTATTCTAGTCATGTCGCTTCACAAAAAAAACCATTCACCCTAAAGAACAAACAAGATATATCAAATTCCGCTTCTTTTAGTGCAAGGGCCACGCCCGCACTTCTCTTTTCCCCTAACACTGGTATCCTACCGTGTCACCATCCAGAACTACATATGGCTTGATTCTCATCCTTATGAGATACGTAGGAGCGCCTGGGCACTTCCCCGCGGGCCCAGCCTAACCTTTGTGTTCGGTCCCTCGACTCGATCATTTCCCCAGAGAATGCATGGTAAGTAGGTCTTAGGTCCTCCTTCACGTCGGGTTTTGATTCCATGTGTCCCCTACTCCCTTTACCCATTTATGGTCTATGGTCCATCAAGAACTATGTAAGGATTGATTCTCATCCCAATGAGACACGTAGGAGCGCCCGGGCACTTCCCCGCGGGCCCAGACTAACTTTTCATGGCCCGAATTCTACGACCTTAAACTAAGATCTCCCCAAGGGAACGAAATCTGCTCCCTCTCTCTAATATGTTTCGTTGTCGTATTCAGATGAGATTCAACAAAGAACCCGAAGTGTGGGACTTTCATGCGGACATTCCCTTCGTCTCACGACCAAGCTTCGTGAACTCGCTATTTGGATCCTCATCCTCTTCCACGTCTAGAAGGACCCCCGGACAACATGGATACTTGGCTTAAGGGCTCTCCATGAATGATGGACCTAAGGGCCCTTCAATCGTTTCGGGCCAACGTCCCTACGGATATTTGACAACATCTGTGACACGGTCCCGTGTTTCGAACATGGTCAACAGTCGACCCTCATTTGTCTGTCTCCATTCTAGGCTAACGCGACAGGGTGCTGTGTTGTGAATACGTCAGCAGTTATCCTCCATCGTCACGCCGCCATCATCGTGATCTGAATCTCGAGCACCATGATTCACACGTTTCCACTTCCTCATGTTCAAGTGGAATCCCATCATACTCGGCTCTTTCTCTTCACGCATCTAGGTACGCTAAATGATCGTGTTACTATCATTAGGATGGTATTCACCGAGAGTCCCTTTGCCCTAACCTTACCCTCTCTGTGTCGGGAAAATACCACCACTACTACTTGTTTCCCACACCGAGCACGACTCACGTGGGCTTTGTAGTTTTGGCGAGATGTGTACCAACGCGGTCAGGCTGCTCCTCATCCTGCATGACGTTAAAATGCGCTTTCAGAACTACGTATGGCTTGATTCCCATCCTCGTGGGGTACGTAGGGATGCCCGACCACTTTGCTTCGGGCCCATCCCAATCCTCACTCTTGGTCCCTCGACCTGAAGAGTTTTCTCCGGGGGTACATGGTGTGATTTGGACTCCAAGTCCTCATCTGCGTCGGTTCCATATCTACCGCGCCACACGCTTCCTTCCCTCTTATTCCACATCCTATCGTATGACGTTAAACTATAGGAATATATGTGTCCTCAACGCATGACATTAAACTGCGGTTCTACCCTGAACAAGTTCAGGATGCCCCAAGATCCCACTGGGAAGTGACAGATCCCCCTCGCCAGAGAGGCCCTGTCTAAAAGAAGGAATGATCCATGATCAAACCGATGGGCCTATCTGGAATGCTCCCACCACGGTGGTGTAACTACCTAAGTGTTGGATTCTGTTCGGACATACCATCACCCCATATTCCACGCTTTGTGTGCCCCTTATTCGGACCCTCGTCCCTTTTCATGTCTCACGGAACCCCCTAACGGCCTGGTCTCATGCCGCATCGGCTCACCTACCGTCCTGGGCCAACGTTCCGGAAGACGGGTAATATCTGGAAGGACCCCCTAACAGTATGGATTTTTGACCTATGGTCCGCCAACTATCCTGGGCCAACATCCCGAAGGATCGATCAACAACATTTGTGACATGGTCCCGTGTTTCGAACATGGTCAACGGTCGACCCTCATTTGTTGTCCCCATTACAGGCTAACACAATAATGGTACCGCTTCTCCTCCATGGATAATGGTTGTCCCTTATTGTCGTGCCATCCCCACAGTGTTCCGAATCTTGGGTATCGTGATTCACGCTTCCCATTTCCATCTATCTGGACCGATTTCAGCGCCCATGGCGTTGCCCCGTTCGTGCATAAGAGCATGCTGAGGGGACGATAATTCGGTCATCCTGAAAGTTCCTTCTCTAATCAAGCCTTTACCATCTCTCAGGAATCCAGACTGGTAATCCGAATCCCGGACATCGGACTCGACCCATGTGGGCTTGGGGAATTGTCTCCGAACATCCCTCAAACATTGTAGGGATGTAACAAGGCAATTCAACAGTGGAAATCGTGCGCTCTACGACATTCGAAACAAAGAAAACATTTTTGAAGCACGAAAGTACCAATGAAAGATTTATGGGTTTGTTACAATACTCTGGGGTCAACATCCCCCATGGACGGGTTGACCCCGTCAAAAGAGCGTTGCAGCTCCGCCACCAGTTGACTTGCGGCATCCAAGGCTTGACACCGTTGAACTAGCTCCCGCTCCTCCTCCGCAGCGGCGGGGCGTAGTTCGTCAGTCCTGGATTTGGCCCTCTCCACGCCAGCTTGAACGACAGCCATATCTCTAGAAGTCTGCCTCATATGCTCTTCTGCCTCCGCCAGCTGGGCCTTCAACCGTGAGACCAGCTTAGTTTGTGCATCAAAATAGGCTGAAAGCTCATCTGCTCAGGTCTGCATCTGTTGAACCTCGCCTTCAGCCTCCTGGAGCTTCTTGATGCTGGTCGCTTTCCTCCGCTGCCAGCCCATGCTGAGCCCGCGATCATGCTCCCGGATCTTCTCAGCCATAAGATCTCGGATGAGTGCATAAGGACGACGGGCATCCACTCCCCCAGCACACAGTTCGCGCAACCGCGAGCGAATCGTATACATTTCGGCCAGCCATTGTGCTTGGGGGTGTCCTTGATAAAGCGTGTGATCAGCTTCCTCGACCGGCGACGGACTATGCTTCTGTCTTCCTCGTCGGAGGCCGTTTCGTCCCAGTCTGCACGATTGGCAGGCTCGTACGCGGGATACGCCCGCAAGAAATCCTCGGCAGGATCAACATTCGGTATTGAATCCAGTGCGACACCTAGAGCCGAAGCAGGCGCGACAGAACTGGAACCGACCGGTTTATCCTCTTCCTCGGAGTCCACCTCAATGACTTCGGGTATGGCCCTGCTGGCGGACCCGCCAGTGATGATGTGTGTCGCAGCTTGAGGAGATGGAGGGACTATTGCCACCATCACCGGTATGCCCCTAGGAGGGACGCCACGAGACATCCCGACCAGCCTTGCCGCAGCGGCCCACGCTAGTCGAAGAACTGTACGACATAGAGACATAAACGTTCGTTGGAATGGCCTACATGTGACAACGAGGAGACCGGTGGAGGAGACTTATGAAGATCGACCTCCGAGCACTGCTCTTGAGCTGGTACTGACGGGACCCTGAGACGAGGCCCCCCGTATACTGTTGGAAGGTCTGGGGATTCCAGAAGAGCCACCTCGGCCCCCCTGGTCCCACCAGACGCAGAACTAGACGCAGCCATAGGCGCGAGTTCTGAAGGTCCCGCATCATCACCTGCCAAGGAGCGAGAACGAGGCCTGCGAACAAGTTCCTCCTGCATGGCTCAAACATTGGTGAGAAGTCCATAGGGATCCAATAACAGATCGTAAGGAGAAAAGTTCGGAATGCTACCTCGAGAGCCTCCGCGAAATCGTCGAATTCTGAGCCTCGGTCTCCGACCACGCCCTCCTCCAGCGGGCTCCCTCCTCCAGCCTCATCTTCCCGAGAGGAGTCCTCTGATTCCTCCGCCAAGGGGAAGCGCTCCCTCAGATCGGCATCCGATAACTGTGGGGGGGGGGTCGTCTGATTCAACAGTACCCTCACCCAGTCCGTCATTGGGCGAGGGACGCCACTGGAGTGGACGTAATCCTCCAGCTCGTCCAGGTACTGTTCTGACTCCGCCGGAGACACCATGAATCCTGCCCGAACTGGGCCTATGCCAGGCAATTCCATCCCGAGGAGATTCAGGTGGGCCTATATCACGGATGGGCTGAGGAATTGCCGGTTGACATCCCAAATTTCCCAAGCTTCCGGGAAGACGGCATTCTCTGCCATATCAATGTGACGCAGGCGCTTCCCCGGAGCCTGGGTGGATATCCTACGAAATCCCCTCGGTGGCCTCCCCTCTGGATGAACCTGCTCTTCCGGAATCACTGGATCTACCACTGCTGCCATACCCTCAGCCGGTGCGGGTCTCGCCGCCATGGCAGCCCCGCTACCGCGAGCGGCCCTAGCTGCCCTCCGACCCCGACCTCGAGATAGAAGAGGAACACCGTCACCAACCCGAATCGTTGGCTGCTTCAGCATCTCCCCTGGGTAAGCAGCCTCCCAACTGATGGCATACTCCTTCACTAATCCGAAGGCAGCGGTGGATGGAGGCAATGCAATCCGCATCTTTCCATCTTCCCGTGTGAACATGAGCCATAGCTGCCTCATCACACACGGGTGCTCCTCATGACGCACCTCCCAGTAGACCTGCGGGGTCAGCCGCTGGAGGCACCGGAACTGCCTCGCAAACCGATGAGGAGTGTACAGTTCACAGAGCGGCTCACAGTCTATTCGTGCCACCAAATCTCCACCTCGGAAGCCCAAGAGGTAAGCCCGATGTTCTTCTGTTCCCCGTCCGTCATCAGTAAGAATCCCCGTCGGCAACGGGAAGGGATGGAAATTGAACTCATCCGCCCTCCACACCCAATTCAGCACCATTGGAACGGCCAGTTTGAATGGGAAGCTCCCGACCACGTTCAGGATGGAGGGGCAGAAGTTTGATCCCGGCGGCGAAATGGGGTTTGGATACTCGTAAATCCCCCTGATATGCGTTGCGATCCACCCATACAGGAGGTGGAGGGGCCCGTATATCGTTAGAGGCTTCTTTCCCTCACTAATATGCCGCAGCATTCTGTACAGTTTGGTGAGCATCGGGATCCCCAGGTTGATCCGCTGCCCCATGGCCAACATCAACGCCATGATAAACGAGCTGGGTCGTACCCCCATGCTTGTATCTCTCACCGGAAGGATCCAGCCACAGATGAGGGCCGCGATGAACGCCTCCATCCTGACTATCGGCTGTTGTTCAGTACTGACACTGAAACCCCAAGTTTTCCATTGGCTGTCCTCCAAGACCTGCCAATACGAGTGCCCCTTGCCCAGTTGGGCTGCCCTTGGACAAGTTCGAGGCCTCGGAGGGAACTCTCGATTCTCTGGGAGATTCAGGAAGCATTTGAACCACATCCTAAAGTGGACGTCCCTCACTGCCTCCTTGTCCTCTCCAGGGACAAGTGTCATCAGCGCCAACGCCAGTCGCGGCATTTGCTCCGCATCTCCCCACGCGCTGACAACAGGGAGGAATTCGTCATACATGGCCCCCAAGATCAGGACCCCAGAAATCTGGTGGACATCCCACGGGCTGATTCCCACCTCCCCGTGATGCAGGTGAAAGGTGTCGGTCCTAGATGACCATCTACTCAGCAACTCCGGCATTAGCTGCTTCGGTTGGTAAATGTGGAATTGGGAGGCCCATGCCGCCTCATACAACCCCACTCTCCTCAACTCGGCCCCGAACTCCTCGCATGAGGCGCCTACCCAGTAGGCCCAGGCCCAGTCATCAGTAAAGTTGCCGCCCTGGCGCAGGTCCCACTCATCGGACCATCCCTTCTTCGAATCCTGCAAATCTGCCTTCTGCATGGTACGATAGAGGGGAGGGGATGTCTTCGGTTTCAGTGTCTTCCCGTCAATATCGTTCACATGGTTGTAGAGACAGTCATCGGTGACGGGTGTGAAGTCCTCCCGCGCGTGACCATCGACCGCCCTGAACCATTGGTGCTGGCACGGTGTGCTCCTGAACCAGCAAGCTGGTTCGTCCCTACTCGCCTCAGGGATAAAGACGTCGTCCCTCAGCCCGAAGCCGTACAACGGCAGTTTCTTGCACTGCGGATAATCTTTCTGACCCTCCGAGAGTAGATCTGTCAATGAAGTTTGGTCCGAGTGGCTCCGGATCATCTCCCCTAAGCTTGGACAGCTGGCCATCTCCACTCGACGAGCAGCATCTGCAAGGAACCCCAAGACAGCTTCTTGATAGGCCATTTTAACTCTGGCCCTCAGAAAAGGATTCTTTCGGATTGATTGCGAAGCTCTACCGCGAAGATCGATCGCGAAGCCGGATCGCGAAGATCGGTCGCGAGACCAAGCCGCGAAGTCTGGCCAAGGCCGACAAGAAGAGGTTCTCTTGGCGCGGACGCAGAGTCGGAGACCCGCGGTTCGCCGCGAAGCTCGATTCGCGGAGGGCTGTCGCGGAGTACACGGAGCTTCGCGATGTCGAGAGCACAAAAAGACAAGGAAGGCACATGAAGACAAAAGAGGTCGGATCCCCTATTTATAGGCGGTGACCTCGGAGCATCGCGGCGCACCTCACTCGTGCGAAGCATCACGGCACGTTCGGATCCGCGGCCCCGGCGAGCATCGCGGGGCCCCTTCGCGATGCTGCATCGTGAACCACCGACAATTTTGGAGATTTTCCCTCAGACTTCGACCCTTCGCCCTCCGCGGATCCAAGTCTGAGGGGGCATTTGTTGGCGCCAAAAATATGGCCCGAAAGAAAGGAACGAAAAAGACAGCCGGCGCGCTACCTCGCGAAGAACAGCCGCGAAGCCCCGCTGTGAAGCACCCACGCGAAGCGCCCCGACAATCGCGGCCTCGCGAAGCTCCGGAGGCGGTAATGCTCCGCGAACGCATTTGACGTTCGCGGGCCGCCGCGAAGCTCCGGAGGTGGTAATGCTCCGCGAACGCATTTGACGTTCACGGGCCGCCGCGAAGCTCCTGAGGCGGTAATCCTCCGCCAACGCGTTTGACGTTTGTGGGCCGTCGCGAAGCTCTGGAGGCGGTCCCCTCCGCGGCTGGCGTTGACGTTCGCGCACGCGCCGCGAAGCACCGGAGGCGGCGTGCGAGCCCAGCTTCGCGGCGCCCCTTCCCTATAAATACTGGACTCCCCTTGAGTCTCGAGGACGGACAATCCGACCTTTGGGCTTCTCCTCCCCCGAATCGCGAAGCACGCTTTGCCCCGGGAATCATGAGCTCCGTGAGGTACTTCTCCTTCGCAATACTCCTCTGCATTGTCTCGTTTTGAGCCCCTCTTCTGAGAGGGATGCCCTTCGCGAAGCTCAAGGGAGTTCGCGAAGGAAGGGGATTCCCAAGGGAACCCGGGCAGCCGCGGAGCGTTTATGCTTCGCGAAACACCCAACCCATGCTAGTGATCCCTATGCCAAGGCAGGATCACTACACATCGCGAAGCACACTGCTTCACAGGACCCTGCTCCGCGAGGCACCCCTTCCTCGCGAGGCAGTGCTCCGCGAACACTGTTCCACTTCGCGAAGCACCTCCCACTCACACCTATTCCCCATGCTAAGGCCAAGGCACTCTACTTCGCGAAGCGCACTCCTTTGCATAGAAATTCCTCTTCCCGTGCGACCCTCCCAGTTAGCACGATGTGATTTCAAAGTCCCATGAAATATACCACCCGTAGCGTTGCTTCGCCTAATGATTCTTCGCATAGGCACGCTAACAGCTATTGCTTCTTTTCATAGCCACGCTAACGTGGACCCCTCGATGGTTCGTTCCACGACCCCCCTTAACGATGGCCTTACCGATACCTTCCCTTCCCCAAGGACCAGTGGGTACCGGTTATGTAAGTCCTAGGGGTGTGGAGTGAACCCACCTCGTCCGAGCTGCAGGACGTTAAACTGCCAAGCACCACGTCCTCAACACATGATGTTAAAATGTGATCCGACCTCGTGCCCCTCGTGAAGGGTCCCCCCAGCTCAAACATTTTTTACACCACTCGTCTCCACGGGAATGGAACTCTTCCTCACATGGAATGAGATCCTCCTTGTCGGAGTGGCGTATGTTCGTAAGAGAAGGGCGACCCTAGCCCCCCAACGGATGGATGCACCTCTGCATCTCCGTACATCCCCACTACCAAGGTCAGTGGAGGGCGTGATAGGGAATGAGGCACCTCCCATCGTCAGACCAAGGTCCATCTTTCTCGTGCTCTGTCGTGCCATGGGCCTCCATCCTGGAGTAAGTCCCAGCACCGTGGGCCGCCTAACGCGTAAGCCCCTCTTCGCTTCTCACGGGCGCTTCCTTCACGACGTGATCATCAGGTCCTTGCAACCTCTTGTTTCTCACACCGAGCATGACTCATGTGGGCTTAGAGTGAGCACCGACCCTGACCCCCCATCCTAGCGAACTACGAGGACTTTGATCCATGTCAAGGCATGGTACATAGGAAGCCTCCATGAGGTTCAAGCCCACCCGTCATTTCACGTTGGGTCTCACCCCCGTCCAGCACGACGTTAAACTGCATTCTGGTCCAGTGGTAAGCCGTTGCGACCCATCTTAGTGAACTACGAGGACTTTGATCCATGTCAAGGCATGGTACGTAGGAAGCCTCCCTGAGGTTCAAGCCCACCCGTCATTTCACGTCGGGTCTCACCCCCGTCCAGCACGATGTTAAACTGCATTCTTGTCCAGTGGTAAGCCGTTACGACCCATATTAGTGAACTACGAGGACTTTGATCGATGTCAAGGAATGGTACGTAGGAAGCCTCCATGAGGTTCACGCCCACCCATCATTTCACATTGGGTCTCACCCCCGTCCAGCATGACGTTAAGCTGTATTCTGGTCCAGTGGTAAGCCGTTGCGACCCATATTAGTGAACTACGAGGACTTTGATCCATGTCAAGGCATGGTACGTAGGAAGCCTCTATGAGGTTCAAGCCCACCCGTCATTTCACGTCGGGTACCATTCCAGTCCAGTGTCAAGCCGCTGCGACTCATCCCATTTGAACTACGAGGACTTTGATCCATGTCAAGGCATGGTACGTAGGAAGCCTCCATGAGGTTCAAGCCACGTTGCTCGGTCGTTCATTCACGTCGAGTTTCTCCCTCGTCCAGCATGACGTTAAACTGCATGCCTCCTTTTGTCCCGCATGACATTAAACTGTACACCCAATTCTAGTCCGACGGAAAGCCATTGTGACTAACCCGAACTACGAGGTCTTTGATCCATGTCAAGGCATGGTACGTAGGAAGCCTTCCCAAGGTTCAAGCCCACCACCCATCGGACCAAGGTCCACTTTCACGTCGGTTCACCGACAAAGCCCCATTTGAACTACGAGGTCTTTGATCTATGTCAAGGCATGGTACGTAGGAAGCCTTCCTGAGGTTCAAGCCCACCCATCATCCAATTCACGTCATGTTACACCTACGTCCAACACGACGTTAAACTACAACTCCAGTCCGACGGCAAGCTGCTGTGACTAACCCGAACTACGAGGACTTTGATTCATGTCAAGGCATGGTACGTAGGAAGCCTTCCCGAGGTTCAAGCCCAACTCCCATCGGACTAAGGTCCCTCACTGACGTCGATTTACCGACACCCACCGCCCGTCGTTTGTTCACGTTAGGGTTCACTATCATCCCGCATGGCGTAAAACTGTATTCCATCGATCTCCTGAACTACAAGGACTTTGATCCATGTCAAGGAATGGTACGTAGGAAGCCTTCCCAAGGTTCAAGCCCACCACTAGTGGACCCACGGGTCTATTTTTACATCGGTACTCTGACGATGCTCATCGGGCCAAGGTTCACCTTCACGTCAGTTTATCGACGTCACCCCGAACTACGCAGACTTTGATTCCCTGCCACAAGGATACGTAGGAAGCCTCGTCAAGGCTCAAGCCCAACTTCACTGTCGCCCCTGCGATGGTCCCATTTAACTCTCCTTCCACTCCATTCATCAACTTACCACCCGTTCCGATTCTCGCCTGGACCGTCTTATCCTGGTTAGACCATGTCGGTACGCTCTTCTTCACAGTCGCCCATGGGCTGGCCCCGATATCGATATCCCTTCAAGGAGGATCCCTCAATCCGATCTATCCTAGCTAATGCTCTGGTTGGGTTGATCCATCTCCGCTGGACGTTAAACTTGCAGCATACCCTGTGTTGAGCACGGGAAGTTGAGGAAAACCTCAGATATGTGTCTATGACATATAATTCCCCGCGTTCGATGTGGGATGCCTCGGGCTTCCACGCCTTCGAGAATCCTTGTGGTCAAGGATAACAGACATACATTCCAGGTACCCCAGCATCCAGACACGCTACTGATGCCTCAACATGACTACTCCCTTGACTGAAGGTTTCTTCCCTGACTGGACCCTTTGGAATGTCCCGACAGAAGCAGTGTAATTAACTGGTTCCAATGGAAACACGACATTGGGAAGAGTTTCATGAACTACGTATTAAATCTATGAGGGAGACCCGGACTAGGTGACGAGTTCTTAGGAGGAATCCACAGGAGGAAGAACCGACATCCCATCACCCCGTTTCGATCAAGGAGCAGACGTCCCTGAATAAGGAGTGAATGCTGCCCGCCTTTGGAAAGCGGGAATGCGGGGCAACAGAAGTGATGCGCGTCATCCCCCACGGACGGACGGGCGTGCGCCCCGGCGAAAGCGTCGGAAACTCATACCCTCTATTAACCTATATTTATAAGACATCCAAATATTTTTTCAACAATATATGAAATTTCAGTAATAAATGTTTTCTTAACATAACAATGATGAAATTTTTTGAAGTGAGATATGGCCAAAAGTGAAGATACTGACATATTAGTAAGTAAAAAAGGATTTATTATCTCTATTTGTTACTAATTTAAAATGAGATATTCATGTGTATTAAAAATTATATGACATTGGAAAAATTAATGGTATAAATATTATAATATTTGAATATGATATTTTTTGAGAATCAACGACCAACCCTTGGGGTGCCAAGGTATATAAATATAGAGGCCATGATGTTGTGATGGGTAGTATCCACTTCATTATAAAATTTTGATGCAATTATTTTATTTTTTGTTATGGTTTAGTTTGATTTAATTACTACATAATATAAATTCAAGTTATAATAAATTTTTATTCCATCCTCTATCATTTTCCTTGTCTACATTGATCTATTATACTCATGATTATGATTAAATAACCAAGGTATCTTATCATGGGAGTATTCTAGTGTTAAACCTAGATTCCATGTTAAATTTATACTTTAGTTTAATCTAATAATGATCTAGCGGGTGAATAATCCTTACAATGTCTATATAAGGATTAAATTTTTATTCTACAACCATTCTACCTCAACTGAGTTGGTAGATGTACAGTATTATTAGTGATGGTTGAGTACACTATATATTCAAAAATGGGGTAGAAGGAGTTAAAACAAGCGATTTAGTGTCTGAATTATGTAAATATTGAAGAGGACAATTTATGTTCTGTAACACCCCAGGTAAATAAAGAATATGAAATTTTCATATTTATCCATATTTGTGAATAAAATATTAATATGACATTAAATGGGACTCTATGCTCGATGGCTTACCCAACATGCAACAACGAGTTTCTTGGAAATCTTACGTTGCACTCTAATAATAAAATAATATTATTTTAAATGGCAGTTAACAGGTAGCTGTTGTATTGGATGGAATGGATATAAATAACTAAAATATGATTATATATGTTTTTAAATGTTTTTACTTTTATCCAATAAATGATAAAGGCTTAAAATACGGAAAGAATTCAATTTTAGGCGTATATGCCCTAGTTTTCACTAAAGGTTCACTTATCGCCTTTTGATGGAGAACTGTCATTAAATATAGTTTTATTCCCTCTTATACATCCTTTTGCACCAAATAAAACTCTT
The DNA here is from genome assembly GCA_963277665.1 of Viscum album. Lineage (NCBI taxonomy): Eukaryota > Viridiplantae > Streptophyta > Magnoliopsida > Santalales > Viscaceae > Viscum > Viscum album. Next base: position 680,026,063 of record OY728139.1, on the reverse strand, counting down.
CTTTAGAATCGGGACATCAAAATTTACTTTGTGTAATTTTTTGGTATCTTTCCGATAAAGTTCATTTTTTTAATGAATATTGTAAAATGTTGTATTTTAATTCAAAACCTATTTTTAATCTAATTTATTTATATGATTAGATTATATTTTAAATTGTTTTTAAAGTGAAATTAGAATATATTTTTACCATTAAATCCAATAGTGGTCGTTGGAATTAATTTCACTTTGAAATCAGACTTAAACTAGTGTCAATCTTTTGATACTTATTGTTTCATAAAAACACGCTATTTGTCATGACAGCGGGAATTAATTAATAAATTAATTAATGTGACTTATATGTTTTTAATTTTGTAAAATAGACTTCATTTTTGAATTCTGAATATCAAATATTTCTTCGGGTGAATTTTTGGTAATTTTCTGGAAAAACTTCAATTTTTGATGAATAGTGAAACCACTAAGTAGTACTTATAAAAACTGATTTTCCGTTTAAATGAAATTTTGCCACCTTTGTATTTTTAATTTCAAAAATCTGACATACATGGTTGTCATTAAGAATTAAAATGTTGTTCAATGGGATTAAAATAATTATTTGGTGAATAGTAACTTATTAAGTTTTTAATCGCGATTAGAGGTAATTAGTGTAGTTTAAGGTAAAAATAATGTTTTAATAATATGAAATGAACTTGACACAAGTCCTAACCTCATTGGATGTGTCATGGCCGACCAAGACAATCCATGCGTCAACTTGGGGACCCCATGGATCCACTTTGGTTGGGAAATAACATAAATAACTTTTTATTTAATGTTAAAGTAAAAATGACACACACATGAGATGTTTTACTAAAACAATTTTTACATGGGGTTATACCAGTCAGAGTTTTGATTATAAATAGTCATTGGAAAGATAAAACGATTTCCTACATCATAGTAGTTTTTTTATAATTTTTAGACTTTAAATAAATAAAATTATTTATGACATCATGATGATGCAGCGATTACCTCATTAATAAAGGATTTAAATAAAATGGAAATATAATGTAACATCTAAGACCTACGCATGGACAAAACCAATTGGATGAGTGGATTTCGAACCCTTATCACTTTATCCTCGAATTATATCAATTTGGGACCTTTTTAATCCGAAACTCATTTTAAAATAATGTAACTTATCTTTACTTTCCAAGAGTGCCCCTCCTCTCCTCTTATAAAAGGCCCCAACCTCTACCTCCTTACCCACACTCCCAAAGCCTTTGGCTCGGCCACACCCTGCCCATTTTGTCTCTACACTTCCCTCTCTTACTCCTTGAAGCCTCACTTTGGGCATAACTCTTCCCAAGGAAGCCTTTGAGCTCAAACCAATGGGAGTTACCCGATTTTAAGGCAATGTCTTCTTTTGAGTCCTTTTGTTTTATTTTGCTTCTCCAACCCCCTAAACTCTTTTTATTCTTTTCTTTTGTAACAAATCCAGTATTTTAAGGATTCTAGCTACACTTACACACACCTACATCTAATGGTTAACGAACATACTGTTTCCGTGGATGGCGAATTTATGCCTCCCGAAACGATGATTGTTCAACATTCTTTTAACACCTTCAAAGGTGGCCATTAAGATGTCACTATATTTATATATTATATATAATATGTTTATGTTTTACTTAAGATTCTGTATTTTTCATTTTTGGATTACCTTTATGGCTTCCATTATGGGTATACGCGATATCTTCATTTTAGAAAGTGCGGACTTCCGCCCCCTTAAAGTGATGTGATTCGTTAATGCCATATGTGGGACGTATAAAGGATGGATTTAATGTTATTATATATTATGTTATACTGGAATTATTATATACCTCTATATCATTATTATTTCTTCCCATTAAAGTATGAGATAGAAAGGAAAGTAGAGTTCATGCGTACGTACGGCTTACCGTCTCCATGAACGGTGCATTTCATTTCTTATCCCCAAATGTAATGTACTATTATAAGTACATGTATATAATGGATATATATGATGAATGATACATATAAATGATGAATATAATTCTGGAATTAAAATATACATACCCCTCATTTAGTTCTAATTCCATTAATATGACAAAGAAATGAAAGTAGCGTTCATGCGTACGTACGGCTTACCGTCCCCATGAACGGTGCATTTCATTTCCTACCTCTAAATGATTATGTAATATTATAAATACATGTATATTCTGGATATATATGATATATATGATATCCAAATCATGAATATAATTCTGGATATAATGAACATTTGACCACACGAACAACATGTAATTGTAAGAAGTCTACTTTCGACTTAAGAACCAAATATCGACAAAAAAACATTATTAAATTAAATGAATAAATAATGTTTATAACATTGAAATAAGTGATCTAAAAGGAATAATGAACTATAAAAAGGTTATTAATAAAGTTTAAATTAACTCAAGTTTATTATTCAGGACGTTTAAGAACGATCGATTCAAGTCGGACCCGAGGTAAGGGATCCAACTCCACTCTTTCTTTTTAAGTACACTCTTTTATGTCATTCCTTTTAAAGCTCATCTTTATTGTTATTGGGATGTTATTTTATATTAATAGTACTGTAATTTTTATGTTCATGTGATGAGAGACCCTATTATCTCTCATCAATCCATTTTGGAAGTTTTAAGTGGCGCCGTTAGGCTGCCGAATTTTCGTAAGAGATCTAACCTCTCTCTTTCTTTTTAAGTACTCTCCTTTATGTCACTTCTTTTAAGCTCCTCTTTGTTATGATGGGGGATGTTCTTTTATATCCCTCTTGATTTAAATTTTATTGTAATGTGATGACATACCCTATTTGATCTCATCAATCCATTTTTGGAAGTTTTATGTGGTGCCATTAGGCTGCCGAGTTTTCGTAAGGGATTTTTCATCTCACTTTTATACCCGTGATATTTATGCTACATTTGCCACAATATCCTTTGAGTGGTGTATGTACTACCCATTATTTTACTCATTGTGTAATATACTTTCTTTTGTGAGTATTTACATCAATGTTGTATTTTCCTTCTTTCACGAGGTGTATGTTTCGAAAGATACCCATGTCGGTAAGGGAACCTTTCACCCTCTTCTTTTTAAAAGACTTATTCTGTTATGTCTTTTAATACAAATAATATTATTTTGGGATATGTTCTTCTATATACTTATTGATGTAAATTTTATTTCCAAGTGATGAGATTCCATTTTTATCTCTCATCAACCCATTTTCTGAATTCTTGATGTGACGCCGTTAGGCTGTCGAATTTTACCAAGAGAACTTTTTAACCCAATTTAGATTTATTTGGGTTCAAAATGTAGTTATTGAATATGTCATCCTTTGAATATGTGTGAATGACCTTTTATTGTTTTACACTTAATATCCAATTATATTGGGTGTATTTATATTTTTCACACATAATTTTGAGATTTATTTATCCTTAATTTAAGGATACCATCTTTATAATGGATTTCATCACATTTTACATCTCTATTGAGACTTCATGGTTTTTATGCACCAATTCACTCATATGTGGTGTATATACTGTCCTTTGGAATATTATATCATGAATCCATTTATTCTCTTGATATTATAAAGTTCTAATTAAATGTTATTCCTCAATTATTGTATTCAAGTGTCACTAATTTTGGTAAAACCCCTTTAACCAAAATATCACTTTAAATGTTTTAATTATTTGTTCTTATTAATATCCATGTTTTCAAAATGGTTTTAAGGATTTATTTATATGGATATTAATGGTTTAAAATGTTAAAAGCTTCAAGGTGGTATGGGACACTTTGATTCAAAAATCTCTATTAAATGTTTTAAATGGTTTTGAAAATGGTTTTTAATGGATTCATTATTTCAATATCCTAAAATGTTATATTGTGATTGAAATGTGGAAATGTTATGTTTCCTTTATTCGTGTTTTATTTGATACGATTATGTTATGGTTCTTGGGCATTTATATGAAGAACGGGTGGTTCCGTGATAAACTAAGGGTGTGTGAGCCCGATATAGCTCTTCAATGCATTGGGTAACGCGAAGGAGTGAAACGTTAAGGTTTCTCCGAAGAGATTTAGGGAATATACTGTGATGGGTATTCCAAACGTAACCAAGAGGGTTACTCCCTACGTCAAAATGTTATGAATGCCTCAAGTTACCTTTTATGTCTTAATATTTCTATGATTTATTCATGGTTTTAGGAGGTATGTTAAAGTGCCTATGTTTTATGGGTAGAGTATGATTTCATTCTTATGTATATATGAACTCATTTTTCCTTTCCATATTTTTTTTATAACCCGTACTGAGCTTTTTTTGCTCATCCCAAGTTTTTGAAATGTTTTTCACAGGTCAAGGGAAAGGTACATGATGTGATGATAGTGTCAAGGATGTGTCAAGAAAGAATCCATGTTTTATTTTAAACATGCTTCCGTTGATGGGAAGAATGAATACTGTCTTTTATGTAACCACTTTGTTTAAATGTGGAATGTAATACAAGTTTCATGATCTAATTCTCTAAAACTCTAAACCTGAAAAGATCCTCAATGTGTAATCTTTTAATAACTCAAGATTAAGTAAGGTTTAAGGATGGAGCCTTATAGTTGGTATCAAAGGTCGGTTTAGATAACTTTAGAGGTTAGGGTATTCTTTAAGCATAAGTGACATTACCATAATGTTTAGGATTTCAGAAAGAGTCCTAGTTTTAGATAAAGTGAATGAGTAAGTATATCTTAGTGTTTACCTTCCTCATTAGTACATGATGTTTTTGTTGATATACTCACACTGACATTTCTGTTTTTAGTTAATGGATGGATCTAGAAGGCACCAAAGAGACAACAGGTTTGAAGGAAACTGTGGTAGTTCTATGATTATGATACTAGATAAAATGGGGGATTCAATGAGGAAACTCGTGGTTGTTATTAACCAACTATCAAGGAGTCATGATCAACCACGTGAACCTTGGAATGATCTTTAATGCATCATGTACTAGATGACCAATCCATGCGGAAGTTCATGTAATAATTATAAAGGTAACCATTAGAGTTTATATGATCCTTACTTTTGAGGTAATTATGGGTTATTATATGATATGCTGGAAAATGAAAGGCATGAGATAAACTTGAGGTTAAAATATGTTATGATCATTTTTGAATATTTTATCTATTTTTGGGGAATTATTTAAGAATTATATAGTTTTGGAAAAAGGACAACATGCAGACCATGTGACAACCCGTCGCGTCGGACAATGTCGTGGGAATCGAACCCACAACCAAAGTGCGACTGGTATTTATCGCCTACCACTAGACTACGTGAAGTCCCTGGTTGGTTCGAATGATTCTTTATATCTATATGATTTTATGATTTAAGAGTAAGATGATTTCGGGTTATTTATGAAAATGATTAACCTATCATGGAGGATATGTGATTAGGTTAATTACTTTTCAATACAAGACTTTAGGAGCAACAGATGTTGTTTGGAGATAAATGTTACAATTTAACTTGGAAGACTATGTGACTAAATCTTTCAAATATTTGGGTTTCAATCTTAGATTGGTTTACTTTGAAGAATTTTATGGACAAATTGTTTATTGGATGGTCTTCGTTGAACTTTGGGTTATGTTGGAAAAATTTTGGAGGTTAAGAATAGATTTTCTTTTTATAAAGGGTTATCCTTTTCTAGATTATCTAATCTTGTACTAGCCTTTTTGGTTTTGGTTTTGGTTAAAGTCTAAAGACATGGGAAGTATATAGTTATCTTTTGTGGATTTGGTGATTCTCTAAAAGTTGATTATAGTACTCTTAATGTGAACAAGTCTTCCTAAATACTCGTCTTTTGGAGAAAATATGAGTTTGTGTAAGGAATCTAATAAAATTTGAAAGTCAACATGATAAGTGATTATGTTTCCTTATGAATAAATTCCCCAATAAAAAGTATCTTAAAACAAAAATGTTGTCTATTAACTTTTCCTACTGGGGAATCGAATACCGTTTAACCCATCAAAAGTTTGTGATTTTCTCATGGTTAACATTCTCCTAAACATGTTTTCTATCACTCTTCATCAGAACATGACCCTATGTTTTCTCCTCCATGTCCATGTTTTCATACTTGGAATCCTAGTATGGGTTAACTCGGGTGACCTTTATACTTATCTTTCTTTATTTTAAAGTGATTTTTTTACCGACTCTTGTTTCGATGTGGGACTTTCAAGGATGTTTCCAAGCTCAATTTTTAAAATTGCGAGGACGCAATTCCCAAAAGGGGGGAAGGATGTAACACCCCAGGTAAATAAAGAATATGAAATTTTTATATTTATCCATATCTGTGAATAAAATATTAATATGACTTTAAATGGGACGCTATGCTCGATGGCGTACCCAACACGCAACAACGAGTTTCTTGGGAAACTTACGTTGCACTCTAATAATAAAATAATATTATTTTAAATGGAAGTTAACAGGTAGTTGTTGTATTGGCGAGAATGGAAAGAAATTACTAAAATATGATTATATATGTTTTTAAATGTTTTTACTTTTATCCAATAAAAGATAAATGCTTAAAATACAGAAAGAATTCAATTTTAGGCGTATATGCCCTAGTTTTCACTAAAGGTTCACTTTTAACCTTTTGATGGTGAACCGTCATTTAATATAGTTTTGTTCACTCATATACATCCTTTTGGACCAAATAAAACTCTTCTTTAGAATCGGGACATCAAAATTTACTTTGTGTAAATTTTTGGTATCTTTCTGATAAAGTTCATTTTTTTAATGAATAGTGTAAAATGTTGTATTTTAATTCAAAACCTCTTTTTAATATAATTTATTTATATGATTAGATTATTTTTTGAATTGGTTTTAAAGTTAAATTAGAATATATTTTTACCATTAAATCTAATAGTGGTCGTTGGAATTAATTTCACTTTGAAATCGGACTTAAACTAATGTCAATCTTTTGATACTTATTGTTTCATAAAAACACGCTATTTGTCATGACAGCGGGAATTAATTATTAAATTAATTAATGTGACTTATATGTTTTTAATTTTGTAAAATAGACTTCATTTTTGAATTCGGAATATCAAATATAGCTTAGGGTGAATTTTTGGAAATTTTTGAAAAACTTCAATTTTTGATGAATAGTGAAACCAATAAGTGCTACTTATAAAAACTGATTTTCCGTTTAAATAAAAATTTTCCACCTTTGTGTTTTGAATTTCAAAAATCCGACATACATGGTTTTCATTAATAAGTAAAATGTGGTTCAATGGGATTAAAATTATTTTTTGGTGAATAGTAACTTATTAAGTTTTTAATCGCGATTAGAGGTAATTAGTGTAGTTAAAGGTAAAAATAATGTTTTAATAATATGAAATGAACTTGACACAAGTCCTAACATCATTGGATGTGTCATGGCCGACCAAGAAAAGCCATGGGTCAACTTGGGGACCCCATGGAGCCACTTTGGTTGGGAAATGACATAAATAACTTTTTATTTAATGTTAAAGTAAAAATGACACACACATGAGATGTTTTACTAAAACAATTTTTACATGGGGTTATACAGGTCAGATATTTTATTATAAATAGTCATTGGAAATCTAAAAATATTTCTTACATCATAGTATTTTTTTATAATTTTTATACTTTAAATAAATTAAATTAGTTATGACATCATGATGATGCAGCGATTACCTCATTAATAAAGGATTTAAATAAAATGGAAAGATAATGTAACATCTAAGACCTACACATGGCCAAAACCAATTTGATGACTGGATTTCGAACCCTTATCACCTTATCCTCTAATTATATCAATGTGGGACCTTTTTAATCCGAAACTCATTTTAAAATAAAGTAACTTATCTTTACATTCCAAGAGTGCCCGTCCTCTCCTCTTATAAAAAGCCCCCACCTCTACCTCCTTACCCACACTCCCAAAGCCTTTGGCTCGGCCACACCCTGCCCATTCTGTCTATCCACTTCCCTCTCTTACTCCTTGAAGCCTCACTTTGGGCAGAAGTCTTCCCAAAGAAGCCTTTGAGCTCAAACCAAAGGGAGTTACCCGATTTTAAGGTAATGTCTTCTTTTGAGTCCTTTTGTATTATTTTTCTTCTCCAACCCCCTAAACTCTTTTTATTATTTTCTTTTGTAACAACTCCAGTATCCACAATATACTAGGATGTTGTTATAATAAGTATTCGAGCTACACTTACACACACCTACATCTAATTGTTAACGAACATACTGTTTCCGTGGATGGCGAATTTATGCCTCCCGAAACGATGATTGTTCAACATTCTTTTAACACCTTCAAAGGTGGCCATTATGATGTCACTATATTTATATATGATATATAATATGTTTTTGTTTTACTTAAGATTCTGTATTGTTCATTTTTGGCTTACCTTTATGGCTTCAATTATGGGTATACACGATATCTTCATTTTAGGAAGTGCGGACTACCGCCCCCTCAAAGTGATGTGATTCGTTAATGCCATACGTGGGACGTATAAAGGATGGATTTAATGTTATTATATATGATGTTATAATGGAATTATTATATACTTATATATCATTATTATTTATTCCCATTAATGTATGAGATAGAAATGAATGTAGCGTTCATGCGTACGTACGGCTTACCGTCTCCATGACCGGTGCATTTCATTTCTTATCACCAAATTTAATGTACTATTATAAGTACATGTATATAATGGATATATATGATGAATGATACATATAAATGATGAATATAATTCTGGAATTAAAATATACATACCCCTCATTTAGTTTTAATTCCATTAATATGACAAAGAAATGAAAGTAGCGTTCATGCGTACGTACGGCTTACCGTCCCCATGAACGGTGCATTCAATTTCTTACCTCTAAATGATTATGTAATATTATAAATACATGTATATTCTGGATATATATGATATATATGATATCCAAATCATGAATATAATTCTGGATATAATGAACATTTGACCACACGAACAACATGTAATTGTAAGAAGTCCACTTTCGACTTAAGAACCAAATATCGACAAAACAAACATTATTAACTTAAATGATTAAATAATGTTTATAACATTTAAATAAGTGATCTAAAAGGAATAATGAACTAGAAAAAGGTTCTTAATAAAGTGGAAATTAACTCAAGTTTATTATTCAGGACGTTAAAGAACGATCGAGTCAAGTCGGACCCGAGGTAAGGGATCCTACTCCACTCTTTCTTTTTAAGTACACTCTTTTATGTCATTCCTTTTAAAGCTCATATTTATTGTTATTGGGATGTTATTTTATATTAATCGTACTGTAATTTTTATGTTCATGTGATTAGAGACTCTATTCTCTATCATCAATCCATTTTGGAAGTTTTAAGTGGCGCCGTTAGGCTGCCGAATTTTCGTAAGAGATCTAACCTCTCTCTTTATTTTCAAGTACTCCCCTTTATGTCACTTCTTTTAGCTCCACTTTGTTATGATTGGGGATGTTCTTTTATATTACTCTTTCTGTACATTTAATTGTAATGTGATGAGATACCCTATTTGATCTCATCAATCCATTTTTGGAAGTTTTAAGTGGCGCCGTTAGGCTACCGAGTTTTCGTAAGGGATTTTTCTTCTCACTTTTATACCCGTGAGATTTACGCTACATTTGCCACAATTTCCTTTGAGTGGTGTATGTAATGCCCGTTATTTTACTAATTGTGTAATATAATTTATTTTATGAGTATTTACATCAATGTTGTATTGTCCTTCTTTCACGAGGTGTATGTTTCGAAAGATACCCATGTCGGTAGGGGAACCTTTCACCCTCCTCTTTTTAAAAGACTTATTTTGTTATGTCTTTTAATTCACATAATATTATTTTGGGATATGTTCTTCCATATCCTTATTGATGTAAATTTTATTACCAAGTGATGAGATTCCCTTTTTATCTCTCATCAACTCATTTTCTGAATTCTTGAAGTGACGTCGTTAGGCTGTCGAATTTTACCAAGGGAACTTTTTAACCCAATTTCGATTTCTTTGGGTTCAACATGTAGTTATTGAATATGTCATCCTTTGAATATGTGTGAATGACCTTTTATTGTTTTACACTTAATATCCAATTATATTGGGTGTATTTATATTTGCCACACATAATTTTGAGATTGATTTATCCTTAATTTAAGGATACCTTCTTTATAAGGGATTTCATCACATTTTACATCTCTATTGAGACTTCATTATTGTTATGCACCAATTCACTCATATATGGTGTATATACTGTCCTTTGGAATATTATATCATGAATCCATTTATTCTCATGATATTATAAAGTTCTGATTAAATGTTATTCCTCAATTATTGTATTCAAGTGTAACTAATTTTGGTAAAACCCCTTTAACCAAAATATCACTTTAAATATTTTAATTATTTGTTCTTATTAATATACATGTTTTCAAAATGGTTTTAAGGATTTATTTATATGGATATTAATGGTTTAAAATGATAAAATCTTCAAGGTGGTATGGGACACTTTGATTCAAAAATCTCTATTAAATGTTTTAAATGGTTTTGAAAATGGTTTTTTAATGGATTCATTATTTCAATATCCTAAAATGTTATATTGTGATTGAAATGTGGAAATGTTATGTTTCATTTATTCATGTTTTATGTGATACGATTATGTTATGGTTCTTGGGCATTGTTATGAAGAACGGGTGGTTCCGTGATAAACTAAGGGCGGGTGAGCCCGGTATAGCTCTCCAATGCATTGGGTAACGTGAAGGAGTGAAACGTTAAGGTTTCTCCGAAGAGATTTAGGGAATATACTGTGATGGGTATTCCAAATGTAACCAAGAGGGTTACTCCCTATGTAATAATGTTATGAATGCCTCAGGTTACCTTTTATGTGTTAAGATTTCTATGATTTATTCATAGTTTGATGAGGTATGTTAAAGTGCATATGTTTTATGGGTAGAGTATGATTTCATTCTTATGTATATATGAACTCATTTTTCCTTTCCATATTTTTTTATATCCCTTACTGAGCTTTTTATGATCATCCCAAGTTTTTGAAATGTTTTTCACAGGTCAAGGGAAAGGTACATGATGTGATGATAGTGTCAAGGATGTGTCAAGAAAGAATCCATTTTTATTTTAAATATGCTTCCGTTGATGGGAAGAATGAATACTATCTTTTATGTAACCACTTTGTTTAAATGTGGAATGTAATGCAAGTTTCATGATCTAATTCTCTAAAACTCTCAACCTGAAAAGATCCTCAATGTGTAATCTTGTAATAACTCAAGATTAAGTAAGGTTTATGGCTGGGGCCTTATATGTTCTCCCTAGAAAACTCTCATGGAAAACTTTTCATAAATTTAAAAAATGTATTCATTCTTTTTTTCATCGTATGTACATGATTATTTTTAGTTTTTCATTACATTATCTTCCATAATTACTCTTTATTTATTATAAAATACTAAAAGAAAAAAAACAATAAGTGATATTGAATTTGTGTTAGATTGGGAGTAAATCTCCTCATGTGGGATGACATTAACCAGAAACTATTCTTTAATAAGAAAAATATAGTATCTTTTTCACTTCCCTATGATAGTAATTTCATAAAACTAACTATTAATAAAAATTGAATCATTCTACTAACCAAAACAGTGTATCACATATCATATCTACCAAATCCTAAACATCCCAAACCTAAAAACCTATACTATGATTCTAACTCTATGCATAAGATAATTCTTAAGGGAAAATAGAAAAGTCTACCCATAAACATCATAACCAATTCCATGCACATGGGTAGTGGGTAGTTCCAATGACCCATTAGGTATCCTCAATAAATCAACAATAGTATGTTTTTTTGTGATCAAGTGGTTGTGAAAAAGATGTAAATAATATTTTACATATTTTATATAAAACATACCCACTCGAAAAATTAAAACACAATATATATACAGTCATAGAAGTCATGTCATTTTGTGTTAACTAGACCACTATAGAAACTAACACATCCTATATAAGATCTATGTTGGAATATTATTTTTTCATAACATTACTTAACCCGTACCTAAAAATATAAATTATGGTTTCAATAAATGATTTGAAACCCACACCCAAATATCTAGGGTGGAGAATTTTTCAAACCCAGACCCACTGGATGAAGGATTAGGGAATGGTCATTACACTATAATCCTTGACCCATCCATCAATTCTTGAGATAGAATTTTAGCCTACACAACATTTTGCTAAAACCATCACACTCATTATATGTTCAACCAAGAATTTTCAATCAAGGAAAAGGCCTCTTTAGAAACCACTGTCTAATCACTTAGGGTATTCCCCAACATTATTCATATACATCGACCCAATCCACATCTAGAATGGTCCATCACACAATACCCTTATCAAGTCATGAGTATCACACTAAACCATCCCCATAGTCTCTAGAGAGAACACCACAATCATGAAGACACATCCATGTAGTGTGTGAGTAGGTCACAATCAACCACAAGTATATAATAAGAAACAGCTCACACAAACCATCTCATAGATACCCAGATCACCAATATGGTACTAGTCCCTTGAGACCTAGTAATAAAAATTTAACACATTAATGACCAATGTCAAAAGTACAAGGTGTCTATAATAATCCATAGTGACCCTTAAATAGAAAATAAAACTAGTAGTCAATGCTTATAGAATAGTTTGTTACCCTTAGAAATCTATATAGACCAAAACAAGTAAATTCAAGCCCTTCTGTATTTTATTTAAAAACCAAGTCAAATTCCCATTTTTAAAATAATTTAAAAACATATCCCATGTCATTTTCTTCATTCATGGACCATGTAAATAATCCTATTTAACAAATTCTAAAAACCCCGATCTTATTTTGAAATACCATTTCAAAATCTTTTTACAAGTCACAAATTTCAATTGAAAATTCAATCTCACAGAAATCCTCTTTTGAAAGTTTTATTTTAAAAAGTAATCAATTTTATCTTTGAAAACCAAGTCACTATAAAAAATAATCCATAAGGGGGACCACATAACCTCACTCAACCAAGTTACCACTATCGAATAGTTTAGTAAGTTATACAGTAAATATTGACTATTAGGATGATGGGATCCTATCCCGACCTTATAGGCTATCTCACACAAGACATGTAGTATGAAAGCAGATAGAATAATGTGGCATACAAATATTAAATCAAAAATTATCTAGGAGAATCAAATAACAAAAAGGGTCATACCTAAATCAAAATTTCTGTAAATGATTGTAGGTTCATACCAACCTCCACCGAGTCCTTGTGCACCCCTATCATTGAAAAAAAATATTAAATTAAATAATAAATTAAATTAAACTAGAAACCTAATGTGACATGATAGGTTCCAAATTAATAGGGTGGTCAAATGGTTCCAGAATCATGAGAAACTGGGTGTGGTACACTCCTGCCACACTCTTGTTCCTAGGAAATATAAAATCCACAAATTATAAATCCAAACTAATGAGCAATTTATCATATAATTAGAAAAACCCTAAATAATCCAACACAATAAAATACCTTGTGATAAACATAAAATTTAGATATGATTTTATATTATCGATACATCCTCTATGAGAAACATAGGAAATCCCAAATGGGAACATTTATTTCTCTATAAACCACAAAATAGCCCCTTCAGAACCCTACCAATGAACCAATATCCAAAAATAATGGGGATGAGAAGACTAGAGGAGAGGAGAGAAGATGACACCAAAAATCGGTATAAAAATGAACATTAATCACTACATGGTCTTAAAATTTTTGATTTAGGATGTAAATACACCCATAAGAATTTTTTAGAGGGAAGAAAGTATTCTTTCATGTCCAAAAATTTAGAAGGTTAAAATTAGATAGAAACTTTGAGGGGATATTTGAATAAATCAAATTTTAATAGATTTTTTAGTGTACCACGTACCATCACCAAGAAAGTTGCATGGTAAAGAATAAATTTTGAACCAGCGGTACGCGGATGGCCTACGATGTGCATTCCCATGAGGTGTTGGCCAACAAATTAAACTATTTGTGGTGAATTTTCACCCACAGAGTGAAGCCGTAGAAAACCTTTTCACTAGAGAGAATTTGAAAGAGGTACGCCACGCACACCGTCCCTATGGTCGATGTGGTTCATATATGAGGAGAATATGGTGTCATCCCACACCTCACAAAATCATGGTTGACCGAGTCATCCATGGGCCATTTTTCCTCCATGGGATTCCAGAATAGTTTTCGTGTGAATTGTAGATACAGAATCCCTAATCCTCTCTAAAATCACAACCAGGGGAATTGAAAAATGAGGTCAGTTAATGAAGATGAAGAAATAGATATGTGGCAGGAGAAAAGTGGAAAAAGAACATACAGGGTATGGGTTAAATTTCCCCAGCACCCGAAGTAGTTTGTGGGACTCCATCCTGCATCTAAAAAAGTTCAAAGATTGCATCCCGCAAACCCTAAGTAGTTCGCAGACACCGTCCCATGAACCATATGTGGGTGGACCTTCCTCTAACTCCTTCCAATGAACCCTATTCAGAAGACCCTCTACATCCAACCAAAAACCCAATAAAAATATAATAAAAATGTTTTGCGAACTCCCTATGAGGATGATAGTATAGAGACTCTCTATGTGGAATACCGTTTGTGGCCAGCTCGTATCTGACCAGTTTTTTGTAGAAGCTCAAATTTCGAAAAAAAGGTTTCATACCATCCTACTCGGAAAGCTCCATCATGAACAACATAAATCAGTGACAAATAGCTTAAAGCCATCTCCTATGAGGATTCTATTATACAGAAACCCCTATGAGGAAAACTGTTCCTACCCACCGATCCATACTGTGGCAGTTGCACCCCCACACCACTACTAGAGATCAGTGTCCAGTTGTGGTCCTGGCCCTTTGGGCTGATCCCTTAACTACATTCTTAGTTTCCCATAAAATATGTATGGTCACACTACGAACTATTCAATCCAGGTCAATGAAATTTTCCATTTCGCCCTTATGACGCCCAAACATTTGTCCATTAAATACCATGAGAAGAGGCATTCCTCATGAACCTCTAAAAAACTCCATCACCTACCTCCTATTATATATTGACCCAGAATTCCATGGGAAATCATAAACAGAATGATTCTTAAATGCCCGAACATATTCTTTCCATCTATCAAACTATGTGTCCTTAGTGATTTTGGATCCTCAGAAACCTCCATGGCCATCAGAAATGGACAGTCAGTGTCCTAAAGAAACATTTTCTTAACTATGCACATCAATCCCTAGAGGCTCTGTATTTGTTGACTACAATTATGGTCGACCAACCAAAGGAAAATCCGTCCTTAGTACGGTATTTTCCTATATTCGTATGCTTAATGGCTTCCATTCCCCATATCATTTCTCCTAATCCGAGAATCTCCAAAGTTATTATTTACAAATTTCATCCCTCTCATGTTCAAGGCATTTCAGAACATCCCATCCCTATTATCCTATAGTCAATCATAGATTTAGTAAAAAATGGTCCAAACTCTATGACCATAAACTATGAGTTATCATACTGACCACACAACATTAAACTATTTGGTATTAGCCCCTACAACACAACATTAAAATGTGGTCCCATCATCTTAGCTATATGAGTTTAAACAGTATTATAGCAGGTAATTTTGGATCTTCCTAAACCTCCCCCACTCATTATAAATGGAAGTACAATGTCTTACAAAAACCTTTTCTTAATAACGCACATCATGCCACAATGGCTCTGTATATGTTGGACAAAAAATGTCCTATCAACCATAGAAAAAATTGTTTTCAAGAGAGGCATATTCTACCTCTTTATGCCTCAATGGATTCCTTGCATCATATCATTTATCCTAATTTAAAATCCTCTATAATAATGATTTACACATTCCACGCCTCTCATGTTCAAGGCACGTCGAAACATCCAAATATGATTTTCCTCTAGTTAGTCATGATTTCTATAATAAGTAGTCCTCATCATATGACCCTAAAATGCAAGACCCCAAACAATCCAATCCACTTGATGTTAAACTATATGGAACTCGTCCCTACAACACAATATTAAACAGTGATTCCATCATCCAAGTTGTATGACTATAAACTATGGTATAACCCACGTGACATCTTAGGGGCACTCCCACTATACTATGTCCCTAACCCTCTAAGATCTGGGACACATGACCCCAAATTTTATCCTACATGGAATAGTTCATTTCTCCTCACCCTCTCCCACCCTCTCCTCAACTTCTTCTATAATAGGCTCAGCCTCTCCAATCAACATAAGATAAGGTTTGTGGTTTGCTGAATCTCTCACATCCTCTTCTTTCTCACACCATGTATGAATCATGTGGGCATAGTGGTTTGTGGTGATCATGAAATCCACACAACCAAACACAAAATGAACTATTAGAACTCTGATTCATGTTCAAACTAGGATATATAGGCTTCTTACTCGAAGGCCCGATCTCCAAAGGGGTGCCCTTCCAAAAGGGTACACTCAATCATGACCCCCAAATGGGAATATTCCATGTGTAATCCATAACACAAAATGAACTATGATAACACTAATTCAATTTCATACAAGAATACAAAGGAATCCTTCTTGATGGTCTGAGCTCAAAATGGGTGCCCTTCCGAAAGGGTTCACCCAATCATTTCCACCCATATGGGATGAATCCATTCGTAAAACCCAACCCAAACCGAACTATGTGGGCTCTGATACCTCTGACAAGGATACATATAAAGTCTATCTTATGTGTCTTACCCCAAAATCCAGCCAAATTTCGTCTCTCATAGGTAATGATAAACTCTGGAGCACCTCATTACATTGAAGAAGACAACACTGTCTACGTAGAATCAAATAAATGTATATCCATGATGATCTTGCAACCCATGTGTAGACTACAGATACACTCTTCAGGAATGATCCGTGGATTTATGAACATATAAACATGAATTAAATCTATAATAGAGTCCCATAGTAGGAAATAATTTCCTGCAAAATGTTATGATGAGCTTGACCTCCCATCCTATCGACCAATGTAGTCATGAGGTATCTTTAGACAAATTTTCATCCAATGAGCACTTGCATTTTGAAATTAGGTACATTAATCATGGATACTAGGGTCATTGGGTGTTCCTGGATCCATGAATAAACTCGTTGGAGACCATCTATGGAAATGATATCCTAGGAGGAATGATAAGGAAAATAATTAACCCCCTTCAATCACCTATTGGAAAAATTTTAATGTGGAACATCCTTAATAATACAAAATGGACAAATTTCAAAGTACCCATGGGGTCGTTCTAATTCCCCATAAAGGATAATGATGTGGATTGGGCCGAAACAAGAATAGTGGAATGAAATTATCTATAATAATAGATAAATGCTTGTCGTCTGTCGGACCATTTCATTTCTACAAAAATGCATAGCCTCGGGTTGAAACAATCACCAATAAAAAAGGAATGGAAGAAGAAGATTGTTGTTTATCCTCATCCTATGCATGAAATGACTAAGGGAGGAAACCCAATATAGAATCTATTTTACAAACTTCTCGGAAAAATAATGAAAAATTAGTTGGCATTATTCATGGTTGGAACCAAGTGTTCACACCCGGAAAATATTTGTCAATACACCCTTTAGCCCCTTCTCCACTTTAATGAACTGAAACACCCCATGAAATGCATTCACATATTGAATAACACCATTAAACTATGAATGTATTATTACTATTACTTTTCAGTTTCTCAACCCCATACCACTAATCTGATATACTCATAAACCCCTAGAACAACGTCTGAGGCTTAAAACCTTTCCAAAAACACCCATTAGAGATGTTGAAATGCTCAAAACCCATTTATATTTTCAAATCATGAAATTAAAAATCTACTAAATGAAAAAACCAAATTTCCTTAGAAATTTTCATTCCATAATGATGTTGGTTATTTTAAAATACCCACTATAATTCTTTATATCTTTAGGAACACATGATATCCCTCTGACCATGAACCCCATCCTTCCACTTTCATCAATGTAGATAAATTGATCTGCCATCCATCTCTAATGTTCAATACACAATGACTATGAAACTCCAAACACAATTCCTGGATAATCAAACTCTTCTGTAAAATGCTTGTTTCTATCCTCAAACCACATCCACTATGTTCCAAATGATGCTTCTAATGTTGTTCCCAAATCACCACCTCTATTTCTATATAAAAACTAGTTGGTCCTTTCAATCATTGTTTTTCAATGAAAGTTATCTTTCTCAACTACTAACTCTCCACTATATCACCCAACCATGATGCCAAAACATTTAGGATAGTAGTCACATTATCTAAATTCCCACGCCACATTCCAACCCTGAAACTCAGTGTTATTCCCAGGTTGGTTCCTCAAATGACCACATCCTTCGTTGTACTCCAACATGAGCACTGATCTATCCTTGATCCGAATAAAAATAAAATCACATTAACTCCCAACTGAGCCGAATTCTGGTGAAATTACTACAACCTATAAGCCTAGTCTATCACCACACACAAACTCCTTCTAACACCACCTATGAATCTCCAATATGGTATTCTCCATGAAAAAAAATATATTGGATCCATCTACACACTATCATTTTGAATCTCACCACCAAACACTCCTCTAAAAGACATATATGAATTTACAACACTCAAAAGATAGGAGCTACCGTTCCTCATATCCCTTTCCTCATTCCGGTCCATAATACACCTTAATAACTCTTCAATATAATCATGTCTACCTCTAACCCAAAATTACCTCTAATGAACACATTTGTGAGTCATAGTCATACTCATGATCCATACTAACATCCCATGTTTACCTATGCATTAGCATCCAAAAAACACTTCTATATATGAATTATAAGATTCACCCCCTAAAACACACAATAAAATTGGGTTTCTCCCCCTAAACAAGTAATAAAACACAGTTCACCACTGTAATCATGTTGTGAATTTGGATTGAACCCATGAGAAAGGTCAGGAACCATCCTATATCATCTTATATATCCAAAAACAAAACAACGATCATTAAACCCCAAAATAGTTCATAATCACACCAACCGATTCTAACCATCCGAGTGTAAAAAAAAGATTTTCCGATGTTTATGGTACCACCAACCATAATACACCACTAATAATAGACAATTCCAACTATAGGTTCTCTCTATCATAAGAATTACTAACAAAAAAAGTGGTGAATACTGAAAAAATAATCATATTACATCAAAACACAAAATTGGATACTCGAGCCTCATGTCAAACATCTACCTCCAAATCCCAAGATACGTGGATACAAAAAAACAACCTTAGAATACCCACCAAAATCATGAATCAATGACCTGATTAACATATCGTAAACCACCAAAGAATAAGATAATTGGTTTACAAGAGTACATGTTTTTCTATAAACATCATAGTGGTTCAAGTTTAGACACAACCTATGACCATATTTGGTGGGTTTTAAAAAACCATACCACACACATAGTGAAGAAAATTCAATTAACCATCTCACCCCATCTAAAAAAATCCTAGAAAATCATTTTACATTGGAGATGGTTACTTATTTTAAATATCCCATTTATAAGTATTTTACACATACAAAAACTCATATATTTTTTCCAAAATTTTCCATGGTATCCAAGGGTTTTCATCAAAATAGAACATCCGAAAAATCCCAGTATTATCCATTCATGTTTCTAAAAAATCATTTCATTTTTTCAAAGAAATTTATTAGTATAATTTCAAAAAATCATTTCTATGTTTTTTCACAAAACACAAAAAACCCTAGTAATTTCAAAATAATAGTCCCTATTATCTATTTAAATAAAAATATCATTAAACCCCATTTTAATCATAAAACATGAAACCATATGATTTTCCATATATAAATATTTTTTCATTAAAAAATTGTTTTTTATTAAAAACTAGTGATCCTAAAAACAATTTCCCTTTTCCATCCAAAAAATCCCCTA
Source organism: Viscum album (assembly GCA_963277665.1). Lineage (NCBI taxonomy): Eukaryota > Viridiplantae > Streptophyta > Magnoliopsida > Santalales > Viscaceae > Viscum > Viscum album. Next base: position 680,005,990 of record OY728139.1, on the reverse strand, counting down.
AAAAAACAATAAAACACGGAATTTTTTCATCTTTATATTAATATAATCACCCAAAATAATTTATGTGAGAAATTATTGTTTATATTATATGTTTGTTTAATTAATATGAATTTTATTGACCCGTCATTTCAGAAAAACCACCCATAGGGGAATTTATCGTTCCATTATAATTCCAATATAATGATGTATGTACAAATAAATGTCCCCTAGTAATGCCCTATTACTCATACCACTTCACTTTTATCCCACATGGAATTCTACGTCGAAACAAACACCTCACTCATCATATAGTGCCTAGTCTGGAAACATTACATCCCCTAGAAATTCAATTTTTAACCAACATCTTAATGGAAAAACGTGCACTTGATCTACATACCAAGTATTAAAAATATAACTTCACCAAAAACTGTACTACATATTATAAAATATTTTCTAATACCATTTTGTAACACCCCGCCCTAGACTTCCCTAATGGCGCCCAAGAAGAAATTGTATGTGACCTCATGAAATCCTCCCCATATGACAGAGGTTGTCCACTAGTTCAGATGGAGTAATATAGTAATGGGGTGACTATTACCTTTGATGTAAGGCATAAGGTTCACACCATAATTTTACCAAAACTTTATCATGACTATCCCATATAATAAACATCCCAAAAACCTATAGAAAAAATATTTGCTGCCCGCTGAACCCCCACAACTTTTTAAATAAATAAATAAATCGATATATATGATGTAATAATCATTAAAAACAATAGAAGATAACCTATAATTATATACACTAACTAAAAAAGTGTAGTGTCCTCCAAACAAAAATGTCAAGATACATATTAAAAAAATTGTATCTTTATACTAGCCAAATTTTTTCATCACATACCTACTCTACAAAATAGCCACCTGGAAAAGGTCATCGTGTTCTATCCAATACACCATGATATGTTTCCCTACATAATTAATCTCTATTTAAAAGTAATATCATCACAAACCACAACCTAACCCATAACTAATTATATTAGTTAGGGTTACAAGTAATGATGTACTTTCCACACTCGAAGACTCGTGGTGGGAATTATCCAAATATCTACCTAGTACCTAAAGGAGAAGGTAACTCATTAGTCATAGATTATCCTCATCCATTACTAATTTATTATGGCATATTAATGTAACACATTCAGATTTCAAAAGAACAATTTGTGTGGTAGAGTGCTCAACATGCTACATTGTGTTAAAATGAACGGTGATATAATATATCAATATTATTATATAAACATGAATGATTTTAACTAACCATAAAATTGGTCTGTATAAATTGGATTAAATAATTTCTTAAATATATGTAAATGTTCTACTCAATTTATAAATTTTTTATAAAAAAGTGATCAATTTTTAATAAATACATTTATTCTTCAAAAAATACATTTGCTTTGATAATGATTTATATTGTTTTTGTGAGAAAATATTATAATTAACTTTTTTAACATATGTAAATTTTATTTTATAAAATTAAAATCATTTTTTATCATTTTATTGATATTAAATTTGGGTAAAATATTTCTAATTTGTCAAAAAAATTGAATATTTAGAGAATAGTGATGAATACTTATTTTTAGTCAATCTATCATTTCTTTTTAAAACGTTTAGTTATATAAAAGTGAATTTTTTTATATTTATTAAAAATTAAAATAATTTTTTTATATTTAATCCAAATAATTAAATTTAAATTATATTTGTACTATATTTTAATACAATTTTATTTTTAGGCTTTAAAATAATTTTTTTTGGAAACAGTTTTATAGATCGTAATGTTTCACCATTTGAAATATTTAAAATCATTAAAATATACCTTAATGATGATTTATTTAAATTAAATATATATATTATATATCTAGAAAATTTAATGGAAATCCATTTAATAATTATTACTTTTCATATTGTTATTATAAGATCATCCTATGCTCGAAAAATACATTTTTTTAAAACTCATTTATTGATAATATTTACAGGTATATATTTAGGATAAATTATTCGTCTATTATGAATTAAATTTACTAAAAATGATTAGATATTTTTAATAATAATATTTAATATTACATAATATATCCTACTTAATCTTTGGCCATGATGAATAGTAAAAATTGAAAAAATATGTTATTGTGGTTAGTGTCAAAACTGCTCTATCAGGGGGAATTATAATGAAGAGTTAAATTGAATACAATGTTTAAAAAATGGTTATATTGAATGTAAGTGTTTTGTATCAGAATTATATCTCCTATTATCCATTATTTTTAAATGTTTGATTCACTTCCCTATAGAGTTACAACCCATTTTAGAATAGTTTTTGGTATTTACACAAATTTCACTCCTCCTCCATTATAAATTAGAACCCACTTTACTCTTATTTCCACATCTTAAAACCAAATTTCACCAATACCTCAGAAATACCTTACATAAATCCCTTCCCATGTCATATTGGACTTATTTATTAGAAAACCAATCTTGGGAGGCTTTAGGTATAATCTTAATGAGGTGGTCGGAAGAAGAGATATCATTCTTAACCAAGCATTTTTGTTTTATTTTTCTACCACCACATTTAAATATTTATCAATAATTTTGATAAAATTATATAAGTATCTAAAATATAATAATATTTGATTTTGATAATTTAATAAACTAAATACATCTCCAATTACATTAAATTAGAAAAGAAACCATTGTTCCTATGTACAGTGGACTACCACCTCTAAAGATGATGCAATTTGTTTTATATCATCGCATCACACATGATGTTTATGATGATGGATTTTATTTTATTAAAATATATTAATGAAATATTAATTATTATTTAAAATTAATATATCATATATCTTCTAAGCATATAATCCATTGAAAATGATAACATCATTAATGTGTATGGAGGATGACCACCTCACAATTGGATGTGATTCGTTTTTATTACCACATCACATGGATAAAATATGTAAGTTGATTTAAAGAAATAATATCAAATTTATGATTTTATTATTATTATTATATAAATATAAAATAATACTTACCTTTTTTCTATCTTGACAGTTGAAAAATTGAAACACTACACATGAGTGCGTATAAACTACTATCTCCAGGATTATAATATAGCTCATTTTTCATAACCTTAATTCATGGTTATTTTTCAATTTATAATTTAGTTATAAAAATTATAATTATTTAATTAATAATATTCTGGATATGATGGAATAATGACCCATTTTACCATGTTGAACACACCAATGTTGTTTTGAAATTATGAAATGAACACCCTAAAAACACTGGACATGGGCCTACCTGATTAAGTAATTAAGTACATCATTAAATTAAATGTAGTAGATTATTTATGTATAATGTATTAAACCTATTAATTTTTTTATGAAAACAAATAATTTATATAAGTCTATTATACATGAGACAAACCACATACACTAAAAATTCTATACTTAAGGTAAATTTTTTGTCTCAAAACTTTATTATTTGAAACATATACTCTATTATGCACATAAATTATTTTAAATGGAGAAAAAATACTAATTTAAATATTATATCATTATTCCTTAATATATATTTATGTTTAAAATTCCAATTCATTTATTTCATTAATGAGAGTTAGAATAAAAAGGTACCAAATCAGTAAGGGTTTATGTTTCAATCTCATTTTAATCAGGATTGTTTAAGTTTGAATTTCCATTATAGTAAATTATTTTATCATTTTCTATTTATCCTCTAGTTATTAATGAAATTTTCAATTAATAATACCATTCTATTTTCTATGGTATATAAATCTATTGGAAAATGTTTTTGAGAAATTATGTCTTCTTTTCTCTCTTCGGGTGAAAATACATTTTCATTCATATTAATGTTTTCTAAAATTATTTTCACGAATATTTTTAACATTTCTAAAAATTATTATTAAATAAAATTTTCACCCATATTAATCTTTTTAAAAAGTGGTTTTAAAGGAAATATTTTATCATTTTCCAAATTAGGAACTTTTTAACCTCTTTACAATAGTGTGAAAAGAAAGTTTTTTAACTTATATAGAATGTAAGGAATTACCCTCCATCAAGACCACAAAATTATTTGAAATTTCATATAAACTTTTCCATGTTTTTTTATATAAATTTGTTTATATAATATTTTTGAAATTTTTATATTTTGAAGAAGTGATTTCCAAATTAAAAGGGTGTTTTCTCAAAAGTACTCCTTGTAGTTGTTTAAAGATATTTTTATCAATGATGAAAAACATTAATGTTATGTATTTATTATAAATTATATATATATATATATATATCATATATATACATAGCTTATTCTCCCTTATTGTTACTAGGTAATACATGCCTTATGTTCATCTCCCAAATTCCTTCATTATGACCTTTCTTTTGATTATGTTATAACAAAAAATTATAAAACCAATTTTCTTCATGGGTAATTATTAATTTATGTGTTATGATTATTTTTATTTTGTGGAACACAGAATTTATAATCATTGTATGATCGGTGTGAGAAGATAGTACTTTGTGATCTCGATATATCTTATACGATGGGTACATCAAAATAGTGATGTAATGCATTGGGTAATTTTTATGTCTCATGAGATGTCATATATGTGATTTCATAGTAATAATAATCTATTATGTGACAATTTACACCCAATTATATTGTCTAGGTAGTTATACTTGACTCATTTTTATGTTATACTGTATGCTTTTGCTAAATTTCATCTCATTACAAGATCTAATGATACCATGTAATTTACGTTATGCTCATATTTGATTACTCTATAACATTATCTTGTATGATATCATGACATAAATTTTATTCACAAGTTATTCGTTTCTATCATTTTTATTCTAGTCCTATTCTTTTTAGCTCACCTCTTTTGTCTATGTATTCCCTAGGTGATCCCTTGTTATTTTTTCTATTCTAAAGGATTTAGAAACTCATTATGGAGAAAAAAATTATGTTATTATAACTATGATGTATTATGAACCTATTCTTCAATATATAGTAGGAATCATGATCATTGGGTTTTAATTTATAGGATGTTTATGTTAAAACTTAATGTAACAATATGTGTCAATGGTTTAGGTAGTTATAGTTGGTTTTAATGAAAATGTTTAGTTAACCCCAGTAAACTAGTATGATATTACTTTAATTAAAACCATAGGGATATGTATATGTATAATTTTATGCATGGAAAAATATCCTTGAATATTTCTTAAGGTTATAGAAAGTGGTTTTTGAGCAATTACAGTCATTTATGGATATAATAAGTGGATGTTTCTCTATAATAGTTATACCAAAAGGGAATAACTATAAAAATGAGGAATTTTTAATTGATTTAATCTTCAACTAGTTCACATAAATGGCCCTTGTTGAATACCTAGTATGACAATCCCATGTGATGTGTTTTGGAAATTCACAAACCCTATACAAACCATCACGAAGGACTAGAATATATAAAAATCATATATGGCCAATTTTAAACCTAAAGAGTCTTTGTTTGATAAGTCTAGGGTTAATCATATGTTTAATGTCATAAATAACTATGTTTTGGTTTTATGTTATAGAATTATATGATACTGAATAGTATTTTGGGATTAATTTATGGTAAGATAACCCTTCGCTTTAGTATGGGATTTAGTAAAAATATTGTTTGGGGGAATAATTCCTCTAAATTTTATGGAGGTATGTTTAATGGTATTGGAAAACTTTAGTATTCATCATATATAATATTTTAAAGTGATATTATTCAATTAATATTATATTCTTTTGTGTGGAAAATAAATTATATAAAAAACTAGAGTGGATAAAAAATTGATTTGATGGTAAATGTTATATTGAGGATGTTCATTGCATTTTCAGATGAATTAAATGAATTGTTTAATTTTCGGTTTAATGAAATGGAAAATATCATTATGTATTACAACCCATCACATCAAGAAAGATTTCAAGACTAGAACCCACAACTAAATGGAGATAAGGGTGAGGCACCTATGATTTTCCAATGTGATGTATTGATTAGTATGAATTTTTTTCACAGAAATAATTATGTGGATAAATATTATGTTTATTTTGTAAAAACTAATTGAGTATAAAGACTATATTATTTATTTAGTATTTTGAGTTGGTTACTAATATTTTTGTGGAACTATTCATTAGTTTGAGACATATTAATCCCTTTTTTCTAACATATTATTTCACATGAAATATTATATGTGAAGAACACAATTAAATTATTCAATTTTTTTGTTTTTTGGGGTGTAGGTATTTTTTACGGAATGATTTAATATGAATATTAGAATAGGAGATTAATATTAATTTTTATTTTTTTCAGGAATTATACCACCATATTATAACCATTTCAGGTTTTGGTTAATGTCTAGGTTCATGAGAAATATCTTGATATAATCTTTGGCATCTTATGATCCATTAGAAGTTAATTTTAGTGCTTTAGGAATAAAAAATCACACTAAATACTCATCGTTCATAGGAACATACTATATTTTAAAAAATATTATTATAAGATGAAATTATACATTTCAATAAATTATATATCCTTTTGATCTAAATATATATAGTAAAAGGATCCCTTGACTTTCAAAAAAGCATTTTAAAATAAAAATGTTCTTCATTTTAGATAAATCGATGGTATCTTCAATCTAAAATATTTTAAAAAATTATATACTAAATGTATTTTCTTTCCAAATCCATTTATTAACTTTCTAAAAAATTTCTCCTATTTGGAAACATATTTATGTAATGACCTATGTATTTAACGTTCCTTCGATTTATGAGGAAGTTGTATTAACCCTTTTATGATGTCGATTTTCCACAAATGAGATTTTTAATGTAAACCCCATGATTACTGAGAAAAGGATTAAATTGTAAGGAATTAATTTATTTAGGGTGGAATAATTTATCACCCTTTTAATTTAAATTAATATTATTTTCAATTGTGTATTTAACATGCAATTTAGATTTTAAACAAACAATGATATGATATTAAATTATTATATTATAAACATGACCATTATAACATATCCATTAAATAGGTGGGTATGAATAAGATTAAATAAATTATACAATAGATATAAATGATCTTCTAAAATTATAAATTCTTAGGAAATATGCTCTCAATATTTACAAAATATATTTATTCTTCAATAAATATTTTTTCTTTAAAATGATTTTTATTGACTATTATGAGAAAATATTATAATTAATTTTTTGTAATTATTACTATGGTTATTTATTTGAATGAATATAATTTTCTAAATAATAATATAGGTGTTTACTTAGGGTAATGTTTTTCATATTTTTGAAATATATTTACTTTTCAGTGAATAGTGAAAATTACTGATTTTTGGTAATTCATTCATTTTTTTTATAAATTAAATAAATTAAAAGTATAATTGTTTTTTAATACGATTTAAAAGTGACATAAGTATTACTCAGTTATAATTAATCCAATTAATTACATTTTAATGATATTTATATTGGATTTTAATATAAGTTTTTTCAAATGCTTTGTAACACATTTTTTAAAAACAGTTTTATAGTGAATGATGTTTCATAATTTTAACCAATTGAAATAAAAAATAAATAGTATTTATTTTGATGAAATTTTTATGTTATATATCTCTAAATACTAATGTATTTTCATATAATTATGATTACATGTCATATAGTAATTATAAGATTATCATATGCATAGAGAATGCATTTCTTGAAAAAACTATTTTTTCAACACAATGGAAAGTTTAATTTTAAATTATATTATGTCACATATTTGAATTGAATTTTTTTAAATATATTCAATCTTTGAATAATAATAATAATAATTAATATTATATAAAAATATCAATTTAATTTGTAATCATAATTAATAATAACTACAGTAAAATTTAGTCACTGTTGTTACTATTAAAATCAATTTGCTAGGAGGATAAACTAAATAGGTAAATATAATAACATGTTTAAAACATGTTTATTAAATTTTAGAGGTTTTTTCATGGACCTATATCCCCTAAAATAAATTATTTTCTGGTTTTAGAGGGACTTCTCTTGAAAGTGAATTCCCATTATTGAATAGTTTTGTGTATTTACAAGAATTCCACTTCTCCTCTATTATAAAAGAGAACAAAAATCCTCTTCTTTATACAATTAAAAAAATAACTGTATTAAAAAATACATAACCAGATACCTTAATTAAATAACATACCATGATTTAGAGGCCTTTTGGGGATCATAAATCATATCTATGGTGGTTTAGGTAAAATCCAAAAGATGTTGTTTGAATAAGAGGTATCATTATTATCCATGAATATTAATTTTAATTATTATTACATATCCTTAAAATATTTCTCAATAATGAAAATATAATAAAATAATTATTTTAAATATACTAATATTTAATTTTGTAATTTAATAAACTAAATCAATCTTTACATCCATCAATTGGGAATCAAAACCATCATTCATGTGTGCGGCAGACTACTACCTCACAGACCCATGCAATTCATTTTACACTATAACATCACATGTCTATTTATGATGAAATAATTAATTATTATATATGATATTCATGACATATTAATAAATATTTTAAACAAATATAAAATATAAATTCTTACTTTACCATCCATTATAAAATGATAATGTTGTTTGTGTGTGTGGACAATTTCCACCTCATGAAGCAATGTGATTCATTTTTTATTACCACATAACATGGATGGTATATTTAAGGAAATAATATTATATTTATTATATTATGATTATTTTATAAGGATTAAATAATACTTTTATTATGTTTATAAAGATCGTTAAAAATGGAAATGTTCCACACACGTACATATGACATAACATCTCTATGATTGTAACATAGTTCATTTTTCATAACTATAATTCATGGTTATTTTTAAAAGTATAATTTAAATAAAAAAATTATAAATATATAAATATAAATATTTTATAGGCTATGTAATAATGACCCCTTTAACCATAATAAATAAACTGACACCATTTTGAAATTATAAACAGAGCATCCTCAAAACACCGCATGTGGACATAACATTTTACGTAATCAAGTATGTGTATAAAATAATGAAGAAAATATTTTAAGTATAAGGTATTATACATGTAAAATTATATTAAAAAAATAATTTATATGTTTTTAATATATAAGAGATAAAAGACATACATGACAATGTATGGAATCAGTGTACAGGTTTTATCTTAAAACGTCCTTCTTTGAGACACATTTTCTTTTATTCTCTTAAATTATTTTGAATAGTGTATAAACATAAACTTTAAATATTATATTTTTCATCCTTAATATTTAATGATATTTTTAGTACCAATTAATTTACTTCATTCGTCGTAGTTATGATTCATAAGATAAATAAGCATTAAGGGTTTTTGTTTCAAACTTAATTTAAACGAGACTATTTATGATTGAATTAAATTATATTGAATTATTTTATCATTTAATAATAAAATAATTTAAATTGTTTCTAAAATTTTTATTAGATAAATTTTTAGATAATAGTTTCATTATTTCAACTTTGGAACATAAAGTTATTGAATTTTTTTATGAAAAAGTTACTTAATTTCCCTATTTGATTAAAAATTTGTTTTCTTCCATATCATTGTTTTCTAAAAAACGTAATTAAAATCATTCAAATTCTAAAAATGATTTATGGAAGAAATTTTGAAACATGTTTAAATTTTTTAGAATGGTTTGAAATGAATCATATAATAGTTTTTCAAATTGCAGACTTTTTAACCTTTTTATAATAGTGTAAATGGTATATTTTTTCAATTAATATGAGATTTATATAATTTACCTCTTTCAAGACCACTCAATTATTTTACTCTTCTATTATAATAATGCATGGTTATTTAAAAATAAAAATATTCCTATAATTTTTTTAAAAAAATTATAAATTTTTAAGATGCGATTTCAATGTGAAAAGTGTATTTTCTCAAGAAGTATTCCATGTAATATTTTATAGACATATTCATTAATGATGATAACCTTCAATGATATGGATTGATAATAGTATATCCATATATATATATATGAATCTAAAATATATACTTATCTTATTCTACATTACTTTGGTGAGTAAAAAAATTCCTTATGTTCAACACTCTAATTACTTCATTATGAAATTTATTTTGATTATCATATGAGAAAATATTATAAAGACCATTTTGTTTTCATGGTTAATTATTAGGTTATTTTTAATGATTTATTTCCTTTTATAGCCCAAATAAATCATTAATATGTTTTTAAGGTTGGTCCAAGATAGCAACGGGTGATCCTGATATAGATTATAGGATGAGTGCACCTAGATAGCAATCCAATTCATTGGGTAATGTTTTTAGTCACATGAGATGTAATTATTGGGATTGGGTAGTAATTATAATCTATTAGGTGAAATTTTAAACCATGTGATATTGTCAATCACTTATCCTTGACTGATGTTAATGTCATGTTATATGTTGCATCCATATTTCCTATAATGGAATAATATTATGATACCATGTTCTTAGTGCTATTATCCCACATAATAACTATCAAGACTTATCTTTAACAATATCATGTTATATCGTTGACTCAAAAGTTATGCTTCCTTATAATGTTTATTCCCTTACTGGGATTTTTAGCACACACAATGTTTCTATGTATTCCCTAGGTTATCATATGTAGTTGTTTGAGATCAAAAGGATTTAGGATTTTATTATGGAGAATAAAATAAATTTTTTATTTTTGTATCACAATAATGTATTATCAACAATTACTTTTAAAGAAACTATGTATTAGGATCATTGGGATGCAATTTAATGGATATTTATGTTAAGAAATCATGTAATATTATGTGGAAAAGGATTGGGTCACCATAATTCATCATCTATACATCATAACAACAAATTAAATCTCACTAATGACCTATAATGTCATGGATTATAGCACATAGACATTATCATTTCCATAGCCACTAACATATCATTGAGGGTATGTACCTACTTCGTTAATACACACTATGCAAAGTCATGTATGCACTGGTCCATGACTCCCTACCCTTGTCAATGAATTTTCATAACAAAGACACATCCTCACACACTATAGGGAGGTAACATAAACTACACTAGCCTATCCACATACACTCTAGGGACGCCATGTTCAAGAACATGAAGATAACAAAAAACATGGAATGTAGCCCACCTCATAACTAACCAGCTCTGTAACGATGAAAAATTTTATCAATTGAAATTACCTCATTATAATTATTTCATGTATTATAAAGCACAAAAAATAATATAGGTAACATAATACAAATATTATAAATGAATAATTAATGAAATATGATGTATTTCAAGACGTTAAGGAACATATACCAATGAAATAGTTACTTTACCTTTTAATAGTAATGTGACCATTATGAATAGTAAAACAGTAAAATGAATTCTAGCCTCACCCATTAAAGTATAAATAAAATTTATGGGTATTATAAATGAATACATAATATAATTATATCACAATATAAGTACATAAATGTTTTAAAAATTGTTAATTAAGTGTTGGTATTCCTATAAGTCATAATTATTTAATTACAATATTATGATTAAATTAAAGATTCAAAAAAAATTATTCATAACGTAATATTTTGTTTTATTATTATTTTAGGAATATTGTACAAGATATTATTTATTTTTTTCAAAATGTTATAAAATAAGTTATAATTTTAAAATTTGTATTTTTTGAGTAAATGATGATTTTATTCAAATTAAATTTTTAATTTTTAAAAAATTATATCAATAAAATGGAATTAATTTTTGAAATCTATACATCAATAAATATTTAACTTGTTTTTTTTATTATTTTGTAATACATGAGTTTTTTGTAAATAGTAAAATAAGGTGATTTACGGTATATAAACATTATAAGTTCAATAAAATATTACATGATTCGTTGATAATTTAAGCACCGTAATTTCAAATCATACTTCTCTATTTACCTTATTTATTCTTGTAACCATCACTATTTTTTATCTTGAGGAAAATAATAATGTAATGTATAAAATAATGAGAAAATACTCCTCTCCTCCACTACAAATACCACCCCCTCACAACCTTATCTAATTACACCTCAAAAGCCTTGATACTTTCCCAAATTAAGCTAAAATATATTCCTAAGAACCCCCCCCCCCAATTTTCATGATCCTTGTTTCTCATCAAAAAACCAAAACCTTTTCCCAATGGATGTTCTCACGAAGTAAAAATTCAAGAGGTAAATTCCTCTTTCTTTTCTTTTTTATTTCATTTCAAGTACATTTATTTTCTTATTCTCTCCTAACCTGCCATTTTCCAGGATTCATGAAAACTATAATATCATAAATATATAATAATTTTTTTATTTTAATGGTATAATCCATCATCAATACCCCATCTCCTCTCCTTTTGTTCTAAAAATGTAATTTTCACCCCTGATGTGTCCATTTATCGACATCATGGACAATGCACTTTTATTTTATATTAATGTCTTCAAAGATTATAATAAATCCATTATAATGGTTGAAAAATATTTTAGAATTAATTTTATAACCTCATACCTGTTCTGTAACTAACATATTTACATAATACTAAATGGTAATACAAAATCCGTTTATTTTGGTCGAAATTGAAAAAATTTACCCAAATGATTATCTTTGACTATTTAACTAATTATTCATCCTCATGTCATATAACCAACTGGTATAAAAGATAAATTTATCCACTTTAATTCCATTAGTATGATATATTTTCAATTCATGATAATTAACCCAACTTTACATGATTTTCCATATATGTAAACAAGTCAACCAATCATGATAACCATGGAAATGAACGCTCCCGAGTGATGAAATATTATCTTTTAACTCCCCAAAAAAGAAAATAAAATTACTTAATAAAATTATAAAAAACAAAAAACATGTATATAAGGTTCTAAATTAATTAATTAATGAATTCAATTTGATTATCCCTGACATTAGGCTCATGTGAAGGACACTTTCATACATAAAGTAAGGGATTCTACCCGAACCACAATTTCTCATTCGAGTTACTCTTTCTCTCTCTTTACCCGAAGGTAATTATTATTATTTTTTTATTAATAATATAAATTCTGTTGATATGTTTCAATATATTGTATTCGTATCATTCCATCCTTATTTTTTAGGATATACCTATTTTAATGAGGTTCTCTTCTCAATTTATCCAGATAAACAAACCTGGTTCATGGGAACTTCGCGATTTCGTACCCATTTTAAAGTGAAATCCATAATCTGTTTTAAGACACCATTATTGTATAAAATCACTCATTTTATCATGAAAAAAAATTCTTCATTGATTTATGGTTTTATTTAAACAAATATTCCGTTTTCATTTTAAATTCTATTTAATATTTTTCTATAAACTACACTAAAATGATTCATTTATAACAATTCTTAAACACTCTTTCTATATGTTTCCAATAAAATTGATCATAAAATTTCACGATCCATGTTTATTTTCCCATATTAATGTCCACATTTTTTTAATCTATTCATTCATGGAAACATTAATGATATGCTCGTTTGTTAATCCTTGTAACATGCTTTTGATACACATTTCCTTCAATGAGTAACTTTTATGTTTATTTTTCACGTGGCACAAATATTCATGAAAAAACTATGATGGGTGCACCAAGAGTGTTCTCCAATGTAGTTGGTAATGTTTATTCTTATGAGACATCATGTTGGGAATGGGAGTGAACAAGATTATGTTATTATACTTTTTCCCCCATGTCTTGGCAGCTAGCCTTGACTAATGTTTATGTCCTGTTATAAGTTATTTCCATATTTTTATGATTCCAAGAATATATGTTTCCATGTTATACATGTTATTATTCTTTATGATTATTCATGATCCATGACTTTTATGACATCATGTTATTCCTTTTGACCCATGTGCTACGTTTTATTCCAATTCTTATTTTTTTATTGGGCTTTTTAACACATCCCTTTTATTAAGGTATTTCCATGGTTTTCATATATAGATGTATGAGCTCAATGGATGTTGGGAGATCATTATGATGATTAAATAAAAGGAGAAATTAGTTTGGTTTCATGTTTTCAAATTATATACCTAATCTTCCAAATAAACTATACTTTACGATCCTTGGATTGTAATTTGATGATTAATTATGCTTAAAGTCACGTATTAATATGTAAAATTACAGTGTTACTACAATTGATATTAGAGAAATATCTATTTATTTTTGGGATTAGGACTAGAAAAATATAGTGAAATCATTAGGGATAATACTAAGTATCATAAAACATCCCAAAAATATTTTTTAGTATAGAGTAAGTGGTTTTCCAAGAAAATACCTCCATGTCAATATACTATTACTAGATGCAGTTCTAGAACAGATGTACCTAAGGGTAAAACTCTGAAAAAGTGTCTCAGTCCTGACTTAGTGTTACCTGGTACATTAAAACATCCCTTACTTCACAAATTTATTGATACGTCAAGGGGATATGCTTTGTTAAATTAATAACATCATTATGATCCATTATTAGGGGAAAAAATTCCCATAAGGTTATATTGGAAATAGATCATGGATACCCTAGATTGAAACCTAAGGAATCATAAGTTAAGATATAATTTTCCGCCATAATTTTATCCTTTTATGTTTAATGTTTCCTTTTATATGATTATTATCTTAGTATTCAATCCCCCTATTGTATTTTCTTTTTCTTAGTTAATGCATAAAAATATAATAACTCGTTCCAAAAATAAGTGTGATAGGAAATGTGGATATTTCCCTAATGATATTCCAAATATGGTGGGTACGGGTGATCCAAACATAATGATAGTACATTCTAAATGGGCTCAAGTTACGAATAAATACTTGAATCATATTTAAACCCCTCCATATTTTAAGAGAAAAAATGTAATGGTTGAATCCCTTATACAAAATAAGCCTCACATGTTTAGTGGTTCCTCTAATAAACTCATTTAAAAACAATGTATTAAATCAATTGATAAGAGATTGTATGTCCTCTAGTGGTCATAATAAGGTAATATTGTCCTGGAAGTCTATTTCTTTGATGGAGAAGCTGATAATTGGTGGACACATATCACTAAAACAAAGTCCAAGGATAACTTTTATTCCATTGAAGGGGGAGATTTCAAGCAACTATTTTTCAATAAATATTTTCCTCAAACCCTCTATCTTATGATGGAAAAGGAGCTTCTTATAATAGAGAAAAAGGAAGATGATACTATCATAGAGTAAGAATAAAACATCACAAGGATTGCAAGATATGACTTCACTATTTTCATGAACACCAAAATCAAGGGGGATCACTTCTTATAAAAGATAAAGATGAGTACATGAAAAGCATTGGTGATCCATGACTTTGACAACTATCAGGATATAGTTCGTTGTACCCTTAAGGATGAAATGGAGATCGAAGAATCACAATGGTCTCATAGGACTAGGGATAAAAACTATAAAATAAATATTAATATGGGTGTATCAACAAATAAATACCATGATAGAATGAATACCCAACATCCCAAATGTAAAAAGTGTGTGAAGAAGAATCATGTAAACTTCTTAAAGGTGACCGAAGGATGATTAAAATATGGAAGAGATGGGGACATGGCTAATAACTACCGAAGGGATATGAAGAATCCCACTTATGTGGGGGATGAAAGGAAAGTTCATATCAATTCTCATCATGCATTTTGGTGTTTCAACTACAAGGAACATTGGAATTTTAAAAACCAATTCCCTATTCACTAGGTTTTTGGAAGAAATCAAAAACATCTTCCAAGGATGAAAGGAAGGGCATATCACTACTTCTACAATGGAGGATGAAAATTATGTGGTCACAGGTATGCTAGTTATTCATTATAGAATAGTAAATGTACTATTTGATTTAGGTTCTATGAATTCTTTCATATCATTCGAGTTTAGTATAAGTATTAAGTAACTACCTAAAAATATGACGGTTGAGTTATATCTGAGAATTGTAAATGGAAAACTTATTGCTTCCAATGATTATAACTCCTCCCCAAAAACTGTTTGTCGATTGAACCTCCCAAAAAATATTCATATACTCTCTTTGGTAGAGTATGATGCCATATTGGAAATGTATTGGATATATTTATATAAAACCAACATTGAAATTTTGTAAACGGATATCAATCATCAAATCTAAAAGCATTTTCAAATTATGTACAAGTGAATGATGTAGGGTGAATCTCCATCAGAATCATCATCTCAATTATTAATATTATTGCCTTTTGAGAAATCATATCCATAAAAAATGACTGATACAATGGATAGAATCAAGATCAAAGACTATCCCATTATGAGGTACTACACTGATGGGTTCTTTTATGAGTTTCTTATTATTCTTCCTGATTCTTAGGTTGAGTTCTCAATTGGTCCTAATCCTATATCTCTTCCTATATCAATGAAACATTATTGATTGGCCACTATTAATCTGGAAGAACTGTTGAATCTATTACAGGAGAATATGGGGAAGGTTTTTATACATCTGAGTGTTTCGCCATGTGATGAACTAGACCTCTTTGTCAAGGATAATGTTGGATCAATGAACCTCTTCAGTGATTATCATGAGCTCAGTAAATGTATGATAAATAACAAGTATCCCCAGCCTCAGATTGATGACTTGATTGATCAGTTATGTGAGGTTAGTTATTTCCCTAATGTCGACCTTCGATTAGGATATCACCAATTAAAGGTGTAGAAAGAAGATATTCCAAATAATTTCTATAAAACTAGCTGTGGACACTCTGAGTTCATAGTGATTCCCTTCGTACTCACTAACGATCAATCAATTTTCATGGATTTAATTAATAGAGTCTCTAGAGATTACATCAAAAAAATTTGTAGCCTTTATTGATTATAACGACCCATACTTTACATACATGGTTATTAATTTAAAATTGAAGCATACTTATTACAACATATAACAAAACCATGAAAGGACCGTATAGGTCTAGTGTCTTTAGAAACTGGGAAACATAAACAACTGGTTCATAAAGCATCTAGATTGCATCCCATTTATTTCATCATATCTAGAGTCCCTTTTTTCATATCCTACTTAATAACCTTCTTCCTGACCTGGGGAAAGAAAACATACAAAAGGGTGAGCTCAAATTCTCAGTAAGGGTAAACAAAAGAAAAAAAATCACATCATATTCATAAGAACATAACATTTTGGAAGTCTTAACGTGCAAAATAAATCATAATTTCATAACATGGGATAAATCATAGTAGTGAAATTTAATCCCAATAATCATAACTTAAAACATGAAACATTGTGTCATACACACATAATCATAGAGAATAATTTCCTAGTAGTAAAGACTCATTTCCAAGAATATCTTAGCGGACAAAGTCCATTTCTGAACTGAGTTCACTCCTCATTTCAGTCCTGTTTAACTGAACCGGATTTACATGTCGTTCCATCCATGTCTATCTCATGAGATATAAATCATTACCTAATGAATTGGAGGGAGATATAGGTCCCACCCATCTCATAAGGATACCATTCTTATGTGTGCCACAAAATCACAAATCATACTTCATTGTATAAACCATGTAATAAAAATGGGATTCTTAAACATCGTGACATAATAAAACAATTCGTATCAGATAAAGGAATTCATAAAAATAATTCCAACACAACATAATAAAATCAATTCAATAATAGGTATAGAAATAGAACCCTATATTATCTTATATGGAAAATAATTTTGATAAAACACTTGAACTCCATTCTTGAGGAAAATATCTTTTCTACTTCAGAAACATTTTTCCTTTCATAACATGTCATACAATTTTAAACTATAAGAAGTTGATTAAAATTAAACTTGAAAAAATGTAAAGGAAGATTCTTGGAAATAAGGTTTTAAAAATCCATTCATTCCGTATAAGATAAAAAAAAAATTTCTCGTACTTTTGTCGGAAAAGTCAAAAAGTACCTCGTACAAAAAACGACAAAAGATTCCTTTCATATCATTTACTAAAAACTCACCGAAGGGTAAAATTGGATTTAAAAAATTATAGGAGGATATAAATTATTTCACATATTTAGGAAACATGGATTTGGATGATAAATATTCCCCAGTAAATTCTGAAGTATAAACAATCTCGGATAAAAATTGAGATTGCAAGATTCTCCCTTACCTTAGGTCTGATTTTCTTCGTAAGTGTCCGAACATCCTGTATAATGATTTAAATAATGTTATTGACTTATTCTATAATCATAAATATTTTTATGATATCATATATGGTTATATTCTTGGCTTCTTATTAGTAATATTTCATTACAACTTGTTATTCGGGTGTTTATTACTTTTTGTTCTTATGCGTGTTTTGTCGAATAAATTCTTATTCTTTTTTTGAGGTTATAGATACCTAATTTCCCAAATGGTATTAGTGTAATATATATCATATTAATTCATTAAATTCATTAATATAATCATTATGCAATGAATATCAAGTAGAACGAGTCGCATCACATCGTGGAGACGGTTTTGCGTTTGTACGCACGAGCGAAGATAGCATTCCCATGATCGTGGAATTGTATTGGAGTGTATGTATACTATTTAATATTCAATATCACTTTAAAATAATCATATATAGTTATTATTCACACCATTATACTCATCCAAGTAAGGTGGTCGTGGAAAATAGATTACACCACGGCGTGGTGACGGTATTCCGTACGTACGCACGTGCAGTTATTTCGTTTTCCATAGGGTGGACAGATGGTGAAATAGGGTTGTTTAATACTTATAATAACATATCATTATATGATGATGTTCCTCCTAAACCCCTTCTTTTTCCAAAAAGGGTTTTTCAAACCAAGAAGATGGCTGAAGAAGCAATGCAAAAGGAGGTTTTGGACACATTCAAGTGTGTGGAGATCAACATTCCTCTACTTGAAGCCATTAAAGAAATCCCAAGGTATTCCAAATTCTTAAAAGAACTCTGCACCAATCGAAGAGGGATCAAGGGGAATGAGAGGATCAAACTTTGAAGGAATGTCTCGGCACTCATTACACCAACTCTAGCAATGCCAACAAAGTGAAAGGATCCCAGGACATTCATTATCCCATGTACCATAGGGGAGTTGCACTTCTCTGATGCTCTTTGTGATTTAAGAGCTTCAATAAATGTGATGCCTCACTCTGTATTCTCTTCCTTGTAGGTTGGTTAGTTGAAGCCAACAAGAGTAGTGGTGTAATTGGCGAAGATAGCTACGGCATATCCAGCTGGAGTCCTTGAGGATGTACTTGTCTGGGTAAGGGACATGATCTTTCCAGTGGATTTCTATGTTCTTAACATGGAGGATGATCAGGTAAGTTCTCATTACCCCATTATCTTAGGTAGGCCCTTCCTCAAAACTGCAAAAACTATCATAAATGTCAATGAGGGTACACTTTCCATGGAATTTGGGGATGAAGTTGTGATATTTAATGTTATGGATTCCATGAAGTACCCCTCTGAGGACCATTCTGCTTTTGTTATCTCCCATTTTGAACCACCAAGTAAAAACTCCATGGATTTTGATTGTCCTATGCTTAGGGATATTATGAGTATTGGTTATGGTTTAATGTCTAAGAGAACTTCCACACCTGTTTTTAGTGAACAAGACTCTCTAAGTGTTGATTTTGAAATGGATTCATATTCTGATCTTGTTCATGTGAACTCTGATTATGACATGGCTATAGAGTATGCTGATGGATTTGATGCTTTATTCTCTGATTTTGATGATGTATATTCTAATACCGATGCTCTTTGTGCACATATTTCGGTTCCTTCAATGTCTCCATCCATACTACACCCTCCTTCATTAGAACTCAAGCCATTGCCACCAAATCTGAAATACTCATACTTGTTGAGTGGTGAGAGATTACCTGGTATCATTGCTAACAATCACCATTTTGAACATGAAGAAAAAATTTTGAATCTTTTGAGGGAGAACATCAGGGAAATCGGGTGGACCATGGCTGACATATCAAGTATTAGCCCCTCCATTTGCATGCATAGGATTCTTTTGGAGGATGGGTCTAAACCAGTGAGGCAACCACAAAGGAGAATCAATCCAACATTTTTGGAGGTTGTTAAAAAAGAAGTTGAAAAATTGCTCGAGGCAGGTATAATCTATCACATTTCAGATTCTCAGTGGGTAAGTCCAATTCAGGTTGTGCCTAAGAAGAGTGGTTTTACTTTTGTTAAAAATGAGAAAGATGATTTAGTTCCAATGAGGGTGCAAAACAGTTGGCATGTGTGTATTGATTATAGGAAACTAAATCATTCCACTCGCAAAGACCATTTCCCCCTCCCATTTATTGATCAGATGCTCGAAAGACTAGCTGGGAAAACACACTATTGTTTCTTGAATGGATTTTATGGATATTTTCAGGTTCTTATAGCTCCAGAGGATCAGGAGAAGACTACATTCACCTGTCCCTTTGGCACATTTGCCTACCGAAGGATGCTATTTGGACTTTGCAACGCCCCAGGTACCTTCCCGAGATGCATGGTGAGTATTTTTTCTGATTTTATTGAGACCTGCATGAAGGTATTTATGGATGATTTTACAGTGTATGGATCCTCATTTGATGAATGTCTAAATAGGTTGGGAAATGTATTGAATCGTTGTATTGAGAAGAATCTGGTCCTAAACTTTGAAAAGTGTCATTTCATGGTAGAGCATGGCATTGTCTTGGGGATTGTAGTGTCAAAACATGGGATAGAGGTTGATAGATCTAAGGTAGAAATTATTTCATCCTTACCCTATCCTTCATGTGTGCGTGATGTTAGATCTTTCCTAGGGAATGTGGGATTTTATCGGCGCTTCATCAAAGATTTTAGTAAGATCGCTCTTCCTATGTCACGATTACTTCAAAAAGATTCTGATTTTGTGTTTGATGATTCTTGTAGGACTTCCTTTGATGAGCTAAAGAAGTGTCTGACCACTCCACCTATCATACAGCCCCCACGGTGGGACCTTCCATTTGAGCTTATGTGTGATGCCTCCAACTTCGCGGTTGGAGCTGTCTTATCTCAGAGGGTGGAAGGACGTTCACATGTGATTGCCTATGCATCAAGGACATTGGATTCAGCCCAATCAAACTACACAACCATAGAAAAGGAGTTTCTTGCTATCATATTTTCTTTAGATAAATTTCGTTCATATTTATTGGTCTCTTATGTAGTTGTTTTTTATGACCATGCAGCTTTGAGGTACCTCCTGAAGAAGCCAGATGTAAAGCCACGACTTATCTGTTGGATGCTCCTTCTTCAAGAGTTTGACATTGAGATAAAGGACAAGAAGGGGTAAGTGAATTTGGTGGCGGACCACATGAGTAGGATTACTCACACACTAGAGGATGACACCTTGGACCAGGTACCACTTTGGGACACTTTTCCCAATGAGCATCTTTATTCCATCTCAGGTACGCATCCTTGGTATGCTGATTTAGTGAACTACATTGTTTCCTCTGAAATCCCTGCAAATTTAAAGAAACATCAAGTCCAAAAATTAAAAAGTGAGTCTAGGTTTTATGTGTGGGATGATCCTTACCTCTGGCGCATGTGTATTGACCAAGTCATTAGGAGGTGTGTTCTCGATCATGAGTTTGAGTCTGTTTTGCATTTCTGTCATACACTTGCTTGTGGTGGACACTTTGGACCCCAACGGACAACTAGAAAGGTTTTGGACTCTGGATTATATTGGCCTAGATTATTCCATGATGCCCATGTGTTTTGTAAGTCATTCTCTCATTTCCAACACACTGGGAACATTTCTAAGAGACATGAGATGCCCCAACAACCCATACTATTCTGTGAGATTTTTGATGTATGGGGAATTGATTTTATGGGTCCTTTTTCTAGTTCATTTGGATTTTTTGTATATTTTGGTTGCTGTTGATTATGTGAGTAAATGGGTGGAGGCCAAGGCCACCAGGACAGATGATTCTCATGTTGTAGTGGATTTTTTCAAGGCCCAAATTTTCTGGAGGTTTGGAGTACCAAAGGCCATCATCAGTGGCCAAGGGACACACTTTTGCAATAGTAATTTGGATTCCCTTCTTCGAAAGTATGGGGTGACACACAAAACATCAACACCATACCACCCCCAAACAAATGGCCAGGCTGAGGATTCAAATCATGAGTTGAAACAAATCTTGGAGAAAACCATGCAGCCAAATAAGAAGGATTGGAGCAAGTGCTTGGATGATGCATTGTGGGCTTATAGGACCGCATACAAGACCCCCATTGGTATGTCCCCATTTCGGATTGTTTTTGGGAAAGAGTGTCATCTCCCCGTGGAAGTTGAGCATCGGACATATTGGGCTATAAAGAAATGCAACATGGATTTGGCCCAAGCTGGAATCCAAAGGAAGCTGCAAATTCAAGAGCTTGAGGAGATTAGATTATCATCATATGAGAACTCAAGGCTCTACAGGGAAAGCTCAAAAGCAGCTCATGACAAAATGATCCAACAAATGGAGTTTCAGGTTGGAGAGAAAGTCCTTCTCTACAATTCACGACTGAAGCTGATGCCTGGTAAGTTGCGTTCCAGATGGTTAGGTCCTTATGTTGTGACTAATGTTTTTCCTTATAGTGCAGTGGAGATCACACAAGAGGACACTGGAAGGAGCTTTACAGTAAATGGGAAATGTTTGAAGATATACATTGAGGGACTTCCTACTGATGTAGTGGATTTTATCACACTGCATGACCCCATCATCACTTGAGCACATCAGGTTGTTCCTAACCCTTTCACTTTTATATTATTTTTCCTATTTAAAAATTCTGCATTTCATGTGCATATATCATCTCATAGGTTCACATTGAGGAAAATTCAATATTTTAAGTGTGGGGGAGGGAACCTTTTAGTTTAGTAATTTCAATTGCTTTCCTATTCAAAAAAAAACCAACAAAAAATTGTGTGTTTTTCAAATTTTGGGTGTTTATTTTACAATTTTCTATGTGTTTTTGAAACTTTTGAGCTAAAATGATTCTCATCACCATTTTTAAATCCATATCAATAAGTGAAACAATTTACCCCTTGAAACTAAGCTGAAATGAATGCTGAAATGACTTTGTTTCAAGTTAAAATATTTAGTAATTTCATGGAAAGTACACCGAATTTTGAATCTCATGCCACATCTCACTGTATTTATATTTGAAATCACTTTCATGTGAGGCTTCTGAACCATTATTTTCATATTCTTTACATTCAAATCACTTCTTGAAAGAACCAAACCATGCTTTATCTAACCAGAATTTGATTTATCCCTATCAAAACTTGAGGGTTTGAGGTACTTATGTTTAAATGATTGAGGCATTTGTTTGGTATTAAAGCCCCTATTTCAAAGAATACTTTTTTAAAATGGCATACCTTGAATATTTAATCCTTTTATCCCTTAGAAGCCATGCACATCCTATTAGGTTAGCCACATTACAAGCCAATTTTCCATATCCAACCAACTCTTGAAGTAAAATTGCATAATCTAGTTGAGCTTAAGTGTGGGGGAAGTTGTCTTGTGTTTTTCCACCACATTTTGTGATACTTTGGGTGGAAAATTAAATTCAGAAGAGATGTGTTTGCTGCTGAAGAAATTCATTATATTGAAATCTGTTCCTTTTCTGGAGCTTTCATGACAAGTGAAGTTGTGCCTTTTCTGAAACTTCTAATTGAGGTGGAAAGTTGTGCCCATCTGGAGCTTTCAAGAAAATCATGTTTGAGAAGATTGAAATTTTTGATGCTAAAATGATGAATGGTGTAAACCTTTCATGACTTTACATTATGATGGAGCTGAATTGATACTATGTGGATTGAGGAGAAGACCATATTTAAGTGAAAATTAGATTAATGCAATTTTGCTTCAAAAAGAGTCAAGCCCTCCTCATTCAGCCTTAGAATTTTTCACATCTTAATCCTACCAACCGAAAGCCAAAGAAAAACCCTGAAAATTCCTCATGATAAACATATGTCCTT
This sequence comes from Viscum album, assembly GCA_963277665.1. Classification (NCBI taxonomy): domain Eukaryota; kingdom Viridiplantae; phylum Streptophyta; class Magnoliopsida; order Santalales; family Viscaceae; genus Viscum; species Viscum album. Next base: position 679,981,866 of record OY728139.1, on the reverse strand, counting down.
GACTCACATCGGGTGGCGATGTAGGAATTTATCAAGCCTATGGTGACCCTTGTATAAGTTTGGATGAGAAAGACATTGCAAAAAAAAATTGATATTTGAGTGATGAGAGAAAATTCAAACGAGGTAAGTGTTTTGTGCATGGGAGGATAAATGAAGTGGAAATATATTGAATGATATAAATGGAGAACATGAAATAAGGTTTTTTATGAGGCATTCTATCTTTTGATTCTTGGTGTGAAATTTATTGATCTCAAGGATATGTGTTTTAAAATTGGTTTTGATTTGATATTGATGTTTACTTAATATGAGATTTTGCTCAGGAGTGCAAAAGGGTAAGTGTGGGGGAGTTTATAAAACACTATTTTGTTGAATATTTTATTGATAGTAAATGATATAATTTCCCCACATTGTGCTAAATATGTTTTTTTATAAAATATTTGGGATTTGATCATTCATTTGAAAATTTGGTGAAAATTCTAGTTTTACCCTTAATAGTGCACTGTAGTATTTCGAAGATAAATATTTTAATATTTATTATTTGAATTTTCAATTTTGTAACAGTGTTCCTAACATAATTTTCTACAACTTTCATTCAGAACAATAAAGCTAAAGAGTGCATTAAATGGAGTAAATGGGTCATTAATCCAATGGTGGGATGGACTCGGCAGAATGGACATGGGTTCTATATTTGGGCCATAAGTTCTTCATCAGGGCTTGGATTGAGTCCATATTTTGTGTAAAGCTCGGGGATAGGATTTGGCACAAATAGTTCTTCTGGAAGGCCAGTAAATTTATGCGTTTTGGAGGTCAAATGGGCGGTGAAAGTTGGCAAAAAATATTTGGCCGAATTTCCACATTCACACTTGAAACCACTTGTAACCTCTCCCCCCCTCCCCTGTATAAATTGGAGTTTTTCTCATTTGGAGGGGTTGGGAAGTGCATTATGAGATTGGAGGAAGAGGATAATTTGTTTCTCCTAAATTCTCCAACCATTGTAAGAGGGGTAGCTCTTGAAGCAAGGATCCCCTCATCGAATCCTCCTTCTCTTCTTCATTTTGTAATGTTTTCATTTGTGTAATAAACTTCTTTGTTCTTATTTTATTTCTTCTCTTTTCTTATGTTTTTTTAAATTTCTTCTTCTCTTAATCTTCCTCTTTGGGAAGGAATTCTTGAGTAGAAGCGTTATTGGGTTATACCCATTATAAACCTTTTCACATGCAAAACGCTTCTACGATGATTACACCACCCATGGAAGAGTAGTCTTTTAGTAATCGATCTATCTTCTACCCTCTTCATTTAATTATTTTGAATCATTGAGATACTGTAATTCATTTAATATGATCTATGAATTCTGTTTTTAAATTGTATTAAACTAAGCAAGCAATTGAACAATTAACACAAAAACACGCGAGTTCGGGATTTTGTGTAAATTGTGAGAGTGCGATCTTAATCGGTAATACAAGACCACACGAGATAAATTTGTAGATTTCAAATATAATCCCTAAACACAATTCATCCTAATTTCCAGAATGTATATGAGCCTTAATTTACCACTGACCATAAGCTATCCTTATAACAACAATCAAAGCAGGGTGCTGTGATTGCGTGTTCCGAAGCTAGCCTAGGGTTTAAGTAATTTCATCTTTGTGGTTATGTTAACTCTCGCAGGGTTCGAGAGATAACAAATTAGGGGATCATAATTGAGTGGATATTGATTTAAATGATAATGATTAATAAGTGAATGAATAGGTAGAGTTATATCGATTACTCCTTTTAAAATAGATTTCTAAAAAAACATCTTATTGTTGTGTCTTTTTAATCAAACATCATTTCAAAATTAAAAACAAAAAAAATGCAATCTTCTTCCAGAAAACTTCTTCTAGATCTATAAACTATAAAAAAACCCCATCCATTCAATTAGTGTTTTTATTCTCTTTTATTTTATTTTTAGAATACCTTTAAGAAGTTGTTTTAATTCACTTCCTCCTTTGAGAGACGACCTTGGTCAGCCACTCTGCTACACCTAAGTACCCCAAAATCACACTAATCATTTGAGAGCACCCATGACAGCACTCTATCAGACTACATCATAAAGGTAAAAAAATTTAGTTATGACAAAGTATTCATGGTTTAATTGTTTTTTTGTAAAACTAACAGTTTTCCTTCTTTGTGAATCCTTTACTAGGATTTTTATGCTCATCCCATGTTTTTGAAATTTTTTTCACATGACATAAATCAGAATAGGTTAAAGGATGGGATAAAGTAAAAGTTATGATGTCTAAAACATGGATCTTGACATGAATCTTTTTTCAAAAGATTTTATTTTGTGAAAAAATAGAAACTGAGTAGAAGTGTCTACTTTGAATTATTTAGAGATGTAATGTAATAGTTATATGTTAACTCTCTAGAACTCTAAACCTGAAAATATCCTCAATGTGAATTATTCATTTAATTGAATATTATTCAATTTTTAAGGTCGGGTCCTTATAGTTTGTATCATAGGATGGTTTAGACAACATTAGGAGTTATATTATTGTTAATTTAATGTCCCTAAATTAATTTATGGTTAGATTTAAATTATATAGAAATTAGAGATCACCATGTTACTTCACCTAAGATATTTATGTTTTTAGAATGGGTTTTCTTAAAAGAAACACGGAATCTATATTGGGAAGGAATACAGAGGGAAATGACATTCCAAATCAGCATCCTATGATGGTCAGAATCAGAATTGAACAGTTTCATGCATTGATGGCTAAGTTGAATCAATTGAAAAATGGTTGTTGTGTTTATTGATGATATTTTGGTTTATTATAAAAGTAAAAAAGGATCATGAAATTCATTTAAGGGTTGAAAAAGTTTGGGAAATTCCTCAAGTGTGAGTTTTGGTTACAAAAAAACTCATTCCTTGGTCACATTGTTTTAAAAAATGGCATAACTTTTGACCCTGATAAAACAAAATTTGTTGAAGAATGGCCAAGACCCACAGATATAACCGAGATCCGTAGTTTTCTTAGGTTTTCAGGTTATTACAGGAGATTTATTGAGAATTTTTCATTATTATCTATTCCAATAACTAAGTTAACATGAAAAGGTGTTAAGTTTATCTAGATAAAATAATGTGATGATTGTTTTCAAGAATTGAAAAGAAGATTAGTGAATGCACTAGTTTTGGAACTGCCTTCTAGAAATGGTGATTTTATTATCTGCAGTAATTATTCATTGAAAGGACTTGGTTTTTACCTAATGTAGAATGATCTGGTAATGACTTATTATTCACGTTAGTTGAAAACTCGTGAGTTAAATTACCCTACACAAGATTTGGAATTAGCTGTTGTTTATTTTTCTTTAAAAATTTGGTGGCGTCATTTTATGGAGTAAAGTGTGAAATATATACTGATCACAAATGTTTGAAGTATATATTCACTCAGAAGGAATTAACATGAGATAGAAGATATGGTTGGAATTAATCAAGGGTTATGATTGCACAACACATTACCATCCTGGAAAGAAAAATACAGTGGATAATGCTTTGAATCAAAAAAGTAATGATAAGTTAACCAAGCTACCCTTGGAACGAGATCCTTTGGTTTTTGATTTGATGAACTTTCGCATAGAAGTTGTTGGTGCAAGAAATTATTCTGTTTTGTTTCAGGTGTTAGTGAAATTGTAGGGACACGAATCTTGACATAAATGCACAGTACATTGCTTTTACGGAATACTTAATACATAACAAAAATAGACACACAATGACCGTAATAGTTTAGTATCTTTGGAAACTCAGAACATAATCTTCTAATCCTTGTGAAAGATCTTCAATATCTCCCATAAAGATATTCCCCTTTTTGTTTTCTTACCTAAAAACCTTTCTTTATATCCTAGGGAAAAGAAAAAAATATAAAGGGTGAGATCAAATTCTCAATAAGAGTAAGCATGGAGAAAATAAAACAAACTATATACATTTGAACTAAAAAAAATGAACATAATGTTTAAACATCAAAATCTTGGGCAATGACATAAAACATGGCAGTACATAAAACATAGATCATAAAGAAACATTAATCATGATAAAATAGAATGGGGATAAAACATGTGATTTTGGAAACCATTAAGTACATGATATGATTTCTATAGTAGCCAAGGCATTGCTTCCAAGACAATCTTAGTGGACAAAGTCCCTTTCTGAATCGAGTTCACTCCTCACTCCAGTCGTGTATTACTAAACCGGATTAACTTACCATTCCAGCCATGTCTATCTCATGAGATATAAATCATTACCCAATGCATTGGAGGGAGATATAGGTCCCACCCATCTCATAATGAAATCATTCTTACTTGTGCCACAAAATAAACATAAATCATTCACCATAACACATAGAAAAAACAATGGGTGTCATAAACGCCATCCCATCATAACTTAATCCATATAAAACAAATGGATATCATTTAATCATAAGAAAAGTTCAACTATTTAAATCCTGGAGACATTATACTTGAAACATACAAATATGAAATAATGTCATCTTTTATCAGAAATGGTTTTGATAAAACACTTAAAATGAATTCTTGAGGAGAATATCCTTTCTTTTTCAAAATCATTTTCTTTTCACAAAATGCTATTCAATTTTAAAATAAAAGTATTTTTTGAAAATAAACACGAAATCTTATAGAGGAATCTTTTTTAAAATTAGGCGTTATTAAATCGTAAAAATCAGTTCATGCCGTATAAGTTAAAAAAACATTCTTCTCGTACTTTTGTCGGAAAAGTCAAAAAAAAGTACCACGCATGGTTAAGAAAAGAAAGATTCCTTCCATAAAACATAGTAAAAGTCAAAGAGGGGTAAAAATTAATTCAAAAATACATGGAAAAATATTAGACACATTATGAAAAACATTTTATATACATGGATGAAAAATAACACCCCAGTAAATACTTACGTATAAACAATCTCAGATAAAAATGAGATTGTAAATTATCCCTTACCTTAGGTCTGATATGATTTGTACGTATCCAAAACTCCTGAATAATGATTTAAATAATGTCATTTACTTATTATAAAATCATATTCATGGTTATGATATCATATATGGTTTACTTATGACTTTATATTACCCGTTCTTTTGTAAATCCCATGTTTAAGCAACATTTTGGGTAAAATCATCTTATTTATCGTACGTGTTTGGACTTGTTGTTCTTGATGTTATTATTACTTATATCATTATTTACATAATTCAATAATATAAATAATGATTTATATATCATATATATTCATTATATATCCATCATATACATGAATTTATAATAGTACATAACATATGGAGGTAAGAAATTAAATGCACCGTTCATGGAGACGGTAAGCCGTACGTACGCATGAACGCTAATTTCATTTCTACTTACTATTTTAATAGAATAGTTATATTATAATTCTAGTATGATATCATATATAATATCATTAACTCCATTCTTTATACATCCCACATAAGGAATTAACAAATCACGTCACTTTGAGGGGGCGGTAGTCCGCACTTCCTCAAATGAGATCATCTCATTTACCCACTATGGAAAACATAAAGGCTTGATATAATTGGGAAGTAAAGAAGCATAAGAAAATCATAAATATTATATATATCATATATAAATACAGATCCATCATAATGGCCACCATGAGAGGCGGTAGGAACGAATCGAACAATCATCGTTTTGTGAGGTGTTAGTTTTCCATCCACAGAAACATTATGTTCCTCATCCATTAGATGGAGGTGTGTGTAAGTTTAGTTATAATACTTATCATAAGAACATCCTAGTATATTTTGGATAATGTTTTTTTAAAATAAAGGATTAAAAAGAGTTAGGGGTTGGAGAAGTAGAATAAAAGAAAACAACTTAAGAGAAACTGTTACCTTTAAATTGGGTAACTTCCTTTGGATTGAAGAAAAAGGATTTCTTGGAGTGCCTTATGACTAATGTAAGGCTTCAAGGGTGAGGATATGGGTGTATAGAGATTAATTGGGAAGAGTTTGGACGAGCCAAATGGCTTGAGAGCTGTATGTAATTGCATTAAAGTGGTCTCCTTTTATAATGGAGAAAAAGGGCTCTTTAGGAAAGTGTGAAAAAATTATTTTATTATAAACTTACCTTCAGTTTCAATAGGTCCAAAACACATTAATGTCTAATATAAGATGACTCATATTCGAGATAAAATCATACAATAGTAATTGGACAGGTTTTGGATAATATTTTAATCATTATAATCTTATTTATTTAAATCATTTATTAATGAGGTAAATATTGCATCATTATTGTGTTATAAATAATTTAATTTATTTTATGTCTAAAATTTATAAAAAAAATACCAACAAGTAGGAAATCTTTTTATATTTATAATGAATATTTATAGTCAAAAAGATAATTTATATATCCCCTTATAAAAATGAATTACTAAAAGATATTTGTTAATGCCAATTTTGCCTTTACATTAAATTAATTAATCTATTGTGTCATTGTCATTCATAAGTGGCTCCATGGGGTCCCAAAATCGTCCCAAGGACGACCATGGTCGGCCATTACTTATCAAATAAGGTTGGGACAAGTGTTAAGGTAATATTGATTTATTATAATATTATTTTATCCTTGAATTACCCCATTTACTTTTAAGCGTGGTAAATAAAAGTAAAAAGTAACTATTCAACAAAAATTATTTTTATCTAATTAAATCAAATTTTACTCCTTTATATTAACCGTGTCTCTCGGATTTTCGAAATTTAACTCAAAAAAGCGGTAAAATTAAGTTTTATGAACAATTGCAAAAGCCCCATGGAGGTGGGTAAAAGACGGTGAAAAGTTCAAGACAATTTTTATAAATCTAGAATTATTAAAAAAAATATTCCAATTAATTTCATTGAACTTATATAAGAATTATGCTTCTATTTTGACCTAAAATAAATTTAAATAAAATAAATGATTATTTAAATAATAAGTCAGTTTTAACCAAAAACTCAGTGTTTTCACTATTCATATAAAATTGATGTTTTTCAGAAAAATACCAAAAAATCACCCTTGGATAATTTCGATATACCGAATACCAAAATAAAGTCCAATTTGGAAGATAAAATTTATAAAATTTCAAAAAGTGGGTATTACTATTCATAATGGCTAGTTCACAGTAATATTATAATAATATCTCGTTTAGTGAAACTCGGTATTGCGTATTACACACGCTATCGAGGAAGGTTTTGATTGTGTGTAATTCAAGCCAAGTAAAGGTTGCGTGTTGTAAAGGCTCCGTTTGGTGTTTCTTATAAAATAATCAAAACTTATTTCATTTAAACATTAAACAAAATTTATACTTAATATTGTGTAGAATAATTTCCACAAAACGAATTTGAAAGTGTGTGTAACACGAACCACAAATAGTGTTGCGTATACTGCAAGCTAATATGGAGTTTTATATAGTAAAATCTAATCATGGTGTAGTGTATAATAGAAGACATCAAAAAATTAAAAATAATATATCTCATAAAATCTGGGGGTGTCACATTCTACCCCCCTCAAAATGAATTTCGCCCTCGAAATTCGTCGGGGTTATAAATGGTTTATTACTTGAATGTTTCTTTAATAGAAAACCACATCGTACAAAGGAATACTAAAAATTTATTTTAAAAAAGGAAGTTAGAATCATAACAGTCACCCAATGTAACTCATCACTGGATTTAAACATATGACAACATAGGTGAAAATATGGATATGGAAGAGAAATATAACCATCTACTTCTGATGAAGAGTGGTAGAGGACATGGCTATGAAAAATCCAACAATCACAAAGCCATAGATTTGTGATGATCTAAGGTACCATCTGTTTTATCAGATATAAGAGTACCAGGACAACAATTTTTTTGTTTTCAAGATCATTTCCCTAATGTTAAAGAATTTGAATTAGAAGAAATACTTATTTTATTTTGGTATCATCACATCGTTTCTCGTCCCTCGAACAATTTCCACTTCATCTATTAAAGAAATGAAGTTGAATTTGTCTTATGTGAAGTGTTGGCATATTATGAGATAGAATGATAGGTCATTCCATCTATTTCTATCACAAAAATTTTAGCACAATTTATTAAATAACGGAAGTCCATAAATGGTGAGGTTAATCATATATGGTTTCTAAAATGGAAAAATACATCAGCTATCATAGCTCTTAATAAAATAAAACTAGTTTCTACTAACCAGGGACTTCTTGTAGGCCAGTGGTAGGTGGTAAAGGCTTGTCGCACTTCAGTTGTGGGTTCGATTCCCACAGCCTTGTCCGAAATGACGGGTTGTTGCTCGTCCTGCAGGTTGTCCTTTTTCTATAATTACATCATTATGACATTCCATCAATAATATCAAAAACAGTTCTAGCCTTAAACAATACTAACTTATGTCCAACATAATTCATTTCAAATATTTAGTCTTATCCAAAATTCTTATGTCCAAGCTTATAGTATAAACAAAATAATTACTTGAAATTTCATCTACCATGCATGTGAATACCATCATTTATCCCCGATATATATTTTTGATTACATTCCAATCATGTGAATACCTAAATCATGTATTCTCTTGAAAAATGAATACCCATTGAACTATAGTGAAAACTTGAATGCTGTCAAAAGTTAACTCTTTCCACATACCAAAATCCCAAAATTTCTATATACTCAAACCATGATATCACTTTGTTCTTATATAATTCATGAGCTCATTAATACTATCAAACATTTCATTATCTCCTTAGCACTTCTTTATGCGCATATTAGGTGCTTCCCAAAAATAACTGAATAACCTTTCATTGTTACCGGTACTATTTATCATACACATTCAAAAGATAATGAAAGACAACAGTGTAACAATCCTTAGATTTCTCTATATTCCATAGTACCATGAGATTACTTATACAACATTACTCTTGATAAACATGTAATTATTCAACTACCTTCTTAAACCATTGACCGAGCTTCAAAAATTCTTTCATTTCACATATCATTTGTAGTATCTTCATCATCATCCACATAAATACTACACATATGACTATGCTGATTCTCTTTATGAGATTTCCCTTAGGGCATTGGTTTGCATAATACCCGTAAATTCCACATTTAAAACACTTAACCATTGTTGATGTCCTAGTAATACCATTATCCTTGTCCATGGTGTTAACTGAACCTTTTCCTTTAAAATTACTAGCTTTGTGTCCTTCTTTTCCACATCCAAAGCATCTTCCAGTTACTTCGAAACATTCTCCTTGATGCCTCTTCCCACATGACTTATATGAGGTAAATTAAACTTTCTTTCCTCTATGATCATCATGAAACTCCATCTTTCTCTTATTAGCTGAGTCAGGAAACTTACCAAAGCTGAGATTATTGATCATATAATGATATTGATGATTATGAATAATAACGATTTTTCACCTTCCAAATACCATTTAATTTGCTTGATCATGAATAATATCATTTCTTTGGCCATAATATTCTCCATTATCGTGAATCTTCCTATTTCCACCCATTTTCTAAAACCCAAAAACAATAGTGTGAGAGGAAAAAATCATGATAGGTAAAACAACATAATAAAGGGGGAGTAACTTCAATATCTAACATATTAGGATTAATTCTAAGATCATTACCATAATTCTAGGAATATAACCTATACTTATACATAAATTTAGGGACATCTCTAGACATACCTTAGAAATATATCTAGGGATCTCAATAAAGATTTCGCATCATAGTTTCCAAAGGTTAACTAAACCTCCATCTGATACCAACTATAGAGACCCAAATCTTGACGTACATGGACATTACATTGCTTTTGCAGAACACTTAATACATAACAAAACAGACACACAAGGACCTTAATAGTTTAGTGTCTTTGGAAACTAGGAATATAATCTTCTAATCATGGTGAAAGATCTTAAACATCTCCCATAAAGATATTCCCCTTTTTGTTACCTTACCTAAAAACCATTCTTTATATCCTGGCGAAATGAAAACATATAAAGGGTGAGATCAAATGCCCAGTAAGGGTAAGCATGGGAAAAATAAAACAAACCATATACTTTGAACTTAAAAACCTGAACATAATGTTTAAACATCAACATCTTGGTCAATGACGTAAAATATGGAAGTATATAAGGCATAAATCCTAAGGAAACATTAATCGTGATAAAATAGCATGGGAATAAAACATGTGATTGTGAAAAACATGAAGCACATGATATGATTTCCATAGTAGCAAAGTTATTGCTGCCAAGACCATCTTAGTGGACAAAGTCCCTTTCTGAATCGAGTTCACTCCCCGTTCCAGTCATGTATTACTAAACCGGATTAACGTACCGTTCTAGCCTTTTCTATCTAATGAGATATAAATCTTTACCCAATTAATTTGAGGGATATATAGGTCCCACACATCTCATAATGAAATCATTCTTACTTGTGCCACAAAATAAACATAAATCATTCATCATAACCCAAAGAAAAATAAATGGGTTTCATAAACATCATCCCATCATAACTTAATCCATATAAAACAAATGGATATAATTTCGTCATAAGAATAGTGAAACTATGTAAATCATAGAGACATTATAGTTTAAACATACACTTATGAAATAATGTCATCTTATATGGAAAATGGATTTGATAAAACACTTGAAATGAATTCTTGAGGAAAATATCGATTCTTTTTCAAAATCATTTTCTTTTCACAAAATGCCAGGAAATTTTATAATAAAAGGATTTTTTTGAAAAAATACATGAAATCTTGTAGAGGAATCTTCTTGAAAATTAGGAGTTATGAAATTGTAAAAATTATTTAATGTCATATAAGTTAAAAAAAACATTCTTCTCGTAATTTTGTCGAAAAAGTCAAATAAGTACCACGTATGGTAAAGAAAAGAAAGATTCCTTACATAACACAAAGTAAAAGTCAAATAGGGGTAAAAATGACTTCAAACATACATGGAATAATATTAAACACATTATGAAAAACATTTTATGTACATGGATGAAAAATAACACCCCAGTAAATACTTACGTATATACAATCTGAGATAAAAATGAGATTGCAAATTATCTCTTACCTTAGGTCTGATATGATTAGTACGTATCCGAACCTCCTGAAAAATTATTTAAATAATGTCATTGACTTATTAGAGAATCATATTCACGGTTATGATATCATATATGGTTTACTTATGACTTTATATTACCCGTTCTTTTGTAAATCCCATGTTTAAGCAAGGTTTTGGGTAAAATCATCTTATTTATCGTACGTGTTTGGACTTGTTGTTCTTGATGTTTTTATTACTTATATCAAGATTTAATCACTTCCAAAATGTAAATAATGATTTATATATCATATATAATCATTATATATCCAGCATATACATGTATTTATAATAGTACATATCATATGGATGTATGAAATGAAATGCACCGTTCATGGAGACGGTAAGCCGTACGTACGCATGAACGCTACATTCATTTATATCTATTATTTTAATGGAATAGATATATTATAATTCCAATATTATATCATATATAATATCATTAACTCCATCCTTTATACATCCCACATATGGCATTAACGAATCACATCACTTCGAGGGGCGGTAGTCCGCACTTCCTCAAATGATATCATCGTATTTACCCACTATGTAAACCATAAAGGCTTGATATAATTGGGATGTAAAGAAGCATAATAAATCTTAAACATAATATATATCATATATAAATACATTTCCATCATAATGGCCACCATGATAGGCGGTAGGAGAAAATCGAACAATCATCGTTTCGTGAGGCGTTAGTTTGTCATCCACAGAAACATTATGTTCTTCATCCATTAGATGGAGGTGTGTGTAATTGTAGTTCTAATCCTTCTCAGATAAACATTATAGTATATTTAGTATAATGGTGTTGTTATAAAAGAAAGTATTAAAAAGATTTTATGGGTTGGGGAAGTAGAATAAAAGAAAACAACTTAAGAGAAACTGTTACCTTTAATTTTGGTAACTTCCTTTGGATTGAACAAAAAGGACTTCTTGGAGTTCCTTCTGACTAATATAAGGCTTAAAGGGGGAGGATAGGTATGTATAGAGTTTAATTGGGCAGGGTTAGAACGATCAAAATGGATTGAGAGGTGTGTGTAATTGCATAGAAGTGGTATCCTTTTATAATGGAGAGGAGGGGCTCTTTAGGAAAGTGTGAAATCATTATTTTATTATAAACATATCTTCGGTTTCAAGAGGTCCAAAACACATTAATTTATAATATAGGATGATTCATATTCAAAATAAAATCATCCAATAGGAATTGGACAGGTTTGGAATAATATTTTAATCATTATTATCTTATTTATTTAAATCTTTTATTAATGAGGTAAATAATGCATCATTGTTGTGTCATAAATAATTTAACTTATTTGATGTCTATAAATTATAAAGAAAATACCAACATGTAGAAAATCTTTTTATCTTTCCAATTAATACTTATAGTCGAAAGGATAATTTATATAACCCCTTGTAAAAATTAATTACTAAAATATTTTTATTAATGCCAATTTTGCCTTTACATTAAATTAATTAATCTAATTTGTCATTGTCTTTCATAAGTGGCTCCATGGGGTCCCAAAATAGACCCAAGGATTTCCATGGTCTGCCATTACTCATCCAATAAGGTTTGGACAGTTGTTAAGGTAATTTTGAATTATTATAAAATTCTTTTATCCTTGAATTTCCCTATTTACTTTTAACCGTGGTAAATAAAAGTAAAAAGTTACTATTCACCAAAAAATTATTTTTATCTAATTGAACCACATTTTACTCCTTGATATTAACCGTTTCTATCGGATTTGCGAAATTCATCTCACAGAAGCAATAAAATTAGGTTTTATGAATAATTAAAAATGCCTCTAGGAAGTGGGTAAAAGACGGTGAAAAGTTCAACACAATTTTTATAAATCTAAAATTATTACAAAAAGATTCCAATGAATTTCATTGAACTTATATAAGTGTTATGTATCTAATTTGACATAAAAAAATTTTAAATCAAATAAATAATTGTTTAAATAAAAAGTCGGTTTTATCCAAAAACTCAGTGTTTTCACTATTCATCAAATACTGATGTTTTTCATAAAAATACCAAAACTTTTCCCTACTCAAATTTCGATACTCCGAATACAAAAATAAATTCCATTTTGGAAGATAAAATTTATAAAATTTCAAAAAGGGGGTATTTCTATTCATAACGGCTAGTTCATAGTAATATTATAATAATATCTCGTTTAGTGAAACCTGGTATTTCGTACTACACATGCTATCGAGGAAGGTCTTGATTGCATGTAATTCAAGCCAATTCAAGGTTGAGTGAAGTGAAATCTCCATTTCGTGTTGCATATAACATAATCAAAACTTATTTCATTTAAACATTAAACAAAATCTATATTTAATGTTGTGTAAAATAATTTCCGAAAAACGAATTTGAAATTGTGTGTAACACGATCCAAGAAAAGTGTTGTGTATACTGCAAGCTAATAATGTGTTTCATATAGTAAAATATAATCTTGGTGTGGTGTATAATAGAAGACATCAAAGAAATTAAAAATAATATATCTCATAAAATCTCGGGGTGTTACATTCTACACCCCTTAAAATGAATTTTGCCCTCGAAATTCGTCGGGGTTATAAATGTTTTATTACGTGAATGTTTCTTTCATAGAAACCCACAATATAAAAAGGAATACTAAAACTTCATTTTAAAAAAGGAAGTTAGAATCATAATAGTCACCCAATGTAACTCAAAACTGGGTATCCATATACGACAACATATGTGAAAATATGGATATGGAAGAGAAATATAACCATCAACTTCTGATGAAGAGTGGTAGAGGACATGGATATGAAAAAGCCAACAATCAAAAAGCCATATATTTGTGATGATCTAAGTTACCATCTGATTCATCAGATATAAGAGTACTAGGAAAACATTTTTTTTGTTTTCAAGATCATTTCCCTAAAGTTTAAGAATTTGAATTAGAAGAAATACTTACTTTATTTCGGTACCATCTTACCGTTTCTTGTGCCTCGAAAAATTTCCACTTCATATCTTAAATAAATGAAGTTTAATTTGACTTCTGTGAAGTGTCAGCAGATTATGCGATAGAATGAAAGGTCATTCCATCTATTTCTATCATAAAAATTAAGCACAATTTTTAAAATATACAGAAGTCCATCTATGATGAGATTAATCATATATGGTTCCTAAAATGGACTTATACTTCAGCTATCATAGTGCTTAATAAAATAAAACTACTTTCTACTAACCAGGGACTTCCTGTAGGCCAGTGGTAGGCAATAAAAGCCTATTGCACTTTAGTTGTGGGTTCGATTCCCACAGCCTTGTCCAACGCGACGGGTTGTCGCCCGTCCTGTAGGTTGTCCTTTTTCTAAAATAACATCATTATGACATTCCTTGAATAATATTAAAAATAGTTCTATCCTTAAACAATACTAACTTATGTCCAACGTAATCCATTTCAAATCATTAGGCTTATCCAAAATACTTATGTCCAATCTTATAGTATAAAGAAAACAATTACTAGAAATGTCATCTACCAATCATGTGAATACCATCATTTATCCCTGATATATCCTATTGATGACATTACAATCATGTTAATACCTTAATCAGGTATTCTCTTGAAAAATGAATACCCATTGAACCTTAGTGAAAACATGAATGTAGTCAAAAGTTAACTCCTTCCACATACCAAAATCCCAAAATTTCTATATACTCAAACCATGATATCACTTTGCCTTTTATAATTCATGAGCTCCTTAATACTATAAAATATTTCATTATCTCCATATCACTTATTTATGAACATATTAGGTGATTTCCAAAAATATCTGAATAACCTTTCCTGGTTACCGGTACCATTCTTCATACACTTTCAAAACTTAAGGAAAGACAACTGTGTAACAATCCTTAGATGTCTCTTTATTCCATAGTACCATGTGTTTACTTATACAACAATACTCTTGATAAACATGTAATTATTCCACTACATCTTTAGCCCATTGACCGAGCTTCAATAATTCTTTCATCTCACATATCATTTGTAGTCTCTTCATCAGCGTCCACATAAATACTACCCATATGACCATGCTGATTCTCTTTATGAGATTTTCCCTTAGGGTATTGGTTTACATAATGCTTGTACATTCCACATTTAAAACACTTAACCGTTGTTGATGTCTTAGAAATACCATTATCCTTGTCCATGGTGTTAACTGACCCCTTTCCTTTACAATTACTAGCTTTGTGTCCTTCTTTTCCACACCCAAAGCATCTTCCAGTTCCTTTGAAATATTCTCATTGATGCCTCTTCCCACATGACATACATGAGCTAAATTGATCTTTCTTTACTCTATGGTTATAGGTTTCCCACATTTTTTGTGACAGCCCAGGTACTTATAAGATAATTCATATTGAAATTTATTTTCCCACTTCTGTTTTTTGAATTTTGGAAAACAGACATACACGATTTCAATCAGTAATCTATTTAGAGTCTGATAAGACTAACTTAATTTTTGTGAATAGTAACATACCCTTATGAATAGTAATGGTACTCTAATTAATAGTAACCTAATTTATGATGGTATATATATAATATTTAACTAAATGAATGATATAACTATATTTTTAAATAATTAAATAATTGTCTTAAAATTATTATTTTTCAAATAAAACATCAATTTTTAAGCTAAATTTCTCATATTTAGAAAATTATTTTGATAAAATTGAGTTAAAGTTTTGATTCTACAAGTTGAAAAATGGTTGGGGTGAATTCCTTGTAATTTTTAGAAATACTTGAATTTTTGATTAATTGTGAAATACGATAATTTAAAAATTAAGCTATGTGCTTGATTTAAGGATCCATGGATGATTTTTTATTTGATTTAAGCACACTTATCTCTAACTCACATGCAAATATTACTATTTTTGGACTTGGAATCATAACTCTTTCTTGTTTTGTAGAAAAATAATAAAATAATGATTAAATTATGGGAAAACTCTTCCTCTTCACCTCTATAAATACCACCCATTTCCTCCTCTTCCTCCTACACCACTGAAGCCTTGAGTCTTGCCTATGTTCTGAAAAATACTCCTCTCAAGAACCTTACCCACTTCTAGAACCATATGGTCTCACAAAAATTCCAAATCCAAGGGCCTTAAGAAGGATCTCAAGGAGAATTGATCAAGAGGTAAACATCCTATTTTATGTTATTTATTTCCTTCTCATATTCCTTTATCTTCTTCATCATTCCGTTCCTCCCTTTATCCAAGAGTAATGAGTGATCTAGTATGTTAAATTTATAGTTTTCATCATGTTTATGGAAGATTATCCCTTATAATTATTCTCCTCTCCCACTAATTCAAGGAAATAAAACGCATTTCGTGATGTGTCGATTTACCGACATCGTGGATGATGTGATATCAATTTATTTTACTTCTTTAAATACTAGTCATGAAACCATTATTTGGTTTAACCAAGTTATAATTTATGTATTATACTTTATGTAAGGTTCTGTAATCATTTAGTATACATGATATTAAATTAAAAAACAAAATGAGTTTGTTATTATCAAAGAACCACCCAAATGATTTATACGAACATCATTAATGTTTTAACTAATAAATCGTCCTCATGTAAGGTTTGAAAATTATAAATGGTATAATTCAAGGTTAAGGAAACATGAAAATACCATTTCATTCTACTTCTGGAGTTTCTCTTACATTTGACTTGAGAATCAATTACGAACCGCTCATGGAAACCAATTAATGCAAGCACACCAAAGAATGGAATTAACAAAATATTATTAAATAATGGATGGAATTGTGTTATAAAATGATCATGAAAGGTGTTATAAACATGAATATATTTCTTTAAAATATTAATGAAACTATTTTAACCTTAATACAAAAATGATTAAACACATTTGACTGAAGTTGAACCCAAGTTAGGGGATCCTCCCTTTCTCACTTTTATTCATGAATCACCCCTATGTTATGATCTTTAATTTTTACTTCCTAATACTGGTGTATGTTTTCACAACTCCCCCATAATTATCTTATGATATATTAATTATGAGATACTCTATTTCTATCTCATTAATCTCTCCCATGTACATCCATTAACATGCCAATATTTCGTAAGTGGATTATAAACCCAATTTCCATTTTTTGGGTTAACCTTAAAATTCAAAGGTTATTATCATGATAATATGACTTGTGAAATTTAATTTGATTATATTATGTTTTATTATGTGTACTTACAGTATATATAGATAATTCATTCATTTAATCAATTCTCTCTTCAATGTTAAGGTATTCGTAAAGAACATTCCTCTTAAGTCCTTTTAAATGTCTCATTTATGAAATAAAAAGAAATTTTTGTTTTTATTTATATCATTAATGTTACCTTATTTTTTTGATGATTTATTTATATAATATCTCCATTATATGTTTTCATAGATATTTGTTCAATATATGATATCATTATTGTGTGTGTGAGGTTTATATTCTAAAACTTTTTTATACGAAAAAGGGTATTTGAAATTGTGATTTTGTTTTTCTCAAGGGTCTAAATGAGTTATGAAGTGTTTTATAAATAATATGTTCCTTGGAAATTATTTTTGTTGGGTTGATCTGATTATAGCTCAATATATGTTGGGTTGATCCCATTATAACACAAGATATGATGGGTGAGCCCCATTACAGCCCTCCAATGCATTGGCTACTCCAAAGATGGAAGTTGACTGAATGTTTATTACATGTGTGATGGTGAATGTAAGAGTGATATGGTAAGTATGTACTATGTAAACTGCATGATGTTTCTATGCTTATGATTTTTTATGATTGTGTGTTTTTTCTGGTTTTTTTGTTACCACTTGACTAACGGTTTCTTTCATTATATCCCTTACTGATTTTTGTGCTCATCCCGAGATTTTAAAATGTTTTTCATAGGATATATGTATGGGTAAGAGAAATAAGGGAGTAATGATGAATGATATGGGTTTTTTTAATGAAATCATGTTTTAAGTTTTAATGTTCTATATTTGGAAAAAAATTGATATTTATTTTAGTAGTTTATTCTTTGTATGAATGTGATATGTTATATATGCAGGATATCCTAATTATCTAAAACTATAAACCCCAAAAGATATTAAATGTGTAATAATGTTTGTTCTTGACTATAATTCAAGATTAATTAAGGTTTTAGGGTTAGATCCTTATAGTTGGTATCAATGGATGGTTTAGATAACTTTAGGTCTTAGAATGATGTTAATTGAATACCAAAAATGATTTTAATTTATATTTGATTTAAAATTATATAACATTAAAAGATTACCATATTTCTTTAACTATGATATTTCTGTTTAGAATGGTTTTCGGTAGAAGAAACAGGGAAGTTGATGTAAGAAGGAACCGAGAGGCTGATACCTATCCGAATTTGCAGCCACGAATGGTGGGAATCGGAACTGACTAGTTTCTGAAAGCAATGGAACAGTTAACTCAGGTGCTAAATGGTGGTGGTTGTAGAGACCCATATCGTGAAATACATGGAAATTACAATACTTTTTCAGAATTCTTAATACATAACAAAAACAGACACACAAGGACCATAATAGTTTAGTGTCTTTGGAAACTCGAAACGTAATCTTCTAATCGTGGTGAATGATCTTCAACATCTCCCATAAAGATCTTCCCCTTTTGGTTTTCTTACCTAAAACCTTTATTTAAATCCTGGGGAAAATAAAACATATAAATGGTGAGCTCAAATGCTCAGTAAGGGTAAGCATGGATAAAATACAAAAAATCATATACATTTTAACTTAAAAACATGAACATAATGTTTAAACATCAAAATCTTGGGCAATGACATAAAACAAGGCAGTACATAAGTCATAGATCATAAAGAAACATTAATCATGATAAAATAGAATGGGAATAAAACATGTGATTGTGGAAACCATTAAATTCATGATATGATTTCCATATTATCCAAGGCATTGCTGCCAAGACCATCTTAGTGGACAAAGTCCCTTTATGAATCAAGTTCACTCCTCATTCCAGTCCTGTATTACTAAACTGGATTAACTTACCATTACAGCCATGTCTATCTCATGAGATATAAATCTTTAACCAATTCATTGGTGGGAGATATAGGACTCACCCATCTCATAATGAAATCATTCTTACTTGTGCCACAAAAAAACATAAGTCATTCATCATAACCCAAAGAAAAAAATGGGTTCCATAAACGTCATCCCATCATAACATAATCCATATAAAACAAATGGATATAATTTCATAATAAGAAAAGTGAAACTTTTTAAATAATAGATACGTTATACTTGAAACATACACAAATGAAATAATGTCATCTTATATGGAAAATGGTTTTGATAAAACACTTGAAATGAATTCTTGAGGAAATTATCCTTTCTTTTTCAAAATCATTTTCTTTTCACAAAACGCCATGAAATTTTAAAATAAAAGGTTTTTTTTGAAAATATACATGTAATATTATAGAGGATTATTCTTGAAAATTATGCATTATGAAATCATAAAAATCAGTTCATGCTGTATAAGTTAAAAACACATTCTTCTCGTACTTTTGTTGGAAAAGTCAAAAAAGTACCACGTGTGGTAAAGAAAAGAAAGATTACTTCCATAACACAAAGTAAAATTCAACGAGGGTAAACATGACTTTAAAAATACATGTAATAATATTAAAAACATTATGAAAAAAAATTTATGGACATGGATGAAAAATATAACCCCAGCAAATACTTATGTATTAACAATCTCAGATAAAAACGAGATTGCAAATCATCCCTTACCTTAAGTCCGATATGATTCGTACGTATCTGAACCTCCTGTATAATGATTTAAATAATTTAATTGACATATTATAGAGTCATATGCATGGTTATGATATCATATATGGTTTAATTATGAATTTATATTACCCGTTCTTTTGTAAACCCCATGTTAAAGCAACATTTTGGGTAAAATCATCTTATTTATCGTACATGTTTGGACTTGTTGTTTTTGAGGTTATTATTAGTTATATCATGATTTAATTACTTAAAGAATGTAAATTATTATTTATATATCATATATATTCATTATATATCCAGTATATACATGTATTTATAATAGTACATAACATATGGAGGTAAGAAATGAAATGCACCGTTCATGGAGACGGTAAGTCGTACGTACGCATGAACGAAAATTTAATTTCTATTTTTTTATTTTAATGGAATTAGTATATTATAATTAAATTATAATATCATATATAATATCATTAACTCGATCCTTTATACATCCCACATAAGGCATTAACGAATCACATCACTTTGAGGGGGCGGTAGTTCGCACTTCCTCAAATGAGATCATCGTATTTACCCAATATGGAAACCATAAAGGGTTGATATAATTGGTATTTAAAGAAGTATAATGAAATCATAAACATAATATATATCATATATAAATACAGTTCCATCATAATGGCTACCATGAGAGGCGGTCGGAGAAAATTGAACAATCATCGTTTCGTGAGGCGTTAGTTTTCCATCCATAGAAACATTATGATCCTCATCCAATAGATGGAGGTGTGTGTAAGTGTAGTCAAAATAATTCTAATAAAAACATCCTATTATATTTTGGATACTGGTTTTGTTACAAAATAAAGGATTAAAAAGTGTTTAGGGGTTGGAAAAGTAGAATAATGGAAAAAAACATAAGAGAAACGGTTACCTTTAATTTGGGTAACTTCCTTTAGATTGAACCAAAAATACTTCTTGGAGTGTCTTCATACTAATGTAAGGCTTCAAGGGATAGGAGAGGGATGTAGAGAGATTAATTTTTTCAGAGTTTGGACGAACCAAATGGCTTTAGAGGTGTGTGGAATTGTATATAAGTGGTATCCTTTTATAATGGAGAGGAGGGGCTCTTTAGGAAAGTGTGAAAACATTATTTTATTATAAACATATCTTGGGTTTCAAGAAGTCCAAAACACATTAATGTCGAATATAAGATGAATAATATTTGAAATAAAATCATCCAATAGAAATTGGACGGGTTTTGGATAATATTTTATTCATTATAATCTTATTTATTTAAATCATTTATTAATGAGGTAAATACTGCATCATTATTCTGTCATAAATAATTTAATTTATTTGATGTCTAAAAATTATAAAACAAATACCAACATGTAGGAAATCGTTTTATCTTTCCAAATAATATTTATAGTCAAATAGATAATGTATATAGCCTCTTATAAAAATTAATTACTAAAAGATTTTTGTTAATGCCAATTTTTTCTTTACATTAAATTAATTAATCTAATGTGTAATTGTCTTTCATAAGAGGACCCATGGGGTCCCAAAATCTACCCAAGTATTCCCATGGTCGATCTTTACTCATCCAATATGGTTTGGACAAGTGTTAAGGTAATTTTGAATTATTCTAATATTCTTTTAACCTTGAATTACCCTATTTACTTTGAACCGTGGTAAATAAAAGTAAAAAGTTACTATTCACCAAAAATTATTTCTATCTAATTGAACCAAATTTTACTCCTTGATATTAACCGTGTATCTCGGATTTTTGAAATTCAACTCAAATAAGCGGTAAAATTATGTTTTATGAACAATTTCAAAAGCCCCTAGGATGTGGGTAAAAGACGGCAAAAAGTTCAATACTATTTTTATAAATCTAAAATTATTATAAAAAGATTCCAATAAATTTCATTGAACTTATATAATTATTATGTATCTATTTTTACCTAAATTAAATTTAAATCAAATAAATTATTATTTAAATAAAAAGTCGGTTTTAACCAAAAACTCAGTGTTTTCACTATTCATCAAAAATTGAAATTTTTCAGAAAAATACAAAAAATTCACCCTAGGATAATTTTGATATTCCAAATCCAAAAATAAAGTCCATTTAGGAAGATAAAATTTATAAAATTTCAAAAAGTGGGTATTACTATTCATAACGGCTAGTTCATAATAATATTATAATAATATCTCGTTTAGTGAAACCCGGTATTGCGTACTACACACACTATCAAGGAAGGTTTTGATTGCATGTAATTCAAGCCAAGTCAAGGTTGCATGTAGTGAAAGCTCCGTTTTTAGTTGCTTATGACAAAATCAAAACATATTTCATTTAAAAATTAAACAAAATCTATACTTAATGTTGTGTAGAATAATTTCCACAAAATGAAGTTGCAATTGTGTGTAACACAAACAAAGAATAGTGTTGCGTATACTACAAGCGAATACAGAGTTGCGTATATTAAAATCTAAAAGCTCAGGGTGTTACATAAATCATCTCTATCATAAAAAATTCTGCAAGGGCATAAAGAAGATAGTGAGTTACAGAAAAAGGTAGAGTTGGTTCAAAATGGTATGTTTCCTTATTTTAATATTGATAATGATTTTGTTTTGAGGTTTGGGAAAAGATTATGTGTGCCATGTGATTCATAGTTCAAGAATGAGTTGTTATGTGAAGCTCATATTTCTCTATTTTCAGTTCATCCTGGAAGTACTATGATGTACACAGTTCTTCGGGAGTATTACTGGTGGGATGGAATAAAAAGAGATATTGTTGATTTTACGATGATTTTTTTTAGTTATCAGCAGGTTAATGTAGAGCAGAAGTTACCAAAATGGATGCTTCAGTCTTTATCAGTGCTAGAGTGGAAATGGGAAAATATATCTATGGACTTCATTGAAAGATTACCTAATACATCTTGAGGTAACAATGAAATTGAGGTTATTGTCGATCGGCTGACTAAATCTACTCATTTACTTCATATTCAAGATACTTTGCCTCCAGATCAAAATTCTAGGTCATATATTAAAGGGATAGCCAGGTTTCATGGAGTTCCCCTTTCCATTGTATCATATCGTGATCCAAGATATACGTCTAACTTTTGGAAAGGACTTCATATGTCGTTGGGTACTGAATTAATTTTTAGTGCAGCTTTTCATCCTCAATCAGATGGGCAGTGAGAACAAACAATTCAGACCTTGGAAGATATGCTATGTTATTTTTCACTGGATTACCAGGGATGTTGGGTCCACCATCATTCATTTGTTGAATTTTCATATAACAATAGTTTTCATTCTAGTATATAGATGGCTCCATTTTAGGCATTATATGGGAAGCGGTGTCGAACTCCATCTTTTTGGGATAAAGTAGGTGAAAGGAAGGTGATAGGACCAGAATTGGTATAAGAAATGGCAGAAAAAGTTCATTTGATTCTGAAGCATATGAGAACAGCTCAGAGCAGGCAGAAAAGTTATGCGGATAACCGGAGGAAGGATCTTTCTTTTGAGGTTGGTGATGATGTTTTTCTCAGAGTTTCTCCATGGAAACATGTGATGCGTTTTGGAATGAAGGGAAAGATGATTCTGAGGTTCATTGGACCATATGAAATCTGGGAGAATTTTATTGTAGTTTCTTATAGAGTGGCATTACCTCATAGTTTATCCCAAGTACACAATTGTTTTCATGTTTCATTGTTGAGAAAGTATATGCCAGATCCATCTCATGTTTTGAGCCATGAGGTAGTTCAGTTGGAAGAGAATATCTCTTATGAGGAACAACCAGTCCATATTCTTGATCATAGATAGAAAGTGTTGTGGAATAAAGTAATTCACTAGGTAAAGGTTTTGTGGAAAAAACCATTTGGTTGAAGAGGCAATGTGGGAATCTGAAAATGCTATGAGGGATAAATACCCCCATTTATTTGATAAGTGAATAAAATTGTGAGGACGCAATTCCCAAGGGGGGGGGGGAAGGATGTAACATCCCTGGTAAATAAATAAATAATACATTTTCATTTTTATTGATACTGGTGAATTAAATATTAATTTTACTTTAAAGGGGTTTCTATGTTCTATGGTGTACCCAATACGCAACAACGAGTTTCTTTGAAATCTTAGGTTGCACACTAATAATATAATATTATTATTTTAAGTGGTAGTTAACACCTAGCCATTGAATTGGTGAGAATTTATATATCTAACTAAAATATGATAGTATATGATTTTTAAATGTTTTTACATTCATCCAATAAAGGTTAGAGGCTTAAAATGTAAATAAATCTATTTTTAAGCATATTTTACTTTAAATGATCGATTTACCACCTTTTGATGGAAACCCCTATTTAAATTTAGATTTTCCCACTTTTTTATGTTTAATTTGACAAAATATAATTCTTCTTTATAATCGGGACATCAAAATTCACTTTGGGTAAAAATTTAGATTTTTTCTAGTGAAATTCATTTTTTGATGAATAGTGAAAAATACTGCATTTTAATTCAAAACTTCCTTTTAATATAATTTATTTATATGGCTAGATTATTTTTTTAATTGGTTTAAAAGTTTAATTATATTATATTTTTACCATTTAATCCAATTTCTGTCATTGTAATCAATTTCACTTTGAAATTGGACATAATCAATTGTAAATCTTTTGGTAGTTATTATTTCATAAAACCACGATTTTTGTTTTGACAATGGGAGTTAATTTTAAATTAATTGATGAAACATATATTTATTGAATTTGGTAAAATAGACATAGTTTTTGAATTTTTAATATCAAATATATCTTTGGCTGAATTTTTTGTATTTTTCTGAAAAACATCAATTTTTTAAGGATAATAAAAACACAGAGTAGTATTTAAAAAGCTGAATTGTTCATTTAAATGAAATTTTACCACTTATGTGAATTGAATTTAGAAAATACAACATAAATGGTTGTTATTAGTAAGTAAAATGTGATTAAATAAGTTGAAAATATTTTTTTGGGGAATAGTAACTTTTTATATTTATTTACCACGGTTAAAGGTAAATAGGGTAATTCAAGGTAAAAAGAATATCATAATAATACAAAATTACCTTAACACCTGTCCTAACTTTATTGGATGTGTCATTAACGACCATGGGAATCCTTTGGTATATTTTGTAACCCCATGGATCCACTGAAGACTAATAATGACACTTTATTTTAATTAACTTAAAGTAAAGGAAAAAATGACACAATCAAATGTCTTTTAGTAAATCAATTTTTAAAATTGGTTATATAATTTATCTTTTAGACTATAAATATTCTTTGGAAATATATAACTATTTCATACATCATGTTATTTTTTTTAATTTTAGACATCAAAAATAAAATTATTTATGACACAATAATGATGCAGTGTTGACCTCATTAATAAATTATTTAAATAAATAAGATTATAATGATTAAAAAATATCCAAAACCAGTCCAATTATTATTGGATAATTGTTTTTAGACTATGAGTCATATTATCGTCTACTTGAATGATTTTTGGACCCTTTGAAACTGAAGATAAGTTTATAATAAAATAATGGTTTCAAACTTTCCTAAAGAGCCCCTCCTACCCCTTATTAATGGAAACCACTTTTATAAAATTACCCACACATCTCAAAACCCTTGTATCATCAACAATATTCCCAATTAATTTCCCTATATCACTATCCTCTTTATAGAATTCTTACCTTTGGTAGAATTCCCTCCAAGCAATCCTTTTTTTAAACCAAAGGGAGTTACCTGAATTAAAGCTTAAGATTTCTCTTAAATTATTTTATTTTATTTTACTTCTCAAACCCCTAAAATCTTTTCATTCCATTCTTTTATAACAACACCAGTATCCTAAATATACTATTATTTTGTTATGATAAGGATTAGAACTACACTTACACACACCTCCATATAATAGTTAAAAAACATATAGTTTTTGTGGATGGAAAACTAACGCCTCAAGAAACGATGATTGTTCAATTATCTCCTACCACCTCTCATGGTGGCCATTATAATGGAAGTTTATTTATATATGATATATATTATGTTTATTTTTTCTTTATTCTTCTATAATTTTTCATTTATAGAATACCATTATGGTTTCCATAATGGGTAAATGCGATAATTTCAATTTAGGAAGTGCAGACTACTGCCCCGTCAAAGTGATATGACTCGTTAATGCCTTATGTGGTACATATAAATGATAGAGTTAATGATATTATATATGATATTATACTTGAATTATAAAATAACTTTTTATTATTATGTTTTAACTCCATTAAAATAAGAAATATAAATGAAAGTAGTGTTCATGTGTATGTACGGCTTATCGTCCCCATGAACAGTGAATTTCATTTCATACCTCCAAATGATATGTACTAATATAAATAATAACATATACTGGATATATATGATATATATGATATATAAATCATGAATTTAATTATGGTTATAATGAAATTTTTACGACATGAAAAACTTGAAATTATAAGAAGTTCATTTTTGACTCAAGTACCAAATATCGAAAATATGACAATTATTAACTTAAATGATTATATAATGTTTATAACTTGGTAATAAGTGATATAAAAGTAACAATAAACTTGAAAAATGTTTTTAATAAAGTATAAATGAAATTTATTTTATTATTTGGAAAATTAAAGAACGAACGGTTCAAGTCGTACATGAAGTAATGGAACTTCTTAACCCAATTTTCATTATTTGGGTTGATCTTATCTACCTTATTTATGTAATTATTTGATTATCTGTGAAATTAATTTTTATATCTTATCATGTATTTATACATTCTTTATGTTTTCTTATAGTGAATACACATAATCAATCTATTTTATTTACAAAATTATCTATGTATGGGGTTACGTCTCAATCTCCTTTAATTGAGGCATATTTTGATAATATATACCTTCTTCTTTTATACGGTGTATAATAAAACCCTTTGACTTTTACATTCATTCAAAGGGAATATTTTTTTATGTATAGTTTTACTAAATGACAAAATGAATGTTTGTAACGTTTGCGGTGACAATGACCTCTCTACCACCTTAATCGTTAGTTGGCTTCCTCTATAAGCCTTATTGATTTTTTTAAATGAAACCCCTTATTCTGTGTTTTGATTTTTTGGTATTGAAAATGGTTTTTGAAATTTATTGATTATTTCAATATTGTGAAATTTCTTCTTTTGATTTAAAATTAAATTTTATTAGTGAAATTTTTATATTTTCAATATTTTATGTGTTATGATTTAATAATGGTACTTATACATTTGATGGGTGGTTACGTGATAAACCAAATGAAAGGTGGTACCGTGATAAATCAGGAAGGGTGGTTACTTTATAACCTCCAATGCATTGGGTTTGGAAGTCATATATATGGCTTTACCAATTAGTGATATGTGTGGAAGTCGACCGTAGGGTTATTCCATTTAAGTATTTTTATGTCCCAAGTTATCTTTATATATTATGTGTTCTTTCTAAGGGTTTTATGGTAATATTTTGGTTACAAAATGGTAATAAATGATCTTTTATTCTATGAAGAGTATTTAATACTTCATAAAGGATAAAATTATTACTTATTGTAATGTATTCATGGTTTACTTGTTGTTTTGAAAAACTAATAGTTTTCATTCTTTGTATATCCTTTACTGAGCCTTTTATGATCATTCCATGTTTTTAAAATGTTTTTCACATTAGATAAAGAGAAATAGGGTCATGGATTAGATCATGGAAAAGTCATGTTGTCTAAGACATGACTCTTTTTTTCAAGAGTTTTTATTTTGTGAAAAAAATTAAAACTGAGTAAAATTGTCTACTTTGTATTATTTTGAGATGTAATGTAATAGCTATGGCCTAACTCTCTAAAACTCTAAACCTGAAAAGATACTCAATGTGCATTATTATTTTAATTCAATATTTTGTAATTTTTAAGGCCAGGTTCTTATAGGGTATCTCCTTTTCCAACCAACTCCTTGAATAATAATGGTGTCCCCTTATTGCTCAAGGAATTCCTTCAAGAATTCATGGATGTATGATGTTTTAAAACTATTGTAAGGTTGAAAATTTACATTGAAAATAGGAACCTTATATACAATTCATTATTTAATTTAGGCCATGTAATAATCATGCCTTTTAAAAATTTCATTACAAAATTATGTTACCTTTCATTAGTCTGAAAATCTATAAAGAGGACATGAAACCATTTTAAATTTTAATTACTTATTCATTTATGTTTTTCATTCCTTTACCACCCATTATGCATGGAAAGGTGAGATACATACATGAACCTATATGATATTAAATCATCATTAACTATGCCAAGGGATGTCTATAAATATAATTTACATTGAACATTATAAAGGTACAATAACTACATAGAACACTTTCCTTAGAAGGGTCACATGATAGATATAGTGTTTTTATCCATTTATCAATTAACAATTCAATCATTTAATTAAACACAAACCTTTATCAAGGTTAACTAAAATCACACTCGAACAGTGGTGTTGCGAAACCCACATGAGTCCCAAGGCAGAATTATGGAAGCACCCTATTTTGGGTGGTATGCGTTGAGTTATCAACCTAAAATTACAAGGTATATATGTATTGAAAGGGATATAGATTACGAGCATAATGATTATAAATATGTCATATTAATTTAAGAGGCAATGTCTGATGAAATCTGCATGTTCACAACGTTGACAGTTTATAAAATGGAGAGACCCGATGTATGAGTCATATACCACCTACCTTATGCCTATAGCACTCTCCTAATGCAATATCAGCCATTATTTTTCCTTTTATCAAACGGAAATAAAGAATTCATTCAATGACCTGAAAACAGGGCATAATATCTCACACAAAAATAGCACAATCGAAATAAAGAAGAACAAAAAAACGAGCCTAAGGATTGAATAACTTAACTAGATGAATCCAACGAAATAAATAATTCTTCAATTATAAATTGAATAAAGTAGATATTGAGGAAACTATATGAAAGTGGTTATGGAGCTCATGTAGGAGTAAAAGAGATACCTCCTACCATGAAAAGGAAGAAATATATAATATTGGTAAGATTATAAACCATTAAGGTAATTTTATTAATTTTACCCCAAAAATATAGGTCCCACGGTTCAGCCACACAATTGGCCAAACCATGAACCAACCATTCACATGGAACTGTTTCATGTGGGCCCAGCTTGGTTAGGCCACACAATATAAGAAACCATGTTCCAACCATACTATATAGCTATGCCAAAATTTGAAGACCAGCACCATGAGAATATGACCGTGGAATGATGGTTTTATCAAAACATACGGTCCCATTCATCCCACTTTCTTATACTCACATGGTTTGGGAAAATGTGCATACTAGCTCACTTTATTTATACTAACCATGTATCCCAGTCCATAGAAAAACTAGATTCTAATAGTTTTTCCTATTAAAGGATCTCATCCCTGAGTTCGCCTTCAAAGGGTTGAAAGACACTATTAGAGAATAATTCCAGCCACTAGGCAGATATGTTGTCCTCATGCATCCTAGGTCTCATATTGTTCCCAGTTGTATTCCATAACACCCATACTAAAGGGATAGATATGCCTTAGAGAGCCTTTATTCGTTGGTCAACGATGCGTATTGGATAATCCTCAATTGAACCATTAGCATTTAACTCATCATTCCCAAGATCAAAAGTATTAGACATGTTAGCATGATATCAGAAAATATGTAAAACATAAAAGTTTCGTTCATGGTAGGGTACCTATGATGTAATAAAAACTGATATTCTATCATCCTGAATCGATCCATAATCTTAAGAATCCCTATAAAATGAGGTGACAGCTTCCGTTACCTGTGTATCTATCTATCAACAAGTCTAGGCCATACCTGTATGAAAACATGATCTTTGATATCAAACTAAATAGGTCATTGATAGTGATCCACAAAATATTTTAGTCTAGGCTTATTAGTAGGAATACGCTTCCTAGTCAGCTGAACCTACTTTGAAGTGTCCTATACAAGACAATGACCTAGTATTCCTACCTCTTCTGCATTTATATAGCATAGGGGTGATGTGAATGGCCCCACATACAAGGCCTCATAAGGATCCATATAAAATATCTCCTTTATTGAGGAATAAATCAATGATATGGATATTATTCTCCCCAAAACCACTGAATTCAAGGACACATTCTCGTAGCATGCCCTTAAAAATGGGTATCGTATATTATGACTAGCCATCAGTCTAAGGGTGAGACATTCTTCTCATAAGTACATATATATCCATAGATATCTACAACCAAAACCAAAACCTCAATGTGAAATGAGAATATGTAACACCCCAAGCTTCCAGGGCACGCTTCTCTTTGAATAATACAATAGCATGTGTTGTACGCAACTTTGAGTTCTAACACACCACAACCAATCAAACTAGCCATTATGAATAGTAATAACCACTTTTAGAAATTTTATAAATTTTATATTTCAAAATTGACTTCATTTTTGGATTCGGAATATCAAAATTATCCTCGGGTAAATTGTTGGTATTTTTCTGAAAAATTTCTATTTTTGATGAATAGTGAAAAACACTGAGTTATAGTTTAAAACCGAAATTTTATTTAAATAATTATTTTTTTAATATAAATTTATTTTAGGTCAAAATAGATACATAATACCTATATATGTTCAATGTAATTAATTGGTGTCAATTTATAATAATTTTAGATATATAAAAAAATTGAACTTTTTACCGTCTTTTACCCACCTCCTAAGGGTATTTGAGAATTTACATAAAAATTAATTTTATCGCTTATGTGTGTTGAATTTCAAAAATATGAGAGACACGGTTTGTATAAGTAAGAAAAATGTGGTTTAATAAGATGAAAATAATTTTTGGTGAATTTTACTTTTTACTTTTATTTACGACGGTTAAAAGTAAATAGGGTAATTAAGGGTAAAAATGATATTATTAATACCCTAACACATGTCCTAATTTTATTGGCTAAGTTTAATTCAACCAAAAACAGCCTTAGGAAAAACATATGATCCTTTAGGTCCACATGGATTAGATTAGGACATTTATTATTATTTAATTCAAAGAAGAGTTAAAAGTATTAATTTCAATGTTTATAACTAAACCATTTTTAATATAGGGTTACACATAAAATGAATTCGACTATAACTATTAATTAGAAATATAAATATATTTCCTCTATAATGGTATTAAATTTATATTTTTTATACATTAAATAATTTAATTTATTTATGACACAATGATGATGCAGTAATTAACTAATTAATGAAATATTGAAATAATTGATATTATAAATATCCAAATAAAAGTAATTGGAGGCTTTTTATGAATTCCAATTATTTTCTAGGTTAACATGACATGTGGGGGTTGGTTAGATGAATTTTGTTCCAAGTAATAATGCTTTTATGAAATTAGAAAAAACAAAATACCAAATAGTGTCAAAATTGACATAATAGAGTTTTTAAAACAAATATTATATTATTAATTGATATTCTATTCCTAAAATTATATGGCTCGGAAATAAGACATATAAAATTATAGGTGTATCATTAATAAACCACTTGGGGTTCTATTGGAAGTATATAGTAAGTATATTAACCATATAATATTAAAATACAAAGAGACATGGTAAATATCAAACTATTTAACTAAGAGTTAAATCTAAAAGATAAGGTTAATATAGTTACCCAAACCTATCTAAAACCTATTGGTTGATTTGTTTTTGACACATCCCCAACTTATCCTTTAAATAATTTATTTTTTAGCCATTAGAAACGGAATATTATTTTATTATAAAATAATATTTCTACATTTTCCTAAGGTTCCCCTCCACCTTCTTATAAAAGGACACTCCCCCTTCTCTATAATTCACACCTTCAATGCCATTTGGCTCGGCCAACCCCTGCATAAATACCCTATCAACTGTTCTACCTTAATCATAGAGTACTTACTTTAGTCATAAATCCTACCTAAGGATCCCTTTTGATCAAATAAAAAGGAAGAACCCGATGAAGAGGTAAATATTTCATAACCTCTTTCAAATTCCTTTCTTCTTCCACTTCCCCTTTATTTGTTGTTTACATTATAAAATAATAACTCTAGTATATTTTATATACTGTGATATTATTATAAATATGGTACAACCATATTCATTATTCTATCCATCCTTTTAATTACATGTCACCATACATGTGTACGTACGACTTACTGTCTCCGTGTCGGGGTGTAATAGTTATTCAATATATTATTATTTGGATGGGTATAATAATGATTTGTAATTGATGTAAATAATAAATATAACATGATAATGATTCTGTATATATTATATAACATCCAATTATATATTATTTTATTATCAAAATAATGATATTGTCACTCGTGTGTACGTACGGATTACCGTCTCCACGAACGTGATGAGATTCAATCTCCATCGTATCCATTCAAGACTAATTTTCATTAGATGATTAAAAATAATGTTTAAAGACTCAATATCATTATGAATATGAATAAGATCCATCCTATCCACAAAAAACATTATTTACGTAACAATGCATATAAAGGAAAACGAATCAGTTAACACCCAAAATGACGATAATACTAAGATATTATTAACAATGCAATGTTAAAAGGTCATATATGATATCATATTAAGGTATATGATTATATTATAATTTAATAACAAGTATTTCACCATGATACAGGAGGTTAACCTACCCTTGACCAAGGAAAAGTACAAGGTAAGGGTTAATTCTACAATCTCTTTATTATCTGAAGATGTTTATACGTAATTATATACTGGGACCTCTTTATCATCCACATCTATGTTTCTTAAAAAATTATTTCAAAGCATTTTTACTATTTAATAGACAATGGTTTAAGTTCATTAATACCCTTAATTGAACTTATATGTTTTTAATGGAATATTTCCATCATTTTCCAAACAAGTTACTTTATGACCTTTTTGATAAAATTAAGGTAAGAATGTTTTTTAACATATACGACGGGTGCAGCTATTTTCCATCGTTATAACATCATCAAATATTCCCTTACAGGATTATAAGAATATTTTCAAAATAAATTTTTTCTTAAATGATTTCAAAATATAAAGAGATATTTCTCTAATTTTTTTTTGATTTCATCTATGTCAACATCCTTTGATGGATTTTAAACTTATTTGAAGTTGATTTATTATGATACAAAAACATAAATTTTGTATTGAAGGTTTTGTGATATGTTTGATTCTGGATGTGTTATTTTTACACCGTTCATAGTTTATGGATAAAGTATTGAGATTTCATATGCTAGTTTTATTATGAATGTTTATGTTAAGTTTAAACCTTTTCATATGAGGGATGCATTGGACTAAGTATGTGACGGGTGGAGCCTGCTATAGCTCACTGATGCATCAGTATGTCTCATGAGACAAACTAGTGTTTTGGCACAAGGCCTTGAAAAAATCTTATTTGTAGTCTTGGCAAAAGGCCTTGACTATGTGGTTATGAAATTATGGAATTATGCATTCCATCATTATGAAAATGTCTATTGATATTTAATGTGATTATTTAACTAGTAGAATATCCATATTAATAATCAAATAGGATTTTTTGATTTTATCTTTGTCATATTATAACAATGTTCAAGTTTAAAAGGCTTTTGTTTTAGTCTTATACATTGCCTTAAATGTTTCTGCTTATCTATGAATTTTTTTGCTATATAATTATCCTTACTAAGCATCTGATCTCACCCCTTTTTATCTTTTATTTTTTCCAGGATGTGAAATAAGTATATTCTGACTGACCCGTATGGATAGTCTATGGGATCTCAGTGTTGTCGATGGAGACAATGTTATTGTAGTTTTCCTTTTCATGTTGTAATGTAAACATTATGAATGTATCTAGTACTTCCAAGGCTATTAATCAAATCGGTATTTCAATACTTGATCTTTTATGATCAATCCAATGATACGTTATAATGCACTAACACTAGGCTTCTGGGGTCGGGGCATTACAAAATATCTATCTCGTCATGATAGTTCATGGCACCCCATGTAGTCTTATAATCTCACATACATACAATGTTCACATATCATTACCTAATAAAGAATCCTTGATAGAAAGGAAGTGGGAAACATTCTTTTCTTAATCCCTGACTACCAAAATTGTGTTTCTACCTCTAGAAGATCATGGTAAGATTACTAAAAAATCAATAGAAACATCTTCTCATTTCCATTATGGTAATATAAAAAATGGTAACAAGTAGTCATGTTGTTGGTACTTAGTCTTCACCTAATGAGAAGTGGAACACCTAGTTATAAAACCTGGTATCTGAGGCTGCATACTAGACCACCATTTCTAGAATCGGATATCTCATTACATTTTGGGGATGATTGGTTGAACTTCACACAATGAGGTGAGGGACTACTGCATCAGTTCCTCGCTCATATTTATAGGAACCTAGAAACTCCCATGTATACATATAATGTCATCTCTATTGACAGACCAATCTGAATTTTGTTCCTCACCAGTACTACTCTCCCCAAGAACAAACTCCATTGGATCTGAAAACTACCTTATCTTTAACTTATCCAGTAGATAATAGGTAACTTTCAAGTCTATAAGACAAGAACACTCGTGAATATAATGAAACTATATATGCAACTTATAAAATAGGGCTATCAAATTAGATTCATCATTGGATTCATGTAATGCATGTTCCTCATCTTTCTTACCCAGCTTATATGTTACTGCATAGCCCTTTCCCAGTGTGTAGGTAAGCATAAAATTTAAGGACTAATGATATTTGACCCATATTTATTGTCTAATATTCACGTTATGCTATGAAAATACATATTTTAGGCTCTTGTGGTTTGTATATACCAAAAAGTTCTCAGAAATTAGATAGTGTCTCTAGAAACACAAGTCATAAACAATATATTCTAGCTCAATATCATGCATTGAGTAATTTATCTCATGACACCTATACTACTGAGATCTTTACATAAGGAATATATCCTCTTAAATAATTAAATCTCTTATCCCTATGTCCATTTCATTACAGAACAATATATCACCTCTTCTAAGAACATTAAGAATTATAATTGGTGTCAAAACAAGCCTCCCTTTCATTTACTAAACTGATTTATCACATGATTTTGACCATAGGAACATTTGAGACTTCTAATTAAAACTTGTAATAGGTGAATCAAGGCGTGATATGTTATGTATGAAATTATTATAATATCATTAAAACCATTAAAAACTATATATGTCAAACATATTCTATGGATTCTTCTAGAAAACCACAACACTAACCTTATTTGTGTCAACAGAAACTCTAGATTCTGAGATAATATGTCCAAATATGTGAAATTTGTTAATCTAGAAGAGTAACATATAAAGATAAGATTGCATTTTATGCCCTCTTAGTTTATTCAAAATTATCTCAACATTTTTAGCATGTTTTCTCTATGTGTGAGAATACACTAAGATGTCATCCACAAATACCATTAAAAATGAATCCAAATAGGGGTGGAAACCCTATTCATCAAATACATGAAAATAATAAGCATGTTCATAACACTTAATGGAATTACTAGATACTCATACAAACCAGAAATTCTATGAAAATATGTATGAGGTATGTATGAAGGCCTAACAGGCACCTAATGATAGACCAATCTCAGATCGATCATTAAAAAGACCTAGCTCCATATATATGGTTAAATAGATCATTTATCATAGGAAGTGGATATTAGTTATTAACCATAAGATGGTTCAACCATCATTAATAGATGTATATCATAAGATTCCCACCCACCTTTTTGGTGAAAAGAATGGGTGAACCCTAAGTGGAAGTACTGGGTCAGATCAAACCATTAGACATTAGATCCTCCAACTGTCTCTTGAGATCCTCGAGCTTAAAAGCTACAATCCTATAAAGAGTAATGGACACTAGATCTACTCCTTTAATGAGCTTAATGGTAAAATCTACTACATTTTCTTAGGAGGTAAGCTATAGAAATCATTGGGAAAGATATCATGAAACAATCTACTACGGAAGGGAAATTTTCATAAGTATTCCATTAGAATTTATGATTAGACTAAAAATAATGGATGTCACTCCACCTATCCCATTATTCTCTACCCCTGATCTATCTGTTTGGACATGTCAATATCCCTTGTGTGGAAAATGTTTCCCCTCTAGTGATGAAAATGATACCCTGTGGTGATAGAAGTCCACATATTCATGATAGATAACGAACCAGTCCATCGATAGAATGACATTGAATCCAATCATCCTGAGGAAAAATTGGACCTATAAGATGGGATAACTACCTACCTATAGGGGACAATCACTTTAATGGTGTATTCCCTCATACTGTACTCCAAATGGTGTGTCTAGGGTCATCAACCCACAATAATATTGATTTTTTAATAGGGACTTTCCATGGTTGATAAATAGAAAAATTAGTGTGATGAACCTAAATCGAATAAAATAGATACAATAGTAAAGGCTACTAAAATAGTATCTCATATTATAGATGTTTTTTCACTCTGATTCTATGGTATTTCTAGTAAGGCATGAAAATTTACTGATCCTCATACCTATGCTACAAATCTAATACCTTATTTGGTCCTCTTTTCTGGTAATAATAATCATAATTCAAGATACAATCTTCATGACATCCTCCTCATCCAGTCCTATCTGTGCTACCCCAACTTACTACCTTGCAGGGTGCAACTGATCCCACTATTGAAAGAGGATCTGGTGTAGATCCTCTTCCACTAAATTCATATATAAATTTTAAATATAATCTCTTAAGATACCCCATACATCCACATTCTTAATAATCCATAGGGTCTATATCACATTGAGGATTCAAAATCCCCTACCATCCACATTTATGGAATATAATGGATCTGCTAATGTGGTTACTCTGAATGCCACTCCTATGAATAAAAAACTCAATGTAAATTTTCCTTCTACTAGAAGAACTACTGGCATACCTCGACACAGATCCTTTTTACCCAGAACTATCACCTTCCCTCTGGTTTCATTTAGTGAAAGGATATTGATTGAAAATCTCAAAAATGATAGGTAGGTGAAATACATTCACCAGAGTATGGATGGATTACCTAATCCCATCCTTGAATCATCATGAAAGTTATAGTGCATCAATAAAAATTAGCGGTGAAAGGTGATTCAACTCAGAAAAACATGCTAAATAATCCATGACAGACATAACACCCTACTCTAGGTGCATGAAATCTCTAGTTTTGTCATCTCTCATCATATGAGGAGAGAAGTATCCATTGATGGAAGTCCAAAAATCATCCCAAATCATGCCATAATAATTACCATCCTGAGTAATATCATCCCACCATTGCTTGGATGAATCACAATGTATGCTGGTGGGAAGCATGACCCTCCTCTCTAAAGGCATCTATATATGATCAATAATATATAAGATGGCATCCAACCAAGACTCAAATACCTTTGGACCACTGTACCATGAAAATAGTGGAGGATAATTTTATTGGAAATCATGTTTCAGATCATCCATAGTAATTTCTAGGTATGGAGCACCCTTCATGGACTGCATCAGACATATAGAAAACTCATGAAGAAGAGATTTAGTTCCCAAATCATTTATAGCAGGCGAGGCCTCAGGTGGAACTCCTGGTGGTAATACAAGCATCTCAAGGCACACCATATTCTAAACATGGTATTCACCACCCTACGGGTCCATGAATCAATGTAATTTTCATAGAATAGCTCTAGAAAAGCCTATCACATGCCTCATATTAGGATTTATAATTCGATAGAAACTCTAGATGCAGACGTATATAATAAAAAGAGATCACTATCCAATTTAATACCATGAACTATCTTCTTAGAAGTCTAGGGTATTTTTAAGTGTCCATTATTTATTTAAAATGGTTCTAGTAGATAAAGGTTTAATCACATATTGCGTCTTCATTTAATGGAAAGAAATTTATTTTATAAGTCAAAATTCACATTTAAAGTTACTCTTTTATTATATACATATAACAGTGTTTGATTAAATGTATTGTCATTCCAAGTGAATAAGGTCCCATTAACCTTATCACTAAAGGTTACACCCTTTTAATTTCTATTTCACCTCGTATATATTCTGTCTCAAAATGTAAGAGGTAATATTCAACGAATCGACTCTCTAAATTACTCATTACAGTCCCTATGTCTCATACAACTATCTAATTGAAACTATTGTCCACTCAATCATAGCCAACGAGCTTCTCATCTAACAAGAGGTACACACCTCACATGGGTAAAAACTCACTATTTAATATTCCACCATCAATTTATATATATAAACACTATTTAGATTATTACTTACACAATATATTACCAAATACTTACCCTATAAAAAAAGTTATCAACATAGGCATATAAAAAAACAATGGATAACTCAATAATCACATTCAACACAAGGTATGAAATTAGTTAAATGCACATATACTGCATGTAATATGCATAGAATGTGAATTCTGGGTGCCTATAATGATACATGATTGATGTTTCCTTTCCCTCATCCCATCTTGCTATAGATATGTTGGGAAAAAATCCCTCAAGGTAACATTGAAGTATTTTTTGGGTTGATTGTGTTTGTTGAAAAAGCAGGTTTTCATGGATATTTGTCGAGTTCCCATGAAGTTGTTGACAATCCTTATTGAGAAAGAATGATGAAAAAGGAAAGGACGATCTGGAGGCGGTACAAAAGAGCAGTACAAGGTGGTGTCGTTTCCCAGTGTTTGCCAAATTTTTGGGGTCCAAAATTTGGAATTTAGTGAGCATCGCGAAAAGTGGATTTCCATGAAGATCATATTTTAATATGGCATAGGCATGAGTTTCGCGAAGATGGGATGTATGGATTGGATTTCGCGAAGGCCAAGAAAATGGAGGTGGTGATGCTTCGCGATTACGTCAAAGCTTCGCGAACGGCAGAGATGAAGCGCATCACGACGGTGAAGGGAATTGTGAGGGATCTTTGCGGAAAAGGTGCGAAATAATGTTGACGATGATGCTCCGTGATTACGACGAGCTCCGCAATCCAAAAATTTCCGAGGATCTTCGCGATTTGGACAGAATTCCGGCGGAAACTTCAGAGATTCGTGATTGGTGATGACGTGGCGTTGACTTCGCACTGAAGGGTCGAGGGTCGGTGGAATCGCCTATAAATACAGGCCGACCCCCTCAAGAGAAGAAGAGAGAATTTTCAGAGAAAATATTTTGCTCTCGTATTGCGAAGGTTGTTCGCGGAGCCAGTGTGCTTCGCGAAAGAGGAGCTTCACAGTGGCTATTGTAGCTCCGTGAAACCTACGAGCTCCGCGTTGGCTTAGTAAGCTTTGCGAGGGACGTTGCTTTGCGATGGCTTGAGCTTTGCGAAAGTGCTTCACGAAAGTGGTTCGCAAAAACGCAGGAGCTTCGCGAAGTCTTATTTGAGCTTCGCGAAATTGGGAGCTTCGCGAAGTAGGGTGCTTTGCGAAGGTACGTTCCAAAGGTAGTTTCCCAGTGGTCAGAGGAAAAGTTGTATTCATAAGTGGATGAAAGTTGGACTTCAACAGAGCATCTATCAATAGTTGAAGATGCATTATTTCATGAAAATGATGAGACTACATGTCTTTAAACTGGGAGTGGATCCCTTCCAAGTGCAGTGAGCATAGGAAAAGGAAAAAAGTGATCATCTCCACCGGCAGTGAGCCAGAGAGAGAGAAATAGGGAGTGACCCTTGGGAAAGCAGTGAGCTGACCCTAAACCTTGTGAAGGCAGTGAGCTTGGGAATAGAAGTGCTCTATCCCGAATTTTGTATCCACATATTTTGATGATTAGTGGGATTTGATACACACGACAACTTGTCATTGTATACTCCTTGGACGTAGCCCAGTGAGGGTGATCCAAGTAAAAATCCTTGTGTCTGGCTACTTACTACCCTGCATTGAATTTGAAGCATCATCATCAGGCAAAGAAGAAAATAAGTGATCATAATAAACACACAAGTGCAAAAAAAGCGACCCTTGTAATAAAGAGGTCAAGATCTAGTGGGGAAGGAATAATTTTGAAAAGAATATCCATACCCAGATTTACCCCGCCCCCCCCCTCTCAGGGTATATAGGACCCTATTGGTCCTAACAATTGTTATCAGTGGGACGGTTGATTTGATCTGACTTGTTTGCTCCGACTTGGTGTAGTCGATTTGTGTAGTTAAAGATCTTGTCTACTCCTATCTTGGTGTGCCATGGAAAAGAGAAAAACATCCAAGAAGAAGCAGAAGCCATGTGTTATTCCTCAGTGTGGAAGTGTGTATGGAAAAAGTGTGATTCAATTAAAAGAATCAAACAGTTTACTGAAGGAAGGTATGGATGAATCTGACAGGGAAAATATTGATTCACTCAAGCATGATGCAGGAATGAGTGAAGTACATTCACTTCAACGTGATATTGAATAAAATGATGATGAAGAAGAATGAATTGAAGGAAGAATAGATATGCAAGCTGAGTTATAGGCTGCTCTTGAAGAGATAGGTGTTTGGAGAGCCAAAACCAAGAAAGAAAACAGAGTGGTTCATGATGCCAAACTCTATATGCAGCAACATGAAGAAGATAAGTCTAAGTTGATGGATAAAATTGAGAAACTCAAGTTATCAGCACCAGAGAATTTAGAATCAGTTGGTGAGTATAATCTTAAGATTGAAGAACAGAAAAGGGAGATCGATGGCCTGAATATAAAAGTGAAAGATCAAGTCAAGTGCATTGAAGAACTTGATATTCCAAGTGATGTTGGAAACACCAATGAAATTAAATATAAAGATATTCTGATCCAAGCACTGAGAACTGAGATCAACAAGCTAAGAGGCTTGAATCAAAGGCTTATTGATGTAGCTACTGATCTGAGGGAGAAAAATGATTCTCAAGATGAAGAATTGATAAAGAGATCTGAAAAGGTGGAAAAATCAAAATCTGGTGACAAGGAGAAGAATATGAGCTCATATGAGATTCAGAATTTGAAATCTAAAAATGCCAATCTAACTATAGAGCTATCGGAACTACTTCAGAAGAATAAAATTCTACAACAAGAGAATTTATGTTGTTCTGATTCCGTTTCTCAAGAAAGATTGAAATTAAAGGAGCAGAGTGATAGGGTAGTAAAGCTCACACAAGAACTAGAAAATGAGATGAGTCGTGGAAAGAATCTCATAAGGGAATTCAATGCCCAACTTAAATCAAGTGATATGAAGATTCAGACGTTGGAAGAAGAGCTGAAATAAGTAAAGAAGGAAGTGGATAAATCCAATGCTAAAGGAATTCCAAAAATGAAGGATGAATTACACTTGCTATTTGATCATCCTTCGACAAGTGATGATAAAATGAAGAACAGATATGCTATTTCTAAAGAGAAACAACATAATTTTTTCCCAACTCAAAGACCCGCACGTTTTGGAAAAGCTGGTATTGGATTTGATGAATCACCTCCCATGCATGATAGGAAGAGAGCCATGAACAGTTCCATGAGTGGAGAAAAACCTGTAGGTGCTGGAGATATGCCTAAGAGGTCAGTTACAAAAAGAATTGACGACGTGTGATATTTCTGTGGGATTCATGGTCACATGTCAAGCTTCTGTTTAGAGGCTCTGGAATACATTTCAGGCTATGAAAACAGAAACTTTGATAAATATGAGAGTAAGAAGAAGCGTCATGAGAAAACAGAGAGAAGAATCTCTCAGAGGAAAGTATCCATTAAATGCTATTACTGTGGAAGAATGGGACACACTATGAGTATGTGTCAGGAAGTTCAAGATCCCCGTGTCAGAAGAAGAACTCAAGGTGTATCGGCATCTCGACATAGATGTTACAAAATGAGGTATTCCTTTGATGAAAAATGTTTTATATGTTCATATTATGGGCATTTGGCAAGAAATTGCAGCAAGAAGAACACAAGAAGGGAAAGAGAACTTGAAAAGTGATTCTCGACTCCAGTGATTCATAATGAGAAATTCTACATTAGGAGACAATGTGGTAAGGATAAGAATAGGATTAGAGCCTCATGGGAATCACATGGAGCTTAATGAAATGTGTATCATTCACCTCCTCGGTCATACTCCCAATAGCTCTCAAGGAGTGAATGTGAACAAAACTGGATGATTAAGGGGAGATCTACTTCACCTATGATAAAGAAGAATGAACGTTCAATGGATGACTCATCGCTAGTGAAAAATAATGTGGTGACTCAAACATCTGATAAAAGAAATATGAACAAAGAATTTATTGAAAAATTCGCTTGTCGTGTTCCACAACGAAAAGTGGAGGAAGGTGCAAGATCCTTGCAATGGTGGAAGAAGCAAGGGAATGTGACAAGAAGAGCTATTCCTTCTTTGAGAAGAAATAAAGGGAAATGGAATTTTGGTGGAACATCAAATCTAGAAATGTGTACTAGTGGGTTTAAACCCCAAATGGTGAGAAAGGCCAGGCCTACAGAATCTTCATATCAGAAAAAGACTCTGCATGCAGGTAATGAATGCTTAGTCATATGGCCAGAGCAGTTGAAGTTGGTCAGGTAGCTGGAGGAAGCAAGAAAGGAGTGTGATTCCCTCCAAGAAAAAATCAAATGGTTGACCCATCAGGATCAACCACTATCCTCATTTTGAGGATTCGAGAAACAACCCCTCTCCCTATGTATATAAATGCTATTAACTGTTGATTCAAGTGTTTCAAGTTTTAGGGATATACGATCCAAGGGGAAGTGGCATCTAAAGATGAAAAGTGGAGAAGTGATATGCTACAAAGTTTCGATTGATTAAAATTAGGTATCAGAGTTGAAGAATAAAGGGAGAAACAGAGGACAATAGAATGTGATTGTGTTGTTAACTTTGTCTCTTGTTTCCTACACTAAGTTCCAACTCAGTAGTCTTAGATATTTCGTTAATGGCTCAATTCCATGTGGAATATGAGAATAGAAGATGCCTAAGGAGAAGAATTGTTATGATTCTGAATAGTGGGACTAACCCCAGGAAGTGTTTCACAACATAAGGGGATCATTCAATAACAAAATAAGATGCAAGAGCCATCAATGCAGTAATTGGATGACTTAGCTCAGGCATTCCCTATCGAGGGAAGAAAGAAACACAGGGAGAAGTAGCAATAATCATGCATCTCATGCTTATCTTTTTTTGATCTAACAATGTGGTATCAGCTGACTGCTTTTAGGATACCAAGAAGCTGCGAGGGAAAATCAAAGGCATGTCAAAAAAAATCTGAGAGAAGAAGTTCAAAGAAATGACATCAGTGAATAGTGACACAGAGAAAAGTAGCTGAAAGAAATAAAGCCACTGAAAAATGAGTCAGTGAACGACTTCATGATGAAAGTGTTGAGGAAGAAAGCAACACAGGGAGAGAAAAAGTGGCTGATACAGATTCAGAAGAAGACACTGATGATGAACAAGAAAGTGTCAAGTCTGTGTCTACAAGGAATCCTAAGAGCTGAGATGAAATTTATAGACATAATATCATTAGTGATCAGTCGTATTCAGTTCAGACAAGAAAAATTTAAAGATGAAGAAGGAATTGTATGGGCTGAAACAAGCACCAAGAGCATGGTATACAAGGCTATATCAGCATTTGAAAAATCATAGTTTTTAGTGTGGTGGATTTCATTATAACATCTATTTCAACAACAATAGTAATCAAATGATGATGAGGCTTGTCTAGGAAGAAGACATAATATTTTGAAGATCAGATGAAGCATAGTGGAGACAATCTTCTGAATTCAAGAAACATGAGTTCGAAATGTCTATGATTAGTGAGTTGATGTTTTTCCTTGGTTTACAGGTTACACAAGGCTAGAATGACACAATCATTTCTCAATCCAAATATGCCATGGAGGTTTTGAAATGATTTGGAATGGAAACTTTAAAGGAGGTGAAGACTCCGGTTTCTACCCGGATGAAATCATCCAAAGATGATAGTGGCAAGGTAGTTAATATCACAGAATACAAGCAGATTATTGGAAGTTTGTTATACTTGAATGCAACAAGGCCTGGCATTGTATTCGCCACATGCCATGCAGCGAGATAACAGAGTAATCCCAAGGAAATCCACATGCTTGTAGTGAAAAGAATACTTCGGTATATCTAGAGCACAGTGGATTTCGTCTTGACATATACTGATAAATCTCAGATAGAGTTATTGGGATATACTGATGCAGACTAGGCTAGTTCAGCAGATGGTAGAAAATCAACATCAGGTGGTGCATTATATCTTGGTGGATTGTGTATTTCTTGGCAGA
Source organism: Viscum album (assembly GCA_963277665.1). Classification (NCBI taxonomy): domain Eukaryota; kingdom Viridiplantae; phylum Streptophyta; class Magnoliopsida; order Santalales; family Viscaceae; genus Viscum; species Viscum album. The sequence continues at coordinate 679,937,542 of OY728139.1, read as the reverse complement.
TCAAGAAGAAAGATTGCATTTCGTTGAGCACCGCGGAAGATGAGTATATTGCGGCCACTCAAGCATGCACACAGTTATTGTGGATGAAGTAGCAGCTTGAAGATATGGGAGTTGAAGTGAAGTCTCCGATCGGAATCCAGTGCGATAACTCAAGTGCTATAAATCTCAGCAAAAATCCCGTCCATCATTCAAGGAAATAGCACATTGAGATTAAGTATCATTTTATCAAGGAGAAGGTTGAGCAGGGAATCGTGAAGTTGGAGTATGTGCCTATAGAGCTATAGGCTACAGACATTTTGACAAAGGCCTTACCCAAGGAAGCTTTTGAGAGGCATCGACTGGCTCTGGGAGTTCAATCGATTCCCCGCACTTGAAATAGTGTGGATGTGGAACCCCCCCCCCCCCCTTCTCCCCGAGGTATGATGTGTTTTTCCCTAATGTGCTGATATGGGTTCTCTACTATGTTACAGACTACAAAGTAGTGACCTTTGGGTTCTTTGACAAAGGGGGAGAAAATAGTGATTGTTCAAGGGGGAGATAGTGTGGAATTTTGATAAATCATGATTGATACAGGGAGAAGCTGACCAGTGGAGCATCCAGATAGGGGGAGCAATGCGAAAGGGGGATATTTTTAAATCTGACGATGCTAGAAGTGATCGATCAAAGCAGAGATATCACGACAGCTGAGGGTCGTGATAAAAGTAGAACAGTGGTGTTGGAATGGTGAGATAAGGTTTCCAGCTATCATGAATTGGGATCAGTGTGGTTCAAAAATTGGTATCAATTTATGAATTGGTATCCAGTTGGAATCGATAATTGGTGTTTGACATGAAGTGATTCATTGATGAACTTGTCATACTACTATGGTTTCTCACGCCGAGCATTGCTCATGTGGGCTTAGAGTACGTGTTAAGTGATTCCTTGAACGCTATCATAATTTCAAGAGGCAAATGGTGGTAGCGGCTGGAAGAAGACTCAGTGAGGTATCAAAGTGAAGAAAAGCATTCTGAGCAGAGTTGTGAAGAGTTGTCAACAAACCCAAAGGGGGAGATTGTTGGGCAAAAATCCCTCAAGGTAACTTTAAGTATTTTTAGGTTGATTGTGTTTTTTGACAAAGCAGGTTTTCATGGATATTTGTCGAGTTCCCAAGAAGTTGTTGACAATCCTTATTGACAAAGAATTATGACAAAGGAATGGATGATCTGGAGGCAGTACAAAAGAGCAGTACAAGGTGGCGCCGTTTCCCAGTGTTTGCCAAATTTTTTGTGTCCAAAATATGGAATTTGGTGAGCATCACAAAAAGTGTATTTCCAAGAAGATCATATTTTTATATGGAAAAGGCATGAGTTTCACAAAGATGGGATGTATGGATTGGATTTCGCGAAGGCCAGAAAAATGGAGGTTGTGATGCTTCACGATTACGTCAAAGCTTCGCGAACGGCAGAGATGAAGCGCATCACGGTGGTGAAGGGCATTGCGAGGGAGATTCACAGTGAAGGTACGAAATAATGTTGACGGTGATGCTCTCTGATTATGAAGATCTCCGCAATCCCAAAATTGCCGAGGTGCTTCGCAATTTGGATAGAATTCCGGCGGAAAATTCGGAGCTTCGTGATTGGAGATGACGTGGTGTTGACTTCGCGCGAAAGGGTCGAGGGTCAGTGGAATCACCTATAAATAGAGGCCGACCCCCTCGAGAAAAGAAAAGAGAATTTTCAGAGATAATATTTTTCTCTCGTATTGCCAAGGTTGTTTGCAGAGCCAGTGTGCTACGTGAAAGAGGAGCTTCGCAGCGGCTATTGTAGCTCCGCGAAACCTACGAGCTCCGCGTTTTCTTAGTAAGCTTCGCGAGGGATGTTGCTTTGCGACGGCTTGAGCTTTGCAAAAGTGCTTCGCGAAAGTGCTTCGCGAAAAGGCAGGAGCTTCGTGAAGGCTTGTTTGAGCTTCACAAAATTGGGAGCTTCATGAAGTAGGGTGCTTTGCGAAGGTATGTTCCAAAGGTAGTTGCCCAGTTGTCAGAGGCAAAGTGGTATTCATCAGTGGATGAAAGTTGGACTTCAACAGAGCATCTATCAATAGTTGAAGATGCATTATTTCATGCAAATGAAGAGACCTACAGGTCTTTAAACTTTGAGTGGATCCCTTCCAAGTGCAGTGAGCATAGGAAGAGGAAAAAGGAGATCTTCTCCACCGGCAGTGAGCCAGAGAGAGAGAAATAGGGAGTGACCCTTGGGAAAGTAGTGAGCTGACCCTAAACCTTGTGTAGGCAGTGAGCCTGGGAATATAAGTTCTCTATCCCGAATTTTGTATCCACATATTATAAAGATTAGTGGGATTTGATACGCACGACAACTTGTCGGTGTATGCTCCTTGGACGTATCCCAGTGAGGGTGAACCAAGTAAAAATATTTGTGTCTGCCGCATCATCATCAGGCAAAGAAGAAAATAAGTGATCATAAAACACACAAGTGCAAACAAAGTGACCCTTGTAATAAAGAGGTCAAGATCCAGTTGGGCAGGAATAATTTTGAAAAGAATATCCATACCCTGATTCACCCCCCCTCTCAGGGTATATAGGCCCCTATTGGTCCTAACAAGATAAATATCCATAAATCATATGAACTAACAAAGTTTATTTAAATAACCCAATGGTGAAAGGATATCAACTATAATAAACAAAAGGTATAACAAAAATTATAATTTTAGGAAACATAGTATTTACCTTTAACATGGGTTGGCTACTACCATTAATAGATTATAACAATTTTCTAGAGAATTCCTAATCTATTTTCTATTTTCCTAAATAATAAAGCAAGAAAGGATCTCCTTTGATACCAATTTATGATTTCCTGAACCTGTATTCCACTCATAGGTTCCCCAAGACTGGTTGGGCAGAAGATATCAAGAATTCCTTTCTATATGTCACAGGCTTCAAAATAGTAATGTGGGCCTAGGGTGTGTCCATGGAGAGAGTATTTCCTCATAACCAGAGTAGAGAATAGTGGATATGTAATAATAAATAAGTATCATAAGTATATGATAAAACAATACCTCAGTGGAAGACAATATAAACTGCCAAGAAAAAATAATTTATAAAAGTATGAAATTGAATCCTATAAAAATGATGATAACGTATGTCATCTCCCAATAGTGTAGGAAAAAATGTTTCCATGGTAGAAAGAAATACATGATATACAAAATACGAAAAAAATAAATCCAAAAACTATCTATAATTCTGACCACTGGACTAGTCATCTTCTAAAAAACTCTAACCAATATAAAGTAAACATGATATGGTTTCTAAAGTGGGATGTTTCTCCTTTCAGCATTTTCATAGATATAGTCCTCCCATGTACCAATGGTGGCCTAAATAGGATGTGAGATAAGTATCAGTAGTCCATTACCAAAAGTGTCTATATAATCCATTCTATGAATAAAAATAAAGGATCCACAATATAAACAAGGAATCCAATAATGATGATAATAATGAAGAGGATTAAAGGTAATAACCAGGTAATACATGACTTCAAGGTTAAATCCAACTCTGTAATAACAAACATCCTGGCTTAAGGGGTCTGAGTGTAATCCAAGGGAAATAGACCAAGAAATTCTACTGTAATAGGTTTCTAACCATGTCAAAGGATCACATCCAAGGTAAACATGGGATAAGAATGATTGGGTCCAATGGGGTGAATCCTTGACTCCATGTGTCTAAAGATTTCAAGATAGTTCCAAGGAATACATCCAAAGCATCCAAATATCCATAAGATAGTTAAGGGATCCAATGATGTCATTTCAGACATCCACTAGTAGGCAAGGGCCATGTTCAAAGGTGGGTATCTCCCTTGGAAACCATCTCCATGAATTTGAATGGTGTCCTATGAGTGCTCAAGGAAATCCCTCAAGAATACAAGGCTGGCCCAAATGTTATCACTCTTATAAAGATTAGAATTTATATATGTAATAAGAACCTTATACATAATTCATTATTTAATTCAGGCAATGTAATACACATTCCTCTTAATAATTAAATTGGTTAATTCCATTACATATCATTAGTGTGAAAAGGTATAATAAGGGCATGAAAGCATCTAAAACACTAATTAATTAATCATTTAAGTGGTTCATTCCTTTTCCATTCATTAATCATGAAAGTGTGGGATAAGTAAATGCAACCATATTCAATTTAATCACAATAAACTATCCCAACAGATATTAATAAATATACATAAAAATATAACATTTTAAAAGGTCAAAAACTAATTGGAGAACATACCTTATAAGGGTAAGGTGATAACTACATAGGTTTTATCCATTTATAAATTAACAATTCATTCATTTAATTAAACACTTAATTGTATCATCTTAATGTCAAATCTCACTCGAACGGTGGATCAGATAGAACCACATGGGTAACCAAAGGACAATTATGGAAAAACCCTACAAGGGGTGGTTTATGTTGAGGTCTCAACCTCAAATGTCATGGTAAAAACATGTTGAAAGGGATCTTAAATACAATCATATTTATTATAAGCATGTTATATGAATTTAAGAAGAAATTATAGATGAAATCATCATGAACACAATGAAAATAGTTTATAAAATGGGGAGACATGATGGACGATTCATAGATCACCTAAATTACTTTTTTAGAACACTCCTTTTCTAGTATCATCGCTTAGTTTGGCCAAGATCAGAAGAAGACAGAATAATGTATCAACATCCAAAAAATTGGGCATTAAATGTTGCAAAAGAATAGTGCATCAAATAGAAATAAGAACAGTGAAATGATCCTAACAACTGAAGACAATACGTGCTAGAATCCAATATGACCAATGGCACTTTGATCGGACACCAGATGATAAAGAAATTAATAAACCTAGAATAAATTGGTTTTGGAGCTCATATGGGAGGAAAAGGGAGACCCATGCCACTAGAATGAATAAATAATGAATAATGAATGTTTATTAAATGTTAAGGTCATTTTAGTAATTTTACACCAAAAATTAAGTGTCGCATGGTTTGGACACCTGGTTTTGAAAACCGTGTCCCAACCATGAAAATGGAATTTTCATAAGATAGGTCATGCATAGTTAGATCGCACTATTTGAGAATACATGCACCAACTGTGTTATATGGATCTGCAAAATATTTCTAGACCACCCACATAAGCTTATTCTCCTAACTGCATAGTTTCCTCAAACTGTGAATCATCCTTCAACCCACTATCTAACCCTCAAACTGTTAAGGAAACCATGTGTATTGTCCTGACCAGTTTCTACTAACCATGTTTCTGAGTCCTTTTCTCAACCGGTTGGGGTTATGAGCACAACAAAAATCCCAATACACACCTTGAAACAACATTGAACTCATTAGGATTCTATATTACATCCAAAAATAAATAATTAGACTAAAAATTAAAGGATCTATACCTCATAGAAAAATAGAGTTCCTAAAAAAATATTTGTAAAGGATAATGAATTTCCATATGGTTAATAAAACCCTTTCAAAATCATTTATTAGGCTCCAGTATGGCATGAAAAAAGTGTAATGAACAATAACCCACAAGTATTATGAGAGTCTTTGATTCCATTGGTTTTTACATGGTAACAATTTAGGTGTCCATATGTACAATCATGGGTGATAAAATTTAATATAAGTTTATATTTACATGACTTTTATAATTTTCCTTTTCATCTTGATGAATTTTGAGTTTGATAATGATTTTATCCAATAATTAAGTTAATTTAAAATAGTAACTTGTATTTGTGATTTTGTTGTCACCTTCAAGAGATATAACTCACACATTATGAATTAATGTCTTTTAATGACATCTACGTGTTTTTCTATAGCTTGACCCTTTTTTGGGCACATCATAAATGGGATATCATAAAAAATATTATCAGAAAAAATGAATATGAGGTTTTTATGTTATAATGAGGATTTGTGTTTTTGAAGATGAATTGTTTTTTAATGTGTGTCTCCTATGACGATCTCAAAATTTTAGGTTTGGAATTTATGAAAATTACTACGGAATTTTTCTATGTTTGAGATTTAAAGGAAAAATAGTATTTTGATGCTAGTAAATCGGTCTTGAATAATTTTTTGATGGTTTCATTAATCTTGGAAATTATTTTCAACAATTGGGTGCATGTTTGGAATGGTTTTGAAGGGTTTTTTTTCAATTAATTAATTATCTAATTACCATCATAGACACTATTTATTACTTTTTAGTACAAAAATATTACATATTATAAACCATACCTCATATTTTCAAAGCATTAGTGCAGTTTTTCTTCAAAAATTATGTTTTATTTAAAACTATAATATTTTCATATAAGGATTTTCACCAAACCAAAGAATATGTTTCTATAAATTTTATGTTTTTCACCATAAAATATCATTTTATTAAGAAAAATGATACGATGGATTATTGATAATTAGAGGAAATTGACGGTTTTATTTTGATGTAGGAATATGAAAATTTATTTTAAAATTACATATATATTTTAAGTATTCTATTTAATAATAATAGAGAGTTTATGTAATGAATTAGATTTTTTATTTATTAATTTTTGGATGTTATATGGATTATTTTAATGACTATGTGCTGAAAAGGTGTGTGATTCTAATGTCCGGTGTTCCTGGAATAAATGCATGAAATATGATAAATTTATTAAATACCATGAGCACTTAGTTTTCTTAATAAATAGAATAAATTGTAAAAGAGTTCCAAAATAAGAAATCTTATGGAATTGTTGAATTTAGAATGTGGTGTTTACCCTAGGTGTGACTTAACATTTGTCGACACGAGTCGTTTGTAGAAAAGTTTTCACAGAAGTAGAAATGAATTAAACAATTGAATAAAATATTTTATTTCATTTATGTTGGCATAGCAATTAACAGTATTTAAAAAACTATTATGGTGAAATTATAGGGTTAGACATTGTTCTGCCTTCGAGGTGGCTTGTTTTGGGTGGGGAAAAAATGGTCTGACAGGGATCCTCACCCGTCCCTTTTCCAGAGACGGGTTCCTATCAAATTTACCATTCCTTTAGTCTTGACCCATTTTGCATCATTATCTTTAAAGGAATGATGGATTAACCCTATGAGGACTGTGTAATTCACCCCTTTCGCATTGAGAGGGAGGTGCCACAGTCAGATGGTCCCAGCAGGCGACAACGTGGGGTCAAGTACGTGTGCAATCGGTCCTCCTTGGATATAACATCTACATATGGACTCCAACAGGTTTATTCATTGATCTAGAAACACCCAATTACCCTAGTATCCATGATTCATGGACCTTCATTCTAAATTCAAGTGCTCGTTGATTGTTGATTCCGCCAACGATACATAAGTACTCCATTGGTCGAGAGTATGGGAAGTCATCCTCACTACACCCATCCGGGGGATGATTATTGCCTGTTCCGGGACTCTCCTATAGATTTAAGTTGTATTCAAATGTTCGTGAATCCTTGGTTTATTCCAAAATAGTGTGTCGATAGGCTACCCTTGGTTTGTATGATCATCATAGGTGTGCATATATTTGATTCTATGGAGGTACTACTGACTTGAACCATACAATCAGTTGATCTAATGTTTATCATCATCTAGGGGGTATGGAAGGTGATTTTATGTTGCGATCAGACCCATAAGATGGGTTTCTTATGTATCTTGATGAAAGGATTCAGAACCCATGTAGTTTGGAATGGCTAGGGCTTATGCATGGAAGCTGCACCATTTGAGGTAACATGGCTAGGTGAACCTTTTTGGATGGATACCCTTTTGAGCTTAGTCCTTCGAGTAGGAATCCATCATATCATGTTTTAATCTAGAATCTGGGTTATCGTAGTTCATATTTGCTGAGGATTACTCATGGAGGATGCCCATTTGTGGAGACTTGATTGGTTAGACGCTTTATGGGAGTGTACCCTTTTGAGCTCGGGCCTTCTAGTAAGCATCCTACACATCCTAGTTTGATCAGGAATCAGAGTTCTCATAGTTAAGATTATATGGGTGTTGTGATCGTCACAAACCTCTAATCCCACTTGAGTAATGCTCGATGTGAGAAACAATAGGATTTGAGAGATCTGACCAACCACATGCTTCCTCTCCTATTGGTGGGAGGGAGAGAGAGCCTATGGAGGATGAGGCCGGGGAAACCGTAGGCGAGTGCATGGAGCGATGATCCTTTCCATGTGAAATGACATTAAAAGTCATGCGGCTGGGCCTCAGAATATTGGGGACTTACCTCAGGGGGAGGTCCCCGAAATATGTTCTGGGAAAGGGAGTAGTTTAATCATCATAAAAGGGAGAAGTGAACATAACTCCTTTGACTGATCACTTTTCCTCATTTAATGGAAATGAAAGTGATCACCCTTAATCCCTATAATGGAGAGGTTCACATCAACATCCCAAGGTTGGACTCGGGGTTACCATGTGAATGTAGACTCAAAAGAATTCTTGAATCCCAAACCGATGTAGGGAGAGACTTCATGACTCTGCTTACCATGGGCATGTAGACTCAAAGGGGCTCGCCGATGCACCCAGTGGTCTGATCATACGGATATGGTGGCTTTGGAGGAGGATTTAGCCTGTTGCCGAAGGACTGTTTCATAGAGGGATTATGGAGAACTAAATGGTAGTGGAGGGTTGAGGTTGGAACTGGAGGAAATAATACTCAAAAATAACCCATTCTGTATACTGGTTTCTTATGTAGGATGGTGGAGGCTCTACATACTGTATTGGCATGTGGGAATAGGTTTCGTCCGCATATTGATGTGGTATGTGGACATGGCTATAGACCATTGCATATCATGGTGGTATGCGGCCCAACAGGCCACATTGGGTTCCACCCGCGTACTGATGCAGTACGCGGCACCGAGTTTAGTTCATATAGGTGTACACTATGCGGAGCACCATATTGAAGTAGGGTATAAGGGATTATAATTTTTAGCAAGTTCATCCACAAGAATTATATGGTTTGCGGTTCCACCATTTGGGTTCATGGTTCTATTTTTATTATTAAGTTCTCCTGTTTTAGGGTTCTTGGCCGAATGTACCTACAAGAAGTGTGGATCATGATTTTGGAATTGCCGATGAATCAGGACTGAAGTCGAAATCTTCTCCAAACTCTTTCTTCCAACCTATGAGTTCCCTTAAATCTTTCATCGTCTATCTCGTCATCTTCATACCCTCTCAATTCATTCTTTTCTCCTTTTATTGAGCATTGGGGAAATTGTATCTATGGGAATGCGGCACCATTTCCGGAGGCCCATGAGAAGATATCATGACCCATAGAAGACTTTGTTAAATGGGGTTTGCATAGACTATAGTTCATGATAATGGTTCGTGGAACCCTTCCCGTTCTCATCGCCCGTAAACTGATGAGTTTGTGGGATGGTACACAGATGGCCTCCAAGTGTATTAGTCCTTCAGTGACATGGTTTGTGCTCAGCTGGGTTTGCTGGCCATCACTCTGTGGGATAGCACCTCGGGGATCATTCCGCATATCTAGTGGTTCGCAATCTATGCGGTAAACGAACCATTCCCGGTGATGGTATGCGGGCCACTTGAAATCTTTTGAAAACATGAATTTTTTCAAGTTTCTTCTGAAATTTTAAACTAAATTTGAGTCCATTCACCTTGCCAAACTTGTAAGAATACTTTCTTCCTTCTTCAAAGTGATTGGGAGAGTATTTTATTCCCTTGGAGGAATTTTTAGGACCCTAGAAATTCCCCCCATCAGAATGGGATCTTCTCAAAATGAAAAGAGAACTATTCCGATGTAGAAGTGGTCTTGAACTAAAATAGTTGGTGGTGGAAGAAATGGTCCAAGTAGAATGGGACCACACCTATTTATAGGGACCCATTAAATTTTTTACCATTTCTCATCGAAAAAAGTGCTCTTGACTCCTCTGGATTCCTCTTCATTTGTGTACCTTTCTTCTTGTCAAAATCCAATTCGTGAACCGCTTTGTTTGTACCATGAACTGATATTTTCATCATTTCCCCATTCGCGTACCGAATTTTGGATTTAGCAAATAGTATTGTGTAACTTTAAAATTAAAATCTGGATTCCACATAAGAGAACATTACACAACCTATGTGCTCATGTGCCGATCTTGGATCAGTGAACCGAACATTAAGAATTAATAATCCGAACCTAAACATTAATCTGCAACTACTTTGAAAATGATCATAATAAGGCATAGGTCCATGATATCCACCTTCCGTAAACCTTTCTATTCACCATCCAATAATCTGTGGTCCAATAACTCGCAGATGGTTCGCATACCATGTTTTTACGTTGTTAAATGCATCTGTGTACCATAGTCGTAGGTGGGGTCACTTCCTCATATCATACAGTACACGGAATGTGCATAATTCATACCATTTCCGGGAAATGTACATGGGGCCTTATGCGGACATATTTTAAGTTCTTTATCCATTCTTTCATAGTTCTTATCCAACAATTTTTATTGGATTGGATTTTTTTCAGCTTCTAGATCTTATCATGCATGCTACAATGGCTACTTCATAGGATATGATGAAATTGATGAAGACAAGGGAGTCTATGTTGGGGAATAGTGAGAAACATCTTCAAGCCTACATCATTCTTCGTGATAGCTTATTAATGGATTTATTGATACCAGATCTCCTAGATTATACACTATCTATATAGTTTCCACTTTATAGCTTTGGTCTCCCTGACAACGTTCCTCTACCGTTGGCTGACCCCAACAACCCTTTCATCCTTTTAGAAGATCTACAAGGAGAGGATCGTTCCAACATTTCCTCTATATAAGAAGTCATTAGAACTCTGATTCAGGATAATATCTTCATACAAAGAGGCTCGGCATGGAATCAAGAAAACAATGGGTGTTGCGATGGTGTCCCAAGATTACGCGCTCAAGAGTACCCATCCATTAACAATATCTCCCAAGAAAATCCTAATGGAAGGTGGAGCACCCAGTGTGATTTATGTGTTGGGGGATGCTTCCCCGATGAATGGTCCTAGGAATTCTGGGTACATCATACCTATTTGGAGTCCCCTGACCAGTTAATGGTAGTGGGCATGTATCAAGCATCTTGGGTTTCTCAGTTCACAGTATTCTCCCCAAAATAAATCCTTCCTAATCTACTAAGCCACTAGTGTTCAAGTACCAAAACCTTCCACTTATTGCATGGGGAGGCGGGAACCAGATTATGGGATATCCACCAACTTAGAGGACTCTCCATTATTGGAGAGATATATGTTGAGTTTCTCCTGGAAGCCTCTACATGGAATTACATTGAACATGTGTCCCCTTTGACAATGATTTTATTGGTCATGGAATAGGGGTTACTTGATCATCCCTTCTATGATCACTCTCTTATACCATTCGAGGCATGGATAGGGTTATTCTTCCATGAAAAAAGACCCAAGACGAGGGCTCTCCAAAGTCTATCTCACCCAAATTGTTGGTCTCACTAGACTCTAGGGTCATATTGGGATACCCTTAAAGTGGGAGGATATACCACATGGGGTAATTATCTTCACCCATACATATCACCTATTCTTAGATTGGTAGGTTTATTTTCCATATTTTTTAGTAGATGGATTTTCCCATCATGTGACATATATATTGGGTTCTGAGCCTATACATTGATGATGGTGGCCATGCTAGTAGAGGGTGGACCCATTAATTTGGCCCTTCCTACCCTCACTTGGGTTTATGAGTTGTTGGGAAAAAATACAGGAAGGTAGGCCCTCGCATCTTCGCAACGGACCGTTTCAATTTTTGTATGGGTGGATGGGAGAACACTTACCCTGTTATGAATACCAGCATACTACAAAGGTTCCTAATTCTAACTTTCAACCCACCCTTCCCAAAATTTCCACTGTTCTTCCAAAGATTCTAAGAATTATTGATGTTGTTCGGTTGCTGAATGATGCTTCTCATTTCTCATTTGGATTGCATCCTACCCCTCATGGGTATTTAAGAGGTGATAAGGATGGTTCATTTGAGGAATTCTCATACCTCATCACACTTTGATATGGGATGCTCACCACTCGTATAGATTTAGTATTCATTTCTGAGACATACCTCCCCTACCGGTTTTCCAGGCAATTTGGGTGACTTTAAGAGAATGTGATTCTTATGGATGTTCAATTAATGGGAGAGTCTCATCCGATAATTATTAACTAGTTTTGTCTTATGATGATGCATGGAGGTGAAGCTATATAGGTTATAATTCCTAGAACAACAGGGTCCACTTTTCTGTCGTTGGAGTATGCCCAACTGTGGGTAGACTACTGTCCCGAAAGGGTGCTGAGAGAACAAATTCAGAGGGTGCAGAAACCATTAACCATTCCACACCCCATACATAGCCAAATGAAAATTCCACACATTACTTATACTATGAAGAGTGTTATAGCTTTGTCTTCTACATCTATCCATACAATAGCCATGATGGATACACCACATGTTCCTACCCTTGTGCTCAAAAGACATTTGGTTCACTGTCAGAAGCATCTGGGAGGGGCTCCATCAGTACAACCTTTCTCAGTGGGGATTGATTCATATTTCCCCCTTCTTGTGGATACTTCCCAAGAGCTTAATGAGTATGGCACCAGTATAGTATCACTGATCACCCCGGAAGTCGCGACTACTCCTCTTCATCTAGCTCCATCAGTCGAACCTTCTGAGGGAAAAGAGAGTCCCCCATCTTGGGTGACCTGTCTTAGGTACCTTCCCACTCTTGTGATGAAAATTACTTCCTATATACATGTTGCAGTGAAGGAGGATCAAGGTACTGGTGCCGTATGGAGGCACCAGGAGGTGTGGAAGTTGGAATGGTGTCCGCTATGTGCTCTTGCCACGGAGACACCTACGGCCAATTTTGCTGACAAGGCTAAATAAATTTAGAGATTATTCACCATGTTGGGTTTTGATAGCTTTGATTATCGATACTTACACCTCCTTATCTACCAAATCATCATAGCCTAAGAATACATTTCCTCCTATGAGGATTATATAGACGAGTTCAATTCCTCCCATCACTAGGTGGGGACAATTCGAGATGTTTTCGAATAATTCGATCATCTAGCGGGTAAAGAGGTGAAGGATCGTTATTCAGTGAACACCCAAAAGAAAGATCTGTAGGAGTGTGAGGCCCGTGCAACAATGTTGAGGGATCAACTGGCCTCTTCACCTACCAACTATGAAGTCATCTAGAATAAATGGTAAGACCTTAAAGTCATTCTGGAGTGGGTGTGTTAGATGGTAAAGGACAAAATGGACGAGAGAGCCTCATTGTAGAAAACTATTGACAGTCCATGGAAATCACTTTCCATCTTTATAGAAATGGTGAACTGAGCCTTATTGTATTTCTGTTCCAAATCATGATATTTACTCCTCTCTCTTTTTTTCAATACATTGGAGAGACTCTGAATTGGGGATGCTCCGACACTTTTGATGAACATAATGAAATTAATTTTCCTTTAAATCCTTTTTCTTTACCGTCTCCTATCATTTAAATTGATCATAATCAATAAAAATAAATTTTATTAGTTATTAATATTAAACCATGATTTGAAACTAGTAAACTAAAATAATTAAATTGGGCTCTAAATTTTGTCTGATCCGTATGACTCAGTGAGCGTAGTTCTACTATTGCTGAGGTTTAATGATACACATCATGAAATTTTGTTTCTTTTTCATTATTACCCTAATATTTTCCTAAGCCTACATGGCATGGAATTTTCAAGAATAACTTAACATTTTCTTAGGTATTCCTTTATGGGTTTTTGACCTAACAATTTTTATGCCTTTTTTGATGGCTCAACATTTTCAACAAACTAATACATGAATTTCACATAGAGGTACCTTCTGTGTATTTTCCCTTTTTCATGAATGGCGTGTTTTGTTTTATTGGGTAGTTCAAAGTCCTTCCAATCAAATTTATTACAGATTTTTTAGGTCGAACAGCTTTTACCAAACTTAATGGGTTAGGTCCTTAACACAGTATCGTTATCCAAGAATGTTCTAATGTCCTTCATAAAATTATTAGGGATTTTTTTGACCCTATATTTGTGAATTTGGACATGCATGAGGCTCGAGAGCGGTTTTAGGTGTACGAAAGTATGAGAGGACTCTCATAGGGACAAATTTTCCTTTGATTGAAGACCATTTTTCTAGGGAACATATACAGACCCTCTAGGGAATGATGTGCATTGTCAACCAAAGTTGTCTGTAGGACACTGGCCTTCCATCTCTGATGGCCTTGGTAGGATTTATAACACATTAAATTTACATTAATATTGGGAGCCACAGTGGGTGTATGGCCTATGTAATGGTGTCTGAAAACACAAGGGACATTAATATCGTCTTTTATTGGGAAATTGTTCTTCTACGGTTCTTACTTGCATGAGGGAGACCTATTGAATGGTTAGTTCTGTTAGAAGACTTTTTTACATCAGGGGAATTTGGAAAGAGAATGTAATGTAAGCCATTATATAGATGTTTTCCAAATATGAGGTGTGATAGAACACGAATGTCATTTGAGCGTACAAAGACTGGAAAGGACTCTTTTGAGAATGAATTTTCCTTTGATTGATAGCAGTTTGGTAGGAAATATATGTAGAGCCTCTGGGGAATTATGCACATAGTTAAACACAGGTGTCTTCATGGCACTGGCCTTCCATCTCTGATGGCTCTGAAGGATTATAGATATTGGGAACTTTCTAAAAATGGTATGTGACCTTTGACAAGGGCTTCACCTGAACACAAAGGGGGGGGATTTAACTAAAATTATTTACGGGAAACCCATAAATGAGTGGAGACACACTTCTTTTGGATGTGGATCAACTTCACACACATGGATGGGGTATCTTTAGAAACCTCAAAAGGACCAGAGATGTATCATGCCCATATGTTCTGATTTATCCAGGATGTGTGTAGGGAGCAAAATATAAACCACGACATTGAGGGCCCTTGAAGAAAGAGGGATGGAATGAGGCTTGGAAGACATTGGGAATACTATGATGGGAGAGGGATCTCATGGGGACTAATTTTCGTTTGATTTACAGCCATTTTAGTGGAAAACATATGTAGAGCCTCCTGGGCATGAGGTGTATAGTCAAGAAAAGGTGTCCGCAGAACACTGGACGCCCATATGATATGGCCTTAGAGGGTTATGGGAATTCAATATCACTCAGATTATAGAGTTTGGGGTATGGAAGGAGTGTATTCAGACATATTGGGGACATTTGGGCTGCAATATACCCATGGAATCAGGTGTCCCTCGCGTAGATCTTACTTGTACGTAGTGTTAGGAATTCATTCCATCTTTGGGGTATATTGTCATTTAATGTTGTACGGCCAAGACATATGGTTTCTTATCGGGGATGGAACTGTGACATGCCATTTAGGGTCGTGCTACTAGTACCAACTTTTAGACTGTTTTTCCATAATGTCATGGTGGATATCTCACTAAGATCCCTAACCATGTGTGACCTATGATTGGTGTGAGAAATAAGGGATTACGAGGATTCCATGTGGAAAATAAATATTAGAGGGAACATTAGGATGAAGATAATGCTATGCAGTTTAATGTTATACAATAAGGACAATTTTGACCTTGCAGTTTAATTTCATACGGTGAGGACATAATGTTGTGCATTTTATAGTCATGAAGTCATGACGATTATATTGTCATAAAGATATTTATTAGTTTTGATTTAATTGCAATCAAGATGTTATTGTGTTCCTTAGTCGTGAGTGATGATAGAAGGTGTAAACCATAGTCCCTGAGGAATCATGAATCAAGAGGAATGACATGGGGCTTGGAATCCATTGGGTGTATTGAGATATGAGAGGACTCTCCTGGGGATGAATTTTCCTTTGATTTATGGTTGTTTTTGTTTGAAACATATGTAGAGCCACTAGAGCATGATGTGCATAGTCAAACAAAGGTGTCTGCAAAACAATAGACTTCCATCTCAGATTGTCTTGAAGGATTATGGGGATCCATGTTTTCCTGATGTATGGAGTTTGAAAAATGGGAGAGATGTGCCAGGGAATGTAAAGAATACCCAAACCATGATTAGCTATGAACTGTTGAAGATTCCACAAAGGTATGACTCATATATATATATATATATATATTGGAAGTAGGATCTTTTATCATCTCATGAGTGGGGGAATGTGTGGGATCTCGTAACACCAAGGATTGGGCCTCACACAATTCTTGAATGATTTTTCAGTTTATTGTCATGCGATTAGGACCTTTCATGGACTCCCCATATAAGTCTAACCTGCACATGGGGAAATAGGAATTTTTTATGATGGGTAGGCCAGGATTCCAAATATGGGCATCACTATGAATCTTGCATGGGGAGGAATACATCTATACGTAGTTATGGACATTCCATGAACCGGTCTAGCTGGGTTCATGTGAATGGACATGTGAGGTCATTTTTCATAGCTAGACCAAGATGCCAAATCTTGGCATCACTACGTATCATGCAAGGGTAGGAATCAATCCATACATAGTTCTAAATGTTCCCTATACTGATCTGGATCAGTCCTTGTTTAAGGATAGGTGAGATAATTGTTTTATGGTGGCTCGTCTGAGATATCAAATCCAAGTGTTACTACGTATCCTACAT
This sequence comes from Viscum album, assembly GCA_963277665.1. Classification (NCBI taxonomy): domain Eukaryota; kingdom Viridiplantae; phylum Streptophyta; class Magnoliopsida; order Santalales; family Viscaceae; genus Viscum; species Viscum album. The sequence goes on along the minus strand of OY728139.1, from coordinate 679,920,888 downwards.
GCGTAGGAATCAATCCATACATTGTTGTGACCATTCCATGTACTGATCTGGCTCATACATGGGGGTGGGAATGTTTTTTTCATTTGATATGTGTTCCAGGTATACCATACTTATCTATAACTTTTTTTCATAATACAATCCTTACCACAAGTCCAAATATTACACGAGTTATATGATCATACCACGATTCACTGTTTCATTTTCACCCTTACACAACTGTGCTAAACGTGTTTTTTATTGAAAATTATAAAAATAATAAAAAATTGAACTTCATATTTTATTCCATTATTTTGAGTTTATAAATATTAAAATGGGAAATGTTACTTGTTTTGATGATTTCAATGTAGGTGGAGATGATTTGGAGGGCCCATGATGAAGTTGATGAAAAATGGGACAAAATTGCATGGATCCTTGAAGACTTGTCTACTGTATTGCCTGCTTAGAAAACTGTGTGCATCCAAATGAGGTCATAGTTTATATTAGGGTCCAAAATTTAATGGGCTACAACTCCTATGAATAAATGCAAGCCCAATCCTTCCAGCAAGGGGGCCAACCGACCTGATCTACCCAAAACATGTGAGAAGTCAAAAGTGGTGTTCTGTAATCTGTCCTTATCTCCGAATCCACTTGTCCAATTGATGAAAAACATTGTTTGGAGATATTCACGAAGTGGGGTTACAACATTCTAGTTTTTTCAAAACAGATATTATATTTTCTACTAGCCAGAATGCATGGTAAAAGTGGTTTGAAGAAATCTGTCTGCCCAAAACCACCTTCCAATTTTTCTATAAAATGGCACGTTGGGAACCATATTTAAGAGTTTTATCTGGAGGCATGGTGCTGCCATTTTGGTGTCCTAAAGGTGTATTTCCATCATTCCTATGCGTTTTTGAGTCTATGGGATGTGCTAATTAATCATATTCTTCTTCCTCCCCTCCTATTGGTTTATAAACCCTATTGTGATCACCTGAGGATGAATGTGATGTAATCCCGAACTTCATACTTGTATTATTTTGGATGATCTTTTTAATTCGAAGTTATATGTTGTTTTTTTCATCCTATATTTTTATTTAATTGATTTATATACTATTATGTTATACTCAGACTCAAATGATCATGTTTGGGGGTACTCTTTCATGTGATGTTTGACACATCGTTCATCCTTTTTTTCTCCCTCATTCAATTGCGGTGTTTGTGTGGTTACTATTGGTTTATTGAACTCACATATGAACTGTCAATGCCATGTACATTTATTTCATGGTATCACAAAGAAATAAAATACAAACCTGAATAGTAAATTGATTTCTTTGTGTGTTTCCATGGTGAGTTATGGTAATGAAGTCAAATACAAATCAACCAATCATTAGCGGTGTCTGGTGAATCATTGTGTGTTTTTCACTGAACCCTATGAGGTATCCTAGTATAAACATAGAAACATTTTGGTAATAGGTTTTACAAAATATGTATTGTAATATCTATACACTTTCTCATTAAGTGATGAAGTATGAGCATCACGATACTCCCATGGGATGATCACGTTTAATTAATCTTGTTCATTTCTACCTTGTTTTATCTCTTTAGTTTTTATATTGTAATCATTAATAAACAAACACCACGTTTTATTAACTCTAATTTACCTTCTATATTCATAATAAAAACCCACTTTTCAATTAATTATCTATGTCTCTGTTGAGAGACGTCTTAGGGTTGCTGCTATACTGCAGAAATTCTAGTAATAACTAAACAACTAATTTGACGTGCTCAACAATGCCATAAAATTTTGGCACCATTTCCGGGGAAAAAAGATCATTTATTTTCTTTATATAATTTTATTTAATTAATTTACTTCTTAAATATTACCCCTTTAAATACCCTACCCCCATTCAATTGTTTTTGTTTTGGTTTTTTTTCTATTTTTGGTTGTTTTTGTGTGTTCTTCCCCTCTCTATCTTTTTCGTCTTATTCTCCATCTCTCTCTCTCTAATTTTTTAGTATAACATTATCTTTTCTTTTATACTTTAATTTCTGACATATTTTTATTTCATTCATATTCCATAAAAAACATTCTTTTAAAAAAATTTAAAAAAACAACAATAAATCAATCAATCAAACTGGAGATCATTGTTATATGACAAGATTTGGTAAAGAAACACTGCATTAATTTGAACCTGAAATTGAAAAATCACTCCATTCATAAACAAATTCATCTAGATAAGGTCAATCAAGTAACACTAAGGAACCCCTTTTGGAACCTCAAGTGTCTATAAACATATAAAAAAGTGATCATAATCAAACCCAAGAAAACATGGCAGAAAATAATCAAACCTTAAAATAATTGACCACCCCAGATGTGGAATACCAACCAACGTACATCCAATATCCCGAGGAAGTATCCAACTTTGAGCTGAGATCTGGCCTCATCCACATTCTTCCTAAATTCCATGGTCTTCTTGGTGAGTATCCTCATAAACACCTTAAGGAGTTTCACAAAGTGTTCTCCACCATGAATACCAAAATGTGTCTGTGGACTTAATTATGTTTAGGGACATCCCTTTCTCCCTTCATGGTGTAGCCAAAGATTGGATATACTATTTTTATACCACTATTGGGGGCTTTAATGACCTTAAAAGACTATTTTTATATAAGTTCATCCCTACCTCTCGAAATATATTAATTATTAAAGAAATATGTGGAATTAGGAAATCACAGGGAAAGACCCTTCATGAATATTGGGAGAGATTCAAAAGGCTTTTCTCCAGCAACCCCACCACAAAACTATTAAAAAATAATTAATCCAATACATCTATTATGGACTTATACCCATGGATCGTGGAATGATTAATGTTGCAACAAGTGGTACCCTAGTTGATAAAACTCATTCCGTTGGTTGTGACTTAGTAGTCAACCTGGCTCAAAATACACAAAAATTTTGTACATGAGCTATTGCACATCCCCGAGGAGTCCATGAGGTAAGTAATTCATCTCTAGAAAAAAGGTAGATAACATGCTTTATGAGGTTCATACCCTTCTAAGGAAATTTTCTCAAGCACAAGGTAACTCACAATATCCTCCAGTTCCATTAAATTGTGGTATTTGTTCTAAAAATAATCATTTTTCTGACTAGTGCCCACAACTTTAAGATTCACCTAAGTCTTGTGAAGTCGTGTTACCAGGGCATCCATTCCAATAAGAACCTCCCTTCATGAAAAAACCATTCAGGCTAAATCCAAACCTCAGGTGGAAAGCACAACCCCAGCACCGATAAAGAAGAAACTCAAGATACCCCAAGAAAAAATGGTATAAAAAAGTCCAATGTATGAAACCTTCTTATCCTTCAAATTCTCAAAACAATCATTCACCTTCTTCCAAATCTGAACCAAGCCTCAAGGACATGGTGAAAAAATGGAAACCCAGAACCTCCAGTTCCAACATACCACAAAATTGGTAATTCAAGGCCTACAAACTCAAGTGGGACAATTGGAGAACACCATCGGTAAGCTTAAGATTCAGCATTCTGGACAACTACCATTCTAACCAATGTCCAATCCAAAGGACAAAGGTAATGTATTTGCAGTTACACTTTATAGTGGTAATTTTTTTTTCTTCTACAGATTCTAGGAAAAAGGTTTGTCCCCCTTTTGAAAACAATATTTCTCCACCCATAAAATATTCCAATGAAGAAAAACAAAACAAAAACAATAATAAAATTATCATTGATGATTCAAATGAAAAATCGATTCCTCTTCCTTTACCCCCAATGACTCTCTAAATCTAAAAAAATTTATAATGAGATGATATTGAAATAATGGATAAATTTAAAAAATCTCAAGTTAATATTCCTTTCCTGTATGTAGTCATGAAAATTCCCCGTTGTGCCAAATTTCATAATGAGCATTACTCCCATATAAGGAGGCTAAAGGGGAATGAAAAAGTCAACTTGGGAAGGAATGTATCATCCTTGATTCAACCAGCAATGCCAACCAAATGCAATGATCTAGGAATATTCACAATACCGTCTACCATAAGGGAGACATTCTTTTCAAATGCTATGTTAGATTTAGGTTCTTCCAATAATGTAATTACTCACTCCATGTATACTTCTCTATGTGTTGGAGATCTTCAACCAACAGGAATTTTCGTGCAACTTGCAAACCAGAGTACAACGCATCCAACAAGAGTGATTGAGGATGTCCTGCTAAGTGTGAAGAATCTCATCTACCCCATTGATTTCTACATTATTTGGATGGAGGATACCCGAACCAAATGACATTCCCCTCTCATACATGGGATTCCGTTCCTTAAAATAGAAAATATGATCATCAATGTTTACAAGGGTACGATGTCTATGGAGTTTGGTGAAGAAATGGTAAGTTTTAACATCCTTGAAGATATAAAATACCCTTTTGAAGAGAACTCCACTATTCTGTTCTATTCGATGGATGTTCTCTCAAACAATGCACACACACTCATAATTCTCTCCTCAACCCATATTATGATTCATTTTCATATTCTTCTCCCTTGGATGATTTGAGTTTTGATTCATGTTTTGAGTGTTGTGTGTGCTCTAAAAAGTGTAAATTTTGTCCTTTAATTGATGAGTGTGTTCATTCTGAGGTACCCATGATCGTCAATGATTATGAAAATCTCATTTAAATAGATTCTATATCTTTAGAGAATAAACAAGAGTAGATAGATAGTTTCATGGACCTCACTCCCCCTAAATCCCCTCCATCAGTCCAAAAACCCCCATAGTTGTAATTAAAACCACTTCCATTTAATTTAAAATATTTCTATCTTGATGGTATTGACTAATTTCCCACCATTATTACTAATAACCTCTCTCAACATCAGGAAGGAAAACTGGTCAACATTTTGAGAGCGTGTAAAAATGAAATAGAATGGACATTGGATTATATTCCCAGGTTTATCCCATCTATTTTTATGCACCATATAATTTTGGATGATGAGGCTAAACCCGTAAGACATTCTCAGTATCGGTTGAATCCCACTCTCCTTGAAGTGGTGAAATTGGAAGTTAGTAAATTACTTGCTACGGGGATCATTTATCCTATATCTAATAATAAATGGGTTAGACTAGTGAAAATTGTTCCCAAAAAACATGAGTAACTGTTGTGTCAAATTAAAGGAATTAATTGGTTCCAACACATGTGAAAAATAGATGGCGAGTCTATATTGACTACTATCGACTGAATCAATCCACGTGGAAGGACCACTTTTCTCTACCTTTCATTGACCAAATTATAGAACGATTGGCTGCTAAGTCCCATTATTATTTCCTTGATGGATATTTGGGTTATCTTCAAATCCATAAATCCCTTGAGGATCAAGAAAAAAACATTTACCTATATATTTGGCACATTTCCATACAGAAGGATGCCTTTTGGTCATTGTAATGCTCCTGGTACTTTTCAGCGATGTATGTTTAGTATATTTTTAGAGTACCTATAGAATGGCATGGAAGTTTTTATGGATGATTTCATGGTTTAGGTAACTTTCTTTGATGATTGTTTGGCTCACTTAGGTTTTATCCTCTGTCATTGCATAGAAAAAGTTCTCGCATTAAATTATGAGAAATTCTATTTAAAGGTTGAATGGGGGATAGTTCTTGGGAATGTTATTTCAAAAGAGGTAATTAAAGTGGATAAATCTAAAATTGTGTTAATTTTATCCCTCCAATTTCCAAAATGCATTCTTGAGGTGCGATCATTCTTGGGACATGCTGGTTTTTTTCCTCCGATTCATTAAATACTTTAGTAAGATTGCACTTCCCTTATCCCAGTTATTACAAAAATATACATAGTTTTTGTTTAATAAAAATTTTAAGGATGGATTAAATTCACTAAAAAGAAGTATCACATCACCTCCCATTATCCAACCACCAAGGTGGGATCACCCCTTTGAACTTATGTGTGATGCCACTAACTTTACAGTTGGGGATGTTTTATCACAAAGGGTTGAGAAGAGTCCTCATGTCACTGCTTATGCCTCACGTGCCCTTGACCCTACCCAAGAAAACTACACATCCACTAAAAAATAACATCTTTCTATTGTATTTGCCTTTGAAAAAATTCATTCATATCTTATTGGGTCAAAAATCATTGTCTTTTCTGATCTTGTTTCCCTTTGTTTTCTCGTAAAGAAACCTGAAGCTAAACTTCACCTCATTCGGTGGATACTCCTCCTCCAAGAGTTTGACCATGAGATTAGAGATAAGAGAGGAGTGGAAAATGTGGTAGCTGACCACATTAGTAGGATTTCCCCATGATTGGACCATCATTTTGACTCACCCCTCCCTATTGGATAATTCCTCCCTCATGAAAACCTATGTGATGTTGTGGACTATACCCCCTATTATGCATACATTTTGAATTTTCTAGCAACATCTTGGGTCCCCACAGATTTTAGCACTTCACAATCCCAGAGACTTAAGAAAGATTATTAGTGGAATATTTGGGATGACACATATTTGTGGAGAATTTGTGGTGACCAAGTAGTTCGTCAGTGTGTCCCTAACGATGAGTTTACCTCTATTTTGACCTTCTTCTACACTTTGGCCTATGGGGGTCACATTGGATTTCAATGTACAGCTTGAATGTTCCCTTAATTAGTAATTTATTAGACAACATTGTATAGGTATGTCCATAGATTGTTCAAGTAATGTAGTCATTGTCAATTCATTGGAAATATCTCCAAGAGGAATGAAATTCCCCAATAGCCCATGTTATTCTGTGAATTTTTTGATGCATGGGGCATTGACATCATGGGCCCTTTTCCAAATTAATTTGGATTTTTGAACATCTTATTGGTTTTTTACTATGTATCTAAATGGGTGGAAGCAAAGGCCACCAGGATCGATGAATCTTGAGTGGTTGTTTATTTTGTGAGGTCTTAGATATTTAGGAGGTTTTGTTTACCGAGATTCCTCATTAGTGATCATGGTTCACATTTTTTAAATCACTACTTGAAAAATATTAATTGTATGTATGGGGTTGTTCGTAAATTCTATACAACATATCACCCCCAAACTAACGGACAAGCCAAAATCTCAAATCGGGAAGTTAATAGAATCTTGGAAAAACGGTACAACATAACAGGAATGATTGGATCTTGTGCTTGGATGATGCACTTTGGGCATACCATACAACTTTTAAAACCCCAATAGGAATTTCACCATAGATAATTGTGTTTGGAAAGGATTTTCACCTCCCAGTGGAGGTAGAACACTATGCATATTGTGTTGGTAAACAATGTAATATGAATCTTTCAGATGGAGGTGAGCATATGAAGCTGTAGATTCACGAGTTGGAATATATTCAATGTGATTCATGTGAGAACTCTCTGATATATAAAGATAAGACAATAGATATCCATGATAGAATTATTCATCGACGAAAGTTATATATTGGTGATAAGGTCCTTAGGTACAATTCCAGGCTAAATATCCACCCAGGTAAGCTTTGTTCCCGATTGCTCGGTCCCTATACTGTTACTGATGTTTACCCTTTGGGGCAGATACAGGTTTTTCATGAAAAGAGTGGACATTAGATTAATGTTAATGCGAAGATGCTCAAACACTTCTATGAGGATTTTACAAAGCATCTCGTGGAGGAAATCCACCTGATAGATTCCACATATGACACCACTTAGTAGGTTTTCCCTTCACCTTGCCTTTATTTATTGTTTATTTACGTAAAATACATTAATTGAGGACAATGTAACTTTTGGGTGTGGGGGAGGGTGACATGTCATAGTTAGGATTAAACAAAAAAATTTAAAAAACATTAAAAAAAAAATGTGTTTTCATTTTTGATTTATTTATTTTGTGCTTTTAGATACAAATTGATCTTAAAAAGAATATCCAAAATCATTTTTCTTACTTGAGTCGATTGTGTGGATATTCCATTTTTTTTTTTGAAAAATGTTTTTCAAATGAATGTTGATATGGAATCTATTTATAGAATTTTAATTTTCAAGTAATTATTAGGTTTTTAATGGATTTTTGAATATCATGCCTCATTAGCAGTGACCAATATTTTAATCCCTTGCCCGAGAGACATACGAAGCCCTTAATTTAATATTTTTCATTTTAATCACTTTCTTGATAGTCTCAGTTCATGTTGAAAAACTATAACTTTCCTGGATTCTATTTTATTCCATAAGATTCAAGTATGCTAAATTCATGATAGTGGAAATTGTTCTTTGAAAAGCCCTTTGTACAATTAACCTCTATTTTTGGCCACCTTGACATTTTATTCTTCTTAAGACTTAGATACCATGAAATGAATGTTAGGTAGCCACATTACAAGCTAATATATCCCTACCAACCCATCTCTTGTGTATATTCTTGTTTTATTTTCAACAGGTGTGGGAGAGAGGGTTTTTCCATGGTAATTCTTGGGAGATAATCATTGTTATGGGTTGATATAAAGGTGCCTACATTTTCCTTGGGCGGTGCGTTCACAAACCATATTACATCATTTGTTTACACATGTTGCCCACTTTATCTCCAAAAAATCTATAAATTAATAAAATAGTTCTTTACATTGAAAAAAATAACAGAACAAAATAATGAAAATGGAGAAAATATGATGTTTACTCATTATTATTCACATCATGGTTGTGACCCACAAAAATAGAAAATGGTGAGAGTGGGTTGGAGGTGATACACTTTGTGAAGTGTTGAGTGTGTATATTCATTATAAACAATTGCTGAATTTTTACCTATTTTATACATCAGAAATTAAACACTCCTCTTCTACCTCAGATTTTAAAACATTAAATCTTATCAACCCTTGAACCATATAACAACCTATTGGAAGTTTTCTTGAGTAGGTCACTGGTTTCTACTGGAAGAGAAAGGAGAATCTTGGAAAGCATATAGTAAGATCACATGAACTCTGGGAAAAGAGTATAAATCCACATTCATATGGTCCTTCAGTAAAGAGAGAAAATTTTTAGGTGAGTTAGGTTGTGACATGTTGCATGGGTGGACAAATGAATCTTAACAAATTTGAATGTGACAAAAGGAAAATGATAAGAAAATTGATTAAATAAATGAGACATGATGAATTTAATTTCAAAATAAACTTGGGTGTTTTCACAACATTGATTTAGGAATGATACATTATTAGGATATTATAATTTTCCTCGGAGTGTAAATTTTTAGGTGTGCGGGTGTGATCGTACCACAATTCATTGTTTCATTTTCACCCTTACACCAATGTGCTAAACGTGTTTTGTATTGAAAATTATAAAAATACTAACTACTTGACATTAATATTTGATTCCATTATTTTGTGTTTATGACTATTAAAATGGTCAATGATACTTGTTTTGATTATTTCAATGTAATAGGAGATGATTTGGAAGGCCCAAAGGGAAGTGGAAGATAAATGGGCCAAAATTGCATGGATCCATGAAGACATGTCTGTTGTTTTTAGTATTCAGAAACTTATGTTCATCCAAATGGGATAATATTTTGTATTCAGGTCCAAAATTGAATGTGATAAAACTCTTGTGAAGAAACCAAAGCCTAATGATGCCAGCAAGGGGCCCAACTAACTTGATCTGTCCAGAACACCGAATTTGTGAGAAGTCAGAAGAATCGTTCTGTATTCTATCCTTATCTCCGGATCCACTTGTACAATTGATTCAAAACATTTAGTGGATATATTAAGGAAGTGAGGATACAACTTTCCAATTTTTTTAAAAGTGATATTCGATTGTCTAATGGCCAAAACTCACGGTACAATTGGTTTCATGGAATCTATGTGCCCAAAACCACATTCCAATTTTTCTCTAAAATTTAACCTTAGGATACCTATTTGGGAGTTAGACTGGGGGGAAATGTTCTATAATTTTGGAGTTACAATGGTGTATCACCATCATTCCCAAAATCTCTAGAGGCTATGGGAAGTGCTACTTAAACATCTTCTTCCTCCTCCCCTCCCATGGGTTTCTAAACCCCTTGTGATCACCTGGGGAAGAACGTGATGTAATCCCGAGCTTCATACTTGTATTATTTTGAATGAAATTTTTAATTACAGATTTTATTTTGTTTTTATTCATCCTATATTTTTATTTAATTGATTTAAATAATGTTATTTTATACTCAAACTCAAATAATCAGGTTTAGGGGTACCCTTTCATGTGATGTTTCACACACCGTTCATCCATTTTACCTCCCCCATTCAATTATGGTGTTTGTGTGGTTTTTATTGGTCAATTTAACTCACATATGCACTGTCAAGGCCTTTTACATTTGTTTTATTGTATCAAAAAGAAATAACATACATACCTGGAGAGCACATCGAGTTCTTAGTGTGTTTCCTTGGTGATTTTCAGTTATAAAATCGAAAAGAAATCACCCAATCATCGGTGGTGTCCAGTGAATCATTGTGTGTTTTTTACTGAAACCTAGGAGGTATCCTAGTATAAACTCAGAAACATTATGGTAATAGTTGATACAAACTATGTATCAAAAGATCTATACTCATTCTTTTTAGGCGATGAAGGATGAGCATCATGATACTCCCCTTAGTTGATCATGTTTAATTAATCTTGTTCATTTATACCTTGTTTTATCAATTTAGTTTATCTATTGTAATGTTTAATCATCAAAACCCATGTTTTATTAAATCTCATTCCCCTTATATCTTCATAATCAAAACCCTATTTTCAATTAATGATTTAAGGCTTTGTTGAGAGATGACCTAGTGTTTCTATTATATAGGAAAAATTCTAGTAAAAACTAAACAATTAATTTGAGGCGCACGATAACATGATCATTATACAAGATGTGAGAAATGAGGAGTGTACATAGGTTTTCCTTGGCATGTTTTGGAGGTATAGGATATAATAGAGGAAATTTTTTTTTATTGTGGTGGTTGTGCAAAGATTGATGGTCGAGGCGTCAATTCATATCCTACTAATGAGTGGGAATCAAGCCATACACAGTTCTATAAGGGATCGTGAAATTTACCATCATGAAATTTGAATTATTTATGTTATATAGTTTAACGTATTACAGTGAGGACATGATTCAATGTTTAATGTCATGTTTTATGGATGAGTTCCTTATAGTTTAACGTCATATTTAAAGAAAAATAACTCACAATTTAGGGTCTTAGTGCTTGGACCCTGGCATGGGGTCGCATAGTATTATTACTCATAGTTTGTGGTCTTAGAGTTTGGAATAGTACCATATAGTTTAATGTCATGTGGTCCTAATGATAACTCATAGTTTAGGGTCATAGAGCTTGAACCATGACATGGAGTTACTATAACTCATAGTTTAGGTTCATAGAGCTTGGACCATGACATGGAGTTTCTATAACTCATAGTGTATGGTCATAGAGCTTGGACCAATACCGTACTTTATTACTACTTGTAGTTTATGGTCTTAGAGTTCGGACCATAACATGGCATATTACTATGTGAAATACTTCTTCAAAAACGATGAATTTGTGGGATCCATGATTAGTTGTTCATCCATTGATATCAGAGAGTATGATCCATTGGAATAGACCCTATGTATGAAATATGTTCCTTCCCACTTTGGGTCAAGATTTGGGGGGATTTTTCTTGAGTTTAATTGGTGGTCTAATGACTTACACCATTTCCCCTTTGAGAAAAGAACAAAGGAAAACATTTTTGTTAAAGGATCGTGCAATCCGATTTTGGTATATTTTCAAATTGTGTAAAGTGTGAATATTTTTTCATTCAGCTTCTCCAACTCATCAAACCCTCTTTGGGATTTCTGTTCTATGGACAGTTGATTGAAAATGTCCACACAAAGTGATGTCACTTGGATTTCGATAGGAAAAATTTCATATTCCCTATATACTAGTGAGTATGGGGATCCCTGGGTGGATATACAGGTCGTGGTTTGGTAAGCCCATAAAGCATGAAGGATCTTGTCAGGCCATGATTTATTATCACTATCAACCATATTTTGGAGTATATTGGATAGGGTTTTGTTAAAAGCATATACCTTTCCATTGGTCGCCGCACGGTATTGGGACGACCGGTTGGATTTGATTTTTTACTCCATGTATAACTTTTCAAACTCAATAGAGCAGAAGTTATTGCTGTTGTCTGTCAGAATTGTATGGGGGACACCAAATCTGGTAATGATGTTGGCCTTCACAATAATAACAATGTTTTTCACCTCTACTTCTTTAAGGGGTATAACTTCATCCCATTTGGAAAATAAGTTAGTTGTTTTGAGTATGAACTTGAATTATCGGAATGTGGAAGAAGGATATGGTCCCATAACATTCATCCCCAAGCGGCGAATGGCCAAGAGTACATAGATGTATAAAGTAACTCTGGGGGTCGGTGTGTGAAATTGGGTTGAAATTGGATGGAATGGAACTTCATGATGAATACGGAAAAATCTTGTATCATAGTGGGAAAATAATATCCAATCCTTTAGATTTGGTGAGAGAGCATGGTTACTGATTGATGCACTCTACATGCTCTAGCGTGCACTTCTTTCATGATGCCAGTAGTCTCTTATCCATCAATGAACCTAAGAAATACTCTTTCAAGGCCACGTTTATAGATAAATTTTTCTTGGTTTATCCCATTGTATAAGACAAAGTTGACCGCCCTTCTTCAGACATACTCCCATCCATCCCTATCTGGTGGGAGTTCCCCCTTCCAAAGATAATTTTCAATGGGCATAATTCAGTCACTGGTGTGACCATAAGGCTCCTAAAAGGGGAAAATTTCATCAATATCCTTCGTATTGCTCTGGATAAATGGAAAGACCATCTGGTAGTGGGAAATTCTAATGACTGTTTCATCTTGGTCTGGATCAACCAAGGTTTTGACTGAATTTTACAAACCATCCGCAAGGGCATTTTGTGACCAAGGGACATTAGTCAACATTTGTTCTGATGGGAATTCTACCATCACTTCTCGAACATGGTTCATAAAGGGGACCGATACTTCTTTCTTAATGTTGTAGTCACTAATGGCCTACTTGATTACTAGCTCTGCATCACACATTATTTTTAGTTGTTTGGATTTCACATGAAGTTTAAGTTCCAAACCTGTAGTGATAGCATGATATTCCGCTTCATTATTTGTACACCCTTCCGAAATCAGGATTGAGTAACGCATGATTGCCTTTTCGGGGCATACGAGTATAATTCATGACCCCGCTTTTTTGAGCTTGGGATCCTCCATCACTTTCCCTATTTTTCTTCTGGAAGCAACATCAAAGTACATTTCTCATGTATGTGGGTCCTATCAGATGGAAAACACTTCTTCATCTGGGATTTTGACATCCATTGGTGTTGTTTTTTTTTAGGGTTACTATTCTAGTAAGTCTACTAACGCCTGGTCTTTGATGGCCTTATGGGGTATGTATCATATGTCAAACTATTGTAGGATGACTGCCCATCGTGATAGGCACCCATTTATCATGGGATGATTGAGGATATATTTGAGCAGGTTGAAGCGGGACACTAGTTGGACGTCATGGTGATGCAGGAAATTCTTGAGTTTCTTGAGTTTCTGAACCCTTTTGGGGTACGTATCGTATGTAAAACTATTGTAGGATGACTACCCATCGTGATAGGCACCGATTTAGAATGGGATGATTGAGGATATATTTTGAAGGTCATAGCAAGACACTAGTTGGACATCATGGTGATGTAGGAAATTCTTGAGTTTTTGAACCGTTATGATTAGGGATGGCCAGTTCTTTTCAATTTTCCAATACTGAGTTTCAATATCAATATTTGTTTGGATGAGGTAATAGAGGATGTTCTCACTTCTGAAATCATTCTTCTGCATGAGGATGGTGCCTACTGACCATTCCATGGCGGTTAGGTACAAAATGAGTGATCTCCCCTCAATTGGTGGCATTAGCACCGGTGAGCTTAGGATGTAGCTTTTTAGATTGTCGAACGCTTCTTAAAAATCATTATCCAAATAATACATAACTACTTTCTTCATGATCCTAGTGAAAGGTATGCATTTACCTACTAAGTTGGCTATGAAGTGTTTAATGTAGGTGAGGTTACCATAGAGACCTCTCAACTTGGTGAGGCTGTGAGGTGGGGACATGAAAATGGTGGATTTTGTCTTCTCGAGATCGACATCGATTTCATGATGGCATAAGACAAAGCTGAGGAATTTTAAAAAGTTGAAACCAAAGGTACACTTTAGGGGATTCATCTTTAAATTGTTCTATCTCAATTTGTTGAAGACAATTACAATATCGCCTAAGTGGTTTGAGCGATGTCCTGATTTAACCACCAGATCATTAACATTACACTCAAAAAAATTTCCCAAAAATGATTTTGAGATGTGATGCATGGAACACTAATATGTGGCGCCGACATTTTTCAGATCAAAGGGAATCATATTATTATATAACACTCCCTTAGAGGCTCTAAAACTAGTGTCTTATTCATCCCTATGGGCCATCCGCACATGGTTGTATCCCGAATAGTCGTCCATGAAAGAGAGATCCCCCTATCCGGCAACTGTATCGATCAAATTTTTTTTTGATCGAGACTGTGAATTCATGTTTTGGGAAATACTGATTAAGGTCCCTTGTGTCAATGCCGATTCTAAAATGATTGTTCTTCTTTTTGACGTGGACTGTGTTCTCCAGCCAGATCAGATATTTGACCACCCGTTTGAAGTTGGATTTGATCAGCTTGTGAAATTTAGACTCTATTTTGGTAGCATGTGTCAGGTGGGTCCTTCTAGCTACCTTCTTTTAGACCTAGTGGTCTTCTAGAAATCCCTGATGATGAGTGGAGACATTAAGGTCAAGGCCTAGAATTTTGGTGATGTTCCAGGAAAACACATCTCGATTCTTATTTAAGAAGTATGTATATGTCTCTTGCTCCTCGACAAGCATATCCACACTGATCAGAGTGGGTCGAGGGTCATCCTTAGTGCCTAGGGTTACCTCCCTAAGTTCATCGATTGTGGTGGAGACACCTTCTTCAAATGTAGGAGGGGAATCTTTGCGATCTTCTTCCTCTTATTATTCTTCTTTCCCTTCTGTTGGAGAGAGTATTTTTTAGACGAAATGTCCAATTTTGGGAGAAATTTTGACTTTTTTCCTTAATGAGTAAGGAAATGGATGTTTTGGGTCACATGGATGGGCCTGGGGCATCTTTGATAGGGATTTTCCTGACATCAAGGGAGTTAGTCCGCTCTTCCATTTATTTGGACATGGTTTTCGTAGCGGCGATCATGCATACAACTGAGTCTGCATCCGGACATGCACTTGTGCATTCAACATGATAGATGGGTAATACATAATCTTCCCCAAGCGACTGGATGGAGTCGGTGGGAGCTGTTTCCAATCCATTCGGGATAGTAATCCAATCAATATAGTTGGCCGAAAGATGTTTTTATTCAATTCATAGAACCTTGTGTCGATATAATGCGACTCACATGATTCAAACGGTGATTTATTAGCATACAATGTCCCATTTTTCCATTACTGCAATATTTGACGCACTGATAGTTTGAAAATGGAATTGCAACATGATGATGCATCCAAGGACACCCAAATAAAATGATGAAGGTAGTAATATACCTTACTACCAGGAACTCAAAATCTGACATGAGGCCTCCAAGATTAATTTTATTCATGATTCATTCCAACCGTTTTTGGTTTCTTTTTTCATATCCCAGAAGAGTTTTAATGTAGAGCGTCAAGCTGTCTCCATCATAGACCAATCAAAAAAGCATTTGCAGTGGGAGGAGGTCAACTCCAGAGCCGTTTTCGATGATAATTCTTCAGACATCCATTCCATTTATCTTACCGGACACATATAAGAGTTTGATGTGCCATTTCATGATTCCATATTCATCCCTGTATGTGAAGGATATGACAGTGTGAAATTATTCGAGGATGTTCTCATCCGATAGACTTTGGATGATACTACTTCATCCTCAAACTCCTAGGGACCTAGTAAGGATTTGATGAGTGCCTCCCTAAGATCTGCAGATATACTTAATGCATCCAGGATTAACGGTTTTGCTGGTACTGAAGCCATCTGCTTTAGAATATCATACTTCTTATCTATAGGTCTGCACTTTCCAGCTCATGGTTTCTCTTTCATATACACTTTAGGAGTTTGGGCTTCTGATGTGAATGGTTCGGCCTTTATGACCGGGGCTAGTGGTGTTGCGGTACTTTCTGGGTTTGGCTAAACTGGTCCATCAGAATGCCTTGGGATATTTGTTATTTTTTCGTCCCCTAATGGTTATTCCAAGATAACTAGGCTAGGATTTTATCTGAAAGGGGTGGAAGAGAATTCTGATTAATTTTGTGTTTTTCGGAGGGTCTTTCTATGAGTTTCCATGATGTTAATGGTTTGACTTATGGAGTAACCCGGGAATTTGAGTCCTGCCATGATCATGCCTTCTAAGAAACATCCAACCTCTGCAGGCTCTTACTCCGTCTCTACGGTTGGGAATGAGGAATTTGGGTTCTTCGTCATAGTACTCATCTGAGAAGGGGTCCATCAATTGAATGACATTAATGAAGCTAAAGATCAATTCTTGATCTGGCACTATTTCTGTCTGACTGTCTCCTTCTAATGGTGCGGTTTGGCAGGGTGGTGCTCGTTGTACTGTTTGGAGGGGAGGCACCCATTGTAACATTTGGTGGGGTGGTCCCCATTGTACCATGTCTATTTTCATGAAGTCCTAAAGTATAGACACTTAATTCGGCTTTGGTGTCATCCCATATTCTTTCTCTTTCTTTCTTCCCTACTAGCCGTTAGAGGACCCTGGGGCCAAGGAGGAAGGTTGTGTTGTATTGGGAGCTTTTGGGGGCACAGTTGGTTATTTCAATTGTTCCTAGAGGATTCCATGGACTTGGTTGATGGTCTTCCAGTTCATCCAATTTTCAAACTTTTTCTCCTTCTTAATGGAAACTTTTTTCGATTCCCTTTCCTCACTTGAGTTTGAGGTGGAAATATTATCCATATGTGATGGTGGCTGGCCCAACTTGACTTTCCCAGAATCCACCATCTTTTATAGGAGATCCTTGAAAATGAAGCATTCCAAGATGGTATGTCCCAATAATCTATGATATGGAAAATAATTTGTATGGTCGTCAAGACTCGATTCATCAGCTCTATTTGTCTCTGGTGGTTGGAGAAAATTGATATTCATTGCGGATATGAAATAGTTGTGGATCCAGTCATCTCATAACAAGTAGATTTTTTTCTTCATTTATCAAACTGATTTCTTTTAGAACCTATTTTCTCATCCTGTCGAGGTGGGGGTGGTTTTTGGAATCTATGGGGTCGTGCATGGTTTGGTGGGGGCCTCACAACTAGAGCTGTTGTCAAGGGTGGCTTAAGAGTGACATAATCTGCTTCAACTTTTCCCGTTATTTTCCCATGAACTGATGGGGCCACTCGGTACTAGAGATTGGTACGTTACAATGAGTCTACTATCCTTTAGAAAATGGGAGAGAATTGTCTAAAAACACTTGTGTACTTCACCAGGACGAGCGGAGTTTACAATTCATCCCAAAGGTTATCAATGCACACAGTGATCATTTCATCCTGGGGAAGTTTCTTGTTCAGGGAATAAGTCTGACCTTTCCATCTGGCAATGAATTCTGAAACTCATTCATTCTCTTGATATTTGTAGTTCATGAGGTCACTGAACGCTGTATTAGGAAACGTTGAACTGAAATGGAAGATAAATTGTCACTGGAGGTCCTCATGGCCTGTGATTGAGTTAGTAGGCATGCTATTATACTATATGAATGCTAATCCCTATATGGTTTGTACGAATAACATGAGTTTGAATGCTTTTTTCTGATCTAAAGTTCCCATAATGGGGTAAAAATAAGATTTGTAGTGCATAAAATGTTGTTCACGGTCCCTCGTGTCATTAAATACAGAGAATACGGGGTTTTAAATATTTGAAAGTGGTGGAACATTGCTTACCCAATCAGGGTAGGGTTTTCACTTTAGCTGTATCCAAGAGTGATGCCCCTCCATGGCTTCTATCCAAGATATTAGTTTCACAACGGTATTCAATATCCCTTGATGCATATCCTCTCGGTCTTGAGCTTGGGCTGGTATGGTAGTGGACAAGACTACGTGTGTCAGCGCAGCTGGAATTTGGGGTGGATAACCGGCCAGGGGTATCCTTTGTGGGTTTACCTGAATATATTCTATATGCCTTCCCAACAAGGGGAAGTCTTGATGTCCTTCTAGGGATGGGTTTAAGTAGGTTCCTGGTCCCAATGCTGGATTGGACGGGCCTCTGAGCTTGGATTCATTTACCGGTATGAGTGTATGTGGCAAGGGAACCTCTTCTGGGAGCACCTATCGACATTCCGCAAGGGGGAAACATATGGAGAGATAGATCCCTTGACATAGCTCGGTATTGATTCGCATGAGCTCTTTCATTTCTTCCTCCTACTTAGCGAACCACTCCTCAAAGGTGAGGGACACATTTCCATAGGGAATAGAAGGAGGGTCATAAATGACCATGTATTTTTTCTTCTCCATGTTGGGTTTCCTCATGGGCGGTAATGTCAGATTAACTTAGGGGGAGCCCAAATTTAGGACTGCTCTCGGGTTTTGGGAATGCACACAATCAAGCTCAGTGTGGGATTCCTCTAGAAGGGAACCATGTTCCTTCACTTCCTCTCCCTCTGTATCATTTCCTATGAGATTTGTGGGATTGATAATTACAAAATTCACTGAGGCATACTTCATTAGGGGTGTTGTTCCTGGTGCTGAATGGTAGGAAGGCTTTATGCATCATTTGTTGGAATTTCTTCTACCATTCTACGGTACGCTTTGGGTTTCTTGGCTATGATTGGCCCAAAGGGATCCCTGGTCTGACCTCATAATGTTCCATTGTCTCGGAGTTTTCTAACCAGGATAAAGGGTGGAATGGGTAACTCCTCTATCCATCATTCTTCCAAGACGATGGAAGACAGTTGTCCGTTGTGCGAGGATTTGAGGTAAAAATGCCCCTACCGCTATGGGATGGGGTTGTTCCTATTCTTCTATTGATGCTCTATGACTTAGATTTGTTGGTATTATGGGGTTACCTTGATTTAAAAATTTCACCAACCCTATGAGCTGGAGTTGATCCTACATTATGGTGGAATGCACCACTATTTACAACCTTTCAATTTCACGTACTCTTGTACGGGTGTGAGCCAAGTATGGAATTTGACCAGCATGGATTCTATGGTATTTTGAAGACATGAGCACTACTTTCTAGTTGGATTCTATTAGGTGGGAAACCTACTGGATGTTCTTGGTTTCCCGACATATAAGCTTTTTTATGGCTTGATCTATTTGGTCCTGACGCTTTTGAGACTTACTACGAGACAGTTTTTGTTTAGTATCCCATCTTTTCTGAGCATGGTTTTTATTTGATTGCAGACTTTGGGTGATGACATTGCATATGTCATTTCCAATGGGGATTTATGTATGGAATGAGGGTTGAAGTGTAGAGCTCCATGTTCTCCCCATCCCTGAAGGTGAACTCCATTCAGGGCATCAGCAATGAGGTGACACCACTTATGAATTACAAGATGGAAATCCAGTTCAGGGTTTTTATTTAAACATTTTAATTTTGGTTTTTGTTCGGATATGATGGCTTCCAGTTCGATTAGACAGAGAAGCTCCTCTAATTTTTTGACATAGTCCACATACCCTTCATATGGAAGGCACTTTTATTTCAGTTGATGAATATTTGTCCATATATTGAGGCGAATGTCATGCGTACATTCCCCAGACTACTCTCCTAGTATGTTGATGTGAGAAGTGGTCGTAGACCAATAACTCACTGGTATATTATCCTTATCTTGTTGTTTTCTCACAAGAAACATATCATGTTGTGGTTTTATAGAGGCTCCTCTACTTTATATTACCATCTTGACTTCTTCTTGATAATTTCATTCCAAGAAACCAGGCTGGTGGGAGACGTATTTATTTGCGGATGGAGTGGGGGTGGCTCAAAAGATGAGTGTGGCCCCGGGACATCCTCTGGTTGAGAAATAATATCACTTGTTTATATATAGAGTTCCAAATGTTTCTGAATCTATTTTTTCAAGTTCCTCAACATAGGAGGGATTTCTCAAATGTGTTTTGAGAAGGGGAGGACCTTCTTGCTAGAATAAATTTTGGTTGCATGGAGGACCTCCGCAATTGGTGCCGCAATGGAGAGGGCTAATATTTCAACTTGATGCCTGAATTTGGGAAATGTATATTTAGAGTATACCCTAGAGAGGACATTCAGGGTGTGATATAGTGAGGGGAGTAACTTCTTTCTGCTTGATTTCACTGAGGGGATGACCTTCCTAGAAACTTATATTACAGGGAGGTCCTTCGTAATGACCATCATCATGGTGAGGACTACCATCAAGACTTGATACCTAGATTTAAGGAGAATTTATAAAGTGCACATCCTAGGGAGGGCCTTCTGGAAGTATTTTAATGAGGGTAGGACCTTCTCATTTCTCGACATTACTATGGGGAGGGACTTCATAACAACTTCCATTGTTGGAAGGGCCTTCGCAATAACTGTCATCATGGCGAGGACTACCATCACGACATGACGTCCAACTATAAGGAGAAGAATATCTGTAATGTATACCCTGGGGATGACCATCAGGGAATATGAAAGCAAGGGGAGGACCTTATTAAGGTTTTATCTTCAGGTTGATGGGAGGGCTACCCCAACACGCATCAGGAGATATTCTTTCATGATCAATCATTCATGGCCCATAGAGTGAGCCCCCATGGGTGCTCTGTGGAGGACCTTCAAAGTAGCTGGTAGCAACATTGTGGGGAGGGATTTTGCAAGTGCTAATTCCACTTCCATAATTTGGTGATGCACTGATAGGGTCTTGATAATTTATTGATATATGTTTAAGGGAGTTAAGAACTCCAACTTCTACCAAAGAAGGATTTTGTATGTGATCTTCACTTTCTAGTTGCCTTTGGTACATTTTATCTTGGTGAACTCTCTTGCGCATAGTTGGGGCCATCTATTGTTGGTAACATCCATCATATGTAGGTCCCAATCTTGTTGGATCTCGTGATGCCACTGGGATATGCCGGCGCACATCTTCAGTTTTGGCAGGGATATATGCCGACCCTAGAGTGGCCACCACGTTGGACCGATGTCCCCCAGTTAGAACAGATATTTTTTCCTAATCTGGTCATTAGTGTATCATGAGTTATTTATTTCTTACCTCCTGTACTAGAGTAGGGATACATAACATCTCTGGAGTGACTAACTCATTTTGCGAGTGAGTCATTCCATTGGAGGAAACCGGGTCGTGGAACCGATTTCTCGCATTTTCCACCGATGCAATAATGGCTTGGCATATTTGGATGATATGGTTTGGGATTGACGTCTTATCTTCCATCATTTCTAGTATGTGCTAAGATATAACTTTGGCTACCACGGGTATGAATTTCCATTCCGATATCGGAGTAGGAGTTTGTCCCTAGTCCGATCCTCTATTAGTTGCTAGTAGATACTGGCAGTTCTCCTGTGCCAGAACAATGGAATGTGTTTGTCACTAGTTTGCTTCTATGGTTTCCACCATATTTGATAGGTGGAGTTCATATTCATGAGAAAGTATTTTCATCTTCTCTCTTGTTGTTGTATTTGAGAATGTGGGGGGTCGTCGCGATAAACCTCTGATGCTTTCCCTCCGCTGGTGATGACGGTGTCTGGTCCGGCTCTTCCACCCTTTGTAGGGGAGGGAGAATCGTCATTTCCTAGGATAGCAAGGTCTTTGTTCCAGCACTTTTCCAATCCCGCCTTTCTTCCTCCATTTCTTAAAGCCTTCGTGATCCCTAATGTTCCGGTTCTTTCGGATGGAAACCCTAATCTTCATAATTCAACATCTGAGTTCACAGAAACCTCTTCGCTGCTGAATCTCACTCTTTTTTCTTGAATAAGATAGAGGAGACCTTCTGTCAATTCCTTTGACTGGTTTGTCTTCTCCCCTTCGGATCATCAAGAAAGGGTGACTATCGGGCTACTAGACAGACAACATATTAAGATCCGCTTTGAGTCAGAAGAGGACCTCATTCACACTTGTTTAAGAGCTCTTCGCAGTTGCAATGGTATTAGGTTTTTTTACTTCATTGGTTGTTTGATTTTCTTATGAAATGGGATTCACCATCGATTGTGGTTTGGGTCAGTTTTCCTAATCTCTCCTTACCTTTTCAGAATCCATCTGTTTTAAGAATGTTGGGTAATCTTGTTGGTAGATTCCTGTGTGCGGATAGCCGCACTGAAGCAGTGTTTCATCCAATTAACCCTCGTGTATGCATTTAGGTTGATGCTTCTAGAGTACCATTTGAGTTTGTTTGGATTACAATTGGTGATGAATAGAGGTGAAAATAGAAGGTTGTTTATGAGAACTGGTATGATTTTTGCTCGACTTGAAACCATTTTGGACATCTTCTAGGGAGATGTCGAAGAGATTCATCATCTCAGGTGCTGAAACCTGGGCGTCGGGAGTACCGTGCCCTGGTTGGGAGGGAGGATACTGCTGGGATTACCCCTGTGACACAGCTGACGGTAGGTCGGGAGTTGAGGATAAATGATATGGAGGTGGAAAATGAAGGTTCCCAATCACTGGGTCCTTTGGTTCAGAAACTCGCAGAAGGGGTTGGCAATGACTCTGAAAGGGATGATGATAACACATCCTTGCCGGATTCCATTAAAACTCAATGTAATCCAGAGGTTCCTGATGTAGGCAAAAGCCAGGGACAAGAGAATTCCAATACTATGAGTTCTTACATGGATGGTGACACATTAGGTGTGGATACAATGAGGGATAATCATCTGGGTGATGCCTTGGATATGAGGGATCCGAGGGCCGAATGTAAAAAAGGTGATACGGTAGTGAATTTAGGAAGGAATGGGAGAAACCAAGATAGTGGGGGACCAGGTGTTGCATCTACACCATTGTTCCCTTTGATTAACAGGTTCCAGGGTCTTGCGGAGGAGGTTATAGATGCAGTTGCAGTAGAGAAGGATGAACCCCTATAGACCAGTATGTGGGATTTTTTGGTAGGAGAAGCTGACCGTGAGGTTAATTGTAAGGTTGTGGAGGCATCTACTGTGGAGAATTCATCTTACCAGCAGTGTCATCCAGTTGACTTGGGAAGTGTTCTTGAGGGGAAAGGAAAAGGATCAGTTATGTATGTTAGCGTCGCGAGCATTTATATGTGTGATATTGACTGCAACACTCCTGATCAGAGGAGAGGAAGAGTTGTGGAGGGAAAGGAATTAACCTCGAACAACATTCTTGGGAGGAAGGGGATGCTCTCCAGTTGCGACAAAGAGAATAGAGGTGATATGGTCAATCGTTCCTTTAGAGATATAGTACAAGGTGGAGACAGAACCAGGACCAAGGATGGAGGAGCGGCTTCTGATACTCCAAAAAGAAAAGGCAAGAAGGATTACTCCTATCTGCCTTGACCTTTTTGCACTAGAACCTCCTTTAAGCGGGACCATGGGGTGTCACTGGCTTTAAAAAAAGGTAGCCTGTCCAAGCAAGATGGTTTCGGGAAAATCACTCTGGACGATGTGAGGCGGGACTATGATGGTGATTTCATGAGGCATTTAAATCCGACTTCTGAATGGGGAACGACCACAATAGAGTGGAGTTCATACGATGGTGGAGTTAACGGGTATGGAACTTATGATTTTTAGTTTTTGTTAAATGTTTGGCTGTCTGTTTGTTTGTTCAACTTTGGAGGGACTTTGGTTGTGATTTTTGGGTTTGAAAGTATTGTTGAGTTTCTCACATTTCCTGTAAGTGTTTGAAAATAATAAAACAAAGTATTTTAGATTTTTGTTGTATTTGTCTCACGGGCCTTGTATGAATTCGCAATAATTTGACTCTGCTCATATTTTCTTGCTGCCATATTTGGACAGCGAGCTTGAAATGCATCATCAAGTATTAGTGCCTACATATAGCTGGTTGCTGCCCTATTTAGATGGAAGGCTTGAAATGAGTCAACGGGTATTTTTTCATACGTATAGTTGGTTGTGATCCAATTTGGTTGACGGTCTTGCAACGCGTTAGCACATATTTGTTTCTGCATGTAGTTGGTTTCCACCCTATTTCATGGACGGAATTTTTGTGCATCAGCAGATTTCTACATCTACCTGTAGTTTTCTGCTCTATCTACACGGTGATATCAGCGAGCAATAGCAGTAATGTGCATGTGATCATATAGTTCCACCTTTTTTTGTGGTGGGATTGAGTGGAGGGGGCAGAGTTGTAGGTCTGACTATTGAATGCCACTGTATTAGTACAATAGTTTTTCTCCTCATAAACCAGGGTTATATCATGTTCCTAATTATATATTCCCTACCCTTGCCGAGAAACCTGAGGGCCCGAGTCTCCTAGAATATGTTAGGTTCCATTTGCATAAGGTCATCTACAACAGGAGGTAACATAGTTTTCTGGTGTCGATGATGACCTTCTCTGGTAGGGGCCCGTGAGTAGGACCCCTGTGTAGTTGAGATGAAGTTTCCATAATTGAATTAATCTTCCTTCCTATGATAATGGAGGTACTCATTTTCACGTTCTGGGAAAGGCTCATGAAATAGTTTGAGACAACCACCAGGTCTGCCTTGTGTTGGGGTGCCGACCACTACTGAGGATGTGGCTAGCGAACCTTTTCATACTGGAGGGATTTTCTTGGAGCCTCCAGCATGGGGAGAGTACCATTTCAGTGGTACTCTTTGATTATCATGTCGGATACCCAGTGTTGAATATGCTGGGTGGGTGAAGGGGGTCCTTCTCTTCGTTGGGGCCCCGACATCCCATGGGATTATTGATGTGTGTGTCCGTATTGGAGGTTGGGATGTTATTTGGATCTAAGGATGCTCTATGGGAACCTACGACATACATATATGACATAAAGACCACAAAATATCATCAATGTATCATTATTTTATACATGTTCATATCTAGAGATTTCATCTTGGACTCCTTCATCTTTTTGGTTGTTGGGTGTTGGGGCTTGAGTGGGGTAAGAACGCCAACATAGTTAAAGATTTACGTCAGGTTCACAATTTTTGTTCTACCTCTGGAGTGGAACATTTAGTGCATACCAGGGTGAAAAAATGGTGTGATGTGCAATTTCCTTTTGTCTTTTATCATTGGGGTAGAACCGCCACCTTGGTTACGGATTCATGTCGGGTTCACCATTTTTTCTTCCCCCAAGGTTCTGTGTTCTGTGCACATGGGGGAGAAAAAAATGGCCTGATGTGGAGTATCATTTTTTTCAGTTATCATTGGGGTAGAACCGCAACCATGGTTAAGGATTCACGTCAGGTTCACCATTTTTGTTCCGCCTCCGAGGTGGCACATTTCAGGTTGTGGAAAAATGGTCTGACGAGGATCATCACCCGTCCCTTTTCTAGAGACTGTTTCCTGTCAAATTCACCATTACTTTTGTTTCAACCAGTTTTGTTTCATTATCCTTTAAAATAATGTTGCATTAACCCCATGGGGATGTGGTAATTCACCCCTTTCTCATTGCGAAGGAGGTTCTACAGTTAAATGGTCCCAGTAAGTGATTTTTTGGGGTCGAGTACCTCTGCAATCAGTCCTCCTTAGATATAACTTCCTCAGATGGTCTCCAACGGGTTTATTCATGGAGCAAGAAACACCCAATTGACCTGGTATCCATGATTCATGGACCTTCATTTCAAAGGTAGGCACTAGTTGATTGATGATTCATCCAAGGACACTTATGGACTCTATTGGTCGAGAGGATGCTAATTCAGGCTACCGCACCCTTCCGAGGGAGGATTATTTCCTATTCTAAGACTCTCATAAATATTGAAGTCATGTTTATTTGATTCAAAATCCTTGGTTCATTCGAGAAGAGTGTTTCCATGGCTACACATGGTTTTCATAATCATCAGAGGAATTCATATATTTGATGCTACGGAGGTACTGGGGACTTGAGCAATACAATAAGGCTTTATAGAGTTTATCACCATCCATTGGAGATGAAAGGTTATTTGATGTTGGTATCATACCCATAAGATGGGTTTCCTATGTATATTCGGAAGAGGAATCCAGACCCACGAAGTTCTTAATGGCTGGGGCTTAAGCATGGAAGCTAAGAATTTGAGGAATCATGGTTGGGTGAACCTTTCTGGGTGGGCACCCTTTTGAGCTTGGGGCTTTGAGTAGGAATCCTACGTATCCTGGTTTGACCAGGAATCAGATTTATCATAGTTTAGATTTGGTGGGACTTACACATGGAGGCTTCCCATTTAGGGAGACATGATTCGTTGGACCCTTTATGGGAGGGCACCCTTTTGAGATTGGACCATTGACTAGACGTCCTTTATATCCTAGTTTGATCAAGAATTAGATTTCTTGTAGCTCATATTGTGTGGGTGTTGTGATCGTCACAAACCTCTAAGCCCACATGAGTCATGATCAGTGTGAGAAACAAGAGGAAGTGAGAGATCCAACCAACCACGTGATTCCTCTCCTATTTGTGGGATAGGGAGCGCCTATAGCGGATGAGGTCGGGGTGACCATGGGTGAGGGTGCATAGCGATGAACCTTTCCATGTGAAATGAAATTGAAGGTCATGTTGCTCGTCCTTGAAATATTGGGGACATACCTCAGTGGGAGGTCCCTATAATACATTCTGGGAAGGGGAGGAATTCTTTCCTCGTCAAAGGGAGAAGAGAACATAACTCCTTCGACTGGTCACTATTCCTCATTGAATGGAAAATCAAGTGATCATCCATAATTTCTATAATGAGGAGTTTCTCGTCGGCATCCCATGGTTGGACTCTATGTTACCCTGGGAATGTAAACCCACAGGAATTCTCGAAGCCCGAACCATTGTTGGGGTGCCTTCGTGACTCTACTTACCATGGGTATGTAGACTCAAAGGGGAAAACTGATGAACCCAATGGTCTAATCATATGGGTCCGGTGGATTTGGAGGAGTATTTAGCCTTCTTTCAGAGGACTAGTTTGCCGAGGGAATATGGAGGACTGGACGGTGGTGTAGGGGTGAGGTTGGAACTGGTGGAAATAATACCCTAAAATACCGCATTCCGCATACTGGTTTCTTATGCAAGATGGTGGAGGCTTTGCATACTGTAGTGTTATGTGGGCAGAGGGGTTGTCCGTATAACGATGTTGTACGTGGGCATGGTTATATACCACCATTTACCATAGTGGCACATATCCCATCACACCTCTTTGGGTTCCACCAGCATACAGATGCAGTACACAGCGCAGGGTTTAGTCTACGTAGTAGTACAATATGCGTAACACCGTATTGAAGGAGGGTCATGGGGATTGTTGTTCATAGGAAGTTCATTCATGAGAATTAGATGGTTCTCAGTTCAACCATTTAGGTTCGCGGTTCTATATTTATTATTATGTTCCCCCATTTTATTTTTCGTGGCTAGCTGTACCTATGAAGATTTTGGTTCAAGATTCGGGCTTTACTGATGAATCAAGACTGAAGCTAGAATCTTCTTCGAACTCTTTCTTCCAACCTCTAAGTTCCCTTCATGCTTTCATCTTCTGTATCATTTTCTTCATACCTTCTCAATTAATTCTATGATCCTTTTATAGAGCCTTAAGTCAATTGTATCAATGGGCATGTGGCACAATTTGTGGAGTCCCATGAAGAGATATCCTGACCAATAGAAGACACAGTCAACCTGGGTTTTTGGAGGCTATGGTTTGTAATAATGATTCACAAAACCCTACTCGTTTTCTTCTTCTGTGAACTGATGAGTTCGAGGGATGGTACCCATATGGCCTTCATGTGTATGAGTCCTTTAGTGATGCATTTCGTGGTATATTGGTTTTCTCTACATCGTTTGTAGGCCAGTTCCTCCTGGATCATTCTGCGTACCTAGGGGTTCACTATCCACGTGGTCCACGAACCATTCCTAGTGATGGTATACATGCTAGTTGAAATCCATTGAAAACATGAATTCCATCAATTTTATTCAGAAATTTGAAACTCATTTTGAGTCCATTCACTTTTCCAGAATTATAGGAATACTTTCCTCCTTATGCAAAGTGATTGTGGGGGTACCTTCTTCTCTTACTTTAATCTTCCGGAACATATATCCTCATATCTCTAAAACCATTGGAGTTTAGTTGGAGTGAGCTTCAAATTTTTTCTCTTAGTCAAATGGTGGCAGGACCGTGGATTGAAAATTTACACCCAATGGATTCAAATGATCACACCAATGATCAAGGGGCAGTCACGTTCTTTATCAATGATCAATCTAAATCGAGATAGGGATTTTGTTTTTATTTGACGCTTCCTCATTCTTGATTTCCCTTATGAATGCAAATCAATCCCTGAATTGAATGATTCGTGATTTGATCATTTTTATGGACAAGTTATTCTGTGGGGTTTTGATGGGATAATATCTCTCTGATTATTTATTATTCAATTATCATTCTAATTGAAATAAAATGAGATCGACAAGAACATTGATTGAGGTTTGTTCCTTTAATTTTTTCTTATTAATTTCTCCCCCATTTTATCGCTCATTGTAGGCATTATTTGTTTATCCCATGGGTAGACATATCCCAATCAATAAATTGTTGTGAATATGTTACTTGGTAAAATTATTGGGTGTCATAGATATGGGATTGGAGTGAAACTATGGAGCTGTGACGATAGAGATAGAGTGAATCAGATGATTATAGATACCCAATTTCTTGTTCTTTGACATTCATTGACATGCAGTGAAGAACAAAAATTTGATCCATTTTTTGAGTAGCTATAATTGAAGAACCTATTGTTTGATAATGGAAAGTCATAGATGAGACCTCCACTTGATTTTTCTAGAAAGGTGTAGCTAGAATAGTGGTTGGATCGACAGAGAAGAAGAATGTATAGTGGATAATGGATTCTGGTAAATCTCATGCTATATGGCATGTAATACAGATATACACACCATTTGAGGGGCCCTTTCTGGAAACTAGGGATATTGGATAAATTTATGTGTCACATGGCATGTGACCACTATCATAGGGTGCGCTGTGTCACTTGGGTGACCCAGTGTGTTCTTTGGGAAGTACACGGACATAGAGTGGACTACACGGGCAGTGTATATGTCATGTAATCCCACACATAGACATGGTTGGGACCAAGTACACGAGCTAACCCATCTAATGGTATATGGGAACATGTACATAAGATGAAGCTTTGTACTGGAACATAGGTAGACTACACAAGCATCTTACATGTCATGTTTTACTACAAGGATATGGATTGATGACATGGGACATTTACATGGGAAGGACCTGGGGTCAAGGGACACAATGTGTGACCCCATCTACATTCCATGTACTCTTTTATACATGTCTTAAATCCATTTTCCTCTATATCATTGACAAGTTTCATTATGGTGTGTTCCAGTTATCATTTCCTTCCGGGTTGGAATGGAATCATCTCCTACTCCTAGGACCATGATCTCTTCAATAGGACATTCATGATAGATTCGTTGGAATACCTCTGAGAGTCCTGGAGTGAGATCACGAATTCATCTATGTTCCCTATGTGGAGTTATTTGTATTTTCATAAACAACACTATGCAGGAGTCAATCCTCTACTTAGTGGGTTAATCCAGATTATGTTGTTGGTGTTACCCCATGGCCTTAGCAATGTTCCTCATATGTGTATCTTATTCACATTGAATTATTAGTGTGTTCTTTATCATGATGAAACATGACATGCAATACCTCTCAAAAAGATTTCATCAATGATAACAGAATCAAGAGTGTGTTCTCCTAGATGATTTATTTTTGAAATATTTGAGCTAGAATATTGGGATGGTATAATATGTTAGTGACATACCTCTAGACTATGTTTCATTGTTTAGATTATCTTGATATTCTTGTTATATGTGTTTTATACAAGTACATGTGTAGAGATAACTATATTTACATTGTTATAGGATTTGTGGTTCTGAGGTGTCCAATTGTGTATTTTTATACTCACCCCTAAATGGGCGTTTCCCACATGTGTCATGTCTTTTCCAGATGATCAACATTTTGGAAGTGTCCTAAGAAGACTAGTACTAGACAATGCATAGTAAGACCAGATAGATGATGTGTGTTCCTATGGATTTATTATAGATGTCCTAGTACTTACATTCAGGTTGGACTTGTGTTTAAGAATCATTGTGGTCGGATTGTTTTGACCCTGTTTACTTTCTTTTTCTTCCTCTCATACTCTGGTTATAGGATTTAGATGTATTCATGGATGTTTTTTCTGTTGTTTTTACATTTCATCCTTGTATATGATTGGAGATGTGTGCATGTGTACGGGTACTTATGCTAAGGCCACACAAGTTAGTGATATTCATTCTCATCACTAGTCTTCAGCAACATACTTATTGGAGGTTATCTTGGGGAGTCATAGAATAGCCCCTTTGGGATATGTCATGGCAGAGTGGTATCATAGCAGTCGATTTTAATTTAGGGTCGGGAGTTTGAGAGATTGGATTGGGGAAACATGGTTAAGTATTTTGATTAGTATGTAGGGTATAGACTCCAGTATTGTTTTGGAAATGAATGTATCCATGCACCAGGACTCTGATCACCTTCTTTTCTACTCAGAACACGAGAACATTGGTTTAAAGAAAAAAATGGTTCATTCATCATATAAAATGGGTTGTGGTTCCCATTTCCCTTTTGATTAATCTCTCTAGATATACTCCATGAATGTGGTAAATATTTTTTGTTTTAGGATGACACACCAATGTATGCTTTCTATGATTTATTACCAGGATCCTGAGGATGATTCCCTCAATGACGAGGTTTTGATATAGGGAATAGTTCAAAATATGTTACCTTTATGTGGTGCACAATCCATACCACCACCTGTAGAGGATCACTTTGTACCCACAGTACCAGGGGATGTTGTGTGTAGGCTGATTTCAATTCACTAGTTTAACTGGAAAAAACCCCTCAGGTTCTGAGGAGATCCCAACCCACATGCAAATGGGGATTAGAATGAGGAGATGACTTGAGTTTTCTATTTAGTAATGACACTAAAAGATTATGTGGTGTTCCTAGAATAAATTCTTATCTATGGAACTTTAGGGAGACGGTGGGGGTTAGTGACATAGTCTTACAAATATGTGACTCTTTCGTAGACAGAGGTCAAGTGCATTTTTATATAGGATTTTTCACTAGTTATGATAAGCGATGTGTGTATCGGGGATCATTAGCAGCTCTAGCAGGGAAACACGATAGTAGTTGAGTATTTTTTAAGTTTTACCCACCCCTCCATGTACTCAATGGATATGGTTCGCAATCAGTTATTTGGGGATAGAACCTTTGGGAGATGTTTGTGTAGAGATATTTGAGCCAGTGTTATGCCTATGTGAATTCCAAACTATGATGGGATTTCTAGAGAGATAGTTTGTGGTTGAAGGTTTCTTGCAAGAGTAGATACAATTAGTGATTGTCACTGGGGGATACCAGTAGTAGATACCTCAGTAGTAAAGATATGATTTTAGTATCATGGACCTAAATGTGTGAGAGGTTTCAGGAGGATGAACTAGGACCAATAATATATGGTTTAATGCTCACATGGTGGGTCCATTCAGCCTAGAGAGAGGTGGTGCAACTAATGTGATGATAGAGGACATCCCACCTGAGATTGTCTGAACCAATGTACAACTGACATAGGAACAATGGATAGGCCACCGAGGTATATGAAGTGGATGGAGAATGTATGTTTTTAGGGTTACATATGTGTATGAGAAGCTGTGAGATCTATAGGAGGTGGTGGAAATTTTTAAATTTTACCACCAACACCCCTAGGTTGTCCACACCAAGCTTATGGAGCTGAAGGATAGGGTCTGGGATAGTTGCAAGGGAACAAAGATTATGACCTAGAGTCTCTATGAATGATTCAAGGTATGATATATGTATTTTCTACCTTATATGAAATACTAATAGACACAGGTTCTAGTAATTACATTATTTACACATACCTTGTATGAGACATAAAAAATTTTGGTTGAACCTTCGACTCAACCCTTATGCTTGGAAAATACTATTGAAAAAGAATCGATGATCAGGTATTTGTGTCTATAGTGTTCCATGACTCTTCGAGGTATGATTTTCTATTTGAATATCATTATTGATGCGTCGAGGCCTTATTACATCATTCCTGGTGTGGATTTTTTATCTACATTTCATGCATATATTGAATATTTTAGGTGAAGTGTGCATTGTGTACACAATGATGGAACTAGATAATCCATTTTTGGTGAAAAGGAAACCCAAGAAGAGTAGGATGGAGTCATTCATAGGAGGGAGTAGTGGAATACTCATTAGTTGGCTATTCGAACCAATTGTGTAGTGGATCTAGTGAGTTACCAGTTTCATGTAGGGGGCGAGTATGAGGAAATCATTCCTAAGGATGTTCCAGGTTTACCTACCTGCTAAGAGATAGATTTCACATTTATCTACACCTAGGGATGAAAATAATATCTATGCAATCATATCGGATGGATCCCATAGAGCTTCACAAGATGAGGGTGAAGTTGGAGAAATTTTAGAGGAAGGGATTTTTTAGAGACAATGTTTCATTCTGGGTAGTCCTGGTTAATTCCATGAAGTAATATGAGAGCATGAGGTTGTGTGTGGACTTCCAACACTTAAAATAGGTGACTTTGAAGAAAATGTATCCACTACTAAGGATCAAATACCTCTTTGATAATCTGAGAGGAGCAAAATGGTTCTTGAAGGTTGTCCTCAGATTAGGTTATCACCTATTGAGAATACATGATGTGGATATAACAAAGGCCATATTTAGATGCCACTACAATCATTATGAGTACATTGTGATTCCCTTTGGCATGATGAATGCTCCAATAGTGTTCATGGGACTAATGAACCATATATTTTTGCCTTACATAGACCAGTTCTTGGTAGTCTTCATCGAATATATCCTTGTGTATTTGGAGTCCAAGGAGGAGCATGGGAGATGCTGAGGACGTTTCTGCACATACACTGAGAGAACCAGATTTACAGAAATATCTCGAAGTGTGAAATTTATATTTAGGGATTCCACTTTCTAGGACACATTATCTCAGTATATGGAGTGGTAGTGGACCCGTCCAAGGTTGAGTATTGTTACCTTGGGAGCCAACCAAAAGTGTGATTAAGTTATGGAGCTTCCATTAGTTGACAGGATATTACCATAGATTCCTAACTAATTTCTCTAGAATATCAAAACCCATGACACCTTTAACTTGGGAAGTGAATCATTCCCTGTTGAAAGAGAGGTTCCAGTAGGCTTTTTTGTAGTTCATATAGATTTTGAAGATCGCTCCCATCTTGATATGGTCAAAAAGGGTGTTGAGTACATAGTGTTATGTGATGAATTTGGAACCAAGATTTGTTGTGTTATAATGAATAGTAAAGTAGTGATTTAAAATGGATCAAGCCAGTCGAGACCATAGAAGCAGAACAACATGAACCACAATCATGATCTAGGAGAGGTAGTTATCTCTTTGAAGATATGGTGACACTACATTACGGGTGGGAGGTTTATCATTTACTCTGATCTCGATATTCTCAAGTATATATTCTCTCAGAAGGATATCAACTTGAAAAATAGTGATTCCCAGAGTTCCTCTAGGATCATGACTTTGAAAATTGTCTATAATATAGGGAAGGGGAATGTGGTAGAATATTCTCTCAGTATGAGATCTTGTATATTGTTTTTGAATGAGGCATCTGAGAAATTGGCCTTATTATAGATATAATTTTTGGATGAATAATCAGAATATTACCTCTAGTCAATGGTTGTTACCCCTCCTCTCATTCAGTGTGTCAGGGAGGCATAACATAGGGATACTCACTGTGAGAACCTACATACTCAGATATCCACAGGGCATGCTCCTAATGGATTTTCTAAAGGTGCGGATCATGTTTTTCTTTTTAGATGAATCATGATGATACCATTGAAGTTGTGGGAGGAGGTTATGAGAAATTTTCATACATATCTTTTGGTGGTATAAATTGTTTTGAAAAATATATTCTAGGACCTCCAATGTTAGTTTTGGTGTCCAAGGATGAAGAAAGGAGTTGTAGAGTTTGTCTCTTGGTGGCTTACTTATCTGTATGTGAAGGATGAGAACCAAGTTCTAGTAGGTTTGGATCAACCCTTAAGGTGAAAGAGTGTAAGGGGTATGGGATATCTACAGATTTCATGATAGGTTTACCATGTATGTCTAGGAGACATGATATCATCTAGGTGATCATAGAACAATTCACTAAGTCGGACCACATCCTAACTTTATGAGATTGGAGTTAAGTAGAGATATTGGGTTTCATATACATATCGGAGAATACCAAATCTATGAATTTCCATCAATGAATCATTGTGATCATGATTTTCCCTATACATATTAGTTGTAGAAGGGATTACAGGAGGCCTTTCAGACTCTGTTATGCTTGACCACAACGTTTCACCCCCAAACTGATGGCAAACCTTAGTAGACCATTCATGTTATGGAGGACATATTGTGAGCTTCCATTGTTGAATTTGGTTGTAGTTGGGAGGATCAACTACCACTTGGTGATGTTTTTGTACAAAACAGCTACTGTTTCCACCATTGATATGGAACAATTTGAGGATTTGTATGGGTGACCATGTAGGTCACCACTTTCATGGACTATCCTAGGAGAATCAGCACTCTGTGGCTCGGAGTTGGTGTGATCTACAAAATAGAATGTATAGATCATCTAGGAGTGATGATGAAAACATAGTTCTATTATATGTTGTATGCTAATAGGTGAAAAGGCCTTTGGTGTTCAAGGAAGAAGACAATGTGTTCCTATGTGTTTCACCTCAACATGGATTATGTATATTTGGTTGGGGAGTAAAGTTATCAATGTGGTCAATACTTCCTTTATAGATACTTATTAGAGTTTTTGAGTTGGAATACTACGTATATCTACCTCCATAGTTATATAATGTACATGAAATCTTCCACATGTAGCATATGAGGAGGTACATAAATGACCCATCACACATTATCAACTAGGGATAGTTGGACATTGAATATGGAAAAACATTTGCTGAGTAGCCGATAGAGATCAGGGGTTGGTAGGAGAGGATTATTAATTGGAGATTGATTTCTTTATTGCATGTATGGTGGAAACATGGGAATCTCTAGGAGAGCACATGGGATCAGGATACTCAGATTCATGCTCCATACCAAAATATTTTTTAGTGTCCCTTATTTTACCTTTATATGGAGTTAAATCCCCATGGTGGGGAGAATGGAATGTATTGGGTCTTCTATGTATTATTTTTGGATGTTATATTATTTATTTTAAAGAGAAGATGCTATGAAGGCGTGTGAATCTGAGGCCTGATGTGCCCGGAATGAATGTTTGAAAAATGTAAAATATATAAAATTTCACACATGCAAAGTGTTCAAAAAAAGTAGAATAACATATAATCATCTACTCGTATCAAAAATATATGGGCACCATTGAGTTAAGAATGTGAGTTTTACATGTAACATCCGAGACTTTTATGAGAAATATTTTGTTTTTATGTTATATAAAACATCAAATGAATCTTTCACTACACACAACACTTGCTTGGCTTGATTTACACGCAATCATGACCTTCCTCGATAGATTGTGTCGTACGCAATACCGAGTTTCACTAAACAATGATATGCTATTAAAATATTATTAAAACTAGCCTTTATGAATAGTATTAACTGAATTTAGAATTTTATAACATTTAAATTCAACTTATACATTTTCTAGAATGAGATATAAAAGAAAAATCAGTTTTTTTGGATAAAAGAAGTATTTTAAAAAAAATGCAGTTTTGCCGCCTTTTGATGGCGCACCCACATTAAATCTAGTTTTTGACATGTTTATAAGTTCAATTTGACAAAATAAAATTCTTCTTTTTAATCAGTGTATAAAAATTTACATTGGATAAATTTTTGATATTTTTCTGATAACTTTCATATTTTGATGAATAGTAAAAATACGCTAATTTTTAATTAAAAACAATTTTTTTTCATTTAGATAATTTATATGGATAAATTATAATATTTAATGGTTTTAAAGTATAAATAGAATATATTTTTACCATTTAATATAATTTATGTCATTATCATTAATTTCACATTGAATTCATAGGTAAAAACATTTCAATCTTTGGCAATGTTTTAACATCAAAAACTCGTTTTCTTAACAATGGGATTTATTTTAAATAATTACTAAAACTTATATGTTTTGAATTTTTAAAAATGTATTCCATTTTCAGAATCAGTGGGTCCAAATTATGTTAATAGACTATTTTTTATTTTTCAGCATTATGAATAGTAACTATGGTAAATTTTATTTACCATAGTTAAAGGTAAATCGGGTAATTAAGGGTAAATATAAGATTATAAAATTACCCTAACACCTACCAATATCCTACTAGATGACTAAAAGTAGACCCATATCACCTAAGGGTCATATTATATTCATTTAATGAACTTTTGTCCACGAAAATAATTTAATTATTATTAAAACCAAAGAATGTGACAACATGTCACTTTCTTAAATCTTATAAGTATACTAATATTAATTTAGTGATAAACTTCATGAAACTTCGAACATGAATAGTCTCCAGAAATCTAATACAATTATCTACATCATAGAAATTTATTTATAGTTTTTAGGGATTATATAATTATCATTAATTATGACACAATAGTGATGTTGAAATTATTTTATTAATTAAAATAACAAATATATGGTTATAAAAATAATACAATAAATATTATATGAACTATTTAATGTGCTCCAATAATTTCATAAATACATATAAAATTTTATGGATCTATTAAAGCTTTTATTTCGAACATATCTTCTGTATATATTTTATTTAAATTCAAATAAATGAATAGTGTCAAAATTGACACTATTGTTATTTTATAAAAATAACATATTATAAAATTGTTTAAAAATAAAAAAATATTTAAAAATTATAAATTAAAATTTATATGGTCGAAAATGTCATAAAGTGTCAAATTATGGAAAATTAACAACACATATGTAATTAATTATAATAATTTAAAATATAGAATATTATTACCACAAATAAAATTAAATTGATAAATAAGGATAAATCGAGTTGATAATGTTTAAAATGAATTCCTAACATGTCTAAATTTTATTGGTTAATGAGATTACAACCTTATCTCATCTAACCTTTAGATATGAGTCATTTTGGAAGTTTTTAAGTGGGGTTGGGATTTAATATAAACTAATATTTCTTATATTTCCAAAGGTGCCCCTCTCCTCCTTTATAAAAGGGAACCTCCTTCCTCTTCTCCTCACACCAATTATAGCCTTCAAGCTTGGCCAAAACCTGCCCATTTCACTTCCCCACTTCATTAGAAACCTACGAGATGTACTGGTCTTATCAAAAGACAAACTCTAGTGCCTTAAGAGAAAGTTTAAAGGAGGCACTTCGAGAAAGAGGTAATACCTTCTACTGTTTTCTTCAAGTTCCATTCTTCTTCTACTCCCTCTTATTTAGTTGTTTCATTATGAGGTAATAAAATCAGTATCACTCATATATGGATATTTTATTATAAATATGAATGAACTCTAATTCTCCTCTTATCCATCCTACGGAAAACGAAATCACCGCGCGTACGTACATACGGAATACCGTCTCCACGCCGTGGTGTAATCTATTTTCCGCCACCACCTTACTTGGATGGGTATAAGGGTGAATGTAATGAATATATATGATTATTGTAAAGTGTTATTGATTCTGAAATAGTATACATACACTCCAATACAATTCTACGATCATG
The DNA here is from genome assembly GCA_963277665.1 of Viscum album. Lineage (NCBI taxonomy): Eukaryota > Viridiplantae > Streptophyta > Magnoliopsida > Santalales > Viscaceae > Viscum > Viscum album. The sequence goes on along the minus strand of OY728139.1, from coordinate 679,882,966 downwards.
GGAACGATATCATCGCTCGTGCGTGCGTACAGAATACCGTCTCCACGATGTGATGCGACTCGTTCTACATGATCTTAATTGCATAATGATTATATAAATGAATTTAATGAATGAATATGATATATATTACAATAATACCATTCTGGAAATGAGTTATCTATAACCTAAAGAGAAGAATAAGAATTCATTCGACAAAACACGCATAAGAACAAAAAGTAATAAACACCCGAATAACAAGTAGTAATGAAATATTACTAATAAGAAGCTAAGAATATGACCATATATGATATCATAAAAATAAGTATGATTCTGGAATAAGTCAATAAAATTATTTAAATCATTATACAGAAGGTTCATACACTTACGAAGCAAATCGGACCTAAGGTAAGGAAAATATCCCAATCTCATTTTTATCCGAGATTATTTATACATTGGAATTTACTAGGGTGTATTTTATCATCCAAATCCATGTTTCCTAAATATTTAATATTTATATCCTTCGAAAATAGTTTTATCCAATTTTACCCTTCGGTGAGTTTTTTGTAAAAGATATGAAAGGAATCTTTTGTCATTTTTCGTACGAGGTACTTTTTGACTTTTCTGACAAAAGTACGAGAAGAATGTTTTCTTTTAACTTATATGTCACGATTGGATTTTTAAAACATTATTTCCAATAAGATTCCCTTATAAGGTTTCTAGTTTATTTTTAATCAACTTCTTTTAGTCTATAATTGTATGACATGTTAATAAAGGAAAAGTGTTTTTGAAGTAGAAAGGATATTTTCCTCAAGAATGGAGTTCAAGTGTTTTATCAAAATTATTTTCCATCTAAGATAATAGAGGGTTATATTTCTATCCCTATTATTACATTAATTTGATTATGTTGTGGTGGAATTATTTTTATGAATTCCTTTATCTTATATGAATTGTTTTATTATGTCATGATGTTTAAGATTCCCATTTTTATTACCTGGGTTATTCTATGATGTATGGTTTATGATTTTGTGGCACACATAAGAATGGTACCATTATGAGATGGGTGGAACCTATATATCCCTCCAAGGCATTAGGTAATGATTTTATATCTCATGAGATAGACATGGCTAGAACGGAAGTGTAACACCCCGAGCTTCCACAATACGCTTCTCATTCAATAATGTAATAGCTTGCATTGTACGCAACTTCGAGTTCTAAAACACCGCGACTAATCAAATTTGTCACGACCCGCCCTCGGGGTCCGTGCTGTGACTACCCCAAGCCCGCCTTCCATAGGCCAGGGGCTGGCGACTAGCACCAAGGCGTAAATCCCGGTAAAAAGGGAAGGCATTGCCTTTGTAAAGTAAACAAACACCACAGAGTAAACAAGCGGAAAGTAAACACTAAACAAAAAGCAGAGTACAACTGAAAGTGCGGAAAAGAAAAAGGGCCAGAATACAAACCCAAACTGAAAGTAAAGTACAACTCGAAAGGGAAAACAGCAACTAAAAAGTAAAAGCCGCTACTCCGAGCTGTCCACAGGAAATCCCACCTGAAGGGTGGGTACAGATAGCTCCTCTGCTCCACGGGTCCCGCCGTCCGCTCCGAGCACGTCCCACCCAGTAGTCCACCTCCGGGTACCGTCCCGCTCTGCAAGCCTCAGCTAAGGTCAACGCTGTCCGTCGTCTGCAACCAACACAACATAGTGCGGGCAAAGCCCGTGCAGGGGTGAGTATAAGCTACTCAGTAGGGACCCCAAGACCCCTGAAGGTCTCTCAAAATCCACAAAGGATTAACCAAGAAGAAAGGTACAATCACGAAGTAACAACCGACACTCATTAGGTATATGCCCATACATATACCTAAGTCATCAATTCAAATACGCTCCAACCTCTGAGCCCAAGTACAACTCAGTCCACACAGGAAAGTAAACGTATTCCACACAGGAAAGAAAAACGTAATCCACACAGGATTGCACAACACAATCCACACAGGAAAGCAATAGGATTCAGCTCACACAGGTATACTTCTTCAAGGACGATAAAGATGATCACTAATCCATCTAAGTCGTTGGACCCACGAAAGATCGATAGGTAACTAACCCCCGCAAAGACCACACAGGATCGAGCCCACACAGGACCTGTAGGCGCTGGCTCACACAGAACCGCTGAGCGCGGATCCACACAGGATCGGACCCACACAGGATCAGGCCCACACAGGACCTGTAGCACTGATCCACGTAGGATCGCTGAGTGCTAAAGTCGTCGTCGTCGAATCCACACAGGATCTCTGTACTGTCGTCATCGCAGTCACAGTAGCAGTAGTAGCAGTAGAACAGTCGCAGCCAGCACTAGGGTTCCCGCACACAGCAAGCTCGTTCGGAGGGTCTGCTCCACGAGCCGAGAGGCTGATACATCAACTGTCACAAAGACCAGAGTTGATGTATCCAAAAGTTCCGTATCGTCAACAGGAACTCAACGCAACAGACGGCGCGTCGATCGGACGCCCGGTCTGAGAGTTATTGGCATTTTCGTCTCCGGGGCCCGGTTGGTTTTTAAGGCAAAACCAACCCGACCGTACTCCACCTGCGTCCAAACCTCGGGCGGAGTATGCCAAAAGATCCGTCTCACTAAGAGGAACACAACACAGCTGACGGCACGTCAATTGGACGTTCGTAGCTCAAGATATGAGCGTTTCCGCTCCGAAGGCCCGGTTGGTTTCGTGAACGAACCAACCCGGCCGAACTCAAAGTAAATCTAAACCTTGAGTGCAATATACCAAAACGACCATCTTGATCCAAGGACCGATTTTCCGCAGACGGTTCATCAATCGGAGGTCCGAGGCTCAAGTTATGGCCAAAAGACCGAAAAAGATTCGAAACAGGGGGGTCCGGGTCCGGGCCGACCCGGCCCGACCCCCCCTGGGGCGGCGCGGGGGGCCGCGGCGGCTTGTCGCCGCGAGGTGGCTGCACGCGGTGGCTAAGACCCCGCTTCCTGGAATGGCGGCGCGACTATATGCCGCACCCATTTTTTTAAAACGCCCCCCCCCCCCCCACGTGGGGGGCCTGTTTGTGCGGAACCGGGGGGCCGGCTGCCCCCCTCCCTTTCAAGAACCGCCCCCCTCATAAAGAGGGGGTTTTTGTGTGTTGGCCGGGGGATTAATTCCCCCGGTTTAATGCCTTCCGGCCGGCCAGCTGGCCGGCCGGTTTTCTCCAACGGGACCAGAAATTCCGGTCCCCCCTTCGGCTTCCGACGCCGGCGGCCCGGCCGCCGGTCTTCTCTTCCCGTCGCGGCCCGGAACCGGCCGCGGTCTCCTCGTCCCGCCGCGGCCCGGAACCGGCCGCGGTGTTCGTCGTCCGGCGCGGTGCGACGGCACCGCGCCCCTTCGCCGTGCCTTGATTCCTTTCAACGCGGCGCGTTGGCGTCGCGTTCTTGAAGATTCTTCCTCGGCGTGGCGCGACGGCGCCGCGTAAAATAATTGCACGATTATCCGCGTGGTGCGACGGCACCACGCCACTTTGCTTCCACCCGCAAGAATAAACAACAAGAACGATGGAGGGGGGTTCGGCCGTGTTCATGCGGTCCGGCCCCCCCCCCCCCTCACGTTAAATAAATATCTCAAATTAAACATTCAAAAGCCTCATGTTAGACATGAGAGATCCACGATCAAGAAATGGAATAATTAAAGAATAAAATAACAACCCCTACCTTGGTATAAGGTTCGACGATTGTCAACGTTCCGCGGAAGTCGACGTCGTGGAGGTCGGGCGTCGCGGTAGTCGTTCGTCAAATCCGATGACGAAGGGGGTGCGTCCGAAGAGACACGTTGTTGGAGAATACTTGTACGCCGACGAAGGTTGTCCGAGGAAGAAGTGGCGTCCCCTTTCGTTGACACGGAAGACGAAGAAGAGCGGAGCGGCGTTCTTCGTCGGGACTTGAGCGTTCTTCGTCAAGTTGAGCGTTCTTCATGATCTTTGTCAGAGATGAAGAAGAAGAAGAAAAAGCTCTCCACCTTTCAAGAAGACAAACAATTAACCCAAAATAAAATAAGACAACATCTTATTTTATTAACACATAACACACTAGAATTTCAAATGTTTGAAATTCAAAAGGATTAACTCCCATAATTAAATAAGTAACTCAAGTCATTTATTGAGGCGTTAAGGGAGTTGAGAGAATATGAAAGGTTTAGGGGTTCGTGTGGGCCCCACCACACTTAATCCTCCCAAGGGAGGTTAAGTGGGTGTGGGTCCAACTTCCAACCCCCTTTGGTAGGTTTTATCAATTTATAATAAAATTTGTTCTTCACAAATTTTATTTAACTCAAACTAAAAACCCCAAAACTAACTTTCAACCCGCAACAAACGCAACTCCCGAAAAGGTCTCTTTAAGCGAAAATCGGCGCTGCGAGTTCATCGGTGCCCTCGGATTTCAATTCCGAGCACCGGATCAAAAGTTGGGAATTCTCGCTCGTTCGTTCACTGAACGTACCCGAGCCAAACTTCAAAAATTAATTCCGGGCACTCCGGGCCTCAGAATCAGGTGCCGTCTGAAACCGCGCTCTTGTAAAATTCTAAATAAAATTAAGAAAAAATTTCCCTTGAATTTTACAGGTCTTTACATTACTCCCACCTCAGGGCTTTATGTCCCCGTAAAGATACATCAAAAACTAGGGAAACAAATGAGGGTACTGAGCACGCATCTGAGCCTCCCGCTCCCATGTGCTCTCCTGGAGATTCCCGTGCTGCCATCTGATGCGCACAAGAGGAATCGATCACCCATGCAGGACCCGCTCCTGTCGATCCTCTATCTCCACCGGGACCTCCGTAAAAGTCGCCCCATCGTCAACGTCAAGCTCCCCATGATCAATGATGTGCGTTGGGTCGTGCACGTATCTCCTCAGCTAGGATACGTGGAAGACGTCGTGCACCCGGTGCAACTGAGGTGGTAGAGCCGGGCGATAAGCCACCTAGCCAACCATGCTGAGGACCTGGAAGGGTCCGATGAAGCGCGGAGATAACTTTCCGCCTCGGCCAAATCTCCGAATACCACGTCGAGGTGAGACCCTCAAGAAGACGTGGTCGCCATCCTCTAACTCTAGTGGCCTCCGCCTCCTGTCAGCATATGACTTCTGCCAGCTCTGAGTTGTCCTCATCCGCTCCTGGATGACCTGGACCTTCTCTGTCATGGCCTGGACCTTCTCTGATCCCACCAGTGCTGAATCTCCAGGGTCTGTCCAGCACAAAGGAGATCTACAAGGTCGGCCGTAAAACGCCTCGTACGGTGCCATCCCGATGGTGGAGTGGTAGCTATTGTTGTACGCAAACTCCACCAAGGGTAGGTGGTCCTCCCAGCTACGACCAAAGTCGAGGACACATGCACGGAGCATGTCCTCGAGTGTCTGAATGGTCCTCTCCATCTGACCATCCGTCTGAGGGTGAAAGGCTGTGCTCAGACGTAGTTGTGTCCCGAACGCCTCCTGTAACCCCTTCCAAAGCCGGGAAGTAAAGCGAGCATCTCGATCGGAGACGATAAATGATGGCACGCCGTGGAGCCGCACAATCTCCTGAACGTAGAGACGTCCCAAGCTCTCTACTGAGCCCTGCTCTCTGATGGGTAAGAAGTGTGACGACTTGGTGAGTCGGTCAACAATCACCCAGATGGAGTCGTGACCTCTGGAAGTGCGTGGAAGACCAGTCACGAAGTCCATAGATATGTCGTCCCACTTCCACTCCGGAACCTCCAAGGGCTGTACCAAGCCCGCTGGTACCTGATGCTCTGCCTTCACCTGCTGACAAGTGAGGCCTCGGGAAACGAACTCTGCTACAGCCTTCTTCATGCCCGGCCACCAGGGCTGTCGTCTGAGGTCCTGGTACATCTTCGCCACTCCAGGATGTACCGCCAAAGGAGAAGTGTGAAACTCTCTCAGAACTTCCTCTCGCAAAGCAACTGGTACCATGGTACGTCCTCTGAAAAGGATGTCGTGCTCTGCTCCAAGGGAGAAACCATCAGGTGCCTGTCCCGAGGATATCTGTGCACGCCGTGTCTCACAGTCAGCGTCCTCACGCTGTGCCTCCTTGACCCGCTGTAGTAGTGGAGGAGTGACTGTGAGAGACTGAAGAAAGGCTGCTCCATCTCTATCCACGAAGGATATCTGCAAAGAGGCTAGCTGCTTCGTCGCCTCCTCAAGTAGCTGAATGCCCGTCCTCCTGCTGAGGGCATCGGCTACTACGTTCCCCTTCCCAGGAGTATAGACTATCTCAAAGTCATAGTCCTGGAGGAACTCGAGCCATCGCCGCTGTCTCAGGTTCAGTTCCTTCTGCAAGAAGATATACCTGAGACTCTGATGATCAGAAAAGACTGTAAAGCGCTCGCCCATCAGATAGTGTCGCCATGTCTTCAGAGCGAAGATCACTGCTGCTAGCTCCAGGTCATGGGTAGCGTAGTTCTGCTCATGCGGCCTCAACTGACGTGATCCATAGGCGATCACTGCCCGCTCCTGCATCAGAACACATCCGAGTCCGGTCCCTGATGCATCGCAGTAAACTACGTACCCTACTCCCTCCTCAGGCAACCTCAAGATAGGTGCGCTAGTCAATCTCTGTATCAGCTCCTGGAAGCTCTGCTGACATCTGTCTGACCACACGAAGGGTTTCCCCTTCTTCGTCAAAGATGTGAGTGATGCCGCAACTCTAGAGAAGTCTGGCACGAATCTCCGATAGTATCCAGCTAGTCCCAAGAAACTCCGAACCTCAGTCACGCTCCTGGGTGGCTCCCAAGCTAACACAACCTCAATCTTCGCGGGATCCACTGCAACTCCCACCTCAGAGATAACGTGTCCCAAAAAGTGGACCTCACGTATCCATAACTGGCACTTCGAGAGCTTACCATAAAGCTGGTGCTCTCGGAGTGTGTCTAATACAACTCGTAAGTGATAGGCGTGCTCCTCCTCTGTCGTAGAGTAAATCAGAATGTCGTCGATGAAGACCACGACAAACCGATCGAGGTATGGCTGAAAGATCCTGTTCATGAGAGTCATGAATACTGCTGGAGCATTGGTTACACCGAAAGGCATAACCAAGAACTCATAGTGTCCATACCGACATCTGAAGGCTGTCTTCTGCACATCCTCGTCTCTGACTCTGAGCTGATGGTAGCCTGACCTGAGGTCTATCTTCGAGAACCACCGTGCTCCCTTGAGCTGATCAAAGAGGTCATCAATCCTCGGTAGCGGATACTTGTTCCTCACTGTCACCTGGTTCAGGCGACGATAGTCAACACAAAGTCGCAAGCTCCCGTCCGCCTTCTTGGCGAACAATATCGGGGAAGCCCAGGGTGAAACACTGGGTCGGATGAACCCCTTGCCCTGCAAGTCCTCCAACTGTACCCATAGCTCTCGAAGCTCGGCGGGGGCCATCCGATATGCTGGAGTGGATATCGGGGATGTCCCGGGGTACAAGTCAATATAAAAGTCTACCTCTCTGTGAGGAGGTAGCCCTGGAACATCGTCGGGAAAAACGTCCGCAAACTGATCCACCACTGCAGGAAAACCAGGACTCCGCACGTCAACTGCTCCAAGGATGAGGCTAGCCAACTGATGAGTGATGGGCTGTCCTCTCCTCCGCGGAAGTCCATCCTGTGCTGCTAAGGCTCCCTTCTCGCCGGTGAAGGTGAACCTGCTCCCGTCGGTGCGTACACATCGCACCTTGCGCCTAAAACAGTCAATCTGTGCATGGACCGTAGATAGCCAATCCATGCCCAAGATGACGTCGTAAGGCCTCGACGCTAGTACAAGAAGATTCCAGCCGAAGCTCTCGCCTCCTAGAGTAAGCTCACACTGCCGACACCAGTGCGTAATCGTCGAGTCTGCTCCCGTAGGAGTCTCTAGCCGTAAGGATCGAGCCAACGGCTCTGTCGGAATCTCCGAACTCCGAACAAGGGAAGCGGCTATGAAAGAGTGACTCGCTCCTGTGTCTATAAGAACTGCAGCAAGGGTGGAATAGACACATATAGTACCTCGAATCATCTCGGGTGCGCCGTGGTCGTAGGCCTCTGCTGGCTGGAGCTGTGCCTGTCGCTGCCCGCCAGCTCCCTGTGGTCGGGGTGGACCTCCTGGTGGTGGTGGTGGTAGAGCCTCAAAGCATCGGCCACCACCGGCTGCTCGTCCAGCTCCTCTGCCTCATCCGCCTCCTCCCTGCGGACTGCCACGGTCGACCCTCTGCCTCTGCCTCGGTGGTCCCTCAACCGTCTGCTGCTCCTCGGCACGGCGGGTCGGGCAGTCACGAGCCATGTGGCCCTGCCCGCCGCACGAGTAGCACTGTCTGCCTCTCGTAAGACTGGCTCTGCGCTGTGTGCCCCGCACTGCTGAGCCAGTGCCCTGAGATCGTCTGCCCGAAGGTCTGGTCTGTCTGGACCCCTGAGTCATCTGTCGACTGCCTGCTGCAGATGACTCTGCCACGTGCCGCCCTGCGGTGGGTCGCTGTGCTGGTGTAGACTCAGCAAGGAAGCTCTCGATCAGAAGGGCCCGCTCCAGTACTCCTGTCTGAGTCGGTATGCTGAGGGAGATCAGCGATGCCCTGGTCTCGTGTCTCAAACCCTGCTCGAAGGTCCGGGCCCGGAAGAATGGGTCTCGTACCATGTCGGTCGAGTAGCGCGAGAGATCAATAAATCTCGCCGAGTACTGAGCGACCGTCATGCTGCCCTGCCGCAGCTGTAGAAGCTCCTGGATACGCACCGCACGAAGGGTGGCTGGGACGAACTCTGAGCGGAAGAGTCTCTCAAAGTCCGTCCAAAGTAGGGATACCTCATCGTGCACCTGGAGCATCAAGCTCCACCATCGTCCTGCTGCTGCGTGTAGTAGGCTCGCAGCGAGGATCACCATGAGGTCTGCTGGTGTCCTCACTAGCCTAAACACTCGAACCACTGCCTCCAGCCAGTCCTCTACTGCCTGGGGATCCGTCTCCCCGCGAAACCTAGGCGGTCGCTGGCGCTGAAACTCATGCAGTGCGCTGAGGCGACGTGCATCGTCAGCGGCTGCTGCTGGAAGCATCGGGGGATCGGCGGGTAAAGCTACCGCCGGTGCCACTACTGGCAAAGGGCCCTGCACCGAGGCCTCGTCGCTCGGTGGGCTGTCGTCTCGCTCGACTCTCGGTACCCTAGCTGGCTGTCGTCGTGGGGCCATCCTGAAAAGGAAACAGGTGCGCCACGGTTAGAACAGTATACCTGGTGAGCTGATATAAGTAATCACAAAGAAAACTTTGAAACACACACGCAAACAATGTTTTCGTGCATTAAGTCGGAAATCAGAAGTCAGGGTCCTGGTGTACGGATATGTCAGCCGCCGCACCAACACTGGACTCCCTGAACTGATATCCACACTCAATACGCTAAACATTATTGCTTCACATAGAAAAGATCAGAGTTTGCGGTAGAACCGAACTCCTCTGATACCAATTTGTCACGACCCGCCCTCGGGGTCCGTGTCGTGACTACCCCAAGCCCGCCTTCCATAGGCCAGGGGCTGGCGACTAGCACCAAGGCGTAAATCCCGGTAAAAAGGGAAGGCATTGCCTTTGTAAAGTAAACAAACACCACAGAGTAAACAAGCGGAAAGTAAACACTAAACAAAAAGCAGAGTACAACTGAAAGTGCGGAAAAGAAAAAGGGCCAGAATACAAACCCAAACTGAAAGTAAAGTACAACTCGAAAGGGAAAACAGCAACTGAAAAGTAAAAGCTGCTACTCCGAGCTGTCCACAGGAAATCCCACCTGAAGGGTGGGTACAGATAGCTCCTCTGCTCCACGGGTCCCGCCGTCTGCTCCGAGCACGTCTCGCCCAGTAGTCCACCTCTGGGTACCGTCCCGCTCTGCAAGCCTCAGCTAAGGTCAACGTTGTCCGTCGTCTGCAACCAACACAACGTAGTGCGGGCAAAGCCCGTGCAGGGGTGAGTATAAGCTACTCAGTAGGGACCCCGAGACCCCTGAAGGTCTCTCAAAATCCACAAAGGATTAACCACGAAGAAAGGTACAATCACGAAGTAACAACCGACACTGCTTAGGTATATGCCCATACATATACCTAAGTCATCAATTCAAATACGCTCCAACCTCCGAGCCCAAGTACAACTCAGTCCACACAGGAAAGTAAACGTATTCCACACAGGAAAGCAAAACGTAATCCACACAGGATTGTACAACACAATCCACACAGGAAAGCAATAGTATTCAGCTCACACAGGTATACTTCTTCAAGGACGATAAAGATGATCACTGATCCATCTAAGTCGTCGGACCCATGAAGGATCGATAGGTAACTAACCCCCGCAAAGACCACACAGGATTGGGCCCACACGGGACCTGTAGGCGCTGGCTCACACAGAACCACTGAGCGCGGATCCACACAGGATCGGACCCACACAGGATCGGGCCCACACAGGACCTGTAGCACTGATCCACGTAGGATCGCTGAGTGCTAAAGTCGTCGTCGTCGAATCCACACAGGATCTCTGTACTGTCGTCGTCGCAGTCACAGTAGCAGTAGTAGCAGTAGAACAGTCGCAGCCAGCACTAGGGTTCCCGCACACAGCAAGCTCGTTCGGAGGGTCCGCTCCACGAGCCGAGAGGCTGATACATCAACTGTCACAAAGACCAGAGTTGATGTATCCAAAAGTTCCGTATCGTCAACAGGAACTCAACGCAACAGACGGCGCGTCGATCGGACGCCCGGTCTGAGAGTTATTGGCATTTTCGTCTCCGGGGCCCGGTTGGTTTTTAAGGAAAAACCAACCCGACCGTAATCCACCTACGTCCAAACCTCAGGCGGAGTATGCCAAAAGATCCGTCTCACTAAGAGGAACACAACACAGCTGACGGCACGTCAATCGGACGTCCGTAGCTCAAGATATAAGCGTTTCCGCTCCGAAGGCCCGGTTGGTTTCGTGAACGAACCAACCCGGCCGAACTCAAAGTAATCTGAAACCTTGAGTGCGATATACAGAAACGACCGTCTTGATCCAAGGATCGCGTTGCCGCAGACGGTTCGTCAATCGGAGGTCCGAGGCTCAAGTTATGGCCAAAAGACCGATAAAGATTCGAAACGGGGGGGTCCGGGTCCGGGCCGACCCGGCCCGACCCCCCCTTGGGCGGCGCGGCGGCGCGGGGGGCCGCGGCGGCTTGTCGCCGCGAGGCGGCTGCACGCGGGGGCTAAGCCCCCGCTTCCTAGAATGGTGGCGCGGCTATATGCCGCGCCCATTTTTTTAAAACGCCCCCCCCCCCCCACGTGGGGGGCCTGTTTGTGCGGAACCGGGGGGCGGGCTGCCCCCCTCCCTTTCAAGAACCGCCCCCCTCATAAAGAGGGGGTTTTTTGTGTTGGCCGGGGGATTAATTCCCCCGGTTTAATGCCTTCCGGCCGGCCAGCTGGCCGGCCGGTTTTCTCCAACGGGACCGGAAATTCCGGTCCCCCCTTCGGCTTCCGACGCCGGCGGCCCGGCCGCCGGTCTTCTCTTCCCGCCGCGGCCCGGAACCGGCCGCGGTCTCCTCGTCCCGCCGCGGCCCGGAACCAGCCGTGGTGTTCGTCGTCCGGCGCGGTGCGACGGCACCGCGCCCCTTCGCCGTGCCTTGATTCCTTTCAACGCGGCGTGTTGGCGTCGCGTTCTTGAAGATTCTTCCTCGGCGTGGCGCGACGGCGCCGCGTAAAATAATTGCACGATTATCCGCGTGGTGCGACGGCACCACGTCACTTTGCTTCCACCCGCAAGAATAAACAACAAGAACGATGGAGGGGGGTTCGGCCGTGTTCATGCGGTCCCCCCCCCCCCCTCACGTTAAATAAATAACTCAACTTAAACATTCAAAAGACTCATGTTAGACATGCGAGATCCACGATCAAGAAATGGAATAATTAAAGAATAAAATAACAACCCCTACCTTGGTATAAGGTTCGACGATTGTCAACGTTCCGCGGAAGTCGACGTCGCGGAGGTCGGGCGTCGCGGTAGCCGTTCGTCAAATCCGATGATGAAGGGGGTGCGTCCGAAGAGACACGTCGTTGGCGAATACTTGTACGCCGACGAAGGTTGTCCGAGGAAGAAGTGGCGTCCCCTTTCCTTGACACGGAAGACGAAGAAGAGCGGAGCGGCGTTCTTCGTCGGGACTTGAGCGTTCTTCGTCAAGTTGAGCGTTCTTCGTGATCATCGTCAGAGATGAAGAAGAAGAAGAAAAAGCTCTCCACCTCTCAAGAAGACAAACAATTAACCCAAAATAAAATAAGACAACATCTTATTTTATTAACACATAACACACTAGAATTTCAATTGTTTGAAATTCAAAAGGATTAACTCCCATAATTAAATAAGTAACTCAAGTCATTTATTGAGGCGTTAAGGGAGTTGAGAGAATATGAAAGGTTTAGGGGTTCGTTTGGGCCCCACCACACTTAATCCTCCCAAGGGAGGTTAAGTGGGTGTGGGTCCCACTTCCAACCCCCTTTGGTAGGTTTTATCAAGTTATAATAAAATTTGTTCTTCACAAATTTTATTTAACTCAAACTAAAAACCCCAAAACTAACTTTCAACCCGCAACAAACGCAACTCCCGAAAAGGTCTCTTTAAGCGAAAATCGGCACTGCGAGTTCATCGGTGCCCTCGGATTTCAATTCCGAGCACCGGATCAAAAGTTAGGAATTCCCGCTCGTTCGTTCACTGAACGTACCCGAGCCAAACTTCAGAAATTAATTCCGGGCACTCCGGGCCTCGGAATCAGGTGCCGTCTGAAACCGTGCTCTTGTAAAATTCTAAAGAAAATTAAGAAAAAATTTCCCTTGAATTTTACGGGTCTTTACAAAAGTAGCCGTTATGAATAGTAATAACCACTTTTTAAAATTATAGAAATTTTATATTTCAAAATGGACTTCATTTTTGGATTCGGAATATCGAAATTAGACTATGTTGAATTTTTGGTATTTTTCTGAGAACTTCTAATTTTTTATGAATAGTGAAAAATACTTAAAAACAACTTTTTAAATAAAAATATTTTATAGTGATAAATTATACTATTTAGTGGTTTTAAAGTATAATTAGAATATATTTTTACCATTTTATCCAATGGTGTTCATTAGAATTAATTTCACTTTGAAATTGGACATAAACAATTGTTAATATTTTGATATATATTGTTTCATAAAAACACGCTATTTGTTGTGACGGCGGGAATTAATTATAAAATTAATTAATGAAACTTATATGTTTGGAATTTTTTAAAATATAAATCATTTTTGAATTCGGAATATCAATTATAGCTTAGGGTGAAATTTTGGCATTGTTCTGAAAAACTTCAATTTTTGATGAATAGTGAAACCACTAGGTGGTAGTTAAATAACTAATTTTTCGTTTAAATGAAATATTACCACCTATGTGATTTGATTTTCAAAAATCCGACATACATGGTTGTCATTAAGAAGTAAAATGTGGTTCAATGAGATTAAAATAATTTTTGGTGAATAGTAACTTTTAAGTTCTTAATCGCGATTAGAGGTAATTAGTGTAGTTTAAGGTAAAAATAATGTTTCAATAATATGATATGAGCTTGACACATGTCCTACCCTCATTTTATGTGCCATGGCCGACCAAGACAATCCATGGGTCAACTTGGGGACCCCATGGAGTCACTTTAGTTGGAAAATGACATAAATACCTTTTATTTAATGTTAAAGTAAAAAAATGACACAAACATGAAATGTTTTACTAAAACAATTTTTACATGGGGTTATACATGTCATATATTTGACTATAAATAGTAATTGGAATGCTAACAAGATTGAATACATCATAGTAGTTTTTTTATAATTTTTGGACATTAAATAAATTAAATTATCTATGACATCATGATGATGTAGCGATGACCTCATTATTTAATGATTTAAATAAAATGGAATGATAATGTAATATCTAAGACCTACACTTGTCCAAAGACTATTGGATGGGTAGATTTCTAAAACTTATCACCTTAGCCTTGAATTATATAAGTGTGGGACCTTTAGAATCCGAAAATCATTGTATAATAATGTAAATGTTCCTTACATACCAAGAGTGCCCCTCCTCTCCCCTTATAAAAGGCCCCCACCTCTACCACCTCATTCACACTTTCAAGCCATTTGGCTCGGCCAACCTCTGCCCAAATACTCTACCAACTTCCCCCTATTACTCCTAGAATCCTTACATTGGGCATAACTCTTTCCAAGGAAGCCTTTGGCTCAAATCAAAAAGAGTTACCCGATTTTGAGGTAATGTCTTCTCTAATGTTGTTTTGTTTTATTTTTCTTCTCCAACCCCCTAAACTCTTTTTATTCATTTATTTTGTAACAACACCAGTATCCTCAATATACTAGTATGTTGTTATAAGAAGGATTCGAACTACACTTACACACACCTACATCTAATGGTTAAAGAACATATGGTTTCTGTGGATGGCGAATTTCTGCCTCACGAAACGATGATTGTTCAACACTCATATAACACCTTTAAAGGTGGACATTAAGATGTAACTATATTTATATATGATATATAATATGTTTATGTTTTACTTATGCTTCTGTATTTCTCATTTATGGCATACTTTGTGATTTCCATTATGGGTAAACGTGAAATTTCATTTTAGGAAGTGCGGACTACCGCCCCCTCAAAGTGATTTGAATCGTTAATGCCATATGTGGGATGTATAAAGGATGGAGTAAATGGTATTATAAACTATATTATACTGGAATTATATTATAAATTTATATAATTATGATTTCATTCCATTAAATATGAAATAGAAATGAAAGTAGCGTTCATGCGTACGTACGGCATACCGTCTCCATGAACGGTGCATTTCATTTCCTACCTCTAAATGTTATGTAATATTATAAATGAATTTATATACTATATATATATGATATATATGATATCTACATCATGAATATAATTCTGGATATAATGGATATTTCACCACATAAACAACTTGTAATTATAAGAAGTTTATTTTTGACTCAAGTACCTAAGATCGACAAAACGACCGTTATTAACTTAAATAATTACAGAATGTTCATATCATTGTAATAAGTGATATAAAAAGAATAATGAAATTGAAAATGGTTCTTAATAAGGTATATATTAACTCTATTTTATTATTCCGGACGTTAAAGAACGGTTGAGTCAAGTCAGACACGAGGTAAGGGAACTTCTTAACCCAACTTCCATTCTTTGGGTTAATCTCCTACTTTCAAATTATGTCATGATATTATTATGTAATATCTTGTATTTATACTTTATTTATGTGTACATATAGTGAATACACATAATAGATCTATTTTATTTAAAAATTATCTTTGTAAGGGAACTTCTTAACCCAATTTCTATTCTTTGGGTTAATCTCCTACTTTCAAATTATGTCATGATATTATTATGTCCTATATTGTATTTTTACTTTATTTATGTGTACTTATAGTGAATACAAATGATAGATGTACATTATTTTAAAAAATTATCTTTGTAAAGACTGCGTCTCAATCTCCTTTCATTGAGGCATATTTTGTTTTATACACAACTTTCATTTATACGGTGTATAAACCCCTTTGACTTTTACGTTTATTCAAATGGTTTTATTTTATAATTATGATATTTCTAAATGATTTTAAAAAGAGATATTTCTCTCAAATATATGAAAATCTAGTGCAAATATATGCGTATTTAACGCAAGATTAACAATGTTTTCATAAAACCTGACTCTCGAGTGTGGTAGACAGGAAGGGATTGGGCGTGGACCCATCATGGCCTGTAATTAGTCGAGAAGTCTCAGAATTAGTGATTTTGTTTTCAAAAGCTTGCATAATGTTTTCATAAAAACAATGGATTATATTAGAGCAATTTTAAACGTAAGTATCTTCTAAAAAAATTTCATCGGTATGTCTCATGAGACAACTAGACGTGGAATTGGCCGAGGCCCTTTCCCAATTTGATTTATGGTTTTGGCCGAGGCCTTAATCATTTTAGACGTCTTGGCCGAGGCCTTGACAAAATGTTTCAGAATGTCTGGAATTATACATTCCCTCATTATGAAAGTGGTTATTGATATTGCATGTGATTATTCGACCAGTAGAATATCCATTTGAAGAAGTCAATGGCATTATCTCATTTTACTTTTACCATATTATGTTGATGTTCAAGTTTAAAAGGCTTTTGTTTTAGTTATACATTGCCTTAAATTTTTATGTTTATTTATGAAAGCTTCCGCAATATTGTTATCCTTACTGAGCATCTAAGCTCACCCCTTTCAATGTTTTAATATTTTCCAGGATGTGAAGAATTATTTTATGAATGACCTGCAGGGATTGTCAGAAGAGGATATGAGTGTGGACTATGAAGACTTTGTTATTAGTTTTTCACTTTATGATGTAATGTAACATTTGTGACTGTATCTAGTGTTTCCAAGGCTACTAAACTAATCGGTCTTTCGAGACTTGATCTTTTGTGATCATGCCAATGTTACGAAGTAATGCACTGACTCTGGGTAGCTGGGGTCGGGGCGTTATAGTTGGTATCAGAGGCAGTTTAGTACTAACCTTGGAAGCTAGATTTAGATAAACTCTGATTAGAGCACTTATCCCAAAGATAGACATTGAGGATTCGTATAGAATAACTTCCTAGAATTTAGTTATTGTAGAGATGTTGTGAGTTTTCCGAGCAATACATCCCTGTCTGGATACGACCAGGTAGAGGCGGATCTGGAACAGATGTACCTAGGGGTAAAACCTGAAAACACCACTTTGAGATAGACTCGAACGGGAACTGGTGCACGACAACGGGCCTTGCTGCACTCTTGGTTACAACACTCCCGGGGGATATGCTTAGGATAATTCCCATTTTCTTTACAAACCACTCTGAACAGTTATGAGTATATACTTCCTCAAATAAAACCTTTTTATGATTATGGATTATATCAATAAATAGTTCAATTTATGTTAAGTATTTTACAAGTATGGAATTATGTATTTTGATTCATAAACTAATCTAGTTTATGCCATTGTTTAGAAATGGCACCTCGTGGAAGGAATGGAAACCGTATCAATGAATGCACTCCGTGTAGGGATTTCCCTCCTGATCAAGATAATTATTGTGGATCTGGAGATACAACTGGTGCTGATCAACTTATTACCATACTGGGACAACTCGCTCAGGTTATGAATAATAACCTTACTCGTATGGAGCACCCTGATCCGCAACGTGGAGGATCAATGTTAGACCGCTACATGAGGAAAAAACCACCATCATTTAATGGGGGTACAAATCCGTTAGTAGCTGAGAAATGGATAAACTCCTTAGAGAAAATATTCCACGCCTTGGGGAGTAGCAAAAGGGAGAAGGTTATCATGGCAGTTTACCGCCTCACTGGAGATGCCGATCAATGGTGGTCATTGATTAAAAATAAAAAGGAAGATGATGATGTATCGAATATGGAATGGAGGGAGTTCAAAGATATTTTCTTAGAAAAATACTTTCCTAATGACCATCGAGTAGATATGGAAAGGCAATTTCTGAGTCGGAGACAAAAGGAAGATGAGAATGTCGCAAAGTATGAGGCCAACTTTACAAGGTTGGCGAGGTATGCTGCAGATTATATATGTAACCCAAGAGGTAAGATTGATCGTTTCTTTGATGGGTTAAAACCATTTCTCCATAGATCTTTAGTATCACAATCTTTCTCAACATACGAAGATATTGTCTCATGTGATACCAAGAAAGAAAAGGAATTCTCTAAGTCTTATGACAACAAAGTAAAGCAAGAGAAGAAGAGAACGGTGGAACAAGAGACAGATAAAGGGAAAAAGGGAAAGAAGGATTTTCCATTATGTGATAATTGTGGGAAGAATCGCCCTTGTACTTTCCTAAAAGGAATGGAAGTTTTTTATAAATGTGGAGAAAAAGGTCACCAGTCGCGTGATTGAAAGGGAAAGAAAGAGGCTATCAATGTTGAATGCTAAAATTGTAGGGAAATGGGGCATTATGCAAATGAATGTCCTAAGCGTCAGGGAAACTTAACTCAGAAAAGGCCAAGGGATCAAGGACAATCTTATGCTGTTACTACAGTTAAAGCAGAATAACTAATGCATTGGTGCTTTTGGACTCATGGATTATATTCTGGTTATTAGAATAATGTGATATATATATAAGGATTGTACTGCAGTACTTGTTGATTTCAGTAAGGTTTTAATATGATGAAGGTAATCATATTTTTATTATGTGAAAAAAGAGAAACTTTAATTTGTTTGGGGAATCTGATGTTACAATTGATTTTGGAATTTAGAGACCTTTTAGAGAAAGTCTGGATATAGGTATTTTGGATAACAATAAAGGTTGGAATGGATTAAGTTGATCTTTGGATAGTATTGTTTAAGGTTAAAAAATTTATGAAGATTATTTTTGGAATATTATGATACTATAGTTTTAGGAAAAGGAAAACCTGCAGGGTGGGGCATAACCCGTCGCGTCGGACAAAGCTGCAGGAATCAAACCCACAATCATAGTGTGACAGGCCTTTATTTCCTACCACTAGCCTACAAGAAGTCCCTGGTTATTACAAAATAATTTTACTAATCTAAATGGTATGTGTTAACATTTGGAACCTTATACAATTAGGATAAGTATAATATTTTTTATTTCTATTATCTTTTTGAGTGAAAGATGAGTTGAAGGTTGAAACTCTAATTGTCAAGCATAAAAATATATATACCTATCTCTTATTAAATGAGAAAATTAATTCTTAAACTTTAGTAAAGGGATATTAAAACAAAAAATGTGTTATCCTAATACCTTATGTCTTGTTGAACGGATGATATTTTAAATCAACATAGATTGAAGGCTTTGAGGCCCTCAATTTGAAAGTTGATTGTGATTGATGACCTCAATCACTCCCTACAAATATTTACGTTTTTCCTCCAATTATATGTCTCTAATTGCCACCAATGTTCTCCTAATCGAGATCATAATTGGGTGGTGACTTTTTCATTTCCCTTTCCCTCTTATTAAGGCTAAATTTTATTAATCTTATTTCCGAAGTGGGTTTTCCACAAAGGTATTTTCTATTTTCAACCATTAATTTTCCACGAAAAATTTCAAATTGCGAGGACGCAATTTTTTGAAGGAGGGTAGAATGTAACACCTCGAGCTTCCACAATACTCTTCTCATTCAATAATGTAATAGCTTGCATTGTACGCAACTTCGAGTTCTAAAACACCGCGACTAATCAAAGTAGCAGTTATGAATAGTAATAACCACTTTTTAAAATTATAGAAATTTTATATTTCAAAATGGACTTCATTTTTGGATTCGGAATATCGAAATTAGCCTATGTTGAATTTTTGGTATTTTTCTGAGAACTTCTAATTTTTTATGAATAGTGAAAAATACTTAAAAACAACTTTTTAAATCAAAATAATTTATAGTGATAAATTATATTATTTAGTGGATTTAAAGTATAATTAGAATATATTTTTACCATTTTATCCAATGGTGTTCATTAGAATTAATCTCACTTTGAAATTGGACATAAACAATTATTAATATTTTGATATATATTGTTTCTTAAAAACACTCTATTTGTTGTGACAGTGGGAATTAATTATAAAATTAATTAATGAAACTTATATGTTTGTAATTTTGTAAAATAGACATCATTTTTTAATTCGGAATATCAATTATAGCTTAGGGTGAAATTTTGGCATTGTTCTGAAAAACTTCAATTTTTGATGAATAGTGAAACCACTAAGTGGTAGTTAAATAACTGATTTTTCGTTTAAATGAAATATTACCACCTCTGTTATTTGATTTTCAAAAATCAGACATACATGGTTGTCATTAAGAAGTAAAATGTGGTTCAATGAGATTAAAATAATTTTTTGTGAATAGTAACTTTTAAGTTCTTAATCGCGATTAGAGGTAATTAGTGTAGTTTAAGGTAAAAATAATGTTTCAATAATATGAGATGAGATTGACAAATGTCCTACCCTCATTGGATGTGCCATGGCCGACCAAGACAATCCATGGGTCAACTTGGGGACCCCATGGAGACACTTTAGTTGGAAAATGACATAAATACCTTTTATTTAATGTTAAAGTAAAAAAATGACACAAACATGAAATGTTTTACTAAAACAATTTTTACATGGGGTTATACAAGTAATATATTTGACTATAAATAGTCATTGGAAAGCTAAAAAGATTTCCTACATCATAGTATTTGTTTTATAATTTTTGGACATTAAATAAATTAAATTATTTATGACATCATGATGATGCAGCGATGACCTCATTATTTAACGATTTAAATAAAATGGAAAGATAATGTAATATCTAAGACCTACACTTGTACAAAGACTATTGTATGGGTAGATTTAGAACCCTTATCACCTTATCCTCTAATTATATAAGTGTGGGACCTTTAGAATCCGAAAAGCATTGTATAATAATGTAAACTTTCCTTACTTTCCAAGAGTGCCCCTCCTCTCCGCTTATAAAAGGCCCCCACCTCTACCACCTCATTCACACTTTCAAGCCATTTGGCTCGGCCAAACTCTTCCCAAATACTCTCCCAACTTCCCCCTCTTACTCCTAGAAGCCTCAATTTTGGCAGAACTCTTCCCAAAGAAGCCTTTGGATCAAATCAAAAAGAGTTACCCGATTTTGAGGTAATGTCTTCTCTAATGTTGTTTTGTTTTATTTTTCTTCTCCAACCCCCTAAACTCTTTTTATTCATTTCATTTGTAACAACACCAGTATCCTCAATATACTAGGATGTTGTTATGAGAAATATTCGAGCTACACTTACACACACACCTACATCTAATGTTTAAAGAACGTACGGTTTCTGTGGATGGCGAATTTCTGCCTCACGAAACGATGATTGTTCAACACTCATATAACACCTTCAAAGGTGGAAATTAAGATGTGACTATATTTATATATGATATATAATATGTTTATGTTTTACTTATGCTTCTTTATTTCTCATTTATGGCATACTTTATGATTTCCATTATGGGTAAACGCGATAATTTCATTTTAGGAAGTGCGGACTACCGCCCCCTCAAAGTGATTTGAATCGTTAATGCCATATGTGAGATGTATAAAGGATGGAGTAAATGGTATTATACACTATATTATACTGGAATTATATTATACATTTATATCATTATGATTTCATTCCATTAAATACGAAATAGAAATGAAAGTAGCGTTCATGCGTACGTACGGCTTACCGTCTCCATGAACGGTGCATTTCATTTCCTACCTCTAAATGTTACGTAATATTATAAATGAATGTCTATACTATATATATATGATATATATTATATCTACATAATGAATATAATTCTGGATATAATGGATATTTCACCACATGAACAACTTGTAATTATAAGAAGTTTATTTTTGACTCAAGTACCTAAGATCAACAAAACGACCGTTATTAACTTAAATAATTACAGAATGTTCATATCATTGTAATAAGTGATATAAAAAGGATAATGAAATTGAAAATGGTTCTTAATAAGGTATATATTAACTCTAGTTTATTATTCAGGAGGTTAAAGAACGGTTGAGTCAAGTCAGACACGAGGTAAGGGAACTTCTTAACCCAACTTCCATTCTTTGGGTTAATCTCCTACTTTCAAATTATGTCATGATATTATTATGTCCTATCTTGTATTTATACTTTATTTATGTGTACATATAGTGAATAAACATAATAGATCTATTTTATTTAAAAATTATCTTTGTAAGGGATCTTCTTAACCCAATTTCTATTCTTTGGGTTAATCTCCTACTTTCAAATTATGTCATGATATTATTATGTCCTATCTTGTATTTTTTATTTTATTTATGTGTACTTATAGGGAATAAACATGATAGATGTACTTTATTTTAAAAAATGATCTTTGTAAAGACTTCGTCTCAATCTCCTTTCATTGAGGCATATTTTGTTTTATACACAACTTTCATTTATACAGTGTATAAACCCCTTTGACTTTTACGTTTATTCAAATGGTTTAATTTTATAATTATGATATTTCTAAATGATTTCAAAAAGAGATATTTCTCTCAAATATATGAAAATCCAGTGCAAATGTATACGTATTTAACGCAAGCTTAACAATGTTTTCCGAAAACCTGACTCTCGAGTGTGGTAGACAGGAAGGGATTGGGCGTGGACCCATCATGGACAGTAATTAGTCAAGAAGTCTCAGAATTAGTGATTTTGTTTTCAGAAGCTTGCATAATGTTTTCATAAAAACGCTGGAGTATATTAGAGCAATTTTAAACGTAAGTATCTTCTAAAAAAATTGCATTGGTAAGTCTCATGAGACAACTAGACGTGGAATTGGCCGAGGCCCTTTCCCAATTTGATTTATGGTTTTGGCCGAGGCCTTAATCATTTTAGACGTCTTGGCCGAGGCCTTGACAAAATGTTTCAGAATGTCTGGCATTATACATTCCCTCATCATGAAAGTGGTTATTGATATTGCATGTGATTATTCGACCAGTAGAATATCCATGTGAAGAAGTGAAAGGCATTATCTCATTTTACTTTTGCCATATTATGTTGATGTTCAAGTTTAACAGGCTTTTGTTTTAGTTATACATTGCCTTAAATTTTTATGTTTATTTATGAAATCTTCTGCAATATTGTTATCCTTACTGAGCATCTGAGCTCACCCCTTTCAATGTTTTAATATTTTCTAGGATGTGAAGAAGTATTTTATGAATGACCTGCAGGGATAGTCAGAAGAGGATATCAGTGTGGACTATGAAGACTTTGTTATTAGTTTTTCACTTTATGATGAAATGTAACATTTATGAATGTATCTAGTGTTTCCAAGGCTACTAAACTAATCGGTCTTTCGAGACATGATCTTTTGTGATCATGCCAATGTTACGAAGTAATGCACCTACTCTGGGTAGCTGGGGTCGGGGTGTTACAGGCAGGTTATACCGGTTCAGTGAAACAGGACTGAAACGAGGAGTGAACTCGGTTCAGATATGGACTTTGTCCACTAAGATATTCTTGAAAATGATTCTTGACTAATAATAAATGATTCTCAATGATTATGTGTGTATTCCACAATGTTTCATGTTTTATGTTATGATTATTGGGATTACATTTCACTTCCATGATTTATCCCATGTTATGAAATTATGATCTCTTTTACAGGGTAGGATTTCTAAAATGTTATGTTTTTATTTTGATGTGATTGATATTTCTTTTGTTTACCCCTACTGAGCATTTGAGATTACCCTTTTGTATGTTTTCTATCCCCATGTCAGGAAGAAGGTTATTAAGTAATATATGCCAAAAGGGACTATAGATATAATGAAATAAATGGGAGACAGTGTAGACGCTTTACGAACCAGTTGTTTATGTTTCCCAGTTTATAAAGACACTATACCTATACGATCCTTTCATGGTTTTGTTATATGTTGTAATAAGTGTGCTTAAATTTTAAAGTAATAAAAATGTATGTAAAGTTTGGGTCGTTATAGTTGGTATCAGAGGAAAGGTATAGTCAACCTTTGGAAACTAGGATTTGAAAGCTTTAGTAAGAATCCTAAGGATATGTCTAAGCATAGAACACAACCTTAGTGTTTTAGAAATGACCGCGAATAACCTAGGATAATACCTTAAGTGTGAAATTTTATTCTTGATTATGTGGTTTTCCTATTATAATTACTGTTGCTCACACTATTCTTTTTGGTTTTAGTCAATGGTTGGAACCCGAAGGAACCGTGTTAATGCGGAATGTGACGGGCAATGCAATGATTGTCCCCCTGAGCAACCAAATGCTATGGGAGCTGGAATGAAAAATCTTGTAGCTATGCTCACACAACATTCTCATGATATGAATCATGCAGGACTTCCAAATGAGCAAAGGAAGGAGCAACATTCTGTTGAATCCTTCATGAGGCAGCGTCCACCTTCATTCAGCGGGTCTACTGATCCATTAGTTGCTGAACAATGGATTAGTACTTCTGAAAATATATTTTTAGTTCTTCAATGTTCTGAACATGATAAAGTCATCCTAGCAGTGTATTGGTTGGAAGGAGATACTGATCAATGGTGGAATCTTATTAATAATACGAGGCAAAGGGATGAAATTTAGTCTATGGAATGGGATGAGTTCAAGAAATTATTTTTCAATAAGTACTTCCCTCGTATTCTCCGAACAAAGATGTAGAAAGAGTTTCTTGAACTGAAGAAAAAGGATGATGAATCTGTTGGTACCTATGAATAAAATCTTACAAGACTTGCAAGGTACACTTCTGGTATTATTATCCAACCTGAGAGTAAGATTGATCGATTCTTTAGTGGCTTAAAATCAAGTCTTCGAAGGGCCTTATCCATAAGGGAGTTCAATAGATATGAGGAAATCGTTCGATGTGCTCTCAAAGTTGAGATGGAGATTAGAGTAACCCATGAGTCATATGGGTTTGATAAGAAGAGGAAAATGAAATTCAAAGGAAAATCTAAAGAGCATACTGAAAAGAATATGAGCTTTCCCTTATGCTCAATTTGTGGAAATAAACTTGGAGAGATTTTTCTTAAAGTGACAAGAAAATGTTTCAAATGTGGAAAGGAAGGTCATCGGGCATTTGAATGCCGCAATGATGGGAAGAATATGTCTAATGATGCAAACAAAGGAAGGGACACACAGAATGAACCTACTACAAATCAATGTTTCAAGTGCAAGGAGATGTGGTATTATGAAAATAAAATCCCAAATCCAAGGGTTGTTGATGATGATCGACATCAATAAAATATTAAGGCTAAAGACAAAGGAAAGCCACATGCAATTTCTATCAGTGATGTGGAGTATGATAACGATGTGGTGAAAGGTACACTTACCATCCACTCTAATGTAGAAAATATTTTATTTGATTCTGGATCCACCCACTCTTTTATTTCTAAAGAATGTTCTAAGATTATCACCGTATTACCTCAATAATTAGATGTTGAGTTAGCTATGACGGCCCCTAATGGCACAACAGTCGCATCAAAAGTTTATAATTCTTCCCCGATTGAAGTTTGTGGGAAAGTGCATCCTGCAAATCTTGCGATCCTTCCTATAGTGTAATTTGATGTGATTCTTGGCATGGATTGGATTTATTTATATGGAGCTCATGTCAATTTCCAAATAAGGGTAGTCACATTTCATATTCCAGGTCAATCTATGATCGTCTAACGATGAAAGGATGAACATAACCTTCCAGTGGAAATTTCTTCCATCTTATGGGTCTTGATTCCACTAAATGAGGGTTATTTATCTCAAATGGTTGGTGATAAACTCACGATTAAGAATATGCATGTTTTACTGTATTTTGATAATGTCTTTCCGGAGGAATTGCTGGGTCTTCCAGCAAATCGTGAAGTTGAGTTTTCAATAGAACTCGTACCGGGTGATTTTCCTATTTCAAAGACACCTTATAAAATGGCCCCAATTGAGTTGCAGGAATTGAAGAAGCAACTCCAAGAGAATCTTGATAAGGGATTCATACGCCCTAGTGCATCACCTTGGGGAGAACCTATTCAATTTGTTACGAAGAAAGATGGATCAATGAGACTCTAGATTGATTATCGAGAACTTAACAAGCTCACTATCAAGAACAAATATCCTCTCCCATGCATTGATGACTTATTTGACCAACTATGTGGAGCTCAATACTTTTCCAAGATTGATATTCATTCAGGGTATCATCAATTAACGGTCAAAAGGGAGGATATACCAAAGATGACTTTCCATACAAGGTATGGACACTATTAATTTATAGTGATGCCATTTGGTATTACTAATTCCCCTGCTATCTTCATGGATCTAATGAATAGAGTCTTTAGAGACTATCTTGATCAATTTGTGGTAGTCTTTATAGATGATATTATTGTCTATTCAAAGAGCAAGGAAGAACATGAAGATCACTTGAGAATTATTTTGAAGACCCTAAGAAAGGAGAAACTTTATGCCAAATTTACCAAGTGTGAATTTTGGCTTCAAGAAGTTTCATTTTTGGGTCACATAATCTCAAAAGAAGGGATATCTATGGATCTAGCAAAAACAGAGGTTATTGAAAGATAGTCGAGACCAACAACAGTAACTGAGATCCAAAGTTTTCTTGGTTCGGCTGGATATTATCGTCGTTTTGTGAAAGATTTTTCATGATTATCTAATCCACTCACCAGGTTGACTCGGAAAGGAGTTAAGTTTGTTTGGACGAAGGAATGTGAAGAGAATTTCAAGGAGTTGAAAAGAAGTTTATCCAGTGCACATGTGCTCAAACTGCCTTGTAGTGGAGAAAGGTTTATGATCTACAGTGATGCATCCAAGAAGGGGTTGGGGTGTGTTCTTATGCAAAATGATATGCTGATAGCTTATGCCTCATGACAGTTGAAAATCCATGAGCAAAATTACCCAACACATGATTTGGAGTTTGCAACGGTAATCTATGAATTAATGATTTGGAGTCATTATCTTTAAGGATAAAGGTATGACATTTATACTGATCATAAAAGTTTAAAGTATATTTTCACACAAAAGGAGCTGAATATGCGCCAAAGAAGATGGTTGGAACTGATTAAGGATTACGACTGCTCAATTCATTACCACCCTGGGAAAGCAAACAGGGTGGCAGATGCATTAAGTCGACAAGACCATGCTAGCTTATTCGTGATGAGGATCACAAAAGATCCTATATTTATGGATTTACAAAGGATGGATCTTGGAAATATAATGGAAGGGGAAAAATCATATCTTTCTCAAATGAATATTCAACCATATATACATGTGAAGATTAAAGAGGCACAGAAAGAAGATATATAGTTAAAAAAGAAGGTGAGAAATGTTCCTGAATTCAACCTTGATTGTGATGGGAAAATAAAGTTCAGGAATCGTGTTTGTGTTCCTCCCATCCCAGAATTAAAAAAGGAGCTGCTGGATGAGGCTCACAGTTCTTCATTCTCTATTCATCCTAGAAGCATGAAGATGTATAGGGACCTAAAAGAGTACTTCTGGTGGGATGGAATGAAAAGAGATGTTGCTGAATATGTCTCTCAATGCTTGGTTTGTCATCAAGCTAAAGCTGAGAGACATAACTCTAAGGGGATGTTACAACCATTACCCATACCCGAATGGAAATGGGAAAACCTCACTATGGACTTTGTCACAGGACTTCCTAAAACATCCAAAGGCAATAATTCAATCTGGGTCATAGTTGATTGTCTTACAAAGTCTGCACACTTCATTTCCATTAGAGAGGATTTCTCTCTGGATAAGCTTGCCAGGATATATGTAAAGGAAGTGGTAAGATTGCATGGATTACCACTTTCTATTACATCTGATCGGGATCCTAGGTTTACCTCAATGTTCTGGAGAAGTCTTCAGCATACTCTGGATACAGAGTTGAGTTTCAGCACTGCTTATCATCCTCAGATAGACGGTCAGTCTGAGAGGACAATTAAAACTATAGAAGATATGTTGAGAGCTTTCTATATAGATTTCAAAGGTGGTTGGGATCAACACCTACCTTTGGTGGAATTTTCTTATAATAATAGCTTTCACTCCAGTATTCAGATTGCTCCTTATGAAGCTCTCTATGGAAAGAAATGCAGGACTCCAACTTGCTGGGATGAAGTTGGGGAAAGAAATCTATTAGGAACTGATCTTGTTGATGAAATGGCAGAAAAGGTCCGATCTATTCAACAACACATAACAGCAGCTCAGAGTCGAAAAAAATGTTATGCCAACAACCGAATAAAGGAATTAGAGTTTGAAGTGGGTGATAAGGTGTTCTTAAGAATATCTCCCTGGAAGAGGGTCATGAGATTTGGAAAGAAGGGAAAGTTGAGCCCTAGATATATCGGTCCTTTTGAAATTCTGGATCGTGTTGGGAAGGTAGCTTACCGATTGGCACCTCCACCGAATCTCTCTCAAGTTCACAATGTGTTCCATGTATCTCTCCTGAGAAAGTACATACCTGATCCTTCATATGTACTCAGCTTAGAAGTGTTACTGTTGGAGCATGATCTTTCTTATGAAGAACAACCGATAGAGATTCTGGATCGTAGCGAAAAAGTCCTACGAAACAAGACCACTCTCTTGGTGAAGGTTTTATAGAGGAACCACCAATTAGAAGAAGCTACATTGGAACTTGAGGATATGACGAGGGAGAGGTATCCTCATCTGTTTGATACAAAGTGACAAATTTCGAGGGAGAAATTCATTTTAATGGGGGTAGAATGTAACACCAGAGACTTTTATGAGAAATATTTTGTTTTTATGTTATATAAATCATCAAAGGAATCTTTCACTACACATAACACTTTCTTGGCTTGCTTTACACTCAATCATGACCTTCCTCTATAGCTTGCGCCGTACGCAATACCGAGTTTCACTAAACAACGATATGCAATTAAAATATTATTAAAACTAGCCGTTATGAATAGTATTAACTGAATTTTGAATTTTATAACATTTTCATTCAACATATACATTTACTAGAATGAGTTATAAAAGCAAAAATAGTTTTTTTTGGATAAAAGAAGTATTTTTCAAAAAATGCAGTTTTGCCGCCCTTTGACGGCACACCCAAATTAAATCTAGTTTTTGAAATGTTTATAAGTTAAATTTGAAAAAATAAAATTCTTCTATTGAATCAAGGTATAAAAATTTACTTTGGATAAAATTTTGATATTTTTCTGATAACTTTCATATTTTGATGAATAGTAAAAATACGCTAATTTTTTATTAAAAACAGTTTTTTTCATTGAGATAATTTATATGGATAAATTATAATATTGAATGTTTTTAAAGTATAAATAGAATATATTTTTACCATTTATTATAATTTATGTCATTATCATTAATTTCACATTGAATTCATAGGTAAAAACAGTCCAATCTTTGGCAATGTTTTAACTTCTAAAACTCATTTTCTTAACAACAGGATTTATTTTAAATTAATTACCGCAACTTATATGTTTTGAATTTTGAAAAATGGATTCCATATTCAGAATCAGTGGATCCAAATTATTTTAATAGGCTGATTTTTATTTTTGGGCATTATGAATAGTAACTATGCTAAATTTTATTTACCATAGTTAAAGGTAAATCGGGTAATTAAGGGTAAATATAAGATTATAAAATTACCCTAACACCTTCCAAAATACTATTGGATGACTAAAAGGCGACCCATATCACCAAAGGGTCGGATTAGATTCATTTAATGAACTTTTTGCCATGAAAATAATTTAATTATTATTAAAACCAAAGAATGTGACAACATGCCACTTTCTTAAATCTTATAGGTATAATATTTTTAATTTAGTGATAAATTTCATAAGACTTAGAACATTAATAGTCTCCAGAAATATAATACAATTATCCACATCATATGAATTTATTTATAATTTTTAGGGATCAAATAATTGTCATTAATTATGACACAATAGTGATGTTGAAATTATTTTATTAATTAAAATAGCAAATAAATGGTTTTAAAAATAATAAAATAAATATTATATGAACTATTTAATGTTCTCCACTAATTTCATAGATACATATGACATTTTATGGATCTATTAAAGCTTTTAGTTCGAACATATATTCTATATATAATTTATTTAAATTCAAATAAATGAATAGTGTCAAAATTGACACTATTGTTATTTTATAAAAATAACAAATTATAAAATTGTTTAAAAATAAAAAAAATATTTAAAAATTATAAATTAAAATTTATATGGTCTACAATGTCATAAAGTGTCAAATTATGGATAATTAACATCACATATGTAATTAATTATAATAATTTAAAATTTAGAATATTATTTCCACAAATAAAATTAAATTGATAAATAAGGATAAATCAAGTCGATAATGTTTAAAATGAATTCCTAACATGTCTAAATTTTATTGTTTGATGTTATTTCAACCCTATCTCATATAATCTTCTGATATGAGTCATTTTGGATGTTTTTATGTGGGGTTGGGATTTATTATAAACTAATATTTCTTATATTTCCAAAGGTGCCCCTCTCCTCCCTTATAAAAGGGAACCTCCTTCCTATTCTCCTCACACCAATTTTAGCCTTCAATATCGACCAAACCCTACCCATTTCACTTCCCCACTTCCTTAGAAACCTACTAGAGGTATTGGTGTTATCAAAAGACCAACTCTAGTGCCTTAAGAGAAAGTTTAAAGGAGGCACATCGAGAAAGAGGTAATACCTTCTATCGTTTTCTTCAAGTTCCATTATTCTTCTACTCCCTCTTCTTTAGTTGTTTCATTATGAGGTAATAACATCAGTATCACGCATATACTGATATTTTATTATAAATATGAAACAACCCTAATTCACCTCTTATCCATCCTACGGAAAATGAAATCACCGCGCATGCGTACATACGGAATACCGTCTCCACGCCGTGGTGTAATCTATTTTCCACCACCAACTTACTTGGATGGGTATAAGGGTTAAATTAATGAATATATATGATTATTGTAAAGTGGTATTGATTCTGAAATAGTATACATGCACTCCAATACAATTCCACGATTATGGGAATGATATCATCGCTCATGCGTACGTACGGAATACCGTATCCACGATGTGATGCGATTAATTCTACATGATCTTCATTGAATAATGATTATATAAATGAATTTAATGAATTAATATTATATATATTACACTAATACCATTCTGGAAATGAGGTATCTATAACCTAAAAAAAATAATAAGAATTCATTCGACAAAACACGCATAAGAACAAAAAGCAATAAACACCCGAATAACAAGTAGTAATGAAATATTACTAATAAGAAGCTAGGAATATGACCATATATGATATCATAAAAATAATTATGATTCTGGAATATGTCAATAACATTATTTAAATTATTATAAAGGAGGTTCGGACACTTACGAAGCAAATCGGACCTAAGGTATGGGAAATATCACAATCTCGTTTTTTTCCGAGATTGATTATACTTTGGAATTTACTGGGGTGTATTTTATCATCCACATCCATGTTTCCTAAATATGTAATATTTATATCCTTATACAATAGTTTATATCCAATTTTACCCTTCGGTGAGTTTTTTGTAAAAGATATGAAAGGAATCTTTTTTCGTTTTTCATACGAGGTACTTTTTGACTTTTCCGACAAAAGTATGAGAAGAATGTTTTCATTTAACTTATACGAAATGAATGGATTTTTAAAACATTATATCCAAGAAGCTTCCCTTACAAATTTTCAAGATTATTTTTAATCAACTTCTTTTAGTTTAGAATTTTATGACATGTTAAGAAAGGAAAAGTTTTTTTGAAGTAGAAAGGATATTTTCCTCAAGAATGGAGTTCAAGTGTTTTATCAAAATTATTTTCCATCTAAGATAATAAAGGGTTATGTTTCTATCCCTATTATTACATTGATTTGATTATTTTGTGATGGAATTATTTTTATGAATTCCTTTATCTTATATGAATTGTTTTATGATGTCACGATGTTTAAGATTCCCATTTTTATTAAATGGGTTATTCTATGATGTATGGATTATGATTTTGTGGCACACATAAGAACGGTATCATTATGAGATGGGTGGGACCTATATCTCCCTCCAATGCATTTGGTAAAGATTTTATATCTCATGAGATAGACATGGCTGGAATGGCAGGTTATACCGGTTTAGTGAAACAGGACTGAAACGAGGAGTGAACTCAGTTCAGAAATGGACTTTCTCCACTAAGAGAGTCTTGGAAATGAGTCTTGACTAATAAGAAATGATTCTCAATGATTATGTGTGTATGACACAAAGTTTCATGTTTTAAGTTATGATTATTGGGATTATATTTCACTTCAATTATTTATCCCATGTTATGAAATTATGATCTCTTTTGCAGGGTAAGATTTCCAAAATGTTGTGTTTTTATTTTGATGTGATTGATATTTCTTTTTTTTACCCTTACTGAGCATTTGAGCTCACCCTTTTGTATGTTTTCTTTCCACAGGTCAGGAAGAAGGTTATTAAGTAAGATATTCCAAAAGGGACTATAGATATGATGAAATAAATGGGAGACAGTATAGATGCTTTATGAACCAGTTGTTTATGTTTCCCAGTTTCTAAATACACTATACCTATACGGCCCTTTCATGGTTTTGTTATATGTTGTAATAAGTGTGTTTCAGTTTTGATGTAATAAAAATGTATGTAATGTATGGTTCATTATATTACACGAGGAACAACATAACATTATTCGGTGGGTGTCATTTGTAGAAAAGTCATCACGAGTAAGGAAATGAATAAAATAATTTAATAAAAGTTTTTATTTCATTTTTTTGACACAGTGATTGAAAATATTTAAATAGTCTATTATGGATAATTAATAGGGTTATCAGCGTAACCCTAGAACAGTTGGAGATCCATTTTAGAGGTGATAAAAGGTTTTATCTCATATGAATGATGGCCGTATCACATATCGACAATCAACACACAACCCATTTAAAGGATATCTACAACTATCATGGTGTATCCCCACCTTTCATCATCAATCAATCTAAATCGAGGTATGGTGTGACTTTTTATAATATTATTCCATGTTCTTAATTTCTACAATGTACAAAAATCAGTGAATGAATGTATTGATCAACAATATGATATTTTTGTGGGGTTTTTAGGGGATAATATATTTGTGATTATTTATTATTAGATTGTTTTACTAATGGAAATGAACTGAGATTGATGTGACCACCTATCAAGGTTCATTCATCTTATCTGTTCTTGTGATTTTCTCCCATGGTTCATCAGTCATCATGGGTGTTCTTCCTTTGGCCCACAACTCAACTTATTGAAACCTATCAATACTTTTGCATCAATTTCTTGTCTTAGTGATCTGATATTGTAGATCTTGGATAAACGTGAAATGCAGGAGGTGTGAAGAGAGAGATGGAGTGAATCAGATTTTGGTGGATACCCAATTTTGCGTTCTTAGGTATTTTTCTGCACACAATAAAGAATAGTGATTTGATCTATTATCAAAGAATATCTGATAGTAGAATTTTTTTTATTTAAATCCTTGAATGAGTCCTCCCCATAAGTTTTCAAGAAAGTTATGACCATAATTATGGTTGGATTAACAGAGAAGACAAACATACAGTGTATTTGGAATACTAGAAAATCCAATGCTACATGGACTATAATCCAGATCTAAAATTGTGTGTGGAACCCTTTGTGGTAGCTAGGGTTTAGGGAGAAAGATAAGTATCACATGAAATTTGACCCCTATCACAAGGAATGTGGTTTCTCTTGGGATACTCAACATGTACATTGAGATGTACCTAGACATGGGGTGGACTGTATAGGCAGACTACATGCCATGTAATCACCCACATGGACACAACCTAGAACAAGTACATGGGATAAGAGATGTATGGGTACATTGTCAGATGTACATAAGATGAATCCGTGTACTGGAACATTGTTAGACTATATGGGTGGCCTACGGACATGTCTTGATGACATCGTCCATTTACACGGGCAGGACCCAGGGTCAATGGACATGACATGTGACCCCTACTAAATGAATTGTACTCTTTTATACATGGATTAAATCCCTTTTCCTCTATATCATGGAATAGGTTAGATAGGTTTCATTCCCCTTATCTGTTCCCTAAGGATTTATATAGAATCCTCTCCTACTATTAGGAACATGAACCCTTTAGTGGGACTTCCTAGATAGAGTTGTTGGAATCCCTCCGAGTGGTCTGGAGGGAGATACTCTATTCATTTTCTTAACCTATGTGGAGTTAATGGTATATTCATTACTTAAATTATGTGTGAGTTTATCCTCTACATAGTGGGTTAATCTAGATAGAGTTGTCCGTATCACCCTATGGCCTTTGTAGTGATCCTCATCGGTGTATTTTATTCGCTTCTGACCATCTGTGTGTTCATTCTTATGATGAGACCGGATCAGTAGTACCAATTAAACATCCATCATTAGGGTTATCATACTCAGAAGTGTGTTCTCCTAGATGAGTGTTTTGTTGAATCATCGAGCTGGAATCCTAGGCTGGTATACTATTTTTTTCTTACCTCTTGACTATGTGTTTTTGTTGAGTTTATCTGGATATTATTTTTATATGTGTTGTAGACATATACTTGTGTAGACATTACTATATTTCATTTGTAATATACTTTGTAGTTTTTGGGTATACTAATGAGTTTTTATACACACACCGCATTATGGTATATTCCCACACATGTTGTGTCTTATGTAGATGATCAAACATCTAATAGAGTCCCAACTGGACTAGGACTGGATGGTGCTTAGTTAAATCAGAAAGATCAAGGGTTTTTCCAGTGTCTTTATAATAGTGGACTGAGTACTTACTTTCATTTTGGACTTATGGTTTAAACTCTTTGGGTTGGGCTAGCATTTGGACCTATTTATATTATTTTACTAAATGTTGTACTCTACTTACGATATTTAGATGTATGCATTCACAGTTGTTCAGTTATATTTACATTTCAGTATTGCATAGGCATAGAGATGTGTGTGTGTGTGTGTGTGTATAGGTACTTAGGTTGAGGCCTCCAATGTTAATGATATGACTTCTCGGTGCTAGTCGCCAGTCCCTAACCTATTGAAGGCAGGATTAGGTAGTCATGACATGGGCCCCTCAAGGATAGTTCATGATAGTTTATAAATTGATTTATTTTTTGAAATAAATATATTATAATTTTTCTAAATTATCTTATTGGAATTTTGGTCTATGGATATTCAACCAACCAGATCACACCAAATTTTTTATTAACTAGTATGTACTTAGCCATCCATGGATACATTGTTTGTTTAATTGAAAAACCCCAAATTGACTGGGCCATTTTGCTCCGTAATGAAACTACTA
The DNA here is from genome assembly GCA_963277665.1 of Viscum album. Classification (NCBI taxonomy): domain Eukaryota; kingdom Viridiplantae; phylum Streptophyta; class Magnoliopsida; order Santalales; family Viscaceae; genus Viscum; species Viscum album. The sequence goes on along the minus strand of OY728139.1, from coordinate 679,848,009 downwards.
ATTTACAAAAATAGATTTCAACCCTACAAGTATGTAAACCCCCAAAATTTGAAAAGTAAATTTAGGATATGGAATAAATTTATGGTTCTGGTGAAGCATGATAGAAAATTTGTATTTTTAGGAAAAAAAGAAAAAGGTGATGGTTCATTAGGGTGGTGAGGGAATCTAAAAATATTGATATGTTTCCTCATTAAAATATAAAAGTGGGTGGAATGGTTAATTGGATTTTTGGTTTGAATGGAGTATACCTACAACATGTGATAGATTACCGAAAATAGTGGTGTGAACCAAAGATGACTGTAGGGGTAAGAAACATAGAAGAGATTATTTTTACATAGGTTTAAGTTATTGTTTAAGGGAGAAGTATGTTATGATTTTATTTATTTTATATATTTGAAAATAAAAACCTAATAAAAAATAAACCAATTGATGGGAATCTATAAATCTTGGATGATGGTGGACAATGTTCAAGATATTATTAATATATTAGTAAATTGGTCTTCTATTAGTATAATAATATTTTATAAAATGGAAAATTAATTGAACTCTTATTCAACCTCAACAAATGTCAAAATAGAATCTACATTATTAATCATAGTTCAAGTGTGTTGAAAAAAATGGAGAAACTTTTTTATAAAGAAAATGGGGAACAAAAAAAACATATAAAGGTAAAAGAAGTCGATAACAGTTAGATAGAAATCATGGAGCCCATGATGTTCTATATTCTATTAACACACAGAAATATTTATATGGTACATGAGATTGTAATCATTAGTCTAGAAAGATCCATTTATTCAATACAAAATCTATGTGTTAAAATAAAAAATGTTGGAGATAATGAATAGTTTTTCAAATGAATGTTTAGATATATTAATTTCTTGTTTGGAATGATGAGTCATAATAATATTAGAATGATAAAATTATTAAAAATAAAAATGTATAACACTCTCCCTTTGATATCTTAATTTTCAAAAATATCATATAATCTAGACATAAATAACCCTATATAATGAAATTGAATCTATCCTCATTGAATTTCTTGAAAATGTTAGGTTTCTATATTAATAACCTTGACATGAAAACCGAAATGGAAAAACTAATTATGGTAAAATTTGTGTTTCCTTCCTAACATCCACATATAAAATCATGAAATATATTTTTTCCATTATTATCCCAATTTTATGATTCAATTTCTTAAACTTTTAACTTAATGGTTCCATTGTGAATAAATATTGCATATTATCACATGACTATATTTTATGGATAAAACCCTCACCAATATTTTAATTTTCATGGGTGAAAAATATTTTTGGTGAGATATATTTTATTTCTTCACCTTTAATATCCCAAACCTTTAATTATGGGGTACAAAAAATCATCTTCATAAAATATAACTGGAATATGAAACTTCATATCTGACCTCCAATTATTTCAAATATGATGAATAAATTACCTCTTCCACACACATTTTATACATTCTTCATGAATAAAAAACAAATCTACATGATCAGTGTATGTTTCATAACCGATATGTTTTATATAACCCCTAAAATGGATGTTCAACTATATGAGAATAAATATAATGTTTTAGTTATAAATTTATTTAGATCAAAAATATATCATGAATCAATATAAACCACCAATTTTGGTTCTAGTGTTTGTTAATAAAATAATCATCAAACAATAAATCCTTAAATGTTTTAAAATTTTTATTTAATACTAATCAAATGATGATAAGTAATAGAATAATCATACATGGATGATAAAATCATAGAAAATTATATATATATATATATTTAATTTTTAAGGTATATTAGTTCTCCAATAACACTCATCTTTCATTCTTAATTAAAAATTAGTTCATTATAATCCTTTAATAATCTAAAAGGATCTTTATCTAAATTAAGTTGCATATAATGATTGATATACATAATGGATTTTATTTTTTTATATAAAACCATTGATGAACATTATTGTAAAACAATATTGATGGTCATATATTCAATATTCAATATGTTCAATTTATAATCTAAGGCATAGCATTTCATTTTGAAATTTTTTAATTTCAAAAACATTTATTTAAATATTATATTTCTATGGTAATGTTTATGAAAAGATATAATTTTTTAAATTCATCAACAAATAATTAACGATTATAAATTTATTTGAACTATTATTAATGAAGACACAGAAGAAAATTAGATCATTTTAACCCAATTCATAAAATATTCTGTCATATGGTTATAACTCATATCCCCTAAATTCATTAATCCTTATAATGGTTAATTCAATGTAACAGAATAAAAAATTTTTATCTAAAAAATGCTATGATCATTTTTGAATCATTTTAGAATTTTCACTCATATTATTTTTATTGCGGTCAAGATGAAATAATGAAATGATTTTCCCTGATATTTCTTTTGAGGTTAATTTTTTCCATGTATAATATTAGAATAATTTTTCATCTAAATGAAAAAATATCATATTTTAAATAGATATCATATCATTAGTTTTGAGATACATTATTATTTTTGTAGATTTAATTCCAGTGTAATCCCCCAATATTCTTTGGGGTCCCATTTTTTGTACATTATGGGGTGAAACTATCAAATATAAAACATAAAAAAAATAAAATATGAAAAATATTTGGTTCATGTCAATATATAATTGAAAGTGAGAGTATTTTTGTTAAATTTACATTCTTATTTTAATTTTTGGTGTCGTCTAAAAAATTACAGATACGAATTTTCAGTTGAGAAATTTAGTTTTCTAAGAAGATATCAAGTTATAAGTTTTCAAAAAATTATAAATGATTGACACAAACCTTTTTGAACATGAAAATAAGATAATATATATTCAATAATCATTTTAATTAACTTAAAATAATTATTAAAATAGTGTGTTATTTTTATTCTGGTACTAATAAAACATAATGTGCTTCAGATCAGATTGAAAATTCGAATATAATTTGATGTTTTAATTTTTTGGATGGTATGAATCATAAAATAATACTCATAATATAAATATGAGTGTTGGATCAGTTAAATTTGATTTTTCTAGGAGGGTTTTATGGCCATAGAGATGTATTGGGTGTTAGGTTGTGTTTCAGAGGGCTTGTGCTTTAAAATATAGGTTTCTAAAAAAGAAAAGGGAGGTGCACTGTTTGCACATGATTAGGAAATACCACACACCAAAAACATAATTATATTAAGGGGTATTAAATTTTATATTAAATTCTTCACATGAGGTCACACAACCGTGCAAAAATTGCATAGGAGACTTACACTGGTTGCACAGAGTTTGAAACACCATGTGCCTAGCCATGCGATGGGGTGAGCCAATTATATTATAACCCCATACATGTGGTGCATGGTTTTTAAAACTATGTTCCTTTACCTATGAGTCCATTTTCTTTAGGATAGAGTGTTCTCAATATTGGTTCACATTTTGGAAATCCATTCATTCAAAAAGTTTTCCATTTAAAAAATTGTGAAATGTTGATTTTTTCCCATAAATCTCTTAAGGGTATTTCATCTATTTATTCACCCCTTAAATGCACAAAATCCACCTAATTGGGAGCTCTCCCATGGCCTCGTACTCGTATTTGGAATAACGTCTTCATCCAAGCTCAAAACTGAACGATGTCGGTTGAATTGGATTGACCTCATAAGATAATGATTCATCTTTCTCCCTTTCTTAGATTATCTCTCCATCTATAATGTTATCATTATGTGATCTCAAATGTCCTATTTTTAGGGTGTTTATCTATTTCTCCATTCTATTTCATTAAGGATCATATAAGATCCTGATAATATACTAGTGCAACATCCTATGATTGTGGTTGGAGATTTATATGCTTTCACTTAAAAGATTATTTATTTATAACATGTTCTATTTTACCATGATAAATACATTCCATGTATCACTTATAAAAAATAAAATTAATTAAACAAAATTCTTAAACCATGACATAAAACCCTCATAAATGGTTAGAGTTTGAGTATATCAACCGAAACCACCATTTATGGTGTGCTCAAAGAACTTTTCTTAACGAATGTTTTCAAACAATACTACTATACCACCCCTTTTAGTGATTTTATCTTGAAAATTTCTGGTGGATTTCCTTGAATAAAATAAATAAATGTTTAGTGATACTATTATAAATTTTTCCCATAATTAGGTAATTAAACATTATTCTTGAATCATTTCAATTCTAAGTGAAATTTATTTTATTTTAATTAAATTAATTGATATGATGGTAGGATAAAATCCATTGGCCTTGAATATTTTACATTAGGCATGAGAAATATGATGTAACGACCTAAAAGAGGAATTATATTATTGTGGATTGGATTATACATGTGACCTTCATGGATGTAATAAAATAAATTCTAAATTTTAATCTAGCGGGATTTTCAAGGAAATGATTTTACCATTTCCCATAACAAATTTATTAAGCATATTACTTGACCATCACACATGAGAAACCTATTATGATGAATGGAATCATAGAATGTATGATTAAATGGCCATCATAATTATTAATAATTATTATATAAATTTAATAATCATGATGAATGATTTTTAGATGGAATGATTTAATTGACATGGAATATGATAATTTATTACATGTGAACTGCCTGCAAGTGAATTATAAATCATTGAGAAAACCTTGGATTTCCTAGTAGTAATACATAGGACGATCTTATAGGTCAAAGGGATTACACTGCACCTTGAGTGGTAATAGGTTCTTCTTTATGAAACACCTTTCTAAGAGATCATAGGGAAAGTTGGATTACCTATTAAATGATTACTACTAAGATTCCTCAGTTCTGTTTCTTGTACATGATTCATCACATCCCACCATGGTATAGGTTTTTGGCCGCGGTGTTTCCAATCAATATCAAATTTCTCAGAGTTACTATATGTGATTCTACTTATGATCATTTTATTTGTTGTTACCTAATTAGATTGCATCAAAGTACTAACTTGGATTATGATTATAAGTCTTTTTTGGAATGATATAGGATATGAAATTTGGAATCATTTAATTGGGATTATCAATGGTGATTCTATTTATCACCAATTCAAATGCTTGGGATCATACCCATATTTACACAATGAGACTCATATTATTATTATTATTATTATTATCATTATTATTATTATTATATTGATTTCGTGGTTTCACACCTAATTTCATAGAGGGTGAAAATATATCTCTACATATATATATACATATTTGTTTGTGTGGGTGTACATATATACTTGTATGTAGAATATTACAGGTTTAGAGGAACTTGGGATAAGGCCGAAGAAGGTATGGGTGGCTAGGTTTCCTTTAGGAACCTATGATCAACTTGTTTACATTTATTAATTCGCATCCTTACAGTTATACATTCACACTAATTTATTCAATAATCATATGATGGATTTAATTAGAATCCTTTGGTGGTGGACTATTGAGTTTATCTAACACCATGTTCGGGTATCTATTTGGTACTTGGAAAAACCTATTGGTTGTAAGTAACATTCTGGATTGTACTTTGTATGGTTTCTTCATTATAGAGTTGTACTGGACATGGGATATTTGGATTTGAAGTTGAACATGTAATCGAGATACCTTATGTAGTGTGAGACATTCATTTATGAACGATTGTTGGTCTACTCCTATTCTTGTATCACCTACTATATGTCTACTAATTTACAATGTATAATGTTCATGTGTGGTTATTCATTCATTTATTATTGATTATAGGTTAGTATTATCTTCCATTTCTCGGTTAATCATTTAATTCATCTATTGTTTTATTTCTATATTTATTCCATTATGAAACTATGATCATGAGGGTATAGTCACTACAAAGTACCACCATTAGACCCTCACTGCTAGTTGGTAGCCATTGGCGTATGGAGACACGCACATGAGGCCATATGGAGAATCAGATCATGGAACCATTTTAGTGGATTCGTGGTTGTGATGTTAAATATTGGTATCATAGTATTATTTTCCATTTTTCTTAATATTATGGGATGGTGTAAAAGAGACTAGGAATGTGTCCGAACTTTCTAGATTGGTCATTTCGTATTCATTCCAACCCATGCATTGGGGAAGATTATGAAGTCAAGGATAGGATTATTCAAAATTGAGAGACTAATTTAATTTCTAATTCTTACTAATTTATTATATATTATCCTTTTCTTGGAATATAAATTATTTTCACATGCATCATTATAGGAACATAGCGGTTCACATGCTATGTAGGGTTCATTTCTAGACTGTTTGATGCTTCTCTCTATACAATGCTTCAATGATTATTATGAACTTTTACATATATGTTCTCCTTACATAGTATATTTTCATGACTACACTTATTCATTTCTCCCTCATTGTATTACTTGTTATAATTATGATATATGATTGTTTGTTAATGTTTCTACATCAAATTAAATAGTGTTTTCTCATACTGCTTAGTGGTGGAACCATAATTAACAATTATGACATGATTGAGCCATTGACATTTGGTTTCATGGGGAAAACATTTATTATTGTGACTAAATGCGTTCTAATAGAAATTTATAATGTGTATGGTCCATCATAAATTTTTAAGGGTAACCCATATAATCAAACCATCATATATAATAATGTTTTATTTTAGGACAAATGGTGAAAACCTATTTTTTGTTACATCAACTCCAATTATGTATTATAAATTCATGTTCTTTTATAACATGGGAAGGGTACTTAATCTAATATGACCTTTTATAAATATAATATTTTCAAAATATTACGCATATATCCTTTTTATTTCTTATAAATCTTCGACATGGCTCGACCTAAGTAGGCCAATCATGATGTTTTATGAAATTTAATAGAATGGTATCAACACAAGTAGGTAGGTCTTGATATGATATTCTTATATGATAAACCAAATAAGGGTATAATTAAACAATAATAAATCCAATGTTATTGGGTTTCACTTAAATGAACCTGAGTTGGAATGATGGGACCCCCATAGGTCATGTTTTTCATTATATTTCCTTACTACATAACCCCATGTGGGTATGCTTGTTATAAATATGGTATATTAATTTATGGTTTTAGAAACCACTTATATATGTTTCATATAAATTTATGTTTTCATATTACTATACTGATCCCATTTTAAATGATAGATACCTTGCCGTTAGTTTTTTACTATTGTATTTTTTGGGCTTCCATTAATTAAAATTTCAATTACAACCAAAAGGGTGTTTTCCTCTATAACATGAAATTGAAAATTTTATTATATAATAAAATATATTTTAAATTATTGATGAATAAATATGGAGAATTTTAATTTTACCGATGTTTGATATAACTTCCATATGTTCCTTGTGACGTTGTCTAACTAAAGTACCAAGCACCATCACATTTATGACTAGTACTTTCTATTTGTTTTTATGAGCTACATTATGTGTTGTAATAAATTAGCTTTGGATAAATTCCAAAAAAAGAAACCATGTTGTGGTTATCTTAGTTTAAACACTATATTAGGTGTATTTCAAAATATTCTTACCTTTTATGGGAATGTGGATGTTTCCTGTAAGTCTCAATTGACTTATTTCATTTATAGTTGGCTTAGAGGTTAGGTCGGTCAACCTAGTGAACTTCCTTACATGACCTAGTTATAGGGTCGATGATTTTTATTTAGTAAGGGGATCTCCTGGTGGAGTTAACTACCTCTAAGGTATATTATATTTATAATTTCATTCTTTTATTTTTTTAGATGAGAGGTATCGTTTGGGTGCAATCTAATTTAGGTAGCACTCATAGTTTATAAATGACATGAGGTATGGTAGGTGGACATGCTGAAGTGGAACCGTTTTAGAATCATGATCATCATGTAATGATATATTTCGTGGGATATACATGCCTTAGGCATGGTCATCCATTTTAATTGTTGTGTTACGTTTCTATTTTTCTAAAGGATGATGCAGTGAGTCATCATCCAGGTTAACATCCGTATGGGGTAATATGAATATAAGATACATAATAACATTGGTACTATTAAATTAAAAGTTATGCAAGTTCCTATTGATATATTTTTCTATTATAGTAGCATTCTTTTAACATACAGAACCCTTTGAGTTAATAAGTGATGTGTTAAATCACATAATATTTGAGTCATATGGTTGTATAATCCTTTAAGTTGTGTGGCTTCTTGGAAGGAGTCATGAGTACATGAAAACTATATTCACAGGTCATCCATGGAATATAGTGTACCAACCATTAAAGAATTTGAGTTATCCCACTACAAGGATCTGAAATTGGATGAATGATTGGGTGTTGTAACACAATTGATCAGAGCTGGTTATGGATTTTAAGTATGACATAACATACATTTATGAGGATATTTTTCCAAAACAATTTATTTATTTCTTTTTGTATGTGTTTTGGACATGTCTATGAACCATGTTCAATGGATGGAGTGTGTTCCATAGTATAGGTGGTGTTTTTCATTGTGTGATGACTAGGACACTTCTAATGTGGGTAGAATCATCTCGATTATATGGATTGTATCCTTCCATGTAGTGGGAAGGTGACCATAAAGGACCATCTAGGAATGGTCCTCACTTCTTCTGAAATCCTACGAGATTATAGATTGAGTTATCTAGTCAATTAGGTGACTCAAGAGATAAATCCAAGTTATGGGTTATGATTAATTATGGATTCCTGAATCGTGATCGTGGTGTGCGAGTAACCTAGAAATGAAATGATTCTATGGTGTGTTAGTTCATGCAAGGAAACATGATGATAAAGATATTAGTTTTGTTCACAACCACTGATTAGTTTTGAGAATCAAGATTATACATCAATGGATATTCTTGATTGATCATGGTCCCATTGGGAAGTCAATGTGATCAGACCCTTAATTAAAATGTTGACTATTATTATAGATGTCTCTTAATCATGTTAGTCTTGGTGGAGTGATTGAAACTTTAGTGATCTAGTTGGAAGGTGATTTTGGACTACCATATGTACATCACGTAAAATAAAATAGGGGTGTTTTTAGGAAAATATATCATTTTTATAGAGCAACGCCTTGGATAGATATACAAGAATTTTATTGGGTTTTCTTATTAACATTTTGGTGTACCATGTGATTAAAGAAGATCATGTAACCTATCTTAACATCGTCTTGATTATGGTAGGACAATGACAGCTATAAACAAAACTAATCAAATGTCCTACTATTTGACGGTTAGACCTTGTGTGAGAATGGTCATGGTGTCTTTTGTCCGACCATTGGATGGTTTGTTTTGGTAATTTTATTCCATTTGATTATGGAATTGATGATGGTCCATCCAAGTTAAATCAGCAGAAGTTGGTTATGGACTTTGGGGAGTACCCTCAAAATGACCATGATAGACAATGGAATAATTTTTTTGGAATTAGTTTTTTCAATAATAGGTTAGTAAAGCCAATAATATTTGATAATATTTTTCTAAATGTGGTTCGACATGTGATTTCATTGTTAATTGAATGTGTCTAGTGAGAAACCTCATGAAATAAATATTCCTAGGAGATGAGTGCGTTATAAGAGTTGATCAGGGCTTTTCAAGTAAAATCCAACATTACTAGCAAAAGAGGGTTTGATTGGGATTCAACCATTTTGATCTAATAGATGTCTGGGATCAGTGTCCTCTTGTACGAATGAGTATCTTGAGTGCAGAATCATTCCAAAAGCATCATTGGTATGTTGGGTTTCAGTATTTACTGGAATTCATGATGGTGGGAGTACCATGGATAAAGATTATAAATGGAAATCTACAGCCTATGGTGGGGAGAAAGATAGGATTTATGAGGAAAGAGTTAATGATGTGATCATTTCTTAGGTTATACAGGCTTCTTTTAGTGTCATTTTGATGTTTTAGTTTTGAATATGAGTGTTGGATGTTGTTTTAGAGCCTTAATAAATTCATTTTGAAGTATCTTTTATAGGTTTGTTGCTCATGGGAAATGAAATGTGTCTATTTTAGAAAGAATTGAAAACCCAAGTAGGTCTGGTGATGTTTTTTCCCCAATGCTTCAGAGGGATGATAAATTAAAAGGTGGGGAGATTATGATATCCCATGTTTTAGATCAGGTTTAAAATTACAAGAGAATTTGAACTTTTTTTGGTGGATAGGTAGAATATTAAACTAAGTATTATAATGTAAATATGGTGGTTGGATCACTTGATTATGGTTTTTCTAGATGGTTTTTAAGTCATGATAGGTGTCTTGGGTGTTTTCTTTTTGATTTTTGAAAGCCTTATGATTTGAGAGTTGGTTTTTTGGAATATTTGGGGTCATGGTTTGCGTATGGATAGGGAAATATTTGTACTCAAACCATGTGACCCTTATCGGGTGTCACATGGTTTGGTAAACAATGAACCTAAGGATGTATATCCATGTCTAAATTGTAGTGGAATTATATAGGGGACTCACACCAGTTGTGCATGGTTTGAAAAATAGTGTGGCTAGTCATGTGATTGGGTGAGCAACTTAGACATTATCCCCACACAAGTTTCACATGGTTTATCAGTCCATGAACCTATAAGTGCGAGGTTGTGTGCCTTTTGTTAGGGGGTGTGCATGGTTTTCATACCATTTTTTAAATCATTTATCCAAACCATACACACCATTAAAAAATGTGAAATTTCAATTATTCCCCTATATACTTTAAGGGTATTTTTTCCCTTTCTTTTCCTCATCCGCAATCAACAACCACCTAATTGGGAGCTCTCCCTTGGCCTCCTTTTTGGCATTGGATTACCTAATCAGTTTGAGCTCAGATATGGCTATCATCGGTTGTGTTGGATAACCCTAAGAAATATTTTTATTCCACCTTCTATATTTCTTAGTCTATCTCTCCAACCAAACTATTATGAATATGTGATCTCATACATCCTTTTTTAGGGAGTTTGTTCTTTTATTCTATTTATCTCATTTAAAGTCTAATAAAATCCTGATAATGGGTGAGTGATGTGTCCTAATCATAAGGTGTGTGGTCTATAATTATTGAATAAAAATATTCATCATTTATAAATTCTTTTGTTGTGCCATCTTCTCAACATTACCTGGGTCACTTCTTAAACATGAAATTAATTAAATAAAATGCTTAGATCATGCACTATAACCCTCATACATGACTGGAGGTCAAAGAAATCAACCTGAAACACCACATAAGGTGATTTTGAAAAAATTATCTAAATAAATGTTGTTTTTCTATTCTAAAAATCCAACCCTTTTGGTGAGTTGAGATTTCCACTTTGGAGTGGATTTCCATAATGGAAATAAATGAATGGTTAGAAATAAAGTTATACACTTGGCACATATTTATATTATTAAACATTATTCTTGAATCATATCAATTTTAAGTGAAATAAGTAAATTGAATTTACTTAATTGAATGTTTTTTTGGATATAATTCCATGGTCTTTAATTATTTTACCTTAAGCATGAATAATGGTATAGACTGACCTAAATACGGAATATAATTTAGTGGAATGGATGTTTCCCATGACATTATTTATTTTTATTAAAAATGATTCAAATTATAATCGATTGAGATGTTGAAGGAATGGATTTTACCCTTGTACAATACTGATTTTTCAACCAAATTGATTGAATCATTTCCCAAATAAACCTATTATGATTAATTATATCATGGAATGTATGATTACATGGCCATATTTGTTATTATAAACTATTATACTAATTTAATAATCATGATGAATAATATTTAGATTGAATCATTGACTTCTCGTTGAAAAGGTTTAACTATTAAATTTAATCATCCTATACATGAATTTTAAATCAGTGAGAGAAACAAGGATTTCCTTTTAGAAATACCTTGGATGGGATTATAAATGAATTTGATTACACTATTCCTTGATAGATAGTAGATTCATCATTATAGAAATCAATTGTTACGGTATCAAAGGGAAAGTAGTTTTACATATTACATGATTATTACTAAGAGGCCATGGGTAGATTTATTGTACTTGATGCTTCGCATCCCCCATTGGTCTAGGATGTCGAAAATAGTGTTTCACAACATTATTAGATCCCCCAAAGGCAGTACATAGTATTCTTCTTATGATCCTTTTATTCGATGTTAACTTATTAGATTTTGAGATATTAATACATCAGATTTTACTTATGAGACTTATGTGGAATGATGTTAGACATGATGTTTCACATTATTTACTAGGATTTTCAGGCATAATGCTTTCTATCACATATTCAAATTCATGGGATCATAACCATATTCACATAATGAGACTCTCATATTATTATTATTCTTATAGATGGATTCCCTAATCTTATACCTCAGTTCCATGATGGTTCATATATATCTATGAATATATATATATCGGTTTACATATATGCTTATATTTACGTGATTGCAAGCTCAATGACATTCTGGCTTATATAGATGTAGGTATGAAGTCTAGGTGTACTTGAGGAACATGACCTAGAGTTGTTTACTTTTATTAATTCACTATCTTTTAGTAAAATATACAGAATGATTTATTTTTTACTAATGGATATGATTTCATTAGAGGTGGTTGGTGGCGTCCTGCTGATTTTATCTCGCACCATATTTGGGGAACTATTTAGTACCTGAAAAAACCTCTTAGTCTCATGTCAAATTCAGGATTATGCTCTGTATTTTTTTTTATTATGGACTAGTGGATGAGAATATAATTCACTATCCTTCTAAATTTGGTGTCTTTTATTTATGTATGATTGTTAGTCTAGCATTTTTTATATATAAACTATTATATCTCTAATCTTATACATTTTATTTTCATCATGCTAGGTTTTTTTCGGTTATTATTGATTGTGAGTTACTATTATCTTCTACTTATCTTTTATACATCTACTTCTACTATTTTTTCTAAATCTATACCACTTTTAAACTCTAATCACGAGGGTTTTGTCTCCCTAAAATACCATGATTAGACCCTCAATACTATTCAACAACCTATTGATAATAGGGTGGAATGCTTAAGGTCATGTGGAGAAATGAGATGGTTCACTATTTTAGCCGCATCTAGGTTGGGATGTGACAATTAACAATAAATAATATTCATGACTGAATAATCTAGGAATTGGACCCTTAAAATTATTATTTGGGGGGAGATCCAAAACCTCTACATTGTGATTTGATAATGAGGAAACATGGGACCCCCAAATTAATGCATAAATTAATATCATAAAACATTTTAATGGTGTACATACTGGATGAATTGGAAAACATATGTTACCCTAAATTCATTCCATGTATATAGGGGATTCAATAATAATTATTCAATGATTATGGTCATATAATTAGTTTTTCATGAGACTAATTATTTAATGAGAAATCAATAGGTATAATAAATATTTTATAATCCAATGGATTACCCTAAAATAATTTAACTATATTCCTCTTCATTTTTAATCTCATATAAAAAAGATTTTCCAAGTAATAAAATAAAAATATCATATTCTATGATAGAATGAGATTACACTGAAGGATATTTCTTCAGGTAATCAAAATTCAATAATTGATTCAGTTATAATGCCTATTTTAGTTTTCTATCAAATAAAGTAATGTTATTTGATGTCTTGGTTGGTCATTATAATTTTTTTATCTAAAATGTTTTTATTTTTACTGATAAGGGAAAAATAAAAAAGTCCTTCATAATAGAGTGGCAGATTGAGAAACAAAAAAAATCATTGAGTCCAGAATCATGTGTTTACCTTAAGATGGTATTTTATTAATATAAAATGTGTTTTTTTAGAGAACCTATATTAAATATTATTTTTAATTTTTTATTCAAATAAATAAGTAAAAATTTATATTTTTAACTTATACAACCCACTATTTGTATTCATAGTTTTAAGGAAACTGTATGGGTTTGGATTTTTGAGAGGATTAAGCCAACATATAGGTTCCACTTTATGAAAACTGAAACCTATTAATTTGGTGATTACATTAATTAAGAAGAAATATTATTCCAATATATTCTTAATAACTTTTTAGTTTAGAGTTTCTGATAATTAAAAAAAATATTAACTAAAAAAAGTCATGTTTTCTCAACTAGTAGACATTTTTTATTTTCCACTATGAGATAAACCACTTAATCATTAACCTATCTTAAATAGAATCTAAAAATTATTCAAATATGATACCTTATAAGCACATATTACGTATAACCTTTCTTCATAACCTGGTGAATATAAACCTATGAATGTGGTGGTCTCAAATGCAGAGTAAGTGTAAACATTAATGACAAAAATAAAATATCATAAGTGAGCATAACAAGATCATATTGGTTTAATCGTGATACATAAGAAAAATATAACCCAAAAAACTTAGTTTATAAATCATGGCCTAAATATTGACATAATATATAACATTAATCAATAGTGTGAGTAAATAAACATAATCCATGAGAATATAAAAAATTCATGATAATAGGAATAATTTTTTGAAACATTATTCAAATAGGGAACATAAATTAATACAAGGAACATAACATTCATGAGCCACACCATATATTCTCAATCTTAGGAGAAACTAAATAGTACACATAAATACATATCTCATGAGATTTAAACTTTAATACAATGAATTTGAGGGTGATATAGGACCTCAAAAGTCATCATCTATACTTATGCGACCCTATTAAAGTCAACTAATTTTGAAATCATAAAAACCCATGGAAATAAACAGAGTTTCATAAAACAATCAAAATTAAAACCATTCACCTTCAAAATATAAATAACATATGGAATGAAAATAGGTTTCATAAAAAAATCATAAAGAACCCTTGGAAATATAATGGGATTCAAGGATATTGAGTGACAATATAGTTAAATACTATTTAATGAAGAAAATAAAGCATATGGTATTTCCATTGTATACATAAAAGATATATGGTCTAGACACTAATTTACCACAATCATTCGATGTATGAAATTTCAATGAATAGACTTCAGTCAAAGTAATCAATAATTGGGTATTCATAGAGGAATTTAATTCAAATAAAAATTATTGTCATAAAACTATAATTATTAGTAAAGAAAAAGGATGTAATGGATAATTTCTCTAAAAGAAAAAGAAATTATATAATCGATCCAGAGAAATAATGCGGATATTTGAAAATGGACACATATTCAATGTAACAAAGAAAAATCATAAGAAGGATAAGATAGAAGAAAAACATACTTGTAAAATAGTACTTCGAATGGTATCACATAAGAAGGGATCGAAAATCGAGATGTTTGTTACCATGAACTCAATTCCCCATGTTATAAATATATTTATTTATAAGAGATTAAATCAAGTATCTTAAATCCAATGAGGCTAAATACTTTTTAAAAGATAATAAAAATATGGATGGATTATTAAATGATATTTTTGGGAAAAAAAATAATATTGATATAAAATATAAACTTACATGACACATTCAAACGAAACATTTAAAAACATGAAGGGAAATATTTCAAAACATTTTAATTTTAAAAATATAATCTCTAATAATAGAGCCTTGAAAATTACATGACATTTTCAATAGGAATTGTATAGCCAAAGATAAAACATTTAATAATGAAAATAAATGTACCTATTTAGAACTTTTGAAATAAATTTATTTAAAATAAAAATTATAAAAAGAGTAATATAATATTATTTGTATTAAAACTTAATTTTCCTTAATAGGGTTATAAAACTAAATAAAATTATAGAATATAGTGGGTGAACACAAACATGATAGATAAAATTTCATGATAAAACATTATAAATCAATTAAATGAGATTTGAGTATCAATATCACATACATTCTTCATAATCCATGAGGAATGAAATATTTGAAAATAGTTTTATGTTTAAAATGCTAACAATGAGAGAGTAAAATATAATACCATTTAAGTGTAATATTTTACCAACAAATTAGAAATAAGTTAAATAGAAATATGATTACTCAATGAATGAAAATTTAGTTACCAGAAAATCATACAACTAGGTTAATACTTGATTCCAAAGAAATTTTAGGAAAATGTATTGATTTTTTTAGAATATCCACAATATTACAAGGAAATAATTCATATAACATTCATGGTATAGTTAATAAATAAAACAATATAAAAAGGCAACATGGTCATTAACTTGTAACATGTTTCAAATAAATAAAATTAAGATTGTAATGTCTCATATATTCAATTTAAATCATTATAATATTTATTGGAATATTTCTAAAGCTATAGAATGAGACAACATGAGATTCCGAGGAATGGTGAGCCTGAAATTGATATTTAAAAAAATTAAATATATTAATATCATACCAATAATGTTTTCCTGAAAAAATGGAATAAATATCAAATGGAGTTCCAAATTGTAAATCTAAGATCAATGATGAGTTTAGAACATGGACTTTTCCCTATGTGTGAAATAAACGTTTTTGATATCATGCATTTTAGTAAAATTTTAATATGTGGGGAAATAGTAAAATAAATTAATATAATTTTATTATTTCTTTATATCGACACAGCAAACAAGAATGCACTATTTAAAAAATAGATTTTCCAAATCCCTATGGTTAGTCACATAACCTTGGGATTGAGAGTATCTGTTGTATTGGATACATTGGAGGATCATTGATAGGAAACATCCGATTGAGATTTGATCAATGGTCATGCACCAACAAAACTTGTGCATCTTGTCAAAGAAGATGACATGTGATCATTCTTCCTCACTGATTAATCCAAAAAAAGGCATGATATTTTTTGTGGATTTATCCCCATATTTGTGTCCCTTGGTGAATTCTAATTAGTCAACTAACATATTGATTCATGGATTAGTCATTTTTACGGTAATGGGTTTAGTTGTAAGATTTGGGGATAGTAATAATTTATTTTCTTTTGGATGTTTTTACCTCTTAGTTGTTACATTCCATGATAACCAATTGAGGTAAAAAAAGAAAAATTTTGAGTTTTTTCTCTATGTTTATTGTTTATGGTTTTTCCCCCATTATATGTGTGTTAGTTGTCGGAATTTTATTTTTCTTATGATTCAACGTATAACCGGGGAATGATCATTGCACTGTCAGTATTTGGTGAAAATGATCTCAAATGCAGTTTTGAGATAGAGATTAGATGATATGTTTGGGGTAATCAATGATAGAAGTAGACCCATTGATGGACCATGGGTATATGATACCGATTTTACTTGCGCACTGATGAGGTGCAACAACGGGTGGTTCTAGAGCACCCGATATGGATTCATTTTAGAAATTGGTAATGAGGGGGTCTATTCAGCCTCATATCCAGGACATATATAATAATTCAGGGTAGAATCATTTATTGTGGTGTAACTAGTGAAGACGCATGAGAATTCCCTGGGTTCTGTGAAAAAACCCCACTACATGTCATTTAGTCGAGAAAAACAAATTCTATGTGGCCCCATCTATGTAGTTCAATATTTTCTAGGGGGAGATAAGAATACAATTCCATGTGACACATGTCACCTGTTCTATGAAAATTATCCCACTAGATCTATGTGTATAGTGGGTATACGTTGAGGTTTCTATGTGGCCACACACCATATACATTGAAGTAAACATGATGGTAGGAGTACACGAGCAAGAACATGTACATAGAAACAAAAAAGTACACTAGAACTGTCTGATGTATACATAAATGAATGAGATGCAATGATGACTTCCATAGTGACATTAACACCCTGCGTACCCATGTTATATTCTATGTATTATAGAAAAATGTATTTCATGTAAATGTGATACACAAGTAGTACCAAGATTTGTGAGACACACCATGTACCCTTTGGGCCACACCATACAATCCATTGTGGATATGATAGATTCCTCCTTAGATCATCTATGTTGTTAGATTTTGTGATAGTACATAAACTAGTATCAGTTGAGTGTGATTCCTTGGTCCATTCATATGGTGTTTAATGTGGAATTGTGTTCCCTCCATAGATTGTGACCAATCTATAGTTTCCTGATGATCATTATAGCATGGGAAAGTTCTCTTATTATAGAATTAGTAGTCTATGTCCTCTTAGACATATTACTCAATGGATTAGTACATGTATTCCTATAGTAGGTCTGTAGTGATCTTCATTACCTTTGTGTTTCCTTAGATAGAGTTTGATGGAATTTTTGTGACCAATATTTACATGGGTTTCAATCACCTATCTAGGAGGATTAGTATATGTATCCATAGGAATCAAACCCCTATATGTGTATCGAGGTCTGATCTGTATGATGAGGTAAAATCAAATTGATTTTATTTCATGGATGAACACTCTCATCAACCATTGTTATTCTTCTTGGATAGACTTGATGAGTGTGACCTCTAGGATGAGTGAAATCGATAGAAGTTTATATTTTGAAGTTAGATCGCCTAAATAAGGGTTTCCATGAAACATTATAGTGTGTATATTATTGGTAGTGGTTGAGACCTTTCATGACTCGGAGCCTTTTTTTAATATATCTAGATGTTTTATTGTGTGTCTCATTTTGTGATTGACATATCTTTTGATGTGATTTATACTCCTTATACTTTAAGATTATTTTTAGGATGTTCTATTGGGTATTGTTATATTCACCATTTCATGATCTATTCCCCCACATTTCTTGTCTTATGTAGATAAAATATCATAATCGAAGTCCTTGGAGGGATAGTAGTAGGTGGGGCATATTTTTGGTGAGACTTACTGAGGTGTATATCAGTTTTGTATTTTACAATAGTCCCCTCCTTCTAAGCTGGCTATACTTTATTACATTTTAAGTGGCCTTTCATTTAGCACCTTTTTATTCTTTCCATTACATTATATCACACACAGATTATATGATTTTATATGTATTTATGAATATTTATAATTTTGTTTCATTTCAGTATCTTATTGGATTATAGATGTGTTCACGTGTACATTTACATTAGACTAATTCCCCCCATGTGTGTGACATTCCTACTCGAAACTCGTTTCCAACCCCTAGCCTATTGGAGGTGAGATTGGGGTAGTTTTAGATCGAGTTGAATCAAGTACGGTCATGGAAAAGTGTTATCAGAGCTGAGAACAAATTCTAAAGAGTTATGAAACTACCTAATATTAGTATTGGAGTTTGTAGTTTCTATTATTGATATGTGAGGTTTGGTTTGGGCACTATAGAAACAATGTTAAGTGTTTCGAGTTTGATTTTTAGCCATGGGACTCTAGTGTTGGTATTGTGGCCAATGTATCTCTTTTATTGGACTCTGATAACATTCCTTTTAACATAGAACATATAGACATCAGTTGTATGTAAATGTTGTGGTACATGTATCATATAGGAATCAGTTGTGGTTTAATTTCTTCTTAGGTCATATAACTAGATATACTCATTGAACATTGTATGTTTGTCTTCATTCATGATATATTCATAATGATAGCAAGTGACATTCCCATAGTAGAGTTCAGAGTTTGACCCAATTATTAATGAGGCCTCTATGAAGGGGCTTGTTCAGGAAGTGGTCTTTCTTCATCATGTTCAGTAGGTGGCACTTTCTCTTATTGATCTAGTTATAGACCCACCTCTAGTGGTTCATGTGGATGCAGCATGCCAAAAAGAGTCATGGATGGATCTTTTGGTGATGTATGTTGTTTTATAGGTCTAAAACACATATTGTGAGATCTTGAGGTATATATTTCATAGGATGAAGGGTTAATAAGACCTGCTTATAGTATTTGTGCGATGGAAGTCATGATACAAGAAGTTTCGTTGAATATCTCAAAGAAAAGTCAGTTCTCTAAGGCTGAGATGTTTCTATGGTTATTATGGGATATGACATATCACATTGTAGTTTTATACCAACTGTGATACAGTCAATAAGACAATTAATGTACTACATTGGTAGAGTCAGAATTTGGAGCAAGGTGGTCCATGGAGTGGCAGACCTGTTGATAGAGTTAGTGGAGAAGTTTGAGGTGGCAGGCTCTTTGGATTGATGCCATCACCTCTACCCCAATGTAGACCACTCTAGAACTATGAATATGGTATAATAAATATTGTACATCTATAAGTGTCATGATTTCTTTACCCTAAGTTTCCATGTTTATTTTTTGGTGGGATTATGTTCCTTATACACTTTTATTATTACTATTTGACACATATAAGAACCACTATTTGGCATCCTTTGTGTGAATTCTTTTCCAAGGGGAAATGGGGAATTGGTATATCCTTATGTTAGTTATGTTTGGGGTGATATTGGAAATTCTAGGGAGAAGTTAAATTCCTCTACTAAGACAAATTCATCATACGGGATCCAAAACTATGTTTTCGAGTTTTTGTTTCCCAAAGTGGATAGTTTTGTGGCGTGATGAATGAGTTCATTTGAATTGTGTGTTTGTGGTTGGTTGTTATGCTAAGGTGTCAGAGAAATACCTATTTTTGGTAAAAAATTGTAAAATTGAATAGATGGGTTCCACGTATTGGGATCTTGTAGAGGATTCCAGTGTGTTTCGAGGTATGGAATGTTTCTTCACTAACCTAGTTGTAATTTTCACATGGTTTCATGAGCCACTTATCCTTGAAAAATCCCCTATTCAATAATTATTGATAGTGAAGGAGACTTTTTTATTGAACCTTTTTCCGAGGCTCATGTAGAGAGGATCAGTGATTACACACTTCTATCAATAGTTTGACCTAACACTTGGAGAGTAGAGAGAACCTCACATGGAATATCTTTATAGTGTAAATGATATCATACTATGTTTTCCTCAGTATGGAGTAGTTATCTACCATCCATATTCAATTTTATCCCACCATTGATTGTGGATGTGTTTTAGGAAGGTTGGGATGTATATTTCCTCCATTAATAAAGAGTGATCCTAGGAAGAGTAGTATAAGCTCATGTGAAGGATTATATGACCGACATCTTATCAGTGGAATAGTGATACATCTAGAGTATTGGGTACTATGATATTTGTTTCTAGCAGTGGTGGAGGAGTATGAGGACATCGTTCCTAAAGACATTCTTTGTTTACCTCCACATCTAGAGTTTATTTTAAACAGGTAATATCTCTAGGGAAGACCTGATATTCACAGTAGAAAATAAAATGATCTCTTGTAGCTGTGAGATATGGGAGTGTGGATAGAGGAATATGAAGAGAATGGGATTCATAAGACCCAATATGTCTTCCTAGGCTACATGTTTTGTTCACTGAGGAGGTACATGAGTGGTTGGGGTTAGATTTAAAATGGTTCCACATGAAACATGTAATAACAGGAAGAGTGTCCACTCCTGAGAATAATTGGGATATCTAAATAGTGGTTAGAGGTGATGTTTTTATCGGAGTTTTAACTTGATAGATGTTATCACTAGCTTTCTTTTAGGAGAAGGATATACCTGAAGTGGATTTACAAAGACACTATATATGTGTTTTGAGTTCATAGTAATCCTCTTAGATGTTTTCTATGCCTATCAAAAATCATGGGACTTATGGAATTAATCATTATAAATTCTTGGATAAGTTATTGTTAGTCTTCTTCAAAGTCATCCATATGTGTACGATGTATGAGTTGGAACATTCCAGACACATAAGGATGGTGTGGTTTATCTCTAGCCAATAGTGATTATACCTCCACTTATACAGAGAGCCTGGGAGGTATAACTTAGAGATATTGATTATCAGATGTTTCATAACTATATATCCAATGGATTTGTTCTGAATGTATTTTACAAATATGGGAAGCTCGTCATCTTTTTTGAGGATGGATGGAGACACCAGTCGTGTTGTGAGAGGAGTTGATTAGTATACTATTTTCTTTTAGTATTAAATTTGATAGAGGGTAGGATATACCAGGATCTATTGGAATTTGATTGGAAGACAAGGGGGTTAAAATAATTTTTCCAAATAATCACTTATTATCTCACATATCTAAGTGTTATGATCAATATATAATTGAAGATATTTTGGGACACTTGTTAATGGTGGAGGTAGTCCAGATTTGTGGTCTTCCCTTGAAAATCAAAGTATAATGTGATTCTTATTCACGATATGATTAGTTAGAGGATGTGGGAAATCATTGAGGACTCAGTTATAGTCGACAATAGTGTTTTTCCCAAGTTATCCGACCTCTTCATGTTGACAATTATGGTTCTAGTAAACATTTGTTTTGTATGCATGTCAGTTGTTTGCCATATTTGGGATGATCATCTATCATTGGTAGAGTTTGTGTATCATAATGAATAAAAATCCACCCCTGGATTTGCATCTTTTTGAGGCCATATATTAGGAACCTTGAATTTCACATTTATACTAGTCAGATCTAGTGGTGGAAACATTTGGGATCTAGTTTTGGTGAAAGTGATGTTTTAAGGGAATAGTTAATCCATTGGAAGATGATGACAACCCGTAAAACATAGTGTTTCATTATAGAAAAATGGCATAGTCCTTTATTTTTCATGATTTGGTGGAGTTGTATCCATGGAATTATGGTACCTCAGGGGTTCGTAGATGCATTCCTTTTCCAGATATTATATCAGGTTTGTGAGGTAGTGTACAACTTATACCCCTAGCCATTTTATTTTTGTATTCAAGGTGTCCTCCACAAGTCAAAGCTGAGGAGGTTTGTGAAAAACTCATTGTACAATATCAAATTGGGTAATCTGAGATGTGAGAGTGGAGTTTCCTTTTTTAAGGAGCTAGTGGTGTTTATAAATGAATTATTAATACCCTTCATGAGTAAGTGTTTTCCATGGTAGTCTTCATATTGACAACATAGTACCCCATCGAGAGAAATCATGGGAGGGGAACTAGATGAGAGTTTAGTTTCCCCACCTTTTTTGTATAGTTTTTAATTTTTTTGGGATGAAAATCCTTGATGAGGGGAATAATTTAATGTATCTAATTTTTCTATATAGGCCTTTGGAAATTTTCTAAAATTATTTCTGGAGCCAAGAACTGAGACGAAATGAGACTATGAGGCCCGATGAGACCAGAATTGATATTTTAAAATATTATATATATTAATAACACACACATTACGTTTTCCTAAAAAAGTGGAATAAATACCAGATGGTGTTTTTTATTATAAATATGATACTACTGTTGAGATTAGAATGTGTACTTTACTCGAGGCATTACATAATATTTTTCTTTCTTAATAATTTCACTAAAATTCTATAGTGGGATCAAATAATAAAATACATAAATTTAGATAATTTATTTCAATATTTAGATGAAAAAACATAGAATCTTGTATTTAATCATGGTTATGAATAATCCCTATGGTGAGGTACATAACCTAGGGATTAATTGGAGTTGTTAGAGAGGGGTCATTAGGGGATCATTTTTAGGCGACATCAGATTGAGATCAAATTGAGGATTTTGCACCAACACAACTTCTAGATCTCATAAATGATGATGAAAGGTGATCCTTCTTCATCATGCATTAATCCAATTTGAGGTAGGATTTTTTTTGAATATTTATACCCATTTTATTATCCCATGATGAATTCTAATTAATTGACTAACATATTAATTCATAGATTAGTTTTTTTATTGGTATGGGTTTATTTATGAGATTTTGGGATAATTACTATTTGTTTGTTCTTGGATGTTTATACCTATTCCATAAAAATTTCCATAACAATAGATTATGGATGAAAATGAAAAAATGACGAGGTTTGTTCTTTGATTTTATAGTTTATGAGTTACTTCCCCCATTATCTATGTGTTTATTGTTGACATTTTCATTTTTCATTGATTCGATGAATACCCAGTGAATGATTAGTGTGAATTCAATATCTAGAACAATGAATCACAAATGTGAACTTGGGAAGGATATATGATGATATAGTTGTGGTACTCAATGACATAAGTTGATCTATGGATGGATTTTGTGATCATGATATCGATTATGTATGTGACATAGATGATGTGAAATGGTGATTAGTTCTTGAGCCCCAAATACAGATAGATTCTTTCAATTTATAGTGAAGAGGTTCATACAACCTAAGATCCATGATATATAAGAAATTTAGGGTGTAATTGGAGACTAGTCATGGGAAAATATAAGTGATAATTCTACTCATTTTAAGAAAACCCCAACTAATTTCCATGTATTTCGAAATAACACACGCCATGTAGTCCCTTTTGTGTGGCAGTAGGGTTTTTGTGCAGAAATTAGTGTCACATGCCATGTCAAAAAAGTTACACACCATTTTAACCTTATAAAACCATCTTTGAAAGTACATGGGGTACATTCCTAGGTGTCCATGTGGCCACACAGGGCATGTACTTTGGAAGTACATGGGTAGGCCAATGTACATGGGAAGGGTTTTGTACTAAGATACATAAAAGAACAAGGGAACGAAATGATGTACACAACCATGGGTAAGATGGAATGCCAAATTCCAGGGTGGTATCTACACATTGTTTACCCTTAGGATGCATAGTTTATTGTATAAAAGTGCATTTTGTTTGAAAATGGGACATGGGATGTGCCATTATTTGTGAAAAATACACCATATACCCCAATGGATACATCATGTACTCATATGAATATAGGTTAGAGACTTCCTTCTCATATCATATTTTTCAGATATTGTGTGAGATTCCATGGACCAGTATCAGTTGAGTTTTTTCTTATTTTCCATTCCTATGAGGGTTAAATACGGCATAACATTCCCATAATATTGGGTGACCCTTTATATCTTCTTGATAATCATTGGAGTTTGTGTGACTTCTGTTATTCTGGAATGTGTAGTCTCAGTCTGATTGGATAGATTACTAATCATCATGGACCATGTATCCCACTGACAGGCCCGAATTGATTCTAATTTTCATCATATTTCATTTTATTGGGTTTCTAGAATTGGCCTAACCAATATTTACTTGGTCATTGATCCACTATCTAGGAAGATGTTTCCAGTAGGGTCTAGTGTCCCCCCAGGGGCCATAGGTACCAAATACCTATCTATGTATCAATATCTAATCTTTTTGATTAGGTGTAGTCTGGTCGAGTGTGTTTCTCAGAAGAACTATCTCAGTATACTTAGTGATTTTTCATGAATAGACATAATGAGTGTGACCTCTAGGATGAGAATAATTAGTGGATGTATAGCTCATGGTGTGAGATCACCTTGTTGAGAGTTAGGTTGAAACCATATAGAGACTCAATGGCTAGAACTAGTTGAGACCTTTTGTGACTCAAAGTATTTTATGTGAAAATAAGTATGTTTTATCATGTATCTCATATTATTATTGACATATACAATGATGAAATAACTACCCTATATTATTTATTAATAGTGATTCTGGGGTTTCCTGTGGGTTATTATTATACTCACCCATAAAAGGGATCTTCCTGTACTTGTAATGTCTTATGAAGACGATAGATCTTTTTTATCATCCTTAATGGACAGGAAGTAGGTGGTGCTTAGTTTTTACTAGATAAAATGAGTGGTATCCTAGTGTTTCATTTGATGGCAGTCCCCTCATACTGAGAATTTTGGAATTTGTTTCTAGTTTTTGGTGGTCTTTTATTTGGTCCCTTTTAATGTTTTTGAGTACTTTATGTCATACTCTAATTGTGGGATTATAGATGTATTCATTCATTTTTATTAGTTGTTTTCCATTTCAACATATTTTGGGATTGAAGACATGTTAATGTGTACAAGTATATTAGGGTAATGTATCCCATGTGTGTGATATTCCAACTTGGATCTGGTCTCCAGTCCCTATCATATCGGAGATGGGCTTTGGGATGCTACTGGTTGATCCCCATCTGGTTTGGTCATGAAAAAGACTAAGAAACCTTTTACACCCATTGTGTCGTTAGAATCATAACCCCATGAGGAATGGAAAATTTAATCAAAAATTTAATAGAAAATTTAATATCATTATGTATAAGATAATCATGATACAAAATGATGATTGTTTTTTATTTACACCATTTAAAATAAAAAAGATATATAATATAAACATTTCTCAAGGAATTAAAATTTGAGATAGAGAACCCTTACATTGTCACCCCATTTAGTCGATTTCACTCTAAGATCCTCTATAACAAATAAATATATTAATAATTTATTTCAAAAACTCTTTATATGCGTAATTTGAAATAAAATTCATTTATTATTATTCTCAACATTTTTATTATTTATTTATTACCTATTCTCTATGTCATATGTAAGTAATCATGATCATTTTGAATGAGTTTCATAATAATAGGGTTGTTATTATTTACTTTTTCAATGTTAATAATTTCATGTTCATTATAGTTACTAAAATGGATCAATTATAATGATTTATAAAGTTTATATTTCCTTTAATGTGTACATTAATCTCTTTCCTAGAAGATTAAATCGACGACGAACATTTTCTGGTGATTTTTAACCTATCAATAGGTTTTTCTTAATTAGTGAGCTAAATATTGATGAATATTTTCAGGAAAAATAATTGTTATTTAAATATTTATACATTATTATATAATTAATTAATTTTTTATAATCATTCATTATATCATTTCTAGTCATTCTTCAACATTGTGGCCAAACCGACCCAAACATGAACATTCCATCATTAATGGATGATTATAAGGTCATTTAGTTAAAATAATATTATAGTAGTATAATAATGATATAATTTAGTATTTATTATTGTGATATTTATTAATTATAAATTAATTATGTGAATGAGTAATGGATGGGAAAATATTAAATAATTTCAATTAAATATTTTCCTCATAGTAAGCTAGTTTTAAACGATTGAAAAAACAATAATTGTTTGTCGGTAAAATCATTAGTAGGATCTAAATTTGGTCAAATATAAACTTTTATGAAATCATAAAAACATATTTATAATTTATAACCACTCTAATTACCATCCATGTAAGTTGTACATGAAATGAAAAATAGTAATTGATTGTTCCATGGGGTTTGTAGTCCACACATAAGCATAGATTATGATTTGGTTTTCCTTATAATGGGAAAATTAGTAATATGATTTATCATTTAATAATATAAAATATGTCATAAATATCATTATTATATACAAAATTCTGTATTAATACCATATTTTTACAGTGGTTTAGAAAAAGGAAACATGTTGCGTTGTGGAGTCGGTACCCCACACTATACAGAGTTTACATTTACATTTTTCTTAGGGGAGGGTAGTTAAATACTATAACATCATTATAATAAATTGCTAGTGTAACAATAATATTTATTTTATCATATTATTCTGAAATAAATTTTACGAAGAATAAAAGAACATAAATAAATAAAAAGAGAGAAATATGTGTTTGAACAAATACATTCCATCATGGATTGTCTTCTTTTTGAAAGGGATTGACCCATTTAAGGATGTTGTATTAAGAATAATATAACACCATTAAGGTGCCTATAAGTTTGTAGGATATTTATGGGTATATATGGAGTTGAAATTAAGTGTTTTTTGTGAGTGGAAGTGAGGATTGAAGTTCCCTTTTTTATGTCAAAAGGAATGGAAATTTTGTAAATTCACAAAACTTTTAAATAATTGGAAGTCTCTATCATGGAAAGTGGATCCAAAATTGAGAAATAATTGGTAAAATGTTTTATAAGGTCTAATATTTCCACAACTACACATTCCCATCAATTTTTTAAAAATTTATTTGGTCTTTCACTCTAAGATTCTTTATTTTTACTATTTTAGCTTTTACCTTGAGAAATAGTTTTTATCTTGGGTGACATAGCCTTTTATGACGAAAAGAACCTTATTATATATTTGGGACCTAATTGTTAAAAAAATTGTATCAATTTTATTGTATTCAATTTATATAAGTAATAAAAATTTCTTTTTAAACTAAATGGATAATGTATTAAATATATTTTTTAGATATGAAACTTAAGTTCTAAAAAGTCAAATATGGGTTTTTAAATTAAAACCAAAATTTTTAAATATATAATTTCACATAAAAATAAATATTTTCATATAAAAAGGTTTAATTATCTTTAAATTAATTCTTATAATCTAATAATGACATAAAATTAATGTTATTTATAAAATGGTTTTCTTCATTATTCACCTATAAATAAATCCTTATTGAAAAATCACAAAAGTAGAACATAAGCTAATTATGACATTATAAATTTACAAAAAAATTATTTTTCTAATTTAAAATTATAAAATGTATATATTTATTTATTTAAATAAAAATAGTGAATATGATGAAAAAATGTTTAATTAAAAGGCATTTTAAACATCAAGAGAATTTAATCTTATTTCATATAAATATTTAAATGTTTGAATGATGAAATATTATTTTTAAAAATATTTATATTAATTTTATAAAACATCTTTAAATGTGATCAATTTAATTTATTAAGGAAATATAGTATACACGTTTTTCAAAATGGTTCATCAAAAGGAATAATTTAAAATATATTTATAGAACATAATGGTAATATATAATTTTTCTAATTAATTATTATCTATCTATATACTAATGATTATATTATTCCTTTATTTTAAATGTGTTATTTTTCATTTTAGTTAGGTTTTATCACAGTTCGGTGTTTTTTGTAACATAAGCTATAGGTGATATTATAGTTTAATAGATTCAAAATTTTAGGTCGTTACACACTGGAAGAAGGTAATATTCACAAAAATCAATAGTCCATCATAAAATATATATGGTACCTTGATATAT
Organism: Viscum album; assembly: GCA_963277665.1. Classification (NCBI taxonomy): domain Eukaryota; kingdom Viridiplantae; phylum Streptophyta; class Magnoliopsida; order Santalales; family Viscaceae; genus Viscum; species Viscum album. The sequence continues at coordinate 679,819,285 of OY728139.1, read as the reverse complement.
CACATTATTTCAAGTCATAAATTCTATATTAAAATTTCACTACACATCCTATGAATTGTAACCTGAAATATTCGTATATCAAATTGTATTTCATAATGAATCCATTTCTGTCAGTTTTATTTAAATACAAAGAACGGAATTTAAGATTATCAAAAAAGATATCCTTGTTAACTTCTAAAATTTATTTAATAAACTATACATTTCAATGATTCACCAAACCTAATACAAATGTTTGGAATTCTCTCAATGAGGCAAAACTAACTCCTTAAGAATCATTCTAATCAAATTTTTAGTTTAAGAAAAATAATAGATATATTTTTCAACTGTCTATATCTTATATATATAATTTAGGATAATTTACTATAAAAACATGGAAAACCATCGACATATCTATATTTAAGTTGTACAGTTTTACCCAGATATAAAATTTCATTGATAATAGAGATAGTCCTCCAATGGCCAGAAGGCCTGCATTTTTATTGATTTTGATAATACACCATTCAAGGGGTGAGGTGGAACCCTTACAAGGCCTGTAGGTGTAAGTATTACATGGATCGTAGGCCTTTGAGGAATTCAATGCTCATAGGATTCAAACATTACAAAAAACCCAGACAAACTACTTGGAACTGCTCCTCCCCAACATCTTTATCATGAAATCAGCTCTCCACCTTCGCATGGTTGTTCGGCTAGACTTTCCGATGCATGCAAAGGCCTTTCCTAATGGCAGGTGCCATACCATCTAATTCTTGCAATACTTTTAGCTTCTGTTATGGTGAAAGCTCCTTGCTCCTCTTATTTCTGAAGTTTGTTCCTTGTAGGTTGTCTAGTTAGCATCTAGACTAAATTTTTCCCGAAGACCTTGAGGTGGCCCAAAGGCCCTACTAACCTGAAGGCATGGGTGTCCCAAAGGCCTTAAAGGACTCGGGTACCAAATTGGTGGCCTGAAGGCCCAAACGGGGGAATATTCTTAGCTGCTATAGTGCCAAACAATGCCTTCTACAATTCCCGCTACAGTTCCTACTACAGTTCTACTTGAGAATAGAGATATTCAATGATAGTCAACCACTGTGAATGGTGGTTAGTGATGTGTACTATCGTGGATCTTGACTGAATTTGTGAAGGTCTTGCGATCTTCAATTAGATTACTAGAATCAGTTCACATATATAGCAACCCATAAATTTCATACATAGATAAGACATCTTAGTACATTAATATTCATTACATTTTATAACAATCTATTCTATAATCATATAGGTATAGCACTTTTGGAAACATTGAAACATAAAAAACTAGTTCATAAAAGATTTACAACATCTTCTACTAAGTTCATCATAACTAGAACTCTCCGTAGAAATATAATACTTATGGAGATATCAATGATCGCATGGGAATAATAAGAACCTAATGGTATGGTAATTGGAGTATAACATTATAATATCATACCATGAATATCATAGATCATAATATTTAGTCCTGGAATAAAACCTTCCAGTTCATAAGACATGAATCATATGGTAATATAAGAACATGATCCGTGAGAGCATAAAATTTCGATAAGACAATAGTTTTTTTCATACATATTGGAAAATAAAATCATTTCCTTAGTAGTCAATTCTAATTTCTTGGACAATCATATGGAATGTGTTCACATCCTAAACCATCATAGTTTTCAAGGTTCACTAACAATACAATAATTGTGGAAAAAGTACCAAACTGAACTGAGTTTACTACCCATTAGAGGACTATTTTTCTCATGAGATATCAATATTTACCCAATTCATTGGAGGGAGATGTTGATCCCACCCATCCTTTGTTATAATTTGACCACCATCATTGGTTATAATGTAACCACCATCCCTGGTTAAAACATGACCATCGTTCATGGTTATAACATATCCACCATATTTTATTATAATGTAACCACCATCACATAATTAGAAAAACATATGTGTTCCACATGATCATAAAACATTCATCATAACATCAAAACATAACCCTTGGAATGAAAATGAGTTTCATAAACATTTCATCAATTCCCTATAGAATAACCCGTGGAAAAATAAATGGGTTTCATAAACTTCTCATCAACATTAAGATTATCCATCGAGATAAATATTAAGAAATATGTCCTTGAATAATATCCCTCGTATATCATAATTAAAATCAAATATGTTATCTTATATGGAAAAATATTTTGAAAGGTAACTTGGAACATTTCTTGAGAAAAATAACATTTTAACTTTAAAATAACATTTTTCAAGAATAAAAAATTACAAATTATAAAGTATAAAATTTATTTGAAAACTAACTTGAAAATGTATAAATTAATCATTAAAGAATTGATTCCCAAGGCAATGTGAAATTCCCTTAATGTCAAATATGTTAAATTAAAACATTACTTTAAAGATTTTGTAAAAAAAGTTAAAAACTACTGCATTATGAACACAACATGATGGTTTATTTATATATTTTTTGTATAATATAAAAAATGGGTAGAATTTTTTTTAAATAATAGTAGAATATCAAAAACATTCATTAAAAAAATTTACATGGTTATGGAAGAAAAATATTTTTTGACTAAAGAGATAAAAAAATTTGATTTTTGTTTAAAATATATTTTCAATCTATTGAGTTCATATGTTGGTGAAAATGAAAAAAAAATTGTATTTTAATGAAATAAATGTACAATAATAAAATTTATCAGTTTCTTGATACATATATCATATGAATTCATCACCATAAACTTAATCATAAATGATATCGATAAATGATGAAATTGTAGCATAAAACCATTTACTACATTAGTAATATTTATATCATAGGAACCATGAAAGAAATAAAATTTTATGGTTATGTAAATCCCAAAAAAATTTATAAAAATAATAATAATAATTAATGGGTTGTATATATACAAAATAAAAGAAACAAGGAGTGAATATGGCAATTGTCTCAAAAAAATAAAAGTGTGATGATAATCAATCACCTTAGGTTTGACTTCATTCATACACATTGGAAACTACTGTGTAATAAATATATATTTATTATACATATATTAAGAAACCATACTCATATATATCATATAATATATTATTTAATTATAACCTTTTATCACCAGTTTGTTAACACTTCATTATTAAAATCACGGCTCGAGGTGTTATATGCATTGTTTTCCATATATGTTTTGGTTCAATAGTTTTAGTTCTTTTATTTTGAGAATATTAACATAAAATCAATTATTTTAATCATAATTTAAATATCGTTTATATTCATTATATACATTTTTATAAACATTAATTAATTATAGAGATGGAAAAATTAATTACATCATTCATGGAGAGGGCATGCTATATGTATGCATGAACACTGCTTTAATTTTTTTCGAAAAATGGAATGAAATAATGGTAAATAATAACTCATTATTTTAGAATAATTATTATATAATGTATATCATATATATTAATTAAATCCATTCTTATTAATATCTAACTAAAATTGAAATTCAAAATTAATCACATCGCCTCTTTGAGGTGGTAGTCCACACGTATGCACGATCGATGTTATCATTTTCCAATGGTTTGGAATGTAAGAAGGTATTATATTTCACTATTATAAAATATGTATATTTATATCATAATTATAATATATAATCATCAATCCCATCATAATACACATTCATAAAATATGGTGATTAGAAATTAACTGTATCACTATGTGGAGACGGAATGTTGTACGTAAGCACGAGGGATATATTCACTTCCCATTAGACTGAAAGTGGATGAATAAGGACGGTTTTATAATCATAATAACATTTAATAATATTTAGGATACTAAATAATATATTTTATAAATAATATAACATATTTAGAGTAGGTAAAATAATAATTTAAAAGAAAGTGATTGGTTAACGTGATTACATCTTCTTTGAAATAATTCCTTTAGATCTCCTCATAAGGGCTCTAGGGTTGATATTTTGGGATAAAAGGATCTATATAATGTGTCAAGGGGATTATATAAGATAAATTGGTAGTTTCTACTTGATCTATAAGAATTAATGTAGTGTGAAGAAGAGAAAGGAAGGATAACCTTTTATGATTGAGGGGAGGGGAACTCTTGCAGTTTCACAAAATATTAAATTAATATAAATTAATTATGATTTTCAAATTTATCCAAATTTAAAATATTATAAAATAATAAAATTATTATTTTAAATCCTCTAATTTAATAAAATTATTACACAATTGGATAAAAATTTTACCCTTATATTTTTTATATAACCCTTCTATAACCCTTTTGAAAATTACTGTAAAATTACAAACAATACATATACATACCACTGATGATTTTAGAAACACATCCCATTAATTTTTTATAATATAATATTTTTTATTAATTTTATATCATTTAATAATATATTATTTGTTATAAAATATCATTAATGTCATTTCAAATAATTTTCATTTAATTTAACATTAAACACATCAAGATAAAGGAGGTATTAAAATATATTACTTCTATACATCACTAGTATGTCATATAGATCTATTAAATTCATCGAAAATATTAAATAATTCAAAATATATCAGACTAAATATTTTTCAAATATTTTTTTTAGTATCTAAATAAATATTGTACTAGAATTTATCATTCATATAGGTTAATTATATAATTTCTGAAAATTATATTTATATATATATATATAACAAGAATAATTTTATTGATATCAAAATAGACACTTATATTCATTCATTACATGATTTCCTTCCTCTGTGGACACATAAGATATATTATAATCTAATAGACTGAATTTTTTAACATTCATTGATTTAAATATTATATAGGTCATTTTTAGGGTCATAATTCCATTAATGAACTCATTTTAGAGACTAAAGTGATAAGGGTGTAATTCCATTAATTTAATAAGAATTATGATTAAAAATATGGACTTATAAATTTTTTTATCCAATATTATCATGATGTACTCTTTCTCGAGGTGGTGTCTTTTACCACGGTTTTAATTCGTATTTATTAAAAATTTTGTGGCATATTTTACCAATTTAAACCTCCTGAATCCAGATATTGAATTAACGCACACCTGTCATAGTTTGTGAAAAAACAATAATTTATATTACCTAAGGGTATTCTAGTGGTTAACCCTAGGTAGTCTCCTAAGGGTGAATGCACACAAAATAGTTTATCACTTCTTATTTAAAGTAAATTGCTGTGTTTTTGAATTTGTTTGGGTTTGGAATTAAATGAATTAGATGAAAAAGATATTAAATAAGAAAAAATTATAAATTTAATTTATTTAAAAACTATTATATGAGAAGGGTGATTTGGTTGGGATCAATTTTCCAATTGCAATGTTATCCGTTCTATTTAATTCAATCCTATTCTGCATAGTTGATTAATGTGAGATTCAATGATCATTTCATCTCACAACCTTGGTCAAATTTAGATAGTTAGAGAAAACATTACTATGATTTTAGTTTGGTATACTCTCTTTCCATGTATGAGAGAGTGGAAATGAATATCGTCAAATGACATTGGAAATACCCAATTGGGTCTAGTTTGCCTTAAACAATTAAAAACATTGATTACCCCTTTCACACGTATTGACAATCATCGAGTACTTCACCAATAAGATTTGGTCATTCCATCATATATAAACAAGAATTTTTTAGAGGGAGATAATGATAATTGACCAAAGAAAACACAAATAATGGAATTAAAAATGAAATATGATCACACAGGATAATAAAAACCATTATATGAAATTTAAATCAATATCGCATGAGATAGAAAGAGAATTTATACAATTTTTTCAAAAACTCAAGCATTACAAAATAGAAAAAAACCCTTCCCCTATCACTAAAATTTTTCCCCACCATGGTATGAGTAATCTAGATGAATGGGTAAGAGTAAGTTATTAAAAAACTAATAAGAAGAGAAGATATAATGAAAATGGAGAATTAGTCGACCTCCCTTAGTGGAGATCTCCTCCTTGGTGCCTCTGATGAAATGGAATGGAATGGATTGCTTGGGGAGGGTGGATCTCTCCTCCTTTTATAGTATCGAATATATCCTCTAAAAGAAAATTAATTTTTAACACATTAAATGGATGATTCATATGTTTAATCCTTCATAAATGTTGTTTAAAAACATATTGCTCGTGCACCCAAAATATTTTAGAATAATTGGCCAGGAGAAGGAGTTGTGGTCATTTTAGTCTGAGAATGTATTCTGTCCATTTATACTCTACAAATTTCAATCCTCTATACTATTATTAATTAATGACCATGAAAATGGTAGATCCACGTGTATCCACTTTCATTAAAGTAGTTCCTCATCTTCATGTTCATCCACCCGCCTAATTTTAGAATATTTGGGCCCACAATTAATGAGATATGGACCCAGCACCAAAACTTGACATATCTATAAATGATTTTCATGGCCCTACTTGTGAGCTTATTTTGAGCTTCCATATAGTCGATTTAGCTTTTGTTCCACAAGGATGAAATGAATCCTAGGATATATACAATCCTAATAAGAATAAATTTCATGATTTGGATGAGTATAGGAAATTTTATATCCGAAATAAAAAAAGTAAGACTATAAAAATCCCAAAATGGTCCATTTTTAAGATTAAGCTCAAAATGCCACCAAAATCATAAAATGTGGCCATTTCTCTTAAAATAACACTTTTGAGGGATTTAGAACAATAAAATTCAATATAAAAATTATTAAAAAAATTTTATTAACAAATTCTCCCAAACATATCATTTGGACTCCTAAAAAGTAAACATCAAAATCAAATCATAGAAAATTCAAAACACATACACATGAGATCCACCAAATCCACACCAAGAAACAAAAATATTTCATGACTCATCAAAAACATTTATTTAAAGTTCTCTATTTTGATAATTTAATATATTTCCACTTCATTTCTCATCCCAACTCAAGAAATAGTCACCATAGGCTATAAAACTTCATACATCTCTACCTCATGTAATTCAAGGACATGTTTTCATCTTGAGTACTTTATAGGGTTGTTCTTTGGATTTTAGTTGGTAGGATTTAGATGTTAAAATTTTTGAGGCTGGATGAATTGGGATTGTCTCTTTTTGAAGAAAAATAGCATGATTCTAATTTTCACTCATGTATGGTATCCTTACCTTGCCTTTTATATAAAATCATCCTCATAATCATGAAAAATCAACGAATTTTTATAACATTTATAATTTTGCTACAAAAATTTCAATCTTCCCAAACATAGTTTTTCATCAAAGCTATAGATAGGCACAAATTTCTTTATCCATTGGAATTTCCAAAAAGTAATAACTTATTTTATCATGAATTCTCTAGAAAGGAATAACTTTTAAAAGAACAAATTCTTTAGGAAGAAAAATCAGATCATAAATTTCAATTTTCCACCCAATGATTAACCAAACAAGGTATCACACCACAATACATATTCCCCCACACATAAGTTGAAATAGATATTGTAATTCACTTCACGAGCAAGTTTTATAGGTAAATATGGCTTGTAATGTGGCTAACCTAATAGGATTTTCTTGTATTCTATGGGATATAAGGATTAAATGTACAAGGTAGGATATAATGAAATGGGTTTTCATGAAAACGGGGGTTGAACAAATTCCTCAACAATTTAAAATTGATGTACCTCAAACCCTCAAGCTTTGATGGGTATAAATAAAATTTTGGTTAAAGAAAGAGTTGTATAGTTCTCTCATGAAGTGAGTTGAATGTAATGAATATTAAAATAATGGTTTAGAGGCCTCTCAGGAAATTGATTTCCAAAATAATGATAGTGAACTGTGCCATGGGATTCCAAAAGTGGAGTACTTTTCATGAAATTCCCAATGATTTGAACATGAAACAATGTCATTTTTAGAAATCATTTATGCTCAGTTTCATAGAATATATTGGTTCACTAATTTACATGTGTTTAAAAAATGAAAATGAAAGTAATTTAAGATCAAAATTTTTGAAAACACACAAAATATGATTTTTTTGAATAAAACATTTTTTTAAAAAATAGTAAATCAAACACAAATGAAAATCCTAAACTAAAAATTCCCCCTACCTTAGACATAAATTATGTAGTGTTCACAATGCATTCAACTAGATTTAACATGTTATAGGATTTTAAAATTAATCACAATAAGTAAGGAAATGTAAAAGAGGGGTATGACCTAACTAATTGGTAGTTAAACATTTAGTTAAGATCATATTTATTTAAAATATAAACCTACAAGGAAAAGTAAAAAATGATATCATAATAAATAAATTAAAATAATATAAAATAGAAATAGAATTAGAAAATATGGATATATCTTGCTCTAATCCCCCAACCGGGCCCTATTTTTCAATTTCCTCAAGATGGGCATTTTAATTTAGTTGTCTCCAATCTGATGGTGAGTTATGTCTCCTACCCATCAATGAAAAAAATTATTCTTTCCATCATAAAATTATTTCTTTTTTATGACTACCTAGAGATACTATTCCAAATACACACACATGGGAATGAGATAAAACTTACTTGTTGAAGGTAGGATAATGAATGAGTCCCTCCATTCTTAGTTTCTATTTTCACAATTACTAGTCCTTTGTCAAGGTAAGCTACATCAATGGAATAATAAAAAGGAATGTTAGTGTTTAATTCAATTTGAAAAAAAAATTAAATCATGAATAATCAATATAAATTGTTTCATTTTAACATGAGTAACATTTGGATTGTATTCATCAGAGAAAACCACTTTGGAATCCTCTTGAAATCCGTCCAATAATTTTCACCATGTTCAGGTATCTCCGTATGTTCCTAATTAGGTGAATCTTATTTTTTCTTCATCATCCACCAAAGCAATCCAATTCTTTTCTAAATATGAAATTTTCAATAAAGGGGATGTGATAATCAAATAATTTTAAGTAAAAAAGTTCTTAACAAGTTCAATAAAATATTATCACCCTTAGTTTTTTCGGCTTCAGTTGATTCTTTTGTGGGAGGTGCCTCTTGGACTTGAATATTGCTAAATTGAGGTAGGAAATCAATCTCCTCAATATTCTCTTGAAATTACACCATGTTGGTAGTGTCTTCCTTAAATGATGCTGGATATTCTACTTTAAAAGGTTTTGGGAGATCTTGTATTTCCTCACACACATTCAAGATGTCAACTAGGTCTTGTTGATATCTCATACATACTTTATAAAGAAATTATCCTTCATCAGTCTCCTTCGACAATGGTTGTGTAAGAAAAAATAGATCAACTTCAAATTCTATCTTATTCTCCCTAGGTTCTTCAACATCAAAGATGAGTGGGGAATCCACTTCCACCACTGGCTCAGTTTTAGTTTTAGGTCTCTCTTGGGTAGCATGGAAATATTATATTTTCTTCCAATTTGACACTTTAGACCTTCTATGGGCTCTTTAAGTCCATTCACCTGAGCTCTATTGTACTGTAAAACAGCTTCCTCTTGTTATTGTTCCACTTGTGAGTAGTCATTCCAAGAAGATTAATAGAAGTTTGGATACTTAATTGAAGAAATAATCTTTTTGTATTTTTTTTTTGGATTTTCTTAAAAGTAAAATAGTTACAATTAGGTAATGGCACAACTCCCCAAAAAAAGAACCAAGTTTTACACATGCCCATCATAGGGTGTGGAAGAATAATATTTTATATTACCTAAGTGTAGTATAGTGATTAACCCTAGGTAGTCTCCTAAAGAGGAGTTCACACAAAATAGTTTTTCATTTTTATTTAAGAGATAATGGGGTGTTTTAGAATATATTTGGTTTGGTATCTAATGAATGAGATGAAAAATAAATTAATTAAGAAAAAAATTGGAAATAAAATTTATTTAAAACTATGATCTGAGAAGGGTGATTCGGTTAGGATCAATTTTCCAATTGCAATGCTATCCCTGTTCAATTTACTTTAATCCTCTTCTACTCTGTTAAATTAAATTGAGATTCCATGATCATTTCCTCTCAATTCCATGGTGAAATAGTGATAGTAATAGAAAACCATACAAATATATTAGTTTGTTTTACTCTTCTTCCATGTTCGAGAGGGATGCAATGAATATCCTCAAATGACTTGGGAAATTCCTGATCAAGTTTTTTATCCCAAATAGTTAAAAACATCCATTACCCCTCTCACACATACTGGAGACCATTGTGTACTTTAGCACTAATCTTTGGTCTATTCAATCACATATAAAGAAAAATTTAGTGGAGCGAGATAATGACCATTGACTAAACAAAAAATCAATAACATAATTAAAAACCAAATATGATAGCATTTGATAATAAAAACCATTATAAGAAATTTACAACAACATCACAGTAGAGTGAAAGAGAATTTATGCAATTGTTTTCATGAACTCAAGCATTAAAAATAGAAAACTAAACCTTCACCAATCACTCAAATGCTTACCCCACCATAGTAAGGGTAATCAAGATTAATGGGGAAGAAGAAAGCATTATAAAACTAACATGAAGAAAATAGATAAATGAAAATGGTGAAGTCTTCGAACTCCCTCGACAGAGATATCCTCTCTGCTTCCTCAGATGGAATTTAATGGAATGGAATGGGTTGTGAGGGATGAGTTATCCTTTTTTATAGGCAAGAGTCTATCAATTAAAATATAATGCATTTTGGACCCATTAAATTGAAGATTCGGGAGTTTTATCCTTCATTAAAGTTGTTTCAAAACGTATTTCGTATAAAACCATAAAATTTCATCATAAATGGCCATAAGAATAAGGATATATGTCCATTTTAGTCCATGAATTTATTATTCCCAGTAATCCCTACGAATTTCAAAGCTCTGAATTATCATGCATTAATGACCATGATAACGGAATATCCATGCATATATTCCTTCACAAAGTTGTTACTCAATGTCCTGAGCATCGACCCACCGAATTTCAGTGTATTTAGCTTCCCCATTCAAGAGATATGGACCTCACATCAAAACTCAATAGATCTGTAAATAGTTTTCAAGACCCAACTTGTGAGCTTATTTTGAGCTTCTATATGGTCAATTCGGATTTTGGTCCAAAATGGTGAAATGAATCCAATGATGTATAGAATTAAAATTAGAACTAATTTTACAATTTGGATCATTATTGAAAATTTTATATACCAAAAAATAAAATTAAAGTTATAAAAATCCAAAATGGGCCATTTTTTGATTAATATCAAAATAAAAGAAAAATCATATAATGTGACAATTTCTATTAAAATAACACATTTCTAGGATTTAAAATAATTAAATTCAATGTACAATTTATTGAAAATATTTTCTCTATAATTAATATATTTTATCATATCCTAAACCTATTTGTTGTAGAAATTAATTTTAAAATAAGCACACAAAATACGATGAAAATCCCATTTTAAAAAGAATATATTATTTAGTATAGAAATGTATTTATTCTTTTCTCATTTCTTGAAAAAATATTAGATGAATTTTAAACAGTTTATTTAGTATATAATATATACATTTCATTAATGTCAGTCACAAACAGTGATCAATTTAATTTATTAACATAACAACACATTGCCTGCAAAAAAAATAGTTTTTTTAGAAAAATGAATTTTAATTATAAAATGATTTTATAATAAAGTTAAAAGAATTATTCCAATAGACAAAATTGTATTATTTAAAATATAATAAAAAAAATTCTTATAAACCATTTTAAAATAAAATGTAACTTTTTATAAACTATTTTCAAAACAAATCATCATATTTTACTTTTCATTGGACAACTAATCTTTTCAAAAAAATTCTTAAAAATTCATCCTATAATATTTTTAATATTTTTATTTGAAAAATGATTTTAATTTTTTAAAATAAAATTAATAAAAGTTCAAGAAGTTAATCAAATAAATTTATCACAAAAACTAAACAAAAAAATTATTTATGAAAATTTATTTTTAAAAGAATTAAATGACTATACAAAAAATTAAGTGGTTATTTACTAAGAATTTATTAATATATTTTTATTCAGTAAAATATATATATATATATATATTATTTAATCCTATTTATACAGATAAATTTAATGTCTAGGTTATAAATATCACAAATACTAATGTATTAATAGTATATCATTGTTCATTTAAACACGATGTTGTGTATAACCCATATTATCGATGAAATTAAATTATTTAAAGAGAAATATATTCTATTATATCAGGGTGTAAAATTCTCCAATTTAATTAAATGGATCCTCTCAATTTTATCTTTTTGTTGGTAATCAAAGGTTTGATATTTGAAAATTCCTTTTTTGAAAACCCACATCATAAAAAGGTTTAATAAAAAATCCCCTTAAAAAGAAATGAAAAGAATTTAAAAGGTGACCACAAAACTAGTTTAACAAATAGAATAAAATCAATGAGAAGATAAAATATGGAAATTAAAGAGAATAAAATACCCAAGGAATAATATAGAGTGATAAATAACATTTCCCAGAGAATGTTAACCACAAAAACAAGAATTAATGAGGGGTTAAAGGACTATCAATTCATTGGTATTAAAGGTTATAGTATATTTTTCTCTTAAGATCCTTTTCCTAGAGTTGAGGCATAAATTTACTATTTAGAATTTGAACACAACAAAATATACTTACATTAAAGTGTAAAATTTTACCCTTTAATCAATTTCTACCACAATTTAATCCTCTAACCCAATTGATGAGTATTTGAGATGGATTTTTCTTTGTGCCTGAAGCACTAAAATAAATTTATAAAGGATTTTAAAATGTAAATCATGATATTTTAAAAAACCCTCACCACTAGGGCCCACCTAGACAGTGGATGACTAGTCACAATAACCCCAATCCCACATCCATAGTTCAGGGGCTAGAAACAAGTGCCAAGAAGGAACAACTAAAATGGGAGGTATTTTCCTAAAGTATATGTATTCACACACCCAACCATCTACACTAAGAAGTGGAATGTAATAATAATAAAAGGGCGTGACATCAAGAATAAAAACCATTCTTCAAACAATCTCTGGGGAATACAAAATAGTGAGATAGATTAAACAAAAAATTAAAAGGTAAAAATTTACGACCACCAAGAAAATATTTCCCAACCGACTAACAATGGGGAATGAAATGTTGGTCCCTACTCTAGATCTACAAGCCCAATGATCATATGAATTTTATGCACCTGAGTATCCTTCATCTCCCATGAAATCACTGCTAACATGTCTATCATCTACATAAGACATGACATGTGTAGTAAAATACCACGAATGGGTGAGTTTATACATACCCAGTAAGATACTCTGAAAACAACAATGGTGAATAAGAGATGCGATAGAAGTAGTTCGCCAAACCCAATAAAAGAGGGAAATTAAAACAAAAAACATTGATATATATATATATATATATTCTCATATAAGAAACCCTAATTTGAGAGAAAAGGGATCTCCATCACACAAACCTTCCCAATAAGATGATTCTGCCTACAAATCCAATGGTCCAACATCGATGCTCAACATCACGTGTGTCTAATGAACAAATTGTGTCGAGGACCAACACCTCACCACTGTTCCATATAGTTGAGGGGGAAAATCTCCAGGTACAGGACCCACATAGTTTTATAATAATGGGCCCCACATAGTACATATATAGAGGACCCACTTCATAGTGCATCAGGTAGTTCCACTTAATAGGTAGAGAACTCATGTCATAGTCTATCTGGGGGATACCACTCATTAGGTGGATGACCCTTGTCATCATCTATTTGGTTGGGGTCCACTCAATTGTTAAAGTATCCATGAAATAGTTCATCAAGGGGTGACATTTAGTTGGTAGAGGACACACACCTTATTCCATGAGAAGAGTGACACTCATTGGTAGATGACTTTCACCCTAGTCAGTAAAGAAGAATTCCACTTAGTATGTAGTGGTCCCACACCATTGTCCTTTAGGGGGTTCCACTCAATATATAGAGGACCCAAAACATAGTATTTTCAAGGGTTCCACTCAATATGTAGAATAGTATGGGGGACCCACACCCCGATATGACATGGGGTTTCCAAACCCAACCTCTCTCTGAAGATCCTTCCTTCTCACTATCGTCATCGGGCTCCACCTAAAGAGCCTCACACTTGAAACATATTTCACCATACCTCAAAATCCTCTATTAATTATACCATGTCATTATATATGAAAAAAAACTAAAAATATGATATATTCGAACCAAAATATATGTCCAAAAATAGTTTGATACGAGAGAGAAAAGTCTATATAGAAGTATATGGTGTGCATGGTAGTCTACACGGCATGTAACCATGAATCATCGTCAGTATGTCTTGAACACCTTAGGCCTTCCCCTATGCTCTTGGACATGATTGTGTCCTTCTGTTCATGCCTGTGTAATTGGCCTTGTACATGGTTATGTTCCAGCCTGGGAATATAGCTATGTCCAAGACTGGGTATTTAGGTAATGTCCATGTGTCTGACCATGTCCATGGAATTGTACTCCTATAGTACACCCCAATCCACCATAATCAGTTTATATGGAATGTGGGGGTCCATATAGTTTTGACTCTTATAGACACTCGGAAACCCTAGCTGATGTAGCCAGGGGACTACACAGTGTGTTTTCTTCTCGACTACATGTTATGTAGTTGATGTTTTTGGTAGAATTGTGTCTGTTCACATTGATTCCATATCTGGATTCTATGCCATGAATCATGATTATTGAACACTCTAAAATATTGTTAATCATTTTCATCCATCAATTATGACACCCCATTGATAGGAAATCAGAATCTGGTGATTCCCTTGAAGACTGAAATACCTATATTGCTTTTAGTGCCTCGTGTCACCGTCTGTTTCCACTTATGATTCATGATAAATGAAGGAACACCCAAAATCCATCCCGATTTATCCACAAATCACTGATATGGTCATTATGTTGATATACACTATGAATTCCTGGGTTTGATCATGCTAAAACTTCTCCAACATATTGAACCATGGCCTTGTAGCCCAACGATGAAGAATGTGAAGAATAGGAGAGGGAAAAGGCACAAGAAAAAAAGGAAAATCAATAGTTTTATGATCTTTCTTAGTTAATAATCATTTATTGGGAATATTTTGGGTGGGTAACGTGGAATAATAATTAATAAATAGAATAAAAATTTTAATTCAATAATTAGGATCATTAGAAGAATCAATTAATCATAGATCAAAGAATATTAGATAAGAACATGATAAATATTTTAATCAAGGGAAGGAACTACAATTCATGATCCCTACATTTATTATGGGTCGATCATTGGTGAAGAATGCATTTTCAATCAATGATGATTATTCACAACATCAATTTTCTATCGATTCACCTCGATATGATCATAATGCATTGTCTGATTTGGATCTGCCAATGAATAATGATGAAGCATTCTCCCATAAATCCTATGGTTATGCATATAACACTATATGTTATACATAACTGGATACTTATAGAAGAAAATATGTTTTGGGCATTAAATGAATTAATTATATTATCTAATTAATTAATCCACCTAACATACCCACCAACGGTTGCCTTATACAAACATTTGGCACCGACCAACATTAGAATGATCCTAAGGTAATCCTCAAGATAAATATTAAACCATGGTCTCATATTTTCAATTTGAGATTCCATTCAGGAGATATTCCATTTTTTTATAAAAAATTGTGCTTGTGTGATATATATATTTTTAATATTTTTTAAAAAATACATCCAAGGTCACCGGGCCACAAAACTACACGTTGTCACAGCATGTATCTCAAAAAATATTGTTTTTTATTTCAAAGCCTTATAAGGAAAAAATAGAGTCTCTATATTATTAACCCTTTCAAATAATTTCTTCCTCAAAATTACAACTAATAAAAAAGGTGGGGATTCTAAACCCTCATCCAACTCTCTTGCTCCTGGGGGATCTCTTGAATGCTCTCATATTGACACATCACATGAATCAAGGAAATGGTCCATCCATTCAAGATCCTCTCTTTTCAATCCCCATCGACACTGGGTACTCCTTGAATATGGATTCATCCTCGATGTGTATCTCTCTCTAGTTAATAACGTACATAGGATTATGTAAATATCCCCTTAGTTGTGACACATTGAAGATGTCATAGAACCGCTCTGACTATGGGGGTAAGGGAAAGAATTAAGTAGCCTCGATAACCCTCTGTAGGATCTCAAATGACCTGATAAACCTCATGGATATCTTTACTCCCTATATAAATCATAGAAATTGTAAAAATGGGGAGAATCTTAGGGAAACATGTATCCCAATTCAAACTCCAAGGGACTACAACATCCATCAAAGTAAAATTTATGTCAGTTATTCATTATCCTTATCTATTCACAGATTACCTAGACCTTTTCTACTATCACCTACACCATCTCTCGACCAAAAAGAGAAGCTTCATTGGTCTCATTCTATTATATGAATTACCTATAGGGTCTCTCATATAGAGACATGAAAGGTTCCATACTGATAAAAGATTGGTAGGAATAGTTATAATAAAACTCTACTAATGGTATGTGATCTTCCTAACTCCAGATGAACTCTAACATGAAAGCCCTTGGCATATCCTCCAAAACATGGATTGTGTGATTGGTCTACCCATATATTGTTGAAAGGTGATACTCTTACCAAAATGGGTTTTGAATGCCTCCTACATGACTCTCCACAACCCTAATGTGAACTAAACATCAAATTTGGAGATATTAGTCGAGGGAACCCCAAGAAAGTAGATGATCTCATGTATGTACAACTACCCCAAAATCCCTAGTGAACTATACTCCCTAGTAGTATGTTAGTGTCTGGACATGGTATGTTGGTCTACTATTACCTAGATGGTATCATAGCCTCTTTCTATCTGTGGAATCCTTATCACAAAGTATGTGGATATACCAACCCAATTTTACTTCTGGGTATCAATAGGATGCAACAAACCTGATGAAACTTGGATCTCTACATTCAATTGATGAAATATGAGCACAGAGATATGAACTCACCCACACTACACCTCATGAAAACCCACCAAAACTGTTGATGAATGTCTCTATACATATTCACTACACTAGGATATACAACCAAGGTAGAAGAGTGAAAGTATCTCAAAAACTCCTCTCTGATCATTCCTCGGACCAATGTTTATCCCCGGAAAATGATGGTGTGATCCCCTCCTTCATAGAATCCATATAGTGAATCTTATAAGGATATATGGTCATGGATAAATTCATAGTTGATGTCTCCCAACTGAACCTCCCTCACATGCCGTAATAGATGAGGATTCCACCCCATTGACTAAAGATATTTTTCACACCTATCCTCCATAGGGTTAGCTTCAAGGAAACTATCTACTCATATACCTCCTCCACCAGATGAGAACATGACTTCCTACTAAAGTAATATATCATCACATTTTTCTTCATAGGAGTATAGACTATATCAAAGTCATAATCAAATAGGAACTACAACCAGTGCATTTACCTCAGGTTCAGATATCTCTTTCTGAAGACATACCTTAGTCTCTAATGGTCTAAGTAAATAATAATGTTCTCTCTTAGAAGATAGTGCCTTCAAATCCTAAAACTGGAGACTATTTCTACCCACTCCCGATCATGAGCTATATTGTTCTTCTCATGGGGACTCAACAACCACTACCCATTTGGGATCACTAACTACCATAGAATCAACTTGCATCTGAGACAAGATCCAGAGGCATCACAATATACTATTTACTCCCAGCCCTCCTCCAGTTGTCTCAAAATAGAAGAACTAGTGAAACTCAACCTCAGCACCTCAAATTCTCTCTGACACAGCTCATTCCATGTACACATATTCCCTTTTAAATGAGGGCATTCAATGGGGATGCAATCTTTGATAATTCTATGTATATCCTTTTTTATTACTATGCCAAGCCAAGAATGCTCTGCACCTCTGAAACAGTCTTAGGTGGATCCCAAGTAAGTATTATATCAATCTTTGCTGGGTAAAAAATTAAACCATGCTCTAAAATGGAATTGCCCAAATATTTAACCTCGTAGATCCAGAACTGGAAATTTTAGAGAATTCCATAACTTTTTTGATCCATGATTAAGTATAGAACCATCCTCAAGTGCTATGAATTATACTCCTCAAATGTATAGTAGATGAGTATTTCATAAATGAATAAATCCTCAAATCAGTCAACATTTTTCTGGAAGATCAGGTTAATCATATCCATAAACAAATCAGGGGAATTTCTCACATTGAAATTCATCATTAGGAACTCATAGGGTATGTAGCGACATCAGAATAACTACTTTAGAATATTAGCCTCATGAACCCTTAAATCATTGTAGCTAGACCTTCTATCGATCTTTGAGAACCATATCACACCTCACAACTGACCAAAGAGGTTTTCAATCATCAAAAGGGTGTAATTATTCATTCCGTAATAGTTGAAATAAATCTACATGAACCCATCCACCTTTTTAAATTTAAAGAAGAAGTTGTCCAGGGGGCACACTCAATCTGATAAAACCATTCACTCAAAGGTTCTACAACTGCAAACTCAACTCCTAAATCATTATGGGGCCATATGATATGACATAAAATAAATAGGAGATGTCAAGGGGTTTATGTCGATGGAAAATATATGTCTCCCACCTAAGAGGTAGTCTAGGAATGTCTGCAGGGAAGATGTCCATATAATCCTCCATGACTAAATAAATATAGATTCCTTAAGAGTTCATTGTGTTACGGGATAAAATCACCAACTAAAAAATTTCTAAATGATTGAAAAAGTATATCATGATATTTATAAAAACCCTACACACTATGGGCCACCTATCTAGTGGATGACTGGTCACCACAACCCCAATCTGACCTCCATAGTCCAAGGGATAGAAACAACTTCCAAGAAGGAACAACTAAAATGGGAGGTATTTTCATAAAGTATCTGTATTCACACAACTATCCATATACACTAAAGAGTGAAGAGGAATAATAATTAAAGGGAGTAACATGATGAACAAAAACCATGCATGTAACAATCTCTATGGAATACAAAATAGTGAGATCGATTAAACAAAAATTAAAAGGTAAAAATTTAGGCCCACCCATAAAATATTTCCCGACCTACTATCAATGGGGAAAGAAATGATGATAGGTCACTCCTCTAGATCTACAAGCCCGACGATCATATGAATTTTATGCACTCGAGTATCCCTCTGCACCCATGAAATCACTACTAATAAGTCTATCATTTTCATAAGACATGACATGTGTGGTAAAATACCATGAATTGGTGAGTGTATACATACCCCATAAGATGCTCTGAAAACAAAATGGGGAAATATGAGATACGATAGAAGTAGTCCACTAAACCCAATAAAAGAGGGAAATTAAAACCAAAAACATTGATATATAAATATATATATATATATACTCATATAATAAATCCTAATTTTAGAGAAAGGGGATCTCATTCACACAACCCTTCCCAATAAGATGATTCTGCCTACAACTCCAATGGTCCAACATCGATGCTCAACATCACGTGTGTCTAAAGAACAAATTATGTCGAGGACCAACACCTCACCACTGTTCCATATAGTCATGGGGGAAAATATTCAGGTATAAGACTCACATAGTTTTATAATAATGGGTCCCACATAGTACATAGATAGAGGACCCACGCCCAAGTGAATCATGTAGTTCCACTTAATAGGTAGAGGAGTCATGTTGTAGTCTATTAGGGGGATACCACCCAGTAGGTGGACGACCCTCATCATTGTATATTTGGTTGGGGTTAACTCAATTGTTAAAGGATCCATGGAATAGTCCATTAAGGGTTGAAATTTAGTTTGTAGATTACCCACACCTTAGTCCTTGAGGACGGTGACACTCATAGGTAGAGGACTTATTCCCTAGTCAGTCAAGTAGATTCTGTTCAGTATGTAGAGGTCCCACCCCATATTCCTTCTGGGGGGGGTTCTCTCAATAGGTAGTGGACCCACAACCTAGTTTTCTAAGGGTTCTACTCAGTATGTAGAAGAGTATGGGGGACCCACACCCAGGTATGACATGGGGTTTCCAAAACCAACCTCTCTCTGATGATCCTTCCTGCTCACTATCATCATCAAGCTCCACCTAAAGTGGCCACACACTCAAAAAATATTTCATCATATATAAAAAATCCACTATGAATTATAACATGTCATTATACATGAAAAAAACTTAAAAAGAATATATTCGGACCCAGATCCATGTCCAAAAATAGTTCTATACGAGAGATAAATGTTTATTGGGATGTATATGATGTGCATGGTAGTCCTAAAAGCATGTGCCCCTACATCATCATCAATATGTGTATCCTATGGACACCGATCGGTGGCCATATCACCATACATGGCATGTACCGGGACCACACAACATGTATCAGCCACCTGAGGCCTTCCCCTATGCTCTTGTCCAAGATTGTGTTTTTCTAGTCATGCCTATGTACTTGGGCTTGTACATGGTCATGTTCCAGCCTGGGTACATAGCTATGTCTAAGCCTGTGTAGTTGGGTAATGTCCGTGTGTCTGACCATTTCCATGGAATTTTACTCCTATAGTAATCACCAAGCCACCAACATTATTTTATATGAAATGTGGGGGTTTACATAGTGTGTGATGCTTATAGCCACTCAGAAACCCTAGATGATGTAGCTAGGGGACTACACAGTGTGTGTTCTTCCGGACTACATGTTATGTAGTCGAATTTTTTTTTGTAGAATTATTTTCTTTCACATTTCTTACATATCTAGATTCTCCACCATGATTCATGCTTATTGACCACCAAAAAATAGCGGTAATCACCTTCGTCCATCGATTATGACCCTCCATTGATAGGAAATCATAATCTGGTGATTCCCTTGAAAACTGAAATACCTATATCAATTTTAGTGCCTTGTGTCACCGCCTGTTGCCACATATGATTGATGATAAATGAAGGAACACCCACAATCCATCATGATTAATCCACAAATTACAGATATGTTCATCATGTTGATATCCACATTGAATTCAGGGTTCTGATCATGCTCAAACCCACCCAACAATATTGAACCATGGCCTTATAGCCCAATGATGATGAATGTGAAGAATATGAGAGTGAAAAGACACAAGAACAAAGGTGAATCAAGAATTTTACAATCAGTCATATTCAATAGTCATTGATTGGATATATTTTGGGTGGGAAACATGGCATAATAATGAATAAATTGAATAAAGAAATTTATTCAATAATTGGGATCATGTAAATAATCAATTCATCATATATCAAAGAATGGTAGATAAGAACATGATAAATATTTTAATCAATGGAAGAAACTAATATTCATGATCCCTATATTGATTATGGATCTATCATCGGTGAATAATGAATTTTACATCAATGAGGATGATCCACAACATCAATTTTCTCTCAATCCACTTCGATTCGATCATAATGCATTGTTTGATCTCGATCCATCAATGAATAATGATGAAAACTTCTCCCATAAGTCCTATGGTTAGGAATATAACCCTATATATTATACATAATTGGCTATTTATAGAGTAAAATCGGGTTTGGGAATAAAATGAATTAATTAAATTATCTAATTAATTAATCCACCTAACATACCCGCCAACGGCGGACTTATACAAGCATATAGAACCAACAAACATTAGGATTATCCTAAGGTAAAAACCCTAATAAATATTAAACCATGGTCTCATATATTCAATTTAAGAATCCATTCAGGAGATATTCCATTTTTTATTAAAAAAATTTCTTATTTGATATAAATATTTTTAATAATTTTATAAAATTAATTCCATGGTCACCAGGCCTCAAAGTTTCATGTTGTCACGATGTCTAGATAAAAAACATTTCTTAATATAGTTCAAAGTCTTATAAGGAAAAAATAGAGTCTCTATATTATTCCCCCTTTCAAATATTTTCTTCCTCAAAAAGTACAACTAATAAAAATGGTGGGGATTCTAAACCCCCATATAACTCTCTTGATCCTAGGGGCTCTCTTGAATGATCTCATATTGACACATCACTTGAACCAAGGAAATGGTCCATCTATTCAAGATCCTCTCTTGTCAGTCCTCCATCGACATTGGGTACTCCCTGAAGATGGATCCATCCTCGATGCCTATCTCTTTCTAGTTAATAACATATATAGGATTATGAACATATCTCCTTAGTTGTGACACATTGAAGATGTCATAGACCCCTCCAACTACGGGGGTAAGGGTAGGAGGTAAGTAGCCTTTCTAACCCTCTATAGGATCTCAAATGACCTGATAAACCTCCTGTATATCATTCCTCCCTATTCAAATCATAGTAATACAAAAAATGCAGATAGTTGTAGGAAGATATGTATCCCAGTTCAGACTCTATGGGACTACAACATCAATCAACGTAAGATTTGTGTCATTTGTTCATTATTTTTATCTATTCACAGATCACCTAGAACTTTTCTATTATCACCAGCACCATATATGGGCCAAAAAGAGATGTCTCACTGGTCTCATTCTATCATATGCATTACCTATAGGGTATCTCATATAGGGAAATTAAAGGTTCCATACTGATAGAAGATTGGTAAGTATTATTATAATAACACTCTACCAATTGTATTTGATCTTCCTAACTCTGGATGAACTATAACATGCAAGCCCTCGTCTTATCCTCCAAAACATGGATTGTGTGATTGTTCTACCCATCTAGGGTTGAAAAGTGTCACTTGTCCCCAAATTGGTCCTGAATGCCTCTTAAATGACTCTCCACATCCCTAATGTGAACTAAAAATTAAATTTGGAGACATTAGTCAAGGGAACCCCAAGAAAGTATATGATCTCATGTATGTACATCTTCCCTAAAATCCCTACTGAACTCTACTCTGTGGTTGTAAGGAAGTGTCCTGACATGGTATGTTGGTCAACTATCACCTAGATGGTATCATTTCCAGTTTCTATCTGTGGAATCTCTCTCACAATGTATATGGATATAACAACCCAATTTTACTTATTGATAACAATAGGATGCAACAAACCTGATGAAACATGGATCTCTACATTCACTTGATGAAATGTGATCACTCAGATACGAACTCACCCACACTACACCTCATGAAACCCACCAAAACTATTGTTGAATGTCTCTATACATATTCACTACACTAGGATATATAACCGAGGTAGAGGAGTGAAAGAATCTCAATACCTCCTCTCACATCATGTCTCGAACCGATGTTTTTCCCTGGAAAATGATGATGTGATCCCCTCCTTCATAAAATCCATGTATTGAATCTTCTAAGGATATGTGGTCATGGATAAATTCATAGTTTATGGCTCCAAATGGAACCTACATCATATGTTGTAATAGAAGAAGAGTCCACCCCATTGACTAAAGATATGTTTCACCCCTATCCTCCACGAGGGTTATCTTCAAGGAAAACATCTACCCGTATTCCTCCTCCACCAGACGAGAATATGACTTCTTACTAATGTAATATATTAGCACATTTTCCTTCCTAGTATTATAGATTATATTAATGTCATAGTCAAACAAGAACTACAACCACTGAATCTATCTCAGTTTAAGATATCTCTTTGTGAAGACATAACTTAGTCTCTAATGGTCTGAGTTAATAATAATGTGTTCTCTTAGAAGATAGTGCCTTCAAATCCTAAAAACAGAGACAATTGCTGCCAACTCCAGGTCATGAGCTGCATGTTTCTTCTCATGGGGACTCAACTACCTCTACCCAATTGTGATCACTAACTACCTTATAATCAACATGCATCTGAGACAAGATCTAGAGGCATCACAATATACTATTTACTCCCAATACTCATCCAGTGGTCTCAAAAGAGAAGAACTAGTAAAACTCAACCTCAGCTCCCCAAATTCTCTTTGACAATGATCAGTCCATGTTAAAATATTCCCTTTTACGTCTAGTCAGTCAATGGGTATGCAATCTTGGATAATTCTATGCATATCCTATTGTAGTACCATGCCAAGCCAAGAATGCTCTCTACCTCTGAAACACTCTTAGGTGGACCCCAAGTAAGAACTATATCAATCTTTTCTGGGTAAAAAATTAAACCATGGTTATAAATGACATTGCCCATAAATTTAACCTTGTAGATCGAGAACTGGAAATTTTAGAGTATACCATAACCTTGTTGCTCCATGATTAAGTATATAACCATCCTCAAGTGCTTGAATTCTACTCCTCTACTGTCTAGTAGATGATTATTTCATCAATTAATAAATCCCCAAATCAGTCCACTTATTTCTTGAAGATCAGGTTAAGCATATCGATAAATGTATCTGGGGAATTTTTCACATTGAAATTCATCACTAGGAACTCATAGGGTATGTAGTGAAATCATAATAACTTCTTCTGAAAATTATCCTCATGAACCCTCAAATCATTGTAGCTAGACCTTCTATCGATCATTGAGAATCATCTGAAACCTCACAACTGACCAAAGAGGTTTTCAATCATCGAAAGGGAATAATAATTATATATCATGGGCTAACTCATTCTATAATAGATGAAATAAATATACATGAACCCATACATATTCTCACATTTAATGAAGAATCTCCCCAGGGGGGACACACTCGATCTGATAAAACCCTTCACTCAAAGGTTCTACAACTGCACCCCCATCTTCTGAATCATTATAGGGGCCATATGATATGACATAAAATAAATTGGATAAGTAAAGGGGTTTATGTCGATGGAAAATATCTATCTCCCACCTCAGAGGTAGTCTAGGAATGTCCTCAGGGAACAATTCCTTATAATCCTCCATGACTGAAGGAATCTAGATTCTTATAGAGATCAGATCACTATGTTAAGGGATAAACTCAAAAACTAAAAAATTACTAAAGGATTGGAAAAGTATATCATGATATTTATAAAAATCCTACCCACTTGGGCCCACCAAGCCAGTGGATGACTAGTCACCACAACCCCAATCCCACCTTCTTAGGCCAGGGTAATGAAAAAAGTTCCAAGAAGGAACAACTAAAATGGGAGGTGTTTTCCTAAAGTATATGTATTCACACACCCAACCATCTACTATGAGAAGTGCAGAGGAATAATAATAAAAGGGAGTAACATCAAGAATAAAAACCATGCATGTAACAGTCTCTGGGGAATAAAAAATAGTGAGATAGATTAAAAAAAATGAAAAGGTAAAAATTTATCCCCACCCAGAAAATATTTCCCAACCTACTAACAATGTGGAATGGAATGCTGAGAGGTCTCTACTCTAGATCTACAAGTCCGATGATAATATGATTTTTATGCACCCAAGTATCCCTCTGATCCCATGAAATCACTGTTAACATCCCTATTATCTTCTTAAGACATGACATGTGTGGTAAAATACAATTAAAGGGTTAGTATATACATACCCAGTAATATTCTCTACAAACTATAGTGGAAATATGATATGTGATAAAAGTATTCCGCTAAACCCAATAAAAGAGGGAAATAAAAACCAACAACATTGATATATATATATATATATATATGCTCATATAAGAAAACATTATTTGAGAGAAAGGGGATTTCCGTCTCACAATCCTTCCCAAGAAGATAATTCTTCCTACAACTCTAATGGTCAAACATCAATGCTCAACATCACGGGTGTCTAATGAACAAATTGTGTTGAGGACCAACACCTCTACACTATTCCACATAGTCGAGGGGGAAAATCACCATGTAGAGGACCCACATATTTTTATAATAATGGGTCTGACATAGTAAATAGATAGAGGACCCATGACCTAGTGCATTAGGTAGTTCCACATAATAGGTTGAGGACTCATGTCGTAGTCTATCAGGGGGATACCACTAAGTAGGTGGATGACCATCTTCATTGACTATTTGGTTGGGGTCCACTCTAATGTTAAAGGATCCACGAAATAGTCCATCAAGGGGTGGCATTCAGTTGGTAGAGGTCCCACACCTTAGTCCATGAGTAGGATGACGCTCATAGGTAGAGGACTCATGCCCTAGTCGGATAAGAAGGTTCTACTCAGTATGTAGTGGTCCCACACCATATCACTTCTGGGGGTTCCACTTAATAGGTATAGAACCAACAACCTAGTCTTTCCAAGGGTTCTAGTCAGTATGTAGAAGAGTATGGGGGACCCACACCCTGGTATGACATGGGGTTTCCAAACCCACCTCTCTCTGATGACCCTTCCTGCTCACTATCATCATCAAGCTCCACCTGAAGAGGCTTCACACTCGAAACATATTGCATCATATCTCAAAATCCAATATGAATTATAACATCTCATTATATATGAAAAAAATTAAACATAGGATATATTCGGACCAAAATCCATGTCCAAAAATAATTTGATACGAGAGAGACAAGTTTATAGGGATGTATATGGTGCACATGGTAGTCCGCACGGCATGTGACCCTGCATCATCGTCAGGATGTTTATTATATGGACACAAATCAATGGCCATGTCACCATACATGGAATGTATAGGGACCACACAGCATGTCTTGGCCACCTGAGGCCATCCCCTATGCTCCTGGACAAGATTCTGTCCTTCTGGTCATGCATGTGAACTTGACCATGTACATGGTTGTGTTTCAGGCTAGGTACATAGCTTTGTCCAAGCCTGTGTAGTTGGGTAATGTCCATGTGTCTTACCATTTCCATGGAATTGTACTCCAAGAGTACACACTAAGCCACAAAAATCATTTTATATGGCATGTGTGGGTCCACATAGTGTGTGATGCTTATAGCCACATGGAAACCCTAGACGATGTTTCCAGGGGACTACACAGTGTGTGTTCTTCCAGGCTACATGTTATGTAGTCAATGTTTTTTGTAGAATTTTTTTTCTTTCACATTGCTTCCATATATGGTATATTCTCCATGAATAATGACTATTGAACACTAGAAAATAGTGGTAATCACCTTCATCCATCGATTCTGACCATCCATTGATAAGAAATTAGAATCTAGTGATTCCCTTGAAGACTGAAATACCTATATCGCTTTTAGTGCCTTGTGTCACCGCATGTTGCCACTTATGATTCATGATAAATGAAGTAACACCCATAATCAATCCTGATTTATCCCCAAATCACTGATATGGTCATTATGTTGATATCTACTATGAATTCTAGGGTCTGACCATGCTCAAACCCGCCCAACAATATTGAACCATGGTCTTGTAGCCCAACGATGAAGAAGGTGAAGAATAAGAGAGGGAAAAGGCACAAGAAAAAAGGTGAATCAAGAATTTTACTATCATATTTCATCAATAAACATTGATCGGTGATATTTTGGGTGGGAAACATGGAATAATAATGAATAAATCGAATAAAAAATTTAATTCAATAATTGGGATCATGCGAAGAATCAATTAATCATAGATAAAAGAATAGTAGATAAGAACGTGATAAATATTTAAATCAAGGTAAGAAATTAAAATTCATGATCCCTACATTGAGTATGGATCGATCATTGTTGAAGAATGAATTTTCCATCAATGAGGATTATCCACAACATCATTATTCTGTAAATCCACCTCGATTCGATCATAATGCATTGTATGATATCAATCCGCCAATGAATAATGATGAAACATCCTCCCATAAATCCTATAGTAATTCATATAACCCTATATATTATACATAAATGTCTATTTATAGAATAAAATCGGTTTTTGGCATAAAATGAATTAAATATATTATCTAATTAATTAATCCACCTAACATACCTGCCAATGACGGCCTTATACAAACATCTGACACCGACCAACATCAGGATGATTCTAAGGTAAACCCCATTATCAATATAAACCAATGTCTCATATTTTCAATTTGAGAATCCATTCAGGAGATATTCCATTTTTTATAAAAATATGTGCTTTTCTGATATAAATATTTTTAATATTTTTATAAAATTAATTCCAAGGTCACCGGGCCTCAAAATCACATGTGTCACAACATCTATCTCAAAAATTAGTTCTTAATTTATTTCAAAGTCCTATAAGGAAAAAATAGAATCTCAATATTATTCCCCCTTTCAAATATTATCTTCCTCTAAAAGTACAACTAATCAAAAATATGGGGATTCTAAACCCTCATATAACTCTCTTTCTCCTAGGGGATCTCTTGAATGCTCTCATATTGACACATCACATGATCCAAGGAAATGGTCCATCCATTCAAGTTTCTCACCTGTTAATCCTCCATCAACACTAGGTACTTCATGATTATGGATCCATCATTGATGTCTATTTCTCTCTAGTTAATAAAGTGCATTGGATTATGACCATATCTACTTAGTTGTGACACATTGAAGACGTCATAGAGCCGCTCTAAATATGGGGGTAAGGGGAGGAGGTAAGTAGCCTCTCTAACCCGTTGTAGGATCTCAAATGCCTTGATGAACCTCATGGATATCTTTCCTCCCTATACAAATAATAAGACTTCTAAAAATGGGGAGAATATAAGGAAAACATGTATCCCAGTTCAGACTCTAAGGGAATACAACATCAATGAATATAAGATTTATGTTAGTTATTCATTATCATTATCTATTCACAAATCACCTAGACCATTTCTATTATCACCTACACCATCTATGAACAAAAAAGATATTCCTCATTGGTCACATTCAATCATATGCATTACCTATAGGGTATCTCATACAGGGACATGAAAGGTTTCATACTGATAGAATATAGGTAGGTATTTTTATAATAAAACTCTACCAATGGAATGTGATATTCCTAAATTTGAATGAAATCTAACATGAAAGCCCACAACATATCCTCCAAAACATGGATTGTGTGATTGGTCTACCCATATAGGGTGGAAAAGTTTTACTCATCCCCAAATGGGTCCTAAATTCCTCCTACATGACTCTCCAAAACCCTAATGTGAACTAAACT
This sequence comes from Viscum album, assembly GCA_963277665.1. Lineage (NCBI taxonomy): Eukaryota > Viridiplantae > Streptophyta > Magnoliopsida > Santalales > Viscaceae > Viscum > Viscum album. The sequence goes on along the minus strand of OY728139.1, from coordinate 679,790,255 downwards.
TCAAATTTGGAGATAGTAGTCGAGGAAACCCCAATAAAGTAGACGATCTCATGTATGTACAACTACCCCAAAATATCTACTGGACTTTACTCCCTAGTAGTAAGGATGTGTCAAGAAATGGTATGTTGGTCAACTATCACCTAGATGGTATCATCATCATTTTCTATATGTGGAATCCTTATCACAAAGTATATGGGTATTCCAACACAATTTTACTTATGGATATCAATAGGATGCAACAAACCTGATGAAACATGGATATCTATATTCACTTGATGAAATGTGAGAATTGAGATATGAACTCACCCACACTACACCACATGAAAGCCCACTAAAACTGTTGTTGAATATCTCTATACATATTCACTACACTAGAATATACAACCAAGATAGATGAGTGAAATTATCTCAAGAAATCCTCTCAAATCATTTCTCGGGCCAATGTTTTTCCCTGGAAAATGATGATATGATACCCTCTTTCATATAATCAATATAGTGAATCGTCTAAGGATATATGGTGATGGGTAAATTCAAAGTTGATGTCTCCCAACTGAACCACCCTCACATGTTGTAACAGAGGAGGAGTCCACCCCATTGACTAAAGATATGTTTCACCACTATCCTCCACCAGGGTTAGCTTCAAGGAAACTTGCTACTCATATACCTACTCCACCAGACGAGAACATGAATTTCTGTTAATGTAATATATCATCACATTTTCCTTCCTAAATGTATAGATTATATCAAAGTCATAGTAAAACATGAACTACAACCCGTGCATCTACCTTAGGTTCGTATATCCCTTTATGAAGACATACCTTAGTCTCTAATGGTCTGAGTAAATAATAACGTGCTCTCTTAGATGATAGTAACTTCAAATCCTAAAATCGGAGACTATTGCTGCCAACTCCAGGTCATGAGCTATGTAGTTCTTTTCATGGGAACTCAACTACCTCTACCCATTTCTGATCACTAAATACCATAGAATCAACATGCCTCTATGAGAAGATCCATTGGCATCACAACATACTATTTACTCCCATCCTTACTTTTGTGGTCTCAAAATAGGATAACTAGTCAAACACAACCACAGTTCCTCAAAATCTCTCTAACACTGCTCAGTCCAAGTAAACATATTATCTTATACATTAGGGTAATCAATGGGGATGAAATCTTAGATAATTCTATGCATATCCTTTTGTAGTACCATGCCAAGCCAAGAATGATCTACACCTTTGAAACACTCTTAGGTGGATCCCTTATAAGCACTATATCAATCATTGTTAGGTCAAAAATTAATCCATGCTTAGAAATGACATTGTCCACAAATTTAACCACGTAGATCCAAAACTGAAAATTTTAGAGCATACCATAACCTTTTCGATCCATGATTAAGTATAGGACCATCCTCAAGTGCTATGAATTATACTCCTCTAATGTATAGTAGATGAGTATTTTATCAATGAAAAAATTCCCAAATCAATCCAAGTATTGCTAGAAGATTAGGTTTATCATATCCATAAACACATCTGGGGAGTTTTTCACATTGAAATTCATCACTAGGAACTTATAGGGTATGTAGTGACATCAGAATAACTTCTTCAGAATATTAGCCTCTTGAACCCTCAAATCGTTGTAGCTAGACCTTCATTCAATCTTTCAGAACCATCTCACACCTCACAACTAACCAAAGTGGGTTTCAATCATCAAAAAGGTGTAATTATTCTTTATCATGGCCTAATTCATTAAATAATAGTTGAAATAAATCAACATGAACCCATTAACCATTTCACATTTAAAGAAGAAATTTCTCGGGGGGGGACACACTTGATCTGATAAAACCCTTCACTTAAAGGTTCTCCAACTACATCCTCAACTCCTGGATCATTATAGGGGCCATATGATTTGACATAAATAAAATAGGAGAAGTCAAGGGGTTTATGTTGATGGAAAATATATGTCTCCCACCGCAGATGTATTCTAGGAATGTCCTCATGGAATATGTCTGTATAATCCTCCATGAATGAAGGAATCTAGATTCCTAAAGAGATAATTTTGTAAAGGGATAAACTCACCAACTAATAAATTTCTAAATTATTGAAAAAGTATATCATGATATTTATAAAAACCCTACCCACTGGGTCCCATTTATCCAGTGGATAACTAGTTACCACAACCCCAATCCCACCTCCATAGGCCAGGGGCTAGAAACAAGTTCCGAGAAGGAATAACTAAAATTGGAGGTATTTCCCTAATGTATATGAATTCACACACCCAACCATCTACAGTAAGAATTGAACCAGAATAATAATAAAAGGTAGTAACATCAAGAATAAAAACCATGCATGTAACAATATCTAGGGAATAAAAAACAGTGAGATATATTGAAAAAAAATGAAAATGTAAAAATTTATGCACACCTAGAAACTATTTCCCAACCTACTAACAATGGGGAAAGAAATGCGGAGAGGTCCCTGCTTTAGATCAACAAGCTCAATGATCATTTGAATTTTATGCACCTGAGTATCCCTCTGCTCCCATGAAATCACTGCTAACATGTCTATCATCTGCATAACACATGAAATGTGTGGTAAAATACAATGAATAGGTGAGTGTATACATACCCAGTAAGATGATCTGAAAACTAGTGTATCAGGTAGTTCCACTTAAATGGTAGAGGACTCATGTCATAGTCTATCAGGGGGATACCGGTCAGTAGGTGGACGACCCTCATCATTGTCTATTTGGTTGGGGTCCACTCAGTTGTTAAAGGATCCATGAAATAGTCCATCAAGGGGTGGAATTCAGTTGGTAGAGAACCCACACCATAGTCTGTGATGAGGGTGGCACTCATAGGTAGAGGACTCACGCCCTAGTCGGTCAATAATATTCCAATCAGTATGTAGAGGATCCACACCATAGTCCTTATGGGGGTTCCACTCAATAAATAGAGGACCCACAACCTACTCTTTCCAATGGCTCCACTCAATATATAGAAAAGTATGGGGGACCCACACCCCAGTATGACATGGGGTTTCCAAACCCAACCTCAATATGATGATCCTTCCTACTCACTATCGTCATCGGGCTCCACCTAAAGAGGCCTCACACATGAAACAGATTGTATCATATCTCCAAAATCCACTATGAATTATATCATGTCAATATATATGGAACAAAACTAAACATAAGATATATTTAGACCAAAATCCATGTCCAAAAATAATTCAATACGAGAGAGAAAAGTTTATTGGGAACATTATTGTGTGCATGGTAGTCCACACGACATGTGACCCTGCATCATCGTCAAGATGTGTATCCTATGGACACAGATCGGTGGCCATGTCACCATACATGGTATGTACAGGGACCACATAGCGTGTCTTGACCACCTAAGGCCTTCCCCTATGCTCCTGGCCAAGATTGTGTCCTTCTGGTCATGCCTGTGTACTTGTCCTTGTAAATGGTCATGTTCTAGCCTGGGAACATAGTTATGTCCAACCCTGTGTATTTGGGTAATCTCCATGTGTCTGACCATGTCCATGGAATTGTACTCCTATAGTACACACCAAGACACCAAAATCAGTTTATATTGCATGTGGGGGTCAACATAGTGTGTGATTCATATAGTCACTCAAAAACCATAGCTGATGTAGCCAGGAAACTACATGGTATGTGTTCTTCTAGACTACGTGTTATGTAGTCGACGCTTTTGTACAATATTGTTATTTGACATTGCTTCCATATATGGATTATCCACCATGAATCATTATTATTGACCACCAGAAAATAGTTGTAATCACCTTCTTCCATCGATTCTAACCTTCCATTGATAGAAAATCAGAATCTAGTGATTCCCTTGAAGACTGAAATACTTATATCACTTTTAGTTCCTCGTTTCACCGCCATTGTCCACATATGATTCATGATAAATGAAGGAACACCCACAATCCATCATGATTTGTCCACAAATCACTGATATAGTAATAATGTTGATATTCACTATGATTTATAGGGTATGATCATGCTTGAACCCACCCAACAATATTGAACCATGGCCTTGTAGCCCAACGATGAAGAATGTGAAAAATAGGGGAACGAAAATACTCAATAACAATGGTGAATCAAGAATTTTACAATCATTCATAGTCATTAATCATTGTTTGGGGATATTTTGGGTGGGAAACATGGCATAATAATGAATGAATCGAATAAAAAATTTAATTCGATAATTCGGATCATGCGAAGAGTCAACTTATCATAGATCAAAGAATAGTAGATTGGAACTTGATAAATATTTTAATCAAGGGAAGAAACTAAAATTCATTATCCTTACATTGATTATGGATCGATCATTGGTGAAGAATGTGTTTTCCATCAATGAGGATGATCCATAGCATCAGGTTTCTGTCAATCCACCTCGATTTGATAATAATGCATTGTCTAATCTCGATATTCCAATGAATAATGATGAAACCTTCTCCCATAAATCATATGGTTAGGAATATAACCCTATATATTATACATAACTGGAAATTTATAGAGTAAAATCTGTTTTGGGCATAAAATGAATTAATTATATTATCTAATTAATTAATCCACAAAACTTACCCGCCAACGGCTTCCATATACAAACATCTGGCACTGAACAACATTAGGATGATCCTAATGTAAACCCCATGATCAATATAAAACCATGGTCTCATATTTTAAATTTGATAATCCATTCAAGAGATATTCCATTATTTATAAAAATTTGTGCTTGTGTGATATAAATATGTTTAATATTTTTATAAAATTAATTCCAAGGTCACTGGGCCTCAAAATTGTACATTGTCACAGCATCTAGCTCATAAAATATTTATTAAGATATTTTGAAGTCTTATAAGTAAAAAATAGAGTCACTATATTATTCCCCATTTCAAATATTTTATTCCTCAAAAAGTACAACTAATCAAAAAGGTGGGGATTCTAAACCATCATCTAACCCTCTTTCTATAAGGATCTCTCTTGAAGGATCTCATATTGAAACATCACATGAACCAAGGAAATGGTCCATCCATTCAAGATCCTCTCTTGTAAATCCTCTATCGACACGGGGTACTTCGTGAAGATAGATCCATCCTCGATCTCTATCTCTCTATTGTTAATAACATACATAGGATTATGAACATATCCCCTAACTTTTGAAGCATTAAAGACATTATAGACCCGCTACGACTATGGGGGTAAGGGTAGGATGTGAGTATCCCTGCTAACCCCTTGTAGGATCTCAAATGACCTGATAAACTTCATGGAAATCTTTCCTCCCCGTAAAAATCATAGAAATCCTAAAAATGGGGAGAATATTAGGAAAACATGTATCCCAGTTCAGACTCTAAGGGACTACAACATCGATCAACGTAAGATTCATGTCAATTATTAATTATCCATATCTACTCACAAATCACCTAGAACTTTTCTATTTTCACATGCACTATCTGTGGACCAAAAAGAGATGTCTCATTGTTCTCATTATATCATATTCATTACATATATGGTCTGTCATATAATGACATGAAAGTTTCCATACTGGTAGAAGATTGGTAGGTATTGTTATCATAAAACTATACCAATGGTATGTGACCTTCCTAACTCTGGATGTATTCTAACATGCAAGCCCACAACATATCCTCCAAAACACGGATTGTGGGATTGGTCTACCCATCTAGGGTTGAAAAGTGTTACTCATCCCCAAATGGGTCCTGAATTCCTCTTAAATGACTCTCCACAACCCTAATGTGGACTAATCATCAAATTGTAGATAGTAGTCAAGGTAACCCCAAGAATGCAGACGATCTCATATATGTACAACTACCCCAAAATCCCTGTTGAACTCTACTCCCTAGTTGTAAAGAAGTGTCCTGACATGGTTTTGTGGTCAACAATCACCTAGATGGTATCATTAACTATTTATATATGTGGAATCCTTATCACAAAGTATATGGATATGCCAACCCAATTTTACTTCTGGATATCAATAGGATGCAACAAACCTGATGAAACATGGATCTCTACATTCACATGATGAAATGTGTGCAATGAGATACGAACTCACCCACACTACACCTCATGAAAGCCCACCAAAACTGTTGTTGAATGGCCCTATACATATTCACTACACTAGAATATACAACCATGGTAGAAGAGCAAAAGTATCTCAATACCTCCACTCACATCATGTCTCGGACCAATGTTTGTCCCTAGAAAATGATGATGTAATCCCCTCCTTTATATAATCCATAAAGTTAATATTATAAGGATATATGGTCATTGATAAATTCATAGTTGATGTCTCCCAACTGAACCTCCCTCACATGATGTAATAGAAGAGTTGTCCCCCCCATTGGATAAAGATATGTTTCACCCCTATCCTCCACCAGGGTTAGCTTCAATGAAACCATCAACTCATATACCACCTCTACCAGATGAGAACATGACTTCCTGCTAATGTAATATATCAGCACATTTTCCTTCCTAGGAGTAAAGACTATATCAATGTCAGAGTCAAACAAGAACTACAACCAATGCATCTACCTCAAGTTCATATATCTCTTTGTAAAAACACATCTTACTCTCTTTTGGTTTGAGTAAATAATAATCTGCTCTTTTAGAAGATAGTTCCATCAAATCCTAAAACTGTGGAATATTGTTGTTAACTCCAGGTCATGAGATGCGTAGTTCTTCTCATGCGTACTCAACTACCTCTACCCATTTGTGATCCCTAACTACCTTATAATCAACATGCATCTGAAAAATGATCTAGAGGCATCACAATATACTATTTACTCCCAGCCATCCCCCAGGTGTCTCAAAATAGGATAACTAGTCAAACTCCACGTCATCTCCTCAAATGCTCTCTGACACTACTCAGTCCATGTAAACATATTCCCTTTTAATTCATGACAGAAAATGGGTATACAATCTTGGATAATTCATTGAAAATACTTATGTAGTACCATGCCAAGCCAAGAATGCTCTATAGCTCTGAAACTGCCTTTGGTGGATCCCAAGTAAGCACTATATCAATCTTTGATCGGTCAAAAATTAAAACATTCTTAGAAATGACATTTCAAATAAATTTAGCCTCATAGATCCAGAACTGTAAATTTTAGAGCATGCCATTACCTTGTTGATCCACGATTAAGTATAGGACCATCCTCAAGTGCTATGAATTCTACTCCTCTAATGTATAGTAGATGAGTATTTCATCAATGAATAAATCACCAAATCAGTCCACGTATTTCTGTAAGATCAGGTTAATCATATCTATAAACACATCTAGGGAATTTTTCACATTGAAATTCATCACTATGAACTCATAGGGTCTGTAGTGACATCAGAATAACTTCTTCAGAATATTAGCCTCATAAACCCTCAAATCATTGTAGCTAGACCTTCTATCGATCATTGAGAACCATCTCACACCTCACAACTGACCAAAGTGGTTTTCAATCATCAACGAGGGTAATTATTTCTTTATCATGGCCTAATTCATTCAATAATAATTGAAATAAATCTACAGGAACCCATCCACCTTTTCACATTTAAATAAGAAGCTGCCCAGGGGGGACACACTCGATCTGATAAAACCCTTCACTCAAAGGTCCTCCAACTTCACCCTCAACTCCTGAATCATTGTAGGGGATATATGATATGACATAAAATAAATAAGAGAAGTAAAGGGATTTATGTCGATGGGAAATATTTGTCTCCCACCTCATTGGTAGTCTAGGAATTTCCTCAGGGAAGATGTCCATATAAACCTCCATGACTGAAAAAATCTATATTACTAAAGAGATCACTATGTTCAGGGATAAACTCAACAACTAATAAATTTCAAACGGATTGAAAAAGTATATCATGATATATATAAAAAACCTACCCACTGGGGCCCGCCTAGCTGGTGGATGACGGGTCACCACAACCCCATTCCCACCTCCAAAGGCCAGAGGTTAAAAACAAGTACAAATAAGGAACAACTAAAATGGGAGTTATTTTCCTAAAGTATATGTATTCAGACACCCTACCATCTACAATGATAAGTGTAGAGGAATACTAATAAAAGGGAGTAACATCAAGAATAAAAACCATGCATGTAACAATATCTGGGGAATAAAAAATAGTGAGATAGATTAAACAAAAATGAAAAGTTAAAAATTTATGCCCACTAAGAAAATATTTCCCAACCTACTAACAATGGGGAAATAAATGATGAGAGGTCTCTGCTCTAGATCTACAAGCCTAACAATCATATCAATTTTATGCACCCGAGCATCCCTCTACTCCCATGAAATCACTACTAACATGTCTATCATCTTCATAAGACATGACATGTGTAGTAAAATACCATGAATGGGTGAGTGTATACATACCCAGTAAGATGATTTGAAAACTACAGGGGTAAATATGAGATGTGATAGAAGTAGTCTTCTAAACCCAATAAAAGAGGGAAATTAAAACCAACAACATTGATATATAAATATATATATATATATGATCATATAAGAAAACCTCCTTCATAGAATCCATATAGTGATTCATCTAAGCATATATGGTCACGGATAAATTCATAGTTGATGTCTCCCAACTGAACCACCCTCACGGAATAGCTGTTGGAACTCATACCATGAGAGTGCCAACAACATGAATATACATGACTACACTCCACCAGGGACCAAAAAACTCCATGAAAAGGAATGGATGCTAGTGAAACCATATTATTAGTAGGGATCTACATATATATATGAAAACATGGAACATATAATTAATACAATCCTCTTCTTCTAGGGTATCTATCTCACCATAGATCCTCAACAACCTCTGGTAATAGAACTCATACAGTGTGCAAACTCAGTGTGAATCCTCAGCATACTCAACTAGTATAATTTTATTTTCAAAGGTTATGGATAATTATTCCTACAAATCTTTATAAAAGACCTTGTTAGATGGAATCTTAATTGAGGTTGCATCACCCTCCAGGTCATCACCATGATCTGGAATCATAAACCCGGTTGGCTATGTCCATGGAGGCATTTGAAAAGTTAATCGAGATGCACCAAAATCATATGAGAATATATATATATATATATATATATATATATATACATATGAAGAGATGACTCAAGAAAGATAATCAAATGACTCATTCATACGTGATTCATGTACCAAAACTCCCTATAAGAAATGTCTTGGTATGCCGAGTTGAAAGGAATGTAGTCAGAGTCTTGGTGTATGGGTACATCCACTGCCTCACAAACACTAGGTTCTTTATCTGAAAATACACACTCAAGAAACATTGACCCTATTATCCAATGTTCCAAACCAAACAAAATAGGTCGAGAAAAGTTTGAACATGATGACATGGTTAGACCACATATGATACCAATATTTAATGACCCGACCCATGAGGACTCACCTAGCCAGCAGAAGACCAGGACAACACTACCCCAATCTGCCCCCTAATAGGCTAGGGGTTGGTGACATTTTTTTAGAATTAATAACTAAAATGGGAGGCCTTTTCTTAAAGTACATATATGCATGCACCCAACCATCTCCATGTAGAAGTATATATGAATAAAAAATGACAACAATATCTAGAGTAAAAACCATATATGTGAAATTATCTAGGGAATACAAATTATTTTGATAGAGTAAACCAAAATAAAAAATGGAAGCAATACATTCCCACCCAGAACACATGTCCCAATCTAACAACAACTGGAAAAGAAATGTTGAGAGAGCCCTTCTGTTGATCTCCTAGCTTGACCACTGTATGCGGTCTATGCACATGAGAATCCCTATAATCGTATAAAATCACCATAAACCTATTAATTATATTAATAGGACATAAAACATGCATAATAATCCCATGTAGGTATGAGTACACATATACCTAGTATAACTACGAAAAAATTGGAGGTGACTAATAGGAGACCTGATAGAAGTAGTCAGCTCAACGCAAATCAAGAGGGAAATGAAACCCAATAAATTATATATATATATATATATATTATCAAATGAGAAACCTATAAAATAAAGAAAGAGTGTCTCTATCTACCATCCTATCCTAGCATGAAGAGTCATCCTACAGCTCCAAAGCTCCATCATTGATTCCTAACATCTTGTCTGTCTGAAAAAGTATCTGTGTGGAGGGCCCACAACATTCCACTCTGTTGTATAGTCATGGGGGAACTATATCAATGATAAAAACCCATAACTCTCTATTATAAGGTGGTTACAATCAGTATATACATAGATGAACCATTTCATAGTGCATCAGGGTTTCCACTCAATAGGTGGAGAACCAATTCCCTATTCCATCAAGGAGGTGAAACTTAGTAAGTAGAGGACCCACACCCTAGTCCATCAGGGGGTGCCACTCAATTGGTAGAAGACCCAAACACTACTCTATTAGGGGGTTCCACTCAATAGGTATAAGACCCACACCCTAGTACATCAGTGGGTTCCACTAAGTATGTAGAGGACCCAGACCCTAGTCTATCATGGTGTGCCACTCAGTAGGTAGAGGACCCAAAACCTAGTCTACTAGGGGGTGCCACTTAGTAGGAAGAAAACCCCTACCCCAGTCTTCCAGTTGATTCTTCTCAGTATGTAGAGTACCCATACCCTACTATATTAGTGGGGGGTGTGGTTCCACTCAATAGGTAGAGGAGTGTGGGGGACCCACACCCTAGTATGATAGGGTGCTAGAAATCCCAAACTCTCTCTGATGATCTTCATAATCACTTCTATCGTTGAGGACCGCCTAAAGAATCTTCACACATAGAGAATCATGTATAATATTTCAAAATTAATTATAATGACTTCCATCATGTTTTATGTGGAAACAAACTCGAGATAGGCTACTCATGGGTCAAAATTTGAGTCCAAATGAAGGAGATGTGAGAGAAAGTAGTTGAGAGGGATGTACACGATGTTTATAAGAGTCCACGTGATATGTGACCCCGCCTCATCACCTAGCCGTGCCTCCTATGGGCACATATTGGGGGTCCATGTCAAAATATATGGCATATAAAAGTTCCACATGGAATTTCATGGCCACTGGAGGCCTACCTGTGTGCTCTTGGAAATATATGTGTCCTTCGGGATAAGCTTGTGTACCGAGGTGTGTACCTTTCTATTTCCCAACCCGAGTACTTGGCCCTGTACAAGCTCATGTATTCGATCCATGTCAGTGTTCCTGGTCATTTCCATTCTTGTGTACCCTAGTATTACACTATGAGATTCTATTATTGGTTCACAATGAATGTGGGAATCCGGCATGGCTTGTGATACTTATCTCCACTCAAAATCCATAGCCTTCACATATAGGGGACTACACGGTGTGTGTTCTCCTAGAATACATGCTAGGTAGTAGGGTTTTTCTAATAATGATAAGTTATTTCATGTGGATTCAAGATCCAGTTTCTCTACCACAAATCATTCCTATTGATCACCCTAAACTACTGCTAATCCCCTTTGGTTGTCAATTCTAGTCGTCCAACGGCTGGATATTGGAATCTGGTGATTACCATAAAGACTGAAATGCCTCTATTTCTTGTAAAACCTAATGGCTCCACCATTCACCACTAGTCACCGCTTCAAATCCAAGATCTAGAAAGGAAGACCTACAATCCATTCTAATATGTTTGAAAATCACTGATTTGGTTGTTTTGTGAACATCCACCATAAATACAATAGTCTAATTCACTAGGACCCACCCAACAGTGTCGAAATTTTTCCATATAGCCCAATGGTGAAGAATGCGAAGAACATGTGAGGAGAATGGTATAATAAAAATGGTTCATCAATCATTGGTGAATAATTCTTTTCCAATGATCTTGGGTCTTAGATGATAAATGTTAGAAACATGGAATGATCAAAAATAAATCGAATAAACAGTTTATTTCGATAAACAACCTCATAAAAAGGATCAATAAATCATATATCAAAGAATCGTATATAATAAAATTCTCAATAATTTAATCAGGGATGAAAACCCAAATTTATGATGCCTACCATGATTATGGAATGGTCACTGATTAGATTGATTTATTGTGTTTGTTGTCTACTGATTCACCTCAATCTGATCATCGGTCGTCGTATGATCTTGATCCACTAATTAAGAGCGATAAAAACTTCTCTCAACAATCCCAGGGTTATGTGCTTAACCCAATAAAATCTCCATAATAGGATATTTATAGAGGAAAAACAATTTAGGGAATTAAAGGAATGGATTAAATTGATTAATTAATTAATCCACTTAACGTACCCACCAATAGATGCCTTATCTGAATGTCTAGAACCAACCAAATTTATGTCGTACCTAGGGAAAACCCCACATTTAAAATTCAACCATAGTTTCAGGTATTTAATTTGAAAATATATATAGGTGATATTTTATTATTTCTAAAAAACTATGTTCTTGTGACATAAATATATTTAATTTTTTTATAAAATTAATTCTAGGATAACTAGGCCTCGGAATCATGATTTGTCACAGTGCCTAGATCCAAAAATATTTCATAAATTATTTCAATGTCCTGAAGGGAAAAAAGTCTCTAAAATATTTCTCCTAATTTTTTGAATTAACCAAAACCAAAAATGGTTAGCAAAAGACAATTCAAAAAATTAATAACCCCTATATAAATAAATACAACATTAATCTTGAAAACCATAATTAACTCAATATCCTCAAAATTAAATAATGTTCTAATATCAAAAGAAACATCATACACTTTAAAATAAATCATTAAAAAATCATTCTTCCCAATTAATTTTTCATGCAAAATTTCCTATTAAACCTAACAGTTACATATATCTCAACATATTGAAACATCTAACAAATATAATTAATCACTATGAAATATTTATGTAATTTCTCATATTTTCCAAGTATTATTTTATATTTAAATATTATATGTCATTATTAAGAGACCAAAAATGGAGAAGACATGACATTCCAAGGCCTGGTGAGCCCGGAATGGTGGTTTGAACTTTTTAGGTTAATTGAGTCAGTGTGTGTGCGCAGTTGTGGTAGTTTCCAAACGGATTCCTGAATTAAATATTTGAGGGAACCATTGTATCTGAGATGAAAAATTTACCTAAGAACAGGCCTAACCTCGACCGACGTAGGTCGAGGGAAAGAGATGATTTTAATATGTTTTTAGTAAAATAAAATAAAATAATTTGGAAAGTTTATTTTATTTTATTTGGAAGCATTCACTGCATCGTAATGACAGGGCAGTTGTTTCGATAATTACTTCCACACCATAATGATGTTGAAACAGAAATGCTAACACATTAATGTCACAACATGAAATAATCCTAAAAAATGTTCCCTCCTTTTAATGGGTTAATTGAATATTAAAAATGGGGACAAATTGAGAGAACTTCTTGGAGATTTAGAAATTCATCTCAGTGACGAACGAAATCGATCAAAATTGTGAATCATTGTGCCAATGGAGTTTGAGGATCTCGATGATGATGGGACTAGATTTACAACTTCAATGATCAATACATTATTGAGGTAGGGGTGGTGTTTTAAATTTCTTCATCTCCGTTATTTAATTAAACGACGAACGCAGATCAACCCATGAACTGGTTGACCCGCAAATCATTTTTCTAGTGCGATGGATTTTATATTTCAGGTTCTTTCATGGTATTTCTTTTTTCATGTTTAATGTTTTAAATTTCTCCATTCAAAATTTATAATGGGATCCAATTAACATCTTGAAGAATGATGGCATAGGTTCATTCCTCCTTTGTTGTTTTGTTTTCTTCCTCCATCTTCTTTCTGTTCTTCCCAGGGATATGATCGAGTAATCATTTCATGCCCTTTTCTTGGTGCAACTATCCCAAAATGGAGATCTGACATCATGATGACCCAGTGGAGGTGTGACGACGATAGTGATGGAAAAATCGACATGGTTCGATAGTTCTTGTTCTTCGATAATTCTTTGTGCGGGTAAATCGGTACATATTTTTGGGGCTTATCAGAGACCTGAAACCCATGGAAACGTCCTTGTAGTGTCGAGGTGACCTCAACCTTGGAGTTTCACGATGATCGGGTGGCTGGATTGAAGGTTGGTCATCACTTAAGGCGCGACGGCGAAGAACCTGTGTTTCTAGAAATTTCTAGAACACAAGGTGTGTATCCTGAAAAACATGATATGTGGGTCTAACTATGTGAAGGATAGGGTTCAGTGGTGCTTGAGGCGCTGACATGGTGTGTTCTCCCAAGAACACAATGTTTTGGTTCTTACGCTGGACTCAGCGTGTATCCTAGGTGGTACATGGGCACAGGGTTGGTACACGATCGTGTACTCCCCCATACGGCCAGACCAGGCTGGTAGCACAAACTAACCAGTGTACTTGTCACACGGGATAACACACAAGATTTGCAACTGTTTACGGGCACACAGACGCATACATGAAGTGAACCCCGGTTACTCGGACATGGCGTGTGGTTCATTCTACATGCTGTGTACTTGCTTTTCTATATGGTATGTTCTTCTGAATCAGGTAGTTCTACATGGGAAGTACCCAGAGTTGAGAGACACGTCGTGTAAACATTCTTCACATCATTTATATCCTGGAACATAGTTTGATCCTTCTTTTCTACCATTTATTGGAAAAGTTTTGTCTAGTTTGGAGCACCTTTTTCTCGTTCCCCTAAATGACATGTATCCTTTCCATTCACATGACTATGATCCCTTCAGTATGACTTCCCAAGATAGAGTTAGGTATCCCTCTAAGAGTCTTTGAGCGAGATCCTCTATCCAGTTTTGACCCTAGGTAGAGTCATGTATCGACATTACTATTTTTACCATAGGGCCTCGATCCTCTACTTAGCAGGTGAATCCAGATGAGTCACGGTATCCGCTAAAGACCTTTTAGTGATCCTCATCTTTGTATCGTGATCTTTCCTCACTCGGGAATGTGTTCTTCTGTGTAACAGCCGACGATTTCATAGTACGTTATTTCTTCAATGTAATTCAACAACTTGCACTACACGCAACACCGAGTTCAAGCGCACTAGGACTTACCAGACTAGTCATTAAAAAGAGGTTATGAATAGTATTAACTAAATTTTGAACTTTATATAGTCCTTATAATTTTAGACTCTATATTATGATTTTCTTAGACATAATGAAAAAAAATCATTTTTTTTAGATAAAAGACGTATTTTTATTAAAAAAATGTAATTTTAACACCTTTTAATGGCGAACCATTTTTAAATCCTATATTTGAAACTTTTATATATTCAATTTGACAAAATAAACTTATTTTTTAGAATCAGGACATAACAATTTAGTTTCAATAAATTTTTTGTGTTTTTCTGATAATTGTCATATTTGGGTGAATAGTGAAAAATAC
Organism: Viscum album; assembly: GCA_963277665.1. NCBI lineage: Eukaryota > Viridiplantae > Streptophyta > Magnoliopsida > Santalales > Viscaceae > Viscum > Viscum album. The sequence continues at coordinate 679,774,835 of OY728139.1, read as the reverse complement.
TATATTTTAACTGAGAACAACTTTTATAATAAAAATAATTTTTCGTGTTAAATTATACATTTTCATGGTTTGGAAATATAAATAGATTATATTTTCACCATTTAATCCAATTTTAATCATTGGAAATAATTTCACTTTGAAATTGAATATAAACAAGTATCAATCTTTTATTAGTTATTATTTCTTAAAAACACGCTTTTTGGTTTTGACAACAGGAATTAATTTTAAATTAATAAATTAATAATCTATGTTTTGAATATGGTAAAATAGACTTAATTTTTCAATTCAGAATATCAAAATTAGCTTAGGGTGAAATTTTGGTTTTTTTTTTAAAACATTCAATTTTTGATTAATATTGAAAAACACTGAGTAATAGTTTAAAATCAAATTTTTATTTAAATAATTAATTATTTTATTTAAATTTATTTTTGGTCAAAATAGATACATAATAACTATATATGTTCAATGTAATTCAATGGAATAATGTTTTATAACAATATTAGATATATAAAATTTTATTGAACTTTTCACCCTCTTTTACGCACCTCCTAGTAGCATTTGCAAATTTACATAAAACATAATTTTACCGCTTCTCTGAGTTAAATTTAAAAAATTTGAGAGAAACATTTGATATCAAAAAGTAAAATTTGGTTGAATAAGATGAAAATATTTTTTGGTGAATAGTAACTTTTTACTTTTATTTACCACAGTTAAGAGTAAATAGGATAATTAATGGTAAAAATGATATTATTATTACCCTAAAACATGTCCAAATTCTACTGGATAAGTGTAATTCCACCAAAGAAAACATAGGAATAAAATATGAACCTTTTTTGTCCACTGGGATCAGATTAAGACATTTATTATTATTTAATTCAAAGAATTGTTAAAAGTGTTAAATTCAAAGTTTAATAACTAAACCATTTTTAATATAGGTTTATACATAAGATAAATTAGACTATAAATATTAATTAGAAACATAAAACGATTTCCTACAGAATGGTATTTTATTTATAATTTTTGGACATTAAATAATTGAATTTACCTATGACACAATGATGGTGAAGTAATTACCGTATTAATGAAAGATTAAAATAATTTATATTATAAATATCCAAATAAATGTAATTTGAGACTTTCCAAGAATTCCAATAATTTTATAGGTTAATATGATATGTATGGTTTGGTTAGAGGAATTGTTTTTGATGTAATAATGTTGTTTGGAATTTATCAAAAGCAAAATACCAAATAGTGTCAAAATTGACATAAAAGAGTTTTTAAATTATATATTATATTATTAATTGATATAATTGTCCTAAAAATCTATGGATAGGCCAAAAAACTTATATAATATTTTATATGACATTAATGAACCACTTGTTGTTCGATTGGCATTTTATAGTATGTTTATTAACCATATAATATAAAAATACATAGAGACATGGTAAATGTCAAACTATTTAACTAATAATTAAATCTAAAAGATAAGGTTAATATGGTGACCTAAACCTATCTAAAACCTATTGATTGAATTTTTTTTGACCCATCCCCACCTTAGACTCTAAATAAATCATTTTTGAGCCATTAAAACCGAAAATGATTTTATTATAAAATAATAATTCAATATTTTCCTAATTTTACCATCACCTCTCTTATAAAAGGGCACTTCCCCTTCTCTCAAATTCACACCTTCAAAGCCATTTGGATTGGAAAAACCTTACCCAAATATCCTCCCAAGTTTCTTCCCTTAATCCTAGAGGCCTTCCTATGGTAATAAAGTCAACCTATGGATCCTTTTTGATAAAATCAAATGGAAGAACCCGAAAAAGAGGTAAATATTTCATCACCTCTATCAAGTTCTATTCTTCTTCCACATCTTCTTTATTTGTTGTTTCCATTATAAAATAATAACTCCAATAACTTGTATATAATCTAATGTTATTATAAAAATGGTACAACCATATTGATTATTCTATATATCCTATAAATGACAAAGTCACCATTCGTGCGTACGTACGGATTACCGTCTCCACGTCGTGGTGTAGTTTGTTATTCAAACACTTCATTATTTGGATGGCTATAATAATGAGTATAACTAATGTAAATAATAAATATAAAATGTTAATTATTCTGTATAAATGATATACCATCCAGTTACATACTATTTCTCCATCAACATAATGATATTGTCGCTCGTACGTACGTACGGATTATCGTCTCCACAACGCAATGAGCTTCATTTCCACGTTCACAATTCAACGATGATTATAAAATATATATCATTAATAAGTATGTAATATATGAAATAATAATTCTACAGAAGATATATATATATATATATGTTAATGTACTTACATATATCTTATTCACTTAGTACCGTTCAATACGATATGAAAATGGAAACAGCGTTTATGCGTATGTACGGCCTACCGTCTCCGTAAACAGTTTTTTCCATTTCATATAAATGTCTATTATAATAATTTATATTCAAAATATATATGATGTTTGATATTATGAAAGTATTAAAATCATGATCTTAGTGATACAATCAACAGTAACAAGTTACAACATGTATGATAAAGAAATCGATTATTAAGTGAAATGTTAATTTGACATGGAAGTAATTATTAAATGAGAAGTATAAAGTCATAAAAGAATAAATTATGATATCATAAATATTAATATGGTTCTAGAATAATTTAATAACATACTACGGTCTTTATACAAGAGTTCAAACATACCCTCGACTAAAGGAAAGTACAAGGTAAAGGGTTTCTTTTCTCACTTTTAATTCCGTGAGATTTCCATTGTTCACCACTTATTTATTGCATGTGGTGTATTGTGTACTTCCATTTGATATATATTATCATGATTCTTTTTATATTCATGATATTATATGATTCATTTGGTTTTTATTGACTATTGTTCATATGACTCGATTGATTACAATGAGGTAATGGTTATTTCTACAATCTCTTTACTTATCCAATGTTGTTAATATGTAAGTATCTACTGGGAAATACTTATTATACATGACCATGTTTTATAAAAGTGTTCTCAAAGGTATTATTTTTATGGTACACTTTTACTAAAACATCATTTTAAATGTTTTAAAGATTTATTCTTTTAAACCTTTCTCATTAATGTCCATGTTTTCAAAATGATTTTAAGAATTTAGTTATATGGACATGAATGTTTTAAAATGTTAATTACATTCAATAGTTTCAAAGTGTTATGAGATAAATTGACTCAAAACTCTCTTTTAAATGACTTATTTTATTAATTGTGTGAATTTTAAATCATTTCATGAGAAACTTATATTTCTCTCAAATATTTTTACTGATCATTTTCAACTATGCCAACATCCTTTACAGTATATTATTCTTGATCGAGGTTGATTTATTTTAATCAAATAATCCTTATTGTATTGAATGAGTTATGATATGTTTTACTATGGATGGGATATTTTTATTCCATTCATGGTTTATGGTTAAATTATTGGCATTTCGTATGCTAGTTTTAACAAAAATATTTATGTTATATTTCAACCTTTTCTTAAGATGAATGTATTCGACTAGTCAGTTCCGGGATGGGGACTGGTAAAAGTATGCCCTATGGGTTGGGGTCCAGTTACAGCAGACCCTTGGGGTTGGAGTCCAGTTATAGAGGCTTTCTAGGTTGGAGTCCTTTTACAGAGGGTCTCTGGGTTGGAGTCCGGTTACCGAGGCTCTCTGGGATGGAGTCCAGTTACAGAGGCTCTCCGGGTTGGGATCCAGTTACAGTTATCCCTTAGATCTTGGTTCGAGGACATGACACAGAAATTAATGTCCTGAATTATGCATTCCATAATTATGAATGTGGCTATTGATATTCCATTTGATTATTCTTCTAGTATAATATCCATGTGAATAAGTAAATGGAATTATTTTATTTTATCTTTTCCATATTATGCTGAAGTTTAAGTTTAAAAGGATTTTGTTTTAGTCTTATGCATTGCCTTAAATTTTTAAGCTTATTTATGAATGTTTCCGCTATATTGTAATCCTTACTAAGCATCTGAGCTCACCCATTTCTTTGTTTTAATTTTCCTAGGATTCCCAGAAGTGTGTTATGATTGATAAGAAGGGTAAAGCAAGGGGATTAATGGAATTCTCAAAAGATAATTTAGGTTGTGTTTTATTTTATAAAGTGTAATGTAATGTTCATGTATGTAATCTATTTTCCAAAACTGCTAAACTGATCGGTCTTTCGGGACTTGATTCCTTGTAATCATGCCAATATATTAAAATTATGCACTTACTCTAGGTAGCTGGGGTTGGAGTGTTATAGTTGGTATCATAGAAAGTTTAGCAATAACCTTGAAAACTATATTAAAAAAACTCTGATTAAGGAACATTACCCTAAGATATTATTTGAGAATTAGTATAGAAGAACTTCCTAGAATTTTGGAAATGTAGATATTTTTTGAGTTTTCCAAGCAATACATACCAGTCTGGATACGAGCAGTTAGAGGCGGCTCTGGCACATCTGTACCTAGGGGTAAAACATAAAAACAATGCTTTGAGCTAGACTCAAACGAGAATTGGTGCACGACAATGGGCCTTGCTGCACTATTGGTTATAACACTCATTGGGGATATGCTTAGGATAATTATAATTTACATTACAAACCATTGTGAAGGATTTATGAGTATAAACATACTAAAAGAAAACATTTTTATGATTATGGATTATATCCCTAAACTGTTCAATTTATATTAGTTATTTTACAAGTTTATAATTATTCATTGCGATTCATAAACTGACTTAGTGTATGGAATTTTTTAGAAATGGCGCCCAGTAGAAGAAATGAGAACTCCAACAATATGTATAATCCAAAGTGTAAGAAGGATCATTTCTTTCATGGTATTAAGCCTAAATTTAGAAGGGAAACAGTCTCCAATGTATTCTCAACATATAAAGATATAATATCATGTGTTCATAAGATAAGTAAAGAATTATCTGATTCCTATGGCTTTTAAGGGAAGCAAGAGAAGAAAATGATGGTAGAGAGAATAATAGATAAAGATAAGAGGGGAAAGAAGGATTTTCCCATATGTGATAAATGTGGAAAGAATCACCTTGGTAAATGCTTGAAGGGAATGGGAGTTTGTTATAAGTGTGGAGAAAAAGGACACCAAGTACGTGATTTCAAGGGTAAGAAAAATGTTTTAAATGTAAAATGCTTCATCTACAAGGCATTGGGAAACTACACAAATCAATGTCCCGGTCATTAGAGTATACCTAAAATGATGCTATTGGATAATAATCAAGTTATGATAATATCTCAGATGAAAAATTAATGACTAGTGTTCTTATGTTGTTATTATAGAATTATTTAATTTGAGTATTGTATCAACAATATATTGGTTATATGAATTATGGAGATAAATAAGGATTGTACTAATGTACTTTTTTATAGATGATTTGAGATTATATGGTTCTAAGAAATGTGACTTAATAGTAAGCTACACATTTTGGAAAATAAATGGTTGAAGGAAAGGTAATCCTTAATATGGTCTTGATAATGAGGTTGTGATTTTGGAATTAGAGATGATTGATTTGGATAAATTATATAGGATATTCTTGACTTCCTTGGAACTGATTAATAGTTTGTTTATTTCATCATTGTTGAATTATTCAAAAAATTTGGATATAAGTAATATATCCAATTTTATATAAATAATAAGGGAGAATGAATGTAATCAATAAGGTTTTATGGTAAATTAGGGTGTTACCATGTTTTAAAAGAATACATGATGAAGGTGTTCACATGTTATTACATGGAAAAAACGAACTTCATTATGTTAAACTTCCTTATAAATTTTGGATTTTGAGTTTGGATAGACGTATTTTGGACAAGTATAAAGGTTAGAATGGATTAAGATTGAAATTGGATACAATTATTAAGTTTATTTTTAGATTTTCATAAAAAAGAGAACCCAGAGGTCGGGCGACAACTAGTTCCATCTGACAAGGCCGCGAGACATGAACCTGCAACTAAAGGGTGACAAGGGTGCATCACCTACCACTGGCCTACGTGATGTCCTAGATTGTATAATGTAGTTTCTTTTTTAAAAATTTCGGATATCTGAATTATTAATTCATTATTTTTGGAACCCTATACAATTAAGATAAATAGAATTTTTTTTGAAATCTTTTGGAGTGAGAGATGAGGTTTCGGTAGGAATTAGTTGAAGGAAGAAACACTTATTTTCAAATATATATATATATATATTCAATATTACTCTATGAATAAATTATTTATTAAAATTTAGGGAAGAGATATTAAAACAAAAAAAATTATCCTAAAACCTTCTGTCTTATTGAACTGATGATATTTTAAATAATCATAGATCGATGGCTTTGTGGCCCTCAATTGTACAGTTGATTGTGATTGATGACCTCAATCACTCCCTATAAATATTTATTTTTTTCTTCCAAATATGTGTCTCTAATTTCCACCAATGTTCTCCTAATCGAGATCATAATTTCATGGTGACTTTTTCATTTCCCTTTCCCTCTTATTAAGATTAAATTTTATTTACCCAATATCTGATGTGGGTTTTCCCAAAAAGGTATTTTCTATTTTCAACATTTTATTTTAGAAGAACAATTTCAAATTGTGAGGACACAATTTATTGAAGGAGGGAATAATGTAACACCCCCTGATTTCATAGTACGTTATTTCTTTAATGTAATTCAATAACTTTCACTACACGCAACACCTAGTTCAAGCGCACCACGACTTACCAAACTAGCCGTTCAAAAGATTTTATGAATATTATTAACTAAAATTTAAACTTTATATAGTCCTTATAATTTTAGAATCCATATTATGAGTTTGTTATACACAATGAAAAAAACAAATTCATGTTTTTTTCAGATAAAATAAGTATTTTTTAAAAAATATGCAATTTTACCGCCTTTTAATGGTGAACCGTTTTTAAATAAAATATTTGTAACTTTTATATATTAAATTTTACAAAATAAACTTCTTATTTAGAATCAGGACATAATAATTTAGTTTTTATGAATTTTTGATGTTTTTCTGATAACTTTCATATTTGGGTGAATAGTAAAAAATACAATATTTTAACTGAGAACAACTGTTTTAATCAAAATAATTTGTATTGTTAAATTATAAATTTTAATTTTTTGGAATAATAAATAGATTATATTTTTCCCATTTAATCCAATGTTAATCATTTGAAATAATTTCACTTTGAAATTGAACATAAAGAAGTATCAATATTTTTTTAGTTATTTTTTCGTAAAAACACGCTTTTTTGGTTTTGAAAACAGGAATTAATTTTAAATTAATAAATGAAACTTATATGTTTTTAATATGGTAAAATAGACTTAATTTTTGAATTCATAATATCAAAATTATCTTAGGGTAAAATTTTGGTATTTTTCTAAAAACTTTCAATTTTTAATGAATAGTGAAAACACTGAGTTATAGTTTAAATCCAAATTTTTATTTAAATAATTAATTATTTTATTTAAATTTATTTTAGCTCAAAATAGATACATAATACTTATATATGTTCAATGTAATTCATTGGAGTAATTTTCTAATAATATTAGATATATAAAATTTTATTGAACTTTTCGCCGTCTTTTACCCACCTCATCGGAGCATTTGCAAATTTACATAAAACATGATTTTACCAATTATGTGAGTTGAATTTCAAAAATCCTAGAGACATGGTTGATATCAGTAGGTAAAATGTGGTTCAATAAGATGAAATGTTTCTTGGTGAATAGTAACTTTTTACTTTTATTTACCACGGTTAAAACTAAATAGGATAATTAAAGGTGAAAATGATATTATTATTACCCTAAAACATGTAATAATTCTATTTCATAAGTGTAATTAGACCAAAAACAACCTTAGGAATAAAATATGAACATCTTTTGTCCACTTGGATTATATGAGGAAATTTATTATTATTTAATCCAAAGAATAGTTAAAAGTGTTAAATTCAATGTTTAATAACCAAACCATTTTTAATATAGGGTTATACATAAGATAAATTGGACTATATATATTTATTAGAAATACAAAAATATTTCCTACATAATGATATTTTATTTATAATTTTTAGAAATTAAATAATTAAATTTATTTATGACACAATGATGATGCAATATTTACCGTATTAATGAAAGATAAAGATAATTGATATTATAAATATCCAAATAAATTTAATTTGAGACTTATTATTAATTAAACTAATTTTCTAGGTTAATATTACATGTTAGGGTTGGTTAGATGAATTTTTTCGAAGTAATAATGCTGTTATGAATTTAACAAAAATCAAATACCAAATAGTCTCAAAATTGATATAAAAGAGTTTTTAAAACAAATATTATATTATTAATTGATAAAATAGTCCTAAAATCGAAGGATAGGAAAAAGATTATATAATAATATATATGTCATTAATGAACCACGGTGGGTTCTATTGGAATTTTATAGTATGTTTATTAATCATATCATATAAAAAGAAAAAGAGACATGGTAAATGTCAAACTATTTTACTAAGAGTTAAATCTAAAAGATAAGGTTAATATGGTGAAATAAACCAATCTAAAACCCATTGGTTGCGATTTTGTCGACCCATCACCACCTTATCCTCTAAATAAATCATTTTAGATCCATTAGAAACAGAAAATGTTTTTATTATAAAATAATATTTCAAGCTTTTCTTAAAGTGACCCTCACCTCTCTTATAAAAGGGAACTTCCCATTCTCTAAAATTATCACCTTAGAAGCCGTTTGGATCAGCCAAACCCAACCCATATTTCCTCCCAAATTTCCTCTCTTCATCCTATAGGCCTTCCTATGGTCATAAATCCAACATATGGAGCCCTTTTGATCAAATCAAAAGGAAGAACCCAAAGAAGAGGTAAATATTTCATTACCTCTTTCAAGTTCTTTTCTTCTTCCACTTCCTCTTTATTTGTTGTTTCCATTCTAAAATAATAAATCCAGTATCTTCTATATATTGTGATGTTATTATAAAAATGGTAAAACCATATTCATTATTCTATACATCCTATAAATGACAAAGTCACCATACGTGCGAACATACGGATTACTGTCTCCACATCGTGGTGTAGTTTGTTATCCAAACACTTCATTATTTGGATGGGTATAATAATGATTATAAATGATGTAAATAAAAAATATATCATGTTAATTATTCTATATATATGATATACCATCCAATTACAAATTATTTCTCCATCAATATAATTATATTGTCGCTCGTACGTATGTACGGATTACTGTCTCCACGAAGCGATGAGATTTATTTCCACATTCACCATTCAATGATGATTATAAAATATATATCATTAATAACTATGAAATATATGGAATAATAATTCTACTGTAGATATAAATATATATATTTATGTACTTACATATATCTTATTCACTTAGTATCGTTCAATAGGATATGAAAACGGAAACAACATTTATGCGTACGTTCGGCCTACCGTCTCCATAAATGTTTTTTTCCATTTCATATATATGTGTATAATACATATTTATATTCTATATATATATATGATTTTTTATATTCTATAAGTATTTAAATTATGATCTAAGTGATACAGTCAATAATAACAAGTTAAAACACGTACGATAAAGAAAGCGATTATTACCCGAAATTTTAATTTAGCATGGAAGTTGTTATTATATGGAAAGTTTAAAGTCATAAATGAATCATTTATGATATCATAAATATTAATACTATTCTATAAGAATTTAATAACATACTATGGTCCTTATACAGAAGGATAAACGTACCCTCGACTAAAGGAAAGTACAAGGTAAGGGTTTCTTATATCACTTTTAATTCTCTAAGATTTCCATTGTTCACCACATATTTATTGCATGTGGTGTATTGTGTACAACCATTAGATATATAATTTCATGATTATCTTTATATTCATGATATTATGTGATTCATTTGGTGGTTATTAACGATTTTTCATATGACTCGATTGATTACAATGAGGTAAGGTTTAATTCTACAATCTCTTTACCTATCCGAGGTAGTTAATACATAAGTATCTACTGGGAAATATTTATTATACATGTCTATGTTTCATAAAGGATTTTTCCAAGGGATTATTTATAAGGGACTCTTTTACTAAAACATCATTATAAATGTTTTAAATATTTATTCTTTTAAACCTTTCTCATTAATGTCCATGTTTTCAAAAAAAAATTAAGGATTTATTTATATGGACATGAATGTTTTCAAATGTTAATTTCTTTAAATAGATTCAAAGTGGTATGGGATGCTTTTACTCAAAACTAACATTTAAATGAATTCCTTTATAAATTTTGTTAATTTTATATGATTTCATGAAAAAGGGATATTTCTCTCAATGATTTTTACTGATCATTTTCAACTATGTCAGCATCCTTTACGGGTTATTATTCTTGACCAAGGGTGATTTATTATAATAAAATATTCCATATTTTATTGAATGAGTTAGGATATGTTTTACTGTGGATGTGATATTTTTATACCATTCATGTTTTATGGTTAAAATATTGACATTTCATATTCTAGTTTTAATACGATTGTTTATGTTATATTTCACATTTTCTTAAGATTAATTTATTGGACTAGTATGTTACGGGTTGGGCATCGCTAAAAGTAAGCCCTCCAGGTTGGGGTCCGGTTACAGCAGACCCTTCGGGATGGAGTCTGGTTACATAGGCTCTCTGGGTTGGAGTCCCGTTACAGAGGCTCTCTGGGTTGGAGTCTGGTTACAAAGGCTCTCTGGGATGGAGTCTAGTTATAGAGGCTCTCCGGGTTGGGGTCTGGTTACAGTTATCCCCTAGGTCTTGGTATGAGGCCTTGACAAAGAATTTAATGTTTGAAATTATGTATTCCATCATTATTAAAGTGGATATTGATATTGCATGTGATTATTTGACTAGTATAATATCCATGTGAATAAGTAAATGGAATTATTTTATTTTATCGTTTCCAAATTATGCTGATGTTTATGTTTAAAAATCATTTGTTTTAGTCTTATGCATTTTCATAAATGTTTAAGCTTATTTATGAAAGATCTCGCTATATTGTTATCCTTACCGTGCATCTGAGCTCACCCATTTCTATGTTTTAATTTTCCCAGGATTCCAAGAAGTGTCTTATGGTTGATAAGTTCGGTTAATCTAGGGGATTAATGGAGTTCTAAAAGGGTCATTTATGTTGTGTTTTATTTTCTAATTTGTCATGTAACATTCATGAATGTAATCATTTTTCGAAGACTACTAAACTGATCTGTCTTTCAGGACTTGATTCTTTTTAATAATTCCAATGTATTAAAATAATGCACTAACTCTGGGTAACTAGGGTTGTGGCATTACATCCCGAAATGAGTGTCTCTTCCAATTATATCTCTTCCTAACAAACATTTTTTCTCATACAGACGTTATTAGAGCTATCAGACTCTTGGAGTGAGGTCTCCAGAATGGGTGCTTTGTGAAACCATCAAACTAAATCCCTAGTAGGGGTATGCGGTCATGTGGCTTGTCTCTAGACTATGGGTATGGGTTTTAAGTATGTCTGGATTATATTTCTACTATTATATGTTCAATAGAAATATATTGTGTAGTGATGACTGTACCTTTCCATTGTGTATTTATTTGTGGTTTTTCGGGTCCCCGACTGAGTATTGTTATACTCACCACTACACGGTCTTTGCCCGCATGTGTCATATCTTGTACAGACAAGCGGCATTTTGATAGAGTATAGGGTAGACTAAGACCATACCTAGATTTCTGAGTTCCCTACAGGTTGTGGTGTTCCTACGGCTTCAAGTAGAACTCCCAGTACCTCGTTTTGATTCAAGGTTGGACTTTGTAGTTTTTAGACTCTCTTGTTGTTGGTGGGCTTCTTTTCTAGCCCAGTTTACTTTCCACACTTTACTTTCGTTGTACTCTGTTGTTTGGGTTTAGTTGCATGCATGCATTTGGTTCCTTAATGGTATTTTCATTTCAAAATTTTTGGATTTGGATATGTGTGTGTGTTTACAAGTACATAGTCAATGCATCTCATGTTAGTAATATGCATACTCGGTGCTATTCACCAGCCCCTGGCCTATTATAGTCGGGCTTGGGGAGTCGCGACGCCGGCCCCCCTGGGATGGGTTGTGATATAGTGGTATTTAAGGTGGTTGGTTCTACCATATGACCAAGAGACATTGAGGTTGGTTTGGGGGAAACAATGTTAAGTGTTTCGAGCTCATATTTCAGGCCAGAGACTCTAGTGTTGGTGCAGGCGGCCAAGGTATCCATACACCAGGACTCTAATAACCTTCTTTCTATCTCAGTACTTGAAAATGATTTTTGCAGGGAAATAAGAGAATGGTACATGCATCATATAGGAATGGGTTGTGTTCTCCATGTCCATTATGTTATCTATATAGATATACTCATAAACCGTGGTACATTTTGTTTCCTTACGAGATGCCTCTGTGATGCATACATGCTAGGATTCAACAGCATGATCACAAGGATGACCCTCTTAGTGATGAGGATTCGATACAGGGACCAATTCCCTAGAAATTACCTCTTGGTGTTGCACCAGCTATACCACCACTGGCGAAGCAGCCTGTGGTACCTGCAGTACCGATAGATGATGGGAATAGGTTGAGCACCCTTCATGAGTTCCAGAGATAGAGACTCCTCATGTTCCGAGGAAAGCTTGACCCTCAGGCGGCTGAGGACTGTCTTGAGGAAGTGACTAGATTTTTCCGTCTAGTGAGAATACTGATGGACCAGATGGTGATACTAGGAGCGATCCTTCTTTAGGGTTTAGTGGGAAGATGGTGGAGTCTGACCATGAAGACTCATGATGAAGAGACTCTTTTGTGGATAGTGTTTGAGTGACTCTTTAGGGAGGAGTTATCTCTGGTTATGTTGAGGGAGGTACGTGTCCAGAAGCTTCTTCAGCTCCAACAAGGTAGTTTGACGGTGGCTGACTATTCCTCGAGGTTCACCACCCTCACTAAGTACTCAATGGATATGGTCAGGGATTAGTACTTCAGATCTTATAACTTTGAGTGATTTCTGCGATGGGACATCCGATCTAGTTTCATGCCTCAATTTATTTCAACTTATGTTGGAGTGCTCGAGCGTGCCTTGGTGAGTGAGAGATTCTTAGCGGAGCAGAGACCACCGAAGACAATCAGCAGCTGGCAGAGAAGTGCGGAGACCTCATTAGTAGGGAGTCGATGTCTAGCATAGGGATTATGAAATAGGAGACGTTACCGAAGGACCTAGGACAAGATATCGACAGTCTGGGGATCTTAGGCTAGATCTAGACAGCCTAGGGAAAGGTGGTGCTACTCGTGCAATGGTAGAGTACATATCAATAAAGATTTTCCAACCCATTGAGCTTCTGACAGTGAATTGGTTGATGGACAACCGATGTAGAGGTAGAGAGTGGAGTAGACAGACCCACCAACCAGCAGACATGGTAGAGGAGCAGAGAGAGATGTAGGTGGTGGAAGACACTTCGATCTACTCCCACCACCACCCTCATGAGGTGTTTCCCCAGGCTCAGGGAGTTGGGGGATAGGGTTAGGTACAGTTGCATGAGGTTTAGGCGTACGACCCAAGGACCCCAAAGATGATCTAAGGTACAGTCTATGTCTTTTATACCTTAGTTTCTACACTTATAGACATGGTTTCCAGTCATTACTTCCTCACCACATGTCTTGGGAAAAACCTTGAGATTATGGTAGATTCGTTGACTCGACAATTATGCTTGGAGACACCAATAGGAGCAGAATTGATGATAACGTACCTTTTCATACAGTGAAATCATACCCATAGAAGCGAGAGTTTTGGTTGCAACCTCTTGGTGGCAGCGTCGAGGCCTTACAACATCATTCTTGGTATGGATAGGATATCTTCAGTCCATGCCCAGATTGACTACATTAGGTGAAGAGTGTGATGTGTCTGTAGTGATGGGACGAGGTTTTCCTTTTTTGGTGAAAAGGAGACCCAAGTAGCACAGAATGGGCACATACATAAGAGGGTGCAGTCGATCACTAATAAGTTTTCTAGACTTTCCCTCGAAGCTGTAGATGTAGTGATCTTCTAGTTCCCAGTAGTAGTGGGGGTGTACGAGGAAGATTTTACTAAATATGTTCTTGGACTCCCTCCCCACTAGGATATCAAATTATACATCGTTACACACCCCGGTACGGCACCAATATCTTCACCAGCATATCGGATGGCTCATGCAGATCTGTGTGAGTTGAGGGTGAAGTTAGAGGATTTGTAGAGAAAGGGTTTCTTAAGACCCTGTTTTTCACCTTGGGTGGCCCCAGTTTTGTTTTCCAAGAAGGAAGATGGGAGTTTGAGTTTTTGCATGGATTAATAGCTCATAAACTAGGTGATAGTGAAGAAAAAGTATCCATTGCTGAGGATCACCAACCTATTTGATCAACTAAGAGGGGCACAATGGATCTTGCAGGATGACATTTTGTCAGGTTACCACCAGTTATGAGTACGAGATGAGGATATATCGAAGATGGAATTCATAAGTATCTACAATCACTATGAGTACATGGTGATGTCTTTCGGCGTGAAGAATGCCCCCACAGTGTTCATTGGACTTCAGATCTTCCAGCTGTATATAGACTGGTTCATATTGGTCTTCATCAATGACATTCTTGTGAACTGGGCATCAGAGGAGGAGCACGCAAGACACCAACAGATGGTTCTTGATGTACGCCAAGAGCACTATATTTAGGGGAAGATCTCTAAGTTCATGTTCTGGATTTAGGAGGTCCACTTTCTGGGACACGTCATCTCAGCTGATGGAGTAGCTGTCGACCCAAACAAGGTAGAGGCATTTTTAGCATGGGAGCCACCCCGAAGAATGATGGTGGTGTGGAAATTCCTTGGGTTGGCTGGATATTACCAGAGATCCACTCCTAATTTCTCCTAGATATCATCACTGATGAAATCCTTGAACATGAAGGCTAAACCCTTCATGTGGATGGAGAAGTTCCAGTAGGATTTTGAGTAGTTAAGGAAGAGTTTGAAGAGCACCCCAATTTTGAGATTTTCAGAGGAGGGTGTCGAGTACGTAGTTTTCTAGAACGCATTTGGGACCAGGATTTGTTTTGTCTTGATATAAAGATAGGTAGTGACTGTTTATGGTTTTCACCAGCTTAGGCCACATGAGAAGAACTATGAAACATATGATCTTTATTTGGCACCCTTAGTCTTTGCGCTGAAGACTTGGCGACACTACCTTATGGGTGAGTGGTTTATCATCTACTCTGACCACAAGAGCCTCATGTATATATTCTTGCAGAAGGATCTAAATCTGAGATAGGGGCGTTGGATTTATTTCTTCCAGTACTATGATTTCGAGATCATCTATACTCTAGGGAAGGGGAACAAGGTGGATGATGCTCTTATAAGGAGATCAAGCTCACAGTTGTTGAGTGAGGTGACAAACCAATTTTCCTCATTACATTTATCCTTCGTGGATAGAGAGGATGCATCTTACCTTTATTCAATGGTTTCCACCCCTCCACTATAATAGAGAGTTAGGGAGGCACAACTTGGGGATGTCAGCTGTGAGGTTTTATGTGCTCAGTTATCCTTAGGGCATTCCCCTGATGGATATTCGCAAGGTGGGGAGCATTTAGTTCTTTTCAGATGATGCACTATTATACCAGTGGCGTTTTGGGGGAGGTCCTGAGGGAGTTTCATACACCCCCTATGCTGTATATCCTAGAGTGGTGAAGATGTACCAGGATCCATGACGACGGTTCTGGTGGTCAGGCATGAAGAGGGCAGTAGCAGGGTTTGTTTATTGATGCATTACATGCCAGCATGTGAAGGCTGAGCACTAGGTTCCAGCAATATTATCTCATACCCTGGATGTGCCAGAATGTATGTGGTAGGAATATCAATGGACTTCATGATGGGCTTACAACGGAAATACATGGGGCACAATTTTATCTGGGTGATAGTTGATTGCCTCCAAAAATCTTCCCACTCCCTAGCTATCAGGGAGCAGAGCTCTGTAGAAAGCATGGGATGCCTCTATGTGCAGGATATTGTTCGGCTTCATGGAGTTCCATCGACAATAGTCTTGGGTCGAGATTCCAACTTCACATATTGGTTATGGAAGGGATTGAATGAGGCTTTCGGGACATAGCTACGCTTGAGCACAACGTTCCATCCCCATAAATATGGTCCGATAGAGAGGAACATTCAAGATGTGGAGGATATGTTGTGGGCCTATATCTTGGACTTTGGTCACAGTTGGGAGGACCACCTACCACTGGTGGAGTTTGCGAACAATAATAGCTACCCCTCCACCATTGGTATGGAACTTTTTTAGGCATTATATGGGAGACGATGTTGGTCACCGATTTACCAGACTGACCCTGGAGAGTCAACAAATATGGGTCCAAAGTTGGTGTGATCTACCATCGAGAGGGTGTAGATAATCTGGGAGTATATGAAGATTGCACATAGTCGACATAAGTCTTATACTGACAAATTAAGGAGACCTTTGAAGTTTGAGGAGGGGGACCATGTCTTCTTTAAGGTCTCTCCTTGAGGAGAGTTTCAAATATTTGTTCGAGGTGGAAAATTGTCTCCGAGTTTCATTGGCCATTTTCAGATACTGCAAAGAGTTGGTGAGGTGGTGTACTGCCTATATCTACAGCCACATTTTCACCGAGTACATGATGTTTTTCACATGTTGTAGTTGAGGAGGTACGTGCATGACCCATCGCACGTCATTGACTGGGGTGAGTAGTACATCTAGGATGGATTTACCTTTGCTGAGTACCTAGTAGAGATTGAAGATCGGAAGGGGAGGATCCTTCATGAGAAATCGATTCCCTTGGTGTGCATTCGGTGGATGCATAGAAATACTCATGAGAGCACGTGGAAGTGGGAGGCTCAGATCTATGCCCAGTACCCACATCTTTTTTAGAAGCCTTGTGTTCTGGATTTTCAGGACATAAATCTCTTAGGTGGAGAGAATGTAATATCTCAAATTTTCCGAGTGTTATTTTTAAATCGTATATAGAATTATTACGAGACCAATCAAGAATACAACTCATCATTTTGAGGCCCGAGGGGCCCGAAATTGTCGTTTGAACTTTTTAAGGTAAGTGAGTCGGTGTGTGTGCACGGTTGTGGCAGTTTCCAATCAGATGCCCAGATTAAAAATCTGAGGGCACCATTGCATCAAGGACAACAAATTCACCTAAGAATATTCCTATCATTGATGGAGGTGGGTCGTGGGAAAAAGTGCATTTTTTAATGTTTTTTAGTAAAATAAAATAAAATAATTTGCATAGTTCATTTTATTTTATTTAGAAACATTCGCTACAGTGCAACGATGGATAAGTTGTTTAGATAATTAATGCCATTCCATAATGACTCTGAAATAGCTATGATGACACATTAATGTCAAAGTGTGACGGAACACTAAAACTTGTTCTCTCCTGTTAATGGGTTAATAGAATATTAGACGTGGGGATAAATTGAGGGAAATTCTTAGAGCTTTGGAAAGTCCTATCAACGATGGGAAACATCGATCAAAAGTGTGAATAGTTGTGCCAACGGAGTTGAAGGATCTCAAAAATGACGGCAGCAAGTTTCCTTTGTCATTGATCGATCCTTTCTCGAGGTAGTGGTGGTGTTTTATATTACTTCTACTACTTTATTTAATTAAATTATGAATGCGGATCAACCCAGGATCTGGTTGACCCAGGCATCGTCGTTCTAGTGGGAGGGATTTTATATTTTGGTTTCATTCATGGGATTTATTTTTTCATGTTTAATGTTTTAATTTTCCGCATTCAAATTTTCTGGCAAGAGAAGATTAAAGTCGTGACGAATGATGGAGTAGGTTCATTCCGGTTTTGTTGTTTTTTTGTTTATCCTCCCTCTTCGTCACGTTATTCACAGGGATATGAGCGAGTAATCCTTATGTTCCCATTTCTTGGTGCAACAATCCCAAAATAGAGATTCGACATCGTGGTGAACCAGCAATGGTGCAACGATGATAGGGGCGGATGAATTGACATGGTTCAGGAGTTCTTTTTCTTCGAGTGTTCATCTA
This sequence comes from Viscum album, assembly GCA_963277665.1. Lineage (NCBI taxonomy): Eukaryota > Viridiplantae > Streptophyta > Magnoliopsida > Santalales > Viscaceae > Viscum > Viscum album. The sequence continues at coordinate 679,756,642 of OY728139.1, read as the reverse complement.
GTAAATTGGTACATGTTTTCGGGGATGAACGAATACCCGAACCCCATCTAAATGGAATTTCAGTGTCGGGGTGACCTCATCCTTGGAGTTTCGCGATTATCGGGTGGCCGGATCGAAGGTGGGACATCAATGGAGGCCCGACGATGAAGAACCTACGATTCAAGAAATTTCCAGAACACACGGTGTGTATCCTGAAGAACACACCTTGTGGGACTGACTAAGTGGCGGCTCGGGTTCAGCAGTGCTTGAGGCGATGACACGCTGTGTTCTCCAAAGAACACGATGTCCGGGTCCTTACGTGGGACTCAGCGTGTATCCTAGGTGATACACAAGAACAGGGTGTGTATACAGTCGTGTACTCCACTACACGGCCAGACTATGCCAGTTGCACAGACTAACCCATGAACCAGTTACAGGAGATAGAACATATGGGTTGAAACTATGTACGGTCATAGGGTCTCATACACGAAGGGAACACCGGTTACTCAGACATGGTGTGTGGTCCGTAATACAAGTCATGTACTTACTTTTCTACATGACATGTTCTTATGACTCATTCCATTCTACACGGGTAGTGCCCAGAGTTGAGAGACATGATGTGTAACCATTCTACATGCCGTGTATATCCTGGAATATGGTTTGATCCTTCTTTTATACAGTTTCTTTGACAAGTTCATTCTATGTCAGTTCCCCTTTTTCTCGTTCCCCTCAAGTTCAGATATCATTTCCATTCATTAGAGTATGATCCCTTTAATAGGACATTCCATGATAGAGTTAGGTTTCACTCTAAGAGGCTCGAAGTGAGATTATCTATGCATTCTTAACAATATGTAGATTCAGGTATCGACGTGAATATTTTTCCCACAAGGTGTCGATCCTCTACTTGGAAGGTGAATCCGGATGAGTTGTGGTGTTTTCCATGGACCTGGAAGTTATCCTCATATTTTTATTGTGACCTTTCCTCACTCAGGAGTGTGTTCTCCCAGAATGAGTATATCTACCATTAATGGCTCTTCCCGAAGAACAGTTTTTCTTGGACAAACTTTATCAGAGCTATCGGACTCATGGTGTGAGTTCTCTAAAATGAGTGCTTTGTGAAACATTAGAACTGAATCCCTATTGGGCGTATGCGATTGTGTGTATTGTCTCTAAACTATGGGTATGGGTTTTGAGTATGTCTAGGTTGTGTTTCTCTTATTATATGTTTAGTAGACAAATATTGTGTAGAGATGACTATACCTTTCCATTGTGTATTGATTTGTGGTTTTTGGGGCCCCTACTGAGTATTGTTATACTCACCCATGTATAGGCTTTTCTCACACCTGTAATTCCTTTTGCAAATGAGTGTCCTTTTGATAGATTCTAGGATGGACCAGGACTGGACCAAGCATTCTAGTTTCCCTACAGGCCGAGGTGTTCTTATGGCTTCGAGTAGCACTCTCGGTACCTCTTTGTGCATATAGGTTTGACTTTTTAGTTTGCAGACACTCTTATTGTTGGTGGGCTTGTATTATGGCCCAATTTACTTTCCGCACATTACATTCATTGTGTCCTATTGGTTGGGTTTAGTTGTGTGCATGAATTGTTTTCCTTAGTGTTTTTTATTTCATCATTTGTGTTCTTGGAGATGTGCGTGCCTCTACAAGTACTTAGGCAATGCCTCTCATGTTAGTAATATTCCTTCTTGTTGCTAGTCACCAGACCCTGAACAATTAGAGGCGGGCTTGGGGAGTCACAGTGTGGGCCCCAGTAGGACGGGTTATGAAAATTTCTACAAAATCTTGTAATGTAGTAAACATCACAATAAATTTCATGAATCACATTTACAAAGTAACATGATATGTAACTCGTAACATGATGAATAATATATCTAAATATGAGGTTTTTTTAATAAATCACTTTTCAACCACTAGGATTATATATATCCCATTATCCAGTAGTCCATGATTATCTTATCATAAAATAATATATCAACCCCAAATGGTATTTAAGTCTCAATAGAGTATGAAAATCCCATCACATAAAACATTAAAAAGGCGGTGTTGGTGCTTTTGAACTTACGATCAACCTTAAACTTATAAACACATGATCATATCCATACCATTTAGAGTTAACCTCACATAAAAACATATATTCGTCCTAAATTTACACAATACTTATTTATTAAATAAGTTCTAAACTATTTAAGATCTTCCATAAATCAAAAAATGCAAGAACTTTCACTAAATATGACCTAAATAATTTTTTATCAAGTCAGAAACCAATTTCAAGGTTTCCAATACAACGAATTTAAATAATATATTTATAAAAACTAAACATTATTAACTCAAAATTAGATACATAATAATTTTTAAATTTTCACTTATTTTTATTTTTTCCAAAAATATTGCCTTTCTACTAAATTACTTTTCTTTTTTTATTAGTTCCATTCAAAATATTGTTTCAATACCTTAAATAAAAACTGCTTTAGAAGAACCATTATATGTTTGATGATTTTTATAACCATAATACCATTAGTATGACACATATACAAAATAATTCTTGAATCCAAACACATAAGCCCAATAATAATCCCAATCCCTTATTAAACCATTAACATGGATTCGTCATCTTATTCCCTGATTATTCTTCCCTATGATATGAATTATGAATCACGTCTTAATATTATTGAACCTGAATTTAATCCTACTCCTTACTTTTAACATATTAGAATCTATTAAAACAGCACATAACATTCATATGTCATACATAGACTCTTAATCATCATTGGTAAAACTATTACTAATACAACCTTTTTGACTCTCTTCTCGAGCATTCCCACCAGGACACTGATTTGTATAATTCCTATACTTTCCAAATTTAAAACATTCAACCGTCGAGGATACCATAGGTATACCATTATTCTCATAAATTGTGTTAACTGATATATTCATGTTTCACCAACAATTACATTATTTATGTCCTTATTTTTCACACTAGGAATGTATTCATATTCCTCATAGTCATTCACATGATTTCTTCTTCTCATATTCTGCACTTGATGGAAGATTAATCATATTCCCTCAAAGGACTTTCTAAAACACCATCATTCTCTTATTGGAAATGTCTATAAAATCACCAATAATGATATTTATAATCATATAATGAAAAAAATGATTAGGAATAATCACATTGTTTTAAATTTCATCTATTATTTCATGAGGTTTCTAATGTGGAAATTCATTCCATTAACTATCACATTCAATATTAACATGATTCATTCTAGTTCCAACCATTGAATAAGAACAAAAATTATAGTGTGACTATCAAAAACAATAGTGTAAAGTCCCGTAATCATTATATATAATTTCTATGTTGTCTAAATAATGAAACCATCTTCTATGAAACTTTAGGATTAATCTATTTCATTCACGGTCATTAAAAACTATAAATAATTTATCTTATACTTGGAATTATCCCCAAGATTCTCCCTAATGTTATCTCATCCTAGTTTCCAATGGTTAAATAAACCATTATTTTATAACAACTATTGAATCCCATAAATTTCATACAAATATGACACTTATTAATATATTAATATTCAATACATAACAAAATGATCCATTCTATAATTGTATAGGTCTAGTGCCTTTGTAAACATGGACATATAAACAACTTGTTCCTAAATTATGTTTATCATCTCCTAGAAATAACTCCATAACTAGTGAAATTCATATACATATCATACCTTATACCATTATTTATAATGTGGTGAAAGGAATCATAAGAAAAGGTGGGCTTAGATGATAAATAAGAGTAAACAAGAGAGATATTAATGGTAACGTGAGAATAAAATGAACATAAGGGTATGATAACATGATCATAACATTTTGAAAGAATACCATAGATATCGTAGATCAAAATCTTATTTCTTAGCATAAAACATGGTAGTTCATAAGATATTAATCATAAAGGAATCAAAGAAAATGATACTTGAGAGAATAAAAATGGAATATCACACATGTTTCTGGAAAACACATATTCATGAAAACCATTTATTTAGTAGTCAAGTCATGTTACTGAGACTATCATTGTGGAATGGGTTCACTCTCCAACCCATCGTAGTAGTTATTGTTCTCCCCCAAGATTATCATAGTAGACAAAGTCCCTTACTGAATTATGTTCACTCCATATTCTAGCCATGTTAATCTAATGAGATATCAATCTTTTTCCAATTCATTTGAGGTAGATATAGTCCCCACACATCATTGGTTATAATGTGACCACCTTCCATGGTTATAATGTAAGCACCATCCTTAGTTGTAATGTGACCACCTACCTTGCTTACAATGAAACCAATATCCTTGGTTATAATGTAACCACAGTAATGTAATAATAACCATGCATATGTGTTCCAAAAGATCAAAAAATATTCATCATGTCATCGCATCATAATCCATGAAAAGAAAATAAGTTTTATACACATTTCCTAAATTCATTATTGCATAACCCTTGGAAAATAAATGGGTTTAAAAAACATCTCATCAACATAATCATTGACCATACAAGGAATGATTAAGAATGGTATTATTTTACCATATCCCTATTAAATCATAATTAACATCAAATATTCCATCTTGGATGGAAAATTATTTTGAAATATCACTTCGAACATTTCATGAAAAAATGACTTTTTCACTTGGAAATAACCTTTTAAAAACATAAAAATTTCCCAATTATTAAGGAATAGTTTTTATTTGAAAATAAACTTGAAAACATATTAATTTAGCTTCAAATAATTTAATGGTTTTGATGGTTGGAAATTCCCTTCATACTTTATATGTTAAAAAAACATCGCATTCACACTTTTTTATAAAATAGTCAAAATATACATTGTTCATAAAATGAATGGAAAGTTAATTTAAAACCATTTTATAAAAAGTAAGAAATTTTAAAAATTCCTTTAAAAAATAATAGTACAATAGTAAAAACAATATTAAAAAAAATTCATAAAACATTGATATGGAAGAAAAAGAAATTCGATAAGAGAGAGAAATAAAGTAGAATTTATTTAAAAACATATTTTCAGTCTAATGAGTAATTAAGGTAAGGAAAATGATATTAAAACATTTATTTTAATGAAATTACTATAGGAATATAAAATTAATATTTTTATTGATATGTATTTAAAAATAATTCATCATCATAAACATAATCATAAACAATCTTGAAAAACGATGAGATTGGAACATAAAACCCTTTACTTCTTTAGTAACATTTGGATTTCAATACCCATGAGTGAAAGAACCTTAGATGGATATGTAAATTTATATTAAAATTCATAATAATTATCAAAAAAATACATTTATGGGATGTATATATACAATATAAAATAAAAAATCAATGAATATGACATGTGTCTCATTGAAATAAAAGTGAGACGAAAATCCTTTACCAGAGGTATGGCATCCTTTATATGCATTGGATCCTCATGAATAATAAATATATAATTATTATAAAGGTATTGAACAACCATAAACACACACATATGTATATACATATCATACAATATATTATTTAATTACGTCATTTTATCACCCCTTTGTGGATTCTTATTTATTAAAATCTATATCTTGGGTGATATCTGCTTCATTTTTAGGTATATTTTGTTTTGGTAGTGTTGGTTGTTTTATTTTGATCATGATTACATAATAAAATAATTTTAATAATTATATAAATATCATACATTTTTATTACATTAATTTTTATAGACATTCATAAAATATAGATTTGTAAAAATGAACTACAACATTCATGGAGACGGCAGACCAAACGTACACAGTAACACAATTTTCATTTTTTTTGACGGATGAAAGAAAATAAAGGTAAATAATAATTATAATTAAAATAATTATTATTATATCATATATATCATATATATTCATTAAATAAATCCTTATTACCAACCAATTAAAACATTAATTAAAAAAATCACATCACTTCGTGGAGGTGGTAATCCACATATACAAATGATCAACGTTATCGTTTTCTAATGGTTTGTAATGGGATAACATATATATGATAATATAATTTTATAATTGTGATTATTTAATAATTTTCAAATATATATATATATATATTAAACTCATCATAATACCCTTCTATGACATATGGTTATGAGAAATGAACTGTATCGCTATGTGGAGACAATAAGTCATATGTACACATGAGCAAAATTTCCACTTTACATTTGATGAAAATAGGGCGAATAAAGGTGGTTTCATATTAATAAATAAATTTCGTTATATTGAGTATATATAATATATAATTTAATGATGAAGATAACGGATTGATATGAGGTTAAAGAATAATTTAAAAGAAATTGATTGGTTAAGCCGATTACATGTTCCTTGAAATAATTCCTTTGATCTCATCTTAAGGGATCTAGGGTTTGTATTTTGGGAAGACCAATATCTATATAATGTGTCTTGGTGATTTTATAATAAAAACTGGTAGTGTTTCATAGATAATGAAGGTTAATGTGGTGTAAAGAAGATAAAGGAGGGTGCCCTTTTTTAATTGAGGGGAGGAGAACTCTTGGAATTTCTAAAAAAATGAAATTAATATAAATTAATTTTAATATCTAAATGTCTAAAAATATATAATAATAAAATATAATATGATTATGACTTGAAATTATCTCATATAAAAAAATTTGGAATTTGTTTTATCACATTTCTTCTTTATATTTTTGTTTTAACCCATCCTTAATCCTTAATAATTACTATAATAAGTTATCAACACTTTAGGGGTTACTAATGAAACTATAAATTCATAAAAAAACCCATAAATGGGGAAAATATTGTGTTTAAAACCATATCCAATTAATTTGTAATAATATAATATTTTTTCAATTGTACATCATTTAATAAAATATTATTTAATATAAAATATCATAAATGTCATTTTTAACTCTATTCATTTAATTTAACATTAAATAAATAAATAAAATTGGTAATAGGAATATATTACTTAAAAACATCCCTCTTATGTCATATAGAAATGTGAAATTCATTTTTCACATTAACTCATTCAAATTATATAAATTTCAATATTTTTGAAATCATTTATTTTATTTTATATTATTTAAATTAATATTGTATTATCATTTCACAAGTAATTATATGATATCTATAAATTATAAATAAATTTATATCATGAATAACATTTCATTAATCTCAAAATACACAAATAAATTCATTCATAAAATGCTTGTTTCCCTATGTGGACACAAAAGAGATATTTAAAACTAAAAGAGTGAAATTTTGTAACTTTCATTGATTTAAATATTATAATAATGAATAAGTTTCAATTAAACAACTTAATTTTTATGCTAATATGACAAGAGTAACATTTCATTTATCCAATAATAATTTTTATGAAAAAACATGACCTAATAACTTTGCTTAAATCCATATTAACATGGTTTACCCTTTATCGAGGTGATAAATTTTACCACGATTACTATTCATATTGGCCAAATATAAATGTGGTGTATTTAAAAAATTTTAGCCACATAATTCAGATTATGGGATCTATTTTTTCAAATTAAAAACCTAAATGTGGCAAAAATTAATTTTAAAATAAGTGTGTAAAATACGACGCAGACTTGTTTTTATAAAAATATTGTTTTTAATCATAAAACATAATTTATTATAATCCCATTACTAGAAAAACTTTATATGAATGGTAAAACAATTTATTGAGTATATAATATATTCATTTAAATAAAATAATTCACAAATAGTGATAAATTTAATTTAATAAGATAAAAACAAATTGTGTGCATAAAAAAAGTTTTTTTTTCGGAAAATGGCCTTTGACCTATAAAAATGTTTTTATATTAAATTAAATCATTATTGTTTTTTAATGGAAATAATTGGATTATTTAAAATATAATAAAACTAATTTCAATTTTAAACCACTTTAAAACATAATGGAAATCCTTGATACATTTTTTAGCAATTTCAACAATTTTTACTTTCCACTAGAAACCCAGTCAATTCAAAAACTTATCAAATATTTATCATAAGAAAAAATTAATATGTTGATTTAAAAAATGATAGTAATTTTCAAATAGAAAATTTCTTAAAGATCAAAAAATTATTCATAATATTATCTCCTTAAAATAAATAAATATATTTTTTTAAAGAAAATATATTTTCCAAAGAATAAAATGACTTTACAAAAATAAAGTGATTATTCACTAATAATTTGTCAATAAATTTATATTGAGTAGGAAATTTATATTTATTTCATTAATGTTTTATTCTTATTCATACCATCTAATTTAATTTCTATCTTATAACTGAAAAAAATAATACAATTTTAGTAGTATATCACAGTTTTTTTACAGAAATTGTATTTTATAACTGAGGTTATCAAAAAAAATTAAATTAATTAAAGAAGAACATTTTCTAAAAAAACTTGGTGTTACAACATAAAACCTATTTTTAGAATTAATTGGTGGATGTATGGTAGTGTATATAATATTTTAATGACATTCTAATCAATGATCAGATGACACCGAGTATGTCTTATTATCCCTATCTCAGCACAACATAGTGAGGGATATGGATGTACCATCACTATTTAATCATTAAGATTGGATGAATTTATGTAAAATGGGAAATAATTGTATGGGAATATGATATATACCATCATGGGCCATTTTATTTTGTGATTGAAATTTAGAGGAGGTGATGGGGACCGATATACCAGGGATCATCTGATCCAGTGATGAGGGAGGCTGAAGTTTTGGGTGAAACATAGGCACATTGGGAATCTATATCGTACCCCTATAATGGATACTGGATTCAATCCATACATTTGGGTGCATGTCAGGCCCATTTTGGGATCCAAAAATACTATTAGACTTTGATCAATTATTGGAACCTAATGGAATCAAGGTTGGTTAATTATGGATATGTTTTATGGATTCATTAATTTTAAAAATATTTCATTGAATATGAAAAGTTATTCTTACAGAATCATTAAAATTTAATAGTGTTAAGTAAAGTTTTTATATTGATAATCACAACATATTAACATTCATTGAGTTAGTTAAGGGATGAGCACAATATTGTTGTAATTACCAAAGTGTAAATGATAATATTTTAATGTGTAAATGCAAAATGTAATATTTTCAGTAAATAATAATATTATATTTATATATATAATGGAAGGTCATTGGAGTTTGTTGGGGATACATGATTGATAAAATTAGGCAGTCACTAAACTAAGGATGAACCTGATTGATTTATGATGGTGATTAAATATCATGATTAGTGTATTAATTGTAGGGGAAAATAATCATTGAACTTTTTAATGATTTAACTTAATTTATTTTGAAAGAAGCTAAACAAATTATGAATTAATTATAAAATAATTAACCTCAGTTAATGATCAAAAGAAAAAAATTATGGAAACATTATTAACATAGAAAAAGGGTATCAAATTATTATTTTACGGTATTGAAGGAATGAAAAATAAATAAATTATAGTTGATGTTTTATTCAATATACATCTATGAGAAGTATTTCGTTGAACTTTTTTTGACTCTTAAGAAGTGTTGTAAATAATTGACTCAATAAGAGTCATATTTATGATATAAATATCTTTTATTATAATATCATTTATTATAACAAACAAATTTGGAAAAACTGGTTAAATAGTAATCCATAGATATAATGGTAAGTGATATAAATCATTAAAAGTGAAAATGTAATTGATGCTTTCTTATGATGAATTATTCCCCTTGTGATTAAAATTCTTTATAGAAGGCACTAGATGTCTATAATTGATGTTCTATTATTCTTGAGAAGAGAACAAGGATCAATGTCATGTGATTTAATGCATAAAGCATGAGAATATTTACAATGAAATTTAATTAAGCTTTGTATAGTCTAAGGAACATAATAAGACTAATTTATGTTAAAAAATTAACACAAACATGACTCATATTATGTAAAGTAATATCTATCATGTTATTATGAGGATAGGTGAATAATTTAATAAGTAACCTTTTATATTTATCGAATTATCATTCAATTTCTGTGAGTTTGGAAGGTGGGAATCTGTTAAGGACGGTCAAGTATCTTGAGAGCTATAAGGGATGCTTAGTTTAACTAATATAAGGATTTCTTGATATTGGATGAAGTGATTTTTTTAACTCTCTTACCTTTATACATGATATAGGCTATGATGGATGGATATTTATTATGATGATATGGTTGGTGATATCCCTTACTATAAAAACCAATAATTTCAGTGTAATTATATCATTTATATAAATGTTATAAATAACAATCCTTTTAAAAAGAATAAAAAAAGTTGAATAAATTTTTATTGAAAATAATAAACTAAAATATTATTCAAGAACTTCTCTTCACTAATGTGATACAAACTAAGGATTTGGGAATAATAAATTTACAACGATCATCAATAATAAAAGCGGACATCACAGAATAAACATGATCACACTGAAATCATAGACCATGTAGTTAGGATCATCTAGAAGAAAAAATCATCTGAATACAATGATGGAAAGAATGTAGAGTAGATGTAAAATGAGAACCATATTTCCAAGTAATAAAATTGGAATTTGTAGATTTGGGGTTATGAAATATGTCTCTAAATTGGGTATTTAAAGAATTGGGTTAATATCATTGTCAGAAAGCTATTAGAATATTTTTAAAAATTTAAATAATATGATTTAGTCTATAATTCTTATAAAAGTACATTATTAAAATTTAATTTTAAGTTATCACTATAGAAATGGAATATCTGAACTATAATATTATTTACTAATTTAGAACTCCTTGTTTATAAATAGTAGTATGTAAAAACACTAAAGCTTTATTAATGTAAATACTATTGTATTTAAACAAATAAGGAAAAAATATATTTTAATGAAGAATGAAATAAAAATAATAATGTATTAAAATAATCCTGAAATTATTATAGTGTCCTTTTTAGATATTTATTATTTAAATAGTGTAAAAACAATTGGACAACCAAAATCCTACAAAGGACCCACCATGAACACATGGGGAACCAAGATCCAACCATGTGGGAGGTAGGTTTCTTAAGTAGTACCATGTATATATGGGTGATAGTGCTTTTAGGTAGGTTGTTGTGCATTCATAGGTTCACATATGCTTCATGGAGAGAGTTTAGTGACCACATAGTGTAGAGACCCGTATCCTGACGTACATGGACATTACATTACATTTGCGGAATACTTAGTACATAACAAAAACACACACTAAAGGATCGTAATAGTTTAGTGTCTTTGGAAACTCGGAACATAATCTTCTAATCCTGGTGAAAGATCTTCAATATCTCCCGTAAAGATCTTCAATTTTTTTTTACCTAAAACCTTTCTTTATATCCTGGGGAAAAGAAAACATAAAAGGGTGAGCTCAAATGCTCAGTAAGGGTATACAAAAGAAATAAAAATCATATCATATCTTTTTGAAAATCACAACCTGCAAAAGAGATCATAATATCTTAACATGGAACAAATCATAGAAGTGAAAATGAGATCCCCATAATCATAACATGAAACTTGAAACTTTGTGGCATGCACACATAATCATGGAAAATCATTTCTTGTTAGTCATGACTCATTGCCAAGACTATCTTAGTGGACAAAGTCCCTTTCTGAACCGAGTTCACTCCTCGTTTCAGTCCTGTATCACTGAACCGAAATAACCTTCCGTTCCAACCATGTCTATCTCATGAGATATAAAATCTTTACCCAATGCATTGGAGGGAGATATAGGTCCCACCCATCTCTTAATGAATCCTTTCTTATGTGTGCCACATAATCATAAAACATACATCATCGCATAACACATGTAACAAAAATGGGATTCTTGAAACATCATGACATCATAAATCAATTCATATAAGATAAAGGAATTCATAAAAATAATTCCATCACAACATGAACAAATCAATTTAATAATAGGGATAAAAACAGAACCCTTTATTATCTTAGATGGAAAATAATTTTGATAAAACACTTGAACTCCATTCTTGAGGAAAATATCCTTTCTTCTTCAAAAACATTTTTCCTTTCATAACATGTCATACAACTTTAAAATAAAAGAAGTTGATTAAAAATAAACTTGAAAACTTGTAAAGGAAGCTTCTTGGAAACAATGTTTTAAAAATCCATTCATGCCGTATAAGTTAAAAAAACATTCTTCGTACTTTTGTCGGAAAAGTCAAAAAGTACCTCGTACGACAAAAGATTCCTTTCATACATATTACTAAAAACTCACCGAAGGGTACAAATGGATTTAAACAATTGTAGGTGGATGGAAATAATATTAAATTTTGATGAAACATGGATGTGGATGATAAAATACACCCCAGTAAATACTTACGAATAAACAATCTCGGATAAAAATGAGATTGTGATATTTCCCTTACCTTAGGTCTGATTAGCTTTGTACGTGTCCGAAGCTCCTGTATAATGGTTTAAATAATGTTATTGACTTATTCCAGAATCATACATATTGATATGATATCATATATGGTCATATTATTAGCTTCTTGTTAGTAATATTTCATTGTTACTTGTTACTCGGGTCTTTATAACTTTTTGTTCTTATGCGTGTTTTGTCGAATAAATTCTTATTCTTATCTTTAGGTTATAGATAATTCATTTCCAGAATGGTATTAGTGTAGTATATACCATATTCATTCATTCAATTCATTTATATAATCATTATGAAATGAAGATCATGTAGAACGAGTCGCATCACATCGTGGAGACGGTATTCCGTACGTACGCACGAGTGATGATATCGTTCCTATGATCGTGGAATTGTATTGGAGTATATATATATTATTTCAGTATCAATATTACTTCATAATAATCATATGTAGTTACTCATTACACCATTATACCCATCCTTGTAAGGTGATGGTGGAAAATAGATTACACCATGGCGTGGAGACGGTATTCCGTACGTACGCACGCGTGGTGATTTCATTTTTCCGTAGGATGGATAGAAGGTGAATTAGGGTTGTTTCATATTTATAATAACATATCAGTATGTAAGTAATACTGATGTTATTACTTTATCATGAAACAACAAAAGAAGAAGAAGTTGAAGAAGAAAGAAATTGAAAAGATCGGTAATGGATATTACCTCTTCTTTGGAACGCCTCTTTGAATCCTCCACTTAAGGAACTAAGATTGGTATTTGGAGAAGACCAGAACCTCTAGGATTATTCTAGGAAAGTGGAGAGGAGAAAATGGCAGGGGTTGGCCGAGCTTGAGTGCTCAAAATTGGTGTGAGGAGGAGGGGGAGGAGGTGCCCTTTTATAAGGGAGGAGAGGGGCACCTTAGGAATTCTTAAAAATATTAATTTATAATAAATCTAACCCCACTTAAAAACCTCCAAAAATGACTCATATTCGAAGATTAGATGATATAGGGTTGTAATCTCATCAACCAATCAAATTTAGACATGTTTGGATATTATTTTAAACCTTATCAATTAGATTTAACTCTAAGTTAAATAATTTAACTTTTACCGTGTCTTTTTGTTTTCTTTTACTATATGGTTAATAAACTTACTATAACATGCCAAACGAACCAAAAATTGTTTATTATTAATATATATATCCTTATCTAAGTCATTTGGCCGAACCTTAGATTTTTAGGAATAAAATAACAATTAATAATATAATATTTGATTTAAAAACTATTTTGTGTCAATTTTCACACTATTTGATATATGATTTTTGTGAAAGTCATAACAGAATTATATGTTCGAACCAAGTTGATTAAATCAACATTAATATATCATAGTAACCTAGAAAATTAGTGGAATTCATAAAAAATCTCAAATTACATTTATTTTGGTGTTTATAACATCAATTATGTCAATATTTCATTAATAAGATAATTACTGCATCATCGTTGTGTCATAAATAAATTAAGTTATTTTATGTCTAAAAATTACAAATAAAATACCATCATGTAGGAAATCTTTTTATCTTTCTAAAGAATATTTACAATCGAATTTATCTTATGTATAACCCCATATTAAAAATGATTTACTTATTAAACTTTGATTTTAACTATTTTAACCTTTCTTTAAATAAATTAATAATAAATGTCCTAATCTAATCCAAGTGGGCCTAAATGGTCATATTTTATTCCTAAGTTTGTTTTTGGTCGAGTTACACTTGTCCAATAGAATTAGGACATGTGTTAGGGTAATAGTAATATCATATTTACCCTTAGTTACCCTATTTACTATTAACCGCGGTAAAAAAAGTAAAAAGTTACTATTCACCAAAAAATTATTTTCATCTCATTGAACCACATTTTAGTCCTTGATATTAACCGTGTCTCTCGGATTTTCGAAATTCCATTCACAGAAGCGGCAAAATTAAGTTTTATGAAAAATTTAGTTTTTTTTAACTACAACTTAGTAGTTTCACTATTCATCAAAAATTGATGTTTTTCAGAACAATGCCAAAATTTCATCCTAAGCTATATTTCATATTCCGAATTCAAAAATTAAATCTATTTTACCAAATTCATAACATAGAAGTTGCATTAATTAATTTTATAATTAAATCCTGCTGTTAAAATAAATAGCGTGTTTTTAGGAAACAATATATATCAAAAGATTGACACTTGATTATGTCTGGTTTAAATGTGAAATTACAACCAATGACCAACATTGTATTAAATTGTAAAAATGTATTCTAAATATACTTTAAAACCACTCAAATTAATAATTTATCACTATTAATTATTTCGATTGAAAAAGTTGTTTTTAATTATAATTTAGTAATTTTCACTATTCATCAGAATATGAAAGTTATCCGAAATGTACCAAAATTTCACCTTAGGCTAAATTCGATACTCCGAATCCAAAAATGAAATCCATTTTGAAAAATAACATTTACAAAATTTCAAAAAGTGGTTATTACTATTCATAACGGCTAGTTTTAATAGCATATCGCTGTTTAGTGAAACTCGTTATTGCATACTACACACACTATCGAGGAAGGTTGCGATTGCGTGTAATGCAAGGCAAGTCAAGGATGCGTGTTGTGCAAGCTCCTTTTGGTGTAGCGTACAACACAAGACATTAATAAAATTAAAAAGAATATTTTTTTATAAAATCTTGGGTTGTTACATTCTACCCCCCTTAAAATGAATTTCGCCCTCGAAATTCATCGGGGTTATAAATGGTTTACTATTTGAAAGTTTCTTTAATAGAAACCCACATCGTAAAAGGGAATACCAAAACTTGGCTTTAAAAACTAAAGTATGAAATGTAACGATTACCCAAATAAACTAATCACTGGGTTTCCACATAGGTGAAAATATGGATATGGAAGAGAAATCTAACCATCATGTTCTGATGGAGAGTGGTAGAGAACATGGCTATGGAAAATCCAGTAATCACAAATCCATAAATTTGTGACGATCTAAGGTACCATCTGATTCATCAGGTATAAGATCACTAGAACAACATTTTTGGTTTTCAAGATCATTTCCCTAAAGTTGAAAATTTGAATTAGAATAAATACTTACTTTATTTTGATACAATATCACTGTTGTTCGTGCCTTGAACAATTTCCACTTCATCTCTTAAATAAATGAAGTTGAATTTGTTATTCGTGAAGTGTTAGCAGATCATGTGATAGAATGACGGGTCATTCCATCTGTCTCAAACAAAAGGTAAGCAAAAGTTATTAAATATACATAAGTCATTCTATAGTGAGATTAATCATATATAGTTCCTAAAATGGACTTATACTTCATATATCATACTGCTTAATATAATAAAACTAGTTTCTACTAAACAGGGACTTCCTGTAGGTCAGTGGTAGGCGATAAAGGCCAGTCGCACTTCGGTTGTGGGTTCGATTCCCACAGCCTTGTCCGAAGCGATGGGTTGTCGCCCGTCCTGCAGGTTGTCCTTTTTCTAAAACTTCATTACTATAACATCCCATCAATAATATCGAAAAAATAACTTCTATCCTTAAACAATACTATTTTATGTCCAACATAATCCATTCTAGTCTTTAGGCTTATCCATAATACTGCAGTCCACTTTCATAACATAGTGAAAATGATTACCAGAGATTTAATACCATCGTTGAACCCCATATATCATAAGATATGTTTTTTTATCACATTCCAAACATTCAAAGTCCTTAATCATGTATTCTCTTGAATACCTTAGTGAAAACATGAATGCAGTTAAAAGTTAACACCTTCCACATACCAAAATCCTCAAAATTCTATATACTCAAACCATGATATCACTTAGTCCTTATATCAATCATGAGCTCATGAATACTGTTAAACATTTAATTTTCTCGTTTTCCCTTCATTATGCGCATATCATCTTATTTCCAAAAATTTCTAAATCACTTTGAATACCACATTAGACTAATACATAGATATTCCAATACTCCATGATACAACATTATTTTGGAATCCCATTACATAAACACTTAATCATTCCACCACATCGTTGTCATATTCAACATCGCCAATTGTGATCGCATGTGACTTCCCTTTGTCCTTTGCCTTAAGTTGTTGCTCATGTCGATCATCACTAACCCTTGGATTAGGGCATTTATTGGCATAATGTCCCATCTCCTTGCACTTGAAGCATTGAATTGTTGACGGTGCGTTCTCTGTAGTGTTTGATTTATTCACATCATTAGAAACCCTTTTTCCATTACTTCGACACTCAGCTGCTCGATGACCTTCTTTTCCACACTTAAAACATTTTCTAGTTCCTTTAAGACAATCTCCACCATGCTTCTTTCCACACTTTGTGCATAAGGAAACATTCATCTTCTTTTCACCATTATTATGAGATTTCTCCTTGAACTCCATCTTTCGTTTCTTGTCAAAACCATGAGATGGATATGTAACACCAACTTCCATTTCTACCTTGATAGCACAACGCACAATTTCTTCATAGCTACTGAAGTCTCTTATAGCTAATGCCCTTCGAAGACTTGGTTTTAATCCACTGAAAAATCAATCAACTTTACTTTCAGGTTGGATGATAATGCCAGATGCATACCTTGCAAGTCTTGTAAAATTCGCTTCATATATACCAACAGATTCATCATCCTTCTGCTTCAGCTCAATAAACTCCTTTTCCATCTTTGTTCGAAGAATACGAGGGAAGTACTTACTGAAAAACAAGTTCTTGAACTCGTCCCATTCCATGGACTCAATTTCATCCCTTGGCCTCGTATTCTTGATAAGATTCCACCATTGATCAGCTTCACCTTCCAAACGATATACTGCTAAGATGACTTTATCATGTTCAGAACATTGAAGAACTGAAAATATCTTTTCAGTGGTAATGATCCATTGTTCAGCAACAAGTGGATCGGAAGTCCCACTGAAAGAAGGTGGCCGTTGCCTCATGAAGGACTCAATAGAATATTGTTCCCTTCTCTGCTCATTTGGAAGTCTAGAATGATTCATAGCTTGTGTAAGTATAGCAATAAGATTTTGCACTCCATCTCCCATAACATTTGTTTGTTCAGGAGGTCAATCATTGCATTGTCCATTGCATTGATCAACACGGTTCCTTCGGGTTCCAGCCATCGTCTAAAACCCAAAAAGAATAGTGTGAGAGGCAAAAATCATGCTAGGGAAAACAACATAATAAAGGGGGAGTACCTTCAATATCCAACATCTTAGGTTTAATTCTATGATCGTTAGCGTAATTCTATTACTATAACCTATACGTATACTTATCCCTAGGGACATCCCTAGACATACCTTAGAAATATCTCTAGGGATCTCACTAACGTTTTCGCATCCTAGTTTCCAAAGGTTGACTAAACCTTTCCTTTGATACCAACTGTAGAGACTCGTATCCTGACGTACATGGACATTACATTACATTTGCGGAATACTTAGTACATAACAAAAACACACACTAAAGGATCGTAATAGTTTAGTGTCTTTGGAAACTCGGAACATAATCTTCTAATCCTGGTGAAAGATCTTCAATATCTCCCGTAAAGATCTTCCATTTTTTTTTACCTAAAACCTTTCTTTATATCCTGGGGAAAAGAAAACATAAAAGGGTGAGCTCAAATGCTCAGTAAGGTTATACAAAAGAAATAAAAATCATATCATATCTTTTTGAAAATCACAACCTGCAAAAGAGATCATAATATCATAACATGGAACAAATCATAGAAGTGAAAATGAGATCCCCATAATCATAACATGAAACTTGAAACTTTGTGGCATGCACACATAATCATGGAAAATCATTTCTTGTTAGTCATGACTCATTGCCAAGACTATCTTAGTGGACAAAGTCCCTTTCTGAACCGAGTTCACTCCTCGTTTCAGTCCTGTATCACTGAACCGAAATAACCTTCCGTTCCAGCCATGTCTATCTCATGAGATATAAAATCTTTACCCAATGCATTGGAGGGAGATATAGGTCCCACCCATCTCTTAATGAATCCTTTCTTATGTGTTCCACATAATCATAAAACATACATCATCGCATAACACATGTAACAAAAATGGGATTCTTGAAACATCATGACATCATAAATCAATTCATATAAGATAAAGGAATTCATAAAAATAATTCCATCACAACATGAACAAATCAATTTAATAATAGGGATAAAAACAGAACCCTTTATTATCTTAGATGGAAAATAATTTTGATAAAACACTTGAACTCCATTCTTGAGGAAAATATCCTTTCTTCTTCAAAAACATTTTTCCTTTCATAACATGTCATACAACTTTAAAATAAAAGAAGTTGATTAAAAATAAACTTGAAAACTTTTAAAGGAAGCTTCTTGGAAACAATGTTTTAAAAATCCATTCATTCCGTATAAGTTAAAAAAAACATTCTTCGTACTTTTGTCGGAAAAGTCAAAAAGTACCTCGTACGAAAAAAGATTCCTTTCATACATATTACTAAAAACTCACCGAAGGGTAAAAATGGATTTAAACAATTGTAGGTGGATGGAAATAATATTAAATTTTGAGGAAACATGGATGTGGATGATAAAATACACCCCAGTAAATACTTACGAATAAACAATCTCGGATAAAAATGAGATTGTGATATTTCCCTTACCTTAGGTCCGATTAGCTTTGTACGTGTCCGAAGCTCCTGTATAATGGTTTAAATAATGTTATTGACTTATTCCAGAATCATACATATTGATATGATATCATATATGGTCATATTATTAGCTTCTTGTTAGTAATATTTCATTGTTACTTGTTACTCGGGTCTTTATAACTTTTTGTTCTTATGCGTGTTTTGTCGAATAAATTCTTATTCTTATCTTTAGGTTATAGATAATTCATTTCCAGAATGGTATTAGTGTAGTATATACCATATTCATTCATTCAATTCATTTATATAATCATTATGAAATGAAGATCATGTAGAACGAGTCGCATCACATCGTGGAGACGGTATTCCGTACGTACGCATGAGTGATGATATCGTTCCTATGATCGTGGAATTGTATTGGAGTATATATATATTATTTCAGTATCAATATTACTTCATAATAATCATATGTAGTTACTCATTACACCCTTATACCCATCCTTGTAAGGTGATGGTGGAAAATAGATTACACCATGGCGTGGAGACGGTATTCCGTACGTACGCACGCGCGGTGATTTCATTTTTCCGTAGGATGGATAGAAGGTGAATTAGGGTTGTTTCATATTTATAATAACATATCAGTATGTAATTAATACTGATGTTATTACTTTATCATGAAACAACTAAAGAAGAAGAATTTGAAGAAGAAAGAAATTGAAAAGATCGGTAATGGATATTACCTCTTCTTTGGAACGCCTCTTTGAATCCTCCACTTAAGGAACTAAGATTGGTCTTTGGAGAAGACCAGAACCTCTAGGATTATTCTAGGAAAGTGTAGAGGAGAAAATTGCAGGGGTTGGCCGAGCTTGAGTGCTCAAAATTGGTGTGAGGAGGAGGGGGAGGAGGTGCCCTTTTATAAGGGAGGAGAGGGGCACCTTAGGAATTCTTAAAAATATTAATTTATAATAAATCTAACCCCACTTAAAAACCACCAAAAATGACTCATATTCGAAGATTAGATGAGATAGGGTTGTAATCTCATCAACCAATCAAATTTAGACATGTTTGGATATTATTTTAAACCTTATCAATTAGATTTAACTCTAAGTTAAATAATTTAACTTTTACCGTGTCTTTTTGTTTTCTTTCACTATATGGTTAATAAACTTACTATAACATGCCAAACGAACCACAAATTGTTTATTATTAATATATATATCCTTATCTAAGTCATTTGGCCGAAACTTAGATTTTTAGGAATAAAATAACAATTAATAATATAATATTTGATTTAAAAACTATTTTGTGTCAATTTTGACACTATTTGATATATGATTTTTGTGAAAGTCATAACAGAATTATATGTTCGAACCAAGTTGATTAAATCAACATTAATATATCATAGTAACCTAGAAAATTAGTTGAATTCATAAAAAATCTCAAATTACATTTATTTTGGTGTTTATAACATCAATTATGTCAATATTTCATTAATAAGATAATTACTGCATCATCGTTGTGTCATAAATAAATTAAGTTATTTTATGTCTAAAAATTACAAATAAAATACCAACATGTAGGAAATCTTTTTAGCTTTCTAAAGAATATTTACAATCGAATTTATCTTATGTATAACCCCATATTAAAAATGATTTACGTATTAAACTTTGATTTTAACTATTTTAACATTTCTTTAAATAAATTAATAATAAATGTCCTAATCTAATCCAAGTGGGCCTAAATGGTCATATTTTATTCCTAAGTTTGTTTTTGGTCGAGTTACACGTGCCCAATAGAATTAGTACATGTGTTAGGGTAATAGTAATATCATATTTACCCTTAGTTACCCTATTTACTATTAACCGCGGTAAAAAAAGTAAAAAGTTACTATTCACCAAAAAATTATTTTCATCTCATTGAACCACATTTTAGTCCTTGATATTAACCGTGTCTCTTGGATTTTCGAAATTCCATTCACAGAAGCGGAAAAATTAAGTTTTATGAAAAATTTAGTTTTTTTTAACTACAACTTAGTAGTTTCACTATTCATCAAAAATTGATGTTTTTCAGAACAATGCCAAAATTTCATCCTAAGCTATATTTCATATTCCGAATTCAAAAATTAAATCTATTTTACCAAATTCATAACATAGAAGTTGCATTAATTAATTTTATAATTAAATCCTGCTGTTAAAATAAATAGCGTGTTTTTAGGAAACAATATATATCAAAAGATTGACACTTGATTATGTCTGGTATAAATGTGAAATTACAACCAATGACCAACATTGTATTAAATTGTAAAAATATATTCTAAATATACTTTAAAACCACTCAAATTAATAATTTATCACTATTAATTATTTCGATTGAAAAAGTTGTTTTTAATTATAATTTAGTAATTTTCACTATTCATCAGAATATGAAAGTTATCTGAAATGTACCAAAATTTCACCTTAGGCTAAATTCGATACTCCGAATCCAAAAATGAAATCCATTTTGAAAAATAAAATTTACAAAATTTCAAAAAGTGGTTATTACTATTCATAACGGCTAGTTTTAATAGCATATCGCTGTTTAGTGAAACTCGTTATTGCGTACTACACACACTATCGAGGAAGGTTGCGATTGCGTGTAATGCAAGGCAAGTCAAGGATGCGTGTTGTGCAAGCTCCTTTTGGTGTAGCGTACAACACAAGACATTAATAAAATTAAAAAGAATATTTTTTTATAAAATCTTGGGCTGTTACACATAGTGTGCATAGTGGTGCATAATATAGCATCCTGTCTTTTTATAACACAATTTTTCATTACATTACACAAAACTGAGGATCTTTAAGGTTTAGTGTCTTGGGAAAAAAGAACATAATACATGAAAACAACATAAAGCATTCTTCATAAAAACTTGAAAGGCTTATCCTTAAGTTCATCCTAGGTTCATTACTACATCTCATAACCTGGGGACATACATCAAATGAAAGGGTGAGCAGAAGGCCCAGTAAGGGAAACAAGAGAAACATTTTACATGTGAACTTGAGATACTTCAATAAGGACATGAAAAGAACTTTAAGGCATGATAAAGAAATCATGAGATACATCATAGTAAAAATAAAATTTTTCATAACTTGAAGATGTGGCTGCAACATTTAATATTGACAATCATTTCGTTTCACCAAGGTTCATCCCCAAGGTGTCATTAAAAATTACCAAGGTTATTCACCAAGGTATCAGTCAAAAAAGTCGTCTCTAGAGATTATGTCTTTACCCAATGCATTGGAACGCTATCTGGGCGCACCCTTGACATGTCTTTATTATCATGTGAGCCACATATATCATCATAAATCATTTCATAAACAACCCATATAGCATAAAATAAATGGGTTTCATTTCATAATCATAACGTTTTAAAAACTTCTTTAAAGACATGATCTTTATGTCACTTTAAACCCACGGAAAAGGGAAAGAGGGTTTCATGTATGTAATTCCCAGAATTGAAAATAGAACATTTTGATATATATGTGAATACCCCTGAAGAAATAAGAGCTTTGAGTATTCACTTAATAACATAAAATAATTTTGAGATAAAGAGGGAGGCATTTTGAGACGAAAACTATGCAGCATAACGTCTACGATACATGGTTTTAGAAAACATTAAAAAAAGAGGAGACATGGGTCACCCACTCATAAATGATACATAAGAAAGTAGGGGAATATAATATATAGTATTTAAGAACATGGCAATGAAATTTGAATGATATACCATATGAAACGAAAAACTTGAAAGGAAGACAAAAATAAGATTTCTCTTATGAGAATTCGGTAGCCTAACGGCGTCACTTAAAACTTCCAAAAACGGATTGACGAGATCAAATAGGGTCTCTCATCATATGAAAATAAATGATCAGTATGATAGATATAGAGATCATACCCCAACATAATAAAAAGGAACTTGAAAGACTTTACATGAAAGTAGATCTTGAAAATGAGAAGGGTGAAAGAACCCCTTAGAAATTCGGCAGCCTGACGGCGCCACTTAAACTTCAACAAAAATGAATTGATTAGATAAAATAGGGTCTCTCATCATATGAACATAAAAGATCAGTATGATAGATATAGAGATCATACCCCCAACATAATAAAAAGGAACTTGAAAGACTTGACATGAAAGTAGATCATGAAAACGAGAATGGTGAAAGAACCCCTTAGCAATTCGGCAGCCTAACGACGCCACTTAAACTTCAACAAAAATGAATTGATGAGATCAAATAGGGTATCTCATAATATGAACATAAAAGATCAGTATGATAGATTTAGAGATCATACCCCAACATAATAAAAAATAACTTTCAAGACTTGACATGAAAGTAGATCTTGAAAATGAGAAGGGTGAAAGAACCCCTTAGAAATTCGGCAGCCTAACGGCGACACTTAAATTTCAACAAAAATGAATTGATGAGATCAAATAGGGTCTCTAATAATATGAACATTAAAGATCAGTATGATATATTTAGAGATCATACCCCAACATAATAAAAAGTAACTTGAAAGACTTGACATGAAAGTAGATCATGAAAATAAGAAGGGTGAAAGAACCCCTTAGAAATTCGGTAGCCTAACGGCGCCACTTAAAGTTCAACAAAAATGAATTGATGAGATCAAATAGGGTCTCTCATCATATGAACATAAAATATCAGTGTGATAGATTTAGAGATAATAACCCAAAATAATAAAAAGGAACTTTCAAGACTTGACATGGAATTAGAACTTTGAAAAAAAGAGAAATGTGAAAGAACCACTTAAAAATTCGACAGCCTAACGGTGCCACTTAAAACTTCAAAATACTGAATTGAAGAGATAAAATGGGGTCTCTCATCATATGATCATAAAATATCAGCATGATAAATTTATATATCATACCCCAACATAATAAAAAGGAACTTTAAATACTTTACATGAAAATAGATCTTGAAAAATGAGAAGAGAGAAAGAATTCGTTACAAAAATTTCGGCAACCTAACGACGCCACTCAAAACTTCATAAAACGAAATAATGAGAGTAAGAGGAGATCTCTCATTATATGAACATGAAAAGGGAAGTAAGAGGAGTATAAAATAACATCCGTTAACATAAGAACATGGAGAAAAAAAGAAATTACATAAAAGATATTTTTTGAAAAGAAAGAGAGAGGTCGGATCACGTACCTTAAAATGTAACTCTTAAAACTCAAAGGTTTGGACCTTGAGGGCTTGGGGCACCTTGGGAGGACTCCTTTGGAGGTAAGGAGACCATAACTTCATTGAGGATGGTTTTGGAGTCGAAATGATGAGATGAAGGCTTGGTATTTATAGGGAAAGTGAGGGGACAAGGCATTAATGGCCAAGGGACACCTCAAAAGTGGTTTTCTCAAAAGCATGGGCCCTCCCATGGTACTTCCCATAGAGTTAGGCCACATGAGGACCCCCACAAAATAATCCATCCTCTTTAGTCTACCATCTCTTAAAATATCTCATGACATCATCATGACACGGTTATGATGTCATTAAACATACCGAAACCCTAAAACTGTATTTTTACTATTCACTGAAAATTCAACTTTCTCAGAAAAATCCCAAAATTTTACATTAACCAAATATCAACGCTCTTATTTCAAAAATGAACTCTATTTTATAAAAATAAATTTCTAAATATTTTTAATTCATTTTTTAAATAAACACACTATTCACTAAAAATTCATTTTTTTCAGAAAAATCCCCAAAATTACCTTAACATAATATCGATGCTCTGAGTTCAAAAATGAAATCCATTTTATAAAAATAATTTTATAAATATTTTTAATTTAATTTTTAATTAAAAACACTATTCACCTGAAAAAAACTAATACTTGAATAATAATTTATGAAACTGTTATTTACCCATTTTATTGAATCTCATTACATAATCAAGGTGTCTAAATTATATTAAAACTTTCTTTGAGTGAATTTACTAATCCATTTGGTCACATTACTAATCCTAAGCGTAAAATCACTATTCATAATTTACTATTCATCAAAAATCAAGTTGATCTTATTAAACTCGAAATTTCGTACTCAACATAATTGTAGAAGACCATTTTTTGAAAATCATTACACATTTTTATTTATTTAAGGTTTACATAAACATTTTTTAAAATATCCTTTCTCTAAAATTCATCAAAAATATGCATACTATATTTATCCGGACATTTGAAAATTCTTAAACTTCATCATAAGAAGAAATCACAATCTTTATTTAAAATGAAGGATTACACAAGGCAGTTACGGTCTCCTTACATAGCCCCTTATCACACCAGCATAGGACCTAAGTGTAAGGTGTGCTAAGGTGAGAGAATCTGAGGGAGGCTCGGCCAACATCGCACGAGTAGTAATTTCTATCAGTTTGAACTTCTCGCGAAGGCGATCCCGTTCTAGCTTCACACGATGAAGTTCAGCTTGGGTTTGGTCCAGAGCAAAGCCCAGTGGTGCTACCTCCTTCCCAAGTTCTATTAGATGGGCTTTGATCGGTCCAAGACTACTGGGTGAGGCCATCAAATATTCTTTCTATATTAATTAACCAAGATTGCTTGTATTTAGAGACAATAGTCAAAACGTTTAGTTTCCAGCGGTCATCTTGACCAATGGTCAAATAACAGTCACAACCCAACAGTCTCATTTTAATTATACTCATTTTATCAAATGAAACATTTTTGTTGAGTATAAAAATAAAATAAAATAACACATAAAATTAGGAAACAAGATTTATTTAAAATTTCGGGTTGTTACAATCTTTCCCCCTTAAGAAATTGCGTCCTCGCAATTTTTAAAATTGGGTTTTGAAATTTCATTGGAAGTCCCACATCGAAAAAAGGAGTTAGTAAAACTATTACATTAAAAAAAATAAAGGAAATTACAAAGGTCACCCGTGTTAACCCACACTAGGATTCCATGTAGGAAAACATGGACATGGAGGAGAAAACAAAGGGTCAAGTTCTGGGGGAGAGTGATAGAGAACATGATTATGAGAAAGTTAACCATACGAAAATCCCAAACTTATGATGTGTGTAAACAGTCATTGATTACCTAGTAGGAAACGTAAACCAACAACATTTTTGTTTTACATTTCTTTTCATAATTTTGAGGAATTCATTTACTACATAGAACAAAAACATAAGAAAATATACCTACCTTCAAGTATAGTTTCATCCTTTAATAAGTCCCTACCAACACTAATATTTTCCCCAAATGATGAGAATTCAAAAACACTTTGTCTCATAAAAAGCACAAGAATCATCTCCTAGAGAATCACATAATCTAAAAAAGATTAACTATCTATTTCTTCTATCGTTAAAAATTATCCCAGAAACAGTAAGGTTAAGGTAAAACAACTCTTCAAAAAGAAAGAATCCCATAGGAATGGAAACTAATTTTAAATATTCAAAGTTCCATGGTACTACCCAAAGTTCATCATAGACCATTCCATAAATAACGGTCCTTAAAATTCCTCAAAATAAACCAAACTAAGATTTAAACCCAAATACAAGAAGGATTTGATAACATAGTCTTCCAAAATAAAATTCATTGTTCATCTCCAAACAACATCAACCACTCCTAACATCTTATAAAAAAAGTAGATAACCTAAACATATTTTACTCAAGATAGGTTAATCATTCCCATAAGTAACCTAAATTAATATAATTCCACCTTAAATTCATCGATTCTTCAAAATATAAGTCAACCATACTCCTCAATGAAAATACCGTAGTAATCTATTTACCTCGATCATATAGGGTCCCTAAAATAGTGAACGTCTTCCAAAATAATAATCATCTTTTAATCCTAATCATCCATGTCATATTAATACGACAATCGTCGCATTTCCTATCACATTGGTTATTGGGACATGTTCTTCCATTTCCCACCATTAACTAAGAAGAGAAAGCATATTTAGGGGCTTAAGTACTTAGCCAATAATCATAAAAAGGAACTGAGAGCATATAAGGATAACTTGTAGAAGAAAAGTATACCCTAACTTGTGATCCCCTAGGTTCCCATCTAGGTTATCCATGATCATATATTCTTATGTGAATATTTATTTTATTTTATCTTTGTTCCTTTAACAATGGTTCATACTAAGCTTATGAATTTACCAAAGCATATCCCCCGGGAGTGTCGTAACCAAGAGTGAAGCAAGGCCCATTTTCGTGTACCAGTTCCCGTTCGAGTCTAGCTCAAAGAGGTGCTTTCAGGTTTTACCCCTATGTACATCTGTGCCAGATCCACCTCTACCTGCTCGTATCCAAACAGGGATGTATTTTCTTGGCAACCCCTTACTCAATACTCACCAAAATACCAGGAAGATTTCCTATATTTAAACTTTTTCTATAGGGTTCATCCTAGAGTTTTAATATCCTAATTTCCACAAATAACTAAACCTCCCTTTGATACCAACTATAGCATCCCGTCTTTTTATAACATAAACTTTCATTACATTACACAAAACTGAGGATCTTTAAGGTTTAGTGTCTTGGAAACAAGAAACATAATACACGAAAACAACATAAAGCATTATTATTAAACACTTGAAAGGCTTCTCATTAAGTTCATCCTAGGTTCATTACTGTATCTCATAACCTGGGGACATACATCAAAAGAAAGGGTGAGAAGAAGGCCCAGTAATGGAAACAAGAGAAACATTTTACATGTGAACTTGAGATACTTCAATAAGGACATGAAAAGAACTTTAAGGAATGAGAAAGAAATCATGAGATACATCATAATAAAAATAACATTTTTCATAACTTGAAGATGTGGCTGAAACATTTAATATTGACAATCATTTCATTTCACCAAGGTCCATCCTCAAGGTGTCATTAAAAATTACCAAGGTTATTCACCAAGGTATCAGTCTAAAAAGTCATCTCTAGAGATTAAGTCTTTACCCAATGAATTGAAGCGCTATCTGGGCGCACCCTTGACATGTCGTTATAATCCTATGAGCCACATATATCATCATCAATCATTTCATAAACAACCCATATAGCATAAAATAAATGGGTTTCATTTCATAATCATAACGTTTTAAAAACTGCTTTAAAGACATGATCTTTATGTCACTTTAAACCCACGGAAAAGGGAAAGTGGGTTTCATGTATGTAATTCCTAGAATTTAAAATAGAAAATTTTGATATATATGTGAATATCCCTGAATAAATAAGATCTTTTATTATTCACTTAATAACATAAAATAATTTTGAGATAAAGAGGGAGGCATTTTGAGACGAAAACTATGCAGCATAACGTCTACGATACATGGTTTTAGAAAACATTAAAAAAAGAGGGGACATGGGTCACACACTCAAACATGATATATAAAATAGTAGGGGAACAGAATATATAGTATTTAATAACATGGTAATGAAATTTGAATGATATACCACATGAAACGAAGAACTTGAAAGAAAGACAAAACTAAGATTTCTCTTATGAGAATTCGGTAGCCTAACGTCGTCACTTAAAACTTAAAAAAATGGATTGACGAGATAAAATAGGGTCTCTCATCATATGAACAATAATGATCAGTATGATAGATATAGAGATCATACCCCAACATAATAAAAAGGAACTTGAAAAACATGACATGAAAGTAGATCTTGAAAATGAGAAGGGTGAAAGAACCCCTTAGAAATTCGGCAGCCTAACAGCGCCACTTAAACTTCAACAAAAATGAATTGATGAGATCAAATAGGGTCTCTCATCATATGAACATAAAAGATAAGTATGATAGATATAGATATTATACCCCAACATAATAAAAATGATTTGAAATAATTGACATGAAAATAGATCATGAAAATGAGAAGGGTGAAAGAACCCCTTAGAAATTCGACAGCCTAACGACGCCACTTAAACTTCAACAAAAATGAATTGATGAGATCAAATAGGGTCTCTCATAATATGAACATAAAAGATCAGTATGATAGATTTAGATATCATACCCCAACATAATAAAAAGTATCTTTCAATACTTGACATGAAAGTAGATCTTGAAAATGAGAAGGGTGAAAGAACCCCTTAGAAATTCGGCAGTCTAACGGTGCCACTTAAACTACAACAAAAATGAATTGATGAGGTCAAATAGGGTCTCTCATCACATGAACATAAAACATCAGTATGATAGATATATATATATAATACCCCAACATAATAAAAACGAACTTGAAAGACTTGACATGAAAGTAGATCATGAAAACGAGAAGGGTGAAAGAACCCCTTAGAAATTCGGCAGCCTAACGGCGCCACTTAGATTTCAACAAAAATGAATTGATGAGATCAAATAGGGTCTCTCATCATATGAACATAAAATATAAGTATGATAGATTTAGAGATCATACCCCAACATAATAAAAAGGTACTTTCAAGACTTGACATGGAATTAGAACTTTGAAAAAAAGAGAAAGGTGAAAGAACCACTTAAAAATTCGGCAGCCTAACGACGCCACTTAAAACATTAAAATACTGAATTGAAGACATCAAATGGGGTCTCTCATCATATGATCATAAAATATCAGTATGATAAATTTATAGATCATACCCCAAAATAATAAAAAAAAACTTGAAATACTTTACATGAAAATAGATCTTCAAAAATGAGAAGGGAGAAAGAATTCGTTACAAAAATTTCGGCAGCCTAATGACGCCACTTAAAACATCATAAGAAGAAATAATGAGAGTAAGAGGGGATCTCTCATTATATGAACATGAAAAGGGAAGTAAGATTAGTATAAAAGAACATCCTTTAACATAAGAACATGGAGAAAAAAAGAAATTACATAAAAGATATTTCTTGAAAAGAAAGAGAGAGGTCAGATCCATTACCTTAAAACGTAACTCTTAAAACTCAACGGTTTGGACCTTGAGCACTTGGGGGGAACCTTGGGAGGACTCCTTGGGAGGTAAGGAGACCCTAAATTCGTTGAGGATGGTTTTGGAGTCGAAAAGATGAGAGGAGGGATTGGTATTTATAGGGAAAGTGAGGGGACAAGGCATTAATGGCCTAGGGACACCTCAAAAGTGGTTTTCTCAAAAGCATGGGCCATCCCATGGTACTTCCCATAGAGTTAGGTTACATGGGGACCCCCACACAATAATTCATCCTCTTTAGTCGACCATCACTTAAAATATCTCATGACATCATCAAGACACGGTTATGATGTCATTAAACATACCGAAACCCTAAAACGGTATTTTTACTATTCACTGAAAATTCAACTTTCTCAGAAAAATCCCAAAATTTTACAATAACCAAATATCAATGCTCTTATTTCAAAAATGAACTCTATTTTATAAAAATAAATTTCTAAATATTTTTAATTCATTTTTTAAATAAACACACTATTCACCGAAAATTCATTTTTTTCAGAAAAATCCCCAAAAATTACCTTAACATAATATCGACGCTCTGAGTTCAAAAATGAAATCCATTTTATAAAAATATTTTTCTAAATATTTTTAATTTAATTTTTTATTAAAAAAACTATTCACCTGAAAAAAACTAATACTTGAATAATAATTTATGAAACTGTTATTTATCCATTTTATTGAATCTCATTACATAATCTAGGTGTCTAAATTATATTAAAACTTTCTTTGAGTCAATTTACTAATCCATTTGGTCACATTACTAATCCTAAGCATAAAATCACTATTCATAATTTACTATTCATCAAAAAATCTAGTTGATCTTATTAGACTTGAAATTTCATACTGAACATAATTGTAGAAGACCATTTTTTAAAAATCATTACACATTTTTATTTATTTAAGGTTTACATAAACATTTTTTATAATATCTTTTCTCTAAAATTCATCAAAAATATGCATACTATATTTATCCGGACATTTGAAAATTCATAAACTTCATCATAAGAAGAAATCACAATTTTTATTTAAAAAAAAGGATTACACAAGGTAGTTACGGTCTCCTTACATAGCCCCTTATCACACCATCATAGGACCTAAGTGTAAGGTGTGCTAAGGTGAGAGAATCTGAGGGAGGCTCGGCCAACATCGCACGAGTAGTAATTTCTATCAGTTTGAACTTCTCGCGAAAGCGATCCCGTTCTAACTACACACGATGAAGTTCATCTTGGGTTTGGTCCAGAGCAAAGCCCAGTGGTGCTACCTCCTTCCCAAGTTCTGTTAGATGGGCTTCGATCGGTACAAGACTACTAGGTGAGGCCATCAAATCTTCTTTCTATATTAATTAACCAAGATTTCTTGTATTTAGAGATAATAGTCAAAACGTTTAGTTTCCAGTGGTCATATTGACCAATGGTCAAATAACAGTCAAAACCCAACAGTCTCATTTTAATTATACTCTTGTTATCAAATGAAACATTTTTTTGAGTATAAAAATAAAATAAAATAACACATAAAATTAGGAAACAAGATTTATTTAAAATTTCGGGTCGTTACACATAAGGGGGCGAGTGGGTAAACCCTCCCCATGTGGTTTGTGTGAGAGTTTCAGGTGTCGAATCCCACTACTGAATGAAGTAGAGTAAGACATAATGTAAATATATGAGAGCACCCAACCTATTGAATATTTAACATATGACACATTACCTAGAGCAATGTTCACCCAATTAAAAACACCTTCTTATAACACAGGCCACTGGATATTATCTATCCCATAAATTTGATTTTATCATGAATGATATTCAACATGTGAAAACCTAGAATCATAAACACACTATGGTTCTTCTTTATCTGATGCAAGGAATCACATTCTTCAAAGACTTCCCGAACTATAAATGGCCCAAGTCGATGCCATTTTCTTCTCCCACTGTTGTTTTGCTTCTGTTACATGACCACAATCCTCAAACTGAAAAACAAATAAACCTTATGTCTAAATACATCTCATACTATATAAATATTAATGGAATTTATATCTATATTTATGTGGACATGAAATTAAAATCTGATATAGATTTTCTTCATCGTCTTTTTCCTCTTTTGTGCACTTATTACAAACCCATCTTGTGTATATGTATAATATCATATTATTCATTTATAAGTATGTAATATCGATTAAATATCATAAATAATAAATTCTAATAAATGGAATATTTATTATCACTTGGAATATATATTTTTTTTTACAAACCGGTTGTGAATCGGGTCGATTTATAAGTCTTGATCTTATATAGATTCTAAGGATCTGTATAATGTAACTTCTATTTCAGAATTTTAAAAAACTAGAACAAAAAAACCATCAAATTAGGTATAGGATATGATTATTAAAATCATATCAATATCTCAAAATTTAATAGGCATTATTTTATTTAGGCACTAATTATATTGATTATGTGAAACAATTTAGTAATATTTAATTAAATTTTCAGAGTTGAAAATGATATATACAAACATTCTCTTTTCCCATTAGGAAACCCAATTCTAACTACCATGGATCTCTATTTACCCCATTCCCTAATTTCATTCACTATAAGTGGAGAATATCACTTCCCAATCTTTGTTTTGTTTTGAGATTTTAGGTAATGCAAATTTATTTTAGAACTCTTATCCTAGGATTCTTCATAAACCTTTTATAAGGGAAAAAACTTTTGGTTTCTAAAACAGCTATTTTATTTTTCTAAATCCCTTATTGTTAGGGAAATTTGTTTATGTGAAACACCTATTTTATGGTTTACAAAACCATAAGTATGATTTGTTTTTATTAAAACCTCTTTGTAGAGGAGTATGATATATGTATTTTACATTAATTTTTTTCTAAAAATTATCATTTTAAAATTTAAGAAGTTCTTGAAAAGGTATTTTTTTAATTCAGCATTATGTATAAAATGTTAAAGAATATCAGTTTACATAAGGTGTTTTTTATATAATTCATGGTTATAGGTTTTTCTATTCACTATAGTAATCATTAACATTCCATAAATATCATGAAAATAATTTGTATAAGTTCAATTATTCTTTTATAGGAAGAGTTCCTAATATTATGTATAAATTTTTTATTTATCCTGACCTTTATGAAATAATAGTGTTTTCTTAAATGATTTTCCTACTAAATTTCATGAGATATAAAATTATTCACCTATTTTAAAATTATTTATAAAATGTTATTTTAATAGATTATAAATTATAATGGAAATATTTATAAAAAAAATTATAAAAAATTATTTACTTGGGTATTTATTTTGATAACGAGGAATGGGGAGTAAAATCATAGCCTCATAAAGGAATTTATTCCTTATAGTGATGTTTTCGATACTTATATTGGCCTCATAGATTTATTATTCTTTTCCCAGTATCATTATACTCAATATGGAGTTATTACATTCAATGTAAAGTACTTAAATATTTCAAGAAGAAATCAATGTTTATTTCAATGGTTGTTATATTTTCAAATAAAATGTGATAACATAATTATATTTCATTTGAATGTTTTGAATAGTTTTTATTATGAAAAACCCCACGAATCATATTTGGGGAAATTTATTTATTATATAAAATATTATCTATATGATATAAAATGAAATATTTTCAAAAAATATTTTATAGTATTTATAAGAAGAATATTTTTCCACTATTTTTAAAATACATTGCTAAAGATTTTTGTGATCATCCTACATTTTTAAAATGTTTTTCAAAGGTTACTGACTAAGAAAAGATCACTTCTATTTATTCTCAATTATGACTCTAGTAAGAGTAATGTTGGAAAGTTGTTGAATAAATTTTTCATAACTCTGTTTGGTTGTAAGATTTTCTAAATCCTACTAAATCTAAACTTAAAAGATCCTTATGTTTCTAAATTACTATATATTTCTCAGTATAATTGCTTTTTAAATATAAAAAATGTTTTCAACATAGGATTTTGGAGTTCGTGCCTTGGGTTGTTGCATTTGGCATCAGATTAAATGTTTGAATAATATTTGAGATCAAGATGTTTTTTTAATATGTTAGGTTTCTATGTATTTTTTAGTAAAATACCAATTATGTACCTTTTAAATCTATAGGGAAATATCCAAGATTTAAGGGGGAGGATCAAAAACAAATCTTCTATCCCTTTTGGAGGACCTTCTTACAAATATTTTTCAAAATCCATTCTTTTATTACATTGAAACTTTTTCCAATATCCAAATTTCTTGCAAGAAAATTTATGAAGTATCTAATGACTCTACCATAGCTTGATATTTTCAAGGGATATGGATTGTATATTGTAAAAATTTTCACTCTCAATATTCTTACCAAGATTAGTATGGAAATTACCATTAGTTAATTCTCATATTATTCTCTTTATCAAAAAAATATGAAACACGTAATGATTTTTGTGAAGTTATTCAAGAGGGAGACCTCTACATGGACTATATTTATCAAATTATAATATTTGGCCATTTTTGAAATATCAAATATTATTTCGAAACCATTGAAGAAGAATTTGTAAGACTTTTTTATAGAAATCATTTTGAAATATATGTTTTAAAACTATATATTTATAAATTCACTTTTTCAAATGTTTACCCATGCTGTTGGAACCCTTGTTTTAATGAAAAAAAATAGTGTTTATTATGTGTTTAATGGTTTCAATATATTATAATAGCATTTTATAATATAAGGATGTTTAGGAAATTTCGGATAATTGTAGATATGACCCACTACCTAACCTGAGTCGCTATTGAATTTCACTCACTATGAAAGATAAGTCATTTTACAAAAGACTCACCATTGGGGATGATTCACCTACATGAATGCCTCACAACTGGAAAGGAGTCACCATCAAGATTGATAAACCAATAAACTCTACCTACTGTTAGAAAGGAGTGACCACTGAAGATAAGCTACCGTCACACGAGCCACTATTGGGATGATTCACTATTGAGATGATTCATCATTGATACAAGTAACTATTGATATGAGTCACCACTGAAAACGAGTCACTGCTAGACCTAACCTACCATCAAACGACCTACTACTAGCCAGGCTCACTGTTGGTCTGACTCACTGCCATATTTGAGTCACTATCAGAATTATCCTCCATCGCTATTCTAAAATATTTAAATTAAAATATTCTAATGGCTATATTATCGAATTTAATACTGAGGATTATTTTAATGCTTATTCGTAAACTATTTCAAGGAAAATTAAATATAATGTCAGATATATGTATGATGATACATGATACCTAGATGATTGTTCCTCGAATGGTCTATTCATCCTGTAGTGTTATATATTCAAAGAAGTCACCCTAGAGAGCGATACAAACGAATATATGAATGCTGACCAAGTGTGAACACAAGATCAAGTTATCCACTTAATTAATATCCTTAAATGAATCATTATTACATGAATCCAACTATAAAAGAGTTGAGCTTATAGAATATTTGAATTCTTTCCTTCAATCATAACAAAGAGTGATTACAACCTTCTGTTTTACTACATTTTTCATAAAATCAGCTTGAGCTCCTTGTCAAGATACATTCAATGAGTCTCAAGAATATGAAGAACTTTATACTGATTAGAAACACCATTAATATACTCTTACTTATTTCACTTCATATTTAGTTAACTTTTATATTCAAGTACTGTGTTGTTTTACCTATTTATTAACACGTACTATCTCATACAATTTAACTAAAAGGTACAATATATCTTCTACACTCTATTTACATTGTTTTACCCATGGTGTTTTGAAATATATCCATGTGGGGTATTGGAATATTTGATTCCCATATTTACTATGGAAGAGTTTATTTCATAGCCTGGACTGCTTCTAGATGCTGTCTGTAGCTAATCCAGGTTGTGGATCAATATTATTTATATAATATTATTGGTAGTGGGTTATTTCCAAGAAAATGGGATTAGGTCATGGATTGAGACTCAACCCCTTTTTTAAAATCCATTGTGTGTTTTTTTGTTTCATTTATAGGAATCAAACTAAAATTGTTTTAAATTGTAAAAAGAACTACTAAATTGATAGTTATTCTTAACTACTATTTATAGATGTAAATGATTAAGTAAATTGATTTCAAAAGTTATAATAGTTTTCATATTATTTTAACTGATCACTAATAAAGCATTGAGGAATCTTTTAAAATATCATATCTTATATGGATTTTTTATTTTGATTAATAGGGAACATACATTTTGAATTGGGGGTTTTTAATTGAACATGATTTTAATGGAAATTTTTACTCAAATCTCAATTCACCCTCCCCATTAGGTACTCACTCTAACCAATATTTCATATTAGAGGTTTGGAAAATATTTTCAAATGTTATTTTATTTTTGTTTTAATGATCCTAATTTTTTTTATTTCTAAATTTAGTTCATTAAAAGAATAATATAAATAAAGGGTCTATGTAGTAGGGGTCTGGATTAGTGGTAAGCACCCCATAATGCTACATGAAAAATGGGGGTTCAAAACCCATGGGGCGTAGGGTAATGTAGCAGTACTGTTGCAATGGCGGGCACTATATCAATGGTGGGCACTGTAGCGTCGGCTGGTTACTGTAGCAGTGGCTGGTTACTATAGCGGCGATAGGGTACTGTAGCAGTGGCGGGTACGATGTGGTATTATAGCAGCGCGGGTACGGTAGTAGTACTATTCACAAAATGGGCCTTCGGCCAAAAGAATGGGCCTACGGGCTATGTAATGGGCTAGATGCCCACTGGGACTTTAGAATATGTAATGGGTCACCCTCTACCCAGTTAAAATAGGTCTTTACTTTGATTTAATAATAAATGAGGCTTCGGCCCAAACCTTTTAAAAAAAATTAAGGTACAGCTACCAACAGACCTCCATCATTTTAGGGAAATAACTATGCTCACTGGAAAATAAAGATGAAAATGCATATTGAAAGCCTGGGTTTGGAAATTTGGTATGTTATTGAAGATAAATATCAATTACCTAAGACTTATAGTAATACATAGGATGATGCAATTAAAAATTCTTATAAAAACAACTATAAATCCACGAGTTCTATTTTTTTTATTTGGGTGATGAAGAGTTTAATAAGAGATCTTCCAGTAAAACTACATAGGACATTTGGGATGCTTTAGTTGTTTCTCATGAAGGAACAACTAATTTGAATGAAATGATATTGATTACTTAAATAATTAAATATTATACATTCAATATTAAACCTAATGAGATGATTCATAATATGTATCTCATGTTTAATGAGAGAGTGAATATAATGAGATCCTTGATAAATATAGTTTTAGAAAAAGATCGAATCATGTTACTAATAAATTGTTTTTTAGAGAGATGCAGAATAAAATATGTTTCAATAATAGAATCATGTGATATAAAAAAACTACCCACCAAAGGACTTATTTGGAAGCTAATGAAGAATTAGTATTAGATAAAGGTTAACTGGGAAGATGATATGAACCTAGGAGGAAATAAATATCCATCAAGACTACTACATCAAAAGATAAAGAAACTTTTCAAGATGAAATCTCTATTGATGAGGAGTGACCAGTCAATATTGATGAAGATATCACCCATCATGATAAAAGGGTTATGAACATATATAATAATAATAAATTATTTAGGAAATAGAGATATAATGGAATGTATAATAAGAGAGGGAATTGTAATAATGATTGAAAAATAGATGATAATTCAAATGAAATTTCCTGTAATGAGTGTAAAATAAAAAGACATGTTAAGGCTTACTTTCCCACGTTAAAATAAAAAATGAAGAATTATTATAAGGATATAAATTATAAGAAAGAAATAAAATCAACCTATAGTGGCTCTGAGGACAGCACCAATGACTCAAACTCAACTCATGATGAAAATCAAGATAGAGTAAATATGACCTTCATGACAAACATATCTAAGGTACTTAATATATCTTCCTTACATAATTGGAATATTTCTAGGTATGCACATAATAATGAAATTATGTATTAACATGAAATTTCGGATTATTATAATTTCTTTGAGGATACCTTTTTATGAGCTAAAAGATAAATATAAAATCATGATAAAGCAACATAATTTATATGCTAGTGTTAAATATGATTTTCTATAGAAAAATAATTGAATGACCACTTTTTGAAAGAGAATAATGTGTTGAAATTATGAAATGATAAATTAAATAAATAATTAGAGAGGTTTACTAATAGTGTAGAAACAATCACTCAAAAAAATAAGAAAAAAATTGAACTTAGTATATTACAAGATTAGGTTATCAACCAGGATAGATGAGAGTAGTCAAGAGCACTTTTTTTCCTAAATCCAATTCTAGATATTTTTTTCTAGTTATTATTCAAATAGACCAAATACTGTTTTAATTTTCAAAATTTTCAAATCAGCCTATATAAAACCCATTAAAGAAATATGGGTTCTTAAAGACCTAATCACTAACATTTCTAGACCAAAGAATATTGGGGTACCCAAATAATTTTTGGTATAGATTTTTTTGTTGGGAACCCTCTTGATGAGATCCTATATAAATATATGGTACCTGGATTGTGGTTTTCCCTAACATATGAAAAGTTATTACTCAAGATCCAAGAACATGATGAAGGATGATGGTGAAAATGTCACCCTTTGTGACCATGCTAACAAAAAAATAATTGGCTTTGTCCAAATCGGTAACTCTAACTCAGTTTTAATTTCTAAAGTATTATTTGTTCATGTTTCAAAATATAATATTCTTAGAATATCATAGGTATGTGATGATTGTTTTCGTGTAAAATTTTAAAACAACTCTTTTAATGTTTTTAATTATAAAACTGATTTAGTATTTAGATATTTGATAAATGAAATTTTGTATTGGGTTAATCTTGATTCTTTAATTTTTTATAATGTTTCATGTTTGAGATCATTTCATAAGAAATATTAGATTTGTCATAAAAGACTAGGCCACTATAATATTTATTGGATTATAAATATTACTAGGAAAGGGTTAGTTATGGATCTACCCAAATAGGAATTCCCAAATGGTGTGGTTTATAATCGATATCGAAAAGGGAAACAACACAAAATATCATTCAAACCAAAAAATGAAGATCCAACTTATCAACCACTAGAATTGGTTCACATTTATTTTTTGAACAATTTAGTCTTTCAAGTTTAAATGGGGATCACTATTTCTATGTACTTTTATATTCCTTTTTTTATGTATACTTGGTTATTATTTTTAGCTCAAAAAGTGAAGCATTCTCTTACTTTACCATGTATAAAAAATCTATAGAAAAACTAAGTATACATAAGATTAAGATCTTAAGAATTAACCATGATGGTGAGTATTAAAATCTGTAAACTGAGTAATTTTTTTAAAAAAATGGATATACTCAGAACATTTCATCTCATAGGACACCATAGAATCATGGATTCTTAGAAAGAATCAGTATGACCCTTCAAGAGATAGTTCAAAAAATGCTTAATGAATGTTCCTTAACTGCATACTTCTGGGTAGATTCTATGAATACAACTTTTAATAAAAATAATATATTCTTAATTAGACCTATCCTAATGAAAAACAAAAATTAACATTGGAATAAAAAATCCTATTGTCAAATAATTTAGAGTTTTTTTGAAAATTTATTATTCTTTACACTAAGGATACTCTTGAAATGTTTTCCTCCAAAGAGAGGTGAAGGAATTTTCCTTGGTTATTCAAATTCTAGTAAATCCTAAATTGATTTTAACAAAATAACTAAGACTATATAAGAGTATTTTTAGGTGATGTTTGATGAGAAAGATCCAAATGATGCTAAAACCCCTTTTTAAAACTTTAAGGATGATTTAACCACTTTAAAAATAAATGAAAAACCTGATGATACTTTTGTAATGAATATAGAAAAATCAACCTATTCTAATCATGTTTTTAAACCTAAACCAGAACCTATTGAAGACTATGAGGTGACAAACCCTTCATTTTATAGATTTATTAGGACTCTTAAATACCACCCACTAGAGGCTATAGTTGGATACATAGATGGAGGTACTTATAATAGATATATCTAAGAAACCAGGTTGAACATAAAGCATTCTTATCATAGATTGGACACAATAATATCACAGATTCAATAAATTAAAAATTTTGGGTAATGAATATTCAAAAAAAACATAACCAATTTGAAAGAAATAATGCCTTTTAAATTGTTGATAAACTTAAAGAAACCTTAACTATAGGCACTAAATTGGTGTTTAGAAACATGTTTGATGAGTCTAGCACCATATTGAGGAATAATTATAGACTAGTTATAGAAGGATATTTTCAAGAAGAGGGTATAGACTGTGAGGACACATTTTCACTTGTATCAAAACTTGAAAATATCAAAATACTACTTTCCTAGACAACACATCATGGTTTTAAACTATAACAAGTGGATTTAAAATGTGCATTGATGAATTGTTATATAATTGGGGGTGTTTTGTTCAACAAACACCTTTATTTAGAAACCCACACTTTCCAAATCAAATTTTCAAACTAACAAATTCTTTATATAGTTAAAACCCCCTATAGCTTGGTATTATTGGCTCAACTCTTTTCTTATTTGTAATGTTTTTTCACACGGTATAATTTATCCTACCCATCTTATAAAGATAATTTCAAAATATTTTTTTATTAAAATCTATATATATTATAGTATCCTTGGATCTTCTATAAATCCTTTATGTACTATTTTTTTAAAAATGATGAAAAATGGGTTAGAAATGAGTTTAATGGGTGAAATTATATTCTTTCTTGGTTTAATGAATTTTCAAAAAAAAAGAAGTAATTGTTTAAAAGAAAAGTAAATATACTAAAGGATTATTTGAAACATTTTGGTTTGTATAGATCAAAATTTCGTTACTCTCCTATGATTACCACCTACAAATTGGATCTTAATGGAGCTGTAAAATCAGTGGATCAACTCAATTATAGAGGTCTGATTTAATGTCATCTCTACTTAACTACTAGCCAACTAGACATTATGTTTATTGTGTGTATATGTGCTCATTTAAAACCAAACATAAAATTATAATACTTACATAATGATAAAAGGATTTCTGAATAAATAAAGTATACAATTAATTAAGACTATTCTATCCTAGAGGACAATAATTAGACATTGTGAGTTATCAAGATGCTGATTTTGGTGGTTGTAAGTTAGATAGAAAAAGCACCTCTGAAAAATGTCATCTTTTGGGAAAATATCTATTATCTTTGTGTGGAAAGAAAGAAATATGATCTCATTGCATACTACATAAGGTAAATACATGAATGAATAGAGGAGATGTGCTCAAATTTTGTGTACGGAGCACACTTTTCTATTATATGGATACTAATTTTTACAATCCACTATAAATTTTGAAAACACAAGTATTATTAAGATTTATAAAAACCTTTTTTACCACTCTAGAACAAAACATATTGATGTAAAAATTCGCATTATTATAGAACATTTTCAAAATGGTGATATAACTCTTCAATAAATTGGAATTAAACATCAAATTGTTGATATTTTTACTAATCCATTGAATTCTGAGAGACTTAAATAAAAAAAACATGAATTAGGTATGATAAATTTTGGGTAGAATTTAATCATGTGTTCCCACAATTAAAAATTCCCCAATTTTATAAATTACCCATTATTGGATGATACCCACCATTGGAAATTACCAACTGTTAGAAATTATACACCATTAGAAATCACCCTCCTTTGGTAATGACCCGTCATTTTTAATGACCCATCGTTGGAAATGACTAGCCATTAGTAGTGACTCATCACTGGTTTTAAGTAATCGTTAGTTTTTTCTTTTTCTTTTTGGGGTATTTTTAATTTCATTTCAATTTTATCATATTATTTGGATAATATTTTTTTAAAACCCCAAATGATATAAATAAGTTTCTTTTTCTAATCTCGAGACACTCTCTCCCTCACATATTTCTTTTGAACTTATCTCTGACCACTCTTCTCCCAACCATTAGCATTCACTTGAAATCACCTACATCCTTCAGCTATGTCACAATAGTTTGAGTTAAGTGTCTAGCTGAGTCAAGTCTTGATGATTAACATCCATTAAATAATAAAGTAATAGAATCGAGTCATCTAGCTGTAGAGTCGTGAAACCCACAAATCACAAATTTTACAATAGTTCATAATATGGAAGTAAATGCTGAGTGGTTGATGTTAATAATGTTTTTGGTCCTGAAACTAATCGAATATCAAGGATGGCTAGAATGGTACTTGAATACTGAGATACCACACTATCTGAGGCTAGTGCATCAGTGGTATCAAAATATCATGTTTAGATTTGGGGAAGTTGAGGACTGGGTTTGTAGGTAGTACTTTCTTCAAATTGAAGGATTATATATATTAAAGTATGACATGAAGATATTTTAAATTATTATCAAGGTTCAATTATAAGTTATTATCAAATATTTATGTATGAGAATGCCTTGGACAAGTTAACTGGAAATGGAACTCTCATAAGGCTAGTTGTAGCTATGATTAATGGTGAGTGTTGTTTTCTATTAAATTTTAATCACCACATGTCATTCCCCGGGAAATGTGATTTTAGTACAATGAGGTATAAATATGTATACCTATTGTACATTATGAAAGGGGAAGTTAAAGTAAATTTGTGTAGAAATTTTAGGGTCCATATGATGTATATATGAAAACCATCTTCCAGGTCAAACTCATTGATATATCCCATGTTCGTCTAATCCATGCTTGTGGCCAAAGGTTTGTTTACTGAGGATGAACAATTAGAAGTAAAATATTGTGGTTTAATTGACCTATTTAATTTTCAAAATAATGAAAATTAATTGGAATCTTTGGAAGAGGAAATGTGATAATGATGTTGACAAGATTTTTTGAGGATTTCAATATTTGTTGATCACTCAAAAATTACAAAGAATATTGTGGATCCTGAATTGGAACCAGATGATGTGTTTTTGTACTTAGATAAGAAATAATATGAGGTTAATGCCTTAGGTAATGAAGAGATTGAGTTCTCAGTCAATAAATGTTGTGATCCTGACATGCCCAGGAGCCCACTGGCTATCACTTTTGGTCCATCTAGTCCCTATGGATCTATCCCTATCAGATATACTCTTTTAAGATAATGGAATGAAGAAGAAGAAACTCGGTAATCAATATAAGAAAAATAAGAGAGTAACTCAAAATCATTTAATGAAAGTGGAAATTCAAATGGAAGTGATAAAGAGAATACATAGAATATATATGAAAAAGATAATGAAGAATAAAATGTTAAAGAAGAATAAGATAGGAGATTTATATGGGATGATAATATAGAATATGGAAAAGATATGTAATATACATATGAAAAAGATGATAAAATATTGAAGAAGAAGAAGATTGTAGAAATATATGAGATGGTAATATAGAAGAATGAAAAGAGAAGGAATACCGAGATAGAAAAGATGATAGAGATAGAGATAGATATAGAAGTGATGGTGGTTCAAACCTTGATTATCATAACAACCATATTGATGTTGATGATGTTGAGATGCATTAGGAACATGTTTTAAATCCAGGATTTTCAATTACTTATAGGTATAAGGAGAGACTAGTCTTACTTTGATATACTAATAGAGCTTTTAGAGATTATTTTGGAGAATCTATTTTGTGGAAGAAATCCCAAAGCATTTTTATT
Organism: Viscum album; assembly: GCA_963277665.1. Classification (NCBI taxonomy): domain Eukaryota; kingdom Viridiplantae; phylum Streptophyta; class Magnoliopsida; order Santalales; family Viscaceae; genus Viscum; species Viscum album. Next base: position 679,712,818 of record OY728139.1, on the reverse strand, counting down.
CACCATGATGACCCTACTGATGGAAATCCTATTGGTCATGCTGATGGTGAATCTATTGAGCCTATTTTTGGTGAGTGAGTAGTTGATGAGAAGATAGTTTTTCAGACTATAGTTGATGAGCCTAGTATTATTTCATCGATCATGTTAGGGGACACAACTCCTGAATAATGGGATAGATATATAGATTATGTGAGGCTAGGCATGGGCTACCCTGATTCTAATGATGATAGTAGTCCACCAAAGCATGGTGGATAAGCTATTTGAGTTTTTGATGAGATGGATTTAAGGGATAAATGGTAGAGCTTATAAATAATGTAGAGGAGTTATAGATATTTGATTTAGATCTTCCCACCAGATATGAGCCAATAAAGGTTGACATGCCACCTCCCATTAATTATGTTCCAATTGATCATGTATCTAGAACTTACTAGGATTCCTTCAGAGAGAGTGTTCTCTATGATTTTGGTAAAATGTTGAGAAATTAGGCACCTAATTTAACAAATCTCAATGAACAAGATTCAAGGTACTTTTTGAGCTTATGATACACCACATTTATCTAAATATGATGCATCATATTTAGTAAGTGGATATAGAAAATAGAATACATTCTAGTTAGATTGAGTCTTTGAGACCTATGATGAAGGGGATGCAGACTTATTTTTCTACCTATTTTGATTCCCTAATAAAGAGGTTGGAGAATATGTCTTTTATGTCTTCTACATTGAGTTATCCCCCTCCATCTATTAATATTGAGTTGATCATATTTGTTGTTATAGAATAGCTTCAAGCTATTTCAACATATCTTCTTGATATCCCTCGGGAGTGTTTGAGGTAGATTAGGAATAATAGTAAGTATTTCTATAAGAAAGTTCGGGAATGACTTGATATAATATCTTATAGAGAAACTATTAAAATTCTACAAAGTGTGACCTTTTTATGATCTGCATCAATAATGATCTCAAATCGCACTTCATGTTCCTTTCTGAAAACCTCATGATTCTTCCAGTTACTCAATCCTTCATGGAGTAGTTTAATCAGACGAATGTGATGAATCCAGTTCTTTAGTTGTTTATAGATGCAAAAAAGTTCCTTTTAGTGACATGTAAATTAAAGTCAACATCATCAAGCACATCATCAATCTGATAAATCATTTTCTCTATGTTTCTGGCATAATAGTGGTAACTCATGAGGCTATTCAAGTGAATTCACATTTATCTCCTCTAGCCACTGACCAAGAGTCTTTCAGACCCAGTATTCCCTAAGACCCTCATACACCTTTACCTGCTTAGTTACAGCCCTTTATTTTGACCCTTAGGGATGTTTTTATAATCATTAGTAGGTTATCATCCCATAATATACTTCTATACCAGTTGTCTATACAGTCTCAATCACAACTGACTCATCTGCTACTATTGTTTCCTTTTCATCTAATAAAGGAGAAAACCTCTTTTTCCTAGAACCCAATGTATAATGTTTTGGGATTAGGATTTTTTTTATAGGAACTTATATATTACTTTTATTTTATCTCATTTTTAATTAATGGAAATTCTCTTATTATTTATCTTTTGTCCCTTTTACTTTAAAGTTTCTTATTATTCCTTTTTTATAATCCCAAAATGGGTAGAATTATTATGGAATTTATTTTTTAGTTATTTTATTCCATGATACCAAAAGTGTTTCTTTTGATAACATATTTATTCATTATGGGTATTTATTTTTATGATTATGTTATTTTCTCATACCATACATTTGACATATCTTTGATATCTTTTTTTTCTTTAATATCTTTTCTACCATATTAATTTCATATCTCTAATACCATAACAATTTATATACCTTCTATTTTTTATTTTTTGTATTGTATGATCAAACTCTAACATTATATTTTTAGATTATTGGGTATATATATTTAAACCAATGTTTATTTCTTATATTGTTTCTCAAATTCCGTGATTTGTGATCATAAAAAAAGGGAACCCTTATTTTAATGTCCCAAAATAATTTTTATTATGTGTTTAATGGTTTCTATATTTTTTGATAGCATTTTATAATATTAGTATGTCTAGGAAATTTCAAATGTGTATTGAAAAGACCCACTACTTGACTTAAGTCACCATTTAATATGATTAACCATTGATGATGATTTATCACCAGAAAAGACTTACTATTAAGAATGAGTCACTACCAAGAATGTACCACTAATAGAAAAGATTCACCATCTTGATTGAGTCACCTCTATACTCTACCTACATTCATAAAGGAGTCACCACAGAAGATGGCCTACCATCAGACAATTCACTATTGGGAAGAGACACCGTTGAGGTGAGTCACCATTGAGATTTGTCGCCATTGAACATGAGTCACAACCCAACCTAACATACTATCAGATAACTTACCACCAGCCTAACTCACTATTGGTCTAACACACCACTAGATTTTAGGCACCATCAGAATGAGCCACCATTACTATTCTGGGATATTTGAATTAAAAACATCTAATGGTTGTATTATTGAATTTAATGCTGAGGATTATTTTAATGGTTATTATTGAACTATTCTAGGGAACATTAAAGAGTATTCTAGAGATAAGTATGATGATGTAGGAAACTCTGATGATTGATCCTAAAATGAAATCTTCATCCTATAGCACTATATATTCAATGAAGTCACACTCTTGAGGGATATAGACGAATGCATGCATGTTAGTCGAGTGAAAACACTTGATCAAGTGTGTCACTTAATAAGCCCCTTAAATGAATCATTCTTACTTGAAATTGACTATAAAAGAGGGGATCTTATAGGACATTAAAAACATTTATTATATTCATACAAAATAGATCTTATTCAACTCTATTTTACAATGTTTTTAAGAAAATTTAATTGAGATACTCCCTAACATAAATATGTGGTGTCTCAAGAATCCGAATCACATCAGACTGAGTAGAAACACCATTTCAATATTGTTACTGTTTTCTCATTCTCTTTAGTTTCCATTTATATTCTAGTAGTGTGTTTTTCAACAATTTTATCAACACACACTATATGTATAAGTTTAACTGTAAGATAAAGGATATCTTCTTCACTCTCTTTACATTTCTTTACCCACGGTGTTCTAGAAGAGGTTCATGTGTGGAATGTGTTTATTTTCATCCTAAGATTATTATGGAAGAGGTATATGTGTGGGATAGATATCTTGTAGCTATTGTAATTACCTGATCTAGGTTTTGGATTAATATTATTTACATAATATAATTAAATGTGGGTGATTTAAAAGTGGAGGGGATTATGTCTCGACTTGAGACTAAACCACTTATATAAATTCAATTGTGTCTCTTTTTTTGTTTTCAATTTTATGATTCAAAATGAATTTGTTTTAACTATTAACAAAACCACTACATTGATATTTAATTTAAACTAGTGTTTATATATGTATTTGAATAAGTAAATTTATTTGAAAAGTTATATTATTTTTCATATTATTTTAATTGATCACTAATCATTCTTTGAGGAATCTTTCAAAAAATCAGATATTATATAAAATTTCTATTTAAATTAACTAGGATTGTTTATTTTCAATTGTTGGAATTTTATGGAACTATTTTTTAACAAAAATTTTAATTCGGATATCAATTCACCCCTTCTTGATATACTCACTCTAACTAATAGATGTTTACATCCATTTAAACAAAATTTCACTAGTTTTATTTGGGTAATAGAAATAAATGTTTTTGAAAACACCCTAAGGTACCATTATAACCCATGTACACTTTATTTCCTAGAGAAATTCCAATAGGGAAATTTAAGACTTTAATAATGATAATCGTTATTTCATGAAATTTTTTATTTATAATTTTAATGGTTAGTTATAGTAATGAAGTTACTTTTTAGGAACAAAAAAATCAAGACTGGATGTTCGAAAAGAGTCATGTAGGGTTTACTTATATATAAATGAATTTGTGAGGGTACAATTAATTTATGGGTGTACGGTGTATAATCCAATAGTTTAAGTGTACTTATGTATTTTATATAAATTTTATAAATAATAAATTCATCTAAAATAAAAATAATATGAGGAACTTTTTATTGAAAAAAATCACTAAAATACTATTCAAGAAGATCTCTTCACTAGTCTAATATAAAATAAGGAGTTGGGGATTTTAAATTTACAAGGATCATCATTAATAAAATATTTAAATATATAATATACATGGTCACACCAAAATCATAGATGGAATCATTAAAATCATACATAATTTGAAATCCTCTAAACACAATAATGGTGAGAAATATAGTAGCGACAATATTTGAACTATCTTTGTGAGAGAGAGAAATTGGAATATGTATATTTTTGGGTTATGAAATATATATCCTAAAGGGGTATTTAAAGAATCTGGTTATGACCTTGGTTAAATATACGTTGGAATATTTTAGAAAAATTAAACAAGATATGATTCAATCTAAACTTTTTATAAAAAGACTTAATAATAATATATATTTTTGTTGCAACTCAAGAAATGTATTGTGGAAAATAAAATATTTATTAATATTTTAGAACATCATGGTAATAAATAGTAATATGAGAAAACTTTAAATATTTTTTAATGTAAAAACAAATTATTTTATAAAAAATAAAAGGAATGTATTTGGAGGAACATTGAAATAAAAATATTAATGTATAAAATTAACCATGAATTTAGTTTAGTGTTTTTTAGATATTTTAAATTTACTTACTGTAATTTTTTTCCGGTCATAAGCCCAAAAATAACCCACATCATCCACTTGTGAGACCAGGGGTCAACCACATGGCTGGAATGTTGACTAAAAAATACCATAGTGAAATGGGTGAGATCTTTTCTAGATAGAATGGGGTGCACACACAAGCACACACATGCTTCTTGGTGATCACATAACACTCGCAGAGTGTGTGTAGTGTCATGCATGAGGGTGAGTTTTTTGAACCACACTAATAGGTGTGTGTGATTTTATTGGGTGGTGAACCTCACCTTTGTCTCATGCAATAAAAGGAATGAAAAAAATACTTTTTGGTGCTTGACGGGTTGAATCTTTGATATGGGTCATGTTACATGGAGCATTGTTCACCCAATTGAAAACATCCACTTATAATACAGGTCATCATATCCAATATATACCATCCTTAATATCTTCTCAAGAATCATCATATTTATATTCTACCCTATATTTCCAAATTAATTTTGTTTCTTCTTCACTTGATGTGAGGAATCAAATTTATACAGGCCTAACAAAACTATAAACAACCCAACGTGATACTATTTTTTTATCCTAATAATATTTTCCTTCTACAACATGAAATTAGTCATAAAACTAAAAAACATAGAAATATTACATAATAATCCATCATGAAGAATTCTAACCCGATACATCTCTCTCCCTCGACCTATAGTGATGAAACCCATTCATAATTCATGCTGACATCATTGAGTGATTCTGTCATGCCTCTGAAAGCAGATGTGATGTCAAAAACACTGACTATTATTATCAAGTTTAAACAAATATTCACATGGAAAATCAATAAAACTGATATAAACAACCAATATAAGTAAATAAATATATAGCTATATTAATCAAATTTAATCCTTGGATAATATTCACATGCAAGAAGAAGTCGGTTTCGATATTCCTCATCATCTTCGTCCTTGGTTGTGTACTAGTTACAACCACATGATTTGTGTGTGTGTGTGTGTATTCTCCATCGACATGTATTCCATATTAATTGAGTATCATAAGAAATAACGCCACATCAATGGACTTTTTTCCTAACCGAGAATATATATATTGGTTTTAGAAAACAGTTATGAATCAGGAAGATATATATTTTTGGTTTATATATAGATACTTATGAGTTACAAAAGTTCACCGCCATTTTATACTTATAAAAAACAAGAAAAAAATGTTCACCTTAGATATAAAATATTATTTTTAGAATCATATCAAGATCCTCATATTGAATGGGTATTATATTAGTCTTGCACTATTTATCTTGATTATGTTTAATAATTTAGAAACATTAAAATAAATTATAAATGGTTTCAGTGCTATATATAGACATTATCTTCACTCATTGGGAAACCCAACTCATACTACCTAGGTTATATAATTACCTCATTCCATACATTCAAAAACTAGAAGTAAAAAATATCATTGGCTAAGCTCTATTTAGATTACATATTTATAGTAAAGGAAATTTGTTATAAAAATTCTACCCCATGTTCCTTCAAAATCCATCTATAATAGAAACTTGTTTTTTTAAAACATCGAATTAATGTTTATAAAATTGTTATTTAAAGGGAAATTTATTTCTTAGAAACTCTTGTTTTATGATTTACAAAACCCTAAAGGGTATTTGTTTTTATTAAACCCTATTTGTAGTAGAGTATGATTTAAATATTTTCATTCAATTATTTTATATTAATTACCATTTTAAAAGTTTATAAGTACTTGATAGTGGAAATCTTTTTTCGTATTTCAAGGATAAGTTTAAAATATAAAAAATAATAATTTTTTATATATATTATTTTATTATTGTAATTCATGATTATATGTATGTCCATGCACTATAGTTATCATTGAAATTACATAAATTTAACAAAAAGAACTGGTATAATATTAATTATTCCATTATTTTAATAATTTTCATGTATTATTTATAAATTATTGATTTATCATGATCTTTATTAAAGAATGGTGTTTTTGTTAAGGTAGTTATTACAAAATTTTATGTGATATAAATTTATTATCCTATCTGAAAATAATTTATAATAGGATATTTCGATGGGTTATAATTGATAAAGTAAGGCTTTAAAAAAAGGTTTTATTTAAAATTCGACACTTCTTTATTGATTTTAAGGATAATGAATGGGGAGTGAGTCTACAACCTCAAAACGAGACTTTTTACATAGAGTGATGTTTCCGATACTTATAGTTGCCTCATGGTTTTGTATTGTTTTCCATATATTATTCAAGGGTACACCCAAGTATATTTCAAGGGTACACCCAAGTATACCCAAGTATATTTCTGATACATATAGTTGCCTCAAAACGAGACTTTGTATTGTTTTCCGATACTTATAGTTGCCTCAAATTATTCAAGGGTACACCCAAGTATATTTCAATGGTTTTTATACGTTTTAAAAAATATGGTCTTTCTGTGTGATATTATTTTAAAACATTTCAACTGTATTTCATAAGAAAAAAACCCTAGGGGTATATTTTGGTAAAATTATCTATTTTATCAAATGTTTTGTATTTGATATAAAATCAATTGTTTTCAAAATATTTTTTTATTATATATATAAATTGGATTTCACACTTAGTTTTAGATCCCCGTAATGAGAAATTTTGTACTCAACCTACATTTTAAATTTTATTCATAGGTTAGTGATGAATAAAATATCACCAGTGTTTGTTCTTTATTATGAGTCTAGCTTGAATAAATCAAGAGAGTTGTTATATAAATATATTATACCACTTTTTGGTTTTATGATTTCCAAAATCCTCTAAAACATAAATCTAAAGGATCCTTGGGCGTTTAAAGAGAATTATATTTCTCAATTGTTATTTTTAAAAAAAAAATCACAATATGGTTTTAGCACAGGATCTGGGAGTGTGGGTCTTGGGTTACTTCATTTATACTCACCAAGACTATGGATATTCTTGGATAATGATTTCATTATCTCTATCACCCACTGATCATGGAAGATATGGATTATGACTTATATATATATTTTCCCTCTCTCACCCACTGATTTGGGTTGACAAATACATCTTATTGCCAGGGTAATGGTGGAGATGGGTAGTTCCTTTGGTATATTTCGTATGGGATAGGTGGATATGATTATTTCCCCTAGAATACTTTATATGAGAATTAAATGAATGGTAATTCACTTAAGCAGTGAAACTCCTCTCCTACCCCTCTTGGTTTAAAGTGGTTGATGATTCACTCGATATTATCTATCCTCCTACCCTTGTATGTAAGATTTATGGGGACTAGATATAAAATTATTTACCAAGATATTTGTGGTGTAATTAATATTTTCATAACTTATTATATACTTCCTTTAATGATTTTATATGAAATGTTGATAATGTGTGTGAAATATTCAAATTTTAATATTAAGTGTAATTTTTGATCATTTTTAAATGTAGCACAATAGAGTCAGTTTACTATTTTTTTTATAAATCTCTACAAACTGATTAAAATTGTGTTGTTATTATTTTTTAGGATTCCTTATTCAATTTTTCACATATAATTATAAGGAATAATTGGCCAATTCTTGTATTTGAAGGATCATATAGACCATAAAAGAAGACCCAAATAATTTGTAATGAAACTGGACCAGCCATGATGATTGAGTTTCTGGTCTAAATCCCGGAGCCTAAATTTTATGAAACTGCACCATATATTATATATTATCCAAATGAATCTTGGATAAAAATTTTAAGGTACAAATACATGAAAAATGATCCCAACTAATTCCTTGAAATCCATCCCACCATTCTGGCTGGAAATTGAAATCCAGACACTATTCATGACATATCTCATGATGTAATAATCAAATAAATATTAGATTTTGCAGTGTGAAAGAGGAGATATGAGAACCATAATTTTTTGAAGAAAGTGTTCGTATTTGAAGGCATATTCCAATTGATAGACCCATTCACATTTCAGACTTCTAAAAAGTATGGATTGAAATGGACAGATTAAAATTGTTTAATCAACCAGCCATAACATTGGGTCATTAGGTCCAATGGCCTCAAAATTTTCAGATTAGACAGAGGAGATATTTATATAAAACTTGTAAGACAATCATATATCTAGATTCATCTTTATAATGTATAAAAGGGTAAATTCAAGTGGAGGGTCATTTTGGTATGCAAACAATCCACCACCTTGGACTATAGATACACCCCCTCCTCTCCTTTCAAAAGAGTTGGTATTTTAGAGAAATAGAGGATAGTTTGGCATGGCCAATACTCTTAAAAATTCATTGTAGGATTTTTCATACTCATGTTTTTACTTGAGAAACCATTCCTCCTTTCATCATTTCATTTACTTTTGTGTTGTTCTTCGTTTGTAATCGTGTAAGTGTTTGTTTTATTGTAATTCAATTTTAATGAAAGTTTCATATTAAATATATCTTATTATCATCACCCTTTTATAGGTTAATATTAATGTTATTAAAATAGTTTAAATATAGGTGAATCCCCTTCCCTTATTTTGCTTCCTCATTCAATCAAAAGTCTGTTTTTACTTCTCATCATTGTTTGTGTGTGTGTGTCCAACGCACCACTCGTTTCTTATTCCTTTATTTTTCTTCCTTTATTAATTTTTCATCATAATCATTATAACCAGATTACTAATCATTTAAATGGATGAGTAAATCTCTCATTGTGGTGAGTTATAATATAGGGATGTTATGTGATTGAGAGTTTTTTCTTGAAGAGTATTCATTAATTTAACATTGTGCATGTTGGACTTAACATGTCATGGATTAATGACTTGTTTTGTTTAACGTGTGGTTTCCATGGATTATTGGAACCATAAATACACTACCATCAACAATCTCTGATTGAGATTAGAACCCTATGTTAATTTACAGCTTGGATTAAAGCCTTAACACTTAGTAATTCCAGTCATGGTTATCTTGTGAAGTGGGTGTTAATTAAAATGCAATATAAAGAAAAGCTCAAGGATATCACAAGTTTAACTACCTAATGATGAACTCACCCCAATATTTATTAATTTTATAAATTAATAATTATCAATAAATCATTTCATAAGCTCTGTAAACAAACCTCCCAGTCAGAATACAATCAACTAAAATCAATCAACTATTAAAAAGTATCATCGCCCCGAGTGCTGTTATACACATTTTCAGAGCAACAAAACTTTGACCGGTCGATAGGAAACAATCGTCCGCACATTCAAATGGAACCGTTTCTGTGGATGGTTCTTTAAGTGTTCATTAGATTTTGGATATTGCAAAAAAAATTGAATAAAAAATTGAAAAAAATACAAAGAGAAACCCGCCTTCTCATAAAAATCATAAACTGAAAAAACACAAAGAAAACCCCATCTTCATCTTTCTTCTAACATCTCTCTCAATGTTCCATAGCCTCCCAAAAAATCCCTCGTATTTTTTTGACTCTAAAATTGAGATAACTCTTCGCCATCTTAGGAGGAACCTTAGGGATAATCAAATAATTCAAGAAACATTCATTTTCCAACCAATTAAATTAGATATAACAAATCCTAGGGAACAAACACTTAAATAACTTGCTTCCCCTAATATGAATTACCAAACTCATGGTATTAAATATCCAATAATAGAGGCTAACTTTTAACGCAAATTGTTTTTGATTCATCTTCTTCCTCATTTCCACTGGCTAGCCGGTAAGGATCCATATCTTCATCTTAAAGAGTTTCAAGTGGTGTGCTCTACCATCAAACATCAACGGGTTTCTGAGGAACAAATATAAAATCGAGCAATCCCTTTCTCCCTTCCTGGCACTGTTATTTCATGGCTCTACTTTCTCCCTCCCGATTCCAAAACCATATGGAATGAAAAGAAGCAACTCTTCTTAGAGAAATTATTTCCTACATCTTATACTTCTTCCATCCGAAAGGAAATATGTGGTATCTCTCAATTCCCAAATGAATCACTCCATGAATACTAGGAGAGGTTTATAAATCTTGTTATAACCTACCCACACAACCAAATTCCTAGGCAAATCATGATCCAATATTTCTATGAGTGGTTATTGGATATGGAGAGAACTCTCATTGATGTCGCAAGTGGCAGTGCTCTTGTTGATAAAACTCCAGCAGCGGCAAGAGATCTTATAAGCAACATGGCTAAAAACACACAAAAATTACATACTTGAGCACATTCTCAATTAAAACAAGTCCAAGACAATCAATCCATATATCCGAACAAGATGGCTGAGCGGATGAGTGAACTTACAGGTCTTGTGCGACAATTAGTTGTGGCATCCAAAGCCCCAAAATCATCTTATACACAATCTCTATCCCCTGGACCTATCAAAAACTATGTAATCTACAACTCCCCATCTCATCCAACTGACACCTTTCTACAAATTCAAGAGGATCAATCTGATTCATCTGGACCAATGGAGATCAATGTAGCATTTTTTCAGAGGAACACCAACCCTCAACAATCTAGTCAGTTTTCCAGAAACTTCAACCAACCTCGCTCTGACCCCTTCTCCTCATCCTATAACCAAGGCCAGTGGTATGGTAATCCCGTCTCTCAACCCCCTGAATTACCTCCTCAAACCCCAATCTCATTTCAATATGGTCAAGGCATTGGTAACATCCAACAATCTTATAATTTTATTCCTCAACCTCAAACAAACAATCATCCTTTTGGAATCCACTATCCTAGCGAGCCTTCCCAATTCCAAAACCAATAAAATATCTTTCCCAAGAACTAAAATATATGTAATCCCAATCCAGTACAAGCCTCTTCTTCCAAGAAACCATGGGAAAGTGCAGTTGAATATCTTGCCTCCTTCACCGATTCCAGCCTTAAGAACATTGAAACCCAAATTGGTCAACTTTCATCTCACCTTAGTTAGTAGCAACCATCCAATTCTTCCCAAATTCAATCTCAACCATTACCCAACCCCAAAGGTAATGTAAGTGGAATTTCACTTAGATCAGGGATGAATATGGATATGCCTGAAGATAAGTCCCTCAACCCCCCTTTGAATGTTGACATAGAAAATGAAAAGAAAAATAATCTTGAAAAAGAATCTGATGTCATTCCCTCACCTCCTTCCATTCCACTTAAGAACCTCATTCCTTTTCCTCAAGCCGTTTCTAAGCCAATGAAGTCCTTTGAACCTGATCCTGCAATTCTCAACATGTTTAAACGTGTTGAAGTGAACATTCCCCTCTTAGATGACATTAAACAAATTCCTACGTATGCCATGTTTCTCAAGGAGATGTGTACCTATAAGAGGTAACTTAGGACCTCTGAAAATGTTTACACCCAATAGTCTATTCCCATAAAGTGAAAAGATCTAGGGACCTTTATGGTTTCATGCCAAATTGGAACTTCCAACTTTGATGATGCACTCATAGACCTAGGAGACTCAATTAATGTCATGCCCAAATCCATGTTCTCTAACCTTGGTCTAGGTCCCTTACATCATGTGGGTGTTTTCATTCAATTGTTTAATCGAAGCATTGTTATTCCTGAGGGTATAATTGGGGATGTCCTTGTTCGTGTTAATGATCTTATCTTACCATCAAATTTTTGTCCTTGACATGGAAGGTGAGAAAAACTCTTCTCAATCTACCTTAATTCTACGAAGACCATTCCTAATGACAGTAAGAACCAAGATTTTTATCCATTCAGACATCTTATCCATGGAATTTGGTGACCAACTGGTCATGTTCACACATTTTCCAAGCCAGGAAATACCCATCTGAGGATCACTCTTCATTCTCAATTCATGCTTCTGAGAACACTTCTGAGAGTCAATTGAACCCCAATCCATCCTGATCTTCAGGTTCAAATGAGAATGTATCTTGTGAAATCTGCATCATGATTAACCAAGTTATAAATGGTCAAGTTGATGTGGACCTCTCATTCATAGAATCCATCAATATAGAGGAACTGGAAAACTCTCTTGAATCCCACATCAACTCTAATCTGTACTGCTCCACCTTGGATAGTATTAAGGAAAATGAATCTGAATCAACTGAAGTCCCGTCCACTATTCCTGAGTTATCTAACCCACAAATGAATGTTGAGACTCATCTAAAACCTCTTCCTAAACACCTGAAATATGCATTCATTTTCCATGATCACTCTTATCCTGTCATTATCTTTGCTTCACTTACTAAAACTGAGGATTCCAAACTTTTTCAGGTGTTAGAGGAAAACAAAAAGTCCTTAGGTCGGACCCTAGATGACATACCAGGAATCAACCCTCCCCTTTGCATGTATCACATCCATCATGAAGTATCTTCTAAACCCAGTAGGCAACCCCCAAGAAGACTCAATCCACTCTTACATGAGATGGTTAGGGAAGAGATAACCATACTTCTTCATGCTAGTATTATCTACCAAATTTCTGATAGTGAATAGGTTAGTCCAATTCAAGTCGTACCTAAAAATGGTGGGATAACTGTTGTCACAAACAAAAATGGAGAGGTTGTCACAACTCGAGTGGAAAACAAATTGCATGTGTGTATTGACTATGGGAAATTGAATTTTGAAACACGAAAAGATCACTACCCTCTTCCATTCCTCGATCAGATGCTAGAATGATTAGTTGTAAAGTCACACTATTGCTTTCTTGATGGATACACCAGCTATTTCTAAATCTCAATCACACCTCAATACCAAGAAAAGACTAATTTCACTTTCCCCTTTATAACATAGGCATATAGGATAATGCCTTTTGGCCTTTGCAATGTTCCTGCAACATTCTAGAGGTGTATGATGAGTATTTTTCAGAATTCATTGAACACTACATGGAAGTCTTCATGGGTGACTTTACCATTTATGGGGAGACATTTGAATCCTCCTTGAATTCACTCTCTCTAGTCCTTAAAAAGTGTGTCAAGTGTAACCATGTGTTAAATTTTGAAAAATGTAACTTCATGGTTGAAAATGATATTGTTCTAGGGCACATAGTTTCAAAAGATGGTATTAAAGTCGATCATGCCAAAATTAATGTGATCCAATCACTTCCTGAACCCAATTTTGTTCAAGACATCCAATCATTCCTTATCCATGATGGTTTATATCGTCGATTCATCCATAACATTAGAAATATTCCCCTCCCACTCACTTGATTTCTCCGAAATTATGTCACTTTCAATTTTGATGAGGTTTGCAAGAGAGCCTTCGTTGAACTCAAAACTGCTCTAACATCTGTCCCGATAATCTAACCCCCAGATTGTTCCTTACCCTTTGAATTGATGTGTGATGCTTCTAATAGAGCTGTTGGGGCTGTTCTTGGTCAAAGAAAGGAAAAAATCCTCATTTCATCTATTATTCCTCAAAAACATTGAATGAAACTCAATCTCACTACATTGTAACTGAAAATTTACTTTTAACATTGGTTTTTGCCTTAGATAAATTCCGAACCTATATTCTAGGTGCCAAAATCATCATCTTCACAGACCATTATACTATAAAGTTCTTACTCAAGAAAAGTGATTCCAAATAGATTCTAAAAAGATAGATCCTAATGCTCCAAGAGTTTGACCTTGAAATCAAATATTGACCAGAAGAATAAAACCTTATGGCTGATCACCTAAGTAGAATTTATAATTCTTCTCACTCAGAAATCATTGATCCTAAATTCCCCACTAAGCAACGTTCATCTCTCACTCCAAAAATACCAAGGTATTCCCCAATTGTAAATTACTTGGTTTATAGTTTTTTCCCTGAATATGTTTCAAAAGAACAAAAAATGAAGTTGCAAAGTGATTCAAAATAAAATTTCTGGGAAGAAAATAAGCTTTGGGAAACTGGGTCTGATATGGTAATAAAGAGATGTGTCGATGAAAATTAACATTCTTCCATCTTAGAATTATATCACTCAATGCCTGGTGGTGGACACTTTGGACCACATTGGACCTCCTGAAAGGTCCTAGACATTATATTCTTTTGGAATTCACTCTTCAAGGACTCACATGAGTTCTATCGATCATGTCTCACTTGCCAAAAGATTGGAACAATTTCAAAGAGAAATAAAATTCCCCAAAATCATTTAATTGTATGTGAGATCTTCGATATTTGGGGTATCGATTTCATGGGACCATTTCCACCTTCCAATTGATTCTCATACATCCTTCATGCGATTGATTATGTTTCTAGGTGGGTTGAGGCCAAACCCACTAGAAAAGAAGATTCACATACTGTTAGTGAGTTCTTAAAGACACACATCTTCCACAGACTTGGCACACCTCGTGCCTTGATCAGTAAATAAGGAACCCATTTTTGTAACAAAACCATGGAATATATTTTGAAAAATAATGCGGTTGTACATAAAAATTCCACTAATTATCACCCCCAAACAAATGGCATCGATTAACTTTATAATAGAGAAGTGAAAAGTGTGCATGAGAGAATTGTAAAACCCACTAGAAAAGACTAGCTTGAAATACTTGGTGAAGAAAATTGGGCTTAACAAACTTCCTATAAAACAACTATTGGGATATTTCCTTTAATTCTAGTTTTTGGTAAAGCATGTCATTTTCCAGTTGAAATACAACATAAGACTTTTTGGGCTGTGAAAAACTGTAATTTTGATTGTGAAAAATCCGGTGAAGAAAGATTGTTGCAATTGGATGAACTAGAGTAACTTTGACTTGATTATTATGATAATTCCAATCGATATAGAGAAAAGGATAAGGTTCTCCATGATAAACACATCCTAAGAAAGGTATTTCATGCAGGTGAAAATATATTTCTTTTTAACTCTCGATTTCAGCATCACCCAGGTAATATTATTTCTCATTGGGAAGGTCCTTTTATTTTTTCTCATGTTTACCCATTTGGTGTAGTGCATGTCCAAGACCCCTCTTCCAAAAGGACATTCACAGTTAATGGACATCGGTTAAATCATCACCACGAGGGGACGCACAATCCTAGATCAACATCGACTTTTACTGGATACCCATATTTTGCAGTCGACCCACCACTGGATGGAGATGGAAACCCACCAAATCCAAACCAGGGGGAAACTCTTTCCCTTTAACTCATCTTCTCTCTCTCTCTCTCTCGCACTCTCTCTCTCTCTTTCTTCCTCTTCCTTCTTCATTCTAATTTTTTTTACCACTTTCCTCATAAAATCATTATTTACTCTTTCACTTTTGTGTGGGTGTGTAATTTTAAAAGAAATTAATAAAAAAAATGTGAACAAAAAAAACAAGTCATACTTAATCACCATAAAGTTTTGACATTTTTTTCCAACCATTCATTTAAGTCAAAAGACATGGTTTCGTCTCAAAACTTTTGTGGTTTCTTTATAAATTTGGATATGGAATATTGTTTCAAAAGAAAAAAATTTTGAATGCTCAATTTTTTATATGTAAAATTATTTTCCAAAACCGTAAGGAACAAAACTAGCTTTCATGCCAAGGCCACCTTTGGCCATATTTTAAAAATGAGTGTTTTTTCACCCCAATTTTTGAATCTTGAGTTTGTGGACCTTCAAGCTGAATTTCATACTTTGGTGTGCATTAATATGATAAAGTCATTTTATGAACCACATGATAATCACAATATGCCAAATAGCCTCCCTTTTCCCTTACATTACTCCTCCTTTTGAAATCCCCTTTGAGCCAATGAAAACCTGTTATTTGATAGCCACATTACAATCCCATTACTATTTCCCACCTAATATCAACATGGATTCTCATTTCATAATTTTTTTGAAATTTATGTTGGGGGGGAATGGATTTCATTTTGAGTACTCTCTATTTATTTCACCATGTTATCATATGTTTGAGGGAAAGAATCCATTTCAGTGTGGGGTAGAGGTTATCATTAAGTGATTTTTGGGGAATATAATGTAATTTCATTTATCTAATTGTGTAAATGTTATTGAAAAGTGTTATAAAAATTAAAAATCAAAAACAAAAAAAACAAAGAGAATTGGGTTCTGTCTTGGGCAAGTCAAAAATCACTCTTCTTCATCCTTTTATCTTGTTATAACTATTACAATTTGTATCATGAGGAGATCAAGCATGGGTTAGGATATGAGTGTGAGATCTTTTTCAAGTTCAACTTTCAAAAATTGAAAAAAAAAGAAAATAAAATAAAATAACACGTATGTCATTGGGAGAAGTTTTATGTTTTGTAAATATTTCATCTTCTCATAGCCTTCAAATTTTGTTTCTCTCTTGTGTCTTTCTTCATACAATAATTCCCTTGTAAATATGTTTTTCCATTTACTTTCATGTTTTATTTCAAAAAAAATGTGCATTACTTTTTCCATGTTGGTATTTTACCCCCCTTTTTCATTACTTTTGGGTATTATCTTCCTACAATCTTATAGCTATAGAAAAACCCCTAAATAGACCTCTTGATTTTTGAGCACTTTAGGATTGGTAATGGAATCTGAGAGCTCTTAAAAACTCTACGATTTTCACTTTTGGTAGGTGAATGAGTGAAACTCCATAAATTAATTATATCATCTTGAAAGGAGTAAGTTTTGTGTACCACCATTCTCTATTTCTAAATTTGAGCACGAAAAAATGTATCGTTTTTGGAACATTATTTTTGTAATGACTTGTGGTGAAATTTAATATTGATTATTTCAATTGTCTAAATCTATCATGGTTGGGGAAAACAATATTTTAATATTTGTTAGTGAGTGAAAATGATTTTTTCATGTTTTTATATTTTTTGCACAAGAGTACATACACAAGGATAAGTGTGGGGGAGTTGATATTATTAATATTTTCATAACTTATTATATACTCCCTTTAATCATTTTATATTAAATGTGCACAATGTGTGTGAAATATTAATATTTTAATTCAAAGTATAATTTTTGAGCATTTTTAGAAGTAGTCTAATTGAGTCAGTTTACTATTTTATTTATAACTCTCACCATAATGATTAAAATTATGTGGTTATTATTTTTCATGATTCTTTGTTCAGTTTTTGACATATCATTATAAGTAATCATTGTCCAATTATATCATTTGAAGGGTCATATGGACCACACAAGAAGACACAAATAATTTGTGATGAAACTGGACCAGCCAGGATTATTGAGATATTGATCTAAACCCCATTTCCCAAATTTTATTAAACTCCACCATATGTTCTAGATTATCCAAATTAATAATGGATAAAAAATTTAAGGTCTAACTACAAGAATAAGTGGCCCAAATAATGCCTTGAAGTCCATCCCTCCATTCAAGTCAAAAATTAAAATCTAGACACTATTCATGACATATCTCATGATGTAATCATCAAAACAATCTGAGATTTTTCAGTGTGAAATCAGAGATATGGGCGGCCAACTTTTTTGAATAAAGTGTTCAGATTCGAAGGCATTTTCCTATTGATAAACCCATTCCCATGTCGGACTTCTAAAATGTATGGATTGAGATTGACAGATTAAATTTGTTTAATGAACCGGCCATAAATATTTCTCCTTAAGTCTAATGGCCTCCAAATTTTCAGATTAGATATAAGATATATATATCTACAACTTGTATGAATATCCTATCTCTATATTTGGTTGTATATTGTATAAAAGTGCTGATAGAAATGGAGGGGTAGTTTTGGAATGAAAACAGTCTACCACCTTGGGCTATAAATACACCCCCTTCTTTCCATTCAAAATAGTTGGTATTTCAGAGCAAAGGAGGATATGTTTGCATTACCAAGGATCTTCTAGAGTCTTGGGAGGATCTTTCATACTCATGATTTTACTTGAGAAACCATTTCTTCTTTCTTCCTTTCATTTAATTTTTTGTTGTTCTTCGTTTGTAATCATGTAAGTGTTTGTTTTATTGTAATTCTGTTTTAATGCAAGTTTCTTCTTCAATATATCCTATTCTCATCACCCTTCTGTAGTTTAATATTAATTTTCTTAAAATAGTTTAAATACATTTGAATCCCCTTCCCTTCTTTTTCTTCCTCATTCAATCCAAAGTCCATTTTTAATTCTCATCATTGTTCGTGTGTGTGTGTTCGACGCACCACTCTTTTCTTATCTCTTTCTTTTTATTCTCTTATTAATTTATCATCATAATCATTATAACCAGATTATTAATCATTTAAATGGCTGTATAAATCTCTCATTGTGGTGAGTTATAATTTTTGGATGTAAAGCGATTAATAGTTTTTTTTCAAAGAGTATTATTTAATTTAACACTGTGTATGTTGGACATAACATGTCATGGATTAATGAATTGTTTTTTTACCATGTGGTGTCCTTGGATTTTTGGAACCATAAATACACAACCATAAACCTACTATGATTGAGATTAGAACTCTAAGTTAAGTTACAACTTGGATTAAAGCCTTAACACTTAGGAAGTCCAATCAAAGTTATCTAGTGATGTGGGTGTTAATTTAAATGCAATATAAAGAAAAGCTCAAGGATATCACACGCATAACTTCCTAATGATGAACTCACCCCAATCCTTATCAATTTTCTAAATCAATCATAATCAATCAATCGTTTCATAAGCTCTACATACAAACCCCCAATCATAATATAATCAACTAGAAACAATCAACTATTAAAAAGAATCATCATTGAGGATTCGACCCGAGTACTACTGTACACAACAGCAGAGCACCAGAACTTTGACTGGTCGATAGGTGACAATCGGCTGCACTTTTAATTTGTATATCCTATCTTAACCTGATATATAGGGTTTTTTTTGAAATAGTGTGTTCCCTAGACCCAACTATGAAGTACTTTTTTATTACCATATCATTTGTATTGTTAGTTATGCATAATGTTATCTGACCATTATAGTGCAGACTTTTCTGCATCCACTATAATAATGGTAACGTCCAAAGGATAATTTTTGTGTTGAGAGGTTATAGCAGATTCCATGCTATAATGCGAACCTCGATATACAATGACATTGATATTAAATATATGTTCTATATTTTAGATACATATTACTGAATGGACATAGTAGATGTCTGACTATCAGGTGATGGGGGATCTTAAGCATTGAGACTTCTTCTCATGGTGTTTGCACTTGGTGATATCTAGTAGTGATATCATGAGGACAGACCCATCAATAGGAACACCACATGTTTTGGGTGTCATTGGTTGTTCCTATTTATGGACGTGTGGATTTCTCTCCTGACATGAGACCATTATCAATGTATATCATTTTATTACATACTTTGATGCAAGATGAAAACCATGACAGTGATGTCGTGGTGAGGTAGTTTGTGTTGGGTGAGTCATTGGTCATATGACATTGGCTGAATGGTCAAGAAAGTATTTTTCTCTTCCATGTTCAGGAAGTTGTATATCCCAGGACTGGTTGATCAGGATGGTGCCACCTTCATAAGTCTTTGTCCAAATCAGTAGAAAGGAAAATCCATCAGGATAGATCAATAGACAATAAAGAAAGATAAAGACGATAACACAAGAGTGCCTCCTTCTTTATGAGATATTTAATGACAAAGATATTATAGTACACTGTTAGTTTTTATAGGATGGTAGTCATTGCTATGATTATTCTTTTCTCTTTAGGGGCCATGATGTGTTGCTAGACTTAGCTCTTGGTCTGTGGATTTTATTCACTACTAGCGAGGTAAGTGCCTAAAGGGTCACACATAATAACGTATTCAATAATTCTCTCTATTCAGTTGAATAGGTATATGGACATAGTGGGCCCCGCCATGGTGTTCGAGCGTTTTCCAAGTTATCGATCACCGATGAGTTAAATATATTCATCAATATTCAAGTTATGAATATTTGGGATTGAATATATTTAATGTATTTAGAATATTTTTAAATAAGGGAAAATATTAATCAAACGAATATTATTCAAGGTTCATTTAATATTAATCAGGATAGAGAGTCGAGTTATATGACTCGATTTTATCATGTAATATTATATATATAGATATATTACAAGTATGTGATAAAAAATAATAAATAATATGGGCGCAGTTTAGTCTTTCAAAATTATTTATTTAGTGAACGTTGATATAAATGGGGGTCGGGGAACCCTACTGGGTATTTATCAATGACACTATAAATATAGGTGGAGGCCCTCTCTTATGTTGTGAAAATCACTATTCATTCATTTATGGAATGAAAATTGAGAGCCTCTATCTCCTCCTGCTTTCTAGAGAGAGAAGCTGATGATCCAAGAGTTCGGATCTAGTTCATACTCAAGCATCGAAGAGATCTCGATGCAATGATTGTCGGGACTTCGAAAGCTTAGTTGGATTGCTGTGCTAGCACTCGGAATTAGACGATCGATGTTCCAGTGGATTTTCGGAGCACATGTGGATGATCTAGAGGGATCCTTCTTTGGATCCTTTTAGCGACGATCGCCATCAACTAGTTTCAGTCGACTTCGGGTTCAGATTATATATGAGTGCGTTTTTGTTTTAGTTTTGTTCTCTTAATAATTTATGTGAGATCCTCGGACCTCTCTAGGTCTCGTTGCATCGTCGAAGACGACATGTTCTGTCGTTCCGTCGATGAAAAATTTTAAAATCCCCGGCCAACCGGCTTCCGCTGCGGGGCCTGGAACCTAACAGGCTTATACCTAGAGATGTTTATATCCTCAATCATCCGAACATGTAAAAAAATTATATCTTTCAAGATGGGTATTTCTTCAAGAACTTATATGATCAGCGGATATGTTTACTTCGTCTAATATCAGAAGATTTGTGTATCTATATTGAAATATAGGGAGGAAAAATTATGAAGTGAATGCGAGTTTTGATAGTTATTCATTACTAATCTATCATCATTATTTGATGAGAATAATGAAGTGAGATAAAGGGATCTTGATCAAGAAGGATCATTAAAATTAGTTTGTATGATGATAATACCACATGGAGTTAGGTTTTATAAACATTACTTATTAAGGATTCTTATTTCAAATAGATGTTTATAAGGTTAGATCACTACTTGTGATGACAATACTGAGTTGTGTTATGATCAATGCTATATACACACTTTTGAATTGTTCACCTTATATCCATGCATATAAGTAGATGTGGAAGATGGATTACCATAGATCATAGAGAGGGGTGGCTGGGATGGTTACTAATGGAGTGGAAATATCATTATGAAAACCACCCTCATGACATCTATATTTGGGATGAAATATATATATAATGAAATGATTGTACATAGTGATTAAATGATATCTTTTCATAGTATATATGGATTTTTATGACATATACATGTGTTATATCATATATATTGTATTTTTCAGTTTATATTTTAGCCATGTCATGCTTGATATTGTTGTATGATAGAAGGTTATAGGTTGTATTATGCATAATTCCTCCCAACATTATGTGGATACCTCAATGTTTGTTACTATCCCCTGACCGAGTGGAAACCGGTTTGAGGATATGACCTATCAATAAACCGCGATGTGAAATATTGTTCTTAGAGTGATAAGATGGAGTGTGGAGTTGGAAACATGTGATATTAGGTTATTGTAGTTTAGATTGAGGTTTAACATTGATCTTTAGTATCTATATCCAAAATGGAGGACTTCTCATTTTTGCGGCTAACATATTCCTCAGCATGACTATTATTGAATAAAAAATGACCGAGACCCTAGTATTGGAACTATTGTTATGGTGGAAGATCATGAATAAAATATATATATGACATCATTTTTTATGCCAATCCATTTTGGAATTTTCAAAAGGCCACATTAAGGTTTAGTGGGAAACCCACAATCGAAAATTCAAAAACATAAAAGAGATTCCTAATTCAAAATTCAAAACATAAAACCAATTCTTAATTTAAAATTTTGAACATACTCCTCGATTCCATCACCACCATCCACCTCGAGTAGTGAGATTCAGATCCACAATATCAACCAAGTCATCCCCATTAACAGGCCTTCAACATCATCATCTCAAAAAAGATCGGGCTGCTAACAACCTGGAGCCACGCACTTGCCCATCATCTGCCTCCACACCCACACCGCCATCGAGGGTTCCAGCGAGCCACAACCCGCCACATAATATAAAAATAGTGAAAAGATGACAATGAATGTCCGTCGATCCTCCTAGAACACCTTTTCCCCTCGAATGATCGTAGATCGCCCACACATCACATCCAAAAACCTCTTCTATGGCCTCCACACCTGTCTAATCGGGATAGGAGCGAATGATCATGATTCCAAATCAGATAAAAGGCATCCTAGGGTCGCAACAGAGAACCGCACCATACGCCATGACACCGAACAACAAGTATCCTTCATCATATGGAGACACAAAGATGGATGTGCCGAAATGAAGCAACCTAAGATGAAACCTGAGAAAGGGAATGCTGTGAGAAAGGAAGAGAAGGGGGGAAATAGAAACCCAAAATCTGAAGGGACCATCTGGAGAGGGAAGAAATAGGGGAAAGAGCGGGAAGAGGGGAACTGAGTGAGGGAGAGGAAGGGGGATATACCACCATCGACTGAGCTCCCCTTTCGAAACACCATTCCAGGTTAAACAAGTCCGAGGGAGAGCAGAGATAGAAGCAACTGAGAAGGCCATTATCTCCCATCTATTCAAAATTATCCTTTCATCGTTTTTTCATTTCATGATTACTTTAAGTGAATCATTGGATACTCGGTATGGGATAGAATGGAAATAGATCTATTGGCATCCTCAATATTTGAAATGAGTTCAAATCCTAGATGATGTCTAGGATATAGTGGTCATTGATTTTTATTATTGGGATTCAATTTTGTAAATAAATGGATGTGGTGATAAACTATGTTGAGAAAGAAAGTGATATGTTTTAAAAAATACCATGATAAAGGATTTCATACGATCCAATAAGACACAAATAATATTTTTTAAACATGATGATACTGATTTTTTTATAATGTAAGAGAAATTAATCCAATTTTTCATGGAATTTCACTTTTTAAATTAAGATTTGTTAGAATATGTGAGAAATATCTTACAATATATATAATTATACATGTATTTTCACATGAATTGAAGAGTAACACATTCGAGTATTCCCCAAATAGATTTCCACCATTGGGAGTTTATGGCATGGTTGAATATCTGTGATCAGAGTAGTGTAGTGGAAATATACTGGAACCTAGGAGCCTTCCTATAGTAATGCATGAACTTATGAGAGATACATTCCAAAAGTGATTCTTTTTCATGGATGATAGATATTTATAATTCCCTCAATTGAAGTAAATAGTTCATTTATCCCATGTTTCAAAATTATGAGACTCTGTATCGGAATGCACTGCCAATTTTCATTTAGGACAATAATTTTTATCCATTAGGATCTGTATAGTGATTGGGAAGGAACTATGGATATGTGTTGGTATCATTTGGGTCTCTCTTCTCTAGATATTTGATATGTTGTGGAAGGACCATATAACTTGGGATCATTTATACATGGAGAATACCAACCACTTTAGATGTTGCGACATGGTTTTTGATAATCTATCAATAATTATATATAATCAATAGGGGAAAAGATGGAAATTTGAGACCTCTCCAATAGTACCTTCCATTATCGAGTGATAATGAGATAACCCTATATTCCTCTTGGTTTTGTGGAAATATTTCCTGAACTATGTTAGTGATGAATAGATTCTATAAAAAATGGATGATGTGGTGGATAGGTAATCATCATCATGTTTTAGTTTGATGACAATAAAGGGGAGAGATGGGTGGTATATGTCTTTGATATAATATCAGAGACGTTTTGAGAATATCATGTATAGTGGACTTATGGCTATGAGTAGTAAAAATAATTATTTTCATATGATGAGTGGCACATGTGCATTATAACCCTGAGTGGTTATTAGTAAATGGAATTAATTTTGAAGGAGATGAAAGGAGCATAGTTTGATGATATTATTTGGTTTATTTGTTGTATGTTCATGGTTATGAGTGGGAGTTGGATGGATTTTTCCAATGTATTATGTAATCATCTAGGATGTAATTGGTTCTTTACATGATTTAAATAATTTTGATGAATCATATGGAGTGTTCGTAAATGATTATGTTATAAATTTCCCTGATCCAGAACTATATTGTTTTATAGTTTTTCTTACCACTGAACATTAGTTTTGTTACAATAGTGTGTTATGTCTTGGTTTCTTTATACATTTACCCTTGGATGTATACTTCAATCCTCCAAGAGTTGAGTTTAAATGAGAATGAAATCTGAAAGTTATGCTTTTAATGCATTCCATGATAGTGATGGCCTATTGTTATGATCCGGTGATTTGATGATTGATGGATAGATTGGATTTTGATGGATAAATTGATGTTTAATTATTATCTCAGCCCATAGTTTTTCTATTTCATTGAATATAAGGATACATCAAGTCAGTCTTCTTCAATTATTGATGATCATTAAATTTTTTATTATACCAAGGGAAGTGGTTATCATAATTATTTGGTTGGATTTGATGTATTTATACAAGGACCTTGTGAATTTTATTAAATATAAAATGATTTATGGTCTTACTTGTGGTGGATCGATTTTTTTGGCTAGCTATAAAATAATGTTTGGAGAAATAATCAAACTTTTGAACAATCATAACCCATGTAATGTCATTTTTGAATGTTTAGAAGTTGTGTATGTGGATTCTTTAATTGGATGTTAAGGATATTGACATGGATGTTCCATATGAAGGAGATATGATATTTTTGGAATTATATTTGAAAATATGATCATAATTTTGAGTTTATGTGGGCAAATAAATTTTTCTTAATGTTAAATATTAGGGATGGATAGCTTAGGGTGGAAAGTTGAATTTTCATTTTATTCTCCAGATATTTTTGGGGATTTTTATGGTATCATTTTTTATTACCATGAAACTCATTACCTCCATTTATAAGTTATTTATTGTTTGGATGATTCCTTCTTATAATATGGAATATGTGAAAATGTATATCTATGTTGTGTTTATTTTCATAGAGGAAATGTTTTATGGTGGGGAGGACATAACAATACATGTTTTCAACCGAGTATATACTTCCAGTTGAATAAAATTTAATATTAAATTCAATGGGTTTGGTTGTTTTATTAATCATTTGAATTAAATGAAGTACTTTAATGTCTTGGTCGATAATTTTAGAAAGTTTTCCAAAAATTGTTTTAATTTATTATGTAAAAATGGGAAACTATACATTAACGTAGTTTGATATTGAGATGAGGATAGCACCTCTCAGTTTGGAATATAGATGTTACCCTAGGATAGTATTTTGATGATTTTCATGTGATATTGAGTATGTTCTCCATCAATTGTGAGATATTTATAGAAATTTACTAAAATAACAAATAAATTATTTATTTCTTTGATTTATACATGTCTTTAATTATATTCACAACATATGAGAATGTAGAGGGTGCTAGGATTTGTGGGATGTTGAAGCCTCCATGAAGGAGCCACTAGAGGAAAGAAATTTTTTTCTATAAATCATTGGATAGTCATAAATTATGTATAGTTAATTATTCTAAAATGTTTGTTTCAAGAAAAAATTCCTCTCATAAAATTTTACAACTCATCCTATGATTTTTGACATGAGATTTTATTATATTATTATATATTTCATAAAAAACCACTGACTATTCATTCATCAAAATATGAAAAATTGATTTTGATATAAACTATAGATAATTTTTGAGGAATTTTTGGAAAATTCATTGATAGTTTTTCATTTGAATGATTCTAAAATACCACTATATATGGTTGGAAATCTCTCGATAAGACAAATATAAACCTTATTGAACCACTCCTATTAGTGTAGTAGTTCAAGAAAACTCATATAGGTAATTTTGTGCATTTTTGACCTTCTCTGTGGAATTCGAGGTAATAAACAATAAAATAATTAAACAAATGGCTAGAATTGGAATCATGTTGTCATGTTTTACTAGGGTATGAAAATTGGTTGAGAATAGTGATAGTCAACAATGTTTAACCACTTTGGGTATTGGGTTTTGGTGAGTATCATGGAAAAACATGACCAGAGTACTGAGTGTCATCTGATATTTTATCAAACAATCAAAAACAATATATAAAATCCCTAAATTTACGGATCATGGTTATTTTTTGGTGTTGTGGTTAAAATTAAACCATCCATCTAGTTATTAAACTAGGTGACACAGAGTATGGCACTTCATCCCTATCAATGGTGATATGATAGGGGATGTGGTAAAGTAATTCCTATTTTATCATTATTATAAAATGAATTTGGGTGATAGGGGTATAATTACTTGGTAATGTGATATGAACCTTCATGGGTAATTCTATCTATAGATTTAACGATTGAGGTGGTGATATAGACAAACATTCTAGGTATTGTTTGATCACTGAGGGGTTTGGGGTATTGCATTGATCCCATGTTTGATATTTGAATCTATGGGGGAAAATTTCATTGGCATGCATGAAGGAATATATTTGTGTCACATGGAACCCATTTTATCCATCCTCTTCTATATTACTAAGGATTATTTATGCATACTCCTTACCTCTTGGGTAACTCAAGGTAAACTTAAGCCCTTATTTTCCCCAAGAAATATGGTTGTTCCTTCTCACCTCCATTATGAAGATGAAATCATCTTGTTTTTATAAGGGGGGAAAAGAAATATCCCAAATCATAAGGTTTCTCTCTCACATTACAAATCGATTTTAGGATAAGCTATAAAATAGAATATATCCAGCCTTTAATTTGGGATAAGGATTCCAATTTCTATAAAAATCAATATCATTAATGAATTGGGTATCAATGAGGGGTATCATTAATTTACCTTCCTGGGTGTCACCATTTTATTTGCAAATCCCAAAAAGAATATACTCTTATAAAATTGTTTATCAAATAAAAAAATAAACTTTCCTCTTATAAAAGGAATGGTATTTCTATGTATGGAAGAATTTTCCTTGTCAAATACACCATTTTTTCCAAAATTGTTTTTTTATAATTCTTTACAAATGGCCTATTGGCCTTATTAAAAACAAAATTGTCTCTATTAAAAAATTCTTTTGGATTGGGAACACTATAGAAATAAATTTAATTACTATCACTTCGACTAATTATTACAAACCATTTGCAAATTGTGATATCAAAATCAAGAATATAAGGTTATTTTATAAGTATTTACAATCTATGTTCACATGGAACCTCATGAATAGTAATAATATGGATCTTAACATCCATAGAAGATGGTTTTGATGAAAAACACAAGAAAGGAAATTGGATTTATATGGAATCCTCAATCTAGACTATCACCAAATATTCTTTCACCAACATTATGTCTCATTCCATATGGATTGTTAAAAATGAATCTTATCTTAATTTTTGGTTGGATAACTGGACTGCATCTCCCCCCATCTCAATGGTAGATCCTATAAATTATTATATTGATTCTAATTTATCTATAAAAGATATATTGAACTCTCTAGGCCAAGAATTATATAATGAGACCAATAATATTATTAGTAATTACTATTTTACATTATTAAATATTTTTAATTTGGGAGCATAATAGAATTTTCATAATAAATTCTACACTATTTTGTATTGAAAATTGTATTTGTACAAATATTGACTTGTTATTGATAAAAACACTTTGATAAGCCATGGATTAGGCCTTCCAAATTTACTCTTATTTGGAGGATTGTTCATAACCAAATACACACTGATACTTGTGTTCAATTATTTGTTGTTCAATTATGTTACAAATATCCCTTATGAAACATTCATAAAGTGGATACTAACCATCTATTTTTTCTTATTATAAGCCTATACTTTATATAAATATGTATATGACATTTAAAATTTTAGGTGGCTAGAAATGGCCTCCATCCTATTTCATCTTCAGTGATGTATTGTTTCAGAAACTTATCCACAAATCAAGAACCTTATCATTGTAGTAGTGTCTGAAATTATTCACATGATTTTGTATGATTGGAATGATATTATTAATAATAATAATACCTTTTACATCCAAGCAGAAAAAGTGAACAAACTTGTTTATCTCAAAGAGGCTAGTTTGATTCAACGATGTAATTTTCATAACTATATTTGTGATTTGTTTGTCCTGCATCATCTAGGAATTTCTGGAAAATATAGCCTACCTAGAGGTACCTTCAAAGTATTCTAGGAATCCCATATCCATGTCTACATAAAAATAAATTTTGATGGTGGTTCAATGCGAAACCTGGTTCCCTCGGGTTGTGAAGCAATGTACCAGGACCATAATGGGAATATCCTCAGTTGATTTTATAGTACATGAGGTGTTGCCTTATATTTAGAAGTTGAAATGTTTTTTGTTATTACAAAGGTTATTTTTTCATGTAAAAATTTATCGACCAATATATGTCTTGAATGTTATTCAAACACCATTGTGAAAGTGGGCTGGAATGGAATGGAACACCTTTCATAGACTCTTATATCCTGATGGATAGACTTACTTCACATATTTTCAGGGATAAATAATATTATCACCCATGCTTTTCATGAAGAGAATTCGATGGTGGATGAGGTTTCCAACAAAGGAGTCAACACTGACATTATATTTTCAAACAACCATCCTATAGATTATCTTTCTATATTTGAAAAAGACAATAAAACATTGCCTCATTCATACTACTGTAATGTTTTTTTTAAATAAATGTGATTTGTTATTTTAGCACAAGGGATCACATTTAAAAATTATATGATCAGTATACTTTATAATGATTTCTCTTAATGTATGTTGGAAAAACCAAAATGAATTTTTTTTCATTATTAAATAATGAACTTTAGTCAAAGATCCTATGAAACAGGTTGTGGTGTAGTAATTAACTTCATATAAAGGTGTCACAATTGGATCTAAGTGGATTAAAGGAATGATAAATATATTATGGGTCACATTGTAATCTAACTACTGATATGAGAAATAGTTCTTATAGAATTAGTTGATACTTTATAATAGTTATCATGAGACAAATAACTAAGTGTAATTTGAATGATATTAATGTGTTTTCGTAGGCACGAAATTTATTATACGTAATAAATTTTGATTAGGAGGTTAAATGGAAAAGGCCAGATATATTGGATTGTGATGTAAATCTTTAGGAGAGATGGAATAATGGATTTTAATTTATGATGAATTATTCCTCTAATGATTAAACACCTTCATGGATGGGAATGAGAGTCCCCATTTAAAGATCAGTAATTAATGAAAGGAGAACGAGGATTGGTGTTGTGGGCTATAAATGTGTAAATTGGTAGATTCATTATGATAATGATTCAGATATCTTGGTATTGACTAAGGGATATAGTTGGATTACATTTGGATACTTCTGATAACATGAACATGACTCATACTATGTAATGTGATATCAAAAATATTATCATGTGGCTATTACAATAATTCAATAACTATCAATTATCAATTATTGAATTAGAATTCAACTTATATGACGTTGATAATTTGGAATCCTTTGAGGATTATGTAGTAACTATATTGCTACATAGGAAGTCCGGATTGACTAAAAGGAGGGTACCATGATTATAGATATGGTGATTGTTATACACTCTCTCTTACATTGAGATGTAATGTATCATATTATGGATTAATATAGGATGTGATGACATGTGATGGTGATCTACCTTACACTCACCCTCTTACTACATATAGAGTTGGATAAAGGTTTTATTGACTTTATTTCCCAATAATATTGGTTGGGGTGGATGATGACTTATACACATATCTTCCGATACTCACCCTCTGTTATGGGTTGAGATAGATAAAATATTTCATGGTGGAAGGAGGGGATAAGTAATTACAACTACATCTCTTGTATGAGATGGTGGATATGAGTAATTTATCTAGCATCCTCGAAATAAGAATACAATGAATGGTAATTCTCCAAAGAGGTGGTGCTCTTTATACCTCATCACTCCTAGATATAGGTGATTGATGATACATCAGACGCAATCTATCCTCTTCCCCAAAGATATTGGATATAAGAGGACCAGATATTCAAATATGGCATGTGAGATCTATATATCATTTAGTACCCATGTATATACGTTTAGACCTAGGGGCCTCTATTTCCTCCAGTGTTTGGACATATATAAAACTACTATCTTTAGATATGGGTATTTCGTCCAGAACTTTCAAGATAGGCAGAAACGTGTATTTCCTCCAACATCTTATGGTCATTACATCTTGTGTTAATTGTCAGGGGATACATTTATGAAGGTAATATGAGTTTTGATTGTAATTATTTATTATTGAAATCTTTTCATTTTGTGGGTGTGTTTAAGTGAGTTAATGGGGGCATTATAAGGGTTGAACATAGATATTGTAATCTTTTTATGATGGTGGTAGGAATTATCAGGTTTTCAAAACATTAATTTTTATTGATTCACAAAGGAACTAGATGATTATTAGGTTGGATTTCTACTTAGAAGGACTATAATGAGTGTTATTATGATCACCCATGCATGAAAACTTTCGTGTTGTACCCTATGTGTCCATATATATCCATAAATATAGATGATTCATTATTAATGATCATAGAGATGGATGAATGATATAGTTTCTAATTGAGTTGAGATCTCACTACAATAGCCACCATAATGTTATTTGTATTTGGAATGATATTTTTAAGAGATTTTATTATTGTATCTGGTGATTAACATGTATATTTTCAAATTATATATGTATTCATTATTATATATTTTTGTGTTATACCCGTTTCCCTTGGAATGTGTGTTCGGGTTAGGAATCACTATTTCTGAATGGTTTCCAATGGATTTTTTAATGGAATCAGAAACACCCAAATGTAGCGACCCAATGTTTTATCAATGAAAATTACCTTCCTATAGTTATGTCATATAATCACATGAAATCACAACACAATGAACTAAAATGTACTATGTGACCTTTAAACATAATATTGTCACCCCTGTGATTTGAATTTTAAAAATCTAACATACATGGTTGCGATCAGTAAGATGCTTGGAGTCTAATAAGACAAACATAATTTTTGGTGAATAGTAACTGACCCATACGAATAGTAATGTTACCCTTATGAATAGTAATATAACCCTTATGAATAGTAAAATTTCCAAAAGAATATTAACCTCGCCCGTGAATGTATAAATAAAATTTAGGGATATTTTACGTGAAAATTTGACCATAGTAAAGGTATTGGTATTTTTGTAAGTCATAAATAATTAATTAAAATAAATTTATTAATTTAAATGAAAATTTATTTTCCTAAATTTTTTTCATAAATTAAATTTTTTATGTCATCTTCTTTTAATATAATTTTATAAGATCTTATGTAATTTTTGAAAACATTATAAAATCAATTATAGTTTTAAAATTAGTATTTTCATGTAAATTATAATTATAATTAAATATTAAGTTTACCATATTTAAAAAATTATTTTTGAAAAATGGAGTTAACTATTTGGATTCTACATGTCAAAAAAAGGTTAGGGTGAATTTTTGGGATTTTTCTAAAATTCATTAAATTTTGATGAATAGTAAAATATGATAATTCACGATAAATGCTAAAATCGGCATTTCTGCATCATGCATGAGTCAAATATATTGTAAATGGCCATTGGATTGAAATCACATGCACATATTACAGTTTTTTTTCACAATAATTATTACTATTTCTTGTCTTATGAAAAAATAATAATCCAATGATTAAAATATTATGAAAACCCTCATCCCCTCCACTATAAAACCACCCACACTCCCCTCTTCTCTTCACCCATCTTGAGCCTTGTTCCTTCCTTAAATTCATTCCAAATCTCTCCCCAAGATCCTTTCCTAATTCCATCAGCCATTGGTATCTTCAAAGAGACCAAATTCACCCCCTTAAGAGGCTCTCAAGGAAGATTGAATCAAGAGGTAAAATCCTCTTTTCTTTTCTTTCACTTTATTTTCATGTTCCTTTGTCCTATTTTTTTCGAACCTCTCCACATATCAATGGTAGGAAAAATATGATACCATACATGTAATGGAGTTTTTTAATTATAATGGTATAATTCATTATCATCTCCCCTTGCTCTCCTTTTTTACTATAAATGAAAACACCATCCAAGATGTGTTGATTTATCACATTCAATGGAAACATGTTTTCAATTTGCATTACAATCTTCACGACTGGTCATGAAACCATTTTAATGGTTGAACCTGATCATAATATTTTTATTTTATTTTATGGGATGTTCTGTAATCCTTTTTCACACATGATGTAAAATAATAATACAAAACAAGTTAATTGTGAGCAAAATCACCATGTTAATCCAAACGTTTATCGTTAATGTTTTACATAATGATCCACCTTCACAAAAAATAACTTAAAGAATTTTATAACCTTGTAATCATCTGGATGTTACCTAATGTCATATAACATCAATTCGGGACAACCAATTTAATCATACTTGTTAATCCGAACATGAATATAACTGAACCGATCATTAAAATCAAGGAAACAAACGGACCCGAACAATGAAATAGAACCTCATAACCAATCAAAAAGGATATTAATGAACATTAAAAGGTTATAATAAATAATTTTCATATAAAATAGGTTTTTAAATTATAAAATAATTAATCGAAAATGATTATTATGTTCATTAAGATCAAGAGAAGAACACCATCGAGCATAAGGTAAGGGGTCCTCTCTTTCTCATATTTATTCAAGAATCTCCTCTATGTTATGCCCTTTTATGTGTAATTCCTAATGATGGGGTATGATTTATCACAGTCTCTATAATTCCATAATGATTTATAAAATATTTAAAACACTTTTTCCATCTCATTAAGCCCTCCTAAGTAGACCCGATACTATGCTGATATTCCGTAAGGGATTATACCTGATCCTCCTTTAGTCCTTTGAGTTGATATATCTTCCTTTCTACCGAAATTAATTTATCTATTATAATTTTTTAAATCTTATAAATGTTGTGTATACTCTCCAAAATCATTTATCAAAATCCATTAATCATTCCCTTTCACGGATATATATGTTTTTAAATGATTCCCTCCTCAATACTTCTCGATAAGCAAACCAATTTTGAGGGAACTTCCTGAATTATTACAAGATTTCAAGTACACCCTATCTTATGTTTTAAGAAACCATTGTCATTATAAAGTAACTATTTTTTATTATTAAAACATTATTGGTTCACTTCAATTTTTATATAAAGGATTTTTTTCCCTTTCTATTTTAAAGTATCTATAGTATTTTCCTTAAAACCGCAAAAAAAAATATTTTAATGCTAAAATTTATTAAATAACTTTTTATATCTTTTCAATTATAATTGAAATCACTTACCATGATACAATCCAATTTTAAATTACGAACTTCCATGTATATTTTATTTTATTTATTTCATTGAAACATTTATGATACGACTAATTGTTATGCTTTAAGACTTGATTGTGGTACCCAATTCTTTCCTTCGGAAACCCTTATGATTATGTATGATTGATTATGTATGATTATTTATGTGGAAAACATATTCATGAAATTTTAATATGGGTGATACCATTTATCACTCCAATGAATTGGGTAAACTTGAGTCTCATGAGACGTTATGTCAGACGGTCTTAGCAGTTATCCTTAGCTTGTGCTACAATGTGCAACGGTCTTGGCAGTTAGACTTAACAGGTGGTACCATGTGAAATGGTCTTAGAGGTTAGACTTGACTCATGATAAACTCATGTTTTATTTTTATTCCATATTATTATGAATCCATGATTATATGATTTGTTTTTTATATGTTATGATTCCTTATTTTACATGCCTTTTTATATCATCATGTCATGACTTCTATCCCATGTGCTAATTCTTTGTTCTTATGGTTCTTCTCAACTAGGATATTTATATAATCCCTTTTATAATGTGTTACCTAGGAGAACCTATGAAGATGGTTGATTACAATGGAAGTTAGTAGATCAATTTGAAGATTAAATAAAAAAATGATTTATTTATTTCCATGTTTTCAGTTTTATGTACCTAGATTGAAACATAGGGAATCACAAGTTATTATATATTTATCCTTTACAAGTTTATTCTCTTATGTTCAATGTTTCCTTTTTATGCACAATAGCAAAGTATTAAGGCTCTATAAATTTACATTATTTTTCTTAGTTAATGTCATGAAATAAAAGAACACGTACCAACAAAAAATGTTATAGGTAATGTGAATATTTCCCTAATGATACGCCTGATATTATGGGAAAAGGTTATCAAAACATCATGACAGTACTTGATCAGTTGGCACAAGTTATGAGAAATAACTTGAATCATGTGGCACACCTTCATCCTATAATGAAAGAGTAATATGTCATTGAATCCTTCATATTTTTAGGGCCTCCCATGTTTTGGGGATCTTTCAATCCCCTCCTCTCAAAAAAAGTGGATTAACTCCATTGAAAAGATATTCTCTATCCTCTAGTGCTCAGAAGAAGAGAAATCGTATTGGTGGTCTATCATTACGTTGGGGAAGGTGATCAATGGTGGAAAATGATCAAGAATATGAATCAAACTGAAGGAAATGTGGTCCATATATTGGGAGGAATTCAGAATAATGTTTTTTATTAATATTTTTCCTGAACCCTCTATATCAAGATGGAAAGAGAGTTCTTCGGACTCAAGGGGAAGGAATATGAGTCAATCAGGGCATATGAAGAAAAAATTACAAGGCATGCAAGGTATATATCTTGCTTTTTCTTGAACACTGAAAGTAAGGTTGATCAATTCTTTAGTGGACCAAATCTAATTTTACAGAAAAAACGTTGGCGATTTGAGACTTTGAAAATTATAGGAAGATTGTTTGTTGTTCCATCAAGGATGAAATAGAGATCGGAGACTATCAATTGTATCGTAAGACCAGTGACAAGAAGAGTAATATGGAATCTAATGTGGTTAGTCCCACAAATAAATTCCATGATGGAAAGATGATCGATTATCCCATGTGTAAAAATTGTGGGAAGAAGCATCTTTGGAGCTGTCTAAAGGGAACTAAGAATTGCTTCAAATGTGGAATGTTGGGACATATGGATAAAAAATTCTGACAGGATAAGAATAATCCAAATTATGTGGAAGAATAAAGGAAGGTTTATATTAACACTCAGCCTGTAGTGCAATGTTACAACTGTAAGGAGCATGGGAATAATGCAAACAAATACCCTAAGTTTAGGGTTATTAGACGAAATCAACAAAAACCTCCAAGGAAACATTAAAGGGCTTATGATATCACTACTGCTGAGGTGGATCCAAACAATGATGTGGTGATAGGTACACTAGATATTCGTTCAAGAATATAGATTGTACTATTTGATTCTGGTTCTATGCATTCTTTCATATCTTGAAAATCTAGTAAAACTATTCAAGCACCACCTCAAAATTTGGAGAATAACTTATCTGTGAGAATAGTGAATAGGGAAATTATTTCATCCATGGATTATAACTCCTCCTCGGTTATATATGTGGACTGAACTTCCTAGAAAATCTCATCATACTTCCTTTAGTGGAGTTCGATGATATCCTGGGCATGGATTGGGTATCTTTATGCATATCCAACATCAACTGTCAAGAAATGGATATCACTCTTCACATTTCAAAGCATCGTCTGATTCCTTCCATATTTAAGGAGTAAGATGAATATCCTATAGAATCATTGTCTCATGTGTGGATATTAATTCCTTATAAGAAAACATTTATAGCTCAAATGATTGAGATAAAGGAGAGAACCATGCTTGAAGACAAGCCCATCATGAGGGATTACACTTCTGATGAGTTTCATTATCCTCCTCATGATTGGGAGGTTGAGTTCTCAATTGAACTTATTCTTGGATACCTACCTTTATCATTGAAACCTTATAGAATGACCACTGTAGAACAGGAAGTGTTGAAGAAGTAGTTGTAGGAGAATCTGGAGAAGGGTTTTATACACCCTAGTGCTTCACCATGGGGTGCGCTAGTCCTTTTCATAAAGAATAAAGATGGTTCCATGTGCCTCTGTATTGATTTTCATGAGTTCAATAAAATAGAAATAAATAAAAAGTACCCCTTCCCTGGATAGATTACTTTTTCGATCCTCTTATTAGGGACAGTTATTTATCTATGGAAGAACTTTGGT
The DNA here is from genome assembly GCA_963277665.1 of Viscum album. NCBI lineage: Eukaryota > Viridiplantae > Streptophyta > Magnoliopsida > Santalales > Viscaceae > Viscum > Viscum album. Next base: position 679,675,952 of record OY728139.1, on the reverse strand, counting down.
TGAGATATCACCATTTTAGGCCTCCCTTAGGCCAGATGTCTTCTTGTTGTTCTGGTTGATCTTGCTGCCCTTGTCGCTCTTTCTCTATTAAATAAAAATGGAACTTTGAGTGAAGGTGAGGAAGGATGATATTCACAAGACTACCTTTTGAATGAGGTATGAACACAATGAGTTCGTAGTGAAGCCCTTCGGACTCACTAATTCTCTATAAATTTTCATGGATTTAATGAATAGAGTATTTAGAGATTACCTTGAAAAAAATGTTGGTAGTCTTTATTGATGATATTATGATATAATCCAAGAGAAAATAGAAACATGAGAAGAATTTGAATACTATGTTTAAGAATTTATGAAGGGAGAAGATGTTTTCAAATTTGTGTAAATGTGAGTTCTAAATGGAGGAAGTATCATTAATAGGCCATGTTATCACTAGAAAAGTGATATCTATGGACTCTTCTAAGATAAAGGAAATTGAAGAGTGTCCCAAGACAACATCTGTAACGGGGATATAGAGATTTTTGGTTTTATCCAAGTATTATCGATGATTTATGAAGAAATTTTCATAATTTGAAGGCCTAATGACCAAGATGACATGGAAGGGAGTAAAGTTTTTTTGGACCTTGGAAAGTGAAGACTGTTTTAAGGAGTTGAAAAAGTGGCTAATCACTGCACCAGTACTCACACTCCCAACAAGTGGATAACTCTTTGTATTGTACAGTGATTCTTAAAAAAATGTATTAGGATGTGTGTTAATGAAAAATGATAAAGTGATAGCCTATTCCACAAGGCAATTGAAAATCCATGAGAAAAACTGTCCTACACATGATCTAGAGTTGGCAGCTATAATCTTTGCGTTAAAAATCGGGCAGCATTTTCAATGTGGGGAGAAGTGTGAGATATAAACCGATAACAAGAGTCTAAAATATATATGTACACAAAAATAGCTTAATATTTACCAGTGTATATTGATAGATCTCATCAAGGATTATGACTTCTCAATCCACTACCTTCCCAGTATGGAAAATAAGGTGGCAGATTCTCGGAGTAGAAAGGATATTGCATCTTTATCAAGGATGAGAATTGAAAAAGATCTAGTATTCCTAGATTTGTAGAGGATGGACATTGGAATCATTAAGGGAGGAACATCATCAATCCTTTCTCAAATGATTTCTCAATCGTCCCTCATAGAGGAAATACATGATTCTCAAAGAAAAGATCTGAAAATTCAAAAAAGAGTGGGAGAAATTAGAAAAGGGAAATCCTTTGAATTTATGATTGACGAGTAAGGAGTTGTATGATTTTAGTCATGATTATGGGTACCATCCGATCTAGAGATAAAGAAGGATATTTTGAATGACGTACCTAGCCCAAACTTCTTTATTTACCCAAAGTGCACAAAGATGTATCGATATCTCCAAGAGACCTTTTGCTAGAAGAATAAGAAGAATGATATTGCTGAGTATACATCAATGTTCCTGGTATGTAAACTAGTGAAGGAAAAAAGATAGAATTATAAGGGGATGATGAAACCACTAACCACACCAATATGGAAGTTGGAGAACATCACTATGGACTTTGTTACTGGACTTCCAAGGACATCCAGAGGAAACAATGCTATATGGGTCATTGTGGATCGTCTTACAAAGACAACTCACTTTATCGTGATTCGATAGGACTTATCATTTGATTAACATGCGTGGATATATATCAAAGAAGTGGTAAGTATGTATGGATTACCACTATCTACTGTATGCGATCGAGATCCGAGATTCAACTTGATGTTCGTGAAAAGTATCCAACATGCTCTAAAAACTAAACCGAACTTCAGTACGACCTATCATCCTCAAAATGATGGCCAATCTGAGAGGACTATTCAGATAATAGAAGATATGTTGAGAGAATTTTCTATGGACTTCAATGTATGATGAGACCAACATCTTATACTAGTTGAATTCTCCTACAATAATAGTTTCCACTCAAGAATCTGAATTGAACCATATAAAGCCCTTTCTGGGGAAAGGTGCAGAACAACCGCATTTTAGGATGAAGTCAAGGAGCATAAGCTACTAGGACCTGAAATGGTTGAATAAATGGGGGAGAAGGTGAAAATAATTCAACATCACATCAAGGCATCCCAAAGTCGACAAAAGAGTTTTGAAAACAATCATCAATGAGACCTTGATTTAAATGTTGGAGACATGAAATTTCTATGCATATCTCCATAGAAGATGGTCATGAGGTTTGATAAGAAAGGAAAGTTATGTCCCAGGTACATTGACCCCTTCGAGATTCTTGATCATGTTAGCTTTGTGGCCTATCAACTGGTACTTCCACCTACCATGTCTAAAGTACATGATGTCTTCCACATATCCATATTAAGGAAGTATATACCAGATCCTTCACATGTACTCTCTTCATATGTGGTATAGTTAGAGGATGATCTTTCTTACGAGGATCATCCAGTGACAATCTTGGATCATAAAGATAATGTTATACGTAACAAGACTACTTATATGGTTAAAGTACTGTAGTGGAACCATAAGTATGAAAAGGCAACATGGGAATTGGAGGATGCAATGATAGAAAAGTACCCTCAACTATTTATGGCTTAGAATTCTTTTAAAAAATTTTGAGTGTGAAATTTCATCAGGGGGAATAATGTAGTGTCCTAATGTTTTATCAATGGAAATTCCCTTCTTATAGTTATGTTATATAATCACCTAAAATCACATCACAATGAACTAATAAGTAATATGTTACCTTTAAACATAATATTTTCAGTTCTGTGATTTGAATTTTGAAAATCTAACATGCACGGTTACGATCAGTAAGATGTTTGGAGTCTAATAAGACAAACTTAATTTTTAGTGAATAGTAACTGACTCTTATGAATAGTTATGTTACACTTATGAATAGTAATATAAACCATATGAATAGTAATGTTTCAAAAAGAATATTAACCTCACCCATGAATGTATAAATAAAATTTAGGGATCTTATAGGTGATAATATGACCATAATATAATTATTGGTATTTTTGTAAGTCGTAAATAATTAATTACAATTAATTTATTAATTTAAAGGAAACTGTATTTTCTTAAAAGGTGTTCATAAATTAAATTTTTTATGTCTTCTAGTTTTACGATAATTTTATAAGACCTTATGTAATTTTTTGAAACAATATAAAATCAGTTATAGTTTTAAAACATGTATTTTGAATTAAATTATGATTTTAATTAAAAATTAAGTTAATTATATTTAGAAAATTATTTTTATAAAAATGGTGTCAATTTTTGTATTATACATGTCAAAAAATTATTGGGATGATTTTTTGGAATTTTTCAAAAATACATGAATTTTTTATGAATAGTAAAGAATGATAATTCATGATAAATGCTAAAACCTGAATTAATACATAATACTTGAGTCAAGGATGATTTAAATGGCCATTTGTTTGAACACACATGAAAATATTACTGTTTTGGGTCAGAATAATTATTACTATTTATTTTCTGATTGAAAAATAATAATCTAATGATTAAAATATTAAGAAAATCCTCTTCCCCTCCACTATAAAAACCACCCACACTCCCTTCTTCTCTTCACCCATCTCAAGCCTTGTTCCTTTGTTAAATTATTCCCAAATCTATCCCCATGATCCTCCCTAAATTCCAGCAGCCCTTGGTCTCCTCAAAAGCTCAAATCCTCTTCCCTTAAGAGGCTCTCAAGGAAGATTGAATCAAGAGGTAAATTTATATTTTCTTTTCTTTCATTTTCTTTTCATGTTCTTCTGTTATCTTTTCATTCCTAACCTATACTAATTCAAATTTGTATGAAAAATATAGTACAATTCATGTTAATTAATGTATTTATGATAATAGGATAATTCATTATCATCTCACATTTCCATTCTTTTTTACTATAAATGAAAACACCATCCGAGATGTGTTGATTTATCATATTCAAGGATGACATGTTTGTCAATTTGCATTACCATATTCTATATTGGTCATGAACCCATTTCAATGGTTGAAACAGATCATAATATATTTATCTTATCTTAAGTGATGTTCTGGAATCCTTTTTTCACAGATGATGTAAAATTATAATACAAAACAAGTTAATTGTGATCAAAATCACCATGTTAATCCAAATGTTTATCATTAATGTTTTATATAATGATTAACCTTCACTCAAAATAACCAAATGAATTGTATAACCATGTAATATTCTGTATGTTCAATAATGGAATATGACTTCAATTCTGGACAACCACTTTCATCACATATGTTTATCCGAACATGAATACAAGTGAACCGATCATTAAAACCAAGGAAACAATCAGACTCAAAAAATAAAATTAAACCTCATAACCAACAAAAAAGGTTATTAATGAACTCAAAAATGTTTTACTAAATAATTTACATGTAAAATATGTTATTTAATTATTAATTAATTATCCATATTTTATTATTCAGGTGTTTAGGATCATGAAAAAAACACCATAGGGATTAAGTTAAGGGATCCTCTCTTTCTCGCATTTATTCAAGAATCTCCTCTATGTTACGATCTCTTGTATGTATTTAGTAATGATAGGGTGTGATTTTCAAACTTCCCCATTCTTACCTCATGATGTATAAAATATTAGATACCCATTTTCTATCCCATTAAGAACTCCAAAGCACACATGATACCATGCCAATATTCTTTATGGGATTCTAACCCAACCTCCTTTATTCCTTCGAGTTGTTATATCTTCCTTTATACACAAATGAATTTATCTATTATTTTTATTTACATCTTATAAATGTTGTGTATACTCTCAAAAATCATGTATCAAAATCCAGTCATTATTATATTTCTTGGATATACTTGTTTTTAAATGATTCCCCCTTGAATACTTCCCGATAAGAAAACATGTTTTGAGGGAACTCCCAAAATTCTTACCCGATTTCAAGTGAACTCCATATTATTTTTTAAGAAACCATTATATTTATAAAACTGGTCTTTTTTTAAGAAAACATTCTTGTTTCACTTTGTATTTATATAAAGGATTGTTCCCTTTTCTATTTTAAATCCTCTATAGTATTTTCCTTTAAACCAAACAAAAATGTTTTGATGCTGAAATTTCATAAATAATTTTATTACATGTTTTCACATATACTTGTCATAAATTACCATAATAAATGCCCATTTCTCTCATTAATTTCCATTTATAATTTATTTTCTTTCTTTCATGGATACTTTTATGATACGACAATTTTTTATGCTTTATGACATGATTGTGGTACCCAATTCTTTCCCTGGGTAACCCTTCTGTTTATGTTATATTGGTTATTTTTGATTATTTATGTGGAAATATTATTCATGAAAAGTTAATATGGGTTCTCTTAGATAGCTCCCCAATGCATTGGGTAAAATTGAGTCTCATGAGACGTTATGTGTGACGGTCTTGGCGGTTCGCCTTGCCATGTTCTACCGTGTGCAACGGTCTTGGTAGTTAGCCTTGGCTTCTACTACCATGTGAAATGGTCTTATAAATTATCCTTGAATCATGCTAAAGTAATTTTTCATGTTGCTGACTCATTATTATGAATCCATGTTTCTATGTTACGATTCCTTGTGTTATATGGATTTTTATATCATCATGTCATGCCTTCTATCCCATGTGCTAATGCTTTGTTCTTATCATTATTCCCTTACTGGTATATTTAGCTCATCCCTTGGTTCATGTGTTCCCCAAGGTACTTTATGTATATGTTTGAGTACAATGTTAGTTTGGATCTCAATTTAAAGATTAAATGAATAAATGTTTTATTTATTTCAATGTTTTTAGTTTTATGTACCTAGTCTTCCAATACACTAGATTTTATGATCCTTTCCTCTTTCTATGATGTATAGTAATGATTAAATTCATGTTATGTTATATGTAAATAGATAGGGTCATTATACAACATTTATATGTCCAAATGGGATATTATTTCTAAAGTTTTTTGCTTGTTAGGTGTTTTGACCCTTGTTGCTTAATAAATCACATTGATCGAGAGGATGGGAGGTGAGGATGATCACACCATTTTTGGTTTAATTATTTCCTACTCTGGTACTCTCTTATAAATTTAAGATATGTTCATGAATCCTTATTAATTTACCAAGAGTAACAGAGGTTTCCCATTAAATTTTCAATCAATTATTTGCATGTATATAAACTAGAATCATATTTATGTAATCAAGGTTCTTCATTAATAGAGGTATCTATATGTATTCAAGGTTTTACATTAATGGAAACCTCTCATATACTAAACAGAGATTCTTTGTTCATTATTAAGATAGTTCTAGTTTTTAATCCACTCAGCAGGGCACTCTAAAATTTATTGTCACCTTGGGAGAAAAAAGTTGTTTTGGTGTTGGGATCGAACCCATAAATGAGCTTCATATGTATCCCTATGAAAGGAATCCGAACCCATATATTTTCGTTCCACATAATTGGACACATAATACCTTTTAATGACATGTGATAACGACCCAACCATACATTTTAATGTAATATGGCATGGAAACCTCAGTAGAAGGTTCCTGGTTAATGTTTGGTGCAGGACATACACCGAAGCAGCCCAATGAACATGGAAAAAATATGAGTTTCCAAGTTGGATTATACCCTACTGGGAATGTTTCCCTGAGAAAATAGGGTTTATTTGGAGTGTTGGGTTTGAACCTTAGGGAGGTTTCTTATGTATCCATTTTGGATGGGAATCAATGTCCACATAGTTTAGTAAGTCTTGTAGGGGAGTGTGGACCTTTAAGAGAAATAGGTTAGAGCTTAATCCTAAAGAGGATACCCTTATACCAAGGTCCATGTGAGATGTATTAACTCATGAGGATTCAATGGGGACTGTTTCTGATGCTTTCGTCGGGGTGCGCGCACATCCTTCCGTCCGCGGAGGAGGACGTGTGACGCTTGTTGCCCCGCATTCCCGCTTTCCAAAGGCGGGCAGAATTCACTCCTTATTCAGGGACATCTGCTCCTTGATCGAAACAGGATGATGGGATGTCGGTTCCTCCTTCTGTGGATTCCTCCTCAGAACTCGTCACCTAGTCCGGGTCTCCCTCATAGATTTAATACGTAGTTCGTGAAACTCATCCCAGTGCCATGTTTCCATGGATGCCGGTTAATTACACTGCTTCTATCGGGACATTCCAAAGGGTCCAGTTAGGGAAGAAACCTTCAGTCGGGAGAGTATTCACATTGAGGCATCAGTAGCATGTCTGGATGCTGGGGAACCTGGCATGTCTGTCTGTTATCCCTGGTCATAGGGCTTCTCGAGGGCGTGGAAGCCCGAGGCATCCCACATCGAACACGAGGAATTATATACCATAGGCACATATCTGAGGTTTTCCTCATCTTCCCATGTTTAACACAGGGTATGCCGCGAGTTTAAGGTCTAGCGGAGATGGATCAGCCTGATCAGAGCATTAGCTAGGATAGATCAGATTGAGGGATTTTCCTTGAAGGGATGCCGATACCGGGGCCAGCCCATGGGTGGCTGTGAAGAGGAGTGTACCGACATGGTCTCACCGAGATATGACGGTCCGGGCGAGAATCAAGATAGTGCCGGTAAACCATCGTAAAGGCGGACCTTGGCCCGATGAATGTCATCAGCGAACCGACATGAAGGTGGACCTTGGTCCGATGGGTATCGTCAGCGTACCAACGTGAAGGTGGACCTTGGTCTGATGGGAGATGGGCTTGAACCTCTGGGAGGATTCCTACGTACCATGCCTTGACACGGATCAAAGTCCTCTTAGTTCGGGGGGTTTCATCGGTGAACCGACGTGAAAGTAGAGCCGTGGGTCCACTGGTGTTGGGCTTGAACCTTGGGAAGGTTTCCTACGTACCATGCCTTGACATGGATCAAAGTCCTCGTAGTTCAAAGGGTTGATGGAGTACAGTTTAACGTCATGTGGGATGATAGCGAACCCTGACGTGAATAAACGACGGGCATTGGGTGTCGGCGAATCGACATAAATGAGGGACCTTGGTCCAATGGGAAATGGTCTTGAAAATGGGGGCCTGGCACACCGACTAGGAGACGGTTTGGGCCAATGATTGTTGGGCTTGAACCTCTGGGAGGCTTCCTACGTACCATGCCTTGACACGGATCAAATTCCTCGTAGTTAGGATTGGGGAATACAGTTTAACGTCATGCGGGATGGGGGTGAACCAACGTGAATGATGTCGGAATGACCGGATGGTGGGTTTGAACCTCATAGAGGCTTCCTACGTACCATGCCTTGACATGGATCAAAGATCTCTTAGTTTGGGTTGGTCACAACGGCTTGTCGCCGGACTAGAATTGCAGTTTAACATCGTGCTGGACGTAGGTAGAACTCGACGTGAATGGATGATGGGTGGGTTTGAACCTCGTGGTGGCTTCCTACGTACCACGCCTTGACATGGATCAAAGACCCTGTAGTTCAAATGGGGCTTTTTCGGCGAACCGATGTGAAAGTGGACCTTGGTCCAATGAGTGGTGGGTTTGAACCTTGGGAATGTTTCCTACGTACCATGCCTTGACATGGATCAAAGACCTCGTAGTTCATGTAGGAATGGGTGTGCAGTTTAATGTCATGCAGGACAAAGGGATACAGTTTAACGTCATGTTGGACGAGGGCATGCAGTTTAATGTCATGCCGGACGAGGGTGAAACTCGATGTGAATGAACGACCGAGTAACGTGGCTTGAACCTCATGGAGGCTTCCTACGTACCATGCCTTGACATGGATGAAAGTCCTCGTAGTTCTATATGGGTGGGGGTTAGGGTCGGTGCTCACTCTAAGCCCACGTGAGTCATGCTCGGTGTGAGAAACAAGAGGTTGTAAGGACCTGACGATCACGTCGCGAAGGATGCGTCCGTGAGAAGCGAAGAGGGGCTTACGCATTAGGCGGCCCATGGTGTTGGGACTTACTCTAGGATGGAGGCCCAAATGGGGGGTGCCTTGTTCTCTATTACGCCCTCCACTGACCTTGGTAGTGGGGAAGTATGGAGATGCAGAGGTGCAGCCATCCATTGGGGAAGTAGGGTCGCCCTTCTCCTATGAACATGCACCACTCCAATAAGGTGGATATCATCCCTTGTGGATGGGTGATTCCATTCCTGTGGAGAGGAGTGGTGTAAAGAATGTTCGAGCTGGGGAGACACTTCGTGAGAGGCACGAGGTCGGGTCACAGTTTAACATCATGTGTCGAGGACGTGGTGCTTGGCAGTTTAGTGTCATGTAGCTCGGACGAGGTGGGTTCACTCCGCACCCCTAGGACTTACATAACTGGTACCCTCTGGTCCTTGGGGAAGGGAAGGTACCAGTAAGGCCATGGTTAATGGGGGTTGTGGAACAGACCATCAAGGGGTCCACGTTAGCGTGGCTATGTGAAGAAGCAATAGCCGTTAGCATTCCTATGCGAAGAAGCATTGGGCGAAGCAACTCTACAGTTGGTATTGTCCATGGGACTTTGAAATCACATCGTGCAAACCTGGAGGGTTGCACGGGAAGAGGAATCGCTAAGCAAAGGAGTGTGCTTCACGAAGTGGAGTGCCTTGGCCTTGGAATGGGGCATAAGTGTGAGTGGGAGGTTCTTTGCGAATTGGAACAGTGTTCATGGAGCACTGCCTCGTGAAGAAGAGGTGCCTCGCGAAGCAGGGTCCTGCGAAGCAGTGTGCTTCGCGAGGTGAAGCGATCCTGCCTTATCATAGGAATCACTAGTGAAGCTTGGGTGTTTTGCGAAGCATAAATGCTCCGCAGCTGCTCGGGTTCCCTTGGGAATCCCCTTCCTTCGTGAATTCCCTTGAGCTTCGTGAATGGAATCCCTCTCGGAAGAGGGGCCCAAAACGAGACAAAGCAGAGGCGTCTCGCGAAGTAGAAGTACCTCGTGGAGCTCATGATTCCCGGGGCAAAGAGTGCTTCGCGATTCGGGAGAGGAGAAGCCGAAAGGTCGGATTGTCCATCCTCGGGACTCAGGGGGTGTCCAGTATTTATAGGGAAGGGGCGTCGCGAAGAAAAACTCACGCGCCGCCTCAGGTGCTTCGCAGCGTGCTCACGAATGTCAACGGCGTCCGTGAAGGGTTACCGCCTCTGGAACATCGCGGCGGGATCGCGAACCTCGAATGCGTTCGCGGAGCATTACCGCCTTTGGAGCTTCGCGGCGGGCTCGCGAACATCAAATGCATTCGCGGAGGGTTACCGCCTCTGGAGCTTCGTGAGGCCGCGATGATCGGGGCGCTTCGCGGTGGTGCTTCGCGTCTGTGCTTCGCGAGGCAGCGCGCCAGCTGTCTTTTTCGTTCCTCCCTTTCGGGCCATATTTTGGCGCCAACAAATTCCCCCCTCAAACTTGGAGCCGCGGAGGGCGAAGGGTCGAAGTCTGAGGGAAAATCGCCAAAATTTTCGGTGGTTCGCGATGCAGCTACGCGAAGGGGGCTCGCGGTGCTGAGCGGGGCCTCGGATCCATACGTGCCGCGATGCTCCACGCGGGTGAGGCACGCCGCGATGCTCCGGGTTTGTGGCCTATAAATAGGGGGGTCGACCTCTTTTTTCTTCACGTGACTTCCTTGTCTTTTTGTGCTCTCGACTTCGTGAAGCTCTGCATACTCCGCGACAGCCCTCCGCGAATCGAGCTTCGCGGCGAACCGCGGGTCTCCGAATCCGCATCCGTGCCAAGAGAACCTCTTCTTTTCGGCCTTGTCCTGACTTAACAGCTTGGTCTCGTGACTGATCTTCGCGATCTGGCTTCGCGATTCAACTTCGCGGTCGAGCTTCGTGATCCAGCTGAAAAAATTCTTTTCTGAGGGTCGGAATCAAAATGGCCTATCAAGAGGCTGTATTGGGGGTGCTTGCAGATGCTGCTCGTCGGGATGAGATGGCCAACTATCTAGGCCTGGGGGAGATGGTCCGAAGCCACTCAGACCACTCTTCTTTGACAGATCTGCTATCAGTGGGTCAGAAGGATTATCTGTAGTGCAAGAAACTTTCATTGTACGGCTTCAGGTTGAGGGATGATGTCTTCATCCTGGAAGCGAGTAGGCAGGAACCAACTTGCTGGTTCAGGAGCATACCATGCCAGCACCAATGGTTCAGGGAGGCCGATGGTCACGCACAAGAGAACATCACACCCATCACCGCTGACTGTATCTACAACCATGCGAACAATATTGACGGGAAGCCACTGCAACCAGAGACGTCACCTCCTCTCTACCGTACCATGCTGAAGGTGGATTTGCAGGATTCAAAGAAGGGATGGTCCGATGAGTGGGACCTGCACTAGGGCGGTAACTTTACTGATGACTGGGCCTGGGCCTACAGAGTAGGCACCTCATGCAAGGAGTTTGGGGTCGAGCTGAGGAGAGTGGGGTTGTATGAGGCGGCATGGGCCTCCCAATTCCACATTTACCAACCCAAGAAAATAATGCTGGAATTGCTGAGCAGATGGTCATCTAGAACCAATACATTTCACCTTCATCACGGGGAGGTGGGCATCAGCCTGTGGGATGTCCAAAAAATTTCTGGGGTCCCGATCTTGGGGGCCATTTATGAAGTGTTCCTCCCCATCATCAGCGCGTGGGAGGATACAGAGCAAATGCCGTGACTGGCGTCGGCACTGATGGCACTTGTCCCTGGAGAGGACAAGGAGGCAGTGAGGGATGTCCACTTTAGGAGATGGTTCAAATGCTTCCTGAATTTCCCAGAGAATCAAGAATTCCCTTCGAGGCCTCGAACTTGTCCAAGGGCGGCCCAACGGGGCAAGGGGCACTCGTATTGGCGGGTCTTGGAAGACAACCAATGGAAGACTTGGGGTTTCAGTGTCAGCACTGAACAATAGCCGATAGTCAGGCTGGCGGCGTTCATCGTGGCTCTCATCTGTGGTTGGATACTACCAGTGAGGGATACAAGCATGGGGGTGCGGCCCAGCTCGTTTATCATGGCGTCGATGTTGGCCATGGGGCAGCGGATCAATCTGGGGATTTCGATGCTCACCAAACTGTACAGAATGCTGTGGAATATTAGCGAGGGCAAGAAGCCGCCAAGGATATGCGGGCCCTTCCACCTCCTGTATGGGTGGATCGCAGTGCATGTCAGGGGGATTTATGAATATCCAAACCCCATTTCGCCACCGGGATTGAACATCCGCCCCTCCATCCTGAACGCAGTCGGGAGCTTCCCGTTCAAATTGGCTGTTCCGATGGTGCTGAATCGGGTGTGGAGGGCAGATTAGTTCAATTTCCACCCCTTCCCATTGCCGACAGGGATTCTTACTGATGACGGGCGGGGAACGGAAGAACATCGGGCTTACCTCCTGGCCTTTCGAGGTGGAGTTTTGGTGGCATGGATAGATCGTGAGCCACTCTGCGAACCGTACACCCCGCATCGGTTTGCGAGACAGTTCCGGTGCCTCCAGTGGATGACCCCGCAGGTCTTCTGGGAGGTGCGTCACGAGGAGCACCCATGTGTGATGAGGCAGTTGTGGCTCATGTTCACATGGGAAGATGGGAAGATGTGGATTACCTTGCCTCCATCCACCGCCACTTTCAGATTGGTGAGGGAGTATGCCATCAGTTGAGAGGCTTCTTACCCAGGGGAGATGCTGAAGCAACCAACTATCCGGGTCGGTGACGGTGGGCCTCCTCTATCTCGAGGCCGGGGTTGGAGGGCAGCTAGGGCCGCTCACGGTAACGGGGATGCCATGGCGGCGAGACCCGCACCGGCCAAGGGTATGGCAGCATCGGTGGATCCGGTGATTCTGGAAGAGCACGGCCATCCAGAGGGGCGGCCCCCGAGGGGATTTCGTAGGATATCCACTCAGGCTCCGAGGAAGCGGCTGCGTCATATCGACATGGCATAGGATGCTGTCTTCCCAGAAGCTTGGGACATTTGGGATGTCAACCGGCAATTCCTCAGCCCACCCGAGATATGGGCCCACCTGAATCGCCTCGGGATGGAATTACCAGGCATAGGCCCAGTTTGGGCAAGATTCATGGCGTCTCTGGCGGAGGCAGAACAATACCTGTATGAGCTGGAGTATTACGTCCACTCCAGTGGTGTCCCTCGCCCAATGACAGACCGGGTGAGGGTACTGTTGATTCAAAATTTCCCCCCACAGTTATCGGCTGCCGATCTGAGGGAGCGCTTCCCCCTGCCGGAAGAATCAGAGGACTCCTCTCGGGAGGATGAGGCTGGAGGAGGGAGTCCGTTGGAGGAGGGCGAGGTTGGAGATCAGGGCTCAGATTTTGACGATTTCGTGGAGGCTCTCGAGGTAGCATTCCGAACTTCTTTCCTTACGATCCGTCCTCGGGTCATTATGAACATCTCACCGATGTTTGAGCCATGCAGGAGGAACTTGTTCGCAGGCCTCGTTCTCGCCCCTCGGCGGGTGATGATGTGGGACCTTCAGAACCCGCGCCTATGGCTGCATCCAGTTCCACGTCTGGTGGGACCAGAGCACCCGAGATGGCTCCTCCGGAATCTCCAAACCTTCCAATAGTATACGGAGGGCCTCGTCTCGGGGTCCCGTCAGTACCGGCTCAAGAGCAGTGCCAGGAGGTCGATCTCCGTAAGTCTCTTCTACCGGTTTCCTCGTCGTCACATATAGACCATGCCCTCTAACTAACGTTTATGTCCCTCTCTGTCGTACAGTTCTTCGACTGGCGTGGGCTGCTGCGGCAAGACTGGTCGGGATGTCTGGTGGCGCCCCTCCTAGGGGCATGCCGGTGATGGTGGCGATAGTCCCCAATCTCCTCAAGTTGTGACGCACATCACCACTGGCGGGACCACCAGCTGGGCCGTTCCCGAAGTCATTGAGGTGGACTTCGAGAAAGAGGATCAACCGGTCAGTCCCGGTCTTGTCACGCCTGCTTCGGTGCCAGGTGTCATACTGGATTCAACACCAGATGTAGATCCTGTTGAGGATTTCCTGTGGGTGTACCCCGTGTACGAGCCTTCCAATCGCGCAGAATGGGACGAAACAGCCTCCGACGAGGAAGACAGCATCATAGTCTGCCGCCGGTCGTGGAAGCTGATCACGCGCTTTATCAAGGACACCCCCCAAGCGCAATGGCTGGCTGAAATGGATAGACTCCGCTCACGGTTGCGCGAACTGTGTGCTAGGGGAGTGGATGCCCAACGTCCTCACGCACTCATCTGAGATCTTATGGCTGAGAAGATCCGGGAGCATGATTGTGGGCTCAGCGTGGGCTGGCAGCGGAGGAAGGCGACCAGCATCAAGAAGCTCCAGGAGGCTGAAGGCGAGGTCCAACAGATGCAGACCCGGGCAGACAAGCTGTCAGCCTCTCTTGATGCACAATCTGAGCTGGTCTCATGGTTGAAGGCCCAGCTGGCAGAGGAAGAATAGCATATGAGGTAGACCTCTGGAGAGATGGTTTTCGTTCAAGCTGGCGTAGAGAGGGCCAAATCCAGGACTAACGAACTGCGCCTCGCCGCTGCTGAGGAGAAGTGGGAGCTAAGTCAGCGGCAGCAAGCCTTGGATGCCACAATCCAGCGGGTGGTAGAGCTGCAACGCTCTATTGATAGGGTCAACCCATCCATGGTGGGGAGTCGACCCCCCCCCCCCCCCCGAGTATTGTAACAAAACCAAAAACCTTTTATTGGTACTTCCGTGCTTCAAATTTTTTTCTTCTTGGCTTTGAATGTCGTAGCGTGCACGATTTCCACTGTTTGAATTGCCTTGTTACATCCCTACAATGTTTGTGAGACGTTCGGCAACAATTCCCCAAGCCCATGTGGGTCGATCCCGATGTGGGAAACAGGAGATAGTTTCCCTCTCATCCCACCTAACATAGGAGTGGGGATCATGCTCCAGGCATCCGGGATTCGGATTACCAGTCCAGATTTCTGAGAGACGGGAGAGGCCTGATCGGAAAAGGAACTTTCAGGATAGCTGAATTACAGTTTCTTCAGCGTGCTCTTATGCACGAACGGGGCAATGCCAGGGGGGCTGAAATTGGTCCAAACAGATGAAAATGGGAAGTGTGAATAACGATACCCAAAATCTGGAACACTGTGGGGATGGCGTGACAATAAGGGACAACCGTTAACCTTATAGGAGAATCAGTATCCTTACTGCGTTAGCCTGTAATGGAGAAAACAAATGAGGGTCGACAGTTGACCATGTTAGAAACACAGGACCATGTCACAAGTGTTGTCGATCAATCCTTCGGGACATTGGCCCAGGACAGTTGGCGGACCATAGGTCAAACATCCATACTGTTAGGGGGTCCTTCCAGACATGACTCGTCTTCCGGAACGTTGGCCCAGGACGGTAGGTTAGCCGATGTGGCATGAGACCAGGTCGTTAGGGGGTCCCGTGAGACATGAAAGGGGACGAGGGTCCGAATAAGGGGCACGCAAAGCATGGAATATGGAGTGATGGTCTGTCCGAACAGAATCCAACATTTAGGTAGTTACACCACCATGGTGGGAGTACGCCAGATGGGCGCATCGGTTTGATCATGGATCATTCCTTCTTTCAGACAGGGCCTCCCTGGCGAGGGGATCTGTCACTTCCCAATGGGATCTTGGGGCATCCTGAACTTGTTCAGGGTAGAACCGCAGTTTAGTGTCATGCGTTGAGGACACATGGACTCTTGTAGTTTAACATCATACAATAGGACGTGGAATAAAAGGGAAGATCCCAGAAAGCGTGTGGCGCGGTAGATATGAAAACGATTTGAATGAGGACTTGGAGTCCAAATCATACCACATACCCCTGGGGGAAACTCTTCAGGTCGAGGGAGCAAGAGTGAGGATTAAGCTGGTCCCGAAGTAGAGTGGTCGGGCGTTCCTACATACCCCATGAGGATGGGAATCAAGCCATACGTAGTTCCGGAAGCGCAGTTTAACGTCATGTGGGACGAGGAGCAGCCCGACTGTGTTGGTACACATCCTGCCAAAGCTACTAAGCCCACGTGAGTCGTGCTCGGTGTGGGAAACAAGCAGTAGTGGTGGGAATTTCCCGACACAGAAAAGGGGAAAGTTAGGGAAAAGGGACACTCGATAAAAATATAGGCCCAATGACACTAACACGATCATTTAGCGCACCTAGATGTGCGAAGGGAAAGAGTCGAGTGTGATGGAATTCCACTTGAATATGAGGGAGTTGAAATGTGTGAATCATGGCGCTTGAGATTCAGATCACGATGATGGCGGCGTGACGATGGAGGATAACTGCTGACCGTGTTCGCAACACAGCATCCTGTCGCGTTAGCCTAGAATGGGGACAGACAAATGAGGGTTGACCATTGACCACGTTCAAAACACGGGACCATGTCACAAATATCGTCAGATATCTATGGGGACGTTGGCCCGAAACGATTAGAGGTCCCTTAGGTCCAGCATTCATGGAGAGCCCTTAAGCCTAGTATCCATGTCGTCCGAGGGTCCTTTTGGATGTGGAAGAGGATGAGGATCCAAATAGTGAGCTCACGAAGCATGGTCGTGGGATGAGGGGGATGTCCCTATAGAAATCTCACACTTCAGGCTCTTTGTCAAAACACATCTGAAAACAACAATGAGACATATTAGATAGAGGGAGAAGAGTCCTTTACCATAGAGAGATCTTAGTTTCGGGTCGTAGAATTTGGACCATGGATGGGAAGAGAAATAAGATGCACATGGTGGAGTAACTCAAACACCTGGCGTAAATAGGAATAGGCGATGTGTGCGGTGTGATGAACAACCTAACGTGAATGAGGACGTAATCCCATACCACACTGCACGACCTCCTTAGGAGAGGTTTTTGGTCAAAGGACTGAAAGTGAAAGTTAGGCTGGGCCCGGGGAGAAGTGCCTGAGTGCTCCTACGTATCTCATAAGGATGAGAATCAAGCCTCACGTAGTTCTTGATGGGCCTTAGACCATAAATGGGTAAAGGGAGCAGGGGACACATGGCAACAAAACCCGACGCGAAGGAGGACCTAAGCCCTACTTACCATGCGTTCTCTGGGGAAATGCTCGAGTCGAGGGACCGAACACAAAGGTTAGGCTGGGCCCGCGGGGAAGTTCCCAGGTGCTCCTACGTATCTCATGAGGATGAGAATCAAGCCATACGTAGTTCTGAAAGGTGACATGGTAAGATACCAGTGCCAGGGGAAAAGGGGAGTGCGAGCATGGCCCTTGAACTAAAAGAAGCGGAATTTGAGGAATCTTGTTTGTCCTTTAAGGTGAGTGGTTTTTTTTGTGAAGCGACAGGCCTAGAATAGTAGGCCATGATGTCGCCACAATGATCAAGCCATGATGGGCATTGACAAATGGCATGGCACGTGACCAATACCCAACGTGATGTCCTCTACAACGAGGTCACCACAATGCAGTGCCGTTTTTCGTCGTGCGGTCAGGACGATAATGTCACAGTTTAGGGTCATATGATAGGACCAATAATGCATTTTATCGTCATTGTAGTGTAGACGTAGCAAAGACAATAAGAGGTGGGAACGTGCGTAGTGTTATAAAAAACAATTGATGGATACATGATCCCACGTCAAATTTTACGCCAATCGGAGAGGGATACCTTATGCCAAGGGGTTATAGGAGGTGAAAAAGGGGGAGATACTGGTTCCCTAAATGGGTTGTACCCGAAGATAGGGCGTCCGGGCGGTCATATGTATCCCAAGAAGATGGGAATCAAGTCATACGTAGTCCTTAAGGGTTCCTTTTAATGTCATGTTGGACAAGGAATAAGAGGGCTAACTCTCAGAGTAGGCGTGTGCTTGGTGCAGCTATTGAAAACCCGACGTGAATGAGGACATAATCACGCACTACGCCGTGTGGTCCCATAGTCGGGGTCCTGATGGCAGGACCAGAGAGGCGAATTACCTGAACTCAAGTTGGACCTAAAGACAAGGGGTCTGGGCATTCTTACATATCCCATTAAGATGGGAATCAAGCTGAACGTAGTTCTAGAGGAGAATCTTACTTTATGGTCTTAGAGCTCGGACCGTGGATGGTGACAACTCCCCGAATAAGCACAGATGTCAACCCGATCCCTAAGCCCATGTGAGTTAAACTCGGTGTAGGAAACAAGGGTGGTATCCTCATCGCAATACTTGGGGCGAGTCAAAGGGGAGTCGGTAGAGAGCCTCTAAGGACACCTTTGACGCAGCTTGTTCCCCCAACGCGCGGACGTGCACAGAGGAAAAGTACCAAGAGTTCCGAGACTCTACTTGGACATGATGAAGTGATGAAGGGTGTGAATCGTGTACCCGACATTTTTGGCTTAATGGGTTGGTGTGGCGATAGAGGAAAACTGTTAACCATGGTGGAAACACAGCATCCATATCACGTTATCCTGAGGTGGGAACAACAAACAAGCATCGACCGCTGACCATATTCGCAACGCGGGATTTTATCGATTCGCTGTCTGAAACCCTTGGGGGCGTTGGCCCGTAACGGTAGGAGAGCCCTTGGGCATAGTATCCAGGCCGTTCTTGGGGGTCCCTCTGGGTGTGAAAGATGATGAAATCCCTGATGCAGGGATACACAAAGCCTGGAAAGCGGGTACGGACGTGTCCGAGTAAAGCTTGGCATTCCAGGTAATAAACCAGAGTACTCTTAGGCACATTGGTGAACCTCCAAAAAGGGATCGACGAAACAGCTCAGTAGGGGGAGGTACATGGCGTGGTCATTACGGGACCGACGTGAATAAGGACATAGTCCCACACCACACCATATAATCCCCTCATGGAGGAAGGATAGGCCAAGGGGCCAAGATGGGATGAAGATTCCTGAGAGATGGGGCTGGACCCGAATCCTGGACATTCAGGTTGTCCTACGTATCCCATGAGGATGGGAATCAAGCCACACGTAGTTCTCTAAATGTAGTTTAACGTCATACGGGACGAGAAGGGGAGTAATATACCTCTAAACAAGGGAGGTGTACGGTATGGAGAAGAAGCTGACGTGAATGAGGACATAGTCCCACACCACACCATATACTCCTATAAGAGAGGACCTGGGCCGTGGCCCGGAAAGGCCAAGGGTCCTGATGGTTAGGCATTGGTCAGGAAGGCCTGACCTGCTTTTAGTTTAACGTCTTGTAATGAGGACGAGGGTTGGGGACCCGAGGAGGCCAAGGGGCCTGAGGCTAGGCCTCGTAAGGGAAGGCGTACGGAATGGTACATGATCCCGACGTGAATGAGGACGTAGTCCTACACCACACCGTACACCCCGGGTAAGAGGTTGGGCGAAGGGGCCTGAGAAGGCCAGGGGGCCTAAGGTCAGGCATCAGTCAGGAAGGCCTGACGGGTCTGTAGTTTAACGTCTTACATGAGGACGGGGGTCGGGGACCCGAGGAGGCCAAGGGGCCGGAGGCTGGGCCTCGTAAGGGAAGGCGTACGACATGGTACATGATCCCGACGTGAATGAGGACTTAGTCCTACACCACACCGTACACCCTTACAGGGAAACGGGGCCTCGGGCCTGATCGCTAGCACCACCCGGGGAGAAGTTCGTCACCTCGGGATGGGGCAGAACGAATCAGTGCACTCGATGTCTGGGACATCTTGGGGTGGACCCGAAGATCCAGGACACTGTTGACCATGTTCGAAACACAGCGTTCCTATGGTAACCTGGTATGGGAGAAACAAATGAGCGTCGACCGCTGACCAAATTTGCAACGCGGGACTTGTATCGGCTTGTTAGTTGAAAACCCTCGGGGGCGTTGGCCCGTAACGGTAGGAGAGCCCTTGGGCATTGTATCCAGGCCGTTCTTGGGGGTCCCTCTGGGTGTGAAAAATGATGGAATCCCAGTCAAGGAGTGGGTGAAGCATAGTTGTATCCATCCATGAAAGAGGCAAACATCTCTAGGGGGATGTGCAGATGGGTCGAGGCTTGCTCGATGTGAGTTGGGGAAAAAGTGTGCACCCTGCCATGTCTTGACCTGAGGGGCAGATTTTGGCTTTTGGGCTGGGCCAACAGACGAAATGTCGGGGCGTTCCTACGTATCCCATTAGGTTGGGAATCAATCCATACGTAGTTCTTGAAGGCCATGCAGTTTAGCGTCATGCGTTGAGGACGTGGGGGGGATAGAAGAACGGGAGTGGGCACATGGTGCGACCCTTACAATCCTTGTGCGAGCGGGGTCGTATGAGCGCGGCTAAGAAATCCTTCCCCTCGCTACACAAGGAGTCTCCGAGGAAACTATTCCCAGGGGGAATAGTGGAAGAGAAAATCTTGGGGCTGGGCTCAAGACAAGGCGTCCGAGCGTTCCTACGTATCCCATGAAGACGGGAATCAAGCCACACGTAGTTCTTGAAATGTAATTTAACATCATGTGGGACGAGGAGCATCTCATTTGGGGATATGTAAGTTACGGAAAGTAATCCGACGTGAATGAGGATATAATCCCATACCATACTGTACAATCCTGCAAGAGGGTAAGTCGGGGAAAAACCAAGGGGCTTGGGCCTGAACCGCGGTAAGGGAGACCTGACCAGCTTGCGGTTTAACATCTCGCGGTGAAGACGGGGGGCCAGGGGCCCGAGGAGGCCAAGGGTCCTGAGGCTGAGCCTCAGTCAAGAAGGCCTGACTGGCTTGCAGTTTAACGTCTTGCAGTAAGGACGGGGGCCGGGGCCCGAGGAGGCCAAGGGGCCTGAGGCTGAGCCTCGGTCAGGAAGGCCTGACTGGCTTGCAGTTTAACATCTTGCAGTAAGGACGGAAAGGGGCCTGAGGCTGAGCCTCGGTCAGGAAGTCCTGACTGGCTTGCAGTTTAACGTCTTGCAGTAAGGACGGGGGTCGGGGGCTGAGGAGGCCAAGGGGCCTGAGGTTGAGCCTCGGTCAGGAAGTCCTGACTGGCTTGCAGTTTAACGTCTTGCAGTAAGGAAGAAGATGCAGTTTAAGGTTGTGCGGGACCATCTCGCAGTTTAGGGTCCTGCAGGACCCCTTTTGCCCTAGGCAAAGTACCGCTTGAGGAATTTGGCATTGGTGCATGGGGTTATACGCTCTCCATCTGTGGTCACCAAGGGGTATTCTCCATTGGGGCAAACCTTATGGACGATATAAGGCCCTTCCCATTTGGGTTCTAATTTGGGCGATTTCCTACCGGGAATCATTGGCGCTCGAAGGGCCAGTACCAGGTCGCCTTGTAGAAAAGAGAGGAGACAAACCTTCTTGTTGAAGGCCCTCGCTATCTTATCCTGATGGCTTTCCAGATTGTGAAGGGCACGAAGCCGGTTCTCGTCTAGTGCTTCTAATTCAGCTAGACGGATCTCGGCTACCTCATCTGATGTCTGGTGATCATAAACTGCAGTGCGTAACGACGGCAGCTGGATCTCAATGGGTAGGACGGCCTTAGCTCCATACACCAGGGAATATGGGGTCACCTGGGTAGAGTTGGGAGTCATCGTCCAGTAAGCCCAGAGGGCGTTGGGGAGCTTGTCCAGCCAACTTTTCTTGTTTTGACCAACCATCTTCTGCAGAATGTTAGAGAGGGTCTTGTTGAACGCCTCGATCTGTCCATTCGCCTGCGCGTGGTAGCGGGAGGTATGGTTCGACCGGATGTCGTACTTGGCGTACAATTTCTTCAATTCAGCTGCTTGGAAGTTGGTGCCGTTATCGGTGAGGACGGCGTGAGGTACCCCAAACCAGTGGATAATGTTGGATCTCACAAAGTCAATGATGGAACGGTGTTTCGCATGGAATCCGGGGATGACCTCCTGGATGGGAGATTCAAACGTTCCGATCGGTTTCTAACGGGTTTATTCTTAGAACCGGAAACATCCAATGATTCCACATCCTTTTGGACCTACTTTCCAAAGGTAGGCGCTCATTAGTTTGTGGGCTAATGAGGCTTAGGAATTTGCATTGGTCGAGAGGATGGGAGGTCGGTCTCATCACACCTTTTTGAGGGGAATTATTGTCTACTCCGGGACTCTCTTTATAGATTTAAGTTATGTTCGTGAATCCTTATTACATTACCAATTATAAAATGATCTTTCCTTCAGTTTTAACAATCAATGATTAAATATGTAAGAAATTTAGAGAATCTTTTATATGTATTCGAGGTTCTTCATCAATAGAGAATCATCTGTATCTATTTAGAGATTCTGAGTCAATGGTATCCTTCAAAAACATTTATAAAAGTATCTTGGTCATTATGATGACCAGGCTGGTTTTAAAGCGACTCAGTGGGGTACTTGAAGTTTATCGTCATTCAGAAGGACATGGATTATTTCAAAGTTGGGATCGAACCCATAAATGGGCTACCTACGTATCCTTTGTTTTGGAAAAGGAATCAGAACCCACGTAGTTCGAGTAATAGAGTATGACGTTTATGATTGATGGCTCAAAGAGGGAAGTCATAATTACTTTTACACTCTAAGCTCATGTGAGTCATGCTCGGTGTGAGAAACAAGAGGTATTGGTAAAAAATTAGACAATTGTGCCATGAAATATGCAATCATAAGAAATTGTTTGGGGCTTATGTATGTATGACTGCCCAGATAGATGAAGGTTTAGGATTCACTTTTAGAGAGAAAATCCATGAACAGGGTCCATAAAGGTATATGTGCTTCATGGAGATTTGAATACTCTAATCTTGGGGCTTACTCCTAAGGAGGATGCCCAAGTTAGGAGGGGACTTTTGATTGGGTTTTACTCTTGAAAAGGAAACCCAAATCAAGGGTAAATTAGGACTGGTTAAAGAGAAATTAGGGGACTTGGGGCTTATTCCTGAAAAGGAAGCCCAAGATTATAACTAGGTTTTATACTTGAAAAAAGGAGACCCAGGTTAGGGATTAAGGTTTGGGGCTTATTCCTGAGGAGGATTCCCAAGTTAAAGGACTTATAACTAGGGATTATTCCTGAAAAGGAGACCCAAGTTAAGGATTCTCTCATCTTAAAGGATGAGGTTAAATGAATGAACTCTCCATATTTAGTGACATAAGGATATTTAAATCACTAGGTTTTGAGAGATATTCCACAGAATTCCTTTCAGATAAGGAAGTCAAATCAAGAAATCATGCCATAAATGGATTTGAAGAATGTCTTGAAGACTGAATCTTGAAAAGGAAATGTGTGATGGCTTAAGAGGGGTAAAATGGGCAAGATGGGCACCCAAAAAGGTAGGGGCGCGCAAGTCTTGAAAGGCGCGCAAGTATTGCGGTGGCGCGCAAGTATTGGTCGCGCAAGTATACTTGCGGACATGAGGGGTACTTGCGCGATTCTCAAACATCATTAGAATATTTGAGCGACTCTTTATAAATCCCTTTAGAATCCTCTTGAGGTTCTTCCAAAAAAGGGACGCGCGAGTTCTATTGAAGGAATAAGGCGGCGCGCAAGTGTTGATGAGTTTCAACACTTAGGCCTTCCTTCTTATCTTTAAATCTTCCGTTCTAGGTAAAACAATTACCTTTAGAAGTGTTCCGGAAGCTTTGAGAAGAGACTTGGGCGTCGGGAGCTTCAATCCGAGTTTCTGAAAAAAAAAATCTCCCTGAATGGGGGGCCAACAGGGTCTATTTATAGGTAGGAGAAGACCCCGGGCGGTTACCACTTAGGTCGCGCAAGTCACTTGCGCGACCAAGGGCGCCGCGCAAGTGTACTTGCGCGACAGTGCTATAACTTGCGCGGTGCAGTTGCTTTTGATCTTTTGTTCATGCCTTTGTTGATTTTTGATGTTTTCTTCAAAGGTTGAATCACTTTGAGCTCAGATATTCCCCTTTTCCGATTTTTAGATTCTATGAAAAAAGGAGAATCAACAAAAGTCCCCCCTCAGAGTTGGATCCAGAGAGAAATGAGGATTTGACTCTGAGGAAATCGAATCCATCCAAAGGAAAAAGGGGGTGGGCAAGTCTTTAGGGCATAGAGGGCGGTGCGCAAGTTTGCGTCGCGCAGGCCTTGAGCGCACTGGGTATGGCGCGCAGATAGGCCTCCTGGCCTATAAATACATGTCTTTTGGCCGTGTGTAGCATCTGATCTCGAATTTCTCGAGCTCTCGCCGTGCAAGTATTCCTCACCGCGCAAGTCTCTTTTTTCACTGTTCCCTCGTTGTCTCACTACTGTAAAGGTAATAGGGCTTGTGCGGTGATACATGCGCGAAAGAAACATGCGCGGCACATGTAACACTTGCGCGACATCTCCATACTTGCGCGCCTTAATGCCTTAGCCATTTTTTTGATTTCTTTCACAAAGTTTGTGAAAAATTAATTCATTTATAAATTAATTTATTCAACTCTTTGTGAAGAATTAATGGCTCTTAGACCCGGATTAATTGATGAACTGGCTAGCAAGCGGATAGATGATATGATGAACATTATTGGCCCTGATTACTATACTGTCAAAGAGAGTACTCTTCCAGATTTGGATAAGTATCTGAAGAAATATCATCGCAACTTTCCTCATTGCACTTATCTACCTTTGTATGGCCATGGTCATCTACAAGAAGTCATTATTCCAGAAGTAAAGAATTATCTTCCGTTTTCATGGTTTCAGAATTATACCAACTTTGCTTCAGCAAATATCTCAGGTGGAGGAGTATTTCAAACTGCTGGAACAGTGGAGAAGGCTTATGTGATGCATCATAGCCCTTGCACACCAGATCTGAAAAATCATACACCAGAGCTTCAACCACATTGTCATCCTTCAATCTTCCGAAATGCTCAGATGGATCAATCCAAAGGCTGGAAGAAAAGTTGGGATTTCCGTCCTGGGGGAGGTGTGAAGCCAACTTGGATGTGGGCACACTGGGTGCGACAGACTTGTGCAGAGTTTATCGAGGACCTGAAGAGAGATGCAATATATGAGGCTGTCTGGGTTGGGAAAACATATGTTTACAGACATGATAACTTCGTGCCAGAGATACTCAGCCACTGGAGCCTAGCAACTAATTCTTTCCATTTGACTCATGGATAAGTAGGTATCATTTTGTGGGATGTCCACAAGATTTCAGGGGCTCCAATCTTGGGTGATATGTATGATGAATTCATTCCTCCCAAGGTGACTTGGAATGATTCAGAGAAGACTCCTTCTTTAGCTCGAGAATTATTTAAAATCTTCCACGGGCTTAAGAGTTCAGAGACCTCATTAACTCATTTTAGAAAAGATATTCATCCGGAAGAATGGATGAATGTGTTTCTTACTAAGAAGAAAGGGATGGAGCCAAAAGAAAAAGGATCCAAGAAAAATAAATCCAAGGATACCAGGCCCAGACGTCCTACCACTTGTCCAAAACCTGAGAAGAGAGGAGCTCCTGGCACATTCTGGCCAACTCTAGAAGCAGGAGAGTTTGAAAAGTGGGGATATGAAGTGAATCAAAGAATTCCAAAGAAAACACGTCTGGAGGGTTTCTTAGCAATGTGGATCAGTGTTTATCTCTTGCCGGTCAGGGATTCGAAGTGAGGCGTTAGGCCAGGGACCTTCGTTATTGCGGCAAAGTTGGCTGAGGGAAAAATGGTTGGGTTAGCTACCCCCATTTTAGAAAAGATTCATAGGAGTTTACTTCATGTCTTCCATGGTAAATCTCCTTTAAGAATAGTGGGACCATTCCAGGTTTTGTGGGGATGGATCGCCACTCACATCAGGACTTACAATGTACAGAATGGATTACAAATTCCTGGAAGCTCTTTCAGACCGTCAGTGCAAGCATTCTCTGGAATTGCTCCATTAGATGTTAATGGTTATGACATGAAAGTAAGGTTGAGCATGTTTAAGTAATTCAACTTCTTCCCCTATGGAAGTCCGCCATCCGGGCGGTTTGTTGATGATGGGATAGCCCATTTGGATTTGAGGGCATACATGCTAGCTTGCAGGGATGGCGTGTTAGTAGCCAGGATTGATGGAGAAATCATATGTGAGGCCTATGCTCCATATAGATTTGCACGCCAATTAAAATTTTTGCAACATATTGTTGTATCCCCTCCGGTACATGTCAGGTTAGAGCAAAATTTGATGGTTGCTCGACAACTATGGCTGCTGACATCAAGAGAGAAGACTGGGGCAGTATTTGATCTACTAGTTGAAAAAGCGGCACATAATTTGACTACATTTTATGTCGAACACTAGATAGCATCATACCCCAAAGGGATATTGAATCACCCAGTATATCAAGTGGGAAAGAGGAAGAGGATTGTAGAGAAAGAAACCCTTCATCATGAAGGTGACGCTTCTCCACCTGAAATAGGTTCAACAGACTCCTATTCTAGAACTGATTCATCGGATTATCATGATGGGGATGATGAGGCACAACCGGCAGCAAAGAGGTTTCGTGCCCGATATAATCCTCCGACCAGAATTAAAAGACCCACTCCATCAACTCCTGGTGAGTTATTTCATTGTAGTAATTTCAATCACTGCTACTTTATAAAGTAATAAGTCTTACTTTCTTATTCTCTATCTGTAGTTGCAAGAGCTGGGAAGAAATTAAAATAAAAAATTGTAGGACCTTCCTCTCAGCCTTTATATCTAAGACCAGAGGTTGTTCAGCTATGGCAGAGCTTATACTGTGGTACTGAGACTGCCTGGCTGGATTTTTGTGAGGGCCTACAACTTCCTGGAATAGGAAATATTGTAGCTTCTAAAAATCTTCAATACGGAGATAACCCCAATGAAGTGCGAGCCTACATCAGAGAGCTGGAAATGCTCATATATGCCACTGATGACTCGGTTCCTATCACCAGGAGGGTGAAGGAAATGATTGATCGTGGCGCCACTGAGGGGGCTGGTGGTTCTGGAGATGAGGAATGTAAAGAGTACGTGGCTCCTGAAGATGTAAGTTTTCATTCCTTATATTCTTTGCAACTTGATTTCAGTTGAAGCTTTGTTACTTAAGGAAGTTATTTTCTTCATCTTGCAGCTTTCAAAGAATGGAACTGGGGTTCCTTCGCCACAGTATAGCCCTGGTGGTACTGCTATCGGGGCTGCTGCTGATTCTCCTCACGAACCAGGCGAGATATCTCCAGGACAGCAGGCCATGAATGAGGCGCTAGACATAGCCTTCCATTCGCCAATCCAAGTGCCAATAAGTGAGAGTACTGATACTCCAAAAAAAAACAAAAGAAGCCAAGGCAACGAAGGAGGAAATCCATAGCTAAACGTTTCATTAGTAGCGGTAAGTCCTTCAAACAATCATGAGTTTATACACATAATCATATGGTTACTCATATTTCTGAGGATTGCAGGGGCTTCTTCAATTTCCCCCTTGAGGGAAGGGACTAACCCTCCTTCAAAGGCCGTGGAGGGTGTTGTAGAACAATCACAGACCCAAGCTGACTTGGTTGCTCCTGGAGAATAGCTACCATCCATTCCCAGTATCCCTCCTACTGCTGAAGAAGTTGTCCAGGGTCAGGGGTTGCAGGACATAAGTCGGCAAGAGGATGTAGCAAATTCTCCCACTGGTGAGACTAATCAAGATTCTGAAGTATCATTGGATGAAATGATGAATCAAGGAATGACTTTTGAAGAATTTTATGATCATTCTAAGTTGTCATGTGATTTAGAAGACCTTGGGCGTGAGTGCAACCCTTCGCCCAATTTTTTTTAAAAAAAATTATACTTCTAACCATGACGGAAAACAATATGCAGTTTCTTCCGCAGAAGCCGCTGAACTGCCAATGCCTGAAGAGGGTGTGGACATTGATGTCAATCCTACCATTGCAGAAACATTAGCTCAAGTAGAGCTAAACCCAATAAACCCTCCTGAGACCCATCTTGAAAATCCTGTTGAGACCGGGAAAGATGGGGAGAAGTCTTCTCAGGTTGCTGAACCACCCTTGGGTAAGGGATAACAATATTTGTGATTGTACTTTATTTGCAAGACAATACATTCTTTTGTTATCCTTTGACGCTAACTAAATCTTTCAATTAATCATGCAGGGCCATCAAATTTAATGGCTAGATCCGGAGATGAGGCCTCAGCCTCTGCTCCAACGGGAATTGAAAGTGAAGAAGCACAAGTCAGGGGGGAAAGAGCAGGACAAGGCACTTCCTTAAGCGTGTTAATTCCAGATTACATACCCCCCTCCAATGATGATGTTGAATCAGATCCAGAGATGCTTAAAGCGTTCATCTTTTCACGACGTAAGGCATGGAACAACATATGGAACATTATATCTGGGGCGCCTTTAGAAGAGCTACCATTGAAAATTCCTCGATTGTCATCCCAATTTGTTATACTGGGACTTGGTGGTTTTGGGTATGAAAATATCCATGCCGCGGTGAAACAGATCATTTTCAGAAGGGAGCAAGCGCAGACAAGTCGCGAAGATTTGACCAGAGTGAAATTGTCAGTCAACATAGGCGAATTTGAGGCTGCGGTATCCCAAGCTGAAGCTGATTATGCTGCCAAGATGAAGGATCTGAAGCAAAAAATCAAAGAAAAGGTCATCCAGCAGGTGAAACTCCAGCAACAGTTAGATGATGTTACTGGGGAACTTGATCATCTTAATAAGTCATTAGATGAAACTCATATGAATGGCATGAAAGCCATCGCATATGCTAAGAAGGCACTTCAGCAAGCTGAAAAGAGTGAATCTGGTCAAGTTCACGAGATTCAAGTAACTTCTGATAAGGCTCAGGATGCTATACATCAAATGAAGACTTATGTTGACAATCTTCTGTAATTCTTGAAAAAGAGAAGAGACTCCAGTCTGTGGATGTCTTTCTATCTCTTGTGTATCAATGAAAAACACTTTCGTCTTCAATCATTTATACCTGCATTCTTTCACTACCTGCTTCAAATTTACTTAAGCCAATGGGCCCAGTAAGCATAGTTTGATTTTTACTAGGATTATTACAAATAACCCTACAAACTTTGAATCTTTTAATTGCTCAATATTACCTAAATCATACAGAATGTATGTTTAGTGAGTTGGAACTTGACTTTTATTCATAGTTCCTTTGTCTTTTTCTGGGCAGTTTAAAGTCATGCACGCCGGACATAAAGGGGATAATGTTTAAGGTCGAAATAGCTTTGACCAAAATGGATTAAAATTGATTCAATTCCTTGACAATTTATCTGAAAACATATTACCATACTCAAGTATGAGAGAAAATATGTAAACTATGGCTTAAGAATATTTGAATCTGAGGAATGATATGAAAAAGAGATAAAAGGCATTAGAAGAAGTAGTTTCCAAGAATGAAGTTACTATTATTTAACAAAACCCGTTAGGGGGTTGAAATATGCAGGGCCACCTAAGGGCATTGGCTGCATGGTCAAATAAATAGCATCTTTTGGCTGACAAGTCTGTTATGTGGACTGTTTATGAAAGGCCACTTATGGGCACGTGATGCATAGTTAGGCAAAAGAACTCTCAGAAATTTACTTTCCTAGTGCTAAAAGCCAGTGAAAGTTTATGGAGATTCAAATTTTCTAAATTATAGAGTTTGTTGTATGGAAAGAGGTACTTGAATATGGAGAAGATATTTCCGAACAATAATATCGAAGAACTGGATGAATATCACTCCTACGAAGGTCTGACCCAAACGTATGGAAGAAGAATAAACCGTAGACTTGAATACTTTCAGATCATGAAAAGGGATATGGGACAAATATGTTAAGGATGGCTATATTTTTTTTGCGGATCCCTACATACTGTCGTTTAAGACAAATAAGGACAAAAGAGGCATTCTTCCCAATAATAAAGTTACCATCATTTAACAAACCCGTTAGGGGGTTGAATTATGCAGGGCCACCTAAGGGAATTGGCTGCATGGTTAAATAAAATAGTATCTTTTGGCTAACAAGTCTGTTATGTGGACTGTTTATGCAAGGCCACCTATGGGCACATGCTGCATAGTTAGGCAAAAGAGTTCTCAGAAGTTTTACATTTTTGTGACTAGAAGTCATGAAAAGGGTTATGAAGATCTGAAAATATTTAAGGTTAGGATTATAACACATAAAGATGGGTATTGTCTAATGTATATAGAGATACATATGTCAATGATAACCATAATCATGTTGTGGCTGGGTCCTGAATTGAAATTTTGGACTTCACTACGTATCTCATAAGAATGAGAATCAAGCCATACGTAGTTCTTGAAATGCATTTTAACGTCGTGCAGGACGAAAGTATGAGTGATCTTAGTTTAGGGTCATAGAATTCGGACCATAATAATGAATACACAGTGTGTGTTTTCATGAGGACTTTTCAGCCAAGGGACTGAAAGTGAAATTTGGGGTTAGGCCCAAAAGACTTGGGACTGGATTCGAGGGATACTCGAATGTTCCTACGTATCCCATAGGGATGGGAATCAAGTCCACGTAGTTCTAGAACTACCCTTTGTACAAATTTGGTTCGTACATGTGAAGGGTGAAAGGGGACTTTAGTGCAATGATGGTTTAACCCGAGATAAAAATTTTAGGCATTACCATGTATGCACGTAGTCTTTTGAAAATGAAAACCATGATTGAAAAATCAATGTCAATAATAGTTCTCTCTCAAATGAAGAAATCAAAGAATATTGTAGTTTATTGTCATACCGGACAAAAGTGTTGCATAGTTTAACGTCATATAACAAGGACTAAAGTGAATCAATGTAAAGATATTGATTCTAGGTTCGGTTTCAAGAATCAACATCATATGAGATGGTGGTGAACCGATGTGAAGAGATTGTTTTTGGGCTTGAACCCTGGGAGGTTGCCTACATACCCAGCCCGGAGGGAAAGGATCAAAGTCCATGTAGTTCAATTAAAGAATGAATTGATGATCAAGTTGTTCTTGGGGACAATGATCTAATAAAAAATTTTGTTGGGACTTACACATGGTTAGGGGCCCAAAAAGAGTGTTATGGTTGAGGTTTTCTCTAAGATCACGTGAGTCATACTCGGTGTGAGAAACAAGATGTAATAACAACCTTAACGATGCACAGTTTAATGTCATGTAGGACATATTCAAGGACTATGCAGTTTAAAGTCTTGCAGTTAGGACTATTGGTGCTGCACAGTTTAGTGTCATGTAGTAGGGAAAAAAATAACAGTTTAATGTCATGTAGGACAAAAAGGGGGATTATGCAGTTTAATGTCATGCAGTAAGGACAAAAGAGTGTACCATTTTAACGTCATGTTGGACGAAAGTGCAAATAGTTTAAGGTCATATACATGGACCGTGAATGGTGCTGTTTAATGTCATGTTGGACCTTTGAGATTATATAGTTTAACGTCTTTCCGAATGTAAGGTACTTTTATACAGTTTAGTGTCATGTAGTTAGGACGTCACAGTTTAACATCTTGCTGGACATAAGGGAGTTGCAAATAGTTTATGGTCATATGCATGGACCAAGGATGATGCAGTTTAAGGTCATGCTGGACGGTTTAGGGAACTGTTTCACAGTTTAATGTCATGTTGGACGAAGTTGCAGTTTAAGGTCATACTGGACCATTGTTGTATGAACCAATTGTAAGAGTCTTGGTTCTGGGGACCATATTTTGTGTTTATACAAAATATTTCTTCAGAAATATGGCATTGGTTGGAGTCGTGATGAGTTCTCCATCCATTGAGATTAATGAATAAGCTCCATTGGAGTAGACCCTATGTATTGAATAAGGTCCTTCCCATTCTGGCTCAAGCTTGGGAGGTTTCTTTCCTGGTATCATTGGAGTTCTGAGAACTAATACCAATTCTCCTTGAATGAATGAACGAATATGAACTTTTTTTGTTAAAATCTCGTGCTATTCGATTCTGATAGATTTCCAAGTGGTGCAAAGTGCACAATCTTTTCTCATATAACTGTTCCAATTCATTCAATCGCTTTTGGGATTGCTCATTTGTAGATAACTGATCACAAATGGATACTCTTAGTGAGGGCAATTGAACTTCAATGGGAAAGACTGCTTCTGTTCCATATACCAACGAATATGGAGTTGACCGCGTTTCATTGCGAGTGGTAGTCCGATAAGCCCATAAAGCATGAAAGATTTTATCAGGCCATGACCTCTTATCTTTATCCACCATCTTTTGCAGTATATTTGAAAGAGTCTTGTTAAAGGATTCTATTTGGCCATTGGTTGCCGCATGATACCTATATGAATGGTTGGATTTAATGTTGTATTCTTGATACAATTTCTTCACCTTAGAAGAACAAAAGTTGGTGTCGTTGTCCGTCAATATGGTATGAGGGACACCAAAACTAGTAATGATGTTAGAATTGATGAAGCTAACAATGCATTTAGAACTGACTTCGTTGAGAGGTACTGCTTCTGCCCATTTGGAAAAGAAATCAGTAGCAGTAAGAATGTACTTAAACTGCTTGGCTGTAGCTGAAGGGTAAGGTCCCACCACATCCATTCCCCATGTGGAAAATGGCCATGAGTATTTAGCTGTATGAAGCAACTCTGGATGTTGATGAATGAAGTTGACATATACTTGACATGAATGACACTTCTTTGTGAAATCAACACAATCTTGTATCATTGAAGGCCAAAAGTATCCAAGCCTTCGAATTTGATCAGACAATCTATGTCTAGACTGGTGGGCACCATATACTCATGCATGCACTTTTTTCATGACAGCCATTGTCTCTTCACCATCAATGCATCTGAAGAGAACTCCATCAAAACTACGTTTGTAGAGAATTTTTTCTAGGTGGTTTGGGCTATCATAAAGAGTAAAATTGACCACACGTCGCCGGATTTGTTCTTTCTCGGCTCTATCAGGTGGAAGTGTTCCATTTTGAAGGTATTCCCTGATAGGTGTCATCCATCCGGTAGTATGACCATACGGTTCAGGAATGGGACTAATTTCATTAATTTCCTCTATTATGGCTTGAACATAAGGTGAAATTGCACGACGGCGGGCAATACTGATGGTTGTCTCATCCCGATTTTGATCTGCTAGAGCTGTGGCTATATTAACCAGTGCATCAGCTTGAGCATTTTGTGATCTTGGGACATAAGAAAATGTCGGTTCTGAAGGGAATTCCGCCATTAACTCTCTGACGTGATCATACAAAGGGATTAATTCTTCTTTTCTGATGGCATAATCCCCATTGACTTGTTTGATTACCAGGTCTGAATCACCTTTCACTTTTAAGTGATTCACTTGTGCTTGGAGTGCTAACTCCAAGCCTCTAATGAGAGCTTGGTATTCAGCTTCATTATTAGTACCACCTTCTCACAATAGAAAGGAATAAGGTAACAATGCCTTATCTGGAGAAATGAGTACAATTCCTAAACCAACTTTTTTGAATTTAGGATTTTCCATTTTCTTCCCTGTTGGACTTCTGGAAGCACCATCAAAATACATTTCCCATTTTTGAGGATTCTCTTGAATAGAGAAAACTTCCTCATCAGGGAGTTCAATATCTGAAGACATGTCTTCCATGGAAGGATGTTCAGCCATGAAATCAGCCAGAGCTTTACCCTTTATTGCCTTTTGAGACACATACTGAATGTCGAACAGTTCCAAAATAACTGCCCACCTTGCTAGATGTCCTGTAAGCATTGGACGACTAAGGATAAATTTGAGCGGATTATTACGAGATACCAATTGGACCTCGTGATGTTGCAAGTAGTGTCTCAGTTTCTGAACTGTAAAGATTAATGCTAGGCAGCACTTCTCAATACTTGAATACCGGGTTTCTGCTTCAAGCATAGTTCTACTGAGATAGTAGAGGCTATTTTCATTCCCATCATCATTCTTTTGGGCTAGAAAAGCGCCCAATGATCGCTCTAGAGCTGTCACATAGAGGATAAGTGTTCTTCCTTCAACAGGTGGCATGAGTACTGGTGGACTCAAGAGGTATTTCTTGAGAACATCAAATGCTTCTTGACATTCTTCAGTCCACTGGTAAGTGACTCATTTTTTCAATAATTTGGTAAAGGGTAAACTTTTACCCGCCAAATTGGCAATGAAACGCCGAATATAGGCTAAGTGTCCTTGAAGCCCTCTTAATTCTTTCAAATTCTGAGGAGGTGACATACCAAGGATTGATTTGGTCTTCTCAAGATCGACTTCAATACCACGATGGCATACAACAAAGCCGAGGAATTTTCCTGAGGTTACCCCAAAAGCACATTTTAAGGGGTTCATCTTCAAATTATGTTGTCGAAGCTTGTGGAATATGACTTCCAAATCAGCCAAGTGATTAGAACGTTGTTTGGATTTAACCACCAAATCGTCAACATAGCATTCAACAAATTTCCCTAAGAAAGATTTGAAGATACGATGCATGGCACGTTGATATGTTGCACCTGCATTCTTTAAACCAAAGGGAATCACCCGGTAACAAAACACACCTTGAGGGGCTCTGAAGGCTGTAGATTCTTCATCTTCTTGGGCCATTCGGATCTGATTATATCCGGAATATCCATCCATGAAGGAAAGTACTTCATAACCAGCCGTCGCATCAATTCAGAGTTCTGTAATCGGAACTGGGAAATCATCTTTAGGACAATACCGATTAAGATCTCTGAAATCGATGAAAACACTAATTTGTCCGTTCTTTTTCTTTACAGGGACAATATTAGCCAACCACATGGGATATTGAACTTCTCTGAAGAAGTTAGCTTTGATCATCTTATCCACTTCAGCTTCAATTTTGGAAGCATAGGTTGGGTGTGTTCTTCTCGCGGCTTTCTTAAATCCTCGATGTTCTTTTGGTAAACCCAAATGATGAGTAGTAATATCAGGATCAAGCTGAGGAATTTCTGTATAATTAAAAGCAAAAATATCTTTATTTTTCTTTAGAAAAGAAATATAAATCTCTTTCTCTTCAAGGGTCATGGCCGCACTAATTAAAGTGGGGCGTGGATCTTTCTCTGTACCCAGATTTATTTCTCTGAGTTCATCCACAGTGGTAGAGATAGCCTCTTCAAATGTTGGAGGAGCATCTCTAAGATCTTCCTCTTCCTCTTCATCATGTGCTATTTCTTCCGTTTCTACTTGCATAGTAGATAACAAAACGAAATTTTCATGATCATAAGAGATATCAAAATTTTCACATTTTGAAGAAGAAGCTTCCATTTCCGACCCTATTGATGATAAAGGGCCTTCTTTGGCAAATAAAGAGGAGATGATGGATTGAGAATCGAAATCATTATTCACCTCTGGTGTTTCTATAACTTCTTCTGGCCTGATTGGAGAAGTATAGACTTGTTGGATTTCAGCAGATGAAATGAAGACGTCACCACTTATGCTTTCATCACTGTTTGGTAGGTTACCAATTTCTCCCATGTTGTCTAGCTCGATTGCCGTAACTGATATTATGGATCTTTCCATAAGAGTATTTTGATTTGGGCCTATTTTTTCAATTTGACTGATAGGTAACACATAATCTGTACTCACATGTGTAAATGGATTTATTGGAATTTTCCCCAAACCATATGGAGCATTAACTTTGGTAATTTCCTTCATTGTAGATTTTTCTCTTCCCTTCATGTGATAAAATTCTGCCTCAATGTATTGAGACTCACATGTCTTGAACAGGGCCTTATCACCATACAATGTTCCAACATGACCATTGAAACAGTATTTGAGACATCGATGGTATGATGAAGGAATAGCTGCATGCTGATGTAGCCAGGGTCTTCCAAGCAAGACGTTCAAAGATGAGTCTTGATCAACAATCATGAAATCCGAATTGGATACAAGATCTCCAAACTGGGTTCTGAGTGTAACTTCGCCCAGTGTTTCTTGTTCATTTTTATCATATCCTTGTAACATCATGGTAGAAGGAGATAAATCAGATTCCATGAGGCCCAATCGACGAAGTGTACGAATGGGCATGAGGTTGACTCTTGAACCATGGTCAATGAAAACTCTTTGGATATCTACACCATTGACTTTGCCAGATAAGTAGAGAGGTTTTATGTTCCCATGAACAACATCATCTTCATCTTTATCAGTAAAAGATATCACTGCATGGAATTCTGCAGGATTATTCTCTATGTGATAGACTTCAGCTGCAGCAATTTCAGCTTCAAACTCCTGAGGACTTGACAAAGCTTCGATGAGTGCTTCCCGAAGATCTTTTGACAGATTCAAAGCATCCAAAATTGATAACTTGGCTAGTACTTGGGCCAAGTGTTTCAATATATCATACTTTTGATCTAGAGGTCTGCGTTTCCCAACAAGAATATGAGGTTTAGCAGGTACCTTGGAAGCAGATGCTTTGGAAGCTGATGCATCTTGTATTGGGATAGAAGTTGGCAACATCCTTGGTTTTGGAAGATTAGACTGATTAGATCCATTTAATTGCTGAGATAAAGAATATGGAACCTTTAATCGGTCTTCCAAAATAACTATGCCAAAACTGAGTTGGCCATTGGCAGAAGAACTTGCTTGTTCTTTTTGAGTTCGCTGAAGGGCTCTACCATGAGTTTCTGCTGCATACACAGTGCTAGCAGGGGTAGAATTGGAGTAGTGGATTCGGAAAGATACACGTCTTCCTCTGTATCCTGAACCTCTGGAACTTCCTCGGATTCCCTTATTTGATACAGGGAATTCAGGCTCATCAAGACTGGAATATGGATCTGTTAATTGAATCATATTAACAGAACCGAAGATTAACTCTTCGTCTGATAAAGACCCTGCCTGACTAGCCTGTTTAGGCTGTGCCGTTTAATGGGGTGGTGCCCGTGGATTTGAAGTACATGGCATGAAATCTGCCAGAGTCAAAGATAACTTAGGCCTCGATACATACTCATCTTATTCCAATCCCTATTTCTTCATTGAATTGCGCTGCCCTTTTGAGGATTTGTCTTTTGATGGAGGCATCAGTGTTGCTTTTGTAGGAGACACAACTGGCTTCTTCAATTGTGTTTTCAAAATGGCATGGGTCCGATTGATTGTCTTTCTGACCATCCAATCATCATATTTTTGCACAGTTTTTCTTCTGACTTCCTACCACTCGCCTCCTTCCTCTGGACCTATAGAGGTAACACACGCTACATGAGCTGAAGAACCCTTCAATTTGACTTATCCCAAGTTGACCATCTTTTGCAGGAGGTCTTTAAAGACAAAACACTCCTTGATGGGATGCCCCAACATTTGATGAAAGGGAAAATAATTGGGACGGTCTTCATCTCCTTCCTTGTTTGGCCTCTTGGGCACTGGTAATTGAACCAAATTATTTTCCAGAGCTGAAATGAAGTAACCAGGAACTTTCTCATTTTGAAAGAGTATTTTTTACTGTTCATATCCTCAAATTGTTTTTGTTGTTGATCTCTTTGATCATTTGGACGAAACGGCCTTTTTTGTTGGCGTTCAGAAGGTGGAGTCCTTCGAGAAGATGAAGGTTTTGAAGTAGATATAGGTACAGGTGCTTGTTTAAGCATAAATGTAGCAGTTTCTGCTTTACCCATTCTTCTTCCTGGAGCTGATGGAATTACACGAGATTTAACCTTAGCCTGTATAAGGGAATCTTCAATCTGCTGAGCGATTGAAGTAAGGTCTCGAAACCCTCCTGTGTATTTCACAGGGATCAATGGAGTGCGTAATTTGTCACGCAAATTTTCCACATAGATTGGCAACAGCTCTTCCTGAGGGAGTGCTAAACTCAGGGAATACGTTAATCCCTTCCAGCGAGCAATGAAATCAGAGACTCTTTAATTCTCCCTTTGCTTGCAGTTTGTAAGATCGAAAACTATCGTTTTTGGCAAAGTTGAGCTGAACTGAAGAAGTAATTTTTGACGAAGATCCTCCCATCCGATGATTGACCGGGATTGCAAGCTTGTATACCAGACAAAAGCTGGTCCTTGCAAGGTTCGCACGAAGCATCTGAGTTTCACTATTTCTTACTGCTCTGGAGTTCCCATCATAGGATCACAACAAGACACGTAATGCGTCAAATGTTGTTCAGGGTCACCTGATCCATTGAAATTAGGGAAAACGGGGTTTCCAAAACTGGATGGAGGAGAAATTGAATCTACCCATTCAGGGTAAACTTTCTTTTCAGGTTGAACTTGCGCCCGTTTCCCTTCCATGGTTTCTAACCGAGCTGTTAATGACTCAATAGTAGTTATTAACTTTTGAGAAACATCAGGTTGAACTTGGTTTTGGGTAGGTTCAATAAATGGAGCTTGGACAGACGTGGTGGTTGGTGCTGCAACTGATGGTAGCACTGCCAACTGCTGTTGTGCTTGACCCATGGGATTAGACCTCTAAGGGTGTACTGATAAAGGAGGATATTCTTGATCCATCTCAGTAACTACAACAAATTCCTTCGGCTGTCGA
The DNA here is from genome assembly GCA_963277665.1 of Viscum album. Lineage (NCBI taxonomy): Eukaryota > Viridiplantae > Streptophyta > Magnoliopsida > Santalales > Viscaceae > Viscum > Viscum album. Next base: position 679,637,797 of record OY728139.1, on the reverse strand, counting down.
ACTTCATCATTCTTAAGAAGAAGACTACTCTGAAGTAGTTCTGCATTCAACCTTCTTAATTCTTTCATTTCTTCCTCTTGTTGTGAAAACCTTTGCTCTAATGAGAGCGATTGACCTTCTCCAGAGTAAGGATATGTAACCTAATTCTTTACCTTCCCTTTGTTGGATACCTTTTGGAGGGAGGGAAGTGGATTACCTAGGTTCTGAGTAATCCTTTGACTTCGTGTACGTACACCTTCTTCATTTGTATCGGTGCGTACATTTTCTTGAGCAGGACGCTCTTCATCTGAGTCCCATGAGTGAGTCTCCTCTGGTGGATTAGCAACAACGGCATTGATGACATTGATTGATGCATAATGCATCGCATCCCTTCTATCAACATTTATGTGATATTGTCTTCTTTCATTTCTTTGATGAGACATTGCCTTTTGTTGATTCAATCCTTTAGGAATTTCTTAACGAGCTATAATTTGGAGGGAGTCTCCTGATAATTTGGCTCTTCGTTCCTCTAGGGGATTCTTCCCCAATCGAGAAAATACCGATATTCTCTGAGAATGGGATTGATGATTTGAAAGGGTCCCCAGTCTCGTGAACTGGGGATGTTCCTGCTGATTCCGCTCAACTCCTTGAATCCCATTTGTTGACTATGAGGGTTGGGTTAGAGAAGTCCCCAGTCTGACAAGCTGGGGTGGCTCTTGACATGCTACGTCTGAGATCTTCTTAAAATATCTCTTGATATTGCGAATCTTAGTTCGGAAATTAGCTGGATGCATTAACCTGTATCCACTTTTATCACCTGGTTCAACAGACCGTTGGATGATTTCCGAGACTTCTGTCATTTGATGACGTGTTTGCTCCATACGAGAGGCTTGTGCAATATTCTCTCCTGCTTGATGTAGGAGCAATTCAACAAATTGTTCTCTATATGCTTGATTTTGAGAGGAACTAGTCGAAGCCTGTTCTTGAGCAAGATTTTGATTATGAACAAATCCCATTGACTGTGGCCGGCCATGGGCAATAACATTGCATGAGACCAGTTTCGGCGGGCTTTGCTGACTGGAAAGCACTGTGAAATTTAGTGCTCCGTGAACACCCCATCCTCTGATATGAACATCAGATGGAGCATTGGAAATTAACTGACGCAATTTTCTTAGTGCTCCAAGGCATGAACGTTGACGGGTTCTCTGTTGTTTTTCAGCCTTCAGATACCGAGAGACTGATAGAGATGCCAAATCAATCTGACGTTGTAGCCCTTCTATTATCTTAAGATGACTTTCATATTCATCATAAGATAATACCTTCTTCTTTAATTGACAAAGAGTTTTCCATATGTTGAGACGAATATCATGGATTCCATCATCCGTTAACATCTTTGGAATGTCGTACTGGGAGTCAGCCAAAGGCCAAAACATGACTGGTACTTCTCCTTTTGCCTATTTTTTCCTCATGTTCAGCATTCCCTCTTTATCATTAAATGAAGATTCTTCTACCTGTTTTGACCAGAATTGGTGTTTCCTTGTTGCTTCATCGGATTCAACAAGATTGGTAGAGAGGTCATTGGTCAAACTAGAAGATGCATGACTTAGGGGTGGTTCGGAGAATGACCTACACCCTGGGCTATCTTCTGATTGAGAAAGTATTTCACTTGTTAGCGATAAAGCATCAGACATGACTGGTTTCTCATTTGCAAGTGCCTCAAGATAAGAGGGTTTTCTCGGCACTACATTGTCCACTGGAGTATTTTACAGGCAATGTGAATCACTACTGTGGAGAGGACTTTCACAGTGAAATTCATCATCATGGGGAGGACCACCATAATGGGTTACAGCAAAAGATGAGATCTCTTGCTCCTTGGTCTTCTGACCACACAGAGGGTTCCTGTGGCTCTCATATGAAGAAGAAACTTCAAGATTGACTGAATTTTCATGAAGCAAGTCTTCATGAGGAAGTGTCTGTTGAAGACCTTCAGAATTAATGTTCCCATTATTTGGAATTGAGGGAGTAGAATCTTGAATTCCGAAAAATAAATGTCTGAGGGCTTCAAGAACTCCATCATCGAGCAAGGCCTTATTATAGATTGGCCTTTGATCTCCTGACTGTGTTGGGCGGATCTTTTTCTTAGATGCCTTCTTACTCACTTTAGAAACCACTTGATGACAAAAGTGATTGCTCTGAGCAGGTGTATGTGCCTAATCAGGAAATATGGTCATGTTAGGCTGACGATATCCACTCAAATCAGGTGTATGTGCCTGACTTGGTTGTCCGTATGATATGGGGGAGTATGCCCCATGACCCTCTTGGACTGGAATAGATGTGTGTGTCTGTTCCAGAGTGAATTGTTGATGTGTCACTCCACTGCTAGGGAGAGATTTATGTGTCTGTCCCTGAGATGATGTTGAAGCTGTTATGATATCCTGGCAAGCATCCAGAATATGAGAAGGAATTTTCTTCTGCTCTTTCACCATTGATAAAATATGTTTGGTGACTTCAACAGCCGGAACAGGGATGTACATTCATTCAGGGTTTGGAGTAGGTGTATGTGCATGCTCCTGTCCTCCTTTTCCTGTCAGTAAATCCTGACAGTACTCAAGTGTGGAGGCAGAGAGTTGAGTCTGCCTCCTGTTTGTCGTCGGGGCTTTCCGACTGGCTTCTCTGTGCTCTACCAAGCGAGACTGTTGGTAGGATTGATTAGTATTAGTAGGTGTATGTGCCTGCTGATTACACTTCGCCAAACGCGGTTACCGAGATCCATCATATATAGTCAGACAAGCCTGCTGAATAACTGGTGATGTATAAGCAAGTGTATGTTCCTGCCTATAATACTCCGCCGGAATTGCCTGGCGGGATTGGCTTGATGCTTCCAGATGAGTCTGCTAGACTACGGAATTAAAACGGACAGTTGTGTGTGTCTGCTCGTTGTTTGCCACCAAGTTAGGTTGGTGGACTTCTCCGGAGATGGCAGGGATGAAAACCTGCCTATTGTTAACCGGATTCCGTCTCTGGCGCTTCATCTTGCCTGCTCGGGTTCGAGGAACCTGATCTGAATTCCTGGAGTCAGTACCCTCATCATGTTGAGGGTGCACTACTGCACGAGTCTGGCGGCGATTATTGATGGGATCCCTCGGGAAGGACTCCTGTCTTTTTGAATTAAGGCCCTGTGGGACCTGCTCATTTACTTCCTCAGATTAAGGGAGTGAATGGAAATTGTGTTCCGGGGATAATGACCTGAAATGGTTGGAGACAGTAGTCAGCACCGTCTGCTTCTTGATCGCTGGTCGCCGTTTTCCAGACGACCAGGTAGAGTTGTTAACTTGGAGGGCTTGACGAGCGGCCTCCAAAGTTTGGATAGTACCGTTGCGACGGTACTCCTTAACCAGTGCATTAGAAACCCAGCGTTGAAGACGCTGAGTTGGTGATGTCATCCTCAGAGCGGACGACATTCCAGCAGGAGTAGCAGCATTGGTTTTCACAGCAGTAGACCTCACAGTAGAGGTGTTTACAGCAGTAGTATTCACAGGGGTGAATTTAAGGAAATCCATTTTGCAGAAGATCTTGAGAAAAGAGTCCCTGTACCATATAACAGACATAATCAAGATGAATCCGGTCACTGCATCTTTTGGATGAGCATATGTCAATGATTGCTTTGTTGGCCCAAGGGGCCTAACAAATAATAAGAACATCACTTTAACTTGGTTAAGGATTCACGTCGGGTTCACCATTTTTTGTTTCGCACGGAATCCGGGGATGACCTCCTGGATGGGAGATTCAAAAGTTCCGATCGGTTTCTAACGGGTTTATTCGTAGAACCGGAAACATCCAATGATTCCACATCCGTTTGGACCTACTTTCCAAAGGTAGGCGCTCATTAGTTTGTGGGCTAATCAGGCTTAGGAATTTTCATTGGTCGAGAGGATGGGAGGTCAGACTCATCACACCTTTTTAAGGGGAATTATTGTCTACTCCGGGACTCTCTTTATAGATTTAAGTTAAGTTCATGAATCCTTATTAAATTACCAATTATAAAATGAGCTTTCCTTCAGTTTTAACAATCAATGATTAAATATGTAAGAAATTTAGAGAATCTTTTATATGTATTCTAGGTTCTTCATCAATAGAGAATAATTTGTATCTATTTGAAGATTATGAGTCAATGGTATCCTTTAAAAACATTTATAAAAGTCTCTTGGTCATTATGATGACCAGGCTGGTTTTAAAGCCACTCAGTGGGGCACTTGAAGTTTATCGCCATTCAGAAGGACATGGATTATTTCAAAGTTGGGATCGAACCCATAAATGGGCTACCTACGTATCCTTTGTTTTGGAAAAGGAATCATAACCCACGTAGTTCGAGTAATGGAGCATGATGTTTATGATTTATGGCTCAAAGAAGGATGTCATAATTACTTTTACACTCTAAGATCACGTGAGTCATGCTCGGTGTGAGAAACAAGAGGTATTGGTAAAAAATTTGACAATTGTGCCATGAAAGATGAAATCATAAGAAATTGTTTGGGGCTTATGTATATATGACTTCCCAGATAGAGGAAGGTTTAGGATTCACTTTTAGGGAGAAAATCCATGAACAGGGTCCATAAAGGTATATGTGCTTCATGGAGATTTGAATACTCTAATCTTGGGGCTTACTCCTAAGGAGGATGCCCAAGTTATGAGGGGACTTTTGATTGGGTTTTACTCCTGAAAAGGAAACCCAAATCAAGGGTAAATTGGGACTGGTTAAAGAGAAATTAAGGGACTTGGGGCTTATTCCTGAAAAGGAAGCCCAAGATTATAACTGGGCTTTATACTTGAAAAAAGGAGACCCAGGTTAGGGATTAAGGTTTGGGGCTTATTCCTGAGGAGGATGCCCAAGTTAAAGGACTTATAACTAGGGATTATTCCTGAAAAGGAGACCCAAGTTAAGGATTCTCTAATCTTAAAGGATGAGGTTAAATGAATGAACTCTCCATATTTAGTGACATAAGGATATTTAAATCACTAGGTTTTGAGAGATATTCCACAGAATTCCTTTCAGATAAGGAAGTCAAATCAAGAAATCATGCCATAAATGGCTTTGAAGAGTGTCTTGAAGAATGAATCTTGAAAAGGAAAGGTGTGATGGCTTAAGAGGGGTAAAATGTGCAAGATGGGCACCCAAAAAGGTAGGGGCGCGCATGTCTTGAAAGGCGCGCAAGTATACTTGCGCGACATGAGGGGTACTTGCGCGATTCTCAAACATCATTAGAATATTTGAGATACTATTTATAAATCCCTTTAGAATCCTCTTGAGGTTCTTCCAAAAAAGGGACGTGCGAGTTATATTGAAGTAATAAGGCGGCGCGCAAGTGTTGATGAGTTTCAACACTTAGGCCTTCCTTCTTCTCTTTAAATCTTCCGTTCTAGGTAAAACATTTTACCTTTAGAAGTGTTCCGGAAGATTTGAGAAGAGACTTGGGCGTCGGGAGCTTCAATCTGAGTTTCTGGAAAAAAAATCCCCCTGAATGGGGGGCCCACAGGGTCTATTTATAGGTAGGAGAAGACCTCGGGCGGTTACCGGGCGGTTACCACGTAGGTTATGCAAGTCACTTGCGCGACCAAGGGCGTCGCGCAAGTGTACTTGCGCGACAGTGCTATAACTTGCGTGGTGCATTTGATTTTGATCTTTTGTTCATGCCTTTGTCAATTTTTGATGTTTTCTTCAAAGGTTGAATCAATTTGAGCTCAGATATTCCCCTTTTCCGATTTTTAAATTCTGTGACGAAAGGAGCGTCAACAAACGGGCCTTGACCTCTTTGAGCGGAACTGCCTCTGCCCACTTGGAGAAGAAATCTGTAGCAGTCAGGATGAACCTACACTGGTGGGCTGTTGTCGGTGGATATGGTCCCACTACATCAAGTCCCCATACCGCAAATGGCCAAGAGTACTTGGTGGGGTGGAGGGGCTCCGGCAGCCGATGCAAGAAGTTGGCATGTACTTGGCACGCGTGGCATCTCTTGGCATATCCAATACAATCGTGGATCATAGAGGGCCAAAAGTACCCTAACCTCCGGATTTTATGGGAAAGTTTCGGCCCAGCTTGATGGGCGCCACAGGAATTGGCGTGAACCTCTTGCATAACCTGAGGTATCTCTACTCCTTGGATGCAACGGAGGAGGAAACCATCGAAACTCTGCTTATAAAGGACCTGTTCAAGATTGGGGCCGCTCTGGAGGGTAAATTGCAGCGCGTGGCGTCGGATTCGCTCGCGCTTGGCCCGGTCATCCGAGAGGCAACCATTTTGGAGGTACTCGACAAAAGGCACCCTCTAGTCGTGAGTGGTTTCAACCACTGTGTCTGACGAACCCGGGACCCCTGACGTGGAGGGTCCGACGGTGAGATGACCTACCCACAGGCCATCATTGTCCTCTTGGGTGACGGGGGAAATGACTCTCTGGTGTGCCACATGTATGATCAAATCATCCTGATCAGGTTCTGCGAGCGATGCGGCCAAGCCAGCCAAGGCGTCTGCTTGACAGTTCTGTGACCGTGGGACATGGGTAACCTCTGGTCGAGAAGAGAACTGGGCCATTAGGTGGAGGGTGTACTCCAGAAACGGTGCATGCTCCGGCTTCCTGACGACGTAGTCGCCATTAACCTTTTGATTACCAGCTCAGAATCTCCCTTCACATGTTGATGGGGCACATGGATCTCAAGGGCCAACTCGAGGCCAGTGATGAGAGCCTGGTACTCTTCCTCGTTGTTTGTACAGCCTTCTGACAACAGGAATGAGTATGGTAGGACAGCTTGCACCGGGGTAATGAAGACAATACCCAGGCCCACTTTGTTGAGCTTGGGATCATTGAGCCTCCTACCGGTGGGGCTCCGGGAGGCGCCGTCGAAATGCATTTTCCAACACGGGACAACATGATCGACTGAGAGGATCGTCTCATCGGGGAAATCCAGGTCCAGGGATTGATCCGCGGAGGTTGGATGGGCATCTAAAAAGTCTTCCAATGCCTGTCCCTTAATGGACTTCTGAGGTACGAACCTGATATCAAACTGCTGGAGAATCACCGCCCACCATGCTAGTCGGCCAGTCAGCATGGGGCGGTTCAGGATGTACTTTAGGGGGTCTACCCGGGAGACCAATTGCACCTCATGGTGCTGCAGGTAATGTCGCAACTTATGCATGGCGAAGATGAGTGCAAGGCATCTCTTTTCGATAGGGGAGTATCTGACCTCCATATCGAGAAGCATGCGACTGAGATAGTAGAGACTGTTCTCAGTACCCTCGTTATTCTTCTGGGTGAGCAGTGCACCGAGGGATCTCTCCAGGGCGGTCACATAAAGGACCAGCAGCTTTCCGGAGATGGGTGGCATCAAGACCGGAGGTTGGAGCAGATACTGCTTGATTTCCTCGAAGGAGGTCGGACACTCCTCATCCCATTCGTAGGCGGAACCCTTCTAAATGAGCCGGGAAAAGTGCTTACACTTGCCGGCCAGATTCACGATGAATCGGCGTATATAGGCTATGTGGCCTTGAAGGCCTCAAAGCTCCCGAATGTTGCTCAGGGGAGGCATTTTTCTAATGGCCTTGATCTTCTCCGGGTCAATCTCGATACCTCGGTATCTAACAACAAAGCCTGGAAACATCCCAGAGGTGATCCCGAAGGCACACTTCAACGGGTTCATCTTCAGGTGACGGGAACGGAGGAAACCAAACACTTTTTCAAGGTCTTTGAGATGGTCCCGGCGCTGACGTGATTTGACTACGAGGTCATCCACGTAGCATTCCACCAACGTCCTGATAATCAGCTTGAATATGCGATGCATGGCCCTCTGATAAGTGGCACCTGCATTTTTTAAACCGAACGCCATAACCTGGTAGCAAAAGGTACCTTGGGGAGCCCTGAAGGCAGTGGACTCCTCTTCTTCGGGGGCCATCCGGATCTGGTTGTACCCAGAATACCCATCCATGAAAGAGAGGGCTTGGAACCCGGCCGTGGCGTCAATCAATAACTCTGTCACCAGGAGTGGGAAGTCATCCTTTGGGCAGTGGCGATTAAGATTGCGGAAGTCGATGCAAACCCTGATCTACCCATTCTTCTTCCTGACTGGCACAATGTTGGCAAGCCACTTCAGGTACTGGACTTCTTTGACGAAGTTTTCTTTGATAAGCTTGTCAACTTCGGCCTCAACCATAGCACCATGAGAAGGGTGCATTTTCCTGGGGGGCTGCTTAAACCCACGATGTTTTGCCGGGAGGCCCAGACGGTGAACGACTACCTGGGGATGTAGCCCTGGAATCTCATTGTAACTCCATGCAAACACATCACGGTGTTGTTTGAGGAAGTCTACGTACTGCTGCCACTCCTCGGGGGACATGGTTGCACTGGTCAATGTGGGTTTCAGATCTGCCTCGCTACCAAGGTTCACCTGTACTAGTTCATCAACTGTGGTAGAGACGCCTTCTTCAAAGGCGGTGGGAGCATCCTCCAGGTCTTCCTCCCCACCCGTGGGGGGACTTCTCGCAACGGGAGATGCTTCTGGGCTATCAAAACCCGAGGGGCAGCTGGTGCCGGCTTGGGCAGCAGCGGTCATCACATTGGGAGACTCACTCGCCATTGAGACCATAGCAATGAAGGCAGTCGATCCTATCCCATCTGGCCTTCAGCCTAAGGGGCCACATTTGATAATATCAAAGCAGTGGTGACGTGTCGGCCTGAGTCGGTGGATTCCAGCCCGGCGGAAGAGACACATATGGCATACTTCCATTGTCATAATCTTGATATTCCGGTACCGTACAGGGGTAGGAGGTTCCGGGATGACCTGAGCCTGGTTGATGTAGGAGTACGAGGTTATTTTCCGTCACCGCTTGGACACGGGAACATGCCTTCCCTGCGTACCCGAAACAACAAAAAATTGCCCCATGTCGGGGGGTGTGGCCTCCAAATGGTGGATCAGGAGGATGTAGGCGTCATCCATGCTTGCCCAGGGATCACTTGTGACCGGGGTGGGATCATCCTCACTTACTAGGATTTTCTTATCTTTACTTTTGTAATAACCCGCATCCAGATAGTTGGCCTCACAAGAAGCGAAAGGGGACGCATCTTCTTAGAGCACGCCTACTCGACCATTAAGAAAGTACTTGAGACACTCGTGATACGACGAAGGGACCGCTGCATGCAGATGGAGCCATGGCCTACCCATCAATGCGTTGTACTCGGTGTCCTGAGAGACGACCATGAAATCGGTGCTGGAAATTAAGCCACCGAACTGAGTCTTCAGGCGGATCTTGCCGACTGGGGTTTGCTCTGTCCTGTCGTACCCATAGATTCTGAGGTCAGAGGGAGTTAAATCACCTTCAAACAGACCCAACTTTCGCAACTTCCGAGTCATAATTAGATTGATTCCGGAACCCGTGTCAATGAGGCAGCGGTGGACTTCCACGCCATTGAAGTGGACAGTGATGTACAGCGGGCGAATGTGCCCCTGTATAAGAGGGTCCTCATCTTCACCGGAGAATGAGATAACCGCCTGACATTCAGCGTTTTCAATCGTCTCGGTATGGACGACTTCTGCAGTTGCTACCTCCGTCTCAAACTGGAGGGGGCTCCTTAGGGCCTCGGCAAGTGCCTCGCGCATTTCGGATGACAGGCGAAGGGCCTCAAGGATAGAAAGCCTCGCGGGAATGCCGGCCAGGTGCTTCAGGACATCATACTTTCATGCCAAATGTGAACCTCTGCTTACAAGAGGTCGTTCAGCATTTGGAGGCATAGCAGGTCCTGTCGGCTGAACCGGCGATCGGCTAGTACTGGGTACATCCTTCTGCTTGTTAGTTGAAGCCTGGAGAGTAGTCGCTGGACTAGTATTGAACCGCAGTGGCTGGCCTGTAGCCGGGCAAGACTGATTGTGATACGAACGAGGTAGCTCTCCCCAATCTAGTAGCACAAACGGCGGTGGAGGCAGAGCTGAGGGCGTTGGACGGGGTTGCACGTGCTGAGCTCTGCGCTGAGCCTGTTGTCTGGTCTTAGTAGCGTGCACAGCTTGGCTGAAAGTGCCCGTTGACATACCTCGATGACCAGAGCAGTTGCGATTCCGCTGACGTTGACGTCGGCTGGGAACGTTGGGGAGGTTCGCCTGGCGTTCCTCCTCATCGGGGGTCATATAGGGCTTTACCAGCTCCACGGTGTTAACCGAGTTGTACCCCTGGCTGTCGCTCGAGGAGTCATCCACCGCTGGGCAGATTCTGGGAGGAATCCCCATTTCAGGGGGCATAAAGTCGCCGAGAGTGCGGGATGACGACGGCACCGGCGGTGCGCGTTGCTTCTTCTTACGTCGCTGCTGCTTGCCCTTTTGGGAAGAGGTCGACTGTGAAGACGATGTGGGGGTACCAGCTACTTCTTCTGAAGGTCCTGGCTACTTCAGGCGCACCCGGATGATACCATGGGCACGGACGATGGTTTTTTGAGCCATCTAGTCGTCGTATTTCCGGGATCCGCGGCTGGGTACCTGTTGCCACTCGCCTTCGATGTCTCTGCCGATCTCTGATCCTGCAAAGACACCCGCCGCTTATGCTGGTGTCAGGCCCAACTTGACTATGTTGTTGTTGACCTGGTCTTGAAGCCAGTCTTTAAGCACATAGCATTGCTTGAGGGTGTGCCCTAGAATCCGATGATAAGGGCAGTAGTTGGGGTGATCGGTGAGATTCCCCTCTGCCGGCCTTCTGCACTCGGGCAGACGCACAATCCCTTGCTCTAGAGCACATCGGAAGTAGCCAGGGACCTGATTTTCGTTGAACGAATAAGTCTGGTACCCTCTTTCCAGATAGGGGGCCCTGGGGGCCTGGCCCTGACGAGGGGCCGAAGGGGCCTGCTGAGGAGGCAGCGCCTGATTGTCTCGCCTAGGTGGCGGTGGTGCATTGCACGGGGGAACCTGTCGGTTCTGAGGCGGTCACTGCTAGGCAGGAGCCTGGGCTTGAGGTGGAGGACATCTGCGGGGTTGCGGGTATGGTGCTGCCGACAGTAATTCAAGCTACCTCGGGGCTTCCACTTGGTCCACCGCGGCGGGTTCATCCCTGGAGGTCCTCCTAGCCGGGAACATGGGGGGAAACAAACGTGCCTGACTAGCCTGTTGCAGGGCTTCCTCAAGGTGCTGAGCCTTATCTGAGAAATCTATGAACCCTCCAGGGTAGTTCTGGGTAATTAGAGAGGGTACCAGCTCTGTCTTGACGTTCCCCACACACATCGTCAGTAATTTCTCCTGAGTCAGTGGCATATCGAGGGAATACGTAAGTCCCTTCCACCGGGCAATGAAATCTGCGACTCGCTCATCAGGCCTTTGCTTGCACCTGAAGAGGTCCGCAATGCTGGTCTTCCGCGTGGTGGAGCTGATCTGGTATAAGAACTTCCGGCGAAGATCCTCCCAACCGGTCACTGATCCGATAGGAAGCTGGCTGTACCAGATGAATGCTGGACCTTCCAATGTCTGTACGGAACATCGGAGCTTGGCGGCTTCTTGCTGAGCCGGGGTCCCCAACATGGGGCCACACCTGGAAGAAAAATGAGCCAAGTGCTACGGCGGGTCCCCTGTCCCGTTGAAAGGCGAGAAAGTGGGGTTCCCAAAACCCAGAGGTGCGGGCATATCATCCACCCAAGAAAGATAAGGCTTGTCATCCGGTGGGACCGCCACCTGCCGCGTTTCCAATGCTTCGAGGCGGGCTGTGAGTGCCGCAATAAGATCATCCGGGTGGGGGTCCCTGTCTTGACGGGGATCCCTAACCACAAGTGTGTTTCCAGGTTCCTCAACATGGTAGATGGCTTCGGCAGCTCGTGGATCTACTGGCGGAGCGACCTGCGGGGCGACTGGGGGAACCCGGACTGGATTCTTCAGATTGCCTCGTCGCTCGGGGGGGTTTGGCGAGATGTATCGCGCCCTCTTGCCGTAAGTTCTGGCTTCTTCCCTGTCTGCGGCAGTAGCATGATCAGGGTTTCCCAGAGGCATCTCACCAGGGGGAACTTGTTCATTCCCCTGCTGCCCCGGCCTGGGATTACCATAGTCGGGTCGCCCTTCTGCGGCGCGCTCAGCCAAGAGTTCGTCAACCAGCCTCTTCTGCTCAGCAAGCTGGTGGCGTAACATGGCCTTCTCGGGGTCTTCGTCTGTTTTCTGCACAGAGGCGGATGGGTCGGAGTGCTTGAGAGTTCCGACGTGCTCCTTACCCTTGCCGGTGTTTCGACCGAGTAACAACGACTCGGTGGGTACGGGGAGGCCTAGCAGGTTCCTCTGCTGACGGGTAACTCTCCCTGATGGGTCCAGCAGTGGCGGTACACCCTCGGGGGGTAAGTCCCCATCAAGGAATTCAAGCTCGTCTTCCATGTCCACAACGTCAGCCATGTGGACTGCGACCCCTCTCGAGGGCATGTCCTCGATATCACATAATGAATCGGGCTGCCGTCGGATAGGGTCGAATATGAGAGCGGCATAGCGTCCCCAACCACGGACTTGCACATGGGGGGTGGCTTCCCGGACGATCCTGCGGAGTGCTTTAAAACTCTGAACGCATTTCCGTTAAAGGGTGCCCTGCAGACCTGGCGACTCAGGGTGCTGGTCCACAAGAAGTGCGGCCGCATCGATCAGGTGGCATTGCTCGCCGATTTCTTCGAAGTGCTCTCGATTTTTGTGGTACACCACCCATTCGTAATGAAGGAGGAAGTGTGTCGCCCACAGGGTTCGACAAAAGCACCCCACTTCTTCAGGGGTAAGAGACTCTGGTACGCAAAAATTCAGCGCTGCTGTCGGCCAGAACTTCTCCGGGAAGTAATCTGCTGCAAGAATACTCCAGAAGCTCCTGGGCTCAGACTCAAGGTCTGGCCCTATGTTGCCCCACTCGTCAACCGGGGGTGGCTGAGGGACCGGTAGCGGTACCGAGGCGGACCTCTGGGATAGTAAACTCGACGGCGGAGAGTACGGCGAGCGAGCTGACTGGCTGCCGAATTCCGGGCCATCCTCCGAAGAGCATGGTGACCTGGCCACGATGTCGCGATACCACGGGCGGATAGCCACAGCTTCCGGAACAGGAGTCGCGGCTACCGGCGACAGGTCGTGTCGTCGCTCTACCGCTGTCAGCCCCCAAAATAGCTCTCTGTGATCTCTAGTAGAAGTAGAGGGTGCTTCTGGTGACAATGGCGGTGATTGCGCGGTCGAGACCTACGGAATTCCCAATATTTCTTCCTCCTGGATGTACCTGAGGAGAGAGATGGGGATCTGGTGGACCTCATATTCCTGGAGAATGAGGCTAACGTGTCTGGTTCCTGCCCCAGTCCTTGATACGGAGGAGAAGGGAGAAGGTTCCATGGCCGAGTCGCATTCTACTTCAGAATCGGAGAAGCGGGAAGGTTTGATCTCCACCCGGGCCTTCCCAGGATTCTTCTTGTGGTGGCGACGACCTGCTCTCCTGCCCTGGGGTGGCTCTTCGGGATAGGGTTGATCCCTATCAGGTAGTCTTGGGGCGGCACTGGCGCCGTGGCGGAGAGGGCCCCCACTCGAGATAGCCGGGGTGAGAGGGGCACCGGGGAAAATGTCGAAGGGTACATGGGAAGGACCTCCATGAAAAAAACCCATGTGGGCGGAGCCTCTGTTGGAATCGGCAGGAGCATGGGGAGGACCTCCATGGTCGATGCTGGCAGAGCGAGGCTGACCTTCACTCCTCGAGTTTCTGGGGTGAGGAGGACCTTCTTCGGTCGCAGAGAGGACGTAGGGGGGACCCCCACGTTGGAGAAGGACTGGATGGGCAGTGCCTTCAGATCGGCGGTCAGGGGTAGGAGAATGGACTCCATACCCTGTATAGTGGGCGCGAGAAAGGTTTCTGCGCTGAGCGTCACTGCCGCGGGGAAGGTCTTCCTTCGAGATGGGGTTAGCACGAGGCATACCTCCATGAAGAACTTCGGAGTGGGGAAGGCCCATGCTCTATGGAGTAGTGGTACAGGGAGGACCTCCGTACGGGGTGACATTACCGCGGGTTAGTTCGCGGCGATCACCACTTGGGCCTGCAACCCGGAGAGTCAACCTAGCCTGCTCGTGGGGTGGTTGGGGTCTCGATCCTGGTTGGGTGAAGGAGTGCCCCTACTGAGTGTATGTAGGGGATTCATGATGCACGTCAGTGGTGGATGGGGCCACTGTAGCTGTCGACATAGACGCGCCTGGGCGAGCGTCCTCAGCCCGGGCTCGGTGCTGACGTCGGGTCAGGCGGGCTGGTGCAGGTGGTGCAAGGACGTAGCCTGCCTAATCTTCCTATGGAGTCGGATGGAGGCGCTGACGCGGCCGGGCGGGAGCTCTCGCCTGGAGCCCATGGGTCGGGACCCTGAGCGGGCTGAGCCGAACGGCGCCCGCCTGTTCAGCGTAAGGCGAGGAGTCGTCAAGGCGTTCCTGGGGCAGGCTCCCGAAACGGTTGAATGTTGGGTGGGGAGTAGGGGCTCCCTGCGTGGCCTGTTAGGGCGGCGTTGACGGCGGGGCTTGGAGGCCTCCAGGTCCAGGCGGGCCGTATCCTGAGTTGGGATGACCCCTTCTTCCTCGTACCTACGCACGAGGTTGTTGATCACCCTTCGTTGGATGACCTCTGATGGGGAAAGGGGACATGGGAGACCCGTATTCTGCGATGTGGCAGCTTTCGTGGTGGTAGCGGTGCCATGTGGGGTGGTTGTGGCTGTGTTTCCCCTGCCCCTGCGTAGGCGAGGAGAGGGCGGTGATCGCGTCTCTGTAACAGCAACCTGGTTCCAAATAAACGAAGGGATCAACTCGTCAGTACTGAGAGGAAAAGGATTGACAACCGGTGCCCCAGCGTCCTTCCATTCTCCGCGTCTGTAAGAAGGATCCATGCCAACACGCTGCAGAACAGAGTGCCCCACATTCTACTGCCCCGACTTCCGGTGAGTTTCATGACAGTCCCGCTATTTGCTTGGCGGGACCAGGCACCGGATATCTGGATCCGGTGACACGTCAATCTACTGGTGTCTTGAATTATACTAATCTCCATATTGAGGAGAAGAATTTCACGTCGGGTTCACCATTTCTGTTTCCGACGCTTTCGCCGGGGCGCGCGCACATCCGTCTGTCCGCGGAGGAGGACGCGCGTCGCTTGTTTCCCCGCATTCCCGCTTTCCAAAGGCGGGAGGAATTCTCTCCTTATTCAGGGACGTATGCTCCTTGATCGAAATGGGATGATGGGATGTCGATTCCTCCTTCTGTGGACTCCTCCTTAGAACTCGTCACCTTGTCCGGGTCTCCCTCATAGATTTAATACGTAGTTCGTGAAACTCTTCCCGGTGCCATGTTTCCATGGACGCCGGTTAAATACATTGCTTCTGCCGGGACATTCCAAAGGGTCCGGTCAGGGCAGCAACCTTCAGTCGGGAGAGTAGTCACGTTGAAGCATCAGTAGTGTGTCTGGATGCTGGGGAACCTGGCATGTCTATCTGTTATCCCTGGTCACAGGGCTTCTCGAGGGCGTGGAAGCATGAGGCATCCCACATCAAACGCGGGGAATTATATGCCATAGGCACATATCTGAGGTTTTTCTTAGCTTCCCGTGTTTAACACAGGGTATGCCGTGAGTTTAACATCTAGCATAGACGGATCAACCCGATCAGAGCATTATCTAGGATAGATCGGATTGAGGGATTTCCCTTAAAGGGATGTCAATACCGGGGCCAGCACATGGGCGGCTGTGAAGAGGAGCGTACCGACATGGTCTCACCGAGATATGACGGTCCGGGCAAGAATCAAGATGATGCCGGTAAACCGACGTAAAGGCGGAACTTGGCCCGATGAATGTCATCAGCGAACCGACGTGAAGGTGGACCTTGGTCTGATGGGTATCGTCAGCGTACCAACGTGAAGGTGGACCTTGGTCCGATGGGAGATGGGCTTGAACCTCTGGGAGGATTCCTACGTACCATGCCTTGACACAGATCAAAGTCCTCGTAGTTCAGGGGGTTTCATCGGTGAACCGACGTGAATGTAGACCCGTGGGTCCACTGGTGGTGGTCTTGAACCTTGGGAAGCTTTCCTACGTACCATTCCTTGACATGGATCAAAGTCCTCGTAGTTCAAAGGGTTGATGGAGTATAGTTTAACGTCATGCGGGACGATAGCGAACCCTGATGTGAATAAATGACGGGCATTGGGTGTCGGTGAACCGACGTAAATGAGGGACCTTGGTCCAATGGGAAATGGGCTTGAAAATGGGGGCTGGCACACCGACTAGGAGACGGTTTGGGCCAATGATTGTTGGGCTTGAACCTCAGGGAGGCTTCCTACGTACCATGCCTTGACACGGATCAAAGTCGTCATAGTTCGGATTGGGGAATACAGTTTAACATCATGTGGGATGGGGTGAACCGACGTGAATGAGGTCGGAATGACCAGATGGTGGGTTTGAACCTCATAGAGGCTTCCTACGTACCATGCCTTGACATGGATCAAAGACCTCATAGTTCGGGTTAGTCACAACGGCTTGCCGTCGGACTGGAATTTCAATTTAACGTCGTGCTAGATGTAGGTAGAACTCGACGTGAATGGATGATGGGTGGGCTTGAACCTCGTGGAGGCTTCCTACATACCACTCCTTGACATAGATCAAATACCTCGTAGTTCAAATGGGGATTTGTCGGTGAACCGACTTGAAAGTGGACCTTGGTCCAATGAGTGGTGGGCTTGAACCTTGGGAAGGTTTCCTACGTACCATGCCTTGACATGGATCAAAGACCTCGTAGTTCAGGTGGGAATGGGTGTGCAGTTTAATGTCATCCAGGACAAAGGCATACAGTTTAACATCATGTTGGATGAGGGCATGCAGTTTAATGTCATACTGGACGAGGGCGAAACTCGAAGTGAATGAACGACCGAGTAACGTGGCTTGAACCTCATGGAGGCTTCCTACGTACCATGCCTTGACATGGATCAAAGTCCTCGTAGTTCTCTATGGGTGGGGGTCAGGGTCGGTGCTCACTCTATGCCCACGTGAGTCATGCTCGGTGTGAGAAATAAGAGGTTGCAAGGACCTGACGATCACGTCGTGAAGGATGCGTCTGTGAGAAGTGTAGAGGGGATTACGCATTAGCCGGCCCATGGTGCTGGGACTTACTCCAGGATGGAGGCCCAAATGGGGGGTGCCTTGTTCCCTATTACGCCCTCCACTGACCTTGGTAGTGGGGAAGTACGGAGATGCAGAGGTGCAGCTATCCGTTGGGGAACTAGGGTCGCCCTTCTCCTATGAACATACGCTACTCCAATGAGGATATCATCCCTTGTGGATGGGTGATTCCATTCCTATGGATACGAGTGGTGTAAAGAATTTTCGAGCTGGGGGGACCCTTTGTGAGAGGCACGAGGTCGGGTCACAGTTTAACGTCATGTGTCGAGGACGTGGTTCTTGGCAGTTTAATGTCCTGCAGCTCGGACGAGGTGGGTTCACTCCGCACCCCCTAGGACTTACATAACCGGTACCCTCTGGTCCTTGGGGAAGAGAAGGTACCAGTAATGCCATGGTTATGGGGGTTTGTGGAACGAACCATCAAGGGGTCCACGTTAGCATGGCTATGCGAAGAAGCAATAGCTGTTAGCGTGCCTATGCGAAGAAGCATTAGGCGAAGCAACGCTACGGGTGGTATTGTCCATGGGACTTTGAAATCACATCGTCCAAACCTTGAGGGTCGTACGGGAAGAGGAATCGCTAAGAAAAATAGTGTGATTCGCGAAGTGGAGTGCCTTGGCCTTGGCATGGGGTATAGGTGTGAGTGGGAGGTGCTTCGCGAAGTGGAACAGTGTTCGCAGAGCACTCCCTCGTGAAGAAGAGGTGCCTCACGAAGCAGGGTCCTGCGAAGAAGTGTTCTTCGTGAGGTGAAGCGATCCTGCCTTAGAATAGGAATCACTGGTGTAGCTTGGGTGTTTCGCGAAGCATAAACGCTCTGCGGCTTCCCGGGTTCCCTTGGTAATCCCCTTCCTTCGCGAATTCCCTTGAGCTTCACGAAGGGAATTCCTCTCAGAAGAGGGGCTCAAAACGAGACAAATTAAAGGTGTCTCGCAAAGTAGAAGTACCTCGCGGAGCTCATGATTCCCGGGGCAAAGAGTGCTTCGCGATTCGGGAGAGGAGAAGCCGAAAGGTCGGATTGTCCATCCTCGGGACTCAGGGGGAGTCCAATATTTATAGGAAGGTGCGCCGTGAAGCAGAACTCGCGTGCCGCCTCAGGTGCTTCGTGGCGCGCTCGCGAACGTCAATGGCGTCCGTGGAGGGTTACCGCCTCTAGAGCTTCGCGGCGGGCTCGCGAACCTCAAATGCGTTCGCGGAGCGTTACCGCCTCTGGAGCTTCGCGGCGGGCTCGCGAACCTCAAATGCGTTCGCGGAGCGTTACCGCCTCTGGAGCTTCGCGGCGGGCTCGCAAACATCAAATGCATTCGCGGAGGGTTACCGCCTCTGGAGCTTTTTGAGGCCGCGATGATCGGGGCGCTTCGCGGCGGTGCTTCGCGTCGGTGCTTCGCGAGGCAGCGCGCCAGCTGTCTTTTTCGTTCCTCCTTTTCGAGCCATATTTTGGCGCCAACATGGACTTAATTCGGGAACTATTTTTAAGGAGGATGCCCAAACTAAGGGAATTAAGGTTCGACTCCTGAGGAGGATGTCCATTGAGCTTGGGCTCTGGGCGAAGGCTTCTTACGTATCCCTATTATGGTGGGAAATCGAGTTCTTGTTGATCAAGATGTGAGGTGGATTTTATGGATGTGTGATCATCAAAAATATCTAAACCCATGTGTGTCATTCTCGGTGTGAGAAAAAAATTGATTTGAAATATTCAACAGACCACACAAATTCTTCTCTATTGATGGAAGAGGTCTGGCCTACGATGAAAGTATCTAGGGTGATGGTAGATGGAGGAATAGAGAAATGAACTCTTCAATGCAAAATGAAGGTGAAGGTCATTGAGTCTGGTCTAAAAGGCTAGGGGCTTACTCCAAGAGGGATGCCCTAAAATTGGTCCTGTGGTAGATGGAGGATATTATTCCCTATGACAAAAGGAAATGTATGTGTGAACCATACCTTCCATATTGGAGACCGGAGGTTTCGAGTTTAGAGATGAGAGGGGGGGATATGGCCTGAACCCTAATCATCCAAATCGGGAATATCCCAACATTGTATCTGGGGTAAGGTTCCATGTTACTATATATAAACATACATACAGACACCCCATGTATCCTAACTCCCTTATATAACAATTGTGGGAAGCCTCTGACTATAGATATAAAAACCCAAATAGGAGACACGCTAATGTGTCATTCCCAAGGGATTGGTAACTCAGGGGGTTTTGGTTAGGGTTTCATGTTGGTCCCTTTCAAACAAGGGTTCCAAAGAAGGATAAGACCTTCCATGAGTAGATTTGAAGAGGAAATAAATAGTTAACTTGTGTAGGTCATGGATTTAAGTACCCAACATAGATGTACCACATGTGTGTACCATGTAGGTATGCCACGTAGGTCTTAGGAGGAACCGATAAATGATTAACACAAGTAGAATAAGCATGTGAAATCTTGATATGCCTTGGGAAATGGGATATAGGGAAAACAAAACATGGTTGAGGTTTTAACATAAGCACCCTGGGTGTCCATTGATGGCCTTAGAAGTATCCCATATATGCACCTTCTTAAGGAAATGACCGTACATAGATTAATTATTCTTATTGAAGTAGGGTCCTTAATTAGATGTTTTATACTTAAAACTCTGAAAGGACCTTGATCTTTAATATCCCATCTAATTCTGTCTTCTCTCTTATTTTAGAGAGCTACCTAAGAAAAGTTGGACGACCAGGGATAAGGAGCTACACAATGGGAACATTAGGAGTTCTTACAACTTTTTCAGTTGTACAAATGGGGAGCCCAATGGTCCTATTTATAAGTAAGGTGGGGACCTAGTCGAATGGATTTTGTCTCTATAGTTCTTCTATGTAGATATTATATTTAGGGGTTTGAAAAATTATACAACCATGTGGGAATGTGGCGTAGGTCCTCGACATGCCTTTGCAGTATAGGGGATTGCGCATTGAGATGCACAGGCAGGACCTATGTAGGCTACTTGATGCATAGGTGTACCACATAGGTCCCTTGAACTATATTTCTTTACTCCTTTAAATTTATTTGATACTTTAAGATGTATAAATTGCTTCTTCAGAATTGTTTTTCCTTCCTTTATTAAAAATGGAGTGTAAATAAAATCCTCCCCTTAGGATTGGATCTGTCTGGAAAGAGAGTCTAGTCCTAAGGCAATATTATGGGGAAATGATTATGGAGAATTAATCCTGAACGGTGTATGTCTTCTATATAGCTATGTCATGTAGTAAAGTGGTATAGGTTAGTGGAGTATGCTAGCGATGCCTACAAATACCCCAGTTCCTTTTTCATTTTCTTCACCAGTGTTCTCATATTTTTACTGTCGTTGTGTAGCTCCTTCATCCATCTCTATAATGTTGTTCTCTCACATAGATCCATTGAATTTTTTTTATAGGTATAGCCATTTGAGCGATGGATCTATGTGGAGTTACTTTATTGAAGGATATATGTAGATGGAATTTTTCAAAGGACCTGTGTAGGGTACCTAGTTGAAGGACCTACATGGGTGATGTTGTTGAAGGAGATGTGCCGAAATTTTCGTTCTCCAAATTATTAAATTCCAATAAGTTAAAATTTGAAAATTCTTAAGAAAATAATCCAATTTAATGAGCCAAATTTTCTAATTCTCTTTCAGTAAATGGCTTGCTTGACGACATCAACTAAGGAATCTATAGTTTTCCAAAACCAAAATGATGAAAACAGTTGGACCAGACTATTATGATGTTGTTGAGAGTACCCTTCCTTTGTGGGTGAAAGGATGGATTCCATACCAACATGAATATCCGTGAAGCCACAATCTACATATTTACGGGCATGGGATTTTTCAAGATGCCCATAATCAAGCTTATAAGAAATATTTTCCAAAGGCATGGTTTGTTCAACACCTCAACTATCATTGAATGAATATTACTACGAAGGGTATTCATTTTCCTGATGAAAAAATACATATTGGATGCATCCTATATCATAGTGGTTTTACGGATGATACGAAGGATCATGTTGTAGATCCAATTCCGAATTGCTATGTTTTAACCATTTCTGCTTCAAAAATAGATCAATATAACGAATGGAAAAAAGACTAGGACCTTTGTTTTAGAGGGGGATTCAAGACTCAATGGATTTGGGCATTTTGGTTATGCCAAACTTGTACATATTCAATGAAAGAGCTGATGGATACTCACATTTATGAAGATTTATTGATAAGAAAAACATATGTATGCCAAAAATAACTTCATTCCTTAATCAATGAGTTTATGGTGTCTGCAAAATAATTCTTTCAACTTGACACACTATGATATTGGAATCATTTTATGGGATATCTACCAAATTTCTAGGTCTCCCATTCTCGAGGAGATGTATGATGAATTCATTCCACCAATAACAACATGTGGTGATGCTAATAGGATGCCCCAATTAGCTCACGAATTATTAAAAATATAAACGAAATTTCTGAAATAAAAGAATGATCCTTTAAATGGGGGTGATATTCATTCAAGATATTGGATGAATGAATTTTTAGAACCAATGAAAGAGAAGGGTCCTACTTGCGGACGTCCTACCATTTTCTTAACTACGGATAATCAGGGTGCTTCAGGCATCTACTAGACCACATTAAAGTGAGGCGATTACAAGCATTTGGGATACAAGGTTTGTCCTATGATTGATGGAAAGGTATTCTTTTCTGGCTTCTTTTCCATATAGATATGTATTTATTTTCTTCCAGTTCGTGATCCCAGTGGTGGTGTAAGACTAGGGAATTTTTTATTGCAGAAAAGTTGGTAGATGGGAAATATATTAGGTTGGATACCCTTGTATTATCACGAATATATCACTACCTATAGAATTTGTACAATGGGAAGGATCTATATAGATTTGCATGACCATTTCATGTATTTTGGGTATGGATTCCAGCACATTTTTTTTCATATTTGGTGATGAATTTAGTTGGAATCCCTAATGGTTGATTAACTCCATTTTTGTAGAATGTTTTCGAGATTCAACATTTGAACTTGAAGCCTGATGAAGTGATGAGGGAACTAAATGCATCTAGAGAATTCAGATTTTAATATTTTCATAACTCACGAAAAAGAACATTTTTCAATGTTTGTAATGAAGAAAGTTACAAGCTGAGGTCTTATATGATGGAATCTTGGGATACTGTATTGTCATATTGGATTAATGAAAAAATAAACTGCGGGGATTATGTACCATATAGGATTTTTCTCTAGTTCAAATACCTTCAATAATCAAGGAAATTTTCCCGTACATATGTCAGACATGAGGAAAATACAATGATATCCTAAAAATTATGGATTCTGATGGCTTTAGAGAAATCCAAAATTTCAATTTCACTACCTCCATCAGATGAATCAATTAGAATATAGGCTTGACATTCTAATGCTTGGGTTTCTTACATACCGAATGTGGGCTTTAAAAAAGTAATAAATCTTGTAGATGCCATGACATATGCTTTTCATAGCAGTCGTGGTAAAAGGTCTAAAGCCAAAGAAGATGCAGAGGCTTCAGAACCTTCAAAACCTTCAAAACAATTTTAAAAAAATCCACCAAGAAGACTAAGTCTAAATAGAAAAATCCTACAACACTTAGGTGATCTAAGAACCATCATCAAAAAGAGTATACCATCCCATCTACTGATTCTTCTAATGAATAAGGGATGTTTGAAGAGGCCTTCCAATGAGAGGGTATTGAGTTTTCACCATAGAAAACCGTATCAAATCCAAATTATATACAGCCTTTAACCATCAGGTACTGGGAAATAATTACTCATGAACTAAAGGATTCGTGGGTGTTTCTCTAATCTGGCCTTCAAATATCAAATGTGGGTGATATTAGAGATCTACTAATTATCATTCGGATAGTAATCTGGTTGAAGTACAGGAACACATTGTTAAGATGGAGACCCTCATATATGCAACCGATGACCAATTCCCAACCTCAAAATGAGTATTGAACATGATGGATCGAGGGATATGTGAAGGTGTAATTTTTCACCCTAAAGAGGAATGGGAAATTTATGTTAACATTGATAATGTGTTTTCTTTTCCTTTTGTTTCAATTCTACTCCATCATCCACCATCATTAATCATTATGGGATTGCATTTTCCTGCTTGAAATTAGAGAAGGAACATTTGGAAAGGTAGCCAAGTCACCAAAATATAGACCTACAGGAAACCCCATTGACACATTGGATGAAACCCTTGGGTCTATAGGACATTAACTTGGAGGGAAAACCATGATGGAGGTAATGGAGGCAGAAAATAATCAATCGTTACATCAAGTATCTATGGCCAATAGGATTTGTACAATCTATCCACTTTCTTATGAGAAGAAACATAGGAAAGCATTGAGATTGATCCAAAGTGTATGTCAAAAAAGTGAGTATCTACATTGTATTCTAGTATTAAAACTTTCTTGATTTACCATGGTGACTATGTTCATATATTCACGACATCTACTCCCCTTTATTCTCTTAAGGTATTTAAAACTAGTCCATCATGGACTAAGAAGGAAACTCTAAGACAATTAAAAATTTTGTTTAATGAATTTTTTACCTTAACAGAAAAAGTGTCAGGGGATGTGGATGCATCTTCTCTTCTTTCTATAGATATGGAAAAGTTCCATGGTAATATAAGATGCATTTATTTTGGGTATCACATGTTATTTCTAACATTATTTTCTCTGTAATATTTCAGATCTATTTCTTATGCTGAAGGATCCCATGAAAAGAAGTGTGGATATTCTTGTTGCTCTAGAAGGAATGAGCGAAGATCCTGGGATGTATGATGCAGGTACTGGTGCCGATCCTGATTCAGCATGTCCTGATGACATTGCACCAGGTTAAGAGCTGACAAAAAAAATATCATCGGAGCCAATTTGGGAATTAATAAATGTTTCTTGGATAACATAAATGGTGAGAATTCTATAAAATAAAAAGATGCAAACATTGAACTAATGGATTCTCTTAATCCAAACATTGATAATTTAGGTTCCATCAAGTAGTTTGGGGAACTCAATGAGGAACTGAAAGGATGTAAGTTCTCATTCTTTCATTTTCCCTACATAATTTTTCTTTTATCTAATATTTCATATCAAACCACAATTTATGCATACATTTCTATAGATAACATTACGAAGAAACTTCAATAATGGGGCATCCCACACTATCTTACTTCTGCAGATTTTGAAGAAATATCAACAAAAAATCCAATGTTGGGAGAAGCTCTAGAGACTATGGTTATAGTGACCGGAAAAGCTCAGTAGAATGATTATCCCCATGATGTACCTGCTCAAACTACTGAATCCAATAATACTAGGAAGGAATATACTCAGTAATCAGACTTACTATCAGGTAAATGTCATTGACCGTATTTATCACGCTTTGGTTGTTACTATACATTTAAATCTAAAAATCATTCTAAATCACTATTTAAGGCCAATGGCTCCCAAAGGTTAGTTACAAAGGATAAGAATATATGTTGGATCAATCAGTAATGGATGACAAAGAATCTTCTACATAGAAAGTAGTAGAGATAGTCCCCTCTTTGAATGATTTGATTCCAGAATATATTCTGCCTCATTGTAATGATTCTGATTCAGACATAGAGATACAATTTACTCTCAGTATCATATGTAAAAATACACAGAGAACCATTTGGGATATAATATTTTAGAAACATTTGGATGAGTTTTCCTCATATTTTGGCTATATTCCATCATTATTTAGCATAATGGGATTTTTTGATTTGATTATCACCAAGTTTTCAATGAATTAAAAGAGACTATTTTCCGACGGGAGCAAGAAAAAAATGAGTCGGGAACTTGTAAATGCCAAACTGATCACTAAAATTGAGGGGGTTTGATCTAAAGTATCTAAAGGAGAAGCCAACCATAGAAAATATTTGATGGTTCCACTCATAAAATTAACGAAACAATAAAATAAATGGCACAACTTTAGTAAAAAATGGATGTTGTTTGGAAGATGCATTAGCAATTGAACCAATCACTGGGAGAAGCCCAATTATAAAGGATAACGTCCACTTCAACTACCAAATATGAACTTGTTTTGGTCGAGGATGATGATGTTACTCAACTGAATAAGCTTCAGAAAGTGGTTGATAGGGCCAAAGAGGATTTTCAACAAATAAAGAGTCATGCTAAATGCTTTTTGTAATATATGATAGAGAGACTCTATTCTGTTGATGTTTCTTTGATTCACCTATATAAATGTAAATGATTTTTTTCTTCAATCATATATAAGTATTCATCCTTTATTTCTTCCTATGCAAAGGGTCTTATTAACCTCATTTTGACTTTTACTAGGTTTATATGGACAACCCTACAAACTTGGTATCTTTTGTGTCAGTACCCCGATTTTCACCTAAGCATCATATGGAGAAGACTTAGCGGGTAAGATTTGGATTTTTCTTATGTTTTCCATTTCAGTACTTCAACATAATAATATTTTTGAATTTTATCCTTTAATTTATTGATATTTCCTAGACCATATATATTGTAGATCTTACAAGCTAAGACTCGACTTTTATCCAAAATCCCCTTTGTATGTTTTCAATCCGGTGAGTATCATGTCTCTTTTTATGGGTAGTTTAAAGTCATGAATAAAAAACTAATAATAATAATGTTTAAGGTTAAATATATTTGACCCTGATTTTATAAAAAATAAGAACCCAAAAACGTATTTATGGCTATTGAAGGACCCAACAGTCATTAGATACATCTAAGGTCATTCTTGACTCGGGATTTTTATGGTCACCAAATCTTGAAAATTGATGTATGAGAATAGATGGTGTATCATCTAATAACAATGTCACTGATATATGAAAAAAGCCATTATGGGGGATGTATTATACAAGGACAGCTCAGGAATATGCAATATATCAAAATAGTGGCATCCTTAGGCTGAAAAACCTATTCTGTGGGAAAATTTTATTCAAGGACAACTTAGGAACATACTAAATAGTTAGGTGAAAGCAAATCTCAACAATTCTAGCATTCTATTGCTATGAAATGAAGGTATTTAAAATTTAGATGGATAAAGACTTCAGTAGGTGGATTTTCCAAGGAAATGAATCTGAGAATAAAAGGGCCACTTGGGTCAATATAAACCTATGAATGAGAAACCACTCCTATATGATTTTGATCTGTGAACAAAGGTACATTTTTCAAAAACGGTGTTTCAGATATTTTTCTATGTAGTTTAAAGTCTTGATTCAAGGAAATTATGTTGTGCATTTTTAAGTTAGGCCACAAGGACATTAAGGTATTTAGATAATATGCTATGTAGTTTCAAGTCATGAAAAAAAGAGATTAGGGGGGAGGTATGTGAAATTTCATGTAATGCGGTATGAACATTAAATGGAATTATTTTAAGGTATTTAGCTTTGACCAATGTTTTATGAATCTCCAATTTCTTGGTAATTTTTCTAAAAACATGATACCATATTTAGGAATAGAAAGGAAGATTGTAAAATATGATTTTGAAATTTCTAGATCTAGTGAATGACATTGGAAAAGGGATAAAGGCATTAGAGGAAGTATTTTCCAAGAAATATGTTAGTGCTAATTGAAGAACCAGTTATGTGGGCTGTATTATGAAGGTCCAACTATAGCACGTGTTGCATAACCAAATAATTGAATCTTTTGGCAGATATTCTTGTTATGTGGGTGACTTATTCAAGTCTGCTTAGGGGCACATATGTCATAACCCATCCTAGTGGGGCCCACACTGCGACTCCCCAATCCCTCCTTCAATTGGCTAGGGGCTAGGGACTAGCACTGAGTAGGCATATTACTATCATGGGAGGCATTTCCTATTTACCTAGACACACACACACACAAATATCCAAGCCCACAAATGCTGAAATGAAAAAAAAACCACTAAGGAAAAAAATGCATGCATAGAACTAAACCAAACCAAAAGAGTACATCAAAATTAATGTATGGAAAGTAAACTGATCCAGAATACAAGCCCACCGACAACAAGAGTCTGAAAACTAAAAAGTCCAACCTGTAAACATAAAGAGATACTAGGATTGCTACTCATACCTGTAGGAACACCACGTCCTGTAGGGAACTCATAAAGATCTGTCTGGTCCTGGTCCACCCTAAAATCTGTTAAAAGGCCACTCTTTTTCACAAGACACGACATGTGTGGGCAGAGCCCGTAAAGGGGAAATTATAACAATACTCAGTAAAGGACCCCGAAAACCACAGAGAAATACAAAAAAGTAAATGTAAAGTCAATTATACATAAAATATGTCTACTGAACATATATAAAGAGTAACAAAATCTAGATATACTCAAAACCTATACTGGTAGTCTACATACAAGTCACACAACCACATACCCATAATAGGGATCTAGTTTGAAGATTCCATGAAGCACTCATCTGTGAGAACTCACTCCACAAGTCTGATAGCTCTGATAACATCTGTCCAAGAAGTGCCATTCTCCGAAAAAAAACACGAGATATAGATACACTAATTCTGGGACAACACACTCCTGAGTGGGGAAAGATCACGATACCTTGATGAGGATCACTTTCAGGGCCGTAAAAGATACCACGACTCATCCAAATTCACTTGATAAGTAGTGTATTGAAATCCTCTAAGAGTAGTCACATCGATACCCGACTCTAACTAGGGACAATAATGAATATATGATCTCGTTTCGGGCCCCTCGGAGGGATACCTGACTCCATATTTGAAAGTCCTACTGAAGGGATCATAATCCCGTGGATAGAAATGATATCTGACCTTAAAGGGAATTAGAAAAAAGGGTCACTAACCCAAAGGAATCTTGACCCAGATATAGTGGGAAAGGGGTTCAACCCATGTTTCAGGATAAACACGACGTGTAAAAGGGTTAAACGTCGTGTCTCTCAAATATGGGTACTACCCATATAAAAATGCCTGAGTTAAATGAACATGTCGTGTATAAAAGTAAGTACATAGCATGTAGTATGGACCACATGTAGTGTCTGAGTAATCGGGGTTTCTTTCTTGTACGCGGTCATGTACCCGTACACGGTTGCAACCCGTGTGTTCCATCCTATGTAACCGGTACATGGGATGACCCGTGTAACTACCCTAGTCTGGTCATGTGGTAGAGTACATGATTGTGCACCCCACCCCGGGTTTGTGTATCTCCTAGGATACACTATGAGTCCCATGTAAGGACCAAACACCATGTTCTTTAGAGAACACTCCATGTCATTTCCTCACGCACCATGGAAACATAGCTGCCACTTAGCCGGACCCACACACTGTGTTCTTTAGGATACATGTCGTGTGTTCTAGAAATCTATAGAATCACTAACCTCTACCGCCTCGCCTGAGGTGATGATCCAATCCTCAATCTGATGATCTGTTTGCCCCAACACTCAAAATCCAAGGTCTCCCCACCATACTATCAATGTTTCAAGTGGTTTTGGGGGTTTGATCGGCCCTAAGAAAAAAATTCGATCATCTGTGTGATGAATGGTCGAAGAACAATTTTTTTCGAACTGTGACTATTCAACTGTCCCAATCGTCCTCACACCTCTTCTGAGTCATCATGATGTTGGATCTCCAATTTTGGATCATTGCATTGCGAAATTGATGTGCAACGTTTCGTTGTTCATAACCCCACAAAGAACGTGAAGAATGCGGGGTTGAAAAGGAGGAAGAAATCAATAAAAAAGAGGAATGAACCTTTTTCCATTTTTCATCACAACATTGATCCTCTCTCATTAATAGATTTAAAAGGAGAATGAAAATGACAATTCATGAATTATCATAAAATCAATTTCCGAATCAAAAACTCCAATAGATGAGGAAATTGACACTCTCTAGCAAGAACACCTGATCTGAGGATCACCTTGTGTGTGGTTTGATCTTCGTTCATTATTTAATCCAAGAACGGGGAAAATAAGAATCGAAATAACAAACCCTACCTAAATTTGGTTGAAGAATGATTGTCGCATTGCGTTCGTTGGTGAGGTTTGTCGAATATGGGATGCGTCGATCAATCGTGTTGTTATTGTCTGCCACCTGTTCTCCCCCAAAGATCAAACGAAAAAATCCTAAATTCGTAGGGTAATACATATAACCCTATGAAATGTCCATAATAATGAATTTATAGGGGATTATTAGGTCACTGTGCAAAAATGAAACATTGTAAATAAATTAATTGCCAATTTATTTTATTTTCATTAAAAGTCCAAAAACAAAATTTTTCTGCCGACCCATGCCGGTCGTTGTTAGGCCCCACATTAAGAAAAGTTGCTACTCTAAACATAATGGTTCCTTTATATTTCTGAACCAGGCATCTGTTTAAATGTTATTCCACTTTTTCAGGAAAATTGCTCGCCCCTGCTATTTAAAGTTTAATTTATTTTAGGCACTTCGGGTTTCAGAATCGCACGCCGTCGAAAGATTTGGTATCAAAATAATTCCATATAATATTTAAAAATAATACACATAAAATCCAAGACATTACATTCTCCCCACCTTAGGGATTTGCATCTCGGAAAGACAAAACAAAAGGCTACTCAAAAAGATGTTGGTACTGGGCACGGATCTGAGCGTCCTGCTCCAACGTGCTCTCATAAATATTCTTGTGCGGCTACCAGATGCATACCAAGGGAATCATCCACCCATGAAGGATCCTTTCATACCTATCCTCGATATCCACTAGGTAATCAGCAAAGTTTAATCTATCCTCGATGTCAAGATTTCCACAGTTGATGATATGTGATGGGTCATGCATGTACCTCCTTAGCTGTGACACGTGGAAGACATCATTACATGGTGAAACTATGGCAGAAGAGCTAGGTGGTATTACACCTTTCCAACTCTACGCAGTATCTGAAAATGGCCAATGAACCTCATAGAAAATTCTCCACCCTGGCCAAATCTCTGCGACCCTCGTCGAGGTGAGACATTAAGGAAGACATGGTCCCCCTCCTCGAACTCCAAAGGTCTCCGTCAGTTGTTAGCAT
Organism: Viscum album; assembly: GCA_963277665.1. Classification (NCBI taxonomy): domain Eukaryota; kingdom Viridiplantae; phylum Streptophyta; class Magnoliopsida; order Santalales; family Viscaceae; genus Viscum; species Viscum album. The sequence goes on along the minus strand of OY728139.1, from coordinate 679,607,651 downwards.
AAGACTTGTGTCAGATCTATGCAGTCTTCATCCACTCTTGAATGATCTGCACTTTCTCGGTGGTAGCTTAGACCAATTCTAGAACCATAAGTGTTGACTCTCTATGATTAGTCCATCAAATTGGTGACCAACAGGTTCTCCCATATAATGCCTCGAATGGTGCCATACCAATAGTATAGTGGTAGCTATTATTGTACGTTAACTCCACCAGCGGTAAGTGGTCCTCCCAACTGCAAAAAAAGTCCACGATATATGCAAAAAACATATCCTCTAGAACCTAAATGGTCCTCTCCGTGTGACCATCAGTCTGGGGATGGAACACTGTTCTCAAGCATAGTTGAGTCCCTAAAGCCTCCTGCAATCCCTTCCACAACTGGGATGTGATGTGGGTGTCTCAATTCAAGAATATTTTCAAAGGGATTCCATGAAGCCAAACTATCTCTTTCACATAGAGACATCACAAGATCTCTATGGAACTCTACTCCCTGATATCCAGGAAGTGGGCTGAATTGGTGAGTCATTCAACGGTCACCCAGATGGAATCATGCCCCTTGGACGTCCGTTGTAAGCCCATCACTATGTCCATCGATATTCTATCCCACTTCCAATCTGAAACTTCTAGGGGGTGAGCTAATCTCGTTGGGACCTGGTGCTCAGCCTTCACCTACTGGCATGTAAGGCATCGAGAAACGAACTCTGCTATTGCGTTCTTTATTCCTGACCACCAGAACTGTCATCAGAGATCATGGTACATCTTCACCACTCCAGGATGTTCCACCAAGGGGGGTGAATGAAACTCGCTCAGTACCTCATCTCATAATGCCACTGGTACACTAGTTCATCCTCTAAAAAGAACTATGTTCTCCCCACCTTGAGAATATCCATCAGGGGCATGCCCCAAGGATAACTGAGCATGTAAAGCCTCACTGTCAACATCCCGAAGTTGTGCCTCCCTAACTCGCTATAAAAGTGGAGGGCTGACAACCATCAATTATAGGTAAGATGCATCATCTCTATCCACAATGGATAACTATAATGAGGCCAAGTATTATGTCCCCTCACTCAACAGTTATGATCTCGATCTCCTACTAAGATCTTCTACCACCTTGTTCCCCTTCCCAGGAGTATAGATGATCTCAAAATAATATTCCTAGAGGAACTTTAGCCTATGCCTCTATCTCATATTCTGATCCTTATGTGAGAATATGTACTTGAGGATCTTGTGTCCAAAGTAGATGATGAACTGCTCTCCCATAAGGTAGTGTCTCCACATCATCAAAGCAAAGACTACAGCTGCCAACTCGAGATCATGGGTCTCATAGTTCTTCTCATATGGCCTAAGCTGGCATGAACCACAATAAATCACTACCTTTCTCTACATTAGGACACATCCAAGCCAGATCTATAATGCATCACATAAAACTACATACTCGACACCCTCCTCTAGAAATCTGAAAATAGGGGTGCTCGTCAAACTCTGCCACAACTACTCAAAAGCCTGTAGACAATTATCTATCCACATAAAGGGTTTCCCTTTCTTAGCCAAGGCTATCATGACTGTGGATATCGAGGATTAATCATTAATGAATCTATTGTAATATCCTACCAACCCAAGGATGCCACTTACCTATATTATTCTCTGGGGTGGATCCCATGCCAATACTTCATCCACCATGGCTGGGTCCACAGCTACTCCATCCACTAAGATGAAGTTTCCAAGAAAGTGGACCTCCTATATCCAAAACCGATACTTAAAGAGATTCCAATTATGTTCGTGCTCTCAGAGTACATCAAGAAATATATATAGGTGTCTCATGTGCTCCTACTATGACACCTAGTACACAAGGATGTCATCAATGAAGACCACTACAAACCGGTCTAAATACGGTAGGGAGATCTGGTTCATAAGTACCATGAAAACTGTAGGGGTGTTCATCACACCGAAATGCATCACCATGTACTTATAGTGACCATATCTACATCTGAATTCATTCTTTGGTATATCCTCATATCGTACTCATAACTGGGGGTAACCTGACCTAAGTTGATCCTTCGAGAACCTTTGTTCCTCTCTCAGCTGATCAAAGTGGTTATCGATCCTCAGGAGTGGATACTTGTTCTTTACCATCACCTGGTTCAGGTGCCGATAATCCCCGCACAACCTAAAACTCCCATATGCCTTCTTGGAAAACAAAACTGGGGCCACCCTGGGTGAAACACTGGGTCTCACGAACCCATTCATCTGCAAATCATCCAACTGCACCCTCAGTTTTTGAAGCTCTATAAGAGCCATCCAATATGCTAAGAAGGAAATAGGTACCATCCTGAGGTGTAAGTCGATGCAGAAGTTGATATCTCGATGGGGTGGTAGTCATGGAACATATTTAGGAAAGACATCCTCGTACTCCGCCACTACTCCTTGGATTTGGAAGCTCAAAAAATCTACTTCTTGAGGGGTAAGGCTAGCTAACTCATGAGTGATTGGTTATACCCACCTATGCATGAGACCATTTTATGCTGCCTGGGTCCCCTTTTCACAAACAAAGGAAAACCTTGTCCCATCCCCGTGGACACACAAAACTATTTTCTTAAAGTAGTAAATCATTGTATGGAGTGAAGATAGCCAATCCATACCGAGAATGATGTCGTAAGGCATCAACGCTTCCACCAAGAGGTCCGAACGGAAACTCTCACCTCCAAGGGTAATATCACACTATCTACAAAGATGTGTGATCATAGAGTCTCCTCTGATAGGTGTATCAAAGAGTAACAGTAGAGTCAAATTCTCTACCGAAATCTCAAGGTTTCTCACAAGACATGTGGTGAGGAAGTAATGACTGGGACCGGTGTCTATAAGTACGGAAGCTAAAGTAGAAAAGACATAGATCGTATTTCAAATCATCCCTAGAGTCCCTGGGTTGTATGTCTCGACATCATTCAGTTGTCCCCACCCCTGTCCTCAGCTCCCTTAGCATGGTACGGACCTCCTGGGGGTGGTGGTGGAAGTGGATTGAAGCACCTACCACCACATGTATCTCCTCCTTCTCCTCTACAACATACGCCACCTGGAGGGTCTGTCTGCTCCATTATTTACCTCAACCTCGGTGGTCCATCTGCTGCCTCCCCAACAACAGATTGACGGGTCAGACAATCTATAGAGATATGTCCCCTATCATCTCACGAGTAGAAATGCATCTCCCTAGTCAGACTGGATCTATCCTGAGAGCCATGGACTGTCAATCCCCTGTCCTGGGTCCTCATGTGACTTCTCCCACATCCCTATCCTTGTGCATGATGTTGGATCCCTGCTGCTGAGGTCTCCGCACCTTTATGCCTACTACTGACTCCCGAAGGCTATCTCTACACTACCAAGAATCTCTCAATCACCAAGGCCCACTCGATCACTCCATCATATGTCGATATGCATAGAAGAACGACACATGCTCGGATGTCCTGTCGTAGACCATTCTCGAAGGTCTGAGCTCTGATATACTAATCCCTGACTATATCTATTGAGTACCTGGAGTGGTTGGTGAACCTCGATGAATAGTCATCCACTGTAAAACTACCCAGTTGTAGTTGAAGAAGCTCTTGGATACACACTGATCTCAGCGTTACCAGTGAGAACACCTCCCTAAAGAGTCGCTAAAATGCTGTTCATGAAAGAGTCTTCTCATCGTGAGTCTATGTGGTCAGATTCCACCATCGTCCTACTGAACCTTGAAGAAGGCTCACTCCTATGATAACCATCTAGTCCACCTATGTCCTCAAGAGACGAAAAACTCTGGTCACCACCTCAAGCTAGTCTTTAGCTGCATGAGGGTTGTGATCTCCTCGGAACATGAGGGGTATCTATCCCTGGAACTCATGGAGCACGCTCAGACTGTGCCCCTCATCTATCGGTACAGCAGGTACTACGGGCTGTTCTGCTGGTGGTTGTATAGTAGGTGCACCACTTGGAGGTAATGCCTAGGGAACTGGTCCCTATATCGAAGCCTCGTCACTAAGGTGGTTATCCTTGGGATTACACTACTGAATCCTAGTGGGTATGCATCATAGAGTAATACTATAAGAAAACAAGATGTACCATGGTTAACGAGTATATCTAGATAGATGAAACACAGGACATGGAAAACAAAACTCATTCCTATACGATTCACGTACCATTATATTCTTTCCCTAAAACTAGTATTTTCTTGTGCCGAGTCAAAAAATAGTTTATCAGAGTCCAAGTGTATGGATACATCATCCACATGCACCAACACTGGAGTATATGGACTGAAATTTGAGCTCGAAACACTTAACACTGTTTCCCCCAAATGAATCTCACTGACTCATGGTCCTAAGGTTGAACTGAACTCTACACTGATACAACGCTATCACGACATGTCCTAGTGGGGCCCATACGGTGACTCCACAAGACCAACTCCAATAGGCCAGGGGCTGGTGACTAGCATCCAGTATGCATATTACTAACACAGGAGGAATTTTCTAAGTACCTGTACACACACACACATCTCCAATCCCACAACTGTTGAAATGATAAAAACCACTAAGGAACAAAATGCATTCAAACAACTAAACCCAACCAACATAGTATAATGAATGTAAAGTATGAAAAGTAAACTAGTCCAGAATATAATCCCAACAACAACAAGAGTATGCAAACTACAAAGTCTAACCCAAAAAAATAGAGAGGCACTGAGATTTTTTCTCAAAGACATGGGAACACCACGAACTTTAGGGAACTCAGAAAGCTCTATTTGGTCCTAGTCCGACCTAGACTCCACCAAAAGGTTGCTCGTCTACACAAGACACAACACGTGCAGGCAAAGCCCGTGTAGGGGTGAGTATAACAATACTCAGTAGAGGACCTCAAAGACCACAAAGAAATACAAAATTAAATGTACAATAATCTATAAACAATATATGACTATTGAACATACAGAAAGAGTAAAGCAATCCTGGTATACTCAAAAAATAGACCTGTAGTCTATAGACAAGTAACACAACCTCATACCCATGCTAGGGATTCAGTTCGAAGATTCCACGAAGCACTTATCCATGAGAACTCACTCCAAAAGTCTGATAGCTTTGATAATATCCATTCGAGAAGTACCATTCATTGGGAAAAGTCATGAGAGATAGATACACTCATTCTAGGAGAAGACAATCCTGAGTGGAGAAAGATCATGATACCCAGATGACTATCACTGCAAGGGCCCTGGAGGATACCGCGACTCATCCGGATTTACCTGCTAAATAGAGGATCTGGGTATTGTAAGAGTAGCAACGTTGATACCTGACTCTACTTAGGTTCAATAATGGATACAGGATCTCTCTCTAGGCCTCTCGGAGGGATATCTGACTCTGTCTTGGAAATTCCTGCTGAAGGGATCATACTCTTGTGGATGGAAACGATACATGACCTTCAGGGAATCGATGAAAATGTGTCACTAACCCAAACAAAACATGTCCTAGATATGGTGGAAAAGAGGTTCAATCCATGTTCCTGAATATAAACAGCATGTAAAAGGTTTACACGCCATGTCTCTCGACTCAAGTTACTGCCCATATAAAACGACCCATGTCAGAAGAACATGCCATGTTGAAAAGTAAGTACACGACTTGTAGTACGGACCACATTCTATGTCCGAGTAACTTGGGTTTCCTTCATTTATGTGGTCGTGTTCCTGTACATGGTTGAAGCCCATGTGTTCCATCCCATGTAACCGGTATATGCGGTGACCAGTGTAACTAGCCTAGTCTGGTCATGTGGTGGAGTACACGACCATGTAACCAACCCTGTGTCCATGTATCTCCTAGGATACACACTGAGTCCTGTGTAAAGACCCACATTCCATGTTATTTGTAGAACATGATGTGTCATCACCTCACACACCGCAAAACCCTAGCCACCACTTACCCGGACCCACACGCCATGTTGTTTAGGATACACTCATTGTGTTCTGGAAATTTCCATAATCATTAACCTCCACTTCCATGCCTCAGGTGATGCTCTGATCTTCAATTGAACATTTTATTTGCCCTAAAACTCAAAACCAATGTCTCCCTACCATTCTATTGATGTTTTGTGAGGTTTTGTGGGTTCAATCATCCCCAAAAACTCGTTTTGATCATCCACGTGAAGAACGATCAAAGAACAATTTCATCCGAACTCTGATGATTCATCTCTCACCATCATCATCTCACCTCCATTGAGTCCTCATGATATCTTATCTCCAATTTTGGATCATGTAATTGCAAAATGGATGTGAAACGATTCATTTTTCATAAGACCACAAAGAATGCGATGTTGAAAAGGAGGAAGAAATCAATAAAAAATAGGAACGCAAATCCACCATAATTTTTCAAGAGGTTGATCCGCTCCCATTAATATGTTTAATAGGTGAATCAAAATGAAAATTCAAAAATTATCATAAAATCAATTATCGAATCAAAAAAACCCAAAATAAAAGTAAATTGACAGCCTCCCGTAAGAACGCCCAATCCGTAGATCACCATGTGTGTCGTTTGATCCACATTCATCATTTAATCCAAGAATAGGTAAAGGAAGAATCTAAATAATTATACATGCCTCGAATTGGTAGAAGAATGATCGTTGTTTCACATTCGTTGGCGAGGTACGTTGAATCTGGTATGCGTCCATCGATCGTGTCGTCGTTGTCGGCCAATAGGTTCTCCTCCAAAGCTCCAATGTAAAATCCTCAATTCTTAGGGTAATGAGGCTAACCCTATGAACATTCCCTATGAATGAATTTATAGGGGTGGATAAGGTCACCCTGCTAAAATGAAACATTTTAAATAAAAGTTATTCCACTTTTTCAGGAAAACCACTCATGCACACTATTAGTGTTTAATTTATTTCAAACATTTATTCCCGACACTCCAGGCCACAGAATCACATGCCTCTGAAAGGTCTAGTCTAAAAATAATTCCATATAATATTTTAAAAAAAGACATAGAAAACCCAATACATTAAAACATACTGCATATTTAGGAAAAACAGCTCTCATGTATTTGACATTCTAATTCAAAAAGCTAAAGAATGTTTATGGAGATTCAGATTTTCCAAAGAACATAGTTCATTTTACGGAGAAAAGTACCTAAACACAAAAAGTGTATTTCTATTCATTATTTCCAATGAAATAGAGGAATATACATTCTACTAATGTCTTATCCAAACATAGGAAATATGTTTTCTATAGTTTTTTAGGTCATATGACTAAGACCAGAATATTATGGAAACATGGATGATATGTGATCAAATTATCAAAGGTTATTTCAATATTATTTGGACAAGTGATGGGAAAAAATTTAAACCAAAGTCTTGGAGACTTTCAGGTTGGGAGAAAGGATATGTAAAAAATATGCAACAGTTGACCACTTTAAAATACGAGTTCCTATATATCGTCATCAAGTCATTAAGGGAATAGAAGAGGATTCCCCTAAGAAAGAATTTACAATTTGTTGAAAACCCATTTATGGGGGTTGTATTATGAAGGGATAACTAGGGCATATGATGAATAGCCAAACTGTGGAATCTTTTGGCTAACAGGACCATCATGTGGGTGGCTTATGGAAGGCCACCTAAGAATACATACTTCATAGTCATGGAAAAGAGAACTCATTTATCGGATATTCAACCACCAGAAACCAAATAATGATTATAAATATCTAAAATTATTCAAGATTAGGAGTATGGAATGTGAAAGGGGTAATTTCCAATGAACAAGAGAAATATTTGGATCAATATTGGCCATGAGTTTAGAGTCCCTTGCATAGATCTGACTCATTTGTAAATGAGGATATCATTTATTTCCTTAGTAAGATGTCTAAGGAGATGACCTAAATTAAAGGTCAGATACATAGATTTTTAATTGTATACATATTATGGGGAATTTTCTTTTATCCCATGGCTAAGACTAATATTTATGTCGTATTTTTCACTATGTATCTTAATCAGATTAGAATCGAGCCACGCATAGTTCATGTAGGTCCATGCTGGTTATCATCATAGGGTGAAGACGTGAATTGATTCCAACATGAAAAGAAATATTATAGATGGACTAGGGGATAGGACCCAGGTGTCACTACGTATCTTGATAGGGGTAAGAATCAAGCTACACATAGTTCTTAGAAAATTCCCTATACAGGTTTCATTCATACACACTTAGAATGAAGGGAATTTTTTTCATAGATTGGCTGAAAATTAAATATTTGGGAATCTCTACATATCCCATTGAAATGAGAATCAAGCCATACATAGTTAATTAAAAGACCATTCCCAACACCAATTGGGTTCTGATGTGAGAGAAAAGATCTTTTAGTAAGTTCCAGAATAATGGTTATTCTTATTACATAAGATAGTATGAAAATAAAACCATGTATTATGGAAGAGTATTTTGTATAGATTTAGGTCATATAATGAAATAAATAAAAAATAATTTTTTTATGCCTATAGTTGGGCCCAATATTAGAGATCTGGGCATCACTATGTTTCTCATTAGAATTAGAATCATACCACACAAAGTTCATGAATATGGTATTCCCTATACATATTTGAATCATAAACAGAATGAATGTAAAATTTTTATTTTTTCATGGTTGAGACCAAAATTGAAGATTTGTGCATCTCTACGTATCATGTTTGAATGAGAATCCATCTATAGAGAGTTCTAGAAGAACCATGGAGTTTATCGTCTTACAGTGAGGATGTATGTCACCTGATGAGAAAGAAACATTGTGACTAGACCATGGGATAAAACCCATGTGTCACCATGTATCTTGCCATGGGAAAGAATGAAGAAACATGTAGTCCTTGAAAAGGGGTCCCTATGCAGATCTGATTCAAACATAGAAAGAAATTGGTAACATGTTCCACTAGGGGATAGCAATGATGTGAGTAATGATTGCATATGGAAGCTAACCATTTTTTAAAGATCCAAAAAGAATTCAAATTTATGGTATCTTGGGGTATTTCATAACATTAAATGAAGTTGATATTAACCGTACCATTTAATGTTGCTGGTTGAGGAAAAATGATGTGGTGCAGTTTAACATCATGCAACAAGGAATAAGATGCTATTCATTTGAACTTCATGCATCATGAACGTATATGGTTGCTATGCAGTTTAATTTCTTGCAACTAGGACATAACTTTGTGTGATTACACAGAGTACTTCTTCAAGAATATTGAATTGGTTGGAGTTTTAATATGTTCTCCATCCTTTTATATTAGTGAATAAGCTCCATTAGAGTGGACCTTATGTACGGAATAAGGTCTCTCCCACATTATCTCATGACTTTAAGGCCCCTTTCCTAGTATCATCAGGATCTCGAGGACAAATTCCAATTCTCCTTGAAGAAATTGGTAGACGGAAACTTTCCCATTAAAATTTCATGCTACTCTATTCTGATAGACTTCAAAGTGAAGCAAGGTATGAAATCTCTTTTTGTCTAATCAATTTAGCTCATCAAATCACTTCTATGACTATTCATATGTAGATAACTTATCACATATGGAAACTCATAGTGAAGGAAATTGAATTTCAATATGTAGAAACACTAAAAAATACAGGGTTGACCATGTTGTAGTTTGAGTAGTAGTCTGATAAGTCCAAAAATAATCAAAGATATTATCAGGACAAGGCTTTTTTATACATATCTACTATCTTTTGGAGTATATTTGATTGGATTTTGTGAAAGCCTCTATATATCCATTGGCTATTTCATGGTAATGAGATGAATAGTTGTATTTGATATTGTGCTCCAAATATAGAAACTCTAACTCAACAGAACAAAAATTGGTGTTGTTGTCCCTCATTATGGTATGAGTGACAAAAAATATTGTAATGATATTAGCTTTGAAAAAGATAAAAATGCTTTTGGCCCTCACTTTTTTGAAGGGTATTTCCTTAGCCCATTTGAAGAAGAAATCAGTTGTTATAAGAATATACCGGAACTGCTTAGCCGTAGCTGGGGAATAGGGTCTTATTACAACCATTCCCCATGTAGAAAATGTCTAGGAGTATTTATCTATATGTAAAAACTTTGGGGGATGATGAATGAAGTAGGAATGCATCTTGTATGGATGAAAATTCATAGTGAAATTTGTGCAATCTTGTGGAATTAAAAGGAAAAATTATCCAAACCTTCTAATTTGATTAAAAATCCCATTCAAAGACTAATGAGAACCATAGGCTCATGCGTGTATTTATTTCATAAAAAACATAGTTTTCCCCATCAATTCATCTGAGAAGAATTCCATCGAAACATCATCTATTAATAATCTTCTGGTAATTTGCTCCATCATAAAGAGTGAAATTAACAAATCATCACCAAATATTTTCTCTTTTAATTATATCAGGTGAAAGTATCCCATTTTAGAGATATTATATGATGGGTGTCATATATACCATGGTACGACTTTAGGGTTTGGAAATGGGACTGATATCATGGATTTAATATTTTTTAATTTGGAAAGAAGGTGAAACCACTCGATGATGAGAAATGTTAATGATTTTTTCTTCCTAATTTAGATCTTCCAAGGATGTTGATTCATTTTCCAGTGCATCATCTTGGGAATTTATTAACCACGAGACATAATACAATAAAGGATCTAAGAGAAATTATTCCATTAACACTCTAACATAATCACAGAAGGGAATTAGTTCTTCTTTTCTAATGGTGTAATCCCCATTGATTTGTTTGATTACCAATTCTCAATCAACTTTCAACTCTAGGTAATTCACTGTTACATGGAGTTGTAATTCCATTCCGGAAATGAAATCTTGATGTTATACCTCATTGTGGGTACCACCTTCTGATAATAGAAAGGAATATGGAAACACTTCATTCTCTAGGGATACCAGCACAATTCCTAACCCAACTTTATTGAATTTAGGGGTTTCCATTCTCTTCCCCATTGGACTTGTAGAAGAACCATCAAAGTAAATTTCCCATATTTGGGGACCTTATTGAATAGAGAAGATTTATTCATCTAGAAATTCAGTATTCAACAAGTTCTTTCACAGATGGGTGCTCAGCAAGGAAATCTTCTAAATCATGTCCTTTTAATAATTTCTAAGTAAAAAACTATGTATCAAACTATTTCAGAATAACCACCACCATGCTAGAAGTCCTATAAACATATAACGACTAAGGATAAAGTTTAAAGGGTTATTGTGATATACCAAGTGGACCTCATGATGCTAAAAATAGCATTTCAAATTCTGAACTTCAATGATTAATGCTAGGAATCATTTCTCAATATCTGAATATCAAGTCTGTACATCAAGCATGGTTCAAATGAGATAGTAAAGGATATTTTCATTGCCATAATCTGTATTTTGTGTAAGGAATTTTTACAGTGATTGATCCATGGATGTAACTAAATGTATGAGAGACTTTCTTCAATAGAAGGAATTAGTACCAGTGGTCTCAAGAGATATTTCTTGAGGGTATCAAATACTTTTTGGCAGCCATTGGTTCATTGATATTTGAGCCCCTTCTTCATTAATTTAGCGAAGGGAAAACTATTTTCTATTATATTGTCTAAAAAGAACTAGATATAGGCCGATTATCCTTTAATTCCTCTAAAACAATTCATGTTTCGAGGAGGTGAAATTCCATGTATAGCCTTAGTCTTCTCGAGATCAACTTCTATGCCATGATGGCCTATAACAAAACCGAGAAATTTTCCCAACGTTACCTTCAAAGGGTTCATCTTCAAATTATACTACCAAAACATTCTGAATATGGTATCCAAATTAGTCAAGTGATTATAAAATTGTTTTGAATTAACCACTAGATTATCCACATACCATTCAATGAATTACACCTAGAAAGGTTTCAAAATGTGGTGCATTGCATATTGATATGTTGCACCATCATTCTTCAAGTCAAAGGGAATTACCAAATATCAAAATAAGCCTTGAGGGGATCTGAAAGCTATAGATTCCTCATATTCTGGGGCCATTCGTATTTGGTTATAACCAGATTGTCCATCGAATAAGGGGAGATCATCATAGCTAGCTGTTGTATCAATAAAAAGTTATGAGATTGGAACCAGAAATTCATCATTGGGACAATTACTATTGAGATATATGAAATCAATGAAAAATATGATTTTCACAATTTTCTTTTTCAATGGGACAATATTTTCCAGCCATTTGGGGTATTTAACCTCCATAATAAAGTCATATTTGATAAGCATGTTGACATCAACCTCAATTTTGGAGGCATGAGTTTGGTGCATTCTTCTTGGTGCTTACTTAAATCCCGAATGATCTTTTAGAAAATCCATATGATGGGTGTCCAATTCAGGGTCAAGGAATGGAATTTATTTATAGTTATAAGAAAAAACATCTTAGTGTTTCTTTATAAATGATGTATACACCTCTTTCTATACGGAATTCATGGAAGTACTAATCAGAATGGGGTGTGTATCTTCTTCTATACCTAGATTTATTTCGATGAGTTCATCCATAGTTCCATAATATCTTATTATTCTTCTTCTTCCCCAGGTGTTACCTCTTATGTCTCTTCTTGAAGTGTAGGTGATGATGCAAGACATTCAAAGCTTTAATAGGAGTAAGTATTTGGAAATCCTGAATAAGAGGCAAGTATTTCCTAACCTACATGAGGAAGGGTATTCTTGGAGCATTGAAGGGAAAATTATGGGTTGAGAATCTGTATCCCTATCTTTCTCTATTAATGAAAAAAAATACTTCTACCTTGGTTGAGGAATTAGAAACTTTATGAAGTTTGGTAGATCGAATGAAGACATCTCCATTTAGGATTTCATCCCTATTTGGTAAATCAATAATTTCTCCTCTACTGTCAGGATCAATTTCCACAACTGACATTATTGAATCCACTGAATGAGTGCATGGATTTGGGTCTAACCTTTCAATTGGATTGATAGGTAGCATGTAATATGAACTGATATTCTTGAATGGTTTAGCTAGTATCTTTTCCTGACCATTTGGAGAATTTATTCTTGTTATATCATTTTCCCCAGAATTTGTTCCCTTTGTGTGATAGAACTACACTTTAATATACTGATATTCACATATTTTTAATGGTTCTTTTTCACCATACAATGTAGCAATTTGGGCATTGAAGAAATACTTGAGGCATTGGTGTTATATTAAATGAATGACTAAATATTGATATATCCAAGGCCTTCCAAGAAAAATGTTGGAACTTGTGTCTTTATAGAAAACCATGAAATATGAATTAGATACAAGATCCCCATACTGGGGTCTGAGTATAATTTCTCATAGAGGTTCTTGTTCATTCTTTTCATAACCTTGAAAAATCAAAATGAAGGGAGATAAATTGGATTTAGTGAGACCTAACCAGAGAATTATAAGGATGGGAATGAGGTTTAATCCTATTCCATTATCATTGAAGGATTATTGAATGTATGTATCATTAACCTTTAAATATTAATATAAGGGTTTGATGTTTCCCTGTACAAAATTAACCTCATCTTGGTCCATGAAATATATAACATCATGACATTCAATAGGATCATTATATATATGGTAGACCTTAGCAGTATCAATCTTGGGTTTAAACTATTGAGGACTTGAAAAGCCTCAATAAGTGAATCCTGAATATCTTTTGGCAGATTCAGATCACAAATTATTGATAAATTGGATGGTACATTGTCTAGGTGTTTCAAAAAATTCATACTTGTAGTAAAATGTGTGTTTTTTACAACATGGGGATACAGTTTTTCAGGTGCCTTATAAGTTGATTCTCCGGATGTAGATGGACCACATGTCTGGGAAGAATATGAAAATAATTCTGTTCTTTGTGGATTAGGCTGACTAGTTCTGTCCCCTTGTAGAGAAAGTGGTGGTATAGATAATAATTAGTATTCTGAGATGATCATGTTGGGGTAGACCCTCTCATGTGTGGGATAATTACTTTGTTCTTGCTGATCCCACTAAAGGGCTCTCCCATGAGGTTCTTCACAAAAAAACGGTTTGAGCAAGGGTGTAATTAAAATAATATCTTCAAGAACATACATGTCTTCCCTTGTATCCTCAAACGTGATGTCTTATTCCCCTAGTTCCCTAATCGAGTACAAGGAATCTAAGTTCATAGTTAGAACCATCATTTTCATATTGGTCTATTAAGTGGTCAAAATTAACAAAACTAAAGATCAACTCATCATCTGATGATGATTCTTCATGACAGGTTGATTATTGTTGTGATGTTTGCCATGGAGGTTTCTGTACATTTGAGACATAAGGAATGAAATATTATAATGTCAAAGAAAACATAGGCCTTAAAACAAGATCATCCTCTTATAGGTTCTCTTTATCCTTCGGACCTTGTTTCTTCCTTGAGGATTGGCCTTTGGAGGACAAATCTTTTGATAAAGATGGATTGGTTGTAGCAGAAGTGACAAAAGGCACATTTAGTTGTTTCAGCTCTGTTAATATATTGTAATGAGTTCAATTAATAATTTTTCTGACCATGAAATCATCAAACACATGCATATTATTTCTTTTGACTTTCTTCCAATCAAAATCTTCCTCTGGATCAGTAACGGTAACCCATGCTACATGGGATGATGAAAATTTTAGTTTCACTTGTCCATATTCTTCCATCTTTTGTATGAGATACTTTAAAAAACACTTATGGATGTGGTGACCTAACATTTTATGGAAGGGAGAGTAGTTTGGGAGGTCTAAATCTCCTTCTTTATTAAGTTTCTTTGGCCTTAGAAATTGAAATAAGTTTTTTTCCAAAGTTGAGATGAAATTGCTGGGGACTTGGTCATTTCAAAAAGAATAGACCCTATTTTTCAGCTCCTCGAACTATCTATGCCTTTAATCTTTTTGATCATCTTGACAAGGCAATCATTTCTGCTGATTCTAGGGAGGTCGATCTTTACGTTATGATAAGGGATTTTATGTTGAATATGGTACATGTGCTTTCTTGAGTGTAACTATAGCATCTTATTCTTTTCATGTTCTCCATCCCAAAACTAATAGAAATTCTCAGGATTTTTCTATAGTCTCTGTTATGGAGTTTTCTACCTACTGAGATATCAATGTCATATCTCTAAACACTCTTATGCAATTCATAGGGATTAATGGTTTTTGAAAATCATTATGGATATTTTCAACACAAATGGTCATAAATCCTTCTTCAGGGAGTGTTATATTTAGAATGTATGTTAATCATTTCCATCGAGCAATGTAATATGAACCACTTTCATTCTCTCTTTGTTTGTAGTTCATAAAATTGAAGACTGTTTTCTTTTGTATCATTGATCTAAATTGGAAAAGGAATTTTTGATTTTGGTCTTCCCATCTAGTAATCGATTGAGACTGCAAACATTTATACCAAACAAAGGTTTTCTCCTACTGTGATGGCACAAAACATCTAATATTTAACGCTTCTTGTTGTTGAGAGGTCGCCATCATCAGATCACAACAAGAAATAAAATGCATCAAGTGATAAACTGGATCTCACGAACCGTTAAATAATGTAAATGTGGTATTCAAAAATTTTGTTGGGGGGGGAATCAAATCTACACATTAGGGGTAAGACTTATTTCCTATTCATGCCAGTGCGCTCCATCCTTCCATAGATTCTAATTGATTCATTAATGAATCAAAAAATTTCATTGGAATTTGGGGAATATTTGGATGAGATGTGATCTATATAGTTAAAAAAGATGGAGCTTGAACTAGTGCAGCAACTGGTAGGACCACTGGTGGTGGTGCTGCTGGTATTTTTCTTGGATAACATATGGGTATTGGCCTATAAGGATGAACATTACCCTATTTTGGCAGTTTACCCAATGGAGGGAATTTATTATTCACATAATTAGTTTCAACAAACCCTCTTTGAGGAGGATCTTCTACTAGAAGAAAAAGATAAGGATATGCTTGTAGAGCACGTCTATAAGGAATACTACTTCTAAGTAACACTGCATTGAGTCTTCTTAAATCCTTCATCTCCTCCCCTTTCTAGGAATTTTTTCCTTTAAACGAAATTTATTGACCTTCTCCAAGGGGGGAATGTGAGACAATTTTTGTCCCTTTCCATTCTCCTTGTTAGGTTCCTTGTGAAAAGGAGGATGTGGATTATTTTAGAGAATTTCTTGATTCTGGGAAAACATTTGATTTCTAGTACGAAAACCACTTTTATTCTCTCCAGTGTGAATAATATCAAGAGTAAGAAATTCATCCTCCTACTCCACCAAACTGGACTAATTTTCATAGGGATCCTCCTTTATGGTATTAATGACATTCACTGACGCATAATGAATTGATGGAATTTTATCAGTATCTTTGTGAGATAACCTTATGGTTCATCATCTATGAGACTTCGTTCTCATATTTCTTGGTTCCCTATGAATTTTTTTATGGTTATAAATATGAAGGGAATACTCATATATATCAGTTGTGTGTTAACCTTGTGGATTCTTCCCTAATCAAGAGAAATATTACTTCCACTGAGGAGGGAATTATGGATGTGAAAAGTCCCCCATCCCTACAGGCTGGGGTAGTTCTTTTTCTTCTTATTCAACATTCTAGGATATGTTTGTTGACTCCTAAGGTTGAGTTAAAAATGCCCCCAGACCTACGAGATGGGGTGGTTCTTGAACTATTACGGCTGATATCAGCTCAACTTATCTTCTAATTTTATGAATTCTAGTCCAAACTTTGGTCGGGTGCATTATCCTACACCCACTTAAATTGCATGTTTCAAAAGACCGATGTGCGATTTCAGACATTCTTGTGATCTGATGGCTGAGATCCTCTAAGAGTATATCCTTATCAATGTTTTCATACACTTTATTTCGAAGCATCTCAATATATTTCTCTCTTTGGTGTTGACATTGGTGAAAACTAATCGAGGCCTATTTTTACTAAGAATATCTTGGGACATGAATAGAATATGTTTTTTGTAAACGAACTAGGGGAATAAAATATCATGGGACGACATTTTATGGGATTCGTTGATTTTTCAGTGAAATAAAATGCAAAGAACCATGTGCACCCCATTCTATGATATGAACACTAGATGTGGTTTCCATGATCAATTATGAAAACCTCTTTAATGCATCGAGGCATGAATGTTGAAGGGCCTCCTGTTGCTTCTCAATCCTTGGATGTCAAGAAACCTAGAGAGATTCTATGTCATTTAGGAATTGAAACTCTTTTATTACCTTGACATGACTTTAATATTCATCATATTGGAAATACATTGGATTTCAAATGACAAAGAGTCTTCCATATGTTGAGGCAGATATCATGAATACAATATTCCTCCAACATATCTGGAATGTTGTATTGAGAGGTTTCAACAGGCCAGAACATGACTGTTATTTCACCCTTAGGGTCACGAACTAGCCCAGGTACCCTGGTAACCCGATAACTGAGTCGGCCCTGACATAGCCTGAAGGGAGTTCCCGATCCCCACGGGTCGGCGACTATCACCTGACATCACACAACATGAAAGAGGGAACGATTTTGCCACAAGAATGCGGAAGCAAAAGAAACAAGATAGTATGCAAAACAAAAAAGAAACTCTATTGGGATTATTGTACCAGAATACAAATAGGCATAAAAAGCCCAAAGTACTACTACCCAAGTATTTGAAAAAGGAAAAAAAACAGCCCCATGGTCCCTAAGGACACAACTCACCAAGACCAAATAGCAACAGCTGGATCCACCTCGAAGAGGACCCTTCCCTTTTCTCGATCCTGGAAGAAGAAAGTATACAAACACCCGAAGGAAAAAGTAGGGTGTGAGCCTAAGCCCAGTAGGATACAACCAATTATTCCATAACAGATGTGAAATATAGATTATCCAAAGAAAATAATTCAATTTTCAAATAAATAGGTTTCGAAATTCAAAAGAGTATTTTAATAAAACATGTTATAAATTTTCAAATGATGTAAAAATAAATTTTAACAAATGATTTACAATGATGGAATATTTTTAAAACAATGGATTAAAGATAAAAAATTTATATAAAAAAATTTATATAAATTCAGCAGGCATGTAAAGAAGTTCAAAAGCATTGGCATACATTTATATCTCACATATAAATAAACAAGTGAGCAACATGGTCATCTTCCAAAAGGTACGATAGTATTAACTAGTTATAGGATTCTGCACTCTCTATGTGAACTCATAAAAATGTGTATACACATGTCTTTATGACACTGGCCAAAGGAGACTCATCACCAACCCGTCGGGGATGCGACCTACCGCAAGTATGTTTTAGAACATTGTCGTAGCATAGAGTGTATCCAAATAACTCACTAAATACCTAAGGCTTGCATGCACTCTTACATGATGGGAGAAATATTTTAAGAATTATTAAAATACTATCAATCCCATTATTCCATTTCAAAAATTCCATTTTCCTTCGATTTGAAACCAAAACAGGTTTTATTCAAAACATGCCATTTTCACAAGATAAAACCAATGGGGTTCTATCAAATCATTTTAAGCCATTTTCACCAGTTTCCAGTCCATTCAAAACCAACTCCATCATTACACAATTTATTCCCAAAATTAAATTCAACAATTTAATAGAAATCATTTCCATCAAATCCATAATTTAAATTCAACAATTAAATCGGCCAGTTTCCATAAACACAACCAATTCAATGGAATTGGGGTTTTTCCAAATTTCCATGCCAAAAAACATTTAAAATATCTAAATTCACTAGAATCGAGTTTTTATCATTTTAATTGAATGAAAACTTTAGAAATTGAATTTAAATCAACAATTGAAATAAATCAAGAAAATACAATGTTAATACATTTTGAAAGGGTTGGAACCACCTACCTCGAAGGTTTTGACCAAAACCACAACGGTCGAGAACGCTCAAGAAAATCAGGTTTCTTCTTCAAGAACCCACCTTAGATCACATATACTAGCAAGATCAAGACCAAGTCACATCAAATTTGGTACCACACACATAGATCTACCCATAACAGGCATATATCTAAGAATCCAAGAGAAGAGGAGAAGTAGATCTAAGTCGATTTAAGAAACTGATCAAGAACAATGAAGAACTATCACATACCTCAAGAATCTTGCTTTGATTCACCAAGAAGAGCCTTTGGATTGCCTCCGGAATGATGTGAGAACCTACTATGACCTGAGGAGAAGACAAATCCCAAGTTAGGGCCTCTTACGAGAAAAAACGTGGCACTTAGAGGCAAAACCGAGTGAGATCCACAATTTAAGGATCTCATTTAAGTGGGTGCATGGTTAGTTCGCACGGTTTGACAAACCATGTGCTAGTCGTGCATTAGCTTTTTCCTCGGCCACCCTTCTTGCACAATTTGGCCACATGGTTAGACAAATCGTGCGCTACCCATGCGGAAGATACTGCCTCCAAGACCAACTGCGCATGGTTTGGCCACATAGTTTAGACAACCTGTGCGCCACCCGTGCGATTTCCCCTTTTCCCCAAAACAAAATTTAATGTTATCCCGACTCTCCCAAGTAACTACTCCAAAACAGAGGTACTTAGAAACATCAAAAGTACCTAAAAACGTAACGTGATGTTACAACCTCCCCACTATAAGATCTTTCTATCCCCATAAAGCCTATGAAGAAACCTCCACATCAAAAAGATGAGGCCACCGCTCTCTCATTAGTGCCTCCATTTCCCATGTCTCATGAGAATCATAACCATGTTTCCAAAGTACATGGACCAGAGGTATTTTTCTCCCAAAAAGTACCTTGGTCTCAGAATCAACAACCCTAACTGGTCGTTCAGTAATAGTTAAATCTGGTTCAATCTCAAGATCACTCCCGCTCACAACATGAGATGGATCAGAGAGATACTTTCGCAGCTACGATACATGGACCATGTTATGTATCAATGTCAGCTGTGGTGATAAAGATTGACGATAGTAAACATTCCCTATAAGACCAACAACCTCAAAAGGTCCCACAAAACGAGGAACAAGCTTCCCTTTCCTCCCAAGTTGTCGATGACCTAATCGGGGTGAATCTTTCAAGAACAACGGGTCACCAACTAAGAACTCTAAAGGGTTACAGTGACGATCAGAAAAAAACTTGTACCGACTCGGTGCTGTCAACATTCTCTGATGAATCAACTGGATCTTAGTTGTCGTCTCTTGGACCAAACTCGGTCCTACCAAAGAACTTTCACCAATCTCCGACTAACATAAAGGATATTTACAAGGACAGCCATACAAAGTCTCAAAAGGAGCTATTTTGATCACAAAATAATAAATGTTGTTATAATAAAACTCAACTAGCCCCAGATGATCATCCCAAGGCCCACCAATGTCGAGAACACAAGCACGGATCATATCCTCAAGGATCTGAATAGCTCTCTCTGTCTGGCCATCTGACTGTGGGTGGTTGGCCGTTCTCAAATGGACCTGAGATCCCAGTGCCTCTTGAAGTCCTCTCCAAAAGAGAGAATTTTTCCGAGGACCCCTATCTGAGACTATAGCAGATGGAACTCGGTGAAAAACAACAACTTATTTCACATAGATATTTCCCAACTCTTCAACATTGGTTGTATCTTGAATAGGTATAAAGTTAGCCGACTTGGTCAGTCTATCGATCACAACCCATATCACATTATTCTTTATCTGGGTTTGAGGTAACCCAACCAAAAACCCCGTAGATATTTCATCCCACTTCCACGTAGGGACTGGAAGTGGTTGAAGAAAAACCGAAGGTTTCTGGTGCATGTCTCTCACCTGCTAGCATGTATAGCAACGAGATACAAACTCAGCAATGTCTCATCTCATGCCCGGCCACCATAACTGTCACCGCATGACATAGAACATCTTCATGGTTCATGGGTGCACATCCCATTGAGAGTTATGGAAACCCACCATCACATCCTTCCAACCACTAACGACATAATGTAACAGTTTCGATAACACAGAACACCCTATTTTGAGAACGACCATTGGGTGGCGGTATCCGCACCATAAAGAGAGTCCCTAATGCTATGGAATTCATCTTCCATTGGTTGTTCCTGAAGAATTAACTTGAGGAGAGAATAATTTAACTGAACACTGGCTAAAGAAATTTTGTTCCCCTTCCACTGAACTCCAATATGCAATTGAAAAAAACAGCCATCAAACTCCACTCTTTTAAAGATTCATTCACTGCCTGTGATGGATGTTTCCTACTTAACGCATCTGTAAATACATTCCCTTTTCCCAGGGTACAGTCAATGTCAAAGTCGAGAGATCGCAGGTACTCCACCCAACGCCTTTGGTGGAGATTCAAATATTTTTGAGAGAATATATAACTCAAGCTCTTGTGGTCTGAATACACAGTAAACCTCTCTCCATAAAGGTAATGTCACCAACACTTTAGTGCATACATTAAAGATGCAATTTCAAGTTCATTGGTAGGATAGTTCTTTTCATGATGCTTAAGCTGATGAGATCCATAGGCAACAACATGATTACCTTGTATAAGGACACAACCCATACCTGAACCTCATGCATCACAGAAGTCCACGTAACCTATCCCAACCTCAGGGAGAGTTAACACCGGAACAGTAGTCAAATGACGCTTTAGCTCAACAAAAGAAATCTGAAATTTATCATTCCAGGAAAACGTCACTCCCTTTCGAGTCATAGCAGTCATTGGAGAAGCTAACATTGAGAAGTCTTTAACAAACCGGCAATAATATCCTACTAAGACCAAGAAGCTCCAAATCTCGTAAACATTTCGTGGTTGTTCCCAAGTCATAACAACCTTCACCCTCTTAGGATAAACTGATATTCCTTGTTCTGACACGACATGCTCCTACAATTTCACATCCTGTATCCAGAAATCGCATTTTGAAAGCTTGGAATAAAATAGTGGATTTTTTAGAAGACTCAGAATTGTTCTGAGATGATGCACATGATCCTCCTCGGACATGGAGTAGACCAGAATTTCATCGACAAAGACTACCATGAAAGTATCTAGATACTGATGGAAAACCTTTTTCATCAAAGCCATGAAAACTGCAGGAGCATTTGTTAGGCCTAAGGGCATAACAAGGTACTCATAATGGCCATACCTATTCCAAAAAGAGGTCTTATTAATGTCATATTCTTTTATCCTCAGCTGATGGTAACCAGATCAAAGATCAATTTTTGAAAACCACTTTTCCCCCTTAAATTGATCAAACAAATCATCAATTCATGGTAAAAAATATTTTTTCTTTATTGTAACTCGATTGTGCTTTTGATAATCAACACATAACCGAAGAGAACCATCAACCTTCTTAGCAAAGAGAACATGTGCTGCCCAATGTGACACAATTGGGCGTATAAAACCTTTCTCAAGAAGATCGTCTAACTGATACATTAGTTCTTTTACTTCAACTAGAGCCATTCGGTAAGAGGGAATAGAAACTAGTTGAGTACTAGGTATTAAGTCAATAGAGAAATAAACCTCCCTTACTGGTGTAAAACCAAATAAGTCGTAAGGAAACATGTTGGGAAACTTAGCGACGACTGGAGGAAGATCACCACACATCGAATCACTCTCTAGATCAAAAGAAAACACTGATATAACACTCCCCAACTCTGTATAAGAGGGTCCATCTCTGCTTGACCTTGGATCCCATTCTCCTTGAAAATCTAGAGGCACACCACTGGGTGTAGTAAGGTAGACCCGTTGAAGATAACAATTGATTCAGGCTTTATTAGCACTGAGCCAATCCATCCCAAATATGACGTCAAAATATTTCTTGTCAAGAACCAAGAAAATTCAAGCATAATCAACATCTGAT
Organism: Viscum album; assembly: GCA_963277665.1. Classification (NCBI taxonomy): domain Eukaryota; kingdom Viridiplantae; phylum Streptophyta; class Magnoliopsida; order Santalales; family Viscaceae; genus Viscum; species Viscum album. The sequence goes on along the minus strand of OY728139.1, from coordinate 679,584,841 downwards.
AGAGAGAAGACAGAAGAAGAACTACAGAGACACGTATCTCTCATTGTACCAAGGGGTGTAGTAATATCCATCACACAAGATAGGTAGATTAAGTAGATTAACAAGATGGGTTGAAATAAAAGATTGATATGCACCAGTATCAAAAAGAGTTGTCACTAAATATAAAGCTATAGTAATGGTTCCTCTCACAGTTGCAGGACTTGCATCAGCTACCTCTGGAAACTCTTCCACTACGTGAAGAAGATCCATTCTGGATTCCTATGGCTGGAATCCTTTTGCACATGAAGCATTTGATTTCCCCACAGTTTATGGAGGTGTTGATGATCATGTTCCACTACGTGGAGTAGAGAAGTGTTGGTAGATTCTCTATAAGTTACCTAAACATCCGCAGGAGCTACAATTATTGGGTGCCTCAGTGTAAACCCTCTTAGAATGTCCTGGCTTCCCACATTGATAGAAAGTCAAAGAAGCCCCTCCAAGTGCTACTGGAGGTCTAGGATGACTTTACTATCGAGAAATACCATGAGAAAAGTCATGCTTCCATTTTCCTTTAATGGAACCCACACAGCCACTAGGAGGGAAAATATCCTGCTTCAACCCTAACTATCCTTCCAAGTCCATCTGAACCATCATCGCCCTATCCAGTACATCAACATAAGTGGGTAACTTCAGTAGGAAATCCTGAGAACATATATCTGATCTAAGTCCTAACTCGAATCATCGATCCTTCATCCTCTCATTAGATACAATCTCAGGAGAAAACTATACCAACTTAGAAAAGAGATTTGAGTACTTAGTCACGGTTTTGTTGGCCTGCTCAAGCTTGAAAAACTCAACAGTCTTGGCCAACACCATTGATCCTGGAAAGAACTTGTTAGTGAAAAAAACCCTAAAGTCTTTCCACTCCAAACCCTCATGTTTCTCTGCCGTCACCATTATGTCCCGCCATCTCCTACTTGGTCCCTCCTGTATAAAGGTGGAACACTTCACCTTGATCACATCAGGTGTCTTCAAGAACCCAAACATACATTCAATCTTGCTAAACCATTCCTCAGCATGTTGAGGGTCAGTGGAGCCTTTGAAAAATAGTGGCTTCTAGCATAGGAATTCTTGAGAACGACTTCGTAGAATATCACTATGAGGATCTGTAGCTGGAGCCTGAATAGGAACTAGAGGTGGTACCTATCCTAGAGCTTGGACAGTGTAAACAATCACCTCAACCAGACTCAGATCCACAATAGGACTCGATTGCTGAGATTCAGCAGCAACCTCTTTTTTGATATGATTTCCACGTCTTCTTGGAGGCATGATGCTAAAAAGAATAAAAAGACATAGATTAACACCCAAACTGAGTAACAAGGAAAACTATTCTTAAAATAAGGGATAACAAGATTTGGATTCCACTCTATCCAAATAAAAACAGGGAAAATACTAGAACTAATCCAGAATTTGTATTTCCCTAACCAACCCTAGTGACTTAAGGTTCATTGTGGTGAGAGCTGGCTAGACACTCAATCACAACTACCTCCCAAGTCTCAAAATGAATACTCATATGCATATTGTCATTAAGTCAAGATGCTTAACCTGCCCTATAATACCACTTTGTCACGAACCAGCTTGGGTACCCTAGTAACCTGATAACCGAGTCGGCCCTGACATATCCCGAAGGGCATTACCGATCCCCACGGGTTGGTGAATAGCACATAGAATCACACAACATGCAAGAGGGAATGATTTTTCCTCAAGAATGCGGAAGTAAAAGAAACAAGACAGTATACAATACAAAAATAAACTCCACTGGAAGTATTGTACCGAAATACAAATAGGGATAAAAAGCCCAAAGTACTACAACCCAAGTATTAAAAAAAGGGAAAAAACATCCCCAAGGTCCCTAAGGATACAACTCACCAATACCAAAGATCAACAGCTGGATCCACCTCCAAGAGGACCCTTCCCTTTGCTCGATCCTAGAAGAAGAAAGTATATAAACACCCAAAGGAAAAATTAGGGTGTGAGCCTAAGCCCAGTAGGATTCCACCAATGATTCCGAAACATATGTCAAATATATAATATCCAAAGAAAAGGTTTCAAATTTCAAATAAAAAGGTTTGGCAATTCATAAGAATATTTTAACAAAACATGTTATACATTTTTAGATGATGGAAAAATCAATTTAAGCAAAGGATTTACAATGATGGAATATTTATAAAACAATGGATTAAGAAAAAAATTTATATAAAATTGTTTATATAAATTCAGCAGGCATGTAAGGTAGTTAAAAATCATTGGCATACATTTATATCTCACATATAAATAAACAAGCGAGCAACATGGTCATCTTCCAAATGGTACGATAGTATTAACTATTTATAGGTTTTTGCACTCTCTATGCGAACTCAGCAAAATTTGTATACACACATCCCTATGACACTAGACAAAGGAGACTTGTCACAAACCCATCGGGGATGTGACCCACTGCAATTACGTTTTAGAATTTTTTCATAGCATAGAATGTATCAAAATAACTCACTAACTACCTAAGGCTTGCATGCGCTCTTACATGATGGGTGAACTATTTTAAGAATGCTTAAAATATGATCAATCTCATTCTTCCATTTCAAAAGTGCCAATTTCATTCCATTTGAAACCAAAACATGTTTTATTCAAAACATACCTTTTTCACAAGATAAAACCAATGGGTTTCTATCAAATCATTTTAAGCCATTTTCACCTGTTTGAAATCCATTGAAAACCAATTCCATCATTACACAATTTATTCCCACAATTAAATTCAAAAATTTAATTGAAATAATTTCAATCAAATCCATAATTTAAATTCAACAATTTAAATCGTCCAGTTTCCATAAACACACCCAATTCAACGGAATTGGGGTTTTTCAAAATTTCCATTCCAAAACCATTTCAAATATCTCGATTCACTAGAATCGAGTTTTTATCAATTTAATTTATAGAAAACATGATCAATTGAATTTCAATCAAAAATTGAAATAAATCAAGAAAATACAATGTTAAAAAATTTGGAAATTTGGGACGGAACCACCTACCTCGAAGGTTTTGACCAAAACCACAACGGTCGAGAACACTCAAGAAAACCGGTTTGCTTCTTCAAGAACCGGCCTTATATCTATTCTCCTAGTAATATCAAGACCAAATATCATCAAATTTGGCACCACCCAATTAGATCTACCCATAACGGGCGTAGATCTAAGAAACTGAGAGAATAGGAGAAGTAGATCTAAGTAGATCTAAGAAACCGATCAAGAACGTTGAAGAACGATCACATACCTAAAGAATATGTCTTCAATTCACCAAGAGGATCTTTTGGATCCCCTCCAGAATGATGGGATAACCTTATATGACCTTAGTAGAAGAAAAATCCAAAGTTAGGGCCGCTTAGGAGAAAAAACGAGGCACATAGAGGCAAAACCGAGTGACATCCACAATTTAAGGATCTCATTTAAGTGGCTGCACAGTTAGTTCACACGATTTGGAAAACCGTGTGCTAGCCATGCGTTAGATTTTGCCTCATCCACCCTTCTCGCATGGTGTGTCCACACAATTATACAAACCATGTGCTCCCTGTGCCGAAGCAACTGCCTCTAAGACCAACTGCGCACAGTTTGGACCCCTTTTCCCCAAAACAACATTTAATGTTCTTCCAACTCTTCGAAGTCACTAATCCAAAACAGAGGAACTTAGAAAAATCAAAATTACCTGAAAACATAATGTGATGTTACACTTAGCAAGTTGTTTTCTCATATTAATCATATCCTCTACAGATTTTTTCTAGAGGTTTCTTAACATGGTCTGAACAGAGTGGATGCTTTTGGATAGCTTTATCATAAGTAATCATATAAGTTAGTGTTTCCTCTACTAAATTAGAAGGAAAATGACCCCAAGGAGGTTCTGAGAATGACCATCACCTCCGGTTGTCTTTTCATTGAGAATGTATTTCACCTGCTAGTAACAAGGAATCATACATGACTAGACTTATGTTTTCAAGTGCCCCAAGATAAGAGGGATTTCTCATCACTACTTTTTCAGATGGAGAATTTTCCTAACAATGAGAAACACTACTATGGAGAGAACATTCAAAGCGAATTCCATCGTGGGTAGGACCATTAGTGTGGATTATAGAAAGTGTTAAATCCTATTTCTCCTTGCTCTTTTGGTTACATGGAGGGTTTTCATGGATCTCATCCAGAGATAGGTTTTCGAGATTGACCAAATTGTTATGAAGAAAGCCTTCATGATGAAGTGTTTGATGATAAACATTAAAATTACTACTACTACTACTCAAATAATTTGGTAATGGGAATTAGGATCTTGATTTATAATAGATAAATGTCTGAGGGATTCAAGAACATCAACATTAATAGGATCTATATCATAGATCGAATCTTGATTCTCAAAATTTTCATGGTGAGAATTCTTTTTATATGCCTTCTTACAGGTAGTTGGGGCCACATTCTAGGAAAATTGGTTATCGTGAGAAGGTTTATATGCCTATATTGGAGTGGATTTCATAATATACTGATTATCTATAATTGGAACAAGTACATGTGCTCGATCTGATAGTCTGTATGATATGGGGAAGTATTCCATATAACCCCCATTGACTGAAACGGAGGTGTGTATTTTCTCTACGATGGTATTTTTATGAGTCATCCTCGATATGGGGATAGAATTATGTGTTTGTCCCTCTCATACTGTGGAATTTGTCATTATGATATTCAGGAAAGTATCAAGAATATGGTAAGGGAATTGCATCTTCTCATTCACCATTTTTAAAATGTGCTTGGTGAATTTAGCTTTCGGAATGGAAATATTTGTCCATTCAATATCAGGAGTGGGTGTATGTACCTGATCATGTCCTCCCTTTCCTATAATTGGATATTGAAAGTACTCATGCATGGGGGAATAGAGTTGATTTTTCCGAAGGTTTGTCGTCGGAGCATTTCAGCCGACATCCCCGGGTGCTTCCAAATGAGACTGTTGGTAATCATAATGGATGATGGAAAGTGTTTGTTCCTTTTGGATAATTTTAGATATATTTCGTTGGTGGAATTCCTTGAATGAATCTAGATGATTCTATTGGATGATTAAATTAAGGGGATGGGTGTATGTGCACGTTCTATGTTTTCTAGTAATATGGATTAATGGACTTCTTCGGAGGGGTCAAAGGTAAAATAACTACTCCTTGTCGGCCATTTTTTGTACCTGATGGTTCGTATTGTGTGCCTGGGTTTGAGGGACCTTGGCTGAAAACCCGAATATAACACTCTCATCATGTTGAGGGTTTCCTGTTGCACAATGTTAGAAGTAGTGAATGTTGGAAGGAGCCCTTGGAAAGGACCCCCATGCCTTCGGAACGAGGCCATCGGTGGCCTATTGGTCAACCACTCTAGAATAGGGGAAGGATTGGTGATTACATTCATGGGATAAACTCTCAAAATGGTTAAAGAAATTTTATGGTACCATATTTTTCTACAACATCAGTCATCATTGAACGGATGGTCGAGGGTTATTCTTGATTGGGAGGGCCTATCAGGCTACATCCAAGGTCGGGGTTGTACCTTGTTGATGATACTCTCAGAACAATGCATTGTAGACCCAGTGTTGAAGACATTGATTTAGTGATGACTTCCTTCGAATGGACAAGGATCCATCGTGAGTAGCATCTGAGGCATTCACTTGTGCATACTTGAAGGAAGCCATTTGGAATAAAGGGTGTTAGTGAAAAAAAATTTCTGGATTATATGACAAATAAAAACAATAAACTCTAGTAAAGAAACATCTTTTAGATGAACACATGTGTGATTGAATCCCATGTTTGGCCCTCGTTTATCAATTAATAGGGACCTAACAAATGGGTAACACTATAATATTTTTTAAATATCGACATCAAGTTCACTATCTTTTATTTCCCCCAGAATGTGTGTTCATGTTATGAATCACTATTTAAAGGTGGTTTCAAACAATTTTTTTATGGACCCAGAAAAACCAAATGGATCTATATCTAAAGGGGACCTGCTTTCCAAAGTTAGGTGATTTTTTAGTGTTTTGACCCACAATACTTAATAACTCACATTGGTCAAGTGGATGGGAAGTTGGGCTCATTACACCATTTTTGGGGAAATTATTGCCTACTCTGGGACTCACATATAGATTTATTATATGTTCATGAATCCTTATTAATTTACCAAGTGTAATTTAGGTTTACATGGAAATTTTAAATAAATTATAGGTAGTATAGAAATTATAATTATTTGTATGTATTTGAGGTTCTTCCTTAATGGAGATATCTGTATGTATTTGAGGTTATCCATCAATGGTATCCTCTCATATACTACTTAGTGATTATTTGGTTATTATTACGAGAATGATAGTTTTTAATCGACTTAGTAGGGAAATATTGAATTTATCATCACCCAAGGAGATGAAAGTTGTTTTGATATTGATATTGAACCCATAAATAAGATTCCTACATATCCTTGTGAAATGAATCATAACCCACTTAGTTTGGTGATGATTAATGAGACACATAATACCTTTTAAGGTCAGTTGATATGGAGCTAATCATATAGTTTAACGTCATGTGGTAAGGAAATCTTCGAGGATGTTTCCTAGTTAATGTTTGGTGAGAGACTTATACCGATGATTTCCAAGGAACTTGGAAAGGATATGATTTTCCAAGTTGGATTAGACCCTACTAGAAATATGGACTAGAGAAAACAGGATTTATTTAGAGTGTTGGGTTTGAACCATATGGATACATTCTACATATCCCATTTTTATGGGAATAAAATCCCACATAGTTTGGTAAGCCTCACATGTGAGTATGTCCCTTTGAGAGAAATTTGTTGGGGCATACTCCTAAAGAGGATGTCCTTGTAACAGGGTCCTTGAGAGATGTCTTGACTAATGTAGATTCAATGGGGATATAATTATAGACGTATTCCTTAGTAGGATGCCTTAAATATGGTAATTAGGGTTGGACTCCTATGGAGGATTTCCATTGAGATCGATCTCTGGGTGAAGGCTTCTTATGTGTCCCAATTATGGTGGGAATCAGAGTTCTCTTAGTTAAGGATATGATGTGGATTGTGTGGATGGGCGATTATCATAAATATCTATGCCCACCTGAGTGACTCTCACTATGAGAAATAAGAAGATGTTAAAGATTAAACAAACCACACACTTTCTCCTCCAATGATGGTAGAGGTTGGGCCTACGGTGAAAGAATCCTAAGCGATGGTGGATGAGGGAACGGAGCAATGAAGCCTTCAATGTTAAATGAATGTAAATATCATTGAATCCGGTCCAAAAGGATAGGGTCTTACTCTAAGAGGGATTCCCAAATATTGTTCGCAAAGTGGAATGAGGATATCATTCCTTGTGTCAAAAGGAAATAAAAATGTGAACCGTAGCTTCCCTTCTAGAAACTAGAGGTTTTGGGTCTTAGAGGCAAGGGGGGAGTGGCCTAAACCCTAATTCATCAAATTGGGAACCTCCCAACACTATCTCTATGGTAAGGGTCCATGTGATTGTAGATATAGATAACTACAGATACCCCAAGGATATTGAATCCCTTATTAATCAAATATAAAGACCCGACCTTAAAACATTACTTAATCTAGAATTTTAGTGAAGAACAGACATTATTCCACAATGATGATCTTTTCGAGTTTATATTTTTAGAGAATCAGGATATCTTACATACATAACACACCACATTCATAAAAATATAATTCTACTAAAAACTTTATCTATTTTTTATCAAAATATAAAACATTAATCATTAAAACATGATTTCTTTGACAACACTCCATATCATTCATAATGACTCACTTCTTTCTCTTACCCATCCTTATATATAATGAAAAAAATTTTAAAATATAAGTATTAGTTCAAAACTCAATAAAGGATATAAAGAAAGAAATTATTAGTCAAGTGATAACATAAAAACCAATAAAACCCAAAAAAATAAAAACTCATACACATAGAAACATCGTGTAGTTTTCATGGGACATATTTACCATATCAATATTATATTCACCCTTACACGTGGAATAATAATTCGGTCAACTTCCACCTCTAGAGGACCCAATTCATTGGAGAGCTTTAATGGGGATCACCCGTAATATATTGAGCTATAATGGGCTCAACCCAATATATCAAGAGATATAATGGGATCAACCCCAAATAAATAATTTCCAAGGAATATATCATGAATAAAACACTTCATAACTCATTTACAACCTTGAGTAAAAAAACAATCACAATTTCAAATACCATTTTTTCATATCAAATAGTTTTATAATAGAAACATGGAACACACAATAATGAAATAATATTATTCAAAAACAATTATGAAAACATATAATTGAGATATTATAGAAATAAATCATCATACAATCATATGATAACACTAATTATTTTAAGAAAAATAACAATCTCTTTGTATTTCTTAATGGAAACTTTTAAAAGGATTTAGGAGGGAAATTATTTACAAATACCTTAACATTGAAGAGGGAATTGATTAAAAGAAGGGATTATGTATATATACTATAATTACACATAATAAAACACAATATAATAAAATTACATTTTTCAAGTCGTATCATCATGATAAGAACCACTGAAGTTGAAGGTTAACCCAAAGAATGAAAATTGGGTTTAGAATCCACTTATGAAATTTCATCATGGTAATGGATGTACATGAGAGGGATTAATGAGATATAAATAGGGTATAACATATATATAATAAGGGAATTATGTTGGAGTTTGGAAAACATACACCACCATTAGGAATTAAAAATTAAATAGCATAACATAGGGGTGATTCTTGAATAATAGTGAGAAAGATAGGATCCCATACCTCGGGTTTGACTACCATAAAATGTGTTTAAACCTATTATATAATGGTTAAAATAGAGTAAATAATATTTTAATGAAACATATTCATGTTTATGACACATTTAATGATCATTTTATAACATCATTCTACCCATTCATTAATAATATTTTGTTAATTCCATTGTTTCGGGTGCATGCATTACATGGTTTCCATGAACTCTTCGTAATGGATTTTCATGTCGGTAGTAAGAGAAACTATATAATTGGAATGAAATGATATTTTAATGTATCCTTAACATTAAATCATTCAATTTATCATTTCGAATTCTGATATGAGGATTATTCATTAGTTAAAACATTAATGATGTTCGTTTAGATTATTTTGGTGGTTCTTTGATAATCACAAACTCATTTTTTATGTACATTAATATCAAAAGTAAAAAATGATTATATAACCATAAATAAGATATAATACATAAATTATAATTTGGATCAACCGTAATAATGGTTTCCTGACTAGTCTTGAAGGAAGTAATAGAAATAGAAATCACATCATCCACGATATCGGTAAATCGATACGTCACGAACAATGTTTTATTTTCTAGAATAAGTGTAAGAGAAGAAGAAATGTAATGGTTAATCATCCATAAACATGATTATATCCATAATATATAATATATTGGATCCTTAAAGCCTCATTTATAAGGGTAGGTGAGTAAAGAATAAGAATAAAGAAGAAAATTAGAAGGAAAAAAAGAAAATAAAAGAGGATGTTTACCTCTTGATCTCTTCTCCTTGAGATATTTCGTAAGGCCCTTGGTTTTTTCCTTTTGGTGATATCATAAGGTCTTAGAGGTGGGTAAGGGCCTTGAGAAAAGTATAAGGTAGAAATTAGGAAAGGCTCGTGTCTTGAGATTTGTGGGATGAAGAGGGGGGAAATGTGCGGTATTTATATGGAGGAGAGGGGGAGTTTCCCCTTATTTTAATCATTATTTTATTATTTTTCAACAAGAATAGAAATAGTTATGATTATAAGACAAAAAATAGTATTAAGTGCATGGTAGATCTATATAAGCGTGCTTACATTGGAAAAAAATCATCCATGACTCCATAATTCAAGTATTCCTCTTAATTTTTAAATTGTCGTATTTCATTATTCATAAAAAAGTCAAGTATTCCAAAAATTTAAAAAAAAATTCACAACAACCATATTTTGATTTGTAGAATAAAAAAATGAACTCCATTTTATCAAAATAATTTTCTAAATATTATAAATTTAGTTTTTAAATAAAATAATATTTTATTCAATAATAATAATTTTAAAACATTTATATACTTATTTCAAGATATGAGTATATCATAATTTTAATTAAATATTATATATATACTATCATAGATGATGTTACTATTCATAAAGGTATTCTACTATTCATAAGGGAAATATTACTATTCATAAGGGTATGTTACTAATCACTAAAAAATTAGTTGGTCATATAAGACTCTAAATAACTTACTGATTGAAACTGTGTATGTCCATTTTTTGAAATAAAAAACACAGAATTGGGAAAATTAAGGTGAATTATAATTATATTATAATTACCTCAGTTGATACATTCTCCCCACGTTCTAGACATTTCATCCATAAAATTTTTATTTACGTACTAAACAATGGAATATCCCTTTATCTCATATCATTTTCAGATTCCCATGTTACTTTTTCAACCATGTTGTTTTTCCACAAAACCTTTACGTAGTGGATTAACATATTATGCAATACTTTCTCTCTAAAATCAAGAATAGGGACTTAATAAGAAAGGTTATCTTCCAGATAAACTAGTTCTAGGCTCAAAACATGAGATGAATATGACACATACTTTCTCAACATCAAAATTTGACAAAGATTGTGTACTAGAGATAAAATCGTAGGCAATGCTACTGGGTATGAAACTAGTCCAAATTTATCCATGATTTAAAAAGGGATGATGAACCATTGGCTTATATTTCCTTTATTACCAAAATTCATCACACATTTACAAGGAGAGATTTTAAGGAAAACAAAGTCACCTTCCTCGAAAGAGAAGTCTTTACTTTTGGTATCTGCATAACTTTCCTACCCACTCTGAGCTGTCCTCATGTATTGTTGGATTATATTAACTTTATCATCCACTTCCTATACTAATTATAGCCCCCATCAACTTTTTTACATAGACTTCATCCTAAAATAATAGAGTCTAAAACTTCTTCCCATACATTTCCTCAAACGGTGCCATCTCTATACTGGAATGAAAACTGTTATTAAAAGAAAACACAACTAAAAAACATGTTGATCCCAAATTCCTTGGTAATCCATTTAACAAGCTCAAATAATATCCTCCAAATTCTTAATTTTTCTTTCTGACTACCCATATGATTGATGATGGAAAACAGATTTGAAATTTATTTTTTTTTCACATTGCCTTTTGAAGGCCTTTCCAAAAGATAGAAGTGAACTTGGGATTACGGCTAGCTACAATAGAGAGAGGAACTCCATGCACCCTGACAATATCTTTAAGGTACAATTGAAAAATATGATCTAACGATAGAGTGTCTAGTATAGGAATGAAATGTGTAGATTTATTCAGCCGATCAATGATAACCCAAATTTCATTGTAACCTCAAGAGGTATTTGGAATTCCAACCGAAAATTCCAGGGATATATTTTTCCTTTACCATTATGGAACTGGAAAAGACTAAAGAATCCCCTTTGGCAACTGCCTCTATGGTTTAACAGGATTAAAAGTCAAACATTTCATAGTAAAATCTGAAATATCTCTTTTTCATCCATCCCACCAATAATAATCTTGAAGGTCACTATACATCTTTGTACTGCTATGATGAATAGAAAATGGAGAACTATGAGCCTCACATAACAATTATTTATTTAGTTTGGAATCAAAAGGTACACCCAATCTCTTTAAAAATGTCAGAACACAATCACCTACAACATTAAATTTAGCTAATTTACCTTTCTTGACTAGTTATACTTTTTCTATATCTCACTATCATCCTTTTTCAGTTTCTAGATTTTCTCTGAGAGAGATGACTTCGATAACACCTGAAAAAATAGAGGAATTTCCTACAACAATGAATTCCTATAAAAAATTAATCAAATCATCAATCAAGGGGTCATGTTCCAGACGTAACATGGTTAATGATGCATTATTCTTTCTACTCAAAGCATCTTACACATTGTTTTATTTTCCTGGATGGTAATTGACTGAGAAATCATAATCCATTATTAGTTAAAGACATCCTCTCTCCCTCAAGGTAAATTATTTTTGAGTGAATATATACTTAAAACGTTTATAGTCAGTATATATTTCACATTTGTCTATATATAAATAATTCCACCAAATTTTTAAAGAAAAAACCATAGCTACTTATTCCAAATCATGTGTAGGGTAATTAAACTTATGAGGTTTCAAATGATATTATAACGAACCATACTTTACATACATGGATATTACGTCAAAATTGAAGCATAATTATTACAACATATAACAAAACCATGAAAGGACTATATAGGTATAGTGTATTTAGAACTGGGAAACATAAACAACTGGTTCATAAAGCATCTACATTGCCTCCCATTTATTTCATCATATCTAGAGTCACTTTTGGCATATCCTACTTAATAACCTAATTCCTCACCTGGGGAAAGAAAACATACAAAAGGGTGAGCTCAAATGCTTAGTAAGTGTATACAAAAGGAAAAAAACAATCACATCATCTTCATAATAACATAACATTTTGAAAATATTAACCTGCAAAAGAAATCATAATTTCATAACATGGGATAAATCATAGTAGTGAAATGTAATCCCAATAATCATAACGTAAAACATGAAACTTTGTGTCATACAAACATAATCATATAGAATCATTTCATAGTAGTCAAGACTCATTTCTAAGACTATCTTAGAGGACAAAGTCCATTTCTGAACCGAGTTCACTCCTCGTTTCAGTCCTGTTTAACTGAACCGGATTAACCTGCCATTCCAACCATGTCTATCTCATGAGATATAAATCTTTACCCTATGAATTGGAGGGAGATATAGGTCCCATCCATCTCATAATGATACCATTCTTATGTGTGCCACAAAATCATAAATCATATATCATTTCATAACCCATGTAATAAAAATGGGATTCTTAAACATCGTGACATCATAAAACAATTCCTATAAGATAAATGAATTCTTAAAAATAATTCCATCACAACATAATCAAATCAATGTAATAATAGGGATAGAAACAGAACCATATATTATCATAGACGGAAAATAATTTTGATAAAACACTTGAACTCCATTTTTGAGGAAAATATCCTTTCTACTTCAAAAACATATTTCCTTTCTTAACATGTCATACAATTTTAAACTAAAAGAAGTTGATTAAAAATAAACTTAAAAACCTGTAAAGGATGCTTCTTGGAAATAATGTTTTAAAAATCCATTCATTCTGTATAATTTTAAAAAAACTTTCTTCTCGTAATTTTGTCAAAAAATTCAAAAAGTACCTCGTACGAAAAATGACAAAAGATTCCTTTCATATCTTTTACTAAAAACTCACCGAAGGGTAAAATTGGATTTAAAAAATTGTAGGAGGATATAAATAGTATCACATATTGGGGAAACATGGATGTGGATGATAAATATTCTCCAGTAAATTCTGAAGTATAAACAATCTCGGATAAAAATTGAGATTGGGAGATTGTCCCTTACCTTAGGTCTGATTTGCTTCGTAAGTGTCTGAACCTCCTCTTCTTTGAAGCGCCTCTTTGAGACCTCCTTTTAGGGCACTAAAATTGGTCTTTGAAGAATCTCATGACCTCTAGGATGTTTCTAGGGAAGTTTAGAGGAGAAATTGGCAGGGTTTGGCCGATCTTGAAGGCTCAAAGTGGTGTGAGGAGGAGAGGGAGGAGGTGCCCTTTTATAAGGGAAGAGAGGGGCACATTAGGATAAACTAAAAATATTATTTTATTATAAAGTCATATTCGTTTTTTAATAGCTCCAAATTGATTTATTTAGAAGCTAAGGTGGGTATGGTTCGAAATACCCTCATCCAAAAGAATTTAGACAAGTTTAGGTTTCTATTTTAACCTTATCATTTAGATTTAACTTTAAGTTAGATAATTTAACTTTTACCGTGTCTTCTTGTTTTCTTACACTATAAGGTTAATAAACATACTATAACAATCCAAACGAACCCCAAGTTGTTTATTATTAATATATATAACCTTATCTAAGTCATTTTTCCAATCCTTAGATTTTTAGGAATAAAATAACAATTAATAATATAATATTTTTTTTAAAAACTATTTTATGTCAATTTTGACACTATTTGGTAATTGATTTTTGTGAAAATCAAAGCAGAAAGATTAGTTCGAAAAAAGTTATTTAAATCAATACTAACATGGCATATTAACATATAAAATTAATAGAATTCATAAAAAGTCTCAAATTTCATTTATTTGGGTATTTATAACATCAATTATGTCAATATTTCATTAAAAAGATAATTACTGCATCATCATTGTGTCATACATAAATTAAATTATTCAATGTCTAAAAATTAAAAATAAAATACCATTATGTAGGAAACCATTTTATCTTTCTGATTAATATTTATATTCGAATTTATCTTATTTATAACCCTATATAAAAATGATTTAGTTATTAAACTTTAATTTTAACTATTTTAACCCTTCCTTAAATAAATTAAAAATAAATGTCCTAATCTAATCCATGTGGGCCTAAATGGTCATATTTTATTCCTATGGTTTTTTTTGGTCGATTTACACTTATCCAATAGAATTAGTACATGTTTTAAGGTAATAACAATAACATTTTTACCCTTAATTCCCCTATTTACTTTTAACCGTGGTAAAAAAAAGTAAAAAGTTACTATTCACCAAAAATTATTTTCATCTCATTGAACCACATTTTAGTCCTTGATATTAACCGTGTCTCTCAGATTTTCGAAATTCCAGTCACAGAAGCGGTAAAATTAAGTTTTATGTAAATTTGTAAATTCTCCAAGGAGGTGGGTAAAAGACGGTGAAAAGTCCAATAAAATTTTTATATATCTAAAATTATTATAAAATTACTCCAATGAATTACTTTGAACTTATAATGGTATTATGTATCTATTTTTACCTAAAATAAATTTAAATAAAATAAATAATTATTTAAATAAAAAGTTGGTGTTTAAATAGTAACCTAGTGTTTTCACTATTTATCAAAAATTGAAAGTTTTCATAAAAATACCAAAATTTCACCCTAGGCTAATTTGGATATTCCGAATCCAAAAATGAAGTCCATTTTTAAAAATAAAATTTACAAAATTTCAAAAAGTGGGTATTATTATTCATAACGGCTAGTTTTGATAATATTTTAATAGCATATTGTTGTTTAGTGAAACTCGGTATTGCGTATGACGCAAGATGTCCATGAAGGTCATGATTGCGTGTAAATCAAGCCAAGATAGTGTTGTGTGTAGTGAAATATTCCTTTGATGATGTATATAACAAAAAAAAATCTTCTTATAAAAGTCTTGGGTGTTACATTCTACTCCCCTTAAAATGAATTTCACCCTCGAAATTCGTCACTTTGTAACAAAAAGATGAGGATACCTCTCCATCATCATTCCTCTAGCTCCCATGTAGCTTCTTTTAATTGGTGGTTCCTCCATAAAACTTTCACCAAGCGAGTGGTCTTGTTCCGTAGGACTTTTTCACTATGATCCAGAATCTCTATCGGCTGTTCTTCATAAGAATGATCTTGCTCCAGCAGTACAACTTCTGAGCTGAGTACATGTGAAGGATCAGGTATGTACTTTTTCAAGGGAGATACATGGAACACATCGTGACCTTGGGAGAGATTCGGTGGAAGCGCCAATCGGTAAGCTACCTTCCCAACACGATCCAGTATTTCGAAAGGACCGATATACCTAGGGCTCACCTTCCCCTTCCTTCCAAATATCATTACTCTCTTCCAAGGAGATATTCATAAGAACACTTTATCTCCCACTTCAAACTCTAGGTATTTTATTCAGTTGACGGCATAACTTTTTTTGTCGACTCTGAGATGCTGTTATGTGTTGTTGAATAGATCAGATCTTTTCTGCCATTTCATCAACAAGATCAGGTCCTAATAGCTTTCTTTCCCCAACTTCATCCCAGCAAGTTGGAGTCCTGTATTTCTTTCCATAGAGAGATTCATAAGGAGCCATCTCAATACTGGATTGAAAGCTATTATTATAAGTAAATTCCACCAAAGGTAGGTGTTGATCCCAACCAACTTTGAAATCCATAGAGCATGCTCTCAACATATCTTCTAGAGGATGAATTGTCCTCTCAGACTGACCGTCTGTCTGAAGATGATAAGCAGTGCTGAAACTCAACTCTGTATCCCGAGTATGCTGAAGACTTTTCCAGAACTTTGAGGTAAACCTTGGATCCCTATTAGATATAATGGAAAGTGGTAATCCATGAAATCTTACCACTTCCTTTACATATATCTTGGAAATCTGATCGAGAGAGAAGTCTTCTCTAATAGAAATAAAGTGTGCAGACTTTGTAAGACGATCAACTATGACCCAGATAACATTATTTCCTTTGGATGTTTTAGGAAGTCCGGTGACAAAGTCCATAGTGATGTTTTCCCATTTCGATTCGGGTATGGGTAATGGTTGTAACATCCCCTTAGACTTCTGTCTCTCAACTTTAACTTGCTGACAAACCAAGCATCGAGAGTCATATTCAGCAACATCTCTTTTCATGAAATCCCACCAGAAGTACTCTTTTAGGTCCTTATACATCTTCATGCTTCCAGGATGAATAGAGAATGAAGAACTATGAGCCTCATCCAGAAGATCCTTCTTTAATTCGGGGATTGGAGGAACACAAACCCGATTCCTGAACTTTATTATCCCATCACAATCAAGGTTTAATTCAGGAACATTTCTCACCTTCTTTTGTAAATCTACATCTTCTTTCTATGCCTCTTTAATCTTCACATGAATATATGGTTGAAAATTCATTTGAGAAAGATACAATTTTCCCCTTCCATTATAATTCCACGATCCATCCTTTGTAAATCCATAAATATTGGATCTTTTGTGATCCTCATCATGGATAAACTAGCATGGTCTTGGCGACTTAATGCGTCTACCACCTTATTTGCTTTCCCAGGGTGGTAATGAATTGAGCAGTCGTAATGCATAATCAGCTCCAACCATCTTCTTTGGCGCATATTCAGTTCCTTTTGTGTGAAAATATACTTTAAACTTTTATGATCAGTATAAATATCACACATTTCTCTATAAAGATAATGCCTCCAAATCTTTAATGCAAAGATTACCGCAGATAACTCCAAATCATGTGTTGGGTAATTTTTCTCATGGATTTTCAACTATCGTGAGGCATAAGCTATCACCATATCATTTCTTATAAGAACACACCCCATCCCCTTCATGGATGCATCACTGTAGATCACAAACCTTTCTCCACTACAAGGCAGTGTGAGCACAGGTGCACCGGATAACCTTCTTTTCAACTCCTTGAAATTCTCTTCACATTCCTTCGTCCATGCGAACTTAACTACTTTTCGAGTCAACCTGGTGAGTGGATTAGATAATTGTGAAAAATCTTTCACAAAAAATCAATAATAACCAGCCAAACCAGGAAAAATTCGGATCTCGATTACTGTTATTGGTCTTGACCTTCTTTCGATAACCACTAGTTTTGCTGGATTCACAGATATCCCCTCTTTTGAGATTATGTGACCCAAAAATGAAACTTTTTTATGCCAAAATTCACACTTGGTAAATTTGTCATAAAGCTTCTCCTTTCTCAGGGTCTTCAATATAATTCTCAAGTGATCTTCATGTTCTTCCTTTCTCTTTGAATAGACAAGAATATCATCTATAAATACTACCACAAACTGATCAAGATAGTCTCTAAAGGCTCTATTCATCATATCGATGAAGATAGTAGGGGCATTAGTAAGACCAAATGGAATCACTATAAATTCATAGTGTCCATACCTTCTAAGGAAAACCGTTTTTGCATATCCTCCCTTTTGAACCTTAATTGATGATACCATGAACGAAGATCAATCTTAGAAAAGTATTGAGCTTCGCGTAGTTGGTCAAATAAGTCATCAATGCGTGGGAGAGGATATTTGTTCTTGATAGTGATCTTGTTAAGTTCTAGATAATAAATACAGAGTCTCATTGATCCATCTTTTTTCTTAACAAATAGTACTGGTGCTCCCCAAGATGACACACTTGGGCGTATGAATCCCTTATAAAGATTCTCTTGGAGTTTCTTCTTCAATTCCTACAACTCAATTGGGGACATTCTATAAGGTGTCTTTGAAATAGGCAAAGCACTCGGTACGAGTTCTATTAAAAACTCAACTTCACGATTTGGTGGAAGACCCGGTAATTCCTCTGGAAAGACATCATCAAACTCCCATACAATGGGCATATTCTTAATAGTGAGTTTCTCACCAACCATTTGAGATAAATAACCTTCATTTAGTGGAATCAAGACCCATAAGATGGAATTAATTTCCACTGGAAGGTTATGTTCATCCTTGCATCGATAGACGATCATAGATTGATCTGGAATATAAAATGTGACTTTGCTTCTTTGAAAATTGATATGAGCTCCATATAAACAAAGCCAATCCATGCCACGAATCACATCAAATTCCACTATAGGAAGGATCCCAAGATTTGAAGGAAGCACTTTCCCACAAACTTCAATCGGAGAAGAATTATAAACTTTTGATGCGACTGTTGTTCCATTAAGGGTTGTCACAGCTAACTCAACATCTAATTGTTGAGGTAATACGGCGATACCCTTAGAAAATTCTTCAGAAATAAAAGACTGGGTGGATCCAGAATCAAATAAAACATTTTCTACTTTAGAGTGGATGGTAAGTGTGCCTTTCACCACTTCGATATCGTACTCCACATTGCTGATAGAAATTACATGTGACTTTATTTTGTCTTTAGCCTTAAGAGTTTGTTGATGTCGATCATCATCAACAGCCGTTATATTAGTGCATTGATTGGCATAATGCCCCATTTCCTTGCACTTGTAACATTGAAGTGTAGGAGGTGCACTCTGTGTAGCCATTTCTTTGTTTTCATCACTATACATCTTCTTCCCATCATTTCGGAATTCAAATTCCCGACGACCTTTTTTTCCACGTTTGAAACATTTACTTGTCTCTTTAGGACAACTCCCTCCATGTTTCTTTCCACACTTTGAGCATAAGGGAAAACTCATCTTCTTTTCAGTGTACTCTTTACATTTTCCTTTGAATTCCATTTTCCCCTTCTTATCAAACCCATATAACTGATGGGTTACTCCAATCTCCATCTCAACCTTGAGAGCACATCGAATGATTTCCTCGTAACTATTGAAGTCCCTTATGGATAACGCCCTTCGATGACTTGGTTTTAACCCACTAAAGAATTGATCGATATTACTCTCATATTGGATAATAATACCAGAAGCATACCTTGAAAATCTTGTAAAATTTGCTTCATAGGTACCAACAGATTCATTATCCTTTTGCTTTAGTTCGAGAAACTCCTTCTCCACCTTTGTTCGGAGAATACGAGGGAAGTACTTATTGAAAAATAAGTTCTTGAACTCATCCCATTCCATGGACTCAATTTCATCTCTTTTCCTCATATTCGTGATAAGATTCCACCATTGATCAGAATCTCCTTCCAAACGATTCACTACTAAGATGACTTTATCATGTTCAGAACATTGAAGAATTGAAAATATCTTTTCAGTGGTACTGATCCATTGTTCAGCAACTAATGGATCATAAGACCCACTGAATGAAGGTGGACGCTGCCTCATGAAGGATTCAACAGAATGTTGCTCCCTCCTTTTCTCGTTTGGAAGTCATGCATGATTCATAGCTTGAGAAAGTTGTGTGAGCATGGATACAAGATTTTTGCATTCTAGCTCGCATAACACTTGGATGCTCAGGGGGATAATCTTTGCATTTCCTGTCGCATTCCGCATTAACACGGTTCCTTCGGGTTTAATCCATTGACTAAAACCAAGAAGAATAGTGTGAGAAAAACTAATTATATTAGAAAAAACACATAATCAATAATAAAATTTCACACTTAAGGTATTATCATATTTTTTTCATGGCCATTTTTAAAACACAAAGATCGTGTTCTATGCATAGACTTATCCTTAGGGTTCTTACTAAGGCTTTCACATCCTAGTTTCCAAAGGTTGACTATACCTTTCCTATGATACCAACTATAAAGACCCATATTTTACATAATTGGTTATTACTTCAAAATTGAAGCATACATACTACAACATATAACAAAACTATGAAAGGACCGTATAGGTATAGTGTCATTAGAAACTGGGAAACATAAACAACTGGTTCATAAAGCATCTACATTGCCTCTCATTTATTTCATCATATCTAGAGTTACTTTTGGAATATCCTACTTAATAACCTTCTTCTTGACCTGGGGAAAGAAAACATACAAAAGGGTGAGCTCAAATTCTCAGTAAGGGTAAACAAAAGAAACAAAACAATCACATCATATTCATAAGAACATAACATTTTGTAAATCTTAACCTGTAAAAGAAATCATAATTTCATAACATGGGATAAATCATAGTAGTGAAATGTAATCCCAATAATCATAAATTAAAACATGAAACATTGTGGCATACACACATAATCATAGAGAATCATTTCATAGTAGTCAAGACTCATTTCCAAGACTATCGTAGCGGACAATGTCCATTTCTGAACCGAGTTCTCTCCTCGTTTCAGTCCTGTTTAACTGAACCGGATTAACCTGTCGTTCCATCCATGTCTATCTCATGAGATATAAATATTTACACAATGAATTTGATGGAGATATAGGTCCCAACCATCTCATAATGATACCATTATTCTGTGTGCCACAAAATCATAAATCATACATCATGGCATAACCCCTGTAATAAAAATGGGATTCTCAAACATCGTGACATCATAAAAAAAATTAGTATAAGACAAATGAATTCATAAAAATAATTCCATCACAAAATAATCAAATCAATGTAATAATAGGGATATAAACAAAACCCTATACTATCATAGATGGAAAATAATTTTGATAAAACACTTGAACTCCATTCTTGAGGAAAATATCCTTTCTAATTCAAAAACATTTTTCCTTTATTAACATTTCATACAATTTTAAACTAAAAGAAGTTGATTAAAAATAAACTTGAAAACTTGTCAAGGAAGCTTCTTGGAAATAATTTTTTAAAAATCCATTCATGTCGTATAAGTTAAAAAAACATTCTTCTCGTACTTCAGTCAGAAAAGTAAAAAAGTACCTCATTTGAAAAACGACAAAAGATTCCTTTCATATCTTTTACTAAAAACTCACCGAAGGGTAAAATTGGATTTAAACAATTGTAAGAGGATATATATAATATCACATATTGATGAAACATGGATATTGATGATAAATATTACCCTGTAAATTCTGAAGTATAAACAATCTCGGATAAAAATTGAGATTGTGAGATTGTCCCTTACCTTAGGTCTGATTTGCTTCGTAAGTGTCTGAACCTCCTCTTCTTTGAAGCGCCTCTTTGAGACCTCCTTTTAGGGCACTAAAATTGGTCTTTGAAGAAGACCAAGACCTATAGGATGTTTCTAGGGAAGTGGAGAGGAGAAATTGGCAGGTTTTGTCCAATCATGAAGGCTCAATGTGGTGTGAGGAGGAGAGGGAGGACGTGCCCTATTATAAGGGAGGAGAGGGGAACCTTAGGAAAAACTAAAAATGTTATTTTATTATAAATTCAAATTCGGTTTTTAATAGCTCCAAATTGATTTATTTCAAAGCTAAGGTGGGGATGGGTAGAAATCCTCTCATCTAGTAGAATTTAGACAAGTTTAGGTTTCTATTTTCACCTTGTCATTTAGATATATCTTTAAGTTAGATAATTTAACTTTTACCGTGTCTTCTTGTTTTCATACACTATAAGGATTATAAACATACTATAACAAGACAAACGAACCCCAAGATGTTTATTATTAATATAGATAACATTATCTAAGTCATTTGGCAGAACCTTATATTTTTAGGAATAAAATAACAATTAATAATATAATATCTGTTTTAAAAACTATTTTATGTCAATTTTGACACTATTTGGTAATTGATTTTTTTGAAAATAAAAAGATAAATATTAGTTCTAAAAAAGTTAATAAAATCATTAATAACATGTCATATTAACATAGAAAATTATTGGAATTCATAAAAAGTCCCAAATTACATTTATTTGGGTATTTATAACATCAATTATGTCAATATTTCATTAATATGATAATTACTGCATCATCATTGTGTCATACATAAATTAAATTATTCAATGTCTAAAAATGAAAAAAAAAATACCATTATGTAGGAAATATTTTTATCTTTCTGATGAGTATTTATAGTCGAATTTATCTTATGTATAACCCTATATAAAAATGATTTAGTTATTAAACATTGATTTTAACTATTTAAACCCTTCTTTAAATAAATTAATAATAAATGTTCTAATCTAATCCATGTGGGCCCAAATTGTCATATATTATTACTAAGGTTGTTTTTGGTCGAATTACTCTTATCTAGTATAATTAGGACATGTTTTAGGGTAATAATAATAACATATTTACCCTTAAATACCCTATTTTCTTTTAACCGTGGTAAAAAAAAGTAAAAAGTTATTATTCACCAAGAATTATGTTCATCTCATTGAACCACATTTTAGTCCTTGATATTAACCGTGTCTCTTGGATTTTCGAAATTCCACTCATAGAAGTGGTAAAATTACGTTTTATGTAAATTTTCAAATTCTCCTAGGAGGTGGGTAAAAGACGGTGAAAAGTTCAATAAATTTTTTATATATCTAAAATAATTATAAAATGACTCCAATAAATTACTTTGAACTTATAAAGGTATTATGTATCAATTTTGACTTAAAATAAATTAAAATAAAATAAAAAAATTTTAAATAAAAATTCGGTTTTTAAATAGTAACCTAGTGTTTTCAGTATTCATCAAAATTTGAAAGTTTTCAGAAAAATGCCAAAATTTCACTATAGGATAATTTGGATATTCAGAATCCAAAAATGAAGTCCATTTTGAAAAATAAAATTTACAAAATTTCAAAAAGTGGGTATTACTATTCATAACGGGTGGTTTTAATAATATTTTGATAGCATATCGTTGTTTAGTGAAACTCGGTATTGCGTATGACACAAGCTATCGAGGAAGGTCGCGATTGCTTGTAAAGCAAGCCATGCTAGTGTTGTGTGTAGTGAAAGATTCATTTGATTATGTATATAACATTAAAACAAAATATTTCTCATAAAAGTCTCGGGTGTTATAGATATGAAGCATAAGCAATTATTTGATCATTCTGCTTCAGAACACATCCAAGTCCCTTCAAAGAAGCATCACTATAGATGAAAAATTCACCACTTATAGAAGGTAGAGTTAGAACTAGAGAATTCAGAAATCTTCTTTTCAATTCTTGAAAAGCATCATCACATTATTTTATCCATATATACTCGACAACTTTCCGAGTTAACTTAGTCATTGGGCTGGATAACCATGAAACGTTTTCAACAAACCATCAGAAATAGCCCGCCAGACCAAGGAAGCTACAAATTTCAGTTATATTTGTGGGTCTTGTCTTCTGAAACTTTTGTTTTAGTAGGATCAATAGTTATTCCATCTTTAGAAACAATGTGACCAAGGAATGAAATTTGTTGCAACCAAAATTCACACTTTCTGGATTTTTTATACAACTTATTTTCCTTTAAGGTTTTCAAAACTACCCTTATATGTTTTTCGTGACCCATTAACTTTTAGAACATACAAGAATGACATCAATAAACCCAACCACAAATTTATCCAAGACTCATGAAATATTCTATACATAAGATCCATGAATATAGTAGCCGATTTTTTCAAACAAAAGGGCATAATAACTAACTCATAATTCCCATATCTATATGGAAAGCGGTTTTCAAAAATTCCTCCTCTTTCACCATTAGTTGATGGTACCCAGATCTCATGTCTATCTTGGAAAAATACTGAGCTCCGTGGAGATGATCAAACAAGTCATCGATAAGAGGTAGTGGACAATTATTCTTAACCCTAATGATATTAAAAGCTCAAAAATCAGTGCAAAGTCTCATTGAAACATATTTATTTTTAACAAACAATATAAGAGGACCCCATGGTGATGTGATAGGATGAATGAATCCTTTATCAAGAAAATACTACAACTGATTTTTCAATTCACTATATTCCATTTGAGACATTTGATATGGGGGTTTTGAAATTGGCATAACATCTGGGAATAAGTAAATTGTGAATTTGAATTCCCGATCAGGTATGACACCAGGTAACTAATGAGAAAAAACATCAAGGTATTCATTTACCACTGGAACATCATTAATCTGAATGGTTCCCTTTTTTTCAATGATACGAGCAAGATAACTTTCATTTCCATATTTCAATAGTTTGTCAGCTTCCTAATATGTTATCAATATTATGGGTTCAATTTTGTATACAAACTGAAACTAAATCTGAAAAAAAACTTCTTTAACTCTACAATCAATCATTTTAGGATAAACAAAAATCCTATCCATAGCCAGTATAACATCAAACTCTACCAAGGGAAGAACAACAAGGTTTATAGGTAATGAATTTCCATAGATAACAACAGAAAAATTCTTATAATTCCATTCTGCCTTAATATTTCCTTTCTAGTGTTTTAACCAAAAGTTCTGATTTCATTTCATGATGAGAAATTCCAAATTTACTGGAAAATTTCATAGAAATAAAGGAATGTGTAGACCCCATATCAAAAAAGACTTTATATGAATATGTGTAAACAAATAATGTACCTGATACCACTTCATTTTATTGGCATAAAATCTACTGAAGTAGTCACAAACTATTTTTCCATAGCCTTCTGCTTCAGATTTTGTTGATTTTATGCCCGAGTGATGAGTTTTGGGCAGAAATTAGCATAATAACCCAATTCCTTATAGTTAAAGCATATAACCACCAAATTCTCATTATATTTAGGATCATTCTACTTATATTCCCGAGACATGTTCCCAAACATTTCACATCAGTAGAACTTCCCAGAATTCAGAAGGCATTCTGCAGGATGATTTTTACCACACTTTTCACCAGAAGAGAAAATCATTTTCTTACCTCTATATTTCATTGACAAGTTCTTCCCCATTGTCTACCAACCGGACTGCTTCTTAATATTTTCATCACGAGGCACATATGTGTCAGAAAACTCCATCTATCCTTTTTCAGCACACCAAACAAGTTTCAAATAGCTTTTAAACTCTCGTGAAGCCTAATCTCTTTGTAGAAAAGGTTTCAAACCAGGGAAAATCTATTAATTTGTCTATTAAAATCCGGAGTAAAATCTTGTATATACCTAGACAGTCTTGAAAAATTTTATTCATATGCAGCCACAAATTCATTAAATTTATTCATTAGTTCCAAGAATTTTTTCTTCTTTCTGAGTCGATCAGTTTGAGGAAAAAAAATTCTAGAAAAAAATTCTAAAAATATTCCTATTCCAGACTATCAAGACCTCCTTTTTCTCTCAAATTCTTAACTAGAGACCACCACTGATCAAATTCACCTACAAAACAATAAATGGACTGCATTAACTTTTGTAATTTTTAACATCCCCTAACATAAAATATCTTTTCTATAGCATTGATCCACCCCTCGGATATCACTGGATAGGAAGTTCTACTAAAATATGAAGGTTGATACCACATTAAATGCTCCACAAAAGATATGTTTCCTTATGGTAGATCGGTTTTTCTATAGCGTGGATACCACTGTAACACCCTGAGATTTTATGAAAAATATTCTTTTTAATTTCATTGATGTCTTGTGTTATATGCTACACCAAAAAAAGCTTTCACTACACGCATCCCTGACTTGGCTTCTTTTACACGCAATCGCGACCTTCCACGATAGCGTGTGTTGTACGCAATATCGAGTTTCACTGAACAATGATATCTTATTAAAATATTATATAAACTAGCCATTAAGAATATTAATACCCAAATTTTTAAATTTTATAAAATTTATCTTTCAAAATGGACTTCATTTTTGGATTCAGAATATTGAAATTAGCCTAGGGTGATTTTTTGGTATTTTTCTTAAAACTTTCAATTTTTGATGAATAGTGAAAACACAGGGTTACTATTTAAAAACCGACTTTTTATTTAAATAATTATTTAATATATTTAAATTTATTTTAGGTAAAAATTGATACATAATACCTATATAAGTTTAATGTAATTAATTGGAGTAATTTTATAATAATTTTAGATGTATAAAAATTGTATTGAACTTTTCACCGTCTTTTACCCACCTCCTAGGAAAAATTGGAAATTCACATAAAACATAATTTACCAATTCTGTGAGTATAATTTAAAAAATCTTAGAGACACAGTTAATATCAAGGACTAAAATGTTGTTCAATGAGATGAAAATAATTTTTGGTGAATAGTAACATTTTACTTTTATTTACCACGGTTAAAAGTAAATAGGGTAATTAAGGGTAAAAATGATATTATTATTACCCTAACACATGTCCTAATTCTATTGGATAAGGTTAATTTGACCAAAAACAACCTTAGGAATAACTTATGACCATTTAGGTCCACTTGGATTATATTAGACATTTATTATTACATTATTTAAAGAAGGGTTAAAATAGTAAAAATCAAAGTTTAATAACTAAATCATTTTTAATACAGGGTTATACATAAGATAAATTCGACTATAAATCTTTATTATAAAGCTAAAAATATTTCCTACCTAAGGGTATTTTATTTATAATTTTTAGACAATATATAATTTGCGTTATTTATGACACAATGGTGATGCAGTAATTACCTAAATAATGAAATATTAAAATAAATGATGTTATAAATACCCAAATAAATGTAATTTGGGACTTTTTATGAATTACACTAATTTTATAGGTTAATATGACATGTTAGTATTGAATTAATAAACTTTTTTCAAACTAATCATGCTGTTATTAATTTCACCAAAATCCATTACCAAATAGTGTCAAAATTTACATAAGATAGTTTTTAAAAGAAATATTATATTATTAATTGTTATTACATTCCTAAATATGTAAGGTTCAGAAAAGATACCAATATCATGATAGGTGTATCATTAATGGACCACTTGGGGGTATCTTGGATTTATATGGTATGTTTATTAACAATATAATATAAAAATACAAAGTGACATGGTAAATGTCAATCTAATTAACTATGAGTTAAAACTAAAAGATAAGGTTAATATAATGACCCAAACCTGTCTAAAATCTATTGGATGAGAGGATTTCAACCCATCCCCACCTTATCTTATAAATAAATCAATTTGTAGCTATTAAAAACTGAATATGTCTCTATTATAAAATAATATTTTAAGTTTTCACAAAGGTGCCCCTCTCCTCCCTTATAAAAAAGTAACCCCTTCCCTCTTCTCTTCACATGATTTTGAGCATTGAAGCTCGGCCTAACCCTGACCATTTCTCTTCTCCACTTCCCTATAAACATTCTTGAGGTTTGGGTCTTCTCAAAAGACCATCTCTACTTCCTTAAGAGAAAGATTAAAGGAGGTGTGTCGAAGAAGAGGTAATCTCTTCTTCCGATTCTCTCAAGTTTATTTATTCTTCTACTTATTCTTCTATAGTTTTCTAATTATAAAGTAATAACATCAGTATTAATTATATACTTATATGTTATTATAAATATGAAAAAACATTATTTCACCTTCTATACATCCTATGGAAAACAAAATCACCACGCGTGGGTACGTACGGAATATCGTCTCCACGCCGTGGTGTAATCTGTTTTCGACCACAACCATACTTGGATGGGTATAATGGTGTAAATAAATTACTATATATGATTATTGTAAAGTTATATTGATTCTAAAATATTATACATACACTTCAATAAAATTCCACGATAATGGGAGTGATATCATCGCTCGTGCGTACGTACGGACTACTGTCTCCATGACGCGATGAGATTCATTTCCATGTTAACCATTCATGAATGATTATAAAGTATATATAATAAATAATAATGAAATATATGACATAATAATGACATTGGATTTATGTATATATATATATGTATGTCATCTACTTAATTCCATTCAATTCAATAAGTAAACGAAAACAACGTTCATGAGTACATACGACCTACCGTCTCCATGAATGGTGTATTTCATTCCATTTATCGATCTATCATATATATATATATATATATATATTCTGAATATATATTATATATAAATCATGTTTTAAATTCTGTAATTTTTTAAATCAGTATATAAGTAATAATATCAAGAACAAAAAGTCGAAACACGTACGATAAATGAAACGATTTTACCCAAAATCCTACTTTATCATGGAATTTACAAAAGAACAGGTAATATAATGTCATAAGTGAACCATATATGATATCATAACAATAAATATGATTCCGTAATAAGTCAATGACATTATTTAAATAATTATACAGGAGGTTCGGATACATACGAATCATATCAGACGTAAGGTAAGGGATAACTATTCCAATCTCGTTCTTATCTGAGATTGTTTATTCGTAAGTATTTACTGGGGTTATTGTTATCATCCATGTCCATGTTTCCTAAAAATGGATTCATGTATGTTTAAAGTCCTTATTAACCATTTTTTACTTTTACCACATGGTATGTAAGGAATCTTTTTTTACCATACTAGGTACTTTTTGACTTTTCCGATAAAAGTATGAGAGAGAATGTTATTTTTAACTTATATGTCGTGAACATATTTTTACGGTTTCATAACGCATCATTTTCATAAATCTTACTATACAAGATTGCATGATTATTTTCAAAAAAAATCATTTCTTTTAAAATTTCATGGAATTTTGTGAAAAGAAAATGATTTTGAAGAAGAAAGTATATTTTCCTCCAGATTTCATTTCAAGTGTTTTATCAAAACTAATTTCCATCTAAAATGACATTATTTAATATGTTTATGTTTCAAGTATAATTTATCCATT
Organism: Viscum album; assembly: GCA_963277665.1. Classification (NCBI taxonomy): domain Eukaryota; kingdom Viridiplantae; phylum Streptophyta; class Magnoliopsida; order Santalales; family Viscaceae; genus Viscum; species Viscum album. The sequence continues at coordinate 679,555,727 of OY728139.1, read as the reverse complement.
ATTTACTTGGTTTGATTCTTCTTATGATGAAATTATATCCATTTTTTTATATGGATTATGTTATGATGGCATGATGTTTAATAATCCCATTCTATTACATGGGTTATGCTATGATGTATGATTTATGATTTGGGGGCACACGAAAGAATGATTTCATTATGAGATGGGTGGGACCTATATCTACCTCCAATGCATTGGGTAAAGATATATATCTCATGAGATAGACATGGATGGAATGGTAAGTTAATTTGGTTCAGTAATATAGGACTGGAACGAGGAGTGAACTCAATTCAGAAAGGGACTTTGTCCACTAAGATGGTATTGGAAGCAATGCCTTGGATACTATGGAAATCATATCAAGTGCTTAATGGTTTCCATAATCACATGTTTTATTATCATGCTATTTTATCATGATTAATGTTTCCTTATGATCTATGCCTTATGTACTGCCATGTTTTATGTCTTTGCCCAAGATTTTGATGTTTAAACATTATGTTCATGTTTTTAAGTTCAAATGTATTTGATTTGTTTTATTTTATCAACGATTCACCTTACTGAGAATTTGAGCTCACCCTTTATATGTTTTCTTTTCCCCAGGATTTAATGAAAGGTTTTAGGTAAGAAAACCAAAAGGGTAAGATCTTTATGGGAGATGTTGAATATCTTTCACCACGATTATAAGATTAGATTTCGAGTTTCCAAAGACACTAAACTATTACGGTCCTTGTGTGTATGTTTTTGTTATGTATTAATTATTCCTCAAAAGTAATGTAATGTACATGTACTTCAAGCTTTGGGCCTCTACAGTTGGTATCAGAGGAAAGGTTTAGTTAACCTTTGGAAACTAGGATGCAGAAACTTTAGTGAGATCCCTATAGATATTTCTAAGGTATGTCTAGGGATGTCCCTAAGGTTAAGTATAAGTATAGGCTATAGTCCTAGAATTATGATAATGATATTATAATTAAAACTAAAATGTCAGATATCGAAGTTACTCACCCTTTATTATGTTGTTTTCCCTAACATGATTTTTTCCTCTCACACTATTCTTTTTGGGTTTTAGACGATGGCTGGAACACGAAGGAACCATGTTGATCAATGTAATGGACAATGAAATGATTTTCCTCCTGAAAAAACCAATTTTATGGGAGATGGAGTGAAAAATAGTATTTCTATACTTATAAAATCTATGAATCATTATGGACATCCGAATGAACTGAAAAGGTAACAATATTCTATTGATTCCTTCATGATGCAACATCCACCTTCTTTAAATGGGTCTTATGATCCACTTGATGTTGAAAAATGGATCAGTACCATTGAAAAGATATTTTCCATACTTATCTGTTCGGAACATGATAATGTCATTCTGGTTGTTTACCGTTTAGAAGGTGAAGCAGACCAGTGGTGGACTCTAATTAAGAATACAAGGCCCCAAGATAAAATTGAATCCATGGAATGGGAAAAGTTCAAGAACTTATTTTTTAGTAAGTACTTCCCTTGTATTCTTCGAACAAAGATAGAAAAGGAGTTCCTTGACCTTAAGCAAAAGGATGATGAATCTGTTGGAATATACGAAGCAAATTTTACATGGCTTACAAGGTATGTATCTCAATTTATCATCTAACCTGAACGTAAAGTTGATCGATTATTCGGTGGCTTAAGACAAAGTCTTCAAAGGTAATTAGATATAAGATACTTTAGTATCTATGAAGAAATTGTGATTTGTGCTATCAAAGTAGAAATTGAAGTTGGTGTTACATATCAATCTCATGGTTTGGACAAGAAACAAAATATGGAGTTCAAGGAGAAATCTCAGAACAATGGTGAAAAGAAGATGAATGTTTCATTATGCTCAAAGTGTGAAAAGAAGCATGGTGGAGATTGTCTTAAAGGGACTAGAAAATGTTTTAAGTGTGGAAAAGAAGGTCATTGAGCAGCTGAGTGTTGAAGTAATGTAAAAAGGGTTGCTAATGATGTGAATAAAGAAAATACTGCAGAGAACGCACCACCAACACTTCAATGCTTCAACTGCAATGAAATGGTGCATTATGCTAATCAATGCCCTAATCCAAGGGTTAAGGATGATCGACATGAGCAACCACTTAAGGCAAAGGACAATGGGAAGTCACATGAGATCACTATTGGAAATGTTGAATATGAAAACGATATGGTGGAATGATTAAGTGTTTATGTAATGGGATTCCAAATTAATGTTGTATATAATATCATGGAATATTGGAATATTTATGTTTTGGTATATTGTGGTTTTCAATAATTTTGTGGTACCGGTAACCATGGAAAGTGATTGTGATATTTTTGTAAAGAAGATGATATGCGCATAATGAAGGGATAAATAGAAAATGAAATGTTTGACAGTATTCATGAGCTCACGACTGATATAAGGACAAAGTTATATCATGGTTTGAGTATATAGGATTTTTGGATTTTGGTATGTGGAAAGAATCAACTTTTGACACCATTCATGTTTTCCCTAAGGTTCAATGTGTATTCATTTTTCAAGAGAATACATGATTAAGGTATTCACATGTTTGAAATTTGACCAAAAAGATATATATATCTTATGATATACGGGTGATAAATGATTGTATTCAATACTTGGTAGATGACCTTTCTAGTAATTATTTTATTTATACTATGAGATTGGACAAAACTATTTTGGAAAAAGCTAAAGATTTTAATCGATTAATTTATACATTAGATAGTATTGTTTAAGGCTAGAACATTCTGTTATGTTTTAGAAAAAGGATAACCTGTAGGACGGGCGACAACCCGTCACATCGGACAAGGTTGTGGGAATCGAACGCACAACCGAAGTATGATAGGCCTTCATCGCCTACCACTATCCTATAGGAAGTCCCTGGTTAGTAGAAACTAGTTTTATATTATTAAGCACTATGATAGCTGAAGTATAAATCCATTTTAGCAACCGTATATGATTAATCTCAGCATAGATGGACTTCTGTATATTTAATAAATTGTGCTAAACTTTTTTGCGATAGAAATAGATGGAATGACATATCATTATATCACATAATCTGCTAACACTTCACAAAAGAAAAATTCAACTTCATTTATTTAAGAGATTATGTGGAAATTTTTCGAGGCACGAGCAACAGTGAGATGATTCTGAAATAAAGTAAGTATTTCTTCAAATTAAAATTCTTCAACTTTAGGGAAATGGTCTTGAAAACAAAAAATGTTGTCCTAGTGCTCTCATATCTGATGAATCCAATGGCACCTTAGATCATCACAAGTTTATGGATTTGTGATTATTGGTTTTTTCATAGCCATGTCCTCTACCACTCTTCATCAGAAGTTGATGGTTATATTTCTCTTACATATCCATATTTTCACCTATGTTATCCTATGTGGAAACCCAGTGATTAGTTAATTTGGGTAACTGTTATGTTTCATACATTAGTTTTTAAAGTCTTGTTTTGGTATTCATTTTTACTATGTGGGTTTCTATGAAAAAAACTTTCAAGTGGTAAACCATTTATAACCTCGACGGATTTTGAGGGAGAAAATCATTTTAAGGGGGGTAGAATGTAACACCCTGAGATTTGATGAAAAATATTCTTTTTAATTTCATTGATGTCTTGTTTTGTACGCTACACCAAAAGAATCTTGCACTACACACATCCCTGACTTGGCTTTCTTTACATGCAATCGCGACCTTCCACAATAGTGTGTGTTGTACGCAATATCAAGTTTCACTAAACAATGATATGTTATTAAAATATTATATAAACTACTTGTTATGAATAGTAATACCCTTTTTTTGCAATTTTATAAATTTTATCTTTCAAAATAGACTTCATTTTTGGATTCTGAATATCGAAATTATCTTAGGGTGAATTTTTGGTATTTTTCTGAAAACTTTCAATTTTTGATGAATAGTGAAAGCAATGGGTTACTATTTAAAAATAGACTTTTTATTTAGATAATTATTTATTTTATTTAAATTTATTTTAGGTCAAAATTGATACATAATACCTCTATAAGTTCAATGTAATTAATTGGAGTCATTTTATAATAATTTTAGATATATAAAAAATTTATTGATCTTTTCACCGTTTTTTACCCACCTCCTAGGAGAATTTGGAAATTCACATAAAACATAATTTTACCACTTCTGTGAGAGGAATTTAAAATATCTGATAGAAACGATTAATATCAGGGACTAAAATGTGGTTCAATGAGATGAAATTAATTTTTGGTGAATAGTAACTTTTTACTTTTATTTACCACGGTTAAAAGTAAATAGGGTAATTAAGGGTAAAAATGATATTATTATTACCCTAAAACATGTCCTAATTCTATTGGCTAAGTTTAATTTGACCAAAAACAATCTTAGGAATAAAATATGACCATTTAGGTCCACTTGTATTAGATTAGGACATTTATTATTACTTTATTTAAATAAGGGTTAAAATAGTTAAAATCAAAGTTTAATAACTAACACATTTTTAATATAGGGATATACATAACATAAAATCGACTATAAATATTCATTAGAAATCTAAACATATTTCCTACATAATGGTATTTTATATATAATTTTTAGACATTAAATAATTTAATTTATTTATGACACAATGGTGATGAAGTAATTACCTAAATAATGAAATATTAAAATAATTGATGTTATAAATACCCAAATAAATATAATATGAGACTTTTTATTAATTACACAAATTTTATAAGTTAATATGACATGTTATTATTTAATTAATTGACTTGTTTTGAACTAATAATTCTGTTATGATTTTCACAAAAATCCATTACCAAATAGTGTCCAAATTGACATTAAATTGATTTTAATACAAATATTATATTAGTAATTGTTATTATATTCCTAAAAATCTAATGTTCAGACAAGATACTTATATAATTATAGGTTTATCATTATTGGACCACTTGGGGGTCGCTTGGAAGTGTATTGTAAATTTATTAACTATATAATATAAAAATACAAAGTGACATGGTAAATGTCAATCTAATTAACTAAGAGTTAAAACTAAAAGATAAGGTTAATATAATGACCCAAACCTATCTAAAATCTACTGTTCGAGATGATTTCAAACCATCCCCACCTTAGCTTGGAAATAAATTAATTTGGAGCTATTAAAATCCGAATATGACTTTATTAGATAATTATATTTTATGTTTTCACAAAGGTGCCCCTCTCCTCCCTTATAAAATGGGCACCCCTTCCCTCTTCGCTTCACACCCTTTTGAGCCTTGAATATCGGCCAAACCCTACCCATTTCTCTTATACACTTCCCTAGAAACATTCTGTAGGTTCTGGTCTTCTCAAAAGACCAACTCTACTTCCTTAAGAGAATTCTTAATGGAGGTGCGTCGAAGATGAGGTAATCTCTTCTTCCGATTCTCTCAGGTTTCATTCTTCTTCTACTTATTCTTCTTTAGTTGTCTCATTATAAAGTAATAACATCAGTATTACTTATATACTGATATGTTATTATAAATATGAAACAACATTATTTCACCTTCTATCCATCCTACAGAAAACGAAATCACCGCACATGCATACGTACGGAATACCGTCTCCACGCCGTGGTGTAATCTGTCTTTGACCACCACCTTACTTGGATGGGTATAATGGTGTAAATAAATAACTATATATGATCATTGTAAAGTGATATTGATTCTGAAATATTATACATACACTTCAATATAATTCCACGATCATGGGAATGATATCATTGCTCGTGCGTACGTACGGACTACCGTCTCCACGACGTGATGAGATTCATTCTCCATGTTAACCATTCATTAATGATTATAAAGTATATATAATTAATAATAATGAAATATATGACTTAATAATGATACTTGATTTATGTATGTATATATATGTATATATATATATGTATTTCATGTACTTATTTCCATTCAATTCAATAAGGAAACAAAAACAGCGTCCATGCGTACGTACGGCCTACCGTCTCCATGAACGGTGTATTTCATTCCATTTATCGATCTATCATATATATATGTATATGATGAATATATATTATATATAAACCATTTTTTACATTCTGGAATTATGTAAATCAGTATATAAGTAATAATATCGAGAACAACAAGTAGAAACGCATATGATAAATGAAACGATTTTACCCAAAATGCTGCTTTAACATGGAATTTACAAAATAACGGGTAATATAAAGTCATAAGTGAACCATATATGATATCATAACAATAAATATGAATCTTTAATATGTTAATGACATTATTTAAATTATTATACAGGAGGTTTGGATACATACGATGCATATCAGACGTAAGGTAAGGGATAACTATTCCAATCTCGTCCTTATCTGAGATTGTTTATTCGTAAGTATTTACTGGGGTTATTGTTATCATACATGTCCATGTTTCCTGAAAATGGTTCCATGTTTGTATAATGTACTTTTTAACCATTTTTGACTTTTACTACATGGTATGTATGGAATCATTTTTTTTCCATAGGATGTACATTTTGAATTTTCTGATAAAAGTACGAGGAGAATGTTATATTTTAACTTATATAGCATGAATGGATTTTTACGGTTTAATAACGCCTCATTTCATGAAGCTTCCTATACGATATTTCGCGATTATTTTCAACAAAAACCTTTTCTTTTAAAATTGCATGGCATTTTGTGAAAATAAAATGATTTTTAAGAAGAAAGGAAATTTTCTTCCAGATTTCATTTCAAGTGTTTTATCAAAAATATTTTCCATCTAAAAAGAAATTATTTAATATGTTTATGTTTCAAGTATAATGTCTCCATTAATTACATGGTTTGATTCTTATTATGATTAAATGATATCTATTTTTTATATGAATTATTTTATGATGGCATGATGTTTAAGAATCCCATTCTATTACATGGGTTATGTTATGATGTATGATTTATGATTTTGAGGCACACGAAAGAATGATTTCATTATGAGATGGGTGGGACCTATATATCCCTATAATTTATTGAGTAAAGATTTATATCTCATGAGATAGACATATCTGGAATGGTAAGCTAATCCAGTTCAGTAATACAGGACTGGAATGAGGAGTGAACTTGATTCAGAAAGGGACTTTATCCACTAAGATGGTCTTGGCAGCAATGCATTGGCTACTATGGAAATCATATCATGTGCTTAATGGTTTCCACAATCACATGTTTTATTACCATGCTATTTTATCATGATTAATGTTTCTTTATGATCTATTCCTTGTATACTGTCAGGTTTTATGTCATTGGCCATGATTTTGATGTTTCAACATTATGTTTATGTTTTTAAATTCAAATGTATATGATTTTTTTTAATTTATCCATGATTACCCTTACTGAGAATTTGAGATCACCATTTATATTTTTTCTTTTCCCCATGATTTAAAGAAAGGTTTTAGGTATGATAACCAAAAGGGTAAGATCCTTATGGGAGATGTTGAAGATCATTCACCACGATTAGAAGATTACATTTCAAGTTTTCAAAGGCACTAAACTATTACGGTCCTTGTGTGTCTATTTTTGTTATATACTAAGTATACCTCAAAAGTAATGTAATGTCCTTGTACGTCAAGATTTGGGTCTCTACAACCACCACCATTTATCACCTGAGTTAACAGTTCCATTGCTTTCAAAAACTACTCAGTTCCTATTCCCACCATTCGAGGCTGCAAATTCGGATAGGTATCAGCATCTCAGTTCCTTCTTACATCAGCTTCCCTGTTTCTTCTACCGAAAACCATTCTGAATATACATATCATAGTTGAATAAATATGGTAATCTTTAAATGTTATACTATTTTAAATCAATCATAAATTAAAATCATTTATGGTATTCAATTAACATCATTCTAAGACTGAAAGTTATCTAAACCATACATTGATACCAACTATAAGGACCTAACCCTAAAACGTTAATTAATCTTGAATTTTAGTCAAGAACAAACATTATTACACATTTAAGGTCTTTTGGGGTTTATATTTTTATATAATTTGGATATCCTACATATATAACATATGACATTCATACAAAGTGTAAACTACTAAAATGAATATCAATTTTTTTTCCAAATATAAAACATTAAAACATAAAACATGATTTCATTGAAAACACTCCATATCATTCATCATGACTCCCTTATTTCTCTTACCGATACTTATATCCTATGAAAAAGATTTTAAAATCTCTGGATGAGAACAAAAACCAGTAAGTGATATAATGAAAGAAATTGTTACTCAAGTGGTAACAAAAAAACCAAAAAAACCCACAATTATAAAAACACATAAGCATAGAAACATCATGTAGTTTACTTAGTACATACTTACCATATCACTCTTACATTCACCATCACACATGTAATAACCATTCAGTCAACTTCCATCTCTGGAGTACCCAATGCATTGGAGAGCAGTAATGGGGCTCACCCATCATATCTTGAGTTATAATGGGATCAACCCAACATATATTGAGCTATAATGGGATCAACCCAAAATAAATAATTTCCAAGGAACATATTATTTATAAAACACTTTATAACTCATTTACATCCTTGATAAAAACAAAATCACAATTTCAAATACCCTTTTTCGTATAAAAAAGTTTTAGAATATAAACATCACACACACAATAATGATATCATATATTGAACAAATGACTAAAAAAACATATAACGGAGATATTATATCAATAAATAATCATAAAATAATAAGGTAAAATTAATGATATTAAGAAAAATAACAATCTCTTTGTATTTCATAAAGGAGACATTTAAAAGGACTTAAGAAGAAAGTTCTTTACGAATACCTTAACATTGAAGAGGGAATTGATTAAATGAAAGTATTATGTATATATATTGTAAGTACATATAATAAAACATAATATAATCAAATTAAATTTCACAAGTCATATTATCATGATAATAACTTTTGAATTTGAAGGTTAACCCAATGAATGGAAATTGGGTTTATAATCCACTTACGAAATATTGTCATGTTCATGGATGTACATGGGGGAGATTAATGAAATAGAAATGGACTATCTCATAATTAATATATCATAATATAATTATGGGGGATTTGTGAAAACATACACCACTAGTAGGAAGTAGAAATTAATGATCATAACATAGGGGTGATTCTTGAATAAAAGTGAGAAAGTGAGGATCCCTTACCTTGGGTTCAACGTCACTCAAATGTGTTTAAACATTTTTGTATTAAGGTTAAAATAGTTTCATTAATATTTTAAAGAAACATATTCATGTTTATAACACCTTTGATGATCATTTTATAACATAATTCCACCCATTATTTAATAATATTTTGTTAATTCCATTCTTTGGGGTGCTTGCATTACATAGTTTCCATGAGCAGTTCGTAATTGATTCTCAAGTAAATTGTAAGAGAAACTCTAGAATTAGAATTAAATGGTATTTTTATTTTTCCTTAACTTTAAATTATACCATTTATAATTTTTAAATCTGAGTTGAGGATGATTTATTAGTTAAAACATTAATGATGTTCGTATAGATCATTTGGGTGGTTCTTTGATAATAAAAAAATCATTTTGTTTTGTAAATTAATATCATGTGTACTAAATGATTAAAAAACCTTACATAAGTTATAATACATAAATTATGACCTGGTTAAACGAAATAATGGTTTCAGGACTAGTCTTTAAAGAAGTAAAATAAATTGAGATCACATCATCCACAATGTCGGTAAATCAACACATCACAAAAGGCATTTTTTCCCTTGAATTAGTGGGAGAGGAGAATAATTATAATGGATAATCTTCTATAAACATGATGAAAACTATAAATTTAACATACTAGGTCATTAATTCTTCTTGGATAACGGGAGTAAAGGAATGATGAAGAACATAAAGGAATATGAGAAGGAAAGAAATAAAATAAAAGAGGATGTTTACCTCTTGATCACTCCTCCTTGAGATCATTCTTAAGGCCCTTGGCATTGGACTTTTGGTGAGACCATATGGTCCAAGAGGTGGGTAAGGTTCTTGAGAGGAGTATTTTTCTGAACATAGGCAAGACTCAAGGCTTGAGAGGTGTGGGAGGAAGAGGGGGAAATGGGTGGTATTTATAGTGGTGGAGAGGAAGAGTTTTCACTTATTTTAATCATTATTTTATTATTTTTACACAAAATAAGCAAGAGTTATGATTATATGTCCAAAAATAGTAATATGTGCATGTTATATAGAGATAATTGTGATTAAATCAGAAAAAAAATCATCCATGGATCCATAAATCAAGCACTTAGCTTAATTTTTATATTATCGTATTTCACGATTTGTCAAAAATTCAATTATTTCAGAAAATTAACAAAAATTTACCCTAACCATTTTTCAACTTGTAGAATCAAAACATTAACTAAATTTTATCAAAATAATTTTCTAAATATGATAAATTTAGTTTAAAAATGATTTTTTATTTGAAAAATAATAATTTTGAGAGATTTATTTAATTATTTCATGATATGGTTATATCATACTTTTAGTTAAATTTTATATATATACCATCATATATTAGATTACTATTAATTAGAGTAACATTACTATTCATAAGGGTATGTTACTATTCACCAAAAATTAAGTTAGTCTTGTCTGACTCTAAATAGATTACTGATTGAAATCGTGTATGTCTGTTTTTTGAAATTTAAAAAACAGAAGTGGGAAAATAAATTTCAATGCTAATTATCTTATAAGTACCTGGGTTGTTACAAAAAATGTGGGAAACCTATAACCTTAGAAATAAAAACCCAAATAAGAGGCACAATGATGAGTCTTTCCCAAAGGTTTGGCAAGTTGTGAGGGTTTGGTGGATGTTTCAACATGGTCCCTTTAAGACAAGAGAGCTAATGAAAGAGAATCCCTACCATGATTGGCATTAAATAGGGATTAAAAAGGTATCTCCCATAGGGAATGGGCATAGGTACCTAGTGTAGGTGTTCCACATAGGTGTACCATGGAACCTGATGTGTAGGTCCTATGAGGGATTGAAAAATAATTTACACAGGAAGGATAAGCCAGTGAAATATTGATATGACTTGGAAAATGTACTATAAGGACAACAAAACATGGGTGAGGTTTTAACATAAACACCCAAGGTGTCCAATGATGTCTGTGGAGGTATCCCGCTTGTTTATGGAAATGACCTTGTGTATATGACACCCTCTTATGGAAAGAGGGTCCTTAATTAGATGTTTTGTATTTAAAACTATGAAAGAACAATTATATTTCTTAACACATCCAAATATCTCTACTATTTTGTTTTAGAGATCAACCTGAGAAAATATGGATGGCCAGGGCAAATGAGCAATGCAATGGGAGGTTCGAGAGTTCTTCCAACTTTTCAAGTTATTTAAATAGGGTTCCCAAGGGTCCTATTTATAGGCAAGGAGGGAACCTAGTCAAATGGAGTTTGTCTGCATAGGTATTCAGTGTAGCTCCACAGCATAGCTCTTCCATATAGGGGTTTAAAGAATTATACTACACCATAGGCCTACGGTGTAGGTCCTTAGAATAGGGGGCTACGTATGGGGCTGCATGCGCAGGACCTACGGTGACCGCTTGATGCGTAGGTGTACTCTGAAGGACCCTTGAACTATATTTCTTTACATAATTTAAATTTCTATGATACTTTAAGAAACCCAAATTGCTTCTTCAGAATCATTTTCCATCCTTTATTAATCAAATGAGTGTGAAAAATAAAACATCTATTATATTTTTTAGTCTATATACTGGGCATTTTATGGTGGGTGTTGATGTTTCGTATCAAGTTGTAGGTGGTTTTAGAGTGAATTCCTCTCATAATTTTGTGGATACCCCAACATTGATCACTATCCCCTAACCTTGTGGACATAGGATGGGGGAGATCACCTATATATAATACAATATGTGTCATGATCAGTAAACATTTATTTTATCATATTTTATTTGAATTTTTATATAGTATAATTTAGAGTGAACTTTTTAATGTTTCTCCAAAACTAACTCATGGTTATTATTAATTCTTATTATATATAGGTATTTAGAAACTCCTTTTTACATTTTCATACTGTGATACCAATTTTTACAAATATATTTGAATCTAAATAAATATTTTTAAAATATACTTTAAAAGAAAAATTTATTTATTCCAATCTATGTACAACTTAGAAGAGAATTTGTTTCTCTTATATCTCTATTGATTAATTTCAAACTTCTAGTTAATATAATTACATGAGGACATAAAATTTTGAGGTTGATTAAATATTTATTATTTTTAAGAGTTGTTTGAATGATGGTGCAATCAAAGAGACAAGTATCTTCATACTGATAGTTAATCCTGGAAGATTGAGTCATAACATCCATTTTTATTGGTAAAAATTAAAATTTATTTAAAAGAAATAAGTGAAAATGAAATGGAGAAAAAAGAAATATTTATAGAATAACATAATAGAAATAGATAAATTTCCATTTATGATAATTTATATATTCTCATTATGATAAATAGATTATAGTATTTTAAAATAAATAACGATATCAAAACATATTAAATCATTATCTTAATTTATGGTTAAGTAAAAAATGATCACTTAAACACATTTCTCTTTGATATTAATTGATTTTGGCTAATAAGAAATAAAATTCTTTGGAATATGGAAGGTACATACAAAGTGAAATTTCATCATTTTACTACTTCTATTGATGTTATTATTTATCAATATTGTTTTTGAAAACCATGCTTATAATATTTACATCTTCCACAACCAAGTTATTATTTACGATGATGTTGACTAAAATTTCATTATCAATAGGTAATAGAGAAGGATTATTTGATAAAGTTTCATGATTACTCTCTAGGAGTTAATGGTGAAAAAATTTGTTTCTATTTAATAATAAGGTAATGTAATATATTTTTCAACTGATTTTAAATGTGTACCTACTTCATAAATGATCACAAGGAAAAATTTGAGTTACCCGAATAGACAATCATTTTTGTCCAAGTTTAACTCAAGGTGATAATGTGTTAATAAATAGATTTAACACTAATCTAAACCAAATGTATTTTTGAAATTAAAGAATATGATCAATTAATAGTGAATTTTATCAGTGTGGAAATTCAAAGTCATTATATATATAAGGAAAATGGTGAAGTAATACAATAATATAAATGAAAATGAAACTAAAAAAGGAATAAGGAAATTATAGAGGGACAACTAATATATTTTTCATTGAAACATTTTAAAATATATAAGTCACATTAGATTGTAATAAATGGTCTAAGTCTATTCCCTTCTATCATATGAAATCCAATGGTTGGATAACCAAATGTTTGATAAAATAGGGACTTTTTTTATATGAAACTATTGTAGGGAAATGAGTAGTTTTAGTGGTATTATATTCAATGGTTTATGTATATATATATATATACATATTTGTTAGTGTGTGTGTGTGTATGTGTTTATATATGGTAAGGAACCTAAGGGATAATGGATTTGAAAACCAACTAAATCTAGGTTTAAATTTGGAATTGAATTTTAATGTGGAAAGGAGACATTTTATAGAATAGATATATAAAATTTTCTATTATATTGTAGACCCTGGAAAACGCGTCCCGAAAATTTTCCAAATGCTTCCATACATGATCCAAGATTGTAGTCCATTTTTTAAGCTTCGATTTGGTAGGTCGTAGGGCCCGAATGAAGTTACAGATTAGGAGTTATGGATATTTAAAGTTTGGCTGGAAAACTGGTTCGCAAAGCCCATTCGTGAAGCCACCTCCGCAATTGCGGAGCGCCGCCACGAAGCAATGAGGCGGGAAGCTCCGTGAACCTTTTTGACGTTCGCGACGTGCCACGAAGACCCACCGCGTAGCACAGGAGGCAGGAAGCTCCATGAATAAATTTGACGTTTGCGAACCCACCGTGAAGAAAAGGAGGTGGGACGGCTCCGCGAAGTGCTTTGACGTTCACGACGTGCCGTGAAGATCCACCGTGGAGCAAGCTCTGTCTTCTCGCCGAGCGAGCTTTGCTTCGCGGCACCCCTACCTATAAATACCCATCTCACCCCTTCTTTCAACGAATGGCCATGGACACTTCGTCCCTTGGGCGGCTGAGCGGATCTCCGCATTGTGGCTCTGTGAGGCCAGGCTCCGCGAGCAGCTTCCTTCATGTTGCGGCCCCACCAGTCGAGGCATCGTGAGTCCATACTTCGCAATCCCATGCTCCGCAATGCTGCTTCGTGAGACCAAGCTCTGCGAGACCCCTTTGCTCCGTGAGACCCCTTTGCTCCGTGAGAGACCATTGCACCGCGAGGCCATGCTCCGCGAAGCTACTTCGCGAAGACCTATCCTTTGCGAGGATCCTACCTTTGCGCCCACTGGTCCATACCGCGGGGGCTGCGCCCCCCCCCCCCCCCAAACGGGCCGGTCCCTTCACAACCGTCACAGACCCCCATTAAAAATGGAGAGTCGCACCGAGAACTTTTCAGGCCGGGACGTCGGGATTTTCCATTGCGCCCTCATGCGCACCCACCTTCAACTTATGGAATTCCATGATTTGAGACACTACTCCACACACCATGAAACACTTTGAGTTGATGTATTCCTCTTGGTTCATTTCCTATGTCATGAGTTGAGGTTCTCATCATCAATTCCCCATGTACCTTGAGTCGAACCATTCGTCAGGAAACTCCTCCAAACCCAATCACTTGTCTCCTTTGCCATGTTGAACCAGAAAGGGTTGCCCTTGCGTAAGTCCCGACACAAACCATTTCTAGGCACCTTCTGCCAAACAGTCCTATCTATATGACTTTAAACTATAGTACTCCCTATCTAACAAATGATAGGATTCCTCTTTCTCCAAAAAAGAGATGCCTTACGCTCCAAGCCTTAGATACCAACAGTCCTATCTACATGACTATAAACTGTAGTGATATCCCTATGTTCCAAACATAGGATGACTCTTGCTCTAAATAAGATATGACTTATGCTCCAAGCATTAGATTCCAATAGTCCTATCTACAAGACTCTAAACTATAGTACACCCTATGTCCCAATCATATGGTGCCTCTTGTTCCAAATAAGAGATGCCTCATGCTCCATGTATAAGACGCATAATACCATGATTATAGTGGCCGGATTCCAACGCCCCTTGGCATTATCCCACTTGTGCACCATTGAATAGGTGAAGGCCTCAATTCACCAATGGTTTGGGATGATCTCATGGCTAGACATGAGGAAGACATTATGGGTAGCTTCCTTGTGTAAGCCCCATTCACCCTTGCAGGTCCATAGTGGCACACGAAAAGATTCCTTGCGTAATCCCCATTCACCATTGTCGCTCCATAGCGGCACACAGGAAGCTCCCTTGCGTAATCCCCATTCACCATTGCCTCTCCATAGCGGCACCCGGGAAGCATCCTTGTAAGCCCCATTCACCATTGCCTCTCCATAGAGGCACCCGGGCAGCATCCTTGCGTAAGCCCCATTCACGATTGCCACTCCTTAGTGGCACCCGGTCAGCTTCCTTGCGTAAGCCCCATTCACCATTGCCACTACATAGCGGCACCAGGGAAGCTTCCTTGCATAAGCCCCATCCACGATTGCCACTCCTTAGTGGCACCAGGGCAGCTTCCTTGCGTAAGCCCCATTCACCAGTGCAACTCCTTAGCGGCACTAGGGAAGCTTCCTTGTGTAAGCCCCATTCATCGTCGCTACTCCATAGCGACACCAGGGAAGCTTCCTTGCGTAAGCCCCATTCACCAGTACCACCCCTTAGCGGAACCCGGACATCTTCCTAGCGCAGGCACCGTTCACCATTTCTACTCCTTAGTGACACCCGTGCAGCTTCCTCGCGTAAGCCCCATCCACTGTTGTGATCCCAATCAATGGTAAGCCGTTGTGATCCTATCCAGCGGTAAGCCGTTGTGACCTAATCCAGCGGTAAGCCATTGCAACCCCATTCAACGGCATGTCGTTGACCTCCTAATCCAGCGGTAAGCAGTTGTGATCCTATCCAGCGGTACGCCGTTGACATCCTCATCCAGCGGTAAGCCATTGTGAACCCATGCAGCGGTAAGCCGTTGACATCTTTATACAGCGGTAAGCCATTGTGATCCCATTCCGTATTAAGATGTTGACATACTGATCCAGTGGTAAGCCATTACGAACCCATTCAACGGTAAGCCGTTGTGACCCAATCCAGTGGTAAGCCGTTGAAACCCCCAATCGGCGGCAAGCCATCATCAGAAGAACTACGTGGACTTTGATTCCCTTCCATGGGGATACATAGGAAGCTTCTTCAAGGATCAAGCCCAAAACCATCATCAGTCTTTTCTTCGGGCCTCCATCCTGGAGTAAGTCCCATCACCATGGGCCGCCTAACGTGTAAGCCCCTCTTCGTTTCTCATAGATGCAACCTTCGCAATGCGATCGTCAGGTCTCTACTGCCTCTTGTTTCTCACACCAAGCACGACTCACGTGTGATTAGAGTAAGAATTGACCATGACAACACCTCGTCCAGGAGGACATTAAACTTTATACCCTCGTCCAGTAGGACGTTAAACTGTATACCCTCGTCTAGCATGAGGTTAAACTGTATACACTCGTCCCGCATGATGTTAAACTGTATGCCCTCGTCCAACACGATGTTAAACTGTATACCCTCGTCCAGCATGACGTTAAACTGTATGCCTCGTAAATCACGACGTTAAACTGCACATCCATTTGAACTACGAGGACTTTGATCCGTGTCAAGGCAAGGTACGTAGGAAGCCTCCATGAGGTTCAAGCCCACCACCCATCATTTCTTCACGTCAGGTTCCACCATCGTCCAGCATGACGTTAAACTAAATTCCAGTTCGATGGCAAGTCGTTGTGACCGACCCGAACTTTGTGGACTTTGATCCATGTCAAGGCATGGTACGTAGGAAGCCTCCCTGAGGTTCAAGCCCATATCCCATTAGACCAAGGTCCTTTCTTCACACCAGTTCACCGACACCCACCATTAATCCCGAACTACTATAACTTTGATCCATGTCATGGCATGGTACGTAGGAAGCCTCACGAGGTTCAATCCCACCACTAGTGGACCCCCGGGTTCACCTTCACGTCGGTTCACCGACGAACCCCCTTTGAACTACGAGGTCTTTGATCCATGTCAAGGCATGGTATGTAGGAAGCCTCCCATAGGTTCAAACCCACCACCTGTTGGTCACTCTGGCCTTCTTCACGTCAGGTCACTAGCACCTGGGAAGACTAGTGTGTAGGACCCACACCATCCGGACCAAGGTCCTCACTCATGTCAGTTCTCCAACACACAATTATGAACTACGTGGACTTTGATCCGTGTCAAGGCATGGTACGTAGGAAGCCTCACGAGGTTCATGCCCACCACGCGGTCGTTCCGACCTCATTCACATTGGTTCACCCCCGTCCCACATGACGTTAAACTGTATTCCATACCTCATGTGAACTACGTGGTCTTTGATCTGTGTCAAGGCATGGTACATAGGAAGCCTCACGAGGTTCAATCCCACCACCATTGGACCAAGGTCCACCTTCACGACGGTTCACTGACAAAACCCATCGGACCAAGGTCCACCCTCACGTCGGTTCATTGATGATGCCCATCGGACAAAGGTCCACCTTCACGTTGGTTTGCTGACGATGCCCATTGGACCAAGGTCCAACTTCACGTCAGTTCGCTGATGACACCCATCAGACCAAGGTCCACATTCACGACGATCCTCCAGCACACCCACACGAACTACAAGGACTTTGATCGATGTCAAGGCATGGTACGTAGGAAACCTAACGAGGTTCAAGCCCAACATCCATCGGACCAAGTTCCATCTTCACGTCGGTTCACCGGCACCATCCTGAACTACGCAGACTTTGATTCCCTGCCATAGGGATACGTAGGAGGTCTCTTCGAGGCTCAAGCCCAACTTCACTGTCGCCCTTGCGATAGTCCCATTTCATTCCCCCTCCACTTCATACATCCATCCATCATCCATCTTGATTCTCACCCGGGCCACCAAATCCCGGTGGGATTATGTCATCCACCCTCCTCACTACTCCTAGCAGCACCTGTGCCGTTATCAACACGTAAGCCCCAACATGTCTCCGAGTCGTTGTCCTCTTTGTACACCCTGATTCATCACCCAATGAACTGTGTGGGCTTTGATCCCTATTGTCTATATAGGGTACATAGGAAACCTCCCTGAGGTTCAATCCCCACCAATAGAAAACCTTGGTGTTTCCCCATTCTGGGGTGCACACTCCCTGATCCGCCCTCAGTGGTGTCCAGATCAGCTTTCACATTGTGACATCTCCCCTCTACGGGGCACACCACCTCTGATCCTTCACTATGGGACGTTCTGATCACCCTCATTCCATCTTCGTAAGACGTTAAACTCGCGGAATACCCCGTGTTAAACATGGGAAGATGAGGAAAACCTCAGAAGACACACCCTTGGTGTAACCATCTCTGCAAGACGTTAAACTCACGACATTCCCGGTGATAAACATGGGAATCTGAGGAAAACCTCATATGGAATATGAGGCCCCGCATCTGATGTGGGATGCCTCGGGTTCTGCACCCTTGATATTTCCTCTTATGAGTGAGAATACAGGTTCCCCTATGTCCACGCACCCCGAGATGCCCCGATATGCCTGATGTTACCATCTACTCCGACTGAAGGTTGCTACCATGTCAAGACCCCATGGAATGTCTTCACGGAAGTAATGTAATTAACCGACGTCCATGAAGATATGGAACCGGGAATGAGATTCACGAACAACGTATTAAATCTACGAGGGAGACCCGGACTAGGTGACGAGTTCTGAGGAGGAATCCCCAGAAGGAAGAACCGACATCCCATCATCCCGGTTTCGATCAAGGAGCAGACGTCCCTGAAAAAGGAACGGATACCGCCTGCCTTTGGAAAGTGGGAATGCGGGGCAATAGCAGTGCGTCCTCCACAGACGGATGTGCATGCCCCGGCGAAAGCGTCAAAAACATATATATATACATTAAATAGTGAAAACATGTAAAAAAATAAAAGCGTAAAGAAGTTGGATTTTCCCCCACCCACTATGTAAGTATATATATAGTCATAATATATATATTAGTATTTATATATTTCCTATAATAATTATAATAACAACAATTTTATATAGTAATTATTATTATTATTTCTTAATCATACTCCATAAATTGTAGGAATTTATTTTTATAGGGTAGGTACATGGTGCACATCCTAGGTAAAAACACATACTTTTCTCTATTTGTATGTGTGTATTGTAATATACATTTATTATTATAATATCTTAAAATCCAATCAATAATAATTTTTTTGTAAAATATTATATTTTGGACATATTAGTATAAAGTTTATTATGACATTGAGAAAATTAATTCTGGAACAATATGTTATGCACTTGTATGCATATGTTGTATTCATATTCAAAATCACATTAAAAATGGTTGTTAGTGACACTTGTTATGAATTTATAGAGGTAACATGTGTTAATAAGCGAGGATTGGCTGTCCTATGAAGAAATATTAATATTTGGAATAAAATATGTATTTCAGAGAAAAATATGAGGCACTTCGACCCATTTTCAATGGTGCACAAGTTCGTCAAAGTCAAACAAATTTGGCATGCCGACCTAGGAAACCGTGTGGTAATCCATTTTAGGAGGTAGTTTTGATTTCGTGGTTTCCACATAGTTATTCAAAACATAATGAGCAACCAAAAAACCATTCAATATGGATCTAGATGAGATAAAACCATTATCATTGTCTACACAGGGTTAAATAAAATATGTGGACTTTCCAACATACCATTTGACTCAAATAAAAAGGGAATTAATGCATGGAATAGTTCATATATAGTTATAATTATCATGAACCCTAATTTCACACTAGTCATTAGACAACCACCTACGTTGCATCTACCCAATATAACCACCCTTTGACCTTGGATTATGACCCCTAGCAACACCAAGACACTAGTTGATAACTAAATATGGAACTCTGACCATTTTGTTTCATCATCAACCATTAATGATCTATAAATCATTGTTATAGAAGAGAATGAGACTCATTTTATGAAATTTTAGATATTATTTATTGGGATGGATTGTATTATTCCCTCTTCATATTATTTTAATGAACACTAGAGGTAATTTCATGTGGTTAGTCAATTTTTTTATCATTAGTAGAAGATTACCCCAGTGAGTTTGGGTTTTGGATGAAAATGGGGGATCATTTAGGGTAATTGTGTGTTTTTTGTTGTGTTTGTTTAATTATTTAATTTTCACTTCATCTCTTCATTTACTCCTTATTCAATTCAGTATATACATTGTATTGGACTAAGAAAAACATGTTATAGGATCACTAAAGAAGTTACTATGATTACACTTATGACCATTATTTATAATCACTATAACCATGGGTTTTCTATTAAGAAAAATTATAGAAATTAATTATCATAACAAGAAGATGAAATTTATGAATTGAATTAAACTCTACCGAACTAAGGAGGTTTTGATGAACCTGAATCTAGGTAGTGAGAATTTATTATAAACAAAACAATACTCAATAATGTATCATCAAAGTTACCACTATTGAAGGACACAATACCAATGCATTATATTTATTAAGTTAAAAATAAAATTTAGATAATTATATATTCAATAACATGATCCCTTAGAAGAGTCAATTTATTGTAGATTAATTCTTCAATGATTTGAAAAATCATTGAGTGATTCTTTCAATTGTTACCTAAAGAATTCACATTGAAAAACACTTGATAATTTCTTTGAGGATCAGCAACATACATCCACTATACGAATATAATAGTTGGGTTATAATTCAATTTTTTTTGCCCAAAGCAATCACTCATATTTAATTGAAAAAAATTCAAGAATCAATTTTGGGAATATTTAATAATGATTTATTTTCAATAGAGTCCATGTCGATTAATTTAAAATAAAAATTTAAAATTTAAAAAAAATTCGTGATCTCATTTTTTTTCATCATTTACTTTCTTTTCTCTTATACATATCATTGTTATTATTTATGTGTAGGATCATGTGTGTAGGAAACACCAAAATACTAATTCTAAAAGAACCAACACATCATATAGACTCCCCTTTGACCAATATATTACATGGTCAATATCAAGGTGACACTATGTACCCATGGGAGAGAACATCCAAAATTTGTTCATGCCCAATATAGAAGTGGAATACTTTCTTTTTTCCAGGGAGTTTGACAATACTGTATAGAAGAATAAGGGTGTAATAAATAGTTTTCACATATAGAGAAACAAAAGTAGTAACCATACCCCTTTGTAAAATATATGAAATAGAATTAATTGAAATAACCTGAACAATCCATGTAAAAAAATTATTTTTCAACATCAAAAATAATATATACTTCTTGAAAAATAGTGTTACATCCCACAAAAACCACAATAATATCTTCCCCTAGACCAACACCCACTAAATTAATCTATAAAAAGATATGATCCACATGATCCCAAAGATACTCAAGATCAACTTCCACCACAATGTACTCTTATAAAGTATAGTTTTCCATTAATTCATGGTATAGATTCAAGTATTATTCATCCAAAAATTCATGATTTTTTTTGCGAGATCAAACTATCTATAATGAATCTTATATAGAATGTAGTTAAGTTTGGTGGTTTGTCAAATAATGTTCTTAGTTCTCAGCATGTTGATTTTCTAGATATTTTGTATATGTTTCTCTATAATCAAGTATCAGATGATGTTGTTAGACTTATCCTATTTCCATTTCCACTTAGGGATAAGGAAGAATAATTGATTAAGGGGATTCAAATATGTTTCATTAATGTATGGGAGGCTCTTTCTATGTCATTACTTTCTAAGTATTTTTTCAAAACAAAAAAATTGATACATTGGAATGACATTCAAAATTTTAAGCTGTAATAAAGTAAATAGCACTATGATTCTTTGGATAACATGGAATAAATAATGATTGATGTTTCCCCACAATGTTATTCCCCCATGGATACAATTCAAAATATTTTTATGGAGGAATAACTATACTAACCAAATTTGTAGTGAATACATTGGTAAGGGGAATGGTTATGAGGAAAGATCGTCAAGAGTTTTTAGATTTATTATAATATATATAATCTAATTGCCTCCAATTAAACTTTGAAATGGTCACCTAGAGGAGGGAAATCCCCAATGTTGATTCCACTTAAATGCTCACTTCTCAAATTGGTGAAATTTTAAAGCATATCTACGTACTTAAGTTGATTTTGACCACACAAGTTAATGTAAAAAAACCCAATGTTTATAAAATGTGGTCACAACCCATCCATGGGATACTGTCTTGACAATAGCAACAAACACTCTAATGGTAATGTAATTTATTTCTCACAAAATCAGGGGTATTTTTTTCCAAAATATCAGAATCTGTCATGGAAGGATATTTCCAATTCTTTATGGGGAAGGCATAAATTTTTTTTCACAATCATGGCCTCAATGATCTCCATGATATTCCTAACCTAAATAATATAATCCTTACATATAGCACCCAAATATTTTGTAAAATCTATTTTTTTCGAATAAATTTAATCTTTTTGATATTTTTCTATTCATGTAACACTGAAAATATTTTATTTTATATTAGAGAACTATTATTTTGTCTTACATACACTACACAAAGCATGAATTATATCTTTCTATACATGTATGACTGAGGTTAGCTTGTGTTAGTTGAAAAAAAGAATTTGATCGATGGCTTGTATAACACGCAAGACACAATGTTACCGAACAATAATATATTGTTAATATATATATTTATATAATAATATATAACTAAGCCATTAAATTATATCTTATTAATATTATTAACTAACATATTTAATTATAAAATTTTCAAAAATATATACAATGAATTAATAACTTACAAATTATTGTGAGCTGAATATAAGAACCAATTGAATATAAATGGAGTATTCTTATAGAAAACAATTATTTTGCTCACAAAGTTATTTAATGATAATAAATTAAAATAATTAAAATTATTAAGTAATTTTAATCTAATATATATTTTATATATCAAATTATATAATTTTCTATAATCATCCAATATATATTATAAGCATAGGGTATGAATAAAAAAAATTAACACATAGAACCCAATGTTTTTATTAAGGTCCTTTTATTGCCTTTTAACAGGGAACCCATTTTAAATACATTTTTTGGAAAATTTATAGATTAAATATTTCAAAATAAACTTCATATTTGGAATAGAAACATAAAAAATTTGTTATGATAAATTTTTGGCATTTTTCTATAAGGTTTCATTTTTTTAATCAGTAGTTGAAAATATTATATTTTAATTCAAAACTGCATTTTCATCTAATTTATAATAAGGTTAAATTATGTTTTATTTTGGGGTTAAAGATTAATTAGATAATATTTTTATAAATTAATTCAATTTAGCTCCTTATAATCAATTTCACATTGAAATTTACTATTAACACATAGTAAACTTTTGGACGTTTTTTTACTTTAAAAGCCTGCATTGTCATCCCATCTGCAGGACTAAATTGAAATTAACATATGCCACTTATATGTTTTGGAATTTGGAAAAATAAATTCCATATTTGGAATCATTATAAATTATAATTTCTAATAATGTTAAATTATTTTTTGATTAAAAATATTAGTTAAGGTAATTAAAGTTAATTACGACGGTTAAGATTAAATTAAGCTCTATAAGGGAATAAACCTTAATCTTAAGGCCTAAAATGACCAATAAAATTTCAAAAAATATATTTTCTTCCAATATTTATACCCTAAACTACATTTTATCTACTTTGGGCCATTATTTATCCACTTTCAATAAAAAAACATGGGTGGGGATCCTTTCATTTAAAATATTACAAGGGTGTCACCCCTCCTCCATTATAAAAGGTTTCCTTCAATTCAACTTAACCACACCTATAAATCTACTTATGTTAGAAAATACTCATCCCAATTAACCCCCCAACATCCCTCACTTCCTCCTTGGAGACAAATTTAAGAAGAAATCAATCTAAGGAATCCTTTTGGTGAAAACCAAAATGAGTTGCCCGATTAAGAGTTAACGTCTTTCCTAGAGCTATTTATTTTATATTCCTTATAAAATCACTAAAATATTATTATTACAAGATTTTATAACAACACCAGTATACTAAATATACTAGTATTTTTTTCTATATAGGATTTGACATACATTTTCACACACGTTCATCTAATGGGTAACGAACATTCATTTTACGTGTATGGTGGACTACCGCCTCACTAAATGATGATTGTCCAATATTCATTTACCGCCTATCATGGTGGAAATTATGATGTAAAATATATTTATATATGTTATATATTATATTTATCATGCCTTTAAGCTTATTTAATTCTTTTACAACAAATATCATTGTACTTTTTATTTTGTGTTATTATGATAATTTCGTTTGAGGACATGCGGACTACAGCCCCCTAAAAGAAATGTGATTCATTCATAGACTAAATGGAATGTATTAAGGATAGATTTAGTGAATATATATTATATAATAATCCTACATAAATAATTATATATCTACATATATATATCTTATACATTCTTTCTTTCAACACGATAATTAAATTGAAATAACATTCATATGTATATACGACTTGCTGTCTCCATGAACGGTGTATTCTATTTATACTTTTATATTATATATATTATAATAATACACATATAATGGATATAAATTATATTTATATCGTTTTTTACATTATATAATCATGATATATGTATAAAGACTAATGATATAACAAATTTAGACACATGCGAAGAACAAAACGAATATTATTCAAAATGAAACCTTAAAAAAGGATGGTTAACAAGTGGATAATATAAGGTCGTAATCAAACCTTATATGGTATAAGATATAATAATATGGTTCTTTAAATGTTTTATAATAAAATTATATTTATTATATCGGTGGATTTAATGATTATAGTGAGATTCAAGAAACAAGTTAAGGGGATTTCATCTCACTTTTTATTTCTATGAGATACATGTTATGCTCCCCACTCATTCCTTTTATGTGGTGTATGTACATGCCATTATTTTATTCTATTAATCTTATATATAAATTTATAGGTATTATCACATACAGTTTTTTATATTTTTTCAACGGTTTACATTTCAAAAGTTACTAAATCGGTGAAATAGTTTTCTCTCACTTTTCCTTCTTTGAGACTCATGTTATGTTATGAACCTAAATTCTTTTTAGAGGAGAATATACTTAAATTTTATATGTCATGTCATGAATTTAAATCTTTTAATGATATTTTATGCTTTGTGAAATTTCCTTTTCATACACGAGGAGTATGATCCCAAGTTACCATGTCATAAGATTTTATTGCGAAAATATCATTTATTGTCATTATTGTTTGTGTTTATGCTTCCATTGATGAAATATTACGATCCATATCTCAAGAACATTCATGAAATTTTTTATCCTCTAGTTAATAATGACATACTCATATATTGGTAAATATTACATAACCATTTGGTACATAATATTGTTAGGAATGTGTTTTTAAAAAATCCCAACATTACCCTCCCTTCAGTTGGAAATCTATGTTCCTTTAAAATCATGTTTTCGAAAAAGGGTTTCCAAAAATATTCAATGATTCTCTTATGATAATTAAAGACATTTTTACACTTTTTTTCTTTTTAAAATTTTTTTAAAGGAATATTCTTATCTCATTCTGAAAAATGGCATTTTTATAACATTTTTATCATTTAAAAGGAATGTTTTTTTTACCTCCTACATCATGTACAGATTTACCCATAGTCAATTCATTGAAGCATCAATTTCATTTTTAAATGGTTGATTTTTAAGAAAATGTTTTTAAAATTAATTTTCAAGTAAAATATTTTTCACAAAATTTTCAATCCTTATTTATAAGTTTTAAATGTATTTTTAAAGAAATGGTTTTAAAAATAATTTCATGATTGTTTCATATGTTTTCATGTAAAAAGGATTTCAGAACATTTTAATGCTTTATTTATATGTTTTCAAAGTTTTTATAGTTGTTTTTAAAAAAAAATTGAATCTTAATTTATATGTCTTCAAGAAAAAAGGTTCCCAAAATGATTTCATGAATTATTTATAAGTATTCAATGTATTTTTTAAGAAAATATTTTCCAATTGGTTTTATATATTAACAAACATTTTTTAATGAATAAATTATTTTTTTATCAAGAAACAATTTTGATATATGTTTTTGACACTTTCGATGGGGCATGCGCATCCATCTATTTCATAGGACGTGCTGATTGTGTCCCCGAATTCCCACTTTCCAAAGGCAGGCGTCATCCATCACTTATTCTGGGATGTTTTCTCCTTGATCAAATTGGGATGATGGGATGTTAGTTCCTCCTTCTATGGAATCCTCCTTGAATATCCTTACCTAGTCCGGGTCTCCCTCATATATTAAGACGTTTCTCGTGAAACTCTTACCAATGCCATGTCTTCTTGGATGCCAGTTAATTACACTACTTCTGTTAGGACATTACAAGGGGTCAAGTCAGGGCAACAACCTTTGGTCGGTGGACTAGTCACATTGGACATTGCTGGAGTGTCTTGATGTTGGAACACTAGTGCATATGGGTTTCTTCCCCTGATGATAGGGCTTCCCGAGGGTAAAAAATCCCGAGGTGTCCCACATCGAGTGCAGGGAATTATTTACTATGGGCAGGTATCTGAGGTTTTCCTCATCCTCCAATGTTTAACATAGGGTATGCCGCTAGTTTAACATCTAAAAGAGATAGATCATATTGATCAGAACACTGATGAGAGTGGATCAGATGGGTTCAAACCCTGAAGGGATCACTAATGTTAGGGCTAACACATGGTTAGTTACCCAATTACTATTGGGAGAAATGATTGAGTGGGTGACCTGATCTCACCGGGATGTGGTGTGCTGTGTATGAATTAGGATGGATAAGGATTGTAGAGAGTGGATGGGGTGTGAGATTAAACCGTCATGAAGGTGATAGAAGCATTGGGATTGAGCCTTGAAGAGACTTCCTATGTATCCCCGTGGTAGGGAATCAAAGTCCACATTGTTCAAAATGGGAGCATAAAATCAGGGTCTACATAGAGGATAGTGACCTGATGATATACTAGGACTTACGCTCGGTTAACAACACTGATTGGTCTGACGCTCGAGGGGAAGACCAATGATGTGGGTCCCAATAGGGGGACACCAAGGTTTAACAGTGTTTGGGGTTGATCCTCAAAGAGGATTCTTATGTACCCTATCTAGGAGATATGGATCAAACCCACATAGTTCACCTTAAAATGGATTACCGTCTTGTGGGGATGTAAATAGATTACCTTCGGTTGGAGTACAACGTCTTACCGTCTATTAGGGGACACAACGGCTTACTATCAACTGGGGGAAAATTTAGTGTCTTGAAAGACAAACAGGGGTCATATAGTTTAACGTCATGCAAGATGGGGGCGGAATGACATGAAGTGGTTGGGACTGATTGGTGTTGGGCTTGAAATTTGGGGAGGATTACTACATATGTTGTCTTTTCAAGGATCAAATTCCACATAGTTCAGAATGGTTTGGTGAACCAACGTGGAGGGGGTCAGAACCAATGGAGGTGTTTGGCTTGAACCTCAGGGAGGCTTCCTACATACATTGCCATGGCAAGGATCAATTTCCACATAGTTCTAGATGGTTTGTCGAACTGACGTGAAGGGGGTCAGAACCAATGGAGGTGTTGGGGTTGAACCTTAGGTAGGCTTCCTACGTACCCTGTCTTGTCAAGGATCAAATTCCACGTTGTTCGGGATGGTTTTCTGAATCTACATGAAGGGGGTTAAAACTGATGGAGGTGTTGGGCTTGAACCTCAAGGAGGCTTCCTACATACTTTTCCTTGGAAAATATCAAAGTCCCAAAAGTTCAGGATGGTTTGGTGAACCAATGTGAAGGGGGATAGAACCAATGGAGGTGTTGGGCTTGATCGTCAAGGAGGATTCCTACAAACCTTGACTTGGCAAGGATCAAATTCTACGTAGTTCAGGATGATTTGGTAAACCGACGTGAAGGGGGTCAGAACCAAAGGAGGTGTTGGGATTGAACCTCAGGGAGGCTTCCTACGTACCTTGTCTTGGAAATGATCAAAGTCCACGTAGTTCGGGATGATTTGGTGAACCGACGTGAAGGGGGTTAGAACCAATGGAGGTGTTGGTATTGAACCTTAGGGAGTCTTCCTACATACCTTTCCTTGGCATGGATCAAAGTACACATAGTTTGGTCTGGTTTAGTGAACCAACGTGAAATGGGTCAGAACCAATGGAGGAGTTGGACTTGAACCTGAGGGAGGCTTCTTACATACCTTGCCTTGTAAAGGATCAAAGTCCACATAGAGACATATGGTTTGTTGAACCGATGTGAAGGGGGTCGGAACCAATGGAGGTTTCGGGCTTGAACCTCTAGGAGGCTTCCAACGTACCTTGCCTTGGCAAGGATCAATGTCCATGCAGTTCGGGATTGTTTTGTGAACAGATATAAAGGGGGTCGGAACCAATGGAGGTGTTGGGCTTGAACCTCAGAGAGGCTACCTACACACCTTTCCTTGGAAGGGGTCAAAGTCCACATAGTTTTGGATCGTTTGGTGAACCGACCTGAATGGGGTCGGAACCAATGGTGGTGTTGGGCTTGAACCTCAGGGAGGCTTCCTACATACCTTTCCTTGGCAAGGATAAAAGTCCACGTAGTTCAGGATGGTTTGGGGCTTACACGCTAAGGCATCCCAGAGAGGATTCCATGGTCAATGCTTATTCTAAGCCCACATGAGTCATGCTTGTTGTGACAAACAATAGGAAGAAAAGACCTAATGATCACATTGAAAAAGGTGCATTCTTGGGAAGTGGAATGGGACTTACACGTGGTTTGTGGCCCAAAGAGGAAATAAGGGATTTTACATTGTAAGAAGCTAGGGTGATGGAGATTTGGACTTACTCTAGGATGGAGGCCTGGGTGGCAACAAATCCCAGAGATAGAGGGAGGGGATAATGAGGTTACATGTTCCCATCTCTCCACATAGTAGTTGGCACCGAAGAAGAAAAGAGGATTAGGGGTCTAACTCTTGAAAGAAAGGCGAGGGGATTACACCAAGGTGGTTTCCCTTCCTCGCAGAGAGGCACCACTCCATAAAATAGGATCTCATTCCATGTGAGGAAGATCTCACTCTTGTGGAGATGAGCGAACGTAGAGAATGTACGATATGGAGAACCCCATGTATGATGCATGGGGCGAGTACACAATTTAATGTCATTTGTTGAGGACGATGGTGCTTCGCAGTTTAACATCCTGCAGCTCGGACGAGTTGGGTTCACTATGCACCCCTAGGACTAACATAACCAGCACGCTTTAACCCTTGGTGAAAGGAAGGAACCGGCAATGTCGAGGTGAGGGGGTGTTGTGGAGTGATCCATTGAGGGGCCCACGTTAGCATGGAAATGTGAAGAAGAAATATTCGTTAGTGTGCCTATGCGAAGAATCATGAGGGAAACCAACAACACTTGAAGCATCATCCAAGGGACTTTGAAATCACTTCGTATGAACATGGAGGGTCGTACCAGAAATGGGTGTGTAACATAGGTTCTTGAAGTGTATGAAGTGCTCGAAGATAGTTCCCAGAATAGGAACATCAAACACATGCTAAAGGGTGCACATGGGAAGAAGGTTTTTCAAGAAAAAGAAAAGTTTTGTGCACAATAGGCTCGCAAAGTGGGGATCATTGTGCGCAAAATTCTAGGTTGAGAAGAAAAGAATCCTTAGAAAAAAAGGAAGAGGTTTGTTTTCATGCAAGTGGATGAATTTCTAAGAAAAGGGGGGAAGAGGTATATGTGCGTGTAAGTGGACTTGTTTGCACGCAAGGGGACCATCACCTAAGGATTTGGGTGTGGGTCAAGCCCTAGTGGTCCCCTGTGAAGGCGGACCTCTGGGAGAACTATCATGGAAAATCCCATACCTGGAAGTCATATTTTTCATGTGGAAGAGGTGAATTCTGCCTTAGGATGATGGTTTGTACTCATCAGCCATCGAAAGTGGGGTGGGGTGGGTTCACTTATATTTATAGGAAATCAGGGGTCACGGGTGCGCGTGAAATTCGGTCTGCATGAAAAAACCAGACCCAAGAGTGGTGGTGCGGAAGGGCTCATGTTGGTTCACAAAAACCACTTCAGGTCACAACCGTTTTCCTTGTGGAGAACTAATTTTCCACATGAGGAACCAATTTT
Organism: Viscum album; assembly: GCA_963277665.1. Lineage (NCBI taxonomy): Eukaryota > Viridiplantae > Streptophyta > Magnoliopsida > Santalales > Viscaceae > Viscum > Viscum album. The sequence goes on along the minus strand of OY728139.1, from coordinate 679,525,310 downwards.
CCATGTGACGAAGCGGTTTTCCAGTCACCACTCTGGTTTTTTGAGTAGCCTTGTAGCTCTTCCCGAAACCGGTTGTCGAGTCAAAATATGATTCCCTTTATCCAAGGATACATTCTTGGGCCCTTTGGCGGATTTCAGTGTCTCTAAATTGTCCCCCTCATAATCAAATCTGCGAGGGGACATGGAGGTCAGATTCTTAGGAAAACACCGAAATGGAAGACCCCCTAAGGGAGGTGTGTGAAAAATTACATCAGGAACGCATAAAGAGTTTTTGTGCCTATGAAAAATTTGTTATGTGCCTATAAAACCCCTAGGGGGAATGGTCTGTATAGATTTTCTCACATGATAATATTGGATCTCTCATGCATGAAAAACTATTTTCCCTTGTGTGGAATCCATTCTGTTTGGCACAGAATTCCTAGATCTTGGTCGTGATTTTTCATGAAACATCCATTGTCCCCTCTACTTTACTGGTTTTCCACACAACCATCGGATTTTGCACACCCTCCTTTTTTACATGTGATTTTATAATTTTACCAGACTTTGCCCAGGAAAATGGCCGCTGATCATATTAATGTTATGGGGGAAGATATGTATGTTGTGATGAGGGCTGAGATGAGTGCTAACCCTGATGTTTATGGTGCAAAGAATGTCTTATCCAAAAAACCAAGCCCTCTTCAGTATACTGACCCAAGGCCAAAAGGATTACCCGCTTTCCGACAATCTAGCGATGTGGGACTTTGGTATTTTAGAGAAGGTACTGGTGTTAGGATTTGAAGTTGATATGCCGCGATCATGGGTGACACACGAGTATGATCTTCCATGATACAACAACAAAAATAGCGGTCATCCCACCAGATAAACCAGAAACATGCCTGTTTATGTCCTAAACCCATGGACTAGAACTATATCGAAGGACGATCTGGTTTCCGAGGATTCTCCTGCACATTAGGTGAGGACATTTCATTAGAGCATACCCAATGATACCAAAGGATTTCTACAGGATTGGGACCTGAGTTCTGGAGGAAATTTCACCAGTGAATGGGATTGGGTGTAATGGGTATGCTAATCATGCATTTAGTTTGGAGTAGAACTGGGGAATATTGCGTTGTTCGAGGTGGTGTGGACTTCACAGTTCTACTTCTACCATCAGTAGGAACATGGGATGGATCTGTTTAGCCAGTGGTCCCCTGATACCAACATGTTCCACCTCCTTCATGGTGAGGATGGAATTAGTCTTTGGGATGTCCAATATATTGATGTTATCCCTTTGGATGTGCACCAATATGAATATTTCTTTCCAACATTGAATATCTGGGGGGATAGATTGTGGACCCCTATTCTGACATTGCACCTATTGGACCTATCAAAGGAGAGGATGGGAGTCAAAGATTCTTTGAAGGAAATTTTTTATTCGAAGTGGTTCAGTTGGTTCTTTTAGAAGGAACCAAACGTGAAGATGTCATGGTGAGGAAAGTAGTGTCTGGACGTGACACAACGGAGGAAGATTAGGTCATATTGGAAAATCTTGGAGATGGGGGACTACTAATTGTGGGTATTTCATGTGGATGAAAGGTGGGACCCAAATGCCCGAAATGCTGAGTTTATCACAACCTTCTTGAGTAGATGGCTGCTACCAGTAAGGGATACTGGGATGGGAGTTTGCCTCACAACATTGGTGATGGTGGGAATTATGGAATCCAATCAGAGGTTCAACCAGGGGGTTCCCATGTTGGACCACCTATATGCCATCCTAGGGAACATTTCAAGAGGGGGATCGCTAAGGAGGTTATGTGGCCCGTTCCAAATCCTTCAGGGTTGAATCATTGCTCACTATGGAGGATACACTTTCCCAATTGATATTCATTCTCCAGGTAACGGTCTACAACCTTCCTTGATAAAAATTTCCAGAACCAAGCTATTGATGCTCAATGAAGAAGCGATAAGAATCAAGATCAGGAATCACCCCAATTTCAGCTTTATCCCATTCCTCACCCCATCCATCCAGATGGTAGATGATGGGAAAGGTTTGCTGGAGAAAATAGAATATTTTCAAAGCCTCAGAGGTGGATTGATTGTGGCCCGTATCGACGGGAACATCCTTTGTGAACCCTATGTGCTGTCAAGGTTAACCAGGCAGTTTGGATGCACCCAACAGATGCCTAAGAAGGGGTAAATAGATGTTCGGGAAGAGGAACACCCTTTTATTCTTCATCATATGTGGTTGATGTTCACGACATATGGTTCCATTTAGTTAATTACCCCCCCCCCCTCATTGGAGTCGATGTTGGCCTCTCAACGAAATATTCCAAGCATTGGGTAGCGACATACCCTAAGGGAGTCCCGAGGAAACAAATTTAGGAAATCAAGGTGGCTAGTGTGATATTTGGGTGGAGATAAAATATACAAGGCACAACCAGGGAGGAGAGGCCTGAAACATGTCAAGTAGGTCGTTCAGTACAAGTCAGGACCTCGGTAGTAGGATCATCACATGGTTCAACCATTCCCTCATTGTCTGGAGGGAGAGGAGCTCTTGAACCACCTCGAAGAGTGGCTAGGGAGCTTCCTGTGAAGCAGTTAAGGTACCTGCTTCAACCCTCTAATGATGTTGTCTTCCCAACATTGTGGTCATCCAGTTTGACCATATGACAGTCAATGAGCACCGAAGCTCTATTGAAAAAGATGGTACAAGATGGGATCCAGATTCCAGAAATTGGACTCATTTGTATTGACGACAGAGTGATCTTTCATCATCGTCACACATATCTAACAGCCATGTATGTGTATGCACACAAGTGGGGTTAGCATGAGGAACCAACTCTTTTGCTAAAAGTGATACTCAATCAGAATCATGATCCAGAATGAATGTTGTCTGAAGATGATGATGGCGATGAGGAAACCAAGGAAAGAGAATCAGGGGAGGAAGAGGAAGAATAAGAAGATGACGTAGAAATAAGGGGATTTGAATAGGATCTTGGAGGTGAAGGGTCTCTTGGTATGGCCCTCTAAGGGAGTTCTTGGGAGAGTAGTAAGATTTCCAGCTCTGAAATGCACATAGTTGAGCAACACAAGGTATGCCTTAATTCTAATCATATCATTTCCTCTTTCCTCATTTCATAATCACCAACGGAACTTTTTCTCTATTCGGTTGTATCTTGGTGATGGTGGATAGGAAGCTCCATCCAATGGGAGTGAAGGCACACCGATAGAACAAGGCAGGGAGCTGACACCCATCATTGAACTGACAAGTGATAAAGGATACCCCACATAGATAGCTCCTAAAATGACTAGAATGTCGGAGGCCAATGTGTTGAGCTCTTGTATGTTTCATTACTCATACACCCGTATCCGTCATCAGAGAGATCTATTGATCAGGGAATTCATCGTTTGTACAATAATCATGATATTGGAGACATGGCATGCAGATGGATCCAGAACATCTATAGATGATTCCACAGAGAATCCACCGACCCACTCAGAACACACTTCTCAAACCAAGCCAGCCCGGACACCTGGTGAGAAAATTGTTGTGAACATCAGTGATATCAATACTGGTATGGAGTCTGAAGTCAGTGGGGGTGAAATTTATAAGACTGAGATGAGAGTGGAAGGTATCCCACATTATAAAGGGCCTAATACCTTGAGGGGATTACCATAAGGAGAGCCTACCACTGATCTTTTGGCTGCTTTCATCGACTATCAGCCTACCGACCCTGAGGAGATAGATGAATCTGATTCTGAAGCAACCAATAATAGAAATATGATGCAGAAAAAGGTGTGTAAGTGTATCAAATTATTCCTTAGTCATATGTATGTATAATAGATAAAACGTATGGGATCTCTCCACACCTGTCTATGCATTATTTGCGTTGGAGGGGTAGATGCACCCCGTATTCATGTAATAATCCGTGATTTCATGGATAAGAAGATAGAATATAATATCCAATGTTACAACATTTCACGGTGCCAAAAAGGTACAGAGAATACCCATTAATTCTTGAAGGTGGAGAAGGAGGTACAATGCCTCAAAGAGAAGACGAAATAAAGGGAGACATTCATCGCAGCCCGCTCTAAGCTTATTGAATAGTTGAGGGCCCAACTGGGGGACACCCGGGAGCAGGTAGTGCAGGAGAGGTGCCAAATGATTTAGCTCCAAGATGAATGAGCTCAAGAACAAGCTAGGTATAATGAGATATTCTCTACGGCTACTGATGAAGAGAGGGATCTCAGAAGGATGGAGGTAGTCCTGGAGGTCACAAGCCAGAAGGTATTCACGCTAGAGAAATCCATCTAAAACGCTAATCCTTAAGGGACCTGTTTTGGCCAAACCCATAAACATATCCTTATATACTACTTATAATTATGAAATACGTGCATGGATAGACTACTTATATGGATGTAGATGAAGAATGAAATAGTTTAACATCGCATGAAAAAGACGTTTCACATAGTTTTAAGGTCATAATACAAGGACTGAGGTTGGGGCCGAGGGGCTAGAAGGACTAATGACCATGGGGATGAGCGCGAGATGAAAGGCCCAGACATCGCTACGTATCCCATGAAGATAAGAATCAAGAAATACATAGTTCTTAAATGGTTATCCAGAATGGGGACGTGTGGTGCGGTACATATCCCTATGTGAATGAGACCCCCGAGAGGAACTCATCACACCACATGCTTCTAAAAGAAAGAGTTCAGGCCATGGGGCCAAAGAAGAGGGGGTGGTAGGATTTAAGATTCATGGGGATGGACCCGAAGATGGAATGTCTGGCCGTTCCTACATATCCCATAAGGATGGGAATCAAGCCCCACGTAGTTCTAGGAATGTTGTCTTTATGCGTTGTAGAATGGACGTAGAGAGATATTAGTTAAGGGTCTTATAGCTCAGAACAGAACTGGTAATGAGTGGGGGAGACACATGGTGAGGTAATTATAAAACCAAACGTGATTGGGGACATAAGCCCATAACACCATGAGTTCTTTAGGGGAGGTCTTAGGTCAAGGGGCCAAAAATGAAAGTTAGGCTGGGCCCGAGGCAAAGTGCATGGGCGGTCCTATGTACCCGATGAGAATGGGAAGCAATCTGTACGTAGTTCTGAATTTGGAATGGTATTTTACCAGTGCAAGGGATGATAAGGTCATTCGGGTTTGGCCCACACACCAAAATAAGCGGCATTTGATAGATCTTGTTGGTCTTTTTGGATAGATGTGTGTTTTTAAAGAAGAAAAAAACTGAGGACAGAGAATCATAGTGTCTCTATAATAATCAAGACACTTGTAGGCATTGAAAAATGGTATGGTGGATAAAAAATACCCAACATGATGTCCCCCCGAGTGAGGACATCACAATGCATTGTGGTTTTTCATTGTGCAGCTAGGAAAATGACATCATAGTTTAGGGTCGTATGATAGGACCAACCATAAATTTTAACGTTGTGTAATAAAGACACAACAATTTAAAGTCATGTGGGACCATGCATAATAGTTTAACATCATATGGGATGGACACATACAAAAGAAGTGAGGTATTAGAGAATAATGTGCATGGCATGACAAAGAAAACACGATGTGAATGAGGACGAGGTCTGCACCACACCACGCACAATTTTTGGGAAGAAACCTTAGGCTGAGGGGCCAAAAAAGGCCAGATAATATGGGGATGGACCGATGGATGAAGCGTCTAGGAGTTTTTACGTATCTCATGAGAATAGGAATCAAGACATATGTATTTTTGAGAGTGTAGTTTATCGTCATACAAAACAAGAGGTAGGAGATACTAGCTCCCAAAAGGGGAGTACATGGTCAGTATATTGAAAATAAAATGTGAATGGGGTCATAAGACCACAAATTCCACACCACACAATCTTATAATAGTCGGGGCCTAAACGGTTGAACATAAAAGATAAATTAGTTGAACATGAGTTGGGCCCAATGACGAGATGTCTGTGCATTTCTACGTATCACTTGAGCATGGGAATCATGCTATATATAGTTCTAAGGGTTATAATTATTACACATTAAAGAGAGGAATTATAAGGAGATATTAATTTTAGGTCTTAGAGATCAGACAATGGAGAAGTGAAACAATTCCAAGTGAGCGCAAACCTCGATCTGATCCCTAAGCCCACGTGAGTCTACTTGATGTGGGAAACAAGGGTGGAATAGGTCTCTGAAACACATGGAAGACACGTAAAGGGGAAATCAGTGCGGAGTCCCTAATGACACCTTACCATGGATTTGTCCTCCTAATGTGAAAATTCACACTAAGGGATAGTACGAAGAGTTCCGAAATTCTACTTGGACATGATGGGGAGGAAAATGATGTGAATCATGCCACCGACATTTATGTATTGGTGGGGTTGGAATGATGATGGAGTATAACTTTTGACTATGTTTGAAACATAGTATCCGTATCGTGTGACCTAAAATTGGAACAAAAAATGAGTGTCACCTGCGGACCATATTCACAATGCGGAGAATGTATCAACTTGTCATTCAAAACCCTCAAGGACATTGGCCTGAAATGGTAGGAGGGCCCTTTTCCGATCATTAATGCCATTTGAGGGTCCCTTAGGATGTGAAAGATGATAAAATCGCAAATGAAGGGGAACAAAAGCCTGAAAAATGGGTGATATCATGTCTAGGTAGAATCTGACACTTGAGATTCGAAACCAGAGTAATCCTGGGCACATTGGTGGATCGCCAAAGAGGGTCGAGGGGCCCCACATAAGAGCAACCAACTCGAAAAGATGAGTGTAGGATAGGGGAGCGAAGGTCTCTCAAGATATAAAAAGGTACGTGGCATGGTTTTTACAAACCCGATGTGAGTGGGGGGATAAACCCATACCACACTGTATACCCCTCCCCTAGAAGGACTCAGGCCAAGAGGCTAGGATGATTAGGAGGTTTCTAAGAGTTGGTTCTAGACCTGAAGACCAAATGTTCAGGAGGTCCTACGTATCCCATAAGAATGGGAATCAAGTCACATGTAGTTCTGGAGGGTGTTGTGCAATTTTACGACATGTTGTAAGGACATAGATAGTGGTAAGGTATCTCAATGGGAGATGCATATGGAATGGAAGGTATCCTGAATGAGAACATGGGCTAGGGGGCCAAAAAGGCCAAGGGACCTAAGGCTAGGAAGTTCCATCCATCTCGTAGTTTAACGTCTTGTGGTGAGGACGATGATGGGTGAAGAACTCAAAGGAGGGGAACAAATGGTGCAGTTATGATAAACCTGCTGTGAAATGAGGACTTGAGCCCACACTGCGCTATGTGTTTGGGGAGGTATCCAGGCTGAGGTTCTAGAAAAAATGAGGTGATCTTGAATCTTCGGCTTGGCCTACGGACAAAAATATATGGGTGTTCCGATGTATCCCATGTGGATGGGAATCAAGCCATATATAATTCTAAAAAATCCATCCAGTTTAACATCGTGCGGTGAGGATGAGGGAGAATTTATGAATGATAGAGGAACATGGGGTGGTCATCAAGATAGGAGCACCAATGGGGGCCAATGATGTTTAAGCTACACCACGCGAGATCCCCAAGAGAACTACACCCATGGGTAGTCAAAGAGAAAATTTGGGGGTTGGACTCCAAGATGAAGCATTTGAGCTTTCTAATGTATCCCATGAGGATGGGAATCAATCCATATGTAGTTCTTGGAGCTGTTATGCAGTTTAAAGTCATGAATCGAAGATTTTGCACAGTTTAAGGTCACGTGGGACAATTTACAGCTAAATTTTGTGCTGGACGACATATAGTTTAAGGTCATGTAGGATTGTGGTAGTCAAGCAATGTATTTCTTGAATAATTTGGAATTTGTGGGATGAGTTATACGATCACCATCCATGGTCACTAGAGAGTTTTTACCATTGTAGAAATCCATGTGAATGATGTATTGTCCTTCCCATTTGGGATCAAATTTGGGTGGTTTACATCTAGGTATCATTGGTGTTCCCAAGGACAACACCAAGTCACCTTGAAAGAAAAATTGGAGGTGAACTTTCTTGGTGAAAGCTCTAGCTATCTTGTTCTTATGCCTCCCCAGATTGTGCAGGGCATGAAGCATGTTCTTATAGAGTGATTCCAATTAATCTAGAAATATTTTAGATACATTATCTAGTGCTTGCTGATCATAGACAGTTATGCGTAATGATGGAAACTGAATCGCGATTGTCCGGAAGACCTCTATTCTGTACACCAGGGAGTATGGGGTCACCTGTGTGGAATTACGAGTCTTCTTCCAATTAGCCCAAGGGAATTGGGGAGATTTTCTAGCCAACTCTTCTGGTTCTGTCCAACCATTTTCTGCAGAATGTTAGGGAGGATTTTGTTTAGCACCTTGATCTTCCCATTTTCTTGTGCATGATGGCAGGAGGTATGGTTAGAAAAAATATTTTACTTGGAGTACAATTTCTTCAAGTAGGCCACGCAAAATTTGGTGTCGTTATTAGTGAGGATGGCGTGAGGGAATCCAATCTAGTATATGATATTGGATATCACAAATTCAATGATAGAATAGGCCTTAATATCCTTGAGCGGAATTTCTTCTTCCCACTTGGAAATGAAATCTATTGTAGATACGATGAACCGGCACTAGCGAGCTGTCGCCAGTGGATATGGTCCCATGACATCGAGTCCCCCAACTGTAAAGGTCCAGGAGTACTTGGTAGTGTGGAGAGGCTCTGGTGGTCAATGCAAAAAATATGGCATGAATTTTTAATTCATGGAACCTCTTGGAAAACTCAATGCAGTCACAAATCATGGGGGGCCAAAGATATCCCAGACTCTGGATCTGGTGAGATAGTTTTGTCCTAGTCTAATGAGCCCCATAGAAACTGACATGAATTTATTGCATGACCTAAGAAATCTCAATTCCTTGAATGTTGAGTAGGAGAACCCTATCAAACTCGCACTTGTATAGAATCTTATCAAGAAAAAGACCACTCTAGAGGGTAGACTATAATGTGCGGCGTCAGATTTGCTCACACCCGGCCTGATCTACTAGAACATTACCATGCTGAAGATACTCAACCACGTATTTCCTCCAGTCATGGGTTACTTCCAGCATTGTGATAGGTGGACCTAGGGTCCCTGATGTGGAGGCACCGATGGTAAGGTGGCTTACCTATGGGCTATCATCATCTTCCAAGGTGACGTGGGAGATGAATCTCTAGTGTGCCACATGGATAATAAAATCATCTGAATCAAGTTCCGTAATAGATGCAACCATGATGTCCAAATAATTTTCTCTACCGTTATGTGATTGATGGATATGGTTAACTTCCGGGTGAGATGAGAACTAGGCCATCAACTTGTGGGTATGTTCCAAAAATGGTATGAGCTCTGGATTCCTGACGACATAGTCACCATTGATCTATTCGATGACTAGTTTGGAGTCCCCTTTCACATGAATGTAGGGAACATCAATCTTGAGAGATAGCTCAAGGTCAATGATGAGAGCCTGGTACTCTACCCCATTGTTGGTACATCCCACTTCCAACACGAATGAATATAGAGAAATAGCATGTGCTGGAGTGATGAATACAATACCTAGGCCTACTCTATTGAGTTTGGGGTTATTGAACCATTTTCTATTAGGGATCTAGTAAGAACCATCAAAATGTATTTTCTAATATAGGATGGCTTCGTCTACTGAGAGAATTGCCTCATCAGGTAAATCAAGGTCCAAAGACTGATCCACTGGAGTTGGATGGGGGGAAAGGAAATATTCCAACGCTTTCCCCTTAATAGCCTTCTCAGGGAAAAAAACTGATTTCAAACTACTAGAGAATCACTGCCCACCGAGCTAGAATACCTAACAGCATGAGGCAGTTCAGGATGTACATCAATATATATACTCGGGACACCAGCTATACATTGTGGAGTTGCAATTAATGTCATAATTTCTATACTGGTAATACCTGTTCAAGTAATCTCCTCTCTATAGGGGAGTATCCGGTCTCTGTATCGAGTAACATGAAACTGAGATAATAAAGATTTTTCTTTATTCCCTCTTTTTTTATGGGTGAGAAGGGGACTGAGAGATCATTTCAGGGTGGTGATATAATAGTATCTCAGTTTTCCTTAAATAGATGGAATTAGAACCGATGGCTGTAATAGGTACTACATGATTTACTTGAATGAAGTTTTACATTCTTCATCCCACAGATAAACAATTCCTTTCTTCATCATCTAAGAAAAGGGCTTACACTTTCCATCCAAATTCGTAATGAATCAGCATATGTAGGATAAGCGGCCTTGATCGCCACAAAGCTCCCAAATGTTTCTCAGGGGAGACATCTGGATAATGGCCTTGATCTTCTATAGGTCGATCTCGATGCCCCTATATCTGAAAATGAAGACGATAAAATTTCCAGAGGTGACCTCGAAGACACACTTCAATGGGTTCATCTTCAGGTGTCAGGAACGAAAGAAGCTGAACACTTTCTCAAGGTCCTTAAGATGGTCGTAATGCTAGTGATATTTTACCACCAGATCATCTAAGTAGCATTCCACTAGTGTCCTGAGGATCTACTTAAATATGCAATGCATAGCCCGCTGATAGGTGGAACCTGCATTCTTCAGACCTAAGGGCATGACTTGATAATAGAATGTGACTTTTGGTGCCTTTAAAGCTGTAGAATCCTCATCCTTGAGAGCCATTCATATCTGGTTATACTCATAGTACCCATCCATAAAGGAGAGGGTCTAGAACCCACTTGTAGCATTGATCAAAAATTTCATCATAGGAAGGGGAAAATCATCCTTTAGAAATTGACGATTGAGAACTTAGAAGTCGATGCAAACTCTGGTCTGTCTGTTCTTCTTCCTACTAGGCACAATGAGGGATAGACACCTGGGGTACTCGACCTCCTTGATGAAATTGGCTTTGATGAACTTTTCAACCTTGGCCTTGACCATGGAACTATGATAAGGGTGCATCTTTCGGGGAGGTTTCTTAAACCCACATTGATTTTCCGGGAGACCAAGGAAGTGAACGACTAACTTGGGATCTAGTCCCATCGTCACTTCAGAAATCTAGGTGAATACATCACAGTCTTTCTTTAGGAAGTCCATATATTGTTGTTTCTTTTAAACAAGCATTGCAACACTGATCAATTTGGTTTTCATACCCATCTTACTACCGCGGTTCACCTGTACCAATTCATCGATCATGGTGAAGAAACCCTCTTAAAAGGTGGGAGGATCATCATATAAATCTTCTTCCTCACTTATAGATGAGGTAACCTTGGTGGGGGGAGTTTCCTCTGAGTCAACAAATCCATATGGGATACTGTTACCAACCTGAGCGGTGGTGGAAACTGCATCGGGGGACTCTTCTGCTGCTGAAACCATAACGACGAAAGGTGTCGATCCAATCCCATATAGTCTTCATCCCATGGGGTCACACTTGATGATATCGAAGAAATAGTAACACTTTGTCTTGAGCTAGTTTATCCCAGCTTGGTGAAACAAGAAAGTATGGTGTATTTCTATTTCTATGAGTCAGACATCCTGATATCTTATAGGCATAGGGGGATCTGGGATCACCCGATCCTAATTTGTGTAGGAATATGAAGGGATATTCTGTCATCGCTTAGACTTGGTAATGTGCGCCCCCTCATTCCAAAAACAATAAAGCATTGTCCCATGTATGGGGTTGTACCCTCTAATTGGTGGGTTGGAAAAATATAGGCATCATCCAGATCTGTTCATGGATCAGTCATAGCCATAGCATGTTCAACCTCATTAGCCTGAATCTTCTTGTCCTTGCTCTGGTAATAGTCGGCCTCCCGATAACGGGCTTCACAAGAGGAAAATGGAGATATGTCACCTTGGAGTACGCCCACTTGAACATTAAAGGGGTACTTAAAGCACTGATGATAAGATGAAGGGAATTCTACGTGCAAGTGAATACATGACCTACCCATCAATGCATTGTAAGGAATGTCCTATGAAACAACCATAAACTCGACACTAGCTACTAGAATGCTAAACTGGATTTTTAAGCGGGTCTTTCCAACTGGTTTCTGTTCTTTCCTATCATAACCTTGGATTTTCAGGTCAGAGGGAATTAGGTCATCCTCAGACAGCCCCATCTTACAGAGTATCCATGTCGGGATAAGGTTGATCTCAGAGCATGTGTCGAAAAGACAGCGACGAATATCCATTCCATTTAAGTGGTCGTTGATGTACAGTGGGAGGATGTTCCCCAATATGGGAGAGATTTTATATTCACTAGATAATGAAATACTAGCCTAGAACTCAGCATGCTTGACTTCCTCAACATGGAAGGGTTCTGTAGTTTCTACCTCCGTCTCAAACTAGAGGGGGATTCTTAAATCCTTGACGAGGGCTTCAAGCATATCCTATGATATAAGAACAACCTCAAGGATAGAGAGCCTTGTTGGAATTCTGGAATGATGCTTGAGGAAATCATAATTCCATTCCAGGTGTGAGCTTCTAATTACATGAGGTCTCTCTATGACATGAGGTATGACAGGCCCCGCCGGCTGGACCGGTGGTGGACTGGTGTTGGGAAGGTCCCACTGCTCACTAGCCGAAACTTGTAGAGTGACAACTGGATGAGGGTTGGATGAATGAGACCAGTTCGTAATGGAGAATGTATGATCATGACGTGATCAGGGAGGCTCTTCCTGATTCAATAGCACAAATGGCGGCGAAGGTGGGCCTATGACATCTGATGAGAAGGCTGCACATGATGAGATCTATGATGGGCCTACAGTCTGGTTTTGGGGGCATGCACATCCTATATGGATTTTCTGACTAAGGCACTCCGACAACCCATATAGCTGCGACTTCACAGATGATGGAGATGACTGGGGATGTTGGGAAGATCTATCTGGCGCTCCTCGTCATCGGGAATCATGTAGGGGTTTACCAGCTCCATTATGTTAACTGAGGTGTACCTGTGACTATCACTTGAAGAATCATCCATCATAGAATGAGTTCTGGGGGGGATCACCATCTCTAGGGGCATGAAGTCTCTGAGAGTACGAGATGACAATGAAATTGACAAGGGACTTTGTATTCCCTTGCGCTGCCAATGATTTCTCTTCTGGGAATAGGACAACTAAGATGACAATACAGAAGTAGTAGCGACTAACACATCAGCTTCTAACAACTCGAGTTGATTCAGGCATGCATGAATAATACCATTGTAACGACCCAAAATCTTGAATAATATTTTTTTCCTAAATTGGTGTGTTATTCTATTTTATACACAACAAAACGATATCCTTTAATTAATGAAGTGAGTATAATTGAAATGATTCCATTGGGATTCGACTGTTATATGATTGTTGGTCAATATAACAGTTGGAAGCTATAACATTATGATTATTGTTTATAAATATAAGTGATCATGGTTAATTAATACAGAAAGAAGAGTCAATGTCCTCACTTAGTAGACTCAGGCCATACGAAGCCCATCTATTAGAGCTTGGGAAGGAGGTAACATCTCTGGGCTTTGCTCTGGCCCAAGCCCAAGCTTATCTTTAACATGTGAAGCTTGAACAGAATCTCCTTAGGGAGAAGTTTAAGCTAATAGAAATCACCACTCCGAAAATGTTGTCAGTGCCGCCCTAAGATTCTATCACCATAGCATACCTTACACTTAGGTCCTATGCAGGTGTAATAAGGGGCTATGTAACAAGCCCTTAGTTACTTTGTGTAATCCTTTTGTATAAATAAATATGTTATTTTTTATTATGGTAAGATTTGTGACATTAAAATTTCTGGATAAATATAGAATGAATATTATTGATGAATTTTAGAAAAAGGGGTATTTTTAAATATTTATATAATTAAAAATGTGAAATGATTTTCAAAAAATATTCTTCTACAGTTGTGATCAGAAAGAAATTTAGAGTCTAATAAGATCAACTTAATTTTTAGTGAATAGTAAAGTATGAATAATAACATACCCTTATGAATATTAATGAATAGAAAATCATCAAAAAATATAATCATCACCCATGAATGTATAAATACAATGTAGACATCTTAAAAGTGAAAAAACGATCATAAAACAAATATTGTTATTTTTCTATGTCATAAATATTTTAATTAGAATATTATGATTAATTTAATAATTTAAAATGGAAATTTATATTCATAAAATGTAATCACAAATTATTACTTTATGTTATTATGATTATAAGATAATTTTATGTGACCATTATTAATTTCTCAATGTGTTATAAAATGAGTTATAGTTTGAATGTTGTTTTTTTAAATAAATTATGATTTTATTTAAAAATTAAATTAAAAATATTTACAAAATTATTTTCATAAAATGGAATTAATTTTTTAATCCATAGCTTCGATATTAGGTTAGGGTGAATTTATGATATTTTTATAAAATGTTTTGTTCTTCAGTGAATAGTGAATATACAGGTTTGAGTTTCGGTGTGATTAATGACATCATTGATGATGTAATAATTTTGGTCGACTTTTGAATAGTAATATATGTTATGAGGTTTCCCAAGTGTCCATTACCATAGGTAAATACCATGGGCAAGCCAATGGTTTTGTAAATACCACCGATGAGGTGTCCCTTGAAAATTAATTAAATATTCCCTCACTTTTACTATAAATACCCAGAAATTCCCACATTAAATGGATTCCAAAATACTCCTCCACTATGATCTGGTATCTTTACCTCCCAAAGAGTCCTCCCAAGGTTCCCTCAATCCTCCCAAGTTACCGACCATCAATATTTTGAAGTTACACTTCAAGGTAAGGGAACCTTTCACCCTCTTCTTTTAAGTCATGACTTCCTTTATGTTATGCCTTCTAATTTGAATTTTATTATGTGGGGGTATGATATTATATATACTTACTAATATCAATTTAATTTAAAATTTTTGAGAGAATATTTCCTCTTTTATCAACTTATTATTATGAATTATAAGTGATGTCTTTAGGATTCCACATTTTTGTAAAAGAAATCGAATTTTCTCTTTCATTTCAAGTATCATTTTCATGTGGTATGTCATTAAAATTTCCACACTATGATCTTATAATTCTATACCTATACCATTAAATAAATCATTTATGGATTGGATACCCATGTACCCTCTCTTTTTATTATTTTCTAAAACTATGTTATATAGCTATTATGCTGCAGAAATTTTGTCTCAAACTTTTTCTCTCTTTCTCTCAAGAAATTCTCTTATTTTCTATATGTGAATACCCAAATGTATTTTATTTATTGGGTATTAATCAAGGAATAAAAATTATTTATTGTTTTCTAGTGATTACATACATAAAACCCTCATACCTTTTCCATGGGTTATAAATGACATAACGATCAAGTTTTTTAAGCACTTTTAAAACGTCACGATTTTGAAATGTAACCCATTTCTTTTATTATCTATGGGTTATTTATGAAATGATTTATTATGATCTATGTGGATCACATGAAAATAAGTACATATTAAGGGTGAACCCTGATATCACTCCAATGCATTGGGTAAGGAATTTAATCTCTATGGATGACAAGTTTTACGATACCTTGGTGAATAACCTTGGTAATTTTTATTACACCTTGGGGATGTCCTTAGTGATATGTTCATGAATGTATAAAATAAATGTTATAGCCAAATATTCATCTTATTATTCATGTACTTTTTATTATGGTATTCCTATTATTTCATTGATCATGTCTTTATATGTGTCATCAAGTTCTTATTGATATAACAAGTAAACTGATTCCTTTGTTTACGTTTACTGGGCTTTCTGGTCACCCTTTCCTTTGATGTATGTCTCCAGGTTATGAGATGCAGTAATTTTACATAGGATGAACTTATGATAAAGCCTTATAAGTGGATTTGAAGAATGTTTTTTTGATGTTTTCATGTATATTTTTCCTGATTTACAAGAGACTAGATGTCAAAGATCATCTATTTGTAAGATGTAATGAGAAGTTATGTAATAAAAGGCATGATGTCATAATTTTTATTAAAGGTTAGTTTAGTTATTTATAGAAATTAGGCTATTAATACATTAGTAAGAAGAATATATAAAATTTTATGTATAGGAAATATTATTGGTTTTTTGGTGACATATTAATTATGTGGTTTCCAAACATATAAATATCAGTCTGGATATGAACAAGTGGATGTGGATCTGGAACATATGTACCTTGGAGTGAAAACTCTGACAAAGAGTTTCAGGCTTAACCCAGGGTATCCTTGTAAATGATAATGGGCCTTGCTACAGTCCTGGTTTGCCACTCCCAGGGGATATGTTTGGTCAATCACAATATTTTTATGAATCATTATGAAGTATTTATAGAGAAATTTAATTGTTTAAGCATGATGTTTTAAGAAATAAAATCATTTAAAGTTAACAGATTTGTAAATGAAAAATTTTTATCACTAAGGTTTTATTCTTTTAGAAAATGGAGAGAAATAGGAGGAACCGTGAAAATGGTGATCGCAATGGACCATGTGCTGACAACCCTCTGATGGAAGTCAGAATGGAAAATTTCATGTGAATGATGAACCAACTGACTCAAGTTATAGGAAATAACATGAATCAAGTTGAGAGACCCATATCACCATGAAGGGAACAACATTCTGTTGAGTCCTTTATACATCAATGACCACTAACCTTTAGTGGATCTACCGACCCATTGATTTCTGAATAGTAGATCAGCTCTATCAGGAAGATCGTTTCTGTGCTCCGTTATTTGTAACAAGAGATGGTCACCCTGGATGTTTACCACTTAGAAGGAGAAGCTGGTCAGTGGTGGGAAATAATTAAAAACAAAAGGTCAATAGTGGAGGTTGAATCTATGGAGTGGGAAGAGATCATAGGGATCTTCTTCAGTAAGTATTTCCATCGTCCCATGAGAACAAGAATGGCGAATGAGTTTCTTGAGATGAAGTAGAAGTTGACTGAATCTGTGGGATGCTACGAGATGAACATCACCAGACATTCTCATTATACCTCAATATTTGTTATGGATCCCAGTGGGAAGGTTGATAGATTATTTGGTGGACCACAACCTCATCTGTGGAAGAATATTTCCAACTGAGACTATGACAGCTATGAGAAGATCATGTGGAGTGTGACGAAGGTCGAACTAGGGTTTGGTGAGACGCAGTGGTCTCATAAATCCAATGACAATAAGATATCAATGGAGTGAAGACTAGGGAGGATCTTCGACTAGGGAATTGGAGGAAAGAAATTGAAATGCCCAACATGTAATAAATGTGGGAAGAAGCATTCAGGGAACTGCCTACTCGGGAGAGGGAAGTGCTACAAGTGTGAAAAAGATGACCATATCGCACAAAATTGTCATAGTGAGGTGGATCTTGAACTACCAAACACTAGCGACAAGGGGAATATGGTGTCGTTCCTACATTATTTCCAATGCTATAAGTGTGGAAAAAATGGGTACATTTCTATTCACTATCCAAATCTAAGGAGAGTGGAGGGGAATCACCATCAGCCTCAGCAAAGGCTTAGGGAGAAAGGTTGTGATTTTTCAATTCATACAGCTGAATTTGAAGCGCCAAATGATGTGGTGGTAGGTACTCTTGTTGTTCTCTCAAATCTAGAAAGTAATTTGTTTGATTCTGCTTATACACATTCCTTTATTTCCTCCTTGTTATCAAAGAATTTAGATTCAACCCCTGATTTTCTAAAAGTATAGTTATCTATCAAAACCCTTGGTGGGATTATCTAAGCATCGTTACTGTTTAGAAACTCTAGTATTTAATTTAGTGAGCACAATCTTATCACAAATCTAGTAGTCATTACCATGTTGGATTTCTACATTATACTAAGGATGGTATGGATCTCAAAGTATAATGGTAATATCAAATGAATATGCAATGAAATCTCACTAGTCTTGAATGAAAAACCTACAGTTATCTTCCAAGGAGTAATATCTCAACCAGATCTTTGTCTAGAAGAACCTCCTATATCCTTATTTATGGAGTTGATCAGTGATGAAGAAGAAGGAAATGAGTGTTTAAGGATAGAAAATGTCCCCATCATCCACAAATACATTGACGAATTTTTTGGGGAGTTACCCAGACCTCCCCTAGAAACAGAGGTAGACTTATCCATTGAAATTTTACCTAGATCTCATTTGATATCAAAGACCCCATATAGGATGGAAAATGTGGAGTTGGAGGAATTAAAGAAACAACTCCAAGATCTTTTGGGGAAGGGGATTATCAGAAGAAGTGTGTCTCATTGGGGGGCACTTGTTCTCTATGTGAATAAGAAGGATTGATGGATGTGGCTATGCATTGATTATAGAGAACTGAGTGGGATCGCAATAAAGAAAAAATACCCTCTTCCATGATTTGATGACCTATTTGACCTACTACATGGGGCTCAATTTTTCTGTAAGATTGATCATTGATATGGTTATCATCAATTGAGGGAAAAGAAAGAAGATATTTCAAAAACTACCTTCTGATCAAGATATGCGCATTATGAATTTGTTGTTATGCCCTTCGGACTAAATAATTCACCTACTATTTTTATGGATTTTATTAATAGAGTCTTTAAGGAATACCTTGATAACTTTTTGGTAGTTATTATTGATGATATTCTGATATATTCTAAAAGTTTCAAGGAGAATGATGATCATATAAGGGTTATTTTTCTTACCCTACGAAAGGAGAGGATTTTTGGAAAGTTTAGAAAATGTGAATTATGGTTGCAAAAAGTTTCTTTTTGGGGCACATTGTAACCAATGAATGAATCATATTTGACCCCACAAAGAAAAAAGTTGTAGATGAGTGGCCTTATCCTACAAAAATAATAGAGATTCGTTGTTTCCTTACAATAAAGGGATATTATAAGAGGATTTTGAAAACAATTTCATGACTTTAAAATCAATTAACCATGTTTACTTGAAAAGGGGTCAAGTTCATCTGGAAAAAAGGAGTGCGAGGAAATATTCCAAGAGTTGAAGAAGAGACTAGTTATTGCACCCATGATTACTCTATCCTCAAGTAGAGAATGATTCATTTTTTAAGCGATGCATCCCTGAAAGGTTTTGGGTGCGTCATCATCAAAAATGAAAAATTCATTACTTAAGAATCTTGAAAGTTGAAGACTCATGATCAGAACTATCCTACTCATGATCTGGAATTGGCTATGGTCATTTTTTCACTAAAGATATGGAGACACTATCTTTATGGGGATAAATGTGATATATACAGAGACCATAAAGATTAAATTGTATTTTCACACAAAAGGAATTGAACATGGTGAAAAGGAGATGGTTGGAACTTCCTAAAGGCTATGATTGTTCAATTCATTATCATCCCAGAAGAGAAAACAAAGTCGTTGATGCATTAAGCAGGAAAGGCCCAATTGTTCTTTCCATGATGAGGATTAAAAGAGATACTTTGATCAATGACCTAGTAATGTTGGACATGGGAATTATAAGGGAAGGGAAATCATCAACCTTAACCAAAAGGATTTATCAACTGTAACTATTGTAGAAGATCAAGAAATCTCTAAAAGAAGATCCTTTGTTACAGAAAAAGTTTGAAGTTGTGAAGGATGAAAAGTTTCCTGAGTTCAATATAGATCAATAAGGTGTACAAAAATTTCATACAAGACTATGTGTTACATATATTCTAGAAATAATGAAAGAGATGATGGATGAAGCTCATTGCTCAACTTTCTCTATACATCTTGGAAGCACAAAAATGTATAGGGACCGTTGTGATCATTTTTGGTGGGATAATATGAAAAGAGAGATTTCAGACTACACTTGAAGGTGCCTAGTATGTCAACAAGTGAAGGTAGAGTGACAACTTCCTAAAGGGGTATTGAAACCACTACCCATACCATTAGGGAAGTGGGACAATATCACTATGGAATTCATCATTGGTATCCTGATAACATCCAAAGGAAACAATGAGATATGGGTTATTGTGAATTGTCTCACCAAGACAGCCCATTTTATATCCATTTGAGAAGATTTCTATCTTGATAAACATACTAGGATTTATGTGAAAGAAGTGGTAAGGCTTCATGGAGTTCCATTTTATATCGTATCTGATCGTGACTTAAGGTACACATCAAAATTCTAGATAAGTCTTCAACATGCTCTGAGAATTGAATTGAATTTCCTACGGCCTATCACCCCCAAACTGATGGCCAATCTAAAAGGACTATTCAAACCCTTGAGGACATTCTAAAAACATGATCAATTGAATTTAAAGAAGGATGGGATAAACATCTCTATTTAGTTGAGTTCTCTTACTACAACAACTTCCACTCTAGTATTCAAATGGCACCCTATGAAGCTCTATATGGAAAGCGATGTAGAACTCCTACTTCTTGGGATGAAGATGGTGAGAAAAACCATATGGGGCCTGATCTTATGCAAGAGATGACATAAAATGTCTATTCCATACAACAACACATTAATGCCACTCCGAGTTGGAAAAAGATCTATACTGACAACTGTCGAAGGAACATTGAGTTTGATGTTGGTGACAATGTCTTTCTTCAGATTTCACCTTGGACTTGAGTCATGAGGTTTAAGAAGAAAGGGAAGATCAGCCCTAAGTACATTGGACACTATGAAATCCTTTATCACATAGGAGGAGTGTCCTATCATCTTGTACATACTCTAAATCTATCACAAGTTCCTGATGTATTCCATGTATACCTCTTGAGGAAGTACATACCTGAACCTTCACATGTTCTAAATATAGAGGTGGTACAACTAGAACATGAACTCTCTTATGAAGAGAAAATGACAGTGTTCTTGGATCACAGAGACTATATTCTACACAACAAGACCATCCACCTTGTAAAGAATTTATGGAGGAACAACAAATGTGAATAAGCCACATGGGAACTAAAGGAGTCTATGAGGTAGAAGTACCCACACCTTTTCTCTTCTAAGGGTACGAGTTAAAATTTCAGGGAAACATATTTTTAAGGGGGGAAGAATGTAACCACCCGAACTTTTGAATAATATTTTTTTCCTAAATTTTTGTGTTGTTTTATTTTATACTCAACAAAAAAATATCCTTTAATTAATGAAGTGAGTATAATTGAAATGATATCGTTGGATTCTGACAGTTATATGATCGTTGGTCAATATGACCATTGGTCAATATGACAGTTGGAAGAAATAACGTTATGATTATTGTTTATAAATACAAGTGATCTTGGTTAATTAATACAGAAAGAAGATTCGATGGCCTCATCCAGTAGACTCGGGCCGTACAAAGTCCATCTGTCAGAGCATGGGAAGGAGGTAGAATCTCTGGGCTTTTCTCTGGATCAAGCCCAAGTTGACCTTCAACATCTGAAGCTTAAATGGAATCACCTAAAGGATATGTTCAAGCGGATAAAAATCACCACTCGAGAAATGTTTTCAGAGCCATCCCATGATTCTATCACCATAGAACACCGTACACTTAGGTTCTATAGAGGTGTTATAAGGGGATATGTTACAAGGAATTAGTTAGTTTGTGTAATCCTTTTGTATAAATAAAATTGTTATTTATTATTATGGTAAAATTTGCGATTTTCAAATGTCCGAATTAATATAGAATTAATATTATTGATGAATTTTGGGAAAAAATGGTATTTTAAAATATTTATATAATTAATAATTTGAAATTATTTTACAAAATTGTATTATATAGTTGTGATCAGTAGAAAATTTAGAGTGTAATAAGATCAACTTGATTTTCAGTGAATATCAAATTATGAATACTAACATACCCTTATGAATAGTAATTAATAGTAATGAATACATAATCAGCCAAAAAAATAGAAACATTACGCATGACTATATAGACACAATGTAGACATCTTAAAAGTGCAAAAATGATCATACTGTAAGTATTGGTATTTTTGTATGTCATAAATATTTTAATTACAATTTTATGATTAATTTAATAATTTAAAATGTAAATTTATTTTCCTAAAATATAATAACAAATTATTACTTTATTTTTTTATGATTATAAGATAATTTTATGTGACCATTATTAATTTCTCAATGTGTTATAAAATGAATTATAATTTTAAATGTTTTTTTAAAAACAATTATGATTTTATTTAAAAAATAAATGAAAATTATTTAGAAAATTATTTTCTTAAAATGGAGTTCATTTTTTAATTCAGAGCATCGATATTAAGTTATGGTGAGTTTATGATATCTTAATAAAATGTTTTGTTTTTCGGTGAATATTGAAAATACAAGTTTGAGTTTCGGGGTCATTAATGACATCATTAATGATGTAATAATGATGTAATAATTATGGACGACTTTTTAATGGTAATATATGTTATGAGGTGTCCCAAGTGTCCATTACCATGGGAAAATATAATGGGAAAGCCCATGGTTTTGCAAATACCACCGATGAGGTGTCCCATGGAAATTAATTAAATATTCCATCACTTTTTCTATGAATACCAAGACATTCCCTCATTCCATTGATTCTAAAATTCTCCTCAATGATTCTATAGTCTCTTTACCTCCCATGGAGTCCACCCAAGGTTAACTCAATCCTCCCAAGGTCCCTACCTTCAATCATTCGAAGTAATTCTTCAAGGTAAGGGAGCCTTTCACCCTCCTCTTTTAAGTTATGACTTCCTTTATGTTATGACTTCTAGTTTCCATTTTATTATGTGGGGGTATGTTATTATATAAACTTATTAATTTCCATTTAATCTCAAATTGATTACATACCCTTTCAACTCTCATCAACTTATTACTCTGAATTATAACCGGCGTCATTAGTCTGCAGAATTTTTGTACAAGAAATTGTATTTTTTACTTTCATTTCATGTATCCTTTCCTTGCGGTATGTCATTCAAATGTCCACACCATGATCTTAATATTATGGCTTTCCATTTTAAAATTATTCATTTATGAATGGGATACCCTTTTCACCTCTCTTTTTATTATTTTCTAAAACCATTATATAAAGCCTTATGTTGTAGAAATTTCATCTCAAAATTTCTCTCTTTCTCTCAAGAAATTATCTTATTTTCAATATGATAATACCCAAACCTATATTATTTCTTGGGTATTCATTAACAGATAAAAATGGTATAATTTTTTCTGGTGGTTTCAAACATAAAACTCTCATACGTTTTCCATGGGGTATAAATGGCATAACGATCAATGGTTTTATGCACTTTTAAAACGTCACAATTTTAAAATGAAACCCATTTCTTTTATTATCTATGGGTTATTTATGAATTGTTTTATTATTATCCATGTGTAATAAATGAAAATAAAGAAATTTTAAGGGTTCACCCTGATATCTCTCCAATGCATTGTGTAATGAATTTAATCTGTAGGGATGACAAGTTTTATGATACCTTGGTGAATTAACTTTGTAATTTTTATGAAACCTTGGAGATGTCCTTCGTGATATGTTCATGAATGTATAAAATAAATTTTGTAGCCACATATTCAAGTTATGATTCATGTTCTTTTTTATTATGATATTCCCATTCTTCAACTGCTCATGTCTATATTTTTCATCAAGTTCTTATTGATATCAAATGTACATTGATTCCCTTGTTTACCCTTATTGGGACTTATACTCACCCTTTCCTTGGATTTATTTCTCTAGCTTATGATATGTAGTAATTGTACTTAGGAGGAACTTTTGATGAATCTTTATAAGTTGTTTAGAAGAATATTTTGTTTTTTTTTCATGTTTATTGTTCCGGATTTCCAATACACTAGATTTTAAATATCCTATGTTCGTAAGATGTAATGAGAAGTTATGAAATAAAAGGCGGGTTTCCATAGATATAGGAACGAGTGACCACATTACAAGCCATCCATTCATAATAACTCTAGGATCCATGTTTGGAAACATAGTTCCACTCACCTTCGCTATCACCACCGCTTTCGGGCTTTATGAATACACATGTCACTTATTCCAGTGCTGAGCCCAACCTGAATACGTTGTTTTCGAACTAGTCATTAATTCAGTCCTTAAACAAATATCACTATTTAAGGGTGTGCAAAAGGATATGGTGATAGTGGAATTAGTTGGGGTGATCAGTTAGATCCTCATCTTCTAGCCTCCTACATTCAAGAAAATGAACAATTCCATGTTCCAAGGAACTTCAGAAATAATCGGGGACCTGAGCCTCTTTGAATGAGTAGTTCTAGTTTCTTCTTTTAGGGAAGGGGTTTCTAGGAGCCTGACCCTATCATGGGGTTAGAGGAGCCTTTTGAGGAGGCAGAGCTTGCTTATCTCAGTTGGGTGGTGGTGGCGCATTACACGGGGGTGCCTGTCGGTTCTGAGGTAGGAGTAGCTGGGCCGGAGGCTACGCCTGCGGTGGTGGGCCTCTACGAGGTTGCAGCGGTGGATCAACTGGTAATAATTATAGTTGTCTGGGGGCCTCTATTTGGGCCCCCTCGGTAGGCGCGGCCTTATCAGCCCTTCTTGTAGTAATTGAAAGAGGCAACACACGTTCCTGGATAGTCGACTGCAAGGTTTCTTCTAGGCACTAGGCCTTATCAGAGAAGTCTCAGAATCCCCTCGGGCAATTCCATGTGGTCAGAGAGGGGACTAGTTTCATCTTGACATTCCCCACACACATCATCAGTAGTTGCTACAAAGTCAGTGGCATGTCAATGGAGTATGTGAGCCCTTTCCACCGGGCGAAAAAGGTCTATGATGCCCTCGTCAGGCCTCTTCTTACATATAAAAGGTCCGCAATACTCATCTTTTGAGTGGTGGAAGTGAATTGGTAAATAGATTACCTATGAAGATCTCCCCAGCCGGCTATTGATTCAATGGGTAGATGGTTATACCAGACACACATAGGCCATTACCATGTCTACAAAAAACACTCGAGTTTGGCGGCCTCTTGCTGCGCAGGAGTTCCCAACATGGTTCTACACCTTGAAATGAAGTGGGCCAGATGCAGCAGTGGGTCACCCATTCCATTAAATGGGAAAACAGTTGGATTTCCCAAACTTGGGGGTGCCGACATATCATCCATCCATGTTGGATTCACCTTTATATTAGGTAATATTGAGACCTATCAAGTCTCAAACGCCTTAAGGCGGGCAATGAGTGCCGCCATTGGATCATCAGAGAGGGGGTTATTATCTTGATAGGGGTCCCAGACCACCAGTGCATTGGAGGGTTCTTAAACAAGATAAGAAGGCCTAGAGGCTCATTGAGTGGAAATTGCGACGACCTTCAGAGTGGCTAGGTGAACCTGAGCTGGGTCCCAGGGATTGTCATGTTGCTCAAGTTGATTTGGCAATACATATTTCGCCCTCTTGCCATAAGATCAATCCTGTACCCTGTCTGCATGGGCAGGATGGTCAGGTTCACCTGGAGATAACTCACTGTGGGGAGTTTTGCATACCCCTGCTCCACTGGTCGCGGATCTGCATAATCTGGTCACCACTACACAGCACATTCGGCAAGGAGGTCATTGACAATCTTCTTGTGCTCTAGGAGATATTGGAACAACATGGATTTTTCAGGATCATCCTCTACCTTATTCACTGAGCATGATATGTCAGAGGGCTTGATGGCTCTGAGGTTCTCCTTAACCTTATTTAGATTCCAGTCGAGGGTTAATGACTCTGTAGGTACAAGAATACCCAGTACATTCCTTTGATGGAGATTAAGCCTTTCCAACAGATCCAATTGCTGTGGAACCCCCTAGGGGGTAAGTCCCCATCAAGGAGATCTAGCTCGTTCTCCCCCACTAATAGGTTTGCAATGTTAACTGTGTCTCCACCATGGGGAATATCCACGATATCACCTGGAATGTCAGGCTGGTGTTGGATGGAATTGAAATGGAGGGCCGCATACTGCTCCCAACCACATATCTAAACGTGGGGATAAGCCTCCTGGATTATCCCGTGGAGAACTGTAATGCTCTAGACGCATCACTTTTGGTAGGTCCTATGGTGGCCTAGTGAATCAGGGTGTTTGTCCATGGGGAGTGTGAAAAAATAAACTAGATGACATTTTTGGCCAATGTCTTCGAAATGTGCTTGGTTTTTGGGGTATGCCACTCATCTATGACGAAGAGGAAAGTGTGTCACCCAGAGGGACTAACAAAAGAATCCAACCTCATCCTAGGTGAGCGCTTCCAGTGATTTGAAATTTGACATTACAACTAGCCAAAAAATCTATGGGAAGTGGTCTGCCACAAGAATGTCCCACAAGATCCTCATCCCAGACTCGGGGTATAACCCTTGGTTACCCCACTTATCAACTGGAGGCGGTTGCAGAACTGGTAGCGGTACTGAAGTAGATTTCTATAATGGTAAGCTGATCAATGGAGAATATGTTGAGTGGGCTGACAAGGTGCCACATCTCGGGCTATCCTCTGAAGAGTGTAGTAACGTGGACACCAAATCATGATATGATGGGCTAGAGACCATAGATTCCAGCACAGGGACTACGGATGTTGGAAGTGGACCATGTTTCTCATCTTCCACTAGTCCCCAGAATAACTATCCATGATCTTTGGTTGAGTTAGAGGGTTCTCTTAGAGATGATGGTGCTGATTTCATAGATAAACCCTAGGGAGATTCCAAATATTTGTCCTCTTGGATGTATCTGTGGATGGAGGTATGGATCCGGTGGACCACACATTCCAGAAGTATGAGGCTGATACACCTTATTCCTACCCAGCACTTGACAAAGAGGATCAAGGTGAGGGTTCCATTGCTGAGTTGTATTCTACCTCAGAATATGAGAAGTAGACTAGTTTAATCTCAATTTGAACCTTCTTGGCATTCTTCTTATGGCGGCGATGACCCGAACTCCTTACCTATGATAGATCTTTGGGGTAGGGTAGATTTCTAGGGCAAGGAGGACCTTCGGCCAAACTAGTGCTAGGACGAAAAGGGCTTCTGCCTGAGTGAGCCGAGGTGTGAGGAGAACATGGACAAAGGTCAAAGGGAATATGGGGAGGACCTCTGTGTCCACTGGCTGATGTGCGGAAGGAATTCCCATGGGAAGTGATGGAGCTGGTAGAACCTCCATCGGAGCTGGTAGGAGCATGGGTAGGGCTTTCATGCTTATTTTCCCTGGTAGTGTCAGTGCGAGGAGGATTCTCATACTGCTCAAGATTAACACGAGTAGGACCTCCATTTTGGGTGCCGATGAAGTGAGGCTGACCTTCACTCCTCTAATTTCTCGGGCAAGGAGGACATTCTCCGACTACTCTAAGGACATGGGGAATTCCCCCATGCTAGAGAATGACAGGATGCATAACATATCCACACTAGCAGCCTGTGGAATGAGGAATGACTCTGTACTTGTTATCATGACCATAGAAGAGGCTTCCATATTGAGTGTCTCTATCATGGGGAGGACCCTCATTCAGATTGAAGGTGGCATAGGGTGGACCTCCATGCCGAGTTGGGGATCGGGGAGGACCTGAATTCACTTGTGTGGCAGTATGGGGAGGACCTCCGTACTAGGTGTCGTTGTCGTGGGTCGGCCCATGGCGGGCACTACATGTGCCTAAAACTAGGAGAGTTGACCCAGCCTACCCGTGGGGTGGTTGGGGCCTCGATCCAGGCTGGGTGTATGAGTGCCAATTCTCGGCGTAAATCGGGGACTGATGGTATATGTCAGTGGTGGCACAAGCCACGGTAGTCGTTGACGTTGACGCCCCTTGTCGGGCGTCCTCCTAAGCATGTTCCCGATGCTGGTGTCCGGTCAACTAGACTGGGGCTGGCAGTGCAGGTACATAGCTTACCTGTTCCTTGACCCATGGGGCCGGGTGGTGGTGTAGGCGCGGCCTAGTGGGGGCCCTCCTTGGAAGCCCCTGGAATGGGATCCCGGATGGGTTGGCCGGAAAATCCCTTACCTCATCAGCGTAGTGGAGGGAGTCATCTAATCATTTCGCGGAGAGTCTCCCGAAACATTTGTGCATCGGAGTGGAGAGAATTGGATCCCTGTGCAGTCCATGGGGGTGGCAGTGGTGATGAGACACAGAATCCTCTTAGTCTTGACAGGCCATATCCTAGGTGGAGATAATCACCTCCTCTTTGTATTGATGAACGTGGTCATTTATCACCCTTCTTTGAACAATTTCAGAATGAGATATGGGACATGGGTGCCTAATAGCTGTGGGTGTGGAAGATATCACAGAAGCGATGGGTCTATGAAGGGTTGTTGCAATGACGTTTCCCCTACCCCTGTGTCGGTAGGTGGGCGGTGATCGATTTTCTGATATGACAACTTGGGTCCTAAAAGGAAGGGAGATTAAACCCATAGTGATGAAAAAAAAATGAAATCAATATCTAGTTCCCCAAGGCCATTCTATCTTCCATGGTTGGTAAGAGGTTCCACGCTGACAACGTCGCAGACCGGGATGTCCAACGTTCAACTGCCCCACTTTTCTTTGAGTTTCACACCAAGCCCACTATTCTCTTGGCGGGACCTGGCTTCAGATAACAGGATCCAGTGACATGACAGTCCAATGATTTCTCTAACGCTACTAATCTACACGTAGTGGAGAAGAAATTCATGTTGGTTCACCATTTAATTTTAAGAAATTTTCGTCAAGTCACATGGATCCATATGTTTTGGAGGACGTGCTGATTTTGGTCCCGCATTCCCGCTTTCCAAAGGCGGTCCACATTCATTACATATTCCAGGAAGTTTTCTCCTTGATCAAAATTTGATGATGGGATGTTAGTTCCTCCTTCTGTGGATTCCTCATCAAAGCTCATTTTCTAGTTTGGGTCTCCCTCATATATTAAGACGTTGTTGATGAGACTCTTCCTAGTGCCCCGACTTCATGGATACTGGTTAATTACACTAGTTTTGTTAGGAAATTCAAGGGGTCTAGTCAGGGAAACAAACTTTGATATGAGGATTAGTCACGTTGGACACCACTAGCATGTTTGGATGCTGGAACATTAGAATATCTAGGTTTCATCCCCTTATGATAGGGCTAATTTAGGGCATGAAAGCTTGAGGCATCCCACATAGAGTGCAGAGAATTATATGTAGGTCCCTGGGACACCCTTAGAGGCGAGGGGTGAATCATGGTGTCAACTTTTTCTTTTAAACTAAATGATCTTGTTCCCACGTTGGTAGGAACTAGTTGAACCTATATGATGGATATGATCAGCAATCAAACATTCACATGCAAAAGAGATGACACAACAATTTTTACTTGGTTCACCACTAAGTGATACGTCCAAGGAGCATAGGCCGACATGTTTCTGGTCGTACCTAATTCCACTAATCTTCACTAGATGTTAATTACAATGGTTCAGACATAGTCACTGTGTCCCAGGCTCACTGCCTTTACAATTGTTTAGGGATAGCTCACTACGTCCCTCGGGTCACTCCTGTTGACTCCCCCTGACTCACTACCATCGGTGAAATCCCACTCAGTTTATAGACGTGAAGATCTCTTTATCATTGCTCAATGAAAGCATCCTCTGTTATATATAGATGCTCTGTTGAAGTCCAACTATCACTCGTTAACCGATCTTAAAATTTCGTGAAGCTCCAAGACAATTATCAAGCCTCAACAAACACCTGGCGCACAACACCAAGACGATGCGCAATTTTTCAGGACGACACGCAAGTTATAACTGGAATGCAAGTCCTCCTCCAACAGTTGCATGACTCAACCTTCTTCAAAATAAAACTTGTGCGAATCAACTTATTTTCAACCCAAATCGATTTTGAAACCTAATGGAAACATGTCGCGTAACATCAATTATGGCGCACAAGTATCACCAAATCACTTGCACGACAACTGGACGGGCAACAAACAACTTTCACGCTGCTCCACCTTGCGCGACCCACCAACCCTTGCGCGACTTCAACACCTGAACGACAGGAGCTCTGAATTTCTTCAAGTCCAAAGTTCATATATAATGAGGAGGGGTGGTCCTCTATTTATAGGCATTCAGATACCCTGCGCGGAGGCGCGCAAGTCTTCCCTCAACGTGCAACCCTTCTCTCCTTCTAGACACTTGTGCGACCAACTTCAAGTCTTGGGTGCCCCTATTTACATTGCCATATTTTTATGATCAAAACGCGATGGTCAAAAGGCATGCAACTTTCCAATCCTCTAAGGTAGCGGCGCGCAAGTCCTTTCACGGCGCGCAAGTCACTTGTGCGACCAAACCAATACTTGCAAAACCCTCTTTCCTTTGCCGTATTTTCATGTTCTCATTCTATAAAACAGCATGCGCACAAGTTTCCAAGCCTCCAAGGCCTTGGAATGCAAGTATCTTTTCCAAAAACACATTTCTCCATATTTTCATGTTTTGAGGCCCAAAAATTTGGCAAACACTGGGAAACGGCACCATCTTCAATACTGTTGTCTGCTTGAACTGTATGATCACTTTTCTGGAACACGTTATGAACTTCCACTGTGGATTGAAAAAAAACACAAACCATACTCCAATTTATACACAGAACATCCATGGTTCCAACATTATATGCCATGGGCTTGTCTATGAGGTTTTCGTCAGCTTCTTATGTTTAACAAAGGGTATGTTGCAAGTTTAATGTCTGGCGGAGATGAATTAGACTATTTCGAACACTGAAGGGAATGAATTAGATGGGTTCAACCCCAGAAGGGATCACTGATGCTGCGGCTAACATGTGGTTAGTTACCCTATTACTGTTGGGAGTAGCAAGAGAGTGGGTGACATGATCTAACCAGGATGTGGCGGCCTAGGTAAGAATCAAGATGGATACGGATTGTTGAGAGTAGATAGGGAGTGATATGAAACCTTCATGAAGGTGACAATAGCACAGGGCTTGATCCTTGAAGAGACTTCCTTCGTATCCCCATGGAAGGGAATCAAAGTCCATGTTGTTCAGAATGGGGGCATAGAATTTGGGTGTGCGCAGAGGACAACGACCCGATGATATACTGGGACATACGTGTGGTTACCAGCCCGGATTGGTCTGACAATCGAGGGGTAGACTACGGATGTGGGTCCCAATAGGGGGGATACCAAGGTTTACCAGTGTTTGGGGTTGAGCCTCAAAGAGGATTTTTACATACACTGTCTAGGATATAGGGATAAAACCCACGTAGTTCACCTTACAACGGCTTACCATCTTAGGGGGCTGACAACAGCTTACCGTCGGTTGGAGTACAACAGATTAAAATCGATTGGGGGACACAATAGGTTACCATAGACTGGGGGACAATTAAGTTTCATGTGGGAAAAAAAGGGGGCATACATTTTAACGTCATGTAGGAAGAGGGAGGACCGACATGAAGTGGTCGAGACCGATTGGTGTTAGGATAGAACCTCGGGGAGGCTTCCTACATACCTTTCCTTGGCAAGAATCAAATTCCATGTATTTCAAGATGGTTTGGTGAACCAACGTGAAGGGGGTTAGAACTAATGGAGGTGTTGGGCTTGAACCTCAAGGAGGCTTCCTACATACCTTTCCTTGGAAAGGATCAAATTCCACGTAGTTCGGGATGGTTTTGTGAACTGATGTGAAGGGGGTCAGAACCAATGGAGGTGTTCAACTTTAACCTCTGGGAGGCTTCCTACGTACATTCCATTGTAAAGGATCAATGTCCATGTAGTTCAAGATGGTTTCTTGAATTATCATGAAGGGGGTCAGAACCAATGGAGGTGTTGGGCTTGAACCTCAGGGAGACATCCTACATACCTTACCTTGACAAGGATCAAAGTCCACACAGTTCGGGATGGTTTGGGGAACCAACATAAAGGGGGTTAGAAAAAATGGAGGTGTTGGGATTGAACATCAGGGAGGCTTTCTAAATACCTTTCCTTGGCAAGGATCAAATTCCATGTAGTTCAGGATGGTTTGGTGAACCGGCTTGAAGGGGGTTGAAACCAATGTAGGTGTTAGGATTGAACCTCAAGGAGGCTTCCTATGTTCCTTACCTTGGCAAGGATAAAAGTACACATAGTTTGGGATGGTTTGGTGAACCTACGTGAAGAGGGTCGGAACCAATGAAGGTTTTGGTCTTGAACCTCATAGAGGCTTCCTACGTTCCTTGCCTTGCCAAATATAAAAGACCACATAGTTCGGGATGATTTGGTGAACCGACATGAAGGGGGTTGGAACCAATGGAGGTGTTGGGCTTGAACCTCATGGAGGATTTATACGTACCTTTCCTTGACAAGGATCGAAGTCTATGTAGTTCGTAATGGTTTGGTGAACCGACAGGAAGGGTGTCAGAACCAATGTAGGCGTTGGGCTTGAACCTCAAGGAGGCTTCCTACGTACCTTGCCTTGGCAAGGATCAAAGTCCATGTAGTTTAGGATGGTATGATGAACCGATGTGAAGGGGGTCATAATGAATGGATGTGTTGGGTTTGAACCTCAGGGAGGCTTCCTATGTACCTTACCTTGGAAATGATCAAATTACACGTAGTTTGGGATGATTTGGTGAACCGATGTGAAGGGGGTCAGAACAATGGAGGTGTTGGGATTGAACCTCAAGGAGGCTTCCTATGTACCTTGCCTTGGCTAGGATCAAAGTGCACATAGTTCAGGATTGTTTTGGGATTACATGCTAAGGTGTCCCAAAGAGGATGCCATGGTCGATGCTAATTCTAATCCCACGTTAGTTATGCTCGATGTGAGAAACAAGAGGCAACAAATACCTGATGATCATTTCACAAAATGTTTTCCATGGGAAGTGGAATGGGACTTAAGCATGGTTAGTGGACCAATGCAGAAATAGGGGCTTACGCGTGGTTAAGAGTCCAGGGAGTTGGAGACTAGGCCTTACTCTAGGAAAGAGGCACAGATGGAGACAAAGGCCAGAGTGAGGGGGATGGGATAACGAGGGTCACTGTGCCTATCTCCCCTCTTAGACTTTGGCATCAAAGATTAAAGTAGGATTAGGGGCACTAACTTTTTCAAAAAAGACTAGGGGCTTACATGAAGGGGGTTTCTCTTAATCAAGAATAGGCACTGCTCCAGCAAAAATGATATCATTCCATGTGAGGAAGATCTCACTCATGTGGAGATGAGCAGATGTAGAGAATTTTTTAGATGGGGAACCCCATTTATCATGCATGGGAAGAGGCCACAGTTAAATGTCATGTGCTGAGGACGATGGTGCTTGGAAGTTTAACATCCTGCAGCTTGGAAAAGGTGGGTTCACTCAGCATACCTAGGAAGTACATAACCCACACTCTTTAATCCTTGGTTAAGGGAAGGCACCCTCAATTCCATGTTTAGGGGGTGTTTTGGAGTGATCCATTTAGGGGACCTCGTTAGCATGTCTATGCGAAGAAGAAATATCCCTTAGCATGGCTATGCGAAGAAGCATAAGGAAAAGAAATGCAACATGAAGCATCATCCAAGGGACATTGAAATAAATTCGTATGAACATGGATAGTCGTATGGGAGAGGGGTGTTTAACATAGGTGCTTGGAGTGTAAGAAGTGATCAATGATGGTTCCAGAGATAGCAACATCGAACAAATTCTTAAGGGTGCTCACGAGAAAAAGGTTTTGCGCACAAAAGAAAAGGATTGCGCGCAATAGGCACACAAAGAGGGGATTGTTGCACACAAATGTCTAGGTTGAGTGGAAAAGAAGACTTGCACACAAATTGAAGAGGTTTTTTTGAACGCAAGTGGAGGTATTTCCACGCAAAGGGGGGAATAGGTCTGTTTTCGTTTAAGTGGACGAGTTTCCATGCAAGGGGCCTAGAACTTAAGAATTTGGTTGAGGGTCAAGCGCTAGTGGTCCCGCATGAAGGCGGACCCCAGGAAGACATGTCACAGAAAATACCATACATGGATGTCATCTTTTATTCATAGAAGAGGTGAATTCTTCACAGGGGAGATAGTTCATATTCTTCAATCTCCAGAAGTGGGGGGGTGCACTTCTATTTATAGATGATCGGGGTACGTGGGTGCACGCAGAATTTAGTCTGCATGGAAAACCCATACCTAGTTGAGGTGGCATGGATGTGTTCATGATGGTGTGAAGAAACACTTCAGGTCATGACCATTTTCTGCCCGAGGAACCATTTTTCCATGCAAGGAACCAGTTTTTCACGTGACGAAGCAGTTTTCCACGCTCCACTCGGGTTTTCCGCATAACCCTGTGCCTCTTCCCGGAACCGGTTGCTGAGTCAAAATATGCCTCAATATTATCCAAGGATTCATTCTTGGGACCTTTGGTTGATTTTGGAATCTACCAAATTTACTTCAAAATTATTTTCCATCTAAGATGAAATCTATTATTGTTAATAATTCTCTTCTAGGAAATAATCTAAAGGTTCAATTAATATTATTTCTATGAATGGGTTATTCTAAATTTAATGTTATTTATGAATCCCATTTCTCTTTCATGGGTAATATACATTTTAATATCGATTCTTTTCACTGGTTACGTTTATTGTAAAATATTTAAGAAACCTTTATATTTTTCCATAGGTTATGATACTATTACATATTTATGATACTAGTTTCATTTCATGGTTTATGATATGATTATTTATGATTTTTTGGAACATGTGTGTATGATTTAATTATGAGATAGTTGGGACCTATATCATCTTCTAATGCATTGGTTAAGTATTTATGTATCATATGATATACTAAGATAGTCCTGGGAGTGAACCTTGACTTCTATGATGGCCATGGGAGTGGACCATGACTATAAAGATGGCATGAGGAGTGAACTCATTCTACTAAGGTAGCCATCGAAGTTAACCCTAAAAACCAAGATGGTATTGGGAGTAAACCCATACTTCTAAAATGATATTGGAATCAATTTTTGGCTACTATGAAAATCATATTATATTCTTATGTGTTTGACACAATTCTATGTTTTACTCCTATAATACGATTTCATGGATTATGACCGTTATTTTCTTATGATTTATGCTTTATGAACCATCATGATTTGTTCCATGATACATGTTTATGATATTTAATATGCAGGTTATGATCCTAAAATGCTTTGATCACATTATCATAGCCCTATGATCATGCTTATGCTTTCAAGTCTCCCTTATTTACCCTTATTGAGCATCTGAGATCACCGATATTTATGTCTCCTTCCCCAAGTTATGAAGATATGTATTATGTTTGATGTTTCTAAGAATGGTTATAGTTATGAATATCCTAGTGGGAGTTAATTTTTCTCGCTTATGTTTCGCTTTTCATGTTCCCATGTTCCCAAAAACAGAAGACAAATATGGTCTTTGTGTGTTTGTTTGTTCAATGTTTTATGTATTCCACAAAAGTGATGTAATGAATATGTATATAAATAATTGTGTATTTATAGGTGGTATCAGGGAAAAGTTTTAATTATCCTTTGTAAACTAGGATGAGAAAATTATAGTGACAACCCCATGTATATTTTTACAGAAATTTCTTGGTATTTCTCTAAGGATAACTATAAGTATGGGTTAATATTTAGGAAAATGTCCCCGAACTTTGGTAAAATTTAAAGTAAGTGGTTTCCAAGAAATTTATCCCTATTTGTATATATAAGTGGATATTTCTATAGAAAAAATGTACATAGGGGTAATAACTCCAACAAGATGTTCTGGTCCTGACTTAGGGGAATATGGTACACAACAATGGGCCTTAATGCACAATTAGTTTGACACTCCCAGGGGATATGTTTTGGGAATTCTCATAATCTTCACAAACTATCATGAAGGATTTAAATTTGAGTTGATAATGAATAACCTAGGATAAACTTGAGGAAACATATTTTAAGAAAGGATTCATAATCTATAAATCATATAGGTTTTTTTTCATGAGTATATGATTCCTCACTAGGATAATCATTTTATACTCAATTCTTCTAAGTTTTAGTCAATGTGGGGAACTAGTTGGAACTAGATTAAAATTGAGTATGATGTACAATATATTAATTAGGTGTCAAATGTGATGATCACTTGAGTGAATGATGTTGTTATCATGCCTAATCAGATTTCAAGGAACAAGATCATCAACATGTACCTTAACGATCTCTCAGACTCACTAAAGAAGAGAAGGAAAGAGTTTGATGAATGTACGAGTAATGGAAACCGTGTAGGAAAGAAGAGTATATTTCTTTTGTTTAATGAATGTGGAAAGAATCACTTAAGTGAA
Organism: Viscum album; assembly: GCA_963277665.1. NCBI lineage: Eukaryota > Viridiplantae > Streptophyta > Magnoliopsida > Santalales > Viscaceae > Viscum > Viscum album. The sequence continues at coordinate 679,489,214 of OY728139.1, read as the reverse complement.
TGTATTAGAGGAAGAAGAAGTTTTTATGATAGTGGAAAATAATGACACAAATAAAGTGACAGTAAAGAAATAAATTAAGAGTTTGGTTAAAAAAATGGATGATAATATTGGTATCTTTATGATATCATCGAAGGGTAATTGTTTTATGTGTGGAGTAAATAGTAATTATGCTTCTGAATATCCCATGAAAAAATATCCTGATGGAAACCATCAAGGTGTTATGAGTATTGGTTATACTTCTGAAGATAATGTGACCACAAAAGCCATGTAAAATGGATGAGAATATTGGTCTCCATAATATATCATTGAAGGGTTTGTGCATTAATTATGGAGTAAATGGTCTTTATAAAACTCAATGTGCAAAGATAAAATCCCCCAATGGGAATGAGCAAGGAGGTATGATTATTGTTTGTATTTCGAAAGATAAAGAGTCTGCAAATGACATGTGAAAGGTAAGTGATGTTCTTCAAGTATTGTTTACATTAATCATATGAATCATGATTAGATTGAGGTTGAAAAATCTTAAGAAATGATTCATATATCATATTCTATGAAATTTATATTAAGGAATAAGCTGATGAATCAAGAGTAATGGTTTAAGAATATTTTTAGATGAATTATGTACTTATGTTTGGGAATTCAAATATTATATTATATGAATCATGAAATATATAAGTATTTTCAGTATAATTTTTTATTAAGGTTTTAAAAGGATATGTTTAATGGTGATAAAGAAATAGAAAAGTGATATTTTTATTAAGGTAAGGTAAACCTTAATGTGATAATGATGTTGAGAAAATTGTGTTTCACTTGGATAAAGAGATGATTTATTTGAATAATGTAAATTATATATCACTAATTTTCCTAGATCTGATTATTTATTGGTTGAAAAAGTGGTATATGTCATCATGGATGAAGTTTTCAACTTATTGGGGTTAATGAATATATCTAGTGACCATTATAATAAGGAAAAATTCATGTTTTCCTAAAGTGTTCATATAATTTGGGTTATTACCATGTTTCATGAGAATATATGATGTGGAAATTATCATGTTTGGAATGTGACAACCAAGTTATACATTAAGATATATAGTGGATCAATGATAAGAAGATTTTTTGACTTATTACTAATGTTTTATATTTTCATCTTTTTTATTGGTTATAAGGATAACCATTTATAGAAATATTACATTAAAAATTGGATGAGGTTTGAGAGAATAATGTATTCTCTCACCACATGAGGATTTATGAATATTGGATAACCTGTTATAAAAACTTGGTATTGATGATAACTAATGACATATGGGGTAAAATATCATAATCCTTATGATCCTTTTGTTTTTAAGGAATGAAAAAAATTATCTTCTTTTTTGGAGAAATAGGGGAAGTAGATCCTCCTCCTAATCCATTTTTATGAATTTTATAAAGAGACGGTTGAAGGGTAACTGGTAACAGTACAAACAAAAATTTCCAAATTCATACCAGATCCACAAAGAGGTATCTGAACCTTCTAGATTACAATTCAAATTTTCAATTTTCAATCTTCAAGTGAAATCATGACCAAACCAACGTCACACGCCACACATCCACCTAGTCTATCACCCCTGACATCACATGTCACCATCATCCCATCAGAGTAGGCCACTAGTGAACCAACCACCAATGTCATCGTTGCCGAACCCATCGCTATCTCATCGCTCATTGATGCTGACCAAACACCACCATCCTCATTGTTGATAATCACCACACCAGTACACGGAATATTTCCATCCACCAGATCTGAGCGACGACGCGCTACAACAACCATGAAGAAACATAAAATAGAAACCACATGAAAAATCAGTGAATCAACTTTTTCAAACTCTCGGACATCATTCCTACATCATTTCCCCATAAATTGACACTATAGACCAGCACGGATATCACCCTCATCATCCTCCTGGAAAACAATTGGCCACCCGAACACCACTTCCCAATGCTCCAAATAAACACCACACCAAACCGACCTGGGGAGGGGTGGTGGGACTCAAGGGCCAGGAAGAGTTTAGTGGATTAAGCCTCCATAGAGATTCAAGCCCTTCTCCTTGAATAATCCCAGAAAATCCATAGCCAAATCAAAACATTTCGCAACATCATCCATCCGAACAGTAGCATAAAAAATGGAAAACCATCCTAACAGAAACTGAAAACGATCATCCAAACTAAAAACTAAATAAAAAGAGATAAAAGAACCAATCCGAGAAAATAAGGAGGCCAATGTAGATAAATAACAATATCGAGACTGCATACATCCCCTCCAACACCATCCCAAGAGGACCTAAGACCTGCATCGAGCCTAACCAATGATCGGTCGAGTTCAACAGGTAGGCCGTCAAGGGTAGAGGAGGAGATGAAGAGTACCAGACACCACCACCGACGCTGACCCTATCCATCTGAATCTCTTTCACAAAAACCCAAGTGGAGGTCCAATGAGAATGGGTTAGTTAGGAAGAGGGGTGATGAGAGGTGATCATAAACCTCACCAGATTCAGCTCTAATCAAGGAGGGGGGAAGATAGATGAGCCTGAGAAAGAAGCAAATGAGGCAAGGACTGCTATTATTACAAAAGAGGAAATCATAGAGGTTCGATGTCCATGAAGTAGATCAAGTATCGAAAAAAGGATGATATTTTAATGAAATATTGAATGTATATCTTTTCATGAAAATTTATCTCCTTTCGGAAAACTATCAATAAATAAAATCTTATCCTAGTACATTTTTTCCAAAAGATAAAATGGTCTTTTAGTTTATCAAATATTTATGGCTTTGTGATTGATAACATTATTCTATAATTATTGTATATCATTATACATTAGATCTTTATGTTTATATTTCTCTTGCATGTATATGTTCTCACTTCCCACCTATGTTCTTCTATGGGGGAAGCTGGTTATGAGTTTCTTTGAGTAACTGTTACGGTTCCGTATTTTTTTTAAAAATGGAATTTTATTATTCATTTTAACACTATGGGTTTCTATGAAAGGAACTCTCAAGTATTAGTCCTTTGATATACAAGATGGTTTTTGATGGATAATGTATGTTTAAGGTTGGTAGAATATAACACTTTGAGAATTTTTGAACTCTTTTACTCTAATTAATTTAATATTTTTGATATTTTTCATTTCACATAACACATAAACTAGTTTATTTCATATTAAATAAATAATTTTAGCTTATATACAAAATAAAAAACATAAATTTTATCATTATATACAAGGAACACTGAGGTTAGCATACATTACATAAAACAAATACTTTACTTGATGTCTTGCATAACATGCAAGTACGAGGGTTACCGAACAATAATATATTATTAATATATATATATATATATAATATATATATAACCTAGAAATTAAATTAGATTTTATGAATATTATTAACTAACTTATTTAAATATACTATTTTAAAAAAATATAAATTAAAATAAGTATTTACATATTGTTTATAAATTAATATAAGAACCAATCGAATATAATGGGAGTATTTCTATAAAACACTATAATTATTATCACAGAGTGGTTTTCAGCTTAATAAATTAAATTAATTAAAATTAGAAAGTAATTTAAATTTAATATACATGTTTTATAGTCAAGTAAATATTCTTGATAATCATCTAGTATATTTTATAAGCATAAGATAAGAATAAAACCAATTTAACACATAAAATCCAATATTTTTATTATGGAAATTTCAAAACATTTTAATATATAACCCATTTTAAATCATATTTTTTTAACTTTTATAGATTTATTATGTCAAAATAAACTTCATATTTGGAATATAAACATAAAAATTAGGTTAGGATACATTTTTTTCATTTTTCTATAAGGTTTCATTTTTTAATGAATATTTGAAAATAATGGATTTTAATTCAAAAATATTTTTTCATCCAATTTATTTATCAAGATAAATTATGTTTTAGATTTTTTTAAAGTTTAATTAGATATATTTTATCAATTAATTCAATTTAGTTAATGTTAATCAATTTCACTTTCAAATTAACTATAAACACATATCAATCTTTTAGATGTTTTTACTTTATAAAACCTACATTGTTATCCCATCTATGAGATTAAATTTAAATTATTTTCATCTACATCCTTGTTTTGAATTTGGAATAATGGATTTAATACTTGGAATGATCATAGTATATAATGTCTAATAAGTTCAACATAGTTTTTTACCAAAAATATTAGAGAAAGTAATTGAAATTAATTACAATGGTTAAGGTTAAATTAAGCTTAATATGGGACTAAACCATAAACGTAAGGCCTAAAGTGACCTCTAAAATTGTACAAAATATATTTTAGTCCCATATTTAAAACATAATATATCCATTTTATCTAAATTGGAACATTATTTATTCACTTTAAATAATAAACGTTGGTTGGGTTATTTACATTTAAAATATTACAAGGGTGTCACCCCTCCATTATAAAAGGCCTCCTTCACTTCCACCTCCCCACACATCTCAATAAAATTATGTATGGAAAAAATCTAACCATATAACTAAAAAAAATCCCTACCTTACTCCTAGAATCCCCTTTTGGTATAAGGAAATCTAAGTAATCCTTTTGGTGCAATCCAAAAAAAGTTACCCGATTAAGAGGTGACGTAATTCTTGTAGCTCTTTATTTTATTTTCTTTCTCCACACCCTATAAAATTATTATTATCTGATTGTATAAAAAAATCAGTATCAAAAATATACCATTAAGTTTTTATTCTTTTTATAATACCCACACTAACACACACTTCCATCTAAGGGATAACAAATATATTGTTTATGTGTTTGGCGATCACCACATCACTAAAAGACGATTGCTCAATTTTTCTTTACCATCTATGATGGTGGATATTATGATGTAATATATATTTATATATTTTATATATTATATTTATTATGTGTTTATTCCTTTTTAATTCTTTTAAAACATATATCTTTACACTTTCCATTTGGTGTTAATAAGATAATTTTGTTTGAGGATGTGCAGACTTCCACCCCCTCAAAGTGATGTGATTCAATCAACCACTACTTGGATTGTATTGAGGATTAGTTTACTGAATATATATTTGATTTTTTATATAATAAATATAATTTAATAATGATACATATACATATATATTTATTTTACATTCTATCTTGAAACATGATAATTAAATGAAAAAAGTGTTCTTGCGTACGTATGAATTGTTGTCTCCCTGAACGGTGTATTGTATTTCATACTTATATATTCTATATATTATTATAATAAAAATAGAGAATATATTAATGATATTTATTTCATTTTTTCCATTCTGGAATCATGATATAATTATATGTACCAATAATAAATCAAATTCAGAACAATGTGAAGAACAAGGCGAATATCATCAGAAGTGAAAACTTAACATAGGATGGTTAAAAAGAGTGTAATATAAGGCCAGAATAAAATAATATATGGTATCATATATAATAAAATGGTTTGGTAAAATTTTTATAATAATTTTTTACTTATTATATATGTGTTTTGATTGAGTACGATGATAGTCAATAAACTAGGTAAGGGGATTTCATCTCACTTTTTATTTCCTTAAGATACATGTTATGTTCAACACTATTTCCTTTTGTGTGGTGTATGTACAAACCATTATTGTATTCTATTTATATTAAAATTAAATTTATTCTTATTTACCCATCCATTTTATGATCTTTCTTTCATGGGGTTAATGTTTCAAAACATACCAATTTGGGTAAATCGTTTTGTCTCAACTTTCTTTCTTCGAGAATCATATTTTTTTGTGCACCTAAATTATATTTTGAGGTTTATATACTTCCATTTTAAATTTAATATCATAAATTTAATTATTTTAATGATATTTTAAGCTTCATTTAATTTTATTTTCTTACATGGGGAGTATGATGCCAATTTACAAAATTATAAGATTTTATTAAGATAATCTCATCTCTTTTCAAGGACAATTGTTTTCAACCTTTTTTCAAGCCATATCAATAATTTTTAAAATTAAATTCAAAGATATGGTTTTCAAATTATTTTTCAGTTTCTTTAATATTTTTTCAAGTAAATTGGTTTTGAAAACATTTTCAAGCTTTTTTTATAAATTTTTAATGTGTTTTAAAATAAAAAGTATTTTAAAATTTTTTTAAGCTTATTTTATAATTTTTGAAGGAAAACATATTTCAAAATGATATCAATTCTTATTTATATGTTTTCAAGGTATTTTATAGGAATAATATTTTAAAATGGTTTTATATATTAAAAAGATTTTTTCAAAAAAAAATTGTCATCAAGAAACATTTTTAAAATGTATTTAAAATTTATTTTCCATATAATATAACATCTGTTGATGTTACTCATGCCCTTCTAGAAAATGATATAAAGGTTCCAATAATATTATTTCTATGAATGGGTAATTCTTAATGTCAGGGTCCTTATGAAACCCATTTCTATTTCATAGGTTATATTCTTTTGAATCTATATTCATTTCATGGGTTGTGATTATGATGAAATGATTACGAAACTGGTATCTTTTTTTCGCAGGTAATGTTATGATTCCATGTTTATGATACCTATTTTATTTCACGGGTTATGATAAGATTATTTAAGATTTTGTTGCACATGTATGTATGATCTCATTATGGGATATTTGTGACCAATATATTTCTCCAATTCACCTGTAAAATATTTATATCTCATGAGATGGACTAAGATGGTCTTGGGAGTGAACATTGACTACTAAGATGGCCATGGGAGTGATCCATTACTACCAAGATGGTATTAGGAGTGAAATAATGCTACTAGGATGGCCATGGGAGTCAAACTTGACTACCAAGATGGTATAGGGAGTTAACCTGTACAAATAATATGGTCTTGGAAGCAATGTAACTGCTACTATGAAAATAATATTATATGTTTATGTTTTTTTCAAAATTCCATATTTTATTCCTATTATATGCTTTCATGGATTATGTTCTTTATTTCCTTATGAAACATTCCTTATGAACTATCAATATTTATTCCATGATATATGTTTTGTATCTTTGATTTGTAGGGAATGATCTTCAAATGTTTTGATCATGTTATCATAAACCTGTAATATTGTTTTTGCTTTTACATATCCCTTTTTTACCCTTACAGAGCATCTGATCTCACTCTTTTTTTTGTTTCCATCCCCTGGTTATGAAGATATGTATTATGTTTGATGTGTTTAAGAAGGTTTATAGTCATGAAGAACCCAGTGGGAGATAAGGTAGCTTTCTTATTTACCAGAGTCCTTATTTTCATGTTTCGAAAGGCACTAGACTAATATGGCCTTTGGGCGTTTCTTTGTTTAATGTTTTTTGTATTATGTAAAAGTGATGTATTGACTATATATTTAAATATTTGGGTTGTTATATTACCTGAGGTAGAGACATGGGAATCAATACTAGTATGGTTTTTATCATCAATAAGGATAACAAAACCCTCCATAATATAGATCTATTTATATAAACAAAAATAGGATCCACCTCCCTAGTAGGAACTATACTCAAACATATTGGAAATTATGTATAAATTCATTATTACTATAGAAACAATATATCAATATGTCGAGCCAACTATCAAAAAATAATTCATCAAAATATTGGGAAGATAAACAATAAAATATTGGACCAAAACCTAGTATATTATCAGCTGACATTGAGAATATTTGACACCCCAAACTTTTTTCATGTGTAATAATAATATTTTCTTGATTTACTTTGTTTAATTTTCATATTATCCAAACAATGTTTTAAAAATAAAAGAAATTCATGTTTTATTTAATTAAACACTGAAATGATTACATTAAATTAAGTCCAAAGGAATCCTACTAACCTAAAATGCCTACTAAGAGACCTATAAAAATCATATGGAGACCACCAAATAAAACAATAAGACCTAGAAAATAGTGTATGTAATTTAGGAATTCCAATACAAAAAACATTATAGCCAGAACCAAAACAATCGTGTTAAGCATCAGTGGAATTATGAGTACCATCTTCACAAAAGTTTTTGGAGTTTGGAGAACTCTATTCATGTTTTTATAAGGCCTTAATGATAATTAGACTATTGCCTCCTTTAGGTGACTGTTGAATCTATAACAGCTATAATACCTTATAGTCGTTGGATATTCTGGTTATTTTATTTTAAATATTTTTGAATATTGATATTTCAAAGTGTTTTAAGTATGCATAAAAGTTATATCATTAAACATGTTTGTTATTAACCCTTCTTGATATTTTTAAAGGACAATGTTTTAAAGGTTAAAATGGATTTGAAATCAAAACCCTTATGCTTTAAAGAAAATGGCAAGAGAAGCACACACTTGATACTCCTTGGATTTGGCACAAAGAAACTTGTTTTTGATTTAGAAATCATACTTTGGGAAAATGAAATTTATGACTATAGTTTTATTTAGTATTTTATCTATATTTATTGAATTAAGTATTTAGGTATTTAAAATGTTTTAAAAAGCTTTCTATAAATGTTTTCATCCTTGGATGAATAAAAACAAGGATTTAATTAAAAATATTTTTTGGAATTGAAAAACATAATACTGCTGTGGGATTTATTTTATGACATATTAAACATTTAATTTAGATTTTTAAATTTGAGGTTTCTAAAACTAAAATGATTAGAAACTAATGGAAATTCAGTTTTTAGGATTTTGTTTAAACAGGATGGAGAACTTATATTATCTATTTTTAAGACACATATATATAAAAAACTATTATTATGCTTAATAAAAATGTATTTTAAATTTGCTAAAAGGTTGAGCAAGTACCCCACCTACCCGAGGGTGACCTAGAAGGCAAATCCTCTCAAGGTCTTGGTGGGCATCTCCACAAGATCCCCTAGGACAAATAACTAGGGCAGTGCATGCATGGTGCATGCTAAGTTTTATGCATAGGCATGCATAGTAAGGCCCTATGTGCATATGAGTGTGTGTAAGGGCTTCCAGAGTGTGCCGCAATTGGCGACAGCACAGTGGAAAAGGTAAGAGTAGAAGCGCGCTCGTAGAGACCCGGTACGGGGCGGTACCAGGGAAGGGGCGGGGGATTTCTGAGCTTATTCCAGAAGCTCCTGGCTTATAAATCCAGCCCAAAATCCTCCCCATTTCGATGTGGAATGGACTTTTTAAATGGATACCATGTATCAGTCATCTGATCTCGCCACGTATGATCTGTACCATTCAATCAGTTCGGCATTTGAACCTCCACCATCGCAGTCCCCCCCCTGCATTTTTCTGTAGCTTTTCAATCCTCTCCATGATCTAATATAGGTCGTCCATTCCGTAAATTTAATGATCGATCTTGTGTCGCGCCTCACCTGTTCGATCGAGTCAAGATTTAATCTCATCCATTCATATTTTTTTAAAACCCATAGAAGCTACCCAACCATTGGATCACGACACAACTAATCTTAGATTTCCATTATTTTCCACACCCTCTTCCACATCATCTTCTTCCTTGTGCCATTCCAGTCACATTCGTCCACCCTCCCATTGGTGTTTCTACACTGATGACACCACTGTTCTCCATGGTGGCCTTCCTTCCTCCTCTTTTTTCACAAGACCAAATGCACTTGGTATTTATTTAAACCGGGTTTCATAGGATTCCCTTTCAAGTTTCCTTAAACATATATAATACACAGTTTATTTATATCTCTTTTTTCATTAAGAACCCTATGATTTTTCTCCTTCCAGCACCTCCATCAACCTCTGTTTTTGTTCTTCTTCTTCTTCGATCACGGTAAGGGTCCTAGTTTTGTGTTGATTTGATTTTTACGGTTTATATATATTTATAAATGTATATAGATATATATATATATACATTTATATGGTTGATTATCAAATCTATTGGTTCCTTATATGATTTTAGAATGGTGAATTTAAATTCTAAATGATGTTCTTAATTCCTTATAAACCATGAAAGGTCTTGTGATGTTTTATGTTAGATTAATATATATTTATATACAAATACATGAACATATATATATATGTATTTGTTTATTAAAAAAACCTTTTCTATTTTATATCACGATTTTTAGTTAATGAACCTTTGTTTAAATAATGTTCTTAATATATTTAAACCATGTAAGTGTCATTAGAATTATGGTGAAAACCCTTATATACATTATGAATATATGTTTATATGTATATATATATAATTTGATCCAAAATCTAATTTAGGTTTTCCAAAGGTTGATAATAATGAATAACTAATTTTTTGGAGTATGAAACGGTTATCAGAAACAGTTTAAAAATTCAATATTTTATATAAACCTTTTGTGTATAAACGGATTACACAACCTTTAATCCTAGATAATTTTGGAATTTCCAAATATTATTTTGATGCTTTTAATGCATATAGTATATATGTAGAATTTATGAGTAATAATTTATGGGTTTTCCACAACTATATATATTTATAGTGATAAAAATGTGTTTTGCATAAAAAGATTACTCAATCTATTTTAAAGAATAATTATCTTTATGTTGAGAAAGTGGGTGTTTTCCTACCCAAATATTTTATTTAAATATTCTTTTAATTATGTAAAATCTGTGTGTATTAATATACACATATATTTGACACACTTATTTTCATAAATTTTAAATGGTATTAGCTATGTTATTAAGTTGTGTAATTGTTTTTGTGCTTAGGTATAAGTTTACCTATACTCTGTTTTTACATTTTGGTTAAATTTATAATTTTGGGTTAAATATTTCTTAGTACCTTTGTCTAATTTTTATTCACAAACATTCATATTAAAGTGCGTTTAGGAATTTATGCATTCAATACCTCACAAAAAATAACTTGTTTACATTTAACCAGATTATGTTTTCATTCCAGGATGAATCTGTCACTATGTATGATTTTGTTTATTTGAGGTCATGATTTAGTTCATTTTTCCTTTCCATTTTTTAGTGAATGACATGAGCATGAATAATATCCATCTTGAAGTGATAAAACACATATGCATTTAATGTTTACTACCATGGATCAAGGGTTTCTAAAATTTTTATTTTATGTGGTAAATCAAACAATAGGTTAATTATTTATCACTTATGATAATTTATGAAATAAGAATATAATTATTCAAAGTGGCATTGGACACTTTGAATAAAAGGCAAAATTTAACTATTCAATGTTTTATGAGACACATCAAATAAAAGATATAATTTAATAAATCAACATGGTATGTGACACTTTGATTTAAAGAAATTTAGATGTATGAGGAATGAATTGGACTTAGTATATGACATGTGGGCCCCGATATAGCCCCTTGATGCATCGGTAGGTCTAATGAGACAACTATACGTCGAATTGGCCAAGGCCTTTCCCAATTTAATATATAGTTTTGGTAGAGGCCTTAATCATTTTTAGACGTCTTGGACGATGCCTTGACAATATGTTTCAAAATGGATGGAATATATACTTCCCACATTTTTATTGTAGTATTTAATTAACCAAGTTTGTATTAATCAAGAGAATATGTTTGGTTAAGAGCCTATAATTATGAGTGTTAGAATAAGTAATTGCACATGGCATAATTTTTATTCAACACTCAGAAATTTGTATTCCAATTTATGATTTACAGTTAGTAAGGAAAGAAATTAATGTTATTATTTTTTGTGCAACTCTGATCATGTATTAATTTCATTTGTAAATTATGTACTATCACTTTCGCATTTCACAATTAGTATAGTTAGAGAAACTCAATATTTATATGCTGCACAACATATATTTTGTACAAGAACTCTTATAATTGGAACATGTTTTATTGTATCCCTTTTAATGTTCCTTAAACTATTCACTTGAAATTATTGGAAAAAATATTAAGTTATGATTCATGTATTTCATATTTTCTAAGAAAACGTTTTATGAAGATTTTTTAAGGGATGTTTTCAAAATGTTTTATCTGAAACATTATCTATTATCAAAAACCTCCTTACTGGGCATTGGTATTCTCACCCTACATTTTCAATTTATTTTTAGAGGTTTAGTAGATTTGAGTTACACTATATTGTGATATATTTGTGGAGTATTTTCTATAATGTATTTGAAGGATTGTAATATTTGTTTTTGGCTTTACAGAACCTAAACCACAAATATCTTCTATAGTGAAACATGATGTGTAATTGTTCAATGTTTTTATAAAAACAATAACACACAATGTTTTATTGAAAACTCACCAGATCCAGGTCTGTCTGGCGCTGGGGCACGACAGTTGGTATGAAAGGATCAGTTTAAACAACCTAGTAACATTAAAACAATATTAAAAACATGATTATATAGTACTAAGTAGAATCCTGTTTATGATTTTCATATGGAAGAAAAATAATTCCTTATGTCTCTTACAATAGAAAAACTAGAGACCATAGTTTTCGGGTCCTATTTAGAAGGCTATGATACTTTTGAAAACCTTCATTTATCATGTAAACACCTATACAATATATCCAACTCTCATCAGGTACATCAAATCCACCGAGGATCATGATTTAACTGTGTTCTTATGATGAACGGTCAATTTTATTTTTATGCATGGAAGGGAATTTACTTTGAGGCTTTGTTGAAATGCTTTACTCTATCCGGTAATTCTTCATCCCTTGAGTAATTCCAAGAGGCTACATAGTAGGGTGACCATCGAGCAGCGTACCATTTTAAAATCATGACCTACTATCTATCTGGTCATGTTATGGACTTTGAATTTCTTGAGGACAAGTCTACCCTTTTAAATTATAGACATCATGTTCAGGCTGATTTCACCTAACTGTATACACTTCAAGCTTTTCTCTCTTGTAACTTTAGATGTCCACACCCCATTGATCCAAGTTTCCAGTGCTGCACCTGGACCAATGAAATCGAAGAGTTTGGAACCTATTTAGGGATCCACTTAACTAAGAATTGGGAAAATCATCATTGTTAGTGGAACCTATGAAGGGACTCTATGGTGGATGTTAGGAAGTATTTGTGAGTGAGATTGTTAGAGGGAAGAAATAAATATTTAACACATTAAGTTTCATGGACTTTGTTTTCAATGAATAATGTTATATTTCATGATTTGGTATTTTAACATGTTTTTACAAAATAACATCTTTGTTTTAGTATGGGTAAGCCTTACTGAGTAAAACATGTCCCTTAAAAAATTTAGATGGAATACGTGGGTTTACCAACAAACCTCTTATCACTTCATACCTAACTACTATAAATTATAATTGTCAAGACATGTTCTTAAGAATACCAACTCTACGAAATCTTACGCCTATCTTGAAAATGCCTTTATAAAGTGCCCCATAGACCAAATGTCCTCTAGACATATTAGGGAGATTGTTATGTTCATCACCACATGGAAACTGCATAATTTGCAGAGTATAGGTAGATAGGGAAGTAGCACGAAGGACTCTTCCTATGTTTCATTTTGTATGAGAACTACCTAGATTTGGAAAAGTTTCGAGAAGCTACATTGGAGGGTGGCATTCGATTGGTCAATCTATTCCACATCCTAAGTTTTACTATGTATGTGATGCTCTATGACTTCTACATTTTCAAGAACAATTTAGTTTTAGGGATTTATAGGGAACTTGTTCACTCTCAAATCTCTAATCTCCACACATCTCAAGCCTCCCTCTGGAAACCCAAATGTTTCATGAATAAGGGTAATCCTAAATGCTCATGGTGTATATGGACAAAAGAGGTCGAGGAACTAGAAAATAATATTGGAATCCTTTTGAGGACGACAACAGATCGTCCACGATGGCCGACATTTTGAAGGGATGTTGGGAGTAATGTCTGACTGGTTTTGCTGGTGGAAATGTACAAGCGTTTTAGAATTGTGAGGGCACAATTCCTTAAAGTGGGGGATAATGTGACACCCCAGTCCTTTTTCATGTGTAATAATAATATTGTATATTTTTACTTCGTTTAATTTTCATACTATCCAAACAATGTTTTCAAAATAAAAACAAGGAATGTTTTACTTAATTAAACACTAAAACGATTAAATTACATCAAGGCCAAAGGAATCCTACTAACCTAAAATACCTACTAAGAGAACTATAAAAATCCCAAGTAAACCACAAAATAAAACAAGAAGACTAATAAAATTGTGGCTGTCCTTTGGGTCTTCCACTACAAAAAACATTATAGCCTGAACCACAACAACTATTCAAAGAATCAGTGTAATTATGGGAACCATCATCGCCAAATTTTTTTGACATTGTAGCACTCTAATCATGTTTTTATAATTCCTTAATGCTAATTCGACCATTGCCTCCTTTAGGTGACCATCGAATCTATAATGGCTATAAGGCCTTATAGCCATTGGGTATTCTAGTTATTTTATTTTATTTATTTAATTATATTGAGATTTCAATGTGTTTTAAGTATGCATCAAAGTATTATATTTATTTTTTTTGGAAATTAACACCTTTTTTATATTTCTAAACGATAATGTTTTAATGTTTAATAGGGATTTGAAGTCATAGCCCTTGTGTTTTAATGAAAATACCAAGAGAAGAACACACTTGATACTCCTTGGTTTTGGCACAAAGAAACTTGTTTTTGATTTGGAAATCATACTTTGGGAAAATGAAATTGATTACTATTGTTTTATTTAGTATTTTCTCTAGAATTATTTAATTAAGTATTTAAGTATTTCAAATTTTTTAAAAAGATACCTATAAGTTTTTTCATCCTTGGATGAATAAAAACAATGTTTTAATTAAAAATAAGTTTTTTAATTTAAAAACATAATACTGGTGTGGTATTTCTTTTATGATATATTAAACATTGATTTTCGATTTTGAAAATTGATGTTTTTATAAATAAAATGATTAGAAACTAATGGAAATTTGGTTTTCAGTATTTTTTTTAACAATGATGAAAAGAACGTATATTATCTATTTTTTAAGACACTTATATATATAAACATATTCTTATGTTTAATAAAAATTAATTTTAACTTTTCTAAAAAGTTGAGTTATCACCCCATCAATGTGAGAGACACCTAGAAGGACAACACTCTTAAGGTATTAGTGGGAAACTCACCTAGATCCCCAGGGCCAAAGATCTAGGGTGGTGCATGCCTGGTGTGTGCTAAGTCATGCGTGCATGCGTGCATAGTAAAGCCCTAAGCGTGCACGGGCATGTGCAAGGGGTGATAGAGTGCACCACCATGTGGGGAGGCATGATGGCAGGGGTGGGCACAAAAGCGCACCCTCAGATACCCAGTACGAGGTGATACCAAGGATGGGGAGGTTGGATTTATGAGCTTATGCCGAGAGAACCAGGCTTATAAAGCCAGCCCGAAATCTTCCCCATTTCTATGTGGGACAGACTATTTAAATGAAGATCATACCTCAGCAGTCTGATCTCGCTGCACGGGATCTAGACCTTCCGATCAGTTTGGCCTTCAAAACTCCACCATTGTAGTTTCACCCAATTTTTTCTTCAGCCTATCAATCCTATCCACAATTTAATCTTGATCATTCATCTTTTTTTAAAACTCGTAGAAGCATCCCATACCTTGATTCAAGGAACATATAATCCTTGGTATCCATTATTTTACATACTCTCTTCCATATTATCTTCTTCTTCATGTCATTCCAATCTCATTCGACCTCCCTCCCTTTGGTTTTTCTACACCCGTGACACCACCTTTCTTCATGGTGGCCCTCCTTCCTCCTCTTTTTCCACAAGACCGAACACACTCAGTATTTATTTAAACTGAGGTGCCTTGTATTCCATTTCAAGTTTCCTTAAATATATATTATATATAGTTTATTTATATATCCATTTTTCACCATGAACCCTATGGGTTTTCTCCTTCCATCACCTCCATCAACCTCCCTTATTCTTCTTCTTCTTGGATCAAGGTTAGGGTCCTAGTTTTGTCTTAATTTTTTTTGAAGTTTATATATATATATATATAGATGTATATATATATGGTTGATCATAAAATCTAATGGTTTCTTCTATGATTTTAGAATGGGGAATTTTAGTTCTAAATGGTGTTATTAATTCCTTACAAACCATGAAAGGGATTATGATGTTTTTTGTTTTGTAAGAACCCGGATCTTCAGTTTCAGGTACGGATCTCTTTTATGGGATTTTTAAGTAAAAATGGAGTTTCTCAAAAAAAAAATTAAGTACATGCCATGTACTTTCTGAGAACATGCCTTGTACTCTTCTCCCGCTCGAAGCAGTGTATTGGCCGTGTCCGATCCACACACAGGGTGTCTAGGGGTGACTTGGAGGCCGATTTTGGCGGAGTACAGAAAAACCCATTACACGCCGGGTACTTTAAAAGTACATGTCGTGTACTTTTCTTTCTATTTAATTAATCAGACCGAGGTCACGCCTAATGCTCATTAATGTCTTCTTCTCTGCCTAATTCTATCCAGAATGTCTGAGGAGGTCGATTCTTCTCCGAGCCACCGATTCGTCACTGGTTGTCCGAATCAAACTCCGTCGATTGCAGAAGAATCACAACGGTGAGTTCTTGGTTCTTCTTTGGCCTCATTTCCTGATTATTCCTCTCATGTGAGTTATCTAAGGTTGAAAATTTTAGACGTTTTTGCAGATATACTCCATTTTAGGCCGATTCACGGGCCAAGGTTCATGTATATCAATCTTCAAGGATCGAGGTAGGTGGTTTGTTGCCATACGTTGATGTTCTTTGAGTTTTGGTTGCAATAGTGTCGGATACCCATGTATCGGGTATCCTGGGTTAAGGTTTTTGATCCTATTGTTTGTTTCCCTAGATTATTTATTAGATTATGATTAATTTTTGATAATATATGCTTGGTTTCATGTTTGAGGATCACCCCACGTGTGTTTCTCCCTGTTTGGCTGTTTATCGTCGTTCGACATTGTTTGCCTGTGAGGCAAACACTACTGCAATTTCTAGTTTACTTGTTATAATTATTTTCATGTGTTGACTGCTATTTAAATGCTTTTGATGAACGGTATTTATTAACCAAGTAATTTTTGAACTTACTTAGGGCTGATGATAGTCGATTACGCATGACTGGACTGCTCAGGGCTTTGAGAACCTGGTGCGGGAGATCAAAGAGGGAATAGATGATTAAGTGCTTCCCGAGAGGGTCTGTTTGTTTTAGTTTCGTACGTAGGACCTATGGTAATAGGACTTTTTGCTTCCCAAGAGTGTACTTAATTTACACACGCATAGAGACCACATGAGGAATTAGACGTAAGTTCTTCCTCAGAGAGTCTATAGCTATTTTTTCAATACCATAGGGGAATCGACATGAGATCTTCCTAGAGTGTCTGTGCCTTGTTTTATTACTGGACTATAGGGGTCTACTATTTTGATCCACCTAGAGAGGCAGTGTGAATTTTGATGGTTGGTTGTGATGATTCCACCAAGATAAAGAATAATCTAGGGTTTTATATTGCTTTTGTTTCAGTAGTATTTTGAGATACCTGTTTTGTTACTTTCTTACCTTGGAATAGAAACCTTTGCTAGTTTTTCCTGGTTGTTTAATTAAATGAATGTGAATGGTAATTGGTAGGATTATTTACTGGTGTACTCTTAGTCCATTGTTGTACTTACATTCCTTTAATTTTTCTATATTACTCACTGATTGTAGGGCACAAATATTGTGGTGGTTTCCTACTGGGATTAGTCTCACACCCTGTTTGGGTCCTGATTTTCGGCCCAAATAGATTATATGGTTGCAGGTGTAGGTAGGGACTATGGTCCTTCTACCTTAGGTAATTTATTGCTGGTTGGAGCTGGAGATCATGGGACCGGGCTTTGGCTTGCGATGCTGTTGGATTTGATGTTTTTGTTTAGTACTTTACTAATTTCCATAGACACATGTACCATTCTGCATCATTATTATATTATACAGTGCTTCCGCTGTTCAGTTTCAGTTGTCGTGTGCTGTTTACTGCTTCTGCTATTGTTATGTTGTTTTCCTTCTACTGTATACTTTACCAAATGAGGGCATATTTTACCCACTGACTCACCAAGGCCCTCGATTCTAGTTGGAAGCCTCTGGAGTTTGGTGAAACGTGCTTGAGGTTATGTGGAGAACCGAGTACGGGGCACATGTTGAGTGGCTCCGGATCCGGGTCGTTACAAAGTGGTATTAGAGGATGTTTCTTCTTTTCTATCGCCTTACTGTTTTGTGACAATAGACAGGGACATGAAGAAATTGGTAGTTTGTACTTAACTGTGCTCAGGAGTAATTTACTTGTGTACAGGGAAAAGCTATATTACCTTGTAATTGAAATTTTCAGTTTTTGCAAGTGTTACAGTTTATTATATTTCACAGTTGGGTGATGCACTTGTTTTGTGTTGTTATAGTTTATATGATTGTGGTTCTATTTTTTTGAAACCCGATGAGATGAGGGTGTGCCATCTCATGCATAATATATGCACTGGGTAGGAAATCACATGTCATGCATGTTACCATGTCATCCAGGGTGCATTAGAATTTCAGGTTGTTGTGATAGATGCCGTGATAAATTATGCATGATGATGTGACTGTTGTTGTGATAGACATACTTGTTGTGCTGATAGAGTATTGTTTATTTTATAGCCTATTTAGCATGGACGCCATGATCTAGTCTTAGAGGTGTTATGGGCCCTGGAGGATCGGAATTTTTCATAACATTGGATTGTTATGCTGTTTTACTTGTTATATGCATTGTTATGATGCCAAGATTTGATTTGCGGAGAGTATGGGCCCACACGGGTCGGAATTTGGCACATAGATGTTGTTTTTTTTTCAGTGTTTCTGGCGTTCAGTGCAGTTTTGAGCTACTACATGGAAAAACCCAGAATACATGGTGTGTACTTTATTAATACACGCCGTGTAGTTTTTAAACCATGTTACAAATTGTGTGAACAGAGACACGGGGTGGTGGGGAGTCTTTAGGGACACGCTGTGTACGATAAGTACACGCCGGTTAGTAGTCAACTGTGTACTGGACCGTGTCACTAACAACACGGGTCAGGGAAACTCGAGTAGTACAGGCCATGTTTCATACGAACACGATGTGTAGCTTTATTCTAGGTACCCAGTCGTGTATCTAACAACACGGGTTGGGGAAACTCGTGTAGTACACGCCGTGTTTTATATGAACACGTCGTGTAGTTTTCTTCTGGGTACCCGGCCTTGTCACGAACAACACGGGCATGTGTTATCTATTCTTATACACGTCGTGTTTGTTCAAAATACGCTGTGTAGGGGTCAGCTGTTTAGCCGTCCGTGTAACCACTACACGGGTCGCCGAAATATGTCCAGTACACGCCCTGTCTTTAGTGAACTCACTGTGTAGTTTAGGATTAGGGGACCGTGTAGGTTAGCCATATAACGATGCTCGGGCAGGGGAGTGGAGTTTAAGTACATTCCGTGTGTTGGGAAAACACGCCATGTAGTCTGGTTTGTTATACGACCAGTGGGGGCATAGTTACACGCCCATGTGGATGACTTTAGCAAACACGCCATGTAGTTTAAATACACGCCGTGTAGTTGTGTTTTCCAAATTTAAGTGTTTCTCTATCCTGTTCTCGTTTTGAACTCTTGTGTTTTCTGTCCTTGTTAATCCTAAATCTAATGTGTGTTTTTGATTTCATAGAGCAATGGCACCATGATGTCTTCCCATTGCACGCCATGAACTAGGAAGTGGTCGTACGCCTCATACGGAAGACCAAGGACTACCTGTAGTTCCGCCGAACGTTCTAGACATGGCACCTGCAGTGATTCTAGACACTAGTTCCGATACTCAGTTCAGAGACGGTGTTATGAGGTTCATACAGACCTTCCAGGGAGCTCAGAATCCTGCCCCATCTATGGCAGAGCTGACGTGAGTCTTCCAGAAGCAGCATCCTCCCACTTTCACAGGGGATGGAGGACCTCAGGCGGTAGATTCCTGGATAGAAACCATTCTTTACATCTTCGAGCATTTAGACACACCGCCAGGCAGAATGGTGAAGCTCGAGACTTACATGCTGTGAGATTCTGCAAAGAGATGGTGGGACGTAGTCTCGCAAGCAGGGCACCAACGGACTATGGATTGGGATGAATTCCAGTGTACGTTCTATGACTAATTTTATCCGGCGACGCTGAGGGCTGAAGGAGCCAGAGATTTCATGAACCTACAACTGGGTAATCTTTCGGTTATGGAGTATTCATCTCGTCTCACTGAGTTAGAGTGTTTCACTCCCATTCTGAGAAATGACGAGCTGTTTTTTGAAAGGAAGTTTGAGGAAGGCCACAAGACAGAGATCAGATCGATGGTGAAAGTCTTCCAGTTGACTTCTATTACCCTAATAGTCAACCAGGAGCTGACCACCGAATGGAATCTAAGGGAGAATGGAGTTTTTGACCAGGGAAGTATAGCATCCATGGCTAATTCATTGCATACTGACAGCAGGAAGCGCAACTGAGAGTCTACTCAAGGTGACTCGAGGAAGTGAGGTAATTCTTCTGGAATATGGGATCATCCTTATGGAAACTAGGTGGTGTGCTATCAGTGTGGAAAGAGCAGGCATAAGAAGCCTTAGTGCACGAGAGATCTAGTGGAGTGTCGATCTTGCAGAAAAATGGGTCATCTGTAGCGTTTTTGGAGGGTTCTTCTTCCAGTGGCTAGTGAAGAAGGATCTGTTTTTACTCCTCGTACAGGAGCAGGGTTACCAGTCCTGAAGTAGACTGGGGGATGGAGTTATTCAGGTCATTTGAGATAGGTTAGAGGTCATGGACGCAGTGGTTAGGCTCAGGGAGGATCAGCTCAGGGATATCAGGCTACAACACCGGGTCGCGGTACTGGCCAGACGGTTGCGGTAGAGAAGATTCATCGGGAGCCGGATCCTGGACCTTCCACAGTTTGAGGAACGATCTTAGTAGCCTCATTTTTATCTTCTGCACTTTTCAATACTAGATCTTCTCATAGCTTTATTTCTGTGCACACTGTGGAGAGCATTAGACTTACTGTCTTTACTCCTGAGGATAGTTTGGAACTAGACAATCCTTTGGGACATAGAACTGCAAGTGTGCGTCAGTGCAAGGAGTGCCCCCTTGAGGATGGTGGGTGTCACTAATTGTGGGATATTTATGTCCTTGATATGATAATTTATGATGTAATCCTTGGAATGTACTGGCTTGTTTCTTTTCAGGAATTTGTCAATTGTTATCGACGTAGGGTGAGTTTCATGTCACTAGAGGGTGGGTCTTTTCTTTATAAGGGTGAATGGGATGTCAAAGCAAGAAGAGCTGGCCTAGAGCATCATGGGTTGGGCAGTGTTACCGCCCAGATTCCTAGTTTATATCTGGATGATCAGGGGAATTCTAAGATGGACTTCCCTCTAATAGTTGACCGTTTTCTGGATTTCATTTCAGAATACTTTTCTGGGTTACCTCTGGAGCGTGAGGTAGACTTCTCTATTGATCTTGTTCCAGGAGTAGCACCGGTATCCATACCTTCTTATAGGATGGCTACTAATGTGTTTCAAGAGCTCATGAAGCAGTTGGAGGAGTTACAGACGAAGGGTTTTATCCGACCTAGTACTTCCCCTTGGGGTTCGCCTGTGTTGTTTGCAAAGAAGGTGGATGGTACCTTACGGCTTTGTGTGGAATATCGAAAGCTGAACCAGTTGATGGTCAAGAACCGATATCCATTTCCAAGGATTGATGATATTTTTGATCAGCTTCGAGGAGCCAGGGTGTTCTCGAAGATCGACTTGAGATCTAACTATCATCAGTTGTGGGTCAGACCATCTGATATACCTCTCACAGCATTCTGAAGCAGGTATGGTCTGTACAAATATCTGGTTATGTCGTTCGGTCTCACGAATGCGCCAACAGTTTTCATACCGTTGATGAACCGAGTTTTCCATCCTTACATGGACTCTTTCGTCGTTGTCTTTGTGGACAATATCTTGGTGTACTCTCACACTCGACACGACCATGCTACCCATCTTGAGATCATATTGAGTACACTGAGAGAGAATCAGTTATATGCTAAGCTCTCAAAGTGCCACTTTTCGATGGAAGAGATTCACTTCTTGGGCCATGTAATCTCAGATACAGGAGTATTAGTGAACCCAGAGAAGGTGAGAGCAGTATTTACCTAGGAGCAGTTGAAGATTGTCTTCTAGGTGCGGAGTTTCTTGGGACTGGCTGGTTATTACAGGTAGTTTATACAGGACTTCTCACACATAGCAGCACCGTTGAAGTGCTTGACTAAGAAAGGTGTGATGTACATTTGGTCAGAAGCTTGAGATTCAGCCTTTCAGGAGCTGAATGAGAGATTGACTTCATCACCGATTCTAGTTCTACCAGAGCCGGGCAAGAGTTATACAGTTTTCTATGATGCATCTGGGATCGGGCATGGAGCAGTGCTTATTTAGGAATATCGTGTTGTTGCATACAGATCTCGGCAGTTGAGGCCCCATGAGAAGAACTATCCTACACATGACCTGGTGTTGGATTTTGTTGTTCATGCTTTGCGTTATTAGAGGCACTATCTCATGGGAGAACATTTTGTGGTATATACTGACCACAAGAACCTAAAGTATATCTTCATGCAGCATGACTTGAATCTGAGACAGCGGAGGTGGGTCGAGAACCTACAGTCTTTCAACTTCGAGCTTGCCTACATGCCTGGGAAAGGCAATGTTGTGGCTGACTCACAAAGTAGGAGGACTCAGTTGCAGTATGTTCAAGAGGTCAATATCAAGTGGAAACTTATGGCTCTGTTCTCTAAGATTCATTTGGAGGTGCACGACTGACAAGGAAAAAAAGTTCTTTCTTCTGTAGATGTTCCCTCTACTCTTTTAAATCGAGTTCGAATGAGGCAGCTATCGGACCCATAAGGTCTAGTCCTACGGGAGGGTGTTTCGGATAGAGACCCTACTCCAGGGTGGAGAGTGGGCAATGATGAGGTGCTATGTTTTCATGGTCGCGTATGGGTTTCAGCGGACATACGTGAGGAGATGATGTGGGAGTTTCATGCTTCATCTTGGGTAATTCATCCTGGTGTCACCAAGATGTACCGAGACATACACCGTCAGTATTGGTGGCCAGGTATGAAGAAGGATGTGGTTGGTTTTTTTATACGGTGTCCCACTGGTCAGAAGGTGAAGGTAGAGCATCAGCGACCAGTAGGGATTTTATAGAAGTTACCCATTCCTGAGTAGAAATGGATTGATTCTGCGATGGACTTAGTGATAAGGTTACTGAGATCGCCTCGAGGAAATTATGTGGGTTGGGTTATAGTGTACAGGCCCACGAAGGTTTCACACTTCTTGCTGATCAAGGAGACCTTCAGTGTCGATGACATGGGACAATTGTACATCCGTGAGATTATACGTCGGCATGGAGTTCCACACTCCATTTTTTTAGACATAGATCTACGTTTTACTTCGCACTTCTGGTAGGGGCTGTAGAGGGATTTGGGTAAACAAGTACTTTTGAGTACAGCATACCATCCCCAGACTGATGGCCAGTCCAAGCGTACAATCCAGGTGCTTGAGGATATGCTCCGAGCTTTTATTCTAGAATTTGGCGGTACTTGGGAGAAGCATATCCCTCTGGTCGAGTTCGCCTACAACAACAGTTTTTTGGAGACTATTCAGATGGCACCTTACGAGGCCTTGTACGGTAGGCCATGCCGATCACCTTTAGGCTGGCTAGAGGCTGGAGAGGCATACTTACTGGGACCTCGTCTTGTTCAGGAGACCTTAGAGCAGATAGAGTTGATTTGGAAGATAATGGCGACTGCACAGTCTCGGCAGAAGTCTTATGCTGATTAGCAGAAACGACCTTTGGAGTTCGAGGTTGGATACCGGGTTTTTCTGCGTGTTACCCCAAGGTTGGGACATAAGAGGATTAGGAGACAGGGGAACTCTCACCATGATACATCAGGCCGTTTTAGATTCTGGAGAAATTTGGGCTGGTTGCTTACAGGTTGCAGTTACTGTAGAGGTACCAGGCTATGCACGACGTCTTTCATGTTTCTCAGCTTCGATGGTATTTCTCAGACCCATCTCATATTTTTCAACCCGAGGAAGTTGAGTTAGAATAGGATGCATCTTTCTAGGAGCATCCTATTAGGATTCTTGATCGTAGTGCAAAGGTACTTCGTGGCCAGTCTGTTCCTCTAGTATGGGAGCTATAGCAGCACGGCCGTATACAAGACGAGACATGGGAGAGGGAGGCTGATATGTGATCAAAATGGTTAGATTTTTTAGATGATTCTTCTTCTATGCCTCGTTAGGCTAATTCATGGATGAATTTTTTTTAAGGGGGGAAGTTTGTATGAACACGGATCTTCAGTTTCAGGTACGGATCTCTTTTATGGGGTTTTTAAGTAAAAATGGAGTTTCTGGAAATTTTTGAAGTACACGCCGTGTACTTTCTGAGTACACGCCGTGTAATTTCTAAGTACACATCGTGTACTCTTCTCTCGCTCGAAGCCATGTGCTGGCTGTGTCCGGGCCACACACACGGTGTGTAGGGGTGACGTGGAAGCCGATTTTGGCAGAGTACGGAAAAACCCATTACACTCCGTGTACATTAAAAGTACACACTATGTACATTTTTTTATTTCATTAATTAGACCGGGGTTGTGCCTAATGCTCATTAACGTCTTCTTCTCCGCCTAATTCCTTACAGAGTATCCGAGGAGGCTGATTCTTCTCCGAGCCACAGATCTGTCACCGGTTGTCCGAATCAAACTCCGTCAATTGCAGAAGAATCACAGCGATGAGTTCTTGGTTCTTCTTTGGCCTCGTTTCTGGATTCTTCCTCTCATGTGAGTTAT
The DNA here is from genome assembly GCA_963277665.1 of Viscum album. Classification (NCBI taxonomy): domain Eukaryota; kingdom Viridiplantae; phylum Streptophyta; class Magnoliopsida; order Santalales; family Viscaceae; genus Viscum; species Viscum album. The sequence continues at coordinate 679,464,354 of OY728139.1, read as the reverse complement.
CTGGGGATGAATGTTCTATACATCTTTGCAGATCTACTCCGTTCTAGGCCGATTCATGGGACGAGGTTCAAGTATATCAATCTTCGAGGATCGAGGTAGGTTGTTTGTTTCCCTACGTTGAAGTTCATTGAGTTTTGGATTCAAAAGTGCGGATACCCATGTATCAGGTATCCCAGGTTTAGGTTTTTCATCCTATTGTTTGTTTCCCTAGATTACTTGTTAACTTATGATTGATTTTTTCTAATATATGCTTGTTTTCATGTTTGAGGATCACCCCATGGGTGTTTCTTCATGATTGGTTGTTTATCACCATTCGACATTGTTTCCCTATGATACAAACCCTACTAAAATTTCTATTTTACATGTTATAACTGTTTTCATGTGTTGGATGCTGTCTAAAAGCTTTTTATACATGGTAGTTATTAGCCAAATAGTTGTTGAACTTACTTAGGGCTGCTGACAGTGGATTACGCACGACTGGACTGCTCAGGGCTATGTGAACCTGGTGCGGGAGATCAAATATGGAAATGACGATTAAGTGATTCCCTAGAGGGTCTGTTGGTTTTCGTTTCATACGCAGGACCTATGGTAATATGACTTTTTTGCTTCCCAAGAGTGTTCTTAGTTTACACATGCATCGAGACCACAGGAGGAATTAGACGTAAGTGCTTTCTTTGAGGGTCTATAGTTATCGTTGCAAGACCATAGGGGAATCATCGTGAGAGCTTCCCAAAGTGTATGTGCCTTGTTTGATTACTGGACTATAGGGTTCTGCTAGTTTGAGCCACCCAGAGAGTCAGTGTGAATTTTTATGGTTGGTTGTGATGAGTCCACGAAGCCAAATAACAATCTTGGGTTTTGTACTTCTTGTGATTCGGTAGTCTTTTGAGATACCTGTTATGTTACTTGCTTACCTTGGAATAGAAAACATCTCTAGTTTTACCTGGTTGTTTAATTAAATGAATGTGAATGGTAATTGGTATGAATATTTACTGGTGAACTCTTAGTCCATTACAGTACTTACTTTCATTTACTTTTTCTATATTACTCACTGATAGTAGGGAACAAATCTTGTTGTGGTTGCCTACTGGGATTAGTCTCACACACTGTTTGGGTCCTACTTTTCGGCCCAAATAGATTATATGGTTGCAGGTGTAGATAAGGATTGTGGTCCTTCTACCTTAGGTACTTGATTGTTGGTTGGAGCTAGAGAGCATGGGACTGGGCTTTGGCTCGCGATGCTGCTGGAGTTTCTGTTTGTGTTTAGTACATTGGTTTTAGTTGTATATCAGCACGTTTTTTTTTCTTACTACTTTCCATAGGCACATGTAATATTATGCATCATTATTATATTATACATTGCTTCCGCTATTCAGTTTCAGTTGTCGTGTGTTGTTTACTGCTTCCGCTATTGTTATGTCATTTTCCTTCCATTGTATACTTTACCAAATGAGGGCATAGTTTCCCCACTAACTCACCAAGGCCCTCGCAGCTAGTCGGAAGCCTCTGGCATTTGGGGAAACGCGCTTGAGGTCATATTGCGAACAGGTTACGGGGCGCCAGTTGAGTGGCTCCGGATCCGGGTCGTTACATATTTGATAAATCTATATGTATATATTTATAACTAAACATATATATGTATTTTTTTATTAAACAATCCTTTTCTTCTTTATATCGTGATTTTCAATTAATGAACGTTTGTTTAAAAAATGTTCTTAATATATTTAAATCTTGTAAGTACCATTAGAATTCTGGTACAGACCCTTATATACAATATATATATACGGTTATATGTATATATATATATATAAACTTTGATCCTAAATCTAATTTAGGTTTTCCAAAGGTTGATAAGAATGAATGAAAAATGTTTTTGGAGTATGAAAGGCTTACAAGGGAAAAAATTTAAAAATGCAATCCTTTATATACAATTGTTGTGTATAAATGGATTACACAACATTCAATTCTAGATAATTATGGATTTTCCAAATATTATTTAGATTCTTTTCATGCGTACATTATTTATGAATAATTTTTGAGTAACAATTTATGGGTTTCCCATACCTATATATATTCATTGTGATAAAAAATTAGTTTTTCATAAAAATATTACTCAACCTATTTTAAAGGAGAATTATCTTTATATTGAGAATGATTTTATTTTACTACACAGATATATTATTTAAATATTATTCTAGTTATGTAAAATCTGTGTGTATGAATATACACATATGTATGATACACTTATTTTCAACAGTTTTAAATGGTATTAGCTGTGTTAGTAAGTTGTGTTATTGTTTTCATGCTTATGTATAAGTTGACCAATACAGTCTTTTTACATATTTCTAGATTTATAATTTTGGGTTAATATTTGGTGGTACCCTTCTGTAATGTTTATTCAAAAACATGATGAGTAATGTATTTTTAGTCAATTATACATTCAATACCAAACACGAAATAATTTCTTTACATTTAAACTGATTGTGTTTTCAATCCATGATGAATCTTTCACTATGTATACTTTTGTTTATTTGAGTTCATCATTTAGTACATTGGTCTTTTCCATTTATTAGTGCATGAAATGAGCATGAATAATAGCCAACATGATATCATAAACAGGTATGCATGGATTTATTCCTACCATGGATTAAGGGTTTCTAAAATAATTATTTTATGTGATAAATAAAACAATCTATTATTTATTTATCACTTAGGATAATTTATGAAAGATGAATTTAATTATTCGAAGTGTTCTGAGAAACTTTGAATAATATATAAAATTAATTATTCAAAGTGATATGTTACACTTTGAATAAAAGACAAAATTTAATAAATCAAATTTGTATGGGACACTTTGATTTAAAGACATTTAGACATATAAGGAATGAATTGGTCTTAATATGTAATGGGTAGGGCCTGCTATATCCCCACGATGCTTTGGTAGGTCTCAGGAGACAACTATAAGTGGACTTGGAAAAGGCCTTTCCCAATTTAATATATGGTTTTGATCGAAGACATAATCATTTTTCGATGTCTTGGTCGAGGGTTTGACAATATGTTTTAAAATGTCCGACATATGCACTTCCCTCATTATGTTTATAGTATTTAGTTGACCAAGTGTGTATTCAACTGGTGAATATTCTTCATTAAGAGCCTATACTTATGAGTATCAGAAGTAAATGGACATGGAATAATGTTTATTCAGCACTCATAAATTTATCTTCCAATTTATGATTTATAGTTGTTAAGGAATGAAATTAATGTTATTATTTTATGCGAAACTCTAATAATGTATTACTTTAATTTTTCAATTCTTTACCTTCAGTTTCGTATGTCACACTTAGTATAGTAAGAGTAACTCTTGATTTATATGCATCAAACCATATATTTGGAACAAGAACGCTTATGATTGGATAGTATTTTATTGTATCCCTGTTAATGTTCCTTAAAATGTTCACCGGTAATTCTAGGAAAACTGTTATGTTATGCTTTATGCATTTCATATTTCTTTTAGAAAATGATTTATGGATATTTTTAATGGAAGTTTTCAAAACGTTTTATTTGATACATTATCTATTTTCAAAAAAACACTTACTGGGAATTTTTATGCTCACCCTAAATTTTCAATTTAATTTTACATGTTTAGTAGATTTGAGTTACCCTATGTGGTGGCAGCTTTGGGTAGTCTTTTTTGTACAGTATTCGAAGGATTGTAATACTTGTATCTGGTTTTCTAGAACCTAAATCGCAAATATATTCTTTAGTGAATCATGATGTGTAATTTTTAAAATTTTCTTTGTATAAAAAAAATTAAACACCATGTTTTATTGAAAATGCATCGATGCTGGGGTAGTCTGGGGCCAAGGAGGGATAGAATAGTCATAGGGAGGAATAAAAAGAAATTACATTGAGAATTTTTGAAGAGATTAATTAATCTATCCCAAAAAAACATAACATAATAGTGGAAATTAAGTAAGTGAGACCTTTACAATTTATGGGGGATGATGTTGAAACTGTTGTTTCAACATTGGGGAGAGGAAAAATTAACGGATATCAAAGATATTATGAAGAAGGAAAGTAGATGTGGATACAACATATGTACAACCTTTTCCCTTTCCATAGGGGATTCAAAAACATAAGTTAGATCAATAGTTTATATTGTTCATAAAAATTGTTTCATAGTATTTATGAGGAATTAGCTCATATATATAACAAATAAAAAATTATGAATTATTTTATATAAAACAAGAGAAAGATAGTGAATTTGGGCCATATTTACAAAAAAAAGTATTGTTTGATGGTGGTGCAACATGTGATTCCATCAAAACAAAAATACCATAGGAGATTGTTTATTCGTTATAATATTAGACTATATGAATTCCAATAATCACTATATATATTTGGAATATGAATGAACTTAATTTCATTTTGAGTCTTCAAAAAACTAGATCTCAGGGAGATGAAAACCACTCATTTGGCATTGAAATTGGATGATAATTCTATCATGTATCCCAAGGTATTTTTGGAGTATTACTTGGTAAATATTGGGAAGTTCATTTTTCATTTTTATTTCATCATTCTAGATATAGATGAACATGAAGAAGTTATATTAATATTAGGCATGACCTTTTAAGAAATAGGAAGGGTACTTATCTTGGATAACCAAGGAGATCTCGTTTTCTTGTGGATAATCATAAAGTTTCTATAATGTGATCAAAGCTATGAATCATGACTCAATGAAGTAACATGAGGAATGATGTAGTATATATATATAGGAAAATTACCAAGGATGTGTTGAATTTATTATGATATTTTCAAAATCAATTGAATGATATAAATATAAAGAATCAAAACATGATGAAAAAGTAGAAGAAGTGAAATATATATCATCTTGGGGTGGTCACAATTGGAAAAGGGAGGTAATTTTGTACAACCTGGAAAAAGAAATTATAGATCTATTTGTTACTTCTATTTTAATGGAACCTCATCTACTGTTGAAACCCACTCTATCAATATTGAAATATAGAAATTTCAGGGGGAAATTTGTTTTTGATTATATTTAATTCCTCTGTATCAACTAATAATGTATCAAATTTACTGAATGTTCTTAGTAGAAGAATGTATGTTTTTGGGTGAATGGTTCATGTCTTTAATGGAATATTACTTTTATTTATACTCACACGGTGTTGTTAGAAGAAGGGATCAATTCTTTTAGGAAACCCCAATGTATATTAAACCCACTAATGATGAAAGTAATCAACAAAAAAGTGTTCAATATATTTTATGTTGGAATCATTTACCTAATTTCATAATGTTCATGGGTCTTCCTGTTGCATGTTTTTCTATAGAAACATGTCTTTATAGTTTCCTCAAATGTAAAGAATAAGCTGATTCTAACATAGAATGTCACATATAGGTTGGTTTGTGTGGATTATCACACGATAAATGATTCCAACCACAAATATCATTTACCACTATAATTTATGTACTGTGTTTTTGATTAATTTGAAGGACATGGATTATTCTATTTCCTCAATGGTTATTTAGGTTATAACCAAATTTCAATTTCAATTGAAAAATTGGAAAAAAAATCACTTTCATGTTCCCTTATGAGACAATTTCCTATCATCGTATATCCTTCATCATGTGAAATTCTCATGTCACCTTCCAATGATGCATGTTATTGATTTCCCGAGACATTATGGAGAAATTATTATAGGTCGTCATGGAATAATTCTGAGTTTATGTTAATTCATTCAACTTTATCTTAGAGAATATTGATATATCTCTATATAGATGTGAAAAGATTGACATAGTTTTCAGTTGGGAAAATTCCACTTTATGGTGTAACATGGAATTGTCTTGGTACATAGAATATCTTGAAAAGTGATTGTTTTTTACCCATATAACATTGAATTTATTTCAAATATTCCCTTTCCTACATCTATCTAGTCTATTATAATTTAATTAGGGAATGTATGTTTTTATTGATGGGTTTTTAGAAAATTATCGAAATTTTATCATCCCTTGATGAATCACTTTTCTAAGGATGTTTTTTTCATTTAATTAACCATGATTTAAATATTTTTAGATGTGGAAGAAAGTCTAGTTGATGTTACAATCATGATCACTAAAAATTGGGATAATCTATTTGAGATAATGAGCGATGAAAGTGATTTTACATTTTGAGTTTTCTTTATATATAGGATAGAATGTATATTTTACCCTATTGATTATATAAGACACATATTAAATAAATACCATGTGAACTAAACCACTACTAAAAAAGAAATGTTATTTGTGGACTTTTCATTTGATGTATTTAATTCATACTTGATTTTTTCCAAGGAAATTTTCTATATAGATCATATTGTATTCAAGTATAAATTAAACAATAATGATGTTAAGAAATGTTTGATTCATTTAATATTGTTACTCAGTCTCTTTTGAAAAATAAATTCATGAGAAGAACTTGAGCAAGAAATTAATCACAGGTAAACTTTCTCACTTTGAGTTACCTCATGTTGAGGAAGAAGAGGACATGAAAATCTGAGAAGATTTTCCAGAAACAAATTTTTTTGTAATAATAGAGGTAGAAAGACCATGCTTTACTGATATTTACAATTATTTATACATAGGAAAACTCCACTCTAATATATATTTTTTTGTAAATAAATGGGTATTTTTTCCAATTTGATTATTTTTTGGAAAAATCCACTATGATTTATATCTTATGAGGATGGAATAATCCAAAGATGTGTACCAAAAGTGGAAGTTAAAAGGTTTCTGTAATTTATTAATCCATATCCATCTAGTGGAATACATGATCTAGACAACACTATTACTAATATACAACAACTTATATTTTCTGCTCAATAATGCATAGTGATGCACAAAGATTCATAAAATATTATGGTAACTGCCAAAATAGAGAAAATAATAGGAAATGATATTATTTTACTCAATAATCCATGCTTGATGTGGAATTATTTGATATTTAAGGTATCATGTCCTTCGAAAACTTTCCATCATCCAATAACAACACTTAAATTATTTAATGTGTAGATTACATATCGAAATGGGTGGAGACCATTGAAACAACCCAAAACAAGCAAAATGTAGCGGTTCCATTCCTAAAAAGATTATATTCAGCCTATTATTATTTTTTATGGTGTTGATCTATGACTAAAGTACTCATTTTAACAATAATTTTCTAATAAATGTCTCTTACAAACAAAGAGTAAAGCATACAATTTTTAAACCCTCTCACCTATACACATTTTTTCCAATTGGAACTATCAAATCAAGGGATAAATGGATTTTTTAAGTGATAGTTGGATCCATAATGATGGATTGGTATAAAAATCATGGAAACACATTATGGGCATACTGAACTTCATTTAAGAATCCATTCCTCAAGTCACCTTTTCAAATGGTAAATGGAAAGGCATTACACTTCTAGATTAAACTATTGCATTATGTATATTAAGTAGACAAATCTTGGAGTTTTGATCTCAAATATCGCAAGGAGAAGAAAAAGTTTCACCTAATTGATTCAGATGAAATTAGAAGAGAGGTATATGATAATTCCTTTATTTTTAAAGAGGAAAAAAAGATGGTCCTTGACTAGATGATTTCCCAAAAATAGTTCCAACCGAGAGAAAATGTCAAAAGTTTTATTCAAGATTGGGAATTTTTCTAGGAAAGATGAAGTCACAATGGTTCTAGACATTCTATGTTCCTAATGTATTCCACCATGGTCTGAAGTAAATTCAAGGTAGTGATGGGAAAAAGGTCAATGGAATGTTCGATTTTTTTTCAAATGGGAAATATAGTGTGAAGAGTATCCACCCTAAAATTTATATGAATGGAGGCCCATGTGCATCTATTTAAATACATTAATCATATAACTACAAGGTAGGTTACCCGAAATTTTATAAAATTACATAAAAATCATTACTTGTTTATGTGTTACTTATGAAATCATGTTAGTATGGTATTTTTGTGTTTTAATTATAGAACCAATTTGGAGAAAAAAATTTAATATTGAATTTCAATTATTATTATCTTAAAATGATCATATGGAAATAGAAATTTGTTTTTAATTCCTATTGGGGGACTCAATTTTCCATTTATGGGGAGAACATAATTTAAAAAGTGGGTGAAATAAATATTTTCAATGTTGGAACTTGTTGAATGTCTATGAAATGGTTAACCAAACCATGTGATACCACCATGATGGGTAGTGTATTATCATGGTGTTATCAGCATGATTTCTTCTTGAGTAATATACCATCTGTTATGATCCTACCATCAGTTCACACAATTTATAGTTCCATGTGTGTAATAGAACTAACCATTCATATTAAGCATGAGACATAATAAAAACTCTAGATTTTAAAAACATAAAACCTCAATTGTAACACCTAAAACCCTAAAGCCTCTCTATTCAGCCCATGCTCCTCACTTCTCTCATCAATCTCACTATTTCCTCTCATCCCCTCCCTGGAATCCTCAATCCAATCAGATCATGCACTGGATAAATGTATGGTCTCTCTTATACATATTTTTCTTTTTATTCTTCTCCACCTCTCTAAAAATCACTTTTTTATTTTTTTTATAAACCAATTTCATGGCTAGAGTGGGAACCACACATATTTGAAAACATAAAATAGTCCAAAAAAACATCACACAATCCAATGGGAGGTAATTTTAAAGTCAAAATTAAAAATTCATCAAAACAAATAGGATAATGTAAATCACACATGCCACCGAAACTACTACACCATGTAGAGTCAACATCACATTCATTATCATCGTCCCATAAACAACAACCATTCCAAATCATGAACACATCTTCACTGATTGTCGTCGTCAAAGAACTATCTCTGATTGAGGAAACCACAAACCAAGGACATGCAAACACCAGAAGAAAACCTAAATAGACCTTCAGAATTGACCTCCTTGAACAGGAACACTGATGTGACCATTTTCATAATCCCCAAGCCATATAACAGCATGAAAAATCTAGTTAGAATCCACTGAAACCCTCCAACACCATGAGATGAACTCTTGAATCTCCTCTGGGAAGAACACATTCCACAAAAAGTGACATCGAAGAAGCTCGATCAAGTAAGAACAAAGGCTATCCTATCGTCGCTTCACCTTCTCCACTGTCATCCTCAGTGCTACGTAGACTCTTCCATATGACAACACAAATAGAAAGCACCCAAATCCACCAAGATCAAGGAAGAAAATTTTTGGATAAAAGCCTAATCGGAACCAGTGAAGAGCGCAACAATGAGGGTATGAAACCCCAAAATGAAACTTGTGGTTGAAAACAATAGAATATGAGTTAAAAGAGATGTTGAGAGGACGCTAGAATACCATATTTCTATCCCAAATCCTCAGGGTTCCCATCACTCTAGATCCAACCATGAGTGGAGCAGTGGAAATTGATTCCATATTGTGGAATAGAAGCTGGAGAAAGGCCTTAACTGATCCAGGGAGAGGGGCCCTAGAACCAGATAGATAAAAATATGAATTTGAGAATAATAAGAACCAATGTTTCAAGGGATAAAATCCAAGGGGGAAGGAGGAATCCAAGCCGAGATGAGATCCCAAGAGCGGCCTAGAGAATAGGGTGTTAGCCCTTCTCCTCCTCCTCTAATTCCTTCACCTTCTTCTCCATATTTTAGGTTAATAATGCCTATATATTTCCCATTTCCCATTCAATTTTTGAATCTAAATATTCACTTATCTTAGTTTTCTAATAAATTCATCAATTTCACACAGGCCTCATAATGAATTCTTCCAAAATCCAAAATGTTTAATCTCCTATATAATCAAATTATAGCTCCCAAGAAATTATTCTAAGGATTTATTTATTTTAATTCAATTGTAAATTTTTTAGTTTTTCTTATGTGACATTTCACTGTGTATAACACTTTAAAGATAACCTACCACTCTTTTACACATCCCATGGAATCCTCTTATATGTGTTAACTTGGTTCAAGTTCTAACAACCTTCACAATCCTTATCTAAAATTAAATAACAAAGAAGAGAATTAATGATACCAAGTCCTTTCTCTTTGAGAAGTTATTACCAATCAGTGTTGTGTACCCAACTACATTGTTGTAGTAGCCATTACTGAAGATATCCAAATAATAATTTCTACCAATTACAATATGAAGGACCTATGTGTTATCAACCCAAATTATAGAGATATTATACTATATTTAGAGAAAGATTTTTCTATCATGATAATTATTCTACTAAGGATAATGAGTATTTCATTAAGGCAGATGGTTATGTGACATTATACCTCTTGAATAAATGATACAGTTTACAACTAAAGATTTATTTTACTTAGGTCATCATTTATGAGGATGATTTTTGAAAAGTCATGATTATGCTGAGGCTACCAAAAAATGGGTCCCTAATATAGCCTATTAATTTTGGGAAAACATTGCACAGTAGGAGCCATCATACATTCCCCAAATAATAAATTCCTCCAAATTGATAAATCTGTCCCATCACAGCTTTTATCATGTCATTACCACTTCTTTCATGACCCACCCTGATAACGAGGGGATTTTGACACCAAGGGAACAAATTTTACATTATTCCATGAATTTTGTGAGGTCTATATTTTTTTTAAATTTTTCAACCAATATTTGATTTGCATGTTCACTAATCCTAAGGAATATTTTGGATGGGGGGATACATTACTCTCTTGGAGGAGTATCAAGGAATTTAATTTGATAAGGAGCCCTTCAATGAGCTTGCACCAACTCTCCCATTCTAAATCAATATGGTGTGGCATATTAAAATTATTAAATTTAAATAGGAACTAATACAATTTTAAAGGAGCCTAGGCTGAGCCTCATGATTGTCCACCTCCAACTATTTCTTCCCATCACTCCCCTCCACATGAGGGGGATATCTACACTTCATCCTACCATACCACCACAAGCCATCTATCTAGCCTAACCACATCTATCCCTATATCACATTACTCCCTTTACTCTTGCCACCCCATCCTTAAGGGAATACATTATACCAACCCAGACCTATAATAAAAGAAGGATCAAGATATGTATACATTGTTTTACTGGAAGGTTGAGTATGACTGATTCCAAATGGAGTTAAATATTTTACAAGAATTCTCTACTCTATCCCTCTACCAACTCCTACCTAAAAAACCCCATTCCAATACCTCTATGGTGAATAATTTCATCAACATGGACCTTCCTAGTACAATTCTCTATCCAAGGATCAGACCACATTCTATGGTTCTTGGGCACGATCTCAATCAGTCATTTTGGATATAGTTGATCCTTCAACCATCACAAGCACTGATTCTGAACCGATTGGAGATGTCCGGACATGGGACACTTATTCCTAAACAAATATACATATCCCTTATATCGGTGGATTACTTACACGGTATCAATGAACATTTTGGTTGTTTTTACCAATTTTTTTGTACATATATTTCTAGTATCCTCCTACCATGACTATTTTAATGGGTTCTTTATATTGATTGGTTTATATTTTTTTTTTGAATTTGATGTCTATGTTGTGATTATGTTCTATTTTACATTTTCACTACTCTAATGATGCTATTATTGCATTAATATTTCTCAATTCTTTGATAGATAAAGTATGTAGACTACTTTATTAACTTAAGTAACACTCTTTGGTTAGAAAATCTATCACAACCCACTTACTTGTGTTTTTACTACATTACTCAAGTTGAGTTTTCTTTCATAACATTTTATCAATTATTGTTTATTGTATTCCCCCATCTCCTTTTATTTAATTCACTTGACCTCCTATTATCCCCTTATATGACCATGGGGGACCATGATTGATCTAACATATGGATTAGGGGACCTAAAATTTTGGTACACCATTTTGTTATTTCCTTTTCCTTGCGAATGATGACACTTTTAAAGACCATTTAAGGGCATGTATAGATACCAAACATTCATCCATATTAAATGATTTTGTATTTTGAAGAATCCTTTTCAAATTTCTCATATGATTGGATTGATCATATTAATGTTGGAGTGAATTAGAATTAGAACAATAAAAGATAATTATTTAAATTTTAATTCTTTAAAGTTTGTGTTTATGGATGAATTTTTTGATAAATTATTTTAAATTAATGGTCCCCTTGAAATAGAATTCAATTTATGCATAATTAAAAATAAATATTCTTAGTTTTTGATACCACAAACATGATTATTATGAGTTATTAATTCCATGGCCCCTAGCCTTGATAAAAAAATACATTCAAGTAAGTTATTTGAAAAATTTGGGTAATGAAATTCATTCATTGTATTTCACATCAATGGAAAATTGAGATATTGAAAAGGAATACAAAAAATGATGATAACCCACTATTTTTCATCAATTTCATAGGCCAATAAGGTGGTGAGGCTTGTAAAAGTCATATACTACCATTTGGTTTGGATGATATATTGGCTAATCCTACCCAAGATTGTGATTAGATGGAAATAAACTATGTAATGTTCAATTAAATAATGAATGGAAATTTTATATTTAAACAAACTATAATTTATGTATTAAAAGATATAAAATTTTAATTGAATCAAATTTTCTTTCTTGTTTTAATGTATTTTGATTCTTAAAGAATGTATATTAAATTTTAAATAATCAATCATTTAAAATTTACATTCAATTCATGGGTATTATCTGTGACATTTAAAATTGTTTTCTTATTATCTCTTTGAGATTAATGTGTAGGAAATTATTTGAGGAGAAAAAATTGAACAATTATGGGGTAGCTTTTTGAACTTGTATGAATTGGTTATTTTATTATTCATAATCACATTGAAAATGATTTCTATGATCACTTGTCATACATTTAAAACCTTAAAATGTTTGGATAATTGAGGACTGGTCATCCAATGAAGAACTAATAATATTTTACATAAAATAGTCATTTAAGAGTAAAATTAGTGGCATTTGGACCCATTTTACCGGGTGCATGTTTTCTTCTAACTTACCCAGACAATGAAACCCATCTCGAGAAACTCTGTGCTCTTATATTTTATGAGGTAGTTGTGATAACATGGTTTTGGAAAAATTATCCAATCCATGCGATCCATCCCTAAAACCATGTGAAATAGAGCAATTCAATATGGAACTATGTGCATGGTATGTTCATAGTTAACTGAACCATGAAAAAAATGAAATAGACTATGAGACTCAAATATGAAGGGACTAAATGAACTATAATGTCGGTTCATGATTAAAATAACCATGCACCCATCAAATAATATTTACATACCTTCCATCTACCAGCCATAATCACCCATTGACCCATGATGATAACCCCAACCACCTATTGACACTAGGGACCAACTAATAATGGATCTATGATTATTTTTAGGTATTATAAACCATCTATAAGGTACCAATCGTGGTTGGAGGAGAGATAAAACCCCATTATAAATAAATTTTTATATATTTTCTAGTTTTATCTAATATTTTATCCTCTTCATGTTATTCTAATAAAAAATGGAAATTTGGGATTTTTTTCATCATTTTTTTATGAGTAGCTAATTATCCTTGAGTGTTGGGGTTGGGGATGATAATACAGGATCATTTGGAGTATTTATGGAATTTATGTTTTTTATGTAATTATTTTATTTTACCTTCTTCTTATTTGTATATAAATTATTTAATTTACTTGAAATGGTTTTATTAGACAAGGAGAAACATTTTCACTAATATTTGGAGATATTAAGATAATTATACTTATGACCATTCCATATAATCATTATCACCACGAGTTTGGTCTTAAGGAATTTTTTTGAAATTAACTATCAGAACATGAAGTTAAAATCTATGAATTTAATTTAACCCTACCAAAACAAGGATGTTTTGATGCCTTTAAATACCAGTGTTGAATATTTATTATAAACAACACAACACACAACAAAGTACTATCATAGTGAACACCATTAAAGGACATCATCCCAATACATTATTCTCAAAAGATAAAAATATAATTTGAGTAATTTTTTGATGATACAAGTTCTTATAATTATCAATTTATGTTTTATTAAAGCATAGATTATAAGAAAAATAACTGAATGATTCATCAAATAATTGAATAAAAATTTCACATTGAAAAACATCTGATAATTTTCTTGAGGATCAACCCCATATGTACACAATAACTAGAGTATATTTGGTTTATGATATAATTTGGGAAACCTGAAGTAATCATTCTACTAGATTGAAAACAATATGTTATTGGAAATTTTGAACTATGCCTAGCCACTTGAATTTTAGAGCATCAAAATCAATCTAAGTATTTAAATATATTTATATGTTTAGTCTAATGACTATTTTTAATAAATAAATAGTGAATCATAATCATTTTATATATAGATATTGATAATAATATTTTTAGAGAAAATAGTGATCAATTATGGGGTGTTTTTAGTATTTAAAAATATTATACATCAAAATGATATTTGATATTTCCCTTTCCCATAATGATTTCAAAAGTTTTCATTTTAACCATTTTCATCTAAAGATAAAAATGGTTCCTATAGTGGCGTAATTTTGAGCATTATAGATAATGAAATTTCTAAATGATTATTTAGACATGAGTATGCATGTGACCAGTCAACATCATCAATGATGATTTCGATACATAGTTTTGTTCTATTGGGACAATGATAATTTATATTTTTTTGGAAGAATCATATCAAAATGTAATTCAGAATGATACAATTATTTGGAGACCTCATTTCTGGTGATGAGAAATAATGAATACATGGTGATCATTTTGGGAAAATAAATGAATAATTTAAAACTAAGATAACTAATATGATTTGATAGGGTGATTTATGGTTCAATTATTTTATATTATCATGGAGATGATACAAAAACCTAATTCGTATTACATGATCTCAATTTTTTGATGAATATGACTCTTTTGTATTCGTTACTTGTGATTATAGTATGATGTAATTTTGAATGGAGTCTAAGTTGTATTGTTGTTCTATAATGTGAAAACGAGTTGAGATATTAACCTTCATTATTCTTCTATACTACATAATACTAGTGTAGTCAGAGTGTGTATCTTTTCTACATGGGTTATTATCAAGTAGTTAACTATCTAACTATGTGTAGAATATTGAATTTTTATTTATACTATCATGATATTCCATTGGCTAGATTATGTTGTTATAGAAGACAAATATGGAGTGTTATGTTTTCTATGTTGTATATTGTGATGATATTTTAGATTAGCTGAAATGACAAATCTTGTACGTTAGTTCCTAGATATATCTAACTTGGTTGAGGTTTTTTTAAGATTAATGGAATGAGTACCATGAACTTGTGATATATGAGAGTTATTAGATGATTTAATGGCATGGATGAAGCCCTTTCAAATGATTGTTACATGGATATCATGATAGTGATTTATATTAATAGCCAGTATTTTAGAATTAGATTAGTTGATATAATAAAAATTTTATTTTATATGTTAATTTATTGATTGGGCACCATTATCCATGAAACCACCACCTAATGGTTGTTCTATAATGTGCAACCCAACATTCAAATTAGTGACTAGACTAATAGGATCTCAAGACAATTATTCACACAATCAACCAAATAAGTTGTATGGAATGAATGTGGATTGGATATATATATATATATCACATTGTTTTATCTTATAATGGGTGTGAATGTTGATTAATTATTATAATATATAGGAGATAAGACATTAAATGTTATAGATATTGACATTAAAAGTGGTAGTTGGTTAAATTATTTTTGCCAAGATTAAGATAACATCTTGGTTTAGAGGAGGTGAATTGATCATAATAAAATTAATTAAAAAAATTTATTATTCAAAAATAACATAGTTATTAAACATTATGCATGTGAAAATACTTTCATGCAATGAAACAAATCTTCAATATAGTGAATGTATATTCAAATAAAGAAATGTAGAGAAAAGAAAAAAGGGAAATAACACAAGATTTTTATTGTAGTTCAGATCACCAATATCCTATATCTACACATCAATCTTCTATAGATAGAATGAAAATTACATAGAAAAAACATCATTTTTAAAGGTGGGAAAACATTTTACAAGAACCTACCTTTCTATAGACCAACGAAAACTAAATAAAGAAACTAACTTTTGATTGGGATTCACATCCTTAAAAAACATAGCTTTTGTTTAGGATTTATAAACACTAAAATTAATTTTTTGAATAGAAACTATTAAACAAACTATTAAAACACAAATAATATATAAATGAGAAGATACATCCATTAAAAGAGAAAACAAAGACAAAAATCATAAGACAAAAAATTTCATAGATGGTGCAACTCATTATATCTTGATGATCAATCCAGTAGAAATACATCCAATAGTGAAGCCCTTTTGTGATCATGGTAATGGAATAGTTGTCATAGTTGAAGAGTTTCAACAATTCCTATTATATGGATCGATCATCATTTTTTTATTTATATTTATTGAGATTTTATCTATAAGGACCGGACTTTAAACATTACATATTCTTGAATTAAATGGATAATTCACATTGAGTATCTTTTTCGGTTTAGAGTTTTAAAGAAATAGGTCTTAACATTTACATAACAACATGAATATTACATGCAGACAATTCTACTCAGTATCAATTTTTTTCATAAAATAAAAACTCTGGAAAAAAAGTGTCATGTCTACTTCCATGTTTTAGACAACAAGATTTTCTTTGATCCCATCCTTGACCCTATTCATCTTTAAGTCCTATGAAAAACATTTCAAAACATGGGATGAGCATAAAAATCTCAGTAATGGTTATAAAATAAGAAGTAAATAATTAGTCAATCAATACATACAGAACATAAACTCTTTCACTTACCACATGAATACATAATATTTATGAATACCACATAGTAATCAAAAATCATAAAAGTACTTATGGAATTCATATCATAGTTAAATTGTAGCTATCACTGCTACATAGGGAGTTACGTTGGAATACCCATCACAGTATATTCCCTAAATCTCTTAGGATAAACATTCATGTTTACCTTTTTCACATTACCCAATTAATTGGAGAGAAATCTTGGGCTCACCCACCTTAGTTTTATCATGGAACCACCTGTATATGTAAACAAAGCCCAAGAACCATAACATACCCATAACACATAAAACAAACATAAAGGAAAGATAAAATTTCCACATTGCAATCAATATATATCCTTAAAATATATTGGAATAAAAAATCCATTATAAAAATAATTTTCAATACCAAAATACATAAAAATTAAATGTTATTTATTTTCCTTTAAAAAAACACAAAGACTTGTTAAGGAAGTCAAATATCAAATAATACTCGCAGAGGCGGAAAAAGGTCGGTGTCACCACTTACATTAAAAAAAATTCATTTTTTGTCATTTAGTAAAATGATTCATATAAAAATATCTCCTATTAATGAAATGAAAATTAAAAGGGTTTTATACACCATATATAAGAAAGTCATGTATATGACAAAATATGCCTCAATGAAAGGAGATTGAGACAAAGTCCATTACCTCGTGTCTGACTTGAACCGTTCGTTCTTTAATCTACTGAATAATAAACTAAAGTTAATTTATACTTTCATAAGAACCTTTTTTCTAGTTTATTATTCCTTTTATATCACTTATTAACATGTTATGGACATTATGTAATCATTTATGTTAATAATGTTTGATTTGTTGATATTTGGTACCTGAGTAAAAGATGAACACCTTATAATTACAAGTTGTCCATGTGGTCATTATTCCAATATCTATAAAATTATATTCATGATTCAGATATCATATAAATAATAAATATCTAGTATATATATGTATTTATATCAGTACAGAACATTTTAAAGATAAGAAATGAAATGCACCATTCATGGAGACGGTAAGCCGTACGTACGCATGAACACTACTTTCATTTATATTTCATAATTTAATTGAATTAAAACATAATGATACATAGGTATATTATAATTCCAGTATTATATAATATATAATATAATTAACACTATCCTTTATATGTCCCACATATTTAATGAACGAGTCATATCACTTTGAGGGGGCGGTAGTCCGCACTTCCTCAAATGAAATTATCGCGTTTACCCATTATGGAAACCATAACGTTAGGATATAAATGTAAAATACAGAATCATAAATAAAACATAAACATAATATATATCATATATAAATATATTTCTGTCTTAATGGCCACCATGATAGGCGGTAGGAGATAATCGAACAATCATCATTTCTTGAGGTGTTAGTTTGCCATTTACAAAAACAATATGTTCTTCACCCATTAGATGGAGGTGTGATAAGTTTAGTTCAAATAAATCTCATAAAAACATACTAGTATATTTAGGATACTGGTTATGTTATAAAATAAACGAATAAAAAGAGTTTAGGGGTTGGATAAGTAAACTAAAAGAAATAAAGTTAAGAGGTATCGTTAACTTTAATTTGGGTAACTCCCATTGGTTTGAGCCAAAAGGACTTACTGAAGTACCTTCTGTCTAAGGTAAGGCTTCTAGAAGGAGGATAGGGATCTATAGAGATTATTTTTTTAGGGTTTGGATGAGCCAAGGGGCTGGAGAGGTGTGAGGAATGAGTAAGAATTGAGTGCTTTTTATAATGGGGAGGAGGGGTTCTTTAAGAAAGTGTGAAAATATTATTTTATTATATAATGATATTCGGGTTCTAAAGGTCCAAAACTAAATAAAGTTAAATATAAGATGACTCATGGTCGAAATATAATCATCATATAATAATTGGACGTGTTTTGGATGTTATTTTAATATTTATAATCTAATTTATTTAAATCATTTATTAATGAGGTAAATACTGCATCTTTATTGTTTCATAAATAATTTAATTTATTTGTTGTATAAAAATTATAAAACAAATACCATGATGTAGGAAAGATTTTTATCTTTCCAATTAATATTTATAGTTGAATAGATAATTTATATAACCCCATATAAAAAATAATTTACTAAAAGATATTTTTTTTTTGTCATTTTTTCTCTTACGTAAAGTTAATTAATCTAAAGTGTCATTATCACTCCCATGTGGCTCAATGTGGTCCCTAAATCGACACCAAGATGCCCAAGGTCGTAAATGGCTCAACCAATAAGTTTAGGACAAGTGTTAAGTTAATTTTGTATTATTATAATATTCTGTTTACCTTAAATCACCTTATTTACATTTAACCGCGGTAAATAAATGTCAAAAACTACTATTCACCAAAAATTATTTTCATCTTATTGAACAAAAATTTACTTACTAATAACATCCATGTATGTCGGATTTTTTAAATTCAATTCACAGAAGCGGTAAAATTTCATTGAAATGAAAAAGTCATTTTTTAAACTAGTACTAAGTGGTTTCACTACTCATCAAAAAATGAAGTTTTTCAAAAAAAAATCCAAAACATCAGCATAAGCTATATTTGATATTCCGAATTAAAAAATGATGTCTATTTTACCAAATTAAAAACATCAAAGTCACATTAATTAATTTAAAATTATTTCTCTTTGTCAAAACAAATAGCATGTTTTAAAAAAAATAACTTACAAAAGATTGATACTTGTTTATGTCCAATTTCAAAGTGAAATTAATTACAATAACTAACATTGGATTAAATGGTAAAAATATATTCTAATTACACATTAAAACCAATTAAAAAGATAATATAACCATATAAATATATTATATTAAAAGGCTCTTTTGAATTAAAATACATTATTTTTCACTATTAATTAAAAAATGAGCTTTATCAGAAAAATACCAAAAATTTACCCAAACTAAACTTTGATGTCTTGAATCTAAAGAAGAAAATTATTTTTTCAAATAGAACATACAAAAATGACCAAAACTATATTTAAAGAATGTTCTCCATCAAAAGGCGGTAAATCTACATTTTACTGAATATTAGAGTATTTATGCTTAAAATTATATTCATTCATATTTTAAGCCCCTAAATTTTATTGGATAAATGTAAAAACATTTAACAAACATGTATAATCATATTGTAGTTAGTTCTATTCGTTCCCACTAATACACCAGCTTGGGGTTAACTACCATTTAAAATAATAATATTATATTATTAGTGTGCAACGTAAGATTTCAAAGAAACATGTAGTTGCGTATCAGGTAAGCCATCAAACATAGCATCCCCTTTAAAGTAAAATTAATATTTAATTCAAAAATATTAATAAATAGGAAAATAGATTATACTTTATTTAATTGGGATGTTACATTATCAAGTTTTCATTGTCATGTTCCATTAGAAAAACTATTCTTCATTAATTTCATTGTCATATTGATAATGTTTGAATTTGTGACAAACTAATCATAGGTTTCCAAGTTTAGAGACAATAAATTGAAAATATTATCATTTATATGCACTTGATATGTCTCTTACTAATCCTTCCTTATACTATAATAATATACATTGAATATTTTCATTATTATTTATATGATTTTAAAAAAATAGTAAAATTTATAAAATAAATAATATATTATTTTAGTAAATGTAAATATAAAACAATGTAAAAAAGGGGATTTTTTATGTTTTTTAAAAAACTATAGGTTGAAAAAATGTGTAAACGTCATTTCAGAAATGTTTATATTTGAATTACATTCTATGTTGGGTCCATTTGATACATAGAGAAGTTTTTTACAATATATATGTGAATTAATTTTTATATAGGTTTCATTTAAATATCCATATGCATCTTTTCAAATTTTCATAATCATTATTCTACACTAAAAGAAATTTAGATCTATATAAGTGTGAGTAACATTGTGTGTAGATACAATTACATACATAGAAAGGTTTTTGATCTATGAATATAATTAAATCATTTTAATGTAGAATCTAATTTTAAATAAACATATAAAAAATCTTGAATTCCACCCATAGATTCCAACACATCAGAGCATTCTCAAGCTATCCATTTTAAACCACTCGATGTTGAACATGGAATTCAAAATGGCATGGTAAACTCAAGTTGGACATTTGTTTTGAGAATTTTAAATATAAATCTACTTATTAAAAAAACATTATGTACTTAACTATTTCTATTTAATCCATTTCATTTCATATATCCTTCCAACCTCATAAATAAATATACTACCATGAATTCTAGTATACTAATGTGGTCTGCATTTCAAAATGGTTATTTTCATAGGAGCCATAGTGAGCTGCTCTGCATCATTGAAGCTAAAAGGTTATCAATTTTGATCCAAAAGTCTATAATCGAATAGAATATTACAACAAGATAATTCTAGTATTCCACCACAACATACTAAACTTAACCAAGAACCGTTATCACATACCAATTTAAATAAGATAATAAAAATATAATTTGATGGAACTATGAAAATCTATAATTATATATTTTTAAAATTATCAATATGTTAATGTGAATTTTTTTTAAATAATTTTAGGTATTGATAATATTCAAAACAATATAAAAATAAAATACCTAAATAATTAAAATATCCATATTGAGAAAATTGACACTAATAACAACTCAATTTTGGAAATAACAAAACTAATCATCTACACAACCAATGATGTTTTTTTAAAAAATATCCCATATTTAGAAATTTTAAAAAGGATAACATGAATAGGAAAAATAAATCATCCCCATTTTAAACACATAAAAAACTATTAAGAACTACAATAACATTTAAATTATTAAAAAAATATTTAAGCTTCACCTTAATAAAGGCATAGAAAACATTAAAAAATACAGATCGAAATGCCTTATATCTTCAAACTACTCAATCTTTTCTTGAGTATAGTTTCCTTAAAATAATACTAATCAGTTATAAATTACAAACCATATTAACATTAAAAATACTTAATTTACATAAACACAAGTATAAAAAATATACCATCATTTAAATTTAGAATATAAAAGTGTAGAAAACATAAATATAACTAATATGTTTATGAAAAATAGGTTTAGACTACTCTATATAGTATATTTTTTAGAAAAAGTTATAAAAATTAAATAAAAAAACCAATAGATTTCACTCATTCCATGTTCACTATTTATTTTAAAAAAAATTATAGCATTAATAGGTATAATAAATATATCAGCTAATTGTCTTTCAGTAGAATCAAAATCTAACACAATAACATATTTATTTACATGTTCCCATATAAAACGAAATCATGCATCTATATTTAATGCTGTGGATCAATTAACTTATAATTTTTTCTAAGATCTATATAAAATGAATTTATTACAAAGTAAATTATACAAACCTGATGTAATTTTCACATCTAGTTTAAATACATTAAAGTTAGAATCAAAATAGGATATCAAATTAAAACAATTTTGATTGGAGTATGAAAACACAATTTACTGTTCCTTTTATTTATTTGAATTTCCTTTTAATATATTTTAGGCAACTCTCATTTGTATCAGACTAGAATCTACCACATAATAATACCCTAAAAATTATATCTAGTCTAGTTGTAGTCCAATAAAGCTTACTATCATGTCACTATATAGTTTATCATCAGCACACTATCCAGATTCATCTAAATGAAATTTAGATTTAGTACTTGTAGGTGTTTTAGAAGTTTTACATGAATAAAATCCAATCCTTTTTACAATTAATTTATTGTATATATATTTATTTAAAATTTACCATTTTTTATTTATGATATATGATGACTAAAAAGAAATTTCAGTTCTATTATTAAATTCATATGAATTTCAAAAGACTTTACCACAAAAATTTCACCACTAATAAGGTCATTTTAGAAACAAAAAATAATGTCATCGATATATATTTAAAAAAGAAAAAATATAATTTCAATATTTATTAATAAATATGTTATGATCACCCTTTATTTTATAAAATCCACTTCTAATAAAAAATATAGTTTATATTAATAAGATTTTTGAGATTTATTAAGAGAACACAAATATTTAGAGTGTTTGAAAACTATTTTAAATCTATTATTTTCATAACTGGAGGTTGTGTTACATAAACTACCTCAAAAATAAAATAATTTAAAAATACACTCTTATTATCAATTTGATATAGTTTAAAACTTTGCAAACATGGAAAAGAAAATAATATCCTAACAGATTATAATATCTCCATTATTGATAAATATTATTCAATGTCAATTACATCTTCATGAGAGTAACATCAAGAAATTAAACAAGTTTTCATTTTAGTTATAGTTTTAGAACTAATACAAAAAATTATTTTCATAGTGATAAAAAATTCCTTTATTTGTGCTAGAGAATCATTGACTACCATAGTGCGACTAAAAGTTATATGAATTTATCGGTACTTGTAGAAGCAATGAGAATGGATCCGTTTATCAGTGCCTTTAAATGTTTTGTTAAAAGGGAACACTACAATGTACTATAATAGCCCACTCTAGCACCAATGCAGTGTGTTGCACACTAAAACACCCAAAAATAACATTAAAAAGTATTAAGATCAAATACCTATATAGAATTTAAAAGAAATAAAATTGGGCAAAAAATACAAAAAAAACACTATATTATAGACATTTTAATCATTGTTTTAGAAAAATACATGTGTAAGTAAAAATTATCAAATATAATCAAGAAATTTAATAATCTTCCATCTTTTTCCCCTGAACCAGACTCATGCATTTAACTAACAAATGACCCCTTCTTGAGAAAATTAACACACAAGTATAAGAAAATAATTATTATGTTAGTAATAATATAAATAAATAAATTTGACATAAAATGTTAATTTTAAACTATACTTTGATACATACTAGAAACACAATGTATGAGATTGAGTTGTGGATGAATCTTGCACATCACACCATTTCTTGTTCGCCTTAAAGATTTATATATGTGAAAATTAATTAAATAAATATATGATAAAAATGATGGGGAAATTAATTACATAATAGAAGATATAATTATGAGAAACCAATATCGGTTCATTTTCTTAGTGTTGGCGATCTGAATCATGTTTTAAAATAAAACTACACTTATTAAAAAAAAGTTTCACTTGGAGTTATACTAGTCTCACCTTACATTGAATTGAGGTTCACCGGATTATTACACATCTTAAATGGCATATGTATTATTATCCTAATGTATCAAACCAATATGAATATGTTTTTATTGATTTTGAGTACATCAGTTATATATTTTTACTAAAATGTCATTATGAACTAGGAACACATACTTTGATTCATATCTATCACATAATGAATCTATTTGATGTATGATTGATTTTTATAAATCTAAAATGAATTATTAATCACTCATTTAAATTATCAATACAACCAAAGAGTCATACCGGTCACACCATGTATCATATTAATGTGAAGTTTATTCTTACACATTATAAATGACTCATCGATCATTTTCATAATGTATAAGAGTAATCCAAATGTATTTTCTCAATTTAGAGTATGTCACTATATTCTTTTACAAAAATGTCATTTTAAATAAGAAACACACACATTGATTCATTCTGAACACATTTTATTTTTGTTTTATATGAGACTAATTCATACACATAAGAAATTAAATATGAATCATTGTCCTTAATTATCAAGAAAATCTAAGCATTTTTTCTCAATTTTCAGTGAGTGACTATTTTTCAACTAAAATATCAATTTTAAAATTATAACTGACAATTTGAGTCATAATGGGAATATAGTGTATCATATTGAGGTGTGGATAATTCATATATGTAAAAAAATGTCTTCTAGATCATTTTATTAATTTATAAAAACAATATGAATGTTTTCTCTTAGTGTTGAGTATTCAATTTTTCTTTTTTTCTTTCTAAAATTAATGTCAATTTTAAATAAAAAGATATACTCAGATTCATACCAGTCACACTATCTGTCAGATTTAGGTGATTCTGATTCCTAAAATTCCCAAATAACTTATGGATTATTTTCCTAGTGTATAAAAATAATCTAAAAGTGTTTTATTAGTTTATAGTATGTCACTTGTATTTTTTCCAAAAATCTTATTTTAAACTGGAAACACAAAAATTCAGTCTTACCAGCCACATCAAGTGTCAGTTTGATTTGAGACTGATTCCTACATGTAAAAAATTACTTATGAAACATTTTAATAAATTATTAAGACAATATGAGTGTGTTTTATTAGTTATTAGTGATTGAATCCTTCTAAACTAAAATGTTAGTTTTAAACTAATAATGAACACTTCGGGTCATATCAGGAACATCGTGTATTAGATTTAGGTGAGGATGATTCATACACATAAAAAATGACTTATGTACCACTTTTATAAAGTATCAAATCAATATGAAGGTGTTTTCTCAATTTTGAGTATGTAAGTTTTCTTTTTTTAATAAATTTATTGTGAATTGTAAATAAAAACATGCACTTGGAGTCATACATGTTAGACCGAGAGTTATATTGTGGTGAAACTGATTCCTACATGCCCCAAAAGACATATGTATTAATTTCCTAATGTATCAAAACAATGAAAATTCATTTTATTACTTTTGATTACATAACCTTTTTATTTTACTAAAATTTTATTTTAAAATGGAAAAAAATAGTTTTATTCTTAATGATCACATCATGTGTTGGTTTGATGTGAGACTGATTCCTACATATCAAAAATGACTTATTATTAATTTACCAAAATTATCATGAAATCCCTAGTTTGTTTGATTAGTTATCCGTTAGTGATAGGTTTTTAACTAAAATGTCATTTTAAAACTATTAATAGACACTTTGAGTCATATTTGGCACATCATGTATCATATTTTTGTGAGGATGATTCTTACACGTAAAAAAATGACTTATGGATCATTTTACTGACATATAAAAACAAGCTGAATGTTTTTTTCTTTGTTTTGAGTTTGTCAGTTGTCCTTTTTATAAAAATTATTTCCATTTTTAAATAAAAATGCACACTTACAATCATACCGGTCACACTGTATGATATATTGAGGTGTAGATGGTTTCTATATGTCCCAAATTACTTATGGATCATCATCCTAATGTATAAAAACCATAAAAATGATTTTTCTTGGCATTGAGTGTCTCACATACCTTTTATACTAAAATGTCATTTTAAAACAGAAACACAAACTTTATGTCATACCAGTAGGATCATGTGTTAGTTTGAAGAGATATTGATCTATACACGTCACAACTGAATTATGAATTATTTTCCGATATTATCAAGAAAATCACATTGTTTTTTTAGTTTTCACTAAGTGAAACTTTTTGACCAAATGTTTCAATTTTAAATTGATAACAGAAATGATGATCCATACTAGGCACATCATGTATCAGATTGAGGTGTGGTTGATTACTGCATGTCACAAATTAATGAATGATCATTGTACTAAAGAATAAAAACAATCCAAATGCATTTTATTGGATTTGTGTATATATTTGTCTTTTTTACTAAAATTAATGTCATTTTTAAATAAAAAGACGCACCTGGAGTCATACTGGTTACACCGTGTGTTAGATTGAGGTGTGTAATATTCCTACATATCCCAGAAAATCGAAAAAATCTAAATTACCAATGATTCCTTCCCTTCCATTACTATTGTTTTTCAAACTACCAATAATGGATATTGAGTCAATATTGTTATATGAAAATGATTTTTGGATAAGAACATTGACATAATATGAATTATTGGTATTTCAACAAAAAAAGAAATGGAAAGGTTGGAATCATTGTAATAAAGTAACATGTTATATATTTTGTGTGTTGTTGAAGATAGTTTAATGAAAAATATGGCCTCCCAAAAGATCTGTGAAAAAAATGAAACAAGTATTAGATAAAAATGATAAGGAAATTAACTTAAAAAAAGTAGATAAACTGTTGAAAAAATTAAATAAATAAATAGTACTCATTCACCTATTCATGATGAATGTTTATATTCTAGAACCATGAACATGTTTTCATAATCTAGGTTTCATCCTCTTAGTCCAATCTCTCATGAGCATGAGTATCTATGAACAATACAACACAAATTGAACATAATAATCCACCTATATAAGAAAAAAATTATTATGTTATTAATACTAAAAAACATAAATTCGAAATAGTAAATTATTTATATGGATAATTATTTTAATTTTAAAACATCAAGACTACCTCTATAAATTAGTGGATATAGCGATGTTTCTCTTTCCTACAAAGGTAGTGGAGGGAACATGAAGGAAAGTGATATATTCCAACACTACATGGGTGATATATTTTTGATGGATATAATGTTTTTGAAAGTTTTTGTGCCAAATGACATTAAATATAGAGAGAGATATTCTAATATAAATGAACTATACAAGGAATAATGAAAATTAAATCAACATTTCCTTATATAAATTTTCTGTAAAATATAGGAAATATTTCGTAACATTACCTTTACATTCTTCCAAAAGGGTTTCTTTCATTACAGTCTGTTCTTCCACAGGATTTGTAACATCACCATATACAGAAGACATTGCCTACATGAGTAATCAAACAATTAATTTAGATTATGTTAATCCAGTTCAGAACATATTATATTAAGTGAAAAAACATAGTATATTAAAAAACATTGTTACCTTCTCATTGAGATCTCTTTCTTTTTAAAGGTTTTAGGGGTTTGAATCCTCTATCTAGAATATAAACCCCTTAATTATGGTCCCCTATAACATTAAATTCATTGTCTATATTGGTATTGAGTTTAATTGATTATTATCTCCCAATGAAAGGGTCATTCTCAATTTAATTTTCATTTAACCAGACAATTGGTTTAGTCACCCTTAGGGAAATCAACCCTATAACGACCCAAAATTTTATTAATGAAAATTTACCTTGATCTAATTAAATGTCTTATAATGTAAAATGGATATATATAAAATATTCACTTCCTCTATTTTATTTTTTTAGATTTTTAAATTACCATTAAGAATTGTCACCGTTGCTAATATAGTCTTTGAATAGTGATCACATGAATAGTTTAAATATAGGGGTTCAACAAATCCAATTTACTCAAAAAAATGAAGAAATGACCTAATCCCGTAGAAATTATCCATACAAAGCCCATTTTTCAAAGTTCATAAAGGAGGTAGAATCACTGGGGTTCACTCTTGTCCAATCCCAAGCTCTGTTTCAACAAGTTGTGCTTGAATGGAACCACCTACGGGGAAGGAGAATTTAATAGAGATTACCACCCGAGTGATGTTATCTGAGCCTCCCCAAGAGTATGTCACCCTCACACACTTTTCCCTTAGGTATTATGCAATTGTTATAAGGGGTTATGTTTCAAGAAACTAACACTATGATTATGTTCATTATTTTTGTATAGAATAAAGATTATATATTCATTTTATTATTATTACCTTGTAAATGGGTTTTAAAGAACAAATAATATTTTTAGTTAATATTCAAATTCAATTGAGAAATCTATAAATTAATGTATTTTTGAAATAAATCATATTTTAATCGAATATTATTACTAAATTACTTTTTATTAAATATAAATGCTCATATAATTCTTATGAATACAATTGTATTTTTTATTGAGGTTTGATAACTATTTTTGTCAAAACCTTTGAATTTTCAATAAATGTCAGTTTTTATTTTAAAAGTGAACATGGGTATATTTAGAAAGTGTTGGTCGGAGTGGTTTACTCAAGAGGGGGGTGAATTGAGTACCAATTAAAATTTCTGTATTTAAAAACAGTGTCTTAAAGACCCCCAAATAAAATAATAAATTAAACTGTAGTGAATTTATATTAAAGTAGAGGTTCTGTCAGATTCTCAAGGGATTGATTAATTTCCAGTTAATCAACACAGGAGTGTGTGATTATCTTTTGAAACTAACTTACTAATCTACACTTAACATAAACACTTGCTAATTTAATTATCAAAGTAACTTAAAAAACAGTATTGGTTTTAAAGTGATTAGCAGCAAAATAAAACTTTGAAAGAGATGGCACAACAGATGTAACCAAGAGGTTCAGTCTCAAGCCGAGACTTAGTCCTCTCAAAAGTTTATATAAAAATGATCCACACCCTGGATCGGGGTTCAACAGTTTACAACTCTCCAGGTCCAAGACCTCTACCACTGTTCTTCGTGGGAAACAGTACAACAGCAACCAGTTGTCCAGGTCACACACGACCTCTACCACTGTTATTCGTGGGAAAGAAAGAATGAAAGAGTTTGATAAGGATTTACAAATCCTTCAGTTTGAGTACAGGAGACAGTGTATGTGTTAGATACAGCAGATAACACACACTGCTCGAAAAGTATAATAATAAATCACAGAACAAGAGATATAGAGTTTAGAAGTGGTTCTGGTGATTTCAGTGTAGCTCTGGACTCCTTTTGATTCGATCAGAAGTGAGTCTGAGTCCTCTACTCATTTCTGTTTGAGAAACAGAGTGTCGTATGCTCCAGGTTCACAGACAGTGAGATGTAGTCGATGAAGCTCTTTGATATTCTTTTGTATGCTCCAGGACACTTCTTGAGTAGGCTTGATTGTATATGTGATTCTGTCTTGCTTGGTTCTTCTTGCATGCACAGAGCTCTTCTTGAGTATTTCGTATGTCTTGTATCTGTGTGTGTTGTCTCTTTTTTTTTCGTATCCGTTTGGGCAGCGTAGTCTTCTCGTATTTATCTTCCAACAGGGGACAGGAAAGATTTCCTTTCTGCAGGTACGAGGTACGGGTTCCTGACATCCGACAACCTTTATCAGATATTTGACAAATCATTAAAATGTACATGATATGACCGTTAGATAGATTAAATATAGGAAATAAAGAAATTCAAACAGTGAGTCGAGTGATCGGTAGGTAATCAGCATCGGTAGCTTGGACATCGGTAGCTGTCTGTAAGTCAGTAGCTTACATTTATAAGCACATCGGTAGCTCTGTGTTAAGTATATCGGTAGCTCTGTGTTTAGTCTATCGGTAGCTGTCTGTCGGTAGACTAAGTCTATCGGTAGACTGGTTACCGATAGCTCTTTATCAGTAGCTATAGGCAGATTACTTATCTGTTTTATGCATAACACATCTGATTGTGTTAGAATTAATTTATAACTTGTATGAACATGGATAAATGAGGATTAACATATTCCAAAGACTATTTTAAAAATTATTATTGGTTTGATCACAGATTTGAAAGAATTAAAGTATAGATCAATGATACTTAAAAATATCATAGAGATTGAAAACATAATTGGGATTTTCAACACATATGAATACATGATTGATATTATCAAAACAGGTGAGGTCAACAATCTCCCCCTTTTTGATAATCACAATTTATGATATGGGCATTTAACATAGTGAAAATATAATAGTAAAGAGTATAATATTGAATTAAATTTTCTCATTGAAAACATCATCAGAGATAATAGAAATAGTATGATATAGACATAAGTTATCAGAGGTAACAATCATAAGGTACTAAATAGACATAAGGTATCAGAGGTAAAAATGAAAAAGAGGTAATGTGTCTCCCCTTATTCCTTATTTTTCTCCATTGAAAATATTTCTCATTCTCTCATTTTGTTCTCCCCCTTATTCCTTATTTTTCTCCATTGAAAATATTTCTCATTCTCTCATAAAATGTTTCTCCCCCTTTGTGATAATCAAAAAGTGGGAAAGCATTAATAGGAGACAAATAAAACATGATAAGTAAAAAGAGTTCTTCTGTATTAGAGTAGTCAAAAAGTACAGAAACAGAATACAAAGGAATTCCTATCAAAAATCCTGGCCACTGGATCAATCCTCATCTTCCACGTGAGATTTCCCTTTGGGATCAGAAGAAGGCTCAGGTGGTGAGGATGCAGGTGAAGGTTTTGGAATGCCAGAAAAGATCAAAGGAGGCTGGTCCACTGACACAGAGTCAGGCCTGTAGGTTGAAGATCTTTGGGTGATCATTGGTGTGAGGCTTCGAATAGATTGAGTAGGAGTCAGCTGGACTGTGGAAGCAGCTGAGGCAGAAGCAGGCAAAGTAGGAGGTATGATGACTGGTCTGGCATCAACATGCAAGAAGGGCACCAACAGATTTCTAAAATCCATAATAATTCCTCCTCCTCTTTCCATAGCAGAGATGAAATCATCTTTGTTCTCCATGAATTTCTCTAAGGCAGGAGTCAGTTCTCTTAGCTTTCTCACTTGTTCTCTGAAAGCTTGAGTGACTGGTGGTAGCTTCATGTTTTCCAACATCAGCTTGAAGTGGTGTTCGAGTTGATGCTTGGTGAAAATTCTGGTGAAGTAGTAGTCCACTTTGCTCTTTATGGCTTCCTGAGAGGCAGAGGCTTCTCTCATATAATCTTGAACAATCTTAATTATTTCTCTAGAAGAATCTCTTGTAGAAAGCACCACTCGGCTCAACTCTGATGAGTCCACAGAGCCACTGGTTGAAATAGAACCAATCTCCTCCTTCAACATTGCTCGAACTTGATTCAGGTCAACTGATAGTTTGGATGTGAGAGGGCCAAGAGAGAAGGAAACAGTTTCTTTGAAACTCTTAGACAAACCACTGATTAGGCTTTGAACTTGAGAGTCTTGTAATTGAACATGATCCTTCACCGAGGTTTTGAAACTTTCAAACACCGAGACAAACTGGCTTACTACACTCTTCACATAAGCTAGGTCCTTGTCAGCTTGAGACTTGGAGCTCATATAAGAATCCAAAGCAGCAACTGATTTCTTGAGAGCTTCAAGATCGGCTTCGATCCTAGAAGACTGAGTCTGGCACTCTTTCACTTCTTCCATAAGCTCAGACATAAAAGAAGATAAATTACAAGCCAGAGATAGCTCGAAGGATCTCTCTAACATTTTCATTTCTTCATAAAAGCTTTGTTTCATCTCAGCAACTGATGCACTGAATGATTCTTTCAGCTCATTCTTCATGGATTCAAGATCAGATTTAGAGACAAAAACATTTGAGACAACTGCAGCAGATCCCTTTGCTGAGGTCAAACTGACTACAGAATCAGTCATTATTGAATTAATTTAGGATTCAAGAGAGGTTTCCATTAACTTCACTTCTTCAACAAAACTGGTTTTGAGGTCCTCTTTCAGCTTATTCAGATCATGAAATCTGACCACATCATCTGGCAACAACTCAGAAGCAAGATCATAATTGGTCTTCGGTCTATTAACAGACATCTCATTATCTGAATCCGGATAATCCAATCCACAGACTATAAACCCTGGGTATTCAACCCAGTCTCCAAGCTCAACAGCTACTGTAACATTTCCAAGAACAGATTGATTCTCCCCCTCAATGGGTGCATTCTCATGTATCACAACAGCATTCGGTGTTGGATTCTCTTCATCAGAATCTTCTACTACAAGTTCCACAGGTGCAGCATCTAGAAGATCTTCTGATACAGGTACAGCTTCTTCTGTATCTCTTTCTACTTCAGCAGTCGGCATAGCTGAGCTTCTAGTCAAAGGACTCATACTTAAACTACCAGAAGCAGGCGATTTAGATACATTCTCCTTTTCCTCTTCTTCTTGGTGAGGTACAGACTGGTCTTCCTCATGAGTAGACAAAATTTCCTCTACCTTTCCTTTCCTAGAATAAACCAATTCTGCAACAGGACTTGGGGGAAAGTCTGGATCTCCTCCAACATCCATGGGAGTTTCTTCTTCTTCTTCTTCTATTTCATCTTCTGTTTCATCACTATAAACAGGTTCCTCTTCATCAGGTCTCAGACTCAGATCTCTCATATCCTTTGGTCTTGAGGGATTATCCACAGGATTAAACCTATCATATATCTTCTGATCATCACTGACCCATTCTCCCTTCCATGGGTTCCAGTTAATTTTCATGTACTTACAAACAGTCGAGGTGATGCAGAAATTGTTCTTGACTATAACTGTCTCATCCTGAGACTCAGCTATTCCTTTCACTTTTATCATTACTGAAATCATCTTGGTAAAGAACAAAGCATTAGTCTTTGACTTTGGTCTAATCATGTCTTCCATTTGAAGCATCAACAATCTGCACAGATTGATCTTCACACCATGTCTTAGCAGATGAAGAAGATAGATATCTTGATATCTCAGATTTGAAAAATCTCCTCGCCTCGGTATCAACACATGCTGAACAAACTTGAAAAGCAGTCGATTCTCTCCATCCATTTCAGCAGCAACCACTTGCCTTTGATTCCCATTACCATTCAGTTCTTTTAGGGCAGTTTCATAATCAAAGATGTCACTGCTAGGTGGCATTGCTCTTGATACATACCCAGAGACACCTTCATGTGGTACTTTCAAACTCTCAGCCCACTCTACTGAAGAAAAATACATCTCTTTTCCATTTAAACAAGAGCTTACCCGATTCTCATTCTCAGACTTCTCAAAGGTTACAAACTCATAGAACTGTTTTACCAACTTCGGGTAGTATGGGCCATTGTTATTCGAAAAACAATCCACCCATTTCTGGTCCTCCAGAATCTCGGGTACTAACGATTTTCTAGGCAGTATCCATTCCACGCACAATTCCTTCTTGATTACTATGTCTCTATTCTGCAAGTGAGGATTCACTGGTCGCCTTCCCGATCTAGTTCTGACTTCACTAACACTGGCTTTATGCTGTGTCTTCTGCTTCTTAGCGTTTGGTTCTGCACTTTCATCTCTGACGATAGGAAGCTTAGTTTTTTCCATCGCGGGTTTAGGGTTCTTGGCCGATTTGGGAGCTAAGGTTCGAAGGTGAGAGATTTTGAGCTAGGTGAGGTAAGAAGTGGCTTAACTTAGTTTTATCATTTAGGAATTCCAAATAAACGACTAAAATAGGGTAATAAAATAAAATAAAATGTTCGTATTCTTGGCGGCAGACAGAAGTTTTAAAACCTTGCATCGGTGTGAGTTAATCATCGGTGAGAAAAACAAATCGGTGAGAATTGTACATCGGTGAGGATTTTCACATCGGTGAGAATTTTACATCGGTGAGAATTTCACATCGGTGAGAATTTTTCACATCGGTTGTGATTAAACATTCCCAATTCGTGTCTTATGTAACTTAGCCTATCCGAACTTAAAGGTTTAGTGAAAATATCAGCCAATTGATGTTCAGTGCCAATAAATTCAAGAGAAATATCACCTTTTTGATAGTGATCTCTTAGGAAATGGTGTCTTACATCTATGTGTTTGGTTCTAGAGTGAGATACAGGATTCTTAGAGATGTTTATTGCACTGGTGTTATCACACTTGATTGAAACATGTTTAAAAACATATCCATAGTCCAAAAGAGTGTGTTTCATCCACAGAATTTGTGCACAGTAACTACCAGCAGCTATATATTCTGCTTCGGCAGTAGATAATGCAACTGAGTTCTGTTTCTTACTACACCAAGAAACTAAGGATTTTCCAAGAAAATGACATGTTCCTGATGTGCTTTTTCTATCTAACTTACAACCAGCAAAGTCAGCATCTGAATAACTCATTAACTCAAAGGATTGTCCTTTTGGGTAAAACAAACCTAAGTTAACCGTGTGTTTGAGATATTTAAAAATTCTTTTAACAGCAAGCAAATGAGATTCTTTTGGATTAGCTTGAAATCTAGCACACATACACACACTAAACATAATATCAGGTCGACTAGCAGTAAGATAAAGTAAACTACCAATCATACCTCTATAATTTGTTTGATCAACTGGTTTCCCAGTTTCATCTGCATCCAATTTACAGGTAGTACTCATAGGAGTTTCACTTCCCTTGATAATATCCAGACCAAAATGTTTTAAAAGATCCTTTGTATATTTACTTTGATTCAAAATAATACCATTTTCATTTTGAAATACTTGAAATCCAAGAAAGTACTTAAGCTCTCCCATTAAGCTCATTTCAAATTCATTTTGCATGCTTTTTGAAAAATCAGTACATAAAGAGTGTTTAGAATATCCAAAAATAATATCATCAACATATATTTGTACAACTAAAACATCTTTAGAAATTCTTTTAATGAAAAGAGTTGGATCAGCAATCCCTTTAGTAAAACCATTTGAAATAAGGAAATTGCTAAGTCTATCATACCAAGCTCTTGGAACTTGTTTTAAACCATACAAAGCTTTAGAAAGTTTAAAAACTTGATTTGGAAAATGGGGGTTAGTGAATCCAGGTGGTTGTTCTACAAAAACATCTTCTATTATAAAACCATTTAGAAATGCACTTTTCACATCCATTTGATATAACTTGAAATCCAGATGTGCAGCATATGCAAGTAAGATCCTAATGGCTTCTAGTCTAGCTACAGGTGCAAAAGTTTCTTCATAGTCTATACCTTCTTCTTGACTATATCCTCGTGCAACTAGTCTAGCTTTGTTTCTAACTATATTTCCAGATTCATCTACTTTATTTCTAAAAACCCATTTTGTGCCTATTGTCAAAGTGTCCTTAGGTCTGTCAACTAATTCCCAGACTTTGTTTCTTTCAAACTGATTTAATTCTTCCTGCATAGCTATTACCCAAAATTCATCATTGATGGAATCATTGATATTTTTGGGTTCTAGCTGTGAAAGAAAAGCTTGATGTTCAACCTGGTTTCTTAGAGAAGCTCTAGTTTGTGTTCCTTTATCAAGATTACCAACAACAGCTTCTAAAGGATGATTCTTTAGAATCCTCGTTGATCTGGTAAAGGTTGGACTAGAAATTTCAGGTTCATCTATAGGTTCGGGTTCAACAGAAGCAGATTCTGGAAAAAGTCCAGAACTGGATACTTTTATAACAGGTTCTTTAGATTTATCATTAAGGTCCAGAATAGACAAGTCTTCTTCAAGATTCTCAAGAGAGGTTTTAGGCTCATGTGGATCAGTTTCATCGAATTTGATGTGAACAGATTCTTCCACACATTTGGTTTTCTTATTGAATACTCTATAGGATTTACTTGAAATAGAGTAACCCAGAAAAATTCCTTCATCACTTTTGGAAGCAAACTTATCCAGATTATCTTTAGTATTTAGAATAAATACTTTGCAACCAAAAACTTTAAAGTAATTAACCTTAGGCTTTCTATTGTTCCACAATTCATAAGGGGTTTTCTTAAGAACAGGTCTGATTAAGACTCTATTAATGACATAACAAGTTGTATTTACAGCTTCAGCCCAAAAATAAATAGGCAGGTCATATTCATTGAGCATGGTTCTAGCAATTTCTTGAAGGGTTCGGTTTCTTCTTTCTACTACACCATTCTGTTGGGGTGTTCTAGGGGCAGAAAAGTTATGAGTATAGCCATTGTGTGAGCAATAAGATTCAAAATCTTGATTTTCAAACTCACGACCATGATCGCTTCTCAAAGTTTTAATCTTAAGTCCACTAAGGTTCTCTACAGATTTAGATTATTTAACAAAAGAAGAACAAGCTTCACTTTTGTGAGCTAGAAAATATACCCAAGTATATCGAGAAAAATCATCTACAAGAACATAAACATAGTGCTTCCCATTTAAACTAGAAACTCTTGATGGTCCAAACAAATCCATGTGAACCAATTCAAGTGGTTGAGAAGTCGAAACTTCTTTATTTGATTTAAAAGAAACTTTGTGTTGTTTTCCCTTTTGATAGGGGTTACACACTTTATCATTTGGGAATTCTAATTTAGGTAGGTCTCTAACTAGGTTTTTTCTAGAGAGTTTTCTAAGTGAGTGAATGTTGCAATGTCCCAATCTTCTGTGCCACAGCCAAGATTCTTTATGAAAAGCATTCAAACAAGTAATATTCTGCTTAGCTAAAGAATTTAGATTAACAGCATAAACATTTTCATTTCTTAAGGCAGAAAATACCAAAACATTCTTAGAATTAAAAACTTTGCAAGAATCATTTTCAAATTTAACATGAAAACCATCATCACATAACTGAGAAATACTTAATAAATTGTATTTAAGGCCATCAACAAATAAAACTTTAGAGATCAAAATTGAATCAGTGTTACCAATCTGGCCTAGGCCGATGATTTTTCCTTTAGATTTATCACCAAAGGTGACAAAGCCTCCATCAACTTTTATTAAACTCTTAAAACAAGAGAAGTCTCCTGACATATGTCTTGAACATCCACTGTCCAAATACCAGGTCTCTTTATAGGATCTCTTTAAGCAAGTTCCCTACAAAACAGATTTAGATGGGAGATGATTTTGGTACCCAGATTTTCTTGGGTCCAGACAGGTTAGCCAATAACACTTTAGGTACCCATATTTGTCTAATGGGTCTCATATAATTTGTAGAATTGACATGATTTGAAAGATAAACATTATTAGATCCATAGCTATGTATATAACTGGTTGAAGCATATGAAGTTCCAGAATTACCTTCATTCTGTCCAAATTTAGAAATGAATCTAGTTTTGGCAATTTTCCTTTGTCCAGGTTGGTATCCTATACCAGTAGTATATTTAGGTGCTATTTGCTTTCCTAGCATCTGTGTTAGAGTATTTTTTCCATTGGTGAACTTCTCTAAGTCTTTCTTGAGTTTCTCATTAGATAGTTTCAGTTCAGTGTTTTCTTTTAACAGTTGAGCATTTTTCTCTTTTTCAATAGTAAGTTCGGTGTTAACTGTAGTGGTGAGAGCATGCTCTTTCTTTAATGACTTGTATTTATCCTTAAGTTCATTACATGTCTCTTCTAGCATATCACAGTACTCAAACAATTCATTT
Organism: Viscum album; assembly: GCA_963277665.1. NCBI lineage: Eukaryota > Viridiplantae > Streptophyta > Magnoliopsida > Santalales > Viscaceae > Viscum > Viscum album. The sequence goes on along the minus strand of OY728139.1, from coordinate 679,426,642 downwards.
TTAGACATTGTTCCAGAATCAGAGTCAGATTATGCATTATCTCCAGAGTAATAATAATTTAAAGCAGGAGTTTCAGCAGTTACCTGAGAAGTGTTTGTCATAAAGCACATGTTTGCCTTATTTTTGTGTTCAGTTTCAGAGCTCTCAGATTCAGTAGAGCTATCCTCAGAAGCACTCCAGGTAGCCTTCATGGCTTTCTTGAACTTATTGTCCTTATATTCATATTTCTTTTTATACTTCAGCTTTGGACAGTTGGCTTTAATGTGTCCTTTTCTCTTGCACTCATAGCAGACAACATCATCTGATTTGTCATTCTTCTTCCAATCCTTTTTTCCATTTGCCTTGGTGATCATACTTACCCTTATGATTTGTTTTTCTGAAGAACTTCTTTTTCCTATAAAATTTCTTAAATCTTCTAGCAATGTGAGCCATCTCAGCATCACTGTCAGAATCACTTTCACTGTCTTCACAGCTTGAACTTTCAACTACAGCTTGAAGCTTTTATTTGTCCTTATTCTTTGAAGTTGAAGATTTGAAAGCGACAGACTTTCTTGGAGGTTCATTTTCTTCTTCTTTATTCACTTTATGCTCTTCTTCATACATCATCAGCTTGCCAATTAGTTCCTTGACAGGTAGAGCAGCAATGTCACATGATTCTCTGATTGAGACAGATGTGCCTCTCCATCTATCAGGTAGACATCTCAAAATTCTCATAATTTGTTCCTTCGATGAGACATCCTTTCCCAGCGAGATCATTGTATTGACAATTTCATTGAACCTGAGATACATGTCAGAAATGGGTTCATCAGGCTTCATTTTAAAATTATCATACTTGATAGTATAAGTGTTCAATCTCATTTCTTTAACATTAGTTGTTCCTTCATGAGAAACAGCTAAGGTATCCCAAATTTCATATTTAGTTTTACAAGCAGAAATTCTATTAAACTCTTCATCTCCTAGAGCACAGTACAAGGCATTCATAGCTTTACAGTTGTTATTTTAAGCAGTCTTTGTAGGTTCATCCCAAGTAGATCTAGCAGTAGTAGGAATTTTGTATTCTGATTCAATAGAAGTCCAAATATCAAAACCTATGCTTTCTAGATGGATTTTCATTTTTAGTTTCCACTGAGCATAATTAGTTCCATTGAAGAAAGGTGGACGGTTAGTAGAAGCACCCTCAAGTCTATTGTCCATGATGAGAAAATTTTAAAGAGATAAAAAATTAGATATAACAGAAATTTTAAGAACTTTAAAATACAACTAAAATCACAGTTCAAAAGAAGAGTACTTTTAGAAAGTATTTTCAATCCTCTGATACCAAGTGTTGGTCGGAGTGGTTTACTCAAGAGGGGGGTGAATTGAGTACCAATTAAAATTTCTGTATTTAAAAACAGTGTCTTAAAGACCCCCAAATAAAATAATAAATTAAACTGTAGTGAATTTATATTAAAGTAGAGGTTCTGTCAGATTCACAAGGGATTGATTAATTCCCAGTTAATCAACACGGGAGTGTGTGATTATCTTTTGAAACTAACTTACTAATCTACACTTAACATAAACACTTGCTAATTTAATTATCAAAGTAACTTTAAAAATAGTATTGGTTTTAAAGTGATTAGCAGCGGAATAAAACTTTGAAAGAGATGGCACAACAGATGTAACCAAGAGGTTCAGTCTCAAGCCGAGACTTAGTCCTCTCAAAAGTTTATATAAAAATGATCCACACCCTGGATCGGGGTTCAACAGTTTACAACTGTCCAGGTCCAAGACCTCTACCACTGTTCTTCGTGGGAAACAGTACAACAGCAACCAGCTGTCCAGGTCACACACGACCTCTACCACTGTTATTCGTGGGAAAGAAAGAATGAAAGAGTTTGGTAAGGATTTACAAATCCTTCAGTTTGAGTACAGGAGACAGTGTATGTGTTAGATACAGAAGATAACACACACTACTCGAAAAGTATAATAATAAATCACAGAACAAGATATGTAGAGTTTAGAAGTGGTTCTGGTGATTTCAGTGTAGCTCTGGACTCCTTTTGATTTGATCAGAAGTGATTCTGAGTCCTCTACTCGTTTCTGTTTGAGAAACAGAGTGTCGTATGCTCCAGGTTCACAGACAGTGAGATGTAGTCGATGAAGCTCTTCGATATTCTTTTGTATTCTCCAGGACTCTTCTTGAGTAGGCTTGATTGTATATGTGATTCTGTCTTGCTTGGTTCTTCTTGTATGCACAGAGCTCTTCTTGAGTATGTCGTATGTCTTGTCTCTGTGTGTGTTGTCTCTTTTTTTTCGTATCTGTTTGGGCAGCGTAGTCTTCTCGTATTTATCATCCAACAGGGGACAGGAAAGATTTCCTTTCTGCAGGTACGAGGTACGGGTTCCTGACATCCGACAACCTTTATCAGATATTTGACAAATCATTAAAATGTACATGATATGACCGTTAGATAGATTAAATATAGGAAATAAAGAAATTCAAACAGTGAGTCGAGTGATCGGTAGGTAATCAGCATCGGTAGCTTGGACATCTGTAGCTGTCTGTAAGTCAGTAGCTTACATTTATAAGCACATCGGTAGCTCTGTGTTAAGTATATCGGTAGCTCTGTGTTTAGTCTATCGGTAGCTGTCTGTCGGTAGACTAAGTCTATCGGTAGACTGGTTACCGGTAGCTCTTTATCAGTAGCTATAGGCAGATTACTTATCTGTTTTATGCAGAACACATCCTATTGTGTTAGAATTAATTTATAACTTGTATGAACATGGATAAATGAGGATTAACATATTCCAAAGACTATTTTAAAAATTATTATTGGTTTGATCACAGATTTGAAAGAATTAAAGTATAGATCAATGATACTTAAAAATATCATAGAGATTGAAAACATAATTGGGATTTTCAACACATATGAATACATGATTGAGATTATCAAAACAGGTGAGGTCAACAGAAAATTATGTAGATAAAATGAATATTAATTTTATAATCATGATGTCAAAATTATCCAATAGTGAATTTTTCATAATTTTCTGAGATAATCGAATTTTGGTGTAAGAATTAAATTTCTTTAAATATATAATGTGTTTTATGACATAATAATGACCCAAAAGTGATTTAATAAAATAATATAAATGGGATATTCAGAAAATATCTTTTTCACTTTTAAAATAATATGATTTTAAATTTTTTTGATTAATTTTATTGTGCCTTAGTGGACCCTCCAAGACTTATAACATATTTTAACTTTTTAAAATGATTTCCTTGACAGTGTGACTCACCTCGACATAAAAAAGCTTACTATTTTAATAATTTAGGACATTGGAATTATAAAATATTTTTTCCATACCACTTGGGAAAAAACCATGGCCAAAAACCATGGGATGGTTTGTGGTTTTGAATAGTATAATGTGTTGTGTCCAAAACCTAAATAATAATGAATTATATATCACTACCTATATAAACCCACTCAATATCCCATTCATATTCACTAAAACCATTTGGAGATCTACCAACCTCTACCCCCTATAACTATAATCCTCTTAAGGTGCCCCAAGATCTAAATAATTTTCCCTCAAGCCTCTCACAAGCCTTTGGGATCACACTTCCAAATAAGGGATCATCACTTTACTTCCTTATTTATGTCCAACTTTCCTCATATTGTTATGCACTTCTATTTTCAATTGAAAATGTTGGCGTATAATTTCAAACCTCTCATATTATTCCCTCATTTTTTAATGATGATGTTCCACTTTTTCTCTCATTAATTCCTTCCATGTACACCCGTTACCATGCCAAACTTCCGTAAGGGATTTCTCTCTCCTCATTTATATTCCATTAATTATTTTTTTATAATTCAGATAATTTCCATTAGATATGTTGGGATATTACGTTTTATGACCCCCTTAATGTCCATTTCATATATCAATGATGAGATACCTCTTTCTCTCTCATCAACCCATTTTATGATTTCTATTCGACATCGTTATGCTGTAGAAGTTACACCAAACTTTCCATGCCAAAATCGTCATGTAAGTGAATACCATACCCATTTATCTATCAAGGGTATTGAACTTTATTCAAATTTTACATGTTTATTTTGGACTTAAATTTATATATTCAACATCTTTTCTTAGTGGGATAAATTATAATTTTTAATGAATCCTTGTTTTAGGATCAATGTGGAAAACTTATGCATAAAATGAAATGATTAATAAGGGTGCACTCTGATAGCGCTCCAATGCACTGGGTGAAGAATAGTATCATGATACGATATGTGAAATGAGGGTTTAATCATCCTAATTCATGTTCAATGAGGGTTTACTCATTCTCCATTTGCAATGATCCTTGTCTCATGCTAATATCATGTTAAATGTTGTTTCAACATCTCCACGTTATGATAATAATGTTATATCCTGCATTTATGTTCATGTTTTTCATATGATCCATTGCTATGAATATTGCCTAACATGTATTTCATTATTTATATTATGCCTTTTCAACTCTTTTACGAGGCTTTATAGATCACCCTTCTCTACTGTATGTCCATTGGTTATCCCATGAAATGAAAAGTACAAAGGAATGTTGTGGCCATGTAAAAGAATGTTTCAATAAAGATATTGTATTTTTATGTCTTAAGTTGTCATGTAATTTTCATAAGCCCAAAATACACTAGAACTCATAATCTTTGGGATTGTATTGGGTGAAATTTTATGTAATAAAGCATGTTTAAATGTGTAATAAATAGCAGGGTTGTTATAGTTGGCATCAGAGGATAGGATCAGTTATTTTTGGGATTAGGATTAGAAACCCATAGTAAAAGCCAAAGGGATAAGACTAAGGATAATAAAAACATCCGTAAATTTTGGTGAGTATATATTACATTGTTTATTATGAAAATACATAGTTATCTATAATGAACAAGTATAGGTGGCTCTAGCACATATGTATCTAGGGGTAAAACAAAAAAAACCAATTTTAGCAAGACTCGAATGAGAACTAGTGCACAACAACGGGCCTTGTTGCACTCTCAGTTTGACACTCCCAAGGAATATGCTTCATTAAATTCATAATCATAGTACAGACCATTATTAAGGGAAAAAAATATTTCCCCTAAGAATATATGTTGGGAAGTAGATCAGGGATAATATATATTGAAGCCTATCAATTAATAATGTACGAAAATAAATGTAATCTATAAGTTATTCCATTTTTACATTGGATCCCCTTTTATGTTTTACCCCAAACTTTCCTTTTATTCCATCCTATGGCCAGTAATATGAGGACTCGGGCAAACAACTTATGTGAAGATCAATGTGATGACTATTATAATGAGATTCCCAATTCTATGGGAGCGGGAATTAAAAACTTTATCATGATACTCTCTCAGTTATGTCAGGTTTTTAATAGAAAAAATGGGTCAATAAGAATGTCCAACCCCCTAAAAAAGAACATTCCACAATCGAGAGCTTCATGAGATAAAGGCCTCCAACTTTTATTGGATCATCTGATCCCTCAATCACTAAACAATGGATCAACTCCATTGAAAATATATTCGCAATCCTTCAATGTTCTGAACAAGGGAAGGTTATTCTAGATGCTTATCGTGTGGAGGGTGAATCTGATCAATGGTATAAATTGATCAAAAATATGAATCATAGGTAAGAGATTGAGACATTGGATTCAAAGTATTTAAAGAAAAAGTTTTCCAATAAATATTTTCTGTGCACCCCCGACTTAATATGAAATGGGCCTTCCTTTCCCTAAAAAAAATACTAAAAATCCATTGGAGCGTACAAGGAAAACATCACAAGGAATGTAATATATTCCTCTATATTTGTTGTTACCCTTGAATGCAAGGTTGACCGCTTCATTAGTGGGCTAAAACCTAGACTATAGAAATCCCAAGTGATATGTGGCTTTGATAGCTATGAAGAAATTATTTGATGTTCCCAAAAAGTTGAAACAGAGATTGGTGAATCTCAGGGGTATCATGGGGATAAAAATTCTAAAGTGGAATTTAATTTTATAATTATTATGGATAATTCCAATGGTCATTTGAAATTATAACACCCTACTTTCCAAAGGTGTGGAAAGAAGAACCCAAGAAATTACCTGAAGGGGATGAGGAAATTCTATAATTGTGGAAGAGAAGGGAACCTGTCCCGTAATTGTCGATAAGAAAAACCCAATTATTTGAGAGAGGATAGGAACACTCCATTAAAACCTCAACACATTTCTCATTGTATCTACTACAAAGATCCAAGACATTTTTCAAACCATTTCCCTAAGCCAAGGGTTTTTAGAGGAAACCAACAACCTCCAAGGTTGAATGGGAAAGCTTTTTCCATCAATAATGTTTAAGGGAACCCTAACAATGAAGTGGTGATAGGTACCATAGTTATTAATTCAAGAATAAAAAACATTACTATTTGATTCTGGTACTATGCATACTTTTATATCCCTAACAATTTGCAGAAGAATCCAAACACTACCACAAATCATGGAAGTAGATATGCCAGTGAGAATGGAAGATGGGGAAATCATTTCATCCGATGAATATAACTCCTCCCCTATCATAATTTGTGGATTGAACATTCTAGTGAACCTCTTCATACTCCCACTGATGGAATTTGATTAAATTAATGGCATGTATTGGCTTTACCTATATAGATCCAACATAAATTACCAGGAGAGGTAAATAACTCTCTATATGGCGAATAGACCCCCAATTCTGTACACATGCAAGGAGGAGGATGGAAATTTTTTAGACCCTCATCTCAAGAGTGGATATTACATCCATATGAGTGCATGTATATTGCTCAGATGATTGAGTCTAAGGAAGAAACCATCCTTGAAGAAATTCTTATTGTGAAGGAATTTTCTGAAGCATTTCTTGAGAAATTGCCTCGTCTTTCTCCTAGAAGAGATGTTGAATTATTGATTGATATTATACCCGAGAATTGCCAATATCCAAGACTCCGTATAGAATGGATTTTTTGGTGCTTTAGGATCTAAATAAAAAACTACAGGAAAATAAAGATAATGGTTTTATACACCCTAGTTCTTCACCATGGGGTGCACTAGTTCTCTTTATCAAGAAGAAAGATGGGTCGATGTGTGTTTTCATTGATTATCACGAGATCAAAAAAATCACGATAAAGAAGAAGAATCTTCTGCCAAGAATTTATGACTTGTTCGATCAGATACCTAGAGAACTATATGTCTACAAGGTGGATCTACTATTGGGATAATACCAAGTAAGGGTGAAGAAGGAGGATATCCCCATGACTGATTTTCTTACAAGGTACGTGCACTATGAATTCATAGTAATTACTTTCAGACTAACTAATTCTCCATAAATATTCATGGACATGATGAATATAATCTTTATATATTACCTTGAAAAAAATTTGGCCGTCTTTATAGATGATATTCTAATATAATCCAAAACCAAGGAGGATCTTGAGGAGCATCTTAGCACTGTACTAGAGTCCTTGGAAAAGGAGAAGCTCTATAAAAATATAGAAAGTGTGAGTTCTAGTTGAAGGATGTATCATTATTGGGACATATCAACTCAAGAAATGGGATATCTATGGGTCCCTCCAAGACATATGAAATTGAGTGACGGTCGAGGCCAACATCTGTGACAAATATCTATAGCTCCCTTGGGTTAGCTGGATATTATCACTAATTTGTGAGAAATTTTTCATGATTTTCAAATCCTATTACCAAGATGTCTCGGAATGGGGTTACATTTTCTTATAGTGATGAATGAAATGATAAATTCATGGGGTTGAAAATGAGTTTTATCTCTTTGCTCATGCTCACACTACCCATAAGTGGATAAATGTTTGTGGTATTTAGTGAATCTTCGAAGAATGGACTAGGTTGTGTGTTGATGAAAAATGAAAAATTCATTGCCTATACTTATAGGAAATTGAATGTTCATGAGAAAAACTATCCAAACAAATGATCTGGAGTTGGTTGTAGTAATATTTTCTTTAAAAATTTGAGATATTACATCTTTGGAGGGAAATGTGAAATATACCCAGATCACAAAAGCCTCAAGTATATATTCACATAGAAGGAGTTGAATAGGCACCACTGATGATGGTTAGAGCTGATAAAAGACTATGAATGCTCAATCCATTACCACCATGGGAAATCGAACAAGGTGGAAGACAATCTAAGTATAAAGGGAAAAATTATTCTACCATTAATGAGAATTGAAAAGGATCATATTTTCATAGATTTGATGAAGATAGACGTGGGAATCATAATGAAAGGAACATCATCAATCCTTTTACAATTGATTGATCAACAATCCCAATTGTAAAGGTGAAAGGATGCTAAAAAAGATGACGTGGGAATTCAAAAGAATGTGGAATCTATTATAAAAGGTAAATCCTCATATTTAATTGTAAAGGAAGAAGGAATTCTGAGATTTGAGACAAGACTATGTGTTCCATGAAATCTGAAGTTAAATAATGAACTTTTGGATGATGCACATAGTTTGAATTTCTCCATTCACCCAGGAAACAAAAATATTTATTGAGATCTTTGCGATCATTATTGGTTGGATAACATGAAGAAGGAGATCATTGAGTATACATCAATGTTCCTGGTATGTCAGAAAGTGAATGCTGAGAGGCATAAGTCTAAGGGGATGATAAAACCATTACCAATACCAACATGGAAATGGGAAAACATCACTATGGACTTTGTCACTGGACTTCTAAAGACATCCATAGGAAAAAATGCCATTGTTTTATTGTGGATCATCTTACAAAGACTACACAATTCATTTCAATTTGGAAGGATTTCTCCTTATACCAACTAGAACGAATATACATCAGATAAGTGGTATGGGTGCATGGAGTTCCACTATCTATTGTACCCAATCAAGATCCAAGATTCACCTCTACATTCTAGAAGATTCTCCAACACACTTTGAATACTGGGCTGAACTTCAGTACGACATACCATCCCCAAACTGATGGCCAATCTAAACACACTATCCGAACACTTGAGTAAATATTGAGAGCATGCTCAATGAACTCAAAAAGAGGATGGGATCAATATCTTCCTCTAGATAAGTTCCCTTACAATAACTGCTCCCACCCAAATATCCAAATGGATCCTTATGAATCCATTAATTGGAAGAGGTGAAAACACTGACATGATGGGATGACATTGGGGACAGAAAATTCTTAGGTCCATAAATGGTTGAAGAAATTGTGGAGAAGGTTAAGACCATCCCACATCATATTAAAGCTTCCCATAGTGGGAAAAAGAGCTTTGCTGATAATCATCAATGAAACCTAGAATTTGATTTCGGAGACATGGTATTCCTCAGCATATTACCAAGAGAGTTATGAGATTTTATAATATGGTAACGATTATTCCTTGGTATATTGTCCCATTTGAGATCCTTGATCACCTTGGAGCTATGGCCTATCGACTAGCACTCCCATAGAACATATCCCAAGTACATGATTTATTCCATGTATCACTCTTGATGAAGCACATACCTGACCCATCACATGTACTCAATCTATTGGTGGTACCATGGGAGAATGACCTCTCATATTAAGTGAAAATTTTGAAGATATTAGATCGTAGGGAAAAAGTTCTATGAAATAAGACAATGCCCCTCATCAAGGTTTTTTAGAGAAACCATAACTTTGAAGAAGAAATGTAGGATTTAGAGGAAGTGATGAAGCAGTGTTACCCTGGTCTGTTTTAGTGTGGGGAAAGGAAATTTCAAGGTCATAAATTCTTAAGTGGGGAATATTGTAACGATCCAAACTTTTATTAATGAAAATTCATCATGATCTAATTAAATGTATAGTTATGTAAAATGGATATATAAAACATATGCACCTCATTGGTTTTATGTTTTTGGATTTTTAAATTACCATTATGAATTGTACCATTTCTAATATAGCTATTGAACAATGATCAAATGATTAGTATAAATATATGGCTTTAACAAATCAAATTTACTCAGACAAAGGAAGTGATGGCCTCATCTAGTAGAATTTATCCATACAAAGCCCATTTGTTGGAGCATGGAAAGAATGTAGATTTACTGGGATTATCTATTGACAAATATCTAGAAAAAATTCAACACGTTAAGCTTGAACGGCAGAACCAATGAGAGAAGTGGATGTTAATAGAGATTATCACCTGAGCGATGTTATATGATCCCCCCAAGAGTCTATCACCATCACACACCTTACCATTAGGTTTTATGTGGGTTTTATAAGGTTTATGTAACAAGACCCTAACACTATGATTATGTGCATTATTTTTGTATATTATAAATAATATACATTCATTTTATTATTTCTACTTTGTATATAGATTTTAAAGCACAGATAATATTTTTAGTTAATATTCAAATTCAATTGAGAAATATATTTTGATGGACTAATGGATGTTTGAATTAAATAATATTTTAATAAAATATGGTCACTAAATTAATTTTTTATTAAATATAAAAGATCATATTATTTTTATTAGTACAATTGTAATTTTTATTAAGGTTTTAAAACCGTTTTTGTCAAAACCCATGAATTTTCAATAAATGTCAGTTTTTATTTTAAAAGTGAGAATGAAAATATTTGGAAAATTAATTAGATAAAATGAATATTATTTTTTCAATCAGGATGTCAAAATTATCAAATGGTGTATTTTTCCTAATTTTAGGAGACACACAAGTTTTTGGTTAAAAAATAAATACCGTTTAAATATTTAATGTGTTTTACGACATCATAATGACCCAATAGTGATGTAATAAAATACATTAAAAGGGGTATTTGGAAAATATATATTTTACCTTTAATATAATGTGATTTTAGATTTGTTTGAATAATTTTAAGGTTCCTAAGTTGACCCTCCCCAACTAATAAAATATTTTAACATTTAAAATTTTTTTTCTTGAGAATGTGACTCACCTCCACATAATAAAGCATAATATTTTAATAAGTTATGAAATTGGCCTTATAAAATATTTTTTTCCACTCCACTTTGGTAAAAAAACATCGGAAAAACCATAGGATGATTTTTGGTTTTGATTAATTTAATGTGTAGTGTCCAAAACCATAATAATAAAAAATTTCCTCTCCTTTGTTATATAAACCCACTAAATAGCCCATTCCACTTCACTAAATCCATTTGGTACTCAACCAAACTCTGCCATATTTGCTCTAGAATCCTCCCAATGCACCCAATCTCCCACAAATTCTCTCTCAATCCTCTCCCAAGCCTTTGGGATCACACTTACAAGTAAGGGATCCTCACTTTCCTTCCTTCCTTATTTATGTCCAAGATTCCTTCCATTGTAATTCCATTTTATTTTCAATTAAAAATATTGGGGTGTGATTTATCACCTAACCTATACTTCCCTCATTAATTTTTAATGATGAGATTCCCCTTTCTCTCTCATTAATTCCTCCCATGTTCACCCGTTACCATGCCAAAAGTCCTTAAGGGATTTCTCTCTCCTCATTCACATTAAAGAAATTATTTTATATCATGTATCTAAATTCCATTAAATATTTTGGGATATTATTTTCCATGACCCAATTACTGTACATTTCATGTATAAATGACTAGATACTCATTTCTCTCTCATCACCCCATTTTACAATTTCTATTTGACATCGTTATGCTGCCGAAGATACACAAAAATTTCCATGCCAAAATCATTGTGTAAGTGAATACCATACCCATTTCTCTATCAAGGGCATTAACCATTATGCACATGTTCTATTTTATTGAGGAATTAAATTTATGTATTAAGCATCTCTTATCCATGGAATAAATTATTATTTTTAATGAATCCATGTTGTATGATCTATGTGGCACACTTATGGATGAAATGAAATGATTAAGAAGGGTGCACACTGATATAGCTCCAACGCATTGGGTAAATAATAGTATCATGATACCCCATGTGAAATGAGGGTTTAATCATGATAATTCAAGTGCAATGAGGGTTTAATCATTCTCCATGTGCAATGATCCTTGGATTGTCACGACCCGTCCTCGGGGCCCGTGTCATGACTACTCCAAGCCCACCTTCCATAGGCCAGGGGCTGGCGACTAGCACTAAGGCGTAAATCCCGGAAAAAGGGAAGGCATTGCCTTTGGAAAGTAAACCACAAACACCACAGAGCAAGAAGGCAGAAGTAAACACTAAGTAAAAACTGGTACAACAGTAAGTGCGGAAAGTAAGTGGGCCAGAATACAAACCCAAACTGAATGTAAAGTACAACTCGAAAGGGAAAACAACAACTAAAAAGTAAAGCCGCAAAGTCGAGCCGTCCACTGGAAGTCCCACCTGATGGGTGGGTACAGATAGCCTCCACTGCTCCTCGTGTCCAGCCGACCGCTCCGAGTATGTCCCACCCAGTGGTCCACCTCCGGGTACCGTCCTGCTCTGCAAGCCTCCACCACGATCAGCGTTGTCCGTCGTCTGAAACCAACACAACGTAGTGCGGGCATAACCCGTGTAGGGGTGAGTATAAGCTACTCAGTAGGGACCCCGAGACCCCCGAAGGTCTCCCAGAATCCACAAAGGATAATCCACAATGTAAAGGTACAATCACGAAGTAACATCCGACACTTCTTAGGTATATGCCCATACATATACCTAAGTCATCAATTCTCGCTCGGCTCCAACATCCGAGCCCAAGTACAACCCAGTCCACACAGGAAAGAAAAATGTAAATCCACACAGGATAGCACAACACAATCCAAAAAGGAAAGAAAAACAGGGTTTCATCTCGCACATGGATACTTCTTAATATGACGATAAAGATGACCAGATATTGCCACTGATTCATCTAAGCCGTCGGACCCACAAAGGATCGATAGGTACTAACCCCCGCAATTAACCATCTAAGCCGTCGGACCCACAAAGGATCGATAGGTAACTGACCCCCGCAATGACCCACAAAGGATATGACCCACAAAGGATCTATAGGTAACTAACCCCCGCAATGACCCACAAAGGATCTGACCCACAAAGGATCGATAGGTAACTAAACCCCGCTATGACCCACCCAGGATCGGACCCACACAGGATCGGTAGCACTGAGCCACAAAGGATCTCTGAGTGCTGTAGTCATCATCGAATCCACTGAGGATCTCTGCACAGTCGTCGTCGAATCCACTGAGGATATCTGCACAGTCGTCGTCGTCGTCGCAGCTAGCTCTAGGGTTCCCGCACACAGCAAGCTTGTTCGGGAGGGTCCGCTCCATGAGCCGAGAGGCTGATACATCAACTGACACATAGTCCAGATTTGATGTATCCAAATGTTCTGTATCGTCAACAGGAACTCAACGTCACAGACGGCGTGTCAATCGGACGCCCGGTCTGAGAGTTATTGGCTTTTTCGTTTCAGGGGCCCGGTTGGTTTTTAAGGAAAAACCAACCCGACCATACTCCACCTACGTCCAAACCCCGGGAAGAGTAAGCCAAAAGATCCATCTTACTTAGAGGAATCCAACAAAGTCGACGACACATCAATCGGATGTCCGGAGCTCAAGATATAGGCATTTCCGCTCCGAGGGCCCAGTTGGTTTCGTGTACGAACCAACTCGGCCAAACCCAAGGTATTCCGAAACCTTGAGTGTGATATACCGAAACGACCGTCTAGATCCAAGGATCGCATTGTCGCTGAGGGCGCGTCGTTCGGAGGCCTGAAGCTAGAGTTATGAGATAAAGACTGAAAAGCTCCGAAAACGGGGGGTCTGGCCCCGGACCGACCCGGCCAACCCACCCTGGGTCAGCCCGAACTGGGTCGACCTGGCTGGTGCGGCCCGGCCCGGCTGGGCGCGGCTGGCGCGCTGGCGCTGGCCAGGCGCCGTGCAAGGCAGCTGCGACCCCCGCGTGGGGGCCGCTCCGTGACACCCGGACGCGGCTTAAGCCGCATCCCTCCTCCGCGGTCCTGTGCGGCCGCGGGACCGGCCAGCGCCGCTGCGGCTTTAGTCGTGGCGGGTCTTCTCGGCGGCGCGTCGGGCGCCGCCGTGCCGGCGTGGTGCGCCAGTGGGTGGTTCCACAGACCACCGGACGCGCTCCGGTGGTCCGATTTGCGCGCGGTATTCGCCAATGATCGTCTCGGGACTCGTTCTTCACTGCAAAGCCTTCAAAATTAACTTGCAGACCCGTTTGTCATCGCCCACCAATCCGTGCATAACAACAAGAAGGGCGGGGGGTTCGGACTTGTTCGTTGGTCTGCACCCACCGCGTTAGCGGTTTTTAAAGTCTCACAACAATCATATTTAACAACCTGGGATATAAATCACGAAAATTTAAAAAGAAGAAACCCCTACCTTGTCGTAGTCGTCGGACGAGGGTTCTTCGCGGAATTGACCATCGCAGAAGAAGAGGATCGTCACGTCGCTGAAGAGCATTGCGTCGTCGCGGTATACGGCGTCGCGTCGACGATCTCCGAGGGTTTAGGAAAACACACAGATTTAATTTCACGAATTAAATCCATGTTAAGGATAAAAACCACAAAGGAATTTAAAAGATTTGAAATCTCCTACCTCAAGCAGTTGATCGATGATTTGTCACGGGGAAAGAGTCGTCACAGAAGAACGTTGGGGGGAGGAGAATCTTCGTCGTCGCGGTACACGGCGTCGCGTCGTCGATCTCCGAGGGTTCGGCGTTCTTTGTCACCTTTCATCGAAGGTCAGCGTTCTTCGCGTTCTTCGTGTTCTTTGCGTTCTTCGTGTTCTTCGCGAAGAAAGATGAAGATCTTCTAGCTTCAGAGATTTCTCCAAATCCTCTCAACAAGACACCCCTCAAAAGACAAGTGTTGGTCTTATTTTTAATATCATGCCAACAATTGATTTCAAAGATAAGTAATGAACAAATTAATTCATAGAATTAATTGCAACGAATTAACCGCCCAATTAAAAGGGGCGTTAAGAATTTAAGAAAATGCTCCAGTTGACTTTCATTTAAAAACGGTTTTCGCGGGTGCGTTACTTAGAGGAAAAGAAATGGTAGGGCTCGTGTGGGCCCCACCTCACAAATATCCTACCATGAGGGTAGGATATTTTGGGTTCCACCCTAGCCGCTTAAACTCAGCTTAAGCAGCTTAAAGTGGATTTAAGTGGCTTTAAGTGAAATAAAAGAAAGTTTTCGCACCACTTTATTTTATTTTCTTCACTTAACGCCAAAAATTAAAAACCACACCCGAGAAAACGCAACTCCGGAAGAGGCGTTTCTAAGCAAATATCGGCACTACAATTCCATCAGTGCCCTCGGAATTCGATTCCGAGCACCGGTTCAAAAGATAGAAAAACCTGCTCGTTCATTCACTGAACGTACCCGGGCCAAACTTCGGAAAATGATTCCGGGCACTCCGGGCCTCGGAATCAGGTGCCGTTAGAAACTGCGTTCTTGTAAAATTCCAAATAAAATTAAGAAAAAAATTTCATTTAAATTTACGGGTCTTTACATCACTCCCACCTCAGATCTTTATATCCCCGTAAAGATACATCATAAACTAGGGCAACAAATGTGGGTACTGGGCACGCATCTGAGCCTCCCGCTCCCAAGTGCTCTCATGGAGGTTCTCGTGCTGCCATCTGACGCACACAAGAAGAATCGACCGTCCATGTAGGACCCGCTCCTGTCGATCCTTGATCTCCACCGGGACTTCCTCAAAAGTCGCCCCATCATCAACGTCTAGCTCCCCATGGTCAATGATATGTGTCGGGTCGTGCACGTATCTCCTCAGCTGAGATACATGGAAGACGTCGTGCACCCGGTGCAACTGAGGTGGTAGAGCCAGGCGATAAGACACCTCGCCAATCCTGCTGAGGACCTGGAATGGTCCGATGAAGCGTGGAGACAACATGCCGCCTCAGCCAAATCTCCGTAAACCATGTCGAGGTGAGAAACGTAAGAAGACGTGGTCACCATCCTCGAACTCTAGTGGCCTCCACCTCCTGTCAGCATAAGACTTCTGCCGGCTCTGAGCTGTCCTCATCCACTCCTGGATGACCTGGACCTTCTCTGTCGTGGCCTGGACCATCTCTGATCCCACAAGTGCTGACTCCCCAGGGTCTGTCCAGCACAAAAGAGATCTGAAAGTTCGTCCGTACAACGCCTCGTATGGTGCCATCCCGATGGTGGAGTGGTAGCTGTTATTATATGCAAACTCCACCAAGGGTAGGTGGTCCTCCCAGCTGCGACCAAAGTCTAGGACACATGCCCGGAGCATGTCTTCGAGAGTCTGAATGGTTTTCTCTGTCTGACCATCCGTCTGAGGGTGAAAGGCGGTGCTCAGACGTAGCTGCATCCCGAATGCCTCGTACATCCCCTTCCAAAGCCGGGAAGTGAAGCGAGAATCTCAATCGGAGACGATAGATGATGGAACACCGTGAAGTCGTATGATCCCCTGAACGTAGAGACGCCCCAAGCTCTCCACTGAGCCCTGCTCTCTGATAGGTAAGAAGTGAGCCGACTTGGTGAGTCGGTCGACAATCACCCAGATGGAGTCGTGACCTCTGAATGTGCGTGGAAGTCCAATCACAAAGTCCATAGATATCCCATCCCCATTCAACTTCAGGACCTCCAAGGGCTGTACGAAGCATGCTGGTACCTGGTGCTCTGCCTTCACCTACTGGTAGGTGAGGCATCATGAAACGATCTCTGCCACATCCTTCTTCATGCCCGGCCACTAGTGTTGTCGTCTGAGATCCCGGTACATCTTCACCACTCCAGGATGTACCGCTAAAGGAGAAGTGTGAAACTCTCTCAGCACCTCCTCCCGTAAAGAAACTGGTACCAAGGTACGTCCTCTAAAAAGGACGTCGTGCTCTTCTCCAAGGGAGAAACCATTAGGTTCCTAACCTGAGGATATCTTTGCATGCCGCGTCTCACAGTCAGCGTCCCCACGCTGTGCCTCTCTGACCCGCTGCAGTAGTGGAGGGGTGACTATGAGAGACTGAAGGAAGGCTGCTCCATCTCTATCGACAAAGGATATCCGCAAAGCGACTAGATGCTCTGTCGCCTCCTTGAGTAGCTGAATGCCCGTCCTCCTGCTGAGATCATCGGCTACCACGTTCCCCTTCCTAGGAGTATAGACTATCTCAAAGTCATAGTCTTGGAGGAACTCGAGCCATTGCCGCTGTCTCAGGTTCAGTTCCTTCTGAGAGAAGATGTACCTGAGACTCTGATGGTCAGAAAAGACTGCAAAGCGCTCTCCCATCAGATAGTGTCGCTATGTCTTCAGAGCGAAGACTACTGTTGCTAACTCCAGTTCATGGGTAGCATAGTTCTGCTCATGAGGCCTCAACTGACGTGATTCATAAGAGATCACAGCCCACTCCTGCATCAGGACACATCCGAGTTCGGTCCCTGATGCATCACAGTAGACTATGAACCCTACTCCCTCCTCAGGCAACCTCAAGATAGGGGCGCTGGTCAATCTCTATCTCAGCTCCTGAAAGCTCTGATAACATCTGTCTGACCACACAAAGGGTTTCCCCTTCTTTGTAAGAGCTGAGAGTGGTGCCTCAACTCTGGAGAATTCTGGCACAAATCTCTGATAGTATCCAGCTAGTCCCAAGAAACTCTGCACCTCCGTCACGATCCTAGGTGGATCCCAAGCTAGCACTGCCTCGATCTTCGCAGGATCCACTGCAACTCCCGCCTCAGAGATGACGTACCCCAAGAAGTGGACCTCGCATATCCAGAACTGAAACTTCGAGAGCTTACCATAAATCTGGTTCTCTCGGAGTGTTTCCAATACAACTCGCATGTGATAGGTGTGCTCCTCCTCAGTCATCTAGTATATCAAAATGTCTTCGATGAAGACCACGACAAATTGATCAAGGTATGGCTGAAATATCTTGTTCATGAGGCCCATGAACACTGATGGAGCATTGGTTATTCCAAACGGCATAACCAAGAACTCATAGTGGCCATACCAACATCTGAAGGCCGTCTTCTGCACGTCCTCGTCCCGAACTCTGAGCTGATGATAGCCTGACCTGAGGTCTATCTTTGAGAACCATTGTGCTCCCTTGATCTGATCGAAGAGGTAATCAATCCTCGGTAGCGGATACTTGTTCCTCATTGTAACTTGGTTCAGGCAACGAAAGTTGACACAAAGTCTCAAGCTCCCATCCACCTTCTTGGCGAACAATATCGGGGAAGCCCAGGGTGAAACACTAGGTCGGATGAATCCCTTACCCTGCAAGTCCTCCAACTGTACTCGTAGCTCTCGAAGCTCAGCGGGGGCCATTTGATACGCTGGAGTCGATATCGGGGCTGTCCCGGGGTACAGGTCAATATAAAAGTCTACCTCTCTGCGAGGAGGTAGTCCTAGAACGTCGTCGGGAAAGACGTTCGCATACTGATCCACCACTGGAGGAAAACAAGGACTCCGCACGTCAACTGCTCCTAGGATGAGGCTAGCCAACTGATGAGTTATGGGTTGTCCTCTCCTCTGCAGAAGTCCATACTGTGCTGCGAAGGCTCCCTTCTTGCAGGTGAAGGAGAACCTGCTCTCGTCGGTGCGTACACATCGCACCTTGCACCTAATACAGTCAATCGTGCATGGACTGTAGATAACCAATCCATGCCCAGGATGACGTCGTAAGGCCTAGACGTCGCTACAAGAATATCCCAGCCGAAGCTCTCGCCTCTTAGAGTAAGATCACACTGCTGGAACCAGTGCGTAATTGTCGAGTCTACTCTCGTAGGAGTCTCTAGCCGTAAGGATCGAGCCAACCGCTCTGTCGGAATCTCCGAGCTCTGAACAAGGGCAGCGGCTATGAAGGAGTGACTCGCTCCTGTGTGTATAAGAACTGCAGAAAGGGTGGAATAGACATAGATAGTACCTCGAATCATCTCAGGCGCACCGTGGTCATAGGCCTCCGCTGCCTGGAGTTGTGCCTGTCTCTGCCCGCTAGCTCCCTGTGGCCGGGGTGGACCTCCCGGTGGTGGTGGTGGTAGATCCTCAAAGCGTCGCCCACCACCTGCTGCTCGGCCAGCTCCCCTGCCTCATCCGCCTCCTCCCTGTGGACCGCCATGGTCGACCCTCTACCTCTTCCTAGGTGGACCCTCAACCGTCTTCTGCTCCTCGGCACGGTGGTTCGGGCAGTCACGAGCCATGTGACCCTGCCCGCCGCATGTGTAGCACTGTCTACCTCTTGAAAGACTGGCTCGGCGCTGTGTACCCCGCACTACTGAGCCAGTGTCCTGAGTTCATCTACATGAGGGTCTGGTCTTTTTGGACCCCTGAGTCATCCGTCGACTGCTTGCCGCAGAAGACTCTACTATGTGTCACCCCGCGGTAGGTCTCGCTGCTGACGAAGGCTCAGCAAGAAAGCTCTCGATCAAAAGGGCTCGCTCCAGTACTCCTACCTGAGTTGGAATGCTGAGGGAGATCAGCGATGCCCTGATCTCGTGTATCAATCCCTACTCAAAGTTCCGGGCCCTAATGAATGGGTCTCGTACCATGTCCGTCGTGTAGTGCGAGAGATCGGTAAATCTTGCCGAGTACTGGGCGACCATCAAGATGCCATGCCGCATCTGAAGAAGCTCCTGGATGCACACCGCATGGAGGGTGGCCGGGACGAACTCTGAGCGGAAGAGGCTCTCAAAGTCTGTCCAGAGAAGGGATGCCTCATCGTGCACCTAGAGCATCAAGCTCCACCATCGGCCCGCTGCCACGTGCAGTAGGCTCGCTGCGAGGATCACCATGAGGTCTACTGGTGTCCTCACTAACCGGAAAACTCACACCACTGCCTCCAGCCAGTCCTCGGCTGCCTGGGGGTCCGTCTCCTCACGGAACCTGGGTGGTCGCTGGCTCTGGAACTCATGAAGTGCACTAAGGCGAAGTACATCGTCAGCGGCTGGGGATGGACGCATCGGTGGCTCGGCGAGTAGAGGTACCGCCGGTGCCTCAGCTGTCAAAGGGCCCTGCACCGAGGCCTCGTCACTCGGTGGGCTGTCATTAGCCTCAACTCTCGGAAACCTAGCTGGTTGCCATCTTGGGTCCATCCTGAAAAAGGAAACAGATGCGCCATGGCAGAACAGTATACCTGGTGAGCAGACAGAAAGTAATCATAAAGAAAACTTGAAACACACATGCAATCAATGTTTTTGTGCATTACATTGGAAATCAGAAGTCAGGGTCCTGGTGTACGGATACGTCGGCCGCCGCACCAACACTGGACTCCTTGGACTGATAACCACACCCAATATGCTAAACATTGTTGCTTCACATAGAAAAAGATCAGAGTCCCAAGTTTTGCGGTAGAACTGAACTCCTCTGATTCCAATTTGTCACGACCCGTCCTCGGGGCCCGTGCCGTGACTACCCCAAGCCCGCCTTCCATAGGCCAGGGTCTGGCAACTAGCACCAAGGCGTAAATCCCAGAAAAAGGGAAGGCATTTCCTTTGGAAAGTAAACCACAAACACCACAGAGCAAGAAGGCAGAAGTAAACACTATGTAAAAACTGGTACAACAGTAAGTGCGGAAAGTAAGTGGGACAGAATACAAACCCAAACTGAAAGTAAAGTACAACTCGAAAGGGAAAATAGCAACTGAAAAGTAAAGCCGCAACGTCGATCCATCCACTGGAAGTCCCACCTGAAGGGTGGGTATAGATAGCCTCCACTGCTCCTCGGGTCAAGCCGATCGCTCCGAGTACGTCACACCCAGTGGTCCACCTCCAGGTATCGTCCTGCTCTACAAGCCTCCACCACGATTAGTGATGTCCGTCGTCTGCAACTAACACAACGTAGTGCGGGCATAGCCCATGCAGGGGTGAGTATAAGATACTCAGTAGGGACCCCGAGACCCCCTAAGGTCTCCCAGAATCCACAAAGGATAATCCACAAAGGAAAGGTACAATCACGAAGTAACATCCGACGCTGCTTAGGTATATTCCCATACATATACCTAAGTCACCAATTCTCACTCGGCTCCAACATCCGAGCCCAAGTACAACCCAGTCCACACAGGAAAGAAAAACGTAAATCCACACAGGATAGGACAACACAATCCAAAAAGAAAAGAAAAACAAGGTTTCAGCTCGCACAGGTATACTTCTTCATATGACGATAAAGATGACCAGATAGTTCCACTAATTCATCTAAGCTGTCGGAACCACAAAGGATCGATAGGTACTAACCCCCGCAATGACCCACAAAGAATCTAACCCACAAAGGATCGATAGGTAACTAAACCCCGCAATGACCCACAAAGGATCTGACCCACAAAGGATCGAAAGGTAACTAACCCCCATAATGGCCCACAAGGATCTGACCCACACAGGATCGATAGGTAACTAACCCCCGCAAAGACCCACACAGGATCATACCCATACATGATCTTTTGGCGCTGGCCCACACAGGACCATTGAGCGCTGACCAATATAGGATAGGACCCACATAGGATCGGTAACACTGACCCACAAAGGATCGCTGAGTGTTGTAGTCATCGTCGAATCCACTGAGGATCTCTGCATAGTCGTCGTCGAATCAACTGAGGATCTCGGCACAGTCGTCGTCGTCGTCGCAGCCAACTCTTGGGTTCCCGCACACAGCAAGCTCGTTCGGGAGGGTCCGCTCCACGAGCCGAGAGCCTGATACATCAACTGAAACATAGTCCAGAGTTGATGTATCCAAAAGTTTCGTATCATCAACAGGAACTCAACGTCGCAGATGGCGCGTCAATTGGACGCCCGGTCTGAGAGTTATTAGCTTTTTCGTTCCAGGGGCCCGGTTGATTTTTAAGGAAAAACCAACCCGACTGTACTCCACCTACGTCCAAACCTCTGGCAGAGTAAGCCAAATGATCTGTCTTACTTAGAGGAATCCAATAAAGTCGACGGCACATCAATTGGACGTCTGGAGCTCAAGATGTGGGTGTTTCCACTCGGAGGGCCGGGTTGGTTTTGTGTATGAACCAACCCAGACGAACACAAGGTATTCCGAAACCTTGAGTATGATATACCGAAATGATAGTCTCGATCCAAGGATCTCATCGCCGCTGACGGCGCGTCGTTCGGAGGCCCGAAGCTCATGTTATGAGCAAAAGGCCGAAAAGGTCCGAAAACGGGGGGGGTCTGGGCCCAGACTGACCCGACCCAACCCCCCCTGGGTCGGTCCAAACCGGGTCGACCCGAACCAGGTCCGGGTCTGACCCGGCCGGCGGGGCCCGGCCGGCGGTCCGGCCGGGCGGCTCGGCAGGCGCGCTGGCGCCGGCCAGGCGCCGCACAAGGCAACCGTGGCCCCCGCGCGGGGGCCACTCCGTGACACCCGGACGCGGCTTAAGCCGCGTCCCTCCTCCGCGGCCCCGCGCGGCCGCGGGACCGGCCAGCGCAGCCACGGCAGGTCTTCCCGGCGGCGCGCTGGTGGGGGGTTCTGCGGACCACCGGACACGCTCCGGTGGTCCGATTTGCACGTGGTCTTTGCCAGTGCTTGTCCCGGGACTTGTTCTTCACTGCAAAGCCTTCAAAATTAACTTGCGTCCACTTTTGTCATCACCCGCCCATCCGTGTATAACAACAAGAAGGGCGGGGGGGTTCGGACTTGTTCATTGGTCCGCACCCACTGCGTTTGCGGTTTTTAAAGTCTCACAACAATCATATTTAACAACTGTGGATACAAATCATGAAGATTTAACAAGAAGCGACCCCTACCTCGTCGTAGTCGTCGGACAAGGGTTCTTCGCGGAATTAACCATCGCAGAAGAAGAGGATCGTTGTGTCACAGAAGGGTGTCGCGTAGTCGCGGTATACGGCGTCGCGTTGACGATCTCTGAGGGTTTAGGAAAACACATAGATTTAATTTCATGAATTAAATCCATGTTAAGGATAAAAAACACAAAGGAATTTAAAAGATTTGAAATCTCCTACCTAAAGCAGTTGATTGAAGATTTGTTGCGGGAAAGAATCGTCGCGGAAGAACGTCGGGGGGAGGAGAATCGTCGGCGTCGCGGTACACGGCGTCGCGTCATCGATCTCCGAGGTTTTGGCGTTCTTTGTCACCTTTCATCGAAGGTCGGCGTTCTTCGTGTTCTTCACATTCTTCGCGAATAAAGATGAAGATCTTCTAGCTTCAGAGATTTCTCCAAATCCTGTCAACAAGACACCCCTCAAAAGACAAGTGTTGGTCTTATTTTTAATCTCATGCCAATAATTGATTTCAAAGATAAGTAACGAACAAATTAATTTGTAGAATTAATTGCAACGAATTAACCGCCCAATTAAAAGGGGCGTTAAGAATTTAAGAAAACGCTCCAGTTGGCTTTCATTTAAAAATGGTTTTCGCGGGTGCGTTACATAGAGGAAAAGAAACGGTGGGGCTCGTGCGGGCCCCACCTCACAAATATCCTACCAAAAGGGTAGGATATTTTGGGTTCCACCCTATCCACTTCAACTCAGCTTAAGCAGCTTAAAGTGGCTTTAAGTGGATTTAAGTGAAATAAAATAAAGTTTTCGCACCACTTTATTTTATTTTCTTTACTTAACGCCAAAAATTAAAAACCACAACCGAGAAAACGCAACTCCAGAAGAGGCGTTTCTAATAAAATACGAGCACTATGATTCCATCGGTGCCCTCGGAATTTGATTCCGAGCACCGGTTCAAGAGTTAGAAAAACCTGCTCGTTCGTTCACTAAATGTACCCGAGCCAAACTTCGGAAAATGATTCTGGGCACACCGGGCCTCGGAATCAGGTGCCGTCAGAAACAGCGTTCTTGTAAAATTCCAAAGAAAATTAAGAAAAAAATTTCCTTGAAATTTACAGGTCTTTACATGGATCATGATAATATCATGTTAAATGTTTTTTTCACATCTTCATGTTATGATAATCATGCTATATCATGCCTTTATGTTCATGTTTCTCTTATGCTACATTGATATACCCATTTCCTAACAAGTATTGAATTTTTCATGTTATTCATTGTCTACTACCTTATTTGTATTTAATGGTCACTCTTTTATTATGTATGTACTCAGGTTATCCCATGCAATGCTACGTACGAAGGAATATTGTGGTCATGTAAAAGAAGTTTTCAATAAAGATGTTGAATTTTGATGACTTAAGTTGTCATGTAATGTTCCTAATACCTAAATAAACTAGACCTATAGAACTTATGGGTTTTATTAAGTGAAATTTTATATAATAAATCATGTTTAAATGTGTAATAAAGAGCAG
Organism: Viscum album; assembly: GCA_963277665.1. Classification (NCBI taxonomy): domain Eukaryota; kingdom Viridiplantae; phylum Streptophyta; class Magnoliopsida; order Santalales; family Viscaceae; genus Viscum; species Viscum album. The sequence continues at coordinate 679,402,434 of OY728139.1, read as the reverse complement.
GGTTGTTATAAACCCATCCTTTTCTTCATGATATAAGACATAAAACACTTGCATATTATGTAATTCCATATTGAATAGATTTTACTTTTCCCCCTCCATGATGTAATTCAACTTCACGAATCCCATTTCATCAAATTTCACAACACTCCTATTTTAAATCCATTTTTTGTTGAAAATAATCACTTTAAATTTTGTATAATCAAACTCATATATCTATTTCATAATGCTAAAATTGGACATATTTTCATAATTTGGATTTCTATCTTTTGAACCAGATATGTGTATCGCTTCCAACACAAGCATAACTCCATGGTTTTTATCATATTATAGTCATCCTGTTTTATTCTATAGAACATATAAATATTGATTACAAAAACAATGTAAGCTATATTCATTAAATTTCCAAGCTAGACATTGAATTCGTTCATCAATTGAATTCATATTTTTAGATAAATCCTTATAAATTTCATCTCAAACCATCCTATGAACTATTTATTATTATTTTTTGATATTCACCCTTCAACCCTTGAAGGATTAAAATATCTAAGAATTTCTCTATGAGATTTAATATATGGAACAACATCTTCACTATTATATTAAATTTAAAGGTCTGTTTTCTTCTAATTTTTTAAGGAAAATGTATAGACGTATATTTTAGAAATCACTTCGACCATAAGGCAGCCATTATTTTGAGACATTGGGAGACCTGTGTTTTCAACATCTGTTAAGTAATTGGTACAAAATTCAACAACATCTTCAATAATATATTATTCTGTAATAAAACCTTCTATACAACTTTGATTCTTGAAAAAACCTTTCAACATATTCATATATCATTCAATGGGTTACAACCATATATAATGGATATTAATTAATATTTGAAACAATCTATCCAAGTGACCCTTCATGTGGACCATTATATAAAACAATTATGGTGGGAAGAACATGTGTAATTCACATAATATTACTAAAACCACTTTATTCGTGATTTGAAACATCATCGGGTCTATAAGTTTTCCCAATATGTCTTTGAAAAAGAAGTAGATTATGGTTAATGTGTCTTATAAATTTACAAGAATAATGAAAAAGAATGAATCATTCACCAAATCTTGCATCAAAACATAACAATCAAGTGAGTTTAGTCCCAATAACATAAAATTTTCTATTCAAATGAAATTTTTGATATTTTATGAATAATCCTCTTGAATAGATGCACTATTAAGGAAAAGGAAAATTGATTTTTTCTTGTCTAGATAGAGTGTAATCTAATAGGGTGAAAATATTCTACCCATTACACTTCACGAGTGTCAACTATTCCCTTATCCCCATGTCAATCATATCTATCCTAGACTTGATTCCATATTTTCTTTTCCATGAAACAATTACTAACATTCCAATAAAACTATAAAATACATATTTTTCTACACTCATGAAATCAATAAAATTTCTAACGTACAATAAATTCAAATATGAAAATTCAAAGTAAATTGATATCTTCTTCTAACCTGATTTCATATGATTTTTCAAAAATATTTTACTAGAAACAAGGTAAATATCATGTACACTAGTTAATAGTTGATCAACCATTAGTTGAGGTAGTGTTGTACCTTGTTGGATATTCCCATCCAATGATGTCACCAAGGATTTGTATTTATGTCATCGAGGTAAAAATTTCTGATGTGCCAAAAACACAGTCTTTAAGGAATGTTTCATTCAAAGTGAGTGTGTGATTGTTTCACAAATTAGACACCCCAAAATTTCGTTTAATTCTATAGACTGATAAATTTCCATAAACAGGAAATTAATTTATCATTCTATACAATATAGACCTCGATGTGAATTCTTCACTTCATAGATTATAATAACTATATCTCAAATTAATTTTAGATATTCAATCAATGGATCCAAATAGACATAAACATCATTTCATGTTTTCTTTGATCTAGATATAAGCAGATAAAACATGATGTATTTGTGCTTTATACAAAAGCATATAGTCAACTAATAGTTCACCAACATGATAGGTCATGTATTGGGAGTTCTATTGTGTACAAAAAAAGTACTTATTTCATCTATAGATAAAATAATACTAAATTTCACATCTCACTTCCAAATTCAGGATGTTTGTAATACATTTTATTTAAATGAGGAGAATCTGTTGGATGATGTAGGTTACGATATTTAATTATTTTATTTTCATTCCATGTCAATTTTCTCGGAATTTCCTAGTATCTATATAGACTTCTAAATGGAGGAATGATAGGAATGTACCATACAACATTAAAATTACATGATTCATTTTTCTTGAATCTATAGGTTCCACGCTGAAGGAATTTTTTGAGTTGTTAAGGGTCCTTGAGAAACAATATAAAATCATTTGAATAATAATGTATTTTATTAGATATCATTCCCATTGAATGTAGAATTATTTTAGTGTCATATATTTGACAAGGAATCTCATTTTCTTCTGGGAGAATATCATTCAGGAGACCAAGTGGTTCTCTAATGCTTTTGTCTCTCCATTCACTACAAACATTCATATTATATAACATTAATAATGTTTAAAATGTTTTGTATTTAGTACAACTAGTATATAATGGTTTTTTGAATACCTATTTAACTTCTCAAGAAACTTTTTCAAATTAAGAATGTCATCTTCAATGTCCATTTTAATTTCTTTCATGTGATATCCATCATAATTTACATTTTTATTCATATAAAATGATCCATAAACCATAGTGTCATATCAATTGGTGTGAATATTTTATTTTTCCACATGTTTTTTCTTAAATTTATAGATATGATCGATTCTGTGAAAAATCAAAAATTCTTCCACTCTTCCAAAAAAATTTCACTTGAATAGAAACAACATAGACACGAACAAAGGATTTATGAAGGGTCATATGCTTGATTTATTTCAAACATGATGAAATATTTTACACCATCATCATAATAATATTTCAAATGATTAGAATTCAACCATTTTCGATTCATATCCATCCAATCAAGTTTATAAGATATTTATTTTGAATAATAAATAAATAAATGTGTATAAGATATTCATTATCAAATGTGAAAGTTATAGATAATTATAATAAGGGGAACATAGAATTTTTATTATTTCAACTAATTTTAGTTTGCTTAAAAGGATATGGGTAATTGAATTTAGGAAAATAATTACTCCACTATGGTAGTAGTTAGCCTCTATATTCAATCAAAGGTTAATGTTATATACAGCTATCATCCTCATCAACTTCATCTTTTGAATAGTTGTTTTTGGATTTTGTTTCTTAAGGATCATCCTCCATCTCTTCTAGATATTCACTAATGTTGATTGAACTAATCTCAGTAGTAGTAATCCATGGGAAGAATACTACTCTGAGTAGTTCAAGAAACATAAAAGAGATGGAGGATGAGTCTTAAGAAATAAATTGAAATAATATCTATCCTGGAGATTAAGCTAGTAAGGATAAAAGTTTTACTCTATTTTTTCTCTAATTGGGGTAATGCCTCCCATTTGGGATAATTATACCATTGAAACCAGTTCTAAACTCATGGCCTATTGAAGGTGTGATTTGGGGGGCATAATGGTTATTTTCGTTGATTTAAGGGGTCTCTATGGGGGCATGTTTTGATATATTAATCCTTGGGTCCATTGTGTATTCAATATTTATTGGATAAATCCCACTCTTAATACTTTCAAGACTCTATATACAAATTAATAAGGAACCAAAATATGATAAACAATAATAATAAATTGATATTCAATCAACAACAAGATATAAAAAGGTTTTGATAATTTTTTTTATAAATAAATTATTATTCCCAGTACAAGGATGGAAATCAGAGATTCATATGGGTGAAACCAATGAATCCTTAACATATTTTCATATAATTATTCGATCATATATAGAATTTGATAACCTCTATTCTATTTTTGGTATCAAGTGATTTAACTACCTATAGAATTATATCATTTATTATTAATGGTCTATAAAATATAATTAATATCTATAACATCACATAAAAAATATTGTTTCCTTAATAACTGCAATTTTATTGATTGAAGATACTTGTAGACTCTGTAAATATTCTAAGGTTCTTGAATATTACTTTTTATAACCATACTCATGGATAATAATATAATATAATATAATAAAACATTAGTCATAAAAATAAATAAATCAATACATCCAAATTAAAAATATAAAAATATCAATCGCATTATATAAAAGATAAATACTAAATGTGAAGTATGTCAAAAATAATATTCATGTAAATAGTAGTAAATGAAGCATATGTAATCTTGGGAAATTTGAAAACATCCTATGAGGTGACTCTAGACATATTTGGGTTTGAACCAACAATGAGCATGATGACGAGATCCTATTCTTATAACCTACCATTGACTCACAACTAGCATACCTTATTGGACTCCCATGTGGACATTGATACAAGTGGGGACCTGTAAAATCTAATCATGACTACATTATAACTATCTATAATACATCACTAGGATGTATATGATCACTATTATGATAGAGATGGGAGGTATGGTTGCATTTTCAAAAAAACATATCAATCAACAATCAACATAACCCAAATATTTCTATCCAAACATCCTTCCAACTCCCATCAATAATATCTATGTATTTGAAATTAAAAATACATTCCTCATCACAACTTATATAAAGATCATCCATATATGATCATCATTTTTTATAAAAACCACTTCATGGTACTAATAAAGATATAAAACTTGATAATACTATTAATTTTGAACAAAAAGCTATTTATATTCAATATTATTCAAAAAAATTTAGAATCAAATTAATTTTAAAAATCTACAAACATACCATAAAGTAATAATTTTAAAAACACATACATAAAATTATTCTTCGAATGCATTTTTGAAACATAGAACAAAAAGATCATTTTCATTATTGAATGAATCGAATTTATATATCATATGACTACATACTTACATATATACATGAAATTATGCTTTCATATAAATATGTGTGTGTGTGTGTGTGTGTGTAAATTTAAAAATTCATATATGTGTATTTCTGTATGTTCATATAGGATATTAAAAAAAGAGATAAAATTATTAATATAAAATAAAAACCCTATGAAATACCATGGAAGCATCAGAACTAAAAAACCCCAAAACAATTGTACCTCAACATCAAGAAATAATTACATGAAATCCATTTTGATTTATTAAATAAAAACCTTGTGTGGAATTTTGACGAACACATTGTTTGAATTATTTCTATGGAAGGATGTTCAAAACCTTAATACTTAATACGCCACAAGGATGAAATCGCTATGTAGAATTCTTAATCTTCTACAAGGCATCAACAAAATCAATTAAAGGATCAATACAAAAACAAAATCCTAGAAACCCCAATTTATAAATACATTCTAGAATGGATAGAAGCTATGGATATTGAAAAGAAAGAGACAATGAACAAAAAATGAAAAAATATATTACCAAACAAGCAATCAATGAATGAGGAGGAGGAGAAAATAACATACCTTGGATTGATGCTCTGAATCGTCTAAGAGAAAGAAGAGATATCTCCATGCCTTGGATTCATTCAAGCCTTGGATTTTTTCGACCCTTGAATCAATCATGCATTTTATTTGAGCCTTGAAATTGTTCAAGCCTTGAATCTATCTTTGATTTGACGAGGAGGAGCACTGATAACAAGTGGCTTACACAGAAAGCTTTAAATATCATGACTAGATAGGGTTCATTAAATAGATCAGGGGTACTTTTAATATCTCTTATAACAAAGAACTACTAAGGATCCCTTTTATCATCAATAAATTAATAAGTGCTGATAAAAGACATATTTATCAATGCAAAAAAATTAACACTCATAAAGGAATTATATTTATAATTATAAATAAAAAATTTGTAAATATACTTATAAAATTACATATATATATTTATATATAAATAAATAAAGCTATAGGAAATATGTTGACTATTTAAATATATTTATTATAATTTTATAATTATTTATTTATAAATATACAAATTCATTAAAAAAATATTTATATCATTATATATATTTATATATTGATATTAGTATATATATTATTTAATTATATAAATATATACTTATTTAATGAATATAAATAAATATAAATATAAATATAAATATAAATATAAACATAAATATTAATATAAATATAAATATAAATATAAATATAAATATAAATATGGTAAATATATTAATATTTATAGAAAATTTATTATAATTTTATAATTATTTAAATAGATAAATACTTTTTTTAAAAATAATATTTATTTATTTATGATTATAAATATATAATTGTATAAATATAGAAAATATAAATTTATAAATATATTTATTTTAAATATAATTATTGGTATATACATATTTTCAAATATATTTTTAATATAAATAATTAATTTGAAAAATTAAATGCATGAAATTTAAAAATAATTGAAATTGAATAATTAAAAATGAGCAGACATTATAAATATTCAAAAAATGGATATGTTTTATTATTTAAATATAAATTACTAATATATATATATATATATATATTGAAATAAAGGTGAATACATATTGAATATATTAATACATCATAAATAAATACATATAAATAAAAAATAAAAAATTATTAAATTCAAAAAAAATATAAAAAATAAAAAATAAAAAATATTAAAAATGAATTAATACCTAACTGTAACAATATTAAAAATAAATAAATAAAATTTAGTGATTAAAGATTTAATATATATTAACTGTATCATGTTATAATGAAATTCTAAAATGAATAATAAAATTTGAATAAATTACATAAATATTAGGTCTATGTGTTTCTATATAAGATTTCATTAATTATGTAAATATTTTTGTGTTTGTTTTAAATTATTTAGTTATATATATGTTTGTTAAATCAATGAAACAAATATTTGATATATGATAAATTATAAAATAAACGACAGTCAATTGTTTCCATTACTCGATGCAATTAGTCAGTATTTTTAATTAATATTTATTTTTAATTATTAACCATTCTTCACTAAATATATGAATTATTTAATGGAAATCCTCAATATTTTCTAATATATAAATATTATTTTAGGAAATAAATTTGGGAATATATTTATATATTTAATATATTAATTAATAATTGTGTATAAAAACAATTAAAAAATGAATAAGTAATTAATATGTTTTTAATTATTACATTTTATTCATTTTTTATTTTTATATTTAATATATATTATTTATTAATATTTATAAATAATATATATTAAAAAATTCAATATTTTGTATTAATGGTTTATTTGAGAAATATTTAAACAATTTTTGAATTTATTCATTTTTAATTTTTTGTTAAATTATTAAAATTTATTTATTTATTTATTTATTTTAAGCAAGCCTAGTCAGAAGAAAAAACCTCTGGCCATTTTTAATGGGAATGAAAAATTACAATAAACAAGGATAATTTCATTTTATTCATTTTACATATCTATATGTTTAATATATACTATTTATTAGTTTTTATAATATATATAAATATATATAAATTATAATTATTCATTTTTATCAATAATTATTTAATTAATAATTTAATTAATAATTTTTAAAATTTATTCATTGTTAATTTTTGTTTGTTTAATTATTTCATTTTTTCTTGGACCGTTATTACAGAAAAAAATCAATGATAATGGAGTTCCTTTATTAGCACTAAATATGCTCATAAAAGATCCCTTTTATCATCAATTTTTTCTAACACTATTAAAGACCTATTTTATAATAATGTTGATTCATTAATATTATTTCTAAAAATCCATTTAAAACTAACAACTTTATTAACTTTAGGAAATTCAACCAAATTCCAAAATTTATTTCTTATAAACTATTCATGTTCTTCTAAAAAAATAAATAATCCAATTTGAATCATGAAAAGAATCATTAACATTTTTTGGAACAATATTAGCCAAAAATTCAGAATTAATTAATAAAATATATATATTTTCTTTTTCGAATACCACATTCAATATTTCCTATAACCTTTTCATGTTGATGATTTCTTATGGTTTCCCAATAATTCGGATCACATTGATGATATATTTTTTCCCCATAAACTAGTAAAATATTCAATCTTGGTTTATTTTATCCAAAGTTAAAATCCATATATTCATCTTCAACATTTTTTGTATCGAATTTTTTTCTTTTCATTATTAAGTTCATCAAAAATAACATGTGAAAATTCTTCAACAACCATGGTTATTTTTTATTAAATCTATATTCCTTCTTAAAGTGAGAATATTCTAAATGGATTTCTTCATAACTTTTATAATCAACTTAAATAAATTATATTTTTTATTTAATATAAAAACTATTCTAAAAAATACCCTAAAATATCCAACTTTGGATTTTATACGTCAGAACAAATTATAAAGGACTTTATACAAATATTTCTTATCATAACTCTATTTAGAACATGACAATTTTCATTAATATCTTCAAAAAATATATTTAGAAAATTTAAATTTATTAACCATTGTCCTTTCTAATTCATGGATTTATATATTATTTCTTTCCTTCATAACATTTTGTTCTGGTTATCTAGGAGTAGATTACAGTGAAGATGGCCATGATCTTTACACAATATTTCAACTAAAAAAGATTCAAACTCAACATCTCAATCACTTAGAGTTTACATAATTTGATAACATTTATAATTTTGAGCCATCTCAAAAAAATAAAGAAACATATTTGAAGTTTTACTTTTATGATCTATGAATAAAATAAAAGTGAATCAAATCAAATAATCTACTATTATAACACATACTACTTTCATCCAAAACTATTATAATGAGTCGGAAAAAATAAATCCAAATCCAAAAATTCAAGAGTCCTAAAAGTTATCAAACCATTAATTAATTTATAACTCTCTTCTTATTGTTTAAATTTGAAACAAGATTCACTAAAAATGTATTAACTCACATTGAATTTTGGTAAACCCCACATGTCAGTTCATTTAATGTTTATGAAATAGCCAAATGTTTTCAAGATCAAGCCATAATTTTCATCAAATTACACAATTTATAGATGATTCAAACACTTCAAATTTTTTTACTTAGTGTAGAAAGAAAAATAGAGAATATTTTATTTTTGAATATACTAAAAAAATAAAATTATTCATAAAATTTTCACATTTTTAATGTAAAATTTTACATTTTATTCATCATAACACAATTGAGATATACCAATTAAATTTTGTTTTATTCCATCAATAACAAAATTTAAATAATAATATTTTTGGTAATCCAACTTCACCACAAAATTTAATTTGACCTTTATAATTTTCTCCCGAAGTAGCCAGACCACCATCAAATAAATTTAAATATAAAAAATTTGAGATATCACTGATCATGTGTCTGGAACACAAATTTTTCTTGTACCATGAATCTTTGAGACTCTTAAGTCACTTTTCCTGAAATAAATCAATAATAATTTTATTATAGTTCCCATACCATCCTATGACCAATAAGATTAGTAGTATAACATTTGGAAACTTAAATAAATTTCAATAATATATTTTTAAGCTTCTTAAGAAATAAATTCTAATGAAAGAAGGCTTTATAATAACCATATTATTGTGTGAATGTTAAGGAAAATTAATTCGAATATTTCCCATTCATTATAAAAGTAAAACCATTTATATAATAGTTCAAACCTTCTACAAATATTGTTATATGATTTTAAAAATAGCATTCCATTAAATACAAGCGGAGGATCAAAATGTCTAGTGTCTTTGGAAGACTAGGTACATTAATACGCAACATGAAACTAAATTAAAAAATTCTTATTCTAAAATAAATAATGTTCTGATAACATTCATTGAGATCCTAAAAATGAATGGGATAACCTGGGGAATATATAAAGAAAATGGGTGCGATAAAAAACCTAGTGGGGGAATAAAAATGGAAATGAAGCATAAAATATTATCCAGAAAGAATAACATGATAACATAAAATTCATGGATCATGAATAAAATAATTGAGGCATTAAATATAGAACATAAAATCATAATATCATGGAAACATAGGAATAAGGTAGCAATATACTGCATGATATAAAAACTAGTTAAGGATAACTTCTATGACAATATCACCTGGTAGACAATGTCTCATAATATAATAGGTTTACTGCCTAATTCCATACATAATATCTCATGAGAAAACAAAAATTACCCAATAAATTGGAAAAATATATGGTTATACCCATAATAACATGTACATAAATATATGTCCCATATAAATAAATAAAACATAAGGAATAAATATAAGGGTTACCCATAGAATGAAATTAGTTTATAATCATGAAATAAGGCATAACCAAATTGCGCATCATAATGGTATCCATGAAATAATGGATTAAATAATTTTTAGCCCTTAATAACGAAAACATGATCATAGATCATGACAAATTATGTCAACTTGAACTGAAAATAATAAAATATTGGTTACATAACTTTAGAAATGTGCCACTTAATATAAATTTTAGTGAAAATAATGATTAAATAATATATATATATTATTAACACATATATATAATATATAACAATAAATTAAGAAAAATTTATTGATAAAGTGAGGAAACATAGAGAAATCATAACCCCAATGGAATACAGAGGTTCAGAAAGATCATTTAACTTATGTTCCAGAATCGTCATACACATAAAATTAATGTCCTAAATAACCAAATTAGATACATTAATTACCTAATTAAGAACCTATTACAAATATATATTTTTTAAAATAATTATATCTAGTTCGTTTATAGCCTTTTCGATGTGTTATACTGTTCAGTTTCATTGTCCTAAGAGTGTTAGTTTCACGGTTCCAATGTTGGATCACACGAGGTGATCTATTAATGTTGTTATCAAAAGGTACTAAAAATATAGAAGTGAAATGAAATGGTATTAATGGAATTAAAAAAATTTAAATTCTTCCAAATACCCATTTTTTGGCATAGGGATTCTTCTTTGAGTAGAAACATTAAGGTTATGTTGTTAGTTTATTTAGATGGTTTTACTGACCACCATAAACTAGTTTTGTTCTATTTAGTATTATGCCTATATATAAAATATATAACTTGAAATATTTTATAATATACATATTATAACCTTATTTAACCATAATAATTGTTTTTTGACCATCCTCGAATATGGAAATTGAAAACGAAAATATATTATTCACAATGGCGATGAAGCAACAGAATATGGACTATGGTTTCATTTATTTATATAAATGGAGAAAAGAAAAGTATGAATGGTAGATATCAAAATATAATTATAAAATTCCTATGTACATATTATATTATATTTATTATTCCATTTTTAATGAGGTATGTGAGGATACGTTTGGAGAAGAAAGAAATTTAATATAGGTTGTTTAAGAATGCAACCTCATGAACATGACCACCATGAATGATCTCTTAATGAACGTGGAATTAGAATTTTTATGAGACCATAAGTAATATTAATTGTGGGAGAGTGGGGATGAGGGGGTTTCATGGATATATTTCAATCTTTAAGTATTAGAAGGTGTGATGAAAAGGGTTGGAAAGGGGTTGTATTTATAAAAGTAGAAGAAGGGTGTTTTGTAATATTATATTCATTAGTTTATTTTTTTGCTAAAAAATATCAACAATATTGATTCTTGTGACTAAATATAATAAATTTTGCAAATTATTTCTAGATAATGAAATCTTAAGTCATCCTTGACTCAAAACATCTTGTATTTTTCAGATAATGTTAAATACAATAAATTACAGTATTTTACTATACATAAAAATTCAAATATTTTAGAAAAATACAAAAACAAATATACCTAAACATTTATAAATATTTAAAATTAAAAAATGGAATCCATTTTATGACAATAATTTATTAAATATGAGATAATATATATTTAAAAAAAATCCACATTTATTTGAAAAGTATCGATTCTAATAATATAATTTATTTTATGACCCTGTGAAAAATTACATAATCTTATAGAATTATATTATAATTGTAATACAACTTAATATTAATTTATAAATTCATTTTGTGTAAGTAAACTTTATTTTAAATCATTAAATTTATTATAAAAGTGTGATTAAAACATTTGTGTTTTATAAAAATAAAAACACTTAATTCTTCTTTTATTTAATTCTACCAGGGTTTAAATATGTCATATTTTCATTTTATAACATACTAAAATATTATTTTATACTTGAATATGCGTGGTTAAAATTTTAATGGTAAATTACTATTTCTAATGGTCATATTACTATTCCATGGGTCAAGTTATTATTCCAATAGTTTGATTTTTAACGGCCATATGGGTTCCCTACTTCCTATAAATACCTCTTATTCCATTCTTTACTCATTAAATTTTAAATTCTCTCAAGTATATATATAATTTAATATTCAAAATGATTATTTTATTATTAATATTATGTTTTGTTCCTATATATTTTTTCTTGAGTGCATTCATTCTAGTGGGACAAGAAGATCCCAATTTTCATATATTACTTATCTTGTTTTCTCTTTTTTTCATTGTAATATTTGGAGTTATTATTGGTTTATTTTCTATCTAATGTATCATTATTCGTTCATTAGTATAATTTTCTTTTGGATTTTTTATTTGATGTATTCTATTTATACTACTTGAAAAAATTATAAGAAGTGAAATTCCATGGATAAAATTTTGGGTTGTAACATTATTCCCAATTAAAAAATTTCTCCCTTGATATTTATTTTTACAAACTAAGGTGAAAAAATATGTGATTACTTATATTTCATTTCTTCCCCCTGTTCCCATGTATTTCCCTCATAGATACAGTTTCTCCATAGTAATTTGACTTTTGTAGTTGTCTTATTTTGTAGAACATTATCGTTACGTTCCAAAATCTTCACCAGACGCTCCTCACAAGAGAGATCATTTTCAAATTTCACCATAACCGAATTCAATACATGTGAGGGATCTAGTATGTACTTACTTAAGAGGTATATATTGAATATATCATGTATTTGATAAATGGTTGGTATAAGTGTTAGTAGATATACCACATATCTGATGTGATCAATAATCTCAAAGGGTACAATGTACGTGGGACTTATCTTTCCTTTATTCCTAAATATCTTAACTCTCTTACATGGGGATATGTGAAGTAATACCCTATCTCGAACCTCAAACTCTATATCCAATTGATGATTTTTAGTTTAGAACATCTATCAAATCTGGGTAGTTCTAATCCTATACTAAATGGGTTTGACCTTTTCTAACATATCCTCGACCATTTTAGGTCCCCTAGAACTTGTGTTCACCAAATTCATCACATATTTTATGTGTTCTATATCGTTTCCCATAATGGGATTCACAAGGATCCATTTGGAATCATGATTGGAAACTATTTTTATAAGAGAATTTCTCTAGATTAATGTGTTATTCCCATCCTCTTTTTAAGTCTATCAAGCATGATCTACTCAAAATGAGCTATTAGATTGGGGTGATATGTTTCATTGATGATCAAATAATTATTTATGGAATTTTGGATAATCTTCCCTATCATTGAGGTAATTCTCAAATCTCGATCAGATATAATTTATAATGGTGCTCTATGTATCTTTCCTACCTCTCTGATATATGGCCATTAATGTTGACCGAGTGATAATTCCCCTATAATTGTAATGATGTGAGTAGTCTTTGTATGAAAATTTTAAAAAACACACAAAGAATATTTCCTCTAGATTTATTTGGAATACAATTTAAAATTTCAGTGGTTATGTTTTCTAATTTCTATATAGGTATGGGTAGTGGTTTCATCATCCACATAGAGTATTTCCTTTCATTCTTCACATGATGACATACCAAGCACTATGTTTAATATTATGTCATCTCATTTTTCCTATTGTCCCACCAATAGTGAACATAGATATCATGATACATCTTTTTTCTCCAATTATGGATAGATAAGGTCAATATATACAAATAAGTAAAAAATATCTTATTTATCTCCAAATTTGATGGTACACAAAGACATGAAGTAAGTCATACATATCCTTCGTCATTAATTTTAACTCCAAATGTTTCTCATTTTTTAAAGATTCCACCTTCTTTTAAATTTCCTTATCATCTATTTGATGATCCTATTTAATTTCTAAATGGGATGGCTAATAAATTAATTGGGAAATAACAAATGTTGTTTTTTCTTTTATGATTCTCATTTACATCTTTTGTAAGTCAAAATTTATTGGATCCTTCTCAATTATCATCATTGACAAGGTCACAAGGTCATTTCAACAAAGAGAACATTCCACTATATTTTCATTCCAATGATGGTAGTGGATTGAGATGAAATAATCCTTGATCATCTCTAACTATCCTGTGTAGCACATATTAATATACTTTTATTTGAATATATATTTGATACTCTTATAATCTATATATACCTCACGCATATCCCTGTTGAGATAATTTCTCCAGATTTTCAATGTGATGATTAATATAGCTAACTACAAATCATGTGTTTGATAATTATTCTCATGAAATTTCAACTTCATTGACATATAGGATATTAATTTATTAATTTTTCTCAATAGAAAACCTATAGCCTTCTTTAAAGTATCATTTTATACCATTAATTGTTCCCACTTGTGGGTAGTGTAAGTACTAGTGTAGTGATATTCCACTTTTTCAACTCTTTGTAGATATGTTCTCATTCACTGGTATAGGAAAACTATTCTCCCTTCTAAGTAATCTTTGTTTATGGGTTTTAAAAATGTGATAAGTTTATCATGTATTGTTGGTAATACCCAACTAGTCCAAAGAAACTATGGATTGCTGTTACAAATGTGGGTCTAGGCCACTCCCTAATTTTCATTTTCATACAAGGGTCTACAGATATCCATTTTCTAGTGATAAAATTCCACAAGGATGATACTTTCTCTATTCAGATATCATATTTCTTGTACATTGCATATACATTTTCCGTTAACAAAGTCATTAGAATGATATTAAAACTCTCTTCATGTTCATCACTTTTATATAATATCATAATATAATCTATTCAGACTACCACAAATTTATTGTTGTGGCATCTAAAGACTCTATTCATTATTTCAATAAAGGTCACTGAAGAATTATTATGTTTGAAAGGTTTCACTATGAACTCATTCTATCCATAGCTTGTTTGAAAGGATGTTTTCAAAATATCTTCCTTCTACACCTTTAATTGGATATATCCTAACCAAAGGTCCACCTTAGTAAAATAATGGGGGCCATGTATTTGTTCAAAAAATTCAAATATTCATGGCAGGGGATTTTTTTTCAAATCTCATAATATTCAGTGTAGAGGCACATTGACTCAAGCTTCTTCTTGAAAAAAGGACTTTCACACCCCCTGGTAAAGCACTCAGGATATAAAACCATTTTCTAGATTATATTGTAACTTATTCTTTGGTTATTATACCTCAATGGTGGGAATTCTATATGGATTCTTGGATATTTTTAAAGATAAAAGTTTATGTTATATTGAGAAATCAACCTATTATACATGATTGAGATCAAGAAATTATTCAGAAAAAACATTTGTGTAGCCCATAAAAATGTGATTGCCTTCAATCATGACCATCTCTTCTGTCTCAATAATTTTTTCTAAATGTGATTTCTCGTAAGGAAAAAATATCCTTAAATTAGATATTGAATCCAATGGAGGTTTATCCTCATCCTTACACTTGTTTAGATTAGAGTATGACTCAAGATGTGAAGAGTGATCTCCCTCTCCCAATAATTGATGTAATATTTATTTAAGGATAGGAAATCTATAGCATCTCCTCTTTTTATCACTTAAAAATTCATTACATTATACAAAACTAAGGATCTTTAAGGTTCATAGTCTTGTAAACCAAGAACTTATTACATGATACAAAAAAACATTCTTCTTAAACACTTGAAAGAATTATTCAATTGTTCATCCTACGTGTATTACAACATCTCATAACCTAGGAGTATACCTCAAAGGAAAGGGTGAGCATAAAGCCCAGTAAGGGAAACAAGGGAAACATTTTACATGAGAACTTGAGACACATCAAAAGTCATGAAAAACAACTTTAAGGCATGAGAAAGAGATCATGAGTCATATCATAATAAAAATAACATGTTTCATAACATGAAGATGTGGCTACAACATTTAGCATAGACAATCATTTCTGTTTCACCAAGGTCCATCCCCAAGGTGTCATTACAAATTTCCAAGGTTATTCACCAAGGTGCCGTTAAAAATGGTCATCTCTAGAGATTAAGTCTTTACCCAATGCATTGGAGCACTATTAGGGTGCACCCTTAAATTTTCCTTTATTATTATGTGAGCCACATATATAATCATTAATCATTTCATAAACAACCCATATAGCATAAAAGAAATGTGTTTCTTTTCATAGTCACCATATTTTAAAAAAATATCATTAAAGATGTGATCTTTATGTCACTTTAAACCCACGGAAAAAGGAAAGTGGGTTTTATGTATGTAAGTCCCAGAATTTAAACAGGAAATTTTGATATATATGTGAATAACCTTATAGAAGAAAGAGCTTTGAGTATTCACTTAATAAAATAAAAGAATTTGATATAAATAGAGAGACATTTTGAGACAAATATTCTGCAGCATAACGGCTATGTTGCAGGGCTTTAGAAAACATTGAAAAGAGAGGGGACATGGGTCACCCACTCATAAATAATATATAAAATAATATAGGGACATAATATAAAGGATTTAAGAACATGGTAATGAAATTTTAATGATAAAAAAGATGATACTAAGAACTTGAAAGGAAGAAAAAAATAATATTTCTCTTATGAAAATCCGGCATCCTAACGGCATCACTTAAAACTTCAAAAATGAATTGACGATATCAAATAGGGTCTCTCATCATATGAAAATAAAAGATCAGTATGATAGATAAATATATCATACCCCAACATAATAAAAAGGAACTTGAAAGACTTGACATGAAAATTGAACTTGAAAATGATAAGGGTGAAAGAATCCCTTAAAAATTCGGCAGCCTAACGGCGCCACTTAAACATTCTTAAAACGAATTGATGAGAGAATGTGGGGGTCTCTCGTCATTAGAACATGAAAAGAGAAGTATGATGAATATAAAAGAACATCCCCAACATAAGAACATGGAGCATAAAATAAATGACATAAAATAGAGTACTTGGAAGGAAAGAGAGAGGCTGGATCCCTTACCTTAAAACCTAACTCTTAAAACTCAAAAGTTGGGACCTTGAGGGCTTGGGGGTACATTGGGATGACTCCACTGGAGGTAATGAGACCCAAGCTTAGTTGGGGGATAGTTTAGAGTGAAAACTAAAGGAGGAAAGGGTGGGTATTTAAAGGGAAAGTGAGGGGACAAGGCATTAATGGCCAAGGGACAACTCATTGGTGGTTTTGGCAAAACCATGGGCTTTCCCATGGTATTTGCACATGGTTTTAGCCACATGGGACCCCTCATACAAACATTCATCCCCTTTAGTCGTCCATCCATTAAAATATCTCATGAAATCATCATGATGTAGTCATGATGTCATTAAACATACTAAAACCCTAAAACTGTATTTTTACTATTCACTGAAAATTCAACTTTTTTAGAAAACTCCCAAAAATTTATCTTAACATAATATCAATGCTCGGAATTCAAAAATAAACTCCATTTTATAAAAATAAATTTCTAAATATTTTTAATTTAATTTTTAAATAAAAACACTATTCGCTGAAAATAGATTTTTTTCAAAAAAATTCCCCAAAATTACCTTAACATAATATCGATGCTCTGAGTTCAAAAATAATGTCCATTTTGTAAAAATAATTTTCTAAATATTTTTAATTTAATTTTTAATTAAAAGCACTATTCACCTGAAAAAACTAATACTTGACTAATAATTTATGAAGCCGTTATTTACCTATTTTATTGAATCACATTAGTTAATCAAGGAGCCTAAATTATATGAATACTTTATTTTAGTGAGATTACCAATACATTTTGTCACATTACTAATCCTAAGCGTAAAATCACTATTCATAAATCACGATTCATCAAAAATTAAGTTAATCTTATTATACTCTAAATTTCATACTGAACACATTTGCAGAAGACCATATTTTGAAAATCATTACACATCATGAATTATTTATGGTTTACGTAAGTATTTTAAAATATACCTTTTTCCAAAATTCAATAATAATATACATCATACATTTATTCGGACATTTTTAAAATTCACAAACTTCCCCATAAGACAAAATCATAATTTTTATTTATCAAAGGATTAAAAAAAGTGGTTACAATCTCCTTACATAGCCCCTTATAACCCCATCATAGGACATAAGTGTAATGTGCGAAAAGGTGAGAGAATCTGAGGGTGGCTCGACTAACATTGCACGAGAAGTAATTTATATTAGCTTGAAATTCTCACGAAGATGATTCCATTCTAGCCTCACACGATGAAGTTCAGCTTGTGTTTGGTCCAGAGCAAAGCCCAGTGGTGCTACCTCCTTCCCAAGATCTGTTAGATTGGCTTCGATTGGCCTGGGACTACTGGATGAGGCAATCGAATCTTCTTTCTATATTAATTAACCAAGATCACTTGTATTTAGAGATAATAAACGCAACATTTAGTTTCCAACGGTCATATTGACCAATGGTCATACTACAGTCGAGACCCAACTGTCTCATTTTAATTATACTCATGTTATCAAATGAAATAGTTTTTTTGAGTATAAAAAGAAAATAACACACAAAATTAAGAAATGAGATTTATTCAAAATTTCGAGTCGTTACATTCTTCCCCCCTTAAGAAATTTCACCCTCGCAATTTTAAAAATTGGTCTTTGAAATTTCATTGAAAGTCCCAAATCAGAAAAAGAGCCGGTAAAACTATTACTTTAAAAGAAAGAAAGGGAAGTACAAAGGTTAACTGAGTTAACCCAAACTAGGATTCCATGTAGGGAAACATGGATATGGAATAGAAAACAAAGGGTCATGTTCTGATGAAGAGTGATAGAAAACATTATTAGGAGAAAGTTAACAATAATAAAATTACAATGTTATGATGTGTGTAAATGGTCTTTGATTACCCAGTAGGAAACATAAAACAACAACATTTTTTCTTTTCATTACTTTTCATAATTTTGAGGAATTAATTCACTACATAGAATAAGAACATAAGAAATATACTTACCTTCAAGTATAGTTTCATCCTTTAATAAGTTTCTACCAAAACTAATATTTTCTCCAAATGATGAGCATTAAAAAACACTTGGTCTCATCAAGAACACAAGAATCATCTTCTAGAGAATCATATAATCCACAAAAGATGAACTATCTATTTCTTATATCATTAAACATTTCCCCAAAAATATAAATGGTAAGATAAAACAACTCCTCAAAAAGAAAGAATTCCAGAGGAAGGGAAACTACTTTAAATCATCACAATTCCACGGTACTACCCAAAGTTCATCATAGTCCATTCTATAAATAACTGTGCTTAAAATTCCTCAAAATAAACCAAAATGATATTGAACCCAAATATAAGAAGGATTTGATAACATATTCTTCCAAGATACCATTTATCATTCATCTCCAAACAACATCAACCACTCTTAATGTCTTATAACAAATGTAACTAACTTAATCACATTTTCCCCAAGATAGTTTAATCATTTCCATAAGTAACCTAAATTACCATAAGTTCACCTTAAATTCATCTATTCTTCAAAATATAAGTCAACTTTTACTCCTCAAAGAAAATACTGTAGTAATCTATTTACCTAGATCATATAGGGTTCCCAAAATAGTGAACGTCTTCCAAAATAATATTCATCTTTTAATCCCCTAATCATCTCTTTTTTTTTCAAGAATACAAGCTTCATAACATAAACATGTGATACATAACAATAGATGTTTTTCTTAATAATATAAAATCATCTTAGGTAGTGACTCGATGTTCTTATAAAACATTAAAGATATGCTCATAGATTACAAACTAAAATACAACAGGACATAGAAAATTATTGTGAAGAAGTTACATGTACTTTAGTCATCATGATCCATCTCGGCATAGGACTTGAATTGTTCCCTTGACATTGATGATTGTTGATTCTCATCATGCTTATCATTCCTTCCAAGAAAGCATTTCCTTGGATAATATACAGCTTCTCCACATTTACAACATTGAAAATTATAAGGTATATAATATCGAACCTTATCTCTATTCATCACATTATCCATTTTTTTAAAGCAATAGGCTACTTTATGCCCTATCACCCCACACATAAATCATCTCCCATTTCTGTTGTGATATTATCCATGGTGCCTCTTTCCAAAATTCTTTCACAAAAGAAATTGGGTCCTCTTTACCTTATCAACTTTATCAGATAAACCTCCTTGAGAATTCATCTTCTCCTTTCCTGATGAATTTGGGCATTCAACTACGTACAGATTATTAATTGTGACTTTTGATAGCTGGTTTGGAATAATCGCAATATGTTCAACTTGATCTCTCATCATCTCTGTCACATTAATAGGTAAATCATCACATTTCCAATCACATTGTTTGTGGGGGCATGTTCTTTCATTTCCTGCCATTAACTAATAAAAGAAAGTATAATTAGGGGGATTAAATACTTATCCAATAATCATGAAAAGGAAACTCTAAGAATAGAAGGATAAACTTGTAGAAGAAAAGTATATCCTAACTTGTGATCCCCTAGGTTCCAATCTAGGTTATCCATGATCATATATTCTTATGTGAATCTTTATTTCATTTTATCTTTATTCCATTAATAACGGTTCATACTAAGCTTATGTATTTACTGAAGCATATCCCCCGGGAGTGTCGTAACCAAGAGTGTAGCAAGGCCCCTTGTCGTGTACCAGTTCCCATTCAAGTCTAGATCAAAGCGGTGTTTTCAGGTTTTACCCCTATGTACATCTATGCCAGAGCCACATCTACCTGCTCGAATCTAGATAGGGATGTATTTTCATGATAAACCACTTACACAATACTCACCAAAATACCAGGAAGATTTCCAATATTTAATATTTTCTATAGGGTTCTTCCTAAAGTTTTCATATCCTAATTTCTAGAAATAACTAAACCATCCTTTGATACCAACTATAGCATCCCGCCTTTTATCACTTAAACATTCCTTACATTATACAAAACCGAGGATCTTTAAGGTTTAGAGTCTTGGAAACCAGGAAATTTTTACATGAGACAAAAAAACATTCTTCTTAAACACTTGAAAGGATTCTTAATTTGTTATTCCTAAGTTCATTATAGCATCTCATTACCTGGGAGCATACATCAAAGTAAAGGGTGAGCAGAAGGCTCAGTAAGGTAAACAAGGGAAACATTTTACATGAGAACTTGAGACACATCAAAAGTCATGAAAAATAACTTTAAGGCATGAGAAAGAGAACATGAGTCATATCATAATAAAAATAACATGTTTCATAACGTGAATATGTGGATACAAAATTTAACATAGACAATCATTTCTGTTTCACCAAGGTCCATCCCCAAGGTGTCATTAAAAATTACAAAGGTTATTCACCAAGGCGTCGTTAAAAATGATCATCTCTAGAGATTAAGTCATTAACCAATGCATTGGAGTTCTATCAGGGCGCACCCTTAAATTTTCCTTTATTATCATGTGAGCCACATATATCATCATTAATCATTTCATAAACAACCCATATTGTATAAAAGAAATGGGTTTCATTTCATAGTCATCACATTTTAAAAAAACTGCTTTAAAGACGTGATCTTTATGTCACTTTAAACCCATGGAAAATGGAAAGCAGGTTTTATGTATGTAATTCCCAGAATTAAAACAAAAAATTTTGATATGTATGTGAATACCCATATAAAAGAAATATCTTTGAGTATTAACTTAATAAAATAAACGAATTTGAGATAAAGAGAGAGACATTTTGAGACAAAAATTCTGCAGCATAACGGCTATGTTGCAGGGCATTAAAAAACATTGAAAAGAGAGGGTACATAGGTCACCCACTCATAAATGATGTATATATTAGTAGAGGGACATAATATAAAGTATTTAAGAACATGTAAATGAAATTTTAATGATATACCATATGAAATTAAGAACTTCAACAGAAGAAAAAAATAGGATTTCTGTTATGAAAATTCGGCAACCTAACGACATCACTTAAAACTTCAAAAATGAATTGACGAGATCAAATATGGTCTCTCATAATATGAACATAAAATATCAGTATGATATATATAGAGATAATACCCCAACATAATAAAAAGGAACTTGAAATACTTGACATGAATATAGAACTTGAAAATGATAAGGGTGAAAGAATCCCTTAAAAATTTGGCAGCCTAACGGCTCCACTTAAACATTCATAAAACGAATTGATGTGATAAAGTGGGGGTATCTCATCATAAGAACATGAAAAGGGAAGTTAGATTAATATAAAAGAATATCCCCATCATAAAAACATGGAGCATAAAATAAATGACATAAAAGAGAGTACTTGGAAAGAAAGAGAGAGGTTGGATCCCTTACATTAAAACATAACTCTTAAAACTCAACGGTTGGGACATTGAGGGCGTTGGGGAACATTGGGAGGACTCCTTTGGAGGTAATGAGACCAAAGCTTCGTTGGGGGAGAGTTGGTAGTGAAACTAACGGAGGAAACGGTGGGTATTTAAAGGGAAAGTGAGGGGACAAGGCATTAATGGCCAAGGGACACCTCAATGGTGGTTTTGGAAAAACCATGGGCTTTCCCATGGTATTTGCACATGTTTTTATCCACATGGGACCCCTCATACAAAAATTCATCACCTTTAGTCGGCCATCCCTGAAAATATCTCATGAAATCATCATGATGTATTCATGATGTCATTAAACATACCGAAACCCAAAAACTATATTTTTACTATTCACTGAAAATTCATCTTTTTCAGAAAACTCCCAAATATTTATCTTAACATAATATCAATGATTTGAATTCAAAAAAAAAACTCCATTTTATAAAAATAAATTTCTAAATATTTTTAATGTAATTTTTAAATAGAAACACTATTCACCAAAAATTCATTTTTTTCAGAAAAATCCCCAAAACTTACATTAACATAATATTGATGCTCTGAGTTCAAAAATAAATTTCATTTTATAAAAGTAATTTTTTAAATATTTTTAATTTAATTTTTAATTAAAAAACACTATTCACCCGAAAAAAACTAATACTTGACTAATAATTTATAAAACCATTATTTACCCATTTTATTGAATCACATTACTAAATTAAGGTGCGTAAATTATATTAATACTTTCTTTTAGTGAGATTACTAATCTATTTGGTCACATTACTTATCCTAACTGTAAAATCACTATTCATAAATCACTATTCACTATAAATTAAGTTGATCTTATTAGACTCCAAATTTCTTACTGAACACATTTTCAGAAGACCATATTTTGAAAATCATTACACATCATGAATTATTTAAGGTTTACGTAAGTATTTTAAAATATACCTTTTTCCAAAATTCAACAATAATATACATCTTATATTTATTTGGACATTTTGAAAATTCACAAACTTCCCCATAAGAAGAAATCAAAAATTTTATTTATCAAAGGATTACACAAAGTAGTTACGGTCTCCTTACATAGCCCCTTATAACCCCAGCATAGGACCTATGTGTAAGGTGTGCTAAGGTGAGAGAATCCAAGGGTGGCTCGACCAACATTACACGAGTAGTAATTTCTATCAGCTTGATTTTCTCGTGAAAGTGATTCTGTTCTAGCTTCACACAATGAATTTCTGGTTGGGTTTAGTCTAGAGAAAAGCCCAGTGGTGCTACCTCCTTCCCATGTTCTGTTAGATGGCCTTCGATTGGCCCGAGACTACTGGATGAGGCCATCGAATCTTCTTTCTATATTAATTAACCAAGATCACTTGTATTTAGAGACAATAATCACAACATTTAGTTTCCAATGGTCTTATTGACCAATGGTCATATAATAGTCGAGACCCAATGGTCTCATTTTAATTATACTCATGTTTTCAAATGAAACAGTTTTGTTGAGTATAAAAATAAAATAACACACAAAATTAAGAAACAAGATTTAACCAAAATTTTGGGTTGTTAAAAAATCCATTCCCAATATAGAATCAAACTCCACTAAAGTATGTAAAACAATATTTTTTTTGGATGTTGAGTCCACAAACATCGATCAGGGATGATTTAAATACTTAAGATGAAATAATTTACCCAATTTATGTTATTACTAATCTCAATATCAATATTTTGAGTTGGTGTCTGAATAGTTTTAATAAAATTTAATGATATAAATGAATGTGTAGAATTGAAATAAAATAGTAAA
Source organism: Viscum album (assembly GCA_963277665.1). Taxonomy (NCBI): domain Eukaryota; kingdom Viridiplantae; phylum Streptophyta; class Magnoliopsida; order Santalales; family Viscaceae; genus Viscum; species Viscum album. The sequence continues at coordinate 679,377,946 of OY728139.1, read as the reverse complement.
TCATCTATTATTTAATGAATAGCCATCATACTAGTCACCACATTATTTTTGAGATCCACCTCATAATTAGTGATAGAATATTCCCTTCCTTTCTGTCTAGTCCTGAAAGGTTGTTGTCATTGACTATTTCAAATCACCCGTGACTTAGGTAATTGGCTAACATAATGCATGTGTTCTTTGGGATTAAAATAATGTAAAGTAGGCTGATTGTTGATATAAACATTCCATTCTTCATTTTAATTAGTGAGATTCTTTATATCTCTTTAGTAATGATAATTTTGGATTCCCCTTTTTCTATATTTGAAATATCTCATGATTCCATTGTGATAATTTTCAAGATGCTTCTTCCCACATTTTTGACATGTGGGAGGTTACGTTTTCTTTCCTCCATGGAATTTATTTTTTAATCCTCCCATATTTAACATTATCTCGACTTTTTTTATATTTGGTCCCATAAGGCCACTGAGAGTCAAAAGTCCTAATAAAAACCTTAAGGAACAATGGAAAATTAGCTCGTAGCTATCAATGTCTCGAATCACTAAGGATTTTTACTGACTCAGCATTAACCTATAAAAAAAGAAATCCAACGTACTTTAAATTTTCATGAAAAATCTAGAGGCATATCATGTTAGCCTTGTACGTTTTCCTTGTACACACTAATAGACTCATCTTCATTTTATAATTCTGACTAACTCCATCTAAATTTTAAAACTAGTATTTTAGGGAAAATATTTATTGAATAATATTTTCTTAAATCTTTCCCATTATATATAATCAATTTCCATATTTAAATTTATGTTCTTGATCAGATTCAACCAATGATAAGCTTCCCCATCAAAACTATATAAACCCAGAATTAATTCCACTTCTTATAATCATTAGAGAATAGATAATATCTTTTTAATGGAGTTAATTCATTTTTACACTATTAAGGGATCATATGATTCACTAAAGGTAGGAGGCCTTTTTCACATAAGATATTCAACTAAAAAATGTTCTTTCTTAGTTCAAGGAGGTCGTTCCACATGATTCGTGTTATTATTCATAACATGAGATAGTTGATCATGTACTATTATGATGTCAGGATCACGAACTACTGTTAGGTTTGGCATCTCATTATAAAAATAATAGAATTTCCAATCACATTGGTTGTTGGCAGAGGTTCTTCTATTTCCAACCATTGTCTAAAAAAAGAAAAACAAATTTTAGTGTTTGAATACTTATTTAATGAAAAAATTAAAAGGAAAATTTAATCCTAAAATGGATAACATATAAATGAAAAACATATCATAACTTATGAGTCCTTAAGTTTCAATCTAAGCTATCCATGAAAATTTTTCCTATACAAAGTAATATCCGTAGGGTTCATACTAAATATTTCTTTCCCAAATCCCCAAAAATAACTATTCCATTCATTTGATACTGACTATAATTGCCTAAACCTTTTATAAATTTTATATCATGATTTTAAACATAAATTTCCATTAAATAAAGACCGAGAATCATAAATCTTATTATCTTTGGAAGACTGGTTACATAAAATATACAACATGAAACTAAAATCAAGCATCATTATTTTATTCTCTATAATGTGTTAATAAATTACATTTATATTTTAAAACTAAATTGGATAACTTGGGGAATACATCGAAGAAAATGGTGAGGTAAAAAGCTCATAAAGAGAATAAACATGGAAATGAACCAATACATATGAGTCGAAAAGCTGAACATGATAACATAAATGGAATGAATCTTGAATAAACATATGGAGACATAAAATTTATAACATGTAATAAAAATAACATTGTAACACAAGATTGTTGAAACAATATATAACATGACATAACCATGAATCAAAGCTAACATCCAAGATGATATCAAAACATGAACAGAGTCCAATTTTAGATTAGGATTACTCTCTAATCCCACACAAAACATATCATGAGACTAAAACATTAACCAATTAGTTGGATCATTATCTGGGTGAACCCATCATAACATGTACATGTATATTATTTGCATATTAATAATCATATGGGTTACCCATGGATGGAAATGAGATTTACAATCATGGTATAAGGCATAACCAATGGGAATTTTATAATGGTATCCATGAAAATATGGATTAAATCATTTTGGAAAATTAATAATGGAAACATATGCATAGATAATGATAAATTATGTAAAAATAATCTGATAACATAAAAGGAGTTTTTAGGAAACTTTAGAATTGTTCCACATAAGGGTGGTTTTAGGGAAAAAAAATAAAGATCCATTAATATTGAAAAAGAATAATTATTTTCATAAAACATAAAATGAATAAAAATGTTTTTACAAGATAAATTTATTTATTTTAGAAAATATGGGAGTCTTAAAACATTTTATATAGTGTACATGAAAAGGGATAAGAAATAGAGAATTTCCCTTTAACCAGGCTTTCTTAACGAGGGGTAATTGAGAATGGAACCGTTTAAAGAAGTATTTCATCATTAATGAAAGACTAATTAAGATAGATATATATGTCTGGAATATATATATAGAATATAGAAGAACTTATTAAAAATATTAGAGAGATAAATTGGTGTAAGATAGAAAATCATTACCCAAAAGGAATAAAGAGGTTCAGAATGATCCCTTACATTATGTTCTATAATCATTCTTCACATGACCATAATATCTTGAATAAAAAAATTAGATTCATTAATTTATTATATCACAACCTATTACATATATATATATTATTTACTTTAATTTTATTAAGTTCATTTATGGCAATTTTTATGAGTTATAAACTCAAATTTAATTGTTTCAAGCGTGTTTGTTTCGTGGTTCCAAACTCAGATCACATATGGTTATTTATTGATGTTATGGTCAAATGGAACTGCAAATCTAAAAGTGAAATGAAATAGTAATCATCACCTTCCCAAAATATAACTGGTCCCAAATACACATTTTTGTTCCAATATAGGGATGGTTCTTTATGTAAAAACATTAAAGTTAAGTGGTTAGTTTATTTTGGTTGTTTTACTAACAATCATGAACTAGTTTTATTTTATTTATTATTATATCCATATATTAATTAAAAAAATGAAATATGTTATAATATACTTACTATATTCTTTTTAACCATAATAATAGTTTTTTACTATCCTTTAATCTCGAAATGGAAAATTAAAACTCTTTATCCATAGTGGCGGTGAACATATTTAATATTGAAAATGATTCTGTTTCACTGAATAATAAAAGAATAGAAATGGATGGATGGTATATATTTCATTACCACTACAATATTAAAGTATATATATGATACTAGAGTTATTAATCCATTTTTTATAATGTATGTGAGGGGAATGTAGGTGAAAAATTATTTTATAAGAGGTTTGAGAATGTTACCTCTTTTATATCACCTCATTGAAGGACCGCTTAAAGAACATTGAATTGGTATTTTGTTTAGACCAAAAGAACACGAATGTTGGGGAGAGTGAGGATGAGATGTTTTGGAAGAGATTCATAAAAATGAATATCTTAGAATGCGTGAGGATAAGGGGTGGTATTTAGAAATGGAGGAGAGGGGTGTTTTTAAATATTATATTCATTAGATTATTATTTTATCTCAAGAACAAAACTAGTATTGATTATTCTAACCATATACAGTAAGTGGTGTATGTTATTTTGATCTAATGGGTTCTTACATCAGACATGGATAAAAATTATTGCATATTATTTTTAATTTAAAATACAATAAATTACCATATTTACCTATGAAATAAAAAATTAAAATATATTAGTAGAATATCAATAATATACCCTGACCATTATTCAATGTGTAGATTTTAAAAAAGGAATCTGTTTTATGAAAATAAATTTCTAAATATAGGAAAATTATTTTTAAAATAAATATCTCATTTACTTAAAAAATATCGATTTTAAAATGATAATCGATTTTATGAAAAATTTTCAAAAGACTGAATGCCTCAGTTTTTTATTTATTTTGAATAATATGCATCATAAGTGTTTTAGGGGGAACCCATACATTACTTTTATACCAAGTCTCACAAGTCCTATAAATAACCCAAAGGACCAGATTCACAAGGCCCAATACATTACCATTAAAGGCCCAAGACCTGACTACATATTCGAACTACCCCTCCCACAAATTTAAATCATTGAAGGCGCCTAGTTACCCCCCTTTCATTGCTGATTTGATTCCATTTTCACGTTTAGAGATGCATGATGCCGAGTAATGATGAAATTTTTCATACCCTATCATTCTTCCATTCTAGTTAGATATTCTTTGGAGGATGATACTTACTTTGAATCATATTTTGGGGCTTTCTACCATGTCGTTTTCCCAAGAAAATTCTTAGTATTTTGTGGCACAAAGGCCTGGTGGCCTAAAGTGCTATGGTGGCCTAAAGGCCCTGAGACCCATTGGCCCAGACCAGTGTCTGGAAGTCCCAAATCAGGTGAATAGTTCTGAAAACTATAGAACCACATAGTAGCCACTATAGTGATTCTACAATACCAGAAAATTCATCCCACCCGGATTTGATACTGTGTCTTTTGGATGCTATGCAAGAACCTCTACCACTTAGGTACATGCTCGTGGGATTATTTTATGACCCATTGAAAAATTACTTCTGGTATAACAAAATTATATTATCTTTATAATAAAATATAGTATTAATTTATAAATCTATTTTATGTAAATAAATTTTATTTTAATTCGTTATATTTATTATTAATGTTTGATTAAGAAATTTATGTTTTATAATAATACAAATAATAAATTTATCATAAATTTACTTTCAATATGGTTTAAATATATCATATTTTCATTTCATAAGATACCTTAATATTATTTAAAACATCCATATGTGATGTTACTATTCAAACTATTATATTATTATTCTTAATAGTCAGATTACAATTACAGCAATCAGGTTACTATTATAATGATCATATTTGGAATGATCATATGGGTTCTCAATGACATATAAATACCTCATATTTCATTCCTTCTTCATTAGATTATATTTTATATCAAGGTTATGTATACATTCATCTTATAAATTAATAATATATTATTTACACTATTTTCTATTTCTATATCATTGATCATGAGTGATGCCATTATGGTTGATCGAGAAGATCCAAAATGTCTTATACTACTTATCTTATTTTGAATTTTTAACCTACTATGTTATTAAGAATTATTATTGATTAAGTTTTCATATAATGTATCCTTACTCATTTACGATAATAATTTTTTGTTTGTTTCTCTATGTTATGTATACTATTTATACTACACGGTATTATTTTAAGTAGAAAAAATACATTGATAAAATTATGGGTTGTTAGAAGTTACTTATGATATAATCCATTTGACAGTTTAAAATAATAATAATTTCTATTTAATATTGAAATATTATTATTATAACCACTTACATTTAAGTTTTAATTTTGTTATATCATTGAAGTATGTTTGTCATATTTTTCATTACCCTATACAAATTTTATTAAATTTTACTTAATCCTATAAAATAATATTTTAATTTATCATTTTACTTTTGAAGAAATTATAAATCATCATATAATTTGGAATTTGAACATATATCTACATTATTTAACTACTTGTTTTCTTTTTTGAGATTCATAGATTCATATCATACTTAAGTTAAATCTTCCAACACCATTTAAAATTTTATTTCTTCCATATCATTTCACTTTTAACAAAAAACATCAATCATTTATTTCTTATCTTATAATTTCAAAGTTTCAAAATTTTAATTATATTTATATTATTCATTCTAAAATATCAATTATTTAAGTTTTGTACTATATTTTGTTAGTTTCTTATTTAATATAATTGTTTTTTATTTTTAAATCTTTAAAAATAACTCAATTATAAACTAATATTTCTTTAATTTCTTTTTTATTCATACTATTTATTAACATCAAAATTGTCATAAGTAAAATTATAATTTGATTAAGAATTACATTTATTTTTATTTTCAATACTATAATTTTAAAAAATATTATAATATTTTATTAATTATAAAAAAAATTCCATGTACCTCTAATCATATGGGGAATTGTTTAATTTTCTTATCTTTTTTTCGACTTCCTAACCCAATACTCATACTATATTTTTCAGCATAATTCCAACCATAAAAAATATTTCTTCCCCCTTTCTCTATTTCTCCATGTATTTCTTCAAATGTTTGAGTTTTAGACAATCAAATCCTACATGACCTTTACTTATACAATCACATCATGTTAGATATGAGATATCATTATTCTTAGAAAATTTACCTTGTTTCATTCCATTCCATTTTTATTTAAGAACTACCTCTTGAATTCTATATTTTTCACAAATTTGTAAAAAAAACTTTCAAGTGACCTAAATCCTTATCACTACCCTAAAAAATTGATTCAAAATAATGAATTATATTAGACATGAATGAAATATGTTTTTAATATAAAATTCCTCCTCTATGATTTTATTTAATTCCAATTTATAAGGAAATAATTATATAATGATGACATCTAAGGTGTACTCTTCAATTTATTTGTTGTCATAAATTTTAACATTTTTTAATTCCAATATTTATAAATAGATCACAACACCCTTTTGAACAAAACTGTATTATCATGCACTTCATCAATAGAATTCATCTATTTGATAATTCCTACATTTTTTTGGGACATTTGGTTCACATACTCATCTTATCCTATTTATTAATCCTAGTACTTATAAAGAAGAATTTATAACTTCTCACTTTTATGCTTATCTTCAATATAATTTTTTACTTATAGAATTCTCTATATTTCCTTAGTTGTATTATAAGTTAGAATATGGCATAACAAGTTATACTTATAAAACAATAACAAACATCAATCATTTTATTATTTGACACATGTTTTAAATAATATTTACCACATAATGTATTCAGACCAGATTCAAAAGAACTTGTAGGGTTTCATCGAAATCGTCTACTGATCAATAATAAAATGTTTTAGATATGGCTCTATTTTCACATCTAACTGAACAAAATTATTTCTATTGAATAATAGATCCTTTTTAAGAATACAAATATAATTTGGGTTTATCCATGCCATATTACAAGAATCACTTTCCTTACACTATTAGTTCTTGGATAATGTTAGTACAAAATAAATATAAAGACTAATTGGGTCCTTACAAGGAACTTACTTGGATACTAAGTTTTGGACCATATTTAGATGAAACTTTTCTCTAGAGGTGGGTGAATAGACTAATGGGAAGAAAATATTGATCGCATAATCCTATGATAGATTTGATGAAATTTCAAATTGCCACACCACCAAAAACTTTCTTATAGTATCTCTAATTTGGATCTGATCCTAAATAATTCACATCAACCACAGCTAAGTGTAATAGATGCAAGAAATTAATGCACCCTAACCATTACAAAATTATTACCTTATAAAAACCATAGAATAAATTATTACATATTTGAATAATTAAAAACTCCTGAAATTATAATAATTGATGCAGAAATATAGTAAACTCATGGGAAAGGGAACATGGGATTAATTTTAGTTAGGAATGTTTTCCAATGTGCACCAAAGAAACTCTATTGTTTTCTTTTTTTATTTAAAATAAGTAAAATATTAAACTTTAACTCCAAATTTCAGAAGGTAAGATTCACTATAAATAATTAAATAAAATGTAATATTTATATCCCCTCTGAACTTTAACCATACACTGTGAATTTTATCGGTACAATGTTCATGTCAAGCCCCAAATTATTTTATAGGAAACTTGTTTGGTAATCAATGTCACATATCCTTCCAACATTATTATATAACCTCCATATTTAATTTAATTATTGGTATTCAGTAAACATGTAAACCTCAACCACTTGAAACTATAATCTTCTAGAGAACTCATTCAAAATATATCCTTATTGAGAGTTTATAGTTCATTCTAGACCCCCATTGAGTTCATTAGTTGAATGAACTACTAGTAGTCCTACTTCATTAGAATATACGGTCTTCTACTTCATAACAATATATAAATTCATTCAATAACTAAAATTATAATGACCTAAAACCAAAGAATGAAATTATAATATATGGAGTTTTAGTGTTCTGAAACATGAAATTACTTCCCAAAAATGTCACACATGAAGACTTATTTCATACAAACACAACCCCATCACCCACCTTGCCCCTCCAAAAACATCCCTTCTTCCTTCCATTATACTATACCACAACCTCCTTCAATTTACACAACCCCACTAAGGGATAGTTATACCTCAAAAATTCTTGTGAAATGGTATTATTGAATATTCCTTACAAATTTTGGTTTCCAACTATCTTCAAAATATCTAAAACCATCTCCTCTAACATAATTATGATAAAATTTGACTTTAGGTTGATGTTTTTAAACATTTCATGAAAAATATTATTTATATTCAACTGAGTTTCACTCTGATAATCATAGAAAAAAAAATTCTTCTTGAATTCTTCAAATTTATGTAAGTAATTGGTTCAACCAAACCATTTCATTCCAAGGTTTTTTTTTCACGACATACTCTTCTTCAATTATACATTATATAATGATCCTCTGTTGTCATAACATCAAAATAATTTTTGATCCTATATATGTAAGGTAAAATATATTTTTTTTGAGTACATGAATATTTTATTAAATCAGAATCCATAAAACATTGTAACGGATCTTACACCCCAAAATATAGGGCCTCATCTTCTGTTCCTTTGATATATCGGTAGAACCACTTAATGGATTTCATATTTTCTAATACACAGTTAGAAATAAACCTTATTAAAGATCCCTATAGAAAAGAAATAACTATAATAGTATAAATAATATAATACATTATACTTTTATTATTTTAATAACTTGGATAATTTTCCATATATTAGTGTTATTCTTCGATTTCAGCTGTTTATTCCTTGTAAAATTAAATGTTTCTGGAAAGAGGAGATGTAACTGGTTTTCATCCCTATATTAAAAACAACTTATTAATATTTTGGATATAATAATATTGATATATAACCAAAGTTATAATATTACTATCTCTTTATATCCTCATCCCCATTATCTTCTTGGTTTTCTTGAGACATTTCATTTCGAATCATGCAGAAAATTTATTTTTTAATTTCTGAATATGAAAAACAACTGGTCCAACGATCATCATGTTATTGACATAAAAAAGAAACATAATGAAATTATCATCATCCCATTACTTTTATTAACATTATTTATTATCATTGCATATATTTCATCCCTTTTATAACATAAAATTTCTAAATTTATAATTCCATTATTTTAGTGATTGCTTCAAAACATACAAGATTTTCTTCTATTTAAAATCAAAATTATAGTCCTCATATATTAAGAATCCTATAGGATTATTCATGATAATTTCTTCGTCCAAATAAACATTATGAAAACCTATATAGAAATTCATCTTCTCTATGTGAAGATATTCAGATACCACCATCGTTCGTATTATGTAGATGGTATAATATTTAAAGATTAGTGATGTGATTTATGATAAATTAACTCCTTCCTTCTATTGAAAACCTTTTAGTATATGTTTTACCTTATTCCTTTCTTCCAATCATTTTATTTTTTCAACTTATAACCCCTTTTTTCAATATGTAAGTTCATCCATCACCCAAGATCCATTTAAATTCAATGAATCACTCTCTTCATTCACTATAGACTCTTAATGATTCAAGTCAATAAGTATATCTAATTCTTCCTAGAATAAGGGTTCCCCTTAATCCTTTTATTATAAAAAAAAAGATAAAAATATGTTTATTTTACATAATTTATATAATTTAAACATTAAATCTCATAAAATAATATCACTATCCTAAAAATGTAGGTTTAGTATCTATAAGGACCACTTATAGATACAATTTTATTTTACAAAAGATGTGAACATTTTTGCATAATTAAGACACAATAGAATAATTCTAGATTATTCATAGGTTATACTTGTCTTCATAACATATGGAATGGAAACATAATAAATAGGTGAGCTCAAATTCTCAGTAAGGGTAAATATAAGTGATAGCAATCATGGATCATAATTGGGAATATGATGAGATTTTGGAAAAAATAAGGATACATAAAAATGTTACAAGCAACAAAACGTAGATAAAAAATCTTGGATTAAGACTTAAAAAATAATAATAATACATCATCAAGATTTATTACATCATTAAAAATAGTCATACATATAGAATTTCCAAAAATATAGTCAATAAAAAGAATCCATCAGAGAATAATTTCAAGATAACATAAAGATGTGGAACATACATTATTGTATGGAACATTACTTTCATGATCATCACCATCAGTGACCACACTTATGATAAACTAAATCATTCTCATGAATAATTTTCTTTTTAGATATGAATCCTTAACCATAATAATTGTTTTGTGACCATCCTTGAATATGGAAATTGAAAACGAAAATATATTATTCACAATGGCGAAGGAGCAATAGAATATGAACTATGGTTTCATTTATTTGTATAAATGGAGAAAAGAAAAGTATGAATGGTAGATATCAAATTATAATTATAAAATTCCTATGTATATATTATATTATATTTATTATTCCATTTCTAATGAGGGATGTGAGGATACGTTTGGAGAATAAAATAATTTAATATAGGTTGCTTAAGAATGCAACCTCATGAACATGACCACCTTGAATGATCTCTTAAAGAACATGGAATTAGAATTTTTATGAGACCATAAGTAATATAAATTGTAGGAGAGTGGGGATGAGGGGGTTTCAGGGGTATATTTCAATCATTAAGTATTAGAAGGTGTGATGAAAAGGGTTGGAAAGGGGTTGTATTTATAAAGGGAGAAGAAGGGTGTTTTGTAATATTATATTCATTAGTTTATTTTTTTGGTAAAAAATCTCAATAATATTGATTCTTGTGACTAAATACAATAAATTTTGAAAATGATTTCGCGATAATGAAATCTTAAGTCATCCCTGACTCAAAAAATCTTGTATTTTTCATATAATGTTAAATACAATAAATTACAGTACTTTACTATTCATAAAAATTCAAATATTTTAGAAAAATACAAAAAAATAAATACCTAAACATTTATAGATATATAAAATTATAAAATGGAATCCATTTTATGACAATAATTTTATAAATATGAGATAATATATATTTAAATAAAATCCACATTTATTTGAAAAGTATCGATTTTAATAATATAATTTATTTTATGACCCTGTGAAAAATTACATAATCTTATAGAATTATATTATAATTGCAATACAACTTAATATTAATTTATAAATTCATTTTGTGTAAGTAAACTTTATTTTAAATCATTAAATTTGTTATAAAAGTGTGATTAAAACATTTGTGTTTTATAAAAATAAAAACACTTAATTCGTCTTTTATTTAATTCTACCATGGTTTAAATATATCATATTTTCATTTTATAACATACAAAAATATTATTTTATACTTGAATATGTGTGGTTACAGTTTTAATGGTCATATTACTATTTCTAATGGTCATATTACTATTCCGTGGGTCAGGTTATTATTCCAATAGTCAGAATTTTAACGGCCATATGGGTTCCCTACTTCCTATAAATACCTCTTATTCCATTCTTTACTCATTAAATTTTAAATTCTCTCAACGATATATATAATTTAATATTCAAAATGATTATTTTATTATTAATACTATGTTTTGTTCCTATAGATTTTTTCTTGAGTGCGGTAATTCTAGTGGGACAAGCAGATCCCAATTTTCATATATTACTTATCTTGTTTTCTCTTTTTTTCATTGTAATATTTGGAGTTATTATTGGTTTATTTTCTACCTAATGTATCATTATTCGTTCATTAGAATAATTTTATTTTGGATTTTTTATTTTATGTATTCTATTTATGCTACTTGACAAAATTATAAGAAGTGAAATTCTATGGATAAAATTTTGGGTTGTAACATTATTCCCAATTAAAAAATTTCTCCCTTAAAATTTATTTTTACTAACTAAGGTGAAAAAATATGTGATTACTTATATTTCATTTCTTCCCCCTATTCCCATGTCTCGCCCTCATATATACAGTTTCTCCATAGTAATTTGACTTTTGGAGTTGTCTTATTTGGTAGAACATTATCGTTACGTTCCAAAATCTTCACCAGATGCTCCTCACAAGAGAGATCATTTTCAAATTTCACTGTAACCGAATTCAATAAATTTGAGGGATCTAGTATGTACTTTCTTAATAGGTATATATTTAATATATCATGTATTTGATAAATGGTTGGTACAAGTGTTAGTAGATATACCACATATCTGATGTGATCAATAATCTCAAAGGGTACAATGTATGTGGGACTTATCTTTCCCTTATTCCTAAATATCATAACTCTCTTCCCTGGGGATATGTGAAGTAATACCCTATCTCGAACCTCAAACTCTATATCCAATTGATGATTTTTCGTTTAGAACATCTATAAAATCTGGGTAGTTCTAATGTTATACTAAATGGGTTTGACCTTTTATAACATATCCTCGACCATTTTAGGTCCCAAGAACTTGTGTTCGCCAAATTCATCACATATTTTATGTGTTCTATATCTTTTCCCATAATGGGATTCACAAGGATCCATTTGGAATCTTGATTGGAAACTATTTTCATAAGATAATTTCTCTATAGTAATGTGTTATTCTCATCATCTTTTTAAGTCTATCAAGCATGCTATACTCAAAATGAGCTATTAGATTGGGGGTGATAAGTTTCATTGATAATCAAATCATTATTTATGGAATGTTGGATAATCTACCCTATCATTGAGGTAATTGTCAAATCTCGATCGGATATAATTTATAAAGGTCCTCTATGTATCGTCCCTACCTCTCTGATATATGTCCATTAATGTTGATCGAGTGATAAGTCCCCTCTAATTGTAATGATGTGAGTAGTATTTCTATGAAAATTTGTAAAAACACACAAAGAATTTTTCCTCTAGATTTATTTGGAAGACCATTGAAAATTTCAATGGTGATGTTTTATAATTTTCATATAGGTATGGGTAGTGGTTTCATCATCCCCATAGAGTATTTCCTTTCATTCTTCACATGATGACATACCAAGCACTATGTTTAATATTATGTCATCTCATTTTTTCTATTGTCCCACCAATAGTGAACATAGATATCATGATACATCTTTTTTCCCATTATGGATAGATAAGGTCAATATATACAAATAATTAAAAAATCTCTTATTTATCTCCAAATTTTATGGTACAAAAATACATGAACTAAGTCATACATATCCTTCATCATTTATTTTAACTCCAAATGTTTCTCATTTTTTTAAAGATTCCACCTTCTTCTAAATTTCCTTTTCAACTATTTGATGATCCTATTTCATTTCTAAATGGGATGGCTAATAAATTAATTGGGAAATAATAAATGTTGTTTTTTCTTTTATGATTCTCATGTTCATCCTTTGATAGTCAAAATTTATTGGATCATTCTCAATTATCATCATTGATAAGGTCACAAGATCATTTCAACAAAGAGAATATTACACTCTATTTTATTTCCAATGATGGTAGTGGATTGAGATGAAATAATCCTTGATCATCTCTAACTATCCTGTATAGCACATATTAATATACTTTTATTTGAATATATACTTGATACTCTTATAATCCATATATATCTCACACATATCCATGTTGAGATAATTTCTCCGGATTTTCAATGTGATGATTAATATAGCTAACTAAAAATCATGTGTTAGATAATTATTCTCATGAAATTTCAACTTCATTGAGGTATATGATATTACTTTATTAATTTTTCTCAATACACAACCTATAACCTTCATTAAGTATCATTTAATACCATTAATTGTTCCCACTTGTGGGTAGTGTAAGTACAAGTGTAGTGATATGCCACTTTTTCAACTCCTTGTAGATATGCTCTCATTCACTGGTCCGGGAAAACTATTCTCCCTTCTAATTAAGCTTTGTTTATGGGTTTTAAAAATGTGATAAGTTTATCATGTATTGTTGGTAATACCCAACTAGTCCAAGGAAACTATGGATTGCTATTACAAATGTGGGTCTAGGCCACTCCCTAATTTTCATTTTATTACAAGGGTCTACAGATATCCATTTTCTAGTGATAAAATTTCCCAAGGATGATACTTTCTCCATACAAATATCATATTTATTGTACATTGCATATAAATTATATGTTCACAAAGTCATTAGCATGATATTAAAACTCTCTTCATGCTCATCAATTTTATATAATATCATAATATAATCTATTTAGACTACCACAAATTTATTGTGGTGGTATCTAAAGACTCTATTCATTATTTCAATAAAGGTCACTAAAGAATTATTATGTTTGAAAGGTTTCACTATGAACTCATTCTATCCATTGCTTGTTTGAAGGGATGTTTTCAAAATATCTTCCTTCTACACCTTTAATTCGCTATATCCTATCCAAAGGTCCACCTACGTAAAATAATGGGGCCCATGTATTTGTTCAAAAAATTCAAATATTCATGGAAAAGGATTTTTTTTTCAAATCTCATAATAATTAGTGTAGAGGCACATTGACTCATGCTTATTCTTGAAAAAACTACTTGCACACCCCATGGTGAAGCACTCGGGATATAAAACCATTCTACAGATTATCTTGTAACTTATTCTTTGGTTCCTATACCTCAATGGTGGGAATTATATATGGATTCTTGGATAAGATCAGATATACACGTTTATGTTCTATTGAGAAATCAGCATGTCAGACATGATGAAGATCAAGAAATTATTCAGAAATAACATTTATGTAGCCCATAAAAATTTGAATGTCTTCAATCATGACCATCTCTTTTGTCTCACTAATTTTTGTTAAATTTGATTTCTCGTAAGGAAAAAATAACCTTACATTAGATGTTGAATCCAATGGAGGTTTATCCTCCTCCTTACACTTGTTAAATTAGATTATGATTCAAGATGTGAAGAGTGATATCCCTATCCCAATAGTTGATGTAAGATTTATTTAAGGATAGGAAATCTATTGCATCTCCTCTTTTTAACACATAAACATTCATTACATTATACAAAACCGGGGATCTTTAAGGTTCAGAGTCATGGATACCAGGAACTTATTACATGAGACAAAATAACATTCTTCTTAAAAACTCGAAAGAATTCTTCATTTTTTCATCTTAAGTGTATTAGAACATCTCATAACATGGGAGTATACATCAAAGGAAAGGGTGAGCAGAAGTCTCAGTAAGGGAAACAAGGGAAACATTTTACATGAGAACTTGAGACACATCAAAAGTCATGAAAAATAACATTAAGGCATGAGAAAGAGATCATTAGGCATATCATAATAAAAATAACGTGTTTCATAACTTGAAGACGTGGATACAACATTTAACACAGAAAATAACTTCTGTTTCACCAAGGTCCATCCCCAAGGTGTCATTAAAAATTACCAAGGTTATTCACCAAGGCGCCGTTAAAAATGGTCATCTCTAGAGATTAAGCCTTTACCCAATGCATTGGAGCGCTATTAGGGAGCACCCTTAAATTTGCCTTTATTATCATGTGATCCAAATATATAATCATTAATCATTTCATAAACAACCTATATAGCATAATAGAAATGGGTTTTATTTCATAGTCATCACATTTTAAAAAAAACATCATTAAAGATGTGATCTTTATGTCACTTTAAACCAACAATAAAAGGGAAGTGGGTTTTATGTATGTAAGTCCCAGAATTTAAACAGAACATTTTGATATATATGTGAATACCCTTATAGAAGAAAGAGCTTTGAGTATTCACTTAATAAAATAAAAGAATTTGAGATAAAGAGAGATACATTTTGAGAAAACAAATCTGCAGCATAACAGCTATGTTGCATATAACGACCCGTCGCTTGACGTACATGGATATTACTTAAAAATTTAAACACACTTATTATAACATATAACAAAACCAGGAATGGACTGTATAGGTATAGTGTCTTTAGAAACTGGGAAACATAAACAACTGGTTCATAAAGCATCTACTTTGCCTCCCATTTATTTCATCATATCTAGAGTCCCTTTTTGGCATATCCTACTTAATAAACTTCTTCCTGACCTAGGTAAATAAAATATAAAAAAGGGTGAGCTCAAATACTCATTAAGGGTAAACAAAAGAAATATCAATCACATCATAAGAACATAACTTTTGGAAATCTTAACCTACAAAAGAAATCATATGGGATAAATCATAACAGTGAAATGTAATTCCAATAATCATAACATAAAACATGAAACTTTGTGGCATACACACATAATCATAGAGAATCATTTCTTATTAGTCAAGACTCATGGCCAAGACTATCTTAGTGGACAAAGTCCATTTCTAAACCGAGTTCACTCCTCGTTTCAGTCCTGTTTCACTGAACCGGTATAACCTACCGTTCCAGCCATATCTATCTCATGTGATATAAAATCTTTACCCAATGAATTGGAGGGAGATATAGGTCCCACCCATCTCATAATGATACCATTATTATGTGTGCCACAAAATCATAAACCATACATCATAGCATAACCCATGTAATAAAAATGGTAATCTTAAACATCGTGACATCATAAAACAACTCATATAAGATAAAGGAATTCATAAAAATATTTCCATCACAACATAATCAAATCAATGTAATAATAGGGATAGAGACAGAACGCTTTATTATCTTAGATGGAAAATAATTTTGATAAAACTCTTGAACTCCATTCTTGAGGAAAATATCCTTTTTACTTCAAAAACATTTTTCCTTTCTTAACATGTCATACAATTTTAAACTAAAAGAAGATGATTAAAAATAAACTTTAAAACTTGTAAAGGAATATTCTTGGAAATATTGTTTTAAAAATCCATTCATGCTGTATAAGTTAAAAAAACATTCTTCTCGTACTTTTGTCAGAAAAGTCAAAAAGTACCTCGTACGAAATATGACAAAAGATTCCTTTCATATCTTTCACTAAAAACACACCGAAGGGTAAAATTGGATATAAAATATTGTAGAAGGATATAAATATTACATATTGAGGAAGGATGTATGTGGATGATAAAATACACCCCAGTAAATTTCAAAGTATAAACAATCTCGAATAAAATGAGATTGTGATATTTTCTCTTACCTTAGGTCTGATTTGCTTCGTAAGTGTCCAAACCTCATGTATAATGATTTAAATAATGTTATTGACTTATTAAAGAATCGTACTTATTGTTATTATATCATATATGGTCATATTCTTAGCTTCTTATTAGTAATATTTCATTACTACTTGTTATTCGGGTGTTTATTACTTTTTGTTCTTATGTGTGTTTGTCGAATAAATTCTTATTCTTCTCTTTAGGTTATAGATACCTCATTTCCATAATGGTATTAGTGTAATATATATCATATTAATTCATTAAATTCATTTATATAATCATTATGCAATGAAGATCATGTAGAACGAATCGCATCACATCGTGGAGACGGTATTCTGTACGTACGCACGAGCGATAATATCGTTCCCATGATCGTGGAATTGTATTGGAGTGTATGTATACTATTTCGAAATCAATACCAATTTAAAATAATCATATATATTCATTAAATTCACCCTTATACCCATCCAAGTAAGGTGGTGGTGGAAAATAGATTACACCACGGCGTGGAGACGGTATTCCATACGTACGCACGCGCGGTGATTTCGTTTTCCGTAGGATGGATAAGAGGTGAAATAGGGTTGTTTCATATTTATAATAAAATATCAGTATATAAGTGATACTGATGTTATTACCTCATAATGAAACAACTAAATAAGAGGTAGTAGAAGAAGAATGGAACTTGAAGAAAACGGTAGAAGGTATTACCTCTTTCTCGAAGTGCCTCCTTTAAACTTTATCTTAAGGCACTAGAGTTGGTCTTTTGATAAGACCAGTACCTCTAGTAGGTTTCTAAGGAAGTGTTGACGTAAAATTGGCAGGGTTTGGCCGATCTTGAAGGCTCAAATTGGTGTGAGGAAGAGAGGGAGGAGGTTCCTTTTATAAGAGAGGAGAGGGGCACCTTTGGATATATAAGAAATATTAGTTTATATTAAATCTCAAACCCACTTAAAAACTTCTAAAATGACTCATATCCGAAGATTAGATGAGATAGGGTTGTAATCACATCAACCAATAAAATTTAGACATGTTAGGAATTTATTTTAAACATTATCAACTTTATTTATCCTGACTTATTCAATTTAATTTTATTTGTGGTAATAATATTCTAAATTTTAAATTATTATAAATAATTACATATGTGTTGTGAATTTTCTATAATTTGACATATTATGACATTTTCGACCATATAAATTTTAATTTATAATTTTTAAATATTTTTGTGATTTTTAAACAATTTTATAATATGTTATTTTTATAAAATAACAATAGTGTCAATTTTGACACTATTCGTTTATTTGAATTTAAATAAAATATATACAGAAGATATGTTCAAACTAAAAGCTTTAATAGATTAATAAAATGTCATATGTATCTATAAAATTAGTGTAGCACATTAAATAGTTCATATAATATTTATTTTAATATTTTTAAAACAATTTATTTGATATTTTAATTAATAAAATAATTTCAACATCACTATTGTGTCATAATTAATGATAATTATTTAATCCCTAAAAATTCTAAATAAATTCCTATGATTTAGATAATTGTATTATATTTTTGGAGACTATTCATGTTCGAAGTTTCATTAAGTTTATCACCAAAGTAAAATTATTATACTTATAATATTTAAGAAAGTGACATGTTGTCGCATTCTTTGGTTTTAATAATAATTAAATTATTTTCTTGGAAAAAAGTACATTAAATGAATCTAATCAGACCCTTAGGTGATATGGGTCTAATTTTAGTCATCCAATAGGATTTTTTCAGGTGTTAGTGTAATTTTATAATCTTATATTTACCCTTAATTACCCGATTTACCTTTAACTATGGTAAATAAAATTTACCGTAGTTACTATTCATAATGCCCAAAAATAAAAAGTAGTCTATTAACATAATTTGGACCCACTGATTCTGAATATAGAATCCATTTTTCAAAATTCAAAACATATAAGTTTCACTAATTAATTTAAAATAAATCCCATTGTTAAGAAAACGGGTTTTAGAAGTTAAAACATTTCCAAAGATTGAAATGTTTTTACCTATGAATTCAATGTGAAATTAATGTTAATGACATACATTATATTAAATGGTAAAAATATATTCTATTTATACTTTAATACCATTAAATATTATAATTTATCCATATAAATTATCTCAATGAAAAAAGTTGTTTTTAATTAAAAATTAGCGTATTTTTACTATTCATCAAAATATGAAAGTTATCAGAAAAATATAAAAAATTTATCCAAAGTAAATTTTTATACCATGATTCAAAAGAATAATTTGATTTTGTCAAATTGAACTTATAAACACGTCAAAAACTAGATTTAATGTGGGTGCGCCATCAAAAGGCGGCAAAACTGTATTTTTTAAAAAATATTTCTTTTATCCAAAAAAACTGATTTTGCTTTTATACCTCATTATAGAAAATGTATAAGTTGAATTAAAATGTTATAAAATTCAAAATTCAGTTATTAATATTCATAATGGCTAGTTTTAATAATATTTTAATAGCATATCGTTGTTTAGACTCGGTATTGCGTACGACGCAAGCTATCGAGGAAGGTCGCGGTTGCTTGTAAAGCAAGCCAAGCTAGTGTTGTGTGTAGTGAAAGATTCCTTTGATGATTTATATAACATAAAAACAAAATATTTCTCATAAAAGTCTCGGGTGTTACATTCTACCCCCCTTAAAATGAATTTCGCCCTCGAAATTCGTCACTTTGTAATAAAAAGATGAGGATACCTCTCCCTCATCATATCCTCAAGCTCCCATGTAGCTTCTTCTAATTGGTGGTTCCTCCATAAAACTTTCACCAAGCGAGTGGTCTTGTTCCATAGGAATTTTTCACTACGATCCAGAATCTCTATCAACTGTTCTTCATAAGAAAGATCTTGCTCCAGCAGTACAACTTCTGAGCTAAGTACATGTGAAGGATCAGGTATGTACTTTCTCAGGAGAGATACATGGAACACATCGTGAACTTGAGAGAGATTCGGTGGAGGCGCCAATTGGTAAGCTACCTTCCCGACATGATCCAGTATTTCGAAAGGACCGATATATCTAGGGCTCAACTTCCCCTTCTTTCCAAATCTCATGACCCTCTTCCAGGGAGATATTCGTAAGAACACTTTATCACCCACTTCAAACTCTAGGTCTTTTCTTCGGTTGTCGGCCTAACTTTTTTGTCGACTCTGAGCTGCTCCTATGTGTTGTTGAATAGATCGGACATTTTCTGCCATTTCATCAACGAGATCAGGTCCTAATAGCTTTCTTTCCCAAACTTCATCCCAGCAAGTTGGAGTCCTGCATTTCTTTTCATAGAGAGCTTCATAAGGAGCCATCTGAATGCTGGAGTAAAAGATATTATTATAAGAAAATTCCACCAATGGTAGGTGTTGATCCCAACCACCTTTGAAATCCATAGAGCAAGCTCTCAACATATCTTCTAGAGTTTGAATTTTTCTCTCAGACTGACCGTCTGTCTGAGGATGATAAGTAGTGCTGAAACTCAACTCTGTATCCAGAGTATGCTGAAGACTTCTCAAGAACTTCTAGGTAAATCTTGGATCCCGATTAGATATAATAGAAAGTGGTACTCCATGAAATCTTACCATTGCCTTTACATATATCCTGGCAAGCTGATCCATAGAGAAATCCTCTCTAATAGCAATGAAGTGTGCAGACTTTGTAAGACGATCAACAATGACCCAGATAGCATTATTATCTTTGGATGTTTTAGGAAGTCCTGTGAAAATGTCCATAGTGATGTTTTCCCATTTCCATTCGGGTATGGGTAATGGTTGTAACATCCCCTTAGACTTCTGTCTCTTAGCTTTAACTTGCTGACAAACCAAGCATCAAGAGACATATTCAGCAACATCTCTTTTCATGCCATCCCACCAGAAGTACTCTTTCAGGTCCCTATACATCTTCGTGCTTCCAGGATGAATAGAGAATGAAGAACTATGAGCCCCATCCAGCAGCTCCTTCTTTAATTCGGGGATGGGAGGAACACAAACCCGATTCCTGAACCTTATTATCCCATCACAATCAAGGTTGAATTCAGGAACATTTCTCACCTTCTTTTTTAACTCTACATCTTCTTTCTGTGCCTCTTTAATCTTCACATGTATAGATGGTTGAACATTCATTTGAGAAAGATACAATTTTCCCCCTTCCATTATAATTCCTAGATCCATCCTTTGTAAATCCATAAATATTTGATCTTTTGTGATCCTCATCATGGATAAAATGGCATGGTCTTGTCGACTTAATGCATCTTCCACCTTGTTTGCTTTCCCAGGGTGGTAATGGATTGAGCAATCATAATCCTTAATCAGCTCCAACCATCTTCTTTGACGCATATTTAGCTTCTTTTGTGTGAAAATATACTTTAAAATTTTATGATCAGTATAAATATCACACCTTTCACCATAAAGGTAATGCCTCCAAATATTTAATGCAAAGATTACCGTAGATAACTCCAAATCATGAGTTGGGTAATTTTTCTCATGGATTTTCAACTGTCGTGAGGCATAAGCTATCACCATATCATTTTGCATTAGAACACATCCCAGTCCCTTCTTGGATGCATCACTGTAGATCACAAACCTTTCTCCACTGCAAGGAAGTGTGAGTATAGGTGCACTGGATAACCTTCATTTCCACTCCTTGAAATTCTCTTCACATTTGTCCGTCCACACGAACTTAACTCCTTTTCGAGTCAACCAGGTGAGTGGATTAGATAATCGTGAAAAATCTTTCACAAAACATCGATAATATCCAGTCAAACTAAGAAAACTTTGGATCTCAGTTACTGTTGTTGGTCTCGACAATCTTTTGATAACCTTTGTTTTTGCTGGATCCACATATATCCCCTCTTTTGAGATTATGTGACCCAAAAATGCAACTTTTTGAAGCCAAAATTCACACTTGGTAAATTTGGCATAAAGCTTCTCCTTTCTCAGGGTCTTCAATATAATTCTCAAGTGATCTTCATGTTGTTACTTGCTCTTTGAATAGACAAGAATATCGTCTGTAAAGACTACCACAAATTGATCAAGATAGTCTCTAAAGACTCTATTCATCAGATCCAAGAAGATAGCAGGGGAATTGGTAAGACCAAATTGCATCACTATAAATTCATAGTGTCCATACCTTGTACAGAAATCCGTATTTGGTATATCCTCCCTTTTAACCCTTAATTGATGACACCCTGAATGAAGATCAATCTTGGAAAAGTATTGAACTCCACGTAGTTGGTCAAATAAGTCATCAATGCGTTGGAGAGGATATTTGTTCTTGATAGTGATCTTGTTAAGTTCTCAATAATCAATGCAGAGTCTCATTGATCCATCTTTCTTCTTAACAAATAGAATAGGTTCTCCCCAAGGTGACGCACTAGGGTGTATGAATCCCTTATCAAGATTCTCTTGGAGTTGCTTCTTCAATTCCTGCAACTCAATTGGGGTCATTCTATAAGGTGTCTTTGAAATAGGCAAAGCACCCGATACGAGTTCTATTGAAAACTCAACTTCACGATTTGGTGGAAGACCCGAAAATTCCTCCGGAAAGACATCATCAAACTCCCGTACAATGGGAATATTATTAATAGTGAGTTTCTCACCAACCATTTGAGATAAATAACCCTCATTTATTTGAATCAAGACCCATAAGATGGAAGAAATTTCCACTAGAAGGTTATGTTCATCCTTGCATCGATAGACGATCGTAGATTGATCTGGAATATGAAATGTGACTTCCCTTCTTTGGAAATTGATATGAGCTCCATATAAAGAAAGAAAATACATGCCAAGAATCACATCAAATTTCAATATAGGAAGGATCACAAGATTTGCAGGAAGCACTTTCCCACAAACTTTAATCGGGGAAGAATTATAAACTTTTGATGCGACTGTTGTGCCATTAGGAGTTGTCACAGCTAACTCAATATCTAATTGGTGAGGTAATACGATGATACCCTTAGAAAAATCTTCAGAAATAAAAGAGTGGGTGGATCCAGAATCAAATAAAACATTTTCTACTTTAGAGTGGATGGTAAGTGTACCTTTCACCACATCGTTATCGTACTCCACATTGCTGATAGAAATTGCATGTGACTTTCCTTTTTCTTTAGCCTTAAGATTTTGTTGATGTCGATCATCATCAACAACCCTTGGATTAGGGAATTTATTGGCATAATGCCCCATATCCTTGCACATGAAACATTAAAGTGTAGTAGGTTCATTCTGTCTATCCCTTCCTTTGTTTGCATCATTAGACATCTTCTTCCCATCATTGCGGCATTCAAATGCCCGATGACCTTCCTTTCCACATTTGAAACATTTACATGTCCCTTTAAGACAACTCCCTCCATGTTTCTTTACACACTTTGAGCATAAGGGAAAGATCATCTTCTTTTTAGTATGCTCTTTAAATTTTCCTTTGAATTCCATTTTCCTCTTCTTATCAAACCCATATGACTGATGGGTTACTCCAATCTCCATCTCGAATTTGAGAGCACATCGAATGATTTCCTCCTAGCTATTGAAGTCCCTTATGGCTAACGCCCTTCGAAGACTTGGTTTTAAGCCACTAATGAATCGATCGATCTTACTCTCAGGTTGGATAATAATACCAGAAGCGTACCTTGCAAGTCTTGTAAAATTTTCTTCATAGGTACCAACTGATTCATCATCCTTTTGCTTCAGTTCAAGAAACTCTTTCTCCATCTTTGTTCAGAGAATACGAGGGAAATACTTATTTAAAAATAAGTTCTTGAACTCGTCCCATTCCATGGACTCAATTTCATCCCTTTGCCTCGTATTCTTAATAAGATTCCACCATTGATCAGCATCTCCTTCCAAACGATACATTTCTAGGATGACTTTATCATGTTCATAAAATTGAAGAACTGAAAATATTTTTTCAGTAGTACTAATCCATTGTTCACCAACTAATGGATCAGTAGACCCGCTGAAAGAAGGTGGAAGCTTCCTCATGAAGGATTCAACAGAATGTTGCTCCTTCCTTTGCTCGTTTGGAAGTCCTGCATGATTCATAGCTTGAGAAAGTTGTGTGAGCATGGCTACAAGATTTTGCATTCCATCTCCCATAACGTTTGGTTTCTCAGGGGGACAATCATTGCATTGCCCGTCGCATTCTACATTAACACGGTTCCTTCAGGTTCCAGCCATTGACTAAAACCAAGAAGAGTAGTGTGAGAAACACTAATTATAATAGGAAAACCACACAATCAAGAATAAAATTTCACACTTAAGGTCTTATCCTAGGTTATTCATGGTCATTTCTAAAACACTAAGATTGTGTTATATGCTTAGACTTTTCCTTGGGGTTCTTACTAAGGCTTTCACATCCTAGTTTCCAAAGGTTGACTATACCTTTCCTCTGATACCAACTATAACGACCAATACTTTACATACATTGTTATTACTTCAAAATTGAATCACACATATTACAACATATAAGAAAACCATGAAAGGACCGTATAGGTATAGTGTCTTTAGAAACTGGGAAACATAAACAACTGGTTCATAAAGCATCTACTTTTCCTCCCATTTATTTCATCATATCTAGAGTCCATTTTTGGCATATCCTACTTAATAACCTTCTTCCTGACCTGGGGAAATAAAACATAAAAAAGGGTGAGCTCAAATGCTCAGTAAGGGTAAACAAAGGAAATATCAATCACATCATAAGAACATAACTTTTGGAAATCTTAACCTGCAAAAGAAATCATATGGGATAAATCATAATAGTGAAATGTAATTCCAATAATCATAACCTAAAACATGAAACATTGTGGGATACACACATAATCATGGAGAATCATTTCTTATTAGTCAAGACTCATGGCCAAGACTATCTTAGTGGACAAAGTCCATTTCTGAACCGAGTTCACTCCTCGTTTCAGTCATGTTTCACTGAACCGGTATAACCTACCGTTCCATCCATATCTATCTCATGAGATATAAAATCTTTACCCAATGTATTGGAGGGAGATATAGGTCCCACCCATCTCATAATGATACCATTCTTATGTGTGCCACAAAATCATAAACCATACAACATAGCATAACCCATGTAATAAAAATGGG
Organism: Viscum album; assembly: GCA_963277665.1. Classification (NCBI taxonomy): domain Eukaryota; kingdom Viridiplantae; phylum Streptophyta; class Magnoliopsida; order Santalales; family Viscaceae; genus Viscum; species Viscum album. The sequence continues at coordinate 679,352,546 of OY728139.1, read as the reverse complement.
AATCTTAAACATCGTGACATCATAAAACAACTCATATAAGATAAAGGAATTCATAAAAATATTTCCATCACAACATAATCAAATCAATGTAATAATATGGATAGATACATAATGCTTTATTATCATAGATGGAAAATAATTTTGATAAAACTCTTGAACTCCATTCTTGAGGAAAATATCCTTTTTACTTCAAAAACATTTTTCCTTTCTTAACATGTCATACGATTTTAAACTAAAAGAAGTTGATTAAAAATAAACTTGAAAACTTGTAAAGGAATATTCTTGGAAATATTGTTTTAAAAATCCATTCATGCCGTATAAGTTAAAAAAACATTCTTCTCATACTTTTGTCGAAAAAGTCAAAAATTACCTCGTACGAAAAACGACAAAAGATTCCATTCATATATTTTACTAAAAACACACTGAAGGGTAAAATTGGATATAAACTATTGTAGAAGGATATAAATATTACATATTGAGGAAACATAGATGTGGATGATAAAATACACCCCAGTAAATTTCAAAGTATAAACAATCTCGGATAAAATGAGATTGTGATATTTTCCCTTACCTTAGGGCCGATTGGCTTCGTAAGTGTCCGAACCTCCTGTATAATGATTTAAATAATGTTATTGACTTATTACAGAATCATACTTATTGTTATGATATCATATATGTTCATATTCTTAGCTTTTTAATAGTAATATTTCTTTACTACTTGTTATTCAGGTGTTTATTACTTTTTGTTCTTATGCGTGTTTGTCGAATAAATTCTTATTCTTCTCTTTAGGTTATAGATACCTCATTTACAGAATGGTATTAGTGTAATATATATCATATTCATTCATTCAGTTCATTTATATAATAATTATTCAATGAAGATCATGTAGAACGAATCCCATCACATCGTGGAGACGGTATTCCGTACGTACGCACGAGCGATGATATCGTTCCCATGATCGTGGAATTGTATTGGAGTGTATGTATACTATTTCAGAATCAATAAAAATTTACAATAATCATATATATTCATTACTTTCACCCTTATACCCATCCAAGTAAGGTGGTGGTGGAAAATAGATTACACCACGGCGTGGAGACGGTATTCCGTATGTACGCACGCGCGGTGATTTCGTTTTCCGTGGGATGGATAAGAGGTGAAATAGGGTTGTTTCATATTTATAATAACATATCAGTATATAAGTGATACTTATGTTATTACCTCATAATGAAACAACTAAAGAAGAGGTAGTAGAAGAAGAATAGAACTTGAAGAAAACGGTAGAAGGTATTACCTATTTCTCGAAGTGCCTCCTTTAAACTTTCTCTTAAGGAACTAGAGTTGGTCTTTTGATAAGACCAGTACCTCTAGTAGGTTTATAAGGAAGTGGGTATGTGAAATGGGCAGGTTTTGGCCGAGCTTGAAGGCTCAAATTGGTGTGAGGAAGAGAGGGAGGAGGTGCCCTTTTATAAGGGAGGAGAGAGGCACCTTTGGAAATATAAGAAATATTAGTTTATATTAAATCCCAACCCCACTTAAAAACTTCCAAGATGACTTATATCAGAATATTAGGTGAGATAGGGTTGTAATATCATCAACAAGTAAAATTTAGACATGTTAGGAATTTATTTTAAACATTATCAACTTGATTTATCCTTATTTATCAATTTAATTTTATTTGTGGTAATAATATTCTAAATTTTAAATTATTAGAAATAATTACATATGTGTTGTCAATTTTCCATAATTTGACTCTTTATGACATTTTAGACCATATAAATTTTAATTTATAATTTTTATATATTTTTGTGATTTTTAAACAATTTTATAATATGTTATTTTTATAAAATAACAATAGTGTCAATTTTGACACTATTCATTTATTTGAATTTAAATAAAATATATACAGAATATATGTTCGAACTAAAAGCTTTAATAGATTCATAAAATGTCATATGTATCTATAAAATTAGTTTATCACATTAAATAGTTCATATAATATTTATTTTAATATTTTTAAAACAATTTATTTGATATTTTAATTAATAAAATAATTTCAACATCACTATTGTGTCATAATTAATGATAATTATTTAATCCCTAAAAATTATAAAAAAATTTCTATGATGTATATAATTGTATTAGATTTCTGGAGACTATTCATGTTTTAAGTTTCATTAATTTTATTACCAAATTAAAATTATTATACATATAGGATTTAAGAAAGTGACATGTTGTCACATTCTTTGGTTTTAATAATAATTAAATTATTTTCATGGAAAAAATTCCATTAAATGAATATAATATGACCCTTAGGTGATATGGGTCGACTTTTAATCATCCAATAGGATTTTTACAGGTGTTAGTGTAATTTTATAATCTTATATTTACCCTTAATTACCAGATTTACCTTTAACTATGGTAAATAAAATTTAGCGTAATTACTATTCATAATGCCCAAAAATAAAAAGTAATATATTAACATAATTTGGACCCACTGATTCTGAATATGGAATCCATTTTTCAAAATTAAAAACATATAATTTTCAGTAATTAATTTAAAATAAATCCGGTTGTTAAGAAAACGGGTTTTAGAAGTTAAAACATTGCCAAAGATTGAAATGTTTTTAACTATGAATTCAATGTGAAATTAATGCTAATGACATACATTATATTAAATGGTAAAAATATATTCTATTTATACTTTAAAACCATTCAATATTATAATTTATCCATATTAATTATCTCAATGAAAAAAGTTGTTTTTTATTAAAAATTAGCGTATTTTTACTATTCATCAAAATATGAAAGTTATCAGAAAAATATCAAAAATTAATCCAAAGTAAATTTTTATACCCTGATTCAAAATAAGAATTTTATTTTTTCAAATTGAACTTATAGACATGTCAAAAACAAGATTTAATGTGGGTGCGCCATCAAAAGGCGGCAAAACTCTATTTTTTTAAAAATATTTCTTTTATCCAAAAAAACTGATTTTGCTTTTATACCTCATTATAGAAAATGTATAAGTTGAATTAAAATGTCATAAAATTCAAAATTCAGTTAGTACTATTCATAACGGCTAGTTTTAATAATATTTTAATAGCATATCATTTTTTAGTGAAACTCGGTATTGTGTACGATGCAAGCTATCGAGGAAGGCCGCGGTTGCGTGTAAAGCAAGCCAAGCTAGTGTTGTGTGTAGTGAAAGATTGTTTTGATGATTTATATAACATAAAGACAAAATATTTCTCATAAAAGTCTCGGGTGTTACATTGCAGGGCTTTAGAAAACATTGAAAAGAGGGGGGACATGGCTCACCCACTCATAAATGATCTATAAAATAATATAGGGACATAATATAAAGGATTTAAGAACATGGTAATGAAATATTAAAGATATATAATATGATACTAAGAACTTGAAAGGAAGAAAAAAAAATATTTCTCTTATGAAAATTCAGCATCCTAACGGAATCACTTAAAACTTCAAAAATGAATTGATGATATCACATAGAGTATCTCATCATATGAACATAAAAGATCAGTATGATAGATATAGAGATCATACCCCAACATAATAAAAATGAACTTGAAAGAATTGACATGAAAATAGAACTTGAAAATGATAAGGGTGAAAGAATCCCTTAAAAATTCGGCAGCCTAACGGCGCCACATAAACATTCTTAAAACGAATTGATGATAGAAATTGGGGGTCTCTCATCATAAGAACATAAAAAAGGGAAGTAGGATGAATGTAAAAGAACATCTCACACATAAGAACATGGAGCATAAAATAAATGACATAAAATAGAGTACTTGGAAAGAAAGAGAGAGGCTGGATCCCTTACCTTAAAATGTTACTCTTAAAACTCAAAGGTTGGGACCTTGAGGGATTGGGGGCACAATGGGAGGACTCCTTTGGAGGTAATGAGACCAAAGCTTCGTTTGGGGAGAGTTGGGAGTGAAAACTAAATGAGGAAAGGGTGGGTATTTAAAGGGATAGTGAGGGGGCAAGGCATTAATGGCCAAGGGACAACTCATTGGTGGTTTTGGAAAAACCATGGGCTTTCCCATGGTATTTGCACATGGTTTTAGCCACATGGGACCCCTCATACAAACATTCTTCCCCTTTAGTCGGCCATACCTTAAAATATCTCATGAAAGCATCATGATGTAGTCATGATGTCATTAAACATAATGAAACCCTAAAACTGTATTTTTACTATTCACTGAAAATTCAACTTTTTCATAAAACTCCCAAAAATTATTCTTAACATAATATCAATGATCTGAATTCAAAAATAAACTCCATTTTATAAAAATAAATTTCTAAATATTTTAAATTTAATTTTTATATAAAAACACTATTCACTGAAAATTCATTTTTTTCAGAATAATTCCCCAAAATTACCTTAACATAATATCGATGCTCTGAGTTCAAAAATAATGTCCATTTTGTAAAGATAATTTTCTAAATATTTTTAATTTAATTTTTAATTAAAAAACACTATTCACATGAAAATACTAATACTTGGCTAATAATTTATGAAACCGTTATTTACTTATTTTATTGAATCACATTAGTTAATCAAGGAGCCTAAATTATATGAATACTTTCTTTTAGTGGGATTACCAATCCATTTGGTCACATTACTAATACTAAGTGTAAAATCACTATTCATAAATCACGATTCACCAAAAATTAAGTAGATCTTATTATACTCTAAATTTCATACTAAACACATTTGCAGAAGACCATATTTTGAAAATCATTACACATCATGAATTATTTAAGGTTTACATAAGTATTTTAAAATATACCTTTTTCCAAAATTCAACAATAATATACATCCTACATTTATTCGGACATTTTGAAAATTCACAAACTTCCCTATAAGAAGAAATCATAATTTTTATTTATCAAAGGATTAAAAAAAGTGGTTACGATCTCATTACATAGCCCTTTATAACCCTAGCATAGGACCTAAGTGCAAGATGTGAAAATGTGAGAGAATCAGAGGGTGGCTCAACTAACATTGCACAAGAAGTAATTTCTATTAGCTTGAACTTCTCACGAAGGTGATTCCATTCTAGCCTCACACGATGAAGTTCAGCTTGGGTTTGGTCCAAAGCAAAGCCCAGTGGTGCTACCTCCTTCCCATGTTCTGTTAGATTGGCTTCCATTGGCCCGAGACTACTGGATGAGGCCATCAAATCTTATTTCTATATTTATTAACCAAGATCACTTATATTTAGAGACAATAAATGCAACATTTAGTTTCCAACTGTCATATTGACCAATGGTCATACTACAGCCGAGACCCAACAGTCTCATTCTAATTATACTCATGTTATCAAATGAAACAGTTTTGTTGAGTATAAAAATAAAATAACACAAAAAATTAGGAAACAAGATTTATTTAAAATTTCGGGTTTTTACATTCTTCCCCCCTTAAGAAATTGCTTCCTCACAATTTTTAAAATTGGGCTTTGAAATTTAATTGAAAGTCCCACATCGGAAAAAGAGTCAGTAAACTATTACTTTAAAAGAAACAAAGGGAAGTACAAAGATCAACCGAGTTAACCCAAACATGGATTCCATGTAGGGATACATGGATATGGAAGTGGAAACAAAGGGTCATGTTCTGATGGAGAGTGATAGGAAACATGATTAGGAGAAAGTTAACAACAATAAAATTACAGAGTTATGATTTGTGTAAACGGTCTTTGATTACCCAGTAGGAAACATAAACCAACAATGTTTTTTCTTTACGTTCCTTTTCATAATTTTGAGGAATTAATTCAATACATAGAATAAGAACATAAGAAATATACTTATATTCAAGTATAGCTTCATCCTTTAATAAGTTTTTACCAAAACTAATCTTTTCTCCAAACGATGAGCATTAAAAAACATAGGGTCTCATCAAAAACACAAGAATCATCTTCTAGAGAATCATATAATTGACAAAAGATTAACTATATATTTCTTATATCATTAAACATTTCCCCAAAATTATAAAGGGTAAGAAAAAACAACTATTCAAAAAGAAAGAATCCCATGGGAAGGGAAACTACTTTAAATCATCTCAATTCCACGGTACTACCCAAAGTTCATCATAGACCATTCCATAAATAACTGTGCTTAAAATTCCTCAAAATAAACCAAAATAAGATTGAACCCAAATATAAGAAGGATTGGATAACATAGTCTTCCAAGATAACCTTTATCATTCGTCTCCAAAGAACATCAACCACTCTTAACGTCTTATAATAAAAGTAACTAACTTAATCACATTTTCCCCAAGATAGTTTAATCATTTCCATAAGTAACCTAAATTACCATAAGTTCACCTTAAATACATCTATTCTTCAAAAATATATGTCAACATTTACTCCTCAAAAAAAATATCGTAGTGATCTATTTACCTTGATCATATAGGGTTCGCAAAATAGTGAACGTCTTCCAAAATAATATTCATCTTTTAATCCCCTAATCATCTCTTTCTTTTCAAGAATACCAGCTTTATAACATCAACATGTGATAAATAACAATAGATGTTTTCCTTAATGATATAAAATCATCTTAGGTAGTGACTCGATGTTCTTAGAAAACATTAAAGATATGCTCATAGAGCACAAAATAAAATACAACAGGACATAGACAATTATTGCGAAGAAGTTACATGTACTTCATTCATCATCATCCATCTTGGCATAGGACTTGCATTGTTCCCTTGTCATTGGTGATCGTTGATTCTCATCATTCTTATCATTCCTTCCAAGAAAGCACTACCTTGGATAATATCCATCTTCTCCACATTTACGTCATTGAAAAGTATAAGGTATATTAGGTCGAACCTTATCTCTATTCGTCACATTATCCATTTTTTTTAAGAAATAGGCTAATTTATGCCCTATCACCCCACACTTAAAACATCTCCAAGTTCCGTTGTGACATTCTCCATGGTGCCTCTTTCCAAACTTTTTTCACAAAGGAAATTGGGTCCTCTTTACCTTATCAACTTTATCAGATGAGCCTCCTTGAGACTTCATCTTCTTCTTTCCTGAGGAATTTGTGCATTCAACTAGGTACCAATTATTAATTGTGACTTTTGATAGTTGGTTTGGAATAATCACAATATGTTCAACTTGATCTCTCGTCATCTAAGTCACATTAATCGAAAAATTGTCACATTTCATATCACATTGGTTATTGGGCCATGTTCTTTCATTTTCCACCATTAACTAAGAAAAGAAAGTATAATTAGGGGGCTTAAATACTTAGCCAATAATCATGAAAAGGAAACTCTAAGAATAGAAGGATAAACATGTAAAAGAAAATTATATCCTAACTTGTGATCCCCTAGGTTCCAATCTAGGTTATCCATGATCATATATTCTTATGTGAATTTTTATTTCATTTTAACTTTATTCCTTTAATAATGGTTCATACTAAGCTTATGTATTTACCGAAGCATATCCCCCGGGAGTGTCGTAACCAAGAGTGTAGCAAGGCCCGTTGTCGTGTACCAGTTCCCGTTCAAGTCTAGCTCAAAGTGGTGTTTTTGGGTTTTACCTCTATGTACATCTGTGCCAGAGCCACCTCTGTCTGCTCGTATCCAGACAGGGATGTATTTTCATGATAAACCACTTACACAATACTCGCCAAAATACCAGGAAGATTTCCTATATTAAATATTTTATATAGGGTTCTTCCTAGAGATTTCATATCCTAATTTCCAGAAATAACTAAACCATACTTTGATACCAACTATAGCATCTCGCCTTTTTATCACATAAACATTCATTACATTATACAAAACTAAGGATCTTTAAGGTTTAGAGTCTTTGAAACCAGGAAGTTTTTACATGAGACAAAAAAAATTCTTCTTAAACACTTGAAAGGATCCTCCATTTGTTCATCCTAAGTTCATAACATCATCTCATTACCTGGGAGCATACATCAAAGGGAAGGGTGAGAAGAAGGCCTAGTAAGGTAAATAGGGGAAACATTTTACATGAGAATATGAGACACATCAAAAGTCGTGAAAAATTACTTTAAGGCATGAGAAAGAGATCATGAGTCATATCATAATAAAAATAACGCGTTTCATAACGTGAATATGTGGAAAAAAAATTTAACATAGAAAATCATTTCTGTTTCACCAAGGTCCATCCCCAAGGTTTCATTAAAAATTACAAAGGTTATTCACCAAGGCGTCGTTAAAAATGGTCATCTCTAGAGATTAAGTCATTACCCAATGCATTGGAGCGCTATCAGGGAGCACCCTTAAATTTTCCTTTATTATCATGTGAGCCACATATATCATCATTAATCATTTCATAAAAAACCCATCTAGCATAAAAGAAATGGGTTTCATTTCATAGTCATCACATTTAATAAAAAAAACTGCTTTAAAGACGTGATCTTTATGTCACTTTAAACCCACGGAAAAAAGAAAGCGGGTTTTATGTATGTAATTACTAGAATTAAAATAGAAAATTTTGATATATATTTAAATACCCCTATATAAGAAATTTCTTTGAGTATTCACTTGATAAAATAAACGAATTTGAGATAAAGAGAGAGACATTTTGAGACAAAAATTCTGCAGCATAACGGCTATGTTGCAGGGCTTTAGAAAACATTGAAAAGAGAGGGGAAATGGGTCACCCACTCATAAATGATCTATAAAATAGTATAGGGACATAATATAAAAGATTTAAGAACATGGAAATGAAATTTGAAAGATATACCATATGAAACGAAGAACTTCAAAGGAAGAAAAAAAATAAGATTTCTCTTATGAAAATTCGACAGCCTAACGACATCACTTAAAACTTCAAAAATGAATTGACGAGATCAAATAGGGTCTCTAATAATATGAACATAAAATATCAGTATGATATATATAGAGATAATACCCCAAATTAATAAAAAGTAACTTGAAAGACTTGACATGAAAATTGAACTTGAAAATGATAAGGGTGAAAGAATCCCTTAAAAATTCGGCAGCCTAACGGCTCCACTTAAACATTCTTAAAACAAATTGATGAGAGAAAGTGGGGGAATCTCATCATAAGAACATGAAAAGGGCAGTAGGATTAATATAAAAGAACATACCCAACATAATAACATGGATCATACAATAAATGACATAAAAGAGAGTACTTGGAAAGAAAGAGAGAGGTTGGATCCCTTACCTTAAAACGTAACTCTTAAAACACAATGGTTGAGACATTGAGGGCTTTGGGGAACATTGGGAGGACTCCTTTGGAGGTAATGAGACCAAAGCTTCTTTGGGGGAGAGTTGTTAGTGAAAATAACCGAGGAAACGGTGGGTATTTAAAGGGAAAGTGAGGGGAGAAGTCATTAATGGCCAAGGGACACCTCATTGGTGGTTTTGGAAAAACCATGGGGTTTCCCATGGTATTTGCGCATGGTTTTAGCCACATGGGACCCCTCATACAAAAATTCATCACCTTTAGTCGGCCATCCCTGAAAATATCTCATCACATCATCATGATGTAGTCATGATGTCATTAAACATACCGAAACCCAAAAACTGTATTTTTACTATTCACTGAAAATTCAACTTTTTCAGAAAACTCCCAAATATTTATCTTAAAATAATATCAATTCCATGAATTCAAAAACAAACTCCATTTTATAAAAATAAATTTCTAAATATTTTTAATTTAATTTTTAAATAAAAACACTATTCACCAAAAATTCATTTTTTCAGAAAAATCCTCAAAACATACGTTAACATAATATTGATGCTCTGAGTTCAAAAATAAATTTCATTTTATAAAATTAATTTTTTAAATATTTTTAATTTAATTTTTAATTAAAAAACACTATTCCCACGAAAAAACTAATACTTGACTAATAATTTATAAAACCGTTATTTACCAATTTTATTGAATCACATTACTAAATTAAGGTGCTTAAGTTCTATTAATACTTTCTTTTAGTGAGATTACTAATCCATTTGATCACATTACTTATCCTAAGTGTAAAATCACTATTCATAAATCACTATTCACAATAAATTAAGATGATCTTGTTAGACTCTAAATTTCTTACTGAACACATTTGCAGAAGACCATATTTTGAAAATCATTACACGTCATGAATTATTTAAGGTTTATGTAAGTATTTTAAAATATACCTTTTTTCAAAATTCAACAATAATATACATCTTACATTTATTCGGACATTTTGAAAATTCACAAACTTCCCCATAAGAAGAAATAAAAAAATTTATTTATCAAAGGATTACACAAAGTAGTTACGGTCTCCTTACATAGCCCCTTATAACCTCAGCATAGGACCTAAGTGTATGGTGTGCTAAGGTGAGAGAATCCAAGGGTGGCTCGACCAACATTGCACAAGTAGTAATTTCTATTCAGCTTGAACTTCTCGTGAAAGCGATTTCATTCTAGATTCACACAATGAATTTCTGCTTGGGTTTAGTCTAGAGCAAAGCCCAGTGGTGCTACCTCCTTCCCATGTTCTGTTAGATGGGCTTCGATTGGCCCGAGACTACTGGATGAGGCCATATAATCTTCTTTCTATATTAATTAACCAAGATCATGTGTATTTAGAGACAATAATCACAACATTTAGTTTCCAATGGTCATATTGACCAATGGTCATATAATAGTCACGACCCAATGGTCTCATATTAATTATACTCGTGTTTTCAAATGAAACAGTTTTGTTGAGTATAAAAATAAAATAACACACAAAATTTGGAAACAAGATTTAATCAAAATTTTGGGTCGTTACAAAATCCATTCCCAATATAGAATCAAACTCCACTAAAGTATGTAAAACAATATTTTTTTGGAGGTTGAGTCCACAAACATCGATCAGGGATGATTTAAATACTTAAGATGAAATAATTTACCCAATTTATGTTCTTACTAATCTCAATATCAATATTTTGAGTTGGTGTTTGAATAGTTTTAATAATATTTAATGATATTAATGAATGTGTAGAACTGGAAGAAAATAGTAAATCTTCTATTATTTAATGAATAACCATCATACTTGTCACCACGTTATATTTGAGATCCACCTCATAATTAGTGATAGAATATTCCCTTCCATTCTGTCTAGTCCTAAAAGGTTGTTGTCGTTGTCTATTTCAAATGACCCTTGACTTAGGTAATTGGATAACATAATGAATATGTTCCTTGGGATTAAAATATTGTAAAGTAGGCTGATTGTTGATATAAACATTCCATTCTTCATTTGAATTGGTGAGATTCTTTATATCTCCGTGGTAATGATAATTTTGGATTCCGCTTTTTCTATATTTGAAATATCTCATGATTCCATTGTGATAATTTTCAAGATGCTTCTTCCCACATTTTTGACTTGTGGGATGTTGCGTTTTCTTTCCTCCATGGAATTTATTTTTTAATCCTCCCATATTTAACAATCTTTCGACTTTTTTTACATTTGGTCCTATAAGACCACTGAGAGTCAAAAATCATAATAACAACCCTAAGGAACAATGGAAAATCACCTCATAGCTATCAATGTCTCGAATCTCTAAGGATTTTTACTGACTCGACATTAACCTATAAAAGAAGCAATCCAACGTACTTTCAATTTTATGGAAATATCTAGAGACATATCATGTTAGCCTTGTATGTTTTTCCTTGTACACACTAATAGACTCATCTTCATTTTATTATTATCAGTAACTCCATCTAAATTTTAAAACTAGTATTTTAGGGAAAAAATTTATTGAATAATATTTTCTTGAATCTTTCCCATTATATAGAATCAATTTCCATATTTAAATTTATGTTCGTGATCAGAGTAAAACAATGATAAGCTTCCCCATCAAAACTATATAAACCCAATATTAATTTCTCTTCTTATAATCATTAGAGAATAGATAATATATTTTTAATGGAGTTAATGCATTGTTACACTATTAGGGGATCATATGATTCACAAAAGGTAGGAGGCCTTTGTCACATAAGAGATTCGACTAAAACATGTTCTTTCTTAGTTCAAGGAGGTTGTTACAAATGATTCATGTTATTATTCATGACATGAGATAGTTGATCATGTACTATTATGATGTCAGGATCTCCAACTACTGTTAGGTTCGGCATCTCATTATAAAAATAATAGAATTTCCAATCACTTTGGTTGTTGGCAGAGGTTCTTCTATTTCCAACCATTGTCTAGAAATAGAAAAATAAATTTTAGTGTTTGAATACTTATTTAATGAAAAAATTAAAAGGAAAATTTAATCCTAAAATGGATAACATATAAATGAAAAATATATCATAACTTATGAGTCCTTAAGTTTCAATCTAGGTTATCCATGAAACTTTTTTCTATACAAAGACATATCCGTAGGGTTCATACAAAATATTTCTTTCCCAAATCCCCAAAAATAACTATTCCATTCATTTGATACCGACTATAATGGCCCAAACATTTTATAAATTTTATTTCATGATTTTAAACATAAATTTCCATTAAATATAGACCAAGAATCATAAATCTTATTATCTTTGGAAGACTGGGTACATAAAACATACAACATGAAACTAAAATCAAGCACCATTATTTTATTCTCTATAATGTTTTAATAAATTACATTGATATTTTAAAACTAAATTGGATAACATGGGGAATACATCTAAGAAAAGGCTGAGGTAAAAAGATTATAAAGAGAATAAACATGGAAATGAACCAATACATATGAGTTGAAAAGCTGAACATGATAACATAAATGGAATGAATCTTGAATAAACATATGGAGACATGACATTTATAACATGTAATAAAAATAAAATTGTAACATAGGATTGTTGAAACAATATATAACATGACATAACCATGAATCAAAGCTAACTTCCAAGATGATATCAAAACATGAACATAGTCCAATTTTATATTAGGATTACTCTCTAATCCCACACAAAACATATCACGAGACTAAAACATTAACCTATTAGTTGGATCATTATCTAGGTGAACCATCATAACATATACATGTATATGATTTGCATATAATAAAATAAAACATAATTCATAATAATATGGGTTACCCATGGATGGAAATGAGTTTTACAATCATGTCATAAGGAATAACCAATGGGAATTTGATAATGGTATCCATGAAAAAATGGATTAAATCATTTTGGAAAATTAATAAAAGAAAAATATTCATATATCATGATAAATTATGTAAAAATAATCTGAAAACATAAAAAGAGTTTTTAGGAAACTTTAGAATTGTGCCACATAAGGGTGGTTTTAGGGAAAAAATAACGATCCATTAATATAGAAAAAGAATAATTATTTTCATAAAACCTAAAATGAATAAAAATTTTCTTTCAAGGTAAAATTATTTATTTTAGAAAATATGGGTGTATTAAAACATTTTATATAGTGTACATGAAAAGGGATAAGAAATAGAGAATTTCCCTTTAACCAGGCTTTCTTAATGAGGGGTAATTGAGAAGGGAACCGTTTAAAGAAGTATTTCATTATCAATGAAAGACTAATTAAGATAGATATATATGTCTAGAACATATATATAGAATATAGACGAACTTATTAAAAATATTAGAGAGAGAAATTGATGTAAGATAGAAAAGAATTACCCTAAAGGAATAAAGAGGTTCAGAAAGATCCCTTACATTATGTTCTACAATCATTCTTCACATGACCACAATATCTTAAATAACAAAATTAGATTCATTAATTTATTATATCACAACCTATTACATATATATATTATTTACTTTAATTTGATTAAGTTCATTTATGGAAATTTTGATGAGTTATAAACTCTAATTTAATTGTTTCAAGCATGTTTGTTTCGTGGTTCCAAACTTAGATCACATATGGTTATTTATTGATGTTATGGTCAAATGGAACTGCAAATCTAAAAGTGAAATGAAATAGTAATCATCACCCTCCCAAAATATAACTGGTCCCAAATACACATTTTTGTTCCGATATAGGGATGGTTCTTTAAGTAAAAACATTAAAGTGAAGTGGTTAGTTTATTTTGGCTGTTTTACTGACAAACATGAACTAGTTTTATTTTATTTATTATTACATCCATATATTAATTACAAAAAATGAAATATGTTATAATATACTTATTATATTCTTTTTAAACATAATAATAGTTTTTTACTATCCTTTAATGTGGAAATGGAAAATGAAAACTCTTTATCCATAGTGGCGGTGAACATATTTAATATTTAAAATGGTTCTGTTTCTCTGAATAATAAAAGAATAGAAAAGTATGGATGGTATATATTTCATTACCACTACAATATTAAAGTAGATATATGATACTAGAGTTATTAAACCATTTTTTATGATGTATGTGAGGGGAATGTAGGTGAAAAATTATTTTAAAAGAGGTTTGAGAATGTTACCTCTTTTATATCACCTCATTGAAGGACCTCTTAAAGAAAATTGAATTGGTATTTTGTTTAGACCAAAAGAACATGAATGTTGGGGAGAGTGAGGATGAGATGTTTTGGAAGAGATTCATAAAGATTAATATCTTAGAATGTGTGAGGATAAGGGGTGGTATTTAGAAATGGAGGAGAGGGGTGTTTCTAAATATTATATTCATTAGATTATTATTTTATCTCAAGAACAAAACTAGTATTGATTATTCTAACCTTATATAGTAAGTGGTGCATGTAATTTTGATCTAATGGGTTCTTACATCAGACATGGATAAAAATTATTGAATATTATTTTTAATGTAAAATACCATAAATTACCATATTTCACTATTAAATAAAAAATTGAAATATATTAGTAGAATATCAATAATATACCCTGGCCATTACTCAATGTGTAGATTTTAAAAAAGGAATCTGTTTTATGAAAATAAATTTCTAAATATTGGAAAATAAATTTTAAAATAAATCTCTCATTTACTAAAAAAATATCAATTTTAAAATTATAATCAAATTTATGACAATTTCTCACAAGAATGAATGCCTCGGTTTTTTATTTATTTTGAATAATATGCCTCTTAAGTGTTTGAGGTGGAACCCATACATTACTTGTATAACAAGTCTCACAATTCCAATACATAACCCAAAGGACCAGATTCACAAGGCCCAATACATTTCCATTAAAGTGCCAAGACCAGACTACACATTCGAACTACCCCTCCCACAAATTTAAATCATTTAAGGTGCCTAGTTCCACAACTTTCATTGCTGATTCGATTTCATTTTCACGTTTAGAGATGCATGATGCCTAGTAATAATGAAATTTTTCATACCCTATCATTATTCCATTCTAGTTAGATATTCTCTGGAGGATGATACTTACTTTGAATCATATTTTGGGGCTTTCTACCATGTGGTTTTCCCAAGCAAATTCTTAGTATTTTGTGGCACAAAGGCCTGGTGGCCTAAAGTGCTATGGTGGCCTAAAGGCCCTGAGACCAGTAGGCCTAGGCCGGTGTCAGGAAGTCCCAAATCCAGTGAATAGTTCTGAATACTATAGAACCACATAGTAGCCACTATAGTGATTCTACAATACCTGAGAATTCACCCCACCCAGATTTGATACTGTGTCTTTTGGATTCTATGCAAGATCCTCTACCACTTAGGTACATGCTCGTGGGATTATTTTACAACCCATTGAAAAATTACTTCTGGTCTAACAAAATTATATTATCTTAATAATAAAATATAGTATTAATTTATAAATCTATTTTATGTAAATAAATTTTATTTTAATTCATTATATTTATTATTAAAGTTTGATTAAGAAATTTATGTTTTATAATAATACAAATCATAAATTTATCATAAATTTACTTTCAATATGGTTTAAATATATCATATTTTCATTTAATAAGATACCTAAATATTATTTAAAAAATCCATATGTGATGTTACTATTAAAACTATTATATTATTATTCTTAATAGTCAGATTACAATTACAACGATCTGGTTACTATTATAATGATCATATTTGGAATGATCATATGGGTTCCCGATGACATGTAAATACCTCATATTTCTTTCCTTCTTCACTAGCTTGTATTTTATATCAAGGTTATGTATACATTCATCTTATAAATTAATAATATATTATTAACACTATTTTCTATTTCTATAGCATTGATCATGAGTGATGTCATTATGGTTGATCGAGAAGATCCAAAATGTCTTATACTACTTATCTTATTTGGAATTTTTAACCTACTATATTATTCAGAAATATTATTGATTAAGTTTTCATATAATGTATCCTTACTCATTTATGATAATAATTTTTTGTTTGTTTCTCTATGTTTTGTATACTATTTATACTACATGATATTATTTTAAGTAGAAAAAATACATTGATAAAATTATGGGTTGTTAGAAGTTGCTTATGATATAATCCCTTTGACAGTTTGAAAAAATAATAATTTCTATTTAATATAGAAATATTATTATTATAACCACTTACATTTACGTTTTAATTTTTTTATATCATTGAAATATGTTTGTCATATTTTCCATTACCCTAAACAAATTTTATTAAATTTTACTTAATCCTATAAAATAATATTTTAATTTATCATGTTACTTTTGAAGAAATTATAAATCATCACATAATTTTTAATTTGAACATATATCTACATTATTTAACTACTTGTTTTCTTTTTTGAGATTCATAGATTCATATCATACTTAAGTTAAATATTCCAACACCATTTAAAATTTTATTTCTTCCATATCATTTCACTTCTAACAAAAAATATCAATCATTTATTTCTTATCTTATAATTTCAAAGTTTCGAAATATTAATTATATTTATCTTATTCATCATAAAATATCTATTATTTAAGATTTGTACTATATTTTGTTAGTTTCTTATGTAATATAATTGTTTTTTATTTTTAAATCTTTAAAAATAACATCAATTATAAACTAATATTTCTTTAATTTCTTTTTTTATTCATACTATTTATTAGCATCAAAATCATCATAAGTAAAATTATAATTTGATTAAGAATTACTTTTATTTTTATTTTCAATACTATAATTTTAAAAAATATTATAATATTTTAATAATTATAATAAATTGTTCCATGTACCTCTAATCATATGGGGACTTGTTTAATTTTCTTATTTTTCATTCGACTTCCTAACTCAATACTCATACTAGATTTTTCAGCATAATTCCAACCATAAAAAATATTTCTTCCCCCTTTCTCTATTTCTCTATGTATTTCTTAAAATGATTGAGTTTTAGACAATAAAATCCTACATGACCTTTACTTATACAATCACATCATGTTAGATATGAGATATCACTATTCTTAGAAAATTTACCTTGTTTCATTCCATTCCTTTTTTATTTATTAACTACCTCTTGAATTCTATATTTTTCACAAATTTGTAAAAAAACCTTTCAAGTGACCTAAATCCTTATCACCACCCTGAAACATTGATTCAAAATAATGAATTATATTTCACATGAAAGAAATGTGTATTTCATATAAAATTCCTCATCTATGATTTTATTTCATTCTAATTTATAAGTACATAATTATATAATGATGACATCTAAGGTGTACTCTTCAATGTTATTGCTGTCAGAAATTTTAACATTTTTTAATTCCAATATTTATAAATAGATCACAACACCCTTTTGACCAAAACTGTATAATCTTACACTTCATCAATAGAATTCATCTATTTGATAATTCCTACATGTTTTTGGGGCATTTGGTTCACATACTCATCTTATCCTATTTATTAATCCTAGTACTTATAAAGAAGAATTTATAACTTCTAACTTTTATGCTTATCTTATATATAATGTTTTACTTATAGAATTCTCTATATTTCCTTAGTTGTCTTACAAGTTAGAATATTTCATAAAAAGTTATACTTATAAAAAAAATAAAAAATATCAATCATTTTATAATTTGACACATGTTTTAAATAATATTTACTACATAATGAATTCAGACCATCTTCAAAAGAACTGGTAGGGTTTCATAGAAAGCATCTACTGATCAGTAATAAAATAATTTAGATATTCCTCTATTCTCACATATAACTAAACAAAATTATTTCCATTGAATAATAGAGCCTTTTTAAGAATACAAATATAATTTGGTTTTATTCACGCCATATTACAAGAATCTCTTTCCTTACACTATTAGTTATTGGATAATGTTAGTAAACAATAAATTTAAAGAATAATTGGGTCCTTAAAAGGAACTTACATGGATACTAATTTTTGGACCATATTTAGATGAAACTTTTCTCTAGAGGTGGGTGAATAGACTACTGGGAAGAAAATATTGATCGCATAATCCTATGATAGATTTGATGAAATTTCAAATTGCCACACCACCAAAAACTTTCTTATAGTATCTATAATTCGAATCTGATCCTCAATAATTCACATCAACAATAGCTAAGTGTAACAGATGTAGGAAATTAATTCACCCTAACCATTACAAAATTATTACCTTATAAAAACGATACAATAAATTATTACATATTTAAATAAATAAAAACTCCTGAAATTGTAATAATTGATGCAGAAATATACTAAACTCATGGGAAAGGGAACATGGGATTAATTTTAGTTAGGAAAGTTTTCTAATGTGCACCAAAGAAACTCTAGTGTTTTCTTTTTTCATTTAAAATAAGTAAAATATTAAACTTTAACTCCAAATTTCTGATGGTAAGATTGACTATAAATAATTAAATACTGTGTAATATTTATATCCCCTCTGAACTTTAACCATACACTGTGAATTGTATCGGTACAATGTTCATGTCAGGCCCCAAATTATTTTATAGGAAACTTGTTTGGTAATCAATGTCACATATCCTTGCAACATTATTATATAACCACCATATTTAATTTAATTATTGGTATCCAGTAAACATGTAAACCTCAACCACTTGAAATTATAATCTTAAAGAGAACTCATTCAACATATATCCTTATAGAGAGTTCATAGTTCATTCTAGACCCCCACTGAGGTCATTAGTTGAATGAACAACTAGTAGTCCTACATCATTAGAATATACAGTCTTCTACTTCATAAAAATATAAAAATTCATTCAATAACTAAAATTATGATGACATAAAACCAATGAATGAAATTATAATATATGAAGTTTTATTGTTCTGAAACATGAAATTACTTCCCAACAATATCACCCTTGAAGACTTATTTCATACAACCACAACACCCCCACCCACGCCACCCCTCCAAAAAACATCCCTTCTTCCTTCCATTATACTATAACACAACCTCCTTCAATTTACCCAACCCCACTAAGGGATAGTTATACCTCAAACATTCTCGAGAAATGGTATTAGTGAATATTGTTTACAAATTTTGGTTTCCAACTATCTTCAAAATATCTAAAAACCATCTCCTCGAACATAATTGTGATAAAATGTAACATTAGGTAGATGTTTTTAAACATTTCATGAAAAATATTATTTATATTCAACTGATTTTCACTCTGATTATCATAGAAAAAAAATCCCTTCTTGAATTCTTCCAATTTATGTAAGTAATTGGTTCAACCAAACCATTTCATTCAAAGGTTCTTTTTTCACGACATACTCCTCTTCAATTATACATTATATATTGATCCTCTATAGTCATCACATCAAAATAATTTTTGTTCCTATATATGTAAATTAAAATATTGTTTTTTTGAGTACATTAATATTTTATTAAATCAGAATCCATAAAACATTGTAACGGATCTTACAGCGCAAAATATAGGGCCTCATCTTCTGTTCCTTTGATATATCGGTAGAAACACTTAATGGATTTCATATTTTCTAATACAGAGTTGGAAATAAACCTTATTAAAGATACCTATATAAAATAAATAACTATAATAGTATAAATAATAGAATACATTATACTTTAATTATTTTAATAACATGGATAATTTTCCATATATTAGTGTTATTCTTTGATTTCAGCTGTTTATTCCTTGTAAAATTAAATGTTTCTGGAAAGAGGATATGTAACTGGTTTTCATCCCTATATTAAAAACCAATTATTCATCTTTTGGATATAATAATATTGATATATAAGAAAAGTTATAATATTACTATCTCTTTATATCCTCATCCCCATTATCTTCTTGGTTTTCCGGAGGCATTTCATTTCGAATCATGTAGAAAATTTATTTTTTAATTTCTGAATATAAAAAACATCTGGTACAACGATCATCATGTTATTGACATAAAAAAGAAACATAATGAAATTCTTATCATCCCATTACTTTTATTTACATTAGTTATTATCATTTCATATATTTCATCCCTTTTATAACATAAAATTGCTAAATTTATTATTCCATTATTTTAGTGATTGCTTCAAAACATACAAGATTTACTTCTATTTAAAATCAAAATTATAGTCCTCATATATTAAGAAACCTATAGGATTATTCATGATAATTTCTTCATCCAAATAAACATTATGAAAACCTATATCGAAATTCATCTTCTCTATGTAATGATATTCAGATACCACCATAGTTCGCATTATGTAGATGGTATAATATTTAAAGATTAGTGATGTGATTTATGATAAATTAACTCCTTCCTTCTATTGAAAACCTTTTAGTACATGTTTTACCTTATTCCTTTTCTTCTAATCATTTTATTTTTTCAACTTATAACCCTATTTTTCAATATGGAAGTTCATCCATCACCCAAGTTCCATTGAAATTCAATGAATCACTCTCTTCATTCACTATAGACTCTTAATGATTCAAGTAAATAAGTATATCTAATTCTTCCTAGAATAATGGTTCTCCTTAATCATTTTATTATAAAAAAAGATAAAAATATGTTTATTTTATATGATTTATATAGTTTAAACATTAAATCTGATAAACTAATATCGATATCCTAAAAATGAAGGTTTAGTATCTATAAGGACCACTTATATATACAATTTTATTTTACAAAATCTATGAAAATTTTTGCATAATTAAGAAAAAATAGAATAATTCTAGATTATTCATAGTTTATACTCATCTTCGTAACATATGGAATGGAAAAATAATAAATAGGTGAGCTCAAATTCTCAGTAAGGGTAAATATAATTGATAACAATCATAGATTATAATTGGGAATATGATGATATTTTGGAAAAAATAAGGATACATAAAAAAATTTATAAGCAACAAAACGTAGATAAAAAATCCTAGATTAAGACTTAGAAAATAATAATAATACATCATCAAAATTTCTTATATCATTAAAAATAGTCATACATGTAGAATTTCAAAAAATATAGTCAACAAAAAGAATCCATCAGTGAATAATTTCAGGATAACATAAAGGTGTGGAACATAAATTATTATATGGAACATTACTTTCTTGATCATCACCATCAGTGACCACACTTATGATAAACTAAATCATTCTCATGAATAATTTTCTTATTAGATATGAATCCTTAACCAATGCATTTGAGGTAGATAGTAAACCCCCCTTAATAATCCATATATATGAGTCCTTCTTGAAAATAATTATTCACCATATGATAAAGAACCCATGGAAGGAAAATGGATTTCATATCATTTTCAAATGGAATCACCTAAAATAATCATTCATGGTTCCATAAATAATAGAAACTTGATAACCCCTTGGAAAATAAATGGTTATCCAATGATATTAAGTGACTTTCTATTTAAATACCCTTCAATGATGGAAATAAGTCATAAATTATTTACACCATATTGACAAAAGTTATACATTTAAGATAATAATCTTCCCCAATCAATATAATTATAGAATCAATGTGAATGACCTTCAATAAAATTAATAGAAAATAGAGTAGTCACAAAGAAGAGGCATTGTAAGAAAAGTTAAGTATCTTTATGGTGAATGATTAATCATGGAAAATATAGGGATTAATTATATATTTTATAGAAAATAACATTAAAAAATTCATCCAAATAAATAAGGTGGATGATAACATTTGAAAAATATCATCAATCAAGTATAACATATGATAAAGGATCATAACATAGATAGAAAATACTTTTTAAAAGTTTTAAAATTTTCACTTTAGATATTAGAAATATCCTTGATATTTCAAAATAACTTTAAAATTATTAATCTATAAATCTAAGAGAAAAATAATTTATTTTAGATATCATGAAAACATAAAGATAATGCTTTATAAAATATGACAATAATAGAGGAATGACATGTTCACGTGAGAAACATTAAAAAGATATTCCTTTCACACTTCGATGAAAATAACCCACATGGAAAATGTTAATATTTTCTTTGAAACTTTTAATAAAGATCATGTTGTAGGAAATTACCTTAATAAATTACCAAATCATATATGTGTACAATCCCAGAAATCATCAAATGAATATGGATATATAAATTTGTAGGTTCTCGGCTGATAAAAATAGAAAGGGTTAGTTTCATTATAATATTAAACTAATAAGACACAATGGGAAATTAAATAGTGAGAAGATATATAAAACCCCATAAATAATCAGTGTAAAAATAAATTTTTGGGGGTTTTAGAATGTAATTCCATAAAAATTCTAAAAATATATTATCTTTTAAAAGAATACTGATTTGAAATTGATATTGAAGTAGAAACCCTTATGGTGATGATAATATAGGAACAAGACAGACATTAGAGGATTACAAAGTAATATAAATTCAAACATAATGAAAAGAATGTTATTCATATTACATTATGTAAATAGGGAACTGATTATGCCATATAAATCAAATTATGGTTCACAATATCAAACATATCTCGTGAAATTTTATATAGAGTCAAATAAAACCTTATAACATTGATATCATTTTAATTAAAATAATTTAATAAAATAAGATGGTATTGATATTCAAACCCCAATAGTTACATTAATTTTTTAAAATAAATTCCTTAGGTAGTAGTAATACCATATTAAAGATATCATGGTGCATAATAAGAATTATGGATCAATAAATAAAATTTGAGACAAAGAAACCCTTAATATAAATCTTTACTTCCACTAAAGTGATAGAATATACTGAATGGCATATATAACTATAATTATCACCTATTTAATGAAATTATTAATATATTAAATATTCTATAATCATTAATTTTTATTATTCTAAAAATTAATATGAGTTATTAGTAATCAATTTTCACTCTCGGGTGTGAGTAATCCTGATCTATTTGAACTAGTTTTGTAATAGAAATGTTATTCATCAATAATTGAAAAAAGATCATAATTACATGATAATAAAATATAATTTAATAAATTAATTATAAATATTTATAATTTTTTATTTAATTTTAAAGGAGTTTTAGTCATGATTTTTGTATATGAATTTTGTGTCAAGCATGTGTCAGCAATTTTTAATAAACCAATGGTGTTATCTTAATAAATGAGTTTAATATTAATTTGAGAACTAAAGAACCAAAACAAATAATTATTTACTAATTAATATCAAATATTACAATTATTTATTTTATCATAGTAATCCATGATATTATTTTATATCATTTTTCAAGTAGGTGTTTTGACTATCCCAAACCTGGACAAAATAGAAATAATGGATGATTATGACTAATAAAGTAGTTTCATTTAGCATAATATCTTTAATACACAATAATTATTATATTATATAGAAATGTTTAAGGTTTTTAATTATATTTTAATTTATTATAATAATTAAAAACAAAATTAGATGAATAACAAGATATGTTCCTTCATAGGGGAGGTAGTCCAAACAACGCATGGTTAATGTGTTATTTTATCTAAATAAAGAGATGGACCAAAGGAATATAATAATTTGAATATTAATACTCATAATTATATTATATTTTCATATTTATTCTTCAATTTCTCCCATATAACCAATGAAGATATGTGGTGGTGAAAAATCAAAGTTGTCACCACGTAGACGCGGTTGTCCCCATAATGCACAAATGATAGTTCATTATTCTTATTAAAATAGTGAAAATTGGTTAATTGTTATTAAAATAAAATAAAAACATTTAGTAAAAAATTATAATTATTTAATTAGATAGTAATCATAAAATACTATTAGCGAAAGTCAGAAAAAAAATAAAAGAAGTTAGGAAAAAAAGTACTCGTGTTAAGGGCTTGGGATTTCCCTTAGAGGACTCCTTAGAAATACCGGTCTTAAGCCGATATCTTGTGAACAAAGGATAAATTAAAAGGAATAGGATTATAAGAGAGGGAAATAGGTATATTATAAATAGGATACATATTTTTTTGGGTGGTCATGAGGGGATGGGGAGAGAATCATTTTATAAATGTGGAGAATATAATTTTTCTAATTATAACCACATAATATAATGGTAGTACCTATAAAAATATTATGTTTCTCTAAATAATGTAATATAATTTAGTTTTATATTAAATATGGAAAATAATACAAGAACCATTAATGTTCACACATGTTTTAAATATGTTTTCAAGCCCTTTAGTAATGAAATTTTAACTTTTACAATTTTTTGTTTTACCGTGGAAACTAATTATTAACAAACTAATTTACTTTTACTACCTCAAATAGAAATTTATCTTTTTACATATTCTAGAAATAAAAATTATAAATAAAAAATACATGTTATCATATAAAATTTCTCTATGTAGGAAAAATCAATTTTAACATTAATGCATGTAACCCATAAAAACATGTTTATAGAAAAAGTTCATTTTTAGTTAAAATTTAATGTGTATAGTAAAATTATTCATCTATTTTATTATATTGATATAGCTTTTATTTAAGTTTTTTTTAATTTTTTTGGATTTCAAAATAATATAAATTCAAATTTTACAAAAATACTATTTAGTTGAAGGAAAATACAAAAAAATAGTTTATATTAGAAAATTTTCTATAATATTCATGAATATAAATTTTGGGTTTTATAAATTCATTATATTATTTTTAAAATTTATATATTTAATTATTTAATTCTTATTTTACAAATTGAATGGTTTTATACACTTCAAGGTCTCGCTTATAAATTCAAAAAATTTAATGTTTTGGGAAAGATTATATTTTTCATTATTAACTTCAAAATCAATTATTTATGAAAATAGAAATTCATTATCATAAGATTAAATTTTTATTATAAATCCATGTGATGTTAATTTTTTTTAAATTGAAATTATAAAATTATAAAATTTATCTTTTAAATTAAAATACAATATGTTAAGAAAAATATATTTTTTTAACACAAGATTTTTTTGAACATTAAGTGTTGTTATTATTTTTTCATATCAATTTTAAATTTATATAATATTATTATATTAGTTCATATATAATAATATTTTATAAGTGATCAATTTAATTGATTGGATAAAATATACAACATTTAATATAATGTTTCCTTGAAAAAATATTACTTTTATACTAAATACACATGAACAAAATATTATTAAAATTAATTATTTATATTATGAAATTTAATTTTACAAATCTATTGATATAAAAATATTTATTTAAATTTTATAAATAAATCATGTCATATTTTAATATTATTATCATTATTATTATTATTTAACAAATATATAAATATGTAATATTTTAAAATTAAATTATTATCTCATTGTGAGTTATCTTTTTCTAAATTTAATATTAATAATACACAACTTTAGAATACCAATTGGATACATGAATATCCAAAGACCATATTCTCAACATCCATATTTCCAATTACCATATGTATAATGGCCAAATTTGTTTCTTATATATAAGTGTTTTAGAATCATGAATTATATTCACACTTCTTAAGTCACACATCCCATTTTTTGTAGTTTCATTTTAGATCTCACAATATTCATTCTCCATTCATGATTTTTATCCTCATTATAGGATTTATTTGGTTAATGGTGATCCTCAAGTGTGAATATGATCAATGATATATCCTAGTGTAGAATAATTTATCCTTATCAATTTATGGTCCAATTTTCATTTATACACATTAAAAGGATATAATAATCCATAGTGCATAGTACTTAGTGACATGTGCTTTTGTTGTTATGTTTTTTTTATGAATGAAAAAATTATTTTTAGTTTAATTCATATCTTATATGTAATATTACCTAATTAATTTAAATTACATTAAAATATATAAAAAATAGTTTATAATAATAAAAATATTGTTTATGTAAGGAATATACTTCCTTAAATCCCATTGAATTACATTCTCCCCACTATAAATAAATTATATCATCACAATTTTAATTATAAATTAGTA
The DNA here is from genome assembly GCA_963277665.1 of Viscum album. Classification (NCBI taxonomy): domain Eukaryota; kingdom Viridiplantae; phylum Streptophyta; class Magnoliopsida; order Santalales; family Viscaceae; genus Viscum; species Viscum album. The sequence goes on along the minus strand of OY728139.1, from coordinate 679,326,246 downwards.
ATAATAAAACCTCAGAGTATCTAAATGGTAATCATGAATCAATAAATATCTTCTAAAGAGATACAAACCATTCTATCTTAGGGACTACTAGGTAACATATCTTTTCCCTTATAATAGGAATATATTAACATTCTCTCCCATTTATTACAAATATGACTTTATAGTTATGTATTTGGAGTCTCTAGAGGCATACCTTCCACTAATTCATTTTCATGATCCTATTTCCAAACAAACCATAAAATCAAAATGAATATGATAATATCCAACAGAATTATAGTAAATGATCATATGAATATTAATGATCAATCCTAATATATCTCCTTGAATGGAACCTTTATTTCAACCTAGGATGATTTCTTGTCAACTATGCCGCATTTAGATTATCATATAACTATCCATGTTTAGGCTTGGTTATCCAAACATGTTTACTTATTTGGTTCTCTAACCTAAATCATCAACAAATTCCAATATATTTAAATTTTTCATATTATTTCATAAATATTATGTGATTATCCAAATAATAACAACAAGAATTTTATAGCTAGGTGTTTAGTCTTAGGCCCACTCATCAGGGACTAGAGTGAAAAATTAGTTGATACTGAACTCACCTTGTTCAAGATTATTATCCATAGGTGAATCTATGCCAAACCCATATCAACATTCTAGTATCTGGATAAAGATGTAATTTCTAAGGGAAATATACAATACCTACCTTATCAAAACATCAAGACGTTATCCTAATCCTAGACTTGTCTTTTAAATTTTCACTAATATTCTACAATCATAATCCCCAAAAAATAACTAAATTTATCCTTAATAATAACTAAACCTTACTCTAATACGAACTATAGAAAAAAATAGAAACATATTTTTACTTCACAATATTTATTTAATTTCAATGATAAATCTCACATAAAAAATACATAATCCCAAGAACATAATGATTATTGTCATTGATGACTAGATACAAAATCATTTTTTACAATAATTGTGAACATTTCTTCATAATTAAGCTATACTTCACACTTTATGGACTTATAATATGATATAATAATCTTTATAACATAGAGAATGAAATAATAATTAAGGGGTGAGATAAAAGGAACAGAAAGGGTAAACATAAGTGATAATAATCAAAGATCATAATTAAGAATATTTTGGGAATATGGGTATAATATGGGCATGTAGAAAAAGTTATACCAAATAAAACATATATAAAAATCATGGCATAAGTCATCTAATAACATAAGAATAAATCATGAAAATTATTTATAACATACAAAAAAGTCATATTTTGATAACTATAGAAACATTAGTCAATAAACATATTCCAGGACAGTATCAAATCATGATACCTTAGATATGTGGCACAAAAAATAATAGTAGGAACTATAATTTCATCAAACACACCAATGATGCGAATGCTTATGATCAACTAAACTATACTCGAGAATAATGTTATCTTGAGATATAAATAAATAAATAAATTCATGGGATGGAGATATGGGATGTAAAGACCTGAAAAATTCAAGAAATTTTTTTATCTTAATTGTTTTGGGAATTTTACAAGAACGTAGTTTCTGACGGAACCTAATTTCGAGGCCCGGTGTGCCTGGAATCTTTTTCGGAAGTTTAGCTCGGGTACGTTCAGTGAACGAATGAGCGGGTTTTTTCTAACTTTTGAACCGGTTCTCGGAATCAAATTCTAGGGGCACCGATGGATTCACAGCACCAGTATATGCTTAGAAACATCTTTTTCGGAGAGGCGTTTGCTCGGGTGTGGTTTTTAATTTTTGGGGTTGAGTTAAGAAATAAAATAAAAGTGGTACAACCGATTTTTATTTTATTTTGCTTAACTTAAGTTAAGTGGATGATGTGGGACCCACAATATCCTACCCACATGGTATGATATTTTTTAGGTGGGGCCCACACGAGCCCCACCATTTCTTTTCTTCTATGTAACGCACCCACACCCCCCTTTTTAATGAAGTCAACTCTTGCGTTTAATCTGGATATTAAATGCCTCATTAATTGGGCAGTTTTAAACTACTCAATTAATTGTTCATTTCGTTTTTTTTGAAATTCAAACGTTGGCTTGTGCATTTATAAAATAAGACAAATCTTATTTTATTTGGGTTAGAAGTTGTTGCATGGAGAGGATTTGGAGAAAAGCCTTCTTCTTCGACGGAGAACGTGATGAATTCGAAGAACGCCGGATCCTCGGAGATCGACGACGCGACGCTTCTTCCGTAATGTTCCCTCTTCCGCGACGCCTTCTTCCGTGATGGTTATTTCCGCGACGAATCCTTGCTCATCAAATTCGACGAGGTATGGATTTATTTTAATTGTTGTTGGTGAATTATTCCTTTTCCATTCTTCTTTTCTATTTGAGCCGCCTGTTACTGCAATAACGGGAGGGGGTCGGACCGCACGAACATGGCCGACCCTCCTCTCCCTTTTGGTTGTTTGATATTGTTGTGGCATGAGCAAGGCAACGCGGTGCCGAAGCACCGCGTGGGAATTATTAAGGAAAGGGGGAGAAGCACAGCGCCGTCGCGCCGCACCGTTGAAGACGAACCAAAGAGGAGGCGCCTTCGCGCCGCGCCGGACAGACCAAGGTCGTGGCTGGTTCGGGGCTGCGGCGGAGCAGGGGGACCGGCAGCCGGTTCCGGGCCGCCGGCGTCGGAACAGAGGGACCGGCCCTTGCCGGTCCCGTGGCGGCAGTAGCCGACCGGCCAGAGCAGGCCGGCCGGTCAGGGGAAAACTGGGGGTTCGTAACCCCCAGTCGGCTAGCAGGCGCGGCCCCCACATGGGGGACGCGGGTTCTCAACACGGGGGGGCAGCACGCTCCCCCTTCACCGCTCATCTGTTACGGCCGAGCTGCCTAGCCGGGCTGCCCAGGCTGGGCCGGGCCACGCCCAAGCGGGCCGGACCGAGACCCGGTTCGGGTCGCCGCGGTTCGGGCCGACCCTGGGGGCATCGGGCCGGGTCGGACCGGGCCCGAACCCCCTAATACCAAAACCTCTTTCGGTCTGTTGACCATAACTTGAGCTACAGACCTTTGATCGACGCACCGTCAGTTGCGTAGCGATCCTTGGATAGAGATGGTAGTTTTTTTATATTACACTCAAGGTTTCAGAGTACTTTGGGTTAGGCTGGGTTGTTTCGTACACGAAACCAACCGGGCCCTCGGAGCGGAAACACTTATAACATGTGCTCCGGACGTCTGATTGACGTGTCGTCGACTTTGTTGGATTCCTCTAAGTGAGAAGGACCTTTTGGATTACTCCTCTTGAGGTTTGGACTCAGTTGGAGTACGTCCGGGTTGGTTTTGACTTAAAACCCAACCGGGCCCCTCGGACGAAAAGGCCAATAACTCTCAGACCGGGCGTCCGATCGACGCACCGTCTATCGCATTGAGTTCCTGTTGATGATACAGAACTTTTGGATACATCAACTCCGGACTATGTGTCAGTTGATGTATCAGGCCCTCGGCTCGTGGAGCGAACCCTCCCGAACGAGCTTGCTGTGTGCGGGAACCCTAGAGCTGGCTGCGACTGCAACGACGACGACAACTGTACAGAAATCCTCCATGGATTCGACGGGGATGACTACAACACTCAGCGATCCTACGTGGATCAGTACTACTGATCATGTGTGGGTCAGCGCTCTGCGGTCCTGTGTGGGCCAGCACCTACAGATCCTGTGTGGGTCCGATCCTGTGTGGGTCATTGCGGGGGTTAGTTACCTATCGATCCTGTGTGGGTCAGATCCTGTGTGGGTCATTGCGGGGGTTAGTTACCTATCGATCCTATGTGGTTCAGATCCTGTGTGGGTTATTTGGGGGTTAGTTACCTATCAATCATGTGTGGGTCAGATCTTGTGTAGGTCATTGCGGGGGTTAGTAACTATCGATCTTTTGTGGGTCCGATGGCTTAGATAATTCAGAGGCTATATCTGATCATCTCTATCGTCATACGAAGAAGTATACCTGTGTGAGATGATTCTATACTTGCCTTCCTATGTAGATTACGTTATGCTATCCTGTGTGGCTCGTGTTGTGATTTCCGGTGTGGATGTGATGAAACTCGGGCTCGAAGGTTGGAGCGAACTGGAATTGATGACTTAGGTATATATATGGGCCTATACCTAAGTAGAGTCGGATGTTACTTTGTGATTGTATCTTTCCTTTGTGAACTATCCTTTGTGGATTATGGGAGACCTTCGGGGGTCTCGGGGTCCCTACTGAGTAGCTTATACTCACCCCTGCACGGGCTTTGCCCGCACCACGTTGTGTTGGTTGTAGACGACGGACAGCGCTGATCGTGGTTGAGGCTTGCGGAGCAGGTCAGTACCTGGAGGTGGACCATTGGGCGGGACGTACACGGAGCGGACGGCTGGACCCGAGGAGCTATAGAGGCTATCTGTACCCACCCTTCACGTGGGACTTCCAGTGACGCCTCGAGGCTGTAGCTTTACTTTCAATTGTTATTTTCCCTTTCTAGTTGTACTTTACTTTCAGTTTGGGTTTGTATTCTGGTGCACTTACTTTTCCACACTTACTGTTGAACCCAGTTTTTACTTATTGTTTACTTCTTCTTGATTGCTCTGTGGTGTTTGTTAACTTTACAAAGGAAATGTCTTCCCTTTTTATCGGTAATTACGCCTTGGTGCTAGTCACCAGCCCCTAGCCTATGGAAGGCGGGCTTGGGGTAGTCAGGACACGGGCCCCGAGGATGGGTCGTGACAAATTGGTATCAGAGGAGTTCGGTTCTACCGCAGAACTCAAGACTCTGATCTTTTTCTATGTGAAGCAATAGTATTAAGAGTATTGAGTGTGGTTATCAGTCGAGGGACTCCAGTGTTGGTGCGGCGGCAGACGTATCCGTACACTAGGACCCTGAATTCTGATTTCCGACTTAATGCACGAAAACATTGATTGCATGTGTGTTTCAAGTTTTCATTGTGATTACTTTGTGTCAGCTCACCAAGTATAATGTTTGACCTTGGCACACCTGTTTCTTTTCAGGATGGCCCCACGATGGAAGCCAGCTAGGGTTCCGAGAGTTGTGCATGACGACAACCCACCAAGCGACGAGGCATCGGTACAGGGCCCTTTAACAGTAGTGGTACATGCGATACCTCTACCCGCCAATCCACCGATGCTACCTGCCCCAGCTGCTGACGATGCACGTCGCCTTAGTGCACTGCACGAGTTTCAGCGCCAGCAACCGCCTAGGTTCTGCGGGGAGACGGACCCTTAGGCAGTCGAGGATTGGCTGGAGGCTGTTGTGTGAGTTTTCATGTTAGTGAGGACACCAGCGGACCTCATGGTGATCCTTTTAGCGAGCCTACTGCACGCGGCAGCAGGAAGATGGTGGAGTTTGATGCTCCAGGTGCACGATGAGGCATCTCTCCTCTGGACGGTCTTTGAGAGCCTCTTCCGCTCTGAGTTCGTCCTAACAACCCTCCATGCGGTGCGCATCCAAGAGCTTCTAAAGTTGCGGCAGGGCAGCTTGACGGTCGCCCAGTACTCGGTGAGATTTACCGATCTCTCACGCTACTCGACAGACATGGTACGAGACCCATTCTTCCGAGCCCAGACCTTCGAGCAGGGATTGAGGCAGGAGATCAGGGCATCACTGATCTCCCTCATCATTCTGACATAAGAAGGGGTACTGGAGCGAGCCCTTCTGATCGAGAGCTTCCTTGATGAGCCTAAATCAGCAGTGAGACCTACCGTAGGACGGCACGTAGCGGAGTCTTCTGCAGCAGGCAGTCGATGGATGACTCATGGGTCTAGGAAGACCAGACCCTCAGGTAGACAACCTCAGGACACTAGCTCAGTGGTGCGGGGCACATATCGCGGAGCCAGTCTTTCGAGAGGTAGACAGTGCTACGCATGCGGCAGGAAGGGCAATATGGCTCGTGACTGCCCGACCCGCCATGCCGAGGAGCAGCAGACGATTGAGGGGCCACCCATGCAGAGGCATAGGGTCGACCGTGGCGGTCCGCAGGGAGCAGGCAGACGAGGCAGTGGATTTGGCCGAGTAGCAGGTGGTGGGAGACGCTTTGAGGCTCTACCATCACCACCACCAGGAGGTCCACCCCGACCACTGGGAGCTGGCGGGCAGAGACAGGCACAGCTCTAGGCAGTAGAGGCCTATGTTCACGGCGCGCCCGAGATGATTCGAGGTACTATCTGTGTCTATTCAACCCTTTTTGCAGTTCTTATAGACACAGGAGCGAGTCATTATTTCATATTCGATGCCCTTGTTCGGAGCTCGGGGATTCCAACAGAGCCGTTGGCTCGATCCTTACGGCTAGAGACTCCTACGAGAGCAGACTTGATGATTAAGCACTGGTGCCTGCAGTGTGAGATTACTCTAGGAGGCGAGAGCATCGGCTGAGATCTTCTTGTAGTGGTGTCGAGGCCTTAAGACGTCATCTTGGTCATGGATTGGTTATCTACAGTCCATGCTCAGATTGACTATATTAGGCGCAAGGTGCGATGTGTACGCACCGACGGGAGCAGGTTCGCCTTCACCGGCGAGAAGGGAGCCTTCGTAGCACAGGATGGACTCCCGCAGAGGAGAGGACAACCCATCACACATCAGTTGGCTAGCCTCATCCTAGGAGCAGTTGACGTGCGGAGTCCTGGTTTTCCTACAGTGGTGGATCAGTATGCGGACGTTTTCCCCGACGACGTTCTAGGCCTACATCCTCACAGAGAGGTAGACTTTTATATTGATATTTACCTCGAGACAGCCCTGATATCCACCCAGCATATCGGATGGCTCCCTCCGAGCTCCGAGAGCTACGGGTACAGTTGGAGGACTTGCAGGGAAAGGGATTCATCCGACCCAGTGTTTCACCCTAGGCTTCCCCTACATTGGTCACCAAGAAGGTGGACGGGAGCTTGCAACTTTGTGTCGACTATCGTCCCCTGAACCAGGTGACAGTGAGGAACAAGTATCCGCTACCGAGGATTGATGACCTCTTCGATCAGCTCAAGGGAGCACGGTGGTTCTCAAAGATAGACCTCAGGTCAGGCTATCATCAGCTCAGAGTTCGGGAGGAGGACGTGCAGAAGACGGTCTTAAGATGTCGGTATGGCCACTATGAGTTCTTGGTTATGCCATTCGGTGTAACCAATGCTCCAGAAGTGTTCATGGGCCTCATGAACAGGATCTTTCAGCCACACCTCGATCGATTTGTTGTGGTCTTCATCAACGACATTTTGATATACTCGACCACTGAGGTGGAGCACACCTACCACTTGCGGGTTGTACTAGACACACTCTAAGAGAAACAGCTTTATGGATAACTCTCGAAGTGTCAGTTCTGGATACATGAGGTCCACTTATTGGGACACATCATCTCTGAGGCGGGAGTTGCGGTGGATCCTGTGAAGATTGAGGCAGTGCTAGCTTGGGAGCCACCCAGGAGCGTGACAGAGGTGCGGAGTTTCTTGGGACTAGCTGGATACTACCAAAGATTTGTTCCATACTTCTCCAGAGTTGCGACACCACTCTCAGCTTTGACGAAGAAGGTGAAACCCTTTGTGTGGTCAGACCGATGTTATCAGAGCTTCCAAGAGCTGAGACTGAGATTGACCAGTGCACCTATCATGAGGTTGTCGGAGGAGGTAGTAGGGTATATAGTCTACTGCGATGCATCAGGGACCGGACTCGGGTGTGTCCTAATGCAGTAGTGGGCAGTGATCGCCTATGGATCACGTCAGTTGAGGCCGTATGAGCAGAACTACACTACCCATTACCTGGAGTTAGCATCCGTAGTCTTCACTCTGAATACATAGCGAAAATATCTGATGGGAGAGCGCTTTACAGTATATTCTGACCACTAGAGTCTCAGGTACATCTTCTCGCAGAAGGACCTGAACCTGAGACAGTGGAAATGGCTCGAGTTCCTCAAGGACATTGACTTTGAGACAGTCTATACTCCTGGAAAGGGGAACATGATTACCGATGCTCTCAGCAAGAGGACAGGCATTCAGCTACTTGGGGAGGTGACAGAGCAGCTATCCGCTTTGCAGATATCCTTCGTGGATAGAGATGGAGCAGCCTTTATTCCATCACTCACAGTCACTCCTCCACTACTGCAGTGGTTCAGAGAGGCACAGCGTGGGGACGCTGACTGTGAGACGCGGCGTGCATAAATATCCTCAGGACAGGCACCTGATGGTTTCTCTGTAGGAGGAGAGCATGACTTACTTTTTAGAGGACATACCTTGGTACCAGTTTCTTTATGGGAGGAGGTGCTGAGAGAGTTTCTCACTTCCCCTTTGGTGGTACATCCTGGCGTAGCAAAGATGTACCAGGATCTCAGACGACAGCACTGGTGGTCGGGCATGAAGAAGGTTGTGGCAGAGTTCGTTTGTCGATGCCTCACCTGCCAGTAGGTGAAGGCAGAGCATCAGGTACCAGCAGGCTTGGTACATCCCTTGGATGTCCCGGAGTGGAAGTGGGATGGCATATATATGGACTTCATGACTGGACTTCCACGCACCTCCAGAGGTCACGACTCTATTTGGGTGATTGTCGACCGACTCACCAAGTCGGCTCACTTCTTACCCATCAGAGAGAAGGGCTCAGTGGAGAGCTTGGGACGTCTCTACATTCAGAAGATTGTACGGCTTCATGGTGTGCCATTATCTATCATCTCCGATCGAGATGCTCGCTTTACTTCCCGGCTTTAGAAGGGGTTGCAGGAGGCGTTCGGGACGCAGCTACGTCTGAGCACTGCCGTTCACCCTCAGAAGGATGGTCAGACAAAGAGGACCCTTCAGACTCTCGAGGAAAATCTCCGTGCATGTGTCCTCGACTTTGGTCACAGTTAGGAGGACCACCTACCCTTGGTGGAGTTCGCGTATAACAACAGCTACGACTCCACCATCGGGATGGCACCATACGAGGCGTTGTACGACTGACCATGCAAATCTCCTTTGTGCTGGACAGACCCTGGGGAGTCAGCACTTGTGGGACCAGAGATGGTCCAGGCCACGATAGAGAAGGTCCAGGTCATCCAGGAGCAGATGAGGACAGCTCAGAGCCGGCAGAAGTCTTATGCTGACAGGAGGCGGAGGCTACTAGAGTTCTAGGATGGCAACCACGTCTTCATGCGGGTCTCACCTTGACGTGGATTACGGAGATTTGGCCGAGGCAGCAAGTTATCTCCACGCTTCATCGGACCTTTCTAGGTCCTTAGCAGGATTGGCGAGGTGGCTTATCACCTAGATCTACCACCTCAGTTGCACCGGGTGCACGACGTCTTCCACATATCTCAGCTGAGGAGATACGTGCACGACCCGATGCATATCATTGACCATGGGGAGCTGGACATTGATGATGGGGTGACTTTTGCAGAGGTCTTGGTGGAGATTGAGTATTGACAGGAGCGGGTCCTACGTGGATGGTCGATTCCTCCAGTGTGCATCAGATGGTAGCACATGAACCTCCAGGAGAGCACTTGGGAGCGGGAGGCTCAGATGCATGCTCAGTACCCACATTTCTTTCCCTAGTTTATGATGTATCTTTATGGGGGTGTAAATCCATGAGGTGGGAGTGATGAAAAGACCCGAAAAATTCATGGAAATTTTTTTTCTTAATTTTCTTGGGAATTTTACAAGAACACAGTTTCGGACGGCACCTAATTTCGAGGCCCGGTGTGCCCAGAATCTTTTTCTGAAGTTTAGCTCATGTACGTTCAGTGAACGAACGAGCGGGTTTTTCTAACATTTGAACCGGTTCTTGGAATCAAATTCTGAGGGCACCGATGGAATCGCAGCATCGGTATTTACTTAGAAACATCTTTTCCGGAGTTGCGTTTTCTCAGGAGTGGTTTTTAATTTTTGGGGTTAAGTTAAGAAATAAAATAAAAGTGGTACAACCGATTTTTATTTTATTTTTCTTAACTTATGTTAAGTGGATGATGTGGGACCCACAATATCCTACCCACTTGGTAGGATATTTGTGAGGTGGGGCCCACATGATCCCCACTGTTTCTTTTCTTCTAAGTAACGCACCCGCACCCCCCCTTTTTAATGAAGTCAACTCTTGCGTTTAATCTGGATATTAAACGCCTCATTAATTGGGCGGTTTTTAACTCCACAATTAATTGTTCATTTTGTTTCATTTTGAAATTCAAACATTGGCTTGTGCGTTTATAAAATAAGAGAAATATTATTTTATTTGGGTTGGATCTTGTTGCGTGGAGAGGATTTGGAGAAAATCCTTCTTCTTCGAAGAAGAACGCGGAGAACACGAAGAACGCGAAGAACGCCGGATCCTCAGAGATCGACGACGCGATGCTTCTTCCGTAACGTTCCTTCTTCCGCGATGCTTCTTCCGCGATGCCATCTTCCGCAATGGTTATTTTTGCGACGAATCCTCGCTCATCAAATTAGAAGAGGTAGAGATTTATTTTAATTGTTGTTCGTGAATTCTTATGTTTCCTTTCTTCTTTTCTATTTGAGCCACCTCTTACCGCAATAACGGGAGGGGGTCGGACTGCACGAACACGGTCGACCCTCCTATCCCTTTTGGTTGATTGATATTGTTGCGGCATGAGCAAGGCAACGCGGTGCCGAAGCACCGCGCGGGAATTATTAAGGAAAGGGGGAGAAGCACAGCGCCGTCGCGCCGTGCCGTTGAAGACGAACCAAAGACGCGGCGCCGTTGTGCCGCATCGTGGAAGACGAACCAAAGAGGCGGCGCTGCCGCGCCGCACTGCTGAGGATGAACCAGAGACGTTGTGTCGTTGCGCAACGCCGGAGAACCACAAAAGCACCCCGGCCGGAGCGGGGTCGTGACTGAGGGGCGCGGCGCCGTCGCGCTGCGCCGGACAAACCAAGGCTGCGGCCGGTTCCGGGCCACCGACGTCAAAACAGAGGGACCGGCCCTTGCCGGTCCCGTGGTGGCAGCAACCGGCCGGCCAGAGTGGGCCTTCCAGTCAGAGGAAAACCAGGGGTTCGTAACCCCCGGTCGGCCAGCAGGCGCGGCCACCCACATGGGGGCCGCGGGTTCTCAACGCGGGGGGCAGCGCACCCCCACTTCACCGCTCGGCCGTTACGGCCGAGCCGCCGGGCCGCAGGCCGCGCCAGCGCGCCAGGCCGGACTGCCTGGGTTGGGCCAGGCCGGGCCGGGCTGGGCCGAACCCGGACCCGGTTCGGGTCAACCCGGTTCAGGCCGACCCTGTGGGTATCGGGCTGGGTCGGACCAGGCCCGAACCCCCTAATACCGAACCTCTTTCGGTCTGTTTCCCATAACTTGAGCTACGGATCTCCGATCGATGCACCTTCAGTTGAGTAGAGATATTTGGATCGAGTTGGTCCTTTCTTTATATTACACTCAAGGTTTCGGAGTACTTTAGGATCGGTTGGGTTGGTTCGTACACAAAACCAACCGGGCCCTCGGAGTGGAAACACTTATAACTTGAGCTTCGGACGTCCGATTGACATGTCGTCGACTTTGTTGGATTCCTCTAAGTGAGACGGACCTTTTGGCTTACTCTGCTCGAGGTTTGGATGCAGTTGGAGTACGACCGGGTTGGTTTTGACTTAAAAACCAACCGGGCCCCTCGGACGAAAAAGACAATAACTCTCAGACCAGGCATCTGATCGACGTGTCGTCTATCGCGTTGAGTTCCTGTTGACGATACGGAACTTTTGGATACATAAACTTTGGAATATGTGTCAGTTGATGTATCATCCCCTTGGCTCATGGAGCGGAACCTCCTGAACGAGCTTGTTGTGTGCAGGAACCCTAGAGATGGCTGCGACTGCGACGACGACGATGACTGTACAGAAATCCTCTGTGCATTCGACGACGACGACTTCAACACTCATAGATCCTACGTGGATCAGTGCTACCGATCCTGTGTGGGTCAGTGCTCAGCATTCCTGTGTGGGCCAGCACCTACAGATCCTGTGTGTGTCCGATCCTGTGTGGGTCATTGCGGGGGTTAGTTACCGATCGATCCTGTGTGGGTCATTGCGGGGGTTAGTTAGCCATCGATCTTGTGTGGGTCAGATCTTGTGTGGGTCATTGCGGGGGTTAGTTACCCATCGATCTTGTGTGGGTCAGATCTTGTATAGGTCATTGCAGGGGTTAGTACCTATCGATCCTTTGTGGGTCCGACGGCTTAGATGAATCAGTGGCTATATCTGATCATCTCTATCATCATACGAAGAAGTATACCCGTGTGAGCTGAATCTTGGATTGCTTTCCTATGTGGATTATGTTATGCTATCCTGTGTGGATCGAGTTGTGATTTCCTGTGTGGATGTGATCGAACATGGGCTCGGAGGTTGGAGCGAACTGAAATTGATGACTTAGGTATATGTATGGGCATATACCTAAGTAGATTCGGATGTTACTTTGTGATTGTATCTTTCCTTTGTGGATTATCCGTTGTGGATTCTAAGAGACCTTCGGGGGTCTCGGGGTCCCTACTGAGTAGCTTATACACACCTCTGCACGGGTTCTACCCGCACCATGTTGTGTTGGTTGCAGACGACGGACAACGCTGATCCTAGTTGAGGCTTGCGGAGCAGGTCGGTACCTAGAGGTGGACCATTGGGCGGGACGTACACGGAGCGGACGGCTGGACCCGAGGAGCTGTGGAGGCTATCTGTACCCACCCTTCAGGTGGGACTTCCAGTTACGGCTCGATTCTACGGCTTTACATTAAATTGATGTTTTCCCTTTCTAGTTGTACTCTACTTTCAGTTTGGGTTTGTATTCTGGCCCACTTACATTTCCGCACATACTGTTGTACCCAGTTTTTAATTAGTGTTTACTTCTTCTTGCTTTCTTTGTGGTATTTGTTTAATTTAAAAAGGAAATGCATTCCGTTTTTATCGGGAATTGCGCCTTGGTGTTAGTCATAAGCCCCTGTCTTATGGAAGGCAGGCATGTGGTAGTCATGGCACGGGCCCCGAGGACGGTTCGTGACATGGGACCCCAAATATCATCATCCATACATTTTTGCGCCAATTGAAAATAAACATTCATGTTATCATAAAGAACTCAACAAAATAAAATGGGTTTAAAATACTTTTAAAATAGAATAAATTAACATAATTATTCAATATTTCATTAATAATCATAACATGATAAACCCACATAAAATAAATTTTTCCAAAAACATGTCCAGTAACATTATAGCTAAATACCCTTCAATGAAAATAATAAATTATAAGGTATATACACCTTATAAATAAAGGTCCTATGGATAAGAAAATAATTTTCCCCAATCAATCGATGTATGGAAACAAGATTAACACTCTTAAATTAGATAAATGAAAAACATTCTATTCACAAAGAAATGAATTAGAATAATTGTTATTTCAATTCATGATAGAAGGTAAGGAAATTCAAAGGTAGTGATAGATAATATCCATGATAGAAAATAGCGTTACATAATCCATCTAGATAATAAATTTGGTTGGTAACATTTAAATAATATCCTTCATCAAGAATAATATATGTCAGATGAAATGAATAATTTAAAATTCCTTTTTGGGATATTATTTGAAAACATAATTTGGAAATTAGAAATAACAATGATCTTTTGAAATAATTTAAAATGAAAAATTTTATAAATATATGAGAAAAGTAATTTCATTAATAAATCAATAAAATATTGAGATAAATATTCATATAAAGATATTAAGGTGGTAAAAGGATTTGTTCACATGAAAAATGTTAAAAGGTGATTATTTTCTCACATTGATGAAAAAATCCCATACGAACAACATTAAAAATACCTATAAAACTTTCAAGGAAAAAAAAGTAGTTTAAATTCACCTTAATTAATTATTTATGTCTAAATATGGACATTAAAAACATCCAATGATTGTGGACATGGAAGAAGGGTGGTTTTATACTAAGAATATAATATTGTGTATATTACATTAAAACATGTAAATAATGATCCACGAGTGAAAATAAAATAGTGAGAATACGTATAAAATTCTAAATTATTTAAAGGATGTGAAAATAAAGTGGGGATTTATAGAGGGAGAGAATACAAATTCCTTGAATGGGATAACTTCAAAAAACAACACCGATTTGAAATAAAAAATGATGTATAAACCCTTATGGTGATGGTAAAATAGTATTTAAAAGAATATAAGAGGTTATAGTAACACCCTAGTCTAAGAATAACTATACTAGTGCCTCGAGCTGATTTACCACATGACTTAAAATGTGCTTTCCTATATGCCAGAGCCAGTTGACTATAAACATTAGTATAATGAGGAATGTGGGAAGACTGTACCATCTTTATTAGATTAAAAACATAGCATAATTAATGAAATGTGATAAAAATTAAAAATTAAAAATAACTATGAATCGCATATTTAAATCCCAATATAGAGTAAATTCCCACAAACTAATATAGTAAATATTCAATGTCATGTCATGATATGTAATGTTTTAAAAGAATACTAAAAATAAAAAAAACTCAAAATCCCAAAATTGGACCCCAACATCAAGGTCGAATCCCATCATCCATGCTCCATCCTATGTCAATCATCTTTTACTAGTCCCTTTGTTGTGACCTGAACTATTATAAATGAAATTTTATTTTTTGATGCATAATTTTTGTATGTAATGTAGTTATGGAAAACACATGGACTAATATAGTTATATCAAATTCAAAAGATCATTAATAATCATAATAATTTTTAATATTGTTGTTTTATAGTGACCTATATGATTAGTATATTAATGGTTGATAAAGTACAACTTAAATAGATGGAAGAAGTGATGACCTCAACCCGTACAATCATTGCATATAAATCCAATTTTTCGGAGAATTCAATGGACATAGAATCACTACGATTTTCCATTGACCTAACATATGCTATAGTTCTACAACTAAATCATGATAAAAATAGTTTTTCAGATAATTTCAATATTGTCATGATCACAACCCAAACCATGTTTGCCAAACCACCCCAAAAAGGTGTCTCCATCACACACCATACCCTTAGCACGTATTCTGGTGTAATAATGGGCTATATATAAAGTCAGAATATTTTATTTTCACTTTTTAATAAAATAATTTTTATATTTACCCATTTTAATTATTAATTTATATATAAAATTATAAATGAGATGATGAGAATTAGATTTTGTTATGTAAAAAAATAATATTTTGGAAAAATATATAACTTCAATTAGAAATTTCTTTCAATATATTAATTTATTTTGAAATAAATATAATTTGTATATTATATAATTTTTAAAGAATAAATATTTATTTAAAAATGGAAATATAATTTTATTAAGTCCAATGAAATTGTTATAAGTATCATAAAACTGTTATTATAAAAACTGCATTTTTTAATAAAAATATCTCATGATTAAAAAGTGTAAATTCTCATATATAGAATATTATTTTGATAAAATAAATATTATTTTTGGAAAAATACCATAAAATTTATCCAATAGGTATTTTTTCATCATTTTCTAGGATATTTTAATTTTCATGTAAAAGTTAAATACGATATAAATATATGGTATGCATTTTGGAATCATAATGACCCAAAAGTGATGTAATTTTTTCTATAAAAGAAATAAAAGAACAAAAATATAATTACCTTTAAAATAATGTTTTTTTTAATTTATTTTGATTAATTTTATAAATCCATAATGTATCCTCTAATATCTATATTATATTTTATGGTTTTTAGATCAATTCAGTATGAACATGAATTACTTCTCCATCACCAAGGGTATTTTATTAGCTATTTTATTTATTATCCTTATTAAATAGTTACAACCACAAATATTTGGACTAAATAATGGTAAAAACCCATGGGATAGTTTTTTTATTGATTACAATATAATATAGAGTCCAAAACCTAAGTGATGAAATTAATTATGAATTCCCCTAACTTTTGATAAAAAAACAACCCAACCATCCATTACTATTAAATTAAAACTATTGGTGCCAGAATGTTTTATTACATTCCCTCTCTATATCCCTTATAAGGTTCTCCCAAAATCTAAATAATATCCTCCCAAGGTTTGTAAATCACCCTCTCATGGTTAGGGGTCAACTACTTCTCTTATTTATTCATGCCCCTTATTTATGTAATGCATTTTGATTTACAATTGTTCATGATGAGATATGATTATACATATCCCAATTACATTCCATTATATTACCATGTAATAATAGGCCCCTTTCACCATCATTCAGTCCTTATATGAATATTTTTATAAAACATTTATGCTTCCAAAATTTTCCAATGATTTTCTATGTAAAATATTTTGGTAGTGAATACCCATATCCCTTTATTCTCAAGGGTATTAATCTAGTTGTGTATAACCTTAACTGTATGGGTATTTACATGTATGTAACCCACACTCATTAATTTTGGAATTAAAATTTATTAAATATAGCCTTATTTTTGTATGATCTACATGGAATACTTATTCATGTACTTGATATGAATGTTATGGGTGGGATTGAAATTATATAGCACTCCAATGTAGTGATTAATGTGTCTATCTCAAAATATGACATGTTTGGTCTAGGGGAGGATATCCTATGCACAATATTTTATTATGTATTGGTAGTCATCATTGAATTATGATTATGATGTCATGTTTTATGTTCTTTCTATATTATTATGTTTCCTTGATGTTGCTAGGTTATATCATTCCTCATTGTTCAATATTTTGATTCTAATCACTTATATGTATTTCTTATATTCATATAAAATCAAATGTTTCAATTTCATCATGTTATTATTTTATTATTCCCTTACTGGGATTTATATTGCAGCTCTTTCTTATGTATGTCTCCAAGTTATCAAATGCAATTTTTTATTATCCATCGTATATAAGTGCATGTTAGAGATTTTTTAAATAATGTGTTTTTTTATTTTTCATTTTTTCCTATGTACCTAATTAAAAAAACAAACTAGGCCTCATAAACATATGGGTTTGTATTAATTGTATCTTTATGTAATAAATTATAAAAAAAAGTGTATCAAAAATATGGGTCTTCATAGATGGCATTATAGAAAAGTTATGTTATTTTTGGGAATTAGTATTAAAAAAAACTAGTGGAAGCATTAGGGATAATACTAAACATAGGAAAACATTTCTAAATTTTTATAAAATATATATTTAGATGATTAAGAGAAAATAATTCCCGGTCTGGATACTACAAGAGGATGTCGCCATAGAATAGTTATACCTAGGGGTAATAACCCTTAAAAGGGTGCATTAAGTTGGACTTGATCATCACCTGGTGTATAAAAATGGGTCTTCAAACACACATATTTTGGCACTCCCAAGGGTTATAATTTAGTAAATTTAAAATCTATTTATGAACCATTATTAAGGGAATAAAATTACAAAAATATTTAATAGTAGGAAACAGATCATGGATAAAATATTTTGAAGCATAGAAATTCTTAGGTTAAGTAATATTTTTCATTTATTAGTTATCCATATAATGTTCATGGTCCCCCATTTATGTGTCTAATAGTTTAAAAATACCGATCCCAAATTTTCAATTTATTCTAGCTAATAGATAAAAATATGATCGACTGGGTCAATATCCATTATGAGGGACAATGTGATTATTTTATGAATGATATTCTCATCCTGATGGAAGTTGGAATGGAGAAATTTATGGAAAAAACATTCTCAATTGAATCATGTTTTGAACTCAGAACTGAATCATGAGGAATATCCAAACCCCCTTACGAATGAACAAGTTTCAAGTGCGGTCTTGATTTGATAGAGGCCTCTGAATTTCAGTGGATATTCTAATCCAATAATCTTGGATAAATGGATCAACTTGATTAAAAATATCTTATCTATACATAATTTGTTTGAGAAAGAGAATTTCATTCCAGGTTTTTATCATATAGTGGGAGATTCAGATCAATATTTGGTTTTGTTCAAAACAACAAAGCTCAATGGGGGAGATTGAAGATTTGGGGTGGAAGGAATTCTAGAAAGAAATTGATAAATATTTTCCTCACACTCTATAACATAAAATGGTGAAGGATTTCCTAATCCTTAAGAAAATGGATGAAAAATCCATCAGGATGAATGAAGGGATCTTCACAAGACATGACCAATATACCTCCATCATTTTTATTCACCCAATAGTAATGTTTACCACTTATATAGTAGGAAAAAACAAAGTCTATGAAAAGTCTTATCCATTCATGACTTTGATAACATGGAGGAAATTTTATGTTGTGCCATCAAAGTTGAAATGGTGATCATAGAATCTGAAGGTTCTCTTGGTGATTAGAATCAGAAAATAGATTTTAATTCTGGCTGTATAATTGAAAAATATACGGGTTTAAAAGATATATATCATCCAACTTGTCAAAATTCTTGGAAGAAACATCCCAATAATTTCATTAAGTGTTCAAGGAAATGATTTAGGTGAAGGAATGAAGGGTAACTAGCTTGAAATTTCCAATGGGAGAAACTCACCAATTTTATGGAATAATTAAATGCTCTATTCAATTATCATCCTATTTTATAGAGTTTAAACTACAAGAAACGAGGACATTGTGTGAATAAATTCACTAATTTAAGGGATTTTTATGATAACTGATACTAAAAACCTCTATGACTTAGAGAGAAAGGGAGATATTTTTCCATCATTATTGCAGTGGTGCATCCTGAAAACTAAGTGGAGATAGGTACACTAGATATTCATTCAATGAGAGATAACATACTATTTGATTCTAGTTCTAAAATTTCTTTTATGTTATGCATGTTTAGTATTACCATTCTAACACCACCTCAATCATGAAATTCATATTATCATTGAAAATAGAAAATGGGGGAATTATTTCATCCTAGGTATATAACTCATCCTCTATCCATATTTTTGGGATGAACTTCCCAATTAACATTTTGATACCCACATTATAAGAATATGATGTTATTTTGGGTAGGTATTGGCATTCCTTGTATAGAGACAAAATAATTTACCAAGAGAAGGAAATTTCCACCTGTATAAAAAATCATCTTCTAATTCAATACATGTGAAAGGAGGACGATAAAAATCCTTTGGTATCATCTTCTAAAGCATGGATATTATTTCCTTATGATCATGAATATGTTGATAAAACAATTTATAATAAGGAGAATATCATCTTTAATGAAATTCCCATTACATGGGAATGTGTTGATGTGTTTCCTAAAGAATTTCATGGTTTTCCTCAAATACGTGAGGTTGAGTTCTCAATTGAGCTTATACCTAGATATTTTCTAATATCTAATACTCAATATAGAATGGATACTATTTTACAATAATAATTAATGAGGAAACTATAGTAGAATCTTTATAAAGGGTTTATATAACCTAGTTCTTCATTGTGGGGTGAAAAGTTATTTTTGTTAAGAAGAATGATTCAATGTGTATCTTTATTGATTATTATTAGATCAACAATATCACAATAAAGAACATGTATCATCTTCCATGCATAAATGAATTTTTTGATCAGCTACATGGAACCCAATACTTCTCCAAGGTGGATCTTTGTTTGGGATATTATAAAGTAAAGGTGTAAAAAGAGCATCTCCACAAGTATACTTTTAATATATTGTATGGGCACTACGATTTCATAGTGATTCCAACTTGACTCACTAATGATCTAGATGTCTTCATGTAATTTATGTAGAATGTTTGTAAGGATTACATTGAAACAAATTAGTCTTTATAGATGGTATTTTTGTATAATCCAAAAGATAGGATGAACATGTTGATAATTTGAATGTCATACAAATGTATATTTATGAGGAAGAGTTATTTGATAAGTAGAGTAATTATGAGTTATGAATATAGAAATTAATATTCATACAGAATTTTATCACCATTAAATAAATATTTTTGGATCCTTCAGAAACTATGTAAATTGAATTATAGAAAATACCAAAATTTATAATGAAAATCCCTAGTTTTTTAGAATAGTGGGGAACCATCTTCGATTTATGAGAATGTTTACATAATTTCATTTCACATTAACCAAGATGACTCAGAAGGGAATCAAGTTTTTGTAGACTAATGAATTCCAAGAGATATTTATGCATTTTAAAAAGTGGCTAATCATTTCACTTATTATCACATTAGCTACCAGTGGGGAAGTATTTTTTGTCTATAATTATTCATCTAAAAATTGGTTGGGTTGTGTACTAATGAATGATGAAAAAGTGATGACATATGATGTTATCCAATTAAAGAACCATGAGATGAACTACCCAATTTATCATCATGAATTAGCTTCAATGATCTTCATATAAAATATTTTTCAACAATTTCTCTAGAGGGAGAAGTGTGACATATAGACGAATCATCAAATCCTTATATATATATTCACACAAAAGGAGCCCAATATATTCCAATGAAGGTTGTTATATATTATTAAATATTATTATTTTTTAATCCTTTTCCATAATGTAAATGAAAGACTGTTGAATATTTTATGAGTATAAGGGATCCTATAACCCTATTCAATACGATATTTTTAAGGGATATAATCTTCTTGGACAAATAAAGGATAAAAATGGGAATAATAAAAGAATATTTATCCTACCTTTATCAAATAACATATCAATCATCTATTTTTGTGAGTATCAAGGAGGCCCATAAAGATGATGAGGTTCAATAAAAAATGATAGTGAATATTTTGGAGATTAACATTGATAAAGATGGAGTTATAAGGATTGGGACCTGGATATGAATCCCATCAAAACCAGAACTGAAGAGGGGACTTCTGGATGATTTACATAGCTCATCCATCTCTATTCATCTAGGAATCACTTATATGTATAAATGCATTAATCAAAACATCTAGTGGTTTGACATAAAGAGTGAGATTGAAAAGTTTGTATCTTGATGCTTGGTATAAAAAAATTCATCTCATAATGAATTAACACTTATGCTATGATATATCAATTTCACATACCAATTTAGAAATGGGAAAAATTTACCATTGATTTTGTCATAGGGCTCTAAAGGACACCTAGAGGTAATAAAACCATATGCATGGTGGTATATTTCCTTTCCTTTTTAGTACTTTTCATTGCTATCATGAAATATTTCTCTCCTAAAATACTCACCAATACATACATAATAGAAGTGGTGAGACAACCTGGAGTTCTACTCTCTATTTTATATGATCGAGATCTGATGTCTAAATCTTGTTTTTGGAGAAGCGTTCAGAAAGTGTTGGATATATAATTGAGATTTGACACAATTTATCAACCTCATATGGATGGTTATTATATGAAAGAACCATCCAAACTCTAGAAAATATATTGAGATATTATTAAATGGATTTACAAGGATGTTGGGATCAACATCTTCCCATAGTGGAGTTCTCAAATAAAAATAGTTTCGATTCTATAAATCAAATGTTACCATATAAAGATCTAAATGTTAAGAAGTATCATACTCAATCATTTTGGGATTAGTTAGACAGTTCAAGCTGATGGGGCCCTATATATTCCAAGACATGACAGAGAAGGGGGAAATTATTTAGTGATTATAAAATATGGGCAAAGTGAAAAACAAATAGTTGCATATATTTATTATCAAAACCTGAAGTTTGAGGTTAGAGATAATTTATTCTGTTGTATATCACCATGAAATAATGAATTTATGTTTGAGAACAAGGGGAATTTTATTCCATGATACATCATCCCCTTTGATATTATTTATCACATCCAATATGTTGCCTATCGACTAGAACTCCCACATAACATATCGTAAGTACAAGATGTGTTCCATGTATCCCTCTTGAGGATGTACATACCATACCCCTCACATGTAATGAATCTGTAGGTAGCACCATTGGATAATGATATTTTATATGATAAGTAGCCAGGGAACATCTTAGATCTTAGAGACCAATTACTATGAAACAGGACAACTCACCTAGTCAAAGTGTTGCGGTGGAACCACATGTTTAAAGAAGAACCCGGGGAACAAAAAGAGGCGATGAAATATAAATACCTTCTTTTGTTTTAGTGTATGAAATTATAATTTTTAGTGATATATTTCTGAAGTGGAAAAGAATGTAACAAACTAATCATTTATAAATTTAATTCCCCTATACATTGAATAAATTCATTATCAAATAACGTAGATATAAGAAACATGTTCACTACTTTGGTAATGTTTGATTGAATAGATGGATAATCATGACAATCCATGATATTTTAAATGTTGTATAGTTACTTATAAGATTATTATAAAAATTCTTGATAAAGATCAACTGTCATAGAAAAAATAATTTATGTCCTCAGCCAGTGAGATGATACTCTATGAATCCCATCTATTGGAGCTTTTGAGGAAAATAAAATCACTGATCATTTTCCTTGATCAATCCGTTTTCAAGATTCAACAACTAATGAAAGATATATATTTCATATGTGAGAATTTCAAGATTTTAGAGATCACGACCCAAACCATGTTTGTTGAACCACCCCATGAAAGTGTCACCATCACACACCTTACCCTTATAGCATACTCTAGGTGTAATAAGTGATTATGTATCAGGACCAAAATTTTTATTTTATTTTTTTATGAAAATAATTATTAAGTATATCCCTTGTCATTATTACATTATATATAAGAGTACATATAATATTAAGAAATTTATATTTTGATAAGAAAAATAAAAAAAGATGTATTTTTTGAAAATATATGGATTTAATTAAAACACATTTTTTAAATAAATTCAACAATTTTGAAATAAATATTTTTTTCATAAAATATTGAAATTAAATAATATTTATTTATATAAAAATGATATTATAATTTAATTAAGTCTAATGAAATCATTATAAGAATAAGAAAACTTTTATTTACAAAAAACTGTATTGTTTAATAAATAGATATTTCCATTTAAAATTGTAAATTATTATATCAATGGAATTATAGTGATAAAATAAATATTAATTTTTGGAATCATCACATCAAAAATTATCCAACATCAATTTTTTCATAATTATTTGATAAAATTTCATTTTGGAATTAAATTGAATACGGTATAAATATAAAGTCTGTATTATGAAATCATAATGAAAAAAAAGTGATATTATATACTCCATTAATGGTATCTATGACTAAATATATATTTCCCCTTTAAACTAATGTGTTTTTGAAGTAATTTGATTAATTTAATAATGAATCCATTAAAATATATAATATGTTTTAATTTTTTAAATTCAATTCATTATAGGCATGCCAAATATTTGTGTAGTGAATTCCCATCTCCATTTCCACCCAACGTTATCCACCGAGTTTAATCTAAACCTCATTGATTGGGTATTTTCATGAATTTAACCCACACTAATTAAACACTGGGTTAAAATTGATTAAATACATTCTTATTTTGTATGATCTATGTGGCACACTTATGCATGTACATGATATAAAACTTTTGGATGGGATTGAAATTATATAGCACTAAAATTCATTGGGTAATGTTTTATCTCATGTGAGACCATTTATGGTGCCTGAGAGGTTATGCTAAGAAAATTATTTTTTGATTTCAAAGCTATTATCCTTGACTTAGGATTATAATTCCATTTTTTATTATGTTTACACATTCTTATGTTTACTTGATGTTATCATGTTTTATCATGCCACATTATTCATGATTATTATTCTCTCCCATTTTAGGTCCTTTTGAAAATCCCACTAATTCAATTGTATTACTTTCATCATGTTATTGTGTGATTATTACCTTAATAGGATTCATAGCTCACCCATTTCTTATGTACATACCCAGGTTATCCAATGTAGTTTTAGAATATCCATGGAATATAAGGACATTTTATAGAATTTTTTTTAAAAAGTTATTTTTTAAAGATTTCATGTTATGCACCTAATAACCCATAGATACACGACCTCACAATATTTCAAGGTTATATTAACTAAATATTTATATAATAAATCATTAAATAATGTGTATTAAAATAATGGTTTTCATACACTTTCCCTTATCCAAAACTGAAACCATGAATCCTACCCAGGAACCATTAGTAGCCCAAGAAAGGTTATAGTATAACTCAATTGGCCACCAAAAATGGTGTCTAAATATATTATAGTATAATAATAGTAACAATGTATGAAGAACAAAAAGGGAACAATTAAAAATTTAAATTAATGAAACATGATTCTCAACATCACTTATCAATCATAAGTGTTAAACAGTTTAATTAAAAAGAATACAATTATTAATCATTCCAAACATGGATTAAAAAGAGAATTGAATGAATTTCCATTAATATATAAATGAACTTATTACCTGATTTTTCATTTTGGCACCCTAACCATGATTAAGGATTGAAATTTCTATCATATCAAGTCAAGATGTCGAGTATTATGTCAATAAATTCTTTTTTAAGGATATGGAACAATATGTCCAGTATCCATTTGCATGGGTTGGAACCATCATTTCCATCATCAATAAATATTTCATCATTACATAATTCTCAAGTTCTAACATACATTAATTTTTCATATTGGGTTTACCCATTACAACATTCACTTATTACCATGGTATCATATAGTCAACTTCAGTGGCATAATTCCATACTTAAACCATTTATTCATTTAACACAATAATTAAATGTTCCCATAATAATTTAATAACTTGAACATGCCCCATTTTCCATTTCCCAATAATTCTTCTTATCATTTCATTACACATTTACTTTCAATGATAATCGTAATGTACCATTAAGTCATGTTAACATGAGAAAACAATTACAACTATTTTAATATCTTTATCCCTATGATTCATCATTTACAAAATCATTTAACCATTTCAATGGGATTGGAACACCCCCTAGGCAGCTGTATGCTCTTTCTCAAAATCATTCATAGACCCTAAGGGGTACGAGAAGGGTAACACACATCAATAAAAATCGAAAATTACATTTCTTATTCAAGAACACTAAATTGTATCACGTCGGTTTATTGGAAAAACCACATGCACAATGATAAAATAAATACTATGGAAAAAATATTATACACCACCAACCTTATGCTTGTAGACAATCACTCATCAAACCTTTTTACATCATTCAAGATAAAATGGAATCATACACCAAAGTGAATATCTCCCTTGAAAAAGGGTCCAGGTTATTCAAAATAGAAGAAATAACTAACCAAATAAATTCTCATAAAATAGAAGGAAATAGAGTTAAATACTTACTTGAGGAGTCATGTTTCACTAAATGGAAACTCAAATGACGAAGAATAGAAGGAGGAATACACATGGAGGAGTTCGGTGGTTTTGTATTTTCCTGTAGGTTGATGGGATAAAATGGGGGTGAAAATACGATTCTATTATGTAATGATCTAGAATAAAAATGGTTAATTTACCCATTATAATGAGATTTATGGTTTTTCCACATATTTTTCTAAGCCCTTCACCAACTATAAAGTCCCCTCTATCCAAAGGAAAACTATGTTGCATTTCTTACTAGGGAGACCACATAGCTTTCCAAACCATGTGAAGGCCACAAGAATGGTTCTGTAAAATATTTAACGGTTTAGAAGGGCCCCATGCATAGTTTTAAAATCATGCTTCCCTTTATATAGGGGGGATTTTATGGTGAGTGGTTATTACTAACCAAGAACCAATAATGTGCCATGAATTATATGGCCCCTTTTCCCCATATTTCATGTCCCGAACCCCTGTGACACTCCCAATACCCTTCCTACTCATATGAGGTATTTCATTAACCATTTACAAATGATTATAACCAAAATTAAAAAAATAAACCTTAAACGGGTTAGGAACTAAAAAAATCCCCACCTTATAATAGATCATCCTCGATCTAATCACCCAATTAAATCTAAGACTACAAGGAAAAAAGATCAATCCACGGGGCATGTAAATTATCCTCCCACTCCCTAGTTTTATCCTGAACATATCCATGATTCCATATCCCTTAGACCAAAGACATGTTATTTCCCAAAACAATTTTATCACTATGATCCAAAATAGGAATCAGAAGATCCATAAATGACACATCAACCTCAAGTAAAAAATCATCCACATCAGTCACATGAAAAGGATTGTGGTTATGCTACCAATATTGTGAAACATGTAAAACGTTTTTCATTTCTCCATACCACATAGGATATCCAATGGATATTATTTCAATATGAAACTCTAAAAAATCTCAAATATCATGACAAATATATGCCCCTAGTTTCATTATTTTCTAATCCAATGGTGATACACCCTCAGCAACACATGTAGGGACACATAATCATCCACTATAAACTCAACAGATGTATGATGTCGGTCAATGTATGAATTCAGCCTACTCTAAGATATATCCATATACATTTAGATAAACTAAACCTTATTTGACATATTATACATGATATTATTGCCCAAAAACTCTAACTCCCCAACATCCATCCAACATATAAGTGATCTAAAAAGCCTACTATAAAACTCCTCATAAGACACCATTTAGATAGTAACCTGATAACTCTTGGTATAGGTGATCTTGAAAAGATCTAGGTGCTTCTCTTAAGTTCTACAAAAATATAGCACAAATTCACTCATTAATTCCTCTTATACATTTATAGTAACATGCTGTGATTTTTAAATGAAACACTATGTTCAATATCATATAAGATATGCCACATCAAGCTTAAACAAACTATACAATCTTATTAGTTAAATGTGACTGTTATAATCTATCCATTAAATAGGAATTTAAGAACAATATTAATGAAATTGTGAAACATATAATGGAAATAATAATAGATAAATTATAAATTAATTCTTATTAAAATAATCACATTTTTTTAGTAAATTCATTATTTTCTTTAAAAATACACTTTCTTCAAAAACAATTCTTGCATTTTATGAATGAATATTATAATTATATTATGAAAATTTTAAAAAATTAATTAAATAAAATAAATGTTCATTTTCTAATCTGATTGTCATGTTTTACTTTGAGTAAACATTTTGGATTTTCTTTGAAAATATTTGGTTTTCAGTGAATAGTGAAAAATAATATTTTTTTTAAAATGTCAATTTTTTTTCAGTTTATCAAAAATTATAAAAGTCACATTATGTTTTTGATATGGTAAAATAATAATTATGTAGTTATATTTCATCCAAATTAATGATTTTTAGTTAGTTTTATATTTTATTTTCAAATAACATTATTCTTGGGTTTAGAAACATGAATTTTCTAAAAACTATATTAAATTACAAAAAATTTCCTCTTTTTTATTAATTAGAATATGGAATTTATTAACTAATTTTTGTAGATTATATATTAGTAATTATAAATTTAGTTTCATACAATCATTATTATTAATCATAGTGTTCCTTTAAAATCACATTTTCATGAAAAATACACTTCTTGAGGTGCCATTTTTTATCACTTATGTGGGTTTGGATTCAAGTTTAAATTTTCCAATTATATGAATTGAATTTAGAAAAATGGATTACATATATTTAATCTTAAGTTAAAAATTATTCAGTCATTTCCTCTTCAATTTTAGACATAAAAATTTATCATGGTAAAAAAAGATTTACCGCAGTATAGGTAAAATAACGAAACGAGTTAAAGTTAGAAGGTAAAAGCCTAAAATACCTAAAAAAATATTAAATGGGATTTTGATGTGTTTATGAACCATTAAAATTATTTTAATCATTAATTATAAATTTATTTCTTTTTAATTAATTCCACCCAAATTTGGTTGTCTTTAAATATAAAATAATTATTTTTTAATCACTTAAAACCACCCCTACTCATGTAAAAATACCAATCCTCACCAACACATATCTCCTAAAAATACTTTAAGCTCATAAAATCTCTTATAACACCTCTATTTTTCAATCTCAAAGCATACATGTGCTTTTGGTCTCACTCAAATACCATGTCAAAGGCCTTTAAGGGAACCTTTAAAGAGGTGATATTCAAGAAGTAAATTTCTCAAACCACCACTCTAAATTTCCTTTATTCTTCTAAATTATCCTTAACTATATCTTATATAAAGGATTAAAAAATATATTATCATGTATATATATTAATTTTATATTTATAATGTAATATTTTATTTCCATCACTTTTATTATATAATATTATAAAAATAAACAAACCATTGTCGAAATAAGGGCGGTTAATCATCTTTGTGAATAATGATTTTATTTGTTTTTCATTACCACATTCAAGTATGGAAATAAAAGAATAATTATGGTTGAATGAGGTTTTAATATGTATATTATGACATATTTCATTTTATGGAACTAATTTATACATATAATAATAAATAAAACGAATCTTGTTTGTGATGTTCATAAAAACCCCCAAACTAAACTAAGCATTTATCATTAATGTTTTATCTAATGAATGTTCATTATGTATGAAAGAAAAATGATATATGGATACATTTTAAATTTTCTTTGTTAATTAATGCCATTTCATTTAACTTCTAGAGTTTTATTTCCATTTGATAAGAACATCAATAATTATTCACAAGTGAACTGATCTTGAAACCAGGAAACAAATTATCCTAATCAAATGATGATAATGACATATTATTAATTAATGGGTTAGATGATGTTATAAAATCATCAAATAAGGTATTATAAATAATAATATAGTTAAATAACGAGTTATTAATAATACCTAAACCATTATATGGAATATTAAAGTACACAAAACTAAAGGGAAGCATGAGGTAAGGGTTTCTCGTCTTACTCTTACTTATATGATATATATGACTTATTCTCCACATATTTATTTTTTATTGTATATATAATTAAATTTTATATATCATGTCATTAATCTAAAATAATTAATAATATTTAATGTTTAATTTTATAATTATTACTTTAATGGTGCACACAATTTGAATTATTACAATGTGTAAGGGAATTCTTAACCCAATATTCATTATTTGGGTAAGAATTCAACTTCATTGATAATGTATTGCTATTATTATGCTTTAAATGAGTTTTCATTTTTATTATTATGTATTTCCACTTATTATATATGTTTTTCATTAAATAAACATAATAAATTGAATTTATTAATGCTAAATTAAATGATATGATATTTTTATGGTACTGTTTAACTAAAACTCATTTTTCAATCAATGTCCATAGTATTAAATTTGTTTTGTAAAAGTAATTATATATAAATAAAATAATAATTTTTTTATCAAATAAAAACCATTTTAATTTTTGGGTATTATGTTTTTTTGAATTATTTTTAAAATAAAATGGTATTTTGAAAGCCAAGGAGTTTTACATTTTAATTTTTAATAGTTATCTGGGGTTTTATTATTATGATATGGTTATTGAAAATTATTTATGATGATGGTTGATTATGTTATAAACCAATTATGGGTGGTATCATGATAAACCAATGACGGGTGGTTTTGTGATAAACCCAGGATGGGTGGTTATGTTATAACCTCCAATGTATTTGTTACTACAGAGTTGGATGTTGGAAAAATTGGTTACTAAATTAATAATATTGATATGTAAAATTATGTCACAAGTTAAATAATAATATTTTTTATTCTTTCTTAGGAGTTTTCACGAAAATCTATTAATTTTTAATAGGATAGATAAGGATCTTTCTGAAAATATAATTCCTTTTTTGAGGTAAAAATGTTTGTTTTTAGGAAAAAAATTTATGTGTTTTCACATGAGTAATAGTTTATATTCATTTAAATACCATTATATAATTTTCAAATCCTATATTTACAAAAATCATGGTATTTAAGGGATAATAGATACAATGATGAGATCAAGGGGAAATTGTGAAGAATTTTCAGGAAGGGAAGACATTTTTAATTTGATAAGTACTGTTTTGTTGAAAAATTGTTATTGTGTATATGTGTTATATTTTAATGTATTGGTTTTAAATTTATTAGTTTTTATAAATTCAACAAAAATATAAACATAAAATATCCTCTGGATTGTGAAAAAAATGTGAATTCTAGTTTAAAATCACTATAATAAAAAATGATTAAGGCCAGGTCCTCACAGTTGGTATCAAATGTTAGTTTAGGCAACTTCGGAGATTATGATGCTTCCCTATAATGTTTCTTAAGAGTAATAGATAAAAACATGGGTTTTAAGCTTAAGTATTACTATATCTTCAATTTCTTAGACAAACCTTTTATGGATTAATGAGATGGATCTTAAGAATATTATTTATATATTTGGATGCTGGATTTAGAAATGTAATCGATTTAGATATATAGGTTTTGAAGGTTAATTTATTATAATATTTCTATATATATTATCATTAAATATAATATTTTAAATTAACCATGTAACAATTCTTTTCTTGTTTTAATTATGATATTTTCAATTGATTATGAATGATTTATTAGGAAGGAAGGAATGTAATCTTTCATAACTTTCTAATCCCTTTCAGATGATTTAGTTATCACTATCATTGAAAATTATTATTCAAATGATTTTGATATCATTTTGAGTATTCAAATATATTTAAATAACTTTTTTTACATAACTAAAACCTTTTAATTTTTCCAAAAAAATTATTGGAAATGGTTTATTTGTCATTTTATTTCAGAATCACAACTTTACCAACTCTCAAAAAAATTTAAATTTCAATAATTACATGACAATTATATTTCTAGAAGTTGGGAATCATGTCAAAAGATAGATTTTCTATAAAATAAATCATGATTCCATGATGTAAGGTATGAATTAGATTGTTAGGTTCAAAGTATGTATCATTTTTGGGTTGATATTGATGAATCAGAAGGATATAATTCACATCTTTGATTATAGGATTGATGTATAATGAAAAAAGATGATTAATTATGGTTAATGGTTAAATAAAGAAATTGAATGAAAGATGTGTTTATTTATTGAGTTTTCAAATTTATGATATTGTAGTATTTTAAAAATATTATGGGAATCATGGAATGCTTAATGATTTTTCTACAGCTGTTTTTTTTCATAAATTTGAAAACATATGTTAGATCGAATAAATACCTCTGAAATTTGTTAAATTGATATAATTTTTAAGGTTCATGTAACCCATAATGTTTTGATATTAAAAATGTAATTTGTCGAAAAATTAATTTACTTTTGGTGGACATAATTTTAATGGTATTGGAAGCCTTTTTGGTTTTGAGGTAATTATGGGTTTTTACATTTTTTTGGGATAAAAAATGAAAGGAATGCAATATATTTTATGATTAAATATATTATGGTTGTTTTTCATGGATGTTTATGATTCTTGTAGATTTTTATAAGGATTACGTTAATATAGTTATAAAAAAAGGACAACCCACAGAATGGCTGACAACCTATCACGTTCAGAAAGTCCACAAGAATTGAATTGACAGCCAAAGGGTGACAAGGGTATATCACCTAGCACTGGCCTATAGGACATCCTACTTATTATTATATTTTTATATTTAAAAAAAATATTTGGTCAATGAAAAATAATGTTATTTGGGAATATACGATTCATATTAGTTATAACCAAGAGATTGGAAAAATGATTTGTTGATTATGTGATTAATGTTTCTTTAGAATATGTTAACTATTTTAAGAACCTTATCTGATTATGGTAAAAATAATACTATAGGATTTTATTTAAAAAATAATGGATTAATTGTATATTGTAATAATATATGATTTATTGTGATTCAGGTAATTTATGGAAATGATTATTATATCTTGATGATTTGAGATTCGGGAAATTACATTTGGTATAAGACTTTAAGAGTGATTGATATTATATGAAGACAAATATTAAAATTGTATTAGATATATATGTGATCAAATACATATAATTTTTTCATTTGAATCTTAGTCTATAATATTTTTGTGTAATTTTAAGGGTAATTATTTTTTATACGGTCAATGTTGAACTATGTGTATTACTATTTAATTTTAAATATTAAGGTAGTTTTAATTCTTATAAAGGTTTAAAATTTGTAGAAATTTATTATTTTGTAATAACCATTTGGGTTTTAGTAAATTTCTCAAAATATTATGAATACATAGTTTTTCTTTTATGGATTTTTTGATCTGTATAATTTTATTATGGTGCTTCAAGTATGAAATTGTCATCTTGAATAATTATCATTTGGAGAAATGGTATGGATGAAATTTTACTTTTCATGTATGTATATTTCATTTTTTTTCATAGTCTATGTAGTTATATTGCATCTTCTTAAATGATTTTGTGCCAACATTATATTTTATTTTAGAATAAGTTTATTTTTGAGATTAAAATGGTATTTTTCAGAAAACTATTTTAATGTATATAATGGTTCTCTTTTTTAAGTAATTAAAATGGGGAATGTCTCAAATAAAACTTATATATTATATATTAATAAATAAAAATTTATTTTCATAAAATTATTATAATTATTCATATAGTTAATGTAAAACCATATTTTTCTAGAAAAATATATATCTTGGAAACCCATTTTTCTCACATTAGTGGGTTTTGTTTTAAATTTAAATTTTCCAATTAGGCTAATTAAAAATGAAAAAAATGAATTTCTTAATTGGAATTTAAATGTCTAATTTATTTATTAATTAAATTTTCTTTTTAAGTCATAAAAATGATACTATGGAAAAAAAATATTTACCGTAGTATAAGTAAAATAATGAAATCGGTTAAAGTTAAAAAGTAAAGGCATAAAATACCAAAAAAATAAAAATTTAAATGGATGGATGATGGATTTATCAACCATAACCAGAATTTAAGACATTAGTTACAAATATAATTTGTTGGAATTAATTTCACCAAGATTTCGTTGGATTTAAATAATAAATAGTCATTATTTAATCACTTTAAACCACCACTCCTCATGTATAAATACCACTCCTCACCACCCCCTTTCTCCTCAAGAGACTTGTGTCTTATAAAATCTATGATAATCCATCTCCTACTAACATGACCCACGTACAAATTTTTTTGTACTCACAAAATTACTAATTATACGGTCTTTATGGGATCCTTCAAATAGGTGATATTCAAGAGGAAAATTTCTCAATGAACTTCTCTTAATTTATTTTATTCTTCTACCTTATCCTCACCTCATTCATCCATAATGGTTTAATAAATTGATTATCTTTTATATACTTGAATATTATATTTCTACGGTAATATATTATATCCATCCATTTTAATATATACTCTTATACAGAAAATTAAACTATTGTCCAAATTATGGAGGTTAACTGCCTTCGTGAATAATGATTTTATTCCTTTTCCATTACCACCTTCAAGGTTAGTCATAAAAGTATCATTACATTCAGATAATATTTCAATAATTATATAATAACCGATTTTATTTTCTAAAAATAATTTATACATATAATATTAAATAAAAAATCTAGATCATGATGTTTGAAAAAACTACCAAAATACACTACATATTTATCATTAACGTTTTATCCAATAAATCATCCACATGTAAGAAATAAATATGATATATAGTAAAATTTAAAATTATATAAGTTCTTGAATAACATTTCATTTCAACTCTAAATTTTTATTTCCATTTTACTAGAACATCAATAATTATACACAAGTTAACCGACCATGAAACCATGAAACAAATTCTCATAAAATAATGAAAATAATAAAATATTATTAATGAAATGGTTATGAGATATTATAAAATATTTATATAAGGTTATATAACTATCTATATAGTTATTTAATGATATAATAAAATTATTCAAACAATTATACATGAGGTTAAATTATAGAAGTCTAAATGGATCTATAAGGTAAGGGTTTTTCGTCTCACTCTTACTTCTGTGATATATTTGTCTTATTTTGGACTAATTTATTTTTTAGGGTGTATATACAATGCTTTGATATATTATGACATTAATATCACTATATTCATGTTATTAAATGAATAATTTTATAATTATAAATATGGTGCACACAAATCAACATACTACAAAGTGTAAGGGAATTCTTAACCCAATTTCCACTATTTGGGTTGAACATCAAATTCATTGATAATGTGTTACTAAGATTATGTGTGAACTGAATTTTTATTTTATTATATTTTGTTTCTATTTTTTTTTAATGTGGATTTAAATTTTATACACATAATATATTCATTTCATTAAATTTCAATTCGATAATATGATAATTGTATGGGACTCTAACTAAAAAACCTTGTTTTAAATGTTTTAAAATTTTATTTTCAAAAACATTTCTCTTTAAGGACCATGTTTTTAAAATGATTTTTAAAAATTTATTTATATGAAAATTATTTTCTGAAAAAGTTAATTTTTGAAATATCTCTCATGTGTTTTCAAAATTAAATCTAATTAAGGGACATTCTTTTAAAAATCATCTTTTAATGATTCCATTAAAAGAATATTTATCTCTTATTTATATAGTTTTAAAATTAGTTTATGAAAGTTTTTATATAGACATAAAATATTTTCTCTTCATCTATAAAAAAAATTTCAAAATGGGTATTATGGTATTTAATATGGTTTATAAAAACGGTATTTTGAAATAAAAGGAGTTTTAAACAGGAACTTATAATTTCTTTTCAAGGGTTTTATTATTATGATACAATATTAAGAATTTTTTAAGATGATATTTGGTTATGTTATAAGCCAATGATGGGTGGTTTCATGATAAACCAAGTATTATTGGTTATGTTGTTCACTAATTATGGTTGGTCCCATGATAAACCAATGATAGTTAGTTCTATAATAAACCAAGGATGGGTGGTTACGTTATAACATCCAATTCATTGGGAACTGATGTTTTGGAGTTTGGAAATATAGGTTACACCATTTTTAATAGTGATATGGAAATTTATGTCCCATTTTACCATCTTATATTCTATATTCCTTCTTATGAGTTTCCATGAAAATTTGTCGATTTTCAAAAGGTAAGATAATGATATCTTGGAAAAGATGATTCATTTTTGCGGTAAAAGGTATTTTTTTATGAAATTTTTTTTTGGGTTTAAATTAGACTAATAGTTTCACTTTTTTATGTCCCTTACTTATCTTTTCTACTAATCCCATGCTTTAAAAAAATTCCACATGATTTAAGAGAAAATAGAGACAAGGATTTGACAAAGGGGAAATTTTGAATATTTTTCATGAAGAGAAAACATGTTTTATTTAAAACATTTTGTTTGGAGGAAAAAATGGACACTGTATATAAGTTTCCACATTTTATTTTTGGGTCATCATGTATGAGTTATTGTAAATTCTCTAAAACTGTAATCCTAAAATATCTTCAGGATTGTAATAATGTGAATTATAGTTTAAAATCACTATAATTTGAAATGGTTAAGGTCAGTTCCTTACATGGATAGTATGTTATGAATTACCTTCTATCTACAAGTAAAAATATATACTCAAAAAACAAAGTACCCAGTGAATTCCATAAGCCTTTCCAAAATAATGATGTAAAACAAGTCTCTAAATATGAAATTCTAGCCCAAGGAATTCCGTGAAAATATACCATCTCCCAAATATACAAGCCCCCCAAATGATCAATGGTGAAGGCCTCTAGAATCAGTAAGAAATGGAATACCTTTGTCAACCTATTCCCAATTACCCATTCCGTTTCATTCTTCTAAGGGTTCCTTATAAACCCCCCATAAAATACATTGTAAATTGTTCCCATATCAATTCTAGAATAGAGAAAAACTATACAAGGTTGTTGATGTTCGTCCTTCACCAGTAATAGGTGTATCATCAGATCACAATACAACTTATCTCTATCTTCATTTTGACCACCATTATTATCTATGAAGATCACAATACATTTTTTCCATGTTATGGTGAATTTCCAACTACAATTCTAGAAACCCATGCATCATCTCCTCTCATGTACAAGTAGGTACAACAAAACTTCCAGGAAAATAGATAATCGAATAATATTCAATAGTCTAGTCAAGATATTTCTCCCCACCTTCATATTTTTCCCTCAACACTAGACACTCTATATCCCCATACTGTCACCTATTGATTCAGATCAGAGGAGAGTTCTCAACAGATAAAGACACGATGATCATCTAATCTAACAATTTCTAAACACCTATATGCATCTCATCATAATATATATCATATTTCACTCAAAACTGAACTCTTAGTCCTCAAGAGTATTTTTCATCCATCTAAAAGTATTAGTAATTTTGTTTCCATTCTCATCTACAAAAAATAGCTCAAAATCTAATGATATTATATACTCAAACCATATCTGGTGTTAGGGATTTAATTCACGCTAATAAAACATGTATTTGAGGCTCTAATGATTAGTACAAGCCATAAAAATCTCACCGAGAAGATAATTTCATCAACATTTTAAATAATAAACCAATAATTCTAGCTTGATATTGTGTGTATGGTAGTTTTGTTCATGATACCATAGTTATTGCAAACCATACACTATGACTCAATCTCCATGTATCAACACTACCCCAATATTGATGTTAGATGCATAAAAAATAGTATACTCCTTACCCGGTCCAGGTAAGATTAGAATTTGTGACATGGTAAAACATCTATTTTTCTCTTGGTTTGGAAAGATAGTGGCGAAAACAAGCATGAAAAGTCTCTAATAAATCATTGGTTGTATCCATCCATACAAATTAGTTTTTTAAATCAATTAATTTTGGGTGAATCCAATAAAAGACCACTAGAACCTTCTCTATTTCAACCTACATTCATTCTTCTAAGATAATGTGTCCTAGGAAATTCACATTGTCATTATAGAAATGAAACTAATGTTTCTTTTTGTACTAATGATTCTGTCTTTGTTTACTCAGGATTATGTCAAGATGTTTGGCATGATCATCGTGTTACTAGTAGTACACTATGATTTAATCAATAAAGAAAACCATAAAATTATCCATGTCTAGGTGGAGGATTTAGTTAATCAAATACATTTACATATAAGGTGTTTTCATTAACTTAAACAGAATCAAAACTAAATAATATAAACTATACAAAGTACAAAAATTAACCCATGGTATATCAAAAGGTCTCACCCTCATCTGATGAAACACTAATCTTAATGTGATCCTGGAGAATTCAAAGGCACCATTCATCTAGTAATAAAGATAATTGAAACATGAAAGATGATACTAGTTCTTAATCATCAACTAGTTTGATTTCCAATATTCAACGCAAAAGTATATGGTTTCATCAAACTTATTATAAAAAAATAGAATATCCTCAATGTGATGCACTTAGATGGATGAATCCTTTGTCTTCAAACTCTTTTAACTTAGTGTTCATCTCTTGAAGCTATGATGGAGACATTTTATTTGGATAAATAGAAACTGTCTTAGCTCTAGGAATCATATCAACTATGAACATAATCTCTCTCTTAGGTGGAAACCTTGGAAACAACCTAGGAAAACTGAACTAAAACAAATCAAATATATGATAGAACGAATTATTCTCTAGTGCCCCCATTATTGAGCAATAAACTCATAACCCATGATATGATCTCACACATTTTCTGATTAACATTCCCTACACAACCTACCGTCATATCCCATTCTCTATGATGATTATAGATGTCACCTTCAAGATAAATGAAACACACTCTCCTATAGAAATGGTCTATGTGTTCTTGATAAGAAACTGACCATTCCATACACAATATCAAGGAAAACATTATATTTTATGAACAAACAAGTTCCAAAGGAGACAGTACCCATCAATCTTGAGGTTGCACTCCTTCTAACTACTAATACCCTCTGCTCGCACCCTCAATTGAATGTTGATTGAAATAAACCCACAAAATAATTCTACCAAAGAACACAAACTATTTTATAAACAAGAAGATAAAAAATAATGTGAGGCTCTTGTATTAAACAAATCACCAGTGAGCATGGAGGCTATGTGAATCATAACTCAAATAGTTGATAGTCCAACCTCACTACCACATAGTGGAGGCTGAAAAACATGTAGCTGACCTATCCCTCTACCATGTTCTCCATTCTAAGTCCCATGCACTAAAATGATCTTATAATATATATTATATTTCCCTAAAGAACCTCTTCCTTCACCCCTACAAGTTCATACCATTGAAGTCCATCTTCCAGAAAGATATAGGGTAAAAATTCTTTTATCGGTGATCTGTGTTGGGAAAGGTCCTCTCTCACCATCCATTGGCTAAGAACTCTTGTAGAACCAATATAGGTATATAATCCTTCTATAAGATCCTAAAACCACTAGAGGTTTAAGGAACTCACCTCACATGTGACCTAGCATACTACATTTATGTCAAATCACCTAACCACTTTCCTGAGACACTGATCCTCTCCCCTAGTTTCTCTTCCCACCACCACTTTAGAAACAAATACTTTAAAATGACTTCCCATTATAGAATGATGAACTACCAAATCACATAGTGTATCTTTATAGTATACCACTTGAACTCTCCTTCAGGTTCCCCTCTGAAATGAGTGCCTAATTCACAATGATAGAAAACTTATTTTAAATATAATATATTCAATTGGGACATGATATCACATATAATTACATCCTATAAATGTTGTGTTTCAGTTGTATGATCCCCTACCAATGTTGGAACAAAAATCTATGAGTTGAAGAAGCCAAAATATTCCATCATTAACATAATCCAATGGGTCAAATGCATAAAATTTACATATCTCTCTTAACTCAGAGTCTCTCTATAGAAATTATAGAAGAAACATTCATTGAAATCATTTTATTTTACACCCAACAACTAATCACCCTAGAGCTGAAAATCCCACTAATGCATCACTGCTCCTCACATAAGGTAAGATTTTAACACAATCCAGTTCTCTAAAGGAGCCTTCAACTGATCCAAAATCATCTGTATAAACACAATCCTTAACTCAGCTACCTCAAGACCACCCACTCTAGAAAATTATGAAGGGTGTTTAATTTGAAACTACCCAGTTAGATGAAACATACTTAGTGTAGAAAAACATTTTCCTTTTCCATAAACTACATAAAATAAGTTAAATTCTCTGGGAACTAATCTTCTACTCTATCACTCAAAACCAATGGGGCCTCTTATCCCACTGTCTGAGGTACATTCTCACATATTTCCTCTTATCACCATACACGTATTCATCATCATGGATGAATCTCTATATAAAGAAAACTGGAAATTTTGGGCATATATCATATCATTTCTATAGTTACATAAAAGTGGGATTACAACTAGCCATAAACAAACTACCCCACATACACTATTGGTAAGGTTATAACCACAAACACAATCCCTAAAATCATTCTTCCATATCCTAGGGCATGGTTAACTTTGGTTAAACCAAACATAAAAGTTACAAACATCCCACTTGATACCATTTTAACCATTTTATTCAACAAGTTTTAATGTTAAAAACCATTTTAATATCTTTACTAGGAACTATCTATTTAGAATTACACAAAAGTAATAGAAGATGATTTTATTTCCCACAACCCAACCATATCATTCTATTTCAAGTGTTCCAAACATGATGTACACCACATAAATTTCCTAATTTCCAAAAATTATACATGCATACACATCCTTATTCTATACCGTCCCATGAGTAACATCATTGAAAACATTAAAAACACATAAAAAGTGATTCACCCTAGGTGAAATAACATCTAATTTTAACAAGTGAACATGAATTACAATAATCTGATATTATGAATCTTTGGGTTTCCCTAGAAAATTGGTTAGATATTCCTAGGAACAAGATATTTCTAAAGGCCCAACACATCCTAGTCTCATATCTACCTTTCCCAAATAAAAAAATAATGGAGAAAATACTTGGCACTATGATACCACTTTTCATTTCAAAAAACATGTAGGGTTCAAAAGTTTTTTATTTTGGTGGTGGAATGACCCTTAAATTTTGAGATATATTTTCACATCCTTTCTAAGTGGTTTAGAACATTTTTTATTCAGGGAACCAGAATCACCCAATGATTCCCTCATTCACAATTTTTTATGAACCCAATTTCCAAAGGTAGGTGGTCATTCGCGAAATGGATCCAATAACATATATGGACATACATTAGTCCCGAGGATGGGAGGTTAGTCTCATCATACCTTCTTGGGAGGAATTATTGGCTAA
This sequence comes from Viscum album, assembly GCA_963277665.1. Taxonomy (NCBI): domain Eukaryota; kingdom Viridiplantae; phylum Streptophyta; class Magnoliopsida; order Santalales; family Viscaceae; genus Viscum; species Viscum album. Next base: position 679,286,091 of record OY728139.1, on the reverse strand, counting down.
TCTAGGCCTCTATTATAGATTTATAAAATATTCATGAATCCATCATTAAATCCCAAATATAGAGCGGCTCACACTTATATTAAAAATCAATTATTATCATGAATTGAATTTACAATATTTTGTATGTAGGATCGATATGATACTGATTGTAGTATTGAAATAATGATATGGATGGTCAATATACAAGAGGGGGGGTTGAATTGTATACTTTAAAAATTCTTTAGGAACTTTTAAAGTTAGTTAGAATCCTTTCTATTGTTTAACAAAGTTAAACAAGGTAAATTAACAAAACCTCTAATTTATACAAAATTGCTTGATTCCGCAAATTTATTTCCGAAAGTGAGATTCCAGAAATGTGGTTTCATAAATGAAATTAGTTCAACAAACTAATTAGATTATGGAAATGTAGTTCTAGAAATGAAACATAACAAAAGTTTACAAAACAAATATTATAACTTAAAGTGTATAGAACCTTATTTAATCAGAGATCAAGTATAAGAAAGTATAATATAGTTATAATTTCCTCAAAAACCAAAATAAAGTGGAAAAAACATGAAATAGTACATGAAACAAGTATAGAAATCCTTTTACCCAAAGAGTAGGGTATCCAACAACCATGGATAAATGTCCCTTGATTTATACTTTCAATAATGTCTATCTTACCCAAATCCTGGTAAGCCCTCAATCTGAACACCGGTATCTGTCTTGTTATCTCAGCAGGCCCTCGATTTAGAAGGAAATCAGAACCTCTGTCCTCCAAACTTGGAAGCCCACGATCATCACGATCAGAGTCTAAACTAAGAAAGTATGAACAAGTTGTTCACACCCAAACAAGTTATTCACAACATCAGCACAAAGCAATGAGAGTTTAAAGAGACTCTCTCTCTAGAAAACACTTTGAGAGTATATACATCTACAATCATGGAAATGTATTGAGCTTGGTCAAATGAGATTCTATTTATAGGAACATATTCAACGGTCAACTCCCTCCTCTAATGGTCATATTTTCCCTTTAATTTCAGAGGTACATGCATACATGTCACTCAAACAATGGTTAGTAAATAACAGAATGCACGACATCGTTTTATAACTCAAAAAAGAGTAAGTAAAAACATGGTTTCTTAACCAAATCCAATTTTTGGAGTCTAATGAAAATAAAAGTTCAATGTCTATGCAAGTTTACCTTTGGAGTCTATATAACTGGGATATTCGGATTTTTTTTCTCAGGAATTTGGAATCATAATTCCATAGACTTCAGAGTCTAAATTCTGAGGAATTCAAAACCAGAATTCTTAAATAATTCAGAGTCTGATCTAATAAGAATTCAAAGTCTGATCTTAGAAAGGTCACTGAATTCAGATAATTCGAAACATGAACTCAGAATGTTTGGAGTCTGGATTCAGAGGTATTCAGAACCGGAACATTAGAATATTCGGAGTTAGAATTCAGAGAGTTTGGAACCAGAATTCGGATCCTGAAAATAGAATGCTCTATATCTAAGTATTTATGGGATTCTGAGATTTTAGATGTGAAACCAAATTTTACACTTATAAATTTAATGTGTTAGATTAATACATGAACAATGAAAAATATGTAAGGATAAACTTTCTTTGGGGAAGAAAAAGTTTCCTTATTAAGGGAATTCTTTGGTAAAATGATGTTTGCCTTAAGATAGGGTGTTTGTGATTTTCAAAACAAGAAGTAATGGAGAAGTCATAAGGAGGCCTTATTAACTCCACAATATACCCAAACATGAAGGATTGTAAAATTCATAAGTAAACCTTATTGAATCAACAATCTACCCCTTTTTGGAAAGCACAATCATCCTTATGAAAAAGAATATAAGGACTTAGAAATTTTATGGAATTGTAAATAAAACATATCTCCCTTAACACATGGGTAATGATGAATAATAATTACTCACCCTTAGGCTTTGGAAACATTAAGGATCATATTCTTGATTTTCGGATTGAGAGTCATCATTTTATTTCATCCAAAAATCTTGTTGGATAAGTACTCCCCCATTGATGAACTCCCCCTTACTCGGGGAAATTTATTCTTTTACTTTGTATTATTTTTTATCATTCCTTTCTCCCCCTTTTTGATTTTCAAAAATAATTACAGGGAAGGGAAACGAAAAAATGGTACCTAATATATTAGTACCAAACAATGAAAAAAAGAACAAACAAACATTTCATTATGATTAGAAAAATTTGTACAATGATGGAATACAAAAAAAGATCAGAATTGAACAATATTATCATTCCTTCTCATTCGACATCAACATCTTCAATATTGTTTTGAGCTTCTTGAGTTCTGTGTGGTCTTCCTCTGCATGTTTAAGAAGCTGGTCATGATCTTCTGTTCTATTTTCCACGACTTTTATTCGTTCTTCTTGAGTCTTGATAAATTCTTTATGAGCCTTCAAGGCTTCTTTATGGTACCTAGCAGGACATGACTTGAAGACCATGTTAAAGAGGGGTGGCTATGCTATCACCGGGACCCAGTTGTTAAATTTGGTATCAGAGGTGGTACCCGGCCTTACGTGCAGCGCACTGCCTAGGTTGAGATGTAGGGCCCACAACGAGGACATTGTGCTCTAAAGGGGGGGGAGGTGATTGTAACATTTTCAAATGATACAGGGTTTAATGACTAAATGATATGACTCATGTCAACAAGGTGCACCTTTCGTTTCAGGAGCTTACCTGATTATAACTCCACAGTTAAGTATGCTTGTCCTGGAGTAGTGTTTGGGATGGGTGACCTTATGGGAAGTTTCCCCGTGTGTGTATGTGTGTGAGGAAAAAGTACACTGGAAATAACATGTGTTGGCCGGTGGGGAAAGTCATTAGTTAGATGACCCATTCAGGCATGTGGGTGTACCCCACAGGGGGGACCATGTGTCTGCGGGGCAATTGGGGGTACCTTGCTGGCTAGGACCTGATGACCTTGTTAAGGTGGGGTGGATGTAATGTCACCAGGACCCAGAGCCTCTCTTCTATCTCAATCTTGAGATCCCTTTCTCTTTTCCTGCTTTGACCAACTGAATAAAACTTCTCATTCTGATCTATCACTTCTTGAATCCAAGAATTCTGTTCCAGGGTAAGATTCTCCTCAAAACTTTTTGTGAGATCCTTGATCTCCACATTTTTTGTGTGAAATGATTCCTTGACCTTACCTTGAAACTCATCAATAATTATCCTATCTCCAACAGTTTTTTTGACCAACTGGTCATCTTCTTGAAAGATCTTATGTGATATTCATAATTTATGAAAATGGTTTTGAAATCTACCTCAAGCATGATGCGCTTATACATCACTATGGATAATGAATCCAATTTCTGATTTAAGGAGTGTTGAAGCATTTAGCATCTATAGTGAATACTTGGAAATATTGGAATAGTGCCAACAAGATTATTCAAGGATTGAACTATGAAATCATGTCCTAGAGAGGATGATTCTGAATCATTAACGTTGTTGGCAAGGATTCTTTATATAGATCATCAGATTTCCTATTTAAAGATCCACCAACACCATTCTTCTTAACCAAAACCTTTGTAGGTGTATCAACTACCACCTATTTTCCTTTATCGGCCTTCAGAATGGGTTCTTCTTGGTTAGGAGATTCGTGATCACTCTCAGAAAACTGTATAATTTTATCTTCCAATATCTCTTCGTTCTCGTCTCCTGCCTCAGCATCCTCTGGATGAATGAAATCTCTATTGATGTTTTCTTCTTCAGATAGATTTTCAACTTCATCTTCACCCTTCCCTTCATCCTTCCATGGAGTAGCAAACTTTGATGATTCAACTTGAGAGATTCGTATTGATAATTTTTCTGAAGGGATTTCCTTTTCATGAAAATACTCAACTTTCTTATCATATCTTCAGTATCTCCACTGCCTTCTTATTCATCTTATTCTAATTATTTTTCTTCTACTAATTTCTCTTCTTCAACAACTTCTTATATAATTTTTTCCAGAATCACAATCTTTTTTCCTGGAGTATTGTGTAATGATTCTCTCTAGAAAGATTCTGGGACCAGAAACTTCTCAGATGCTTTTTCTGTGGCCTTCAAAAGTGATTTCACTATCTATGACTTAGAAAACTTCTTATTTTGTTTCTTTTATTTCTCTTTCCTCTCCAAGTATTATGCTACCTTTTCTTTCAAAGATTTTTCTTTAGTAGGATCGAATCCATACATAGGATCCCCTTCTTTTTTATTTTTCTTTGCTTCTCTCCTCTTCGCTACATCCTCATCCAGATAGGCTTTTTGTTTCTTTTACTGCGGTGGTGCGGATTGAGTTTCCTTAGATATTGGATGTTTTTCCTCCTCTTCCACATCCTTCACCTTCCTTTTCCCTTCTCCCTTCTTAGAGGGCTCACCCGACTCCTATTTCTTTCAGATAGCTTCAACATCCTCCTCAAGAAAATCATATAATTCTTTGTATTCTTTGAAAAAACCAAGTTTCATTATTCTCAAAGTATCATCACTTAACAACATAACTCTTTAATTCCCAGACATAGATATGAAGGGATTATTGAAAGATTCTAGACCACAAACAATCATCTTAGAAAGAATGGTTGGATACATAATAATTTGAGCTTTCAGATTTCCATTCTTTTTGTTCTCAATCATAACAAGAATATTCTTGACCAAGTGTATTTTCCTTTTGTTTACCAAGAAATCCTGATTATACATGCCACTCTTCTTTAATGTATCCTTTTATCCTTTTCTCCATATGATAAATTTTTTAACCCACAATTCAAGAATCCAATAATTTGTAGACAGGTGAAGAAATTTTGGAGTCTTTACTTTAGAGAGGCCAAGGCATGCCATTTCCTTCACCTTATCATAACTTACATGAATAGCAGGAAACTTATGAGAACAAAACTTAGCTTCCCCTTTATATGTAATACCAAACTATCTTGAAGCCTTGATTTAAGAATGATAATAAGTATTTCCATAACACTTGAAAGAGAATTTTCTCCTGCCTTTTACCTTGAAGAAAGTCACTAACTCATAGAATTCTATTAACAAATTCGGATATACCAAATCCCGAGCTTTCATTTTTGAAAGGAAAACACTTTCCCATCCATTAATCTTTATATTTTTAGAGATAATAGAATTATACGTCACGAAAAACTTAGGATCCACTAACCATTATCAATATATTTTCTATTTGAACATTGGTTTTATAGTTGACATATATTTCTAAAAGGAAACTTCGGCAGACATTCGGAAGTAAGAATGATTTGAAAAGTTCAGAACAAGATTTTGTAGAAGGGAAGATCTTCAGCATGCAAGAGCTTGGAGATCGAAGTAGGTCAACCATCGTGGGGTCCTTTATATAGGCGTTTAATATGACAGTTCAGCTTCCGTACTCAATCCAATGGTTAAGAAACCTTCTGATCAAATCTGACAGTTGAGATGATAGCCGGAATTTTTTTTTGATAGAATCTGATCTTTTATGGTTTTTAAGAAAAACTTTTGGAATCAAGAAAAAAAATGAATACAAAATTTTTAAAAATATATAGGAAATACCAATAAGTAATAGATGATTAAGAAAAATTAAGAAAGCAAACATACCATTCAGATTTCTAGGAAGATTATTTGTAATGAGGAAGATTTTTCATGAAGAACATTAGATTCCAAAAAAATTTGATTAGGAAAACATTTAATACGAAAATCATTATTACGAAAAACACATTATGAATATTTCTAGTATGAAAAGCTTCATTCTGAAAGTTTTAAGTACGAAGAATCTTTATTACGAAAATTTTGAGTAAAAAAATTCATTATGAAAATTTTAACTACAAATATCTTCATTCCGAAAGTTTTAAGTATGAATAATCTTCATTACATAAATTTTGAGTAGAAAAAATTCATTACAAAAATTATAATTAAAAAAATCTTCATTACAAAAATTCTATGTACCAAAAATTTAGACTATGAAAAATTTTAGACCACGAAAAAATTTAGACTATGAAAAAATTTAAAATATAACAAACAAATGTACCCCCCCCTATAAAAAGGATTTCCTTACAATAAAAAGATTGGTTTCAAAAAGTTAACATGGATGATTACATAACTGTTATCATTCCTAACATCTTTTTAATGTATTCAAATCTATCAGAGGGAAAAGATATTGTGAAAATTTCAGCATGTTGATCTTGTGTTCTAATAAATTGATGAATGATATCACCATTTAGTGTGTGATACCTAAGAAAGTGATGCATAATATCTATGGGTTTTACAAGAGGGTGATGTGTAGGTTTTTTACCTTAGGCAATGACACTAGTATTATCACACAAAACTTGTGTTTTGGTAAAACTCATACCATAGTCTGTGAGTGTGTGTTGCATCCACAACACTTGACCACAACAACTTCTAGCTACTACAAATTCAACTTCAGCAGTGGAAATAGCTATTGAGTGTTGATTTTTACAAGACCAATAAACTAATGAATCTTTTAATAAATGACAAGTTCCATATGTTCTTTTCCTATCAATTATACATCCACCAAAATCAGCATCCGAAAAACATTTTAAAACAAAATCATTTCCAGAAGTGTTAAAGAGTCCTAGATCCATGGTTCCCTCTATATAGCAAAAAAATCCTTTTCACTACATTTAAATGAGATTCCATAGGATTGGATTGATATCTTGCACATAAGAATACTTAATAAAATTTAGTCTGGATGACTAGCTGTCAAGTAAAGTAGAATTCCTATCATACCTCTAAAAGATGTTTGATCTACTAGTTTCCCGAATTCATCAAGATCAAGTAAATTTGAGGTACCAATGGGAGTACTTATACTCTTAGTGTTGTCATATCCATAATTTTTAAGAAGATATTTAATATACTTATGTTAGGATATATAGATTCCTACAGGTTTTTGAGAAATTTAGAAACCGAGGAAAAATGTTAACTCACCCATCATACTCATTTCAAACTCAAATTTCATTAGATCCACAAAGGAATCAGTTAATGATTATTGAGTTGAACCAAATGTAATGTCATCAATATAAATTTGAATAATCAAAAAAAATTCTTATATTTCTTTATAAAAAGAGTTGGATCATAATTTCCTTTAACATAATTATTTTGAAGTAAAAAACCTCTAAGTTTATGATACCAGGCTCGTGGTGCTTGTTTAAGTCCATACAAAGCTTTGTTAAGTTTAAAAACATGTGCAGTATGTTTTGTATTTTCAAAACCAGGAGTTTGTTCAAAAAAACATCCTCTAGAACATAACATTACTACTTTTGAAGTTTCCATAGGTCTTTCAACCAAGGTCCAAACATTACTACTTTTGAATTCATTTAGCTCATATTGCATAGCTTTTATCCATTCATCATCACCAAAATCTTCATCAGTTATTTTTTGTTCTAATTGGAAAAGGAATTCTAGATGTTCTGCTTATTACCTTAAGAAACTTCTACTCCTTATAGGTTGATTGACATCACCAATGATACTATCACATTGATTATTCTTTAGAAACAACTTATTTGGCTTTTGTAAAACCTGTTCATCAACATATGGTAGGAAGTCTTCTGGGGTAAATGCTTCCGAAATATTTCTAGGAACATTTTCCTCATCAGAAGGATCTTCTAACAAAGATTGATAATCAGTTTTTGAAAACACGTCTAAAGATGTAGGTTGATGTTGTTTAAAAACAAAAGGATCAGTTTCATCAATTTTGACATGTACTATTTTTTCAACAGTACAAGTATTTTTATTTAAAACTCTATAAGCCATATAATTTTTGGAGTAGCCTAAGAAAATTCCTTTTTCAGATTTTGGTGCGAATATGTGTAGATTATATTTAGTATTCGGAATGAATACCTTGCAACCAAAAACCATGAAGTAGGAAAGTCTAGGTTTTCGATCATTCCATAACTCATAAGAAGTTTTATTATTAAAAGGTCTAATCAAAAATCGATTTATAGTATAACAAGAAGTACTTACATATTCAGCCCAAAAATTTTTGGCTATAGAATATTCACTCATCATGGTTCTTGTTTGTTGGGCGGAGAAAGAAATGAGAGAGATGGAAAGAGGGGGGGTGAATTGCCTTTTAAAAAATGATTAACAATTTAAAATCAAAGTTGAAAGTGCAGCGGAAATAAAAGAGTCAAGACACGCAATTGATAACGGAGTTCGGCTTAAACCCAAGCCTACGTCTCCGCTCCCAACTCAACCGTTGAGAGATTTACTACCGCTTGCTTTTTAATGGTTTTAGAAAGAAACCCACTAGACTTTAAGGTTAGTCTAGAACCTATTACAGCTTGCTTTTAAATGGTTATGCAAGAACTCACTTGCTTTCAATGGTTGAGCAAGAACCCACTAGCCTCCTTACAGGTGAAGGCTAGCTCACCTATGTCTCAAGACTTTTAAAGGAAAGGCTTGACCAACCTCTTCACACCTTAAAGGTGATGTGAAAACCCAAAAGAAATGATGAGAGAAAGAGATGGGGGTTTGTAGGCACAAACCCAAAATAATGCTCAAAAATGATAAAGCAATGAAAAACCGTAATGGGGAAGTCTTGGGCACCAATGGATTGATGGATCTGATGAAGGGCACTCCCAAGCTTCTTTGGTGGTGCTCCTTGGTTGTGGAAGTGTGTTGGAGCAAGTGGGGTTCCTTGGAAGAATCCGCCGGAGGTTCGCCAAATGATGTAAAATGTGTCTGTTGGCTTCCGTATGGCTTGGTTAAGTTTCCGGGGCTTCCTAGTCCTTTATTTATAGAGGGGGAACCCTCAAATGGCCTTCGGGAGGCTTCGGAGCCGTTGGAGAGGCCTTCGGAGCCGTTGGAGGCCAAGTGGACAGGCTGGTCAAAAGCCCAACGGCTAGTTTGACTGCCTCCACCGGCTGACCGGTACAGGGCCACCGGTTGGCCGGTGCCTTGGAGATGGGTGGATGCTTCTGTCCAGACTCCACCGGCTAGCTGGTGAGGAGGCCACCGGTTGGCCAGTGCTGAGGCAGTAGCAAACACTGTGCTGGCTGGGTGCCACCGGCTGGCCGGTGCTGAGGCCACCGGTTGGCCGGTGCTGAGGCAGTGGCTCAGCCTTCTGTCCAGGGTCCATCGGCTGGCCGGTGGTGAAGCCACCGGTTGGCCGGTGGACTGAATTTCAGTCCACTTTGGCTTTTTGCCTTCTTGGCCTTCTTGGCCCAATTCCTTGGCACCCTGAATTTATGCCTATCATCCAAAAACACTTAAAACAAAATTAGATAAATAAGAGAGTGATTGTGATCATGAAAATTAAACCTCAAGGGGTACGAGAGGTACAACAATCTCCCCCTATTTTGATGATCACAATCACCAAAACAAACAAAGTAAAATACTGAGATGAGAGGCATGCTTTAAAATATTTTTCCCCCAATCAACCAAGAATTTCTCCCCCTTTGTGATTATCAAAATAGCACGGGGCATAAAACTTGATTGAGGGATTAAGAGATTTTAAACCAATTGAAATTTTTGAAATTTGAATTGAAAGTTTTGAATCAAGGTTTGAGTTGAAAGTTTTAAAATGAAAGTTTGAATTAAAAGTTTGAAATGAAAATCGAATAGAAAATTTTGAATTGAAAAATTTGATAACAAGTGTTGAAATTGAAAGTTTGAAAAGAAAGTTTTGAATAAAACAAAAATGCTTAAACAAACCTAACTCCCCCTAAATAAAACAACAAATCACCGGGGAGAGGTGTTTGAAACCGAGACAAATTTTGGTCCGGTGAGACTCGCTAAGAGGGATTTTTCAATCCATACTTGTCTAGTTGCGGGTCTTCTCCTATAAAATTCATCGTTAAAGAAAATGGTTTTGGGCCTACCATACCGGGTATTTTTGCAATCGCACTCATAAATTAAGTGCCCGGGTTTTTTGCAATAATTACAAAATTTAAATTGGGAGCTCCCCCTTACAAAAATAGTGGGTGCATGGGAGGAGGAAGCTTGCTTGGAATAGCCAAGCCCTTCGGTGGTTCTAGATAAACGTTGGGAACCAAGAAAATTGTTCAAATTTTGTTCCCCTTGGGTGAACTTGGCTAGAGTCTCCCTTAGATCTTTGATGGTTGATTCCATGGAATCAACATCGGGAAGATTTTGGATTTTGAGGGACATCTCTTCCTTCTCTTTGAGAAGTTGTTCTTTTTCGGAAGAGAGTTTTTTGAAATTCTTTTTTAAAGCAACAAATTTGGAAGAAAGTTCGTGAAAACCTTCCTCCAATTGATCTCTAGCGTATTGGAGATCCTCGTAAGACAACTGATTGAAAGAATTTGAAGAACAAGAGGAAGAGGAGTCGGAAGATGTTACCTCATGGAATGCCATTAGGCATTTGTTACCGTTGTCGCTTGAGGAGGAGGAGGAGGACGTGGAGCTATCACTCCATGTGGCCTTGAAAGCCTTCTTCTTTTCCTTTTGCTTGGCCTTTTTCTTGTTGAGTGGACAATCGGGCTTGTAATGGCCTTTCTTGCCACACCCGTAGCATGTTACCTCGGGCTCGGATTTTTCGTCGTGTTTTTCCTTTCGAGCCTTGCGGGATTTCTTCTTCTTGTGTTTCTTCATGAACTTGTGCATTTTGCGGGCAAGGTTCTCCATTTCAGAATCGCCACTTGATGAGGAAAACGATGAGGAGGAGGAGCTTTCTTCTTGTTGAACTTTGAAGGCAATGTTCTTTGGAACTTTGATCGGTTTGCCTTCTTTTTCAGCTTGTCTCCTCATGGTGATCTCATAGGTCATGAGGGATCCGATGAGTTCTTCGACCGGCATGTTCTTTATGTCTTTTGCTTCTTGGATTGCCGTTACCTTTGGATCCCATGAGCTTGGTAGGATCCATAGGATCTTCTTGACCATTGTTTCTGCAGAAATATTATCTCCAGGAGATTTTCTACCATTGCAAACGTCAGTAAAACGTGTAAACATTTCAGAAATTGATTCGGATGGATGCATGGAAAAAGACTCAAAATCTTGACGGTACATATCCAATCGAGTATCCTTAACTTTGTTGGTCCCCTCATGGGTAACCTCCAATAGTTTCCAGATTTCATGTGATAAGGTGCATGTGGAAACTCGATTGAACTCATTACGATCAAGGCCGCAATGAAGAGCGTTCATGGCTTTGTCATCAAGCTCGAAATTTTTAATATCGGCTTGATTCCATTTGGATTCATCGGGGGAAGAGAGAGTGTAACCTTGCATGACAATTTTATAAATGGGATAGCCAATGCTTCTAAGAAAAGTGGTCATGCGGGTTTTCCAATAAGTGTAGTCGGTTCCATCAAAAAATGGAGCACGACCCAAAGAATAGCCTTCAGGGGCGAAAGAGGATGAAGCCATCAAAAAAAGATCTTGAATTTGAAACCGGTTAGGGTATTACTCAAATTTTCCCTCTGATACCAATTGTTGGGCGGAGAAAGAAATGAGAGAGATGGCAAGAGGGGGGGTGAATTGCCTTTTAAAAAATGATTAACAATTTAAAATCAAAGTTGAAAGTGCAGTGGAAATAAAAGAGGCAAGACACGCAATTGATAACGGAGTTCGGCTTAAACCCAAACCTACGTCTCCGCTCCCAACTCAACCATTGAGAGATTTACTACCGCTTTCTTTTTAATAGTTTTAGCAAGAAACCCACTAGACTTTAAGGTTAGTCTAGAACCTATTACAGCTTTCTTTTAAATGGTTATGCAAGAACCCACTTGCTTTCAATGGTTGAGCAAGAACCCACTAGCCTCCTTACAGGTGAAGGCTAGCTCACCTATGTCTCAAGCCTTTTAAAGGAAAGGCTTGACCAACCTCTTCACACCTTAAAGGTGATGTGAAAACCCAAAAGAAAGGATGAGAGAAAGATATGGGGGTTTGTAGGCACAAACCCAAAATGATGCTCAAAAATGATAAAGCAATGAAAAACCGTAATGGGGAAGTCTTGGGCGCCAATGGATTGATGGAGCTGATGAAGGGCGCTCCCAAGCTTCTTTGGTGGTGCTCCTTGGATGTGGAAGTGTGTTGGAGCAAGTGGGGTTCCTTGGAAGAATCCGCCGGAGGTTCGCCAAATGATGTAAAATGTGTCTGTTGGCTTCCGTATGGCTTGGTTAAGTTTCCGGGGCTTCCTAGTCCTTTATTTATAGAGGGGGAACCCTCAAATGGCCTTTGGGAGGCTTCGGAGCCGTTGGAGAGGCCTTCGGAGCCGTTGGAGGCCAAGTGGACAGGCTGTTCAAAAGCCCAACGGCTAGTTTGACTGCCTCCACCGGCTGACCGGTACAGGGTCACCGGTTGGCCGGTGCCTTGGAGATGGGTGGATGCTTCTGTCCAGACTCCACCGGCTGGCCGGTGAGGAGGCCACCGGTTGGCCGGTGCTGAGGCAGTAGCAAACACTGTGCTGGCTGGGTGCCACCGACTGGCCGGTGCTGAGGCCACCGGTTGGCCGGTGCTGAGGCAGTGGCTCAGCCTTCTGTCCAGGGTCCATCGGCTGGCCGGTGGTGAAGCCACCGGTTGGCCAGTGGACTGAATTTCAGTCCACTTTGGCTTTTTTCCTTCTTGGCCTTCTTGGCCCAATTCCTTAGCACCCTGAATTTATGCCTATCATCCAAAAACACTTAAAACAAAATTAGATAAATAAGAGAGTGATTGTGATCATGAAAATTAAACCTCGAGGGGTACGAGAGGTACAACATTGTTATCTCCTCAAGAATTATATTTCTTATTTCAAAAACACCATTTTGTTGAGGTGTTCATGGTGCTGAGAAGTTGTGAGTAATTCATTTTCTACTAAAAAAATTTCAATATTATAATTTATAAATTATCCTCCATGATCACTATGAATAGTTATCAAAGTAAGGTTTTTATCATTTTTAACTTGAGCTATAAAAGTTTTTAAATAAGAAAAATCTTCAGATTTATTTTCTAGAAAATAGACCCATGTTAATCTAGTATAATCATCAACTAAGACAAATGCATAATATTTGCATCCAATGCATCCAGTTTGTGTTAGACCAAAAAGATCCATATGTACTAACTGTAGTGAATTAGTGGTTGAGACTTCTACAACTGATTTAAAACTTGATTTATGTTTCTTGTCATATTGACAAGGATCACAATCTTTTGAAGAATCAAATCTAAGCTCCGATAGATCCTAAACTAGTATTTTCTTAGATAGTTTTCATAGGTTCCTAAGGTTACAATGTCTTAACCATATATGCCACAACCAAGAATGATCTTCCATTGCACTAAGGCAAGGTAGATCTTGGCTTCTATGGTCTTCTATATCTAATGTGTAGAAATTCTCTTGCCTATTGGCATAGAGAATAAAATCTTACTTGGAATTATGTACTAAGAACTTGTCATTCCCAAAATTCACAAGGTAACCTTTATCACATAATTTAATTATGCTAATGAGGTTGTGCTTAAGACCCTTAACAAATAAAGGATTTAAAAGCAGAGTTTTTTCAAGAATATTTATGTTACCTATACCAATAATTTCACCCTTAGCATTATCTTTGAAAGTTACTTTTCCTCCTTTCGTCTTGATAATATTTTCAAAGAAGTTTTTTTTACCAGTCATATGTCGGGAACATCCATTATCCATGTACCAAGTATTGATGTTGGTACTATCTCTATTTTCCTGAAAATAAGGTTGTTAGAATTTTATAATCTAAACTTTGTTGGATCCGAAATTGTTAGTCAATAAAATTTTGGGTATCCACATTTGTTTAGAAAAATAAGCCTTATGAAACCCAAGGGATTGAAAATTATTTAAAGAGCAATTTTTCTTCCAATTCCCACCACTTTTTCATTTAATACAAAAAGGGGCTCCGAATGGAATGAAATAGTTATTTTTGAAAAAAGGTTTTCGGTGAGTATAACCTACTCCAGAAGTATTTCCATAAGGTCTGATTTGGGAATGCATCCTGTCAAGATTTTATTTAAAAAAAGTAAAGATGGCAAGAAGTTTCTTTAGGGAATGTATTTCGGATTTTAGTCTTATGACTAAATTCCCATCCTCAGTAATTATTTCCATGGAGTTAGATTTTTCCTCAAAAACATTTATTTTTCAAATAGCATTCTTAAGATATTTAGAATGTTTTTCATTTTTAAAATTTACTTCCTTATGGTCTTTAGAAAGTTTTCCTAGGATCTCATCATTATCTACAAGATCTCTAGTGAGGTCTGAAATATCTTTTGTAAGAACCTCTTCTCTAGTATTTGTCTTGTCTAGTTTTTTTGAAATTTTATAATTTTTTGCTTCTAACATCTTAGAAAATCTAGATACTTCTTCATATGACGGTATTTTATCATTATCTGAAGATTAAGTATCTTAATCAAAATTAATGTCTTTAGGATAATTATTCTTATCAAGAGATAAATTTTTTAAAGCCTTAGCAGAGCGTACCTTGGCCATAAGACAAGTATTTGTGAAAGAAGTAGTAGCAATGAATCCAATATTATTCTGTGATGATGATTCATATTCAGAAGATTCACTTTCCTAAGAGTCTCCACAGCTATCAATCCATGTGTCATTTTCTTTCTGACTTTTATTGTGCTTAGAATGGTAGAACATATTCTTTTTTCTCTCTAAATTCCTTTCCTTTATATCCTTGTTTTTCAAAAGAGGGAAATCAGGTCTGATATGACCTGTTCTTCTGCATTCGTAGCAAGTAACATACCCATATTTATTTTCTTTTTAGTCTCTCTTCTTAAACTTATTTTGATATTTATTATGAGCTAATATCTTGTTTATTCTCCAAGCAAGATTATCTAACTCATTCTCAGATTTTTTTGTATCACTAGATTTTGACTGAATAGTAACTTTCGTTGACTTTGATATTGTAACTCTTTCTAGAGCCTTGGATTTCATATGTTATGAATTAGCTGTGAAAACTCCTCCATTTCCATTATTTTTTTTGACATTGTCATCATCTCTCTTCATTCTAGTCTCATGTTGAATAAGGGTTCCAAAAATTTCATCATGAGTAATCTGTGAGACTTTTCTATTCTCATCTATATTTGTTCTCTTTGATTCCCACTCATTTGGCATGATGTCTATTATCTTGTCTACAAGTGCCTCATCATCCAAACCTTTTTGACCCATGGATTTCAAGCTTTTGACAATAGTCCTAAATCTCTGTTGTACCTTACATATAGGTTCTCCATAAGGAATGAAAAAAACCATGGTACTCAGCTCTAAGCCTAGCTTTTTTGGTTTCAATAACTTTGGAAGTACCAACATTTGTAACTTCAAGTTTCTTCTAAATACAATTAGCTGATTCACAAGAATAAATCTGGATGTATATTTTCCTGGTTATAGAAAACAACAAATTATTACATACCTTACATATATTTTGATATTTTGACTTCTCTTGATTAGTAAAATTTATGAATTATTTATCAAGAATTTTGTAATCTTCAGTAAGCATAACGAAGTTGTCCACTCCAGTGTTAAAAAAAGAAGTCTTCATATGATCTCTCTAATATTCATAATCATTTACATCAATAATAGGTGGTCTAGTAGGATTAAGGTTATCAATTGAAACAACATTTATTCCTGCTATCTTTAAGAAAATCATTCCACACAAGCTTATCAGTAATAAAAGTTTGTCACCAAGGATAAAAATATCCTAAGAAAGAAAAATATAGAACAATTAAAAAATTCAGCATGAAAACTTATATGTGAATTTAAGTATTTCAGAGGAAAACCTCTTATACCAATTGTAGGATCGATGTGATACTGATTGTATTATTGAAATAATGATGTAGATGATCAATATACAAGAGGGGGTGAATTGTATACTTTAAGAAAATAGTAACTTTTAAAGTTAGTTATAAACCTTTCTATTGTTTAAAAAAGTTAATCAAGGTAAATTCACAAAACCTCTAAGTTCTACAAACTTTCTTAATTCGGAAAATGTAGTTCAGAAAGTGTGATTCAAGAAATGTGGTTTCGGAAATGAAACTAGTTCAACAAACTAACTAGATTTCGGAAATGTAGTTCCAGAAATGAAACTTAACAATATTTTACACAAAAAAGATTCTACCTTAATGTGTATAGAACCTTATATAATCAGTGTACACGTATAAGAAAATATAATATAGTTATACTTTCCTCAAAAACCAAAATACATCGGAAAAAAACATGAAATAGTACAAGAAACATGTATAGATATCTTTTTACCCAAAGAGTGGGGTATCCAACAACCTTGGATAATGGTCCCTTGATTTATACTTTCAAGAAATTCTATCTTACCCAAACCTGTGTAAGCACTCAATCTGAAGATCAGTATCTGTCTTGCTATCCCCGCAAGCCCTTGATTTAGAAGGAAATTGGAATCTCTGTCTTCCAAACCCAGAATCCCATGATCAGCTCGATCAGAGTTTGCACAAAGCAAGTCATAAAAAGTTGTTCAATCCTGAATAAGTTGTTCACAACATCCACAAAAAGAACTAATAGTTAAAAGAGCCTCTCTTTCTAGAAAACTATTCGACAACATATATCTTTAGAATCAATGATCTGTATTAAGCTCATTAAAATGAGCTCCTATTTATAGGCACATATTCAATGGTCGGCTCCCTCCTCCAACAGTCATATTTTTCCTTGAATTTCGGAGGGACCTATATATGTGTCACTCAAACAATGGTTTGTAAATAACATAATGAATGACATCGTTTTATAACTCAAACAAGAGATGTAAAAATATGGTTTCTTAAACAAATCCAATTTTTAGATTCTAATGAAAATAAAAGTTTGGAGTTTAAGAAAGTTAACATTCAGAGTTTATATAACAAGGATATTTGGATTATGTTTCTCAAGAATTTGGAATCAGAATTACATAGACTTCGTTGTCTAAATTCTGAGGAATTAGGAACCTGAATTCTTAAAGAATTCAGTGTATGATCTCATAAGAATTCAGATTCTAAACATTGAATGTCCAGAGTTTGAATTCATAGAATTCAGAACCTGAACTCAAAAAGTTTGGAGTCTGAATTTAGAGGAATTAAAAGCATGAAATTTAAAAATTTCAGAGTCTGAATTCAGAGAGTTCAGAACCAGAATTTGGATCCTAAAAACAAAATTCTCAATGTAAATGTATTTATAGTATTCTGAGGTTTTAGATTTGAAACCAAATTTTACACTTATAAATAGAATGTGTTAGATTAAGACATGAACAATGAAAACTAGGTAAGGATACATTTTCCCTAGGGAGGAAAAATTTTCCTTACTAAGGGAAATCTTATGGAAAATGATGTTTGCCTTATGATAGGGTGTTTTTGATTTTAAAAACATGAAGTAATGGATAATTCATAAGGAAACCTTATTGACTCAACAATCTCTCAAACATGATTGAATGGAAAAGTCATAAGGAAACCTTATTGAATCAATAATATATATATCTAAGGTTCACCATTGGTGAAGGCATATATATATGTATATGAGGTTCCAATCAATGACACCCTTTTGTATACAAATTTGAGATTCCTATGTTGTTTATTATTATGATTCTAGTTTCAATCCATGGAGTGGGGTGCTCTAGAATTTATCATCATATAAGAATATTGGAGTTCTTTTATGTCAGGACCAGGCCTATGAAAAGAGATTCCTATGTATACTTGGAAAATGAATCAGAACCCCTGTAGTTTAGTTCCAGTTAATTGGAAACATAATACCTTTTACGGTCATGTTAAAAGGACCATACCGTGTAGCTTAACGTCATGTGACAGGTTTTGGGACAACTTTGTGTATGAAGATTTTATATATCGTCAACAGTTGTCAATGCTGGACAAAATGAAGAAGGATATGAAGAATGACTCCAAAGTTAATGGAGATTGGATAGAGTGAGGTAACCTGGAGAATTGTTATGGAATCATAGTATTGAATTTCATACTTGTGCAATTCTCCAAGAAGATTAATTCAATTCAGATGATTGTATAATCTATTCTAAGTTCAAAGAACTTGTGTCAAAGGCGGCACATTATTTACAACAATAGAGAAGAATGAGGATTTGACGAAGACCGTACAATGCTTCATGAATGCATGAGAACCATGCATGAGATTACTTGAATAAAAGAATCATATGATCTTCATGAAGTAGAGAATGATGGTTGAAGATGAATAGAGAGTGTGGAATGGATTGACATTCTAATATGGACATCCATTACACATTTCCTTAACATAAAATGATTCTTTGCTAATTTTTATTTCAAAAATATCATAAGTTAAGAGAAATTATGATGCAATCCTTATAAAGGAAAGGTAGAGTAATGGTGCTTCCAGTCATATACAATCTTTATTTGAAGGAAAGATGTTGGTGGAAGATAGGGACGTTATAGTTCATTCCATGGAAACTTCGACCATGCTAAAGTTGATCAATCAAATGATATATATCACTAATGTGGAGTTTGTGATGAAATCTGAATAATGGTTATGAAATATAATGAAGTGAATCTGGACAAAGGAATGTATGATCCGGAGGAGGCACAAAAGAACGTTGTAAGGTGGTATTGTTTCCCAGTGTTTCCCAAATTTTTAGGCCAAAAAATTGAGATATGGAAAAATGTGTTTTGCACACCTGTTTGAAGATGACTTGGAATATTGCGCGCAAGGAATGATTCAAGGTCAGAACATCGAAAAATGGAGAAGGCATGGAGTGCGCGAAAAGTTGGACAATGTGCGCGAAAAATGAGTATGGATGGAAGATTGGTTTTTTTTCATTATATGGAACATGGTGTGGAATTTTGGGTGAAATTGGCGTATCATGATTAAAAAGTCAAAAAATAACATATGCATGAAGGGCATGAAAAATTCTATGGTTTTCTCGTAAAAGGTTTGGTCTCCATGAAAAGATTTTTCACGCAAGGGTTGACGATTCCTATAAATAAGAGGTGACCCCCTTGTTTTTTATTGGCTTGAAATAAAGATAAATCTTAAGCTCTGGTGTGTGAAAAAGAAGAGTTTCACATAAAAACAAGGTTACAAGTAAAAAAGAGGTGTTACACCTAAAAATTGGAACCAAAAGAGGTTTTTTGCATGCAAGAAATGAAAATTACATGAAATAAACCAAAAAGGTTGCATGAAAAATTATATTCCCACAAGCCTTTACCAAGTACTATACCCTTTTTAAGTGTCTCACGATGAAGGAGAGCCACACCCTTCTTGTGAAGAAGAAACCACAAACAAGAAAATGGTTTTCTCAAACCCTCACTGCGTTTCGTTAAGGAGATCTCGTGAGTACAGAAAAGGTGAATACTCATCACAGTTACCTCTACTTCCGAAAGATCTTAATAGCACTGAGGACCTGCTCAAATTTACCTTGGTGGCTCGATTTTGTCCTCATCGACCCTCGGTTGAAGTGTTTTTCAAGATTGTGTCTGATTCCTGGATGCTGAAGGAACAATTGGTCATCAGGTTTCTTGACTGAAGAAAAATAATTGTACGCTTCGGCTCAGAGGAGGATTTGGTTTTCGCATGGTCTAGGGCTCCTCGGAGGTGCGGTGAATCTTCCTTCTTATTATTCCGGTGGAGCATTGATTTTCACATGCGGCAGGATCCCTCTTCGGTTGCTACTTGGGTTAGTCTCCTTAGCCTTCCGCTTTTGTTTCAAAATCCATCTATTCTCTGTTCCATTAGTAATATGATTGGGAGGAATTTATGCTCGGATCAACGAACTCAGTCGGTGGTGCACCTAATTTGCCCACGGATTTGTGTTGAGGTTGACGTCACCAAGCAGCAGCTACGTTGTGTTTGGATTACCGATTGGAAGGAATTCTGCTGGATGCAGGAGGTTATATTTGAATCACGGATGAAGTACTTTGTCAGATGTCGCTAGTTTGGGCACCTGGAAGCCATTTTCGGCAATGCCAATGTGGGTGAATTCTCTCGGGTGGTGGAAAAGTATTGTAGTGGTGGCTGCGACTTTGGTGTTGATGAGAGGCTGCCTCAGGCGACTGTGAAGGATGGATTTGGGTCGGTTCCGGTTTGGTTTGGGAATGTGAATGGGGATATGGGTTCTCCTATGGAACCTGCACTATGTTCTGATGCTGGAGGTTCTTTTGGGAAGGGAGTTAATTTGGAGGCTTCCTCCACTGATTTGGAAATTATTAAGGATATTTCTGTTGGGAATTTGGAGAGGGAGATGAGGAAAGGTCTTGCTGTTGCGGTGCCGAGTCCTGGTTGTAGTATGATGGAAGTGGAGGTGTCTTTGAACCCAACTGTGCTGCAGGTTTTTGACAGGCTGAGAGGTGACCTTAGTGTTGAGTCCTGAACTACAGTAGATGGGGCAGGCCATATGCAGCTGGTTCCTATTCCTCAGGAGTCCTTGGCCAATTCGGCATTGGGTTCTATGAATATGGGTACCCTTGTGACCTATAAACTTTTTGAGAATATGGAATCTGAGGAGTTGCCACTGATGCCGGAAGATCCAAAGATGGATGAAGTTGGTGTTTTGCAGGATGTTGTCACTAATATAGGAGGAGATGTGGAAGCGACAGTGGAGAGGGATCCTTCTATTGATCCTAGCATCTCTTATAGTGAGGAAAACATGAAATATCATGCAATGATTGATACTAATAGTATTTTTGAGAAAGGGCGAGGGGAAAATAATGGTTGCCAATAAGTGCATGCCTCAAGAAAATGGGGGGATCTTTCAGATAGTGAAAAGGAGAACAATAGTGGTAGGACCCGACTCTCTTATAGTGAGATTGTTCTGGGAGAGAAGAAAATGTTTTGGGGAATGAGAAATCTGGGACTACTCCGCCAAGGAGGAAGAAAAGGAAGGATTATTCCTCTATTCTGAAACCGATGACTACCAGGTCCTCCTCCAGCAAGGGAAAAGGTATGCAGTCCTCCGACGATCTCCTATATTTGTAAAAGTTAAATATTAGAAGGAAGTATGTCAAGGCCTTGGCACAATATGACAGCTCACAGTGGGAGTCGGCTACTGCAGATGAAGCAATGGATCATGGGTATGGAGATGGGCATGATTTCTATGATATGTAGCTATATTCATGGATTGTGTTGTTCTCTTTAGACGCTCGAAACGGTCTGAAAACCCTAATTACTGCAAACGCGGTGGAGCCCGCTGATTCGTCTTCATGAATTATGGATTCCTCTGATCTCATCTTGGATCTACATGATAAGGAATCAGGGACTTCTTTCAAAGAAGATCCAAGAACCGTGATTAACCGACGAGAGAAATCAATTTCTTTTCGCGAAACCCTAACGGGTATAGACTCCATCAAGATGCAGCCGAAGACATCTTGGATTAGAAGATTGGACGATGGAGGCTTCTGTGTAGAAGCAGACCTAGATGCGGTACGCCAAAGAGCATAGATATGTAAATTCTCCATAATGTATCGCATCGCGTATATCAAAGGTAACAAACCCTGGCCTTACCCTGATTTGAAACCAAGGATTTCTGCTTGCTGGGGATTTTGAAACTGGAAATTAGTCCCCGCTCGGTAAGGGTTATTTTCATATTTTATTTACTTCTCAAGAGGACCTCGATAAGGCCTATAAAACTGGTACTCGGAATCTTAAACCGGGGATCCTCCGATTGTCTGAATGGGATGCTGCTTTCGACCCATTTTTGCACAGGAATAACACATCACATGTTTGGGTTAGATTACATAATATAAATAGGTTTTACTGGCACCCACAAAATCTCAACGACCAAGCATCATGTATTAGCGCACCACTGAAAGTAGACCATAGAACACTAAATGGAGACCTTGGCCTATATGCCAGAGTGCTCATAGTGGTCAATCTTGAGAATAAACAGCCATCCTCAATCACGTTCAATGCCACTGATTATAAAACTGATGTTAAGGTAGTGTATGAGAGGCTTCCACCCTACTGGGAATTCTGTAAACTAGTTGGTAATACTGTTTGTAATTGCAGGTTTGTGCAAAAACCTCCCCCTCCGCAGAACCCCAATGAATGGACAGATGTTAAGAAAAATAATAAGGGAAATAAAAAGGTTCAAGAAAAACCTGAATCTCCCAAAATGAAAATGGAGAAACAGGTTGTCAAAAGCAACCCATTTGAGAATCTGATTCCTAGAAAAAAGGAATCCTGGGCTAATATGGTGGATGAACAAGAGTCTGAAAATCATGAATAGACCCTTTGCAATGACCTTGAGGATAATATATTTGATATTGTTTCACATCCCCAAGAAACCCCTGGAAAAGTTGATTACCCTTCAGAGGATAATGCCCTTATATTAGGAGCACCCATGAAAGAAACTAACCTGGCCATCGCTAAACAGACCCCCCTAATGAACCTAAGGTACTCTTTCACACTGGACTCACAAAACACTGCTTAAACTAGTATATCAACACCAATTAGGGAAGACTGCAGGTCTGAAATGGTGGTGCAAGGTTCCAATATGGCACTACTATCCTCCCCCACTAAATCTCCGGACAAAGATGAACAAGCTAGACTGGAAATACCCTCACCTCGTGATGATCAAGCCGCACCACAAGAGACTATGTCCATAATATGTGCACTAGCTACAGAGACAGGAAGCCCACATGTTTTAGATGCGAAAAAACAAGGTGATACTAGGAAAAAAATTGTTTTGGTCTCTGCTAACACCTCTTTGGCTCCTCCCCTGACAACACAGATAGAACATGGTAATCATCACAAGATTAAAAAAATGGGAGTTGAAACCAGAGAAAAGGTTGTGGCCTCTAAAAAGAAAGGGGACAACCCCACACAAAAATAGGTATAAATAAATGTTCTTTTCTAGAACTGCCAGGGATAGAAAAAACTGACACGACCAACGTTTTGAAAAGATTTATTTTTACTCACACACCGAAGCTATTTGCAATCTCTGAGCCCGAAATTTATTTTTCTTCTAGATTTCAGCATGCTTTTCCCCCTGGTTACACTTTAGTAGGATCTTGCTCTAATAACACCCCAATTGAATCCTTATGGATTTTTTCTCACTCCTCCCTTCAAAATGTCAATAGTTTTAGAACTTAAAATCTAGCTTTTACTTGTGATTATATGTTTTAACAAACACACATTTTCACTACTTTTTTCTATGCATATAATAGATATCAAGAAAGAAGGTCTCTTTGGACTGAAATCACTCAGCTTAGTATCTTGATTGAAACACCCTGGTTTACTGTTGGGGACTTCAATGACGTACTAGATGCTAGTGAAAAACTCGGCCCGCCACATGCTTCAATATCTACTATAGAATTCAAAGAATGCATTGAGCATAGTAAAATTGTTGAGATTAATCTAAGCGGTGCTATGTTTAATTGGTATAGACATCATTATAACAAAATCATGGCAAAAAAACTAGATATAGCCTTCACTAACGATCTTGCTCTGGATAAATGGGACAACATTTCCAGTATCACACTTAACAAGGTGGCTTCTAATCCCCACCCAATTCTCGTTAGTTTCTCCTTAGACCACATAAAACCTAGATATCCTTTTAGATATAACATTGCCTGGTATTCTGTCATAGACTATGTGAATATTATTAAAAAGCCTTAGACTAACATGAATACTGTTAATTATTCTTTTTCCTTTCCGATGAAACTTGAAATGTGAAAACAAATCCTAAAAAGATGGTGTAAATCAAAATTAGAGGAAATAGATAACAACATATTCACCCTTGAAAAATATCTTAATCAACATCATAATCATAACACCTCATCCAATTCTGACCAAAACCCCCAACACGAAATTAATATCCTTGCCAATCTGATTACCCTCCTTAACTTTAAAGATAACCTTAAAAAGAAAATCATTAAAACAAATTGGTTAAATGATGGAGATAGAAACAAAAAGTTCTACAATGATCTTCAAAGAGTTAAAAAAACTTTTAAACCTCTCTCCTATATTAGGGATGGGGAACAAATTTTTGACACTGATGAAAGCATTTCCAATCATGTCATCACTCAATTTCAAAATATCCTTAATGGCCCTAATACTGATAAAGATCTTCAGCCTAAAATTATTCCTCAACTGGTCACAGATGAGGATAATTTCCTACTTAATAATGTCCCACTAGATCATGAGATCAAAAAATATGATTTTAGTCATAACACAGGCGGTGCCCCTGGTCCGGATGGCTTTGACAATGGGTTCTACCAGTAACATTGGAACATCATTCAGGATGATGTCTGCGGAATGGTTAAAACTTTCTAGTCAAAAGACATTCTTCCTCATGGTCTAAACTCTAAATTTATTGTCCTCATTCCTAAATCTGAAAATGATGACGAAATCAATCATTTCAGACCCGACTCCCTTATTAACTCTCTATTTAAAATTATCACCAAATTGATTTTCAATCGTATCGCTGACATCTACAATAGAATTATTTCATGGTATCAATTTGGTTTCATTAGAGACAAATATATACAAGATTGTATTTGTTTAGCCTTTGAATCCACTATCCTATTGAACAGGAAACCCAGAGGTGGGAATGTGGCTATTAAACTCGATATTACGAAAGTCTTTGATACCATTGACTGGAACATTATTTTTAAAGTGCTTAGAAAGTTTGGTTTCAATGAGACCTTTATCAACAGAATTACCACTCTTTTTAATTCTGCTCATATCTCTAATCTTCTAAATGGTATGCCTAGAGGTTACATTAACTTTTCTAAAGGGGTCAGGAATGGAGACCCCCTATCGGCTATCCTTTTATCTTTCTCTGAAGACTACCTTAGTAGACTCATCTCACAAGCCATTGGAAATGGTAATATTAAGCCTATTCCCGCTACCAAAAGCGTGAATTCCCCATCACATTTGCTATATGGTGATGACATATTAATTTTCCTAAAAGGAGTCAAAAGAAATCTAAGCAACCGTAAAACCATCATATCTCACTATGAAGAAGTCTCTGGTCAACATATCAACTAGATGAAATCTTATATTTTCATTGGAAAAAAATATCCCCCTGGTCGGAAAAGTAGAATTACAAATATGCTTGGTATTAAAGAGGGATTTCATCCTTTCAACTATCTTGGGGTTCCCAATTTTTTGGGTAGACCCAAAGCGATTCACTTCTCTGCCATTGTTGATCAAACTCTTCGACACCTTTCCTCTTGGAAAGGAAACAATCTCTCAGTGGCAGGGAGAATCTGCCTTGTTAAATCCACAATTGTTTCTAAACTGGTCTACTCAATGATGATCTATAAATGGCCAGATAGTCTCTTAAAGCACATCAACGTTTCCATTAAAAACATTGTCTGGACAGGAAGCACTCTGGAAAAGAAATTAGTTACCATACCTTGGTCCACATGCAGTGAACCTATTGAAAAGTGTGGTATTGGAATAAAAAACCTCAAAAACATTAACTAGGCCCTCCAGGCGAAGCCCACGTGGAATCTCATTTTTAATAAATCGCCTTCCACAGACTTCCTATAGGATTGTTTCCTTGGAAAACTCTGAAGCAACGCACATACGTATCTCACGTCTTCCATATGGCCATCCATAAAATGTACTTTTATCTATATTATGTCCAATTCTAGATAGATGGCCAACAGAGACATGAATTTAAATTTTTGGCTAGATAACTAGACTGGAAAGCCCTTGATTTCCTTAATTTCTACCCCACATCTCCCTATGAATACAAATAACACCATTAAAGACATCATGAATATGTAACACACTCCCCTTCCTAAAGAGATTAAAACAATTGTCGAGAATTACCACTTCTATGTTAATGAGGATTTCCTGATTTGGGAACCTTCCCATAATGGAATTCTTGACTTGAAGAGATTTTACAAGCATTTATACACCAATGATATGACCAACTTTAGCTGGCATAACAACTTCAACAAATAATGGATCAAACCTTCAAGATTTACTGTTTTATGGTGTATTGATCATAATAGAATTCTAGCTGACACCTGTTTACAAACGTTTGGAATCAACCTTTTCTCTAAATGTCGTATGAGTAAACAAAATTGTGAATATCTTAACCATCTCTTCCTTTCTTGTGATTAGACTACTGCTCTTTGTCATTGGATTTTTGACATCATTGAATTCAACTGGTAGTTTTTTAGTTCTCTAATCTCTCAGATTCAAAAATGTCTTGAGAAATATGACTCTCAAAAAATCAAGAATCTATTTGTGGCCACAATTGCAGAGCTTCTGCATGTGATTTGGTTATGGCAGGAATGAATATACCTTTTGCAACAGTTCTTTCAATCTTAATGCAGAAAAAATGAGAATTCATATCGCTACCCGTGAGGCGGGCTCGATAAAAAAAGATCAGTGTAACAACTCATTCAGATATTTGGTTATCCTACGACGTCTTGGGATTGTAGGTAACTATCCTCACCCTAAATTTATACTTGAAGTTTTTTTGAATCCCCCCTACAGGTTGGATCAAAATCAATGTAGATGGTGCTTCTAAAGGCAACCCTGACCCAGCGGGTTGTGGAGCCATCTTCAGGAATCATCTGGATCAAGTTCTCATTTTCTTGTATGGATCATGTGGCACGGTTACCTCCTTAGAAGCTGAGATACACAACGTCATTCATGCGATCTCGTTTTCCAAGCTGCACAACTGGAACAACAAATGGATTGAAAGCGACTCCTCCACTACCGTCAAGGAAATCTAGAAGGGTACCACCCACCTGGCTTGGAAACTCACTTCTCGCTGGATTGAATGTCTGCACTCTCTCTCTTCCCTCACCTTCATTGCTATGCATGTTTACCTGGAAGAAAATAGTGTTTCATATGACCTTTCCAACATGGGTGTTGATAAGGACACTACCTAGAGAGATGATCTCCCCCATGAGCATCTTCCTCTTTATTTGCAGGATGTAAACAAAATACCTTCCTTTAGACTTGTTTAACCCCTTTTTTTAATAATAAATTTTGTATTTTGGTCTTTTACCAGAACACTATTCTAATAAAAATAATCAAGTGAAGAGCACTAAAGAAGACCAAGAACAGAACTTACCTTTTGAAGAATGAAGAAAAATATCACTATAGGCAGTATAATGAACCAGCTAGAGGCTGCATGTTGGGCCAAGCTATCACTAGTCCAGGGAAGAGGATTATTCCCCACCTCATCCAAAATGTAGGGACTCACAATGACTAGAGGTTTGTTTTCCTAGTCACTCCAACATAACAACATATCACATTATAGTGGAGAATCCCTTTACTGGTCATACCCTTTCATGGTAAGGATGTAGCTGCTCTTATTGAGTGGTGAACCTTGTAAAAATATCATGTGAATATTTTAAATGCTTTTTTTATTGCAGGCAACAGTGAAAAGGGAATAAGATAATCAAGATCCTAATAGGTTAAGTGGTACAAGGATAAAAAGTTGGAATTGGTTTCAAAAGTCCCCAACATGGATTCACCCCCCTCTCAATGTTAGGTATATCCGAAACTGGTCCTCTCAACATGGAAATCATGGAAAATGTGACTAGTCAAGGGATGGTTCATAACATATGTTAAAGCATCCCAGGGGACCGAGAAGGGATCTAGCCTCCCTTGTGGATATAACCCTTCTTGGGATATGGCCCAGATAAGATTAGTGTTGGTTTAGGGTGTTGGGTTTCAACCTAAGTGGGGACTCCTACATATTCTGTTTGGACATGAATCAAATACCATGTATTTTGGAAATTTTGGGATTATATCCCTGGAGGAGACCCATTTAGTTTCTTCATTAGGAATATAGCGCTTTCACGGGTTTCCTCATTAGGAATATGTCCCATTGAGGCGATAATATGGTTTTTGGTCTTACACCTATTAGGAGGCCCATGGAAAGGGGAGAGGAAAATTTAGAAATGGAATCTCTACTGAGATAGGTATTTGATCATCTGGATGTCATGATCATCACAAATCACTAATCCCATGAGATTCATGCTCGGTGTGAGAAACAAGAGAAAGTAGAGGATCTGGAAAACTACAAAATATCCTAGCTCCACTATTAGATGAGGACATTGTTATTGTTGACGCCGAAAAAAGTCTGTAACTCTCGGAGGAAGTTTCGAAATGACGAAGCGAAGTCATATTCGGAATCAGATGCCCGAGATGTGGTGCGCGAAATAAAGGAGGCTCCACGCAAAAAATTGTTCTGTGCGCGTAGAATCACCGGGTTTCGCGGAATTGAGCTGCTGTGGCACACAATCTTTGCGCGCCCCGGTTCCGCGCGGCGAGTTTTTGTGCGCCGGTTGCGCGCGGTGCGAAGAATTTCGTGCGCCGCCTGGATTCCGCGCCGGAGGTCGCCTATAAATAGAAGGTGACCCCGAACGATTTGGGGGTTGAGGAATCCGAAGCGACTCTCATGCGCGCAATTCGGCTCCCCCCGCACGAAAGATGACTTCCAGGTAAAACCCTCATTTCGCGCAACCTTGCCCCAGAGTTCACCTTTGCGTGCAACTCCACCGGTTTAAGTGAATTTGCCCCCTCTGTAGTGTTCCAGTCTTGCGCGCAATCCGTGCCTCGTGCGCGCAATACCCTTCCATGCGCGCAAAACCCTGCGCATAGTTCTCTCTCCGTGCGCAATTCCTTTGCTCCAATTGCGCGCCGTCCCGGTCTTTTGCGCGCAAACCTTCCCTTTTGCACGCAAACCCCAGGACTCCTCACCTTGACGCCCCTTGGATGCCCCCTGCACCGGCACCTGATGTCTCCCCTGCCGGGCATGCGCGCCATGCGTTGTTTTCCCGCACGACCTTCCAGGATCGTGCGAAGTAACCTCAAGGTCCCTTGGGCCATGTTTCCCGTTGTGTTGCTTTTCCTTATGCTTCTCCACATAGGCACGCTAACGGCTATTGCTTCTTCGTATAGCCACGCTAACGTGGACCCCCCGGTGGTTTGCCCTGCGGCCCCCCTTCACTATGGCCTTGTCGATGCCTTCCCTTCCACAAGGGGTAGAGGGCGTTGCACATGTAAGCCCTAGTGGTGTGGAGCGAACCCACCTCGTCCAAGCTGAAGGACGTTAAACTGCTAAGCACCTCGTCCTTAACACAAGACGTTAAACTGTGGTCCGACCCCATGCTTCGCACGCAGGGTCCCCCCCAGCTCGGACATTTTTTTACGCCCACTCGTCTCCACGGGAATGGAATCTTCCTCACATGGAATGAGATCCTCCTTGTTGGAGCGGCGTTTGTCCACGGGGGAGGGGCTGCCTCAGAGCGTAAGCCCCTAGCCTTTCTTGCGGATGACTGCACCCATGCATCTCCGTACTTCCCCCTGCCAAGGCCAGTGGAGTCCTTTTCCCACTGCGCTTTGTCGCACCACGGGCCTCCACCCTGGAGTAAGCCCCAACACCAAGGGCCGCTAACCACACGTAAGCCCTTGTTTCCTCTTTGGGCCGCTCAATGCGTAAGCCCCATTCCGCTTCTCACGGACGCACCCTTCGCGACGTGATCGTCTGGTCCCTGCTGCCTCTTTTTTCCCACACTGAGCATGACTCACGTGGGTTTAGAGTGTGCACCGACCATGACATCCTCTTATGGGCCGCCCCAGAGCATAAGTCCCATCCCAGCGAAGTACGTGGACTTTGATCCATGCTAACGCATGGTACGTAGGAAGCCTCCACGAGGTTCAAGCCCACCACCCGGTCGTCCCGACCTCTCCATGTCGGTTCCCTGACCACCTTGGGCCGCCTCAGAGCGTAAGCCCCAAATCCTTCGTCCCGCATGAAGTTAAACTGTATTCCGTCCCGCATGATGTTAAACTGTATCGCGTCCTGCATGACGTTAAACTGTATCGTGTCCAGCAAGACGATAAACTGTATCTCCCCTCTTGGGCTGTCTCAGAACGTAAGCCCCATGTTTCACCCCACCATCCATCCTGATCCTTACCCGGTCCGCCACATCCCGGTGAGATCATGCCACCCTTTCCCACTCCATGATATATGGGAAGCCGCCCACGTGCTGGCCCCAACATCGGTGTTCCCCCTAGGGATCCTTCAACCCGATCCGTCTCCGCAAGACATTAAACTCGCAACATACCCCGTGTTAAACATGGGAAGCTGAGGAAAACCTCATATGGTACATGTTCCCCGCATTCTATGTGGGATGCCTCGGGCTTCCACGCCCTCGAGAAGCCCTATGATGAGGGACCAAAGACAGACATGCCGACGACGCCCCAACGTGACCATTCTCCTCACCGCAGGTTGCAGTCCCGACAAGACCCCTTGGAGCGTCTTGACGGAAGCAGCGTAATTAACTGGCGTCCATGTATATATGGCACCGGGAATGAGCTTCACGAACCCGTCTTAAATATATGAGGGAGACCCGGACTAGGTAATGAGCTCCGAGGAGGAATCCACGGAGGAAAGAACTGACATCCCATCATCCCGATTTCGATCAAGGAGCAGACGTCCCTGAGCAAGGAACGGATGCCGCCCGCCTTTGGAAAGCGAGAATGCGGGGCAACAAGCAGCGCGCCCTCCCTGGCAGACAGACGCGCGCGCCCCGGCGAAAGCGTCGGAAACAAAAAATGGTGAACCCGACGTGAAGCTCTTCTCCTCAACACGGGGAATGGTAGTTGTAGGAGCATCGGAATAATAGCATGTCACCAGGTCCGGGTAACCCTCACCGGGATGAGAACCCGCCAGGGGTCGAGGCCGTCAGGACGTTGACTACTCTGTTCTGTGACGTCGTCAGCGTGGATCCCTCTCGCCGACCATGGAAGGCGGAATGATGTCGGGCCTTGGTTGTTGATCTCCTTTCCTGTTGATACTAATGGGTTCATCTCCCTATTTCCAGGAATCAGATCACTGCATTCGGAGCTCGATCTCCACCTGCCCACCGGCGCAGGGGCAGGGGCAGTGCCGACGCGGCTACCCCGCGCGGTCCCACCTATCCCACGGTCGCTTCGAATTCGACTACCGTAGCAGCCAGGCACTTGTGCCCCCTCTCCCCGTCAGAAATCATCCAACGGCGGGTGATCAATAACCCGGTTCGTAGGTATGACGAGGAAGGGGTCATCCCCACCAGGGGCATGACCCGCTTGGATCTAGAGGCGGCCGCGCCTCACCACCATCGCCGCCCTCGAGGGCCGTGCAGGGAGCCGCCACTCCCCACGCCGACGTTCAACCGCTTCGGGAGCCTATCCCCGGAGCACTGTGACACATCCCTCCCCTACGCCAATGAGGTGGGGGATGTCCGGGTCCACTCGATCAGCGATCCGTCCCAGGGGTTAATGGCCAGAACCCCCGCCAGGCTGCGTCGACGCCACCCCCCCGACTCCCCGAGCCGAGGAGCAGGCAATCTTCATGCCCGCACCGCCGGTTCCGGCCCATCTGACTCGACGCCAGCGTCAGGCGTGAGTGGGGGAGAATGCCCATCCTAGGGCACCAGCATCAGCAACCATTGTGTCCCCAGCCACTACTGACTCCTGTTCCCAGATCCCTGCGCATGTTGAGCAGGGGCAGCCGCGTGCCCGACTGGGATCGAAACCCCGACCGCCCTGCAGGCAGGTTGGGTCGAATCTCCCGGTCGCGGACACTGGCTATGGCCACTGCGGACCAATTTGCGGTAGTGCCGCTCACCATGAAGTCCCATTCCGTGCCACCGATCTGGGAAGCCGAAAGCCTCTTCGCAACGGCTATGCTCCGGGTATGACTCCTTCCAGCACCCACTGCATGGGGTATGAGGTCACTCCCCCTACCGCCGGTCGCGAGCATGGATCTGTTGTGTATCCAGTCGCTCACTCACATGGAGGTCCTCCCCATGTCCCTTTCGACATCTGTCCCGGTGCTTCTCGCACCCCGGCCTTCGGTCCCCTCTGCCCCAGCTCTATTATGGCTGGGGGACCCCATGACGGAAGTCGTCCTTACCCTGAGGAGCTACCCAGGGGCAGGAAGGCCGGGCGTCGTCGCCGTCAGAAAAATGTCAGGGGAGTCCGGACGGGAATCAGACAAGTCTGTTTCTTGGATTCTGAGGTAGAGTACGACTCGACGATAGAACCTCCCCCCCAACCTTTCGAGTTGATTGCAGGGATGGGGACGCGGCGCGTCAGTCTCTTACTCCCCGAATGCATGATCTGTATGATTCCCTCCTCCCTTTGAAGGTATATCCAGGAGGACGAGGACTTGGCGTACCGCCAGGGATCAAGCCCGCAGTTTCCGCTGATCTCCTCAGAAGCACCTCCTGCCCCTGTTAGGGAGGGTGAGGAACTTATCTGGGGACCGACGGAAGGATCGCGAGGTTACACACCATCGGAGAGCACCGACGTTGTGACGGGAGGCCCATCCACTAGCCCATCCTATCACGACGTGGCAGCCAGGGCACTGCAATCCCGGGAGGATGACCCAGGGATCGGCGGCCAATCGGCATGTTCGTCGTATTCCCCGCCGGCCAGCCCACCGCCCCGACGGCCTGCCTCGGCGCCATTGCCAATTCCCTGACTTTCCTCGGTGGAAGAGTAGGGGCGACAAGTTCCGGACCCCGAGCCGGAGCCGTGGAGCTTCTGGACCGTTCTTGCAGCGGGCCACTTCCCTGAGAAGTTTTGGTCGGTCGCAGAATCGGGTTTTGATGTACCTGAGTCACTCACCCCGGGAGAGTTTGAATGTTTCCGCCAGATTCTTCGGGTGACTCACTCCCGCCTCCGTCATCAGCTAGCGCCTTATCCTGGGAGGCAGGCGCATCTTGAGGAGATTGGTGAGCAGTGCCGCCGGGTTGACCTAGCAGCACTCCCCGCGGTCCGGCACCCCGAGTCGCTGGGCCTCCACGAGGCCCTTCAGCAACAATGCGTCCAGAGTTTTCAAGTACTCCGCAGAGTTATTGAGGAGGCCACCCCCCACACGCACGTCCGTGGGTGGGGGCAGTACGCTGCTCTCCTCTTCTGTGCGATCCGCCAGCAGCCCGATCCACTGGGCGACCCTGATGGAACGTCGCCCAGGGCAGTAGCAGTCAACATGGATGAACCTTCAGATGAGGGAAACACTGTGGAGCCCCTCGACGGGGACTCACCCCCCGAAGACAGGCCGCTGCTGGACCCATCTGGGAGGATTACTCGCCAACAGAGGAGCCTCCTAGGCCTTCCTGTACCCACGGAGGCACTGGCGCTGAGCTGAAACATCGGCAAGGGTAAAGAGCCCGTCGGGTCTGTCAAACTCGCCGACCCATCTGCCTCAGTGCAGAAGGCAGAGGAAGATCCCGAGAAGGCCACGCTGCGCCAACAGCTAGCCGAGAAAAAGAGGTTGGTCGATGAGCTCCTGGCCGAACGCATTGCAGAGCAGCGGCCTGTCTACGGCAACCCTAGACCAGGACAGCAAGGGCAGGAGCATCTACCACTTGCTGAGATCCCCCCGGGCAATCGTGACCGTGTCCTGTTCGCCGACAGGGGAGACACTGGAGCTCATGGAAAGAGGGCGTGATATGTTTCGCCGAACCCTCCCGAACGACGAGACCACCTGGGAGACCCTGCTCGATTTCCTCTCGCCGCTCCGAGAGTCGCTCCGCCAGCTGCCCCCTGAGCCGCTGAGCGCGACTATCGTATCTAAGAGCCTGGAAATGCGCTTGTGGTTAGAGATCCCCGTCAGGACAGGAATCCGCATCCGGATGATCTGATTGAAGTACTCATCGCTCGCTTGGAGGCCCTGGAAACTCAGCAGGTGGCAATCCCACCGGATGGCAAACCGTACCCCGCATGGGTGGATGACATGCCGGCCCCGCCGAGATTTGGGAACCCCACTTTCGCCCCCTTTAACGGTACCGGAGACCCGCCAAAACATTTGGCCCACTTCAACTCGAGGTGCGGGCCTATGTTAGGGACTTCGACGCAGAAGGAGGCTGCCAAGCTCTGGTGCTTCGTTCAGACACTGGAAGGACCAGCATTCGTTTGGTACAGCCAGCTCCCTGTTGGATCAGTGACTAGCTGGGAGGACCTTCGCCGACAATTCCTCTACCAATTCAGTTCCACAACCCGGAAGACGAACATTGCAGACCTCTTCAGGTGCAAGCAAAGGCCCGACGAGCGAGTCGCGGACTTCGTCGCCTGGTGGAAGGGGCTCACGTACTCCCTTGACATGCCACTGACTCAGGAGCAATTACTGATGATGTGTGTGAGGAACGTCAATGCAGAGTTGGTTCCTTCCCTGATCACGCAGAATTACCCTGGAGGGTTCCGGGACTTCTCGGACAAGGCTCAGCGCCTCGAAGAAGCCCTGTAACAGGCCAGTCAGGCACGCCTGCTGCCTCCTGTGATCTCTGCAAGGAGAGCCGCCAGAGCCGAGCCCGCTGCTGTGGCACAGATAGAGGCCCCTAGACAGCTAGAGTTGCTGCCGGTGAGGCCAGCTCAGTAGGCTCATAGGGGTCCACCCCCACAGCCTCCGGCCCAGCAGCGACCGCCTCAAAATCGGCAGGCGCCTCCGCGTAACGCACCGCCACCGCCTAGGCGAGGTAATCCGTCTCCGCCTCCTTGGCCTGCTCCGCTGGCCCCTGGCCATGGTCATCCCCCAAGAGTCCCCTTTCTAGGAAGAAGGGATCAGGCTTACTCGTTTAGCGAGGCACATGTCCCCGGTTATTTCCGTAGCGCCTTGGAGCAGAGGATCGTGCGACTGCCTGAGTGCCGGAAGCCAGAAGAGGCATGTCTCACGGATCACCCTAACTACTGCCCTTATCACCGGTTCCTGGGAAACCCCATCCAGCAATGCTATGTGTTCAAGGACTGGATCCAAGACCAGATTGACAACAACATAGTCAGGTTGGGCCCAGCCCCGGCACAGGTGGCAAGTGTCTTCATGGGATCGGATGGCAGTAGTGACGACGGGGATGGGTGGGAACATGTTTCCGACCGTGGGTCCCAGAAGTATAATGACTGGATGGCCCGCAGGACGGTCGCCCATGCTCATGGCATAATCCGTGCCCGCCTGGACCAGCCAGAGCCCTCGGAATCCGCGAGCGCCGCTTCGGCATCGTCGTCCCAGCCTACTTCTTCCCAGAAGAGCAGGCAGCGGCGCAAGAAGAAAGAACGTGCCCTGCCGTTGCCGTTGTCTTCTCACACGCTTGGCGATTTCATGCCCCCGGGAATGGGGATCCCTCCGAGACCCCGTCCGGTAATGGCTGACTCCTCGAGCGAGAGACCGGGGTATGCTTCGGTTAACACCGTAGAGTTGGTAAATCCCTTCGTGGCTCCCGACGACGAGGAGCGCCAGTTGAACCTCCCCGAGAGCCCGGGGTACGCTTCGGTTAACACCGTAGAGTTGGTAAATCCCTTCGTGGCTCCCGATGACAAGGAGCGCCAGATGAACCTCCCCGAGAGCCCGGGGTACGCTTTGGTTAACACCGTAGAGTTAGTAAATCCCTTCGTGGCTCCCGACGACGAGGAGCACCAGTTGAACCTCCCCGAGAGCCTGGGGTACGCTTCGGTTAACACCGTAGAGTTGGTAAATCCCTTTGTGGCTCCTGATGACAAGGAGCGCCAGTTGAACCTCCCCGAGAGCCCGGGGTATGCTTCGGTTAACACCGTAGAGTTGGTAAATCCCTTCGTGGATCCCGACGACGAGGAGCGCCAGGTGAACCTACCCAATGTCCCCAGTCGTCGCCAACGTCGACGGAGCCGTGGCTACGTGAATCGCCGGGGCACGACGGTCGTCACCTCCAGTCAGGCCGTGCACGCCACCGAGACCAGGCAGCAGGCCTGGTGTAGAGAGCAGCACTCGCAGCTCCCTCATCCGGTGACAACAGGTTCACTTCCACCACTGTTTGTGTTGCTGGATCGGGCGGAATCGCCTTGCCCGCGTCGCAACCAGCCCAGCCCTGCCACTGGCCGACTATGGCCTTCCGGTCCTAGCATGGCAGCCACCTCTCGGGCTTCAGCTGGTGAACAGCGGGACATGCCTAGTACCAGTCAGTCACCGGTCCCGCCAGCAGGGCCCGTCATGCCCCCAATCGCAGAGCGGCCTCTTGTAAGCAGAAGCTCGCATTTGGCGCGAAAGTATGATGTCATGAAGCATCTGGCCGGCATTCCGACGAGGCTTTCCATCCTTGAGGCCCTCCGCCTATCGTCTGAAATGCGTGAGGCGCTCACCGAGGCTCTAAGGAGCCCCCTCCAGTTTGAAACGGAGGTAGCGGCCGCAGAGTCCTTCCACACCGAGGTGATTGAGGATGCCGAATGTCAGGCGGTCATCTCATTCTCCGGTGAAGATGAAGACCCTCCCATATAGGGGCACATCCGCCCGCTGTACATCTCTGGCTAGTTCAATGGCGTGGAGGTCCGTCGCTATCTTGTCGACACGAGTTCTGGGATTAACTTGATCCCAACTCGGACACTGCGAAAGCTGGGTTTGTCTGAGGATGATTTAACTCCCTCCGACCTCAGAATCCAGGGGTATGACAGGACCGAGCAAACTTCACTTGGCAAGATTCATCTGAAGACCCAGTTCGGCGGCTTAATTGCCAATACTGAATTCATGGTTGTCTCTCAGGAACCTGCCTACAACGCGTTGATGGGCAGGCCATGGCTCCATCTTCACGCAGCGGTTCCCTCATCATACCGTCAGTGCCTCAAATACTCCCTTAAGGGTCGAGTGGGTGTGCTCCAAGTAGATGCGTCCCCGTTTTCCTCTTGTGAAGCTCGTTACCTGGACGCTGACTATTACAAGAGCAAGGACAAGCAGATCCTGGTAGGTGAGGTTGAGCCTGCCGCTGTCGCGAGCGATCCCTGGGCAGGTTTGGATGACGCATATGTCTTCCCAATCCATCCGTTGGAGGCCACGACTCCCGATATGGGAGAGTGATTTGTTGTCTCAGGTACCAGAGGAATGTATATTTCCGGGTCTAAGCGACGGCGGGAAATCACCTCGTACTCTTACACCAACCAGGCCCGGGTGATCCCCGAGCCTCCTACCCCCGTATGATATCGGGACGTTGGGCTTATGGAAATGGCGGTACGTCATACGTGCCTGTTTCGCCGATCCGGGATCGACCGGCTCAAACCAACGTGACACCACTACTTCGATGTCGTAAAGCGTGGCCCCATGGGCCGCAGGCCGGATGAGATTGGATCAACCGCCTTTGTCGCTACGGTCTTCGTGGTGCACGAGTCTCCCGTCGTGACGACCTCTGCCGCCCAAGCCGGTGGTAGCTCCCCATCAGGGTCGAGCAGCCCCGAAACGCCTCCCCCCTATGGACGATCCTTCCACAAGCGGAGAAGAAGACATGGAAGATGCTCCTCCTGCCTTTGAGGAGGGCGTCTCCGCCATGGTCGACGAGCTCGTACAGGTGAACCTCGGTAGTCAGGAGGACCCGAGACCCACATTGGTCAGCGCCGCTATGCCTCCCGAGGAACGACAACAGTACATAGACTTCCTCATACAGCACCGTGATGTGTTTGCCTGGAGTTATAACGCGATGCCAGGACTAGATCCCCAGGTATCCGTCCACCGCCTTGGCCTCCCAGCAAACCATCGTGGGTTCAAGCAGCCTCCCAGAAAAATTCACCCCTTTCACGGTGCCATGGTTGAGGCCGAAGTTGATAAGCTCATTAAGGCCAACTTCATCAGGGAAGTCCAGCACCCCAGGTGGCTAGCCAACATTGTGCCAGTCAGGAAGAAGAACGGGCAGATCAGGGTCTGCATCGACTTCCGCGATCTTAATCGCCAATGTCTGAAGGATGACTTTCCCCTTCCCGTGACAGAGCTGTTGATCGAT
The DNA here is from genome assembly GCA_963277665.1 of Viscum album. Taxonomy (NCBI): domain Eukaryota; kingdom Viridiplantae; phylum Streptophyta; class Magnoliopsida; order Santalales; family Viscaceae; genus Viscum; species Viscum album. The sequence goes on along the minus strand of OY728139.1, from coordinate 679,248,517 downwards.
GCAACGGCCGGGTTCCAAGCCCTCTCCTTCATGGATAGGTACTCCGGGTATAACTATATCCAGATGGCCCCCGAGGATGAAGAGTTCACTACCTTCAGGGCCCCTCAGGGCACTTTCTGCTATCGGGTTATGCTCTTCGGCCTGAAGAACGCGGGTGCCACCTATCAACGGGCTATGCACCGCATATTCAAGTCGATCCTCGGGACGCTGGTGGAATGCTATGTAGATGACCTGGTGGTCAAATCTCGTCAGTGCCAGGACCATCTCAAGGACCTTGAGAAATTGTTTGGTTTGCTCCGTTCTCGTCACATGAAGATGAACCCGTTGAAGTGTGCCTTCGGTGTCACCTCCAGAAAGTTTCTTGACTTCATCGTCAGGTATCGAGGTATCGAGATCGACCCCGAGAAGATCAGGGCCATCAGTCAGATGCCTCCCCCGAGTAATATTCGGGAGCTTCGAGGCCTCCAAGGCCACTTAGCCTATATACGCCGATTCATTGCGAATCTGGCCGGCAAGTGTAACCCCTTTTCTCGGCTCATGAAGAAAGGCGCCGCCTATGGGTGGGATGAAGAGTGCCCGACCGGTTTTGAGGAAATCAAGCAGTATCTGCTTCAACCTCTGGTCCTGATGCCTTTCGCTCTCTGAAAGTCGCTGGTCCTTTACGTGACTGCCCTGGAGCGATCCCTCGGCGCCCTTCTCGCCCAGAAGAACAACAAGGGAACGGAGAATAGCCTCTACTACCTCAGCCACATGCTCCTCGACGCGGAAGTTAGATACTCTCCCATCGAGAAGAGCTGTCTGGCGCTCGTATTCGCCGTACAGAAATTATGGCACTACTTGCAGCACCACGAGGTATAGCTGGTCTCTCGGGTAGACCCGTTGAAATACATCCTGAGTCGGCCGATGTTGACCGGACGATTGGCACGCTGGGCGGTGATCCTCCAGCAGTTTGACATTAGGTTCGTACCTCAGAAGGCTGTCAAAGGACAGGCGTTGGCAGACTTCTTAGCTGCTCATCCAACCACTGTGGACCAGCCGCTGGATTTGGGCTTTCCTGATGAGGCAATCCTCTCAGTCGATCACGCCACCCCATGCTGGCAGATGCACTTTGATGGCGCCTCCCGAAGCCCTACCGGTAGAAGGCTCAACGATCCTAGGCTTAACAGAGTGGGCTTGGGTATCGTCTTCATCACCCCAGAGCAAGTCGTTCTGCCATATTCTTTCTTGTTGTCAGAGGGCTCCACCAACAATGAGGCAAAATATCATGCCCTCATCACCGGCCTCGAGTTGGCTCTGGAGGTTGACGTACCCCACCTGTATGTAAAATGGGACTCTGAGCTGGTCATCAAGCAGGTTAACGGTGACTACACTGTCAGGAAGCCAGAACTCGTGCCGTTGCTGGAGTGTACCCTCCATCTAATGGCTAAGTTCCCATCCCGACCAAATATCGTTCACATTCCCCGGTCGTAGAACAGTCGAGCAGATGCTTTGGCCAGCCTGGCCGCATCACTCACGGAGCCCGAACAGGATGACCTAATCATCCACGTGGCGCACCGAAGAGTCATTGCTCCTGTTATCTCGGAGGGCGGTCATGGCCCGCGAGTGAACCATCTCACCGCCGGTGCCCCCGCATCAGGACCCCCCGGGGCTTCAGGTGAGGTGATCGAGACAGTTCCTGACTAGAGGACACCCTTGGTTGAATATCTCCGGCACGACAATCTTCCAATGGACCAAGCAGAGTGGGAACGAATCCAGCGCCGCGCGCCGCAGTTCACCCTTCAAAGCGGTCCTAGCCGTGAGCAGCTCCTTTACAGGCGCGGGTTTGACGGTGTTCTCCTCCATTGTCTTCAAGGAGTTGAGATCCCGCAGGTCATGCAGGATGTGCACGCTGGCTCCTGTGGTGCCCACCAGGCCGGGTCGAAGTTGTCCCACCAGATTCGGAGACTGGGATACTTCTGGCCCTCCATGATCCACGACTGCATCGAGTACGCCAAGAGGTGTCATGCGTGCCAAGTTCATGCTAACTTTGTGCATCGGCCACCGGAGCCTCTCCATACTACTAAGTCTTCTTGGCCCTTTGCAGTCTGGGGGTTGGATGTCGTAGGGCCTTACCCGCCGGCGACGGACCGCCAGTGCCGGTTCTTCTTAACGGCCACTGATTTCTTCTCAAAGTGGGCAGAGGCAGCCCCGCTTAGGGAAGTCAAGGCTGGTTCTATCGCCGACTTCGTGAGTTCCAATATCATTCACCGGTTTGGAATACCTCATGCTATCCTCACGGATAATGGAACCAACTTCCGAGTGGTCGAGATGAAGAGATTGTACGCCAAGTACAACATTCGCTCTAACCCCACCTCCCGCTATCATGCGCAGGCGAATGGAAAGATTGAGGCGTTTAACAAAACCCTCTCTAACATTCTGCAAAAAATGTTTGGTCAGAACAAGAAAAGTTGGCCAGAAAAGCTCCCCAACGCCCTCTGGGCTTATAGGACGACGACTCGCAATTCCACCTAGGTGACCCCATACTCCCTGGTATACAGAGCTGAGGCCGTCCTTCCCATCGAGGTCTAACTGCCCTCATTACGCACTGCGGTCTACGACCATCAAGCGCCGGACAGAGTTGCCGAGATCCGTCTAGCCGGATTGGAAGCGCTGGACGAAAGTATGTTTCACGCTTTACATAACTTGGAAAGGCATCAGAGCAGGATGGCTCGAGCTTTCGATAAGAAGGTTCGCCTCCGCTCCTTCTTGCAAGGTGACCTGGTGTTGGCTCTCAGAGCGCCAATGATTCCCGACAGGAAACCACCCAAGTTGGAACCCAAGTGGGAGGGACCTTTTCTTGTCCATAAGGTCTATCCCAATGGTGCGTATTCCCTGGTGAATATGGATGGGGAGCGTATCACTCCTCCCACCAACGCCAGGTTCCTCAAGAAGTACTTTGCCTAAACTGTATGGTCCTGCACGACCCTAAACTGTATGGTCCTGCAGGACCCTAAACTGTATGGTCCTGCATGACCCTAAACTGTATGGTCCTGCACGACCCTAAACTGTATGGTCCTGCACGACCCAAAACTGTATGGTCCTGCACGACCCTAAACTGTATGGTCCTGCACGACCCTAAACTGTATGGTCCTGCATGACCTTAAACTGTATGGTCCAGCACGACCTTAAACTACACCCTTCCCTACATCTGGGCTCCACGGTCCGAGCTCTAAGACCTAAAACTAAGATCCTCTTTTGGTTCTGCCCTTTCCACGGTCCGAGATCTAAGACCTAAAACTAAGATCCTTACGGTCCGAGCTCTAAGACCTAAAACTAAGATCCTTACAGTTCGAGCTCTAAGACCTAAAACTAAGACCTATATTTCGTCCAACATGACGTTAAACTGTATTTTCAGAACTATGTCTAGCTTGATTCCCATCCTAATGGGATACGTAGGAACACCCAGACCTTTCGTCTTTGGGTCCAACTTGAGGTCCGCTGTGGCGTCTGTTTCGCCTTTGGGACTTCAACCACAGGGTCGCATGGCGTAGTGTGAGATTATGTCCCCATTCACATCGGGTTTGCGATAGCTGCACCCCGCGCACCCTGTCCTCAGGGTTTAGCCCTCCTCTGTCCAATGGCGTTTAAAGACGCAGATCAAGAACTACGTGTGGCTTGATTCCCATCCTTATGGGATACGTAGGACTGCCTGAACACCTAGATGTCAGGTCTAGCCCCATCTCTTAGGAGATCCCACGATCTCCCGGTGCCCAGGGTGTTTGGCATTACGCCCCCTCTTTTTTGCCCAGGGATCCGCCATCTATTGGCCGCTCTCGGACTGAGCCCTCTAACCCTTTCCAGTGGTCTGCTGTTGTGCTCAAGGCACTCTGGTCTAGAACTTGGAGTGCCAGATTCAACTTAAGCAAGTTTCATCCACTTTCCATGTTTCGTGTTCCCCTTCATTCAGTCCCCCCGTCATCCTTCATACCCTGAGGGACCCCCAAGAACGGCCTGGGTACAATGCCCAAGGGCTCCCCTACCGTCATGGGCCAACGCCCCCAAGGGTTTCAGACAACAAGTTGATACAAATCCCGCATTGCGAACATGGTCAGCGGTTGATGCTCATTTGTTTGTCCCCATGGCTAACACGACAGGATGCTGTGTTGCGAACATGGTCAACAGTAGTCCTCAGTCGTCACACCGGTTCCCCAGGCCCTGAATGTTGGTGGCATGGTTCATGTCATGTTCTGCCCCGCCGTGCCAAGGTGGAATCTCGACACTCCTTGTACTAACCCTCGGTACGCACCCGCACATCAAACAGACCGAGCTGCGTAACGGTGTCTTTCGGGGCTCCCGCGATCCGAGCGCTAGAGTATGTGCTTGGGTCTCTTCTTTACGGGTTGCGTGCAGCTTGACCTTCATCCCCTTAGGGGAGTGAGGAGTCGCCCAGACATTGTGTTTCGGGCCCAGCCTAGCTGGGAGCTGGCATCTGCTGCACCTCCCTGATTGTTGAACCCTCGTAGGCCCCTTTGCCCGAGGATCCTCTCTCGGTTGGTCCAAACCATATGACCTTAAACTGTGTTGTTTGTCTAAACCTTATGACCCTAAACTGTGCTGTTGGTCCAAACCATATGACCTTAAACTGTGCTGTTGGTCCAAACCATATGACCTTAAACTGTGTTGTTGGTCCAAACCATATGACCTTAAACTGTGGTGTTGGTCCAAACCATATGACCTTAAACTGTGCTGTTGGTCCAAACCATATGACCTTAAACTGTGCTGTTTGTCCAAACCATATGACCTTAAACTGTGTTGTTGGTCCAAACCATATGACCTTAAACTGTGTTGTTGGTCCAAACCTTATGACCCTAAACTGTGCTGTTGGTCCAAACCTTATGACCTTAAACTGTGATGTTGGTCCAAACCATATGACCTTAAACTGTGTTGTTGGTCCATACCATATGACCTTAAACTGTTCTGTTGGTCCAAACCATATGAACTTAAACTGTGTTGTTGGTCCAAACCATATGACCTTAAACTGTGGTGTTGGTCCAAACCATATGACCTTAAACGGTGCTGTTGGTCCAAACCATATGACCTTAAACGGTGCTGTTGGTCCAAACCATATGACCTTAAACCGTGCTGTTGGTCCAAACCATATGACCTTAACGGTGTTGTTTGTCCAAACCATATGACCTTAAACTGTGTTGTTGGTCCAAACCTTATGACCCTAAACTGTGGTGTTGGTCCAAACCTTATGACCCTAAACTGTGACATTATCATCCTGGCCGCACGACGAAAAACAGCACTGCATTGTGGTGACCTCGTTGTAGAGGACATCACGTTGGGTATTGGTTTCATGCCATGCAATTTGTCAACGCCTATCACGGCTTGATTCTTGTGGCAACACCATGGCCTGCTACTCCAGGTCTGTCGCTTCACAACAAAAAAACCCCCCCACTCACCTTAAAGGACAAACAAGATTTATCAAATGCCGCTTCTTTTAGTGCAAGGGCCACGCCCGCACTCCCCTTTTCCCTTGGCACTGGTATCTTACCATGTCACTTTCAGAACTACGTATGGCTTGATTCTCATCCTTATGAGATACGTAGGAACGCTTGGGGCACTTCCCCGCGGGTCCATCCTACCTCCGTGTTCGGTCCCTCGACTCGAGCATTTCCCCGGAGAGCACATGTTAAGTAGGGTTTAGGTCCTCCTTCACGTCGGGTTTTGTAACCACCTGGCCATGTGTCTGTTTCTCCCCTTTCCACGGTCCGAGCTCTAAGACCTAAAACTAAGATCCTTACGGTCCGAGCTCTAAGACCTAAAACTAAGATCCGTATTCTGTCCCGCATGACGTTAAACTGTATTTCGTCCCGCATGACGTTAAACTGTATTTTCAGAACTACGTGTGGCTTGATTCTCATCCTCATGAGATACTTAGGATCGCCCGAACGTTTCTTCTTGGGTCCATCCCCAGGGATTAGTAAACCCTGTCCTTCCATATTGTTGGTCACTCGGCCCGACTTGATGGGAAGTGGTGTAGTCAGGATATCTACCCCGAGCATGTTCGGGATGCCCCATGGTAATAATGGGAAGCGGATGTTCTCTCGCCAAAGAGGTCCTGCCTGGAAATTGGGACAACTCGTGATCAGGTTGGTACGTCCGCCTAATGCGCCTTCGCCATGGTGGCACAATTTCGGGAGTGTTGGACTCTATTCGAACAAACCACCACTCCACCTTCCACGCCTTGCGTCCCCCCATGTTTGGACCCTCATTTCCTTTCGTTTTTGACGGGACCCCCTAACAGTATTGATGCTCGACCTATGGTCTGCCTACTGTCCTAGGCCAACGTTCCGGAGAACTGGTCATGTTTGACGGGACCCCCTAACAGTATGGATGCTCGACCTATGGTCCGCCTGCTGTCCTGGGCCAACGTTCCGGAAAACTGACCAACGATATTTGAGTTAGGCCCCGTGTTGTGAACATGGTCAGCGGTCAGCCCCCATTTATTGTCCTCCCATTCCAGGCCAACGTGATATGGATGCTGTGTTTCCGCCACGGTTGACAGTTATCCTCTATAGTTGCGCCCCATTGGGTTCTGAATCTGGGCGGCGTGATGCACCCCTTTTTCTCCATCCCCCTGTGTTCGGATGGATTTCAATGCCCCCGGCATTGCCCCGCTCGTGTGTTAAGGCACATTGAGAAGTCGACACATCAATCGGCCTGGGGTCTCCTCAGAAGCCCAGGCCCAATTTTGGACGCCTGAAGCTTGGTCAATGCCCCACAGTTGAACAAAATGATGGTACGAGCATCTCATACTTCTCGCGTTGGACACGTCCCACAGGAGCCTAGGGGTGAGTTGTTATTCGTTTCGAAACTATGGTTGAGCGCATTAAACCAAGGATACAAAAGAGTGGATTTGGCCATATATTGGATTGAGACGATGAGTAGTACAAGGAAAAAGTTCATGGGATGGAAAAAACAAAGTCCTTAGGGATCAGCATGCTGAAGTGATCTTTCTAGCGCTGCTACCCTATGGATGGTAGCCTCCAGGACCGCTTCTCGCTCTTTGAAGACTCTCTCCTCATCGGCCACCATGGAGCGCAGCTCGCCAGCCCAAGCTTGTCCCTGCGCCCGCTCGATTTGAAGTACGATCATCTGGTGACTCGCCTCCACCAGTTGTTCCTGCGCATCATCCAGCTGGGCGGTCAGTTGCTCCACGAGCTCAGATCATGTTGCGATGAAGGCCTCTTTATCTGCCGCCTGCCCTTCGAGGTGCCAGACTTCTTGCTCCGCCCTCAGCAGCGCTTGAGCACTCGCCGATTCTTCTCGGCACTGGGCAATGTCAGTGCGCCGGCTGCTCTCGCGTATCTTCTCGGCCATGTAATCACGAATCATTAGATGAAGGCGCTGAGCGTTAGCCCCTCCGGTGCATAGGAAGCACAGCCAGGTCTGAAGTGATCCCATCCACCTCAGCCAATCCGACTGGGGCTGCCTGAGGAAGCGCTGGATACACTTCCACCCTTTGCGTCGTGTCACCCGGCTCTCCTCGGCGGCCTCTGAGTCCGAGTCGTCAATCTCCTCAGGGTCAGCGGGTCGGTATAGGGGGAAGGCTGCCAACAGATCGACAGCAAGATCCACCCCAGGGGTGTCTTCGTGAGGAATAGAATCCTCGACGTCCGGGCAACCTTCTCTCGCCCCAGCAGCAATGATGCCTCCACCAGCTTCCAACTGCGTTTCAGGAACAACGCTGCTGATGTCCTCCACCCCCCGTTCATCTATTGTCGGGGTTGGCTCAGTGCAAAGATCATGTTCCGAGCGAGGTGGTATGTCCGCCGCTGGTCCACTCGCAGATGGCCCGGGCTCCGCAGCCTGACGTGCCTCCAGTGTTGAGATCACTGCGCGGGGCATACACTGGTCAGACATGATCTTTTGACACCAAGCACCAGTAGTGAAGCGTGAGACTTACCGGAATCCAGAGCGTCGGTCCCCAGTGTTCCGGCCGCTGCAGGAGCCGCCATGATGGGAGACCCCTCTGCGCTGGTTAATTCAATGATGGGTGTCGGATCCCCGTCATGTCTCACCGGTTCCTCTCCTCCCTCCTCTGGTGGGGACACCCGTCCACCACTCAGTTGTTCCTGAGTAGGATGGGGAAGTGAGTTAGAAGTTGTAAAGTAGAATGGATGAACGAGGGAAATGAATGAAGACAGAGACAAACCTCGAGAATCTCGGTTATGTCGAGATCAGAGTCAGCAATCTCGCCGCTCTCACGGAGACTCCCTTGGTAGGTCTCCCCTTGCGACCCCTCACCTTCGGGATCCTCTTCTTCATCTTCTCCCTCGCCTTCGTCCTCTCCGGTTTCCCCCTCCCCCTCCAGCTCCTCGTCGCTGTCGCCTTCTCCCGGCAGCATCGCTTCCGGATCATGCTCCTGGCCGAGCATCACTTTCACTAGGAAAGTTGGCTCCGCACGCCACCCCCTTTGGCGTGCGTATGCGTCCATGGCCGTCAGATAAGCATGCCGCCGATGGAAGTTCACTCGGTCGGTAATTCGAACGAGCCCGACCTCCGGAAGTTGGATCCCGTTCTGCATTATCTTCTACGAGATGGCTTCGATGCTCAGCGATTGCTACAGGGTCATCCAGGCTGACCACAGTGCCGGAAGAATTGCGTCTTGGGAAGGTTTGAGCAGATATCTTATCTGCTTCCCGGGCAGTTCCCTGGCCGCCTCATGTGACCCCCTATGGGTAATGAGGACGTGGCAGCACCATGTGATGTTCCCTCTGCCGAAGTCCCGCCCTGCGCAGGCCTCGCTGCCTGACGCGCCCTCGGTTCCACCCTTCCGACGGCACCGTGCCTTCTTTCCCGTCGCCCGGTTTTCGCGCGAGTGACCTCGAGTTGCCGGACGCGCTTGCGTAATATCCCCTCAGGGTACGCAATGGTCCAGTTTTCGGCATATTCGGTTGCTAGGCCGGCATCGACCCCGGTGGGAGGAAGAGTAACGACGTCGCCAGAGCCGAAAGTGGTAAACATCAACCACATCTGGCGCAGGACGCATGAATTCATCTCCTTCCAGACAGTTGTGAATACTTTCTTCGGCATTCGCTGAAGGCACCCGAACTTCCTAGCGAATTGGGACGGCACGTAGGGCTCACAGATCACCTTCCCGTCGATCTGAGCCACGAGCACCCCGCCCCGAATGCTCTGGAAGTATTCCTTCTGTTCCAGAGAGCCTCGACCGTTGTCCACCAGCTGGCCGACCGGGGTGGGGGAACATGCTGAATTTGAAGTTGGTATGGTTTCCGATGCGGATCCTCATGCCCTCCTCATTGAGCGTCATCGGCGCCACCCCTGTGATATTTAGCAAGGATGGTCGCAGAACGTTGCCCGGAGGACAGACGACATTTGGGAAAGTATTCCCGCCGAGATGAGCCACCACCCAGCCATGGAAGATCTGGAAGGGACCACATACTCTCCGAGGCGACCCCCCTCATGAGACGCACCCCAGGATGGTATACAGCTTGGCCAGCACGGGGACGCCCAAGTTGAACCGTTTGTTGGCAGCCATGGAGCCCTCCATCACCAAAGTCGCTGGATGGACGCCCATCCTCGCGTCCCGCACCGGCAGGAGCCACCCGCTTAGGAAGGCGGCAAGGAACCCGGCATACCGGACATTCGGGTCCCGGGCCTCAATGACGCGGTAGCCCCATGATTGGTATGGCCCAGACTCCAGGGTCCTCCAGTATGACCCATCCCTGCTCCTCTGAGTCGCGGTTGGGCACCGTTTTCCCCATCCCGACATCTTGACGGTGGGATCCTTTTCCAGGAACAGGATGAACCAGCCCTTGAAGGCCACGTCCTTCAGGAAGTCCTTGACCCCCAGCCTCTCCTTGGCCAGCTGCAGCAGGTGCCACGTCACCATAGGCATCCGCAACCTGTCTCCCCAGGTGTTCTTTGGAGGAACGAACTCGTCATATTGGTAACCCTCCAGTGGGATACCTCTGATGCAGTGGACATCCTAGAGACTGATGCCGACTTCCCCATGATGAAGGTGGATCGTGTTGGTGTCAGGAGACCACCGGGTGAAGAGCTCCTGTCCGAGTTCAGGCTGGCGGTGGAAATGGAACTGCGATGTCCATACCGCCTCGAACAGGCCAATATACCGCAGTTTGTCTCTGAACTGGTCGCAGGTATGGCGAACCCAAAACGCCCAGGCCCATTCGCTGGTGAAGTTGCCCCCGGACCGTAGGTCCCAATCCTTCAGCCAGCCCTTCGTGTCACGACCCATCCTCGGGGCCCGTGCCGTGACTACCCCAAGCCCACCTTCCAAAGGCCAGCGGCTGGCGACTAGCACCAAAGGCGTAAATCCCGATAACTGGGAAGACATTGCCTTTATAAAAGTAAACAAATCACCCCAGAGTACAAGCGGAAGCAAAACACTAAGTACAAAAGAAAGTGCTGAAAAGTAAATGAGCCAGAATACAAACCCAACTGAAATTGCAGTTACAACTAAACGAAAGTACAACAGAAAAAGGCAAACAACTGGAAGAAGGAAGCAGCTCCTGGGTCATCCTCCTCGGATCCTACCTGAAGGGTAGGTACAGATATCCTCCTCAACGCTCTCGCCCGTCAACCTCCTCCGTGTGTCGTCTCGCCGTGAAGTCCTCCTCCAGATACTGACTCGTCGTGTAGTCCACCTCCGGGTATCGTCCAGTCCTCGAACACTCGGCTTCTGTCAGCACTGCCCGTCGTCTGCAACCAACACAACGAGGTGCGGGCATAGCCCGTGCAGGGGTGAGTATAACGATACTCAGTAGGGGCCTCGAGACCCTCAAGGTCTCACTAAAACCAACAAGGATAACCACAAAGAAGATCTCAACAGATAACCTCTACTTAGGTATATGCCCCTACATATACCTAAGTTATCAAGTAACCCATCTCAATCATGAGGTAACACAAAGATTATGAAATCAATGGATAACCACTACCCAGGTATATGCCCATACATATACCTAAGTTATCAAGTGACCCATCTCAATCATGAGGTAAACACAAATGTCAAAAGTCTCAGCTCAAACCAGGATTTTCATCAATGAAACCGTAACTGCTGAAGAGCCCCATCTCTGGAGGGTACAGTGGTCCTGTCACGACACCGAGGTACTGCTCACTAACCTAAGACTGCTGAGGTACTCCTCCTGTCAAGTACCGCGGGTCTGCGGCCAACTACCGGGCACTCCGTCCGCTGAGGGTATGTCGCCAAATACCGGGTGCTCCCCCTAATAGCCTACAGAGGTACTCCTCCTGTCGAGTACCGCGAGTCTGCGGCCAACTACCGGGTGCTCCGTCCGCCGTGGGTCTGTCGCCAAATACCGGGCGCTCCGTCCACTAGGCTAGTCGACTCACTCCAAGTTGAGTCGGTCAAGTAGTCGTCAGGTCTCAGCTGTCTACACGGTCTCCGTACTCCGTACGCTCGTTTCTGGGAGGGTCCGCTCCACAAGCTATAGGTCGATACTCCAAGTATCACTAAGTCCCATGAAGAAGTATCTCAAAGGACCGCCTCGTCATAGGGGTCTCAACACAACAGATGACACGTCAATCGGACGCCCGGTCTGTGAGTTATTAGCCATTTCATCCCAGGGGCCCGGTTGGTTTAATGTGCGAACCAATCCGGCCGTAACTCAACTATACCCCGAACACTCATAGGGTATACTCATAGGGACCGTTTCTCAACGTGATCACCAACACCGCTGACGGTTCTTCAAACGGACGTCTGGTCTGAATGATATCAGCTTTTCCGTTCCAGGGGCCCGGTTGGATTTCAGGTACAATCCAACCCGGCCACTATCCAACAGCAACCAAAACTCGGGCGAAGTATGCCAAAAGTTCCGTCTCATCAAGAGGAAATCAACGAGACAGACGACGCGTCAATCGGACGCCCGGTCTGTGAGTTATTGACTTTTTCTTTCCAGGGGCCCGGTTGGTTTTGTGAGCGAACCAACCCGACCGCACTCCGACGACATCCAAACCTCGAGCGAAGTAAGCCAAAAGATCCGTCTCACTAAGAGAAACCAACAAAGTCGACAACACGTCAATCGGACGTCCGAAGCTCAAGTTACGAGTGTTTTCGCTCCGAGGGCCCGGTTGGTTTTGTATCCGAACCAACCCGGCCAAACCCAAAGTATTCCGAAACCTTGAGTGCGATATACAGAAATGACCGTCTCATTCAAAGGATTGCTACTCAGCTGACGGTGCGTCGATCGGAGGTCCGTAACCCAAGATATGGGCATTTGAACCAACTCAGTCCGAAAATAGGGGGTCTGGGCCCAGCCCGGCCCGACCCAGTACCCCCCTGGGTCAGCCGAACCAGGTCGACCCGGCCCAGGCGGCGACCCGGCCCGATGACCCGGCCTGGCCCGGAAGCCCGGCAAGGCCGTCGGCGCAGCGGCGCGGCCAGCGGGCCGCGCGAGCGCGCCCAAGGGAGGGGCGTTGCCCCTCCTTTATGAAAAACGGTGGGCCCCTTTAAGGGGTCGCGCCAGGTGTGCAACCCGGGGGGTGTAACCCCCCGACTTTTCCCTTGTAACGGCCGACCAGTGCAGGGCCGACCGGTTTCTCGCTGCGGGACCCGCGGTCCCGCGCCTTCTGGCGCAGGCGGCCGGGGTTCCGGCCGCCTCCTTCGTGTTCTCCGGCGGCCGGTTTTTTCGGCCGCCACTTCCAAGATGGCTGCAAACTCGTCCGGCGCGGCGTGACGACGTCGCGTCCTTCCGGCGCGGCCCGACTCCGGCCGCGGCCTCGTTCGTACCCTCGACGTGGCGCGACGGCGTCACGTTTCTTCGTCGTGGCCCGCATCGTTCACGTCTCCTTTCGCTCAAGCGTGGTGCAACGATGCATTACCGTCTTCGCTAATCAAAACCGAAGAATAGCAAAGGGGGGAGGGGTATCGACCGTGTTTGTGCGGACCGATCCCCTCCCGTTATATCGATAGAAGTTGGCCAAAACATAAAACGTTTAATCTTCACAATTTTTAATTTAAATAAAAAAAATGCAACATGGCCATCAGATTTATCTTTCATATTTGAAGGAAAGAAATTACCAACTTAAAAAGATTCAAACCCCTACCTCGGTTTCAAGAATGGTGCACGTCAACGAGCCGCAGAAGATGAGCGTCGCGGAGGTCGGGCGTCGCGGAAAAAGAACGTCGACGTCGCGAAGCGAGGATTCGAAGATGTTGATGGAGATTTCGTCGCGGAAAACCGTCACGGAAGAAGAAGTTCGTGGAAGAAGTTCTCCGCGTTCTTCGGCGGAGATGTTCTTCGCTAAGGATGGTGTTCTTCGTCGGAGTCCGAGGTGTTCTTCATGTTCTTCGTCAAAGAAGAAGGTGTTCTTCCCAAAAGCTCTCAACGACAAAACTCTAACCACAAAATAAAATAAGCCTCCCACTTATTTTATTAACCCAACACAGGTTTTTGAATTTCAAGAGTTTGAAAATTCAAAACCCACATTTAACTCACTTAAGTTATAACAAAAGATGTTATAAAATTAATGAGGACATAAGTTAGAAAAACTTAAATGGGGGGAGGGGGTTTATAGGGCTTAGGAAAGTGAGGGGTTGGGCTTGTATGGGTCCCACCCTACTTTATCCTCTCAAGGTTGGTTATCACAAGTGGGAGAAATAAAAATTGATAATTTTTTATTTTCAACTACCACAAAAAATTAATAACTCCCCTCGTGTAAACGCAACTCCGAAACATGAGTTCCTAAGCAATTACCGGCGCTGCGGTTCCATCGGTGCCCTCAGAATTCGATTTCGGGCACCGGTTCAAAAGATATAAATTCCCGGTCGTTCGTTCACTGAACGTACCCGAGCTAATCTTCGGATAGAAATTCCGGGCACACCAGGCCTCGGAATCAGGCGCCGTCAAAAACTGCGTTCTTGTAAAATCCCAATGAAAATTCAGATAAAATTTACCTTGAATTTTACGGGTCTTTACATTACTCCCACCACAGGGCTTTACGTCACCGTAAAGCTTCAACACAAACTAGGGATACAAAAGCGGTACTGAGCACGCATCTGAGCCTCCCGCTCTCATGTGCTCACCTGGAGGTTCCCGTACTGCCATAGAAAGTGCACCCGAGGAATCGATCGTCCTCGTAGGATCCGCTCTTGTCGATCCTTGATCCCCACTAGAACCTCCGTGGAAGTAACCCCATCGCCATTGTCCTGCTCCTCATGGTCGATGATATGCGAAGGGTCGAGCATGTATCTCCTCATTTGAGATACCTGGAAAACGTCGTTCACCCAGTGCAACTGAGGTGGATGGGTCAAGCGGTAAACCACCTCGCCTACCCAGCTGAGGACCTAGAAAGGTCCGTTGAACCATGAAGATAACTTGCCTCCATGGCCACATCTCCATAAACCTCATCGAGGTGAGACCCGTCTAAGGACGTGATCGTCATCCTCGAACTCTAGAGGCCTCCAAGTCCTATCAACATAAGGCTTCAGTCGGCCCTGTGATGTCCTCATCCGCTCTTGGATGACCTGGACCTTCTCTAGTCTCACAAGAGCTGCTATGATTTCTTCTCTGCCGATAAGAGAAATCTGGTCTCATCCCCTGGATGAACCACATTCATTGCCTAATACAGTCAATCCTGACATGAATGATGCATTCATTCCATGGATGACATCATAAAGCCTCAACGTAACTACCAAGAGATCCAACTGTCACTCTCACCTCCAAGGGTCGAGTCACATTGTCGGCATCAGTGTGAGGTCACTAGGTCTCCTCTAGTAGAAATCTCGAAAGTGAGGGTCAAGTCAACAGTCTTAACCGGGACCACTCAGTATCAACCAAACAAAAAGGACAGGAAAGAAAACTTTACAAGGATAAGTGGCTTTTCATTATTGTAGCTCATAGTACAAAGACACAAAGCAACTGCAGACAAACATCATCAAAATTAGAAGCAACAGGATCAATAGCCTCCATGTCGGAAGCTAGTCCCGCTCCTGTCCATCTGCTTCCGGACCTCCATGACCGTAGGCCTCAGCTGCCTGAAGCTGAGCTCTCCCATGTCCTCCTGTCCACTGCGGTCGGGGTGGCAACACCCCGAAGCGTCGTCCACCTCCAGCTGCAAGACCAACTCCTCTTCCATGGCCGCCTGCTCCTTGCACTCTGCCCTGATCGAACCTCTGCCTATGGCTGGGAGGTTCTTCATTTAACCACTGGTCATCTGCATGGTGGGTCGGACAGTCACGTGCCATGTGACCAAACCCGCCGCAGGAGTAACACTGTCCACTCTCGGCACGACTGGCTCTGACTCCACCCTGGTTCCCCCGCACAACTGAACCTGAGTCGTGCAGTCGGCCACCGGTAGGTCTGGTCCTCTTGGACCTCTGCGTCATCTGTCTACTGTCTACTGCAGAAGACTCTGCCGCAAGCCGGCTAGTGGTGGGTCATGCTGCTGGAGACTGCTCAGCAAGGAAACTCTCCACTAAGAGGGCTCTCTCCAACACCCCTATCTAGGTTGGAATGCTGTGAGAAACAACAGAAGCTCTAATCTCCCGCCTGAGCCCCTGCTCGAAGGTTCGGGCCCTGAAGAACGGGTCCCCTACGATATCTGTGGAGTAGCGCGAGAGGTCTATGAACCTCGCTGAATACTGTGCCACTGTCATGCTGCCCTGCCGCAGCTGAAGTAGCTCATGTATACACACCGCTCGAAGGGTGGAAGGTACAAACTCTGCCCGGAACTTGCTCTCAAAGTCTGCCCAAAGAAGTGTCCCCTCGTCATGCATCTGGAGCATCAGGCTCCACCATCTGTCGGTTGTTGCCTGAAGAAGGCTGGCAACAAGGATCACCATGAAGTCTTCCGGCATCCCCACTAGCCTGAAAACTCTCACCACAACCTCCAGCCAATCCTCAGCCACCTGCGGGTCCGTCCCTCCCTGGAACCTGGGTGGTCTCTGGCGCTGGAACTCGTGCAGTGAACTCAAGCGACGTTCACTCTCTGCTGCTGGGGCTGGTGGCATCAGTGGCCCAACGGGTAGTAGTACCGCTGGTGCCTCAACTGTGATAGGGCCCTGTACTGAGGCCACGTCGCTCGGCGGGCTGTCAGTACGTACCACTCTCGGGGCTCTAGCTGGTCGTCCACGGGGAGGCATCCTGAAAGGAACAAACATGACACGGTCAAAAGACTTATACCTGGTGAGCTGACCTGGTTTGAACTGATATTTAAATAAAACTTCTGGAAACACACACGCAATCAGTGTTTTCGTGCACAAAGTCGGAAATCAGTTGTCAGGGTCCTGGTGTATGGATACGTCGGCCGCCCGCACCAACACTGGATTCCCTGAACTGAAGACCACACTCGGTATCCTTAACACTATTGCTTCACAGAAATAAAACATCAGAGTTATAAGTTCTGCGGTAGAACCAACTCCTCTGATACCAATTTTTCACGACCCGTCCTCGGGGCCCGTGCCGTGACTACCCCAAGCCTGCCTTCCATAGGCCAGGGGCTGGCGACTAGCACCAAAGGCGTAAATCCATATAACTGGGAAGGCATTGCCTTTATAAAAGTAAACAAATCACCGTAGAGTACAAGCGGAAGTAAAACACTAAGTACAAAAGAAAGTGCTGAAAAGTAAATGGGACAGAATACAAACCCAACTGAAAGTGCAGCTACAACTAAACGAAAGTACTACAGAAAAAGGCAAACAACTAGAAGAAGGAAGCAACTCCTGGGTCGTCCTCCTCGGATCCTACCTGAAGGGTAGGTACAGATAGCCTCCTCAACGCTCTCGCCCGTCAACCTCCTCCGTGTGTCATCTCGCCGTGAAGTCCTCCTCCAGATACTGACTCGTTGTGTAGTCCACCTCCGGGTACCGTCCAGTCCTCGAACACTCGTCTTCTGTCAGCACTGCCCGTCGTCTGCAACCAACACAATGAGGTGCGGGCATAGCCCGTGCAGGGGTGAGTATAACGATACTTAGTAGGGACCCCGAGACCCTCGAGGTCTCACTAAAACCAACAAGGATAACCACAAAGAAGATCTCAACAGATAACCTCTACTTAGGTATATGCCCATACATATACCTAAGTTATCAAGTAACCCATATCAATCATGAGGTAACACAAAGATTATGAAATCAATGGATAACCACTACCCAGGTATATGCCCATACATATACCTAAGTTATCAAGTGACCCATCTCAATCATGAGGTAAACACAAAGGTCAAAAGTCTCAGCTCAAACCAGGATTTTCATCAATGAAACCGTAACTGCTGAAGAGCCCCGTCTTTGGAGTGTACAGTGGTCCTTTCACGACTCCGATGTACTGCTCACTAACCTAAGACTGCTGAGGTACTCCTCCTGTCAAGTACCGCGGGTCTGCGGCCAACTACCGGGAGCTCCGTCCGCTGAGGGTCTGTCGCCAAATACCGGGCGCTCCCCCTAATAGCCTACAGAGGTACTCCTCCTGTCATGTACCGCGGGTCTGCGGCCAACTACCGGGCGCTCTGTCCGCTGTGGGTCTGTCGCCAAATACCAGGCGCTCCGTCCACTGGGCTAGTCAACTCACTCCAAGTCGAGTCGGTCAAGCAGTCGTCAGGTCTCAGCCGTCTACACGGTCTCTGAACTCCGTACGCTCGTCTCCGGGAGGGTCCACTCCACGAGCTATAGGTAGATCCTCCAAGTATCACTAAGTCCCACGAAGAAGTATCTCAAAGGACCGCCTCGTCATAGGGGTCTCAACGCAACAGACGGCGCGTCAATCGGACGCCCGGTCTGTGAGTTATTAGCCTTTTCGTCCCAGGGGCCCGGTTGGTTTCATGTGTGAACCAATCCGGCCGTAACTCAACTATACCCCGAACACTCATAGGGACCGTTTCTCAACGTGATCACCAACGCCGCTGACGGTTCGTCAAACGGACGTCTGGTCTGAATGATATCAGCATTTTTGTTCCATGGGCCCTGTTGGATTTCGGTTACAATCCAACCTGGCCACTATCCAACAACAACCAAAACTCGGGCGAAGTATGCCAAAAGTTCCGTCTCATCAAGAGGAAAGCAACGAGACAGAATGCACGTCAATCGGACGCCCGGTCTGTGAGTTATTGACTTTTTCGTTCCAGGGGCCCGGTTGGTTTTGTGAGCGAACCAACCCGACCGCACTCCGACGACATCCAAACCTCGAGCGGAGTAAGCCAAAAGATCTGTCTCACTAAGAGGAATCCAACAAAGTCGACGGCACGTCAATCGGACGTCCGGAGCTCAAGTTACGAGCGTTTCCGCTCCGAGGGCGCGGTTGGTTTCGTATCTGAACCAACCCGGCCGAACCCAAAGTATTCTGAAACCTTGAGTGCGATATAATGAAACGACCGTCTCGTTCCAAGGATTGCTACGCAACTGACGGTGCGTCGATCGAAGGTCCGTAGCCCATGATATGAGCGTTTGAACCAACTCAGTCCGAAAATAGGGGGTCTGGGCCCGGCCCGGCCTGACCCAGTACCCCCCTGGGTCGACCCGGCCCGACGACCCGGCCCGGCCCGGAAGCCCGACCCAGCCGGCGGCGCGGCCAGCGCGGCCAACGGGCCGCCCGATCGCGCCCAAGGGAGGGGTGTTTCCCCTCCTTTATGAAAAACGGCGGCCCCCTTTAAGGGGCCGCGCCATGTGTGAAACTCGGGGGGTGTAACCCCCGGCTTTTCCCTTGTAACGGCCGGCTAGCGCAGGGCCGGTAGGTTTCTCGCCGCGGGACCCCGCGGTCCCGCGCCTTCCGGCGCCGGCGGCCGGGGTTCCGGCCGCCTCCTTCGTGTTCTCCGGCGGCCGGTTTTTCCAGCCGCCACTTCTAAGATGGATGCAAACTCGTCCGGCGCGGCGTGACGATACCGCATCCTTCCGGCGCGGCCCGACTCCGGCCGCGGCCTCGTTCATACCCGCGACGTGGCGAGACGGCGTCGCGTTTCTTCGTCATGGCCCGCATCGTTCACGTATTCTTTCGCTCAAGCGCGGTGCAACGATGCATTACCGTCTTCGCTAATCAAAACCGAAGAATAACAAAGGGGGGAGGGGTATCGTCCGTGTTTGTGCAGACTGATCCCCTCCCGTTATATCGATAGCAGTTGGCTGAAACGTAAAACGTTTAACCTTTACAATTTTTAATTTAAATAAAAAAAATGGAACATGGCCGTCAGATTTGTCCTTCATATTCGAAGGAAAGAAATTACCAACATAAAAAGATTCAAACCCCTACCTCGGTTTCAAGAACGGTGCACGTCAACGAACCGCGGAAGACGAGCGTCGCAGAGGTCGGGCGTCCCGGAAAAAGAACGTCGACGTCGCGAAGCGAGGATTCGAAGACGTTGACGGAGATTTCGTCGCGGAAAACCGTCGCGAAAGAAGAACGTCGTGGAAGAAGTTCTCCGCGTTCTTCGGCGGAGATGCTCTTCGCTAAGGACGGTGTTCTTCGTCAGAGTCCGAGGTGTTCTTCACGTTCTTCGTTGAAGAAGAAGGTGTTCTTCCCAAAAGCTCTCAACGACAAAACTCTAACCACAAAATAAAATAAGCCTCCCACTTATTTTATTAACCCAACACAGGTTTTTGAATTTCAAGAGTTTGAAATTTCAAAACCCACATTTAACTCACTTAAGTTATAACATAAGATGTTATAAAATTAATGAGGACATAAGTTAGAAAAACTTAAATGGGGGGGGGGGTCGAGGGGTTAGCAAAGTGAGGGGTTGGGCTCGTGTGGGTCCCACCCTACTTTATCCTCTCAAGGTTGGTTATCACAAGTGGGAGAAATAAAAATTGTTAATTTTTTATTTTCAACTACCACAAAAAATTAATAACTCCCCTCTTGTAAATGCAACTCCGAAACAGGAGTTCCTAAGCAATTATCGGCGCTGCGGTTCCATCGGTGCCCTCGGAATTCGATTCTGGGAACCGGTTCAAAAGTTAGAAATTCCCGCTCGTTCGTTCACTGAACGTACCCGAGCTAAACTTCGGATAGAAATTCCGGGCACACCGGGCCTCAGAATCAGGCGCCGTCAAAAACTGCGTTCTTGAAAAATCCCAAAGAAAATTTAGAAAAAATTTCCCTTGAATTTTACGGGTCTTTACATTACTCCCTCCTCAGGGCTTTACGTCCCTGTAAAGCTTCAACACAAACTAGGGATACAAAAGCGGTACTGAGCACGCATCTGAGCCTCCCGCTCTCATGTGCTCACCTGGAGGTTCTCATACTGCCAGAGAAAGTGCACCCGAGGAATCGATCGACCTCGTAGGATCCGCTCCTGTCGATCCTTGATCCCCACTAGAACCTCCGTGGAAGTAACCCCATCTCCATTGTCCTGCTCCTCATGGTCGATGATATGCGAAAGGTCGAGCATGTATCTCCTCAGTTGAGATACCTGGAAAACGTCGTGCACCCAGTGAAACTGAGGTGGATGAGTCAACCGGTAAACCACCTCGCCTACCCAGCTGAGGACCTAGAAAGGTCCGTTGAACCTGGGAGATAACTTGCCTCCCTGGCCACATCTCCGTAAACCTCGTCGAGGTGAGACCCGTCTAAGGACGTGATCGTCATCCTCGAACTCTAGAGGCCTCCAAGTCTGGTCAGCATAAGGCTTCTGTCGGCCCTATGCTGTCCTCATCCACTCTTGGATGTCCTGGACCTTCTCTAGTCTCACAAGAGCTGCTATGATTTCTTCTTTGCCGATAAGAGAAATCTGGTCTCATCCCCTGGATGAACCACATTCATTGCCTAATACAGTCTATCCTGACATGAATGATGCATTCATGCCATGGATGACATCGTAAGGTCTCGACATAACTACCAAGAGATCCAACTGTCACTCTCGCCTCCAAGGGTCAAGTCACACTGTCGGCATCAGTGTGAGGTCACTAGGTCTCCTCCAGTAGAAATCTCGAATGTGAGGGTCAAGTCAACAGTCTTAACCGGGACCACTCAGTATCAACCAAACAAAAAGGATAGGAAAGAAAAATTTACAAGGATAAGTGTCTTTTCATTATTGCAGCTCATAGTACAAAGACACAAAGCAACTGCAGACAAACATCAACAAAACTAGAAGCAACAGGATCAATAGCCTCCAGGTCGGAAGCTAGTCCCGCTCCTATCCATCTGCTTCCGGAGCTCCATGACCGTAGGCCTCAGCTGCCTGAAGCTGAGCTCTCTCATGTCCTCCTGTCCCTTGCGGTCGGGGTGGCAACACCCCGAAGCGTCATCCACCTCTAGCTGCACGACCAACTCCTCTTCCATGGCCGCCTGCTCCTTGCAGTCTGCCCTGATCGAACCTCTGCCTCTGGCTGGGAGGTTCTTCATTTAACCGCTGGTCATTTGCATGGCGGGTTGGACAGTCACGTGCCATGTGACCAATCCCGCCGCAGGAGTAACACTGTCCACTCTCGGCACGACTGGCTCTGACTCCACCCCGGTTCCCCCGCACAACTGAACCTGAGTCGTGCAGTCGGCCACCGGTAGGTTTGGTCCTCTTGGACCTCTGCGTCATCTGTCTACTGTCTGCTGCAGAAGACTCTGCCGCAAGCCGGCTAGTGGTGGGTCGTGCTGCTGGAGACTGCTCAGCAAGGAAATTCTACACTAAGAGGGCTCTCTCCAACACCCCTGTCTGGGTCGGAATGCTGTGAGAAACAACAGAAGCTCTAATCTCCCGCCTGAGCCCCTGCTCGGAGGTTTGGGCCCTGAAGAACGGGTCTTGTACCATATCTGTGGAGTAGCGAGAGAGGTCTATGAACCTCGCTGAATACTGTGCCACTGTCATGCTGCCCTGCCGCAGCTGAAGTAGCTCCTGTATACGCACCGCTAGAAGGGTGGCTGGTACAAACGCTGCCCGGAACAGGCTCTCGAAGTCTGCCCAAAGAAGTGTCGCCTCGTCATGCATATGGAGCATCAGGCTCCACCATCTGCCGGCTGCTGCCTGAAGAAGGCTGGCAGCAAGGATCACCATGAAGTCTTCCGGCGTCCCCACTAGCCTGAAAACTCTAACCATAGCCTCCAGCCAATCCTCAGCCGCCTGCAGGTCCGTCCCTCCCTGGAACCTGGGTGGTCTCTGGCGCTGGAACTCGTACAGTGCACTCAAGCGACGTGCACTCTCTGCTGCTGGGGCTGGTGGCATCGGTGGCCCAACGGGTAGTAGTACCGCTGGTGCCTCCGCTGGTGCCTCAACTGTGATAGGTCCCTGTACTGAGGACACGTCGCTCGGCGGGCTGTCAGTACGTAATACTCTCGGGGCTCTAGCTGGTCGTCCATGGGGAGGCATCCTGAAAGGAACAAACATGACACGGTCAAAAGACTTATACCTGGTGAGCTGACCTGGTTTGAGCTGATATTTAAATAAAACTTCTGGAAACACACACGCAATCAGTGTTTTCCTGCACAAAGTCGGAAATCAGTTGTCAGGGTCCTGGTGTATGGATACGTCGCCCGCCCGCACCAACACTGGATTCCCTGAACTGAAGACCACACTCGGTACCCTTAAAACTATTGCTTCCCAGAATGAAAACATCAGAGTTATAAGTTATGCGGTAGAACCGAATCCTCTGATACCAATTTGTCACGACCCGTCCTCGGGGCCCGTGCCGTGGCTACCCCAGGCCCGCCTTCCATAGGCCATGGGCTGGTGACTAGCACCAAAGGCGTAAATCCCGATAACTGGGAAGGCATTGCCTTTATAAAAGTAAACAAATCCCCACAGAGTACAAGCGGAAGCAAAACACTAAGTACAAAAGAAAGTGCAGAAAAGTAAATGGGACAGAATACAAACCCAACTGAAAGTGCAGCTACAACTAAACGAATGTACAACAGAAAAAGGCAAACAGCTAGAAGAAGGAAGCAGCTCCTGGGTCGTCCTCCTCGGATCCTACCTGAAGGGTAGGTACAAATAGCCTCCTCAACACTCTCGCCCGTCAACCTCCTCCATGTGTCGTCTCGCCGTGAAGTCCTCCTCCAGATACCGACTCGTTGTGTAGTCCACCTCCGGGTACCGTCCAGTCCTTGAACACTCGGCTTCTGTCAGCACTGCCCGTCGTCTACAACCAACAAAACGAGGTACGGGCATAGCCCGTGCAGGGGTGAGTATAACGATACTCAGTAGGGACCCCGAGACCCTCAAGGTGTCACTAAAACCAACAAGGATAACCACAAATAAGATCTCAACAGATAACCTCTACTTAGGTATATGCCCATACATATACCTAAGTTATCATGTAACCCATCTCAATCATGAGGTAACACAAAGATTACGAAATCAACGGATAACCACTACCCAGGTATATGCCCATACATATACCTAAGTTATCAAGTGACCCATCTCAATCATGAGGTAAACACAAAGGTCAAAAGTCTCAACTCAAGCCAGGATTTTCATCAACGAAACCGTAACTGCTGAAGAGACCCGTCTCTGGAGTGTACAGTGGTCCTGTCACGACTCCGAGGTACTGCTCACTAACCTAAGACTGCTGAGGTACTCCTCCTGTCAAGTACCGCGGGTCTACGGCCAACTACCGGGCGCTCCGTCCGCTGAGGGTTTGTCGCCAAATACCGGGTTCTCCCCCTAATAGCCTACAGAGGTACTCCTCCTATCGAGTATCGCGGGTCTGCGGCCAACTACCGGGCGCTCCATCCGTCGTGGGTCTGTTGCCAAATACCGGGTGCTCTGTCCACTGGGCTAGTCGACTCACTCCAAGTCGAGTCGGTCAAGCAGTCATCAGGTCTTAGCCGTCTACACGGTCTCCGTACTCCGTACGCTCGTCTTTGGGAGGGTCCGCTCCATCAGCTATGGGTCAATACTCCAAGTATCACTAAGTCCCACGAAGAAGTATCTCAAAGGACCGCCTCGTCATAGGGGTCTCAACGCAACAGACGATGCGTCAATCGGACGCCCGGTCTGTGAGTTATTAGCCTTTTCATCCCAGGGGCCCGGTTGGTTTCATGTGCGAACCAATCCGGCCATAACTCAACTATACCTCGAACACTCATAGGGTATACTCATAGGGACTGTTTCTCAACGTGATCACCAATGCCACTGACGGTTCGTCAAACGGACGTCTGGTCTGAATGATATCAACTTTTCTGTTCCATGGGCCCGGTTGGATTTCGGGTACAATCCAACCTGGCCACTATCCAACATCAACCAAAACTCAGGCGAAGTATGCCAAAAGTTCCGTCTCATCAAAAGGAAAGCAACGAGACAGACGACGCGTCAATCGGATGCCCGGTCTGTGAGTTATTGACTTTTTTGTTCCAGGGGCCCGGTTGGTTTCGTGAGCGAACCAACCCGACCGCACTTCGACGACATCCAAACCTTGAGCGGAGTAAGACAAAAGATCTGTCTCACAAAGAGGAATCCAACAAAGTCGAAGGCACGTCAATCGGACGTCTGAAGCTCAAGTTACGAGCGTTTCTGCTCCGAGGGCCCTGTTGGTTTCGTATCCGAACCAACCCGGCCGAACCCAAAGTATTCCGAAACATTGAGTGAGATATACCAAAATGACCATCTCGTTCCAAGGATTTCTACGCAATTGACGGTGCGTCGATCGGAGGTCCGTAGCCCAAGATATGGGCGTTTGAACCAACTCAGTCCGAAAATAGGGGGTCTGGGCCCGGCCCGGCCCGACCCAGTACCCCCCTGGGTCGGCCGAACTGGGTCGACCCGGCCCGGCCCAGACGGCGGTGCGGCGGCACGGCCAGCGCGGCCAGCGCGGCCAGTGGGCCGCGCAAGCGCGCCCAAGGGAGGGGCATTGCCCCTCCTTTATGAAAAACAGCAACCCCCATTAAGGGGTCGCGCCATGTGTGAAACCCGGGGGGTGTAACCCCCCGGCTTTTCCCTTGTAACGGCCGGCCAGCGTAGGGCCGACAGTTTTCTCGCCGCGGGACCCCGCGGTCCCGCGCCTTCCGACGCCGGCGGCCGGGGTTTCGGCCGCCTCCTTCATGTTCTCCGGCGGCCGGTTTTTCCAGCCGCCACTTCCAAGATGGCTGCAAACTCGTCCGACGCGGCGTGACGACACCGCGTCCTTCCGGCGCGGCCCGACTCCGGCCACGGCCTCGTTCGTACCCTCGAAGTGGCGCGGCGACGTCACGTTTCTTCGTCGTGGCCCGCATCATTCACGTCTCCTTTCGCTCAAGCGCGGTGCAACGATGCATTACCGTCTTCGCTAATCAAAACCGAAGAATAGCAAAGGGGGGAGGGGTATCGGCCGTGTTTGTGCGGACCGATCCCCTCTCGTTATATCGATATCAGTTGGCCGAAACGTAAAACATTTAACCTTCACAATTTTTAATTTAAATAAATAGAAATGGAACATGGCCGTCAGATTTATCTTTCATAATCGAAGGAAAGAAATTCCCAACATAAAAAGATTCAAACCCCTACCTCGGTTTCAAGAACGGTGCACGTCAACGAGCCGTGGAAGACGAGCGCCGCAAAGGTCGGGCGTCGCGGAAAAAGAACATCGACGTCGCGAAGCGAGGATTCAAAGACGTTGACGGAGATTTCATCGCGGAAAACCATCGCGGAAGAAGAACGTCGTGGAAGTTCTCGCGTTCTTCGGCGGAGATGTTCTTCGCTAAGGACGGTGTTCTTCGTCGGAGTCCGAGGTGTTCTTCATGTTCTTCGTCGATGAAGAAGGTGTTCTTCCCAAAAGCTCTCAACGACAAAACTCTAACCACAAAATAAAATAAGCCTCCCACTTATTTTATTAACCCAACATAGGTTTTTGAATTTCAAGAGTTTGAAAATTCAAAACCCACATTTAACTCACTTAAGTTATAACATAAGATGTTATAAAATTAATGAGGACATAAGTTAGCAAAACTTAAATGGGGGGGGGGGGGGTTTAGAGGGGTTAGGAAAGTGAGGGGTTGGGCTCGTGTGGGTCCCACCCTACTTTATCCTTTCAAGGTTGGTTATCACAAGTGGGAGAAATAAAAATTGTTAATTTTTTATTTTCAACTACCACAAAAAATTAATAACTCCCCTCGTGTAAACGAAACTCCGAAACAGGAGTTCCTAAGCAATTACCGGCGTTGCGGTTCCATCGGTGCCCTTGGAATTCGATTCCGGGCACCGGTTCAAAAGTTAGAAATTCCCGCTCGTTCGTTCACTGAACGTACCCGAGCTAAACTTCGAATAGAAATTCCGTGCACACCGGGCCTCGGAATCAGGCGCCGTTAAAAATTGTGTTCTTGTAAAATCCCAAAGAAAATTTAGAAAAAATTTCCCTTGAATTTTATGGGTCTTTACATTACTCCCACCTCAGGGCTTTACGTCCCAGTAAAGATTCAACACAAACTAGGGATACAAAAGCGGTACTGAGCACGCATCTGAGCCTCCCGCTCTCATGTGCTCACCTGGAGTTTCCCGTACTTCCAGAGAAAGTGCACCCGAGGAATCGATCGTCCTCGTAGGATCCTCTCCTGTCAATCCTTGATCCCCACTAGAACCTCCGTGGAAGTAACCCCATCGTCATTGTCCTGCTCCTCATGGTCGATGATATGCGAAGGGTCGAGCATGTATCTTCTCAGTTGAGATACCTGGAAAACGTCGTGCACCCAGTGCAACTGAGGTGGATGGGTCAAGCAGTAAACCACCTCGCCTACCCAGCTGAGGACCTAGAAAGGTCCGTTGAACCTTGGAGATAACTTGCCTCCCTGTCCATATCTCCGTAAACTTCGTCGAGGTGAGACCCGTCGAAGGACGTGATCGTCATCCTCGAACTCTAGAGGCCTCCAAGTCCTATCAGCATAAGGCTTCTGTCGGCCCTATGTTGTCCTCATCCGCTCTTGGATGACCTGGACCTTCTCTAGTCTCACAAGAGCTGCTATGATTTCTTCTTTGCCGATAAGAGAAATCTGGTCTCATCCCCTGGATGAACCACATTCATTGCCTAATACAGTCTATCCTGACATGAATGATGCATTCATGCGATGGATAACGTCGTAAGGCCTCGACGTAACTACCAAGAGATCCAACTGTCACTCTCACCTCCAAGGTTCGAGTCACACTGTCGGCATCAGTGTGAGGTCACTAGGTCTCCTCCAGTAGAAATCTCGAAAGTGAGGGTCAAGTCAACTGTCTTAACCGGGACCACTCAGTATCAACCAAACAGAAAGGATAGGAAAGCAAAATTTACAAGGATAAGTGTCATTTCATTATTGCAGCCCATAGTACAAAGACACAAAGCAACTGCAGACAAACATCAACAAAACTAGAAGCAACACGATCAATAGCCTCCAGGTCGGAAGCTAGTCCCGCTCCTGTCCAACTGCTTCCGGAGATCCATGACCGTAGGCCTCAGCTGCCTGAAGCTGAGCTCTCTCATGTCCTCTTGTCCCCTGTGGTTGGGGTGGCAACACCCCGAAGCGTCGTCCACCTCCAGCTGCATGACCAGCTCCTCTTCCATGGCCACCTGCTCCTTGCAGTCTGCCCTGATCGAACCTCTGCCTCTGGCTGTGAGGTTCTTCATTTAACCGCTTGTCATCTTCATGGCGGGTCGGACAGTCACGTGCCATGTGACCAATCCCGCCGCAGGAGTAACACTGTCCACTCTCGGCACGACTGGCTCTGACTCCACCCCGGTTCCCCCGCACAACTGAACCTGAGTCGTGCAGTCAGCCACCGGTATGTCTGGTCCTCTTGGACCTCTGCGTCATCAGTCTATTGTCTGCTGCAGAAGACTCTGCCGCAAGCCGGCTAGTGGTGGGTCGTGCTGCTGGAGACTGCTCAGCAAGGAAACTCTCTACTAAGAGGGCTCTCTCCAACACACCTGTCTGGGTCGGAATGCTGTGAGAAACAACATAAGCTCTAATCTCCCGCCTGAGCCCCAGCTCGAAGGTTCGGGCCCTGAAGAACGGGTCCCGTACCATATCTGTGGAGTAGCGCGAGAGGTCTGTGAACCTCGCTGAATACTGTGCCACTGTCATACTGCCCTGCCGCAGCTGAAGTAGCTCCTGTATACGCACCGCTCGAAAGGTGGCTGGTACAAACTCTGCCCGGAACAGATTCTCAAAGTCTGCCCAAAGAAGTGTCGCCTCGTCATGCATCTGGAGCATCAGGCTCCACCATCTGCCGGCCGCTGCCTGAAGAAGGCTGGCAGCAAGGATCACCATGAAGTCTGCCGGCATCCCCACTAGCCTGAAAACTCTCACCATAGCCTCCAGCCAATCCTCAGCCGCCTGTGGGTCCGTCCCTCCCTGGAACCTGGGTGGTCTATGGCGCTGGAACTCATGCAGTGCACTCAAGCGACGTGCACTCTCTGCTGCTGGGGCTGGTGGCATCGGTGGCCAAACAGGTAGTAGTACCGCTGGTGCCTCCGCTGGTGTCTCAACTGTGATAGGGCCCTGTACTGAGGCCACGTCGCTCGACGAGCTGTCAGTACGTACCACTCTCGGGGCTCTAGCTAGTCGTCCACGAGGAGGCATCCTGAAAGGAACAAACATGACACGGTCAAAAGACTTATACCTGGTGAGCTAACCTGGTTGGAGCTGATATTTAAATAAAACTTCTGGAAACACACACACAATCAGTGTTTTCGTGCACAAAGTCCGAAATCAGTTGTCAGGGTCCTGATGTATGGATACGTCGGCCGCCCGCACCAACACTGGATTCCCTGAACTGAAGACCACACTCGGTACCCTTAACACTATTGCTTCACAGAAAGAAAACATCAGAGTTATAAGTTCTGCGGTAGAACCGACTCCTCTGATACCAATTTGTCATGACCCATCCTCGGGGCCCGTGCCGTGACTACCCCAAGCCCGCCTTCCATAGGCCAGGGGCTGACGACTAGCACCATAGGCGTAAATCCCAATAACTGGGAAGACATTGCATTTATAAAAGTAAACAAATCACCACAGAGTACAAGCGGAAGCAAAACACTAAGTACAAAAGAAAGTGATGAAAAGTAAATGTGCCAGAATACAAACCCAACTGAAAGTGCAGCTACAACTAAATGAAAGTACAACAGAAAAAGGCAAACAACTGGAAGAAGGAAGCAGCTCCTGGGTCGTCCTCCTCGGATCCTACCTGAAGTGTAGGTAGATAAAGCCTCCTCAATGCTCTCGCCTGTCAACCTCCTTCGTGTGTCGTCTCGCCGTGAAGTCCTCCTCCAGATACTGACTCGTCGTGTAGTCCACCTCCGAGTACCGTCCAGTCCTCGAACACTCGGCTTCTGTCAGCACTGCCCGTCGTCTGTAACCAACACAACGAGGTGCGGGCGTAGCCCGTGCAGGGGTGAGTATAACAATACTCAGTAGGGAACCCGATACCCTCAAGGTCTCACTAAAACCAACAAGGATAACCACAAAGAAGATCTCAACAGATAACCTCTACTTAGGTATATACCCATACATATACCTAAGTTATCAAGTAACCCATCTCAATCATGAGGTAACACAAAGACTATGAAATCAACGGATAACCACTACCCAGGTATATGCCCATACATATACCTAAGTTATCAAGTGACCCATCTCAATCATGAGGTAAACAAAAAGGTCAAAAGTCTCAGCTCAAACTAGGATTTAATCAACAAAACCGTAACTGCTGAAGAGCCCCGTCTCTGGAGTGTACAGTGGTCCTGTCACAACTCCGAGGTACTGCTCACAAACATAAGACTGCTGAGGTACTCCTCCTGTCAAGTACCGCGGGTCTGCGGCCAACTACCGGGCGCTCCGTCCGCAGAGGGTCTGTCGCCAAATACCGGGCGCTCCCCCTAATAGCCTACAGAGGTGCTCCTCCTGTCGAGTACCGTGGGTTTACAGCCAACTACCGGGCGCTCCGTCCGCCGTGGGTCTGTCGCCAAATACCGGGCGCTCCGTCCCCTGGGCTAGTCGACTCACTCCAAGTGAGTCGGTCAAGCAGTCGTCAGGTCTCAGCCGTCTACACGGTCTCCGTACTCCGTACGCTAATCTCCGGGAGGGTCCTCTCCACGAGCTATAGGTCGATACTCCAAGTATCACTAAGTCCCACGAAGAAGTATCTCAAAGGACCGCCTCATCATAGGGGTCTCAATGCAACAGACGGCCCATCAATCGGACGCCCGGTCTGCGAGTTATTAGCCTTTTCGTCCCAGGGGCCCGGTTGGTTTAATGTGCGAACCAATCCGGCCGTAACTCAACTATACCCCGAACACTCATAGGGTATACTCATAGGGACCGTTTCTCAACGTGATCACCAACGCCGCTGATGGTTCGTCAAAAGGAGGTCTGGTCTGAATGATATCATCTTTTCCGTTCCATGGGCCCGGTTGGATTTTGGGTACAATCCAACCTGGCCACTATCCAACAACAACCAAAACTCGGGCGAAGTATGCCAAAAGTTCCGTCTCATCAAGAGGAAAGCAACGAGACAGACGGCGCGTCAATCGGACGCCCGATCTCTGAGTTATTGACTTTTTCGTTCTAGGGGTCTAGTTGGTTTCGTGAGCGAACCAACCCAACCACACTCCGACAGCATCCAAACCTCGAGCGGAGTAAGCCAAAAGATCCATCTCACTAAGAGGAATCCAACAAAGTCGACGACACGTCAATCGGACGTCCGAAGCTCAAGTTACGAGCGTTTCCGCTCTGAGGCCCCGGTTGGTTTCGTATCCGATCCAACCCGGCCGAACCCAAAGTATTCCGAAAACTTGAGTGCGATATACCAAAACGACCGTCTCGTTCCAAGGATTTCTAGGCAACTGACGGTGCGTCAATCGGAGGTCCGTAGCCCAAGATATGGGCGTTTGAACCAACTCAGTCCGAAAATAGGGGGTCTGGGCCCGGCCCGGCCCGACCCAGTACCCCCCTGGGTCGGCCGAACCGGGTCGACCCGGCCTGGGCGGTGACCCGAC
The DNA here is from genome assembly GCA_963277665.1 of Viscum album. Taxonomy (NCBI): domain Eukaryota; kingdom Viridiplantae; phylum Streptophyta; class Magnoliopsida; order Santalales; family Viscaceae; genus Viscum; species Viscum album. The sequence goes on along the minus strand of OY728139.1, from coordinate 679,217,679 downwards.
CCGACGACCCGGCCCGGCCCGGACGGTGGCACGACCAGCGGGCCGCGCGAGCGCGCCCAAGGGAGGGGCGTTGGCCCTCCTTTATGAAAAACGACGGCCCCCTATAAGGGGTCGCGCCATGTGTGAAACCCTGGGGGTGTAACCCCCCGGCTTTTCCCTTGTAACGGCCGGCCAGCGCAGGGCCGACAAGTTTCTCACCGCGGGACCCCGCGGTCCCGCGCCTTCCGGCGCCGGCGGCCCGGGTTCCGACCGCCTCCATCGTGTTCTCCGACAACCGTTTTTTCCAGCCGCCACTTCCAAGATGGCTGCAAACTCGTCCGGCGCGGCGTGACGACGCCACGTCCTTCCGGCGCGGCCCGACTCCGGCTGCGGCCTCGTTCGTACCCTCGATGTGGCGTGACGGCGTCGCGTTTCTTCGTCGTGTCCCGCATCGTTCACGTCTCCTTTCGCTCAAGCGCGGTGCAACGATGCATTACCGTCTTCGCTAATCAAAACCGAAGAATAGCAAAGGGGGGAGGGGTATCGGTCGTGTTTGTGCGGACCGATCCCCTCCCGTTATATCGATAGTAGTTGGCCAAAACGTAAAACATTTAACCTTCAAATTTTTTAATTTAAATAAAAAAAATGGAACATGGCTGTCACATTTATCTTTCTTATTCGAAGGAAAGAAATTACCAACATAAAAAGATTCAAACCCCTACCTCGATTTCAAGAACGGTGCACGTCAACGAGCGGCGGAAGATGAGCGTCGCGGAGGTCGGGCGCCGTGGAAAAAGAACTTCGACGTCGCGAAGCGAGGATTCGAAGACGTTGACGGAGATTTCGTCGCGGAAAACCGTCGCAGAAGAAGAACGTCGTGGAAGAAGTTCTCCGCGTTCTTCGGCGGAGATGTTCTTCGCTAAGGACGTTGTTCTTCGTCGGAGTCCGAGGTGTTCTTCACATTCTTCGTCGAAGAAGGTGTTCTTCCCAAAAGCTCTCAACGATAAAACTCTAACCACAAAATAAAATAAGCCTCCCACTTATTTTATTAACCCAACATAGGTTTTTCAATTTCAAGAGTTTGAAAATTCAAAACCCACATTTAACTCACTTAAGTTATAACATAAGATGTTATAAAATTAATGAGGACATAATTTAGCAAAACTTAAATGGGGGGAGGGTTTAGAGTGGTTAGGAAAGTGAGGGGTTGGGCTCGTGTGGGTACCACCCTACTTTATCCTCTCAAGGTTGGTTATCACAAGTGGGAGAAATAAAAATTGTTAATTTTTTAATTTCAACTACCACAAAAAATTAATAACTCCCCTCGTGTAAACGCAACTCCGAAACAGGAGTTCCTAAGCAATTACCGGCGCTGCGGTTCCATCGGTGCCCTCGGAATTCGATTCCGGGCACCGGTTCAAAAGTTAGAAATTCCCGTTCGTTCGTTCACTGAACGTACCCGAGCTAAACTTCAGATAGAAATTCCGGGCACACCGGGCCTCAGAATCAGGCGCCGTCAAAAACTGCGTTCTTGTAAAATCCCAAAGAAAATTTAGAAAAAATTTCCCTTGAATTTTACGGGTCTTTACATTACTCCCACCTCCGGGCTTTACGTCCCCGTAAAGTTTCAACACAAACAAGGGATACAAAGCGGTACTGAGCACGCATCTGAGCCTCATGCTCTCATGTGCTCACCTGGAGGTTCCCGTACTGCCAGAGAAAGTGCACCCGAGGAATCGATCGTCCTCGTAGGATCCGCTCCTGTCGATCCTTGATCCCCACTAGAACCTCCGTGGAAGTAACCCCATCGCCATTGTCCTACTCCTCATGGTCGATGATATGCGAAGGGTCGAGCATGTATCTCCTCAGTTGAGATACATAGAAAACGTCGTGCACCCAGTGCAACTGAGGTGGATTGGTCAAGCGGTAAACCACCTCGCCTACCCAGCTGAGGACCTAGAAAGGTCCGTTGAACCTTAGAGATAACTTGCCTCCCTGGCCACATCTCCGTAAACCTCGTCGAGGTGAGGCCCGTCTAAGGACGTGATCGTTATCTTCGAACTCTAGAGGCCTCCAAGTCCTGTCATCATAAGGCTTCTGTCGGCCCTGTGCTGTCCTCATCCGCTCTTGGATGACCTGGATCTTCTCTAGTCTCACAAGAGCTGCTATTATTTCTTATTTGCCGATAAGAGAAATCCGGTCTCATCCTCTGGATGAACCACATTCATTGCCTAATACAGTCTATCCTGACATGAATGATGCATTAATGCAATGGATGACGTCATACGGCCTCGACGTAACTACCAAGAGATCCAACTGTCACTCTCGCCTCCAAGGGTCGAGTCACACTGTCGGCATCAATGTGAGGTCACTAGGTCTCCTCCAGTAGAAATCTCGAAAGTGAGGGTCAAGTCAACAGTCTTAACCGGGACCACTCAGTATCAACCAAACAAAAAGGACAAGAAAGAAAACTTTACAAGGATAAGTGTCTTTTCATTATTGCAGCTCATAGTACAAAGACACAAAGCAACTGCAAACAAACATCAACAAAACTAGAAGCAACAGGATCAATAGCCTCCTGGTCGGAAGCTAGTCCCGCTCCTGTCCATCTGCTTCCAGAGCTCCATGACCGTAGGCCTCAGCTGCCTGAAGCTGAGCTCTCCCATGTCCTCCTGTCCCCTACGGTCGGGGTGGCAACACCCCGAAGCGTCATCCACCTCAAGCTGCACGACCAGCTCCTCTTCCATGACCGCCTGCTCCTTTCAGTCTGCCCTGATCGAACCTCTGCCTCTGGCTGGGAGGTTCTTAATTTAACCGCTGGTCTTCTGCATGGCGGGTCGGACAGTCACGTGCCATGTGACCAATCCCGCCACAGGAGTAACACTGTCCACTCTCGGCACGACTGGCTCTGACTCCACCCCGGTTCCCCCGCACAACTGAACCTGAGTCGTGCAGTCGGCCACCGGTAGGTCTGGTCCTCTTGGACCTCTGCGTCATCTGTCTACTGTCTGCTGCAGAAGACTCTGCCGCAAGCCGGCTAGTGGTGGGTCGTGCTGCTGGAGACTGCTCAGCAAGGAAACTCTCCACTAAGAGTGCTCTCTCCAACACCCCTGTTTTGGTCGGAATGCTGTGAGAAACAACAAAAGCTCTAATCTCCCACCTGATCCCCTGCTCGAAGGTTCGGGCCCTGAAGAATGGGTCCCGTACCATATCTGTGGAGTAGCGCGAGAGGTCTGTGAACCTCGCTGAATACTGTGCCACTATCATGCTGCCCTGCCGCAGCTGAAGTAGCTCCTGTACAAGCACCGCTCGAAGGGTGGCTGGTACAAACTCTGCCCGAAACAGGCTCTTGAAGTCTGCCCAAAGAAGTGTCGCCTCGTCATGCATCTGGGGCATCAGGCTCCACCATCTGCCGGCTGCTGCCTGAAGAATGCTGGCAGCAAGGATCACCATGAAGTCTGCTGGCATCCCCACTAGCCTGAAAGCTCTCACCACAGCCTTCAGCCAATCCTCATGCGCCTGCGGGCCCGTCCCTCCCTGGAACCTGGGTGGTCTCTGGCGCTGGAACTCATGCAGTGCACTCAAGCGACGTGCACTCTCTACTGCTGGGGCTGGTGGCATCGGTGGCCCAACGGGTAGTAGTACCTTGGGGCCTCCGCTGGTGCCTCAACTGTGATAGGGCCCTGTACTGAGGCCACGTCGCTCAGCGGGCTGTCAGTACGTACCACTCTCGTGGCTCTAGCTGGTCTTCCACAGGGAGGCATCCTGAAGGGAACAAACATGACACGGTCATAAGGCTTATACCTGGTGAGATGACCTGGTTTGAGCTGATATTTAAATAAAACTTCTGGAAACACACACGCAATCAGTGTTTTCGTGTACAAAGTCAGAAATCAGTTGTCAGGGTCCTGGTGTATGGATATGTCGGCCGCCCGCACCAACACTGGATTCCCTGAACTGACGACCACACTCGGTACCCTTAACACTATTGCTTCACAGAAAGAAAACATCCGAGTTTTAAGTTCTGCGGTAGAACCGACTCCTCTGATACCAATTTGTCACGACCCGTCCTCGAGGCCCGTGCCGTGACTACCCCAAGCCCACCTTCCATAGGCCTGGGGCTAGCGACTAGCACCAAAGGCGTAAATCCCGATAACTGGGAAGGCATTGCCTTTATAAAAGTAAACAAATCACCACAGAGTACAAGCGAAAGCAAAACACTAAGTACAAAAGAAAGTGCTGAAAAGTAAATGGGCTAGAATACAAACCCAACTGAAAGTGCAGCTACAACTAAACGAAAGTACAACAGAAAAAGGCAAACAGTTGGAAGAAGGAAGCAGCTCCTGGGTCGTCCTCCTCAGATCCTACCTGAAGGGTAAGTACAGATAGCCTCCTCAACGCTCTCACCCGTCAACCTCCTCACTGTGTCGTCTCGCCGTGAAGTCCTCCTCCAAATACTGACTCGTCGTGTTGTCCACCTCCGGGTACCGTCCAGTCCTCGAACACTCGGCTTCTGTCAGCACTTCCCATCGTCTGCAACCCACACAACGAGGTGCGTGCATAGCCCGTGCAGGGGTGAGTATAACGATACTTAGTAGGGACCCCGAGACCCTCAAGGTCTCACTAAAACCAACAAGGATAACCACAAAGAGGATCTCAACAGATAACCAATACTTAGGTATATGCCCATACATATACCTAAGTTATCAAGTAACTCATCTCAATCATGATGTAACACAATGATTATGAAATCAACAGATAACCACTACCCAGGTATATTCCCATACATATACCAAAGTTATCAAGGGACCCATCTCAATCATGAGGTAAACACAAAGGTCAAAAGTCTCAGCTCAAACTAGGATTTTCATCAACAAAACCGTAACTGCTGAAGAGCCCCGTCTCTGGAGTGTACAATGGTCTTTTCACGACTCCAAGGTACTGCTCACTAACCTAAGACTGCTGAGGTACTCCTCCTATCAAGTACCGCGGGTCTGCGGCCAACTACCGGGCACTCTGTCCGCTGAGGGTCTGTCACCAAATACCGGGAGCTCCCCCTAATAGCCTACAGAGGTACTCCTCCGGTCGAGTACCGCGGGTCTGCGGCCAACTACCGGGCGCTCCATCCGCCGTGGGTCTGTCGCCAAATACCGGGCGCTCCGTCCACAAGGCTAGTCGACTCACTCCAAGTCGAGTCGGTCAAGCAGTCGTCAGGTCTCAGCAATCTACACGGTCTCTGTACTCCGTACGCTCGTCTCTGGGAGGGTCCGCTCCACGAGCTATAGGTCGATACTCCAAGTATCACTAAGTCCCACGAAGAAGTATCTCAAAGGACCGCCTCTTCATAGGGGTCTCAACGCAACAGACAGCGCGTCAATCGGACGTCCGATCTGTGAGTTATTAGCCTTTTCGTCCCAGGGGCCTGGTTGGTTTCATGTGCGAACCAATCCAGCCGTAACTCAACTATACCCCGAACACTCATAGGGTATACTCATAGGGACCGTTTCTCAATGTGATCACCAACGCCGCTGACGGTTCGTCAAACGGACGTCTGGTCTGAATGATATCAGCTTTTCCGTTCTAGGGGCCCGATTCGATTTCGGGTACAATCCAACCCGGACACTATCCAACAACAACCAAAACTCGGGCGAAGTATGACAAAAGTTCCATCTCATCAAGAGGAAAGCAACGAGACAGACGGAGCATCAATCGGACGCCCGGTCTGTGAGTTATTGACTTTTTCGTTCTAGGGGCCCAGTTGGTTTCGTGAGCAAACCAACCCGACCGCACTCCGACGACATCCAAACCTCGAGCGGAGTAAGCCAAAAGATCCGTCTCACTAAGAGGAATCCAACAAAGTCGATGGCACATCAATCGGACGTCCGGAGCTCAAGTTACGAGCGTTTCTGCTCCGAGGGCCCGGTTGGTTTCGTATCCGAACCAACCCGGCCTAACCGAAAGTATTCCGAAACCTTGAGTACGATATACCAAAATGACCGTCTCATTCCAAGGATTGCTACGCAACTGACGATGTGTCGATCGGTGGTCCGTAGCCCAAGATATGAGCGTTTGAACCAACTCAGTCCAAAAATAGGGGGTCTGGGCCCGGCCCGGCTCGACCCAGTACCCCCCTGGGTCGGCCGAACCGGGTCGATCCGGCCCGGGCGGCGACCCGGCCCGACGACCCGGCCCCGCTCGGAAGCCCGACCCGGCCGGCGGCGCGGCCAGCGCGGCCAGCGGGCCGCGCGAACGCGCCCATGGGAGGGGCGTTGCCCCTCCTTTATGAAAAACGATGGGCCCCTTTAAGGGGTCGTGCCAGGTGTGCAACCCGGGAGTGTAACCCCCCGGCTTTCCCCATGTAACGGCTGGCCAGCGCAGGGCCGACCGGTTTCTCGCCGCGGGACCCCGCGGTCCCGCGCCTTCCGGCGCCGGCGGCCGGGGTACCGGCCACCTCCTTCGTGTTCTCCGGCGGCCGGGTTTTCCGGTCGCCACTTCCAAGATGGCTGCAAACTCGTCCGGCACGGCGTGACGATGCCGTGTCCTTCCGGCGCGGCCCGACTCCGGCCACAACCTCGTTCGTACCCTCGACGTGGCGCGACGACGTCGCGTTTCTTCGTCGTGGCCCGCATCGTTCACGTCTCCTTTCGCTCAAGCGCGGTGCAACGATGCATTACCGTCTTCGCTAATCAAAACCGAAGAATAAAAAAGGGGGGAGGGGTATCGGCCGTGTTTGTACGGACCGATCTCCTCCCGTTATATCGATAGCAGTTGGCCGAAACGTAAAACGTTTAACCTTCACAATTTTTAATTTAAATAAAAAAAATGGAACATGGCCGTCAGATTTGACTTTCATATTCGAAGGAATGAAATTACCAACTTAAAAAGATTCAAACCCCTACCTCGGTTTCAAGAACGGTGCACGTCAACGAGCCGCGGAAGACGAGCGTCGCGGAGGTCAGGCGTCGCGGAAAAAGAACGACGACGTCGCGAAGCGAGGATTCGAAGATGTTGACTGAGATTTCGTCGCGGAAAACCGTCGCGGAAGAAGAACGTCATGAAAGAAGTTCTCCGCGTTCTTCGGTGGATATGTTCTTCGCTAAGGACGGTGTTCTTCGTCGGAGTCCGAGGTGTTCTTCACGTTCTTTGTTGAAGAAGAATGTGTTCTTCCCAAAAGCTGCCAACGAAAAAACTCTAACCACAAAATAAAATAAGCCTCCCACTTATTTTATTAACCCAACATAGGTTTTTGAATTTCAAGAGTTTGAAAATTCAAAACCCACATTTAACTCACTTAAGTTACAACAGAAGTTGTTATAAAATTAATGAGGACATAAGTTAGAAAAACATAAATGGGGGGGGGGGGTTAGAGGGGTTAAGAAAGTGAGGGGTTGGGCTCGTGTGGGTCCCACCTTACTTTATCCTCTCAAGGTTGGTTATCACAAGTGGGAGAAATAAAAATTGTAAATTTTTTATTTTCAACTACCACAAAAATTAATAACTCCCCTCGTGTAAACGCAACTCCGAAACAGGAGTTCCTAAGAAATTACCGGCGCTGCGGTTCCATCGGTGCCCTCGGAATTCGATTCCGGGCACCGGTTCAAAAGTTAGAAATTCCCGCTCGTTCGTCCACTGAACGTACCCGAGCTAAACTTCAGATAGAAATTTCGAGCACACCGGGCCTCGGAATCAGGCGCCGTCAAAAACTGCGTTCTTGTAAAATCCCAAAGAAAATTTAGAAAAAACTTCCCTTGAATTTTACGGGTCTTTACACTTCGTGTCATCCGTGATGCTCTGACGGAACATGCTCGCGTAGAGGGCCGGAGAATCCTCTGCCACTGGCTCGTCCCCGGTAATGGTCATAGTCCTCGGGTTCAAGACATATACATCCATATGTCTAGTTTCCCTAGAAGGATGGCCATTGTTGGTGATGTTGTAGCGAGGAAGTTCGTCCTCCCGAGTCACCCAGGACCGTGGCGTGTCAACTTCGAAGCCCGGCAGAGGCACCTCTTCCAGGATGCCAAAATTCCAGAGTGGGAGGTTGTCTGATAAGGGATATGCCTTTTGGGCCGGAGACAACAGGTTAAACAAGGTCATATTGTTGGAGACAATCACCTTGGCACCATAAACCTCCTCGTTTGCCACCATTTCTGTCCAACGGGCAGCGACTTCCCCCTCATCAACTCGGTTTGCCACCATCTCAAATTTTTTGGGAGTTGGGCGAAAGCAGGATGTAGTGCGTGGAATCGTGGTGTTTTGCGTGAAATCCTGGAGATGAGCACGCAATCGGCACGCGAAGCGCGGAAGATCCCGGTCTGGCGCGAAATCACGACCAAATTTCGGAAGGAATTCCGCACTACCAGTGCATTATTACGCGCAGCCGCGGAGCGATTTCGCGCACGAGAGCGATAAGCTTATCACGCGGAAAAAAGCGGATGTACGAAGTTGGGTCCCAGTGCCCCTTTTTATAGGCGAGGCCAGGGTTCTGCGCCGCGCGAAAAGAAGATTCCGCGCGCGTCCGTAATTTTGCGCGCCCCGTCGGATTTTTGCGCGCAACTTGATCAGGAGACTTAGCATTTTGGCGTTTCGGCGTTTCCCTTGGAATCCGATCATTGCGACCTCTCGCCGATCCAATTCCAAGGGGGGGCATTTGTTGACGCCGATAAAAGCCCGTAACTCTCGGAGGAAGTTTCGAAATGACGAAGCGATGTCATATTCGGAATCAGAGGCCCGATCCGGAGGCCCGGGATGTGGTGCGTGAAATAAAGGAAGCTCCGCGCGAAAAATTGTTCTGTGCGTGTAGAATCACCGGGTTTCGCGGAATTGAGCTGTTGTGGCGTGCAATCTTTGCACGCCCTGGTTCCGCGAGGCGAGTTTTTGTGCGCCTGCTGCGCGCGGCGCGAAGAATTTCGCGTGCTGCCTGGATTCTGCGCCGGAGGTCGCCTATAAATAGCAGGTGACCCCGAACGATTTGGGGGTTGAGGAATCCGAAGCGACTCTAGTGCGCACAATTCGGCTCACCCCGCGCGAAAGATGACTTCCAGGTAAAACCCTCATTTCACGCAACCTTGCCCCAGAGTTCGCCTTTGCGCGCAACTCCACCGGTTTCAGTGAATTTTTTCCCTCTACAGTGTTCCAGTCTTGCGCGCAATCCGTGCCTCGTGCACGCAATACCCTGCCATGCGCGCATAACCCTGCGCGTAGTTCCCTCTCCGCGCGCAATTCCTTTGCTCCAATTGCGCGTCGTCCCGGTCTTTTGCGCGCAAACCTTCCCTTTTGCGCGCAAACACCAGGACTCCTCACCTTGACGCCCCTTGGCTGCCCCCTGCACCGGCACCTGATGTCTCCCCTGCCGGGCATGCGCGCCATGCGTTGTTTTCCCGCACGACCTTCCAGGCTCGTGCGAAGTAACCTCAAGGTCCCTTGGGCCGTGTTTCCCGTTGCGTTGCTTTGCCTTATGCTTCTTCGCATAGGCACGCTAACGGCTATTGCTTCTTCGCATAGCCACGCTAACGTGGACCCCCCGGTGGTTTGCCCTGCGGCCCCCCTTCACTGTGGCCTTGCCGATGCCTTCCCTTTCACAAGGGGTAGAGGGAGTTGGGCATGTAAGACCTAGGGGTGTGGAGTGAACCCACCTCTTCCAAGCTGCGGGACGTTAAACTGCTAAGCACCTCGTCCTTAACACAAGACGTTAAACTGTGGTCCGACCCCGTGCTTCGCACGCAGGGTCCCCCCCAGCTCGGACATTTTTTACGCCCACTCGTCTCCACGGGAATGGACTCTTCCTCACATGGAATGAGATCATCCTTGATGGAGTGGCGTTTGTCCGCAGGGGAAGGGCTGCCTTAGAGCGTAAGCCCCTAGCCTTTCTTGCGGATTACTGCACCCATGCATCTCCGTACATCCCCCTGCCAAGTCCAGTGGAGTCCTTTTCCCACTGCGCTTTGTCGCACCACGGGCCTCCACCCTGGAGTAAGCCCCGACACCAAGGGCCGCTAACCACGCGTAAGCCCCTGTTTCCTCTTTGGGCCGCTCAACGCGTAATCCCCATTCCTCTTCTCACGGACGCACCCTTCACGACGTGATCATCTGGTCCCTACAGCCTATTGTTTCCCACACTGATCATGACTCGCGTGGGCTTAGAGCGCGCATCGACCATGACAACCTCTTATGGGCCGCCCCAGAGCGTAAGCCCCATCCCAGCGAACTATGTGGACTTTGATCCGTGCTAACGCATGGTACGTAGGAAGCCTCCACGAGGTTCAAGCCCACCACCCGGTCGTCCCGACCTCTCCATGTCGGTTCCCTGACCACCTTGGGCCGCCTCAGAGCATAAGCCCCAAATCCTTCGTCCCGCTTGACGTTAAACTGTATTTCGTCCCGCATGACGTTAAACTGTATCGCGTCCCACGTGACGTTAAACTGTATCGCGTCCCGCATGACGTTAAACTGTATCCCCCCTCTTGGACTGTCTCAGAACGTAAGCCCCATTTTCACCCCACCATCCATTCTGATCCTTACCCAGGCTGCCACATCCCGGTGAGATAATGCCACCCTTTCCCACTCCATGATATATGGGAAGCCGCCCACGTGCTGGCCCCAACATCGGTGTTCCCCCCTAGGGATCCTTCAACCCGATCCGTCTCCTCAAGACGTTAAACTCGCAACATACCCCATGTTAAACATGGGAAGATGAGGAAAACCTCATATGGTACACGTTCCCCGCGTTCGATGTGGGATGCCTCAGGCTTCCGCGCCCTCGAGAAGCCCTGTGATGAGGGACCAAACACAGACATGCTGACGATGCCCCAACGTGACCATTCTCCTCACCGCAGGTTACTGTCCTGACAAGACCCCTTGGAGCGTCTTGACGGAAGCAATGTAATTAACTGGCGTCCATGTAGATATGACACCGGGAATGAGTTTCACGAACCCGTCTTAAATCTATGAGGGAGACCCGGACTAGGTAATGAGCTCCGAGGAGGAATCCACGGAGGGAAGAACCGACATCCCATCATCCCAGTTTCGATCAAGGAGAAGACGTCCCTGAGCAAGGAACGGATGCCGTCCGCCTTTGGAAAGCGGGAATGCGGGGCAACAAGAAGCGCGCCCTCCCCGGCGGACGGACGCACGCGCCCCAGCGAAAGCGTCGGAAACAGTTATAGAATGAATATTAATACCATTCAAGAAACACTAGGTTCTTACTCCAAGAGGGATGCCATAGGGTGATGTTTACTCCCCATCTTCTGGTAGATGAGGTGTATTCATTTACAGAGTCTGAGAGAAAGAGGCATGGCTATGACAAGCTCGTCTCCAGTCTTTTTTTTCAACAACAGGGTCCCATCATTATCCCTAAGAAATATATCATTATTACAATGGGAATGTATAATTGAGAAAACTTTGGGTATCTCTCCTATTATTTTAGATATATGAAGCACCTTCATTTCCAAGGGAAGGTATAGTCAAGAGGACACATTGGTGTGCCCTATGATACAATAATACATATTTTGAGGCTTTCAGGGAGACATTGACATGGTCCCCCATAGATGAGGTATCCAAGGGAAGAGGATCCATACTATCAGTTTTATAAAAAGAGGGATAAAAGGATATATAGTGCTTGTGTGGCTTGGATAATTAGAAGGTGTTTCTCATATGGGAGGTCTGGATGAGAAGGATGTGGATCACATAGGTGAGGACTATGTGATATGATGTGGCTCACACATGTGATCCCTGGGAGTGCTAAAGATACCTCACACATGGTAAAACTATGAGAGATAAATATTCTATGCATAGGATTGACCTAGGTGAGCTAAAGGTGCCTCTAGGCGATAAACACCATGCACAAAAACGCTTAGATGAGGCCTTACTATAGGATCCATGGGTGCCCTCAAGTGTCTCTGTGTGACTGGCACTCAGGTTTTGAGTAATACAAGGTCTTTCACCCTTGTTGTCAATGGGAGGTGCTTCCCCTAAAATTTCATTGTATTAGACCTTGAGGGGTCTCAAAACATTTATCACTACAAGTTTTCCCTTCTTTTTTATGTATTAGGAACTAAATGAGGGTTTGAAAGACATGAGTGAGAGATTGGGCATAATAGAGCTTAATGGAGTCTGCATGTATATTAATCATAAAAAATTAGTATCACAAGGGTCCTCTTTGAAGAAAATATCAGGACCCTAGGTGAAGAAGACCACTCATGCAGGTTTATCACATAGTTGTCTCATGAAAGTCCCTTTCAAAGGTCTTTTGTACTCTTGCTAGGCCACATTGATGTGGCATACATGAGCCTTTCAACATGAATGTGGGGTCCATGTTGGCTGGATTGGGACAATTATTTGACTCTCCTTTACCCTCTACCACTTTAGGATCTTTAGTTCAAAATCTTCTTATGATTATGGTATAATGGTGTGTCAAACCCCCCCTAAATATTGGATCTAGTAGGAATAAGAGTGTCTGGCCCTGAGGTAGAAAAACATGGATGTAGATGAAAATATCATTTGTTGGCCTCCACATGTTCTTGAATAACCTTAGGATGAATTCAAAAATCATTTCATCTATTGCGAAAGAGGGAGATAGTAGATCGAGTACATTTCTACACTGCATAGATCTATCATGTAGGTAGGCTACATAGGTAGTTCGTGTCGATCAGCCACACTAGTTAGCCATTAAATTTACTATGCATCTATAAATTGGTCCTCTTATATGAACTATTCCTTCTCAATCAACACAATTTTAATTTTTTATTTGTGCTAGTATTTTATGTAGCTCACTCGCATAAATTTCATGTCCTAGTCATCTTTTGAATATTTTGGTATGCATGTCACGAAAACATGGGGGAGAAACTTCTTCCAAATAACTTGAGTGAGTGACCAACATAAGGTAGCTTAAATGAGTTTCGTGCATAAGGTCCCTTGAGGGAGTGACCAGAACGATGTCGCTAGAGCGAGTGGCCTACACAAGGTCACTCATTTGTTAATTTTACCCCATTTTAAAAAACCATCCAAAGTAAGATGTTGATTCTATGAAACAAACCCAGGTTTTGTTTGTGTATTTCCAATGGTGAATCAAAGGGCCTCTGATGAACAAGCTACTTCCCATGTTACAGAAAATATCAAAACCTTTTGGCCATCTTATAAGACATGTGTGACTCTACCCTTTCAAACACGGAAAATTCATAATCAAGTACCAACATGAGTTCCCACAAAGAAATTTACATCCACTCTATGACTGCACTCTTCGGAGTTGTGAATTTGTCATGAAGTCGTATGGTGATTTTCTGATGTCTGGGTTCATAGTGTACATAAACTATCCAATTACCAACATATCCTCTAGTGGTGTAATTTTCAATAACAGAACAATATCTGTTTCATGTGTTACACATCAAATCTTGTCCTCCCTAGATCTGATGCATCACACCTTGAAAGAAAAACCTCACTGCTTTCATTCGATTTTCCATACTTCCAAGATAGATCAATCAAATGTATTGAATGATGATTGGGACTTCTATTTTTTATGGGAATTCAAGCCCAAGTGGATGTGTTCATAATTTTTTGGCTAAACATACATAAATAATAAGACTAAGATTAAATCGATTAGAGTCTATGAAGCTATCTATGTGGTAGAAACATACATACACAAGAATCCAAACATTATCCATGATATGATATACTGATGGTTCCTTAAATTAATAATTTTCTTCTGACACATGGAGAAGTCATAATCCATTTATGATATATCTATAAGAACTCAGAAGAAATCATTCTGGAAAAAAATGTATAGTGAATTAGTCCTACTAAAAGAAACATGTGATGACATTGAAATGATATCAACATTAGCCTATGATCTGTTAAAGATGGACCAGAAGGTGCTAAAAACAGACCCTCACCCAATGGGTGATGTTCATTCCGATATGGGGATGATGTCCTTCATTAAGCATCAAGGAGAGGTTCCTAGCTTCCTACTTCCAACATGATTCCCTTTTTTGGGGATTCAGATCATTCATGGAAAATTCATTCCTATGTGGGAGAAAGTCTAGTATAGTGGGTGGGGATATATAGACAAGTCTAACGTTCCTCTGAGTACCCACTTGGACAATTTCCCAGTGATGTGGTTGAACACTTATCTTTTGTTTTTCCATGAATCTAATAGAGTTTTTAGTCTAGGTAATTTTTTCTTAGTAGCCAAACTAGCATAGGGAAAGCACATAGGATAGGTTTCTCCTATTTTGGAAAAATATTACTTGATCATATTTCACATCTATGAAAAAAATGAACCATAATGGATTTCAATTCCATTTCAAGTGTAGAGAGGAGGATTGTGGAAAACATCAATTCCTATTCCATGATGAGTGGATTTTATTTCACATAAGGCAGGTTTCATCAATTTGTTATTTATTTTTTTAGCATCTATCTTTTTACCTGAAGTATAGTGAAGGTCTAAAGAATCTGAACATACTGGGTGAGTTTAACATCCTCCATAATAGTGATCTATCTACTGGAATGCTCATTGACAATGGATGAGGTGATGAAGATATGAGTTCATTCATGATTGTATTCAGAGATTGTCTTTTAGAAACCCATTTTGACAGTGAGAACATTTGTAAAGCTTATTCTCTAAAATTATTTTCCGGCCAATTCATGTGTCTACTATGGCCATATGTATCGCCACCCAGAAATATTCGGTCTAAGAAGAACTCGATGGTGTGTAGAAAATTATGGATTCATATGGCCTTAGTGGTATCCCCATCATCGATTATGATACCTCTGCTAAGTGACTGCATTGGGTTAAACTCCGAGTATTCCAATTCCAGGATTTCTTCCTAACGTCAATGGGATTGACAATAAGAATTTCACAATTCAAGGCCACATTGACCACTTGATGTAGAAAACATGTTAGGATATCCCAACCTAACATGATGACACTGAAGCTCAAAGATCTTATAAATGATCTCATACAAGGTTATTGAGTAAGAAAGAGGTGAAAATACCACATCTTTTGAGAATAGACAGTCCAGTCATCATCATTGGGTGGAGACTCAAAATCTAATTTTCCATCCTCCATCTAAAGTATAGAGGCTCAAAATAACCTCAAAGTCAAAATATTTTGGGTATTTCCCACATTTTGGGACATCAACTTAATATTTTGGGCGTTCTATTGCGTTTAAGCATATAAAGTCATAAATATAACATTGGAGACTTATGGGCGTTTCTTAAATATGGCATACAGATCATGTGGCTTAAGGATATTCAAGCACTGTCACATCCATGTATTTATTTTGACGTATTATTTTTATTAATTTTAATATTTTTTTGTGTGGATTTCCATGGTGTTTTTTTGGAAAAATAATTATTTTTGGACTTTAAAACATGTAGCGCACGATTAACGTATGGTTAGAAGAAACCATGGGCTTTCCTAAGAGAAACCATACATATAGACTAGTGGTTATTTTTCGGGAACAAAGTCACCATACAGTCATGAAACCTTCCCCAATAAATCATGAATCCTCATTCCTCCTTGGACAGAGAGGGACACACAATATCTGCACTGTTTGGAAAACTGTGAGGCCAAACCATGCGAGCCATCCAGGTTATTAAAAGTTGTGATTTTAACCATTTCCTTCATAAAAATTAACCCTAATTCCACAAATTTCCCCTCCCATTCATGATTCTTATCCCGAGGCGCCTCCTCCCCTCCTTCGTCCTCCATTCTACCGTCAAATTTTGTGTGTATTTGGTGTGGTTTTATAATTAATCATCACGTATATCCCTTATTTCTTCATTTCTTCCATCTAATTGGGTTCTTCTTCATTCTTTATTGAGCTCTCTTTTCTCCATCAGGTTTATTCCCCTAAAATGGGTTGAACCATGGTTATTTGGGTTTAACCATGGTGTCTTTGGGGTTTTCATTCTTTTATAGGGTCCTCTTGAGGAGTAATTTTGGTTTTCCATGAGTTTTCTGAACATTCCTACAATGAGGTAGGGCGATTCTATGATTTTACAATATTAGATGATTTTAGTATTCTTGATATGCTTCATGAATATTTTCAATGGTTGTTGTGTGGGGTGTTAAATGCGTTTTCAAAAGTATTTGAGGTGTGTATGGATTGAAAAGTGATTTTCCAAATGAAATTTATTGGATTTCAGGAATTATTTCATGCTGTGATTCATAAATGTGTTTGATGAAGTTTGAAAGTGGTGTGAAAAAGGTTTTAAAATGTATTTGGTGTGTGTATGGGTTTGGAGGATGATTTATTATGAAAAATGGTAGTTTCTTTTTTGTATTCATATTTATTGATGTGTGTCTGTGATAGTGGTGATGACATGTGATGTGGAAATTAAGAACAAAGGGAATATAAGGTAACTAGTTGGTAAGACTAGGATTAGTATGCTTGTTGGATATGTGGAGATAAGGATCAATTTATTCTCATAGGATTTCTTCTATAAAACTAACTATACTATATTGATGATTGGAGACCACTAGAATATTTTATTGACTCCTCTCTAGTGGATCGTACATGAGAAAATTGTGGTGTATGGTTTCTATACTATGTTTCACCGAGATACAAGGTTCCTAGAGTCCCACTAGTGCTAGTCACTTTAAGGATATTCAATTGTTCTCTTCGAATTTGGTTACCACCATCGACATATGGTGGACCTTATATTCATTTAAATTTTAAGCAATTTTTCTTGAAAAGTTTCTCCTTAAAATGGTTCACAAATATTTTGTCTTTGTATTCATGAAAAATATCATGGTACATTGGATTCTTATGTTTCATAATGGAATACTTATTTTGTGTTATATCCCCATGGGCTTTGTACCACACCCTACATACACTCCTTGGTGTTTGTAGATCTTGTTATATTTGACCATGGTAAAGAAACGTTATTTTGTGGTGCTGATGGTGGATCTGGTTGCTAGATTTCCCCTTCATGCAGGTGCTGGTGGAGGTGTAATGAGGGTGGTGGACCTCTTATTTCATTGTGTTTAGGTGGTATAGTAGGTTCCCTTCCCCATTTTTGTAATTTGGTTTTTGGTTAAAGTTGTAACATGTTTAACTTGATTTTTTTACCTCTTTTCATTATGAATATTGATCTTGGTGCGATGTCTAATTCTTGAGAATTGTTTATGGTTTTAATCATGGGTGAAATCATCCCCAAATGTGTAATGTAGATACCTGGATACTAGTTTTCCAATTGTGCTAATCGAGAAATCCTTTCCTGACTTTCCATGGGTTGGCTTGGGTGTCCAGTTGGATAGATTCACGAACTAGTTCATAACAAAATGGTATCAACGCACGGTTTCATACTTTATATGTGGTATGTTATTAGACAGATTGTGGATAGACAGGTTCTAGGATAGTTGGGGATTGAGGTTATTGTTGTGAGTGGGTTGTCTATCCAACACACCTCATGACATGCCTTGAGTTTACATGGGATACTGGGACTCTAGTTTGACATCTCCTCTGGGTGAGATGTATAGGCTACCGACTAAACATGGACACAGGGTAGGGGTCAAGTTGTTTGACTTTTGATAATGTGTGTTTCAATTTTGTTTTTTAATTATATTGTTCTACAATGGTAGAAGTTAATGAAAATATTTTAGAATGATGTGGTGATGGTTTTTATCATGATTTTTGATTTATGTAGAAAGATGCCTCCCTTGAGACGTCCTGTGCAATGTGGAAAGAGTCTAGAGAGAGTCCTCCATCACTAGTTGTTCTAATATTATAGGAAGAAGTGGTTCATGATATTGAAGCTTTTTGTAATGGAGGGAGCACTGGTCTTACTGCAGTTAGGGTAGATGATCCAGGTTTATGAAATGAAAAGGATCAGCAGTTTATCAAGAACAAAAATAATACCTCTTAGTGTAGTGTAAATCTCCAGGAGGTAGATGAGTGGGTTGGTAAAATCAAGAGGATGATTGGGTTTCTTGACACTCCTTAGGTGATAAAAGTTAAATGTGATTCATTCTTGTTTGAAGGTCACATTCAGAGGTGGTGGGACTCAGTGGTTCAATTTGGGAAGCATGAGAATATGGTTTGGAAGGATTTCAAGGTCATCTTTAATGAGAATAATTTCCAAGATACCTTGGCCATTTCTAATACCTAAGAGTTTCTAGATCTTAACTAGAGGAATCAGCCATGGTGGAGTATGCCAACTTTTTTCAAAATTTGTTTGATTCATATAAGAGGTAGTCTCTAATGAGTATTTTAAGGCTAAATAGTTTAAAAAGGGGTTCAAGTTGGACAATCAACCCTATGTTTTCTTGTTCAGGTTGACCGATTATGATGAGGTGGTTGACCGTGCTTTGATGGTGGTGATTGATCACTCTCAAAAATTTAATTTTTATGGGTCAATTTCAACTTTGGGCCTAGGCAGTCATAGTTCTTCTAAGAAGAAGATGAAGTGAGATTAGTAGGAAAGGAAGGTAGGTGGTAGTTAATTCCTTTCATCTGGACCTACTTCATCTATGGCTTTGATTACTAGATCAGTTATGTGGCATCAGTGTGGTAAGGTAGTTCATGGTCAAGGTGATCTGATCCGCCCATACCCTTCATTAATGTGGATATATAGGGAACATTTAATATTTTTTAGTGATATATTCCCATATCAGGGTGGTTCATGTTCTATAGCCTCAAGAAGGTAATTCAACATAGTTTTAGACATCTAGGATAGAAGTTTCCTAGTTTCGAGGTCATGGTGGTTGTTTTGGATCCACTTCATTTCAAATTAAACATAAGGGAGAGCCGCTTGTCAGTGGTCATTATCAAGATTAGCTAGAGATGAGATATCTTCATGATATGGATCGGGATCCAACAAAATCAAATACAGGACCAATAATGGTTCTAAGTATGATTCTTATTGAATCATTCATGGTGTCTTTTCTTATATGAGTTCCTCTGTTTCTTTTATCTCTGACCCTCTTGTGGATGAATTAATGATTTTGGATGAGATTTTGTTGTATGAAATGGTGTTAGTTACACAGCTTAGTAAGAAGGTAGATCAAGTATTTAGTTGTCTGTCTTGTGTACTCACTGTGTTTGGGTTTGAACCCTAGTAGAATTTCCTAGTCCTAAGAATGGACCAATTTGACATGATCCTCGATAAGGATTGTATGGAGAATTTTCAAGAACACGTTTATTTTTATTGGGTTCAAGTCAGTATTGTGGCCCCAGATATATGTTCTTTGGTTTTCCAATGTCAATGGGATCCTTAGTCTTGACATGCTGGTCTGCTACTACAGAAGCTATGAAGTCTTTTTTTAGATCTCATCGATCACATTGGAGGATGATGATAGTGGTTTCAATGGTGGATTACCTCCTATGGTGTATGAGATCCCAAAGTATGTCTAGAATATTTCTCAAGGATTCTTAAGGAGCGGTATGCTGTGTTCAAAATTGGAATGGTTTTAGGAACACCATCGATATATCTTCCTACATATCATTTGGCCCCTACTATGTTGATGGAATTAAAGATACATATGAATGATTTTGGAATCCAACAGATTCATTTTCCAGAGCATATCACCTTAGACCACCCCCATACTGTGTTCAATGGATTTTGATGGATCTATATGGTTGTTTATTGATTACTAAAAGGTGAATAATATGGGAATCAAAAATAAATACCCCTGACTCACATTTATTTTATTTTTATCATCTTAAGGGGACATGGGGCTTCTGTTAGATTTAATTGTATTTTGGCTATCAGAAGGTTAGAGTCGTCAAGTATTATGTTCTTAAACAGTTTTTTTAAGTAGGTACATCCATTTTGAGTATTTGAAAAATGATCCATCCATCTTTATAGTGCTCAAGAATAGGGTGTTTCAATAGTTTCTAAACTATTTTGTCATTTTATTTGTGGAGGAAATCATATTCTAAACTAGGACAGAGGAAGATCATAGGAATAATTTGAGGATCATGTTGGTAACTCTTCAAGATCATGTTCTCTATGAATTTTTTTCCAAGTGTAACTTTTGGATCCCTGAGGTGATGTTCCTGGGTCATTTGATTAAGAAACGAGGGGTTTTGGTGGACACTAAGAAGATGAGTGTCATGGGAGCAGCTGAATATATTTCTAATTAGAATCCTTTTGTGTCTAGTAGGTTATTACAGGTTGTTTTTTTAATATTTATCTTGGATTAATTCACCTATAATGATGCTAACCTAGAAGGGGGTATTGATTGAATGGATCATGTAATGTCAGGCATCCTTCGAGGAGATTTATCAGTAGTTCACCACATCACCTTTTAGTTTTTTTTTGGAATCTGGGAAGGGGTACATTCTCTACTATGATACATCAGGTATACGTCTTTGGTGTGTTTTGATGTAGGATGATCATGTGATGGTGTATGGTTCTTCCCAGATACAACAACCAAAAAAGAACTACCCCACCCACTACAAGGAGTTTGAGGTGGTAAATCATGGATTGAAGACATGGTGTCACTATCTCTTTAGGGATAATTTTCTTTTTTATTCAGATCAAAATATTTTTTCCAACATTTTCTCTTAGAATGATCTAAATTTGAGGTATTGTCATTGGGTTGAGTACCATCTGTATTTAAATTTTGTTATCCCGTATACATATGGGAAATTTAATTTGGTAGTAGATTCCTTAAGAAGGAAATTTTTTATGATGTATTTGAAATATTATAATGTTTAATGGAATTTGATGGGCCTTTTTTCCTAGATTCATCTCGAGAATATGGACCAGAGATGAGGTCTGTTCGTGGATAGTATTCAGTTGGAACCTTTACTCCTAGTGTTTGTTCAACATGAGTAGGCTAGCTATGATCTATGTTTATAGTCTATATAGTTCTTATATAATAGGGAGGTTCCCTATGATTGGTCATTCTTTGAAGATAAGGTTATTTTATTCATGGGCCATGTGGTAGTGTTATTGTCACTGCAAGAGTTTTTAATGCAAGATAGCCCCCAATCTCAGTTGGTTGTATACCATAGGGCCATTGATTCTTTTTTAGTATGTGTCTCATCAGTTCTAGTGACATTCATTGTGGTGGGATATAGGTAACTTTTTATATTTGTGTTATACATGTTAGAAGGTTAAAGAAGAAAAAAAATTCCCTCTGGTTTGCTTTAGTAAATACCCATTCCTACATAGAAGTGGGATGAGGTCTCCATGTATTTAATAATTGTCTTTCCTTTTACACCTATAAGAAATAATTCAATGTGGGTAGTGATTGACGGTCGGAAAAAATCATCCCATTGTATTCTAGTCAAGGATTCAACCAAAGTGAATGAATTGTTTCGATTGTATGTTCATGGGTTTGTGAAGCTTCATGTTGTTCCATCAGAAATTATTTTAGACAGGGACCCATGTTTTAGCTCAAGATTTTGGGAAGGCCTTCATAAGGTATTATGGATGGAGATCATGTTAAGAATAGTATTCCATCCTCAATTGATGTTTAGCTAGAGTGAACACATCAGATCATGAAAGACAAGATCTCGGAATGCATGTTGGATTTTGTAGGCTCATTGGATTTCCATTTGGGGTTGGTAGAGTTTTACTATAATTGTAGTTATGAATCCTCGATAAGAATGTCTCCCTTTGAGGTTCTTTATGGTTGGTAATGTAGGTCACCTTTGTGTTGAGAAGAGGTTGGTAAGACCTTGTTGTTTGGATCGAGTCTCATGCAGGATACATCTGAGAAGGTTTGGTTGATTAGGAAACGTCTGTTGACAGTGAATATGTAAGAACCTAGATCTTCATTTCAGTTAAGGATCTTGATTTATATATTTTTTGAGAAAAATGGGAGATTTTGGAAAATTTATAAGTGCATACCGTGTATTGGACATGTAACAGCTAAGTACAGGGCCGTGTGAGGTGACCTAGAGACTGCTTAATGAGGGGGCTAGTTAAGGCATGCACACGACATGTACATTAAATTAAGACGTTGTGTATTTTTCATTTTATTTGTTAAATCGAACTGGGGTTGTGTCTAATTCCTTGAATTTCCTTCTTCTAACCCCGTCTCTTCTAGGAGTTACCGGGAGTGACTATTCTTCTCTGAGCCTCCGATCCATCGTCCATTCTCCAAATAAAAAACTGTCATTTGCATTGGAATCCCCTCAGTGATTTCTTCCTTCTTATAGATCCTATCATCATGATTTCTCTTCTTTTATGAGATATTCAAGGTTTTGAATTTTTGAATTTTTCTAGATTGATGGAATTCTAGGTCGATTCAAAGGCTGTGGTTCAACTATATCAGTCATACAACATCGAGGTAGGTTGTTTGTGCCTTTATGTAGTTGCCTTTGGATTATATGTGCAAAAAGTGCTGAATAACCTAGTTTAGGGTATTACATGTTTTAGAGATTTAACCTTGTTTTTTTCCTTATATTTTTATTTTTCTTGATAAATGGTGTTAATTATGATTTGGTCCATTACCTTATTTATGGATGTGTTTTCCCATGATTGTTTGATATTGGATGTTGGTTCTAGAACTACATGTTAGGCTGTTTTTTTTCATGCCTAGTGCTGTTAGGATGGAGTTGATTTTGTATTAAATGCTTGTGATATGAATTTTAGCTTCGTAGCCTTGTAGTAGATGATATTTCTATGGATTCTGGATATCGTCTGATCATAATTTAATTACACAGTGGTATGAGAACCTAGTGTAGTTAGTCCATTGGGAGAATGGACACTGGGGAATTCCCCAAATTATTTGTTATACTTTTTTATGTTGTGAGACCGTGGGATAATTGGATGGTGAGTTCCCACTTAGAGTATCTATAGTATACTGTTAATAAACCATAGGGGGAATTGACATTGAGTTCTTACTCAAATATTATGTTGTTATCGTTAAAAGACCATAGGGGGAATTGACAGTGAGTGCTTACTTAGAGAGTCTTTTTCCTTGTGAAACTAGAGGGGTTAAACTGTGTGAACATTCTCAGAGGGTTGATTTTGAATGATTGGTTGAATAATTAATAAATGTAAATGAATGTAGTTTTCAACTATATGACTGTTTACTTTTGATTACTTCCTTTTTTATTAAATCATTTTTCATTTTTCCTTCTATAGATATTCACTAACAGTTAGGAATATATATTTGGGTGGTTGCCTATTGAGATTCATGTCACACCCTGTTTGGGTAATGATTTTGTGCCCAAATAGATTATATTTTTGCAGGAATAGATAAGGTAAAGTGCCCTTCTACTTCAGGTACTTGATGGATGGGGAGTTGGAGAGCATGGGACCAAGCTGAGGCTTGCGATGTTGTTGGAGTTTACATGATTTTTTTACTTTGTTTTAGTACTTTATTTTCAGCACTGTGAGATGTTTGGTTACTTTCCTAGACATATGTTACATGAATAATTTTTATAAATGCTCTAGTAGTTTATTTACTTTCTGTCATCCATTATTTTCTTATTTTATGGTATTACAGCTTCTGCTATTGTATATTATTATTATCCTGCTCTGTTACTTTGCCAATGAGGGAATAGTTTCCCTACTGTCACACCTAAGGCCCTTGCTTCTAGTCAGAATCATTTAACATTTTGGGAAATGTGCTTGAAGCCATGTGACCAACTGGGTACAGGGCACCTTTGGGCAGCACCTAGAACCAAAATGTAACAAAGTGGTATCATAGGGTTATTTTCTTCTTTGACATACTATTTGGAGCCTATATACATGGATAATAATGAATATGTAGTTGGTAATAAGCTATGCTCGGGATTAGGTAACCCGTGTATTGGGAAAATCTAATATTCCTTGAATAATGAAATTTTCTAGTTTTCTAATTGTTACACTTGATTTGATTTCACCATTGGGTGATTCACATGTTTTGTGCTTTTATCATTGATATTATTTAGGTTCTATTTCTATTGAAACGCGATGAGATGAGGGTATTCCATCTCATGCATCATATAGGAACTTCCTAGAGATCACATGTCATGCATTCTTGTCATGACATTTATTGTAAATCCCTGATTGTATGTTGTTGTGATAGATGTTTTTCTAGGTATGCATGCTGTTGTGATAGATGTCGTGATATAATACCTGATACTTAAAAGGGTATTGCAAATATGTAATGTTTCTTTCAATTGGGAACCAAACTTTGTTCCCTAAGGTGTTATGGGCCCTCATGGATCGGAATTAGGTGGTTCATGTGATTGATTTCATTTTTATTCTTTGTAATATACATGAATATGATGCGAATATTTGATTCACAGGGAATATGGGCCCCATAGATTAGAATTTGGCACTTTAATGCTTGTTTCAATGTTTTTATGGGGTTCCAGAGTAGTTTTTGAGGCTTACTATCTGGAAAAAACAAGAATACACTGTGTGAAATGATGAATACACACAATGTATCTTTCTATTTGAGAAAGAGAAACATTTATTAAGTACACACCATGCACTTTATGTACATGTTGTGTATTCCTTGACCGTGTGACTTTCTATATGGGAAGAGAAACAGGGTTGTGAAATGTTTGGTGGCAAACACCGTGTACTTTGAGTATATGAAGTGTTATAAGGACCATGTATCTAACCGTGTGACTGACGATATAGGTGGTTAAAACAGAAGTGGTACACACCATTTCTAGGGTGAACACATCGTGTTTTAGAGACCATGTATCCTACCGTGTGACTAATGAAACAAGTCGGTGAAATCCTTCTAGTACACATCGTGTCTGGCATAAATAGAGCGTGTAGTTTTATTCTATGAGAACTGTTTGGTTTAGCCATGTATAGGAAATCGGGAAAGGAAAAGACTCAAGTACACGCCATGTCAAAGGAGAACATTTCATGTGTATGGGGTGTTACATGACCAAGGTTGGAAGAATTACACACCCATGTAAAGGATTAAGGTAATACACCATGTAGGGGTCATACACGCCGTGTATCCCTGTTTTGAAAAACGTGAATGTTTTCATTCTCCTGTTCCTTTCCCACACTTCTAAGTTTCATTCCTTGATAATATTGAACTAATGTGTGCACTTTACCATATAGATTCAAGCCACCAAGACATCCTCCTATTGTATGCAAGATACATGGAAGTAATCAAACAAAAGATATGGTAGATCAGGGACTACGAGCAGATCATACCGTCATGCCTATCTTGGCACCAACCGCCATTCCAGATACAGGTGACAGTGAAGAGTTCCGATAAGGCATCATAAGGATTATGCAGACCATCTAGGTAGCACCACATCTGGCCCCATCTATGGAAGAGTTTCTATGGGGTTTTCAGCAGAATCATCCTCCAACTTTCCCATGGGATGGAGGACCGAAGGCTACAGAGTCATGGTTAGAAGCCATGCTATCTATCTTCAAGCATTTGGGGACGCCTCCAGAGAGGACGGTGAATCTCTCTAAGTACTTGCTTCTGGATTCCACTAAGATAAGGTGGGATGGGATATCACAGCTATGATTCCAATGAGGTATGGCTTGGGATGAGTTCCAACACACCTTCAATGACTACTTTTTCTCAGAGACTTTGAGGGATAACCAAGCCCGAGAGTTCTTATGTTTGGATCAGGGTACACTCTCTATCATGGAGTATTTTTTTCTTCATAGATCTTTAGTTCTTCACACAAATTCTAGTGGGTGATTAGTTATTTATGGTGAATATGTTTGAGGATGGTCTCAGGTAAGACATCTGATCTTGGGTGAACATCTTCAGGCCGACTTCTATAACTTCTATAGTCAACCAGACAATGATCATAGAGCGCAAACTAATGGATTCTAGAGCTATGAGCCTGGACAAATTAGTATCTAGAGTTGGTATTCCTCCATCTGATAGTTGGAAACATCACAGGGAGTCTACGCATGGATATCCGAGTAGGTGAGATACTCCTTCGGGTAGCCAGGTGGTATGCTACCGGTGTGGGAAGAGTAGTCATATGATGTCACATTTTCTAAGAGACCCAATTGAGGGACGATGTTGTGGAAAGATATTTCATCTTTAGTATTAATGTCTAATTTTTTTACTAGTGGCTGGTGATAGGGGTTCTACAATGACTCCATGATAATGAGAAGGACCTCCAGTTTATCATTAGTCAGAGAACTGGAGTTCGTCCGACCGTTTAGGACGAGGTGGAGGTCAGGTCCAAAGTGGTCAGACACAGGGTATTCAATAACCATATGGTGGATCAGCTCAGGGATCACAGACAGCTTTACAGGGCTGCAGCGCAGGTTAGGATTTTTCACTGGAGCAGACCCAGTAGAAGTATGATCCCAGCCCCTCTACGGTTAAAGGTACAATTTTGGATTCCTCAGTTTTAGCTTCTACTCTTTTCGACATAGGGGCTTCCCATAGTTTTATACCTATTCCTCTTGTCGAGAGCCTTGAGAACTATATCTTTACTTATGCTGATATCATGATGTTGGACACACTATTGGGGAATAGAATGACTAGTGTATGTCAGTTCAAGGAGTTCCCTCTTGAGGTTGGTGGGTGTCACTTCTTATGGGACCATTATTTCTTAGAGATGACGGTCTATGACTTCATTCCAGGAATGGACTAGTTAGTTCTCTTCCAAGCCATTGTCGATTTCTATCACTATAGGGTGAGTTTCACATCACCAGGGGTGGATTGTTTCTACATATGGGTGAATGGGATGTCCAGGCGAGCAGAGCTGGACACGAGCATCATGGGATGGGAGGAGTTATAGCCCAGATTGCTAGGTTGTATCTGGATGACCATGTGACATCACAGATGGACTTTTCTCCAGTAGTGGATTGTTTCAAGGATGTCTTTCTAGATGAATTTTCAGGTTGACCTCCAGAGGGAGAGGTATATTTCTCTATTGGGCTTGTGCCAGGAGTGGAACTGTTGTCCATTCCTCCTTATAGGATGGCTACACCAGAGTTACAGGAGCTCAAGAAGAAGTTACAGGAGCTACATGCAGAGGTTTCCATTCGATATAGTACTTATCCTTGGGGTTTTCAAGTCTTGTTTGTGAAGAAGGAAGATGGTACCCTCAAACTTTGTGTGGATTATCAGAATATGAACCAATTGATGGTCAATAACTGATATCCCTTGGTGACGATTGATAATCTATTTGATCAGCTTTGAGGAGACCAGGCATTCTTGAAGATTGACTTGAGATCCATTTATCATCAGTTGCATATTAGACCATCAGATATACCTCTTAAGGACTTTAGGAGTAGGTTTAGTCTGTATGAGTATGTGGTTATGTTGTTCGGTGTCACAAATGCACCTGTAGTTTTAATTTCACTAATGAACCAAGTGATCTATCCAGACTTGGACTCCTTTGTAGTTATTTTTTTGGATGATATATTGGTGTATTCTCACACTCGACACAACAATACTACCCATATTGAGAATTTTTAGAGTATACTGAGAGATAATCAATTATATTCTAAACTCTCAAAATACCACTTTTGGATGGAAAATATTCACTTCTTGGGTCACATTATCTTAGAGACAAGAGTATCAGTAGAACCCGAGAAAGTGAGAGTAGTAGTTTCCTTAGAGAATACAAATAACGTCTTTAAGATACATTATTTTCTATGGCTTGATTGTTACTAAAGGTTCTTTATAGTAGAATGTTCACGCTTAGTAGTTCCACTGACGGGCCTGACTAAGAAGGGTGTGATGTACTCGTGGTTATATTCTTATGATTCAGCCTTTCAGGAGCTCAAAGAGAGGTTAACGTCAGCACCAATACTAATTTTTCCAAAGCTGTTAAAGTGTTATATTGTTTACTATGATGCATTAGGTTTTAGGCTAGGAGCAGTTCTTGTGCAGGGGGAAGGCGTTGTTGTGTACGAGTCTCAGTAGTTGTGGCCACATGATAAAAACAACTTGACGCACGATCTTGAGTTGGCTGTAGTTGTACATGCCTTGTGTTGTTGGAGATATTAACGTTTGGTAGAGAATTTTGTGGTGTAAACATACCACAAAATTCTCAATTATATATTTACCCTGCATGACCTTAATTTGAGATAGTGAAGGTGGGTAGAGTACCTTCAGTCCTTTGAATTTGAGCATGCCTATACTCCTAGGAAAGGAAAAGTAGTGGATGATGCATTGAGCAGGAGGACGTAAATTCAGAAATCTCAGGAGGTAAACAGTGAGTGTAAGCTTATGGCTCTGTTCTCTAAGATGCATTTGGAGGTGCACGACAAACAGGGGTATAATTTTCTTTCTTGTGTAGCTATTACCTCTACCCTATTTGATCGAGTGAGAATGAGGTAGCTCTGAGATTCTGAAGGCCCAGTTCTATTGGAGTGTGTTAAGAGAGAACCCTATTCCTAGAAGGACCATGGGCAAGGATGAGATCTTGAGTTTTCATGGTCATGTATGGGTGTCAGTAGACATACATGGGGATATTTTTTAGGATTTTCATTTCTCAGTTGTGGCAGTTCATCCTGGTGTCACCAAGATGTATCGAGGTCTACACCGTCATTATTGGTGTCCCGCTATGAAGAGATATTTTGATAGTTTTTGATGAGGCGTGCCACCTACTAGCTAGTGAATATGGAGCATCAATGACTTGCATAGCTTTTAAAGAAGTTACCCATTCTTGAGTGGAACTTTAATGATGTCACAATTGATTTTGTGATAGGTTTACCGAGGATTCCTCATGGGAATGATGCAATTTGGGTTGTCATTCACAAAATCCAGAAGGTTGAACACTTCTTACCAATCAAGGAGACCTTCAGTGTTTGTTGTAAGGTTGTACTTCCATGATATTGTATGTTTACGTGGGGTTCCTCACTCCATCGTTTCAGATAGGGATGCCCATTTTACTTATCAGGTATGGGAGGGACTACAAAGGGATTTTGGTATATAGTTACTTCTGAGTACAACTTACCATACATATTCTGATGGCCAATCAGAGCATATGATTAAGGTGCGGGAGGACATTATTTGAGAATACATCCTAGATTTTTGTGGTCCTTGGGAGAAGAACACACGTTTGGTGATTTTTTCCTAAAATAATAGTTTTTAGGTGACTATTCATATGGAACCTTATGAGGCTTTGTATGGTATGCCATTCCAATCACCCCTATGTTGGCTGGAAGCAGGAGAGGTAGCTATACTAGGACCTCGTCTTGTCCAAGAGACCACAAAGCTGGTGGAGTTGATTCAGATGAGGATGGATACTGCATAGTCATGGAAGATGTCTTATGTTGATAGACAGAGAAGACCTCTAGAGTTCGAGGTCAGAGAGTAGGGTTTCCTATGTGTCACACCAAGGTTGGGACACTAGAAGATTAGGAGATAGGGAAATCTTTCACCAAGTTATGTTGGGATTTTTGATGTTTTAGAGAGAGTCTGGTCAGCTTCCTATTGATTTCACTTACCTCAGAGGTACTGGGATATGCACGATGTCTTCCATGTTTCTCACCTACGACGTTACTTCTTAGACTCATCTCATGTTTTCAACCTGAGGAGGTTGAATTAGAGGTCGACACATCATTTGAGGAGCATCCTATTCAGATTGTTGATCGTAGTGAAAAGGTTCTATGTGACTGGTATGTTCCTCGAATATTGGTTTTTGGCAGTACGGAAGATTATAGGATGAGACTTGGGAGAGGGAGGCCGATGTTCGATCATAGTGGACGGAGTTGTTTGGGGATTCTTCTTCTACGCCTCCTCGTTAGGGAAATTTGGGGGCAAATTTCTTTAAGAAGGACGTCTATAAGAACCCAGATCTACATTTTAGGTAGGGATCTTGATTTTAGGTGTTTTTGAGGAAAAGGGGACATTTTGAAAAATTTATAAGTATATGACGTGTACTTAAGAGTACACGCTATGTACCCGGTTGTCGCAGGTAGCCATGTACTGGTTGTGTAATGGTGGAGTACATGGCTATGTGAGGTAACCTAGAGACCGCCTAAATCATAGGGCAGTTAAGGAATGTACATGGAATGTACATTAAATAAACACGTCGTGTAATTTTATTTTTATTTGTTAAATCAGACAAGGGTCGTTTCTAATTCCTAGAATTTTCTTCTTCTTACCCCGCCTCATTGAGGAGTGACCGACAATGACTATTCTTCTCTGATCCACTAATACATCATCTATTTTCAGAATCAAACACCATCAGTTGCGTTGGAATCCCCTTAGTGAGTTCTTCATTATTCTAGATCCCCAACTCGTGATTTCTCTTCTTTCTTTAGATATTCGATGTTGAGTGATTTGATGTTTTTGAATATCTAAGACACTCTGGGTCAATTCAAAGGCTTAGATTCAACTATATTGATCATAAAATGTCAAGGTAGTTGGTTTGTTCCTTTATATATTTGTCTTTGGATTATATGTGCAAAAAGTGCCAAATACCTTAGTGTTGGGTATTGGGTGTTTTTTAGATTTATCCCTTTTTTATGCCTATTATTTTTTTCTTGAGAAAGTTTTTGATTATGATTTAGGTTTATTAACTTGTTTATTGTTGTGTTTTACGATGTTTTTTTTGATATTGGTCATTGGGTCTAGAACATCCTATTAGGATATTTTGTTTCGATGCCTCGTGCTACTAGGAAGGAGTGGATTTTATATGACATGCTTTTGATATGCATTATAGCTCCTTAGCTTTATAGTGTATGAGATTAATTTTTATGCTGGATATCGTTTGTGCATGATTATATTACACATGGCTGTGAGAACCTGGTGTAGTTAGACCATAGGGGGAATTGACGTTGAGGGCTTTCCCAGAGTGTCTGTTATACTTTTTTACTTTCAGAGAACATAGGGGAATGGATAGTGAGTGATCCCTCAAAGTTTCTATAGTATACCATTACGAGACCACATGGGGATTGGACGTTGAGTGATTCATCATAGAGTCTGTAGTTATCATTAAAAGATCTCAAGGGGATTTGAAAGTGAGTGCTTCCTGAGAACGTCTTTATCTTTTTGAAACCAGAGGGGTTAGACTATGAGAACTTTCCTAGATGTTTTCTCATGTATGATTGGTTGAATAATTAATAAATGTAAATGAATGTTGTTTTCAACTATTTCACTGTTTACTTTTGAGTAATTTTTTGTTTATTACTTCATTTTTCATTTTTCCTGTAATATATATTCACAAACAATTAGGCATAAATATTTGGGTGGTTCCCTATTGGGATTCGTCTCACAACCTATTTGGGTCATGATTTTTGTCCCAAAAGATTATATTGTTGCATGTTTATATAATAGAAATTTTCCTTATACTTCAGGTACTTTATGGTTTTGGAGCTGAAGAGAATGGGACCAAGATGAGGCTTGCGATGCTGCTGGAATATACTTGTTTTCTTTGCACATTGGTTTAGTATTATATTTCTAGCATATTGACTTGTTTGGATGCTTTCGTGGACATATGGGACATGCATCATTTATATATATGCTCCAGTTGTTTATTTAAATTCAGTCATCCATTATTTTCTTATTGAATGGTATTACTTCTTTCGATGTTATATATTATTGTTATCTAGATGTGTTTCCCTACCAATGAGGGAGTAGATTCCCATCTAGCACATCGAAGGCCCCCACTCCTAGTCTACAGCCTCTAGCATTCTGGGAAATGCACATAAGGCTTTGTGACCAACTTGGTAAGGGGAAACTTTGGGGAAGAACCTAAAATTGGGACATTACAGAAGAGTCTCTAAAAGTCTTATGTCAATCAGAGGTTTCAATCCATGGAGTTCCCTATTGGTTATCAGGTGTTTCCCAAATTGTCCCATTGCTTGAGTCATCATCATCTTGGAAATCAAGGGAAGCTATTTCAGATGTATGTATGACTCTTTGAGATTACCTAGAGAGTTGTTAAAGTGGAAGATCAAATATATTTACCATCTTAGTTGATGTCAATTAATGGCGTGTCCATGTATCGTAGGAAAAAATTATTATCTAGACCCATATCATGTTCTGAACTTGGAAGTGTTAGAGCTAGAATATGATTTTTCTATGTTTGAGAAGCCAGTGTGGATATTGGATTCTCAGTATAATGTTCTTCATGGGATGTTCGTACTGTTTTATTTGATTTCCTTGGAATCATAATAATGATGAGAATGAAATGTGGGAGTATAAATCTTGGGTTGAGGAGTAGTGTCCGTTTTTTTATCTGGCCATTTGAGTTGACTTTATGAAGGCGGAAATTTTTCCATGTGGGGATAATTTTTATATCCATTAATTTATTTTTGAGTCAATATCTTGATTATTTTTGTCCTTATCACTGTTGTGTGGCTTCCCTCGGAGTTATTAGGGAAAAATATGTTTTTGGAACGAATTGTAGGTTGCATACGGTTGGCACATAGTTAGTAAAAACTATGCACCTTGGATAGTTCCACTATCTAGGCAGCACTACCTACCACACACAAATTTATCTAACTATTCACCAATACCAGTGGTTCTATCTAGGGTGCACGATCACCACATGGGAGTACGACCTACCCTAGAAAAATGTGTTGCCTCGTTCCTCTTTAGATAGGGAGGGATAGGTGGTTGTCACATGCCTTGATAAACAATGAAACCAAATAATGAAACCTATCCAGGTCCTTAAAAATTGTGCTTTTACCATTTTCCCCACTAAGAATATAACCCCACCTCAAAACTTTATCCACCCATTTGGGATTTTCCACCCTAGGAACCTCCTCCCATCATTATTTCTCACTTTGACCCTCAAATTTGGGGGTGGATTTGGTGTGGTTTCTTGAAGAATCATCAATTAAGTCCCTTGATTCTTCATTTCATCCTTCTTCATGGATTCTTCTTCCTTATATATTGATCAATCTTTTCTCCGGAGGGTTATTTTTACAAAAATTGGTTGAACGATGGTTCTTTGGGTTTAATCTTGGTGTTTGTGGGTTGTTCTTAACGGTATTGGTTCATCTTTCATTATAGTTTTTATTTTACACCGGTTTTAGGATGTTTTAAAGTGCAAGGTAGGGTATTACATGATTTTAAATTATTAATTGATTTTAGAATGTCTGATATGCTTCTTGAATATGTTAAATGGTCCGTCTATGAGGTGTAAAATGCGTTTAATTTTTTTTGAGTTACGTATAGATTAAAAAGTTATTTTACAAATGAAATTGGTTGGGTTAGATGTGTTATTTCATGTTATGAATTTTAAATGCATTTTATGAATTTATAAGGTGGTATAAA
Source organism: Viscum album (assembly GCA_963277665.1). NCBI lineage: Eukaryota > Viridiplantae > Streptophyta > Magnoliopsida > Santalales > Viscaceae > Viscum > Viscum album. The sequence continues at coordinate 679,184,621 of OY728139.1, read as the reverse complement.
ACATTTTTTAAAATATATTTGCTTTGTGTATTGGGTTGAAAGAAGTTTTTCTTATGAAAAGTGATGGGTTTTCAGATGTATTCATTTTTCTTGATATGTGTCTGTGAGAGTGGTGATCTATGTGACATGTGAAGTGGAAATTTAGCCTAAAGGGAAAATTGGTAACTATGTGAGTAGACTAAGAATTGTATGCTATTTGGATTGATGGGGTAAGGCCTAGTTTCATCTAGGATGATTAACAATACAAGAATAGCTATACTATTATGATGATCAGAGACCACTAAAAGCTTGGATTGACTCCTATCTAGTGGATCATGCATGAGGAAACTATGGGTTACAATTTCTATACCAGGTTTCAAAATGATACAGGGTTCCCAGAGTCCCACTAATGGTAGTTCCATTAGGTTTATCCCACTGTGCTCCTGTGATGTTATGCTCACAATCAGCATACGGTGGAAATTACATTCATTTTAATTCAAATAATGTATTCTTGGAATTTTTTTCCTTAAAATGGTTCATTTAATAAGTTTTATTTTATTTCTCAAAAACTACAATGTTACTTTGTATTCTAATGTTTTATCATGGAATCCTTCTTTTGGTTGGTATCATACTGGGATTTGGATCACACCCTATATACTCTATCATGGGAATGTAGATCTTATTATGTACGATCGAGGTAAATGGAATATGTTTCGTGGTGGTGATGGTGGATTTGGTTACTATTGTTACCCTTCATTCAGGTGTTAGTGGAGGTGGCATGATGGTGGTGGCCCTCTTGTTTCACAGTGGTTGGGTTGCATAGTTGGTTCCCTTCCCATTTCTTGCAACATGGTTTTTGGTCATAGTTGTAACATGTTTTACCAGAAATTGTTATATATCTTTTGGTTATGGATATTGATCTTAGTGTGATGTTTTATTCTTGAGAATTGGTTATGGTTGTCATGATGGGTGAAATCATTCCCAAAATTGTAATGTTGATACTATGAAATAGTTTCCATCCCATGGGGATCAGGAATTCCCTTCGAAAATAGCCATGGGCTGAGGCGAGTGTCGGTTTGGATGGCATCTCAGACCAATTCATGACAAGAACCCTTCGATCATTACACTAAAAACATTTTTCTATGGGATGGGGTAGTATATTAGGGAAGTGGAAAAGTGGTTATTGGAAACTAATGATCGGTTATTGACCACAAAGTGGGTCATTAATATGATAGACCAGGATTACACTAAGGGAGTGGTTGATCATTCCAATGACTAATGGTTTGAATTCAATGTTGTTGGTGATGTATGATTCCTTCCCTTTACCTTTTAACTCATAATAATTTTTCTGAGTAGAGGAATTCCAATTAAAGGGACTCATCTTCCGGTAGAAAGAGACGTCACTAGAACTAGCCTTTCTAAGATACACCTGAATGGGAACCCTGATCGAGGTTAATGGATCTACCCATGAGCATTTGGAGTTATATCTAGGTCAAGTATTAATGAAAACAGAGATGGTGGGGGACCATTTACACCTCTAGTACCTATTTTTAAGAAGACCAATAAGAGACCCTCACCATCTAATGGGATGAAATAGAAAAGGGGAAAGATGTTGGACAAACATTTATGCCATAGTGGGTCTCCATAATTTAATTTAATCTTATAATTTTCATGACATACCAATATGAACGTTCATTCCCTTTACATGATCTACTTCACTTTCCTACCTTAAGGGGTCTGACACCGATCCATCAAGGACTGAGGGGGGGGGGCACTCCAAATGAGGCACATAATTACATTGGTGAGTCAATTACTTTGACCAGAGAATTTAAAATGGACAAATCATCATTTATTCATGTTATTATATAGAGGGAGGACGATCATACTTATGGATGATGTGAATAATAAGGAATAATTTACCAATCATATCCTTTCAGTCATTATGACATTTTAGATCTACTGTATACATTGGAGGAACATTTAAATACCAGCATTGCTCATGTTACAATCCATGAAGGAGCCGATAGGGACCCAAACTATCTAAAAAGGTTGTGGAGATAATATTAGATCGATGGGGCCCAAAATGGTTGTGCTTCCTAAAATTATAGTGGGTGACAATGATTATGAAGCCGATTTGGGTCAAGATTTTAGCTTCTTGGACACCACTAATGGTGATGATTCTGAGAGTCCCGGAGTACTATATAATGAAATATTGGAAGAAATTTATCACGATATTGATACTTGTAGCTCCTTGGAGGTGTTTATGGAATTCAATAAGGAATTGGATGGAATTAATTTTTCCATTTGTTATATTTTCATACACATATGACCTTATTGTGTTTAAGGTTGGACATTGAAGATTGAATTGTTTATCTTTTTCTATAAAAAAATCACCATGGAAATACAGTACCAAGGTGTTGAGGTCTATCCTAAAAATGCTATAAAAGGAGATATAGTCAAGTGTCTTGAAGTGAGGGATCATCATGAGATTTTCATCAGAGACCCTAAGAAAACTAAGGAGGATGTTCCTCATTGGAAAATCCTATATCAAACTGCTGAGTCCAGGGATAATATGGAGGAATCCAACATTTAAATTGACCTACCAATGGCTGAGTTCCAATATCTTATTTTGTCAAATTTTTTACTCTCTCTTTACTTTATTCCAATGCTGAAGACTAATGCATTAATATTATAGTTTCATTAGTTTTAGGGGTCACACCAATAGGGTAGTTCTCCTCCCCATCTCACCCAACAATGCACGGACAGGGTGAAATATCTCCAGGAAGGGAAATGAAATTTTCCACCATAAGTGAACAAATTTAAAAGTAAGCCTCTTTTATTCAGACCATATCCACAAAAATCTACGTGGCTCATGATACATTTCAAGAAATTCATAGATTCATATGGTAGGATATCTAGGATTTATTCTTGAGGACTCCTATGATAAATCTACCTTTAAAACTCCATTAGATCCAAAGCATGTTTATCATGTTGGTGTATGATGAAATAAATAATAAAATGATCTACATTACTATTAAGAATATAGTTCACTGAATGGATCAAGATAATATTTTATAATAGCTCCATATCAAATAATGGATGATTACCAAAACTAAGGATCTTCAAGCTCCATTATCATAGGTGGAGCTCAACTGTGCTAGGAAATTGGAGGAGTGAAAGAAATAAATTAATGAGAAATTAATTCAAATATTTGATGTCCAAAAATAGATGGATACTAGAAATGGTTAGCTCATAAAACATCACCATTCATTGGAAGATGTACATGATGAAGGAAGGAATTATATTGCAGTTGAAGAATTGGATCTTCAAATTTTTTGAGAGGCTAAGTCTACCCAGATAGTTGAGCTTATACGGGATGTTGATAATCTTGGAGAGAACCTACAACAACTTAGGAGTTATATTGATGTTATTTTGTAAATTATTACATAGAGGCTTCAACATGTCGATGATCCTCAAGATTTTCCTCCAGGAATAGAAATTATTTTTTTCTCAATAATCCATTTGTTCATCACTTTTTCCCTTGAAATTACAACATAACACTGAATGTGGGTTGTTTAGCTTAAAATATATATTTAAATGTGTCATAATAATGATGATAAGAATGATATTGTACCCTAATTTTATCCTAAGTCTTTGGTCATAGAGAGCATATTTTGACTATTGGTATAATCATGTAATGGATCCTTCAAACTTTTGGGTCTTTTGCATCACTACCCAAATTTTCCCTAGTTCATATATGAAGGAGACTTAGTAAGAGAGATTTGACTTTTTATTAGACCACCCTTTATGAGATTTTAATCTAATATGTTTTATTTCTTTTTCTATTCATTTCTAATTTTTTCCCTAAACCACATGGAGTGCATGTCTAGAGATATGAAACTCGACACATTCCCATGGATCAATTTTTTTTCCACTAGGAATGTACTTTGCCTCTTATAATGGGATGTTACGAGTATTTCAAGCCAGACTAACACAACCAGTGCATGAGGTAGAATAAATTTGACCATGTTTTATTAGAGTACCTTGTTTAGTGTGGTTTTCTAGTTAATAATGTTTTAATATTTTTCAGGTATGATGAGTGAAATTTTAATTCATGATCCTGTGATTTTTAGATCTGAAGAGGTAATACAAGATATGTACATTGATAATGACTATAGAAAATGATTGAAAAGTGATTTATAGAATGATTTTGTTGGGGATTATGGATATAAAAGTGGTTTATCCTAAGGTTGAAGGTACCTATGGAAGATATCCCCCAATTTTGGTGACTTATAGAGATCCAAATATGGGAATATAATGCACAATCAAAAATAGGTGTCATATATTATTAGAAATTTTATTACTGAAGGACAATGGGTTTTTATATGGGAAACAATTTATCAAGGCCTTGAAGGGTGGTTTGTGGAAGGGATGTTTCTAAGAGTGGAGGAAGAAACTGCATTAGCACTAACCATGAATGAAAAAGCCCTTTTAGAAATTTGATTTGTGTGTAATGAAGGGGTCATTCTATTTTGTACATAATCATGTAAAAAAGCGGTCCTAGGAGAAATCCATAACATCCCACTAAAGTCAGGGTAGCTTCCATTAATAGAGGAATAAAGATATTTTTCCACTATATTAGTTGGGTATAAAATGGTGGATCAAGGCATTCCTATGTTCCTTGATGGAATTAGTATAAATTTCTACACAGTTCTTCAAGGTGATGATCCGGATGGCCTACTCTTGGAGTGAAGGCTCCTCCCTACCAAGGGTTAACGAATCATGAATTTTAATGTCATGAAACTAGGATTTGAACCATGTAGATTACATCTCACAGTAAGAACATTGAAGGAGGAAATTTAAGCTTTTTTAGTTTTGACCAAATATTATTGATTTACCATTTCATGGTGATCTGACCCAGAATGTTCAATCATCATCAAGCCCTGAAGAGGGAACATTGTAAGCTACAATCTAAGGGATTTCAGATCCAAAAAGTGATATGGGAAAACAATACAGTGAATGGCTATAGAGAATGGTCAAAAGGTGGTTTCTAGAATGATGTTGTTGAGGCCTACATAGAAAAAATAAGTTTCTAGTAAGAGTGAAGTTTCTTCTAGTTGATAATTGTTTTTGGGTGGAATTATCCAAATCTAGAATTCAATGTTTCATGCATATTCAAAACAATGGTTTCATATAGTATCATACATTTTTCCACTGATGGCCAGAGAAGGCTTATTGAGATCTGATTTTCCCAAGACATAGTGTTTTATTTTAATAAGGAACCTCAGTATGGAAGGAGCATTTCATGTAGATATCATCCATGAATGGTGGAAAAATATTCCTATACAGACACAACCTATAAATAAAGAGGGGGGTTTTATCACATTTTCTCACATGATATAGGATCTGAGCTTCTATATGTATCTCATCAAGGATAGAATCAATACATACATGGTTCTAGGGTTGATTCCCCACACTGGTCAAATTAATCTGTCTAATGGTGACATTTTTCATTAATACAGGCTCATGAGAGATATTAGCACCTAAACTAGACCATCCTATGAATATATATCCCATTCATAGGAGAGTGGGGTAAATTTTATATTGCAGTTGGACTAGGATGTAGGATCTGGGAGTCACTATGTATTTCATCAATGAGATAATCAAGCCTCACATAGATCATGGATGGAGGGGTGGTGGGATACCAACACCTAGGATAGTGTTTCTCTCTGGCGAGGGATACAGTAATTCATAATTTTATGTCATGAAAGAGATATCAATCATGTATTTTAATTTCATGAGGAAAAGACAATAGGTGTGCCTTTTTAAGGTCTTGCATCCTGAATCATTCTAACCCTAATATGAACTTATATGCCTCAATCAGACAGGAAAGACTACACCAAAACTTATAATACAACATGAGATATGATGGATGTGAGAAAAAAGGTATGGAATAGTATTCATTCTCCCAACATAAGTTATTTAAATTGATGGACATGGGAATTTTTTCCATGTAGTGGTTGAAACCGGATGTATAATTTGGACATCGATGTGTATTTCATAGGGGTAAGATTCAAGTCATATATAGTTCTAGGAGCATCTTAATGTAAAATAATAGAGATTTTAACCATGTATTTTTGTGTCATGTGGTATGAATGAGTGTTGTATTTTAGTTTCAGGTCATATTAATTGGACTATAAATTTAGAAATGATGAGAGAAATAAGGATTACTGACCAAAGGATGTTCTGGAACACTTCATTTGTGAATAAGGAAGTTGTAAACCATGGTCTTAGGGATTATAGGTTCAGTGAAATGATATAGTAAAAGTATTCAAGGAGTGACAATGATTATTGTTCTAAATTTAGTTTTGAGCATAATGTATCCAGGGATTATAGAGATAAAAGTTGTTTCCCTAGATGATGAAGGTTCCTCTAGTTGAAAGTCCTTTTGGGGAAACTAATGTAAAACCAGACTAGGGCATATCAATGTATAGACAAAACAATGGGTTCCAAAGGAACCATACATTCTATTACTAATGTCTAGATAATTATTATGTAGATCTGAATTTTCCCAAGAAAATTAGTATTATGTGTTGAATTGATGTGTCTTAGCACAATGGACACATTTGGACCAGCATTGGTCATGGAGTGTCAATTTTCCTACATACATATGTGTCATATGTTGAGAAGGTTTTATTTTCATTAATTTGTATTTAGGTCTAGGACATAAGGTATGAGTGACACCACATATCGTATTAATATGAGAATAAAGACACAATTAGTCCTAGAATAGATGTGTGGTGGGAGACCATCACCAAAAATTGTGATCCACTCAATCATGGAATAAAGTGTCATGTAGTTTTACATCATGAAACGTGGATGTGAAAAAATCAATTTTACATCATACAACATGGATGTTATCTTATAGTTTCAAGTATTATGTCTTGGATGATAGGATGTGTAGTTTAGTGTATTATAGCTCAAACTATGGTAGATTTTAGTTTTGGGTCATATGACTATGACCATATATCATACCTTTAAAGGTAATGTGATGAAAACAGTGGACCATGATTACACAATTTATTTTTGGAGAAACATTGATTTATCAAGGTATATAACAAGATCTCCATCCATCGATATCAAGGAATAAGATTCATTAGAGTGGACCATGTGTATGGCATAGGTTTTGTCCCACTTTTTCTCTAATATTAGAGGTTTCTTCCAAGGTATCCTCAGACCCCTAAAGGCAAAAACTAGCTCTCCATAGATGAACAATTTAAGGAGAACATTCTTGTTAAAATCATATGCTTTTGATTTTGGAGGACCTCCAAGTGATGCATAGTATAAAATATTTTCTCATTAGTTCATTCCAATTATCCATCCATTTTTTTGGATTTCTCATTTGTGGATAGGTGATTGCATATGGATATGAAAAGAGAGGGAAATTAGACCTCAATCGACATGACCTCTTCTATCCTCTATACCAATAAGTATGTGGTCAATTGTGTGTTGGTGCGGGTTGTATTATGGTAATCCAATAAGGAATGTAAGAGTTTTTCAGGTCACAACATTTTATCTCCATCTACTATATTTTTTAGTATGTTTGATAAGGTATTCTTAAAGGCCCTTATCTATCTATTATCCACTGCATAATAGTGAGATGAATGGTTGGATTTGATATTATACTCCTTATACTACTTCTGCAACTCAGCAAAATAGAAATTCGTGCCATTTTATGTCAACATCATACGAGGGACACCAAATCTTGTAATGATATTGGATTTGATTAAGCTGACTATGATTTGGTCCCAATTTCATTGATGGGTATTACATTATCCCCTTTAGAGTAGAATTCAGAAATAATAAGGATGTATTTGAATTACTTGGTCATACCTAGAGGATATAAGCCTAAAACATCCATTCCCATGTGGTTAATGGCCCAGAGTATTTTGTAGAGTGTAACAACACTCATGGTTGATAGATGATGTTTTCCTTCACTTGTAATGAATGAAACATTTTGTTGTATTTTCTAAAATCCTACACCATTGAAGTTAAAAAGTATCAAATCCATCAGATTTCATGGAAAATCCCAAACCCTAACTGGTGGGAACTATAGGCTCCTGTATGTACTTCATCCATGATAGAATTAGTCCCTTATCCATTACTAAACCTGAAAAAACTCCATCAAATCCATTCTTATATGGTACCTTTTGGTGATTTGGGCTATCATAAAGAGTGATGTTAATTTCTCATAATTGGGTTTTCTCTTTTACATCTTTTTTCAATGGGAGTACTCTTTTTTGAAGGTAGTCATCAATGGGTATCATCAAACCTGTTATAGGACCGTTTAGTTTAGGTATGGAATTAAAATCATTGATGTCATCCATGTTGACACATAAAAAGGAAACACAATTTAGAGATTCACAATACTGATGACTATTTCATCTCAGTATAGATCTTCTAAAGCTATAGTCGTAATCAACAATGTATCTTCCTGTGCATTCTATGATCATGGTTTGTGATTCAATATTGGATTTAAGGGAAATTCTTCCATTATTCCCTAGACATAGTCAGGTAGGGTGATTATCTTGTCCTTTTTGATGGAATAATTCCTATTGATCACCCTAATTATCAATTTATGAATGCATATTACCTTCATGTGGCCTACTAGAATTTAATGTTCCATTTCAAACCCTTCAATGACATCCATATATTTTGCCTCTTTGTTTTTACAACCTTTTGAAAATAAGAAAATGGTAAAACTACCATTGTTTCAGAGATGAGCATGACCACAAAAATAATTATCATATGCTTGGGGTCTTCTACTATCTTCCTTTTTTGGCTTCTGGAAGCACCATTAAAATAAGTCTCTATATCTGGGGGACCTCTTTAATAAAGAATATCTTTTTGTCTGGAAATACAGTATTATATGATGTTGTTTCTATATATAAATGTTCAACACATAAGTCTACTAATGATTATCCTTTTACAACATTATGAGGAAAAATTTAATGACAAAATATTAGAAAATTTCCACCCATCATCTCAATCATCTGGTCAACATAGGATAATTGAGAAATTATTTGAGTGTCTTGTAATGAGATACCAAATAGACATCATGTTTTTATATGCAGTGTCTTATATTCTGACCTGTAATGATTAACACTAGGTATCCATCCTAAATATATGAATAATGAGTCTCAGTATTGGCCATAATTTGAATAAGATAATAAATGATGATTTCATTCCCAATTTCATTTTTTGGGAATTGAAAGCACATATTGATCTTTCTAGGGATTTCATGTAAAAAATGATCAGATCTCTATCAATAGGAAACATTATCACCTATGAAAAAAAAATATTTCTTGAGAATATTTATTGCTTCATGATAGTTGTTAGTCCACATATATGTGACCCAGTTTTCATTAAATTGGTGAATGTAAAACCCTTTCCTGTTGGGGTTTTTCTAAACCCCTGAATATTACCAAGGTTTCCCTATAATCCCCTCAACACATTGAGGTATTGAGGTTGTGAAATATCAAGGATATCCTTTTTTTTCTTAGGATAAAATTTTATATTGTGATGGAATACCAAGATTCTCTGAAACATTCCTATGGTAAATTTAAAATCACATTTCAAGGATTTCATCACATGAGTATATTGAAACATTTTATTGAAGATTGTCTTATTATTTGAAAGGTGTTTAGAACATTGATGATACTTAACCACTTTGTCATCGATGCAGCACTTGACCGACCTTCCAAATTTTTTTTGGATGATATAATTAATTGACTATTGATATGTAGTGATTTCATTCTTTAAACCAAAGGGAGTTACTTGAGAGAAATACAACCCTGGGGGGTGATCTGAAAGAGATGGATTCCTTATCTTCAGTGGATATACTAATATGGTTTTACCTTGAATAACAATCCATGATGGAAATAGCCTAATATCCATATACTAGACCTCCCAAATGATATTATATCTAATTATCTGATCAACTTTGGCCTTTATTTTATCCGAATGATTTGGGTGTGTCTTTATTACTACCCTTTTTTAGCCCTAGTTGTTTTCTGGAAATCCTACGTGGTGATTGGCCACCTCAAGATAAAGTATTGACATCTTTATGTAATTTCTAAAAAACATGTCCTAATGATGCTTTATAAAGGATATATATACCAATTTTTCTTTGGAAGATATGGTACTAATAATCAAATTGGGTCATAGGTCCTCCTCTATGCCAATAGGGGAAAAAGGTGGTGAAGGAAAACATTCAAAGTTAAGAGGCGAGTCAATATATTGAAATATTGAAGATGAAACAGCTTCCTCAAATACTGTTGATGACATGGTGTTTCCTTAAGGCTCTAGAGGGGAGATAAGGGAGAGATAAGAAGTATCTACACTCTCTCTAGATCATTCTACACCATTTTAAGGGTCTATGACCTTTTTATTGATGTTGATTTCTGTCTTCATGACTATTTTTAGGAAATTCGATGAATATATACATGAATTTGGAATTATATCTTTTATATTATTGATGTGGATCATGTTTTTTCATTGATTTGATTATAGGGATTTGATGGGGTCATTTATAGAACATTTGAGGTAGTGAATCGATTGACACCATTATACGACGGGTTTTCCCTTCCCTTGGGTCGAATTCTACATAAATATATTGTCATTTTCAAGATTTAAATGGGCCATTATCAACATGAAATGTCACATTTCTTCCGTTAATATTGTACTCAAGGTATTGGTGGTAAGATGAGAGGACTGATTCATATTGATGCAACCAAAGACTTCTTATAAGAATTTATAAGGAGATATTTTTCCAAACTACTATAAATTATGAGTGAGATACGATTTCCCCAAACAGATCCCTGAGGTTTATTCTGTCAAGGGTCTTTTTATCTCAGTTTTCACAAACCTACAATGTTATAGCAGAAGTGAATAGGTTGGCCTTGTTATACCTTAGTTGAAGAAGTTTTCAGAATAGAATGAGTTTGACTTATATGGAAGTATAAATTAAATGCCTCTGGATATAAATTCCATTTATCTTTCCGAACACATACAATGGTCAGATATTTCCCTGTGTAAGACAATTTTTTTCATACTCCCTAAAACAGATGACTATGTGGAATTATGAAGCATCTATCTTTTCATAATATATTAAAATAGTGGAAACCTCAACTTCAAACTCATGGGGGATCATAAAATCATCTATGAGTACTTCACAAAGGTATTTTGATAGACTTAGAGAATCCATGTTCAAGAACTTATCCTGCACCAATGCCTATATTTTTATAATTTTATTCTTCTGGGATAAAGGTCTTGCTTCCCATCAAGTGGTTTCACTTTAATAGTATATTTAGGAGATTATTTACATGATGTAGTTGGACCAGACCCTAGAATAAGAGTTGATGACACTCCTATACTTAGTGGGATAAGCTGAATATGTCTCCCTTCTTGCCAAGACTGATCAGATAATTACCTCTATATAATTGATCATCAATGATAATTATGTTCGGATGACTGTTGAAATATGTGGAGGAACATTTTGACTCCATATAATCCCAACATAGGGATGGACCATGATTTTTCATGTAATAGATTATTTGACCTGGGTCATGGTTGGAGTATTGATTTCAGTCATGACTACGTCTTCCTTTGTACCCTCGGGTTCTATTACCTCTTCATCTGGTTCCCTAGTCAGGTGTAGAAGACTCCTATTAAAGACCATATTAATCATCTAAAAATGAATAAATTAATTGAAGGACATTAATACAAACAAATATTAATTATTCACCTCATGAGTATTCCATCTCAAAGGTCAACTCTTATGGAATAGTTTGGAGGGGTGGTACCTGTGCTTTTGGGACTCAAGGTATGTAGTTTGAGCGATTCAATGATAACTGAATCCTTGGTATAGGTTAAATATCGATCATTATTTTTTCTATTCTTCTATTCATGTCATTTTTATAAGACATGCCTTTGGAGGTTGCGGTGTTGACCGAGTCATCTAGGACATAGAGAAAGTGATTTGGGGAATAGTTTTTTGTTTTAACTATGCTATAAGTTTAAAATGATCTTGGTTGAGTATTTTACTAGTAATCCAATCACTATGATTATATGCATTCTTACTGGTAACACCCCACCATTCACCATCATCTTCCAGACTAGCGACAGATATACACGCTACCTATACAGGTGTTTTTAGAAGCTTCACTTTACTAGAACCAACCATATTTAACATCAAATATTTGAAAATTAAATAGTATAGGAGGGTGTTCTAAAATATTTGGTGAACGGTGTAATAACTTGGGTGATAATAAAAGATCACTTGGTGAGGTCCTCTGGGATTTGGTAGGGTCACCTAGTTTTTTTTTCAAGGCATCTAATAAGTAACCAGAAGCATTCAAATCATAGATTAATTAGAATTTGTTATTCTAGTGTCCAAAATGAGAGTGTTTCAGATATGTACTTTTATTTACAAGAGTATAAAATTACGAATGCTTTAGTTTAGTAGGAGGTACCATATGAGGATGCGAGGACTTTTGAGTTGGAAAAGGCATTGAGGATGGTTTCAACATAACTGTTACAACTTCAACTATACCAATCCTCATCCCCTCAGATGTCGGCATTTGATTGGAGTTATCCTTGGTTAAAAAAAAATAGAATCTTATAAACTTGTTTGTAGTTTGGAATGATCATGAAGGCCACATGGATATATTAATTGGATAATCAGTATTCATAGTTCATCATTAATATTCTCAATGAAAAGTCCCATAAATCCTGCTATGGGAGCTACAAGTGCAGGGAATAAGTTAAATATTCCATATGGTAATGAAATATGACCCCTATCACTTTCTTATTATCACCATTTTGATTGATGAATGACTATCTTATTCTACAACATAGATATGAAGTGATTGAGGAATTATTGGTGAAGATCTTACCATCCCATGATTGGTCCTACTGGTAGATTGGTATAACAGATGAAGGTTTCTCCTTATAAAGTATATGAAATACATTTGATCTTGGCCTCTTCTTGTTGCTCGAGGGTCTACATCATGGGGTTACACATAGAAATGAAGTGCATCAGATTTTTTTTATGGATCCCTAGAACCATTGAATTTTGGGAATGTAGGATTCCCAAATTTTGGCAAGGGAAGAGTTACTTCCATCCTTTTAGGGAAAGGATTCCCCTCTAGTTATACTAAAACACATCGTCTTTCCAAATATTCTAATAAAGGTGCCTGTGTTTTGATAGTTTCCATGAGACTGGGAGGATTGACTAACTATGAAGGATCCCAATCAAGGGGAAAAATAAGCCATGCACATTCATGCTTCTTGTGCAAACAATGGGTAACCTACATAGGCTAGTTTGTGAGGATGTGTCTGAACTAGCTCTGGTCCTGTACCCAAGGGAGGGAACTCCTTATATCTTATTAATGTGGGGTCTAAATATATTCATTGTCAGAACCCCATGTTTATAAGATGTTCCAACTCCATTTTAGTTGTTGGGATGAACCCTCATAGATAAGGTACATTAGATATGAGAATTATTTGATGCTCCATTGTAGAACATATATGTTTCTTTAGAGTAGTTATGCATTGATTTTTCTAAACTCTTTAACCCATTCCACATGCTGATAAAATCATTCCTCAAGTTGGTAATGTTCAACCTCTTCAGGTAGAGGGTGATATACAGACATACCTTTACCATTTTCAATGAAGGATTCCTGTTGAGGAGGTAGTAGTTGAGAAATAATTGGAATCCCCAAATTCATTTAAAGCATCTAGTTTCTGGTATTCATTCCTTCTTCAATAATTTTTGTATGGACTGTATTACATATAAAACCCCTTCCTCTTATTCCTCTATATCATCCTCATGTTTTTTAACATCTTCATGGGTTTTTATAACATCACTAATCAATGAATAATACATTGAAAATGGTGTATTAGTATCAAAATGATATGTGGTTCAGATTTTTTAATGGTATAAATCAAAAGAACTATGATTTCATAGAGCTCTATCACCATTAAGAGACTATTTTTATGTCTATCACGGGGCCTCATCCTTCACATCAATGGTTCTCTTGGAATCATCTGACAAAGGGTGATCAGAAGGGAATTTCAAGACAATTTTATTGTGCATGTTCCAAGTGAGAAAATCATGTTAGAGGTTTGGATGATATGGTAATATCTATTTTGTGGTGCTCCCCTTAAATTGTAAAAGACCTAATTTAATTGTGGAGGATAAAAATCCCCCAACCCTTTTGGTTGGGGCTTCCATCATTCAATTTTTACAGACATTTGATCTTGGTTTCTCATCTTTGATGTATCTATACAAAAAATCTCCCAGAATTTAATTTTTTGGGTTTCTACTATATTGTTTTGGTATCTACTATCATGTTTTGAATCATGATTTTATAGATATTTTTTTGATCATGGGATGGGGCATTATATGATTTTCATCTGAGCCTACAACTTTAAGAGTTATTGGTACTACTTAAAAATTAGAATCTATTATATAGGAGGATTTCTTAATATTTTTGGATACACGATGCATGAGTATTTTGATGGATTTATCTATTTCTTCCCAATGTATTTGAGAGTCATTAATGGTCTCTTTTTTATCATACCATCTGTTAAGAGTAGATCCCATTTCCCAAGGGTGGCATGAGGTTATGACATTACATGATGCCACAATTGGTAGGATTTTTTTATTTGGGGGGAAAGATGAAATGAAATTTCCCATGTTCACCCCATCCTATGATATGATCATAGGATGGGGAATTAGAAATAAACTAACATTATACATTTAACGCATTGAGACATGCACATTGAATGGTTCTTTAATGGTTTCCCAAATTTGGGTGCCATGCAGCAAAGAGGGATTCCAAATTGATTTGATGTTGTATCCCATCTTTTAACCTGATGTGGCTTGGATATTCATAAAAATTAAAGATTTTATTTAGGTGATGTATATTTTTTCATAAACTTAGGAAAATGTCATGAACATATTCTCCCAAAAGCGCCTCTATAATACTGTATTTGGTGGTATATAAAAGCTAGAACATGGATGGTATATTTTATTTACAAAATTGTCTCTTTATTAGAAATATGTCTATTTTGATTATTTTAAGAGGTTTCTCAACCTGATATGAGTAAATTTGACACTTCGACATTTCATAATAGTAAACAGTAGGTCCAACAGGGATTTCATCTGTCATATTGGAAGGAAAGATACCCAAGGGTATTTAGGATAATGATTGTTTCCTTGGGATGTCTTTAAGTTGAGAAAGATTTTCACTAGTTAATGTCAAAGAATTAGGCATGACCAACCTCATTTTCCTAGGTTCCTCAAGATACGAGGGATTTCTCAAAGTTGATTTAGCAAGGGGAGGAACTCCATGATGAAATGAATTATCATTAAGGGGGACCTTTGAAGTGAATTACATTATGGGGATTACTTCCATCATAGCTTGGCATTAAACTGAAGGGGAATTATTATAGCTTATAACCCAAGTAGGAACTTTAATTCAGATGATAGTAATGGGTGATCCATCAATATATTTGATCTTCTAGTAGTAAGGAGGGTTATCGTGGGGCTCACTAGAAGATAGGATCTCCTGATAATTGGGATTTTGGGCATGAATTATTCCATCCTTGTAAGATGTCTAGGGAGGACATCAAGAATTTCTTAAAGCAATGTGGTGGGGAGGACCATCATAATTTAAGCTACTATTTTCATAATATAGTAACAGCTGAGTGGGATCCAGAGTCACTATAGACAAATAGTGGATGGATTTGTGAACTCCATCATTGAGAAGAGAGGGATCATAGACTGTCTCTTGATTTTACAATCTTCTTTAGTGAGGCTTCTTTTTGGATTCTATCTTTTGAGTGACTTGGGATGCTCGATGTGGATAAAAAATTTTCTTTTAAGGGGGTTATTTGAGTATCTCCCATGTTGTTACCAAAATTTTACAATAGATTTCTAGAATTTTGGTAGGGATGAATAACTTCCCAAAAGTGGAAACTAAGATGGACTGATGAAATCTAGTTGGAAGAGGGATGTATCACCCCATGCTTCCATGGTACACTTTTCTTTGAACAATACAATAACATGTGTTGTACGCAACATCAAGTTCTAACCCACCACAACCTATCAAACTAGCCGTTATGGATACTAATACAAACATTTTGAAATTTTATAAATTTTATCATTCAAAATGGACTTCATTTTTGGATTCAGAATATCAAAGTTAGATTAGGGTGAATTTTTGTTATTTTTATGAAAACTTTCAATTTTTGATGAATAGTGAAAAACACTGAGTTATATTTTGAAACCGAAATTTTATTTAAATAATTATTTATTTTATTTCAATTTATTTTTGGTCAAAATAGATACATAATACCTATATAAGTTCAATGTAATTCATTGGAGTCAGTTTATAATAATTATATATATATATATAACTTTTAGTGAACTTTTTACCTTCTTTTACCCACCTTCTAGGAGCACTTGCAAATTTACATGAAACATAATTTCACTGCTTCTATGAGTTGGATTTAAAAAATCAGAGAGACAAGGTTGAAATCAGTATGTAAAATGTTGTTCAATAAGATGAAAATAATATTTGATGAGTAGTAACTTTTTACTTTTATTTACCACAGTTAAAAGTAAATAGGGTAATTAAGGGTAAAAATGATATTATTATTACCCTAACACGTGTCCTAATTATATTTTATAGGTTTAATTCGACCAAAAACAATATTAGGAATAAAATATGAACCTCTTTGGTCCCCATGGATTAGATTAGTACACTTATTATTATTTTATTTAAAGAAGAGTTAAAAGAGTTAAAATCAATGTTTAATAACTAAAACACTTTTAATACAAGGTTATACATAAGATAATTTTGACTATAAATATTCATTATAAATCAAAAAATATTTCCTACATAATGGTATTTTATTTATATTTATATACCTTAAATAACTTAATTTATTTTTGACACAATTATGATGCAGTAATTACCTAATTAATGAAATATTAAAATAATTGATATTATAAATATCCAAATAAATGTAATTTGATACTTTTTAAGAATTAAACTAGTTTTATAGGTTAATATTACATGTTAGGTATAGTCAAGTGAATTTTGTTAAAAGTAATAATTCTGTTATGAATTTTTCAAAAACAAAATACCGAATAGTGTCAAAATTGATATAAAAGAGTTTTCAAAACAAATATTATATTATTAATTGATATTCTATTCCTAAAAATCTAAGGTTCGGCCAAACAACTTATATAATGATAGGTGTATCATTGATGAACCACTTGGGGTTCTCATGGTAGTATTTAGTATGTTTATTAACCGTGTAATATAAAAATACAAAGAGACATGGTAAATGTCAAACTAATTAAATAAGAGTTAAATCTAAACGATAAGGTTATTATAGTGACCCAAACCTGTATAAAATCTATTGGTTGAGTGTTCTTCGAACCATATCCACCGTTGAATTTAAATAATTAATTTTAGATCCATTATAAACCGAAAATGATATTATTATAAAATAATATTTCTAGCTTTTCCTAAGGTGCCCCTCACCCCTCTTATAAAAGGGCACTCCCCCTTCTCACTAATTCGCACCTTCAAAGCCATTTTTATTCACCAAAAACTTCAAAAATAACCTCTAAACTGTCCTCAATTCATCTTAGAGGCCTTACTTTAGTCATAAATCCACCCTAAGAAGCCCTTTATATCAAAGCTAATGGAAGAACCCAGAGAAGAGGTAAATATTTCATCACCACTTTCAAGTTCCTTTCTTATTCCACTTCCTCTTTATTTGTTGTTTCCATTATAAAATAATAACTCTAGTATATTATAAATACTACGATGTTATTATAAATATGGTATAACCAAATTCATTATTCTATCCATCCTTTTAATGACATGTCACCATATGTGCGTACGTACGGCTTACCGTCTCCACGTCGTGGTGTAATTGTTATTCAATACATTATTATTTGGATGGGTATAATAATGATGTGTAATTGATGTAAATAATAAATATAACATGATAATGATTATTTATATATGATATAACATCCAATTTTATTTTAATTTAATATCAAAAGAATGATATTTTTGCTCGTGCGTACGTACGGATTACCGTCTCCACGAACGCGATGAGATTCATTCCCCATCGTATCCATTCAAGACTAATTTTCATTAGATGATTAAAAATAATGTTTAAAGACTTAATATAATTCTTAATATTAATAGTATACATCCTATCTATAACAAACATTACTAATGTAACAATGCATATAAAGTAAAATGAATCAGTTAACACCCGAAACGACGATAATTCTAAAATATTATTAACAAAGAAATATTAAAAGATCATATATGATATCATATTAATGTATATGATTATTATATAATTTAATAACAATTATTTCACCATTATACAAGAGGTTAACCTACCATCAACCAAGGAAAAATACAAGGTAAGGGTTAATTTCACAATATCTTTATTATCCGAGGTTGTTTTTACGTAATTATCTACCGGGACATCTTTATCATCCACATACATGTTTCTTAAAATGGGGTAAAGTCATTTATACCCTATCTTGACCTTGTATTTTTTGAAAGGAATCTTTCCGTCATTTTCCAAATAAGGTACCTTATGATATTTTTGTCAAAATTAAGGTAAGAATGTTTTTTTAACTTATACGGCGTTTGTAGCTATTTTCTTCTGTTATAAAATTTTGAAGCTTCCCTTATAAGATTATAAGAATATTTTCAAAATAAATCTTCTCTTTTATAATTATATGAATTTTAAATGATTTCAAAATAGTAAGATATATCTATCTAAAAAAATGTTATGATTGCATCTATGTCAACATCCATTGATTGATTTTATGTATATTTTAAGTTGATTTATTATGATACAAAACTTCCAAATTATATTGAAGTTTTTGTGATATGTTTGATTGTGGATGTGTTATTTCCATACCATTCATGGTTTGTGGATAAATTATTGAAATTTCATATGCCAGTTTTAATAGGAACTTTTATGTTATGTTTAAACCTTTTCATATGAGGAATGCATTGGACTTAGTAAGTGACAGGTGGAGCCCTCTATAGCTCATCTATGCATCGGTAGGTCTAATGAGACAAACTAGTGTCTTGGCACAATGCCTTGACAAAATCTTATTGTTAGTATTTTCACAAGTCCTTGACTATGTGGTTATGAAAGTCTGGAATTATGCATTCCATCCTTATAAAAGTGTCTATTGATATTGCATGTGATTATTGGGATAATATAATATCCATGTGAATAAGTAACTGGAATTATTTGATTTTATCTTTTCTATATTATGTTGAAGTTCATGTTTAAAAGGATTCTGTTTTAGTTTTATACGTTTCATTAAATGTTTATGCTTATTTAAGAAAGTTTCCGCTATATTGTTATCCTTTCTGAGCATCTGATCTCACCGCTTTCTATGTTTTATTTTTCCCAAGATGCAAAGAAGTATATTATGACTAACCTTCAGGGATATTCTATGGGGTCTCAGTGTTGTTTATGGAAACAATGTTGTTGTATTTTTCTATTTTATGATGTAATGTAAACCTTATGAATGTATCTAGTACATCCAAGACTACTAAACTAATCAATCTTTTGAGACTTTATATTTTCTAATCATGCCAATGATACGAAATAATTCACTATCTTTGGGATTCTTGGGGTTGGGGCTTTATAGGGGGGTATGTGCTTGATCTAGTTGTCCATTTATCATGGGATTTGTCTTACAACCATACTGAAAGGTAGAAGTGATATGTGTTTGCACTATAGTGACCCTCATATTATGTTGTTGAATCATCCCAATTGTGTGGATGTAATTTTGTGACTTCCCATCAAAAAATATTTCTATCATTGTTATATCATGGAAGGTTTGTTGGATGTGGGATGGAATTTTAATATTCCCATTCATTATTATCAATATATGTTGAGGGAAATTAGTGAGTGTAATGGGGATATATTCCTATTTCATGGTTGGATATGGGGTTTGGGCCTCCTTCTATCCACCATCTCATGTTATTATAAACTAAAAGTCTTTATGTGTGAGAGAAGAGATATGGGTCCCCCCTATTTGTTGCTGGGATTCACCAATTTGTTTCTCTAAATGCTTCCACACTATGATGGATGGATTTGTGGATGTAGGTAGGTGTGTGTTCCTAAAATTAGTTTTCCACCATATATTTCTGGAGGGATTATCAAAAGGGAAAATAGTTATTCTCATTTTCCTTATTTCTTGGTCATTTCCCTCAATGGATTGTGTTGAGTAATTGAGTGTCAGTGTCATGGGTGATACTCTCAAGTGTAACACCCCATCATATTTATGGTTTGTTTTTGTGTAGCGTTGATGGATGCAGCTACTAATAAGATCCTGTTTTGAGATCCCTGTGTCCTTAGAATGATTCCATTGTTAACCTCTTCACCCATATCCCCAAGATAAGGGTGAAAATTGTTGTTGTACTCCAGGGAAAAACTCTTGAAATGTCTTGAAATAGAAATTGATGTAATTGAATTCTGGGCCATGATCTATCAATGAGTTGATGGTTGGGGGAGATTTGTGAGATGGATGGTTTTTCATGTAGCCTCCAGATTCAAGATAGTCCATTGAGTTGGAACTATTGAATTAATGTGTTCGATACCTGGAGTTGAAGGAAATGGGTTGAAAAAAAATCCTATGATTGGATAAGGATATCACCTATTCAATGGTTGAATCATATGTTTTCTTAAATTGGAAATATTAAATTTGTATTGAATAGAGTTCTAGTGAAAGTGCCTGAATATATATGAAAAATAAAATCAAGAAATTACAATCAAAGAATTACCTTAAAAAATTAACTCATGCATAATTTATTATTTTAAATCCATGTTTGGCCTCAATTTATTTTGTGTGAGTGAAAAAGGGGACTGACATATGGGAAACACAATCGTTTTTTTAGAAAATTCATGTTGTTATTTCCATATTTGTTTCATACCAAAGATCCATGTGGGTTTTCAATTGTTTTTTTGTGGTGGTGGAATGATACTTCATGCCAGGCACATATTTCCACATCCTTTCTTGGTGATTTTCAATTACTTTTATATTTGGAACCAGAAACACCCAATTGTTCAATTGTTCGTGATTTTTCACAAAAATTATTTCCAAAAGAAATATTTCAATTGGAAAAGGATTCAACAAGTATTAGGGACTCACATTAGTTGACATGATGAGAGATCAGTCAAATTGTACCTTTTCTGTGGGAATTATTTCATAAATTGGGACACTTATAGATATTTAAGAAATATTTGTGAATCCTTTATTAAATCCTAAATATTGATCATGTCCCCCTAATATTTACAATCAATTATTAGCATGTATTGAATTTTGAATCTTTTGAATGTATCCAAGGATCTTCATTGAAAAATACATATGTATCCATCTGAGGTTCTGCATTAGTGGTACCCTTTTGTATACAGATTATAGATTCTTGTGTAGTTTATTATTATTATGATGGTTTTAATCCAAATAGTAGTGCTATTAGGAATTTATCAACATCTAGGAATATGGGAGTTGTTTTCATGTTAGTGTTGGACCCATGAAAATTTATTCCTATGTATAATTGTTTAAGGAATTAGATCACACGTAGTTCAGTGCCACTTGACATGAAACATCATACATTTTAGGGTCTTGTGACAAGGACCAAAATATGAAACATAAAACCATGAGGCATAAACGATATAGTGAAAGGTGACTATTAATGGTATATGACCTCCCTGGTGGATATGAACCTATTAGGCATATGGACTAGAGAAGATTTGGGTGTATTTATAGAGTTGGGTTTGAACCGTCAGGAGGCTTCCAACATATCCCATTTAGACAAGAATAAAATACCACATAATTAGGAATGTTGGAGCTCACACCTATGGGGGAGCCCCGTTTTGTTTCATAATTGGGAATATATCCCTTTGATTGTTTACCTCATATGTAATATGGACCTTTTACATGGTAACATTGTTTTGGGGCTTACACCTAGTAGGAGGCCCATGGAAAGGCAAGAGGATCCTAAAAAGGACTCATACAGAGACACGTATTTCATCATGTGGAAGTATTGATCATCACTAATCTTAAATCCCATGTTATTTATGCATAATGTGAGAAACCAGGGGAAGTGGATGATTCAAAAAACAACACAATCCTCTTCATCTGCTGGTGGATGAGGGTGGTGTTATGGAAGGTGGTGAAGTTATCTACAAGAAACACCAGGGGATTACTCTAGGAGGGATTCCATAGGGTGATTATTGCTCCACATCTGGTGGTGAAAAATGGTGGAGTTCTTTAGGGGAGTAATGTAGATAGAGAGTCAGGGTTTTGATGTCCATATCTTCTCTCCTGTGTTCAACACCATGGTCCTATCATTATCCCTTGGGTTTAAATCCTTTTTACTATGGTAATGTATAATCTAGAACAATATAAAGATCCAAACTATTAGGTTGGATAAATGTAGGGACTCCATTAACATTGAAATTTATAATCAATATGACAAGTTGGTTTTCCCTATTGTCCGATCATACATATCTAGAGGATTTTTGGGTGTCCAGGACATGGTCCCCCTTTTATGAGGGAACAAAGGGAAGAGGTTCCCTACTATTGGTTTTATGTAAGAGGGATAAAATTATAGACAATGAAAGTGAGGCCTATACTTGTCGAAGGTGTACTTTGTAAGTGACACATGGTTGATCAGAAGGTGGCTCGTATAAGTGATGCCTAGTTGAGATAATGGTGGCCCGTATAGATGAGGCATGGGGGAGAAAAATATGACCCATGCAAGGTATACCTAGGTGATCTTAAGATGCCTCATGCAAGGATGATCTAGACGAGCATAATGTTCTTTTGGGTGATGGAAAACCTACGCAACATCACTTATATGAGGCCTTTCTCTAGTATCCAAGGGTCTCCTTAGGTGTATTTGAATGACTGATGCTCATGTTTTGTATAATGGAATGATCCTTCACCCTAGTCAACTAGGGTAGGTTTTTCTTCCCAAATTTAATTGTATTACAAATTTAGGGACCTCAATCAATTGATTGATACTAATTTCACCATCATTTTTGTATTATGGAACTACCTGAGAGTTAATGTAATTGAGGGACATACTTGGATGATAAGAGCATCAGGTAGTCTCTTTGTCTTACTATTGTCCCAAATGACGAGCCCAAGGGTCCTATTTAAAGGAAAACTCAGTACCCTTGGAGAAGGAGGCCACTTGTTCAGGAAGGGTGTGTGTATAACTCAATAGATCACCACTAATTTTTTTAATGTGTAACTAAATATAATAACAATAATAGTGTTTTCAAAAAAAGAAGGAATAATTATTTTGTGAAATCAAGGAAACATGTTTCTTAATATAATTTAATAATTACAAGTTTTAATAACTTCAATTAAAAATACATTTATTAATCCATACAATCATTGATGGAAAAGATAATTGAATTAATTACCATTACCACATAAAATGAATTTAGTGCCTAGATCATAATGTCTACCCCCTATCCAAGAAAAAGGAGCATCATTTTTGTTATATCAAATCAAGGATATTGAGTGGAATTTCTAGATATCCTATATGAAGGTAAGGAGTGGATTTTCAAAAATCCTTACCCATGGGTTAGAATATTTATGTGCATCATCTTTAATGATTTCACCATTCCATAATTCTCAAGGTCCAACATACATGGCCTTTTAATCTAGGTTTCACCGATTACAAGTTTCACTTTTTCCAAAGGTCTAATATACAGAAACCCTATGAGCTGATTCTATACTTAAACCACTTATTAATCAAAATAAATACATAAATGTTCTCAAAAATCATTTAATTACATGATAATTCCCCATTTCCCACTGACCATTGATTCTCATTATCATGTCATAACACAGTTACTTACCATGTTCAGCTAAATATAACTTTAAGGCATGATAACATTCCAAACAAAAATTCTAACTAGTTTAATCTCATAATCCCTTTAATTTATCATTTACCAACTCATTGAACCATTTCCAAGGGATGAAACACCCCATGGTTAGGAATAGGACAAATATAAAAATAATCTATAGGCCTAACAGTGTTCTGAAAGGGTCACAAAAATCAATTAAAATCCAAATTAATTTTCAATGTCATGAAAAAAAGGTATGAATACAACACATTTTTTAACCACATACACAAGGATAAAATCAAGACTATGAGAGAAATATTATATAACAACTAACTTATTCTCATATACAACCAATAATCCAACCATGGAATTTTATTCAATCTAAAATGGTCCCAAACAAAAAAAGATGTCCCTGACAAAAGGGCTCATGAGATTTTTAATAAGAGAAACAACAAACCAAATTGTCTTCTAGAAAATAAAAGGAAACATAGATTAAGACTTACATAGGGATTAGAATATCAATAAATGTCACCTCAAACACCCTAGAATAAAATTATAACTATCCTTGTAGGAGTTTGGAGTTTTCAGTTCACACCCTGGGATACTCGGTAGGAAATAGTGATTAGAATTGGGTTAGATCATATGAGGATCAGAAGTGGAAAATGGTAAATTTCTCCCTTTAAATAAGTCTCATGGTTTCCCAAACCAAACACCAAAAATTTAATACTCTATATCTAAATGGGAATTGAGCTACACAATTTGTTGGGGAGCCCAAAAGTTTTTCAAAATGGTGTCGAGGCTATGCAGGTGGGTCATTCCATGCCCATACAGTTTCTAGGCCCCCATGAATTGTTTACAAAACATGCAACCCACTTCTATAGGGTACACATTCATGGTGAATGGTTAGTATTAAACATGTTCCAACCATGATACATGTTTGTTTTTATCCCCTTTTCTTAATTTTCATGTCCCAAAACCATGTGGAACTCTCAAAGCCTTTCCAACTCTTGGGAGGCATTTAATTAACCATTTCAAAAGACGTTTAACCTAAATTAATACAAAAATACGCCACATCATAGGGTTGAGATCTTATAGCTACACTAAAATGGATCATCAAATATAATTAGATAAAATTTATGGATTATATATAAATGAAATAGTGTATTTATTAAATCATATAAAATAAATTATAGTTCCCAATTTAAAACATATCTCATTGAATTTGAAATGGAGACAAATGAAACCATATAAAAAAGATATCCAATGAATTGAAATACATTTAAAGAAATAACATGGAATTTCACTTGAAACACCATGAATTACATGAATATGGTAGAATAAATTAAATATTTAGTAATAATTTGATATTAAATATATGATTTTTGATAATTATAATTATGTATCAATAAATAACATTTTAGATAAATAACCCCTTACCTTAATTTCTGACATCAAATAAAGCATTGAATAACTTTTATACAAACAATAACTATCCTAGAAACCTATTTAAGAACATTATTAAAATCTATAGGCTTTTTAAAACATTATTTATAATTATTCTCTATATTTATATTAATTTTATATTATATATTATTAATATCATGTGTGAGTAATCATGATTATTTTAAACTAGTTCTACAATCGCATTGTTCTTCATCATTCATTGACCAAATTTCATCATTCAAAAATCATAAAACATTCTATAATATATGTTTCATAATTATTTATAATGTTATAATTTCATTATATGGGATTTTTTATTATGTGTTTTGTAGATGAAATAGGTGATGACAATGTTTTGGAGGTTTTTAATGATGGAATGGTGCTATCATAT
This sequence comes from Viscum album, assembly GCA_963277665.1. Taxonomy (NCBI): domain Eukaryota; kingdom Viridiplantae; phylum Streptophyta; class Magnoliopsida; order Santalales; family Viscaceae; genus Viscum; species Viscum album. Next base: position 679,158,805 of record OY728139.1, on the reverse strand, counting down.
TAGTGAGATTAATATTAATGTAATTGATCCAGAATAATAATACAATATTTATTTACTTATTTTGATCATATATTATCTGATTTTTTCTTCTCATAGTCATCCATGATATTATCTTATAAAATTATTTATGTAGGTGGTTAGACAAACCCAAACATGAACATACCGTAATTAACGGATGATTATTGTTATGAACGTTGTTTATTTGATAAAAATATCATTATAATATATGAATGACAATATTACTTAGTTATTTTAAGGTGGTTAATGATTTTATACCATAGTTTCATAAATGAGAATGAAACTATGTAAAAAACAATATATGTTACTTCATGGAGGCAGTAATCCAAAAATGCTTAGATAACATTTTTATTTCTCAAATTAAGAGAGGGAAATATGGTGGATTATATGTTTTCTAGTAATAATAATAATTATACTATATATTTCATATTTATTCTTCAATTAACCCATATAACCAATGAATTGAGTTGTTGGTGAAAACAATTTGTCACTTCATGGCGGCGGTAGTTCACACAATGCACGAATGACAATTTAATTTTTCATAATAAAAAAGAGTAAAGGTGTTTATTAGTTATTATACTACAATAATAATAGTCATTATAAAAAAAAATTGATGTTATTATATATGAATTGTTAAATTATATCTGGGAAATAAATAAAGAAAATAAAAGAATTTGGGGGATAAATGTTCTAAAATTGAGAACTATGGCTTTCACTATAAAGACTCATTTTAAATGGATATATTAAAATAATATATAATGACTAATATCTAAAGTATTACTAAGATTTTTATATGGTAATTGAGAATGTGAATGTATAAGTATGAAATAAAATATTTAGGGTGGTCTTGATTAGGTTGACAAAGGATCATTTTTTAAGTTGTGAGAATGATTTTCTTTAATTATAACCACTTAATATAAAGGAATAATACATTAAAAAATTAGAATGGATCAAAAAAATGGACAATAACGGATTGATGGATTATATAAGGTCATGAATCACTCAACCATCCATTTTTAACATGTTTTAAGTACTCTAGTCTTAGAATTTTCATTTTTACCATTTTTGGTTTTAGTGTGGTAACTACTTTTTACCTTGGAAAATTTAATTTTAATGCCTCAAAATAAAATATACCATATAAAAAATTTGGATCTAGTGATTCTATAATCAATTGTAACATTAGATCATGTAATACATAAAATCCCATTTTTAGAAAATGTATTTTTCTAAGCTTAACATATATGTGTCAGGTAAAATTATACATGCCTTTTTTCATGATATAAATTGGTTAGATATGAAAAAAATAAAATCTATGTTCCTTTCAATTAAATCCTAATTCAAATTTTACCAAAATATTATTGAATTAAATGAATATACCACGAAGAGTATTTAATAGAAAATACTAATTAGGTTCCTTAAATATTAATCATAGGTTTTCTAAATTGAACATAATATTTTTTAAAATATATAGTTTACTTATTAAATGAATAATTTAACTATTAAAAAGGTTTATACACTTATAATTCATTCTAATGAAATAATATAATTTATAGTTTTTGTAGTACTTATATTTTCACTATTCACTAAAAATTCAATTTTTTAACAAAATAAAAAACTAATATTTTTTTCTAAGTGAAAAAGTATCGTTCATTTTGTTAAATTGAATGTATAATATTTATAAATGTATATTTTAAATAAAAATATGGAATATAAATGAAAAACAATTTTATTTAAAAATGATGTTTTTAAACATTATGTGTTGTTAATATTATTTATATCAGTTTCCAATTTAAATAATAAGAGTATGTTAGTTCATATATAATTTTTTTTAAAGTGTTAAATATAAAATATTGAGATATAATATATAACAATAAACAATATAGTTTTTTGAAAAATATTACATTTATACTATATAATCAATAACAAAATACTATTAAAATTGATTATTTGTATTCTAAAATTTAATTTCACTAATCCATTGATATTAAAATATTAATTTTATTTTTATTAATACATAAAAAAATGTTTTAATATCACTACTCAAAAAGAAGGTTATACCAATGGTTTTAAACCGTTGGTATAGGCTGGAAAACCGTTGGTATAGCCTATACCAACGGTTTTCCAAACCGTTGGTTAGTACGCCGTGAGGAAAACCTTATACCAATGGTTTGATCTAAACCGTCGGTATATTGTTCTATTAAATTTATCCCAATGTATACCAACGGTTTATAACCGTTGGTAATGAATTTGAGAATTGTTATACCAACGGTTGAAAACCGTTGGTATTGTGATTTTCCAGACACAAATACCAACAGTTTAGAACTGTTGGTATTTTGTTTTTCCAGAATTCCAGAAAACATATACCAACGGTTCTAAACCGTTGGTATAGGTGTTTTTACAGAATTCCAGAACACCTATACCAACGGTTCTAAACCGTTGGTATAGTGTTTTCCTAGAATTTCATCACTCTTATACCAACGGTTTAGAACCGTTGGTATTGAGTTTTTCCAGAACTGCTGCACAACAGCCCCCTCTAGTAGCCCCTCCACTATACACCTATACCTGCGTAAAAATATCACAAAAACCAAATAAAAACATAAAACAGTATAAAAACACCTAAAATAGCACAAAAAAAACACATAAAACCATCAAATTCTTCCAACCATGTCATGTACTACAATTCCCTATTTCAATCTTCATATGACAAAAATCATCCAATAGTAATTCACCTCACCCCTGCACAACCCCCAGACCCACACAGCCTCCCCACCACCCCATCAAATTCTAATAGGCAAAATAGTATGAGAAATACCCATTAGAGTTGAATAAGAGTTTGAAATTGGATAATATCCTTTTTTTTTTCTGATCCTAGATTTGGTTAAATAATGATTTGTGATGAATTTTTCATTGAACTTGTATTGTTTATAATATATGGTGAAAAGGTATTTTCTTAGAAGTCTCTTCACTTATGAACCAATGAGTGAAACTACCCAACTCATGAAGAAGAGTTTGCAACTATCGCTGATGAGTGTAAATTTCAGTTGTATTCACTTAAAATTATGTCCTTTTCAAACAAAAGAGAGACTTTGAGTAGTTCCGTCCACACCACGCCTTTTATTGAGGTGGGGTTGACTCGTACACATCACATATGACCCATGGATCATATTCCTAAAGTTTCAACAGAATCCGAATGCGTTTGGTTGGTATTCCGTAAGTCGGTTGTCGTTTTCACTTAAAATCATGTCCATTTCAAAAAAAAAAGTGAGACACTTCGAGTGGTACCAGCCACACCGTGCCTCAGATTGAGGCGGGGTTGACTCGTACATTTCAAAAATGATCCACAGATACTTGTCCTAAAGTATCAACAGAATCTGAATGCGTTTGGTCCATTTTCCGAATGTTAGTTGTTGTTTTTATTTAAACTGTTTTCCATTTCAAAGAAAAGTGAGACACTTTGATTGGTTCTGGCCACACCGCGCCTCGGATTGAGGTGGGTTTGACTCGTACATGTCCCAAATGATCCATGGATCGTTTTCCTAAATTATCAACACAATCCGAATGCGTTTGGTCTGCTTTGCGTATGTTGTTTATTTTACATAAAAGCGCATCCATTTTAAACAAAAGAAATACACTTTGAGAAGTTCCGTCCACACCGCGCCTTGGATTGAGGTGGGGTTGACTCTTACATGTCACATATGACCCATATATCATTTTCCAAAAGTTTCAACAGAATCCGAATGCACTTGGTCTGTTTTCCGTATGCCGGTTGTTGTTTTCACTTAAAATCCTATCCATTTCAAATAAAAGTGAGACACTTCAAATGGTAACCGCCACACCGTTCCTCACATTGAGGCGGGTTTGACTCGTACATGTCACAAATGACCCATGGATACTTTTCCTAAAGTATCAACAGATTCTGAATGCGTTTGGTCTGTTTTCCGTATGTCAGTTGTTGTTTTTACTTAAACTGTTGTCCATTTCAAAGAAAAGTGAGACACTTTGAGTGGTGTCGGCCACACCGCACCTCAGATTGAGGCGGGGTTGACTCATACATGTCAAAAATGACCCATGGATTGTTTTCCAAAAGTATCAACACAATCCGAATGCGTTTATTCTGTTTTCCGTATGTCATTTATTTTACATAAAAGCGCATCCATTTTAAACAAAAGAAAGATACTCTGAGCATTTCCGTCCACACCGCGCCTCGGATTGAGGCAGAGTTGACTCTTAAACATCACATATGACCCATGGATCATTTTCCTAAAGTTTCAACAGAATTCGAATGCATTTGGTTTATTTTATGTATGTTGTTTATTTTACATAAAAGCGTATCCATTTAAAAAAAAATAAAGACACTTTGAGAAGTTCCGTCCAAATCGTGCCTCGGATTGAGGTGGGGTTGACTCTTACACGTCAAATATGACCCATGAATTGTTTTACTAAAGTTTCAACAGAATCCGAATGCGTTTGTTCAGTTTTCTGTATGCCGGTAGTTGTTTTTACTTAAAATCACGTCCATTTCAAATAAAAATGAGACAGTTTGAGTGGTATCGGCCACACTGTGCCTCAGATTGAGGCGGGGTTGACTCGTACACGTCAACAATTACCCATGGATACTTGTCCGAATGTATCAACAGAATCCGAATGTGTTTGGTCCATTTTCCATATGTTAGTTGTTGTTTTGACTTAAACTGTTGTCCATTTCAAAGAAAAGTGAGACACTTTGACTGGTGTCGGCCACACCGTTCCTTGGATTGAGGTGGGGTTGACTCGTACACGTCACAAATAACCCATGGATCGTTTTCCTAAAGTATCAACACAATCTGAATGTGTTTGGTCAGTTTCCATTATGTCATTTATTTTACTTAAAAGCGCATCCATTTTAAACAAAAGAAAGACACTTTGAGAGGTAACGGCCACACCAGCCCTCAGATTGAGGTGGGGTTGACTCATACACATTACAAATTACCCATGGAAACTTGTCCTAATGTATCAACAGAATCCTAATGCGTTTGGTCAGTTTTCCATATGTCGTTTGTTGTTTTCACTTAAAATCGTGTCCATTTCAAATAAAAGTGAGACAGTTTGAGTGGTACCAGCCACAACGTGCCTCAGATTGAGGCGGGGTTGACTCGTACACGTCACAAATGACCCATGGATACTTTTCCTAATGTATCAACATAATCCGAATGCGTTTGTTGTTTTCCATATGTCAGTTGTTGTTTTGACTTAATATGTTGTCCATTTCAATGAAAAGTGAGACACTTTGAGTGGTGCCGGCCACACCACACCTCGGATTGAGGCAGGGTTGACTCTTACACATCACAAATGACCCATGGATCATTTTCTTAAAGTATCAACACAATCCAAATGAGTTTGGTCGGTTTTCCGTATGTCGTTAATTTTACTTAAAAGCACATACATTTTAAAAAAAGAAAGACACTTTGAGCGGTTCCGTCCACACCGTGACTCGTATTGAGGAGAGGTTGACTCGTACACATCACATATGACCCATGGATCCTTTTCCTAAAGTTTCAACAGAATCTGAATGCATTTGGTTGGTTTTCCGTATGCCGGTTGTTGTTTTCACTTAAAATCCTATCCATTTCAAATAAATGTGAGACACTTCGAGTGGTACAGGCCACACCCTTCCTTAGATTGAGGCGGGGTTGAATCGTACACGTCAAAAATGATCCATGGAAACTTTTCCTAAAGTATCAACAGAATCCGAATGCGTTTGGTCCATTTTCCATATGTCAGTTGTTGTTTTGACTTATACTGTTGTTTATTTCAAATAAAAGTGAGACACTTTGAGTGATGCCGGCTACACCGTGCCTCGGATTGAGGCAGAGTTGACTCGTACACGTCACAAATGACCCATGGATCGTTTTCCTAAAGTATCAACACAATCCGAATGCATTTGTCCGGTTTATCGTATGTCATTTATTTTACTTAAAAGCGCATCCATTTTAAACAAAAGAAAGACACTTTGAGATCCAAATGAATCCGCAATGAAGACTCCCTCCCTAAAGGTCTATTTGAAGAGGACATCATGAATGATAAATATTATTCACCTTATAACAATATTACTTTCCAACCAAGGAGAATTTTTTATAACGTGTTTAAAACTCACATGTTGGCCCAAATGAGATTCCACTTCAGCAATAACGATTTTGTGCTGACTTCATATCATAAATCCCAGCAGAAGTGACCTGTCATTTTCTTTAAGAGAAGACCCATCACAAAAGACACATTGAACTTAATAATAACCAAACTATTGATTTCCCTGAATAATTTTCCACCACGCATCTGTACAGCTAAGAAACAGTAGAAAGCATAAATTATATTGGGACAGGATTGAAAAATTTATTCTCAAAAAATTGAAATAGTAATCCTGAAGTAACATACATTTAAAATAATAAAAGGAAACAAAATCAATGAAACATGCAACACCTCCCCCTCCCACCTCAGAACCCCCCCCTGCGCAACCCCTTCCTCCAGCAGCCCATCCCCTGCCCCTCTCCTCCCCTCCCCCCTACCCAACCTTTCCCCCCAGCAGCCCCCTCCCTCCTGCCATCACCCAGCCCCTCCCCTCCCCTCCCCTCCCCTCCCCTCCCCTCCCCTCCCCTCCAACCTGCCCAGCCCCAGCCCCTCCCCTCCCCTCCCCCTGCCCCTCCCCTCCTACCCACCCTTTTCACCCAGTAGCCCCCTCCCCTCCCCTCCCTTTCCCCTTCCCCATCCTGCCCACCCTTTTCATCCAAGAGCCCCTCCACTACCCTCTCCTCCCCTCCCCCCTTTCCCACCCTTTTCCTCCAGCAGCCCCCTACCCCTCCCCTCCCCCCTGCCCACCCTTTTCCACCAGCAGCCCCCTCCCCCTGCCCAACCTTTTCCCCTAGTAGCCCCCTCCCTCCTGCCATCACCCAACCCCTCCCCTCCCCCCCTGCCCACCCTTTTCCTCCAGCAGCCACCTGCCCCTCCCCTCTTGCCCACTCTTTTCACCTATCAGCCTCCTCCCCTCCCCTCCCCCCTCCCCTTCCCTCCCCTCCCCTCCCCCTCCCCCCTGCCCACCCTTTTCCTCCAGCAGCCCCCTGTCCCTCCCCTCCTGCCCACCCTTTTCACCCAGCATCCCCCTCCCCTCCCCCCTGCCCAACCACTTCCCCCAGAAGATCCACCATTTTTTTTAAAAAAAAGCATCCACTGAACAGAATGGAAATTCAAAAAACAGCACGATTCACTTCAAAAGCACATTTATTTGCATGTGATTATTCCACGCGTGTTACTATCAGGCATAAAACTATCATCCATAAATGAGATAAAATGAAGTTCTATGGGAAAATGACATAAACATGAAATACATGGCTAACTAAGAAATTTAAGTAATACAAAATAGAGAAATGGGTATCACAGTACCAAGGAATACTAAATGTCTAGGTAGTAGACTAATCATACAATAATAATCAAGTGAAAAAAAAGATATCTGATAACAACATCCCTATGAAGCAGAGGAAAACCCCAGAGTGGAAAACCAGGTTCAAAAATATAGAGTTATACAGAATTCAAAAATGTAATGGATCAATCTGCCCCTGATCACCATCACCATCACCACTATCACCATCAGTCTCATCCTCGCCACCATCTATAGCCTCGTCGTCGTCCTCGTCATCGTCCCCATGATCATCGTCGGCCCCCTCCTCGTCCTTGGCCCCATCCTCTCCCTCAGGCCCATCCTCACCCTCGGCCCCATCCTCTCCCTCATCCTCATCCTCATCCTCGCCCTTGTCCTTTTCAACATCCTCTTCATCACCAGGAATGTCATCATCTTGACCGCCACTAGAGCTGCCGCCTGGTGCATTGGATAATGCACCCATCGACGACATAAATGTCGGACAAGCCGCGCTAGCCTCTGGTGGAAGTGATGAAGATAAAGCTTTCATCAGTTTCATAAATTATTTGTCCCTCGTTTGAACTTGTACTTCCAACTCTGTGACCCTTTTATCCGACTGTCTTGCATGATACTTGACCTGTTCCAACTCGGTGGTACTAGAATGGATACCTGGAGAGGACCAATACCTTGTCGGGGCTATATTCTTACCAGGTCGGCAGCGTACTCGACCAGAGTGCTCCTCTCCCAAAACCTGATATAAATGATCGTGTGGCCCAAAATTGTCAGGCTCCTAGGCATCAAGAGACTCTAAAGCATCCTGTTAAAAATATTAATAGATTAATAAATTTCAAAATAGATATTAAACTTTGAAATAAACAAATAAAAACTTATAATCTTTTCTTGGGTTGATTCATTTACCGCAGTTCCATCATTTTTTCTTCTACTCGAGAAAAACAATTTTGCTAGAGAGATACGTCCTTCAATATTAAACTTGTGCTTCTGTAATGACATTGAAACAATATAAAGTGCAATTATAATCATATATTCAGTATTCAATAAATCACATAATTTTAGTAGGAAATAATAAAAAGTGAAAGTCCTAAAAAAAATTATAAACAACTATATCGTACCAGCTGCCTCTCATGATATGACATAGTTGTGCGCCCAAAGTGTGGAGGTATTGCTTTGAATCATTGTTTTTTTTGTTTTTATCAGAATATTCCAAAATAATGTTTAATAATAAATAATATTATATTAATGAAAAATATGAAAACTCTCATTTAAATACCTCATATGAGACTAATACCATAAATTTGGTAGTCGCCCAATGGGTAATCATTTGGCGATATTGCTCTATCAGGAAGTCATCCACGATAGGTAATGTCTCTAACTCCGTTCCCACTCTATCACACCATCCAACATACAAGTCATGCTTATATGCTCTCCAAAGCTCTCCTAACTCTTTTAAACGCGCTGGTCGTGCACCTTCACCACTAGGGATGTTAAACCGAAGCTAAAACCCAATAGATTAGTTCATATAAATACAAAAAAATACTACATTAAATCCAATAGATTTTTTACCCATATTTGTGCCCACACATTATGTTTGACCTCATGTGGTAGCTGTCTCCAAGAGAGAGGGCTGACCGGAATGATATCGGAGTATTTTTCTAGCGTCGCCAAAAACCCCGACATTCCTGCCCAGATTTCTCAATTATTTGTCCATAAACATTGTATTCAACCATCAGCTGTGTCTGGGGGTTCCATACCGCACGCAAGCGAGTACGCCCCCTCCCCCGCCTCCAATCTGTAGATGAATATGTTATTAAAGAAAAATAATATCAGTACAAGTTATAATAAAATAAATTTTGGTATTAAAATTTTAGAGTTATATAAATATACCTGTGGTAGTCGGATCAATGGGTGTCACTGGATGTGTAGAAGCTAAAGGAATATCCTGTACAGGTGGAGTGTCCCTCAGTGTACGCTCCTCATCCACATACTGTGTCACAGTAGGAGTCGAAGAAGGAGTAATATAATAGCTCGGAGATAATGAACCAGAAGCAAAAGATGATGTCATAGGCATCTGACCAGCTGGTAGTGTAAAAATCAGAGTTCTAAATATCCCGTGTGTCCCTGAAGACATTCCAGGATCAAAATAGGGTGAAGAAGATACGTCTGTGGCAGTGGATCGTCTAACTCTCGCCCCACGAGTCCTCGTACCACTGGCCTCAGAACCGGGACCACTAGACGATCTTCCATCTCTGACACCACCCCCCTCCTACCACCAGCCTCTCTACTGGGAGCAATATCAGGCTCCTCATCAGGTATCTCTCATCTAGGGGGTCAATCCTGAAAAAAAATTTAAAACAAAAGTAAAAACATGATATTATAAGTTATTGAAATATTTATATTTGAAATAAAATATTCACAATAGGGATGACTGGAGGAACACCCATCTGTACCATGCGACGATTATTATCTGTCATCTTTTTCTGTCGCCTCTCTTCAATGGGTGTCATTTCCTACAATGAAAACAAATATGGAAGTAATTAGAAACATAAAACTAATGTGTAACCCAAAAATAAATATAGAAAAACCATTCTGATAAAAAAACATAAAGTAAAAGAACATTTATGGTGGTTTAAAGGTAAGTACTATGATATGCACTCTGAATGATGCAGGTGAAACATGTAGGTGAGAACACGACTGTATGATTCAATATATTTCCCACCACAACTTCGGGTTCACAATCAACTCTGACAATTGAGCAATTGGCGTCATCGTAAGTAATAAAAGGATTGCTTCCAATTGCAGTAGGGATAGTGTCAACTTCATCATCAACAACATCAAAAACATGTCTGGGATTTACTTCAATAATTACACCGAATTTAGGATGACGATGATCTTTGACATAAAAAACTTGTTTCACCACTGATGCCAATACATATGGTTCATTGGTGGCAAGAGTGCGAGTCATGTCAATAACTCGAAATTCACAATAATCAATAATGGTGCCTTGCCTCGTCATTGAACCAAACCATTTACATTTCATCATTGTGACTCTACCATGCGAGTAATAATCCAAAATTATTATTTTCTCCACGACTCCATAATAAGCAACATTTTCAGAACGAGGTCAAGTATCTGATGAACTAGCATAACAGTCTGTTGTGGAAGTTATCATAACACCATTATGCTGTGTTCTCATGTTTCTTGCCCGTTCAGTGATAATAAATTTGTATCCATTGATCACAAGTGATTTACAAGAACGAACCATGGTATTAGGACCAAAAGCCAAAGCTCTTATTTCCTCAGAAACAGAGTCTGCATGCAATCTCGATACCTGAAATATAAACAAATAGTAAAGTTAATTAAATATCATTTTTATTTAGTTATTATAGAAATATTTTTAACTTCAATTTCAACCAAGCACAAAACCCTTTTCTATGCAAAGTCTCTTTCCTTCTCAAAGATAAAGAACGATGCTTTCTATATATCAATTCTTTATGTTCCCTGTAGATAAATATAATAATAGTTTAAAAAATATTTAAAATTACAGGAGATAAGATAAGAGATACATGTACAATTTACTTCCTTGATGTACTCATCGAACAAATCACAATTGAACAACACTGTCCGATGTTCCATCTCTAGCTCTTCAAGGCTTAATGTCGTTAATGTATATGATCCCGGAATTCCTCCTGTCTGAGGAAGTAATGGTAAACTGGGTTCAATTTTCCCATACTGTTCTTCTTCATTTCTCATTGGTCAATTTATTCTCATAGTAAGATCAGACAAATACATTGCGCAGAAATCCATACATTCTTGAGCCAAGTAACCATTCACAATCGAACCTTCGGGATAATTCCTGTTCCGAACATATTATTTCAACGTGCACATGTTTCTTTCAGTTTGATACATCCAACGGAAAGCAACGGGTCCTCCAAGAAGTATTTCGTTCGGAAGATGGACAGTCAGATGCAACATGCATGTAAAAAATGATGGAAGGAATATTCTCTCTAAGTCACACAAAATTAATGGTGTCTCTGCCAACAGTTTTTTCAAGAAGGATTAGGAGAACATCTTAGAGCCAAGATCTCTAAACAAATAGCACAAACGAATATCTGAGACTCTAACAGTATTGGACAAGAGATGACAGATTGCTATTGGAATCAACTCATGCAAAAGGACGAGATAATCATGAGTCTGTAAAGATTTCAGCTTCAACTCTTTTCTGTTGACCCGTTTTGATATATTTATTGAATAGACATAAAGAACTTTAATAGTCTCTAGCACTTCAAGAAATTGATTTTTTTCAGCAGGTGTCATCACATAAGAAGCACATGGAACTTTCCATTTATTTTCACTAATACAGACAGGATGCAATTCTGGTCTGATCCCCCAATCTACCAAGTCATGCCGAGATCGTAAATCATCTTTTGTCTTCCCCTTGAAATTTAGACGAATCGAAAGCAACATTTCACATATATTCTTTTCAATGTGCATTACCTCTAAGCAATGACGTAACAAGTTGGTTGACCAATACAACAACTCGAAGAATATACTCTTCTTCTTCCAATTGTAATAGGTATCATTGGAAACATTTTTCCTCTTTCTAGATTTCATTACACCCTTCCCATGTGAATAACTGAAATCTTTCAATTCATTAAGCACATTAGTTCTGGACATACGCTAAGGTGGATCGTCATTCTCCATGGTATTGTCAAATCTTTGACGATTGTTTCTATATGGATGGTTCATTGGAAATAATCGTCGATGTCCTATAAAACTAAACCTACGACGATATTTCAGTATTCTCGATCGAGTATTCTTCATAAAAACAGGACATGAAAATTTTCCTTTTGTGCTCCATCCAGACATCATTGGATAAGTAGGAAAATCATTGATCATCCATATAAGTGTAGCACACATCTGAAATATGTCTTTAGAAAGTGCATCATATGTGGGCACACCCACATACCAAAGTAGTCTCAAATCTTTTATTAAAGGTTGCATGTATACATCTATATCATTCCCAGGATCAGAAGGGCCAGATATCAGTATACTCAAGAAAGTGTAAGGATTTTTCATACACAACCAAGGGGGAAGGTTATAAATTTGTATCAAAACCGTCTATGTGCTGTGCGAAGTAAGCATCTGCCCAAATGGATTAAAACCGTCATATGAAAGACCCAGTCTCACCTTACGCATGTCAGCTGCAAATTCAGGATATCGAGCATCAAATCTCTGCAATGCAAATCCATCTGCAGGGTGAACCAACTCTTCATTATTCTTTTTTCTCTCGGTGTCATGCCATCTCATTTTTAGGGATATTTCATCATACATGAAAAGGTTCTGTAATCTGGGGATCAATGGAACGTGCCACATTCCTTTTTGTGGAACATGAGATTGTAAAGACCCGTAAAATTCAAGGGAAATTTTTTTCTTAATTTTCTTTAGAATTTTACAAGAGCGCGGTTTCAGACGGCACCTGATTCCGAGGCCCGGAGTGCCCGGAATCAATTTCCGAAGTTTAGCTCGGGTACGTTTAGTGAACGAACGAGCGGGAATTCCTAACTTTTGATCCGGTGCTCGGAATTGAAATCCGAGGACACCGATGAACTCGTAGCGCCGATTTTCGCTTAAGGAGACCTTTCCCGAAGTTGCGTTTACACGAGGGGAGTTGTAAAAATAAAATTGTGAATGTTAAAATAAAAATTTAACTTCAATTTTTATTTTTATCTTCCTTAAGTGTTTTTATCCTTGGGGTGGAAATTGGGTGACAACCCAACTTCCCTTGGGAGGTTAAGTGGGTGGTGGGGCCCACACGAACCCCACCCCTTCATATCCTCTAACCCCCCCAACTCACAATTAATGATGTAAACTTAGGTTATAACTTATGTCATTAATAAGTGAGTTTAATTTAAGTTTTGAAATTCAAACTCTTGAATTTCAAAAGACTTAAGTTGTGTTGTGTTAAGTTGTAAGGTCATGCTTTAATTTTAATAAACTTAAGTTATAACTTAAGTTTTAATTGTGGGGAATTAAATGAAGAGGTTTGAATTTCAAACCTTTGAAATTCCAAACCCTTCTATTTAATTCAGTTTTTAGTTTCCTTTGCGGGTTGGCGTTTGCTGTGCGGAGAGGAAAAGAGGGAGGCTTCTTGTGAGTTCTTCCTCCACGACGAAGAACGCGACGTCCTTCTTCCACGACGTCGGACTGCAACGCGTTGGATTTCCTCCACGACGCCACAACGCATCCTCTCCGCGACGTGCTTTCCGCGGCGAACCTACGTCCGACGCCGCAACGCACTTTCCGCGACGTGCCTCTCGCGGCGAACCCACGTCCGTCTACCGCGACGCCATAACCGCGATGCCGACGACGTCTTCTTTCGTGACGTCCGACCTCCGCGACGCTCGTCCTTCGCGGATCGTTGATGAGCTCCGCGAGCTTCCTTCGAGGTAGGGGTTGTTGAATATTGTTAATTTATTCCATTTCTTGCTCGTAGATCGCATGTCTACGTGAGGATTTTGAATATTTTATATAAGTGTTTTTGTTAACGCGAGGGGGGCCGGACCGCACGAATACGGCCGAAACCCCCTCCATCGTTCTTGTTTATATTTGCGGATGGAAGCAAGTGGCGTGGTGCCGTCGCACCACGCGGATGATCGTACTTTATTTTACGCGGCGCCGTCGCGCCACGCCGAGGTAGAATCTTCAAGAACGCGACGCCGTCGCGCCGCGTTGAAAGGAATCAAGGCACGACGAAAGGGGCGCGGTGCCGTCGCACCGCGCCGGACGATGAACACCGCGGCCGGTTCCGGGCCGCGGCGGGACGAGGAGACCGCGGCCGGTTCCGGGCCGCGGCGGAAGAGAAGACCGGCGGCCGGGCCGCCGGCGTCGGAAGCCGAAAGGGGGACCGGAATTTCCGGTCCCGTTAGAGAAAACAGGCCGGCCAGCTGGCCGGCCGGATATCTTTAAAACCGGGGGAATTAATCCCCCGACCACCTAATATAAAACCCCCCTCTTTAAGAGTGGGGCGGTTCTTTGAAGGGAGGGGGGCAGCCGGCCCCCCGGATCCGCACCAGCAGGCCCCCCACGTGGGGGGGGGGGGGCGCTTTTATAAAATAACGGCGCGGCATAGCCGCGCCGCCTTTTGAAAACCGCGGGGGTTTGATCCCCCCCCCGCGCGACCTCCTTGCGGCGACAAGCCGCCCCACGGGCGGCCCCTCGCGGCGCCGGGCCGCCGCGGCCCGCCGCGCCGCCGCGCCGCCTCGGCGCACCGCCGCCTCCGCCGCGCCGCCTCCGCGCGCCGCCCAGGGGGGGGGGGGGGTCGGCCCGGGTCGGCCCGGACCCGGACCCCCCCGTTTCGAACCAGAATTGGTTTTTGGCCCATAACTTGAGCCTCGGACCTCCGATCGACGAACCGTCAGCGGCAACGCGATCCTTGGATCGAGACGGTCGTTTCGGTATATCGCACTCAAAGTTTCGGGTTACTTTGAGTTCGGCCGGGTTGGTTCGTTCACGAAACCAACCGGGCCTTCGGAGCGGAAACGCTCATATCTTGAGCTACGAACGTCCGATTGACGCGCCGTCAGTCGCGTTGTGTTCTTCTTAGTGAGACAGATCTTTTGGAATACTCCGCCCGAGGTTTGGACACAGGTGGAGTACGGCCGGGTTGGTTCGTTCACGAAACCAACCGGGCCCTCGGAGCGGAAACCCTCATATCTTGAGTTCCGGACGTCCGATTGACGTGCCGTCGATTTTGATGGAATCCTCTAAGTGAGACGGATCTTTTGGCATACTCCGCCCGAGGTTTGGACTCAGGTGGAGTACGGTCGGGTTGGTTTTTGCCTTAAAAACCAACCGGGCCCCGGGAACGAAAATGCCAATAACTCTCAGACCGGACGTCCGATCGACGCGCCGTCTGTTGCGTTGAGTTCCTGTTGACGATACGGAACTTTTGGATACATCAACTCTGGTCTTTGTGACAGTTGATGTATCAGCCTCTCGGCTCGTGGAGCGGACCCTCCGAACGAGCTTGCTGTGTGCGGGAACCCTAGTGCTGGCTGCGACTGTTACTGTGACGACTACTACTACTGCTACTGTGACTGCGACGACGACAGTACAGAGATCCTATGTGGATTCGACGACGACGACTACAACACTCAACGATCCTACGTGGAACAGTGCTACCGAACCTGTGTGAGCTGAATCTTCTGTTTACCTTGGGCGGTGTAGCGCTTGGGTGTAGCGGCGGACCCGTGGTACTTGACAGTGGTGGTGCGCTTGGATGCAGCAGCAGACCCTTGGCGGTGGAGCGCTTGGTTGTAGCGGCGGACCCGCGATACTCTACGGAGTGTGTGCGCTTGGTTGTAGCGACAGACCCGCGACGGTGGAGACGTGCGTGCGGAGTACGGAGACCGTGTAGATGACTGAGACCTGACGACTGCTTGACCAACTCGACTTGGAGTGAGTCGACTAGCCCAGTGGACGGAGCGCCCGGTATTTGGCGGCAGACCCACGGCGGACGGAGCGCCTGGTAGTTGGCAGCAAACCCGCGGTACTCGACAGGAGGAGTACCTCAGTAGGCTATTTGGGTGAGCGCCCGGTATTTGGCAGCAGACCCTCAGCGGACGGAGCGCCCGGTAGTTGGCAGCAGACCCGCGGTACTCGACAGGAGGAGTACTTCAGCAGTCTTAGGTTAGTGAGCAGTACCTCGGAGTCGTGACAGGACTACTGCACACTTCAGAGACGGGGCTCTTCAGCAGCTACGGTTTCGATAATAAAAATCCTGGTTTGAGCTGAGTCAATGATCTTTGTGTTTCCTCATGATTGAGATGGACCGCTTGATAACTTAGGTATATGTATGGGCATATACCTGGGTAATAGTTATCCGTTGATTTCATAAACTTGTTATAAACCGTGTGGACTTGTACTGTTATCCTATGTGGATTTTACTGTTTACTCTTCTTTGTGGATTGGATTGTTCTTGGGCTCGTGTTGGAGCCGAACGGAAATTGGTGACATAGGTATATGTATGGGCATATACCTAATCAATACTGGATGTTACTTCGTGATTGTTACTTTTCTTCGTGGTTTATCCTTTGTGGATTTGAGAGACCTTCAGGGGTCTCGGGGTCCCTACTGAGTAGCTTATACTCACCCCTGCACGGGCTTTGCCCGCACTTCGTTGTGTTGGTTGCAGACGACGGACAGCGCTGACTGTGGATGAGGCTTTCGGAGTAGGTCGGTACCCGGAGGAGGACCACTGAGCGGGACGTGCTCGGAGCGGACAGTTGGACCCGAGGAGTTGTGAGCTATCTGTACTTACCCTTCAGGTAGGATCCGTGGTGGATGATCCAGGAGCTGAGCCATCTGTACCAACCCTTCAGGTAGGAATCGAGGAGGACGTCCCAGGAGCCGCTTGTACTTTCAGTTGCTGTTTTCCTTTTCGAGTTGTACTTTACTTTCAGTTGGGCTTGTATTCCGGCCCCCTTTTTTTTCTGCACTTGTAGTTACTTTCCGCTTGCTGACTCTGTGGTGGTTGTTACTTTTTTAAGGCAATGCCTTCCCTTTTTACTGGGATTTTACGCCTTGGTGCTAGTCGCCAGCCCCTAGCCTATGGAAGGCGGGCTTGGGGTAGTCACGGCACGGGCCCCGAGGGCGGGTCGTGACAAATTGGTATCAGAGGAGTTCGGTTCTACCGCAAACTCTGATCTTTTCTATGTAAAGCAATAATGTTTAGCGTATTGAGTGTGGTTATCAGTCCAGGGAGTCCAGTGTTGGTGCGGCGGCCGACGTATCCAGACACCAGGACCCTGACTTCTGATTTCCGACTTAATGCACGAAAACATTGATTGCGTGTGTGTTTCCCAAAAGGTTTAAAGTCAGATCAAACCAGGTCAGCTCACCAGGTATAAATCGTTGACCGTGACACAACTGTTCAGGATGTCACCATGCAGGTAGTTAGCTGGAGTTACGAGAGAGTTCTCGATGATGGCCCACCGAGCAGCGAGACTCCGGTGCAGGGATCTTTTTCAGTGTTGGCACCATCGGGTGGTGTACCAGCAGCACCACCACCCGTTAGGCAGAGGATGCCACTAGCTGACGATGCACGCTAGCAGAGCGCGATGCACGAGTTCCAGCAGTAGAGGCCTCTGAGGATACGAGGCGAGACAGATTTCCCAGGCAGCAGTGGACTGGATGGAGGCAGTTGCTAGAGTTCTACGCCTAGCTTGGATACTAGTAGAGCGGATGATGATCTTAGCTCCTGGTGTTTCCAGTGAGAGACCATGAGGTTGGTCCTTGTAGTAATGAGGCTTTGGTACGAGAACCGATACCTGGGATAGTACCTACGGGTAGTGCGCCAGCTATGTCACTACCTGTTGGTCAGTAGACACTACCGGCGGTACCGGTAGCAGAGATTCACAGGCTTAGTGCCTTACATATGTTTTAGTACCAGATATCCCTCAAGTTTCGAGGTGAGCCTGACTCGTAGGCGGCTGAGGACTGGCTTGAGGAGGTGGTTGTGAGTTTTCTGGAGCTAATACAGCTTCGACAGTACGACATGTCGGAAGCAGAGCACTCAACGTAGCTTACCAATCAATCTTGGTACTCGTTGGTTACGTTGTGATCAGTTCTTTAGACTCGAACTTCTGAGCGAAGTGTGTCTAAAGGACATACGAACCATTACTTTTCTTCTATGCATTTCTACCTATGCTAGGATGCTAGAGAGAACCTTTGTGGTTGTGAATGTTAGCAGTGAAAGGCAGGAAACTAGCGCCAGTCTCAGAGACTCGGGCGTGTAAAATGTTTCAGGAGGAGGAAGAGTTAAGGACATATGAATCTGCAGGGTAGCAGACGTGGAAGCGGAGCTTAGAGAGCAGCATGTGGTGGTGTACATTTCGACATGTTACGACCACCCGACTTAGTAGTCCCCGCCAGGCTCAGGGAGCAGGAGGGCTGGGGAGGAGAGTAGCTGCATTGCGGTCAAGGAGTGTGACCCAGGAGCTCTAAGAATGATTCGGGGTACGAATTATGTCTACTACGAGCTGCCATATCTATAGACATAGGAACCAATCATTCTACCCTTCCACGAATCATGTCCCAGACCTAGAGGTTCCGGGTAAGCCGTAGACTTGACCCTCACGTCTGGAGATACCTTTGGGAGGAGACTCGATAATCACACTTACGCCGACGGTGTGATTTGACCTCGAGGCGAGAGTTTCGGTTGGAATCTCTTGGTGGCAGCGTAGAGGCCTTACGACGTTGATCTGGGTATGATTCACAAATCATACCCCGGTTGACTGTTTTAGGCAAACGTCGGAATGGGTTTTCCTTGGTCGGCGAAAAGGAAACCCTGGGCAGCACATGTTAAACTCAGGCATAAGAGGGTGTGACCGATCACTCTTGAGTTGGTCAACCCTACCCTTGTGGCAGCAGGAGTTTTGAGTTTCAGTTCTAACCTAAAAAGGGAAACCTCTTGAGTTCGAGGGTGACGAACACGTTCTTATACGGTCTCACCCCGATGAGGTTTCGGAGATGTGGCCGAGGCGGCATGTTATCTCCGAAGTTCGATGGACCCTTTTGATCTTCAGCCGGGTAGGAGAGGAGGTTTACCGCTTGACCCTACCACCTCAGTCGCACCGGGTGCATAATGTCCACCACGTGTCTCAGCTGTGGAGATACGTGTATGTTTCTTCACACGTCATCGACCCCGGGGAGTTGGACGTCGATGACAGGGCGACAAGCACAGAGGTTCTAGTAGAGATCAAGGTTCGACAGGAGCAGGTTCTACGTGAACGGTTGCTTCCTCTGGGGTGCTTCTCGGGTAGCACGAGATCTTCAGGTGAGCATATGGGAGCGTAAAGCTCAGTTGCGTGCTCAGTACTACCTTGTTTCCCTTAAGTGTGAGTTGAAGCTTTACGGGGACGTAAAGCCCTGAGGTGGGAGTAATGTAAAGACCCGTAAAATTCAAGGGAAATTTTTTTCTTAATTTTCTTTAGAATTTTACAAGAGCGCGGTTTCAGACGGCACCTGATTCCGAGGCCCGGAGTGCCCGGAATCAATTTCCGAAGTTTGGCTCGGGTACGTTCAGTGAACGAACGAGCGGGAATTCCTAACTTTTGATCCGGTGCTCGGAATTGAAATCCGAGGACACCGATGAACTCGTAGCGCCGATTTTCGCTTAAGGAGACCTTTCCCGAAGTTGCGTTTACACGAGGGGAGTTGTAAAAATAAAATTGTGAATGTTAAAATAAAAATTTAACTTCAATTTTTATTTTTATCTTCCTTAAGTGTTTTTATCCTTGGGGTGGAAATTGGGTGACAACCCAACTTCCCTTGGGAGGTTAAGTGGGTGGTGGGGCCCACACGAACCCCACCCCTTCATATCCTCTAACCCCCCCAACTCACAATTAATGATGTAAACTTAGGTTATAACTTATGTCATTAATAAGTGAGTTTAATTTAAGTTTTGAAATTCAAACTCTTGAATTTCAAAAGACTTAAGTTGTGTTGTGTTAAGTTGTAAGGTCATGCTTTAATTTTAATAAACTTAAGTTATAACTTAAGTTTTAATTGTGGGGAATTAAATGAAGAGGTTTGAATTTCAAACCTTTGAAATTCCAAACCCTTCTATTTAATTCAGTTTTTAGTTTCCTTTGCGGGTTGGCGTTTGCTGTGCGGAGAGGAAAAGAGGGAGGCTTCTTGTGAGTTCTTCCTCCACGACGAAGAACGCGGCGTCCTTCTTCCACGACGTCGGACTGCAACGCGTTGGATTTCCTCCACGACGCCACAACGCATCCTCTCCGCGACGTGCTTTCAGCGGCGAACCTACGTCCGACGCCGCAACGCACTTTCCGCGACGTGCCTCTCGCGGCGAACCCACGTCCGTCTACCGCGACGCCATAACCGCGATGCCGACGACGTCTTCTTCCGTGACGTCCGACCTCCGCGACGCTCGTCCTTCGCGGATCGTTGATGAGCTCCGCGAGCTTTCTTCGAGGTAGGGGTTGTTGAATATTGTTAATTTATTCCATTTCTTGCTCGTGGATCGCATGTCTACGTGAGGATTTTGAATATTTTATATAAGTGTTTTTGTTAACGCGAGGGGGGCCAGACCACACGAATACGGCCGAAACCCCCTCCATCGTTCTTGTTTATATTTGCGGATGGAAGCAAGTGGCGTGGTGCCGTCGCACCACGCGGATGATCGTACTTTATTTTACGCGGCGCCGTCGCGCCACGCCGAGGTAGAATCTTCAAGAACGCGACGCCGTCGCGCCGCGTTGAAAGGAATCAAGGCACGACGAAAGGGGCGCGGTGCCGTCGCACCGCGCCGGACGACGAACACCGCGGCCGGTTCCGGGCCGCGGCGGGACGAGGAGACCGCGGCCGGTTCCGGGCCGCGGCGGAAGAGAAGACCGGCGGCCGGGCCGCCGGCGTCGGAAGCCGAAAGGGGGACCGGAATTTCCGGTCCCGTTAGAGAAAACAGGCCGGCCAGCTGGCCGGCTGGATATCTTTAAAACCGGGGGAATTAATCCCCCGGCCACCTAATATAAAACCCCCCTCTTTAAGAGGGGGGCGGTTCTTTGAAGGGAGGGGGGCAGCCGGCCCCCCGGATCCGCACCAGCAGGCCCCCCACGTGGGGGGGGGGGGCGCTTTTATAAAATAACGGCGCGGCATAGCCGCGCCGCCTTTTGAAAACCGCGGGGGTTTGATCCCCCCCCCCTCGCGCGACCTCCTTGCGGCGACAAGCCGCCCCACGGGCGGCCCCTCGCGGCGCCAGGCCGCCGCGGCCCGCCGCGCCGCCGCGCCGCCTCGGCGCACCGCCGCCTCCGCCGCGCCGCCTCCGCGCGCCGCCCAGGGGGGGGGGTCGGCCCGGGTCGGCCCGGACCCGGACCCCCCCGTTTCGAACCAGAATTGGTTTTTGGCCCATAACTTGAGCCTCGGACCTCCGATCGACGAACCGTCAGCGGCAACGCGATCCTTGGATCGAGACGGTCGTTTCGGTATATCGCACTCAAAGTTTCGGGTTACTTTGAGTTCGGCCGGGTTGGTTCGTTCACGAAACCAACCGGGCCTTCGGAGCGGAAACGCTCATATCTTGAGCTACGAACGTCCGATTGACGCGCCGTCAGTCGCGTTGTGTTCCTCTTAGTGAGACGGATCTTTTGGAATACTCCGCCCGAGGTTTGGACACAGGTGGAGTACGGCCGGGTTGGTTCGTTCACGAAACCAACCGGGCCCTCGGAGCGGAAACGCTCATATCTTGAGTTCCGGACGTCCGATTGACGTGCCGTCGATTTTGATGGAATCCTCTAAGTGAGACGGATCTTTTGGCATACTCCGCCCGAGGTTTGGACTCAGGTGGAGTACGGTCGGGTTGGTTTTTGCCTTAAAAACCAACCGGGCCCCGGGAACGAAAATGCCAATAACTCTCAGACCGGACGTCCGATCGACGCGCCGTCTGTTGCGTTGAGTTCCTGTTGACGATACGGAACTTTTGGATACATCAACTCTGGTCTTTGTGACAGTTGATGTATCAGCCTCTCGGCTCGTGGAGCGGACCCTCCGAACGAGCTTGCTGTGTGCGGGAACCCTAGTGCTGGCTGCGACTGTTACTGTGACGACTACTACTACTGCTACTGTGACTGCGACGACGACAGTACAGAGATCCTATGTGGATTCGACGACGACGACTACAGCACTCAACGATCCTACGTGGAACAGTGCTACCGAACCTGTGTGAGCTGAATCTTCTGTTTACCTTGGGCGGTGTAGCGCTTGGGTGTAGCGGCGGACCCGTGGTACTTGACAGTGGTGGTGCGCTTGGATGCAGCAGCAGACCCTTGGCGGTGGAGCGCTTGGTTGTAGCGGCGGACCCGCGATACTCTACGGAGTGTGTGCGCTTGGTTGTAGCGACAGACCCGCGACGGTGGAGACGTGCGTGCGGAGTACGGAGACCGTGTAGATGACTGAGACCTGACGACTGCTTGACCAACTCGACTTGGAGTGAGTCGACTAGCCCAGTGGACGGAGCGCCCGGTATTTGGCGGCAGACCCACGGCGGACGGAGCGCCTGGTAGTTGGCAGCAAACCCGCGGTACTCGACAGGAGGAGTACCTCAGTAGGCTATTTGGGTGAGCGCCCGGTATTTGGCAGCAGACCCTCAGCGGACGGAGCGCCCGGTAGTTGGCAGCAGACCCGCGGTACTCGACAGGAGGAGTACTTCAGCAGTCTTAGGTTAGTGAGCAGTACCTCGGAGTCGTGACAGGACTACTGCACACTTCAGAGACGGGGCTCTTCAGCAGCTACAGTTTCGATAATAAAAATCCTGGTTTGAGCTGAGTCAATGATCTTTGTGTTTCCTCATGATTGAGATGGACCGCTTGATAACTTAGGTATATGTATGGGCATATACCTGGGTAATAGTTATCCGTTGATTTCATAAACTTGTTATAAACTGTGTGGACTTGTACTGTTATCCTATGTGGATTTTACTGTTTACTCTTCTTTGTGGATTGGATTGTTCTTGGGCTCGTGTTGGAGCCGAACGGAAATTGGTGACATAGGTATATGTATGGGCATATACCTAATCAATACTGGATGTTACTTCGTGATTGTTACTTTTCTTCGTGGTTTATCCTTTGTGGATTTGAGAGACCTTCAGGGGTCTCGGGGTCCCTACTGAGTAGCTTATACTCACCCCTGCACGGGCTTTGCCCGCACTTCGTTGTGTTGGTTGCAGACGACGGACAGCGCTGACTGTGGATGAGGCTTTCAGAGTAGGTCGGTACCCGGAGGAGGACCACTGAGCGGGACGTGCTCGGAGCGGACAGTTGGACCCGAGGAGTTGTGAGCTATCTGTACTTACCCTTCAGGTAGGATCCGTGGTGGATGATCCAGGAGATGAGCCATCTGTACCTACCCTTCAGGTAGGAATCGAGGAGGACGTCCCAGGAGCCGCTTGTACTTTCAGTTGCTGTTTTCCTTTTCGAGTTGTACTTTACTTTCAGTTGGGCTTGTATTCCGGCCCCCTTTTTTTTCTGCACTTGTAGTTACTTTCCGCTTGCTGACTCTGTGGTGGTTGTTACTTTTTTAAGGCAATGCCTTCCCTTTTTACTGGGATTTTACGCCTTGGTGCTAGTCGCCAGCCCCTAGCCTATGGAAGGCGGGCTTGGGGTAGTCACGGCACGGGCCCCGAGGGCGGGTCGTGACAGAGATGGTGTTCCATCATCTTTTGGCTTCCATCGGGAGGTTCCACATTTGATATAATCATTTATCTCTGCAGTTTCCTCCTAAAATAAGCTGCAATCATTCAGGAAAACATTAATTTTTTTTTGAGAATCCACGTTCATCAACTAACTTCCATGCCATATAGTGGTTTGAGGGAATATCTGCATCATCTGGAATTAAGTCCTTCAAGAAGGTAAGAATGTAATCAATTGTAGTATTTGAAATCCCATACATAGTTTTCCCATGAAACAATCGGATTAAAAATTCCAACTTTTTCATTTTACCACATTGCTGATATACTGGAGTCGTCGTAGCATCATTCAATTTTTTCACCCTATCAACATCATCATTTTCATTGGACGCATCATGTGTGCTTGTATCAAAATCTTATTGGATGGACATCCTTTCCTTCTTAGGATTCCAAATAAATGGAAACTGATCATATATAAAACTCTCCAATTGAGTCCTATCATTTGGATCATCAACATTTTGAGATTACATTTTCTCTCCATTGTGATACCACACATAATAGTTTGTTTGGAAACCATATTTGGTTATATGATAGCTAACTGCTTCACGAATCAACCAAGGTCTTACAACATAATTAACACATGGGCAGTGTATGCGACCACTATCTGAAGCCTTGTCAAATCAAAAATCTAGAAAGCTGTTCAAATTATTTTTGAAAATCGTTTGAAATCCGATCAGTTTCGTACATCCAACATCTGTCGATTCTGTAAAAAAATTGCAATAAGTCATTTCAAATCAATTCAATAATATTGAAGTTTAATCAAAAAAATATTTAGGTAAATGACAATTGTTTACTTTATATAAATGCATAACTGACACATTACACTAAATGAGAATCATATTAAGAAATACAAAAAAATACAGTCTATATAAGAAAATAAGATACAGAATTTCTAATGCCTATATTCAAGGATTTACTAGTAATATATTGGAAGTGGATCAAGGAATAACTAATCCTTAAGGATATCTTTGGGAGTACATGAGTTTTATACTTTAACTTCTTCAGGGAGATCAGGATGAGGAGTAGGATGAGGATCAGGGGAGTGGCGGGACTGTCCAAGGGGGTTGCGGGGTGTCCAAGGGGGTTCGGGGTGTCTAGGGTGGTGGTGGGGCCGTCTAGGGGGTCGGAGGTGTCCAGGGGGTGGGGGCTGTCTAGGGGGGTCGGGGTGTCCAGGTGGGAGGGCTGTCCGCAGGGGTGGTTAGGCTGTCCAAGGTGGTAGGGGGAGTCCAAGGGTGTGGGAAGGCTGTCCAAGGAGGTGAGTGGGGTGTCCAGGGGGTGGGTGGGGCTGTCCGGGGGGTACGGGATGTCCAGGGGGTCGGAGGGCTACCCATGGG
The DNA here is from genome assembly GCA_963277665.1 of Viscum album. Lineage (NCBI taxonomy): Eukaryota > Viridiplantae > Streptophyta > Magnoliopsida > Santalales > Viscaceae > Viscum > Viscum album. The sequence continues at coordinate 679,133,793 of OY728139.1, read as the reverse complement.
TGTGGCGGGGCTGTCTAGGGGTTCCGGGGTGTCTAGGGGGGTGGGTGGGCTGTTCATGGGGTGGGCGAGCTGTCCACGGGGGGTGGTCGGGCTGTCCACGAGGGTGGCGGCACTGTCCAGTGGGGTCGGGGGTGTCAAGGGGGTGGGGGGGGATTTCCAAGGGGTGGGGGCATCTGGGGGGATGGGGGGTGTCCGGGGGGTGGTGGGCGGGTGTCCCAGGGGTGGGGTGGGTGGGCTGTCAACAAGGGCGAGGGGCTATCCAGGGGGTATGGGATGTCCAAGGGGGATTGTCAAACCTTTAATAGATGAGTTCTTTTGAAATAGCATAGATTCTCTTATTGGCATGTCAGCATTAACCAAACATAATTTCCTACAACCACAGACCACTTTGATAAATCTAGATAAATCAGGGAATTAAATCGTAATTATTGAATTCTGTTTTTTTAATATATTGATATTAAAACATTATACTTATTTTATAGTAATGAAATGCCTCAGAAGTATTATTACCTATGGGTATATCACACACTCAAATCCTTAGAATATTTTTGGGGATCATTACAACCTATAAACATGTTTTATCATCATCATTGTCTGAATGAATAGGATTCCTAACTAAAATAATCACGAGCTATAATAAAATATTTTAACAATATTATATTGATTTTTTTTGGTTATGATCCCTCAAATGAAAGGATTCACTATTAAACATTCTATAGAAAATTCCCTATATTATAATTGACGTGTTCTTCATTTACTAGGGAGGATAACTCATCCCAAGGCGCACACTCAACTCACTATTGAAGTTGAGTTTCAGATGTAGCCAAAAAATACATTTACCAGGCACCAAAATGAATATATAGGAGAATGAAACAACTTGAAATTATGTTAAAATAGATTTAAGTTAGATGTATGTGTGATAATATTTCTAGTCACAATCACACACTTCATTGGAAATAGAAATATTATCTAAAAAATAAATTAATTATTGGTGTTAAATGACATGGTCCTTTTGTAATGTAATCCCCCCTATACCAGAAAAACTATGTATTATCTATACATTTAGGTCTTTATAAATTATAAATAACCCATGAATTTCATTTTACATCTCACATATAAAAACTCTCTACCAAACAAATATAATTCATTTCAGTAGTTTAACAACATGATAGGTTCCACATGAACAAATGTGTTTTAGCTCTATATTTCACTATCATAGTTTCACACCAATTAGTACATTCTATTGGATCATCATCCCTATGAAGCCAAGTATATAATATCCCATACAAGTAATTTTCTCTAGAGTTTGATTAACTCTTATGACTATTAATGTAGCTAATGACTTATTGATTCATCGATCAATGATTAATAATAAGGTTCATGTAACCTTCTATGTTCTCAACCATTCCCTAGGAATGTATAAGTCACAAAATCAATGAATTCCCTGAAGCTATAACCCTTATGTAGTTTCAATTTATAAAATGAGGACCCATAAATCATTGGTGTCATTTTAGAAAAAAGAACTCCCACATGGTATGAATGGTATCATAATGACACCTATATGTTGAAAATATTCATATAGAATTAGAAATAATTTTATGTTTTTAGGTTGATAAAACTACCTATAGAATAATTTAATCATACCATAAATGAAGGTCAAAACAATGAATGCCACGTTATGGTTTTATTTAATACATTACTCAAACTCAACATTTACTTATACACAACTCAAAGAAATTTGTTAAAAACAACAATTTCCAAATATTAGTCATTGATTCACTATCAAATATTGCGAATCTTAAATTTTTTTAAAATCCCTAAAATAGGAAAAAATGATGCGATCTTTCGAGATATTGAAATAATTGTGGAAATCGGAGGAAGAGAGTTTTTATTTGGGAAGAGGTTTAAATAATCTAACATGTATGATGGAGTTGTAACCGATCGGATGAATGAATTCGGGTTAGGGTTCACTGGGCGCCGCGGCTTCGGAAAATTGGGGAATGCTGTTTCGTGCGGGGGGCCTCTGGAATTGGATGTATTTGAGGAGAACATTCCCAAAGGTTTGTAAAAACCATTGGAAAACATGAATTGTCCCAATGGTTTGTAAAAACCATTGGGAAAAGATAAAAAAACATAGGCTTTCCCAACGGTTTGAAGAAACCGTTGGGAAAGCCTTCACAAAACCATTGTTTACCAACAGTTTGTTAAAACCGTTGGTAAAAAAACTTATACCAAAGATTCCGAAGAACCATTGGTATATAAGTGTTGGGAAAAACCTGCTTTCCTGTAGTGTATTAATATTAACATTAATATTAAAATATAATATAAAAAATATTTTAATATTTTAATATTATATTTTTCTTTCATTTCTAGTTATCTTTATCTAAATTTACTACTAACAACAAACATATTTTGAATACCAACTAGATACAATTATATCTAATGACCACATTTTTATTGACCATATCTCCAATGACCATATTTCTAATGAAAATATTTATAATGGTGAGGTTTTTTTCCTATATATAGGCCTGCTATAATCATGCATTGCATTCTCACATCTTATTTCAAACATATCATTTTCGTAGTATTCATTTTATATCTCATAATATGAAATCTCTATTCGTGTCATTCTTCAACATTTGATGTTTTATTTGGTTACTGGTGATCCTCAAGAGAGAAGATGATCCATGATATCTCCTAGTGTTGAAGATTTTATTCCTCTCTATTTATGATACTATTTTTATTTATGCACTTTCAAATGTTGTGATAATCAATGGTGAGTATTAAATAGTTTCATGTGCTATTGTTATAGAATTTTACTATGAAAGAATAATGTATTGTTAATTTAATTACTAATCTATATGGCTTATAACAAAATCTATTTCAATTAATTTTATAAATAAAAAAATTTAGTTTTGATTATTTAACATATATTTGATGGAATTAATATAATTCATAACATCTGAGGGTATTTTGTAAATATTAGATAATTAATTTCATCTCTAAACCATTGAAATGGTCTCCTAATTTTAATTTATCTCCCGAACATAATAATCTTCTCTGAACTACTCAGATCAACTCTTTCTTCTAGTACATAAACATCAAGTAATCTGACTTATGGATCTGGTAATTCAAGTGATCCCACTATAGATTCACCCCTCCTAATATTTTTGATAAATTTGATTGTCTTACCCATTGAATTTTTGTTCTTTCACCACTCACATTGGATTTATTTGGAAATTGTAAACTTTTGGTAAAATTATCTTATTAACCTGGACTTCAATAGTTGATTACCCTTTAAATATTTTCCTAATAAAGTTTTAATCCTTCCATAGAAAATTTTTATTGAAGAAAAACCATTTGTCATGCTGAATGTTTTTCTTTAATTATCCAATAATAGATATACAATATCTTCATCCCTATAAAAAAGGAAAAAACCAAACATTGTATTTTTCATCCATTTCACCTTGATATTTAATATCAGTAAATACAAAGGATAACATATTGATGATTCTAGGAATTTGAAATTCTAATTATTTTTTGGTCCCTAAGTCCTCTAGAACATCCTTCCAAACTATTGATGTTGGACTTCTATTGTTGAGATGTCTTTTTCTATTGAGTACCTCTTTTTAAATCAGCTATCTTATTCCTAAGTGAAACCTTAAACTTCTAGATTTATCTATAAAATTATTGTATATTCATTAAACTACACTATTATATTGTAGAGTTATGGAATCTATCTTATCATTCCTTATTTTATTCTTTTGAAAGAAGTTCCAAAAGCTATTTAAAGTGTACTCAACATCATTTTCTGTCCATATGCACTTCAACTTCTGGTTTCATTCCCTTTCCTCCAAAGCCTTCCATTGAGTAAAATCATTAAATGTATTTGAATTTTACTTTAATAATTAAGTCCATATTTTCCAATTAGAATCATCTATGAAATTAATTAACTAGATAGAACAACATTTGGATAGAATAGGGGAAGCTACCAAACATATGAATGTACAAGATACAACTTTTGAATCTTAGGATTTTTTCCGTCCATGTTAAGAGACACCAATTTCTGCTTTCCTAGAATAAAAAATTCTCAAATTAATGTTTTTATGTGATTATGAGTCATTATTCCCTTATTCTTAAGAACATTTATATTCTTCACAGTAAGGAAACCAAACCTAATGTTCCAAAACTACTGGATCCTCAGAATTTATACTTATAGTAGTTATAATCCCATAAAAAACATATAAAACTAGAGATTAAAAACCTTTACTTCCCATGAAACCATCATAGATACCCATGTAACATTTTATACCCCACATTAAAAACAAGTTCAGTAGATTGCTTCATCATGTTTTCAAATGGAAATAATCTTTTAATGTAATCCATATATGTGGAAAACTTCTACTAACTTCAATAATTACCTATTATACTTGTAGATGTTGAATTATACTTATCTAACAATTTCATGGTAATTATCATCTTCTAGATAAAAACTCAAAACCCTCTTAGATACATAGAAGAATATGAATCTTTGATCACCATTTGGATAAAAATATTCTCTAGAGTCAGTCACCCAAAGTTTTACTAGATTATTCATAGTCAACAAGTAATTATCAATTCATTATTATAAACTAATACAATTTTACCTATTGTAAGATATTTTTTTTCCATTATCATCCTTTTGAAATTTGAAATTATTTTTTATATTTCATTTATTCTCATAACTCCAACATAAGTAACCTGGGCCAGATGACTTCCTTAAACCCATTTCATGTGAATTATCTTATAATCTTTTATTTTTATAATTATGATTGAATGACCATTTTATTTTCTTTTGTATTAAGAAGACTACCAGATGCTTTTTAAACATCAGTCATCCTGACATCCTCATTCAAGATCAAAATAACAATATTATCAAACAGCAACTCAATTTTCTACTAGATTTACAAATCATAGTATCCATAGCTTCCTATCTCTATATAAGAAATTATAGAAGAAAAATCACTGATATATCATCAGATAGTGTAACCTTTACTTCTTCATGCTATATATGGATGTCATTAGTGTTATTTACATGATCTACCACCAGTATACCTTCTAAAATCCTTAAAAGGAAAACAATCACCACATGAAAACCCATTTAAGAGTTGTTGGATTTTCATATATATATATATATATATATCAACCAGAGCCTCTATAACATCCATTGTAGATTTATTCTCTCGGATGATGATTGAATCATTTCACATAAGATATATTTTCACTATAGTCGAATTATTTATATATAGATTTTCTCATTCTTCCATTACAATATGTATGTCTTAACACCATTAAATGGTATTTTTATAACTTTTTGGATAATATAATTTTCAATATTTATCCTCCAAAATCCAAATATACATTCCATAAAATTTATTAATCAATATTTTTCCTTCATATGATGATATCCACATGTTTTTTCCATTATGGTGAACATCATTTCTCTAATAACCGTTGTTGGTAAGTGAAAGCCGACCACATAAGAATCCAATTAATAAACTAGAATTTCAACACATAAAACCACTATATGTTTACATATAGTAACTATATTGAAAAAACAACCCTCATAATATTCCCTTCCTCCATGAATAAATGTATAATAATTTGGAAGTCATTGAACCTAACTTAATAATTTTTTTTATCTTTCACACATCTTATCATATATTCACAAATATGAAAATTAATATACTTTCCACAAAAAATAACATGTGAAACATAAAAAAATAGATCATGGGGAAAAAGAACACATAATATTAACAGGCTTCAAAAAAGTTGTTATATATACAAAGGAGAAACAATAATATTTTCTTTTACATTCACTAAAAGATCAATATTACACTTTAATTGATATGTTCAATAAATAAGAGTCATTAAAAATTATTCAACACATTTTAATCCTCATATTCATTATTATCTTTAACCATGAACTATATAATAAATTAGTACATGTTTCCCATCAATACCCTCTCCCATTTATTGAAAACGCTGCTATAATATCCCATAATCATACGAGCATTAAAATTTCAATAGGATTTGGAATTTTCAAAATAGTGGCCAGGTTTTTTTGAGAAATGGAATTCAGAATCAATTTTCAAGAGACTGAAGAGATTCAAATAGGTCTTTTGGGATGATTTGATTCTCAGGGATCTTCTCGAGGACTCAGAGTAGCCTCCAAAGATTCTCGGTGGCTAAAAAATCCATAACTAAAATAGGGCCACCTACTAGATGGTAGGCACCACTAGCTAATCGGTGGACTCCAACAACTCACAGGTTGGATTTTTCGATGGGTAAATTACATTATCCCCCTCATGTTTAATATGGTAGAATCCCCTAATCCTAATTTTTCCCTTTCATGGTAGTGGTTTTCCTCCCACTTCATTCCTTTCTTTAAGCCCCTTCAAGGGCATGTCCTTTTTGGATTTCATCGATAATTTGAATTATGCCCCTCCATTTGATGATCTCTTATATCTCTTTTTCCATTGATTTTTTTAATTTTGATATCTCTATATTAGTTTTTCATTGGTTTTTCCATTTGATCATTTTATAATCACTCGTTAATAAAGAGGATTTCATGCATCTTGTGATGAGGGTGTGTCGAGGATCCATATGAACTCGATTGTTTGGTAATCCAATTTCATCCCTCATTTATTACGACATTAACTTCATGTAGGGGAATGTAAAGGATATGGTCCCTTGGGGTGCCATTGGATGTGGTTCTAGCATGGTGATGACTTTCAGTGAGTAATCTAGAAAAATTCCATTTTGAATTTGAACTAATTAATTTATTATAATTTCTACATTTAATTAATTATTGATGTTTATCTTGATTTAGGAGCTTGGGACATTAACAGTTTCTTTATTGATCATGGATGAGGTTTTATATCATAATTAACTACCACCAACCCCTATAACTAGATAGGAAAATCAAAAAATTAGGTAGGTGATATCACGTACACTCCCTATGGTTTACACATTTGATCATATACACTGTGGAAGGTGGCATGACCATCATAATGTGATCATATATTCAATTAAAAGAAAAATTAAATAACTAAAATAATTTATAAATTAATAATTAGTTAAATTTTAAAGTCTAATTAAATGAAATTGAAATGGGTGTAATACACATGGTGTCTAGGTCCACTACAAGCCCTTGGACACTAGCTGTATACCTCAACCACCGATGGTCGAATGCTTGAATGATTAATCCATGGTTTGTTGAAATGATTCGACCCTTTGGTAAATGGTTATAATTTTATGGAAGACCATATTCTATGGATGATGATTTGGGGTGAGGATCACACTGTTGACACCTTGAGAAAAGAGATAGGTCATATTAAATATCTTTAGAATTGATAATGTGATATACCATGAATACCTAATGAGCTCTCACTATCCTAATGATTATGTTGAGTGATGTAGTATTACTGAGGATTCAAGTGTTAAAAAAAGTCCTAGATCAAGATTAAGTACACATTTGAGGGCTCCTCTACTATGCTATGGGGAAAGGGGACCCCACTGGGTTTCTCGTTGATTGAGAAACACTAAAAAGGGGTGTATGGACTAGGTAGAGATGGTATCAGGTGTCTATATATAATCTATAATGAACATGAATTAATATTGTTCTATATTATTTTTTGATGGTTTTATGCATTCATCAAACCTTTAATTTCATTTATGGATTCATGTATTTATTTTGGATTCAGTTATGGTTCCCAAATGTTCTTCATGGAACCAAAACTGTGGGTCTGATATGACATCAATATGGTGGATTCATATAGGTGTTTACTGGGAACCATATTTAGGATTTATATGATGTGTTTGTGAGACACATTGGATGTGATGATATCACTATTGATAGTTGGGAGTTATCCTATTATTTTATTGTTGATCCATGTAATGAATTCTTAGGATACCATGATTCAACCTCAGGTCTTTTTGGGATTCCCATGATGTCATAGATCTGTAGGAATCCTAGTGTGACTATTATCTATATAAATAGTATTAAGGGATTATTTTTATTATGATTATTATTGTTATTATAATATGCCTTTCTCATCTCTATGATCTGACTAGTTAATAATGATCATATTAATTATTTTAGATCAGGATTCTCTAGATGCTTTGGATCTAGAAATTTGTCATGGTGATTGGGGGGGGGGGGTGGAGTTGATTCAACGACTTCCTGTGATTCCATGAATCATCCATGATCCATTCGTTATACTTGAATATTAGATAAATTTATTAGATTACTAGTATTTGTTAATTGAGACATTCATCATTAGTTATTGGTCATTAATCGTAGGTATCAATGATGCTTGACTATACCAAGATCCATTTTTTATATGGTTTGAATGATATAATGACATTCTGAGAGACACCCTATCACAAGATGAAGTATGTATGGTTGATTAAAATCGTGATCCTGATGATCAAATGTGGTATGTATGGTACATGGATTGGTGTTCTCCACATGATGTACTCTGTGACATTCTGGCATCAGGAAGAAGCTGGTATGATAGGTTTATTTTATTTATCATTCTATAGTTTATTTATTTATATTTAACATGTCATAGGTAGAAATTGTTTCATATTCTTGTTGGTATGGTGCCACATTGGGTGTGACCTACTAGGTTTTATAATTACACCCTACTCGGACATCAATTACATAATGGTACCCGAGCTTCTTTCACATAGTAATGACTGGCACAGTTTCGAACTGAGGCCGAAAGATAACATGATCAGGATGATGTCTTGGATAACATTGGTGACAGGGATAGGGCGAGTCTCATTTTCATTATGGTTCCATCAACTTTTTTTCTTTTGTACTAGTATATATAAGTGACTACTCTAGTGGGAGATCATCTATTGTGTGCATTACATGGTTTTTTTTTCATTGTTTCATTTATTTTATTATCTTTTGTGCATATACCTTTTACTTCCTCCTAAAACTTATCATGATGGATAATAATTGGTTATTCTATATTCAGTTGTTCAATTGGATTCTAGTGTTATTTCATCCCCATGATACCTCATTAGAACAATGTTTCTAATTGGAAACCTCTAGAATTCAGTGAGGTACACCTAAGGTGTTGAGGAGAATTGGGTAAATATATTGGTCAACAGTCCTTCAAACAGGGACGTTACTATGTAGTACTAGTGATGTTTTATTTAATATTACTTTTTTGGAGTTAGTGAATTGGTGACATAGGAATATGATCATGAATGTGATGGAATCTAAAATAGTGCGACACAAACACATTTCCAGATGACATTCCATGTTATTTTGGGTATGTTATTGATGTTCTTGGCTTACAATGGTATGGTTATTATTATTTTTACCTAATAAATGAACAATATATTTTAGATTTTAGATTTATTATTTATAGATTTTGGATCTTCACTCTTTGGTAAGTGGCTTATTATTAGGTTTTCAACTCTTGTCCTATAGAGGAAAGTGGAGTATCATGCATAATATTAGGAATATAAGATCTAAAATATATAGGAACGTGATCTATATGACCTTCCGCCAGAAAAAACATACTTATGAAAGTTGGACCAATTATATAAATTTCCACTAATTAATTATATGGGGATATTTTGTATGATAATTAACCACAAATATGGGGTTTTCCCATGCATATTATAATTTAATTATACTTAACCAAGATTTTTTATTGCATTTTCCATTGGCAGGGATCCTCTAGGATAATTTCATTGCACTTGAGTGAACCTAGATGAGTTAAGGTTTTTATTGGGAAGTCCCATGTGTGGTTTCTCATGAGATTTAGTGACATGTCTATGGTGGTTTGGAATGCAATTTATGACACATATATGTGTTTTAAGACCATAGATTGAGTGTCTCAACATGAGTGTTCATGGTTTTTTCAATGTTGGAGCATGTCTGTCATATTCTGGTTCGAGACCTAGGATTGGGTAGTCGTTATATTGATGCAATGGTCGATGCAGGAACCTTGTAGATCTTGGAGTGAGTTGTGACCTCATGAGACTAGGCTTGTTAGGAAATTTGGGATACCTATATGAAATTAGTATTTGATTGGACCATAGTGATTTCATGTTTTGCACTAATTTAGGGAATCATATTTTAGAGGTTAGCCTAAACTTGTTCTACCTCTAGAGGATGTGATCAAGGTAGCATTATATTGTTGAGATCGATGAGTGAAGATGCAATCAATAATATTGTATAGGCATGCGATAATCACCAGGTCACTATTACATGTTTATCATTCTATTTATTATTATAGTTCAAGGGAATTAGGGGTCTATAATTTTTTATTGGGGAAATTGGACCCTAGTGCATGATGGAAGCATGTTTTTCTATCAATGTGGATAACTATGTAAGGGTTGCTTTTTGGGACATTAGGATTTTTCAGGGTTTGAGCACAGTTTTCCGAACCATATGATGCTTGAAAGTAACTATTTAGCTTCAATTTAGAGAGATATTTGCACTCACATGTTTGGTGAATAGTTTTTCTTACTGTGTGGAAAAACCATTCATGTTGTTCAGGTCATTAAAATTTTGTGATATTTCTAATTTTTCATATTGTTAAAAAATATTTCTCCTCTAATTCTCTTTCTATGTGTGACCTTATTTTCCCCAAGAATAAAATATCCTTCCTCTTCATTTTTGTTGTATTATATTTGGATCCTTGGTGATTTTTCTACACTTAAGAATCTTTCTTCAAGATTTATTCATCTTTCCCACTTCTTCTCCCTTGTTTTCCCTTTTCCATAGAAGATGAAAACAATAATTGGTGTTTTTGTCAATAAAAGAATGTTATTTGGGAATTAGGATTTTTTTTCTTGTGGTTTAGGTGTTTTTATAAAATTTTCCCAAATATAGTGGTTTCATTGAATGTGGAATGGTTGGAACCCATTTTCGAGGTAGGTGTCTCTATTCAAAGAAGATTTCCATGGGTAACATTTAATTCTTTATCTCCTGTTATTTTGTATCAAATCACCTTTTAATTTATTTATGGTTGATGTTTAGTCCATGTTTTATGTGATTAGTGGATTTCTTTTGAAATTTGACCTTTTATGGGGGTTTTCTAAAGGGGGATAGTTTTAATGCACCCCATGTGTTTCATAAAATGGTTTAAAGAAATTTTATGTTTTCAAATGTTTTTTTCAAAGGGTTTCTAAAAGTGTCTTATATAGTGTGGTTTCTTTCCTCGAAATAATCATGTTATTTTATTAAATTTTATTTTGAAATGGAACTTTTGATTCTGATATGTGTTGAAACAACTAGCACATGGATTAAATTGGGTGTAAGTGTGTGTTTTCCAATGCACCGAGAGATCCTTTAGAAGGAATAACAAAAGATATTTTATGATTTTTTTCAAAGGGACTCAGTGATCCTTTGGTTGGAAGACTGATAGTGCTTCCAACCTCTTTTCTTGGACACTGTGATAAGTCTTCTATGTTTTCCTAGGGAAGATCTTGAGTGCATTAAATATTTTTATATTTTCCTAATCTATGATCAAATTGTTTTTAGTCTATATCATACTACACCCCTATGGATAGAACCATGTTGTGTATTTCTTTTTTGAATATGATTTATATGAGTCTATACAATATTCAAGTGCCTTTTTTGGTAGAAATATCTATTCATATTACTATTTTCATTTATTTTTTTATATGTATATAACAATACTAATACTCAGTTCAATGCCATGTGTTGGTGTGTTGAGAAAGTTATGTTAGGTGGAATATTTATTTATTTTTATAATTGTTATATCCATTCTTTGAAACATGGATTATTTTTGGAAATGGATTGGTGTTTAACAAGGGAAAACTATTCAAGTGATAATTACTAAAAAGTGAACTTATCATTGAAAATGTGTTTCAAAATATATTAATTAGTTCAACGGTTAAAATCATTATATATATTTTTGGTTGTATCATACCAGGATTCTTTCATCACACCATTGAAATAGCTTTGGGTGTGGGAAGACATTGTTTTCAAGAGAAAGGTGATGAAAAGGGCACAACACATTTATGTGGCTCTTCTAGATTACTGTAGTTTGTGGTTCTTATGTGAGTGGATATGTGGTCTCACAGAGCATGGATCATGCATAGATATTTTGATATTTTAGTTTAGTTTGGATTATATATATTACCCATTGGGTCTTGATCCGATTTTTGGGTTTTGAGATTTTGACTATGGATATCATGGATATGTTTTGTATATGACTTGTTATATATGGTGATGGGACGGTATTTATAATATTTTTTTAGTTATTATTGTGTTTACTATAGTAGTGTGTTTATATGGATCATGATAGTTTTCTAAGGGACAATCCATTCCAAAATGGTTAATTATTATTCACTAGTACTTGTTTTCTTTCCTATAGTAATTAGAAACACACGTCAATCCACGTATCTTACTTCTTTGTTAATGGGTCGAATTGATCCATGTTGGGAAGTGATAAAATGGTATTATATCATATTTTTTTTGGACTAAGTTACATACAAGAAAAAAAACTATTAATGATTGAGAAGTAGGAGTAGAGGAGTGCCTAGATAAATTTTATTCATGTTATCACTGGAGTTGCCATTGGTGGTTTTCGATTTTGTTCACATTTTTGTGCCTGTGAATGAGCGTTTTATCTTGGATTTGATATATTTTATAATTTTTAATGAGTTATAGGGTGAGAGTTTGTGTTATTCTGAGTTTCTAGGGGAAACAAGAAGGATAACATGTGGCACATTGCTTTGGAATGTGGATAATAATAACTAGGTATAGATCATTTGACACCATTTGTCACTATCCAGTGTAATTTTTAGGGTTGTGGCAAGATTTTTCACACTCTGCATAGAGGAAGAGTACTATTTTTTTATGTTTTCACCCCTTTTCATTTTATGTTTTTATTGATGCTAATGTTGTTTTTTTGATACCAACTATAACGGTTCATTTAGGTTACATTTTTAATTTTTGAGATTAAATTGTGTAGTGAATGAGATTATTTGTTTTGTTTTATAGAGAATATATTTTGTAAGGGCCTCAATAAGGAATAGAGATGGAGATAAATAGTATGTCCCAATGTAAACCCCTATGTTTAATTGGGGTTCATAGAGTCATTCATCTATAAAATCCAATCCTCAAGCCATGAGGGTAGTTAATATTTGGCATTGATGGAGGACCACCCTCAGGTGTTCACTGAGGAAAATCCACCATCCTTCCTTGATGGTAAGGGATGACAATAGCTTTAATATTGAATGGAATGTAATAAATATCAATATAACATTATAAAAAAACCTGAGGACCTCAAAATTGGGATTTTCTAATTGATACAATAAAATTACTATGTTGGAAATGGTGGGAATTTATGGTGCTAGAAAATAACCATGAGGACCAAACATGTAATACCATTAAAGTGGGTTTTAATCATTAGTTCATTCCAGTGAAAATAAGGGTGGATAAGGCTACTGAGTTCATGATGAGGGAGTAAGGAGACCATTCAATGATAGATTATTCTTCTTAGTTTTATTTGTTTATTCAAGTGTATCCCGATCTTCTTGAGAAAATTACCATAATGATCAGTGTTTTGAAAGGGATTTTAAATTTGAGATTGGGTCGATTATTATCCTTCTTTTCCTAACAACATAAACTGAGCTTTTTGACATGGTAGATATGAAAGAGGTATATATGGCTAGGATGATGGGTCTTAGTAGTGTTTCTTTAGTAGGTGGTATATAGAGTTTTTTTTTCTGTCCAGAAGAAAAAGTGGGATGGAAATAACAAGAGAAATGGTAAGAGTGTTCAATAGTCATGTGGTAAACCATATTATATTATTTTGGGTGTCTCCTAGTGGGGTTTAATTAGTGTTGTAAGTCTGGAAATACCAAACCTTCCTACCTTGAGGCTTTGAGGATGTTCTACTAGTATGGGAATCAGGGTACCCTTATACACTTCTGTAATACTCCCCCACAAATGAGTGGAATTATCTCCTCATTTCCCCATGTTTAATAGGTTTGATGAGATTTTTATAATGGTGTTGGATATTACACTCAATATAAACATGATTCTCATTAGGAAAATAAGGATCTATGTGGGCTTGAGTTAGGATGTCTTTATGTAGTAGGTATGGATCCTAAGGACACTGAGTCTGGGTTATCCCCCATGATAGGTACAATGTTTTTCTTCTTATTCCATGACTTTAGTTTAATTTGATATGTGTTTTTCCAAATAATTTGTAAAATTAATGTTTCTTATCACCTTTGGTTATCTTAAAAAGCTGATTCCTTTTTTGATGGATTTTTTACCTCACTCCGTAGGAAAATGGATATAGGTTTTAAGTCCCCGGAGTGTTATTTTTTATTGAATGGTATGAAATTTGGTTGGGATTTCCTTTTATTATAACAATAAATTTTTGATCTCTTTATTAGTATGTACTAGTTGATTCACTTCAAATTGTATATCGATTTCTATCATCATAGAGTCTAGTTTCTATCTTAGGTTAGTGGCCGTCATGTCTTCCTGGGTGAGTGGGATCTATGACTAGGGAGAGAAGGGCCTTTTGATTCCTAGATGGGATTGATATTGTGTTAGTTTTCTAGGTTTTTCTTTGATTTTTTAGAGAAACTTTCATGTGTTTGTCTTATATTGGTCATATATTAGTACCACAATAACTTTTGTCATATTTTTTTGGGTTTCTTCTCGAGTGATAAGTAGAGTTTATTATCAATCCTCCCCATAGACGTCACCATTTATGTTTGAAAATAATGAATTTGAAATTATCTGACATTTCATAAATTAGTATAAACTTAATTGGAAGGTCGTAAAGAATAAATACATGGTTCATAGAATTGATAATATTTTCAATAATCTCAAAAGATATCACTAGTTTTCTAAGATCGATATGAGTTCAGGGTACCAAAACTAACTTTATGAGAGGAGGATGTTCCAAAGACCTCATTTTTAAACTATATAGACACTTTGAGTGATTGTTTATATCATGTATCATTGGTAGTAATCCAATGGAATTTACAGCCTATTTGAAATGGATCTCACATCACTATTTTGGAATCCTTCATGGTCGGGTTTTTTTTATAATTTTTTGGTGTATTCTAAGTTGGTGGAGGACCAAATGGACCATATAGAAGTTGTTTTAGTAATATTGATA
This sequence comes from Viscum album, assembly GCA_963277665.1. NCBI lineage: Eukaryota > Viridiplantae > Streptophyta > Magnoliopsida > Santalales > Viscaceae > Viscum > Viscum album. The sequence continues at coordinate 679,118,605 of OY728139.1, read as the reverse complement.
GAGATTTTCTATATGCCAATCTATCCAAATGACAGTTTTGGATTCAACATGTGAATTTATTAGGCCACGTGATTTCTGAGAGAGGAGTTTTAGTGGATCCCAAGTTGATTTAGGTAGTTACGTAATGTGATCAACATAATGTGATCAACATAATACTCTGTTTGATATCAGAATATTTTCTACTTGATTGGGTATTATATGAATTTTGTTCTATATTTCTCCATGATATCCTCCCTTTATATCTTTGGTAAGGAAATGGGTGAGTTTCATGTAGAGTGAGAAGTAAAAATGTTCTATTGAGGGACTGAATGACTGTTTTTCATTTTCCACAATTCATAATCATCATAGGCATAAGAGTGATTATATGATGTATTATAAAGCCTTAGGTTTGGGGTTGGGGTTCTTGACGATACAAGATGGATATGTGGTGGCATATAGCTCACAGAATCTGTTCTCACATGATTGTAATTACCCCACCCATGATCTAGAGATGGATGTTATGATGCATTTGTTAATAAAGTTGTGTTATTACCTCATTAGGGGGTCTTTTATAGTCTATTAATACATATGATCCTTAATTATATTTATAACCATATGGACTCAAACTAAAAATATAGATTTTGGGTAGTGTATATTTTGAATTTTCATTTTCATATAGCTTATATCCTTAATAAGGGGAATGTTTTGTTTTTGATCATTTTAGAACAAAGTTCATAGTAAAAGTATTAAGGAGTAATAAAATTCATGGGGATTGACAATTTTTTCTACTAATATGAGGATAGAGGTGCAAGAGGATGGTTATCAAGTTATTTTGGCCGGTGTACATTCCTCACCGTGTCTTATTGATCAGGTTTTGAGTGAGTAGGTATCTAACCCCAACATCCATATTATCATCACTATTTTAAATGGTGGTGAGGTTCAAGTGATTGGTCATGGTCTCCTAATGGTTATATCCTTTTCAGGAGATGTAAGGTAGGTTCTTTGACCATGAGGGGGGAGGTGATAGATGAGGATAATTACATGAGTTGGGAAGTGCACCCTGAGAATACTTAGATGTTATACACATTGAGGAGTAGGTATTTGTGGTCCTATTAGAGGAAATAATTTACTAATTATTTCTTCTGATATTTTAATTTCCAAATAATCAATTTTGAGCATTAGAAACTAATCAAGTTATTGCATCCTCTACATATTCCAATGTGGAAGTGGGGAAAAAATCTATATGGTTTTTTTATCTTTCAAGATATTAATCATACTAATAAATATTCAATTTGGGATCTTATTGACCATTTGATGAAATTGATCATTTTTTTATCCCATCAGAGAGTTGATGAAGGTGGAGGAGCTCCAGAACATGTATGTTTGAGAGTATTTTAGGATCCATGTAGTTCCCTCAATGATAGTTTTTAACCATGATGTATGTTTAACATCATAAATTTAGAAGGATATTTAGGAGTATTTGGAAACAATGGTAAGGTTGAGAACAACATACTAGTCATAGATTGATATCCAATATGAGAAGTTCATCCAGATTCTCGAGGATATAATTCAGGTGTGTCTGTGTTTGACATTGGTGGTTCATGGTAAAGGAACATATCATTGGACATATTTTCTTACAATGATATTTATCATTCCTCAATCAGTATGACCCCATTTGGGGTTTTATATGGGTGGTCATAAAAGTTCTCAATATATTTGGATGAAGTGGAAGATAATTCCTTTTTATGAATAAGTATCCTAAAGAAGATGATAGATAAAGTGATTCTAGTTTGTAAAAGTTTATTGATATTTCAGAGTCAATAGAATCCCTTTAAGAATGTGGTGATCACCATTTAGGGTTTTTTGTTTTTGGTCATGTGTTTCTTCCATTCTCTCTTTGACTAAGACATTATTATAGGTGAATTTAGGGGATTTGGGTGATGAATTATGTTAGGAAATCATTGAATATAGAATTACATAGTAAGGTATCCTATTGGTTGGTGTTTCCATCATGGATAACATGGATTCATTAGTTATTTCATGTCTCTCAATTAAAGATATATCATCCTAACCCATTTTATATGGTACGTTGGGATGTTTTATAGGTTGATCCAAGTGCCACCATTATAGAGAAACCTATTCATATCTTGGATTATAAGAACAATGAGAACCATGGACAATCAATCCCACTAGTACATGCGATTTTGAAATGTGGTGTAAATATCCCAAAGAAATTGGAGATGGATAATATGGTGAGGGATCAATCACCCCAGAGGTTTTCTTTTGGGAATGCATGATGATATTCTAGGGGAAGAAATTGGCATGGTGAAGAGGTTATTTAAACCCACCGTGCTACTGATATATCTTATTTTAATTTATATTTATCCTTTTATTTGTTCTTATAGTTTTTTGGGAGATGAGGATTGGGAATTTGGTTTTTGGAAAAAGTAGGCCTCAGTGAATGGTTAGCACATGATTTTTCAAACAAAAAAGTTAACTCTGTGATAGTGTCTTTTTTGGGACAGTGGGATTTTTCAAGGATTGATATTATTTTTTCAAAACATTCAAGGATCAGTAGTAACTATTTCTATTTGTTTTGGAGGGAAAATATCACCCTCATGGTTATCTCATTGTTTGTCTCAACATGAATCCAAATTGTGTGTGTTTTCCAAGTCATTAATTTTTTCATGACCATTTTATCATTATGGGATTTAATGAAATTATCTGCATATCTTCTCCCACATGTGTGAATCTTATTCCCTGAGATTTTGAGCTTCTTCCTCTTTATTTTTCATGGATTCTCCTTGTATATTTTATGGCTTTCCTTCAGATAAGCCTCTTTAAAAAAATTTCTTCATCATTCCCCCTTCTCTTTCATTTTTCATTCTTTTCCATGGAAGGTGGAAACTATAGATGTTGTATTAACAGAGTCTACGGTTTTAAATGTGGGTGTTTTTTTCTTATTTTTTTTGTTTTTATTGACTCATTCCTAAATATCATGGTTTTTATTGAAGGTGATAAGGTTTGAACTTATTTATGAGGCATGTCTCTCTTTTTAAGGTCATTTTCCATGACCAACCTTTGATTCTTTACCACCATGAGTTTTGGTTTATCAAATTTACATGGAATTTATTTATTGGCTATTTTTAATAAAAGTTTGATGTGATTCATTGTATTCATTGTAAATTTGATTTCTAAATTGTTATATAAATGGGGGTTGGTTTTAATGCACCCCATGTGTTTTTGAAAATAATTTTTTTTATGTTTTCTAATGGGTTTATGAAAGGGTTATTTCTCAGGGGTGATTATTTACGTGAAATGGGTATGTTAGTTTATTTAATTGGATTTTTTAATATCTTATATGAATGGAAATTTTCATGTTGATATGTTTGGCATTGATTAGCACATGGGATACCAAGGGTATAAGGGTGCGTTGTCTAAGGGACCAAGAGAACCTTTGGGGGAATGATATAGGTAGATTACATGATGTTTCCCATAGTACATATGGATAAATTAGGAGGAAGAATGATAGAGATTCCAAAATGATGGCCCAGCGGCTAAGAGATATCTTGAAGTGGTCTCAGGGAAGAAAGTGAAAGTTTCCAATCTTATTATTCTTTCTTAGCTAGCGATAAAATCGTGTTTTTGTATAAGTCACCCTTGACTCATATAGTTAGATACCATTTTTCATATTTCTCATTCCTCATTGATTTATATGCTTATATTACTTATGGCAATTCCTTGTTTTGTTGAGATATCATGTTTTGTTACCAGTTCCATTTATTTGGTTATATGTTTATAATTATACTTATGATCCCTTTGATTCTAGGTATGGGTCTATTGATCACATTAATCCAGGTTGATGGTTTCTTTTTTTGATAATTGTAATATCCAGTCTATGAAAGATGGATTGTATTGAGAATAAATAGGATTTAAATATGAAAATTACATTCAGGTGAACTTCATTTAATAGTGAATTTCTTTTAAAAGATGTGTATCAAATTGTATTTATTGGTAACATAGTTAAAATCCTTATATTTAATTATTTCGATATCCTACGAAGGTTTTTTCCTCACACCATACATATTTATTTGGGTATTATAAAACCTTTTCTTGTAAAACATTGGAAAGGTAAAGGGAACCATGGATTTTGGAGGCTCCTCTTGATCATCATCATCTGAGGTTGTTATGTTGGAGGATATTTGGTCTCATAGAATTTTTCTCATGAGGAGCCATTGTGATATTTTGGTTTAGTTGGGAGATTTTGACTTTGGATATCATGTATATGTTTCAAATATAAATTGTTATATAGGGTGATGGGATTGTGGTTATGATATATTTTTTTATTATTGTTCTTACTCTAATTCTATTTTTAAATATATTTATCCTATTTTTTCAGTTTGTGTGGTCAACAAATTTAATGATTTTTCCTATCTGTTTTATAAGGGTTAAACTATTCCCAAATTGTAAATTATAATTCCAGGGTGCTTGTATCCAACCATTGGTGATCAAAAATGTGTTTTTATCATTGTCTCTTGGTAGATGGGGTGATGTGTCAGGCCAACATGGGATGGGTCACTATATTTTAGGAGGATGACTTTAGTTCATGAGGAAGAACTATGTACGATTTATGAATCAAGGTTGGTTTTTGAGGGTAGGATCAGTTGATTGCCTGGCACATTGAATCTCGATCCACTTCAAAAGAATGAGTTGAGTGTGGGTAAATGATCACCGTATTTCAATGAAATCAATTTTAGGCTAATAATCTATATTCTATTGGAAGGACGAATGGAATTTATGGGTGCTTGTTGTTTAGAACAACTCCATGTGGATGGTTGTCAAGAGATATACTATAACAAATTTAAGGTTCCTTATTTTGGAGAGGATTCCCAAGGTAGTCTCAAGTTGGAAAAGTTAACATGTCATGGAGCATGGCCAACCATGATTATTGATGTAATAATTATAGAAACATTTTTTGTGTAATGGACTGGGTGGTGTGAGATTTTACACCATGTTGGATGGGAAGGTGATGGTATGCACTGTTTTCACCTGATACACATTTAAAATTTATTTTTTTATCAGCCATCTTCAATATAAGGACAAAAGAATTCTGATACAATGATTAAAAGCATGATGACCCGAGTCTAAGAGTGGTTTTAAAAAATGTCCCTCTATAATAGGGGATATATAAAAAATGGACCGGTTTTGCTGGTTTGGTCAATCTATTTTTTTAGGTTGGTGATTCTAGAGATGTAATGAATGTGCCTCCGGAAGAATGGCATGCTTACAGTGGTGGCATGGCCTAGTCAGAAATTTCACTCTCAAGGATTGGTATAAGGTAATCCATATGGTAAGGAGTACACAATTGGCCTTCATATTGTAGGACCCTTAATATGAATGACATCTTAATAAATGTTTTTTATGTCATTATAGTGAGTTGTGGTTGGGTTATTTTTTGTTGTTATGATGGAACTCATCTATATGTTGGGTAAGACAAATCCAGTCATCATGATCGATGTACGTTCCATGGAACATTGTGTTAATTAATTAATCAAGTGTGGGGATGAAAGAGTCACTCTAATTGTGGGATGTGTGCCTGCGGTCATAGAAATAACACCCACATGTTAGAGAGGTATTGGTGGTTTGGGACCAATCATTGGACAAACATATTTTCATTTACAGATAAATATGTAGATAGATCCTCGTATATCTATATTCCTTTGTGAATTCAAGGTATGAACTCAATCGTGGTATCAGGTGGAGTCTGAGTGTGAGTGATGATCTTGGGATGATTTATGAAGATACAAACATGGTTGGGACTATCATTCATTGATGCTCATGGTATGGAATGATAGTGGAAAGGGGTGGAGGATGGTTCAACCCTGGAGTATCATTAGAAGTTGGTTATAGGATCAATGTGAGTTATTAGATAATCATGGATGACTATGGGTTTATGTGCATTCTGATCGGGTTCTTTAGTAACATTTCAGTAGTGGGAGTTCAACTTTTCTAGGAAGGGTCAGCCAAAGGAGGTTTGACTAATTTTTTTGAATGAGATGAAATGTGATGTGCTATATATTGTATCAGGTATATACTTTTAGAAATTAAGGGTTGTACTGGACATTAGTTGGTGAAATCTGATGAAGAACCTATATGATCATGTTATGATTGGGATAAGGATACTCAAGCATCTATGTTGGATATTTAGGATGAGGGGTACTACTAGTGTCGAACGACTCTTTTCATGTGTGTTTCCATGTGGATATTGGGTAAACACATTATGTTCATTACTGGAATTTAGCTAGAGGGTTCCATTTGGAAATTCTAATGGTAGAGTCCACAAAGCATTGGAATTTGGACTTTATGAGCTAAGTACAATGGTGTGGAGCACTATAGGATGAATGTAAAGTTAAAAAAGGACATTTTAATGACCTTGGTTGAATGGGTTCAGATAAAAAACAAAATAATTTTTTGGTTATAGGTATGGGAATTTGATATAATTTATGGAATTGAGCACCAAAAATTAGAGGTTGCACCTTGGGAATGTGTTCGACGCTTTGAGATGTGAATCAACCAGTCTGTAATGAATAGATGAATCAAATGGGTCAATATGTATGGTTGGATGAAAATGAGGCTTATCCAGGATGATTATTGTTTTGTTAGAGGTATTATAAGATGTTTTGTTCATATGATCATTGAAATTATAAAGGATTTTAAATTTTAAATTTAGTGGTATGGTCATTTTGATAATCTTGATTTAGAATCACATTTTAAGTGTTTATACACTTTGAAAGAGGATTTTTGGGAAATTGTTTGATTATTGAATTTCATGCTAGGGACTCTGATGGGCCTCGAGAGACGTTAGGTGGATGTTGTAGCCGATGTTTTAGTAAAGACACTGAATAGCTATTCAGACCCATTGGCTCACTAGTGGTATTTTTATGGGGAAATTACATTTTTTACCCCCTACCATGGGTTTAAGAGGGTGAATCCCCCTATACTTCTTGTTTTACCCTCATATATAAGTTGTTCTACTCTCCCTTTATTCATTTCATCAAGCCTTTCATTTGGGTGCTGTTCTGGTCTCTTCATGAATATTTGAGGTAATCCCTTTCCTTTGGTGGTCTCTACATGTCTCCTTCCCAATTTTGTTTTTAATTTTTACATATTCATATTAGTTTTTCATTATGGATTCTTCTATATAATGGTGTAATAACTCAGTTCCTTATTGGATTTCAAGAAACCTAGGATGATGGAATACTATGAAACCATTTTCACTTAGTATCTAAATGAATCCGTAAGGTATGTCATCGTTGTATGGTTTTTAGATTTTCTATCATTTTTAGTTAAATATTCATTTTATTTATCATATTTTTATGGGGTTTAGTTATTTTACAATTTAGGAAATGACACATGTCCTTGTAGTGTTTTTGGATGTGGTTATGGTATGACAATGACATTAAGTAAGTTACTTGACAATATAAAAAGTTGAATGTGATCTAATAAATTAATTATAAATTATATAATTAATTAATTACCGATTTTCATTTTGAGTTATGAGATAGATATGTTGATATAGGATCACTATATCATGGATTATGTTATATGGGTTTAGATGGGCCATGGAATGTACTTCCCACCCTTGGAAGTAAATAAGAAATGATCAAATTGAGTTAGGTAGTCTTGTATTCACACCCTATGGTTTATATAATTGATCATATGAATTGAAAATTTTGGATAACCACATTAAGGTGATTGAACATTGAGTTGAAATAATTTTTATAGAAGTAAAATAATTTCTTCAAAAATAGTTAGATAAATTAATATATCTAATGAAATGAAATGACCTTCGGTGGACTGGAAAAGGTATTGAGGTCCACTACAACCCCTTGGTAAATGTATGGTTTCCTCAGACACTAATGGTACAGGGATTGAATGATTAATCCATGGTTTTAGTAGACTATATGATATAGATAATGGGTTGCATAGTAGACCAACCTTGCGAGACCTTAAAGAATGAGAAGGTTCATATTCCATCTCTTGAGTGTTTCTAATTTGAGATACCCTTCCTAGCCTATAGGTCTACATAGTTCTGATGATGATGTCAATGGACGTAGTATTTCCTAGTCATTGAGTGTTTACCTACGAATTGTATTGATATTGGAGATCCATGTGGGGGTGATTTAGTATATTGAGACCATGGTGACCCAAGTGGCTGCCCCATTGATTGACCAGCCATGAGCAAGGGAATTTGGTATGGGTAGATATGGTAGTGGACATCATATTAAACCCCACACTAAATGTTAAATACCATGGAGCTATGGATGGTAGTGATGGGTTTAGGAATTTTTACAACTATTTATTAACATTTTTTCCTTCATGTATTAATTTTGGATGATACAACGTTTCCCAGATATTATTTTTAGAATAAAAACAATGGAAAAAATGTGACAATAGTATAGAGGATTACAATAAGTGTTTATTGGGATCTGGATTTGGTCCTTATGTGATAAATTTTTGAGACAAAATGGATGTGATGAAATCATCAATGATTCTTAATGTGTATCCTGGGATCCAACTATTTAGCCTTATGAAGAATTATCAAGATGTCAGGATTTGACCTTGGGTCTAAATGGGATTTCCTTGATTCCCTGGGTCCCTAGAATTCCTAGCCTGACTATGATCCATACATATACAAATTAAGGGATTATTTTTATTATGATGGTTATTTTTTATCATATTCCATGGTTTTCCTTAGGTCCAAGCCATTCAAGCCTACTCATTTAACTTTTTATTGATTAGGATTCCCAATATTCCATGGAATTGGACATTGCACATGTTGTATTGGGTGATGAATTTAATTTAGTGTTTTTTTGGATTCCATGAATTGGAATTTATCCATTTAATATACTCAGAATTTGGACAGATTTCTAGGATGCATGTGATCTAGAAGTTGATCCATTCATCATGAGTTATTAGTCATTGAGCATTGGTAAGATAGATTCCTCGACTACACTATGATTAAATTCTTATATGGTTGGAAAGATATCATGATGTTCATAGAGTCATCCCAAAAAATGATTAAGTAGATATAGTTGATTAACTTCATGGTCCCAAGGATAAAAGATTATATGGTTAGAACATGTGTTTACATTGTCCACAAAATGTTCGAGAGACATTCCAACATCAAGAACAAGTAGGTATTGTTTTTATACATTATTTATTGTTTAAAAGTTTATTAATTTATATTAATCATTTAAAATGCACATATCATTGTATATTCTAGTTGGTTTGGGGATGTATTGGTGGTTCCCAACTATGTTTTCCACTCACACCCAGGTAGAGCCACCATTACACATGGAAACCTAAGCTGTACTCACAAGTATATTACAAGAACAAGTTCAGGATGAGGCCCTATGAAATCATGATCAATTGGATAGTTCATATGAGGATGTATGTCGGGATGAGGTTAGACTCACTGTAATTGGGGACACGATTTCTTTTATTTCTTTTGTATCGGTATATATATATAATCAGCACAGTGGGAATTCATCTATTTTAGGTATGACATGACTGTTCAGGCCTTTATTGAATTTCTTTTATTATTTTCTTTGTATATAATTGTTTTCTCCAATTCTAGATTATCATGATGGATGATATTTGGTCATTTTTTAGCTAGTTACATACTCTAATATATGGGTTATGTACTCCCCATGATATATTTTTAATTCCCATCTACTCTTAGGAATCCTAGGGAATTTGGGGAGGAGTGCATGAGGGATTTTGGCCTATCAGTTCGAGGCACGATTTGTGTGTCCTTAAAACTAAGAAGTTATAATAGATAACCATTTAAATCACATAGGTTTCACACATTTACAGATAACCACTATATGTAATGACATTATTGATCATTATAATCCTCATTGACCTCAACTTCTCACAATGATAGACTTATGGAAAATTTATTCCAGAAAATTCCCTCTAGAGAGTTCAGTAATCATCATAGACCATCCTTAGATATCATTGATTGAATTATCTACCATTGTAAATATTTTCTGTTAAGATATAAACCATCACTACCTTTATGTAGATCTAAGTACTCACCTAATAAATAAAATTTAAAATAACAAAAAATGGTGAATGAATTTGAGATGGATAAACATTATGTGCTCTAAAGCTAGGATTTACTTCCCAACATAGACCCTAAAAAAATTCATTAAAAATATAATTTTATTAAAACATTAGGTTCCTGGAATAGCTGAAGCCTAGTATGGGTGTGTACCCATCTATCTAAATTGAAATGATTGATGATTAATCTGGGATCGATACAATGATAAATACTAGTATCCAAGTAATTAAATCAAAGATAAAAGAAATACGAGAGAACTCGGAATAGAGAATAGAGGGTCGACATATTTTATTTATAATTAATTTAATTAAATTAAAGAATTACCTGCAAGGAGATTATTTCATCATTGATGCGTTCAAACATGGGTTTGAGGTGAGGCTTCGTTGTGATGAGAATACAAGTAAAGGAATCCACTATAAGTGACCCACACATTATCCATGTATCTCTAGAAATCAGTAAAAGAGTATCTGGGTACTAGTGTGGAAGATCCTTTCTCTTGTGATGTCTGCCTTTGACCTCCTTGAGAATGAATTCCAAGGCATTCTCCTAGATCTGGTGGGGGAGGATCGCTCTACTTATTGAGAGCATTCTTGTGGAGGGAAGAGTTCTCTAGGATTCAGAGATTTTCTCCAAGGATGTTGTGCGCATATCCATTGGTTAACTAGTTGGATGACCCATTGGATAATTAGAGAATAATAACATAATGGGGAATTCAATTGACCAGGTAATAATAAATAATAAGAAAAAGTTTCATTACTTATTGTATTATTCCATGTGAACCCCCAAGTTAAATAATAATAGAAATTCTATTATTTCCATGAAATGTGCTTATCATGAACTATATATTTAAATATTATTTAACCAAATAATATTTAACATTATTTCACATTGTACCCATAACATGGTCAAACAATCCTCTTCAGTATTTATAGGGCATTGAATAATGACTATTTGTTTATCTAATAAATAATATTGCATTTTTCTCTGATAAATAAATATTCCATATGCAATATATTCTATCGAATAACTGGTTACAAAATAAATGCGATCATCCATACATGAATAATTATTAAACCAAAACTATGAATAATATTTATTCAACTTCTTAAATAATAAACTATTTAACTGAGATACTAGCTAAACTTAGTCTGTGACCCTCTAGTACTCTTTCTCGTTGGTATTAGGTGGTCCTGACTAAAGTCCAAGATTACTCTCTAATAATGGGTCATCGAACCCAAGAAAAATAAGTTGATTTCACAACGAAATTTCAACTCATAAGAACACTTACAGTTTAATATAATCCCTTTATCCGGATATATCCAGTCAAGCGGGTTCCATGTAAGTGCCATTAACCCCATGTGCTCAATTTCTCATTCATTGACTTCTAGAAATTGAAATTTCCTATAAAACACCATGGTTATGGATTTAGTTAGGCTATATCATTTCCATAAAATGGCTTGATATTTCTACTTATGTAGAAGTGTTATATCCTTTCTCTCATTATTCATTAATGTAGTATTACTCATGACTCACCCAACATATCCTACCTCATTGTGAAAATCATTCATTATTGTTTTCATCAATACATCTAACTTCATGAGTCATAAATCTCATTTATAATAATCTTAAAGTCTAAGGACCAATACACACACCCACAAATAGGAACATCCAATGACACTTATGAATGTAGAATTTCTGTTGGCGGGACTTGTTCTCATAATATCATCGAGGATATTACCAAGGGACCACACCATTTGAAAGTGCCTCAAAGTTTCATGAGTCACTACCTCTAATAGATTGTATCCTTTTTGTCCCATAAAATGAAATAATCCGGATATATAACATATATTCAAGAATAGTTTCATGGAACTATTGGGTTCTCATCGTAGTAGGGATCCACTATGACCTTTTAGTGTGACATATATTCTTCGAACATTATCACATACTATGCCACATACAATAAAAATTATGATGTGATAAAGAGTTTATTAATATTCATCTAATGAATACATGTTTATCATAAAGTACAAAGAAGTTGAATTTTAGGGTACCAACTCCAACAGAATCCCACTTGCACTAAAGCCAATTGCTAATAACAATCAGTCTGCGAGCTCTCACATGATATTCATGATTCTCTTGAGATAGGCCTCTAGTCATGGGGTCTTCCACATTATCTTCAATAGAAGCCCTGCTCACTACAACTTCACACCTTTTATAGAAATTCCTCTATAGGTGATACTTTTGTAGTATGTTATTTTTTCATTGATGTTACATTTTCTCCATTGCAAGAGCCACCACTACAGTATTACAACAATACAATGTAATGGGATACTTAATTATAGGCACCACATCAAGATCCTAGACAATGTTCCAATTCCAGACGACATCTTTGGAAGCATTAGAAGTTGATATATATTCGGACTCCACTATAGAATCAGCGACAACTGGTTACTTTGAACTCTTCCATCCCACAGATCCTCTATTGAAATAGAAAACATATCCTAATTGCAAATTCTAATGATTCTGTTTTGTCTGAAAACTATCAACAACATACCCTATGATAATAAGCTCTTAATCTCCTCCATACACTAAGAATATATCCTTATTTCTTTCTAGATGCTCAAGGATAGTCTTGATAGTGGCCCAATGCTATTCTCCTAGATCATTTTTATATCAGCCTAACATGCTCAATGCATAGGAAACATCATGTTTGGTACATTAAATGTCATACCTAATAGATATTTTTATTGAATCATATGGACTCTTACTCATCATATCATTCTCAGGTTGTGTTTGGGGATACATTCTCATGGAAAGATGTATACCACATGACATTGGAACTAATCCCCTATTTGATTATTCCATAATAAATATCATTAGTATCTGGTAAATGTATATAATCAAAATTATTCCAAGTAGCCTGTTGGATATATCCAGAATGATCTTGGTACCAAGAGTGTAGGCTTATTTAGCTATTTCCTTCATGAAGAAGCACTTGTTCAACCATTACTTGAATGACTCCGAGACATGTTTTTCGTTTCAAATAATAAATATTTAATCAACACACACTACTAGTATAATGACAACATTCCAATTAAACCACTTGAAAACACATGGATCACATTAATACATAAAGAAACCCAATTATCTAATAGATTTATAGAATTGAATGTTCTATAACCTAGATTCCTTCTTTAATCCACAAATGGATATCTGTAATATAAATACCCTTTTCATCACCTGGTGTCACACACCCTTCTGGTTGTGTGATATATACAACTTCCTGAAGGTGGTTGTTAAGGAATGCATTTTTAAATCCATATACCAAATCTCATAGTCATAGAATGATGCTATGGAAAATATGACTCTTATGGATTTAAAAATGGAAAATTTCAAAAAGGATTAATCATAGTCAATTCATTGAAACTTTTTAAAACCATTATCCCCTATCCTTGCCTGATAGGTACTAACATGACCTTCCATGTGCAGTTTCTTCTTAAATACCCATTTACACCCAACATGATTTACATCAACTGGCATATCGACCAGAAATGAGACTTGGTTCTGATAGATGGAATCCATCTACGAATTCATATCTTCTAGCCATCTTATAGATTATGAGATATTTACTACCTCCATGTAGAAGAGTGTCTCATCATTTACCAACAATATTCAGTCACAATCCCCAGTGACAAGGAAACCATATCTCTCCGGTTCCCTTACATTTCTTGCACTCCTATGTAGTACTTGTGTTTCAAGAACTACCCCTTCAATGTGTACCTATGAAACTTGTTCATGTACCACCTCATGTGTATCTTGAGCATAAGGATACACTTCGTTCCCCATGGTGCTAGTTTTTTTCTTGATAAATACTTAACAAATGCCTCACATCCCTATAAACGTGTATGCAAAAAAAGTGTTTTTCTTTCCACTCCATAGATTGAATGTAATCTCATTTTATACATTATTTAGTATTTTGTTTAATGTGTATTCCGCAGTTTACAATTAATATCCCCAAAAGGATAATGGAAGATCAACATGACTCATTATCAACCTTTCCATGTCAAATAACATACAAGTCTTCCTTTCACTAACATCATTCAAATATTGTGTATAAGGTGGAGTGAGTTGAGAAAGAATCCTAGTCTCCCATAAAAGGTTGATGAACTCTTGGTTAAGATATTATCCACCTCGATCCAATCAATTATTCTTAGTCTTCTTACCAAGATGATTTTCTACATTATTCTTGAATTCCTCAAATTTCTCAGGGGAATATAACTTATAGTTTATTATGTAAATATTTCCATAGCTACTCAAATCATCAATAAAATTTATGATGTAAGAATATACATCTGAGGTTTTTATTGGAAATGGTCCACATACATCAGTGTGTACGAATCCTAGAAGCTCTGTGGCCCTATCACACTATTCCTAAAATGGTTTTTTGGGTATTTTTCCTTGTAAACAAGTGTAAAATATATCATGTGGTTTGTGCTGAGATGAGTCTAAATAATAATCTTGATAGATCATTGTCAAAAAATTCTCATTTACATGACTGATATGAGGATACCACAATTGGTTGTTGTGTGAGTCATGTGGAATTAGTTTGTTATGAAAATCCAACACTTGGTTATCATAATTTAATACATACAAACCATTATATAAATTCACCATACTATAACATATGATATCCTTATAAATGTAACAAAATTTCTTTATGGACTTATAAATAAATCCATATGTATCTAAACCCGATACATAAATTATGTTCTTGGTAACACTAGGTACATAATAATAGTCATGTAAAACAAAAATCATTCCCAGTAGAAAAATGAAGAGGTAATCACCAATAGAATAAGCATCCAACCTCACACAATTGGAAACTCATAGATCCGCCTCTCTTCTAGAAATTTTCTGGATTATACTTGTTTCCTACATTCTAAATTAGAAGGGATCCCCACAAGCTGTATCTAATAAAGAATGTGTTGAAATGGAATGATTTCACTCAATAAAAAATGCACCTTGGGGTTCCCCTTTCCTATCAGAGTAGTTCATCTTCTAGTGGACTAACTTTCCAAATTCAAAGCACACTGCCTCCTTTTCCTTGCGCAACCTCTAGATATTCCCTTTCTTGGTTGTATTGTGATCTGATGATTTAGATTGTTTATGAATCTTATTCTACTTTTCCTTGTCATTCCTTATCCTATTCACCATAAGGATTGTGGGTTTTTCATGCCCCATGTACTTATAATCTTGGTGAATTAGGGTAAGAAGCTTCTATAGACTCATCTCATAGTTTCTCATATTATAATTCACAATAAAACTAGAGAATGTCTTAGAATGCAATGATAGTATAAGATATGTACACAACTTATCTGGTAATTTAATCCCTATGATATCCAGACACTCAATGTAGCCAATAATCATGGCTATATGTGGTCGAGATGGTATTGAATCTCCATGATTAGAAGTGAACATAGAATTGGAGATCACATACCTCTCTTATCTCTCCTTCTGTTGATAGAGATCCCAAAGGCGAGACATCATTCTATAAGTATCCCTTTCCTCATGTTGCTTCGAGATCTCATTGGTCATTAATGTAAAGACCCGTAAAATTCAAGGGAAATTTTTTCTTAAATTTCTTTAGAATTTTACAAGAGCGCGGTTTCAGACGGCACCTGATTCCGAGGCCCGGAGTGCCCGGAATTAATTTCCGAAGTTTGGCTCGGGTACGTTCAGTGAACGAACGAGCGGGAATTCCTAACTTTTGATCCGGTGCTCGGAATTGAAATCCGAGGGCACCGATGAACTCGCAGCGCCGATATTCGCTTAAATAGACCTTTTCGGGAGTTGCGTTTGTTGCGAGTTGAAAGTTAGTTTTGGGGTTTTTCAGTTAAGTTAAATAAAATTGTGTAAGACAAATTTTATTTTTAACTTATTAAAAACCTACCAAAGGAGGTTGGAAGTGGGACCCACACCCACTTAACCTCCCTTGGGAGGATTAAGTGTGGTGGGGCCCACACGAACCCCTTTTTCTTTTCAAATTCCCTAACCCCTCTAAACCCCCTCTTAATTATGTAACTCTTCCTTATTTTAATAACTTGAGTTACTTAATTAATTTAAGGGAGTTAAACCCCCTTTTTGAATTTCAAAACTTTGAAATTCTTTTGAGTTATGTGTTAATAAAATAAGATGTAATCTTATTTGATTAAGGGTTGTTTGTTTTTTCCCTTGAGAGCTTTTTGAGAGCTCCTCTTCATCTTCAAGCTCTGACGAAGAACGAAGAACGCTCAAACTCCGACGAAGAACGACGCCTCTCTTCTTCGTCCTCGGTGTCAACAAGAGGGAACGCCGCTTCCTTCTCAGACCTTCTTCGTCGGCAAACGAAGATCCGCCAACGACGTGTCTCTTCGGGCATAACTCTTCGTCAACGGATTTGACGAATGACGACCGCGACACCCGACCTCCGCGACGCCGTCTTCCGCGGAGTGTAACCGAATCTTCGAATCTTAAACCCAAGGTAGGGGTTATTGATTTCATTTTGGTTTCCTTATTCCTTTTCTTGATCAGCAAGTATAACGTGTGGCTTAATTTATTTAAGTTGCGTTATTATTTCTTAACGTGAGGGGGGCCGGACCGCACGAACACGGCCGAACCCCCCCCTCCATCGTTGTTGTTTAATTCTTGCGGTGGAAGCAAGTAGCGTGGTGCCGTCACACCATGCGGATGATCGTGCTTATATTTTACGCAACGCCGTCGCGCTTCGCCGAGGAGAATCTTCAAGAACGCGACGCCGTCGCGCTGCGTTGGAAGGAATCATGGCACGGCGAAAGGGGCGCGGTGCCGTCGCACCGCGCCGAATGACGAACGCCGCGGCCGGTTCCGGGCCGCGGCGGGACGAGGAGACCGCGGCCGGTTCCGGGCCGCGGCGAGACGAGAAGACCGCGGCCGGTTCCGGGCCGCGGCGGAAGAAAAGACCGGCGGCCGGGCCGCCGGCGTCGGAAGCCGAAGAGGGGACCGGATTTTTCCAGTCCCGTTGGAGAAAACCGGCCGGCCAGCTGGCCGGCCGGATGCCAATAAACCGGGGGAATTAATCCCCCGGCCACTTCATGAAACCCCCTCTTAAAGAGGGGGCGGTTTTCTTGTGGGGGGCAAAGCCCCCCGTTTCTGCCAATCAAGCCCCCCACCATGTGGTGGGGGCGGTTCTTTGAAGAGAGGGAGGGGGGGGGGGGGGGGCAGCCGGCCCCCCCGGTTCGTTCCAGCAAGCCCCCCCTCGAGCGGGGGGGGGGGGGGAGTTTTTAATTAAAACGGCGCGGCATAGCCGCGCCGCCAGAAGAAACCGCGGGGGCAATAAAGCCCCCCGCCAGCCACCCACGGGCGGCCTCCCCGCTGGCGCCAGCCGCCGCCACCGCCGCCGCCGCCGCCCGCCGCCGCGGCCCGCCGCCGCCGCCGTCCGCCGCCGCTGTCCACCGCCGCCGGCCGCCGCGCCGCCCAGGGGGGGGGGGGGGGGGGGGTCGGGCCGGGTCGGCCCGGACCCGGACCCCCCCGTTTCGAACCTGATTTGGTTTTTGGCTCATAACTTGAGCCTCGGACCTCCGAACGACGAACCGTCTGCGGCAACGCGATCCTTGGAGCGAGACGGTCGATTCGGTATATCGCACTCAAGGTTTCGGTTAATTTGAGTTCGGCCGGGTTGGTTCGTTCACGAAACCAACCGGGCCTTCGGAGCGGAAACGCTCATATCTTGAGCCACGAACGTCCGATTGATGCGCCGTCAGTCGCGTTGCGTTCCTTTTAGTGAGATGGATCTTTTGGCATACTCCGCCCAAGGTTTGGACGCAGGTGGAGTACAGTCGGGTTGGTTTTGCCTTAAAAACCAACCGGGCCCCGGAGACGAAAAAGCCAATAACTCACAGACCGGGCGTCCGATTGACGCGCCGTCTGTTTCGTTGACTTCCTCTTGATGAGACGGAACTTTTGACATACTCCGCCCGAGTTTTGGATACAGTCGGAGTATGGCCGGGTTGGATTGTACCCGAAATCCAACCGGGCCCCTGGAACGGGAAAGCTGATATCTTTCAGACAGGACGACCGCTTGACGAGCCGTCAGCGGCGTTGGTGGTTACGTTGAGTAACGGTCCCTTTGAGTATACCCTATGGGAGTTCGGGGTACAGTTGAGATACGGCCGGGATTGGTTCGCACTCGAAACCAACCGGGCCCCTGGGACGAAAAGGCTAATAACTCACAGACCGGGCGTCCGATTGACGCGCCGTCTGTTGCGTTGAGACCCCTGTGACGAGACGGACCTTTGAGACACTTCTTCGTGGGACTTTGAGATACTTAGAGTATCGACCAGTAGCTCGTGGAGTGGACCCTTCCGGAGACGAGCGGGCGGGGGAGCGCTTGGGTGTAGCGGCGGATCCGTGGTACTTGACAGTGGTGGTGCGCTTGGATGCAGCAGCAGACCCTTGGCGGTGGAGCGCTTGGTTGTAGCGGCGGAACCACGAAACTCTACGGAGTGTGTGCGTTTGGTTGTAGCGACAGACCCGCGACAGTGGAGACGTGCGTGCGGAGTACGGAGACCGTGTAGCCGGCTGAGACCTGACGACTGCTTGACCGACTCGACTTGGAGTGAGTCGACTAGCCCAGTGGACGGAGCGCCCGGTATTTGGCGGCAGACCCACGGCGGACGGAGCGCCTGGTAGTTGGCAGCAAACCCGCGGTACTCGACAGGAGGAGTACCTCAGTAGGCTATTAGGGCGAGCGCCCGGTATTTGGCGACAGACCCTCAGCGGACGGAGCGCCAGGTAGTTGGCCGCAAACCCGCAGTACTCGACAGGAGGAGTACCTCAGCAGTCTTAGGTTAGTGAGCAGTACCTCGGAGTCGTGACATGACCACTGTACACTCTAGAGACGGAGCTCTTCAGCAGTTACGGTTTCGATAATGAAAATCCTGGTTTGAGCTGAGACTTTTGACCTTTGTGTTTCCTCATGATTGAGATGGGTTACTTGATAACTTAGGTATATGTATGGGCATATACCTGGGTAGTGGTTATCCGTTGATCTCATGATCTTTGTGTTTCCTCATGATTGAGATGGGTTACTTGATAACTTAGGTATATGTATGGGCATATACCTAAGTAGAGTTTATCTGTTGTGATCTTCTCGTGGTTATCCTTGTTGGTTTTAGTGAGACCTTGAGGGTCTCGGGGTCCCTACTGAGTATCGTTATACTCACCCCTGCACGGGCTATGCCCGCACCTCGTTGTGTTGGTTGCAGACGACGGACAGTGCTGACAGAAGCCGAAGGTTCGAGGACTGGACGGTACCTGGTGGTGGACTATACGACGAGGCGGTACCCGGAGGTGGACCACTGGGCGGGACATACTCGGAGCAGTTGGCGGGACCCGAGGAGCAGAGGAGCTATCTGTACCCACCCTTCAGGTGGGATTTCCAGTGGACATCTCGGCGTAGCAGCTTTACTTTTCAGTCGCTGTTTTCCCTTTCGAGTTGTACTTTACAGTTGGGCTTGTATTTCCGGCCCCTTTTACTTTTCAGCTCTTCTTTTGTACTTAGTGTTTTACTTCCGCTTGTACTCTGTGGTTCTTGTTTTCTTTATAAAGGCAATGCCTTCCCAGTTATCGGGATTTTACGCCTTTGGTGCTAGTCGCCAGCCCCTGGCCTATGGAAGGCGGGCTTGGGGTAGTCACGGCACGGGCCCCGAGGACGGGTCGTGACAAATTGGTATCAAAGGTGGTCGGTTCTACCGCAGACTCTGATCTTTCTTTCTGTGAAGCAATAGTGTTAAGGGTACCGAGTGTGGTTTTCAGTTCAGGGAGTCCAGTGTTGGTGCGGGCGGCCGACGTATCCATACACCAGGACCCTGACAACTGATTTCCGACTTTGTGCACGAAAACTCTGATTGCGTGTGTGTTTTCAAAAGTTTTTCCCCTTAAAACAGCTCAAACCAGGTCAGCTCACCAGGTATAATCGTTTGATCGTGTTACGTGGTTTCTTTCAGGATGGCCCCACGACGGCAGCCAGCTAGGGTTCCGAGAATCGAACGTGACGACGGCCCACCGAGCGACGAGGCCTCGGTGCAGGGCCCTTTGTCAGCAGTGGCACCGGCGGTAGCTCTACCCGCCGAGCCCCCGATGCTTCCAGCAGCAGCCGCTGACGATGCACGTCGCCTCAGCGCACTGCATGAGTTTCAGCGCCAGCGACCACCCAGGTTTCGCGGGGAGACGGATCCCCAGGCTGCAGAGGACTGGCTGGAGGCAGTGGTACGAGTGTTTAGGCTAGTGAGGACACCAGCAGACCTCATGGTGATCCTCGCTGCGAGCCTACTACACGCAGCAGCAGGTAGGTGGTGGAGCCACTTGTTTCAGTTTTGTGATGAGATGAACTTCGCATGGGAAGACTTCGAGACCTTCTTCAGGGTGGAGTTTGTGCCAGTATCTCTACACCCCGAGCGTGTACAGGAGATTCAGCCTTTACCGCGTGTTTTTCGATCAGAAGCCGAGTCATCTGTGGGCAGTAGACAGATGATGCAGAGGTCCAGGAGGACCAGACCAGCAGTTGGGCGATCTCGGGTTTTAGGACCGGTGGTGCAGGGCACCCGGAGTGGGAACAGAGTTAGCCATGCAAGGAGCAGGTTGTGTTACTCATGCCGCGGAAAGGGTCACCTGGCACGTGACTGTCCGACTCCTCGATCCGCAGGCTTGGAGGGAGCCACCGAGGTTGAGGCAGCGTCAAATGCTGAAGCTCTGGGAGCAGGTGGACAGGGGAGGAACTAGTGGATACGTCTTTTGTACTTCTAGTTCCATGTTGATGTTGCTTTTGTGTAGCGTCTCGTATTATGAGCTGCAATAATAAAAGACGCATCCTTTGTGATGTTTTCATTCCTGTCCTCTTTTGTGATGTTACTAAGAGGTTTCAGTTGACTGTTGACTTGACCCTCACTTGTGAGACATCTACTGGAGGAGACCCAGTTACCACACACTGATGCCGACAGTGTGACTCAACCCTTGGAGGCGAGAGTAACAGTTGGATCTCTTAGTAGTAGCGTCGAGGCCTTACGACGTCATCCTTGGTATGGATTAGTATCATCCATGTTAGGATTGACTGTTTTAGGAAAAGAATGTGGTTCATCCAGGGGATGAGGCCAGGTTTCTCTTATCGGCAAAGAAGAAATCTTGCAGCTCATGTGGGACCAGAGATGGTCCGGGCCACGTCAAAGGAGGTCCATGTCATCCAGGAGCGGATGAGGACAGCTCAGAGCTGGCAGAAGTTATACGCTGACAGGAGGCGGAGGCCACTAGAGTTCGAGGATGGTGACCACGTCTTCTTGCGGGTCTCACCTCGACGTAGTATTCGGAGATTTGGCCGAGGCGACAAGTTATCTCCGCGCTTCATCGGACCCTTCAAGGTCCTCAACAGGGTTGGTGAGGTGGCTTATCGCCTGGCTCTACCACCTCAGTTGCACCGGGTGCACGACGTCTTCCACGTGTCTCAGCTGAGGAGATACGTGCACGACCCGACGCACATCCTTGACGATGGGGCGACTTTTACGGAGGTCCCGGTGGAGATAGAGGATCGACAGGAGCGGGTCCTACATGGACGATCGATTCCTCTTGTGCGCAGCAGATGGCGGCACGGGAATCTCCAGGAGAGCACAGGGGAGCGGGAGGCTCAGATGCGTGCTCAGTATCCTCTCTTGTTTCCCTAGTTTTTGATGTAGCTTTACGGGGACGTAAAGCCCTGAGGTGGGAGTAATGTAAAGACCCGTAAAATTCAAGGGAAATTTTTTCTTAAATTTCTTTAGAATTTTACAAGAGCGCGGTTTCAGACGGCACCTGATTCCGAGGCCCGGAGTGCCCGGAATTAATTTCCGAAGATTGGCTCGGGTACGTTCAGTGAACGAACGAGCGGGAATTCCTAACTTTTGATCCGGTGCTCGGAATTGAAATCCGAGGGCACCGATGAACTCGCAGCGCCGATATTCGCTTAAAGAGACCTTTTCGGGAGTTGCGTTTGTTGCGAGTTGAAAGTTAGTTTTGGGGTTTTTCAGTTAAGTTAAATAAAATTGTGTAAGACAAATTTTATTTTTAACTTATTAAAAACCTACCAAAGGAGGTTGGAAGTGGGACCCACACCCACTTAACCTCCCTTGGGAGGATTAAGTGTGGTGGGGCCCACACGAACCCCTTTTTCTTTTCAAATTCCCTAACCCCTCTAAACCCCCTCTTAATTATGTAACTCTTCCTTATTTTAATAACTTGAGTTACTTAATTAATTTAAGGGAGTTAAACCCCCCTTTTGAATTTCAAAACTTTGAAATTCTTTTGAGTTATGTGTTAATAAAATAAGATGTAATCTTATTTGATTAAGGGTTGTTTGTTTTTTCCCTTGAGAGCTTTTTGAGAGCTCCTCTTCATCTTCAAGCTCTGACGAAGAACGAAGAACGCTCAAACTCCGACGAAGAACGACGCCTCTCTTCTTCGTCCTCGGTGTCAACAAGAGGGAACGCCGCTTCCTTCTCAGACCTTCTTCGTCGGCAAACGAAGATCCGCCAACGACGTGTCTCTTCGGGCATAACTCTTCGTCAACGGATTTGACGAACGATGACCGCGACACCCGACCTCCGCGACGCCGTC
The DNA here is from genome assembly GCA_963277665.1 of Viscum album. Classification (NCBI taxonomy): domain Eukaryota; kingdom Viridiplantae; phylum Streptophyta; class Magnoliopsida; order Santalales; family Viscaceae; genus Viscum; species Viscum album. Next base: position 679,095,840 of record OY728139.1, on the reverse strand, counting down.
TTCCGCGGAGTGTAACCGAATCTTCGAATCTTAAACCCAAGGTAGGGGTTATTGATTTCATTTTGGTTTCCTTATTCCTTTTCTTGATCAGCAAGTATAACGTGTGGCTTAATTTATTTAAGTTGCGTTATTATTTCTTAACGTGAGGGGGGCCGGACCGCACGAACACGGCCGAACCCCCCCCCCCTCCATCGTTGTTGTTTAATTCTTGCGGTGGAAGCAAGTAGCGTGGTGCCGTCACACCACGCGGATGATCGTGCTTATATTTTACGCAACGCCGTCGCGCTTCGCCGAGGAGAATCTTCAAGAACGCGACGCCGTCGCGCCGCGTTGGAAGGAATCATGGCACGGCGAAAGGGGCGCGGTGCCGTCGCACCGCGCCGAATGACGAACGCCGCGGCCAGTTCCGGGCCGCGGGGGGACGAGGAGACCGCGGCCGGTTCCGGGCCGCGGCGAGACGAGAAGACCGCGGCCGGTTCCGGGCCGCGGCGGAAGAAAAGACCGGCGGCCGGGCCGCCGGCGTCGGAAGCCGAAGAGGGGACCGGATTTTTCCGGTCCCGTTGGAGAAAACCGGCCGGCCAGCTGGCCGGCTGGATGCCAATAAACCGGGGGAATTAATCCCCCGGCCACTTCATGAAACCCCCTCTTAAAGAGGGGGCGGTTTTCTTGTGGGGGGCAAAGCCCCCCGTTTCTGCCAATCAAGCCCCCCACCATGTGGTGGGGGCGGTTCTTTGAAGAGAGGGAGGGGGGGGGGGGGGGCAGCCGGCCCCCCCGGTTCGTTCCAGCAAGCCCCCCCTCGAGCGGGGGGGAGTTTTTAATTAAAACGGCGCGGCATAGCCGCGCCGCCAGAAGAAACCGCGGGGGCAATCAAGCCCCCCGCCAGCCACCCACGTGCGGCCTCCCCGCTGGCGCCAGCCGCCGCCACCGCCGCCGCCGCCGCCCGCCGCCGCGGCCCGCCGCCGCCGCCGCCCGCCGCCGCCGCCGCCCGCCGCCGCGGCCCGCCGCCGCCGCCGCCCGCCGCCGCGGCCCGCCGCCGCCGCCGTCCGCCGCCGCCGTCCGCCGCCGCCGGCCGCCGCGCCGCCCAGGGGGGGGGGGGTCGGGCCGGGTCGGCCCGGACCCGGACCCCCCCGTTTCGAACCTGATTTGGTTTTTGGCTCATAACTTGAGCCTCGGACCTCCGAACGACGAACTGTCTACGGCAACGCGATCCTTGGAGCGAGACGGTCGATTCGGTATATCGCACTCAAGGTTTCGGTTAATTTGAGTTCGGCCGGGTTGGTTCGTTCACGAAACCAACCGGGCCTTCGGAGCGGAAACGCTCATATCTTGAGCCACGAACGTCCGATTGATGCGCCGTCAGTCGCGTTGCATTCCTTTTAGTGAGATGGATCTTTTGGCATACTCCGCCCAAGGTTTGGACGCAGGTGGAGTACGGTCGGGTTGGTTTTGCCTTAAAAACCAACCGGGCCCCAGAGACGAAAAAGCCAATAACTCACAGACCGGGCGTCCGATTGACGCGCCGTCTGTTTCGTTGACTTCCTCTTGATGAGACGGAACTTTTGACATACTCCGCCCGAGTTTTGGATACAGTCGGAGTATGGCCGGGTTGGATTGTACCCGAAATCCAACCGGGCCCCTGGAACGGGAAAGCTGATATCTTTCAGACAGGACGACCGCTTGACGAGCCGTCAGCGGCGTTGGTGGTTACGTTGAGTAACGGTCCCTTTGAGTATACCCTATGGGAGTTCGGGGTACAGTTGAGATACGGCCGGGATTGGTTCGCACTCGAAACCAACCGGGCCCCTGGGACGAAAAGGCTAATAACTCACAGACCGGGCGTCCGATCGACGCGCCGTCTGTTGCGTTGAGACCCCTGTGACGAGACGGACCTTTGAGACACTTCTTCGTGGGACTTTGAGATACTTAGAGTATCGACCAGTAGCTCGTGGAGTGGACCCTTCCGGAGACGAGCGGGCGGGGGAGCGCTTGGGTGTAGCGGCGGATCCGTGGTACTTGACAGTGGTGGTGCGCTTGGATGCAGCAGAAGACCCTTGGCGGTGGAGCGCTTGGTTGTAGCGGCGGAACCACGAAACTCTACGGAGTGTGTGCGTTTGGTTGTAGCGACAGACCCGCGACAGTGGAGACGTGCGTGCGGAGTACGGAGACCGTGTAGCCGGCTGAGACCTGACGACTGCTTGACCGACTCGACTTGGAGTGAGTCGACTAGCCCAGTGGACGGAGCGCCCGGTATTTGGCGGCAGACCCACGGCGGACGGAGCGCCTGGTAGTTGGCAGCAAACCCGCGGTACTCGACAGGAGGAGTACCTCAGTAGGCTATTAGGGCGAGCGCCCGGTATTTGGCGACAGACCCTCAGCGGACGGAGCGCCAGGTAGTTGGCCGCAAACCCGCAGTACTCGACAGGAGGAGTACCTCAGCAGTCTTAGGTTAGTGAGCAGTACCTCGGAGTCGTGACATGACCACTGTACACTCTAGAGACGGAGCTCTTCAGCAGTTACGGTTTCGATAATGAAAATCCTGGTTTGAGCTGAGACTTTTGACCTTTGTGTTTCCTCATGATTGAGATGGGTTACTTGATAACTTAGGTATATGTATGGGCATATACCTGGGTAGTGGTTATCCGTTGATCTCATGATTTTGTGTTTCCTCATGATTGAGATGGGTTACTTGATAACTTAGGTATATGTATGGGCATATACCTAAGTAGAGTTTATCTGTTGTGATCTTCTCGTGGTTATCCTTGTTGGTTTTAGTGAGACCTTGAGGGTCTCGGGGTCCCTACTGAGTATCGTTATACTCACCCCTGCACGGGCTATGCCCGCACCTCGTTGTGTTGGTTGCAGACGACGGACAGTGCTGACAGAAGCCGAAGGTTCGAGGACTGGACGGTACCTGGTGGTGGACTATACGACGAGGCGGTACCCGGAGGTGGACCACTGGGCGGGACATACTCGGAGCAGTTGGCGGGACCCGAGGAGCAGAGGAGCTATCTGTACCCACCCTTCAGGTGGGATTTCCAGTGGACATCTCGGCGTAGCAGCTTTACTTTTCAGTCGCTGTTTTCCCTTTCGAGTTGTAATTTACAGTTGGGCTTGTATTTCCAGCCCCTTTTACTTTTCAGCTCTTCTTTTGTACTTAGTGTTTTACTTCCGCTTGTACTCTGTGGTTCTTGTTTTCTTTATAAAGGCAATGCCTTCCCAGTTATCGGGATTTTACGCCTTTGGTGCTAGTCGCCAGCCCCTGGCCTATGGAAGGCGGGCTTGGGGTAGTCACGGCACGGGCCCCGAGGACGGGTCGTGACAATTAATGGTAGCATGAGGCACTGAACATATGTAGTGTCATTAAGATGTTTCTCATACACATATTTTTTCTCATCACCCACCTTATATACAAGCACAATTTGTAAATGTTCTTCTATAACATAAATTTTCTTCTCATGATAAAGGTTAACCAAAAGTTACCTTTTACACTCATAGAAATAAGTGATGGTGAGAGGATTTTCCTTCTCAAGTATGGATCACAATGATATGTTTGATGTCAATTTTTATTTTGTTTCTAAAATTAAGATGAATAGGGTTTTTATTAATTTATCTTGATAAAAATAGACAAATAAATAAATTATTATCTATTTGTCTCCCACTATTTTTTCGAAAACCAATAGCCCTCACCATTGGCCTCATAATATAATGTTTCTTATAAAGTCTAATAGAAAATATACATATTTCCCTTCACATTACCACAACAATAGTTGGTAAATCAACAAGAAATCTTTTACGTAACAATTACAAATACCAATTTAATTAACTCGCTACTCCTTGATATCTTGAGTGGAATCCCCTATCTATAAATCATTAATTTTGGATTTCATCATGAATTTCCTCTCAATTGAAACATGTCACACTAGGGTAGTCAACCCTTGACATATACTATGTTAAGTCAACCCGATGACTCAAATTAGAATTCCCTGATAATTGAAAGTACCCCAACTCGGGTTGTTCAAGCACTTTGAACTATGGTTAGATTCTAATAGAAGTAATGTAAGGATATACCGAGCTAATATTTAATTGAGGGATTTTATCCATTATGAATACATTTAAACTTATTACCTTTTCACATTATTGTTAATATTAATTACAATATAATTAAGTTATTGACAATGTATATATAGTATTTACGCATAATCCATTTTATTTTTGTTCCATATTCTATGCTAATGAGCTCCTTAATTATGTGATCATGTCAAACATCAATAATGAATAACCATAAAACTGACAGAAATAAATAAAGGGTATGATCATGAGATTTACCATTGGATAGTTTATCTAGATGTTGATAAACTAACCCTGACCTAGGGAAGGAAAAACTTAAACTGTTTAAGGTTTGTGTTTACAGATTTTCCCCAGTCCACCTTATTTTCTCCTTGGATTGGTTTTTCCTAGGCTCATAACATGAACCACCTCCACTATCTTGGGAGCTCCATCCATTACATATGATTTTAACTCACACGTGGGTGACGGGTAAAAGGGGGGTTACATAAATGAAACCATGGGCATACAGACCCAAACTATTAATTAGGATAAGGCATGCATGACAACAATTTTAATTTAATAAATAAATTAAATGGGAACCAATCACAAATAATTTTATGGTTTATCTCATGATCATACACATACATGCAACGAATTACAGAATTAAAAGAAAACTATCTTTCAATTCATTATCCAATATTATGAAGATAAATTATGCTTGAATTGATTAATCATTATCTTTAATTAATAAATTATTTTTATCTTATTGCTTTTATGATTTTCCTTGAGATTCTCATCTATAACCTTGTAAATAACTTTTACCTTGGAGGAATCTCAGTGAATACCCATCCAAAACTACATAGCATATATTTATACTTGTATACACTTCATTCATTGTGACATGTAGCATACATGAAAAATTATAATGGTAATAAAATTCATACATGACGTGAAGATATTTAAACATTACACATGTTAATTAAACTTAAACACACACACACACACACACACATATATAAATATAAAACACCTGTCACATGTTGTGTCCCATATTTATTCCCACATGAAGGTACATTTCTAAAGTGTTACATAATATAATTATAATTTTTTTAATATACATAATTTAGAAAGAGTACACAATATGTAGATCTAAACACACGGTGTGTACCCTCTTCACCATTGATTAAAAGTAAATGTCTGGGGAACAGTGTGAGAGGTGTGCTTATTAAAACATTGAAGTACATTGTGTGTCCAGTGGGTCACACTACATGTATACTCTGGGTTACATGATCACCAACTGGGAAAGCCTTGTATGGGATAAATGACTTGACCCTGACCCAAGGGACTAAATGCCATGTCCAGTGGGCCACACAACATGTATTCGGGCTGACCATGAACCAGTCTACCCTAGAAAACATGCAGTTTATTAATTAACTACATCACATGTAATTAAATCACACGTCTTGAGTATTTTACAAATTACTCCTGGAGCGTTGAACACAACTACATGGTGTGTAATTTGGATCACACGATGTGTGAATCTGATTACATGGTCTGTAATTCTAAATACAATATGTGTATTATCATGTTATTTAGACCGAATCATCAGTGCCTCCAAATGAGATCATCTATATAATTTTAATCCAATTTTTTTAATAGATCTGTGTGAAAAAAAGAGGAAGAATAGATATTAAAATTATGATTAAACTACTGATTAAATATGAATTGAAAAAATATATTATTAAAAATTAAATCATTAATGAAATATTTAAATAATAATATACAAAAATATGAACAAATCTGATAACACTTGTAAATTCCGGGCACAACAGAAGCGCAAGATGGGCGTACACCCAACATTGAAAATTTATATGATTAATGATTAATCTGGGATCAATACGATGATAAAATATAGTATCCATAAAATTGAATCAAAGATAAAAGGCAATGAAAAGAACTCGAAATTGCGAATAGTGGATCAACCTATATTTTTTATAATTATTATAACTAAATTAAAGAATTAGATCCAAGGTGATTGTTTCTTTGTTGATGTATTAGACCATGGGTCCTAGGTGTGAGATCATTGCAATGTATTATCAAAGGACATGAATCCTCAAGAGGTGATCCACATGTGCTCCACATATCTCTGGACATCGCTGAAGGAGTGTCTTGGTGCTAGCGTAGATAATCCTTGTGCATGCGACGTCCGCCTTTGGTTTCCCTGAGAATCATTTCCAAAGCATTCTATGAGATCCAGTGGAGGAGGAGATCTCTTTTTCTTGAGAGAGTTCTTTGAGAGGGGAGGGTTATCTAGGATATATAGTTTTTCTCTAAGGATGTTGTGCACAAAACCATTGGTTAGCTAGTGGAATGTCCTCTTGTAATATTACAGAATAATAACATAATGTGGAATTTAATTCACAAAGTAATAAAAATAATTATCTCAAGTTACATTTCTTATTTAATTATTCCATGTGAAACTCCATGTCAAATAATAATAGAAATATTTTTATTTTCATGACATGTGTTTAACTTGTATATTATATTTATATATTATTTAACCAAATAATATTTAATATTATTTCTCACTGAACCCATAACTTGGTCCGGCGATCCTCATCAATATTTACCGGGCCTTGAATAATGGTTATTTATTTGTTACATAAATATAACTTCTTTATTCACTAATAAATAACTATTCCATCTGTAATATATTTTCTTGAATAACTATCTATGAAATAAATGAAATCAGGTATACTTTAATAATTATTAAACCCCAACTAGGAATAATATTTATTCAACTTGTTAAATAATAAATTACTTAAATGAGATACTGGATACACTTAGTTTGTGACCCTCTAGGCCTCTTTCTCAGTGGCACTAATTGAGCTTCCTAAAGTCTATGATTTCTGTCTAGAAACAGGTCAAGGCACTCAAGAGAAAGAAGATGATTTTTCAATAAAATATCAAATCATACAAATGATTACCATATAATATAATCTCTTTGTCCCAATATCTTTAATAAAATAGGTTTCAGGGAAGTTCTATAAACCCATGTTTTCTATTTCTCATTCTTTGACATTTCAGAATTGAACAATCCTAGAGAACACCATAGCCATGGATTTAGTTAGGCTTTATTATTTCCATAAAAGGGCATAAGATATCTACTTCGGTATAAGTGAAAAGCTATTTCTTGCATTATTAATTAATATAGTATTACTTGTGACGTACCCAACATTATCACACCTCACGGAAAACATCTGTTGTAATGGTTTTCATCAATAAATATAAGTGTGTGAGTCTTAATACCAATAAATAATAATATTAACGTCTAAGGACCAATACACACATCCGCAGATAGGAGCATTAAATGAAAATTTTGAATCTGTATTTCCTAATGGTGGGATATGTTCTCATAACATTCTATTGGATATTACCATGGGTGCACAATATGAGAATGTTCCTCAATGTTTCATGAGTCACCAGCCCTAATATCATGTATCATTTTTTTCCGTCATTTAATATCAACTAGACATAGAACATATATTTAAGAATAGTGTCAAGGAACTTTCGGGTTCACATCATAGTAGGGATCCACTATTACCTTTTAGTGTGAAATCTATTCTTAGGAAATTATCACATAATATGTCACATAAAAGAACAATCATGATGCAATAATGAGTTTATTAATATTAATCCAATGAATAAAAGTTTATCATAATGTATAAATAAGTTAGTTTCTTGGGCGGCAACTCCACCAGAAATTTACAACATTGAATGACTTAATAAATTTGTTTTTTTACATGAAATGCAAGAACAATGTAGTATAGTGAAAGTCTATTAAAATAGAGAATTTTAGAAAAAACAAAAAGGACAAGAACACATGATTATTATCGTAGTATAGTGTCTTGGCACAAGGCCATGAAAAAATCTTATTTGTAGTCTTGGATTAAGGCCTTGACTATGTGGTTATAAAGTCTGGCATTATGCATTCCATCATTATGAAAGTGGCTATTGATAGTGTATGTGATTATTCAACTAGTAGAATATATATGTGAATAAGTTAATGGAATTATTTTATTTTAACTTTGCTATATTATGCTGAAGTTCGTGTTTAAAAGTCTTTTGTTTTAGTCATATACATTTTCATAAATGTTTATGCTTATTTATGAATGATTCCATAATATTGTTATCCTTACTGAGCATCTGAGCTCACCCCTTTCTATGTTTTATTTTTCCCAAGATGCGAAGAAGTATATTATGATTGACCTACAGGGATAGTATAAGGGACATGTGTAACATCCCAAGTAAGTAATGAATAATAGATATTTTTACCTATGTCTATTAATGATTAATATAGGGTTTTAGAGGCTTAAAATGAAAATAAATACAATCTTATGCATGGAATAAACTAATATTCTTAAAAGATTGTTTTACTGCCTTTTGATGGCAAACCATTTTTGAATCTATATTTTGACAATTTTATAAACTATGTTTGTCAAAATAAACTTATCCTTTATGATTGGGACATCAAAATTTACCTTGTGTGAATTTTTGGTATTTTTCTGACAATATTCATTTTTTAATGAATAGTGAAAAATACTGCATTTTACATCAAAACTGCTTTTTAACCTAATTTATTTATATGATTAGATTATGTTTTGAATTGGGTTTGAAGTGAAATTAGAATATATTTTTACCATTTTATCCAATGGTGGTCATTGGAATCAATTTCACTTTGAAATTAGACTTAAACTGGTGTCAATCTTTTGATACTTATTGTTTTGTAAAAACACGCTTTTTTCTCTGGCAGTGGGAATTAATTATTAAATTAATTAATGTGACTTATATGATTTGAATTTTGTAAAATAGACTTCATTTTTGAATTCGGAATATCAAATATATCTTGGGGTGAATTTTTGGTAATTTTCTGAAAAACTTCAATTTTTGATGAATAGTGAAACCACTAAGTGGTAATCAAGCAAACTGATTTTTCAGTTAAATGAAAGTTTACCACTAATGTGTATTGAATTTTAAAAATCCGACATACATGGTTGTCATTAGTATGTAAAATGTGGTTCAATGAGATTATAATAATTTTTTGGTGAATAGTAACTTATTAAGTTCTTAATCACGATTAGTGGTAATTAGGGTAGTTTAAGGTATAAATAATACTTTAATAAAATGAAATGACCTAGACACATGTCCCAACCTCATTTTTTGTGTCATGGCCGACCATGAAATGCCATGGGTCAACTTGGGGACCCCATGGATCCACTTTTGTTGGGAAATGACATAAATTACTTTTTATTTAATGTTAAAGTGAAAATGACACAAACATAATATGTTTTACGAAAACAATTTTTAAGTGGGGTTATACAAGTCCATATTTTGATTATAAATAGTCATTGGAAATATAAAAAGATTTCCTATATCATAGTATTTTTTTTTATAATTTTTAGACATTAAATAAATTTAATTATTTATGACATAATAATGATGCAGCGATGACATCATTATTTGATGATTTAAATAAAATAGAAAGATAATGTAAACTATATGAACTACACATGGAAAAAACCAATTGGATTAGTGGATTTATAACCCTTATCACCTTATCCACGAATTATATCAATGTGGGACCTTTTAAAACCGAAACACATTTTCAAATAATGTAATATTTATTTACTTTCCAAAAGTGCCCCTCCTCTCCTCTTATAAAAGGCCCCCACCTCTACCTCATTTCACACACTCTTCAAGCCTTTGGCTCGGCCAAACCCTGCCCATTTTACTCTCTCAAAATCCCTCTACTCATCATAGAGGATTCCCTTTGGGCATAATCCTTTCAAAGGAAGCCTTTAGGCTCAAATCAAAAGGAGTTACACTTTTTAATGTAATTCATTCTCTCATGATCATTTGTTTTATTTTGCTTCTCCAACCCCCTAAACTCTTTTTATTTACTTCTTTTGTAACAAAACCAGTATCTTCAATATACTAGGATGTTGTTATAAGATATATTTGAGCTACACTCTCACACAACTACATCAAATGGTTAAAGAACATACGGTTTCCGTGGATGGCGAAATTCTGCCTCCCGAAACGATGATTGTTCAATACTCATTTAACACCTTCAAAGGTGGCCATTATGATGTCACTATTTTTATATATGATATATAATATGTTTATGTTTTCCTTAAGCTTCTGTTTTTTTCATTTTGGGCATACCTTTATGGTTTCCATTATGGGTAAACACGATATCTTCATTTTAGGAAGTGCGGACTACCGCCCCCTCAAAGTGATTTGATTCGTTAAATACCATATGTGGGACATATAAAGGATGGAACTATGATATAATATATGATATTATACTGGAATTATAATATACCTTTATATCATTATGATTCCATTCTATAAAATACGAAATAGAAATGAAAGTAGCGTTCATGCGTACGTACGGCTTACCGTCTCCATGAACGGTGCATTTCATTTATTACCTCTAAATGATTATGTAATATTATAAATGCATATATGTACTGGATATATATGACATATATGATATCTACATCATGAATACCATTCTGTATATAATGAACCTTTGACCAAATTAACAACATGTAAGTGTAAGAAGTCTATTTTTGACTTAAGAACCAAATACCGACAAAATGAACATTATTAACTTAACTGATTACATGATGTTCATAACATGGTATAAAAGGAATAATGAACTTGAAAAAGATTCATAAGCAAGTAGAGATTAACTCAAGTTTATTATTCAGGAGAATAAAGAACGGTCGGGTCAAGTCGGATACGAGGTATGGGACTTCGTCTCAATCTCCTTTCGTTGAGGCATATTTTATTTTATACACAACTTTCTTTTATACGGTGTATAAACTACTTTGACTTTTATGTTTATTCAAAAGGAATCTTTTTTATACGAAGCGTTTACTAAACGACAAAAGGGAATGTTTTTGTCGTACGTATGCGGCGACAACGACTTCTCCGCCGTCGTGACCGTTATTTGAGTTTCGGCTTCCTCTACAAGCCATACCTTTTTTTTTAAAACGAAAAAATTAATACCATGTTTTACATTGGTATTGAAAATGGTTTTCATAATGTTTTTATATCAATGTGTTGTATTGATATCTCGTGATTGAAATGTGGAAATGTTATGTTTCCTTTATGCATGTTTTATGTGATATGATTATGTTATGGTTCTTGGGCATTATTATGAAGACGGGTGGTTCCGTGATAAACTAAGGGCAGGTGAGCCCGTTATAGCTCTCCAATGCATTGGGTAACGCGAAGGAGTGAAACGTTAAGGTTTCTCCGAAGAGATTTTAGGGAATATACTGTGATGGGTATTCCAAACGTAACCAAGAGGGTTACTCCCTACGTAAGAATGTTATGAATGCATCAAGTTACCTTTATGTCTTATGATTTCTATGATTTATTCATGATTTGATGAGGTATGTTAAAGTGATTATGTTTTATGGGTAAAGTATGATTTCACTCTTATGTATGTATGTACCCATGTTTCCTTTCCATGTTTTTATAACCCATACTGAGTTTTTATGCTCATCCCAAGTTTTTGAAATGTTTTTCACAGGTCAAGGGAAAGGTACATGATAAGATGATAGAGTCAAGGATGTGTCAAGAAATAATCCATGTTTTATTTTAAATGTGTTTCCATTGATGGGAATGAAGAATACTATCTTTATGTAACCACTTTGTTTATATGTGGAATGTAATGCAAGTTTTATGATCTAATTCTCTAAAACTCTAAACCCGAAAAGATCCTCAATGTGTAATCTTGTAATAACTCAAGATTAAGTAACTTTTAAGGCTGGGGACTTATAGTTGGTATCAGAGGTCGGTTTAGATAACTTTAGGAGTTAGAATTCTATTAAATGATTATCCAAAAATATTTTTTTGAAATGATATATCATTTAAAGATTACCATGTTGCTTCATCTAAGACATGTTTGTTCAGAATGGTTTTCCGCAGAGGAAACAGGGAAGCAGTGCTAGGAAGGCATATAGAAGGAAATAACCTTCCGAATCAGCATCCAGAAATGGTCGGAATTGGAACTGAACAGTTTGTTGCAGTAATGGCGCAGTTGAATCAAGTGATAAATGGAGGTGGTATCCATACACGAGATCAGCCAGACCAACCGCAGAGGAACATGTCAGTGGTGGAACATTTCATGAGGCAACATCCACCATCATTCAGAGGATCATCTGACCCTGTACTAGCTGAAGGGTGGATTAAAGCACTGGAGAAGATTTTTGATGTCATGGGGTGTTCAGACAATCAAAAGCTTAGTCTTGCTATTTACCGTTTGGAGGGTGAAGAAGATCAGTGGTGGTCTATGGTTAAAAATATCAGGGACGCTGATGAGATTGATGCTCTTGACTGGGATGAATTCAAAGGTATGTTTCTTGAGAAGTATTTTCCTAAGGCTGTTCGACTTAGGAGGGAAAACAAATTCTTGGAATTAAGGCAAGAGGAAGACCCAGTGGCTGCCTATGAAGAAAGGTTCACTTGATTGGCAAGGTATGCTCCAAATTTTATCCGAGACCTTGATAGTAAAATCAATCATTTTTACTCAGGATTAAATCCAAAGTATCGAAGGGAATTAGCTTCTCGTGAGTTTAAAAGTTATGAAAAGCTTGTTCGATGTGCTGAGAAGGTGGAAATGGAGTTTGCCGATGACCAAGTTTTCTATAACAACCAGCAGAAGAAGAGACCGTGGTGGCAGGAGAAAGGTAAGAATTCTTCAAAAAAGTCTGATGGTAAGAGAACTAAGTTTCCAGTTTGTGATAAATGTGGAAAAAGGCATGCTGGGGAATGTCTTCTGAATTCTGGGAAGTGCTAACGATGTGGTAAGATGGGACATAAGGCTCGTGATTGCACTGAAAAGGATCAAGGTGAAGGTAAGAACAAATTTGATTTACAGTTAGTGAAATGTTTTAAGTGCAATGAGATGGGTCACTATGCAAATGAGTGTCCGGAAAAGAGCTTGAGTGATGGGAAGCAGTTAGACTACAAGCAGAAAGGGGTGGTGAAATCCTTTGCAACTACTTCAGCAGATGTCGGGCCATCAAATGAAGTTGTATCAGGTACTTTGTTTTTTTTTTTCAGATTATGCCAGTGTATTGTTTGATTCGGGGTCTACACATTCTTTCATCTCTGAAACCTTTTCTAGTAAAATGGGAATACCATCTCAAGAAATGACTCCTGAACTTTTGGTAAAAACACCTAGGGGAAGTGTCGAGGCAAAAATAATTTATAAGAATCTTCCTATCCTTATCTGTGGAAAGAACCTACTTGCAAACCTTATTGTTCTACCTCTAGTAGAGTTTGATGTTATCCTGGGTATGGATTGGCTCTCTATTTACCATGCTAAGATTGACTGTAGAGCTAAAGAAGTTTATTTTCAGAAAGACTTTCAGTTTGTTTACAAGAATGAACCCTTACTTTTGATAACATATCAAGAGGCCGAGAAACTTGTAATAGATGGAAATGAATGTTACCTTGCACACGTTGTTGAAAATAAAGGAACTGTTCAGATTAATGATGTGCCAGTGGTAAATGAGTATCCTGATGTTTTTCCTGATGAGTTGCCTGGAATAATACCAGATCGGGAAGTTGAGTTTACTGTTGACTTAGTTCCTGATGCTAAGCCAATTTCAAAACCCCCTTATCGAATGGCACAAATTGAACTTTTAGAGTTGAAGGAGCAATTACAAGATTTATTAGAGAAAGGTTTCATTAGACCTAGCACATCACCATGGGGTGCTCCTGTTTTATTTGTTAAAAAGAAAGATGGTTCTATGAGACTTTGCATTGATTATAGAGCCTTGAATAATATCACTGTTAAGAACAAATATCCTTTGCCTCATATCGATGATTTGTTTGATCAGCTCCAGGGAGCTCAGTTTTTTTCAAAGATTGACTTGAGATCGGGGTACCATCAGCTGAAGGTAAAGGAGGCAGATATTCCGAAGACCGCGTTCCGTACGAGATATGGCCATTATGAATTTGTAGTAATGCCTTTTGGGCTAACCAATGCACCTGCTGTATTCATGGACTTAATGAATAGAATTTTCCATGAGTTCTTGGATAAGTTTGTGGTGGTTTTCATTGATGATATTTTGGTGTTTTCTAAAAGTAAAGAGGAGCATGAAAAACATTTAAGGGTTATCTTGCAAACCTTAAAAGAAAAGAAACTGTATGGGAAATTCAGCAAGTGTGAGTTTTGGTTGCAACAAATTTCTTTCCTTGGTCACATTGTTTCTAAAGATGGAATAATTGTTGATCCTGCAAAAACAAAAGTTGTGGAAGAATGGCCAAGACCCACAAATTTAACCGAGATTAGTAGCTTCCTTGGTTTGGCGGGCTATTACCGAAGGTTTGTTAGAAATTTTTCACGGTTATCTAGTCCAATGACTAAGCTAACTCGAAAGGGTGTTAAGTTTATCTGGACAAAAGAATGTGATGATTGTTTTCAGGAATTGAAAAGAAGATTGGTGAATGCTCCAGTTTTGGCACTACCTTCCAGGAATGGTGAGTTTGTTATATACAGTGATGCTTCATTGAAAGGACTTGGTTGCGTCCTAATGCAGAATGATCAGGTAATTTCTTATGCTTCACGACAGTTGAAAACTCATGAGGTAAATTACCCTACACATGATTTGGAATTAGCTGCTGTTGTTTTTGCTTTAAAAATTTGGAGGCATCATTTGTATGGAGTAAAGTGTGAAATATATACCGATCACAAAAGTTTAAAGTATATATTCACTCAGAAAGAGTTAAACACGAGACAAAGGAGATGGCTGGAAATAATCAAGGATTATGATTGTACAATTCATTACCATCCGGGAAAAGCAAATAAAGTGGCTGATGCTTTGAGTCGAAAAAGTAATGCTTCATTAACAATGTTGCGTTTAGAACATGATCCTTTGGTTAACGATTTGATGAACTTTGGCATAGAAGTTGTTGGTGCAGGAAGTCCTTCTGTTTTGTTTCAGGTATCAGTGAGATCTTCTCTATCAGATAGAATCAAGCAAGCACAGAAGCAAGACAGTGAGTTGCAGAAAAGGGTAGAGCTGGTTCAGAAAGGTAAGTTGCCTGAATTTAACATTGATAATGATTGCGTTTTGAGATTTGGGAAGAGATTGTGTGTGCCTTGTGATTCACAGTTGAAGAGAGAGTTGTTATGTGAAGCTCATAGTTCTCCGTTTTCAGTTCATCCGGGCAGTACTAAGATGTATAGAGATCTGCGGGAGTATTACTGGTGGGATGGAATGAAAAGAGATATTGCTGATTTTACTGTGAAGTGTTTGACATGTCAACAGGTTAAAGCAGAGCGGCAGTTACCGAAAGGGATGCTTCATCCTTTACCAGTGCCAGAGTGGAAATGGGAGAATGTATCCATGGACTTTGTTGTTGGATTACCGAAGACATCTCGAGGTAATAATGCAATCTGGGTTATTGTTGATCGCTTGACCAAATCTGCTCATTTCCTTGCTATACGAGATGCTTTCTCTCTTGATCAACTTTTCCGTTTGTATCTTAAAGAGATAGTCAGGTTACATGGAGTTCCTCTCTCCATTGTATCAGATCGTGATCCCAGGTTTACTTCTAACTTTTGGAAAGGCCTTCAGAAGTTGTTGGGTACTGAATTAAATTTTAGTACAGCTTTTCATCCTCAATCAGATGGGAAGTCAGAACGAACAATCCAGACATTGGAGGATATGCTACGAGCTTGTTCTATGGATTATCAGGGAAGTTGGGACCAACATCTTTCTTTGGTTGAATTTTCATATAAGAACAGTTTTCATTCTAGTATACAGATGGCACCATTTCAGGAATTATATGGGAAGCGGTGTCGAACTCCAGCTTTTTGGGATGAAGTGGGTGAAAGGAAGTTGATGAGACCAGAATTGGTAGAAGAGATGGCAGAAAAAGTTTAGTTGATTCAGAAACACATGAGAACAGCTCAGAGCAGGCAGAAGAGTTATGCGGATAACCGGAGGAAGGATCTATCTTTCGAGGTAGGTGATCATGTTTTTCTCAAGGTTTCTCTTTGGAAAAGTGTGATGAGATTTGGTAAGAAAGGAAAGTTGAGTCCAAGGTTCATTGGACCATATGAAATTCTGGAGAGAGTTGGATCAGTTGCATACCGAGTGGCTTTACCTCCGAGTTTATCTCAGGTACACAATGTTTTTCACGTTTCGATGTTGAGAAAGTATATGCCAGATCCATCTCATGTTTTGAGTCCAGAGGTAGTTCAGCTGGAAGAGAACCTATCTTATGAGGAACAACCGGTCCAGATTCTTGACCACAGGGAGCAAGTGTTACGGAATAAGATGATTCATCAGGTAAAGGTTTTGTGGAAAAACCACATGATTGAAGAGGCAACATGAGAATCTGAAAATGCAATGAGGGATAAGTACCCCCATTTATTCGATAAGTAAATAAATTGCGGGGACGCAATTTTCTAAAGGGGGGAAGGATGTAACATCCCAAGTAAGTAATGAATAATAGATATTTTTACCTATGTCTATTAATGATTAAGATAGTGTTTTAGAGGCTTAAAATGAAAATAAATACAATCTTATGCATGGAATAAACTAACATTCTTAAAAGATTGTTTTACTGCCTTTTGATGGCATACCATTTTTGAATCTATATTTTGACAATTTTATAAACTATGTTTGTCAAAATAAACTTATCCTTTATGATTGGGACATCAAAATTTACCTTGTGTGAATTTTTGGTATTTTTCTGACAATATTCATTTTTTAATGAATAGTGAAAAATACTGCATTTTACATCAAAACTGCTTTTTAACCTAATTTATTTATATGATTAGATTATGTTTTGAATTGGGTTTGAAGTAAAATTAGAATATATTTTTACCATTTTATCCAATGGTGGTCATTGGAATCAATTTCACTTTGAAATTAGACTTAAACTGGTGTCAATCTTTTGATACTTATTGTTTTGTAAAAACACGCTTTTTTCTCTGGCAGCGGGAATTAATTATTAAATTAATTAATGTGACTTATATGATTTGAATTTTGTAAAATAGACTTCATTTTTTAATTCGGAATATCAAATATAGCTTGGGGTGAATTTTTGGTAATTTTCTGAAAAACTTCAATTTTTGATGAATAGTGAAACCACTAAGTGGTAATCAAGCAAACTGATTTTTCAGTTAAATGAAAGTTTACCACTAATGTGTATTGAATTTTAAAAATCCGACATACATGGTTTTCATTAGTATGTAAAATGTGGTTCAATGAGATTATAATAATTTTTTGGTGAATAGTAACTTATTAAGTTCTTAATCACGATTAGTGGTAATTAGGGTAGTTTAAGGTATAAATAATACTTTAATAAAATGAAATGACCTAGACACATGTCCCAACCTCATTGGTTGTTTCATGGCCGACCATGACATACCATGGGTCAACTTGGGGACCCCATGGATCCACTTTTGTTGGGAAATGACATAAATTACTTTTTATTTAATGTTAAAGTGAAAATGACACAAACATAATATGTTTTACGAAAACAATTTTTAAGTGGGGTTATACAAGTCCAAATTTTGATTATAAATAGTCATTGGAAATCTAAAAGGATTTAATATATCATAGTATTTTTTTTATAATTTTTAGACATTAAATAAATTTAATTATTTATGACATAATAATGATGCAGCGATGACATCATTATTTGATGATTTAAATAAAATAGAAAGATAATGTAAAATCTATGAACTACACATGGCCAAAACCAATTGGATGAGTGGATTTCGAACCCTTATCACCTTATCCACGAATTATATCAATGTGGGACCTTTTAAAACCGAAACACATTTTCAAATAATGTAATATTTCTTTACTTTCCAAAAGTGCCCCTCCTCTCCTCTTATAAAAGGCCCCCACCTCTACCTCATTTCACACACTCTTCAAGCCTTTGGCTCGGACAAACCCTGCCCATTTACTCTATACACATCCCTCTCCTAATTATAGAGGATTATCTCTGGGCAGAATCCTTTCAAAGGAAGCCTTTAGGCTCAAATCAAAAGGAGTTACACTTTTTAAGGTAATTCATTCTCTCATGATCATTTGTTTTATTTTGCTTCTCCAACCCCCTAAACTCTTTTTATTTACTTCTTTTGTAACAACACCAGTATCTTAAATATACTAGGATGTTGTTATAAGATATATTTGAGCTACACTCTCACACAACTACATCAAATGGTTAAAGAACATACGGTTTCCGTGGATGGCGAAATTATGCCTCCCGAAACGATGATTGTTCAATACTCATTTAACACCTTCAAAGGTGGCCATTATGATGTCACTATTTTTATATATGATATATAATATGTTTATGTTTTCCTTAAGCTTCTGTTTTTTTCATTTTGGGCATACCTTTATGGTTTCCATATGGGTAAACACGATATCTTCATTTTAGGAAGTGCGGACTACCGCCCCCTCAAAGTGATTTGATTCGTTAAATACCATATGTGGGACATATAAAGGATGGAACTATGATATTATATATGATATTATACTGGAATTATAATATACCTTTATATCATTATGATTCCATTCTATAAAATACGAAATAGAAATGAAAGTAGCGTTCATGCGTACGTACGGCTTACCGTCTCCATGAACAGTGCATTTCATTTCTTACCTCTAAATGATTATGTAATATTATAAATGCATGTATGTACTGGATATATATGACATATATGATATCTACATCATGAATACCATTCTGGATATAATGAACCTTTGACCAAATTAACAACATGTAAGTGTAAGAAGTCTATTTTTGACTTAAGAACCAAATACCGACAAAATGAACATTATTAACTTAACTGATTACATGATGTTCATAACATGGTATAAAAGGAATAAAGAACTTGAAAAAGATTCATAAGAAAGTAGAGATTAACTCAAGTTTATTATTCAGGAGAATAAAGAACAGTCGGGTCAAGTCGGATACGAGGTATGGGACTTCGTCTCAATCTCCTTTCGTTGAGGCATATTTTATTTTATACACAACTTTCTTTTATACGGTGTATAAACCACTTTGACTTTTACGTTTATTCAAAAGGAATCTTTTTTATACGAAGCGTTTACTAAACAACAAAAGGGAATGTTTTTGTCGTACGTATGCGGCGACAACGAATTCTCCGCCGTCGTGACCGTTATTTGAGTTTCGGCTTCCTCTACAAGCCATACCTTTTTTTTAAAACGAAAAAATAAATACCATGTTTTACATTGGTATTGAAAATGGTTTTCATAATGTTTTTATATCAATGTGTTGTATTGATATCTCGTGATTGAAATGTGGAAATGTTATGTTTCCTTTATGCATGTTTTATGTGATATGATTATGTTATGGTTCTTGGGAATTATTATGAAGACGGGTGGTTCCGTGATAAACTAAGGGCGGGTGAGCCCGTTATAGCTCTCCAATGCATTGGGTAACGCGAAGGAGTGAAACGTTAAGGTTTCTCCAAAGAGATTTTAGGGAATATACTGTGATGGGTATTCCAAACGTAACCAAGAGGGTTACTCCCTACGTAAGAATGTTATGAATGCCTCAAGTTACCTTTATGTCTTATGATTTCTATGATTTATTCATGATTTGATGAGGTATGTTAAAGTGATTATGTTTTATGGGTAAAGTATGATTTCACTCTTATGTATGTATGTACCCATGTTTCTTTTCCATGTTTTTATAACCCATACTGAGTTTTTATGCTCATCCCAAGTTTTTGAAATGTTTTTCACAGGTCAAGGGAAAGGTACATGATAAGATGATAAAGTCAAGGATGTGTCAAGAAATAATCCATGTTTTATTTTAAATGTGTTTCCATTGATGGGAATGAAGAATACTATCTTTATGTAACCACTTTGTTTATATGTGGAATGTAATGCAAGTTTTATGATCTAATTCTCTAAAACTCTAAACCCGAAAAGATCCTCAATGTGTAATCTTGTAATAACTCAAGATTAAGTAAGGTTTAATGCTGGGGCCTTATAACATGAGTGTGGCCTATGAAGACTATGTTGTTGTAGTTTACATTTTATAATGTAATGTAAAACTTATGATTGTGTCTAGTATTTTCAAGGTTACTAAAATGATCGGTCTTTCGGGACATGATTCCTTGTATCATGACAATGTTATTTAATAATGCACCAACTTTGGGTAACTAGGGTCAGTGCATTACACATATTATGCTAAAGATTATGTTTTACTAACATGTGTTTTTAGAAATTCATAATGCCTTATTATTCATGTTTATTTATGATATATTACTCTATATTTCTCACTGTTACTGATCAGATTATATCACCCAATTATTATGTTTTATTTTTTCCCTGGATGAGAAGAAGTCTATTATAAATGACTTTCATTGATAATATTGGGTTTTATGGGTCTTTTTAATCGAGCATCATTATTTTTTTCCATTAAAGTTGTAATATAAATATTTTGTTTCCATCTAGTTCCCCCATGCTACTAGACTATTCAGTAATTTGGGATGTGATCTCTTGTTCATGGAACACATTTAATAATGTAAGGCACCAGATATAGGCTACTATGGTAGGGGATTTTATATCAACTGTAAATTTCATATCATGTGCCTACATAAGTGTGCCACATATATCATTCAACATAGAATCATATTTCATCACATTTAATTCCATGATCAAGGTTTGTTGTATACATAAATGTAATTATCCAATAAAATAATTAAAGGTATGTCTAGGTGAATACTGTTGCGTGGAAATAGAGATGTTATTCACAGTACAAAGGTTTGGAATGGAAAAATCACAATGAAATTTTGGCATCATAATGGTTGTATATATAGATTTATAAAATCGATTAATGCGAGAGAAATTGATATATCATCATTCAAAAATAAAATGAACAATAACATGGATGTGTAAAAATGTTAGGTCCAAAATGTTAAATACCCTTAGAGGGGGGGGGGAATTAGGGTATGACAGATTAAAATAACAATCCCTTTATATTTTGTTTTGACATTAGAAAAAAACATCTATCACTTTCCAATTACAATGTATGAAAAAATATTAAATAATTCACATGACACAATGATTTTACCTAATTCCCCCTCACTAGGATACACAGAATGAGAATACAATGACAATTTTCATATGAAAAAAATCCATTAAGGCTCAATGTAAAAATAAAATGTTTGAACTAGATCAATTTTATACCTAGAATCACTGCATTTAAAATGTTTAGGGTCTGATCACTATGTTCTCAAGTGTCCCTCCCTATGTCTCTTTCTCTGGCTCAATGCTTGTGGAAAGGATCGATGTCTTACACTTACTTTCCACACTACTATAGGAAGGGATCAACTCATAGTTTATGGGCTTGTAGGTCCCTTCATTTTCATGAATTCATGCATCCTCAACTATAGGTGGATGCTCTGTTGAAGTAACTTTTCACCATTAGATGAATTGCACATTTCAATGTACTATTAGGTTGTATAAATTCATTTCAAGAACTATTTTAGTGACTTTTAATGCTTCTTTTAATCCTCCTTGAATTTCCTAGCTTCCTCTGCAAACTACAATGCACCATGTATCGCATGTGATTCAGGGACCACCTTTTCCAAACAGACAGCCTCTGCTTCAATGTACTATTACTCTTTTATGAACTGCATTCACTTCCACAAATAGTCTCTCCTTCCACATACCACTACTTCTCTTATAGACCAACTCTTCCTCAATGGACCCTCTTTCTTTGTGAGATTCAAAGACCCAAAAAACCCTTTAACGATTTGTCCCATGAACTAATTTACCCTTCACAGAATCCCCCCTATTGAACTCTTCCCCTTTATAGAAATATATCCTTGTGAAACACTTTAGATATAGTGAAATTCATTCATAGAAAAGATGTTTTCTAAGGAAAATATCTCTTCTAGTAATGATGAGATTAGTAGTCCATATTTATCAAATAGATAAAAAATGTCCACTAATACATTTTACTTAAATCCTAGAATTAGTACATCCTTCACCACATAAATTACTCCTCCAATGAATTGTTCTTCCTTTCTTGGTCCGCATAACATTTATCATCTGTTGTGGAAGCTGATTCCTTCCATTAATGAAACCATTTGAGTTTACTGAAATCAGTGCCTCCCAACTGTGAATGATACGCCATCTTGTGGAAATCAATCCTTTCTCTAATTACAAGACTTCAATAAACTACAATCATCTCACAAAACATTTCCATACATGGTCTGCATACTGCGCTACATGGTCCACATAGCACTACTATGAGGAAATCATTATTTTGTTGATTTCCATTGGAGTTCATCAAACTCCTTTTTTGTATCCATGACCTATGCTTCTCATTCCAAGAAATTATAAATCTTAAATGAATACCAAATTTTTTCAAAAACAACTCCCCATTTTGATGACTAAAAATTTAAAAAAAACTTGGTAACTACACCAACTAAAAAACCCTTTTCATGAACATCAACCAAACCCATTCGTGGTCATCTGGATTTTTTGGAAAAAATAATCAAAACAGAAAATTCCAAGAGTATGTATTAATGATTTTTTTTCCAAATTAAAAAACATTTCTCAAATTTAGGAATTGAAAATAAAAGGCATAAAATTAAGAAGATGCTTGAATAAAGATGGGAAGGAGAGGATCCCTTACTAAATTGAGACATAGTAACGACTTCGGTAAATTCAATAATGAGAGGGGATAAATGATAGATCATAATTAAAAAATAAATTTTACTTCATGGGTATCATTATAATGAATTTAAAACATAACCAAATGAGATTTAAAAGGACATATATAAAAAAGGTTCTTGAATTGTAAAGAAGAGAGAGAGGCCTCTTACTAAATTTCAGCATAGCAATGAATTAGCTAAATTATATAATGAGAGTAGATAAATAATCTCCCATTTTAAGGAAATAAATTTGAAATAATTGTAATCTTTATGAAGTAAATAAAACATAACCAATTGAGATTCGAAGGTATAATTATAAGGATGATCCGTGAATCAAAAGAAGTGGGGAAAATCCCTTACCTTGAGAGGGTAATTCCTAAATCTAGGGAAGAGATTCTCGAGAGATTGGGGGACACTTGGTGGGATCTTGAGAGGTTAGTAAAAAGTAAGTAAAATACCCAAGGTTTTTTAGTTAAGATAAATTGGATCTTGTATGGGTTTATATATGAAAATATAGCGGAGTTCTTTCTTATTTCCAAATCCTTGATTTTGGACTGTATAAAATAATGTAAACAAAATCACAAATCTCCCCTTAGTATTTCCCATGGACTCTAAAAAATATGATTTTTTATTTATTTTATAATTAAATGGTTCAAACTCATTAAAATATTACCCATGGTGATGTGTAAGTGATTCTTGTTTATAAATAAATGAATTTAAAACCATATAATTTAAAATAAGTTTTCAGGGATCTATACAGCCTTAATAAAATTAGTCAAATAACCTCAAAACACATTATTTAAAAATTAAAACATGTATTTGTTTGAGGATACTATTTACATATTATATTACATCACTTTTGGGTCATTATGATCTATAAATACACACTGTATATTTATACTATATTAAATTTTTACATGAATATTTGACTGTCTCAGAAAATAATGGGAAATACAATGTAGGATAACTTCAACATGATAGTTTAGAAATTAATATTTATTTTATCAAATAATTTTCTAAATATGTTAATTTTCATTTTTAAAACAAGAATAGTCATTTATTGAGAAATATTAGTATCTTTGAAAATAACTATTTTCAGACACATAAACATTTTATTTGACTTCATAAATATAATATTATCATAAATATTTAATAAAAAATTTTCAATAATAATATTTTATTAAAATATAATTTATTTAAAAAATAAATTAATTCATCAAATGTAATGTCATAAGAGAAATATCATATTACCCATAAATACAAATTTTTTGGTCGTATCAAAATTAAAATCATTTATAAAGTAACAAAAATACAATATAAATATAACCATTATTCCGTTCAAAATTAAATATGAATATTTAAATTATTATGGTCTTTATACATATCCTTATATTAAACCAGAAACTTCCCTAAATGTAAGGTGTGAGATGGTATGTTTTTAATGGGTTGGCTCCACATACATTGTTTGGGTCGTGATCTAGATGATCATAAACTTCTCCATAAGAGGTTTCACTAATGCTTTAGTTATTAGATCATGAATTTAGAATGATCAAGGGAAATTAATAGAGAGATTATTTCCTAGGAATATTTGATAAATGGGGTTCAAAGAGTATTATCCTTCTAGTTGAGGGAATCACTTCCTTTCCCCATATCAATTAAATTTATCAATACCCAATATTTATAAAAATCATATGATCATTATTCAACAGTTATATTATCAATGCATATGATTCTTAAAGGTCTTTTAAATTCCATTTTATATATTAAAACCAAATAAGTTCTTGTGTTTTATATAACCACAACATGGAATTTAATTCAATCACAAAGGGAATTTTTTATAACAGTATGGTTCATTATAATATTCCCCCTTCAAAAATGTTTCCCTCAGAATTCTTATTTCACACACAACAAAAAAAGATGAGGGTAATTATATTTCATCACCTCCTTTAGTTCTGATGTTACTTCTTCAAATATTTGGCTTCTTCATAGCACTTTATGATGTGAATAGTCTTATTATTTATCATTTTGTCTCTAGGACGCAAGATCTTCACCAGATGCTCTTCATATGAATGATCATTCTACAATGGTACCACCACTGGATTTAGGACATGTGAGGGGTATAGTATGTATATCCTTATGAGTATATATGGAACCTATCATATACTTGGCATTTTTTGGTAGTAGTTATAGATGATAGGCCACCGCTCTGATGCAATCAAGTATCTTAAAGGAACCAATGTATCTTGGACTATATTCTACCTTCTTCCCAAATATAATAAATTTCATTCATTGAGATATATAGAAAATACATTACCTTAAACCTCAAACTATAGGTCTCATTAATGATTTTTAACATAGCTATTTTGTCAACTATGATCATCAATAAAGCGATTCTGAATGGTCTTGACCTTTTCCACCATTTCATCGACCTTTTAATGACCCAAAAGTTTCTATTCACTAACTTCATCCTAGCATGCTCATGTTATACAGATCATACCATCAAGATCTTTATAGGTATCAATTTATAATATTAAGTGTAAACTATTATTGTATGAGAACTCTACCAAGGGAATATATATATCTCATCCTCCTTTGAATTCCATTGAGCATCATCTTCCCATGTCCTCTAGTTTCAAGATAATAGGCTCATATTGGCCAATAGTTTTATGTTCATGAGACATGATGAAGTTAAACATGATATTTAGAGAATTTTTGAGACTATTATAGAATGTTGAGGAAAATCACAGGTCTCAGTTATATTTAATAACTTTTTGGGGTCCATACAACCTCTCTACATCTCTAATGTATAACATTTCAAGTTGATCGAGTGGGAAGTCCTCTCAGATTGTAATTATGTGATAATTATTTTAAAGATGATCCAACACAACCAATTTACCATTATTTCTTATTGATGACTTCATAATACCATTGAAATTTTCATTTTCTATGTTTTCCCTTTTACATGCAGGTATGAGTAATGGTTTCATAATTTCTATGGATTGTTTCCTTTTAGAATTTACTTGATGACATTCAAGAGACCTAGATGTATATTCGAAGATATCCTTATATATATTGTCCAAACCATAGTGAAATTAAAGATCCCAGTACATATTAATGTTCCCCAGATGGATGAAGAATGTCTATCTATATACATAATCCAATATCCAATTTTTAACTCAACATTTTAGGGTATACATATTCTTGACCCAAATATTACAAATCCTTCCTCATTAATTTTTATCTATGATGATTTCCCTTTTCTTATAGATTCCACCTTCTTCTGTTTTTCTAAATCATAAAATTTATCATTATTTATATTCTCTATATGTGATAGTTGATCAATAATTTTTCAATGGATTGATGATATTAATTCCATTATGATTCCCATGTCCATCCTTTTCAACACAGAGAATATTGGATCAATCTCAATCATCATTAATGATAAAAATTATGGTTCCTTTCAACATAGAGTGTCTACCACATTATTTTGTTTCCTATTATAGTAGTGGATCGTATATTCACAGTCCATAATCATCTCTACCATATTCATTGGTGCATATTCACCTCTTTTTGTGTAAATATATACATGAGTCTCTTACGATTTGTAAATATTTCACACTTCTCCCAAAATTGACTATGCTTTAATATTTTTAATGAAAATATTACTACATAAAACTCCAGATCATGTGTTGGAATGATTTTTTCATTAAATTTCAATTACCTTGAGGCATATGCTATACCTTTTTCGTTCTATTTTAGTACATAGCCCGTGCACTTCATCAAAGAGTTGCTGTAAACCATAAACATTTCCCCACTTATTTATAGTGTGAGTAGAGTTTTAGTGATAAGCCTCTTTTTCAAATACTTGAATCTCTCTTCAAAACCATTATTATAAAAAAAACATGATTCCAATCTTAGTTATTTTGGTCAGAGTGTTTAAAAATAATGAGAAATTTCTTAACAATATTCCACAATACCCAATAATCTCAAGGAAACTATGAATTTCCATAACTGTGATTGGCCTTGTCCATCCTCCAATTGCCTCTATTTTTAAAGATTCCACATATATCCCTCTTCTAGTGATAACATACCCTCAGAGTGATATTCCTTCAATAAAAAATAAATTTTTTTGTACATTTCTTAAATCATTTCCTTTATTATGGTCATTATCACAATTCATAGATGACCCTCATGATCCTTCTTTCTGTTGGAGTATATTAAAATATTTTTTGAACATACTACCATAAATATATCTAGTAAAATCAAAAAACTCTATTCATAATGTCTATGAATGTTTTTGGAGCATTAGTAAGTCTGAATGGAATTACTATGAACTCATAGTTCCCATAACTTGTATGGATTGCAGTCTTGGGAATATCCACCTTATTTACCTTTAATTGATAATACCCCTATTTAAGATCAAACATGGACAAGTTTTGGGATCCGCATAGAAGATTAGAAAATTCATCAGTCCATGGTAAACAATAAATTTTATTTATTATGATATTTTTGATCTCTCAGTGACCAATTATAAGGTGCACTGATCTATCCGTTTGACAAGGAGTACTACTGCACACCATGGTGAAAAACTTCAGCATATGGACCCTTTATCTCCATTCACCTATTGTTTCTTCTTTAACTCATCATGTTCTAAAATATCCCTTCTATATGAATTATTTGATATTGTAAAATCCCAAGGTATAAACTCAGTTAGAAATTCAACCTATCAGCTAAGAGGAAGACCATCTAATTATTTCGGAAATAAATTTGTGCATTCCCTCACAATAGGCATGTCTTCAAGGATGATATTTTCCTTTTAGTAATCATTTTAGCTAGATATGATTTCTCATAAAGAAATAATATCCATTCATGAGATATTGGGGCTAAATAAGAGTCATCCTTCTCCTTACACACATAAAAAATCAGAGTATTCTTTGCAATAAAGAGAGTGACTTCCTTCTCTTGGAAATTTATATTTGCATTATAAAAGGAAAATAATTACCAAAAAAGGATAAAATTAAATTTCACTAAATGGTGACTAACAAAATTTTCATTAATAAATTTCCCACAAATTTTATCATGTGATACAATAATCATAGATCTATTTCCTGATAATGTGAAACCATTTTGGGTGGTGACTCAACGTTCAAATATAACATACTATATATGAAAATAGGGAATTAATTGACATACAACATTAAATATTGTACACTGAAGTGTAGGTTACATATAAATCATTTATCATGATCGGTATCAACATTAGACCTTCCTTGATATTTTAGTCTTGGACATTATTAGTGCTCATCATGTTTTTCAGACTTTGTAATAGAGAATTGGCATATAAAATGAGAAACTTTTCAATATTTGGGACATAAAACATTATATGTTACCTTTAATTGATATTTATTCCCATCTATCGCATTACACATTTTTTCATGACAACATTCTACTTTATGTGCTATTTTTCCAGAGTTAAAACATCTCTCGGTTCCATTGTGACATTTCCCTTTGTTCATACTTAGCTAATTTGTGAAGAAATAAATTGGGTCTTCATTCCATATTTTATTTATTAGATGAACCTACTTGACATATAATAATACTATTATTTGATTTATTTGGACATTAAACTATGTTCTAGTTTTTAATCATGATTTTTGGTAGCTCTATAAGCATACACACAAGATGGGTTACTTGATCTCCAATAATGAAAGGCATCTTACTTGGGCAGTCAACACACCACCCTCCCCATTGTTTGTTTACTCATTTCCTCATATTTACATCCATTTGATAGAATAAATAGAAAACTATGGATTATTAATTTTAAACTATTAAATACATAAGAAGGAATCCAACAACATTAATGTTATAATTTATAAATGAAATGTATTTCCTTAAATTTTGAATTTCAAATATTCGGTTTATGCTATCCAAGATCTATTTTCTAACATAGACTCTTATGTGATTTTTTTCCCTTAATAGTTGTTCATAATGATCTTATGAATTAACCAAAGAATATAATTTGGTATTGTCAAACCAGGTGTGCAGTATGGCCCGTTGCCGAGCACCTATTCCAGATCATGTTTAACTCAATACTGTGTTTTTAGGTAGTGCCCTTACGTACATTTGTGCCATAGATACATCTACATACAGAATCCAGACCAACATGTATTTTCTTGAAAACCAATTATTTTATACACTACCAAAACATATGGATATTTTATCAAGGTTAGAATTATCCATATGTATTTTTATAGAATATTATAATCCTAATTCCAAAAAATAACTGCACTTTACTCTGATGCTATCTATGACAACCCTTGACTTTATTACAAATTAATTCATGCTTTATTAC
Organism: Viscum album; assembly: GCA_963277665.1. NCBI lineage: Eukaryota > Viridiplantae > Streptophyta > Magnoliopsida > Santalales > Viscaceae > Viscum > Viscum album. Next base: position 679,066,690 of record OY728139.1, on the reverse strand, counting down.
ATAAGAATACACATAATATAATCTAGAATATTGTTATGTCTAGTGTATTTGGGAATTAGGTATATATCATAACTTCTTGATCATGGGATACAACAATTTTATTTGAAAACTTCCTTAACATGCTCTTAGAGACCATTTATCTTCTAAAACTACAAGGGATAACCTTCAGATGTATATAAGAAATGTGTGAGCTACAAATAGTATTAAGTGAATAAAAAAACCATAAAATGATGAAATTATTACCTATATAAAAATACGAATTTAAATGGGTCATAAAGGGGGTGAGAGTCATAATCATGAACCATGAGGCACAACGTAGCATTGTAACATAATGGATTCTTAGGGAATATATAAATAACTTTAAACATGGAATCATAAAATTAGTCAAGGATAACCACCAAGATATAATAACATGCTGGAAAAATACATGTCATGGATTAGGTTAACTCCCTAATCCCATACATGATGAATTTTGAGAATAATACATGATGAAATGTATTGCAGTTAAATATTATTTATGGAACACCTATCACATTCATATCATGTACATGCATAAGTGCGCTACACATATCATTCATCATAGAATCCTATTTCATCAAATTTAATTAAAAAAGCAAGGAGTGTTAAATAAAAACATTAAATAACCCAATCATATATGTATTGTTTTGTTAGGTGAATAATCTTGAGTTAAAATAGGGATGGTATTCAAAATATAATGGTTTGGTATGGAATAATCATAATGAAATATTGGAAGCATAACAACAATACATAAAGATTCATAAAAATCATTATTGTGAAAAACGGATATAAAATCATTTTAAATAAAATATGCAGTAATAGGGATGTGTAAAAACATACCCAACATTAGGATTGAATATAAAAGGCATAAAATGAAGAAGATGTTTGAATAATGATCAGAAGTAGAGGACCACTTATTAAAATTTAGAATAGTATCAACATAGGTAAATAATATAATGATTGTAGATAAATTATATATCATTATTATGAAATCAATTGGATAGTAGCATGATCATTATAAGTTCATGTAAAAATAACCAAATGACATTTCAAAGGTCAAATATAAAGAATGTACTTGAATTGAAAACAAGAGAGAGAGGTCCTTTATTAAATTTCATCATAGTAAAATCATAGGTAAATTCTCTAATGAGTGGTGATAAATGAAATATAATTTTTATGAAATTAATTTTAATGTATGTGGATATTTATAAAGTCTTGAAAACATAAAAAATTAACATTCAATATAAAAATTACAAGGAAGGTGCTAAAATGGAAAAGAAGAGATGGAAATACCTTACTTGAGAAGGTGATTCCAAAAGCATGGGAGGAGCTTCATGAGTGATTAGGGAACCTTCAGAGGAATCTTTAAAGGGGAGGTAATATTATGTATCTACTCATTTTTTTGAGTGAATTGTTTTGGGAAATTGTGGGGGTTTATATAGGAAGGGGGAGGGGAGTTATTTATTATTTTACAAATTTATGATTTCAAATCTATACACTAATTTAAAAAAAACCACAATCATTCCCATAGTTTTTCCCACGGTTAACACCAAATAGGATTTATTTATTTTTTACTATATGTTCCTTACTCATTTAAATATTACACTTGGTTATGTTAAAGTGAGTCATGTTTATAAAGAAATGATTTGCAAAGCTTAAAATATAATATTGGCTATGGAGGATTCAAATGTTAACTATACAATTAATCAAATAAACAAAAAAATATTATTTAAAATTTAAAACTTATATTTTTTCTTGGATATAATTTATATAATTTATTACAACTTTTTTGGGACACTATGATTTCATAATATACACTGTATATTTATATTGTATTAAATTTTTATCCAAAAATTAAACCGTCTAAAAAAATTATAAAAAATTCACTATTGGATAATTTCAATATTCTGATTCCAAAAATGAAATTTATTTTCTCAAAATAATTTTCTATATATGTGAGTTTTCAATTTTAATACAAGAATTGATATTTATTGAGAAATGCTAGTTTATTTGATAATAACTGTTATCGAACACATATAAAAATTAAATTTGACTTCATAAAAATTATATTTTCATTAATATTGAATAAAAATAATTTAATAATAGTATTTTATTAAAATATAATTTTTTTGAAAAAAAATTTAATTAATCAAGATGAATGTCTTAATTGAAATTTCATTTCAACCAAAAATACTATTTGTGTTTTATAATATCAAAATCAAAGACATTTATAAAGTAATAACAAAAAAAAGTAAATTTAATAAATATTATATAGAAAATAATATAAAAATATTAATATAATTATAGTCTTGGTATATATATCCCATTATTATATCATCAAAATCTCTAATGTAAAGGTTTGCGATAGTAATATTTTCATGGGGTGGTTCGGTGTATATAGTTTTGGTCATTATCTTGATGAGATTAAAATTATCATATAAATAGTTTTGATTGTTATTTAGTTATTGGTTCTTGGATTGGTATTGGTCAAGGGAAAATCCTTGTGATGTTATCTCCCTCAAATGCTCTGATATATTGGCTTCATAGGCTATGATCTTAGTAGTTTAGGTCAACACTTCCCTTGCTTATTTCAACTATATTTATCACAACCCTATATATATACTAATCATATGATCACTATTAAATGGATATATTATCAATGGTTATGATGCATAACTGTATTTTAAATTCTATATGATATAATTAAACAAAATAAGTGAATTTAATTTCTGTAACCATAATAGTACTTTTAATTCAAACAAAATGGGAATTTTATTTATTAATGTTTGGGTCATTATTGCTTACTTTATTTGTGAATAGTCATCATCATTATTGAATGATATAGGGATCATCATGTGTATCTGTGACTCCCTCTACCACATGAGTAGAATGTTTTTATCCTTCTTCATTGATTATTTATAAAACCTTTATCATCCTCTTTTATTTTAGCGCCCATCTATTTTTTTTTGATTGTTGTAATGTTTACAGGTTGAGGATATAGAATCTATTAGTTTAGAATCTCTTTAAAATTACCAATATTTATATTCCTTACCATGATATTGTCCCTCTTCATCATCATAGATGATGACTGTATGGAAGATCATTAGTGTATTTAACTGATTTGGTAGAACTATATGAATGCAAAATGAATTTAAGAATGAAGTGGCATTATTTTTGGAATTCCATATATTTCATATATTGGAAAATTCTTAAAGTATTACATTACAAAGAGAGTCATATGTCGTTGAGGAAAATTCATGAGACATTGAATTCATATAATGATCCTGAAAAAATTACATTTCCTAGGAGTAAAGGGTTTTACAATGTTGAAATATTATTATTTCCATAGCCGAAGTCATATGGGAGGCTTGAAGTAAAACATAGAAGTTAAAGAGTCTAAAATAATAATATAGTCTTATAGGACTATTTTAAAGATTATTAGGTGTCCAGAAATCCATATGAGCACTTCACCCCATCATTATTTTCACCCAAATACCTGAGATCCAAGAAAAATAGTAACTCATTTGAATCTTGTTCTAGTTAATCCAATATTGATTGAAAAAATATAAAAGAAAAGATTTTAAAGTAATTTATAAATTTTTAAACTTATAATTCAAAAGTAAAATGTCTATATGTTACACACTAGACCCAAACTCTTAAATCTGGTTCTAAAAACATGTTCTGTTTATACTCAATTTGGTAAAAATTGAGATGAATAATGATCTTGGTATCATAATTTACATCATTTCCATAAGATAAAAATTACAACTCAAAAATAAGCACATTATCCCCTGAATGGATGTTTTAGTTTCTTTGAGGATTAGATATATTAGAATCTTAATTTAGAAAACATGTTAACTTTTCTCCAAAATTGAGATACACTAGGATATGTTAGTGACTTCTTATAAAATATATGAATATTCAAAACCTAGGGAAATTGAAATATAATAAAGGGGTGAGCTCAAATTCTTACAAATGGTAAACATACGAGATTAAAATCAAAGATCATAAGTGATCAAAACATGAGAATATTGTATAAACAAGGCACATTGACATTACAAAAAGTAATCATACACAAAAAGGAATCTATCAGAAATCATGATTCAAGGAATAATTAAAAAATATGTGAATCAATAGGGTATGAAATTATTGGCCAAAAAATAATATCCTTGAGTGAATAACATTAAGATACCTCAAAAATGAGGCACAAACATTACTATAGGGAAACATTACCTTTGTGAGTCAAACACAATCACCCATTCTTGAGAGACAACATAATTGTAGTTTTATATACATCTCCTTCATTATTCACACACTTGTACCCCCACTTATGAGACAACATAATTATTCCCATGCATACATATCTCATGTGATATAATTATATATCCAGTACATTATATGGTGATATTATATCCCACCCATCATTTATTAATACCTTTGTGTTGTAATTTAAATCAATCAATAATCATAACATAAAGAAACCATTGAAATAAAATGGGTTTCATATTCTTTTCAAATGGATTAATATAATGTAAAAATTGATAATTCCATCAATAATCACCAAATAGTAAACCCCAAGAAAATTAATTAGTATCCTGATATATTTAGTAAATTTCTATGTAAATAAGATTTAATTGTGATGAATAGGTATATGGTATTTACACCATATCAATAAAAATGGTATATGTTTAAGTAAATTATATTCCTCTCAATCGATTTATATAATCTAGGTAAATACCCTTCTAATTAAAGGAATGACATATGATTGTTCTCATATGAAATGAATTGGTTTAAAAATCATTTTCTTATAAAATGGATATCTATATATATAAAAACTACTGATTTTTCATTCCTATAATATAAAATATCATTTTATAATACATCCTATGAAATAAGGATAAGGGTAACATTTGAATAATAACCTCTATCATTCATAAAATACGTAAAACGATATTAAATTAATGAAAAAATCATTTTTAGGATTTTTAGGAAAATAAAATTGAAAATATGAAACACTATTCATCTATATGAAAGAATTTATTTATAAAGGTAAATTTTTTAAAAATAATAAAATATGTATTTATGTTTGGAAACATGAAATTGTATATTTGATATTAAAATGAGATGAAAAAAATGGTCGAAATATGTGTTAACATATAAAATATTTACAATATATTCTTTTCACACTTTGATGAAAATGACCCATCCAAAAAAATTTAAAAAAATTGTTTTAAACATCTAAAGTATGTAAAAGTAGAGAAACATGAAAATGAAAAATAATTAAGTCATAGATAAATACATTTTTAAAATCACATAATGAATACAGACATTGGAAGTAGAGGATTCTTGGATAAAAATAAGATGCAAGGTCAGTTTCATTACAATGGGTAAAAAATAATCCAAGGGGAAAATGAAATAGTTAAAAGACATATAAAACCAAAAAAAATAATTATAGGATGAGAAAATGATGTTGGGTTTAGAAATAAATAGAATAAAAACTCCATGATAGATTATCATTTAAAAATATAATCTTGATTTCCAATTGATATTGAATAATAGACTGTAATAGTATTGGTAACTTAAGAATAAAAAATAATAGGGTTTCAATGAAATTGATATTAAAATACAATCAAATGAAAAATATTAATTAAAATTGGTGTAAATATATTAGTGAATACACCATATAAATGAAATGATCATGTGCAACATCAAACATGACTCATGGAATTGAAAATAGGGACAAATAACCATTACTATTGCACTTAAATCACTCTATTCTTGCACATAACTTGATGAAAAATCCTATTATGTTTATTAAAAAAATAATTAATAACATTTACCATTAATATTTTATTTCATAAGGTGTATTTATGGTGATTTCTTGAGGTGGTTTAGTTAATTTCTATGATTATTCCTCAGTATATTGTCCTTGGTCAAATGTTTTCCTAAATAGATTTATAATGATAATAATATTAGTTATGTATCCCTTTTTTATTCCATTATCGCAAAATTTATACAGTTTCTCAGTTTTTTCTCAAAATGGACTCAAATAAAGAAATGGGCATTAATATGTTCATTTAATACAGTTAGTTTTACAACGACTATTTATTATTAATAAGAATTATAGAAAGTACAATATAATCTTTATATAATAATATTATCATCATAAATATAATTATTATATATTAAAAACCTTTATAAAATAATACATTCAAGGAGGTAATAGAAAATTAAATACATCATTCCATGTAGACGGTAGTCCAAACATACACAGAAAACAATTTCTTTTTCCATAGAATGGGTGGGGGTAAAAAATAATATCATTATAATTTAAAAATCATAATAATGTAATATTTATTTTATTTTTTCATTTTTTAACTGTTTTAAAATTCCCATCTAAGTTCATTTTGAGAAATATAACATTTCGTTCATAGAGGTAGTAGTCCGCACAAATTCCAGATGTCATATTTATTTTACAAATGGTTTTGGAGTTATAAATAAAAAGGATATTTCATTAGTATATTAACATTTCATCATATTAATTAATCATATTCAAGGGTCAATGGATCAAAAAATGCGAAATAATTTAGTTTGGCATTAGTTAATGTTGATCATCCCACCATTATTCATTTGGATAAAATTTTTAAACATGTTTATAGTCTTTTAACATTAGGTTTATAACATTTACCTTCTGATTTTTTACCATGGTAAATAATTTTTTACCTAAGAAATTAAATTTTTACTAAAAATATAAGATAATACCTCTTACTAAATTTTTATGTTCTAAATTCAAAATTAGACAAAATTTAACCTAAATCAATTTCTAAGTAAAATAAAATTATCTTTTAAATTTAAACATTTAATATTTTGAAAAACTATTTTTTAAGGAAATTGGTTTTACCATTAACAATTCTTAATGTTATATTATAATAATTACTATTAAAATGAGTGATAAAATATTTGAATAAATTTTTAGAGAAAATATATGAGTCCTTATTTAAAATATATCTTTTAAAATTAATAGATAATAATTTTATGACATTTATTATATATTTATTTCATACTTATCCTTTCAAAATTATCATGGTCATTAAATTTAATCATATTAACCATAATTTTGTGCTTGATAATAAAATTAACTTCTTTTATTGATATTAAAATATTGATATAAAATATAAATTCTATTTTTTGTTTAAATTTCACAATTTATGGTAGATATTTTTTTAACATAAGGGAATATAAAAAATTTAGAGTAAAATATTACAGTAGTTTCTAAAACATTAAACATGGGTTTCATAAATTCAATATAACATCTTAAAATGATTTATTTTACTTTATATATATATATATATAATACTACAGAAAAAGGTTTTAAAATTTCTTAATTCATTTATATGTCAGGATAATTTCATAGATGTGATAGTATTAACAAAATCCATAATTATTCACTATTCACAGAAAAATAAAATATTTTTGAAAAAACTCAATAATCATCCCTAATAAAATTTTTAGAAGATGCCTTCCAAAATAAAGTTTATTTTAAAAAATTAAAATTAAATTTTTTTAAATTTGTCTTTTAAATGAAAATAAAATATAAAAATCTCTCTTATTAAGCAATTGCCTTTATAAATTTAATTACTCATATTTCTATTTTTTATACATTTCTAATTGATTCTAATATTATAATATAATAATTTTTTCTTATTATTAATGTTTCAAAATAATATTATTCTAAAATTTCATAGCTCATTTTACAGCAATGTTGTGTGTGAAACAAGTTATCAATCATAATATCAATTTAAAATGACAATATTTAAAAATCTAGTGGCATTACATGCTTCTCGTATGTAAATTGTATCCTTGAAATTTTAATTTGAATTCACTATAGAAACAAGATAAAGGATCTATAAGAAACACAAGATATATTTTCTACATAGATATAAACATCAAAATAATTAATACTATAATTCTCGTCATTTCCTGAAAAATAGTAATGTATTATGATTTATCATTTATCTCATTATTGTGTACAAAATATGTTTTCTTAGTTATTTATAGGTGTCTTTGTAGACATACATTTCAAAGATTCATTTTCATGATCCTATTACCAACCAAATATTATAACCATTATAATTATGATAATATCAATTAAAATGATATGAAATTACCTTGTGAACTTGAAAACTGAATCCTAATATGTCTTCTCTAATGAATCCTTCTTCTTAAACTTTGATACATTCGATTAAATATAATTTTCTTTAAGTTAGATTATCTTGTACTTCAAAACCAAATCAAAAAACTAACCGTCCCAAAATTATCACGAAATATTATACAAAATTTTAAAACAAAAAATCCTTGAAATGTAGGATCTTAAAATCCAACATATATTTTATCCAAAAAACCACATATCGATGAATATGTTACTTTAATCATAAATATCTATGTGTTATTATATATTATCCATAGTCGTTCCCTGTTAGGTTTCCTAACATAAATTTTACCAAATATATAATAATGGTTCATAAAGATAAAGTGATTAACCAAAGAATATCCCCTAAGAGTGTCTATCTAGGTGTGTAGTCTTAGGTCCACTCATCTTGTACAAAGTGAATATTGATTTGATACTCAATAATCCTTTTTCGGGGTAACTTCCCCTATGTGATTCTAAGACACAACCATATCCACATTCTTTTATATAGATTGGGTTTTTATTTATAAGAAAAACACATACTCATAAATCCACCAAATTTTAGGATTTTATCCCAAACATTGACTTATCCTTTATAATTATTCCTAGGTATATTTATTAATGTTATATTATACTAATCTTTAAAATCACTACAGTTTTACAATAATAAATACCAAACTGATACTAAAAATTGACTAAAACCTACTGTGATACCAACTAAGCCCCCCCACATTATGATATGGTTCTAAAAACACATTCATTTAAAAACGTATTTTCTAAAAAATGAGATTACTCAAGATAATGATATTTTTATTTTCAAAATTTCCATATGATAATCATTATATATCACAAATAAACACACAATCATAAAAATGGACGGTTTAGTGTCATTACAGACATAGTAAATATTAATCTTATTTTATGATATTTTTAAGCATTTCTCCATAATTGATCCAATATAGTATTACTTATAGAATTCTCATAAAATACACTCATTTTAAAATACCAGGAGAAATGGAAACCTAATTAAGGTTTGAGATCAAATTATCATTAAGGATAAACATAATAGATAATAATAAAATATCATTAGTGAGTATAAGATGACTATATAGGTATAATCTATGAACATGGACATAACATAAGAGATCCATACCAAAATAATCTTTGATTAGAAATATTTAGATATGTAATATGATAGTGGACATGAATCAAAATAGTGTAGAAACATTATTAAATAAACCTGATCTTTGAGATCATAACATTAGGATATCTAAGAAATGTGTCACAAGTATTGGAATATAGAAATATTAACTTCATGAGTAACACACTATCTCCCATGCTTGTCAGACCACTTAATTGTAAGTGCATATACACAACCTTCATGAGTCACACACTTTCCCCCATATTATATATACAACTTAATAGTTCCCACATATACATGTCTCATGATATTTAAACTATTATCCAATGAATTGGGGGGTGATATTGGTCCCTATATATCATTCATATATACATACATGTGCTACATGAAATCAAACATTCCACATAACATATATAACCCATAGAATGAAAATTTATTCAATATCCCTTTTAAATGGATTTACATAATGAAATATTTCATAATTCCATAAAAAGTCATAATATGATCACCCTAGGGAAAATTAATGGGTGTCAAAATATGTTGAATAAGTTTCTCTGTAAATACCCTACAATTAATATGATGAGATTTATGGTATTTACAACTTATAAGTAAACAAACTTATATAGATACGATAATAATTTCCAAAATCAATTGATGTATGAAATATAGGTGAACACCCTTAATTCAATGGAATGAAATATAGATTTTCCACAAATCAAATGCATTGTAAGAAAAAAAATATTTATACATAGGTGGTGGAAAAACAAGAGAAAAGGAGTGATGAATAATTCCTCTAATAGAAGAGATCATTTCATAATTATTATTAAGAAATAAGGTGGATGGTACCATTTGAATAATATCCTTGATCAATCATAACATATTTAAAAGGATGTTCAGTTAAATGAAAAATATTTTTTAGTACCATTAGGAAAATAGATTCAAAAGCAAGAAATATTATTGATATTTTAAAAAAACAATTCAAAATAGAAATATATTTTTCATCTAATAGAATAGTAATTTCACTTTTAAATCAAAATAATATAAATAGGGATTATTATAGAAAATATAAAAATACTATAAATATGTGTCTAACTGAAAAAAATTAAAAAACATATTTCACACTTTGATGAAAATGTCCAATATTTAAACTGTTATGAAAAATTTATGTTTCTAAAGGATGTAAAAGTATTGGGAAATTCACTTAAAATATTAATAAGTTGCGGTTAAGGACATTCAGAAAATCATCCAATGAATATAGACATGGAATACAATGATTTAGGATCAAATATAGGATTTAGGGTTTGTTTCCATACATTTGGTAATTAATGAGCCAATTGGGAAAGTAAAATTTTACGAAGACATATATATATACCATTAAAATAATCACAGGAGGAGAAAATTATACACTATTTATAAATAACAAGAACAAACATTTTCCAGATGGATTATCATCAAAATAAAACAATCCTTATTTGAAAGTGAGATTTAATTTGAAACCCATATAGTGTTGTAACATAAGATTTAAAAGGACATTCGAAGGTTATCATGAAATGGACATTAAGAAATAATAAAATGAAATATATTCATGGTAATTCAATGAAATACGGAATTTAATACAACATATAAAATAAATGATGGAGTGAAATATCATACATATATCATGTAATTAAAAAAAGAGACAAATAACCTATTAAAAAATTATTTTAGAATAAATCCACTTTTGGGTTCAGTGGAAACCATACATCTATTAACCTAATAGATTAACCATAAATCAAAAGTTTTACCCTGAACTATAAATTCAATCCAAACCATCAGACAAAAACTAGCACAAATTAAAATTCTAAACAGATACACAATAATTAGCATTAGTGATGATCCCTTCCCTACAAAAATTTATATTTTAAAAATAATAGAAAACAAACCCACATCAGACCATAAGACACCTAGAGTTGTTCATATGACACAGAAGACATTGTCATCATCACTAACCCTAATAGAACGAAAAACCATCAGAATCCTAAAAACAATTTCACTGAAAAATTAAAAATCCATCGAAAGACCAGAAAACACCATTGTTTGTACCTTTAGGAACCACCACCATTGAGGAAAAAACCATTAATACCACCATATCATTATGAATATATAATCCAATGAAATGTGAGATAAAAAATATTATCTTTACTATGAATATGGTGCAATAATAGGAAAAATATGAGTATAATCATTAGTCAAAACCACTAGACGATTAGAAGTAGAAAAAACTCATGAAGTTGAACCCATGAATCGATGACCAGTGTCACCAATAGCATAGTCCGAAAACACATAAATATCTATCATACAAAACCATAAATTGTGTTCATATCAAAGAACTTATCATCATGAGAAAATGAAATAGAAAGAACGAAGATGATGAATTCGCCACCAAATTCAACCGATGACACAACCCCAAACCACCATAACACCATAACGAAAAACCAGTATGGGGTTTCGAGATGATGGGTTATGTAATAAGAGTAGAGATTCTAGTATTCCAGGCCCTATAACCCACTTAAATAAGACAAGAAAACTGAAGGAAGACACCAACAAAATAAAATCCTAAACAACATGATCACCATAATATCAAACCAAATTGGGGTTACGAATGATGGATCTATTAATAGAAGCATAAAGGCAGTGTTCAATGTTGTTGATACATCAATAAATCAGGACTACAAATGTGATATGTTTTAATACCTAAATAATCAAATTAGGTTTATTAAAAACATTATTAAGAAACTTTTCCATCTACATTTCACTTTCTACGGTATATTTGTTATTTTTTTTATTTTCATATTAAATAATAGTTTCTTATGTAGGAATCTTAAGGTGTTTTGATTGATTTATATAATTCTTCCTTGAAATATTGATATGGTCTATTTTTTTGAAATAGAATCACCATTTGTATAATTTTATAGATTTCTTCCATTTTATTCATTAATCTTTGATATTATATTGCTTCATAGAATTGTACAAAATTAACTCAACATAAGAAAGTTGTTTTGATAAGTTCATTTTATAAAGTTCAGTTTAATAAGACTTTTTATTGTTAATATCACCTATATGTGGTCAAATATTATCTTTCCATTATATTAATAGTTTCATAAATATCATTATTATATATTAAATACAATTTTTTAGTCATACATGTTAGGTGGTAATGTAAAATTAAATATTTCGTTCCATGGATGTGGTAGTCTTCACCTAAACAAATGGAACTATTATTTTCTATAGGCAGGTTTGTGGTAGTAAAATATAATAATTTAAATTTATGAATATTAATAATGTTATTTTTTTATTGGTTCATTAGAAAACACTTTTGGATTTTATGTTTAAGGTGTTATGTAAAAATACAACATTTCATTCATGGAGGCGGTAGTCCACAGAAACACCTGACAACATATTTATTTTTCAAATGGTATTATAGTGTGGTAGAACTGTGATATTTCACTTGTATAATTAAATTTCATAATATTAATAATATTTATTTTATCATTCTTTCATGGGTAGAGAATAATTTGGGGGTAGAATAAGAATACAATTATAAGGTCTTGGTTGAGAACATTACCTCTGCCTATGGATTTTCTCCATTAAGTAACAACTTAAGGAATCATATATGGGAATTTTGGAAATACCATGAATTATAGGAAATGGTAAACAGGTTTATGAGAGGAAATGGAATGATTTTTTGGGGATTTAAGTCCTTGAAATGGGAGATCAATGTAGGCATAGTGATACACTTTCATAAGTGAAGAAAATGTAACATTTGTAAATGAAAATTTCTTTGTCCATGATGGAACAAAACAATTCAATGGTCAATGGCTCCATGAGTGGGAAATAATTGAGTGTGGTATGTGATAATGTTGATCATACCATCACCATTCATTTGGTTCCATGTTTTAAATATGTTTTTTCCTTTTAGTGCTAGGTTTTTTACTTTTATCTTTTGTGTTTTCACCTTGGTAACTAGTTTTTTCCATAATAAATTAAATTTATTATACAAATATTAAAAAACACCTCTCATAAAATTTTTATTATATGAAACTAAATATATAATTCCTTTAAGCATGAATAAATTTTTAAATAAGATATAATTAACTTTTAAATTAAATAATTTAATATATTGAAAAAATGAAATTGTTGGAAACTATTGTTGTTAAATTTAAGTGTTCTTAATCATATATAACATTAATTATCTAATAAAAGATTCTCAAAATAATTTTATTAATTTTTAAAAATATAATTATAATTTTTATATAAAATAGATCATTTTACCTTATTAAATAAAAATTAGACATCATTAATAAAATAATTATTTGAAAATTTCCCTTTCACCATTCTCATGGTTAATAATTTTAATCTTTATAACCATGCTATAAGTAATTAAAATGATATTGAACTTAAAAAATAATATGATAATTTTTATATAATTTATTAAATTAATTTATTTAGGTTTAATTTCTAAATGTGATGGGAACTAATTTTTTATATGTAAGAATAAAATCAGTTTTAGAGTAAAATATTACATAAGATTCCAATGCATTGAACATGGGTTTTATATATTCATCATGGAAATATTAATTAATTAATTTTAATTTAGAAATATATTTGTATATATATATAAATTATTAAAAACATTTAACTATTTCTTGTGTTATGATAATGACATAAAAGTAATTGTATTGGAAAATTATTTCTCTTTTCAATATTCACCTAAAACCCAATTATTTTAGATAAATATCAATAATTCACCCTATTCCAATTTTGACATGATAAATTAAAATATAAAGTTAATATTAAAAAAATATAATTGTAAAATTTTTAAAATTATATTTTAAATGAAAATTCAATATACTGATTAAAAATTCCTTTATTGAGAAATGAACTTTTAAATTTTTAGTTGTTCATAATCATATTTTGTATGAATTTTTAATTGATTAAAATATATTTATTTACAATAAGTTTAATTATTTTTAATTTTTTTTAATAATATTCATCAAATATGTTACAAATCATTTCAGTTAGATGTTCTGTGTAAATCAAGCAATCAAAAATAGTATTAATTTTGGGAAAACAATATTCGAAAATCTCAAGGTATTAGAGAATGTATTTCAATTAACCACAAAAAAAAATAAACACTAAAACAAAAAGATTAATATATTTTTCATATTCATTCAATATTTATAAAAGTGACAAAAGGATTAAATTTCAAAAACTATAGATCAATTTTGGGGTTAGTTTATCTTAATAAATTGATATAATTTTTTAAAATGGTGACTATCATTAAATGAATATAAATAGAATCTTCAAAATATCATTTTTTTTCTTGGATGTTTGGTGTATTATTTTTAATTTTTTTAGGGGATTAATTCCAAACCATAACTAACACCGCATGTGATTATGAGACCTGGTATGCTCAAAATAAATACTTTAAATATATTAAATAGCATGCATAGATATTTTTCCTAAAAAATTTGAATATCTTCTATGTAGGTTCTTGGATTAGAAATCTAAAGGCACCATTTCATTCACAGTTGTGATTTTATTCTAGTAGTGACCTAACATTGGCTAACACAGTTCAACTGGGAATTGTAGTTTTTGGTGTTCTAATAAATAAAATAGAGGGATGATTTATTTTATTTTAAGATTCTGTTGACACAGTGATACAATGTCATTTATTTTTAAGTAAACAAAGAGGAAGGGGTCCAGTTATAGTCTAATAACCCAAGAATTCCATGTAAGCTCTCGAGAGAGGAACATAGTGGATTCTCTCAGCGATGAATGATGGTGGAACATGGATTGAAGATCAATATATGCCGGTATTGATAGATATCTCTAATGGTGATGACACAACAACTAGGGTTACTTAATGAGAAATTCAATCCCCAGGTAGGATATTGTTATTTTGATTTATCTTTCCCTATTATCAGAATTAATGACTAACACAGACTGACCAAAAAATATTTTGAGTCATAGTTGGCTCTTTCTCGTGGTATGGGCAATGATTTCATGTTTTTATCAGTGTTTTGATTATTGAGAATTTATTTTTCTTTCTTGGTCATTCTTCTAGAATTTATCAAGTCTAGAATGACCAAAAACCAAGATTCGTTCCTTGTGTTGTTCATTGTTCTTTTCTCCTTCAATATTCTTCTCATTCTTCATGGTTATGAATGAATGATCATTGCTCCTTTGACTCTTGGTACAATGATATGAAATTAATGACCCAAGCTCTTAATAACCAATAGGAGGTGAGATGACGATGAAAATGGACAGATCTATGTGATTCGAGAGATATAATTCATCTCTTCAATTATGTACAGGTGATCAGAATTGGTTTTCAGAGCTGATTGAAGGGAAAAACACACCAAATCGGTGTAGCAATAACGACATGAACTTGGATATCCAGTTTCAAGGCGAACATATTATTCTATCAAATAGTAGAGGATTAGATGAAGCAGGTAGAGTAATAACGACAGTTCTGGAAAATTTTGAAGAACATGACATGTAGTTTGGGCTACACAGTGTGTGGCCACCACCAAGTAGCGATTAGGGATTCAAGATGTATTATACTTTCCCCAATAATGTGGGTCGTTCCCTCAGACTCATTGTGTATCTCAATATATACATAGTAATGTGGTGGAGTACATGAGTTTCTAACATGGCTTATACTCCCCCACATGGCTTTGCTGAACGGTTATGTTGATAACCCCATGTACTGGTACAAGGGCAGACACATATGGGTTGAATCCATGTACTGGCACATGGATAGAATATACAGGCGTATCCTAGTTATAAGAAAATGGTGTGTGGCCCACTCTACAATCCATGTACTCCTTTTCTACATGACATGTTATATTGATATGGATCATCACATACATACAATACTCGAGGTCAAGGGACACGTCTTGTGACCCTACTACACACCATGTACCCCCTTTGTAAATGTATTTATTCTCTTGTCCAATTTATATTGGACATGTTTTTTAAGATTCATTGCAATGATCCTATCCCTAAAGGTCGGTGGGTATTTTTTTCCTACTCATATGAGTGTGATCCCATCAACAGGACTTCTAGGATAGAGTTGTTGGAATACCCTAAGAGGCACATAGCAGATCCTATATTCTATCTTCATTCCCTAGGTAGAGTATTCTGTATTGACATGACCATGTTCACCGAGCATCGATCCTCTAAATAGCGGTTTAATCCAGATGGATTTGTTGGTATCATCCAATGTACTTGGCTATGATCCTCATCTGATATATCTTATCTATCTTCAGATCATTCAGTGTATGTCTCTCTCATGATGGTTCTTTATAAACATTACTTCTCATACATATGTCATTTGTGTTATCATACTCAAGAGTGCATACTCATGGATGAGTGTTTTGTGGAATCTTCGAGCTAAATTGCTAGTTGTGGTATACAGTAGTTGTGACTTACCTATAGATGGTGTGTCTTGGTTTATTTATATCTGGATATCATTGTTTTATGTTGTAGACATATACTTGCGAAAATATGACTTTATATTTCCCTTGTGTATTGCTTTGTGGTTTTCGGGTGTCCTAATGAGTATTGTTATACTCACCCTTGCATGGGATTTTCCCGCATGTGTCACGTCTTGTGCAGATGAGCGACCTTTTGATGGATTCTTACATGGACTAGGACTAGGAATCGATGTTACATTGTAAGTTCAGACTGGCCGATGCATTCCTAAAGCTTTAGAAATATCTAGTTATTTTGTATTATAGGTTGGAATTTGTGGTTTAAAGTCTCTATTTGTGGGCTTGTATTATAGCCCTGTTTACATTACATCACATTACTATCCTATCATACTCTGGTTTAGATATTGTGTTATTCAAGCATTTGTTTCTTAGTGGTTTTGACATTTCAATATTTTGGTCTTGGAGATGTGTGTGTGCTTATAAGTACATAGATAATGCCTCCCATGTTAGTGATATGCCTACTTGGTGCTAGTAACCCGCCCATGGCCTATTTAATGTAGGATTGGGGAGTCATTTCATAGGCCCCACTATGATGGGTCGTGTAAGAGTGGTATCAGTGTGGGTCAGTTCTAATTTTAGACCAAGAGTATATGATATTGGTTTGGGGAAACATGGTTAACTTTTTACGAGTTCAGATTTTAGGCCAGAGACATTATTATCGGTGTGGTAGCTGACGTATCCATACAACAGAGTTATGATACTCTTATTTTTGACTTGGAAAATGAGAACACTGGTAGTTGAGAAAACTATTGTACATACATCATTTTGGAGTGATTTCTGGTTTCCATGTCATTCTGGAGTCATCTATCCAGTTATATTCATTGATATATCTTGTTTTCTTATAGGATACCTCCATGATGCATACTAGCTAGGATTCAGTAGCTCAAACATAAGGATGGACCCCTCAATGATAAGGATTCATTACAGGGGATAGTTTCTCAGATGTTACCTCCAGGTGGTGCACCAGCCATACTACCAGATGTGGAGATACCCATGGTACCTGCTCTACAAGTAGACGAGGATCACATGATGAGAATGATTCATGAGTTCTAGAAACAGAGGGCCCTCAATTACTAAGGTGATACTGACCCTTAGGGATATGAATACTGGATTAAGATAGTGACCTGAGTTTTTTGTTTAGTTAGGAAACTAGTAGATCTGATGGTGGTCCTGGCGGAGAGCCTTTTATAGGTATTAGTAGGTAAATGGTGGTTTTTGGCTATCCTAACTCACAATGAGGTGACTCTCTCATGGAAAGAGCTCGATATCCTCTTCCGAGATGAGTTATCAACAATTATGCTAAGATATTTGTGTATATATGACCATCTACTTCTTCAATAGGATAGCATGATGATGGTTGAGTATTCTTCTGGGTTCACCAACCATTCCAGGTACTCGATGGATATGGTCAGCAATCAGTTCATCATGTATCAGACCTTCAAGTGAGGCATGCACAAGGACATATTATGGCATCCCACCTTTTTAATACGTAACTTTTCATTAAATTTTACATATAGATGTTTTTTAAAGACTATTGTCTTGGAAATAATTAACATAATACATGAAAAAAACATAAAAAATTCTTATAAACCTCTTTTAAGGCATAATCATTGGTTAATTCTATGTACATTTACTGCATCTCATATATTGGAGACAGACATCAAAGGAAAGAGTGAGCAGAAGGCCCAGTAAGGGTAAACAAGGGAATCAATGTACTTGTGATATCAATAAGGACTTGAATAAAAATAGAAAGACATGATCAATGGAAGAATATAAATATAATAAAGAAAATAACATGGAACATAATATGAATATGTGTCTAAAAATATCATTTAGACATTCATGAACATATCACCAAGGTCCATCCCCAAGGTGTCATAAAAATTATCAAGATTATTTACCAAGGTATCATAAAACATGTCATCTCTAGAGATTAATTATTTACCCAATGCATTAGAGATCTATCAGGGCGCACCCTTAATATGTCTTTACATTCATGTGAGCCACATATATCATAATAAAAAATTTCATAAATAACCCAAATGGAATCAATGAAATAGGTTTCATGTCAAAATTGTGACGTTTAAAAAGAGCATAAAAAGAAGATCATTATGTCATTTATAACCCATGGAAAAGGAGTGAGATTATATCTGTGTCATTTATAGAATCAAATATATCATATTTATTTATTTATTAACACCCATTTTAATGAAATAAGTCTGGGTACTCACAAAAATAAACAATAGAATTTCTTGAGAGAAAGAGATAGAAATTTTGAGAAGAAATTTCTCCAGCATAACGGCTATATAACATGGTTTTAGAAAACATTCAAAAGAGAGGGGACACGGGTCACCCACTCATAAATAACACATAATACATTATGGGTATTGAATAAGAGAATGGTATGGATATTTTAATTACATAACACATGAAAAAGAAAACATGAAAGAAAAGAGAAGATGCAGTTTCTTTTACAAAAAATTGGTCAGCCTAACGACGTCACTTAAAAATTCCGAAAATAAATTGATGAGAGGGGAAATGGTATCTCAACAATCAAACATGAAATGGAATGAAATGAGGACATATAATAATATACCCTCAACATAAATATTTGAAAATTATAAGACACAACATAAATGAAGTTGTGACATAAAAGGGGAGGGTGAAAGGATCCCTTACCATGAAGAGTAACTTCAAATGCTTGAAGGTCGGGACCTTGGGAGGCTTGAGGGAACCTCGGGAGGACTCCTTGGGAGGTAAAGAGACCAAAACGTCATTGGGGAGGATTTGGAAATGAAATTAATGAGGTAATGGATTTGTATTTATAGGAGAAGTGAGGGGACAAGTCATTAATGGCCAAGGGACACCTCATCGGTGGTATTGGAAAAACCATGGGCTTCCCCGTGGTATTTTCCCATGTTATGGGCCACTCAAGACATATCATAACTTATCGTACTATTAATAAGTCGAACATAAATATTACATAATTATTATATCCTAAATGATTTCATTAAACACCCAAAACTAAACATTGTATTTTCACTATTCACCAAAAATTCAACTTTTTCAGAAAAATCCCCAAAAATCTCCTTAACCTAACATCGATGCTCTGAATTCATAAATGAACACCATTTTATAATAATAATTTTCAATGTATTTTTAATTTAATTTTAAAAAAACACTATTCACCTGAAAAAAACTAATACTTAACCAATAATTTCTGAGATAGTTATTTACCAATTTTATTGAATCACATTACTTAATCAAGGTGCCTAAATTATAGTAATAATTTCTTATGTGAGGTTACATAATCCATTTGATCGCATTACTAATTATAACTGTAAAATCACTATTCAAAATTTACTATTCATCAAAAATAAATTTGATCTTATTAGACTCTAAATTTCTTATTGAACATAACTGTAGAAGACTTTTTTTTGAAAATAATTACAAAATATTAATTATTTAAGGATAACATAAATATTTTTAAAAAATCCTTTTTCTAAAATTCATCAATAATATGCATACTATATTTATCTGGACATTTGAAAATTCACAAACATTACCATAAGAAGAAATCACAATTTTTATTAAATCAAAGGATTGAACAAGGCAGTTACAGTCTCATTACATAGCCCCTTATTACACCAGCATAGGACCTAATAGTAAGGTGTTCTATGGTGATAGATTCTTGGGGAATCTAGACCAACATTTCCTGAGTAGTGATTTCTATCAGCTTGAACTTCTCGCGAAGGCAATTTCATTCCAGCGTCACACGATGAAGTTCGGATTGGGTTTGGTCCAAAACAAAGTCCAAAGGTGCTACCTCCTGCTCGATTTCCATCATATGGGCTTTGATCAGACCGAGACAACTGGATGGTGACATCAACTCTTATTTCTGTATTAACCAAGATCATTTGTATTTATAGAAAAATAATTGTAACATTTAGTTTACAACAGTCATATTGACCAACGGTCATATAAAAATCGAAACCCAATGTTCCCATTTTAATTATACTAATTTTATTAAATGATATAGTTTTTTTGAGTATAACATAAAATAAAACACAAAAATAGGAAACAAAAAATATTAAGACGTTCATGTCATTTTATTCTTCCCCCCTTAAGAAATTTTGTCCCCAAAATTTTTAAATCGTAACCTCAAAGGACAAATGGTGTGGGTACTTCTACCTCATAGACTCCTCTGGTTCCCACGTGGCTTCTTCACATTTCTGGTTCCACCATAACACCTTAACAAGGTGGGTAGTATTTTTGCATTGAACCTTGTCTCTACGATCCAACATCTTTACTGGATGCTCCTCATAAGAGAGTTCATGTTCCAGTTGTACGACCTCTGGATTTAGTACATGTGAAGGGTGAGGTATATACATTATCAAGATGGATATATGGAAGACATCATGAACTTGTGCTAGATTTGGAGTAAGTAAAAGATGATAGGATACTTCTACCACACAATCAAGGATTTCATAGGGGTCAATGTACCTAGGGCTAAGATTCCCTTTCTTTCCAAACCTCATGAATATCTTCCAAGGTGAAACTAGAAGAAAGACTTTGTCACCTACATCAAACTCCAAGTCCATTTGATAGTTTTCGGCATAGCTCTTTTACTGACTCTGAGCAGCCTTAATGTGTTGTTGGATGAAATGGACTTTTTCTATCATCTCTAGCACAAGATCAGGCCCAAGAAGCTTTCTCTCACCAACTTCATCCAAAAAAGTAAGAGTTCAATATTTCTTCCCATATAGAGCTTCATAGGGTGAAATTTGAATGCTCGAGTGGAAGTTTTTGTTGTAAGAGAACTCAACTAAAGGAAGATGTTGATCACATCCACCTTTAAATTCCATTGAGCTCATTTTCATCATTTCCTCGAGTGTTTGAAGAGTCCTTTCAGATTGGAAATCAGTTTGGAGGTGATAGGCTATTCTGAAATTCAATTCAGTGCTCAGAGCATGTTGAAGACTTCTCTAGAATTTTGATGTGAACCTTGGATCACGATCATATACAGTAGAATGTGGAACTCCATGCAGCCTTACCACTTCCTTCATGTAAATCATGACATGTTTATTAAGGGCGAAATCTTCACGAATGGAGATAAAATGGGCAGTCTTGGTGAGACGGTCCACAATAACCCATATCGCATTATTTCCTTTGGAAGTTCTCGGGAGAACAATGACGAAGTCAATAGTGATATTCTCCCATTTCCTTGCTGGTATGGTTAGTGGTTGCAACACACCTTTAATAATTTGTCACTTTTCCTTCACTTCCTGGTAGACTAGGCACCTTATAGTTTAGTCAGCATTCTCTCTTTTCATATTATCCCACCAGAAATGATAACGAAGGTCCCTATACATTTTTGTGCTTCCAGGATGTATAGAGAAAGTAGAGATATGAGCTTCATCCATCATCTCCTTCTTTATTTCTGGAATAGATAGAACACATAGTCTTGTATGAAATTTCAGTACACCTTCTTGACCAATATTGAACTCAGGGAACTTCCCATCCTTCACAGCTTTAAACTTCTTCTGTAACAAAGGTTATTATTTATGAGCTTTCTTGATCTTCTCTAGTAACGAAGGTTGAGAAATAATTTGGGTTAGGGTTGATGATTTCCTTTCCCTTATAATTCCCATGTCTAGCTTTACTAGATCATTGATCAAAGGATCCTTTTTAATCCTCATCCTGGAAAGAACAACTGGGTCTTTCCTACTTAATGCATCAGTAACTTTGTTTTATCTTCCAGGATGATAATGAATTGAACAATGATTGTCTTTAAGAACTTCCACCCATATCCTTTGTCTCACATTCAATTCCATTCGTGTGAAAATATACTTAAAACTCTGAGGGTCTGTGTATATATCACATTTATCCCCATAAAGATAGTGCCTCTATATCTTCATAGAAAAAATGACTACATCCTGCTCCAGATCATGCGTAGTATAATTCTGCTAATGAGTCTTCAACAGTCGAGTTGCATAAGCAATGACCTTGTCATTTTTCATGAGGAAACACCCAATCCCTTTTAGATATGCATCACTAAAAATAATGAATCCTTCTCCACTTGAGAGAAGAGTTAACACAGGTGTAGTAACCAATCTCTTCTTCAGCTCTTGGAAACATTCCTCACACTCCTTTGTCGAGATGAAGTTGACCCCTTTGCGAGTTGACTTGGTTAATGGGTAAGAAAGTCGTGAAACGTTTTTCACAAATCTCATATAATATCCAGCTAATCTAAGAAAACTACAAATCTCAATTATTGTTGTAGGTTTATCCCACTCCTCTAAAACTTTCGTCTTTGTGGGGTCAACTGTGATTCCTTCATTGGTAACAATGTGGCCCAAGAAAGAAACTTTTCGTAACTAGAATTAACATTTACTGAACTTCCCAAAAACCCTCTCCTTCTACAGTGTTTGTAAAATAGCCCTTAGATGATCCTCATGCTCCTCAAGACTTTTAGAATATATCAGAATATCATCAATAGAAACTACCACAAAGTTATCATTGTAGTCCTTAATGACTCTATTCACCATGTCCATAAAAATAGAAGGTGCATTGGTCAATATTAAGGGCTTAACAACAAACTCGTAATGCCCATATATTGATCGAAAGACAGTTTTTGGAATATCTTCTTTCTTCATCCTCATTTGATGATAACAAGATCGAAGATAAATCTTAGAGAATAATTGAGCGCCATGAAGTTGGTAAAATAAGTAATCAGTTCTTGGAAGAGGGTGTGTGATCTTCATTGTGTTTCAATTCAGTACTCTATAACAAATGCATAGCCGCATCGATCCATCTTTCTTCTTCACAAAGAGAACTGGTGCTCCACAAGGAGACACACTTGGTCGGATAAACACCATCTCCAAAAGATCATGGATTTGTTTATTTAATTCCTCCAGCTCCACATTTTCCATCCAATATGGGGTCTTTGATTTTGGATGAGATCCTGAAATGATCTCAATAGATAAATCTACCACTCTTTAAGGAGGAGGTTCAGGAAACTCCTCAGGAAATACATCAACATATTCCCGGACGAGAGGGACACTTTCTATTCTTAAACTCTCATCATCATCTTCTTCTTCACCGATCAACTCCATAATGAAGGATATATGGGGTTGTTTTAGATAAAGATCAGGTTGAGATATCTCTCCTTGGAAGATAAATTTAGGTTTTCCGTTCAATACTACTGATATTTCCTTGCTTCTACAATTGATCTTAGCATTATACTTTGAGATACAGACCATCCCTAGTATAATGTCAAATTCCAACATGGGAATTACTACTGGATTTGAGATAAGATTGTGCTCACTAAAGTAAATATTGGAGTTTCTAAACACTGATGATGCTTGGATAGTCCAACAAGGTGTCTTGACTGATAACTCTACTTTTCGAAAATCAGGGGTTGAGTCTAAATTTTTTGCAAACTTTTAGGAAATAAAGGAATGTGTAGAACCACAATCAAAAAAAGTATTTTCTAGCTTTGAGAGAACAACAAGAGTACCTGATACCACATAATTCGGAGCTTCAACTTCAGCAGTCTTGATAGAAAAAGAACCACCTTTATCCCTTGTCCTTTTTTCAGGCTGATGGTGGTTCCCCTCCACTGCCCTAAGATTTGGACATTGATTAGAAAAGTGACCAATTTTTCCACACATGAAGCACTGGACATCAGGTAGAGAATATACCATCTTCCCCTTGCCATTTGTGTTTGGAAGTTAAGGTTTCACCTCACCATGACAATTCCATGCAATGTGGACATCTCTATTACACTTTTAGCACTTCCCACTCCTGATCAGGAAGTTCCCCGAATGCTTCTTCCCAAATTTATTACATGTGGGAAGTTGAACTTTCTATCCTCCTCTCTCTTGATCTAAAGTACTCCCTAAGATGGGATCCATTGACCTCTTCGTGTCATTTGATTAATGATACCACTACATCTCACAAAACTCTATCTCGACTTTCATCTCACTCCGCACGATCTACTCATAGCTATCATAGTCTCGGTTGGCTAAATTCTTCCACAGATAAGGTTTGAGTCCACTGAAGAATCTATCAACCTTACCATTTGGATCCATGTCAAAGCCATAGGTATATCATGAAAGCCTTGAGAATTTCATCTCGTAGATTCCAATATAGTCATTCTCCTTCTACTTCATCTCGAGAAACTCCTTCTCCAGTATTGTTCTCATAGAGAGAGGGAAATACTTATTGAAAAACATCCTTCTAAACTCTTCCCACTCTATATCTTAAAACTCCAATCTTCACCTCGTGTTTTTTATTAGTTCCCACCACTGATCAGTTTCTCCCTCTAAGAGATAGATAGACAGGGTGACTTTCTCTTGCTCTGAATAGCGGAGCACAAAAAGGATCTTCTCAATGGAGCTGATCCACTACTCAACAATCAATGGGTCAATCGATCCACTGAAGGTTGGTGGTCGTTGATGCATAAAGGAGTCAACAGAATGTTGTTCCCTTCATGGTGAGATCATATTATTAGCTTGATTCAAGTTATTTCCCATAACTATAGTCTGTTGTTTCATCATTCGCATGAATTTTTCCATTCTTGCTTTCACTGGAGGGCCATCAACTCATGTTCCATTGTGGCCACCATTTGCACGGTTCCTCCAATTGCCCGTTATTTTCTAGAAGAATAAATCCTTCTTGAGAAACTTATTACATTTATGAATCTATTAACTATAAAGTTTTTTATGTCTTAAAACATCATTCTTAAACAATTATATTTCTATATAATCCATTCATAATGATTCATAAAAATATTTCTATTAACCAAACATATCCCCCAGGAGTGTTGTAAACAAGAGTGCAGCAAGGACCGTTGTCATGCACCAGTTCCCATTCGAGTCTAGCTCAAAGCGGTGTTTTCGGGTTTTACCCTATGTACATCTATCCCAGGCCACCTCTACCTGCTCGTATCCAGACAGGGATGTATTTTTTTGATAAACCACTAACTCTGTACTCACGAAAATATCAGGAAGTTTTCCTATATTTAAACATTTTTATAGGGTTCTTCAAAAAGTTTTCTCAGCCTAATTTCCATAAAAAACTAAACTATCCTTCGATACCAACTATGGAATCCCATATTTTTAATACACAAATTTTCATTACATTTTACATACAGTGGATCATTAAATTCTAGTGTCTTGTAAATCAGGAACATAATTAATGAAAACAACATAAAACATTCTTCTAAATAAGAACATGAATAAAAACATAAAGACATGAGAAATGGAAGAAAAGGAATATCATAAAGAAAATAACATGGAACATAACTTGAATATGAGGGTTCAAAATTTCGTATAGACATTCATGAACATATCACCAAGGTCCATCCTTATGGTTTCATATAAATTATCACAGTTATTCACCAAGGTATCGTAAAACTTTTCATCTCTAGAGATTAATTCATTACCCAATGAATTGGAGCGCTATCAGGGCACACCCTTAATATCTATTTAATTTCATGTGATCCACATAGATCATAATAAAACATTTCATAAATAATCCATATGGAATCAAAGAAATGGGTTTCATGTCAAAATCGGGACGTTTAAAAAGAGCTTGAAAATAAGATCATTATGTCATTTATAACCCATCGAAAGAGAGTGAGGGTTATATGTGTCAATTAAAGAATCAAATATATCATATTAAAATATTTAATAACACCCATAGAAACTAAATAAGTTTGGTTATTCACATAAATAAACAATATAATTTCTTTAGAGAAAGAGATAGAAAATTTGAGATGAAATTTCAACAACATATCGGCTATATAACGTGGTTTTTGAAAACATTGAAAAGAGAGGGGACAAGGGTCACCCACTCATATAAAAATCATAATACACTATGGGTACTGAATAAGATCATGGTTTGGATATTTTAATAACATAACACTTGAAAAAATAATTCATATAAGAAAAGAGAAGATGTGATTTCTTTTATGAAAAATTCGACAGCCTAACGACGTCACATAAAAATTCAGAAAATAAATTGATGAGAGAGGAAAGGGTTTATCAAAAATTAGACATTAAATTTATAAAAATTAGAACATATATAAAAATACCCTCAACATAAATATACTAAAATTAGAAGACACAACATAATGGAAGTTGTGACTTAAAAGAGGAGGGTGAAAGGATCCCTTACCTTGAATAGTAACTTTGAAAGATTGAAGGTCGGGACCTTGGGTGGCTTGAGGGCACCATAGGAGGACTCCTTGAGAGGTAAAAATACTATAAATTCGTTGGGGAGGATTTGGAAAAGAAATGAATGAGGGAATGGCTTGGTATTTATAAGAGAAGTGAGGGGACAAGTCATTAATGGCCAAGGGACACCTCATCGGTGGTATTAGAAAAAAAATGGGCTTGCCCATGGTATTTTCCCATTGTATTGGCCACTTGGGAAACCTCATACCTTATCGTACTATTCATAAGTCTTCCAGAAAGATTACATAATTATTACATCCTTAGTGATTTCATTAAACACCCAAACCTAAAAACTGTATTTTCACTATTCACTGAAAATTCATCTTTTTCAGAAAAATCCCAAAAAATCACCTTAAACTAATATCGATGCTCTGAATTCAAAAATTAACTCCATTTTATAAAAATAATTTTCTAAATATTTTTAATTTAACTTAAAAGAAAACACTATTCACTCGAAAAAAAAACTATTACTTAACCAATAATTTCTGAAAAAGTTAGTTACCTATTTTATTGAATCACATTACTTAATCAAGGTTCCTAAATTATATTAATACTTTCTTAAGTCAGTGTAATTAAGCCATTTGATCACATTAATGATCATAAGTGTAAAATAATTATTCATAATTTACTATTCATCAAAAATTACATTGAACTTGTTAGACTCTAAAATTCATACTGAACATAACTGTAGAAGACCATTTTTTGAAAATCATTAAACACTATTAATTAGTAAAAATTTACATAAAAATTTATAAAATATCCATTTTCTAATATTCATCAATAATATTGATACTATATTTTTCCGGATATTTAAAAATTCACAAACATCACCATAAGAAGAAATAAAAATTTTATTTAAATCAAAGGATTATATTAGACAGTTACGGTCTCATTACATAGCCCCTTATAACACCAGCATAGGACCTAAGAGTAAGGTGTGCTAGGGTGATAGAATCACAGGGCGGCTAGGCCAAAATTACACGAGTAGTAATTTCTATCATCTTGAACTTCTCCCAAAGGCGTTTATATTCTAGCTTTACACGATGATGTTCGGCTTGGGTTTGGTTCAGAGCAAAGCCCTAAGGTGCTACCTCCTTCCCGAGTTTCGTCAGATGGGCTTCGATCGGCCCGAGACTACTGGATGGGGCCATCGACTCTTCTTTCTGTATTAACCAAGATCATTTGTATTTATAGAAAATAATTGTAACATTTAGTTTCCAATGGTCATATTGACCGACAATCATATAATAGTCAAAACCCAATGGTCTCATTTTAATTATACTCATTTTATTAAATGAAGTAGTTTTGTTGAGTATAAAATAAAATAACACAAAAAAATAAGATAACAAAATTATTAAGACGTTCAGGTAGTTACACATCTGATCCATTATTATACCCTTTAATAATTCCTACAAATACTGGGGTTCTTGAGCGGGCTTTGGTGGTAGAGATCTTCATGGATGATAAGAGACATCAAGTGACAGTAAGCACTAGATAAGATGTTTTAGAGACATAATCAATAGGGAGATGATGTTCATCTCAGGGATCTAGGTTTGGGAGACATTTGATGAAGAGGTCCTAGGAAATAGGATCTACCATCCATTGATATAAAGATGGGTCCACGAAAACTAGGGAGAGGAGATGCAACTCATGTCATGATAAGGAAAATCTCCCTCAGGATTTTCCAACTCATAGTGCTGTTGACTATGAGACAATGGATGAACCCCTATGGGAGAGGCATGGGAAGGGGTAGGAAGATCCAAAAGGTGGAGTATGTGGGAGAGGATATTGGATTGAAGTAGGAGGTGTTCAAAATTTCATCTTGTTACCACCAACACCTCTAGAAGGTCTGCGCCAGGCTTATGGAGCTCAAGGACAGAGGATGGGGCAGTTGCAAGAATTTGAGTCATATAAACCAGGGGCTCCAAGAATGTTTTTGGGTATGATCCATGTCTTTTATACTCTAGATAATAAACTTATAGACAAAGGTTCTAGTAATTCCATTCTAACCACATACCTTTTGTGTGAATTTGAGATTCTTGTTGAACCATTAACTCAAACCATACTCTTGGAGAAAACTACTAGAGGAGACTCAATGACCACACATCTATGATGATAGTGTGACCATACCTTTGGAGGCAATACTTTGGGTTGTATCCTCTTGATGGAAGTGTTGAGGCCTTACGGTGTCATTCTTTTTATGGATTGGTTATTCTCAATCCATGTTGAGATTGAATATTTTAGGAAAAAGGGGGTGGTGTTTCCCTAGCGATGGAACAAGGTTTTCCTCTATCAGTGAAAATAAAACATAGAAATCACATGATGGACTCAAGAATCAGAGGATGAATCCAATCACTCATCCAATGGATATCTTGACCATTTCTAAAGAATATGTTATGAGTTTCCAGTCCCTAGTAGTATTTGGGGAGTATGAGGATTTCTTTCATAAAGATGTTCCAGGATTACCTCCTCATAGAGAGATAGAATTATGGATTGAATTAAACCCCATGATGGGACCGATATCTACACTAGCATACCAAATTCCTCTCATAGAGCTTCACGAGCTGAGGTTGCAGTTTGAGGATTTGAAGAGGGAGGGATCGTGAGAACTAATGTTTCAACCTTGGTGGCCATAGTTTTGATTTCCAAAAAGTTATATGCGAGCTTTAGGTTTTTTTTGGACTACCGAAACCTGAAATAGGTGATCATGATGAACAAGTATCCACTTCAAATTATTGATGGCTTCTTCAATTAGTTGGGAGGGGATTAATGGATCTTGAAGGTTAACCCCTGATAATCCTATCACCAGCTAGATGTACGGGTAAAGGATATACTGATGATGGATTTTATATGCTGCTACAGTCATTATGAGTACTTGGCATTTCCCTTTCGCATGATGAAAACCCTAACAGTGTTCATGGGACTCATGAACTAGAACTTCCAGCCTTCCATAGACCAGTTTTTGGTAGTCTTCTTCAACAATATACTTGTTTAATTGATGAATGATGAGGATCACATGAGACACTTAAGGATGGTTCAAGACATACTCTGACACCACCATATTTTGGGAAAACTCTTGAAGATACATTTCTATATTCTAGAAGTCCACTTTCTAGTACATACTATCTCAGTGGATATAGTGGAAGTGGAACCTGCCAAGGTTAAGGTAGTGTTAGCATGGGAGCCACATATGAGCGTTACATAGGTGCAGAGCTACCTAGAGATGACATAATACTACCAGTGATTCATACCTAATTTCACAAGGATATCAGTACCTATGACATATTTGACCCAAAAGGGGTTTCCTTTTTGGTTGAAAAAGAAGTTCCAATAGGCTTTTCTATAGTTGAGACAATGTTTGACGAGTGCTCTGATCTTGACATTTAAGGGGGTGTCGACTATGCAGTGTTCTGCGATGCATCAGGAACTGATATTTTTTGTGTTATGATGCAAAGGGAATCTGTTATTGCTTACGGTTTTCACTAATTCAGACCACATGATCTTAACAACACAACCCAAAATCTTGAGTTGGTAGTGATAGTATTCGCATTAAATATGTGGAAACACTAACTGTTGGGAAAGTGATTTATCATATACTCTGATCATAGGAGTATCAAGTATACATTCTCTCAGAAGTATTTGAACTTCAGATGGATGATGTGTCTAGAGTTTTACTGGGATTATGAATTTGATATTGTCTATACTCTTGGGAAGGGTACTGTTGTGGTAGGTTTTCCCAGCAATAGATCGAGTGTGTAGTTTCTAAATTATTCATTAGAGAAATTACCCCCATTGTATTTATGCTTTGTGGATAAAGATGGGGTATCATACCGATAGACAATGGTTTTTACAACGACACTCTTATAGAGAGTCAAGTACCCTCTTGAGGATATAGACTACGAGACTCTACGTGATTAAATATACATATAACATTCCACTAATCGACATTTGAATGGTGGGGAGCACATTATTCTTTTTAGAGGATACACGATAGTACCAGTTGAATTAATGGAGGATGTTCTGAGGGAGTTTCATACATCCCCTTTGGAGGTACATCTAGGTGTGGAAAATATATACTAGGATCTCCAACATTAGTTATGTTTTCTAGGAATGAAGAATGGAGTTGTAGAGTTTGTCTCGCGATGCCTTACTAGTCAGCAAGTGAAGACTGAGCACCAGGTTCCAACAGGATTGGATCAACCCCATGAAGTGACAAAGTGGAAGTGGGATAGAATATCTATGGACTTCATATAATTTTACCATTTACATCTAGCAGAAATGATACCATCTAGATGACCATTGAACAACTCACCAAGTCGTTCCACTTTCTAGCTATCCAGTATCAGAGTTCAATAGAGAGCTTGGTATGAATCTAAGTGCAAGAGATAGTTTAGATTCATAGATTTCCATTGATGATTGTTTCAAATTGGGATTCCCAGTTCACATCCCAGTTGGGGAAGGGATTGAAGAAGACATTCGGGACTCAGTTACTCTTGATCATGACATTTCACCACTAGAAAGATGGCCAGATGAAGATGACCATTCAGCTTCTAGGGGACATTCTATGATATTGAAATTTGGACTTCAGTTGTAGTTGGGAGGATCACAGACCAATATTTGAGTTTTAATGCAATAAAAACTACCACTCCACTATTGGTAAGGCACCAATTTAGGCTCTATACGGGTGGCCCTATAGGCCACAAATTTTCTGGACTATCCCAGCAGTGTCAACACTCATGGGCTTGGAGTTGGATTGAGCTACTACTAAGAAGTTGCAGATCATACAGGAGTAGTTGAAGACTACATATAGATAGTAGAAGATGTTTACTGAAAATATACAGAGGCCTTAAGATTTCAAGGAAGGAGGCCATGTGTTCCATAGGGTATCACCTCGATGTTGGTTAAGGAGGTTTGGTCGGGCTGACATGTTATCTACATAGTTCATCGACCAATTTTATATCCCATGTAAAGTTGGTGAGATGGAGTACTGCTTATCTCTACCACTGTAGTTTCATTAACTACATAATGTCTTCCACGTATCGCAGTTGAGGAGGTATTTTCATAACCCATCGCATGTTAGTGATTGGGGTGAGTTGGACATCGAGGATGGAGAAAAATTTTCTATGTACCCAGTGGATATCCAGGATCGGTAGGAGATGATCCTTCATGGGAATGTGATTACCTTAGTTTGTGTTTATTGGAAGCATGAGAATCTACAGGAGAGAATATGGGAGTGGGAGGCTCAGATTTGTGGGCAGTATCAACATCTTCTTTAGTAGCCTTGTTTTTGATTTTCAAAGATTCAAACCCTTAATTTGGGTAGAATTTAATGTAACATATTTTATATGTATTAATATTAAATATTATATGGAATTAATTTGAGACCAGGTGCTGAGTAAGAATGTGATTCTGAGGCCCGATGTGTCCGAAATAAATGTTTGAAATATATTAAATAACACATGTAAACAGTTTTTCTGAAAAAGTTTAATAACTTATAAGTGGGTTCCAAAATTATAAATCTAAGGGCACCATTGCATTTAGAGCAGTGTGTTTACCCTAGGTGTGACCTAGCATCTATCGATGCGGGCCCACTGTGAAAATTAATTTTTGATTGTTTAATAAATAAAATAAACAGAGAATTTATTTTATTTTAATGTTTCTTTTATGTAGTGATGCAAAATTTTTTCTGTTTAAAAAACTATGATGCAGGGGTCCAGTGTATGCTGATATATCTCAAAATCATAGGAAGGTATACATAAAGGAACTTGGAGGATTTTATTGATGATGAACAATGATAAAACTTTGATCAAAGATCGATGAACACTATTCATGATGTATCTCGCCAACGACGATGATGCATCAATCAATATTCCTTAGAAAATGATTCAATCCCTAGGTAGGATGTGTGTATTTGGATTTCTCTCTCCCCATTCATAGATTCAATAGTGAATGTGGACCAACCAACAAACAGGTTGATCCACAGTTCGATCATTCTTACATGATGGGCTAAGATTGAAGGTTTTTATTAGTGTTTAATTATTGAGAATTAAATTTTTTTCATAAATTATTCATTTTTAAT
The DNA here is from genome assembly GCA_963277665.1 of Viscum album. Taxonomy (NCBI): domain Eukaryota; kingdom Viridiplantae; phylum Streptophyta; class Magnoliopsida; order Santalales; family Viscaceae; genus Viscum; species Viscum album. The sequence goes on along the minus strand of OY728139.1, from coordinate 679,033,485 downwards.
GGATCGAGGACATAAGAAACAATGCACGAGGTTTTTTGATTGGGTTTTTCATTATTATTTTCTCCCCTGATGTTCTTTGAGTTCTTCATGGTTATGAACAAATGATCGTTGCACCTTCAAATATAGGTACATCAATCCAAAATTGAAGAACCAACCTCATATGAACCTATATAAGGCGTGAAAATGATGGAAATAGAGAGATCAAAGCGATTTGAATGATATCATTCTTCATGAACTTTTCATGTTGGTGATCAGAATCGGTTTTCAGAGGAGATTGAATGACCAAAACCCACTGATTCATTGTTTTAAATAGTGAGAAGACCTTTTATCCCCACTTTCAAGGTGAATAGTGAAATGGATCGAACACCGAACGATCGAATTAGGCATGAAGATGATGAATGGAGGTTCTAGAAAATTTTCAAAGAACATAGCATTTAGTTTGGGATACACATCATGTTTCCCCACCAAACAACGACTAGGGTTTCGGGATGTAGTCAAGTGTGACATGGAATTTGACCCCTATCACCCATCATATGGACCATTCCCCGAGACTTAGCATGTATCTCGGGAGATACACAATCATGTGGATATGTAAATGGGTTTCCAACATGGAGTGTACTCCCCCACAAGGAAATTATTAATTAGTTATGTGGATAACCTCATGTTCTGGTACAAAGGAAGAGGCACTTGGGTTGTAACCACGTACATGAACATGGCCAGGATACACATCCATACCCTGGATATAAGAACATGGTGTGTGACCTTTTCCACACATATTGTATTCTTTTCCTACTTGACATATTCTATTGACATGAGCCATTGTACACTGGCTGTACTTGGGGTCATGGGAGACAACCTGTGACCTTAATACACACCGTGTACCCCCATCAATATGGATGTATTCTCTTGTGACTATATCTTGGACTTGTTTCATTAGGCTTCATTCCCTTTATCATTTTCTTGAAGGTTGGTGGGTATCATTTCTTACTCATAAAATTACGATCGCTTTAGGAGGACTTCTAGGAAAAATTTATTGGAATCCACTAAGTGGTCTATAGTGGATCCTATATTCCTTCTTTTTTCCCTAGGTAGAGTCTTCAGTATTGACATAACCAAATTCACTGATCATCGGTCCACTACTTAGTGGGTTAATCTAGAAGGAGTTATTGGAATCACCCAATGTCCCTTGATGTGAAACTTATTTGATGTATCATATATCTCATTAGATCATTCATCATATCTCTCTCTTATGATGGTTCCCAATGAATAGTACTTCTTGAACTGACATCATCGGTGTTATCAGACTCAATAGTGTGTACTCTCGGATGAGTGCTTTGTAGAATCCTCTAGATGAATCCCTAGTGTTGGTATGCAGAAGTTGTGACTTACCTGTAGACTGCATATCTTGGGTTGATTATATCTTGATATCCTAGTTATATGTTGAAGACATATACTTGTGTAGAGATGAGTGCATATTTCCCTTTTTCATTTCATAGTGGTTTTGGGGTGTCCTATTGTGTATCATTTTACCCACCCCTGCATGGCCTTTTGCCACACATGTCATGGGATTTCATTCTAGCCTAATTTATGTTACTGCATTTTACATTCCTATTTACTATGGTTGGGATATAGTGGAATTCATGCATTTTTTCATAGTGGTTTTTACATTTTATAATTTTGAGCATGAGAATTTCCATGCGTACAGGTACATAGGCAATGCTTCCTATATTAGTGATATTCATACTTAGTTCTAGTCACCATCCCTTGGCCTATTGGAGGCATGTCTTGGGGAGTTACAGCACAGACCCCACTGGGACCAAGTCTTGACATGACATGTGACCATGATTCCTGAAGTAAATGTCATTGATAGAATTTTAATAATGGATAAATATAAAAACATGATATCTAATGTATAAAACTTATATTATACCTGTTTTATGCTATTTTAGATATTGGAAGATTTGAAACACAAAATTTAGAATTGAGATAATGTTTATGATAAATTGAATTATTATAGTTGCACTGTGGTATTTATATACATATAATGTCTTGTTAAAAAGGTGTAACATATTTAGTATATTACTTGTATGAGACCGTATTGTTGAAACGTATCTTCTAATATTCTTGATAATCTTTCTTTATATATATTTTTTATTTCTATTTACAATAATTTTATGTGATCTATTTCATCTATTTTATTAATTTTTAAAATATTTATAAATACTACGGAAGTTATTCATAGTGGTTTCAATTTGTTTGATTATGTAATATTCAAAATATTATTTTTTTAATACCCCTAAATCATAAAAAAATGTAAGAATTATATTTCCATGTTTATATTATTTTAACTATTGTGTGTACAATATGTGAATATTATTTGAGAAATTTACACATGAATAAAGATCATTGAAATTTTATAGAATAAATTTAGTTACTATTATCTTATCTATAAATAAAGTATAAATCATACAAACATAAACTCATGATTCCATAATGATTTACTAAAGTTATACAATGTTGATCGAAAATGTTTTCCAATACCATAAAATTGTGAAGGCATGGCCTGACTCCCAAGGATAAAAGATATACTACTTATGTGAAGGGATAAGAATCACTCTTCTATGTTATAAATAATTTTTGTAACTATTAAGGTGGATTCATCATTTATTTTGTTTCATTTAGTTGTCTTCACCATAGCATTTACTGACATAGTTACCACTATTCGAAAATTATTTATTTGTTTATAATAACCTAACCCAAATTTATAAAATCAATTTTTTTATTGATCTATATAAGATTCATTGTTTTGGTATGTCCTTTGTAATAGTCTAGGTCATATCTAAACAAATAGAAAAATATTGGACTTTTCCCTGTGTCCTTAAAAAATATATTATTATAGTTGATCCCCATAGATCTTGAAGAGTTAATGAGTTTTTGAAGTGTATATTTTTTTTATCATTTGGATCCTAACTACTATAAAGAAATTTTATTCATTTATCTTCAAATTTTTGATTTCCATATAGGATTTGATATAGAAACCCTAGGGGGTGGATAAGGTTACCCCAACTGACCCTACATTCCCATAGGGTAGGGGATATTTTTATGTTTCTCATTAGGAATATTTCACTTATTTTAGGAAACTTTATTCTTAAAAACATTCCTCCCTGTTATTATTGCTCGAGAGTTACTTATATTTATTTAGGGGATCTGGAACTTATCATTTTTCAATGTCAGTTCACTAATGTTTCATAGGGAAATGGTCTTACCATGGTTCTCATATTTTGTATGAGGGAACTATTTATTGATATGTTTGATGGATTGTATAATTATTCAATGGGAATAAATAAGTATGATAGATTTGTTTACAGGATCCTCGATACGTGATTCTATTAATTTTGGTTGAAGATAACCTTGTCACTACATGGTCCAAGGCTCTACATTGCATTAATGGCATCTGTTTCTAGATATAACAATGGTCGTTCTATTTTCAAATGAACCAAGACCCTTATTACATAGATATTAGGTCAAATTTAATGAGTTTACCTCTCCCTCTTCCAAATATGAAAATACTTTAAATTCTCAATAATTTGGTGGGTTGGTTCTTGTACTTAGATAGTAGGTCAAAAGAACTATTTCACCCCAACCCTCTATATATTTTTTTAAAATAGGATTTATCAAAACCCCTAATTGAATCATTATTCAATGGAACCACAGTGGAATTTTTTTTTCATATGATGTAGTTTGAATCATGGGGTTACTTTTTCTCTTCATGTAATAATCAAGGTCATCTTCAATAGACATGTCATCATGGCATAACTAAAAAAGTAAAAATCAAATGTATATGGATATTGATTTTTAAATTAAGGGGTCGATTGAACCCAGACTAAATATGATATTTTAGCACCATCCTTTTTCATCCCCCTATAGGTTTTTGTAGATAATCATGGGGACACTGGACTGACCTTCACATGAGTTCTTTATCCATGTCTGGAATAAGTACCCTCTAGTTTTCCTGAAAATAATCAATTCAAACAAACAATAGAGACCTTGGGCACATCGTTATCATGATCATCAAGATCACAAAATGATTTTCGGTGTTCTAATCCTATTTCCTACTTTTTCCAGGATGATTCTAGTTAGGCATCCACTAGCTTGGGATCATGGGACGTATTACCAATACAAAACAATTATAATTTATTGTGTAATAGTATACATAATGATGAATAAGAAGTTGGTAAAGAAAAGTTGATTCAAAGAGGAAGAAGAAGGTGGGGTTGGCCTCTCCTCAAGGAGTAGGTTTGGTTAACTCAACGATGGAGGGATTGGTATTACATTTTGGATTTGATAGGGGAAGAAGAATTTACTTAGTCTAATCTAGATTATGATGTGTCTAATTTAGCTGATGGGTTTTTAAAGGTGGTTTGGATAAAAAAAATAAGGGAATACCTTCTTCTATGGATTTTTCTGTATCGCTATAGAATAAATACAAACAATGGAATACTTATTCATTTTCTCCCAAGAAAATGCTCTCTATATCACTAATGAAAATCACAGAGCTTTGTTCAATTGGAGGATCCCCTTGAAATATGATGTCCTATAAAATAAATCTCAATCTATAAAAAAAATAATTCCTAGACCATCCGCAAGGAGGAACCTTGGCAGCAGGAGATCCTGATATAATTTCCAAATAAAATATGCATGAAATAGTGTTTTATGAATCAAATCCTATAAATGGGTTTTCAAAGGAGGGAATGAAGTAGGGAGATGATAAAGTGAATTCCTGAGAACTAATTCTATAATTTAAGGGTGATATGTTAGATGAGTATTTCCCTATCAATGATACATAGGAGGATACTGATATAATGTTCTTAAGAATTCTTCAAGTTTTAACTAATGGAGAGAAAATATATTGGATAAAAAACATGATCATATTTTGATATAATGACTCAACAAATGAAAAATAAGTCCGGAGCAGTATATTCATATATAAAAAAAGGATGGTCTATTAATTTGAAATTGTCATCAATAATGATCCATAAATGAAGGAAAACTCAATTTAATGGAGCTTATATAGGGTGAAAGATTCCAATAATCAAAAGTTTTATGGAATTGTTGTGGAATATCTTATATAGTCTGATTTTTATAATCGGCCTTAATTTTGGGAGGGTTCCCATTTTATCCATAAAATATCTATTGGAAATAAAAATTTAATTTTTCAATCAGACACACACAAGGTAAATATGTTTTTTTATAGAATTGTTTTATTTCTTATCCACTAAATTTAACTATATATTTACAAAATTATAATTATATGTAAATATATTTCACCTCTTAATACCTATTTCCATATACTTCATGGGACCTAACAATTGGTATCAGATATCAAACTTGAAATGATAATTTGGATCTATTTACTTATAATTAATTCACTCTCAAGTTAATTTTTACTAATATATATTATAGATATATAATTATATGGTAAGATCTATTTTTTATTGAATATCATGAAGTAGAGTATTGAATCATATCCACCATTATATTATGGAGGAAATGATTATGGATATTGGAAGGAAAAAATGGAAGTATTTTTAAAAACAATTGGGAATGAATGTTAGAAAATCATGGAAAGTCACTATAATTAAATGAAGTTGAACATGATACTTTAGATAATAATAATAATACTAAATATTTGTTGAACTATAAATTTATTACTTTTCATTATTATTATTTTAGAAGTGTTGTATATAATAATATATAATTTTGTTAAAATATTTTTTTAAATTTAGATTACTTTAAATTTAAATCATAAAGTTAATGATAAATTATAGATAACCAAGCCAGGTATTCACATGAATTAACTTCAGGAGATCAAGATTTTTAATTATGATTTCTTGTAGGATTTACAACACTTTTAAAAATATTGTGAAAAATATGACTACCCATGGAGATCCCATGAAGAATAAAGTATTGATTGAATGAATAATTTGAGGACTACATATAAAGTTTCTTTCCAAGAAGGATTTTATTGAAGAATGTATGAAATTTACTAAATATATCTTGGAAGAGTTTATTGGATCATTATTAAATATGATCTTGGTTTCAAGAATATTTATAATGAATTCAATGATAAAAACAATGAAGTAGATTTTAAATCAACTACACTTGATTATTATGATTATTCAAGTGAAAGTGTAGAATCATCTAGTTATGAAATGTTTTATGATTGATAAAACTATAAAATAAATACAATTACTCATGAAGAAGATACACATTTCCATGGGAGAATGAAAAAATAAGAATCAAAAGAAAAAATTTAAAAGAAACAATAAAAAAGATAATCCAAATGACGATACTAGATGTTATAAATATATGAAGAAAGGTTATACCAAATATGAATGTCTAAGGTTAAACATGAAATAGAATATATATATATATATATATATATATATATATATATATATATATATATATATAAGGATAAGAAAAATAATAAGGAACTTGATGTTGGATGGAGTTTTACAGAAGAATCTAATTTGAGTGAATATTCATAAAGTCAAAAGAATACTAAAAATATATATCACATGGATTGAAAAATGAGTTTGGTTATTTCAGATCCAGATTCTTATTTATATTATAATTATAATTATCATAATTCTAATATAAAATAATAAAATAAAATATGTGATAAGTATCATAATGAAATTGAAAAAATTGTAATAAATTAAAAGAGTTTTAGTAAATATTATAAGAATACTTCTATGAAAATTAATAATATGAATTTGGAAAGTGAAAGGTTAATTTTTTTCTAAGAATCTTGAAGAGATTAAAGAAAAATTAAAAGTTTTGAGGGATAATGAATATATACTAGAACAAGATAAATATATTTTCAAATAAATATTCTTCAAGAACTACAGATAAATTCGATGTTGATTTGAAAACAATTCAAAAGGAAAATGGAAAACATAAAGCTGATATAGAAAGTTTAATGGAAATACCATCAAGGATAATTATTTTATGTCAAAATATAGATATTTTTTTAAAATTACATAAAATTTCTAGATCAAATACAAAGAGAAGTTTTTTGTTGAGGTAGATTACCAAAAGTGTACAGAAATTATTCATTCAAATGTAAAACTGGTAATATTTGTTTATTTGTTAATTAGGTAAGTGATTTCCATTTTTAATGTGGTCAATATATTGGTCAGAAGAGAGAATGTATTTTAAGTTTTCCTCTAAATTTAAACCAAAAAAACCATATATAGTATGGGTTCTTAAAGGTTCTAAATTAAATCTCATTAAACCATACTCATTCCACATTCCAAATTACATTTCCTCATGGACAAAATTCATACCCATTATTATTTTAAATATATGTTATATTAGTAAGATATTATATGTTATTTAATTTATATCTAGTGGGCATGTATTTTAGTTTTTTTTATAAAAAATAAGTTTTACTAGAATGATCATAATGGACTGTAATTTTTAATTCATTTCAATTTTTTTTAATTATTTAAATTGAATTCAACATGTTAATGTGGCTCTTGGTGTTTTATAATTTCTATAGGTTGGGTAGTTCACTTAATTGTTTTGATTCATGATATATTTCTAATTCACTTATTGTGAGTTTAAATATTTTTGATTAAAAGTGTGTATACATCTTCTTAGAATGAATAAATTTTCATGGATTTGTTCATGTATTTTACATGTTAAAGTTATAGTTTGTCATAAATTTTTGGATCATGAACAATTTTTTTCGTTTTTTTATTTTTTATAAATTTCTTGTTTGTTTTCAAATTAGATGATATTACTTATCTGTTAATTTTTTAAATTATTTTTAGCTATCATTTTGGTATATTATTTTAATATTTTGGGATATTAAATTTTTAATTATATAAATTTATATTTTTTAAAACATACTTTGGAGATTAGTATCTGAATTTTAGGATGAGTAATCGACAAAATAGATAGGGTATTTTAATTTTATTTCTTTTAAATATTATCCCATTTTACCCATATATAGTTTTAAATTTAAATGGGATATATTTTCTAAAAATGGTCTTTTAGAGGGAGAATGTTTTTTATGTTTGATCTTTCTGAATATTTGAAAAATGTGTAATTTTTTTAATTTATCTTCATTTTTGAAATTTTAAAGAAGAATGATATTGTTGGTGTAGGTGATTACCTATATTTAATCATGTTATTATAATTATAAATATCCACAATTTTGTTTGTTATTATTTGATTAATATTTTTTTTATATTATTCTTAAATATTTTCCTTTATTTTTACAAATTTCACATGTTTTTTTATAATGTATTAACATTTTGGATTTACTTAAGGACATGTAGATAAAATATAAATCATCATTGTCACTTGTCATAATTATAATCAATGTTTCATGTAATCAATAAATTCATAATCAATTGAATAACCAACATAATATTAAATAAATGGATCATCATCATATTAGAAGGACAACCACTATAACAATGTTGAGTTAACCATCACTAAATAATCAAACATGAACCACCGCAAAGTAAAAAATGATAAATGATAGGAAAAATTGATCCTGAATCATTACACAACAAGATTTTCTGAGGCACTACCATCATCACTATAGAAAGAGCTTCAGCTTATAGGATAAAAAACCAAATTTCACGATATCCAGACCATTTAGAAAACTAGGGAAAAAACAACCAAATATATTTAAAATGAAAACCTCTAGATAAATGATCACCTGATCACAATGTTTACTGATGAGTATCACCACTAAATCGAATAGAATAATCCATAAATTATTTATTCTTATGGAAAACATATTATTATGTGGATTGTCATTGTTGTTTTTGGAAATGATCCATATAGTTTTCTCAAAATTTTCTATGAATACAATGATCTGTGAAAATAATTAAAATCAACTTTATCAATATTAGTTATATTGTTTTTACAAAGGAATCAACCTTAGAATTATTTCAAAACCTACATAAAAAAATTCAAATACATTCATGTTATTTTCGTAGAATGATTATTACACAGTTTATGAACTATTTTTTTCAACTCGAAACTTCCCATATAAGGACGATTAAAAAACAATTTCCAAAATTTTAGATTTTAGGAAAATAATTCCAAAAGTACCTATTAAAGTGAGGGGTGTTTTTGTAGAAGGATGTGTTCTCTATGAGAGATCACCTTCTGTAATTTTTTTTAAGAAAACACTCTATAGTAAGTCACCTTCTTCAATAAATTTATATACAAGGATATATATCAAAAATAAAAATTTCATCAAGATGGTTCTCTCTCAAAGAACAGCTTGTTGAGACTTTTTTATAGAAGGCACTCTCTCATAGAGAACCATCTTTTATTGGTTTTTAACAAAAAATATTTTTTTGTGCTATTTTGTTTATATATATATTCTCATTATTAATTTATAATAAATTGGTATTAATAACACTATCATTAATAAATATATTTTATATATTAGTAATTAAATTAATATTTATGATTAATTATTTTATTAAATACTTTATTTTTTTGAAAAAACATCATATAGAACCAATAAAATTATTAAATACTTCATTAGTTACATTAATAATTACTATATTTAAAATATCATTCATAATTTTAATTATAAATTTTGTTAATATTTAATAATAACATATTTTGTAGTATATAGTAATAATAATAATCATGCTTTATAAGAATGTAAATAATCATATAATAATTAATAATAATTATTCCCATAATTTTTTTAAAGTGTAAATGTTTTGTTTTTAAACAATAATAATTTTATTCATGTATGTTTATTTCTTAATATTATATTTATTAAATTATTTTTTTACTTTAATTTATTTTTAATATTTTTAATCAATGTGTAAAATTTCATTTATATTCTATTTATAATTTATAATTGATACCCTTTGAAATTCACATATTTGGAATACAATAATGCTTCAAGTAGGTTACTTTGAAAACTCATAAATTAAAATGTATAAAAAAAGATAAAATAAAATTGAAAAAGTAAATAAATTTAAAAAATACAATTAAAAATAAAAAGCAATAAAAAATGAAAAATAATTTCTATGACATATAATGTTGTTTTCCTAAGACATAACATTTATTTATATAATTTGATTTATAGATAACATTTTTTATGTATATTAAAAATTCGTATTTATTATTATATTTGAAATTAATTTTATTTTAAATTAATTTTAATTTTATATTCGATGTTTTAAATACCATTTATTTAACAATTATTCCATAGTTTATGAACATAAATTCTTTGATGTGTAATTATTATGTTTTTAGTAAATAATGTTTTAGACATGTAAATTACTTTTGGTTTCTTATATATATATCAATTTTTTTTTAATTTTAAACTATTTTTTATATATTTAGTCTATGTTTTATGTATCATTTGGACTGTACTTATAATTTATATTTTATAGTCTTCCAAATATACCCACATAAAACATAATAAACTTCTTTGTTTCAAGTGTTCAATAGTGAAAATGATTATCTTTAAAAACGTTCTCCACAAAGTGAAACCAACCAAATATGATTATATTGAATTTAAATCATAGGAAAATCCCATACATTGATTTTTGGAATATTGAAAAAAATGGTCCATGAAATCGATCTGTCATTTTCTCAAGATAATTTAAATAACATTTTCAATAATTTAAAAAACTAAAAATGAGTTTAATAGCTAAACTCAAATAAAATAATCTCCAGTTGAAATGAAATTTTATAAAAGATATCTTGGATTTTTTTGTGTATGGAGAGTCTACATATCAAATTGACTTTTAATGCACTTAGAATGAATAAATAAAGAGTTATTAGAAAATAATGGTGTTTAAAAATGATCACAAGAGACTGAAAACTGAAAAATTAGCTCAGATTACTAATAAATCCTATGAAAATTACCATAGATTTATTTTTGAAATATAATAACCGACAGTATATAAAATAATTGTTTAGTTTTACTAAGATGACTGAAGAAATATTTTTAGTAATTAAAGACACTAAAACATACTTTTTATGATTACAATCATAGAAAAACTTAATAATTGATATGAAATCTTCTAACCGCTAATTAGAATTATTTTCGATACGTGTGAACAAATGAAGTATCAATATGACATGTTATGTGCTCAAACTGAATAATAAGGAGTTCTCAGACAATGATGTTCTTTAAAAACGTGCACACATAGTGAAAACCAAAAAAATGAGATCAAATTTCAATAAAATCACATAAAAACATAGATTTATTTTTGAAATATTGGAATTGACCGAATATAAAATCAAGGTTTCATTTTCCAATGATGACTGAAAATTATTTTCCAATAATTTAAGACACGAGAACATGTATTTGAAAGCTAAAATGATAGATTTCATTCTCCGATTAATGTAAAATATTATAATAGTTTGTTTTAGAAATATTTTTTATGTATGTGAATAGAAGATTGATCAATCTAACATGTGATGTGGTAAAAATCATTAAATAAAGAATTATTAGAAAATTATGGTATTTAAAAACATGATCCACTGAGAGAAAATCATCCAAATTGTCTAGGATTTCTATAAAATCAAAAAAAATAACCATATATAGTTTTTTGATATATAAGAAATGATAGAGTGTCAAACTGAGGCTTTGTTTTCCCGATATGAATCAAAAAATATTTATAGTAATTTGAAATGATGAAACATTCGTTCGAAATTCAAAACCATATAGAATGATCTTCAATTAATGTGAAATATTATTAAAGAAATCTTAGATTTTTTTGAGGTTTGAGAGTAGACGGTGTTCCCATCTGATATGTGATATGTTCGATTAGACTAAATTAAGAGTTCCTAGAAAATGATGGGTATTAAAAAAATGCGTCAAAGTGTGAAAACTAGCAAAATCAGATTTGATTTTTATAGAATCATATAAAATAAAACTCTAGATTTATTTTTTAAATATAGGAAATAATATAAAATAAAACTGAGGCATCGTTTGGCCGTGATGATAGAAAACACATTTTAAATTGTTTAAAACACTAAAAGGTGAGTTTGATAGTTAAAACCATAGAAAATTTTCTCCAATTGATATGAAATGTTAGGAAAATTTTCTATGATTTTTTTATATGGGTAAGTAGATGTCACATAAATCTAACACATGATGTGGTTAAACTGACTAAATGAGGTGTTCTTAGAAAATAACGGTCTTTTAAAACATGCACGGTAGAGTAAAAATCCGCCAAATGAGGGTAGATTACTATTTAACCAGAGGAAAAACACAATAGATTTTTTTAAATGTAGTATCTAACAACACATAAAATTGTGGTGTTGTTTCCCAAATTTTTCCAAAAACTCATTTTTAGTAATTTAATACACAAAAAATGAATTTGATGGTTAACCCCGAATAAAAAAGATTTCAATTGACATAAAATCTTAATACCATTATTATAGAACTATTTCTGAAATGTAAGAGTAGACTAAATGAAAATCCAACATATGATGTTATTGAACAAACTAAATAAGGTTTTCAAAGAAAATTCCAATATCAAAAAATGTTCACCACATAGTGAAGACTATAAAAATGTTCTAATATTGTAGTGAAATCATAGGACAAGATCCATAGATTTAATTTTAAAATATAGGAACTAGAGACGTGTCAAAATTTGGGGTTGTTTTCCAGTGATAACCAAAACTGAATTTTGAGTAATTTAAAACACTAAAATATGTGTCTAACGGTGAAAAACTATAGTAAACGATCTCCAATTGAAGAGAAATATTATGAAAGTTGTCTTAGAATTATTTTTGACATGTGGGAGTAGACATTGTGTTTATCTAACATGTGATGTGCTTGAATTGACCAAATAAGAAGTTATAAGAAACCAATTGTCATTAAAAAAATGAACCACATAGTGAAAACTAGTCAAACAAGATCTAATTATTTTCAATTCACGGTAGAAAAACCATATATTAATTTTGAAATATAGGAACTGGAAAAATTTCAAATCGAGGTAACATTTTCCTAAGATCACTAAAAACATATTTTCAATAATTTATAGCATTATAATTTTTATTTTATGGTTAAAATCATAGAAGAAGGTCTCCCATTGACATGAATTCATATGACAGTCATCTTGGAATTATTTTTGACATGTGTTAGAAGATATTGAATCCATTTTAATTTTGATATTCTCTAACTGGATAAATAAACATTTCTTAAAGAACCACGATCAATAGATTATTTTTTAAAAAATAAATAGAACCAGGAATTATTGAATAATTTATATTATTATACATAATTAAAAATTTGATGTCAATGAAATGTAAATGTAATACATCATCCATGACTAGGTGTATGTAAATTTCCTTCAGTCCCATAACTAATCTCTATAATAGTATTCCTATATCAAAAGTCACTTTGGTGGGTTTTAGAGTGTGTTCAGCTCTAGGTCTTTGTGTGATGTCCTCAGTAGTGGGTCTAGCAACAAAACTAGAAGAGGAATCTCATCCACTCAAGTGTTGTATAAGAAACTAAATTCTAGCTGGATCAGGTCATGGAAAATCATTGAGTGGAAGCCCCTAAATAGTGACTCAATCTTAGGAATGTGGAAGTGCACTAGAAGTAGATTGCACAGATGTTGAAATATCAAATTCTGTGCCATAATCGGTGCCCCACTCGAAAGAAGGGTGATAGGGAAATGACTTGGATGGAACCTTGTACGATGGGTAAGGTCCAGTAGGTGGGTATATAGGCATGACCCAATATATAGAACAATTTTTTGGGGATGTATCAGATGTCCTCATGTATGATGAGGAAGAAGTACTCAGATTCTATATAGTGGTATCTTGATATGTCCCAGAAGTGGAAGGATGTAAAATACATCAGTGTGAATGTTGTTCCTTAACAATGTTTAATGGATCAGTCATGGCCTAAGTTGTAATGTGTTGATGGAGGGAAGCATGCTCTGTATATAGTGATATTCTCCTAACAAAGTGAAAAACACCAACAATTAATTGAAAAACTGAACTGAAATCATCAAAACTAAATAAATCTCATGTATCTAGTGTGATCATAACTCAAACCCCATTGATCCCATCTCCATAAAAAAAATTAAAAATTAGACTACAAATTAAAAATAAATAATCAATAAGTGCATTAAAATTAAATTATGAAGGTATAATATGACCCTCCAAACTGAGTGATAAATATTCTGGTCACTCGCATAAACTAGATCATGTACTCAGTGTGATGGACATGATGAAGACGTCATCCAAAATATCCGACGAAACAATACCTCTCACATGAATACCACATGTATATGTAGGGTTAATGTATAATATTCCAATATCGATCTTGTTTCCATGTAATTTGAATACCATGAACATTTGAAACCTGTCTTGGTGGCCCCAAAATAGGATGTTGATATTTGAACTACCTCATGACCCAATTGGGTTGCTACCACTCAAACATAAAAAAATTGATTAGTGGAAACATAATAGTAAAATGATGAAGCCTCGTTATAGAATAATTGATAGAAGACAATTTTTTTCGAATATTTTATTGATAATATATGAAAAAAAAATTTCATGGAGTTTTAAATATGATTATTTATAAAATATTTCAGATTTGATCATTCATTTAAAAATTTTGTGAAAATTGCAGTTTTACCTTTTAAAATTACATGTAGAATTTCAAACATAAATATTTTAATATGTAGTATTTGAACATAAAATTTTGAAAATATATTCCTGACTTAATGGTCTATAACTTTTATCCATCGCATTTGAGCTAAATCATGCATTTGGTGTGTGTAAAAAGGCAATGAAGTCAAATATGGGCTTCACCCGCTAGTTTGGACATCAATTTTTTTATTTGGTAAATATCTTCATCATACAAGTTTTTATTTGGAAAAATATTTTAGTGGAGATCAAATACCCTATTCCTCACATTTCATGCTTCTTAAAGAGGAGATGAATCACTATTTTACGAGGTCAAATAGGCAGTGAAAGTTGACTTAAAATATTTGGAAGAATTTCCCCATTCACACTTGAAAGAACTTATAACCTAGCTTCCTCTCCACTCATTAAATATGAATATTCCTTATTTTTAGGGGTTGGGACATGAATTATGAAGTTGAGGAAATAGAAGAAGTGGACCCACTACAGTTATCCAACCATTTCAACAAGGGTAGCTTTTGAAACAAGGATCCCTTCAATGAAGACTTATTCTTCTTCAACATATTGTAATACATTTTTTTCATAATAAAATCCTGTGTTCTTATTTAATTTCTAATTTTTTTTTCACTTATCTTCCTCATCAATTTTCCTTTTTTGGTTTGTAATTCTATAGAATAAACGATATCTGTTTATAGCCTTTCTAAATCTTTTCAAATGCAGTATATTTCTATGAGGACTACGCTGCCCATGGAAGAGTAGTTTTCTTAGTAATCGATCTACCTATTACCTTATTCATTTATTTATTTTGAATAAATGAGATACTATAATTCAATTAATATTATTTATTAATTATGATTTTAATTTAAATGAAAATAATGATGAAATTGAACAATTGACATAAAAACACGTGAGGTCGTGATTTGTGTAAATTGCGTGGGTGCGATTTTAATCCATAATAAAAGACCACAAGGCATAATTTTTTAGATTTCAAATATAATCTCTAAACTCAATTAATACTCATTTATATTGTGGATATGTGCTCTAACTAACCACTGAACATAAGATAATATAAGAACATCAATCAAAGCCGGGTGTAGCGATTGCATGTTCTAAAGCTAGCCTAGGGTTTAATTAATTTAATCTTTGTGGTTAAGTTAACTCCTGTAGGGTTCTAGAGTTAAACAATTAAGGGATTATAATTACGTGGTTGTTAATATAAATGATAATGATAAATAATTTAGTGAATAGGTAGAGTTAGATCGATTAGACCTTTTAAAATAATTTCTAAAAAACATCTTCTTATTGTATTTTATTAATCATGTTTCATTTAAAAAAAATGAAATCTTCTTAAACAATATGTAATATTCTTTTATAAATGGTAAAACAAACCTCATAAATTTTAAGTAGTGTTTTATTCTGCTTTTATTTTATTTTTAGAATACCTTTACTAAGTTGTTTCAGTTTACTTCTCCTTTGAGAGACGACCTTGGTCAGCCACTCTACTGCACCCAAGTACCCAAAAAAGCATAATTCAATTGAGAGTGCCCATGATAGAGCCTTCCAAATTTGCACCATTTCCAAAGAGTCAAGTAATCATTTCACGAAATTAGATGTATTTATTTTATTTTACATTTTATTATCTTCTTCTTTTCTTTCTTCCTTCATTACCCAATATGAATTTTGTCTTCTCCTTTTATTTTCTTCTTCTTCTTTTTGGGAAATCAAATGAAACTTCTCATTTTTATTACGGTCCACTAACCTTATTTGTATTTTTATGTGATTTATAACATGAAATAATACTGAATATCTTTTAGACATTCATCGAGAGATTGAACGTAGCCTCAGGGATCGAATCAGTCATTCTCAATCTATGAGAAGTGTCTACATTCAACCAGTTGGAGGATTTCTCCATTCCGGGAATATGGAAATTGGAAAAAATTCTATATCCATATTAAAACAAGAACCAATAGATTAAAACAACAACAATAAAAATAATTGAGCCATTTTTAACTTTCTGAACATGATATTAACTATAAATCAAATTTCATGCACACCCAAATCATGAATCAGACATTGAACTGAAATCTTGATTAATTCACCTTCTTCCAAAATTTCACAGACTATCTTGTGAGGATCCACGAAATAACCTTAAAAAATATAATGTGGTGTGCTCTACCCTTAATCCAAGAAAATTATATGAAGGTCAGATCAAACTAAGAGCATTCCCATTTTCACTTGATGGAGCTGCAAAAGATTGGATGAATTATTTAAAACCTGATGATGTAAAATGTTGGAACAATTTGAAATTCCTTTTCTTGTGGAGATTTTTTCTAGAATTAAGGACCACTTCCATTCATTAGGAGATCTTGGGGATCAAGCATGCACATGGGGATTCAATGTATGAGTACTGGGAGCGATTCAAGAAGTTGTGTGCAACCTTTCCCCATCACAAAATCAGTGAGAAAGTCCTCATCTATTACTTCTATGAAGGACTCACAGCTATAGAGAGAAGCATGGTGGATTCTAAGACCGGAGGTGAATTTTTGGACAAAACACCAGTGAGCCGCACATGCATTGATTGATAAGATGGAACAAAACTCCCAACAATTTGGTGATCAAGGTATAGCACATGTCATGGGAGTACATCTGGTAATTAATTCTTCTCTTGAGAGTCATTTAATTGACACAAAGTGGTAAGAATTGACCCCTTTTGTGAGGCAGATTTATTAGGCTCAAAAGACATTCCAACCCACTCCATTGAAGCCTTGTGGTATTTTCACTGAAATAGACCACCCAACTGACTATTTCCACCATGTATATGAGAAAAATGATTTTTCTATTATATTTCCTCAGAGACCATATCAGTAGAAACAACAACCACATCCCCAGAATAAGGACTACTTCTTTTCACCAACATACAACAATGGTGGAAGGATCAATCAGACATGAGGTATGGCTATAGACAAAAAAGGCCCCCCCCCCATTTTGACAGAATTTCCAGCAGTATCTGCCTTAAAAACAAGGTTTCGAACAACAACAAATGAGATTTGAAGCCAAGCATCAATAGGACAACAAAAAGGGAATCCCCCACCTAAAGTAGATTCTAGAAATGTTGACCTTTTGAATAAAACTGTTCATAATCATCAGAATGAGATGAAGAGTAAATGTTTAGAGCTGAGGGAGTTGAAGGAAAAAATGAGCTATATTTCAACTTTTATACATGAATTGGTAAGAAATAATTATAGAAATATACCTTCCCAACCTACTGCAAATCCTTAGGGTAATGTTAGTGCCATCACATTGAGATGTAGGATGAAAAAAACTAATACATCTGGATGTATCATTCCCCTAGGATTCACCACAACTTCGGAGAACCCCATTCCATACAAACTGAAGATAAAAAATGTAGAAAGATAAAAGTAATAAAAATATTAATAGTGTTCATCTTAAACCCCTTACCTTTCTAAATAAGATATTACAAACCAAGAAGAGGGTTGATGAGGCCAAACAATTAGAAGTTTTGGATACACTCAAGCATACAGAGATCAACATCCCTATACTTGAAGCCACCAATTAAATCCCATGGTATAATAAAATATAAAAAGAACATTGTACCAATTGCAGAGGGATCAAGGAAAATGAGGGGAACAATATTTGAAGGAATGCATCAGTACTCATTACACCATCCCTAGTAATGGAAAAAAAATGCAAGGATCCCAAGACATTCACCATCACACACACCATAGGGTAGTTTCACTTTTCTAAGGCTCTTAGTGATTTACGAGCATCCATAAATGTGATTCCCCACTCTATATTTTATTCTTTATAGGCTAGTGAGTTGAAGCCAATGAGAGTAGCAGTGTAGCTGGAAATAGATCTACAACATATCCAGTGGGAGTCTTTATTGATGTACTTGTTTGGGTAAGAGACATGATATTTCCAGAATATTTCTACTTGATTAAATGGAGGATTATCGGGTAAGTTCACTTTGTCCCATTATCTTAGTTATTAACTTCATCAAAACGTCTAAAATGGTCATAAATGTCAATGAGATTACACTTTCAATGTAGTTAGGAGATGAAGTTGTTATATTTAATGTTATGGACTCCATGAAGTACCCCTTAGAGGACCGTTCTGCTTTTGTTATCTCCCATGTTAAACCAAAAAGTAAAAACCGCATATATTTTGATTGAATTATGCTTTGGGAGATTTTGATAATACAATATAGTTTGATATCTAAGAGTACTTCCACACCTATTTCTAATGCACAATAATTTCTTAGTTCTGATTTTGAAATGGATTCATATTCTAATTTTGATAAATCTCACCCTGATTATGACACGACAGTTGAGAATGATGATGGATTTGATGCTTTATTCTCTTATTTTGTTGATGTATATTATGATACTGATTTTATTGGTGCACATATTTTAGTTCCATCAATTTCTCCATCCATTTATCACCCCCTACATTGGAACTCAATCCATTTCTACAAAATCTTAAGTACACATACACATTAATTAGTGATAAATTACCTATTATCATTGCTAAAAATCATTCTTTTGAACATGAATAAAAGAATTCGAATCTATTGAGGGAGATCATTAGGGTAATCAGTTGGACCTGGTCTAAAATATCATGTATTAGCCCCTTCCATTTGCGTGGAGAGGATTTTTTTGGAGGATGTGGATAAACCAATGAGGAAACCAAATGGGAGACTCAATCCAATCCTTATAGAAGTTGTTAAAAAAGAGGTTGAAAATTTTCTCAAGGTAGGAATAATTTATTCCATTTCATATCCCCAATGGGTGAGTCCTATTCATGTTTCCCAATGAAAAGTGGAGTTACTATTGTTAAAAATGATAAAGAGGATATAGTTCCAATGAGGGTACTAAATAGTTGGTGTGTGTTTATTGATTATAGTAAAATAAATATGTCCAATCACAAGGACCATTTCCCTTCCCATTTATTTATCATATTATTTAGAGAATAGATGGGAAAACAAACTATTGTTTCTTAGATGGTTTTTATTGATATTTTCAGCTTCCTATCATTCTAGAGGATCAAGAGAGGACAACATCCACTTTTCAATTCGTTACTTTTCCTACCGAAGGATGCCATTAGGACTTTTCAATGCCCCATGTACCTTCCAGATATGCATGGTGAGCATTTTATCTGATTTAATTGAGACCTACATGGAGGTATTTATGGGTGATTTTACAGTTTATGGGTCTTCATTTGATGGATGTTTCTCTAGTTTGGGAAAGGTTTTGAATCATTGTATTTAGAATAATTTGGTATTAAACATTGAAAAGTTCCATTTCATGGTAGAGCATGGCATTGTCTTAGGGTATGTAGTGTCAAAACATGAAATAGAAATTGATAAATCCAAAGTGGATGTTATATCATCTTTACCCTATCCTACATGTGTTCCTGATGATATATCATTCTAATGACATTCTGGATTTTACCCGTGCTTCATCAAATATTTTAGTAATATTTATCTTCCAATGTCACGATTACTTATAATGGATTGTAATTTTGTGTTTGATAAATCATTCATGACATCCATTGATGAAATAAAGAAGTGTCTAACCACTCAACCGATCATACAACCCACACAATGGGAGCTTCCTTTTTATCTTATGGGTGGCACCTCCAACTTCACTGTCAGAGCTGTCTTAACTCAGAGGTTGTAGGGACGTTCACATATGATTTCATATGCATCTAGTACATTGGATTCATCCCAATGAAACTACACAACCCCAAAAAAGGAGTTTCTTGCTGTCGTATTTGATTTAGATACATTCTATTTATATTTATTGGGCTCTAATGTATTTGTGACTTTTGACCCATCAGCTTTGAGGTACATATTAACGAATCCAGATGCAATGCTCAGACTTATTCGATGGATGCTCATACTTATGTAATTTAACATTGAGATAAAGGTTAAAAAAGGGTCAAAACACTTGATTGAGGACCACATGCGTTGTATAACTCACACACTTTAGGCTGACACCTTGGACTAGGTACCACTTCTGAACACATTTCCTGATGATAATCATTATGCACTCTCAGGTACACATCTTTGGTATGATGATTTAGTTAACTAACTTGTTGTCTTTGGAATTCAAACAAATTTAATGAAATGTCAAGTCCAAAAATTAAAAAGTGTGTTAGGATTTTTTGTTTCGGATGACCCCGACCTCAGGAGCATGTGTACTGATAAGGTAATTAGGAGGTGTGTTCCTGATCATGAGTTTGAGTCTATTTTACATTTTTTTCATCCACTTGCTTGTGGTGGACACTTTGGTCCCTAAAGGATAGATCGAAAAGTATTACACTGTGGATTATATTTTCCTATATTATTCCATGATGCTCATCTGTTTTTCAAGTCATGCTCATGTTCTCAACACACTGAAAAAATTTCAAAGTGAAATGAGATTCCCCCAACAACCCATATTATTTTTTGATATTTTTTGTGTTTGGGGAATTGATTTGATAGGTCCTTTTCCATGTTCATTTTCCTTCTTGTATATTTTGTTTACCATTGGTAAAGGCTAAGGCCACCAAGACTGATGATTATCATGTTGTTGTGGACTTTGTCAAAATATATATTTTTTATAGGTTTGGAGTACTAAAGGGTATCATCAGTGACCAAGGGGCACACTTTTACAATTAGAATTTGGATTCCCTCTTTTGGATGTATGTGGTGATGCACAAAACATCAACACAATACCACCCCCAAAGAGATATCTAGGATGAGGTTTCAAATCATGAGTTGAAATTTTTTTTGGCGAAAACCATTCAGCTGAACATGATAGATTGGAGCACGCACTTGGATGATGCACTATGGGATTATAGGACATCATACAAGACACCCATTGTGTAACAACCTGAGATTTTATGAAAAATATTATTTTTAATTTCATTGATGTCTTGTGTTGTACGCTACAACAAAATGAGATTTCACTACGCGCATCCCTGACTTGGCTTTCATTACACGCAATCGTGACCTTCCATGATAGCGTGTGTTGTACGCAATACCGAGTTTCACTAAACAACGATATGTTTTATAAATTAGCCATAATGAATAGTAATAGCCAATTTTTGAATTTATTTAAATTTTATCTTTCAAAATGGACTTCATTTTTGGATTCAGAATATCGAAATTAGCCTAGAGTGAATTTTTGGTATTTTTCTGCAAACTTTCAAATTTTGATGAATTGGGAAAACACTGGGTTACTATTTAAAAACCGACTTTTTATTTAAATAATTATTTATTTTATTTAAATTTATATTAGGTCAAAATTGATACATAATACCTATATAAGTTCAATGTAATTCATTGGAGTCATTTTATAATAATTTTCGATATATAAAAATTTTATTGAACTTTTCACCGTCTTTTACCTACCTCCTAAGAGCTTTTTGCAAAATTACGTAAAAAATAATTTTACTGCTTCTTTGAGTGGAATTTCAAAAATCCGAGAGACATGGTTAATATGAAGGACTAAAATGTGGTTCAATGAGATGAAAGTAATTTTTTGTGAATAGTAACTTTTTACTTTTATTTACCACGGTTAAAAGTAAATAGGGTAATTAAGGGTGAAAATGATATTATTATTACCCTAAAACATGTCCTAATTCTATTGGATTAGTGTAATTCGACCAAAAACAACCTTAGAAATAAAATATGACCATTTAGGTCCACTTGGATTAGATTAGGACATTTATTATTAATTTATTTAAAGAAGGGTTGAAATAGTTAAAATCAATGTTTAATAAATAAATAATTTTTTATATAGGGTTATACATACGATAAATTCGACTATAAATATTAATTAGAAAGATAAATATATTTCGTACCTAATGGCATTTTATTTACAATTTTTAGACATTAAATAATTTAATTTATTTATGACAAAATGTTGATGTAGTAATTACCTAAAAAATGAAATATTAAAATGATTGATATTTTAAATACACAAATAAATGTACTTTTAGACTTTTTATTAATTACACTAATTTTATAGGTTAATATGACATGTTAGTATTGATTTAATTTACTTTGTTTGAACTAATCATGCTGTTATGATTTTAAAAAAAATCAATTACCAAATAGTGTCAAAATTGATATAAAATATTTTTTAAAACAAATATTATATTATTAATTGTCATTATATTCCTAAATATATAAGGTTCGTCCAAATGACTTAGATAAGTATATATATATTAATAATGATCCACTTGGGGTTAGTTTGGCTTCTTATAATAAGTTTATCAACCATATAGTGTAAGAAAACAAAAAGACACGGTAAAAGTTAAATTATTTAACTTAGAGTTAAATCTAAATGATAAGGATTAAATAGTAACCTAAAATTGTCTAAAACCTATTGGTTGAGATTATGTCTACCCATACCAACATTATCTTCGAAATAAATCAATTTGGAGCTATTAAAAACCGAATATGACTTTATTATAAAATAATATTTTAAGTTTTTCCAAAGGTGCCCATCTCCTCCCTTATAAAAAGGGCACCCCATCCCTCTTCTCTTCACACCCTTTTGAGCCTTTAATCTCGGACAACCCCTGCCCATTTATCTTCTCCACTTCCCTAGATACATTCTGTAGATTCTGGTCTTCTCAAAAGTCCAACTCTACTTCCTTAAGAGAAGTCTTAAAGGAGGTACAACGAAGAAGTGGTATTCTCTTCCTCCGATTCTCTCATGTTTCTTTCTACTTTTACTTCTTCTTATTTAGTAGTATCATTATAAAGTAATAACATCAGTATTAATAATATACTGATATGTTATTATAAATATGAAACAACCTTATTTCACCTTCTATCCAGCCTACGGATAACGAAATCACCGCGCGTGTGTACGTAAGGAATACCGTCTCCACATCGTGGTGTAATCTGTTTTCGACCACCACCTTACTTGGATGGCTATAATGGTGTAAATAAAAAACTATATATGATTATTTTAAAGTGGTATTGATTCTGAAATATTATACATACACTTAAATACAATTCCACAATCATGGGAAGGATATCATCGCTCATGCGTACGTATGGACTACCCTCTCCACGACGCGATGAGATTCATTCTCCATGTTAACCGTTCATGAATGATTATAAAGTATATATAATGAATAATAATGAAATATATTTCATAATTATGATACTGTATTTATGTATATACATATTTATGTCATCTACTTAATTCCATTCAATTCAACAAGGAAATGAAAACAACGTTCATGCGTACGTATGACCTACTGTCTTCATGAACGGTGTATTTCATTTCATTTATCTATCTATCACATATATATGTATATGATGAATATATATTATATATAAATCATGTTTTATGTTATATAATTATGTAAATCAGTATATAAGTAATAATATCACGAACAACAAGTTGAAACATGTACGATAAATGAAACAATTTTACCCAAAATACAGCTTTAACATGGAATTTACAAATGAACGAGTAATATAAAGTCATAAGTGAACCTAATATAATATCATAACAATGAATATGATTCTATAAAAAGAAAATGACATTATTTAAATCATTATACAGGAGTTTAAGATACATATGAAGCATATCAGACGTAAGGTAAGGGATAACTTTTCAAATCACATTTTTATTCAAGATTGTTTTTTCGTAAGTATTTACTGGGGTTATTGTTATCATCCATGTCAATGTTTTCTAAAATTGTTTTCATGTATGTTTAAAGTCCTTTTTAACCATTTTTGACTTTTAATACATGATATGTAAGGAATATTTCTTTCTTTTTACCATACGAGGTATTTGTTGACTTTTCTGACAAAAGTACGAAGATATTGTTATTTTTAACTTATACGACATGAACGGATTTTTTGCAGTTTCAATACGCCTCATTTTCATGAAGCTTCCTATACAAGATGTCATGATTATTTTCAACAAAACCCTTTTCTTTTAAAATTGCATGGAATTTTGTGAAAAGAAAATGATTTTGAATAAAAAAAGAATATTTTCATCAAGAATTCATTTCAAGTGTTTCCTCAAAACCATTTTCCATATAAGGTGACATTATTTCACATGTGTATTTTCAAGTATAATATCGCTATGATTTATATGGTTTCACTTATCTTATGATTAAATGATATCCATTTGTTTTATATGGATTATGTTATGATGGGTTGATGTTTATGAAATCCATTTTTATTCTTTGGGTTATGATGCATGATTTATGTTCATGTTGTGGCACAAGTAAGAATGATTTCATTATGAGATGGGTGGGACCTATATCTCCCTACAATTCATTGGGTAACGATTTATATCTCATGAGATAGACATGGATGGAATGGTAAGTTAATCTGATTCAGTAATACATGACTGGAACGAGGAGTGAACTCGATTCAGAAAGGAACTTTGTCCACTAAGATGGTCTTGGCAGCAATTCCTTGGCTAATATGAAAATAATATCATGTGATTAATGGTTGCCACAATCACATGCTTTATTCCCATTATATTTTATAATTATTGATGATCTATTATGATCTATGCCTTACGTACTGCCATGTTTTATGTCATTGCTCAAGATTTTGATGTTTAAATATTATGTTCAGGTTTTTAAGTTCAGATGTATATGATTTGTTTTATTTTTTCCATGCTTACCCTTACTGATCATTTGAGCTCACCCTTTTTATGGTTTCTTTTCCCCCAGGATTAAAAGAAAGGTCTAAGGTAAGGAAAAAAGGGGAAGATCATTATGGGAGATGTTGAAGATCTTTCAACATGATTAGAAGTTTATATTCCAAGTTTCCAAAGACTCTAAACTATTACGGTCCTTGTGTGTCTGTTTTTGTTATGTATTAGATATTCCAAAAAAGTAATGTAATGTCTATATACATCATGCTTTGGGTCTCTATAGTTTTTATTAGAGGAATGGCTTAGTAAACCTTTCGAAACTAGGATGGGAAAATTTTAGGGAGATCCCTAGAAATATTTCTAAGGTATGTCTAGGGATGTCCCTAAGGTTAAGTATAAGTATAGGTTACAGTGATAGAATTACGATAATGATCTTAGAATTAAACCTAAGATGTTAGATATTGAAGGTACTCCCATTTTATTATGGTCTTTTCCATAGCACGATTTGTTCCTCTCACACTATTCTTTTTGGGTTTTAGACGATGGCTGGAACCCAAAGGAACCATGTTGATCAATGTAATGGAAAATGCAATGATTGTTCTCCTGAACAAACCAATGTTATGGGAGATGGAGTGAAAAATCTTATTTCTATACTTACACAAGATATGAATCATTCTGGACTTCCGAATGAGTAGAGAAGGGAACAATATTATATTGAGTTTTTCATGAGGCAACGCCCACCTTCTTTCAATGGGTCTTCTGATCCACTTGTTGCTGAACAATGGATTAGTACCATTGAAAAGATATTTTCCATAATTCGCTGTTCGAAACATGTAAAAGTCATTCATGCTATTTACTGTTTAGAAGGTGAAGCAGGTCAATGGTGGACTCTAATTAAGAATACGAGGCCCCGAGATGAAATTGAATCCATGGAATGGGATGAGTTTAAGAACTTATTTTTCAATAAGTACTTCCCACGTATTCTTTGAACAAAGATGGAAAAGGATTTACCTGAGCTTAAGAAAAAGGATGATGAATCTGTTGGTATATACGAAGTGAATTTTACAAGGCTTGCAAGGTATGCATCTGGCTTTATCATCCAACCTGAAAGTAATGTTGATCAATTCTTTAGTGTCTTGAAACCAAGTATTCGATGGGAATTATCTATAAGAGACTTCAGTAGCTATGAAGAAATTGTGTGTTGTGCTATCAAGGAAGAAATGGAAGTTGGTGTTACATATCCATCTTATGGTTTGGACAAGAAATGAAAGATGTATTTCAAGGAGAAATCATAGAACAATGGGGAAAAGAATATGAATGATTATTTATGATCAAAGTGTGGAAAGAAGCATGGTGGAGATTGCCTTAAAGGGACTAGAAAATGTTTTAAGAGTCTAAATGAAGGTCATCGAGCAACTGAGTTTCGAAGTAATGGAAAAAGGGTTTCTATTGATGTGAATAAAGAAAAGACTGCAGAGAACGCACCACCAAAACTTCAATTCATCAAGTGCAATGAAATGGGGCATTATGATAATCAATTCCCTATTCCAAGGGTTAATGAAGATCGACATGAGCAACCACTTAAGGAAATGGACAAAGGGAAGACACATGCGATCATTATTGGTGATGTTGAATATGAAAACGATGTAGTGGAATGATTAAGTGTTTATTTAATGGGATTCCAAAATAATGTTGTACATTGTATCATGGAATATTGGAATATTTATGTATTGGTCTATTGTGGTTTTCAATAATTTTATGGTACCGGTAATCATGGAAAGTGATTGAGATATTTTTGGAAATAAGATGATATGCGCATAATTAAGGGATAATGAGAAAATGAAATGTTTCATAGTATTCATGAGCTCATGACTGATATAAGGAAAAAGTTATATCATGGATTGAGTATATAGAATTTTTGGATTTTGGTATGTGGAAAGAGTTAACTTTTGACAGCATTCATGTTTTCACTAAGATTCAATGGGTATTCATTTTTCAAGAGAATACAAGATTAGGGTATTAACATGTTTGGAATGTGATCAACAAGATATATAATTTGATATATGGGGGATAAATTATGGTATTCACATGCTTGGTAGATGACATTTCTAGTAATCATTTTCTTTATACTATAATATTGGATAAAAGTATTTTGGATAAGCCTAATGATTGGAATGGATTATGTTGGACATAAGTTAGTATTGATTAAGGATATAACTTTTTCGATAATATTAATGGAATGTTATAATAATGTAGTCTTAGAAAAAGGACAACCTGCAGGATGAGCGACAACCTGCCGCGTTGGACAAGGATACGAGAATCGAACCCACAACCAAAGTGCGATAGGCCATTATCGCCTACCACTAGCCTACAGGAAGTCCCATGTTAGTAGAAACTAGTTTTATTTTATAAAGTGCTATGATAGATGAAGTATAAGTCCATTTTAGTAACAAAATACGATTAATCTCATCATAGATGGACTTCTGTATATTTAATAAATTGTGCTAAACTTTTTGCAATAGAAGTAGATGGAATGACCTATCATTCTATCGCATAATCTACTAACACTTCACAGAAGACAAATTCAAAATAATTTATTTATGAGATGAAGTGAAAATTGTTCAAGGCATGAGCAACGATGATATTGTACCAAAATCAAGTAAGTATTTCTTTTAATTCAAAAATTCTTCAACTTTAGGGAAATGATCTTGAAAACAAAAAAATGTTGTCCTAGTGATCTCATATCTGATGAATCGGATGGTACCATAGATCATCACAAATTTATGGTTGTGTGATTATTGGCCTTTTCATAGGCATGTCCTCTACCACTCTTAATCATAAGTTGATTGTTATATTTCTCTTCCATACCCATATTTTCACCTATGTTCAACTATGTGGAAACCCAATGATTAGTTAATTTGGGTAACCGTTACATTTCATAATTTTGTTTTTAAATTCAAGTTTTAGTATTCCTTTTTACGATGTGGGTTTCTATTAATGAAAATTTCATGTTTTAAACCATTTATAACCCCGAGGAATTTCGAGGGCGAAATTAATTTTAAGGGGGTAGAATGTTAAACCCTGAGATTTTATAAAAAATATTATTTTTAATTTCATTGATGTCTTGTGTTGTACGCTACACCAAAAATATCTTGCACTACACACATCCCTGACTTGTCTTGTATTACACGCAATCGTGACCTTCCACGATAGCGTGTGTTGTACGCAATATTGAGTTTCACTAAACAACGATATATTATATAAACTAGCCGTTATGAATAGTAATACCCACTTTTTGAAATTTTATAAATTTTATCTTTAAAAATGGAATTCATTTTTGGATTTAGAATATCGAAATTAGCCTAGGGTGATTTTTTGGTATTTTTCTGAAAACATTCAATTTTTGATGAATAGTGAAAACACTGGGTTACTATTTAACAACCGACTTTTTATTTAAATAATTATTAATTTTATTTAAATTTATTTTAGGTCAAAATTGATACATAATACCTATATAAGTTCAATTTAATTAATTGGAGTCATTTTATAATAATTTTCGATATATAAAAAGTTTATTGAACTTTTCACCGTCTTTTACCTACCTCCTAGGAGCTTTTTTGTAAACTTACGTAAAACATAATTTTACCGCTTCTATGAGTGGAATTTCGTAAATATGAGAGAAACGGTTAATATTAAGGACTAAAACGTGGTTCAATGAGATGAAAATAATTTTTGGTGAACAATAACTTTTTTTCTTTTATTTACCACGGTTAAATGTAAATAGGGCAATTAAGGTAAATATGATATTATTATTACCCTAACACATGACATAATTCTATTGGATAAGTGTAATTCGACCAAAAAAAACCTTAGGAACAAAATATGACAATTTAGGTCCACTTGGATTAGATTAGGACATTTATTATTAATTTATTTAAAGAATGGTTAAAATAGATAAAATCAAAGTTTAATAAATAAATCATTTTTAATATAGGGTTATGAATAAGATAAATTATAATATAAATATTCATTAGAAAGATAAAAATATTTCCTACCTAATGGTATTTTATTTATAATTTTTATACATTAAATATTTTATGTTATTTATGACACAATGGTGATGAAGTAATTACCTAAAAATGAAATATTAAAATAATTGATATTATAAATACCAAAATAAATGTAATTTGAGACTTTTTATGAATTAAACTAATTTTATAGGTTTCTATGACATTTTAGTATTGATTTAATTAACTTTTTTAAAACTAATAATGCTGTTATGAGTTTCACAAAAATCAATTACCAAATAGTTTCAAAATTGACATAAATTATATTTTAAAAAAAATATTATATTATTATTTGTTATTATATTCCTAAAAATATAAGGTTCGGCCAAATGTCTTATATAAGGATATATATATTAACAATGAACCACTTGGGGTTATTTTGGTTTGTTATAGTATGTTTATCAACCATATAGTGTAAGAAAACAAAAATACACGGTAAAAGTTAAATTATTTAACATAGAGTTAAATCTAAATGATAAGGATAAAATAGGAACCTAAACATGTCTAAAACCTATTAGTTGAAATTATTTCGACCCATACCCACCTTATATTCTAAATAAATCAATTTTGAGCTATTAAAAACCGAATATGACCTTATTATAAAATAATATTTTATGTTTTTCCAAAGGTGCCCATCTCCTCCCTTTTAAAAAGGTCACCCCTTCCTTCTTCACTTCACACCCTTTGGAGACTTGAAGCTCGGCCAAAACCTGACCATCTCTCTTCTCCAAATCCCGAGAAACATTCTGGAGGTTCTGGTCTTATCAAAAGACCAACTCTACTTCCTTAATAGAAGGCATAAAGGAGGTGCGTCGAAGAAGAGGTAACCTCTTCTTCTGATTCTCTCATGTTTCTTTCTTCTTCTACTTATTCTTTATTAGTTGTATCCTTATAAAGTAATAACATAAGTATTAATTATATACTGATACATTATTATAAATATGAAATAACCTTATTTCACCTTCAATCCATCCTACAAAAAACAAAATCACCGCGCGTGCGTGCGTACGAAATACCGTCTCCACGCCGTGGTGTAATCTGTTTTCGACCACCACCTTACTTGGATGGGTATAATGGTGCAAATAAAAAACTATATATGATTATTATAAAGTTATATTGATTCTTAAATATTATACATACACTTCAATACAATTCCTAAATCATGGGAATGATATCATCGCTCGTGCGTACGTACGGACTACCGTCTCCACGACGCGATGAGATTCATTCTCCATGTTAACCGTTCATTAATGATTATAAAGTATATATAATGAATAATAATGAAATATATGACATAATAATGATACTATAATTATGTATATATATATTTATTTCATCTACTTAATTCCATTCAATTCAATAAGGGAACGAAAACAGCGTTCATGCGTACGTATGACCTACCGTCTCCATGAACGGTGTATTTCATTCCATTTATCGATCTACCATATATATATATATATGTATATGCTGAATATATATTATACATAAATAATGTTTTACATTCTGTAATTATTTAAATCAGATATAAGTAATAATATCAAGAACAAAAAGTCGAAACACGTACGATAAATGAAACAATCTTACCCCAAATGATGATTTAACATGAAATTTACAAAAGAACGGGTACTATAAAGTCATAAGTGAACCATATATGATATCATAAAAATGAATATTATTCTGTAATAATTCAATGACATTATTTAAATTATTATACAGGAGGTTAGGATACATACGAAGCATATTGGACATAAGGTAAGGGATAACTTTTCAAATCTCATTTTTATCAGAGATTATTTTTTCGTAAGTATTTACTGGGGTTATTGTTATCATCCATGTCAATGTTTTATAAAATTGTTTTCATGTATTTTTAAAGTCCTTTTTATCTATTTTTGACTTTTAATACATGGTATGTAAGGAATATTTCTTTTTTTACAATACGAGGTACTTTTTGACTTTTCCGACAAAAGTACGAGGAGATTGTTATTTTTATCTTATACGGTGTGAATGGATTTTTACGGTTTCATAACGCCTCATTTTCATGAATATTCCTATACAATATTGCATGATTATTTTCAACAAAACCCTTTTCATTTAAAATTTCATGGAATTTTGTGAAAAGAAAATGATTTTGAAGAATAAAGGATATTTTCATCAAGAATTCATTTCAAGTGTTTTATCAAAACCGTTTTCCATCTAAGATGAAATTATTTCATATGTGTATGTTTCATGTATAATGACTCTATGATTTAAATGGTATCACATTTCTTATGATGAAATGATATCCATTTGTTTTATATGGATTATGTTATGATGGGATGATGTTTTTGAAACACATTTTTATTCTTTGGGTTATGATGAATGATTTATGTTCATGCTGTGTCACAAGTAAGAATGAGT
Source organism: Viscum album (assembly GCA_963277665.1). Classification (NCBI taxonomy): domain Eukaryota; kingdom Viridiplantae; phylum Streptophyta; class Magnoliopsida; order Santalales; family Viscaceae; genus Viscum; species Viscum album. Next base: position 679,001,696 of record OY728139.1, on the reverse strand, counting down.
TCATTATGAGATGGGTGTTACCTATATCTTACTTCAATGCATTGGGTAACGATTTATATCTCATGAGATAGACATGGATGGAACGGTTAGTTAATCTGATCCCGTAATACATGACTAGAACGAGGAGTGAACTCGATTCAGAAAGGAACTTTTTCCACTAAGATGGTCTTGGCAGCAATGCCTTGGCTAATATGGAAATAATATATTGTGCTTAATGGTTTCCACAATTACATGATTTATTCCCATGATATGTTATCATTATTGATGATCTATTATGATCTATGCCTTACGTACTGCCATGTTTTATGTCATTGCTCAAGATTTTGATGTTTAAATATTATGTTTAGGTTTTTAAGTTCAGATGTATATGGTTTGTTTTATTTTTTCTATGCTTACCCTTACTGAGCATTTGAGCTCACCCTTTTTATGGTTTCTTTTCCCCTAGGATTAAAAGAATGGTTTAAGTTAAGGAAAAAATGGGAAGATCATTATGGGATATGTTGAAGATCTTTCAACATGATTAGAAGTTTACATTCCAAGTTTCCAAAGACTCTAAACTATTACGGTCCTTGTGTGTCTGTTTTTGTTATGAATTAGATATTTCTCAAAAGTAATGTAATGTCTATATACATCATGATTTGGCTCTCTACAGTTTGTATTAGAGGAATGGCTTAGTCAACCTTTGGAAACTCGGATGGGAAAATTTTAGGGAGATCCCTAGAAATATTTCTAAGGTATGTCTAGGGATGTCCCTAAGGTTAAGTATAAGTATAGGTTATAGTGATAGAATTATGATAATGATCTTAGAATTAAACCTAAGATGTTAGATATTGAAGGTACTCCCCTTTTATTATAGTCTTTTCCCTAGCATGATTTTTTCCTCTCACACTATTATTTTTGGGTTTTAAACTATTGCTGGAACCCAAAGGAACCGTGTTGATCAATGTAATGGAAAATGCAATGATTTTTCTCCTGAACAAACCAATGTTATGGGAGATGGAGTGAAAAATCTTATTTCTATACTTACACAAGCTATGAATCATTCTGGACTTCTGAATGAGTAGAGAAGGGAACAATATTCTATTGAGTTTTTCATGAGGCAACGCCCACCTTATTTCAATGGGTCTTCTGATCCACTTGTTGCTGAACAATGGATTAGTACCATTGAAAAGATATTTTCCATACTTCGCTGTTCGGAACATGAAAAATTCATTCTGGCTATTTACTGTTTAGAAGGTGAAGCAGATCACTGGTGGACTCAAATTAAGAATACGAGGACCTGAGATGAAATTGAATCCATGGAATGAGATGAGTTTAAGAACTTGTTTTTCAATAAGTACTTCCCTAGTATTCTTCAAACAAAGATGGAAAAGGATTTCCCTGAGCTTAAGAAAAAGGATGATGAATCTGTTGGTATATATGAAGTAAATTTTACAAGGCTTGTAAGGTATGCATCTGGATTTATCATCCATCCTGAAAGTAATGTTGATCAATTCTTCAGTGTCTTGAAACCAAGTCTTCGAAGGGCATTAACTATAAGAGACTTCAGTAGCTATGAAGAAATTCTGTGTTGTTCTATCAAGGTAGAAATGGAAGTTGGTGTTACATATCCATCTTATGGTTTGGACAAGAAATGAAAGATGGAGTTCAAGGAGAAATCACAGAAAAATGGTGAAAAGAAGATGAATGATTCTTTATGATCAAAGTGTGGAAAGAAGCATGGTGGAGATTGCCTTAAAGGGACTATAAAATGTTTTAAGAGTGGAAATGAAGGTCATCGAGAAGGTGAGTGTCGAAGTAATGGAAAAGGGTTGCTATTGATGTGAATAAAGAAAAGACTGCAGAGAACGCACCACCAACACTTCAATTCATCAAGTGCAATGAAATGGGGCATTATGATAATCAATTCCCTATTCCAAGGGTTAATGATGATCGACATGAGTAACCACTTAAGGAAATGGACAAAGGGAAGTCACATGCGATCACTATTAGTGATGTTGAATATTAAAACGATGTAGTGGAATGATTAAGTGTTTATTTAATGGGATTCCAAAATAATGTTGTACATAGTATCATGGAATATTGGAATATTTATGTATTGGTCTATTGTGGTTTTTAATAATTTTACGGTACCTGTAATCATTGAATGTGATTGAGATATTTTTGGAAATAAGATGATATGTGCATAATGAAGGGATAATGGGAAAATGAAATGTTTCACAGTATTCATGAGCTCATGACTGATATAAGGAAAAAGTTATATCATGGATTGAGTATATATAATTTTTGGATTTTGGTATGTGGAAAGAGTTAACTTTTGATAGCATTCATGTTTTCACTAAGATTCAATGGGTATTCATTTTTCAAGAGAATACAAGATTAGGGTATTAACATGTTTGTAATGTGATCAACAAGATATATAATTTGATATATGGGGGATAAATTATGGTATTCACATGCTTGGTAGATTCAATTTCTAGTAATCATTTTCTTTATACTATAATATTGGATAAAAGTATTTTGGATAAGCCTAAATAATGGAATGGATTATGTTGGACATAAGTTAGTATTGATTAAGGATATAACTTTTTCGATATTATTAATGGCATGTTATAATAATGTAGTCTTAGAAAAAGGACAACCTGCAGGATGAGCGACAACACGTCGCGTTGGACAAGGATACGAGAATCGAACCCACAACCAAAGTGCGACAGGCCATTATCGCCTACCACTAGCCTACAAGAAGTCCTTGGTTAATAGAAACTAGTTTTATTTTATTAAGTGCTATGATAGATGAAGTATAAGTCCATTTTAGTAACAATATACGATTAATCTCATCATAGATGGACTTCTGTATATTTAATAAATTTTGCTAAACTTTTTGCAATAGAAGTAGATGGAATGACCTATCATTCTATCGCATTATCTGCTAACACTTTATAGAAGAAAAATTCAATATAATTTATTTATGAGATGAAGTGGAAATTGTTCAAGGCATGAGCAACGGTGATATTGTACCAAAATCATGTAAGTATTTCTTTTAATTCAAAAATTCTTCATCTTTAGGGAAATGATCTTGAAAACAAAAAAATGTTGTCCTAGTGATCTCATATCTGATGAATCGGATGGTACCATAGATCATCACAAATTTCTGGTTGTGTGATTATTGGTTTTTTCATAGGCATGTCCTCTACCACTCTTAATCAGAAGTTGATGGTTATATTTCTCTTCCATACCCATATTTTCAACTATGTTCAACTATGTGGAAACCCAGTGATTAGTTAATTTGGGTAACCGTTAAGTTTCATAATTTTGTTTTTAAATTCAAATTTTAGTATTCCTTTTTACGATGTGGGTTTCTATTAATGAAACTTTCAAGTTTTAAACCATTTATAACCCCGACGAATTTCGAGGGCGAAATTAATTTTAAGGGGGTAGAATGTTACACCCTGAGATTTTATAAAAAATATTATTTTTAATTTCATTGATGTCTTGTGTTGTATGATACACCAAAAAGATCTTGCACTACACACATCCCTGACTTGTCTTGTATTACACGCAATCGTGACCTTCCACGATAGCGTGTGTTGTACGCAATATTGAGTTTCACTAAACAACGATATATTATATAAACTAGCCGTTATGAATAGTAATACCCACTTTTTGAAATTTTATAAATTTTATCTTTAAAAATGGAATTCATTTTTGGATTCAGAAAATCAAAATTATCCTAGGGTGATTTTTTGGTATTTTTCCGAAAACATTCAATTTTTGATGAATAGTGAAAACACTGGGTTACTATTTAACAACCGACTTTTTATTTAAATAATTATTAATTTTATTTAAATTTAATTTAGGTCAAAATTGATACATAATACCTATATAAGTTCAATGTAATTAATTGGATTCATTTTATAATAAATTTCGATATATAAAAATTTTATTGAACTTTTCACCGTCTTTTACCTACCTCCTAGGAGCTTTTTTTACAAACTTACGTAAAACATAATTTTACCGCTTCTATGAGTTGAATTTCGTAAATCTGAGAGAAATGGTTAATATTAAGGACTAAAATGTGGTTCAATGAGATGAAAATAATTTTTGGTGAATAGTAACTTTTTTTCTTTTATTTAGCACGGTTAAATGTAATTAGGGTAATTAAGGTAAAAATGATATTATTATTACCCTAACACATGTCATAATTCTATTGGATAAGTGTAATTCGACCAAAAAAAACCTTAGGAACAAAATATGACCATTTAGGTCCACTTGGATTAGATTAGGACATTTATTAATAATTTATTTAAAGAATGGTTAAAATAGATAAAATCAAAGTTTCATAAATAAATCATTTTTAATATAGAGTTAGGAATAAGATAAATTATAATATAAATATTCATTAGAAAGATAAAAATATTTCCTACCTAATGGTATTTTATTTATAATTTTTATACATTAAATATTTTAAGTTATTTATGACACAATGTCGATGAAGTAATTACGTAAAAATGAAATATTAAAATAATTGATATTATAAATACCAAAATAAATGTAATTTGAGACTTTTTATGAATTAAAATAATTTTATAGGTTACTATGACATGTTAGTATTGATTTAATTAACCTTTTTCAAACTAATCATGCTGTTATGAGTTTCACAAAAATCAATTACCAAATAGTTTCAAAATTGACATAAAATATATTTAAACAAAATATTATATTATTATTTGTTATTATATTAATAAAAATATGAGGTTCAGCCAAATGGCTTATATAAGGATATATATATTAAAAATGAACCACTTGGGGTTCGTTTGACTTGTTATAGTAAGTTTATCAACCATATAGTGTAAGAAAACAAAAATACACGGTAAAAGTTAAATTATTTAACATAGAGTTAAATCTAAATGATAAGGATAAAATAGCAACCTAAACATGTCTAAAACCTATTAGTTGAAATTATTTAGACCCATCCCCACCTTAGATTCGAAATAAATCAATTTGGATCTATTAAAAGCCGAATATGACCTTATTATAAAATAATATTTTATGTTTTTCCAAAGGTTCCCATCTCCTCCCTTAAGGGAACCCCTTCCCTCTTCACTTCACACCCTTTTGAGCCTTGAAGCTCGGACAACCCCTGACCATCTTTCTTATACACATCCCGAGAAACATTCTGGAGGTTCTGGTCTTATTAAAAGACCAACTCTACTTCCTTAATAGAAGGCATAAAGGAGGTGCGTCGAAGAAGAGGTAACCTCTTCTTCGGATTCTCTCATGTTTCTTCCTTCTTCTACTTCATCCTTATTAGTTGTCTCCTTATAAAGTAATAAAATTAGTATTAATTACATCCTGATACGCTATTATAAATATGAAATAACCTTATTTCACCTTCTATCCATCCTACAAAAAACGAAATCACCGTGCGTGCGTGTGTACGGAATACCGTCTCCACGCCGTGGTGTAATCTGTTTTCGACCACCACCTTACTTGGATGGGTATAATGGTGAAAATAAAAAACTATATATGATTAGTATAAAGTGATATTTATTCTGAAATATTATACATACAATTAAATACAATTCCTAAATCATGGGAATGATATCATCGCTCGTGCGTACGTACGGACTACCGTCTCCACGACGCGATGAGATTCATTCTCCATGTTAACCGTTCATGAATGATTATAAAGTATATATAATGAATAATAATGAAATATATGACATAATAATTATACTAGAATTATGTATATATATATATGTATTTCATCTACTTAATTCAATTCAATTCAATAAGGAAACGAAAACAGCATTCATGCGTACGTATGACCTACTGTCTCCATGAACGGTGTATTTCATTCCATTTATCGATCTATCATATATATATATATGTATATGCTGAATATATATTATACATAAATAATGTTTTACATTCTGTAATTACTTAAATCAGATATAAGTAATAATATCAAGAACAACAAGTCGAAACACGTACGATAAATGAAACAATTTTACCCCAAATGATGCTTTAACATGAAATTTACAAAAGAACGGGTACTATAAAGTCATAAGTGAACCATATATGATATCATAAAAATGAATATTATTCTGTAATAAGTCAATGGCATTATTTAAATTATTATACAGGAGGTTAGGATACATACGAAGCATATCAGACATAAGGTAAGGGATAACTTTTCAAATCTCGTTTTTATCCGAGATTATTTTTTCATAAGTATTTACTAGGGTTATTGTTATCATCCATGTCAATGTTTTATAAAATTGTTTTCATGTATTTTTAAAGTCCTTTTTAGATATTTTTGACTTTTAATACATGGTATGTAAGGAATATTTCTTTTTTTACCATAGGAGGTACTTTTTGACTTTTCTGACAAAAGTACGAGGAGATTGTTATTTTTATCTTATACGGTGTGAACGGATTTTTACGGTTTCATAATGCCTCATTTTCATGAAGATTCCTATAAAATATTGCATTATTATTTTCAAAAAAACCATTTTTATTTAAAATTTCATGGAATTTTGTGAAAAGAAAATGATTTTGAAGAATAAAGGATATTTTCATCAATAATTCATTTCAAGTGTTTTATCAAAACCATTTTCCATCTAAGATGACATTATTTCATATGTGTATGTTTCAAGTATAATGACTCTATGATTTAAATGGTATCACATTTCTTATGATGAAATGATATCCATTTGTTTTATATGGATTATGTTATGATGGGATGATGTTTATGAAACACATTTTTATTCTTTGGGTTATGATGAATGATTTATTTTCATGTTGTGTCACAAGTAAGAATTATTTCATTATGAGATGGGTGGGACCTATATCTCCATCCAATGCATTAGGTAAAGATTTATATCTCATGATATAGACATGGATGGATGGGTAAATTAATCTGGTTCAGTAATACAGGACTGGAAGGAGGAGTGAACTCGATTCAGAAAGGGACTTTGTCCACTAAGATGGTTTTGGCACCATTGCCTTGGCTACTATGGAAATTATATGATGTGCTTAATGGTTGACACAATTACATGCTTTATTCCCATGATATTTTATCATGATTTATGATCCATTATGATCTCTGCCTTACGTACTTCCATGTTTTATGTCATTGCTCAAGATTTGGATGTTTAAATATTATGGTCATGTTTTTAAGTTCAAATGTATATGGTTTATTTTATTTTCTCCATTATTACACTTACTGAGAATTTGAGGTCACCCTTTTTATGTTTTATTTTCCCCCAGGATTAAAAGAACAGTTATAGGTAAGGAAACAAAAAGGGGAAGATCGTTCTGGGAGATGTTGAAGATCTTTCAACATGATTAGAAGTTTATATTCCAAGTTTCCAAAGACAGTAAACTATTACGGTCCTTTTGTGTCTGTTTTTTTTATGTATTAGATATTCCGCAAAAGTAATGTAATGTCTATGTACATCTTGCTTTGGGTCTCTACACATTTCTATGTCCCCATTTCGTATTATTTTTTGGGAAAATATGTCATCTCCTCATGAAATTTGAGCATCTGGCTTATCGGGATATAATGAAATGAATCATTGATTTGGACCAAGCTATAATTCAAAGGAAGCTGAAAAGTGAAGAGCTTGGATAGATTCGATTGTATTTATATGAGAAATCAATGATCTATAAGGAAAGATCAAAATCAGTTCATGATATAATGGCCCAACAAAGAGGGTTTCGTGTTCGAGAGAAAGTCCTTCCGTAAAGTTGACAACTGAAGCTGATGCCGGGTTGCATTCTAGATGGTTAGGTCCTTATATTGTATCTAATGTATTTCATTATGGTGTAGTGGAGATCGCTTAAGATTACACTAAATATATCTTTACAGTTAATGGGAAACGCTTGAAGAAATACATTGAGGATCTTCTTATTGATACTATGGATTTCCTCACACTACATGACCCCATCATTACTTGATCATATCAGGTTGTGCTTAACCCTTTCACTTTTATATTCATTGTCTAGTTTAAAAGTATACATTTCATTTTCATATATCATATCATAGGTTCACGTTGAGGACAATGAAATATTTTATTTATGGTGGAGGGGATAATATTTTGTGGTAAATATTTAGGATTTTCATTTATGTGTTTTGTGTGTATTTTCTTTTACATTTTTGGAAAAAATTTAAAAAAAATAGAAAAAAAGAAAAAAAAAACAAATATATCATTAAACATTCTCATTTGGAATATATAAAAAAAGCATTTTTTTAAAATTCATTGGTAAAATTATATTCATGAGTAAGATTTCATCATCAATGGTAGATTTTTATAAAAATTAAAGTCATCGATGATATAAATGATTGTTTCATTATACAAACTTTTTGATTTTCACATCATTATTAGTGATACTTGATCATGGTAAATTGTGTCATTAATTTTTCCACACAGATATTCACTCAACCATGACTTGTGAAAATTTTAATTCACAATTTAAGGTATAGTCATGTTAGGTAAAAGAATTCATTGGTTTATCCATACGTTCATTTCCCTTCCGATGGGTTTCATTACTATATTGAATTGACCTATTTGTGTTTAACTGTTATTCATCTATAGTATGCTGTAAAAAAATATGGGTTGTGTCTTGGATAGGTCGAAAACCACTATTCATCATTTTTTGATCTAGATATAACTATTACAATTATTGTATAGAGGTGATCAAACATAGATTGAGAGTTCAGTGTGATATTGTTTCCAAGAGAAACTTAGAAAAATTAATAATAAATGAGGGGAGTGACTAATTGTAAAACATTTGAGGATAACTAGGTCGAGAGTTTAAGGTTTGAATTTTGGGAATGATGAAGTTAATAGGTCTTGAAATTCGATTTCAATGGAATGTAGAAATTGTTCGGTGAATTAAACTAGGTAATAAATATTGTTTTACTTGACTGGAATAATCTGAATAAAGGGTGGATTCACGAGCTTGAAATGGTTGGCACAGACACACGTATAGAATTAGTGGCATGGTAGACCCATGAATTGTTTCACTATGATTAGTGTAATGAATCTAACTAGATTTTGTTTTGAGTTAATTTATGAAAAAATGAATTTACAATTTGTTGACATTGACTCTTGATAGGATTTTTACTTTTCCTTTATTTTCACTATGTATTGAGAAATTTGAATATACATATCTTGTCACAATTTTTTTTGAATACATGATATGAGGTTTTTTCATGAGTGCAAAAGAATATGTGTGGGGGAGTTGATAAAATATAATTTTTGGAATATTTTATTGATAATATATGAAAAATATACTTCACATTATGTTAAATATTTTTATTTATAAAATATTTTTGATTAGATAATTTATTTGAAAATTTGGTGAAAATTCCAAATTTAACCTTTGAAATTCATAATATAATTTCAAACATAAATACTTTGATATGTATTATTTTAACATAAAATTTAAAAATATATTCCAGACATAATGGAATACAAATTTTATTCAGTACATTGGAGCCAAATTGTGCATTTGATAGGTGTAAAAGGGCTACGAAGTCAAAGATAGGCTGAACCCACCAGTTTGGACATCAGTTCAATATTTGGACTATATCTTCTTTATACATTATTGTATTTGGATGAATGTTCTAGCAGTTCTTGGGGACCACATCCGTACATTTTATCCTTCTTTAAGGACAACTGAATCACATGTTTTAGAGGTCATATAGGTGGTTTATGTTGGATTAAATATTTGGACGAATTTCCCCATTCACACTTGAAACCACATGAAACGTGGCCTCACCTCCACTCTATAAATATGTATTTTTCTCATATGGAGGTGTTGGGATGTTTATTAGGAAGTTTAGGGCAGAATAGAAGTGGATCCACTCCAATTATCCAACCATTTCTAGAGGGTTATCTCTTAAAGAAATGATCCCTTAGATGAAGCCTTCTTCTTCTTCTTCTTCATGTCGTAATACTTTTTTGCATAACAAAATACATAGTTATTCATTAATTTCATCATTTTTACACTGTTTTCTTCACTTATCTTCCTCATTAATCTTCCTCTTTGTTCTTGAAATCAAGATTATAAATGATATTGTGATATAACCTTTCTAAATCTTTTCAAATGCAATCCGTTTCTAGGATGACTACGCCGCTATTTTAAGAGTAGTTTTCATAGTAATCAATCTACCACATACATGTTTCATTAATTAATTTTAAATAAATGAGTTAATTTAATTCATATAATATTATCTATTAATTTAATTTTCAATTTAAATGAAACTAACCAACAGTTGATCAATTCACACAAAAACATACGATGTTGGGATTGTTTTGAATTATGAGAGTCTTATCTTAATATGTAATACAAGACCATGAAGGATAAATTTTTAGAGTCATATATAATATTTAGTATAAATTAATCCTAATTTTTAGAATGTATATGTTCTATAATTACCCACTGACAATAATCTTACCTACGAACATCAATCAAAGCAGGGTGTTGGGATTCCATGATCCGAAGCTCGCCTAGGGTTTAAGAAATTTCATCATTATGGTTAAGTTAACTCCAATTGGGTTATAGGGTTAAAAAATTAGGGGATTATAATTATTTGGATGTTAATTTAATTTATAATGATAAATAATTTTCTGAATAGGTAGAGTTTGATCTATTACTCCTTCTAAAATATATTCTAAAAAACATCTTCTAATTGTGTTTTATTAATCAGGTTTCACTTAAAATCTAGAAACAAGGAAATTAAATATTCTTCCAACATAATTGTTATTATTTTATAAATGGTAAAAAACCCTCATCATTTTTAAGTAGTGTTTTTATTCTATTTTATTTTATTTTTGGAATACCTTTATGATGTTGTTTTTTACTTCCTACTTTGTGAGACGACCTTGGTTAGCCACTCTACTACAGCCATGTACCCAAAAAAATCACAATTCTTTAGAGAGAGCCCATTACAATGAATTTTAATAATCTATAAGATGTCCCATTAGATAATTAATATATTGGATCTGATAAATCAACCCCAAGAGAAATCAAATTGATCATTCATAAAATAATGACCGAAAAATTATATCAATAGTGATTCTTGAATACCTCATCAACGAAACTATGATCAAACAACATACAATAATATGAAATATAATGTGCAAGGTTATATAAATAAGTATCAGAGTGTCTCAACGTATGAATTTCAAGTAAAAGTTTTTTAGAAATAATATAATTATAATTTTCATAGAATAAAAATCCGTATTAAAAATTATTGGTTACTATAAGAAAAATAAACCATACACAATGTGTCCAATTTGAAATTGGAGAATAACCAAGGTTCAAGTGTAGGGAATAATATCTATGCCCCCACCTGTAATAATAAACAAAATTTAGAACCTCCTTGTTTTAAAGCTCAAAAATCATGATACCTATGTTTCTAATGAGGATCATGGTTTATGATAGTATATTAGCCTTTTAAAGTATAACTATGAAAAAATTGGATAAGTGTTGAAATGTTCTACCATTATTACAAATATGATACAATTAGTAAAAATGTACAACAATTAGTATAAATTTTACACTATTTGTTTATCTGTGCCGCTGCCATACTAATTCCATTGTTAGTTAAAATTATGCTATTTCTAAAATTATTCTATTGTTAGTTTGTGCGGGCGATAAAGTATTGATGGAATTAAGCATGCCATCACCAACTCTTTACTATTGCTTTAATGGTTCTTCCATTAGTTTAATTCTGATACTTCCAGAATTTTTACCTCCAATTTACCTACCATTGGAATAGTTAGTGCTGGATTAGTTACCACCATATGAGCTACCATTAACCGTGCTACCATTTTCCCATTCTACGACAGAGTTTTGTTAATTATGACTATGATACTATCTCATTTCTACCATTATTATTCTTATTAATTGAAATTAAATTGACCTTGTGGTCAGTTTGTGGAGTTAATGATCAATGTTTCATGTGGTTTTTATCAATGATTATTCCTAAACCACCACATGTATTCATTTAAGACCAATTCAGAGTTTAACTACTATTATATTCAATAAGAGGATTTAAGAAATATTTAATATTATTCTTCAAAGGATATTTTCACCTATAGTGCCACATATTTTCAGATTATCTCTTACTTGCATGTGATCTCTCCCTACCTAAATGCAAATAGATATGAAACTATGAAGTATTGGAACACATAGAAGATCAAGTTTATTTGATACACTGAATTAAGATAATATTTTTAGTGAATAAACATATAGAAAAAAGAACTCTATGACACTATATTCTCCTAAAACTTCTATAGAACATTTTCAAACTCATCACCGTGTCAAATCCAAGGACCCTTTAGCATCTAGACATTTACAAACATAGAATCACTACATTTATATATCCCTTTTTATTTTGGCTGTCTTTTTTTCTTTACATTTGAGCAGGGTGTTATAATACTCTGTAAATATTTACACACTAACTCTAGCACATAAACATGAGAATAACTGATATTCTCTCAAATATATTTATCTTTATTTAGCCATGGCTATTATGGAATAGGTCATGTGTGACCTGTGTTTAATTTCTTCCCATGTACAAATGTGGAATAGTATTTGATATTATAATGCTTGTGTTGTTGTTTTTATAAAGGATTCGAGTTGTGGATCAGATTATTGGTTATAGTATTTTTCTTAGCAGTGGATGATTTCCAAGTGGAGGGAATTAGGATCCTTAATTAGACCTAACCCCATGTTTACTCTGCTATGTGTTTTTAGTTTTGTTTTATTTCTTTTAAAAGAATAAAATAACATTTTATTTTTAATCTTTAAATAAAATTTATACTTTGATATTTAATATTAATCTAGGTATACATAACAGAGTTGATTAATTAAATCTATTTCAATATTTAATGTAATTTTAAATATAATTTTAAATGATCTCTAATCACTATTTTAGAAATATTTTTAAGGATCAAACTTATATTAAATTACTATTATTATTATCTTGGTGTTTTTTTTGTATTGGGTAATTTTTTTATATTGATTTTTACAAAAAAAATATATTGTTAAATCCATTCACCCCCTCTTGAGTTACTCACTCCGAAAAACAATTAGTGTCATAGTAATTTAGGATATATTTTGACAATGTTTTAGATTTCTTTTATAGTACTTAAATTCCCGTTATTTCTAAATTTAGTTCTTTATGGATAATATTGAAGAAGGTTATACTACTAATAGTACTTTTTATTTTAATAGAACTATTTATGCTAAGTGGGAAATTACAATGAAAATATATCTTGAGAGTATGGGTTTTGAAATATCGACTGTTATTAATTGAAAATATGAATTTCATAAAACACACTGAATAACAAAGAGGGATGCTAGTAAAACTTCTTATAATAAAAATATCCATGAATTATATGTAATGTGCTTTGAGTGATGAGTAATTTTATATAATATACATATCTAAAACTACTTTTGAAATTTGGAACATTTAGTTGTTTCTCATGAGAGAACATACAATGTAAAAGAAATGTGATTAAATACCAATAATATTATGAATTATTCTATTAAAATGAAATTTAATGAGCCAATTTATGACATGACCCTTGAGTTTAATGATATTGTGAACACAATTCACTCACCGGTGATACTTGTTTATAATAAAGGCTGGGGGATGTGCCTCTTGATGTGTCTACCAGATAGATGGTGAGGATCATCAATTTCAATCAAATAATCATTTGATGTATTTAACTTATATATTAAGTACATGATTGGATGTTTTGTGAAATATTTTTATGAAATAAATGTCCACTGAGAAGAGGAGTATGATTCAAAAATAAAATTTGTAGCCTATAAATATACCATTTCAAATAAAAAAAATAAAAAAATCAATGATGGAATCTCAAATTGTGAAGAGTTACTTATTGATTGTTATAAAGAAATTATAATGTGCCACCATTAAAACGTCACTTAAGTAAAGTGTATACATTATTACACATTGAGTATATTTTTGAGTTTATAGTTTTAGGGAATTAGGATACCTTATATACATAACATACCATAATCATACAAGAGGATACTACTAAAAACATTTTATTTTTTTCAAAATATAAAACAATAATTCTTAAAACAAGATTTCTTTGACAACCCTCCACATTATTCATCATTATTCCCTTCTCTCCCTTACCCATCTTTATAAACTATGAAAAAAATTTATAAACATGGTATGATTATAAAACATATCAAGGGATATAAAGATAGAAAGAGTTTGTCAAGTGATATCAAAAAACCAATAAAACCCATAATAATAAAAACACATATGCATAAAAACATCATGTATTTGCCTCAGGAAATATTTACCCTCTCACATTTTCATTCACCCTTACACATGGAATAACCCTTTGGCCAACATACATCTTTTTAGTACCCAATGCATTAGAGATCTATATTAGGGATCACCATTCATATCATGAGCTATTATGGTCTCAACCCCACATATCTTGTGCTATAATGGGATTAACCCAACATATCATGAGCTATAATGGGATAAACCCAACATAAATAATGTACATGGAACATATCATGGTAATAACGTATCTGGAAATCAGGACAAACTTCTAATTCCATATACAAATAAAAAAATCCTTTTGAAATTTATTAAAGAGAGTTTTAAAAGGATTTTTAAAGGAAAGTCCCTTAAAATATAAATGGAGTGATAATTAATATAATGGAATGGATATGTGTATACACTATAAATAGAAATAGTGAAACATAATATAAATAAAAATTCATTACACCAATAACCTTAATTCCACATAATTATTAAAGAAGAAGGTTAACCCAATGAATGGAAATTAGGTTAAGAATTCCCTTACATTGGGTTTGTCTAACTTCAAACCTGCATAAACCTCTAGTATAATGGTTAAAATAGTGTTATTAATATCTTAAAGAAACATATCCATATTTATAATATATTTTATGATCATTTAATTACACCATTACACCTTTAATTGTTAGTTTTTTGTTCCTTGCATTGTTTTGGGTGTGTTTCATTACATGGTTTTCCATGATTGGTTCATAATGGACATTCTTGTCGATTGGAAGTGAAACTCTTGAACTTGAATGGAATGTTATTTACATATTTTAAATACCATAAATAATAACATTTATCCTTTTGAATTTTTATATTAGGATGATTCATAAGTTAGAACATAAATTATGTTCGTTCAGATCATTTTTGTGGTTCTTTGATAATAACGAGTTAATTTTGTTTAATAAATTAAAATCATGTGTACCCAAGAATTATAGAACCATGGATGAGAAATAATATATATATTATAACCTGGTTCAACTATAAAAATGGTTTCATTACCATACTTTAAATAATTAATTTAAATTGAAATGACATCGTCCACGATGTCGGTAATTCGACACATCACTAACAATGTTTTTTCCTTCAAAAAGTGAGAGAGGAAAAGACGAATGATGATGAATTTGGAATGAAAATTATAATATCAAAAATATAAATTATTTTTGGAGCTTTCATTCCTCTTGGGTAAGAGGATTTGAGGAAATAATAATAAAATAATGGAACTCATAATAAAAGAATAGTTGAGAAATACATTAAAAAAAACTCTGCAGCCTGACAACTATGAAAAATGGTTTTAGAAAATAGTAAAAAGAGAGGGGAAAATATCCACCCATACAGAAATGAATCATAAAATATAATACAGAAATAATAATATGAAAATAATAACATGTTTTTGATTCATGAAATATATACCACATAAAAGGGAACTTGAATAGAAAAAGAACAAAGTTGAGAATTCTCTTACCTTGTAGAGTAACTCCTAGAAACATGAATGCTGGGATATTAGGGGCATGAGGAAACCTTGGGAGGACTAATACGGAGGTAAGAAGGCCGTAGGTTCATTTATGGGGAATTTTTGAATGAACTCAATTAATTAAAGGGTTGGTATTTATAAAAAAGTGAGGGAATGTTTTAATAATTTCCAAGGGACACCTCATTAGTGGTATTTGAAAAACCATGGGCTTTCTGATGGTATTTTCCAATGTTATTAGACACATCGGACACCTTAAAATTTAATTTAATATACAAAAGTCGACCAGATATATTACATAATTATTACATCAATAATGATATCATTAACACACTGAAACTCTAAACTGTATGTTTACTAATCACCAAAAAATCAACTTGTTCAGAAAAATCTCAAAAATTCCACAGAAATATTTTTCAACATATAGAATTAAAAAATATAATCCATTTTTTGAAAATAATTTTCTAAAAATTATTAAATCAATTTTTAAATAAAATCATACTTAATTAAAATATTATCAATTTTAAAACAAGATCTGCTTTCATATCACATTGAAAAATTAACCAATATGTGATTATGTTAAATCATTAATAATAGAAAATAATAATACAATTTACTATACATTAGTTTCATATAACTATTCATATTACTATTCATATGGTTATGTTACTTTTCCGGAAAAAAAGATGGTCCCATCAGAGTAGAAATAACTTACTGAACACAATTATAGATGACTGTTTTTTGAAATTCAAAACATAAAAGCTATAAAATTATGTTTTAGGGATAGTTATAAATATCTACATAATTTTTTTTGATGCATTTAATTTTTTTAAAAACCATAGGGTGTTACATTATCCCCACCCTCTATAAAATTTCTTTCATGGATTTTTATTTACACATAAAAAAAGTAATGGTGACTTTCCCTCATTGCATTTTCATATTCCTAAGTTGTTTCTTCAACCATCTAGTTTCAACAAAAAACTATTACCTATTGAATTAACTTATTCCGCAATACAAGTTTCCTTTGATCAAGAATCTATACTAGTTTTTGTTTATATGAAATGTTCTTTTCTAGATGAACTTTTTTTTGACTCAACCCCTATGATGAATCTTGCACATACTTTCTCAACATCAAAACATGAAAAACAATATGTACCTAAGACAAACTCGGAGGCAAAGCTACTCTGTATGCAACTGGTCCAACATTCTTCAGGATTTCTAAAGGACCGATGAATCACAGTCATAACTTCCCTTTCTTAACAAAACACATCACACTTTTACAAAGAGATATTTTTAGGAAAACATGGTCACTTACCTCGAAATATAAGTCTTTCCTTATATTTTCTGTATAACGTTTCTTCCCGCTCTGAGCTATCCTCATGTGTTGTTGGATCATCCACACTTTATCAGCCACATTCTCTACCAATTTTGGTCCCATCAACTTCCTTTCCCCAACTTCATCCCAAAAATCTGGAGTTTGAAATCGCTTCCCATACAATGCATCAAAATATTCCATCTGTATACTGAAATTAAAACTGTTATTATAAGAAAACTCAACTAAGGAATGATATTGATCCCAACATCCTTGGTAGTCCAATGAAAAAACAAAAATAATATCCTCCAATGGATGAATCATTCTTTTGGACAGCAGATCTGGATGAGGATGAAAAGCTATACTGAAATCTATTTTTGGGCCCAATGACTTCTGAATCCCCTTCAAAAAGATAGAAGTGAACCTAGGATCCCAATCATATACAATGGAAAGTGGAACTCCATGTAACCTGACAATCTCTTTGAGGTACAATTGAGAAAGATGGTCCAATAACATTGTATCTCGAATATAAACGAAATGTGCATATTTTTTCAGCTAACAAACAATAACCCAAATCACATTGTTAGCTCAAAAAGTCCTAGGTAGTCCCACAATGAGGTCCATGTAAATATGTTCCCATTTCCACTCTAGCACAGGCAAAGGCTGAAGCACCCCCTTCAGTAACTTCTACTCTTTTTTTACCTGTTGACATGTCAAAAATTTCAGAGTAAATTCTATAAATATCATTTTTCATTCCATACCACTAGTAATACTCCTGATCATCTCTGTACATCTTAGTACTTCCAGGATGAACTGAAATAGGTAAACTATGAGCTTCACACAAAAAATATTTATTCAACTGGGAATCACAAGTCACCCACAACCTTTTTCCAAATCATAAATCACAATCTTTATCAAGGTTAAATTCTGGAAGCTTACCCATTTTAAACAATTAAACCTTTTCCTATAGATCATGGTCTTCCTTCTGTGCTCTCTTAATTTTGTCTGATAATGATGATTGTAGTAAAACTTGAAACAAAATAGATGTATTCCCTACACCAACAACTTATAAGACACAATTAATCACATCATTAATCAAGGGATCATGTAATAAATGTAACATGGTTAATAATGAATGGTATTTTTTTTCCTAAAGGCATCGGCCAAATTTTTTACTTTTCTAGGATGATAATTTATCATGCAATTATAATCCTTTATCAGTTCAATTCGTCTTCTCTACCTCATGTTTAATTCATTCTGAGTGAATATATACTTTAGTCTTTTATGGTCAGTATATATTTGACATTTGGCTCCGTATAAATGGTGCCTCCAAATTTTCAAATCAAAAATAACATATTCCAATTTCAAATCACATGTGGGATAATTTAACTCATCATGTTTAATTTGTCTTGAAGAAATAGAATTTACCAGATTAATATGCATTAGAAAACAAGAGAGTCCCTTCAATGAAGCATCATTGTAGATGAAAAACTCTCCATTTCTGGAAGACAAGGCCAAAACTGGAGATTTCACCAATATATTATTCAGTTCCTAAAAAAAATATCACATTATTCTATCAAAATAAATTTATCCCCCTTTGTGTTAACATAATTAGAGGGATAAATAAATGAGAAAAGGTTTTAACAAACAATTGGGAATAACCTACTAATCTAAGAAAACTATGAATCTCTATAACATTTGTAGGTCTTGGCCATTCATCAACAACTTTGGTACTGGTGGGATCAACTGTTATTCCATCCTTATTTACAATGTTCCAAAGAAAAGAAATCAGTTACAACCCAAAATCACACGTGATGAATTTTCCATATATTTTCTTTTTCTTTTATGGTTATCAAAACAACCCTTAGATGTTTTTCATGCTCTTATTCACTTCTAGAATATTCTAGAATTTAATCAATAAATACAACAACAAACTTATCCATAAACTCATGAAATATTCTATTCATAAGATTAATAAATACAACAGGTGCATTATTTAACCGAAAAAAGATAACTAAAATTTCATAATGGCCATATCTTTTATGGAACACAGTTTTATGGATGTATTCATCCTTTACATTCAACTAATGGTACCTCGACCTTAGGCCAACCATTGTGAAATACTGTTCCCCCTATAGATGATCAAAAAAATAATTGATATGAGGAAAATGATACTTGTTTGGGATATTAATGTTATTCAAGGATCTGTAATAGATGAAAAGTTTCATTGAACCATCTTTTTTCTTAACAAACAAAATGGGAGCGCCCCATGGTGAAGTGCTAGGTTGTATGAGGCCTTTATCTAGTAATTACTACAACTGCTTTTTTAATTCCATAAGTTCCCTTTGGTCCATTTGATAACGAGGTTTTTGAATTGTCTTAGAATCAAGAACTAAGTCAATAGTAAACTCAACCTATTGATTATGAATATCACTAGGAAAATATTCAGAAAAAATCCATGTATTAAATTACCACTAGTACATCATTAATTTGGATAGTTCCATTATCTTAAAATATATGAGCAAGATAACATTCATTTCCATCATTTATCAGTTTCCTATCTTTCTGATATTTTATTATTGTATGGGTTCATTCTTGTACACAAAGTAAAATTCTTTCTAAAAAAACACCTTCTTTTCCTCTGTAATCTATCATAGAATGATAAAAAGAAAGCCATTTTATACCCAAAATAACATCAAACTCTGCTAGAGGTAAAACATCATGTTTTTCAGATAAAATAATTCCCCAGAACAGGATAGTAAAACTATTATAATTTATTTTATCAACAATATTTACTCTCGGTGTTTTCACCATGAGATATGGTTTCATTTAATGAGGTTCGATTCCAATTTTTTTTTGAACATTTCTCAAAAATGAAGGAATGTGTAGACCCTGAATCAAACAACACATTTGAGAAATTTGTAAAAACAATAAATTTACCCGAGACCAACTCATTTTGTGGCTCAATAACTATTGACGTGGTTTCAAATGCCAAACCCTTCTGTTTCTTATCTTTCTGATTCCCTGCTAGAGTAACTTGTTTCAAAAAAACATTAGCAAAATGACCCAATTCCTTATAGTTAAATAATCTCACAATCGGATTATCATTAATTTTATCATCATTTTATTTGCACTCATGAGACATGTGTCCAATCTTTCCACATCAGTAGCATTTCCCAGAATATACAAGACATTCACCAGGATTAATTTTACAACATATTTCACAAGATGACAAATTAATTTTCGTACCTCTAGACATATTTGATGAGTTCTTCCCCATTTTTTATCAACCTGACCAATTTTTATTCTTGTCATAATGAGGCACATATGTTTCAACAAAATCTATCCTAACTTTTTCCTCACAATCAATAAGATTCTCATAGATTTTAAGCTCTCATGAGGACAATGCTCTCCGCAAAAAAGGTTTCAAACTAGAGTAAAATATATTAATTTAACATTCAAAATCCTGAGTAAAATCTGGTACAAACCTAGCCGTTCTTGAAAAATTGGATTCATATGCTGCCATATAATCATCATCTTTCTTCTTCAGTTCCATGAATTGTTTCCTCATTCTGAGTTAAACAGTTTTGGGAAAATATTTTTTTCGGAAAAAGCATCTTAAAATTATCCCATTCCAAACTATCAAGATCATCTATTTCTCTCTTATTCTTAACCAGTGACCACCATTGATTGACTTTAACATCCAAATGATAAATCGCTAGTATTACCTTTTGACATTTCAAACATCCCATAGTATTATATATCTTTTCTAGATCATTGATACATCCTTCACCTATCACTGGATCTGCGGTTCCACTAAATACTCGAAGATGTTTCCTCATAAAATGCTCCCTAGAAGACATGTTTCATCATGGTAGATCATGTTACTATCTAGAATTGATATCAACCAAGTTTATTTTTTGAGTCAACTGCTCCATTGCTGTTATAAACTGCTCGGTTCTTATTCCAACCATTATGGACTGCAAATTCAGACATACATCAGCCTCTTGGTGCCTTTCTACATCAACCTCCCCGTTTCTTCTGTGGAAAAACATTCTTTACAAACATAACTTCGATTAATCACAATACAAACCCTTAAATGATATAATATTTTAAATGACCATTGTGTGAAAATCAGTATTCTTTAAATACCATCCCAATCCCTTATGTTATCTAAACCATCCACTGATACCAACAACAACGAATCTGCGTTAAAATGTTACTTAATCTTGAATTTAATTAAGAATATACATAATTACACATTGATGATCTTTTTGAGTTTATATTTTTAGATAATTAGGATACTTTACATATATAACATACCACAATCATACAAGAGGATACTACTAAAAATTGTTTCCATTTTGTTTTCAAAATATGAAACATTAAAGCTCAAATCATGATTTCATTGAAAACCCTACACATTATTAATCTTGACTCCCTTATATCTATTAACCATCCTTATATCCTAGGGAAAACATTTTAAAACATGGAATGAGTATAAAACTCAGTAAGGGATATAAAGATAGAATGAGTTAGTCAAGTGATAACATAAAAATCAATAAAACCCATAATCATAAAAACTGATATGCAAGATAAATTATATATTTTACTTGGGAAATGTTTACCATATCACTCTTACATTAACCCTTACACATGGAATATCCCTTTGGTTAACATATATCTCCAGAGTTCCCAATTCACTGGAGAGCTATAATGGGGCTCACCCGTCATATTTTGAGCCATAATGGGATCAACCCAGCATATCTTGAGCTATAATGGGATCAACCCAACATATAATGAGCTATAATGGGATCAAAAAAACATATATAATTTCCAAGGAACATATCATGGTAATAAATTATCTTTAAATTACAAGAAACTACTAATTCCATATACAAATAAAAAAAAATCCTTTTGAAATTTATTAAAGAGAGTTCTAAAAGGATTTTTAAAGGAAAGTACATTAAAATATAAATTGAGTGAGAATTAATAGAATAGAATGGATATGTGTATACACCATAAATAGAATTAGTGAAACATAATATAAACAAATATTCATCACACCAATAACCATAATTCCACATAATGATTAAAGAAGATGGTTAACCTAAATAATGGAAATTGGGTTATGAATTCTATTACTTCCAGTTTGTGTTACTTAAAACTTGTTTAAACCTCTTGTATAATGGTTAAAAGAGTGTTATTAATATCTTAGAGAAACATATCCATCTTTACCATATCTTATATGATCATTTAATTACATCATATCACCATTTAATTGTTAGTATTTTGTTTTCTGTATTTTTTTGGGTGCATTTCTTTACATGATTTCCCATTATGGGTTCAAGAGGGATATTCTTGTCGAATGGAAGTGAAACATAAAAATTGGAATGGAAAGGTATTTACATATTTAAAGTACCATAAATTATACCATTTATCATTTTGAGGATTCATATGAGGATGATTACTAAGTTTTAACATTAATGATGTTCTTTTAGATCATTTTGGTGGCTCTTTAATAATAACGACCTAATTTTGTTGTATAAATTAAAAACATTTGTACAAAATAATTCCATAACCATGGATGGGAAAAAATACATGTATTATTACCTAGTTAATATATAAAAACATTTTCATGACCAGACATGAAATAATTAATGTAAATTGAAATCACATTGTCCACGATGTCGGGAATTCGACACATCACGGACAATGTTTTTATTCCTTGAATAGCTGGGAGAGGAGAAGAAGAATGATGCTGAATTTTCCATGAAAAGGATAACATCTTGAATATACAGGATTTATGGAGCTTTCATTCCTCATGGGTAAGAGGAGTTGAGGAAATAATAATAAAATAAAGGAACTCAAATGAAATGAATAGATGATAAATCCCTTACAAATATTCGGCAGCATAAAAGATATGCATCATTGTTTTAGAAAAAATTAAAAAGAGAAGGGAAAATGGTCACCCATCCATAAATGAATAAAAAAACAAAATAGAGTTACAATAATATTAAAATAATAACATGGTATGGATTCATGAATTCCATACCACATAAAAGAAAACATGAATGGATAAAGAAAGAAGTTGAGAATTTTCTTACCTTGTAGAGTAACTCCTATAATATGATGGTTGCGACCTTAATTTCTTGAAGAAACTTTATGGGGACTAATAGGGAGGTAAGGAGTCCATTTATTAATTTATTATGAATTTTGGAATGAATTCAATGAAATAATGGGTTGGTATTTATAGAAAAGGTGAATGAATATTTTAATAATTTCCAAGGGACACCACATTAGTGGTATTTGAAAAACCATGGGATCACCCTTGGTATTTTCCCAAGGTATAAACCAATTGGGACACATAAAAACCTATATTACAATACACAGGTTGACCAGATTTATAACATCATTATTACATCAATAATGATGTCGTTAACACCCCAAAGCTCAAAACTGTATTTTTACTATTCACCGAAAGATCAACTCCTTTAGAATAATCCCAAAAATTCACCCTAACCATTTATTGAAGTGTTGAATTCAAAATAGAAATCCATATATTTAAAATAATTTTTTAAATATTATTAAATTTATTTATGAATAAAATCATACTTAATTAAAATATTTACAATTTTAAAACTATATCTTCTTTTATATCACATTGAATAATTAACCAAGATGTCATTATATTAAAGCCATATTAAAAGAAAATAATAATACAATTTAATATTAATTATAGTCATATTAATACTCATATTACTATTCTTAAGGGTATGTGACTATTCCACAGAAAAACAAGTTGGTTCCATTAGAATCCAAAGAACTTACTGAACACAATTATAGATGACTGTTTTTCGAAATTCAAAACATAGAAGTTGAAAAATTATGTTTAAAGGCTAGTTATAAATATCTACTTAAAACAGAGTTTAATAGATTTCATTTTATTTAAAACTGTGGGGTGTTACTGAGATGGTCTATATGGACAGAATATTCAAATAGTTTTACAAGAACAATATGTTATTTAGAAATCCCAAAATCTATGTAAAATATGACTATAGAGTAAACTGGATAAAGTATTGGAGAAAGGATGATTATTCTAATGAAATAATATACAATGAATTTAAAAGGAAAGGGATTTTCAAAAATGAATATCCTATGATGAAATATAATAATAAGTATGAATATAAGGATATGAAAAATAATAATGGAATGAATAAAACTTGGAATACTTGCAAAGATAGCTCAAGTTTTTCAGAAACAACCCAAGAGGATAAGTATGTAAGAGTTTAGATGTGTTTTATGCTAAAAAATTTCATGTATATGATGTTTTCCTTTCATAATTTCTACATATTTATAATAATTATATGGGTGAAAAAATTATGAGAACATTTATAATGAAGATATTATTGAGTAACACAACATTACAGAAGATTCATTTAAGGATAATGGAAATAAATGTAAAATTCAGAAGAAAAATAATGCCTAGAATGCTTGTTTTATGTCTAAGCTTACTATTGAACGATAGAAAAATATTCATCTCTTAAAAGAGAACAATGAATTATAATTTTCATCTCAGAAAAAAAAATATTTTGAAATATTATCCAATGAGAAAAATACTCTTACCCACATTCATGGATAACAATCATGACACAAATACACTATGCGTATTGGGTCTAAACCTAGGTAGAGGAAGATTTGTAGAAATAGTTTTGTTCATAGTTCGAGTTATGGAAAAGAATTATTATTTTTAATCATATTTACCCTAAAAATCATTTACTTATAAAACATTAAAATATTCGTATAGTAATCCTATTATGAAATTATGAGTTCTGAAATCTTTGATAACTATCATTTTTGGCCCAAGACGATTTGAGTACCAAATCATTTTTGGTGAATTTTTTTTTAAAGAAACCTACTTGACAATATCTAGTAGAAATTAATGGTATATATATTGGTTATTCCAGACATATAACAACATATGATTCATGTTTAAATAATTTTAACAATGTTGATAGTGTACATGTCACATTTATTGAAAATGCCATAGGGAAAAATGTTTTATTTGGACAACTGGTTAATTATAACTCTATTTTAATTTATGAAGTATTATTTGGATATGGTTTAAAGTAAAATATGTTTATCATTTCATATATATGATGAAGGATTTCATGTGATGTTTGAAAATAATGTCTATAATGTTTATTACTCTAAAAATGATTTAGTTTTTACTAATTTACGAAATGACAATTTTTATGGTTTTAGTTAAGATTCATTTTTTCCTCAAAATATATATTAATCTAAGTTTAATTCATAAAGAATATTGGACTTTTCATTGGATACTAGGATATTTCAATATTATTTCCCTTAGGATGCTCTCTTGGAAAGGGTTTGTGAAAGATCTACCTAAACTCAAATTCCCAAATGATAAAGTCTATAACCCATGTCAAAATAAGAAACCATACAAGATCTCATTCAAATCAATGAAAGATGTTCCAAATTCTCAACCCCGTAAATTTGGTTCACATGGTCATATTTGGACCCACAAGAGGTTCTAGGTTAAATTTGAAGCACTATGTTTATGTCCTTGTAGATGAATTTTCTAGGTATACCTACATATTGTTTCTAGAAATGTGTAAATATGACTATTATTTTACCAAGTATATAAAATCAATAGAAAAACATATTGTGTTTAGGATTAAGATCCTAATAAGTGATCCTGACCATGGGATTGAAAATCAATACATTGAATATTTTTTCTCTCAATTTCCTATAATCATAACTTTTCTTCTCCTAAGAATCCAGAATAGAATGGTGTTGTAATATGAAGTAATAGAATACTTCATGAAATCTATATGACTATTCTCAATGTGTATGAATTAACTATTAATTTTTTGATAGAGGCTATGAATATGTCTTTTCATATTTTCAATCGAGTTTTAATTAGTCCTCTTTTAAAGGAAACTCCTGATGAATTATGGAATAGTAGAAATCCAAAGGTTAATTACATTAGAGTTTTTAGTTTCAAAGTATTTATTCTTAATATTGTGTATAATCAATAAAAATTTTCTTCAAAGAGTGTTGAACGAATTTTCCTCTTTTATTCAACATATAGTAAACCATATATAATGTTTAATAAAATAACCAAGATTTTTTAAGAATTTGTTCATGTAAAATTTGATGATATAGGTGAACCTGAGCCAAAGAATCCTTCATAAAACCTTGATGATGATTTTCCAAATCTAAAGATCAATACCAAACCTATGAAAAAATGTTTAAAAAAAAAATTAAATCCATCCAGTTCTTAGGAAAAATCTAAACCTAAACCTATAGAATATAATGAGAAAACAATCCATTCTATTCATAGTGTTGGCAGGACTCAGAAATACAATCCTCATGATGTTGTAGTTGTAAACAAAGATATAGTAACACAAACTAGACATTCTCTTAGAAATTTGATTGAACATCAAGCCTTTATATCTAATATCAAACCAAATGACATCAATTATGCTATTAATTATGAAATTAGGTTTTTAGAAATATAATAAGAACTTAATAAATTTGAAAGGAACAGTGTTGTTGAACTATTAGTTAAACATAAGGACACTTTGATGTTAAGAATTATGTGGGTATTTAGACACAAAGTCAATGATTCACGCACTACTAAAAAATAAACCTATATTGTTTACACAAAGATATAGTTAATAAGAGGGTATTTCTAATGAGGAATCCTTTTAAATTGTGGATATACCTAAATTAATTAGAGTAATTCTTACCTACGTAAAACATTTGTATTTCAAGCTGTATCAAAAGGATGGAAAAATTTAATTATTATATGGTTATATAGTTGAGTTTTTTTATTGAATAAACCCGTGGATTTGAAAACCTTCATTATTCAATTCATGCAATTTAAATTTAAAAAACTTGTATATGGGTTAAAATAGGGTCATAAATATTGGTATGATAGGCTCAACAATTTTTTGATTTATAATGGTTTTCCAAAAGATATAGTTCATATTACTCATTTTATAAAAATAATTTTGAAAAATGTTTTAGTAGTTCAAATATATGGTGACGTTATTATATTTAGAACATTTCAAAATTAAATGATTACTGAATTTTCAAAAATGAGGAAAAATGAATTTGAAATTATTTTAATGGTTGAACATAAAATCTTTCTTAGTGTTCAAATTTCTCAAAATAAAGATGAAATTATTGTAAAACATTGCATGTAAACTAATGAACTTATAATTATTTTTTGGTTTGGATAACAGTAAAATTATTTATACTAAAACGAGTAAGACCTTTAATTTGGATCTTGATGAAGCTAGAAAGTCATTAGAACAGACTAGTTATAGATGTAATATTGGAATCATGCTATACATAACTGTAAGCCGACCAGATATTATGTTTAGTGTGTGTATGTGTGCTGGTTTTCGAGAAAATCCTACAGAGTATCATTTACACGATGTCAAAAATTAAAATACCACAAATATAAAACTAGTTTAGACCTATTATATCTTATAAAAAATAATTTTAATTAGTAAGTTACTCAGATGTGGATTTTGGTGGTTAAGAGTTAGATTGAAAAATCACCACTTGATCATTTCATCTTTTTGAAAAGTATAATTTTTCTTAGGGTAGTAAAAAGAAAAAGATTTTTTCACTATCTAGAGCTGAAGCAGAATGCATTGTTTTAGGGTGTTTCTATGAACAAATAATGGGGATTAAAAACAAGTGTAATAAAGAAATTAACTCTTGAATTCAAAAGAAATGAACATCATATTTTTGGTATTTTTACAAATCCCGTGAATTTTGAGATAATAAGATACATTAAACATGAGTTTGGACTGATAAATTTAGTATTATCTTTAATCTTTGACAATCAACATTCAAATAATCAACCATTGTAATGATCCACCATTGGTGATCCACCATTGGTGACTCAGCTCTGGTGATCCACCATTAGAGTGTTCCTCCATTTATATTATCCAATATTGATATGATCTACTGTTGGAAAGAGACACTACTGAGAATGTAGTTGTCGAACCTCATTTTTGCTTCCATTTATAATTTTCCATGTTAATTTACTCTACTTGATTTATTTATTTATATTTTATTTTATTCTAGATTCCAAATTCCCTTAATGATTTAATTTTCACTTCAATCTACTTGAAATTAACTCTCTTTCTCACAACTACTCCCTTCGAACCATTTCTCCTTCCCTTTCTCTTCCATCCTTCTACCTCCTTTTCATCATCCATAACCTTTAATTTTTATTTGAATTGGTGAGATTTAAGTTTCTTTAATTGTCATATCTAGAAACAACAATGGACTATAAGGATGTCTTGTGGAGAATCAAGTTGTATTGTTGATGAGCTGAGAAACCCCCATCTTGAAAACCATGTGGTTATTGTAGAAAAATAAGTAGATATAGAATGGTTGTTATCCAGTAATCCATTAGTGCTCTGGGTGATGTAAGACTATGGGTAGGTAAATTGGATATTAAGAAATCATATATCTATTTTTTGTAGGTTATTTCATCAGTTATATTCATACACATAGTACAATTTTTATGAAATAAATGTTTCATTTAATGTTTGATTGATAAGGGAAAGGTTAGTTTTTATTCATAAGAATGGACAAGGTGTATTGTAGAGCCCCAAATCTTGACATACATGGACATTACATTACTTTTTCATAATACTTAATACATAATAAGAACCAACACTCAAGAACCGTAACAGTTTAGTGTATTTGGAAACATGGAATATAAACTTCTAATCATGTTGAATGATCTTCAACAACTCCCATAAAGATCTTCCCCTTTTTGTTTCCTTACCTAAAACCTTTATTTATTTCCTGGGGAAAATAAAACATAAAAATGGCGAGCTCAAATTCTCAGTAAGGGAGAACATAGGGAACATAAAATTATCCATAATCATTTGAAAGCAAAAACTTGAACATGAAATTTAAACATCAAAATCTTGAGCAAAGACATAAATCGTGGAAGTACGTAAGGCATATATCATAATGGAACATAAACCATGATAAAATATAATGGGAATAAAAAATGTAATTGTGGCAAACATTCAGCACATGTTATGATTTCCATAGTAGCCAAGGCATTGCTGCCAAGACCATCTTTGTGGACAAAGTCCCTTTCTGAATCGAGTTCACTCCTTGTTTCAGTCCTGTAACACTAAACCAGATTAACATACCATTCCATCCATGTCTATCTCATGATATATAAATCATTAATCAATTCATTGGAGGGAGATATAGGTCCCACCCATCTCATAATGAAATCATTCGTACTTCTGCCACAAAATAAACATACATCATTCATTATAACCCAACGAATAAAATGGGTTTCATAAACATAACACCATCATCACATAGTCCATATAAAATAAATGGATATCATTTAATAATTAGAAAAGTTAAACCATGTAAATAATAGTGACATTATACATGAAACATACACATATTAAATAATGTCATCTTAGATGGAAAATGGTTTTGATAAAACACTTGAAATGAATTCTTGAAGAAAATATTCTTTCTTCTTCAAAATAATTTTCTTTTCACAAAATGTCATGAAATTTTAAAAGAAAATGATTTTATTGAAAATAGTCATGAAATCTTTTGGAGGAAGCATCATGAAAATATGTCTTTATATAAATGTAAAAATCCGTTCATGTCGTATTAGTTAAAAATAACAATCTCCTCGTACTTTTTTCGGAAAAGTCAAAAAGTACCTCATATGGTAATCAAAAGAAATATTCCTTCCATACAATGTGGTAAAAGTAAGAAAAAGGTAAAAATGTCTTAAACATACATGGAAGTAATGTAAAAATTTTATGATATCAATTTTAGAGCATATGGACATGGATAATAAACATAACCCCCAGTAAATACTTACGAGTAAACAATCTCGGATAAGAATGAGATTGGAATAATTATCCCTTACCTTAGGTCCGATATGATTCATACATATCCTAACCTCATGTATAATGATTTAAATAATGTCATTTACTTATTTCATAATCATATTCATTGTTATGATATCATATATGGTTCACTTATGACTTTATATTACACGTTCCTTTGTAAGTTCCATGTTAAATGAGCGTTTTGGGTAAAATCGTTTTATTTATTGTACATGTTTGGACTTGTTGTTCCTTATATTATTACTTATAACCTGAATTACTTAATTCCAAAATGTAAAAAATGTTTTATATATGTTTAGCATATACATATATATATATGTGATAGATCGATAAATGGAACGAAATACACCGTTCATGGAAACGGTAGGCCGTACGTACGCATGAACGCTATTTTCATTTCCTTATTTAATTGAATGGAATTAAGTTGATGAAATACATATATATATACATAAATCCAGTATCATTATTATATCATATATTTAATTATTAATTATTATATATACTTTATAATCATTAATGAATGGTTAACATGGAGAATGAATCTCATCGCGTCGTGGAGACGGTAGTCCGTACGTACGCACGAGCGATGATATCATTTCCATGATCGTGGAATTGTATGTAAGTGTATGTATAATATTTCAGAATCAATATCACTTTTCAATAATCATATATAGTTATCTATTTACACCATTATACCCATCCCGGTAAGGTGGTGGTCGAAAACAGATTACACCACGGCGTGGAGAAGGTATTTCGTACATACGCATGTGCGGTGATTTCATTTTCCGTAGGATGGATAGATGGTAAAATAGGGTTGTTTCAAACTTATAATAACATATCATTATATTAGTGACCCTGATTTTATAACTTCATAATGAAACAAATAAATAATAAGAAGTAGAAGAAGGTATAAAGTTGAAAGAATCGGTAACGGACATTACCTCTTCTTTGAAGCGCCTCTTTGAGACCTCCTCTTAGGGCACTAGAATTGGTCCTTGAAGAAGACCAGGACCTCTAAAATGTTTCTAGGGAAGTGGGGAAGTGAAATGGGCAGGGGTTGGGCGAGCATGAAGGCTCAAATTGGTGTGAGGAGGAGAGGGAGGAGGTGCCCTTTTATAATGGAGGAGAGGGGCACCTTTGGAAATATAAGAAATATTAGTTTATATTAAATACCAAACCCACATAAAAACTACCAAAATGACTCATATCAAAATATTAGATGATATAGGGTTGTAATATCATCAACCAATAAAATTTAGACATGTTAGGAATTTATTTTAAACATTATCAACTTGATTTATCCTTATTTATCAATTTAATTTTATTTGTGGTAATAATATTCTAAATTTTAAATTTTTATAAATAATTACATATTTGTTGTGAATTTTCCATAATTTGACACATTATGACATTTTAGACCATATAAAGTTTAATTTATAATTTTTAAACATTTTTGTAATTTTAAACTATTTTATAATATGTTATTTTTATAAAATAACAATAGTGTCAATTTTGACACTATTCATTTATTTGAATTTAAATAAACAATATATAGAATATATGTTCTAACTAAAAGATTTAATATATTCATAACATGTCATATTTTTCTATAAAATTAGTGGATCACATTAAATATTTCATATATATTTATTTTAATATTTTTAAGACCATTTATTTGATATTTCCCTTAATAAAATAATTTCAACATCACTATTATGTCATATTTAATGGTAGTTATTTAATCCTAAAAAATTATAAATAAATTTATATGATGTATATAATGTTATTAGCCTTCTGGAGACTATTTATATACGATGTTTCATGAAGTTTATCACTAAACTAAAATTATTATATTTATAAGATTTAAGAAAGTGACATGTTGTCTCTTTGTTTGGTTTTAATAATAATTAAATTATGTTCATGGAAAAGAGTCTATTAAATGAATCTAATCAGACCCTTATTTGATATGGGTCTAATTTTAGTCATCCAATAGGATTTTGGCAGGAGTTAGGGTAATTTTGTAATCTTATATTTACCCTTAATTACCTGATTTACCTTTAACTATGGTAAATAAAATTTACTGTAGCTACTATTCATAATGCCCAAAAATAAAAAGTAGCCTATTAACATAATTTGGACTAACAGATTCCAAATATGGAATCCATTTTTCAAAATTCAAAACACATAAGTTGCAGTAATTAATTTAAAATTAATCATGTTGACGAAAGAAAATGGGTTTTTGTTTAAAACATTGCAAAAGATTGAATTTATTAAACCTATGAATTCAAGGTAAAATCAATGCTAATGACATACATTGTATTAAATGGTAAAAATATATTATATTTATACTTAAAAACCATTAAATATTATAATGTAACCATATAAATTATTACGATGAAAAAAGTTGTTTTTAATTAAAATATATCGTGTTTTTACTATTCATTAAAATATGAAAGTTATGAGAAAAATATCAAAACATTATCCAATGTAAATTTTTACATCATGATTAAAAATAATAAGTTTATTTTGTAAAATTGAACTTACAAGCATGTCAAAAACTAGATTTAAAGTGGGTGCTCCATCAAAATGCAGCAAAACTGCATTTTTTTAAAAATACTTATTTTACCGAATTTTTTTTACTTTGTTCTTATACCATGTTCTTAAAAATGTGTAAGATGAATACTAATGTTATAAAATTCAATATTTAGTTAATACTATTCATTACGGATAGTTCATAATAATATTATAACAATATATCGTCGTTTAGTGAAACTTGGTATTGCGTACAACACACACTATCGGGGAAGGTTGTGATTGCATGTAATGCAAGCCAAGTCAGGGTTGCGTGTTGTGAAAGACTCCTTTGTTTTTTATTTATAACAGAATCCAACCATTTTTTATTTATACATTTAATATATATATATATATATACACTCAATGTTGCGTAGAATGACTATTATTAAATGAACTTGAAATTGTGTGTAACACAATCTAAGAATAGTGTTTCTTATACTGCAAGCTAATATGGTGTTGCGTATGGCACAAGATAATATTATTTTAGCCTAAAAAAGATGACATCAATTAAATTAAAAAGAATACTTATCATAAAATATCGGGTTGTTACATTCTACCCCCTTAAAATGATTTTTTCCCTCAAAATTCATCGGGGGTTATAAATGGTTTTCTACTTGAAAGTTTATTTAATTGAAACCCACATCGTAAAATGAAATACCAAAAATTAACATTAAAAACTAATGTATGAAACGTAACGGTTACCCAAATTAACTAATCACTAGGTTTCGATATAGGAGAACATAGGTGAAAATATGGATATGGATGAGAAATCTAACCATCATGTTCTGATGAAGAGTGGTAGAGAACATGTCTATGAATGATCCAACAATCACAAAGCCATATATTTGTGATGATCTAAGGTACCATCTGATTCATCGAATATAAGGGCACTAGGACAACATTTTTGGTTTTCATGATCATTTCCCTAAAGTTGATGATTTAAAAGAAATACATAAATGATTTTGGTACAATTTCACTGTTGTTCAGGAATTGAACAATTTCAACTTCATCTCTTAAAGAAATGAAGTTGAATTTGTTATTCATGAAGCGTTAGGAGATCATGTAATAGAATTATGGGTCATTCCATCTGTTTAAAACAAAAGGTTAGCGAAAGTTTGAAGTCCATATTATGGTGAGATTAATCGTATATGGTTCCAAAAATGGACTTATACTTTATTTATCATACCACTTAAGAAAATAAAACTACTTTACACTAACCAGGGACATCCTGTAGGCCAGTGGTAGGTGATAAAGGCCTATCGCACTTCGGTTGTGGGTTCGATTTCCACAGCCTTGTCCGACGCGATGGGTTGTCTCCCATCTTGCAGGTTGTCCCTTTTTATAAAACTACATTATAATAACTTTCCTGCAATAATATCGAAATAGAATTCGTAGCCTTAAACAATACTATCTGATGTCTGACACAACCCTTTCCAATCTTTAGACTTATCCAAAATACACCTGTCTAATATCATAGTGTACAGAAAATGATTACTGGAAAGGTCACATAACAAGAACGTGAATAACATCATTTTATCATACGATATATCTTGTTGGTCACATTCCAAACATGTGAATTACTTAATCATGTGTTCTCTTGAAACATAAATTACCATATAACCATAGTGAAAACATGATTTCTATCTAAAGGTAACTCTTTCCACATACCAAAATCCCAAAATTTCTATAAACTCAAACCATGATATAACTTTTTACTTTTATCAGTCATGTGCTCATTTCATTTTCTCTTTATCCCTTCATTATGTGCTTATAATCTTCTTTCCAAAAACATTTCAATCACTTTTCATGGTTACTGGTACCATATTCTTATAGAAAACCACAATGGACCAATACATAAATATTCCAATATTCCACGATACTATATACAACATTATTTTGGAATCCCATTACAAAAACACTTAATCATTCCACCACATCATTGTCATATTCAACATTGACAATAGTGAACGCATGTGACATCCCTTTTCCCTTTTCCTTAAGTGGTTTCTCATGTCGATCACCATTAACCCTTGGATTATGGCATTTATTAGAATAATTCTCCATTTCATTGCACTTGAAGCATTGAAGTGTTGGTGGTGCGTTCTCTGTAGTCTTTTATTTATCATTAGTAACTCTTTTTCCATTACTTCGACACTCAGCTGCTCGATGACCTTATTGTTTACACGTAAAACATTTTCTAGTCCCTTTAAGACAATCTTCACCATGCTTCATTCCACACTTTGAGCATAAGGAAACATTCATCTTCTTTTAACCATTATTATGAGATTTCTCCTTGAACTCCATATTTCGTTTCCTGTCAAAACCATGAGATGGATATGTAATACCAACTTCCATTTCTACCTTGATAGCATAACACAAAATTTCTTCATAGCTACTGAAGTCTCTTATAGATAATTACCTTCGAAGACTTGGTTTTAAGCCCCTGAAGAATCGATCAACTTTACTTTCTGGTTGGATGATAAATCCAGATGCATACCTTTCAAGCCTTGTAAAATTCGCTTCGTATATACCAACAGATTCATCATCCTTTTGATTTAGTTCAAGAAACACCTTCTCCATCTTTGTTCTAAGAATATGAGGGAAGTACATATTGAAAAATAAGTTCTTGAACTCATCCCATTTCATGGACTTAATTTCATCTCTTTGCCTCATATTCTTGATAAGATTCCACCATTGATCAGCATCACCTTCCAAACTATATACTGCTAAGATGAGTTTATCATGCTCAGAACTTTGAAGAACTGAAAATATCTCTTCAGTGGTACTGATCCATTGTTCAGCAACAAGTGGATCAGAAGACCCACTAAAAGAAGGTGGACGTTGCCTCATGAAGGACTCAATAGATTATTATTCCCTTATATGCTTATTTGGAATTCCTGAATGATTCATATCTTGTGTAACTATACCAATTATATTTTGAACTCCATCTCCCATAACATTGGTTTGTTCAAGAGGAAAATCATTGCATTGTCCATTACATTGATCAACACGGTTCCTTTAGGTTTCATCCATTGTCTAAAACCCAAAAATAATAGAGTGAGAGGCAAAAATCATGCTAGGGGAAACAACATAATAAAGGGGGAGTACCTTCAATATCTAACATCTTATGTTTAATTCTAATATCATTACCGTAATTATAGGATTATAAACTATACTTATACTTAACCTTAGGGACATCCCTAGACATACCGTAGAAATATCTATAGGTATCTCACTAAAGTTCTTACATCCTAGTTTTCAAAGGTTGACTAAACCCCCCTCTGATACCAACTATAGATCCCCAAAGCTTGACGTACATGGAAATTACATTACTTTTGCGGAATACTTAATGAATAATAAGAACCAACACTCAAGGACCATAATAGTTTAGTGTCTTTGGAAACATGGAATATATGCATCTAATCATTTTGAAGGATCTTCAACAACTACCACAATGATCTTCCCCTTTTTGTTTCCTTACCTAAAAACTTTCTTTATTTCTTGGGGAAAATAAAACATAAAAAGGGTGAGATCAAATGCTCAGTAAGGGAAAACATAGAGAACATAAAACAATCCATAAACATTTGAAAGCAAAAAAATGAACATGAAATTTAATCATCAAAATCTTGAGCAAAGACATAAATCATGGATGTACGTAAGGCATATATCATAATGGAACATAAACCATGATAAAATATAATGGGAATAAAACATGTAATTGTGGAAACCATTTAGAACATGTTATAATTTCCATAGTAGCCAAGGCATTGCTGCCAAGACCATCTTAGTGGACAAAGTCCCTTTCTGGATCGAGTTCACTCCTCGTTTCAGTCCTCTAAAACTGAACCGGATTAACTTACCGTTCCAGCCATGTCTATATCATAAGATATAAATCTTTACCCAATGCATTGGAGGGAGATATAGGTCCCACCCATCTCATAATGAAATCATTCTTACTTGTGCCACAAAATAAACATACATCATTCATAATAACCCAACGAATAAAATGTGTTTCATAAACATAAACCCATAATCACATAATCCATATAAAAGAAATGGATATCATTTCATAATAAGAAAATTGAAACCATGTAAATCATAGAGACATTATACTTGAAACATACACATATGAAATAATGTCATCTTAGATGGAAAATGGTTTTGATAAAACACTTGAAATGAATTCTTGAGGAAAATATCATCCCTTCTTCAAAATCATCTTCTTTTCACAAAATGTCATGTAATTTTAAAAGAAAAGTATTTTTTTGAAAATAGTAATGAAATATTTTGGAGGAATATTCATGAAAATAAGTCTTTATAGAACTGTAAAAATCTGTTCAAGCCATATATGTTAAAAATAACAATCCCCTCGTACTTTTGTCGGAAAAGTCAAAAAGTACCTCGTATGGTAAAACAAAAGTAATATTCCTTCCATACGAAGCGGTAAAAGTAAAAAAAAAATGTAAAAATGTCTTAAAAATACATGGAAGGAAAGTAAAAAATTTATGAAAACATTTTTAGAGCACATGGACATGGATAATAAACATAACCCCCAGTAAATACTTACGAGTAAACAATCTCGGATAAGAATGAGATTGGAATAATTATCCCTTACCTTGGGTCTGATATGCTTCGTACATATCCGAACCTCATGTATAATGATTTAAATAATGTCATTGACTTATTACAGAATCATATTCATTTTTATGATATCATATATGGTTCACTTATGACTTTATATTACCCGTTCTTTTGTAAGTTCCATGTTAAAGTTGCGTTTTGGGTAAAATTGTTTTATTTATCATACATGTTTGGACTTGTTGTTCTTGATATTATTACTTATAACCTGATTTACATAATTCCAGAATTTAAAACCTGATTTATATATATTCATCATATACACACATATATATATATATGATAGATCGATAAATGGAATGAAATACACTGTTTATGGAGACGGTAGGCTGTACATACGCATGAACGATGTTTTCGTTTCCTTATTGAATTGAATGGAATTAAGTAGATGACATACATATATATATACATAAATAAAGTATCATTATTATTTCATATATTTCATGATTACTTATTACATATACTTTATAATCATTAAGGAATGGTAACCATGGATAATGAATCTCATCGTGTCGTGGAGACGGTAGTCCGTACGTACGCACGAGCGATTATATCATTCCCATGATCGTGGAATTATATGGAAGTGTATGTATAATATTTCAGAATTAATATCAATTTAAAATAATCATATATAGTTATCTATTTACACCATTATACCCATCCATGTAAGGTGGTGGTCGAAAACAGATTACACCACGTTGTGGAGACGGTATTCCGTACATACGCACGCGCGGTGATTTCGTTTTCAGTAGGATAGATAGATGATGAAATAGGGTTGTTTCATACATATAATAACATATGAATATATGTGTGACACTGATTTTATTAATTTATAATGAAAAAACTAAAGAAGAAGAAGTAGAAGAAGGAATAAATTTGAAAGAATCGGTAACATACATTACCTCTTCTTTGAAGCGCCTCTTTGAGACCTCCTCTTAGGGCACTAGAATTGGTCTTTGAAGAAGACCAATACCTCTATGATGTTTCTAGAGAAGTGGGGAAGTGAAATGATCAGGGTTTGTCTGAGCTTGAAGGCTCAAATTGGTGTGAGGAAGAGAGGGAGTAGGTTCCCTTTTATAAGGGAGGAGAGGGGCACCTTTGGAAATATAAGAAATATTACTTTATATTAAATCCCAACCCCACTTAAAACTTCCAAAATGACTCATATCTGAATATTAGATGCGATAGGGTTGTAAGATCATCAAACAATAAAATTTAGACATGGTAGGAATTTATTTTAAACATTATCAACTTGATTTATCCTTGTTTATCAATTTAGTTTTATTTTTGGTAATAATATTATAAATTTTAAATTATTATAAATAATTACATATGTGTTGTGAATTTTCAATAATTTGACACTTTATGACATTTTTGACCATATAAATTTTAATTTATAATTTTTAAATATTTTTGTGATTTTTAAACAATTTTATAATATGTTATTTTTATAAAATATCAATAGTGTCAATATTGACACTATTCATTTATTTGAATTTAAATAAAAAATATACAGAAGATATGTTCGAACTAAAATATTTAATATATTCATAACATGTCATATTTGTCTAGAAAATTAGTGGATCACATTAAATAGTTCATATAATATTTATTTTGATATTTGTAAAACCATTTATTCGAAATTTATCTTAATAAAATAATTTCAACATCACTATTATGTCACATTTAATGGTAAATATTAAATCCATAAAAATTATAAATAAATTCATATGATGTAGACAAAGTTATTATCTTTTGGGAGAATATTTATATCCGAAGTTGCATGAAGTTAGTAAACTAAAATTATTATACTTATAAGATTTAAGAAAGTGACATGTTGTCACTTTCTTTGGTTTTAATAATAATTAAATTATTTTCATGGAAAAAAGTCCATTAAATAAATCTAATCTAACTTTTAGGTGATATGGGCCTCCTTTTAGTCATCCAATAGGATTTTGGCAGGTGTTAGGGTAATTTTATAATCTTATATTTACCCTTAATTACCCGATTTACCTTTAACTATGGTAAATAAAATTTACCGTAGTTACTATTCATAATTTCCAAAAAATAAAAAGTAGCCTATTAACATAATTTGGACCCACGGATTCCAAATATGGAATCCATTTTTCAAAATTAAAAACACATAAGTTGCAGTAATTAATTTAAAATTAATCCTGTTGTCGAAAGAAAACGTTTTTTTTAAAACATTGCAAAAGATTGAATTGATTTAACCAACGAATTCAAGGTAAAATCAATGATAATGACATACATTGTATTAAATTGTAAAAATATATTATATTTATACTTTAAAACCATTAAATATTGTAATTTAACCATATAAATTATTATGATGAAACAATTTGTTTTTAATTAACATATAACGTGTTTTTACTATTCATTAAAATATGAAAGTTATCAGAAAAATATCAAAACTCTATCCAATGTAAATTTTTATATCCTGATTCAAAAGAAGAAGTTTATTTCTTAAAATTGAACTTATAAACATGTCAAAAACTATATATAAAGTGGGTGCACCATCAAAATGTGGCAAAACTGCAATTTTTGAAAAATACTTATTTTACCCAAAAAAAATTACTTTGTTCTTATAACATGTTCTAGAAAATATGTAAGATGAATAATAATGTTATAAAATGAAAAATTTAGTTAATACTATTCATAACGACTAGTTCAGAATAATATTATAACAATATATCATCATTTAGTGAAACCTGGTATTGTGTACAACACATGCTATCGAGGAAGGTCGCGATTGCGTGTAATGCAAGCCAAGTCAGGGTTGCATGTTGTGCAAGACTCATTTGTTTTTTTGTTATAACAGAATCCAACCATTTTTCATTTATACATTGAATATATATATATATATATATATACACTCAACATTTCATAGAATGACTATTATCAAACAAACTTGAAATTGTGTGTAACACAATCTAAGAATAGTGTTGCGTATACTACAGGCTAATACAGTGTTGCGTATAACAAAAGATAATATTGTTGTAGAATAAAACACATGACATAAATTAAATTAAAAGGAATACTTATCATAAAATATGGGGATGTTACATGTATTGACGTACCTCATCAAGGTGTTGATGATTACCTTCAAGGATAAATTATAATTGATAGTGAATTGTTTTTCTAAGAGAATTTAGTACTACAACTAACAGGAGATGGAACTTTGATAAGGCCTACTACTACTGAACTAAATGGATAATTAAAACTCATTTTTATGTTTATTCAATGAACGATGTGTCTCAGGAAATGGGATTTCAACACTTTGAGATATCAGGATTTTTATTTATTATTATTTATGAAATTAGGGGATATAATTAATATATATAGATATCTTATGGTTCCCATGATAAATATGTTCGAGTCATCTTCTATATCGAACTCATTCCTTAACCCTAGGATGATTTAAGATATGTTATAATATATAGGATTGGTTAATGAGGAGCAAGAAAATTGAAGTAAAATTTGATGTTTTTTTATTAATTAAATTTACCTAAAAAGGGATGAATGTAAATTAGAATCCCTAGGTAAAAAAATAGGTTTAATATAATCATAATATATATGCACATTTTAGTCCTATAAACCCCTACCATACTCAATAATATTACTGACCCTAGATTGGGTCCTGATGAGATTGTAGTTTATTCAAATGAGGAAGAAGAAGTAGATGTTGCTATAGTTGAAAAAGAGGAAGTGTCTACTTATGTTTCAAAAGTTGTGATCTTATATTCCTAACATCCCTATCATATCACATGGATCTGTTAGTACACCTATCTCACTCCCCACTAAGGAGAGTATTTTGAGTGAAAGATATGTTGAAGAGACCAGAGTCTGTAGTGATGAATATATTAAAATTTATTATATGTAATATAATGAATTTAGGGAAATGCTAGATGATGAGAAATGAGAAAATAGAGATAATGGTGATTATGGAAAATAATGATGAGGATGGTAATGGAAATAGGCATACTCTTGATGAAAATGATGATTTTGATAGGACCAAATCACTTCATCCTACTCCTATTGGTTCAGCAAGATCAATAAGAGTATATCGATATTTTTCTTCTAAACTAGTTACTGATGATATGTCTTTAATAGGTGAAATGAGAGTATCTATTATGAGGGATTAATCCTCATGTTAGTTTTGTTAAATAATTGATCTTGTATATCCTTATAATGTGACTTCTTTTAGAGTTGAAGTGATTGCACATGTTGAGTGGGAGATATTCCCAAGGCATGTATAGCATGGACTAGACTACTCAGAGTGCTAATAAGTTATAGGAGAACATTGAAATAATAGTGATGCACATATTAGGATTACATTAGAATAGGTTGAGGCATCATCAAAGGGGGATCCATCCCCTTGTTCTAAAAAACTTTATTTTTCTTATCTGGACTATTATGGAGATGGTGGTAGTGACGATGATCACAACAGTACAGTACGGTATTGTGGATATACTATCTCAGTTGGATTTGGGATAGATCCTACAGGATCTATAGTTGAGCTAATTGATGATGCTGGTGAGCTTCAAGATTTTATTTTAGATGTTCCAATAGCTAGTTCAAAGCATGTTGACCCAGTTTTTCTTAGTAGTGAAAGAGCTGCTTCACATTTTCATGTTGAAGCCAAAGTACCTTCATCTTTTATTTCTATATCTAAATTTTATTCATTCATTAATATATTGATTTTATATTTCAGTGGTATTTTTAAATCCCAAACAACTACAAATGGAACATGTTGAGGTATTATAACATCAGGATATGACATTGTATCTTGATGTTGTAATGGAACAACATCCAATGTCGATGGAACATCCATTATTGCTATAGTGACATACAAATCCATAATTTGATTCAGAGTTTGATACTTAAACAATTACAATATATGTTCCCATTCTTCATCATCAATTACTGGATAGGTTGAATTACATAGTTTATCGTCAATTTGAATTTTTTTGTATATAATTGACTCTATAACTTGATTCACTGTCAGTTTTATCT
Organism: Viscum album; assembly: GCA_963277665.1. NCBI lineage: Eukaryota > Viridiplantae > Streptophyta > Magnoliopsida > Santalales > Viscaceae > Viscum > Viscum album. The sequence continues at coordinate 678,959,343 of OY728139.1, read as the reverse complement.
TTTGAGGAATTTTTATTTTTATAGATTCCAATGTTGTATAGTCTTTAAGAATAAAAACTCTTTCTGGTCATATAATATAACTAAATCCTTGTTCTTCCCCAATTATTTGACCATTGTTATAAATATAGGCAACAATTTTTTTATCTAAAAAACCATCATTATTAATTAAATATAATCAGATAAAAATAATATGGATTTCAAATATTTCTCCATTTCAATGACCTACAACAGATAGTATTTAAGGGGGATTTAATCTAAACATCTTATATCATGTTATTCATTTTTAGGTATGCATGATTCTAGTAATATAAGATGGATTCCTATTCTCTACACCAAATCAAAATGTTCAAACCGTATTGATGTGTAACTCCTTACACAACCCATGAATTTGTGTTACTTACTGAAAAATAGAAGTCAAAATTTTCATACATATCCACATGCATCATATGAATGAGGTACACGAATGTGTAATGTAAAAGAATAGAGTTATATGAGATTGAAAAACTCCAAATCAGTAAGCCAAGAGGAATAGATAGAAAACCCCATTCACTTTCCTATCCAAGGCAAGCCTCCTGATAAGTAGGTGGTCCAACCCAAATCCCTTCTACCTAGACATAATTTACTCAAGCGATAATATAATTCATCATTACAATAATACTTAATATGAAAAAAAATATTCAATAACAAAATTCATGTTCATAACAACAATTAAAAAATATGGTCAATGTAGATTAAAAACAATACTCAGTATCATACCTAGACTGTAATGAAAAGATCAATTATATAAACAATTTATCAAATGTACTCTAACATACAATAATTCATAATATACACCATTTATAGTTATGAATAAGGATTATTAATTATTTAATTTAGTAATTATTATGGATTTTTGATTACTTTTTTATTCATATCAATAAATTTTTAAAAAAAATAAATAGAATATTAATTATAATGACTAAACTAATTACATATAATTTTTATTAATATCTTTAAATTGTTTATATTATGAATTATTATCTGTAAGAGTACATTTGATAAGTTGATTGTAGAATATGTATTATCAATATATTATTTTTATGACGATGAATTTAGTTTTCATCTACCTTGACATCATCTTGTAATTGATGATATGAAATTGAATTTAGGTATCAAATACATTTTGTGCATATTAAGTGTTAGAGTTATAATGAATTTAATTCCCTATTGAGTAAATTATCCCCAGGTATAGGGGGTTTTGGTTATACCATACACTTCCTTAAGTATTTCCATGCCTAGGAATGTGAATGAGGTTGGCTATCTATTTCAATGGGATTACTCATGTAGAGTTTTCCAATATCATAAATGTCACAAACCAGCCCGAGTCATCCTTGAACCATTCAGCCAATCCGGTTCGCAACATGTCCCGAGGGGCATTCCCAATCCCCTCGGGATGGAAACAAGTGTCAGGTGCAAAAACATACAAGAGGTAATGATTTAGCCTGAATGAAATAAGTGTGGACCAGATAGATAAATGAACCAAACAAGCCACAAGAACCAATAACTTAACATCAATAATATAAATAGATACCACTACAAAATACAACTCAACAAGAAGAAACTAAAATAAAAAACTGCAAGTAAAATGAAAAAACTAAACCTCTATCACAAAATCTCCAAGTTACCTCTTGGTCACCTCCAACCACAATGACAACAATTCTTTAATCATGATCATATTGTAGGTAAAACCAATACAAAATTGAACCTTCAAAACAGAACAGGTCTACCGACACTAAGTTGTACAATTAGGTGTGAGAACGACAACTCTGTAGGTAAACACCATATAATCCACTTAACTTCTTACCAAAAATATTCCATCAATAGATGTTTGAAATACATTAACAAAAATTAGGTGATTATATATACATAACATTTTCACAAAAAACAACATTCTCCATTTCCCTCATTATTTTAAAACAAAACTCAAGAAAAGAAAAAGGATTCATGCTTACTCATTAGAAATATCTACATTGAAATCCTTTTAAAGTAATCACACATTCATAATTTTCCTAACAAAGACTATAACTAGGTACAGGAATAAAACTATACAAAATGCGGGAAATGGCTCTATTAATGATCATAATGGGGAAAAACATGAAATCCTGGGATCTCAGAGGATGAAAAGAATGTACTAATACAAGTGAATCATCATGATGGGATTCCCTACACAATGGATTCGTAACACCCTAAGGCCTGAACACCACTCAACCTGACCTAGTCTAGGGGCCCAATAACATAGAAATAATAATAAAACATTCCCCTTCTATGGTCCACTAGCCAATTCATAATCTAAACTAGTGTAGTAATCATTCCCAATAAACATATTTGGTATCCTTTATTCCCATGTATATTTCATAATGGGTTGTTCTATGATATTAAAACAACTAGACACATATATATAACCAAACAGACCATATAATCCGGCACCACCTTAACCACCTCATGGGTTTTCCCTTACCTTAAAATAATAAATTTGTTTCGACTGAGGTCCCATACAGAGGACCCTCCCATCTAATGATCATTTAATGAGGAAAGAGACATAAATAATGAGGGGCTCTCTAAATAACAATTTCAAAGATTCCAAACAAGACTCATAGAGTTTCCACCCATAAATCCATTTCCATGTAACTGTACCAAATGTACCAACCTGGCCTTTAGCTATTACCATATAGGGTACATTTATGGAAACACTTTATGAAACTTTTTCCAACACATAGAGATCTAATTTTTTACTATGTATTTTTCAAACAAGATATTGAGTTCCCAACACCCACCCAACCAAATTACAGTTTCAAATTAGGCCATTCTTTCAAATCCACTTTATCACGATACTAAGTTAAAACTTCACAGAACACACTCAATGGTGACAAATAGGATTTCAAACATTTTAAGGAACTATATTATTTTTTCAAACACCTAACATGTCACCCTTCCCTCACAATGTTAAAATAACCCCAATCCATTTGAAAACCCATGGAACCATTTATCCAATAGAGTGAAAAAATAGAAGATAATAATTCTTTTTTAGAAAACCAAGGATTGAAAAGAGAGACAGTCCCAACATCTTATTTATTTGAAGGCCCATCCATGTGTGCAATTTATGAACCCATTGAGGTGACCACATGCAATATAAAAGCACAACCGGTCCTTTCCCAAGACATCCTTCAAGAAACTACCCACACACTTTTGTTGACACAAGGAACCACCCCATGAAAAACCACCATGTTTCACAGAGCCATTTGAAAACAAGTTTAAAAAAATTAGTAAAATGCATATAAAGGTAAACACTACCCAAAACATATAAAAAATCATTTTATATTAATAAACACTTATCCAAACTGAATTTCATAGGCAAAATCATGTGCATAAATGGGAGAACATCTCAAAACCTATTTCTAGCTAGTTAAACCAATGATAAATCATTATCATAATCTAAATATGATTTTAAAAAAGGATAAACATAAGGATTAACAATTAAATATTAAAAAACAAGCATCACATGGATTGAAATTGGAAGACATGGCATGGAATCACCCACCTCAAGAAAGAAGCTGAGCTAATTGGTTTCTAACTCAAACTACCACATGCTCACATATATGTACTTCCAAAAAAGCGCATGCATTTGTAATTTATCATCACACCTTAACAACAACCATATGAACCTATAATTAGTGTGGTAGGGACTAAAACACATCCAAACAAAATCTAAGGACTCACTTAACACAATAGACCGAAAAAAACGATGGTGCAAACCCAATTAGAAGGTTTTGACTCTAACCCAAGACAATGACAACAAAGAAGATCAGGTCCATATACCTCACCCATGTTGGTGAATAATAGATTATGGACAAATAGATCCCAAGACACCATCTGAACATCCCGTTGAATGAAAAAAACAACAATAGGGTGTTATCTTCAAACCCTACGTTCAACCAAATTGATAAAAAATAAAAGTGAAACCCACCCGAGGGGGAGACTGTTTTGTGCACAGGGAGAAGACCCAAGGGGGAGGTGCTGCGGGGCCTTCATAGGGTGACGTCAGAGGGGAACCACTAGTTATGAGATTTATATATAGATGGGGAGTGCACAAGAGGGTGGCCAGACATGGTGGATGTGGTGCACATGGAAAATGGGGGAGATGGGTGAATTGTCTTGCACTGGGAGAAGAGGGGGGGGGGGGTGCCAGATGGGATGGAAAGGGGAGAGTCCATCATTCCTAGAGCAGGGGAGGGGAGGGGTTCACTACACCAGACAAATAGGGGGTGGGGTGGGGTGTGCTATTCGGCACAAAAGAACATGGGGTGTCGATGCCCCTATGGTTTCTTGTTAATTTATTGTTTTAAAAAATAGTTATTAGTAAAACTAATAGTAATAGTAAATTGATTCTTAAAAATAACCTTAATAATAATATTAAAAATAAGAATAAAAGTAAAAATAATAATAATTATAATAGTAATTTTATTATTTTCTTTTTAAATATTACAAAAATTAATAATTTTATGAATAATAATTAAACAAAAATTAAGTCACTTTTGTTATTATTATAAAAAGAAAATATTAATTTCATTTTTTAATTATAACAATATCAACAATTTTTTTATAATAATAATAATAACACATTATTAATAATAATATTACTATCTAAATATTTTTATTATTATTTTTACAGCTTAAAATTATAGATTATTATATTTGAAAATTTATTTTTTTAAAATGTTATAAAACTGCATAGGCACCTAGGTTGATAGTGCTATCATCACTAATCTTGTGGTACCCACACACTGATCCAAATCCCACCAAAATCTTTAAATGTCTGTTTTTTTTGACTAGCACTCAACATAATGCTTAGAAAGGCTAACCGAAGCCAAGAAATAATAAAATAAATAACTAAATAGGTTGGGGTGTGATAATTCTCCCCACCACAAAACATTCTGCCTCTAGGAAGTCACGAAGCCCACAGTTAACACATCTTGAGTCCATTCCCAAAAAACCAAAGGAAACTGAGATCCTCATGGTGACCATTCTCAACACACGTCACCCCAACTAATTTAAGAAAAACCATAGCCCGAGGTTTCGGGGAGATCATAGGAGGGTTCTCCCCACGAAATAGATCTCCACAAACACAGAGGCATTGAAACCCGGATACACCACCCATTGGGGGAGGGTAATGTGGGAACACTCAAACCAAACTCATTCAATTCCTCTCCATGGACCGAACAACACCCTGAAGACTTGAATTGAAAGCTTTCTATGAAATGACCCATCAACCTGAGCATGAGAAATTAACTCAACACCTACCACTCAAACTGAAAAAAATCCACATCGCAACTGAAGTCTAGGGAACTCCTAGACCAAACTCAAACCGCTTTCCCAATGCTAACAAAATGACTCCAGCACAAGGATTAAAACCATTGCGGGGAGAATTGGCACACCATGACTCTAGGATGGAGGAATCCCATAAAAACAGAAAACTTAAAAGATGGAACCCCATGAAGAGGCACTCGAACTACGAAAGGGACAATAAACACCACCCATTAATTTAACAAAACCAAACATCCCCTAACGAACACAACTGATACCATATTCAGAATCATAATGGGTCCATTTATTCATGGGCCCAATACCTTTCAAGGAATCAGAATGATTTTGGAACCACACTGTGATCAGATAAGGCCACTTGGATTTTGATAGAATGAGTTCATCACACCACCACAAAAAGAATGGGCTTATGATTATGACAATAATATAACAATGAAAATTAGTATATTTCCATCCAAAAGATGAAAGCAAAATCAAGACTGAAGTTCTACACACCCTCTGAAACCCCTAACTATGCGTGATCTTGACCTTGAGAGCAGTCTGTGAGGCCCTGGTAGATTAAGCACCTAATTCCTCATAGTTAGGAATTTTTATCCCCGAGTCCCCAAATAATTCTTCCTCCCGATATTCAAATGACCATAGCAGTGGTATGATTTCAAAATGGTAAAACATGATAGCTTAGAATAACTGAACTGGCCATAATAGTGGCACCAAAGAGAATAGTATATCAAACTGGGATCCAGAAACAACGAAGAAGATTCATCAAAAATAGGTTCCTCTGGAACACCTCGCTATTGGGTGGGGAACCCTAAAAAAATTGAACACCCGTTAACCACACACCAAACTTCAATGATTGTGGGACATCCAAACTCCACTAGACCCAAAATTGGACACTCAAAAAAACATGAGATTGCACGAACCTTAATGAACTCGGGAGTTCCAAACAACACAAAGACTCACAATAATTTCAAAAACCACAAAATATCCTATAATGGACATTGATTACTTAAATAAATAAGAAAAACAAAAAAAGAACTGAAAAATTGTTTTGAATCCTTGGAAACCATGGGGACATTTTTTGGGTAACACATCCTGAAAAACATGAGGAATACACACTGAAATAGGTATCAATCCCAAACCTCAATCAAAATAATGTACTTAGAGCTCAAAACAGCCATCTCATAAGGCAAAACAAATCAAGCACAATAAAAAAACCCTTCCAAAAATCCAATTTCATTTTAATTTTCAAAATCTCTACATCTCCCAACCACTTTAAAAATACCAAAACCTTTTTTTAAACCAAATAAATTGCAAAAATCCATTTCACCATTTTCAAAGTCACCATTTACCTATTAAATTTAAATGCTTCTTTCTTCTAGGGAAATTTTGCAAACACCAAAACACAGTTTCCAAAAACATGAAATTTTAAAAACTCACATATGGACTCTTATGTACCATCATATATGCGTTCATCCAATCCCACTTACATCATCCCTGAACATGTTCCCCCGAAAACTCTCCATACACAGGCACACATGTGGCCCTCTATAATGAGTGAAACAGTTCAGACATTTATTTTCCTTATCAAATCCAAACACGTACTAAATTTTCCAAATAGAAAAATTTCTTCTTTAAAAAAACACATTACCCCTTTTAAAACAATTTGAGAAAATAATTCCAATTCCAAGACCACTTTCAATTTAAAAGTAAACTATCTATTTCATCACAGACTCACATCAATTGAAATGATAATTAAACACAACAAACAAAAAATTATTGGAATGAGGAACTAGATCCCATTCCGTACTAGGAAACATTGTGGTTTGTAGTTCCCAAAGTTAGGAATATCACTAAGGGGACCTTGAATCGGGAACATGGACTACACATCGGTCACTACACAACATGAGGCCACATCCTAACCATATTCACCTATATTTTCATCCCTCAATCCATAATAACCCAAGGAAAAAGGCTAAAAAACCCGAACTACCATCTGTGACTTGATTATCAGTCTGAGAAAGAGTTCACGATGCTCTTCTCACATCGAAATCATGAGTTCCAGAAGACCTAATATCTGTCTACTAGACACCCTAAAAAACAAGGGCCTTCTATGATACCATTTTTTCACGAACTAGCATATGTCGACCCTGAACCGTTCACTCGGGCTAGTCCAAAACATGTTTGAATGGAAATTCCCAATCCCCCTAGATAGAAACAAGTGTCAGGCACCAAAAAAATATAAGAGGGAATGATTTATCCTGAACTATATAAACCAAGACGTGATAGATAAATGAAGCAAACAAGCCAGAAGAACCTAAAACTGAACATCAATAATGTAAATAGATCCAGATACAAAATACAACTCAAAAAACATAAACTAAAATACAAAACTAAAACTAAAATGAACAAATTGAAGCACAAGCACAAGATCTTCATGTGAACTCTTGGTCACATCGAACAATAAGACCAGTAATTCTCCAATCATGAGCTTCTTCTTGAAAAAACCTATACAAAATCAAATTATAAAAACAAAATGGGTCTACCAACAGAGAGTGGTATAGGTTGCGTGTGAGCTCGACAACTTATTAGGTAAACACCCCAGAATCCATGTCACTGTTTCTCAAAAAACGTTCCATCCATACTACTTTGATATACATTAATAAAAATTAGGTATTTATATACACATTACATTTTAAAATAAACAACATGCTCTATTTCCCTCAAAATTTTAAAACAAAACACTAGAAAAGAAAAAAAAGGATCTGTACTAACTCATTTGTAACTTCAAATTTGAAATCCTTTTAATTCAATCATAATTTCATAGTTTTCCAAAAAAACCATAAAATCAGGTATGGGACTAAAATTCTACACAATGAGGGTAGCAGCTATATTAATGCTTGTAAAGGTGAAACACAGGAAATCCTAGGAACTAATCGGAAGACCAGATCATAATAATACATTTGACTCATCTAGAAGGCATGGCCTACTAAATGACATCATAACACCCTAACACCTAACCCTAGCCCTACCTAACCTGGTCGACGACCCCATACCCATTGAAATAGTAAAAAAAACATCCCCCGGATCAGGGCCACAAGATATTTCATAATCTAAACTAGTGAAAAAATCATTGTATGTAAGCCTCTTTATTATGCTAGGTTCCCATGTATATTTCATAAGGAGTTCTTCCAAAAAATTCAAACAGTAATTTATATACACATATAACCAAACACAAAACACAATCCAGCACCACCCCATCCACCTAAAGTGTCATCCCTTGCCTTACAAAAATAATTTTTTGAGGTATGTCCCACACTGAGGACCCTCCCATCTCATGATCAACTAGTGAGGCAAGTGACATGACTAATGTGGAATTTTCTGAATAACCTTTTAAAAGATTCTAGTCATTCCTCATAATGACTCCACACATAAAACCCTTTTCATGAAACCATATGAATAGTGCCAACCATGCCTTTAGCTTTAAAAATCTATGGTACATTTACAAAAACACTTTCAGAAAAACATTTCCATCAAATAGAGATCTCATTTTCACTAAGCCTTTTCCAAATAAGGCATTGAGTTCCCAATACACACCCAAACATAATACAACTTCCAATTGGCCCTTTCATTCCAATACACTTTATTACAATACTAAGCTAACAATATACACAATTCACTCAAAGTTTACAATCTTTATTTCAACAATTGGAAGGAATAATTTCCTTTTATCAAACACCAAACAAGTCACAATTCACACATGGTTTTGAAATAACCCCAAGGGATTTGAAAAACCATGGAACCATTTATCCAATATATAGAAGAAGAAGAGATATGAATTCCTTTTCATAAAACAAAGGATTGAGAAGAGAACCAATCCCGATGTCATCTTCATTTGATAACCCATTCATGTCTGCAATCCGTGCACCCATGGATATTCCCAGAACCAACAGAAAATCACAAAAAATCCTTTCCTATGAAATACATGAAGAATCCTCCCACACACATTTGTTAAAATATTGAATCACCCTATGAAAAACCACCAAGATTCACAGAGCCACCCGAAGAGATGTTTAACAACTTTAGTAAAATGCTTCTAAAGATAAAACCAGCCCAAAATATCAAAAAAAACCATTTTAAACTAAGAACCACTTCTCCAAACTCAATCGCACAGGAAAAATTGTGTGCATTAATTGGAGAAAATCTCAAAACCTTTTTTATCTATTTAAACCAATAATAAATCATTATCATAAACTAACTAAGAATGTAAAAATGGTGAGAATGAAGGATTAAGAGTTAAATACTAAAACAAAGGAATCACATGGAATAAAATTGGAAGAAAATGCATGGAAACACCTACATTAAGGAATTGGAAAATCCAATTTCTTTCTAACTAAAACCGATACCTGCTCATTTACACACACTTCCAAAAAAGCACACGCACTTGGAATTTATCACCCCACCATAAAAAATCAGAACCTATAATAAGTGTGTTGAGGACCAAAACACATCCAAATAAAAATTAGGGACTCAATCAACACAATATACCCACAAAAAGATGGTTAAAAACTATATAGTGGGTTTATAATCTTTTGTGATACAACAATGACAATGCATACCGTGTTTATCTGCCTCTCCCTTGGCGTCAGATGCCAGATTGTGGACCAAATGGTCCCAAGACACCATTTTCATATCCTAATAAAAGAAGATCACAACAAATGGGTGTTATTTTTATAACATAGGTTTTTCCAAATGGAGAAAAACACAATTCAAAGGGAAATAAACTAGAGAAGGGTACTGCTACACACACAGGGAGAGGACCGAGGGGAGGGGGGCACTGTCGGGCATCGTCGGAGGGGTGTCACCAGATAGGAGCTCCTTCCGGAGTTGGGGAGTGCACAAGAGGCTGTCCAAGTGCGATGGAGGTGGCACACATGGAAAATAGGGGAGAGGGGGTCATCGTGTTGTTCTAGGCGAAGAGAGGGTTCCACCAGATAGGATGGAAAGGGGAGTGGTTGTCGTTCCTTGAGCAGGGGAGGGGATGGGTTCGCCGGACCAAACAAAAAGTGTGGGGGGGGGGGAGGGGTGTGATGTGACACATTGAAGAACATGCGGTGATGCCCGCCTAGGGTTTCAGCATAGTTTTTTTGTTAAATTTATTTATTAATAATATAAATAGTAATACTAAATTTATTCTAAAACATAACTTTAATAATAATAATAATAATAGTAACACTGGAAATAATAATAATTCTAATCATAATAGTATTCATTTCATTTTAAATATTAAGAACATTAATAATAATTTTTAATAATAATAAAACATTAATTAAGTCATTTTTTCTTATTATAAAAAAATATTAATTTCTTTTTTTAATTATAAAAATGTTAATAATTTTTTTTAAAATTACAGTAATAATAATAATGAAACTTTATTAATAATAATATTATTATCTACAAAATATTATTATTATTATGGTGTAAACATTTATCTTATTTTATTTTCATAAAATTTTATTTATTTTAAACATTTGACAATTGCATGGGCACCTGAGCCGACTGTGTGGTTACCGATGACCGTGGGGTGCCAACGCACTAGTCTGATACCCATGAAAATTATTAAATGTCAATTGTTTTTACCAGCGTGCAACCCGCACCATGGCGAGGCTAACCAAAGAAAATAAATAATAAAAGAAACAATTTAAAATGGCCAGGTCATGACAATATACATCTACAATTTTACATGATGTATCCATGTAACTCATTCATATAATGCATGTGGATAAGTATAAATATGATACAATTCAATTTTTGAGTATGTAATAAAAAGCCACGGGTTGTCTAAATAATATCAAATAAATATGGGTTGAACTTATGGATTTGGTGTAGGGAATAGGATTCCAACCAAAATTACCAGAAGCATGCATACATAATATATATAACATGAGATATGGTATTGAGTTTAAATCCCCCTCAAATACTACGTCTTAGATTTCATCAAAATGTTGAAATATTTTAAATTCATATTCTGTTTCAATGATTAAATGTAATTAATAATGATGGATTATTTTAAATAAAAAATATGGTTCCCTATATTAATTTTAATGGTAAAATAATTGAGACTAGAAAAGGACCTAGTTATAGTATACGAATAGAAAGAGTTATGATTCTTGGAGACTACAAAAATTTGGAATATATAAATAAATGTTCATCAAAAGATAAAATAGATAGATAATCAGCTGATGGAGTTTATAATATAAATGAATCATAATTTTAAGTATATTTTATGGCATGTGGACAATAAAGGTATTTATGATGATGAATGATAACACATACTGTTAGTGGTGAATTATCAACCTGAGAATCAAATGATTGATTTGTATGTCACTAAAACTAAAATGGATGTTCCATAGAATTTCAAATTTGGTCCACCACAAATTCATGATACTATGCCATATCCTCATGTTATAACACCTTAATATGTTTTATCAGTAATGATAGTTGTATTATCATATCCCCATTCCACAGTTTCATAGAAACACCTAATTTTTTGTGTATTCTTATACATCATCATTCGTTCTCCACTACACATTTTGGTTTTACCCAAGTCAATATTTTTTATTGGAGTTAGTGATTGCATCATCGAATAAATTATAATGGAAATTGGTTTATAATAAATATTCACACATATTATTTCTTTATGATATGAATGTTATTTCTATAGTCTATCCTCATGTTTTCTAGAAGGATCTCAATTCCAATCTATTACATTTTATATATCACTTATAGTTCAACTTCCCAAAGACATGAAAGTAATTTCTATTTCTTAATACCCCAAATTTCACCTCATTTTGATGAATTCTATCTAATTCTCCTCAATATTTATGGACCTATATTTAACTCTATTGGTCAAACCATTAATAATTAATTATGAATCCCCTACTCAGAGAATGATCATAATGAAAAATTCTAAGCTTTCCATCTTATCAGATTTCCACTTTTTGAGTTTATCCTTAAAATCATCATTCATCCCTTATTCCTTTAATATATTGAGTATAGAGTCATAATCCAAAACTTTTGATTTCTTTTTTTTCACTCTCGAAACATCACTTTCTTAATGTAAATACTCTATCACAAAATTTTTATTTATATTACCATCAACATTAGTTTTTTTGAATATCACACAACTCTATATTTTTTGTTGTATGTATCATAACAATAAAAACATAATCACTAATGTTATCACAATCCTTATTCCCCTGCACTTTTATTATTTCCAATATATTATTCTCTTGTGATTATATGTTCTTTATCATACACAAATAATTTTAATTCTTTTCATGATTTTTATATCTCTAGAGGATTAATCCAAGTGTTATTTATTAACATCATCATCGAAGAACATCTTGGGACACTTTATCTCATTCCACCGATCCTTTTTTTTAAATACATGTGAGTGGGAGCCTTACATGGAATAACCCAGTTTTCTCTTCCAAAATTTGAGTAAAGGAATGATATCATGACTTAAAATGACTTTAATTCATCATCATTATCAATTAAATTCCTCTTATGTTCGTTGAACTATACTTTTTGAAATATTTACTTTTTTATATGATCTTCCCCACTAGTCATATATTGTATATATAGATGTGGTATAAAGACTATCCAATGTAATATTTATAGATATTTATACGTTATCACTGAAATTTTATGATTAAAATGACATGGAAAATGTCTCAAAATTCTCATAATTATTTTTTACATCATCTTTGGGTTCCACTAAGTCTTCACATGTCCTCTATAATCACATTCAACCTATCAAATAAACCTAAAATAATTCATTCATGTTCACCCTCATGTACAAATTTTTATTTCACATAACTTACAATATTTATACTCGTAACATTAATTATCCTTCAAAGATATTAAATTCAATCTCTCCATTGAATTTTAAGATTAACATGACATAAATTTGGTGTTGTTTTCATTCGAAAATCCCCCCCAGTCTATTGATTTTTTTTCAACTCCTTAAGATCTCATTATTATCGATATTTTAAATCAATATTAAGTATAATTACATTTAATATAAACATGTATACATTTATACCCAATGATAAAAGTAGTGTTTTATCTAATTAATCTATAGATAAAAATTAAATATAATTCCTATATAATTCAATAATAATTCTATGATGTCTATAGATAGAGAATAACTTTGAACTAATACTTCCACCATGAGGATGATTGTTGGTCATATGCAAGGAAATATACCCCGAGAGGTTGTGGTGAATTGAAGTGTGGGAAAAAAACATCTCATCCCAATTATATTGTTTCATGGTCAGTAAAACACCAAATATCTCCCTATCCTAGTATAAGATAGATAAATCGCAATGATACATGATTGATTTTAATTATTTAACCTTTGTTGTGTAACATCCATAGATCATACACTCGATGATGTTCCTATGTACCAAAATTGACTATAAGCGCAGTGTTTGTGCTTATAATCCATAGTGGAATGATTTTCCATATTTGATTACAGTCTAAATATGAAAGATATAAAATTTAAATCTTAAATAAAATTAAATTATTAATCCTCTAAGTGAAAACCTTGATCTATATAAATATATATAATGATACCACACTTTTTCTACGTATCAAGTTGGTTATCATCCAAAAATAAGATGATCTTAATGAATTTACAACAAGAATGAGTTCCTAGAATTGTTTCTTTTGAAATGTTATTCATTTATTGATCATTACCTTCTATATTATTTCATCAATATATTCCACATTAAAATATTTTTCTATATATAATAGTGAAATAATATAAATTATGCATAATTAAATCCTTTAATTACAATTCAATATTAAAATAAAATTTATATAAATAATCATACATAATCCATGTATATAAAAAACCATTAAGCACATCAATGATCCCCCAAGAGATAAAAAGATTGAATCTATCAATTTTTTGGATATTGAATAACCACAATATAATGAACATAAATAATGTAATAGTTAATCATAGTATCCCTTTGAATCTATTAATCATGGTTTCCATATCATATCCTCTTTAAAATTTTAGTAATTATCAAACTGAATTTTTTTTAACTAAACACTTCTATATTGTGTTGTTGTGTAAACCGTGGTGTAATCAGATAACTGATTCTTTATATACATATCCCTTGTAAATACCCACAATCTTCCTTTGATAATTTTTTTTTTTCATGACATGAATATGACCATTGTTTTTTCCATTACACATGCAAAACAAGATTTTTTCTAAAAAGGTTCTCCGATGTAATAAAAAACATCTAGAAACAAAACATGTTGTCACCATTTTATAAACCATGAAATGTTTTACACCTATATTACTATTTATTTCCTATTTTCCTGTATAATTCAGAATAATCAATAATTCTTCACAGCTTACGCCATGACATTATATGAACTAGCTCCCCATTTTCATGACATATATGAGAATAATGATGGACTTATACCAATTCTAGCTATTTTATCTAAAACAAGGAAAACATCATGTTATAAAATTCATGAACAAGGGAATGGTATATATATTCTAGGAAAAAATTTTCCAAGTTAATGAATTTTGCCTAATTATATAATTCTAAATATATAATAATTTCCAATTAAAGAGAAAATTTACCTTCTAAACTAAGAAATCACCCCCTGAAAATTATTTACAACGTAATAAAAGTTTTTAAAAATTAAAACAATTTAACATACTGTTGAAGAGTCATAGTGAATATTGATTCAGATTAAATTTATACAAAAAATAGAATCATAGAAATTTTTATAGGGTAAATAGATTTAGAGTATAGAATAAATATATTTTATTATACTTATTTGATGTTAGAACATATAAAAATCCATTAAATTCAATAGTATCACTTATAAATGTGAAATAACAGATATAGAATATTCCATATACCCCATGTATCATTACTAAACAATATAATAACACCATCCATTTTAATTTTAAAAAAGTAAAATATTTCTATTCTAAATTTATAATGAAAATAAAGCCTGATGTTATCAATGAATTATAAAAACACAAAAAAGTTTATAAAATCATTACATGTCTTCATGAATAGATTTAAATAATATATTATGTGATCATTTTTTAATTGAAAATGATGAACTTAAAATTTAAAAAATCTATATGATATCTGTTATGTGTCATAAATATTGATAACATGTTCTTAGTATGTCAAATTATAAAAAATCAAACCTCTAAATGTAATTTTTATATCATTTATAATATCTAACCTGAAATATTTTACTTTTTTAACTACTTCTTAACTTTTAATAGTGATAGAAGAATGAAATGATCTAAAATAAAAGAACTATAGCATAATCAATGAGATTTAGATATATGGGTTATATACAACTTAATTTTTGAAGGATTTTTTGATCTCCATATTGTTATCAAGACAAAAAAATATTTATAGAAGAAACTTTCAATGTACCTTCAATTATTACAGTTACAATCGTTTCCATATGATCCTTAAAAATAGAATTATCTTATAGATTCTAATATTACCATATGCCATACACTAGGATAACCATACTTTTTTATCAGAACTGAATTCATCTATATGTCATTTTCATTTTTTGGAAATCAATATCCATGATTCACACCCATATTAATTATTAATGGGTTCACCATTATGACTGAATGCATGTGAAAAAAGAATTATATTATTCATTGGAAAATGCTGTTTGAGTGTTTCATTTAATGATAGAAATTTTATATAATGGATCGGCCCATAATTAAATACTTTTGAAATATTACTCGAAATAATTTTCTTGTGGAATATATTTTGGATTGGTTACCAAAGGCCATACATTATGAGTTTTCCCTAAGCCATTATATTTTATTGTGGATAAAACATTAAATATATTGTGTTTTGTAAAAAAGGCCTTGTATGGATATTTCTCATATTATGGATTGATCCCCAGACATTAAGGTTATGAATTAACACCCATAACTAATTGGGATTGGGGGTTCAATGAAAAAAAATTATATTTCCCCATTTCTTTTTGTAAAATTTCCCTTAGTTTTTTTGAAGGGTCTATCGATTATCATTAAACACAGTTAAAGAAAAATAGAAACACAAATTTATTAATAACTAATCTTGAAAAAGAAAAAATTCCATCTATAAATTTTGTAAATTGGAAATGTGTACCTTATACTATTCCATTGTGAAGAACACTTTATCCATTCATGAAAAATATTGTAGTAGAGGAAGCCAAATGATTTCCCATAGATGGATATATCTGTGGGTTGTGTTGAATCTCCTGAAACTTTAGTTGGATCCGCTAATAAAACTTAATAAAATAAATCCACATGAAGTAAAAGGGTGAATAAGAATAGTGGTTTGAGTATGGTAGAATTTTTGTTAAGGATTTGAAAAGATTTTATACACACCATCTCATGGTGAATAACCCATTATAATTCCCTTAATTAATATCTTTGATTCATCATTCATTACCTCATACATTGCGAGTTAATACAAGCGGTTACATTAAATAAAAAATTAATCCATTCGAAAAGTCTTGAACATTTCATTTTATAAAATATATTATTTTAATGATATATTACAGAAATATCTTCTTGAATGAAAAAAATTATAATTTTCCACTAAATAAATAATGATAGTGTCTTAGTATAACATAAAACGTTTATGATATATCAATTCACACAATATTACTTATATTGGTTTTGGTTTAAGCCCATTCTTCATTATATCCTCATAACATACAATATCATATTGATAAATGAATCACATACATATTGTCTTTAGGTCATATCTCATTAAAATCTATCATGGACACAATACATATAGATTTTGTGCCATTTTACCACATATCATTATCATATATGATAAATTATGAAAACATATCCAAAAATCATATAGGATATCATCCAAAAATGTTTTTTAAATATATCATTAACTTCACCATGTATTATATCTTATGAAATAACTTGTGAATAGCCATCCTTAACTATTTTGGAAAAACTATAAAACACTTTTCAAGTAACTATTTGAGTCAAAATAAATTCCCATTCATTCCACAATAATATATGAACCCATACACCTTTATAGAATTCAGAAAAATATGAATTAGTGAAACCCTATATATTAGTTGAATGTGGTCTCAGGTATAATGATCCATAATTTATAAACATATATATTACATATTATTATATGAATATTCATTACATAACATTATATTACATGCCATAATCATATAGGTCTAGTTCCATTGGAGACATGGAAACATAAACAATAGAGTCATAAATGTACTACATCATCTCCCACTTAGTTCATCGTAACATATACCCCTATTTGAAATATCATATATGAATCATTTCTTCATAACATGGGGAAATGAAACATAATAAAGGCAATGATCAGATGCTTGGTTAGGGTGAACAAGGGGGATATAAATGATCACATGATCATAAAAAGTCAATATGATTACGATTATATGAGCATATAATTTCAAAATCATACCCCATAAATCATAGATCATGACCATGAGTCATGGAATAAGTCTTTGTAGTTAATTTAAAATTAATCATAATGGAATTAAAGAACATGATTAATGTGAAAAGGACATTATCATAAGAGATAAGTTTGTGGAATATATATAATCATAGATTACCATTAACTTTGTTTTAAATTCATCATTCAAATATCATCATTGTAGAATGGGTTCACTACCCCAACCATTGTAGTAGTCATGGTTCACTCCAAAAAATATTTTAGTGGAAAAATTACCTATCAAAACTAGGTACTCTCCAATTCATATCTTATTTATCTAATGAGATATCAATATTTAACCAATGCATTAGAGGGAAATATAATTTTTGGCACACCCATCAAATAATGAATATCAAACATATGTGTTCCATAAGTTCATAAAACATTAATTGTAATAAAACCTATGAAAATAAATGGTTTTTGAAAAAAAAATCATCATATCATAACTTTCGGAAAATTAATGGGTTTTATAAACATTTCATCCTTTCATAAAATCATAACACTTGTAAATGGAATGGGTTTGATTAACATAATGTTAGAATAATTGAAAACTATATAGAGAAATAATAAGGGTGGTATCCATGGATTATATCCTAAGTAAATCATATGTTAAATCAAGGGTTTTCTATTTAATAAATATAAAAACCATTACAATATTATTAAAAAAATATTGTGGAAAATATAATTTCCACTCTAAAAGTCACATTTCAAAAACAAAAACATTAAAAAATATTATGAAAATAATTTTAATTAAAAATAGAATTAAAATGTTATAACGGAATCATTACACTATTGAGTGGTAATGATAGTGGGAAATTACATTCTTATCGTATTAGTTGAATGAAAATATTCCCTTCACATTTGTGTAAAAAGTAAAAAAGTTCCTAGTTCGTAAAATTATAAGAATATTACTTCAAAAAATATAGTCAAAGGTAACACATAGTTAAAAATTAATTTAAAATATAATAGGATAAAATTAAAAACATTATTTAAAACATTTTTAAAAAACATGGATATGGGAGGAAAATGTTTTTCTTCTGAATAGATAAAAAAATCGATTTTCTTTAAAAACATTTTCCAGTCCCTTGATTAATTAAGTTGAGTAAAATAAAAGGAAAACATGTTATTTCATGAAATAACCCTATAAGAAGGAAATTCACGAGTTTCATGATAGTTATATCGTAATATTTTAACATACGAACTTAACAATAAATAATTTCCATAAATAATGAGATTGGAACACAAATCCCTTACCTCTTTGGTAATATTTGAATCATATACCCCATGAAAGAAATAAATTTATATGGACATTTAAATTAGAATATTATTCATAATAAGTAGCCTAAAATACATTCATTGGTAGTTGAACATCACAGAAAATAATATATGGTGAATATCAGATGAGTCTCATAGAAATAAAACTGAGACAAAAATCCCCTACCTCGAATATGAATTTCCTTGAATGTTCCATAGTATTCTATATAATAAATTTAAATTTAGGATTATTATATAACATATTAATGTAAATAATTATAATACCATATTTTATCCCCTTGTGACATTTATACACCCTTTTAAAAAGAATCCTTTACTAAGATCATCATTTTGAGGTGTTAACTATTTCGTTCTTTTATATGAATTCTAATTTGGTAGTTATGGTACTTGTACATTGATAATGGTAAAATATTACTAATAATATTATTTATTGTATGAAAGTCATATAAATTTATTTTACACATATTTTGTGTCAATCATTAATGGTAGAGATATAAAAATTAATTACATCATTTGTGGTGATAATAAGTCGTACGTATGGATGCATGGTGTTAAAATATTTATTGACTGGGACAAAATAATTTTAAATAATAAATCACCTTTAAAAAATAATTATAATATCATTTATATAATATATATTCATTAAATCCATCCCTAGTATCGGCCATGTAAAATGGAAGCAATAAACAAATCACATAGCTTTTTTGAGGTCGTAGTCTACAAGTACGCTTGAGTAATGTTATCGTTTTACAATAGATTGGAAGATAAAAAGTTATATGTGATATTAGGATTATGGAGGTAATATTTTTTAATAATTATCATATATAAACTTTAATCCAATAATAATAACCATCCATCAATTATGGTCATAAAAAATTGATTGTATCTCCATGTGGAGATGGTAAGTCGTACATGATACTTTCACTTCCCATTTGATAGAAAGATGATGAGTAAAGGTGCATTAATGGTCATAATTACATTTCAGTATATTTACAGTACTGATTTTATTATACTATGAATAATATAATTCATTTTTATGAGTTAATAATAATTTTATTGGTTAAGGTGATTACCTCTTCTTTGAAACAAATCATTCAGATATTCTCTTAAGGGCCCTAGGGATTGTATTTTGGAAATATAAAGACATTTAGAATGCATACAAATAATTTTATTAGGTAATGGTCAATATATAAGCCTTAAAGTTGTGTACATAATTGATGGAGAATGCGTCCTTTTATTATGGAGGTAAGAGGATTTTTTGGGAATTTCATAAAATATTAAATTATAATAAATTCATTATATAGCACAAATGACTCTAAAGAAGACATAGATTTGAAGAAAATATGTGATGGGGTTAAAATAATATCAAAAAAGGATTTTATATGTTTTTATGGTGTTTAAATATTATATTTTCGTTTAACCACTTATTTAACATATTTTAACATTAACTATGGTAATGTGTCTTTCTCTACTTATATGTTATAATTTTAGATATAAGGAGAAAATTGGCTCACAGATGGTAAATGGATAAAATTTTAGACAATTTATTATCAAAATTTTCTAATTCTTATATTATTATGGTTTTTAAATACTTTAATAAAATATTATATTGATGAAATATTATTAATGTAAATATTGACAACATTCATTTAATTTTACATAAAAGTCATAAATAAAATGTTATAATTTGAATCTAATCCATTAAAAAAAGTCTAATAGGTTATATTAACATATATAAATCTTGGTTCACACTAAATTAACCAAATTATATAAGATTTAATATTTTTAATATGATTTATTTTATTTATTCTTAAATTGAATAAATATTCTTTCAGCGTTGTGTAAGAATTTAAGGTAATTATTTAAATACTAAGTATCATGAAAAAATTTCCATTAGGGAAATATTTTTAATATTATCATAAAAGAAAATTGGATTCATTTATAAATTACCTTTTTGATTAAGTGGGAACATAATAAATATTTAAATGTAATATGGTGATATTTTATGTCTTTTTCTATTTTACATATTATATATGTCATTTTCATGAACAACGTTCCATTAAAGAAATAGATTTAGTACCTAATATAATAAGTGTATAATTATATTCATCTAAGAATAATTAGAAAAAATAGCCGTATCACTTAGTTTTATCCTATATTAACATGATTTACCCTTTACTTAGGTGATAAATTTAACCGTTGTTACTATTCATATTGACATAAAAGGGGCATATTTACAAAACTTTTACATACAAATTCAAAATTTGGAATCAATTTTATCAAATTTACTACCTATAAACAATATAATATAATTTTTAAAAAAATAATCTCACCAAATGTGATAGAAACATCATATTATAAAAATACATTTTAAGCATAAAACATTATTTATTCTAATCCCATGCCTAGAAAAAATATTAAATGAATGAAAACAAATATTGAATTAAAAAAAAATATATTTCATTAAAATAATTCACAAATTCATATTAATTTAATTGTTTATGATAAAAATATATTGTGGACAAAAAATAGGTTTTCATAAAAATAACTCTTTTACATGAAAATGATTTTATATTTATTTATAGTTAATTTATGACCAATTAATTGATTTTATAAATATGTAAACTATAATTTTTTCATAATTTATTTGGTCCTATTCATATCATCGAATCCAATGTCTATGAGATAAGTGTATCAATGAATAATAATATTTTAATAGAACATCATGGTTCATTTAAACATGGTGTTGTATGTTACACAATTTAACGAAAAAATTAAATTTATATGATAAAAATATTTTATAAAATATTTTGGTGTTATATCTTGTAAGGAACCAGTTATTTTAAACCTAAAAAGGCATTTAAAATGGTCTCTACTAAGGACATGTATCTCTGTTACAGTTTCCACAAGTTTTATCTTATGAATGTATGCATTCCCAAATGTTCAATTTCTCAAAGGCATTTGAATTACCATGGAAAATGGAGTATTTCAATCATACATAATAGGGTAATAAGTTCTCAATTATCCTAGTACAAACTAGAAGGTCAATGAATACATTACCCATTTTTTCACCTTTATTGATAAACACATCACAAGTCCATCACTCTAATAGATGAGCATGTCATATACACTATCTAGGTGTTTTCACACCCAATTTAGTCTTTCATATGATAAAAATAATTTTAGACTCATCATATGAGAGGATAATATCATCTTTGTTGAGATCTAATCAGTGTCATGATCAGAATCATAACAACCCCCCTTGATTAGTTAATACCCAAGGATTTCATAAGAAAGGTTACAATGTTTGAATATTATTATTCTATATATCTCACCAACTTAAGGACATAGAGACTGAAAATATGATCCTTGGACCACTAGTATACCAAATACCCAATGTTTTCACTATTGGGAAATCATCTTACATCCAAATCAAAATCCACACAACAATCAAAAATGATTAAATATCAATGATTTTATCCAAAATAGAATTCCATCATGTATCATATATGAATAAAAACCCTCTCACATTTTCATTTCAATCATTAAAATTTGTTCAACCTAATAAATCAATCCATGGCCCAATCACAACCAACCTCAAATTAAATTTGATTTCACTCTTCACTCAAGATAAATTGAATCTAGAGTTATACTCATACTTGAAAATTTCATGTATAACCATAGGTTTGTGAAAACTCTCATTTATCCACAGCGTGAAACATGATAATGAATTTAATCATGAGGGATTTAATTAAAGGTTCAAATGATTCTGTGGCTTAGGGTTGGTGGAAAAATGATTGAAAAAGTTTCAGGCTATAAATAGGAGGATGAACTTTTAAGTACAATGCATGATTAATACAAGGGAAAACACATGTAATTCCTCTCTCAATCCCACTTGAAATTGTGAAAAACAACACCACCCCTATTATGACATGGTACATTAGCCAAGAAGTGATTACAATGAATGATATTATCTATGTTCTCCTCTTTTTTATTCAAAGCTGCAAAAAGGCACAACTTTAATTTTATTTCATGGAGGATGATCTGAAAATTGAATACATTGAATGAATTACAATTCATGACCTTGATTTTTTAGAAGGACATGAGTCATAAAAGAATGTACAATGATGAATTCAAGCACATCTCCATTTTTTAATTTTTTTAAGGAGAAATTGATGAAACAAATAAAGCATAATGAAATGATGACACATGCCCAATTTTCTTATTATCCACTGCCCAAAGTATTGACACACTCCTCACACCACCCATAAATGAAACACAACCCAATGAATACACACTAATGGACCACACTCAAACATGAAATAAGCATGCGAAAATACTAAAAGTGTGAGTAGGTTAGGAAAAATTGGCTTGAAATGTGGCTTAAACCTATAAGGAAATTCATGGAATCTAAGGTCTTATGAAGGATAAATTTAAAGGTGGGTCTCAAGATAAAATGTGGATATCCAAAGAGATTCCTCAATCATTTCAAATACATTCCATGGAATCCAATTCCTTGAAAGAGAATATTCACAAATTCTAGTTCTCACACAAAATTCATGTTTCCCTAAAAAATGTGTGGGTATTAGGAAGAATATATAAAAGTGGTTTAGAATACCTCACAAGATTGGAAAAATATTTTGAGTTACTGTTTCATGGTCATGGGTTTAAAAAATCAGTCAAACTCATAAAAATGATTGATAATCCAATTAAAGAAAAAATGTATTCACATAAACAATCATTTAAAATCCATTATTTCAAAAATCATTCCAACTCACTGAAAATCAATTGATGTGTGAAAAGCAATAAGAATATTCATTAAAGCTAAAAAATACTAAAAATATAATAATAAAATGAAAATAACATAAGAATAAATATGCATGTTGACACTCCCCCACACATAAATTAACTACCCCTTATTTCAACTCAACAAAATATAAATATAAAGTTAGAAAATCAAAGGGAAGGAAAGTTACAACCTGACATTATTTTAGAAGTGGATGCCTTGAGTTAAGCTCCTAGAATCAGCCACTTTAAGACTACAAGAAAGTAATGAAAATACATAAGAAAAATAAATAAAAAGAATGATAAAGTGAAAAGAAAAGAGATAATTCTTCGTTTAGACCCCTAAGCGGGTGCTAGGTTTTTACTGCCCCTAGTCAGGCAGTTTCAGTGGATTATCCCCAATCAGAAGGTGGGTGTGGTTTTTTTGAGATGAACCACCACATGTGTGTTTTCCCAATATCCATGAGTAAAACCTAAAAGTAGATAACCCCAAATATTATTAGAATGTTCCCAACCCCTGAGAAAGAATAAAGAAGAAATTTGAGGTTCGAAGTGGGAGGGAATAAAAGATAAGGGTTCTCCCTATTAACTTTGGTGATGTCCTCCTCTATATGGTATGAAATTTTTTGTTGTGTAGGTAGTCACACCACTATATTCTCCATATCATCTTCTTCAATCACCTCCACTTCAGTGGTCTCTTCTTTAACATCCATAGTCTGCTCTATTTATGCTGTATTATAAATTTCAAAGGAAGAGATGTCAGAAAACAATTTTTCTTGAATAAGATTAAAACATGAATAATTAATAAAGATATCTTCCCTTTCAAGTAATTCATATTGGTAATTGATCTCTTCAGGCATGACCATTGGAAACTCAATCTCAGAAGGTCTGTCTTCTTCCTTATCTTCTAAATCAAGAGAGAGTTAGAAAGTGTCTGGTGTTTCACTATCAAGTATGGGAAGATCATGTTTCAAGTTATCTTCAACAAAGTTATTCCAAGAGTCTTCCAAAAAATGTTAACCTCCCATTAGTGCATCAGTTGGAAGGTGTAATTATGGGACATCCTAGAGCAATGGTTGAGTGCGGGATGATGTGATTAGTTCCTTTAAAAGTTCTTTCTCACATGCCTTAGGTTCTTTAACATAAAATATTATTGGTGAAATAAATTCCACTACTCATTCTGGTTCAGGTTCTGGATCAGGTTTAGATTTCACTTGGGATGTGCGTACATATTCAGAAATACATTCAATTTGGCTAACCAGTTTTTGAACTTTATCACTAATCTTATGAAATTGAGCATCAAGTTCATTACAAACATTTTCTGGCATCTGAGATTGTTCAGTCCATGAATAAAAATTTGAATTGAAAGACATCATGAAAAAAGAATATTTTTTTTAGTTTTTGAAATTTATGATTTTTTTGTTGTTCTTTTTAATAAACGAAAAATTATTTACACAATGTGAATAAAAAATAGTGAATGAAAACCACTTGGCACCCCAGAATCGGCTCCAATTTGACGAAGTGTTGTCGTACACGCTCTCAAAAATATTTATAGTAAGTGCAGCACAATGGCTGACACAGGTTGGTCTCTTGAGGATCTGTTGTGGTCAATCACTCACTATTTATAATTAACATATATATATAATAAAATGTTCAGAAATGAATATTGATAATTGAAAATGAAATACTAAAATTAAATATGCAATGTAATGCAAACAGAATGAGTGCAAACAGAATGATGTCAGAAAGAAAGAAGATCCTCCCATGAGACTATCTAGAATGAACCTTCATCGCCTCTTTGTTAGCTTCAAATATACATAATGATAATGCTCCATCGTATGCATGAACATCTTCTTTTACCTATGGGTGTGGATATTCTATGCACTCAACGATCACCGAGAGACCACACATTCACCTCCTCGATCGAGGGAAAATATTGTAGAAGAGAAAGCTAAGCCTCAGATGGAAAGTGGAGACACAAAGGTGCATTTCCCACTAAGATCCCCCTCGTCCTAACTCTAAGAAAATAAGAAACTTAAAAAAATGAATTTATAATAACTTGGGTTCAACACTGGATTGATCCCCCAGGAAGTTCATCGGGTTAGTTACTCATGATCATGAGTATACGAGATTGCAGTGGAGAAGAATGGGGTGGAAGAACAAAAGATAAAAAAAGAGAATGAGATGAAGAAGTGAAAAATATATTAAAAACTCATAATACAATTAAAATGTAAATAAACTACAAAACAATGAAAAATGGCCACACAGAAGTTACAATACTTTGAGAAGAGGTGAGGATACATAATTTATAGGGAGATGAGGTGAAAGAATCTCTCCAAAATAATCTTCCAAATGATTCCCCATGGATGTCCTATTAAATGGCCGAATTTATAACATATTTCTTCATAAAATATGTTCCTTAATGTCTCCCCAGTTCACCCCCAAAATATGATATTTATTGTCTCTCGGATGTAGGAGTTATGGTTGATTTAATGAGATCTATTTAATCTGTCTATTTGACCCGCCGAATTTTCAATTCTTCAACTTCATGTGACATTATTTCCCTCCAAACCGTCGATTTACGCATTTCATCCTTCCCAAACGTTGTTACACATGTAATTTCGAGTCTCTAAAAAACATATGAACCTTTTTTGGATGGCTTTTCGCGATTCTATGAATTTATTACACAATTGAACCGTTTCTGCCAGGTGAGATGTTTCATCTTCCACATATTGTGACAGTTCCCATAATGCCTTTATTAGGGTATTTTGGCTTTAAATTAATCATGGAAACGTATTGTTCAATCCTATTTCCTTTAAATCTAGACTCAATGCATTTGGAGGTGTGTGCGCCAAGTTATGCTTCCATTACTTTGGTGGGTCCCATTCCGTCCTCCCGGAAATGTTTCAACTTCGTTGAATTTTTATGACCACTAGATGATCGATTCAACCACTAATCTAGAAGAAAAATATAATGTAACATAAATGAGGATTATAAAAAAAGTTTAATCATAAAATTTGGACATATATTTGATGAGAAATTACCAAAATACCCCTGTGATAACAATCTGTTAAAATTGCAGAATTAGGCCATTTTTGCATTTAAGATCAAATTACCACTATAACCTAAAAATGATACAATTACCCATACAATGATACTATGGTGGGATTATAAAAAATGATTTATAGTATAAAATATATGAAAATGTTAGATTCATCACTCCCCCACACTTAAACATTTCACTCCTGGGAAATCATCTTACATCCAAATCAAAATCCACACAACAATAAAAAATGAGTAAATATCAATGATTTTATTCAAAATAGAATTCCATCATGTATCATATATGAAAAACAATCATCTCTCATTTTCATTTCAATCATTAAAATTTGTTCAACCTAATAAACCAAGCTATAACGCAATCACGACCTACCTCACATTGAATTTTATTTCACTCTTCACTGAAGAGAAATTGAATCTTGAGTTATACTCATACTTGAAAATGCATGTATCACCATAGGTTTGTGAAAATTATCATTTCTCCACAGCGTGAAACATGAAAATGAATTTCATCATGAGGGATTTAATTAAAGGTTAAAATGATTCTGTGGCTTATGGTTGGAGGAAAAATGTTTGAAAAAGTCTCATGCTAGAATGAGGAGGATGAACTTTTAAGTACAATGCATGATTAAATCATCGGAAAACACAAGTAATTCCTCTCTCAATCCCACTTTAAAATGTGAAAAACAACACCACCCCTTTTATGAAATGGTACATGAGCCAAGAAGTGATTACAATGAATGATATCATCTATGTTATCCACTTTTTTTTTCAAAGCACCAAAAAGGCACATCATTATTTTTTTTCATGGAGGATGAGTTGAAAATTGAATACAATGAATGAATGACAATTCGTGCCCTTGATTTCTGAGAGGGGCAGGAGTCATAAAACAATTTAAAATGAGGAATTCAATCTCATCTCCATTTTTTTATTTTTTTAAAGGAGATATTGATGAAACAAATAAAGCACAATGAAATGATGACACATGCCCAATTCTCTTATTATCCACTGCCCAAAGTATTGGCACCTCTGTGTGGCCATTTTTCATTATTTTTTAGTTTCTTTCCATTTTAATAGTATTATTAATTTTTAATATATTTTTCTCTTCTTCATATCATTTTCATTTTTTTATCTTTTGTTCTTCAACCCCATTCTTCTCCATTGCAATCTCGTATACTCGTGATCATGAGTAACTAACCCGAGGAACTTCTCAGGGTATCAATATGGTGTTGAACCCAAGTTATTATACATTCATTTTTTTATGTTTCTTATTTTCTTAGAGTTAGGCCTAGGGGGATCTTAGTGGGAAAGGCGCCTTGTGTCTCCATTTGCCACCCAAGGCTTAGCTTTCTCTTCTACAATATTCTCCCTCGATCGAGGAGGTGAATGTGCGGTCTCTTGATGATCATTGAGTGAATCATATATCCACACACATACATAGAAGAGGATGTTCATGCATATGATGGATCATGATCATTACGTAGATTTTAAGCTAACAAAGAGGTGATAAAGGTTCATTATAGATAGTCTCCTAGGAGGATCTCTTTTCTATCTGACATCATTCTGTTTCCATTCATTCTATTTTCATTGCATTGCATGTTTAATTTTAGTATTTCCTATTCAATTATCAATGTTCATTTATGAACATTTTATTATATATATATAAGTGAATTATAAGTATTGAGTGATTGACCCCAATAGCTCTTCAATAGATCGACATGTGTCAGCAATTGTGATGCAGTTAGTACAAATATTTCTGAGAGCATGCACTACAACGCTTTGTCAGGTGAAATTCATGTTTTTTTGAGTCCACCATCCATCCAACGACCTGAGGGCCTTCATTTTTTATTGTTTTTTGATCATCCACCTTTCAAGGAGTGAGGTTGAACCCTTAAAAGGCCTGTAGGCATAAGTATTACATAGCTTGTAGGCCTTAGAAGAATTCATTGCCCGTAGGCTTCAAACATTACATACAACCCAGACTAACTACTTGGGACTTCTCCTCCCAAACATCTTCATTGTAAAATAATATCTCTTCCTTTTCTTGGATGTACGGCTAGGCTAGCATGTGCATGCATATGCATGTCCCAATGGCAAGTTTCGTACCCTCTCATTCTTCCAATCATAGTAGCTTCTACTGTGGTGAATGCTCCTTGCTCATCCGGCTTATAGATCTTGTTCCTTGTAGTATTTACATGTTGCATCAACACTTAAGGTGGCCTAAAGACCTTGAGGTTGCCCAATGACCTTACTGGCCTGAAGTCTTGGGTGGATCAAAGGCCTTAAAGGACTTGGGGACCAAATCAATGGCCTGAAGGCCCAAACGTGGGCAAATTCCCGGCTGCTATAGTGCCAAATAGTGCCTTCTACAATTCCCTCTACAGTACCTGCTACGATACTGCTATAGTATGGCTACATTACTACTACAGTACCACCAGAAAATTATGCCTCTACCTGGATTTGATCCTAGGTCGCCAGGATGCACATAAGATTCCTCATCAACCGGGCTGAGGCTCATGTGTGGTTTTTTGAGTCCACAAAACCCATTTTGTACCTCATTAAAATATTTTGTTATCTCTATTAAAGAAGCATACTCACACTAACCTTAATATTTAATTATGACCTATAATACTATATAAAAAACATCTATTAGGAATAGCTGATGGACATGTAATGAGAGTTTAATTATTATTTCAATTAATGAAATTATATAAAAATATATGGATACACATCTAATGTGAATTAATGGTAAATTTGAGATTTAAATTTTTATGATTCGTTTTTAATATTCCTAAAAACCATTTAGAATCCTAAAAACTAAAAATAAGTGTTAGGAAAATTTAGCATCTATTATAGACTACCATATCCACATTATGTTTTCATTACATTTAGTTGTTCGTTAACTTATAACCCTTATATTTACTTTTTTCCACATATCATATGTGATCACATAATAATATTCTCCGACTAAACTCTTTATTGAGTTTAATTTATAAGGAAATAAATATTTAATAATTTATATATTTAATAATGATATTCTTGATGTTTAATTCCATTAACAAATTTAAAACACATTACTCTTAAACATCAAATATTACAGTGTAAGATTTTATTGTCTATATATAATTATTATTAATTACATTATCATCATTCTTAGAAAAAAATTTATCAAAATTTTCCTTGAAATTCTCCGATAACTAATCTAAATATTTACATTATTACTTTACCAATATATCATAAACTTCGTTAGGATAATGTGACATTTCCATGGAAATTTTACAAGAATAATCCTTTATAAACTATTGATATTCATCTTATAATGCTAATTAAACATAATTATTTACATTTATCGTCACTATCAGATATCTTAATCTCTTTAAGATATTTAGTAATTATCAATTTAATTTCTGACTTGAATAATCTTATATTTTTTATCATTGAATTTTTCTAAGTTCACATTAACTCTCACTAGTATCTTAGATACTATATTATATTTAATATATCATGTTTGGTTGTAGAAACTCCTTTTTTAGTAATGAATATTATATCATTTTAATAGAAATTTTAAACAAATAAAAAATTGATTCCATATCACATATAATATTCTATGTGTTTTTAGTATTTTATTTTGAAAATATGATAGTATTCATTAAAATAAACCAATGATGGGTGATATAACACCATACATAATATTTTTTAAAACATATGGACAAAAACTTTTATCCTAAATAGAACATATATATCCCTGTATCTTTTAAAAAAACATTATATAATTTGATGAACTGTAAACCATGTGTCTTCAATTCACTATCCCATATAGATAATAAAACCCTTAGTTTAAAAAAATAACTTATCATATAAGAGAAATAATATAACTATATGGATACATTAATTAGACCCATTTGAGCTTTATTAATTCAAATAATTGATGTAGAAACTCCCTGTATTATAATTTTAATGAAACATAAAATATCTATAAATTATTCCCTTGAGTTTGATGTCCTATATTTTCATAAAACTTGTAATGTAATCACTTGGTAGCATATAGAAATATAAAAAATAAAGATTTTTTTTAACATGTTGACTCCTTGGACAAAAATCCAAAGCTCTTTTATTGAAATTAACAATTACATGAGTCTGAAAGAAGGAATTTTGTTACAATATTTTTCAAAAAGAAAAAATAAATCCGAAAGAAGAACATTGATATAAATGATTTCGGTGTAGACTCCTTTGTTGGAAAGCCCATTTAATAATGAATTAGACTCTCAAAAATCATGGGTAATGAAGAATTTTGGGAAAGAAAGATGGAGCGACAATTCCATTAATTTTGGTGTGAGATGCCATGAGAGATGGATCCAACCATTAAGAATAACTTGAACAATGGTGGTGGAATCACATTCATGCCAACGATTTCTCAAAATTTTTTCCTTGAAAATGAGACTATGATTATTATGCTAAACATTTCGGTCTATAGAGATGATGAAATTCCATGAGTTTCAATGAAAAATCCATGAATATGTACATGATGGTAACGATAAATGGCCCCACAACATGAAGGGACGAAATTAACTTTTCAATCCCCTAAAACATTAAACTTAATCTATATTAGAAGTGGGGATTGCATGATTACTTCAATGGAACCCATAAATGACTTTTAATTAGCATATATTCCAACCAGAAAGAAAATATAAGTCTTGAATCAAATAAGACAAGTAGTCTCCCTACTGTGTGCAAGATTCCTTGATAGTAGTAATAATTGTGACTATTGCTCTTCGTGTTTACTAATGTAACAGTTACAAACATACCAAATAATGTGAACATGTTTATCTTCTATAGCAAGAAACAGACTTTTGATTTCAGGTGAAAGTACAGAAGCTGTATAAGCCCATACAAGGGAATAGATAGAGGGAGGCTCCAATAATTTGAGTTCAAAAAAGTCAAAAATTTCCCTCTACAAAAAAGCAGGAAAATGATTATATAGGATAAACTAGGATAAATTTCTCACTGGATCTATAATTACACTGAACCTACATCTTCTTCCAAACAACCCAGATGCCGCAAATCCAGCGATCCAATGAACATAACCAGATTTGAAACAATGAATATTATGATTCAATAAATTTTACCCTTCATGATTTTTTGGGTGAATTTTTTTATATTATTTTTCTCCTGCACAGACTTCTCATATTTATTGGGAAACACAATTAGAATGATTTTAGGATGAAAACCACCAGGAGAAATAGTCACTCATCCAAGATTCTTGTAAATATCCTCACCATTCTTACATCCTATAAAATATGTCTCATCATGAACATATTATACATGTTATCATGTGGTACATTCCCATCCAATTCAAGAACCTCTACATATAGGTATTCAATAATGGAGGTGAATTAAACTGGAGGCCTGGTGCTGATGTGTGGCGAGTAATACCCTTTATTTATGAAATGACCCATCCTACTGATGAGAAACTACATGACCACCATTGAATATTAAGAAACTATCTTCCTCTTCGGATCTCCCACCTATCTACCACTGTTTCCCTTCTATTCATTTCTAGACTCCACCTCTTAAAACTGTGTAGTCAGTAAAACTTCAAGTATTTGAAATGAAAATGAGACCAGGGTTTTCTGTTGATGGATGAAAATGAAAATCAATGAATTTATTTCTATAATAGCAAAGAAATTCCACATTTTTTCTAAAACACCTAAGGGTATCTCTATGTATCAATGAAAAATACTGACTACTAGAAGAAACATTTTTAGACTTTATAATTACCTTTTCCTTTCTTAGTTTATAATTTTACCCACTCATACTATTAATACACTACTGTAACTTAAACCACATATTACCAATTCCACTATCATTAACACTCTCTGAATGTTAGTTAAACATTCATTAAAATCAATTTAATTGTTGGAAAATTCCAATAAATGATAGTAATATGAATTCCATGTCAATAACAAGACTTATAGAAAACTTCTAGTCTCACCACGTCATAAAAATATACAATCTTGATGAGAATATGAGTTGATACTAAAGCTTGACAGATAATTGTTCACATATATATTGCCTTTGAAATCTTAATTGAATCATTTTATGATTCTAATAAGAATCTAGATTACAAGTGTTGAATAACTTCATTTGTTTGTTTACTATGAAATATATTTCTCAAACGAATATAATTTTTATTACTTAAGAACTTTTTGAAGTTACTAGTAATAATAGTTTCTTACGTTAAAATTATAATTTTCAAGAGTTCTTTTAATGGAATTTTAGTGATAATAATATAATTTGTAATGAATAATAGCTATTATACGAAGAGTATGATGTTTTATAAACCTATTATATGTACTTTAATTTGATATTCTCCCACTAAAATATTGTCCCCCTTTAATATCCATGTAATCCAAAAGGTGTCCAATATATATGTTTCAATATGATTTTGGAAATTTTTCTGTTTTTCAAATTAAAAATCTATTTAGGTAGGGAATCATACCCATCATATAATATATGACTTTTGGAGAGTTTAGTAGGAAAATCTTCTTCTAATCCCTCAAGTAAACAAACCTAAATTTATTTCACTAGTAATTTAATCTTATTAGGGTATCTCTGCTATGTATAAACCAAAAATTATTCCAAGAACAATAAACTTTCCCTATTAGGATCACTCCTTACTTTATTTACTTATACATGATGATGCAAGGGACCTCATGTTTAGCATAACCAAATCAATTCAATGATAAAGGTCTTAAAAAGTTCCACTTTGGAAAGAATCAATCATTTAGTATTTTTAAAGGAAATTTAATATCACCCACTAATGTCATGTTATTCCCATTGTGTATAAATTCTCTTAGTGATTTATTTTTTAGTCATATTCCTTCCATAGACCAATATTTTCAAGACATAATGATGTTTAACTTTTTACAAAACCCACAATTTGTTTTATTTAAAAAAAATTGGATTAGAAAATAATTATACATATACAAATACATCATATGTCTAAGTTATATTAACATTTATTGTAATTCTTTAAATATATTTTAAATTATAAGTCCCCAAATGAGTAATTCTAATGGAATATATAACCAACCCCCACCATTCTAGATACTTAATAAACCTACAAACCAGTGGGAAGTCCGACCCAAAGTCCGTCTACCAAGATATATTTTATTAAAGATAGATTTCAATTCATCGTAACTCTAAGATCTAATATGTAAAACTAACTTCAATAACTAAAATTAAGAAAAAAACATTGAATAGAAATTGAGGTCATGGTGGATTTAAAATCAATTCATTCATATTACCAAAAATTAAACCCCATAAATTCATGTATGATAATAAAGAAGTTGTTTAAACAATTTAAATTAAATCACACCTCTATTAATAATATAAAAATTTATTACAATGATTAATACAAAAGAAAATAACTTTAAAATAAAAGAATAATTATTATATTTAATCCTCATCTAAAAATTTATGAAAAATTCATAAATATATGTAAATTAAAAATAATTTATAAAATAGATATTATTTGTGGAAATTACAAAATATTTTTTATAAATAATTTATATTCATTTTCTAATAATAACTCTTTCATATTACTCATTATATGACATTTCACATTGAGTATACTATATTTCATTAAATAAAATAATTTAAAATTTTCCTTTTATATGATGTAAACATTTTACATTACGTGTATATCACATATTAATACTATTTAAACCATTATAAAATCAATCAATAAACTCTATTTGATGTTCTCTAAACAATATTCCATCAAAATCCATTAATATGATCTATTCAAATTAATTAATTATAAAAAATTTAGAATTAAGTATGAAATATTTTATAGTTTTCCCATATTTTCGTAATTTATAGACACAATATAATATACCCTTATGATTTCATGTTAAACACTCTATTTCTATGTCATAAGGTATTAAATATAATTTATAAAAAAGGAATATCAATACTAATAATTAATATATGAAAAATTATAATAAATAAATGTTTCATATACTTTTAATTAATTAATTGTAAACACTTTTTAATTATTTAATTTATAGATTACTTTATAAATAATGAAACATCATAAAATTTCCTTTATTATAATTTTAAAACAATTTATAAACTATACAATTCAATTCATAAATTATTTTTTAAAATGTTTTTTTTAAATTGCATTTATTGATTTAGTTTGAATATTTATCATAAAATATGATATATGTGCTAAAATTATCATCCACTTTAAGAACGATCAATTCTATTTTATAAAAGATATCGTTGTCTTCACCAATGATAAACATTTTTAGGGGTTTACAATGGAAAATGAAATAACATAAACGTATTGGGATACCTTTACTTATCATTTTTATTACCATGAAATATTATGAAAAAGGCCACTATATATCATATCATATTTTAGGAATATAATCAATATAAAAAATTAATATAATGCAATGTTTTAGATTCATTGGAACTATTCCATCACCAAGTACAATTTCTTATTTTCATATTCTGAGACTAATATAAAATTATAGTTTTGTATTGATATGTAAGAAATGATATCTCTATATCATAATCCATTATTCATTCTAGTGGAATATGTTTATAAATTCTCTTTTATGATATTGAATTTGTAAGAAATTTTAAAATCACAAAAAAATCATTTTCAGCATCATTTCATGAATCAGAAGGCATGGTAAGTCTTAGATATTATTTTTGGTATTCAAAGGATAAAAAATGTCATTATACATAGAGAAATATATATATATAAACTATAATTAATGATTGACCATAAAATATAAATGGAATCACCTAATCATTAAATGAAGTAACTTTAGAATATGTACCTGACATACTAGCACTGCTATAATACTACTCATTCATGATTAATGAAGATCACAATAGTGGAATCCAAAAAACATACCTACGCTAGAGACATATATAAGATATGAGGAATGTATTTATGCTTAAGTGGGTTCCTTTCATCACCTATAGTTTGATAGTTCCTCGTGAAGGAAAAGGTTGATGAAGAAGAGAGCTTCGATTATGGGAGAGTTTTTGTCAATAATTTTGGCATTATTGCATACATACAATGTCATGGTGAATTTCCCTTCTTAATACCCTTGATTATTATCCTCTAGAGAAAATGAATTAATATTTACATTATGAGTCAGTTCATGTGGGTATATTAGATGAAATCTTTGGCCATGCCAATGCTCCCATGCATCTCATCTTATGAGACGTTGTAGATTAATAATAGTATATATGGAATATTTTATAAAATTATAGCAATAAAAATTCATCAAACTAAATAATTGAAGATAGTGTAATGGTATCATATAGGTTTCCTTATAGAATATCTAGTTATAAAATAATAATGACAGGGGAATAAATATAAATGTATGATTTACGATATCCCCACATCATAAAATAAGATACGGAGAAATACATCATAAGATTATTGGATTTAGGGAATATCTAATTTATTTTAATATAAAAGATACTATTTATGTGGTAGTATTTTTTTTCTATGTCACTAGAGGATAGCCTTTTTGCAGGCACAATGCTCTGGTTGGTAGGCTATATAGGGTCTTTTTAGCATAATTTTTTTATTTCCACATTTACAATATTTAATACCAATTACGGTTTTCTATGATCATTACCTTGATTTAGGATTATGTTATCTACTATATCATATTACATGGATGCATATTTTTGACATATTACAATTATTGTGTGGGTAATCTTATGGGAATTCTTAGTTTCTTCTTTTAAATGCCGAATCTGATGAAACATGAGAATGTAATAAGGGTTAGATGGTCAATGATTTCATTAATATATGTTAAACATTATTGAATTTTTTATATATTAATTTATTTATATTTTGATTCTATATTTCAATGAAATTAAACACATGATTCTATAATTTTTCTGTATGTAATTAAATTTTATTTTACATAATAATTTTTTTAATATTATTTGACTTGATTTGGTAGTTTGATTCTGTGAAAAAACATAAAAACTTTTTTTAAATTAAAATAAGTGGATGTTGAATATTTACCAGAAAAATAAGAAAATATTTCAACATTATTTTATATAATTATACTGATTCAAATATTTAATTCCCTAGGTTAATAAAAAATTTACAAACACAATATAAAAATTTCATTGAAAATTTATTTTATTAGGTGATACTTTTTTACTACATAAAAAAATCATTCTATATTATGTTTAAAATTTTTGATAGATTTTATTCATTTCAAAATTTCAAGTTGTAAGATTCTATAGTATAGGATAATTAAAAAATATAATATTATTTATAAATTGTTGTGGAAATTTATTATCTAACATAAAAATATCTTGGTGACATTTAATATATACAAAATAAATAAAATTTTCGTTGATTTTGAAATCATTGACCAAATATATTGAATATTATTTATATATATTGTGGTATAATAAATTCACAAAATAAATTAATTTACATGAAACATTTACCAGGTAAATTAATTTAAAAAAGAGAATAAATATATTTTAATGCACATATTTGATGTGAGCACATTTTAAAAATTGTTAGAGTCAAAATTTCTTCTTATTAGAAATGAAATAGAAAATAAATAAAATCACATTACTATTTTCATGTATTCTAAATCCGTAATTTTTAATTGATCATTGATTGGTTTTAATTTTGGGTTGTTTCATGTCAAAAATCTATGAATTGTGAAATAATGGTCTAGTCCACAGTTTTCACAAGGTCAACACACTGTTTGACAAACTTTGAGACCTCCTATAGGAAAGTGGAAAGTTTTGGATAGAGATATCTATATAGATTTAACACTATTATTCAATGTGATCATCCCTTAGTAGAAACTATCAGGGCCAATTATAAAAGGCACATGACTTTAGCATGTTTTCACAAAACTGGGTGCCGATAACTAAGAAACCGTGCATATGGGATTTTATAAGATATGAAAATCTGTTAAAAATTATGGAACCCTATTTTTAGGTTCTATATAGACTTAAATTGACCGAAAATTGGTTATCCGTTACTTATATTCGTCAAGGTGGATTCATGGCTCCTTGTATTCCTCTTGAAAGTGATCTATATCTTGGAGAACATCTGCCGATCTCCTACCAGTTAGTTTTCTCCCCCAATTCTCAATCAGCTGTGATCACTCTATTTATTCCCAGGGTTTAATATATC
This sequence comes from Viscum album, assembly GCA_963277665.1. Classification (NCBI taxonomy): domain Eukaryota; kingdom Viridiplantae; phylum Streptophyta; class Magnoliopsida; order Santalales; family Viscaceae; genus Viscum; species Viscum album. The sequence goes on along the minus strand of OY728139.1, from coordinate 678,921,078 downwards.
TCCATTATTGTTGTAGGATATAATACCCAGTGTTATGGATGTAAACCAAGGATATATTCTTGTTTCTCCTGGATATGGTTTCTATTTCTCTTTTTGATGAGTCTTGTCTAGGGTTTGGTGATCTGAAATCCGTTGATCCAGAGGTAGGTGGATATGTTACCATGCCTAATATTATTATTAACCCAAATTTGTTTGTTTCATTTAAATAGTTTAATTAAATGAAATTATTTTATTTTTGATTATAATTCCTTTCAATAATTTTATATAGAAACCCCATTCTGATGAATTGGGGAATTTAATGAAAAATGGGATTTTGGCATGAAATAAAAAAAATCTCAACTCCATTAAATTGGGGCGTTTTATATAATTTTGGGAAATTAAATTGTTAGAATTATATTTTTATTTTGATGGAAATTGAACCAATTTAATTTCATAACTTAATTGAAGAAATGGTTTTGATGGAGAGATTTTAGTAAAATACCAATTCTAGTGAATTAATGGTTTTTAATGAAAATAAGGGAATTATTTAAAAATTAAATTGAAGTATTTAATTTTGACATGGATCATTAATTTTTATGAGTTGGTTTCAAATAATTGTTTTATGGAAAATGAAATCAAATTAGTTTTAATGGGATCTCTAAGGTTTTATCTTGGTGAAACGACATGTTTTTTTTATTAAAAATCCATTACGGGTTTTTAAGAGAAAATTGTCGTATTTGAAATAGGAGATGGGATTTAACAATATTTTAAGAATTATTGAAATAAATTTAAAATAATTGTTAGTACTTGAAAATATGAAAGACATAAGTAGTTAGTGAATTATCCTGGGTTTCACTTTATGATTTTCAATGTTCTAAAACATCATATTAGGTCATCCCATTCTTTAGGAGATGGTGACGAGTTCCATTTTACTTAATCCCAAAGGGGTGTATGTACATACATTTCATTTATTCGTGTTTGATCCCTATATCCTATGACTATCATACCAATTTGTAACATGACCATGTTTTTCTCTTGGTTATATTTAAATTGTATATTCAATTGTTACAAAATGTATTACATGTCTTGAGAATTTATATAAAAAATATTATATAAAAGGATTTTTAATCAATTTTGTGAAAAAGATACATTTCCGTAAAGTATAATCTAATTAATGGAAAATTCCATATTTTGATATTTATTTCCATCAATTGAAATGTGAAGCATTATTTTCTAAAATATTTCCATATTTTAAATTGTAAAGCGTGGTTCATTTAAATTTGATTTTGTAAACACTAGACCTAGTTGTTTTAAAAATATAATGAAAATTATTAGTTAAATTAATATTGGAATCTTGTTATGGAATATTTTGTAAAATCCAAAAATTCTTGGGCTCACACACTACTTGTTCCTTTTAGTGTTTTTAGATTATCTCCTACCAGGTTCGATCAATGGAAGATTATCTCTTAGAGGTGGATCAACCCATTGAGCCTTATTCTTAGTGAGTTTCATTCGGTTGGGGATGGAGATGTTTTACCTGTTTTAGTACTTTTGTTTTATTACATTAGGATTTACATTCCATTTTGATTCTGGTACATTACTCCAAGTGGAGTTTCGTATGAAATGAATACTTTCTGGTCTCTTTTACTTTCACAATGTTTGGAGAAAAATCATTCCCAATTCTTTTTGTACGATGCCTAGCGCTAGTCCCTGGCCCGTGGGGATCTAGAGTTCCCTTATGGATATGTTAGGACCAGATCGATTATCATCTTACCAGGGTACCATGGATGGTTTGTAACAAAGAGTTATCTAATAGAGGTTGATATTTTTTCTTGATGATAATATGAATTTTTGAAATAATTTTTGGACATAAGAGGTAGTTGTGATTGAGTTCTTGGCTAACTCTAACCCCAATGATCCGTAAGTCTCTATGGGTGGTTAAGAAAAGACTTCTTGTGGATTAGTTCTTTTATTTTTCATTATTTTTATTTAGATTGAGTGAAAACCAAATATTATAGGGATTAATTTACCTATTACTCTATTTTAGTTTCTATATAATGTCTTCCTTGTTGTTTGTTGCTATTATGCAGCATCATACCTTTGAGAAGACGTGAAAATCTGATCCATGAGGAAGCTGTTGCTATACCTAAATGCGAAAAATCCTATTATCGATTCCAAAATGATTGAGGTGATCATACACACTATCTAAGATATAGGATAAACACAAACTGTAGTTCCCTTTTAGTCTCTAGCAATGGAACCTTAGAGGGACATTTTTAAATAGATTTCAAATGATTTTATTCACCAAAACAAATACTTTTTAAAGGATTATATTATCCTCAGGAGGTAAAGGAGTGGTCCAGCAGTATTGAGTGGTTATTTGAGATCTTATAAACACTTGATGAAATCATCATGATGTGTCCCTCTTTTGTGTTGGAAAAACTGAGTAGAAGATAGTGGGACACTATGGTGACATCGAAGAAACTTGAGGGCTTAGAGTGAAAGGAATTCATGGTTCAATTCAACAATATGTTCTATCTCGACTCAATGTTGTTGGACAATTCTATAGACTTTTACCAACTCAGGCTGGCTAACAAGACCATGACTGATTATGAAAACCATTTTCATGAGCTTGTACACTTCACACCTGAGATAGTGTTGAATGATAGAATAAAGGATCAAAGGTTTTATTTCTTACATCCTCAGGATATTTTTTATTTGGATTTCATACAATATTTTTATTCCAATGATGATATACTGAATTGAGAACTTATGGATGAAATGTACCTGTCTGTAAATTTAGGCTTATCGAGAGTTTCTTTCTCTCATAGTGGCAGCATGGGTTCCTTTAATGGAATGTGGAATTGTGACAATTACCATGGATGTTCGTGGCTAAAATTTCGTTCTAGACCTCACACAGTTCTTGTAAGAGATCACTTATTTTTCTACTAATGTGAAAAGGATAAATATTTGAATTAGGTTTCTACTAAGGTTCCTAAGAACTGTGGATTTTACAGACATTTCGGGAACTTGAAATGATTCTTTCATATTTATTCCACTCTGCAAAGTTGAACAGGATAATCCACTCATCCTAAAACTATGTGGAAATCAGAAAATTCACATACAAAATTGTTCTAGCCATAGTTATCTCTAATTAATATTATTTACACAATGTAAGAGTCTCTATTGGAAGAAGATATGTGTCTAGAAACTGTGAGATGTACCATTACTATAGTTTCATCATTAGTGACTTCTCTATTTGATACCAGTACATTACACTCATTTATTTAAACTCATATTGCTAATTTTATAAATCATAATATGGTGATTTTATACTGTGAAATGGATATTAATATACCCATTGGTATAAATATAGAGAGAAGGGTCTCCATAGTCTCTCTTTGTTCTTATCTCTATCAGATATTGACCATGACTAGGATTTTCAAGATCTTGACATGGAAACTCTTAAAATCACTTTTGGGATGGATCAGCTCATCGCCAATAATGATTGGATTGATTTTTATATTTGATGTGTCTCTATTACCACACCCTTTGCTGTGTCTCTTGTATTTTTGGGAGAATTGTACCCAAGGTCTAGTAGGTCTATAACTTCTTATCCTGAGTTGGGGAAAGTAATATTAGGTTTTACCTTTTTTTGGGGAGAGAGTCATTGAGTAGTGATCTCCCTTTGGTCATCGTCGAGTTTTTCAAAGTGTTTCTTTACAAATTCTCTATTTTACCACCAACACATTATTTTGAGTTTCCCATTGACTTGATGCCTGATAGGTAACATATTTTTATTCCCTCTTACCTCATGGCACCGGGTGAGCTGAAAGATAATATGCCCCTATTAAATGATATTATTGAGAGAGGATTCATACACCTGAGCACAACTCCTTGTGAGGTTCCTTGTCTCTTTGCTAAGAAGGTGGATGGTTCAATTTGCCTATGCATTGATTCTTGTAAAATAAATCAAGTTATGGTAAATAAAATGTATCTATTTCCACTGATTTTTTATCTACTTGATCAATTGAAAGGCGGAAATGTGGTTATCGAATATTGATCTTTTCTCTAGTTACCATCAGTTGAGAATAATAGAATCTATCATTCATAAAACTATTTTTCAGAGAAGTTATTGTCATTATGAGTACCCTGTTATCCCCTTTTGTTAAACCAATTATCTTATAGTTTTCATGGAACTAATGAACATGAATTTACATGATTATCTTGATAATTTCATGGCAGTCCATTTCAATGAAATACTTGTATAAAAATTGTCCAAGGAGGATCATTTGTATCATTTTTGAATAGTTTAAGGATTAATGAGAAATCAGTAAATTTATTCCATGTTTTTAGAATGTTATTTCTAGATTTGAGAAGTAAAATTATTTTGAGATGTGGTGTCAAAAAAAGCGATATCAGTTGGTCTTGAGAATGTGAAGGCCATTATAACTTGGAGAAACCACAAAATGTGTTACCGATTCGAGGCTTCTTTAGATTAGACAGACATTATCGCCTGTTTTAAAAGTAGTTATCGATGTTTGATTCTCCGATGATGACACAGACTTGGAAGAGGTAAAATTTCACTTATGATGAGAAATGTCAGAATTATATTGTTCAGATGAAAATTCTTTTAACTAGTGCACTGGTGTTGACTCTTCCATACGTCGAGCTGGACTATGTGTTATTTTGTGATGGATTAGGTTAAGGATTGGATACATTATTTTATATGGTGATCATGTAGTTTTTTATGGATCTCATAATCTTTGGCCATATGAGAATAATTATCCAACCTAATTCCTTGAACTTTAAGTGGTGATGAACACACTAAAGAATTGGAGACATTACCTTTATAGAGAAATTATTATCTTTTTTTCAAACTAAAAAATCATGAAATAATATTATCTAGAAAATATATATATCTCTCCCATAGGCATTGGGGTGAATACCTATAGTCTTTTGATTTCAAAATCTCTTATACCCTGGGGGTAGGAAACATCACTTCATATGCTTTTGAGCTAGAATCTTCTGACCTAAGCATTAAAAGAATCATCAGAAGAGTTAAAATTGATGGCTCCCTTTTTAAAATTTCATATTGGATTTATGAAAAAATGGTTCTAGTTTTTATTTGCTAGTGTTCAGTCAACATATGCTCTTCTTGAATTGATTCTATAGGTATAACAACTTGACAATGAGTTCTATAGCATTAGAGATTCTGTTTTTGGTGGGGAGGCTGCTCCCGAGTGGTTGTTCTCCAAAGAGGGAATTTTATTATATTTGAATCATTTTTGGGTACCATCTTTGGTAATGAAAGCTATGATGAGAGATTTTCATGTTTCCAATGGGAAGTGCACCCACGAACCACAAAAATGTTCTGTGACTTGTAGTAGCAATTCTAGTGTCCATGTATGAGACGATTCAATGTAGAGTTTGTTTCTCATTGTTATACATTCCAGTAGGTTAAATAAAAGCACAAGAAAGCTTAGGGATTGCTTTAACAACATTCAGTCCTAATTTTTATGTGGGTTGGTATTTTTATGGAACTTTTCATTCGGTTTCTACGTACCTAGAAAAAAAAAAGAATTCAATATCGGTTGTGATCGATATGTTGGAAAACATTTGGCTCACTTATTTCCCATTCATGATACAACCAAATTTTAGGAGTTTGGAAATATCTTTTGGAATGTGATTATTCATTTTCTTAATATCCCATCATCTATAGACCATAATAAAGATCCTTAGTTCAATTATCTCTTTTGGAGATTCTTTCAATAGGCAATGAGATATCACATCCGGTAGAGTATGGAATACCATCTATAGTCATATGCCCAGACAGAAAGAGATTTATCGATTATTGAGGATATTCTCCACACTTGTGTTCTCAACTTTGGGGTTGCATGGGATGATCATTTTGGATGGGTTGAGTTCTCTAATAACAATAGTTGGATATTTTTCTTCCGATGGTGTTGAGGTGTGCCATGAACTGTTTTGGCTAGTTGGTCAAGGTTTTAATTACTTTTCAATGAATAATCCTCATTGAATTATATTTAATAATTGATATTAAATTTTTATAATTAATATTTTATGGTGTATGACTTGACAAAGGATCTCGGGTTGTTGTATGACCTTAGACAAGGAATTGAAAGGATTTTCCATGGTTTGGAAGCGCATGGGATGGTTGTTAACTTCATTTCATCCGTAGGTGGTCCCTTTAATTCAAATAAATATTCTTTTTTATGAGAAATCTATTTCATGTAGGTATGTTTCATGGGATATAACAGATGGATATGAACCGAGAGTGTTTTAGATAAAGGGACATGATCGCTATGATCCGCCAAGATTTGGGGAAATTTATTTTTTTCACTTTGGGTGTTTGAGATCACCGGAAAAATATATAGCCAAGTGTAGAAGTATTTTTTAGTAAATAAGAGAACATATATAGTCCTTAGGACATTAGAAATTGAATTAAAATCCTAGTTGAATATATATGGCTAGTTGGGAGTTATAATAGTCATATTCTTGGTGGGATATATCAAATGGTCATTCGCCTCACTTCTGTACAGGGAAAACCTCATGAGGGTGGATTGAGATTTGAAAAGTGTTGTGAGTTATATGATCCCTATAAGATTAGATGAGGAATGAAAGATAATCCTTCCATCCATGAAAAGTTTGAGATAATATCTGATATATATGTGATATTGGACTCAAGTATGTGTTTTGATTAGAATGTGGGTCAGCCTTGAGGTATAGGTTAGAAGATCCTAATAGAAGTGAGGTCATTGAGGGGTGAAACATGAGAGTTAATATCAAATATCAGAAATCGTGATATGTTTAAAAGAACCTATTGGATTCCCTCATGGCGATATATGTTGTGCTCCAAGGTACATGGCTAAATCAGAGTTTCTAGAGAACATGTTCATGATATGGTGAGCTTGTGGGTAGGGTTGTGGGTCCTATTTTTTATTACTCATGTATTTTTTTGATTAGAGATTTTTATGTTGTGGGTGTCTACATCCTAAGACTTTACCTCTATATGAGTTAGATGGAACTAGCTAGAAAACCATGAGATAGACAGCTTTCTTATTGTGAATGCAGATAGGGCATACCATTAGTGGGAAATTACTAATTGAGACCAATTGTATTCACCTTAAATGATAAGCTGTTACCAAGTAAATTTCATTGTGTGAGAATTTAGTGGTCAGTGTTGTGGATAATATTGAGTGAGAAGAATAATTAGGGTGTGATAAAATGAATGATATGAATAGACCCTACATTGAGTGATAAGGTAATGGTTTGGTATGGGGATGTTGAACCCTACCATGAGTGACAAGGTAGTGGGTCCGAGATGTAAGTGAGGGGACTTACTTTAAATTATAGGGGTTTGTTCAAAGCTTAATGGATGAACTCCCTTGATTTTTAAGGGGTTTCCTAGGTCATTTAAAACAGTACCTTACATAGTTCCTTTGGGTAGTGGTCAAAGAATTAGGAAACTCTTTATCTTGAACCTCTCGGTATGGGTCCGGAAATGGGTACAATAGCATGAGGAAAGGATTATAGTACAATATAGCCTATAAATATGAATGAATAAGTTTTGTGTTGTAACTGTTAGCCCAAGATGACCTGATGGTCCATGAGTCATGGTTTCTAGGTAATCACAAGACATTTAAGATGCTCATGTGACTTGTTTACATTCCTAATGTATGAAAATATATGATGGTATGTACTAGAAAAAATTAGTGATACCCTATTGATTTTTTTTCTCACACACTGCATGAGAACTCCAATGTTGATGCAGATCCTTTGTCTATTTTTATGTTGGGGTACTAAATGTGTGAGGGATAAAGATGGATTTATTTTAAGGGTATTAGATACATGTATTAGGGTAAAGATGAATGATGATATTAAACACTATTTTTTTGTTTTATTTTGTATATGTGGTCTACTGAAATGGTAAATCAGTAGTTTGATGTGTGTATGAAAGTATTTAAATTTTATATAGCATAATATGTTATTGGATTTTTGTGTACTTGGATTATATATTATGTTTGTTTTACTTATTTTATACTATTTTCTTACATTTGTTTTTATGGAATAGCCCCATGTAAATTGATTTGGACATCACCAATAGTTAGTAGCCTCTGTCTCATAGGGAGACATGCTTGAGGCCATGTTGAATTCTTCACCTGAGGCACTAATTAGTGTCTTAGTGTTGGGGTGTTATGAAGTTGTATCAGAAAATTTTATTTTATTTTACAATTTTGGTATACGATAGATATGTGATCAAATAATGAGTTATATCTTTTTATGGAACTCATACTATTTTTTGAACACCTTTCTTATTATAAGTATTTGTTTCCAATGGTACAATATTTCTCTTATTCATTTTCAATGTTATTATTGAAATGTTTATTCAATATTTGTGTTTACCGGGCTTTGTTATTTATAATTTTTATTCTTTTAAAATTGGAAATAAGAATCCATGCAATAATAAATTGTTTGGCTTTCTCCCATATAACATGTTATTGGAATTTTACTTAACTACACCACAATACTTTTATTCTGACATCAGTTATTGTATATCTTAGTGTCGGTTTTTTTTATGAAGGATAAATGGTCCCTTTATCCAAGTGATGTATAACGAACCTCAGTGAGTTGGTATAAGCATTGAATACACAAGAGATGACATATAGATGGAAATGGATTTATTTTAGGATATGGATTCAGACACTCATTTTTAAAACAAAAACCTATATAGAGTTTTCCTATATTGTTTCTAGGTGAATTAATACTTCAAAGAAGTGGGAGGTAACCATAATACCCATATGATTATTGAGGAATGACATTTGAATGGCTAAGGATTTTTGAATTATAGGAACATGGAGAATTTTTTAATCAATGTTTCATGAGAGAGAAGACCGAGATAGATTTCTAGACCTATGGATTGAGATCCTATGTGGTCAGGCCTAAGATGAGTAGATAACTATTAGATTCTAATGGTTTCAGATATGATGAGTGGGTGGTGGGATATCACGTTGTTATCCTTCGAATGAATGAGATTCCTCAAGAATTCCTAAAGGAAATAATCATAGATGCATATATTAGATGTGATTATCCTATGCGAGGATCATGGTTTGTGGCTTAAGCATGAGAGGTTATGTTAGATGGGATGTAACACATGGGAGCATGTGAGGGGCATGGGATCAGGTTTTATAGGATAATAGAATCATTTCATTCAATTAACATCAATTTGTATCATAGGTAAAAAAATATTACATAGATATTTAGAGAGTTTATTTAACTGAGTATGAGAGAGAAGTGGGTATGAATTTAGAGAATAGTCTCAGTGCACGAGGGAAAGTGTGAAAAAGTTAATTGAGGTGCTCATTGAGTTACAGATTAGTGAGTTTGGACAGAAATTCACATGAATGGTTTCTTAGGGTTTTAAAATGGTGAGTATTATTACCCTTGACAATGATTGCGATTTTAAGTATATTTGAAGTTATAATGGTATACTTGATTTGGGTTTTTTCTCATATAGGGTTCGATCATATTGGGATGAGTGTTGCATGAAAGGAGAGATACATGTCTATTGTAGACCATTTTCTGGTCAGTATTTGAGAATTGGTATAAGAAAATCTATACTGTGAGGAGTGAACTATTTCCCATTTGACTGTGTGTTACTCATTACTGGTGAAATTCCACGGTTTCCTATGAATATTTTCTTTGTGATTCAAGAATGGGTGGAGATTGGTGTTTTATATTGGTTCTCTAGGAAAGAGGGATGGCCATGTCATGTCATGATGATTGAAATGTTATGGAGAATGGGTCATGGATATTTGGTTGTGATTTACAATAGAAATTATAATGATACTCTTATTATAGGAAATAATGTATTTAATTTGGAGGAATAATCCTCCAATCATAAGGGTTATGGGTGTGGTGAGACTGACTAGTGGATGATCATTGTGACATCGAGATATCAGTGGGAGGTAAGATCCAATATGATTTGGTTTATTTTTAAATAAAACTATTGGGATGTCGATGTGATGTTGGATAGAATTAGTGCTTTGGAAATTGGTTTAATATAGAATTGAGACGATCCAAGAGTGATATAAATGGATATGATCTAGTGATCATTGAATAAAAGTGATGGTTGGCTGAGAATGATAAGTGTTCATTCATGGAATTACATTAATATATGGTTTAAATTTTTTTAGGGTTCTTGGGTGGTTATATGATGCATTAAGAGTTATGGATCCATGATCGGGAAATACAGTGAGAGAGTATGTTAGCGGGTGATATTGATCATTTTTTTGTGTGGTATGGAATAGGATGATAGAATTGTGTTTATTTAATATATTATTAATTATTTGGTATAAAAAATGATGTTGATGTTGGAAATCTACAGAAATAGTGCTTCAATGGATGAGTCCTATGGTAGGGATAACCAAGACTTAGAATCGGCCTTTGTTTATAAAACCTTGTGGTCTAAAAAAAATAAGAATTAAAATGAATATTTTGATTATACCGTGGTTTTTTGGGGTATATGGGTTTAGTTTAACATCATATTAGTTCATACATGGCGGTGAGTGGGTGACTAGTATTTTGGTGAACATTGAAATTTAATGATTAATGGTCTATAACAGAATCATGTTTGGAATTTATATATGGAATGCGGTGAGATGGATGTAAAATGTTGATTTTTTATGTCAGGAGTGATGGTTTGGGTTCTATTTTAGATTATTGAGAGAAATAAGTGTTATAGTGGGGAGTTTGTAATGACATACAACCTTACAAGTTGTAAATTACATAAGGAATTTGATTTTTTGATCCTTGCATAAGGAATTAACAATTAATTGGGTTTCATATTGAGAATATGAGAAATAAAACAAACATAAATTTTGTTTTCATGTGAAATGATTTTTGGTTTGGTGTTTGGGTGTTCTTTTGAGCATTGAATAATGGTTGGGGTGGCCATGAAGCTGAAATTTCTGCTACAAGCAGCTAGTATGATGCTGTGAATGGAATTGTGGTATAGTGGTAGGTCTTTAAAGAAGAAAACAACATAGACAAATTGGGTTATTATATGTTGAGGAATATGGGATATATGTTTGGCCATTTAATTTTATGTTTGGTTTCCCCACATCCTCAGAATCCTCATCATAGCACAACCTTATGGAGAACCCCATGTTATTTGTTGAGGATATGCCCTGGGGGGATCTCTAGGGTTTACGGCCTATCTGAGCCCCCAATGTGGGATGCTCTACCAGTCCTTGATTCACAATATCTATAGAGTCTAAAGAGGGCCTTTTCACTACATCCAATGGGGTTGTTTTACAAAGGCACCATAAAACCTTTTTTTTAATGTGACAACCAACAATCTCCCAGTCTTAACTCCAATGATTTCATGGGGAAATGGGCATAGATGAGGGGTATTCAACAAAATAATTCCCCTCTCCTTCCTCCCTTGGATCCTCAATTTTTTGTGGGTATTTTCATTGTGAAATTAGATAGTGATTTCAGGCATGTTCTCTCATCCTTTATTGTTTATTTTTGAACATTACTAGACCACGATTTGGGTCAAATAAAATTTCTATTTTGGTGTTAATTCCACTATAAAATGGTTTAATATTTCAAGGTTGATAGGGATATCTTATATAGTGTCAAGAAGAGGTTATAGTAGGATGTCTTTATACCATATTTCACTATTTTGGTGGAGGTAATCCACTAACCTAATTTAGTTTGGGTTTATTATTAAATTTGATGAAACCAGTAATTGACCTAGTGCTGGATGTTAGGGAGATTTTCCATGACGGTGATGGGGGTGCCAAGGGCCTTATGTGTGTTGTTTGTTTTTGGTTTTGATGAAATGAAAATGATCAATATTTTTTAGTGAATGTTACTATTTAAATTAAATTTAATAATTAAATATAAATTGTGTTAGTCAGTTATTTATGGTACTACGATGTCATATAGTAACTCAAGTGGTAGTAAAATATTTAGAAAGGAATAGAAAGGCTCGGCCTAGGTCATCTAGAGATTGGAATGGATGGTGACTCTGTTTATGAAGTATCCTGTCCCTTTAATACAATTCTATATTCTTGTGATGCATGATTAATGTCTTACATACTAGTTGAAATGGATTAGGTTGATGGATATGGTCTAAGAGTGACCAAGATAAAGGTATAGGATGGCCATGAACCACATAGATTTAGGGAAACTTCTATTTAATTGTTTTGGGGTTTCAAAATTCTTGAATATGTTGTCACAAAGGGAAAAGGAGTTGGTAGATTTTATAAGAGACCAAATACATTTCTAAAAATGTCATTTGTGGTATGAGTAGCCTTAGTGAGTTACTAGGGTTTGTTGGGTAGGATTATAAGGCTCATACCTGATGAGACATGTGATTCCCAAAACTAACACTCACTGATCTGGTGCTCATAGACACATACATTACATATTTTCTTTGATACTGTCTATAAAATCCAAGACCAAACCATACATATTTAAAAAATAAGTAACGATTAGTAAATATTGTTATAATATTCTATCCTTTTCTTATTTTAATTATGAAAAATCATCTTTAGGTTATTTCTAATCCATTTTATATTTCTTGAATGTTACATACATTTTTGGAAAATTATTGAAATATCTATAACTAAAGAACCAACTGTATGTAATATTAATTGATTGCACCAACGCTTAATTTAATGAGGGGAATTTATTGTAAAATAGAAAAGAGATCAACATACAACTCAATCAGACACAAGAAAATCTAAATACCACACATTATATATCAGGCGACCATCGTGATCAATATTTCTCAGAATGGAATAGAGCAGCTGTATGCCTAACAAATCGACCACTATGCAAGTTGGATCGACCGTACTAGTATCCATGCGGCCACAAGATAAAATGAAAAAAAATAAAATTATGAAATATTTACTTTCATTAATTTAAATAGTCAAACACATGAATAATGAAAGTGACAGTGGTTAATAAAATCAAATTGAAAAAATAGTGCACCAATGTCATGTTAAAAGTGACTGACCATAAGTGAAAGGTGATCCACCATAGGTATAAAATATCAACCACATGTACAAATGATTGACCATATAGCCTATCAAGGAATCCAAAAATAATGGAAGTGACTTTGGGTGCTGATGTGGAATCATTAAAATGGCTATTTCTAAATTTATGTGCTATATTATATTATTATTAAATATATTATTGCAACCAGATTTCTATAAATAATTAAATATATGTCAAAATGATAATTTTTCCAAAACATCCTTCCAATGTAAGAGTATCATCAATGATAATTTTTCAATATATATTTACAAATAAATATTACAATTTTAAAAGACCGAAAGGCATGTGGCATGATATAGATGAACATAGATATATCTTAATTATATTTTTATGAAATTGTTGATAACGTGAATTGTTTCAAAAACATATAATATTTATTTACCACATTAAATGAAATGACGCAACATAGAACATTTGAATTAAATTTCACATCAATCACAAATCAATAGATAACTATGAGAAGAGAATAATATCTTGTAGAATAACTGATTTACATACTCTACTACAATGATTTCATTCGTTTATGTGACTGTATTTTTTTTAATATGTGTTCTTTATATTGTAAATATTTTATCACCTACCCCGTTACTGAGTAAGGGAGTTAAAGATATTCTCTTTCTTATTTCTTTATCTTCTATCCCATGAAGAAATTTGTAAGATGATGTGTATCCTTGAATTCTTATATGTTGTTGTTTTCTATTTATTTCTTCCACATAGAACTATTGAAGGGGATTTGTGAAGTAATGATGACCTTGTGTTCTATTGAATAAAACATCATCCATGTTTTATTTTAGTTTATTTATAATAAAATACTTGGCATTAGGTGATTTCCATGTGGAGAGGTCTAGGTCATGACATGATACCAAACCTCTTATTTTATTTCCACATTCTGTTTTTATCTGTTTTGTTTTTCTATTTAAAAAAAATTATTTATATTAAAAATTCAATAGAAAAACATAAATATAATAGTTAAATTAATTTTTTTTATACAATGTCTATTTCTATAAATAGTATTTTAAATATTAAATTATTTTTAATCATGTTTCAACTGAGTTATGATTAATCTTTTAATTTTTTTAAAAGATAAAATTATATAACACTACTTTTTAAGTAAGTTGAACATAAATTTTTTCAATTAGTGGATTTCGTTTTTTAAAAAAATTAAAAAAAATTAAGGAGGAAACTCAATTCACCCCCACCCCCACTTATGTTTTCCACTAAAAAAACATTTGATATCAGACCAATTTTTTTCTCTATGAATATTGTTTACTCTGATCAAAATATCTTAAAACAATCTATTTAATTTCTATTTTACAATATGATATTATAAAAATTAATTATGGAGGTGATTTATTTAACAAAACATCTTAATGTAATGAAAAAACTATTCTAAATAGATAATTAAAAGGAAAATACATCTTGGGAGTTTGGGTTTGCATATTTTAGGATATATTGAAGATAAATAGGGGAAAACCAAAACTATTAGAAAAAAATGTGGAAATACTATTAAATATTCTTATAATTCAATCTTTTATGTTATAGATGGTTTATTTTTTCCATTAGGTGAAGTTGAATTTATCATAATATCTTAATTGAAACTTATTATAAGATATGGGATACTCTCAATATATCTTTTAATGAGGCTTTTAATTTCAAAAAAATGTGATTACATAAATATAAAATTATGTATGACACATTAAAAATGTAACCTGATGAATATATTTATGATATGTATCTATGGTTCAATGAACTCATACACTGTGATTAACCTTGGGTAAAATATGATAGATTAATATATAGTAATGGGAATCTTGAGATGTCAACCACATATATGAAGAGGTACTAAACATTCCATAAGATAATAATATTACATCAACACACCACTAGTAAAAGGAATTATTAGAAATATCATGATGTAAGAAAAGGATTTTAAGGTAAACCATGAAAATGATGAACCAAAATCAAAATCTATTAATTTAAATCATTATACTAAATAGAAAAATAAGCTGATAAAGCCAACTGTACATATCAAAGTGAAAGTGATACTAAAAGTGATTAAAAAATAGATTATATAGCCAGGAGGTCTACCAAGTTCTATAAAAGGATGAAATCATTTATAAAGTATAACAATAAAGGAAAATTTGACAAGAAACGGAATTTTAAGAAATATTATAAAAATGATGACACATAAAATGATATCACCTCTTAAAAATGAAAAATATAAGTATACATACATTTTTATTTTATTATGATTAGATAAAACAAAAAAATTGTTTAACAGGATAAATGATCAAAAATAAAAATGTAAGAAACCTGGAGTTCCTGTAAGGGTAGCCCTAGTGACTTAGATTCAAGCTATGAAAATATTAATAAAAGGTAAATATATTCTTTATGGATACAAATTTTATGGTAAATTATATTTATTTTCATAATTAGGATGAGTATTAAGTGAATATAGAATAATTTTATGAATAATATAATATAATTTAAGAAACATTCAATTCACTTTAAGATAAATATAAATTTTTTAAAAAGAAGCATGCTTTAACTTTTCATTTTAAATCTTATTTTAATGCGGAGAAAGAAAACAATGATCGGTTATTGAAGTAAAATAATAAATGAAACATTTCCTATTATAAACATAATATTTATTCAGAAATATTTTTATGATTTAGAAAAAACTTTACTAGAAATTTTGGTAAAAAAAATACACCCATATATACCACTAGGATGGTAACCTTCTTAGAAAAATGGGAATTGTAATGAAAAAATTTGATCATATCTCAAACATTGAAAACATTGTAACAAAATCTTAATATTATTTTCCTAAGATGGATTTTTTTTATATTTATTAAGAATATTTCTAATAATAATATAAATAAAATTCTGATCCCCAAGGACTTGATTGATAACCGGTCTGAACCCAAATAAATTCAGGTACCACAATAAATTTGAATTTAATTGATTATAGGGAAAATAATTAAAGATAACTAGTAAGAATATATGGTATAAATAAAGTTGATTATCTATACATATAACTAGATATGTTTCAAGCTTCAGGGATATTATAAATTAATATGGTGGTCATGTCACCTTAGATGACAACACAATGGAAAAAATCATTGTACTTGGAAAAATTGGTAACTATGAATCTATCCTTATTTATGATGTTTCATTTTTTGATGGTAAAAAATATAATCTTCATTTTATTTAAAAAAATGTGATTATAGTTATAATATTAAATATAAAAATAATTCATTATTTTTTTCTATTCATAATTTTTTGTTTACTAATTTCATAAGTGATAATGTTTTGCTGTTAATATAGATTCTTTATTTTATAAAAAATGATTCTTATTTAAATTATTTTCATATAGAATCTTGAAAATTAAAGAACAGTCTAGTATATGGAAATATATACTGATTATAAATTTAACGAAGATATTTTTTGTCAAATATCTACCCAACAAGATTTTCACATTGACAAAGTTTGTAATCTATTTCAAATTAGAAAGAAACACACAATATATTTCAGAATTAATAAAAAACCTCTACCTATGAACCACAAGAATTGTGTGAAATGGATTTATTTGTATGATCTATTGTTTATAGTTCAGTAGGAAAAAAATATTATTATTTCATAGTTTGTGATTATTCATGACATACATAGATATTTTTTCTGGATCATAAAATTGAGGCTCCTTCTTATTTTTATGAGTATGAGAAATATATACATAACCATAGTGTAATTACTATAAAAACCATGAGAATTTATAATGGTTGGGAGTTTGAGAGTCATGAATTTGAAATTATATTCTCACAACATGGTTGTACTCAAAATTTATCACCACCTTGAACACCTCAAAAAACGTGGTTATTGAAAAGATAAATTTGACTCTTCATGAAATGTCATGAACAATACTTGGTGAATAAGAAATAACTATCTATTTTAGGGCTAAAACTATTCACAAAACATCCTATATAATTAATATAATTCTTATAATACATATCATGAAAAAGGCTCCATATGAATTATGGAATGGTAGAAACCAAAAGTAAATTAATTAATAGTTGTTGGATGTAATGTTTATATTTTTAATGAAAAGTATAAAATGGTTGAAATTAACCAAAAAGATATGAAATAATTTTCCTTGTGTATTCAACCACTAGTATATCTTATAGGGCCTTTAATAATAAATCTAAATTTGTGGAAGAAACTCTTCATGACACTTTTGATGAGGCAAATCCACATGAACCCAAACCATCATTAGAAAATCTTGAGGCTGATATGTTAATTGAAATTATCAAAAAGACCTCTAAATATTCTGATATTAATTCTTATTTAAATGATAAATTACCTAGAATTGATCATTAATATATTACTGAACCTATTAAAGAATATGAATTACTATGTGCATATATCTCTAGAACTTTTGGAACCCTTAAATACCACCATTTAAATGATATAGATAGAAGTAAGGATAATGGAACTCAAACTAGAGCCTCCATAAGATACTTGGGTGAACATAAAGACTTCTGGTCGCAACATTATCCTATGAACATTAATGAATAAATCAATAATAAGAATTAGACAATAGATATGATAGATGAATAGAAACTTTTTTGAAAGGAATAAAGTCTATGAATTAGTCGAAAGACCTAAACACTACCAAACTATTGGCACTAAGTGGGTTTAAAGAAATAAGGTTGATGATTGTTCCAACATAATTACTAAAATAGATAGAATTATAGTATAAGGATATAGTCAAGAAGAAGGTATTGAATATGAAGAAATGTTTTTATCGGTTTCTAGAACTAAGGCCATCAGAATATTTCTGTCATACTTCGAACATCTTATTTTCAAACTCTATCAAATTGATGTCAAGAGTGAATTCTTAAATAGAAATATTATTGAATATTTATTTGTAGAAAAACCACCTAGATTTAATAATCCTCATTTTTAAGTCATGTTTTTAAATTAAAATAAGTATATAATGGTTTTAAACTAACACCTAAATCTTGGTATGATAGGCTTATCAATTTTCTTATTTCAAATGGTTTTACAAAAGTTGTTGATCAAAATAATTTATTTATAAAAATAATATCAATGGATGTTTGAGTATTTCAAATATATGTTTACGTTATTATTTTTGGATCATCCAAAAACTCTTTGTGTATATAATTTTCCAAAATTATTCAAAATAAATTTGAAATTATTTTAATGGACGATTTATCATTATTTCAGGAACTCAAATTTTTCAAAACAACGAAGTGATTTTTTAAATCAATGAAAATACACATAGGATATTTTAAATTATTTTGTATTGGATAGAAAAAAAGTAGTTATACCCACATTAGTAATATATGTAATCTAGATTTTGATGAAACTAAAAATCCAATTGATCAAGCTTCTTACGTATATATGATTGAATGGTTATTATACTTTACTACTATCCAACCTAATTTTAGGTCTAGTGTGTAAATGTGTGAAAATTTTCAATAAAACCCTAAATAACATCATTTATATGACATAGAAATTATTTTCAAATTCTTGAAGAATAAAAAATGTTTGGAGGATTTTCCCCAAAAGGACATGCATTAAAATTAGTTATTTATTCATATACTAATTTTAGACGTTGTATGTTACATAGATAGGGAGCCTATGGAATATGTCATCTATTGAGAATTTATTTAGATTCAAGGTGTGTTATATAATATTTTTTCTATGTATGTACTATTGATGTTGAGTACATTGCTACAGGTTGTTATTGTGCATAGATTTTTTGGATGAAACATACATTATTGGACTCTAGATAAAAATTCATATTTTTCTCTATAAATTGTGAAAAATAAAATTCATTAATAATTTCTAAAAAACCAATATATCATTCATGGAAAAATAATAATGATATAGGACATAAAGTTTTGAGATATAATTATCAAAATTGTTATATAACTTTTGAATTCATTTGTACAATGATCATGTTACTGACATATTTTATAAACCATTGAATATTGAGAAAATAAATTACATAAAACATGAAATGGGTATACTTAATTTTACTTAATGTGTTTTTAGATATGTTTATTATTTTTCTTATATATATATATATATATAATTTCATCTAATTTCTCAAGTTTGCATTTGTAATTTCATTTTAAAATGAATATATTTACCATATGGGTTTGCAAATATATTAAATTATTATTATTATTTGACCCATATTACTGAAATAGTAATCCTATAAATAACTGAAAGGTCAAATCATATTCAAATCATCATACCTATTCTAACTTGAACTGAACCATATTTCTCAAACCCTTAATAGAATCCCTACATTTTAAGTCATGGATCTTAGTCATCTATGTATATGTAAAAAGGATCTTTTACATATGACTTCACAAAATCATTCAATAGATTAATTTACAATTTAATAAAGACGAATTATATTCCGAATCCCTCTATGTTGTCGTAATAAGTACTGTCTGAAGGAGAAGTCAATGTTGAATGGATTAGAACTCATTTATCCTTTCTATATAGAGTAGTTCTCATCCAAAACTAGATAAGTTAGTTTTTATATGAAAACCAACCCTTCTATAAGCACCTTGTAAAAGTGTTTTATTTGAATATGGTGTTTGAATATGATTATTATGATTATGTGATTTTAACATTCATTGATATCTTAGAATGCAAGTTAACTTTGAAATTTTAAGATTATTGAGTAAGAGTCCCAAATAATGGATAATTTAATGTCTATCAAAGTTCATACCCTGTGAAATATCCCCATGTCAAGATTGGGAATGAGAAAGAATAACAAATGGGTGATAGAACATACCAAATTCCATTTGTGAATGATCAAAGTGAATAATGCATGATTTTTTTTAAATTTCTTCAGCACGATATCTACGAGAGGAAGAACTATTTAATATCTATTATGTAAGTATATTTTTTCTATACCTAATGGATCATAAAATTTAGATAACAATACCACATTTCGTGATGAAACATATTTAAGACTTTAAGAAAACCATATTATATATTTAAATACCTTCCATACCCAAAATCCATTTCTATTTTGCTGGAACAGAAATAATCGAACCCTATGGGAGTTGAAAGAATAGTTTTTTCGATTGGAATCAATTTGAACCAGACTACCTCTAAAATTATGATAATTATATATATTTACTAAAACATAATGTAGATCACTTATGAGAAGATAATTTATGATAAATTCAACCAAATATCACACCCTTCTCAGAAAAGATATATTAATGAACTTGGTTTGGAACCAACTATGATAGTTGAGGCAATCTACTCTTCTCATGAGAATGAATCTAAATCTCTTATGAATTTAGATAATGATTATATAAGATTATTAGAGGAAATATGTGGTGAAATTATTTTCATGAGGATCAAGATGAAGTATAACATACAACAGAATAGCTTTCTCTTACTCAAAATGTTTAATGGATTCTTGAAGATTTATTTATACCTAAAATAGAGCCTCAATTACCTTTATTGGTTTAATTTCTAGAAGGAGATTTATCTCTTAAGGGTGACATAGTTTCCCAATCTATGTTATTTGTATAAACTCTCATAGATTCTGAAAGTGATATGTATCTAAATCCCATGGTTGTGATGAATCCTTCTATGTTTGGGGTTGGGGGAGATCCTATCTTTGATTCATCACCCTATAATTAAAAAACCCCTCTAGAAAATACCTTATTTAATACATATGTATCTTGTTGAATAATGTGTTTTGTAAATGATGATTAAAAGGACATAAATGAGGTTGATAAAGACTATATGGCCATGAGGATGGAATGAATAATGATTATTACCTAATATTCAATAACTTTAAGGTCATGTTCATTATATTGTTTCAAGGGAAATAAAATATGTTGTGCTAAAGCTTCTTTATACACTTGTTTCTTATAGATTAGTAAAACATGATTATTTTAAATATATGATAATGATTTTGGATATTCCTTTTTATAAAAAATAATTTCTAAAAAACAATTCTCAAGAAGATCCACTATATAATTATTGTCCTATAATGAAAGGGGTTACCAGGAAATATTATAAGGATGAATATAAGGTTCCATAGAAAGAAATAGAAATATGTTTGGTCTCTTATATCCTAAATAATAAGGTTAGAGAAACACCCAATTATTGAGTGTTCATTATTATGAAATGATTTATGATTTATTTGATGAATAAGCTCTATCTCATGATGTTGGACCTTCCTATATCAATCCTTCTGTGATAAATTCTATAGACTTCATTCAGTTCAAAAATGGCCTTTTAAGAGTTTGAAAGGAAGTATTTTTTATTACTAGTTGGGATAAAAACCACGATAGATAGGAGGATATTTCATACACTATTGAATGTGTTTTCACATACATCCTTAAAATTGTATTCCTAAAATTAAAACATACGCACTATGATATTTGGTATTTCATAAGGCATGTGGAATATTTTTGAAGTCACATTAGAGCCTTTCAAGCATATATGACTGATGCGATAACTACTTTGGACAAATGTTATCTCGTATAGATTACCTATCCTTCTAGTCCTCCCACTTATACATAAACACCTCCTATTTATTTGGTTTCTATAGATAATGATTTTATTCAATGTATAATTATTAAATATATGGATTGTGTAATAGAAGATAAATCTTAAGTGAAAATGTATATTTATTATTATATTGAAAAGAAAATTATCTTATTTATGATGAATCCATTAATTTCTCCAAAGAAAAATATATAATCATGTATAACATAAATTATTATCTGGATGGGATTTACACCAATGTAGATATCTATACATAGTTCCATTATTTCGAAATAGATTGGAAGAGCCCACCTCTGACAAATTTCGAAAAATATATTATAGGGATGTTATTGGTAATAATTACTATGATAAATCAGTTCATGTCTTAGTAATAGCAGTTCCTTAAAGATGTGGAACATGGGAAAAGAAGATTGGATGATATCATAATGATTTTATAGCCTTTTATGTATATCAATAATGTTTATATGCTAGAACATCATAGTCTTCCTATACCTCGCATCGATTCCTCTCATTACCAATCCTCATTTGCAATTTCTGTTAATACAGATTTATCTATTATAACATCTACCTCACATATACCTCAGATAAGACATTTTCATCTCACTATTCCTCAAAACCATGTATATATCAAACCAGTTTCTAGAGTAATTTCTATTTCATTACCTCTTGTAATCCCTTGAACTACACCTCCTCCACCTGTTATTAGAAAAAGGAAATACTCATCTCTTCCCTAGGTGTCTAATTCTAAATATACAATCATAATATTGATCAACACTTGTTTACCAATTAATGAAATATACTTTTATTATTATCTTTAAGTATTTGTTCCTTATATTTCGTAAGTCTTCTTTTATGTTTATTTCATCTTTTCTCCATTACCCTTTTAGAAGTCGTTTTGGTAATAAAAATGGGGGAATAAAGTATATATCATAAAAAATGTATGATTATATATTTTAAAAAATATTATTTTTTACAAATTGAAAATTATTAATCAATACTTACATTATTTCTAATTTTTTTTACTATAGACTATATCCTCATCCTTAAACCTTTGAATAATTATTTATGTCATTATTTTTTCGAATAAAATGGGGGATGATTTGATTTTTCTATTAAGTAATTATTTTAATAATATAAAATAATCAATATATTTTTTGATCCTTTTTATATTTAATGATATTTAAATAAATTTATTGAAAATAATGTAAAATTACATAAGTCTAGAATTTATTGCGTGGAATAAGAATCGACCCCATGATCACCTAATCGAAGGTGGTGAATTTATAGTAAAGAAATCAAGCGACTGTAAGAAAATTGATCTACTATAAGAAAAAAATGACCAAACATTATATATCATGATAGCATGATTATAAATATATCTCTTAATCAAATCAATTAACAATACAACTAACCAATCAACTATAAGGCTACTTGGATCGACCACACGAGAAACCATGTGATCCCATAGTAAAATGAAAGCAACCATTTTTAAAATAGAGAATTTAAACAAAGTGAGGAATCAACCAAATGTTCTAGGATGTGGTCATGGTTAGTATCTTCGTATATAAATGTAATTTTACTTACCATAAGTTTAAGGTGATTAACAATAAGTTTAAGGTTATCGACTACAGGTACAAATGATTGGATATAAGTACAAATAATCTACCATACAACCTATCAATGAATCGAGAATGTATGGATGAAAACATGGATGATTATGTAGAAATGATAAAATGATTATTTCTAAAGGTGTGTATTATATTATTATATTATTATATATATTAATCCAAAAACATTTATATATATAAATAAAGGCCAATCAAAAGTAGTTATTCAACGTAGTTTTACTGCCAAGGAATGTGGATCTTCAATAATGATTTTTCAATGTCAAATTTTTAGTAAATATTAAACTTTAAAAATTAAATAAAATGTGTGGCTTGATATAGATGAATATAGAGATATAATAGTTTTTGACAAAAAAATTATGATCATATTCAATATTTTAATGAACATTAATTATTTGTTTCATCCTTAAATTTAATGACACATATTAGAATATTTGAAAATCCTCATATATGCATCCTAATTTAAGAGATGAAAATGATTAGAGAAGAATATATTATAGATCAATAGAACTAAACACTCTGTTACAACAATTTATTTCATTTCTATCTCTTTTTTCTGATTTCATAACTTTATTTTCTTTATATTGTACATAATTTAATATATTTCCTTACACTAAAATGGAAAGTGTAACATGCTCTCTCCGTAACATTAATTTCATGATCTGTTCTCCCATGAAGTACTACATAATATGCTATATATCCTAGAATTCCTACATTCACTTGTTATTTTCTTATTTTTTCCATATATAAATGTTATAGAGGATTTTTGAATCAATGAGAGCCATGTGTGTTGTTTTATGAGACATGGTTAGGGTCGTTGATCAATTTATTTGTAATAAAATACATATAAGTTAATTATTTATATATATATAGGACTAGATGTTTTCTTTAGTTTAAATCACTTGTGTCATTTCCATTGGGATTTTTTATCTATTTTTACACTCTTTAAAAAAATCATTATATATTTTCAAAACTTGATGAGAAAATATTACATTGAATCTAGACTATAACTTTTTTCTATATATATTTTGTTTGATTCTAGTAAACCTATTTAAAAATTTTAAATACTTTTAAACTTATTTGAAGGGATTTATGATCAAAATTTTAAGAAAATTGTTAAAATATCATATTATATAACTCCACAAATTTCTATAACTAGGATGAAATTTTTATATTAGGGGATTTAGTTTTTAGATAAATTTGAAACAAATATTATAATTGGAAACTCAATTAACTATAATTATTGAGTTTTCTAATGGTATCAACAAATATCTTACATCCAAAGGTTATTTTCATATTTATATCTTTATGTAATTAGGATAATTTAAATCCCTTTAACCTAGTGGCCTATAGTCAATGGTTTTCTTATTATATTAGAAGTGGATATGGTCAATCACATCCAAAATGACTGAATTATTTAGTATTATTAGTAAAATAGATACATACATAATTTTCTCCATAAAATTGAGAAGAAAAAAAAGCATTCTCTTTGATAGAAACCTTATTACCAATATAATATCTTTGTATATCAATCATAATACACTTCCTGTCATACTGGGAATAAATTAACATAAGAAACATGTGATTTCTAATTATTTTTAACGGTATGCATACATTGTTAGATTACATGAGTAGATAAAGCATAAAAATTATGGAAACGTAAATATCTGCAACACATTAAATTTTATTAATAACATAATAATTAAAAATAATATAGTAGGAATAAATGATGAAACAAATTCCATATAAATAACCACATGACCTTGAAACCTATTCTGGGACATCATAACTAATCAAAAAATCTCATTGAAATCAAATAACTGATCTTAAAATGAGGAAATTCATAATTTAGACATTATAAACATATAATTGAGGCCTCGTGTTGAGGAATCATACATAAATGGGTATGACCTCTGTTAATATCAAACTAGTTTATCTAATGATACCTGCAAATGCAAAGAGGGGCTATAGATGGACCCAAAAATCACTTACTAACTCCAATTGATTAATCATATTTAAGGGGTAAAACATAATCAATATAAAACTTCATATTTAATCTAGAATATGAAATGTTAATAATTAACCAAATCTATAAACATTATCATAAACCATCTAGAGTAATATTGTGAATAGAATGAAAATTGTACACAATTAATCATCCTGATCATAAACCATCCATGTAAATATGTTAGATGGTATCATAAGATAGTAAACTTAGTAAATAATAAGATTAAACAATGTATTTTAACATATATGAAAAAAATATAAAAATATCATTTTAAAATAATTGAGGAAAATATCATTTTATCTTTGAAATTACATTTTTCTTAATCTTAAAAAATATGAAAGAAAAAATATTTTTTAAATATTTTTTGGAAACATGTAAAGGGAGATTAAAATATATTATTACTGATGAAATTTATAACATAATTTCATTCCATAAATGGTATAAAAAACCACTCATTTCACATTTTTTTGAGAATGTTAAAATGTACCATGTTTGGAAAACAATAAGAAAAGTCCTTTCAAACCATTTTAAAAAACATCATACATCGGTAAAAATATAAGTATAAAATAATTATAGAATAATAGAAATACTATTTAATTTTTTAACAGAAAAAACATTTATGGATGGAAAATATTCCCCCATTAAGGACATAAAAAAAATAATCCCAAATAATGATGAGATTGTGAAATAAACCCCTACCTCAGGTTTGATTTAATTATCTCATGTTCAAACCACCTATTAAATGAATTTATATTTGTTATAAATCTATTAAATAACAATAATATTATATATTATACAATTTATTACATACATAAAATTGTTTTTCACATGTTTATTGGAAATTCATTGTTAAAAATCACAGTTTTGGGTAATAACAACATCGTTTTCAATGCCTATTTTTGTTTGATAATTTTATTATTTATACTTTTATCGAGGTTTTGTCATATATTTTTTAATAATTATATAAATATAGTATATATTCCTTCTATAGGTATTTAAATTATTCTATATATGTTAGATACATAAAATTAATTACACTGTTCATGGAGATGATAGGTTGTATATATGCGTGAACATTGTTTCCACATTTCGACAGATAGAAGAAAATAAAAGTAAATAACATTTCTAGAATAACTACTGTATCATATAAATAATATGTATATATATATATATGTAAAATTCATTCTCATTTCCATCAATGTAAAATATAAATGAAAAACAAATCATATCTCTTCGTTGATGTGGTGGTCCACACGTACGCACAAGCAACATTATCTTTTCTTAATAGATTGAATGGTAATAAGGTAGATATCATATAATAATTAAATAGTTATAATAATTTCATAATGATCATATATAAAAATTAAACCTATCATAATAACCATCTAAAAAATATGGTACTGAAAAATTAATAGTATCGTTATGTGGAGAAGTTGTGTCATATATACGCACGAGTGATACATTCACTTCCCAGATGATAGGAATGGGGTTAGGTAATAGAGGATTAATAATAATAATAAAATTTTATTATATTTTTAGTAAATTATTTCTTATTTTATATCTAATTAAACATATTTATAAGACGATTAAGAAGAAATAAATTGAAAGGGGACGGGTAATACAATTACTTCCTCATTGAGAGACCATTTTTAGACCCTTTCTTAAGGAACATAAGGTTTTCCTTTCATAGAGACATGTTCCTCCATAAAATGTAAAATTATGTTGATAAAATTAATTTTTAGGTATTTTTCATGTTTGTATTTTCAATGTGGTGTAAATATGTAAAGGAATTGGTGCCATTTTATAATTGAGGTGAGAGACACTCATGGAATTTCATAAAAGATTAAATTATAGTATAGTATTTATAAGTCAAAATGATTGAAATAGAAAGGGAATATAACCTATGGTATTATATAGTTGAAAAATCATCAACCAACAAAACTTAGATAGGTTAGTGTGGTGCTTTAAACATTATTATTTAAACACCTTAGTTGACCAATTTTAACAATAACCAGATTAAACGATTTTGCACTCTTAGAGAGTTATAATTTTACATATAGAATAATTATGGACTAATAAATTGATGAGGAATGATATTTTTTTTACCATATATTAAACCCTTGTAATCTATTAA
This sequence comes from Viscum album, assembly GCA_963277665.1. Lineage (NCBI taxonomy): Eukaryota > Viridiplantae > Streptophyta > Magnoliopsida > Santalales > Viscaceae > Viscum > Viscum album. The sequence goes on along the minus strand of OY728139.1, from coordinate 678,893,663 downwards.
TATTTTAACTTTTTTTCTATAATTTAATAAATATTATTTTGATAAATTATCATTAATGTTAATTTTAACATTATTTATTTAATTTGACATCATATTCATGAAGATAAAGTTATATTTTGAATATAATTAATTTTGGAATCACTAATTTTCCATATTAATAAGAAAATAGGGGGAGACTATAAATCACTAAAATTATAACACTTTTAATGTTTTTAATATCATTCATTTTAGTTTTCTTTTAATTGAAAGAATATAATATTAGTGTTTCACATGATTTTACGGTAATTATATAATTACTATTAATTAAAAATAAATTAATATAATTAATATAATTTTATTTATCACAAAATTATAAATTATTTTCATTCATAACCTACATTTTTTCTTACACAGAAATATAATAGATATTTAAAACTAAGAGAGTGACATTTTGTAACTTTCTTTAATTTAAATATTTTATTGGTCATTTTTTTGACAAGTGTTAATTAAATGTAAATATTTCAATTATAAAATAACAATTGTCTAATTACACGAATTAAACATTAAATAAATATAAACATTATCACCTTATCACATAATGTTAACATATATTTAACTACTTTTCCCTTCACCGGGGTGTTATATTTTACTAGGGTTACCATTCATATTGGTCAGTAATAAAAATGAAAATTTTAAAAAATTTGAACCCTTGTATTCCAAATATTGAATAAATTTTATCAGATTAAAATACTATAAGGGAAATATTTTATTTAAAATAAAAATTTAAAATTTAATGAGAAGTATATTTTCTAGAAAAAATCCTTATGTGTGTAAAAATGTTTTTATACCAAATTCAAACATAAAACTATTTTCAATGAAATTATATTAATTAATAATAATAAAATATAACTAATTTTAATTTTAAACTATACTAAAATATACCTATAAAAATTATTGACACAAAAATACAGTTTTCAATAAAAATCGATATTTGTCGTTATTCATTGGAAAATCAGTCATTTCAGCAAAATATAAAGAGTCCAGCCAAAGATAATTTTGATTTTCTTTATCAAAAAATGATATTTTAAAAAAATAAAATATATATATTTTCTAGAAATTATTTATTTTATATTCTAAGAAAAATAAATAAAAAATATTTTTTAAGATAACATATTTCTGAATTAAAAAATAACTTTATTAGAAGATAATTTAGGTCACTGTGATACATGAGTATGTCACCTGGCCCATATCTCTTCAAAATTTATTAATGAAAAAAATAGATACATAGTATACATGATGATTAATTATATTACACTATCTAGAAATTGAAAGGGGTTACACATATAAAAACAGACATGCACAAAATAGTGAAAACTAAAAAGGATCATTTCATCTTCAAGATTTTATACACATTAATATTTGTATATCTACAATATATTAGGTCTTCCATAATCCAATGGACATCCATTAAACCCAGATCAGAATTTAATAAATCTTCTTTAACAAGTTAATTCCATCTCAAAATGTTAATTTTATGTAACATCAGTGGAATGAATATATATAATAAAATTGATTCAATCTAAAAAATTTAGAAGAATCCATCTCCCTCACTTGTTATAGATACATGTTTCTAGTATTGTATTGGTTTTATTTAATTTTTAAAATAAAATATCACTACACTTATTAGAAAGAACTTCCATTCTTACAGAGGATAATCACAAATCACCCAAGAATGAAGACACCTCTATCAGAAAATCCATAAAAACGAGAACTGTCACAATCAACCTCATCATTCCAAAATTAACTGAAAAAAAAACTATCTATCTTTAATAAGGATTTTTAGTCACTTAAATTAGAAAAATTCAGTTCAAGGGAGGCCCATAATGTTTTTTGAATTATAGAAAATCCCTTAGAAAGAAAGCTTATAAATCTGTAAATTTGGTCCTTAGAAATAATACACCCAATTCCACATCATTAATGTCACCTATTCCAAATGATAAAAATATGATAATAAATGAATTTATAATATCTCAATCTATAAATTTGAATCACCACCATCTAGATAATGATACAATACTTACAGATATAATAACACAAAACCCCCCAATATAAAAAACCCTATTAGACTTCTCAGACAACAAAAAAACTTATTACATGGTTCTAAACCATGTCTATTAAGATATAAGAAAAGGAAAATTTATTGAAAATTGAGTACATATTTCAAAATAATAAATCAATTAATATATTTGAGTAGGTATATTATATATGTTTCGTAATTCATTTTTTAATAATCATATCATCTAATTTAACATCAAGTATTCAATGAACATATTTAAATAATAATATTTTGGATTTTATTTGGATCAGTGTTGTGTGACACATATTCTGTTGAACATAATGTTATTTTAGAATCATTAGGTGTTATATTATCCCTCCTTAAATAAATAATTCTATTGAATGTTAACTTATTTTTTTAATAAATGGTTTTTTATTTGGAAATACCACTGCACAAAACACACACTATAAAAAGGGTTAATAAAATATTATTTAAAAAAGAGGGAAATAGAAATATTATGGTAATCAAAAAATTAGTTTTTAAAATATGAAAACATTAGATGTATGTGAGAATATTGAGAACTAATAGAAGTTTATCATCTAAGGGTAGATATATATTGGTAGGTAATATTGCCATGAGAAATTTAACAATACGAAAACCATAAATATGTGATGGATTTATAGAAAAATGATTTCTTTTTCAGAAAAGTAAAAAATAGTTTTTTATTTCAATGTCCTTTTCCTAATTTCGGGTGATTATTATACTATCTAGATAAAAAAATCATGAAAATAAAAATGATTTGTTTTATTATTTAATAGGAATAATATCATCCTCCAGTTATGCTTCAATCCATTTTCACTATATCTATTACATCAGTAAATGGATATTTGAGATGAATTTTTTATATCCGAAGCACTAAAAATTATTTTAACGAATCATAAGATCCATAATTAATTCCTTATTCCTTTGAACATTTTCCATAACAAAAATTGTTTTCCTAGGTTATCCAGTATGATAAATCGTATATTGATTTCATACACTAATATCCAATGTTAAAATTAATACTTATCCTTAAGGATCTTTCAAAGTATGTCTTAATAAAATATAAAATCCAAAAATTTAGGTCTCTGTATTAACAAAATCTACTTATAATTAATCCCCATAAAGTATTTTTTAATGACACATGTAAATACCTTGATCAAAAATTCTACCAAAAAATTTTAATAAATTAAATCACCCTAAAACCTTAATAAAGACATAAATATTTCCCAGAAATATCTCTCTCCTTATATCATATAATTGAATATAAATCCAAAAATTTATTAAACTCCGTCATGAATTTCTTTTTCTTAAAATCGCTATTCATTTATAAGATCACCAATACTATCAGATTTTCTTCTCCAATTTACATATTCTCTTTATCCCAACTACAAATTATTAACTCAACATCATTAACCTAACATGGATTATCTTTCCCTTAATCAGTTTTTCTTTAAGAATATTACCTTACCACAAAATAACTATTCATGGATATCAGTACCATTCAATAATTTATTTCATATTATTGAAGAAAAACTATTATATATAATCCTTATATGTTTTATGATTTTTATGAGACGAATATTATCAATAAAAAAATTATACAACATAATTCTTTAATAAAAATACACAAGTAATTTAATCATTCCACTTGATAAATATTAATAGCATAAGATTGACCTATATCCCTATGTTTTTTTGACATATATTCCCTTGAGTATTGAGTCAATCATTTTTTTAGTTCCACGTCTTCATACATTTGAAAAACTAAACATTAGTGGTTTAATTATAACCCATACATTATGTTCTCGATGTACTTTCTCTACACATTTGAAGAAAAATATCATTCCCTTCAACAAAGTACCAGGGTGTTTCTTTCCATAACCATCACATGTGGGAGGATTCTTCCTTCCCTTATTCCCTTTATCCAATTTTTCTCTTCGACCCATTTCATATCTTTCTTTATTTAAAAGGTAAAATACTTGGAGAATTAATTATTCTCTTTGATATCACATGATATTGTATCATCGTATGATGACACTATTTGGGAGTAAAGTTCCCTAAGAAGGATTGGATGAATCCCATTAATGAAATGGTTAATCATTCTCTTTGAGTTTCGTACATAGTCTTCAACATGACTTTCAAGACATATAAATATAGATAGATACATAGTAACATTTTATTCTTCCTTTTTCCTCTAACTCAATAATTTTCATGCAATGTCAGCTCATTTTTCACAAGAAATGTAATTTTTGAAGATACGTTCCTTAGAAAAATTCATCCCATACACATTATTTCCTCCTTATCCTTATTATTTTAGATCAATGAATACTATTGATCTAAATACCCTAAGATATGATAAATATCCATGAAATATTTTTCCCATTCATTACATCCCAAATAATAAAATATATTTTCTAAAGATATTATCCATTACATAACTATAGATATATTAGTATTATAATTAAATGATAGATTATGTTGATGCATTAAGTGTTTTATAATTGTTACATAATTTTATATATCGAAAAGATTATATATATAGGGAAGGTTATTACTCATAACCTTAGTCATTTCCCTAATATATTTATAATTTAGTCTACTCTGACTACATATTTAGATCCAACTACATTATCTTTAATAGGAGGGAAATTCCGAAATAGATTATGTGAACTGATATTGTCCTCATTCCTTCATCATGAAACAATTTCAAAATAATCGAATTCATTAGATTAGATTTTGAATCAGAATTTTTAATTTTTAAAATAGTAAAACACTATAAATAAGTTTAAATTGTTTTGAATAACTAATCTCAAAATTATAAGATTGGTTTCTTTGGGAATATCATAAAATATTTTTTAGGGTCTTCTTACCAAATCTATGTTTTCCAAAATCTTATTTCCAATGTTTCTACTAATACAAACTATTAATACCCTGTCCCTAGTATCCTAGAGAACATGGTTATATTAATAAATTGTCACTAGTTATAAGCAATAACATCCCAAAGGAAATCAGATTTTAATAGAGTTGATTAAATGCATACATACATAATTTTCACATTACATTTGAAAATTTGGAACGAATTATTATTTTCTATGATTACCCCATTATTACATTTAGAATATCATTGCATATTAATAATAATAAACTTTTTGAAATACCAAGGAAAAATAAATCTAAGAAGTGGATGATATCTGATACTCAGAAAGGGTATTCATACATTTGAATATAACATGAATAAAAAATGAATAAATAATATTTAATTATAAATATATGAAAAAACATTACCTTAAGTCAATAACATAAGCATAAAGAATAACATGGATATAATAAATGAGGAAAAAATAATTCAAGATAAATAATCACAAAATCTTGAAACATATTCCTAGATATCATAACTTCTCCAATAAGCAAATGGAAATCAAATAACTAATCTTATAATAAAGAAATTAATAATTATAAACATCACAAACATATATTTGAGGAATTTTTCAAAGACCTCTTATATAAATGGGTAAGGCCTCATCCAGTAACCAAACTAGCTCGACTCATGAGACCTACCGATGCATCAATGGGATATAGGGGGACCCTCCCTTTATATAATAAGGCCACTAAATACCTCTTATGAAATGGATTAAACATAGTAAACATAAATATTCATATTTATACTAGTATATGAATTTTTTTAATTACACTAATCAATTAATATAATCATAAACCATCCAAGTTAATATAAAGAATGGTATCACAATAGTACATCCTCGATCAAAATTACCATGAACTATTCAATAATATATGTAAATTGGTATCATACAAAAATTACTTCGATAAATTATAATATTACATAATGTATGTTGAAAAAGATGAAAATTATTTAAAAATATATTTGGAAAATTCATGAAGAAAATACACTTTTCACTTCAAAATTACTTATTTGTAGAACATCAGAGATATGAAGGAAAGTATTTTCATTGAAAATAACATTGTAAAATCATAAATATTTTTTAAAGAAAATATTTTTCATGATGGAGGTAAAAAAGTTTATATCTTATAAATTAAAAAATCATTCCTTTCACACTATTGTATGAAATTGAAAAATTACCTTATTTATAAAATGAAAAGAAGATTCGTTTCAAATAATTTTATAAAAAATTAAAACATGGTTCAAATTTTCATTAATTAATCATTATATAATAATAGAAATATTATTTTAATCATTTTATGTAAAATATGGATAGGGAAGAAAAATATTCTCCCAGTGGGGACTTAAACATAAACAATCCCGAATAATGATGAGATTGGGAAATAAACCCATACCTAGGGTGTAATTTCCAATATACCTATTAAAAACTACTATATAATAAATATATAAATTACATATATATTTTATAAATAGAATAATATATATAATATAATATATAACTTACTCATAATCTTATAACATCTGTTTATTAATAGTTAATTGTCAAAAATCTATCTTTCGGGTAAAAAATACTTCATTTTTCATATATATTTCGGAATAGTAATTTCAATATTTATACCTTTATAATTGTTACATCATCTTTATAATGTTAATAATGAGGTAAATATAATATATATTCATTATATAAATATTTATCGTATGTTTTAAAAGATATAGGTAGAAATGATTTACATCGTTCATAGAGATGTTAAGTCATACGTAAACATGAATGCTGATTTCATTTTTCAATGGATGGAATGAAAGAAACGAATAAAATAATTATCCTTCATAAAATAATTATTACATCATATACATTACATATACTAAAAAATTCCATCATTATTTCTATACAAGTAAAATATAATTGAAAAAATCTCGTTGCTTCATGGAGGTGGTAGTCCACACGTAAGCACAAGCGATGTTATCGTTTTCCAAAGAGATGGATGGTGATATTATAGATATTTTATTATCATTAGAGATTTATAATAATTTTGTAATTATTTCATATAATCATTAAACTGATCATAATACCCATCCGTAATATATTGTATTGAAAAATGAATTATATCACTACATGTAGACGGTAAGCCGTGTGAATACATGAGAAATAATTTCACTTCATAATTGATGGGAAAGTGGGTGGGTAATGGTGGTTTAATAATAATAATAACATTTATGTATATTTATTATACTAAAATTTCCATTTTATGATAATTTTAAGTGACTTGGAAGAGGTAGAAGGAAAAATAAATTGAAGGATGGGTATGGAAATTACCTCTTCTTCGTGATACCTTCTATAGATCATTTATTATGGAACATAATGTTGGCATATTAGGGAGAAAATAAACTCTATAACATGAATAATCATGTATAAATGTGTAATGGGAATGGATATTTTGAGCTATATTTCTCAAAGTGGTGTCAAGAGGTAATGGAATGGGTATCCTTTTATAATTGAGGTGAGTGGCACTTTTTTGATTTTCTTAAAATAGAAAATTATAATAAAGTATTTTTCAATAAAAATTCCGCAAAATGGTTAGTTATTGAAACATTGGTTATGATATGGTTTAAATATCACAAAATAAATTTAAATATTGATAGGGTTTTGGTCTGGTTTAAACCTTATCATTTGGTATAACCCCTTAGGTAACTTATTTTAACTTTAACTGTGACAACATTATTTTCACTGTTAAAGGTTATATCTTTACCTATAATGTAAGTATTTACTAATAAATGGAAATTATGTGAATTTATAAACAATAAATAACCCCATTTTCCACTTTAAATATTTTAAATAGTTTTAAATAATTTTATAAATTATTATTTTGATAAATTTTCATTAATGTTAATTTAAAAACCTTTTATTTAATTTGACTTAAAATATATTAATGGAATGTTTTATTTTGAATATAATTCTTTTAGAAATCACTAATATGTAATATTAATATAAAAAGTTATTGAAATTCTATAAATCACTCAAATTATATCACTTGTAATATTTTTTTAATATCATTTATTTTATTTTTTAGTTAATTGACTAAATATTTTATTTTCATTTCAAATGAATTTAAGAAAATTTTATAAATAGTGAAAATAATAAAAAAAATTATTGTAATTAAGAAAATTTTATTTCTCATTAAATTGGATTTTATATTCATTCAGATTTTTTTTCCTATGTTGACACATAATAGTTATTTAAAACTAAAAGAGTGAAATTTTGTAACTTTATATGATTTAAATATAGTATTGGTAATTTTCATTAAATAACAGTTAATATTAATTATTATGACCTTATCACTTAATTTTAACCTTGTTTTACTTGTTATATCCCTTAATAAGGTGATATATTTTTCCAGAGTGACATCATATTGGAAAAAACATAAAAGGGGCCTATTTACTAAATTGGAACATTATGATTCCAAATATTTAATCTATTTTATCAAATTAAATTCCTACAATTTAAAATTTTAAATTAAAATCAAAATGAAAAGTTGATTCAAAAATAGTTTTAAAAAAGGCGTTTTATGTATTAAAATGTTATTATAATAAATTCAACAATTAAATTGATTAATATACACATAATTGAAATATTAATATTATGATTTATCTAATTTTACATTTAATCAAAAATAAAATTCTACCTTTTAAATTCTTTAATCAAAAATATATTGTTTAATAAAAATCAATATATTTCACTATTCACTAGAAAATAAATCTTTTCAAAAGAAAATATACAAATATCTCCCAAAGATAATTTTGATATGGTTATTTTAAATAATTATTATTTTTAAAAAATATAATATGTAAATTTCTATAAATTAATTGTAATATTTTCTCACAGAAATCAATAAGAATCATTTTTGAAAAAAGAATATTTCTGAAGCCTGAAATAACCTTATATAAAATCATGAACTTATTTAAAAATAACTAATCAGTTAATTTTTATTGAGTAGGTACATTATATATATATATATATATATATATATCATAATTCAATAAATAATATTCATTCCCATCATTTTAACATATAGGTTATAACGGCTATAATTAAATAATAATACTTTTGGGTTCTTTTTTGGATTGGTGTTTCATGTCATATACACCATCTAACATAATGTTTTTTTTAAATATAGAGTTTTCATAGACAAAAACGAAACAAAAAATCTAATGTTTTTTATATCAAGTTGGAATTTTTCGGCTATATAAAAAAACTATTTAATCCATAATGATTATTTAAAATCTACTATAAATTCTTTCACATTTTCAATCATTTTAACAATTTTACATATACCACTTTACGTCATAACCAGGATAAATGAGAACATACTAAGGGGAGAGCTCAAACGACTGATAAGGAAAAACATACCACTGATGCAATCATTGTATAAATGAGGAATAAATATTATAGTAGGAATATGGAATCAACAATAAGAAATTTTAAACATCAAATTGAGAGTATGTTTTATCCACGAAAATAAATGAAAACATGGATATTGATAATACTAACCTCATACAGATGGAAAAATAATGTCGAACATCTAAAACCTACTTTGAAACCCCTATGCCAAAACACATTACATGTCATCATGACCGCAGTCATGGAATATTGTTTAATTAACAAGGTATAAACCAATACCTAAACCTATGTTGTCTCATGAGACCCATTGATTCATTGAGAGGTTATGAAATGTTTTGGCCCCACTCATCACCTAATTAAGTCTAATGCATTCACAATAAAAATCACAAAGAACTTTCATACCATTACTTGAGAAAACACTTACTTAATAAAACATAACTATCTGCATAATGAGAAATTTGGAAATAAAATAAATAACTAACCTATGTTAGTAGTGAATCATCATAAAAAATGTGAATAATTTTTGACATGTCTGTAAAAGGGATAACATGATCATAGCTCATCTTGAGAAATAATAATGATAGTAAATCATTACATAGTCTACATTCCAATAATATTTAGTATTGGAATAACACCATACATAATTCCAACACATTTCCTAATGTCAAAAAGGGACAACATAATCACAACCCATTCAGTGAAATAAGTTGGATGGTCAAACATTACACAGTCAATGTTCCAATAATATTCAATAATGGAATTACATTATAAGAAACACCAATACTTTTCTCTATGTTAATAAAAGGGATAACTTGATTATATCCCATCAAGATGAAGAATTTGGAAGGTTAAAAAACACAGAAATCATTACAATAATCATCCATATTGTAATAACATTATAAGGAATTCCAATACTTCCCGTATTCTAATAGAATAAAATTCTTTCTTAGTGGACATCATCCAATTTGAATTATGTAAAATATAATATTCACATCGTATAGAAAAACTAGTATATGTGTAATTAAATTACTAAATAACATGATCATAATTCATGCATGGGAATAATATGGATGGTATTAATATAACATATCTCTAGTGAAAAAAAGAAGGAAGTTGAAATAGACAAAAATAAATCTTTCAAGAATAATTCTTAAATGTTACCACCCATGAAGTGGTTATAAATTAGATTATTTTGTATTGTGAGTTCATTCGTTCAATATATATATATATATAATATTATAAATATTGGAAAATTAATCCTATTAGGGAAAATGATTTTAAAAATTGAAAGGGAAATTGAAGTGAAAACATAAAGGATATTTTAGAAAGAAAAATTTCCATAGAAATAAAAGAGGAAGTTATGGGTCACTTCCAAGAGTATTTTTCAAAATTTGAAGCAAAATATCATTAAGAACCTTTAATTTTAAAATATTCTCTAATAATGTATCCTTGAATGTGAAATAATTTTTTATATTTGAAATTTCTATAAAAACCATTTGATTATTAAAGGGATGTTTTTAATACATCAAATTAAATTAGTTGAAAGAAACAAATTTATAATTATAAATAAATAATTTTTTGAATTAATTCATAATTTTACAAAATAGTACTCTAAAATACTATAAAAATTCGGCTGGGAGAACCCAAGCACTAAGAAACAATGTTCAAGATAAAAAATTATAACTCAAAGGATGATATTTAAGCTACCAAATATCCTTAATAATTGGGTAATAATTGTATTAATATCCAATAAAATAAGGTAACATGATTTGAAAATTAAATCCTACTAATTACAATGAGTATTATAAAAAATATCATTAGGTAGTGAGTGATTAAAATGAAACATATCTGAAGGATTCATATTTGAGACCTAGAAAAAATTTATAGAATGAGTAACACTTTAATCAAAACCCTTTTAATGGGAGGGCTTGTAAATGAATCTAAAATTAAATGATTAAAATTAAATTCATTATATTATATATCACATAGGTAGTGTATAAACCACATAAATAAAATTTATCAGATAATACCAAATGTGTATAAATGAGTGGAATTTGAGACAAAAACCCTTACCTTATTTCCTTTCTTAAATGATCACACTATAACCTCTTATTAAAATAATAAGTAACATAATATTATATTTATGAATGATAAACATAAATATTACCCTTTTATAACCCTTATTTTAATTTTTTATCATGAGTACAGTAATTTTGTATACTGTATTATGACCCTCAAGCGTTAATAAGTTTTATATTTCTGTGGATGTTAAATAATTCTTACCTCATTACCAATCATTTAATAAAAAATTCACTATTTTTATATAATTAAATTTTATATCAAATATAAATTATATTGATTTAAAACAACTCATTATATTCCATATGTGTTTTGTCAACATTATGTGAAAACTGAATTGATAACAACTTATTTTCGTTATTTTTGAGGTGAAATATTATTTATTAATAATAAATTATATACCTTATATAAAAATTACCAAAGAAATAAAATGGTGATAATTTTTTTATTAAACTATAATAATATTAATATTTAGTTTCAAACAGTCATCCACGATCATAATTTGAATCATTGTTCATACAAGTGGTCAAAAAGACCTTACCATGAACACGCATTAACTCGATGAGTGAGTATGGTTAAAGAAGTATTTATTTGGACATGATATCATTATAACAGAATTATAATGGAATTATTTTGATTTATTTTTCATTTTGAACCATATTTATTTTGGATAAATAATTAATAACAAGTAAAGGAACAATAAAAATTATTCTCCATTGAGAAGGTGTTTCACGAACACACACAATTGATGATCTATCATTTTTATAAGTGGATGGAAATGAGTTAATACAATTTATAACATTAATATAACAACATATAAATATTATAATTATACTTAATTTATCATATTATTATGGTGATAATATATTTGGGATAGTCGGTTTAATAAGAAAAAGTTAAGAAAGATATAATGCATACATTGTAAACTTGATAATTCCTTGAAAATATCTATATCATTTAAGGAATTCAGATTAAAAGGCGTAACCAGGGGATTTTGTTCATGATTTTGGGTTCTTGGTAGAGTTAAATAGAAAATTTTAAAGGATTAATTCAATGTTTAATAGTATGCTTTAAGGGTGTAAGTGGTATGTTTTTATCATTGAAAGTATGGGTACTTTTAGAAACACCTTTATATTTTTATAACAATGAAATGTTTTTCTCATGGTCCCAGGGATCCAAAATAGATATATTTTGGGTTAAACATTTATTATTTGATACATATCCCAAACATACAATTAACGGAATGTTTTATATAATTTTTAGGATGTTTAAACTATGTTAAACTCAATTTACCCATTTCACTTTAACAAAGATAATTAATTTGTAGCATTTTTAAATAATTTTAATGAAAATAAAATAAAATATAATTATTACCTAATTAGAATATTATAATTTAACATTTTAAAACCATTTTTCATATTAAACTTCTGAATGAGTGGAATGTTAATTTTAAAATAAATATGCTTAATTTTGTAAAATAGTTTTTTTGTAAAATAACGTTATTATGCATTTAAATTTACATATACAATAGAATTATCATTATATACTAATTTCAAACCATATTATTGTTTTTTATAAATTTGATAAATGTTATGATTATTCTAAATAAATACAAAACCAAACATCACCATGAAAATACATGATTTAAAGAGAATGCTATAAATAGTTTTAATATTAAATTTACATTTTAATTTAATTCTAAAAATGTTTCAAATAAGTTTTACATGTAAAAATAATATTAAAAAATTCATTATATTATTCCTTAATTTTATATATTTTTTACTATAACAGTTTTAAAGCCTTCTATGTTATTTTACATCGTGATACAATAATTGAAATTATAAGTTTCTCAAATCCTCATTTTTTACAAAAAATAAACATTTTTAGAAAATGATTAAAAAAATTAATAAGTGTATTTTGATATGATGAATTAAAAAATGAGGATTATTTTACCTAATTAAATTATGAAATTTGAAAATTTATAAATTATTAGAAAATGGAAAATATAATGAAAACTACTTTTATTGAAAATTAACCTGTATTAACTATTTTTAACTTCTCAAGGTAATGATGTTTAATTGATTACCATAATAAGTTAATTTAAAATTATATTATAATATTTTGTGGCTCATTTACAATAAGTTTTTTAAAATAAATGTTATCACATATGTTGAATTATTTAAAGGTAATTACTATTCTCAGTTGTTACACCCTCCACCTTAATGAATTGTCTCGTCGTAATTTGAATCAAATGATAAGAGTAATTTCTATAAAAAACATATAATTTTTCAATACCCCAAAATGAGATCATGGGTTTATTCAGTACGTGGAATGAGATTTATCTATACAAAGAATCATTAAAATTGTTTAAAAATATATCTAACCCATTCATAATTTTACATATAATTCTACTAAGGGATGTAGATCCATATCCAAAAGGAAAAACTACCCCAAATCCTGTAAATTATTTATATGATAGTCATACACCTAAATATCTAGTACTTGGTAATCATTTCTATGACATAGGAAAATAATAAATATAGAGTGAAACTCACAATCTAATACATTAGTAGTAGTTTTATATTATTTTCCTTCTATATATGGTTTTTGGTAATTCCCTCTATTTTTTACCCTTGTATGGGGACATTTTGACTCATAATTCCCCAGTCTCTTTTAATTAAAGCATTATATTTTTGGCAGCATCACTTTTTCCCTTACACTTGTGAGTCTAATGACCTTTTTCACTTGATATTTCAGGAGACTCCTTGTTTCTATTCATTAGTTTGTTTGGGACTTCAAATGTGTTCCCATAATTAATCATATTGCATCATATATGGTTTAGAACAATAATAATATTTCTCACTCTAGCTCCCATCCTGATGGGTTAATCACTAAGGTAATATCTACATTATCCCTCACACCCATGGTTACATATATTTGGAGCAGTTAATAAACCAAATAGGCTGACATGAGTAGTGAAACATTATCATTAAAGGGGAATTGACATAATAAATAATGTAAAAGGTATTCAATATTAAAACCATTTACCTGATCATCACATTTTCTAGTAACTCCTTACGTTCAACCTATATTAATCATACATTATCCTACATAATTATTTATTCAAAATAGGTTACATTTAGTTGGGTTCGGTAATACATATTAAAATAATGCTTAAAATTGACATCCCAAAAAATAAGGAACTATCTTCAAATATTCTCTACCCAATAATCATTGAAATGTATACATTCAAAATCTAACTTATCCTTCCTTAAATGAAATGAATCATTACAAAAATCATATACTAAAGTATGTATATACCATGAAAATACATTCCCAAGAACATAACATTCCTAATACCTATATAAACCTCTAATAAATTAAAATAAACAGCGATTTTATATTTCTCTGTTTGAAACTTTAGTTCATAAAGTTCCAAACAAGCCACTATAGTCATTTATCCAAAATTTATATAAAAAATTACAATATATTATCTAAAATACCTAGGATATTGATACTATATAACATAAATTATCATTATTAGAAAACCCTTTATTGTCTTGAAATAAATCATATATTAACCCTAAAACTCAAACATCCATCAACTATGTGTTCTTCAATAGTTATCACTAATAAAATAAACATGACATAAAACAATTTCTATAGTTTATTTCTAACTTTAAATATATTATTTCAAAGCATTGATTCAAACTACTAAAAATGATCCTCATATTTTTCATATAATAATTCATCACTCTGAGAATATACCTGAATATGATTGATAAATGTCACTCTCTAATGTGGGTAGTTAAAGGTTTCAATGATTAATGTCTACTAATATAACATCCTTTATAAATTTAATAGGACTATAAAACTCATATTTTCCATCAATTTATGCATATAATAATATTCTCAAACATCTATGCATTCTCACATATTCAGTTATAAGACATAGTGGTTTCTAGATACATACCTTTCCCATCTTCATATTCATGATACTGTTTCAACTGAATACAAAATCCAAAACTTTTACCAATAAAATTATAGTAAATTGTCATATAGATAAAAAAATTCAATCTTAATATGTTTTCACTAGCGATTCCTTCCTTTTTAAGGTATGATACTCTCAGATCAACCTATGACTCTCCTTTTCCGATCCTTGGTTATCCATGGTCATTCCACTATTAGGCTATCTATCAAAATTTGTTAAAATCAATATTAAATTCATCATTATGGTTTGAAAATATATTGTTTTTAAACAAATCAAATATCCTAGGAGTATCTATCTAGGTGGGAATTATAAGGCCCATTCACCGTGCACTAGAGTGAAGAACAATTCAATGCTCAATTAGCCTTTTCCAGGGTGATTCCCCTTAGATACATAAGTTCCACATATACATAAAATCTCTTTTATACAAATAGGTATATAATATCAAGTAAAACCACAAAATCAAGACATTACCAAAACATTTTAATGTCATCCTTCAATATGAATTATTTCTAGTACATTCATTAATGTTCAATGATCATAATCCCTAAATAAAAGTTCATTGTTGCACTAATTTTAAAACATATACTATCCAAATGGGTTATATATACCATTGAAATTGTGATCTACCCAAAATTATAAATCCTTATATTATCTTAAATAAACCCTAACCTATATCATTATTTGAACCATTCATTTAAAACCAACAATGATGCCCCAAAACCAAACTACTAAATCTGATGCTTATAGACAATTAATTGACATACATTCTTTGATACTAACTGTAAAATCATATATATATCTATACATAAGTAAAAAATAAATAATGAAAATTTAATTTATTAAATATTAATTAATTTATCAAGTATATATCTTTTTTTAATTACAAAAACTATAAACTATCAAAACCCATGTTTTTTGTATCAAGTAAAAAAAAATTTCACAATAAACAAAACTATATAATCTATAATGAATAATAAACATATTCAATAAATTATTTCACACATTCTATCTTTCCCAAAATTTCAAATATACTAATTTTAATTATAAAATGGGTAAATGGAAACCTAATATGGGGTGAACACAAATTCTCAATAAGGTAAAATATAAAAATAAATAAATTATTTCATAAAAGTTGCATAAATAGTATAGTAGAAATAGGTAAACCATATGGAGTCCAAAACAATTTTAAAATAAGATCCTTCTATGTTGATTATATTAAATGAATAAATGTATATAAAAAATAATGATCTCATAATGTTGAGATCAATAACATTAGACATAAAAACATGCTTCTAAGGACTTTTTTAAGGACACTTTACTTTTCATCGAGATCAAAGTTAAGACATCTTTCTAAATCTTGAAATAATTCAACAAATACACAATATTATTTTTTCACAGGAGGAAATTTGATTATTTATTTTGGCAATATAATTATATGAACCAACTCTTGTCTAATTATGTATTATTAATTCACCATAAGAGTCATCAAGAGAATTTATACAATTTATAGAGTAACCTAATACTTAATAAAACATAGATTAATATATAATGAGGAAGTATAAAATCCAATAAATATTTAACCTACGTAAGTATTCAATAATCATCAAAGAAATTACAATACTTCTCCTCATGTTAATAAAATAAATAAATTATTCGTAACCTTTCTAGATAAATAAGTTGTATGGTCAAGCATTACATAGATGACATACCTATAATATTTTTTATTGGAATAAAAATATACACAATGACAATACTTCTCCACATGATAATAAATGTGAAACATGATCATAACTCATCTTAAGAAAAACGTTTTATGGTCAAACATTACATTATGGAATTTACAATAATCTTCCCTATCATAATAACAGCATATGAAATTACAATACTTTCCCTCATATCAATAAAATATGTTAAATGGTTATAAAACACCTAAAGGAAGAAGTTGGATGGTTATAAATTATATTCTAAACATTATGAGGATCATCTATATTTTAAAAATGAAAAATATTTAATGCCAACACTTTCCACAATTTTAATAGAATAACATTCATTTTAGGTGAACATCATCCAATCAAAATCATATAAAATGTGATTTTCACACTGAATAAGGACATGAGTATATTGAAAATTTATTACATGAAAAAAATATCATAATAAATCCTTATAAGGTGGGTGTATGGCCTCAAAAAAATATCAATATTTTCAAGAAGGAAGCCTATAAGGTAGTGGGAATTGATGAAAAAGAACCTTGCAAAAGATTTCTTGAATGATACCATAGAAGAAGGGAACACAAATAAGATAGTTTGCTACCATGAGTTCATACCCCCAATTTATATACTTATATATTTTTGTTAAATATATATAATGAAACATTAACCCTATTAGTGAACAACCATTAGAAAGTGGAAAGGGAAATGGATGAGAAAACTTGAAATAGATTTTAGAAAACATTTTAAACGTTGATGTAAAAGAAGAATTTATGAGTCACTTTCAAAATTTATTTTCTAAATGTGAAGTGAAAACTAATTAAAAAATATTACTTTATAAGAATATATAATAATAGAGCATAAAATATTATATTATTTTTTGTATAGAAAATGTGGTTCTAAAACATTTGATTATGAAAGTGACGTTTTAATACATGGAATCACCTTTATTGAAAAACAAAATTATAAAAATATTAATAAAAAATTATTTATATTAAAATTTAATTTTCCCAAATAGGATTATAAAATTCCCTAAAATATATTGCTGAGAGAACCCAATCATATAAGAACCATAATCAAGATAGAACATTACAACTCAATGAAGGGTATTACAGTTTAAAAAAATCATTAGTTTTAGGGAATAAAAGTATCAATATCCATTTGAATAAGAGAAAATGATTTATCATGTAAATCCTTAGAAGTAAAATGTTTTTATAAAAAAAATATTTTTCTACAATCAATACTACATAAAAAGGAAACATGGTTATCAAAATTTAATATATCTCAATGAATCGAATTATAGACCAAGAAAAATGTTGCGGTTTGGGTAACATTTTATTAGAAACCACTTAAATGATAGGTATTTTAATTAAACTATAAATATCATTATTAAAATATAATTCATTATATGATATCTCATATAGGTATTTTATATGACATAAAATTGAATTAGGTTCTCAATATCAAACCTGTCTCTAAGAGAGGAATTTGAGATGAAAATCATGATCTTGTTTCCTTAATTAGTTGATCACTATCTGACCTCATATAAATAAAATATTACTAACATAATATTATGTTTCATAGAATTATTAATATATATTACCATTTTATAATTCTTATTATAAATATTTATCCTCATTTCCTTAATTAGTTATAATATATTATGACCATCTTGTGATAATAACATTAACTTCTTCTTATGTGTTTAATAATATCGATATCATTACACCAGATTTTATACCAATATCATTATTGATATATAATTTATGATTAAATATTATTAAAATGATATTGATTTAAAATTTTCTTATTTCATTCCATATGTGTTTTGGTTACATTATATGAAAACCAAATTGATAACAGTTTTTTTAAATAATTTTTTTGGTTAAATTTGATTTATTAATATATATTATATACATTATTTAACTTTCCAAAAGAATAAAATTATCCTTATTTGATTATTAAAATATAATTGTACTAGTATTTAGTTTTTTTATATCCATTCATGACTGTATTTCAAATCATAGTTTGGGTAGTTGGTTAAAGAGACCCAAACATGAACACACATTAACTCGATGGGTGAGTATTGTTAAAGAGTTATTTATTTTTGTATAATACAATTAAAATATGATTATAAAGGTATTATTTTTATTTATTTATAATGGTGAACCATATTTCATAATTTTTGTAAAAAATAAAAAAAAACTAGATTAAAAACAAAAAAACATTCTTCCTAGAGGATATAGAATGCACACATGCACACTTGTTGTTCCATTATTTTTATAAGTATATGGAAATGATAAATTAAGGTTTATAAATTTAATATAATAATAGGAATATATATTTATGTGGAGATAATATTAATAAGTATGATTCCTATAGGACATGTTAGGGCATGATGAATAGGAATTTTCTTTAGGATAAGGTTTACAATACATCTGGGAGTGATGAGGATGGAATTTTAGAAAGGGTTGTGGTAAGTATGTGGACCTGACATCAAGTCTAGTATTGCGGACCCTATGACTTCTAAAGTCACCAATGGGTGACAAGTATGAGATAGGTTTTAAGAAAAGATGTTTGGAAAATTTGTAATGACCATAGTGGACACTCTTATTAGCGAGATGGGATTTTCAATGAGTAATATGTCTAGGTTGGACTAAATAACACCTAGGAGAGATAATGAGCACGTGTGGTTGGATGAAATCCCTATTTATTATTACTCACATATAATTAAGATAAGAAATATATTTTTATTTACGGTGTGGATCCCTATACCTATCACTACCATGAGTGATATGGAAATGGTTTAACTACCATGGGTGAGATATAGTCCATGTTATATATATACTATATTTCTACCTTGAGTGAGAAAGTATAGATAGAGCCCAATTGAAATCAACACGATTTTGATGATTTCATCAAGGACATTTACTTTAGAAATATGAAACATTTATTATAGTGAAATTCATGAGTTAGTATGTCATCCTAGTTTTTATTTGATGTGAGATGTAGAAAATTGAATATACATTGAGTGATAAGGCTGTAGGTCAAGGCATGGATAATGGACCTTACCTTGAATGAAGTGGTAGAGGGTTGAGGATGTTAGTGAGGGGAACTACCTTGAATGAAATAATAATGTTCATAGATTGATGTATGACATACCATGAGTGATAATGGTCGGTTTAGGACTTGTATGTAGGTTCCTACCCTAATCCTTTTGGTAAAATTTATGGATTTTTATGATGCCCTACCATGAACCATCAATTACAAAATAAGACATTGGTGTGGTGGAATGTGTTAATGACTGGACATCACCAAGAAGCTGAAGTAGGTATGAGTGGAACATGGAATGGTTATCACACCCTGACCTGATTCATAAGGATTCAGAGTGGCCAATATACCACATGAAATTATAAACACATGTGTGGAAAGTTAACATTCCTTATAAATACACATATATGAATGTGTATATTAGGGGAATCTAGTGAGACCCCAGTGAGTTATGTGTTCATTGCCCATATGTGAGCTCTAGTACATATATATACCTTATGTATATTTTCAGGATAGATAACTATATGTGTATGGGATAAGTATCAAGATTCTCATTGGGAATTAGATGCTAATATTTGTTGAGGATTAATGATGACATTAATGTCTCTTGTATTTTGTTTTTTTTACTTTTTATATATTGCTTTACAAGTGGGAAATACATTGTTTCATTCTTGCATGAAATCATTTTAATTTTTTATAAAATCTTATATTAGATAATTTATGAATAATTTGATCACATTTTGTGTATGATTTTGTTATTTACAACTATTTTATTTCTTTGATTTAAGGGAATATTCTCCCCATTGTTTGGTTTATGAACTTTCCACTAGCCAATAACTATTAGGGTATACATTGGTACACTTTTGGATGTGTATCATCCTCAACCGATGGAATTGATTAGTTACACTTGGGAAGGGTTTTTTTCACTGAAGATCATTTGAGGATTATTATTAATACCTTAGGAAAAGATAAATTATATGACAAAATTTTCAAGTGTGAATTATCGATACAAAATTTATCTTTCTTGGGTTATTTAATCTTAAGTGAGGGAATATTTATAGATCCTTCAAAGATGTAGGTGATTAACAAATGAACCATATCATCCATTTTAATAGAGATCTGTAGTTCCCTTGCATTATATAGATACTATCTATTCTTTGTGATAAATTTCTCATGAATATCAAATAAACTAAACATGTAATTTCCAAAGGGTGTAATGTTTTTCAAATGAATTGAATGTGAATAAAAATTAATATATCTTAATAGAATGATGTTCATTTCACCTATAATCACACTAACTTATAGTGGAGAATGATTTCTGATATACACAAATTCATCAAAGTTATTTTAATCTTTCCTCATGAAAAATGACATGGTGGTGGCTAATTCCTCATGTTAATTAATGGTTTCTATGAAAAAACACAACATGCGATTTGTAGATAGAATAAGTAATATATTCATTAAAGATATAGAAGAATTATCTCTATGTTGAAAAGTACGAAATATATATAGAGTATTGGATCTTAATGTATATATCCACACATATGGAGTTGAAAATGTACCAAATTATATAGTTAGATTTGATCAAGGACTACGAATTCATAATAAAATAACACCCTATGAAGGAAAATAATGTGGTAAATTATCTGAGTAGGAATGTTCCTGAAAACAACTCTATGATTTGGATTGAATGATAAATGATACTAATTGATTTGTAAATAATGGACCTATGAATCATAATGGAAGGGTGAGAAACCCTATCTTTACCAAATTATTTCTCATACATTCTTCCTCTTGATGATCAGGGGGTAGAAAATGAGGATATAAAGATAAAATAAAGGAAAATAATTTTCTAGTGTTCATCCTTAACATTGATGGAATTATAAGATTCAGGAAAAAATATTTTTCACTTCAATAATAGAATATTGATAATGAGTTTTTTTGATAATGCACATTTCTAATCAATCTTTATCTAAAAAGAATGACAAAATATATATAAATATCTTATGGAAAATTTATGGTGGGACAATATTTAAAAAGTCATTTAAAAGTGTATATCTCGATACATGGTATCCTAGTATGTTATGGTAGAACAATAAAAGTATAAATGGAAAGTGAAACCATTACTCATAAATATATGTAAATGGATGAACATAACTACGAATTTAATTAGAGGTCATCTAATACTATTAAGTTTTATAATTACTTTTGGGTGGAAGTTGAATGTCTTGTACATTTGGAGGATTTCATTTCAATTTGAGAATTTTTCTCACCGAATCAACATTCAATGATATATATAAAGGAATTGGTAAGGTTTCATGGATAAAAACTCTCAATTTTATTTGATCAAGATTTGAGGATTTCCACAAATATATTGAGAAGTATTCATTATTTATTTGACACATATCTATGATGTATCATATATTATATTCCTTAAACAAATTTCAAATATAATATGACCATTGATACCATGGAAGATTGGTTGATACAATACATTATGTATTGAAAAAGTGGTTAGGATCGGCCTAGTACTCTAGTAGTGTTCTGATATGACAATAATTTCCATTCAATAAATCAAATGGAACCATATATGGATTCCTATGAGAATAGGTGTAGAACTATATCATGTTTGGTTAAAGTTATAGAGAAAAATATTCCAGGACTGGATCTTTCTCATGAATTGTTAGATATTTTTAAAACCTTTCAGTAACATATTAAAAAAACCAAAATCCAACCAAAGGTCTATATTAATAATCATTAGTGAATTTATAATTTGAAGTAAAAGATAAAGTATTTCATCAAATATTAGCATGTAAAAGGGTTAGGAGAATTATAGGGAAGGGAATATTGATCCCAATATACATTTTCCGCATTAAAAAAACTCGATCTTTTGAGAATAATATCTTATCACCATAAACTACCATCAATACCCTCCAAATTATATGATCTCTTCAATGTATCACTTTTGAGGAAGTACATACCTATCCATTCACATGAATTAATCATATAGGTGGTACAAATTGAACATGATCTATCATACAAGGAACAATCGATAGAAATAATGGATCATAGATATAAATTACTATGAAATAAGAACACTAAGTTGGTTAAAAATATCCAAAGGAGTAAAATGTTTGTGAAAATAACATTGGAATTGATGTTTTAAAAATAAAATTTTTTTCCCATTTTTTCAATACACTAACTAAATTTTTAGGTTGAAATAATTTTTGGGAGGTATAATATAATACCCTAAGATAGTAGTGTGTATTTTTATGTAAAAATTTATATTGAATTCTATAGATTGTGATACAAGAAACAAAAAAAACCAATACACAATTTCATTACAGTAGATATAAACAATTAAATACATTACAAGAAAACTAAATAAAAATAAATTACCAAAATTACTCAAAGAATAAAAAAATAAGAAAATCAAAATAGTACAAGGTTGAAATTATAATCATCATTATTTTCCATGAAGATCTTATATACAGTTGTAATATTATAAAAAATAATACACATTACAAATATGATAAATATTATGATAAATAAATTAGGGAATGGGATTAATGACTTTATATATTAATGTAATGTTATATATAGGAAGTTAATATGAATGTCATCTATATATTTTTCACTTATATAGTCATTGGATATATGGTCGTTATATTTATGGTCAATAGAAATATATATATCCAATAAGTAAAAAAAGTTATATAATTTTTTGTAAAAAATAAAACTTTACATAGTTTACATATAATATATAATCATGGAATAAAATAAAAAGATAATAATGAATTAGAATCCTTTATTATAAAAATATGTCACCTATTCATTACATATTAGTATTATTATTAAAGAATTATCTTTTGTGTTAAAAAATACAATTTAATATTCTAATACTAATGGATTGATAAAATTGAATTTTTGGAAGATAAATAAATGGTTTTAATATGTGGTGATTAATCCCATTTAATGTTCAAAATTTATTATTTTCAATGAAATACTTTTTTCTAAATGTTTTGTATTTTTATCATGATAAATTAAATTGATTGATTTTAGAGGATTATTCAGGTAAATTTTAATGTTTCAATGTATAATAAAATATATTATCACCCATTTAATAGATAATTTATCTGAATAAGATTAAGATCACTTTATGTCTAAAGATTCAATTTTCTATAAAAATTGGTATATTTATATATTTTATATATTCATATAATGTTTATATTTAATATATATAGAAATTGATTTAGATTAAATGGGGTTAACATTTTGAATTATCATGCTATAGTTAGCTAATATTTTTAATTTCATTTTTAGATGAAAATGTGTTACCAATGAAAAAATTCAGTTACCATAATAAATGTAAAATTATGTAAAAATGATAAATTAAGCATTAAATACCTATAATATATAAAAATTTATATTTAAATTGTGTGGATTATGGGATTTATGACTATTCTCTATTATATTTTCACATTAGAACTATATTCCATGTAAAATTACAATGTTATACTCTAAGGAAAGTGTATTTGTGGAAATACAACTCAAAACTCCACTATAAAAGGATCCCTTATATACCCATAAAAAAATATGTTTTCCATTCTTTATATCTTCAATGTTTTTTCAAACTTCATACTAAAGAACCCCATGTATTTTCTTCTAGTTTGAAATGGCTTGAAGATCCCAAGGTTCATGGTGAGTTTAGTCTGTTGTATTTACTAAC
Organism: Viscum album; assembly: GCA_963277665.1. NCBI lineage: Eukaryota > Viridiplantae > Streptophyta > Magnoliopsida > Santalales > Viscaceae > Viscum > Viscum album. The sequence goes on along the minus strand of OY728139.1, from coordinate 678,868,714 downwards.
AACCATATTTGAGGAATTCATTATGTTTTAATGTGATGGAAAATGTTTGTATGGATTTAAATTTCATATAATAGAGTTCCATGAATCTAGAAACTATTTTGATAAGGGCTATATATCGGCTAAATCAGTTTTCTTTGAGCAAGATTTGTTTTTGTATCAATATAATAGTTTTCGTAAAGGGTATGATCAACATAGTCATTTTCCACATTCGATATTTACATATCCATTTTAGCTATGTATGGGAATCATGTATCCATTTTATCCATGTAGTCATTTTGAGATGAGAATGATGTACCCATATTGAAATGTAGATAAATTTCAATACCGGAGGTGAACATGATGCATACCCAATTGATTCACATTTCCGTTTTATGATGTATCCAAATTTCAAATCACATAGTTGAATATGTTTTATATCACATTGATTCACATAGTATATTTATCTACATAGTCAATTTATATTAAGATCCACATACCCAATTTTATTAACATAGTTATTTTCTTGGCATAGACACTTCTGAATCTACACTGCATTTGGACTACATTTTAGTTGAGTATAAAATTAATGTATTATGAAAATTTTTATACTATAGATAGTTCTTCATGCCTCCATAATATTTTTAATTAGTTTTATATTCCATAATAGAGACACATTAGTTACTTGTATTTATGGAGAACATGGGGATTTAATGTTTACGTGATTTTATACAGTAAAATTGGTGGATATCCTCGATGCACACTGAAGAGATGAATTTTAATAAACTACAGATGTGAAATGTTGGGTTTTTAAATGAAAAAATGATATCATGTTTATATGTCTGATAACATAGAAATATATTGATACAAAAAGGTAATTATTTCAATTTTTATTGAGATATGGTTATTCAATGATTACAATATTTTGGATATCCCATTTTCAGGTGTTCTGAGATTTTCAGTATGAGAATATGTGCATAGTGATTTCATGATTAAACTATGGGTAGTAATTCTTTGAATATTATTAAGGCTCATGGAAGGATATTTACATTCTTCATTTTCAAATCAGCATGGTTTTTAGGGGATATTCAACACTTTGTGGGATTATATATTGTTCCTCAGTGGGAATCTTTGTTGTTTGGTGTGACTCCCGACATTTATGGGGGATGCCACATTAATTCATTTAAGTTAAATTAACTTTATTATATAGTGAAAACAATCTATAGTTTTGGGGATTAAATATCCATAACAAAGATGAGGTCTCCACACTGGATCTAAACCTTATAAAAATATTTATATCTGTTTCTCTTTATTTTTGGCATCATTACTTGTGGATATATTTTTTTATATTTTTTGTGGATCACACTCTAACAAGTCCCATGGGTTTGTTTTTATTTAAAAAAAACTGTAAAAACTGCCCCCACAAATTCAACCTGTTTATAAAATGTAGTAAATAGATCCTAATGGGAATTCCAATAGGTATCAGAGAAAGGTTCCATCTGAAAAATTCAATCAATTATTTGTTTATCATTTGATAATATCATCTCAGTTACAATAAGGGTTTATATATATTAAAAGGAAAAGATTACCGTAGTAGGAAGAATTTAATGTTTTCATAGTTTTTTTTCTCATTTTCTATAAATTCATTATACAATGACATGGGGGTTTCCACCATTTAAGAATAAAAGTCAGGTGATTTTTTCTAAGAAGGGAAACATTTATGTTGATAGAAACACTCAAAATTCATTTCCCATGTCATTATCAGATAATGTTTACAGAAAAATATGGGTTTAAATACTACTAATGAAATACGGGATATGTTGGAAGACTGTTATAATGGTAATTTTAAAGTCAAATAAGTAAAGCAATAGACTTATATAAGTATTTTTGATGACAATAAAATTGTATTGGATGAATGTATTACATAAAACATTACTGAAGTATAATAAATTGTGAGTAAAACTCTAGGATTTGGTGAGAATCATGATGAGACCATGATTTTAAATAATTTTTTGAGAAATTTTCTAGATAGATTGGATTTTAAAATTTCATCACAAACAGATAGAGATGATCTTTCTCTTGATAAATAATATTCTCAATGATTATGAAATGAAAAAAATCGATAAATCCAAAATAATTTGAAAGAAGAGATGGATTTTAAATCAATTATAAATATAAAAGTTATAAATTATTAAGATGCTATTGACATGAGTTATTTTTATAATAAAGAATAATATCAAATAATTTGTACATTTATTTCAAAAATGTTTCAAAAAAGATAATAAAATAACATACATATATTTTTTGGTAGATGATGCAAAATAAATAGTGTTGGAAATTTTCAATTAAATTCATAAAGAAGAAAGGTGAAAAACACAGGCATGAAGATGAGGAGAAAACTTAAGAATGTAAATTGAATAAATATTCCAGAAAAGCTACAAAGGCCAGTGGAATCAAGAATAAATTTTAAAGAACCAAAAGGAGAAAAATATTGCTAAAGTAAGAGGAAACTGATTTTACCTCATGTAATGATTCTAATAAAGAGAAACAAGAAATATTTATATGTTTTACAGATCATGTTTTGAAGATTGTTGATTTTTTCAATGGTGATGAAGATGATTCATGAATAACATATTGTGAATATATTCTCCAAAATGAACTGGATACATTTCTTGAACAAAATACCATGATAAAGAATTTGAATAATACTATTTTAAAATAGAAAAATAAAATAGACAATTAAAAAGTGAAAAATCCAAAATATAGGTACTTCTTATAGAAAAAAATAAAAATCTCAGATTAAATGAGGTGGAAAATGAGAAAAAGATCAAAGATGATGAAAAACATATCTCTTTTAAGGGTGAAAAATTATCAATGAAATAATAAAAATACATTGATATTAAAAAATATTCATCAAATATTGAGAAGAAATTAAAAATATATATTTAATTAAAGGGAGATTCCTCCAAAGGTACTGATTTTTTTTGGGTAAAATCATTATTTTAAAAATCTCTTTCCAAAACAATTAATATTAACCTTACTAGTGTTAGTCCTGAACCTGGTCAGATCAAGGCTAATAAGATTAAAACAAATTCCATATAAATTTACCTAATGATAGAATAAGATTTAATTAATCTTATTTTTAAAAAATAACTGAAACCATACCCAATAAGTTCAATGAATGTAATCTTCTGTATCGAATATTTCTAGATATAACCTTGGTTTCTAACAGAAATTCATATATTAAAGATCTTACTAGTGCTCTTGAATCCTAGAAAAAAATGAATATACATTTTGTAATAACATGTATTTAGTACAGATAAAGATATAATATATGGGTTGTAGTTCTAATGAGTAAAAATTGGTTCTGTTAGAATCCGGGAAGAGAAGGAAACAGACCACAAGCTGACATCACAAAACCAATTCAATTTTCAAAAATAACTATGTGGTAGGTGTAATAAAAAAGGTCATTGAGAAGAGAATAATATGACTATAATACCATGTCAATTCCCTTTCCCTGATAAAGGAAAATAAGTTCATATGTTCAATGAAGAAAACTCATTCAGGTGAAAAGTGGTTTTCAAGGAATGTAAGAAAATAAAGGATTTGATGCATTATAGTTTGTATTCCTCCAAAATAAATGGTGGTGAGAAAATTATTAATAATATAAAGAAACATTAAGTTGGTACAATATTGTTTGGTAATGACTCTTCTATAGAAATCAAATAAATTTTCATAAATCACGTTGAAAATTATAAATTGAGATCAGATAATGTGCTCTATAATAAAGGACTAAAAAATATTTTTTTGGTGTTAAGAACATTTTAATTAATATCCATGAGATAAAATTAAATGAAAATAAATACATAATTAAATAATGTAATTAAATAATTGTTTCTGAAGGAAATACAATAAATGGAATCGTATTCTTGATTATAAATCCATATTTTACATTATAATTAAGCATAAAATGTTATAAATTTTAGTTTCCTAGAATACTATGGAATCATGGTAAAAGAGTACTAAAAGTGATTTTAAAACAATAAGTAGTATGATGTTTAAATCAGATAAAGATAGATCATGATTTAGGTTGTGGAATATGTCAAAAGAGAAATAGAACTATTATAACTCACAATAAAGTGAAAATTGCATCCTCAAGACCATGGGAATTTTCCCACATCGATATATGTGGACCCATGATACAAAATAATACCTAAGGTGATATTTATTTTATTAAATTTACATATTAATTCACTCAAATTAATAATTATAGCTTCATAAAGAACAAATCAAAAGCTATCAGGTTGTTCAAAATATATAGAAGATATGCTAAATAAGAGTTTGGTATGTGTATTAAAAACTGACATCAAATAATGGGATAGAATAAACAAGTGATGAATTTTAAATTTATATTAGAAAACATTTAATTAAGGATCAATATATATCACCTTATAATAAAAAATGTATTGGTGTTACAGAAAGAATGAATATAAATGTTGTATAAATTGGTAAAAAAATGCTAGATAACAATTTTGTTTCTAAAAAATCTATAGAGAAGAAGTGTAGACAATAGTTGCCACTCAGAACAGATGTATCTCGAGATATGAAGCACATGATACACCCTATGAAATATTTTACCAAAATAATCCAATAGTGAAATATTTCATGTGATTTTTTTAATGAATAGTGAAAATACTACATTTCAATTGAAAACTATCTTTTCATATAATTTATTTATATACTTAGATTGTAATTTTAATTGGGTTTAAAGTGTAATTGTATTATATTTTTATTATTTAATATATTTTTGTTCATTTTTAATAATTTCACTTTTAAATTGGACATAAACACTTTTCAATATTTTGATAGTTATTACTTTTTAAAAACACGTTTTTTGGTTTTGACAACATGTATTAATTTTAAATTAATTTCTTCTACTTATGTGTTTTGAATTTGGAAAAATGGAATCGATAATTGGAATCATAAGGTCCAAATTATGTAAATAGGTCCCTTTTTTTAGACATTATGAATAGTAACTTACAGTATTTATTTTATTTACGGTGGTTAAAGAGAAAGTCTAGTAAATAAGGGAAAAAAATTATATTATAATAATATAAAACTACACTAAAACATGTCCTAAACCTATTTAATGAGATATTTCTTACCAAGGTCATCATTGTGTCTATTTTTGTACCCAATGGATCCACTATGATGTGATAATGACATGTTATATTAATTAATTTAAGTTAAATAGAAATATATCATAAACATGTATCTTTTACTAAAACAATTTTTATATTGGACTATATAAGTGATCTATTAGAATAGAAATAGTAATTAGAAATATAAAACTAGTACCTATTTCATTATATTTTATTTATAATTTTTATACATTATGTAAATAAATTTAATTACGACACAATGATGATGCAATGATTGATTCAGTAATAAAGAATTTAAATAAATGATATTATAAATGTTTAAATAAATTTATTTCATTATTTTTATTCCATAAAGGAATTTTATGGTTTCTATTGACATATTATCATTGAGTTAGTTACTTTTATTCGAAGGGAAAATGTATTTATGACTTTTAAAAAAATTAATTACATTATAGTGTCAAAATTGGCATAAATGAGTTTTTAAAACAAATAATATTTTATTAAATGATATAATATCCCTAAAAATATAAGATTCATTAAAATTAATTATACAATGTCACTAGTATCATTAATGATCCCCTTTTTTCTGGTCATTTTATAGTAAATATAGTCACCAAATATTATGAAAATTTAAGAAGACACGGTAAGAGTTAATGTGTTTAACTAAGGGTTAAACCAAAAAGATAAGGTTAATTATGTGTCCTAAACTTTTATAAAACTTATTTGTTGAGAGTATTTAGACCCAAAATAATATTATATTTTAAATATATGACTTTTTGATCATTTCAAAGTGAAAATAAATGTTTAATAAAATAATATTTCAATATTTTCCTTAAGTGCCCCTCCTCCCTCTTATAAAAGGACACCACATCTACCCAATTACTCACATCTCTAAAGACCCTTGTATCATCCAAATTCTAATAAACTAATCTCCCTACATCCATCCCTTCCTCCAATAATCCTTATATTTGGAGTAATGAATTTCAAGAAATCAATTAGGCTAAAATCAAAAGAAGTTACCCAATTTAGAGGTAACAATTTCCCTCAAGTTCTTTTCCTTTATTTTTCTTATCCACTCCCTATTCTCTTATTATTCATTAATTAATAAAACCAGTATCATAAATATACTAGGATGTTTTTATGAGATGTATTTTCACTATACATACTCACACCTCCATCTAATGGATACAAACATACTGTTTCGGTGTACGACAAACTAATGCCTCAGGAAATGATGATTGTTCAATTTTCCCCTACCACATATCATGATGGCCATTATGATGGAAATGTATTTATATATGATATATATTATATTTTTATTTCCTATATGGTTCATTAGTTTTTATTTAAAACATACCTTTATGATTTCCATGATGTGTAAATATGATAGTTTCATTTGAGAAAGTGCGGACTACCGCCCCCTGAAAATGATATGAATCGTTCATTCCATATGTGGAACGTATAAAGGATGTTGTTAATGAAATTATGTAACATATATAACGTATTTTATTATAATTTAATTATAATATACCTATGTATCATTTTTTTATTCATTAATAAATGAAAGTAGCATTCATACGTACGTACGACCTACTGTCTCTGTGAACAGTACATTTCATTTATTATATCCAAATGTAATGGAATATTATAAATACATATATATATTGGTTGTATATGATATTTAAATCATGAATACTATTTTAAGGATAATTTATTTCTGACCACATGGAAAACCTGTAATTACAATAATTTCATTTTTGACAAAATACCGAATATCAACAAAACGACTGCCATTAACAAAACAAATTACATCTTTTTTTATAAAGTGGTATTATGTGATATAAAAAGAATAATAAAATTGAAAAGGTTCTGAAGAAAATAGAAATTTACTAAAGTTTATTATCCAGGATGAACAAGGAACATACGTGAGGAGTCAGACTCATGATATGGGACTTCGTCTCAGTCCCCTTTCATTGTGGCATATCATAATAATACACACCACAATATTTTAAACAGTTTATAATAAAACCCTTTGGATTTTAATTTCATTTAAAGGAAATATTTTTATACAAATAATTTTACTGAATGACAAATGGAATGTTTTTAATGTATGCGGTGACAACGACCTCTCTGCCACCATAGTCATTATTTGATATTTTTCTTCCTCTATAAGCCATAATGTTTTTAAAATGAAAACTAATAAATTATTACATTTTTTTGTTGTTATGGTATTGAAAATTGTTTCTGAAATGGATTGAGTATTTCAATATCATGAAATTACTTCATGTGATTTAAAATGAAATTTTATTTGTGAAATGATGATATTTTCAATATTTTATGTGTTATGATTATAGTATAGTACATGGACATTTGAATGGTGGTTATGTGATAAACCAATCATGAGTGGTAATGTTATAAACCAAATTATGGGGGGTTAAATGATAAACAAAGGATGGGTGGTTACGTTATAACCACCAATGAATTGGGTATGGAAGTCAGTCGTATGGTTATTCTAATTAGTTATATGTGTGGAAGTCGAATGTATGGTTATTCTATTTAAGTATGTTTATGTACCATGTCCCATTTATATGATATATGTTTCTTTCTATGTGATCTATAGAAAACTTTTGGTTAAAAAATGTGTATAAAATAAGCTTATATTTAGTGAAGTGTTTTTGCTACTTCTTAAAGGTGAAAATTATTACTTTATGATAAAGTATTCATGGTTTTCATGTTATCCAATGACTAATAGTTTTATTTCATTATGTAACTCCTATTTTGATTTGTTATGCTCATCCCATGTTTTGAAAAGATTTTTCGCATTACATAAAGAGGAATAGATTCAAGGATGGGATTAAGGAAAAATTATGCTTTAAAACATGACACGATCTCATGTTTCTTTTTAAAGTGTTGATGTTTTATGAAAAAGATGGATAACAAGTAGAAGTGTATACTTTTAATATTCTAGATGTTATTTATACGTTATGAACTAATTATCTAAATCTCTAAACCTAAAAATATCCTCAATGGTAATTAAATTCAAATTATTGGCTTATCTCAATATTAATTAATGTTTAAGGACATGGCCTTATAGTTGGTATCAATGGTTGGTTGAGAGAACTTTAGGAGTTAGAATATTGTTAATAGAATATCCATAAGTTATTTTTTCTATATGGTTAAATTTAAATAATATATCATTTTATGATTACCATATTACTTCATCTAATATATGTTTGTTCAGAATGGTTTTCTGAAGAGGAAATAGGGCAGTTATGTTGGGAGGGCATACAGAAGGAAATAAACCTCCAAATAAACATTCTGAGATGGTCAGAATTGGAACTGAATAGTTTTTTTGTAGTTTTGGATCATTTGAATTAGGTTATAAATGGTTGTGGTGTCCATTCACAAGATTAACTACACCAACCTCGAAGGTATATATCGATCATAGAGCATTTAATGAGGCAATGTTCCCCATAATTCATAGGATTATCTCACCCTGTGTAAGCTGATGGGTGGGTTAAGGCAACAAATTTCTTTATATAATGGTTTCTTCAGAAAATCAATAGGATATTATTGTTTTTTATTGTTTAGTAGGTGAAACTAATTAGTGCTGGTAAATGATTAAAAATATCTGACGAAGAAAAGAGATTGAATCCATCTAATAGGATGAATTTAATAATATCTTCCTTGGGAAATATGTTCCTAAAGATATTCGACTTAGGATGGAAAAGAAATTCGAGGAATTGAGACAAAAGTAGGATGATTTTGTGGCTTCATATGAATAAAATTTCACTTGTTTGTCAAGGTAGATCCCAAATATTATCAGGGATTTTGATTGTATGGTTAATTGTTTTTACTTAGGATTGAAGCTGAAAAATTGAAGGTTGTCAGCTTATCGTCAGTTCAAAATCTATTATAAAATTGTTTGATGTGATGAGAAGGTAGAAATGTAGTTTTTTGATGACCATGTATTCCATGAGATCAAATAAAAGAAGCTATCTAGTTGGTAGAAAATGGGAAAGAATTTATCATAGACGCTTGGAGGTAAGAAAACCAAATTTCCAACATGTGAGAAGTGTGGTAAAAAGAATCATGGGGAATGTATCTCAAAGTCTAGGAGGTGATTCTGATGTGGTAAGACTGGTCATATTGCTCATAACATTATGAAAGATGATCATGAATGAAATGGAAAACCAATGGTAAGATGATTTAGTGGCAATTAGTTAGGACATTATATCAATGTGTGTCCAAAGTTGATTACACACAGTGGAAACCAACATGTTCAAAATCAGAAGGGCATGAAAAAATCATTTGCAAATACTACTATTGACGTGGGACGATCAAATGAATTGGTGACAGGTTTGTTACAAATTTCAAAAAATATATACCAATACTCTATTTCACTGTGGATCTTCAAATTCTCTCATTTCTAAGATAATTTCAAGTAATTTGGATTTAAAACCTCATGAATGTTATATAGAAGTTTTGTTAAAATCTTTGGGTGTATATATTAAAGAAACCAAGATTTATTAGAGTCTTCCTATTATCATTAGCGGGATATTCGTTCCTACAAATCTTGTTGAACTTTGCACAATTAAATTTGATATCATTTTGGCAATGGATTGGATTTTGGTTTATCATGCTAAAATAGAATTTAAATCCAAGAAATATTTATTTAATGATTTCACAACTTCGATAATATATCAGGAAGATGAAAGATTTATAAAAGAGGGAAGTGAAATTTATCTAGATCATGTTGTTAAAAAGAAATAAATAGTTTTGATTGGTACCATTCGAGTTGTGAATGAAGTCACAAAGGTTTTTCATCATGAATTGTGTATTATTGTTCCCAATCAGGATGTGGAATTTAATATTGAATTAGTACCTTATAAAAAATCAATTTCTAAACCCCCTTATTGAATGGATAATGTAGAACTAGTAGAATTAAAAAATAGGTTGCAAGATTTACATGATAAAATGTTTCATTCAACCTAGGATTTCACCATGGGATGCTCTAGTTTTATTTGTGAATAGAAAATTTGGTTTTATAGGACTATGAATTGATTATAGAGCCTTGAATAACATCACTATTAAGAACAAATATCTTTTAACTCATATCGATGATTTGTTTGATCAGCTCCAGGGAGGGAAGTATTTTTTGAAGTTTGATTTGAGGTCCGGGTACTATTAGCTGAAGGTGAGGGAGGATGATATTCCAAAGATATATTTCAGAATGAGATATAGGAATTATGAGTTTGTAGTTATGCCCTTTGGGTTATCTAAAGCACATTCTATATTTATGGATCCCATAAATGGAGTTTTTCATCAGTTTCTGGATCCGTTTTTTGTTGTTTTTATAGATAATATCTTAGTATATTCTTAAAGATGAGTGTAACATGAAAGTCACATAATGATTGTTTTGAAAACATTAAAATAAAAGAAACTATATTGAATGTTTAGTAAGAGTGAATTTTAGTTGAATTTTTTTTTATTCTTTGGTCATATTATTTATAAATTTGGAATAAATGTAGACCCTTCTAAAACAAAAGTTGTTGAAGAATGGCCAAGACCTACCAATATCATAGATATTAGTAGTTTTCTTGGATTAGTAGGTTATTTCCAAAGGTTTTTTTGAAATAGTTTCTCAGTTATCTAGCCCACTATCTAAAATAACACATAAGGGAGTTAAGTTCATTTGAACAAAATAATTTGATGATTGGATTTAGTAACTGAAAAAAAGATTGTAAAACCTCCAATTTTGGCCTTTCTTTATAGGAATGGTGAATCTGTTATCTTCAATGATGCATCATTGATAGGACATGGTTTTAATTATGCTTTACATAAATTGAAAACACATGAGATAAATTACCCTACACATGCTTTGGAATTAACTGTTGATGTTTTTTAATTAAAAATTTTGACGCATCATTTGTATGGCATAAATTGTAAAATATATACTTATCAAAAAAGCTGGAAGTTTATATTCAATAAGAATGAATTAAACATGAGATATAGGAGATTTATAGAATTAATAAAGGATTATGATTTCATGATCCACTACGATCTGAGAAAGGAAATTAATTTGATTGATTCTTTTAGTCGAAAGAGTAATGCTATGTTAACCATGCTACGTTTGGAACAAGATCTTTGGTTTCTATTTTGATGAATTTTGGATTGGATTTTTTTGGTGCAGGTAATTACTTTATTTTGTTTCAGGTGGTAGTGATATGATCTTTATCAGATAGAATTAAAAATGCACATAAAGAAGATAGTGAGTTGAAGAAAAACATAGAATTGGGTCTAAAGGGTTTGTTACAGAAGATTAACATTGATAAAAATTTTGTTTTGGGGTTTCGAAATAGATTATGTGTGCCTTGTTATTCATAAATTAAGAAAGTGTTTTTATTTCAAGTTCATTGTTCTCGGTTTTCAGTTCAACCTGGCAGTACTCAGATGTATGGAGAACATTGGGAGTATTTATGGTTGGATAAAATGAATGATATATTTCTTACATTACTGTGAAGTGTTTGATTTTTCATTAGGATGATGTATAGAGGAAGTTACTGAAAGGGATTCTTTATCCTTTTCCAATGCCATATTGAAAATGGTAAAATGTTTCTATGGATTTCGTATTGGAGTTACCAAAAACATCTTGAGGTAACAAAGAAATTACGATTAATGTTCATTGATTGACTAAATCTTCTAAATTTTTTCCTATTCAAGATATTATATCTCTAGATCATTGTTCTTGATTATATATTAATTAGATTTTCAGGTTACATGGATTTACCCGCTCAATTGTACTTGATCGTGATCCCAGGTTCACTTTTAACATTTGGAAAGGCATTCATAAGTCATTGTGAACTGAGTTAAATTTCAGTAAAGATTTTCATCCTCAATCAGATGTTTAGTTAGGATGATCAATTTTGGCCTTGGAATATATGATACTTTCTTGATAAATGTATTAACAGGGAAGTTGTGATCAACATATTTCTTTAGTTGAGTTTTTGGATAATAATAGTTTTCATTCCAGTATACAGATGGCACCATTTGTGGAATTATATAGAAAGTGGTGTCGAACAATAGCTTTTTGGGATGATGTAGGTCAAAGGAAGTTGATGGGACCATAATCAGTAGAGGATATAGAAAAAAAATTCAATTCATTCATATGTAGATGAAGATAGGTCAGAGCAGAAAGAAAAGTTATATGGATAACTGGAGGAAGGACCTTTCATTAATGGTAGGTGATCTTGTCTTTCTCAAGGTTTCTCCATGGAAATGTGTAATGTGTTTTGGTAAAATTTAAAAGACCGGTTTGAGGTTCATCAGACACTATGAAATCCTAGAGTATGTTTGATCAATTTTCAATAGGGTAGATTTTCCTCCATGTTTATCCTATGTACACAATTTTTAATTTTTATGTTTCGATGTTGATAAAGTACATACCGGATCCATCTCAAGTTTTGAGTCCAGAGGTTGTTCAGTTGGAAGAGAATCATTCTTATGTGGAACATCCAGTACAGATTCTTGACCACAGAGTGAAAGTAATTCAGAATATGGTCATTCAGTAGGTAAAGGTTTTTTGGAAAAACCATATGGTTGAAGAGGAAATGTGGTAATATGAAAATTATATGAGGGATAAATACCCTCACTTATTTGATAAGTAAATAAAATTATAGGGAAGCAATTTCTAAATGGGGGTAATGATGTAGCATGTCATGTTTTTATAGAATAACAACTTTTCAAATCTATTAGTATTTACAATGAATATATTAATTTTACATTAAAGAGGACAATTTATTTGATAGTGTACTCGAAACACAACAACATGTTTCTCCAAAATCTTATGTTGAACACAATGTTGAGTTATACCAAAAAAATAATATAATAGTATTTTAATTTTAAATAGTAGTTAACGCATAGCCATTGTAATAGAGAGAATGAACATAAATAACTTCAATAGTATTATATATGATTTTTAAATGTCATTAATTATATCCATTAAATTTTAGAAGTGTAAAATGAGAATGAATACAACATTATGCATAAAATACTCAAATATTTTTACAAAGGCCGTTTTACCACCTCTTGATGGAGAAACATTTTCAAATATTTTTTTTCTATTTTATATGTTTTATTTGACAAAATAAATTTCTTCTTTATAATAGAAACATGAAAATTTACTTTTGTTGAAATTTTGGTATTTTTTTGATTAAGTTCAGTTTTTTATGAATAGTAACAGGTACTACATTTTAATTAAAACCCAAGTTTTCATCTAATTTATTTATATAGATATATTTTAATTTTAAGTGATGTTAAAGTGTACATGGATTATATTTTTATCATTTAATATATGTTTGGTCAATGGATGTAATTTCACTTTTAAATTGGATATAAACAAATGTCAATCTTTTGATTGTTATTACTTCTTAAAAACCCGTTTTTTGGATTCAACAATGAGAATTAATATTAAATTAATTTCTCCCACTTATGTGTTTTGAATTTAGAAAAAGGGATTCCATATTTATAATCATAAGGTATAAATTTTTTAAATATGCATCTTTTCTTTTTTGGAATTATGAATAGTAACATCAGTAATTATTTTATTTACCATGGTTAAAGGGTAAATCTGGTAAATTAGGGTAAAAAATAATATTATAATAATATAAATATACCTTAAAACATGTCTAAATCATATTTTATGAGATATTTCGGACCAATGTAATCATTTGGTCGAGTTTGGGACCCCATGTATCCACTTAGGAGTGATAATGCCATTCTATATTAATTAATTTAATGTAAAGAGAAATATAACAATAACCTGTATCCCTTACTACAAAATTTTTTATATTGGGTAATATAAGTGATATTTCATACTGTAAATAGTAATTATAAATATAAAAATCTTTCCATTATCATGATGTTTTATTTATAATTTTTAGACATTAAATAAATAAATTTAATTATGACATAATGTGATGCAGTGATTGCTTCATTAATAATGGATTCAATTAAATTATATTATAAAATTTCAAATAAATTTAATAAGGTTATTTTAATTCCATCCAAGAATTTTATAGATGATATTGACATATTAACTTTGAGTTAATTCATTTTTTAAAATGAATCAAGTTGTTTTGAGTTTAAGAAAACAATTATCTTTATCATGTAATAATTGACATAAATGAGTTTAAAAAAATACTATTTTATAAAATGATATAATAGTACTAAAAAATAATATTCAGAAAAATGACTTATATAATGTTAAAATTTTCATTAATGATCTACTTATGGTTATATTTGTATTTTATTGTAAATACAGTTACCATGTACTATGAAATTTCTAGAAGACATGCTAATAGTTAATGTTTTTAACTAAGGGTTAAAGCTAAAATATAAGGTTACTTTTTGTTACGTAAATATGTCTAAAACATATTCATCTAGAATTTTTCTACCCAAAATAATCTTATCATTGAAATAAATTACATCGTGACCATTTGAAACCGAATATAAATTTATAATAAAATAATATTTCATTATATTCCTTAAGTGTCCCACCTTCATATTGTAAAAGGCCACAACCTCTACCCACGTACTCACACCTCTCAAACCCCTTGGATCATCAAAATTCTTCTTAAATAGTCTCATAACATACATACATTCCTCCAAGAATCGTTACATTAGTAAGAAAGAAATTCAAGGAATCCTTTAGGCTAAAATCCAATGATGTAACCTGATTTATAGGCAATGTCTACTCTCATGTTCCATTCCATTATTTTCCTTCTCCAATCCATATTACCATTTTATTCTTTTATAACATAACAAAAATAGTATAATAAATAGTCTAGGATGTTTTTATGAGAATTATTTGAACTACACATACACACACCTCCCTCTAATGGATATTGCAGGGAAAAAATCCCTCAAGGAATCATTGAATCATTTTTGAGGTGATTGTGTTTGATGACAAAGTGGACATATGAGTGGTGATTGTTGAAAAAGTAAAACAATGACATACTAATTTGTTGAAAAAGAGGATATCATGATGGAATGTCGATTTCAAGAGATGAGGTCAACGATCCATGTTTGATTCAAGAACATCAACAAATGGAATGGATGATCTGGAGGCGGTACAAATAGAACAGATAAAGGGTGACGCCATTTTCCAGTGTTTGCGAAATTTTTGGGCCTGAAAATCGACAAATGAAGAAAAGTGTTTTTGGCAAAGGGACTTGCGCACCGAGGACTTGGAGTATAGGAAACTTGCGCACCATATGTTTTTCAATATCAGAAGATCAAAATATGGAAAAGGAAACAAGTTCGCGCAAGTTTGGGAGTTGGTCGCGCAAGTGTCTAGAAGGACAGAAGACTTGCGCGCCGAGACTGCGTCGCGGAGGTGACTTGCACGCCGTCGCGTAGGGTGGTCAATTTGCCTATAAATACTGGACCACCCCTCTTCATTCTTCACCGGAGTTGAACACTTTGAGAAATCAGAGCTCCCGTCGCGCAGGTGTGGTGGTCGCGCAAGTGGTGTGTGTGGTCGCGCAGGTGGGACTTGCGCGCCAGGGTGATAGTTGTGCGCCAGTGTTTGAAGCTGCGCTCCAGTGTGGAGTTGTGTGCCAATATTGGATTGGGCGTAAAAGGAAGTGAGTCGTACAGGTTTGGAGTTGAGGAAGTTTGAGTCACGCAAGTGTCTGAGGAGGACTTTCACACCCGTTGTGACTTGCGCACCGATACTTGCGTGTCGATATTGACTTTCATGCCAAGTAAGGGTTATTTCCAGCAGTGATTTTTGAGCTGCGTGGAAACTGGAAGTTTTCCCGATTCCTTCGTTGCAAAGAGATATTCATCTACGGGTGAAAATTGGGCTTCAACAGAGCATCTACACACAGATGAAGATGCCTTCCTTCATGCAAATGAAGATACCTACAGGTCTATAAACTGTGAGTGGATTCCTTCCAAGAGTAGTGAGAAAAGGAAGTGAAAGAAGGTGATCCTCTCCACAGGCAGTGATCCAGAGAGAGAGAAATAGGTAGTGACACTTGGGGAAGCAATAACCGGACCCTAAACATTGTAAAGGCAGTGATCATGGGCATAGAAGTGATCTAGCCCGAAAATTGTAATCCAAAGCTATTGAAGTTTAGTGGAATTGGTACGACCGACAACTTGTCAGCGTATGCTCCTTGGACGTAGCCCTTTGCGGTGAACCAAGTGAAATTGCGGTGTCCTGTGCGTTCTTTACTTTCTGTTTACTTTGTGCAACAGGAAAGATAGAGAAGAGTGTTTTTCTTAACATTGGAAGAAGATCAGAACGGGCGTTAATTTTAAATTAGTCATACCCTGATTCACCACCCCCCTCTCAGGGTATTCAGCCTTGTGGACCTAACAATTGGTATCAGAGGAAGGGGTTGATATTAGTTCTTCTCTCAATGGAGGTCACTAATCATATAGGGATTCCGATTTTTGACGGATGTAATTTTTAGATATGGAAGAATTGAATGCAACACTCTTTCCGAACTTTGGGAATGGATGTGTTTTCAGCAGCTATATATGGTATCACAACTAATATTACTAGTGGTGATTTATCATAAGCTGAGCATAAAGAGTTGGATGTTGATTCCAAAGCAATCAATGCCATAGGGGGAGCCCTTTCCAATCCCATATATACAATGGTCATGTCATGAAAAACGTCACATGCCATGTGGGAAAATCTTTTGAATATTTATGAAGGGGATAAAAAAGTCAAAGAGGCAAAGCTGCAATTATTGTGGAACAAGTATGAAGATCTTAGATTGAACCCGAATGAGTCTGTTGATGCCTTATTTGACTGGGTAAATGATGTGGTAGAAGACATGCGGGGTCTTGGAAAAATTATCGAAGATATAAAAATTGTGAAGCGCATATTGAGAAAACATCCACCTCGGTTCAATCCGAAAGTTTCTGTTCTGGAAGATAAAGACCCAAAAGAACTGACATTGGATAACCTGCACATCACTCTTGTTGTATATGAAATGAGAAACGATGATAACGAGACTATGGAAAATGGGAAATCCAAAGAGGTGGCGTTCAAGGCAATGAAGAAACTCATCATTGAAGATTCTAATGAAGAAGAAGAGACAAATGAGGTGATGTCATTATTTTCTTCAAATCTACAAAGAGGAAGAGGAATGTTTAAAGGTAAACATCCACTAGCATGCTTTCAATGTGGATAGGTTGGTCATCTTGTGGGAATATTCCCCAAGAAATTTCAAGATAACGATGATGATGATGATGAATTTGAAAGTCCCAAGAAGATGACTTCAGTGTTTGTGAAAGGGAAGAAGCAATTCAAGAGAAATTTCTTCAAGAAAAAGAATCTTCTTTCACAAGAATTTGAATGTTCAGATGAGTCTGAGGATGAAGAGGTTGAGGAAATAGAAAATTGCAGAGATCATTGGGTAAATGCCTTGGTGGCGATTGTTGGTAGTTCTCAAAAAAATGAAGAAGATGACGCTGATGAAGAAGAAGAAATTGAAGGGAGAGTTGATATGGAAGCCGAATTGGAAGCAGCTCTTGAGGAGATAGACGTTTGGAGAGACAAAACGAAGAAAACCAATAAAGTGGTTCATGGTGCCAAACTTTATATGCAACAAAAGGATGAAGAAAAGTCTGAGCTGTTAGAAGAAATTGATAGACTAAAATCCTCAACACCAGAGAGCTCAGAAAATATTGTTGAGTATAAGCTTAAAATTGAGGAACAAAAGAAGGGAATTGATTGTTTGACTAACACAAGAAAGGAGAAGGTCAGATGTATCAAAGAGAATGAAGAAGAACTGTTCAGTCTTCGACAAAAAATTAAGGATCAAGAAAAACTCTTGACCGCCAATGTGATATCATAAAAGTAGGCCATTCAGAAGAAAGAGAAGATGAAAGAGGAGCCTAGAAGTTCAGCAGATTCAGCAGGGAAGAAGCAGCAATTGAGCTCAGATGTTAAGGCCGTTTCAGGGCTAACCAGGAACAAAAATCTGTGACAATTGTAGTCAGACCGCAAGCAACCGTCCCGAAATTTAAGGTTGATTTGGGCACAAAACAGAATCAGAATATTCAGAGATCCCAAAGGGAAAATCGTAGTGCTGAAGTATCACGAAGGAATGAATCCTATATCAGATGTTATTGCTGTGGGAAAATGGGACATTCATAGTATTTGTGTTCCATAGCCAATAGATATAGAAGGGAACATGAACAGATATGGCAACCAAACAGAGAATGGTTTTCCAGAACATATTTTGAAGGACACTATTTTTGGTGAGGAGGATTTGAACACATGGATAGGTACTACACTTCGACCATTCAGAGAAATGTTCCAAAGAATAATCAAAATGTTATCAAGCAACAGTTCAATAAACTGACGGGTGATTTTAAAATTCAGAATAGATTTGCGTCTTTGCAAGATGAGGCTGGTCTATCATACTCTGAGAAAGAACAGAAGTCTCAATCCATGCCGAGTGTGAAAGAAAATGTATGGACCAAGAAGAAGAAAAATGAGAAGGCCTTGGTGGCGGAGATTTCCATTAAAGCATCAGATCGATCTGGTGTTTGGATCCTCCACAGTGGTTGCACATCCCACATGACGGGTAATAAGGATCTTGTTACATGCATCAAATACGACAAAGAAGGAGTTGTCAAATTTGGAAATGATGAAGGACAGAAGATTGTTGGCTCAAGGAAAGCCAAGTTTGGGGGCAAAGAGACGATACGTGTTGATGTCTTGGTAGTAGAGGGTCTTAGTCATAACTTACTCAGTGTCAGTCAACTATGTGACTCTGGGCACTCTATCTGATTTACCAAGAAGATGTGTGTTGTGAAAGGAAAATATGGAGAAACTGTTCTGCATGGAAAAAGGTCAAAGGGAAATCTCTACCTTGTATGTGGGGAAGAAGATACATGTCTTTTATCCAGAGAGGAAGAAAACCAGTTGTGGCATAAGCAACTTGGTCATCTATGCCAACCATCTATGGAATATCTCGTAAAGTGTGATGCTGCTAGAGACCTTCCCAAACTATCACCTGATCGCACTCATACGTGTTATGCTTGCCAACAAGGGAAGATCATCAGAAATACATACATGCCAAAGGAACAGAAATCAACTAGAGTGATGGAACTGGTTCATGCTGATGTATGTGGACCTATCTCACCACGAGCTATAAATGGGAAAAGGTACTATCTTCTTTTCATTGATGATTACAGCAGAATGGCCTGAGTATTTTTCATTACCCATAAGACAGAGGTGTTTAGTTGCATAAAACAGTACAGGAGGGAATCAGAAAGGATGCTTGGGCAGAAAATTTTGAAGTTCCGTACAGCCAACGATACAGAATTCACAAACAGTCAAGTGGAAGAGTATCTCGAGAAACATGGGATAAGGCATCAAGTTTCATCAGTAAGAACTCCCCAAAAGAATGGTTTGGTTGAAAGGAGAAATCAGATCATCAACAACATGACCAGAACGATTCTTATTGACAAAGATCTACCAGAGAAATTTTGGAAGGAAGCAGTGCTGACAATAGTCTATGTTTCAAACAGGTCTATATTGTATCCGAAGAAAGGGAAGACTCCGTATGAACTGTGGTATGGAAAGAAGCCAACGTTGAAATACTTTCGAATATTTGGAATTAAGTGTTTCATTTTCAACAAAGAAAATCATAGGAAGCTTGAGGCACGTGGAGATGAGGGGATATTCCTTGGATACTCAGGGAAAAGCAAAGCGTATAAATGCTTCAACAAAAGGCTGGGAAAAATTGTTTAGAGCAATGATGTCACTATAGTTGAAAATGAACAGAATACTCAATGACCCAGTGAACAGTTCTGGGATGAAAGTGATGATGAAGTAAGCAACACAGGGGGAGCAGAAGTGGCAGAGGCTGACTCAGAAGAAGATACTGATAATGAAAAAGAATGTGTAAAGTCTGTGTCTACAAGGAAGCCAAAGAGTCGAGCTGAAATTGATAGGAAGAATATCATTGGTGATCAGACAGCTCCAGTTCAGACTTGAAGAATGAAATCATTACATCAAACATCATTTTTGTCTCAGGTGGATCCGAAATGTTTCTCTGATGCAGCTGAAGATGAAAACTGGGTTCAGGTTATGAATGAAGAGATTGATCAGATCGAGAAGAACCAAACATGGTAGATTGTATCGAGGCCAGTAGATAAGAATTTCATCGGGACTAAATGGTTATATCACAACAATATGGATGAAGATGGAACGGTGATTCAGAACAATGCACGAGTAGTATGCAAGGGGTACTCCCAGATCGAGGGAATAGATGTAGATGAGACATTTTCACCGGTTGTAAGGCTGGAGACAATAAAATTATTTTTTTCCATAGTAGGGCAAAGAAAGTTCAAAGTGTTCCAGATGGATGTCAAATCCGCATTCTTGAATGGGGTTATGGAAGAAGAGGTTTACATTGAGCAGCCAGATGGTTTTCTCATTCATGAGGATGAGAACAACGTTTGTAGGCTGAAGAAGGCATTGTATGGGCTGAAACAAGCACCAAGATCATGGTACTCAAGGCTTGATCAGTACTTGAAGAAGCTTGGTTTTTAGTGAGGAGGAGTTGATTACAATCTCTATTTCAGTAATGACAGTAATCAAAGGATGATGGTGCAGGTTTATGTCGATGAAATAATATTTGGTAGATCAGATGATGCTCAGTGCAGACCGTTTTCAGAATTCATGAAAAATGAGTTTGAAATGTCAATGATTGGAGAGCTAATGTTTTTCCTTGGTCTACAGGTGACACAAGGAAGGAATGGAACATTCATTTCTCAATCTAAATATGCCAAGGGGGTCCTGAGAAGGTTTGGAATGGAAAATTCCAGGTAGATGAAGACTCTGGTTGCTACCCAGATGAAATTATCAAAAGATGAGGATGGAAAGACAGTTAATATCATAGAATATAGGAAAATCATTGGAAGTCTGTTGTACTTAACCGCAACAAGGCCTGATATTGTTTTCGCCACATGCAAAGCAGTGAGATATCAGAGTAATCCCAAGGAAAGCCACATGTATGCAGTTGTTGGCGCCAAAAATACGTCCCAAAAGAAAGGAAGGAAAAAGACCGCTGGCGGGCTGCCTCGCGAAGCACGGCCACGAAGCCCAGCCGCGATGCCCCGCCACGAAGCACCAACGCGAAGCACCCCGACCCTCGCGGCCTCGCGAAGCTCTGGAGGCGGTAATGCTCCGCGAACCCATTAGACGTTCGCGAGCCGCCACGAAGCTCCTGAGGCGGTAATCCTCCGCGAACCCATTTGACATTCGCGAGCCGCCGCGAAGCTCCAGAGGCGGTAATTCTCTGCGGACGACATTGACATTCGCGAGCGCGCCGCGAAGCACCGGAGGCGGCGCGCGAGCCCTGCTTCGCGGCACCCCTTCCCTATAAATACTGGACTCCCCCTGAGTCCCGAAGATGGACAATCCGACCTTTCGGCTTCTCCTCTCCCAAATCGCGAAGCACTCTTTGCCTCGGGAATCATGAGCTCCGCGAGGTATTTCTACTTCGCGAGACGACTCTACTTTGTCTCGTTTTGAGCCCCTCTTCCGAGAGGGATGCCCTTCGCGAAGCTCAAGGGCGTTCGCAAAAGAAGGGGATTCCAAAGGGAACCCGGGCAGCCGCGGAGCGTTTATGCTTCGCGAAACACCCAACCCATGCTAGTGATCCCTATGCCAAGGCAAGATCACTATGAATCGCGAAGCGCACTGCTCCGCAGTACCCTGCTTCGCGAGGCACCCCTTCCTCGTGAGGCAGTGCTCCGCGAACACTGTTCCACTTCGCAAAGCACCTTCCACTCACCCCTACGCCCCATGCTAAGGCCAAGGCACTCCACTTCGCAAAGCATACTCCTCTGCTTAGCGATTCCCCTTCCCGTGCGGCCCTCCAGGTTTGAACGATGTGATTTCAAAGTCCCATGGACAATACCACCCATAGCGTTGCTTCGCCTAATGCTTCTTCGCATAGGCACGCTAACGGCTATTGCTTCTTCGCATAGCCACGCTAATGTGGACCCCTCAATGGTTCGTCCCACGACCCCCCTTTACCATGGCCTTACCAGTACCTTCCCTTCCCCAAGGACCAGAGGGTACTGGTTATGTAAGTCCTAGGGGTGTGGGGTGAACCCACTTCGTCCGAGATGCAGGACGTTAAACTGCCAAGCACCACGTCCACAACACATGACGTTAAACTGTGACCCAACCTCGTCTCCCTCACCAAGGGTCCCCCCAGCTCGAACATTCTTTACACCACTCGTCTCCACGGGAATGGAACTCTTCCGCACATGGAATGAGATCCTCCTCGTCGGAGTGGCGTATGTTCGCAGGGGAAGGGCTGCCTCAGAGCGTAAGCCCCCAACCTTTGGTATGGATGATTGCACCCGTGCATCTCCGTACTTCCCCACTACCAAGGTCGGTAGAGGACGTGATAGGGAACGAGGCACCTCCCTATGGGCCTCCATCCTGAAGTAAGTCCCAACACCATGGGCCGCTCAACGCGTAAGCCCCTTTTCGCTTCTCACGGACGCACCCTTCGCGACGTGATCGTCAGGTCCTTGCAACCTCTTGTTTCTCACACCGAGCATGACTCACGTGGGCTTAGAGCGAGCACCGACCCTGACCCATCTCTTGAACTACGAGTTCTTTGATCCATGTCAAGGCATGGTACGTAGGAAGCCTCTATGAGGTTCAAGCCCACCGCCCATTGGACCAAGGTCCACTTTCACTTCGGTTCACCGACAAACCCATCTCTT
Source organism: Viscum album (assembly GCA_963277665.1). Classification (NCBI taxonomy): domain Eukaryota; kingdom Viridiplantae; phylum Streptophyta; class Magnoliopsida; order Santalales; family Viscaceae; genus Viscum; species Viscum album. The sequence goes on along the minus strand of OY728139.1, from coordinate 678,845,792 downwards.
GAACTACGAGGTCTTTGATCCATGTCAAGGCATGGTACGTAGGAAGCCTCTATGAGGTTCAAGCCCGCCCGTCTTTCACGTCAGGTTTCACCCCGTCTAGCACGACGTTAAACTGCACTCCGGTCCAGTGGTAAGCCATTGCGACCCACCCATTCTTCCGAACTACGAGGACTTTGATCCATGTCAAGGCATGGTACGTAGGAAGCCTCTATGAGGTTCAAGCCCACCCATCATCCATTCACGTCAGGTCCCATTCTAGTCCAGTGGTAAGCCATTGTGACCCATCCCACTTGAACTACGAGGACTTTGATCCATGTCAAGACATGGTACATAGGAATCCTCCACGAGGTTCAAGCCCACCCGTCATTTCACGTCGGGTCTCGCCCCAGTCCAGCATGACGTTAAACTGCATTCTGGTCCAATGGTAAGCTGTTGCGACCCTTTCCCACCTGAACTACGAGGTCTTTGATCCATGTCAAGGCATGGTACGTAGGAAGCCTCCAGAAGGTTCAAGCCACATTGCTCGGTCGTTCATTCACGTCGAGTTTCACCCACGTCCAGCACGACGTTAAACTGTAATTCCCGTCTGACGACAATCCATTGTGACCACCCCAAACTACGAGGTCTTTGATCCATGTAAAGGAATGGTACGTAGGAATCCTCCCAGAGGTTCAAGCCCAACTCCCATCGGACCAAGGTCCCTCACTTACGTCGGTTCGCCGACACCCACCGCCTGTCGTTTATTCGCGTTAGGGTTCACTATCGTCCCGCATGACATTAAACTGTATTCCCTGAACTACGAGGTCTTTGATCCATGTCAAGGCATGGTACATAGGAAACCTTCACAAGGTTCAAGCCCACCATCAGTGGACCCACGGGTCTACTTTCACATCGGTACGCTGACGATGCCCATCGGACCAAGGTCCACCTTCAAGTCAGTACGCTGACAATGCTCATCGGACCAAGGTCCACCTTCACGTTGGTTCACCGACGACGTTCATCGGGCCAAGGTCCACTTTCACGTCGGTTTACCGGCACCAACCCGAACTACGTGGACTTTGATTCCCTACCACGGGTATACATAGGAATCCTCGTCAAGGCTCAAGCCCAACTTCACTGTCGCCCCCTGCGATGGTCCCACTTCACTCTCCTTCTACTCCATTCACCAATCGCCCATGGGCTGGCCCCGGTGTCGATATCCTTTCAAGGAGGATCCCTCAAATCCAATATATCCTAGCTAATGCTCTGGTTGGGCTGATCCGTCCCCGCTGGACGTTAAACTTGCGACATACCCTGTGTTGAGCACGGGAAGCTGAGGAAAACCTCAGATATGTGTCTATGACACATAATTCCCCGCGCTTGATGTGGGATGCCTCGGGCTTCCACGCCCTCGAGAAGCCTTGTGGTCAAGGATAACAGACGAACATGCTAGGTACCCCAGCATCCAGACACGCTACTGATGCCTCAATGTGACTACTCCCCTGACCGAAGGTTGCTGCCCTGACTGGACCCTTTGGAATGTCCCGAAAGAAGCAGTGTAATTAACCGGCGTCCATGGAAACATGGCACTAGGAAGAGTTTCACAAACTACGTATTAAATCTATAAGGGAGACCCGGACTAGGTGATGAGTTCTGAGGAGGGATCCGCAGGAGGAAGAACCGACATCCCATCATCCTGTTTCGATCAAGGAGCAGACGTCCCTGAATAAGGAGTGAATGCCGCCCGCCTTTGGAAAGCGGGAAAGCGGGGCAACAAGCCGCGCGTCGTCACAGACGGATGCGCGAGCCCCGGCGAAAGCGTCGGAAACAGAAATGGTGAACCCGACGTGAAATTCTTCTCCTTAATATGGAGATTAGTAGCGTTTGAGACACCAGTAGATTGACGTGTCACCGTATCCAGATATCTGGTGCCTGGTCCCGCCAAGCAAATAGCGGGCCTATCGTGAAACTCACCGAAAGTCGGGGTAGTAGAACGTGGGGCACTCCGCTCTGCAGCGTGTTGGCATGGATCCTTCTCACAGACATGGAGAATGGAAGAATGCTGGGGCACTGGCTGTCAATCCTTTTCCTCTCAGTACTGATGAGTTGATCCCTTCGTTTTCCAGGAACCAGGTTTCTATTTCAGAGATGCGGTCACCATCCGCTCCTCGCCCACGTAGGGGCAGGGGCAACACCACGACGGCCACCCCACATGGCGCCACTACCGCCACGATGGCTTCCACGTCACGGAATACGGGACGCCCACGTCCCCTTTCCCCATCAGAGGTCATCCAACAAAGGGTGATCAACAGCCTCATGCGCAGGTATGAGGAAGAAGGGGTCATCCCAACCCGGGATATGGCCCACCTGGACCTGGAGGCCTCCAGGCCCCGCCGTCAACGCCGCCCTAACAGGCCGCACATGGAGCCCCTGCTCCCCACCCCGATATTCAACTGTTTCGGGAGCCTATCCCCGGAACGCCTTGACGACTCCTCGCATTACGCTGAAGAGGCGGGCGCTATCCGGCTTAGTCCGCTCGGGGCCCCGACCTGGGGCCCCCAGGCGAGAGCTCCCGTCCGGCCGCGTCAGCGCCGCCGTCCGGCCCTGCAGGAAGAGCAGGCAGAATACGTCCCTGCACCACCTGCACCGGCCCGCCTGACCCGACGTCAGCGCTGGGCCCGGGCTGAGGACGCTCGCTCAGGCGCGTCCACATCGACAACTACAGTGGCCCGAGCCACCGCCGACGGGCATTATGAAGCCCCCGTGTACATTGAGTAGGGGCACCCATTCACCCAACTAGGATCGAGACCCCAACCGCCCCACGGGCAGGCTCGGTTGACTCTCCGGGTTTCAGGCCCAAGTGGTGATCGCCGCGAGCTAACCCGCGGTAATGCCACCCCGTACGGAGGTCCTCCCTGTACCACTACTCCGCAGAGCGTGGGCCTTCCCCGCTCCGAGTTTCGTCATGGGGGCATGCCTCGTGCTACCCCCATCCTGCTGGAAGACCTGCCCCGCAGCAATGACGCTCAGCGCGGAAACATTTCCCGCGCCCACTATACAGGGTATGGATTCCATCCTCCTGCCCCCGACCGCCAACCTGAAGGCGCCGTCCATCCGGTCCTTCTCCAACGTGGGGGCCCTCCCTATGTCCTCTCTGCAACCGGCGAAGGTCCTCCTCGCCCCAGCAACTCGAGGAGTGAAGGCCAGCCTCGCTCCACCCGCATCGACCATGGAGGTCCTCCCCATGCTCCTTCCAGTTCCAACAGAGGCCCCTCCCACATGGGTACTGTTCATGGAGGTCCTCCCCATGTACCCTTCGACATTTTCCCCGGTGCCCCTCGCACCCCGGCTATCTCGAGTGGGGCCCCTCTCCGCCACGGCACCAGCGCCGCCCCGAGGCTGCCTGATAGGGGTCAACCCTGTCCCGAAGTGCCACCCAGGGGCAGAAGAGCGGGTCGTCACCGCCACAAGAAGAATCCTGGGAAGGCCCAGGTGGAGATCAAACCTGCCCGCGTCTCCAATTCGGAACCGGAATGAGATTCAGCGATGGAACCTTCTCCCCGCTCTTCCGTATCAAGGACTGGGGCAGGACCCCGACACGTTAGCCTCGTTCTCCTAGAATTTGAGGTCCACCGGATTCCCGTCTCTCTCCGCAGGTACATCCAGGAGGAATAAATCCTGGGAATTCCGCAGGTCTCGGCCACGCAATCACCGCCTCTGTCACCAGAAGAGCCCTCTACCTCTACCAGAGATCACGTAGAGTTATTTTGGGGGCCAACGATGGTAGAGCGACGACACGACCTATCGCTGGTAGCCGCGGGTCCTGTTCCGGAAGCTGTGATTATCAGCCCGTCGTATCGTGATATCGTGGCCAGGTCACCTCACTCTTCGGTGGATGGCCCGGAATTCGGCGGCCAGTCAGCTCGTTTGCCGTATTCTCCGCCGCCGAGATTACTATCCCAAAGTTCTGCCTCGGTACCGCTTCCAGTTCCTCAGCCGCCCCCGTTTGACGAGTGAGGCAACACAGGGCCAGACCCTGAGTCCGAGCCTAGGATCTTCTAGAGTATCCTTGCGGTGGATTACTTCCCGGAGAAGTTCTGGCTGACGACGGCATTGAATTTCCGCATACCAGAGTCTATTACCCCTGAAGACGTGGGGTGCTTTTGTCGAACCCTGTGGGAGACACACTTCCGCCTCCGTTGTGAATGGGTGGTGTACCCTAGAAGTCGTGAGCACTTCGAAGAAATCGGCGAGCAATGCCGCCTGATCGATGCAGCCGCACTTCTTGTGGCCCAACACCCTGAGTCGCCAGGCCACCAGAGCACCCTTCAACGAAAATGCGTTCAGATTCTTAAAGCACTCCGCAGAATCTTCAGGAAATCCACCCCCCATGTGCAAGTCCGTGGTTGGGGACACTATGCCTCTCTCCTCTTCGACCCTATCCGACGACAGCCCGATTCGCTATGCGACATCGAGGATATGCCCTCAAGAGGGGTCGCAGTCTACATGGCCGACGTTGTGGATAAGGAATATGAGCTTGAGTTCCTTGATGGAGACTTACCACCCGAGGGCGTACCGCCACTGCTCGACCCGTCAGGGAGAGTTACCCGTCAGCATAGAAACCTGCTAGGCCTCCTCGTACCCACCGAGTCGCTGGTACTCAGTCGAAACACTGGCAAGGGTAAGGAGCACGTCAGAACAGCCAAGCACTCCGACCCGTCCGCCTCTGTGCAGAAAACAGACGAAGATCCTGAGAAGGCCACGTTACGCCAGCAGCTTGCTGAGCAGAAGAGGCTGGTTGACGAACTCTTGGCTGAACGCGCCGCAGAGCGACGACCCGACTATGGTAATCCTAGGCTGGGGCAGCAGGGGCAGGAATAATTTCCCCATGGCGAGATGCCTCTGGGCCACCCTGATCATGCTACTGCCGCAGACAGGGTGGAATCCGGAACATACGGCAAGAGGGCACGATATGTCTCGCCAAACCCCCCCGAGCGACAGGACAATCTGAAGAATCCAACCCGGGTTCCCCCAGTCGCCCCGCAGGTTGTCCAGCCAGTTGAACCACGAGTGGCCGAAGCCGTCTACCGTGTTGAAGAACCTGGAAATGTACTTGTGGTTAGGGATCCCCGTCAAGACAGGGAACCCCACCCGGAGGACCTTATTGCGGCACTCACAGCCCGCCTCGAGGTGTTGGAAACGCGGCAGGTGGCGGTCCCACCGGATGGCAAGCCTTATCCCACGTGGGTGGATGATATGCCCGCGCCTCCGGGTTTTGGGAACCCAACTTTCTCGCCTTTTAACGGGACAGGGGACCCGCCCCAGCACTTGGCTCATTTATCTTCCAGGTGTGGCCCCATGCTGGGGACCCCGGCTCAGCAAGAAGCCGCCAAACTCCGATGTTTCGTACAGACATTGGAAGGTCCGGCATTCGTCTGGTACAGCCAGCTCCCTATCGGATCGGTGACTGGTTGGGAGGATCTTCGCCGGCAGTTCTTATACCAGTTCAGCTCCACCACGGGAAAGACCAGCATTGCAGACCTTTTAAAGTGCAAGCAAAGGCCTGATGAGCAAGTCGCAGACTTCATCGCCCGGTGGAAGGGACTTACGTATTCCCTCGATATGCCACTGACTTAGGAGCAATTACTGACGATGTGTGTGGGGAACGTCAAGACAGAGCTGGTACCCTCCTTGATTACCCAAAACTACCATGGAGGGTTCAGAGATTTCTCGGACAAGGCTCAACGCCTCGAGGAAGCCCTGCAACAGGCCAGTCAGGCACGTCTGTTGACCCCTATGATCCCAGCCAGGAGGAACGCCAGGGATGAACCCGCCGCGGTGGCTCAAATAGAAGCCCCGAGGGAGCTGGAATTGCTACCGACGACACCACCTCCGCAACCCCGTAGAGGTCCTCCACCTCAAGCACAGGCTCCCGCCCAGCAGCGACCGCCTCAGAACCGACAGGTTCCCCCGCGCAACGCGCCATCGCCACCTAGGCGAGACAATCAGGCGCCGCCTCCTCGGCAGGCCCCTCCGGCCCCTCGTCAGGACCAGGCCCCCAGGGCCCCCTATCCGAAAAGAAGGTACTAGACCTATTCGTTTAACGAAAATCAGGTCCCTAGCTACTTCCAAAGTGCTCTAGAGCAAGGGATTGTGCGTCTGCCTGAGTGCAAAAGGCCGGCAGAGGCGCATCTCACCGATCACCCCAACTACTGCCCTTATCATCAGATCCTGGGGCACACCGTCAAGCGATGCTATGTGTTTAAAGACTGGATTCAGGACCAGGTCAACAACAACATAGTCAAGTTGGGCCCAACACCAGCGCAAGTGGCAGGTGTCTTTGTAGGATCAGAGATCGGTAGCGACAGTGAAGGTGAGTGGCAGCAGGTCCCTAGCCGCGGATCCCAGAAATATGACGACGAGATGGATCGAAAAACCGTCGTCTGTGCCCAGGGTATCATCCGGGCACGCCTGAAGCAGTCGGAACCTTCAGAAGAAGTAGTCGGTGCCTCCGCATCGTCTTCACAGTCGACCTCTGCCCAAAAGGGCAAGCAGCGACGACGCAAGAAGAAGCAACGTGCACCGCCATTGCCGTCGTCATCCCACACTCTCGGCGACTTTATGCCCCCCTAAATGGGGTCCCTCCCAGAATCCGCCCAGCGGTGGACGACTCCTCGAGCGATAGCCAAGGGTACGCTTCAGTTAATACCGTGGAGCTGGTAAAGCCCTATATGACTCCCGACGAGGGGGAACCCCAGGAAGACCTCCCCAACGTTTCCAGCCGACGTCAACGTCAAAGGAATCGCAATCGCGCCGGTCATCGAGGCACATTATCAGGCACCTATGGCCAAGCCGTGCACACTACCGAGACGAGGCAGCAGGCTCAGTGCAGATCTCAGCACGCGCAAACCCATCCAACACCCTCGGCTCTACCTCCACCGCCGTTCGTGCTACTGGATCGGGGGGAGCCGCCTCGTTCGTATCACAACCAGTCTTACCCGGCTACAGGTCAGCCTCCGCTATCCGATCTTAGCCCGATGACTACTCTTCAGGCTTCTACCGGTAGGCATCAAGATGTACCCAGTACTAGTTACTCGCCGGTTCAGCCAGCCGGACCCGCTGTGCATCCAAATGCCGAACGACCTCCTGTAAGCAGAGGTTCACGTTTGGCACGAAAGTACGATGTTCTGAAGCACCTGGCCGGCATCCCGGCGAGGCTCTCCATCCTTGAGGCCCTTCGCCTGTCATCTGAAATGCGCGAGGCACTCACCGAGGCCCTAAGGAGCCCCCTCCAGTTCAAGACGGAAGTAGCAGCTGCGGAAGCCTTCCATACCGAGACGATTGAAAATGCTGAATGTCAGGCGGTTATCTCATTATCCGGTGAAGATGAGGACCCTCCTATACAGGGGCACATTCGCCCACTGTATATCACTGGACACTTCAACGGTGAGGAAGTCCGCCGCTGCCTCGTTGACACAGGTTTTGGAATCAATCTAATTCCGACCCGGACGCTGCGAATGCTGGGTCTGTCCGAAGGTGATTTAACTCCCTCTGACCTCAGGATCTAGGGGTATGACAGGACAGAGCAAACCCCAGTCGGCAAGATCCGCCTGAAGACTTAGTTCAGTGGCTTAATTGCCAGCACCGAGTTCATGGTTGTTTCTCATGACACCGCCTACAACGCATTGATGGGTAGGCCATGGCTCCATCTGCATGTAGCGGTCCCCTCGTCGTATCACCTGTGCCTCAAGTACTCGCTCAACGGTCGAGTAGGTGTGCTCCAAGGAGACGCGTCCCCTTTTGCTTCTTGTGAGGCCCGCTATCTGGATGCGGGTTATTACAAAATTAAGGACAAGCAAATCATGGTAAGCGAGGATGAGCCTACCCCGATCACAAGTGATCCCTGGGCAAGAATGGATGACGCCTACATCCTCCCGATCCACCGGTTGGAGGCCATGACCCCCGACATGGGACAATGTTTCGTTGTTTCGGGTACGCAAGGAAGACATGTTCCCGTGTCCAAGAGACGGCGGAAAATCACCTCGTACTCCTACATCAACCAGGCTCAGGTGATCCCGGAATCTCCTACCCCTATACGGTACTGGGACGTCAAGCTGATGAGAACGGCGGTGCGCTATACGTGTCTCTTCCACCAGGCTGGAATTAACCGACTCAGGCCGACATGTCACTACTTCTTTGATATCATCAAACATGGCCCTTTAGGTCGAAGTCCATATGGGATAGGGTCGACTGCCTTCATTTCCATGGTCTCGATGGCAAGTGAGTCTCCTGATGTGATGACCGCTGCTGCCCGAGTTGGCACCAGCTGCCCCGTGGATCTTGATAGCCTAGAAGTATCTTCCATCTTGGGAAGTCCCCCCACGGGTGGGGAGGAAGACTTGGAGGATGATCCCCCAGCCTTCGAAGAAGGCGCCTCTACCACGGTTGATGAACTGGTACAGGTGAACCTTGGTAGCGAGGCGGATCCAAGACCCACATTGATCAGTGCATCCATGTCCCTCGAGGAGCGGCAGCAGTACATAGACTTCCTCAAACAGCACCGTGATGTGTTTTCCTGGAGTTTCGATGAGATGCCGGGGTTGGATCCCCAAGTGTCTGTCCACCGTCTGGGCCTCCCGGCAAAACATCGTGGGTTTAAGCAGCCTCCCAGGAAGATGCACCCTTCTCATGGTGCCATGGTTGAAGCCGAAGTTGATAAGCTAATCAAAGCCAACTTCGTCAAGGAGGTCCAGTACCCCAAGTGGCTTTCCAACATTGTGCCAGTCAGTAAGAAGAATGGGCAGATCAGAGTCTGTATCGACTTCCGCGATCTTAATCGCCTCTGCCCAAAGGATGACTTCCCACTCCCGGTGACGGAGCTGTTGATTGACGCCACGACCGGATTCCAAGCCCTCTCTTTCATGGATGGGTATTCCGGGTATAACCAGATCCGGATGGCCCCCGAAGACGAGGAGTCCACTGCCTTCAGGGCTCCCTAGGGTACCTTTCGCTACCAGGTAATGCCATTCGGTTTGAAGAATGCAGGTGCCACTTATCAGAGGGCCATGCATCACATATTCAAACCGATCCTCAGGACATTGGTGGAATGCTACGTGGATGACCTCGTAGTCAAGTCACATCAGCACCAGGACCATCTCAGAGACCTTGAGAAAGTGTTCGGCTTCCTCCGTTCCCGTCACCTGAAGATGAACCCGCTGAAGTGTGCCTTCAGAGTCACCTCCGGGAAGTTTCTGGGCTTTGTTGTCAGATACCGAGGTATCGAGATCGACCCGGAGAAGATCAAGGCCATCAGCCAAATGCCTCCCCCGAGCAACATTCGGGAGCTCCGAGGCCTTCAAGGCCACTTAGCCTATATACGTCGATTCATTGCGAATCTGGCCGGCAAGTGTAAGCCCTTTTCTCGGCTCATGAAAAAAGGCGTTGCCTACGAATGGGATGAGGAGTGTCGGACCGCCTTCGAGGAAATCAAGAAGTATCTACTCCAACCTCCAGTCTTGATGCCACCCATCTCCGGAAAGCTGCTGGTCCTTTACGTGACCGCCCTGGATAGATCCCTCGGTGCGCTGCTCGCCCAGAAGAACAACCAGGGTACTGAGAATAGTCTCTACTATCTCAGCCGCATGCTTCTCGATACGGAGATTTGATACTCCCCTGTCGAAAAGAGCTGTCTTACGCTCGTCTTCGCCATGCAGAAGTTCCGGCACTACCTGCAACACCACGAGGTGAAATTGATCTCTCGGGTAGATCCACTGAAGTACATCCTGAACCGCCCCATGCTGACTGGCCGACTAGCACGGTGGGAGGTGATTCTCCAGCAGTTTGATATCAGTTTTATGCCTCAGAAGTCCATTAAGGGACAGGCATTGGCAGACTTTTTAGCTGCCCATCCAACCTCCGCGAATCAATCCCTGGACCTGGACTTCCCTGATGAGACGATCCTCTCAGTCGATCATGCTGCCCCGTGTGGGAAAATGCATTTCGACGGTGCCGCCCGGAGCCCCACCGGTAGGAAGCTCAACGATCCCAAGCTCAACAGAGTGGGCCTGGGTATTGTCTTCATTACCCTGGTGCAAGCCGTCCTGCCGTACTCATTCCTGTTGTCATAAGGTTGTACGAACAACGAGGCAGAGTACCAAGCTCTCATCACTGGCCTCGAGTTGGCCCTTGAGATCCATGTTCCCCACCTACATGTGAAGGGAGATTCCGAGCTGGTAATCAAATAGGTTAATGGCGACTACGTTTTCAGGAAGCCAGAGCTTGCACCGTTGCTGGAGTACACCCTCCTCCTAATGGCCCAGTTCTCTTCTCGACCAGAGGTTACCCATGTCCCACGGTCGCAGAACGGCCAAGCATACGCCCTGGCTGGCTTAGCCGCGTCACTCGCGGAACCCGAGCAAGATGATTTGGTCATACACGTGGCCCACCGGAGAGTCATTGCCCCCGTCACCCAAGAGGACCGTGATAGCCTGCGGGTAAGTCATCTCACCGCCGGACCCTCCGTATCGGGAATCCCGGGTTCGTTGGACGCAGTGGTTGAAACCACCCCCCGACTGGAGAGCACCTTTTGTCGAGTATCTCCAAAATGGTCAGCTCCCGGACGACCAGGCCGAACGCGAGCGAATCCGACGCCGCGCGCTGCAATTTACCCTCTGGAGTAGCCCCAGCCTTGAAAAGATCCTTTATAAGCGGAGTTTCGATGGTGTCATCCTCCGTTGCATCCAAGGGGGGGGGATACCTCAAGTTATGCAAGAGGTTCACGCCGGTTCCTGTGGCGCCCATCAAGCTGGGCCGAAACTGTCCCATCAAATCCGGAGGTTGGGGTACTTTTGGCCCTCTATGATCCACGATTGTATTGGATACGCCAAGAGATGCCACGCGTTCCAAGTACACGCCAACTTCTTGCATCGGCCGCCGGAGCCCCTCCACCCCACCAAGTACTCTTGGCCATTTGCGGTATGGGGACTTGATGTAGTGGGACCGTATCCACCGGCAACAGCCCGCCAGTGCAGGTTCATCCTAACTGCTACAGATTTCTTCTCCAAGTGGGCAGAAGCAGTTCCGCTCAAAGAGGTCAAGGCCCGTTCCGTCGTTGACTTTGTGAGCTCCAACATTATCCACCGGTTTGGAGTCCCTCACGCTGTCCTCACCGATAACGGAACCAACTTCCGAGCAGCTGAATTGAAGAAATTATACGCTAAGTACAACATCCGGTCGAACCATACCTCCCACTACCACGCCCAGGCGAATGGACAGATCGAGGCGTTCAACAAGACCCTCTCTAACATTCTGCAGAAGATGGATGGTCAGAACAAGAAGAGTTGTCCGGACAAGCTCCCCAACACCCTCTGGGCTTACCGGACGACGACTCGCAACTCTACCGAGGTGACCCCATATTCCCTGGTGTATGGAGCTGAGGCCGTCCTACCCATTGAGATCTAGCTGTCGTCACTACGCACTGCAGTTTATGATCACCAGACATCAGATGAGGTAGCCGAGATCCGTCTAGCTGAATTAGAGGCACTGGACGAGAACCGGCTCTGTGCCCTGCACAATCTAGAAAGGCATCAGGACAAGATAGCGAGATCCTTTGACAAGAAGGTTCGTCTCCGCTCTTTTCTACAGGGTGACCTGGTATTGGCCCTTCGAGCGCCAATGATTCCCGGTAGGAAACCGCCCAAGTTAGAACCCAAATGGGAAGGGCCTTATATCATCCATAAGGTTTACCCCAATGGAGCATACTCCTTGGTGACCACGGATGGAGAGCGTATAACCCCTCCCACCAATGCCAAGTTCCTCAAGAGATACTTTGCCTAGGGCAAAAGTGGTCCTGCATGACCCTAAACTGCGAGAGGGTCCTGCACGACCCTAAACCGCGACTTGGTCCCGCACGACCTTAAACTGCATCTCCGTCCTCACTGCAAGACGTTAAACTGCAAGCCGGTCAGGCATTCCTGACCGAGGCTCAGCCTCAGGCCCCTTTGGCCTTTTCGGGTCCCCGACCCTCGTCCTCATGTAAGACGTTAAACTGCAAACCAGTCAGGCCTTCTTGACTGATACCTGACCTTAGGCCCCTTGGCCTTCTCGGACCTCTCTGCCCAATCTCTTACCCGGGGTGTACGGTGTGGTGTAGGACTACGTCCTCATTCACGTCGGGATCATGTACCATGTCGTACGCCCCCCCCCCTTTACGAGGCTCGGCCTCAGGCACCTTGGCCTCCTCGGGCCCCCGACCCCGTCTTCACTGCGAGACATTAAACAGAAAGCTGGTCAGGTCTCCTTGACCGCGGCTCGGCCTCAGCCCCCCTGGTTTTCCTTGATCTATTCTCTTGTGGGATTGTACGGTATGGTGTAGGACTATGTCCTCATTCACGTCGGATTACTCGTTGTACTGTACATATCCCCAAATGAGATGCTTCTTATCGTCCCGCATGACGTTAAACTGCATTGCCAGAACTACGTGTGGCTTGATTCTCATCCTTATGAGATACGTAGGAACGCCCGGACACTTCGTCCGTTGGCCCAGCCCAAAAGCCAAAATATTCTCCTCGGGTCAAGACATGGCAGGGTGCACACTTTTGCCCCGACCCACATCGAGCAAGCCTCGACCCGGCTGCACATCCCCCCTGGAGGTGTTTTCCCCTTTTGTGGATGGATACAACTATGCTTCACCCACTCCTCGACTGGGATTCCGTCATTTTTCACACCCAGGGGGACCCCCAAGAACGACCTGGATACAATGCCCAAGGGCTCTCCTACCGATACGGGCCAACACCCTCGAGGGTTTTCAAGCAAAAAATCGATACAAGTCCCGTTTTGAGAATTTGGTCAGCGGTCGACGCTCATTTGTTTCCCCCATACGGGTCACCATAGGAATGCTGTGTTTCGAATATGGTCAACAGTGTCCTGGATTTTCGGGTCCACCCCGAGATGTCCCAGGCATCAAGAACAGTGATTCATTCTGCCCCATCCCGAGGCGACAAACTTCCCCCAGGTGGTGCTAGCGATCGGGCCCATAGCCCCGATTCCCCATAGGAGTGTACGGTGTGGTGTAGGACTACATCCTCATTCACGACGGGACCATGTACCATGCCGTACGACTCCCCTTACGAGGCCCAGCCTCAGGCCCCTTGGCCTTTTCGGGTCCCCGACCCTCGTCCTCATGTAAGACGTTAAACTACAAACCAGTCAGGCCTTCCGGACTGATGCCAGACCTTAGGCCCCTTGGTCTTTCCGGGCCACGACCCAGGTCCCCTCTTGCCCAGGGTGTATGGTGTGATGTGGGACTATGTCCTCATTCACGTCGGCTTCTTCACCATACCACACACCTTCTTTGTTTCAGGGTATATTTCTTCCCCTTCTCGTCCAGTGTGACATTAAACTACGTATAGAGAACTACGTGTGGCTTTATTCCCATCCTAATGGGATACGTAGGACCACCTGGATGTCCAAGATTCGGGTCCAGCCCCATCTCTCGGGAATCCTCATCCCATCTCGGCCCCTTTGCCTATCCTTCATCCATGAGAGGATTATATGGTGTGGTGTGGGATTATGTCCTCATTCACGACGATTTCGTAATGACTGCGCCATGCTCCCCCCCTACTGAGCTGTTTCGTCGATCCCTTTTTCAGCGGTTCACCAATGTGCTTAAGAGTACTCTGGTTTATTACCTGGAATGCCAAGCTTTACTCGGACACGTCCGTACCCGCTTTCCAGGCTTTGCGTATCCCCGCATCAGGGCTTTCATCATCTTTCACACCCGGAGGGACCCCCAAGAACGGCCTGGATACTATGCCCAAGGGCTCTCCTACCGATACGGGCCAACGCCCCCGAGGGTTTTGGACAACAAATCGATAAAATCCCGCGTTGCGAATATGGTCAGCGGTCGATTCTCGTTTGTTAGTCCCACCTCAAGCTAACGTGATATGGACGCTGTGTTTCCGCCATGGTTAGCGGTTTTCCTCTATCGCCACGCCAACCCATTAAGCCCAAATGCCAGGTACACAATTCACACCCTTCATCACTTCATCATGTCCAAGTAGAGTCTCGGAACTCTTGGTACTTTTCCCCCGTGCACGTCTGTGCGTTGGAGGAACAAGCTACATCAAAAGTGTCCTTCGGAACTCTCTGCTAACTCCCATTTGGTGGACTCCCCAAGTATTGCGATGAGGATACCCCCTTGTTTCCCACACCGAGTTTATCTCACGTGGGCTTAGGGATTGGGTTGACATCTGTTCTTACTCGGGAGTTGTCACCATCCACGGTCCGAGCTCTAAGACCATAAACTAAGACTCTCATCTGGAACTACGTTCAAGACCCCCTGTCTTTGGGTCCAGCTTGAGTTCAGCAAGTTCACCTCTCTCGGGTCCTACCATTGGGACCCCGACCACAGGGCTGCGTGGCGCAGTGAGGGACTACGTCCTCATTCACGTCGGGTTTGCAATAGCTGCACCACGCACGCCCCCATTCTGAGGTTCAGTCCTCCTATTCCCTGTCCTGCATGACATTAAAAGGAACCCTTCAGAACTACGTGTAGGTTGATTCCCATCCTCATGGGATACATAGTACCACCTGGATGTTTAAGATTCGGGTCCAGCCCCACCTTCTGGTGATCTCCTGATCTCCCAGTCACCTAGGCCACTTGGCCTATCCCTCTCCAGGAGGGGGAGGTGTAGGTATGATACAAGGTTTTGGGCACTGTGCCCCCTTCCCCCGGAAACCTGCCATCTCTCGATCTCCCTCAAAGTTGAGTCCCTTGACTCCTTGCAGTGGTTCACCCATGTATTAAGAGCACTCTAGTCTAGGACCAAGAGTGTCAGATTCAACTTGATCAAGTTCCTTCCACTTGTCAAGCTTCGTGTTCCCCTCTATTCGGACTTTCATCATCTTTCACACCCAGAGGGACCCCCAAGAACGGCATGTATACAATGCCCAAGGGCTCTCCTACCGATACGGGCCAACGCCCCCGAGGGTTTTGGACAACAAATCGATAAAATCCCGCATTGCGAATATGGTCAGCGGTCGATGCTCGTTTGTTAGTCCTCATTTCAGGCTAACGCGACAGGATGTTGTGTTGAGAACATGGTCAGCAGTAATTCTCTATCGTCATGCCAGCCTCTTCAGTCCTCGAATGTTGGTTGCATGATTCACATCATTTTCCACCCCATTGTGTCCAGGTGGAATCTCGACACTTTTGGCGTTATCCCTCAGTGCACTTTTTCATGCTAGGGGGACAAAGCTGCAATCTGGCGTCCTTTGGGGCTCCCATGGTCCGAGCTCTAAGACCATAAACTAAGACCCATTCGGGACTACGTTCAACTTGATTCCCATCCTCATGGGATACGTAGGACCGCCCAAACGCCCTGTCTCCGGGTACAACCCATTCAGGAAGCCAGTCTCTCTCCCTGTTTCACCTCTGTATAGGCCCCTCGGCCTAAGGTTTCCCTCTCCGGATGGCATACAATTTGATGTGGGATCATGTCTCTATCAATTGTGTTTTACAACACTGCTCACATTTCCCGCCTAGCATTGTCTTTGCCATGTCTGCGCTGCATGACGATAAAATGCATGCTTGGTCCTATCATATGACCTTAAACTGTGACATTATCGTCCTGGCCGCACGACGAAAAATGGCACCGCATTGTGGTTACCTCGTTGTAGAGGACATCACATTGGGTATTGGTCACGTGCCATGCCATTTGTCAACGCCCATCACAGCTTGATTCTTGTGGAGACATCACGACCTACTGTTCTAGGCCTGTCGCTTCACAAAAAAAAAACCATTCACCTTAAAGAACAAACAAGATACATCAAATTCCGCTTCTTTTAGTGCAAGGGCCACGGCCGCACTCCCCTTTTACCCTGGCACTGGTATCCTACCATGTCACTTCCAGAACTACGTATGGCTTGATTCTCATCCCTATGAGATACGTAGGAGCGCCCGGGCACTTCCCCGTGGGCCCAGCCTAACCCTTGTGTTCGGTCCCTCGACTCGAGAATTTCCCCAGAGAATGCATGGTAAGTAGGGCTTAGGTCCTCCTTCACGTCGGGTTTTGATGCCATGCGTCCCCTGCTCCCTTTACCCATTTATGGTCTAAGGTCCATCAAGAACTACGTAAGGCTTGATTCTCATCCCTATGAGATACGTAGGAGCGCCCGGGCACTTCCCCGCGGGCCCAGTCTAACTTTTCATGGTCTGAATTCTATGACCCTAAACTAAGATCTCCCCAAGGGGAAGGAATCTGCTCCCTCTCTCTAATACGTTTCGTTTCCATATTCAGATGTGTTTTGACAAAGAGCCCGAAGCGTGGGATTTTCACAGGGACATTCCCCTCATCCCATGACCAAGCTTTGTGAGCTCGCTATTTGGATCCTCATCCTCTTCCACATCCAAAAGTACCCTCGGACAACGTGGATACTAAGATTAAGGGCTCTCCATGAATGCTGGACCTAAGGGCCCTTCAATCGTTTCAGGCCAACGTCCCTACGGATATTTGACAACATTTGTGACATGGTCCCGTGTTTCGAACATGGTCAACAGTTGACCCTCATTTTTTTGTCCCCATTTTAGGATAACGTGACAGGATGCTGTGTTGCGAACATGGTCAGCAGTAATCCTCCATCGTCACGCCACCACCATTGCGATCCGAATCTCGAGCGTCATGATTCACACATTTCCACTCCCTCATGTTCAAGTGGAACTCCATCATACTTGGCTCTTTCTCTTCGCGCATCTAGGTGCTCTAAATGATCTTGTTAATGTCATTGGGCCGGTAGTCACCGAGCATCCCTTTTCCCTAACCTGCCCCTTTTGTGTTAGGAGATTCCCGCCACTACTGCTTGTTTCCCGCACCGAGCATGACTCACGCGGGCTTAGTAGTTTTGGTAGGATGTATGCCAATACAGTCGGGCTGTTCCTCGTCCTACATGACATTAAACTGCGCTTTCAGAACTACGTATGGCTTGATTCCCATCATCATGGGATACGTAGAGACACCCAGGCATTACACCTAGGGTCCGGCCCCAGGAATCGCAAAATCCTATTCCTCCCCATTTCCAGCCCTCGCCAGAGAGGCCCTAACTGGAAGAAAGAATGATCCGTGATCAGACCGATGCGCCCATCTGGCGTACTCCCACCACGGTGGTGTAACTACTGAAGTGTTGGATTCTGTTTGAACAAACCATCACTCCATATTCCATGCTCTGCGTGCCCCTTATTCGGACCCTCGTCCTCTTTCATGTCTGAAGGAATCCCCTAACGGCCTGGTCTCATGCCGCATCGGCTCACCTACCGTCCTGGGCCAACGTTCCGGAAGACTTGTCATGTTTGGAGGGACCCCGAATAACGGCCTAGATACTACGCCCAAGGGATCTCCTACCGTTATGGGCCAATGTCCCGAAGGATTGATCGACAACAAATTGATAAAATCCCGCGTTGCGAATATGGTCAGCGGTCGATGCTCATTTGTTGTCCCCATTTCAGGCTAATGCAGTAAGGGTACCGTTTCCCCTCTAAGGTTAACGGTTGTCCCTTATTGTCACGCCATCCCCACAGTGTTCCGAATCTTGGGTATCGTGATTCACACTTCCCATTTTCATCTGTTTGGACCGATTTCAGCGCCCCTGGCGTTGCCCCGTTCGTGCATAAGAGCACGTTGATGAAACGGTAATTCGGCTATCCTGGAAGTTCCTCCTCCGATCAATCCTTCCCCATCTTTCAAGAATCTGGACTGGCTTGGGGAATTGTCGTCAAACGTCCCGCAAACATTGTAGGGATGTGACAAGACAATTCAACAGTGTAAATCGTGCGTGCTACGACATTCAAAACAAAGGTAAAATTTGGAAGCACGAAAGTACCAATAAAAGGGTTTTGGGTTTGTTACAATACTCGTGGGTTGACTTCCCCCATGGACGGTTTGACCCCGTCAAAAGAGCGTTGCAGCTCTGCCACCCGTTGACTTGCGGCATCCAAGGCTTGTTGCCGCTGAACTAGCTCTTGCTCCTCCTCCACAGCTGCGGGGCGCAGTTCGTCAGTCCTGGCTTTGGCCCTCTCCCCATCAGCTTGAATGGCATCCATCTTTTCAGAGGTCTGCCTCATATGCTCTTTCGCCTCCGCCAGCTGGGCCTTCAACCGTGAGACCAGCTCAGTTTGTGCATCAAGAGAGGCTGAAAGCTCGTCTGCCCGGGTCTGCATCCGTTGAACCTCGCCTTCAGCCTCCTAGAGCTTCTTGATGCTGGTCGCCTTCCTCTGCTGCCATCCCACGCTGAGCCCACGATCATGCTCCCGGATCTTCTCAGCCATAAGATCTCGGATGAGTGCATGAGGACGTTGGGCATCCACTCCCCCAGTGCACAGTTCGCGCAACCGTGAGCGAAGCCTATCCATTTCGGCCAGCCATTGTGCTTGGGGAGTGTCCTTGATAAAGCGTGCGATCGACTTCCATGACCGGCGGCGAACTATGCCGCTTTCTTCCTCGTCGGAGGTCGTTTCGTCCCAGTCTGCGCGATTGGCAGGCTCATACGCGGGATATACCCGTAATAAATCCTTGGCAGGATCAACATCCGACGTCGAATCCAGCGCGACACCTGGCGCTGAAGCAGGCGCGACAGAGCTGGGACCGACCGGTTGATCCTCTTCCTCGGAGTCCACCTCAATGATTTCGGGTACGACCCTGCTGGTAATCCCGCCAGTGATGATGTGCGTCGCAGCTTGAGGAGATGGAGGGATTATTGCCACCATCACTGGCATGCCCCTAGGAGGGACGCCACCAGACATCCCGACCAGCCTCGCCGCAACAGCCCACGCCAGTCGAAGAACTGCACGACAAAGAGGGACATAAACGTTAGTTGACGTGGCCCACATGTGACAACGAGGAGATCGGTGGAGGAGACTTACGAAGATCGACCTCCGGCCGCTGATCCTGAGCCGGTACTGATGGGACCCCGAGACGAGGCCCCCCGTATACTGTTGGAAGGTCTGGGGATTCCAAAGGAGCCACCTCGGGCCCCCTGGTCCCACCAGACGCAGAACTGGACGCAGCCGTAGGCGCGGGTTCTGAAGGTCCCGCATCATCACCCACCAAGGAGCGAGAACGATGCCTACGAACAAGTTCCTCCTGCATGGCTCAAACATTGGTGAGAAGTCCATAAGGATCCAAGAAAAGATCGTAAGGGGAGAAGTTCGGAATGCTACCTCAAGAGCCTCCGCGAAATCGTCGGATTCTGAGCCTCGGTCTCCGACCTCGCCCTCCTCCAGAGGGCTCCCTCCTCCAGCCTCATCCTCCCGAGAGGAGCCCTCTGATTCCTCCGGCAAGGGGAAGCGCTCCCTCAGATCGGCAGCCGATAACTGTGGGGGGACCGTCTGATTCAACAGTACCCTCACCCGGTCTGTCATTGGGCGAGGGACACCACTGGAGTGGACGTAATCCTCCAGCTCTTCCAGGTACTGTTCTGCCTCCGCCGGAGACGCCATGAATCCAGCCCGAACTGGGCCTATACTCGGTAATTCCATCCCAAGGCGATTCAGGTGGGCCCATATCTCATATGGGCTGAGGAATTTCCGGTTGACATCCCAAATGTCCCAAGCCTCCGGGAAGACGACATCCTCTGCCATGTCAATGTGACGCAGGCGCTTTCCCGGAGCCTGAGTGGATATCCTACGGAATCCGCTCGGTGGTCGCCCCTCCGGATGACCCTGCTCTCCCGGAATCACTGGATCCACCGCTGCTGCCATACCCTCGGCCGGTGCGGGTCTCGCCGCCATGGCAACCCCGGTGTCGCGAGCGGCCCTAGTTTCCCTCTGACCCCGACCTCGAGATAGAGGAGGCCCACCATCACCAACCCGGATCGTTGGCTGCTTCAGCATCTCCCCCGGATAAGCGGCCTCCCAACTGATAGCGTACTCCTTCACTAATCCGAAGGCGGCGGTGGACGGAGGCAATGCAATCCGCATCTTTCCATCTTCGCGTGTGAACATGAGCCACAGCTGCCTCATCACACACAGGTGCTCCTCGTGACGCACCTCCCAGTAGACCTGCGGGGTCAGCCGCTGGAGGCACCGGAACTGCCTCGCAAAACGATGCGGGGTGTACGGTTCGCAGATTGGCTCACGATCTATCCGATCCACCAAAACTCCACCTCGGAAGTCCAGAAGGTAAGCTCGATGTTCTTCCGTTCCTCACCCATCGTCGGCAAGTATTCCCATCGGCAATGGGAAGGGGTGGAAATTAAACTCATTCGCCCTCCACACCCGATTCATCACCATCGGGACAACCAGTTTGAACGGGAAGCTCCCAACTGCATTCAGGATGGAGGGGCGAAAGTTCGATCCCGGTGGTGAAATGGGGTTTGGATACTCGTAAATCCCCCTGATATGCGCTGAAATTCACCCATACAGGAGGTGGAAGGGCCCGCATATTCTTGGCGTCTTCTTGCCCTCGCTAATATGCCGCAGCATTCTGTACAGTTTGGTGAGCATCGGGATCCCCAGGTTGATCCGCTGCCCCATGGCCAACATCGACGCCATGATGAACGAGCTGGGCCGTACCCCCATGCTTGTATCTCTCACCGGTAGGATCCAGCCATAGATGAGAGCTGCGATGAACGCCGCCAGCCTGACTATCGGATGTTGTTCAGTGCTGACGCTGAAACCCCAAGTTTTCCATTGGCTGTCCTCCAAGACCCGCCAATACAGGTGTCCCTTGCCCCGTTGGGCCGCCCTTGGACAAGTTCGAGGCCTCGTAGGGAACTCTCGATTCTCTGGGAAATTCAGGAAACATTTGAACCACCTCCTCAAGTGGACGTCCCTCACTGCCTCCTTGTCCTCTCTAGGGACAAGCGCCATCAACGCCGATGCCAGTCGCGGCATTTGATTCGCGTCCCCCCACGCGCTGGCAACGGGGAGGAACTCGTCATACATGGCCCCCAAGATCGGGACCCCAGAAATCTGGTGGACATCCCACAGGCTGATGCCCACCTCCCCAAGATGCAGGTGAAAAGTGTTGGTCCTAGATGACCATCTACTCAGCAACTCTAGCATTACTTTCTTCGGTTGGTAAATGTGGAATTGGGAGGCCCATGCTGCCTCATACAACCCCACTCTCCTCAACTCGGCCCCGAACTCCTCGCATGAGGCGCCTACCCAGTAGGCCCAGGCCCAGTCATCAGTAAAGTTGCCGCCCTGGCGCAGGTCCCACTCATCGGACCATCCCTTCTTCGAATCCTGCAAGGCCGCCTTCAGCATTGTATGGTAGAGGGGAGGGGAAGTCTCCGGCAGTAGTGTCTTCCCGTCGATGTCGTTCACATGGTTGTAGAGACAGTCAGCGGTAACGGGTGTGAAGTCCTCCTGCGCGTGACCATCGGCCGCCCTGAACCATTGGTGGTGGCACGGTGTGCTCCTGAACCAGCAAGCTGGTTCATCCCTACTCGCCTCAGGGATGAAGATGTCATCCCTCAGCCCGAAGCCGTACAACGGCAGTTTCTTGCACTGTGGATAATCTTTCTGACCCTCCGAGAGCAGATCCGTCAAAGAAGTGTGGTCCGAGTGGCTCCGGATCATCTCCCCTAAGCCCGGACGGTTGGCCATCTCATCTCGACGAGCAGCATCTGCAAGGACCCCCAAGAAAGCTTCTTGATGGGCCATTTTAACTCTGGCCCTCAGAAAAGGATTCTTTCGGATGGATCACGAAGCTCGACCGCGAAGCGCGATCGCGAAGCCAGATCGCGAAGATCGGTCGCGAGACCAAGCCACGAAGTCCGGCCAAGGCCGACAAATAGAGGTTCACTTGGCGTGGACGCAGAGTCGGAGACCCGCGGTTCGCCGCGAAGCTCGATTCGCGGAGTGCTGTCGCGGAGTATGTGGAGCTTCGCAAAATCGAGAGCACAAAAAGACAAGGAAGGCACGTGAAGACAAAAGAGGGCGGACCCCCTATTTATAGGCGGCGACCTCGGAGCATCGCGGCGCGCCTCACCCGCGCGAAGCATCGCGGCGCGTCCGGATCCGCGGCCCCGGCGAGCATCGCGGGGCCCCTTCACGATGCTGCATCGCGAACCACCGACAATTTTGGCGATTTTCCCTCAGACTTCGACCCTTCGCCCTCCGCGGCTCCAAGTCTGAGGGGGGGCATTTGTTGGCGCCAAAAATACGGCCCGAAAGAAAGGAAGGAAAAAGACCACTGGCGGGATGCCTCGCGAAGCACGACCGCGAAGCCCAGCCACGATGCCCCGCCGCGAAGCACCAACGCGAAGCGCCCCGACCCTCGCGGCCTCGCGAAGCTCCGGAGGCGGTAATGCTCCGCGAACCCATTTGAGGTTCGCGAGCCGCCGCGAAGCTCCTGAGGTGGTAATCTTCCGCGAACCCATTTGACGTTCACGAGCCGTCGCGAAGCTCCTGAGGCGGTAATCCTCCGCGAACCCATTTGACGTTCGCGAGCCGCCGCGAAGCTCCAGAGGTGGTAATGTTCCGCGGACGACGTTGAAGTTCGCGAGCGCGCCGCGAAGCACCGGAGGCGGCGCGCGAGCCCTGCTTCGCGGCGCCCCTTCCCTATAAATACTAGACTCCCCCTGAGTCCCGAAGACGGAAAATCCGACCTTTCGGCTTCTCCTCTCCCGAATCGCGAAGCACTCTTTGCCCCGGGAATCATGAGCTCCGCGAGGTATTTCTAATTCGCGAGATGACTCTGCTTTGTCTCGTTTTGAGCCCCTCTTCCGAGAGGGATGCCCTTCGCGATGCTCAAGGGCGTTCACGAAGGAAGGGGATTCCCAAGGGAACCCGAGCAGCCGCGGAGCGTTTATGCTTCGCAAAACACCCAACCCATGCTATTGATCCCTATGCCAAGGCAGGATCACTATGCATCGCGAAGCGCACTGCTCCGCAGGACCCTGCTTCGCGAGGCACCCCTTCCTCGCGAGGCAGTGCTCCGCTAACACTGTTCCACTTCACGAAGCACCTTCCACTCACCCCTACGCCCCATGCTAAGGCCAAGGCACTCCACTTCGCAAAGCATACTCCTCTGCTTAGTGATTCCCCTTCCCGTGCGGCCCTCCAGGTTTGCACGATGTGATTTCAAAGTCCCATGGACAATACCACCCGCAGCGTTGCTTCGCCTAATGCTTCTTCACAAAGGCACACTAACGGCTATTGCTTCTTCGCATAGCCACGCTAACGTGGACCCCTCGATGGTTCGTCCCACGACCCCCCTTTACCATGGCCTTACCGGTACCTTCCCTTCCCCAAGGACCAGAGGGTACCAGTTATGTAAGTCCTAGGGGTGTGGAGTGAACCCACTTCGTCCGAGCTGCAGGACGTTAAACTGCCAAGCACCACGTCCTCAACACATGACGTTAAACTGTGACCCAACCTCGTCTCCCTCACCAAGGGTCCCCCCAGCTCGAACATTCTTTACACCACTCATCTCCACGGGAATGGAACTCTTCCTCACATGGAATGAGATCCTCCTTGTCGGAGTGGCGTATGATCGTAGGGGAAGGGATGCCTCAGAGCATAATCCCCTAACCTTTGGTACGGATGATTGCACCCGTGCATCTCCGTACTTCCCCACTACCAAGGTCGGTGGTGGACGTGATAGGGAATGAGGCACCTCCCTATGGGCCTCCATCCTGGAGTAAGTCCCAACACCATGGGCCACTCAATGCGTAAGCCCCTTTTCGCTTCTCACGGACGCACCCTTCGTGATGTGATCGTCAAGTCCTTGCAACCTCTTGTTTCTCACACCGAGCATGACTCACGTGGGCTTAGAGCGAGCACCGACCCTGACCCGTCTCTTGAACTACGAGGTATTTGATCCATGTCAAGGCATGGTACGTAGGAAGCCTCTATGAGGTTCAAGCCCACCGCCCATTGGACCAAGGTCCACTTTCACGTCGGTTCACCGACAAACCCATCTCTTGAACTACGAGGTCTTTGATCCATGTCAAGGCATGGTACGTAGGAAGCCTCTATGAGGTTCAAGCCCGCCCGTCTTTCACGTCGGGTTTCACCCCGTCCAACACGACGTTAAACTGCACTCCGGTCCAGTGGTAAGCCATTGCGACCCACCCATTCTTCCGAACTACGAGGACTTTGATCCATGTCAAGGCATGGTACGTAGGAAGCCTCTATGAGGTTCAAGCCCACCCATCATCCATTCACGTCAGGTCCCATTCTGGTCCAGTGGTAAGCCATTGTGACCCATCCCACTTGAACTACGAGGACTTTGATCCATGTCAAGACATGGTACGTAGGAATCCTCCATGAGGTTCAAGCCCACCCGTCATTTCACGTCGGGTCTCACCCCAGTCCAGCATGACGTTAAACTGCATTCTGGTCCAATGGTAAGCTGTTGCGACCCTTTCCCACCTGAACTACGAGGTCTTTGATCCATGTCAAGGCATGGTACGTAGGAAGCCTCCACGAGGTTCAAGACACATTGCTCGGTCGTTCATTCGCGTCGAGTTTCACCCACGTCCATCACGACGTTAAACTGCAATTCCCGTCCGACGGCAAGCCGTTGTGACCACCCCGAACTACGAGGTCTTTGATCCATGTCAAGGAATGGTACGTAGGAATCCTCCCAGAGGTTCAAGCCCAACTCCCATCGGACCAAGGTCCCTCACTTACGTCGGTTCGCCGACACCCACCGCCCGTCGTTTATTCGCATCAGGGTTCACTATCGTCTCACATGACATTAAACTGTATTCCCTGAACTACGAGGTCTTTGATCCATGTCAAGGCATGGTACGTAGGAAACCTTCCCAAGGTTCAAGCCCACCATCAGTGGACCCACGGGTCTACTTTCACGTTGGTACGCTGACGATGCCCATCGGACCAAGGTCCACCTTCAAGTCAGTACGCTGACAATGCTCATCGGACCAAGGTCCACCTTCACGTTGGTTCGCCGACGACGTTCATCGGGCCAAGGTCCACTTTCACGTCGGTTTACCGGCACCAACCCGAACTACGTGGACTTTGATTCCCTGCCACGGGGATATGTAGGAAGCCTCGTCAAGGCTCAAGCCCAACTTCACTGTCTCCCCCTGCGATGGTCCCACTTCACTCTCCTTCTACTCCATTCACCAATCGCCCATGGGCTGGCCCCGGTGTCGATATCCTTTCAAGGAGGATCCCTCAAATTCGATCTATCCTAGCTAATGCTCTGGTTGGGCTGATCCGTCCCCGCTGGACGTTAAACTTGTGACATACCCTGTGTTGAACACGTGAAGCTGAGGAAAACCTCAGATATCTGTCTGTGACACATAATTCCCCGCCCTCGATGTGGGATGCCTCGGGCTTCCACGCCCTCGAGATGCCTTGTGGTCAAGGATAACAGACGAACATTCCAGGTACCCCAACATCCAAACACGCTACTGAGGCCTCAACGTGACTACTCCCCTGACCGAAGGTTTCTGCCCTGACTGGACACTTTGGAATGTCCCGACAGAAGCATTGTAATTAACAGGCGTCCATGGAAACATGACACTGGGAAGAGTTTCACGAACTACGTATTAAATCAATAAGGGAGACCCGGACTAGGTGATGAGTTCTAAGGAGGGATCCACATGAGGAAGAACTGACATCCCATCATCTCTTTTCGATCAAGGAGAAGACGTCCCTGAATAAGGAGTGAATGCCGCCCGCCTTTGGAAAGAGGGAATGCGGGGCAACAAGCCGCGCGTCCTCACAGACGGATGCGCGCGCCCCGGCGAAAGCGTCGGAAACAGCAGTGAAAAGAATACTTCGGTATATCCAGGGCACAATGGATTTCGGCTTGACATATACTGACAAATCTCAGACAGAGTTATTGGGATATACGGATGCAGACTAGGCCGGTTCAGCAGATGATAGAAAATCAACGTCATGTGGTGCATTCTATCTTGGTGGATTGTGTATTTATTAGCTAATCAAGAAGTAAGATTGCATTTCATTGAGCACCGCAGAAGATGAGTATATTGTGGCCACTCAAGCATGCACACAGTTATTGTGGATGAAGCAGCTGCTTGAAGATATGGGAGTTGAAGTAATGTCTCCGATCGGAATCCAGTGTGACAACTCATGTGCTATAAATATTAGAAAAAATCCTGTCTATCATTCAAGGACAAAGCACATTGAGATTAATTATCGTTTTATCAAGGAGAAGGTTGAGCAGAGAATCGTGAAGTTGGAGTATGTGCCTACAGAGCTCTAGGTTGCAGACATTCTGACAAAGGCCTTACCCAAGGAAGCTTTTGAGAGGCATCGACTGGCTCTGGGAGTTCAGTCCATTCCCCGCACTGGAAATAGTGTGGATGTGGAACCCCCTCCCCCTCTCCCTGAGGTATGGTGTGTTTTTCCCTAATGTGCTAATATGTGTTCTCTACTTTGTTATAGACTGCAAAGGCGTGAACTTTGGGTTCATTGACAAAGGGGGAGAAAATAGTGAATGTTCAAGGGGGAGACATTGTGGCAATTTGATACATCATGGTTGATATGGGGAGAAACTGACAAGTGGAGCAGCCAGATAGGGGGATTTGAAGCTATTTGAATGTGCTTAGCCAGAGCATAGCTTGGACAACATAAGAAATATGGCTAAAGAGGTGTTGATGCTGTGAGCAGAAAGGGGGAGCGTATACAATTTGACGATGCTAGAAGTGATCGATCAAAGAATAGATATCACGATAGCTGCGAATCGTGATAAAAGCAGAATAGTAGTGTTGGAATGTGGTAAAAATATTTCCAACCAAAATTGGTCTTCCAACAAGTCCTTCAACATTTGGTATCAGTTTAGTACAAATTGGTATCAGTTTGGTGTCAACAATGCATGTTAGAGATGAAGTGATCCATTGATGAACTTTTCATTTACTCATGTTTCTCAAGCCGAGCATTGCTCATGTGGGCTTAGAGTATGTGTTGAGTAATTCCTTGATCGCTGTCACAATCACATAAGTTGAATGGTGGATGAAGAAGTTACGATGTATCTTTCCAGAAAAGAGTTGTCAACAAACCCAAAGGGGGAGATTGTTGGGCAAAAATCCCTCAAGGCATCATTGAAGCATTTTTGAGGTGATTGTGTTTGTTGACAAAGTGGACATCTGAGTGGTGATTGTTGACAAAGCAAAACAATGACATACTAATTTGTTGACAAAGAGGATATCATGATGGAATGTCGAGTTCAAGAGCTAAGGTCAACGATCCATGTTTGATTCAAGAACGTCGACAAATGGAATGGATGATCTGGAGGCGAAAAAAAAAGAACAGATAAAAGGTGATGCCATTTTACAGTGTTTGCCAAATTTTTGGGCCCGAAAATCGACAAATGAAGAAAAGTGTTTTTGGAAAAGGGACTTGCGTGCCGAGGACATGGAGTATAGGAAACTTGAACACCATATATTTTTCAAGATCAGAATATCAAAATATGGGAAAGGAAACAGGTTCGCGCAAGTTTGGGAGTTGGTCGCGCAAGTGTCTAGCAGGACAGAAGACTTGCGCGCCGAGACTGGGTCGCGCAGGTGACTTGCGCGCCGTCACGTAGGGTGGTCAATTTGCCTATAAATACTGGACCACCCCTCTTCATTCTTCACCGGAGTTCAACACTTTGAGAAATCAGAGCTCCCGTCGCGCAGGTGTGGTGGTCGCGCAAGTGGTGTTTGTGGTTGCGCAGGTGGGACTTGCACGCCAGGGTGATAGTTGTGCGCCAGTGTTTGGAGCTGCGCGCCAGTGTGGAGTTGCGCACCAATATTGGATTGGGCGTAAAAGTAAGTGAGTCGCACGAGTTTGGAGTTGAGGAGGTTTGAGTCGCGCAAGTGTCTGAGGATGAATTGTGCGCCCGTTGTGACTTGCGCGCCGATACTTGCGCACCGATATTGACTTGCGCTCCAAGTAAGGATTATTTCCAGCAGTGATTTTCGAGCTGTGTGGAAGCTGAAAGTTTGCCCGATTCCTTCGGTGCAAAGAGATATTCATCTATGGGTCAAAACTGGGCTTCAACAGAGCATCTACACATAGATGAAGATGAATTCCTTCATGCAAATGAAGATACCTACAGGTCTATAAACTGTGAGTGGATTCCTTTCAAGAGCAGTGAGAAAAGGAAGAGAAAGAATGTGATCCTCTCCACCGGCAGTGAGTCAGAGAGAGAGAAATAGGGAGTGACCCTTGGTGAAGTAGTGAGCTAACCCTAAACATTATAAAGGTAGTGAGCCTGGGCATAGAAGTGATCTAGCCCAAACATTGTAATCCACGACTAGTGAAGTTTAGTGGAATTGGTATGACCAGCAACTTGTCGGCGTATGCTCCTTGGACGTAGCCCTTTGCGGTGAGCCAAGTAAAATTGTGGTGTCCTGTTCATGCTTTACTTTCTGTTTAGTTTGTGCAACAGGAAAGAGAGAGAAGAGTGTTTTGCTTAATAGCGAAACAAGATCAGAATATGCGTTAATTTTAAATTAGTCATACATGGATTCACCCCCCCTCTCAGGGTATTCAACCTTGTGGACCTAACAGATATGAACATATTGATTCATTTTACGATGAAGTACTGCCTCACAAAATAATGATTGTTCGATTTTCCCCTACAATAACTCATGGTAGCCATTATGATGGGAATTTATTTATATATGATATATATTATATTTATTTATTTTCTCTCTATTATTTTTTAGTTTTTATTTACAGCATACCTTTATTCTTCCATAATGGGTGAATAAGATAATTTCATTTGAGGAAGTGTGGACTACCACCCCCTCAAAGTGATATGATTCATTCATGCCAGACATAGGACATATAAAGGATGGTGCTAATGAACTTACAAAACATATATAACGTACAATATTATAATGGAATAATAATATACATATGTATCATTTAGTTTTCATTCCTTATTATATAATAGTATCATTATTTCCTACGTTCTTTCTACTATCTCCATGAACGGTAAATTTAATTTATTATATTCATAAGTTATGGACTATTATAAATCCACAAATATACTGAATATAAATGATATTTAAATCAAGAATACTATTTTGGAGATAATAGTCTTTTGACCACATGGTCATCTTGTTATTATAACAAGTTCATTTTCAACTCAAGAAGAACAAGGAACATAAATGACGAGTCAGACTCAAGGTAAGGGGATTCATCTCAATATCCTTTCATTGAGGCATATTTTGATAATATACACATCCCTCTTTTATACAATGTATAATAAAACCGGTTGAAAATTAATTTCATTCAAAGGGAATATTTTTTCTATGAGTATTTTTACTAAATGAAAAAAGGAATGTTTTTAACGTATGTAGCAAAAATGACCTCTCCTCTGTTGTAATCATTATTTGATATTTGGATTCCTTTATAATCCATAATGTTTTAAAATTAATAGAAACACATTATTCATTTTTTGGTTGTATTGGTATAAAAAATGGGTTTTTAAATTGATTGAATATTTCAATATCTTGAAATGATTTCTTGTGAATGAAAAAGAAATTTTATTCTTGACATGTTGTTATTTGAAATATTTTATTTGTAATGATTATAGTATGGTACTTGGACATTGTACAGGTGGTAATATGATAAACCAATGATGGGTTGTTATGTTATAAACTAAATTATGGGTGGTTCCATGATAAACCAAGGATGAGTGGTTATGTTATAACCTCATTGCATTGTGTGTGGAAGTCAGCCGTATGGCTATTCTATTTTGTAATATGTGTCGAATTCAACCATATGGTTATTCAATTTAAGTATTTTTATGTCTCAAGTTACCTTTATATGCTATATGTTTCTTTCTAATGGATTTATGGTAATATTTTGGTTACAAAAAGGGTAAGCAATGAGCTTATATTTAGTGAAGTGTTTTTTTCCTAAAGTTGAAAATTATATCTTTATGATATAGTATTCATGGTTTTCATTTTATCCCAAGACTAATAGTTTTCTTTCATTATTTATCCCTTACTGATATTTTTATACATATACCTTATTTTGAATTGTTTTTGACAGGAAATAATGAAGAATATAGTCAAATATGGGATCAAGGAAAAGTTGTGCTATTAAAACATGACACGATGTCAAGTTATTTTTAAAGAGTTTTTGTTTTATGAAAAAACGAACAGTGAGTATAAGCGTCTAGTTGTAAAATTCAAGATTTTATGCATTAGTTATTACCTAATTCTCTAAATCTATAAACCTGAAAAGATCCTCAATGTGAATTGAAGTAAAATTATTGACTTATCTCAAGATTAAGTAATTTTTATTGCTAGGTCCTTATATATGGTTTTGACAAAACTATCAATACCTAATATAGGACATGTGAGAGAACAGTATGATACCCTGTTGATTTATAAAAGGGTTTTGAATGTGAGGAACAACAAAAGGGTGAGTTCGAAGCTAAAAAAGATCTTGTTCATCAGTTGTTATGATCTGTTAGATCTATCATATTCACGATTTCTAAGGTTATTATTATGAGAATATGTGTGTAGTGTTTTAATGATAAAACTATGAGTAGTTAATCGACGAATACTCTAAGGGCTCATGGATGGAGTTCTAAATTCTTCGTTTCTGAAGAAACCTAGTTTTATGGGGATCTTATTCAGTTTATGTAATTATCGTTTCTTTTACAACAAGAATAAGTATTTTTTGGTGTGAATAATAACATGTGTGGTGGGATGTTTCACAATATATTGAAAGTGAATTTCCCATGTGGATATAATGAAAATAATCTATGTATGGGGGATTAATTAGCCATGACAAGGAGTAGGATTCCACACTAGATCAGAACCTTGTAAATATATATGTTTCCCTAACTCTTTTTATGCATCATCATATGAGGTTGTGTTATTTAGATTTATAATGGACCATACTATAAAAATTCCATGAGGTTCCTCTTTATTTTAATGAAATTGTATAAACTACCCTTTACGAATTACCCCCCCCCCCCATGTTAGTGGATGAGACTAGTCCTGATATGAACTTCACCTCTTTTAAATACTTGCTGTGACGCCCTGACCCCGGTTACCCATAGTCGGTGCATTATTACATAACATTGACATAACAACAAAAGGTCATTTCTCGAAAGACCGATTAGTTTAATAGCATTGGAAACACAAGATACATTCATAAATGTTACATTACATCATAAAGTGAAAAAACTACAATAACATAGTCTTCATAGTCCACACCCATATCCCGTTTAGACTATCCCTGAAAGTCAGTCATAAAATATTTCTTCACATCCTGGGAAAAATAAAACATAGAAAGGGGTGAGCGAATATGATCAGTAAGGATAACAATATCATGAAAACTTTCATAAATAAACATAAACATTTAAGGAAATGTATAACTAAAACAAAATCCTTTTAAACATGAACTTCAACATAAGATGGAAAAAGTAAAATGAAATAATTTCATTTACTTATTCACATGGATATATTACTAGTCGAATAATCACATGAAATATCAATAACCACTTTTATAATGATGGAGTGCATAATTCCATACTATCATAACCACGTAGCCAAGGCCTCTATCCAAGACTATAAATAAGATATTGTCAAGGCCTC
Organism: Viscum album; assembly: GCA_963277665.1. Lineage (NCBI taxonomy): Eukaryota > Viridiplantae > Streptophyta > Magnoliopsida > Santalales > Viscaceae > Viscum > Viscum album. The sequence continues at coordinate 678,814,271 of OY728139.1, read as the reverse complement.
GTAACAAGACACTAGTTTGTCTCATGAGACCTACCAATGCATTGAGGAGCTATAATGGGCTCCACCTGTCACTTATTAAGTCCAATGCATTCCTCATATGAACAGGTTTAAACATATCATAAACCATAACATAATCGTATCACATAAAACATGCATAAAGGAAACATAACATTTTCAAATTTCAATCACAAGATATCTATACAACACATTGATATAATAAAACCATTTTCAATACCAAAATTAATGAAATGTAAAACTTGGTATTTGTTTTTAATTTTTTTTAAAAAAGTAATGGCTTATAGAGGAATCCGAAACTCAAATAATGGTCACGGCGGCGGAGAAGTCGTTGTCGCCGCATACGTATAACAAAAAGAAATTTCCTTTTGTCATTTAGTAGAACGCTTCGTATAAAAAAAGATTCCGTTTGAATAAACGTAAAAGTAAAAGGTTTTTATACACCATATAAAAGGATGTGGTGTATAAAACAAAATATGCCTCAAGGAAAGGAGATTGAGATGAAGTCCCTTACCTCGTGTCCGACTTGACTCGATCATTCTTTAACCTCCTTAAAATCGGGTATCTCATTTTGATTTGAGCCAAAGGCTTCGTTGGGAAGACTTCTTCCCAACGTGAGGATTCTAGGAGTAAGATAGGGATGTTTAGAGAGTATTTGGGTATTGGTTGGCCGATCCAAAATGGCTTTTATGGTGTGAATAATGTGGTAGAGGCGGGGGCCTTTTAAAAGAGGAGAGGATGGGCACTCGTGGAAAATCATGAAATGTTACATTATTATGAAATTATTTTCTGATTTTAAAGGTCCCAAAATGATATATTTCGAGGATAAGGTGATAAGGGTTCGAAATATACTAATCTAGTAGGATTTTGACAACTGTATGTCTTAGATTTTACATTATCTTATCATTTTATTTAAATCGTTAATTAATGAGGTAATCGCTACATCATCATGGTGTGGCAAATAAATTTATTTATATAATGCCTAAAAATTATAAAAAAAATACCATTATGTAGGAAATATTTTTATCTTTACAATTACTATTTATAGTCTAAGATATCATTTACACAGACAAAACTAAAATTGTTTTACTAGGGTGATACATACATTAGTTATACATTCCCTTTAAAAAATAATATAATAAAATGTCACTATCACCCAAAAGTGATTCCATGGGTTCCCAAAGTTAGGAACAAGGTATCCCATGGTTGGAAAGGACAAAAATAATATCATTAAGACACATGTTGGGGTCATTTTTTATTATTATGATATTATTTTATTACCCTTAACTACCTGATTACTAATTAATCATGATAATTAAAGATAATTACCGTCATTACTATTCATTATATCAAAAAACCAAAAGTGTATTAATTACATAATTTGGACCTTCTGATTCCAAATATGGAATCCATTTTACCAAATTCCAAACACAAAAATTTTAGTAATTAATTTAAAAATTATTCTCGTTGTCAAAACAAATATCGTGTTTTTAAAAAACAATATCTATCAAAAGATTGACAATTGTTTATGTCCAATTTTAATGTAAAATTAATTCTAGTGACCACCATTGGATAAACTGGTAAATGTATATTCTAATTATACTTTAAAACCACTCAATAGTATAAATTATCATTATAAATTATTTTTATTAAAAAAGTTTTTTTTAAGTAGTTTTCACTATTCATTGAAAATTGGAAGTTCTCATAAAAATAAGAAAAATTCAACATAGGCTAATTTAGATATTCCGAATCCAAAAATTAAGTCCATTTTGAAATATAAAATTTATATAATTTCAAAAAGTGGGTATTACTATTCATAACTTCTACTTTTATTGGTCATGGTGTGTTAGAATCTCGAACTTGCATACAATGCAAGCTATTGAATTATTGAAAGAGAAACGTACCGTGGAATCTTGGGGTGTTACACTGGATATATGTTTTATAGCCTCTAATATCAAGAAGGAAGTTTAAATCCTTCATTATTATGAAACATGTTTTGAGAAGGGGTGAATTCGTTAATTTAATTATAGAGTTCTTTATGAAATTTTAAAATAAACTTCTCATATAAAATATTTATAAATATCATTTTGTGCTATAATTATGTTATATTAAATAAATTATTATTATTTTAGGATTATATTAACATTATATAACTCTATAATAATAATCATTCATTTGGGTAGAATGTTCTTCTTTGGGTCAGTTTAACCACCTATATGAATGATGATATCATTATAGATGATTATTAATACAATAAAAGTATTACTATATGATATTAAAGAGTATTTTATGTTTTTAATATCATTCTAAAAGGGAGATATAGAAGTTAATGTTCATTATAATGTAACTTTATATTATTGTAAAATTACCCAAAACATGCCCATCATAAATTCAATTCTCATTAAATTTTCAGTTTCAGCTGTGTGAAAACCATTTTTGGATAAGTTATTAGAATAAATGGAAAGATGGATTTAGGTAGAATAATTGTTGATGCTTGTATAGAAAAGGTGGAGAAACAACTTCAAAATCCAAATGTCTTGAATCTATCTAACCAAATGATTGTAGTTAAAAGTAAAAAATTATAAGTTATAGCTTGGAAAATTTGAAGGTGATGTTTTGAAACCAAAACAACTTGTGTAAGATTCCTTCTAAATGACACATAAGGGACCTTCCCTGGAGTTGTTTTTCATAATGGGAGAACATAATGGTATTCAAGAAGATACGTAAGGGTAATCTTCCTTAGTTTCCTAAAGCATACACTATTCACTTCAATAAGAAGTTATTTTAATCGATGTTTATGACTATGCAAATGGATTATTAAGAAGATAGGTGTTTATTGGGAACACTCTCCATGAATAATAAAATATATTGTTTCTAGTCACACTATATGGACTCTACATTATGTAGTATGGTTCATATACTTGTTTATAATGATTTTTTGTATTGTAACCATCTTTTTTTCTTTAATAAACGAGATTATAGTGTTCCTCCATTGATTAATAGTAACATATTAACCACGTAAATACTTATTTTGTTATTTTTTATTTCATTATTTTGATAATTTTATTTTTTAGTTTCATTTCTAGGTTTAATTTCAGAGTGTGAATTACAGTGTGGTGACATTGGTGCATCATTCCTTTTATCTTTTAATTCATTGAAGAAACAAGTTTGCTATAATAATTTGATTTATTACCTATAAGCTAAAAAGAAAGAAATTTTGAGTGTTCTAATGTTTCATCATAGCTAACAATTCATATCAAAGATCTTTTTTAGCGCTTCATATTACATGGTTTACCAGTATCATTCTGTCATAAACCTTGTAAAATAATTCTATTAAGCAGTTACCCATCCCACTTATATGTTTGAAAATACAACAAGATATCACTATCATTGAAATTAATGGAATTGGATGAGGGTACGATCCATCTAGATCTATTTTATTGGAAGTATTTTCGATTATAGAAGATAGAGAAAAAGGATTTTATCTTAAAAAATGTTCATGATCTTCCAATGAAGGTTAACAAGACAAATATAAATATAAAGGAAAAATAGGAAAGGGTGGATAAGAAAGAACATGAAATAATCCAAATGTTACTAACCCAGAATTTGTCTTTTAACATTTGTAATATGAATAAAACTTTGGAACATATGAATACTCCTACCAATTTTTATGAGAATCCAACTATAATGAAAAAAGAGTTTCTCTTGTAAAGGCTATTCATCATAATAATTTCCCTAATGAAGTTGATGGATGACCACTTCAAAGAATTCAACATCATTTAGATTTATATGGAATTAGTGAGTATGATCTTTATGGATCTATAATAAGAATTATTATTACTCTCATTTCATCAAGAGTATTAGGATATAATGGATATCATGGAGTGTATCTAAATTAGTAAAAACAACTTAGTGTTCTTGATATTTGGGGATTTAATTATGAACAATGGAATTAATTTGAATGAGATATAATAATATATTAAAAATGAATATAGTATGGATTTACAAATACATTATGTGTTATAGAAAAATAAATAATAAAAGAATGAGAAGGTGGAGTTAGATAGATAGTATCTCTATAGAAATGTTTTCACAAGTGAATTAATAATCATTTTTGAAGATGCACTTCTGGAAGTGAATATATAAATATAGTATCATAATATTTGATGACGATTTTACTATAATTCACCATTTATATTTTTTTTTGGGTTCTAGACTTCTTATATTTATTTAACTATACATTTAAGATAGGAAGTATAGGGAATAATACTTCAAGAATATAATGAAATATACACCATACAAATAGTGTCTCTCTCAACAGTGTGGAAAATTTTGATGTTTCCATATAAATTAATAACATAATATTTTTGGAATCAAAAGTAATATGAAACATAATAGGGTTAAGGAAAACATGTTCTTGGTAGGATAGTTTTATGATGATAGTTTCGTTTTAACCACACCCTTGGACATATATTTCAGGTTGATCAAGAATAAGAAACCCTAAATTGAATCACATGCTACATAATAGTAAAAGGTAAATTTTCATCTATGGTTTGAAGACTTTTTTATTCCATGGTTTTTAAATTTTCCAACATTATAAATGGAGTTGGAGTAATTAGCAGATTCTTAGAAAATCTAGGTAGAAAGTACTGGGATATAATAAAGTGGATCCTTTGATATTTAAAAAGTTCAAAAATATTTTATGTATTATTTATAATTGAAAATTAAATATAATGGTCTATAGACTCATACATTTGGGAATATGTAGACACATATAGGAGAACTATGAATTATAAATGCACAACATTGAGTTAGATGTCTAGACAACAACTCCTTTTTTCACTTTGTGTAATGAAAGTGATATATGTTTAATTAACAGAAGATCTATGTAGTTTATATGGCCAAAGTGATTGGTTGGAGACCTAAATTGAAAGTAGTAAAATGGGTTATTATTTTGTGAATCAAATTGTTCAATTCACATGGAAAAAATCCAATGTTTCATTCTATGACATGGTAGATTTAGTTGAGGCATCACTTAATGTAAAACTTATTGGATAAAGAAATTATTATATCATGGTAGTTGTATGGGGTTCAGAATTTTGTAGATATACTGAATAAAGATGTAGTCTATGATGATCTGAGGTTGAATTGTAATTGGTTTTTTTGGGATATTTAGAATCATGGTGGGGGAACTAGAAAGCTAAATTGGAAAATAGAAGAGTGGAATTGGAATGTAGTTGTTGATAGTGGGCTTGGTGGTGAGGCCTAGAAAATGATTCTATATTGGGAGATTGTTATGTTCCTCCATGTGAAAACTATTTTGAGAAATGTTATTAAATCATAGAGAATGAGATATTCTGGAAGCCTAATTCTTCATTCCTAGGTGAATAAGGAACATAAGAAGATAAAATGGTCACAGGAATAGAAACCAGTAAGTTGGATGATGGTTGTTGGAAGAATATAATTGGATGTTACCCCTTGTAATTTAGGAAGGTGATGTATATAAATGGTAAAGACTTACATAAGTGTCCTTCTAAAGTATACGTAATGTTCTTTCATAAGATGTTTTGTAGAAAATATAATATGTAATGTTATTTGGGATGATACACAAAGGTATACTCATTGAGTTTTTAAAATAACACACTATAGATCAAAAGATAATGATAAAATGATAGTTTTTCTGATAGGGAAATGGATGATTGTGAAGATAGAAGTTGAGTCATCATACTCTAAACAAATATAAAAATATACAATTACAAGTGGAACTAGTGGGACTCTATGTAGTTGGGTGTAAATACTTATTCATAATGAAACAGTGTATTAAAATCAACTTTGATTTTTTTGAATAAAAGAGATTGAAACATTCCCTAATGGACTAAGACTGAAATACAATCCAAGTAAACACTTATATAGTTCGTTTGACTTTATTTCGTTCAATAATTATATTTTGGAATATCTTATCTTGGTTTTGTCATGGCCTGTATGTTATGGAGCTATAGCTTATGTACGACATGTATTCTATGATATAGTGCATTAGTTGTTGGGGTTTATTCGGATACTTTATTTTCCCCTTTTATATCCTGGAGGCATAACATCTAAGTGTTAGAATGGTGAATGAGACCCAAAGTAACCATAACCATATGAAATAATCAAAATTATTAACATCCAATGATGAAAATAAATAATAAATTATTAATATTTTTGTTATGAAGTATTATAATTAATGATTATAAACATCAATATATGTTAGAAGAGTTTTAAAAGAAGTAATTAAAATTGTAACTTCTTTAAATAAGAGGATAATATTCCTTCATTGGTGTTTGGGGTTAAGGTAAGGGTTTCCTTTTCAATATAAACTTCTAATCATGATTTATTGTGTAAATATTTTCAACATGGTAAATTATATGTTCTTCCTCTTTTAAATATACATATTTTCTTATCCTTTGGTTATTTTTGGGTTTTATGTGTATTTTCATCATTTCCCCTCCTATTGGATAAGGATTCAATTTAAATGATGTTTATAAGTATAAATGAGCTTATATATTCTTTTAAGTTGATATTGTTTCTCCTCTATGTCTATTTATTTTATATTCTTCAATAGTTGTCCTAATCCATACTTAGTTGATTTCAAAATGAAAAGTTTTATCAAATTTGAATTTATTTTAAAAATGGTAATAGGAATATTTTTAAATTATTTATATAGTGTCATTTTCTCAAATTATTTTCTTTTGTCTTCTTTAAAGATATTACGTTACATGTTTTCATGGAATTCCAAAGTATGTTTAATTTTCATTCTCATTATTGTTATAATAATATTATTATATAAAGTATTTTCTTTTAAAATTAAATTTATCAAAATGAAATGTGTATTTCAAATTATTTTTCAAGGTAATTTTATAATACTCTTATAAATTGTTTTTATCTATTTGAATATCCATAAACATTTCTTATGCATCATTGGGGATATGACCTAATGATACCATCCACCTTCACTCTCTGAAAAACTTATGCTCGTGTCTTGTTGATGTTTTCATGAAACCATTTTCTTCTATACAGGTTATTTATGATGTGTTTGAATTAGGAATGACTTCCTTTTCACGTGGCACAAATATGTATGATTTTTCATTATGAAATTGGTGGAACAATAGTTATATATCCCTCTAGGGAATTAAATAAAGCATTATATCTCATGATATGATAAGTAAGTTATTGGGGAGTGAACCCAATACACGTGGGACTCTATCCACTCAATTTATTAGAATATAGATCGAACCAAATTTATTCTGTTATATTAATCTGTCGACTATGAGATGAAGGTCTTGGAAGGGATCCTCAAAAGAAGAAATTATTTTATATGATTATGTATATTCCACATTCATATATATTTTTTCTATGTATTATGATCAATTAATCATTTCATTTGTTATGTTGAATTCCTTACATCATGATTCAAGATATATGATCAATGTTTTATCAGGCATGATTTATTTATCTTATGTTCATGTACCATTATTATATTCTGATTCCAACATGTAATCTTAGACTCACATATGATCTATGATTGAAATATCTTATGTTCACCCTTTATCGAGCTTCTAGGATCATCATTTCTTATGTTTCCATTCAATGGGAATTGAAGAAGAGTGTTATGTATGATATGTTTAGAGAGTTATCATGTGTGAAAAATATTTCTAAGGGGATGTTTAGAAATGATTTTAAAATTAGTTGGTTATGTATCTTATCTATAAATACTCTTAACATATAGGTTCTGGTTGATTTATTATCATATTTAATGAATATTAATGTAAATTTTGTAATGTGTATATATGTTATGGTTTATTCATCACAAACATTGTATCATAATATGATTACTATTGGCGTTACACACCCCTTGAACAATATAATGATCATACATGATCCCAATTGTCAGTCATTTTGGATATAAAAAGACTAAACTACCCTAATTTTATCATATCGCCACTTTAATAATATATACAAGTATATCATCATGTTCTGTATAAAAATATTCTATGGATAGACATATCAAATGACCAAATGTGATATTGAAGATAGAATAAAATAAAAACTAATAAGGATTGAAAAGTATAAGGTGTGTACTATAAGTGTATATGGCATGTAGCTACTTTGGTAATGTCTTTTCATGTACTAATCTTCACATTTCATGTATGGGACTTCTCTAATGGTATGTAGGTTTTTGGGATCAAGTTTGATGAATGTTTTGGTGGTTTATGGAAATTTTTTTGAAGAACTTTTGTTGGATTGATTTTTTAAAATAAAAGTAATATAATTGGTATTCTAATATTTTTTTAATTAGAATCAAATCACATTGTAATGATTCCTAAAAAATGAAATCATATGGAGATGAAATCCTATGGAGAAGATCAGACCAAGGATTCCTCACCAGATTCTATATGAAAAAAAGAATTTATAAAAGAATTTCTTATGTAATTTGATGATTAAATTTTTTCTCTTATGTTTCTAAAGATTGAATTAGATAGAATGTTCAATCATTAAATCTGATGATAGTTTTTTCCCCTAAACTCCCAACATAATCTGTGGTAACAAATTTCCAGATCCTAGATTGAGTAGGGAGGAATTTAAATCTATTTAAGTAAAAAGGGGAATAAATAAGTTCTATATAAAAATTATATTCTATGATGTTATAAGGATTTAATTAGAAAAATATTGTGTTATATGTTTCTTAATGATAAAAGTTATGGCTTAAAAACTGTGGCAGCAATATGTCTTTTAATTTAATTTAAGTATTGTTTCAAAAAATGGTAATTTTATAGGGAATAACATTTGATGTAAAAATTAAATTAGACATATAAAATCCATATAATGAAAAATATATACATATTCCCATAAAATTGATATGTAGAAAGCTTAAAAGAAATGTTGTTAATGTAAAAAAATGGGTTTGAAGAAGATTTGTGATCGGATAAAGAGTCATTAGACAAAGTTTCATTAGATGAATTATTTCTTATATACAATGTCTCTTATATGAATATCTTGGGAAAGTTCACAAGATAGATTTTTGGACTATTTTTATGAATTTTCCCAAGCTATGAAGTTTGTGTTACATTTTAGAGAAGTCTAGTGGATAGATGAAATGTTTTCAAATATAAAAGGGAAAATAGTGAGGAATTATAAAATTGAAAAATTCTACCGATAAATTGAATCAGTTAAACTCTTTAGATGATGTACATCAAAAAATTTTAATGTATATCAGACCAACATGTATAATGTTGTGAATTTGATGTTTCTATAAGATGATTGAGTGAACATTTGGAATAAATATCATCAGTTAAAAATGATATATAAAAGAAATTTCTTAAAATGTTATGATGTAATTAATTTTATAATGAAAGATGATAAAGAATAATTGAATGAAAATTCTATCACCAAAAGAACCAATATTCTATAGAATAATCAGGCAAAATAATTTGATGAAGGGGGCTAGAAAATGTTTTAGAAGTATAATGTTTTCTTATATTCAAATGTTCTTTTTTAATTTTTTATAAACATATTAGATGTGATGATGTTATACTGATAATTCAATGATCCAAATATCATGGAGGAAAATATTCATTCTCACCACAGTTTAAGGAATTTTGATGAATGGTTAAGTCACTAAAAATTACCATACTTATTCTTGAATATTCTAGATATATTGAGAATTTTTGGTGATTTTTTTGAGAGAGATATTTGAGTTTCATGATTTCATTGAGCATGATATTTAGATTTAAATTTGACCTTTTCTATATGTCATGCACCCGTAAATAGGATGCAAGTAAAAATTACGGATGTGTACTATTCACATGTGCAAATTTTTAAGTACTGAATAATTGGGTTTTTACATAGATAATAGATGATCATCTAAAGATAGAATTTGAGCATTAAATTTTCAACCAAGGAATCTACTGGCTAAAGCTGAAGAAGAATAAGAAGAAAAATATATTTTGTTCAGAATTGTTGTAAATAGAAGTAATAAAGAACAAATTTATCACCAAAGTTACTCTTATATTATGTGAAATCGGATGAAATCATATTGTGAGGAAGTTGTCATAGAATGAACATTATATAAAGGAAAAATGGAAAGTGAAAATAAGACAATTTTGAAATCATAGAGTTTTCATAAAAAAATACTGAGTAGAAATTTATTACCATTTTTTGGGTAACAAAGTTAAATAAGAAGAATTTTTTTCAAGAAGAGAAATAAGTAATGTTTGTACATGTAGAAAAGTGAAATAATTTTGAGTGAGTTGGTGAAGGATTTTAATTTTTTTAAATAATATTTATATATTTTATCTATGAAAAATTTGAATTAATTATTATTTTGATAAATAGAAATGTATGTGTAAGGATATTCCCTAATTTCTATATCCACTAAAAATATATTATTTTCTAGTAAATTGTGTGGAATTAGATAATTTACAATCTATTAAAAAAATATACTCTTTTTGAGTACTAAACCATATAAAATCGTGTGTTCATATGGATGTGATTGTGAGTTTATTCTCAGTAATTTTGTAATTCATTAACATAAGGGGAAATTTATTTCATGAGAAATAAAACATAATAGAAAAGTGATCACATATTCAACCCCTCTCCATCTCAATGATCATATATATCTTATTTGGGCCCTTCATTTCATATTATAGTAGAGGTTTCCTCGGTTAATTCTTTATAGATGTTTGAAGAGAATAAAAGTTTCTACTGTTGTTTAAAATTATATAAACAGTAACATGATTTCTATTTTGAACGATAATAATGATCAATTTTGAAAAGATAGAATGTCACCTAATCATATATCTATTAGCTGTGAGGTTATTGAATATTAAACATATATTTTCCCACCTCATGAAGAAAATGTCCCCTATATGGCTACTAATAGGAAAAATTTGGTTAATAATAGATAACCTAGAAATTATATACAATCCTCGCTATCGGAATGTGAGTTTCTTAGAGTTAAAGTAGTCATAACTACTAAATAGATTTTGGTGAATGCAAAGAACATCTATAAAGGAAATACAAATGTTATGAATGAAAAGTTACAAATCTATAGTTTAAATTATGACGGTATTAATATAGGTGATTATGATTCTGTAGGGGACTTCTTTAGAATAGTGAATGAAATTGTAAGCACTATAAGATGTGTTGGTGAGAATTGTAATGATATAACTATTGTTGAAAAGATATTATGAATTCTTATAAATAATTTTGATTTCAACATTTCATTATTGGAATATATATATCTCAAAATTCTCTCACTAGATGATTTACATATCACATTTAATAAAAAAGGATAGATAAAAAGATACAAAGACTAAAGAAAAAGATGACTAGGGAATTTCATTCAAATTACCTAATAAAGGAAAATATAATAAAGTTCCTAATATTTAAGCATTTACTTCTTGTAACACTGATGTTGTGGTTAGTAAAAATAAGGATGAATTTATGTTCTTGTGTAATAAAAATTAAAACATAGGATTAAGAAAATAAAAATAGAATTTACCTGTAAAATGATTTTGATACGATGCTATTGGTAACTTTTCTTCAAATTTCCCTAAAAATCATGATAATGAAAGTGATGTAGATTAATAAAATTCAAGAATATCCTTTATGATTAAATCATATAAATGAAAATCCTATTTCAAGGGAAAGCATAAAAATGTATTTGAACCCAAAAGGAGAAGTTTTTGGTCTAAAGGTGACAAAGATGAAAATAGTGAAAAAGAAGATGAAAACTAATTCATAAAGATTCTAAAATATCATTATTGTAGAAATAAATTATAAATAGTTCTGTAAGGATGAATGAAGTAGTTTATAAGATGAAAAAGTGACTCATATGGAGTTTATTTGGAAAATAATATTGATATAATGTCTTTTCAAAATATTGTAAAAATTGAAATAGAGAACATGATGTTGAAGAAAGATAATATCATAGTAAACAATCAAGGATTTTTTCTTGAATAAATATAATAGTTTTAGAAAGATTTTTATGTTTTGGAGAAGGAACATGATGAAGTTAAATCCCCCAATATTGATCTTGAAGGAAAATTGAAAGAAAAAAAGTATGTTTTAAAAATACGCAATAAAAACATGATAAAAATAAGTAATAAATTTCATTTTTTCAAAACTCAGTTTCAATAGTTGGTGAATGTTTTGAAATGTGTAAATCCAAGATGGATCATCAATAATTATATCCAATGGCTTATAATAAATCTTATGTTGTTTAAAATAATTAGAGAGTTGAGAAAACCATATATGTAGAAAAAATAATAGGTGTTAAAAAACCTAGTGTTTATAAGTTTAACAAATATAAACCAATAGTTTCCACTTTAGTAGATTATATTAAATAAATGAATAAATTCTCAAAAAATAAATTGAACTTTGGTATGCAATGAAATATCAAAGTGGAAGATAATAATATCAACGAAGAGTATATAAACCACCCACAAAAACAACCAAGATATATAGAAATATATGATTTATATAGTTACTTATTTAATTTTAATGGATTTAGGAATATGAAACATATGGTTAGGTTTAACAAATAATTGTATTGTGACCCCATTAGAAGTTAGAGGCAATGTTTGAGAGGGAGTGAAACCACTCAAATGTGATTGACTGAGAAAGATGGAATGAAGATTAAAATTTGATCCCAACCCTTCGAAAATATTTGTGAATAATGTGAACATCCTAGACATCTTTGTAAATTATGTCTTATGATGTTATGGATATAAAAATGTTTTTATATAAAATATCGAAATTTGATGTGAAGAAAAAAATGCAAGGAAAAATATCTTATTGTTGAAACTGTTCTCAATTCAACAAAAAGAGTATGATTTTGGATTTTAGACAGTTGTTTCTCTTTTCATATGATAGGATATTTAAAGATATTTAATAAAGTGAATTATTTTAATGAAATCATTGTGAATTTTTTAAACAATGAGTTACTCAGAGTGTTATATGTTGGATTAACCATCATTAGCGAAGAAAAGTAGAGGTCCAAAATAATCTTGTTTGTTGATGGGATGAAACACACTAGATTATATTTTTTACAAATTTTTTATCTATTTAATAATGTTTCTCCATGAAAATATGTTTTTTGTAATTTTTTTTGAATATGGGAATGTTGTTTTAAATATACAATGGACAAAGGGAAATGTTTTTCATGTTGGTTATGGATAAAGTTCATACAATCATATAATTATTGAATAAAATTAGTTATGGAAGAAGACTCTATAGAATTTGTTTTAATGTATTATGATCAAGTTAACAAAGAGAGACAATATCTACGATATTTATGATATTATGAAAAGAAGATATTGGTGTTGTACCATTTTCTATAAAGATAATATAAATAACATAGTTTATAAGAATGATGAGATATGTCATACATATCACTTGAAGCTGATTCACTCTCATATATATGGGTCAGTGATTAAACATTAGAAATTCATAGATAAGAAGTTTATTTATTTCATTTATGGTCTTACTCAGAATACATGTATTATGTTTTTAAAACATAAATTAGTGGCTCTAAAATGAATATGTTTTTCAAGAGAAGAGAAAAATAATAATATGGATATTCTATGAATAAGTTACAAACTAATAAAAGTGATTAATATAAAAATGATTTGTCCAGATATTATATTAAAAAGGAATGGAATTAATCATGAGTTTAGTATACAATATATACCACATAAAGAATGTGTTTCAGAAATGAGAAATAGATGTTTGGTGTAGATGGTGTGAACAAAGATGATTGAGCATCATTTTTATCATTATTTTAGGAGGTAAGATATATATGCCATATTTTATATTCAGAATCATTGTTTATATAGAAAAAACATTGATATCAAATCTTATGAAATGTTTTACAGTGAAAATATTTGTTTTAGGTGCCTAAGGTTGTTCAAGAGTCAGTGCATTATAAAATTCAAAGGTGGAAATCATGGTATGTTTGACAAGTTAGGTTTTAATGGAATTATACCTGGCTACACTCTTAAAGGTAGAAGATATAGATGTTTTAATTGGGAAACCAGAAATATGGTTCATTCTACATATGTAATAATTCTTTCAAAGAATCTGATAATAATGTTTCACCAATATATGTAGATGTGGATGATGGGGGTGATTTGGTGGTACATGTTAGGAAACAATAAAACGTTATTAATGAATGTAATTATATTTATATTACACAAGATGAGGTTTGATACATAGCTATCTCAAGGGAATAAGAACAAATTCGTACATCTCACTCTATAATTAGGTAATAGGTTTATTTTCATAGCATCACTGGAGATCAATAAAAACATGTTCAAACCATAAGATAATCAACTTTTATTTTATATAATTCTTTATATTCATGGGTTGACATTGAAGATGTTTATGAATATTATAATCATCAAGAGTGATACTATTCTATGAATGAAGAGTTGGATTAGATTGAAAAGAATCATACTTGGGAACTTGTACACAAAAAAATAATACAACTTTGATTGGTAAACTTTTTGTGTTTTGGAACATGTTAAATGATTATGGTGAAGTGATAAAAAATAAACCAGGATTGGTTTATTAAGGTTACTCAAAAATTAAAGGAATTCATTTGGATGAAACATTTTCTCCTATTTAAAGATAATAAACTATTATAATATTTATTTCTATAACTAAACAAAGTGGTTATAATATTATTTTTGTAGGATGTAATTTCAACTTTTCGTAATGGAGTGCTTGATGAAGAAGTTAATTTTGAACAACCATGTGGCTTAACGATTTGGAAAGATAAATGTTATGTGTGTATGTTGAAGACGGATTTGTATAGATTTAAGTATGATATGAGAGATTATTATTCCAAATTAGACACTCTATTAAATAATATATACATCACAAATGGAAGTGTTGAGAGTAACCTTCACATCATATAAGGTCAAGAGGTTTCCCTCTATATGATTGTTTATGTTGATGATATTATCATTTTTGGGAATCACAAAGAATGTTGCGATACTTTTTCAGAGGATACTATGATGTTATAATAAATGTCCATGTATAGGTAAATTTAATACATTATTGGCTAACAAATCTCAAAAAAGTATAAATATATTATCCGATCATAAAATAATTATTCTAAAAAACATTTATGGAATTTCTTAATGGATGATTAAAAACTTATTTGCACTCAATTATTACTAGGATCCAAGTTATCAAATTATAGAGATGTGAAGAAAGTTGATCCTAACGTGGTTATGAAGTTTGTTGGATGTTTATTATATATTATTTCTTCCTGGAAATGTGTTTTTTATGTTGTTACATTATATGCATGACTTAAAAAGACTCCAAAAGAATCACATCTCATGGAATAAAAATGGATTCTTAGTTATATAAAATGAACAATTGATTTTAGTATAGAATATGACATCTTGGGAATGACTGATTTTATTTGTAGTAAAAATGACAATTAGGAAGGAACTATTGATGATAAATGATCCAAATCGGGTGGATTCTTCATTTTATGGGAATGTTCTTTCAGTTAGAATGTTAGGAAATGAAAATTTTAAACTATGGGTATGGTTGAAGCTGAGTATCAGGATTCCACTCATCCTACAACATAAATAATATGGATGAATTCTTAGTTGGAGGATTTTTCTTATATAAGTAAAGATACCCCTTATCATAAGTTTTGATAATTAAAGTGATAAACATATCACTAAGAATGTAGTGAGGCATTCTCATTTAAAACACATTGATGTCAAGTATCACTTCATGAAAGAGAATGTGGATATGAATGAAATAAATTTCGAAAATATTCCTAAAAAATAACAACTTTTTGATATATTCACAAAATCATTACAAATGTAAATATTTTATTAGATGATGTTAAACATGTGTGTATGGCCACCCTCTCATTGAGGATATGGTATGTGGTTTTCTTCCCCTCTATCATGTTTCATTTGGGTAGTGTTTTTAATGTGATGAAAAATAATGTGATATAAATATATCCATTGGTATAAATATATACATTTATATGTATTAAATCCTTTTAGGGAAAGTACATAGTTAAGAGGAGATTTTAAAAGTGGTAAGCTTTGATTTCAATATGTGTAAACTATTTTAACATTTTTTTGAACTGGTTTATGTCCCATATATCATCTTGTCCTTGAATATTGTTGTCAAGCGGAAGAAAATGATTTAACATAAACCTACCCATTGGTACAAATATTTCTATTCGCATTTCCATATATATTTTAATAAAATTACATATTTATAGGGTGTTTTCAAAAGGAATACGATTTTATTTTATCATGTGTGATCTTTTTTAATAGTATGTTGAATTGGATGTAGGAAATATTGATCTTACAGGAAAAATTGAAAATGTTATGGATGTTCAAGGTTAATGAAAGAAGTTTCATAATTCACAGCATGTTGACAACATGGTTTTCAGGTTCAATTATTCTTGTTTCATACATCATGTTTTCTCAGAAATCCATAGAATTGATAGATAACTATTCCATATCATGATCAAAAAAAATTAGTCATTTATAATTCTTAGTTGAAAAAAAATCCGAATGGGGATATTATTGGGACCATGTTGGTAGAAAAAGTTTTTGAGGTTTATGGAAGTTATTTTAAAGAAGTTTGGTAAGCCTATTTTTGAAAAATAAGGTTTTATAGAAATGATTATATTTTATTATTAAAAAAAATATGTCATTACTTTGTAAATATTACTAAAAAAGGAAATCGGATGAATATGTAAATAGATATAGAGGATCAGATTAAGGTTTCATATCCTATGTCCCTTGGAAAAAATTTTGTATCTATGAATTTTTCATGAATTGTGGTGATAATAGTTTAACTATTATGTTCTGAAAGTTCAAATAAGATGGAATATTTGATTATAAAATTGTGAGATGCTTTTTGATTCTTTAATTCCTAACACAATGAGTTATGAAAAATCTCACGATCTTTTATTGATTTTGAAGGATGAGAAACAAGAATAAGTTAAAGGGGGGATAAATTCATTTGTATATAGAATGATTAGGCTAAAATATTTTGTGGAGAAAATCTGATAAATAATTTTTTTGCAGTTTTTTTTTGAAATGTTTCTTGGTGCAATTTTTCAGAAGTAATGTGTTTCTAAGAAAGATTTTTTTTGAGGAAAAACATCAAACATATAAATTCCATAAAATATATGAAATCATTCATACAAAAATGGTGTAAAATATTTCTATCATATGGATATATAAAAAAGTTGAAAAGAATGTTTTTCAATGATCAAAAGTGAAGCTATTGAGGATATTTCATCAGAAAAAGTCTTATTGGGGAATGTTCTACCGGAATAAGTCCTTAAGAAATAAAAATTTCCTTCTATAGATATATGTGTAAAATTCACCAGATATAGTTCTTAGATAAGTTTATGATGTTGTCGAAGTTATGAAGTTTGTGTTGAATTTTTGATAATAATAGAGAATAGAGGAAATATTTTCATTTTTAAAAGGTAAAATGTTGAAGAATGGTGAAATAGATAATGTCTACTGATGAATTCCATCATAAAAAGTATTTGGATGAAGAACATAATAAATATTCTTCAATTTAATTCCATCACACAAATGGTGTTAATATGTCTATAGGATAGACATATACGGAATTATGAAGTTGAAATTTATATAGGATGATTGTAAAAACATTTGGTATAATTGTAATCTAAAAGAAAATGTAATATAAAGGAAACTATTAGAAATGTTTTGATGATAGAAAATGGATGATGAAAAATTATGAAGAAAATGGAATGGATGAAATATCATCAGATGAAAAAATATGGGATGGACTTTTTTAGATGGAAGAATCTAACAGATTATTTTTATGGGGACGACCATACAAACTTTTAAAAGTATAATTTTTTCCATACTCAAAATTTCTTATGAAGTGTTTATAAAGATATTAAAATTGAAAATTCTATTATTATAATTTAATGTTCTAAATATCATTGAGAAATATTTTGATACTATTCAAGTCATAAGGAAAGTCAAAGAAGGATGAATTCATTTAAACTTCTTTTATGAATTCAAGAAACTTCTTGACCCGCTGAGATGTTTTTGGTGAATTATTCCTGTTGGATATTGTAATTTCATATTTTCATTGATTAGTATGTCATAATTTAAATACTTAATCTTATAATATTCATGAATCTTTAAATAGGATAAAATTAAAATGTATAGGTGTATATTTTTCATGCATGAAAAATTCAAATTGTTGTAGAATTGGTTTTGGATAGAAATAGTAGATGAACTTATAAAGCCAGAATTCAAGCAAGAAAGATTCCAACTATGTAATATCTTGGTAAAATAAAAAATAAGAAGATGAAGAAGAAGTTGGTACTTATTATAATTGTTTTGATTTTACGAAACAGATGAATATATTTTGTACTAGATAAAATTTTATAATAGGTGGGATCAGATTAAAAAATTGTGAGGATGTTTTCTCAAGAAAATCTTCCGACACAGGAAAAATAGACCTAGAAAACAGATAAATGATGAATGGAAAATGTTTTAATTTCATTGTTAGAGAAAACTTTTATTACCTATTTTAGGGTACGAAAGTGAAAGAATAAGTGATTTTGAAAGAAGATAAAAAATTAAAGTTTATACAATTAACATTGTGACAATATTCTAAGCATATTGGTGAAGTTTTATAAAATTATTATTAAATATTTATTAGATATTTTTCTGTGGGAAAATCATATGAACTTTTGTTTTGATAAAATATAAATTATTGTTTATTAATATTCCCTTCTTACTTTATCAACTTAAAAAGTAATGTTCTCTAGTGAATTGAGTGGAATTGGATTATTTTTAAACCATTTCAAAGGCTAACTAAATTTGATTAGTATTGAACATTTTAATTTATTTTGTTCCTTTAGTTGTTCTTTGGTGTTTATATTTTTGTAATGTTATCACTCTTTGATAGTATTTTAAGGTTATTTAATATGAAAGAAAGAAAAAAAAAGAAAAAATAAATCACCCATTCACCCCTCCCTCTCTTAGTGATCACCCAAATCCTATTTTGGATTTTCATTGATTGGGGCACATTCTATTTGGGACTAGTGCAGTATTCAGCATGTAAAACTGTTTCTTGTGTTGTATTGGGGTTTGGGTACATGGTGTTCCCCATAGAGGGTACATATCTTGTATCTCAACCCTAATCACTTGAAATGTGTTTTTGGGGTGAATATGTCATTTACAACAAAGGATACAGGGTGCGTGGTCCTAATATAAATAAAAGTTATGTACAGATGACTATATGGTCACATTATTGTTGTACACACCATACTAGTCAACATCCGGAATTTTATTGTGTATTCCAAGGGTACACACCATGTGATAGGTATCCCACTCAAAAACCCCAGTTGCCACGATAGATGGATACATGATATTTTTTTCAATAAATACATATTGTGTTATTTGAAAAATAGAGATACAAACTGAATAATTATTAGAATCGCTTCACGGTCATCATTTTCTACCTCAATCGCACCCCAAACTCCACTAAACAACTCATTTTTCATTTTAACATCTCTAGGGGTGAAATTTCGGATGTCACTCATTAAAAAATGACTAAAAAGAACTTTTCACAAAACCCTAACACCATTTCACTTCACATCCTCCATCGATCCAATGTATCCATGTCGTTCAAGGATCCCCCACCACTTGTCATAGATTATATTCACCTATATCTCCACATCATTGTTTTAATCCATTGATTAAATTCTCAAATTATGATTGTATGATGATCCGTGAAATAATTTATCAACCACTACATAAAAAAAATAATAGTTCTGAAAAATTTAAAAACTATGGAAGTAATGAAATAACCAAATCAATTGATCATTGATGAAAACCATGCCTTCACTAGCTGTATTGTAATTCTCTGATAAATAATTATCTCAACATCACCTAGGATCTTAGATCTACTATTACCTCACAATGTATATCTCTTAAGATAGGGTTTATGAAAGGTAACTCACTTGATAGTATTTAGAGATTATTAAATAGATACAATTAGGGTTTCTAGTAGATGTAACCAATTAATTAGTTGATTAATTTACTAAATTAATTCAACCTATGATGGTTAGATCCTAATGTCCAAAGTTGTATAAAAAGATTATAATAAGCATATGGTAAACCGCCAATTTTAGACCCAAACATAATTTTAGATTTTTCATTTGACACTGTTTTTAAAGATAAATGATATTTCCCCCTAATCTCATTCCCATAGGATAAAAATAATATATTATTTTTTATATATCATTATCTAGCCTCTATGAATCTCAATTCATAATAATGGCCTTGAATCAGATCCATAAAATATTATTTGAATAATAATATGGGTTTAAGATATAAAAATTTGGGTCCCTACATCCACCATACCTTCAAATATTTTCAACCAAAAAAGTTCAAACTACTCAAAAAGGTGAGGTTATAAGCCTGTATAGAACTCTTATACTCCAATGAGCTCTCCTGAAGGTTCAAATTCTACCACATAACACACACCAATGTTATATCTGATCCTCAAATAATACACACCTACTAGTCCTCAACCACCATTGAGTACTCTGAAAAGGTATCAAAATCTGTAATGTCCATCTCATCCTAGTTAATGATGTTTGATATTTCATGTATGTATCTAATAAAATATGACTCATGTAATACATTGTGTACCCAATAAAATTATTGTGTAAATCAAAGGAAGTAAGAAACCACTTCCACCTTACATAGAATATGGAAAGAACAGATGAACCTTGATAAAATATCTATTCATAAATGAAACCTCAATAATATAGGATAGTTATTTTTTTAGAAACACGTTATCCCCTTCCATGAACTCCAATGGTATCAAATGTTGATACATTTAAAATATATGATGACTTCATGTTGTCCTCAAAAAAATCATGTATCACCATTTCTTCTTTATTGTTAATTTAACTAAATATAATACTATCTAAAATTACTCTCCAATAATTTACCATAATGTTGGAACCCTATATGATCTTCTATATTAGTCCTCAAAAGATACCAAGTCAATGGTGGAGTGATTGTTTTAAAAAAAATTAACTCTACTAAGGGAAATTGATACTTCCAACTCCTACTGAATTCTAAATTACATGCCCTTTGTATATCCTCAAGCACAAAAATGGTCTTCTTAGTTTGAACATAATTACGATGGAGGCATACTTTACTCATTTACAACTAATAATTGAATTCCACATAAAATATCCTCCCAAATGAGATGTGAATTATGTACCTTAGTCGGAAATGATTATCAATGATTCCCCATGTGACTAAATATTCTTTTCATTAGACTAGAATCCCCAGATATCTACTAAACTCTTCTCCTAAATTCGATTGAAGTGGGTTGAATTGATTATTAAGTAAATGATTTTATATATAAAATAATGAAATAGAACTGATCGTGGAATCCATTTCCGGAAATCGATCAACATTCTATCCCACTTCAACTCACGAATCTCATGGGGATGGGCTAAACATAATAATACCTAGTTTTTTCTTGTCCCCTATTGATAGGTGATAGATAATTAGATAAACTCAACTACAGAAATCTTTATACCTTGACACCAAAACAACATTATGAGGTCTTGATGCATCTTCTTCACACTGGGATGTACGTGGAAAGCTTGTAACTACCTTAACACATCCTCACACAACATGAATGGAACAACTCTCCAACCTTAGAAGAGTTTAATTTTCTCCCAACCTTTGGAAAATCCATATGTTGTATTCTTAAGGATATATGATTAAAATAAACCTCTAAATTTATGTATCTATCATAGGACTATGTAACATGATGAAGAAGTTGCCGGGCTACCACTATCATTCAAAGATAGGTTATTTCTACCACATTCACCAATGACAACTACATCTAGGATAACTATAATGATAACTCCATAAAAAGGATCTTGATTTTTCCATAAAAGTGAATCTACCACAACATTTACCTTTATTTAGTATTCAAAATATTTATTTCAATTCAAATGTAACTCTAACCTTTGATTCATATGATACATATAGATTATGAATTTATTACCAAGAAGGAAATGCCTCTATGTTTTTATGGATAATAATAGAAATTATAGATTCAAATTATTTGTCACATAGTTTTTATCATGAGATATCAAATTTATAGACACATAATAAACCTCTAAATGCTTCTACATGAACATAAATCTATTCCCTAATATAAAGGTGTCACAAAACACCATATACTCTACACTTTTATTTTGGGGCCTCAAAATCAGATTACATGTCATCCTCCGCCATTGCTCCTAAAAACACTCTAACATCACTCAGAACAACCAAATGGATACTCCTTTAGAGTAAGGGGGTCATGGGAGATATAATTATATAAAAATATTTCTAAAATCTCTATTAACATACCTCTGAACCAAGGAATATATGAACATAAAACATGATCATGGGTGGATCCTATGTTAGAATCGCCTTGATATTTATTGGGTCCACAACTACCCCGCTATATGAGATTACATTCCCCAATAAGTGGACATATCAATTAAAAAATGGAACTTTAATATCATTTATCTAAAATGGTTCTCTAATAGAACATTTAGAAAATTCCTAGGATTCTTATCATACTCACCATGTGATGCTGAATTGACAAGGTTTTCATCAACAAGGACCATGAAAAACTAATACAATAACAATTGAAGGATAGAGTTCCAGATTCCTGTTAACATAATAATGGAATTCATCATTATAAAGGGCATCACCAAAAATTAATAATTACCATAATGAAATTAGAATTACATATTTGGGATACCATCCTAAAAAACTCAATGACTGTGATGGTTGAACCAAATAATGATCATCAATGATCACTTTTCCACATTTAGTAGGTAGAAGAGGTATTCCATCTGTGGTAAATATTACTTATTATTTATTTTCACCTCATATAGTTGAATATGGTAAAAAAATACTCAAGATCTTATTATCCTTTTTGGTGAACAACATTGGAGATTACCCGAGGGATACACTAAGTTTGATGAAACCCTTATACATAATTTCCTCCAACTATACCTTTAGCTTCCTAAGATTATCCAATGACAACTAATAAGAATTATAAGATATTAATGTGGACCTTAGGTTTTGATCACTGTGGACATTGATCCCATAATGAGGGAATTATCCAAGTACATACTGAAGAATGACTTCCATATACTTCTACATGAATGTAGGAAGTTGATCATATAATATTTCTACAACACACAGATTCAGACATGATAATGGAATGGTGATCAGAAAAAACATGCTACATATAGGTCCTATTTGTTTCGACTAAAGTTAACACTCGATCATAAAATAAAGTATCAATCAATTGGATCAAAACCACACCGGTCACTAATTATTGAAATCGATCCAATAATAGAGTGAGGATAGCTAGATAATAAAAGGATGATGTCATAGGGTTTCATCTTAACCATTAGAGGAGTCTAAAAAAACACTATATCCACTAAGAATAAACATGAATCATTGGAATATGATGGGATCTTGTTTTAACTTCTAGTAGGAGTCTCAAGCCACATTTAATTGTCTATGGAATACACCAGTATTTATAACTATAAAACTAAGGATGCTGTGATATGGGAATGGTTTTTCCTTTTATATAAGAGTATGGTTTTTGATATAGATAATAATGAGTTCATTCCTTGGATCATGTCAATGTATTCTTGAGAATACCACATAATATACTATAGATAGAAACATCCTTTCCAAAAAACTCCTTAATATTGGCATTGACTACCATGGGGCGGCGATGGTAGAAATGAATTATAGAAATGTCCACCACTAACTCCTCATCCTATTTCACCTTTATATTCTCGATCTTAGCTGAATCCATATAGAAAACATTGTCTACTTTATAGGGTCCCTGATTTTGTATCTACCTCTCATGTGTAGGATTATCCATTTATAGACTACCCACTTCCATAGATTGGGTCAATTAGTTATGTGATAAATGATAGTTTCTTTTTTATGTGTTGAAAACACTATATTCTGGTAGATTAGATCCACAATGTGACTAATGAGCTACTGATTCTTTGGACTATGACCATGTATTTCTATGCCTCAAACATTATGGTCCTGATACCTACCGTCAATCAGTGAAAGACTATGACTCTAATTTTATATAAATTCCATAAAAACCAAGTACATATTATCCCTATTCCACAAAATTCTTAATAACTAAGGGTCACTCCAGAACCCTTGCCTAGTTGGGATATAAAAGAGAAAGAATTTTTGATTAAATGTATCTATAGTGGATACTCTTGAACATTCAATCTTGAAAGAGACAATCCTGAATCATGTCAAAATTGTATCTCATGACGTCTGTTAATTTTGGAACATAATCTGTAATAGACATGAACCCTTTTATAGATCCAATTTCACTTAGATGTATACATACCTCAAATAGTTGGGTAGTATTCTATGTAAAAGAGGTTCTTCAGATCTATCCATATAGGAGTAACCTAATCATCAATTTGGATGATTAATGTCCATAAGATTATTATTGTATTGTATATAAGGATGGATTTTAGCATCACTATCTTATTTTTGGGTCTCTGAACTAGGAGGACACCTGAGTCACAACCTCAAGCTAGTCCTCTGCTATCTGAGGGAAATGATCACCTCAAATCCAGGGTGGTATTTTTCACTAGAACTCATTAAGATTACAAAGCATAAATGAATCCTCATCTTATCCCACACAAAGGAATTTCTACCCACCAAGTAGAGAATCATCCACTTGAACTTATTGTAGAATGTAATAACATTTTACTATAGGCAATGTTAATTCCTCAGCATAACTAATCGGTCCATCTCAAGATCTGGTCATTAAATTGAATTCTCATTTCTCATATGGTCTATAAAGGAATGTATAATCAAAAGCTTGGGAATGTAATACCATTACCTTAGGACTATAGTTGTATATATATATGGTGGATCACTATAATTAACTAAATAATCCGTATTTATTCAAGTACATCTATGGGGATGACATAACAATGTTATAAAAATAAATGAATCCTTACTATTTGAAACATATACCATTCTATTGTTCCTGACATTCGATGCCTGTGAGATCCGAATCAACTAGTAGTTTATCGAAGTCTTAGTGAATAGATATGTTTAATATTGTGACATAAATGGGTTCTATATCATGGAATCTAAACTTGACACCCCAAGATATCATCACCCAAAATACCCAAACAAATTATCACCAGGAACCAAAAGCTAAACTCTATCCCCAATATAGACCCATTATAATACCTCTCTAATATAACCCAGCCCACTAGGACCCAACTATGGTCATTAGTAAGTCACATATACTAACCCATGCCCACCTTTAATAGAAAAAAGGCTAGTGTCTAGTAAAAAATATACATATCACACATGATGGGGGGCCATGTCCTAATGCAAATATATATAACTCACACATTCAAAAAAGACATAAAACTTCCAGATTGAAAAAAAAACAACTTCAATGAATAATTCCTGATACACGTGGTAAAATCCCTAAAATAATAACAATAGAAGAATCTATAATTTAAAGGGAAAATAAATACCCAATAAACCCAAATGATGACCAACATAAAGCAACTACACTAAAGGAGAATATGTAATAATTAGTTCTAGTCATCAATGTTATCTGGTACTGTCATCTATGAGTACTGTTAATCTCAACCAGAGTCTCCAATGAGTTATTCCTCATCAACATAAGACATGACATGTGTGTGTGAACACCCATTAAAGGGAGAATATAAACATTCCATGAAGGATTACCTAAAAACAACAAAGGATAAATAAGTACTTGAGGGCTCAAAATAAAATTGTGATGAGGGGAAAAAGAAAACTAATATATTCTTGTATGAAAATAATATGAGACATGGAAGAGGGTGTTCCTTAGAATATCTATCCTTGAAAATAAATGTCCCTAGAAAACACATCAAGAATATAACTTTCCATGATTTACAACCCACCCAGGCTCTCAAAACCAAAGTTGGAGACATGTTCCAAGACCAAGGATGATTATTAGTCCAGGATGTAAACAATCCTAATATAAGACCCTCACCCCATCAAGTAGATATCATTAGATAAGGGATTACCCAACTCCATGAATAGGGGGAACTATACTCATGATTGGGGGAGTTTGTAACATTATTAGTCATGCACAGGACCCATACCGTGTAAAAAAACATTTCTAAGGGAGTTTCTAATCCTATAGAGTTTCTATAATCATGCTAGATCCCCAACATAATTCAGAAATATATATGGATACAATACATCTAAAATTATCTCGAATCTCCCATTGTATGTTGATGAGGAGTGTATTATCAATTATTATATGGAAACATTTTTATGATGGACTATACGCTGCCGAATTATGATCTTCAAGACTAGATAAATAAAAATTCACTCAGGATTGAAAAGTACATGAAATATACAATAAGGTAAAATGATATACAGTCCTTTTAGAAATGTTTGGACATGTATTTCACTTCCCATGTCATGTATGGGTCTAACTTGATGACAATTAGATTTAGGTACACAGAATGGAGGATTAATGGGGTACACGATGTGTATCATCATATCATTTTTTGTATAGGGGTTAGAGTACATTACATGGCCCATGTAGGGTTTATTTTATATATTTTTGTTTAGTTAACTAGGAATATACCACCAAGGTGTCCAAGTCATGTGAGTCCAAGGCTATATTCCATGTGGTCCAAACCTACATAGAATATATATCCAAACGATTAATTGGATGTGTACTCCCTTTACACACAATTATAATCATCTTAGTGATACATGTCTTGAATAGTTAGGGTACATTTCCTATGATACTTAATCCATTAAATAATACAAGAAACCACTAGAGGGGACTAAATGACACTTTTCCTAGGAACTACACACCATGTGATCATAAAATCATAGAAAGGAAATTTAAAATTCTTTGAATATTATTTAAACCCATGTTTTTACCCTTAATCACATAAGAAACTTTAAGAATATGTAGATTATCATTGATACTCCACAAATGGTTATTTTTCATTTATCCTTTGTAAAATTATCCAGAATGGTTTACACATAACCCTACCACCTTTGGACATCAATACCTCAATGATCTTTAATTTTCCTTCCACTAAATGATTTATAATCACTTGTCATTGATTTTTTACACCCTGATGTCCACTTATATATCAAAATTCAACAATCATGTAATCATATTATAATATTTTGATTTTTTGGGACAACGTTTTTTCATACGATTCGTAATGGTAGAGGTATATGGTTAATGTAGGACAAAATAGGGATGAACAGGAAGAAGAATTTATATACAAAATCTTCAATGTCCAATGTAATTTTTCTACGATAAATCATTGAGTGTGGAACTACTAATGATGAAAAATATAAGAAAATAATCATATAATGATGAATTTTTAGAAAAATAAGAAAAATTAAATTTATAGAGATATGTAATCTATCGGAGGAATAAATAAAAATTATCCTTGCTCAAAATAAAAAAGAATGGAGAAATAATTAAATAAATAAATAAACCTTCTTCAGTAATGGATTTATCATTGCTAAAGACCATGTCAACACCAGCTTCATTGGTGTTATCCAATGAAGAATATACTAATAGACACCCATAATCCTAGATTAACCATGGTCTCCCTATCTCTATCTCCCTCCCTCTCAAACTAGGGTTTATGGAAGTTAACCCAAAAGATACTGTTTAGATAGGTTTGAGTAGATATGATTTAGGTTTCTATAGATATAAACCATGAATTGATTAACTTAATTGATTGATTCTTCTAGGGGAAATCTGATCCCCAGGTATCTGAGTGTAAATCATGAGTATATCTCTTATAGGGTGGACCCCATATCGCAAAATAAACCAAAAGTTCAAATTTCCCATATAATTCTCTCTATAAGATAAACTGACACTTTACCTTGATTGCGTATTGAGGATAAAATATATTTTATATTTATTACACTATTATCTAGGATCTGTGACACTCATTTAATGAAAATGAATATGAACCAATCCAACAAATAATATTTAAAATATTATATGGGTTCAGACTAAAAGATCAGGGTCGCTATAAGTTTCTCAGACACTTTATTATCGAAGATTCCTAAAAAATTTAATAAATTCTCATCATTTTAAATCATTTTCTAACATTGAAAAAATATATTTATCAATTCAAGATTCATTAAATTATGATTTTATGATAATAAAATAATTATGTTATCATGAGTTATAGTATCCCAATAATAAAATTGTTATCTTACTATACATACATTATTATGCACCATATCATGACATAGTGGCATTCACAATTATGTGGAGTATCTGAACGAAGAAAAAAATGAGGTCTAAAATAGAAAATCAGGACCATCAGTTTATTATATATTTGTAACATTTCCATATCCCTAGAATAAAGTCACTACTCTTCATGCCAAAAGGCTATAGATATCTTCTTATTATACATAGTAGTGACAAATATTATATTAATAATTATATAACTCTTATACCATTAATAGAAAACTTATCACAAGACACCTCACCAAAAACCTAAACAATTATAGTTTTATCCAGGAATTACAGTACATGATCTAGGATATATATTAATAATGATCACCTTTTGGGAGAATAATAAACATGATCATTGATATGAACATCCAGTAACTCCCAAAATATGTAGAGTTCATATTGGTGAGTTATTCCACAGGATCTTGTTGTATTAGTGGGTTCCTAAGACTATAGTGACCAGGCCCCAGAAATCTCAAAGATGGTGTTTACTAAAATTATTTTGGCATGGTTTCAAGTAATAAAATCACTATGTAACAAAGAGTATAGTAGTATTTTTAAACCAGAAAAATACAAGAGTCTGGTATTACAAATGAATACATTAATGAAAATAATTTTTTTCTTTTGAGGATAACATTATAATATCTGGAGTATCCATGAATTTCCGTATTAGTACAATTTAGGGAATCCAAGAGGAAGGAAACAAAATAAATATGATCTCACATTCTTAGTAAGGGTAAGTTAAGTCCAAAGAAATTATTAATCAATGAGAATAACAATTATGTCATGGTAAATAACTGAACACGCATGCCATATAATCAATAATCTGAGATATATGTTCATAAAAAAATATGGACAGGTAATAACTTGAAACACATTCAATTCAATTAACTAGATAAGTAAAAATAAATATGGAATGTTATGAAACTGAAACACAAGTACTTTAATTAATTAACTGAAAATGAAATGTATCCATAGATATATTGATGCAAAATCTCACGGTTGAATAATAACTAAAACTATATGTGGGAATTTATTAATTATTGGACTTCATGTAATTGGAACATGAACCAGAACCATAAATACCTTTAACAAAATGGTTTACATTAATGGGTAGAAATACATACATTATACATGGAAACAAACTATAAGGGTTTGTTGCCAAATAATTTCATCTCATTAGACTACTGATGCATTGAGGGGATTTTATTAACTGGTCCCTAACCCATAGGGCTTAGCATAAATTTTCCCCATCCGATGGCTTTCATGTCCTAAAAATTCCTCATAAATAATAAATAATATGCCTTATCAAATACCCATATTAAATAAAGGATGTGGATTTATTAATATTTTCCCAAATAATATAATAAATTTCAATGTAAATAATATATGAAAAATGGTATACGATTTAGGATATAATCATATATATGAAAATTGATATGGATATATATGGGAAATTAAATTTCAAATTTTAATAGATGATTAAATTTTACAAGGAGTCTAAAAGAAATCAAGTAAGTAAATGTTAATACTCTCCATGGAAAAATAAACCATCTTGAGGAAGAACAAGGACGATATCAATTCAACATATTCCAAGTGGATTAAAATAAATGTTTATTGTCATTGGAGAATTTATATATTATAAAATAGACTTTTTAAAACATTCTAGAGGAATATATCAATTTGTTTTAGAAAAAAAATCATTTAAAATAACTTTTTATTTTTTTAAAAAATAACATTTAAAATGATAATTAAGCTATAAAGAAATGGCGATAAGTAAATTTTTTCATGTCGTATTAGATAAAAAGAACATTAATTTTTCAAGGTAAAAAGTTTAAAAAATTCATTTTTTATAATGTTAATGGAATATTCCATTGAAAACATTGGTAAATAAAAAAGGGTAAAAATATTTTTAATCAATATTTTTGGAAAGTTTAAAAAATTAAAGTCGTTTTTAAAATAATTTTTTGAAAATAATATTTTTAGGAGATAATAGGTTCTCCAACCAAATTTAGAATAATATCATGTTTTCATAAATAAATTTTCTAATACAATTTGGTTATAAATGAGTATAAAAATTATACTAATACTTCAAAAGGTAATAAATA
The DNA here is from genome assembly GCA_963277665.1 of Viscum album. Lineage (NCBI taxonomy): Eukaryota > Viridiplantae > Streptophyta > Magnoliopsida > Santalales > Viscaceae > Viscum > Viscum album. Next base: position 678,783,720 of record OY728139.1, on the reverse strand, counting down.
AATGATGGATTGTAAAATTAAAGGTTTTATTGAACAATGTTCATATAATTTCCATAAGATGGAAATGGAATATCAACATGAATTATTCTTGAGAAAAATAATATTTATTTTTCGAAAGTGTCTCATGTCACTTGGAATCATTTTAAATCATAAACCTCCTAAATAAATAAAATTAAATTAATGTTTTAAATATCATGAAGATAAAATTATTAGTGGTAAAATATAAAAAAAATGAGTATTTTATACACCACCAAAAATAAATATTTGGTGAATATGACATTTATCTCACACTTGTAAAAAGTGAGATGAAGATCCATTTTATTGAGTCTGACTTGTCTCGTTTGTCTTTATAATCCAGAATAATAAACATATGATAATTATTGAATTACATAATAAAAATTTTCATGTTTATCAATACTTATTTAACTTTTTTCCATGTTGTATACAACTACTTAAATAATTATGTTTACGTTAGGTGTTTTGACCAAATTCGGTTTATGTATCAAAAAAACATTGGTGGGTCAAATATTATCAAAAGGGTTATTATATAACATATAAAAAATAATAACCACAACATAACTATCATATTTTTAAATAAATAATACTTTTAAAACCAATCATTAAATATGGTTATAAAAAATGAACCAATTTTACAATCATGGATATGGAAGGTCGTACGTACACATGCGTAAAATTTCCATTTTCAATGATCAGTATTGAAAGAAGGTATATAAAATTAATATTTAAAGAATTATGATTATATAATAAATACAATTTTTTTAATCATAGAAACTTATATATTTATTTCTTTTGATGTAAAAGGAATCACATCGTTTCTAGGAGGCGGTATTTCACATGCCCACGAAAGACATTATAATTTTTTTAACTCCGTGAATGGGTAATAAAGAAAAATAAATATATTATATTTGAAAAAGGAAATTATGTAATGAATGATATATATATGTCTTCATTTAATATATATTTAGTTAAAATCAACCATTTTACATTCCATATATCCTGTGATTGAATCACATCACTTTTAGGAGGCGTTAGTAGATACTTAGACAAACAATGTTACCGTATTTACACAAAATGGAAAGCATAAAGGTATGTTCAATATAAAAATTAAATAATAATAAAAGTAATTATAAATATAATATATATCATATATAAAAAGTTTTCTATCATATTACCCATCCATGAGTGGTGGTAACGGAAAAATGTACAACTTCATTTCATGAGGGGGTAGTTCGTCGTACACAAGAACAGTATGTTCGTTACTCATTTCATGAAAGTATATGTAAGTTTTTTTTAACTATTAACATATATAAATATTAATATATTTAATATAAATGTTTTTTTATAAAATAATTTAGTATTTAGAGTTGATGGTGTGTATAATGGAAATAAAAATAAAGAGTTTGAGGGAAAATTCTACCGCTTCAATGGGCAACTATTTCGGTTTGCTCCAAAGGGTTTCTTAGGTTGTATTAAATATCAAAGGGATTAATCTAGGATTATGGGAGGTATTTTTAAAATATATTTTGTCAAATATTTGTATAGAAAATGTGTATTTAGTGGTGTGAGGAAGTAGGAGGAGATGAGGCCTTTTTATAGTGGAGGTGAAGTGGTGCTCTCGTAAGGTTTTGGAATGGGAATTACAACCACGTTTTTTAAATTAATCATGAATCCAATAATGGTCCAAATTTTATAAAATTTATGATAGGGTATATATATTTCCATAAAATGTATTTTGAAAAAGTTTATAAGTCATTTTGGATCTTTAGATTATGTTTTACTCTCGTGTTATACTTAATTCACCATAATCGTTGTAATTAATTTTAATTACTTTCACTAAAAGTTTTGTTCAAAAATAAGTTCACTTTATTATAAAGTAAAACATATTATGAATAAATGTATTTAATCCATTTTACTAAATTCAAATAACATATGTGAAAAAATTAATATGAATGTAATCGTCAAGACAGGACAACCATGAGAGTTTTTAAACTAAAAATAGTCAAACGTTGGCCTAGTTTTTATACCCAATTTAAAATATAAATTGTTTCCAATGACCTAAATTGGAATAATTCTTAAATAATTGATATAATTTGACTTTAAACCAAATTAAAAAATTAATTTAACACTATAAATAAATTAGTTAAAAAAGTATTTTTGAATTTAAATTTAGTATTTTTTAAAATTCATTAAAAATAAACTTCACTTTAAAATAGAAAAAATTCACCCTAACCTAATTTTTTTACATCTATTTTATATTTAATGTTAATTTTGAGATATAAAATTTATAAAAGTTTCAAAAAGTGGATTTAAAATAGGTAATAAATTTAAAGGTGGTAAAAGTGTCATAATAAAAATATAAGTTTTTATGTTTAATATTGGGTTTGTTCTTATCAAATTCTTATCAAATATAATGGATGAATATAAAAAAAATTATTCAATATATAACATATATATTTTATTATTATCACTCACTAATTTTCATTAATTTAATTTATTATCATAAAACATCTTTGTGAGTATGAATGTATTTTTCTATAAAAACATTTCCTTTATATTAAATTAAATCTTATATCCATTTTTAATTAATTTGAACCTATTAATTCGATTTATATATTTTTTGAATCACATATTTTCATAAATTAGTAAATAATATTCAAAACCACAAATTTAATGGATATTTTATATTGTATTATATAAAATAATAATATTTTAATACTATGTTGTTTCTTAACAAAACATGTTCTTGTGTGTAGTAGAAGCCATTGAAGAAAATTGTTTTTGTTTGTGATGTACACTAACTCAGTGTTTCATGAATTTCATGAAATATAATACATTTTAATCATTTTAAATAGTATATATATTATAATTTCTAAATATATTATATTTCATTATGTTCTTAGTGTTGCGTGTCATATACGTTATTGAATACAATATTCCTAATTTAGATTGTTGGGGTGTTAAATTATATCCTCTTTAATTAAATTGATTCCCCTCAATTTAAACTCCACCTTTGTATTTTTTGTTATTTCTCATGTCAAAATCCCATATCATGATAAGGGTTTGTAAGAAATTCCTTATAAAAGAGAGAAAGTGAAATACAAAGGTCCCATAGAATAACATATAATGAGTTCTCCATGTAGGGGAACATTATTGGATTGTGGAGATTTATAAATAGAAAAAATAATTAATATTTATAGGGAGTTATTGTGTTCATAAATAAAAAACAAGTGAGTTTTTAGTAAATGTTTAGGGTATGAATTCAATAAATCTATGATATTTTAGAAGGACACTGGTTCAACAAAAATTATGGTATAAGGACATCATTTATTTTAATATTTATTTTCCTCATTTTGAGAAATTCGTGTACTAACTATGAATATAAGAAAATTTACTGACATAATATGTTTTAATTTCACATGAAAAATTCCATCTTTCAATTGTGATTCAATCAAATTATAATTCATCCCTTACTTTAATAAATGGGCATTCAAAAAATAACATTGATCTATAAAGCACTAAAATAACCATTTAACATATCATAAGGCCCATAAAAGAGAAAACATTCATTACAACATTCTCTTACTGTTCTCCAAATCCAATATTGTTAATACATTAATCAATAAAACAAAAAAGAAACACTACTAGTTCATAAATAATTTTTTTTTTCATAAAACTTTTCAACTTAAAACAATAACATATTAACCATGACATTTTTTAGGTCTGTGGTTGGAACTAAACATTAATCAGCCTTAGTTCATGGTTTCATGTCCTATGACCTTGCCAGATTTTATTATTTTTAACCTAGCATAAAATTTTTCCTTTTTCTAAAACTATATTGATATAAATTCAAAAATAAATATGATGGCAGTATATGAAATAATATTAATCACTAAATATCATTTTAAATAAGATTCTAAATATATATGAAATAAATAAATAGTTCACACATCTCATTTACACATAGGTCCTTCGGTGGTCTAATGATTATCCTAGTTCATTCATTGACATTATCTATTGGAATCCTTCAAAATGGCTTGTAAATAAAATGTGAATAATCCTAAGTATATCACCCAGGACTGTTAAACCATGTGTGAAGTAAGACACAATATCTTATACCATGTTATGTTGAGTCAGGCTTATTACACCTTGTCGAAGTTTTTACTCCTAGGTACATATGTGCCTGAAACACGTCCACTTGATGTATCCATATAGGGAAGTATTTCTAGGAAAGCATAATAATATATATCTAAATTAAACATTTGGACGCTATTTAATAATTATACTCAAATTCAATCATAGGGTGATGTTCTCTAATGTATTTTTTCTATATCTAGTTCCAAATGTTTCTATAAAACATCATTTGATACCAATTGTTGCATCCTGACACAAAAAATCCTAGAGCTGGTGCCTAAAAACACTACATTTTCATCATTGAAAAGAATCAAATCATAAACGATTTAAGAGTTTATTAGTCTTGTTAAACAATATATATAAAATAATCTTTCATTAAAAAAGAATACAAAAATCCCAACATATTTTTTTTCATTCGACAATAACATTATTCCATCTAGCCAATCCTTGCATATATTTCATAATACACTTTATAAAATCCCTGGGATAGGAAAAAATATAACGGTGAGCTAAATTCTGAGTAAGGGTAAATCACGACAAATTTAATAATGAATCAATGAGAATAATAATTACGGAATAAAAAATAAATTAACCCATGTTATATATAATCAATAAACTGAGAAATAAGTGAGTTAAAAATATGGAAAGGTTTTGACAAGAAACTCATATGATTCAAATAACTAGATAATAAAAAATAAATATGGAATGTTAAGAAATTGAAAATAATGTCATATAATCAATGAATTGAAAATGAAATGTACACATAGATATGTCAATTAAAATCTCATGGATGAGTAATAAATAATAATAAGTGAGGGAAATTATTAATTATTGGACATCTTGTATTTGTCACATGAACCACTACCATAAAGACCATTAAAAATATGGTTTATGAATATAGTTATAAACCCATATATTCTACTTGAAAACTAACTTCAAGGGTTTGTCACAACTAATTTCATCTCATGATAGTACCCATGCATCATGGGGGTTTCATTAACAGATCCATATTCCATGTATTTCATGTCCAAAGAATCCCTCATATTGAATAAAAAATATGAATTATCAAATATCTATATTGAATAAAGGATACTAATTTATCAATATTTCCTACAAATAATTCAATAACTATCAAAATAAAAAACTATATGAAAAATGGTATATAGTTCATAAAATAATAATATCCATGAAAATTGATATGAATATTCAAGGGAATTCAATGTCAAATGATCATTGGAAAATGAATATTTCAAGCGTAATAAAAGGAATCACGAAAGTTAATTCAATAATATCCTTGACCAAGTAAACCAACCATATGAAGAATAATGATGGTATTAATACCACATATCCCATATAGATTATAATAAAAGACTTTTATTATTGGGGAATGTAAATACTTTAAAAAGATCTTTAAAAACATTCATGAGGAAAAAATATCCTTTTCTTTTAAAAAACATTTCTTTAAAAATAAATTTTTAAATCCTTTTATTTAAAAATTATCCTTTTAAACATGAAATGTGAGCATCAAATGAATAATGGTGTGTAAAGTTTTACTTGTCATACGAGTTAAAATGAACATTCCTTTTACACAATAAAATGTTTAGAAAATACCTTGTTCGTAAAGTTACATGAATATTCATTTGAAACACATTGGTAAAATAAAAATGGGAAAGAATATATTTAATAAATCATTCTGAAAAGGTTAATTGTTTTTTGAGAACATGGTTTTTTAAGGAAAAGTGGTTCTCCTACTAAAGTTAGAATAATGTGAAGTTTTCTTAAAAAATATTAATAAAAAATTGTGATTACCAAAGTGAGGGAAAATGGTACTAATACTTTTAAAAGGTCATTAAAAACAATTAGAGAGGAAAATTAAATGGTTTATTAATCAATGGTCATATAACTTTCTCAAATAGAAATTAAAGATAAAAAAAATATTATAGAGGAAAATAATCCTTAATCATTATAAATTGTCCTATTCCACTTTCAAACAATTTAAATAATATGCCTCATGAAGTAATAATATTAAATAAATGTTTTAAATTTCATGAAGATACATTTATTAATGAAATAATATCTCAAAATGAGTAGTATATACAACACAAAAAATAATTAAGTGTTGAATATGTCATTTATCTTACAGATGCAGAAAGTGAGATGAAAATCCCTTACCTTTAGTTTGAATTTTATTTTGTGAATTTATATTGATGAATAATAAACTTATGTCAATTTGTTAATTTATTCACAACATTTTTTATGTTTATCATTACTTTTATTTTACTTATTAAGATGTTTTCTAAAACTAATTAATCAATTATTTTTATATTGGTTGTTTTGAAATAATTCACTTTATGTGTCAAGAAACATCCTTGGTATATCAATTATGTTCAATGGGTTAATTATATAATTTCCAAAATTATAAATATGAAATAAATATCATTTTAATACAATAATTTTTATTTTAAAACCAATCATTATATATGGTTATGAAAAATTAACCAATTTTACAATCAGGGATATAGTAGGTCGTATGTACACATGAGTAATGATCCCATTTTTCAATGATCATTATTGATAGAGGGTAAGTAAATTTACTATTTACATAATGATACTTGTAACATAAATACCATATTATTTATTCTTATATACTCATATATATAAATTTTTTTGATGTATAAGGAATAACATCATGTTTAGGAGGCAATAGTCCACACGTTCACGAACGACATTATCACTTTTTAAGTGTGTGAAAGGATAATTAAGAAAAGGATAAATATTATATTTACAGAAAATAAATTATTTCATGAATATCATATAGAGGTTTTTTATATCTCATTTTTAATTAAAAATATCCTTTATACATTCCATGTATCTTTTGATTGAATCACATCTCTTTTAAGAGGTAATAGTCCACACTTCCATAAACGGTTTTATTGTATTTATAGAAAATGGAATGCCTAATGTTATATTCTTTATGAAAATTATAAAATCAACGATAAATTATATATATCATATAGATATATTATATAAATAAATTTTCCATTCTAATTACCTACTATGAGATGGGGTAAATGAAAACCAAACAACTTCTTTCCGTGATGCGATAGTTCCCCATGAAAAAGAATGGTAAGTTCATTACCCATTAGATGGAAGTGTGTGTATTTCTAGGTTAAAAAATTAGCATAAAAACATCCTAGTACATTAAAGATACTATTTTTTTATATAATCATTTAGTAATTACTGTTTATGGGGTGGATACTCTAAATAAAACTAAAGAGCATTCATATAGATGTTATCTCTTATATGAGTAACTCCTTTTGGCTTACACCAAAGGGTTTATTTGGATAGATTTGCATGAAAATGGATGCCTCTAGTTTGATTTTAGGGATTTTAAGGATATAATTTGTAATATCATGGTCGATCCAAAGTGTCTTGAGATGTGTGTGCAGTTGAGAGGAGAGGAGGCCTTTTATAGTAGATGAGGAGGGGAACACTTGTAAAATATTGGAATGGGAATTCCAACCGTGTTTTCCCATTAAAATTTTATCCATTAATGGAAAAAAATTGAGATAAGAGAATATATGGTCTATATAATTCCTTCCAATGTATTTTGGAAAAGTTTATATTTTATTTTTGATCTTATGATTAAGGTTTGGTCCCTTCTTAATCTTAATTTGAACATAATCATTATAATTAATTTTAATTACATTCAATAATATTTGGGATCAAAAAATAAGTTAAACTAATTATGAATTATAAATTATTCTTCTTCTAAATATGTAATCCATTTTACCTAATTCCAATCACATAAGAGGTTGAAATTAATTTAAAATAAATCTCTTAAATGGGATGACAATGCGGCATTTTAAAGTAAACATTTTCAACATTTTGTTATGTTTTTATTCCAAATATAATATTTAAATTGATTCTAATCTACAAAATTAGATTAATTGATAAATAATTTAAATAATTTTACATTAAAACTAACTAAAACAATAATTCAACAGTATTAGTAAAAAAGAGGAAAAGGCAGTTGGAATTAAAATTCAGTATTTTCAATAATAACTAAAAAATTAATCTTCACAAAAAAATACCAAAAACAAAACCAAATTCTTTTATTTCTCCTTCAATTATAATTTTTATTTGACAGATAACATTTATAACAATTTATAATTTTATTTAAAATAGTTTATCCATTAAAAAGCATTAAAATTTCATTAGTAAAAATATAGTTCTTTATATATAATATTGTGTTTGTTCATATCTTATGACCATGGAATATATTTTAATAATATCCATAATATTTTATTTACTATATAAAATATATATTTCATTGATATCGCTCATGAATTTTAGTTAATTATATTTTCAATATAAAATAGTTTAGTAAGCACAAAAATTGATTTCTATAAAAACATTTCCTTTATATTCCATTGGTTCTCATATCCATTTCTAATTAATTTTTAACTAAAGAATTCATTTTATATATATTTTTAAACCACACGGCTTCATAAGCTAGTTAAAATTATTCATAACTACAAATTTAATAGCTTGGTTATATCATATTATATTAAATAATAATATTTTAATAATTTATTGTTTCTTGGTAAAACTTGGTCTTGTGTGTAACAAAAGTTATTGAAGAAACTTGTTATTACATGTGAAGTATGCTATATCACTTCCACATGCACTGAAAGAAATAAAATATTTTTTATTTATTTAAAATAGTAAATATATTATAAATTCTTGTCATATTATACTTCCTTTCATGTTTGGTGTTCTGTTTTATACGTGACATTGAATAAAATGTTCATACATTATATTTTTGAATAAATAGTACTATTTGATTACCATATCATTGATACGGTGAGTTGTGCATGGTGTAAAATTATCATTATAGTTTAGATATTTCTATATTCACAATTTAAATGATAATTTATATAGATTACTTTTCATATCAAAATGTTATTAAAGATTATAAGATATAATAATAACCTCAATATACTATAACATTATTCTAAAATATGTGTCCTATTGTTTAGATACATCATACAAACTGGACAAAACTAATGTAAGACTATCCGGTACTTTCTGAAAATAACCATTGAGACTTATTATCATGATGTTTGTACTTGGTGATCGTTGCTAGGTGATGTCATGATGATAGACCCGCCTATAGAAACACCACATGGTTTAGGTGTCATTGGTTGTTTCTATCTACAGACATGAATATTGGTCTTCTGGGAAGACATCATTATCAATGTGTTACATTTAATTGTGTACATTTATATAAGGAAAAAATCATGAAAATGAATCCATGGAGAGGTTTTTTGTGTTGCGTTCATCATAGAATATATAAAATTGATTGAATGATCAAGATAAAATTTTCGCTTCTGCGTTTAGGAAGTAATATTTTAGGCTTGGTTACTGAGGATGTTAATGCCTTCAAAAATCCTTGGAAATGGTATTCAAAATTATGTTCATCTATTTATATTAGAAACCAAAAAATAAATAAAATATTATGACACATAGGTTCATCCCACTTTATGAGATTTCGAAAGACAAAGAGACTATATTTCAGAGTGTGTGTTCGTAGGATGGTTGTCATTGCCATGAGTATTCCTTAGTTATATAAAGGCCTTGACGGTTTGCTAGATTCCTATCTTGGTCTATTAATAGAAATAATTTTTATCAATATAAGGTACTAGATGGTCACACACTATATCATATTAAACAATTTACCCAATTCGGGTGAAGAGGTATATATGACACGGTGGGACACACCATATGGATCGAAAGTTATCCAATTATTAACAATCACCAAAAAATTAATTAATTAATTATTATTCAAGTGTATAATAATTGGTTGGATGTTATTTCATATATTTATTCACAATTTATTCAGTGAATATAGAAAAATTATCAAACAAATTAATATAAATTTAATATTCATTGTTCGTCTAATATTATTGGGAGCTATGAGTCCAATTAATAGGATTAGGATTTAACATGTAATATATTTATTATATATTACAAGAAAGTGATAAAATATAAATAATATTTATGATGAAGTTAGTTTATCATGACTTTATATTTGTTACTTAATTAGTGGGTGTGAAATTTCCCAGAGCTAGATAACCCATTCGGGTATTTTGAGCCTCCTACTATTTAAAGAGAAGAGATGATATCATTTTCTAAGAGTTGTTAATTCCAATAAAGTGAGAGCCTCTCTCTCCTCCCAAAATCTAGAGATTTAAAATATCTCTTAGGGAAATTGATCTAGTAATGCCTTTGATGGATCGATGGTATCATCGTGACACTAAAGAATTCATTGAAGCTCTATGCTAGCATCCATAATTTGACGAATGTCGATCACACTGAATATTGGTTTATATATGGATGGTCTATATGGGTTTGGCATCGGATCAATCATGAAATGATCATTGGAAATGAGCTATATTCTAATTCACTTCTGTATAAAAGGAGGTACTAACTTATTTAATTTATATGATTTAAATTATTCATGTGTGATCCTTAGACCTCTATGAAGGATCATATCTATGAAGATGATAATTTTTGTTGTTTTGTTTTTAAATGATTTTAAATCCCTGACTCATCAGATTTCACAACATGACCTAAATACATAAATTTTTATCAGATGGATCATTTGAATTTTCTACTCCAATAAAAATTAATTTGTTTTAAATTATATAGTGAGAATTAATTGGATCCCAATGCTCCAGGCGAAGTGACTATATTATATCTGATGGCCAAGTTATGACCATCTAAATTTTTTTATAAGGGTTGATTTCATTGCTGTATATAATAATTTTGATTTTATATATATATATATATATATCTTTTTACCTGAAATAATATGCATAAGTGATTATCAGTTGACAAGAACACCGATCAGACTACAGGGTATCAAATAGAAATTTTATACTATCAAAACTGTCTTTGGTAGGTGCTTCTCAATTCCACCAGTAATTGAATTATAATAGTAGATTATATAGCCTTTCATATTGGGGATGAAATTTTTTAGGTAGTATATTTTTGTTTAATTCCACAAATGAGGAATAAAAAATTTTGGGTGATGTGAAAATCTCCACACAGAAAAACAAAACAAACAATTGTTTATGTTTTTCAAAAACTAAATTCACAGTGGTTTTTATTAGATATGTTACCTTCAATTTTTTTTAAAGCACTATATAAAGTGGTAAGAGGGTCAATTAGATCCACCAAAATTAAAAAACATATTATATAAAGGGTATTGGGGAAGGCTATCAAGTACAACAAAAAAACTTTTTTTATCATCATCACCATAATTGTTGTGGCTAATATTTATACTCACTACGGGTGCTCCCCCACTAATAATCCACTATAGTATAGATCATCTAACCATTGATATTATATACCTTATAAACTGTCGCCACCATCTGATATATGGGATGACACATATCGTTAGGTACCATGTTGTTGCCTTTGTTTAGGTTGACCTCATTTCTACACATGTGACTGAGTTGTCACTGCCACAACCTCTTGCCTCGACAGTCTTGGATCTCCACACCCATAGAGTGTTGGCCAACCCCCTTCCTTTCTAGATACATCCCCTTCTATCAAGCCCTTCCATCAAATAGGCATTGTGTTGGAGCCCTAAACAACCACCAATTATTCCTTAAACTTAACCCCACGTGATAACTCCCTACCTCTGTTTTCATTTTCCATGTAAGGATACCCAGAGGCTCTTCCCACCCAATACAAGTCTGCATGAGCTTAAATGAACCTTTCCGACCTAGAATGGTTCTAACCGGTTCTATCTGGGCTAGAATACCTTTATATTAGGTCTCTCTATCCTTGAATGGGCCTACACGAGGTAGGTCTGACTTAAAATGGGTCTGGACATAGATTTGGGGAAAATAAAAATTTTTTAAATATAATGAAGAAAAATATTTTTTTAATTAGGATTATAAAAATAAAAAATTTAATATTTTTTTAATCAAATTAATTATGGTGAAAAATTAAATCATATAATTTTTTTGATTTTTTTAACAAAATTTAAGTTTGTATAGGGACTAAATTGGAATAAATAATTTGAATTTAAATAATTAATTTATTTTATTTAAATTTCCTCATGAATTAAATTTATTGAAATTAAATTTTATTATGATTTTATTTTACCCACTGACCAGTCTTGATCAAATGATTGAACCTATTTCTGTTTATTTTCATTATTTAATAATTAATTGTGTGTGATGATAATAATTAAACTATATGATCTATGCATTATCACATTTTCTCAATTAATATGTTTAAGGGTCTTCACACCAAGGTAAAACTGGGTTATCTATATTTTTTACTTATTATACCCCATCTCTTATGTGATAGTATTATTATACTATGATTGGGATTATGTAAGATGCAAACAATGCTAAGACATGATGGTATATTATATGAGAAGTGGACACATTGGGTTTGGGTGAGCTGCGTCATGAATAAATATATGACTTGGGTTTTATTCCTTTAGGTAATTGATGATGTATTAGGTTTTAATAGAATAACCAATATTAGATGCTGCAGACAAGTCAAGTAATTTTAATTCCATTTTGTATTTTTATTTTATTTTTTGAATTTTCATGATAGTGAGAAACACATAAAATAATAAATATTTAAATGCATAAAACATGATGAATTATTTCCTATTAATGATTATTTGTGAGAGTGAGAACATTGAATGATCAGATTAATATAAATGGATTACATTAATTGAAAAATATTAAAAATATTCCCAAACATATTTATTCACAAATTCCTTTCATCATTTTAATTTGACAAAAACCCAGTGTTTGGGGTGCTCCTCAGAAAAAATAGAGGGTATATGCTACTATAGAGGACTTCTAATGAGAATAATGGGTATAAATAAATAAGGTTGGTATAAAATAAGTAGCTAAATATATCTTGTTTAAATGTTAGAGGAAACCATTTAGTAAATCAAATTTTGGATTTTAGAAGCTAAGACTTCACTCAATAGATCATGGAACCATGAGTTAATGTAGCTGGCCAGTCAAACACCTTCCTTGAACTCTCCAATAAATTGTGTAGAAATTGATTGTAAACTATGAGTAAGGTTTCAAGCATACATATCAGTATAATAATCAAGTGATAAAGTATTTTTACTCTTGTATAGAGGGTTTATAGAGTTCTATAAAATATCGAGGCAAATTTAATTATTTAAGTAATTGGTAACCAAGATAAAAAATGTTGGATACTTATTGTATAAAATGGAATGTAATAACATAATACATAATTTGATATGTAATGGTCAAATGAAATTTCCTATAATGAATGTGTTTTAAAAGATTATTACAAGTACTTATTTATAATACTACGATATATGAAATTCATGGTGTTATAGTCCCCAATACTAGTTAATCCACCTAAGGAAGTGAGGGTGAAAAATTATTATAGGAGACTCATGTAAGATGCATACAATCGAAATTTAATAATGTTATCATTAAATTATGATTCAAGTTGGGGATACAACATAATCATATGGATGATTTCATATATAGTATCATCTCTGAGAAGATTGAAAGGAGATATTGAAGTGTATATATGAAGAGGAAATGATTACATAGAATATGTATCCATTGAAATATAGATCATGTCATTTCGAAGGATCATTTTCTCATATCATTTTCACATATTTACAATATGTTGTTTTAAGAATACAATATTAACATTATGGAGAATATACATCATTAAATTCTAGGGAAGGTTCTCCAAGAAATAAAAATGCTAAAATAAAAATTAATCTTAAGATCTTATGGTGAAAAAACATAATGATAAGGTCAAAAGGCCAAATGGAAATACAAAAAAAAAACGAAACATTCACAATTTCCTTAGATGAAAATATGTTGTTTATCATAGAGGAGGTTATTTTCTACACATAAATTTATGTAAGTTTAAATTCATTGAACTGAATTAAACAAATAAGTAATCACTTCTTGTTCAATTATATTCATCATCTATATATAATAATTCTATGGAACCTTTTGGGTATTGAATACAATATTCATATCACATATGTGTATTTGTACATAGTAACAAATTATGTATAGACATATTACTAGAATTAAGATGTTTTCTCCATGTGGTTCATAAAGGGTGGTTTCAAGGTTAGTGGTGAGAAGAATACAACTTATAAATTCAATGTTTTTTAATTTTAGTAGAAATTTTATTCAGTTTATCCAGAGAATTTATATTACATGTTTATTGGAAAGAAGGGTTAATTATTCTATTAATTGAATGAATTTTTTTGTGCTATTTAATTCTCAACCAAATTTCAATGATACATGAATCATTATCAATATGTGATGAATACAAAATGTAAGACCTGTATACCTAGTTGTGGAAAGATAATACTTTTTGAATAATAAATACTTAATTTTCATGGATATAGAAAGTATGGTATTAGAATATTTGGAGTTAAAGATCATAGGTATTATTGACATGGTTATGTACCTAGTTTTGGGAAAAAATTTAGAAATAAACGTAAGCCACAAAGCTTTCAAAACTCATTCATCTAAAGATCACGAACTATTCATAGGGTAAGATAGTAGTAATTATAATTATTAAAATTCCTTTATGTTTCTAAGGAATTTGAAAGTAGAGTATATTATATTCTTGGTGCAAAGATATTAATTGCTTGAGGGAAATATACCAAAGAATATCTTGACCAAGATTTCATCGATCATTATAATGAAACATGGAGTAATTAATAAATACACATTCACTTATCCACATAAAGTCAGTGATTATAATAAGAAGGATAAATGGTGATATTTCAATGTTAAAATTGTTAAAAAAATGTATAATTGAGTAATTCTTAAACTCAAATTTCATTATATACCTCAAAGTGATGGTATAAGTAAAAGGAGTATCAGTATTGAAACTTATATCCATTATAGAAACATGAATTACGTTTCAAAACATGAATAAAAAATAATGAAGTTATCCCATATTGGAATGCCTACTATAATGAAAAATGGGTATCATATGAGTTATAATATGATGGAATTTTATTATGTCATAATAACATGTGTCTATAATCATAGATTTTGTTGAGGATATAGAAAAAATTCATTAAAAAAACACAATCTGCATCAATAGAAATTATCCTAACATTTTCTAGGGATATTATGGAAAAACATAAGATAGAAAAGATATAGTCGAGTGACAGAATACATTTCTCTAAAAAGAGTTCACATAACTACTTCTGATTGTAGGAGAAAGATTGACTTGGGTTTATTCAATGATATATATGAATAAATGGTTGACATATGATCAAATTCCACAATATCAATTGGATAATGGGAATGTTCTAGAGATACATATAGTATTGTAAGGATAAAAACATGGTGATGGTTTTATGTTCACCCTGACCAGTGATACATCATTCATTGAGAATAATAATTCTTACATGTAAGTAGTATATAGAAATAATCTAATATTTACATGATCTATTAAAATTCAATGAAGGATTCATTGTATCAATGAACATGTTCGTTTTATTTTGAGTACAATGGGGGGTATTCAAGTGATACTATAGATTGATGGTACATGCATTATACCAATATGTAGATATTGGTTATACTATTTCGTTATTACAAAATCCATTATAATTTAACTTTTCATACCTAATTTATTGGATCATTTTTTTGAGAATTGGAATTCAAAACCACCATGTATGAATGGTGTCTATAAAATGCAACCAGATAGGGATGGTGACACCATAGAATCCCAATGAGAGGTCAAAGTTACAAAAATCTAGTTTATGATTGAAGTAAGAAACATGATCATAGATTATTCATTGGGACTAAAACTTTTCCATGTTCCTACAAGAGGTTAGTGGAAGTCCTATATTTTTTCAAGTGAAATATGTTTTATGAAATAGTGAAAAAATATATTGGTCTTATTTTTAGTTGGGAATAGAATGAAAAAAAATCAAGAGATTGACATAAAGTAGCAACCTATATTCTTGGTAATATGATATAATGAGGTATATCTAATAGTTTCATAGAACTGAACGATTGTAAATATATAGACAAGGTATTGAAAAAAAAATTGGAACATTTTTTGAGATAATTGTTGCAAAAGTCACATGGCATAAATCTTTCTAAGAAGACATTCGTGTGCATAGTAGGAGATATAGGTGGTGAGTTGAATTCCATATGATTTCTTGTAAAATCAATCACATATTCCATGATATATAAAAGATATAATATTTAAATCATATAATTTATAGGTAGAAAATATCATTTATATTAGGAATAACTTTAAGGGAATCAATTAAAACAATCCAATTATACTTGAGTGAATGAACAAAGGACATATACCGCTTATATGGATAGGAAGGGATACTAGTTTGGATGGGACAAAAAATAGTATCCATTGGATTCATATGATCTAATAAATTTTTTTGGATAAGTTTATTGTGCAAGATAATCTCATTCAAGATAGTGTTAGATAAATTTAAAAATACTATGAATGTTATAGATTTTATGCCTGCTAAAGAAGTAGATTAAATTACACAATGATTTTTTCTAGTTCATGGATTCTTACCTTGTAAGTAATGTTTTATCATTATAATAATTCTATTACTATTACTAGCCAAAATTTCATGTTTATAAAATGAAAACAGGGATATAATTGGGGATATAATCTCTTGAAATGTGTTACTCCTTGAGGTTTTGACATAGACTGAAGAATAACCACATAATGGAGAAGGGGAAGACACATTGAATAAACTCATAACTCAGTAGAAACATAATCTTACCATATGAGAGATGAAAAGGAAAGTTATCAAGTTGTCTCTAGTTTAATTTGTAGTGTTGTAATAGTGGGTTCCCTATACCCAACTAAATGTCACTTTTTTATTACCATGTCCTGGATATAGAGAGTTATTAATGATGTACACTAACTTTTATAGTGTATGAATATTTATGTCCACTACTTAAAAGGTATTTTCTATTAATATTTTTCATATGAAAAGGTCATAGCCGATCCCGGGCTATATTGATATCCTCAAGATACAATGAAATTAATCTTCAATATATGTCTTATAGTATTGAAAAATCATACTGACTATAAAAAATTGATGTCTGTCTATCAGGTGTTTAGGTATCATAATCATTGTGGCTTCTACTCATGAAGTTTGCACTTGTTAATAACTATTTGGTGATATCATGAGGATTGATCAACCAATAGAAGCACAATATATTTTAGGAGTCGTTTTCAATGTGTTCTATTTTATCACATAATTTTATATAAAGAAAAAACCATGAAAAAGTTTTTGTGATGATGTAGCATGTGTTGGGTTCATCCTTGGTGGTATGGCATTAATTGAATGATGAAGACAGAAATTTTCACCTCTGAGATGAGGAAGTAATATCTAAGGATTGGTTGATTTGGATGGTAGAATCATCATAAATCCACGATAACCATATTAAAAGGTAATTCATTCCAATTATATCAATAAACAAAAAATATAGAAATGATGATGACACAAGTGTGTGCCCAAATTTATGAGATATCGAAATAAAAAGAGATTATATTATAATTTGCATGTTTGTAGGGTGGTTTTCATTGTTATTACTATTATTAATCTTTCTAGGGGTCTTGATGGGTCTACATAATCCACTCTTAGTCTTTGAATACTATTCACTACTATCAAGATAAGGTCCTAGAGGATTACACACAATTACATATTGAATAATTTTATATATTTTGGTGAATAGGTATATAGGACATGGTGGGATCCACCTTATGGTTTGAGGGTTTTCCAAGAATTAATGATAATATAAAAATAAATAATTTCATTATTATTCATGCATTGAATAATTGGGTTGAATTTATTTATTAAAAGTATTCAAAAAAAATAGCCGCTAAAGGAAAATTCTTATATGAATAATTATTATTTTAATATAAATTTTTTTAAATATTAGTGGGAATTACTAGTCGATTTAAATAAATAAGGTTTTATCACATAATATATTAATTATATATTATAATTAGGTGATAAAATATAAATAATATTTATGATGTTTTCAGTTATTCATAACTATTTATATATTTTTTATTTAGTGGGTGTTGAATTTCCTGGGGTAGGTGAAACCTTCTGGGTATTTTGAACTTCATACTATTTAAGATAGAGATATAATTTAATTTTATTAGTACTATTCATTCCCAAAGAATGAGCGATTTTATCTCCTCCTAGTCTATAGAGATATAAATACTATCTCTATATAATAAATCAATGAATGCCTTTTATGAATTGAAGGCACATATTGAGGTGATCATCATGATGCTAAAGGATTTGTCAGAGCACTCCACTAGCCCCCAAAATTCTACGAACATAGAGAATGTGGATTCATATAGAATGTGTGGAAACACTATAGGGGTCATCTTCAGATCCATAAATAAAATATACCTTCTAACAAGATTCCTTCAAAAGCGCAACTGAATTAAATGTGGAACATGTTTATTTAATTTTCATTGATCTAATTATTCAGGTGAAATATTCTAACATCTTATGGGGCTCAGATCACTAGATCCCAAAAGTTATATCATTCTAGTGATGAAATTTATTAAATCTGTAGCCCACCAGGCTCTACAGTGTTCCCCAGTACCATCATATCTCATATAATTGAGATGAAAAATTAGAAATTCCATTAGAATAAGTCTTAATGCTTCTGAACCCCCAACACCTAAGAATCATATATCATTTTTATCCCATCATATTGATGTATTTAATTTATAAGAAAAATGTTTAAGATTATTTTAAAATTATCACCCAATAATTATATATAGGATCTATTATAACCTATATATATAACATGTAATCCATGGATATTACCATATATAGTATATGATAAAATTATTATTCTATTATAGTAAAGTAAATACAAATATATGTCAAACTGTATATAAAAATTGGTAATAAAAAAGTAGAAGTTTGATTTAGGTCTATGTAACTCACCCTCACAACACTCAAAGGTAATTTTTCCCCTATGGTTAACCATTATTAATCTATTTGATTTGACATGAGAATTTAGGTTTTTTTCATACATATCCTTTGTTAGTGGGTTTGTTATTAATAACGTGTGATGTCTTCCTTTTAATTTCTTTTTCCTACATCAAGAAGAAGTGACTCTTGAACAACATACTTAGAATGATGGTAGCTCATGGATATAGGATACCGATAAAAGGTAGGCATTTTCCAAAGGACATGTCCATGAACTTGGAGTGTATGAGGATGTTTTTAGATTATGGAACTATAGAATATATGGATCACATAAGAATCACATTAATGGAGTTATTTTAGGTTCATCAAGTGGTGTGTAAAGACTATATATAACATCATAGGGACATTGGAGAATGACTTTAATAGTTCATCATAATTAAGTGGTTGAGGATGGGTGATTTATAGGATATTATAGGACTCTAAGACAAATAGTGGGACCCTAATAAATTTTTTAATGTAATGAAACTAGTTAACCAGTTGGTACCCAATGTTAATAGGTTTGGTGGAAACAATTGTGTAAATTACTTGTGTGTGATATAAAATCCACTAACATAGTTGATTATGACTAGAATCGTTTAATTAATGAAATTATAGGTAGTAGTAGTGTTCTCTGATGGATACAGATCTGATGTCTGCACTATAAAAATCTCTTTTTTATCATTCCTTATTTTTTCTTGTCTTTATATTTCCAAGATTTTATTTATTTAGTGTTTTTTAGTGGATATATAGTTTGTAACAGCCCAAGATTTTATAAAAAATATTATTTTTAATTTTATTAATGTCTTGTGTTGTACGTTACACCAAAAGGAGCTTGCACAACACGCATCCTTGACTTGCCTTGCATTACACGCAATCGCGACCTTCCTCGATAGCGTGTGTAATACGCAATACCGAGTTTCACTAAACAACGATATGCTATTAAAATATTATTAAAACTAGCCGGTATGAATAGTAATAACCACTTTTTAAAATTCTTTAAATCTTATTTTTCAAAATGAACTTCATTTTTGGATTCGGAGTATCGAATTTAGCCTAAGGTGAAAATTTTGGTACATTTCGGATAACTTTCATATTCTGATGAATAGTGAAAATTACTAAATTATAATTAAAAAAAACTTTTTTTAATCGAAATAATTAATAGTGATAAATTATTAATTGGAGTAGTTTTAAAGTATATTTAGAATATATTTTTACAATTTAATACAATGTTGGTCATTGGATGTAATTGCACATTTACACCAGACATAAATAAGTGTCAATCTTTTGATAGATATTGTTTCTTAAAAACACGCTATTTGTTTTAACAACGGGATTTAATTATAAAATTAATTAATGCAACTTATATGTTATGAATTTGGTAAAATAGACTTCATTTTTGAATTCGGAATATGAAATATATCTTAGGATGAAATTTTGGCATTTTTCTGAAAACCTTCATTTTTTGATGAATAGTGAAACTACTAAGTGGTAGTTAAAAAACTGAATTTTTCATAAAACTTAATTTTACCGCTTCTGTGAATGGAATTTCAAAAATCCGAGAGACACGGTTGATGTCAGTAAGTAAAATCTGGTTCAATGAGATGAAAATAATTTTTGGTGAATAGTAACTTTTTACTTTTATTTACCACGGTTAAAAGTAAATAGGGTAATTAAGGGTAAGAATGATATTAATATTACCCTAACACATGTCCTAATTATATTGGACAAGTGTATCTCGACCAAAAACAACCTTAAGTGTAAAATATTATCATTTAGGCCCACTTGGATAAGATTAGGACATTTATTACTATTTAATTCAAAGAAGAGTTAAAAGAGTTAAAATCAAAGTTTATTCACTAAAACATTTTTAATATGGGGTTATACATAAGATAAATTCGACTATAAATATTCATTAGAAAGCTAAAAAGATTTCCTACATAATGATATTTTATTTATAATTTTTAGACTTTAAATAAATTAATTTATATATGACACAACGATGATGCAGTAATTACCCTTTTAAGGAAATATTAACATAATTGATGTTATAAATACTCAAATGAATTTAATTTGAGACTTTTTATGCATTCCACTAATTTTCTAGGTTACTATGATATATTAGTGTTGATTTAATCAACTTGGTTTGAACATATAATTCTGTTATGACTTTCACAAAAATAATATATCAAATATTGTCAAAATTGACACAAAATAGTTTTTAAATAAAATATTATATTATTAATTGTTATTTTATTCCTAAAAATCTAAGGTTCTGCCAAAGGACTTAGATAAGGATATATATATTAATAATAAACAATTTGGGGTTCGTTTGGCATGTTATAGTAAGTGTATTAACCATATAGTGAAAGAAAACAAAAAGACACGGTATAAGTTAAATTATTTAACTTAGAGTTAAATCTAATTGATAAGGTTAACATAATAACCTAAACATGTCTAAATCCTATTGGTTGATAGGATTTCGACCCATCCCCACTTTAGCTTCGAAATAAGACCCTTTGGAACCATTATAAACCGATTTTTACTTTAATATAAAATAATATTTTGAGATATTCCTAAGGTGCCCCTCTCCTCCCTTATAAAAGGGCACCTCCTCCCCCTCCTCCTCACACCAATTTGAGCACTCAAGCTCTGCCAACCCCTGCCAAAATCTCTTCTCCACTTCCCTAGCAACATCCTAGAGTTTCTGGTCTTCCTCAAAGACCAATTTTAGTTCCCTAAGAGGAGGTCTCTAAAAGGCGCTTCAAAGAAGAGGTAATTACCGTTACCAATTCTTTCATCTTTATTTCTTCTTCCACTTCTTCTTCTTAGGTTGTTTCATTATGAAGTAATAACATCAGTATCACTCATATACTGATATGTTATTATAAGTATGAAACAACCCTATTTCACCATCTAGCTATCCTACGGAAAAAGAAATCACCGCGCGTGCGTACGTACGGAATACCGTCTCCACGCCGTGGTGTAATCTATTTTCCACCACCACCTTACATGGATGGGTATAATGGTGTAAAGAATAACTATACATAGTTATTAAAATATCATATTTATTCTGATATATTGTATAATCCATTCCAATTCAATTCAATATTTATGGAAATGATATCATCGCTCGTGCGTACGTAAGGACTACCGTCTCCACGACGCGATGAGATTCATTCTCCATGTTAACCATTTAAGAATGATTATAAAGTATATATAAGAAATAATAATGAAATATATGACATTATAAAGCTACTGGATTTATGTATATATATATATGTATGTCATCTACTTACTTCCATTCAAGACAATAGGGAAAGGAAAACAGCGTTCATGCGTACGTACGGACTACCGTCTCCATGAACGGTGTTTTTCATTTCATTTATCTATCTATTATATATATATATATACTGAATATATATGATATATAAATCATATTTTATATTCTGGAAGTAAGTAAATCATGATATAAGTAATAATAATGTCAATAACAACAAGTCAAAACACCTACGATAAAAGAAACGATTTTACCCAAAACGCTTCTTTAACATGGAATTTACAAAAGAACGGGTAATATAATGTCATAAGTGAACCATATATGATATCATAACAATGAATATGATTCTTTAATAAGTCAATGAAATTATTTAAACCATTATACAGGAGCTTCGGACACGTACAAAGCAAATCGGACCTAAGGTAAGGGAAATATCACAATCTCATTTTTATCCGAGATTGTTTATTCGTAAGTATTTACTGGGGTGTATTTTATCATCCACATCCATGTTTACTCAATATGTAATATTATTTCCATCCACCTAAAATTTTTTAAATCCATTTTTACCCTTCGGTGAGTTTTTAGTAATACGTATGAAAGGAATCTTTTGTCGTTTTTCGTACGAGGTACTTTTTGACTTTTCCGACAAAAGTACGAAGAATGTTTTTTTTAACTTATACGGCACGAACGGATTTCTACTGTTTTATAAAGCCTTATTTTCATGAAGCTTCCTCTAAAATATTTCATGACTATTTTCAATAAAATCTCTTTCTTTTAAAATTGCATGATGTTTTGTGAAAAGAAATTGATTTTGAAGAAGAAAGGATATTTTCCTCAAGAATTCAATTCAAGTGTTTTATCAAAATTATTTTCCATCTAAGATAATAAAGGGTTCTATTTCTATCCATATTTTTACATTGATTTGACTATGTTGTAATCAAATTATGTTTATGAATTCCTTTATCTTATATGAATTGATTTATGATGTCATGATGTTTCAAGAATCCCATTTTTGTTACATGTGTTATGCGATGATGTATGTTTTATGATTATGTGGAACACATAAGAAAGGATTCATTATAAGATGGGTGGGACCTATATCTCCCTCCAATGCATTGGGTAATCATTTTATATCTCATGAGATAGACATGGCTGGAACGGTAGGTTATAACGGTTCAGTGAAACAGGACTGAAACGAGGGTTACTCGATTCAGAAAGGGACTTTGTCCACTAAGATAGTCTTGGCAATTAGTCTTGACTAACAAGAAATGATTCTCTATGATTATGTGTGTATGCCACAAAGTTTCATGTTTTAAGTTATGATTATTGGGATTACTTTTTCACTGCCATGATTTATCCCATGATTATGAAATTATGCTCTCTTTTGCAGGTTATGATTTCCAAAATGTTATGTTCTTATGAATATGATGTGATTGATATTTCTTTTGTTTACCCTTACTGAGCATTTGAGCTCACCCTTTTATGTTTTCTTTTCCCCAGGATATAAAGAAAGGTTTTAGGTAAAAAAAAAGGAAGATCTTTATGGGAGATTTTGAAGATCTTTCACCACGATTAGAAGATTATAGTCCGAGTTTCCAAAGACACTAAACTATTACGGTCCTTGTGTGTGTGTGTTTTTTTAATGTACTAAGTATTCCGCAAAAGTAATTTAATGTCAATGTACGTCAAGATACGGGTCTCTACAGTTGGTATCAGAGGCAAAGGAGGTAGGAATGTATCCGATCCTTGGGAACTCTCACATGTGAGCGTTGGACGAAGCATGGCTCTCCGCCCAAGGGCTTCATGTGGAAATGGCTGCCACTGGGGATGGTGGTGTGTCCCGCCCAGGGGGTGTAGCCGCCCATGGAGTGCCCTGATAGGTATCAACTATAGTCCACTTGAAGTAATTCCAGACCGTTACAGTTGGTATCAGAGGAAAGGTTTAGTCAACCTTTGGAAACTAGGATGCGAAAATGTTAGTGAGATCCCTATAGATATTTCTAAGGTATGTCTAGGGATGTCTCTAAGGTTAAGTATACGTATAGGTTATAGTCCTAGAATTGCTCTAACGATCTTAGAATTTAACCTAAGATGTTAGATATTGAGGGTACTACCCCTTTATTATGTTGTTTTCCCTAGCATGATTTTTGCCTCTCACACTATTCTTTTGGGGTTTTAGACGATGGCTGGAACCCGAAGGAACCGTGTTGATCAATGCAATGGACAATGAAATGATTGTCCCCCTGAGAAACCAAACGATATGGGAGATGGAATGCAAAATCTTGTAGCCATGCTCACACAACTTTCTCAAGCTATGAATCATGGAGGACTTCCAAACGAGCAAAGGAAGGAGCAACATTCTGTTGAATCCTTCATGAGGCAGCGTCCGCCTTCTTTCTGTGGGTCTACTGATCCATTAGTTTCTGAACAATGGATTAGTACTACTGAAAAGATATTTTCAGTTCTTCAATGTTATGAACATGATAAAGTCATCTTATCAGTATATCGTTTGGAAGGTGAAGCTGATCAATGGTGGAATCTTATCAAGAATACGAGGCAAAGAGATGAAATTGATTCCATGGAATGGGATGAGTTCAAGAACTTGTTTTTCAATAAGTACTTCCCTCGTATTCTTCGAACAAAGATGGAGAAGGAGTTTCTTGAACTAAAGCAAAAGGATGATGAATCTGTTGGTATATACGAAGAGAATTTTACAAGACATGCAAGGTATGCATCTGGCATTATCATCCAACCTGAAAGTAAAGTTGATCGATTTTTCAGTGGCTTAAAACCAAGTCTTCAAGGGCATTAACTATAAGAGACTTCAGTAGCTATGAAGAAATTGTGCGTTGTGCTATCAAGGTAGAAATGGAAGTTGGTGTTACATATCCATCTCATGGTTTTGACAAGAAACGAAAGATGGAGTTCAAGGAGAAATCTCAGAATAATGGTGAAAAGAAGATGAATGTTTCCTTATGGACAAAGTGTGGAAAGAAGCATGGTGGAGATTGTCTTAAAGGGACAAGAAAATGTTTTAAGTGTGGAAAAGAAGGCCATCGAGCAGCTGAGTGTCGAAGTAATGGAAAAAGGGATTCTAATGAAGTGAATAAAGCAAACACTGCAGAGAACGCACAACCAACACTTCAATGCTTCAAGTGCAAGGAGATGGGACATTATGCCAATAAATTCCCTAATCCAAGGGTTAGTGATGATCGACATGAGCAACCGCTTAAGGCAAAGGACAAAGGGAAGTCACATGCGATCACTATTGGCAATGTTGAATATGACAACGATGTGGTGGAATGATTAAGTTTTTATGTAATGGGATTCCAAAATAATATTGTATCATGGAATATTGGAATATTTATGTATTGGTCTAATGTGGTATTCAATGTGATTGAGATATTATGCGCATAATGAAGGGAAAACGAGAAAATGAAATGTTTAACAGTATTCATGAGCTCATGATTGATATAAGGACTAAGTGATATCATGGTTTGAGTATATAGAATTTTGAGGATTTTGGTATGTGGAAAGTGTTAACATTTAACTGCATTCAAGTTTTCACTAAGGTTCAATGGGTATTCAAGAGAGTACAAGATTAAGGCCTTTGAATGTTTGGAATGTGTCCAACAAGATATATCTTATGATATATGGGGATCAACGATGGTATTAAATCTCTGGTAATCATTTTCACTATGAGAATGGACTGTAGTATTATGGATAGGACTAAAGATTGGAATGGATTATGTTGGACATAAGTTAGTATTGTTTAAGGATAGAAGTTTTTTCTATATTATTTATGGGATGTTATAGTAATATAGTTTTAGAAAAAGGAAAACCTGCAGGACGGGCGACAGCCCATCGCTTCGGACAAGGCTGTGGGAATCAAACCCACAACCGAAGTGCGACTGGCCTTTATCGCCTACCACTGGCCTACAGGAAGTCCCTGTTTAGTAGAAACTAGTTTTATTATATTAAGCAGTATGATATATGAAGTATAAGTCCATTTTAGGAACTATATATGATTAATCTCACTATAGATCGACTTATGTATATAATTTTTTCTAACCTTTTGTTTGAGACAGATGGAATGACCCGTCATTCTATCACATGATCTGCTAACACTTCACGAATAACAAATTCAACTTCATTTATTTAAGAGATGAAGTGGAAATTGTTCTAGGCACGAACAATAGTGAGATTGTACCAAAATAAAGAAAGTATTTATTCCAATTCAAATTTTCAACTTTAGGGAAATGATCTTGAAAACCAAAAATGTTGTCCTAGTGATCTTATACCTGATGAATCGGATGGTACCTTAGATCATCACAAATTTATGGATTTGTGATTATTGGCTTTTCCAGAGCCATGTTCTCTACCACTCTCCATCAGAACATGATGGTTAGATTTCTCTTCCATATCCATATTTTCACCTATGTGGAATCCCAATGATTAGTTTATTTGGGTAACCGTTACGTTTCATACTTTTGTTTTTAAAGATTGGTTTTGATATTCCTTTTTACGATGTGGGTTTCTATTAAAGAAACTTTCAAATAGTAAACCATTTATAACCCCGACGAATTTCGAGGGCGAAATTCATTTTAAGGGGGGTAGAATGTAACAGCCCAAGATTTTATAAAAAATATTCTTTTTAATTTTATTAATGTCTTGTGTTGTACGCTACACCAAAAGGAGCTTGCACAACACGAATCCTTGACTTGCATTGCATTACACGCAATCGCGACCTTCCTCGATAGCGTGTGTAATACGCAATACCGAGTTTCACAAACAACGATATGCTATTAAAATATTATTAAAACTAGCCGGTATGAATAGTAATAACCACTTTTTAAAATTCTGTAAATCTTATTTTTCAAAATGAACTTCATTTTTGGATTCGGAGTATCGAATTTAGCCTAAGGTGAAAATTTTGGTACATTTCGGATAACTTTCATATTCTGATGAATAGTGAAAATTACTAAATTATAATTAAAAAAAAACTTTTTTAATCGAAATAATTAATAGTGATAAATTATTAATTGGAGTAGTTTTAAAGTATATTTAGAATATATTTTTACAATTTAATACAATGTTGGTCATTGGATGTAATTGCACATTTAAACCAGACATAAATAAGTGTCAATCTTTTGATAGATATTGTTTCTTAAAAACACGCTATTTGTTTTAACAGCGGGATTTAATTATAAAATTAATTAATTCAACTTATATGTTATGAATTTGGTAAAATAGACTTCATTTTTGAATTCGGAATATGAAATATAGCTTAGGATGAAATTTTGGCATTTTTCTGAAAACCTTCATTTTTTGATGAATAGTGAAACTACTAAGTGGTAGTTAAAAAACTGAATTTTTCATAAAACTTAATTTTACCGCTTCTGTGAATGGAATTTCAAAAATCCTAGAGACACGGTTGATGTCAGTAAGTAAAATGTGGTTCAATGAGATGAAAATAATTTTTGGTGAATAGTAACTTTTTACTTTTATTTACCACGGTTAAAAGTAAATTGGGTAATTAAGGGTAAGAATGATATTAATATTACCCTAACACATGTCCTAATTCTATTGGACAAGTGTATCTCGACCAAAAACAACCTTAAGTGTAAAATATTATCATTTAGGCCCACTTGGATTAGATTAGGACATTTATTACTATTTAATTCAAAGAAGAGTTAAAAGAGTTAAAATCAAAGTTTATTCACTAAAACATTTTTAATATGGGGGTATACATAAGATAAATTCGACTATAAATATTCATTAGAAAGATAAAAAGATTTCCTACATAATTATATTTTATTTATAATTTTTAGACTTTAAATAAATTAATTTATTTATGACACAACGATGATGCAGTAATTACCCTTTTAAGGAAATATTAACATAATTGATGTTATAAATACTCAAATGAATATAATTTGAGACTTTTTATGAATTAAACTAATTTTCTAGGTTACTATGATATATTAGTGTTGATCTAATCAACTTGTGTCGAACATATAATTCTTTTATGACTTTCACAAAAATCATATATCAAATAGTGTCAAAATTGACACAAAATAGTTTTTAAATCAAATATTATATTATTAATTGTTATTTTATTCCTAAAAATCTAAGGTTCGGACACATGACTTAGATAAGGATATATATATTAATAATAAACAATTTGGGGTTCGTTTGGCATGTTATAGTAAGTGTATCAACCATATAGTGAAAGAAAACAAAAAGACACGGTATAAGTTAAATTATTTAACTTAGAGTTAAATCTAATTGATAAGGTTAAAATAATAACCTAAACTTGTCTAAATCCTATTGGTTGATAGGATTTCGACCCATACCCACTTTAGATTCGAAATAAGACCCTTTGGAACCATTATAAACCGATTTTTACTTTAATATAAAATAATATTTTGAGATATTCCTAAGGTGCCCCTCTCCTCCCTTATAAAAGGGCACCTCCTCCCCCTCCTCCTCACACCAATTTGAGCACTCAAGCTCGGCCAAACCCTGCCAAAATCTCTTCTCCACTTCCCTAGAAACATCCTAGAGGTTCTGGTCTTCCTCAAAGACCAATTTTAGTTCCCTAAGAGGAGGTCTCCAAAAGGCGCTTCAAAGAAGAGGTAATTACCGTTACCAATTCTTTCATCTTTTTTCTTCTTCCACTTCTTCTTCTTAGGTTGTTTCATTATGAAGTAATAACATCAGTATCACTCATATACTGATATGTTATTATAAGTATGAAACAACCCTATTTCACCATCTATCTATCCTACGGAAAATGAAATCACCGAGCGTGCGTACGTACGGAATACCGTCTCCACGCCGTGGTGTAATCTATTTTCCACCACCACCTTACATGGATGGATATAATGGTGTAAAAAATAACTATACATAGTTATTAAAACATCATATTGATTCTGATATATTTTATAATCCACTCCAATTCAATTCAATATTTATGGAAATGATATCATCGCTCGTGCGTACCTACGGACTACCGTCTCCACGACGCGATGAGATTCATTCTCCATGTTAACCATTTAAGAATGATTATAAAGTATATATAAGAAATAATAATTAAATATATGACATTATAAAGCTACTGGATTTATGTATATATATATATATGTATGTCATCTACTTACTTCCATTCAAGACAATAGGGAAAGGAAAACAGCGTTCATGCGTACGTACGGACTACCGTCTCCATGAACGGTGTTTTTCATTTCATTTATCTATCTATTATATATATATATATATATATATATATTGAATATATATGATATATAAATCATATTTTATATTCTGGAAGTAAGTAAATCATGATATAAGTAATAATAATGTCAACAACAACAAGTCAAAACACCTACGATAAAAGAAACGATTTTACCCAAAACACTTCTTTAACATGGAATTTACCAAAGAACGGGTAATATAATGTCATAAGTGAACCATATATGATATCATAACAATGAATATGATTCTTTAATAAGTCAATGACATTATTTAAACCATTACACAGGAGCTTCGGACACGTACAAAGAAAATTGGACCTAAGGTAAGGGAAATATCACAATCTCATTTTTATCCGAGATTGTTTATTCGTAAGTATTTACTGGGGTGTATTTTATCATCCACATCCATGTTTACTCAATATGTAATATTATTTCCATCCACCTAAAATTGTTTAAATCCATTTTTACCCTTCGGTGAGTTTTTAGTAATACGTATGAAACGAATCTTTTGTCGTTTTTCGTACGAGGTACTTTTTGACTTTTCCGACAAAAGTATGAAGAATGTTTTTTTAACTTATACGGCACGAACGGATTTCTACTGTTTTATAAAGCCTTATTTTCATGAAGACTCCTCTAAAAGATTTCATGACTATTTTCAATAAAATCTCTTTCTTTTAAAATTGCATGATGTTTTGTGAAAAGAAATTGATTTTGAAGAAGAAATGATATTTTCCTCAAGAATTCAATTCAAGTGTTTTATAAAAATTATTTTCCATCTAAGATAATAAAGGGTTCTCTTTCTATCCATATTTTTACATTGATTTGACTATGTTGTGATCGAATTATGTTTATGAATTCCTTTATCTTATATGAATTGATTTATGATGTCATGATGTTTCAAGAATCCCATTTTTGTTACATGTGTTATGCGATGATGTATGTTTTATGATTATGTGGCACACATAAGAAAGGATTCATTATAAGATGGGTGGGACCTATATCTCCCTCCAATGCATTGGGTAATGATTTTATATCTCATGAGATAGACATGGCTGGAACGGTAGGTTATACCGGTTCAGTGAAACAGGACTGAAACGAGGGTTACTCGATTCAGAAAGGGACTTTGTCCACTAAGATAGTCTTGGCAATTAGTCTTGACTAACAAGAAATGATTCTCTATGATTATGTGTGTATGACACAATGTTTCATGTTTTAAGTTATGATTATTGGGATTACTTTTTCACTGCCATGATTTATCCCATGATTATGAAATTATGATCTCTTTTGCAGGTTATGATTTCCAAAATGTTATGTTCTTATGAATATGATGTGATTGATATTTCTTTTGTTTACCCTTACTGAGAATTTGAGCTCACCCTTTTATGTTTTCTTTTCCCCAAGATATAAAGAAAGGTTTTAGGTAAAAAAAAGGAAGATCTTTATGGGAGATTTTGAAGATCTTTCACCACGATTAGAAGATTATAGTTCGAGTTTCCAAAGACACTAAACTATTACGGTCCTTGTGTGTGTGTTTTTTTTAATGTACTAAGTATTCCGCAAAAGTAATTTCATGTCAATTTACGTCAAGATACGGGTCTCTACATAGTTCTCAGAAGGGTGTGGTATTATATTCTTAGTTCAGATACCTAATATTATTTGGATATATGTACTTCCAAAAGTTCCATCCTTTTTTCAACACTTGATGTTCTAAAGCCTTACTTCTGGTTATGGTGGTTATGAATCCAAAAAGGTGTTATTATAGTTTTTTTATTCAAATAGGTTCTACACACTCAATAGTAAACTCTTATTATAACATTAATGACTCTTATCTATTAAATTATAGGATTAGATATCTATTTCAGATGAAATGGTATTAGAATAAGGAAAGGCCTCTATAAAAAATATTAATGGGATGGATTTTTTTATTGGATACATGCAGAGGAATATCAATATTTGAAGGAACATGATCATCCATTAGTAATATTCAAAACAAAACAAAAGAAGGTAAATATAATTCAAAAAGTCTTGTTAGGAAGGTAATTAGAATGATATAGATGGTACTAATACAAAATTTTGTCTATATTAATCAAAAATAGAAGACTATAATGGAGTAGGAAAATTTCCTAAAATATAGTTATGAGAATTCAAAATCAATTAAAAAAGTGTTCATGATGTGGATGTTAATCGGATTGAGAATTTCAAAATTATGACCAATTTGTAATCTTTTTAATGAATTCATTGTGGTTTGGAGTTATCTCAAATCAGTTAATGTGAAGATTATTGAATATAAGTTGGTTTTTTTCTCATTTGGAATCATGTGATGTGATGGTTACTTCGATAATAAATTATTATATGAATTATAGCATAATTTTTATGAATATTCATGAAATCATTCTAAATAAAAAGATCAAGCACATGGGAGTCCATGCATATGGAAAAACCCCAGTCAATAATTTTTTTGAGGATGTTCCATTTGTTGAGAATCGTAGATTAAATTAAAATATATATCAAGGGAACGAAGATGAGGTAAATAGGTGGGTTCTAGACCAATATTTTTGTATCATAAAATGTAGGGGAAGACAAGGAAACATTACAAGGTTTATGGGGGTAAATTTAAAAATGGGTTCTGCCGAAATTTCATGTTCTATAAGTACCATAGCTAAATGGGATCAGCATGGTTCTTCTAGTTGATGTTTAAGCTATATAGATAATGGGATGAAAAATTTAAAATCACGAATGTAAAATGGAGGATTCTTGGAGTTAATGAGATTTTATCACATATCTGGATTAAAAAATAATCTAATTTCTATTGGTTACCTAGATAAGGTAGGTTTAAAATTAATATTTTTATATAATGAATGGAATATTTCTCAAGGTTCCTTGGTTGTGGCTAGTGTTTTTAATGGTTGAGTGTTATATCTGGTAAGAATATTACGTGGAGGAAAAATGGATGAAATTAAAACTTGTGATGGTTTGATGTGATGGAATTACATTCAAGGGAATATAAGTAATAAGAGCATGACCGTCTTAGTGGATAATGGTTTAGCCATGCTCCATCACATAGATAGAATATCTTGATGTGGTTTTATCCTTAGATAGAAGACAAAAGTTCCATTTATGAAAAAATTAAAGGAAACAAAAGTCATGGATGTTATGGCACATGTATATGGATGTTTAAGGGCCGACACTAGTTTGTTTTCATGATGGGTCACCATATTTTGTTACAGTTATCAATGATTCAAAAAATAAATAGTGGGTTTAATTACTTAAGTTCCAATCCTAGGTGTTTGCAGTGTTTGTCCAATTGAAGACCACAGTGTTGAAAGAAACTCTATATATGTTTATGTTCATAAAGTCTAATATTGGTTTAGAATATGGTAGAAATGATTTCTAGATTTTATATATATATATATATATACCTAATTATTATTAAGAATAATAATCTAATAACTCTGAAAAAATGTGGTTTAATAGTACAAAAGAACCAGACGCTGACTAAGAAAGCAGAGTAAAATATTTAATTCTGGAATGACGAAGGTCTTCTAAGTGGATGTAGTCAATTGTAAAACTTATCTTGTTCATGAACTTCCTTTTGTATAATTCGATAGATATATTTCATAATAGAGTTAGTCTAAAAACTAGTGTAAATTTTCCATCTAAATTTTATTCATAATTCAAGCATACATCCATATTTATTCCAAGGATTGTGAGAAAGATGAATCATAGTCCCTATCATGTTTATTTATTGATTATAACGATGAAATCTTTTGGGGGTGAAAGATGATTTGATTGTATGATTCAAGATGATGGATATTGGATAATACGTGTATATTATATATATATATATATATATTTATATTTATTTATTTATATATATTATAGTATCACAACATTAGTTTTTTCTAAAAGTAATAATTTTGTAAGTTCCTTAAAAGTTTTGAAATTGGAATGAGTAAAACCCATGTAAACCCCATTAAATGGATAATTAATTTTATCCAAAGAGATGTCAATGAAAATAGAATATGAGGAAAAGTAAATATCCAAATATTAATTTTCATCATATTTTGTAGCTTGATACATTCCATGGTCAGTACATTGAAAAACATTAAAAATGAAGAGGTATATTTTAGGCAGTTTACAGAAAATATAAGAAAGGATAACTTGGAATCTATGAATTGAATTCTATGATAAGTAAACTATTTAAAATATATTTATTTTTGTTTTTAAAATTTGATCTGTTATATGGATATGTTAATGTTGAAATTATGGGTAATAAAGATACATATAAGTGTTATATAAGCATTTATTTACCTTTAAGGGACATCCATTAGTTATATGTCATGGTTATAGACAATTATTTCACTATCCACCATAGAACATGTCACTAA
Source organism: Viscum album (assembly GCA_963277665.1). Lineage (NCBI taxonomy): Eukaryota > Viridiplantae > Streptophyta > Magnoliopsida > Santalales > Viscaceae > Viscum > Viscum album. Next base: position 678,749,586 of record OY728139.1, on the reverse strand, counting down.
TGTCCAGAATGAATTGATCAATTCGAATTATTTCTTGTAAGAACATTGAAGGAGTTACAAAATTTGTCAGTTGTTTTGGATAGTTATTGGATAATTCATTTGGAAAAAATCTAACATTTCATGTATAAAAAAATAAGATTAACCAAATGTATCATTTCATATAGAATATATTGGAGGATTATGTTATAGATACATGGAATAGAAATGGATGTTGGGATCCTCCTGACAAGTTTACCCATGTCATAGCCCTAGAATGTCTATGTTGGTTTTATTGTACTTTGGTACTTGGGTAACCCAAATATAGAATAGAATGATTTATAATTTTATTAATATTTGGGTTGATTTGTAATATTTTTAATTGTCAGAATAATGTTAAATACGTAAAAGAAGTTATCAAGTGTGTGGTTGTAAGGAATGTGGGAAGTTTATTTATTCGAGATTTCTTTCTATTTTCAAGAAACAATGAAATTGGAATAAGGCACTCAGATGGATGTATGTACATAATAGAATGAGATAAGGAGGAGGATGTAATTTTCTATAGGACATGTTTTGAATCTAATATTTTAAGTGCCCATGTACGATTAGGGGAAGTGTAAAAGCTCTAGCTCATATAAGAATCACATTTAAGGTTTTATGTAAGTTATTCCTAGTGGTTTGAAAATAGTCTATATGAATCTGTATAGGGTTGTATGATAATGACTTCTATAGTTCCCTATAAGATAGAAACTGAGGCTGAGAAATATTTAAGAGATTGGATATCATAAATACTAGTGATTGGTCACTAATGAATTTTGAAATGTGGAGGAATCGATTGACCAGATAGAGATCATTATAAAATAGTGTGGTGTGATAACTGGTGTGAATAAATTGTGAGTGATCAAATATGGGATAACATAATTATTAGGGTGATAATATTTTATTCATTATGATAATAAAAGGAAACAATTATTATTCCCTAATGGATATTTGACTAAATCCTATATCATTTAAATATATTTTTGTAATTACTTATTTGTTTTTTATGACTATGTTTTTTTGTTTGAATTGTGTTTTTTGTTAGTATATGTGAGTGTTTTTATGGTGTGTAACCCGGTTGTGATTTTATATTTTTTGTCCAATTACAAGGAGTTTTTGAGATTATTAAACTTTAAGGAGTTCAAATACTGGTTCTGCATTTGATGTTTCAGAGACTTTCTTATAGTTGTTGTGGTTTTGAACCACAACATATGCCACATTATTTTCTATAACAACTTTTATAACAATGAATTCACAAATTTGAGTAAAATAAATTAAGATAAAAAACATTTTATTTATATTCTTAGACCATATATGTGACTTCAGATCCCTGGAAAACACTACAACAACGACACTATTATAATATAATGTTCAAGGGGCTACAATTCTAGGTACATTTCCAATATCTTTAACCAATCTTAATATCCATAAATCATACTTAATTGTGATATAATCTATTTTATACCTAGATTTTATTATTGAATTACCATTTTGATCTTTAAAAATCACCAATTCATTGCAATCATATTTATGGAAAAGACATAGCATAGTTAAAATTTAATATCGTCATGATCTATTGAGAAGTTGAAATTAGTGTATCCAATCACCAATAATTCCTCATATACTTCATATTCTAGTAATATTTCTTGTTTACACCTGATGTAATTTAGGATAGTATTTATTTCTACTCATTCTAGAAATTTTTTTTCCTGATATCCATCCACTGTAATCAAGGCATATAAAACATTCAACCAAGTTCAAAACATGGCATACATGATAGATTTCACTTCCAAAGCATAATTAATGTTACACCTTCAGTTTATATCCAAAAATTATTGTTATTAAATTTCCATAGTGTGATTAATTCCATGTTACAATGGAATAAATACTATCATGGATTATTTTCTATTATACCTTTTGAGTACCTTGTTATTGTTTGTACTTTGACATAGACCATATATCTGTTGTGATCTATCTCGATAGATCATTATCCCTAAAACACATGTCACTTCATTTTACTGTTTAATGGATAATAATTAATTTAAACAAGTCTTAACTAGTTGTATGATATGATTTAAAATTCCCAATAATAATATGTCATCAATTTATAATACAATAAAAATTATTCTAGTCTCATTAACCATCTTATAAATATATAGAAAACTCAAAATTAAAATTAAACCAAATTACATTATGTATATCTAAAAAATATCATGATATTAATTCCCTATATAATACATTAATAGATTATTATATATTTCATACCATTTTTCAATTCATAGATATTACAAAAGATTCTATTTGTTTCATATAAACTTCTCTAGCAAATTTACCATTCTAGAAAGAGGATTATTCATCTGTTTACTAAATTTAATAGTCATGAAATAATTCTATATAAAGTAATATTCCAATGTATTTTAACATTATGGATGTAGAAATTATATTATTATAGCCATTCCATTTGGTTTTCTATAACCCTTTACATTTAATCAATCTTTATAGGTATTTACTTTAACATCTATATAGAGTTTCTTTATAAATACCCACTAGAACCCAATACGATTTAATTAAACTAGTGGGTTTATCAAATTCCAATATATATTTTTGCATATAGAATACATTTTAAGATTCACAGTCTCTTTCTACATCACAACCTCTTTTCCATTATCCGTTTTTATTATATATAAGAGGTCCATTATCTTCCTGAAAAAATGTACCACCTAATGAAGGTATAAGAAAAATGTACCTCAATATTTCTCTAACATAAATTTTAACCTACATAGTAATAATATCATGGAGGCTATGTATCCTTCCATTAATTCTTATTGAGTTTGTTCCCATATAAGAACATAATAATCTGGAGTTACTCGAAGTAAAACTTTATCCCACTATTTACATTGGAACAATTCTCTATCATTATAAATTTTTCATGGAACACCTCAAAAAATTTCTATATTAATGGTTATATTAGTAATACCCATAATTTTCTAAAGTATATCTTATAAAGATACACATTATGTCCAGTGATTTTATTTTTTCATTGATCAATTTCATGATTGAAATTTCACATCCCTATAGACATAAATGTAACAGTTATTTTTTATTTATATAGAATAAATCATATGGAATATAATCTAACTATTGAGTTGGAACCCTTTTTATATTACATGTCATTGTATTAAAAACATACCCCCAAAATTATAAATATAAGGGGATTATTACTAATCCTCAATTTGATCATATCAAGCAAGGTGTAATTCATCCTTCTACTAATTTCATTCCATTGTGGTGTATAATGTAGAGTGATTTTGTGGTGGTTGTTTCCATATTATCTAAAAATAATAATTTTTGAAGATTATAACACTAATCTAAATTATTTACAATTCATACATTATTTGATTTATTATCTTTTATGGACTCCAACTATTTACCAAAAATCCAAAAAACACTCCATAATTGTATTTGGAATATTTATTCACTGGAATATTCTAGTGTATAAGGATTCATAAATATATCACAATAGTTCATGATATAGTTATGATACTACTTTGAGAGTTGTAAGTTATGATTTGGGTTTATAAAATACATTAACTCATTGTTTCATGATCTTTCGAATAGATTCTCATCTCCCAAAAATTATAATCTTGGATTAAGTCAATATTATGCCTATAAAATGTTCACCATGAAATATACTTCTACTTCTTTCGTGGAAATTTATTTTAGGTTATCCCAAAAACAGATATTTTAACACCAATGTAGTAATAGGAACACTCAACTATGGTATACGAGAACAGATACATATGGTTTCATTCAAATTTGAGTGATATAAGGAGTGAGTGACTAAATATTTCTTTGAGGTATTTTTAATTCTTTTAGTTTTTTAAAGAATGAAATAATATCCTCTTTATCATGTTTTTTTAAATTATGTCACAAGTTTCACAAAATTAGACATATATAAATAGAAATCATTAATCTCACTATTATATCTTTTTATGTTTAAATTTTGGTTAACTATCTAATGTGATTAAATTTCATCCATATTTTCGTATAATTTTTTTTTTACCAAGAATGAAAAAAAATAAATAAATAATGGTGTGTTGATATGTTTTATAGTAATGGTTGATCTATTAGAACAATGATGGACAAACTAAGAAACTAGAAAAAAAAACTGTTCAGCTATCAACAATGATTCAGTTGTAGAATCTCTATTCTACCATAAATTTGTATTTATTTGGTCCTAAACAGACTCTTATCTTTAATTACCTTATCAAAAAAACCTCCATCATTACAATAGTAATTCACATATCATTCAAAACCCATGATAAATAAATATGACTTAACATTTTATAAAAAATATTAGTATTCTAAAATTTTATTTTAGTAAACTTTTAATATGTTACACTAAAATTAGTATAAATATAATTTGTTAATGATGTATTTGATAGTACCTGAAATAGTTTTATTAAAATACATGTATTATTCAATTTTTTTAGATTTTAATGGTTTGTATGGAACAAAATGTGTCATGAAGGGTGAAATATTGGTTTTGGGGTGTTTCATATGATACACCTATATAGACCCATCCTGACTCGGATTTGACTACATGAATCTAGTAGTAGGTAATCACCCAACTCAATCGAAATTAAAAAATTAAAAAGATATAAATAATCTCTACCATATCATGCAGGTGTTTGGTGGCCTCCCACCAATCAACAAGGGGTTTTGGGTGTCAATGATGATGATTGATTTTCTCTAGTCATGTGTGTGAGAGTGAGTGTGAGTGCGTGTGTGTGAATTCATGCCTTAATGATATTTTTCTATTCAAAACATTCAAATCTCCCTCCCAAAGAGATTTCACACACCACCCCACCACATAATCTCTCATTTTCTTATAAAACAATGGATGGTTATAAATTGTGAATATGTATTATAATTAATAAAATATAATAACTATTGGAACAATATAGAATCAATATATTCCAATTCTCTTTAGTTTAAAAAAATTATTGACATAAATTTTGTAAAACTACTCTGATACTACATTATGGAACCTAAATACAAGGGTAGGTTTTGGCACAAATTCATTAAAAAATTATGGATTCAATATCATATCAAAAAATATAAAAGAAAAATCCCCTAGTTCCTAAATGGATCATTTATGACTTAATTTCAAATAAATTTATTAAATTAAGTCAACTAATTTTCATTGATGTGATCCTGATATAGTATTCATACTGTCTATGTATCGTGGCTCGTAAAATCTATTTTTGGATACATTAAGATCATCCAAAAATTATATACAATTATGTTGGTTCATTGTTATTAAATTATTATGTGAAAAAATAGTATATCTATGCTATTTACTATTTCTATATGTTTATAATAATAATATGTGATAAATTCATGATGAAAATTTCACTTGTTCTTTATATTCCATCATATTTCTCACTAGAAGTCTTGAGAGAGGATATTTTAGGGATGAAAATCCATGGAAGAGGTAAAATATAATATTAATAAGTCAAAATATGGTTTTATACCTCCTTTTAACGTCCTTTAATGTAACATTAATCCTTAATGAAAGATAACCTATAAAATCATCTAGTTATGTCACGAATCAAATAGTTAAATTTGTATTAGTATCCTATATACTTTATCTCTCACTTGAAATAATATTACTTGTAAATGGATAAAATATACGACATGAAGTTTTCACAATCATCAAAAATATATTTAAAGAACCCCAAATAATTAATATTTGTTTTAAAGAAATTATTTTCATTCATTCAATTGTATAACATAAATTACTTGTGAATAGATGTGAAAGATAAATTTGGTTGTTATTATTATTTATTTGAATAACATGTAATATAATTGATTGATTCATGTACCTGTGATTATTCATATCTAAATGTTCATTACCCACAAATGTGGGCCCACTTTGTAGTAAATTCCAATTCATCTAAATTGGTCAAACATATAGATACATTTTCGGTGTGACCCTCAAAACCCTAATATTTATATAAGTGATTCGTAATCATACACTATGATTTTTATCTTTTAACAAATCATAGGACATGACCTGTCCCACTGAGGCCTCTCATAGACTAGATGTTAGGCTAAGTGTGTCACCGCAATCCCACCTCCATTAGACCAAGGACTGGTTACTTGAACTAGAAAGTCCTAACACATCATACAATTGCAACATACAATATGCTAAGGGATGGTGACTAGCACCAAGAAGGTATAACAAACAATAAAATTCATTATCCTATGAACCTATAACAAAACCATACATTTTCTCATGCCAAATAAGAAAACAACCATTAATGAAATTTATTACTATAGAATAAAAATTCATGTGACAAACAACAATCCATAAAAATACAAAATATTAAATATTATAAATTGATGCTAGTACAAGAATCCAATATCCCAAAGGGGAAATATAACAAATGAAATAAAAAGGATCCTCCCCAAATAGTGTCATTATAAATGAGAAAAAATATTATTCATCTCTACTAAACACCATTAATCACAAAAATTTCTGACTCTATATCCTCCATGTTATAAATTAAGTTATGTGATAATCACATAAGTAATTAAGTCATAGTGTCGCAACCCATATCCACAATGATTTGTACCACAAAACGGTTGATATACCCAATTAAAAGAAAACCCTAAAATATATGGACGACCTAGTTTCTCAAAAACTGCACCATCTCTTCAATGAATAGGAAAAATGGATACAAAAAAATGTCTTGACTTTTGAAAGTAAGAACTTGATAAATAATCCCTCCAACCTCAAAGTAAATACTAACCCTATTTGTTATCCATTGATAAGGAAAGGGTACAAAACATATTAATCACATGATGAAGCCACAAATATTAACCTAGGAATCACTAATAGGGTTATCAATATAGTATAATCCATGCTCATGAGCTTTCCAAATTAGTAAAAAATGATAACCTCAATAGGCCCAACTTATTGCTCAACATGAGTGTCATCATGCTAGATAGTCAATGCATTTTTAATCCCAGAACAACTTTTTATTCTATGAAAACCTATCATAACACTGAAAACTAAGAAAACATCAAATATTGAATTATTATAGTTATGGACCATGCCTCTCTAGGGATTCATATACCAGATAAGGGAGTATTAAAATAATAAAACATGGACCCACACCCTATTAAATGAGGGTCCTCACTACTCCATTACCCATAAAGTAATAAACTTTCCTCATTGAAAGTGTAAGGAAAAAATAATTTCTTAAACCATGACTAATGTAGAGAATAAATAGCATAATCATTGGGGGATTTCTAAATCTAAAAATTATTGGGGAACTGAAAAATAATAATTTCCTTCTCATGAATATACGTTAGAACCCAATCCCTGTTTTGAAAGGGGGTGAATGTAACCATTTGATTTCAAAATATTGAAAGATCATCTCAATAATGGTAATATTTCACTAGCATATAATAATGCATACTAAATCCCTAATCCTGACACACTTATATTTTCTAGCAATATGAAACAATGATACCTCTCATGATTTATAATTGGTACTCTTACCTTATGGGGATGTATCACAACATTTGAGGGAGAACAAATGTCATGGATTATGGACCTACTCCTAGGGTCCATGGGGTAATATAAAACACCATATCGTATATAAGGGACCACTAGTTGTCATTTTCAAAATGATAGTGGATTATAGAACCTCATAGATACACTGAATGTATTACCCAAACCCAGTCATTATCCCGATTGAGAGAAAAATATCAAAATTCCTTAAATTATATATGAAATATATCCAGGGGTAAATAGAATCACTCCATCATGGTTTACAAGTAAAAAAGTTGAAATGGTCTATACATTATTCTTATTTTTCATGTTGGTTAAAATGTGAAAATATGATTGTGATGGGCATGTATTTGGAAATGTGGGAGAACCCATGGAAAACCATGATGTATAGTGATATGTGGGACAACACAAACTTAATGTGAGTGTATTAACATATACGAGTCGGGAGAGTAGTTCCACACACATACCTACTGGATAATGGGTCATGCCTGTGTGGACCTTACCCTAGGCCATGTTACCCCGCGAGGTATAATGGTCAGGAATCCTAGTTATGGAAGGCCAACTCATGAGGGATGATACACATGAACCATTGAATGTTTCATTGGAATACAACGTGTACTCCTCCATGTTGAGTTTCATGGGTGTCTTAAGCTGATCCACACTACATAGACCAAGTACCAAGCAGAGTAACTTCATAGGTCCATCTTGCATCTTCAAGTACTTTCTAGGGATAAACTAATACATCCCTCCAACTCCACTCCACTCTAGCCATTATGTTTTGGGCATAGGTCCATTAATATCCTGACAAATCATACAGTTAAGAATAAACCCTATCTTCTCCATTTTTGATGGAAAAATTATCTTTTAACCCCCTTTATATAGTGTAACTTTTGGATCACCAGACCACCAACATTATCAATCTACATAACCTTATTGAGATGTTGACAAAGAATTGCTATCTCGACCACCACCATACCACAAAACAACTATATTGGTACAACCACTAGCACAACCTCAGGGTTATCTTGGATTATTGTTTTCACCAAACCAAATACCACCCAGGCCTCAATCCACTATCATCTGTTCCACATCTTTCACTAAATAATCCACGACCACTACTCAGGCTCATTTCAATCTAAACCACATGACACTAAAATGGTTAGTGATAAATTGTACAATTATAAGAGTTAGAGGGGGAGAGGGAGAGGGATATATATATCAGTGACTAATGATTACTTAAACACCATTCACAAACCCATACAATCATTATTGAAAACAATGAACTACATAGGGTACCCTTGTTTGATGATTAGTGTGATTATAGTGGCCATTGTTGACCTAGACACCCATTCTTTCATGAACTCATAAAAAGATTCTGAATGAGATTTATTATTAAAAAATATTTTAAAAATGACCAACAAAATGGAGAAATAATTCATGAATATGAATTTACATTTAAATTTTATGAAGAATGATGAAAGAATCAAAATTTGATACTACCTCAAGATTCATTCATAATGTATCAAGATCCACCTAAAAATACATAATCAGTAAGCTCTTAATTAATGAATCTGAAAAATGATCTCTTTAAAGGGTCTATAAATTTTTTGGATAACCCTAACGAAAAAAAGTTAAAGATAAATTTATTGGGTATCATTTTATCAATGATTCATTTTATTTAAAATCCCATTATAATCCACGTTTGGGTCTTGAAACCCTAAATCCAATTATGCAACACATGGGGTGGTTCCCCTATCACAAGTCCAACAATAAGGATATATTCATTATTCAGGGATACATTTATGAAATATAACAAATTTATTTATTCACAAATATAGAACTAATTTTCTAATTTAATAAATATTAAATAATATCCTACAAAATAGACCATCTTAGAACATCACCAAACATCATCTGAAGGGTAAAAACTATACTCTAAGATCAATTGGATCATAAAAACCCATTGTCTTATACACTTTTATAATTATTATATCATACTCCAGGGGCCTAGGTACCAAAAAATCAAGAATGTGCTATGTCAATCTCAAAGAAAATCCTAGGTATCAAAATTTCCCCCACCTTTAAAGACCTTTATATTTAATATGAATTCATTTAAGGCTAATAAGAAAAGAAGCTCATATATCAACCACATGTGAGTGGATTACATAAATTTACACACACTTATTCCATTCTTGAATACCCTAAGTTATATGTGGCTTTGGGACATGAGAAAATACATCTTATTTTCACCACATTCATTTAGAATATTTTTTACAAGACCATTATTATAGTATTTTAATAACCAGAACATGTTTACATCAAAGAATATTCCCAACATAATCATGGGTTTCTGTATCTTAAACCATTATAGGGGACTTTTCCGCAAAATTCATCTCATATCCACAAATAAATCAATTTTCAACATCATGTAATAGAACCTCAAACCATCAAAATCAACATAGACATTATTTATCAAATATTTATCTTTTAGATAGTGTTTTATTCTCCTTAACATTATTATGATATATGAGTTATTTTAATATTATTACCCATTGAACACAACCATCGATGTATCAACAATTACCCCATGCAATACATTCAAAAGAAGCAAGGTTATATATTATTTTAACATTTTGGCTTTTATACATAAATAAAAAAAATAAGCTATATAAATCAACCCCACAAACTCACAACATGAAAATAATTTCAATCACATAATTTTTCATTCCCCATAACCTCTAATAGGAAAATATATTTCCACTATCATCCATAGTCAAATAATCATCGATTGAAATTGGTGGGATGGTTAGGTCATTGACTACCCCTCACAAAATCATTCCCAATAATGAACCTAACCCCTCAAACCACTATACATTCAATATTACACTCTGAAAAAAACAAACCATCCAAAAATATATATCATTATTTACCCATTTCACTAAATTATAATGTGAATGGTCTAGAACCATTTAAATGACGTAGATGTTTCTACCTCATACCTAGTGATAACACCTACCAATTCTCAACCAACCACCACACCAACCTATGGGGTCATATATCTCATTTAATCTTTTTAGGTATCTTAAATAATATTCTATCAAAAATATCACTATAAATTCAATGATTCTAAATAGTTGGGATTATTAAAATCTCAGTTAATCATAAACTACTATATACTCTTGATTATTTAAGATGACCCTAGATCAAAATGACCTTCATGATAACTGAATATAAATCATATGATTACTTCACTATTATATCTCTGCTAATCATGGAATTAATCATGTTGACATGAAAATTTATGCATATCATTTAGCCTACTATAAAAACTATATTTTTTCCCTTAAATAAAAATAAAAAATAACCAAAAATATCATTTCAACCATGTTTTAAATACTGAAAAAAATGGTCTCTTAAAATGTGGTCTAGTGATATTTTACATGACTTAAACACACTTCTATAAAGATACTATGATATCATTGAACACCTGATAGTGAAAGTATATTCAATAAAATATTTAATAATATTATGATCACTCTTATAAAGTCATGAATTGAAAACATATAAATCTAAAATACTAAGTGATATCAGCTTCAAAATTTGATGAGTACTTATAAATTGATGAAAAAGCTCTTACAAAAAGGGATATCTCATGAATATCAAGAGAGAAATATATTAGTTCCTAGATGGATAAGGCTCCCTTATCTTGCATAAAACTTATCATAACCCCTAATTTAAAAATGATATATCCCAATAAGATACTATTGATTTGAAGGTCCCACTAGAATACCTTCAGATGGGTGTGAATCAGAGAATTAAATACATTTTCATTCAAATTAGATATTGTTTACATGATAGAGGAATCACTTCTCCATCCACAAACCACACTCAAATCACATCCATCAAATAAATTTGAAAATAAGAACATAAAAACAAATAACACACTATATTTACTTAGATTACCCAAATTGAGCTACACCTAATGATCATATACTCTATATGGTGATGGTGTACAAATAAAAACTATCTAATATATAATTATAATATTTAAAAAAGAAAACACCAAGACATAGCTCGTTGCCTTTAAAAGATTCGGGATTCCATGCATTTAACCCTATTTGGGTCACTAGTCTTTCTTATTTTGTTTTTTATTCATTTAATTATGTATTCATTGTATACATGAGAGTTAGAGGTCCAGAAACAAAATTTTTCAACAAAAGGTCAAGAGAGCATGGTTAGAACACAAATATTAACAACTTTGTAGATAATGATGTGAGAGGATTGTTTATGGGATAGCGTGGATTCACATGGGTTCTTTAAGGTTTGTCTAAATGTATGATATTGTTTGGGGAGATAGTCACCCCAACATGGTTGGTACATGGTCTACCTAACTGTGCTGTTAAACTACATGGCCATATCCACTAATTAAAAATATGTGTTTTTTAAAATTTCCCTTGATGTATTTTATGCTAAATCCTCCATCCTCCATTCTCATTCATGTGTGTATCCCCTCTTGAATTGGAGCTCAACTTACATCTTTTCGTAGTGAGTTTACATAGAATCTTGTATATTTATTTTAAGTAATGAATGATTATTATTGAATTCTTCAACCCCAATGCTTTTTATTCCAATTTAATGGATGTATGAAACCTTATAATTTAGTTTGGATGAATCTAGTGTTGTAAAAGGGGGTATTTATATTGTTTCAAAATGTTTTTGGTGTGTAAGGAATCATCCTACTTGATTCATGTGGGTTTCATCGATGGCGACATGTTTTTATTTGGTTTCCTGGTAGGTTTATCCACGTAAGGGTTATATTACATGTCTTACATTTTATTCATGATTTTTTTTCAACGTTCTATTCAATTAGGTTCATATTGATGTTTTATCTATTATTTTTGTAATTCATGGAATATGAAGGAAATATAATGGTTTAAAGTAGATTCTCAAAAAAATGTTGTTTGAATTCATGTATTGTGTTTTAGAAAATGTGTCAAGGAGGATTTTTTATTTCAAATAGAATTAATAATGGGGTTTTGAAAAGGATTTACCTTATGATTATTAGAATATTATTGGATTTTGTGGTTTAAAAATAGTGTATTTAAATGGTTATGTTATTTGGAAATATATATTATGTGGGAGACTTTAGGTGAATGAGAGAGTTGAGAAATTTAAAAAATAGAATTTTTACAATACTATCTATGGATTTTTAACCAAAGGACCATGGAATCCCATGGAATTGTGTTTTTTATGTGGACTAAGAGGTCCAGTGGGAATTATATCACCTATGTTGACTGAGGGAAACAATTAGAGTATAGTAGGTCCTCGGAAAATTGAGAAAGATTCTATATTTGGTGGATATAATCATCTAGATTGATAACCTTATTTTGTACTAATCCGTTCTCAATACCACTAGTTAGAGTTTATGATTTTTATTTCTTTTTCCTTGTATACATGAGATACATTATGATTTATTCCAATTTTCCCTTTTGTAAGATTTGTGTTTTTTTATACATATATGTATTATTACAATTATTTTATTCCATGCATGGGTGAGTTGTAAATATTTTTTAAGTGGCTTTACTTACTTTTTACTGATAACTAATTATTTATGTTGTTGGAACAAGATTTGTTTGGATAAAAACCAATGGAATTTCAAAATAAAATGTTTAAATGGAATATTTTTAAATGTGGTTTTCAAATTAGAGTTAATTGTTACCATGGATGAAGACCATATGTACAGTCATGGTGGTATCATACTTGTATTTTTACCCTAAACATTCATATGTATTTGGGTGTTTGAAAATATGTTTGGTAATAAATGGGTAAAGGTAAGGGAAACATGTCATTTAGTAGATCTTATATATTTTCATCAACCATGGTTTTTTAGAATACTAGATATGATGTTGTCGTAATGCTCACCTCATGTAGAGATTTTATGATTTTGTATTTTTTGGAATATTATGTATTTTACCCTTTGTCCATATTATCATTTTGAGTTTTTGATTATATTAAACTATGTATACCACATGTATTTCCTATTTATAAATTTTGATTTGACGAGGTTTATAATATATCTCTTTTTATAATTTTTATAAAAACTATATTTAGAAATTTATATATTTGGTGGTTTTTATTGGCTGGTGTGTATGTATAATTCATAGATAGGCCATACAATATTTTCAAGTGTGAAATTTTTCCCAGATGGCTTTGTTTGACGCCCTAGCACTTGTCACCATCCTATGGCCTTCAGGAATGTTCTTAGGGTCTTGAAGTGGAATGGTCCTAGTGTCGTCTTAGGTCAAATAAATGTGTTTCATTACAAAATGGAATCATGGGTATCCAGTTTTTGAGATTCCGATTTAGATAAGAGATTATTTTTTCAATAATTGAATGGTAGATGCATATTAGTTCTTGGATTTATCACCATCATACTAAAATTTTCATTTCTATGGGTAGTCGGGAGTAGTGTTTATAATTTGAACATGATATTGGGGTTTTTAATGGTATTTTATGTATTTATCTATTAGAAATTAATTATGTTGTAATCCCATGAGTTATTATTGATAAATTTTTAGAATATAGAGAAATGGGAAAGGAATGTATAGAAAAAATGTTTAGGTACACAGTTAGTATAAATAATGTAGAACCCATGCATCTAAATTATCAATAAAAAAGGTTCTATTTCATACAATTTGTTAATGGTTTTTCAAATCGTGAACCCAAACCATGAATAATAGAAATATGTTTACCATTTTTTATTTTTTATCCTCTTATTAGTTTAAAATTATTATTAGTTATAAATCTTATTTTTTACGCTTTATTATAATGATTCTTGGTGTTTTATTGACATTGAATAAGTTTCAATTATGAATTGAATGATCTTGTGCCTTATGTTTTATAGATAATGCCTTCGAGAAAATTATCTTACTAGAGAATATATGGTGTCATGAAACATGTATGGTAGGTGAACCCACTAGTTTATATTGATTAGGTGGAACTAGTGATTTGAACTATTTAATCCTTTATCTAAGAGAGTAAAAGTGGCCAAAATGAATAGTGAAATATGCTCAAGAGTTTTATAATAAGAATCAACCAAATTTATATTATGACAAAGAAACCCAAGATCCTAACGAATCGAATGAATATGATTGAAAGTATATTTTTATTTTGGAAGAACCTTGAAACCTATATAGTTTTCTTTTCCATATACATGTTGGAATCACTGGGAAAAGTGTTGTGGGAATCTATAGTGAATGAGAAGTTTCCAGAGGATATATCCTAAAATAACTTGAACAATGGTTTTAATTAGTAGTTTTATCCTCATACACATTTGATACTGAAGGTCCAAGTGTTCTAGACTATGGATAACGATGGTTGTTTAATGATAGTGTATATTACTCTTATTTTTGATCAGGAAAATTTTTCTCATGAGATCATCATGAATGGTTATTTAATGTCAGAGATTTGGAAATTGATATCAAGACCAAGATCTGAACAGTGATTATTTTATTTTTCCTAAAATTGTATGTTGGGGTAATTGAGAAAGAAGTAATTGTCGAAGAAAATTTATCTTGGAAGATAGGTATCTGTGTTTTTATATCAATAGTAAGTGGTAGACAAAGACCTTACTCTGGATCGAAAAATAAATGGGGTGAAAATCATTAGAGTAGTGGTATGGGTGATAATTAGTAAAATGGTTCAGTATTAGTGTCTTCTTCAGGACACAGGTTAGTGAAGTTTTCTCAATGTATGATTTTTTTCCATACCAAACATGATATTCCTATGGTTCTATCTACATTCCACTATTGTGGGTGTCCCGATCATCTCTAGTTCATTTGAAAGACTCTCTTATAGGGGATTATAGTTATTTATTCATTTTCTAAGGGTTTTTAGGTCTAATATAATTCTTACAATGGTGTTTTGTTCCTTAATCTAAATGGGAGAAACACACAACTATGTAGGCTCAAGGAGGTATTGAGGTAGATGTATTTATGTAATGGATATGTAACTTAATAACTCCAAATCCAAGTTGTCCATCGTGAGAGGTACAATATTTTTTAATTCTTCCATAGATTTAGTATTTTTTTATATGAGTGCATCTAATTAATTTATTTTGTTCATGTTTATTGATTGTTTGGGTATGCAAGAATAGTTTTTGTCAATCATGATGGATATACATACCCCATTTGTATGGAATGAGGAGAAATGTTTTAACAAAAAAATGTATTATGATTTGGTTGTTGGCATGGAGGTCATGTGGAACTTCATTATATTGGACCTGAATGTATTTAAAATAATTATTAGTTTTGATTTGATTAATATTTTTAAGGATATAATTTATTATTATAATTTAATTTTCTAGTTTCTATCTCTAGATGTAAACACTCATGTCTTCATAGGAGAGTAGCACATGTTATTCTATATATATAGTTTGAATAAGATGACCATAGTAGCCTAGAATTTTTTGTAACATTTTATTATTAGAATATGATAAGATGAATCTCATCCTGATATAATGTGTAGTCTAGTAGTATTGGTAAACTAGATACATATGATAAATTCAAATTATATTTGAAAACATTAAATTTATAAAGAGTTTTCATTGAGTAGACCATTTTCCTCATTAAAATATACCTACACATCAATCACAAAACACTTCATGGTATAATGGGAAAATAAAATATAAGAAAGGGCTGATATTAGAGGAGGAGTAAGGGTGAGTGTATAATAGAATATTAAATGAATTAATAAGGAAATTAAATAAGGAATTCTATATAACTAAAACACATTCCACTTAAATAATAACATGATCATAGTATTGAAGGAATAACTGATGATCAAGTCAATCCAAATGTATAACCACATAATCTAGAAAATTATGCATGAATATTCTAAATAAGATAAAAATCACATCGAAATCAATAAATAATCTCCTATTAATGGAATGAGTAATTATTCAAATCATATCCATACTTTCAAGGTGTCATGTGAATACATATTATATAAATAGGTAAGGTCTCAGCCAAAAACCCAAGCTAGTTTCTCTAGTGAGACCTACTGATGAATTAATGGTTATAACTGGATCTTCCACTCACTTACTAAGTCCAATTCAATACTAATATTATATTATTGAATAATAATCAAAAAAACATTCATATTTAAAAATTAACATATGAAAATATAATAACTACTCAAATCAATAATCATGATCACAACCCATTCTGAGTAATATGGATAATGGTATCAACATAGTACATCTCCATACAAAATAATCATAAACTATAAAAATAAATAATAATTATGTTATAATTAAAATATACATTCAATGTATCATAAGTAAAATACTTTTTTAATTTTATTAATAGAAATAACACAAAAATTCCCTAAAAACTTCCTTGGGGAAAATTTACTTTTTAACACTAAAAATATTCCTAAAACAAAAAATTAATAAAATTTATATGCAATTTTTTATTCAATTTTTTTCTGAAACATATTAATTAATATTTAGAAAAATTAGTGTTCATAATGGTAGTAAGTTTCTCAAATTCCATATAGGATAAAACAAGGATTTATTTCAAATTTTTGGTTAAATTCAAACGAGCATTGTTTTGAACGCAACATGAAGATTAATTTTATGAAAATTTTAAAAATTAAAACATGGGTAGAAATTTATTTAATTAATAATTTCGACAATGTTAAAAAACTAAAAAACAATTTTATAAGACATGTACTTGCACAAAAAATAAATTTTGACCGAAAAGAGAAATAAAGTCAGATTTTCTAAAAAACATTTTGTAGTAATTTTAAGTACCAAGGAGAGATAAAATGGGACTGTTACTAAAAAAATCATTATTTATCAAAGGATAAGGAAATAAATTGATTTTAATATATAATAATCAAATAATTCTCTAATGGGATACTTAAACATAAAGCATATTAAATAATTGTGATATATTGAAATAAACCCTTACAACTTTTGTAACATTTGAATCTTATTCCCTAGGAAATAACTAAATTCAAATGAATAAAAATATTCTATGAATATAAATTGATTCAGGATATAAAATTTCAAAAGGTTCAGTATATACACCACACAATAGGATAAATGGTGAATATAAAATATATATCATGAAAGTAAAAGTGTGATGAGAAAACCCTTACTATTAGTCCAATTTCTATAATACATGTTCGAACATCATGTATAAGAAATATTGGTTTATCATAAATACATTATATAACCATAATAATATATTTCATAACATATATTATTTACTTATGGTATTTTATATCTTTTTTGTTAATTTTTCTTTGATAAAATCACTATTTTTGGAGATAATTGCTTCATTTTTCATGTATGACGTTGTTAGGTAATTTCTAGAATTTTAATTTTATAATTGTTAAAAAATATCCTTTATGTTCAAAATGATTTAATTATCATATATACTAATTATATATTTAATTATAGTAGTCAATAAAATATAGAGATAAAAAATGGATTATGTCTCCACGCGTACAAATGACCGACGTTATTATTTACCAATGAATTAGAAGGTAAGATTTTACATGTGATATTATTTTTCCAGAATAATATTAGTTAATAAATATAACATATATTCAGTAAAATTATTTTTACTACCTTCCATGTAAATCATAAGTGAAAAATGAATCGCAATACTTCACGAGGAGGTAGATCACCTTTTACATGAGCGATGTTGTCATACCCCCCCCCCAAAAAAATGGTATATAAGAACTATAATGTGATACAAATATAAAAATATATAATAATTTAAAATAACATATAAATATGTTAAATAAATAATTATATACAGAATTTAATGTTGGTGTTGGAAAATGAATTACATTAGTTCGTGTCGTGGTTGTATGTCATACACATGATCGACAATTTAGTATCAAATTTAATGGAAGTTGAGATGGATATGGGTTATGAAATTAATATAAGAATATATAAATATTTAGGATACACTATTGTTATTATATTATAAAATTTTAATATGAATTTATTTATGTTGATAAAGAACTAAAACAAATATGCATGTTTAATAATTTTACCTCTTCTTTAGAGTGCCTCTTTAGGATTATACCTAGATCCTTATTATGAGGGATTTATAACATAAAATAATTAATATTGGATATGGGTGTGGAATTATGGTATATATTTGGGATGTAATAGGATGAATTAAAATTATTTCAATGTGTGGATATGTGGAGATAGTGGGTGACCTTTTAAAGGTGGGTAGAGGACACACTTGGATGTTTTGAAACAATAAAGTGATAGCTAAATTTTTCTAAGGTAAAATTATAAAAATTTGATCATTATAGAACAATAAAAGAGATAAATTATAAATATATCCATATGATTTGATTTGGAAGAGTTATAGGTCATTTTTAACACTTAATTACCGATTTTAACCTCTAATAAACACATTTTTTACTTTAACAATGGTAATAATTTTTTTCACTATTTATTAAGGTAAATAGATAAGTTTAACTTATTAAATTATATAAATTTTATCTATTTGAAATATGGAATCTATTTTTCTAAATTCAACTCACAAGTGTTTCATAATTTATTTTAAAATTAAACCTGTAGACGAATCCAAAAAACGGTTTTTCAAATGAAAAAATATCAACAGATTTACAATTATTAATATAACAATTCAGTATAATATTGATTAAAATGACATATATTTGTGTAATTTTAATATAAATAAATAATGTTTCTTTAAAAAAATTAAAATGTGTTTTAACCTTGTAAATAACTAAAAAATGAAAATTTCATCAAAAATATGTATTTTTCACTATTTATCTAAAAAATAATCATTTCATAATATTTTAAAAAATTAAAACAAAGATAATTTTGACATATAAATTTTAATAATTATTTTTTTCATAAATAAATTTTATAAAAGTGTTGAGAAATAATTTTAAATTTTTTTCTAGGCACGACAAAACTATATGTTAGAAAAGTATAGTTTTTCAGAAAAAATTATTTTTTTTGAAGTGATTATTTTTTTATAATAAGTAGATAACAATTTAATATATTTTATAATTTATTAAGATATATAATTTAATAGTTTAATTATTCATATTCATACCTGCCAACATAACGACTTGATTAAAATAGCCATGTTTAAATATTGTTATTTTGATAGAGTATCATATTTCATTTTAAAGTGGTGTTGCATGCATTGCAAGATATCAAAGGGATTGAATTTATATAAAATATATATATATCAAGAAGTATAAGTGTGTTACATTTTCTTATTATATTTTTTTCATGTCATATATGTTATCAAAGATGATGTTCCATTATGAAAATATTAGGGAGTTACATTCTCCCCACCTTTAATAAATCTCTTACTCACTATATAAAATTGATATTTCAAATAAAGGGTTTGAAATTTTGAAATAACATTATTGAGAAACCCAAATTTTAAAAGGGTTAATAAAACATCCTCTTTATAATAGTCAAATATAAATATGATGGGCATAATGAATAACTCATAACTAGGTTTCATAATAAGATAAAAGTAGTGGGATGTGAAGATATAGGCATGGAAGAAAACATTAAATAATTATGGAAAGTGATTGAGATCATATATTATAATAAATTCTGTGATAAAATTATTGTTAATGAGTAAAAAAGCACAAATTATTTAAGGGTGAAAATACCTCCAATTCTTGAAAAATTAATGTATTATGATAACATGTTTGTTTCAATATCATGTTCCACAAGTTTAGGAAATCATTAACTATATAAGAATATATGTAAATATAGTTTCCTAATATTTATTTATATTTCTTAAGTAAAATCTAATCCTTTGTTTTTTCTTCAATAAATTTCCACTTCATCTCTTACTCCTATATAAGAACATCAAAAAACATATTTTTTATGCCAGAGGCACTAGAAATAACTTTTAATGGATCATGAGATCCATAAAAGAAGAAAAATTTATACATTCTTTCAATACTAAAATCAAAATTTTTAGAAAAAAATATTCAATATAATACATAAATCTCTAATACCTCAATAGTAACTTAAAAAATTAACATAATCTATCTCATAAATGTTAACTTTTAGACTCGTCCAAAATATGTCTTACCAAATTCAAAGATCAAACATATGGAATGAAGGTCAGTAAATCATAATTATATTCCCAAGAAAATTTAAAGTGGCTCTTAATGTCACATTTCAAATATGTGAATAACTTGAAAACCATAAAACCTTAATTTAAACATGGATGCTTCCAAAAAAATCTCACATTTTCCAATATATTCCATATGTCCAAATATGTAGTGAAGTCTATCAATTATAAAATAACAATAAAATAATTAAAATATTTTAATGTAACCAATATTATCCCATAAATATACATTTATCATCGTTATCTCAACATCGAGTATATATAAAGGGTTATCTTCCACCAATCTTGTATTTTCCATCAAGACCAACTTTCCATACAATAACGTTTCTTGGTCATTGATACCATTCCATGTATTCTCTCAAATACTTAAAGAAAAATTACGGTTGTACAGTCCTTATACATTTAATAATTCTTATCACCATAATTTCAATGATAAAATAATCATATAACATAATTCTTGAATCAAAATACAATAAAATTAATTATTCCACTTCTTCTATAGTAATATTATAAGTTTGACCTTGTTCCCTTATCTTATTTTGAGTATTTTTATCTTGATGGTCATGGAATTAATTTTCATAGGGCTACATCTCCTTAAAGTTGAATAATTTCACATTATTAGATTATTTATTACCCTTATAATCATGACCATGGTTTATTTTATCTCCGCGATTTTAGAACAATCTCATTCCCTTCATGAATGTACCAAAGTGATTCTTTCCACAATTATTACATGTTGGAAAATATCCCATTCCCTTATACACCTTATATGTTTTCAATCAGTCATCCTAATATTCTCTTTCATCCCTTCAAAGACATAATAATTATAGAATTATTTATATATTTTTATAGAACATGATATTATGTTATCGTATGAGGGGAATTTTTTGGAGACTAGTTTCCTTAAAAATATTGTCTTATGCCCACCATGAAATGAAAATTCCTACTCTTTTGTTTACGTGCAAGGATACAGTTCCTATTCCATCCAAAATGAGTCATTTATAAACAATGGTATACACTAGATTATATCACAAAATTATGAAATAGAATTTATAATCCCAAAACTATTTAAACACTTAACATACATCAAAAATATTATGAATGGGTTATATAATTATTATAAAAATGGATTCATTAGAAAAGTTTTAAATCATAAAAAATTTTCAAATCATTAATAAATGTATTTTAAATAATATTAATTATCGAAAAAATATCCCATGAGAGGGTCAAACTAGGTTCATATTATGTCCCCTTTCTATGTACCATATAATTCTCATGTCAAGAAGGATGGGTCTTTTTTGGACTTATAACGCCTTGGTACACATGTTCAAGACCAATATCCACATTCAATTTCTAAATAGATATTTATTGATACAATAAATCAATAATCTATACATTACCAAAAATTTAATTGGTACTTCTATAGTTATTCCTTATATATATAATAGGGTTATGTTCCCTACCCTATGTTTTCCTAAATTGAGTTCCCATGTATTATAATAAACATTCTTTGATACAAAATGTAAATACACTGACCCAAGTAGCCCAGAGTGAGTGGTTATTTTATTACATTACAATAATATACAATGAATTTAAAAATAATGGAATGAATAATTTTGTGGTCTTGGTAAATTAGATACATTCATTAAATTGACATTACAATTTAAAATATAAGATACACATAGTGTTTTCTTTTAGAATTCCAATTTCCCGTTAAGATATCTATGAATATCAATCACAAAACACATCCATGAATCCTAGGGAAATAAAACATATTAAAAGGGTGATTTCATATTACTAATAAGGGTTAGTGTATATGATAATATATCAAAAATAAATAAGCATAATAAATATGTAAAAGTAAATAATTGAAGAAAATTCTATTTAAAAAACAACTTGAGAATGATATGGAAGGAATAACTGATGATAAAGTAAATCCATATACATAATAACATGATCTCGAAACATATCCATGGAAAATATAACAAATCAAATAATCACATGGAAATCAATAACTAATCTCATAATAATGGAACTCATAATTTCATACATCATAACCATACTATCAAGGCCTCATGTCTATACATCTTACATAAATGGGTATGGACTCAATTAAAAAACCAAGACAGTTTGTATCATTGGACCTACTTATACATAAAGTGGATATAGTTTCCCCCTCCCATAAATTATTAAGTCTAATGTATTCCCCATATCAAAGGGTTCAGACATAATAAATATACACATTAATATTGAAAAACTAACATACTAAATGTTAATAATTTCCCTAATCATCATCATCATCATTAATTTTTTATTTAGAAGGAAGAAAAAACTAACAACACAAGTAAAAAGAAGTGAAAAAATAGGGAAAAACAACAGGCCTAGGGAGGCCTAAAATACTTCATTCCATGTTGATCCTCTATAATCAGGTTTACCCACTCAGGTTTTAGGAAAAGAATACTTGTAAATAATGTAATTCAAGGGACCTTGTCCTCTGTCTCCTAAGAAGATAAGTGGTCTTACACTCTATTCCCTTCATTCCATGTATATATAAAATGATTATTATTGCTGAGAATGGATTTGAATCTTCTTATAAAGTAAAAAATTGTCCACGGTACAGAGCCTTTATTGTGAAAAGAATCATGGATGATCATGGAATTTGTTTCTACTTGAGAGAACGTAAGATGTACCCAAGACGTACAGGCCATCAATATTAAATTTGAGACCCAAAGCTGGTGGTTTCCACCACACCCAATGCCCTTGATATCTAGAATGGGGATGTTTCCATGAGGATTTACTCACCTGAAGTGATCGTAAGATGTGTTCCTTCATCCAATTGTTGATATCGCTAATCATGCCATCCAGTAGTTACCAGTTTCTTTAAATAATGGATCATCCTATTGATTGGAAACCCCATACCTGGACCAATTTCTATACTGCCAAATACAAATGCATCCCACATTTAGTATAATGGACCTTTAAATACTTTCCAATATGGTTTTAGGAGAACCTTGGAACCATCTTTCCAAAAAATGTGGCACCATGAAACTATGGGGAGGAGAGGGAAATGAACTCTCCAAAGAATTAACACACAACTAAGGCCAACTTCCCCTAAAACAATAGGTGTATCAAATCCTCCTTTTGTGGAATAGTGCAGTAGTGGCAGTGAAAGACTAGGATGATAATGATACACAACACATTAACATCCAAGGGAGTATCATGGTCCCTAATTCTCTATGTAAGAATATCTAATTTTTTTTGAACCTTCTTACTCCAAACCGTGTTGTTCTAGGTATCCAATTACCCTTAATATACCTATTTCCTATGTAATTCGCTCGGGTTAAAGGTTCATAACTTTGAAGAAGTAAACATATATTTATTTGGATTGGGGTTGATAGTAATAATAGCCCACACCTCCTATTACTGCTTACACAAAACAGCCTAGTCCAAATAATGATTCATGTTATCCTTCCTGATGGAGATCAATGGAGCAAGACACCTTGGAAGGCCGATTGTAGAACCCAACCAGTTGTGATTCCAAAATAGGATATCACCACCCCACATAATCCCATGGGAGTGGGTGCAGAGGGTCAAGACAATATAGTAAATCATGGATGTGAAAGGATATGCATGACCATTAACAGATACCTCAACCCCACTGTTCTTATATTACATAGTTGTTCCCCAGAGGGTGCTGTTATACACTATATCTTAGGAAATATTCATATTCATGAATTTGATTGTATCCAAGAGACTGTTCACATTGATTACACCTATATGAATGGGCCCTGCAATCCGACCACATGAGGTCCAGTGCCATTTCCATTCTGAAAGCATATCTCAAATGAATCATGACCAAATTTTTCAATGATGCTTGTAAAGTCCTGGTCCCAGGTGCCAATCAACAGGTGCCCCGAACCCGGTTCGCTACGTGACCTCAAGCGCATTTCCCCAAATTCCAGTGGCTGCAGACTTGCAGTGAGGGCCCAGGGCTGATAGTGGGGAAACTATACCCTCATTATTCAAAGTATAGCGTAGCGGAATAAAATAAAAGGCATAAAACAACAATAGCGGGATAAAATAAACCATTCACATTTAATATTAACAAATACAGTAAAAGATAACCAACTAGTTATATAGGTATTATGAAGCATGTCTCGAGTTATAAGAAAACAGCCAGAACATGTTACATAGAAGTACAATACAATACAGAGTACAACAAAGCAAAACAAAACAAACATCCAGTAGCATCGCGAGCCTATTCCCGATCCCATGCTCCCCTACTCCTCAGAAGCAATCAAGTACCAGTAGAGGGACCCTTTCCCTTATCGACACCTGTAGAAAAGTAATCTGTTTGGGCCTAAAAACATGACCCAACCAGGGTGTGAGAAATAAATCCTAGTAGGCACCCACCAAAGGCCCATGCCCAACTGTGTGTAAACATGCAACAATACTGTGCAAAAGTAAAATGCAATAAACTAATCAGTACTCAAAATTAACTAACTTACCAGTTATATTTCCATTTTATTATTCAATTTATCCATTTAATATAAGAAATCACCACAGTGAATTTCTAAGTAAACAGTCAATGTCCTCATACATGCAAACCCTTAACCTCAGGTATATAGAATCCAACACACAGGTACTTTCCCTCAGGCATAACAGATATTTCCCTAAGGCGTATGAAGTGTCTCCCGCAGGCACAGAAGTCACCGCCCTCAAGCACATGAAAGGTTGCCCTCGGGCAAAAATGAACGTTTCCCTCAGGCTAATCCAGACATGCCCTCAGGATGTAGTAAAACACCACCCTCAGGCACAAGTAACTGGGCCAAGCTGGACATGTAAATAAAAAATTCACATACAATTCCTCTCAAGCAAATTTAACAAACATTATTATAATGGCATACCCTCGGGTATCCAGGCCAAACGGCTAAATAGAAAAACGCACCCCCAGGGTGGTCCTAGATCCATGAAATGATCCCAAACAATAGTTTATTATCACTTTTAATCACCTATAAATTTCTAAGCAGTTAAAATAGCCATGACCTCAGCCATACAACACCCCAACATGGGTTCTAGCACAAAAATATGCACAAACGCACAATAGTTGGAAATTAAACACCAAGCCACCTACCTCTAATGCTCATGATCAGTATAATCAAACGTCGCTTCCAAAAACACCCAAAAATGATGTAGATATGATGTAGAAGAAAATCCGTTCAAACTCAAATAACTTCTCTTAAGAGAAGAATTGAAAATAACTACTCATGTAGAAGGAAGGGCTTACCCGTGTGGTTCCAACATGATCGACGGAAGAGGAAACGGATTCCTGACGCTCGATCGGTTGATCCATGAAGGTTCGATCATCCTCTCCCCAACTCCCATCTGGTTCTCAGCCAATTCTATGAATAGGGTTGGCTACTTTCTATTTTAAGTGAAAAAAAGGTACATGGCATGTACTTTTGACTACACGGCATGTACTTCCTTCATTTCATTGTTCCTCTGGCAGCACCGCCAAACTGTTCATCTGCCGACATGAGTAGACGGTGTGTATTCCCGACTACACGGCGGGTACTGTTGCCCAGCTGGTGGCTGCTTCCACCGCCTTACTATTTTCCTGCCAGCTGACTACACGGCGTGTAAATACCACTACATGGCATGTAGTTGGTGTTTTTTACACCCTTCATCGGAGACATGGCTACACACCCTGTGTACTCATCCCACACGGCCAAAAGTACAGGGCGTGTGGAATAGTACATGGCATGTAGTTCTAAATTTTAGTATTTTTCCCATATTCTATTATTTCTCAAAAATACTTAAGGAAAAGAGAAAAGAAGAAACTCGTACGTCGAAAATAAGAACCGTGTTTTTAAAAACTTCCCCCTTAAATCAATTCTTCCCCGAATTTCCCTTCCTAGGGTAGTGAAGATAAATCTCAGAATAGCTCTGGCCACTGAGCACATACGTCAGTCTCCTGCTCCCTGGTTTCATCCTCTACTCGGCCATGCTTCCATATCACCCGTACGAGAGGAAGTGACCGGCCTCGGAGAACCTTCGTGCTCTTATCAATGATACGAATTGGATGATATTCAAAGGATTCATCTACCTCAATCTCATCCTCCCCAGGTTGAAAAACATGAAATGGGTCTGAATGATAGCGGCGCAACTGAGATACAGAGAAGATGTTGTGCATTGCCCGGTACCTCTGTGGTAACTGCAACCGATAGGCAACCATCTAGACTCTCTCCAGAATCTCAAATGGCCCCACATACCTTGGTGAAAGTTTACCCTATCTCCTGATCCACCTTTGTCCCAACCTCGGCGAAACCCTCAAGAAGACCTGATCCCAAACAATGAACTCCAAAGGTCGTCTTTGGCAATCACCATAAGATTTATGGCGAGACTGTGCAGTAACTATCCTCTTCTAAATCAACTGGACCTTCTCAGAAGTCTCCTGCATGAGACGTGGTCCCAGTAAAGCTACCTCACCTGTCTCTAACCAGTACAAAGGTGATCGGCATGGCCTACCATATAAAGCCTCATATGGTTCCATCTCAATAGTTTCCTGAAAACTATTATTATAGGAAAACTCGAATCGGGGTATATGGTTCTCCTAATATCCCCCAATGTCTAGGATTCATGCACGTAGCATGTCTTCAAGAACTCGTATCATACGCTCTAACTGGCCATTAGTATGAGGGTGGTAAGTTGTGCTCAGAAGCACATGTGTACCTAGTGACCTCTGAAAACTCTACTAGAAACCGGACGTAAAATAGGCATCCCTATCTGAAATGATAGAATGAGGAACCCCATGAATACGTACGATCTATCAGATATAAAACTTCCCGATCTCATCAACACTGAAAGTCTCCTTGATTGGAAAAAAGTGAGCTACATTCGTGAGCCAGTCCACAACAACCCACACGACATCATTGCCTCGAGGTGACCTCGACAATCCAGTCATGAAATCCATCAGGACAACATCCCATTTCCACTTAGGGACGGGTAACTGTTGTAACAGTCCGGCTGGACTCTGATGCTCCCACTTCACCTGCTGACAAGTGGAACATCTCGTAACAAAACCAGCTACATCTCTCTTTATACCCAGCCACCAGTACTGACGTCTCAAGTCACGGTACATCTTGGTAACCCCGGGATGAACTTCCCAAGATGAAGCATGAAACTCCCGCATTAACTCCTCGCATATATCCTCTCTAACCCACACTCATCAATGGAAATGCAGTATCTCATCATCGTATATCGTCCAACCAGGAGTAGGGTCCTCACATGCCACCAACTTCTGTAGAACTAGGCCATCCGAATCAGATAGCTGTCTCATCCTCACTCTATCCAGGAGGGTAGAAGTCACAACTAAAGATGAAAGATATGTCTGCTCCTGACTTTCATGCACCTCCAAATGCATCCCAGAGAACAAATCCATGAGCTTCCACTCACCACTGGCCTCCTGTAACGCCTGTATATGAGTCATCACGATCAATTCATCGACTACGACATTACCCTTACCAGGTGTATAGGCAAGATAAAAGTCAAAGGACTAAAGGTATTCGACCCACCTTCGTTGTCTCAGGTTTAAGTCATGCTGAGTAAAAATATACTTGGGTCTTTTGAGGTCGGTGAAAACCAAAAAATGCTCTCCCAAGAGATAATGTCTCCAATAGCGCAACACATGAACAACTGAAGCCAACTCGAGTTCATGCGTCGGGTAATTCTTCTCATGTGTCCTGAAATGGTGAGAATCATACGCAACAACTCGATCGCCCGTCATCAACACTGCTCCTAGCCCAATACTGGATGCATCACAGTACACTGTATAGATCTTCCCTTGCCCTGGAAGTATCAAGACTGGTACATATGTCAACCTTACTTTTAAGTCCTGAAAGGCTATCTCACAAGATTCTGACCAAACGAACATCACATCCTTCTTAGTCAAACTCATCAATGGTGCTTCTAAGAGGGAGAAGCCCTGGATGAAGCCTCTGTAGTAACCAGCCTACCCTAAGAAACTCTGTATCTCAAACACATTCTTAGCCTACTCCCAGGAAACTACTGCTCTAACCTTCTATGGGTCTATTTCAACTCATTCCACTGAGATGATATGACCCAGGAAGTGAATCTAGTCCATCTAAAAGTGGCCCTTTCAGAGCATAGCATATAGTCGATGCTCTCTCAGTGTACTCAATAAAATCCCAAGATGGGTGGCATGGTTGTGTCGAGTGTGAGAGTACACCAAGATTTCATCCATGAATACTACCACTAAAGAGTCCAGATAAGGATGGAACACGTGATTTATCAGAGCCATGAAAACTGATGGCGTGTTCGTGAGTCTGAAAGGAATAACCAAGTACTCATATAGACCATATCTACTCCGAAAAGGTGTAAGCGGTATATCCGATGGTTTCACGCGTAACTGATGATATCCTGACCTCATGTAAATATTCGATAACACTCGTGCTCCACAAATTTGATCAAAAAGATCATCAATCCTCATTAAGGGATATTGGTTCTTAACCGTCAACTGGTTCAGCTTCCGATAATCCACACAGAGATGAAGGGTATCATATGACTTCTTCGCAAAGAGGACCGGTGAACCCCAAGGAAAAGAACTGGGTTGGATGAAACGCTTTTCCTGTAACTCCTCTAACTGCCTCTTGAGCTCCAACAACTCTGATGTAGCCATCTAGTAAGGCGGAATGGACACCGGTGGTTCCCCTGGCACAAGCTCAAGAGAGATATCCACCTCTCGCTCCGGAGGTAGACCTGAAAAGTCATCTGGGAAGACATCCCTGAAATGATCAAACACTGGAGGGAAATCCATTTAGAAAGTCCCCTAATCATATAGATATAAAATCGCAATCTGGGATGTGACTCCACCTCTCCCATGATGCTCTGGTCTGGCTCGACTCGCCTGAACATCCCATTCACCTTTGTATAGAAACTCTCTACCCTCTGGTGACGAGAAAATCACCCTACGACGATAGCAGTCTACAAAGGATCGAAAGGGAACCAAACAGTCCGTCCCAAGAATCACATCATAAATCGTCATCTCAAAGACATAGAGGTCCCATAGAAAGTGACACCCTCCAACCTCAAGGGGGAACTCCTTGAACTGACCCACACATCTCATTCTAGTTCCCAACCGAGTGTCTAGCATCAAAATATCAGAACATATAGAAACATAGAGCCCAAGGCTCTTCAAAAAGGACATAGATCTGAAACTATGTGTAGCACCAAAATCGAAAAGTACTGAAGATAAGACCGAAGCAACTATAATAGTACCTTTAACTATAGAAGGTATGAGATCCTGCTCATGCTGGGTCTGTTGCACTGCATATTCTTATCCAGTGTCGCGGCCCTGCGACACAGCCTGACTACCATGAGCTATCCCGCCCTGCTGCCTTTGTGATCCCGGTGTCTGGCTACCACGGTCACAACCACCAACTTTTCCTACACGCCCTGACATATTCCAGTTTCCTAACTAGTAAGAATCCACTAGTCCTGCTCCTGCACGCGGAGTCTGCACATAACCCCTCTCACTAGCCACTGGTGTAAATACCATGAAAAATCGCTGCCGATGACCCATCTTGCCGCAAGCTCAGCACTCCACTGGGTCTCGTTCACACTAAGATCTCTTGTGCCCCTCATTACCACACTGGTAGAAAAAGAAAGGACCACCTGAAACAACATCCTGGCTAGTACTGCTGCCGTGATAGAAACTCATCTGTCGCTTCCTCTTCCCAGTAGAAATAGTACCAGAAACAGGTGTTGAACCACCATGGCCCACACCACTAGCTTCCCGCAGGTTCCTCTCCATAATCAGTGCCTAATTTACAATAGCATGTACTGAAGGCAAACTAAAAACATTCACCAGTGCTCGTATGTCATAACCATGACCACCCATAAAGCGTCTGGCTCTCAACGTCTCATCACCCACCAGAACAGGTGCAAAACGCAGAAGCTCGGTGAAACGAGCAGAATAATCCATCACCAACATAGCCCCCTGCTGCAGATTCATGAACTCTCGAGATCTATCTGCCCTCAGCATCACTGGAAAGAAAAAGTCATAGAATAATGCCTAAAAAGCTTCCCATTCCATGTCCCTTTAATGCTCTGACTAGGTGGTAAAATCCCACCACCTCTTGACGGAATCACGCAGCATATACGTCGCGAGATTGACCGTCCACCCTGGAGGCATCTCAAGATCCTCAAAGAGAGTCTGCATAGACCCCAACCAAGACTTCGTAGCCTATGGTCCGCCATCCCCTATAAACATAGGCGGATGATGCTGCTGGAAGATACAAGTCATCTCAACTATAGATGTGGCAGCATGCGGTGCTCCCTGAAAGGTCTGCATGAACCGCATAAATCCTTCATGAAACTTCGCCTCCGTGCCTGTATATGGTATAACAGCTGTCGCTGTATCTGGCTCTGCTAAATGTTCCACTGGTAGCCCATGGCCCACCATCTTTAGAGTATAATCATTGTCGCTCTCCTGGCGAACAACATGTGCTCATCTTGGCGGCATGACTCTACAAGGTCAAATGCACACCTTAGATCAAGATTTATCAAAGACTGAAGCTAAAGAACCCTAAAAGGGAACAGGAGGAAGAAGGTATTCAAAATTTGCAAAACAAGACTACATGGCATGTATAATGACTACATGATGTGTACTTGACTTCTCTTCCCCTGCCCAGGTCCTTCTACACGGCTAAGCCACACGGCTCCCGTTGACGAAACTACATGGCATGTATATAATCTATACGACATGTATGGTGTATTTTCCAACTTCCCGTGTCTTTTGTGACATGAAAGCCTACTCGACTTGATACTACACGGCGTGTTACACCCGCACATGGCATGTACACCACACCATTTTCTCAGTCACACGGTCAGGTCCACACGGTCTGTCCTCAAAAAAGACTACACCGTGTGTCCCAGATCTACACGGTGTGTACTAGATGCGCTTCACCGACCTGTGTTGTTAGTTACACGGCCGGACACATGGATCAAAATACACGGTGTGTTCCATATACGCACGGCATGTACACGAAAGGATTACACTGACCTATGCTAATAGTTGCACGTCCGGATCCCAGGTCAGACTACACGGCGTGTTCCATATTGGACACGGTATGTATGTCTTAAGGTCTTAAGGTCTCCTTCACCCGTGATGTTAGTTACACGGGTGGACTCCGGGTCAACACTACACAGTGTGTACATTAGGTACACGGCATGTTCACCCCAAGAATTTCCCTTCCCCGTGTCGCCTCTCACATGGTTTTTGACACAGGAAGAGACTACGTGGCGTGTACTTAGGGTACACGGCGTGTACTCAAAACGTTTTCTCTTCTTCCCAAATAAAAGGCCATACACAACGTGTTTAAGGTACTACACGACGTGTATACTAGGTTTCTCCGGACAGTATGCCTCAAAAACATCCTCGGAACCCAGAAAATAACAAAAAACAACACCTAAGTGTAAAATTCCGGCCTCTGAGGGCCAATACTCTCCACGAATCAAAGTTTGACATATTATCGATGTTATAACAAAATAAACAACTAATGATCCACCAAATTCCGGTCAATGTGGGCCCATAATCCTCAAAAACCAAATTTTGCATCCAATCTTTCAACAGACTCATGCCAAGATACCCTATCACATAATAGGTATTTATCAAGAAGCTATCACAATAGCATGATTTTTCTAGCACAACAACTATCACAACAACATGCAATTTCTAATGCATCTACATGGAATAGACACTACTCAAGGAATGTGATTCCTAGCATGTGCCTAAATGATGCATGAGATGGCATACCCTCATCTCATCAGGTTGAAACAAAATAGAACCATGGATAAAATATAAACAGCACAATCACAAGTGTGTCACCCAATGGTGAAAATCAAGTCAACTATCAAAATCAAAAGAATCACAAAAATACAAGGTAGAATGGCTTTTCCCTGTACACGGGTTAGCTATGCCCGGGCATAACTTATTACCAACTACCCTTCCCGTCCTATCCCTAACTAAGGCTCTAAATAGTATGTCAATGAAAAGAAACCTACCTCTGATACCACTTTGTAACGTCCCGGGCCCGGGTTCCACTCAACGGGTTCCTCGAACCCAGTTCGCCACGTGACCTCAAGCGCATTTCCCCAAACGCCAGAGGCTTCCGACTAGCAGCGAGGGCCAAGGGCTGATAGTGGTGAAACTATACCATCAATTGCGAATGTGTAGCGCAGCTGAATAAAATAAAAAGCATATAACAACAATATTGGGAGAAAATAAAACATTCACATTAAATATTAACAACTGCAGTAAAAGATAACCAACCAGTTATATAGATATGATGAAACATGTCTCAAGTTCTAAGAAAATAGCCAGAACATGTTACATAGCAGTACAATACAATATAGAGTACAATAAAGAAAAACAAAACAAACATCTAGTAGCATCGCGAGCCTAATCCCAGTCACATGCTCCCCTACTCCTCAACAACAATGAATTACCTATATAGGGACCCTTTCCCTTATCCAAATTTGCATAAAAGTAATCTTTTTGGGCCAAAAAAACATGACCCAACCAGGGTGTGAGAAATAAATCTTAGTAAGCACCCACAAAAGGCTCGTGCCCAACTGTGTGTAAACATGCAACAACAGTGTGCAAAAGTAAAATGTAATAAACTAAGAAGTGCTTGAAATTAATTAACTTAACAGTTATATTTCCATTTTATTATTCAATTTATCCATTTAATATAAGAAATCACCATAGTGAATTTCTAAGTAAACAGTATGTGTCCTCAGACACGCAAACCCTTTCCCTCAGGTAACCAGAATCCAACCCACATGTACTTTCCCTCAGGCGTAACAGATATTCCCCTCAGGCGTACAAAGTGTCGCCCTTAGGCACAGAATTCACCGCCCTCAGAAATACAAAAGGTTTCCCTCAGGCGAAAAAGAACGTTTCCCTTAGGCTAATCGAGTCATGCCCTCAGGCTATAGTAAAACACCTCCCTCAAAAACAAGTAACTGGTCCGAGCCCGACATGTAAATAAATAATTCACATACAATTCCTCTCAAGGAAATTTAACAAACATTATTATAATGGCATACGCTTAGGTATCCTGGCCAAATGGCTAAATAGAGGAACGCACCCCAGGGGTGGTCCTGGATCCAAGAAATGATCCCAAAAAACAGTTTATTATCACATTTAATCACGTATACATTTCTAGGTAGTCAAAATAGCCATGTCCTCATCGATACGACACCCCAACATGGGTTCGTAGCACAAAAATACACACAAACGCACAACAGTTGTAAATTAAACACCATGCCACCTACCTTTAACACCCCTAGTCATTATACTTGATATTCGCTTCCAAAAACGCCCAATAATGATGTAGATCTCATTTAGAAGAAAATCTGTTCAAACTCAAATAACTTCCCTTAGAAGAAGAATTGGCAAGAACTACACAAGGAGAATGAAGGGATTACCCGTGCAGTTCCAACGTGATTGACGGAAGCGGAAACACATTCCCGGCGCTCGATCAGTTGATCCATGAAGGTTTGGCCATCCTCTCCCGAGCTCCTGTCCAATTCTAAGCTAATTCTGTGAATAGGGTTGGATACTGCCCATTTTAAGTGAAAAAAATAGTGTAAATGGCATGTACTTTTAACTACAAGGCGTGTACTTCTTTTATTTAACTGTTCCTCTGGCGGCACCGCCAAACTATTCATCCGTCGACATGAGTACATGGTGTGTATTCTCAACTACACGGCGTGTACTGTTGCCCAGCTGCATCCACTGCCTTAATATTTTCCTGCCGACTGACTACACGACGTGTAAATACCACTACATGGCGTGTAGTCGGTTTTTTTACACCCTCCATCGCCGACAAGGGTACACACCCTGTGTACTCACCCCACATGGCCAAAAGTACACGGTGTGTGGAATAGTACAGGACATGTAGTTCCAAATTTTAGGATTTTTCCCATATTCCCTTATTTTTGAAAAACACTTAAGGAAAAGAGATAAGAAGAAGCCCGTACCTCAAAAATAAGAACCGGGTTCTTACAATGCTAATAACATGCTTAGGAAGTTTGAAAACTGATAGTTTATGTACAAGGATGTTCACAAGTACGCTGTTGAATAAGGTGATATGTCCCCTAAAGAATAAGTAACAATTTTTTTTCAGTTAAACACATTCATTATTATCTTATTCATGATGTCGTCAATATAACAGGTGTATAGGCAGCCTAAAAAATTGATGTGACTAGGTACTCTAAAAGAAAAATATCACATTTTATGTATAGCCCACTGCACGCGGATGTTGCATATCTCTTTCCACATTTGCATGAGATGTATGGATTACTCATAGACTTGTTAACCACACGTCTGCTCCAATATCAAAATCATGAATAATCTCATGGATTACATCATGAATATGCTCCCAACATTCATGAAGATGGTGGATTCATCCATGAACATCATGTGGTAGACCGAGGGATGGTTCATTTTATGATAATTAGGATATATGACTCCATATGCCACTCTTATATTGATTAGCCAGATAAGGTTGTCCTGCATGAGAATGAAGATGGTTGGAGAGATGGTATCCCCTTCCTTGGCCCATGGGTTGGTTTGAAAAAACCATGTGTCTTTCTCATGAATGAAACTGCCATCCATGATGAGCTGTAGTAGTAGAAAATAAGGTCTGTGTCCTAAGGGGATAATCCCATACCCATGATCACTCGATTGAGGAAGCCCCACTCCATTCTATTGTATGCCTTATTCATGTCTGGTTTTAACACCACACTCAGACCATGGGTCATTAAGTCAATATCTCAAATCATTTTTTCCACTAAGGTGATAGATCCTTGTATTTACCTTCCTCTTACAAAAACATGTGTCTCCATGGAGACCCACCATGTAATATGCATGGACAGCCTCGAGTTGTTGACACTTTACAAGATGTTGTAGGGGACATTTCACACACTAACTAGTCTGTAATGGTGAATGGAAGATGGATCCTTGATCTTTAGAAGGATGAAAAGAGTAATTTATCTAATAACATAATGTATTTGACCACCCCAAAAGAAGTCCTAGAAAGATGTCAGGTCCAGGAGCACTCCATGGGATGAGGTTTGTCATGGCTCCATGGATTTCTGTTACCTTAGGTATTGTCTCCAAAAATCCATTGACCTGTTTGGATACTATGTTTGGAAATATCTCCAGAATCTCCACATTCTCCCTTGGATACCCACAATCCATGTTTGGATTAGTACTAGAAATAAGGTTTTTAAAGAAGGAGAGTGACATTCCCCCCAAAACAACTCTACCAACTGAGAAATATCCATCTTCAAGCATGATGTCGGGTTCTATTGGCCTTTTATTTTTTTGATAAATTCACGAAAATTTGTGGTTTTCTTATTTCCTTCATGTATCCATTTAATCATCGGTCTCTCCTGAGCTGTGTTCTTATGTTTAAGAATTATATTTTCTAGCGTTTTTCTCTAATTGGCCATTATTTCGTATACCTGATCATCCCATGTCACCTCTAAGTTATTTCTCAGAATATCAACTTCATTTTTGATATTTTCCAGGTACATATAAATAAGGAAATGGCTTTCATACAAGCTTGTAGCCTGTTCTTGAGCTACATTAGTTCTTTTTAATATCATACCAAAAGTGGCCCTGAATAAACTCTCCCCATGCATCCCTGACAAATTGTTGATACCCAAGATAACAGCTCCATTAGGCATAACATCTAAATCATTCGTAGCCATCTTTCCAAGAGAATAAGGAAATGACAAAGTTTAGTGATGAGAAATTCCACATACAAGATGGTTTACGATGGACTTTAGAAACTTGTAAAGAGAATTGATGTTTCCTAGTCATCGGTCTATAAAACTCCAATAACGTTTGTTCCCTCTATGATTGTTTAACCATGTGAACCAGTCACCATACCCGTATACAGGATACCTTTCCCTACCTTGGATTGAGCAAATTGCATAATTTTATTGTGAGAATATGCACCCCTACCTTTCTTCTCATCCAGGTCTTCTATGATGTTGAAATCCTCATCAACAATTCGTGAAAAATATTCCTGATCAAAGCTACTAAGATCCTGCCACAGGACATCACTTTTGTGAGCATCACAATTACCGTACACAAAAGAGAGCATCACATATTACTATCTAGTATTTATTTTCAAAGTAAGTAAATGATCACCTAATTGAACCATATCCATTTTCACATCCTTGTTCCATAATAAACATTTGTGCTAATTGGTTGGGTCTCCGTATAAGCTTTTGTTCACTCTCATATTATGGGTGAACAAACTGATTTTTGAAGGGCTTTCATGTGCTCGGGGATAGTAGAAATGCACACCTTATGATTATTGACCTCCGATGATAATAAGTATATTTTCACCAAGGAACCAATTCCATGGGAGTTCTTGATAATTATGGGAATCATTGAAATAGAGATGGCCTAGATTTGTCCCCATGAGACTTGGTCTTGAAAATATGGGAGGTAAAATACTACAGGATATATTAGGATCTTTCCCTCGTGCATAATCCCACAGGTGACATTGAAGATCTTTTAACTGGAGAGGCTGAGAGAGAACACATCCGTATAGCCTTCCCACTTATATTGTGTAGGTGGACAAGATTGCATCAGTCCTAGTAGTCTGTAGTGAGAAGAGCCCAATGCAATCCAACCTCTCTATCAGCATGGGATGGATGATGGTGGTGACCAGATGACGTGCCTTCCTAAGCATGACCTAATTGTTTGTTAGAGGAGCTGGGGGAACCGAGGGGTGGAAGAAATATAGCCAACAATGCGGGAGCAGAGGTCCTAAGTAGCGACATATTCAATAATAGCTACTGGGCTGGAAGGGAGTAAGGAGGAGGATGAAGAAATTATAGGGGTGTAGACATTATTATTATTTCCCCTAACTAGTATGAAATGGACTGTAAAGGAAGGACAAAGAAGAAAGATAGAGTAGGGTGAGAATCCAAGGGGGGAGGATGAATCAAAAGGGATTGAATCTAATCCGGTGTTTCCCTCCATTGGGTAAATTGAAACACCCTGAGTAATATAAATGGAAGCATTAGCTCAATGGTAATCCAGTTTGGGACCTATATAGGATTTGACAGGCGAGTGATGTGGAGAAGCTCTAAAAGTAGGGGTTTGAGGATATGGGTGAGGTTTTCGAAGGTCACTGCAATGACACTTCCTACACACCTGCACAAAGTGACCTTAGAGCAAAAAGTAGGAGAAAAACATGGTGAAAAGTGGAAAGGGGATCTCCTGAGACCATTTAACCACTCCGAGTGCCTATAGGGATATCATTTTTGGAAGAGGAATGGTGAGATAAAACTACATACATATGCGGGATATAGAAGCCTCAATGAAACACATGGTGTTCTTATCCACAAAAAAAGCCACCGAGGGAGTCTCTGAGGGAATTAATGCGGGAACCATTATAGAAAGTGAGTTGTAGATCTGGAAGGTTTATCAACACAGTGGCACAAGTGCACTTGATCCCTTTGTGGACCTCCAATGACTATATGGACAAGTTTAATTACCAATTAACCATCATCCAAGGAGCTTTAGACCAAGAATAGACAATGTAAGACTTAAAATATAGAATCAATCAGAATGAATTTTGATGAATTTCTGATATTCGTCCTAGAGAATCTCGCCCACATGAATCCAAAAACCTTTTGAAGGACAAGAGAGGAGGCATATAGGTACCAATATTCTCTATAAGAGTCCACCTAAGGTGTAACATCCCAAGTAAGTAATGAATAATAGATATTTTTACCTATGTCTATTAATGATTAAGATAGTGTTTTAGAGGCTTAAAATGAAAATAAATACAATCTTATGCATGGAATAAACTAATATTCTTAAAAGATTGTTTTACTGCCTTTTGATGGAAAACCATTTTTGAATCTATATTTTGACAATTTTATAAACTATGTTTGTCAAAATAAACCTATACTTTATTACTGGGACATCAAAATTTACCTTGTTTGAATTTTTGGTATTTTTCTGACAATATTCATTTTTTAATGAATAGTGAAAAATACTGCATTTTACATCAAAACTGCTTTTTTAACCTAATTTATTTATATGATTAGATTATGTTTTGAATTGGTTTTGAAGTTAAATTAGAATATATTTTTACCCTTTTATCCAATGGTGGTCATTGGAATCAATTTCACTTTGAAATAAGACTTAAACTGGTGTCAATCTTTTGATACTTATTGTTTTGTAAAAACACGCTTTTTTCTCTGGCAGCGGGAATTAATTATTAAATAAATTAATGTGACTTATATGATTTGAATTTTGTAAAATAGACTTCATTTT
The DNA here is from genome assembly GCA_963277665.1 of Viscum album. Lineage (NCBI taxonomy): Eukaryota > Viridiplantae > Streptophyta > Magnoliopsida > Santalales > Viscaceae > Viscum > Viscum album. Next base: position 678,710,420 of record OY728139.1, on the reverse strand, counting down.
TGAATTCGGAATATCAAATATAGCTTGGGGTGAATTTTTGGTAATTTTCTGAAAAACTCCAATTTTTGATGAATAGTGAAACCACTAAGTGATAATCAAGCAAACTGATTTTTTCAGTTAAATGAAAGTTTACCACTAATGTGTATTGAATTTTGAAAATCCGACATACATGGTTGTCATTAATATGTAAAATGTGGTTCAATGAGATTATAATAATTTTTTTGGTGAATAGTAACTTATTAAGTTCTTAATCACGATTAGTGGTAATTAGGGTAGTTTAAGGTATAAATAATACTTTAATAAACTGAAATGACCTATACACATGTACCAACCTCATTGGTTGTGTCATGGCCGACCATGACATGCCATGGGTCAACTTGGGGACCCCATGGATCCACCTTTGTTGGGAAATGACATAAATTACTTTTTATTTAATGTTAAAGTGAAAATGACACAAACATAATATGTTTTACGAAAACAATTTTTAAGTGGGGTTATACAAGTCCCAATTTTGATTATAAATAGTCATTGGAAAGCTAAAACGATTTACTATATCATAGTAGTTTTTTTTATAATTTTTAGACATTAAATAAATTTAATTATTTATGACATAATAATGATGCAGCGATGACATCATTATTTGATGATTTAAATAAAATAGAAAGATAATGTAAAATCTATGAACTACACATATCCAAAACCAATTGGATGAGTGGATTTCGAACCCTTATCACCTTATCCACGAATTATATCAATGTGGGACCTTTTAAAACCGAAAAACATTTTCAAATAATGTAATATTTCTTTACTTTCCAAAAGTGCCCCTCCTCTCCTCTTATAAAAGGCCCCCACCTCTACCTCATTTCACTCACTCTTCAAGCCTTTGGCTCGGCCAAACCCTGCCCATTTACTCTCTCCACATCCCTATACTCATCCTAGAGGATTCCCTTTGGGCAGAATCCTTTCAAAGGAAGCCTTTAGGCTCAAATCAAAATGAGTTACACTTTTTAAGGTAATTCATTCTCTCATGATCATTTGTTTTATTTTGCTTCTCCAACCCCCTAAACTCTTTTTATTTACTTCTTTTGTAACAAAACCAGTATCTTCAATATACTAGGATGTTGTTATAAGATATATTTGAGCTACACTCTCACACAACTACATCAAATGGTTAAAGAACATACGGTTTCTGTGGATGGCGAAATTCTGCCTCCCGAAACGATGATTGTTCAATACTCATTTAACACCTTCAAAGGTGGCAATTATGATGTCACTATTTTTATATATGATATATAATATGTTTATGTTTTCCTTAAGCTTCTGTTTTTTTCATTTTGGGCATACTTTTATGGTTTCCATTATGGGTAAACACGATATCTTCATTTTAGGAAGTGCGGACTACCGCCCCCTAAAAGTGATTTGATTCGTTAATACCATATGTGGGACATATAAAGGATGGAACTATGATATTATATATGATATTATACTGGAATTATATTATACTCTTATATCATTATGATTCCATTCCATAAAATATGAAATAGAAATGGAAGTAGCGTTCATGCGTACGTACGGCTTACCGTCTCCATGAACGGTGCATTTCATTTCTTACCTATAAATGATTATGTAATATTATAAATGCATGTATGTACTGGATATATATGAAATATATGATATCTACATCATGAATACCATTCTGGATATAATGAACCTTTGACCAAATTAACAACATGTAATGTAAGAAGTCTATTTTTGGCTTAAGAACCAAATACCAACAAAATGAACATTGTTAACTTAACTGATTACATGATGTTCATAACATGGTATAAAAGGAATAATGAACTTGAAAAAGATTCATAAGCAAGTAGAGATTAACTCAACTTTATTATTCAGGAGATTAAAGAACGGTCGGGTCAAGTCGGATACGAGGTATGGGACTTCATCTCAATCTCTTTTCATTAAGGCATATTTTATTTTATACACAACTTTCGTTTATACGGTGTATAAACCCCTTTGACTTTTACGTTTATTCAAAAGGAATCTTTTTTATACGAAGCGTTTACTAAACGACAAAAGGGAATGTTTTTGTCGTACGTATGCGGCGACAATGACTTCTCCGCCGTCGTGACCGTTATTTGAGTTTCAGCTTCCTCTACAAGCCATACCTTCTTTTTAAAAGAAAAATAAATACCATGTTTTAATTTTCTTTTATTTTAGTATTGAAAATGGTTTTCATAATGTTTTTATATCAATGTGATGTATTGATATCTCGTGATTGAAATGTGGAAATGTTATGTTTCCTTTATGCATGTTTTATGTGATATGATTATGTTATGGTTCTTGGGCATTATTATGAAGACGGGTGGTTCCGTGATAAACTAAGGGTGGGTGAGCCCGTTATAGCTCTCCAATGCATTGGGTAACACGAAGGAGTGAAACGTTAAGGTTTCCCCGAAGAGATTTTAGGGAATATACTGTGATGGGTATTCCAAACGTAACCAAGAGGGTTACTCCCTACGTAAGAATGTTATGAATGCCTCAAGTTACCTTTATGTCTTATGATTTCTATGATTTATTCATGATTTGATGAGGTATGTTAAAGTGATTATGTTTTATGGGTAAAGTATGATTTCACTCTTATGTATGTATGTACCCATGTTTCATTTCCATGTTTTTATAACCTATACTGAGTTTTTATGCTCATCCCAAGTTTTTGAAATGTTTTTCACAGGTCAAGGGAAAGGTACATGATAAGATGATAGAGTCAAGGATGTGTCAAGAAATAATCCATGTTTTATTTTAAATGTGATTCCATTGATGGGAATGAAGAATACTATCTTTATGTAACCACTTTGTTTATATGTGGAATGTAATGCAAGTTTTATGATCTAATTCTCTAAAACTCTAAACCCGAAAAGATCCTCAATGTGTAATCTTGTAATAACTCAAGATTAAGTAAGGTTTAAGGCTGGGGACTTATAGTTGGTATCAGAGGTCGGTTTAGATAACTTTATGAGTTTGAATTCTATTAAATGATTATCCAAAAATATTTTTTTGAAATGATATAGCATTTAAAGATTACCATGTTGCTTCATCTAAGACATGTTTGTTCAGAATGGTTTTCCGAAGAGGAAACAGGGAAGCAGTGCTAGGAAGGCAGACAGAAGGAAATAACCTTCCGAATCAGCATCCAGAAATGGTCGGAATTGGAACTGAACAGTTTGTTGCAGTAATGGCGCAGTTGACTCAAGCGATAAATGGCGGTGGTATCCATACACGAGATCATCCAGACCAACCGCAGAGGAACATGTCAGTGGTGGAACATTTCATGAGGCAACATCCACCATCATTCAGAGGATCATCTGACCCTGTACTAGCTGAAGGGTGGATTAAAGCACTGGAGAAGATTTTTGATGTCATGGGGTGTTCAGACAATCAAAAGGTTAGTCTTGTTATTTACCGTTTGGAGGGTGAAGCAGATCAGTGGTGGTCTATGGTTAAAAATATCAGGGACGCCAATGAGATTGATGCTCTTGACTGGGATGAATTCAAAGGTATGTTTCTTGAGAAGTATTTTCCTAGGGCTGTTCAACTTAGGATGGAAAAACAATTCTTGGAATTAAGGCAAGAGAAAGACTCAGTGGCTGCCTATGAAGAAAGGTTCACTCGATTGGCAAGGTATGCTCCAAATTTTATCCGAGACCTTGATAGTAAAATCAATCGTTTTTACTCAGGATTAAAGCCAAAGTATCAAAGGGAATTAGCTTCTCGTGAGTTTAAAAGTTATGAAAAGCTTGTTCGATGTGCTGAGAAGGTGTAAATGGAGTTTGTCGATGACCAAGTTTTCCATAACAACCAGTAGAAGAAGAGACCAAGGTGGCAGGAGAAAGGTAAGAATTCTTCAAAAAAGTCTGATGGTAAGAGAACTAAGTTTCCAATTTGTGATAAATGTGGAAAAAGGCATGCTGGGGAATGTCTTCTGAATTCTGGGAAGTGCTACCGATGTGGTAAGATGGGACATAAGGCTCGTGATTGCATTGAAAAGGATCAAGGTGAAGGTAAGAACAAATTTGATTTACAGTTAGTGAAATGTTTTAAGTGCAATGAGATGGGTCACTATGCAAATGAGTGTCCGGCAAAGAGCTTGAGTGATGGGAAGCAGTTAGACTACAAGCAGAAAGGGGTGGTGAAATCCTTTGCAACTACTTCAGCAGATGTCGGGCCATCAAATGAAGTTGTATCAGGTACTTTGTTTGTTTTTTCAGATTATGCCAGTGTGTTGTTTGATTCGGGGTCTACACATTCTTTCATCTCTGAAACCTTTTCTAGTAAAATGGGAATACCATCTCAAGAAATGACTCCTGAACTTTTGGTAAAAACACCTGGGGGAAGTGTCGAGGCAAAAAGAATTTATAAGAATCTTACTATCCTTATCTGTGGAAAGAACCTACTTGCAAACCTTATTGTTCTACCTCTAGTAGAGTTTGATGTTATCCTGGGTATGGATTGGCTCTCTATTTACCATGCTAAGATTGACTATAGAGCTAAAGAAGTTTCTTTTCAAAAAGACTTTCAGTTTGTTTACAAGAATGAACCCTTAATTTTGATAACATATCAAGAGGCCGAGAAACTTGTAAAAGATGGAAATGAATGTTACCTTGCACACGTCGTTGAAAATAAAGGAACTGTTCAGATTAATGATGTGCCAGTGGTAAATGAGTATCCTGATGTTTTTCCTGATGAGTTGCCTGGAATAATACCAGATCGGGAAGTTGAGTTTACTGTTGACTTAGTTCCTGATGCTAAGCCAATTTCAAAACCCCCTTATCGAATAGCACAAATTGAACTTTTAGAGTTGAAGGAGCAATTGCAAGATTTATTAGAGAAAGGTTTCATTAGACCTAGCACATCACCATGGGGTGCTCCTGTTTTATTTGTTAAAAAGAAAGATGGTTCTATGAGACTTTGCATTGATTATAGAGCCTTGAAGAATATCACTGTTAAGAACAAATATCCTTTGCCTCATATCGATGATTTGTTTGATCAGCTCCAGGGAGCTCAGTTTTTTTCAAAGATTCACTTGAGATCGGGGTACCATCAGCTGAAGGTAAAGGAGGAAAATATTCCGAAGACCGTGTTCCGTACGAGATATGGCCATTATGAATTTGTAGTAATGCCTTTTGGGCTAACCAATGCACCTGCTGTATTCACGGACTTAATGAATATAATTTTCCATGAGTTCTTGGATAAGTTTGTGGTGGTTTTCATTGATGATATTTTGGTGTTTTCTAAAAGTACAGAGGAGCATGAAAAACATTTAAGGGTTATCTTGCAAACCTTAAAATAAAAGAAACTATATGGGAAATTCAGCAAGTGTGAGTTTTGGTTGCAACAAATTTCGTTCCTTGGTCACATTGTTTCTAAAGATGGAATAACTGTTGATCTTGCAAAAACAAAAGTTGTGGAAGAATGGCCAAGACCCACAAATGTAACCGAGATTCGTAGCTTCCTTGGTTTGGCGGGCTATTACCGAAGGTTTGTTAGAAATTTTTCACTGTTATCTAGTCCAATGACTAAGCTAACTCGAAAGGGTGTTAAGTTTATCTGGACAAAAGAATGTGATGATTGTTTTCAGGAATTGAAAAGAAGATTGGTGAATGCTCCAGTTTTGGCACTACCTTCCAGGAATGGTGAGTTTGTTATATACAGTGATGCTTCATTGAAAGGACTTGGTTGCGTCCTAATGCAGAATGATCAGGTAATTGCTTATGCTTCACGACAGTTGAAAACTCATGAGGTAAATTACCCTACACATGATTTGGAATTAGCTGCTGTTGTTTTTGCTTTAAAAATTTGGAGGCATCATTTGTATGGAGTAATGTGTGAAATATATACCGATCACAAAAGTTTAAAGTATATATTAACTCAGAAAGAGTTAAACATGAGACAAAGGAGATGGCTGGAATTAATCAAGGATTATGATTGTACAATTCATTACCATCCGGGAAAAGAAAATAAAGTGGCTGATGCTTTGAGTCGAAAAAGTAATGCTTCATTAACAATGTTGCGTTTGGAACATGATCCTTTGGTTAACGATTTGATGAAATTTGGCATAGAAGTTGTTGGTGCAGGAAGTCCTTCTGTTTTGTTTCAGGTATCAGTGAGATCTTCTCTATCAGATAGAATCAAGCAAGCACAGAAGCAAGACAGTGAGTTGCAGAAAAGGGTAGAGCTGGTTCAGAAAGGTAAGTTGCCTGAATTCAACATTGATAATGATTGCGTTTTGAGATTTGGGAAGAGATTTTGTGTGCCTTGTGATTCACAGTTGAAGAGAGAGTTGTTATTTGAAGCTCATAGTTCTCGGTTTTCAGTTCATCCGGGCAGTACTAAGATGTATAGAGATCTACGGGAGTATTACTGGTGGGATGGAATGAAAAGAGATATTTCTGATTTTACTGTGAAGTGTTTGACATGTCAACAGGTTAAAGTAGAGCGGCAGTTACCGAAAGGGATGCTTCAGCCTTTACCAGTGCCAGAGTGGAAATGGGAGAATGTATCTATGGACTTTGTTGTTGGATTACCGAAGACATCTCGAGGTAATAATGCAATCTGGGTTATTGTTGATCGCTTGACCAAATCTGCTCATTTCCTTGCTATACAAGATGCTTTCTCTCTTGATCAACTTTCCCATTTGTATCTTAAAGAGATAGTCAGGTTACATGGAGTTCCTCTCTCCATTGTATCGGATCGTGATCCCAGGTTTACTTCTAACTTTTGGAAAGGCCTTCAGAAGTCGTTGGGTACTGAATTAAATTTTAGTACAGCTTTTCATCCTCAATCAGATGGGCAGTCAGAACGAACAATCCAGACATTGGAGGAAATGCTACGAGATTGTTCTATGGATTATCAGGGAAGTTGGGACCAACATCTTTCTTTGGTTGAATTTTCATATAATAACAGTTTTCATTCTAGTATACAGATGGCACCATTTCAGGCATTATATGGGAAGCAGTGTCGAACTCCAGCTTTCTGGGATGAAGTGGGTGAAAGGAAGTTGATGGGACCAGAATTGGTAGAAGAGATGGCAGAAAAAGTTCAGCTGATTCAGAAACACATGAGAACAGCTCAGAGCAGGCAGAAGAGTTATGCGGATAACCGGAGGAAGGATCTATCTTTCGAGGTAGGTGATCATGTTTTTCTCAAGGTTTCTCCTTGGAAAAGTGTGATGAGATTTGGTAAGAAAGGAATGTTGAGTCCAAGGTTCATTGGACCATATGAAATTCTGGAGAGAGTTGGATCAGTTGCATACCGAGTGGCTTTACCTCCGAGTTTATCTCAGGTACACAATGTTTTTCACGTTTCGATGTTGAGAAAGTATATGCCAGATCCATCTCATGTTTTGAGTCCAGAGGTAGTTCAGCTGGAAGAGAACCTATCTTATGTGGAACAACCGGTCCAGATTCTTGACCACATGGAGCAAGTGTTACGGAATAAGGTGATTCATCAGGTAAAGGTTTTTTGGAAAAACCACATGATTGAAGAGGCAACATGGGAATCCGAAAATGCAATGAGGGATAAGTACCCTCATTTATTTGATAAGTAAATAAATTACGGGGACGCAATTTTCTAAAGGGGGGAAGGATGTAACATCTCAAGTAAGTAATGAATAATATATATTTTTACCTATGTCTATTAATGATTAAGATAGTGTTTTAGAGGCTTAAAATGAAAATAAATACAATCTTATGCGTGGAATAAACTAATATTCTTAAAAGATTGTTTTACTGCCTTTTGATAGAAAAACATTTTTGAATCTATATTTTGACAATTTTATAAACTATGTTTGTCAAAATAAACTTATCCTTTATGATTGGGACATCAAAATTTACCTTGTGTGAATTTTTGGTATTTTTCTGACAATATTCATTTTTTAATGAATAGTGAAAAATACTGCATTTTACATCAAAACTGCTTTTTTAACCTAATTTATTTATATGATTAGATTATGTTTTGAATTAGTTTTTAAGTGAAATTAGAATATATTTTTACCATTTTATCCTATGGTGGTCATTGGAATCAATTTCACTTTGAAATTAGACTTAAACTGATGTCAATCTTTTGATACTTATTGTTTTGTAAAAACACGCTTTTTTCTCTGGCAGCGGGAATTAATTATTAAATTAATTAATATGACTTATATGATTTGAATTTTGTAAAATAGACTTCATTTTTGAATTCGGAATATCAAATATAGCTTGGGGTGAATTTTTGGTAATTTTCTGAAAAACTCCAATTTTTGATGAATAGTGAAACCACTAAGTGATAATCAAGCAAACTGATTTTTTCAGTTAAATGAAAGTTTACCACTAATGTGTATTGAATTTTGAAAATCCGACATACATGGTTGTAATTAGTATGTAAAATGTGGTTCAATGAGATTATAATAATTTTTTTGGTGAATAGTAACTTATTAAGTTCTTAATCACGATTAGTGGTAATTAGGGTAGTTTAAGGTATAAATAATACTTTAATAAAATTAAATGACCTAGACACATGTCCCAACCTCATTGGTTGTTTCATGGCCGACCATGACATGCCATGGGTCAACTTGGGGACCCCATGGATCCACTTTTGTTGGGAAATGACATAAATTACTTTTTATTTAATGTTAAAGTGAAAATGACACAAACATAATATGTTTTACGAAAACAATTTTTAAGTGAGGTTATAAAAGTCCAAATTTTGATTATAAATAGGCATTGGAAAGCTAAAAAGATTTCCTATATCATAGTATTTTTTTTTTATAATTTTTAGACATTAAATAAATTTAATTATTTATGACATAATAATGATGCAGCGATGACATCATTATTTGATGATTTAAATAAAATAGAAAGATAATGTAAAATCTATGAACTACACATGTTCAAAACCAATTGGATGAGTGGATTTCGAACCCTTATCACCTTATCCACGAATTATATCAATGTGGGACCTTTTAAAACCGAAACACATTTTCAAATTATGTACTATTTCTTTACTTTCCAAAAGTGCCCCTCCTCTCCTCTTATAAAAGGCCCCCACCTATACCTCATTTCACACACTCTTCAAGCCTTTGGCTCGGCCAAACCCTGCCCATTTACTCTCTCCACATCCCTCTCCTCATCCTAGAGGATTCCCTTTGGGAATAATCCTTTCAAAGGAAGCCTTTAGTCTCAAATCAAAAGGAGTTACACTTTTTAAGGTAATTCATTCTCTCATGATCATTTGTTTTATTTTGCTTCTCCAACCCCCTAAACTCTTTTTATTTACTTCTTTTGTAACAACACCAGTATCTTCAATATACTAGGATGTTGTTATAAGATATATTTTAGCTACACTCTCACACAACTACATCAAATGGTTAAAGAACATACGGTTTCTGTGGATGGCGAAATTCTGCCTCCCGAAATGATGATTGTTCAATACTCATTTAACACCTTCAAAGGTGGCCATTATGATGTAACTATTTTTATATATGATATATAATATGTTTATGTTTTCCTTAAGCTTCTGTTTTTTTCATTTTGGGCATACCTTTATGGTTTCCATTATGGGTAAACACGATATCTTCATTTTAGGAAGTGTGGACTACCGCCCCCTAAAAGTGATTTGATTCGTTAATACCATATTTGGGACATATAAATGATGGAACTATGATATTATATATGATATTATACTGGAATTATATTATACTCTTATATCATTATGATTCCATTCCAGAAAATATGAAATAGAAATGGAAGTAGCGTTCATGCGTACGTACGGCTTACCGTCTCCATGAACGGTGCATTTCATTTCTTACCTCTAAATGATTATGTAATATTATAAATGCATGTATGTACTGGATATATATGACATATATGATATATACATCATGAATACCATTCTGGATATAATGAACCTTTGACCAAATTAACAACATGTAATGTAAGAAGTCTATTTTTGACTTAAGAACCAAATACCAACAAAATGAACATTGTTAACTTAACTGATTACATGATGTTCATAACATGGTATAAAAGGAATAATGAAATTGAAAAAGATTCATAAGCAAGTAGAGATTAACTCAAGTTTATTATTCAGGAGATTAAAGAACGGTCGGGTCAAGTCGGATACGAGGTATGGGACTTCGTCTCAATCTCCTTTCATTGAGGCATATTTTATTTTATACACAACTTTCGTTTATACGGTGTATAAACCCCTTTGACTTTTACGTTTATTCAAAAGGAATCTTTTTTATACGAAGCGTTTACTAAACAACAAAAGGGAATGTTTTTGTCGTACGTATGCGGCGACAATGACTTCTCCGCCGTCGTGACCGTTATTTGAGTTTCGGCTTCCTCTACAAGCCATACCTTCTTTTTAAAAGAAAAATAAGTACCATGTTTTACTTTTCTTTTATTTTAGTATTGCAAATGGTTTTTATAATGTTTTTATATCAATGTGATGTATTGATATCTCGTGATTGAAATGTGGAAATGTTATGTTTCCTTTATGCATGTTTTATGTGATATGATTATGTTATGGTTCTTAGGAATTATTATGAAGATGGGTGGTTCCGTGATAAACTAAGGGCGGGTGAGCCCGTTATAGCTCTCCAATGCATTGGGTAACACGAAGGAGTGAAACGTTAAGGTTTCTCCGAAGAGATTTTAGGGAATATACTGTGATGGGTATTCCAAACGTAACCAAGAGGGTTACTCCCTACGTAAGAATGTTATGAATGCCTCAAGTTACCTTTATGTCTTATGATTTCTATGATTTATTCATGATTTGATGAGGTATGTTAAAGTGATTATGTTTTATGGGTAAAGTATGATTTCACTCTTATGTATGTATGTACCCATGTTTCCTTTCCATGTTTTTATAACCCATACTGAGTTTTTATGCTCATCCCAAGTTTTTGAAATGTTTTTCACCGGTCAAGGGAATGGTACATGATAAGATGATAGAGTCAAGGATGTGTCAAGAAATAATCCATGTTTTATTTTAAATGTGTTTCCATTGATGGGAATGAAGAATAGTATCTTTATGTAACCACTTTGTTTATATGTGGAATGTAATGCAAGTTTTATGATCTAATTCTCTAAAACTCTAAACCCGAAAAGATCCTCAATGTGTAATCTTGTAATAACTCAAGATTAAGTATGGTTTAAGGCTGGGGCCTTATATAAGGAATCTAAAAATATAATCATATGAATCATCTAAAACAACCTCTTCCAAGATGTAAAAATCTATGGTCACCATCAGAGCCACCGAACGCACCTATGAGATGCTAGTCCACAAGGGACCCTGGGAAGAACCGCATAGGGCATCCACAAAGGAAAATCCGGACACTGATACCCATTGGATGAATCTATTGAATCCATGGGTGGTAGGAGTTGCGTGGGAGGGGACGATAAACCCTGATCAAAGGTGTCTGATTCCAGAAACTTCTTCATGGAGTGGTTGACTAGAGGAGAAATAGTCAGATTAAATTGAAAAAAACACATTCATGGGGCGTGTTCTCCTATGAAAAATCTATATTGTAATATAATCAAAATTTCCATCGATTCTTCATTATGTCCTATCAATAAACATGACCATAAACATTTCATAGTAATATGGTGAATGGTTTCAACGAAGTACATCCCCAGTAAAAAATATTATAAACCATCTAGATAATTAATAAATAGTGTATCATTACAACATACTGCCAATATAGAATATGTGAAATAATGTTTGTGCTCATTTATGAATATAAATAGCATAAAAATTCTACCATGAAAATTCATGAGAAAAGTATCATTTTTTACTTTGAAAATATATTTAAAACTAAATGTCCAAAAATAATTTTGAAAATAGTTTTATTTAAGAATAACATTTGATACTTATAAATTAATATTTAAAAAATTGATTTTTCATAGAGGTAGGAAATTTAGTACATGTCACACTGGTTAAAACAAATATTCCTCTCACATTATTGATAAAATCTAGAAAGGTATTATTTGGAATAAGATATAAATATTACTTTTACTACATTTCATAAAATGAAAAATGTGTTTATTTTTTTAAGAAATAATTCATATTATTTTCATTTTTTATCATTTTTTTAGGAAACATGGATTTGGAAGAAAAAACATTTTCCATCGAAAGTAGAAATAAATTCAAATTTTCTAAATAAAATTTTCTCTATAATTTTAATTACTAAAGATAGTTAAAATGGTACAATTACCTAAATATTTTCATTAGAAATAATAGGATAATAAAATTAAATTATTCTAAGATATAAATTTAAAATAATTCCTCTAATGAAACTTAAACATAAATTATCCTTAAAAAGATGAGAATTATAAATAAACCCCTACCTCTTTGGTAACATTTGAATCATAAGTCCATTGATAGAAATAACCTCAAGAAAATTAAATTCCATGATGAAATTAAATTAATTATATAACATATCATAAGGTTAGTTATATACTATACACAAATAAAGAAGTTGTGAATATGGTATATGTCTTACAGAAGTAAAAGTAAGATGACAAAACCTTTACCTAATGTCTTACTTCCTTCATATGTGTTTGAAACACATGTATATTAAATATAAAATTATTATAAATATGTTAGACAACTTTTATAATAGATTTCATAACATGTATAACTTAATTATAGTCTTTTATCACATTTTTATTATCATTTTTTGTTAACATCACTATTTGGCTGATAATTGCTTTGTGTTTCATGTATGTTTTGGTTCAGTAATTTCGGTCATATTAATTTGGTCACAGATAATAAATATTAAGAATTTAAAAAATTAATTAAATATCATATATATTAATTATATATATAATTATAGTAATTTAAAGAAGTTAGAGATAGAAAATGGATTACAACTTTTATAGAGATGGTAAGTTGTACGTACGCATAAACGCAATTTCCATTTTTCTTGAAGGATAAAATAAGAGAAAAAAATTTTTAATTAACATTTAAAAAATAAATATTATTTCATATATATAATTATTATAATTTAAATATATATTTATTAAGATCGGTGTAAAAAATAAAATGAAAAAAATCTCACATTGCTATGTAGAGGCGGTAGTCCACACGAACACATTAGCAACATTATTTTTTCAAACGGATTGGAAGGTAACAAGTTATATGTCATATTATATTATAGTAGTATTTTTTGATCATAAATATCACACATATTAATTAAATTTATCCTTAATTCCTTTCATGCAAATAATAAGTTAAAAAATAAATTTCATCTCTTTGTGAGGTGGTAATCAGTTGTACACATACTCAACATTATTGTAACCCCCAAGAAATTATAAAAAATGAGTTATATGAGATATAAATTTTTTAAAACTATACTAATTTCATAAATATCAAATAATTATTTTAAATCCATCATTATACCCATCCATGATAGATGGTGATGGAAAATGAATTACCTCAGTTTGTGGGGTGATGGTCTACCATACACACGATTGACAATTTAAATTCCCATTTGATGGATGTGGAGATGAATATATGTTTTTAAATTTATTCAATAACATATCAGTATATATGGGATATTTTTGTTATTATATTATCATATTTGAATATGATTCTATGTAAGTGGAAGAAGAATTTAAACAAATACACACGTTTAATAATTTTATCTCTTCATCAGACAACCTCTTTAGGATTATTACTAAATCCTTCTTAGGAGGTATTCCTCATAAAAAGATGGATTATAGAATATATATTGGGATATAGAAAATATATTTGGGTAGGAAAATTAATAACCCATGGTCTTTGGATGTGTAAAGAGAGGAGAATAGTGGGTGGCCTTTTATGAGTGGGGAGAGGAAACACATAGGTTTTTAATGATATATTGATCTCCATGTTTTTACCATGCCAAAATAATCTAAAATGGTTTATCATAGAATATTATGGGTTATATGTTCTAAATATTTCCATATAATAGGTTTTCGAATAGATTTGGGTCAATTTTATCATTTATCTTCTTAGTTTAACCCCTGATAAACCCATTTTTACCTTAATCATGGTAATTAACTTTTACTTATTTCACTGATGATTATAGAAAAATATTATGTATTACTTATTTAATAAAATAAATTAGGCTGATTACAAATATGAAACCTTTTTTCCAATTTCAATCCACCTATTTTACATAACTAAATTTCAAATTAAATCCATAGATGCATCGAAAAATGATTTTTCATAAAAACCCTTTCAAAAGATTAAAAAAAATTATATCCAAATCCAATATGAAATTGCTTTCAATAACCTAAATTATTTAAATTTTAATATAATTATACTAATTTTACTTTAAAAAGTAATAATATTATTTACCCTTGTAAATAATTTAAATGAAAATGATTTTTTCACTAAAAATCATAATGTTTCAATATTTATCAAAAAATATCCAATTAATAACATTTTAAAAAATTCACTCATAGATAATTTTGACATTTAAATTTCAGATATTTTTTCGAAAAAATTAACTAAAAATTGAAAAAATAATTTCAAAATATGTTCTCAAGTACAATGAATCCTTCTTTTAGATAAATAATGTTTTTTTGAGAACATTTCATTTTCATTAAAATGATTCTTGTTTTATTTATAATTAATATATAAACATTTAATTTATTTTATAAATGTGTAAAAAATTAGTTATAATGATTTACTTATTATTATTCATACTCAGAATCTTAACATATTGAATATAATGGTCATGTATAAATAATAATATTTTTATAGAGTATTTCATTTCGTTTAAGCCTGATGTTGTGTACTTCATAAGAAATAAAAGAGATTAAAATTATTTAAAATGAAATATATCACAAAGTCTCAGTTTTTTACATTATATTATAAGCATGGTGTTGTGGGTGATAAATAATATAAAATATGATGTTCCTCTATTAAAATATCAGGGAATTACATGAGATTTATTTCTTTCCAGTTATCCAAGTTGTTCTTTGATACTCTAGTGTGGGGTTCAGATGGTCATCTTTTAGTGGTAGTGATTTGATACACTAAGTTGTTTCGAGAGTATTTTTCAAGGTTTCTACCCTAATGAGAGTTTGAGTTATCTATTTATTTACTCCCATGTATGATCCCCATATATTTACCATCATTGCATATAGATCCTACTGAGTTAGTAGAGATGAATTCTTGGTAAGAGGATCTTTAATAAATGGGGTTTACCCATTTGAGCTTGTCATTGTGGAAATATCTTGTTATTTTTATAAAGAAGAAAAATGGGAGTATCAAATTATTTCAAAATTATCACTTTCTTAATCTGGTCATTGTTAAATATAGATACCAACTACCCCAGATTGATAACTATTTTGTCCTATTAGAGGGAACCTAGTGGTTTTTAAAAATCGATCTGAGGTTGAGGAACCAATAGTTGAGGGTTTGTGTTGAGTATATTTCTGGGAATTCTATCATAATGTTTCCCTCAAAATATACCACATTGATGGGAGATAGATAATGACCCCAGAATCCCACCTCCTGTAGGCCCTAGGTTGGAGACTAGCACAAAGGGTGTACAAATCTCTCAATATGGGAGACATTGACATTTATCCGAAAACAAGATCAGATAATAGGATATATCAACCAAAATAAAATCCAATGAATATATATAATAAAACCAAAAAACATACCATAATTAGTGTTTAAGTAGAACTAATATATATATAAAAATATCTTCAATGTAAATACACAAAATTAATTCTAAAGAATCAACAAAAAACTTTCAAGTATCCAAACTAGTAAGGTCCATCACGGTCCAAAAAATACTCCTAGAAACCTGAAATCAATTTTATATAAATAGGGTGAGCATACATGTATACTCTGTGGAAGAAAAAAAAGTCTATTATGAAAATGTGAAAGAAGAATAATAATTCATCTATGAAAAAATAGTAGGAACATACAACACCTAAATAGTAATACTAACAAAACCCAGCCTCAACAAGGTACGATCACCAAATAAAAAATGTCAAGAAATATAATATAACATAATCACATAAATAAGGGTACCCCTCAGTTATTCCCTAATAGTATGTCACTATCAAACCTAATGTTCAACGTCTTAGCACTCCCAACTCTTCCATATACCACACAATCCCACAAGCACATTCGCAACACACATCACCCGCAAACACCTCGGATTTCCCCCCACAAGCACAACCACACATATATTTCCAGAAAAAACCTAGGGTAACACCCCACATGCACGGTCTCTTATATCCAAAAAACAAGTGGGCCTTCACACCTCATCTCGAAGACACGGGGACACATATCCCATTTCATTCCATAGACACCTAGGACACATAAAACCTCACTCACAAACACCTGGGAAATCACATCTTGGCCAATGAAACTTGGGTCATCACAACCAACATCTAATGCACTAATAGACCTCTGAACTCCATAGCCTATGACATACCTACCTCCCCTGGATGATATGGTGGAAAAGGTGGGTACCCAACTATCCATACACCCCACCAGATGTTGGGAAAAAACCCCCCGCGTAACTATGTGGGTGTTCCGAAAATAGTGCTCAATATGGGTGGGGTGCATATATAAATCACACGAATATATATATATATATATATATATATATATATATATATAGTACCAAACACTGATGCCCAACCGGTGGGTTCTCAAACAATGAAACCACTCGCCACACCATCACTTTTTTTACCATCTCTAAATGAATTTATTTGTATCTACAACAATCATTTCATAAGGTGAAGAGACCATATAAACTAATGTGACTTCACATTTCCTCAGTGTTTAACACCCATTCATTTAATTAAATATATTCAACCAAATTTAATCACACAACCCACCACTCAATTGTTAATAATAAATTCTCATTCCATTAACCAAACCACCCGAGACATTACCAATATTATTAAACCACTGTTTATTAATTCAATCACTACCCATTCATCCCACACAACATAACCACATATCACAAGAAACCGTTAATCCCCAACAACCTCACCTCACCACCCCAAAATCATGGACTAAAAACTACCAACATACCGCCCCAAAAGCACAACCCATAAACTAACACCTCCCCGCTCCAAATGTACAGTGCACAAACTGTGACCTCTTCTACCCAAAACCACATCACACAAACTATGATCTCAAAACTGAAAAATAATGGCCCGTAAACTATAACCTTGTCGCCCAAAATCATAACCCATAAAGTACCACCCCACCTCCCCACATCACCCAACCACACACCATCGTCCCACTACCACAGGCACACATCATTTCACAAAAATATCATTTTATAGGTTTATAGGGGTCTTTTAACACATTCAACATTATTTTAGGGGTGTTTTCACACAACCATAATCTTGGGGAAACCATTTCATTAGACAATTTTTTGTAATTAACCAATTTCCATTTAAGATAATATTAAAACAATCACAACCAAAGTAGAAAAAATATAAAATCTATCGAGTGAAATCAAATCCTCCAACAACCACAATTTTTAGTGGGGAATCAATCTTGAACAATCTCAATATCACACACAATTAAAAAATCTAAAAAATAATTTGAACAAAAAATATTTTCCACTCAATTTGAATTACCTTATTAATTATCTTGAATTAATTTGGAATAATCATGTTATATAGGTAAACAAAATAAAACCCCTCCAACATGATAAAATATATAGTGAAATGAGATAATTCCTACCTCAAGGATTCTTTTCAACTCGCTATACACCAGAGGGTGTTGTAGAACACATGAAAACCACAACCTCACAAAAAGAATTTATGATCAACCATTACTACATCAAGTATCCATTAACCCCTATTCAAACACACCCCCAAGATAAAGAAACACCACTTTAGTGGACCCCTGAATAAGAATTGAATACAAATACTATGAAAGGGAGAAGAACTCATCAAGGATCAACCAGAGATCTCTAACAAACAATCACTTGGATCAATGGATCGAAGAGGGATAAATAAGGCTCTAAGAACATCTCATGGCTCTTAAGGTTCTTCCAAAATGAGATTAAGAAGAGTAAAATACCAAATAAATTAGTTTTTTTCCAAAAAAATAGTTTAAAACATCATTGGATCTGGGTATTACATGACATGTAATCCCCATTCACATTGTGTAGTCCCTAGGTTATGGCTTAACAAAGAATGAAATCAATTTTTTATTATTTGGAACCTGAAAGACTAAATGTTGTGACCAGCCCTCAACAATACATGAATCAAATTTTCATTTCATATATTCAACATGCACGATGCGTAATTCTTGTTATATCTCATCTTCACCTCTAAGTCCTAGAAAAAACTCATGGAACCCCCACCAAACACTCCAACACTCAAAACCAGAAAAGTAGTAAGACGAGAAGGTAAGGACTATTACATCATATAAAAATCCACTGATTCTCACACTTGACAATCCTAAATCATTCCCTGAAGAAAAGTGTTCCAAACAACCACCCGCGCGAGATGCCTCTCAAGGATATCGTCATACAAAAAATGATACCACTAATAATAAAGGCCCAAAAAACCACAAAAATCTCATACAACCTCATCAAGATGAATCCAAAACTAAAAAATGTCTCCTCTTGCAGGAACACACTACCAAACAACCACTGGACAACCATCTCTTCCTCCATGCAGCCCAAACCAACAACCACTACAACCAATGAACCACACCATCTAGAACATATGAATCAGAGAATTATGTCTTGTATGTCAATATACCAACCAATCTATGTGGAACTGACTCACCTGCACCTGTTTAATTGCATTTCATTTAATGCATCGTGATTAAGAATCTGGTTCTACCCAATTCATATGTCAAGACTATATCACACATTATAAAACATACATTTAAATCCAAAGAGAACAACAAATATGGTAAAAAAAATGGATCCAAAAACCACATCACGAAGAAAAACAATGAAAAGTAAAACATAAAAAAACTCCCAATATTGTACACACATATGCATCTCTCACTCCCATGTAAAATTCCACAGGGTACCATTCCTCCAAAACACCTGAACTAAATGAATGGACCTTTTATACAGCACCTCCTCCTGAATATTTGACATCTCTATTGGTTGATCTATAAATTATGTGTCAACTTTGATATCCAACTCTCCCCAATCTATGACATGGGAGTTATCGTGAAGATATTGATAATGTTGAGATATGTGGAAGATATCATGGGTCATCTACAACCATGGTTGAAACACCAACCAATATGTCACATATCCAACTCATCTAAACACCTAAAAGGGTTAATGAAACGTAGATGAATGCTTTCTCCCTCTCCAAACCTAAACTACCCACATCGAGGGGAATCCTTCAAGAA
Organism: Viscum album; assembly: GCA_963277665.1. Classification (NCBI taxonomy): domain Eukaryota; kingdom Viridiplantae; phylum Streptophyta; class Magnoliopsida; order Santalales; family Viscaceae; genus Viscum; species Viscum album. The sequence continues at coordinate 678,691,019 of OY728139.1, read as the reverse complement.
CATGTGGTCCCTAACCTCCAACTCCAAGGGCCTCCCTCTATAATCAACATAAGTCTAATTATGATCATTCACTACTTTTATCCTCTCATGAACAAGCTAAATTTTTTCTCTCATGCTCTTCACCACATCGATACCAAGATTGGTTGTCTCCCCATGCTTCGTCCAACACCACATAGAATGACACAATATTCCATAAAAAACGTTAAACAGATACATTTTAATGGAATAGTGATAGCTATTATTATATAAAAACTCAACGAATAAGAATTTACGTACCCAAGATCCACAAAAGTCCAAGACACTTGACCGCAAAATATCCTTTAATGTCTGGATAGTTCGTTACATCATCCCATCTATTTGAGGGTGAAAAACAGTGCCAAGGTGTAACTAAGTTGAAAAAGAATTCAAAATACCTTCCAAACTCATGAGGTATAATCTTAGTAATGATAATATAAAATGGACATTGAAACTCCATTAAACCGCACAACCTCATCCACATATCTCATAGATAAGGAATCCACTATGCCAGACTCCTTGATCTCTAAGAAGTGGGCCAATTTCGTCATCTAATTCACAATCACCCATATAGCTTCACGTCGTCCCTGATATCTCAGGAACCCTATGATGAAATACATCTATATGTAATCCCATTTTCACATGGGAACATCCAAAGTCTATATAAACCACTATGAATAGAATTCTTGGATTTTACTTGTTGGAAAACTAGACACCAAGCCATAAATTCTTCCATTGTCCGTTTCATCTCAGGTGACCAATTCTGCAACCCCAAGACATGGAACATCTTGAAAACACTTTGGTGTGCTGGAAAATGTGAGATATGAAACTCATGATGGACTCCATCATGCATTACTACTAGAATAAACATCCTTCTACTAAACAAAATATGGTTCTAACCATACTATGTCCATTTCTCTAGAGCATCACTATGGCCGACATGATCATGCATCACCTATACCTCCATGTATCCCAACTGAGAATTCTCAACCTTCTACATAAGAGAAGACTACACCATCATTTGAAAAAATATCCTCTACCATTATCCATCCTTGAATCCATGTGAAAGGCTTCCAAATCCTCCATCGCTCTCCAAGAAACCTTAAACTCCTAAATAACACCCTTCAAAGATGTCCTTCTCTAAGCTTCTGCCACCACTTTTCCCTTTCCAGAGGTGTATAAGATCTCAAAATCATAGTACTGAAGAAAATACATCCACCTACCCAATCACAAGTTTATATCACACTTTTAAAAGATATACCTCTATCTATTGTGATTTGTGAAGACAACAAAGTTCTCCATAATGAAGTAATATCACCAAGACTAATGCGAAAAAATGCATCTTGATCTAGAACATGGGTGGAATAGTTATATTTGTGAGGGTGTAACTACCTAAGCCCATAATATATCACTAACTTTTGATACAATAATACACATCCCAATCCTAGATAGGAAGCGTTACAAAACATGTCAAAAATTAACCCTTCCCCTAGATACTGAAGAACTGGATAACTAACCTACATACCATTCATGTAACCAAACAAAACTTAACACTGAACATTCCACACCAAAAAATGTTCCTCCCCATTCTTTGCAATCATCAGGTAAGAAACTTAGGAGAAATATAGAAAAAACCTCCAATAACTACCTATAAGACAAAGAAAAGTGTGATATTCTACAACATTCTTGGATACCTCCCCGGCAACAACCTCTTGTACCAACAATGGGTCTACTTACACACCCTATGAGACACCACCTGCCCTAGGATGTGAAGCTCTCATGTATAGAATATATACTTGGACAAATTCCCATAGATATGGTCATGTCGAAGAATATCCAAAAAAAATCCGAGATTCTCATCATGCTCATCATCTAACATTGAGTAGATCAAGATATCATTGATGATTGTGATGAAGAACTGATCTAAGAACTCACAAAAGATAGAGTTCAAAATCCCCATGAACAATGAAGGTGTGTTCATAGCACCGAATGGAATGGATAAAAACTCAATGTTCCCATACCTATATCTAAAGGAATTATTCAGGATATCACCCTCCTTCACCCTTAACTGAGGATATCCATATTGCAGATCAGTCATAAAAACCAACTCGAACCTATTAGATGTTAAAAAATGTCATCAATATTTTGAATATGGTAACTGTTCTTGATCATCACCTGATTCATCCTCTGATAGTCTATACACAACCATAGACCTCCATCCTCCATTTTAGAAACAAAATTTGAGCACCCCATGGTGACACACTAGGCAATATAAAACAATTCTACATCAGAACATCATTCTGAAACCTCAAATCCCACAACATAGAAGGTGTTGTCTGATGAGAATCCATTTAAATCAAATAAGTGCTAGAATCTATGTCTATTACGAACTCAACATCACATCAATTGGAGTAGAATCACAATATCCTCGTGGAAAAGATCCAGGAATTCCATAACAACCATGGGAACCTCCACTATCCAAGCATCTATTGATTCTGCTGAAAACATATACATCAAGAAGGAATGTGATCTACATAAAAACATTAAACCTGACAACTACTCTCACTAATGAAAACCAAAAGATTTTTATCCACATCTATATATATGACTCTCCTTTGGAATAAGTCGATAAAATACCTAAAAATTATAACCATCTGATATTGAGGATGAAATTGTATGGTCTATAGCAAGAAAAGATCCCCACAAGACTTATGCAGTGACATCCTCAGTCTACACCCCCGGCACGTATAAAATAAGTTGGTCAGACCTTTCAATGGTGTAGTTAACACTAGGGGCATAGGAAGCCTCTTTTTGTCTAGTCCCAAAGCATGGGAAGGAGCATGTGAAACAAAAGAGTGCAATGTTCCTAAATCAAACAAGGCATAAACAAGGGAACTAATAAAATGAATAATACATATAAAGATCCCCGACCCCTCTGGAACTGCTACCTCTTCTACATGCAACTGACCACGCCTTTCTCCTCTATCTCTCAGCTAATGACCACCTCCACATCAACACTTGGGTAGAGGTCCCTAAACATGAGGAACATCAAGAAGTAAACACCTACCCACTCCATTTCCTTTTTATAGATAATAGTCATGTTTCCCCTAATTCTAAAATGGTATTAATAGAAATTTGTTTTGAGGATGTTACTAAACATGTCCACCTCCACCAAACTAAGCTTTGGGAACCACTAGGTAAAGGTTATTCTGATGTCAAAAACCCCACAACCAAAACAAAATGGTTCAAAACTGCCATGAAAATCATGAAAAACACTAGCACAAGAAGGAAAAAATTAAGCTACGGTGGTAAAATACCTTATAGTCAAAACTTTTATGGACATGGCACCTGAGACCTACCACTAACAACAATTCCCCTCAAAGTACCCTACTGGAACCCTCTTGTGGTAAACCTCCTCACAAGTACATTTTATCGATCACCTCTGTATTCTTCTGAACCTCCATATAGGTCGGTAATGTAAAAGGAGTAACTGCATACTTGATAGAAGGACGAATATCCTCCTCAAGATGTCTTGAATGAGAATCCTCATCCAAAAAAAGAACTGGGGAAAACGTAAAAGGTCATTGAACATGATTCAAATCTCCCACCCTTACTTTCAACCTTTATGAAGAACAAAAGAAGCTCATGCCTCTTTACTACCTTCACAATTGATGGAAGGACCTCTTCCAAGAAATCAATATGAAAGTCGACACATAAAACATTTTTCTAATTTTTCTCCCCCATATATAACATCCACCACTATTTCATATCTCCATGCATCTAACATACTACCAAAGGGACCAAGAACTCCATCGGGTCCTGGATCAAAAGGAATGTGATCGTGAGCTCCTCCAACTAGCTCTCTATCTTCACATCTGAAAAATGTACCTCGTACTTTCCCAAATCCTACCACAGGAAAAAATGAAATATAATATACCACTAAACATTCTCATCAACTAGTTCAATATTAGGTTGATCAACCAGATCAGCCTATTGAACCTCTACATCCTGATCCACACATGAACAATGAACAAGATCCATAGATGAAAAGAAAACAATGATTTTCTAAGACTGGTACTGTCAAATTTTATTTATATTTATTTTATTTTATTTAATCCATTTTGTTATTCATTCCATAATTCCCAAAATAACCCAATTCAAACAAGAACAAAATTCATGATGAGGTTTGTACCTATCCCAGGTATCTTCCTAGAAAGTACTATATCCACACTTGGTAATTATTTAGGGTCAATGTTCTTGAATTGGATCACTATGTGGTGTTGGGGGGGATAAAATCTTGTGTCCTAACCAGTTTTCCCTGGTCTATGTCATGCACCAAGATCATGAAACACTATTTCCCTAAGATTCCATTCAATTCTCACTATGTCTAACCCCAATATTCATCCTATCTATCAACCATCACATTTGAAACCACTCTATTATGACCCATACCTCTAAATATTTCTCAATGAGGGGAGAGAGATAATGACCCCCGGGTCCCTCCTATTGTATGCCCTAGGTTAGTGAATAGAACCAAGGGTGTACAAATCTATCAATATTGGAGCCCTTACCCTTTATAAGAAATCAAGGTAGGGAGATATGATGTATCCACAAAAAGAAAAAACATTATATATATAAGAACACCCAAAAGCATCCCACAATTCCATTTTAAATAGAATTGATACAGATATAATAAATTCTACAAAGTAAATACCCTAAAGCAATGAAAAAGTAGCAACACAAAAACAGTCTAAGAACTAAAAAAGTAAGTTCAATCATGGTCCACAAAATACTCTCAGAAACCTGAAAATATTTTTATATATATTGGGTGATAATTCAGATATATGTAATAAAAAACAATAGTCTCTCATGGTCATGTGAAATAATAATACTAATGTGCCTCTCAAAAAACAATAGTAACAAGAAACACCTAAATAGGAATACTATCCAAACCCAAACCCACCAAAGAACTCTCACCAAATAATGTAAGTCACGTAATATAATATGATAGGATCACATTGATAAAGGTTCCCCACATTACTTCCCCACAGGTATGTCACTGTCAAAAAAATAATTGTACATCTTGGTGCTCCCTTCTCTTATGTATACCAAACTACCCAACATGCACATTCACAACACACCTCGCCCGTGGACCCCTGGGCTCAACCACCCCATAAGAATTTCCAGACACATCTTAGTCAAAAACACATGGGCTACCACCACACAAGCACGATCACATATATCTCGAAAACACATGGGTCTTCACACCTCATTTCAAAGACACCTAAGACACAAATTACATCTCTTCCGGAAGACACCTTGGACATGTAACACCTCACACACAAACTCTTGTGCGATCACATCTCACCTGGACACACCTGGACAATCACAACCACCATCTAAATCACACAAAAATCACTAGTTACCATAGCTTTTTCCACACCTAACTCTCCTAGAAGAGAGAGTGGGAAAGATAGGGTACCCAACCATCCATACACTTCACTAAATGTTGGATAAAACACCCCTGCATGACTATACCGGTGTTCAACACATATTTCTCAACATGGGTGGGGTGTGTATATAAATTACAAGAATATAACTTCATATATATATATATATATTTCCAAACACTCAGACCCAACATATTTGTTCTCAAACAAACAACCAACACGCATCACCATCACTTTTTCAACCATATATAAATGCACTTATTAGTATCTATAAATGTCATTTTAGAAGCTGAAGAGTCCTGATAAACTAAAAAGGATTCAAATTTACTATAAATTTAACAACAAATCATTTGATTATTTATCATCAACCACCTTTAATCACACAAACTACTATTTAATTATTCATTAGAATTATCATTCCAATAACCAATCATCACAAGCCATTCCCAATATTATTAAACCATTATTTAGTTAATCCATCACTACCTGAGCATATAGAAAAAATATAACCACATATCACAAGAAACATGTCATCCCCAATAGCCTCACCTCACATACCCAAAAGCATGGCCCGAATACTATCACCTCACTGCCCAAAAACACATACCATAATCTGTCACCTCACCACCCCAAAATAATGGCCCACAAACTACCACCTCACTGTCGAAAAATCCTACACCACAAACATCCAACCCAATTCACCCAAACCAAGTCCCAAAAATTATCACATGACCACCCCCACATGCCCCATCCACACACCACTATCCCATGAGCATGGCCACAAATCCCACCATAACAAGTTAAATTTATATATTTACAAGGGGCTTTTAAAACACTCCACATTTTTTTGGGGTGTTATAAAACCCCCATAATCCTGGGGAAAGCATTTCATTATCCATGTATAAGTTATTAACAAACTTCAATTTAGGGTAATATCATAACAATCACAACTAAATAAGAAAACATAGTCGATTTTTCTAGCACAGGAAAAGCCTCCAATATCCATAATTTGCTCTAGGGAATCAAGCCCGAACAATCACAATAGCAGAAATTATTAACAAATATTTTAATAGATGAGAAAAAACCCCATTTCCCCATAAATTTCAATAAAACAATTATTTATATTTAATTATGTTGGTACAACCATGATACAAATATAAACATAAGAAAACCCCACCTGCATGATACACAGTTAAGAAAATTGAGATAATTCCTACATCAAGGAAGTTTTTTAACTCTCTACGCATTACGAGGCGAGGAAGAATGAATGTAAACCAAAACCACCCCATGTGAATAACAGTTTAACCTACAACGCACCAAGGATCCATCAAAAATGTTACTCAAACGCACCCCCAAACGAAAGAAATTCCACCGTAAAAGTACCCTAATGAAAAACAGAAGAAAACAACCAATAAAGGGGGAAGAAATCACCACAAATCAACCAAATATAACCAATGGAAAATCACCAGGATAAAATGATCGAAGGGGGAGGAATATGGATTTAAGAACAACTCGGGGTTCCTAGGATTCACAAAAAAAATTATAGGAAGAAGAGGGAACTGCCGAATGAATGAATGTTCATCCAAAAATGTATTTTAAAACTGAACCAGATTTGGGTATTACATGATATGTAATACCATTTCACATAAAGTAGTACCTACGGTCTAGTTTCACCAAGAAACACATTTCTTTTTTATTTATTTGACCCTAGAAGACTATAGGTTGTGACCACCCCTAGAAAAGATGTGAAATAATCTTTCAGGTCATGTATTCAACTTACATGACGTGTAGTTCTTGCAGCAGCTCTGCTGCACCTCCAACTCTCATGAGAACTCCAAGAACCTCCCCCTAACACCTCCAACCATCTAAAATGGGAAATTAATTGTCTATTAAGATACTAACAATTAAATTTTTTTCATGATATGGTATGTGAATTTTTAGCATTTATTTATGTTTTTTATCCTTACCAAAACTCATGAGGCCATTATGTTATTAATGACATGTATACTTCATCACATTTTTTCCCTTTATATTCATGTTAATTGATTATATCTTGTTGTACTAAAGTATGGAGGAGGATCATGTGGACCATTAAAATGTATTTTTAATGACTAAAAGTGATCACCACTTACATATTAATGTATCCAAATTACAATTTTGAATCTCAGAGGTAATTATTTGGGGTATTGTGATTTAAAAAAAATGGATTTTCATGGAACCTAACAAGATACATGTAGTAAATTCATGGGAGTGTCCCAAGAATGTGTTCCAGGTCAAGAGCTTTTTAGAATTCCATTGTATTATAGGTACTTTTATTGCAAATCTACAAGAGTGATTCCCCATGGAATTGTTGACATTAAAAGGGGTGATTTTTGAGCTGTGTGAGAAGTTTCAGATGTCTTTTGAGAATTTACATGTTTATATGACATCTACTTCAGTTATAATTCTTCCTTATCTTATGAGGGGATATGCAATGTACTCTCATGTCTCGGGTATAGGGTTGAAGTGTGCGCTAATGTAGGATGATCATGTGGTGACCTATATCTCCCATAATCTATTCCTACATTAAAGGAAATAATCCATCATTTGTCTAGAGTTAGAATTTTTAAGGAATGAATTAATGATTTTTCTCAATTACCTCATTTGGGAACAACATAGGGTTTTTTGGATCAAAATAGACTGATGTATATTTTCTCCTTGACGGACATGATCCTTAAGAAGAGATACTTGGTGTAGTATTTTTAGACCTTTGATTAGATATATAATAAACCCTTGGGAAGGTTAAAGTGGTCACTTACCCCTTAAGAATAAAGTTACCAATCCATGTCGTGAAGGAATCGGTCGATGAGTGTAGTATAATGGGATTGTTTAAATATTTGAGTTTGGAGATATAAGATATTGGAGAGAATATATCATCAAATTGTGTCCAGGTTACACCCTATCATGTTGATTGGGTTTACTATGAGATTAAATTAAACCCAAAATACGTGTATGTTTTAATTTATTTAAATGTTTTTGGAGACATTGGGTGATTACTCTCATTATTTTGATAGTACTTTATTACTATGGACGTGGTCAGTGGTTCCTTTGAATTTAAGCATGAAAGTTATTACTGAGGGGATTTATTCTATTTTTTCCATCCAAACAGAGGTATCAAAATGTTATATACTCTAAGGAGTTAGTTTTGGTGTCCCAGTATAAGAAGGTTCATTGCTACTTTTGTTTTAATATGTTTTATCTTCCAATAGATCAAAACTATGCATCAACGACTGATTGAGATGCTTCGTCCACTTCCCATTCTGGTATGGAATTTGGATGATATCTATATAGATATCATGATCACTCCACCTCATACTACTAGTGGGAGATATACTATTTGAGTGATAATAGATTTTTTGAATAAATCATCCCATTTTCATCCCTTTAGAGGGTAAATGAAGATGAAGTTTGTTGAGAACCTGTACTTCCAAGAGATCATATGGATTCGTGTCATGCCCTCAATTATAGTTTTTTTCCCGGATACCCATTTTAAATCTACATTTTGGAAGGGTCTCTTCAATTCCTTGTGAATCCAGCTAATGTCAAGCAAAATGTTTTACCCAAAGATGGATAGTCAGACATGGAAGGTTTTCTAAATTTGTGAGGTTAAACATCGATCCTACATTATAGAATTTTATAGTTTAAAGGATAGTAATTTATTGTAACACCCCAGGTAAATAAAGAATATGACATTTTCATATTTATCCATATTTGTGAATAAAATATTAATATGACTTTAAAGGGGACTCTATGCTCGATGGCGTACCCAACATGCAACAACGAGTTTCTTGGGAATCTTACATTTCACTCTAATAATAAAATATTATTATTTTAATGGTAGTTAACATGTAGCCGTTATATTGGCGGGAATGGATAGAAATAACTAAAATATGATTATATATGTTTTTAAATGTTTTTACAATAAAAAAATAAAGGCTTAAAATACGGAAAGAATTCAATTTTAGGCATATATGCCCTAGTTTTCACTAAAGGTTCACTTATCGCCTTTTGATGGAGAACCGTCATTAAATATAGTTTTGTTCACTCTTATACATTCTATTGGACCAAATAAAACTCTTCTTAAGAATTGGGACATCCAAATTTACTTTGTGTAAAGTTTTGGTATTTTTCCGATAAAGTTCTTTTTTTAATGAATAATGTAAAATGTTGTATTTTAATTCAAAACCTCTTTTTAATCTAATTTATTTATATGATTAGATTATCTTTTTAATTGGTTTTTAAGTGGAATTATAATATATTTTTACCATTTAATCCAATGGTGGTCATTGGAATCAATTTCACTTTGAAATTGGACTTAAACTGGTGTCAATCTTTTGATACTTATTATTTCATAAAAACACGCTATTTGTCATGATAGCGGGAATTAATTATTAAATTAATTAATGTGACTTATATGTTTTGAATTTTTTAAAATGGACTTCATTTTTGAATTCGGAATATCAAATATAGCTTAGGGTGAATTTTTGGTAATTTTCTGAAAAACTTCAATTTTTGATGAATAGTGAAACCACTATGTGGTACTTATAAAAACTGATTTTTCCGTTTAAATGAAAATTTGCCATCATTGTGTTTTGATTTTCAACAATCTGACATACATGGTTGTCATTAAGAAGTAAAATGTGGTTCAATGAGATTATAACAATTTTTTGGTGAATAGTAACTTATTAAGTTCTTAATCACGATTAGTTGTAATTAGTGTAGTTTATGGTAAAAATAATGCTTTAATAATATGAGATGAGCTTGAAACATGTCCTACCCTCATTGGTTGTGTCATGGCCGACCAAGACAATCCATGGGTCAACTTGGGGACCCCATGGAGCCACTTTGGTTGGGAAATGACATAAATAACTTTTTATTTAATGTAAAAGTAAAAATGACACAAACATAATATGTTTTACGAAAACAATTTTTACATGGGGTTATAAAGATCAGATTTTTTATTATAAATAGTCATTGGAAAGATAAAAAGATTTCCTACATCATATTTTTTTTATGTTTTATACATTATATAAATTAAATTATTTATGACATCATGATGATGCAGCGATGACCTCATTATTTAACGATTAAAATAAAATGGAAAGATAATGTAATATCTAAGACCTACACTTGTCAAAAAGCTATTGTATGGGAATATTTCGAATCCTTATCATCTTATATTCGAAATATATCAATGTGGGACCTTAGAAATTCGAATCACTTTTGAAAATAAAATAATAGTTTCATGATTTCCAAAAGTGCCCCTCCTCTCCTCTTATAAAAGGCCCCCACCTCTACCTCATTTCACACACTCCTCAAGCCTTTGGCTCAGCCAACCCCTGACCATTTACTCTCTCCACATCCCTATCATCATTCTAGAGTATTCCCTTTGGGCAGAATCCTTTCAAAGGAAGCCTTTAGGCTCAAATCAAAAGGAGTTACACTTTTAAAGGTAATTCATTCTCTCATGTTCATTTGTTTTATTTTGCTTCTCCAACCCCCTAAACTCTTTTTATTTACTTTTTGTGTAACAAAACCAGTATCTTAAATATACTAGGATATTGTTATAAGATTTATTAGAGATACACTCTCTCACAACGACATCAAATGGTTAAATAACATACGGTTTCCGTGGATGGCGAAATTCTGCCTCCCGAAACGATGATTGTTCAATACTCATTTAACACCTTCAAAGGTGGCCATTATGATGTCACTATTTTTATATATGATATATAATATGTTTATTCTTTCCTTAAGATTCTGTATTTTTCATTTATGGCATACCATTATTGTTTCCATTATGGGTAAACACGATATCTTCATTTTAGGAAGTGCGGACTACCGCCCCCTCAAAGTGATGTGATTCGTTAATGCCATACATGGGATGTATAAAGGATGGATTTAATGTTATTATATATGATGTTATACTGGAATTATAATATACCTCTATATCATTATTATTTATTTCCATTAAATTATGAGATAGAAATGAAAGTAGCGTTCATGCATACGTACGGCTTACCGTCTCCATGAACGGTGCTTTTCATTTCTTATCCCCAAATGTAATGTACTATTAAAAGTACATGTATATAATGGATATATATAATTAATGATACATCTAAATGAATAATATAATTCTGTAATTAAAATATACATACCTCTCATTTAGTTTTAATTACATTAATATGGCAAAGAAATTAAAGTAGTGTTCATGTGTACGTACGGCTTACCGTCTCCATGAACGGTGCATTTCATTTCTTACCTATAAATTATTATGTAATATTATAAATACATGAATATGATGAATATATATGATATATATGTTATCCAAATCATTAATATCATTCTGGATATAACGAACCTTTGACCAAATTAACAACATGTAAGTGTAAGAAGTCTATTTTTGACTTAAGAACCAAATACCGACAAAATGAACATTATTAACTTAAATGATTACATGATGTTTATAACATGGTATAAAAGGAATAATGAACTATAAAAACAGGTTTTTAATAAAGTGGAAATTAACTCAAGTTTATTATTCTGGACGTTAAAGAACGATCGAGTCAATTTGGACTTGAGGTAAGGGATCCTACTCCTCTCTTTTCTTTCTTAAGTACACTCTTTTATGTAATTCCTTCTAAGCTCATCTTTCTTGTGATTGGGATGTTATTTTATATTACTTTTACTCTAACTTTTATGTTCATATGACGAGAGACCCAATTCTCTCTCATCAATCCATTTTGGATGTTTTGAGTGGCGCCGTTAGGTTGCCGAATTTTCGTAAGAGATCTAACCTCTCTCTTTCTAAGTACTCTCCTTTATGTCACTTCTTTTAAGCTCCTTTTTTTATAATGGGGGATGTTCTTTTATATTCCTCTTTCTGTACATTTTATTGTAATGTGATGAGATACCCTATTTGATCTCATCAATCCATTTTTGGAAGTTTTAAGTGGCGCCGTTAGGCTGTCGAGTTTTCGTAAGGGATTTTTCATCACACTTTTATTCCCGTGAGATTTATGCTACATTTGCCACAATTTCCTTTGAGTGGTTTATGTACTGCCCAATATTACACTCCTTTTGTAATATAATTCCATTTATGGGTATTTACATATTCATTGTATGAAACTTCTTCAATGGGGTGTACTTTTCGAAAGTTACCCAAGTCGGTAAGGGAACCTTTCACCCTCCTCTTTTTAAAAGACTTCGTTTGTTATGTCTTTTAATTCACATACCATTATGTTGGGATATGTTCTTCTATATCCTGATTAATGTAAATTTTATGTCCAAGTGATGAGATCCCCTTTTTATCTCTCATCAACTCATTTTATGAATTTTTGAAGTGACGTCGTTAGGCTGTCAAATTTTTGCAAGGGAACTTCTTAGCCCAAATTTGATTCTTTGGGATAAACTTGTACTCCTTGAATATGTTGTTATATGAATATGTGTGAATAACCTCTGATTGTTTTACACTTATTATCCACTTATATTTGGTGTATTCGTTTGTCACACATAATTATGTGATTGATTTATTCTTAAACCAAGGATACCGTCTTTGTAAGGGACTTCGTCTCAATCTCCATTCATTGAGGCATATTTTGTTTTATACACAACCGTCTTTTATACGGTGTATAAACCCCTTTGACTTTTACGTTTCTTCAAAAGGAATCTTTTTTCTATGAAGCATTTTACTAAACGACAAAAAGTAATGTTTCTTTTACGTACGTGGTGAAAACGACCTTTTCCGCCGCTGCGAGTATTTTTTGACTTTGGCTTCCTCAACAAGCCATAATGTTTTTAAAATAAAATAAATGCCATATACCTTTTTTTGTATTTCTGTATTGAAAATGTTTTTGATAATGGATTATATTATGTCAATATATTTAAATTCTATATTGTGATTGAAATTTGGAAATGTTATCATTCCTTTATGTTGGTTTTATGTGTTATGATTTTATAATGGTACTTGGACATTATGACGGGTGGTGCCGTGAATACGAGGACGGGTGGTTACGTTATAACCTCCAATGCATTGGGTATGGATGTAAAGACCCGTAAAATTCAAGGAACATTTTTTCTTAATTTTCTTTAGAATTTTACAAGAGCGCGGTTTCAGACGGCACCTGATTCCGAGGCCCGGAGTGCCCGGAATTAATTTCCGAAGTTTGGCTCGGGTACGTTCAGTGAACGAACGAGCGGGATTTTCCTAACTTTTGATCCGGTGCTCGGAATTGAAATCCGAGGGCACCGATGAACTTGCAGCGCCGATATTCGCTTAAAGAGACCTTTTCGGGAGTTGCGTTTGTTTCGGGTTAAAAGTTAGTTTTTGGGAGATTTATAAAAAAGTTGAATAAAAAGTGTGAATTCTTTTTATTTTATTTTTTTGTAAGTTAAGTCCTACCAAAGGGAGTTGGGAGTGGGACCCACATCCACTTAACCTCCCTTGGAAGGATTAAGTGAAGTGGGGTCCACACGAACCCCAACTCCTCAAATTCTCTCAAAACCTCCCCTTTAACTCGTTTCATTTAATGTTGTCAACTTGAGTTACTTAATTAATTAAGGGAGTTAAACCCTTTTTGAATTTCAAACCTTTGAAATTCTTGTGGTTAAGTTATGTAATAATATAAGTTAAAGCTTATATTATTCTAGGGGATTCTTTTACCACCTTGGGAGGATTTCTTGAGAGCTTTGGAATCTTTTCTTCTTCTTCTTCAACTTGACGAAGAACGCGAAGAACGTCGTTCTTCAACGAAGAACTTCTTCGCCGAAGAACACGGTCTTCCCGCGACGCCATATCCGCGACGTGACGTACTTCTTCCGCATCATCTTTTCCGCGACGAACGCCATCGACAACGACTCTTCCTCCGACGTCAAAGGAATCGACACCGATATTTCACGACTACGTCAACGTGCGACTATCGAGGTAGAGGTTCTTGAGTTCGTTGTTCTCTTTATAATTTGACTTTCCTCAAGACTTGACGTAGAACGCTCATGTTCCGACGAAGAACGCCGCTCCGCTCTTCTTCGTCTTCGGTGTCAACGAGAGAGAACACCGCACCTTCCTCGGACAACCTTCGTCGGCGTACAAGGATTCGCCAACGACGTGCCTCTTCGGACGCGTCTCTTCGTCAACGGAATTGACGAACGACTACCGCGACGCCCGATCTCCGCGACGTCGACTTTCGCGGACATAGTCGAATCTTCAAATCTTAAACCCGAGGAAGGGGATGTTGTTTAATATTTAATTATCTCATTCTTGCTCGTGGTTCGTATGACTAACGTGAGGATGTTGTTTATTTAAAGTTGCTTTATTAATTTAACGTGAGGGGGGCCGGACCGTACGAACACGGCCGAACCCCCTCCAACATTCTTGTTTGTTTTTGCGGAAGAAAGCAAGTGGCGTGGTGCCGTCGCACCACGCGGTTGATCGTGCATATATTTTACGTGGCGCCGTCGCGCCACGACGAGGAAAAATCTTCAAGAACGCGACGCCGTCGCGCCGCGTTGAAAGAAATCATGGCACGGCGAAAGGGGCGCGGTGCCGTCGCACCGCGCCGGACGACGAACACCGCGGCCGGTTTCGGGCCGCGGCAGAACGAGGAGACCGCGGCCGGTTCCGGGCCGCGGCGGAAGAGCAGACCGGCGGTCGGGCCGCCGGCGTCGGAAGCCGAAGAGGGGACCGGATTTTTCCGGTCCCGTTGGAGAAAACCGGCCGGCCAGCTGGCCGGCCGGATGCCAATAAACCGGGGGAATTAATCCCCCGGCCACTTCATGAAACCCCCTCTTAAAGAGGGGGCGGTTATCTTGTGGGGGGCAAAGCCCCCCCGTTTCTGCCAATCAAAGCCCCCCACTTGAGGGGGGGCGGTTCTTGAGGGAAGGGGGCAGCCAGCCCCCTTGGTTCGGCGCCAGCAGGCCCCCCCACGTGAGGGGGGGGGGGGCTTCTTTAAAAAAAAAAGGGGCGCGGACCTTGTGCCGCGCCGCCCCTCCAAAAACCGCGGGGCTTAGCCCCCGCGTGCGCAGCCTCGCCGCGGCCCGCCGCCGCCGCCGCCCGCCGCCGCCCGCCGCCGCACCGCCGCCGCCCGCCGCCGCCGGCCGCCGCGCCGCCCAGGGGGGGGGGGGGGGGTCGGGCCGGGTCGGCCCGGACCCGGACCCCCCGTTTCGAACCAGATTTGGGTTTTGGCCCATAACTTGAGCCTCAGACCTCCGATCGACGAACCGTCAGCGGCAACGCGATCCTTGGATCGAGACGGTCGTTTCGGTATATCGCACTCAAGGTTTCGGATTACTTTGAGTTCGGCCGGGTTGGTTCGTTCACGAAACCAACCGGGCCTTCGGAGCAGAAACGCTCATATCTTGAGCCACGAACGTCCGATTGACGCGCCGTCAGTCGCGTTGCGTTCCACTTAGTGAGACAGATCTTTTGGCATACTCCGCCCGAGGTTTGGACGTAGGTGGAGTACGGTCGGGTTGGTTTTGCCTTAAAAACCAACCGGGCCCCGGAGACGAAAATGCCAATAACTCACAGACCGGGCGTCCGATTGACGCGCCGTCTGTTTCGTTGACTTCCTCTTGATGAGACGGAACTTTTGACATACTCCGCCCGAGTTTTGGATACAGTCGGAGTATGGCCGGGTTGGATTGTACCCGAAACCCAACCGGGCCCCTGGAACGGAAAAGCTGATATCTTACAGACAGGACGTCCGCTTGACGAGCCGTCAGCAGCGTTGGTGGTTACGTTGAGTAACGGTCCCTTTGAGTATACCCTATAGGAGTTCGGGGTACAGTTGAGATACGGCCGGGATTGGTTTCGCTCTCGAAGCCAACCGGGCCCCTGGGACGAAAAGGCTAATAACTCACAGACCGGGCGTCCGATCGACGCGCCGTCTGTTGCGTTGAGACCCCTGTGACGAGACGGACTTTTGAGACACTTCTTTGTGGGACTTTGAGATACTTGGAGTATCGACCTGTAGCTCGTGGAGCGGACCCTCCCAGTGACGAGCGTGCGATGTACGGAGACCGTGTAGCTGGCTGAGACCTGACGACTGCTTGACCGACTCGACTTGGAGTGAGTCGACTAGCCCAGTGGACGGAGCACTACTTTCTGAGGTGCAGACCCATGGCGGACGGAGCACTACCTGTGTGACAGTGCAGACCCGTGGTGCTCGTCCGAAGAGTACCTCAGCAGGCTACTATGGGGTGTGCACTACGGAGTTTGGGTGACATACCTCGGCGGGAAGCACTACTGTGTTTGGGTGGCTGGCCCGCAGTACTCGACAAGAGGAGTACTTCAGCAGTCTTAGGTTAGTGAGCAGTACCTCGGAGTCGTGACAGGACCACTGTACACTCTAGAGACGGAGCTCTTCAGCAGTTACGGTTTCGATAATGAAAATCCTGGTTTGAGCTGAGACTTTTGACCTTGTGTTTACTTCATGATTGAGATGGGTCACTTGCTAACTTTGGTATATGTATGGGCATATACCTGGGTTGTGGTTATCCGTTGATCTCATGATCCTTGTGTTTCCTCATGACTGAGATGGGTTACTTGATAACTTAGGTATATGTATGAGCATATACCTAAGTAGAGTTTATCTGTTGAGATCTTCTTGTGTTTATCCTTGTTGGTTTTAGTGAGACCTTGAGGGTCTCGGGGTCCCTACTGAGTAACGTTATACTCACCCCTGCACGGGCTATGCCCGCACCTCGTTGTGTTGGTTGCAGACGACGGACAGTGCTGACAGAAGCCGAAGGTTCGAGGACTGGACGGTACCTGGAGGTGGACTATACGACGAGGTGGTACCCGGAGGTGGACCACTGGGCGGGACATACTCGGAGCGGACGGCGGGACCCGAGGAGCAGAGGAGCTATCTGTAACCACCCATCAGGTGGGATTTCCAGTGGACATCTCAGCGTAGCAGCTTTACTTTTCAGTCGCTGTTTTCCCTTTCGAGTTGTACTTTACAGTTGGGCTTGTATTTCCATCCCCTTTTTACTTTTCAGCTCTTCTTTTTGTACTTAGTGTTTTACTTCCGCTTGTACTCTGTGGTGTTTGTTTTCTTTTATAAAGGCAATGCCTTCCCAGTTATCGAGATTTTACGCCTTGGTGCTAGTCGCCAGCCCCTGGCCTATGGAAGGTGGGCTTGGGGTAGTCACGGCACGGACCCCGAGGGCGGGTCGTGACAAATTGGTATCAAAGGGGTCGATTCTACCGCAGACTCTGATCTTTCTTTCTGTGAAGCAATAGTGTTAAGGGTACCGAGTGTGGTTTTCAGTTCAGGGAGTCCAGTGTTGGTGCGGGCGGCCGACGTATCCATACACCAGAACCCTGACAACTGATTTCCGACTTTGTGCATGAAAACACTGATTGCGTGTGTGTTTTCAAAGGTTTTTCCCCTTAAAACAGCTCAAACCAGGTCAGCTCACCAGGTATAATCGTTTGATCGTGTTACGTTGTTTCTTTCAGGATGTCTTTTCTCAGACGACCAGCTAGAGCCCGGAGGGATGAGCGTGCTGACAGTCTGTCGAGCGACGAGGCTTCGGTACAGGGCCCTCTTGCAGTTGAGGCACCAGCGGAGGCACCAGCGGTACTACCATACGTTGGGCCACCGATGCCACCAGCCCCAGCAGTAGGCGATGCACGACGCTTGAGCGCGCTGCACGAGTTCCAGCGCCAGAGGCCACCCTGGTTCCGGGGAGAGACGGACCCGCAGGCGGCTGAGGTTTGGCTGGAGGCTGTGGTGAGAGTCTTCAGGCTAGTGGGGACGCCGGCAGACTTCATGGTGATCTTTGCTACCAGCCTCCTTCAGGCAGCAGCAGGTAGGTGGTGGATCCACTTGTTTCAGTTTTGCGATGAGATGAACTTCGCATGGGAAGACTTCGAGACCTTCTTCAGGGTGGAGTTTGTGCCAGTATCTCTACACCCCGAGCGTGTACAGGAGATTCTGCCTTTTCCGCGTGTTTTTCGATCAGAAGCCGAGTCATCTGTGGGAAGTAGACAGATGATGCAGAGGTCCAGGAGGACCAGACCAGCAGTTGGGCGATCTCGGGTTTTAGGACCAGTGGTGCAGGGCACCCGGAGTGGGAACAGAGCTAGCCGTGCAAGGAGCAGGTTGTGTTACTTATGCCGCGGAAAGGGTCAGCTGGCACGTGACTGTCCGACTTCTCGATCCGCAGGCTTGGAGGGAGCCACCGAGGTTGAGGCAGCGACAAATGCTTGAGCAACAGTAAAGCAGGTGGACAGGAGCGGAACTAGTGGATACGTCTTTTGTACTTCTAGTTCCATGTTGATGTTGCTTTTGTGTAGCGTCTTGTAATATGAGCTGCAATAATAAAAGACGCATACTTTGTAATGTTTTCATTCCTGTCCTATTTTGTGATGTTACTAAGAGGTTCCAGTTGACTGTTGACTTGACCCTCACTTGTGAGACATCTACTGGAAGAGACCAGTTACCACACACTGATGCCGACAGTGTGACTCAACCCTTGGAGGCGAGAGTAACGGTTGGATCTCTTAGTAGTAGCGTCGAGGCCTTACGACGTCATCCTTGGTATGGATTAATATCATCCATGTTAGGATTTACTGTTTTAGGCAAAGAATGTGGTTCATCCAGGGGATGAGACCAGGTTTCTCTTATCGGCAAAGAAGAAATCTCGCAGCTCTTGTGGGACCAGAGATGGTCTGGGCCACGTCAGAGGAGGTCCATGTCATCCAGGAGCGGATGAGGACAGCACAGAGCCGGCAGAAGACATTCGCTGACAGGAGGCGGAGGCCACTAGAGTTCGAGAATGGTGACCACGTCTTCTTGCGGGTCTCACCTCGACGTGGTATTCGGAGATTTGGCCGAGGCGACAAGTTATCTCCGCGCTTCACCGGACCCTTCCAGGTCCTCAGCAGGGTTGGTGAGGTGGCTTATCGCCTGGCTCTACCACCTCAGATACACCGGGTGCATGACGTCTTCCACGTGTCTCAACTAAGGAGATACGTGCACGACCCGACGCACATCTTTGACCATGGGGAGCTTGACGTTGACGATGGGGAGACTTTTACGGAGGTCCCGGTGGAGATAGAGGATCGACAGGAGCGGGTCCTACATGGGCGATCGATTCCTCTTGTGCGCAACAGATGGCGGCACGGGAATCTCCAGGAGAGCACATGGGAGCGGGAGGCTCAGATGCGTGCTCAGTACCCTCTTTTGTTTCCCTAGTTATTGATGTAGCTTTACGGGGACGTAAAGCCCTGAGGTGGGAGTAATGTAAAGACCCGTAAAATTCAAGGAAAATTTTTTCTTAATTTTCTTTAGAATTTTACAAGAGCGCGGTTTCAGACGGCACCTGATTCCGAGGCCCGGAGTGCCCGGAATTAATTTCCGAAGTTTGGCTCGGGTACGTTCAGTGAACGAACGAGCGGGATTTTCCTAACTTTTGATCCGGTGCTCGGAATTGAAATCTGAGGGCACCGATGAACTCGCAGCGCCGATATTCGCTTAAAGAGACCTTTTCGGGAGTTGCGTTTGTTTCGGGTTAAAAGTTAGTTTTTGGGAGATTTATAAAAAAGTTGAATAAAAAGTGTGAATTCTTTTTATTTTATTTTTTTGTAAGTTAAGTCCTACCAAAGGGAGTTGGGAGTGGGACCCACATCCACTTAACCTCCCTTGGAAGGATTAAGTGAAGTGGGGTCCACACGAACCCCAACTCCTCAAATTCTCTCAAAACCTCCCCTTTAACTCGTTTCATTTAATGTTGTCAACTTGAGTTACTTAATTAATTAAAGGAGTTAAACCCTTTTTGAATTTCAAACCTTTGAAATTCTTGTGGTTAAGTTATGTAATAATATAAGTTAAAGCTTATATTATTCTAGGGGATTCTTTTACCACCTTGGGAGGATTTCTTTAGAGATTTGGAAGCTTTTCTTCTTCTTCTTCAACTTGACGAAGAACACGAAGAACGTCGTTCTTCAACGAAGAACTTCTTCGCCGAAGAACACGGTCTTCCCGCGACGCCATATCCGCGACGTGACGTACTTATTCCGCATCATCTTTTCCGCGACGAACGCCATCGACAACGACTCTTCCTCCGACGTCAAAGGAATCGACACCGATATTTCACGACTACGTCAACGTGCGACTATCGAGGTAGAGGTTCTTGAGTTCGTTGTTCTCTTTATAATTTGACTTTCCTCAAGACTTGACGTAGAACGCTCAAGTTCCGACGAAGAACGCCGCTCCGCTCCTCTTCGTCTTCGGTGTCAACGAGAGAGAACACCGCACCTTCCTCGGACAACCTTCGTCGGCGTACAAGGATTCACCAACGACGTGCCTCTTCGGACGCGTCTCTTCGTCAACGGAATTGACGAACGACTACCGCGACGCCCGATCTCCGCGACGTCGACTTCCGCGGACATAGTCGAATCTTCGAATCTTAAACCCGAGGTAGGGGATGTTGTTTAATATTTAATTATCTCATTCTTGCTCGTGGTTCGTATGACTAACGTGAGGATGTTGTTTATTTAAAGTTGCGTTATTAATTTAACGTGAGGGGGGCCGGACCGTACGAACACGGCCGAACCCCCTCCAACGTTCTTGTTTGTTTTTGCGGAAGAAAGCAAGTGGCGTGGTGCCGTCGCACCACGCGGTTGATCGTGCATATATTTTACGTGGCGCCGTCGCGCCACGACGAGGAAAAATCTTGAAGAACGCGACGCCGTCGCGCCGCGTTGAAAGAAATCATGGCACGGCGAAAGGGGCGCGGTGTCGTCGCACCGCGCCGGACGACGAACACCGCGGCCGGTTCCGGGCCGCGGCAGAACGAGGAGACCGCGGCCGGTTCCGGGCCGCGGCGGAAGAGCAGACCGGCGGCCGGGCCGCCGGCGTCGGAAGCCGAAGAGGGGACCGGATTTTTCCGGTCCCGTTGGAGAAAACCGGCCGGCCAGCTGGCCGGCCGGATGCCAATAAACCGGGGGAATTAATCCCCCGGCCACTTCATGAAACCCCCTCTTAAAGAGGGGGCGGTTATCTTGTGGGGGGCAAAGCCCCCCCGTTTCTTCCAATCAAAGCCCCCCACTTGAGGGGGGCGGTTCTTGAGGGAAGGGGGCAGCCATCCCCCTTGGTTCGGCGCCAGCAGGCCCCACCACGTGAGGGGGGGGGGGCTTCTTTAAAAAAAAGGGGCGCGGCCCTTGTGCCGCGCCGCCCCTCCAAAAACCGCGGGGCTTAGCCCCCGCGTGCGCAGCCTCGCCGCGGCTCGCCGCCGCCGCCGCCCGCCGCCGCCGCCCGCCGCACCTCCGCCGGCCGCCGCCGCCGGCCGCCGCACCGCCGCCGCCAGCCGCCGCCGGCCGCCGCACCACCGCCGCCCGCCGCCGCCCGCCGCCGCCGCCGCCCAGGGGGGGTCGGGCCGGGTCGGCCCGGACCCGGACCCCCCGTTTCGAACCAGATTTGGTTTTTGGCCCATAACTTGAGCCTCGGACCTCCGATCGACAAACCGTCAGCGGCAACGCGATCCTTGGATCGAGACGGTCGTTTCGGTATATCGCACTCAAGGTTTCGGATTACTTTGAGTTCGGCCGGGTTGGTTCGTTCACGAAACCAACCGGGCCTTCGGAGCGGAAACGCTCATATCTTGAGCCACGAACGTCCGATTGACGCGCCGTCAGTCGCGTTGCATTCCACTTAGTGAGACGGATCTTTTGGCATACTCCGCCCGAGGTTTGGACGTAGGTGTAGTACGGTCGGGTTGGTTTTGCCTTAAAAACCAACCGGGCCCCGGAGACGAAAATGCCAATAACTCACAGACCGGGCGTCCGATTGACGCGCCGTCTGTTTCGTTGACTTCCTCTTGATGAGACGGAACTTTTGACATACTCCGCCCGAGTTTTGGATACAGTCGGAGTATGGCCGGGTTGGATTGTACCCGAAACCCAACCGGGCCCCTGGAACGGAAAAGCTGATATCTTACAGACAGGACGTCCGCTTGACGAGCCGTCAGCAGCGTTGGTGGTTACGTTGAGTAACGGTCCCTTTGAGTATACCCTATAGGAGTTCGGGGTACAGTTGAGATACGGCTGGGATTGGTTTCGCTCTCGAAGCCAACCGGGCCCCTGGGATGAAAAGGCTAATAACTCACAGACCGGGCGTCCGATCGACGCGCCGTCTGTTGCGTTGAGACCCCTGTGATGAGACGGACTTTTGAGACACTTCTTCGTGGGACTTTGAGATACTTGGAGTATCGACCTGTAGCTCGTGGAGCGGACCCTCCCAGTGACGAGCGTGCGATGTACGGAGACCGTGTAGCTGGCTGAGACCTGACGACTGCTTGACCGACTCGACTTGGAGTGAGTCGACTAGCCCAGTGGACGGAGCACTACTTTCTGAGGTGCAGACCCATGGCGGACGGAGCACTACCTGTGTGACAGTGCAGACCCGCGGTGCTCGTCCGGAGAGTACCTCAGCAGGCTACTAGGGGGTGTGCACTACGGAGTTTGGGTGACATACCTCGGCGGGAAGCACTACTGTGTTTGGGTGGCTGGCCCGCAGTACTCGACAGGAGGAGTACTTCAGCAGTCTTAGGTTAGTGAGCAGTACCTCGGAGTCGTGACAGGACCACTGTACACTCTAGAGACGGAGCTCTTCAGCAGTTACGGTTTCGATAATGAAAATCCTGGTTTGAGCTGAGACTTTTGACCTTGTGTTTACTTCATGATTGAGATGGGTCACTTGCTAACTTTGGTATATTTATGGGCATATACCTGGGTTGTGGTTATCCGTTGATCTCATGATCCTTGTGTTTCCTCATGACTGAGATGGGTTACTTGATAACTTAGGAATATGTATGAGCATATACCTAAGTAGAGTTTATCTGTTGAGATCTTCTTGTGTTTATCCTTGTTGGTTTTAGTGAGACCTTGAGGGTCTCGGGGTCCCTACTGAGTAACGTTATACTCACCCCTGCACGGGCTATGCCCGCACCTCGTTGTGTTGGTTGCAGACGACGGACAGTGCTGACAGAAGCCGAAGGTTCGAGGACTGTACGGCACCTGGAGGTGGACTATACGACGAGGCGGTACCCGGAGGTGGACCACTGGGCGGGACATACTCGGAGCGGACGGCGGGACCCGAGGAGCAGAGGAGCTATCTGTAACCACCCATCAGGTGGGATTTCCAGTGGACATCTCAGCGTAGCAGCTTTACTTTTCAGTCGCTGTTTTCCCTTTCGAGTTGTACTTTACAGTTGGGCTTGTATTTCCGGCCCCTTTTTACTTTTCAGCTCTTCTTTTTGTACTTAGTGTTTTACTTCCGCTTGTACTCTGTGGTGTTTGTTTTCTTTTATAAAAGCAATGCCTTCCCAGTTATCGAGATTTTACGCCTTGGTGCTAGTCGCCAGCCCCTGGCCTATGGAAGGCGGGCTTGGGGTAGTCACGGCACGGACCTCGAGGGCGGGTCGTGACAATGGAAGTCGGCCATATGGCTATTCCATTAAGTATGTATGGAAATTGGTCGTATGGCTATTCCATTAAGTGATATGTGTGGGATTCGACCGTATGGTTATTCCACTTAAGTATGTTTTTGTCACAAGTTACCTTTATATATGTTATGTGTTCTTTATATGGGGTTTATGGTAATACATTGGTTACAAAAAGGTAAGTAATGAAATTTTATTCAGTGAAGAGTTTTTACTACTTCATAAAGGTGAAAAGTATTGCTTTGATAAAGTATACATGGTTTACTTTTTGTTTTGATAAACTAACTGTTTTTATTCTTTGTGTATCCCTTACTGAGTTTTTATCCTCATCCCAAGTTTTTGAAATGTTTTTCACAGGACTTAGCATGGAATAGGGTCAAGGATGGGATCAAGGGAAAGTCATGCTACCTAAAACATGAAACTAGACATGTTTCTTTTTAAGAGTTTTTATTTTATGCAAATTTAGTAGAAGAGACTACATTGTAATCTTTTGAGATGTAATAGTTATGTCCTAATTCTCTAAAACTCTAAACCTAAAAAGATCCTCAATGTGAATTATTCATTTAATTCAATTTTAAGTAAGGTTTAAGGATGGGGCCTTATATTTATCATTGGTGAGATTTTAGAAAACAAAAATTCCGGAACCACAATCAAGATGGCCCTTTTTAGGTGGGGTAAGAGAGTTTATGTTATTCCCCATCGTGTTGGACTAAGTTGGGTGATCATTCCTTTTTATCACTAAGTCTCATCATAGAGATGATAAAGAATGAAAAATTGATTCAATTGTTGTAAGTGACATATCAGAGTCACAATAAATCATATGTTAATCCCCATTATCACTTGTTGGAGTTTTTATTAGTGAGGAGGTGTTTATATAGGTATTTTTTTAGCTGGGCCTCATCACGTTGGTTATCATGGGAACTAAAATCATGGTAAATCATTCCATTTCATATTATGAGGTACCATGAGAATGTATCCTATCAATTATAATTTACACCACGGATGAAATCTATTGATTATGTTTTCCATGTATCCTTCTTAAATATGTATTGTCTAGACCCATATCTTGTGATAGGGTTGTAGGATTTTGTGGTAAAGCCTGCAAATTAAAATGTTCAATAGTTTTTTTGAATCCTGAACTATCAGAACATGGGTAACCATGGTAAATCAATTATCTAGGTCTATATTCATTGTTAAAATGGTGACTTTATCAATGATATTTGATAATGGGAATATTTTTTGAGGGATAATGTTCCCCATCTATTTTATAATGAGGAATATTGAGGATTTTTTAGCGTAGAAATTGACATGATAAAAAGAATTATGACACCCACTGGGTCAATGGTATATAATATTTTGAGTCTTATCTATTTATTTTTTTTCATTTAATTTTATTGGATTTTTGATGTTATAAATGATAGTTTTTAGAGAAACAATCAATGGATCAAGGTTATCACATGGTTAGGAGTAACCATTTGAGGGGAGTGTTTAGGGGGCAGTGTAGTTTAGTTTTTGTATAGTAGTTTCTTGTTGTACCATAGTTTTTAGGAACCAAGGAGATTTGTTTTGGGTAGATAATGACTCCTCCGTGGTCAGATAATGGTTTCCTATATGTGTATAAATACCATTTATCACTAACTATCTCATTAACAATTAGTGTTTTACTATATTCCCCTAGATGTATTTTACCAAAATCTACTCTCCATTCCCATCATTCATGTGGGAATCCCCCAACTAGGCTTGGATATGTTATTCATTAATTAAATTGTTTATTTATACTTATATCTTGAGGATTTTTCTTGAGATGAGAATGTTTCATCTTGATTTCATCATCGTCTACCGTTTTTCATCCATTGATATTCTACTTTAATTAATTTATGAATCCCTAAAATTACATATAACTAAATATATAGTTATAAATAGTAGATTTATATTGTTCATTGATGGCTAATGATGAATCCTTTTACTCAATTCTTGTACTTCTCATAAATAGAAATTAATTTTGATTTGGTTTCAAGGTAGGTGTTTCTACATATGTTTGTTTCTACATTGATCACCTTTTATTATAGATTTATTTTGGTTTTGTTTATCAAATTACATTTAAATTGAATTATTATTGTTGGATTATCCATGGTTTTTATTATTTGTTAAATACGATTGTAATGTAATGGTTTAAATTGGATTATAAAAAGGTATTTTTGGAATTAATGAAATGTGTTTGATAAATTCCTCAATGAGAATATGTTATTTCAAATGAAATTAAATAGGTGGATTTTAATGAAAAAATACCTTATGATTAGTGTATGAATATTATAGTCTTATGTTGTTTGTAAAATTAAATCTTTAAATGTCTTATATGATATGGAAATATTTGGCACATGAGAGACCTTGCGATTATGAGTGACATAGGTGGTTGAAATCATATCCTATTTCATGGAATAGTTGGGGAGTTTTAACCAAGTGATAAAGGGAGCTCATTGAAGATTGTTACACATGTGGACTAAGAAATCCATTGAAATGTAAGTTTCCCATTATGATCAAGAGGACCCATGGAAGTATGTAGGGCCTAGAGATGACCTAGAGAGACTCCAAACATGTTGTAACCTCTTATCCAGCTGGCTAACTATGTATTAAACTAATTCCAAATTGATCCAATGATTTTTAATGCTTGTTCCTTTTTTTCTAGATATATCTTATTCTTTATAAATATTTCCCCCTTTTTTGAATATAGAATTTTGTTTATGAATATGATATGAATATTCCTTGTTTGGATGAGTTTTGAATGTTTATTTCATGGGGCGTGACTTATTTTTTACTGAGCCTTTCTTATTCAATTTTTTGAAACATCATTTATTTTGAAAAATTACACATAAATTCTTAATGAAATTTTTATAAAGTAAAAATGTTTTAAATTTGGTTTTAGAACTAGTGTTAATGGTTTTCACAGAGGATAAACTTATGTAAATTCATGGTGGTATCCTAGTGGTATTTTTCCTCACACCCTTAGTATGAATTTGTTCATACGTGAGATTTATTTTATAGAACATAGGTAAAGCTAAGAGAACCAGGTTATTTAGTGGATCTTCTTGATGTTTGACATCCCTAGTTTTTTTGATAGTGGAGATGATGGTCTAATGGAGTTTATCTCATGTGGATAATTTTTTTTTTCTATTTTGGATTGATTGGGATATTAGGTGTCTTCCCCTTTATCCTTATTCCCATTTTGAGAACTTTTTTTTGTTTACCTATATATATCATGTGTATATTATTTTTTAAAATTATGATGTGATAATGCTTATGGTATCCATTTTTAGTCATCATTTTATACACATTGTTTAGATATTTATAAATGGTTTGTTGTTTGTTGGGGAGGATTTACAACTCATGGTTGTTTCATGACATATTTCTATATTAAAAATATTAACTCATGGTTAATTATAATGCCTTGTGACTTGTCTCTAGACTATGGAGACCAGTAATGTGCTTCGGGCCTTATGGAAGAATACTCTTATTGTTGGGTTGGGTCAAAAGACCAGTTTGTTACAATAATACTTCCCAAAGATTCACACTCATTTTCACTATTAGCGCATTAATTTTACAAGATTCTATGAATTATCACAAATAAAATCAGAAAAAACTTCTGGAAAACAACAAAAAAATAACTTCGGCATTTCTAATTAAGTATAACATCCATATTATTCAATAAATCTTAAGTATTTATAAATATAAAACATTAATGGGAAAATATCATCTTCTAACCACCTATTTCTATTTTATAAATTTCACAATGATTATCACATATCTTTTACATGGTTTTTTTCATTTATATTAGTTTAAATACATTCATAGTAATGAAGGATATAACAATCTGAATAGCAAATCAAAATTATGTGTGTTTAAATTAGATACACAAAACTTATATATTAAAACATTAAATGATACAATATTTACTATTTAATCACCCAGGATTATTGAACAAAGTTCTTCCCTAATTCTTATTGATATTATTTATTCAAAACTACTAAAAAATCATTCTTTATTGCATTAAAAAAACTCATGTTCATTCATCCATGAAAAAATTTAACCTTATATGACTTTTTAAATATCTAATTTAGACTTAAATATCATATATATTTCTATACATTACCAAAAATTTAGTTGAGACTATAAGAACTCTTACGTATCATTAAGAAAAATCATATATTAGCAGTCGATCATCTTAGATAATATTATATATAATAATAATAATAATAAATCATATATATTCCGTTGAATCTACAAGTAAATATTTCATAAAAATATTCAATATTCCCACATTCCTCAAAAATAATCATCTATAGTTATTAATACTTATCTCTAAACTCAAAAATAAACCAACTCCTTAAGAATATCTATATGATTTCCAAAAAATATCTCTTTTTTAATAAAAATTATTTCATATAAGTATTAATCTTGAAAAAAAAATCACATAAAAAACCGTTGATATAATGGTTCCAACATTCTCCACCTTTAAATTTTGTTGTCAATATCCTTTCTATTCCTCCATAAGAAAAATAAAAGATCAGGCTCACCCTATAAACTTGAACTTACATTAATGTAATTATCCCCCTCATGTTGTTCATCAATTCATTTTATCTCCCTATGAAACTCAAAGTATAAATTTTTCCAATGTTGACACATAAATAAAAATATTTTTATGGTAAACTTGTATTAGTTTTTATGTCATAAAAGTCAAGGTATATCTATTATTATTTCTAATAAGACAGTATCCGAGTATGTATAAGAGAAAGAATAGAATATTCTGTTCAAACTCTATAATTTTTTTTTATTTATATCCTATTTCTATACTCATAAATCATCCTTAAATTTTTAAAATATTAATTTTTTATTTCATATACTCCCCTTGAAATATATCTACACCTTAAATATATAAACTAAAATCATAAAACATGAAACAATTAAATACTAATGGGGAAATGGTTACCTTCCAAATCTCTTCAAGTTGTGGTAGATCGTTAAACACTGGGGCTCATCCCATGTATTTCAGAAGATGGGTTTCTAGTGGTTTGGTAAATATATCGGCCACCTTATCACTAATGATAATAGATTATACTTTGATAAATACTTTATCAACACCTTCCCTTATTAAATGGAATCATATTTCAATATATTTTGATCATGAGTGTTGAACTCAATTTTAAGTGAGATCAATATCACTCTTCTTATCACACAAAATGACCATTTTTAGCTCAACATATTTACCATGGTTATCATGTTGTTGATTTATCCAAAAAAATTGTGTAAATGCCTTAATAAAATATATTTATTCATCTTTTATAGTAATTATAGATTCACATTCATATTTCTTTCTAAACCATCTTATAATACTTTATAAAATGTTAAATGATCCTTTCTTTATTGGATTTTTATCTAAAAATTATCCCCCCAATCAAAATCATTATAAGACATTAAATCATACATTTTTCTAGTTGAATAACAAAATCTATAGTCCACTATATCTTTTTTATATCTTAATCTTTTTACATAGCAATGATGTTATATTCTCAAGGATTACCTCAAAATAATATAGGTAATCATGTTGTGTATGAGATATCAAGTTTTGTAGCCATAAAATATAGAAAAATTAAAAAAAACACTTCTATAAAGCATCAAATCCACATTCTTTTCATCCCAACTTTTACCCGGTTTTTACAAACCATAACAGGTGTTGATTCTTACATTTCACCCTCTATGAAAAGTTTTACTAATATTTCATTAGTATACATTATCTTTGAGAAATAAATGTAATAACCATATTCAAAAATATACATTCATATAAAATTTATGAGTTATATAATCATAGAAATATCATATTATACTGTCATGAAATCAATAAACTATTTAGAAGAATGAATTTTGGTTCAACAAATATGATATCATCCAAATAGTCCAGACCCATAAATTATGGATCGCTTTTTATGTTCATATATATATTGTAATATAAACATAACCTTTTTAATTATTGTATCTTTATAAAAATATAATATCTAGAAAACCAATATCTCGGTGTCTTTTATCCTATAAGATCCATTTTTCATAAGACAATAATTTTACTCTTCATCAACTAATTGGAATCCATCAGGTTATTCTATATATCATTCGTCATGTAAAACACCATTTAAGAAATAAATATTTAAATCCTTTGGAAATAATTTATATCATTAATTAATTTTAATATATAATAATATACTAATTACCTCATGTATTGATAATGGATAAAAAGTCTCTTCTATATCAATTCCTTCAATTTGAGAAAAATCAATGTAAAATGATCTGGTTTTTTCCTCACTACTTTCCACTACTTATCAAGATTATTTTTAAATTCCTATTTTGTTTCAACCCCATAGTATCAATATTTTAAATCTATAAGATACCATGTATGATTCTTCTCAATTTTATATAATTCATTATCCATGGATTTTTTCTTTGATCCTATATTTTATTATGTACTAGAGTCTACATTAGATAATATAGAATTTCTTTCAACTTTATATATTATAATTATTTGAATAGGTTTTGTTTTTACATAAATTGTTTTCATTTATATATAAAATTTATTAATTTCTATGCATAAAAAATAGTTTTACCTTCCTTTTCCTCATCCTTTGATTCATCCCCATAATCCTCTCCATGTAAGTTATATATTTTATATTTAATTTCTTCTCATTATCACTATTTGGAATCAATTCTAACAACGTCTTGTATTAATTATTTATAGGTTAATTTTCAATTAATTTCACATAATTAATTTGCATAATTTTATTAATTCTCTTTTTTATAAATTTTTCAGATTTATTATTTATTGAATATCCCCAAAAAAATCCCATTATATACAACATCACCAAACTTTCCATGAATCCTGTCATTATTTTAAAGGGATCAATAGATGAAATACACTGTAATGTGTTTGATATTTATCTTAATCACATACCATAATTCATATGGAGTAAATTATTTTATATAAATAATATATATATATATTCAAAGAATACTAAAACCTATAAAGACTCTTTAAAATGATTTCTTACTAATAAAATTCAAATCAACAAGGTCGTTTCCACTATATTTAGTGTAAAAGTTTCCAATACACACCTCCTTTTTGTTATATAGTCCCATCCAATTAAATTACATGAGTTATTACATAGTTTGAAAGATAAATTTTAACTTAAATTATAGTGAATTTAGTTCCACTATCTATCCTCATAGTCTTCAATGACCATCTACCCTAATTTTTAGTAATCGTACTATACTTATTAATACAACACATTACCTATCTCTTTGAATGTATCAAAAAAATATTCAAAGTTTTTATGTATTTGGTTTCAATAACTATGATATATAAATTGGGAAATGTATATGTATAATTCATTTTTCACTAAGGATATACCAGAATAGGTTGAATGGTTCTGATGGACTAGAAAATTGATTTAATTATAAAGAGACAATTTGACTAAGGAAAGATTACAATTCATATGTCCAGATGTAGAGATAATGATGTTCAGATAAAGATATGTAGGTTATGAATAAGTAAATTAGATGATATTGAATAACTCAAAAATGATAAAGGTTTCTTGACAATGTGATTTATTCTATATTTGATAGAGTTTACAACATTTTTTAATTTGAGGAATATTTACAATAAACTTATGAATAAGGAAACATAGATGTTTTCAATATGGATTTATGGTAATTAATGTTATTACTATGTTTTGAAGAGAATACATGATGATGGTATTCATATTTATGTATGTGAAAAATAAGAGATACATTAGGATATAAAGTTGAACAATTCTATTTTTTTAGAAATTTAGTGAACTTTTTTCTAATATTTTAGACTTTCATCATTAATAAGGGTTTTTAGAATAATAATTTATATAATGGTTTATGTTAAACATCAGATGTGGTTTTAGAGATTAATATATTATATCACCATATTTGGATTATGCATATTGGATAACCTACTATACCCATTTTTTTGTGTGGTAAACCAAATACATTTGGAATGACCTACGATTCTATTTATGAATATAATGTCTTAATAATGATTTAGTAATGATAAATTCACCTTCATTTTTTAGAATAAGTGATTATGTTTAAAATGATAAAGGTGAAACCTAAGTGTGATATTGTGTATATGAAATGGAATCAAATAATGTAAGTACGCTTTCTCGTGAAAATTCTTTAACTTTAGGAGAAGGGCCTTGAAATAAAATGTTGCTTCATTATAATTATTTTTGAAAATATAAATATCCTTTTTGAAGCCTCTTTGGGTTATGGATCTATGATCGTTAACTTTCTCCAAACCATGTTATCAATCAATCTCCATTATAAATTGATAGTTAGATGTGTCTTGAATGTCTATGTTTTCAAATGAAAACTATGTCCTCCTATATGGAAACATATTTATGAGTTAATTTGTGAAGCCGTTATGTTTCTAACATTCCCTTTTCAAAGGAAGTTTTATTATTCATTTTTACAACATGGGTTTCCTTGAAATGAAGTTTCACATATTAAACCTATGATAACCCAGTTTAGTTAGTAGGGAAAATTCATTTTAAGGGTGTATAATGAATCACCCTTAGGTTTTGTGATTTTTTTTCAAATTTGTTTAATCTTTTCAATATTATACATTTTATTAAATTCTTAATAGAGCTTGTGTTATATGAAATCAATAAGTTTGGATTGTGTTCCCTACAACACCGATATAATATTTCACTACACAGAACACTTAGATTAGCTTTTGGTAAACACAACACTATTTTTGGATTCTATTACACACAATTATGACATTCTTAGATATATTAATTTATATTCAAG
Organism: Viscum album; assembly: GCA_963277665.1. Classification (NCBI taxonomy): domain Eukaryota; kingdom Viridiplantae; phylum Streptophyta; class Magnoliopsida; order Santalales; family Viscaceae; genus Viscum; species Viscum album. The sequence goes on along the minus strand of OY728139.1, from coordinate 678,658,191 downwards.
TCTATGTTTTACAGAATACAATATACTATTAATATTGTTATAAGAATATTATTATTTTTACCAGCTAGCCATCAGAATTGAAGATAGAAACAAGATTAACTAAATTTTGAAAATATAATTTACAAATTTATATAAAATTAATCCTTTTGTAATCCATTAGTTATGAATTCATGTAATAACTATTTTGAAATAGAGAAATTAATTTTCTAATAAAACTTTTATTTTCTCTGGAGAAACACAATTTTATCCCAATTAATCAAACAATGCACTTTTGATGAATGTTTTTAAAAACAATTATATATTATACATTCAATAAATTTTTTTTGACAGTCATGTAATATATTTGATAACTATTAGATGATATTAAATCCAACAATATGAGTAAAATTATGTATTTTTGTAAAAGGTAATTTTATCTGCATTAATTGGAGAACCATTTTTAGTTCAAATTAGTTTAAATTTTATGATTTTTTTTGAACAAATAAAATTCATTTATGAAAGGGGAATATCAAAATTTACTGTGGGTGAATTTTTGGTGTTATATGAGTTGTTAAATTTAATTATTAATAGTGAAAAATACTCAATTTTAATTGAAAATTGAATTTTCATCTAAATTAATTATATTTATAAATTATATTTATAAATAGTTTTAATGTTATTTTTGATTTTTTTTAAAAAATAAACCTAATTTAGGTCATTGGATAAAATTAAACATTTAAATTGGATATAACAACATTTGAAAATTTAAATCATTTTAACTTAAAAAAGGTTGTTGTGACATGTCAACGGGGTTAATTTTAAATTAATTTCTAAAAATTTTTTCTTATAATTTGGAAAAAATAATTCCTTATTTGGAATCATAATAATTTATAATTTATAATATTATTATGTTGTTTTTTTACCAAAATTATTAGTGAACATAATTAAAACTAATTACATTGATTAAGGTAAAAAAAATATTACTTAGTGGTAAAACATTAATTTAAGGAATCAATAACCTAGAAACACGACTAAAATCCATTAGATTGAAATATTTCGACCCATTACCCTATTTTTTGAAATGAAAAATTATTTTTGGCACATTATTTAAGGGGTACCTCTAAATAATGTTTACCTTTTTATATTTACAAGACTACCACTCCTCCTCCACATTAAAATGGAACTCACACCCTAGCTTATTCACACATATCATGCCATTTTGATCATCAATTACATACCCAAATAAGATACCAAAATACCCCATATAATCCTAGAATACTCAATTTGGACATATATCCACCCAATGAGGCCTTTTTGTGAAAACCAAAAGGAGTTTCCTGAAAAAGAGGTAACGTTTATAAACATGCATTTTTTTATTTTTCATCCTCCCATTCAATTATTCTCATTCAATTATTAGTTAATAATTTTATTATCCTTGATATAATTAGATTTTTTTTCAATTGTTCATCTTACACTCAAACAAATAACCATCAAATGTGATATGAAACCATTGTTTTCTTGTATAGAGGACTACCGCTACAGGAACTGATGTCTTTCGGTGTTCCCTTTCAACCATTAAATATTGGGAATAATGGTGAAATTTCAGTTTTTATATGATTTATATTATATTTATTTTGTATTTATGATTATATAGTTATTATATAAAAAATAACTTTTTGATTTCCACTTTTTGGTAATATGATAACATCATTTGTGTATGTGTGGACAACTGGCTCATGAATTTGAAATGATTCATTCACACATTACATGTAATGTGTCAATGATGGGTTTAGTGTAATTATTTGTAATATATGACATAATAATCATAGTTTAAAGATATTACACAAACCAATATGTATATATATATATCAGTTACTTTTCATACCTAAAAAATATGATAAGAAAATGGAAACAGTATTCATGTGTACGTATGGCCTACCATCTCCTTGAACGATGTTTTTAATTTATAATTTTGTATATTTTATATAATATTATAAGTAATTATACAATGAATATATATAATATTTTTACCAGGGTTTACATTCAGGAAATAATTAAATCATGATCTATGTAAGAGGACCAAGAATAAAAAGTCAAATCAGGTACAAAAAACAAAGTTGTTAATACCTGAAACATAAACTAAACATGGTATTTTTTGTTAAAAGGTAATATATGGTTATAATGAAATCATATATGGTATAATATATAGTAATGTGGTTCTTTTTTAGTTGTAAAATGATCTTATATTTATTATATAGGAGGGTTTTATGTGTATAAATAATGTTAAAACTTAAGGTAACACTTTTCTCGAATCACTTTTTTCACTATAAGATATAGGCTTCATTCATAAATTATTCCTATTGTGTCGTGTATATACTGAACTATGAAATTTTATATCATGAATTTTCTTTATTTAATGATATTAGAAGTTTTAATTGATGTTATTATTTCATTGTTATCGTGATTCAAAATTTCCCCAAGTAGTAAGGGGATTTCCAGTCTCACTTTAATTTCGATGATAAATCTTTAATATTCACCACTCATTTATATTTTGTTGTTTATATACTGAACATGAATGTTTAATATGATACATATAATTAAAATTAAGGTTATTTACATATTAATTTTATGTTATATATTTCATGGGGTTTTACAGATAAAATGTAACCAAATCAATATGGTAGTTTGGTCCCAATTTTCCGTCATTGAGACACAAGTTTTGTTTTGCACCTATATTCTATTATGAGGTGTATATAATACCATTTTACATGTTTTATAATTAATATAATTATTTTTATGATATTTTATGCTTCTTTTAATATCATTATCTTACCTGATAAATTTTACTCAATGTTATTACAGTGGTTAGAGTTTCTTGCAATAATATCATCATTTATTAGGATTGTTTAAGACTATGATTCCATTGATGAAATATTATGATCCATATATCAAGAATAGTAATGAAATTTATTATCCACTATTTATCTATGATATCTTCATGTGGTGGTACTATTTCCCCCTCTTTTGTACTTATGATAATTAATAATGTGTTTTTAAGAAAATATGAATTTGTCTCTCTCTTTGGTCGGAAATATATGTTCTTTAAAAACAATGTTATTCTAAAAATGTTCTACTATTATTGTATGGTCTTTGAAAGAAATTTTTAACTATATTATACCTTTAAAAAAGTGATTTTCATTAATAAATATTTTTTCCGATCGAGGAAATTTTAAAAACTTTTTACGACAAAAAAGGAATGTTCTGAATGTATTGATTTATCCACTCTCAAGAACTTCATTTATTTTATGATTTCATTTCATGTTTACAAGAATAATTTTCTAAAAGAATTTGGTCCATAATATTTTTTAAATTCATTTATTTTAAAGTGGTCTCCAATGAAAAGAGTATTCAAAAACTATTTATGGTTATGATGTGCTTTAAATTGTTTTCAATAATTCCTTTAGATGTTTTCAAAGATATTTTCTTGGAAAAAGGATTTTAAAAATGTTTAATGTTTAGTAAGTGTTTTAAATGTTTAAAATATTCATTTATAAATTTTCGATGAATCTTTTTTTCAATAATCTTCTAAATGTTTTAATATGGAATGTTTTTTAAAATGTTTTCAAGATTCCATATATTTTTTCAAGGTTTTTTTCACAGAAAATGGTTTTAAAAAGGTTTTATGATTTGTAAGGATTTTTTTAAAAAGAAAGGTTATTGTTTTCCAAAACTTATTTTAGAAGAGTTATAAAAAATATTCCGTCTAAGGAGAAATCTATTGTTATTACTCAAACATAACTAGGGATAGGATACAAGGGTTACATTTGAACTCATTCTATGAATGGTTTATGTTTTCATGGAATGATGTTTATGAAACCTGTTTCCCATTCATGGATTATATATTTATGAAACTCATTTGTCTTTCATAGGATATATTTTTATGAAACTTTTTCCTATTTCATGGGCTATATACTAATGAAATTAACATCTTTTAATGGATTATTTTTTGATAAAATGATTATGAAATCAATATATTTTCCATAGGTTTTGATATGATAACATGTTTATGATACCCATTTCATTTTATGGGTTATGATATCATTGTTTTTGAACTTGTTCCAAAAGTATGTATGATTTAATTATGAGATTTTTGGGACCAATATATCTCTTCAATGTATAGGTTAATGATTTATATCTCATGGGATAGACATTGATGGAATGTCGAGTGAACACAGTTCAGTAAAGGGCTTTGTTTACTAATATGGTTTTGGGAGTGATCCTTGACTACCAAAATAGTTATGGGAGAAAACCATGACTACCAAGATGGTTTTGGGAGTTAACCCATTCAACTAACATGACCTTAGAATTTACCTCTTACTACTATGGAAATTAATATTATATGTTTATATGTCTTACATAATTACACGTCTTATTAATATGTAATGATTTTAAGTCTTATGATCTTGATTACCTTATGATTAATTTCTTATGAATTACCAATATTTATTCCATGATTCATGTTTATGATACTTGAAATCCATGGTATGATCTTAAAGTATTATGACCATCTTCTCATACCATTAAACTCATGTTATGCCTCCATATCTCTCTTTTTTACCCTTAATGAGAATTTGAGATCACCCCTTAATTATGTTTTCATTCCCCGGGTTATGAAGAATGGATTTAAGTTAGAGTAATAATGAAGAAGATCATTATGGGAATTGTTGAAGATATTTCACAGTGATATAAATTATGTTTACAATTTTCCATAAAAACAAAACATTTTTTATCATTGGGAATGTAGTTTTGAATTGTGATGAATATTCATAAAAATTATTTGATATACATTTATGTTAATCATGTGTTGTTATATCCTTTATTACACACCAAAATGAGGCATCCTCCCAATTTCATAATCATTTGAACCTTCAAAAAATTTAATTTTTAATGATATTTTTTTTAATCAAGGAGAGCTAAGAGTGGTGATGAGTGGGAGGCAAGGAGGGAGTAGGAAATTGGGTTAGATGGATTCCCTTCTATAACCTACATTGCTTAATGTTCAGTGATGTTCCACACACACCACCTTGGGGAATATGGTGATGGGGGATTAAAGTGGAAGACATTAGTTTTACCACCCCTTCATCCATGAACTCACGTTAATATTAAAAATCAATGTAATTAACAAAAAATATATTACCAATGATTGAAATAAGGGAAAAATAATACATGAAAAAACTAAAATTAAATTTAGTGAATAATGAAGAATGAAAAAAAATATAATCATGACTTAAGATTCATTCATCGATGCATCAAGATATGCCTTTGATTCCTCAATCATTTGAATCCTCCTAGAATAATGTACACAATGATCTTTATCTAGGTATTATATAAAATAATATGTAATTATAATTAGAACATTTGAACATTAATTTATATGGGGTTATATAGTTTATTTGATTATATTATTAAAAATGCTATGAAAATCCCCATCCAGGACCCAAAACCACAATCCCAATAAGGACGCCCGTATGGTAAAACCCCTTTTGAGTCCAAATATGGTGATAGATTATTATCCTAGGGTTCCAATTAAGATATTTAAATAATTTAAATTGTTCTTATTTAAAAAGATGATTTATTAATTTATAAGATATTAAATAGTCCATGAATATTAAACCATTTAAGATACTATCTAAACTTTGGTCCAACGGTACCCACCATGATTTGAGATCGACATAACTCTCAGAAAACAATCTTAAGGCTTTTTGTGGGAGTTTGTTCTCTTGATCCAACCGACATTGTACTTTTGATTAAGAGAATGTAAATAAATATATTATCACACAATGATTCTACTACAGTGTAAAATTAAGGTGATTATATCCATAGTATATTCATCACATTGAATTATAATAGTAGTTACAAACTATTCTATGAACCTATAAATTTTATGATAATATTCATAAATAATGTTTTCATTTGGTCTATATACATCAATCTAACATTACACAAATATTGTCTGACTGTCATGTGTTATAAATTCATAAGAAATTATGTCTACTTCACATGAAGTTAACACATTGTGTTATATAATAAGGGATATCATGATGTTATAACCTCTACTAAGGATTTTATATGTTTTATATGGAATTGGTTATCCCCATATATATACATGTGTATTGGACCTTAATCAGAATATTATTATTAATGTGTTTCATGAATCACATACTTTAATGTATAACCGAAATCCTTGATGACATATAATCATCGTGAGGTAGCATATGATGGGTGTGCCATAAGTGATATGGAAATAATAATGAAAATAAAAAATTATTTTAACCTTCCATATTATTGTTTGAAGATATTGATATCCCTTTGATTCAAATGAAAGGGTTTGAAGAAATCCATGTCCAAGGTAGTTTATATATAAGATCATTTCAAAAAGTCAATGAAATATAAATCAAACTTGTTGGTGGATAACACAAGTATGGATCTTATTTCATTAGATATCTATAGAAAAAAGAATTATATTATAGATTATCATTCGTAAAAATGTTATTGTTGTTTCTATAATAATTTCCTTCTCTATGGGTGGATTTGTGGGTGTCTAGGTGTTGATCATTGAATTTATGTAAGTTCAAATTTTATCACTGATAAATGTACTTATAAGGTCACCCAATAATTATATTTATAATATTATTGAATTTTATTGAATTGAATATTAATAATATATTTATATCTAGCTTTTGGAATATTATTTATTATAAAATATATTGATCATATAAATTAATTTTCATGGTATATGAGTTTAGAATATGATATTTGAATTTTACCACATTTTAAATTATTCACAATGTGATAAATGAATATTTATTTATTTACCAATTTATTATATAGATAAAAAGAAATAATTATTTAGTTAGATGAATATTAAAATAAATATGTATTTTCTTGAAATTCCCTATATTTTTAGGGATCATTTTTTTGACACTCCTGTATTTTTAAATATAAGGAGGGAAAAAGGATTATGAAGAAAATAATGAGTATGTTAAAATGACAAATAACATTGAGAATATTCAAGAAGATTCTCCAAATGAACCTACACACCAAGAGGCCAGAAAAGTCTGCATGGCCCTTCCCCCTGCGCTTTACCCCAAGTTGGGGCACCTGCAACGAGGACATACGTGGCCCAATGATTTTTCTATCCCTCTGTATAATACCTACGCCATAGACATACACAGTAAAACTTTTCTGAAAAACTCCTTTTACTAGGGTCCCCTAAGATTCTAAAAAATAGGACCTTTAGGGTCTCGATTGGGACAACATAAAATTTAGAAGAACCCCCTGAGCTCTCTTTGCAGAACACCTTTACCCAAGTCCCTCCTAATTTCTGAATTAGCTCTTTAAAACCTGATAGAAGAAAAAATCAAAAGGGATAAGCATGATTTAAGTACTCACTACTGAAAATCAGGCCATTAGCGACCGCCATTGGCGGTCGCTAATATAAATTTTTTTTTTAAATTTTTTTTATTGAATTGAATATATAAATATAAATAAATATATATATATATATATTCATATATATACTATTAAATACAATATTTTAAATATATATATATATATAATATATTTTAAATGTTTTAATATATATATAATATATATATAATATCAAATCACTGTGCTATAATAATTTAAAAACTTCGATTCAAGAAATAATCTCATTTCAGGTCTTTCGGAGCACGTTTGCTTTGAATGGGACCGTCGCATGCCGTTTTGGTGTTTTATGGCACCGGAAACGCGTTTCCGGCCACCGCGATCAAACGGCACCTCCGAATGAGGTTCCGTCTGGCCGACCATTTCACAATTCATTCCCTGGATGTTGTCGTACGGTTTCGTGGCATTCGGAGGTCGTTCGGGTGGTTTTGACCCCCCAACGCGCCATTTCAGCGCGCGCCGCGCTGCTGAAAAGGACACAATCGGACGTGCCGTGCGCACCGCACGTCCGATGGATGTGCGGCCTCCTCCTGCATCTCAGGAATAATATTTCTATCGTTCCCGTGCGGTTTCAGGGCGTTCGGAGCACGTTTTCTCCTAATGGGACCGCCAGACGCCGTTTTGGTGTTTAATGGCGCCGGAAACGCGTTTCCGGCCGCCGCGGTCAAACGGCACCTCCGAATGAGGTGCCGTCTGCCCGAACATTTCACAATTCATGCCTCGGATGTTTTCGTACGGTTTTGTGGCATTCGGAGGTCGTTCGGGTGGTTTTGACCCCCCAACGCGCCATTTCAGCGCGCGTCGCGCTGCTGAAAAGGACACAATCGGACGTGTCGCGCGCACCGCATGTCCGATGGATGTGCGGCCTCCTCCTGCATGTCAGGAATAATATTTCTATCATTCTCGTGTGGTTTCAGGTCGTTCGGAGCACGTTTTCTCCGAATGGGACCGCCGCACGCCGTTTTGGTGTTTTATGGCGCCGGAAACGCGTTTCCGGCCGCCGCGGTCAAAAGGCACCTCCGAATGAGGTGCCGTCTGCCCGAACATTTCACAATTCACGCCCCGGATGTTGTTGTACGGTTTCGTGGCATTCGGAGGTCGTTCGGGTGGTTTTGACCCCCCAACGCGCCATTTCAGCGCGCGCCGCGCTGCTGAAAAGGACACAATCGGACGTGCCGCGCGCACCGCACGTCCGATGGACGTGCGACCTCCTCCTGCATCTCAGGAATAATATTTCTATCGTTCCCGTGCGGTTTCAGGTCGTTCGGAGCACGTTTGCTCCGAATGGGACCGCCGCACGCCGTTTTGGTGTTTTATGGCGCCGGAAACACGTTTCCGGCCGCCGCGGTCACACGGCACCTCCGATTGAGGTGCCGTCTAGCCGACCATTTCAAAATTCACGCCCCGGATGTTGTCGTACGGTTTCGTGGCATTCGGAGGTCGTTCGGGTGATTTTGACCCCCCAACGCGCCATTTCAGCGCGCGCCGCGCTGCTGAAAATGACACAATCGGACGTGCCACGCGCACCGCACGTCCGATGGACGTGCGACCTCCTCCTGCATCTCAGAAATAATATTTCTATCGTTCCCGTGCGGTTTCAAGTCGTTCGGAGCACGTTTGCTCCGAATTGGACCGGCGCACGCCGTTTTGGTGTTTAATGGCGCCGGAAACGCGTTTTCGGCCGCCGCGGTCAAACGGCACCTCCGAATGAGGTGCCGTCTAGCCGACCATTTCAAAATTCACGCCCCGGATGTTTTCGTATGGTTTCGTGGCATTCAGAGGTCGTTCGGGTGGTTTTGACCCCCCAACGCGCCATTTTAGCGCGCGCCGCGCTGCTGAAAAAGACACAATCAGACGTGCCGCGCGCACCGCACGTCCGATGGACGTGCGGCCTCCTCCTGCAGCTCAGGAATAATATTTCTATCGTTCCCATGCGGTTTCAGGTCTTTCGGAGCACGTTTGCTCCGAATGGGACCGTCGCACGCCGTTTTGGTGTTTTATGGCGCCGGAAACGCGTTTCCGGCCGCCGCGGTCAAACGAAACCTCCGAATGAGGTGCCGTCTGGCCGACCATTTCACAATTCACGCCTCGGATGTTGTCGTACGGTTTCGTGGCATTCGGAGGTCGTTCGGGTGGTTTTGACCCCCCAACGCGCCATTTCAGCGCGCGACGCGCTGCTGAAAAGGACACAATCGGACGTGTTGCGCGCACCGCACGTCCGATGGATGTGCGACCTCCTCCTGCATCTTAGGAATAATATTTCTATCGTTCCTGTGCGGTTTCAGGTCGTTCGGAGCACGTTTGCTCCGAATGGGACCGCCGGATGCCGTTTTGGTGTTTTGTGGCGCAGGAAACGCGTTTCCGGCCGCCGCGGTCAAACGGAACCTCCGAATGAGGTGCCGTCTGGCCAACCATTTCACAATTCACGCCCTGGATGTTTTCATAAGGTTTCGTGGCATTCGGAGGTCGTTCGGGTGGTTTTGACCCCCCAACGCGCCATTTCAGCGCGCGCCGCGCAGCTAAAAAGGACACAATCGGACGTGCGGCCTCCTCCTGCATCTCAGAAATAATATTTCTATCGTTCCCGTGCGGTTTCAGGTCGTTCGGAGCACGTTTTCTCCGAATGGGACCGCCAGACGCCGTTTTGGTGTTTTATGAAGCCGGAAACGCGTTTCCGGCCGCCGCGGTCACACGGCACCTCCGATTGAGGTGCCGTCTGGCCGAACATTTTACAATTCACGCCCCGGATGTTGTCGTACGGTTTCGTGGCATTCGGAGGTCATTCGGGTGGTTTTGACCCCCCAACGCGCCATTTCAGCGCGCGCCGCGCTGCTGAAAAGGATACAATCGGACGTGCCGTGCGCACCGCACGTCCGATGGATGTGCGGACTCCTCCAGCATCTTAGGAATAATATTTCTATCGTTCCAGTGCGGTTTCAGGTCGTTCGGAGCACGTTTGCTCCGAATTGGACCGCCGCACGCCGTTTTGGTGTTTAATGGCGCCGGAAACGCGTTTCCAGCCGCCGCGGTCACACGGCACCTCCGATTGAGGTGCTACCTGGCCGAACATTTTACAATTCACACCCCGGATGTTGTCGTACAGTTTCGTGGCATTCGGAGGTCGTTCGGGTGGTTTTGACCCCCCAACGCGCCATTTCAGCGCGCGCCGCGCTGCTGAAAAGGACACAATCAGACGTGCCGCACGCACCGCACGTCCGATGGACGTGAGGCCTCCTCCTGCATCTTAGGAATAATATTTCTATCGTTCCCGTGCGGTTTCAGGTCGTTCGGAGCACGTTTTCTCCGAATTGGACCGCCGCACGCCGTTTTGGTGTTTAATGGCGCCGGAAACGCGCTTCCGGCCGCCTCGGTCACACGGCACCTCCGAATGAGGTGCCGTCTGGCCAACCATTTCAAAATTCACGCCCCGGATGTTGTCGTATGGTTTCGTGGCATTCGGAGGTCGTTCGGGTGGTTTGGACCCCCCAACGCGCCATTTCAGCGCGCACCACGCTGCTGAAAATGACACAATCGGACGTGCCGCGCGCACCGCACGTCCGATGGATGTGCGGCCTCCTCCTGCATCTCAGGAATAATATTTCTATCGTTCCCGTGCGGTTTCAGGTCGTTCGGAGCACGTTTGCTCCGAATGGGACCGCCGAACGCCGTTTTGGTGTTTAATGGCGCCGGAAACGCGTTTCCGTCCGCCACGGTCAAACGGCACCTCCGAATGAGGTTCCGTCTGGCCGACCATTTCACAATTCACGCCCCGGATGTTTTCTTATGGTTTCGTGGCATTCATAGGTCGTTTGGGTGGTTTTGACCCCCCAACGCGCCATTTCAGCGCGCGCCGCGCTGCTGAAAAGGACACAATCGGACGTGCCGCACGCACCGCACGTCCGATGGACGTGCGCCCTCCTTCTGCATCTCAGGAATAATAGTTTTATCGTTCCCGTGAGGTTTCAGGTCGTTCGGAGCACGTTTGCTCCGAATGGGACCGTCAGACGCCGTTTTGGTGTTTAATGGCGCCGGAAACGCGTTTCCGGCCGCCGCGGTCAAACGGCATCTCCGAATGAGGTGCCGTCTGGCCGACCATTTTACAATTCATGCCTCGGATGTTGTCGTACGGTTTCGTGGAATTCGGAGGTCGTTCGGGTGGTTTTGACCCCCCAATGCGCCATTTCAGCGCGCGCCGCACTGCTGAAAAGGACAGAATCGGACGTGCCGCGCGCACCGCACGTCCGATGGACGTGCGGCCTCCTCCTGCATCTCAGGAATAATGTTTCTATCGTTCCCGTGCGGTTTCAGGTTGTTCGGAGCACATTTGCTCCGAATGGGACCGCCGCACGCCGTTTTGGTGTTTTATGGCGCCAGAAACGCGTTTCCGGCTGCTGCGGTCAAACGGCACCTCCGAATGAGGTGCCGTCTGGCCGACCATTTCACAATTCACACCCTGGATGTTGTCGTACGGTTTCGTGGCATTCGGAGGTCGTTCGGGTGGTTTTGACCCCCCAACGCGCCATTTCAGCGCGCGCCGCGCTGCTGAAAAGGACACAATCGGACGTGCCACGCGCACCGCACGTCCGATGGACGTGCGGCCTCCTCCTACATCTCAGGAATAATATTTCTATCGTTCCCGTGCGGTTTCAGGTCGTTCGGAGCACGTTTGCTCCGAATGGGACCGCAGGACGCCGTTTTGGTGTTTAATGGCACCGGAAACGCGTTTCCGGCCGCCGCGGTCAAACGACACCTCCGAATGAGGTGCCGTCTGGCCGACCATTTCACAATTCACGCCCCGGATGTCGTCGTATGGTTTCGTGGCATTCGGAGGTCGTTCGGGTGGTTTTGACCCCCCAACGCGCCATTTCAGCGCGCGCCGCGCTGCTGAAAAGGACAAAATCGGACGTGCCGCGCGCACCGCACGTCCGATGGACGTGCGGCCTCCTCCTGCATCTCAGGAATAATATTTCTATCGTTCCTATGCGGTTTCAGGTCGTTCGGAGCACGTTTGCTCCGAATGGGACCGCCGCACGCCGTTTTGGTGTTTTATGGCGCCGGAAACGCGTTTCCGGCCGCCGTGGACAAACGGCACCTTCGAATGAGGTGATGTCTGGCCGAACATTTCACAATTCACGCCCCGGATGTTGTCGTACGGTTTCGTGGCATTCGGAGGTCGTTCGGGTGGTTTTGACCCCCCAACGCGCCATTTCAGCGTGCGCCGCGCTGCTGAAAAGGACACAATCGGACGTGCCGCGCGCACCGCTCGTCCGATGGACGTGCGGCCTCCTCCTGCATCTCAGGAATAATATTTCTATCGTTCTCGTGCGGTTTCAGGTCGTTCGGAGCACGTTTTTCCGAATTGGACCGCCGCACGCCGTTTTGGTGTTTAATGGCGCCGGAAACGCGTTTCCAGCCGCCGCGGTCAAACGGCACCTCCGAATGAGGTGCCGTCTAGCCGACCATTTCACAATTCACGCCCCGGATGTTGTACGGGGGTGCGGGGGGTTGTACGGGGGTGCAGGGGGGGGGGCTGTACGGGGGTGCGGGGGACTGTACGGGGGTGCGGGGGGCTGTACGGGGGTGGCGGGGGGCAGTACGGGGGTGCGGGGGGCAGTACAGGGGTGCGGGGGGGCAGTACGGGGGTACGGGGGGGCAGTACGGGGGTGCAGGGGGGCAGTACAGGGGAGCGGGGGGGCTGTACGGGGGTGCGGGGGGGGGGGGTGGGGGGGCAGTACGGGGGTGCGGGGGGGGGGGGGGTTGTACGGGGGTGCGGGGGGGCTGTACGGGGGTGCGGGGGGGGGGGGGGCAGTACGGGGGTGAAGGGGTGCGGGGGGGGGGGGGGGCTGTACGGGGGTGCAGGGGGGCTGTACGGGGGTGCGGGGGGGGGGGGGGGGGGGGGGGCTGTACGGGGGTGCGAGGGGCTGTACGGGGGTGCGGGGGGCTGTACGGGGGGGGGGGGGGTGTTGGAATTAGTTCGACTTTTTTAAATGTAGAATCATTCAAGATTATCTGATCAAAAACTCAATATGTGTATAAAATATTTAAAAGACCACCATGGATGGTAATAATGCATTACTTAAATGAATAAATACAGTACATCAATGTCAACCCTACCAGTAAAAACAAAAAACATATCTCGTGAATATATGGTGCCTCACGCGTTGTCATCACTGCTACCTCCTTCTGGTGGGCCAGGTGCCAGCAACAAATAAACATTATAAATATTTTAATAACAAAAATAATTTAAATTAAATAAATAAATATAGTATATACCTGCGTCGTATGATCCCATGTACCATCAGCTCGACGCACATATTCCCGCAGTGCTCTAACCTCAGCTGTCAATTGCGCATTTGTCTCCTCGGAAGCGCGCAGCCGTGCCTCAAAATCTGACATCTGGTGTGTCATATGAGCAACAGCAGGACCGACAACCGCAGCGCGTGACACTACAGAACGAGGAATCCCTGCTCCATAGGTCAAACTATAGCCATGCTCGTCCCGACCAATAATGCGATTAAAGATCTCATCCCGTCGCATGGGAAGTTGTCACTGGTCCTCTGGCAGATGCTCTAACTCAGCTTCAAATTGAGCCTGTGAAATATTTAAATATATATAAATATATATATGTTAATATATAGATTTATGTAATTATTTGTAAGTACAGACACTTACTATCAATGCTGCAACCTCTGGATCATTGCGATCACGAGTCCTTATCCACACCGACATTTTATCAGTTGTTGCACCTTGCCCTCTCAACTGTATATTAAAAGAATATAAACACAAAACCATATTAATTAATAAATTAAAAAATGAATAATATATACCTCATGTCGGATCTGAGACACGTGACGAGTCCCGAGCCTGTGAGCTGGTCCCTGCAACGCTCGATTCTCCGAATGGCGTGTTGACACCTCCTATATTCAATTCATTCAAATTTCAAACAAATCACATATTCTTGAAAATATATATAGAGCAAAATAATTAATATACAAACCGCAACACCCTCAGTAGACCAATATGCAACCAAGTCATGCCACTGAGCCGGGAGGACACCTCTCGGGACTTTTTCCAAAATGTCAAGGGCACCCACATTTGGTACCCAGTGGTCCCTCTTCACTTTGCCTTTATAATCTTTCCACATCTTACGGAATTTGCTCATACACACGGGCCGAAACTCTTCAGGGAATACTTTCAAATTTTGCTATAAAGAAAATAATCAAACATATTAGTATTCTTTAAAAATAGAAAATAATGTAAAATTATTTTCTTACCTGAACCTCCCTCCATAGACGATATAATGTGTCATGAGGGATAGAAGCCCAATCACGCGTGGTCAAGGGAAATCGATGTGGGTCACGTATGATATGACCAAGCTGACGAATAAATGCTGGGGCATTCGGTCCCACGGGATGAAATACCTCATCAAATGAAACATCTATCGTCGTGTCGGAATTCCATGATAATATGCCACGACCAGGGCCTCTCCTGGGAGAGGAAGAAGCAGCCGAGTCTGATCCTGTTGAAAAAAATTTTATATATAAATTGACAAATTATATATATATATATATATATATATATATATGTCAATTACATAAAAAATATAGACAATGACATTTAAACATACCTCGACCCTGAGACGTAGATGCCTCAGATGGATGATGTGGATCTTCTGCCTCTTCCCCTGACATGTCTGTAGTCATAGAAAATATCAGTAATGAGTCCAAAGTGTTTAAAAGATAAATTGGATTGTTCTTAATAAATCAAACTTGTACAACTGTTAATCAAACAAAAAATGGATTGAATAATTAGTTGTGAATGAATTTTAAAAAATCAGAAAGTTAATCAACCTAAATATTTATGACTGAATTAACTTACAAAAGTGAGGATTAAAACTTATAAGGATTTATAAAATGATTAGATAATTTATGATATCCTAGGACATTCTACTGAATAGCGGGAAAACAATTATACCTTTCATTAAGCATGCAAATCGACCATTTCTCCTTCAACAGCCGCTCTGACCCAATAAATATCTTCTTCATGTTGAACTACGGTATGTTGATCAAGTTGTTGGTAAACAAACGGAACAGTCTCGGGTTCATCTTCTTCAAATAAAAACACTCCTCGCCGAGACATTTTGACAACAACTTGCCAACTTGGATCCGAAGGCAAAGTAACGAAGAATACTTGTTCCGCTTGTGATGTCAAAATGAAAGGTTCATTCTCAACTCGTTCATTATTTCTGTATAACATATAGTTAAAATTCACCAATGAAAACTGATATTGATCGACTTTACATCCACGCACTGGATCAACCCAATTACACTTTAACAATATGTACTTCAAACCATGTGTGTATACAACTTCAATGATGTCTATCAATTGACCATAGTAATAACCAGAATCGACAAAGGGACAACCGATGCCACTGTTTTGTGTTGCTCGTTTGTCGTCAACATCTTTAATGTGAAATCGAAAACCATTAGCATCAATAGATTTATAACGACGAGCCATTATAGATGGACCCTTGGCCAGTTGGATAAATACTTCAGGTAGCGTGGGGTCCCCTAACTCCCTCATCTTACGAACCTACATAATTTATAAAAATCAATACTGATATATGCAGAAAGAATTAGTTTAATACTTCACTCATAATGAAAATCAATTTATACATACATAATCCTTGAACCAATCATGAAATGCCGCATAATGAGATTGTTGAATTTGCAACTCAGTCGCACGATTCATCTCTTCTTTTATCTCATTAATGTGTTTCCTGCAAATGATTACGCGATGTTTAAAAGATCAACTTATGCAAACAGAACATGTAAAAGTTATACAAGCACATTGATAAGATACTTACTGCATTAATGGTGCAACTGATGGAGTATTGAACAAGATATATCAATGTTCTTGTATCCACTCGATGTTTTCCATATCAAATGTGGTTCCTTCTCTAACTGGACCATCATGAATCCTAGAGGGATTATCTAATTTTGTTTCAACATCCATAAGATATTCTGCACAAAAGGTAGTACACTCATCCATCAAATAACCATTGGCTATTGATGCCTCTGGACGAGCTCTATTGCGTACAAATCTTTTCAATGTACTCAAATACCATTCAATAGGATACATCCACCTGAATTGCACTGGACCAGCAGCCATTACTTCATCAGTTAGGTGCACTATCAAGTGGACCATAACATCGAAAAATGAGGGGGGGAAAAGTTTCTCAAAGTGACAAAGCGTAATTACAATTCGGTCCTGCAAACTTTTTAAATCACTCATTCGTTGATTTCTTAAACAAAGCTGTCTAAAAAAATTACTCATCTCAATCAAGGGCTGAACAACATTGGGGGATAAACAATCACAAATTGCGATTGGAATCAACTGCTGAAGTAATATGTGATTGTCATGACTTTTCAACCCTTGCAATGTCTTGCTCGTCAGATTAACACACTTTGAAATATTAGAAGAGTAACCATCAGGCACCTTGACCATCTTCAAAATGGAAAGAAATGTCTCTTTCTCCTCTGTAGTCATCGAATACTGTGCAGCAGGCATATATGCCTTGTTTCCCTCAGCTAACTGTAAATGAAACTGTTTCCTTAAACCCATTTCTTCCAAATCACGGCGTGCATTAACATGGTCCTTTGACTTTCCACTGACACCTAAAATGGTCCACAATATGTTATCACAAACATTTTTTTCAATGTGCATGACATCCAAATTATGCCTCAACATGTTAGTTTTCCAATACGGAAGACTATAAAAAATACTTTTCTTTTTCCAATTGTGGCTGCGCTGCCTACCCGTAGCACGAATATTACGTACTGGAGGAGCCACAAAATCCTGAATTTCATATACCGTGCGGATATTTTCTTCCTCAATCTGTGATAACATTTCGACTCCTGTCATGATCTTTGGTGCTGGGCTGAACTCTCTAGAACCATCAAATGCCACTCTGTCCTTTCTGAACCTGTGCTGGGGAGGGAGAAAACGCCTGTGACCCATGTATGCCCATTTTTTTGAATGTTTAAGCCATACATATTTTTTACTTTTATTGCAACAAGGGCAAGCAAATTCCCCTTTCGTACTCCAGCCTGATAAATTTGCATAAGCTGGGAAGTCATTGATTGTCCACAATAAAGCAGCATGCAGTTTGAACATTTCATTCGTTTCGTAGTCATAAGTCATCACACCATCACCCCAAAATTCATTCAACTCATCAATCAATGGCTGAAGGTAAACATCAATCTTATCCCCCAGACTTTTAGGCCCATCAATAAGAGTGGAAAGTAATATAAATTGTTGCTTCATACAAAGCCACAGAGGAAGATTATATGGAACCAACACCACGGTCCATGTGCTATGAGTTGCACCAACCATAGACTTGAATGGATTGAAACCATCTGCTGCCAATCCCAATCGGACATTACGAACATCTTTAGAAAAGTCGGGATGTCTCTTATCAAAATCCTTCCATGCATGAGAGTCTGCCGGGTGGGTTAACATGTCACTTTCATGAACTCTTTCTGCATGCCATCTCATTAAATTAGAAACTTTAGATGACATAAAAAATCTTTTCAACCTCGGTTTAAGGGGAAAGTAACGCATTTGCTTTACGGCAATCGGTTTCCCCTGTATCGCAATCTGACTTTGATGAGTCTTATTTCCCCTGTTCTCTTTCCACCTGGAAGCACCACAAACCGTACAAATATCCAAATGAGCAGTTTAATTTCTAAACAACATACAGTTGTTTGCACATGCATCTATAGTCTCATATGTAAAACCTAAGTTCTCTGTCAACTTACGAGCATAGTAATACGACTCAGGAATCTTAGCGTCGTCAGGAAGAACTTTTTTCAATAAAACCAAAAGCATGTCGAATGATGTGTCTGACCAATTATTCAAAGTCTTCAAATGCAACAACTCCATGATAAACGACAGTTTATTGTAAGACGTACATCCAAGATATAATTCTGTTTTTGCATCATCAAGTACTTCATAAAACCTCCTCGAATCAAGATCTGCACCAGAGCGAAGATTTATCTCACCGGTCTCAAGATTCTGGATGTCAATGCCATCAGGATCAAACCCACGTACCATTTCAGTAAGCATTTCATGCATTGGATCAATCATCCTTGCATCAACATCCATCTGAGCTGCATCTGTATTTTGACAACGAACATATTCTTCTCCATGACGAGTCCAACTCTTATAATTTTTCAGAAATCCATTAAAGAAAAGGTGTTCCCTCACAGTATCTCGTGTGAATTGATATCTGTTAGCACATTTTCTACATGGACAACTAATATAGTCACTTTCAAATCCTCTCGTGAAGTCAATAAACTGCATAATGCCATTGAAATATTCTCTAGAGGTTCGATTTGGAAGATCAATCCAACTCTTATCCATAATAATATCTGTATAACAAACATTTACACAATACTTATTACATTTACATTTTTCAAATCAACTATATTCAAAATAAATATTAACCATTTGTTTATGAACCATTGATAAAATAATAATGTAACTGAAAGCTCATGTTACCTGATTGAGCTACAAACCTGAAAGGGAGGGGAGCCGAAGGCGGTGCTGCGAGGGAGAGGAGGTAGCGAAGGGGAGCCGGAGCCAAAGGCAGTGCGGCAAGGGAGGGGACGGGTGGCGGCGGCGGCAGAGAGCTGGAGGATAGAAGGCGGTGAGGGGACGGGGGACGGGCAGCGAGGGGGGGGGGGGTGTCCAGGGTCGGGAGGGGGGGGGGTGTCCGAGGTGCGGGGAGGGGTGTCCGGGGTGTCGGGGGCCTGTCAGGGGTGAAGGCAGGGGTGTTCGGGGTGCAGGGGTGTCCGGGGTGGGGCGGGGGGGGGGGGGGGGGGGCTGTCTGGGGTGCAGGGGGGCTGTCGGGGGTGCGGGGTGGGGTGTCCGGGGTGCGGGGGGGGGGGGGGGGGGGCTGTCCGGGTTCGGAGGGGGGGGGGGTGTCCGAGTGCGGGGCGGGGGGGGGGGGGGGGCTGTCCGGGGTGCGGGGGAGCTGTCCGGGTTCGGAGGGGGGTGTCCGAGTGCAGGGGGGGCTGTCCGGGGTGCGGGGAGGCGTCCAGGGTGCGGGGGGGGTGGGGGGGGGGGCTATCCGGGGTGCAGGGAGGCGTCCGGGGTGCGGGGGGCATTCCGGAGTGCGCGGGGGGGGGGGGGGGGGGGGTGGGAGGCTGTCCGGGGTGCGGGGAGGCGTCCGGGGTGCAGGGGGCGGTCCGGAGTGCGTGGCGGGGGCTGTCCGGGGTGCGGGTGCCGTCCGGGGTGGGGGGGGGGAGGGCCGAGAGGCCGGAGGGCGGCGGCCGGAGGCCCGAGGGCGGAGGGCGGCGGCCGGAGGGCGGGCGGTGGGGGAGGGAGGGCGGCGGGGGAGGGAGGGCGGCGGGGGAGGGCGGGCGGCGGGGGAGGGCGGGCGGCGGGGGAGGGCGGGCGGCGGGGGAGGCCGGGCGGCGGGGGAGGGCGGGCGGCGGGGGAGGGCGGGCGGCGGGGGAGGGCGGGCGGCGGGGGAGGGCGGGCGGCGGGGGAGGGCGGGCGACGGGGGAGGCCGGGCGGCGGGGGAGGGCGGGCGGCGGGGGAGGCTGGGCGGCGGGGGAGGCCGGGTGGCGGGGGAGGGGAGGGCGGCGAGGGAGGGCGGCGAGGGAGGGAGGTGGTTAGGGCGGCGATCGGGGGGGATCGGGGTCGAGGGAGCGTGAGGGGGGGGGGGGGGGCAGAAGCCCCCCGTTTTTTTATGTAGGTTAGCGACCGCCATTGGCGGTCCCTATTGGTTAGCTATAGTGCCCGCCAATGGCAGTCGCCCGAGTCTGGGGGGCTTCAATGCCCCCTTTTCTAGTAGTGACTTCATGGTCTAAATAAAAGACATCATATCAAGGACCCTTTTCCATAACAAGTAGCCATAAGCATGACACTACTTCTTGTAGGAAGGATCTAAAAAACTCTTCAAAATATGATAAAGGAGACCCAAGTTTCTTAGGCTAAGGCCTCACCTAATTATTTTTTACCTGGTAGTCTGTTTCCCAATTCATATCCATCTTGCACTAACATATTCCCCATACATGAATCACTTTCTTTTCTTCTTAGTACCTATGTGGAACACCTATGACATATACCTATACCATGTTCCAACACCTCATACCTCTGTGATAAATCCTTTAATCAATCTTCAACACCTATCATGGGGGTTCATCTTGTTCTATGGTTCCCTTGTTTGAAAGGGACCAAGTTGAAACCTTCACCAAGACCTCTTAATTTACAAAGCCTTGGGAAAATGCTCACCAGCATGTCTCCCATTGGGATTTGTATTTCTAGGAATAGAGGTCTCTACCACATTCTTTATGAGAGGGTTAGAATCCTTACAATGTCTATGGATTTATATTTCTATAGTCATGAGGGAACTTATCCTAAGAACAGTGTAGAGGACTTCCTGGTCTCAGGTTCGGGAGATAGAACCATGTCCACCACTTCTCGTTTCTGAGTCCTGAAGCCTCCAGTTCCTAGTAAGGAGGATGAGGATCATGATTGCCTTTCCTATTGACATGGAATAATACTACCCCTATCCTATGGGACACATTTTAGGGAATCCATCCTTGAGTAAGCCCCCAGCCATCCAGGTATAAGGTTTCACTCTTTCTCCTCTATACCATTGCATCACTCACCTTCCATCCTTGCCTGGTACTAACGTCCAGTGTAAATTGAAGAGTGGGAAGTGTCATTCCACTGGACACTTCCACTATTTCCCCAACCTCTTCAATCATCGAAGGAGGAAAAGTGTGGGATTTTTTTAATATTTCAAGTCCTCTTGTGTCTTTCATGTAGAATGAATCACATGGGATTACAGGTTAGTGATGATCACAATACCCACATGATCCACATGAGGGACTGGACTATGAAAACTCTCATTCCTGCTATAACAAGGATATTTAGAAATCCCATTTTGGGATTGAAGTCAATAGAAATATTCCTCATGTGTAATCCCAATAATAATTACCATAATCTGGGAATCCTCCTTATGTGTAAGCCCTAGGATAAACAGACAAATCTCCATGAGTTATGACATCACTCATGGACCTTGTTATAAGGGCGTCCTATTCAAGAATGAACCCCAACTTATTTCTCTCAAACGAACATATTATCCTGTGAGACATAACTCACAATGTGGGCATTTATTCCACTCAAAATGTTGTACATAGGAAGCCTCTCTATGTTCCAAACAAAATACCCTAAATAAATCATTCTCTCATTTGGACTTATTCCCAGTATGGTCTAATTCAACCTGAGAATATATATCTATATCATGTTCAATGGGATACCACATCACAAGTACCAAACCATTATTTGACTAGGATCCTTCTACCTAGAAATACATGCCACATGAAATTAAAAAATATGGTTAGGTCATTATCACATGAACTTAAAATGTATAATGTACCCCATTAAAGGAGACTGAACTATGTGGGATCTAATTCCTTAAACAAGGGTACACAGGAATCCCATTCATTCATTTGGTACCAACATCAAAACAAATCGTGTTTCCTTGGATGAATACAAATTAAACAGTGGCCTTAGTCTTCTTAGAAGATAATTAAACTCCAGAGTTCCCAACGGTGTGGCTAGAAAACAACAATCAACCTAATAAAAAGAAAATAATATCTATGTAGCACTCTAGTAGATACCATTGATGGATAAACATAGATTCATACTGATATCACCATCGATTATGAACTTGGGATAGATAAAGACGATTC
The DNA here is from genome assembly GCA_963277665.1 of Viscum album. Taxonomy (NCBI): domain Eukaryota; kingdom Viridiplantae; phylum Streptophyta; class Magnoliopsida; order Santalales; family Viscaceae; genus Viscum; species Viscum album. Next base: position 678,635,953 of record OY728139.1, on the reverse strand, counting down.
AATATTCCACGTATCTTAATAATTAATTCTTAATCCCATGTCAACCCACATCATACTTTGTAACTAATGAAGGATTCATGAATATGTCATAAATCTATATGGGAGTCCTGTAGTATGCAATAATTCATTCCAAATGTTTATAATGAGCCTAAACTCACATCCTCTCATACAATGTATATTCTAAATCATCGTTAGTCAAAACATATGATGAGTTCTTTACTTTGGAAAGAAGGTCCCCTTGAAAAAAGAACCATTTGGTGTTTTGGATTTCAAAAAAGCCTATTGGAAACCACTCATAAATAGAAAATCGTAAAAAGGTATGAATTCTGATGAGAATAAAAAAATAGCGAACCTCACGTGAATCCTTAACCTAGATAAAAGGACCTTTTCAATAAAAGATGACTATACAAGGCAATAAATCATGATAGAGTTCATACAAAAATAATGTTATTATAATAGGGTTTTCTAGATTCGTTCTTTCATATATCCTTAGGAACTATTTTTTTCTTATAAAAACCTTCATTCCAATGGATTCTTTTTAGATTTCACCAACAAACACCCCAGCAGTTACTCAGGCTAGACCATCGTTAGTGTGAAGGACTTCATCACCAAACTAGTGTCTTCATTACTTGGTCTCAAATACACTAGTTTGAGAGTACCATCATCATAGTACCTTTAACCCTATAGGCTACTTGAAAGGCCCTATAACTCAATAGTCACCCCCAGTCATCTTGTCAGCAATGAACGATGGTCATAAAAGAGATGGTGCCATACATTGTCTTTAACCGTTTTAGAATCTTATATCTCTAACGCAATAAATTGTCACTACCATATTTTATGGAGGTCTATGAAGACGCCACCTATGACCTCATCCAAAAGACATAGGGGTAATTACCAAGGAATCTTGACAACAATCCTCACCTCCAATTCCAAGAAGTAATAAACCCTCATCATAATGAGGGTGTCACCTTCGGTTGGCAGGAACTGGTTCTTCAAACCGAAGAACACAAGACGACTCACTAGGGATGAAAACCAGCCAATAGGGAGTAGAATCCTACTTGTTCCCCCTCTGGAGAAATGAAAAATCCTATTATGGTGGAAAATAGTGACCAGGAATATACACCGATACTCCAATATTCCGTTAGCCACCAGACTCGTATGGTAGCTCCCAACCAATCTTACCATTCAAATCTAGTGGAGTAACATATGTAGGGACATACAAAAGCATAAATCCTTCATGCATACCATCGAATAAGTCTAAAATCATTAAAATTATCCCACCAACCCAGTTCTATGGTAGACCAAAAGTATGAACATACACATTTTTCACCAACCAAGCCTTCCAACACCATCGCTAGGAAAAACCCGTATAATTCAATCGAAAAGTACTAATGACAAAAATATGGAAGAATAAACTCTATGCACCCACAAAAGAGTATTTTTATTTTCCATTGACATGAAAGAGATGATTAAAGTAGGAAAATTCAATTAATATTGATACATAATGTACATATATTCCCATTTCAATCATGGATTTCACCATGCATACTTTGGAAATGGTGAAAGGGCAGACACATATTCCATAGAATATCCTCGAAACATGTCAGAATATCATAATGGTGATTACAGAAGTACATGAGGGACATATAAATAAATCTATCCACAAAAAATGGTTTTCTCATAGTATAACACCCTAGAGTAGACACACACCGCAACCCTAGACCAGGTGGGTCATTGGGAAAACTCTCCCAATTACACAGACAATCGGATCGGGAAACTACACCCTCTACAATTATAGATAATCATCCAATTATAATGGACAATCCCAAGAAGGCTCATAACCCTACCCATGACAATACATTTTCCATGAAAGTGTCCCCAACTTCTAGTAATATGGAATCCAAAAAATAAGTCTTATCAAACACTATTGGAGAATCAAGAGCTGATATGTGATCTGGATCCACTTAATGCTGGAGTTATTAAAGCCCTCAGACATTTATCTGTTTTAGCTAAAGATCCTACCCTCATATTAAAAAATAATGGGATTAGTAGAAGTGATTCTAAAGTTCCTTGTCGGACACTTCATCATGAAGTATTGGTTCATCAAAATATGTTCAATTTCGAGGCCCATCTCTTGATAAGAGCCATTGAAACCCTCTGGGTGTCCAGAAACCCAAGGATAAAGAGGGGTCTATCCTTTCTATAATCCACCACGGTTTCCTCCCAATGAATACATTTAATATGATAGTTCTTTATATATTAGTAATTTTCATATCATAAGAACTATTCAATGGGAAACGCAAGTGACAAGAAATCCCTATTATCATGAGTCACATGAGAACAAAAGGCTAGTCATGTCTAATACCTTTTAACTGGAAGGTGTAATCGTTTCTCAATCGTAAGACATCCCAAGGAGACAATCATTCATCGAACCACCAATATTCCATTTATTTTCCTATGAAATAGAAGAATTTCTTACTCGTCATAATGATTCTAACCAAACAAGATGAAAAGGCCAACATTGGTCAAATATGGAAGAGGACCCCATTGTAAAAGATGTGTAGGATATGATAAAAATTAATAAATAACTAGAAAATAATGAAATATGAGTCATGTTTTTGTTTTTATCTACCCCTCCATACAATATTCCAGAGATGTTGGTTGAAGATTGTATTTGGGACATCTGACTCAAAAATATGTAAAATTATTCTTCATCTAAAAGAAAATTTATTCCCATGAGATGAGTATAAAATAATTTTCAGTGTAATATAATAGATACAATGCTAAATCGACTTAGAATCTCTATGAGTTTCCCGAAATTCAATGATAGAGAAATAGAAAGGATCCCTTTAATGTGCATTCCTCAATGAATTAATGACGTTGTGATAATTGATCCTAGATACCCCATATGGTGTTCATGTCAAAGGATGTGATTCACAAGGATCATTGTATTTCACTGCACTCCAATATGATCCAATCCCACCAAAAGTGGTATCACGCAATGTCCTTTCCCCATGCCGACTACAAAAAAATGATTTTATTCATGGCCTAAGGTACGGTCAATATGAACAGGACCAAAACGACTATCCCTAATGTTATGTTAGAATAGATAATGTTGTTGAAATACTTTTATATCAATAATCTAAGAACATCAAGTAGATCCCTCATTTAGATAATGTTACTCTTCAGATTTCACATATGTCTGAAATAGCACAATTGTATTCCAAAAAATTTGATTTAAGTGCATGATACATAACAATCCCCACCCACATTAAGACCAAGATCCATAAAATCAAAAGAGAAACTATGGTAATATCATCCATAGTAGTTCATGAGAAACCCCAGCCTGCAAGGCTGGGGAGGGGGTTTACCCAACCCTCGATTTAGGTAAATCGAGTCTGAAGGGTTATGAAAGAAGAACATGAACAACCCCATCCCTGAGACCTACGGTATTTTTCCCATCAAAAATCCCCTGCATAGTTGGAATAATGTTTCTATTGATTCCAAAAACGTTTCAAGATGAATATTTGCAGGTCATGCCATCCTATGATTTAGTATTTTTTACTTGGGACATGCACAAATGAACTGTCAAGAGATTCCCATTGGGTTACTATCGATAAAAAACACGTGGAATTGACAAACAAGAGGACAAGGTCTCGTGGAGTACGTGGAAATAGACGATCTCATGAAGATACCAAAATAATGCATAGAATGTGTTACAAGTTAGTAATCATCATCCACGCTATCATAAAAATACTTCCTAACATGTATCCAGTATAGATGATTTCGGAGAGTTAGTTCATGTTCATGACTTGGTCCACACCTATGAAAATGAAGGAGGTGTGTGAACCCGAATCCCAAGGCTTTCCAAAAAGTCGACATCTCCTCAAATAATCCACCTTTACCTCTTCAAAAGGAACTTAATATGGAATAAAGAAAGAGTCTTACTATGTATCACCTACCCCATAGAGAGCGAAAATACCATTATTTAGAGGAAATGTTTTCTAAAAAAGAGGATGAAATGAAAAGGTTGAGGAAACTCAATGCTGAGTTACTCTAGCTAGTCTTCCTTCTAGATATACTCCGCAAGCAGACCCCCAACATTATCTTCCACTTGAAAAACCTCCACAATGTGGTTTCGTCATAACTACTAAAAAAATTGACAATTCCCTCCATCGGGTACATAGCTTGAACATGATTGGGAACATATTTAAAGGCTTGAACCTATTGGTATCCCAAAAAATATATTAGTTGTACCACTATTAGTGGTTATACCAGTAGCGACACCTGTTTAGCCTCCATCCACTACTCCTATTCAGGTATCGGCTTAACTAGATGTTTATTGAATTCTTATGAGCACTATTGAGTTCTTAATAGCTCAATTGGAAGAAATATAAGGATTGTGTGCACCATAAAAATAATAAAAAAATCTACCCAGAATGGGTAGATCCAACTCTTACACCGCCAAAGTTTTGGAATCCCACATTTAAAATCTACAATGATTCGAGGGACTCGAGGTAGAAAATGACGTATTTCTTCTCTCTTTGTGATCCCATGATTCGTACCCCTAAAAAGTAGTGGGCAGTTAGACATTGGTGTTTTTTGAAATCGCTGTAAGGGCCAGCCATTTTGTGGTATATGAGTTTGTAGCCATGCTTGATTACTAGATGGAAAATCCTTAGACATAAATTTATCTTCTAGTTTATCTCAATTTTTCACTAGAAAATATTATTTGATATTATTAACTAAAAAAATGGGGTATTAAAGAGTCTCAAATATGATTATTTGGTGGAAAGGTTGAACCAACATAAAAAACCTACAACTCCATCAAAAAGAATTTTTTTCCTATTCTTGTAGAAAATATTTATAATGTGTTGGTAACAACATTGATCCATATTAAATACATACAAGGGGTTTAGGGATAATTTTTAAATTTCTCCATAGGTGTAAAAATCCATTGGAGAGACTACATCCAAGTCATGATTAATTTTATCTTCTCTAGGAATGAGAGAAGGAAAAGAAGAGGCCCCTACACTTACACTTAAGCAGGATCCTATACCCATTCCTACTTCAATTCCCACACCATACTATAAGGCTTCACCTCACTTGCGTTAGCTGAAATGGTAACCACATAAAGATGATCAATGAGATCAAAGGAGGAATAAATTTAAGGAGTTGAAGAAGAAGGTCTATTCTTTTTGAAATGAAAATGTCCCTGGTTATATCATATCCACATTAGAAAATAACATAGTTCAGTTGAAAAATCCCAAGAAGACTAATAAGGAAGGTGACAGGGATAGCCAAAACTACTTAGCCTTCCATCAAATGTTGGTGTATCCCAACCTAGATTTTTTTTAAAGATCTCGTGCAAAAGATAGTAGATTCTGGGATAGTGAAATTAAAAAATTATCTAGCCTAGGTAGAATGTGTTTCCTCAACCAATATGGGGGAGGAAAGTGAGTGGAAAGAAGATAAAAGTAAGAGGTCATAGAAGATCGGTGACTGGAATTATAGGAAAACAATAAACTGAAATCATGTCATTCTATAAACATAGTTGAAAATGCTGATAGTGTCACTTACCACTTCTTCTACAATAATGTCAACTTCTTCAAAAGACCAATCCTATAATGTTCAATCCTCATTGAAGCGACACGACCGAAAGGATAAGGAGAAAATATAAGAAGATGATCTCAAGTCAAGTCCAATGTTTTCTTTTACCATTTCAGAATTTATTCTAACCATATAAAAAGTATGGGTACCACTCCACCAACTGGCACAATAAGAGTCGACCTGTCATACAAAATCTCTATTCGACAAAGAATTGATCTTCAGATCCATTAATATGATTCACATAAAAGATCACTTGGCACTTGATCTTTCTGATTATGAACCTGATTGCCAATACTTGATTGGATAACTAGAGGAAGATATCAGTCGGGTCAATGATATAGGGGAGTACATGGTCATTCCACAAGTCACTACTTCAACCACACTTCTTCTCAAATGGTTTATGAAGCAAAAACCCACGGCAGAACACTCTAGTGAGATCAATAAGAACAAGGAAACTCTCCCAGACATGATAGGGTCTTCCATAACATGATCAACTTGGAAGACTAGTTATATATTATTCCACCACCTCCTTCATGATTAGGTAGACCTAGAAAGCATAATACACTAATAGAGGAAGAACTTCCAACTCCTACCCCAAAGGATGTTCCATCCACATTAGGAACATTAGCTCCCAAGGAGCTTGGAAAATGGATTCCCCATTCTAGGAAATGTAGACCCATAAATCCTAATCATAATATTTTATGTCATCTCGCCCAAGTACCGACCATGTTATCAAACCTGAATTCCCTGAATCTATCAAAGGATCTTTGGGATTCACTCATTGAGGCTTTATCAATACATCAAGAATTCAAATTCTAGGTTGTTTCTATGGAGGATAATCTTATAGAGCATGATCTAAAAGAATTAAATTCAGTAAAATATTTCATGGACCAGGATGAGGATCTTGTAATACAAAGAAAAATCAGGCCCTTGTATCTATCTCGTAGAATTAATGACACTAATGACTAAAGAGCCTTCATCTAAAATGGTTCATGGGTTAAACTCATTATAATCTAGAAACATCACTGATTGGGACTTACTGAATCCCACATGTCCCCATCTAATCAGATGCTATCGGGTTATAAAAATAGTTATCAAGAAACTATTTGTGAAAATACACTCAGAACATAGATCAAAGATCTCATGTCTAATTCAGAGTTTAGGATTTTCTAAATGGATACAACTTTCAATATTTTCCTCAGAAGACCCTAGCATCATCGGCATGTGGCCAAGATTTCATTGTACTACCAATGCCTCAAATATTGTTTCAACAATCAAATTAGGATATTTCACGGGGATGTGGACCTATTCATATCATGTGAATCTTAGTACATTGATGGAGAGTTCTATCACAAAGGGGGGGGGGAACCAGTCCATGGTAGATGATGTTATAAGATTGAATTCCCTAAATTATTTGGAGAAGATCCTATCTACCCAATTAATACATATTAGTACAAATTGCGTATTTCCTATTAATAAAATTGGGAGGGTTCAACTAAATCCAATAACTCATTCAGTGGCTTCTACAATGTCAGCTGTGTCAATTGAACCTAAAAACACAAGAGAAATTATTATGTCTCTGAGAAGTGAGGACATCCTAAATAAAAATGTACGTATTCCCTCATCTGGGCTTCAGTAAATCTCTACATCATTAGACATGCTTCAATAATCTATCACAATAATGGAAAATGATAGAGATTTTGATTATCAACCCTTAAAATTCCTTTTTGATCCTCAAGAGGACCCTTCATATTCAGTCTGGAAGGAAATGGTTGCCTCTTATTTGGGATGTCCAAATACCTACTCATACCCTTGTTCTGAGACTCTATCTCCATCACCTATCCTTTGAACAAAGGCATAATAAGAATCACATGAAGAAAATGAGGAATAAGAAGATCTCAAGGATTCCCCTATATCATTTTAATAAGGTGTCCCCACCACTGTGGATGATGTGAGAGATTTAAATTTGGGGCTAATGGAAGATTTGTGGTCCACTCTTATTAGTAGTGCCATGAATCTTGAATAATATAAAGTATACACTTCCCTTCTAATGAAAAACTGGGATGTATTTTCTCATAATTATATAAAAATCCAGTCTCTGACCTCTATGTTTCCACCTATCATTTGGTTTTTCCAGAAGTTCATAGGGGATAAAATAAGGATGCAAGAAGAACACACCCAATCCATGCACCCAAAATTGTGGTTGAGGTCGTAAACATAATAATATATAACGTCATCCAAGAGGTTCAATATATGAAATTGATATCCAATATTTTACCAGTAAAATGAATAATATAAAAATCATATTTTTCATTAATTTCATATATCTCAACTAGAATTGTCCCAAATATTTCTTCCCAGTGTTAACCATAGAACTCTTGATTGATGCAACAACTGGCTACTAAACTCTCCATTTCATGGATGGATACTCTGGGTACAACCAAATCTAAATGGAATTATAATATGAATAAGACCCATCCTTCAAAGACCCTAAATTTTTACTCTACTATCGGGTACTACCCTTTGGATTTATGAATGTTGGTTCCACATACCAGTGTGCAACACACCACATCTTCAGACACTTTTGGTTGAAATTTATAGAATATTGTGTTGATGATTTTGTGGTAAGATCATTGAAATATTTTGACCACATAGATGATATAGAGACCATATTCAGAAAGCTTTTATATTGTCATATAATGATAATCACCATGAAATGTTATTTAAGGGTAACCTTAGGAAACTTTCTTGGATTTATTATATGCCACCATGGAGTTGAAGTTTATCTAGAGAAGATTATATCTATCCTTGGTATGTCACCTCCTCAAAACATGAATGAGTTGAGAGGACATCATGGAAACGTTTCCTACATTCTTCTTTTCATATCCTTCCTCACAAGAAAGTGTTTACCCTTCACTAAACTGATGATGAAGGGGGTAACATATCAATGAACCAATCACTGCCAAGTAGAATTTGATACCCTTATTAAATACCTCTTATGTCCACCGTTATTGATGCGACCTATTGTACAAATACTAGTTATACATTATGTGACAACCTTGTAATGATCAATTGGTGCCTTCCTCATGCAAAACAATGACATTGAAAATGAAAAAAATATTATATAATCTCAATTGAACTATTATTGATGTAGAGTATTGATATTCAAGTATTGAGAAGTGCTTCCTAGAAATAATTTTTGTCATTCAGAAGCTGAGGTATTTTATGTATCATCACGATTTCCATTTTTTATCTCATAAGAACCCGATCAAATTTGTCCTCATTCATCCTATACTGATTCGATGTTTGAAATGGTGGGAATTTATTATGCACAAGTTCAACATATAGTTCATGTCTTAGAAAGGGGTGAAAGGCCAAGCCTAGGAATACATTATTGCATGACATCTATCTATTGAAGAGACATTATTAGATATTGATGTTCCCAATAAATAAATCTTTACTATTTAGGAAAGACTTCACATAAGGGAAATGTGTTTTATGGTGATTCTAGGAGTCCAACGAGGAAGAAAATGGAAGACCCTAAGCTCAAAAAAGTTGGGATAGTAACTATAAATATCTCTCTAGAAAAGGCATTGTTTCAATACTCCTTTCTGTTATTAGTAAGAGGTACCAACAATGAGGCAGAATATCAAACTCTCATTGTAGGCTTGGAATTGGAACTAAATGTTCCGGTGAACCACGTAGAGGTGAAGGGCGATTCAAAGTTAGTAATGAAACCAATCAACTTGGATTACACCATTAGATAAGAAGAGATGGTCCCCATGTGTGATTATGTCTAAGGATTAATTGAAGAATTTACATCACACCCAACATTATATTACGTTCCATGATCACAAAATGCCTAAGATGATGCATTGGAAAATTTATCCATAGCCATAAAAGATCCAAACCAGGATTAAAGATTCAACATAATTTCCCATCATCACATGGTCTCACCTTTTTTTGGATCAGAGAAGAAAATATCAATGAAATCATCCCCATTATCAAACTTTATGGTTCTACCACAGGATTCATGAAACCCATCATGGAAAACACCCAAGAGAGAGTACATCCACGTGATAGAGATAGAAAAGAAAAAATATGACAAAAAGTGGTCAATTTCACTGTTTATAATGGCCCAAATGGATAGAAGACCCTTTACAAATGAGGCATTGATGGAATCCTCTATATATGTAATGATGGGTAAGAGACTGTGATTATCATAAAAGAAGTATATATTAGAGCCTTCGGTGCTCAACAGTATGGGTATAGGCTTTATAATCAAATCCAATGACTTGGATACTTCTAGCCTTTGATGATATAGGATTTCATAGAATTATATATGAAGTGTCATCCCTGACAAGTGCATGCCAATTTAATCCATTAACACCTAAAGTTTCTACATATAGCTGAAATACTCTTGAATATTTTCTATATGAAGAATAGATTTAGTGGGGCTTTATCCTCCATCTATGGCTATGCAATTAAAGAACATCATTACTGTTACGGATTACTTTTCCAATGGGATGAAGAAATACCTCTCAAGGAATTTGGAGCCAAAAACATTGCCATATTTTTCAAAACCAGTATCACCGCCATATTTTGTGTCCCTCATTCCATTGTAACCTATAATGGAACATATTTTTTAGTTGAGGTATGGAATATTTATTAGTAATAAAATATCAAGTCCAACCATTCAATGCACTTCCATGCAATGAACAATCTATAGATAGAGGCTTCCATTAAGATCTTATCAAACATTCTCTCAATGATGGTGAATAATATTAATATGTACTTACATGATAAGAAGTTTTCTGTCTTATGGGATAAACATTATACTACCCATACTAACAGTGTGAGTGACTCCGTACTCATTGATATATGGTACATAAGTAGTCCTTCCCATTGATGTTCAGTTAAAATCACTTAGCATTGAAATTTGTCATAAATTATCTAAAAATAAGTAATCTCAGATGTGACTGGATGAGTTTGAGTTACTGGAAAAAAATATATTGAATACCTTGTATCACTTGGCAGTCTATCAGAAACAGATAGCATGATATTTCAACAATAAGGTCTGCCTTCATTCATTCCTTCAAGGAGAGTTTATTTTAGTCCTTAGGACTCAAAAGATGATAAGAAATAATCCCCTGAATCTCAATCCAAATTGGGAGGGACCTTACTCCTTAAATTTGGTTCACTCTAATGGGGAATATTCCTTAATCTTAGTGGATGGAAAACTTACCACAACTCCAACCAATGGAAGGTTCCTAATGAAGTACATTGTGTAATGTTGTAGAGTTCTTCTTAGCTACAGGATGTTAAACCGCATTACACCATATATTTTCATGATGCATGACATTGAACTTCATGGTATCATCATCCATATCTCATGATGATAATCTACACGACATGTGGTCCGAGTCACATGAGATGAAACTGCAAAACACTATTTTTCCTCACCACATGATGTTAAATTTTATGGTTAACATATCCCTTAATTAATGTTAGTAAATCCCACATGATGTCATGAATTGAGACTCCTTTTGGTCTCTAAATATATTAGTATCTTCCACATGAATGCATTAGTCACATCATTTCCTCTCCTAAGTCACCCTTGACCCATATTTTTCTTTATGTTTGAATGAGACCTGCATGGGGAACCTTCTTCAAAATCTATATGTGGATTTATTCTCAATCTAATGAGATACATAATGAAACCAAGATCTCCAATCTCAACCCCATTTGTGACCATAAAGAAATAATTTCCCCTTTCCCTATATATGAACCAAACCAATACAAAGAACTCTTCAAGAAAATACTGTATGATTCACATTCCATATAGTGTCTTGATCCCAAAAATTATTCTCGAAAATATTAAATTTTCCTTCTCTACATCAAAACCGAGTTGTTGTGGGGAAGATTCTTCAAGAACTATGTATAGCTTAATTCAAAACCCAATGAGATACATGGTGATCCGAGGTCACCAATCCTAGTTCCATTCACAGAATATATAAAATAAAACATCCCATTAATCCATGTGAGTATGAATCAAACCTACACAAAAAACTATCTTAGAACTATGTGTAGATTGATTCATTCCCTATAAATAAATGTAGTGACACATTTTTATTCTCTGGTCCACCCACAATATTCCTTTTTTCATGTAGGAATCACTCACATCCTTACATTATGATGTTAAAATGTGTGGGTAATGTCCTCGCCACATGAAATTAAACTTAAAGATACACAAAGGACTATGTGTAGCTTGATTCTCACTCTTATTAGATATATAGTGACGTCCATATTCGCAATCATAGGTCCAACCACATTGAAACATGGAAAAGACTCTTCTTTCCAATGTATGTGTCAGATCTACATGAGGAAATTCAATACAAGTTCTCATTTTATGCGTGAAACTGTATCTGTTAGAACTACACGCATCTTGATTCTTTATTCGGCAAGATGTATAGTGACTATTGGGACTAATACCCTTGTTTTTCCACATTATTCTATTTCTATTCCCATCTACCATATGAAATTAGACGGCATGGCTAATTTATTTATCGTATGACATTAAACTACAATGTACCGAGAGAACTATATATAGATTGATTATCATCTCATTGAGATGCTTAGTGAATACTAGGCCTTAGACCGTAATCCTAGCTATAGGGTAAATGAAATTCCACCACTCTAGCATAAAATCAAAAAAATGGAGGAGCATTGTAATTTGGGTCCTATCTTATAGAGCCCACCAAGGAAATGAGAGATGTCCCCTGATACATATCGCCATATCTATGCAAGGGACTCCAAAATCATGTCCATTATAAATCCAAACAGTTCTTTTATTCATTGATAAATGACTATTTTTCATTTCATACTCCCACTCATGAATACTTCCAAATCATTGTAATCTTTCATCGGCTTTTGGTGACAGAATGCATGATTCCAGATATATCCTTTACCTAACTATACATTATGTGCCCCATTTTTCTATGCATAAGTTTCCCCCATAACAAGAATTTTAGAATAAATATCTGACTATTAGGTTATTTAGTTTGTGATCTAGTTTTCCTTGTGTAAAACATCCCCTATAATGGGGTTCTCAAATAGCGGTTATTTATCCCATTGGACAATCCTCTTCTGTCACTTTAATTGTTAATGATGGTATGTGGGAACCTACAATTTTAAATGAGTGGTCATCCTTTTCATATTTTCTATGTCCTTTATAACTATTTGAATGTCTCCATGACTATGGTTTACATTTCCCCCTTCATATGTTCAAATCATACAGGAATAATATTGGTCCATCTAACCACATATCATACATCGTTTCCATAACATTATGGTCCAATTTGTAATACCTAGAACTACAGGAATCATACATCTTATTCATGTATCAGACATTCATAGAGATCCTATTCACCCCAATTATATATATATCGTGACTTGAAATACATCTTCTATATTCAAGAAATTTTATCCATAATCCAAAATAAATTATTGGAAATATCCAAATCTCCATAAACATTCAATGGGGTTTTAGTGATAAAATGCCATAATAATTTAGGGATCCTTTACATGACTTTATAGTATGTGCCCAAATTGGAAGTTCATAAATCACCCACATAATGGTCCTGTTATCCTATTGATGCCACTACTTGACCATACAGTATATGCCCTAGTTAGACTTGAAAAAAAACATCTACCATAATGGGTTCATCTAGTAGTGGTAACAACATTATTGGGAAAGGCCTCCTATAATGTCATTATCCATTTTCCCATATTAATATTTGAATCTGGGCATTCCAAAATCACTTCTTAAAATTATCTCCTTCTATACTTCAATATAGTATCACATTTTAATAAAATTATCAAGAATAGGGAAACCACAATACCTTCGAGCGAATCTAAAAGACATTAAATTATAGACCCCATAATTTACATGTTGCATGAATTTAAAATACAATGAATAATTTTCTTTACTATATGAATTTAAACTAAAGATCACAAGGTCCTTGCTGCATGGATTTAAAAAACACAACATAATGTCCATGCTGAATGACTTTAAAATACATAGAATAATTTCATTGCTAGATGAATTTAAACTGCACAATATATCAACCTTTTTCAGAAATGAGGCTTCTACCCTGACAATGATCATCTATCTAAATTTATCCTCCTTCACACACTATATTCATTTAGGAGTGGTTAACCATTCTTGGCCTATGCCGATACAGATTATCTATTTATTTTTAGAAACCATTACTCGGAAAAACTCCACATTATGGACTTGCAACATCTGAATCATAAAATCTATTTGTCTATTATAAATAAAATGTCATAATTACTAGGAACTCATTTACCTGACTATGAAGTATGTGCCCAAGATTACCATTTATAATTCTTCCATATTACAGGCCTATCATCCTAAGGATACTACTACTTGATGATCTATTATGCGCCATAGTTGGCCTTGCATAAAATATCCCCCATAATGGTTTCTTTATCTAGGGGTAATGTAGTACTTAGGAGAGACCTCCTATATTCCCATATTTTTCATTTTGGATTCATAAACCATAAAAAACATGACTTGATATTCCCCTAAAAAATACCTAATGAATTTAGATACCTATCCATCCATCAAGACTGGTTAGGGTTATCATCTCAAAATCCATGGTCAAAGATGTTTGACCTAAAACAATGAACTTGTTTGAATAATATTCTGGAATTTTTACTACCCTCAAAAAGAGTCATAGTAGTCACCAGGTTGAAAACCCACAATGCGAACTATGGATAAAAGTCAAGTCTCACCCCTATATACCTACACTTTTTTCGGTTTAAACAATATCGAGAAATTAAAAATTTTAAAGTCAAAAATTTTGTTAGTCAAAAAACATGAAAAAGGGTGACCTAAAAAAAATTTAGTCTCATCTGCTAAGTCTCTTACATATGATGATTAGGGAAAAAGTAGTGTGCTAACATAAAAGAGGAAAAGTTTATGGGGTTTTTTCTATTCCACCATCTTATCAGTAAAAATACACTCACCTAGCACCTTGATATAGATCAAAATTAAAGACTTTCCACATACCATCAATATTATTACAACCATTTGATATAATTTTTAGGAAAATTGGTTTCAATATTTTATGATTGCATGAAGGAAAAAACGGATGAAGATATATATGTTTGGAAACAAAACAATCTTTTCATATTATGATTAAAGCCTGTCTGGAATCTAATATAGCCACGGTTGAAACCGTGGCATTAAGTATACAACCACGGTTTGAACCCTGGCTATAAACCTATAACCACGGTTGAAACCTTGGCTTTAGGTATATAGCCACGGTTTGGAAGCGTAGCTCTAGGTCTGGGCCAATAGCCATGCCAAACATAGCCACAGTTCATCAACCGTGGCTATTACCTATATCCACGGTTCCTCAAACTGTGGCTATTACCTATAGCCACGGATTGAGGGCCTATAGCCACGGTTTAGAACCGTGGCTATAGCCCAAATTTCCAGTAGTGTTTTAATCATTATATGAAAAGATTTTTTTGTTTCCAAACATATATATCATCATCCATTCTTTCCTTCATGAAATCATAAAATATTGAAATCAATTTTGCTAAAAATTATATCAATTGGTTGTAATAATATTGATGATATGTGGAAAGTCTTTAATTTTGATCTATATCAAGGTGCTAGGTGAGTGTATTTTTACTCATAAGATGGTGGAATAGAAAAACCCCATAAACTTGTCCTCTTTTATGTTAGCACACTACCTTTTTCCTAATCATCATATGTAAAAGACTTAGCAGATGAGACTAAAATTTTTTTAGGTCACCCTTTTTCATGTTTTTTTCCTAACAAAATTTTTGACTTTAAAATTTTTAATTTATCGATATTTTTTAAACCGAAAAAAGTGTAGGTATAGAGGGGTGAGACTTGACTTTTATCCAGAGTTCGAATTGTGGGTTTTCAACCTGGTGACTACTATGACTCTTTTTGAGGGTAGTAAAAATTCCGTAATGTTATTCAAACAAGTTCATTGTTTTAGGTCAAACGTCTTTGACCATGGATTTTGAGATGATAACCCTAACCAGGATTAATGGATGGCTAGGTCTCTAAATTCATTCGGTATTTTTTAGGGGAATATCAAGTCATGTTTTTTATGGTTTATGAATCTAAAATGAAAAATATGGGAATATAGGAGGTCTCTCCTAAGTACTATGTTACCTCTAGCTAAAGAAACCGTTATGGGGGATATTTTATGCAAGGCCAACTATGGCGCATACTAGATCATCAAGTAGTGGTATCCTTAGGATGATAGGCTTG
Source organism: Viscum album (assembly GCA_963277665.1). Taxonomy (NCBI): domain Eukaryota; kingdom Viridiplantae; phylum Streptophyta; class Magnoliopsida; order Santalales; family Viscaceae; genus Viscum; species Viscum album. The sequence continues at coordinate 678,620,004 of OY728139.1, read as the reverse complement.
TTATGTGGAAGAAATATAAATGGGAATCTTGGGCACATACTGCATATTCAGGTAAATGAGTTCCTAGTTATTATGACATTTTATTTATAATAGAAAAATGGAGTTTATGATTCAGATGTTGAAAGTCCATAATGTGGAGTTTTTCCGAGTAATGGTTTCTAAAAATAAATAGATAATCTGTATCGGAATAGGCCAAGAATGGTTAACCACTCCTAAATGAATACAGTGTGTGAGGGAGGATAAATTTGGATAGATGATCAATGTCAGGGTATAAGCCTCATTTATGAAAAAGGTTGATATATAGTGCAGTTTAAATTCATCTAGAAATGAAATTATTCTATGTATTTTAAATTCATTTAGCATGGACATTATGTTGTGTTTTTTAAATCCATGCAGCAAGGACCTTGTGATCTTTAGTTTAAATTCATATAGTAAGTAAATTATTCATTGTATTTGAAAGTCATGCAACATGTAAATTATGGGGTCTATAATTTAATGTCTTTTCGATTCGCTCGAAGGTATTGTGGTTTCCCTATTCTTGATAATTGTATTAAAATGTGATAATATATTGAAGTATAGAAGGAGATAATTTTAAGAATTGATTTTGGAATGCCCAGATTCAAATATTAATATGGGAAAATTGATAATGACATTATAGGAGGCCTTTCTGAAGAATGTTGTTACCACTGCTAGATGAACCCATTATGGCAGATGTTTTTTTTCATGTCCAACTAGGGAATATACTGTATGGTCATGTAGTGGCATCAATAGGATAACAGGACCATTATGTGGGTGATTTATGAACGTTCAATTTGGGAAGATACTATAAAGTCAGGTAAAGGATCTCTAAATTATTATGGCAATTTATCACTAAAACCCCATTGAATGTTTATGGAGATTTGGATATTTCTAATAATTGATTTTGGATTATGGACAAAATTTCTTGAATATAGAAGATGCATTTCAAGTCACGATATATATATAATTGGGGTGAATAGGATCTCTATGAATGTCTGATACATGAATAAGATGTATGATTCCTATAGTTCTAGGTATTACAAATTGGTCCATAATGTTATGGAAACGATGTATGATATGTGGTTAGATGGACCAATATTATTCCTGTATGATTTGAACATATGAAGGGGGAATGTAAACCATAGTCATGGAGACATTCAAATAGTTAGAAAGGACATAGGAAATATGAAATGGATGACCACTCATTTAAAATTGTAGGTTCCCACATACCGTCATTAACAATTAAAGTGACATAAGAGGATTGTCCAATGGGATAAATAACCGCTATTTGAGAACCCCATTATGGGGGATGTTTTACGCAAGGACAACTAGATCACAAACTAAATAACCTAATAGTTAGATCCTTATTCCAAAATTCTTGTTATGGAGGAAAATTATGCATGGAAAACTGGGTCACATAATGTATAGTTAGGTAAAGGATATATCTAGAATCATGCATTCTGTCACCAAAAGACGATGAAAGATTACTATGATTTGGAAGTATTCATGAGTGGGAGTATGAAATGAAAAATGGTCATTTTTCAATGAATAAAAGAACAGTTTGGATTGATAATGGACATGATTTTGGAGTCCCTTGCATAGATATGACGATATGTATCAGGGGACATCTCTCATTTCATTGGTGGGATCTATAAGAGAGGACCCAAATTACAATGCTCCACCATTTTTTTTGATTTTATGCTAAAGTGGTGGAATTTCATTTACCCTATAGCTAAGAATACGGTCTAAGGCCTAGTATTCACTAAGCATCTCAATGAGATGATAATCAATCCATATATAGTTCTCTCGGTACATTGTAGTTTAATGACCTACGATAAAGAAATTAGCCATGCTGGCTAATTTCTTATGGTAAGGACAATGTCTCCTAGATGGGAATAGAAATAGAATAATGTGGAAAAACAAGGACATCAGTCCCAATAGTCACTATATATCTTGTCGAATAATGAATCAAGATGCGTGTAGTTCTAACAGATATAGTTTCACGCATAAAATGAGAACTTGTATTGAATTTCCTCATGTAGATCTAAAACATACATTGGAAAGAAGAGGCTTTTCCATGTTTCAATGTGGTTGGACCCATTATTGCGGATATGGACATCACTATATATCTAATAAGAGTGAGAATAAAGCTACACATAGTCCTTTGTGTATCTTTAAGTTTAATTTCATGTGGCGAGGACATTACCCACACATTTTAACGTCATAATGTAAGGATGTGAGTGATTCCTACATGAAAAAGTAATATTGTGGGTGGACCAGAGAATAAAAATGTGTCACTACATTTATTTATAGGGAATGAATAAATCTACACATAGTTCTAAGATAGTTTTTTTGTGTAGGTTTGATTCATACTCACATGGATTAATGGGACGTTTTATTTTATATATTTTGTGAATGGAACTAGGATTGGTGACCTCGTATCACCATGTATCTCATTAGGTTTTGAATTAAGCTATACATAGTTCTTGAAGAAGCTTCCCCACAACAATTCGGTTTTGATGTAGAGAAGGAAAATTTAATATTTTCGAGAATAATTTTTTGGATCAAGACACTATATGGAATGAGAATCAAGCAGTATGTTCTTGAAGAGTTATTTGTATAGGTTTGGTTCATACATAGGGAAAGGGGAAATTATTTCTTTATGGTCACAAATGGGGTTGAGATTGGAGATCTTGGTTTCATTATGTATCTCATTAAATTGAGAATAAATCCACATGTAGATTTTGAAGAAGGTTCCCCATGCAGGTCTCATTCAAACATAAAGAAAAATATGGGTCAAGGGTGACTTAGGAGAGGAAATGATGTGAATAATGCAATCATGTGGAAGATACTAATATATTTAGATACCAAAAGGAGTGTCAATTCATGACATCATGTGGGATTTACTAACGTTAATTAAGGGATATGTTAACCATACAATTTAACATCATGTGGTGAGGAAAAATAGCATTTTTCTGTTTCAGCTCATGTGACTCGGACCACATGTCGTGTAGATTATCATCATGAGATAAGGATGATGATACCATGATGTTTAATGTCATGCATCGTGAAAATATATGGTGTAATTCGGTTTAACATCCTATAGCTAAGACGAACTCTACGTGATTACACAATGTACTTCATTAGGAACCTTCCATTGGTTGGAGTTGTGGTAAGTTTTCCATCCACTGAGATTAAGGAATATTCCCCATTAGATTGAACCATATTTAAGGAGTAAGGTCCCTCCCAATTTGGATTGAGATTCATAGGATTATTTCTTATCATATTTTGAGTCCTAAGGACTAAAATAAACTCTCCTTGAAGGAATGAATGAAGTCGGACCTTATTGTTGAAATATCATGCTATCTATTTCCGATAGACTACCAAGTGATACAAGGTATTCAATTTATTTTTTTCCAGTAACTCAAACTCATCCAGTCACATCTTATATTACTTATTTTTAGATAATTTATCACAAATATCAATGCTAAGTGATTTTAACTGAACATCAATGGGAAGGACTACTTATGTACCATATATCAATGAGTATGGAGTCACTCACACTGTTAGTATGGGTAGTAGAATGTTTATCCCATAAGACAAAAAATTTCTTATCATGTAAGTACATATTAATATTATTCACCATCATTGAGAGAATGTTTGATAAGATCTTAATGGAAGCCACTATCTATAGATTGGTCATTGCATGGAAGTGCATTGAATGGTTGGACATGATATTTTATTACTAATAAATATTCCATACCTCAACTAAAAAATATGTTCCATTATAGGTTAAAATGGAATGAGGGATACAAAATATGGCGGTGATACTGGTTTTGAAAAATATGGCAATGTTTTTGGCTCCAAATTCCTTGAGAGGTATTTCTTCATCCCATTGGAAAAGTAATCCGTAACAGTAATGATATTCTTTAATTTCTTAGCCATAGATGGAGGATAAAGCCCCACTATATCTGTTCTTCATATAGAAAATATTCAGGAGTATTTCAGCTATATGTAAAAACTCTAGGTGTTAATGGATTAAATTGGCATGCACATGGTAGGGATGAGACTTCATATATAATTCTATGAAATCCTATATCATCAAAGGCTAGAAGTATCCAAGTCATTGGATTTGATTAGAAAGCCAATACCCATACTGTTGAGCACCGAAGGCTCTAATATATACATCTTTTATGACAACCACAGTCTCTTCCCCATCATTACATATGTAGATGATTCCATCAATGCCTCATTTGTAAAGGGTCTTCTGTCCATTTGGGCCATTATAAACAGTGAAATTGACCACTTTTTGTCATATTTTTTCTTTTCTATCTCTATCACGTGGATGTACTCTCTCTTGGGGGTATTCCATGATGGGTTTCATGAATCCTGTGGTAGAACCATAAAGTTTGAGAATGGGGATGATTTCATTGATATTTTCTTCTCTGATCCAAAAAAAGGTGAGACCATGTGATGATGGGAAATTATGATGATTCTTTAATCCTGGTTTGGATCTTCTAGGGATATGGATAAATTTTCCAATGCATCATCTTAGGCATTTTGTGATCATGGAACGTAATATAATGTTGGTTGTGATGTAAATTCTTCTATTAATACTTAGACATAATCACACATGGGGACCATCTCTTCTTATCTAATGGTGTAATCCAAGTTGATTGGTTTCATTACTATCTTTGAATCACCCTTCACCTCTAGGTGGTTCACCAGAACATTTAGTTCCAATTCCAAGCCTACAATGAGAGTTTGATATTCTGCCTCATTGCTGGTACCTCTTACTGATAACAGAAAGGAATATAGAAACAATTCCTTCTCTAGAGAGATATTTATAGTTACTATCCCAACTTTCTTGAGCTTAGAGTCTTCCATTTTCTTTCTCGTTGGACTCCTAGAATCACCATAAAACACATTTCCCTTGTGTGAAGTCTTTCCTGAATAGTAAAGATTTATTTATTGGGAACATCAATATTTAATAATGTCTCTTCAATAAATAGATTTCATGCAATAAAGTATTCCTAGGCTTGGCGTTTCACTCCTTTCTAAGACATGAACTGTATGTTGAACTTGTGCATAATAAATTCCCACCATTTCAAACATCGAATCAGTATAGGATGAATGAGGAAAAGGTTTATCGGGTTCTTATGAGATACAAAATGGAAATCGTGATGCTACATAAAATACCTCAGCTTCTGAATGACAAAAATTATTTCCAGGAAGCACTTCTCAATACTTGAATATCGATACTCTACATCAATAATAGTTCAATTGAGATTATATAATATTTTTTCCATTTTAAATGTCATTGTTTTGCATGAGGAAGGAACCAATTGATCATTACAAGGTTGTCACATAATGTATAACTAGTATACGTACAAAAGGTCACATAAAAAATGGTGGACATAAGAGGTATTTAATAAGGGTATCAAATTCTACTTGGTAGTGATTGGTTAATTGATATGTTACCCCCTTCATCATCAATTTAGTGAAGGGTAAACACATTCTTGTGAGGATGGATATGAAAAGAAGAATGTAGGAAATGTTTCCATGATGTCCTCTCAACTCATTCATGTTTTGAGGAGGTGACATACCAAGGATAGATATAATCTTCTCTGGATCAACATCAACTCCATGGTGGAATATAATAAATCCAAGATATTTTCCTAAGGTTACCCTTAAATAACATTTCATGGTGATTATCATTATATGACAATATAAAAGCTTTCTGAATATGGTATACATATCATCTATGTGGTCAAAATATTTCAATGATCTTACAACCAAATCATCAACACAATATTCTATAAATTTCAACTAAAAGTGTCTGAAGATGTGGTGTGTTGCACACTGGTATGTGGAACCAACATTCATAAATCCAAAGGGTAGTACCCGATAGTAGAGTACAAATTGAGGGGCTTTGAAGGATGGGTCTTATTTATATTATAAGTCCACTTAGATTTGGTTGTACCCAGAGTATCCATCCATGAAATGGAGAGTTTAGTAGCCAGTTGTTGCATTAATTAAGAGTTCTATGGTTAACACTGGGAAGAAATATTTGGGACAATGCTAGTTGAGATATCTGAAATTAATGAAAAATATGATTTTTATATTATTCATTTTACTAGTATAATATTGGATATCAATTTCATATATTGAACCTCTTGGATGACGTTATATATTATTAGGTTTACGACCTCAACCAAAATTTTGGGTGAATGGATTGGGTGTGTTCTTCTTGCATCCTTCTTGTATCCCCTATGAACTTCTGGAAAAACCAAATGATAGGTGGAAACATAGAGGTCACAAACTTAATTTTTATATAATTATGAGAAAATACATCCCAGTTTTCCATTAGAAGGGAAGTGTATACTTTATATTATTCAAGATTCATGGCACTACTAATAAGAGTGGACCACAAATCTTCCATTAGGCCCAAATTTAAATCTCTCACATCGTCCATAGTGGTAGGGACACCTTATTAAAATGATATAGGGGAATCCTTGAGATCGTCTTATTCCTCATTTTCTTCTTGTGATTCTTATTATGCCTTTGTTCAAAGGATAGGTGATGGAGATAGAGTCTCAGAACAAGGGTATGAGTAGGTATTTGGACATCCCAAAGAAGAGGAAACCATTTCCTTCCAGACTGAATATGAAGGGTCCTCAAGAGGATCAAAAAGGAATTTTAAGGGTTGATAATCAAAATCTTTATCATTTTACATTATTGTGACAGATTATTGTAGCATGTCTAATGATGTAGAGATTTACTGAAGCCCAGATGAGGGAATATATACATTTTTATTTAGGATGTCCTTACTTCTCAGAGACTTAATAATTTCTCCTGTGTTTTCAGGTTCAATTGACACAAATGATATTGTAGAAGCCACTAAATGAGTAATTGGATTTAGTTGAACCCTCCCAATTTTATTAATAGGAAATACGCAATCTGTACTAATATGTATTAATTGGGTAGATAGGATCTTCTCCAAATAATTTAGGGAATTCAATCTTATAACATCATCTACCATGGACTGGTTCCCCCCCTTTGTGATAGAACTCTGCATCAATGTACTAAGATTCACATGATATGAATAGGTCCTTATCCTCATGAAATATCCTAATTTGATTGTTGACACAATATTTGAGGCATTGGTAGTACAATGAAATCTTGGCCACATGCCGATTATTCTAGGGTCTTCTGAGAAAAATATCGAATGTTGTATCCATTTAGAAAATCATAAACTCTGAATTAGACAAGAGATCTTTGATCTGTGTTCTGAGTGTATTTTCACAAATAGTTTCTTGATAACTATTTTTGTAACCCTATAGCATCTGATTATGTGGGGACATGTGGGATTCAGTAAGTCCCAATCAGTGATGTTTCTAGATTAGAATGAGTTTAACCCATGAACCATTTTCGATGAAGGCTCTTTAGTCATTAGTGTCATTAATTCTACGATATAGATACAAGGGCCTGATTTTTCTTTGTATTACAAGATCCTCATCCTGGTCCATGAAATATTTTACTGAATTTAAATCTTTTTGATCATGCTCTATAAGATTATCCTCCATAGAAACAACCTCGAATTTGAATTCTTGATGTATTGATAAAGCCTCAATGAATGATTCCCAAAGATCCTTTGATAGATTTAGGGAATTCAGGTTTGATAACATGGTCGGTACTTGTGCGAGATGACATAAAATATTATGATTGGGATTTAGGGGTCTACATTTCCTAGAATGGGGAATCCATTTTCCAAGCTCCTTGGGAGATAATGTTCCTATTGTGGATGGAACATCCTTTGGGGTAGGAGTTGGAAGTTCTTCCTCTATTAGTGTATTATGCTATCTAGGTCTACCTAATCATGAAGGAGGTGGTGGAATAATATATAACTAGTCTTCCAAGTTGATCATGTTAGGGAAGACCCTATCATGTCTGGGAGAGTTTCCTTGTTCTTATTGATCTTACTAGAGTGTTCTGCCGTGAGTTTTTTCTTCATAAACCATTTGAGAAGAAGTGTGGTTGAAGTAGTGACTTGTGGAATGACCATGTACTCCCCTATATCATTGACCCGAATGATATCTTCCACTAGTTATCCAATCAAGTATTGGGAATCAGGTTCATAATCAGAAACATCATGTGCCAAGTGACCTTTTAAGTGTATCATATTAATGGATCTGAAGATCAATTCTTTGTCGAATAGAGATTTTGTATGACAGGTCGACTCTTGTTGTGCCGGTTGGTGGAGTGGTACCCATGCTTTTTATATGGTTAGAATAAATTCTGAAATGGTAAAAGAAAACATTGGACTTGACCTGAGATCATCTTCTTATATTTTCTCCTTATCATTTCCGTCATGTCGCTTCAATGAGGATTGATCATTATAGGATTGGTCTTTTGAAGAAGTTGACATTATTGTAGAAGAAGTGGTAAGTGACACTATCAGCATTTTCAACTATGTTTATAGAATGACATGATTTAAGTTGATTGTTTTCCTATAATTCCAGTCACTGATCTTCTATGACCTCTTACTTTTATCTTCTTTCCACTCACTTTCCTCCCCCATATTGGTTGAGGAAACACATGCTACCTGGGCTAGATAATTTTTTAATTTCACTTTCCCAGAATCTACTATCTTTTGCACGAGATCTTTAAAAAAATCTAGGATGGGATACACCAACATTTGATGGAAGGATAAGTAGTTTTGGTTATCTTTTTCACCTACCTTATTAGTCTTCTTGGGATTTTTCAACTGAACTATGTTATTTTCTAATGTCGATATGATATAACCGGGGACATTTACATTTCAAAAAGAATAGACCCTGTTCTTCAACTCCTTAAATTTATTCCTCTTTTGATCTCATTGATCATCTTTATGAGGTTACCATTTCAACTAACGCAAGTGAGGTGAAGCCTTATAGTATGATGTGGGAATTGAAGTAGGAATGGTTATAGGATCCTGCTTATGTGTAAGTGTAGGGGCCTCTTATTTTCCTTCTCTCATTCCTAGAGATAATAAAATTAATCATGACTTGGATGTGGTCTCTCCAATGGATTTTTACACCTGTGGAGAAATTGAAAAAATATCCCTAAACCCCTCGTATGTATTTAATATGGATCAATGTTGTTACCAACACATTATAAATATTTTCTACACGAATAGGAAAAAATAATTCTTGATGGAGTGGTAGGTTTTTGAAGTTGGTGTATCCTTTACACCAAATAATCATATTTGAGACTCTTTAATTCCCTAATTTTTTAGTTAATTATATCAAATAATATTTTATAGTGAAAAATTGAGATAAACTAGAAGATAAATTTATGTCTAAGGATTTTCCATCTAGTAATCAAGCGTGGCTACAAACTCCTATACCACAAAATGGCTGGCCCTTACAGCAATTTCAAAAAACACCAATGTCTAACTACCCACTAAGTTTTAGGGGTATGAATCATGGTATCACAAAGAGAGAAGAAATACGTCATTTTCTACCTCGAGTCCCTTGAATCATTGTAGATTTTAAATGTGGGATTCCAAAACATTGGCGGTGGAGGAGTTGGATCTACCCATTCTGGGTAGATTTTTTTATTATTGTTATGGTGACCACAATCCTTATATTTCTTCCAATAGAGCTATTAAGAAATCAATAGTGCTCATAAGAATTCAATAAACATCTAGTTAAGCTGATACCTTAATAGGAGTAGTGGTTGGATGCTAAACAGGTGTCGCTACTGGTATAACCACTGATAGTGGTACAACTAATATATTTTTTGGGAAACCAATAGGTTCAAGCCTTTAAATATGTTCCTAATCATGTTCAAGATATGTACCCAATGGAGGGAATTGTCAATTTTTTTAGTAGTTATGACGAAACCACTTTGTGGAGGTTTTTCAAGTGGAAGATAATGTTGGGGGTCTGCTTGCGGAGTATATCTAGAAGGAAGACTAGCTAGAGTAACTCAGCATTGAGTTTCCTCAACCTTTTCATTTCATCCTCTTTTCGAGAAAACATTTCCTCTAAATAATGGTATTTTCCCTCTCTATGGGGTAGGTGATACATAGTAAGACTCTTTCTTTATTCCACATTAGGTTCCTTTTGAGGAGGTAGAGGTGGATTATTTGAGGAGATGCTAACTTTTTGGAAAGCCTCGGGATTCGGGTTCACACTCCTCCTTCATTTTCAAAGGTGTGGACCAACTCATGAACATGAACTAACTCTCTGAAATCATATAAACTGGATACATGTTATGAATTATTTTTATGATAGCGTGGATGATGATTACTGACTTGTAACACATTCTATGCATTATTTTGGTATCTTCATGAGATCGTCTATTTCCACGTACTCCACGAGACCTTGTCCTCTTGTTTGTCAATTCCACATGTTTTTTATTGATAGTAACCCAATGGGAATCTCTTGACAGTTCATTTGTGCATGTCCCAAGTAAAAAATACTAAATCACAGGATGACATGACCTGCAAATATTCATCTTGAAACATTTTTGGAATCAATAGGAAAATTATTCCCACTATGCAGGGGATTTTTGATGGGAAAAATCCCCTAGGTCTCATGTATGCGGTTGCTCATGTTCTTCATTCATAACCCTTCAGACTCGATTTACCTAATTCGAGGGTTGGGTAAACCCCCTCCCCAGCCTTGCAGGCTGGGGTTTCTCATGAACTACTATGGATGATATTACCATAGTTTCCCTTTTTATTTTATGGATCTTGGTCTTAATGTGGGTGGGGATTGTTATGTATCATGCACTTAAATAAAATTTTTTGAAATAGAATTGTGTTATTTCAGACATATGTGAAATATGAAGAGTAACATTATCTAAATGAGAGATCTACTCGATGTTCTCAGATTATTGATATAAAAGTATTTCAACAACATTATCTATTCTAGAATAACATTAGGTAGAGTCATTTTGGTCCAGTTCATATTGACCATACCTTAGGCCATGAATAAAATCATTTTGTTGTAGTCGGCATGGGGAAATGACATTGCGTGATACCACTTTTGGTGGGCTTGGATCATATTGGAGTGCAGTGAAATACAATGATCCTTATGAATCACATCCTTTGACATGAACACCAGATGGGGTATCTAGGATCAATCATCACAACGTCATTAATTCATTGAGGAATTCACATGGAAGGGATCCTTTCTATTTCTCTGTCATTGAATTTCGGGAAACTCAGAGAGATTCCAAGTCGATTTAGCATTGTATCTATCATATTACACTGAAAATTATTTTATACTCATCACATGGTAATAAATTTTCTTTTAGATGAAGAATAATTTTTCATATTTTGAGTCAGATGTCCCAAATAAAATCTTCAACCAACATCTCTGGAATATTGTATGGAGGGGTAGATAAAAACATAAACATGACTCATATTTCATTATTTTCTAGTTATTTATTAATTTTTATCATGTCCTACACATCTTTTACAATGGGATCCTCTTCCATATTTGACCAAAGTTGGCCTTTTTATCCTGTTTGGTTAGAATCATTATGATCAGTAAGAAATTCTTCTATTTAATAGGAAGATAAATGGAATATTGGTGGTTCGAAGAATGATTGTCTCCTTGGGATGTCTTCCGATTGAGAAACGATTTCACCTTCCAGTTAAAAGGTATTAGACATGACTAGCCTTTTGTTTTCAAGTGACTCATGATAATAGGGATTTGTTGTCACTGCGTTTCCCATTGAATAATTCTTGTGATATGAAAATTAATAATATATAAAGAACTATCATATTAAATGTCTTCATTGGGAGGAAACCATGGTGGATTATAGCAAGGATAGACCCATCTTTATCCTTGGGTTTCTGGACACCCAGAGGGTTTCCATGACTCTTATCAAGAGATGGGCCTCGAAATTGACCATAGTTTGATGAACCAATCCTTCATGACGAAGTGTCTGACAAGGAACTTTAGAATCACTTCTACTAATCCCATTATTTGGTAATATGAGGGTAGGATCTTTAGCTAAAACAGATACATGTCTGAGGACTTTAATAACTTGAGCATTAAGTGGATCCAGATCGCATATCAGCTCTTGAATCTCCAATAGTGTTTGATAAGACTTATTTTTTGGATTCCATATTACTAGAAGTTGGGGACACTTTCATGAAAAATGTATTATCATGGGTAGGGTTATGAGCCTTCCTGGGAGTGTCCATTATAATTGGATGATTATCTATAATTGGAGAGGGTATAGTTTCCCGATCCGATTGTCTGTGTAATTGGGAGAGTTTTCCCAATGACCCTCCTAGTCTAGGGTTGCGGTATGTGTCTACTCTAGGGTGTTATACTATGAGATAACCATTTTTTGGGGATAGATTTATTTATATGTCCCTAATGTACTTCTGTAATCACCATTATGATATTATGACATGTTTCGAGGATATTCTATGGAATATGTGTCTTCCCTTTCACCATTTCCAAAGTATGCATGGTGAAATCCATGATGGAAATGGGAATATATGTACATTATGTATCAATATTAATTGAATTTTCCTTCATTAATCATCCATTTCATGTCAATGGATAATAAAAATACTCTTTTGTGGGTGCATAGATTTTATTCTTCCCTCTTTTTGTCATTAGTACTTTTCGATTGAATTATATGGGTTCTTCCTAGCGATGGTGTTGGAAGGCTTGGTTGGTGAAAAATGTGTATGTTCATACTTTTGGTCTACCATCGAACTGGGTTGGTGGGATATTTTTAATGATTCTAGACTTATTTGATGGTATGCATGAAGGATTTATGCTTTTGTATGTCCCTACATGTGTTACTCCACTAGATTTGAATGGTAAGATTGGTTGGGAGCTGCCATACAAGTCTGATGGCTAAAGTAATATTGGAATATCGGTGTATGTTCCAGGTCACTATATTCCACCATATTTGGATTTTTCATTTCTCTAGATGGGGAACAAGTAGGATTCTACTCCCTATTGTCTGGTTTTCATCCCTAGTGAGTCGTCCTGTGTTCTTGGGTTTGAAGAACCAGTTCCTGCCAACTGAAGGTGAAACCCTCATTATGATGAGGGTTTATTACTTCTTGGAATTGGAGGATAGGATTGTTTTCATGAGTCCTTCGTAATTACCCCTATGTCTTTTGGATGAGGTCATAGTTGGCGTCTTCATAGACCTCCATAAAATATGGGAGTGACTAGTTATTGCATTAGAGATATAAGCTTCTAAAACGGTTAAAACAATGTATGGCACCATCTCTTTTACGACCATCGTTCGTTGCTGACAAGATGACTGGGGGTGACTATTGAGTTAGAGGGACTTTCAAGTAGCCTCTAGGGTTAAAGGTACTATGATGATGGTACTCTCAAACTAGTGTATTTGAGACCAAGTAATGAAGACACTAGTTTGGTGATGAAGTCCTTCACACTAACGATGGTTTAGCCTGAGTAACTGCTGGGGTGTTTGTTGGTGAAATATAGAAGGAATCCATTGGAATGAAGGTTGTTATAAGAAAAAAATAGTTCCTAACGATATATGAAAGAACGAATCTAGAAAACCCTATTATAATAACATTATTTTTGTATGAACTCTATCATGATTTATTGCCTTGTATAATCATCTTTTATTGAAAAGGTCCTTTTATCTAGGTTAAGGATTCACGTGAGGTTCACTATTTTTTTATTCTCATCAGAATTCATACCTTTTTACGATTTTCTATTTATGAGTGGTTTCCAATAGGTTTTTTTGAAATCCAAAACACCAAATGGTTCTGTTTTCAAGGGGACCTTCTTTCGAAAGTAAAGAACTCATCATATGTTTTGACTAACGATGCTTGAGAATATACATTGTATGAGAGGATGTGAGTTTAGGCTCATTATAAACATTTGGAATGAATTATTCCATACTAAAGGACTCCCATATATATTTATGACATATTCATGAATCCTTCATTAGTTACAATGTATGATGAGGGTTGACTTGGGATTAAGAATTAATTATTAAGATACGTGGAATATTGAATCATCTTTATCTATCCCAAGTTCATCATCAATGGTGATATCAGTATGTATCTATTTTTATCCATCAATGGTATCTACTAGAGTGCTACATAGATATTATTTTCTTGTTATTAGGTTGATTGTGGTTTTCTAGCCACACCATTGGGAACTCTGGAGTTTAGTTATCTTCTAAGAAGACTGAGGCCACTGTTTAATTGATATTCATCCAAGGAAACATGATTTGTTTGGATGTTGGTACCAAATGAATGAATGGGATTCCTGTGTACCCTTGTTTAAGGAATTAGATCCCACATAGTTCAGTCTCCTTTAATGTGGTACATTATACATTTTAAGTTCATGTGATAATGACCTAACCATATTGTTAAATTTCATGTGGCATGGATTTCTAGGTAGAAGGATCCAAGTCAAATAATGGTTTGGTACTTGTGATGTGGTATCCCATTGAACATGATATAGATATATATATTCTTAGGTTGAATTAGACCATACTGGGAATAAGACCAAATGAGAGAATGATTTATTTAGGGTATTTTGTTCGGAACATAGAGAGGCTTCCTATGCACAACATTTTGAGTGGAATAAAAGCCCACATTGTGAGTTATGTCTCACAGGATAATATGTTCCTTTGAGAGAAATAAGTTGGGGTTCATTCTTGAATAGGACGCCCTTATAACAGGGTCCATGAGTGATGTCATAACTCATGGAGATTTGTCTGTTTATCCTAGGGCTTATACTTAAGGATGATTCCAAAATTATGGTAATTATTATTGGGATTAAACATGAGGAATATTTCTATTGACTTCAATCCCAAAATGGTATTTCTAAATATCCTTGTTATAGCAGGAATCAGAGTTTTCATAGTTCAGTCCCTCATGTGGATCATGGGGGTATTGTGATCATCACTAACCTGTAATACCATGTGATTCATTCTACATGAAAGAAACAAGAGGACTTGAAATATTAAAAAAATCGCACACTTTTCCTCCTTCGATGATTGAAGAGGTTGGGGAAACAGTGGAAGTGTCCAGTGGAATGACACTTCCCACTCTTTAGTTTACATTGGACGTTAGTACTAGGCAAGGAAGGAAGGTGAGAGATGCAATGGTATAGAGGAGCAAGAGTGAAACCTTATACCTGGATGGCTGGGGGCTTACTCAAGGAGGGATTCCCTGAAATGTGTCCCATACGCAAGGGGTAGTATTATTCCATGTCAATAGGAAAGGCAAGCATGATCCTCATCCTCCTTACTAGGAACTGGAGGCTTCAGGACTCAGAAACGAGAAGTGGTGGACATGGTTCTATCTCTCGAACCTGAGACCAGGAAGTCCTCTACACTGTTCTTGGGATAAGTTCCCTCATGAATATAGAAATATAAATCCATATACATTGTAAGGATTCTAACCCTCTCAAGGAGAATGTGGTAGAGACCTCTATTACTAGAAATAAAAATCCCAATGGGAGACATGCTGGTGAGCATTTTCCCAAGTCTTTGTAAATTAAGAGGTCTTTGTGAAGGTTTCAACTTGGTCCCTTTAAGAAAAGGGAACCATAGAACGAGATGAAACCCCATGAGAGGTGTTGAAGATTGATTAAAGGATTTATCACAGAGGTATGTGGTGTTGGAACATGGTATAGGTATATGTCATTGGTGTTCCACATAGGTCCTAAGAAGAACATAAAGTGATTCATGTTTGGGGAATATGTTAGTGCAAGATAGATATGAATTGGGAAACATACTACCAGGTAAAAACTAATTAGGTGAGGCCTTAGCCTAAGAACCTTGGGTCTCCTTTATCATCTTTTGAAGAGTTTTTTAGTTCCTTCCTACAAGAAGGAGTTTCATGCTTATGGCTACATGTTATGGAAAAGGGTCCCTGATATGATGTCTTTTATTTAGACCATGAAGTACTTAAATCATGCTTATCCCTTTTGATTTTCTCTTATATCTGGTTTTAAAGATCTACTTGAGAAATTAGGAGGGACTTGGGTAAAGGTGTTCTGCAAAGAGAGCTCAGGGGGTTCTTCTAAATTTTATGTTGTCCAAATCGAGACCCTAAAGGTCCTATTTATAGAATCTTAGGGGACCCTAGTAAAAGTAGTTTTTCAGAAAAGTTATACTGTGTATGTCTATGGAGTAGGTATTCTACAGAGGGATAGAAAAATCATTGGTCCACGTAGGTCCTAGTTGCAGGTTCCCCAACTTGGGGTAAAGCGCAGGGGGCAGGGCCATGCAGAATTTTCTGGCCTCTTGGTGTGTAGGTTCATTTGGAGAATATTCTTGGATATTCTCAATGTTATTTGGCATTTTAACATACTCATTATTTTCTTCATAATCTTTTTTCCCTCCTTATATTTAAAAATATAGGAGTGTCAACAAAAATTATCCCTAAAAATATAGGTAATTTCAAGAAAATACATATTTATTTTAATATTCATCTAACTAAATAATTATTTCTTTTTTATATATATAATAAATTGGTAAATAAATAAATATTCATTTATCACATTGTGAATAATTTAAAATGTGGTAAAATTCAAATATCATATTCTAAACTCATATATCATGAAAATTAATTTATATGATCAATATATTTTATAATAAATAATATTCCAAAAGCTAGAAATAAATATATTATTAATATTCAACTCAAAAAAATTTAATAATATCATAAATATAATTATTGGGTGACCTTATAAGGGCATTTATCAATGATAAAATTTGAACTTACATAAATTCCATGATCAACACCTAGACACCCACAAAGCCACCCATAGAGAAGGAAATTATTATAGAAACAACAATAACATTTTTACGAATGATAATATATAATATAATTATTTTTTCCATAGATATCTAATGAAATAATATCCATACTTGTGTTATCCACCAACATGTTTGATTTATATTTCATTGAATTGTTTAAATGATCTTATATATAAACTACCGTGGACATGGATTTCTTCAAACCCTTTCATTTGAATCAAAGGGACATCAATATCTTCTAACAATAATATGGAAGGTTAAAATAATTGTTTATTTTTTTTATTATTTCCATATCACTTATGGAACACCCATCATATGCTACCTCACGATGAGTATATGTCATCAAGGATTTAGGTTATACATTAAAGTATGTGATTCATGAAACACATTAATAATAATATTCTGATTAAGGTCCAATACACATGTGTATATATGGGGATAACCAATTATATATAAAACATATAAAATCCTTAGTAGAGGTTGTAACATCATGATATCCCTTATTATATAACACAATGTGTTATCATCATGTGAAGTAGACATAATTTCTTATGAATCTATAAAACCTGACAGTCAGACATTATATGTTTAATGTTAGATTGATGTATATAGACCAAATGAAAACATTATTTATGAATATTATCATAAAATTTATAGGTTCATAGTATAGTGTGTAACTACTATAATAATTCAATGTGATGAATATACTATGGATATAATCACCTTAATTTTACACAGTAGTAGATTCATTGTGTGATAATATATTTATTTACATTCTATTAATAAAAAGTACAATGTCGGTTGGATCATGAGAACAAACTTCCACAAAAAGACTTAAGATAATTTTCTGAGAGTTCTGTTGATCTCAAATCGTGGTGGGTACCGTTGGACCAAAGTTTAGATAGAATCTTAAATGGTTTAATTTTCATGGATTTTTTAATATCTAATAAATTAATAAATCATCTTTTTAAATAAGAACAATTTAAATTATTTAAATATCTTAATCGGAACCCTAGGATAATAATCTATCACCATATTTGGACTCAAAAGGGGTTTTACCATAGGGGAGTCCTTATTGGGATTGTGGTTTTGGATTATGGATGGGGATTTTCATATAATTTTTAATAATATAATCAAATAAACTATATAACCAAATATAAATTAATGTTTAACTGTTCTAATTATAATTACATATTATTTTATATAATACCTAGATAAAGATCATTGTGTGCATTATTCTAGGAGTATTTAAAGGATTGAGGAATCAAAGTCATATCTTGATGCATCGATGAATGAATCTTAAGTCATGATTATATTTTTTATTCATTCTTCATTATTCGCTAAATTTAATTTTAATTTTTTTCATGTATTATTTTTCCCTTATTTCAATCATTGGTAATATATTTTTTCTTAATTACATTGAGTTTTAATATTAATGTGAGTTCATGGATGAAGGGGTGGTCAAACTAATGTCTTCCACTTTAATCCCCCATCACCATATACCCCTAGGTAGTGTGTGTGGAACATCACTGAACATTAAGCCATGTAGGTTATAAAAGGGAATCCATCGAACCCAATTCCCTACTCCCTCCTTGCCTCCCACTCATCACCCCTCTTATATCTCCTTGATTAAAAAAAATCATTAAAACATAAATTTTTTGAAGGTTCAAATGATTATGAACTTGGGATGATGCCTCATTTTGGTGTGTAATAAATGATATAATAACACATGATTAACATAAATGTATATTAAATAATTTTTATGAATATTCATCACAATTCAAAACTACATTCCCAATGATAAAAAATGTTTCGTTTTTATGGAAAATTGTAAACATAATTTATATCACTGTGAAATATCTTCAACAATTCCCATAATGATCTTCTTCATTATTACTCTAACTTAAATCCATTCTTCATAACCTGGGGAAAGAAAACATAATTAAGGGGTGATCTCAAATTCTCATTAAGGGTAAACAAGAGGGATATGGAGGCATAACATGAGTTTAATGGTATGAGAAGATGGTCATAATACTTTATGATCATACCATTGATATCAAGTATCATAAACATGAATCATGGAATAAATATTGGTAATTCATAAGAAATTAATCATAAGGTAATCAAGATCATAAGACTTAAAATCATTGCATATTAATAAGACATGTAATTATGTAAGAAATATAAACATATAAAATTAATTTCCATAGTAGTAACAGGTAAATTCAAAGGTCATGTTAGTTGAATGGGTTAACTCCCAAAACCATCTTGGTAGTCATGGTTTTCTCCCATAACTATTTTAGTAGTCAAGGATCACTCCCAAAACCATATTAGTAAACACAGACCTTTACTGAACTGTGTTCACTCTTCATTCCATCAATGTCTATCCCATGAGATATAAATCATTACCCTATACATTGAAGAGATATATTGGTCCCACAAATCTCATAATTAAATCATACATACTTGTGGCACAAGTTCAAAAACAATGATATCATAACCCATAAAATGAAATGGGTATCATAAACATGTCATCATATCAAAACCTATGGAAAATATATTGATTTCAAAATCATTTTATCAAACAATAATCCATTAAAAGATGTTAATTTCATAAGTATATAGCCCATGAAATAGGAAAAACTTTCATAAAAATATATCCTATGAAAGACAAATGAGTTTCATAAATATATAATCCATGAATGGGAAACATGTTTCATAAACATCATTCCATGAAAACAAAAACCTTTCAAATAATGAGTTTAAATGTAACACTTGTATCCTATCCCTAGTTATGTTTGAGTAATAACAATAGATTTCTCCTTAGATGGAATATTTTTTATAACTCTTCTAAAATAATTTTTGGAAAACAATAACCTTTCTTTTTAAAAAATCCTTACAAATCATAAAACCTTTTTAAAACCATTTTCTGTGAAAACAACCTTGAAAAAAATATAGAATCTTGAAAACATTTTAAAAAACATTCCATATGAAAACATTTAGAATATTATTGAAAAAACGTTTCGTGGAAAATTTATAAATGAATATTTTAAACATTTAAAACACTTACTAAACATTATACATTTTTAAAAACCTTTTTCCAAGAAAATATCTTTGAAAACGTATAAAGGAATTATTGAAAATAATTTAAAACACATCATAACCATAAATAGTTTTTGAATACTCTTTTCATTGGAGACCACTTTAAAATCAATGAATTTTAAAAATATTATGGACCAAGTTCTTTTAGAAAATTATTCTTGTAAACATGAAATGAAATCATAAAATAAATGAAGTTCTTAAGAGTGGATAAATCAATACATTCAGAACATTCCTTTTTTGTCGTAAAAAGTTTTTAAAAGTTCCTCGATCGGAAAAAATATTTATTAATAAAAATCACTTTTTTAAAGGAATAATATAGTTAAAAATTTCTTTCAATGATCATACAATAATAGTAGAACATTTTTAGAAAAACATTGTTTTTAATGAACATATATTTCCGACCAAAGAGAGAGACAAATTCATATTTTCTTAAAAACACATTATTAATTATCATAAGTACAAAAGAGGGGGAAATAGTACCATCACATGAAGATATCATAGATAAATAGTGGATAATAAATTTCAATACTATTCTTGATATATTGATCATAATATTTCATCAATGGAATCATAATCTTAAACAATCCTGATAAATGATGATATTATTGCAAGAAACTCTTACCACTGTAATAACATTGAGTAGAATTTATCAGGTAAGATAATGATATTAAAAGAATCATAAAATATCATAAAAATAATTATATTAATTATAAAACATGTAAAATGGTATTATATACACCTCATAATAGAATATAGGTGAAAAAAAACTTGTGTCTCAATGATGGAAAATTGGGACCAAACTACCATATTGATTTGGTTACATTTCATCTGTAAAACCCCATAAAATATATAACATAAAATTAATATGTAAATAACCATAATTTTAATTACAATTATCATATAAAACATTCATGTTCAGTATATAAACAAAAAAATATAAATGAGTGGTGAATATGACATATTTATCATCGAAATTAAACTGAGACTGGAAATCCCCTTACTACTTGGGGAAATTGTGAATCACGATAACAATGAAATAATAACATCAATTAAAACTTCTAATATCATTAAATAAAGAAACTTCTTGATATAAAATTTCATAGTTCAGTATATACACGACACAATAGGAATAATTTATGAATGAAGCATATATCTTATAGTGAAAAAAGTGATACGAGAAAATTGTTACCTTAAGTTTTAACATTATTTATACACATAAAACCCTCCTATATAATAAATATAAGATAATTTTACAACTAAAAAATAACCACATTACTATATATTATACCATATATGATTTCATTATAACCATATATTACCTTTTAACAAACAATTCCATGTTTAGTTTATGTTTTAGGTATTAACAACTTTGTTTTTTGTACCTGATTTGACTTTTTATTCTTGGTCCTCTTACATAGATCATGATTTAATTATTTCCTAAATGTAAACCCTAGTAAAAATATTATATATACTCATTTTATAATTACTTATAATATTATATAAAATATACAAAATTATAAATTAAAAACATCATTCAAGGAGACGGTAGGCCATACGTAAACATAAATACTGTTTCCATTTTCTTATCGTATTTTTTAGGAATGAAAAGTAAATGATATATATATATATTGGTTTGTGTAATATCTTTAAACTATGATTATTTTGTCATATATTAAAAATAATTACACTAAACCCATCATTAACACATTACATGTAATGTGTGAATGAATCATTTGAAATTGAGGAGCCAGTTGTCCACACATACACAAATGAAGTTATCATATTACCAAAAAGTGGAAATCAAAAAGTTATGTTTTATATAATAACTATATAATCATAAATACAAAATAAATATAATATAAATCATATAAAAACTGAAATTTCACCATTATTCCCAATATTTAATGGTGGAAAGGGAACACTGAAAGACATCAGTTCCTGTAGCGTTAGTCCTCTATACAGGAAAACAATGGTTGCATATCACATTTGATAGATATTTGTTTGAGTGTAAGCTGAAAAATTGAAAAAAATCTAATTATATCAAGGATAATAAAATTATTACCTAATAATTGAATGAGAATAATTGAATGGGAGGATGAAAAATAAAAAAATGTACGTTTATAAACGTTACCTGTTTTTCAGGAAACTCCTTTTGGTTTTCACAAAAAGGCCTCATTGGGTGGATATATGTCCAAATTGAGTATTCTAGGATTATATGGGGTATTTTGGTATCTTATTTGGGTATGTAATTGATGATCAAAATGGCTTGATATGTGTGAATAACCGAGGGTGTGAGTTCCCTTTTAATGTGGAGGAGGAGTGGTAGTCTTGTAAATATAAAAAGTTAAACATTATTTAGAGGTCCCCCTTAAATAATGTGCCAAAAATAATTTTTCATTTTAAAAAATAGGGTAATGGGTCGAAATATTTCAATACAATGGATTTTAGTCGTGTTTCTAGGTTATTGTTTCCTTAAATTAATGTTTTACCACTAAGTAATATTTTTTTACCTTAATAAATGTAATTAGTTTTAATTATGTTCACTAATAATTTTGGTAAAAAAATAACATAATAATATTATAAATTATAAATTATTATGATTCCAAATAAGGAATTATTTTTTCCTAATTATAAGAACAAAATTTTAGAAATTAATTTAAAATTAACCCCGTTGACATGTCACAACAACCTTTTTTAAGTGAAAATGATTTATATTTTCAAATGTTGTTATATCCAATTTAAATGTTTAATTTTATTCAATGACCTAAATTAGGTTGAGTTTTTAAAAAATTTATCAAAATTAACATTAAAACTATTTATAAATATAATTTATCAATATAATTAATTTAGATGAAAATTCAATTTTCAATTAAAATTCAGTATTTTTCACTATTAATAATTAAATTTAACTTCTCATAAAACACCAAAAATTCACCCATAGTAAATTTTGATATTCCACTTTCATAAATGAATTTTATTTGTTCAAAAAAAAAATCATAAAATTTAAAATAATTTGAACTAAAAATGGTTCTCCAATTAATGCCGATAAAATTACCTTTTACAAAAATACATAATTTTACTCATATTGTTGGATTTAATATCATCTAATAGTTATCAAATATATTACATGAGTGTCAAAAAAAATTTATTGAATGTATAATATATAATTGTTTTCAAAAACATTCATCAAAAGTGCATTGTTTGATTAATTGGGATAAAATTGTGTTTCTCCATAGAAAATAAAAGTTTTATTAGAAATTGAATTTCTCTATTTCAAAATAGTTATTATAGGAATTTATAACTAATGGATTACAAAAGGATTCATTTCATATAGATTTGTAAATTATATTTTCAAAATTTAGTTAATCTTGTTTCTATCTTCAATTCTGATGGCTAGCTGGTAACAATAATAATATTCTTATAACAATATTAATAGTATATTGTAGTATGTAAAACATAGACTTGAATATAACTTAATATATCTAAGAATGTCATAATTGTGTGTAATAGAAACAAAAAATAGTGTTGTGTTTACCAAAAGATAATCTAAGTGTTCTGTGTAGTGAAATATTATATCGGTGTTGTAGGGAACACAATCCAAACTTATTGATTTCATATAACAAAAGATCTATTAATAATTTAATGAAATGTATAATATTGAAAAGATTAAACAAATTTGAAAAAAAATCACAAAACCTAAGGGTGATTCATTATACACCCTTAAAATGAATTTTCCCTCCTAACTAAACTGGGTTATCATAGGTTTAATATGTGAAAGTTCATTTCAAGGAAACCCATGTTGTAAAAATGAATAATAAAACTTCCTTTGAAAAGGGAATGTTAGAAACATAACGGCTTCACAAATTAACTCATAATTATGTTTCCATATAATAGGACATAGTTTTCATGTGAAAACATAGACATTCAAGACACATCTAACTATCAATTTTTAATGGAGAGTGATTGATAACATGGTTGGAGAAAGTTAACGATCATAGATCCATAACCCAAAGAGGCTTCAAAAAGGATATTTATATTTTCAAAAATAATTATAACGAAACAACATTTTATTTCAAGGACCTTCTCCTAAAGTTAAAGAATTTTCACGAGAAAGCGTACTTACATTATTTGATTCCATTTCATATACACAATATCACACTTAGGTTTTACCTTTATCATTTGAAACATAATCACTTATTCTAAAAAATGAAGGTGAATTTATCATTACTAAATCATTATTAGGACATTATATTCATAAATAGAATGGTAGGTCATTCCAAATGTATTTGGTTTACCACACAAAAAATGGGTATAGTAGGTTATCCAATATGCATAATCCAAATATGGTGATATAATATATTAATCTCTAAAACCACATCTGATGTTTAACATAAACCATTATATAAATTATTATTCTAAAAACCCTTATTAATGATGAAAGTCTAAAATATTAGAAATAAGTTCACTAAATTTCTAAAAAAATAGAATTGTTCAACTTTATATCCTAATGTATCTCTTATTTTTCACATACATAAATATGAATACCATCATCATGTATTCTCTTCAAAACATAGTAATAACATTAATTACAATAAATCCACATTGAAAACATCCATGTTTTCTTATTCATATGTTTATTGTAAATATTGCTTAAATTATAAAATGTTGTAAACTCTATCAAATATAGAATAAATCACATTGTCAAGAAACCTTTATCATTTTTGAGTTATTAAATATCATCTAATTTACTTATTCATAACCTACATATCTTTATCTGAACATCATTATCTCTACATCTGGACATATGAATTGTAATCTTCCCTTAGTCAAATTGTCTCTTTATAATTAAATCAATTTTCTAGTCCATCAGAACCATTCAACCTATTCTGGTATATCCTTAGTGAAAAATGAATTATACATATACATTTCCCAATTTATATATCATAATTATTGAAACCAAATACATAAAAACTTTGAATATTTTTTTGATACATTCAAAGAGAGAGGTAATGTGTTGTATTAATAAGTATAGTACGTTTACTAAAAATTAGGGTAGATGGTCATTGAAGACTACGAGGATAGATAGTGGAACTAAATTCACTATAATTTAAGTTAAAATTTATCTTTCAAACTATGGAATAACTCATGGAATTTAATTGGTTGGGATTGTATAACAAAAAGGAGGTGTGTATTGGAAACTTTTGCACTAAATATAGTGGAAACGACATTGTTGATTTGAATTTTATTAGTAAGAAATCATTTTAAAAAATCTTTATAGGTTTTAATATTATTTGAAAATATATATCTTTTATTTATATAAAATAATTTACTCCATATGAATTATGTTATGTGATTAAGATAAATATAAAAAACATTACAGTGTATGTCATCTATTGATCCCTTTAAAATAATGACAGGATTCATCGAAAGTTTGGTTATGTTGTATATAATGGGATTTTTTGGGGATATTCAATAAATAATAAATCTTAAAAATTTATAAAAAAGAGAATTAATAAAATTATGGAAATTAATTATGTTAAATTAATTGAAAAGTAACCTATAAATAATTAATACAAGACGTTTTTAGAATTGATTCCAGATAGTGATAATGAGAAGAAATTAAATATAAAATATTTAACTTACATGGAGAGGATTATGGGGATGAATCAAAGGATGAGGAAAAAAAGATAAAACTACTTTGTAGGCATAGAAATTAGTAAATTTTAGATATAAATGAAAACAGTTTATGTAAAAACAAAACCAATTCAAATTATTATAATGCATAAAGTTGAAAGAAATTCTATATTATCTCATGTAGACTCTAGTACATAATAAAATATAGGATCAAAGAAAAACTCCATGGATAATGAATTATATAAAATTGAGAAGAATCATACATGGTATCTTATAGATTTAAAATATTTATACTATGGGGTTGAAACAAAATAGGAATTTAAAAATAATCTTGATAAGTAGTGGAAAGTAGTGAGGAAAAAACCAAATCATTTTACATTGATTTTTTCATATTGAAGGAATTGATATAGAAGAGACTTTTTATCTATTATCAATACATGAGGTAATTAGTATATTATTATATATTAAAATTAATTAATGATGTAAATTATTTCCAAAGGATTTAAATATTTATTTCTTAAATGGTGTTTTACATGACGAAGGATATATAGAATAACCTGATGGATTCCAATTAGTTGATGAAGAGTAAAATTATTGTCTTATGAAAAATGGATCTTATAGGATAAAAAACACCGAGATATTGGTTTTCTAGATATTATATGTTTATAAAGATACAATAATTAAAAAGGGTATGTTTATATTACAATATATATATGAACATAAAAAGCGATCCATAATTTATGGGTTTGGACTATTTGGATGATATCATATTTGTTGAACAAAAATTCATTCTTCTAAATAGTTTATTGATTTCATGACAGTATAATATGATATTTCTATGATTATATAACTCATAAATTTTATAAGAATGTATATTTTTGAATATGGTTATTACATTTATTTCTCAAAGATAATGTATACTAATGAAATATTTATAAAACTTTTCATAGAGGGTGAAATGTAAGAATCAACACCTATTATGGTTTGTAAAAACCGGGTAAAAGTTGGGATGAAAAGAATGTGGATTTGATGCTTTATAGAAGCGTTTTTTTTAATTTTTATATATTTTAGGGCCACCAAACTTGAAATCTCATACACAACATGATTAACTATATTATTTTGAGGTAATCCTTGAGAATATAACATCATTTCTATGAAAAAAGATTAAGATATATAAAAGATATAGTGGACTATAGGTTTTGGTATTCAACTAGAAAAATATATGATTTAATGTCTTATAATGATTTTGATTGGGGGGATATTTTTTAGATAAA
Organism: Viscum album; assembly: GCA_963277665.1. NCBI lineage: Eukaryota > Viridiplantae > Streptophyta > Magnoliopsida > Santalales > Viscaceae > Viscum > Viscum album. The sequence continues at coordinate 678,593,191 of OY728139.1, read as the reverse complement.
AATCAAATAAAGAAAGGATCATTTAACATTTTATAAAGTATTATAAGATGGTTTAGAAAGAAACAAGAATGTGAATATATAATTACTATAAAAGATGAATAATTATATTTTATTAAGGAATTTACACAATTTTTTTGGATAAATCAACAACATGATAAGCATGGTAAATATTTTGAGCTAAAAATGGTTATTTTGTGCTATAAGAAGAGTGATATTAATCTCACTTAAAATTGAGTTCAACACTCATGATCAAAATATATTGAAATATGACACTATTTTATAAGGGAAGGTGTTGATAAAGTATTTATCAAAGTGTAATATATTATAATTAGTGATAAGGTGGCCGATATATTTACTAAACCACTAGAAACCCATATTCTGAAATACATGGGATGAGCCCCAATGTTTAACGATCTACCACAACATGAAGAGATTTGGAAGGTAACCATTTCCCCATTAGTATTTAATTGTTTCATGTCTTATGCTTTTAGTTTATATATTTAAGTTGTAGATATATTTCAAGGGGAGTATATGAAATAAAAAATTAATATTTTCAAAATTGAAGGATGATTTCTGAGTATAGAAATAGGATATAAATAAAAAAAATTATAGAGTTTGAACAAAATATTCTCATTTTTCTCTTATACATACTTGGATACTGTCTTATTACAAATAATAATAGATATACCTTGACTTTTATGACATAAAAACTAATACAAGTTTACCATAAAAATATTTTTATTTATGTGTCAACATTGGAAAAATTTATACTTTGAGTTTCATAGGGAGATAAAATGAATTGATGCAAAACATGAGGGGGATAATTACATTAATGTAAGTTCATGTTTATAGGGTGAGCCTGATCTTTTATTTTTCATATGGAGGAATAGAAAGGATATTGACAACAAAATTTAAAGGTGTAGAATGTTGGAACTATTATATAAATGGTTTTTTATGTGATTTTTTTTTCAAGATTAATACTTATATGAAATTATTTTTATTAAAAAAGATAGATTTTTTGGAAATCATATAGATATTCTTAGGGATTATTTTTGAGTTTAGAGATAATTATTAATAACTATAGATGATTATTTTTGAGGAATGTGGGAATATTGAATATTTTTATGAAATATTTACTTGTAGATTCAACAGAATATATATGATTAATTATTATTATTATATATAATATTATCTAAGATGATCGACTGCTAATATATGATTTTACTTAATGATACGTAATAGTTACTTATAGTCTCACCTAAATTTTTGGTAATGTATAGAAATATATATGATATTTAAGTCTAAATTAGATATTTAAAAAGTCATATAAGGTTAAAATTTTTCATGGATGAATGAACATGAGTTTTTTTAAAGCAATAAAGAATGATTTTTTAGTAGTTTTGAATAAATAATATCAATAAGAATTAGGTAAGAACTTTGTTCAATAATCCTAGGTGATTAAATAGTAAATATTGTATCATTTAATGTTTGAATATGTAAGTTTTGTGTATCTAATTTAAACACACATAATATTGATTTGCTATTCAGAATGTTATATCCTTCATTACTATGAATGTATTTAAACTAATATAAATGAAAAAATCCATGTAAAAGATATGTGATAATCATTTTGAAATTTATAATATTGAAATAGGTGGTTAGAAGATGATATTTTCCCATTAATGTTTTATATTTCTAAATACTTAAGATTTATTGAATAATATGGATGTTATACTTAATTAGAAATGCCGAAGTTATTTTTTTTGTTGTTTTCCTGAAGTTTTTACTGATTTTATTTGTGATAATTCATAGAATCTAGTAAAATTAATGTTCTAATAGTGAAAATGAGTGTGAATATTTGGGAAGTATTATTGTAACAAACTGGCCATTTGACCTGACCCAACAATCAGAGTATTCTTCCATAAGGCCCGAAGCACATTACTGGTCTCCATAGTCTAGAGACAAGTCACAAGGCATTATAATTAACCATGAGTTAATATTTTTAATATAGATATATGTCATGAAACAACCATGAGTTGTACATCCTCCCCAACAAACAACAACCATTTATAAATATCTAAACAATGTGTATAAAATGATGACTAAAAATGGATATCATAAGCATTATCACATCACAATTTTAAAAAATAATATACACATGATATATATAGGTAAACAAAAAAAAGTTCTCAAAATGGGAATAAGGACAAAGGGGAAGACACCTAATATACCAATCAATCCAAAACAGAAAAAAAAATTATCCACATGATATAAACTCCATTAGACCATCATCTCCACTATAAAAAAAACTAGGGATGTCAAACATCAAGAAGATCCACTAAATAACCTGGTTCTCTTAGCTTTACCTATGTTCTATAAAATAAATCTCACGTATGAAAAAATCCATATTAAGTGTGTTAGGAAAAATCCCACTAGGATACCACCATGAATTTACATAAGTTTATCCTCTGTGAAAACCATTAACACTAGTTCTAAAACCAAATTAAAAAAAATTTTACTTTGTAAAAAATTCATTAAGAATTTATGTGTAATTTTTCAAAATAAATGAAGTTTCAAAAAATTTAATAAGAAAGGCTCAATAAACACTAAGTCACGCCCCATGAAATAAACATTCAAAACTCATCAAAACAAGGAATATGCATATCATATGCATAAACAACATTGTATATTCAAAAAAGGGGGAAATTTTTATAAAGTATAAGATATATCTAGACAAAAAGGAACAAGCATTAAAAATCATTGGATCAATTTGGAATTAGTTTAATACATAGTTAGCTAGCTGGATAAGTGGGTACAACATGTTTTGAGTCTCTATAGGTCATCTCTAGGCCCTACATACTTCCATGGGTCCTCTTGATCAAAATGGGAAACTTACATTTCATTGGATTTCTCAGTCCACATGTGTAACAATCTTCAATGAGATCCCTTTATCACTTGGTTAACACTCCCGAGCTATTCCATGAAATAGGATATGATTTCAACCACCTATGTCACTCATAATCACAAGGTCTCTCATGTGCCAAATATTTCCATATCATATAAGACATTTAAAGAGTTAATTTTACAAACAACATAAGACTATAATATTCATACACTAATCATACGGTATTTTTTTCATTAAAACCCACCTATTTAATTTCATTTGAAATAACATATTCTCGTTGAGGAATTATTCAAACACATTTCATTAATTCCAAAAATACCTTTTTATAATCCAATTTAAACCATTACATTACAATCGTATTTAACAAATAATAAAAACCATGGATAATCCAACAATAATAATTCATTTTAAATGTAATTTGATAAACAAAACCAAAATAAATCTATAATAAAAGGTGATTAATGTAGAAACAACCATATGTAGAAACACCTACCTTGAAACCATATCAAAATTAATTTCTATTTATGAAAATTACAAGAATTGAGTAAAAGGATTCATCATTAGCCATCAATGAACAATGTAAATCTACTATTTATAACTATATATTTAGTTATATGTAATTTTAGGGATTCATACATTAATGAAAGTAGATTATCAATGGACGAACAAGGGTAGACGATGATGAAATCAAGATGAAACATTCTCATCTCAAGAAAAATCCTCATGATATAAGTATAAATAACCAATTTAATTAATGAATAACATATCCAAGCCTAGTTGGGGGATTCCCACATGAATGATGGGAATGAAGAGTAGATTTTGGTAAAATACATCTAGGGGAATATAGTAAAACACTAATTTTTAATGAGATAGTTAGTGATAAATGGTATTTATACACATATAAGAAACCATTATATGACCACAGAGGAGTCATTATCTACCCAAAACGAATCCCCTTGGTTTCTAAAAACTATGGTACAACAAGAAATTAATATACAAAAACTAAACTACACTACCCCATAAACACTCCCCTCAAATGGTTACTCCTAACCATCTGATAACCTTGGTCCATTGATGGTTTATCTAAAAAATATCATTTATAACATCAAAAATCCAATAAAAATAAATGAAAAAAATAAATAGATAAGACTCAAAATATTATATACCATTGACCTAGTGGGTGTCATAATTCTTTTTACCATGGCACTTTCTAAGCTAAAAAATCCTCAATATTCCTCATTGTAAAATATATGGGGAACATTATCCCTCAAAAAATATTCCCATTATCAAATATCATTGATAAAGTCACCATGATAACAATGAATATAGACCTAGATAATTGATTTACCATGGTTACCCATGTTCTGATAGTTCAGGATTCAAAAAAACTATTGAACATTTTAATTTGCAGGCTTTACCACAAAATCCTCCAACCCTATCACAAGATATGGGTCTAGACAATACATATTTAAGAAGGATACATGGAAAACATAATGAATAGATTTCATCCATGGTGTAAATTCTAATTGATAGGATACATTCTCATGGTACCTCATAATATGAAATGGAATGATTTACCATGATTCTAGTTCCCATGTTAACCAACGTGATGAGGCCCAGCTAAACAAATACCTATATAAACACCACCTCACTAAGAAAAACTCTAACAAGTGATAATGGGGATTAACATATGATTTATTGTGACACTGATATGTCACTTACAACAATTGAATCAATTTTTCATTCTTTATCATCTCTATGATGAGACTTAGTGATAAAAAGGAATGATCACCCAACTTAGTCCAACACGATGGGGAATAACATAAACTCTCTTACCCCACCTAAAAAGGGCCATCTTGATTATGGTTCCGGAATTTTTGTTTTCTAAAATCTCACCAATGATAAATTACTATCCTTTAAACTATAAAATTCTATAATGTAGGATCGATGTTTAAACTCACAAATTTAGAAAACCTTCCATGTCTGACTATCCATCTTTGGGTAATACATTTTGCTTAACATTAGCTGGATTCACAAGGAATTGAAGAGACCCTTCCAAAATGTAGATTTAAAATGGGTATTCGGGACAAAAATTATAATTGAGGGCATGACACGAATCTATATGATCTCTTGGAAGTACATGTTCTCAACAAACATCATCTTCATTTACCCTCTAAAGGGATTAAAATGGGATGATTTATTCAAAAAATCTATGATCACTCAAATAGTACATCTCCCACTAGTAGTTTGAGGTGGAGTGATCATGATATCTATATATATATCATCCAAATTCCATACCAGAATGGGAAGTGGACGAAGCATCTCAATCAGTCTTTGATGCATAGTTTTGATCTATTGGAAGATAAAACATATTAAAACAAAAGTAGCAATGAACCTTCTTATACTGGGACACTAAAACTAACTCCTTAGAGTATATAACAAATTAATACCTCTGTGTGGATGGAAAAAATAGAATAAATCCCCTCAGTAATAACTTTCATGCTTAAATTCAAAGGAACCAATGACCACGTCTAAAGTAATAAAGTACTATCAAGAGAATGAGACTAATCACCCAATGTCTCCAAAACATTTAAATAAATTAAAACATACACGTATTTTGGGTTTAATTTAATCTCATAGTAAACCCAATCAAAATGATAGGGTGTAACCTAGACACAATTTGATGAAATATTCTCTCCAATATCTTATATCTCCAAACTCAAATATTTAAAAAATCCCATTATACTACAATCCTCGACCGATTCCTTCGCGACATGGATTGGTAACTTTATTCTTAAGGGGTAAGTGACCACTTTACCCTTCCCAAGGGTTTATTATATATCTAATCAAAGGTCTAAAAATACTACACCAAGTATCTCTTCTTAAGGATCATGTCCGTCAAGGAGAAAATATACATCAATCTATTTTGATCTAAAAAACCCTATGTTGTTCCCAAATGAGGTAATTGAGAAAAATCATTAATTCATTCCTTAAAACTTCTAACTCTAAGCCAAGGTTGGATTATTTCCTCTCATGTAAGAATAAATTATGGGAGATATAGGTCACCACATGATCATCCTACATTAGCGCGCACTTAAACCCTATACCCGAGACATGAGAGTACATTGCATATCCCCTCATAAGATAAGGAAGAATTATAACTAAAGTAGATGTCATATAAACATGTAAATTCTCAAAAGACATCTGAAACTTCTCACATAGCTCAAAAATCACCCCTTTTAATGTCTACAATTCCATGGGGAAGCACTCTTGAAGATTTCCAATAAAAGTACCTATAATACAAGGGAAATTCTAAAAAGATCTTGATCTGGAACACATTCTTGGGACACTCCCATGAATTTACTACATGGATCATGTTAGGTTCCGTGAAAATCCATTTTTTTTAAATCACAATACCCCAAATAATTACCTCTGAGATTCAAAATTGTAATTTGGATACATTAATATGTAAGTGGTGATCACTTTCAGTCATTAAAAATACATTTTAATGGTCCACATGATCCTCCTCCATAATGTAGTACACCAAGATATCATCAATTAACATGAATATAAAGGGAAAAAAATGTGATGAAGTATACATGTCATTAATAACATAATGGCCTCATGAGTTTTGGTAAGGATAAAAAACATAAATAGATGCTCAAAATTCACATACCATATCATGAAATTTTTTTATTTTTTAGTATCTTAATAGACCATTAATTTCCCATTTTAGATGGTTGGAGGTGTTAGGGGAGGTTCTTGGAGTTCCCATGAGAGTTGGTGGTGCAGTAGAGCTGCTGCAAGAACTACACGTCATGTAAGTTGAATACATGACCTGAAAGATTATTTCAGATCTTTTCTAGGGGTGGTCACAACCTATAGTCTTCTAGGGTCAAATAAATAAAAAAGAAATGTGTTTCATGGTGAAACTAGACCGTAGGTACTACTTGATGTGAAATGGTATTACACATCATGTAATACCCAAATCTGGTTCAGTTTTAAAATACATTTTTGGACGAACATTCATTCTTTTGGAAGTTCCCTCCTCTTCCTATACTTTTTTTGTGAATCCTAGGAACCCCGAGTTGTTCTTAAATCCATATTCCTCCCCCTTCGATCATTTTGTCCTGGTGATTGTCCATTGGTTATATGTGGTTGATTTGTGGTGATTTCTTCCCCCTTTATTGGTTGTTTTCTTCTGTTTTTCATTGGGGTACTTTTACGGTGGAATTTATTTGGTTTGGGGGTGCGTTTGAGTTACATTTTGATGGATCCTTGGTGCGTTGTAGGTTAAATTGTTTTTCACGTGGGGTGGTTTTGGTTTACATGCATTCTTCCTCGCCTCACAATGCGTAGAGAGTTAAAAAACACCCTTGATGTGGGAATTATCTCAATTTTCTTAAGTGTGTATCATGCAGGTGGGGTTTTCTTCTGTTTATCGTTGTATCATGGTTGTACCAACATAATTAAATATAAATAATTGTGTTATTGAAATTTATGGGGAAATGGGGTTTTTTCTCATCCATTAAAATATTTTTTAACAATTTCTGCTATTGTGATTGTTCGGGCTTGATGCCCTACAGCAAATTATGGACATTGGAGGATTTTCCTGTGCTAGAAAAATCGACTATGTTTTCTTATTTAGTTGTTATTGTTATGATATTACCCAAAATTGAAGTTTGTTAATTACATACACAAGGATAATGAAATGCTTTCCCCAGGATTATGGGGGTTTAATAACACCCCTAAAAAATGTGGAGTGTTTTAAAAGCCCCTTGTAAATATATAAATTTATCTTGTTGTGATGGGATGTGTGGCCATGCTCATGGGATAGTGGTGTGTGGATGGGGCATGTGGGGGTGGTGAGGTGATAATTTTTGGGACTTGGTTTGGGTGAATTGGGTTGGAAGTTTGTGGTGTAGGATTTTCCGACAGTGAGGTGGTAGTTTGTGGGCCATTATTTTGGGGTGGTGAGGTGACAAATTATGGTATGTGTTCTTGGGCAGTGAGGTGATAGTATTTGGGCCATGCTTTTGGGTAGGTGAGGTGAGGCTATTGGGGATGACATGTTTCTTGTGATATGTGGTTATATTTTTCTATATGCTCAGGCAGTGATGGATTAACTAAATAATGGTTTAATAATATTGGGAATGGCTTCTGATGATTGGTTATTGGAATGATAATTTTAATGAATAATTAAATAGTAGTTTGTGTGATTAAAGGTGGTTGATGATAAATAATTAAATGATTTGTTGTTAAATTTATAGTAAATTTGAATCCATTTTAGTTTATCAGGACTCTTCAACTTCTAAAATGACATTTGTAGATACTAATAAGTGCATTTATATATGGTTGAAAAAGTGATGGTGATGCATATTGGTTGTTTTTTTGAGAACAAATATGTTGGGTTTGAGTGTTTGGAAATATATATATATATATATATGAAGTTATATTCTTGTAATTTATATACACACCCCACCCATGTTGAGAAATATGTGTTGAACACCGGCATAGTCATGCAGGGGTGTTTTATCCAACATTTAGTGCAGTGTATGGATGGTTGGGTACCCTATCTTTCCCACTCTCTCTTCTAGGCGAGTTAGGTGTGGAAAAAGCTATGGTAACTAGTGATTTTTGTGTGCTTTAGATGGTGGTTGTGATTGTCCAGGTGTGTCCAGGTGAGATGTGATAGCACAAGAGTTTGTGTGTGAGGTGTTACATGTCCAAGGTGTCTTCGGGAAGAGATGTAATTTGTGTCTTAGGTGTCTTTGGAATGAGGTGTGAAGACCCATGTGTTTTCAAGATATATGTGATCGTGCTTATGTGGTGGTAGCCCATGTGTTTTTAACTAAGATGTGTCTGGAAATTCTTGTGGGGTGGTAGAGCCCAGGGGTCCACGGGCGAGGTGTGTTGTGAATGTGCATGTTGGGTAGTTTGGTATACATAAGAGAAGGGAGCACCAAGATGTACAATTTTTTTTTGAGAGTGGCATACCTGTGGGGAAGTAGTGTGGGGAACCTTTATCCATGTGATCCTATCATATTATATTACGTGACTTACATTATTTGGTGAGAGTTCTTTGGTGGGTTTGGGTTTGGATAGTATTCCTATTAAGGTGTTTCTTGTTACTATTGTTTTTTGAGAGTCACATTAGTATTCTTATTTCACATGACCATGAGAGACTATTGTTTTTATTACATATATCTGAATTATCACCCAATATATATAAAAATATTTTCAGGTTTCTGAGAGTTTTTTGTGGACCACGATTGAACTTACTTTTTCAGTTCTTAGAAAGCTTTTGTGTTGCTACTTTTGCATTGCTTTAGGGTATTTACTTTGTAGAATTTATTATATCTGTATCAATTCTATTTAAAACAGAATTGTGGGATGATTTTGGGTGTTCTTATATATATATAATGTTTTTTCTTTTTGTTGATACATCATATCTCCCTACCTTGATTTCTTATAAAGGGTAAGTGCTCCCATATTGATAGATTTGTACACCCTTGGTTCTATTCACTAACCTAGGGCATACAATAGGAGGGACCCGGGGGTCATTATCTCTCTCCCCTCATTGAGAAATATTTAGAGGTATGGGTCATAATAGAGTGGTTTCAAATGTGATGGTTGATAGATAGGATGGAGATTGGGGTTAGACATAGTGATAATTGCATGGAATCTTAGGGAAATAGTGTTATAAGATCTTGGGGCATGACATAGACCAGGGAAAACTGGTTAGGACACAAGATTTTATCCCCCGCAACACCACATAGTGATCCAATGCAAGAACATTGACCCTAACGAATTACCAAGTGTGGATATAGTAATTTCTAGGAAGATACCTGGGATAGGTATAAACCTCATCATGAATTGTGTTCTTGTTTGAATTGGGTTATTTTGGGAATTATGGAATGGATAACAAAATGGATTAAATAAAATAAAATAAATATAAATAAAATTTGACAGTACCAGTCTTAGAAAATCATTGTTTTCCTTTCATCTATGGATCTTGTTCATTGTTCATGTGTGGCTCAGGATGTTGAGGTTCAATAGGCTAATCTGGTTGATCAACCTAATATTGATCTAGTTGATGAGAATTTTTAGTTGTATATTATATTTCATTCTTTCCTATGGTAGGATTTGAGAAAGTACGAGGTACGTTTATCAGATGTGAAGATAGAGAGCTAGCTGGAGGAGCTCACGATCACATTCCTTTTGATCTAGGACCCGATGGAGTTCTTGGTCCCTTTGGTAGTATGTTAGATGCATGGAGCTATGAAATAGTGGTGGATGTTATATATGGGGGAGAAAAATTAGAAAAATGTTTTATGTTTCAACTTTCATACTGAGTTCTTGGAAGAGAGCCTTCCATCAATTGTGAAGGTAGTAAAGAGGCATGAGCTTATTTTGATCTTCATCAAGGTAGAATGTAAGGGTGGGAGATTTTAATCATGTTCAATGACCTTTTACGTTTTCCCCGGTTCTTTTTTTTGGATGAGGATTCTCATGCAAGACATCTTGAGGAGGATATTCGTCCTTCTATCAAGTATGAAGTTACTCCTTTTACATTACCGACCTATATGGAGGTTCAGAAGAATACAGAGGTGATCGATAAAATGTACTTGTGAGGAGGTTTACCACAAGAGGGGTTCCAGTAGGGTACTTTGAAGGGAATTGTTGTTAGTGGTAGGTCTCAGGTGCCAGGTCCATAAAGGTTTTGACTATAAGGTATTTGACCACCGTAGCTTAATTTATTCTTTCTTGTGCTAGTGTTTTTCATGATTTTCTTGGCAGTTTTGATCCATTTTGTTTTGGTTGTGGGGTTTTGGCCATCAGAATAACCTTTACCTAGTGGTTCCCAAAGCTTAGTTTGGTGGAGGTGGACATGTTTAGTAACATCCTCAACACAAATTTCTGTTAATACCATGTTAGAATTAGGTGAAACATGACTATTATATATAAAAAGGAAATGGAGTGGGTAGGTGTTTACTTCCTGACGTTCCTCATGTTTAGGGACCGCTACCCATGTGTTGATGTGGAGGTGGTCATTAGCTGAGAGATAGAGGAGAAATGTGTGGTTAGTTGCATGTAAAAGAGGTAGCAGTTCCAGAGGGGCAGGGGATCTTTATATGTATTATTCATTTTATTAGTTCCCTTGTTTATGCCTTGTTTGATTTAGGGACATTGAACTCTTTTGTTTCACATGCTCTTTCCCATGCTTTGGGACTAGACAAAAAGAGGCTTCCCATGCCCCTGGTGTTAACTACACCATTGAAAGGTCTGACCAACTTATTTTATACGTGCCGGGGGTGTAGACTGAGGATGTCACTGCATAAGTCTTGTGGGGATCTTTTCTTGCTACAGACCATACAATTTCATCCTCAATATCAGATGGTTATAATTTTTAGGTATTTTATCGACTTATTCCAAAGGAGATTCATATTTATAGATGTGGATAGAAATCTTTTGGTTTTCATCAGTGAGAGGAGTTGTCAGGTTTAATGTTTTTATGTTGATCACATTACTTCTTGATGTATATGTTTTCAGCAGAATCAATAGATGCTTGGATGGTGGAGGTTCCCATGGTTGTTATGGAATTCCTGAATCTTTTCCACGAGGATATTGTGATTCTACTCTAATTGTTGTGATGTTGGGTTCGTGATAGACTTAAATTCTAGCACTTCTTTGATTTAAATGGATTCTCATTAGACAACACCTTCTATGTTGTGGGATTTGAGGTTTCAGAATGATGTTCTGATGTAGAATTGTTTTATATTTCCAAGTGTGTCACCATGGGGTGCTCGAATTTTGTTTCCAAAATGGAGGATGGAGGTCTATGGTTGTGTATAGACTATCAGAGGATGAATCAGGTGATGATCAAGAATAGTTACCATGTTCTAAAGATTGATGACATTTTTTAACATCTAATAGGTTCGAGTTGGTTTTTATGACTGATCTGCAATATGGATATCCTCAGTTAAGGGTGAAGGAGGGTGATATCCTAAAGAATTCCTTTAGATATAGGTATGGGAACATTGAGTTTTTATCCATTCCATTCAGTGCAATGAACACACCTTCATTTTTCATGGGGATTGTGAACTCTATCTTTTGTGAGTTCCTAGATCAGTTCTTCATCACAATCTTCAATGATATCTTGATCTACTCAATGTTAGATGATGAGCATGATGAGAATCTCAGAATTTTTTTGGATGTTCATCGACATGATCATATCTATGGGAAATTTTCCAAGTATATATTCTATACATGAGAGGTTCACATCCTAGGGCAGGTGGTGTCTCATAAGGGTGTGTAAGTCGACCCATTGTTGGTACAAGGGGTTGTTGCCGGGGAGGTATCCAAGAATATTGCAGAATATCACACTTTTCTTTGTCTTATAGGTAGTTATTGGAGGTTTTTTCTATATTTCTCTTAAGTTGCTTCCCCGATGATATCATAGACTGGGAAGGAACATTTTTTGGTGTGGAATGTTCAGTGTTAAGTTTTGTTTGGTTACATGAATGGTATGTAGGTTAGTTATCCAGTGCTTTAGTATCTAGGGGAAGGGTTAATTTTTGACGTGTTTTGTAACGCTTCCTGTTTAGGATTGGGATGTGTATTATTGTAGCAAAAGTAGTGATATATTATGGGCTTAGGTAGTTACACCCTCACAAATATAACTATTCCTCCCATGTTCTAGATCAAGATGCATTTTTTTCGCATTAGACTTGGTGATATTACTTCATTATGGAGAACTTTGTTGTCTTCACAAATCACAAGAGATAGAGGTATATCTTTTCAAAGTGTGATATAAACTTGTGATTAGGTAGGTGGATGTATTTTCTTCAGTACTATGATTTTGAGATCTTATACACCTCTGGAAAGGGAAAAGTGGTGGCAGAAGCTTAGAGAAGGACATCTTTGAAGGGTGTTATTTAGGAGTTTAAGTTTTCTTGGAAAGTGATGGAGAAGTTGGAAGCCTTGCACATGGATGCAAGGATGGATAATGGTAGAGGATATTTTTTCAAATGATGGTGTAGTCTTCTCTTATGTAGAAGGTTGAGAAGTCTCAGTTGGGATACATGGAGGTATAGGTGATGCATGATCATGTCAGCCATAGTGATGCTCTAGAGAAATGGACAGAGTATGGTTAGAACCATATTTTGTTTAGTAGAAGGATGTTTATTCCAGTAGTAATGCATGATGGAGTCCATCATGAGTTTCATATCTCACATTTTCCAGCACACCAAAGTGTTTTCAAGATGTTTCATGTCTTGGGGATGCAGAATTTGTCACCTGAGATGAAACAGACAATGGAAGAATTTATGGCTCGATGTCTAGTTTTCCAACAAGTAAAATCCAAGCATGCTGTCCATAGTGGTTTATTTAGACATTGGATGTTCCCATGTGAAAATGGGATTACATATAGATGTATTTTATCATAGGGTTCCTGAGATATTAGGGATGACGTGAAGCTATATGGGTGATTGTGAATTAGTTGACGAAATTGGCCCACTTCTTAGAGATCAAGGAGTCTGGCATAGTGGATTCCTTATCTATGAGATATGTGGATGAGGTTGTGCGGTTTAATGGAGTTTCAATTTCCATTTTATATTATCATGACTAATATTATACCTCATGAGTTTGGAAGGTATTTTGAATTCTTTTGCAACATAGTTACACCTTGGCACTGTTTTCCACCCTCAAATAGACGGGATGATGTACCGAACTATCCAGACATTAAAGGATATTTTGCGGTCAAGTGTCTTGGAATTTTGTGGATATTGGGTACGTAAATTCTTATTCTTTGAGTTTTTATATAATAATAGCTACCACTATTCCATTAAAATGTATCTGTTTAACGTTTTTTATGGAATACTGTGTCATCCTCTATGGTGTTGGACGAAGCATGGGGAGACAACCATTCATGGAATTGATGTGGTGAAGAGCATGAGAGAAAAATTTTAGCTTGTTCATGAGAGGATAAAAGTAGTGAATGATCATAATTAGACTTATGTTGATTATAGAGGGAGGCCCTTGGAGTTGGTGGTTAGGGACCACATGTTCTTGAAGGATTCCCCTCAATGTGGGTAGTTGATGTTTGGAGGGGGAGAAAGCATTCATCTACGTTTCATTAACCCTTTTAGGTGTTTAGATGAGTTGGATATGTGACATATTGGTTGGTGTTTCAACCATGGTTGGAGATGACCCATGATATCTTCCACATATCTCAACATCATCAATATCTTCACGATAACTCCCATGTCACAGATTGGGGAGAGTTGGATATCAAAGTTGACACATAATTTATAGATCAACCAATAGATATGTCAAATATTCAGGAGGAGGTGCTATATAGAATGTCCATTCATTTAGTTCTGGTGTTTTGGAGGAATGGTACCCTGTAGAATTTTACATGGGAGTGAGAGATGCATATGTGTGTACAATATTGGGAGTTTTTTTTAAGTTTTACTTTTCATTGTTTTTCTTCATGATGTGGTTTTTGGATCCAATTTTTTACCATATTTGTTGTTCTATTTGGATTTTAATGTATGTTGTCTAATGTGTGATATAGTCTTGACATATGAATTGGGTAGAACCAGATTCTTAATAACGATGCATTAAATGCAATGCAATTAAACTGGTGCAGGTGAGTCAGTTCCACCTAGAGTGGTTGGTATATTGACATACAAGACATAATTCTCCGATTCATATGTTCAAGATGGTGTGGTTCATTGGTTTTAGTGGTTGTTGGTTTGGGCTGCATGGAGGAAGAGATGGTTTTCCAGTGGTTGTTTGGTAGTGTGTTCCTATAAGAGGAGACATTTTTTAGTTTTGGTTTCATCTTGATGAGGTTGTATGAGATTTTTTTGGTTTTTGGGCCTTTATTATTTGTGGTAGCATTTTTTGTATAACGATATCCTTGAGAGGCATCTCGCGTGGGTGGTTGTTTGGAACACTTTTCGTCAGGGAATGATTTAGGATTTTCAAGGGTGAGAATCATTTGATATTTATATGATGTAATAGTCCTTACCTTCTCGGCTTATTACATTTCTGGTTTTGATTGTTGGAGGTGTTTGGCTGGGGTTCCATGAGTTTTTTCTAGGACTTGGAGGTGAAGATGAGATATAACAAGAATTACGCATTGTGTATGTTCAATATATGAAATGAAAATTTGATTCATGGATTGTTGAGGGCTAGTCACAACATTTAGTCCTTCAGGTTCCAAATAATATAAAATTGATTTCTTTCCTTGTTAATCCATAACCTAGGGACAACACAATGTGAATGGGGATTACATGTCATGTAATACCCAGATCCAATGATGTTTTAAACTATTTTTTTGGAAAAAAATTAATTTATTTGGTCTTTTACTCTTCTTATTATCATTTTGGAAGAACCTTAAGAGCCATGAGATGTTCTTAGAGCCTTATTTATACCTCTTCGATCCATTGATCCTAGTGATTTTTTGTTAGAGATCCATGGTTGATCCTTGATGAGTTCTTCTCCCTTTCATAGTATTGGTATTCAATTCTTATTCAGGGGTCCACTAAAGTGGTGTTTCTTTTTCATGGGGGTGTGTTTGAATAGGGTTTTATGGATCCTTGATGCAGTAAAGGTTGATCATAAATTCTTTTTGCGAGGTTGTGGTTTTCAGGTGTACTCCATCACCCTCTGGTGTATAGTGAGTTGAAAAGAATCCTTGAGGTAGGAATTATCTCATTTCACTATATATTTTATCATATTGGAGGGGTTTTATTTTGTTTACCTATAGAACATGATTATTCCAAATTAATTAAAGATAATTAATAAGGTAATTAAAATTCAGTGGAAAATATTTTTTGTTCAAATTATTTTTTAGATTTTTTAATTGTGTGTGATATTGAGATTGTTCGAGATTGATTCCCCACTAAAAATTGTGGTTGTTGGAGGCTTTGATTTCACCCGATAGATTATATATTTTTTCTACTTTGGATGTGATTGTTTTGATATTATCTTAAATGGAAATTTGTTAATTAAAAAAAATTGTCTACTGAAATGGTTTCCCCAAGATTATGGTTGTGTGAAAACGCCCCTAAAATAACGTTGAATGTGTTAAAAGACCCCTATAAACCTATGAAATGATATTTTTGTGAAATGATGTGTGCCTGTGGTAGTGAGACGATGGTGTTTGGTTGGGTGATGTGGGGAGGTGGGGTGGTACTTTATGGGTTATGATTTTCGGTGACAAGGTTATAGTTTACAGGCCATGATTTTCGGTTTTGAGATCATAGTTTGTGTGATGTGGTTTTGGGTAGAAGAGGTCACAGTTTGTGCACCGTAAATTTGGAGCGGGGAGGTGTTAGTTTATGGGTTATGCTTTTGGGGCGGTATGTTGGTAGTTTTTAGTCCATGATTTTGGGGTGGTGAGGTGAGGTTGTTGGGGATTAACGGTTTCTTGTGATATGTGGTTATATTGTGTGGGATGAATGGGTAGTGATGGAATTAATAAACAGTGGTTTAATAATATTGGGAATGGATCGGGTGGTTTGGTTAATGGAATGAGAATTTTTAATTAACAATTGTGTGGTGGGTTGTGTGATTAAATTTGGATGATTATATTTAATTAAATGAATATGTGTTAAACACTGAGGAAATGTGAAGTCACATTAGTTTATATGGTCTCTTCACTTTAGGAAATGATTGTAGTAGATACAAATAAATTCATTTAGAGATGGTAAAAAAAGTGATGGTGTGGCGAGTGTTTTTTTTGTTTGAGAACCCACAGGTTGGGCATCGGTGTTTGGTACTATATATATATATATATATATATATATATATATATATATATATATTCGTGTGATTTATATATGCACCCCACCGACCTTGAGCACTATTTTCGGAACACCCACATAGTTACGCGGGGGGTTTTTTCCCAACATCTGGTGGGGTGTATGGATAGTTGGGCACCCACCTTTTCCACCCTATCATCTAGGGGAGGTAGGTATGGAATAGGCTATGGAGTTCAGAGGTCTATTAGTGCATTAGATATTGGTTGTGATGACCCAAGTTTCATTGGCCAAGATGTGATTTCCCAGGTGTTTGTGAGTGAGGTTTTATGTGTCCTAGGTGTCTATGGAATCGAATGGGGTATGTGTCCCAATGTCTTCGAGATGTGGTGTGAAGGCCCACATGTTTTTTGGAGATAAGAGATCGTGCATGTGGGGTGTTACCCTTGTTTTTTTCTGGAAATATATGTGTGGTTGTGCTTGTGGGGGGAAATCCGAGGTGTCTGCGGGTGATGTGTGTTGCAAATGTGCTTGTGAGATGGTGTGGTATATGGAAGAGTTGGGAGTGCTAAGACGTAGAACATTAGGTTTTATAGTGACATAATATTGGGGAATAACTGAGGGGTACCCTTATTTATGTGATTATGTTATATTATATTTCTTGACATTTTTTATTTGGTAATCGTACCTTCGTGAGGCTGGGTTTTGTTAGTATTACTATTTAGGTTTTGTATGTTCCTATTATTTTTTCATAGCTGAATTATTATTCTTCTTTCACATTTGCATAACAGACTTTTTTTTCTTCTACAGAGTATACATGTATGCTCACCCTATGTATATAAAATTGATTTCAGGTTTCTAAGAGTATTTTTTGGACCGTGAATGACCTTACTAGTTTGGATACTTGAAAGTTTTGTGTTGATGCTTTAGAATTAATTTTGTGTATTTACATTGGAGATATTATTTTATATATATTAGTTCTACTTAAACATGAATTATGGGATGTTTTTTGGTTTTCTTATATATATTCATTGGATTTTATTTTGGTTGATATATCCTATTATCTGATCTTGTTTTATGATAAATGTCAATGTCTCCCATATTGAGAGATTTGTACACCCTTTGTGCTAGTCTCCAACCTAGGGCCTACAGGAGGTGAGATTCTGTGGTCATTATCTATCTCCCATCACTGTGGTATCTTTTGAGGGAAACATTATGATAGAATTCCCAGAAATATACTCATCACAAACCCTCAACTATTGGTTCCTCAACCTCAGATCAATTTTTAAAAACCACTAGGTTCCCTATAATAGGACAAAATAGTTTTCAATCTGAGGTAGTTGGTATCTATATTTAACAATGACCAGATTAAGAAAGTGATAATTTCGAATAATTTGATACTCCCATTTTTCTTCTTTATAAAAATAACAAGATATTTCCACAATGACATGCTCAAATGGGTAAACCCCATTTATTAAAGATCCCCTTACCAAGAATTCATCTCTACTAACTCAGTAGGATCTATATGCAATGATGGTAAATATATGGGGATCATACGTGGGAGTAAATAAATAGATAACTCAAACTCTCATTAGGGTAGAAACCTTGAAAAATAATCTCGAAACACCTTAGTGTATCAAATCACTACCACTAAAAGATGACCATCTGAACCCCACACTAGAGTACCAAAGAACAACTTGGATAACTGGAAAGAAATAAATCTCATGTAATTCCCTGATATTTTAATAGAGGAACATCATCTTTTATATCATTTATCACTCACAACACCATGCTTATAAGACAATGTAACAAACTGAGACTTTGTGATATATTTCGTTTTAAATAATTTTAATATCTTTTATTTCTTATGAAGTACACAACATCAGGCTTAAACGAAATGAAATACTCTATCAAAATATTATTATTTATACATAACCATTATATTCAATCTGTTAAGATTCTGAGTATGAATAATAATAAGTAAATCATTATAATTAATTTTTTACACATTTAGAAAATAAATTAAATGTTTATATATTAATTATAAATAAAACAAGAATAATTTTAATGAAAATGAAATGTTCTAAAAAAACATTATTTATCTAAAAGAATGATTTTTTGTACTTGAGAACATATTTTCAAATTATTTTTTCAATTTTTTAGTTAATTTTTTTGAAAAAAAATTCTGAAATTTAAATGTCAAAATTATCTATGAGTGAATTTTTTAAAATGTTATTAAATGGTTAATTTTTGATAAATATTGAAACATTTTTATTTTTAGTGAAAACATCCTTTTCATTTAAATTACTTACAAGGTTAAATAATATTATAACTTTTTAAAGTAAAATTAGTATAATTATATTAAAATTTTAATAATTTAGGTTATTGAAATCAATTTCATATTGGATTTGGATATAATTTTTTTTAATCTTTTGAAAGGGTTTTTATGAAAAATTATTTTTCGATGCATCTATGGATTTCATTTAAAATTTAGTTATGTAAAATAGGTGGATTAAAATTGGAAAAAAGGTTTCATTTTTGTAATCACCCTAATTTATTTTATTAAATAAGTAATACATAATATTTTTCTATAATCAACAGTGAAAAAAGTAAAAATTAATTACCATGATTAAGGTAAAAATGGGTTTATCGGGGGTTAAACTAAGAAGATAAATGATAAAAGTGACCTAAATCTATTCCAAAACCTATTGTATGGAAATATTTAGAACATATAACCCATAATATTCTATGATAAACCATTTTATATTATTTTGGGTTGGTAAAAACATGAAGATCAATATATCATTAAAAACCTATGTGTTTCCTCTCCCCACTCATAAAAGGCCACCCACTATTCTCCCCTCTTTACACATCCAAAGACCATGGTTTATTCATTTTCCTACACAAATATATTTTCTATATCCCAATATATATTCTATAATCCAACTTTTTATGAGGAATCCCTCCTACGAAGGCTTTAGGAATAATCCTAAAGAGGTTATCTGATGAAGAGATAAAATTATTAAACGTGTGTATTTGTTTAACTTATTCTTCCACTTATATAGAATCATATTCAAATATGATAATATAATAACAAAAATATCCCATATATACTGATATGTTATTGAATAAATTTAAAAACATATATTCATCTCCACTTCCATCAAATGGGAATTTAAATTGTCAATCGTGTGTATGGTAGACCATCACCTCACAAACTGAGGTAATTCATTTTCCATCACCATCTATCATGGATGGGTATAATGATGGATTTAAAATAATTATTTGATATTTATGAAATTATTATAGTTTTAAAATTTTTATATCTCATATAACTCCTTTTTTATAATTTCTTGGGGGTTACAATAATGATGAGTATGTGTACAACTTATTACCACCTCACAAAGAGATGAAATTTATTTTTTAACTTATTATTTACATGAAAGGAATTAAGGATAAATTTAATTAATAAGTGTGATATTTATGATCCAAAAATACTACTATAATATAATATTACATATAACTTGTTACCTTCCAATCCGTTTGAAAAAATATTGTTGCTAATGTGTACGTGTGGACTACCGCCTCTACATAGCAATGTGAGATTTTTTTCATTTTATTTTTTACACAAATCTTAATAAATATGTATTTAAATTATAATAATTATATATATGAAATAATATTGATTTTTTAAATGTTAATTAACAAGTTTTTTTCTTTTATTTTATCCTTTAAGAAAAATGGAAATTGCGTTTATGCATACGTACAACATACCATCTCTATGAAAGTTGTAATCCATTTTCTATCTCTAACTTCTTTAAATTACTATAATTATATATATAATGAAAATATATGATATTTAATTCATTTTTTAAATTCTTAATATTTATTATCTATGACCAAATTAATAGGACCGAAATTACTGAACCAAAACATACATGAAAAATAAAGTAATTATCATCCAAATAGTGATGTTAACAAAAAATGATAATAAACATGTGATAAAAGACTATAATTAAGTTATACATGTTATGAATTCTATTATAATAGTTGTTTAATATATTTATAATAATTTTATATTTAATATACATGGGTTTCAAACACATATGAAGTAAGTAAGACCTTAGGTAATGGTTTTGTCATCATACTTTTACTTCTGTGAGACATATACCATATTCACAACTTCTTTATTTGTGTAGAGTATATAACTAACCTTATGATATGATACATAATTAATTTAATTTCATCATGGAATTTAATTTTCTTGAGGTTATTTCTATCATTGGACTTATGATTCAAATGTTACCAAAGAGTTATGGGTTTATTTATAATTCTCATCTTTTTAAGGATAATTTATTTTTAAGTTTTCATTAGAGGAATTATTTTATATTTATTTCTTATAATAATTTAATTTTATTATCCTATGATTTCTGATGAAACTTTTTAGGTAATTTTACCATTTTAACTATCTTTAGTAATTAAAATTATATAGAAAATGTTATTTAGAAAATTGGATTTTATTTCTACTTTCGATGGAAAATGTTTTTTCTTCCAAATCCATGTTTCCTAAAAAAATGATAAAAAATGAAAATAATAAAAATGATTTCTTAAAACAAATAAACACATTTTTCATTTTATGAAATGTTGTAAAAGTAATATTTATATCTTATTCAAAATAAGACCTTTATGGATTTTATCAATAATGTGGGAGGAATCATTGTTTTAACCAGTGTGACATGTACTAAATTTCATACCTCTATGAAAAATCAATGTTTTAAATATTAATTTATAAGTATCAAATGTTATTATTAAATAAAACTATTTTCAAAATTATTTTTGGACATTTAGTTTTAAATATATTGTCAATGTAAAAAATGATATTTCTCTCATGAATTTTCATGGTAGAATTTTTATGTTATTTATATTCATAAATGACCACAAACATTATTTCACATATTCTATATTGGGATTATGTTGTAATGATACGATATTTATTAATTATCTAGATGGTTTATAATATTTTTGACTGTGGATATACTTTGTTGAAACCATTCACCATATTACTATGAAATTTTTATGGCCATGTTTATTGATTGGACATAAATAAGAATCGATGGAAATTTTGATTATATGACAAGATAGATTTTTCATAGGAGAACACGCCCCATGAATGTGTTTTTTTCAATTTAATCTGACTATTTCTCCTCTAGTCAACCACTCCATGAAGAAGTCTCTGGAATCAGATGCCTTTGATCAGGGTTTATCGTCCCCTCCCACGTGACTCCTGCCACCCATGGATTAAATAGATGCATCCACTGGGTATCAGTGTCTGGGTTTTTCCATTGTGGATGCCCTATGCGGTTCTTCCCAGGGTCCCTTGCGGACTAGCATCTCATAGGTGCATTCGGTGGCTCTGATGGTGACCATAGATTTTTACATCTTGGAGGAGGTGGTTTTAGATGATGCGTATGATTATATTATTAGATTCCTTAGGTGGACTCTTATAGAGAATATTAGTACCTATATGCCTCCTCACTTGTCCTTCAAAAGGTTTTTGGATTCATGCGGGCGAGATTCTCTAGCTTGAATATCAGAAATTCATCTAAATTCATTCTGATTGATTCTATATTTTAAGTCGTACTTTGTCTATGCTTGGTCTAAAGCTCCTTGGATGATGGTTAATTGGTAATTAAACATGTCCATATAGTCATTGGAGGTCCACAAAGGGATCAAGTGCACTTGTGCCACTATGTGGATAAACCTTTCAGATCTACCACTCACTTTCTATAATGGTTCCTGCATTAATTCCCTCAGAGACTCCCTCGGTGGATTTTTTGTGGATAAGAACACCATGTGTTTCATTGAGGATTCTATATCCCGCATATGTATGTAGTTTTATCTCACCATTCCTCTACCATAAATGATATCCCTATAGGCACCCGGAGTGGTTAAATGGTCTCAACAGATCCCCTTTCCACTTTTGACAAGGTTTTTCTCCTACTTTTTGTTGTAAGGTCACTTTGTGCAGGTGTGTAGGAAGTGTCATTGGAGTGACCTTCGGAAACCTCACCCATATCCTCAAACCCCTACTGCTAGAGCTTCTCCACATCACTCGCCTGTCAAATCCTATATAGGTCCCAAACTGGATAACCATTGAGCTAATGCTTCCATTTATATTACTCAGGGTGTTTCAATTTACCCAGTGGAGGGAAACACCAGATTAGATTCAATCCCTTTTGATTCATCCTCCCCCTTGGATTCTCACCGTACTCTATCTTTCTTCTTTGTCCTTCTTTTACAGTCCCTTTCATACTAGTTAGGGGATATACTAATAATGTCTACACCCCTATCATTTCTTCATCCTCCTCCTTACTCCCTTCCAGCCCAGTAGCTATTATTGAATATATCGCTACTTAGGACCCACGCTCCCGCATTGTTGGCTATATTTCTTCCACCCCCCGGTTCCCCCAGCTCCTCTAACAAACAATTAGGTCATGCTTAGGAAGGCACGTCATCTGGTCACCACCACCATCCATCCCATGCTGATAGAGAGGGTGGATTGCATTGGGCTCTTCTCACTACAGATGACTAGGACATAGGCAATCCTTTCCACCTACACAATATAAGTGGGAAGGCTATACATATGTGTTCTCTCTCAGCCTCTCCAGTTAAAAGATCTGAAATGTCACCCGTGGGAGTATGCATGAGGGAAAGATCCAAATATATCCCATAGTGTTTTACCTCCCATATTTTCAATACCAAGTCTCATGGGGCCAAATCTAGGCCATCTCTATTTCAATGATTCCCATAATTATCAAGAACTCCCGTGGAATTGGTTCCTTGGTGAAAATAGACTTATTATCATCGGAGGTCAAGAAGCATAAGGTGTGCATTTCTGCTATCCTCAAGCACATGAAAACCCATCAAAAATCAGTTAGTTCACCCACAATATGAGAATGAACAGAAGCTTATAGGGAGACCCAACCAATTAGCACATATAGTTATTATGGAACAAGGATGTGAAAATGGATATGGTTCAATCAGGTGATCATTTAATTAATATGAAAATAAATACTATAGAGTAATATGTGATGCTCTCTTTTGTGTACGATAATTATGATGCTCACAAAAGTGATGTCCTGTGGCAGGATCTTAGTAGCTTTGATCAGGAATATTTTTCACGAATTGTTGATGAGGATTTCAACATCATAGAAGACCTGGATGAGAAGAAAGGTATGGGTGCATATTCTCACAAGAAAATTATGCAATTTGCTCAATCCAAGGTAGGGAAAGGTATCTTGTATATGGGTATGGTGACTGGTTCACATGGATAAACAATCATAGAGGGAACAAATGTTATTGGAGTTTTATAGACCGATGCCTAGGAAACATCAATGCTCTTACAAGTTTCTAAAGTCCATCGTAAACCATCTTGTATGTGGAATTTCTCATCACTAACCTTGTTGTTTCCTTATTCTCTTGGAAATATGGCTACGAATGATTTAGATGTTATGCCCAATGGAGCTGTTATCTTGGGTATCAACAAATTTTCAGGGATGCATGGGGAGAGTTTATTCAGGGCCACTTTTGGTATGATATTAAAAAGAACTAATGTAGCTCAAGAATAGGCTACAAGCTTGTATGAAGGCCATTTCCCTATTTATATGTACCTGGAAAATATCAAAAAGGAAGTTGATATTCTGAGAACTATCTTAGAGGTGACATGGGATGATCAGGTATTCAAAACAGTGTCCAATTAGAGAAAAACGCTAGAAAATATAATTCTTAAACATAAGCACACAGCTCGGGAGAGACCGATGATTAAATGGCTAAATGAAGGCAATATGAAAATAACAAATTTTCATTAATTTATCAAAAAATTGGAGGCCAATAGAACTTGACATCATGCTTGAAGATGGATATTTCTCGGTTGAGAGAGTTGTTTTTGGGGGAATGTCACTCTCCTTCTTCAAAAACCTTATTTCTAGTACTAATCCAAACATGGATTATGGGTATCCAAGGGGGAATGTGGATCTTCTGGAGATATTTCCAAACACAGTATCCAGACAGGTCAATGGATTTTTGGAGACAATACCTAAGGTAACAGAAATCCATGGAGCCATGACAAACCTCATCCCATGGAGTGATCCTGGACCTGACATCTTTCTGGGACTTCTTTTGGGGTGGTCAAATACATTATGTTATTAGAGAAATTACTCTTTTCATCCTTCTAAAGATCAAGGATCCATCTTCCATTCAGCATTACAGACTAGTTAGTGTGTGAAACGTCCCCTACAACATCTTGTAAAGTGTCAACAACTCAAGGCTGTCCATTCATATTACATGGCGGGTCTCCATGGAGCCACATGTTTTTGTAAGAGGAAGGTAAATACAAGGATCTATCACCTTAGTGGAGAAAATGATTTGAGATATTTACTTAAAGACCCATGGTTTGAGTGTAGTGTTAAAACCAGACATGAATAAGGAATACAACAGAATGGAGTGGGGCTTCCTCAATCGAGTGATCATGGGTATGGGATTATCCCCTTAGGACACAGACCTTATTTTCTACTACTACAGCTCATCATGGATGGCAGTTTCATTCATGATAAAGACACATGGTTTTTTCAAACCAACCCATGGGCCTAGGAAGGGGATACCATCTCTCCATCCATCTTCATTCTCAAGCAGGACAACCTTATCTGGCTAATCAATATAAGAGTGGCATATGAAGAAATATATCATAATTATCATAAAATGAACCATCCCTCGGTCTACCACATGATGTGCATGGATGACTCCATCATATTCATGATTGTTGGGATCATATTCGTGATGTAATCCATGAGATTATTCATGATTATTGATATTGGAGTAGACGTGTGGTTAACAAGTCTATGAGTAATCCATACATCTCATGAAAATGTGGAAAGAGATATGCAACGTCCACGTGCAGTGGGCTATACATAAAATGTGATATTTTTCTTTTAGAGTACCTGGTCACATCAATTTTTTTAGGCTTCCTATACACCTGTTATATTGACGGTATCGTGAATAAGATATTAATGAATGTGTTTAACTGAAAAAAATTGTTACTTATTCTTTAGGGGACATATCACCTTACTCAACAGTGTACTCATGAACATACTTGTACATAAAATATCGGTTTTCAAACTTCCTTAGCATGTTATTTGCATTGTAAGAACCCGGTTCTGATTTTTGAGGTACGGGTTTCTTCTTATCTCTTTTCCTTAAGTGTTTTTCAGAAATATGGGAATATGGGAAAAATCCTAAAATTTGGAACTACACACCGTGTACTATTCCACACACCGTGTAATTTTGGCCATGTGGGATGAGTACATAGGGTGTGTACCCATGTCAGCGATGGAGGGTGTAAAAAACCGACTACACGCCATGTAGTGGTATTTACACGTCGTGTAGTCAGTCGACAGGCAAATATTAAGGCAGTGGATGCAGCCGCCAGCTGGGCTATAGTACACGCAGTGTAGTCGAGAATACACACCATGTACTCATGTCGACGGATGAATAGTTTGGCAGTGCCTCCAGAGGAAGAGTTAAATGAAATAAGTACACGCCTTGTAGTTAAAAGTACATGCCATGTACACTGTTTGTTTCAATTAAAATGGGCAGTATCCAACCCTATTCACAGAATTAGCTTAGAACTGGACGGGAGCTCGGGAGAGGATGGTCGAACATTCGTGGATCAACCGATCGAGCGTCGGGAATGTGTTTCTGCTTCCGTCAGTCACGTTGGAACTGCACGGGTAATCCCTTCATTCTCCTTGTGTTGTTATTACCAATTCTTCTTCTATGGGAAGTTATTTGAGTTTGAACGGATTTTCTTCTAAATGAGATCTACGTCATTATTGGGCGTTTCTGGAAGCGAAGATCAAGTATATTGATTAGGGGTGTTAAAGGTAGGTGGCATGGTGTTTAATTTACAACTGTTGTGCGTTTGTGCGTATTTTTATGCTATGAACCCATGTTGGGGTGTCGTATGGCTGAGGCCGTGGCTATTTTGACTACCTAGAAATGTATACATTATTAAATGTGATAATAAACTGTTGTTTGGGATCATTGCTTGGATCCATGACCACCCCTGGGGTGCGTTCCTCTGTTTAGTCGTTTGTCCAGGATACCTAAGCGTATGCGATTATAATAATGTTTGTTAAATTTCCTTGAGAGGAATTGTATGTTAATTGTTTATTTACATGTCGGGCTCGAACCGGTTACTGGTTTTTGAGGGAGGTGTTTTACTATAACCTGAGGGCATGACTCGATTAGCCTAAGGGAAACGTTCTTTTTCGCCTAAGGGAAACCTTTTGTATTTCTGAGGGCAGTGAATTCTGTGCCTAAGGGAGACACTTTGTATGCCTGAGGGGAATATCTGTTACGCCTGACGGAAAGTACTTGTGGGTTGGATTCTGGTTACCCGAGGGAATGGGTTTGCGTGTCTGAGGACACAAACCGTTTACTTAGAAATTCACTGTGGTGATTTCTTATATTAAATGGATAAATTGAATAATAAAATGGAAATATAACTGGTAAGTTAGTTAATTTCGAGCACTTCTTAGTTTATTGCATTTTACTTTTGCACACTGTTGTTGCATGTTTACACACAGTTGGGCACGAGCCTTTTGTGGGTTCCTACTAAGATTTATTTCTCACACCCGGGTTGGTTCATGTTTTTCGGCCCAAACAGATTACTTTTCTGCAAATGTGGATAAGGGAAAGGGTCCCTATATAGGTACTTGATTTCTGTTGAGGAGTAGGGGAGCATGTGACTGGGCATAGGCTCGCGATGCTACTAGATGTTTGTTTTGTTTTTCTTTGTTGTCCTCTATATTGTATTGTACTTCTATGTAACATGTTCTGGCTATTTTCTTAGAACTTGAGACATGTTGCATCATATCTATATAACTGGTTGGTTATCTTTTACTGCAGTTGTTAATATTAAATGTGAATGTTTTATTTTCTCTCAATGTTGTTGTTATATGCTTTATATTTTATTCAGATGCGCTACACTTTCACAATTGAAGGTATAGTTTCACCACTATCATCCCTTGGCCCTCGCTGCTAGTCGGCAGCATCTGGCATTTGGGGAAATGCGCTTGAGGTCACGTGGCGAACCGGGTTCGGGGCACCCGTTGAGTGGAACCCGGGCCCGGGACGTTACAAAGTGGTATCAGAGGTAGGTTTCATTTCATTGAAATACTATTTAGAGCCTTAGTCAGATATAGGATGGGAAGTGTAGTTGGTAATAAGCTGTGCCCGGGCATAGCTATCCCGTGTACAGGGAAAAGCCAGTCTACCTTGTATTTTTTGTGATTCTTTTGATTTTGATAGTTGACTTGATTTTGACCGTTGGGTGACGCACTTGTGATTGTGCTGTTTATATTTTATTCATGGTTCTATTTTGTTTCAACCTGATGAGATGAGGGTATGCCATCTCAAGCATCATTTAGGCACATGCTAGGAATCACATTCCTTGAGTAGTGTCTATTACATGTAGATGCATTAGAAATTGCATGTTGTTGTGATAGTTGTTGTGCTAGAAAAAGCATGCTGTTGTGATAGCTTCTTGATAAATACCTATTATGTGATAGGGTATCTTGGGATGAGTCTGTTGAAAGAATGGATGCAAAATTTGGTTTTTGGGGAATATAGGCCCACATTGACCGGAATTTGGTGGATCATTAGATGTTTATTTTTTTATAACACCGATAATATGTCAAACTATGATTCGTGGAGAGTATTGGCCCTCACGGGTCAGAATTTGACCCTTAGGTGTTGTTTTTTGTTATTTTCTGGGTTCCGGGGAAGTTTTTGAGGCATACTGTCTGGAGAAACCTAGTATACACGTCATGTAGTACCTTAAACACGCTGTGTATGGCCT
Organism: Viscum album; assembly: GCA_963277665.1. Lineage (NCBI taxonomy): Eukaryota > Viridiplantae > Streptophyta > Magnoliopsida > Santalales > Viscaceae > Viscum > Viscum album. Next base: position 678,564,597 of record OY728139.1, on the reverse strand, counting down.
TTTATTTGGGAAGAAGAGAAAACGTTTTGAGTACACGCCGTGTACCCTGAGTACACGCCGCAAAGTCTCTTCCTGTGTCAAAAACCATGTGAGAGGAGACATGGGGAAGGTAAATTCTTGGGGTGAACACGCCATGTACTAGATGTACACGCTGTATAGTGTTGACCCGTAGTCCACCCGTGTAACTAACATCACGGGTGATGGAGACCTTAAGACTTTAAGACATACATGCTGTGTCCAATATGGAACACGCCGTGTAGTCTGACCTGGGATCCGGCCTTGCAACTATTAGCACAGGTCAGTGTAATCCTTTCGTGTGCATGCCGTGTGTATATGGAACACGCCGTGTATTTTGATCCATGTGTCCGGCCGTGTAACTAACAACACGGGTCGGTGAAGTGCATCTAGTACACACAGTGTAGCTCTAGGACACGCAGTGTAGTCTTGTTTGAGGACAGACCGTGTGGACCTGACCGTGTGACTGAGAAAATGGTGTGGTGTACATGCCATGTGCGGGTGTAACACGTCGTGTAGTATCAAGTCGAGTAGGCTGTCATGTCACAAAAGGAACGGGAAGTTGGAAAATACACTATACATGTCGTATAGATTATATACATGCCATGTAGTTTTGTCAACGGGAGCCGTGTGGCTTAGCCGTGTAGAAGGACCGGGGCAGGGGAAGAGAAGTCACGTACACATCGTGTAGTAATTATACATGCCATGTAGTATTGTTTTGAAAATTTTGAATTCCTTCTTCCTCCTGTTCCCTTTTAGGGTTCCTTAGCTTCAGTATTTGATAAATCTTGATCTAAGGTGTGTGTTTGACCTTATAGAGTCATGCCACCGAGATGAACACATGTTGTTCGCCAGGAGGGAGAAAATGATTATACTCCAGAGATGGTGGGCCATGGGCTACCAGTGGAACCTCCAGCAGAGCCAGATGCGGCGACAGCTGTTATACCATACACAGGCACGGAGGCGTAGTTCCATGAAGGATTTATGCAGTTCATGCAGACCTTTCAGGGAGCACCGCATGCTGCCACATCTATAGTTGAGCTGACTTGTATCTTCCAGCAGCATCATCTGCCTATGTTTATAGGGGATGGCGGACCATAGGCTACGAATTCTTTGTTGGGGTCTATGCAGACTATCTTCGAGAATCTTGAGACGCCTCCAGGGTGGAGGGTCAATCTCATGACGTATATGATGCGTGATTCCGTCAAGAGGTGGTGGGATTTTACCACCTAGTCAGAGCTTTAAAGGGACATGTCATGGGAAAATTTTTAGACAGTCTTATATGACTTTTTCTTTCCAGAGATGTTGAGGGAAGATAGAGCTAGAGAGTTCATGAATCTGCAGCAGGGGGCTATGTTGGTGATGGATTATTCTGCTCGTTTCACCGAGCTTCAGCGTTTTGCACCTATTCTGGTGGGTGATGAGACGTTGAGAGCCAGACACTTTGTGGATGGTCATGGTTATGACATACGAGCACTGGTGAATGTTTTTAGTTTGCCTTCAATACATGCTACTGTAAATCGGGCACTGATTATGGAGAGGAACCTGCAGGAAGCTAGTGGTGTGGGCCAGGGTGGTTCAACACTAATTTCTGGTACTATTTCTACTGGGAAGAGGAAGCGACATATGAGTTTCTCTCACAGTGGCAGTACTAGCCAGGAAGTAGGTGGTCCTGTCTTTTGCTACCAGTGTGGTAATGAGGGGCACAAGAGACCTTAGTGTGCACGAGACCCAGTGGAGTGCTGATCTTGCAGCAAGATGGGTCATCGACAGCGCTTTTGCATGGTATTTCCACCAGTGGCTAGTGAGAGGGGTTATGTGCAGACTCCACGTGCGGGAGCAGGACTAGTGGCTTCTTACTAGTTAGGAAACTGGAATACGTCAGGGCGTGCAGGAAAAGTTGGTGGTTGTGGCCGTGGTAGCAAGACACTAGGATTACAAAGGCAGCAGGGCAGGATATCTCATGGTAGTCAGGCTGTGTCGCAGGGCCGCGGTACTGGATAAGAATATGCAGTGCAACAAACCCAGCAGGAGCAGGATCTCAGACCTTCTACAGTTAGAGGTACTATTATAGTATCTTTTGTCTTATCTTCAGTACTTTTCGATATGGGTGCTACACATAGTTTCATATCTGTGTCCGTTTTGAAGAGCCTTGGGCTCTATGTTTCTACTTCTTCTGATATTTTGATGCTAGACACTCCGTTGGGAACTAGAATTACATGTGTGGGTCAGTTAAAGGAGTGCCCCCTTGAGGTTGGAGGGTGTCACTTTCTATGGGACCTCTATGTCTTTGAGATGACGATTTATGATGTGATTCTTGGGATGGACTGTTTGGTTACCTTTCGAGCCTTTGTAGACTTCTATCGTCGTAGGGTGAGTTTCTCGTCACCAGAGGGTAGAGAGTTTCTATACAAATGTGAATGGGATGTTCAGGCATGTCAAGCCGAACCAGAGCATCATGGGAGAGGTAGAGTCACATCCCAGATTGCGATTTTATATCTCTATGATTAGGGGACTTTCCAAACGGATTTACCTCCAGTGGTTGATCATTTCAGGGATGTCTTCCCGGACGACTTTTCAGGTCTACCTCCGGAGCGAGAGGTGGATATCTCTATTGAGCTTGTGCCAGTGGCAGCACCAGTGTCCATTCCACCTTACTAGTTCGCTACATTAGAGTTGTAGGAGCTCAAGAGGCAGTTAGATGAGTTACAGGAAAAGCGTTTCATCCAACCCAGTTCTTCTCCTTGGGGTTCACCGGTCCTCTTTGCGAAGAAGGAATATGATACCCTTCAGATCTGTGTGGATTATCGGAAGCTGAACCAGTTGACGGTTAAGAACCAATATCCCTTAACTAGGATTGATGATCTTTTTGATCAACTTTGTGGAGCACAAGTGTTATCGAATATTGACATGAGGTCAGGATATCATCAGCTACGCGTGAAACCATCGGATATACCGCTTACACCTTTTCGGAGTAGATATGGTCTATATGAGTACTTGGTTATGCCGTTCGGACTCACGAACACGCCATCAGTTTTCATGGCTCTGATAAATCACGTGTTCCATCCTTATCTGGACTCTTTAGTGGTAGTATTCATGGATGAAATCTTGGTGTACACTCACACTCGACACAACCATGCCACCCATCTTGGGATTTTATTGAGTACACTGAGAGAGCATCGACTATATGCTATGCTCTCAAAGTGCCACTTTTAGATGGACTAGATTCACTTCCTGGGTCATATCATCTCAGTGGAATGAGTTGCAGTATACCCATAGAAGGTTAGAGCAGTAGTTTACTGGGAGTAGCCTAAGAATGTGTTTGAGATATAGAGTTTCTTAGGGCTGGCTGGTTACTATAGAGGCTTCATCCAGGGCTTCTCCCTCTTAGCAGCACCATTGACGAGTTTGACTAAGAAGGATGTGAAGTTCGTTTGGTTAGAATCTTGTGAGATAGCCTTTCAGGACCTGAAAGGAAGGTTGACATATGTACCAGTCCTGATACTTCCAGAGAAAGGGAAGAGCTATACAGTGTACTGTAATGCATCCAGTATTGGGCTGGGAGCAGTGTTGATGCCGAGCGATCGAGTTGTTGTGTATGATTCTCAACAGTTGAGGCCACATGAGAATAATTACCCGACGCATGACCTCGAGTTGGCTGCAGTTGTTCATGTGTTGCGTTGTTGGAGACATTATCTCTTAGGAGAGCATTTTTTGGTTTTCACCGACCTCAAAAGACCCAAGTATATTTTTACTCAGCGTGACATAAACCTGAGACAACGAAGGTGGGTCGAATACCTTCAGTCCATTGACTTTGATCTTGCCTATACACCCGGTAAGGGTAATGTCGTAGCCGATGCATTGATCATGATGACTCATATATAGGCATTACAGGAGGCCAGTGGTGAGTGGAAGCTCATGGATTTGTTCTCTAGGATGCATTTGGAGGTGCATGAAATTTAGGAGCATACCTATCTTTCATCTTTAGCTGTGACTTCTACCCTCCTGGATAGAGTGAGGATGAGACAGCTATCTGATTCGGATGGCCTAGTTCTACGGGAGTCGGTGGAAAGTGAGGACCCTACTCCTGGTTGGACGATATGCGATGATGAGGTACTTCATTTCCATTGATGAGTATGGGTTCGAGGGGATATATGCGAGGAGTTAATGCGGGAGTTTCATGCTTCATCTTGGGAATTTAGTCCCGTGGTTACCAAGATGTACCGTGACTTGAGACGTCAGTACTGGTGGCCGGGTATAAAGAGAGATGTAGCTGGTTTTGTTACGAGATGTTCCACCTGTCAGCAGGTGAAGTGGGAGCATCAGAGGCCAGCCGGACTGTTACAGAAGTTACTCGTCCCTAAGTGGAAATGTGATGTTGTCCTGATGGATTTCATGACTGGATTGTCAAGGTCACCTCGAGGTAATGATGTCGTGTGGGTTGTTTTGGACTGGCTCACGAAGGTAGCTCACTTTTTTCCAATCAAGGAGACTTTCAGTGTTGATGAGCTCGGGAAGTTTTATATCCGATAGATCATACCTCTTCATGGGGTTCCTCATTCTATCATTTTAGATAGGGACTCTCGTTTTACATCTTGTTTCTAGTAGAGTTTTCAGAGGGCACTAGGCACACATGTGCTTCTGAGCACAACTTACCACCCTCAGACTGATGGCCAGTCAGAGCGTACGATACGGGTGCTTGAAGACATGCTACGTGCATGCATCCTCGACATTGGGGGATCTTAGGAGAACCATATACCCATATTCTATTTTTCCTATAATAATAGTTTTCAGGAAACTATTGAGATGGAACCATATGAGGATTTATATGGTAGGCCATGCCGATCACCTTTGTACTGGTTAGAGACAGGTGAGGCAGCTTTACTGGGACCACGTCTCATGAAGGAGACTTCTGAGAAGGTATAGTTGATTCAGAAGCGGATGGTTACTGCACATTCTCATCATAAATCTTATGGTGATCGCCAAAGATGACCTTTGGAGTTCATGCTTTGGGATCAGGTCTTCTTACGAGTTTCGCCGAGGTTGGGACAAAGGTGGATCAGGAGATAGGGTAAACTTTCACCAAGGTATGTGGGGCCATTTGAGATTCTGGAGAGAGTCTATACGGTTGCCTATCAGTTGCAGTTACCACAGAGGTACCGGGCCATGCACAACATCTTCCATGTATCTCAGTTACGCCGCTATCATTCAGACCCATCTCATGTTTTTCAGCCTGGGGGGATGAGCTTGAGGTAGATGTATCCTTTGAGGAGCATCCAATTCGTATAATTGATAAGAGCATGAAGGTTCTCTGAGGCCAGTCAGTTCCTCTCGTACGGGTGCTATGGCAGCATGGCCGAGTACGGGATGAAACCAGGGAGCAGGAGACGGACGTATGTGCTCAGTGGCCAGAGCTGTTCTGAGATTTATCTTCAAGACCCTAGGAAGGGAAATTCGGAGAAAATTGATTTAAGGGGGAAGTTTGTAAGAACACGGTTCTTATTTTCGATGTATGAGTTTCTTCTTTTCTCTTTTCCTTAAGTGTTTTTGAGAAATAATAGAATATGGGGAAAATCCTAAAATTTAGAATTACATGCCATGTACTATTCCACACGCCCTGTACTTTTGACCGTGTGGGATGAGTACACAGGGTGTGTAGCCATGTATGCGACGAAGGGTGTAAAAAAAACTAACTATACACCATGTAGTGGTATTTACACGCCGTGTAGTTAGCTGGCAGGAAAATAGTAAGGCGGTGGAAGCAGCCACCAGCTGGGCAACAGTACTCGCCGTGTAGTCGGGAAGACATACAGTGTACTCATGTCGACAGATGAATAGTTTGGTGGTGCTGCCAGAGGAATAATGAAATGAAGGAAGTACATGTCGTTTAGTCAAATGTACATGCCATGTACTTTTTTTCACTTAAAATGGGAATTAGCCAACCCTATTCATATAATTGGCTGAGAACCAGATGGGAGCTAGGGAGAGGATGACCGAACCTTCATGGATCAACCGATCGAGCGTCAGGAATCCGTTTCCGCTTCCGTCGATCATGTTGGAACCGCACGGGTAAGCCCTTCCTTCTACATGCGTAGTTATTTTCAATTCTTCTCCTATGGGAAGTTATTTGAGTTTGAACGGATTTTCTTCTACGTCATATCTACATCATTCCTGGGTGTTTTTGGAAGCGATGTTCGAGTATACTGATCATGAGCATTAAAGGTAGGTGTCTTGGTGTTTAATTTCCAACTATTGTACGTTTGTGCATATGTTTGTGCTACGAACCCATGTTGGGGTGTTGTATGGCTGAGGTTGTGGCTATTTTAACTGTTTAGAAATTTATAGGTGATTAAAAGTGATACTAAACTGTTGTTTGGGATCATTGCTTGGATCCAGGACCACCCCGGGGGTGCGTTTTTCTATTTATCCATTTGGCCCGGATACCCAAGGGTATGCCATTATAATAATGTTTGTTAAATTTCCTTGAGAGGAATTGTATGTGAATTTTTTATTTACATGTCGGGGTTGGCCCAGTTACTTGTGCCTGAGGGCGGTGTTTTACTATATCCTGAGGGCATGTCTGGATTAGCCTGAGGGCAACGTTCATTTTTTCCCAAGGGCAACCATTCATGTGCCTGAGGGCGGTGACTTCTATGCCTGCGGGAGACACTTCATACGCCTGAGGGAAATATATGTTATGCCTGAGGGAAAGTACCTGCGGGTTGGATTCTATTTACCTAAGGGTAAGGGTTTGCGTGTATGAGGACATTGACTGTTTACTTAGAAATTCACTGTGGTGATTTCTTATATTAAATGGATAAATTGAATAATAAAATGGAAATTTAACTGGTAAGTTAGTTAATTTTGAGTACTGCATAGTTTATTGAATTTTACTTTTGCACAGTATTGTAGCATGTTTACACACAGTTGGGCATGGGCCTTTGGTGGGTGCCTACTAGGATTTATTTCTCACACCCTGGTTGGGTCATTTTTTTAGGTCCAAACAGATTACTTTTCTACAGGTGTGGATAAGGGAAAGGTTCCCTCTACTAGTACTTGATTTCTACTGAGGAGTAGGGGAGCATGGGATCGGGCATAGTCTCACGATGCTACTAGATATTTGTTTTGTTTTTCTTTGTTGTACTCTATATTGTATTGTACTTCTATGTAACATGTTCTGGCTCTTTTCTTATAACTCGAGACATGTTGCATAATACCTATATAACTGGTTGGTTATATTTTACTGTATTTGTTAATATTAAATGTGAATGGTTTATTTTCTCCCACTGTTGTTGTTTTATGCCTTTTATTTTATTCCGTTGCGCTATACTTTGAATAATGAGGGCATAGTTTCCCCACTATCAGCCCTGGGCCCTCACTGCAAGTTTGCATCCACTGGCGTTTGGGGAAATTCGCTTGAGGTCACGTAGCGAACCGGGTTCAGGGCACCTGTTGAGTGGCACCTGGGCCCAGGATGTTACAAGCATCATTGAAAAATTTGGGCATGATTCATTTGAGATATTCTTTTAGAAGGGAAATGGAACTGGACCTCATGGGGTCGGATTGCAGGGCCCATTCATATAGGTGTAATCAATGTGAACAGTCTCTTGGATACAATCAAATTCATGAATATAAATATTTCCTAAGATATAGTGTATAACAGCACCCTCTGGGGAACAACTATGAAATATAAGAATAGTGGGGTTGAGGTATCTGTTAATGGTCATGCATATCCTTTCTCGTCCATGATTTACAATATTGTCTTGACCCTCTGCACCCACTCCCATTGGATTATTTAGGGTGGTGATATCATATTTTGGAATCACAACTGGTTGGGTTCTACAATCGGCCTTCCAAGGTGTCTTGCTCCATTGATCTCCATCAGTAAGGATAACTTGAATCATTATTTGGACTAGGCTGTTTTGTGTAATAAGTAATAGGAGGTGTGGGATCTTATTACTATCAACCCCAATCCAAATAAATGTATGTTTACTTCTTCAAAGTTATGAAACTTCAACCCAAGGTAATTACATAGGAAATAGGTATATTAAGGGTAATTGGATACCTAGAACAACACGGTTTGGAGTAAGAAGGTTCAAAAAAAATATATTCTTTCATGGAGAATTAGGGACCATGATACTCCCATGGATGTTAATGTGTTGTGTATCATTATCATCCTAGTCTTTCACTACCACTACTACACTATTCCACAAAAGGAGGATTTGATACACCTATTTTTTTAGGGGAAGTTGGCCTTAGTTGGGTGTAAATTCTTTGGAGAGTTCATTGCCCTCTCCTCCCCATAGTTTCATGGTGCCACATTTTTTGGAAAGATGGTTCCAGGGTTCTCCTAAAACCATATTGGAAAGTATTTAAAGGTCTATTATACTAAATGTGGGATGAATTTTTATTTTTCAGTCTAGAAATAGGTCTAGGTATGGGGTTTCCAATCAATAGGATGATCCATTATTTAAAGAAACTGGTAACTACTGGATGGCATGATTAGAGATATCAACAATTGGATGAAGGAACACATCTTACGATCACTTCAAGTGAGTAAATCCCCATGGAAACATCCCCATTATAGATATCAAGGGCATTTGGTGTGGTGGTAACCACTAGATTTGGGTCTCAAATTTAATATTGATGGTCTGTGCGTCTTGGGTACCACGCTTTAAGTTGGGGCCATCCGAGACTACAGAGGGAGTGTCCTGCTTTCATTATATATATTTACTATGGTATGAGAGTTCTATCTAGGAAGAGACTAGGGCATTGTATGTAGGGAACCACATTTGTGTAGAGCATAAAATTACGTTCGCTCAAGTAGAAACAAATTCCATGATCATCCATGATTCTTTTCACAGCAAAGGCTCTATATCGTGGTCAATTTTTTACTTCATAAGAAGATTCAAATCCATTATCAGCAATAATAATCATTTGATATATACATGGAATGAAGGGAATAGAGTGTAAGACCACTTATCTTCTTAGGAGACAGAGGACAAGGTCCCTTGCATTACATTATTTACAAGTTTCTTTTCCTAAAACTTGAGTGGGTAAACCTGATTATAGAGGATCAACATGGACTGAAGTATTTTAGGCCTCCCTGGGCCTATTGTTTTTCCCTATTTTTTCACTTCTTTTTACTTATGTTGTTAGTTTTTTCTTCCTTCTAAATAAAAAATTTATGATGATGATGATGATTAGGGAAATTATTAACATTTAGTATGTTAGTTTTTCAATATGAATGTGTATATTTGTTATGTGTGAACCCTTTGATATGGGCAATACATTAGACTTAATAATTTATTGGAGGGGGAAACTATATCCTCTTTATGTATAAGTAGGTCCAATGATACAAACTATCTTGGTTTTTTAATTAAGTCCATACCCATTTATGTAAGATGTATCGACATGAGGCCATGATAGTATGGTTATGATGTATGAAATTATGAGTTCCATTATTATGAGATTAGTTATTGATTTCCATGTGATTATTTTATTTGTTATATTTTCCATGGATATGTTTCGAGATCATGTTATTATGTATATGGATTTACTTTATCATTAGTTATTCCTTCCATATCATTCTCAAGTTGTTTTTTAAATAGAATTTTCTTCAATTATTTACATTTACATATTTATTATGCTTATTTATTTATGATATATTATCATATACACTAACCCTTATTAGTAATATGAAACCACCATTTTCTTATGTTTTATTTCCCTAGGATTCATGGATGTGTTTTGTGATTGATATTCATAGATATCTTAAGGGGAAATTGGAATTCTAAAAGAAAACACCATGTGTATCTTATATTTTAAATTGTAATGTCAATTTAATGGATGTATCTAATTTACCAAGACCAATAAACTATTTATTCCATTATTTTTAAATTCATTGTATATTATTGTAATGTAATAAAATAACCACTCACTCTGGGCTACTTGGGTCAGTGTATTTACATTTTGTATCAAAGAATGTTTATTATAATACATGGGAACTCAATTTAGGAAAACATAGGGTAGGGAACATAACTCTATTGTATATATAAGGAATAACTATAGAAGTTCCTATTAAATTTTTGGTAATGTATAGATTATTGATTTATTATATCAATAAATATCTATTTGGAAATTGAATGTGGATATAGTTATTGAACATGTGTACCAAGGCGTTATAAGTCCAAAAAAGACCCATCCTTCTTAACATGAGAATTACATGGTCCATAGAAAGGGGACATAATATGAACCTAGTTTGACCGTCTCACGGGATATTTTTTGGATAATTAATATTTTTTAAAAAACATTTATTAATGATTTGAAATTTTTTTATGATTTGAAAACTTTTCTAATGAAACCATTTTTATAATAATTATATAACCCATTCATAATATTTTTGATGTATGTTAAGTGTTTCAATAGTTTTGGGATTATAAATTCTATTTCATAATTTTGTGATATAATCTAGTGTATACCATTGTTTATAAATGACTCATTTTGGATGGACTAGGAACTGTATCCATGCACGTAAACAAAAGAGTAGGAATTTTCATTTCATGGTAGGCATAAGACAATATTTTTAAGGGAACTATTTTCCAAAAAATTCCCCTCAAATGATAACATAATATCATGTTCTATAAAAATATAGAAATAATTCTATAATTATTATGTCTTTGAAGGGATGAAAGTGAATATTAGGATGACAGATTGAAAAACATATAATGGGTATAAGGGAATGGGAGATTTTCCAACATGTAATAATTGTGGAAAGAATCACTTTGGTACATTCATGAAGGGAATGATATTGTTCTATAATTGCGGAGATAAAATAAACCATGGTCATGATTCTAAGGGTAATAAATAATCTAATAATGTGAAATTATTCAACTTTAAGGATATGTAGCCCTATGAAAATTAATTCCATGACCATCAAGATAAAAATACTCAAAAGAAGATAAGGGAACAAGGTCAAGATTATAATATTACTATAGAAGAAGTGGAATAATTAATTTTCTTGTATTTTGATTCAAGAATTATGTTATATGATTATTTTATCATAGAAATTATTGTGATAAGAATAATTAAATGTATAAGGATTGTACAACATTAATTTTTCTTAAGTATTTGAGAGCATACGTGGAATGGTATCAATGACCAAGAAACGCTATTGTATGGAAAGTTGGTCTTGATGGAAAATACAAGATTGGTGGAAGATAACCCTTTATATATACTCGATGTTGAGATAATGATGATAAATGTATATTTATGGGATAATATTGGTTACATTAAAATTTGTTAATTATTTTATTGTTATTTTATAATTGATAGATTTCACTACTTATTTGGACATATGGAATATATTGGAAAATGTGAGATTTTTTTGAAGCATCCATGTTTAAATTAAGGTTTTATGGTTTTCAAGTTATTCACATATTTGAAATGTGACATTAAGATCCACTTTAAATTTTCTTTGGAATATAATTATGATTTACTGACCTTCATTCCATATTTTTGATCTTTGAATTTTGTTAGACATATTTTGGACGAGTCTAAAAGTTAACATTTATGAAGTAGATTAAGTTAATTTTTTAAGTTACTATTTAGGTATTAGAGATTTATGTATTATATTGAATATTTTTTTCTAAAAATTTTGATTTTAGTATTGAAAGAATGTATAAATTGTTCTTCTTTTATGGATCTCATGATCCATTAAAAGTTATTTCTAGTGCCTCCGGCATAAAAAAATATGTTTTTTGATGTTCTTATATAGGAGTAAGAGATGAAGTGGAAATTTATTGAAGAAAAAACAAAGGATTAAATTTTACTTAAGAAATATAAATAAATATTAGGTAACTATATTTACATATATTCTTATATAGTTAATGATTTCCTAAACTCGTGGAACATGATATTGAAACAAACATGTTATCATAATACGTTCATTTTTGAAGAATTGGAGGTATTTTCACCCTTAAAAAATTTGTGCTTTTTTACTCATTAACAATAATTTTATCACAGAATTTATTATAATATATGATCTCAATCACTTTCCATAATTATTTAATGTTTTCTTCCATGCCTATATCTTCACATCCCACTACTTTTCTCTTATTATGAAACCTAGTTATGAGTTATTCATTATGCCCATCATATTTATATTTGACTATTATAAAGTGGAATTTTTATTAACCCTTTTATAATGTGGGTTTCTCAATAATGTTATTTCAAAATTTCAAACCCTTTTTTTCAAATATCAATTTTATATAGTGAGTAAGAGATTTATTAAAGGTGGGGAGAATGTAACTCCCTAATATTTTTATAATGCAACATCATCTTTGATAACATATATGACATGAAGAAAATATAATAAGAAAATGTAACACACTTATACTTCTTGATATATATATATTTTAAATAAATTCAATCCCTTTGATATCTTGCAATGCATACAACACCACGTTAAAATGAAATATGATACTCTATCAAAATAACAATATTTAAACATGGCTATCTTATTCAAGCCGTTATGTTGGAAGGTATGAATATGAATAATTAAATTATTAAAGTATATATCTTAATAAATTATAAAATATATTAAATTATTATCTATTGATTATAAAAAAATAATCACTTCAAAAAAATTTATTTTTTTCTGAAAAACTATACTTTTCTAACATGTAGTTTTGTCGTGCCTAGAAAAAATTTTAAAATTATTTCTCAACACTTTTATAAAATTTATTTATGAAAAAAATAAATTTTAAAATTTATATGTCAAAATTATCTTTGTTTTAATTTTTTAAAATATTATGAAATGATTATTTTTTTTGATAAATAGTGAAAAAAACACATTTTTGATGAAAATTTAATTTTTTAGTTATTTACATAGTTAAAACACATTTTAATTTTTTTAAAGAAACATTATTTAATTATATTAAAATTACACAAATTTATGTCATTTTAATCAATATTATATTGAATTGTTATTTTAATAATTGTAAATCTTTTGATATTTTTTCATTTGAAAAACCGTTTTTTGGATTCGTCTACATGTTTAATTTTAAAATAAATTATGAAACACTTGTGAGTTGAATTTAGAAAAATAGATTCCATATTTCAAATAGATAAAATTTATATAATTTAATAAGTTAAACCTATCTATTTACCTTAATGAATAGTGGAAAAAAATTATTACCATTGTTAACGTAAAAATGCGTTTATCAGAGGTTAAAATCGGTAATTAAGTGTTAAAAATGACCTATAAATTTTCCAAATAAAATCATATGGATATATTTATAATTTATCTCTTTTATGGTTCTATAATGATCAAATTTTTAGAATTTTACCTTAGAAAAATTTAGCTATCAATTTATTGTTTCAAAACATCCAAGTGTGTCCTCTACCCACTTTTAAAAGGTCACCCACTATCTCCACATATCCACACATTGAAATAATTTTAATTCATCCTATTACATCCCAAATATATATCATAATTCCATACCCATATCCAATATTAATTATTTTATTTTATTAATCCCTCATAATAAGGATCTAGGTATAATCCTAAAGAGGCACTCTAATGAAGTGGTAAAATTATTAAACAAGCATATTTGTTTTAGTTCTTTATCAACATAAATAAATTCATATTAAAATTTGATAATATAATAACAATATTGTATCCCAAATATTTATATATTCTTATATTAACTTCATAACCCATATCCATCTCAACTTCCATTAAATTTGGTACTAAATTGTCGATCATGTGTATGATAGACAACCACAACACGAACTAATGTAATTCATTTTCTAACACCAACATTAAATTATGTATATAAACATATTTATATGGTATTTTAAATGATTATATATTTTTATAATTATATCACATTAAAGTTCTTATATACCATTTTGTGGGGGGGGGGTATGATAACATCGCTCATGTATATGGTGGTCTACCTCCTCGTGAAGTATTGCGATTCATTTTTCACTTATGATTTTCATGGAAGGTAGTAAAAATAATTTTAATGAATATATGTGATATTTATTACCTAATATAATTATGGAAAAATAATATCACGTGTAAAATCTTACCTTCTAATTCATTGGTAAATAATAACATCGGTCATTTGTACGCGTGGAGACATAATCCCTTTTCTATCTCTATATTTTATTGATTACTATAATTAAATATATAATTAGTATATATGATAATTAAATCATTTTTAACATAAAGGATATGTTTTAACCATTAATAAATTAAAATTCTAGAAATTACCTTACAACGTCACACATGAAAAATGAAGCAATTATCTCCAAAAATAGTGATTTTATCAAAGAAAAATTAACAAAAAAGATATAAAATACCATAATTAAATAATAAATGTTATGAAATATATTATTTTGGTTATATAATGTATTTATGATAAACCAATATTTCGTATACATGATGTTCGAACATGTATTATAGAAATTGGACTAATAGTAAGGGTTTTCTCATCACACTTTTACTTTCATGATTTATATTCCATATTCACCATTTATACTATTGTGTGGTGTATATACTGAAACTTTTGATATTTTATATCCTGAATCAATTTATATTCATAGAATATTTTTATTCATTTGAATTTAGTTATTTCTTGGGGAATAAGATTCAAATGTTACAAAAGTTATAAGGGTTTATTTTAATATATCAAAATTATTTAATATGCTTTATGTTTAAGTCTCCCATTAGAGAATTATTTGATAATTATATATTAAAATCAATTTATTTCCTTATCCTTTGATAAATAATGATCTTTTTTAGTAATATTCACATTTTATCTCTCCTTGGTACTTAAAATTACTACAAAATGTTTTTTAGAAAATCTGACATTATTTCTCTTTTTGGACAAAATTTATTTTTTGTGCAAGTACATGTCTTATAAAATTGTTTTTTAGTTTTTTTAAAATTGTCGAAATTATTAATTAAATAAATTTCTACCCATGTTTTAATTTTTAAAATTTTCATAAAATTAATCTTCATGTTGCGTTCAAAACAATGCTCATTTGAATTTAACCAAAAATTTGAAATAAATCCTTGTTTTATCCAATATGGAATTTTAGAAACTTACTACCATTATGAACACTAATTTTGCTAAATATTAATTAATATGTTTCAGGAAAAAATTGAATAAAAAATTGCATATAAATTTTATTAATTTTTTGTTTTAGGAATATTTTTAGTGTTAAAAGTAAATTTTCCTCAAGAAAGTTTTTAGGGAATTTTTGTGTTATTTCTATTAATAAAAGTAAAACGGTATTTTAATTATGATACATTTAATTTATATTTTAATTATACCATAATTATTATTTATTTGTATAGTTTATGATTATTTTGTATGGAGATGTACTATGTTGATACCATTATCCATATTACTCAGAATGGGTTGTGATCATGATTATTGATTTTAGTAGTTATTATATTTTCATTTGTTAATTTTTAAATATGAATGTTTTTTGATTATTCTTTAATAATATAATATTAGTATTGAATTGGACTTAATAAGTGAGTGGAAGATCCAGTTATACCCATTAATTCATCAGTAGGTCTCACTAGAGAAACTAGCTTGGGTTTTTGGCTGAGACCTTACCTATTTATGTAATATGTATTCACATGACACCGTGAAAGTATGGATATGATTTGAATAAATATTCATTCCATCAATATGAGATTATTTACTAATTTTGATGTTATTTTTATCTTATTTAGAATATTCATGCATAATTTTCCAGATTATGTGATTATATATTTGGATTGACTTGATCATCAGTTATTCCTTCAATACTATGCTCATGTTATTATTTAAGTGGAATGTGTTTTAGTTATATAGAATTCATTATTTAATTTCCTTATTAATTCATTTAATATTCTATTATACACTCACCCTTACTCCTCCTCTAATATCACCCCTTTCTTATATTTTATTTTCCCATTATACCATGAAGTGTTTTGTGATTGATGTGTAGGGATATTTTAATGAGGAAAATGGTGTACTCAATGAAAACTCTTTATAAATTTAATGTTTTCAAATATAATTTGAATTTATCATATGTATCTAGTTTACCAATACTACTAGACAACACATTCCATCAGGATTATATTCATCTTATCATATTCTAATAATAAAATGTTACAACAAATTCTTGGCTACTATGGTCATCTTATTCAAACGTTATATATAGAATAACATGTGCTACTCTCCCTTGAAGACATGAGTGTTTACATCTAGAGATAGAAACTAGAAAATTAAATTATAATAATAAATTATATCTTTAAAAATATTAATCAAATAAAAACTAATAATGATTTTAAATACATTCAGGTCCAATAAAATGAAGTTCCACATGACCTTCATACCAACAACCAAATCATAATACATTGTTTTGTTAAAACATTTCTCCTCATTCCATACAAATGGGGTAAGTATATCCATCATGATTGACAAAAACTATTCTTGCATACCCAAAAAATCAACAAACATGAACTAAATAAATTAATTAGATGAACTCATATAAAAAAATACTAAATATATGGAAGAATTAAAAAATATTGTACCTCTCATGATGAACAACTTGGATTTGGAGTTATTAAGTTACATATCCATTACATAAATACATCTACCTCAATACCTCCTTGAGCCTACATAGTTGTGTGTGTCTCCCATTTATATTAAGGAAAAAAACACCATTGTAAGAATTATATTACACCTATAAAACCTTAGAAAATGAATAAATAACTATAATCCCCTATAAGAGAGTCTTTCAAATGAACTAGAGATGATCGGGACACCCACAATAGTGGAATGTAGATAGAACCATAGGAATATCATGTTTGGTATGGAAAAATTCATACATTCAGAAAACTTCACTAACCTGTGTCCTGAAGAAGACACTAATACTGAACCATTTTACTAATTATCACCCATACCACTACTCTAATGATATTCACCCCATTTATTTTTCTATCCAGAGTAAGGTCTTTGTCTACCACTCACTATTGAAATAAAAACACAGATACCTATCTTCTGAGATAAATTCTCTTCAACAATTACTTCTTTCTCAATTACCCCAACATACAATTTTAGGAAAAATAAAATAATCACTGTTCTGATCTTGGTCTTGATATCCATTTCCAAATCTCTGACATTAAATAACCATTCATGATGATCTCATGAGAAAAATGTTCCTGCTCAAAAATAAGTGTAACATACACTATAATTAAACAAACACCGTTATCCATAGTCTAGAACACTTGGACCATCAGTATCCAAAGTGTATGAGGATAAAACTACTAATTAAAACCATTTTTGAAGTTATTTTAGGATATATCCTCTGGAAACTTCTAATTCACTATAGATTCCCACAACACTTTTCCCAGTTATTCCAACATGTATATGGAAATGATAACTATATAGGTTTCAAGGTTCTTCCAAAATAAAAATATACATTCAATTATTTTAATTAGATTCATTAGGATCTTGGGTTTCTTAGTCACTATATAAATTTGGTTGATTCTTGTTATAAAACTCTTGAGCATAGTTCACTATTCATTTTGGCCACTTTTACTCTCTTAGACAAAGGATTAAATAGTTCAAATCACTAGTTCCACCTAATCAATATAAACTAGTGGGTTCACCTACCATACATGTTTCATGACACCATATATTCTTTAGTAAGATAATTTTCTCGAAGGCATTATCTATAAAACATAAGGCACAAGATCATTCAATTCATAATTGAAACTTATTCAATGTCAATAAAACACCAAGAATCGTAATAATAAATCGTAAACAATAATAATTATAACTAATAATAATTTTAAACTAATAAGCGGATAAGAAATCAAAATGTTAAACATATTTCTATTATTCATGGTTTGGGTTCACGATTTGAAAAATCGTCAACAAATTGTATGAAATAGAACATTTTTATTGATAATTTAGAAGCAGGGGTTCTACATTATTTATACTAACTGCGTACCTAAATTTTTTTTCTATACATTCCTTTCCCATTTCTCTATATTTTAAAAATTTATCAATAATAACTCATGGGATTACAACATAATTAATTTCGAATAGATAAATACATAAAATCCCATTAAAAACCCCAATATCATGTTCAAATTATAAACACAACTCCCGACTACCCATAGAAACAAAAATTTTAGTTTGATGGTGAGAAATCCAAGAACTCATATGCATCTACCATTTAATTATTGAAAAAACAATCTCTTATCTATATCGGAATCTCAAAAACTGGATACCTATGATTCCATTTTGTAATGAAACACATTTATTTGACCTAAGACGACACTAGGACCATTCCACTTCAAGACCCTAAGAACATTCCCGAAGGCCATAGGATGGTGAAAAGTTCTAGGGCATCAAACATAGCCATCTGGGAAAAATTTCACACTTGAAAATATTCTATGGCCTATCTATGAATTATACATACACACCAGCCAATAAAAACCACCAAATATATAAATTTATAAATATAATGTTTATAAAAATTATAAAAAGAGATATATTATAAACCTCGTCACATCAAAATTTATAAACAGGAAATACATGTGGTATACATTGTTTAATATAATCAAAAACTCAAAATGATAATAAGGACAAAGGGTAAAATACATAATATTCCAAAAAATACAAAATCATAAAATCTCTACATGAGGTGAACATTACGACAACATCATATGTAGTATTCTAAAAAACCATGGATGATGACAATATAGAAGATCCACTAAATGACATGGTTCCCTTACCTTTACCCATTTATTACTAAACATATTTTTCAAACACCCAAATACATATGAATGTTTAGGGTAAAAATACAAGTATGATACCACCATGAGTGTACATATGGTCTTCATCCATGGTAACAATTAACTCTAATTTGAAAACCACATTTAAAAACATTCCATTTAAACATTTTATTTTGAAATTCCATTGGTTTTTATCCAAATAAACCTTGTTCCAACAATATAAATAATCAGTTATCAGTAAAAAGTAAGTAAAGCCACTTAAAAAAATATTCACAACTCACCCATGCATGGAATAAAATAATTGTAATAATACATATATGTATAAAAAAACACAAATCTTACAAAAGGGAAAATTGGAATAAATCATAATGTATCTCATGTATATAAGGAAAAATAAATAAAAATCATAAACTCTAACTAGTGGTATTGAGAATGGATTAGTACAAAATAAGGTTATCAATCCAGATGATCATATCCACCAAATATAGAATATTTTTCAATTTTCTGAGGACCTACTATACTCTAATTGTTTCCCTTAGTCAACATAGGTGATATAATTCCCACTGGACCTCTTAGTCCACATAAAAAACATAATTCCATGGGATTCCATGGTCCTTTGGTTAACAATCCATAGATAGTATTGTAAAAATTCTATTTTTTTAATTTCTCAACTCTCTCATTCTCCTAAAGTCTCCCACATAATATTTATTTCCAAATAACATAACCCATTAAATACACTATTTTTTAACCACAAAATCCGATAATATTCTAATAATTTTAAGGTAAATCCTTTTCGAAACCCCATTATTAATTCTATTTGAAATAAATTATCCTCCTTGACACATTTTATAAAACACAATACATGAATCCAAACAACATTTTTTTGAGAATCTACTTTAAACCATTATATTTCCTTCATATTCCATGAATTACAAAAATAATAGATAAAACATCAATATTAACCTAATTAAATAGAAATTTGAAAAAAAAGATTAAATCATGAATCAAATGTAAGACATGTAATATAACCCTTACGTGGATAAACCTACCAGGAAACCAAATAAAAACATGTCGCCATCGATGAAACCCACATGAATCAAGTTGGATGATTCCTTACACACCAAAAACATTTTGAAACAATATAAATCTCCCCTTTTACAACACTAGATTCATCCAAACGAAATTATAAGGTTTCATACATCCATTAAATTGGAATAAAAAGCATTGGGGTTGAAGAATTCAAGAATAAACATTCATTACTTAAAATAAATATACAAGATACTATGTAAACTCACTACGAAAAGATGTAAGTAGAGCTCCAATTCAAGAGGGGCTGCACACATGAATGAGAATGAAGGATGGAGGATTTAGCATAAAATACATCGAGTGAAATTTTAAAAAACACATATGTTTAATTAGTGGATATGGCCACATAGTTTAACAGCAAAGTTAGGTAGACCATGTACCAAACATGTTGGGGTGACTATCTCCCCAAACAATATTATACATTTAGACAAACCTTATAGAACCCATGTGAATCCACGCTATCCCATAAACAATCCTCTCACATCATTATCTACAAAGTTGTTAATATTTGTGTTCTAACCATGCTCTCTTGACCTTTTGTTGAAAAATTTTATTTCTGGACCTCTAACTCTCATGTATACAATGAATACATAATTAAATGAATAAAAAACAAAATAAGAAAGACTAGTGACCCAAATAGGGTTAAATGCATGGAATCCCGAATCTTTTAAAGGCAACGAGCTATGTCTTGGTGTTTTCTTTTTTAAATATAATAATCATATATTAGATAGTTTTTATTTTTACACCATCGCCATATATAGTATATGATCATTAGGTGTAGCTCAATTTGGGTAAACTAAGTAAATCTAGTGTGTTATTTGTTTTTATGTTCTTATTTTCAAATTTATTTGATGGATGTGATTTGAGTCTGGTTGGTGGATGGAGAAGTGATTCCTCTATCATGTAAAAAATATCTAATTTAAATGAAAATATATTTAATTCTCTGATTCACACCCATCTGAAGGTATTCTAGTGGGACCTTCGAATCAATAGTAGCCTATTGGGATATATCATTTTTAAATTAGGGGTTATGATAAGTTTTATGGAAGATAAGGGAGCCTTATCCATCGAGGAACTGATATTTGTTTCTCTTGATATTCATGAGATATCCCTTTTTGTAAGAGATTTTTCATCAATTTATAAGTACTCATCAAATTTTGAAGCTGATATCACTTAGTATTTGAGATTTATATGTTTTCGATTCATGACTTTATAAGAGTGATCATAATATTATTAAATATTTTATAGAATATACTTTCACTGTCAGGTGTTCAATGATATCGTAGTATCTTTATAGAAGTGTGTTTAAGTCATGTAAAATATCACTAGACCACATTTTAAGAGACCATTTTTTCAGTCTTTAAAACATGGTCGACATGATATTTTTGGTTATTTTTTATTTTTATTTAAGGGAAAAAATATATTTTTTATAGTAGGCTAAATGATATGCATCAGTTTTCTTGTCAACATGATTAATTCTATGATTAGAAGAGATATAATAGTGAAGTAATATTATGATTTATATTCTGTTATCATGAAGGTCATTTTGATCTAGGGTCATCTTAAATAATCAAGAGTATATAGTAGTTTATGATTAACTGAGATTTTAATAATCCCAACTATTTAGAATCATTGAATATATAGTGATATTTTTGATAGAATATTATTTAAGATACCTAAAAAGATTAAATGAGATATATGACCCTATAGGTTAGTGTGGTGGTTTGTTGAGCGTTGGTAGGTGTTATCACTAGGTATGAGGTAGAAACATCTGCGTCATTTAAATGGTTCTAAACCATTCACATTATAATTTAGTGAAATGGGTAAATAATGATATATATTTTTGGATGGTTTTTTTTTTCAGAGTGTAATATTGAATGTATAATGGTTTGAGGGGTTAGGTTCATTATTTGGAATGATTTTGTGAGGGGTAGTCAATGACCTAACCATCCCAGCAATTTCAATCGATGATTATTTGACTATGGATGATAGTGGAAATATATTTTCCTATTAGAGGTTATGGGGAATGAAAAATTATGTGATTGAAATTATTTTCATGTTGTGAGTTTGTGGTGTTGATTTATATAGCTTATTTTTTTAGTTATGTATAAAAGCCAAAATGTTAAAATAATATATAACCTTTCTTCTTTTGAATGTATTTCATTGGGTAATTATTGAAACATCGATGGTTGTGTTCAATGGGTAATAATATTAAAATAACTCATATATCGTAATAATGTTAAGGAGAATAAAAAACTATCTAAAAGATAAATATTTAATATACAATGTCTATATTGATGTTGATGGTTTGAGGTTCTATTACATGATGTTGAAAATTGATTTATTTGTGGATATGAGATGAATTTTGCGGAAAAGTCCCCTATAATGGTTTAAGATGCAGAAACCAATGATTATATTGGGAATATTCTTTGATGTAAACATGTTCTAGTTATTAAAATACTATAATAATGGTCTTGTAAAAAATATTCTAAATGAATGTGGTGAAAATAAGATGTATTTTCTCATGTCCCAAAGCCACATATAACTTAGGGTATTCAAGAATGGAATAAGTGTGTGTAAATTTATCTAATCCACTCACATGTGGTTGATATATGAGCTTCTTTTCTTATTAGCCTTAAATGAATTCATATTAAATATAAAGGTCTTTAAAGGTGGGGGAAATTTTGATACCTAGGATTTTCTTTGAGATTGACATAGCACATTCTTGATTTTTTGGTACCTAGGCCCCTGGAGTATGATATAATAATTATAAAAGTGTATAAAACAATGGGTTTTTATGATTCAATTGATCTTAGAGTATAGTTTTTACCCTTCAGATGAAGTTTGGTGATGTTCTAAGATGGTCTATTTTGTAGGATATTATTTAATATTTATTAAATTAGAAAATTAGTTCTATATTTTTGAATAAATAAATTTGTTATATTTCATAAATGTATCCCTGAATAATGAATATATCCTTATTGTTGGACTTGTGATAGGGGAACCACCCCATGTGTTTCATAATTGGATTTAGGGTTTCAAGCCCCAAATGTGGATTATAATGGGATTTTAAATAAAATGAATCATTGATAAAATGATACCCAATAAATTTATCTCTAAATTTTTTTAATTAGGGTTATCCAAAAATTTTATAGACCCTTTAAAGAGATCATTTTTCAGATTCATTAATTAAGAGCTTACTGATTTTGTATTTTTAGGTGGATCTTGATACATTATGAATGAATCTCGAGGTAGTATCAAATTTTGATTCTTTCATCATTCTTAATAAAATTTAAATTTAAATTCATATTCATGAATTATTTCTCCATTTTGTTGATCATTTTTAAAATATTTTTTGATAATAAATCTCATTCAGAGACTTTTTATGAGTTCATGAAAGAATGGGTGTCTAGGTCAAAAATGGCCACTATAATCACACTAATCATCAAACGAGGGTACCTTATGTAGTTCTTTGTTTTCAATAATGATTTCATGGGTTTGTGAATGGTGTTTAAGTAATCCTTAGTCACTGATATATATATCCCTCTCCCTCTCCCCCTCTAACTCTTATAATTGTACAATTTATCACTAACCATTTTAGTGTCCTTTGGTTTAGAATGAAATGAGCCTGAGTAGTGGTCGTGGATTATTTAGTGAAAGATGTGGAACAGATGATAGTGGATCGAGGCCTGGGTGGTATTTGGTTTGGTGAAAACAATAATCCAAGATAACCCTGAGGTTGTTCTAGTGGTTGTACCAATATAGTTGTTTTGTGGTATGGTGGTGGTCGAGATAACAATTCTTTGTCAACATCTCAAGAAGGTTATGTAGATTGATAATGTTGGTGGTCTGGTGATCCAAAAGTTACACAATGTAAAGGGGGTTAAAAGATAATTTTTCCATCAAAAGTGGAGAAGATAGGGTTTATTCTTAACTGTATGATTAGTCAGGATATTAATGGACCTCTTCCCAAAACATAATGGCTAGAGTGGAGTGGAGTTGGAGGGATGTATTAGTTTATCCCTAGGAAGGACTAGAAGATGCAAGATGGACCTATGAAGTTACTCTACTTGGTACTTGGTCTATGTTTTGTGGATCAGTTTAAGACACCCATGAAACTCAATATGGAGGAGTACACGTTGTATTCCAATGAAACATTCTATGGTTCATGTGTATCATCCCTCGTGAGTTGGCCTTCCATAACTAGGATTCATGACCATTATACCTCATGGGGTAACATGGCCTAGGGTAAGGTCCACACAGGCATGACCCATTATCCAGTAGGTATGTGTGTGGAACTATTCTCCCGACTCGTATATGTTAATACAATCACATTATGTTTGTGTTGTCCCACGTATCACTATACATCATGGTTTTACATGGGTTCTCCCACATTTCCTAATACATGCCCATCACAATCATATTTTCACATTTTAACCAACATGAAAAATAAGAATAATGTATAGAAAATTTCAACTTTTTTACTTGTAAACCATGATGGAGTGATTCTATTTACCCCTGGATATATTTCATATATAATTTAAGGAATTTTGATATTTTTCTCTCAATCGGGATAATGACTGGGTTAGGGTAATACATTCAGTGTATCTATGAGGTTCTATAATCCACTATCATTTTGAAAATGACAACTAGTGGTCCCTTATATATGATATGGTGTTTTATATTACCCCATGGACCCTAGGAGTAGGTCCATAATCCATGACATTTGTTCTCCCTCAAATGTTTTGATACATCCCCATAAGGTAAGAGTACCAATTATAAATCATGAGAGGTATCATTGTTTCATATTGCTAGAAAATATAAGTGTGTCAGGATTAGGGATTTAGTATGCATTATTATATGCTAGTGAAATATTACCATTATTGAGATGATCTTTCAATATTTTGAAATCAAATGGTTACATTAACCCCCTTGCAAAACAGAGATTGGATTATAACATATATTCATGAGAAGGAAATTATTATTTTTTAGTTCCCCAATAATTTTTAGATTTAGAAATCCCCCAAAGATTATGCTATGTATTCTCTACATTAGTCATGGTTAAGAAATTATTTTTTCCTTACACTGTCAATGAGGAAAGTTTATTACATTATGTGTAATAGAGTAGTGAGGCCCCTCATTTAATAGGGTGTGCGTCCAAGTTTTATTAGTTTAATACTCCCTTATCTGGTATATGAATCCCTAGAGGGGCATGGTCCATAACTATAATAATTCCATATTTGATGTTTTCTTAGTTTTCAGTGTTATGATAGGTTTTCATAGCATAAAAAACTGTTCTGGGATTACAAATGCATTGACTATCTAGCATGATGACACTCATGTTGAGCAATAAGGTGGGCCTGTTGAGGTTATCATTGTTTACTAATTTGAAAAGCTCATAGGCATGGATTATACTATATTGATACCCCTATTAGTGATTCCTAGGTTAATATTTGTGGCTTCATCATGTGATTAATATGTTTTTTACCATTTCCTTATCAATGGATAACAAATAGTGTTAGTATTTACTTTGAGGTTGGAGGGATTATTTATCAAGTTCATACATTCAAAAGTCAAGACATTTTTTGTATCAATTTTTCCTATTCTTTTAAGTGATGGTGCAGTTTTTGAGAAACTCGGTTGTCCATATATTTTAGGGTTTGCTTTTAATTGGGTATATCAAGCGTTTTGTGGTAAAAATCATTGTGGATATGGGTTGTGACACTATGACTTAATTACTTATGTGATTATCACATAACTTTATTTATAACATGGAGGATATAGAGTCAGAAATGTTTTTGATTAATGGTGTTTAGTAGAGATGAATAATATTTTTTCTTATTTATAAAGACACTATTTGGAGAGGATCCTTTTCATTTTATTTGGTATATTTTCCCTTTGGGATATTGGGATCTTGTACTAGCCTCAATTTATAATATTTAATATTTTGTATTTTTATGGATTGTTGTTTGTCACATGAATTTTTATTCTATAGTAATAAATTTCATTAATGGTTGTTTTCTTATTTGGCATGAGAAAATTTATGGTTTTGTTATAGGTTCATAGGCTAATGAATTTTATTGTTTTTTATACCTTCTTGGTGCTAGTCACCATCCCTTAGCATATTGTATGTGGCATTTGTATGATGTGTTAGGACTTTCTAGTTCAAGTAACTAGTCCTTGGTCTAATGGAGGTGGGATTGCGGTGACACACATAGCCTAACATCCAGTCTATGAGAGGCCTCAGTGGGATGGGTCATGTCCTATGATTTTTTAAAAGATAAAAATAATAGTGTATGATTACGAATCACTTATATCAATATTAGGGTTTTGAGGGTCACACCGAAAATGTATCTATATGTTTGACCAATTTAGATGAATTGGAATTTACTACAAAGTGGGACCACATTTGTGGGTAATGAACATTTAGATATGAATAATCACAGGTACGTGAATCAATCAATTCTATTACGTGTTATTCAAATAAATAATAATAACAACCAAATTTATCTTTCACATCTATTCACAAGTAATTTATGTTATACAATTGAATGAATGAAAATAATTTCTTCAAAACAAATATTAATTATTTGGGGTTCTTTAAATAAATTTTTGATGATTGTGAAAACTTCATGTCATATATTTTATCCATTTACAAGTAATATTATTTCAAGTGAGAGATAAAGTATATAGGATACTAATACAAATTTAACTATTTGATTCGTGACATAACTGGATGATTTTATAGGTTATCTTTCATTAAGGATTAATGTTACATTAAAGGACGTTAAAAGGAGGTATAAAACCATATTTTTGACTTATTAATATTATATTTTACCTCTTCCATGGATTTTCAACCCTAAAATATCCTCTCTCAAGACTTCTAGTGAGAAATAAGATGGAATATAAAGAACAAGTGAAATTTTCATCATGAATTTATCACATATTATTATTATAAACATATAGAAATAGTAAATAGAATAAATATATTATGGTTTCACATAATAATTTAATAACAATGAACCAACATAATTGTATATAATTTTTGGATGAGCTTAATGTATCCAAAAATGGATTTTACGAGCCACGATACATAGACAATAGGAATACTATATCAGGATCACATCAATGAAAATTAGTTGACTTAATTTAATAAATTTATTTTAAATTAAGTCATAAATGAGCCATTTAGGAACTAGGGGATTTTTATTTTATATTTTTTGATATGATATTGATTCCATAATTTTTTAATGAATTTGTGCCAAAACCTACCCTTGTATTTAGGTTCCATAATGTAGTATCAGAGTAGTTTTACAAAATTTATGTCAATAATTTTTTTAATCCAAATAGAATTGGAATATATTGATTCTATATTGTTCCAATAGTTATTATATTTTATTAATTAAAATACATATTCACGATTTATAACCATCCATTGTTTTATAAGAAAATGAGAGATGATGTGGTGGGGTGGTGTGTGAAATCTCTTTGGGAGGGAGATTTTCATGTTTTGAATAGAAAAAGATCATTAACGCATGAATTCACACACACGCACTCACTCTCACTCTCACACACATGACTAGAGAAAATCAATCATCATCATCAACACCCAAAACCCCTTGTTGATTGGTGGGAGGCCACCAAAAACCTGCATGATATGGTAGAGATTATTTATATCTTTTTAATTTTTTAATTTCGATTGAGTTGGGTGATTACTTACTACTAGATTCATGTAGTCAAATCCGAGTCAGGATGGGTCTATATAGGCGTATCATATGAAACACCCCAAAACCAATATTTCACCCTTCATGACACATTTTGTTCCAAACAAACCATTAAAATCTAAAAAAATTGAATAATACATGTATTTTAATAAAACTATTTCAGGTACTATCAAATACATCATTAACGAATTATATTTATACTAATTTTAGTGTAATATATTAAAAGTTTACTAAAATAAAATTTTAGAATACTAATATTTTTTATAAAATTTTAAGTCATATTTATTTATCATTATTTTTGAATGATATGTGAATTACTATTGTAATGATGGAGGTTTTTGTGATAAGGTAATTAAAGATAAGAGTCTGTTTAGGACCAAATAGATACAAATTTATGGTAGAATAGAGATTCTACAACTGAATCACTGTTGATAGCTGAAGGGTTTTTTTCCTAGGTTCTTAGTTTGTCCATCATTGTTCTAATAGATCAACCATTACTATAAAACATATCAACACACCATTATTTATTTATTTTTTTCATTCTTGGTAAATTTTTTATTATACGAAAATATGGATGAAATTTAATCACATTAGATAGTTAACCAAAATTTAAACATAAAAAGATATAATAGTGAGATTAATGATTTCTATTTATATATGTCTAATTTTGTGAAACTTGTAACATAATTTAACAAAAACATGATAAATAGGATTTTATTTCATTCTTTAAAAAAAATAAAAGAATTAAAAATACCTCAAAGAAATATTTAGTCACTCACTCCTTATATCACTCAAATTTGAATGAAACCATAGGTCTCTATTCTCATATACCATAGTTGAGTGTTCCTCTTATTACATTGGTGTTAAAATATCTGTTTTGGGATAACCTAAAATAAATTTCCACAAAAGAAGTAGAAGTATATTTCATGGTGAACATTTTATAGGCATAGTATTGACTTAATCCAAGATTAGAATTTTTGGGAGATGAGAATCTATTCGAAAGATCATGAAACCATGAGTTAATGTATTTTATAAACCCAAATACTAAATTACAACTCTAAATGTAGTATCATAGCTATATCATGAACTATTGTGATATATTTATGAATCCTTATACACTAGAATATTCCAGGGAATAAATATTCCAAATCCAATTAAGGAGTGTTTTTTGGATTTTTGGTAAATAGTTGGAGTCAATAAAAGATAATAAATCAAATAATTTAAGAATTATAAATAAATTAGATTAGTGTTATAATCTTCAAAAATTATTATTTTTAGATAATATGGAAAGAACCACCACAAAATCACTCTACATTATACCCTACAATGGAATGAAATTAGTAGAAGGATGAATTACACCTTGCTTGATATGATCAAATTGATGATTAGTATTAATCCCCTTATATTTATCATTTTGGGGGTATTTTTTTAATACAATGACATGTAAAATAAAAAGGGTTCCAACTCAATAGTTAGATTATATTCCATACGATTTATTCTATATAAATAAAAAATAAATGATACATTTATGTGTATAGGGATGTGAAATTTCAAACGTGAATTTGATCAATGAAAAAATAAAATCACTGGCCACAATGTGTATCTTTATAAGATATACTTTATAAAATTATGGGTATTACTAATATAACCATTAATATAGAAATTTTTTGAGGTGTTCCATGAAAAATTTCTAACGATAGAGAATTGTTCCAATGTAAATAGTGGGATAAAGTTTTACTTCGAGTAACTCCAGATTATTATGTTCTTATATGGGAACAAACTCAATAAGAATTAATGGAAGGATATGTATCCTCCAT
Organism: Viscum album; assembly: GCA_963277665.1. NCBI lineage: Eukaryota > Viridiplantae > Streptophyta > Magnoliopsida > Santalales > Viscaceae > Viscum > Viscum album. The sequence continues at coordinate 678,535,138 of OY728139.1, read as the reverse complement.
GATATTATTACTATGTAGGTTAAAATTGATGTTAGAGAAATATTGAGGTACATTTTTCATATACCTTCATTAGGTGGTACATTATTCCAGGAAGATAATGGACCTCTTATATATAATAAAAACAGATAATGGAAAAGTGGTTGTGATGTAGAAAGAGACTGTGAATCTTAAAATGTATTCTATATGAAAAAATATATTTCATAATTTGATAGACCCACTAGTTTAATTAAATCGTATTGGGTTCTAGTGGGTATTTATAAAGATACTCTATATAGATGTTAAAGTAAATACCTATAAAGATTGATTAAATGTAAAGGGTTATAGAAAACCAAATGGAATGGCTATAATAATATAATTTCTACATCCATGATGTTAAAATACATTGGAATATTAATTTCAATAGAATTATTTCATGATTATTAAATTTAGTAAACAGATGAATAATCCACTTTCTAGAATGGTAAATTTGCTGGAGAAGTTTATATGAAAAAAATAGAAGATTTTGTAATATATGTGAATTAAAAAATGGTATGAAATATATAATAATCTATTAATGTATTATATAGGGAATTAATATCATGATATTTTTTAGATATACATAATGTAATTTGTCTTAATTTTAATTTAGAGTTTTCTATATATTTATAAGATGCTTAATGAGACTAGAATAATTTTTATTGTATTATAAATTGATGACATATTATTATTGGGAATTTTAAATCATATCATACAACTAGTTAAGACTTGTTTAAATTAATTATTCTCCATTAAATAATAAAATGAAGTGACATGTGTTTTAGGGATAAAGATCTATCGAGATAGATCACAACAGATATATGGTCTATGTCAAAGTAAAACAATAACAAGGTACTCAAAAGGTAAAATAGAGAATAATCCATGATAGTATTTATTCCATTGTAACATGGAATTAATCACACTATGGAAATTTAATAACAATAATTATTGGATATAAAATGAAGGTGTAACATTAATTATGCTTTGGATGTGAAATCTATCATATATGCCATGTTTTGAACTTGGTTGAATGTTTTATATGCCTTGATTACAATGGATGGAAATCAGGAAAAAATAAAATTTCTAGAATGAGTAGAAATGAATTATATCCTAAATTACATCAGGTGTAAAAAAGAAATATTACTAGAATATGAAGTAGATGAGGAATTATTGGTGATTGGATACACTAATTTCAACATCTCAATAGATCATGACGTTCTTAAATTTTAACTATGCTATGTCTTTTCCATAAATATGATTGCAATGAATTGGTGATTTTTAAAGATCAAAATGGTAATTCAATAATAAAATCTAGGTATAAAATCGATTATATCACAATTAAGTAATATTTATGGATATTAATATTGGTTAATGATATTGGAAATGTACCTAGAATTTTAGCCCCTTGAACATTATATTATAATAGTGTTGGTGTTGTAGTGTTTTCCAAGGATATGAAGTCACATATATGTTCTAAGAATATAAATGAAATGTTTTTTATCTTAATTGATTTTACTCAAATTTGTGAATTCACTATTATAAATGTTGTTATAGAAAATAATGTGGCATATGTTGTGGTTCAAAACCACAACAACTATAAGAAAGTCTCTGAAACATCAAATGCAGAACCAATATTTGAACTCCTTAAAGTTTAATAATCTCAAAAAATCCTTGTATTTGGACAAAAAATATAAAATCACAACCGGGTTACACACCATAAAAACACTCACATATACTAACAAAAAACACAATTCAAACAAAAAAACACAGTCATAAAAAACAAATAAGTAATTATAAAAATATATTTAAATGATATATGATTTAGTCACATATCCATTAGGGAATAATAATTTTTTCCTTTTATTATCATAATGAATAAAATATTATCACCCTAATAATTATGTTATCCCATATTTGATCACTCAAAATTTATTCACACTAGTTATCACACCACACTATTTTATAATGATCTCTATCTGGTCAATCGATTCCTCCACATTTCAAAACTCATTAGTGACCAATCACTGGTATTTATGATATAAAATCTCTTAAATATTTCTCATCCTTAATTTCTATCTTATAGGGAACTATAGAAGTCATTACCATACAACCCTATACAGATTCATATAGACTATTTTCAAACCACTAGAAAAAACTTACATAAAACCTTAAATCTGATTCTTATATGAGCTAGAGCTTTTACACTTCCCCTAATCATACATGGGAACTTAAAATCTTATATTCAAAACATGTCCTATAGAAAATAACATCCTCCTCCTTATCTAATTCTATTATGTACATACATCCATCTGAGTTCCTTATTCCAATGTCATTGTTTCTTGAAAATAGAAACAAATCTCGAATAAATAAACTTCCCACATTCCTTACAACCACACACTTGATAACTTCTTTTACGTATTTAACCTTCTTCTGACAATCAAAAACATTACAAATCAACCCAAATATTAATAAAATTATAAATTATTCGATTCTATATTTGGGTCACCCAAGTACCAAAGTACAATAATACCAACATAGACATTCTAGGGCTATGACATGGGTAAACTTGTCAGGCGGATCCCAACATCCATTTCTATTCCATGTATCTATAACACTATCCTCCAATATATTATATATGAAATGATACATTTGGTTAATATTATTTTTTGATACATGAAATGTTAGATTTTTTCCAAATGAATTATCCAATAACTATCCAAAACAGCTGATAAATTTTGTAACTCCTTCAATGTTCTTCCAAGAAATAATTCAAATTGATCAATTCATTATGGACATTTGTGACATGTTCTACGGTGGATAGTGAAACAATTGTCTATAACCTTTACATATAACTAATGGATGTCCCTTAAAGGTAAATAAATGCTTATATAACACTTATATGTATCTTTATTACCCATAATTTCTACATTAACATATCCATATAACAGATCATATTTTAAAAACAAAAATAAATATATTTTAAATAGTTGACATATCATATAATTCAATTCATAGATTCCAAGTTATCCTTTCTTATATTTTTCGTAAACTGCCTAAAATATACCTCTTCATTTTTAATGTTTTTCAATGTACTAACCATGGAATGTATCAAGCTATAAAATATGATGAAAAATAATATTTGGATATTTAATTTTACTCATATTCTATTTTCATTGACATCTCTTTGGATAAAATTAATTATCCATTTAATGGGGTTTACATGGGTTTTAATCATTCCAATTTCGTAACTTTTAAGGAACTTACAAAATTATTACTTTAAGAAAAAACTAATGTTGTGATACTATAATATATATAAATATAAATATATAAATAAATATATATATAATATACATGTATAATCCAATATCCATCATCTTGAATCATACAATCAAATCATCTTTCACCCCCAAAATATTTCATCGTTATAATCAATAAATAAACATGATAGGGACTATGATTCATCATTCTCTCAATCCTTGAAATCAATATGGATGTATGCATGAATTATGAATAAAATTTAGATGGAAAATTTACACTAGTTTTTTAGACTAACTCTATTCTGAAATATCTCTATTGAATGATACAAAAGGACTTTCAATAACAAGATAAGTTTTACAATTGACTATATCCACTGAGAAGACCTTCGTCATTCCAGAATTAAATATTTTACTCTATGCTTTCTTAGTCATTGTCTGGTTCATTTGTACTATTAAACCACATTTTTTAGCGTTTCTAGATTATTATTCTTAATAATAATTAGGATTATATATATGTATAATCTAGAAATCATTTCTACCATATTCTAAACCAATATTGGACTTTATGAACATAAACGTATATAGAGTTTCTTTCAACACAGTGGTCTTCAATTGAACAAACACTGCGAACACCTAGGATTGGAACTTAAGTAATTAAACCCACTATTTATTTATTGAATCAATGATAACTGTAAAAAAAATATGGTGACCCATCATGAAAACAAACTATTTTAGGCCCTGAAACATCCATATACATGTGCCATAACATCCATGACTTTTGTGTCCTTTAATTTTTTCATAAATGGAACTTTTATATTCTATCTAAGGATAAAATCACATCAAGATATTATATCTATGTGATGGAGCTTGGATAAACCATTATCCACTAAGACAGTCATGCTCTTATTACTTATATTCCCTTGAATGTAATTCCATCACATCAAACCATCAGAAGTTTTAATTTCATCCATTTTTCCTCCACGTAATATTCTTACTAGATACAACACTCCACCTTCAAAAACACTAGCCACAACCAAAGAACCTTGAGAAATATTCCATTCATTATCTAAAAATATTAATTTTAAACCTACCTTATCTAGGTAACCAATAGAAATTAGATTATTTTCTAATCCAGATATGTGATAAAATCTCATTAACTCTAAGAATCCTCCATTTTACATTCATGATTTTAAATTTTTCATCCCATTATATATATAGCTTCAACATCAACTAGAAGAACCATACTGATCCCATTTAGCTATGGTACTTATAGAACATGAAATTTTGGAAGAACCCATTTTGAAATTTACCCCCATAAACCTTGTAATGTTTCCTTGTCTTCCCCTACATTTTATGATACAGAAATATTGTTCTAGAACCCACCTATTTACCTCATCTTCGTTCCCTTGATATATATTTTACTTTAATCTATGATTCTCAACAAATGGAACATCCTCAAAAAAATTATTGACTGGGGGTTTTCCATATGCATGGACTCCCATGTTCTTGATCTTTTTATTTAGAATGATTTCATGAATATTCATAAAAATTATGCTATAATTCATATAATAATTTATTATCGAAGTAACCATCACATCACATGATTCCAAATGAGAAAAAAAATCAACTTATATTCAATAATCTTCACATTAACTGATTTGAGATAACTCCGAATCACAATGAATTCATTAAAAAGATTACAAATTGGTAATAATTTTGAAATTCTCACACCGAATAACATCCACATCATGAACACTTTTTTTAATTGATTTTGACTTCTCATAACTATATTTTATGAAATTTTCTTTCTCCATTATAGTCTTCTATTTTTTATTGATATAGACAAAATTTTGTATTAGTACCATCTATATCATTCTAATTACCTTCCTAACAAGACTTTTTGAATTATATTTACCTTCTTTTGTTTTGTTTTGAATATTACTAATGGATTCTCATGTGCCTTCAAATATTGATATTCCTCTGCATGTATCCAATAAAAAAATACATCCCATTAATATTTTTTATAGAGGCCTTTCCTTATTCTAATACCATTTCATCTGAAATAGATATCTAATCCTATAATTTAATAGATAACAGTCATTAATGTTACAATAAGAGTCTACTATTGAGTGTGTAGAACCTATTTGAGCAAAAAAACAATAATAACACCTTTTTGGATTCATAACCACCATAACCAGAAGTAATGCTTTAGAACATCAAGTGTTGAAAAAAGGCTAGAACTTTTGGTAGTACATATATCCAAATAATATTATGTATCTCAACTAAGAATATAATACCACACCCTTCTATGAACTATATATCCACCCAAAAAACTAAATAAATAAAATCTTGGAAATATAAAGACAAGAAAAAACAAGGAATGATAAAAAATAGATTTTTATAGTGAAGACATCAGATCTGTATCCATCAGAGAACACTACTACTACCTATAATTTCATTAATTAAACTATTCTAGTCATCATCAACTATGTTAGTGGATTTTATACCACACATAAGTAATTTACACAATTTTTTCCACCAAACCTATTTACATTGGGTACCAACTGGTTAACTAGTTGCATTGCATTAAAAAATTTATTAGGGTCCCACTATTTGACTTAGAGTCCTATAATATCCTATAAATCACCCATCCTCAACCACTTAATTCTGATGAACTATTAAAGTCAATCTCATATGGCCCTATGATGTTATATATAGTCTTTACACACCACTTGATGAACCTAAAATAACTCCATTAATGTGATTCTTATGTGATCCATATCTTCCATAGTTCCATCATCTAAAAACATCCTCATACACTCCATGTTCATGGACATGTCCTTTAGAAAATGCCAACCTTTTATCGGTATCCTACATCCATGAGCTACCGTCATTCTAAGTATGTTGTTCAAGAGTCACTTCTTCTTGATGTAGGAAAAAAAAATTAAAAGGAAGAAATCACACATTATTAATAACAAACCCACTAATAAAGGATATGTATGAAAAAAACCTAAATTCTCATGTCAAATCAAATAGATTAATAATGGTTAACTGTAGGGGAAAAATTACGTTTGAGTGTTGTGAGGGTGAGTCACATAGACCTAACTCAAACTTCTACTTTTTTATTACCAATTTTTATATATAGTTTGACATATATTTATGTTTAATTTACTATAATAGAATAATAATTTTATCATATACTATATATGGTAATATCCATGGATTACATGTTATATATAAAGGTTATAATAGATCCTATATATAATTATTGGGTGATAATTTTAAAATAATCTTAAACATTTTTCTTATAAATTAAATACATCAATATGATGGGATAGAAATGATATATGATTCTTAGGTGTTGGGGGTTCAGAAGCATTAATACTTATTCTAATGAATTTTTCAATTTTTCATCTCAATTATACGAGATATGATGGTACTGGGGAACACTGTAGAGCCTGGTGGGCTACGGATTTAATAAATTTCTTCACTAGAATGATATAACTTGTGGTATCTAGTGATCTGAGCCCCATAAGATGTTAGAATATTTCACCTGAATAATTAGATCAATGAAAATTAAATAAACATGTTCCACATTTGATTCAGTTGCGCTTTTGAAGGAATCTTGTTAGAAGGAATATTTTCTTTATAGATCTAAAGATGACCCCTATAGTTTTTCCACACATTCTATATGAATCCACATGCTCTATGTTCGTAGAATTTTGGGGGCTAGTGGAGTTCTATGACAAATCCTTTAGCATCGTGATGATCACCTCAATATGTGTCTTCAATTCATAAAAGGCATTCATTGATTAATTATATAGAGATAGTATTTATATCTCTATAGACAAAGAGGGGATAAAATCTCTCATTCTATTGGAATGAATAGTAATAATAAAATGAAATTATATCTCTAGCTTAAATAGTAGGAAGTTCAAAATACCCAGAAGGTTTCACCTACCCCAGGAAATTCAACACCCACTAAATAAAAAATATACAAATAGTTATGAATAACTGATAACATGATAAATATTATTTATATTTTATCACCTAATTATAATATATAATTAATATATTATGTGATAAAAACCTTATTTATTTAAATCGACTAGTAATTCCCACTAATATTTAAAAAAATTAATATTAAAATAATAATTATTCATATAATAATTTTCCTTTAGTGACTAAATTTTTTCTGAATACTTTTAATAAATAAATTCAACCCAATTATTCAATGCATGAATAATAATGAAGTTATTTATTTTTATATTATCTTTAATTCTTGGAAAACCCTCAAACCATAAGGTGGATCCCACCATGTCCTATATACATATTCACAAAAATATATAAAATTATTCAATATGTAATTGTGTGTAATCCTCTATGACCTTATCTTGATAGTAGTGAATAGTATTCAAAGACTAAGAGTGGATTATGTAGACCCATCAAGACCCCTAGAAAGATAAATAATAGTAATAACAATGAAAAACACCCTACAAACATGCAAATTATAATATAATCTCTTTTTATTTCGATATCTCATAAATTTGGGCACACACTTGTGTCATCATCATTTCTATAGTATTTGTTTATTGATATAATTGGAATGAATTACCTTTTAATATGGTTATCGTGAATTTTTGATGGTTATACCATCCAAATCAACCAATCCTTATATATTACTTCCTCATCTCAGAGGTGAAAATTTCTGTCTTCATCATTCAATTAATGCCATACCACCAAGGATGAACCCAACACATGATACATCATCACAAAAACATTTTCATGGTTTTTTCTTTATATAAAATTATGTGATCAAATATAACACATTGAAAATGACTCCTAAAATATATTTTGCTTCTATTGGTTGTTCAATCCTCATGATATCACCAAATAGTTATTAACAAGTGCAAACTTCATGAGTAGAAGCCACAATGATTATGATGCCTAAACAACTGATAGCCAGACATCAATTTTTTCTAGTCAATATGATTTTTCAATACTATAAGACATATATTGAAGATTAATTTCATTGTATATTGAGGATATCAATATAGCCCGGGATCGGCTATGACCTTTTCATATGACAAATATTAATTGAAAATACCTTTGAAGTAGTGGACATAAATATTCCTACACTATAAAAGTTAGTGTACATCATTAATAACTCTCTATATCCAGGATATGGTAATAAAAAAGTGACATTTAGTTGGGTATAGGGAACCCACTATTACAACACTAAAAATTACACTAGAGACAACTTGATAACTTTCCTTCTCATCTATCATATGGTAAGATTATGTTTCTACTGAGTTATGAGTTTATTCAATGTTTCTTCCCCTTCTCCATTATGTCGTTATTCTTCAGTCTATGTCAAAACCTCAAGGAGTAACACATTTCAAGAGATTATATCCCCAATTATATCACTATTTTCAGTTTATAAACATGACATTTTGGCTAGTAATAGTAATAGAATTATTATAATGATAAAACATTACTTACAAGGTAATAATCCATGAACTAGAAAAAATAATTGTGTAATTTAATCTACTTCTTCAGCTGGCATAAAATCTATAACATTCATAGTATTTTTAAATATATCTAACACTATATTGAATGGGATTATCTTGCACAATAAACTTATCCAAACAAATTTATTAGATCATATGAATACAAGGGATACAATTTTTTGTCCCATCCAAACTAGTATCCCTTCCTATCCATATAAGCGGTATATGTCCTCTGTTCATTCTCTCAAGTATAATTGGATTGTTTTAATTGATTCCCGTAAAGTTATTCCTAATATAAATGATATTTTCTACCTATAAATTATATGATTTAAATATTATATCTTGTATATATCATGGAATATGTGATTGATTTTACAAGAAATCATATGGAATTCAACTCACCACCTATATCTCCTACTATGCACAAGAATGTCTTCTTAGAGAGATTTATGCCATGTGACTTTTGCAACAATTATCTCAAAAAATGTTCCAAATTTTTTATTCAATACCTTGTCTGTATATTTACAATCGTTCAGGTCTAAGAAACTATTAGATATACCTCATTATATCATATTACCAAGAACATAGGTTGCTACTTTATGTCAATCACTTGATTTTTTTCATTCTATTCCCAACTAAAAATAAGACCAATATATTTTTTCACTATTTCATAAAACATATTTCACTTGAAAAAATATAGGACTCCCACTAACCACTTGTAGGAACATGGAAAATTTTTAGTCCCAATGAATAATCTAGGATCATGTTTCTTACTTCAATCATAAACTAGATTTGTGTAACTTTGAACTCTCATTGGGATTCTATGGTGTCACCATCCCTATATAGTTGCATTTTATAGACACCTTTCATACATGGTGGTTTTGAATTCCAATTCTCAAAAAACTGATCCAATAAATTAGGTATGAAAAATTAAATTATAATGGATTTTGTAATAACGAAATAGTATAACCAATATATACATATTGGTATAATGCTTGTACCATCCATCTGTAGTATCACTTGAATACCCCCATTGTACTCAATATAAAATGAACATGTTCATTGATAAAATGAATCCTTAATTGAATTTTAATAGATCATGTAAATATTAGATGATTTCTATATACTACTTACATGTAAGATTTATTATTCTCAATGAATGATCTATCACCGGTCACGGTGAACATAAAACCATCACCATGTTTTTATCCTTACAATACTATATGTGTCTCTAGAACATTCCCATTATCCAATTGATATTGTGGAATTTGATCATATGTCAACCATTTATTCATATATATCATTGAATAAACCCAAGTGAATCTTTCTCCAACAATCAGAAGTAGATAAGTTAACTCTTTTTGGAGAAAGGTATCATGTCACTCGACTATATCTTTTCTATCTTATGTTTTTCCATAATATCCCTAGAAAATGTTAGGATAATTTCTATTGATGCAGATTGTGTTTTTTATAATGAATGTTTTCTATATCATCAACAAACTCTATTATTATAGACACATGTTATTATGACATAATAAAATTCCATCATATTATAACTCATATGATACCCATTTTTCATTATAGTAGGCATTCCAATATGGGATAACTTCATTATTTTTTATTCATGTTTTGAAACGTAATTCATGCTTCTATAATGGATATAAGCTTCAATACTGATACTCCTTTTACTTATACCATCACTTTGAGGTATATAATGAAATATGAGTTTAAGAATTACTCAATTATACATTTTTTTTAACAATTTTAACATTGAAATATCATAATTTATCCTTCTTATTATAATCACCAACTTTATGTGGATAAGTGAATGTGTATTTATTAATTACTCCATGTTTCATTATAATGATCGATGAAATCTTGGTCAAGATATTCTTTGTTATATTGCCCTCAAGCAATTAATATCTTCACACCAAGAATATAATATACTCTACTTTCAAATTCCTTAAAAACATAAAGGAATTTTAAGAATTATAATTACTACTATCTTACCCTATGAATAGTTCGTGATATCTAGATGAATGAGTTTTGAAAGCTTTGTGGCTTACGTTTATTTCTAATTTTTTTCCCAAAACTAGGTACATAACCACGTCAATAATACCTATGATCTTTAACTCCAAATATTCTAATACCATACTTTCTATATCCATGAAAATTAAGTATTTATTATTGAAAAAGTATTATCTTTCCACAACTAGGTAAACAAGTCTTACATTTTATATTCATCACATATTGATAATGATTCATGTATCATTGAAATTTGGTTGAGAATTAAATAGAACAAAAAAATTCATTCAATTAATAGTATAATTAACCCTTCTTTCCAATAAACATGTAATATAAATTCTCTGGATAAACTGAATAAAATTTCTACTAAAATTAAAATACATTGAATTTAGAAGTTGTATTCTTCTCACCACTAACCTTGAAACCACCCTTTATGAACCACATAGAGAAAACATATTAATTCTAGTAATATTTCTATACATAATTTTCTTCCTATGTACAAATACACATATGTGATAGGAATATTATATTCAATACCAAAAAGGTTCCATAGAATTATTATATATAGATGATGAATATAACTGAACAAGAAGTGATTACTTCTTTATTTAATTCAGTTCAATTCATTTAAACTTACATAAATTTATGTGTATAAAATAACCTCCTCTATGATAAACAACATATTTTCATCTAAGAAAATTGTGAAGGTTTCATTTTTTTTGTTTTTCCAATGGCATTTTGACCTTATCATTATGTTTTTTCACCATAAGATCTTAAGATTAATTTTTATTTTAGTGTTTTTATTTCTTGGAGAACCTTCCCTAGAATTTAATGACGTATATTCTCCATAATGTTAATATTGTATTCTTAAAACAATATATTGTAAATATGTGAAAATGATATGAGAAAATGATCCTTTGAAATGACATGATCTATATTTCAATGGATACATATTCTATGTAATCATTTCCTATTCATATATACGCTTCAATGTCTCCTTTCAATCTTCTTAGAGATGAGACTATATATGAAATTATCCATATGATGATGTTGTATCCCCAACTTGAATAATAATTTGATGATAACATTATTAAATTGTGATTGTATGCATCTTACTTGAGTCTCCTATAATAATTTTTTCACCCTCACTTCCTGAGGTGGATTAACTGGTATTGGGGACTATAGTACCATGAATTTCATATATCGTAGTATTATAAATAAGTACTTGTACTAATATTTGAAAACACATGCATTATAGGAAATTTCATTTGGCCATTACATATCAAATTATGTATTATGTTATGACATTCCATTTTATACAATAAGTATCCAACATTTTTTATCTTGGTTACCAATTACTTAAATAATTAAATGTGCCTCGATATTTTATAGAACTCTAGAAACCCTCTATACAAGAGTAAAAATACTTTATCACTTGATTATTATACTGGTAGGTATGCTTGAAACCATACTCATAGTTTACAATCAATTTCTACACAATTTATTGGAGAGTTCAAGGAAGGCGTTTGACTGGCCAGCTACATTAACTCATGGTTCCATGATCTACTGAGTGAAGTGTTAGCTTCTAAAATCCAAAATTTGATTTACTAAATGGTTTCCACTAAAATTTAAACAAGATATATTTAGCTACTTATTTTATACCAACTTTAGTTATTTATACCCATTATTCTCATTAGAAGTCCTCTATAGTAGCATATACCCTCTATTTTGTCTGAGGAGCACCCCAAACACTGGGTTTTTGTCAAATTCAAATGATGAAAGGAATTTGTCAATAAATATGTATAGGAATATTTTTAATATTTTTCAATTAATGTAATCCATTTATATTAATCTGATCATTCAATGTTGCCACTCTCACAAATGATCATTAATAGAAAATCATTCATCATGTTTTATGCATTTAAATGTTAATTATTTTATGTGTTTCTCACTATCAAGAAAATTCAAAAAATAAGATAAAAATAAAAAATGGAATTAAAATTACTTGACTGGTCTGCAGCATCTAATATTGGTTATTCTATTAAAACCTAATACATCATCAATTACCTAAAGGAATCAAACCCGAGTCACATATTTATTCATGACACAGCTCACCCAAATCCAATGTGTCCACTTCTCTTATAATATACCATCATGTCTTAGCATTGTTTGCATCTTACATCTTCCCAATCATAGTATAATAATACTATCACATAAGAGATGGGGTATAAGAAGTAGAAAATATAGATTACTCAGTTTTACCTTGGTGTGAAGACCCTTAAACATATTAATTGAGAAAATGTGATAATGCATAGATCATATAGTTTAATTACTATTCTCACACACAATTAATTATTAAATAATGAAAATAAACAGAAATAGGTTCAATCATTTGATCAAGACTGGTCAGTGGGTAAAATAAAATCATAATAAAATTCAATTGCAATAAATTTAATTCATGGGGAAATTTAAATAAAATAAATTAATTATTTAAATTCAAATTATTTATTCCAATTTAGTCCATATATAAACTTAAATTTTGTTAAAAAAAATATATGATTTAATTTTTTACCATAATTAATTTGATTAAAAAAATATTAAATTTTTTATTTTTATTATCCGAATTAAAAAAATATTTTTCTTCATTATATTTAAAATAACATTATTTGCCCTAAATCCATGTCCAGACCCATTTTAATTCAGACCTACCTCGTGTAGGCCCATTCAAGGATAGAGAGACCCAATATAGGGGTATTCTAGCCCAGATAGAACCGGTTAGAACCATTCTAGGTCGGAAAGGTTCATTTAATCTCATGCAGACTTGTATTGGGTGGGAAGAGCCTCTAGGTATCCTTACATGGAAAATGAAAACAGAGGTAGGGAGTTTTCACGTGGGGTTAAGTTTAAGGAATAGTTGGTGGTTGTTCAGGGCTCCAACACAATGCATATTCGATTTGAGGGCTTGACAGAAGGGGATGTATCTAGGCAGGAAGGGGGTTGGCCAACACTAGATGGGTGTGGAGATCTAAGACTGTCGAGGCAAGAGGTTGTTGCAGTGACAACTCAGTCACATGTGTAGAAATGAGGTCAACCTAAACAAAGGCTACAACATGGGACCTAACGATATGTGTCATCCCATATATCAGATGGTGGCGACAGTTTCTGAGGTAGATAATATCGATGGTTATATGATCTATACTATAGTGGATTATTAGTGGGGGAGGACCCGCAGTGAGTATAAATCTTAGCCACAACAATTATGGTGATGACGATAAAAAAAGTTTTTTTTGTTGTACTTAATAGCCCTCCCCAATACCCTTTATATAATATGTGTTTTAATTTTGGTGGATCTAATTGACCCTATTACCACTTTACATAGTTCTTTAAAAAAATTGAAGGTAACATATCTAATAAAAACCACTGTGAATTTAGTTTTTGAAAAACATAAACAATTGTTTGATTTGTTTTGCTGTGTGGAGATTTTCACATCACCCAAAAAAATTTATTCCTCATTTGTGGAATTAAAAAAATATACTACCTAAAAATTTGCATCCCCAATATGAAAGGCTATATAATCTACTATTAGAATTCAATTACTAGTGGAATTGAGAAGCACCTGCCCAAGACAGTTTTCATAGTATAAAATTTCTATTTGATACCCTGTAGTCTGATCGGTGTTCTTGTCCACTGATAATCACATATGCATATTATTTAAGGTAAAAAGATATATATATATATATATATATAATCAAAATTCATATATACAACAATGAAATCAACCCTTATAAAAAAAATTAGATGGTCATAACTTGGCCATCCGATATAAGATAGTCACTTCGCCTGGAGCATTGGGATCCAATTAATTCTCACAATATAATTTAAAACAAATTAATTTTTATTGGAGTAGAAAATTCACATGATCCATCTGATAAAAATTTATGTATTTAGGTCATGTTGTGAAAGCTGATGAGTCAGGGATTTAAAATCATTTACAAACAAAACAACAAAAATTATCATCTTCATAGATATGATCCTTCATAGAGGTCTAAGGATCACACATGAATACTTTAAATCATATAAATTAAATAAGTAAGTACCTCCTTTTATACAGAAGTTAATTAGAATATAGCTCATTTACAATGATCATTTCATGATGGATCCGAAGCCAAACCCCTATAGATCATCCATATATAAACCAATATTCAGTGTGATCGACATTCATAAAATTATGGATCCTAGCATAGAGCTTCAATGAATTCTTTAGTGTCACGATGATACCATCGATCCATCAAAGGAATTACTAGATCAATTTCCCTAAGAGATATTTTAAATCTCTAGATTTTGGGAGGATAGAGAGGCTTTCACTTTATTGGAATTAACAACTCTCAGGAAATGATATCATGTCTTCTCTTTAAATAGTAGGAGGCTCAAAATACCTGAATGGGTTCTCTAGCCCTCGGAAATTACACACCCCCTAATTAAGTAACAAATATAAAGTCATCATAAACTAACTTCATCATAAATATTATTTATATTTTATCACTTTCTTATAATATATAATAAATATATTACATGTTAAAACCTAATCCTATTAATTCGACTCGTAGCTCCCACTAATATTAGACGAACAATGAATATTAAATTTATATTAATTTGTTTGATAATTTTTCCGTATTCACTGAATAAATTGAGAATAAATATATGAAATAACATCCAACCAATAATTATACACTTGAATAATAATTAATTTATTTATTTTTTGGTGATTGTTAATAATTGGATAACTTTCGAGCCATATGGTGTGTCCCACCATGTCATATATACCTCTTCACCAGAATTGGGTAAATTGCTTAATATGATATAGCGTGTGACCATCTGGTACCTTATATTGATAAAGATTATTTCTATTAATAGACCAAGATAGGAATCTAGAACACCGTCAAGGCCTCTATATAACTAAGGAATACTCATGGCGATGACAACCATCCTACGAACACACACTCTGAAATATAGTCTCTTTGTCTTTCAAAATCTCATAAAGTGGGATGAACCTATGTGTCATAATCCATTATTTATTTTTTGGTTTCTAATATAAATAGATGAACATAATTTTTAATACCATTTCCAAGGATTTATGAAGGCATTAACATCCTCAGTAACCAAGCCTAAAATATTACTTCCTAAACGCAGAAGCGAAAATTTTATCTTGATCATTCAATCAATTTCATATATTCTATAATGAACGCAACACAAGAAACCTCTCCATGGATTCATTTTCATGATTTTTTCCTTATATAAATGTACACAATTAAATGGAACACATTGATAATGATGTCTTCCCTGGAGACCAATATTCAATTCTGTAGATAGAAACAACCAATGACACCTAAACCATGTGGTGTTTCTATAGGCGGGTCTATCATCATGACATCACCTACCAAAGATCGCCAAGTAAGAACATCATGATAATAAGTCTCAATGGTTATGTTCACAAAGTACCAGATAGTAATGCATTAGTTTTGTCCAGTTTGTATGATGTATCTAAACAATAGGACACATATTTTAGAATAATGTTATAGTATATTGAGGTTATTATTATATCTTATGATCTTTTATAACATTTTGATATGAAAAGTAATCTATATAAATTACTATTTAAATTGTGAATATAGAAATATCTGAACTATAATGATAATTTTACACCATGAATAACTCACCATATCAATGATATGGTAATAAAATAGTACTATTTATTCAAAAATCTAATGTATGAAAATTTTATTGAATGTCACGTATAACACAGAACACCAAACATGTAAGGAAGTATAATATCCCAAGAATTTATAATATATTTACTATTTTAAATAAATACAACATATTTTATTTCTTTCTGTGCATGTGGCAGTGATATAGCATACTTCACATGTAATAACAAGTTTCTTCAATAACTTTTGTTACACACAAGACCAAGTTTTACCAAAAATAAATAAATTATTAAAATATTATTATTTAATATAATATGATATAACCAAGATATTAAATTTTTTAGTTGTGAATAATTTTAACTAGCTTATGAAGCCGTGTGGTTTAAAAATATATATAAAATGAATTCTTTAGTTAAAAATAAATTTGAAATGGATATGAGAACCAATGGAATATAAAGGAAATGTTTTTATAGAAATCAATTTTTGTGCTTACTAAACTATTTTATATTGAAAATATAATTAACTAAAATTCATGAGTGATATTAATAAAATATATATTTTATATAGTAAATAAAATATTATTGATATTAATAAAATATATTCCATGGTCATAAGATATGAACAAACACAATATTATATATAAAGAACTATATTTTTACCAATAAACTTTTAATGCTTTTTAATGGAGAAACTATTTTAAATAAAATTATAAATTGTTATAAATGTTATCTGTCAAATAAAAATTATATTTGAAGGAGAAATAAATGAATTTTGTTTTGTTTTTCGTATTTTTTTGTGAAGATTAATTTTTTAGTTATTAGTGAAAATACTGAATTTTAATTCAAACTGCCTTTTCCTCTTTTTTACTAATAGTGTTTAATTATTGTTTTAGTTATTTTTAATGTAAAATTATTTAAATTATTTATCAATTAATCTAATTTTGTTGATTATAATCAATTTAAATATTATATTTGGAATAAAAACATAACAAAATGTTGAAAATGTTTACTTTAAAATGCCGCATTGTCGTCTCATTTATGATATTTATTTTAAATTAATTTCAACCTCTTATGTGATTGGAATTAGGTAAAATGGATTACATATTTAGAAGAAGAAGAATTTATAATTCATAATTAGTTTAAATTATTTTTTGATCCCAAATATTATTAAATGTAATTAAAATTAATTATAATTATTATGTTCAAATTAAGATTAAGAAGGGGCCAAACCTTAATCATAAGATCAAAAATGACATATAAACTTTTCCAAAATACATTGGAAGGAATTATATAGACCATATATTCTCTTATCTCAGTTTTTTCCATTAATGGAAAAAAAATTAATTGGAAAACATGGTTGGAATTCCCATTCCAATATTTTACAAGTGTTCCCCTCATCCTCTACTATAAAAGGCCTCCTCTCCTCTCAACTGCACACACATCTTAAGACACTTTGGATCGACCATGATATTACAAATTATATCCTTAAAATCCCTAAAATAAAACTAAAGGCATCCATTTTGGTGTAAATCTATCCAAATAAACCCTTTGGTGTAAGCCAAAAGGAGTTACTCATAGAAGAGATAACATCTATACGCATGCTCTTTAGTTTTATTTACAGTATCCACCCCATAAACACTAATTACTAAATGATTATATAAAAAACCAGTATCTTTAATGTACTAGGATGTTTTTATGCTAATTTTTTAACCTAGAAATACACACACTTCCATCTAATGGGTAATGAACTTACCGTTCTTTTTCATGGCGAACTATCGCATCACGGAAAGAAGTTGTTTGGTTTTCATTTACCCCATCTCATAGTAGGTAATTAGAATGGAAAATTTATTTATATAATATATCTATATGATATATATAATTTATCGTTGATTTTATAATTTTCATAAAGAAGATAACATTAGGCATTCCATTTTATATAAATACAATAAAACCGTTTATGGAAGTGTAAACTATTACCTCTTAAAAGAGATGTGATTCGATCAAAAGATACATGGAATGTATAAAGGATATTTTTAATTAAAAATGAGATATAAAAAACCACTATATGATATTCATGAAATAATTTATTTTCTGTAAATATAATATTTATCCTTTTCTTAATTATCCTTTCACACACTTAAAAAGTGATAATGTCGTTCGTGAACATGTGGACTATCGCCTCCTAAACATGATGTTATTCCTTATACATCAAAAAAAATTATATATATGAGTATATAAGAATAAATAATATGGTATTTATGTTACAAGTATCATTATGTAAATAGTAAATTTACTTACCCTCTATCAATAACGATCATTGAAAAATGGGATCATTACTCATGTGTACAAACGACCTACTATATCCATGATTGTAAAATTGGTTAATTTTTCATAACCATATATAATGATTGGTTTTAAAATAAAAATTAATGTATTAAAATGATAATTATTTCATATTCATAATTTTGGAAATTATATAATTAACCCATTGAACATAATTGATATACCAAGGATGTTTCTTGAAACATAAAATGAATTATTTCAAAACAACCAATATAAACATAATTGATTAATTAGTTTTAGAAAACATCTTAATTAGTAAAATAAAAGTAACGATAAACATAGAAAATGTTGTGAATATATTAACAAATTGACCTAAGTTTATTATTCATCAATATAAATTCACAAAATAAAATTCAAAATAAAGGTAAGGGATTTTCATCTCACTTTCTGCATCTGTAAGATAAATGACATATTCAACACTTACTTATTTTTTGTGTTGTATATACTACTCATTTTGAGATATTATTTCATCAATAATTTTATCTTTATGAAATTTAAAACATTTATTTAATATTATTACTTCATGAGGCATATTATTTAAAATGTTTTAAAGTGGAATAGGACAATTTATAATGATTAAGGATTATTTTCCTCCAGAATATTTTTTTATCTTTAATTTATATTTGAGAAAGTTATATGACCATTGCTTAATAAAACATTTAATATTCCTCTCTAATTGTTTTTAATGACCTTTTAAAATTATTAGAACCATTTTCCCTCACTTTGGTAATCACAATGTTTTATTAATATTTTTTAAGAAAACTCCACATTATTCTCACTTTAGTAGGAGAACCACTTTTCTCTAAAAAAACCATGTTCTCAAAAAATGTTTTTAACCTTTTCAGAATGATTTATTAAATATATTCTTTCCCTTTTTTCTTTTACCAATGTGTTTCAAATGAATATTCATGTAACTTTATGAACAAGGTATTTTCTAAACATTTTATTGTATAAAAGGAATGTTCATTTTAACTCATACGACAAGTAAAAATTTGCATGCCATTATTCATTTGATGCTCACATTGCATGTTTAAAAGGATAATTTTTAAATAAAAGGACTTAAAAATTTATTTTTAAAGAAATGTTTTTTAAAAGAAAAGGATATTTGTTCCTCACGAATGTTTTTAATGATCTTTTTAAAGTATTTACATTCCCTAATAATAAAAGTCTTTTATTCTAATCTATATGCGATATGTGGTATTAATACCATCATTATTCTTCATATGGTTGGTTTATTTGGTCAAGGATATTGTTGAATTAACTTTTGTTATTCCTTTTATTCCGCTTGAAATATTCATTTTCCAATGATCATTTGACATTGAATTCCCTTAAATATTCATATCAATTTTCATGGATATTATTATTTTCTGAACTATATACCATTTTTCATATAGTTTTTTATTTTGATAGTTATTGTATTATTTTTAGGAAATATTGATAAATTAGTATCCTTTATTCAATATAGATATTTGATAAGTCATATTTTTTATTTAGTATGAGGGATTCTTTGGACATGAAATACATGGAATAGGGATCTGTTAATGAAACCCACAGGATGCATGGGTACTCTCTTGAGATGAAATTAGTTGTGACAAACCCTTGAAGTTAGTTTTCAAGTAGAATATATGGGTTTATAACTATATATAAAAACCATATTTTTAATGGTATTTATGGTAGTGGTTCATGTGCCAAATACAAGATGTCCAATAATTAAGAATTTCCCTCACTTATTATTATTTATTACTCATCCATGAGATTTTAATTGACATATCTATGTGTACATTTCATTTTCACTTCATTGATTATATGACATGATTTTCAATTTCTTAACATTCCATATTTAGTTTTTATTATGTAGTTATTTGAATCATATGAGTTTCTTGTCAAAACCTTTCCATATTTTTAACTCACTTATTTATTAGTTTATTGATTATATATAACATGGGTCAATTTATTTTTTATTCCGTAATTATTATTCTCATGGATTCATTATTAATTTTGTCGTCATTTACCCTTACTCATAATTTATCTCACCGTAATATTTTTTCTTATCCCAGGGATTTTATAAAGTGTATTAAGAAAGATATTCAAGGATTGTCTAGATGGAATAATGTTATTGTCGAATGAAAAGAAATATGTTGGGATTTTTGTATTCTTTTTTAATAAAAGATTCTTTTATATATATAGTTTAACAAGACTAATAAACTCTTAAATAGTTTATGATTTGATTTTTTTCAATGATGAAAATGTAGTGTTTTTAGGCACCAGCTCTAGGATTTTTTTGGGTCAGGATGCAACAGTTGGTATCAAATGATGTTTTATAGAAACATTTGGAACTTGATATAGAAAAACATACATTAGAGAACATCACCCTATGATTGAATTTGAGTATAATTATTAAATATAATCCAAATGTTTAAGTTAGATATATATTATTATTCTTTCCTAGAAATACTTCCCTATGTGGATACTACAAGTGGACGTGTTTCGGGCACATATGTACCTAGGATTAACATCTTCGACAAGGTGTAATAAGCATGACTCAACATAACATGGTATAAGATATTGTGTCTTACTTCACACATGGTTTGACAGTCCTGGGTGACATACTTAGGATTATTCACATTTTATTTACAAGCCATTTTGAAGGATTCCGATAGATAATGTCAATGAATGAACTAAGATAATCATTAGACCACCGAAGGACCTATGTGTAAATGAGATGTGTGAACTATTTATTTATTGCATGTCTATTTAAAATCTTAGTTAAAATGATATTTAGTGATTAAACTTATTTCATAGACTTCCATCATATTTATTTTTGAATTTATATCAATATAGTTTTAGAAAAAGGACAAATTTTATTCTAGGTTAAAAATAATCAAATCTGGCAAGGTCATAGGACATGAAACCCTGACCTAAGGCTGATTAATGTTTAGTTCCAACCATAGACCTAAAAATCGTCCTGGTGAATATGTTATTGTTTTATGTTGAAAAGTTTTATGAAAAAAAATTATTTATGAACTAGTAGTGTTTCTTTTTTGTTTTACTGATTAATGTATTAACAGTATTGGATTTAGAGAACAGTAAGAGAATGTTATAATGAATTTTTTCTCTTTTATGGCCCTTATGATATGTTAAATGGTTATTTTAGTTCTTTATAGATCAATGTTATTTTTTGATTTCCCATTTATTGAAGTAGGGGATGAATTAGAATTTGATTGAATCACAACTGAAAGATGGAATTGTTGATGTGAAATTAAAACATATTATGTCAGTAAATTTTATTATATTCATAGTTAGTACATGAATTTCTCAAAATGAGGAAAATAAATATTAAAATAAATGATTTCCTTATACCATAATTTTTGTTGAACCAGTGGCCTTCTAAAATATCATAGATTTATTGAATTCATACCCTAAACATTTACTAAAAACTCACTTTTTTTTATTTATGAACACAAGAACTCCCTATAAATATGAATTATTTTTTCTATTTATGTATCTCCACAATCCAATAATGTTCCCCTACATAGAGAACTCATTATATGTTATTCTATGGGACCTTTGTATTTCACATTCTCTCTTTTATAAGGAATTTCTTACAAACCCTTATCATGATATGGGATTTTGACATGAGAAATAACAAAAAATAAAAAGGTAGAGTTTAAATTGAGGGGAATCAATTTAATTAAAGAGGATATAATTTAACACCCCGACAATCTAAATTAGGAATATTGTATTCAATAACGTGTATGACACGCAACACTAAGAACATAATGAAATATAATATATTTAGAAATTATAATACATATACTATTTAAAATAATTACAATGTATTATATTTCATGAAATTCATGAAACACTGAGTTAGTGTACATCACACACAAAAACAATTTTCTTCAATGGCTTCCACTACACACAAGACCATGTTTTGTTAAGAAACAACATAGTATTAAAATATTATTATTTTATATAATACAATATAAACTATCCATTAAATATGTGGTTTTGAATATTATTTACTAATTTATGAAAATATGTGATTCAAAAAATATATAAATTGAATTAATAGGTTCAAATTAATTAAAAATGGATATAAGATTTAATTTAATATAAAGGGAATGTTTTTATAGAAAAATACATTCATACTCACAAAGATGTTTTATGATAAAAAATTAAATTAATGAAAATTAGTGAGTGATAATAATAAAATATATATATTATATATTGAATAATTTTTTTATATTCATCCATTATATTTGATAATAATTTGATAAGAACAAACCCAATATTAAACATAAAAACCAATATTTTTATTATGACACTTTTACCACCTTTAAATTTATTACCTATTTTAAATCCACTTTTTGAAACTTTTATAAATTTTATATCTCAAAATTAACATTATATATAAAATAGATCGAAAAAAATTAGGTTAGGGTGAATTTTTTCTATCTTATAGTGAAGTTGATTTTTAATGAATTTTGAAAAATACTAAATTTAAATTCAAAAATAATTTTTTAACTAATTTATTTTTAGTGTTAAATTAAGTTTATAATTTGGTTTAAAGTCAAATTATATCAATTTTTTATGAATTATTCCAATTTAGGTCATTGGAAACAATTTTTATTTTAAATTGGGTATAAAAACTAGGCAAACGTTTGACTATTTTTACTTTAAAAACTCGCATGGTTGTCCTGTCTTGAAGAATACATTCATATTAATTTTTTCACATATGTTCTTAGAATTTAGTAAAATGGATTAAATACTTTGATTCATAATATTTTTTACTTTATAATAAAGTGAACTTATTTTTGAACAAAACTTTTAGTGAAAGTAATTAAAATTAATTACAACGATTATGGTGAAATTAAGTATAACACGAGAGTAAAACATAATCTAAAGATCCAAAATGACTTATAATCTTTTTCAAAATACATTTTATGGAAATATATAAACCCTATCATAAATTGTATAAAATTTGGACCATTATTGGATTCATGATTAATTTAGAAAACGAGGTTGTAATTCCCATTCCAAAGCCTTACCAGAGCACCACTTCACCTCTACTATAAAAATCCTCATCTCCTCCTACTTCCTCACACCAATAAATACACATTTTATATACAAATATTTGAAAAAACATATTTTAAAAATACCTACCCTAATCCTATATTAATCCCTTTGATATTTAATACAACCTAAGAAACCCTTTGGAGAAAACCGAAAGAGTTGCCCAATGAAGCGTTAGAATTTTCCCTCAAGCTCTTTATTTTTATTTCCATTATACACCCCATCAACTCTAAATACTGAACTATTTTATAAAAACACATTTATATTAAATATATTAATATTTATATATGTTAATAGTTAAAACAAAACTTACATATACTTTCATGAAATGAGTAACGAACATACTGTTCTTGTGTCTGACGAACTACCACCTCATGAAATGAAGTTGTACATTTTTTCGTTATCACCACTCATGGATGGGTAATATGATAGAAAACTTTTTATATATGATATATATTATATTTATAATTAATTTTATTATTATTTAATTTTTATATTGAACATACCTTTATGCTTTCCATTTTGTGTAAATACGGTAACATTGTTTGTCTAAGTATCTACTAACGCCTCCTAAAAGCGATGTGATTCAATCACAGGATATATGGAATGTATAATGGTTGATTTTAACTAAATATATATGAAATGAAGACATATATATATCATTAATTACATAATTTCATTTTTTAAATATAATATATATCATTTTCTTTATTACCCATTCACGGAGTTAAAAAAGTTATAATGTATTTCATGGGCATGTGAAATACCGCCTCCTAGAAACGATGTGATTCCTTTTACATCAAAAGAAATAAATATATAAGTTTCTATGATTGAAAATTTTTTATTTATTATATAATCATAATTCTTTAAATATTAATGTTATATACCTTCTTTCAATACTGATCATTGAAAATGGAAATGTTACGCATGTGTACGTACGACCTTCCATATCCATGATTGTAAAATTGGTTCTTTTTTATAACCATATTTAATTATTGGTTTTAAAAGTATTATTTATTTACAAATATTATAGTTATGTTGTGGTTATTATTTTGGATATGTTATATAATAACCCTTTTGACAATATTTGACCCACCAATGTTTTTTTGATACATAAACCGAATTTGGTCAAAACACCTAACGTAAACATAATTATTTAAGTAGTTGTATACAACATGGAAATAAGTTAAATAAGTATTGATAAACATGAAAAATTTTATTATGTAATTAAATAATTATCATATGTTTATTATTCTGGATTATAAAGACACACGAGACAAGTCAGACTCCAGAAAATGGATCTTCATCTCACTTTTTACAAGTGTGAGATAAATGTCATATTAACCAAATATTTATTTTTGGTGGTGTATATAATACTCATTTTTTTATATTTTACCACAAATAATTTTATCTTCATGATATTTAAAACATTAATTTAATTTTATTTCTTTAGCAGGATTATGATTTAAAATGATTCCAAGTGACATGAGACACTTTCGAAAAATAAATATTATTTTTCTCAAGAACAATTCATGTTGATATTCCATTTCCATTTTATGGAAATTATATGAACATTGTTCAATAAAACCTTTAATTTTACAATCCATTATTTATTTATGACCTGTTGAAGTATTAGTATAATTTTTATACTTATTTATAACCAAATTGTATTAGAAAATGTATTTAAGAAAACATGATATTATTCTAAATTTGGTCGGAGAACCTATTATCTCCTAAAAACATTATTTTCAAAAAATTATTTTAAAAACGATTTTAATTTTTTAAACATTCCAAAAATATTTATTAAAAATATTTTTACCCTTTTTTATTTACCAATGTTTTCAATGGAATATTCCATTAACATTATAAAAAATGAATTTTTTAAACTTTTTACCTTGAAAAATGAATGTTCTTTTTATCTAATACGACATGAAAAAATTTACTCGTCGCCATTTCTTTATAGCTTACTTATCATTTTAAAAGTTATTTTAAAAAAAAATCAAAAGTTATTTTAAATGATTTTTTTTATAAAACAAATTGATATATCCCTCTAGAATGTTTTAAAAAGTCCATTTTATAATATATAAATTCTCCAATGACAATAAACATTTATTTTAATCCACTTGGAATATATTGAATTGATACCATCCTTGTTCTTCCTCAAGATGGTTTATTTTTCCATGGAGAGTATTGACATTTACTTACTTGATTTCTTTTAGACTCCTTGTAAAATTTAATATTTTATGAAAATTTGACATTTAATTTCCCATATATATCCATATCATTTTTCATATATATGATTATATCCTAAATCGTATACCATTTTTCATATACTGTTTACATTGAAATTTATTATATTATTTGAGAAAATATTAATAAATCCACATCCTTTATTTAATATGGGTATTTGATAAGGAATATTATTTATTATTTATGAGGAATTTTTAGGACATGAAAGCCATGGGGTGGGGAAAATTTATGCTAAGCCCTATAGGTTAGGGACCAGTTAATAAAATCCCCTCAATGCATCAGTAGTCTGATGAGATGAAATTATTTGGCAACAAACCTTTACAGTTTGTTTCCAAGTATAATGTATGTATTTCTTCCCATTAATGTAAACCATTTTGTTAAAGGTATTGATGGTTCTGGTTCATGTTCCAATTAGATGAAGTCCAATAATTAATAAATTCCCACATGTAGTTTTAGTTATTATTCAACCGTGAGATTTTGCATCAATATATCTATGGATACATTTCATTTTCAGTTAATTAATTAAAGGACTTGTGTTTCTGATTCATAACATTCCATATTTATTTTTTATTTATCTAGTTAATTAAATTGAATGTGTTTCAAGTTATTACCTTTCCATATTTTTTTATGAACATATATCTCAGATTATTGATTATATGGCATGCGTGTTCAGTTATTTACCATTACATAATTGTTATTCTCATTGATTAATAATTTCTTTGGACTTAATTTACCCTTACTAAGAATGTGAGATCATCTTTATTTTGTTTCCGTCCTCTTGGATTCCCTAAATTGTACTAATACGGAAATTCATGGATACTCCAGATATTATAATGTTATCCTCAAAAGAAAAAAATTATTTTCATTAATGTATTCATTTGTAATACCAGACTCTTGTATTTTTCTGGTTTAAAAATACTACTATACTCTTTGTTACATAGTTATTTTATTCCTTGAAAGCATGCCAATATAATTTTAGTAAACACCATCTTTGAGATTTCTGGGGCCTGGTCACTAGAGTCTTAGGAACCCACTAATACAACAAGATCCGGAGGAATAACTCACCAATATTAACTCTACATATTTTTGGAGTTACTGGATGTTCATATAAATGATCATGTTTATTATTCTCCCAAAAGGTGATCATTATTAATATATATCCTAGATCATGTACTGTAATTCATGTATAAAACTATAATTGTTTAGGTTTTTGGTGAGGTGTCTTGTGATAAGTGTTCTATTAATGGTATAGGAGTTATAAAATTATTAATATAATATTTGTCACTACTTTGTATAATAATAAGATATCTATAGCCTTTTGGCATGAATAGTAGTGACTTTATTCTAGGGCTATGGAAATGTTACAAATATATAATAAACTGATGGTCCTGATTTTCTATTTTAGACCTCATTTTTTTCTTATTTCAGATACTCCATGTAATTGTGAATGCCACTATGTCATAATATGGTGCATAATAATGTATGTATAGTAAGATAACAATTTTATTATTGGGATACTATAACTCATGATAAAATAATTATTTTATTATCATAAAATCATAATTTAATGAATCTTGAATTGATAAATATACTTTTTCATTGTTAGAAAATGATTTAAAATGATGATAATTTATTAAATATTTTATGAAACTTAGATAATAAAGAGTCTAAGAAACTTATAGCGACCCTGATCTTTTAGTCTGAACCCATATAATATTTTAAATATTATTTTGTGGATTGGTTCATATTCATTTTCATTAAATGAGTGTCACAGATCCTAGATAATACTGTAATAAATATAAAATATATTTTATCCTCAATACGTAATCAAGGTAAAGTGTCAGTTTATCTTATAGAGAGCATTAGATGGGAAATTTGAACTTCTGGTTTATTTTGCGATATGGGGTCCACCCTATAAGAGATATACTCATGATTTACACTCAGATACCTGGGGATCAGACTTCCCCTAGAAGAATCAATCAATTATGTTAATCAATTTATGGTTTATATCTATATAAACCTAAATCATATCTACTCAAACCTATCTAAACAGTATCTTTTGGGTTAACTTCGATAAACCCTAGTTTGAGAGGGAGGAGATAGAGATAGGAATACCATGGTTGATCTAGGATTATGGGTGTCTATTAGTATATTCTTCATTGGATAACACCAATGAAGGTGGTGTTGACATGGTCTTTAGCAATGATAAATCCATTACTGAAGAAGGTTAAATTATTTCTCCATTCTTTTTTATTTTGAGCATGGATAATTTTTTTAATCCTCCGATAGATTACATAGCTCTATAAATTTACTTTTTCTTAATTTTCTAAAAAATCATCATTATATGATTATTTTCTTATATTTTTCATCATTAGTAGTTCCACACTCAATGATTTATCATATAAAAATTACATTGGACATTGAAGATTTTGTATATAAATTCTTCCTCCTGTTCATCCCTATTTTGTCCTATATTAACCATATACCTCTACCATTACCAATCATATGAAAAAACGTTGTCCCAAATA
Organism: Viscum album; assembly: GCA_963277665.1. Taxonomy (NCBI): domain Eukaryota; kingdom Viridiplantae; phylum Streptophyta; class Magnoliopsida; order Santalales; family Viscaceae; genus Viscum; species Viscum album. The sequence goes on along the minus strand of OY728139.1, from coordinate 678,506,430 downwards.
ATCAAAATATTATAATATGATTACATGATTGTTGAATTTTGATATATAAGTGGACATCAGGGTGTAAAAAATCAATGACAAGTGATTATAAATCATTTAGTGGAAGGAAAATTAAAGATCATTGAGGTATTAATGTCCAAAGGTGGTAGGGTTATGTGTAAACCATTCTGAATAATTTTACAAAGGATATATGAAAAATAACCATTTGTTGAGTGTCAATGATAATCTACCTATTGTTAAAGTTTCTTATGTGGTTAAGGGTAAAAACATGGGTTTAAATAATATTCAAAGAATTTTAAAATTCCTTCCTATGATTCTATGATCACATGGTGTGTAGTTCCTAGGAAAAGTGTCATTTAGTCCCCTCTAGTGGTTTCTTGTATTATTTAATGGATTAAGTATCATAGGAAATGTACCCTAACTATTCAAGACACGTATCACTAAGATTATTATAATTGTGTGTAAAGGGAGTACACATCCAATTCATCATTTGGATATATATTCTATGTAGGTTTGGACCACATGGAATATAGCCTTGGACTCACATGTCTTGGACACCTTGGTGGTATATTCCTAGTTAACTAAACAAAAATATATAAAATAAACCCTACATGGGCCATGTAATGTACTCTAACCCCTATACAAAAAATGATATGATGATACACATCGTGTACCCCATTAATCCTCCATTCTATGTACCTAAATCTAATTCTCATCAAGTTAGACCCATACATGACATGGGAAGTGAAATACATGTCCAAACATTTCCAAAAGGACTGTATATCATTTACCCTTATTGTATATTTCATGTACTTTTCAATCCTGAGTGAATTTTTATTTCTCTAGTCTTGAAGATCATAATTCGGTAGCGTACAGTCCATCATAAAAATGTTTCCATATAATAATTGATAATACACTCCTCATCAACATAAAATGGGAGATTCGAGATAATTTTAGATGTTTTGTATCCATATATATTTCTGAATTATGTTGGGGATCTATCATGATTATAGAAACTTTATAGGATTAGAAACTCCCTAAGAAATGTTTTTTACATGGTATGGGTCATGTGCATGACTAATAGTGTTACAAACTCCCCCAATCATGAGTATAGTTCCCTCTATTCATGGAGTTGGGTAATCCCTTATCTAATGAGATCTACTTGATGGGGTAAGGGTCTTATATTAGGATTGTTTACACCCTTGACTAATATTCATCCTTGGTCTTGGAACATGTCTCCAACTATGGTTTTGAGAGCCTGGGTGGGTTGTAAATCATGGAAAGTTATATTCTTGATGTGTTTTCTAGGGACATTTATTTTCTAGGATAGATATTCTAAGTAACACCCTCTTCCATGTCTCATGTTATTTTCATACAATAATATATTGGTTTTCCTTTTCCCCTCATCACAATTTTATTTTGAGCCCTCAAGTACTTATTTATCCTTTGTTGTTTTTAGGTAATCCTTCCTGAAATGTTTATATTATCCCTTTAATGGGTGTTCACACACACATGTCATGTCTTATGTTGATGAGGAATAACTCATTGGAGACTCTGGTTGAGATTAACAGCACTCAAAGATGACAGTACCAGATAACATTGATGACTAGAACTAATTATTACATATGCTCCTTTAGCGTAGTTGCTTTATGTTGGTCATCATTTGGGTTTATTGGGTATTTATTTTACCTTTACATTAGATCTTCTTCTATTGTTATTATTTTAGGGATTTTACCATGTGTATCAGGAATTATTCATTGAAGTTGTTTGTTTTTCAATCTGGCAGTTTTATGTCTTTTTTTGAAAGTGTGAGTTATATATATGTGCATTAGGACAGGGCCCCCCATCATGTGTGATATGTATATTTTTTACTAGACACTAGCCTTTTTTTCTATTAAAGGTGGGCATGGGTTAGTATATGTGACTTACTAATGACCATGGTTGGGTCTCAGTGGGCTGGGTTATAGTAGAGAGGTATTATAATGGGTCTATATAGGGGATAAAGTTTAGAGTTTGGTTCCTGGTGATAATTTGTTTGGGTATTTAGGGTGATGATATTTTGGGGTGTCAAGTTTAGATTCCATGATATAGAACCCATTTATGTTACAATATTAAACATATCTATTCACTAAGACTTCGATAAACTACTAGTTGATTCGGATCTCACAGGCATCGAATGTCGGGAACAATAGAATGGTATATGTTTCAAATAGTAAGGATTCATTTATTTTTATAACATTGTTATGTCATCCCCATAGATGTACTTGAATAAATATGGATTGTTTGGTTAATTATAGTGATCCACCATATAGATATACAACTATAGTCCTAAGGTAATGATATGACATGCCCAAGCTTGTGATTATACATGCCTTTATAGACCATATGAGCAATGAGAATTCAATTCAACGGCCAGATCATGAGATGGGCCGATTAGTTATGCTGAGGAATTAACATTGCCTATAGTAAAATTTTATTAAATTCTGAAATAAGTTCAAGTGGATGATTCTCTACTTGGTGGGAAGAAATTCCTTTGTGTGGGATAAGATGAGGATTCATTTTTTGCTTTGTAATCTTCATGAGTTCTAGTGAAAAATACCACCCTGGATTTGAGGTGATCATTTCCCTCAGATAGCAGAGGACTAGCTTGAGGTTGTGACTCGGGTGTCCTCCTAGTTCAAAGACCCAAAAATAAGATAGCAATGCTAGAATCCATAATTATCTAAAATAAAATAATATTCTTATGGACATTAATCATCCAAATTGATGATTAGGTTACTCCAATATGGATAGATCTGAAGAACCTCTTTTACATAGAATACTACCCAACTATTTGAGGTATGTATACATATAAGTGCAGTTGGATCTATAAAAGGGTTCATGTCTATTACAGATTATGTTCCAAAATTAACAGACGTCATGAGATACAATTTTGACAAGATTCAGGATTGTCTCCTTCAAGATTGAATGTTCAAGAGTAGCCACTATAGATACATTTGATCAAAAATTCTTTCTCTTTTATATCCTAAACTAGACAAGGGTTCTGGAGAGAACCTTAGTTATTAAGAATTTCATGGAATAGGGATAATAGGTACTTGGTTTTTATGGAATTTATATAAAATTAGAGTCATAGTCTTTCACTGATTGACGGTAGGTATCAGGACCATAATGTTTGAGGCATAGAAATACATGGTCAAAGTCCAAAGAATCAGTAGCTCATTAGTCACATTGTGGATCTAATCTACCAGAATATAGTGTTTTCAACACATAAAGAAGAAACTATCATTTATCACATAACTACTTTCCCCAATCTATGGAAGAGGGTAGTCTATAAATGGATAAACCTACACATGAGATGGAGATACAAAATTAGGTACCCTATAAGGTAGAAAAAGTTTTCTATATGGATTCAGCTAAGATTGAGAATATAAAGGTGAAATAGGATGAGAAGTTAGTGGTGGACATTGCAATAATTCATTTCTACCATCGCCGCCCCATGGTAGTCAATGCCAATATTAAGGAGTTTGTTGGAATGGTTATTGCTATCTATAGTAGATTATATGGTATTATCTAGAATACATTGAAATGATCCAAGGAATAAACTCATTATTATCTATATCAAAAAACATACTCTTATATACAAGGAAAAACAATTCCCATATCACAGCATCCTTAGTTTTTATAGTTATAAATCCGGGGGTATTCCATAGAAAATTAAATGTGGCTTGAGACTCCTACTAGAAGTTAAAACAAGATCCCATCGTATTCCAATGATTCATGTTTATTCTTAGTGGATAAAGTGTTTTTTAGACTCCTCCAATGGTTAAGATGAAACCCTATGGCATCATCCTTTTATTATCTAGCTATCCTCGGTCTATTATTGGATCGATTTTAATAATTAGTGACTAGTGTGGTTTTTATCCAATTGATTGATACTTTATTTTATGATCGAGTGTTAAATTTAGTCGAAACAAATAGGTCCTATATGTATCATGTTTTTGCTGATCACCATTCCATTATCATGTCTGAATCTGTGTGTTGTAGAAATGTTATATGATCAACTTCCTATATTCATGTAGAAGTATATGGAAGTCATTATTCAGTATGTACTTGGATAATTCCCTCATTATGGGATCAATGTCCACAGTGATCAAAACCTAAGGGCCACATTAATATCTTATAATTCTTATTAGTTGTCCTTGGATAATCTTAGGAAGCTAAAGGTATAGTTGGAGGAAATTATGTATAAGGGTTTCATCAAACCTAGTGTATCCCTTGGGGAATCTCCAATGTTGTTCACCAAAAAGGATAATAATATCTTGAGGATATTTTTACAAGTGAAAATAAATAATAAGTAATATTTACCACAGATGGAATACCTCTTCTACCTACTGAATGTGGAAAACTGATCATTGGTGATCATTATTTGGTTCTACCATCACAATAATTGAGTTTTTTTAGGATGGTATCCCAAATATGTAATTCTAATTTCACTATGGTAATTATTCATTTTTGGTGATTCCCTTTATAATTATGAATTCCATTATTATGTTAACAGGAATCCAGAACTCTATCCTTCAATTGTTATTGTATTAGTTTTTCATGGTCCTTGTTGATGACAACCTTGTCAATTCAGCATCACATGCACGGTTGGAAACCGTGGAGTTAGGTCTATAGCCATGGTTAAAATCCGTGGCAATAAACCAATAGCCACGGTTTAAAACTGTGGCTATAGGGTGTGAACATACATAAAAACAATACCCCCCCAACCACCTGGACACCCCCAGGACACCCCACTAGACACCCCCCGTGAAACCCCCCTGACACCCCATGACACCCCCTAGACACCCCCTGGACACCCCCCTGGACACCCCCTGGACACCCCCTGGACACCCCCTGGACACCCCCTAGACAGCCCCCCGAACACCTTCTGCACCCCTCCCCTTTGCCTTGCAGACCCCCAACCCCCCTGCCCTCCTCTCCACTGCCTTGCAGACACCCCCCTGCCAGTCCCCCCTGCCCTCTGCCACCCCCCTGCCAGCCCCCCTGCTTGTCCCCCTGCCCCCTGCCAGTCCCCCCTGCCCCCTGCCACACCCCCTGCTAGTCCCCCTCTGCCACCCCCTGCCAGTCCCCCCCTGCCCCCTACACCCACCTGCTTGTTCCCCTGCCAGCCCCCCCTGCCCCTGCTAGTCCCCACCCCCTACCCCTTGCTAGTCCCCCCTGCCACCCCTATCAGCCCCCCCCCCACCCCTTGCCCCCTGCTATTCCCCCTTCCACTCCCCTGCTTGTCCCCCCGGCCCCCTACCCCCTGCCACCCCCCTGCCAGCCCCCCCTGCTTGTCCCCCTGCCAGCCCACCCCCCTGCCCCCTGCCAGTCCCCCCTACCCCCCCAGCCCACCTGCACCAGCCCCCCCCCCCCTCGCAGCCCATCTGCACCAGCCCCCAACCCCAGCCCCCAGCCCCCAACTGCACTAGTCCATCCCCAGCCCTGCTGCACCAGTCTCCCCTACCCTCCCCAACTCCCTGCACCCCCCAGCCACCTGCTACCCCCTGCCCACCTCCACACCCCCCCGCATCCCACCTGCACTAGCCCCCAACCACAACCCCTAGCTCCACCAGCCCCCCCCCCAGCCCCCTGCCACCCCCAGCCCACCAGCACCAGTCCCCCCCCCCCCCGCAACCCACCTACACCGGCCCCTAACCCCAGCCCCCAGCTGCACCAGCTCCCCCCCAGCCCCCTACTACCCCAGCCCACCTGCACCTGTCCCCCCTCCCCAGCCCCCCTACACTGGCCCAAGGATCCAACATTGTTTCACCAAGGGGATACATGGTTTAGACTTGGCTATGCACAACTCATGCTAAAAAATTGTGTGCAATTCAAAATGAACTTAAAATTATCCTCATGAAGGGAGGTCATACTATTTTCCTAAAACCATGCACCTTAACCATGAATAGTATGGAAACCTAAAAAATTTCCATGTTCTGACCTGGAACTCCATGGAGATAAAAAACAAAACTCTACTTAACCAAATAACAATAAAAGAACTATGCAGTGACATAGGGGCTATCATAAACTCCCTGCCATGCTACTTTTCCTCCTAGAATTTCCTTGGTCAAAACTAGAGACAAAGGAAAAGAGATGCAAAGGAAAACAGAACTAGCACACTGTGACCCAAATTTTTCTAGTACATTGTATCTTTTAATGCCTCTCTCAATGTCTCCCAACATTGTGCAAGTCTTACCACTTCCGATCTACGTATTCGCGTTACACATTAGGGGGTGAAACAAGATAAAATAGAACTAGAACAGTAAACTGCAAATAAGTGAAATCTTGGTGTGAAGTGATGTAAAAGTAAAAAATCTCACATTGTTGTGCCCTATGACACCCACTAGACCCCCTGGACACCCCCTAGACCCCCCCTGGACACCCCCTAGACCCCCCTGGACACCTTCCACTGGACACCCCCACCCTTGGACACCTTCCACTAGACACCCCCTGCCCCCTGCTAGTTCCCCCTGCCACTCCCTGCTTGCCCCTACCAGCCAGCCCCCCTACCACCCCTTCCACCCCCTGCTTGTCCCCCTGCCTTTCCCCCCCTGCCCCATGCTAGTCCCCCCCTGCCACCCCCCTGCCAGCCCCCCTGCCCCCTGCCCCCTGCTAGTTCCCCCCTGCCACCCCTGCTTGCCCCCCTACCAGCCATCCCCCCTGCCACCCCCCTGCTTGTCCCCCTACCTTTCCCCCCTGCCCCATTCTAGTCCCCCCTGCCACCCCCTGCTAGCCCCCCCCCCCCCCTTTCCCCTACCCCCTGCTAGTTCCCCCCCTACCACCCCCTTCTTGCCCCCCTGCCAGCCACCCCCCTACCCCCTGCCAGTCCCCCCTGCCACCCCTGCCAGTCCCCCCTGCTAGTCCCCCTGCCAGCCCCCCCTTCCCTCTGAATTTGAAGTTGAATTTTATAGAACTATAAGAACAAGATGAAATAAAGTAAAATAAATATAACATACACTATTATTTAACATGCTTTAGTCCCATGGGGACCTACATGCATTAAAATAAAAAAAACCTAACTCACACATTTTTTATTATGGTCAAAGAAAACAAAAACCCTACAACTGTAAACTAGAAATAATCAAAATATGAGGTATAATAACATAAGTATACAAGACTCACAGGCTTCAAAATAAATAAAACAAAAATGAAAATCACAGTACTAGAGTGGGTAGTAGTCCAACATTCCCATTCTCTTCATGCTGAAAGCTTGATGCACGATGCACCAGGATCCAAAAGCTCATATTCTCATTTCTGCACTTGTGGAACTATCACCAAGAAGGGTCTTCACTTCTTCCTTGAAGGAAGGACGCCATATCCACTATAAAACAAGAAATGATATGAGTTCAAGGAGAGATAGGTATAGAAAGAGCTCTGATGAAGCAAAGAAGCAATGGAGATCAATGTTTTCACCAGAGGAAACCTATAGAAATATCTTAGAGGATGAGAAATACAAATGATCATGATTTTGAAGATACTTGGGTCATAGGGGTTATCACTACCCTTACACTACAGTACCTCAAAATAGAACAACCAATCTAGTGAGGCCACAAATCCACATGAAACAAACCCCCCCTGCACCCCCCATGCCCCCCATAGTCCCCCATGCCCCCCCTGTACCCCACTGGACAACCCCCATGCCCCAACTGGACAGCCCCACTGGACAGCCCCACTGGACACCCCCTGCACCCCCAGGACAGCCCTCCCCACCCTGCTGGACACCCCCCCTGCTTGGACAGCCCCTCCCCCTGCTGGACACCCCTCCCCCTGCTGGACACCCTTTCCCCCTGCCCCCTGCCCCCTGCACCCCACTGGATAGCCCCCATGCCCCAACTGGACTTCCCCACTGGACACCCCCTGCACCCCCTGGACACCCCTCCCCCCTGCTGGACACCCCCCCTGACGGACACCCCTCCCCCTGCCCCTTTCTACACCCCCTGGAATGTGTTTCTATTGATATAAATGATTATCTTATTGAGGAATGTTTTGTATTAGTAAACATACCAAAGTACAATGAGCATTGTAGGATGATAGGTCATGCCACTGAAAAGTGCAGAATGGTAAAGAAATTCTGCAATCCATCCTCTATTAATACTTCGTTGAAAGATGCTCTGAAAGGGAAAAATATTAATACCAAACACTATGTTAGAAAAAAATACAAAGAAGGTTAAAAAGAGGTCACCTGGTATAACAATTCTGCTACTAGTAAATTTTAGGAAGACATAGTAGAGGAATAAGAATCCCAAGGATGTGTTCATACTGAAACTGGTAAAGCACAATTCTGCTGGATATATTCTATAAGCAGATCATCAAATCGTACTCCCAAATTGAGCACCTTATCAAAGAGGGTTCTCTACCGCAACTAGAATTAAGATGAAACATCCTATCAACATGGGCTACCAACAACCAACATACATGAATCAAGAAATAGAAAATAGAGAGTTCCCAACATTTTTTACACAACCAGAACATGTCTAGGAGCATCATTACAGACCTCACCCTATTGGTTACACATGACATATACTAATAGGTCCGCCACATTTTACACTACCTACTGTTACACCTATTCATGCTCATTCTCAGCTAGACATTCCTCATAGACAACCCCTCTCCCTCTGCTGGACAGCCCCTCCTCCTGCCTGGACACCCCTCCCCACTGCTGGACAGCCCTCCCCCCCTGATGGACAGCCCCTCCCCCTGCCTGGACACCCCTCCCCCTGCTGGATAGCCCTCCCCCCATGCTGGACAGCCCTCCCCCCTACGGGACAGCCCTCCCCCCGCTGGACAGCCCCTCCCCCTGCCGGACACCCCTCCCCCCTGCAGGACACCCCTCCCCCCTACCGGGCACCCCGCCCCCCTGAATGGAAATATTTCAATAACAAGTAGAAATAAATTAAATGTATACAAATTAAACAGAGATATAAATGAGAGAAATAAGTAATAAAACCTGAATTAAAAATTTTGGATTCAGTAATTTAAAAAAAGAAAAGGCCATAGTAAGATAAAGAGGCTCTGCTAGTCCCCCTTCCCCCTGCCAGTCCCCCCTTCCAGTCCCCCCCTGAACCCTTCCAGACACCCTGCCAGTCCCCTGCTAGTCCCCCTACACCCTGGACACCACCGTGACCGCGGCGTGACCGCGGTGTGACCGTAGCGTGACCACAACGTGTTGGCCCGGTCCAGCGACATCCACAGGGAAACATCTTCCACTTAGTTTCAAATAGGATGATATGGATGGCATGGGAGGATGTTTTCTCAAAAGATTTAAAGAAATGAATTCTAATCTGTGATGACTAGAGGATTGGATGACCCCTGATATACCTAATTCGGTGAGGTTTGGAGATATAGAAATGTGTAGGAATACCTAGAAGAATAAAATATGCCAGACAATTCCAAACCAATGTTTTCAGTTGAATTGAGCCTTTGTACCACCTGCTATGTACGTTTTTTGGAAAGATGGATGAGAGGAAGCGCTGAGAGGAGATATAGTTTAGGAATGATTAAATACGGGAAATTATAGACCTAACCATTCAATGTTTCTCTAAGGAGGAGGAATCGGCACAGGGTGTCGTCCTGGAGCAAGGCCAAATCACGGCGTGACCGCGGCGTGACGGTGGCTTGACCGCGGCGTGACAGCGGCGTGACCGCGGCGTGACCGCGGCGTGACCGCGGCGTGACCGCGGCGTGACCGCGGCGTGACCGCGGCCTGACCGCGGCCTTACCGCGGCCTGACCACGGCGTGACCGCGGCGTGACCGCGGCGTGACCGCGGCGTGACTGCAGCATGACCACAACGTGTTGGCCCGGTCCAGCAACATCCGCGGGGTAACATCTTCCACTTAGTTTCAAAAAGGATGATATGGGTATGTGTAGACTACCAGTCCCCTCCCCCATGTTTGGACACCCCCCTGTCTGGACACCCCCCCCCCCCCTATCTGGACACCCCCCCCTGTCTGGACACACCTCCCCCCTGTCTGGACACCCCCCCTTTTCTGGACACCACCCTGTCTGGACACCCCCCATGTCTGGACACACCTCCCCCCTGTCTGGACACCCTCCCTGTCTGGACACCCCCCTCCATGTCTGGACACCCCCCCTGTCTGGACACCCTCCCTGTCTGGACACCCCCCCCCCCGCACCCACCCCCTCAACTTGGAAGTGATCATCCTCATCCAATGAGTGCTACATGAGATGAGGGATTTATGGAAGGAATTTCATCTAAAACATCCAAAGCAGACATTGAATTTCCATCACAACAGACTGATCCGGTTTAGACGACATGTGCAGAGGATGAGGATGATCTGGTTCGGACAACATGTGAAGAGGATGAGGAAAAAGAAGAATTACCGAACAAATATTATGTGATACATGTAAAATAAAATATGAAAAACAATTACAAACCAAGGTTTTCAGTTGAATTGATCCTTTGTACCACCTTCTATGCACGTTTTGTGGAAATATGGATGAGAGGCAGTGCTGAGAGGAGATATAGTTTAAGAATGAGGAAATATGAAAAATTATAGAGTTAACCATTCAATGTTTCTCTAAGGAGGAGTAACCACTGCAGGGTGTCGTCTTGGAGCAGGGACAAATCACGGCGTGACCGAGGCATGACCGCGGCGTGACCGCGGAGTGACCGCGGCGTGACCGTGGCTTGACCGCGGCGTGATCGTGGCATGACCGCGACGTGACCACGGCGTGACCACGGCATGACTACAACGTATTGTCCTGGTCCAGTGACATCCGTGGGGAAACATCTTCCACTTAGTTTCAAATAGGATGATATGGGTATGTGTAGACTAACAGTCCCCTACCCCATGTCTGGACACCCCCCACCCTGTCTGGACACACCTCCCACCTGTCTGGACACCCCCCCTTGTCTGGACACCACCCTGTCTGGACACCCCCCCCCCCCCCTGTCTGGACACACCTCCCCCCTGTCTAGACACCCTCCCTGTCTGGAAACCCCCCCTCCCTGTCTGGACACCCCCCCCCCCCCCCCGCACCCAACCCCAACCTGGAAATCCCCCCTTTCACCGCACCTGCACCCTCCCCATGCCCCGCAACATCCCCCCCCCCAGACAACCCTCCCCACCTGCACCCCCTGCCCCGCAGCACCCCCTGCCTGGACAGCCCCCCCCCAACTCCTGGACACCTCCCCATTGCCTGGACACCTCCCCCCTACCTGGACACCTCCCCCTGGACACACATGATCTATGAAAAATAGAAACAAGAATTAAACAAAGGCATTACACATCAATTCAGGATTACAATATTCTCATAGCAACAAAAATGAAATTCTGTATAGAAACGATTCAATTACATAGAATAAAATCATGAGAATAAAATACCATATTCAAGATATACATGCCCAGGGGATATGGATTCCTATATCAAGAACCAAACTAGTAAGTATGAATAGATTCTAGTAGCAGCCATGATTAAAAATAGCACAAGATAACACATAACATTCTAAGTGCAGGAAAACCAAATTTGATATATCAAATGAACAAAGTGTACCACTCTTTGCTTGTATGCATGGTACTGTTCCACTAAATCATCAATAACTTCCTGATTGAGACCCTGCAGGAAAACACAGACATTACCAGTAGCTAAGGTAGAGATTGCCATTGAAAACTCAAAAAGCTTTTACAGGTGAATAATTCATCGATTTCCAACTCCATAACTTTTTATCAGAAATGCAATCACACCTTCCCCCCACTGGACACCCCTGGACACCACCCACTGGACACATATGGACACCACCACCTGGACCCCCACTGGACACCCTTAGACACCACACCTGGACACCACCTGGACCCCCTAAACCCCGGGACACCCCCGGGACACCACCCCTGGACCCCCTCCCCCTGCTGGACAGCCCCCCTCCCCCTTCTGGACACCCCCCCTATGGCGTGACTGCGGCGTGACCGCGGCGTGACCGCGGCGTGACCGTGGCGTGACCGCAGAGTGACTGAGGCGTGACAGCGGCGTGACCACAGCGTGACCGCGGTGTGACCGAGGTGTGACCGCGGCGTGACCACGGCATGACGGCGGCGTGACCGCGGCGTGACCGCGAAGTGACCGCGGCGTGACCGCAGCGTGACCGCAGCGTGTTGGCCCGATCCAGCAACATCCGCGGGGCAACATCTTCAGACCAGGAGCGAAGGGAGCGGGAGGAGGCTGGAATTAATCCTTTGGTCTAGAAATTGACTTCTACTAACTATTAATTTTGGAATTTCCCTCTAGAAATGAAATGTATATCCAATTTTCAAGGATATACTTGTTGTAATTCTCCCTACGATCTATGGAAACTCCATTCACGGTCAGATATGGGGTTTCCAATGAAATAAGACATGGTAATTGCGATAATTAGTTGAGAGAAGATAACCACACCCAGGAATAGAGAAATGGGTTCTAACGAACCAAAATTGTTTCCAGCACAAACATAAGGGGAGGGGGGGGGGGGGGTTATCTACTCATGATTAAAATTATAAGAAACATACTAAAAATTATAATAGATTTCATTAAAATATAAAATAAAAGAATCAAAAGCACCATGAAAATTTGGAGAAAAGTTCTCCAAAACTATTCTCTCACAAAAAAACACAGTTCCAAGCCCCCCCACCACTTCTACTCTCCCCCCCCTGCCTGGACATCCCTCCCCCTTCTAGTGACACCCTTGCCTGGACACCCATGCCCCCTACTGGACACCCCTCCCCCTACTGGACACCCTCCCCCCTGCTGGACACCCCTTCCCCCTGCTGGACACCCCCCCTGCCTGGACACCCCTCCCCCCTGCCTGGACACCCCTCCCACCTACTGGACAACCCTCCCTGCCTGGACACCCCGGCCCCCTGCTGGACACCCGTCCCCCCTATTGGACACCCCTCCCCCCTGCTGGACACCCCTCCCCCCTGCTGGAAACCTCTCCCCCCTGCTGGACACCCCCTATCTAGACACCCCCAACTAGACACTCCCTATCAAGACACCCCCCTGCTGGACACCCCTGGACAGACCCCCCAGACCCCCCAAGACCTGGAAACCCCACCCCTTGCACCCCCCGGGACCCCCTTACAGTCCCCTCCCCCCTGCCAGCCACCCCTACTAGTCCCCTACCCCTACTAGTTCCCCCCCTCCCCTACCAGTTCCCTCTCCCCCAATGCCAGTCCTGCCCCCCCCCCCCACCAAAACATGGACATTAAAGTACTTTCATGAGGAGAATTTCACTTACATATTGATTCTCACACCGATCATTAATGAAGTTATCTTAGATTTAGTTATTAGTGAATCAATAATAAACTCTAAAAGTTAATAAGTTTAGATCTAGTCAGTCCAGAAGTTTACCCCTAATGTTGTGATTGATTTTATTTGTGGATATGTAATGGATTGTGAACAATCCAAAAAGGGGCATATTTTTAGTAATGATCACCTTTATCCATTTCCGAGTTGTGTTTTTTGAATAGTATGTTAGAGAGGTCTCAAAAGAAGAAACAATTCCATTAGAAAGGAATGAATGGGCTTTGGAAATGTTTTCCCAGCTTTGTATACCACAGAGAAGTTTCATTGTGATGACAATGGTCACTCCACAACCTTACCACGGTACATGAGCCTATCTATAGTGGAAGGCCAAGGGGAAACCACTTTTTTGATAGGATACCACAAGTTTTATCTTGGTAGACTGTTATTCCATGAATTGGGAATACATGATTCAAAAAAAAAGAAAAATTCCCTACTCCGTAAGGTTAACTGAATTTTCCTAAGGGATACTAAATTTTTTAAGCAGTTTATACACTATGGAATGTTTTGAAGGATTGCATCAAGCTGTGAGGATAATTATCGTGTCATGAAGGGATTATTGCTAGAATTCAGTGTCACTCACAACAGGAAGCAATATCATGAGATGAGGGTGTTACACCATGAATACTTGATATAAAGAATGATGATTTTGAGGGATCCTGAACCCACACTATGAAGTCACATGTGATGCCATGAATCAAGGTTGATGAAGATTTAATAGTACTATCATTTAGAATGTGCCTACACTTTGAAGTTAGTGATGCACCGTGATGGGTATTAAAGGGATTATAGGTCATGTTGTTGTCTATCTAACATGCTGTGAAGTAGGATATTGAAAAATTATAGTGTTTCTATCCATGTACACATCACACCATGCAGGAAGAAATAATTACCAGAGAAAGACTTCGAGTCACTATAGATTAAAGGATCCTCCCAGATTTTGTAGGGAGATAAAAATAAGATATTAACTAGATTTCATGAATCTGTTTGATATCTCAGGATTAAAAATAATATGTGTTTAGTACTTTTTTATGTGTTATTAAATCTTAATTTGGACTGAATTTAAGCTTATAAATCATTTCTATTGTGGGTTGTATTGTGGAGGTAGTCTACATTCAAAACCTAGGATCCTTTTTGGTTTAATTTTGGTTCACAAAATCCATAACTGAAAACAGATAATGATGAAAAAAATAAAACATCATTCCAATAAACAGGAAACATGTTTCGACCAATGGTCCTAGTTGAGCCTCAACCAAAAAAATTTAATATGGGCTGGATTTTGAGTTTTTAACCAACAAAAGTATATATGGGCTGGGTTATGGGTTTTTAAAATATAAATAAATAAACAGGATGGCCCTAGAGTACACATTTAGTCCCATGTTGGTGGGTTGTCTATCTATTTCTAGTCATAGAGTAGGTTCCCTTTAATGCAACCAGCTTCTTTTATAGGCAAATCAAACAATGTTAATTTAGAAATGTTTCTCGACAGTTCGTAAAAATTAAAGCATACAACAGGGAGAACCATATGCATAATATACATAGAATGCAAAGGATAAATGAAAAATAAGTTAAAACTGGTTAAGAAAAAAGGAATAAAAAGGGAGCATAATTGACAGAATGATTCATCTTTTTACTTGCAGGATCCATGGAAAACACTTTTGAATGGATCCATGACAGTAGTTCCAAGTACAAATCCAGCTCCATGTGCTGCTGAGCTGATGGCACCTCCCATTGTTAAATATTTAATAGTATTCCAATCAAGAAAAAAAATACCTGATCTAATATGAAATAAATTTTATTAGGCATGAAATTATTAATAAATTCAACTTTTATTACATTAGTGTCGTAAGAAATACATTTAAAAACAAAGGCTCATCCCTAATTAATTGCAAACATAATTCAACACAAATCCACTTCATCAAACCTGGAACTAACAACTTGAGTTCCAAAAAGTCAAAATTTTCCCAATTCGCACAAATATGATGACTAATCCATAACTAGAGTTTGGGGAAATGATAAAGACTACATTATTCAGAAATATTTTATAGTAGTTGTATATAGAAAAACAAGAGATTGGGAATGAAGCCTCGAGTGGAATCTAAAGATCAATCTAAAGATCATACTGATTCATAAACTCATTTAAATAGTATGCACAATGATTTCCAACAAAACATGGGAAAAGAAAATGTGTCAAGTAGATTTTTGAAAAAGTAATTAATTTCAATGGTCAAAACCCTTCACCAAGTACACAATGGACTACATCAGTGGTTAATTTTAAATAGCAAGATCACAAATTTTAAATAAGATTCATTGTGTAAGGGGAGTGGAATCAGAGAGAACAGAAGCCTTGGGGATTGTTGTCGTGTTTGAATCGTGGATTCCGGCTACTGAAAATTTTCATCATGTCATCAATGAATTATTGTGAGGATGATGGAAACAATTACAATCGAGAGCATACCGCCCAAGCATCCGAGAGGAGGGCCTGGTGAGGAGGAGGGTGTAGCGAGGAGGGCGCGGCGAGGAGGGCATGGTGAGGAGGGCACGACGAGGAGGAGGCGTCCGGGAGGAGGACTGGTGAGGAGGGCACGACTAGGAGGCGTCGAGGAGGAGGAGGGCGCAGCGAGGAGGCATCGGGGAGGAGAAGGGTCGCGAGGGCAGGAGGAGCCTGATGGAGATTGGGAAAAAATGGGGTGAGTGATATAGCCACAGATAAGATTTTTATCCGTAGTAATATAAAATCTATATCCACGGATCTATAAATCTGTGGCTATAGGTCTATGGCTATAGCCCAGATTTGTAGTAGTGAAATTAGTATATCATTCATAATATAGATTCTCTCTATCATATTTTAAAATAGGGCTTCAACATCAGTTTTAATCCATTGAATAACTTCTTGAGCCTCATCAATCACTCATTTAATCTCATTCAACTTCCCATCTTTAGTCTTCTAAACTTGGAGAAGCACTTATATGGAAACCACAATGGCTCTAGATCCTTATTTTTGGGAATCTCCTAATGAATGGTGATGTTTTTCTAGTTCCCCATGATCATCATTCAATTCATGCTGATGGTGCTCTACTTGAATGAAATAATCCTTGATTTGCAGTTTAAATCCCACAAACATTGTGTTATAGTTTTCATCCATTTAGGATAATGTATCCAATAATTCATCAACATTGGCAAATAGTATTGACTTTAAGATATCTTTTATGTTCTTATGTTCTTTCTCATGTGGGTTAATGTTTCATGTCACAGTTGTATAGATTGGATGGTAATCAAATTCTACGAATCCCAACCTTGAAAACAAAACAAGAAGTTAGTCAAAATGTGAAGGAAATTATTCCATAAGGTTATTATAAATTATATTTCAAATGATCCTATATATCTTACCACGTATAAAGAAATGATAATCTTTTAGCTCTAAATCCGAATTAGAGCCACTGTCATGGGGTGGGATGTACTATGGAATCAATGAACTCAAGGATGTTACTTTCCCTATTTCCTCCAGGAAGGAATCCACATAAACATCTATTGTTGGTCAAACTGATATAGAAGCTCCACACTCAGACCCAGCCATAGATACTGACAATCCAGAATGATTAATTTCAACAATTTATTATCCTCATAAAATAACTATAATGAAATATGATCAAGTCATTCAGTGGTATTATCCATACAATTTATTTGCAATTTGAGTAGTTTCCTCCCCAACACTCTCTACTCCTGTAGTCTGAACTGGTAATTCCTGTGGAGGAAACTCTGCTAAGCTTTCTTAGCTGTCATGACCAGACTTTCTGTAGAACTTACCATATCACGATTTTCATCTAATATCTCTATGTTATCATGGGTAAGGTGGATTTGAATGTGTTTCCCTTGAAGGTCCTTTATAATTTTCTATGCGGACAAAGATGCATGATTTCAATTCAGATGTAAAATATCTAATAAAATAAGAACAACTACATATAGAGAAATAATGAAATAAAAAACTCACATACATTCAGTTCCATATTATTGTTCTCAAACCACTTGATGGAAACTAGAATATAAATCTCTTTATTAAAAGAATCCATTATTTCACAGTTTATGTATTTGTATTTCATAGAAACCTCCCTATTTAGGATATTCATGACATGTTTAGAAGGACCCTTAATATCTCCAATAATATTCCTCTCTTTTATCTTATCATCCTGTACAATATTTCCAGTCTATGAGGAATCTTGGCCATCATTGAATCCTTCCTCAGACTACCAAGGATCCTCATTTCCCCCTTCTAGAGCAACAAGATGATCAATGTGGACTATCAAAAGGTCCTTTTGTGAAGGAAAAAAAATATGAAATATTATGGGAAGAGGAAAGTTATAAAAAATATATAACTCTAAAAATATGTGAATTTGACATTACCATGACCCTCTTCCCTCTATGAATAAGTAAGAGAAGACATAGTCAGATCCCTTGACACTTTATCTATCAAGGTGACATTTTAAATAGATTGAATTTGTACCTCCTCTGGATTATCATTTACTATCTTTGAAGGACCAAAACTGTATCACTTAAGAGTGTATAGTGATTCAGATTCTACAAAAGACAATCACATTTAGAAAAGTATGCGAAAAAAATTGTAATATTGGAAGATGTTAAAATTACTCATTGCGACACACTTGTAGGACCAACTGTATTTCCATATTTACCATTCCTTCTTATGAGGGATATGTTCCTATATTAATAATCCTAGAAATAGAGTCCTAATTTATTGAACATGGAATTATCCTCACTATTAACTCCATCATTGTTCTCCCACTCGGAGAATGTTCTGGGGACCTGAGGGCCTCATCCACTATCCCAATAGGGGTGCTTGTAGTCTTGTACATTGGTGACCCATGCACCTCTACTGCCTCTCTTCCTTCTATTCTAAGACGAAAAATGAAAATCCCCTCAAGATTAATTATGTAGAGTTAAAAATATATGAAAAGAAAAGGAGAAAAGAGAAATACATCAGTATCATTAATATAAATGTCTCATTTCTCTTATGGGTGAACAATTTCCCCTTCAAGTCCTCTTTGGTATATCGTGTCAAATATTATCTTCAAGGATGGTATTTAATCAGTAGTCACATATATGAAATCGTTTAGGTATTTGATATACTCTATTACCTTAGGAAAATTTCTATCAGGATGGAAATCAGAGGGTGTTCCAATATCACCAATCTCCAGGATTTGAAGGCTGGACTAGAGAAACTAATGTGAATCTCTAAAATCTTAAATCATTCTTTCACAAAATTAGATTACTATGGAATACAAATTATCGAGATTTTATTCACATGGATGTGGAAAAAATTAAATAACCTCTGAATTTGAGGCCTCTTTAAGGCTTCTCTCAATTTTAGAAGAATGAGTGGACGAGACAGTAAACTCCTCCCAATAATAGAGACTAGAATTCCTTAGCACCAGAGGTGTTATCTCCTTCACCCCAGCCCATCGGTTGATCTTTGTGTGAGAACATTTTGAAGGATCTGAAACCTCCTAATCATCTTTGATTTTAAAATTCATGCTTCACATTCCAATGTCATTTTTATCTTTTACCCAATTTTTTCTATCTATTAAGACCCCTTAAGGGTATGATGAATCCTAGGGCATGGAATATATGACATCCAATCTGATTTTTTCCATTTATGGAGGTAGCATGATTAAATTTTTTTATACCTCTATAGTCATCATATTCCATAATTATTATATAACCATTGGATTCGTCTCATGAAAAACGTGATTTGAAGGAAAAGTTATTGATTGTTGGATAAACTTTCATTGATGAGAAAATTGATAAGGAGCATAAGAGTCATAGATAATCTCACTATCATTACAGGATACCAATACGCTATTAATAAATTCAGTCATGTATTCCCATAGATCGTAGTTATTTTCCTTACCGTAATGTAAAAATGTTACGGTTGGTGGATTACCATATGAAAATAGACTAAAGTATCCGAATACATTCAGTGCCTTCAATAACTCATCAGGCTTCCAGTTTAAGGGTTGAATCCCAACGACTTTATAAAAAAATTGGCGATATCAACCATCATGGATATTAACTAAATTAATCACTAAATATGACCTAAAATGTGATTCAATCCAACCCCATAACACCAGGAATAGACCTGCAATTCTAAACGGGGCCTTCCCATTATATACATGCAATAATCAGCAATAGATACTTTCTAAAATAAAGGTAAAAATATATGTGCTTTCCATCATCTGATCTAGATGTGATAACAAAATCCATAGCATCACGCTGCCACTGGACTAATGGACTGGAAGCATGTAAATTCATATCCATAGGGCAAGGAATCCAGCTAGTAAAACCATTGAATTAATCTTGGTATTAACCATGTAACCCTAATATTTATACTCACCCTTCTTAAATATAGGCCAAAACATGCATGAATGACCCTAATTACCTACAGTGGGACAAGCTACAGGGCATCTTCAAGTAGAACCACTCTCTTTTACTAGTTCTATGAAATCCCCAATCAACATTTCTATATGGACGTCAGCCCTGGGATAAAGATTTTTTTTCCAACTTCATTGCTATTTTGAATATCTCATGGGCTAAAGATGGATTCCTATTACAATAATCACACATGGTATTTGGAGGGATAAATTAAACATACATTTTCCCCATAAGAGGACCCCAATGATTTATTTTACATCCCATAATCAAATGCCAACATCACTCTGCATCATGTGAAAAGCATTTATTGGCGGACTCCAAGGGCTCATTAATTTTGGAATGATATCAAGATTCATGTAAACATTGTTCAGTATTACCCAAGCATAATCATAAGAAATAACATCCTCAAGATATATTTTTTAACTCTGCACATGTTTACTGCCCCCATAACCCCCACATCCACTCAGGCCAGACTACCCCTCTTGAGCGGAAGTCACAGTCTTTTTTCCAACTGTGATATTGATATGTTTTAGAAGAACAGAAGGTCAAATAATTACAATGCTTTATTGGATTTGTTATATGGGACATCATATCAGGAGTTCATCCATTTTGATTTAAAATGTATCCAAATGATATAATACATTTTCTTAATGGTAATACTCTTTGTAGAAATATTGGCAAAATTATAGTTGACAAGTTTCAAGAACCAAATGTTGATGACTTGATTCATAAATATTGTAATATAAGAGTCTCTTAGAAGACCATGCCCATATTGAGTTAGGTAGTCTCATTGTTGATACCGATGCTGATATAGAATCAAACAAATCGATAAATCAAGAATGGTAGTGTCAACAGTTTCATAAAATTATAGTGAAAATCATTCATCATCTGAATTTTATGCATAATTGCTTCTTCAATTGTAGTGAGGAATGTCATCATTTGAAAAACAGAAAGAAGGCACCAATTCTCTTATTAAGTTAAATTATTGACATATTAATATTAAATTTTAAATTAAGGAGAAACAAATATGGAAAAGGAAAGTCTCTACACAAGACCTTCGATAAGGCCCATTCATATGGTTCCCTACACGGGTCCCTTGATGGGGGGGTTATACTCATCCCTTTAAACCATGGTGATTACACACCACCCCTTCGCTCAAGTGGATATACCTTGAAGAAAACCACATAGATACCTTCAAGTAATAAAATTGAAATAGATCTAGATAAATGATCTACATGGTGAGAGTGAAAAATTAGAAACATCCAAAGTGAAGAAAGTAGCAGGGATAAGTTGTGGAATTTATTAACACCACCTACTTATGAAGCTTTCATACACTACTTTTTTTCACTTCCAGCCTATTCCCAAACCCTATTTGGTAATATTAAATGGGAATCATATGTAGAGAACAATCATGATCTAGAATTTTATCCTTCAAAATCTTTTACTCATTTCCTTTTACTATTGTATTAGACCCTCCTCTCTTGTCTAGATCAAATCCCGAGGGGGAGATTTTGTTGAAACACTTTTGTATTTAAAAATAATGAAGGAAAAATTGTTCTGAAGAGCATGCTGAGAATTTCAAAATTCCACGGAACCTTAAGAAGAGCTTTCATTTTTGTCCAAATGGAACTACGTACCAATATACCAAAAAAGTCTACAGGGCACAACCCCCTATATTGTACCACAATGTCGAGCACCTGTGTAGAGGGAGTACATGGAATAATTATTCCTCTACCCATATACAAAAGACCTATGATGTATACATATGTAATAGACCTATGATAACAAACTCCTTAGAATAGGGTCTCATGAATTCCTATAAATAGTTCCTTTTCCCTCTTCTTTTGTCCAACTATTAATTCAAAAGAACCCCCAGAGCTCTCATCGCACTACATTGTCGCCCATGTCCCCAAAATCTTTTAGGTAGCTCTATAAAACCTAAGAGAAGAGAAAATAAAATGGTATAAGAAATATAAAAGTAATTAATGTTCTAAATATAAGAAACAATTTAAAATGATACCCATGGTTCTTAGGATAATGCCTCTGCAAAGTATTGTTTCCCGGGTAGTCCATTTCTCGAAGCATATCTAGCGTGTGCAGACCTATTCCCCATTCTCGAAAAACATTTACTACCACATAGGCCCTACATGGAACACCTTCCCGGAATACCAATGACATGTACCTATGAAAAGGACCTACATGATCCATCCCTTCAACCCTCTTCTAATCGAGTCAAGGTTAGGCCTCTCTTTCCTTTGTTCCCTTTTATTAAAGGGACCAAGTTGAACCCTACACCAAGAACTCCTGATTTATGAATCCTTTCTAAAAGGAACATAGACGTGTCTTCCATTTAAATTTTTTTTATATGGTCAGAGGTTTCTTTCACTATCATTGGCAGGGGGTTAGTATCCTCGTGAAATATGTGGATTTGTATTTCCACGTTAATGTGGACCCTTACCCCATGAACAGTGTCGAGGAGTTCCTTTTCTCAGGTCCCCGGGATATGACCATGTCTGTCCCTTATTGTTTCTATGACCTAGTATAAGGACTCGATCTTAAACATTACATAATCATGAAATACGTTAATAATTCACATTGAGGATCTTTTCAAGTTTAGATCATTAGAGAATTAGGTCATTACTTAGACATAACTTGTTTATTATTACAAAATAGACACTTCTACTCGCTATCCATTTACACTCATAATACAAAATCATTTAAAAAAGAACATGGTTTTGTTTCATGATTAAACATAAAAAGGTATCCTTGATCCCATCCTTGACTCTATTCATCGTTAAATCATATGAAAAGAATTTTCAAACCTGGGATGTGGAAAAAAAATATCATTAAGGGATACACAAATAATGAAAACTGTTAGTTTTCAAAAAAATTATAAACTATTAATAGTTTATCTTCAAATAATACTTTTCACCTTAATAAAGTAGAAAAAACAATTCGCTGAATATAAAATCATTTCTTACCATTCTATTGTAACCAAAATATTGTCATCAAACACATAGAAAGTAGCATATAACATATAAATGTAACTTGGGACATAAACATACTTAAATGGAATAACCATATGGTCGACTTCCATAAATAATTATTACGAATGAAATAGCCATACAACCGACTTCTATAACCAATGCATTGAGGGTTATAACATAACCACCCATCATTGGTTTATCACAGAACCACCCATAATTTGTTTTATCATGTAACCACCCGTCAAATGTCCTAGTACCATTATATAATCATCACACATAAAAGATTGAAAATATCAACATTTAAATCTTAAAATTTCATTTTCAGTCACAATAAATAATTTCAAGATATTTAAATATTAAATAAACATTAAAAACAATTTTAAATAACAAAATATTTAAAAAGGGTATATGGTATATATTTTCCATTTAAAAGCACCATAGCCTGTTAAGGAAGCCAAGTATCAAATAATTCTTGCGGCAACGGAATGGTCATTGTCACCACATAAATTAAAAAAAATCTTTTTTCAATTAGTAAATGACTCTGCAGAAAAAATAATCCCTTTAAATGAAAGTAAAATTAAAAGTTGTTTATTATACACCATGTAAAATAAGGAGTTGTATATTATCAAAACATACTCCAATGAAATGAGATTGAGACAATTTCCCTTACCTTGAGTCAGACTTGTCTTGTATGTTTGTTTTTATTCCTGAATAATAAACATATGTTAATTTATAATTTATTCAGAACCTTTTTTTAGTTTATTATTCATTTTTATCAGTTATTACCTTTCTATAACAATTAGTTAATTATTTGAGTTCATATTAGACATTTTGTCGATATTCAGAAGTTGAGACAAAGATGAACATGTTATTATTACAAATTTACCATGTGTTAAAAATTAAATTATCTACAGAATTATATTCATGATTTAGATATCATATATATCATATATATCCATTATATGTGTATTTAAAATTGTCCATAATATTTGTATATAATAAATGGAATGCACCATTCATGGAGACGGTAAGTCGTACATATATATGAACACTAATTTCAATTATTTTTCATATTCAATGGAATAAAAACTAAATGATAAATAGGTATATTATGCTCCCGGATTAATATATATGTAATATATTTTACATAAGTTCATTAATTACATCCTTTATATGTTTCATATAGAGCATTAACAAGTCATATCACATTGAGAGGGCGGTAGTCCACACTTCCT
Source organism: Viscum album (assembly GCA_963277665.1). NCBI lineage: Eukaryota > Viridiplantae > Streptophyta > Magnoliopsida > Santalales > Viscaceae > Viscum > Viscum album. The sequence continues at coordinate 678,482,424 of OY728139.1, read as the reverse complement.
CAAATGAAATTACCGTATATATAGAACATGAAATGAATAATGGTTTGTTCTAAATGATAACTAAATAAGAATAGATATAAAATAAAAATCATATAAAAATCATTTATAATTATAGTTCCATCATAAATATCACTATAAGAGGTGGTAGGAGAATATTGAACAATCATCATTTCATGAGGAAATCGGTCTCCATTCATAGAAACAGTATGTTCTATACCCATTAGATGGAGGTGTGTGTAAGTTTAGTTAGAATAATTATCATAACAAAAACCTACTAAATTTATGATATTTTTTTTGTTATATAAACAATTAATAAGAAGATCATAGGGAGTGGATAAGTAAAAATAATGAAAATGAATTTGAGAGAAGACATTACCTCAAATAAGGTAACATATTTTTATTTGAGCCAAAGGGATTTTAAGAATTGAATTATTTCTAATGAAATGATTCTAGGATGAATGTATGATTTTTGGGAGATTATTTGAGCATTTTCAGGATGATCCAAGGCGGTTGAGCGGTGTGAGTAAGGGTTAGAGGTGGAGTGCCTTAATAAGAGGGAGGAGGGACACTTTAGCAATGTCTTGAAAGATAAATTTATTATTAACTGAATTTCTTGTTAAGAAGGTCCCCAACTCATTTAATTCTAATATTAGGTGAGTATTGTTCGAAATAAACTCATCCAATAGTTTTGAGACTAGTTTTGGTTTCAAATATAACAATATAATTTATCATTATCCCTTAGTTAACTTATTTGACTCCTACCTTGTATTCTTATATATTCATACAATATGGTTAATATATATACAATAAAATGCCAATATAACCTCAAGTTATTTATTAATAACAATTTAAACCTTATATAAGTCATTTTGAACAATATTATATTTTTTGGACTATGATATCATCTTACAAAATTGTATTTGTCTTACAAACTCATTTATATAAATTTATATAATATCCATATCATGACTTTTAAAAAATAAATTTCAACTTTATTATTTAGAAAAAACTTCATTAATTAAAATATAACAATTCATAGTAATCCCTAAAATTAGGTTGTGACCTAAAAAGTTTCAAAATAGATTTATTTTAATTTTTATATCATCATTTATTTAAAAAAAAACATTAACAATGTAATCACAACATCATCATTGTGTATTAAATAAATTTATTTATTTTATATCAAAAAATTATAAATAAAATACCATGATGTAGGAAATAATATTATATTTATAATGACAATTTTTATTCAAATATATCACTTATATAAGCCCATATAAAAATTGATTTAGTAAAAGATATATGTTTTTGTTATATTTTTCTTAACATTAAATTAAAAGTAATTAATGTCATTTTCATACACAAGTGGCTCCATGGGGTTCTAAAATCGACCACAGAATGACCATGTTTGTAAATATCTCATAAAATAGGGTTTGGACATGTGTTAAGCTAATTTAATATTATTATAATATTATTTTCTACCCTTATTTACCAGATTTACCTTTTAACCACAGTAAATAAAATATTTACTGAAATAACTATTCATAATGTCTAAAAATAAAAAAACTATTTACACAATCTAGAACTCATAATTCCAAATATTGAATACATTTTTCCAAATTCAAAACACATATATTGATGAAACTAATTTAAAATTAATTCCCATTCTCAAAACAAAAGTGTGTTTTCAAGAAGTAAAAACTATCAAAAGATTGACATGTGTTTATGTCAAATTTAAATCTAAAATTACATACAATGAATTTTTTTTTATTAAATAATAAAAATATATTAAAATTACACTATGAAACCTATTAAAATTAGAAACTAACTATATAAGAAAATTAGGTTAAAAAAATTTGGCATAAAATGCAGTATTTTTCACTATTCATTAAAAAATTAACTTTATCAGAAAAATATCAAAAATATACCCAAATTAAATTTTTATTAGAAAAATATCAAAAGTATTATTATTATTTCGTATAACTCAAAGTTGTGTGCAATGTAATATTTCAATAAAACCCACTATTGCGGGTTGAGTACGCTATCAATCAAAGTAACCTCTTTATCATAAAATTAATATCGTATTCATAAATATTAATAGATATTAAAGTGTATTATTCTATAAATACCATTTCATTAAATCCCTCCCCTTTTGGAAATTGTGTCCTCACAATTTAAAATTTTTTCTCAGAAACTTCATTGAAAGCCCCAAATAGGAAAAAGTGTCAATAAAAATATCACTTTAAAAGAATGAAAGAGAAGTATAATGGTCAAATGAGATATTCCATACTAGGATTCCATGTAAGGAAACATTCATATAGAATAGAGAACTAAGAATCATGTTCTAATGGAGAGTGATAGAAAACATGATAAGTAGAAAGTTAACCACCAAAAAAACTCAAATTTGTGATAGGTTAAATAATATTGTATTCCGCAATAAGAAAAGAAAACGAGTAATGTTTTTTGTTTTAAGTTACCTTTCATAAATTTGTATAATTTATTTTTGATATTGACTAAGAACATATGTAATTATACTTTAATTTTCAATTATAGTTTTATCCTTCAATAAATTTCATCCAAAAACTCATCTTTCCTCCAAACGATGAGTATTCAAAATGACTTAGTCACACCTGAAGTGCTAGAAAAAACTTCAAGATAATAACATGATTAAAAAATATGAAGAATATATTTCCCATATCTTTAGTCATTAACCAACACTAAAATTGTTAGTAAAAATATGATAATCACTAAATGGATAATATTTTATAAAAATAAATACTACTCTTAATCTTCAAAATTGAACAAACAATACCCAAAGCTCAATAATGACCATTCAATAAATAATTGTCCTCAAAATTATTAAAAACAATCCAAACTATTTTTTAAACCCAAAATTCATAACTATTTTATCACACAGTCTTACACAAAAATTTTAACATTTATCTCCAAAGAACATCAGTTACTCTTAAAGTCACATATTTAATAGTAATTATCCGAAAAACATATTCTCTATGATTGGTTAACTATTTCCATAAATAACCCAAATCGCTATAATTCCACCATAAAATCATAGATTACTCCAACGAAAAATTACACCATTTCTCCTCAAATTAAATCCCTTAGTATTCTATTTTCCTTTGGCCTATAGAGTTCCCAAAATAGAGAACATACTCCAAAATAACATTTTTCACTTAATCAATAAATCATTTTCATATAGTAAGTATGTCCATTTGATAAATCATATGTTCCCAAAATTAAAATATTCTTGATCCATAAAATAATTCAACTAAAAATAATAAGTCATACTAACTAGGGACTTCACATAGGCCAGTGGTAGGTGATGTGCCCTTGTATCCCTTCAGTTGTGGGTTTGATCCCCATGTACTTTCTGGACGTGATGTCTTGTCGCCCATCATGCGGGTTTTCCATTTTCTAAAACCATATCGTTATTATAATTTTTCAAAAATAATATAATTTCTAAAAAAATAATGATAACATCTTTTATCCTCAAAGGTTATCTAATGCCTTTCATTTTGCATCCCAAAATGTAATAAACTTTTATCACCTCAAAAAAAAGATCATATGAACCCCTATAGTTATCCATTATGTCCACAGAAAAATGATAATTATTTCTTGAATAACATTTTCACATATCAAACATTATGGTTACACATACTGGTAATATTCTTCCAAAGTAATCCCACCATAAAATGAACCTTAATAATTTGAAGCATTTCATCATCATAAAATCTATCATAACTCTCCAATCCATTATATGTAGACTTCTTACTCATTCAACGTTCTTTATGATAAAATAAACATTATTTTCCTACATTTTTGTAATAATTCATTCCTCCAAACAAAATCATGAATCATTTACTAAGATTCAATAATTTCAAAACATCAGCTAAGAAATAATCCCTACCTTTCATTGGTCATTGTGAGTTTCTTCAGCCTTAATTAGAATTGAATTAGGTGTTGGTAAAAATATATTTTTATGGTCCTTCTTATCCCATTATCAAACCATATTTTTAGGACATCTATTTGTATAATCACCATACACAACACATTTTAAACAACTAATTTATCACTCAGAAAGAACTTTTTTCCCATTTTTGAAGTCAATCAGATGCTTTCTTTTTCAGTGACAGTTTATATATTTATGAACTTCAATAACACATCTAAAACATTTTCCCCTCCCATTGAAACATTTTCCTTCTTATTTATTTCAACATACTTGACACATAGGTTTATGAATATTCTTACCTTTATGATTTTTACCAGAACTTCCATAGCGATTAGTTTCTCCCGTATATGATTCCTTAGATGAAATCACCATGGTTCAATTGATCAATCATACTCCATATAGCTGGTAAATAATAACCACAAGATTTTTCATTGAAACTCACATTTAATTTGTTTGGTAGTTTGGAAAACCACCATAGTTTCCTTAACATCCATTGTTACTTTGGTGCCTGAGAGATCCATCAATTTACTAAAACCAAAAAGGTCAGTTTGAGTATATCAATAAAATCATCATATACGATATTATGAGAAGGGTAAGGACTAATATTTACTTATTCATATTATCTTAAACTCATTAAATTCATTGAAAATAACTATGAATCTTTCTAATATGATAACCATTATGGTCATGTCACTAATGCTTAAATAACACCCTAACCTCTAAAGTTATCTAAAATAACATCTGATACCAACTATAAGGACCCGAACATAAACATTACATAATCTTGAATTAGTTTAAATATTCACAATTAGGATATTTTCATTTTTAGTGCTTTAGATAATTAGGTCATAACTTATACAAAAACCATTATTATTAAAAATATACACTTCTACTCACTATCCATTTCCACTTAGAAAACAAAACCTTTTAAAAAAGAACATGGTTTCGTTTCATGCATAAACATCACAACTTTTCATTGATCCAATAATTGAATATATTAACCATTAAATCATGGAAAAAACATTTCAAAACCAATAATGAGAATAAAAATCTCAGTAAGGGATACCCAAAGAAGAAAAATGATTAGTTTTCAAAACTACATGTATTCCATGAATACTTTATCAAAAGAAATACTTTTCACATTAAATATGTAGAAAAAATCTTCGCTGAATATAATCTCATTTCTTAACCTTATTTTGTAACCAAAATATTATAATCAAACCCATAGAAAGCATAATATATCATATAACGGTATGCTGGGACATAAACATAATTAAATAGAATAACCATATGGTCGACTTCCACAAATCATTATTAAAATTGAAATAGTCATACGTCCAACTTTCATACCCAATGAATTTAAGGATATAATTTAATGACCAATCCTTGTTTTATCATTAAACCACCCGTCATTTGGTTTTTCATGTAACCCCCTGTAAAATGTCCAAGTAACATTACATAATCCTCACACATAAAAGATTGAAAATATCAACATTGAAATCATATAATTGAATTTGCAATCACAAGAAATAATTTAAAGATATTGAAATAGAAATTCACATTAAAAAAAATTTTCAATACAAAAATATGTAAAAAAGATATATGGTATTTATTTTCTTTTTAAAAACATCATGGCTTGTTAAGTATGCCAATTATCAAGTGATGCTAACAGGGGTGGAATGGTTGTTGTAAATGCATATATTAAAAAACATTCTTTTATTTATTTAGTAAAATGATTCAATGAAAAAAGATTCCATTTAAATTAAATAAAAATTAAAAGGGGGTTATTATACACCATGAAAAAGAAAGAGTTGTATATTATCAGAACATTCCCCAATGAGAGGAGATTGAGATGAAGTCCCTTACCTCAAGTCCGACTTGTCTCGTATGTTCCTTGTTCTTTATAAGTAATAAAAATATGATAATTTATAATTTATTCCTAACATTTTCAATTTTAGTTTTCTTTTTATATCACTTATTACCATGAAATAACAATTATTTAATTATTTCAGTTCATATCAGACATTTTGTCGATGATCAGAACATGAGTAAAAAATGAACTTGTTATAATTACATATTGTCCATGTGGTCAAGGTAATTTTTCTACAGAATCATATTAATTTTTAAAATATAATATATCTAATATATATCCTATATATATGTATTTATAATAGTCCATAAGATTTTGATATAAGAAATGAAATGAACCGTTCATGGAGATGGTAAGACGTACGTACTCATGAACGCTACTTTCATTTATTCATCATATTTAAAGGAATAAAAAGTAAATTATAAAAAGGTATTTTATAATTAATGTGTAATATCTAAGTTATATATGTTACATAAGTTCATTAATACCATACTTTATACATTCCATGTATATAATGAATGAGTCATATCACTTTTAGGGGGAGATCATCCTCACTTCATCAAATTGAATTATCATATATATACTACATGAACAGTATGAATGTTTGTTATAAATTAGAATCACATAAGATTAGATATAAAATAAATATCATGTATATCATGTATATTTACAATTACCACATAATGTTTACCATATAAGGTGGTAGGAGGATATTTAACAATCATCGTTACGTGGGGCAATAGTTTTCCGACCACAGAAACATTATGTTCTATAGCCATTCGATGGAGGTGTGTGTAAGTGCAGTTTTAATACTTCTCATAAAAAACATACTATATTAAGGATACTTGTATTGATATATTAAAAAATAATAATAAGATCATATATAGTGGAGAATGAAAAATAATGAAAATGAACTTGAGAAAAAACATTACCTCAAATCGGGTAACTTCTATTGATTTGAGCCAAAGGGATTTCTTGAACTGCATTATTCCAAGGGGAAGGCTTCTAGAAGTAAGGGAGGAATTTTGGGAGATTATTGGAGTAGAATTTGGATGAGCCAAAGGTTCTTGAAAGGTGTGAGTAAGGGTCAAATGTGGTGTCCTTTTATAAGAGGGAGGATGGGCACTTCATGAATTGTTTGAAATATTATTTTATTATAAAATAAATTTCAAATTATAAAGTTCCCAAAATATTTTAATTCAATGATATGGTGTGTAATATTCTAAATACTCTAAACAAATATTTTTTAGACAACTTTTAGATTCAAATATAACCTTATAATTTTTCTTCAACCCTAAGTTAACTTATTTAACTCTTGTCATGTTTTCTTATATATTCATACTATATGGTAAATAAAGTTACTATAAAATACCTATAGAACCACAAGTGGTTCATTAATGACATGTTAAACCATATCTGAGACATTTGGAAGAATCTTATATTTTTAGGACTATTCTATCATTTAACAAAATAGTACTTGTTTGAAAACTGATTTATGTCGATTTATATACTATTCATATCATGACTTTTAAAAATCCATAATAACTTGATTATTTCGAAAAAACATCATTAATTTAAATATAAAAAGTCATAAATATACATAAAATTATTTTCTGGCATAAAAAGTATCAAAATACATTTATTTTAATTTTTATAATCTCATTAATTTAAAACATTCATTAATAAGGTAATCACTACATCATCATTGTGTCATAAATAATTTTTTTATTTTTTAAATAAAAAGTATAAATAAAATACCATGATGTAGGGAATATATGTATCTATATAATTAATATTAATATTCAAATATATCACTTATATAACCCTATATAAAAATGGTTTTTGTAATAGAGATATGTTAATGTTATATTTTTCTTACCTTTATATTGAAAGAAATTAAATTTAATTTTCACACACAAGTGGCTCCATGGGGTCCTACAATCGACACTAAGATTCCCATGGTAGGAAGTATCTCATAAAATTGGTTTATGACATGTGTTATGGTAATTTAATATTGTTATAATATTATATTTTACCCTTATTTACCAGATTTACCTTTTAACCATGGTAAATAAAATATTTACTAATGTTAATATTCATAATGTCTAAAAATAAATGTTACCTATTTAAATAATTTATACCTCCTAATTCAAAATATGGGATTAATTTTTCCAAAATTAAAATATAGATGTTTCAGAAATTAATTTAAAATTAATTCCTATTGTCAAAACTAAAAAGCGTGTTTTTAAGAAGAAAAAACTATGAACAGAGTGACATGTGTTTATGTCTAATTTCAATGATAAAATACTTAAAATTACCAAAATGTTATTAAATGGTAAAAATATTTTCTAATTAAACTTTAAAGGCAATTAAAATTACAATATAACTGTTTAAATAAATTAGATTAAAAATCATTTTTGACTTAAAATGTAGTATTTTTCACTATTCATTAGAAAATGAACTTTATGAAGAAAATTACCAAACATTTACCTAAACTTAATTTTGATTTCCCAATTCTAAAAATATGTTTATATTTTATAATGGTATAAATAAAAGTGGAAAAAATATATTTAAAAAGGGTTCTCCATCAAAAGGTGGTAAAGCAACCTTTCAAAAAAAATAGAGTTTTTCATGATTAAAATTGAATTCATTCTTATTTTAAGCCTCTAAAATTTACTGCATAAATTTAAAATTGATTAACAAAAATTTTTAATAATGAAGTAGTTAGTTATGTTAATTCATTATAATACAATGACTCTGTGTTACCTTCCATATGAAATAATATTATTATTTTTCAGTATAACTTAAAGTTGTGTGCAACATTAGATTTCAAAGAAACCTGATGTTGCGTGTTAAATAATATATCTGAAAGTGTGTACTATTTGAAATAAAATTAATATCATATACATAAATATTAATAGATATGAAAAATTATTATTCTATAAATACATGGGTCGTTACACCCAGAGCCTCTAGTTCTTAGAATGGATGATGATAATCAATCTTTCTTTTCCATTTGACATGAAATGATCCTACCCATTTGTACTAGAACCATTTTAGGTCATCCATCCTAGAGTAAGCCCCTAACCATTCAGTTAAGAGGTGGCAGTCTGTCTCCACCTTACAACCACTTCCCTCACCATCCTTTTTTATCTTGGACTCACATCGAACGTAAAGTGAAGAGAGGGAAGTGTTGTTCCCTTGACCTCTTTAACTGTATCCTTAGCCTCTTCCATTAGTAGAGGGGGAAATTGTGTGGTTTGTTGAATAATTCACATCCTCTTACTTTTAACACCATACAGGACTCCTGTGGGCTTATAAGTTAGTAATGATCATAATTCTCACACGATTCACATGAGGGATTGAAATATGAGAAATCTTACTCATACTATAACCAAGATATGTAGTCATACCATTTTTGGACCAAGGTGAATGGGAATCTACCTAAGGAGTAATCCCCAATCATAATTCCCTTAATCCTAGAATCCTCATTGGGAGTAAGCCCCGAGTTAAACCCCAAAATATCAATGAGTTTAGGAATCCATCATGGATCGTATTATAAGTGTATCTTCTCCAGAAAAAACCACAAGTTATTTCTATAAAAGGACCATATTATCCTATGAGACATACTGGAACTATGTGGTCTTTGATTCCCCTCTCTATGAGATATTTATGAAGCCTCTATGAGGTCCAAACACAACACCCCAAATCAACCATGTAATGTTTGATCCATATTCCAAGAATGGTCTCATTCAACCTAAAAATATGTATCTATCTCAAGCTCTTTAGGCTACATCTGAAAAAGTACCACACCTGACAATGGCTAGGAACCTTTCAGCTATATGTACTTTCAACATGACGTAAAAATATACAGCTTGGTCCTTGTCATATAACCTTAAAAGGTGTAATATTCCCCATTAAATATCACCAAAATTTGTGTTCAATGATTCAATTCAAAATGTTATATAAGAATCCCCCATGGGTTTGATCCTAACATAAAAACAAATCCAGTCTCCCTAGAAGGTGATAAATTCCAGTTTGGCCTTAGTCTTATTGGAAAACAATAAATCTCAAGAGTTCTCCATAGTGGGGCTAGAAAGCGAACATCATCATAATAAAAACCAAATAATCTCTCAGTAGTACTCCAGTGGAAACCATTGATGGAGAACCACAGATACAGACTGGTATCTCTATTAATGAAGAACCTCTGATATATCTAGATGATTATACATTACACATATGTTTATAGATTATTTTTAAACCAATGGAAACCCTCATAATACATTGGAATTATTGAGTAATTTTTGAAGATGTCTTAAATCTATAAGAGAGTCCCAAAGTAGGCAATAATTCCCCCCAAACGGTGTGATGAGCCCAACCTCCCATCCTCTCGACCAATGTGAGTTCTCAAGAATCATATTTTAAACCTTCTGATGAGTGACTACCTTTCAAAATTATAACCCTTTGGATACAGAACTGTTGGGTGTTTCTGGTTCTAGAAAATAAACCTATTAGAAACTGCTTAGAAATAAGAAATCATAACAAGGTGTAGATTTAGATGGGAAACAATATTCATTGCCTAAAAAAATATAATAAAATTTATTAATTTATATTATTTTAATTAAATTAAAATATATTATGTAATAATTGATACATGATAGAAATTAAACTTAAGACAGATTATTTATTCATAGTAAAACATTACAATGAAATCAGAAAAAACTAAGTATTATGTAATGTGGAATATTACTCAACCATGATTGTCACATCCAATAAAATTTCATAAATAAAAAGTTGATAATATATAAAGAAGAGTAATATCTTCAACACTAGGATATATCCATGAACATATTCACCCTTGAGGATCACCAATATCCATTGAAACCCTATATTGAGGGAGAAAATCAGAAGATGATAAATCATATTTGGACATCTAAAATGAAAAAAAAAAGAAATTTATTTGTCTGAATTAAGTAGTGATAATGTAATAAATGATTATAGAAAAACTATATATAAAATGAAATATATCCATTATAAATATGGTACGTGGAAATATAGTCATTGGAAATATTTTTGTTGAAAATATGGTAATTTGATCTACATAAATCCAATAGATATATTGAAGTGTTATATTTTTATTATTTAAACTCAAAAGAAAACAAAAATATAATATTTAAATATAATATATATATATATATATCATCATGTGTGTGTGTTTAGGTCTTTGTGTTACGAATTAATATAAAAAGTATTAAAATATGATGTGATGTATTTATAAAATTAAAATAAATATTTTTAAGATAAATGGATTAGTAAAATAAAATTTAAAATATAATCACTTAATTTCAATGAAATTATTTAATGTTTATTTAGTATATAATTAATAATTTTTAAAGAAACTAATGTATATTTTATCTCAATAAATTAATTTGAACAGTTTTGAATTTTTATTATACATGAAATAATATATATAAACACTATTTAAATTGGAAATTTATATGAAATAATATTAACAAAATATATTGATTAACAATAGCATTTTGAATGAAAAATGGGTTTATTTATATTTTTAATTTTCATTTTAAATATAAATTTTTAATTTTTTGAATATCAAATAAAAAATATTATAATTCTCCTTGGTCTATGAATAAAAATATCATCTTAGGATAATTTTTTTGATTTTAATAAATAATTCATGTTTTGATGCATAATGAAAAATATAGTTTTTAGGAAAACAATGTATTTTATAACATTATAAGAAATACTGTAAGGAGTATAAAAACATTTATTTTGATAAATATTTATTTAAAAATTATATATTTAATTTAAAAATTAAAGGATTATCATTTTTGGATCTTGACTTATATTTTCCAAAAAATATGTTTTTTCTCATTTCTTTTAATTAAATAGTATTTTTTTGGTAACATTTTGTTTTATCAAAAATTTCCACTCAAATAAATTTTATTATTTTATAAAAAATATCAATTATGAAAATAAAACACATGGATAATTTTACCCTATATAGAAATTTTTATCTTAAAAATAAACTTTTTTTTAAAAACACGTTCATACACAATACAAGCAATAAAGTTAAATTTGATTTTTCGTAAACATAGAAATATTATATGATAAAGTGGGTTTCATGTTTGGAATAATTATGTAAAAATTATATAATAAGTTACATTTTATTTCTAAGATTTCAAATTAAATTTCTTAGGTAAAAATTAGTTATCATAGTAAAAAAACTCGTTAAAAGTGAAAAATATAAGACAAAAGAACTCAAAACATGTGTAAGACATTTATAAAATTGATTTTTGAGGTTTCATTCACATTATATCATCCTATAATCCATTATTGTATAGTTTTGGATCATCTTGACATCTTTAACATGTGATCATTTTTTATTAAGTCGTTATAATTACAAATATTTCATTATCACCACTTTAAAGTGGCCCTTCGCCAACCCTTAAATAAAACCATAAAAGTTTAGTTTTATCTTGAAACAATTTCCTTTTTAAATAATATTTTTTTATATATATTTTTATTTATCCTATGGTAATAATTTATTGTTATAATACCTTTATATCCAAGGAGTCTTCCAAGGGAATTCTTGCGTCCTCAACCTGAGTACATTTTCTTTAATATTTTTTTATTTCTTATTTTCTAAAAATTTTATAATTTAAATATAATAAAAATTATTTTAATAAAAAATATTATTATTCTTATAGAATAAAAATTAACCACATTTACCCTTTTATTTTAAGAAAAATGAAATTTTTATTCATACATTTTGCGAACCACCACCACCATGAGCATTGACTTCCATTTTTCACCACTGCCTCTCATCACCGATAATAATGGTGATACAAAAGAATAAATTTTACATATATAATAATATTTTTATTGATAAATAAAAATTATAATCCACATTAAAATATGATTCAAAACCTTAAAATATCAAAATAACATCACAATTAGTTGGTAATAATTATATAATTTCAAAATAAATTGTATTCATAATACTAATCGTTCATTAATTATCATATGTTCATGTTTGGATCGTCCTAAAGATCTACATAAAAATACTATAAAATAATATCATATATGACTACTATAAAATAAATACTAATAATACATGATGGAAGTAACTAAATAATTCATTGATTTTGGTTCAATAATTTTAACAATAATAAAAATATCATTAAATTAAATACCATCATTCGTTTACTAAAAATCTCATAAACTATGCTTGTCACCAATTTGGTCAACAAGAATTATAACAAAAACTCACTTAAAATAAAATTAAAACACTATAAGTAATTATAAATCATATATTAAAATATTATTTATTATTTTTTAATGATGACGTTTAGGATAAAATGATATAATAACACTACTATTATGAAGCTAGTTAAAAATAGTCAAGATTAGCCACACAAAATATTAACAATATATAATAACTCACAAATATTCATGTAGAAATAAATTTAAATGATGTTTATAAAATCATATATATATGTGAATATGTTTTAAAAATAGGTGATAATATTGACAATTTTTATATAGGATATTCAATCAATTTATTAGAAGTTATAAATTAAAGTAAGGGGTTATTTGTTTTATATCTAATTTGATGGGACATAATTCGTATTATAATAGATGATATATTTAATATATTTTTATTACTATATAACTATATTTTATTACAATATTCATGTAACTCATGTGTTTTTTAGATCCATATCATTTTCTTTCATAAAATTTATTTTTATTCAAAGGATATCAAAGTTATAAATATTTATTTGTTTTTAATTCAAATTCTATGAGACTTGTTTGATATTATGAACCATAATTTCATTTATATGGTCTAATAATTTCCCTATTAACATTAATTAATATTAATAACTTTCATTTAATGGTATTTTAATTTCAACTTTGTGGTAACCCTCTTATCTTCATTGATTGCTATTTTTCTATCACCGCAAGTGTTTCTTCTCCAATCTCAATTTCCAATTGGCAGTTTTCTTGGATAATAGTCCATCTAGGGACTTTGAATGATCATAATTTATAAAAACCCACATCATTTTCTTCTATTATGATTTTTTTAGTTTTATATTCCCTCCCTACATTCCATTTTCCATCTTGTCTAATTATTTAACTAATATAAGGAAACTAACCGTGTATCTTTTTTCTGGTCAAGAACATCCCTTTTCCCATGTTTATATTAATTGGATTTTATTTAATGTAAATATAAATGTCTCAAAAATTTATTACTTCCATATTCTACTACTTCACCATATTTAAAATATTTCAGGTAATTTTTAATTTTTTCCATATGGGTTATTTTTCAAAAAGTGTGATCATGATATTTTCTAAATATTTTTCATCTATACAAGTATTTATTACTCCATTGTAATTTTATATGAATATTTATCCCGATATTATCATGATTTATAAGGGAAAATATTTTTCAATGTGGTTCATAAATTATTTATTTTAAAATCATTTCAAAATATGAATGATATTTCTTTTTTCCAATGTTATTTTTGGAAACTCCTAAAAATTATTTTCTATATAAGTAATTATACTTGGAAAATTAGTATAATTGATAAGAAATATTATTTATATAAAAAAAACAAAATTATTTCTCTATATGGATTATATAATGTTATTTTATATCAAAAATAGGATCCATCATTTCCTGTTTTTTTCCTAACCATCCACCATGAATAGGCATAACTATTTTTTAATTCCATTGATTTGTGAATGCCCTATTTTATATTTATATGAATAAATGATTTTAAACTATATATTATACATTAATTTATTGAGGAAATTATTATCCTAATTATATACCATTTATATTTACAATGTAAATATCATATTATTTATTATCATTATTAATGGATATTTCCATATAATGTTACTAAATGTATTTGGATACACATTTATTTTCCTTGGGTATGCCATGTTTTTATTATTGGTAGATTTGGGAAGGATTAATTCAATTTATTATATTTCAAAAGGTTATGAAACCAATTTTATTTCCATGGACTCTTTTTGATTTGATAAATAATTATTTTCTTGTGGAACACATATGTATGAATGATGATGGGTGAGGTCCTATATCTCCCTCTAATGCATTGGTAAATGATTTATATATAATGATAAAAGTATTTTTAGGTACATTAAAGTTTCTTTTAGGTGTGGGAACTGATGGTGTGCCTCATTAAAGTAATATTACCTCTACCAATGTCTATTACACATCTAAAAGGTATCCTGATGTTACAATATCATGGTTCATGTTTATTGACTATGGTTTCCAAAATTCTTAATGAATGCATTATTTATATGATATGTGGTTTTTTTATTAAATATTAGTATGTTATTAAATTCCTTATACAATTATTTTTTATGTATTAAATATTGGGTATAAATATTTTTATGTATCCATATAATTCCTATATTATCATCGTATTATCACTTATGATCATTGATTGTTGTCACTCATGTATAACATTATAAGGATTATGAGATAAACCATTTCTTTTTTTCAATTCCCTAGGTTATAAAGAGGAGTACAACTTATGAAAATCCTAAAAGGATTCCATTGTGGCCCAATTATGGAGAAAAGTTTACAAGTATTTTAAAATAATATATCTTATGTAGTTAGTCCTTAAAGACACTAAGGAATATGATCTTGGGATTCTAAAATTAATGTGTAAGATGAAATGTTTAAATTATGGAAATGATGTAAAATAATAATTTGTCTAGCTTGGGTCATTATATCTTAAATATTTGTGAATATAATATTTCATAGGAGGACATGGATCGAGCTTAATGATATGAAGAAAATGATATATTTTATTTAATAAAATTTATAAAAATAAATATGTATTTATTTAATAAATTATATTATCAACACATGTCATGGGATATAATTATAATATTATTATTATACTATTTAAATTGTTATAACAAAGAATAAATTATTCGATAATGGTTTTTGTGAACTTATCATTAGTTAACCATAATTATATATAACTAAATATATCATTCCCATGATAGATATGTTTTACACAATAGAGTCACCTTTATAATTCTCTAAAACCCAAGAATAAATTATTATCATTTCATCCATCTCATTTATATAGAGATAATAAGTGATTCATTGTTTTTATCGTTGGAGAATAGTGTAGAGCCATTGATTCCACTATACTAGCAGCAATAATAACACTAATTTCACCTAGATACTTGTGTAGAACATGTGGATACATCTAGAGTAATCCCTGAATAGATTCTCTAGTATATTGAAATGGAAACAATAGAAAAAAATAGAATCTTATCAACATGGTAATTGAGTATACTTTATATCTATTTTATGTAAATTATAAAGTAAATGTATATGATCCTCTCGGGAAAGTTTAGGGTGTGTTCATTACGTTCTTCAAATATTATACATTTCTGTTCATGAAAAAGCAAAATTAGGAAATATCTCAGTGGTTTTTCTATTCCCCAAAACATTCAAGTAATATTAAAGTGACCATATTCTATCTTATAATTGTTTATATTTAATTTGACAAATTTATTTTGTTGGTTTCGTGGTATTCTTGTTCATATTTGTGTTTTGAGACCAACGTTCTTGATGATGTGTTAATATAAGTTCATGTGTAATGAATCGACCAATACAAGTGAGGAATGCTCAATGATCACATCCATATATTCTATGGTCATCAGCTACATCACCCTATTACATGGTGTGTAATGGTAAATTTTATTCCAAATATGGGTTTTTTCTAACACAAAAGGAAAATGTTTCATAAATCATAGTGTTTCACATGGGTCACTATGGTATGTCATTACATATCACTTATTTATGGACAGTGCAATATATATGTTGTTAGGAACTTCATGGTATATAGTAGGCTTGTAGAAATTTTCTACACCAGGGAAATTACATTACATTTAGTTCTTATTTCTAGTGTGTTTCAATACACGACATCATTAAACATTACATATTAACTACCAAATGAGAAATTCGGTGAGACATAGACTACAAGATTAGTAGTTGAATGTGAACATTGTGTGGCATGTGTCACTCATCACTAGGTACAATATTTGTTATTTCTGGCATGTTTTTGGGGTTAAAAAATGGTATAAATTAATATTTTTTTAAATATTCCAATACAAAACATGAAATGATCATAATAAACACCTTGTAATTCATACTCTTTGCCAGTGGTATATTCCTTATCTACTTATTGAATGTTGTATAGTATTACACATTTTATTGACTATATATAATGAACACATTGAATTAAAAAAACGTGTGTATCATGACATGACATGCATGCCAAAATTCCATGTCTTAATACAATGCATGACATGGACCATACATAATGTGTATCA
This sequence comes from Viscum album, assembly GCA_963277665.1. Classification (NCBI taxonomy): domain Eukaryota; kingdom Viridiplantae; phylum Streptophyta; class Magnoliopsida; order Santalales; family Viscaceae; genus Viscum; species Viscum album. The sequence goes on along the minus strand of OY728139.1, from coordinate 678,465,178 downwards.
CAAGACATGTTGAGTGACATTACATGTAACGTAAATATTAAATTCTAGAAATGGTATTTAATATGACACAGAAACTATATGTCATGTGGCATCCAAAATACACACCATGTACTTAAATTATTTACAAATTAAATGAAATTATTTATGTTTTAAAAAATAGTAATTTATGGTATTTTTATTATGTCTCAAAGACTGTAATCTCGATAAAATTTATAAATAAATAATTATTTTATTAGATTACTAATTCTTGTAAATTTATCATAAATAGAATGATTTGAAATGAATTTAACAAAAACTAAATGTTTTTATTGTTTCATGTTTTGAATGATCAAAATGATTGTTTGACCAATATATGTGTTGGATTTATTTATTTAATTTAAATAATTATTATATGGTATTGTGTGATATTTATTATTAAATTAATTATGATGATCCTTGAATCATAAATTTTTCCTTAATTATGTATACATCTGTATATACATGAATTATTTTTTGTAACCTAAAACCTATAGTTCTCATTACTTACATGTGAGTGCACATTGGAAAAGGATGAATTTACTAGAGAAATGATATTATTCTTGGCCTCAGTCAAGTTGAATCCACCCAAAGGGATATATTGTATAATGGTGAATTTCATAACTCTTTATAGGCTAATGCTCAAGGAGTAATTTCCCCTCGGAATATGGTTGGTTTATAATTTCTTGTAAAAATAACTAGTAGATTAAATCACATTATGATATGACAATTTTTTATTTTTTCATTTCATGGTTATTTATTTATTTATTTGATGTATGATTTATTTGGATAATTAAATGTGATTTTATAAAATAAATATATTAATGACCATTCATAAATAAAATAAAATAAATTTAGAAGATATATTTTAATTGGTATACTTAATTACTTATGTAATTAAGACATAAATTTATTAAAAATATATATAAAGGATAATATAATATATCTTATAAATATAAAATTATTTTGTTTAAATTATTTTAATAGAAATGTTTAATTTTTTTATGTGAAACAAATAATTAACAAGATTCTAAAGAATAAAATAAATAATATTTATGTATATGTCAAAAATAATCCAAATAAAATATTGATTTATTAAAAAATATTCCACCACTTGAGTTAGAATACAAAAACAATCCAAATTTACTATCTATTACACATCGAGCTATGTTAAATTATGAAGGAGTTATAATAGAAGGCTTAGATTTAATTAACCATAGTAACATCAAGGGTTGATTACCTGAGAAATACTTAATGTTAATTAGAGGTATGTGTTGAGGAAATCTATGTATAGGATTTCATGATTGGAGAGTCAACTCAAAAAATAAAAAAACTATGACTTCATGTTATTAGTAATAAATTCAAACCAAAATAAAAATGAATAATTTATAAGGTCTCAATTTCGTTTATTTGAAGGAAAATATGGAACTTTTACTTTAGAATATCGGAGTGATAGGATATCAGGAATCCAATAGTAAGGGATATTGGCATTTGATAAAGTAGTGGGATACTTGATTAAATTATTAATCATCTAACAACTCATAATTAATATAGAGTACTAAAATTTAATTTTATCTAATTTATATAATATCAAGTAATTTGACTATAACACTTTCTTTCGGATCAGTCATAGTGAAGAAGAATCAACTCATCAGTGAAAACATATATTCATGGTACTAGGGCTTGTGAATTGTATTATAGAAAGAGAGTAGGTTTAATGTTCTGGAATCCACAACACCACACTACGAGAAATCCTATCTATACCAACACCCATATACAAATGGTTTGAAAAACCCATCGAGATAGGACATGTAATATAAGCCTATCCCAATAGTTCTGTAATATCGTTGGGATAGATCGAAGGGTATCCCACTGGTATAAAAAAACTACTGGGATATGGGTATTATCCTAAATTTTTTACAAAACCATTAGGATAGGACATGTAATGTAAGCTTATCCAAATGGGGTTTTAAAAACATTGGGATAGATAGGGGTTATATCTCAAATGATATTCATATCCATTGTGCTGGGTGTTTTTAAAAACCCTAGAAAAAAATTTCTCTCTCAAAATTTCCTTTTCCCCACTAAAATAGATGCAGGTAACTCTGCTTCATCAATTCCTCTGATTCCCACATTGCCTATTAAATCTTATGGTTTTGCCACAACACCTTGACCAGGGGGACTGTCTTATCTCGTAGAACATTCTTCCTAGAATCTATAATCTTCACAGGCTTATCTTTATAGGAGAGGTAATTCTCCAATGTTACTATGTGATGGGTTAGGTATGCACTTCCTCCAGTGTGATACATGGAATACATCATGTACTTATGATAGGTTCGGTGGGAGGGAGAGTTTATATGTCAATGCTCTAATGTGATCAAGGATTACAAATGGGCCGATGTACCTTGGACTATGCTTTCCATTCTTACAAAATACCATAACTACCTTCCATGGTCATATAAAAAGTAATACCTTATCTATGAAATAAAACAAAAGGTATCATCAATGATTATCAGCATAGATTTTTGTTTGACTCTTGGAAGCTTTAATGTGCTTCTGAATGGTCTTAACCTTCTCTACCATTTCTTCGACCATTTCTGGACATAGGCGTTTTTTCTCCCCAACTTCCTCACAACATTCCGGTGTTCTGAACCTCTTCCCATAAAGGGCGTCACAAGGAGCCATTTTTATGCTTAAGTAGAAACTGTTGTTATAAGATAACTCAACCAGAGGAAGATATTGATACCATCCTCCATTGAATTATATTAAGAATTATCTCATCATGTACTCAGGTTTTTGGATATTCCGCTCATATTGGACATCAGTTTGAGGATGATAAGTCATACTGAAAATCATCTTAGTATGCAAGGCATGTTGAAGAATCTTCTAGAATATAGAGGTGAATCTTGTATTTTGATCAAATATAATAGATAGTGGTACTCCGTGCAGAATTACCACTTCTCTAATGTATATTTGTGAAAGTTGATCTAATGACAAACCCTCTCAAATTGCAATGAAGTGTGCAGTTTTTGTAAGATGGTCAAGAACAACCTTGATAGCAGTCTTTCCTTTGAATATCTTCGGATTTCTGGTGACAAAGCCCATGGAGATGTTTTCCCATTTCCATGATGGTATGGGTAATGGTTGTATCATCCCCTTATACTTTTTCCTCTCATACTTTACTTGCTAACATACCAGGCACTTTGATATATACTCAGAGATCTCCTTATTCGTGTTATACCACCAATAATTCTCTCTGAGATCTCAATACAACTTTGTGTTTCCTAGGTGAACAGTGAAATTATAACTATGTGCATCATCCATAATTTATTTCTTTAAATCCGTATTTGATAGATCACATATTCTTTAACAAAATATTACAATACCTTCTTCTATAACATTCAACTCTGAGGATTTCCCTTTTTTGATAGTTTCCACTTTTTTATGAATTCCCACATCATCCTTTTAAGCATCCTATAACATTTCCAGATGATATGGTTGAGCAATAATTTGTGACAGGATTGGTGATGTTCCTTTATTTACGATTCCTATGTCTATCTTCATAAAATATAAGAAGATTTCATCCTTTTAAATTTTCATCAATGATTGAATTTTAGGGTTCTTTCTACTTAGAACATATTATACCTTGTTCACTTTCCCATTATGGTAATATATTGAGAATTCATAGTGTTTTATTAGATCTAACTATATTCATTGGTTCATATTCAACTCGTTCTGTGTGAATATATACTTAATACTTTTTTTGGCCCATATATATTTTACACATCTCCCCAAAGAGGTAATTTCACAAAATTTTTTAATACGAAGATCAACAAAAAAAACTCTAGATCATGTGTTGGATGGTTATAATCATTAACTTTCAATTTCCTTGAAGTGTAGGAAATTACTTTTCATTTTTCATCAACACACAGCCCAATACCTTCTTCAAATAATCACTAAATACCACAAAACGTTCTCCACATGTGTGTAATTTGATAATGGGAATAGTGATAAGTCTCCTTTTCAAATCCTTGAAGCATTATATGCATTCATCACTCCAAGAAAACTTGACTCCCTTCCAATTTATCTTGGTATGATGGTTTAAAAATCATTATAAATTTTTCAAAAATCATTGATAATATCCAGATAAACCAAAGAAGCTAAGGATATCATTCACTGATGTTGGCCTCGACCATCCCTCTATTACAACTGTCTTGGAGGGAACCACAGATATCCCATTGCTTGTGATTATATGGCCCAATAATAAGACCTCCTTCAACTAGAACTCACACTTTTTGTACTTTAAAAAGATATTATCCTTTCACAAGGTCTCTAGTACAGTCCTTAGATGCTCCTCATGATCCTTCTATGTCTTGGAGTATATTAGAATATCCTATATAAATACTACCAAAAAAAATTCCCGGTAATCTGTAAATACGTAATTCATCAAGTTCATGAAGATTTCTATATCATTGGTGAGTTCGAAAGGGATTACTATAAATTCATAGTTCCTGTATCTTGTACGGAAAGTAGTCTTGGGGATATCCTCCTTCATCACCCTTACTTTGTAATATCCCAACTGTGGATCAACCATGAAGAAGTAGTGTGATCTATGTAGCTGATTGAACAAGTCATTAATTTGGGGAAATGGATACTTGTTCTTTATTGTCATTTTATTGAGGTCACCATAATCAATGCAAAGGAGCATTGACCTATCCTTCTTCTAAACTAATAAAACTGGTGCACCCCATGGTGATTCACTTGGGCATATAAACCCTTTATCTAGATTCTCATTTAGTTGTTTCTTAAGCTCCTCAAGCTCCAAAACATCCATTTTTTACGAAGTATTGGATATTGATAATTCCCCTAGTATACGATCAATTGAGAATTCAACATCTCTTCTAGGAGGAATAACAAGCAATTCCTCAAGAAATATTTCAGAAAATTACCACAAAATATGCATATATTCAAGGATGGTTTCATCCTTGGACTCAATAAACTAATAAATATACATGTTCTCATTGGGAACTAATATCCATGCTCGAAAAGTTGGTTCTAAAAAATATTCATCCTCCTCCTTGCACTTGTAAAAAATTAGGGGTCGATTCGCCACAAGGAGAGTAATTTCTCTCTCATAGAAATTTATGTTATCTCTATACAGGGAAATCTAATTCATGCCATGAATTGTATAAAATTTTACCATAGTAATTATGATGAGGTTCCCCAGGAACTTCAATCCAAAAATTGTGATAGGGGAGGAGTTATATTCATGGGATACAATGATTTCCCCATTTCTGGTTATAATCGACACCTTTACTTCCATGATTTTTGGTGGTGTTTGGATTGTTATACTAAACATTTGGGATATTAAATAATGAGTAGAACCATAATAAAAAATTATGTTTGCTATTATTGACTAAAATACTAGAGTCCCTATCACCACTTCATTTTTAGGGTTCATTTCAGTGGTAGTGATGGACACGGCTCATCCTTGGTGCCTTGGAGGTTGTTGGGTTCCTCCAAAAACCCTTGGATTAGGGAACTAGTTTGAAAATTTCCCTGATTATTTGCAGATAAAGCAGTGAACAAAGAGTTGAGGATAAAATGGATCATTCATCTCCTATATCACAACCATGTGTTTTTCTTATCAGAAGATAATGGCCAGGTTCCCTTATCTTCCGCACCTAAATCATTTCCTCGTCCACTTCAGACAATTTCTGGTGTGCTTCTTTCCAAACCATTGGATATATCCATCAGACCTCCATAATTAAATTTGGCCTTATGATTCTTATCCCCATGATACCCCTAAGATTAGCCAATATCCATTTTTACTTTGAGGGAACAACGAAAAATTTTCTCATAGCTCTCGAAGTCATGGATCGCTAAGGATTTTTATAGGATATGTTTTATCCCACCAACGAAGTTGTCAACCTTGCATTTGGGGGTAACGACAAAGACGAAGTCATATTGTGCAAGACTAGTAGTTTTTTCCCGATAAACTCTGAGGGATTCTTCGTCTCTTCACTGGAGATAAATTCAGTCCCTTTCCATCTTAAGTTGGATGGTTCTAGGAAAATATTAACCATAAAACATTTTCCAGAAATCCTTCCACTACAACATCTCGATTTCCCCCTTAAGCCTCATATTTTTGATCAATGTACACCATTAATCAGCATCACCCTACATAGGATAGGCAGCCAGAATAACCATTTCTTTTTTTGAACATTTACGGATGGAGAAGATTGTTTCAATGGAGTTGATCCACTGTTTGGAAATTGAGGGATCAAATGATTCATTAAAAGTTGTAGGACTTTGTCCCATGAAGCTCTCGATTGGGACTTGTTCTTTCTTCTGGGGGGGGGGGGTTGAACATTCCTATTGATCAATGTTTCTTTTCAAAAAAATAGTTAACTAGGATAGTATATTGAAAAAATTTGTGATTCCCACTACCAACTAATTGGGTGTCTCATTAGAATAGTCATCACATTGATCTTCACATCAGTTGTTAGCCTAAGTCCTCATATTACCGGCCATTGGCTGGAATTAAAAGAAATTTAGGGGTAACACATAAAGGGGAATCATAAGACAAAAACAAATATCTAATAAATTAATTTTATTTATTTAAATTATGAATTTATTGGCTTCAATATAAGTTATCCATGACCCACTTCCCAAAATATATTCTTAGGCGCATTTTTTATTCCCTTAATAATAGTTCAAAATTATCTTATGAATTTACCCAATCATATCCCCCAGGAGTGTCATAACCAAGAGTGAAGCATGGCCCATTGTCATGCACCAGTTCCAATTAGAGTCTATCTTGAAGTAGTATTTTTGGGTTTTACCCCTAGATACATCTATGCCAGAGCCGCCTCTACCTTCTCTTAACCAGAAAGGGATGTATGGGTTTGAAAAACCACATATAGAATACTCACCAAAATTTATGGATTTTTTTATTATACTTAGTCTTATCCCTAACGATTTCACTGGGGTTTTCTAATCATAACCACAAAAATAACTAAACTTATCCTCTCATAACAACTATAAAAACCCTTTTCCTTAGGTCACACATAAACATAATTTATTATATAAACTTTTCACTTGATAAAACATAGAATATCGAGAGGTATAGTGTCTTTTGGGGCTTAAGAGAATTAAATAAAAACTTATAACATTAAACACACTTCTTTATTGAAATATTCTTTTACATGACCACACACATTTCATGGTAATTAGCATTGAATGGGATAACCAGAGAACATGCATAAAAATGGTGATAACTAAAGCTCAGTAAGGGATAAAAAAGGTATAACCTGAATAATACAGTATAAGTTAATAAATAGTCATATCAGTGCAGCATAAGAGAAACATGAACATAAAGGCATGATATCATATGATTATAATAACATAGAAATGTGGCCTCAACAATTAACATGATAATAGAATTAGCCAAGGCTCTTTGCACATGGAGTATGAGTAAACCCTCATTTCACTTGTATTAGAATGATTAAACCTTCATTACACTTGATATATCATGGTACTAATCTTTACCTAATACATTGGATCTCTATCTGGGCGCACCTTTCTTAAAGATTTCATTTCATTCATAAGTGTGCCACATGGATCATATAACATAGATTCATTAAACATCGTCATTTATTCCACGATAAAGGAAAATGGAATTAATACATGAAACTATATAATCAATAAGTACATGTGCATAAATTTTAATACCATTGATATAGAAATGTGTGTGTTATTCACTACACAACAGCCTTTTCTTAGAAAATTGCAGTGTAATTTCAACTGCATAACGGTGTGACATAAGAATTCATAAAAAATCATTGCTGAGCGAGAAATGGGAATATCACCATTTTTACTTGAAATGGATAGTAATTGGCTCATATAGATACATTTCCCAACATATTTAATTATATTTATATGACTAACAAAAAATAATTGCTTGAATGTAAGTGAGGAGAGAGAAACCCCCTATGGAATTTCAGCTAGGTAATGGGTGTACATGGGAGGAACTAATGAGAGAAAAAGAGGTATCCCATCATTAAAAAATAAATAGGGAATTATAGAGTAGGTGAAAAATCATACCCCGATATTTTTAAATGAATAGATAGGGTTATTTCAATATAATGAAGATTTGACAAAAAATGGGAGAGGAAGAAATCCCTTACCTGGAAGTGTGAACCAAAAGGCTTGAGAGAGGATTACTAGGAGATTGGTGAACCTTGGGAGGATTATTGAGAGATTATTTCATGGTAGGGACGTTCTCCAAGGGTTTTGAGTGAAGAGAAGAGGGAGCATGGGTGGGTTTATATAGGAAAAAAGAGGGAATTCTTTATTATGGTTGTTTTGGACACCACAATTTAAACTAATCAAAACCACAATCCATCCCAAGGTTTTTTCCCATTTATTTTGTGAAAGGGGAGTGGAAAAAAATATTTTATAAGTCCAATGGATGATATTATTAAAATATTATGCTTGATTATGTGGAGGTGACTCACACTTTCAAGGAAATCATTTTAAAAGTTAAAATGTTCTATAAGTCTTGGAGGGGCCACTAAGGCATTGTAAAATAAATACAACAAACCTAAAATAACATTATTTTAAATTTAGAACATATATTGGTCAAAAAAACCCATTTATTTTATTTTATTACATCGCTATTGGGTAATTATGATGTCATAAAATACATTATATATTTAAAGAGCATTTCATTTTTACCCAAAAATTCCACTATCTCCAAAAATTATAAAAAAGTCACCATTGGATAATTTCGATGTCCTGATTCCAAAAATAATATTAATTTTTTGAAAATAAATATCTAAATATGTGATGTTTTTTCAATAAAACCCAACATTTATCGAAAATTCATGGATTTTGACAAATATAGCTTTCAAACCATAATAAAAGTTACAATTGTATTAATAAAATTTATACGATCATTTATATTTAATAAAAATTAATCTAGTAATAATATTTAATTAAAATATTATTTAATTAAAAAATTCATTAATTCATAAAAATATATTTCTTAATTAAATATTAACTAAAAAACTATTTGTGTTTTAAAAATTATTTTCAATGTAACAACAAAAAAATGAATTCTTTTTCTTTATTCAAGAAATAATTCACCTAATCATAGTTCTATGGACATGTTACATAACCCCTTAAACCACACGCATAAGACCTAAGGGTATAGGGTGCGATGGTGACAGACTCTTAGGGTGGCTCGTATAACATCGGTCAGGTGGAAACCTCTATCAACATCCACTTCTCTAGTAGGATGTTCTGTTCATGCTTAACATGTTGAAGCTCAACATGAGCTTGGTCAAGAGAATATACATGTGAGGACACCTCCTTACCGAGTTACAAAAAAATGGGCGTCTTACAGATAAATTATACCGGAGGAGGCCCTCTCTTCTTTTCTATGACTAAATTGGGTTTGTTAAAGCCCTCTATTTATACTAATGATGTGATCACTATTAAAGGCCATATTTTAAATTGTAACAATTTTTAATAGTATTTTGAATTAAAAAAACACAAAAACAAGGATGTGAATATATTTTACATAACCATTTTACAAAATAAGACATTTAATTAGATCAAGAAGAATTTTCATTAATAAATATTTTTCTCATTACATGTGCCCTAGAATTTGTTAATCACCAGCATTTATACTTTTAAGGGACAAACAATCCCCAAGTGGTAGAGGATTGGTTGGAGAAGATCAAAAATATTTATTAAATAATTGTAACTCTAGTGTTTATCAAATTTAAGTGTGTTACTTTTATGCTTTTGGGACCCATATAAAACTTATGGGGGTATAATGTTCATTCTACAGTTCAGGAGAATACCATATTAAAATACCTAAAGGTATTTTTACTTTACAGTTCTACCTAAATAACTTGATTCACAATAATTCTCGAGGGTTTTCTATTTTTTTCACAATTTTGATAGATAGGTTATGTGTTAGAATCCATTTGAGTATTGGTGTTGGGAGTTTTCAATGGGTATTGGGACAATTTTACTTGATTTATTTCAAATAGAATTTCATTTTTGGTACTGATGTTATTCCAAAATATATATTCATCAAGAATAACTTATAAATCTACAAGTTATAAAGTTCATAATTTTGGAAATTATCTAGTGGATTTATGGAAGCCTGTAATTTTTTAATGGCATATGGTCTCGACGTTAAATGTTTTAAGAACTTTCTTGGATGATGTATGATATTCAAGAGTTTTGAGTGGTTCAAAGATTAAATTAGAATCCAATAAGTTATTTTTTATGCCAGTAATTAATTCAATAGATTTTAAATTATTCTAGAGGAATTTTTGAAAATAAAATTATGAGTAGGTTTCTATTATTTTGGATATGTCCATGTATGTGTATGGTTTTTATTTATGCATAATTAATTTAATCCATGATAATGTGGTCTGTAATTTGGATATTTTTATTACTTTGTAATATTCTTTGGGTAGAAGGATATTTGGAAATGGAATGAATATATTAGTGGTGAATAATATATTTTCTTGAGAGTAACCTATGAATCGTACGAATGCATAATCTTCATATAAAATTTTTCATATGTAAGGATTTTTTAATTAATGAACTATGTTTCTATAAAGGAAAATTATTTTTGTAATTTGTATGATATTATTTTTTGTTAATAGAATGATTTCCTAGTGTTAAGAAGTCCTTGTATACATAATAAATTTTATTTGGTGGGTAATATCCTTGTACTGAATCAATAATAAATTTGAAATACAAGGAATTTGAAATGATCTAGAGAATTCAATATATATAAAATATTTTTTGATAATGCATATTTTGTTTATGGAGTTGAAATATTGAAAATAAAAATTATTCATAGTGATATGTTATATTTCTATGGGGAAATGTATGGTTTTTCAAAACCTTCTTCCGATGTGTAATATTTTGTAATTAAGGTCTAAAAAATGCTAAGACAAATTATCTTCCAGTAGTGTATTTTGATAAGATTAATAATTCCCACATAGTGAGATTAAGCAACACATTTTGATTAAAGGAGAATCAATCTATGGTATTCAGATGACTCAAATTCATGATTTGATTAAATTTTTTGGATCAAATATTTTTCCAACTATATTGTTATAGTAGATTTTTAATATAGTGAAAAGGGTATATGGTCATTATTGAATTAAAAATATATTATTTGGCCACAAAATGAGGATGTGATTAATTCTATAATTTTTAATAGTTATTAATGGTGGAAACCAGGCATTAATTTTATGGATTTCACATATTTATATATAGAAATTCATCTAACATGTCTTTTTTCATGGGAATAATCCAAATTAGTAGATAATGGTTGCTATTATGGTAATAATATGTTTCAATATCCTTTCTTTTTTCAAGAAGACTATCTTGGACAAGGTTTGAGAGAGAGTTATTGAGATATATTTCTCCATATATAATTGTGCACATAGTTTTGTACAGAGTGATAAATATTGAATGTTTTTTCATAAAATAAAAGAAGAACTCTAGATTAGAAAAATATAGAAAGAAAAAATTATTTCCAAAATATTTTTTCTATTATGAAATGAAACAAGTAGAATTTAAATATCTAATTCACAATATAATAATTATAGAAAGATATATGAATAAACTTTTAGAAAATTTAGGATGTAGTAAAGAGAATTGTGAAATTGAACATTCTAAATACCATTAAAAAGAAAAATCTTGAGTTTCCATATATTCTCATGGATTAAGGGTGATGTTGTTCATAAAGAAGTTCATTGAAAGACTGTAATGGAGTGTGACATAGATATTATATAAATATATCTTCATTAATTACATCGAAAATATTTAAGTTTATATTTTACTGTATACTCAAGTGGAAATAACATTTTATAGTAAGGAGAAAAGATAAAAGAAGTGAATATTATCATATTGGGAAGTAGTGATCTATCTTAGATAATTGTAATGGAAGTGGCCATAGGAATTGGAATGACCTCATCTAAACCCAAAACAATGTTATAAATTTTTTGGATTTTATTACATTGTTACATTGTCAATTTTATGATATTAGATTATCATTGTATGGGAAAGACAAGAAAAAACCCTTTCACCACGTGTGAATGTTTCATTACATTTTTAGGAAATAAATTGGTAAAATTTGATTAAAGAAATCGATGATATGATCTAGTAAAAGAAATGAAAAGAGGGATAAAAATTGGTGAATCATCATTTGGATATAAACTTATGTTTGACCCAAAAAACAGTGAGTTCAAGACCATCTATGGAAGTGTGAGTTTGAGGGAAAACTAATTTAGTCCGAATGTAAAAAACAATGATATTTTAAATTATATTTTCTTTTGAAATATAATGTTTTTACTAGTTTTCTTCACATAAAACATTGAACTAAAACGAACCATAGAACATTATATAACTCTGAAAATATATCCAAATAATTTGAGGGTAAACATAGAGATAAAGAAAATTGTGAAATATATGTAGAAATAAAAACATATGTCCTTATTAATATTATGGCAATCATAAAATTAAATTAGTGTAGTAAAATAACTAATAATACTGATTTAAGATATAACATGCAACCTTTATAAAAATTTGTTTTCTTGTTCATTAGTTGATGATACTAAATGTATTTTGCATAAAATATATTATTGATATAAATAATATATTAAAACCAATTTGATAGTAATCGATAGGAAAGAAGAATAAGAATAGTTGATATATTAAAAAGTTATTTTTCTATGAAATTAATTTTCATTATATTTTTTTATTTCAAAATTAAATTACCAGAATACAGAATTTTAATTAGATAAAATGAAATTAATTTATGGATTCATCATTTCAAAATATTCTTAATTTTATATTTTGATATTTGTTTTGAAATCAAAAATTATTATGTGAATAGTGAAAAAGTAATGATTTTACTCAAACCTTCACTTATATGGATTAAGAAAATTTAAAGAATTTTTTATGAAATTAAATATTTTGAAATAAATAATTTTCAATTATAATATTGAATCTATAAAACTCTTGTTTAAACTTCTCGTAACTTATGTAATATTTTTCTCAAAAAAAATATATTTGTTCATTTATTCTATAAATTGGTTTTCATAACTTATAGAAATTAAATATAAAAAATTATTGTCATATTTTAGATAAATATATGAATATTGGTTAATATGGTGAATTTCAATTTTAGGTATAAAATTAAGATTAATAGAATTATATATATTTGGGGTGATGATAATAAATATGTTATTTTCAAAGAATTATTTTATAACCAATACATAATTTTAATCTAATCAAATAAATTAATTCCATCTGAATAAATGACTCTAATAATTTTTTTAAACCTATAAATAAATATATTAACACTTATTCGATGGATAATCAATACAAAATACCATTTACAACAAATAATGGTAAAAATAGTATTTTCCTAGAAAACATTTTTTCTATATATTAATTTTTTTAATTTAAATGTTAATTTAAAATTATTTTGAAAATAAATTATATTATAGTTAGACTAAATATTTTTTTAATATATTAATATTTTTAAATAATTTTTACATTATATTTTCAATATAATACATAATTACTTGTTTAAAAACTAGTTACCTAGGTAAAAACCAAAGTGGTAAAATAGTAAAATTATATTGAAAAAGGATTGACACATGTTAGAAAATGAGTTCTAGAGTATTTATTAAGGTTATAACACTAAATATAAATTATATTATACTTTTATATCCTTTTATACATTAATATTGGAATATCATTATTAAAATGTAATGGGTACTTGCAAAATTACCCATCTTCACTAATGAAAAGGGATCACTTACAACACTTACTGATACACCCATCCCTTAAATTTTCATCATAAAAAAATACCATTTTTATCTTAATGTAAGTTTATATCAATTTAATTGTATTATTATTTCAATTATATACATTAATAACTCAATTTATAAGGATATTTCCAAGAGAAATCTTAAGCCATCAACATGAGTATTTCTTACTCATTTTCCTTTGATTCATAAAAATTCTCTTCCAAACTTCATCTAACCACAAAAATATAATAAATCCAATAATATTAATATAATATAATATTTTTATATTAAATAAACAACCATTATTAAACTTATAAAAAATCATTGATTATGCACACATGCCGACTACTACCTCCATGAAATGATCTGGATTGTTTTTCATCACCATCTCTCATGGAAGATAGAAATGATGTATTTAATGAATTAATTTTTTTTATATTTCAAAAGAAATTTTATTAAATGATAATTCATTATATATCATCAATTCATCCAAATTTTTGATAAATTGATTTGTTAATCATGTGTACGTGTGAACTACCGCCTCCATGGATAATGAATTTCATATTTCATCAACACCCTTCATTGATGTTTATATGAATGAATTCAGTGAAGATAAATGATATTTATGAAATTATTAAGATTCTATCAATTTTAAATTATCTTTATATATGTACAAGTCCTTACTCTTTAGAACAGTATTATGAACTCCTATATTGGTCGATTTTATACCCTATGTGAATGATGTAATAGTATTTATACAATGAATGATGAAGTAATATTATATAATGATAATATCACCTAATAATAATTTATTTTATGTTTTTAAATGATTCTATAATGGTTTTATTGATAGTTAATATATTTATTAATATTTATCACCATTTCATCCTAAAACTCGCCAAAACATGTTATCATAATTTCATTTCACAAATAATACTAGTATCATTCACTAAATGAAATCGGGAGATAAAAACAAAAAAAACCATTACTATATTTTATAATATAATATAATAATTATGAACCTTCTATTAATTAATAATAATAGGCTATTCCAATACTAAACTAGTATGATACAATTAATTTGAGTTGGTAACACCCAATGATGAAAATAAACTATAACATATAAATATAGTTGTAAAAAATATTTACAAATTAAGTGTGTAAATAGAAATATATATAAATAAAGATATAAAATATTTTATTAATAGATTTTTTTTATACAGGTGGTTGAAGTGTGTTTGAGTAAGTGGGAATACATGGTAAGTGTATTTGCATATCTGTTTTCATTTATTGAAATATGATTCTAATTCACCAGTTATTTCCTTTTTCCTTCTTCATGTATTAGTCATTTATTTCATTACATAATAATTTTCATTTAAACTATTATATTTAAAAATATATCTCATTTTAATCATTCATGATCTTATTATTAAAATTATACCAATGATATAAGGTGTTCTTCATCTCAAATTTCAATTCCTTAAGACATGTTTATGTTATATATCATATTTTCTATTTTATGATTTACTTACTGCCACCTTGATGTATTTATTATTATTATATTATATTTTATGGTATTTAAGGCTACATTTAAATTTATTTCGTTAAATGCGGTTTGATTAAATTGTTTCTAAATTCATAAGTGAAATTTTTCTCAATTTCCAATTCCATGAGACATATTTGATATTGTACACCATAATTTCTTTTATATATTGTATTCACTACCCTTTTAATTATAGTGTTGTAAATATATTTCATTACATTGTATTTGAATATTTTGGTAACCTCTTATGTTATTTTTATTCTTCTATTTCCATTACCACTAGTGTTTTTACTTCTCAAATTTTCATTACTGTGATATGATTCATACTAGTTTCCATTTTGTGGTGTATATATTTGCCCGGAATTACCTTCTTAATATTATAATACTATTTTAATTTTTTGGATTAAACACTTGGGAGTGCATTACTGCCTTGTATTTCAAAAATCATCCTCTATTATTAGAATAATATTTCATCCAATGACTTTTCTCTTTGAACGCTCTATATTACCTTCCTTTGATTGAAGGGTGTTCACATAGATGTCATAAAACAATTATTGGGGTAGTTATTGGCTTAATTATATAACCATTTATCTATTTGATATAATTTTCATGGATGCCTCTATAAAAATATATTAATTTATTGATTAGGAAAATATTGAAAATATGAATAATTCTTATTCTAATATAGATGTAAATTGATTACTCAGAAAAGTTGAATTTGTATTTTTAATCTGTTTCCATCATTATTTGGAAATATTATTATTATTAGTTTAATAAAAAAGTACTAACATTGAATACGTTCGTATTTCAATATGGATTTTTATATATGACTAAGGAATGTTAATTATGAATTAAATCAATATTCCTAACACTCCCATGGTGAATGAAATCTGTTTAAATAAGTGATGGGTAAGGCTAAATATTATATAGACCCTTGATACATCAATAGTTATCATGAGGCAAAGAATATTAGGTATTTTAGTGCATTATTTCCCAAAAAAAATATTTCCTAAGAACAAGGATTTGAAGGTAAAATTATGTTATCTAAGATCATGATGTCTTGGATTATGTAATATAATTAGCCATCTAAAATTATTATTTTCATCATTGAGGAACCAATTATTTTTTCCCATGTTCCTAATTATTGATATATAAACTATGGATATATTTATATCATAGTGTATTTTTATTTTTCAATTTTTTATATTTTATATTCATGCTATATTATTATTCTCATCTTATTCTCATTTATGATATTTGATTATTGTCACCATTGTCCACCCATACTATGTATTTGAGGTCCCCCTTCTCAGGTTTTCATTTCCATATGATTTGAAGAAAATTATCATACATAATATTTTTAGAATAAAATAGAATATTTGGATCATTTTTTTGTGTATTTTGAAGAATTATATTGGATTAATTAGACACTTATATAGTGTAAACAAATTCCTTTAATTGTGGAAGACATGGTATGTATTAGTTCGTGATTTTTACTAAATATCTAAATCTATAAACATAAATAGTTTTGAGAATTTACTGTGAAAAAAATATTTTCATTATGTTATATAATTATGGTGTCATTAGATTCAGGCTATTATAGTTGACATCCGAGAAAGGTTTAGATAAATTTAATGAATTGGATGATTGTTGAGGATAATATATGTGTTAATAAGAATTGTTTGATTTTAATTTAAATGGTATAGAAAACCCTTCTTGTTAGTTGAGGAAATATTGGATATTTTATGTTTTATAGAAATTTGGAAGGGAGATATTTAGTAAAAACCTTAGGAATATGTCCATATATTGGAAAACATAAATTTTTTTTTGTAAAGTATGATGTTTTTTGAATCATGTAAATTACATCTCTGTTTGGATATTCGGAAGAAGGTATTGTTGGGGAACAATTTCACCTAAGGTATTCACCCTGAAAGAGGATTGTTATGCAATGTCTCAATATTAACTTCTCTGAAATATGATTGGGCCTAAGACTACCTATCTAGCTAGAAACTCTCACGAGTAATACCTTAGTTGATCATATGATCTTCAGAAACCATTAAGTAGAGTTTGAATATATTTAGGTTAGATAACATAAATATAAAATCTCAATGGATATCTTAGATTATAACATATTTATTCATAGGTTAAGATAAATATTAATTTATATTTTATTTCTTATAATAATTGTATGTTATATTTAAAGAGCATAGATTTCATGAATTTTAAGGTTTATAATATTTTAATAAATATCGTGGTAATTATGGATGTCTACTTTACAGATTAGACTAAGATTTATGAAATAACCCACCATAATGTAACGTTGGATGAACCAGAAAATGATATTTTTCACACTGATATTGATTTAGGTTGAACTGAAATCAAATCTGAGGGTTTCAAAGAGTAAGACATTTTGGGGATGAATTTTTCGTGTAATAGTTCTCTTGTGGTTTAAATTGTTCATCATTCATGTAAATTACTTTTTTTTATTAATGGTTTATTCTTGAAGGAATCATGTTAACAATGGGTGTCATGGAAAATATAAAGATTTTCCCAAGAGGTATCCAAATGGGATCAGAGTGGAAGTGAGAAATATTATGATTAGGTCAAACAAGTTATCATATATTATATACCAAAAAAATATATAGTCAAATTCTCAAACACAACAATGATAAGAAGGAAAGAGTTTATAGAATTTTTGGTGACATAGATGATAAAGAAATGAATTATAAATTTTATAAATGGAAATTTGTTTTGGAATTTGTAATTAGTTTATAAGGAAAAATGAATAAATAAGTTAACATATTGGATGAAAAATATGTGATTTCTTGTTTTACATAAGAAATTAGGGTAGACACCTCATTTGAAGTTATATATTTTATTATTTTAATCTTTAAGATACCCTACCCAAATATAATTTGTAATTGGTGGTTAAAAGTCATTAGGATTCAATTTATTTAATGTGGTAGAATATAACAACAAGATTTTTCAAATTATATTTTCATTTGGAAAATAATTATTTTTCTCGCATGCTTTAAACATATCACCAAACTAAAATAAATGGAAATTAATTATATAACTGTTAAAATATATCTATAGAATTGGTTGATAAAAAAATAGGTAAAAAATATTAAATGTATCTAGACATTAAAAAAAAGTTCATTAGTAATACCATGACATTGATAAAATTCAATTTCTCAAGATAAATAACCAATTCAAATGTTTTATGTTTTAAAATGTAATGTTTCTAGAAATTTGATATTATGTGATTTAGTTTAAGACACAAAATATACTATGGATAAAATATGTTATTGATATAGTAAATATATTATCACCGATTTTATAGATAACTAATATGAAATATGAATAAGAATACATAATTTTTTAATGATTTATTTTCCTATTAAAAATAGTTTCTTTTATATTTTTATATTTTAATTAATAAAATAAAATTCAAAATTTTAGAATTTAAATTTCAAAAATGAACTTAATTTTTTATCACATCATTTAAAAATTAGTGAGTGATGAATTTATGATATTTATAAAAAATAATTGATTTTTAGGCGAATAGTGAAAATATGTGGATATTTCTACTACCATAACTGTAATAAATTTTTTTTAAACCATTATCTATAGAAACAAATATTTTAAAACCAATATTTTAAAAATAATTTGTTGATTTTATAAAACCAATGTTTAACATTCTTGAAACATTAGTAATATTTCACAGAAAAAAATTACTTTTATTCACTTGTATTAAAAAATATTTTTCATCACTTATCAAAATTGAATATAAAAAATTGATTTAGTATTTTATATCAATATATAAATATTATTTAATAAGGACAATTAAATTTTGATGAATAAAAGTATGATTTCTAGTGTAAATGATAATTACCACGATAAGGATAAACCGGTTATTTTAAAATATTTTTTTAAATATTTTGTAATTTTTATCCTATAAAATTAATTATTTCCTTATAAAAATGGATGTAATATTATTTTTAAACCTATATATAATTATATTTATACCCATTCAATTGGTGTTCTATATTAAAAACTATTAATAACTGTTGATGGTAAAAATATCATTTTTCTACAAAATATTTTTCTATATACTCTATATTGTAATATAAAATATAATTTTAAATTCTTTAGAAATTGAATAAGATTATATTAATTTGAAATTATGTTTTATAGAATAAATATTTTTAAATAATTGTTACATTATATATAGTTTTTTTAAAAAATATCATACATAAAAAACTAGATACCAAGGTAAAACCCAAAAATGGTAAAATATACAAATCTAGTGTTATAAAGATTGGAACATGTTTAAAAAATAAGAAAAAATGATTTTTCGAGGCTTGATAAACATTATCTCACACAAAAATGAATTATTTTAATCTTTTTTATCATTTTACCCTTGATTAGTGACATATGGTTATTGAAATGTAATGTGCACTTCAAAAAATACACCTCTCTTCACTGATGAAAATAGATCCCTTTGACCACTTCATGCTACATTGATCTCTTAAAATTTCATCATTAAACTCCCCCATTTTCAACTACTATAGGCCTATATCATTTTTATAATCTTATGATATGAAATATATATCCTTTTCCTTCAATTTATATGTATATTTTCAAGAGAGATCTCATGTACTCACCATGAATATTTATTACTTCTCCTCTTCTTCATTATCTTTATCTTAAAAAACTACTATCTACCCTAATATAATGAAAAATTATTATTAATATAATATAAAATTATTATATTAATTTATATGTCATAATTAAAATATTTCTATCTAATAATGAAAAAACAACATCAATCGTGCATATAACAGAACTACTATCTCCACAAAATAATGTTATTTTTATTTCATTATTGCCTCTCATGGATAGTAAAAATTATAAATGTACTGAATATATATGATTATCAAGTCAAAATTATTATTTTTAAATGATTAATTATCATATAACTTTTTTTATCTCATATGTTGAGAAAAGGAATCATTAATCGTGTGTACATGCGGACTGCTTACTCTATGAATAGCGAATTTCATTTTTCATCACCAAACTTTGTGGATTGTTATAAGAATAAATTTACTGAATTATGTTATATTTATGATTTTAAAATATTTTTTTAATGTTTTATTACTATTACATAATAATAAGTCTTTACCAATTAATCATAATAACACCCTCTCATTTGTGTTGGTTTTAACACCTATATGAATAATGTTATAATATTTATATCATGGATGATTATCGATATTATATGATAATTATATCATTTAATTGTTATTTATTTAATATTTTAAATTAATATGTCGGGGTTTTATTGAATTTTTTATATATTTATTAATATATATATATATATATATCATTTCAATCGTTAAACATAATGAAACAAGTTCTTTAAAATTTATGTTTTCACAGACCATACCATTATCATTTCGTAATAAAAAACTAGATATGATAAATTATTTTAAAACCATGACTAAAGTATGCTTTATAATCAATTAATTATAATTTATTTAATGAACAATAATTAAAAACACAATTAAAAAATTAGTACAAAATAAAAAATCAATGTTTCTGGCACCTATTGATGAAAATAAACTATAACTAACTAATATAATAATACTGAATGGGTATAAATTATATATAAAATGTAAAATATATATGAATATGTTTTTGAAATATATTATTGAGAAAGTTATTCTTGTTGAACTATATGTTGGATTGCATTCGAGTAAGCAAGAATACATGGTAAGGGTGTTTGCATCTCAATTTTTATTCATTGAGAAATGATTTGAATTCATTACTTATTTCTCCTATGGTGCATTTATTTTACATGGAATTAATATCTTTATTTATTTTAATGAAATATAA
Organism: Viscum album; assembly: GCA_963277665.1. Taxonomy (NCBI): domain Eukaryota; kingdom Viridiplantae; phylum Streptophyta; class Magnoliopsida; order Santalales; family Viscaceae; genus Viscum; species Viscum album. The sequence goes on along the minus strand of OY728139.1, from coordinate 678,443,863 downwards.
TGGTTTTATATTTCCATCTAAAAATTTGTCTTTAATGATCTTAGTATTAAAAAGATACCAATGTTTTAAGGGGTTCACTATCTTAAATTTCAATTACTTGAGACATGTTTATGTTATACAATTTTTTTATATTATATGGCGTTTTCACAACCTTTTCTATTTTTATATAATTATAATATTATTATTCCTAGTATTTAATGTTCTATTATAAATTTTATCCTTCAATGGGTTTGATTTTTATGTTTCTTAAGTAATAAGGGTTATTGGTCCCTATTACCAATTAAATGACATTTGTTTGATATTGTGCCTCATATTTACTTTTATATAGTTTATTCACAACAATGTTGTATTATATTAAAATGGATATCTTTCATTTTATTATATTTTAATTTCATTTTATCCCTCTCAAGTTATTTTTATTCTTACATTACCATTACCATAATTTATTTTAATGTCATTACTTATTCATTAAGATCTAATTCATATTCACCATTTGTTTCCATTTTTTGTTGCATATATTAGTCATGGATTACATTATAAATATTCTAATAATATTTTATTTTGGGTATTAACCTTGTTTAAATCCATTACTACCTTTGTCCTTCCAAATCATCCTCTCTTATGGGAATTGTTTTCCATTTCCATTCATATGTGAACACTATATTTATTTGCATTCATTAAAGGGTTTTCACCATGATTTCATACATTGATTTATTGAGGAATTTTTCAACATAACCTTATGGACATATTTCTATATGGTGTATGTTTTAGGGATTCATGCCTAAAAAGATATAACATTTAATTATTAGGAAAATATTGAAAATTTCTATACTTTTGATTCCAATAGAAATGTTTATTGATTTATTGAGAAATTTGATTTTGTATTTTTTAACCATCCACCTACCTTATTAAAATAGAGTATAATAATTTATTAACTATAAAATTATTGACTATCCATATTTTTTTATATTAATATATTTTTCTATTGATTTCATTGGAAATTTTATTATGCAACAAATTATATTCATACTATTCAAATGGTGAATAAATAATATTTAAAGAAGTGGAAGGTGGGATCAATATTATATAGCCCCTCAATGCATCGATAGATCTCAAGAGACAAAGAAAGTTAATTTTTTTGTGTGTTCCTACCAATAATATGATATTTCATATATATAGGGCCATGATGATAAGATCATGATATCTTTTCGTAATTCAAGGGATTAGTTGTCTGACATTTTCATTTCATCATTAAGAAACCAGTTATTATTTCAATAAATTTATTTACGAATTTTTCAACCGTAGATATGTTAATTTTATAATATATTTTGATTATGTAACTATTGTTTTTTATATTTTCCTTCTATATTATTTATGTTCATCTTTATCTCACTTATCATCCTTGATTATTATAACTTATATTTACCCTTACTCAGTGTTTGAACTCACACTTTTAATGATTACATTTCAAAATTTTAGTATGAAGATAATTACACAAGGTATGTATAGAAGAAAATACCATATTTGGATAATTTTTGGGAGATTTGGAAGACTTATCTAAATTAATTAGTTTCTTATACAGTGTAAAATATATCATTTTTTTGACAGATTCATGGGATTTATAGTTAATGATTAGTCCGAATTACACAATTTTATAAACCTAAATGGCCATAAAAAGGTTTAATCATGGAATATTTTAATTACGTTTTGTAATTTTGTTATGGATATGTCTAAAAATCCTAGAATGAGTTTTAGACTATAATTTATGCTCTGGTATCTACCACTAAAATCCCTTATGAGACAAGTAGTTGGTAGTAAAGAGTAAGGTTCTTTTATTGATTTTTTTCTCCAGTCTCTGATGATTTTTTTTAGATATGTTTTATTTGACCCATACATTGTTTTAGTAAAATGTAAATAAGAAATATTTTTATTAATAAGAAGAAATAATATCCAACGTCATTCGATGTGCATGAAAAGTTTTTGGTAAAACTAAAATTTATATAGAAGAGTCCAAATAATTTCAAAATAAAGGTATGAATAATTATAATTATTGATATATTTATTTAATAAATTATATGGTATGATTATTTGAGAGGCAATATTAACATATATAAGTTGAATAAAATAATATTTTTCATATAACAAGAACTCAAAAGGTGGAAGTTTTACACCTACCATGGGATCTAGAACAAAAACAATAAGATGAAGTATTAAATGTGAGAAAATTGAATTTGACTCTAAAGTTTTAGTTTATAATAAAAAAGGATAAGGAATAAAAAATGTCAATCATGAACAGGAGACTGGTTTTTGATATTGATCTAACTGAAATGAATCATTCATACTTTGTGGAGTTATAGGGAATGTTCTAAAAAGTACCAATGTTCAATGATTTTTATAAGGATAAGTTCTATGGCTCATAGAATGTTCAAAACCTTTAAGTCAAGAAGGATGAACATCCTACACACATGGAATAATTATTTGAGGAGAAAATATTGTTAAAATAATAATATGTGATCCTTATTGATTTATTTTCTTAGATGAACACAATGATTATTGAACAAAGTAACATACAAGATAAAAATATACATACTTTAGAAGATCATGAATAAAAAGGGACAATTCTTAATGAAAATTTAAATTAATAATTGGAAATGAGAAGAAACATTTTCCAAAAACTCAAGGATGAGTTTATCTTTGTTAATGATAAAGGAGAATAATCTAATTACAAGGGAAAGAAAATTCTAAAATATTATTTATAATTATTTTTTTGTTATCTTACAATATGAGATAGGGAAATAAATAACATGTGATTTATCATTTAGGAGAAGCATGAAAGAATTATTATGGAAAAATTAAATGATCCATGTGAAAACCCTAAATTTTTCATGATAGAACCCCTCATAAGCATTCAAATAGGAAGACTAAAATAATTCCCAATAAAAGGTAAAATAATAGATATTCTAAAAACACACTCAATAATGTCACTATAAAGAGTAAAGATAAAGGGATGATTTTAAATGGGAGTTAAAGATAGATTTGATTTATTTTGTAAGTCATGGACATATTTAGCAATTTTTTCCTGAATAATTAGAATATATTATCTATTGTTTTGTTAGTGGGAGGTTTTTAAAAATGAGTTATAAACAATAGAAACAAAGCTATGTATTTTATTCTAATAATATTTACCATTCTAGTCTTGTATCTAGTTGAAATATTTTTGAGAAGTCCATATGGAATAAAAGGATATAAATGATGTGATTCCAAAATTTCAATTATTTAAAGGAATTGATTTCATTAAATTGTTGAAGAATTTTACTAAGATGAATGAGGCTTTCTTAAGAGTTTAAAATATACTATAGAACACAAAATGTTTTGGATTGATAAAAACAATTTTTAAAGGATAGAAATACATGTATATATATTTTTGAGACTAATAATTCTAATTTGAAAGAAGTATCCTAATGGAATATATGTAGAGAAAAATATAATTAAAATTACAGGGATAAATGAGTGAGTAATAAGGGATAGATAATAAAGGTATAAAAAATGAAATTTCAAAAGATCATTTCTGATAAAGGTATCTAGGGAAGAATATATTCTTAGTTCGGCCATAAAGAAAATTGAAAGCCTATAGAAAATAAAGAGAATTTAGGTTCTATCAAAATCATTTCACATCTAAATATTTGTTTTTATTTTCTAGTTAAATTAAATTTCATGGTCTATAGAGACTCACGAACTTCCTCAACTAGAGGGAATTTTAAATTCTACTCTCCGTATATATTTAATTTTTATAAATATTTTTTGAATTTTAATAGGTTTTTGTGGATATATGATCCATAAGGTGGATAAATCAAAAGGTGAAATTATTATTGTGGCATGATTTTAAGCTCTAATTTATTATTGGTGTAGTTATTGTTTCATGTTAAAGAATAAATTGATAGTATACAGGTATAATAAGAGACATATAAGAAATATGTAGTGGTGTCACAAGTAGTATCAAGATTGAATTAAGGTATTAGAATAAAGAGAACATTTTATTAGTTAATATTAGACCTTGAAGATTGAATAGGAAACAGCTGATGGAGTATTACAAACAATAATAATTTTCATGATTCATTTTATTTTATATATAAACTGGTCTAACATGTGATATCATTAGAACCATTTTAAGATATAATTTTTTTAGGTGAAGGACTTTCATGATGAATATTAATTGTATCATCAATGATCAATTATAAAATTTCATGGGATTCTTAGATATTAATATAAAACTATGGTATCTCGATGAACCATGAAGATACACCTTGTGGAAAAAGGACCATATTTGGTTTAACGGGTGGAATCTATTTTGACGAAGCAGAATAATGTGTGACAATTGATTGAAGTATTGGTATCTAGAGGTGATCTTTAAGATTGAAATATGTTGTGAATCACACACTATGTAATTTATATTTATTCTCTATTGGTTTTTTGAAATGATGGTTGAGTTCACAAAAATATTTCTTTATTAGAAGATGAAAACAATGAAATCATTTATCCTATAGAAGGTAGGCCGAAGAATTCCCTATCTCCCTCTCGGACGGGCGATGCCCTAGCGCTGATGGAGGCCCCGGTGGCCCCTGCCTCTCTGGGGGAGGGGCCTCAAATTGCTCTCGGTGCTCATTTTTAGGGTTATCGGGGTGGGGGTAGGGTTTCCTTCCTGCTTTCTTCAATCAAGTCTCTCTCGGTCTTCCCCAGCATCAATGTCTCGCCGAAGGTTCCTGGGATCCTTCAGGTTCAACCAGTGGTTTTGATTTCTCCGCAAGAATTTACCGATGCCTCCACGCTGCTTTCTACAGCTCTGGTGGTTAGGTTGGTTCGGCCCCGGCCTCATGTGGAGATGTTTGACCAGTATGTGAATGAGGAATGAGGTTTATGTCAGTGTGCATTGGTCGGTCTCCTAGGTCCGCGAAGGATTCTTATTTGTTTCTCCGATGAGGTTGATTTGGCGCGGGCTTGGTCTAGATCCTGGAAATCGGTTCGTGGATTTCATTTTATTCTTCTTCGATGGTCGTTCGACCTGCACATGAATCGGGACCCGTCTACATCGGCAATCTGGCTCCAGCTTCCTGGTCTTCTTCTGCCCTTCTAGAATCCGACTCTTCTGCGGTAAATAGGCAACTCAATCGGTCATTTCTTGTGCACTGATCGGTGGACCTCTACCCTAAAGCACCAAATTGTGGAACACATTTTTGTTGAAATGGAACTATCATGGCCTCCGCCTAACTTTGTGTGGATCGTGATTGAGGAAGAATACAGGTATGCTCAACACATTGTTTACTAATTGTGGAAAAGTTTTTCTAGATCTATTTCCGGCAGGGCCACTTTCATCTGGAGTGCCGCAAAAGGGCTTCAGGTGTTCATTTGGTCGATCCTCCTACTACGTCCACAGGGCCTGCAGCTCCGGTTGTGATCAGTGAGGATTGCTCGGTCCGTGCTTCTGTTCCAGTCGAGAATAATATGGTGTGCGATGATGCCTTGGGGCGTGTGGCCCCTGAATCTTGGAGTGAGGAAAACCTCAGGAAGGTCATACACCATGCTGATGTTCCTTCTGGTATGGGGTTGGGAGGTTCTTCAGGTGCAGTGGAGAAAGTGTTTCCTCCCGGATCAGGGCCTCTTGTCTTGGACGTTTTTGCTCATCTGAGATGGGATTTGGGTGTTATTCCTTTGTCTAGGGGGAAGGGGTGGTCATGCAGGTGCATGAGGATGGGCTTGAGGAGAGGAACCCCCCCCCCTTGGATGTTGTCTCAGCCAGTCTTCTATAACCCTCCAGCCCGACCAATGAACCAGTTGTGCAGAAGGTCTCTTCTCTAGGTGCTGCTGATCTTCTTCAATGTGTGGGTTGGGAAGACACAAACAAACAAACTCGGAATATTGGTGGTGGTTTTGAGTAGACTAGTGGTTCAGAGTTTTCTGAGCAGATCATTCCAGCCACTTCAACCTACGCGGACAAAGTGACATTTGGTGGAATGGATACTCTTTCTCTTAATTGTTTTGCAGTGTTGGAAGAGGCAGAGTGTCATGTGGTTCAGGAAGGGGATGAAGAGGAGGTTGTACATGGAAATCATTCGCACCTGGAGGATCCTCAGGTGGATATCCATTCTGATTCGGATTCCTCGGTCGAGCCAAAGGAAGTGGAACTGGAGGAGGAATATATCAAATTCTCTTCAAATAAGGGGAATAACACCATCATTTACCCAGAAGGTTTTATAAATCACTCTTGGAGGCCGTGGAAGAAAAAATATTACCCCTTCCTACCTAGCCCTCCTGTCACCAGATCCTCAAGCAAAGGGCAGCCCCATCATAAGGGTTCCAAGCAGGTGGGGACAATTTCATAGAAGGAGCTGGAACCACTAGCAGTGAATTCATCTTCCACTGACCAAGTGAATAAAGTAAATGAGCTTATTGTTTCACATATCCACCAAAGTGGGAAAGAAAGGATGGAATGTGATGAGTGGGAAACCATTCTTGAATGCAATGAAGAATTCTTGGGAAAGGGCTTAGAGGTCATGACTACACAAGTGGAGTTTGAAATACTGATTGGGAGGCGGTTCCAGGCCAACCTATCTAAGGAGAAGGGTGCTTGGTCTCAAAAAAAACTTGGAATTTTGGAACGTGGATTCAATGGGTAGAAGATTACAGTGGAACAATTCATACAGACTTGGGACAAGATGGTTTACTGTTTCGACAACATCCTCTACGACGTTCCAGATGAGAAGGACTATGGTCTCCACTGGAGCCTCCTCAGAGGTAAGGTCTCTAAAAGTCTTAAACTGCAACTCATAGATTCAGATATTTCATATCATGTTGACTGATGTCTTATCTGTGTACAGGATTGGTTTCTCACTTTTCCTTAAAAGTATTTTTCATAATCAAAAAACAAATATTTGGGTATTTATCCTATAGAAGTAGGTTATTATACTTGATAACATTTATATAGTGATATTAATATCTTTTTCCAACACCAAGTTCTTAATCAAAAATCATAGTGGTTTTATTGATCTTAAATTACTAATTCATAAGATTACTCCCAAAAATATTTTTGATATTTTATCCATAGTTAATGGTATGCCTAGATCTTGAAATCCAAATCAAAAAATGTGATCATCAAGTAGTTAATATGTTGAGAAAGAGATGAAAATTATATGAGTCTTAAAGGTTACTGTAAAAAGGGGATCCTAGCCTCTTTAAATATGGTGAAAGAACCATATTTATTTATTAATAGAATATTTATGGAAGATATACCCATGTCATTCAACAAAAAATGACAAGATTTTGTGAAAATAATGAAATATAGGTTGATAAGTTGAATAAAACCTGACAAGTGGTTCCAGATGTAGGATTCTAACAAGTTATTTAAAATATCTCTTTGATTAAACACCCTATTAAGTGATATAAATTCCCTAAATAGTGGTATCAAGTACTTCCACTATGATACATATATGAAATATAAAATGTGTTGAGATTTTTTATTTGACATCATGGAGATAAAGGGATACTAATAATTAGTGATATTTCTTCATAACAAGTGTTATATATGGGAATTTATTTTAAAGGGGGAGAATAAATAATCATGAATAATATGTCTCCTTAAATGAAAACATCATAAATATAAAGATTACTCAAAAATTCTATGAAGATAGGATTACATATCTGATGTAAGTCATGCTTTTTCATGATGTTATGTTGATATTCATTTCATTATGGATCTTTACATTGATTTTAAAGGGGGGTCATTGACATCCTTTTAAGGATTAGAGTGGTATGGTAAAATATTTATTTTCAATAGGTGTTTGGTTGGATGTATTGTAAACAAAAAAATTTGTGATTAAGTTAATCTTGGAATTATATTCTAGAATAAGAAGTTGATGTTATAAATGTTATAAAGATAAAATTTAGAAGTTATCAGGATTTTTGAATATTTTGAATTTATGAATAGTTAATTGTTATAATGTTAGAAGATTTTTTAAAAGATATTTGAGAATCAGATTTTATTATATAGTTGTGAGTTATTTTGGAAGTGAATTATAATATCAGAAGTAATTTTGGATGGTTAAAATTAATTCTTGATTTTTGGAATTGTTCTGAATGAATTATATAGATAATAATTTGAGTGGGTTTTTATGATTTTCTCTATGTCCCTCTATGTCAAATGTTCTGATTTATACATAAGGAATTTTAGACCCTTTAAATCGTAATTAATTTTATAAAAGTACATGAATATATAATATACTCATGGAAGGTGATTTGTTGGAAAATTCATGAAGATATTAGTTGTCTGAAAGATATTTAACAAGAATTTTCAAATAAATATTTAAAATTCAGGGAAATAATTGTATATTCTTCACAAATATGGAATTTGATGAAGAATAAATTGAGTAACCAAAAATTAATATTTCATACATAATACATAAGATATTCTATGGAGTTCTAAGAATATCAACTATCTATTGATCATTCCTTGTATACATAGGGAATTTTGTCTGGTGTATAATATCCTTGTGTTACATGCATAATATATTTAGTAGACATATAATTAAAATAGTCATATAATTTTCATAATTTAAATAATAGTCTTGGATGATGAAAATATATTTTCAGCAGTCAAAATTTGGAAAAGGAAAATTCTGTATAGTTATGTGTAATATTATTTTTGGAGCGAAGTTAGGTTTTTCAGAACCATTAAATAATGTGTAATATTTTATTCTTCAAATATGTTTGGTAAAACACTACGTCACCTCATCATCCATTGTTGTATGATTATAATAATAATAATTCCCATGTAGTGTTATTAATTTCAACACCATGATTAAAGAAGGATCAAGTCAATGTACTCTAATGATTCAAATTCATGATTTGCGCAAATTTGGAGGATCTAATATTTGACAATCTTCAACGATATAATGGAGGGTATAAAGTTGTAAAAAAGTTAGTATGTAATGGTTTAATTGATAATAAGGCATTTTTCCATTGAATGATGATGAGATTAACACCATAAATTTTATAAATTAGAATTGGAAGAAATTGTGTCGCTAATTTCATGGAGTTTTTATATTTAAATATAGAATCTTTTATCAAATAATTATTTCATGGGATGAAACCAAATATAGAGACAATGGATGGTATTATGGAAATAATTAATTTGTATATCACTATTTTTCACTGATTTAGTCCTTGAGAAGGGTGGATAGAGTGTAATGGAGATATCTTCCTTCATAAAATATTACATTTCTAGTTGTGCATGGAGATAGAAATATTGAATTTTCTTAATAAAAGAGAAGATGAATTATAGAAAACCATGGGGCTAGAAATGATGAAATTTTAATAATTGATATTTTATATGTAGGTATGTGGGTATAATTAAATTATATAATTCAAATAACAAGATGAATAAGAAGTTAAATAGAGAGGAAAAAATTAATGGAAAATCATGGAATGAAGAAGAAAAGGAATGTAGTGGAACATCATAAAGATATTTCTAAAGATGAAGCTAGAGTTTCCATAACATCTCATGGAAAGATGATGAAGCTATTAAAAATAGTTTCAAATCTAGTATATGATGGAGAGTTTCGTTGTTATTAGAGGCACCTATCAACATTATGAGAATCTTCAATAGTGAAGTTTCTTTATATTGGATAGAATTCCAAAGTTGTATTACATTCATATGTTTTTGATAAAATTAAGAGAACAAGAAAGGAATGATCATGAGGGGAATTGATACATCCTATAACTTTTTAAAAGGATTGATCTTGGTAATAGGAGTGTCCATGACTAAAATGACCACCCAAACAATGGTTTTAGTGGATTCTGATGCATTGGTACATTTCCAACTGCATGCTACTTAGATTAACATAGTATAGTTTAATAATGTAAGAGTCATCATGTACTATGGGAATGATTGTTTATATTATAAAAGTAATAAATTTGTAAAATTGGTTAAAATAAATCAATGATTTTATGTAGTAAATGAAATGATAAGAGAGATAATAATCATATCACCATAATTAGTAGTAGAACTAATGTTTCAACCTAATAACAGTTACATCAAATTAATTTAGAAAATTAATGATTTAGGAAAAGGTGATTTTCATGGAAAAGGTTTGATACCATATTTCACTCCCACACTCAAAGGTATCTCCCACTAATGTCCCATGTGGTCCTAAAATAATGTAATGTGAACACAAATTTTTCTAGAACTTTCATTTATCTCCCAATATAGATTCAAATAACTTGTTGAAATACCAGTGTTAAGAGGTGGTCTTATGGACTAACATTTGTTCCAGGGTCATTCTTTTGGAGTTTTACACATATGTGAAGATGGTGGATTCATCCATGATAGAGTACATTAATCTGGTTGAGATTTCGATGGAAATATTTTGTGATTCCATTTGACAACCCGTATCCTTAATATACATCGATTCATGACCAATTACATAATGATAAACTAAATATAAACCTAAATGAATGAGAGCCATTTAATTTTTTTTTTGTAATCAAATATATCACATTATATCTTGAAACAATGATATAAAAATATTATTTCAAATTCCTTTACGTTCTCTTAGAATTTCATCACTCTTTTAAAACTATATTGAATAACCTCGGGACATACATAAGAAAGGGGTCATCTATTAATACCAATAATGGAATAATCAAGAAATAACATGATAAAAGTAATACATGTTAGTCAATAGGAATATCAAGGTGATATAATGGGGTGAAAATCATAAACCTGATAACAAATGAAATATATAATATTATAACAACAATAAAACATTGGAGTGTTGAAACAACACGAAAATGAAATCATAAGAATAAATCAAGGCAAAATAACAATAAATCAAAACATATGGTTCTTAGTATAGCCTCCCATGAACCATATATGTACTATCGTGAGATAGTAACATTACTAAACACATTATAGAGTTATATAATTCCTAGATCATCTATCACATTCATATCTTGTACTTGTGTTAAATTTCCACATTGATCATACAACAATATAGAATATTTAATAACTTTTAATCACATGAATAAGGATTCTTGATTTCCTACATGAATTTCCCAAATCAATTACCTCTAGGTGTATCTTATTGAATTCTTTAATTTTGAAATGATGATGGGTATTGATAATACAAAAGATTGGAATGGGAAATCCAAAGATAATTTTGGCAGCATAATGGGTGAATATAAAAATTCATAGATGATATTAAGGAGAGTGGAAGGTGTCACTTATTTTATTTAAATCATAAGTAAAGTATTATGTATGTATAAAAGAAAATTACAATGTGACGAACTGGAAATAAAAATACTTTTTACAAAGAAAGAAATTGAAATAATAATGAATAAGATAGGATCTCGAACCTTAGAGACAACTTATAAAAGCTTTAGAAGAGACTCTTAAGTGCTTGGGAACACCTTGGAAAGGATTTAGAAAGGTTGAGAGAGAGGAACTTAATTCTAAATTTGTTTTTAGTGAAGATTAGTTGGATGATTTATGGTATTTATTACAAAAGTTAGGGGAATTATGTATTAGCTTCTAAACATCGGTTTTGGACTCTATGTGATAAAATAATCAAAACAAAAATCATTCCCATGGGATTCTATAATGAATTCATTTTGATGAGTTATTTTCAAAAATATATAAGTTTAGGAACCTAACTTATCAAAATAATACCATTGGTGATGTGGAAGTGAGACATGTCCATAAAGAATTGATTTTTAAACCTTTAAAATGTAATATAGCTTTTAGAGGATTCATTAAATGATAATAAAATTCATAAAATAACACGAAAACAGAGTATATTAAATTTAAAATAATTTTTTGTTTATGGATACATATTATATCATTTGTTTCATCACTTTTGGGATATTATGATATCATAATATACACTATATATTTGTACAGTATTTAATTTTTAACTAAGAAATTGATTGCCTAAGAAAATAAACTTTTGATAATTTCGGAATTATTATTTGAAGAATAATATTTATTTTATCAAAATAATTTCAGAAATATAATAATTTTAAATTTTAAACAAAATTCATTATTTAAAGAAAAATATTCATTTTGAAATACTAACAACTTTCAGACCCTTATAAAAATTAAACATGAATTCATTAAATTATATTATCATTTATTTTTAAATAAATATTATAAAATAATAAAATTTTATGAAAATGTTATTTATTTCAAAAATTTATCATTTTATCAAAAGCTTGTCTAAATTATAACTTTATTTTCATAAAAATATCAATTTGGATTTCTTCATATCAAAATCTTATTTTTATATAACTCAATTTATATTCATTTATATAGTAATAATAAAAAGAAATACATAAAATCATTATTTTATAAAAAATAAAAAATATAAATTATTATCACTCATTACTAGATGCATAAACCCTTATAAACTGAATTTATGCCTTATGGGTATGGAGTGTGATAATGGCACTTTATTGGGGTGGTTCGGTGAAAATGTTTTGTTTGTGATCTCGATATGATGTAACATATCTTATTAATGATTTTACAAAAACATAAGTTTATGGATACCATCATATTATTGGTCAAGTATAAAGCTAAATGATTTCATGTCCCTTAAAAATTATGATAACATGGATTTATAGGGTAGGATCCTATTCACTAAGGTCGTAGCTTCTTTAGTCTACAACAATATCATTTTATATAACCCGTAATATATAATAATCATAACAAAAACATTACAATGACTATATTATCAATGGTTAAGACACTTAAAATTATTTTAAATTTAAAAATATATACATTAAAGTGGATTAAAATATTCAATGTAGTGAATCTGTTATCTATAACTGCATTCCTTAATAAGTAATTTATTCATTAAAAAGGGAAATTCATTTATAAAATTTCATTTTGTTACATTATTCCAACTTCAGAAATTTTTCCCTCAACATTATGTTTCATAGAATAAAATAGATGAGGGTACTTCTGTTTTATCACCTCTTCTAGTTCACCCATCACTTTTGTAAATGTGAGGGATAAATGGAGCAAATCATTTACTTACTCAAGAAGGATGCATAAAACAAGCTATGTAATTTAAATTTCAAAGGCGGGAAAGCTAGTTGATCAATCACCACTCTAATATGATCAAGGATATAAAATAGGTATATGTGTCTAGGAAAAATATTTCCCTTCTTCCCAATACTGGTGACTTTCTTATAATTTGATATATGAAGGAACAACATATCTCAAACCTCAAACTATAAGTCTTATTGATGATTGTTTGTATATATTTTCTATTATTTTTTGTTGAATTTCATATAATGTTTAAAGGGTTAAACCTTATTTATAATCTATTATATGAGAATAGGTCTCATAGGATTCATGTATCTAACTTTATCCCATCATGTTGGAGTCTGACACCTCTTCCCATATAGAGCCTCATCGCGTATCATTTGAATGCCAGAATAGAAACTGTTGTTATATGAGAAATCAATTATGAGAAGGTGTTGATCCCAAAAATCCTATAAATCAATTGAACATGATCTTTGAATATCCTCTAGGGTTTTAATTGTTCCTTCATATTTTCCATCTATCTGAATGTGATAATCAATATAGAAACTCAACTCTATATCCAATGATTTCTATAGGATTCTCCAAAACCATGAGGTAAACCTCATTTTTCATTTAGAGAAAATGTAAAGTGGCACTCCTTATAATTCTTACAACATAAATTTTATATATATTGGATAGTTGGTCAATATAGAATTATTCCTTTATAGCAATGACGTGCATTAAATTTATAAGGTGATCAGATATTACTAAAATAGTGTTTTTTCATTTTCCTGTCTTCAGGAGTCCTGTAATTAAATAAATTGTTATGTTTTCCCATTTTCATTCTTCCATGTGTATTTGTTTCATTGTAACCGTAAAATATTTCCTTTCATTTTTTACTTGTTGGTATACCAATCATTGAGATATAAATTCAACAATCTCCCCCTTCATGTAATCCCACTAAATTTACTTCTTCTGATCTCTATGCAACTTATTGTTTTCTATATTAATAGATATGGATGAGTTAATATCATCACATTGAAGTTCCATATGATTTCTAGTTTCTATTGGACACATATATGGGTTCTAAAACATATAGCTACATCTTATGAATAGTTGAGATCTATAATCTTCACTACCTTTTTCATTAGCTCCAAATAATTTTTTTGATCCTCCTTGATCCAATGAATAATTAATGATTGAGAAGTTATTTGTGTAAGTTAGGATGGTATTCCTTTTATTATTCCCATTTCCATCTTTTACATGTCCAAGAATATTATATCCCTTTAAATCCTCATCATGGACAGAGTTTCATGATCCTTTCTAATCAAAGCAGATTAACATTTTTTCACTTCCCTAGATGGTAATGGATTGAATAATTATAATCATTAATTCAATTTAACCACCTTCATTGTTACATATTAAGCTCCTTTTTGTGAGTATATACTTGATGATTTTATGATCAACATATATATCACACTTCTACCCATATTGAAAATTCTTCTAAATCATTAATGTGTTTATAATTATACCTAATACCAAATCATGAGTTGGGTATCTAATCATGGATATTTAATTATAAGGAGGCATAGGATATAAATTTTTCATCTTTATAGAGTAAAAAACGTAAGAATTTTTGGGAATCATAGATATATATTAAAAATCCATCCCCATTGGTGGGTAATGTGAGCATAGGTAAAGTGATTAACCTCTTAATTAACACTTTAAATATCTCCCCACATTCATCAGTCCTAACAAAATTCACTCCCTTTGGAGTTATCTTGGTTAGTTGTCTTGGAAATCCTAATAAGTTTCTTTACAATTATAGTACTCAACTAATGAAAGTAAACATAGTTAATTCATCATAGATATGGTTCTATTCTATCCCTCAATTAACATTATTTTTTGAGGATACATATATATCCCATTTGGTGGGGATAATATTTCCAATTAATGTTTCTTTCTCTATAAAAACTCACATTTACTATAATTTACATAGAATCTTTCCTTTCATATGGTATTCCTTATAGAATTAAGATTATCATTGTGTTCCAACTTGATTTTAGATTAGATAAGAATATCATATGTAAATTTTTCCAAAAGTTTATCTTAGTAATACCTAAATACTATCTTCATTATGTCCATGAAGATAGATAGAGAATTAGTAAGTCCAAATGGCATCACAAAGAACTCATAGTTCTAATACATTGTATGAAATGTAGTCATGGGGTATCCTCATTATTAACCCTCAATTGATAATATTCTAACCAAAGAACTATCTTAGAGACGTACAAGGATCATAAAAGATTATATAACAATTCATCAATCTATGATAGAATAAAAATCTTCTATATCTTAATCTTGTTGGGATAATGATAATCAATGAAGAAGAAAACTAACCCATCCTTTAAATTGAAAAATAGGACCATCACACCACTTGGTGAAACACTTCTGTGTATAAATCTTCTATCCATATTCTCTAATGGGTTCTTATTCAGATCATTAATTTCAGTAGTGGCCATTCTATATGGATTCTTGGATATTACAAATGATTCATCTATAAAATAAATCAAGAACTCAAACTTATGACATAGAGGAAGATTAAGAAATTCCATGGGAAACACATCAGTATATTTCATTAAGAAGGAAATTTCATCAAGGAAGATATTTTCATTAGTCATAATAATTTCATTTAGATACTCTTTCTCATAAGGAAATAATATCCATTATTGAGATGATGATACCAAATGAGATTAATCCTCATCCTTGCACTTTCATAGAATCAAAGGGATAATTGTGATGTGGAGGTTCATTTTCATCTCTCAGAAATATTTTTGGGGTATATACAAATAAATCTCATACATTACCAAAATAGAATTGAATTATTATAAAGGTAGTATCATAAGGGTAGATTGGAAATTCATCCCACAAATATAGAAATAGGTAAATGATTTACTTGCGACGAAATAATTTCGACATTATATTTTTTCATAGTTATCTCTACTTGTATGTCTTTTGGTGGTGTCTGAATAGTTCTAAAAAACACGTGTGATATAAAATAACATGTACAAACACAATAATAAAGGATAATTGAAGTTCGTGAGTTGATGATAATCCTTCCATTAAGTATTTATATTATAGTTCTAATCATTTACATCATCCAAAATTGACAGGCAGATGATAATTTTCAAAGTATTAATCAAATAAAATAGAAACTATTGAACCTTTATGGATAATTTATAAATGATATATTATTACAATGGTCAGGTAGGTGGCTAAATAGATGAAAATTTCAACACAAATGACCAGAAATAACTTGGTGAGACTCAAACCTGAGACCTTGTCGAGGCCCCACAAGGCTACTCCCAACTAAGATACACCCTAGGGGAATAACTCTTTAATGATATATATTCCTTAACATATTAATTTTTAGGTTTCAATATAATTCAACCATATTCTATTCCCTAAAATAAATGTTCATGTCAATTGTGTGGTTCCATTCATAAGAGTTTGTAAGGAGCTTCTTAATTAACCAAATCATATCACCTTGGAGTGTCAAATTGGGTGTGGAGAAAGGCCTTATTATCATACACCATGTGAATATTTAGTCAATGACCAATTCAACATTTTGGGTGTTGTTACCCCTTAGTAAAATTGTGGAAGGTCTATATCCCCTTGTAGTATCTATAAAGATATTTTATTTCTTGGAAACCACTTACACTATTGTTTTCTATAATTTTGGGATTCTTTCCTATGTTTCGAATTATCCCTCATAATTTCACTATAGTTTTGTAATCTTCATCCCAAAAAATTAATATACTTTCCTATGATTCTATCTATGAAAACCCACAACCTCAATAAACCTTATTTCATTTATTATTTCATAATGATACACATAATAAAAACCCAAAAGATGGAGATTCCTGGTTTATTTGAGAAATTATATATTTCAAATATTTATTTGAAACAAGGATATGGTCATATTATTTAATATTATTTAACATTCTCTTAAAATATCATTTCTATTCTAAAACATAAATGGATTACCTGGGGATATACATATAAAATGGGTGAGATATAAATCCCTATAAATGAATAATTAATGCATAACATGATTAAAAAATTATATGTTAATCAAGAGGAATATAAATGTAATATAGAAGGGTCAGAATCATAGATATGAACATCAAGGAAAATTATAATATGATAAAATCAATGCAATAAAGGAATATGGAAAAAACATAAAATCGGACATCATAAGAAAAAGTCAAGGAGAACAACCAAGAAATAATAACATAATGTTCTTATGATAAGATATTTTTCACCATATATGGAATATCATGAGATAAAAACATTACCCAATGAATTTTAGGGATATATAATTCCAGGACCATTAGTTACATTCATATCATGTGCATATGGGAGTGCACGACAATGATCATAAAATAAAAGTGGTCTATTCATCACTTTTAATATCATGGATTAAGAGTGTGTGTAAAATAAATGGAATTATTTAATTAATAATGGATATATACATCTACTTAAATACCCTATAGTGGAAATGGGGTTGGGTATTCACAAAATAATTGTTTGGAATGGAAAATCATGGGATAATTCTGACATTATAATAGGTGTGAATAATGGATCAAGGATGGGATTAATGATAGTGAAATGTGTTCTATTATTACGTGGGTATCAAAAGTAAAGTAAAATTTATGATTAAAAGTACATGATAAAATGAAAAATTGGAAACCAAAAGGTTTATTAAAAAGAAAGTACTGAAAATAAAAAGAAAAAAATGGGAGATAATTTACATTGATAAAGATCTTCTAAAATCGTGATATGAGATTCTTAAGTGCATAAGAAGACCTTGAGATGGGTTAAAAGTGGTATAGGGGTAGAAAATTCATTCTAAATGGTGCTAGAGTATATTGTATAAGTATAATTGGTGGGTATTTTTAAAAAAGGGTGGTGATTTCTTTTTTAATTACTAAACTTAGGTTTTGGATTCTATATGTTAAAATAATCAACACCACACACTTTCCCATGGTTTTTAATAGTATTTCATCCATGATAAGTGTATTTCAATATTTTATAATTCCAATAACCTTAATTATTAAAATAATACAATTGGTGATGTGAAATGAGTCCTATTCATAAATAATTAATTTTAAAAAATAAGAATATGATATTATTTTTAGAGGATTCATTAATGGATTATAAAATAAATCAAATAACTTATGAAAATCCTAATTTAAATGGAAAAATTATTTGGTTAATGTATAATACTTATAGAATTTATTATATCACTTTCGGGCTATTATGTTGTCATAATACAGACTATATAATTATACTTTATTTATTATTTACCCAAAAATATAAGTGCCTCCAAAAATTATGAAACAAAAAACTATTGGATAAATTAAATGTTCCCATTTCAAAAATAATATTAATTTTATCAAAAGATCATAAATATAGGAATTTAACTTTTAAATAAAAAACAAAATTCACTAAATAATAGTAGTTTTTACAATACTAATGACCTTATTACCATTATTAGAAATATTTTATACTTAATTAAATTTTAATATAATTTATATAAAAAATTATTATATAATAATAATATTTTATTAAAATAATATTTATTTTAAAATTTCTAATATTTATCAAAGAAAATCATTATTAGAAAAATATTTTTCACAAAAATAAACTTTTGATTTCATCATATCAAAATATTTTTTATGTGACTCACTATATGATCATTTATAATGTATTAATAAAAATGGATAAATTTTATCAATTTTTTTTAAAAATAAAATACATAAATTTTATCTTTAGGGTCTAGATACATGACCCATTAGTACACTAGTGTAGTCTCTAGTTGTATGGTGTTTGATGGTGGACTATTTTTGGGGTGGTTGGTTGAACATTGTTTGGGTCGTGATATTTATAATCTTGAACTTTTCCTATAAATAGTTTCCCATAAGATATAGTTACAGGTATCAAATTAAAAATATTCAATGGAAAATCCTTGTAATGCTATCTCCCTCAGAAAATATTATAAATGAGATTCATAGGTTATGATCCTACTAGTCGAGTCCATATCTTATTTCATCTATGACTATGGGATTTTATCATAACCCTTGATCTATAACAATCATAATGGTCACTATATATTGACTTTATTATCAATATTAAAGATTCATAATAACTTCTTAGATATGAAAAAATATATTTAAAATATTTGAAAATAATGAATGTAGTGTATATATTATCTCTAACTACATGGCATAATAATTATTTTTTTTATTTGAAAGTTAATATCATTTATAAAAGTACTTATCACTTCGATGTATGGTGTAATTGAGTGTGTATTCTCAAAATATTAGAGAAATTGGGTTGAACATGGAAGGTTAGTAGCAAGAACTCAGATTATCCCCTGTAGATGGATTTCTCCATCAATATGGGGGGTATATCTCTTATTTTACCTCTATGTATCAATGTTGGTCATATTAAACCATCCCATACAAAATAAATTGATATTTTTTTTATAAATGTGGATATTTAAGATGTATTTATATATTTTGTAAATAAACACCCCCATTAAAGTGGTAAAAACTCATCTTCTTCATGAGGATTCAAAGAGAAGTATGATGATTTTAAAGAAAATAGGCCCTAAATTTATGTTAATAGAGGTGTAAGAGATTAATCATACTCAACTAGCCAAATTAGGGATAAGCCTTAGGTTGGTATTAGGACTTAGGATTCTTCTGAAGAAAAAATGTTGCATGTGGTAGAGTAAGTACATGTATAATCAAAGGACCGATCACAATACAATTTACTATTATAGTCTCATAATATATAACATCAAAATTAATTAATTTAGGTGTCTCTCATTCATTTACATGTAATCATGTTATGAAATTATCAAATCTTTCTTATTAGATTATTTTTTATTTTGTGCAAATATATTATCCTCTTGGGTAGAAAAAGGAGCATGGTTTTCATTGAATGTCATGAATTATATTCATATCAGGAATGGAGTTATCATGGGAATATTTTCATTCATACAATGGTTCTTCTTTATATTACTTTTAATATTTATTGAATGACTTATTTTCAATCCTACATTAATTGTTATCGTGAGAGGGTTATCATTTCTTCCCTTGATGGGAGATGTGATTTATTTGAAGGATAATAGGACATGTAAAAAATTAAAAAAGGAAATCCTCTCCCTGAGGCCAGAAGATTAATAATTTATATATAATCTCTAATGGTATAGGTCGATGAAGTGAGAATAAAGATCAAAATTCAATTTTTGTTTAGGGAGTTTCCTTATGTTTCTTCGATTGAATTATCATGGTTGGATCTAGTTCCGAAAGTTGAATTTTCTATTAATCTAATTCCCAAGAAGCATCTAATTTCAAAACATTCTAATCATATGGTTCCAATGAAATTTAAAAAATTGAATATTAAGTTGTATGATAATGAATCTAAGGGGTCAATTTTACCTAGTCTATCATCTTTGGTTTATATTGTACTATTTTATAATATATCATATGGAACTTTTAACTTATGTATGACTATAGAAATCTGAATCTTTTGACCATCAAGAATGAATATTCATTTACTGATATTAATTTCCTCTTTAATTTACGAAAATGGAAATGGTGGTTCTTGAATACTAAACACTGGTCTGGATATCACCAGTATAGGTTGAGGGAGTCTAATCTTCCCAATACCACATTTAGAAGAATATATGTTAATTATGAATATCAAGATATTACTTTTGTTTTAACAAATTTTATTACAAAATATATCGCTTATGAACCAGATCATTCATTGATTCCTAGACTCCTTTGTCTTTGAATTCAAGAAAGATATATAGGTCTACTCTAAAACTGAAGAGGAGTAAGAACATCATTTTAATATTGTTTTGGGAACACTCAAAGATTAATACCTTTTTAGAAAGTTATCAATGTGTAGCTTATAGATCTATGAATTCATGTTCTTGGGAAAGGTTCTATCAGAAAATGTTATTTTAGTCAATCTTATAAATTATGGAGCTGTTATTTCTTAGGAGGAACCAATAAATTCCATTGAGATATGTATATTCATAGATATATCATGATAATACTAGAGATTTTCAAATGAATTATCAAGTCTATCATCATATTTGACTTCCCTCACTCTTAAAGTAATGGATATTATATAGAATTATAAATTTTAATCTTCTTTGGTTGATTTGAATATCTTTTTGATGTTAGATCATGTTTTTACTCTTCCGAAAGCTAGATAGTCCCATGTAATTTTTTTCATTGCATCTATTGTGGGACTAGGTTTCATAATTTTGCAAGGTTATCACATTGTGGATTATGGATCACATAAACTTCATCCACATAAAAATAATTCCCCAAACCATGACCATGAGTTATCAAGGGTTATTCAATCTCTAAAATGTTGGATGAATTGTATTTTTTTGTGATAAATTCAAGGTTTATACCAATAATAAAATATTAAGAAATATTTCCTCTAAAATCTAATTAAATCATAGGTAAATATGATGGGTATAATACCAATTCGGATTTGATTTTGAACTCTCTTATACACCAAGAATGGGAAATGTGGTTGATTATTCTTCTAGCTGTAGTTTTTTGACATATTTGAAACAATCCAGTGATGAATATAGCTTTCTGAGATTATTTTTTGAAATGTACATATATTTAAATAAAAAGAAAGATTGTATATTTCTATAAAATATTAAACAAATCATCTTTTATAGATTTTATTTTATAGGTGATACTAGTGGATATGGAGTAAAACATTATTATTAGAAGTATAAATTTTAGGTTGGAAATCATTGAGTGACCTATATCATAAGAGAGATTTCTACGATTTAGGAACAATTCTGTGGTTCCTCAATAAATTTAAAAAAGTGGTGGTGGAAGATTTTTATCACTCTCACTGGGACTTTTATCTGGGAGACCCAAATATGTGTTATTAGATGAAACACTCATATCAGTGTCCTGGTATAAGATGTGGTATAAATTATTTTTTTTGTGATTCTATAATTATCCAGAGGTTAATTTATAGAATCAGAAACCATTTAATTTTCTCTATACTCTTCTTTCACCACCTATAAGTGGGATGAGATATTAATGGAATTCATCATTAGCTTACCTCATACCCCTTGGGGAAATAATTCTATTTTCTATGTGATTGACCGGTTGAAAATTTTTGAACATTTCATCTAATTTAAGGATATGAAAAAGGTGAATTATTTTGGTAATTTGAATGTATATGTAATCATGAGACTGTATGGGTTCCTTGTACAATAATTTTGGATATAGATTCCCAATTTAGTTTGTAATTCTATAAAGGCATCATAGTTCATTGGATCCCAAGTAAATTTGATCATAGCTTATCATCCATAAATAAATAGATAGTTGGAGTGATAAATCATGATTTTAGAGGACATTCTATATGCTTGCGTTCAATATTTCAGAGGCGCATTAGATATAAATTTGGAATTAGTCGAGTTAATTTATAGTAATAGTTATCAGTAGTCTATAAAATGTATCCATTTGAGGTCTTATATAGTTTTCCATTCCAGTATCCCCTCTCTTGGGCCAAGGTGGGTGAGACTTCTCTAATGTGACTGAGTATTAAATAATATATTATCTTAATGGTTCTTACTATATGAATTTTTTTTATTATAGTTCAATGTAACAATAAATATTATACTGAAAATCCTCATGTTCTTTTTTAATTATATGTTGGGGTCAAATTTTTTTAATGAAATCACTTTGTTTGGGTCACTAATGATTTGTAAGAAAACAAGGCTCGCCCTAGTGTTTGTGGGCCCCTTTGAGATTATTGAAGTGATAGAAAATATATATTTAATATAATTATCTCCTTATATTATATATATTCATAATATCTACTAGGAAACTTATTTAAAGAAGTATCATCCCAATTTATCCAAAGATTCAATCTTGGAAGAGATTAAGTTAGAGGAGAATATATGAATGACAATGAAACTAGTATGAATTGTCAACATCAAGAGTAAGGTGTTGTGTGGGTAATATATTCCATTGGTCTAGGTATTATTGTATTGATAAAATCATTTTATATGCATATCAATTATCAATTTGAGTTTTTCTTAAATGAATTTTAATGATAAAACCAATGTATTTCAATGTTTTAGTTAAAAAATGGATTTATAAAAGAAGT
Organism: Viscum album; assembly: GCA_963277665.1. Taxonomy (NCBI): domain Eukaryota; kingdom Viridiplantae; phylum Streptophyta; class Magnoliopsida; order Santalales; family Viscaceae; genus Viscum; species Viscum album. The sequence goes on along the minus strand of OY728139.1, from coordinate 678,420,558 downwards.
AGTCAAAATGGGTTTGGTAGAGTAGAGGAAGGGTGGTTTTGTATTTGTAATTTACATATGATTTTTTGAATATCTTTATTTTGATATGAATTTTTTCTACTTCCTTTTCCGGATTTCATATAAAATTTTTTTTGGGGTCAAATATTCCTATCAACTAGTCCATCTCAGTATTAAGCCAGCCCAGAAGGGGTTGCCGGCTTGGCCAGCTTGGGAGGTCCCATTAGATTCCGAGTGCACGAGTGATCAAGACCCATGCATAGTGGCCCATTAATGGTGAACCCTGTAGGATATTAATCCCAAGGGCTCATATGGACCTTGTGTGTGAGACCTTGTCACAACCCGTCCATGGGACCCGTGTTGTGACTACCCCAAGCCCGCCTTCCATAGGCCAGGGGCTGGCGACTAGCACCATGGCGTAAATCCCGGTAAAGGGAAGGCATTGCCTTTGTAAAGTAAACAACAAACACCACAGAGTAAGTAAGCGGAAAAGGTAAACACTAAGTAAAACTAGTACAACAGTAAGTGCGGAAATGTAAGTGGGCCAGAATACAAACCCAAACTGAAAGTAAAGTACAACTCGAAAGAGAAAATAGTAACTGAAAGGTAAAGCCGCAACGTCGAGTCGTCCATTGGAAGTCCCACCTGAAGGGTGGGTACAGATAGCCTCTACTGCTCCCCGGGTCCAACCGACCGCTCCGAGTACGTTCCGCCCAGTGTTCCACCTCCGTGTACCGTCCTGCTCCACAAGCCTCCACCACGATCAGTGCTGTCTGTCGTCTGCAACCAACACAGCGTAGTGCGGGCATAGCCCGTGCAGGGGTGAGTATAAGCTACTCAGTAGGGACCCCGAGACCCCCGAAGGTCTCCCAGAATCCAAAAAGGATAATCCACAAAGGAAAGATACAATCACGAAGTAACATCCTACACTGCTTAGGTATATGCCCATACATATACCTAAGTCATCAATTCTCATTCGGCTCCAACATCAGAACCCAAGTACAACCCAGTCCACACAAGAAAGTAAAACGTAAACCCACACAGGATAGCGTAACACATTCCACAAAGGAAGCAACACAGGATTCAGCTCACACAGGTACACATCATTTGTAAAGTAAGAGAGATGATCAGATGTAATCACTGATTCATCTTCTGCGACCCACGTAGGATACAAGCATTGTAGTCATCGTCGTCGAACCCATAGAGGATTCCGGAACAATTGTCTTCATCATCGAACCCATATAGGATTCCATTATGATAGTCTTCATCGTCGAACCCACATAGTATTCCAGTACGATAGTCTTCATCGTTGAACCCACATAAGATTCTAGTACGACAATATTCATCGTCGAACCCACATAGGATTCCAGTACGATAGTCTTCATCGTCGAACCCACATAGGATTCCAATACGATAGTCTTGATCATCGAACCCACATAGGATTCCAGTACGATAGTCTTGATCGTCGATCCCACATAGGATTCCAGTACGATAGTCTTCATCGTCGAACCCACATAGGATTCCAGTACGATAGTCTTCATCGTCGAACCCACATAGGATTCCAGTACGATAGTCTTCATCGTCGATCCCACATAGGATTCCAGTACGATAGTCTTCATCGTCGAACCCACATAGGATTCCAGTATGATAGTCTTCATCATCGAACCCACATAGGATTACAGTACGATAGTCTTCATCGTCGAACCCACATAGGATTCTAGTACGATAGTTTTGATCGTCGAACCCACATAGGATTCCAGTACGATAGTCTTCATCGTCGAACCCACAATGGATTCCATTACGATAGTCTTCATCGTCGATCCCACATAAAATTCCAGTACGATAGTCTTCATCATCGAACCCACATAAGATTCCAGTATGATAGTCTTCATCGTCAAACCCACATAAGATTCCAGTACGATAGTCTTCATCGTCGAACCCACATAGGATTCCAGTACGATAGTCTTCATCACAGTAGCAGTCGTAGCCAGCTCTAGGGTTCCTGCACACAGCAAACTCGTTCGGGAGGGTTCGCTCCATGAGCCGAGAGGCTGATACATCCATTGAAACAAAGTCCAGAGTTGATGTATCCAAAAGTTCTGTATCATCAACAGGAACTCAACGTCGCAGACAGCGTGTCAATCGGACGCCCGGTCTGAGAGTTATTGCCTTTTTCATCCCAGGGGCCCGGTTGGTTTTTTAAGGAAAAACCAACCCGACCGTACTCCACCTGCGTCCAATACTCGGGCGGAGTATGACAAAAGATCCGTCTCACTTATAGTAATCCACCAAAGTTGACGGCACGTCAATCGGACGTCCGGAGCTCAAGATATGAGTGTTTCCGCTCCGAGGGCTCGGTTGGTTTCGTGTACGAACCAACCCTGCCAAACCCAAAGTATTCTGAAACCTTGAGTATGATATGCCGAAACGACCGTCTCGATCCAAGGATCGCATCTGCGCTGACGGCGGGTCGTTCGGAGGCTCGTAGCTCATGTTAAGAGCAAAAGACCTAAAAGGTCCAGAAACGGGGGTCTGGGCCCGAACCGACCCGGCCCAACCCCCCCTGGGTCAGCACGAACCGGGTCGACCCGACCCGGCCCGGGTGCGACCCGGCCCGGCGGGTCGGCCCGGCTCGGAATGGCCGAGCGGCCGAGCGAGGGGAATCCACGGGGGGCTTGCTGCCCCCGCGTGAAGAAACACCGCAGCCCCGAGTGGGGACGCCGCGCCAGTGGACGCGGCGGTCGGGCCGCATCCCTCTTCCTGGTTCCGTGTGGCCGCAGAACCGGCTCGCCACCGTGGCTTCATCCACGGCGGATTTTGTCGGCAGCATGCCGGCGGGGGCTTCCGCGGGTCACCGGACGCGCTCCGGTGGTCCGTTTTGCATGCAGTCTTCGCCAGTGGTCCTCCCGGGACCCGATCTTCACTGCCAGGCCCTCAAATCGCCCTTGCAGCCCCATTTGTCGTCGTCCTCCGTTTCGCGAACCAAGAACAAAAATGTGCGGTGGGTTCGGACTTGTTCATTAGTCCGTACCCACCGCGTTAGTGGACTTAAAGATATTCACCCAACAATATTTAAACGACCGGGGTTTTAATCACAAAGATTTCAAGAATCAAACCCCTACCTCGTCGTACGTGCGTTCTTCGCGGAATTGATCGTCGCGGAAGAAAAGAATCGTCGCATCGCAAAAGAGCATTGTTGTCGCGCAGTACTTGGAGTCGCGTCGACGAACTTGTCATTGTCGATCGAAGGATGTCGCGGGGTTGGATCGTCACGGAAGAAGCGTCACGGAGGGAGATTCGTCAGCGTCGTGGTACACGGCTTCGCGTCGTCGATCTCCGCGGGTTCGGTGTTCTTCGCGTTCTTCGTCAGAATCCGGCGTTCTTCGCAAAAGTGGTTGAAGTTCTTCAAGCTCCTCCAAATCCTCTCAACGCCACAAGCTCCAACAGAAATAAAAAAAGAGTTATCTTATATTATTAACGAACACGAAACGTTTGAAATTCAAAAGAAAAGAAACAGACAATTAATTTAATGAATTATTTGTAAAAAAATAACAGCCCAATTAATGAGGCGTTAAGAATTTAAAACACGCGTCAGTTGACTTTCAATTAAAAAGGGTTTTCGCGGGTGCGTTACTTAGGGGAAAGAAACGGTGGGGCACGTGTGGGCCCCACCTCCCAAATATCATACCAAGTGGGTAGGATATTTTTGGATTGCACCCAATCCGTTTCAACTGAGCTTAAGCAGCATAAAGTGGTCTTTAAGTGACCTTAAGTGAAATAAAATAAAGTTTGTCGCACCACTTATTTTATTTCTTAACTTAACCCCAAAATTTAAAAAAACCACACCTGAGCAAACGCAACTCCAAAAGAGGCGTTTCTAAGCAAACATCGGCGCTGCGATTCCATCGGTGCCCTCAGAATTCGATTCCGAGCACTGGTTCAAAAGTTATAAAAACCCGCTCGTTCGTTCACCGAACGTACCCGAGCCAAACTTCGAAAATTGATTCCAGGCACACCGGGCCTCAGAATCAGGTGCCGTCAGAAACTGCGTACTTTTAAAATTCCAAAGAAAATTTAGAAAAAAAATCCCTTGAAATTTACGGGTCTTTATATCACTCCAACCTTAGGGCTTTACGTCCCCGTAAAGATACATCATAAACTAGGGGAACAAGTGTGGGTACTGAGCATGCATCTGAGCCTCCCGCTCCCAAGTGCTCTCTTGGAGGTTGCCGTGCTGCCATCTAATGCACACTAGAGGAATCGACCGTCCACGTAGGACCCGCTCCTGTCGATCCTCGATCTCCACCGGGACCTCCACAAAAGTCTCCCCATCTTCAACGTCTAGCTCCCCATGGTCAATGATGTGCGTCGGGTCGTGCACGTATCTCCTCAGCTGAGATAAATGGAAAACGTCGTGCACCCGGTGCAACTGAGGTGGTAGAGCCAAGCGATAAGCCACCTCGCCAACCCTGCTGAGATCTTGGAATGGTCCGATGAAGTGTGGAGACAACTTGTCACCTCGGCGAAATCTCCGTATTCCACGTCGAGGTGAGACACGCAAGAAGACGTGGTCTCCATCCTCGAACTCTAGTGGCCTCCGCCTTCTGTCAGCATAAGACTTCTGCTAGCTCTAAGCTGTTCTCTTCCGCTCCTGGATGACTTGGACCTTTCTGGTCCTACAAGAGGTGCTGTGATATCTTCTTTGTCGATAAGAGAAATATGGTCTCATCCCATGGATGAACCACTTTCTTTGCCTAATATAGTCAATCCTGACATGGATGATACTAACCCACACCAAGGATGAGGTCGTAAGGCCTCGACGCTACTACCACGAGATCCAACCGTTACTCTCGCCTCCATGGGTTGAGTCACACTATCGGCATCAGTGTGTGGTAACTGGGTCTCCTCTAGTAGGTATCTCTCAAGTGAGGGTCAAGTCAAAAGTCTAAACCGGAACCTCTTAGTAACAACACAAGAGAGGGCAGGAAAGTAAATGCCACAAAAAGGTGTCTTTTATTACTGCAGCTCAAGTACAAAGACACAAAGCATCTACAAACATACAATAAAAAAACTAAAAGCATCATTAACAAAAGTCTCTAGGTCTGGAGCTAGTCCCGCTCCTGTCCACCTGCTCCCGGAGCTCCATGATCATAAGCCTCAGCTTCCTGAAGATGAGCTCTCTCATGTCCTCATGTCCCCTCCAGTCGGGGTGGACCTCCTGGTGGTGGTGGTGGCAACACCCCGAAGCGTCGTCCACCTCTAGCTGCACGGCCAGCTCCTCTGCCTCACCCGCCTGCTCCCTGCGGACCGTCAAGGTCGAACCTCTGCCTGGGAGGTCCCCCTACCGCCTGTTGTTCATCAACAGGACGAGTCGGGTAGTCTCGAGCCATGTGACCTTTCCCGCCGCATGTGTTGCATTGCCTGCTCCCCCAGTAGCTGGCTCTCCTTCGTGTGCCCCGCACAACCGAATCATCACCCTGATATTTCCCATCTGAAGGTCGGGCCCGCTTGGACCTCTGTGTCACCTGTCGACTTCCAGGTGCAGAAGACTCCGCTACGGGTCATCCTGCGGAGGGTCCTGCCGCTGGTGCCTGCTCGGCGAGGAAACTCTCTCCTAAAAGGGCTCTCTACAACACCTCTTCCTGTGTCGGAATGTGGAGGGAGATCATCGAGACCCTGATCTCATGCCTCATTCCCTGCTCGAAGGTTTGGGCCCGGAAGAACGGATCCCGTACCATATCGGTGGAGTAGCGAGAGAGATCAGTGAATCTCGCCGATTACTGGGCAACTATCATGCTACCCTGCCGCTGCTGTAGTATCTCCTGGATGTGCACCACATGGAGGGTGGCTGGAACGAACTCCGAGCAGAAGATTCTCTCAAAGTCTGTCCAGAGGAGAGATGCCTCATCGTGCACCTGGAGCATCAAGCTCCACCATCTGCTTGCTGCCGTGTGCAGGAGGCTAGCTGCGAGGATCACCATGAGGTCTGCGGGTGTCCTCACTAACCTCAAAACCCATACAACTGTCTCCATCCAGTCCTCGGCTGCCTGGGGGTCCGTCTCCCCACGGAACCTGGGCGGTCACTGGCGCTGGAACTCATGCAGTGCACTAAGGCGACGTGCATCGTCAGCGGCTGGGGCTGGTAGCATCGGTGGCTCGACGGGTATAGGTACCGCCGGTGCCTCATCTGTCAAAGGGCCCTGTACCGAGTCCTCATCGCTCGGTGGGCTCTCGCCATGCACAATGCTCAGAACCCTAGCTTGCTGCCATCGTAGGGCCATCCTGAAAAGAGACAGGTGTGCCACGGTCAGAACAGTGTACCTGGTGAGCTGACACAAAGTAATCACAAATAAAACATGAAACACCCATGCAATCAATGTTTTCTTGCATTAAGTCGGAAATCAGAAGTCAGGGTCCTGGTGTACGGATACGTCGGCCGCCGTACCAACACTGGACTCCCTGGACTGATAACCACACCCAATAGGTTTAACACTGTTGCTTCACATAGAATAAGATCAGAGTCCCAAGTTCTATGGTAGAACCGAACTCCTCTGATACCAATTTGTCACGACCCGTCCATGGGGCCCGTGCCATGACTACCCCAAGCCCGCCTTCCATAGGCCAGGGGCTGGCGAATAGCACCAAGGCGTAAATCCCGGTAAAGGGAAGGCATTTCCTTTGTAAAGTAAACAACAAACACCACAGAGTAAGTAAGCAGAAAAGGTAAACACTAAGTAAAAACTGGTACAACAGTAAGTGCAGAAAAGTAAGTGGTCCAGAATACAAACCCAATCTGAAAGTAAAGTACAACTCGAAAGGGAAAACATCAACTGAAAGGTAAAGCCGCAACGTCGAGCCGTCCACTGAAAGTCCCACCTGAAGGGTGGGTACAGATAGCCTCCACTGCTCCCCGGGTACAGCTGACCGCTCCGAGTACGTTCCGCCCAGTGGTCCACCTCCAGTTACCGTCTTCCTCCGCAAGCCTACACCACGATCAGCACTGTCCGTCGTCTGCAACCAACACAACTTAGTGCGGGCATATCCCGTGTATGGGTGAGTATAAGATACTCAGTAGGGACCCCGATACCCCCGAAGGTCTCCCAGAATCTACAAATGATAATCCACAAAGGAAAGATACAATCACGAAGTAACATCTGACACTGCTTAGGTATATGCCCATACATATACCTAAGTCATCAATTCTCGTTCGGCTCTAACATCCGAGCCCAAGTACAACCCAGTCCACACAGGAAAGAAAAATGTAAACCCACACAGGATAGCGTAACACATTCCACAAAGGAAGCAACACATGATTTAGCTCACACAGGTACATATCATTTGTAAAGTAAGAGAGAGGATCAGATGTAATCACTGATTCATCTTCTGGGACCCACGTAGGATACAAGCACTATAGTCATCGTCGTCGAACCCATAGAGTATTCCGGAACAATTTTCTTCATCGTCGAACCCACATAGGATTCCAGTAGGATAGTCTTCATCGTCGAACCCACATAGGATTCCAGTACGATAGTCTTCATCATCGAACCCACATACGATTCCAGTACGATAGTCTTCATCGTCGAACCCACATAGTATTCCAGTACGATAGTCTTCAACGTCGAACCCACATAGGATTCCAGTACGATAGTCTTCATCATCAAACCCACATAGGATTCCAGTATGATAGTCTTCATCGTCAATCCCACATAGGATTCCAGTACGATAGTCTTCATCGTCGAACCCACATAGAATTCCAGTACGATAGTGTTCATCGTCGAACCAACATAGGAATCCAGTACGATAGTCTTCATCATCAATCCCACATAGGATTCCATTACGATAGTCTTCATCGTCGAACCCACATAGGATTCCAGTACGATAGTCTTCATCAACGAACACACATACGATTCCAGTACGATAGTCTTCATCATCGAACCCACATATGATTCCAGTACGATAGTCTTCATCGTCGAACCCACATAGGATTTCAGTATGATAGTCTTCATCGTCGAACCCACATATGATTCCAGTACGATAGTCTTCATCGTCGATCCCACATAGGATTCCAGTTTGATAGTCTGCATCGTCGAACCCACATAGGATTCTAGTATGATAGTCTTCATCGTCAAACCCACATAGGATTCCAGTACGATAGTCTTCATCACAATAGCAGTCGCAGCCAGCTCTAGGGTACCCGCACACAGCAAGCTCGTTCGGGGGGGGGGGGGGGGGGGGGTTCGCTCCACAAGCCGAGAGGCTGATACATCCACTGACACAAAGTCCATAGTTGATGTATCCAAAAGTCCAGTATCGTCAACAGGAACTCAACGTCGCAGATGGCGCGTCAATAGGACGCCCGGTGTGAGAGTTATTGGCTTTTTCTTCCCAGGGGCCCGGTTGGGTTTTTAAGGGAAACCCAACTCGACCATACTCCACCTGCGTCCAAACCTCAGGCTGAGTATGCCAAATGATTTGTCTCACATAGAGTAATCCACCAAAGTCGACAGCATGTCAATCGGACGTCCGGAGCTCAAGATATGAGCGTTTCCGCTCCGAGGGCCCGGTTGGTTTCGTGTACGAACCAACCCGGCCGAACCCGAAGTATTCTAAAACTTTCAGTGTGATATACCGAAATGACCGTCTCAATCCAAGGATCGCATCGCCGCTCACGGCGGGTCGTTCGGTGGCCTGTAGCTCAAGTTATGAGCAAAAGACCGAAAAGGTCCGGAAGCGGGGGTCTGGGCCCGGATCGACCCGGTCCAACCCCCCTGGGTCGGCCCGAACCGGGGAGACCCAACCCGGGTCCGGGTCCGACCTGACCCGGCCTGGCGGGTCGGCCTGGCACGGCTCGGCCGAGCGGCCAAGCAAGGGGAAGCCGCGAGGGGCATGCTGCCCCCGCGTGAAGAAAGACTGAGGCCCCGGACGGGGCCGCCTCGCCAGCGGACGCAGCGGTCGGGCTGCGTCCCTCCTCCCGGTTCCGCGTGGCCGCGAAACTGGATCGCTGCCGCGGCTTCATCCGCGGCGGATTTTTCCGGTGGGAGCTTCCTCAGGCCACCGGACACGCTCCGGTGGTCCGTTCTGCGTGCGGTCTTCGCCAGTGGTCCTCCCGAGACCCAATCTTCACTGCCAGGCCCTCGAATCACCCTTGAGGCCCCGTTTTTCATCGTTTTCCGTTTTGTGCACCAAGAACGAAAAGGTGCGGTGGATTCGGACTTGTTCGTTAGTCCGCACCCACCGCATTAGCGGTCTTAAAGATATTCACCCAACAATATTTAAACAACCGCGAATTTAATCACAAAGATTTAAAGAATCAAAACCCTACCTCGGCATACGTGTGTTTTTTGCGGAATTGATCGTCGCGGAAGAAAAGAATAGTCGCGTCACGGAAGAGCGTCGTTGTCACGCGGTACTTGGCATCGCGTCGACGAACTTTTCATTGTCGATCGAAGGTTTTCGCGAGGTTGGATCGTCACAGAATAAGCGTCTTGGAGGGAGATTCATCGGTGTCGCGGTACATGGCTTCGCGTCGTCGATCTCCACGGGTTCGGTGTTCTTCACGTTCTTCGCGTTCTTCGCGTTCTTCATCGGAGGCCGGTGTTCTTCGCGAAAGAGGTTGAAGTTCTTCAAGCTCCTCCCAATCCTCTCAACGCCACAAGCTCCAACAGAAATAAAAAAATAGTTATCTTATTTTATTAATGCACACGACACGTTTGAAATTCAAAAGAAAAGAAACAAACAATTAATTCAATAAAGTAATTGTAACAAAATAACAGCCCAATTAATGAGGCGTTAAGAATTTAAAACACGCGTCAATTGACTTTCCATTAAAAAGGGTTTTTGCGGGTGCGTTACTTAGGGGAAAGAAACGGTGGGGCTCGTGCGGGCCCCACCTCACAAATATCCTACCAAGTGGGTAGGATATTTTTGGATTGCACCCAATCTGTTTTAACTGAGCTTAAGCAGCTTAAAGTGGTCTTTATGTGACATTAAGTGAAATAAAATAATGTTTTTCGCACCACTTATTTTATTTCTTAACTTAACCACAAAATTTTAAAAAAAACACACCCGAGGAAACGCAACTCCGGAAGAGGCGTTTCTAAGCAAATATCGGCGCTGCGATTCCAGCGGTGCCCTCAGAATTCGATTCCAAGCACCGGTTCAAAAGTTATAAAAACCCACTCGTTCGTTCACTGAACATACCCGAGCCAAACTTCAAAAATTGATTCCGGGCACACCGGGCCTCGGAATCAGGTGCCGTTAGAAACTGTGTTCTTGTAAAATTCCAAAGAAAATTAAGAAAAAACTTCCCTTGAAATTTACGGGTCTTTAGAGACCTACATGTTTGTGATTGAATTTGATTCCAGGATCCCATCCCTAGTGTGGGATTCTGAGTAGTGTAAGTTGTACCCATGATTATAATGGAGTGATCCCTGAACTCCTATTTCAATATGGGATCAAGGGCCCATTATGCCTCGCCGCTCCGCCTCCACTATACACCTCATGTAATCACCAATCCACTTCCTGAAATCCTCTGTCTACCCCTTCACAGTCCATAACTTCTATTGTCATGCCTATAAAAGATTGGGATTGAAGAAAATTCCACTTTCGAACCTGATGATCCCATGATCCACCCTCTACACCCTCTTCTGACCAGTAGGATTTCTTTTCAAGTCTCATTTGGACACTAATACGGCTGGATGAGGAGAATAAGAAGCTACAATCATCCCAACTCCATTAATCATCAGTTATAGACACTGAACTGATGCCACGTCACCACCAAACCCATTAATATCCCCCACAAGGGCCATGCACTACTAACTGAAGAGGATTCCTACATGGATTTATTCCACATAAAATCTTCAATTACCCATTATCCTCAGGTATATCCTTTTAATATATCTTCAGTCTCAGGGAGCCATGATGTTTGATGAGGAATATGTCTCTATCATCCTCATTGACTATAAAACAATTCATACACCCACTGTTAAAGGGAGATCCATACCCCTATTGAAAGGAGGCCAAGGCTTGTCTTTGATCCTCCTATTCCCATCTTCTTCATATTTTATAATTTTTTATTTAAATTTTAATTATATTTTCTATTTATTCAATTTGAAATTGAAATTTTATTGAAATTAGTTTATGAATTTTTGTTTTCTTAATGGGTATTCCACCAATACAACCTTCTTCTTCTTCTTATATTTTATTATTATTATTATTATTATTTTAATTATTATTATTTTATTTATTATTATTATTATTACACACATATTTATATTTTATTCTATATATTTCTATTCTTATTTTTTATCTTCGTCTATTTTATTTTATTCATAATCTCCCCTCCCTCTAATAGAAAATAATGTAATTATTTTTATTTTATCAGTCTCCACCTAATAATTTTCCCTTATATTATTTTTATTTTATTTCTTTTTCTCTTATCTCCCATTCCACCAAGTGATCCATTACGCCCAAAAATTTTCGGTTGACCCTATGAGTTTCCAGTGGGCGGTAAGGTTTTATTGAATTTTTCATAATGATTATTTTACATTTGTGGTAGATATGAGTACCAGGCATGGGTGAGGTGAATTTCTTTGGTGTGATGATTTTCCATCATGACACGAAACTCTATCTATTTATATTCTTTTATTTATTCTTTTTTCCTGTCCACATTGGTTAGATCATAACATGATGGATTTAAGTCAATAAATATGTGAAATGATAATGATAGAGGGGGGTCCTTGAAGATGTCACACCATAGACCATGGTATGTCCTCAACTTCGATTAATAGAGAAGGTGAAATTGATATTTTTTAATAATTCAAAGATTTCAATATTTCTAAATGTAAAGAATATAAATTAACAATGATATTTCAGGTTTGTATTATCAAACTAAAATCAAACATATAATAGAGAATAATGTTTTAATCTAAAACCGATCCCAAAACCAATTTTATTCTTTTGAAATTCATTCAGTTTAGATTTACATGTTAATATAATTTTCATATTTCCATATTTCATGCCATTTAAATATTTAGAAGTCTAATCAAAAACCAAAACATTCTATATTTCATGCATAAAATTATAAATACAACCAAAACAATTGGTTTCGGTGATTAAGATCATGTAGGAGAACAAACTGAAAAGATCATCCAATGAGAGGACCATGGTCATCCACTGTGATACAGTAGGATAATATTTTTCTTTTTCTACACTTGATGATAGGCATGCATCAAAGTTAGTGTCATTATTAAGAATCATCATCCCTCACAGAAAAGCACCATGGATCCCCTCGACACCCTCAGTTAAGCTCCCCAAAGTCATTTGAGTCTTTATCCAGCCACTTCTACGGATGGTTTATGTTAGGAGAACCACCACCATTAACGTGAAACCACACCCCAATTATTTCCACCACTGCTCAGAAACTACCGATCCTCATGCACCAATCCACCAGAACCACCACCACAGCAATATGGAATAACCCACGTTGAGGTCATGGTCCATGAACCTTATATGCCTATGGAAAGAGGATGAGGCAACATTTTCCCCAGGTAAAATTAGACAGAAGAGAATCTCATGTGTGTCTTCTATCACCCTAGGTCTCATGGGCATATCTGTAAAGAGGGATCCCCACAAGATTTGGAGGAATCTTTCAAGAATGTGCTCCCTGTTTCACTTTCACCCACAAACATGTTGGCTGCTCACAAGCGGCCCATGTGAGCCATAGGGATAACATCCAACCCACATAGTTCACCATCCATGGGCTACTATGCACATGGTTGGATCACCCATGCATCTTGACCCATGTGGGCCCTACTGGTCTGGCCTAGCCAGGTACCCCTTGTTAGCTAGATAAATAGATGGTTGGCCTGGTTGATGTGTTAGTTCGTGCTCACCAAAATTTTTATATAAACTCAATAAAATAGTTGAAAAAAATCAAATCCATAGTCAAGATATCCAGAAAAATTTCATATATAAATTCTAAATAAATATCCACCATTCCTTTACTCCTTTAAAACCATTTTCATTCCTTACATTATAAATTCCATATTTTAAATAAAATAATGAAAAACATGGGTCTCATCATAGAAAAATATTTAAAAATCATTTAATTTGATTAAAAATATACACATAAAATTATTATTTCAAATAAGCCACCACTTATACTATGCTTTTCTGCAAGAATAAAATCACAACATAGAGTTTAGAGGGAACTAATTTTATAAATATTTAAATATGAAAGTAATAAAATTAAATAATTATTAATGTTAAATCAAATTTTTTAAATTCAAATAAAATATCAATTCGATTTTTCAATTTTCCAAGAAATAATCAAATCAATCATTATATTTTTCCGTATTTTAAAATGATAAAACATCTCTTTAAATTCATTCATGTTCCTTAATTTAATATTATAAAATATAGAAAGTCGTGGGATCTTCCCTAAAACTAATGATTTATGATGAGGTTTATCTCTTAAATCATAAAAGATGATGTTCAAATTAATAGTGTCCTGACATTCTCCCCTTCAAATTGTAACATAACCCAACTTCCCTAAAACTCAAATTAAGGATGATGATCCAATTAATCATGATGAATGATTTTGAACCCTCTTAAAATTCCATCAAATTTTATATATTTTTTCCTTTTTAATGAATCTTTTTGGTTTTTCTCATTTTTTGAAGTTTATTTACAGAACAAACCTCACATCCACCACCAAAAATAATATGATAAAAATCATCAGACTTGTAATGGTTATTTTTTGTTTTCCCAAACCACAACCCATTTTTCTCATTTTTTTGTTCTTTTTTTCATTTTACTTTTTTTATTCTAGAGTGGAAGAAAATGATATATCATGAATGAATCAAAAAATTTAATTTATTAATAGAATAATAAGAACCCCAAAATTCATTTTTACAATGCATATCATCCCATTTAACATGAATCCCTTAACCCCAAGTCTTCTCCATTAAAATATCATTAAAATACTAAGATGGTGTTAGGAATTGATAAACAAGGATTGAAACATGAAACATAACTAACATGGTCATTAATTATTTCTATGGTATAAACAAGTATTGATGTATAGGGGTTATTTTAAGGATAATTAGTTATAAAAATATGCCTCAATAATTTTAAAAGTGGTTTTTTACAGTCATCACTTTGAAAAGTTCAAATACAAGTTCTTGTCTGTGACATGTCCCTTGATTACTCAAGAAATAAGATCAAGAATAAAATAAAAATTACTTGTTATATAAATCTTCTTATTATTGAGAAATATGATTTAATTAAATTACTCAGGGCATGATTAATAATTTCAAATTAAATAGAATAAATTTAAAAAATTCAAAGCAAGAAAAATGATTGGGAAATTTTATTTACATAAATAAACCAATTACCATAAACATTGAGTCATCATTTTAATATCCTTTCTTCACTTTAATAATTAAATTATTTATTTTAATCATCTAATTTTATTCACATTGAAATATAAAATATGTAATCATGTGATTATTAAGAAACACATGTCTCCCAGATTAGTCAAGTAAAACCTAAATCTAGATGTGGGAATGCAATTTTCTGGTTTAATGATAAAAACATTTTATGGACAAGAATATAGGGAGTTTAAATGATAAATAATAAAAATTTAACCAACATTCCCATGAATATTGTTCCTTTTTCCTCATTAACTATTTTGGCTTCCTTCTTCTATCATGAACCTATAAAATAAAATTACTCAATTAAGCATAAGGTTCATGTAATTTAAGTTCAAAATGATAAGAGGGAGTGGTATGCATGATGGAATAATCATAAAAATGAAATATAAATAAAATGAATGTGATAAGTCTTGGTACCATCCCCCTACTATTCCATGAATTGTTTCTTCCTCTAGAGGGAACTACCAGCAATTATCCAATGTTTGGTGGCAAATGAAGCTTCTCTGATTTAAACCACCACATGTGTATTTTTTCTATAATGAGATTATTCAATATTGCTGAAGAATTATCCATTGATAGAGTATACCAGATCCTCTGCCTTCAGAAATAGGTACATATTTCATTTTGGGGGATATATGAAGTATGAATCACCCTTATTTGTTGATGTTACTTTTGAAACGTCCTATTTTTATTCATGTTCTATGTTAACATGGGTTTCATGAATTGAATAATCAGTGGTGGGAGATTCTTGGAGTATATTCATAGAAAATAGAGGAAATTATTTAGGATTATCCTTTTATAATTAAAATTCCACCACATGGGTGGTGTCTATATTTACTGGTGTTGGATCCTCTTCTTTGAAATGTATGGGGAGACCAGCCACTTCCTTACATTCATTCCATATGTATTCTCGATCTTGCTGATGTATAGAATGTAGCTATGATGGAAATATTTCTCCTTGGTCTCCCTAGGTAAATAAGTGATGAAAGGTGGCACTTCTTATAGTTTATGTTCATGTTTATCTAATGATTCTATGAAATGTGCTATAATGCCATCTAGTTGCCCTTGCATATCATACACCATATTTTCAGGATCATGAAAATTGTATTTGAGTTATTTTTTTCCACTTTCACCTAGATTTTATTTTAGGGGAACTTATTTACAAGTGTATGGAGGAAACAAGGACTGATCTAATGGTGTCTTGGTTATATCTTGAACAAGCTCGGGGTTGTACCCTTAGAAATCAGTTACTTATCTGGAAGATCCTTCAAACACTGGATGGTTGAGGGTCTTTCTGAGATGTTGGATGAGGTATTTTAATTTCCATTATATTATTTTATGATTTTGGGCACCCTTGATCTATCTATCCCATACAAATATACTTTCTTCTGAAAATCGGGGTGCTTTAGCATCTGGTTCTTGCACCTGTAAGAAATCTTTTAGTCATTAGAGAATAATAATCATTCGAATACATCATGGAAGTTTTTTTATTTTCTTTATAAATGCAACAAGCCTATATAAAATGATACAATATAAAACTTAATCAAATAACTGGTTGAATCCCTAAAAACATTGGATGTTATGATTTATTCCTCTTATTGGGTGTGCCAAAAGAAAATTATTTTCCTAAAGTAATGTCATGCCCTGACTCCCGAATACCTAGAGCTAGTATTTTAGGATGTGATGTGAAATTTATTACAAAAATATGCACAGAAAAATTTCACATCATGTCCCAAAAATAGGATAGAATTTGGTTCAGGTTATAGGAAACTGACCAATTCTATCATTCTTCTTTAGCTCAAACTGATACCTGAAAAATTTTATTCAAAATCCTAGGGTGAGGATATGAATTCCCATTAATATGTTTTAAAATAACATAATAACTTCTGAAAACATACTTTAAAAATTTCCATAAAGCAATTTTTCTTACTGAAAAGATGTAACACATGTAACATGTCATAATAAAACTACTTAATTAAAAACATGGTAATAAAATTAAAAGGGTACTTGTTTCAATTATAAGTATGATCATTTGTAGTAATAAATAAATGACATCATGAACATGTATTACATATTAATATGTAAGTACAAATTAATTAACTATGAGTAATGAACGATCAGAGTTGCGTGTATAGGTAATAACATTAAGGACATCATTTGCTACTGTGAAACAATCATTGACCAATAAAACACTGAGTGCAGCATAAATGTTATGCCATTAGCATTTCCATTCCCGATACTCATATGTATTGGATCATAACCATATATATTATTCTAGTTGAATATCTATTTGGTTAATTAATTATCATACACATAATGAGGGAATGTATAATATGGGACTGTAATTTCTGTGTCAAGGCCCCGTACCAAGACCAAGGGGAAAACTATAACCATACCCCAACCTGAAGAGCCTCTATAGCCGGACACCATCCTGGAGAGCCTCTATAACCACACTCCAACCCAGAGATCCACTATAACCGAACTCCAACCTGGAGAGCCTCTATAACCGGACTCCAACCTGGAGAGTCTCTATAATAGGACTCCAACTCGGAGGGTGTACTGTAACTAGACCCCAACCCGGAGGGCATAGTTTTACCAGTCCCTAACCTAGAACATAGTAGTATAATGAATTCCTCTTATTTCTAGTATTGTCTGATATTAAAGGTGTCCCAAACCACTATGGATATTAAAATTTACTTCATATTACTCACGGTTTCCTATACCACTTTGATTAATTTTAATTTCTTATCTCATTATTATGAAATGCCACATGTCTGCATCATTGAGAGAAACTATAAATAAAATGGAAAATGAAACTATTTAATCCAAAAATACATAATATGACATATAACATTTAAAATATGGATGTAACAGTTTATCGAAGGCATACATGGTTTATTACACATTCTTTTCACATGAGACAATTACTAAAGCCCACCAAATAATGGATGAGAAGGGGTTTTCCATACGAAATATTAAAATGATTACTATTTAATTTAAAATCCTTATTCCATGAAAGAAAATAAATTTTAATTAATATGATGATAAAAGTTTCAGTAATCAGGAATTTAGATTACATCATGACTTAACTAACAACAATCACTACAGTTGATAAAACATTACGTGAGCATAACATGATCCCATGGTGTAACACACCCTTTAATCCTTAATATATTTCGGTCAAATCAAAAACATATATTCTATTTAATCATAAAACACAACAAGGTAAATCATATAATAACTTTGAAACATGAAATTATAACAAGGGTAAGATCATTAAAAGTTCTTTAACTAAAACAAGTTTGACATAATTTACCGATTAGGACATACATATTCATAAAAATACCTATTGGTTTGGCTAACACTGAGACTGATATTCATTAAAGTATTGAAAGTATTAATCACATAAATACATTAATTAAATTCTAATAATCCATACATGAAATTAGGGTTTTGGAAACTATATCCAAATATAAACAAAGTGTATATATGAGTTTTCATAATTAAAATAGGATTAATAATATCTCATAAGTAATAAATACTTTAAAGCATATTTAATACACTATTATCAATTGATTAAAAACCAAACCATGTTTTGTTTATAACATGTATGACCATATATTAATATATGTAAATGTTAGGGTTTTTTATTCTAAATATAAATCCAATTTATCCCAAATCACATTTCGCATTCAAAAACATTATTTGAGGGTTGAAAATCATCTTCCAAAATTCATAAAACAGATTTGGTTTGAGTCACGTAAATTTATATATATATATATATATATATATATAATTTTATAAAAATTATATAATTGGGTTTTTGGATATAAAGACACTTGAAAATATGCTCACATACCTGAATATATATTTATACCTCTCAGTAAAACAAGGATGTCTTGAAGAAATGCAATAAACCCTTAAAAAATTGAAAATAATAAATCCCTTACTTTATATATTTGGAAAACAAAAGTAATATATATATATATATATGAACATCTTAGAAGAAGTGTAATTTGTTTAATAAAAATAAAACCATATCATCATAAAAGTAATTCATAATTTAAGCAGATGAAATCCCTTAGGAGACCAGAAATTATAGAGTATTGAGAAATAAATAAATTTCCCTTACATCTTAAAACATCATTGCAAATCAACACCTAGTAGAATTAAAAACTCAGTGGATTAAAACCATACGGCTGAGTGTATAATTTATATACCAGCATATAAAATGATTATATATGAGTTTGCGAAAGAAAGAAAAATATTAATGAACCCTTACATTATATGTTAAATGCCTTGTGGCAAGACTCAGATATACTAAGAAGGAGGTGTGGTGCTCAGGATGGGTATGCCTGAACCCCGATTACCTATGCAGTAACATAGTACATTTTAAAGACTCTCCATCATTATATATATATATATAGCTTGTTGGAAAGAGTATAGTAAACAAATAAATATATATATATATATATATTAAATATATTTGGCTAAGATTTGTTTTCGGGAAAAAGTTAAACAAAACTACGTATAAATTACCCACGAATCAAAACAACAAGATAACAATCTCGAAAGCAGATTTATCCATTATTCATAGTCCAAAGAATTAAAAATTCCCAAGTTAAAAAAATTGGATATCCCAAAAAAATAAAATTGCTCACCTATATAATGGATTGAAGAAGAAAGAAAACCCCTAAAACTAGACCCAGAGACCAAAAGAAAAACCCTACCTTAATGCTGACATATTTGGTCTAAAACAGAGCACTCAGGCCCCAAGACATGTGGACTTCGACCGACTCCTCTCCGCAAAAACGAATGATGTTGATCCTGCTTGAATCCAACCCAATACATGACACACCCCAACCATGGTTTGTGGAAACTGATGGCGTCCTCTAGACTCTCCCTCTTCCAGGTTGGCGCCTACTAAAACCCCAAACCGGGTTACCATAAATTTGGACCCTCCTATATAGGTCCTAATTGAAAATTTTTAATCAAAATAATAATTATTATAACTTGTAAAAAATATTTTTAATTTTGAAACTTGTTAAAACCAATGTTAATATTGCACACATATATATGATTTATCATCTTAATTAATGTTTTTTATCAAAAGGATTAATTTTTTAAACCACATAACATTTATTTTTATATTGTTTAGCGTTATATATATGTGTGTGTCTTGTGTATTTAATTTTGAAATTGTGTTGTTTCCATGTTATTCTTTTATCATTTTATATATATTTATTTTACTTTTTTATTTTCATGATTCACGCTTCGTACCTCCCAAGATTCCATAATTTCATTCAATTAAATCTTTATTCAAACTCATGTTTCACACTTCATCCTATTTTTTAGTTATCATTTTTTTAAACAAATCATTTTAAAAATAAAATTATATATTTATGTACTCTCGTTTTTTATATATTTGAAGTGTGTTTTTTATATAATAAAATAATAAAATGAAAATTAATATATAAAATAATCAAAATGGTAACTATTTTTATAAATATACACACACACACACACACACACACACACATATATATATATATATATATATATTAAATCACGATTTTCTATATACAAAATAATTATTTAGACTTATAAAACATATCATATTTTCTTCTTTTTGTATTATTATTTAAATTCTTTTTTGTATATATATATATATATATCATTTTAGTTTTTTTAAATATATCTATATATATATAATTTGTTTTTCTTAAATAAATAATTCAAGTAAATTTATTTGAAAACATATATAAAAGTAATTTTTTGGTTGTAAAATAATTATATACAATACTGTTTCATAAATATTATGAAACTAAACATTATATTTTTTTTCATATATTTAGAAACTAGATTATAATAATAATAAAAATTTGCCCTTATTTATTATTATTATTAATATTCTATTTGATAACTTTTAAAAATAAATTCAATTTTTAAAAAATAATAAACATATATATTTTAAAATACTCTTTAAAACAAATTATTTTAAATTAAATTAATAAATTATTTAAATATTAAAACATCGTTTGGAAATCTTGGGATGTCATATTATACCCCCCTCAAAATAATTGCATCCTCGCAATTCTAAAATGCTCGTACACAACCACAATAACACTAGACATGCATCACTCATGAGGTCCCATTACCGGGAACAACACCGATGGTAGGGTGCTGAAGACTTCATGTCGATTCATGAGGAATTATTCAATAACTCAATCTCTTTGGACAACACGCACTGTGAACAGAAAGGGTTGAACCTATGCCTAAAGAACTCATCCTTCTGTAGAGAGGCATGAGAAGTGTAGAGGTTGGAATGTTCAGAGTGGACTAAATCCCTATAATTCACATACACCATGTAGTTCTTGAAAATATTGATGTCATAGAGTTCTCCATACATTCTAAAACTTAGGACATAGAATAGGTAAGTCACCTGATGGTCACCATCCAAAGAAACTACTAGAAATTTACCTACAACTTGATAGTTATCATCAAAAGTGAAACATAGAAAAATGGAATCATGATACTTTCCACTTTTCCAATATGTTACAAATTGTGAAAATGAAATATGGTAATAGACTAGATTTCATCTATAAATATGGAGGATGTTTTGGTGTCTCGACACTCGATGGAGTTGTTTACAAGACAACTAATGGTTGTCAAAAGTCTCATAACCCATTGAAAATGACTTGGACAATATAGTTTCTACTATCTCCACTGGGAGATAGAGAAGGCGTGATGCATCAGCCATCTGAAAATTTAAGGATATTACTACTTAGCAAAACATAACCATGTTTTTATTATTTTTCTAATTGGATCGGGTTTCTCTGAAGAGCCAACTGGTATTTTTGTTTTCAAAGAAAAACATCAAACTTAGTAATGCTTAATTATTTTTTTCTTTGTTCATTTCTGATTTTTCAGAGTTATCTAAAATGAATCTTTTGATACGAACTATCATACCCCAGCTCTCGAATACCCAGAGATGGTTCCTTTGGACGT
Source organism: Viscum album (assembly GCA_963277665.1). NCBI lineage: Eukaryota > Viridiplantae > Streptophyta > Magnoliopsida > Santalales > Viscaceae > Viscum > Viscum album. The sequence goes on along the minus strand of OY728139.1, from coordinate 678,399,118 downwards.
TATGTGCTATTTATTACAAAAACATGGAATGAAAAATTTAACATCATGTCCCATACAGAGGATCGAATTTTGTTCAGGTTCCGGGAAACCATCCACTTTTGTCATTCTTCTTTATCTCAAACTGATACCTAAAAACTTTTATTCCAAAACATAGGGTGAGCATACTAATGCCCAGTAAGGGGTTTTAAAATAACATAATAACTTTTGAAAACATACATAAAAACATTCCAAAAATAATTTTTCTTAAAGAAATTTGTAACACTTTAAACATGTCATAATAAAAGTGATTAACTAAAAACATGATAACCGAATTACAAGGGTACATGTTTAAATTATAGGCATTCTCATTCGAAGTAATAAATAACAGACTTTTTGAACATGTATGAAATATTAATATGTAATTACAAATTAATAAACTAAGAGTAATGAATAATTTGAGTTGCGCGTAGAGTTAATAACATCAATGACATTCTTTGCTACTTTGAAACAATCGTTGACCAATAAAACATTGAGTGCAATATAAACTTTATGACATTAGAATTTTATTTTCTGATACTCAAAAGTATTATCTCTTAACCATGGATATTCTACTTGTCAAATTTCTATTTGGTTAATTAATTATCATAGAGATAATGAGGAAATATATAATACCGGACTTTAATTTCTGTGTCAAGGACTCGTTCTAAGACCGTGGGGATAACTATACCCGAGCCCCATCCCGGAGAGCCTCTGTAACTAGACTCCATCTCGGAGAGCCTCTATAACCGCACTCCAACTCAGAGAGCCTCTTTAACTGGACTTCAACGCGGAGGGTCTCCTATAACCGAACCCCAACCCTGAGGGATTACATTTACCTGTCCCCTACCGAGAACAAACTAGTTTAATACATTCCTCATATGTCTAGTAAAGAATGATATTAAAGGTGTCTCAGACCACTATGGATATTTAAATTTCAAATCATATTACTCAAGGTGTCCCATACAAATTTGAGTACATTTAATTTCTTGTCTCATTATTATGAAATTCTACATGCCTGCATCATTGAGTGAAACTATAAATAAAATGGGAAATGAAACCATTTAATTTAAAAATACATAATATGAAAGATAACATTTTAAAAATGGCAGTAACAATTTATCGAGGGAATACATGGTTTATTACACATTCTTTGCACATGAGACAATTACTAAAGACACCAAATAATAGATGAGAAGATTCTTGCCATATGAGATGTTAAAAAGATTACTCTTTAATTTAAAATACTTATTCCATGAATGAAAATACATGTAATTTAATATGATGATAAAAGTGTCAGTGATCAGGAATTTAAATTACATCATGACTTAACTAACATCAATCAACACATTTGATAAAACATTACGTGAGCATAACATTATCCCATGGTTCAACACACCCTTTAATCCATTAATATATTTCAGTCAAATCAAAAACATATAATCTTTTTAATCATAAAACACAATATGGTCAATCATATAATACTTTTGAAACATAAAATTATAACAAGGCTAACATCATTAAAAGTTTTGTAACTAAAACAAGTTTGACATACTTTACGGATTAGGACATACATATTCACATAAATACCTATTGGTTTGGATTATAAAGAGACTGATATTCATTAAATTCTTACAAGTATTAATCACATCAATACATTAATTAAATTCTAAATATCTATACATGAAATTAGCGTTTTGGAAACTATATCCATATAGATACAAAGTGTATATATGAGTTTTCATAATTAATCTAGGATTAATAATTTCACATTAGTAATAAATATATAAAAAATATTCAATACACGATTATAAATTTACGAAAAACCAAACCATGTTAGGTTGATAACATGTGTGACCATATACAAATATATGTAAAAGTTAGGGATTTGAATTCTAAATATAAATCCATTTAAACCCAAATCACATTTTTCATCCAAAAACATTATTTGAGGGTTGTAAATCATCTTCCAAAATTCATAAAATAGATTTTGTTTGACTGACATAAATTAGTTTATATATATATATATATATGTTTACAAAGTATATAATCGGGTTTGAGGATATAAAAACACCTGAAAATATGCTCACATACAAGTATATATATATATATATTACTCTCAGTAAAACAAGGATATGTTGAAGAAATGAAATAATCCTTTAAAAGGAATTTGAAAATATAAAATCCCTTACTTTATGTTTATTGAAAACTAAAGTCATATATATATATATATGAAAATATTAAAAGAAGTGTAATTTTATTCAAAAATATAAATCCTTAGCATCATAAAAGTTATTCACAATTTAAGCAGATAAAATACCTTAGGCAAACCAGAAAATAGAAAGTAATGAGAAATAAATAAATTTCCCTTACATCTTAAAACATTATTACAAATATAAACAAGGTAGAATTAAAAACTAGGTGGATTAAAACCATATGGGTGAGTTTATAATTTATATACCAGCATATACAATTTGTAGATATGAGTTTGTGAAAGAAAGAAAAATAGTATTGAAACCTTACATTATATGCTAAATTCCTTGTGGCAAGACTCGGATTCACCACGAAGGGGGTGTGGTGCTCAGGTTGGGTATGCCAGAACCTTGATTGTGTGCGTAGTAACACAATCCATTTTAAATACTCTCCTTAATTTTTTATATAGTATACATATATAGCTTGTTAAAAGGAGTATAGTAAAAAAAAATATAAATATATTTAAAACTGGTTTGGCAAAGATTCGGATTAGATAAAAAGTTGAACAAAACAACATATAAATTACACCCAGATCAAAACAACATGATAAAAATCTCGAAAAAAGATTCATCCACTGTTAATAGTCCAAATAATAACAAATGTCTGAGTTAAAACAAATCAGATATCCCAAAACAATAAAATCACATTCCTATCTAGTAGATTGAGGAAGAAATGGATCCCCGGAAACTAGACCAAAAGACTAAAAGCAAAACCCTACCCTGACCTTGACTCCTCCGGTTCAAAACGGAGAACCCTGGCCACACGTTATGGAAACTTAGACCGACTCCTCTATGAAAAAACAAACAATTCTAGTCCTACATAAATCCACCCATATGCGTGATGTACACCGACCACGGCCTGCTGAAACTGAAGGCGTCCGCCCAACTCTCCCTCCTCTAGATCGGCACCTACTGAAACCCTAAATTGGGTTTCCAAAAATCAGGGCCCTCCTCTGCAGATCACAAATACCTTACGGGATTACTTCTCTTTTTTTAATAATCTATTATTATTATATCTTAATTATTATATTAACTTTTGAAGAAGTCAAAAATTTACATACATTAAACTAATAACCCACTAAAATTATCTAATAACATATTAAAAAGTAAAATTCATTATTAGTAAATTCTTTTATAAAACATATTTTTATATATATTATATTATATACTATTAATGTTATTATAAATTAAATTAATAATTGACAATTGAAGATGTGTTATCAAAATAATAATTATCATAATTTTAACAATTTTTTTTTAATTTCTTAACCTATTAAAACAAATATTAATATTACACACATATATATGATTTATCATCTTAATTAATGTTATTCTATCAAGAGGATTGTTTTTTTAAACCACATAAAATTTATTTTTAAATATTTTAGCGTTATATATATATCTGTATGTGTGTGTGTTTTTTTATTTTCGGTTTTTCTCCATGTTATTCTTTTATCCTTAAATATATATAAATATATATATTACTTATTTATTTGCATGATTCATGTTTCACACCTCCAAAGATTTCATTCTTTCACTCAATTAAATCTTTATTAAATCTCATGTTTCACACATCATCAAATTTAATATTTATCATTTTTTAAAAAAGTTGTTTTAGAAATATAATTAAATATTTATGAGCTCTTGTTTTATATATATATAAAGTGTGTTATTTATATAAAAAAATAATAAAATGAAAAATATATAAAATAATAAGAAAAAAGTAATTTTTTTTTATAAATATACACACACATATATATATATTAAATCATGTAATTCCATATTCAAAATAATTATATAGATTTATAAAACATATCATATTTTTAAATTTTTGTTTTATTATTTAAATTTGTTTATGTATATATATATATGTATATCATTTTGGTTTCGTTTAAATATATATATATATATATATATATATAATTTGTTTTTCATTAATAAATAATTCAAGTAGGTTTTTTTAAAACATATATAAACGTAATTTTTTGGTAGTAAAATAATTATATACATTAATGTTTCAAAAATATTATGAAACTAATCATAATATTTTTTTCTTATATTTTGAATTTATATTATAAGAATAAAATTGTTTGGGCATTATTTATTATTAATAAGAATATTCTATTTGATAATTTTTAAAAATAAATTCTATTTTGAAAAAATAATAAACATATTTATTTTAAAATACTCTTTCAACAAAATTATTTTAAATTCAATTAATAAATTATTTTCAAATTAAAACATAGTTTGGAAATCATGGGATGTTACAAGCAACATAGTGGATGACCAGGGTTGCCTCAATTGAGTATCTTCTACGTTTTCTCACCTATGTTTTCTAAATAACCTAAACTAATTCTTTTAGTTGTTGTTATTATTTTATGCTAGAAATGGATAATGTTTTTGTTTTTTGATTACATTTGAAATTATTGAAATGAAATTTAATATGAAAATGCTAAACTTATACTAAATTGAAAATATAAAAATGAAATTAGAAAGAAAGAACATGGTATTGGGTTTAGTTTTGGGTTTAACCATTATTCTAATTTATTTTATTGATTTTAGTTTGGTAATCCAAACATGAAATATCATGATGAATCACTATTCATTTTATTTATAAATTTTTAAATCATTGAATTCTAAATAAATCTCAATATGACATTCACCTATAATCATGTTTGATAACAAGATTTGGTCTAGGGTGTTCCATCTTCTAGGACCCGACTCTTTCGATGTCATTTCATCCATTGATTGACCCAAGTCCATATTTTAACAAATATAACCAAAGGGGATATGGAAATGATAGTAAGTTAATGAATTTTAATATATTGAGTTGCATTTCATGGGGGAAATTACCACACTGGGGACATTAACCTCTCCCAGGAATTCGACTCATATCTACCTCAAACGTAAAATAAATATTAACAAAAATTCAAGAACACCTTGACCTCCCTTAGGACAAGCCTTGAGTTAGCCTCCAATTATCAAGAGTAAGATATCACATGGTGGAATTGGAGAGAAGAGTATAAGAAAAGAATAAGAAAAAATAAAAAGGATATGGATGAAAAAATTAAAATTAAAATAATTAGGATGAGAGGGTGTGTTTAATAATAAAATTAAATATAAGAATAAGAAAAAAATAATAAAATAAATAAATGAAATAAAATAATAATAATAATTTTTAAATAATAAAAATTATTATAAGAATAATTAAAATAATAATAATTTCAACCAGAAAAAGAATAATAAAAAGAGAAGATAAAGAAACATGAAGATGGGTGGAATAAAATTTATAAAAAAACTGCATGAACGAATTTAATAATATGAAAATTAAAATTAAAATTTTATAAAACTAAAAACAATATAATAAAAAACTAAGATTAAGAAGAGATTTGGAGTAGAAGTGGCCAACCTTGGCCTCATATCTATAAGTGTCTAGATCTCCCTTCATTAGTGAGAGTATACCTCTTTTTATAAGCAATGAAAAGGAGGGAGCCCTCGGTCTCCTCTACCTTTGAGTCTCCTTGAGACTCATTAAATCATTAAAAGATATATCTGAGGATCTTGGGTGATTGAATATTCTTTGTGGAATAAATCCATGTAGGACAACTATATTGTAGGAATTGCATGGCCTCGGTGAGGGTTATGCATGGGTTTCGTGGTGATGTGATTAAGGCTTAGTGGAAGGAACCAAAAATCCATGGAGTTCCAATAATGGTACCCTCTTCATCTTCACATATGATCATAGATATAGCCAGATGTGGCTTCAAATATCCTTGGGGTGATTAGATGAGGGTGTTGAGTGTGAATAATTGGATCAGGGGGGGTAGGTTATTGGAGTTCACCTCTACCCTAAAGATTGAGGGGCACAACAATAGACATTATGGAATGTGAAAATATGTCTAGGTGATTTCAGGTGGTGGAGCCACTATGGAATAAGTTGGAGATTGAAGGTGGAGAACGAAGTGTGGTGGAGCCTCAATCCCACATTGAAACTGGAGTATGGGGAGTGCTCTCTTATAAAGCTGGTCAATACTGCTCTCATTCCCTTCATCTTCTTGATTTTTCATTTTTTTTCTTTTAATTAATTTGTTTTAATTTTTATTAAATTGTAATTCAATTTTATTTTTATTAAATTAATTCATGCATTTTTTTCTTAAATTATATTCTACCAGTCCATCATTCTTCTTCTTCTTCCCTTATTATTATTATTCTTCTTATAATTATTACTATTATTATTATTATTTTAAAATTCTTATTTACATTTTATTTTCATTATTTACTTTATTATTTTATTATCATTCTTTAATTTCCTTTTATTCATAATATATATATATATCTCTCTCACCCCAATTCTTTTAATAAATTTTCATTTATTTTACTCATCCTCAATCTTTTTAATTTTTCATATTTTTATTATTTTCTTTATTCTATTGTCTCTCATTCCACCCAGTGACCTTTTACCCACAATAATGGGAGGCTGATCTATATCTTGGTTCGAGGAAGTTCAAGGTGTACTTGAATCTTTTTTTATGCTTATTTTAAATTCTTGAATGATATGAGTAGCAAGCATGGGTGAGGTGAATGTCCCCTGTGTGGTGAGTGCACCCCATTAAACACAACGCAATATATTTCTATTATTTTATTTAATCTCTTTTCCCTCTCTCCATTTGTTATCTCTTCACACGATGGATTTGAGTAAATCAATGGGTGAAACATCATCAATAGTGTCAGGTCCTGGAATAAAGAACACCCAAGAACAAGGCGTGTTAGCAACCTTGATTAAAAGAGGAGGTAGAATTGAGATTTCATAGGCATTAAAATATTTCACAATTTATAAATGAATATAATATAAATTCATTAAGAGTTTTTATTTTTTTATTATCAAACTAAAATCATAAAAATAATGTAGAATCTTTATTGAATCCAAAACCAAACCCAAAACCATTTTTTTCATTCCAATTTCCATTTATTTATATTTTGATGTTAGTATATGTTCTGAATTTCCATATTACATTTCAGTTAAATATTTAAAAAATTAATCAAAAAAACATTTCATGTTTCATAAATTAAATAATTAAAACAACAAAATTTATTAGTTTATGTGATTTAGATAACATAGGTGAACAAAGTAAGAAGCTCCTCAATTGATATGACATCGGTCAACCATTGTGCTATACAAGGAAACTAATTTAAATTTTCCTTGCCCTATGACATGCGTGTATCTAGAATAATGAAGGAGATTCTAATGGGTCATGGTAGGAGGAACATTAATAAGGGACCAATGTCCTTATACTTTATCTAATTATACTTTTTAGTTCACTTTATCGGAGTAGAAAGTGATATGGGGGGATTATCATACCCATGGCGTCATTTTATAGTTTACAGTTTGAAATTAATTTATTTTTCTTTAAATTCAATTATTTATTATATTTGTTGGGGTTTTATTTATTTTTTGTTAGTTTTCTGTAGTTTTGGGATAGAGTTCAACAACATTACAAAACATTATGTTATGACTTAGGGGGACATGACAGGACAAGTGTAAGTAATGATGTGGCCCATTGAGGCATCATGTAATGAATCTATAATTATGATGAGTTATTGGTATAACAAAAATATATAAATAAAATGGATAAATATTGTGAAAATGCTCTTATATATATGCTCCACTACGTAAATTTCCTTGAGTTTGGGAAAAATTAGAGAAATCATATGTGTTAATGTGAGGGGTGTTATTGTCATGACCACACGTAAGGGTGGTCATCAAGTGTTACTCATACATAAGTGTATTTTCCTTCAGGATAATTGATTAATGGAAGAGTTCCTATTAGGATGGGTCGGTTGCAAGCCGTGACGGGGAATCACGACTGAGAACCACTCAATGGAGGCCCTTCTGTATAAGGTCTCCACAATGTGTTGATCAGGGTTTTTCAGGATTTGACCCAGACAGTGGAGTGGATACTTCCACCTAGCATTAGAGAGGGGTATCACATCATGATATGGGAGGTTATATAGTGACCTAACATGTATATATTATTCAGAATATACATTAATTAGTAAAATTGTATCTAAAATGACAGTTTTAATATTCCCACCAGTTATGTAATGGAGAATACGTTATTCGAAACTCCAAAATAATGGACATCACTACTTTAATAACTCTTCACTTTCTTATTAATTGAATTGCATTTTTTACTAATAATAAGCATGGTATCATCTAGTGAGTGTTATATATCCTTCATTTAGTTCTTATATTCTCACCTCTTTGGATTTCCTTCTTCTCAATGAAAATCATGGACATTTTTATTTTACAACAAAATAAACAATAGTGGTTTATCTATTTTATAGGGTTCCCTTAATTTTTTAGTGGATTCTATGCACCTAATAAAAATATAGTTTTAGATATGTGGTTTTTGGAGCATAGTTTATTTGAGAATCATTATAATCTTTAATCTCATTAAAATTTATTTTCAATTATTTGAATTAATTTTATTCTTTCTTTGAGTAAATCTATATTTGATATAAATTTTTCATCCCTCCATATTGATATGAGAAATCTAATTTATTTCCCAATAATTTTTTCTATGTAAATAATGACTGGTTGATTATATGTATTTTTGAATGGAAATAGTTTTATGATAAATTATAATTTGATATATATCATTGGAAACCTAGGTCCTTAGGTAGTGATTTTGGAAAATTACCTATAGTGTAATAATTACACTCTACCTAGAATATGATCCCATGTTTTTATGACACTATAACTTGTGGAGATTCCATTTGTAATGGTATTGATTCTCTTGATCCCTTATGTTGTTTTTCAAGTGTGATTTTTGGTTCAAGAGAAATTTCATAAATTTAGAATTTTTTTTAAATATGCTTTTTTAATTTACAAATATGTTTCAAAAAAATTAAAAAATTATAGATACAATTTAAAGGATTTAAAAGTCTATTTGATAAATTAATTTTGATGTTTTTAATGTGATTCTAATATTTTAGAAGTAAATTTTTGGTTCCAAAAAAGATTATCAGTCATTTTAATATTCCTTTATAGTATTTTGTAAATAGAAATTTTATATTTTTTAGGTTATTATTACCATTATGCATGACCATGCATGTGCGTAAGGGTAGAACCTATTTTTAAATGGTTTTTAATGGCCAGAATTAGTTTTCCTTTTATACACAAGGGTAATTGAGGATTTAAACTGGTCGTATAAGTGGATCTCTCCCACTTCATAAAGCTCATCTAATCTACCTCTATTTTCGTAATGGTAGGTTCTTACCTGTGTATCGACATGTGACTTTTTTCATTCTTTAAATAAGTGTAAGGTTCATTTTATGTAAGTGTTATTGGATATTTTTATAAACTATGTAAATGGAATTGCCATTTTACATAAGGGAAGCTTGGATTTTTCATTACATATAGAAGGTTTCCCCCAGTTAGTATAAAGGTATTTTCTAACTTGATAAAGGTTACCATTGAATTTCTTATACCTAAGTATGTGTAGTAAGTTATGTAATGGTAAAACAATGTTACCTTTATGCATCATGGGGGTCTCGTATACGGGTAACCATCTTAGAATGGGAAAAATCACATTATCCTAATGAAGTGAATGATTTTCATGTAAGGGTAGCATTTTATCTATAGAAATTTATTTTTTCATTTCATTCAACCTATAACTTGTTTTCAATATAAATAAATGTAATTAAATATGAAAATCAGTGGGTTTTAATCTATTAATAGTATTAAATATAATGATTTACTTTCGTTAATATTAAGAGATCCTAAATGATGGAATGAGGAAAATTAAATGGAAACCAATTTAATATGAATTGAAGAGAAATAAAATATGTCAATTTTTTAGGTGTTACTAAATTGTAAATATGTGGATATCAGAAAACAATAGAAATCTATTTTTTCCATGAAATTGAGTCTCTCTTCATTTCACTCAATACTGGATGATCCAAACCTCACCTTTTGAGATTTGGAAGCCCTCTGCAAATTTATCTATGGATTCTCCTACATTTTATATGTTACCATCGTCTTCACCTCTCCTCTATTATGGGTTTAGCGATTTTACATTGAAAAAAACAAGTGGTAAATCTATGATTTATCCTTATTTTTTATATTTTGAAAGTTTGAAATTACAATTAATTATAATAATATATTTATATTAATGTAATTTACCATAATTAGATAATATTATAAAAATATAATCACATTAAGAATAAATATGAGATAATATAGATATTATAAAAGAGGGGATAAAATGGATGTTGGGTAATTTTATTAATGATAATCATATATTATTAAATCAATAATTTTAAATGAATGAAAACCTATGTATTCAGATTATTTCTTCTATTAATAATAGAATTTCATGTAACCGAATTAATGATTTATTTCAAGTAATAAAATACACATTTTACTACTTATAAAAAATGTTTAATCTATTATTGTTAGACTTCAAGAATTTACTTAGAAAAAAAAACTTTATACTGAGGATGAAAAATTTTAACATTGAATGTGGAAATTTATTTTAGAAATAAACATTGTTGATATTAATTTTAATAATTAGGATTAGTGATTTATTACATGATGTAGTTAACAATGTATGATAATCTGGAATATTATTAAAAGAAAAATTAAATAAGTATTTTCATGTTTTAGATTAAATATAATTGTTCTTGAGTTATTCAATGGTGAGAAAAAAATAATTCTAGGATGAAATGTTAAACTAGATACATAATATTGTTGATAATTATTCAATAAAACAGTTTATTAGAATATTAAAATAGAAATTATCACATGTTTTATTAATGTTAATATTTTATTGAATAATATTGTGTAATTTTTATAACATTAATCATTATTCTGTATGGATAACACATGGTTGTAATGAACATTTGAAATATTAATATTATTACATGTTGGAATATTTATATTTATGTTATGAAATATTTTGGATGTATGATCTCGTGATTTTAAAACATATTTATTTCCTCTATTTTTTACACGACATTGTGTTATATATTATTATAATGGTAAAGAATTTTTTATATTCTTTGAAATTTGATAACAATTTAAATATGGTAATGATTTTTTTATAAAAAAACAGGCATGTTGAAATAATTATGGTTGATATTGTCGATATAAATGAACAATTTGTTTGAGGAACATCAGATGATATGAATAATAATTTCCCTTTGAAATTTATAAGGATATATCTTCTATGATTAAGTTCTAAATTAATCTATTAAATAAATATACTTATAAAAAATGAATGAATTTTTAATACATTTTTTGTTCCTAAGAAAGCCCAACATCATTTGACAGAGGCTATAATGCCTTGTTTTATTCTATAGTCTCCTTTGAAATTATGTTTGGAATAATAAATTTAATCTAAATTTATGATCTACAAATTTATGTCTTTGATTTGGTTGAATGATACCCTCGTACAGTTGGAATATATGTGGGGATGCTTGAGGCTATGATAATGGCATGCGAAGTTAGTTATGATCTTTATGCGATTATGATGGCATTGGGTATTGGTTATAATGTAGAGGATGTGAATGTATGCTTGAGGTTGTGATTGTTTCATAGGTTTCCTGTATGATGATGTTCATTTTGACATGTGATGTTGAGTGTGTTATTATGTGTAGTGGTATCAGGGATGTCACTAATGCGGATAGAATGCGTTGAATCCGGGATTTCCATTTTTTTAAGGATGGGATGCTTTCTTTATAATTAATATTATTTTTTAATGGCCTGATTGATGTATTTTTTATATAATTAGCCTATAAATATGGGATGTTGTTTTATTGTATACACTTAATGTGAATCATCTATGTGGTATCATCATATTTGTCAAAGATTACCAATATGTTTATGATATGATAAATTACTTAATGAAATAATGGGCTTGATTCTTGATGTTTTCATGTGATAATGACATAATTTGGAATAGGTGGAAAGAATAAATAGTGTCAAAATAACTTTTCTTGGAAGATTAAAATGTTAATATCTGAAATGAAATTTGTAATAATTTGTCAATATTTAATTAATTGATGTGAATATTAATACATGAATTCTTTTGATACCATGGCCTTAGTAGTAGAGGTTGGGAAAATCATTTGATGTTAGTGAAAAACGAATATAAGGGTAGGGAGTTTCCCATAGATTGGTTATTATTCATATATATGTCTTATATGTTTTTTTATTTCATACATTAAAACACATGTATCAAATATGGTGACTAGAACCTAGGGGGTCTAGGTGGTAGATTTCCCCAAATTTAGGTTGGTGAGAAATATATGTCTAACTTTTCCCTCTGACCTTCCTCTCTTTTAGTGTTATTATTATATGATGGTATACATGGTGGCTATATTACCCTATATAGTTGTGTAGTTGTATTTAATTTCATTTGTTTATTTGAAACATTCATATCTCCAAATATAGTATCGTAATGGTTATTATTGGTATGTTGTGTATTGGTTATGGTGGATTAAGGTAAAATAAATGATGAACGATCTATGGTGGATCTCGGAAACTACATGGTACTATATAACGACGTTATTTAAATGATGTCCTTAAATGATGCATGGATATAATGAAATATTATCCCACATTCCTTTGGTTTGGCTTACATTAGCCTAGATGTCTTCGGGCTAGATTATATAGAGAGAAGGCCCAAGACATGCGACTTTTGGGTAGATTAGAAATCCAATGGGGAAGTGGAAGCAAGGTAACCACTTTTGATAATATTTTTAATGTTATATGATTACTTGTCTGTGATTATTAGTGTGTGAGGAATAGTGAGGATGAAAAAAGAATATTAATTATGTTCAGTTAATGAGTTTGTCTCATTTTTTTACACAATTGGATATGGTATTCTTCATTCAAATTTTTTGTAAGAGGTTATATGGAGGGTTATAATATGGTTACATATTATTCTTACAATATATATATATATAAAATATTTTTTAGGTTAGAAAGTGATACTTGTTGATCAACCTTGACATTACTCGTTCGAGGAGTTTTTTAGGAGTTGTTAATGCTTCATGGTTGCTGGTGGGGATTTTTTCTATTGTTTTCATTTATTTTATTTTTATTTCATTATATTTATATCATGTATTGGGATTGATTCTTCTTTTTTTATGAGAATGAGTTTTTTGGTGGTTATTATCAACTTATCTCCTACTTTAAAAATCATAGAGGTAAATTCTTCCCATATTTGTATATATTATAGCATTGGTGATAGTCACTGAATTGTAGCATATTAGAGGAAGAAATTATTCATCATCATATATAATCTCTCATTATCATCTTATGGTGGGTAGATTTGTGAGGAGGGATTCCGCAAAAGAGTGTTATCAGATATGATAGTTGATAGATAAGATAAATTTAGGAGTGAGGCCCTAGTGAATATGCATGATTTGATAGGGAAACAATGTTAACTGGTCCTAGTACATGTTTTATACAAGGGTTATATGCAATTAAATACGATTTTTGGATCCCCATGATCTTACAAAATGAAGCTAAAATGTACTAGATATTCTAAGGGAAGTGATACTTCATTCAATGTAGATACCATGGAAATGATCATACATCTTGCCTGCATGTTCCTATGTTGAATGGAGTAGACAACAAGAAAAGGGTTTAAATTGAAGTAACTAATCAACCTTAAACAATCTATGTTTTGAGTTAGGTGTCCCTAATGTTTTCTCTTTTGAAGGAGTGGAACCAAGTAGATGTACCCGTAATGTTCATTATAAAAATGTTCAATAAGATTTGTTAGAAAAAACCAATATATTAGAAGACGGACATAAAAATTTTCATAGGAAATCTAATTGCTCTACTACCAAAGTCTATAGATGTTAGAGGGATATAATATGAGTTATGAGACAAAGGTTTGTTAATAGGAGGTAGTGATAGCCTTCTTATTGAATATTAATAATAAAGAACACTATACTTTTTTGACTATAATTATTCTAGGTATATTAGCATGACCATAGTAATTATTATCCATCAGGGTTTTTGAGAAGTTGGTGGTTTTGCGTGGGATGATTTCAGTATAGATTATAGGAATAGTTTTTTATTTGACCCCAAGAGGTCGGGATTCTCAACCATTGATGTATACCCTCTATTAGGTGACTTTTAAGCTCAGATCTTATTACATATTAAAACTTTTATATTTCTTTTTTTTTATCTTGAAACCTATTTATTTTTATCCCTATAATTGAATTACTAGTTGTATTATCATTATTCAATTGATATCCAATCGAAATTAGGTTAGGGAAGCCTCTCATTCACTAGATTAAAATTAACCAGATAAATCCTTTAAACATGATCATTTATATAACATCAACATTTGGTTTCCAACAAAAACCTATCATCCTTAAAAGATGGTAACCATAACTCATTCCTTGGACCTAGTGTTGAGATGTAGAAATAGCTTCGAGAATGAGTTTCTATAAACTTATTCATATCAATCTATTACTCTATCCTCTATAATTTTTTCATTAGGGGGGGTTATCATCAAGTGAATCTTATATTATTATTTCAATCTCAGTACGATAGATATTTGGCCTATGGGAAGGGGATCTTCTATGTCTTCAAATGTTAAATAAACACTCTCTTCACACATTCCTTGTGATATGGGACCTAGTTCAGGAAAGGAGGATATTGTATATTTTCATTAATTTATTTGTGCCCAGTGTTGGACTAAATACACTTTTTATTATAAATTAAATTATTTCATATTGTGGGTTGTTCATGTTCAATAATTTATATAACGGTTGTGTACTTGTGTGATTACATTCTCAAAAGGGATTTCTCTTGTACTACTAATTTTTTTGATATGTCCTTGGGAATATGTAAAGATGAGACACTTCACCCATTATGAAATATTATGTTATGACACATTCTAAAACCATTTGGGCAAGCCATTTCCACCCAAAGTGGATAATATCATGGTATGGTGGATGGTTTCCTTTGACTTGTATGATTATGGAAGATTTATTGATTTCAGTGAATTTGATTATTGAAAAATGTTTGGTGATATTTATTTTCAAACTCCTGAAGTACTGGAATGGATCTATGGTAAAGAAAAATTTTAAGGTTGAACACTTTTTTATTTTTTTCATGAGTTTACTCCTCAAGAATATATTTTTTTTAAGATTTTTTTTAAAATGGATAGTGGGGATAGTGTTAACGTCATTATTTGTTTTTAATTAATTTCATATGATAAATTTGAGTTATTCGTGTTTTAGAAGTTACATATATTAATATTAATTTTCTAAAAACATGGTATAGTTGTCTTAGTTGATTAAAAAAATGGGATGAACCATGTAACATGCCTATATGTGTGAGTTATCACAGAACTCATGTTAAATATGAAATGTTTTTTGGAAAAGAAAATTTTACTTGGAGTATATCATCCTTGGTTATTTTAATCGTGTCATATAATAATATTTTTTGAGACCCGCTTGGAAAAATTTATTTTGTGGAAACAAGTCTTCTAAATTAAAAAAATTCATTTCTTCCATGAAATATGTGTTTATTTGAAAATTGGTATTACAATTGTATTGGAAGGGTCTTATAAAATAATATTTTGATTAATACATTATTATTAACCATGATTTAAAAGGGTTTTCAAGTGAATGTTTCTTAAGATGTCATATTTCTTATTAACAAAAGAGTCTTAATTAAAAAAATTATCATCATTTTTGAAATTTGAAGAGTTTTAATGTGTATTGATTGAAAAATATGTCTGATCTCATGTTAATATATGAGATTTATTTCTTACCATGGTGTAATGTTTTATTAGTGGCCTTATAAATTTCTGAGAGGTATCTACAACAGGATACCAATTTAATGTGTTTTGTTTCAATATACATTGTCTCCCTAGGTGTTGTTGTGTTCCAAATATATTGAGAACCTTCAAAGGTATCTCATGGGGTGGTTGAATTATCCCACATTCTATTCATCACCCTCCTGTTAGGTCTAATATGAAGAATACAGGGGTATATAGGGGTTGAATATAATATATTACGAAAAATTAAACTAGAAGGATTAATTATTAATGATAATAAAGATAGGTAATCAATAGAGTTAATTAGAATTGAAAAAGTTAGAGGAAATAAAATAAAACATTTTTTTAATAGTAGTTCGGTAAAACATGGACGTGTTCTACTAATATACCAATCTACATGGTTATAGATATGTTTTTTACTAGTAACAATTTTAAAGGGGAATCATAACCAGATTACAAAATCATTTTCTATAATGTGGAAGGATAACCACACTCGCAATTTAATTTCTTTTAGTTAGTCACTACCCAAACATATCACTTATTTAAGCTAAAGGAGTCACAAATAGAACATTCATGACATTATATTCTTAGATTCTCAAGCTGAAAAATTAAATATTGGAGTTATTCTACATGTAAAATCTTAAATAGGAAAAGGGTGGTTGTGAAAGATATGAAGAAGTATTACAGACACAAGAAACCAGGCCGAAGTAGAAGATAAATGAAGAAATCCTAGATGACATTTCTTGATAAATGTTTTAGGCTATCTCATCAATGTATTATTAGTCATATAATTTTTTATTTGTCTTCTAAGTGATCATCTAACAGTATTAAACATAGTATACAAGTTAAATTGAGTGTTTTCATATAATGAACACTATTTTGTCAAATTTAGTCATATGATCTTTTCATTTCATAATTATATAAATATATATATATATTTATATCTCTCTCAAAAATGTACTTTGAGTCCCATATATAGATTATATCAATCTAGAATAACTAAATAGGTCCCAAAGGAATGGTAATAAATATTTATAATACAAAAAATAATAAATCTAGATTAAAAGAGAGTGTGAGATTATCATTTCTTAATAACTGATCAACTCACATCTGAGATTTAAATAAATAAATATATATATATATATAAAGACTTTAAATACCCCTTAAATAATTAAAATAGTATCCATAAAAATAATTCAATAAAATATCCAATTAAAATCACTAGTTTTGGTTTAAAATAGGAAATTCAAAAACATTCTATAATAAACTAATTATAAATATGCATAGAATATAATAATATTAAAAAATTCATTAAATATATTAAATGAATGTTTGAATGATTTTAATAGCAACTAATTTTAATTCAGAAACAAAATAATAGAATAAAACATCATAAAATAATGAAAATAATTTTTTATTTTCCAGTGGTATGTTTCATTAATAAAACTAAAACAGAGTATCATATACATAAAAAAATGTTTGAAATTATTAAAACCACATCAAAAGGGTTATTAATAATTAATATGAATTGATAAATTCATTATATAAATATAAATATGTTAAATTAATATGAGAAAAATTAAGATATAAAATATTAAACAAAAAGGATAAAATTTCCAATTTTTATTAAAACCTGTAGAATTTTAGAAAACTATATAGCCAAATTCAAATAAGGTTATTTCACATATGTGTTTTGTATATTTAATAGAATTAAGAAATATGGTGAATTGATTTACATGATTCACATAATGTATGAATATAAGTTATTAACATAAGGGATTCATATAAGAAAATTCTTCATATATGTGAATCATAAATCCAAATTCCAGAAAACTATAAGTAGAATGAATTTTCAAATTTCTAACATAAATTATAACACATTAATGTAAGACTAACCTTTTTATGGTCGAATAATTTTTTTAAAATTTTACTATATTTTCAAGGAATCAATATTCACCTTAATCAGGCCACTATAGCTTAATTTTTTATTAAAAAATAGAAGCAAAATAATTCTAAAAAACAAAAGAAATCAGACTGAAAACATTTATTGACTTCTAAACTTATTTTAGATATACTAGAGATCGATTCCAAATTTGATTCTTATAATGAAATTATATAGTCTTACTATATTTCCAAAAAATTAATCACTCAATTTGGAGTTATGATGATCAATTCATGGAATGTGTTTTAATATTAGCCTATTTTGGGAAATCGGTTCTATTGATCATGAAACATTTACTTGAATAAAAAATTTTCTATGTGTATTATGATATTGCTACATTGTGAATAGTATATTGGTTATATTGGGATAGTATAAAACTATTCAAAATGATATTTTAAGATCCTAGAAGACTTATTTAGCCTAGTAACTCAAAATATTACTAGTATAACATGTGTTGACCACTGAAAACATGAAATATAATGAAATTTAAGGATATAAATATTATGATTTGGTCAATGTTTTACATAATTTAATCATTAGACAATTCAGAGTATGAAGTCGCTTAAATAAAATATAACATATAAATATTTATAATTTTAAAAACATAAATTATTTCAAGGATCTACTCATTCATTGAACCCTATTTTGATAATTATGAATCTAAGTATAAATTCAAAAATAACTCCCCCTTTTTGAAATTATCAAAAAGATAAGATTTCAACAGAAAAAGTATTTCTAAAAA
Source organism: Viscum album (assembly GCA_963277665.1). Taxonomy (NCBI): domain Eukaryota; kingdom Viridiplantae; phylum Streptophyta; class Magnoliopsida; order Santalales; family Viscaceae; genus Viscum; species Viscum album. The sequence goes on along the minus strand of OY728139.1, from coordinate 678,380,356 downwards.
ATGAATGTCAAAATAGTATAGAGTGTTCCTAAAAATTATCATCTCAAAACATACTTAGAAAGATCACTATGAATCCTTCCTAAAAACATGTATCAAGTATCAATGATAAAGTCATACATTGTTAACACTTATAATAAAATGTAGTGACTGTAATTTTTAAAAATGTCTGAAAAAATGTGAGGAATGTTTTAAAAAAATGATTTTAGGAAAACTAAAAGTATAAACAGTATGTTAACATCTTCTTGTAGGTAAGAAACGTTTTAAAACAAAAATATAATAAACAAATTTGTATATATATTAAATATTAGTATTCAAAAAATTCGATATTATATTTTATACATTTCATGTAAATCTAAATATAAATACATTCAAACTCTATGTATACACGTGAAAACATGAAAATATTAAGATTCCCACATTCCATGTTAAAATTTAATATTTTCAAAATACATAACATTTAATGAATTAGTAAAGATATATAATATTTTATATTTAGTAGGGATAAACACAAAAATAGTTTCATCTTTATTCACATGATCTCTAAAAAATGAAATCTAGAATTGATATCAGTAATAGTAAAATTTGTATTTGCATCGGTGTATTGTATTTTATGGTAAGTTTTTAATTAATTTTATTTCCAACATTGTTTAAAGTGTTACTTTTGACATCAGTTTTAATAAACTGATATATAAAATTATAATATTAACCATTAGACATTCTTTTTTCCAAAACTGATGCTAGAAGCCTTTTTCAACAATGTTTTCCATATATGTTTTTGAAAAAACAATTATGTGCATAGTATGTTATCACATTAGTTTTACAAGAAAAACATAAAATGGAAAAATATATTGTTACCCCACGTTAAAAAAGTAAAAACTTTAAAACATTGCATATATGAATAGTGAAGTATAGTTGGTTTCTTAATATTTGATTTGAATGGTCGTTGGGAAAAAACGGACTTACTGATCAAAATATTTGGCGGTCAGAAGTTGAAATTTTCTAAGATTAAATAAATACGGCTCACTTCAATGAAAACATGAGAAACATGATCTAAAATTAAATACAAATTATTACAAAATTAATGAATAAAATTAATGATTCATCCTAATTTCAATGATAATTTCAAAAAGGGGGAGAGAGATAATCATGATGCAAATGCTAGGAAGGGTCAGTTTCAAGTAGTCATAGTATGTAATGAATTAATTTAAGACCTTCGGTTCCAGTAATTTCACGAAGTATGTTGCCCTTGTAAGGGTTCACCTGTAACCATTAAAAGGGGGATTGTAAAAAATTAATAAAAAATAAAGGCTTTCAGGCCATTAAAGAATGTAGAAAAATTATCAAGATAAATAATAAAATAACATAATGTCTTTTTAATCCAAAAACATTGATCACTACAACTAGTAGCATAGATATGGTCATCTTCTGTTGTAGATAAAGAAATAGATAATTTATTCTCAGTAGACTAAGAAATTATACTTTTTCAAAGAAAATGACACATACATGATTTTCTTTTTATGTTAATTCTACACCTTCAAAAAAAAGAGTAAAAATTGGATATTAAATTACTATAGTTATATTTTGAATAAAAAACTACAGATAATAGTTCCCTTAACATATCTAATTATTCTTTTCACAACACTAATATGACCCTATTTATGATTATCTTAAATCCTTTCACATAAGAAAACACTAAACATGGTAGTAGGTATAGATTCATTTAGAAAATATAGGATGCATTTTAGGCCCTTATAAACATTAATATCAATCGATTTTCCAGATTTATCAACATCTAATTTACAACTACTACTCATAGGATATTTCTTAGAAATAGAAGAATCGAGACCCAACCTTTTAACCAACTCTTTAACATACATAGATTTATGATGGAATATTCCATCTTTACTTGGATTAATTAAATGTAGAAGAAAGAACATTAATTCCCTATTAGGATAATGTATAACTCAAATGGAAGAAATGTAGAAAAATAACTAAAAATAAATTCACTAGAAGAACCAAAAACTATATCATTAACATAAATTTTCACAATTAATATATAAGTATAAATTGATTTATATATAATGAGTATGATAAAAATCACCCCTTTGAAACCATTATTAAATAAAAACAATGAAAATATTTTGTACAAAGTCTGAGGTACTTGTTTTATCCCGTAATGAGATTAGGATAATTTAAAAACATGATTAATAAATTGTCCATTTTCAAAATCAAGGGATAAAAAAATAATATTATTTAGTTATGAACTTTTTACATCCATTTTATAAACCATAAATCCTTGAAAACAATAAAAATATGATAAGATTATAATATCCTCTAACATAGAAAATTTTGAAAATGATTATTCAAATAATAGACCGTTTACATACGATTATACTTGGGAAACAAGTGTGAAACTATTTTGGACAATATATCTAGACTCATATAGGTTATTTATAATGATCCATTTAGATTAGATTACCTTATAGATAGGTCTAACAGAAAATTTACAGTGTTTTTCTTTTATGAAAGCATCAAAAGGATGAAGCTATAATTTCTTCATGGTAGGAAACTATAGAACATTATCATGATTTAAGAGAATAAATATCATTTTAAAATTGTCATGAACTAGTAATTGATTTGAAAGACATATATTATTATACACAACATTAAAACAGTTAATGTTTTAAATAATTAGTTCAATAAAAACAACTTTATAAAAAATTCCTTTCATTTCGTTTGATATAATAAAACTCATCCATAATAACTAATCAATTTTTAATTTGAAACTAAAATTGAATTCTATCATCAAATAATTTAGATATACTAATTAAATTATGTTTTAATCCATCAATATATAAAAAATTATAAATTAATAGAATTTTAAACACCAACTATACCAAAACCTTCTACTTTTCATTTAGAATTATCACTAAATGTAATAGTGCTTTCATCACATGTGTTTTAAGTAATAAAAATTGATGAGCTCTAATCATTTTTCTTGAGCATGCACTATCCATGTACCATATGTATTATTGAGAAAACTAATGAAACATTCCTATAAAAAATCAATTACCTGATATTTTGGGTACCCAAGCTACTTTGGGTCCAATCAAATTTGTAAACAATTTATTAAGTACCCACAAAAAAATTGAAACAAGTGCTGTAAGTTAACTTTGATAAAAAGTTATTTATAAATATGAGTCCCTGTAAATCCCAAATAATTTTTTGAACCTAAAAGAAAAATTATTGGCCTAGTGACCTTTCATAACATTTAAAACATTTAATTGTATAAGTAAAACTATATTTACTATTTACAAGATTATTTTGATACATTTGAGGTAATATACTATTATATCAAATACCACTTTTTTATTTATTTTATTCAAAGGCATCATTTTAGTATGTTTTTAATGACCTTGAATAAAGGAAGAAAAAACATTTCTTAGGAATTTGGACAACATTTTTCAATATTTTATTCAAATCATGAGCATATTTCAATCATTAATAAACTATAGAATAATAATAAGAAGCATAATTCCTTAATTTTTTATTTTCTTATAAATGAACATTATTTTGAGAAAAAAATTTATCATTAATTTATTTATGATTATTATATAAATTACAAGATTTGGAAACATATTTTCTCGATGTTTCAATTTTTTTATTTAAAATAGACACTTTCGCATTTTCATAACCACAAATCGAATCAAAACATATAGAATAATAATCTAGAATCACTGACCTCGTTTATAGAATATATGAATCACAGTTTATCAGATTATTTCTCATTTTCATAACATTCACTAAAAATATATTCTTTTCTAGAACTCCAACTAGTTTTCATTGCATTTTTATACATATTTTTGTTATTTTTTATTATTATTTTGTATTGGATGGTCAGGATTGATATTCCATTTCATTATACACTCGAAAAAATCATCTAATAGTTCATTTCTTATCTCCCTTGAATTTATCCTTTTATTGTCTTCTTCTAAATTAGTTCTTAAATCCTTTCATTTTCATTCACTTGTTGTCTCTAGTAATAATCTAAGACATATATTATTTTTTCTAACATTTATATTTGAACCATAATATTTAACAGAAAAAAATTCACATATTTAAACATTATACATTTTATTTTGTTTGTATCCTCTTCAATGATATTCTTCAATTTTGGTTTATAATGAATTTGGTATCCAATCAATTAATAAAGTGTGTACCCTTTTATGTTCTTCATTTAATCAATGGAAACCATAATTTCTTGCTAATTATTTATTATTTATAATAAGAATCATTCAAAAAGTATGAGGTTTTCCGAATATTATTTATAGGAATACATTCCATTCACAATGCTTGTGAGTTAGTGGAATATTTTGTTCACACTTTCATCTACACCAATCGTGAAGTCCTAGTACTCATGTCAATGTATTCCAAGCATAGTTAAAATCAAATTCTCTAAACAAATGTGATTAAATTATAAAATATATAAAATCCCAATACCTATCTAAAAATAAAAAACATGTCTTAATACACTTATGTTAATATCACAATATAAAATATTAATACATTATAATTTAAAACAAATCTATCTAAATAGGTTCCTATAAAATTATAATGGTTAACTTATTATAGTGTGTAAAACTTTTCCATGAGCACCCAATGTTCAATGCTTAACAATTTTGAGTATTCCACCATTCCAAATCTCCAGTAGCGAAACAATTTAAATCAAAGATAAGTGACTTATTAGGAATCATTGCTTTATTAACATTTATTCTGTTCAAATTAAAAATATTTCACTAAGAATATAATATCAATAAATGGGTTAGAAAATTTGAATATGAAATAATAAATTTTTAATATGCTTAGACACTAATACCAGTTGTTAGTTCTAATAAAATATAAAAAGAGGTATATAGAGGGGTGAATATGACAGATTAAAAAAATAAAAGAGTAGTATTAGTTATTAACTATAATTAAAATAAGTAAATTATAAAGTTAATTTTCAGCAGAAATATTTAAATAAAAAAATAATGCATTGGTATTTATAGTAGTTCATTCCAAATAGGCCCTAGTGTGATCTTATGCCTCTATACTCGGTGAGACGTTTTTTTGGGAATAATCAAATTTTTAATGGGGAATCATAACCTATTTATAGAATACTTTTCTATAAACTGGAGAGAGAACAAAAATATTCAATACATTTTGTATAGGGAGTCACATACCAAATACGATACTGAATTTATATTATGGGAGTCACAACCGGAATAGTCTTGACTTTATAATCACATATACACAAACCTAAAAAAGAAATATAACAATTTTTTTACATAAAAGTATAAACAAAAAATGTTTATATGAAATATATGAAGAAGTGTAACGAAAACAAGAAATGAAGATGACGTGTGAGATAACTGAAGAAAGAATAGGTACTAGTTCTTTAAAAATGTTTTAGGATATCTCGTCAATGTATTAGTAGTCATATTATTTTTTGTTTATCCATTGATAGATTGTCTAGAAGTATTAAACATGGTATATAGGTTCAAATGAATGTTCAAAGAAGATGAAAAAAATTAACTTTATATAAAGGAACTAGTAATGTAATAATAAAATATATATCTTCCATAATTACTTGTATTCCCAAATATAGATTATATTAATATAAAATAACTAAATCTGTATCGTTAAAATGGTAATAAATATTAAAAATTTAGAAAACAATAATGTTGTATTATCATAGATATATATAAACACTACAAAATAATCGTTTAACTCGTGAACAAAACATAAAATAATAAAGAAAAACATTAAAAATTTTGAAGTACTTGTTAACTAATTTAAAGAGTCTATATTAAAATAGTATAATTAAACTCCCCATAAAAATAAGATGTTTTAATCAGAAATAAGAAATTCAAAAACATTCCATTTAAAATTGGTTGTAAACCTGAGAATAATAACATGAATTAATAAAACTGCATTAAAAATATTTAATGAAAGTTTTATTGACTTTAATATCAACTAATATTAATATAGAAACAAAATAACCCAATGAAATAATATAAAATAAAAAAAATTATTTCTGAGTCTCAAGCTGTATGTTTCATGCAAGAAACTAAAACACACATTGAACATCATAAAATCATGTTTCTAAAAAATGAAAAACACTTCAAATAGTTTATATATAAACAATGTGAATTTATAATTTCATTAAAACAATTTAAATTTGTAAAATTGACCTGAAAATGTAATGATAAGATATATTATTTAAAAGAGACAAAATTTATAGATTTTAGAAAAAACCTGTTCAATTACACTGAACTGCATATCCAAATTCACATAGGGGTTTTTCGTTTTATAGTTTTTCTCCACATAATATAATAGAACCTTTAAGAAAATATAAATAAACAATTCATGTAATAAAATATATGTAATGGATTCATTTAGGTAATTCAAATAAGGGATCCACGTAAGAGAATTCATCAGGTAAGGGATTTATGTATTTCAATTCTTGAAAACTGTAAATAGATTGACTTTTGAAATTTAAAACAATAAATAAAGAACTTACATTAAGGAATAAAATTTTGGTCTAGTTCAATTATATTTATACAATTTAATTATATTTTCAAATAATCTTGAATCACCAGAATCAGACGTATATATATCAATTTATGATTAAAAAACATGGACAAAACAGTTCTATAAAACATCTAAAATAATTTTGAAAACATAAAGAGACATCTAACCTAAATTCGTTTAGAATAGTGATAGATTAATAAATTTATTTCTTATAATGAAATATAGATAAAATTCGCTCCATTATAAAAAATAATCACTCAATTTAGAGTTATGTAGAATATGTTACAGTCAAAATATATAGAGTAACTGATTTTAGGAAATTAACTACGTGTATTACAAATTATCTATGCGAATTACAAATTAAATATGTGTATTATGAATTTTATACATGGTGAACATTATATTGGATGTTTTGGGGTAGTAAAAATAGGTCTAAATGATATTTTAAGGTCCCAAATGACTTATTCAGCCTATAAAATCAAGATAAAACTTTTAAAACATGTTATGAACATTTAAAACATGCAATCTAAATATATTAAAGAAAATAAATATTATTATAGGATCAAATTTAAACATAATTTAATCCATAAAAAATTAAAATTATTAATAAATTAAAGGGAAAATATATAAATAAATCCTTTTAATAATCAATACTTAACGTGGTTGAAGGAGTCACTCAAAACCTCATAGTTTTGTTTTTATTATCATGGAAGATAATTTTTTAGAGGGATCAAATATAAGGGTTCGAATTATCCAGATCCCATCCTTTTCTAATCTAGGGTGTTAGGTAGTTTGAGAAAAATTTCATAAATTTAGAAGTTTTTTTAAAAATTATTTTTTTAAATTTGTAAATAGGTTTTAACTTAAATTGTTAGAAATTAAAAAATAATAACGTTGTATTTAGTAGAATATGTGACATGAAACATTGAGTTAAAGTAACACATGGAATATATTTCTTTTTAGTTTAGTCTCTTCAATAGTTTGTGGGACACACAACCATGAGTAAAAGTAAACCATAAGATAGTATACCTGGAAATTAAATTGAATATTTTGAATAGTACCAAAAAAATAGGAAAACTATGGTTATCTTTCGGTTAGAAATAAAATAGAAATTGTTTAAAGGGAAAAAAAGTTTTTCTAAAAAACTGTAATTTTTATAAGAGATGGATTTGTTTCATGTTGTGCACATAATTTAAAGATAATTTTTACAAATTTTATAAAATTTATATGATAAAATTTACTTCATTTATGATATAATAATATAATAATTATCTTAGAGTTAATTTTTGGGATTTTTCTAAAATGTTTCATTTTTCAATGAATAGTGAAAAATATTAAACATTAATTAAAAAACTATTTTTTTAAATTTTTTTTCATAGTTAAATTATATTTTTAAGTGATTTTAAAATAAAATTAGTTAAAGTATATATCATATAATCCAATTAATTTCACTTTAATCATTTTCATATTGAATATTTATATAAAAACATTATAAAATATTGAACATTTTCTCTACAAGAACTCTCTTTCTCATTGAATGTGTGGGAAATATTATAAATTAAGAAGTTATAATTAGTTTAGTTAAATTTTATAAAATTATTCCACATTTTGAATCATAAAAATTAATATTTTCTAATAATTTCATCATACTTTTTGGTCTTAATAATTAGTAATGAAAATAAATATTAATTATGACAGTTAAGGTTAAAAGTTGTATTTTTCTACATTACATTCACTTGTTTTAAAATTAATATTCAACACACAATTTTTTTATTAAATACACTGGAATTATTATTTATAGTAGATAGTCCAAAATTTTCTAATAATTCTCATTTTATTTTAGTCTTGATGATTTAATTACCATGGATAAAAAAACTAATTATTATGGTTGAAACTAAACTGGCAAAAAGGGAGAAAACTAAATGGCTAAGTAATGATGTGTTTAATTTTTTTGAGGTGGGGGATTGTGTCGAACATAAAATTCCTAAACCAAAATTTTTATCATTTTTTGAGCTAATGTTTGTGTGAGGGACGTCCCATTATTGAATACTTTTGTGTATTTACAAAAATGTTACTCCTCCTCAATTATAAAAGGGAATTCACTCCTCTCATTTCTTGTCACTTATAAATACATTTAGATAAACTTAAATATGAAAAAATAACCTCCCATGTTTTATAACCTCATCCCAAGATCATTATTTTGGTTATAAAGACATCCTAGTAAGGATTTTGGTGAAAACTGACTGAGGATAATTGAAGAGGAGGTAATGTTCTTCAATAAAAATTATTTGTTTCATTTCTTACTCCACCTCCTTTAATTATTATTAAACAATAATATTATAATAAACATAGTATATGAAGTATAAATTTTTTTATGTTACGTGAATGACCTAAAACCATCTCTAAATTAATCAAATGGGTTATAAAATCATCATTTGTGAGGACATCACACTACTACCTCATGAACCGATGTCATTCGTTATTCCATTAACACCAACCACAGTTGGTTATGATGATGGATACAAAATATATATATGATATTTACAACATATTTATAAATAATTAGTCATTATATCATATATAACTTTTTTAATATTCTATTCCATATTGGGTATGATAACGTTGCTTGTATGTACGACCGATTGTTGCCTCACAAAGCGATCTGATTCTTATTTCAAAAATGATATAAATGTAATGTAATAAGGATAAATTTAATAAATATAGGGAATATAAATTATATAATTATAAAATTAATGACATATTTATCATTATAAAATGAAAATATATAATGTTATTTATTATAATGAAAAAAATTAACATCATTCGTGTATGCCTGGATTATTGCCTTCACAAAGAGATGTGACTCTCTTTTCCTCACCACAACACGTAGATGATATATATATATATAAGTATATTTAAAAAAATAATAAGTTATATATTATATTAACTCCATTATTTAATGATAAAATATTACTTAACTTATATTTATAACAAACATTGATAAATGGAAATGTTACTCCTGTGTGTATATGACTTATCATCTCCATGATTATCAAACATTCCATTTTTCATAAGAATACTTCATAATTGGTTTTAAAGGTATAATTTTTTAAAAAAATTGAAAATTATTTAATTATTATTATTCTTTATATTATTTAACTATATAAGTTTCACATGAACATGATATTTCAATATAAAACACACTTGAGAAAACAAGGTAATTAACACCCGAAACAATGAAAATAATGAAATATTATTAACAAATGGCTAATATAATGTTATAAAAAGATAATATATGTTATTATAAATTTTAATATAGTTATATTATATTTTAGTAACATTTAAAAAAACTATATATAAAATTAAATCATCTAAAACCAAAATGTTGTGTGAGGTATGGAATTTCATAACGCAATTTCCATTCATCTTGTTAAACATATACATTACTAATTATGTCATCATAAGACTATGTTTGTAATGAATTTTTATATTTTATTTTGTATTTACACATATTTTATGTGGATTTAAATTTGATACATATAGTCAATTTGTTGATTAATTCCTACTTCTATGATATGATCTTTGTAACGAACTTCACCTCAATTCCCATTAGTGAGACAGTATTTTATTATTATGTGCCTAATTTCTAAAATATGGTGTACATACTACAATATTTAAATGTAATATCATGAATCATTAAAAATTCATTGATTTTTTAGTTTCAATAAGATATATTTCATCTTATGGAGTTTGACTTAAAAGTTACCAAGTGGTAAATAATTTTATAACTCAATTACTTTTCATTGGGGTATATTAGTTCTTCTTCATCTTTCATATTCTAAGTTATATATTAAATTTATTTTAATATATTTTTTTGGTAAGATACCATTTTATTCTTATTTACAGTTTATACACATAACATATTCATTTATTAATCTTCACATCAACACTCAAATCAGTGCAAGTGTTTATTTTACAATCTCTTTCTAATCAAGATTATTTATTCATGAATTTCATTTGAAATAAATTATTTAAATTTTTCTTAACAAACAGATAAAAATTTATTCTAATATATATATTCATGATATTTTCAGGTAATAGTATTATTTTTATACACTTTTTTACCTAATATAATTGTTAAAATGTTTTTAAGAAAACCCGATATCATTCCTCTCTTCTTTTGAAAATATGTTTTCTTCCAAATACATGTTTCTAAAAGTGTTTTAAAAATTATTTTTAAACTTTTAAAAATGATTAGTTAAATACATTTTTAACAATTTTTACTTTTTATGAAATTTTTTTAAATGGATCATTATTCTTTTCTCAAAACAGAGCTCGTTTGGATTTTACTAAAATAGTGAAAGGAATATTTGTTTTGACGTTTATGGCATGAATAGAATTTACATCCATACGTACCAATAAAATGTTTTAAAACATTATTTATAATTTTAAATTTATATTTCCAATATAAATTATTTTCAATGTTTTATTGAGAGTATTTTTATAAAAATATTATGTTGAAAATGAAGTGGATATTTACACTAAAAATGTTTTTAATGATTTGTATATTATTTATATTCATCAAAAAAACAATCCTTTATTTTTACTTCCATGGGTATATGTTGTATTGATATTATACATATTCTTACATTGTATGGTTTAATATTATTTTGATGAAAAAGTTGTTGAAATTCACATTCTTGATTCATTTTTTTGTTATTATATTTACCTTAAAATATTTAATTTCTCGTGATAATTAGACAGTAAATTTTAATAAAGTGTCCATGTTATTTATTATGGAAATGATTTTTTCTTAAACCATATCCCATTTTAATGTATTTTGTTCTACTTTAAACATTATTTTATTCACTAGGAAAATATTGATAATATGTAAACTTTCTTTAATATAGATATTTAATGTTAAGGCATATTGATTCACAAATTAAATCCATTTTATGATATATGAGGGAAGATTTGGACAAGTAACAATAGGTGGGTCTCAGTATTATATATCTCATTGATTAATTGGTAGTTCTCAAGAGAAAAACCATTAAGATAGCATTAAACGAGTTTCTACTTATAGATTCAAATCATCATGTAAAATATCTTGATCGTAAAGTAATCATGATGCCAGAGATCATGGTGTCAAATAATTAAGAATTTCCATAATTAAAAAATAAATTATTATTATCTATTAAATTTTCCAAGTTATATTATCTATAAATTAATTTCATTATTTCTATATTGATTAAATGGATTTTTATTCAATTATATTCTTTCCACATTGATTATTCATTATATTATAATGATAGTCAGGTTGTTTAAATGGAATGTGTGTTTGGTTATTTACCTGTCTATTGTGATTATGCTAATTTATTCATGATATATTCCAGTTTACATTACCCTTACTAATAACTTGAGCACAACCTTATTTTTTCCTTTCTTAGGAATCCAAGAAGTGTACTATTAATGATATGTAGGGATAATATTGAGGGAATATTGATATTCGTGAAAAACATTATGTTTAAATTTTATGTTTTTAAATGCCATTCAAGACTCAAGTATGTATCTAGTTTACTAAGTCTCATAAAATATTCAATAATTTGGGTGTGATTTACTTCATCTAATTCCAATGTAATAAAGAAAATGCAAGCTATGGGTTTCTGGATTTAGGGTTGCAACATAAAAACTGTTTTAATAATTGTGGATGTAATTTCAAGGTTTTAAAATTTATTTCGGAAATTAATTTGAAATATTTTAGGGTGATAAAAATATTCTATAACTTCTTTTTAAGATCTAGGATTTGATCATAATTCTATTTCATAAATAAATATTCTTTTTTGTAAATTGGAATTTAATATTTTTAGGTTATCTTTACCATAATGCATAACCATGATTTTACATAGTGTTAACACCTATTTTTAAAAGGTTGTATAAAGATAACCCTATGTTTTCTTTTTATATGTATGGGTAAGACAAGATTTAAATTATCTATATATGGGTATCTCCCCTACTAAAATAGGTTCATCGGATGACACTCAGTTTATGTAATGGTATGTTCTCACATATTTAAAGGTAAGTGTCATTATCCGTCTTCCCATGATGGTTTGTTAAATGTTACGTAAGGCTAAGTGGATTATTTTATTCACTACATAAATTTCCTACCCATCTCACATTATGTTACTATGGGTTTTTTAATACCTACATAAGGGTACCCCTCCTCACATAGTGGTAAAGACTTATATTCATAAGGGCACCAACGAATTTACAATTCTTGTGTAAGGGTAGTAAGTCATTTAATGGTAAAACTATGTTATCCTTATCAAAATTTTGTGTCTCGGATAATGGTAACTTGGTATATTCGTGTAAAAGAACATTAACCTTACACAACACATAGTTTCCTTGTCGGTGTATCATATTTTCTATAGAATGATCTTTTCTCTATTTTATTCAACCTATAATGTTTTTTCAATATAATTAAAGACAATTAAAGATAAAAATATATGGATTTGAATTTATTAAGAGTTTTCTGTTAAATCATTTACTTCCCTCAATAATAAGACATAATAATTATGGTATGATGAAAATTAAATAGAAACCAATTCAATATGAATTTATGCTAAATATTATATGGAATGTGTTATGTAGTCTCAGAAGTATCCATGAAAAAATATCAGAAAATCATAAAAATAAATTTCTTCCCCACAATGGAGTATCTCTTCATTTATATAAATATTGGGAGATATAAACATCACCTTTTAATATCTTTAATAGTTCTATAAAATTTTAACATCCTTTAACCTTCTAATGTATGTCTTTCCCTTTATTTTGGATTCTTTTCTATTTATTTGGGGTATTTTTATAGGGAATACAGTGAAGCATTGTTAGCTCAGATTTTACACATCATGTAATGTGATTATACATTATGTAATTTCCTTAGGTAATATATCATGAATGTGGTTCATGAAATGAAATGGTCAAATCAGGTTCGTACACAAAAGGTGACACATTTTTTATCATTATATCACAACAAGGGATTACATGATGTAAAAGGAATACACATCATGTATTATTATGACCAAAAAGTTTAAACTATGAGGCTTGTAATATTTATTTTTGTTTCAACTTACATCCCTTCACTCTCAACCTAGAGTCATCTCTTGGTGATCTGGAGTTCTGTAATTCTAATTCATCATTCGTTCAGTGATTAGTCATCGTGTTGGTTACAGGCTGTCTCTTCTGGTAAGAATTATTCCTATATCATCTATTCTATCTTAAATTACTCCTTAGAGTCTGATATATAACCTTGGTATTGATGGATCTAAAATTACTTTTGTTTAACCATGATTCTATATTATGATTTTAGATATCTTATTCCATTGTTCTTAATGGGAAAATCCTATAGAAGTTATAGTGATAACTGATCTCCATGAAAAATGTAGGTGGTTCTGTTTAACATGAGTCATATAATTAAAAAAAGATATATTCATTTGATTTTAATTGATTTCAATTATATTTTTAAATCCCAACTCGAGATGAATGTGAATGGTGATTTTAATTATCATTGAATTTTGGGAAAACCCCCAATTCTAATGGAATAAGAATTTAGGGCGTATTTTGGAAATTAATGGAATTTGTGAATTGATATTATAATTCATTTTTTAAAATGCATTAAATTTAATTGATATAAACCTATGATTGTTATTTAATTGAAAATGGAATGAATTAAAGAAATTAAAACCATATTTTTGTTTTGAAGGTGAATTGGCATTTTCAAAAGGAAAATTATGAAATTGAATTGGAAATGATGATTGATTTTTACTAAAATAATATTCACCTTTTTCAAGTGATTTATTGAGAACATGTGAGCCTAGGTAGTTATTGGGTTATTTCGGTTAAGTACTCTTGGATTACTATTCCCTAGAAGTAGGATTGATGGTGAAAATTATTACATGAACCTAGTTACGGAGATTTTATCCCTAATGGGATATTGATGATTCTTATTTTTCCCAAGCCTAAGGGATATGGATACAGATATTTCTATGATCACTGTTATGATTGTGATTGGATCATATAATTAGAATCATTATTCAAATAAGGAATATGACCATGGTAGTTGTTCTAATTGTTTGATTATTAATTCCTTTTATAATGAATCATTTTATTCATGCCTATTTATTTAAATAAAATATTTTATATAAAAGGTTTATTTAAGCCATGTTCGAAATGTTTCAAATCACATTGAAATGAAATAATGTTTTCTTTTAAATATGAATATGTATTTTTATGATTTATTTTTTTTAAATTTAATTCATTATTTGGTTTTTTATTATAACATATTTTTTTGGAATTCTTAGTGAGGCCATGATCGGATTTTAGCTAACATAAAAAAAATTTCCTTTAAGGGTTATCTTATTTTCTTATACCATGTCTGAGAAAAGTGAAATTTTATCTGTGTTGAGGTGGAATTCCTTGATCCATTGGGGTTTGGAGTGACATGTCCTTTGGAGCGTTGTGTTTATCTTGTCATTTTTACTTACATTGATGATGTTCAATTTAGGATTATGATGTACGTGTTTGGTTCTATTTACATACCCTTTTGAAATTCATGAACATATTAATATGTATCTGCTTAATCTATTGTTTTTATTTAAAATATGTTACCTATTTTATATTTTATGATTCTAGGTTCTAGTCCCCAACCAATAGGGTTCATGAACACAATTCATGCCATGTCATTTCTAGCTCGGGTATCAAGGTACCAGGGTATCCATGATTGTTTATGAAAAAGTGGTATCATAGGAGCAAGCTTAGAATCATTCCTTGATGTCAGTATTCATTTGAGAGATCTTTTTGGGACGTATGCAGTTTTTCCTAGGGAGGGTTTGATTGCTCTCATCATTACTAGCCTTAACTCACCATGGGTGGTTTGTGAAATACATATTAAGGATTAGTTATAGTCTTTCCCATGTTTTTATTTTGATATGTTGAAATACAAATCATGATATATAAATATATATATGATGGGATTAATTTACCTATATCTATTTATTGTGTTATTGATATTACTAATCTTCTAAGGTTATTAATTCTATTATTTTATATTGTGTAGCATAATTCCATTGAGAAGACATGTGAATAGGATCTAGGAGGAAGTTGTTGATGAAACTTAGTGAGCGAATAACCTCACTGAGTGTAATATCATTGATATTATCATTTTTGTTGCCTAAGATTTTTGATAGGCACCTTCACCCATTCACATTTAAGCTTTAGTTGTGTAACCATAGAGGGATGAATCCCAAAATCATTCTTAGGAGTTCGTTCGCTAGAATCCACCAACGTCTGAACAATAAAATGATCCTCAAGATGTTATGGATTCAATGTGGAGAATATAGCTTTTATATGAGTTCTTAAATACCCATATTTCAATAGAGGTAAAATGTGACACCTTTAAGATGGAAGGACATAATCGAAGGTGGTGGGACATTATGGTGATAGTAATGAAACAGTAGGGTTTAGAGTGGAAGAAATTCAATGTTATTTCCACTGAACTATTCTATCTTGAGTCTAGGGTATAGGATAAGGCAATGGATTTTTTCAATATCGAGTAGGTTAACATGAACATGATTGAGTATGAGAACTGATTCATTGAGATTGTGTGGTTTAAACCTGAGAAAGAATTGAATGATAAGGTAAAAACATGATGACTTATCTTTTGTTTTAATTTTGATGTGTCTCATGGTGGATATCAATAGCATGGTTCATCTAGATTGACTACAATGCATAGAAGTGGCCTTTTAACTTACCTCTAGTATTTAATGTCTAAGAATTTGATGCGGGTTTCCACTTAGGAACCTAATATTTTTTTCCCATGTGGACATCCACAACCCTTGAAGAAATTTTATTATATCTTTTCTACTTTTTATAGTGTCATGGTCTCATGAGCATAAAAAATAACTATGGTGAAATCAGATTCTTTATGTTATAAGGGGTTCTAGCCACAAACATTAAGAATAAATCTACTTTATGTATTAGAAGCGTATCTAGAGGAAGCTGATATGGGCCCAATGACTTTTAGATGTTCCATCACTATAGCTTCATCTTTAGTGACTTCATTATTTTATACTTGTTCATCACATTTGAACATATTGACTCGTATTGTGAATATGATAAATCGTCCTATGGATATTTTTCTTTATGGGATGGTTATTATTACACTTGTTCAAAAGATAAAAGATAAGGATATCCATTTTCATGCTTGTGATTTCTATTTTGTTATTTTTATCTTTCTTGGGATTTTATGGTTCATGACATGAAACCTCTTGATGTCATTTTTGGGATGGATTGGATCATTGTAAAAAATTCCTAAATTAATTTGTATCTTTTATGGGTCTGCTTTACTGAACCTAATGTAGAATTTCATTTCTTTTAAGAAGAATTGGACCTAAGGTCGAGTAGGGGTAGACCTTATTATCTAGAGTTGGGAAATGTAATATCATTTTTTTTATTTTGATTTGTAGTGGGAATATTCTATTGATGATAAACCTCTAGTTTTCATTTAGTTTCACAATGTAATTCTTGCATACTTCTATGGTTTTCCGCTGATAAGGGAGGTATAGTTTTCTATTGGTCATTTACTCATACTCTACCAGTATGTATTACTTGTCACCACATGGTAAAAACTAAAAATAAAGAGATTAATAATAATTTGGATGTTCTTTTATAGAGGCTTTACTTCCCTATATGATTTACCTTGGGTGGTGCCTGTTCAATTTTCTATGAAATAAGATGGAACACTTTACCTATCTGTTGATTAATAAAAACTCAACTGAGTTACTATAAATAAAAAATATTTGTTTCCATGTATTTATGATTGGTTTTAACATTTAAAAGGGGGTAAGTGGTTTTTGAAGGTTTATCTTTGATCTAGTGATCACCAGTTGAGAAAAAAAATTCATATTTCTAAAACAACCTAGTGGTCTCCATTATGAGTACATTGTCATGAAATTTGGTACAACCAATTCTCTTAAAGTATTTACGGATTTGATGAATAAAATTTTCCATGAGTATCGTGATACATCATTGGTGGTCTTTTTGCATGACATCCTTCTCTACTCTAAATCAAAGGGGGATCAGGTGCGTCATTTAAGAGATGTTTTTGGATTTTTTTACAAACCACTAACTTTATACCAAGATATCGAAATGTGATTTCTGGATTAAGGATTTTATTGTATTGGAATAGGTGGTCTTGGAACATTTTTTATCAAATGATCCTGAGAAGTTTCAAGATATTATAACAAGGGAGAAATGTGTAGTGCTTTCAATATTCAGAGCTTCTTTGGTTTAGATGGGAAGTATCACTAGTTTATAAAGGATTTCTAAAATATTTCTTCTTTGATGACCAATCTCAAATAGAAGGGGAAAATTTTTTATTTGGATAATAAATTTTATAGTTTTTTGTTGATCAAAATCGTATTTTTTACTTCTACACTGTTTTTGATTCTTCTAGTGGCCGAGCAAGGATATGTGGTCTTATATGATATATCAGGTTCAGGTTTGGGATGTGTTCTTACTTATGGTGATTGCATAATTTATTTTTTCTCTCATAATACTAGGCCACATTAGATGAATTATCTTAACCATAACCTGGAACTCAAAACCATGAAAAAATAGATTAATAGTTGTCTACATTTCATTATTGGAGAAATATTTACAGTATATTCTGACCACAAGATCATGAGTTAAATCTTTTGTAAAAAATATTTAAATCTCCCCCAGAGGAATTGGGTGTAATACTTGAATCCATTGGATTTTTACATTTCCTATACCTAGGGGAAAGTGAATTTTATATAAGTTTCATTGAGAAATAATATTATTACCCATGTTGTAAAATAACAACTAGAAGAGTGGAACTTAATAGATCTTCTTACGCAGATCTATATCGGTGTTCGAGAAATAAGGGCTAAGGTTGTATTGTCTCATGTTCGGTTTTCCTCCTTCGTATCGAGATTTTTCTTTAATAATAGTATCTTGATGATGAGTTCCTTAGAATTAGAGACTCTCTTTATGGTGGAGAGACCGTTTATGAGTGATGATTCTCTATAGAGGGTGTTCTATGCTTTCAAAATTTGTTAGTTGTTCTGTTAGCTGTTAGGAAAGATGTGATAATTGATTTCAATAATTCCCAGTGGTATGTGAACCCAATAAACACAAATATGTTTTATTATATTTGGTGATTATTCTAGTGGCCAAGTATGTTGTGGTAAATTGGTCACTTTTTCTCACATTATTATACACGAAAAAATGTGAAGGATAATTACCAGATACCTACAGTTTTACTTCATCCAATTCCAGTGCTGACATGGAAGTGGGATTAGATTTATATGGGATTTTGGTTGGGTTTTAGCATACCTAGAGAAATAATAATTTGTTATGGGTTATGATATATAGGATGACCAAATCATCTCACACTATAAACATTCATGATGATACTATAGTTGAAGTGATTCTAAATCTCTATGTGAGAGAGATAATTAATATTCATGGATTTCTATCTTTTATAGTCTCTAAATGATATCCATGTTTTACTTATCACTTTTGGAGAGCCCTCTAGGAGGCACTGGTATCTTAGGTCCATTTGAGTATGGCATATAATCCATAGTTGGATGGATAGAAAAAGAGGTCTATACAGATTCTTTAGGTTATGGTTCATTCATGCATCCTCAATTTTGATGGAGCTTGGGATGACCATGTGGGGATGGTTGAGTTTTCCTATAACAATAGTTAACAGTATGCAATCATAATGGATCCTTTTGAGGACCTTCATGATCAGATTTGTGAATATATTTTATGTTGGATAGCGGTCAGTGAATGTTCCTTTGTTGTATCGAACTTGTTCCATGATAAGATATAAAACATTTAGTGGATTCCTCAGAGAATGTTGACTGCACAAAGCTTGTATAAATATTATGTTGATCCTCATCCTAGATCATTGGGGATTTCAGTTGGATAAATGGTTTTCTTTAATGTTTCAACTCATTTAGTTCATCAATACCTTAAAAGGTATGGAACAATTTCTCCTTGAAGTGTGGGACCTTTTGATGTTGTTAAGTAGGTGGGGAAATGGCTTACCATTAGCACCTCTTCTACAGTTAGAATCAACGCATGTTGTGTTTCATGCTTCTCAGCTACAAAAGTATCTTTATGATCCATATCATTTTTTGAGCTAGAGTGATCTTGATGTGGAGCATGATTTATCCATGACAAAACATCATGTTATGATAGCTGATTATGAGACAAAGGTACTTTATATGAGGATTATACATGTGTTCCATATGCTATGATAGCACGGTTATGATTCTCATGATACATGGGAGAGTGAGGCACTAATCAGAGATAAGTGACCTAATCTTTATTATATGGAAGCTTCTTAACAAGACTTATGGGGAATGATTTTTAATGGTGGGTAGTTTGTAACACCATGTTACCTTTATGGTTTTCCTTGCCCTTTAATTTGGCTTCCTTTATTTTCAATTTGGTATTTCGGGTAGGGAATTGGGAGAGGTAATGTCTATTGGGAGATTACACATCGTGTAATGTGATTATACATACTATAACTTGATTGCACATCATGTAATTTCCTTAGGGAAAATTTTGTGAATTTGTTTCATAACTTGAAATGGTTAAATTATGTTTTTAACCAGATGGAAATTCATTTATCATCATTATTTCGCTTCATCAAATGACACGAAATGGAAGTAATAAACATCATGTATTCCCCTAAACCAATATTTTAACCCATATATCTTGGCTGATTTTTTTTGATACAGAAACCTTCCCTATCAACCTAGAGACATTCTTTGGAAATTTAGGACTTCTTCAGTCCTTCTAGATCATTTATTTAGTGATTGATCATTGTTATGGTTGTGGTGAATCTCTTTGGGTAAGAGGTATTCCTATCTCTTTGGTTATCTATTTCATTCCTCCATGGATTTTGTACATCATCTTGGGATTTTTGGATCTATACTCTATGTAGACTAGTCATGATTCTGTGTTTTATTTTAAGATCTCTTTTTTTATATTTCCTCGTTGGTGAATCCTATTGTGGGTGTTGGGATATATGATCTCCATGAAAAAGGTAGGTGCTCCTCTTTGAGTTTCTCGTTTTAATTAATCCTTGATTTCCGGTGTTGATTTAAATTATATTCAATTAAATTATGACAACCCAATTCAAGATGAATTAGAACTGTGATTTGAATTTCCATAAAACTTGGGGAAACCCCAAACTCCAATTAAATTTGAATATGGGTGTGTTTTGGAAATTGGTAGAATTTGGGATTTGATTCAAGAATATATTTTATAAAATGAATTATATTTAATCGATAAAAACCTATGATTGGTATTAAATTTAAAATTCATGATTTTTTTAAAAAACCACGTTTTTGTTTCAAAAGAGTATTGGAATTTTGAAAAGTAAATTTTAAAAATTGGATTTTGAAGGATAATTGATTTGAAATGAAATTATTTTCCCATTTTTTAGTGATAGATTGAGAAAATGTGAGCCTGGTAGTCAATGACTCATTTGGGATAATTACACTATGATGATTATCCCACAGCAGTTGGATTAAAGATTAAAACTCTAAAATGACCCAGTTAAGTTAGATCTTATCCTCAATAAGATGTTGATGGTTCCTATTCAGCATGATCCTCAAAACTACAAATATGGCCATTATCATCGCTAGAAAAGTGAATTAATAGTGATAAAAAAAGTTCTATTAATCAAGGTGAAGATAAGGGGGGGTCCCTTTTATCAGCGCTAAAAAGCGCTGATAATGGCACCTTTTACTAGCGCTAAAAAAATGCTGATAAAAGTCAGAAAAATTAAAATAAATTAAAAAAAATAAATAATATGGGGGTAGATTTTAATAGTACTGGACCCCCCCCCCCTCTTATCAGCGCTAGGTGGACCCCCAGCCGCACACTCTCCCACATGATTCCCTTCCCGCGCATCCCCCACACGCAGGCACCTCCTTGCTTCCACCCAAACTTGAACCCGCGACATCCCCCTTGCATGCCTACACATTTACCACTAAGCCATTTCATTTTTTTTACTATTTAATGATATATCGATTTATTTATATATATAGTTATATTCACTCATATACTAATATAAATATATTTTGTTATATTAATACATATATAGTTATTCATATATTAATATATATATTTATTCGTATATTAATATATCTATATATATATTTATATTTATATTTATTCGTATATTAATATAGATTCATATTAATATAAATATATTTAGTTATATTAATACATATATATTTAATCCTATATTAGTATATATATATATATTTTTTTTATCCGTCTATTAATATATATTTATATATTTATATATATAGTTATAATTTTATATCTATATATTTATTTGTATATTAATATATATATAAGATTAATCTAAAATATATTTGTAAAATATGTTTTCTATTCCAAAAGCCCATTTAAACTCCACAACCATTAAAATATAAGAAAATGAAATAATATTCTATAAGATATGTGGTATAGGCCTAACGGACATCCAGACCAGAAGTTATACCTGTTTGAATGTTAAAAGATCGTGGTATACCGACTAAAAACTCAGTTTTGGAGGCCTTTTGTGCCTTTTTGGGCTTGAAAGATGTGAAAAAAAGTTCCATTAAGTCCCTACCACATAGATCTCATCACAGAATTCGATTTGATATGATGTAGAGCTAAAACGGACACCCGGATCATAATTTATGGTTGTTTGAAGTTTGTGTTACATTTTCAACTTATTTTAGATCTTTTATTAATTTTTTATTTATTTTTTGCATCTTCCAATTATTATTAAATGATTATTAATCTATGAAATTAGAAAATTATTAATTAATAATATTTTTTAAAATATTTTAATTCCATATTCCCTATAATTATTATATATTAAATTTAATAGTCTATTTATACTTATCTAAAACATATTTAAAAAATATATATTATATTTATACCAATATAAATATACTCATATAACAATATATTTTTTCATGATTTTTTTTGAAACATAAAATTTATCAGTGCTATAAAAAAGTGCTGAAAAATCCACACTTTATCAGCGCTAGTAAAAAGCGCTAATATTGCGGTCCCCTTTATCAGCGCTAAAAATTCACTGATAAAGGGTGGTACTACGGAAATCCAGTTTTGTGGTAGTGCCTAAAAGGCATGTGTACCCAAATTTCTATGATCACTAATATGAGATTCTGATGTTCCTATAACTAGAACCGATCATATCATAGGGAAGATGTACATAGTTCTTTTTGTGATTATTTTATTATTAATTCAAATTAATATAAAACTAATTTATTCAATACAGTTTTTTATACAAATTATTTTAAAAAGAATTTACATAACCCATGTCTAAAATGTTTTCTATCACTTTGAAATGAAAAAATTTTTATTTTGAATATATAAATATATTTCCAGGAATTGTTTTATTTAAATTGAAATAATAATTTTTTTATTATCAATTATTTTTATAGAACACTTGGTGTGACCCTATTGAGATTTTTTCTCACACCCTAACATTCCCTTCAAGAGTTGGTAGATTATCGTCTTCTAAGTCTGAGAAATGGGAATTCGCCTCTTGGAGAATGTTTATGTTCTTGATCCGTTAAGGACTATAGAGATCTTTCATTTTCAGTATTGAGTTTATCTGTTTTATTTTTATTACATTTATGATGTTCTATTTGGTATTTTTATATACCTATTTGGTTATAATATTGTCTTGTTTCATAGTTTTTTAGTGTACTGATATGCATATATTCCTTCCACTTTTTTTGGAAAATTTATTGCCACTTGTATATTGAATGGTGCCATTTTATAGTCACCAAACCATTGGGATTGGGAACTCCCTTTAGGCTATTTTTGTTTCAGCTCATGTATCTAGGGACCATGGTATCAGGTCTTATTTTAGGAAAAAAACATTTTAGACTTCTCTTTTAATTTCCTAGTAGGTACCATATTCCTCTCTCCCCTATTTTTTGGGTGGACATTTTCAAGAAAAATACCCCAAGTATGGGTTCTATTATATATCCTTATTTTTTATACTATAAAAGTGTGAAATTATCATGATTCAAACTCCTTTTCTATGATAGATGTGATTAACCATAATCAGTTAATAATATGGAACAATAATTTCGTGATGTGTAAATATTTGACAATATAATAAATATAAATGTGGGGATGAAATGGATGTTGGGGAATTTAATTAATTTTAATTAAAATTTGTTAATTTTTAAATTTTAAACAGAAGACTAATTATACTATATACTTTTTTTCTTCTATTGATACTATAATTTCTTGTAAGAGAGTTATTTTATTATTTTATGGCTTTAAATAGAATCTTTATTTTCATAAAAAAACTATTTCGATTTTATTGGATAATTTCTATAATTGACATAGAAATAATTCTTCATGCTGAGGATAAATAATGTTAACATTGAATCTTGAAATTTATTCAATAAATAAATATTTTTTGACATGATTTCATCAATGGGAATTACTAATTTATTACATGAAGTACATAATTGTTTTTATAATCAATAATATAATCAAAAGAAATAAGTAATTAGTATTTTCATGTTATATATTAAATATTAATGTTTTGGATTTATCCAATATAGAGAAACAAGTAATTGAATGTTTGTAGTGTTGAACTGATTAAATAATATTAATTAGAGTTATTTTATAATTCTATTTATTAGAATATTAAAATAGATATTATCGAATTTTATATTCTTATTATTCGTTTATTGAATAATATTATTAAATTTGTATAAATTTAATCATACTTATATATGATTCTCACATGTTTTTTATAAACTCTTTAAACATAAATATTATCACATATTGGAATATTTATATTCATGTTTTGAAATATTTGGGATGTGTGATCACATTATTTTAAAATATTTTTTATCCATTGATATTTAGTAGATAGAGTGCTACTTGTTATAATGGTTGTTAATCATGGTTGACATGCCTATAGAATTTATGACATAGTAATGTTGGTAATGATTTGTTTATAAGAAAATGTGAATGTTGAAATGATTATCATTCAAAATGATGATATAAATGAAAAATAATATTAAGATTCAATGTTGTATAAATATATAGTATTTATAAATGGATATTTATAAGTATATAGTTTCTTAGATTAATTTTTAAATTAATCAATTTATAGAGGGAAGTTATGAAAAAATGAATAATTCCTTAAATCATTACTCAGGGGCGGAGTGAACCCAACGTTATTGGATAAAAACTAGAATTACATGATGGGTTTTTCCATAGATTATTTTAAAATATTAGTATGTATCTATTATCTGTTGATTTTGATCCATGACATGGTTTAACGATGAACTTTTATGGTTGTAAAATGGGTAGGGATGCATGAGGTTGTGATGGTGTCATGGAGTAGCAATTATGATCTAGAGGTTGTGATGGTGGCACATGGTACTAGTTATGATGAAGATTATCGGTGGGGATGTTTGTTGTTATGATTTTGAAATTGGGTGGTTTTATGACGATGATGTTATTATGATGATATTTTTTGTATTATATAATGTGTCGGGGTGTTGGGGATGGCACTAAGACTAAAAGAATGGGTTAAAGCTAGGCATTATAAATTTTATTGGGAAAAAACATGGGATTCTTAATTGATAATGAATTTTCATATTTAATTTCCCAATGGATAGTTGTTTTTATATAATCAGTTTCCAACTGTGAGAAAACATTTTGTGTTATAAACTATAAGTGAGACTTTTTTATAGTAGATTGAAATGATTCCTCGAGTATCTAGAAGCGTATGAAATGATTTATGAATTAATTAAAGAATTTGGTTTGTTATTGATTCTTGATTATGATGATAAAATACATGAGGAGATAATTAAATAATAAATAGAGTTGATGAAAATTATGTTAGAAAACTAAAATTATAATCATTTAAATGATAAAAAATGAAATAATGAACTCTATAACACCTAAAAGTACTCATGGAGACATCATCCTAATACCTCCCATGAGAATTTTAAAGAAACAATTTCTTGGTTTCACACCTAGGTGAATGTTAATAATTCATTACTGGTTAATTATTTAATGATGATCTTGATGCCTGTATGATTTTGATTCATATTCCTTTGAAATGGCTTATAGGTGTCTCAGGCAACATTTGCAGAAAATTAGTCTAAGGCTAGTTATTTTACCACAGTGTGTTTTTGGAAAGAATTTATATATAATGTATTTTTGGTTATATAATATAGTACTATACAAGTATTAGGAGGGAGAATGATACCCAGTAGAATCTAGGAGTGTGTTTTCCCTAATATCGATGTTAGAGAGGAATGGATAGCTAACAACCCCCTTTGACCACATTCTCTTATCCTAAAAATATTATGTATTTGTATTCATGATGGTTATCATTCCATATATATGTGTGTAAAGAGATTTAATAGCTTATGGTTTTTAAAAAAATATATATCTCTTAATATAGCATCATATTAGTTATTATTAGTATGTTGTGTATGAGATATTTAGGGTTAAGGTATAATACATGATGTACGGGTTGTGGTGGCTCCCAAAAACTACTCAATTACTTTATGGATATGTGGTTAGGATTATGGTATTATTAATGAAAGGGGGTCATTATATATTATCTGAATAGTCTTTCAGATAGCTTACTTTAGCCAAACATTCTTCAGGTTATCTTTTAGAGAGAGGTGGAACAAGACATGTGGTGTTTGGGAAAGTTATAAAATATTGGTGAAGTGAAAGTAGGGTAACCTATTCTATTATTTTATTTTGTATTATATAATTTCTTTTATGTGATATTTGTGAGTGATACATGGTAATGATGTAAGAACAATAATAAACTAGTTTTGGTTAGGAGTTAGTTTCTTTTTTTTACATACTAGGATTTAGTATTATTCAATAAAATTTTTCCTGAGATGTTTTCGGGAGGATTCTATGGAGAAAAAATGTTACGATCCCACTAAATATATAAAAAAATATTTCAGGTTACTAGGAGATGGTTGTTGATCATGTTGGATGTTACTAGTTCAAGGATCTAGTTATAACCTATTAGTGATTCATGGTCTATGTTGATGATTATTCTATTTTTTGTCAATTTTTTTAGACATATTCCATTACATTCATATCATGTATTGGGATTTCTTATTCTTTTGTAAGGAGTAGGATTTTTTTGTATGTTGTTCTCACTGTAACACCCCAAGATTCCACGATACGCTTCTCTTTCAATAATGCAATAGCTTGCATTGTACGCAAGTTCGAGATTCTAACACACCGCGACCAATCAAAATAGCCATTATGAATAGTAATACCCAATTTCTGAAATTATATATATTTTATATTTCAAAATGGACTTCATTTTTTTATTCGTAATATCGAATTTACCCTAAGTTGAATTTTTTGTAATTTTCTGAGAACTTCCAATTTTTATGAATAGTGAAAAATACTTAAAACAACTTTTTTAATCAAAATAATTTATAGTGATAAATTATACCATTGAGTGGTTTTAAAGTATAATTAGAATATATTTTTACCATTTTATCCAATGGTGTTCATTAGAATTAATTTCACTTTGAAATTGGACATAAACAATTGTCAATCTTTTGATATATATTGTTTCTTAAAAACATGCTATTTGCTGTGACAACGGGAATTAATTATAAAATTAATTAATGCAACTTATATTTTTGTAATTTTTTAAAATAGACATCATTTTTGAATTTGGAATATCAATTATAGCTTAGGGTGAAATTTTGGCATTGTTCTGAAAAACATCAATTTTTGATGAATAGTGAAACCACTAAGTGGTAGTTAAATAACTGATTTTTCATTTAAATGAAATATTACCACTTCTGTGATTTGATTTTCAAAAATCCGAAATAAATGGTTTTCATTAGGATATAAAATCTGGTTCAATGGGATTAAAATAATTTTTCGGTGAATAGTAACTTTTAAGATTAATTAATCGTGATTAAAGGTAATTAGTGAAATTTAAGGTAAAAATGGTATTATAAAAATATTAAATGACCTTTAAACTTGTCCTACCCATATTGGATGAGTCATGGCCGACCAATACAATCCATGGGTCAACTTGGGGACCCGATGGAGCCACTCTGGTAGGAAAATGACATTAAAAACGTTTTATTTAATGTTAAAATAAAAATGTCACAAACATGAGTCGTTTTAGTAAAACAATTTTTAAATGGGGTTATACAAGTCAGATTTTTTACTATAAATATTAATTAGAAATATAAAAAGATTTCCTAAATAATGATAGTTTTTTTATAATTTTTAGAAATTAAATAAATTAAATTATTTATGACACCATAATGATGCAACGATTACCTCATTAATTAACAATTTTAATAAAATGGAAGGATAAAGTAAAATATAAGAATTAAACTTGTCCAAAGCCTATTGGATGATAATATTTCGAACCCTTATCACCTTAGCCTCAAATTATATAAGTGTGGGAACTTTAGAATCAGAAAATCATTGTATAATAAAGTAACATTTCCTTACTTTCCAAGAGTGCCTCTCCTCTCCACTTATAAAAGGCCCCCACCACTATCACCTTACTCACACTATCAAAGCCTTTTGGCTCGGCCAACCTTTACCAAAATACTCTCCCAACTTCCCTACCTTACTCATAGAAGCCTCACATTGGGAATAATTCTTCCCAAGGAAGCCTTTGGCTCAAATCAAAGGAGTTACCCGATTTTAAGGTAATGTCTTCTCTTATGTTATTTTGTTTTATTTTGCTTATCCAACCCCCTAAACTCTTTTTATTCATTTCTTTAGTAACAACACCAGTATAAGAAATTTACTAGGATGTTTTTATATGAAGTATTCGAGCTACACTTACACACACCTACATCTAATGGTTAAAGAACATATTGTTTCTGTGGATGGCGAATTTCTGCCTCACGAAACGATGATTGTTCAACACTCATATGACACCTTCAAAGGTGGCCATTAAGATGTCACTATATTTATATATGATATATAATATGTTTATGTTTTACTTAAGGTTCTATATTTTTCATTTATGGCATACCTTTATTGTTTTCATTATGGGTAAACACGATATTTTCATTTTAGGAAGTGCGGACTACCGCCCCCTCAAAGTGATTTGAATCGTTAATGCCATATGTGGGATGTATAAAGGATGGAGTAAATGATATTATATATAATATTATACTTGAATTAAAATATACCTTTATATCATTATAATTTCATTAAATACGAAATAGAAATGAATGTAGCGTCCATGCGTACGTACGGCTTACCGTCTCCAGGAACGGTGCATTTCATTTTTTACCTCTAAACATTATGGAATATTATAAATGCATGTATATACTGGATATATATTAGATATATGATATCTATATCATGAATATAATTCTGGATATAATGTATATTTCACCACATGAACAACTTGTAATTATAAGAATTTTATTTTTGACTCAAGTACCAAAGATCGACAAAACTACCATTATTAACTTAAATAATTACATAATGTTCATAACATGGTAATAAGTGATATAAAAGGAATAATGAACTTGAAAAAGGTTCTTAAGTAGATAGATATTAACTCTAGTTTATTATTCAGGAGGTTAAAGAGCGGTCGAGTCAAGTCTGACATGAGGTAAGGGAACTTCTTAACCCAATTTCTATTCTTTGGGTTAAACTATTATTTTCAAATTATGTCATGATATTATTAAGTCCTATATTGTATTTATACTTTCTTTATGTGTACATATAGTGAATACAAATAATAGATCTATTTTATTTAAAAATGATCTTTGTAAGGGAACTTTTTAACCCAATTTCCATTCATTGGGTTAGTCTCCTACTTTCAAATTATGTCATGATATTACTATGTCCTATCTTGTATTTTTACTTTCTTTATGTGTAATTATAGTGAATAGACATAATAGATCTATTTTATTTATAAAATGATCTTTTTAAGTGACTTCGTCTCAATCACCATTCATTGAGGAATATTTTGTCTTATAAACAAATTTCTTTTATAAGGTGTCTCAACCCCTTTGACTTTTACGTTTATTTAAAAGGATTATTTTTATACGAAGTGTTTTACTAAATGACAAAAAGGAATGTTTTCTTTTCATACATATACAGCGACAATGACTTCTCCTCTGCTGTGACCATTATTTGAGTTTTGGCTTCCTCTACAATCCATAACTCTTTTTAAATGAGAAATAGTTACAAAGTTTTAATTTTCTTTTATTTTGGTATTGAAAATGGTTTTGATAAGGTTTTTATTTTATCAATGTGTTGTATTGATATCTTGTGATTGAGGTGTGGAAATGTTATGTTTCCTTTATGCATATTTTATGTGATATGATTTTGTTATGGTTTATGATATGTTTAAACCTGTTCATATGAGGAATGAATTGGACTTAATAAGTGACGGGTGGAGCCCGCTATAGCTCCTCAATGCATCGGCAGGTCTCATGACACAAACTAGTGTCTTGGCACGAGGCCTTGAAAAAATATTATTTGTGGTCTTGGCACGAGGCCTTGGCTACGTGGTTATGATAGTCTGGAATTATGCATTCCATCATTATGAAAGTTGTTATTGATATTGCATGTGAATATTCAACAAGTAGAATATCCATGTGAAGAAGTAAATGGAATTATCTCATTTTACTTTTTCCATATTATGTTTAAGTTCATGTTTAAAATGATTTTTTTAGTTATACATTGCCTTAAATGTTTATGTTTATTTATGAAATCTTCCGCTATATTTTTATCCTTACTGAGCATCTGAGCTCACCCCTTTCAATGTTTTAATATTTTCCAGGATGTGAAGAAGTATTTTATGAATGACCTGCAGGGATAGTCATAAGAGGATATGAGTGTGGACTATGGAGACTTTGTTATTTTAGTTTTTTTTACTTTATGATGTAATGTAAGACTTATGAAAGTATCTAGTGTTTCCAAGGCTACTAAACTAATCGGTATTTCGAGACTTGATCTTTTGTGATCATGCCAATGTTACGAAGTAATGCACTGACTTTGGGTAGCTGGGGTCGGGGCGTTACAGTTGGTATCAGAGGCAGTTTTGTACTAACCTTGGAATCTAGATTTAGATAAACTCTGATTAGAGAACATATCCCAAAGATAGACTTTGAGGATTAGTATAGAAGAACTTCCTAGAATTTTGGTATTATAGAGATTTTGTGAGTTTTCCGAGCAATACATCCCTATCTGGATACGAGAAGGTAGATGCGGCTCTGGAACAGATGTACCTAGGGGTAAAACCCGAAAACACCGCTTTGAGCTAGACTCGAATGGGAACTGGTGCATGACAACAGGCCTTGCTGCACTCTTGGTTACGACACCCCCGGGGGATATGCTTAGGATAATTCTCATTTTCATTACAAACCACTATGAAGGGTTATGAGTATATACTTCCTCATTGAAAACTTTTTTTATGATTATGGATTATATCCATAAATAGTTCAATTAGTGTTAAGTGTTTTACAAGTATGGAATTATGTATTTTGATTCATAAACTAATCTTCTTTATGCCATTGTTTAGAAATGGCGCCTAATGGAAGGAATGGAAACTGTATCAATGCACGCACTCCATGTAGGGATTTCCCTCCTGCTCAAGATAATTATTGTGGAGCTGGAGATACAACTGGTGCTGATCAACTTATTACCATACTGGGACAACTCACTCAGGTTATGAATAATAACCTTACTCGTATGGAGCACCCTGATCGACAATGTGGAGGATCAATGTCAGACCGCTTCATGAGGCAACAACCGCCAACATTTAATGTGGGTAAAAATCCATTAGTAGCTGAGAAATGGATTAACTCCTTAGAGAAAATATTCCATGCCTTGGGGAGTAGCGAAAGGGAGAAGGTTGTCATGGCAGTCTACTGCCTCACTGGATATGTCGATCAATGGTGGTCGCTGATTCAAAACACAAAGGAAGATGAAGAAGTATCAAGTATGGAATGGAGGGAGTTTAAGGAAATTTTCATAGAAAAATACTTTCCACATGACCATCGAGCAGATATGGAAAGGCAATTTCTGAGTCTGAGGCAGAAGGAGGATGAGAATGTCGCAAAGTATGAGGCTAACTTTAGAATGTTAGCGAGGCATGTTGCAGATTATATACGTAACCCAAGAAGTAAGATTGATCATTTATTTGATGGGTTAAAACCATTTCTCCGTCGAGCTTTAGTATCATAATCTTTCTCAACATATGAAGATGTAGTCTCGTGTGCTATCAAGACAGAAAAAAAAATATCTAAGTCTTATGACAACAAAGTAAAGCAAGAGAAAAAGAGAATGGTGTAACAAGAGACAGATAATGGGAAAAAGGGAAAGACGGATTTTTCATTATGCAATAATTGTGGGAATAATCACCCTGGTACCTGCCTAAAAGGAATGAGAGTTTGTTATAAATGTGGAGAAAAAGGTCACCAGGCTCGTGATTGCAAGGGAAAGAAAGAGGCTATCAATGTTGAATGCTACAATTTTAGGGAAATGGGTAATTATGCAAATGAATGTCCTAAGAGTCAGGGAAACATACCTCAGAAAAGGCCAAGGGATCAAGGATAATCTTATGCTTTTACTACAATTGAAGTGGAATAATTAATGTATTGGTTCTTTTGGACTTAAGGATTATATTGTGGTTATAAGAATAATGTGATATATATAATTATTGTACTGAAGTACTTGTTCTTTTCATTAAGGTCTTAATATGAAGAAGGTAATCATATTTTTAGTATGTGATAATAAGAGAAACTTTACTTTGTTTGGGGAATCTGAAAAATTGATTTTGGAATTAAGAGACCTTTTAGAGAATGTCTGGACAGAGGTATTTTGGA
Source organism: Viscum album (assembly GCA_963277665.1). Taxonomy (NCBI): domain Eukaryota; kingdom Viridiplantae; phylum Streptophyta; class Magnoliopsida; order Santalales; family Viscaceae; genus Viscum; species Viscum album. The sequence continues at coordinate 678,347,804 of OY728139.1, read as the reverse complement.
TAACTATAAAGGTTGGGATGGATTAAGTTGAACATTGAATAGTATTGTTTAAGGTTAAAAAAATTTTGAAGATTATTTTTGGAATATTATAATACTATATTTTTAGGAAAAGGACAACCTCCAGGGTGGGGCATAACCCGTCGCGTCGGAAAAAGCTGCAGGAATCGAACCCACAACCATAGTGCGACATGCCTTTACTACCTACCACTAGCCTACAGGAAGTCCCTGGTTATTACAAAAAGTTTTCCTAATCTAAATGTATGTGTTAATATTTGGAACCTTATACAATAATGATAAATAGAATATTTTCGAGTTCTATTACCTTTTAGAGTGAAAGATGGGTTTGTGGTAAAAATTTATTAAAGAATGAAAGTCTACATGACCAGTATTTATATTCCCTTACGTTATTAGTAAATCACCTAAATAAATTCCTCAACTTTATAAAAGGTAACTTAAAACAAAAACATTGACGGTTAACTTTTCCAACTGGGGATTCAATGACCCTTTAACCAATCACAATTTTATGATTTTCTTTTGGTTAACTTTCTCCTAATCCAGTTTTCTACAACTCTCCATCAATCCTTGATGGTTTTTTTTCTTCCATATCCATATTTTCATAGAATCCTAGTATGGGCTATCTCAGGTGACCTTTGTACTTATCTTTCTTTCTTTTAAAGTTATATTTTTATTAACCTTATTTCCGATGTGGGATTTCCACAAAGGTATTTTATAATTTCAACCTTTTACTATCAAAGAAAAATTTCAAATTGCGAGGACGCAATTTATTGAAGGAGGTGAGAATGTAACACCCCAAGCTTCCACGATACGCTTCTCTTTCAATAATGAAATAGCTGGCATTGAACGCAAGTTCGAGATTCTAACACATTGCGACCAATCAAAATAGACATTATGAATAATAATACCCAATTTTTGAAATTATATATATTTTATATTTCAAAATGGACTTCATTTTTGTATTCGTAATATCGAAATTACCCTAATTTTAATTTTTTGTAATTTTCTGAGAACTTCTAATTTTTTATGAATAGTGAAAAAGACTTAAAACAACTTTTTTAATCAAAATAATTTATAGTGATAAATTATACCATTAAGTGGTTTTAAAGTATAATTATAATATATTTTTACCATTTTATCCAATGGTGGTCATTAGAATTAATTTCACTTTGAAATTGGACATAAACAATTGTCAATCTTTTGATATATATTGTTTCTTAAAAACACGCTATTTGTCGTGACAACGGGAATTAATTATAAAATTAATTAATGAAACTTATATGTTTGGAATTTTGTAAAATAGAAATCATTTTTTGAATTTGAAATATCAATTATAGCTTAAGCTGAAATTTTGGCATTGTTCTGAAAAACTTCAATTTTTGATGAATAGTGAAACCACTAAGTGGTAGTTAAATAACTAATTTTTCATTTAAATGAAATATTACCACTCCTGTGATTTGATTTTCAAAAATCCAACATACATGGTTTTCATTAAGAAGTAAAATGTGGTTCAAGGGGATTAAAATAATTTTTTGGTGAGTAGTAACTTTTAAGTTTAATTAATCGCGATTAAAGGTAATTAGTGAAATTTAAGGTAAAAATGGTATTATAAAAATATTAAATGACCTTTAAACTTGTCCTACCCATATTGGATGAGTCATGGCCTACCAATAAAATCCATGGGACAACTTGGGGACCCCATGGAGCCACTTTGGTAGGAAAATGACATTAAAAACGTTTCATTTAATGTTAAAATAAAAATGTCACAAACATGAGTCGTTTTACTAAAAAAAATTAAATGGGGTTACACAAGTCATATTTTTGACTATAAATATTCATTAGAAAGATAAAACTATTTTCTACATAATGATATTTTTTTTATAATTTTTAGACATTAAATAAATTAAAATATTTATGACACCATGATGATGCAGTGATTACCTCATTAATTAACGATTTTAATAAAATGGAAGGATAATGTAAAATATAAGCATTACACTTGTCCAAAGCCTATTGGATGAGAATATTTTGAACCCGTATCACCTTAGACTCAAATTATATAAGTGTGGGACCTTTATAATCCTAATAGCATTGTATAATAAAGTAACATTTCATTACTTTCCAAAAGTGCCCCTCCTCTCCACTTATAAAAGGCCCCCACCACTACCACCTTACTCACACTATCAAAGCCTTTTGACTCGGCCAACCTCTGCCAAAATACTCTCCCAAATTCCCTCACTTACTCCTAGAAGCATCACTTTGGGAAGAAGTCTTCCCAAGGAAGCCTTTGGCGCAAATCAAAAGAGATACCTGATTTTAAGGTAATGTCTTCTCTTATGTTATTTTGTTTTATTTTGCTTATCCAAACCTATAAACTCTTTTTATTCATTTATTTTGTAACAAAACCAATATCCTTAGTATACTAGGATGTTGTTATAAGAATTATTCGATCTACACTTACACACACCTACATCTAATGGTTAAAGAACATACTATTTCTGTGGATGGAGAATTTCTGCCTCACGAAACGATGATTGTTCAACACTCATATGACAACTTCAAAGGTGGCCATTAAGATGTAACTATATTTATATATGATATATAATATGTTTATGTTTTACTTAAGGTTATGTATTTTACATTTATGGCATACCTTTATTGTTTCCATTATGGGTAAATGCGATATTTTCATTTTAGGAAGTGCGGACTACCGCCCCCTCAAAGTGATTTGAATCGTTAATGCCATATGTGGGATGTATAAAGGATGGAGTAAATGATAGTTCATATAATATTATACGGGAATTATAATACACCTTTATATCATTATGATTTCAATAAATACGAAATAGAAATGAAATTAGCGTTCATGCGTACGTTCGGCTTACCGTCTCCATGAACGGTGCATTTCATTTCTTACCTCTAAACGTTATGGAATATTGTAAATGCATGTATATAATGGATATATATGAGATATATGATATATATATCATGAATATAATTCTGGATATAATGGATATTTCACCACATGAACAACTTGTAATTATAAGAATTTTATTTTTGACTCAAGTACCAAAGATCGACAAAACTACCGTTATTAACTTAAATAATTACATAATGTTTATAACATGGTAATAAGTGATATAAAAGGAATAATGAACTTGAAAAAGGTTCTTAAGCAGGTAGAGATTAACTCTAGTTTATTATTCATGAGGTTAAAGAGCGGTCAAGTCAAGTCAGACACGTGGTAAGGGAACTTCTTAACCCAATTTCTATTCTTTGGGTTAATCTCTTATTTTCAAATTATGTCGTGATATGATTATGTCCTATCTTGTATTTATACTTTCCTTATGTTTACATATAGTGAATACACATAATAGATCTATTTTATTTAAAAATTATCTTTGTAAGGGAACTTTTTAACCCAATTTCCATTCTTTGGGTTAATCCCCTACTTTCAAATTATATCATGATATTACTATGTCCTATCTTGTATTTTTACTTTCATTATGTGTAATTATAGTGAATACACATAATAGATCTATTTTATTTAAAAAAAGATCTTTTTAAGGGACCTCGTCTAAATCAACATTCATTGAGGCATATTTTTTCTTATACACAATTTTCTTTTATAAGGTGTATAAACCCCTTGGACTTTTACGTTTATTCAAAAGGAATATTTTTATACGAAGTGTTTTACTAAATGAAAAAAAGGAATGTTTTCTTGTCATATGTATGCGGCGACAACGACTTATCCTCCGCCGTGACCATTATTTGATTTTCGGCTTCCTCTACAAGCCATAACTCTTTAAATGAAAAATAATTCCAAAGTTTTAATTTTCTTTTATTTTGGTATTCAAAATGGTTTTGATAAGGTTTTTATTATATAAATGTGTTGTATTGATATCTTGTGATTGAGGTGTGGAAATGTTATGTTTCCTTTATGCATATTTTATGTGATATGATTATGTTATGGTTTATGATATGTTTAAACCTGTTCATATGAGGAATGCATTGGACTTAATAAGTGTCGGGTGGAGCCCGTTATAGCTCCTCGATGCATCGGCAGGTCTCATGAGACAAACTAGTGTCTTGGCACGAGGCCTTGACAAAATCTTATTTGTGGTCTTGGCACGAGGCCTTGGCTACGTGGTTATGATAGTCTGGAATTACATATTCCATCATTATAAAAGTGGTTATTGATATTACATGTGAATATTCGACCAGTAGAATATCCATGTGAAGAAGTAAATGGAATTATCTCATTTTACTTTTTTCATATTATGTTGAATTTCATGTTTAAAAGGATTTTTTAATTATACATTGACTTAAATGTTTATGTTTATTTATGAAATCTTCCTCTATAATTTTATCCTTACTGAGCATCTGAGCTCACCCCTTTGAAAGTTTTAATATTTTCCATGATGTGAAGAAGTATTTTATGAATGACCTACAGGGATAGTCAGAAGAGGATATGAGTGTGGACTATGGAGACTTTGTTATTGTAGTTTTTTTATTTTATGATGTAATGTAAGACTTATGAATTTAGCTAGTGTTTCCAAGGCTACTAAACTAATCGGTCTTTTGAGACTTGATCTTTTGTGATCATGCCAACATTACGAAGTAATGCACCGACTCTGGGTAGCTAGGGTCAGGGCGATACACTCACCTTCTATCTTATATCTCAAATATCAATGCTTAATACCTCCCATCTATGTGTATGTCATACTGTCGATGTTATTCGTCAACCCATGTCTTATAGGAGGCTATCTTTAGGTTTTATTACCACTCTTATCTCATTACCATCCCAAGAGGGGTATCTTTGGTGGATTCATTATACTATTAGTTTAATATGTTTCTCTGTCTAGTAACCCACCAAAAAGTTTGAGATGTTTGTTTTGGATATGGATAAGGATCATTACTAACCTTACAATAGTGACCCTAGGATTTATCACATGATGCAATACTAGAAATTTATGTTTTACATATATCATTAATATAATGTTTAAATGTACAAACAATGTTATATATTATTTAATGTTAGCAGTGTATATTAAATGTTTACTTTCATTCATTATTGATTGGGTTGTTTAAAAAAGGTTATTTATGTAAAACATGGTGAGATCCAAATAAGATTGTATTCTTACACCCAACATGTATCTAATAGGTGGATGTAGACCTTGTTTTGATAGATATAGGTGAAGGTATGCCCATTCATGGAGGTTATCTTTTATAATTTTATCTATTATTTGGTTTAGTGGAGGATACATGGTAGGAGTGAGCTTACTACACCTATAATACATTGGAACAAAAGCTACATAAATTTTCTTAATGTAGAAAAATGTCTAACTAGGGTCATCTCACTTGAGGAGACTTATAAGTGTTTTCCAACTATTTATAATTAACCTAGACTACATCCATTGGTTTTTTAACATAGTCCAAAACTGTAAGACGATATGGGTAGAGAATGAAAATTTTAACCAAACATGAAATTAAAAAAACCCAGTGAGTTTGGAAAAGGAAATATTTGGTCATATGGTTTGGTATTTCAGGTACATTCATTATTCATTTTTTTGCTTTAATTTAATTTTATATTTCAATTATGAAATATCACTTTTCAATTAATATCCTTTTTTATTATGAAATCTTGAATTCCTAGGAATATTAATTGAATAAAATTTACCCCCTCTTATAATCCAGGTCGATGACACACCTCAATCAAAAGTGTGGAAACTTCCATGACATAGATCCATCATATACCATTTAATCCATTGAATAAATCAACTCCATATTTTGAGGCGTTATTGTTTATTATAAGGAATGTACAAGATGTAAAAATAATAATTGATATGACATTGAGATCTATGTCAAGGTGGAAAATCACCACACTCATACACTTAACAATAATCCACTCAAACTTGAAATAAAACATTGAAATAGAATAATAGAATTCATGAAGTCCTCATGCATCCCCCTATGAAACACCTCAGGTTAGTCACTCATTGTCATGTGTAAGATGCCATAGTGGAATAAAGGGATTAAGTGAAGAATAATGAGAGATAGAGAGAGAAAATAATATATAGTATAGAAAGAAACAGATGGAACACTTGAATTAAACTGGATTTATGATTTATAAAATAAAAGAAAATATATTATAAATATAAAACAGAGCATAATCCCTTCACCTAGTTAAGATATATTTGATGCTCTGATCTTATTTAGTGCAAACGACACCCTATTTTTTAATTAGGTAGGAATCCCATCTTACTTATTCATTTGTATCTTAAATATCATTCTTTATATCAAATAAAGTTTCCATGTTTCAAATTTTGATCTCAGTCTATCGATAACTCATATGATATTGAGATTTCTAATTGTTTAGTATAAAATCATATTGTGGTGTGGATGGATTAATTTTAGTGTATTTAATTATTTAATTATGCATGCATTTTCATGGTCATGTCAAAACCATACATCCATGTCAACATTGATCCAACTTTTTGTATGTGTTTTGTTTTCAATGGATGTCCTTAATTCTCAATTATTTCCTTGATATCAATATGGTGATAATGTTTTAAAGGAGAATATGTTGGAAATTTAAAAGTATGTATTTAATCTTGACAACAATGTTAATATATCTTGTATGATTGAATTATGAATAAAGGATGTAAAGTCCTCAAGAACTAATATTTCAAGAAATATCATTGATGACTTTGAGTTTATGTTTAATGATTGTTTAACTCATCATTATTGTTAAATACTAGTTATGTTTTTGTGTGGAGTAAGACCCTTGTCTACTTAAATGTCGAAGAAATATGATCCATCCAATGATGTTTCATGATTAGATAATGTTTAATGAATTTTTGTGAGAGGAATCCAATAAAGTTATAGAATATTTCATTATTTCATAAGGACCATACAAGAGTTGGATACCATGAAACAAATAAAGTACATACATGAATAATTGAATGAATATCATCAAATATTTCAATTATTCGATGAATGAAGACCCTGAAATAATTTATAAATAATTTTTGCCGAAATGATATTCAAATACATACTTATAATTGATATATGTATTATTTTTTGTGTCCCTTTAATATAAAAGTATGGTCAACCATAGCAACCCAAGAGGGGACAAGCTCAACTACATATGGGATCTATGCTTAACCACATGGGATCCAACCCATGCATTGTCAGGCTATGTAGATAGTGTACTAATGGTTTTTTATAGTGAATTCTTGAGCACATGGGTGTGAACATAGAGCAAATAGATAATGCATGGGAATTTTTGGATTGTCTATTCAGGTGAGGTGTGGCCCATATAGAGCATGTGTGATGTATTACGGGTGTCAAACCCAAGTATCGTCTCAATTATTTGTTCTCACGTGATTATTTTTTTAAGTATCCCACTAATGATCATTACTTTGATTTGGGATAAAAAGTGCATAGAACATTTTTCATGTTTAATAAGATGTGAAAATCAAATTAGATACTCGATAAAATTGATCTTGTCTATCCAATTATATATGTGGTGTCATCTTTAACCTCTCATTGCCTCGAAATGCATAATGTCATAAATTATTAATACCATCCATATCCAGTGATCAAGATAAATTTATAATTGATACCATTTTAGATGATATAAATGATATGGAACATACTCAATCATCCTTGAATCCATAAATGCTTCTATTCAATTAATGTCGTTCTTTTGAGGAAAACAATTCAAGTAATGAGGATGATAAAAGAATAAATTTTGTAATTCATGGATGTGTACAAGATTTAGTGTTGGATAATATGATCCTCAATGCATGAATGAGAATATTCTTTTAATAAGAACATATTCCTAAAAATGTGGAGTCATATTATAAAGAAACATGCATCCAAAATATTTGAAAAAATAAAAAGATTAATTAATACCTTTCGGAGACATATTTTTTAGGACCCTTGATGTGGAATGATATTTGGAGAAACGTGGTGGATATCACATATAAATAACTACGTACCATTGCAAGACTGAGTTATTTTCATTCATTTTATTCCTTTATAACTCTTTTTCTTTAATAAAATATATCATCTCCAAAGAATTATTTTATACGAAGAAGAAGTGAGTTCCATGAGCCTCCTTAGAATAAAAATGTTTGGAGTTGTAAATTCATTTATAACATGAAGAGGGAATTGTGAATTTCACATCTGTCATGAAGTGAGCTCCCAAGAGCCTTGGATTTTATGGAGACACTGCAGGAAAATGGCCATTTAGCGGCAGTTTTTTCACAGCGGTTTTAAAACCGCCGCTAAATTTGTTTCTGGCCTCCATTTCACAGCGGTTTTTAAACCACCGCGAAAAAACTGCCACGAAATGCCTTAAATTATTATTTTTATTTTTTATTAAATTTTTTGAGGATTAGTGGTGGTTTTTTAAAAAACTGCCGTGAAATAGTGGCAGTTTGGGTAAAACCGCTGAGAAATGAAAGGGAAAAAAAATAAAAAAACACGAGACCCCGAAATCACAAAAATGACCATAAATTTTGATCCAAGCGTCCATTGGAGCACCACAACTAGTCAAATCAAAGCTCATGAAGATATATAGAGGCACATATAATCAAAACTGTGAGACAGTCTAAGGTGTGGAACATATGAGAGTTATAAAAAGTTGAGAAAAGATCTCCAACTTCAAACGGCCATAACTTTCGCTCCGGGTGTCCGTTTGGGCTCTACTATATATCAAATCGAAGCCAGCGATGAGAGCTACACACTATTTTTATTGAATCCATATTCTGTCATGATTTTCGACCCCAAAAACCCCTCTAAAGGCCTCCGAAACCCCATTTCTGTCACCGGTGTCCCGTCAAACTTGTCTTCAAATGGACCCAACTTTTGATCCGCGTGTCAGTTCAGACTCCTCCACCTGCCAGATCATAGCTCATTCCATCAGATTCAGTTTGACTGGTCGCGGCACCCACATGCACTCCTGGATCATATGTTATGGTCTTTTTAGTGGGTATCGGGTTTGTTATGTTTTTTGATGCCTCATTTCTAGCACTTGTTCCCCGTCAGCCTTTTTTTAAATGGCCGTAACTTCCGATCCTCCTTTCTATTCGGACTCTTTCACATATCAGGTCGAAGATCGTTTCAGGATCGTTGATTTGACAGGTCGCGGATCTGAAACGGACTCTCGGATCATAGGTTATCTTTGTTAATGTGAGTCCAATGTTTTTGTCACTTTATGACCGTTTTGATGGGTTTTAACAATTGCTCCATTTATTACGGTTTATTTGGGTTTCCATGACATGTTATCTTTATCAATGGTTTTTTGTGGGTTATTATGAAGATTATGTTGAATTCTTAAGGGGTTTTCCAGAGTTTTCATGAGTTTTCATGCATTCTCATTCTTTTTAATCCCTCATTCTTCATGCTTCTCCATCCGTTTTCAGATGTTTATATGATTTTTCATCCCTTATCACATCTTTTCATACTTTTTCATGCGTTTCATTTATTATTTTTTATTTATGATTTATAATATACTTTAATTTATTTATTATCGATTATTTATTAATGTTTATTTATTATTTATTATTTATTTTTATTTTTATTTATTTTTATTTATTTATTATTTATTATTTCTTATTTATATTTATTTATTATTTATTATTTATTATTTGTATTTATTTATTATTTATTATTTATTATTTATTATTTATTATTTATTATTTATTATTTATTATTTATTATTACTAATAATAAAATATAATTATAATTAATAATATTTATTACTGGTTATTTACTATTTATTATTTATTGTCTATTGTTTATTATTATTTATTGTCTATTATTATTTATTATTTATTACTTATTATTTATTGTTTATTATTTCTTATTTAATATTTAATATTTATTATTTATTATTAATTATTAATTATTAATTATTTATTATTTATTATTTATTATTGATTATTTATTATTTATTATTTATTATTTATTAATAATAATATTTTATTTATTATGTGTTATTTATTATTTAATGTTTATTATTAAATGTTTTTTTATTTCGTATTTATTATTTATTATTATTTATTATTATTTATTATTTATTATTTATTATTTATTATTTATTATTTATTATTTATTACTTATTATTTATTGTTTATTCTTTATTATTTATTATTTAGTATTTAGTATTCATTATTTATTATTTATTATTTATTATTTATTATTTATTATTTATTATTTATTATTTATTATTTGTTATTTGTTATTTGTTATTTTTTTATTATTATTTATTGTTTATTATTATTTATTGTTTATTATTATTTATTAATTATTATTTATTATTATTTATTATTTATTATTTCTTTTTATTATTTTCTATTTATTATTTATTATTTATTATTTATTATTTGTATTTATTTATTATTTATTATTTATTATTATTTAATATTTAATATTTATTATTTATTATTTATTATTTAATTTTATTATTTACTATTTATTATTTTTTATTTATAATTTATTATTTATAATTTATTAATAATAATATTTTATTTATTATGTGTTATTTATTATTTAATATTTATTTTTAATATTTTTTGATTTCGTATTTATTATTTATTATTATTTAATATTATTTAATATTATTTAATATTATTTAATATTATTTATTATTATTTATTATTATTTATTATTATTTATTATTATTTATTATTATTTGTTTATTATTTATTATTATTTATTTATTCTTTATTTATTCTTTATTATTATTTATTATTTATTATGTATTATTTATTATTTATTATTTATTATTTATTATTTATTATTATTATTTATTATTTATTATTTATTATTTATTATTTAGTATTTAGTATTTATTATTTATTATTTATTATTTATTATTTATTATTTATTATTTATAATTTGTTATTTATTATTTACTATTTATTATTTATTATTTATTATTTATTATTTATTATTTATTATTTATTATTTATTATTTATTATTTATTGTTATTTATTATTTATTTATTATTATTTATTGCTTATTATTTATTATTTATTATTTCTTGTTTGTTATTATTTATTGTTTATTATTATTTATTATTTACTACTTATTATTTATTGTTTATTATTTATTATTTATTATTTATTATTTATTATTTATTATTTATTATTTATTATTTATTATTTATTATTTATTATTTAAATTTATTTATTATTTATTATTTATTATTTATTATTTATTATTTATTATTTATTATTCATTATTATTTATTTATTATTATTTATTTATTATTATTTATTGTTTATTATTTATTTTTATTATTTATTGTTTACTATTATTTATTGTTTATTATTATTTATTATTTATTATTATTGAGTTTGTATCTATTAATTATGTATTATTTGTTTTTTTAATTAATATATATAAGTACATTAAATTCTGTTTATTAACCACTTGACGAGCTTGTTGGATTGGTAAAGTCTTTGGAAAATATGCAAGAGGTTAGGGGTTCAAATCATACCAAACGCAGTATTTCTTTATATTGCATGGGCATGTGCATGGGCATTTGCATGCTTGGATAAATAAAGTAAATAAAGTAATATGAAATAAATAAATAAAATTAATAAAATACGAAATAAATAAATAAATAAACAAATAATATAAATAAAATAAATACCAAATAAATAAATAAATATGAAATAAATAAAATAAATATGAAATAAATAAAATAAATAAAATAAATGAGAAATAAATAAAATAAATAAAATAAATACTAAATAAATAAAATAAATAAAATAAATATGAAATAAATAAAATAAATATGAAATAAATAAAATAAATATGAAATAAAAGAGTAAATAAAATAAATAAATAAATAAATAAATGAAATAATTAAAATAAATACGAAATTAATAAAAGAAATACGAAATGAAAAAGTAAATAAATACGAAATAAAAAAGTAAATAAAATAAATAAATAAATACATAAATAAAATAAATAAATAAATACATAAATATATATATATATATATAAATAAATAAATATATAAATATATAAATATATAAAATAAAATAAAATAAAATAAAATAAAATTAATTAATTAAATTAATTAAATTAAATAAATAAATAAAATAAATAAAATAAATGAATAAAATTAAAAAAATTAAAAAGAAACCAAAAAATAAAAATAATAAAAATAATAAAAACAAAATAAGAATAAAATATAAAAAACCACCCCTAAAAAACTACATCGAAGAGTTTCCCGACGCACGATTTCACGACAGTTTTTTCGAAACTACCGCCAATATATTTAGTGGCGGTTTAAACCACCGCGAAACGTAAAACCAAACCGCCGCTAAATGTCTTTTTTGTCATAGTGAGAAATAAGAACAATATATGTGTTCTATTATTTTGTGATACTTCCTTCAAGACTACATGATAATTATTATCTATCACAAGTCAGTGTTAGTATTCTACTAACCCACTATGTGATGTAAAGGAAGAATATCATGTATAAACCTTATGTGGTGAATAAAAAACTACTATCTATGTATTCCCACTAATATAGATAGTGTATCATTGAAGGTTTCACAAAGGGCATTGTTTCATGCAAGAGGGATGTGATTATGAATACATTTGTCACAAATAACATATGAAATATAAATTGATCACTTATGCTATTTTTAAAAAAGGAGATTGAAATTATTGAATAGGGAGGTTGAATGATTTAAAGTGTTCTTACAAATCACATGCATACGTACATGAATAAACCCACGATGATCATTTAACAAACATGTATAATGTCAGGACCAAGTTGATTTTTTATTGTATTTGTTTTAAAAAAATCAGTATGTTGAAGTAAGAATGTATGTTAAGAAAAATAATGGATGGGAATCTAGATTGGAGAATGTTTTCAATTGGATCCCGGACATATGAATGAGCCAATACAATCCATCATATTGGAATATTAATAAAAAAAATTAATAAGCAACTAGAAATAGAACTCTCCGGCATAATTAATAAGAAGTTATTTAGTGAATGGTTTTTCTATAAAGGAAGAAAATATTTATAAATCACTTTGTGTTTGGTGAAATTCAGACAGCCCATTGTATTCACAAGAAGAAGACTCACAATGATGGAAAATGTCCATAGTATTCTAAGAATCTTGTAAAAAAGTCTCATCATATTCACTCTGAATCTGCTAGGGAAAAAGTGATTGTATTATTTGAGAATCATGTCTTCATGACTACGATGAATTAAATGTGACAATGCTTTGTTGATCATGGAGTTATCATAAATCATATATAATTTTGTTAGACTTATGGTGAAATCTTGGTGAAAGAAAGAGTAAAAGAGGTATTGTCAATTGAATCTATGATGAAAATATATGTATTGAATACAAAAAAGGGTATTGGAGATCATATTTATCAAGGATCTTATTAAGACCAGTTGGATTCATGACAATCATATCCAAGATGAAATAGGAAATATAGGTTTTTTAAATAAAAGGAATTTATTTCACTTTCCAATGAAAATATGATGTTGATAAATCTAATCCTCAATATATTCAAAGTCATAAAAGAATTCATGATTCAAGGTAATGTTTTAGAAAGAATGAAGTTGATGAGAAAAATTAATGAAGCTTACATGTGGTATCATATTCATATGAACAAGGATCTACTGATCATGTTAAGAATGCAATCGTATTCTGAGAATGTATTATTTGGAAAAAAATAGAATATTGTCGGAAATGTATTCAACCATTTTAATGGGGTTGAAATACATTTTTTTCAAGTAGTTCAAGAGATGCGATAAAGAAAAGAGATGGATGTGCTTTTGAGGGGTGTCATGAATTTAAATGAATGTTTCTTTAATTGTATTTAGATTCATCAAGTCAATTTTTAGATCATATTCATAATTTAGAGTGGAGAAAAAAATTGAATTGAGGTATGTGAATAAGTTTATATCTTCAATTACATATTCAATTGGTATATATCATTGCATTGAAGAAATCAGAGTGAGATAATCGAAGTCATAACTTGGATCTTGAACTCTATTTGAAAAAAAGAAGTATGGAGAAGAGATAAAGATTGATGAATATTTCATAAGATTTGAGAAGATTTTCTAAAGTAAATGTTGAACCAAAATTCCTTGGAAATTGAGATTTGGGGGAATTTTTTTGAGAAGAAATGTTTTTTGGATACTCCCAAAAATAATACATGGGTCTCCCATAAAAGGAAAATGTACATTGTACTTTTCTATCATAGATATATTATTCATGAAAAATAATCTATGACATTCTATGGAGAGAAATAAGTTTTTCATATTTCACCTTTAAAAAAATGACTAAGAGGAATAAATGTTGAAGAGACAAGATAAAAATTTTACTCAGTAGATCATCATATTCAGAAATCATCATATTCAACTATATATCTTATTTTATTTTTCATTATATCTAACTGATCACCATATAGGGATGGATAATCGGATAAAGGATTTCTATATTGTAATTTATGCATTATGGAGGAAGAAATTATGAATTGTTTCAATTATATTCAGATAGTGTAATTTTATCAGATTGGGTAATCAGATTTTAAGAATCTGATCTGAAGAATCTAAGTGTGGATAAACAGATTAGGCAATCAGACTGAGTTCTCATAACATTTTCCATGAGGTTCATAGCAACTTATGGGTAATAAATTAAAGATTTTTTTTACAAAGTAATACATTTGTGGAAATTTAAAACAATCAAAAGTAACATAATTTTTCAATGAAACTTTGTATTACCCTATTTGTGCTAATAGAGTGCACACTAACTATTAGATTGTCTTCAATATGCTACATGAGTGAAAGGAAATAACCTAATCATTATAATCCATGAATAGTTTTCTAGTGGATTCGGTGGTATTGGATTATCTCTAAACTATACCAACGATGTAGCTATTCATATCAAATAGTTATCCTTGTAAATTCATTTGTTTATGTGGATGTGTGTTTTTATTGTTTTTAGCAATGATTGAAATCATTAACAGGTTGTGATGGTTCTTTCAAGGAACATAAAACAAAAATGTATCACTGATTCACCCCTCCCCCAATTAGTGATACAACTATCCTGACTGGGAACTTACAAGTGGTATCATATATAGGTTCCCTTTTTATTATTCTTCGATGATGTTTTGAAGAGAAGATTATAGAGAATCTAAATTTTGTAAATAATAAAGGTATTTTAATCTAAAATTAAATGAATTGTTATATCTGGAAAGGAATAATTCTTCCATATCTTATGTCTCTTGTGTGTAATATTTCAAGAGATATTATAGATAGTTTCCATCCTCATGTAGAGAATTATCCTCTCACTAATTTTGATAAGTGAACCCTTGATAATGATAGATCTTCTAAAAATTACATACTATCGTCACATTCTGAAAGTTATTTTCTAAGAGTTAAAGAAGCTTCCACTTCTAAAGTAATTTGGGACATGTTGAAAAAAATTTATGAAGGCAATAAAAAATTGGAGAATGAAAAGTTACAAAAATGTACGTTGATGTATGAATACCTCAAGATGGTAGAGCATGAATATATTGATGAATTCTTTTATAGGGAAAATTATATTTTGAGCACTATTATATGTCTTTTGGAATAGTTATAAAATTATACCATTATTGAAAATATTTTGAGAATTATTCCTGACAATTTTGATGCCAATGTTTCTTCATTTGATGATGAGTGGGTTTCATTTGTTTACATAATAGGATTTAGTATTCTTATTTCACATTATTCATGATAGGTTGTAGGGAGGATCCTACAGATTCAAGATTTTACAATCTCCCTAAATATAAAAACATATATTTTTGGTCAGTAGGAGATTGTTGGTGATCGAGTTGTACGTTACTAGTTGAAGGATCTAGTTATGAGATATTAGAGATTCATAGTATGTGTGGATGAATTTTTCTATTTTTTCTCAATTGTTTAAGTTGTATTCCATAACATTCATATCATGTATTGGGATTTCTTCTTCTTTTTCATGAGTAGGAGTTTTTTGGCAGTTGTTCTCAGCTTATATCCTACATCTCAAATATCAGAGGTTAATACCTCCCATATTTGTGTATGTTATACCTTCGATGTTATTCTTCAACCCATGTCCTTTTGAGGATATCTTCAGGTGTCATTAAATATCTTCTCTCATTTTCGACCCAAGAGGGGTATCTTTGAGGGATTTATTGCACTATTAGTTTAGTATTTTGGTCTGTCTAGTAACCCCACATAATGTTTTAGATATTGGTTTTGGATAAGGATACATATCCTTAATACCCTAACCTTAGTGACCCTATGTTATATCACATAATGAAATACTGCAAATTTTGGTTTTAATTAGATTATTTTTATAATTATTAAATTTAAAGACAATGTTATATATTATTTAATTATAAATGTGTATATTTATATATTTATTTTCAAACATTCTTTTTTGGGTTGTTTACAAAAGGTTATTCATCTATAACATTGTGATATCCAACTAGGCTCATTATTCTGACACACTACATATATCCAATCAGTTCCGGTAGACCACGTTTTGATAGATATAGGTGAATGTATGGACATAAATTGAGGTTATCTATTCTTATTTTAGCTATTATTGGGTTCAGTGAAGGTGACATGGTATGTGTGAGCTTAATACACCAATAATAAGTGCTACAAAATCTATGAAACTTTTCCTTGTGTATAACAATGTCTAACCATGGTCATATCACATGAAGATATTTACAAGTGTTTTCCAACTATTTCTAATTCACATATTCTACTTCCATTGTGTTTTGATTATAGAATAAAACTATTAAATGATATGGGAGAAATAATGAAAATTGTAGCCAAACATGTAATTAAAAAAAATAATGAGGTTGGAAAAGGAAACATTTGGTCCTAAGGTTTAGAATTTCGGGTTCCTTTATTATTATTTTTCTATGTTTAAATTTAATTTAATATTTCAATTATGAAATCTCACTTTTTAATTATTATCATTTTATTTTTTTATTATGAAATATTTAGTTCCTAAGAATATTAATTGAAAAAATCCACCCCTCCTATAATCAAGGTTGATGACACATCTCAATCAAATGTGTGGAAACATCCCTGACCAAGATCCATCATATACCATTTCATCCATTGAACAACTCAACTTCATCATGTGGAGAGTTATCGTTCAATTAAAGGAATAGAAAATATATAAAAATAATAATTGAAAAGGGTTTGAGATCTATGTCAAGGTGAACTATCTCCAAACACTTACAATTCAGCATAATTTACAAAAAATAGAAATAAAACATTGGAATTGAATAATAAAATTCACGAAAATACCATACATCCCCCCTAGGACTCTCCTTAGGTTAATCACTCATTTTCATGTATAAGAGGTCGTGGTGGAAAAAAAGGGAAGTGAAGAATAATGAGAGAGAAAAAAAAATTATTATAGAAAGAAACAGATGGAACACATGAATTAAACATAATGCACGATTTATAAAAGAAAATAAAACAATAGAAAATATAAATCAGAGAAGCATACCTTCACCTAGTCAATAAATTGTTGACGATCAAATCTTTTTTAGTGAAAAAAAAAACCCTATCATTTAAAGAGGTATGACTACACTCTTACTTATTCATTTGTATCATTAATGTCATCCTTTATCTCAAATAAAGTTATAATTTTGGAGCTTTTGATCTCAGTCTGTTGATATCTCCAAGATATCAATATTTATAATAGTTAAATATAAACTCATACTATTATGTGGAGAGATTAATTTTATTGTAGTTCATTCTTTAGTTATGAATGGTTTTGAATGGTCATGGTGAAACCATAATTCCATTTCAACATCTATCCCAGTTTTTTTATGATTTTTTTCTTAATGATTGTCAGTAATTCTAAATAATATTCTTGATATCAATATGGTGAATAAGTTTTACAGAAGATGTTATTGGAAATTCAAAAGGAATTATTTAATAATGATACGATAGTTAACACTTCTTAGATGATTAAATGATGAATAAAGGTAGGTATGTCCACATGCACTAATATTTCAAGAAGCATCATTGAAGACGCTGTGTTTTTGTTTAAATATTACTGAATTGATCGTGATTGTTAAAGACAAGTAAGGTTGGTATGTGGAGTAAGACCATTGTCTAACTCAATGATGAAGGAATATGATCCATTCAACGATGTTTCTTGATTAGATAATGTTTAATGATTTTGAGTGAGATGAATCAAATAAGGCCATAGAATATTTCATTATTTCATAAGGAACATACAAGAGTTGTTAACCTTGCAAAAAAAAGGTCATACAAGAATTGTTAAATGAATATCATCCAATATTTAAATTTTCATGATGACTGATGACCATGATAGAATTTATAAATAAATTTGGGTGAAATATTAATTAATTACATACTTATAATTATTAAATGTATTTTTTTTGTCTCATTATTTTGAAATTATGTCCAACCATAGAACCCCAAGGAGGGACAACCTCAACTACATATGGGAGCTACGCCCAACCACATGGAATCCAACCCATGCATGGTTATTCTATGGAGACATTGTATTAATGGTTTTGTTTGGTGCCTACTGTAGCACATGTGTGTGCACATGCGACACATAGAGAAAGCATGGGAATTTTTGGATGGTTCATTCTAGTGTAGTTTGGCCCATGGAGAGCATGTGTGATGTGTTACGGGAGTAAAAAAAAGTATCATATCAAGTATTTGTAGACACATGATTCTTTTTTAAGTATACCACTACTGATTGATACTCTGATTTTGGATATAATGTGCATAGAACTATTCTCATGTTTAATAAGATGTGAAAATCAAATCAGGTACTTGATCAAATTGATCTTTTCTATCTGATCATATATGTGGTATAATCTTAAAACTCCCATAGAATCATCATGAATAATATCAAAAATTATTAATACCATCCATATCCATTGATTGAGATACATTGATGATTGATTCCATTTTAGATGATATAAATGATATGGAACACACATCATCATAATTGAATCCATACATGTTTCTGTTCGAAGAACATGTTTCTTTTGAGGTTGAAATTCAACTAATGAGTGTGATAATAGAATAAATTCTGTAATACATTGATGTGTACACGATTTAATGTAGGATCATATGATCCTCAAGGCATGAATGATAGGATTCTTTATATAAGATGATATTCTTTAAAACATGGAGTCATATAATATGAAACATGCATCCAAAATATTTGAAAACAAGAATAGATTTATTAATACCTTTACAATAAAAAAATTTAGGGTCCCTGATATGGAATGATATGTTATGAAAGGTGGTGGATATCACTTATAATTATTGATGTTCTATTGCTGAGACTGAGTTGTTGTCATTCATGTTATTCCTTGATAACTATTTTTCTTTAATAAAATAGATCATCTCAAAAGAATTATTTTATGTAAAGAAGAATTGAGTTTCAAGAGCCTCCATGGAATAAAACATTGAGGAATTATAAATTCATTTATAACATGAAGAGGGAATTGGGAATTCCAAATCTGTCATGAAGTGAGTTCCTAAGAGCCTTGGCTTTTACGGAGTAGTAAGAAGAATATATGTGTTCTATTTTTTTTGTGCAATATCCTCCATGACTACATGATAGTTAATATGTGTGCCAATTTTGTGTTAGTATTATACTAATCCACTATGTTATGTGAAGGAATTATCCCATGTATAAAAAGTTTTCTGGTGAAGGAGGAACTATCAGTGTATTACCACTATTATAGATTGTGTAATATTGAAGGTATAACAAAGAGAACTATTTTATGCATGAGGGAAGTGGTTAAGAATACATTTTTAGTACATAAATTATGCAATATAAATTGAGCATCTATACTGGATTGCACAAAGGATATTGAATTAATTTATTAGTGAGGGTTCATGTGTTAAAATTTTCTTACAAATCATGTGCATGTGGACATTAATAAACCCTTGGGGACTATTTAACAGACATGTATAATGATTAGACCACGTTTTTTTGTTGTATTTGTTTTCAATCAATCACTATGTTGAAGAAAGAATATATGTTTAGAAAAATAATCAATGGGAATCTGGATTGAAGAATATTTTCAATTAGATCTAGGACATATGGATGAGTCAATACGATCCCTCATATTGGTATATTGTTAAAAATTCATATGCTACTGGAAAAAGAACTCAATGTTGTAGTCATGAAGAAGTAATTCAGTAATTTTGTTCTAGAAAAGAAGAAAATAATTGTGAATCACTTTGTATTGGGTGAAATTCAGACTGGACAATGTATTCATAATTATCAGACTCACAATGATTGAAAATGTCCAAAGTATTCTATGAAGTAGGTAGAAAAGTCTCATTAGTTTCACTTTGAATCCGGTATCGAAAAGGTGATTACATTAGTAGAGAATCAAAGTCACCATGACTATGAAGAATTAAATAAGAAAATTATATATTGATCTTGGAGTTATCATAAATCATATATAATGTTGTGAAAAATATGATGCATTCTTGATTAAGGAATGCATAAACAAGATATTATAAATTATATCTATTATTATCAGATATGGATGGAAAAGAAAAAAGGGTGTTGGAGATCATATTTAGCTAAGATCGTATTCATACGAATATTATCCATGAAAATTGTATCCAAGATGAAATAGGATAGATAGGTTTTTTTGAAATAAAGGAAATTTAAAATACATTCCAATGAAAATATGATGATGACAAATCTGAAACTCAATGTATTCATATTCTTAAAAAATTCATGATACTAGGTAAAGTCTGTGAAAGAATGAAGTTGATGAGAAAAAATAATGAAGCTTCCAAGTGTTATCATATTCATAAGAACAAGGATCTACTGATTAGATTCATAATGCGATCATATTTAGAGAAATAATTATTTGTAAAGGAAAAGAATGCTACAACAATGTTGTCAACCATATCAATGGGGTTGATTTACATTGTTTTTTTTTCAAGTAGGTCAAGAGAAGAGCTAAAGAAATGATGTGGATGAGTTGTCGGGGGGTCTTAAATTTTAAAGAATATTTCTTCAATTGGATCTAGAGCCATAAATTCATTTTTAAAATCATATTAAGAATTTGGAATGGAGAAAAAAATTGAATAGATGTATTTGAAGAAGTATATTTATTCAATTACATATTCAATTGGTTAGAGGATTGTATTGAAGAAATCAAAGTGACATAATTAGATTCAGAAATCTAATCCTGATATCCAATTGAAAAAAATGTATGGAGAAGAGATAAAGTTTGAAGATTATTTAATAAGATTTGAAAAGAGTTGAAAAAGTAAATATTCGATCAAAATTCATGGGAATCAAGATTTGGGGGAATTTGTTTGAGTAGGAATGTTTTTGGGATTCCCGAAAAATCATCAATGGGTCATCTATAAAAAGAAAATGCATTGTTTTCTTTTATAAAACAAATGTGTTATTAATGAGAGAGAAGTTATGACTTTATATGGAGAGAAATTAGTTATTCGTACTGTTTGTTTTTTTAAAAATCTATGGAGAGAAATGAAAGGAGAAGTGACAATATCAAAATGTTACTCAGCTGATCTTCGTATTCGTAAATCATGAAATTCAACTGTCTATCATATTTTTCTTGTCATTGTATTCAGCTGAACACCGTATCTAGCTAGATAATCGGATCATGGATTTCCATAACGTGATTTTCACCTTAAGGAGGATGGAATTCTGAATTTATTTCAATTGATTTCAGTTAGGTGTTTTTATATCGGATTGGGTAATAAAATTTGAAGAATCAGATCTGAAGAATCTAAGTTGGGATAATTGGATTTGGAAATTAGAGTGAGTTCTCATAACAATGTCCATGAGGTTCTTAGCATATTCTGGGTACGAAATTAAACAATTAATTTACAAAGTAATACGTTTGTGGAAATTGAAGAAAATCTCAAGTAACTGATGTTATTACAGCAACTATGTATTAAACTATTTTTTTTAAGGGGGTGCACTTGAACTATTAGATTTTCTTCAAAGTGATACACAAGAGAAAAGAAAATATCTTACTTGTTATAATCCAATGATTTTTTTCAACTGGATTGTGTGGTATTGGATTATCACTAAACTATAACAAGGACATAGCAATTCATATTAAACAGAAAACCTTGTAAAACCTTGTGTTCCTATGGACATGTGTCTGAATTATTTTTAGCAAGGATTAAAATCCTTAATAGGAGGTAAAGGTTCATTCAATGAAACAAAAAAAGGAAAAAAGAACAACTAATTTACCCACTCCCCCTCTCAGTGATACCACTATCTTGACCGGGCACTTACGATTGATATCAGATCTAGGTTCCCTTTTTATTATTCATTGCTGATGTTTTGAAGAGAATATTATAGAGAATCTGAATGTTTTAAACAATAAAGGTATTCTAATCTTAAATTATATGAATTAGCATATCTAGAAAGGAATAATTCTTTCATATTTTATGCCTATTGGGTATAATGTTTCAAGAGATATTAGAGATAGTTTACCTCCACATCTTGAGAATTATCCTCTCACTAATATTGATAAGGAAAACCATGGGAATGATATAAGATTGAATAATTCTTTACTATCGTCACATTCTAAAATTGAGTTTCTAAGAGTAAAAGGTGTTTCCACATCCAAAGGAATCTGTGATAAGTTGAAAAACATATACGAACGAAATACAAAATTAAATAATGAAATGTTACAAATATGGATATTGAATAATGATTTCCTCAATATGGGTGAGCATGAATATATTGATGACTTCATTTATGAGGTAAATGATATTGTGAGCACTATTGTATGTCTTCATGAACAGTTGGTAGATTATACCATTATTGAAAAGATTTTGAGATTTCATACTGGGAAGTTTGATTCTAAGGTTTCTGATTGATAACAGAAATGTTGGTGGTTCAGATAAGAAATACAAGAATGTCATTGGGAAACATACATACAATCTAAATCATTGTGGTTGTTTTATAGAAAAATAATCTTTCTATAGATACTAATGGTATTGTGGTGGATTCAAACATACATCAAATATGTGTTGAATTAACCAATAATATTAAAATTATTCTATAGGGTACATAAAGAAATGTTTGAGGAGGATTAAATTCTATAAAAAGATGAAATTTGAAGAGAATGTTCGAAAGAAACCTGAGAAGGTTGGTGTCAAAGTTGAAGATAGGTTCCAACCATTGAAATCTATTAGAAAATATGTTATAGAAATGTACATCTTGATAAATTATTCCTTTTTCTTTTACCAGAACAAAAAATATTAAAAACAATTTCTAGAAGAAAAATGTTTTGGATGTTAATAAAAACAATTTGGTATAGTCATAAATGAAATAGTTCTTTGTTATATGTCCAAAAAATGTTGAATTGTCTTGTAATTTATAAGAATCACAAAAAATAATTAATGAATAAGGGAATAAAGAGATTTATAAAGGTACTAGAAGTGTTGAAAAAAATTATTAACAAATTTTGGATATAATCAAGTGATGCATGATATCAAAAAAATTCAACTATCTTGCTAGAAGAATGTATTGGCTTAGAAAAAATGTTACAAAGAGATTTTAATAAGGATGACACTGAATATGTAGATAATTTTAAATTATTTTCTAAATATTCTATATATAAGACTAAATATGTTACAAAATCTGAGAAGCATGGGCATAAGGAATAAAAAACTGCCTATGAAAAATCCAAGAAAAATAAGGAAATGGAAAAACTTCTATATGAGTCTCAGCACGATTTTTTATTTCTAAGGAATGATCTATGTTCCTATGTATTCTTGAAAACATTGTGTACTTGTTATAACATTCAAGTAATTGAAGTAGTGGAAATAAGGAAGCATGAATTGATGAGTATCAATCTATTCTTACAAACAAATGTAATGATGTTATGAAAAATATGAGTTTCTGAAAAAATTTACGTTTTTATACCTGAACTTTCTTATATGTTTTTTGAGATGGATGTAGGTAAATTTTATCTTAAACAAATTCTTTCAATGATTTCCACAATCATGAGAATTTTTTAAGAAACATGAAAATTTTATTACATGAAAAATGTGTTATGGAAAACATTGGTCACCTTGATTATACACTCTTGTTTTCTACACCAGGTTCACCCAAATAGAACTAGAGTTGTTTAGTTAATGGTTCTTTGTTACGAAACTCATGTGATCCATGTTACGAAGAAAAGTTTTACAATTCAAAGATGAATAGTTCAAACACATGGAATTGAAATATTTTGGGAGAAAATTTTCTTGATGATCCCTTTGAATTTTTTTGTCAATAAGGGGGAGATAAAAGAGAAAAGGGGGTAGATATAAAATAAGGGGAGGAAGAAAGGAACAAAGAAAATAAATAGTGAGGGAATTAAAACAATACCACTTGTTTTTTTCAAGTAGTATAAGTTATTGAAGATGGTATTCATAATAAATACAGTGGGGGAGTTTGTTAGGAATATGTTGCGTTTTGGTGGTATTTTTTTTCCAATTGATCAGTATGTTAAAGAAAAATAATATGTTTAGAAAAATGATAGATGGGAATCTCAAATGAAGAAAGTTTTCAATCAGATCCAAGACATCTAGATGAGTCAATATTATCCATTGGATTTGGATATTGATAAAATGTTAGTTGTTTATAGAAATAATACACAACATCTTAATCTGAAATAAGCTTATTGGTCATTAGTTTTTCTAGAAAAGAATAAAGTAAATATGAATCACTTTTTATTTGGTGAAATTACGAATGGCTATTGTATTTAGAAGAATCAGACTCAAAATTATTGAAAAGTTCTATAATATTCAGAGAAGCTGGAAGAAAAGACACATTGGATTCAATGTGAACCCTATATAGAAGAAGTGATTGTATTGGTAAATAATCAGAGTCTTCATGATTGTGATGAATTAGATGTGATGATGCTTTTCATATCCTAGTGTTCTCACAAATGATAAGTAAATTTGTGATTCATATGATGCAATATTGATAAATGAATGAGTAGAATAGATACCTTACATTTTATCTAGGATGCTCGGATATGGATAGAAAATTAAATAGGGTTCTAGATATCATATTCATCCAGGATATTATTCATACAAATCAGACTCATGATAATCGTATATAGGATAAAGCATGAACGATAACTAATTTTTAAATAATGGGAAGTTATAATACATTCCAATGAAAATATGAGGTTGCTATAGATGATCCTCAACATATTAAAATTCATGAAAGATGTTATGATACAAGATTAAGTCATTGAAAGAATGAAATTGATGAGAAAAGAGAAATAAACAACCAAGTGGTATCATATTCATAAGAAAAAGGATATTCAGATGAGATTAATAATTTTATTTTATTTAGAGAAAGAATTTTTTTGGAAAATAAAATAATATGATCAATAATGTAGTCCTTCATTTCAAAGGGTTTGAAATGATTTTCATTCAAGTAGGTCAAGTAAATATTTGATGAAAATATATGGATGGGTAGTTGGGGGAGATCTTGAATTTATAGGGTTTTTTATTCAATTGGATCAAGAGACATAAATTCATTTGACTTATCACATTTAGAAATCCGAATAGATTAAACAAATTGAATCTATGTATGAGAATAAGTTTATTTCTTCAAATGATGAATATTTTCTATTTTTTATTTATAATAAGGAAATAAAAAAACAAAGCTACCCAACAGCCAATATCTAATCCAAAGCCAAATCCAAAATATAAAATCAAGGGGGTGTGAAAAAGTGAAAACCAAGGGCATCCTCGATAGCGATTTCCACACCGCCCGGAGTATGGAATCCAAGGGAATTGAAAACCATAAAGTGAGGGGATAAGGGAACCCTAGAGGCCAAGAAGTCAGCAATCCGGTTACCCTCGCACCATGTATGGAGGATCTCGGTGTCATGGGAATGAAGGTCCTTTCATTTTCTAAAGAGGTATGTGATCTTCTAAGGAGGAGAGATGTTACCTTTGAGTGAGCTCTAAATGATCTTCGAATTCGTCTCCACTATTTCAAATGGGATATCCATTAAGGAGGAATGGTCTAAGCCACTGATCATGGCATTTTCCTCCACCACTAGAGGGTCACCTGCTCTATAGTAGGAGTTGAAAGTAATGACAATAGAGCTAGACGTTTCCCAAATGTCTCATCCTCCCCCATACCCCCTGGCAACAAGCCCCTTAGTGTTGATTTTAAGCCCGTGAGAGGGAGGGTGCCATCTTACCCAAGAATTGGGAATCATAGGGGGTGGATGGCTTGGAGAGCGTAGAATGATGGTGTAGCAACTGAGGGAGGGCACTTCCTCATAATGCTTTTAGAGAGAATCCATCTCAATGATTAACATCCTAGTCTGGTGAATCAAACCATGGGGAGATGGGAAAGACCCTTAGTGCCTTGAGTGGTTGTGTGGATTCCCCATGAATTGTTTTAATAGTATTCAGAAAGGGGTATTTATATTGGATTGGGAAATCATATTTGAAGAATCGGGTCTAATGATTCGGAGTGAGGATGATCAAATTTGGATATCAAACTATGTTTTCATAAAAAACTCTTGGATGTTCTTACTATATTATAGGTATGAAATTCATAAATTTTTTTATAGAAGAATATATTGTTTTTGGAATTTAAATAAAGCATAGGTAATATGAGTTGTTACACAAACTTTGTATTACTATATTTCTGCTAAGAGGGTACACCCATAGTATTAGATTTCCTTCCAAGTGATACATGAGGGAAAGGGAATATCCTACTCATTTTAATGCAAGGATTTGCTTTCTAGTGGATTCTGTGGTATTGGATTATCTCCAAACCATACCAAGTACATAGATATTAGTATTTAATAGTGAACCATATAAATTATTATGTTCTTATGGATGATTGAATGATTTTTTTCAGAATGGATTGAAATATTTAAAATGAGGTGAAGGTAGCATCATGGAATCATAAAAGAAAAAACTCACATAGATTCACCATCTCCCCCATTCAGTGATATATATTTTGTAACTGGGAACACACAAATATGTGTATGTAAAATAAAAAGGATAATACATAGTCTATGATATGGTTTTCATAAGTTTTCATTGAACCAAATGTATGAAGTAAATATCACATAAAATATTGGTTTTATATTAATTAACTAAAGCCATGATTTCATATGAAAAATGGTGAAAAACATTCCCTAGAACTTGATTGACTAAGAAGCAGATAATAACTAATATTTCATATTTCTTGTATAGAATACCAAATATAGGAAAAAGAGTTTTTATCTAAGTTAATATTCAATTAAATATCATTTAGTTCATAAAGAATTATAAAATTTGCAATCCATAACATATTAAACCATTTTCACTAACGAAGAAGTAATTGTGACGATGTGATGTCTTACATTCATTTTTTCAATTATTACAAATGATGTTTGTGATCATATAAAAAGAAGTATAAGGGTATCAGTAGATTCTAGAAAATTCTTTTATTATAATTTTCTATTGGAATAATGGGTATTGTGCATATTTTTTTGAATGTGAATAAAAATAGGAGATATTGTATAAATTTGTTTGCTATGTGAAGAAGAAATATAGTTTCATGTCTATTGGTGTGCATATAACAAAGTGAAAAGAAAGTAAGTGGAAGAATAAAGAAATACTACAACATCCAATATATGTCTCATCTGGGGGAATAATTTATTTCTGTTAAAACATACCTTACAAAGTAGGTGAAGAATGTCTTCATTGGAAGTATAGAGTTCTAGCTAGGAGTTTTAAAACAAGAACTATCCATTAAATATAGTTCAACACAATTTAATGGTAATTACCTATTTTTATAACCATGTTAATGCATTCCATTATAGTTATTTTGCAGTAATGTAATATTTCCATACCATTCCAATTAGCTACTCTTTTTGAGTTGTATTAATTTTAAAAAATATATTTTTCCATCATATATCTTCTTTCATATACTTTCATTCAGTAATAAAAATAAAATAAGAGAACAAAGATCCTAACATATCTAATAGGTAATGGGATAAAACACAATAATTAGTTAAAAACATCCAACCCCAATTCACACCCTCCCTCTCAATGTTGATTATATCCCAATGTGGTCCACTTAGGCCACATTTCCCATTCCCCGTATTCTTTCTAATATTTTCCACCACTAAAATCTATACCTCCACAGTATCACGGAATCATAGCTCCATGAAGCAACTAGTACAAAAAATATGTTTTTTACATCAGTTCTTTTATATTGTTAATATCTATTCTAGAGGAGGAATATTTTACGGCAATGTTTAAATGTGTTTTTTAACATTAGTTGTTATAACTAACCATATAATGTATTTTTTTATTATTTTTTCATATCAATATTTTAAAACCCGACATGAAATACCATATTCACATAATTTTTAAAAAATCAATGTTAAAAACTAATTTATTAGGACAGATTTTAGAAAAAAAATGCGATAGAGCATCCTTAATTTTGATTTTTAAAAAACAATGTGAAAATAGTTTTTTCAATTGAATTTTCTAAAAATTAGTGTGAAATATAGGATTTTCATCTAATTTTTATACAAACCAACATTAAAAATACTTGTTTCAATAAATATTATTTGAGTTCATACAACATTACCCATAGTTAGTTTAGAGAATAAACAAGAAAAAATATTTTTCCGCATGATAGAATAAATATATTACACTTATAGAGTTGAAATAAATAATGATCATTCACTAATATAAGGATGAAAATAGAAAAAATATTTATTAAAATATTGATTAATTAATCCATTTAAAATATAATATCAATACAGAGAAATATATCGTAGAATCCATAAGAAATCTAAAAACCCAAATTCTTTGAAATATTTACAAGGTTGTCCAATTCTTAGTTGATATAATATTCTTCTGAGAAAATATATCATGAGGAAAACAAAGCTAAAACTTAATAGAAATTTAAGAATCAGAAGGAAGAATTGTTATTTTACCATTATCTGAAGAAATATTCTTAAATATATGAAAAAATAAATAATTGATAGGAATATCAATTATGGAAACTAATAATGAAAATTAAATCATGGAAAAATAATTACAAATACCTTGACCAGATCGCTAAAAGAAGAATTAGTGGATTGGTGCTGAAGATCAAAGGAATTGAGTTGGTGGAATGATGATGATCAAAAACATGATTGTAAAATTTATATATATGGAGAGTAAGACATATAAAGGAAGCTATAAATTAAAACATGTTAATATAAATTTTATGTGGCAATTAAAAATTTTGATGTTGCTTTGTAAAAAATTGAAATTCAGAGTGGGGGGACACTAAATGTTAACTTTCAAATTATTTTTATGATAAAAACCATGAATATATAGTTTTTTATTCTTATTTACATAAAAATCAACCGTAAAAAATATAATTTTCACAATTTATTTATGATAACTGGCCTGAAAAACAATCATTTCACATTAGTTTTATGATACCCGACATGAAAAACTAGCTTTTAATGGGGATTATTTTAATGAACTGAGACTAAAAGAAATTGTTTGAGTTTTTTTCAAAATAATAACATTAATATTGTTTTCCAAATTTTATTTCATTTCCCAAGAATCAAATTGACTATTCATGGAGCTTTAAAGGAGTTACTGATTAAATGTCATGGTTGTCAGAAGTTAGACTTCTCTAATACTTGATTTATAGATATTCAATTTCCAAAATCCATAAATTTTGATCTATAAGTCCATTATAGCTCCAAGAAAACTCAAAAATAATATCATAAAATTAAATTAAACTTTTTATTAATAATTAATTTAATTTTTTTGAAAAATCGATGTGGAAAATTGATTTCAACGTCGGTTCCAAAAAAACCGATGTTAAAAGTATTCTATAAGGAATTTTAACATTTTTTAGGAACCAATATGAAATGTTACTTTTAACATTATATTTTCCAAAAAAAAACAATGTTATTAATTTTGAAAAAAAATTATTTAATTTTCTAAGCTCCAATTTGATTGGTCATGGAGCTCAAACGGAGTTTCGGATCAAACATTATGGTTGTCAAAAGTTGGAATTCTCTAAGACTTCACTTAGAGATGTTCAACTTCCTACATTCATAACATTTCATCCGTAAGTCCATTTTATCTCCACAACCATTCACATCAAAGAAATAGAAATTAATAAAAACCTTAAAACCTTATTAATATTAGTTTTTTTGAAAAAACCTACCTGAAAAGATACTTTTAACATTTGTTCTTGAAAACAACCAATGTTAAAATTCATGTATGATTAATTTTAACATTTTTTGTCATAAAATGATGTTTAAATTAGTATTTTAATTTCTATTACTTAATAATAGAAACAAAAATACTTCCACAATAAAATATAACATTGTTTTCTCTAGATACAACATTAAATGTGGTATTTTAACATTAGTTACTAAAAACTGACAAGAAAATCCCTCCGAAAAGACTTTTAAGGTCGGTTTTGATAAACAGATCCTAAAATGTATATGTTAAAAACAAATTTTTTATTATTGAGGATATTTTTTATATAAGAACTATGATATTACATATTTATCAATCCATGGTCCAGGTAAACTCAACACTATATCCTCCCTCTAGTTATTTTTTTTTAATAATTTGTAAATTCACATTTGAGCGACATGATGGTGTAATGCCAAACCTGGAAGTAAAACTCCATCCTGGGTATCTTCCTTCTGTAAGGTTATGTTATAGCTAGTGATACCATAACATAGACTTTATCAACTATAAAAACCAAACTTCTTCCAATATCAAGACCTCTATGGTGAAATGGAATTTACTATGGCATAGTAAAATCTTCTTTGAGAGCCCATGACATAGTGTAAACTCTTATCACATAGGGAATCTCATCAATCCTTTCTGCCTATACAGTTTCTAGATAGAGAACTCAATGGAATGAATGGATCCATTACTATATTTTTCAGTCTCTTTGTTGTCCTATGAGGTCCCAAACACCATATATGGAAATCCAAAGCTTCAGTAATGCTTCATTCTCCCAAGCCCAATCTTTACAAGTGTCTCCCATGGTCGTTTCAGTGAGTTGCATATGGTGGACCGACAATGATGAGCATGGAAAGTGACATTGAGTAGTGTATGTAAGCTTTTTTGTGGTAGGTTCGGGATATCAAGATAATCAAGTTAATTTTGGTAACTTGTGAATATTAACCATTATTCTATTTTCCGACATCGAAGAGGAATGCGTTATGGAACTAGAAAATAAGAAATTCCATGGAATCCTTAGCTAAAATTACTAGGTAAATGCGGGATTGGTTCCCACATACACTCACACACACCTACATGTATCATGATGACATGCACTAAAATGGGATCCGTGGAACAACCTTTTCATGGTCACACATATGGATGGCTCGATCTCCTCCTACCACTCACCAGGTTATCCCCTATGTCCATGTTTTCCCAGTTAACCCCTCTAAGGCTAGATTTCTGGCTTATAGGACCATGGGTTCAATGATATCTTATATGACCAATTTTATTACATATAAAAAATCTCAAACATATTGAAACTCAACAATAAATTTATAAGTATACTTCAAACTTTCAACATGAAACATTTTTATTCATTTTTATTAAAATTTATCCCTCAATGGTAATTTATCACATTATAAATAAATAATTAATGACATGTGAATATTGATTAAAACATGTTTAAAATCATTAATTAATGTTAAATATTTTTGTGAAAAATTATTGTTTCATTATACCTCATAATACCTAGAGATAGGTAGTGAAATGTTTTTGAGTTATATGCATTCAGTTTTAGTCATAGATGTATTTATTATATCATCGTATAAACATCACATGTTGCTCCATTTTTTAAATTATTTTATATTTTTATGAATATTTTATCTTGGTTTGTGGTTATATAAATGTATTAAATTATTTTATTTTTTTATCTATCTAGTATTTCAAAAAACCAATCTAAAATGGTGAATATTTGATATCGATGAATTATTTTCAATATTGTGGAGATCGATAATTTAATTTAATCCATGTCATAAGCCTAATCATGTAGCAGGTCAGGTGTATCCCAGGTCAGTTTTTGAAAAGGAGGCTATTATCTATTTGACCTTACATATGTATAATTAATCATAGTAATACAATCAATATTTATAGAAAGAAATAATATCTCAAATGATTATAATTTGAGAAATATAGAATTTCATGAATTTAAATATTCAGATACAGAAGATAT
Organism: Viscum album; assembly: GCA_963277665.1. Lineage (NCBI taxonomy): Eukaryota > Viridiplantae > Streptophyta > Magnoliopsida > Santalales > Viscaceae > Viscum > Viscum album. Next base: position 678,315,492 of record OY728139.1, on the reverse strand, counting down.
ATCATAGGATAATATTCTACAATCCCCCAAGGAAGGATTTGTTCCAAATTCCCAAATACATTATTGGAGTACTTGAGAGTTTATAGAACTAAATTGATGGTCTTATTATCACTAAGGAAGGTGACATATTTTAAATTGAAAATAAATAACTATTATAATTTGAGGTAATATTAAAAAAACTCATAAGATGAAAAGTGGTAAGAATCTATGATTTCTAAAATATATTCCTTATTCCAAAATAATGTTTGGGTTTTATTATATCCTCCATTTATATGAATCCCAATGGGTGAAAATAGGTATTCAAGAATAAATTCGACATGTATCTTAATTTTAATACCTATATGGAATGATTGGTTAATAATATTTACAAGAAACATTATGTAGTAGAATAAGACAATACCTTTCCAATATCCTTTATCCTTAAATGCATTTCAATTTTACTTTTCATTGTAGAAATGATTATAATGATGTTTGAAAAAATAGTGTTAATACAACTTCCCTTAATTGAAATCTAATTGAATATATATATATATAACATATGCATAATGGTTTATGACACTAAATGATGTTAATTAAGTAGGATGGTTTGAGAGATCTATTTATGGGTTTATGAAAACATAAAGATCCTGTGATATTCATTTTGATGATTCCATAAGTGGGTTTGGATTTAATAAATATAAATGTGATACTAAAGTATATAAAAGGTTTGGATGGATTGATTTGGTCTTCCCAGTGATAAATATTTATGATAGATTACTAAAATGAAAGCATATATCAATATATTATTATTTATTGGAAATGGTTGAATAGATGATTCATTATAAAAGAATATGGTGAAAAAACCAAAATTCTAGGTGTAACAGATCGAGAAAAACATACAAAATTTTTTAATCATTTTATATGAATATTCAATATATTTTAAAATAATAAACACTTGGGAAAATATATTTTTAGTGTATTCAGATACTAGATACATAATAATTTTTTCATGATGGATCTTAAATATCTCATACATAGTACTCTTCTATGAAATACCCTACCTGGATTCTTTCTTCAAAACCTGGGAAAGAAAACGTAAGAAAGGGTGAGCTGAGATTCCCAGAAATGGTAAACATGGTATATTTTAAAAATTATAGGATAAGTTGTTCATAATGGTATGATAACTTAATCACATGAACGTTCTCAAATTAAATACTCATACCCAGAAAACATTTGACCAAAATGTGAAAAATCTGTTCAAATACAAAATAGTTATCTATAAGGGATTCAATAGAATAAAAAATATCGAAGAGTACTAATATTTTCATATTGAATCAAAAGTATATGAAATCATAATCTCATTAACATATCTAGTTCAAATCATTTCAACACATTATCATATAAGAAAAACTAGAAATCAAGCATACTCATGCATCAAAATGTGAAACAATCTATTCAAAATCACATTGATGTGTAATATTGTGAATATAACTAGAATGTGATCCTACTAATTCATCCAAATGATAACAAAACAATTCACAACCACATCCACACATATTTATATGAGCATATATAGTGGAAATCATACCAATGCATCAATATTTGACCAAAGTTATTCATCATCATGTCCTTTTTTATCATCATCATATCATGATATATATATATATATATATATATCACTTTACCCAAATAATTGAAGCGATATAATGGACCCAATAATTATAAAATCATGATACATTAATATAAATTTCATAATATCAAAAAACATTCATCATTTCCTCATTCTATAACATAAATAAAATTAATGTGTTTCATAAACACCACATCATCATAATTATGGACCATACAGTGAAATAATAATTACGGTATCATTGGATCATATCCTTGGAAAATAATAATTAAAATAATGTATTTTATAATATATGAAAATTTCTTTAAAAGATCTTTGGAATAATTCTTGAGGAAAATAACCTTTAATTTTGAAATCGCTTACCTAAAATCCAAATATTTCCAATATATAAAAGAAAATATTTTATTTTAATATAATCATTGAAAATTAAAAGAAATAATCAATGTATTGATAGTTCATAATGAAGGAAAAAAATTTCATGCAATAATTGTTAAAAAAAATACACTTTTCATAACTTCAATAAAAAGTACCACATTTATAAAAGGAAAATAAATTTCATTTTAAATCGTTTTTTAAAATTAAAAAATGGATAAAATTACTAAAAAAATAATTTAATAATTTTTAAATATATTTTCATGAAATATGTTTTAGAAAACATTCATATGGACGAAATAGGTTTTCTAATAAAAAGAGCATAAGTACAGAATACATTTCTTAAAAACAATTCATAAACCAATTTGTGTACCAAAGATAGAAAAATTGTACTAAAACATAATAAATACAAAAAATAACATATGAGAAGAAAATTAAAATTGGTTTATCAAATAATGAAAATATAATTTCTTCAACTTAAATTCTGGCATAAACAATCCAAATTCAAATAGGATTAAAACATATATCCCTTGCCTCTTTGGTAATCATTCAATCTAAAATTCTTAAACGAGAGGGACCTAGTTATATTTTACAATACACTTATTTTCATGATAATAATAAATAAATAAATTCATGGTAAGTACATAAACCAAAAAATAGAAACATGTGGTAAATTTGGAATACGTCTCAGAGAAATAGAAGTCAGACGGGAAATCCCCTTACCTCAAGCGTCATCTTGATACATACCTATTCAAACCTCTTATATAATAAATTTATATTTATTATAAATATATTAACTATTATATTTCATACATATAATTTTATATATTATTACCTTACATCTTTTCAATACCCATTTATTTATATTTTTTTAATTAAATCATTACTTTCGGGTGTTAACTATTTCTTTTTTCATTGAAATTTTAGTTCAGAAGTTCTAGTATTTGAACATTTACCATGGTTCCATTATATCCATTATTGTTAATAATTATATAAATATCATATATATTCACTATATAAATATATATAAATATTAATAAAATTTATATAAAGGAAAAAAATTCACAGGTAATGGAGACAGTAGGCCATAAATACGCCTAAACATTATTTTCATTTTCAAATAAAAGAGGGAAAAATATTAAAATTAGTTTATCATTAAAAACCAATAATAATATTATAAATATTATGTAGAAAATTTATTTTCATATTTATAACCATCCATGTAAAATGGTGATAAAAAATAATTACACCACTCTGTGGAGATGATAAGTCGTACATGCGCACGAGCGATGTTTTAATTTTCTACAGGATGGGAAAATTGTGGATAGTGGTTATTATATCATCATAATAAAAATTAAATATACTTAATATACTTAATTAATAATTTTATAATTTAAACCATATATTTTTAGGGGGTATAATGAGAAATAAAATTAAAACTACATGGTTAAGAGTTATACCTTTTTTTTGAGAAACCACTTTTGGCTTACAAGTTAATCCATGAAAGGATGGTCTCATGGAAACAAAAAAATATCTATGAAATGGTGAATGAATATAGGAATTTATTTTTCTAGTTATTGGCTGAGATATATGTCATATGAAGTGTGTCGAATTCGGAAGAGGTGGTATCCTTTAATAGAGGAGTGAAATGACACACTTGGAATTACTTAAAACACTAATATATATATATATATATATATATATCACAATCATATCCATTGGAACCAAGCCACCCAAAATATAAAGATATGATGTTATTGATTATAAATAATGTCAACCAATGACATTTTATCACGTTTTGGATATATTTTAAGCCTTATCTACTAGATAAAAAACTTTAAAACCAATTTATCCATAATCTTGATATTTTAAGTTTTTAACAGGAGAACTTAATGATATCTCAAAAAATAAAAGGGGAATTATAACAAAATATTAAAATTATTATTATAAATTTTTAATCCATTCTCTAAAATTTAATTTATAAAATTATATGAATTTATTTTTAATATAAGAACACAAAACACGAGAAAATGGTTTTTAAGAAAATCCCCAATTTAAAAGTAAAAATAACTTTGACTCTGAAATAAATTCATAATTTAGTACACAAGAATTATAGTCATTAAATGATAAATAGAGGAATAATTTTTTAAATTTTATCATGCTAAAATAAAATTTCATCTTCCAACCATTCCATTAAGTACAAAGACTCAATAATATTTGTTCATTTAATAAAATATAAATTCTCTTTCAATAAGTCAATATTCAGTTCATAGATCAAAAATAAGAATTTAAATTAAATTAAATAATTTATTATTAATAAATGTTTTTAAAAAACTCATCCAATAGGATAAAGTCCCGATTTAGAGATATTTTAATGTTTTACCCAATGGTTTGGACTCAATTTTACCTCTTTCGTCAAGGTGACAAATCTATACTTTGGTTAAAAATTTTAAAGAAAAAAATTATGTTGAACCTATTATATTATAATAATTATAAAGATTCATAATATGGAATCCTTTTTATCAAATTTAATTCATATAAGTTGTATAATTTAATTAAAAAGTTAACCTTTAAAATGTGTTGAAATGTGGTTTTTCAAAAAATATTTTTTAAACTTATAAAACGTTTTTATACAAAAAAGGACATAAAATTAATTAAAAAGAACTTTATGGGATTATTAATTAAAAATTAATTAATTTAAATTATAAAAAAAAATTAAAACAGAAAATTAACTTTGTTAATTGGTTAAATAAAAAAGGCAGTTTTTAATAAAAATAAGTATTTTCACTATTCATTGAAAAATCAATCTTTCCCAAAAAAATATTAAAAATTTACGCTAAGATAATTTTTATATTATGGTATTAAAAATAAGGTTACTTGTAAAAAATAAATTAAATTTTTAATAAAAATCTCTTAAAGTGTTATAAGTTAATTATAATATCCACTATAAAATTTTATAAAATAATTTTTGATGAAATCTCTTTTGATGTATAAAATGAATTCACTAAAAATTGAGTAAGTATCTTATAAGAATTAATCAATAAATTTGTATTGAGTAGGACCATTAAACATATATTTTATAATTTGTTTACTCATATTCATACCCCCCAATTCAATGTTTAGGTTATCACATTAAAATTTTAATATTGTTTTATAATATATCTCAATTAACTTAATGCTCGATGATACATGTTAAGAAAGATATATAAATCATACTTTTCTTTCAAGAGAAATGTACCTTAAAATATTAGGATGTTAAAGTATACCTTCCATATATAATATTCCTCTACAATATTAACACAATTACCCAAGTTTCAACCTTTTATTGAAAACCAACAACATACCGAGGGATAATAATACTTGTTGTCCCTCGGGGATGTATGAAACCTAAAGGATACAAAAAATATCATGTATTCATGATCCTATATAATGATAAAATTAATGAAAATTTAAAATATATACATGGATGAGAAAACTAGCAACCATTTACTAATAGGGAGTGATAGATAACATGGTCATGAAAATTTTAACAAAAAAAGCATAAATTTATGATGGGTGAAAAGTACATCAATTCAACAGAAATGAAGGAAAATTTATAACATTTTTATTTCAAGATAATTTTCCAAAATTTGATGTATTTATTTAATATAAATATATTTATCAATAGAGAATAAATGTACATGATATATTTCTGATTTATTTACATAATTCCTTCATTTGGTTGTGCTTCGATCAATATTTACTTCATCACTTACTCCACGAAATGAATATTCAAGATGGATTTTTCATGTTTAAAGCTCTAAAAATTACCTTGAAATAGATTATAATATCCATGAAAATTTTCAACTGATTCCTTATTTCTCTAAATATTTAATATAACCAAAATAGTTATTAAAAGTTATCCAATATAATACATCATTCTCCAAAACAACAACAATAATTCCCAAAGATCAACACAATTCATTCAATAAATATTTAACCATAATGATTCTATAAAATATGACTAAATAATATATAAAAGAAAAAATTATAATTATTTTATCTCATATCCTTCCATGATCAACTTAATAACCAAATTAAAATAATTTCAACCACTCAAAATGTATCATTCCCATATGTATCTACCGTGATCATAAATTCTCTAAAATATATACATAATTTCCCAAAATAAACTCACAATAAATTCATAAATGCTTCAAATATATAATTCACCTTCTATTCCATAAATAAGCTCTTATATTAGCTAAAAATATTTCCATTGGATGTTCAGGTATAACCTTGAACCATTAAACTATCATATTTTGATTCAGAATATAAAATACGGTTTCTCTAGTTTATAATTGTATATGGAATCTATATAAAGATAGATTATCAATTCTTATAATCACATCAAATTTCACTAATGGATGAAAAATAATATTTTCATATGGATTATTTTTACAAACTTCTATATGAAATCTCCAACTCTAGAGTGGACGATAAGTCTTCCCTATTTTTCATGGTTCACATCAGTTGGTGTAGTTCCATAAGCTTTCACTTTTTCCTTTGACTTCAAATATTGTTGTGGATTATTATAATAATTATAACTTGGATTAGATAATTTATTCACATATTTCCCAAAGTTCATTAAATTTTTAACACTAAATTTTGGTGGTTTGTTTTAATGATATTTCACATTATTCTATTCATTAATTTTCCTCGTAACATAACTTTGTCATTATTTTTTTCAAGGGTCATGATTCCCACACTAGAATCATCTTCTTCTTCCTTATAGGAATTCATCAGTGTGCTATTTCCCACATTTTTAGGAATGTAAAAGGTAGAATAAATTTTTTCCCTCCCTGTGGCATACCACTGGATCCTACAAGAAACTCCATATTACTTCCCGTATCACTAAAACAATGAGGGTCTATATCTTCTATTTCCACTTTTGGTCCACCTCAAATGGTTTTTTGTTGGTTCCAAAGTCCCTTATGGATAATTTCATTATAAGACTTGATTTCAAAACACTAGGTATATTTATCATCATTATGTTTAATATCTAGAAATACCATCCCAATTTATGTTTGAAGAGTTCATTGAAAGTACTTATTAAGGAATAAAATCTGAAACACCTCCCATTTGGTGGATTTTATTTATACATCTTGCATCATATTCTTAGTAAGAACAGACACTTGATGAAAATTACCTTCCATATGATAAACTGATAACATAACTTTCTCATGGTTTGAGTAATAAAGAAAATAAAATATAGTTTCCATTACATTGATTCATTTCTTAAAAACTAGTGGATTAGATGACCTATAGAAGGAGGGTGGAAATTTTTTCATAAAATATTAAATGACATGGTTCACCCTCATTAGTTAATTTGGATGTTCAACGTGATTTTCAATACCACACATACCTTCAACGATAAGAGTGATCATAGTCATGATATATTGCATCCCTTCTCTTCATCCATTTTATTTCTCATGAGGATGGTTTTTTTATTGGTTGTAAAAATTTATTGTTCACATGATTCTTTTAGGTCCCATCCATTGAGTATGAACAAAAATGTAGTTTAAGAATCTTGATACCAAAAATAGAGTTAATTATAATAATTTAGGAATATCATTATTCAGATTCCCTACATTGTGATACTTAGGTCATTCATGATCATCATTTATTCAAATAATTCATAATGATTCATTTTTAAAATTGTAATTAACTCAATAATATCCCTTAGGAGTGTCAAAATAGGTGTTCAGTAGGGCCACACTCACCATAAACCTGAAAAATGGTTGATATACACTCAACCAACATTATCTGGGGTTTTTACCCCTAGACACATATGTGTCAAAACTACATGCACTTGTAATATCCATACAATGATTTATTTCTTGGAAAATAATATAATCTCTTCCTTTCTAAAACATATAGTATGTTATGCAATTATTATAATTTTCCCTAGGGTTTTAACTAAATATCGCTTAAACTAATCTATAAATATTAACTAAACTATCACTCTGATGCCAACAGTAAATGCCTATGAACAATATACAAAAATATTCTATCATTTTAGAAGAATGTTCAATAAATTTCACAATAATATATATCTTAGGACTATAATTATCTAGTGTATTTTGGGACTAGATATATAATATTATTATTTAATTAATGATATTAAATATCACTAAAATAGTACTTTTCATAGACATAGCCTATATAGAATATTTTTTGAAAATATTGGGTAGGAAAACAAAATAAAGGGTGAGAACGGATGCCCAATAAGGGTAAACATGGGATATATCAATCATTACAGTATAAGATGATCAAAATGGTATATCAAAATAATCATGTGCATTTTCCTAACATAAATATTCATACCTAAAAATCATATACCATAATATTAAAAAAAATCCATATCTAGAAACATTTTCAATAAGGTTGTTAATTTATTAATGAACATCTAAGAGTAATAACATTGGAATGTGGCATCATAATCGTACGAAATCTTAATCTTGTGAAATCATGCCCACATATAAAATTATGATGAAATCATGATAGTAATTGTACTCATGCATCAAAAAATGAAGAAAATTATTAAAAATATTTTCCAAGCATAATCATATGAGTATAGAGAAAGGTTGATCATAACCACATATCAAATTGTGAATAATGATATTCACAATAAAATTTATCCATATTCCAATAATCATTGATAGAAAAAATCATTTTGATGCATCAATATATGAAAAAATATATTCATAATCATTTCCAAACATTTCTTCATTATCTCTTGAGATATCAATATCACTTCCCCCAAAGCATTGTATATCTATAACAATCCAAAAATTACATAATCCCGATTCATTTTATGAATATCACAATATCATTAAACATTGATCATATCATCATAGCATAACCTAATGAAAATAAATGTGTTTCATAAATATTTCATCATCATAATTATAACCCAATAATAGAAATACTAAGGATGATATAATTGGATCATATCCCTAGTGAATTAAAATTAGCATCAAGGATGTTATCATAGATGATTTTTTTTTCAAAATATGCATGGAATAAATCTTGATAAAAATACTATTTCATTTTGAAATCAAATATTTAAAATAACATTATTTCCAAAATATTGAAGAAAATATTTTCTATAAAAAAAATTATCATAGAAAATTTTAAATTAAGTTTCAAATCATTCAATGTTTATGATGGTGGGAAATTCAGTTCATTTCATAATTGTTATAATTAGATTCTATTCACACCTTCATAAAAAAGTACCTCATTTAGAAAATAAAAATAATATTCCTTTAAAAAAAATTTATAAATTAAATTATTGGAAAATTTTAATTCAAAATATAATTTAATAATAGAAAAAACCATTGTTTATTTTTTTTATAAAATATGGATATGGTAGAAAAGGTTATATAACCAAAAGGGTAGAAATATGGATAGATTTCAAAAAATATGTTTTTGGAAACATTTTGTGTGCCATGTGTAGGATAATTGTACAAAAAATTCAATATTTAATAAATATATAGTGGATAATAAAAATTAAAAGGCTTTGTCACATAAGTACCATATAATTTCATTAATGGGAATTCAAGCACAAACAGTCCATAATAAAATGGGATTGAATGATAAATATCTTACCTCTTTTGAAATATTAAAATAAAAACATAATGAAAGTTATAAACATATATATATTTTTAAATAAAAGTAATTTTAATGAGAATCTTAATAAAATAAATTCATGGGTAGTATATAAACCACTCAAAAGAAACAAGTGGTGAATATGGCACATGTCTCATTGAAATATAAGTGAGGTGAGAAATCCCCTTGCACTAAGTATCATCCTAATTCGTACTTGTTCAAACCTCCTAAGTAATAATTTTATATTTATTATAAATATATATAAAATAAATTTACTTCTTATAATATCACGTATTATCGAATTATAACATGTGAACACCAATTTATTAATAATTTCAAATTAAAACCATCATTTCCAAGTGTTAACTATTTTGTTTTCATAGAAGTTTTGTTTAGATGTTATGGTATTTGAAATATGATCATAGTTATAAAATATACAGAATTTTAATCATGATATAAACATAATATATATTAAATATATATATATATATTTATAATTATCCATAAAAATTAATGACAGAAAATTTATTTACACTATTAATGCATATGGTTGGTTTTACATACACATGATCACTATTTTCATTTAACAATGAAAATAAGGAAATAAGTATTAATAATATTTTTTCTTTAAAAACCATTATATTATCATAAATATAATATATAAACACTATTAAATATTAAAAATAATCTATGTAAAATGGTGAGGAAAAGTGAATTAATCACTAAGTGGAGACTATTAGTCGTACATATACATGAGTGATGTTTTCATTTTCCATAGGATATAAAGGTAGTGTATAAAGATTATTACATCATGATAATAAAATTATGTATATTTAATATACCTAATTAATTAGTTTATAATGGATACAAAATAATTAGATGAAGAATAATAAGAAATTAAATTGAATGTTCTCGATTAAGAGTTATTACTCTTTATTTGGAAACCTCTTTTGTCTTATAACATAATCCATCAGCTGATGGTATTTTAGAAATACCATAAGATCTAGAACATGGAGAATGAAAAAAAAGAATTTGTTATAGAATATATTTTATGATATAAAGGCTTAATAATTTTGTAGAATATTGGAGAGGTGGTATCCTTTTATAAAAGAGGGAAAAGACACAATTAGACTTACTTAAAAGATTAAAACAATACATCATGATCATGAAAAGTAGAACCAATGAAACCAAAATTATAAGTTAATACGTTTTATGGTCTAAATAATCTCAAAATATTACATTTGGGAATGTTTTGGATACATTTTTAACCTCATTAGATAGTTAAATCACTTCAAACCCATATTAACATTAATTTTTATAATTTAATATTTTACCAGGATTACATAATTATATGACCAATAAAGGGTAATTATAACAAATATTTTATCATTATTATTAGAAACATTTAATAAATTAAATTATATTTAATTTCTATAGTTAGAATAAAATACTTTTAATATAATAATACAAAACTCATGGAAAATAGTTTTTAGGAAAATACATGATTGAAGATTAAAAATCATTTCACCTTGAAATAACGTAATAAATTTTTTTATGTTAATTATGTTGGTAAAATAAAAAGAATGTTTTTAGTCATTTTTATCCAGCCAATAACGAATTACATCTTCCAATTGTACCATTTAATGAAAAGACTCAAAAATAGTTTTTATTTCAATAAAATAAAACTTATATTTTAAAAAATTAAATATTTGGTTCCCATATTCATAATAATTATTTTTTAAAATATATTTAACTATTTAATAATATATTTAGTCAACCCCCCCACCCCCCCAATCCAATTGGATAAAGGTATTTCAAAGAGAGATTTTAATATTTAATCCTATGGTTTTAACCCAATTTTACCTCTTTTACTCGGGTGTCAAATATTTAATATGGTTATTATAAATATTGACAAAAAAATTAACTTGATGATATTAAATTATATTAACTATTTTGATTCCAAATATAGAATCTATTTTATAAAAGTATCTTCATAAATGTGGAATAATTTAATTCAAAATTAAACCTAAAAATAATAATGAATTGCGGTTTTCCATAAAAAATACATATTAATAAAAAATATTGATACCAAAATACAACATAAAATTAGTTACAATGACCTTATTTTAAAAATTAATAATTAAAATTAACTATTTTTACATTTAACTTTTTTTTAAAATATATATATCTTAAAATATTTGGATGTTACACTACAGATCAAAATATATTATGATATATCTAAAATACTATTCATAGTATGTCAAGGTGCATATATTGAAAAGCTATTAACAAGATACAATGTGAATTAGTGTATGAGATGATTGTTTCCCATGTCACATGTTATATATATCATTATGAAAATTCACCAATAAGAACATGAATATGGCGATTAAAAAATAAAAATAATCTCAAACATTTTTTTTGATTGAATTTTCATGTATGTCAAGCTATGAAATGTTTATGATGTTTCCTAATCATTAAAAATCATAGGAAGGTATTGATAATGCCATGTGATTTATATTAGGTAGTTTTCAAGTATATCCATAAGTAAATATGGCATAAAAAGGATATTTTCCTAGTTTTTAGAGGATATGATGAACTAGTCATGAGTGTATACATTGACACTAGTTTCCAAGAAGATTAAAATTATCAAAAATGATATCCAAGATATTTCATAGACATTAATCAATTAGTTGTGAGTCTAAATAGTTCAAAAAAGGTCCCACTCATAGATTCTATAGTATATTCTTTGTATATTACATCTTCTAGTGAAACTAAATAATTAGTATATATATGAAATCTCATCTAATATCTTAGGGTTATACACAGGAGTAAAGATCATATTTCTATAGGTTGTGATAATACTACAATAGTGTTCATAACAAATGAGAACAAAACACATCAATAGATTAATCATATACTTCAGAAACATCACCTCTTGAGTGATTTTACTCAATGGACTGATTTCTAAGTTAGTAGAGTTTCCATGGAGGAAAAAAATTCAAATCCATTAAATAATTTTATACCTAAATATAAGTATAAACAGTATATAAGTTCTATAATGTTAAAATTTAATAGTTTTAAGATCTTTTGTAAGTGGGAGTCTACTAGATTCAGTTCCCTAGAATAAGATGAAATTGTACTTTTGATTATCAAAAAATAAATGAATTTCATATCACATTATTATTTATCTTCTTTATAAAATTAATGTTATAATTTCCATAGAATATTCATCACCTTGAGGGGTTATAACAGTTCACCACTTTAATGTCAACATTGAAATTCTATGACAATATTAATAAGAAAATATGTCCTACAGTCCAGATACATCAATCTAACAGGACATTGACGATGTCTGACTATCAGGCATTGGGGGATTTATGAGATTGATATTTCCGCACATTAAGTTCACAATTGATGATCTCTAAGAAGGTAGATCATGAGAACAGACTAGATAATTTAGGTTCAATTTTTTAATTTGTAAATGGATATCTCTATATGTAAATATGTGTATTTTTCTTGAGACTTTATGTTATTGTTAAAGACTATCATGAATCATGTACTTTCGCATATGGAAAAAAACTATGATGACATTTGTCTATGGAAAATTAGCATATATTGGGGGCATCATAACTGACTTTACCTTTCCATATTAATAGGAGAAGATATCACTTTCCATTTGTCTAAAATGAATGTTCTTAATGAAATACACAGCCATGGAATTTTATAAACAAGTTATCATTATAAATTTGAAAAAAATATAAATCAAGATTAGTGGTTTATTACAAAGTAAAACATATTGAAAGATGTGATATCATTTGGAAAGTGAATTATAATACATGGTTTAGTTCACAGAAATATTTTTATAGTTTATATATTTACTTCTTCCTCAATGGGTTCCCTAACATATTGTTAGATGGTGAACCTATACTTTAGGTAACTTAACATATTGTCATTAATGAAGGGTCCTAGAGGTCCATAAACTAAGTGTATCTATAATATCATTAAATTCAATTGACTTTAATATCATGAAAAAAATTATTCCTAGGTAATGGTAATGTATTTATTTGAGTAATTATTTTTTGTGGAAATTAATTTATAGGATATTTGAGTTTTGAATATGTTAATTGAATTTTGTCCCTTGTTTAATTATTTAAAAGTTAAAAAAATATTCAATATTCACCAATTTAGTGAATATATTAAAATAAATATTTATTTTATTAAATGAATATCAAATAAATATTTATTTTCATGTATTATTTAATATAATATTATATATGAGGAAATGGATCTAGTGTAATTTTATTAAAGATTTTATTTTACATAACATAATTTAAATACCTATTTAATTATTTATTTAAGAAATTATATTATTAACATGTATCCCAGTATATAATAATATTTTTATTAATATATTTTTGGTTATGAATAAAACATATAATAAATACTTTGATAAGGTTATTTGTGTAATTATCATTATTTAACACTACGTATATATTCCAAAATATATGATTTTCATAATAAACATGTTATACGCATTATAGACACCACTAGAATTCTATAAAACTCTAAACCAAAAAACATCTCATTTACTCCCTCTCAATAACATATTGATAACCTAAGATTCATTGATATGATTAAAAGTGAATGGAATAAAGCTCTTTATTCCAAAGTTTGAGCACCCCAAATATCAAGAATGTCCTCCATAGATTCATGGAGAAGATATGGATATATATATATAAGGGAATCCAAAATTTGATTCTCCATCACAAAAACAATGTCTAAAAAGAGTAAATCAAATTTGTTTGAGGATATTACTGAGAATGAGGTAGTTATATATTATAATTAAAAATAAATTAAAGGTTCCTCCTCTAATATTATAGGGTGTGATTGATATGTTATTTTGATGTCGTCTATTAATATAGATGAAAAAAATTAAATTTTAAAATAGGACACCAACCATATCACTATAGAATTTATTTTATAATATATTTTTTGACTGAGGGTAATTTTAATTTTTGTGAACATTAATCCCAGAACAATGATAATTTAAAGTTTTTACTTCTATAAACGGTGTAGGGTAAACCATGTGGTTAACCTTACATAGAAAACTTCTCTATCAATTTTTCTCTATGCCTGGTTTTTCTACACAAGTAGTGAACCGTTGTGTCTAAACTGTATGATTATTTGGGGAAACCTTCATCGACCTTCGGTGTGTATGGTTAAGGGGTCTCAGCTTATGCATGGTTAGGTAAATTTTAGGAAAATAATACAAGCTCGGTATAATGTTGATTAATTCCATTTTTTCTAATTAGTGAATGGTTTTTCAATCTGTTAAGAATCCCCCAGGGTTGTCATGTATGGAGGCTTTGTTTGGGAAGTGTCTCCGAAATGGTTGCTATAGTATTTGGAAAATCATGTGGCCTACTTAGATTTATTAAAACATAAATTTCCACTTTTCTCAAATAATTTTTTAATCCATCGACCCTTTTATTCTCCTCCCTCTCATTAAAATGGGCCATATTAACAACTAAGGGAGTTTATCCCTTCTTCACTCCCATTTTGTATCTTTCCATCCTATTTCAAGTGCTTTTCTTCTTAGTAATTACTTTTAATCACCTTCCTCTCTTATATTACTCTTATTAACTTGATTTATCTTCCTCTCATATACCCTAAAAGTTATGTAATCCATTATTAGGATTGTTTTTTGATCTAATAAAGGTAATTTTTTCATGTATGGGTTGTAGAGGGAACGTCTTTTCTTGGATGGGTGTTATCCATCAAAGGCAACATCTTCTGACTTAGTTGTAATTGAACCAATTTAAGTGAATATTTTTTGTCAATTTATATTGAATTTTATTGAATTATTTTTAGTTTTAAAGTAGTTATATTTTGAAATTATGACTATATGTGTCTCCCATTAAAGACCAAATTTTATTTCACATGGATTTACTCTTAGCATTGAATGGGATTATGTGAAAAGTTTTTATAAAAATCCCCCATGTATTTTTAAAAATTTTGAGGGATTTTTGAAATATATATTCATGGTGGATTGAATTATTAAATTGTTATTTTTTATCTAATGATTTTTAACCATGTGGTTTAGGAACTTTGAAGTGTTCAAAGTGTGTAAATTGGTTGTTTGATTTTAAAGGGGTTTGTTAGCCTATGTGAGGGTTTTTTAAAAATATTTTACGGGTTTAAATTTCTTTGAAGGTGTTTTAAGTGTATTTTAAGTTCCCAAGTGGCATTAAAGAGTTCGTTTTAATAAAAATGTACTCAAGAGTGTATTGGGAAAATATTTTAAATTTAATGTGAGCTGGCTGGGAATTTTAATAATGTTTTTGGAAAAAGGACCATTTAAAAAATAATGAAATGTTACTTTTCATAAATGTGTGTGAAGCCATCTTTGATCCCTATTTGTTTATTGGTATTGCTATTGCATATTTTCATCATGTGTGGGGATGTTTTATATTAATTAATATTTATATACTTCTTTTTCTTTGATGTTAATGGGTATGTTCCTTGGGTGGGTGTAGGAATTGAGGTATGATTTATTTCAAATGATTTAAATTTAATACATGTGATTGTTTATTGGTGATCCCATTCATTTGACATGTCATGGGAGTCCTAAGTAGAAAATTTGTTACCAATATGAGATAAATCCATCCTTTAAAGTAGTGGGTTTTCTAGTGAATTTTTCCAAGTTAAACTATGTCAGTTAGACTGAGATGGAAGCAGATAGAAACATTTAATATAGACAGTTTTAGTGAAGGTTTCCCAATGCCATTTATTCTTAGATAGTGTGATAGAGATACTAGTGATGCGTTCAAGGTTTAGTAGTGTCAACCTATGTTCCTTGCCTCCTATTTTGGTATTATTACTAAACCCTTAGGATGATTCCCATAACACTAGTATAATACATTAGATTTTTTAGGGAAGTTTATTTACATTGAGAGATCCCCTATTTATTTTATGATTTATTTACAACTATATATTTTTTATTTTTTTCTAATTATTAGGTTACATTGAAATGATGGTCCTTATTTTTGTGGTTTCCATCTTTCGTATATTGGGTATTTCTTCTCAAATGTTTTTTAAAGTTAACTAATTATGTTTTTTAAAGAAGTCAATCAATGGTATTGTTTTTAGTGTGATTTTATACTATTTTATCATGGGTTTGAAATGGGTGGTATTTAAATGATTAATTTTGTTCTCCAAAGAGATTTTGAGGTGTTGTTATAAGGTATAAAAGGTTTGTTCTAATAATATAGAGTGTGGGATTTTAAAAAATGGTTGTTTTTTTGTTGTTAGTTTTACCTAGAATTTTATTCTAAGATGTTTTAGAAAGGAATTAGTAAATTGAAATAATATATTTGTTTTTTTTAATGATAGTTGGAAATATATTCTTATTAGGTAGTTTTAAAGTTGATATTTATAATGATGTAATGAAAAATAAGGGTTTATTTAGAAAAATGTGTTTTCCAGTTGAAATTTTTCATTTAATGTAAACAAAAAAAGAGGGAATGTTTTAACATTGATACGTTGTGGTTTATTTTATTTATATAATTTAATCTATTAAATTTCTATCTTTCCATTGTATTTAAAACTATGCTTTTTAGGATTAAAAATTAAAGTGGCTGTATAGATTCATTGGGTGAAAACTGACTAGTCTATTTAGATTACCAATATATTTTTTAACACCCTGTATTAATTCCGATTAACCTTTATTGTTCTAGTCTACTGAGGGATATTCTATGTCAGATGGTTATTATGGGTCATGTAATGGCTCCTTGGAGGTGGATGGGGTTTATTTTTAATGTGGATATTTATATTAGCTAATTGGGACTGTTTTAGTTTATTCTCTCTATTTTTTTACTTCTTCTTTCTTCATTTCATTATTTAGGAATTTAGTTGTATATTTTTACTCGATGATTATTTAGTGTACCATTTTTCATCATTTTAACTAACTTATTTTTAATATTTATATTTACTTTTATATTAGTCTACAATCCATCCCAAGGTATGTATTGTGATTCCCAAGCACAAATTTTCTAGCATGTGGAAAATGAAAACACTCGTTGGTCCTTTTGATAGGCTAGATAAAGTACTAGTTCAGATGGAATCCTAGGTTGTTTATTTTATAAAATCGTATCAGATCCTAGTCTCTCTAGGGATCTTACGTTTTAGATAAACTCTATTGTTTATTTCAAGTTGGTAGTTTGGGGATAAAGATTTCAGGAATCATGGGTGTGGGTTTGGGGAGAGTCTCATCGTCTATTTCTCTCCCTAATCATTGAGTTCCCATGGGTAGTCAATATTTTTTCTTGATATCTAGATTCCCATTAAATAAAATTATTGGATTATGATTTGATACCTATAGTGATGATGTTTTGATCCTAATTTGAATAAAATTAGTTTCTTGATGGATTTATTTTATGGTTTAGGAAAGACACATAGATGGGAATACAGGTGTGGGGTCAAAATGTTTGGCTTTAAAAACTATTAAACACCCAACCACATAACACTAGTAATGTTCTAGGGACTATTACATGAGTTTCATTCAATTTTAAATGATGTTTCCATGTAGGTAATGGTTCTATATCGTTTTTTGTTTAGATATTTAGTCCCCATGACACTTGGATTATTAGGTGTGTTTAGGGAAATGGGGAAATATTCAAGGCTGAAATTTTGATATTTTTCAATTTTTGGTTTGGATTTTGTTGAGTTATATATTATGAACTTATTGATGTGATTTCATTTGTGATTTGATATCATATTTTCAGGTGAAAAAACTGGATTTCATAATAAAAACATTATTCATTTAAAAAATCCTTATATCTTATTTGTAAAGTGGGATTTGGTTTTATGAAGTGTTATAAAATCGTTGGTTTAAATTTAAAATTTTGAATATGGTTTAAGGGTTAATTATTTTATACTCAAGTGAACAACATGTTTTGAAAGGTTGGTTTCTTATTTTATGTGACGTATAAGATTACTAATATTATATTTTAGGGCTTGTTTGGGATTTTGAGCCTTTGTGAGTATTTTAAAAGTGGATGGTTTAAAAAATTGAATGTTTTGAAATTTAAAAAAGAGTTTGTTTTTTGAAGAGGCTTTAGAAGATGTTTCTTATGTTGTAACATTATTCTTCAGAAAGGGACCTTTATTTTTGGACTCTTGGTGAAGGGTCCATGTTTCTAAAAATAGATATTTTTAATAGTGTGATTATTATTTTAAAAAATCACTTCACTGTATTTGTTCCTTGTTTTATTTTGATAATATTTGATGTGATTGTGGGGTCATGACTATGTAAGGGATTATGCCTCATGATTTTTATCATAATCCTCTCAAAATGGTCTAGAGTAATGGCTGATTTTTTTTCATTAAGGTGGTTTTTCACTTTTTAGTTTCAAATCTACTTAGGAAGTGAACGGTGTGGAATGTGTTTTTCTCTATTCTTAGAGGTGTCCATTGTGTTTACCAAAAGTGAAATTTTCTTGTGGATCTTTTAGGGGCACTATAGGTTGAGTAGTTTACACCTGTTAACCTTGGAATGATAGTTGGATTGATGAGGATCTGTTTTCTTAGATATGTTTGAGGTTTATGAGATGGATATTAGTTAATGTATCTTTTGGATGATTTATGATTTATCATTTCGATGAGAATTTGTTTCGTGATTAATGCATGGATAGTTTGGAATATTTTTTTTGATGAGGAAATCCTTGTTCAATGTTTTTCTTTTGGTGCCTCCTCGGTTTCTATGTATAAGAAATGGTTTTCTTGAGATGTTCCTTACACATTACATGATGTGGTTTGTTTTTTTCCAATTCATGGTTCTTGGTTGTTTTATTAGATATATAGGAATGTTAAAGGGTAACTAGGGGTTTGTTAATGTTCTGGTTGAACTGTGGGTGCAACCAAGATATTTTATCCATCAAATCACTATGGGATTATATTATGTTGTTTTAGACCAAGGTTTCCTCATATAAATTGTACAACCATAGGGTTAGATATATTACATTTAAGGGAATCTAATGAATCCAGTTATTATGATCCTAGTGTAATAATGCTCCCCTTTTAGAAAAGTTATCCCCAATGGATTTAATCTATTCGTTGTGGTTTAAAGTGGTTGGAGGAGTTTTTTAACGAATTTTATAGACCTTTTTATAAAGTTGTTATTTGTTGATGCCCTCTAAATTTATATAAATGAATTTTTCTGTTGTTCTGAAATTTTAGATCGGTTCTAAATTATGGGGAGATCTATGATAGGTTTCCATTTCTCTAAATATTCTCTTTGATTGGTGGTAGATAAGTTTAATTGTGAGTATGTTCGATGATGTATCAGGGTTCATCCAGATCATTGAGGACTTGTATTCTGTCTTTAGTGTTTATTTTAAAATTATTCATTGTTTTTCCTCTACTTGGAAATGACACGTTTTGGCATAAAACATTGTTTGAATGGGATAATTGTGACACATTCCATATCACTGTTGTGTTTATTTTAAATTATTTTTTATGAATTACGGGATTTTTATGTTTATGATAAGTTTCAACATGAAACAAAAAAAGTATGGAGTTTTTTATTTTATGCAATGTTTTAATGCATGGTTTTGGGTAAACCATGTGGTTATCCTAACATTGTGGAAATTTCATTTCATTTTTTTCTACACATGGTTTGTTCTCCTGGGTAGCACATTATTGAGTCTGAACCGTTTGGATCCAATATAAAAAAATTTGAGGACATATGGTGTGTATGGGTAAGGGTGAAAACATGGGAATGATTAGGTAAATTGTGTGACAAGTGTGGGAGGGTTCTCTACAAGTTGACAATTTTATTTATAATTATTGGAACATGGTCTGTGATACAGTCATGTGCATAAGGACTTTCTATTATTTAATGCATTTTGAAAATGGTTATTTTGGAAAAAAAATTATGATCTATAACAGAAATATGTTTGTATATGTAGAATATTTTCCCCAACAGAAGGGAGTCGAATATTTTTCCAAACATAGAAATTCAGCTAAAAACGGTAGCCTTTGGACTATTTTTTCATGGTTCACAGTTACTAATAAATCAAGAAAATCGTGAAGCTCAATCAGACTAACCGTGAAGCCTTGAAACCATGGTCCAGAGTTGAGCCACATGATCTGTGAATGGTTATCAAAATAGTGTGGAACCTTCGGGAAACCATACAGGGCATGTAATTTTGGAGGACGAGGCTTACCGCCATGTCTCCATAGGATTATCAAGGTTATGCATACCATCCCTAGTACATGTTATCCTCTCCATTAGTTGAAAAAACCTAAAACACAATTCACACATGGTTTAACTAACAATTCTCTTTAACGATGTGATAGTCAACAAGCCACCACCTACTTCCTATCTAACTCTCCTACCCATCCTTTGACCTGGGATTTAGACCACTAAACACCTTTCGACAATGGGAGATGGCCAATTAAAGGATGGGAGAATATTTTGGAGAATTAATCGTCATTAGGAGGGAACATCATGGAAGATGAGTATCATGAAACCCATTCTAGGAAATTTTATTTTAATTTTCTCTTATGATTGTTTGACTTTCATCATTTTTGTATTAGTTATAATGAATAGCTCTGGTATCAAGAGTTTTCTTGTAATCATTTATTCAATGTTTAACTAATTACTGGGTGTTTTAGGGATGTGGCTAATATGGGTACATTATTGAATAATTTTCTTATTGTCTTCATGTTATTCAACTTAATCTCATAATTTCCCCAAACCCTTATTTCTTAATATCACTCGAAACACTATATCAGTCCTACAGTAGAGAATATAGAGAATTATAATAAGATTACTGTAATAAACCCATGATCATTGGGAACACTTTTCATTTCCAAAGGGTATATTTTAATAAAGTTAATAGAAATCAATTTCCAAACCAATAAATTGATTAATACTAATTCAATCTAAACTCAATAGTCCAAGGGAGTTCCATAAAATTTGAAACCTAGGGATGTGATTTATTATTGAAAACACAACACAATAATCAAATAGATTCTTAATGACCTTCAACAAAACCAAAAACCCTAAAAACATTCTCCAATTAATCATTAAAAACAATTTTTATGCGTTGTTTTTTTAAGTGGTCCACTAAGAGATTTAAAGAATTAATTACTCAGTCATTCAAAAACCACAAAACTTTTATTTTAAATTCATAAACCATCACTTAAATTAACTATAATTCAATAAAATTAAAACCATAACTCTAACCTGGGATTGATCCCATACGTACGCTATACAAGTAGTAGGAGTGGGTAATTTAATTTGGGTATCTGAAATTAACACTTTGGTGAGATTGATACCAAATAATGTCACTATTGTTGGGGAACTTTGTTAGAGGTGTTTTTTTAATATGAGTTTGTCTTAATGAAGATAATATAATTATTATAAATTCCAAAAAATATATTCTTGACTAAATTTCAATTTTCATTTATTTTTAGTTTTTCATTTTCTATGCGGTGTGTTTTTTGGTGTTGTGCATGAGTGTAAGTGTATGATCTGCCGCATTACTCGCTCCAAATGTGCCCAATAAACTGAACCACTTCGGTTTGGTATGGAAATTGAAAAAACATTATCAAGGAGATATTAGGAACTTATGGGATTACAAAACTATAATTCTCCCATAAAAAAATAGGAAGAGGAAGAACCAGCTGCTTTCTATGAATTTAGAAAACCATTTTCACACAATAGAAATTAGAACAAACAGCTTTCCCTTAATAGTGAGCTAAAGAAACACCCACGGAATAAATTTATAGAGTTTTTTACAAGGAATCATTAATTGAAATTGGATCAATTTGTGATGGGATATGGATAGTAGCAACCCCAGCAGTATCTTCCACCAGAGAAGCTAACATACATGCCCTTGAAGAAGAGGCCATATTTTTCTCAGGGGAAGCAGTTTATGCCTCCCCCACCCTGAGAACAAATGATTCTTCTCCATACCCATATAGAGTATGAGATACCATAAATTCATGGGGATGATAGGGGCATTATTAGGCCAATAGTGCAAGCCCATCATTTCATGATTAAGCTATATATCGTCACTTTTATTCAAAATATGGTGAAGTTTGGGGGTTTACCGAGTGAAGACCTCAATGATCATCTCTCAAATTTTCTTGAAATATGTGGAACGTTATTTTATCATGGAGTTTCATAGGATTCCATTAATATAATCTTGTTTCCCTTCATCTTAATGGATAAATAATGAATAGATTAAAGGATTTCCTTAGTGATTCATCCTCAAATGAGAAAAATTGGCCCTAGGATTCTTCTTCACGTATTTTTTTCCATCCAAAATAATGATGTTGCAGAATGAAATGCATAATTTTCAATAGCATGATTCGAATTCATTATATGACTCTTAGTAGTTCTTTATGGTAATTTTGAGTAAATTTCAACATCATGGACATTCTTTATGGAGTAAATTCCAAACTTTTTAAGGAGGTATCACCAAGAACACTAAATTAGTAGTGGATGCAGCTACTGGAGGAATGGTCATGATAAAATATCCTGATGAATCTTTTTTTCTTCAAGAACACTTGTCAATAAATTACTTTCACTGGAATTATGAGCGGGGAACTCTGAAGAGGGTATGTATAGTATCGGTGCCACTATAATTCTCATCACCCAAATTGATGTCATGTCAAAGAAAATTGATTTTTTCAATCTGAAAATGACATCAAAAGTTCAATCTATTAATATTCCAATATGAAACAAATGTGGTGACAACCAGGTCATTGATGAATTTCTGGTGTCATGTTTCAGCCCATCAATAAGTTAGGTAAATTATGTTTCTTAGAACCATGGTCCAAATATATACCCTCAATACTAGAATCCATCTTGGTAAGAAAATGTGAACATAGGATTGGGATGAAAACAATAGAATCCTCATCCATGACCCAAGAGGATACTCGATTATGGTCAATAGCCATATCAAAATCCATATCCTAGACAACAACAATGAAATCAGTATCATTATGAATCCTATCAGTATAAAGGGTATGAATCCCTCACCCGATGCACCCACTGAGACAACCACAACCACATCAATCTATAAAAAATAACCTCAGGAGGAGAAACCATAAAATTTTAAAGAGAAGTTGTATATATTCATTAAAAAAGATAAGACAAAACTTCAAAGTCAATAGGAATACATTTGAAGTATTGAGAATCAGATTGGAAAGATTTACAATCATATATCTTCAAGGAAACTAGAGACACTAGTGAGAAACATCGAGAAGAACCCAAGGCAGCGGGATAATTATTTCATCTTAAGGATATGGAATGAACTCCCTTAGCAAGTAACAATAATACAAGGTGAATCTAGGAATACAAGATAAATTTTCACCATTTTTGTATACAAGTTCCAAAGTAGTGGAGACACCCTAATCATAAGGATTTCAAAAATAGAAGGATGATTCATGTTGCAAAGGAGGACATGTGGTCAAATCCTACAAACCCACAATCCTATTTCCAAAATGCATGAAAAAAATAAAAATGGACCAGTAATTTGGAAAATTTATGGAGGTATTTAGGAAACAACACATTAACATTCTCTTCATAGAGTCATTGACTTAAATGCCTACATATACTATGTTCATGAAGTAAATCCTCTCAAACAAAAGGAGGATATAGGATTTGGGCACTATTCTTCTCAATATGGAATGCTCAATAGTGGTTCAACACTCTATTCCTCTAAATAACCAAGATCATGGATGTTTTACTAACCCACACACAATTGGTTTTTGTGAGTTTGGAAAATCTCTTTGTGGCCTAGGGTCTAGGGTTAATTTGATTCCCTTGGGAGTTTTTAAAAATCTGGGGATCAATGATCTCAAACTGGCCCATATGGTATTGAGGATGCCTGATTAATCTATTAAATATACAAAGGGTCTACATGATGGTGTTCTAGTCAAAGTATGGAAGTTGATTCTTATGGATTATTTTATCATACTTGATTTGGTGGAAGGTGCAGAAGCACAACCAATTTTGGGAAGACCATTTCTAGCTATGGGAAAAGTATTGATTGATATCCACCAAGGTGAATTGATTTTCAGAGTTGGTGATCAATGTGCATCTTCGAATTTTCTAAAAACTGTCAAGAAAGAATAATTGATGGAGAATGGGGGTTTTTGTTCATTAAATATAGTTGAAGATTATTTTGAATACATATAGGGTGATATGGGATGTTTCTCTACCTTAAATGAACTGAATTTCACGGACATCTAGCTAGAGTATGTACCAAAATAACTAAAATTCATTTTAGGCCAGGGTAGTGATTATTGGAAATGAATTGTAGTTCTATATATTTTAGATAAGTTTTAGGTATAACTAATAGTTCCATCGATTCTTAAAACCACACACCTTGAATTGAAACCTCGCCCATCCCCTTAAAAATATGGGTACTTGGGTTATAAGAACACACTTATGGTAATTCTCAATGTATCACTCACACTAGATCAAGAGAATTCACTTTTTAATGTTCTAAGAATAAGAAAACAAGATATTGGATGGATTTTTTCTGAACTTAAGGGAATCAGTCCAACAATCTACACACACAAGGAGCTGCTTGAGGAAGGATCCAAGCCCTCTCGGTAACCAAAGTGGTGGTCAAAACCCTAGTGAAAGGATGTTGTGAATAAATAATGGATCAATATTTTGAATGCCGATATTAAATTATTGATTTCTGATAGCTCAGGGGTTAGTTCATTGAAATTAGTTCACAAAATGGGTGGTATCACCATTATTTGCAAGGAAGAGAATGATTTTATCTTGAAAAAAATAGTTGTGGGATGGAGGGTGTTGTGGACTACCAAAAACTCAACAATGATACATGGAAGTATCACTTCCCGCGTCCCTACATAGATAAAATGTTGTAATTAGTTGTTGGGAATTAATTCTATTTCTTTTTTGATGGTTACTTAGGGTAAAACCATATTTTTATTTCCCCTAAATATCTTGAGAAAATCACCTCCATGTGACCATATGGGACCTTTTCATATCTTTTTATGTCTTTCATCATGTGTAACACTCTTTCCACCTTCCAACGGTGCATGTTGGATATCTTCCATGGCATGGTGGATTAGATTTTGGAAGTTTTCATGGATGATTTCTCAATCTATGGAAATTCATTCAACACATGTTTAAAAAATTTTGAATTAGTCTTAGAGCGGTGAGAGCACACCAATCTTGTCTTGAATTGGGAGAAATGTAATTTTTTATGAGGAACGACATTGTATTAAGACACTAGATCCCCATGAAAGGAATCCAAGTAGAGCCCTCAATAATTGAAGTGATATCCTAATTACCCATTCCATCTTTTGTCTGATAAATATGGGTCTTTCTTGGGAATGAAGTATTTTATAGATGGTTTGTTCATTATTTCTCAAAGATATCCTAACTAATGATGAATATCCATTCAAAGGATGCAATCATTGAATTTGATGAAACATGAATTTTAGCCTTTCAACTCTCAAAGCAGAGTCTTGTTGAAGCTTTTATTCTGATTTCTGCAACTTGGGATGATCCATTTGAAATTATGGGTGATGAAAGTGACTATTATATTGGATAAGACCATAAACACTAGCTATATCACAACTTTTCGCATATCTACTATGCAAGATGAGCCTTAAATGAATCCCAAAAAACAACACTACCACTGATAAGTAGATTCTAATAGTGTTTTTTTCATTCAAAAAATTATGATCATATCAAGTGCTATCACAATTCTATATTTATAGTAACTATGTAGCACTCAAATATTTATTGAAAAAGAAGGATGAAACGACACAGCTCATTCATTTGGTAAACCTCCTACAATAGTTTGACATAGTGATTCATGACAAGAAAGGGAGTGAAAAATTAGTTATTGATCATCTATCCTATTTGGAATTACCCCATTAGGAAAAAGAAGATGAAAAATAAGTCAATGAAGACATTACAGATGAGCAGATTATTTAAATTGATGCCACACCTTTCTTAGGGGTTTCTGATATTTCTAATTATTTGGTTACGGGAGGGCTCCACCATGATCTCATGGTCCATAATGGAAGTTATTTCAATAATTGGTAATGAAATATTTTTGGGAATACCCACTACTCAACCACTCATGAGGAGATGTGATAATTCTATGTTATATCCTTGAGGATTAAGTTAATGTTATTCTAGTGTTTCCTCACTCATCCCTGGCTGGGAGACATAATGGGTCGGACTTTATAATAGCAAAAATTATAAAATCTGGATTTTTCTCGCTATCCATGTATAAAGATACTAAGAACTTTGTGGAATACTCTGATAAATTCTAGTGGACTTGTAACATTGGCCGCAGATCTGAAATGCCTCAACACCACATCCTAGATGTTGAGGTCTTTGACTTATGGGGTATTAACATCAGGAGACTATTTTCCCCATAATATGGGAATACATACATTCTAGTATGTATTGATTGTGTATCTAAATGGGCTGAAACTATTGCCATAGCACAAAACATGGAAATGGTAGTTGTGTCCTTTTTAAAGAAGAAACGTCTCTGCAGGTTGGGTGTTCACCAAGTTATAATTATTTATATGGTAACACATTTTGATAATCCTTTAATTAGGAATGTTCTTATTAATTATTGGGTGAAATACAACACAGGGACACCTTACCATCCATAATATAGTGTTCAATTTAAAGTCTACAATTTCAAACATAAATAAATACTAGAAAAGACTATGGGGTCTCATGAAAAGATTGGTACTGGAAGCTCAACATTGCCATATTGGCATACATGACCACTTTCAAGACACTATTGGGAATGTGCCACTTTTTTTGGTCTATAACAGACCATTTCCCCAAACTGTGGATCATGACCATAAAGCATACTGGGTTTTGAAACCCATGAAGTGAATTTCAGATACCCAACACATTTCTCCCATTAATAGTTAAAGACTAGTTTTTTCTCATTTCTCAGTTTTGGAGTGAAACACAAAGGGATTTGAAGAAACAATTACACAATCATTCATTAATAAAAAAGAATCACTTTTAAATTCATGAACCTACACTTAAATTAACTATAATTTAATAAACTAAGCACCTTAACTCTCACTGTGGATCAATACCATACTTACACTATACTAGTTGTAAGAGTGGGTAATTCAATTTGGGCCTCCAAAATTAACTCATCATCCAGAATGAAACTAGTTTGTGAAACCATGTTTAATCCCTAGATGGACCTCTGAACTATGGGTTTACCTAGGTAGTGGATCCTTCATAGTCGATATATGGTTTTGAAAACCATGTATATAAACAATGTGGCCTTCCTAGATTAGTTAATTTTTTTTCTTTTTACCCTATGTGATTTTAACACTCATATTCTCCTCCACCTCAATTAAATGGACCAGGTTCACCTATAAGGGTGTTTCTCCCTTCTTCCATTGAAACTTGATTGATTTATACGTTTTTTAGTGGGTTTCTTCTTGGTAAGTCACTATAGACCCATTCTTATATGCTATTACTCCATTTCCATTGATATATCTTTATCTCATAAATCATAAAAGTCATTTGTGATGATTTTAGGGTAGGATTTTGATCTAATCCTGGGTCATTGTTTCTATAGATGTTTTATGGAGCACTTATTAGATTCATTGGGTGTTCTCCTTTGAAGGTGAGGTCTTCTAACTCGGTTTTCATTGATGCAAGGTAGGTGTTTCTTTTTGGTGGACTTATATTACATTCCATTGAATATTTGTGGGTTTTAAATTTTTTTTATTGAAATTATTTATTATATATAATTATTATGAGGGAAAAATTGATTTCAAGGGGATTTTACTCTTGTCATGGACTAGGATTTCATTCTAAATGTCTTTATAAATTCCCAAGTGGATTTCTCAATGCTTGTGAGTGTTATTTAAAATGGTTTTTGATGTATTATTGAATTATTAAATGGTAATTTTGTATCTAATGAGTATTGAACAAAGTAGTTTAGGAACTTTAAAGCTTTCAAAGTTTTTAAATGGGTAGTTTTATTTTAAATGCGTATGTAAACCCATGTGAATGGTACTGGAAAACATTTTAAAGCTTTGAATGATTTCAAAATTTGTTTTATGGGAGATCTGATTTCTCGAGTGGTTTTCAAGAAATATTTTATTAAAATTATTATCAATAGTGGATTGAGATGGGATTTTAAAATATTGTGAGTTGGCTTGTATTTATAAGAATATTTTAGAAAAAAGGATCATTTTTCATTTATGAAAAGTGAGTTTTTTTTAAAGCCTGTGAGATCCTATTTGAGATCCTTATGGTTATATACATACCCAAAGTGGCTTGTGATCCCATGAGGGGATATTTTATGTTAATTAATCTTCATATATTTATTATGCTAAGATGAGTATGGGTTGTTTATTATAACGTTGTATGAAGTGAAATGTAAATTATTTTAGATATTTTATGTCTGATACATGTGATGGTTTGTTTGTGCTCGCCTCAATTTTACTTATCAAGGGTGTCTTGGGAATACAGTAGGTGGAATGTATGATAATGATCTAAAGTAAATATTAGTGGTATTAATATGGAGTTTTATCTGAAAAGACCTCACTAGTTAAACCGAGAGGTAAGAAGGTCATATAAGATTGAAACATTTTTGTAGCATTTAGTAGTGAAGGATCTCCTAGGAAATTTATTTCAAGATAGTTTGATGGAACTTTAGGGGATTCAGATCGGTTCATTGGTGTCGAACTATGACCCTTATCTCAAGTTTAGATCTTTATTACTAAAGACTTATGATGATTTTTATGATACATATATCCCACACATGATCAATTAGGGGATTTTATTAACTTTTTTATCCCATGATTATTATATTATTTCGCATTATGTATATATAATTTTTGTTATCCTTGTCTTGTTTCATAGACATCATTGTTCTTGTTTGTGAATTTTTATTTCTTTATTTTATTTTGGATTTCTTTTATAATGTTTTGGAATGAAATTTTTGAAATATTTTAAAATAAGGAAAGTGAACGTATGGTTTTAGTGATCTTTGAAACTATTTAATAATTTATTTGAAAGGTGTGACCATTAAATGTGAAAACAATTACCAAAGTGGTTTTGGAGTGTTTTGAAAAGAAGGTGGAAAAGGCTTGTTTTAAAAAATGGATGTGTGGGATTTTAAAACACGGTTTTAGGTCATAGTTCATTGTTTTACCTATAAGTTTATTTTAAAATATTTTTTTAGAAACCATTTTGTAATTAAAATATTTATTTACATTTTTGAAAGTGTTATTGAAAATAGATTTTTATCATATGGTTTTAATGTGGGATTTAAATAGGTATTTTGAAAATAAGGATTCGACTGAGAAAAAGTGTATTATAATTTATTGTTCTCATATAAAAGAAACAAAAAAGTTAAAATTTTAACAAGACTATGATGTGTTGTTTGTTTTGTTATGTTCATGAATATGGTTAATTTATATCATTCCAGTAAACATAAAACTATCAATTTTAGGTTGTAATATGAAAGTGACTGCAATGATTCCTAGGGTGGATAACTATTAGGCTATTTAGCTAGCACATATATTTTATTGTTCTCTAGTTCTATTCAAATTGGCCTTTATTTATTTAGTCTATCAAAGGAGATGGAATTTTGGATGGTGATCATAGGTCACAAAGAGGCTCATTGGATCTGGTTGGGGTTTCTTCTGGTTCAAGAGGTTAAATTAGCTACTTAGGACAATTATATTTTAAAACCTCTATTTATTTTTATCTTCTACTACCATTTCTCTACTTTTTAATTCATTTGTATCTTTTATAAGGATGATTATTTATTGTTTCATGTTTGGTTTGTTTATATTTTATTCCTATTTATTTGTATTGTTCTTTAAGTGAAAAATAATTCCCAAGGTACATTATTTGGTTCATAAAAACCTTTTTCCATATTGTGGTGATTAAGAATGCCATTGATTCCTTTTGGATGGCTGGGTTAGATTTTGATATAGATGTAATCCAATGAAGATTCATTATAGGATCCCACCCAAAATTAGAATGAATACATTGTGTCACCATCCTTCCATACCTTATTACTTCTTCTGTTGTCTATATTGGACCGACTTGATTTCTTATTCCATTTTCATGGATTTAATGATGATGTTATCATCCATTTTATAATTCCATCAAAATCTCCTTACATTAACCAAAGTTGAAAAATATTTTCTTGAACATTCAATTAATGTCATGCCATTAATAATACACTTGATAACAGCTAACTCACTAAAAATACAAACTATTATAGTTTTCATCATGTAAAAAAGTATGTTATCAATGGTATACATTATTAATAATCTAAAGTTGAGAAAAAAACTCACATTATCATATATAGGACCATCCAATTACAATAAAGACATGTTCTTGTCTAATTGGCATGTTAGTCCCCATGATCTTCCATACATAAGATCACTAAGTGTTAGATTCGTGAAAAGAAGTATCAATGATTATGAATCCCTAGAACCATATAGCCAAACAAAATCACTATCATATTATAATAGTGTATCAAGACTATAATACATGAGTTTACGATCACTATTATAGTATCATCATTTTCTGCTAAATCTATGCTTCGGCCCGATTGGCCACTGGGCCTTAGGTGCAGCTCCCAATATGCCAAAGGCTATAAACATGAAGAGATGATCTGATTTGGTGATAGTGGCAAGACTATACCCTTATGAAAAGATAATAATAATGGTCCTTATATATATAACACATCATAAGAAGGACCACAACCTAGTGGAAAAAATTTAATAATAATAATTATTGAAGAGTATATAAAAATAATTATAATTATATGCCAAGAAAGAGATAATACCATAGGTAGATGAATAAAAATTCCATAACAAGTCATTCCAGAACTATCAAATCATTGCTGACTATGTTGGGATATCTAATTATATATATATATATATAACCTAAAAACAGATCTAGTTCTAGGCAGAGGAACCACCTGGTCCACTACCATCAATTCCATACAAAAGTAAGTTATCCCTGATCACTAAACACCAGCTCTCGAGCCTGATCATTACTTGATCTCAAAATAATAATGTCTACACACATCCTGAGGTCCCTATGTGTGGTGTTGGTATAAACTAATTAGTCCATGCCCAATATTTACCTATCATATATCCATAATTATACTATGTATTCATCTGTAAATAAATAGTATCATCTAACAAAAAAAGAATAAAAATAACCCACTCCACCTATTCTCAATAGTCATAAGTGAAATATTTCACATACTTCATCCAACATAGGTATATCTCACAACACATAGCCCAAAATATATATTTTCATACAGAAAATGTCTATAAAGATATATTTATAGTGGTGAGGACATGTTTCTTAGTTCCTAGTAGCCCCTAAAGAATATCATAGATGGATTTTCCACAGCCTCCATTTATAAATGTATCATTGGAACCTCATGAAAACAGAAACCTCACATTCCATCAATCAACTAACCAACATCCCAAGAGAACACATATAAATATGTCCTAAGACCCTTGTACCTCTATTCAATTAACCGTTATCTTAAAAGCATGATATCCCAAGGCATGAAGATGTCCATACTCCAACATATAATAAACCACCATTATCTCAATAGCCCAATGTCCAAAGGAACAGTGATATACATCCTTCACTTAATCCTGACCCAGAAACCTCAATATAAAAGTGACCCTCGTACCCTAATTGATGGTCTCGACACCATCTCTTCATTATCCAACACCATCCAACATGGATTTAAATGGTTATAACCCCCACCACAACAGATGGTCAACACCATCCCCTAATCTATAGTAACTGCAGAGGTCTCTACTAATAATGACTTGGTAGGACCACCTCAACTGAGTATTATTTGTGTTCACATGACTCCACTAGCATGTCTCCCAATAATGGTGAGTGGAAATCACCAAAAAATACCTAAATCACATCATCCACAACCTCATTCCGCATGTGGAAACATCCCCAAATCTTGATGGTCAACACCATCTCAAGTCCTCTTAGCCATACCCTCAACATAAAAATCTCATCACCTTAAATATTAACAACCATGTTTCCTCAACCTAGTGATCCACATCCCCCATATTCCTTAGTCAATTCCCATTGTGTTCCCATGAAACAAAAGAATTCATATTGTATTTAATAAATTAAATTTAATCAAATTTCCTAACCTACATTGTTCTCCAAAATCCCCTCCCCCAGCTTAGTATATATAAAGTAGACTAGGGAATTCTCAATAGAATCCATTAAAATTAGTTAATCAATTTTAGCGAAGGAATAAATTAATTAACAACATCTCTCAGACTACACATTGTCCATATTTAAGAACTCACCCCACATCACTAGTAAAATTATAGAGAAATCTATTAGTCGTACCTTATACTCATAGGAGATCGTCCATAAAATATCATCCTCTAACTTGAGCTAAAATGAGAGAAATCGGAATTTTAGACAAATAAACTAAAAAAATATCTCACATGGATTTATCATTCCATATGGAGAGAAAAATAAGAAAATGAATAAAGTGGATTGAAGTACTTACTTCTATGCTTCAAATGCACCTAGAAAATCATGAATCAAATATCGAATGAAGAAAGAGTCTTGAAGATTAAAAAGAGTGAAGGGAGATATCCATATATGCTTGAGGAGAATTTCATGTGTTGGATAAGATAAAATATGATAAGTATTCATAAGGATTATTGTCGGGAAATAGTCATATCACAGTTTTTAAATAGTCATATGATTATGTATCACGGTTTGACTAACTATGCAACAACCATGCACACTCACAATACAAATGGTCACTCCTTTAAAATAGATCGCACAACTTGGCTAGACCCTGCAGAAAGTATGAGAAAAAAATACCTAAGTGGCACTGAGTGTGTGGTATAAGCTTCACGGTTTCATAAACCACGTACCAACCATGGGAACACTCTAAAAAACCTTCAGACACCCCCACATAGACTCTTCCTAGGTCCACATGGTTAAATCTAACCATGTTCACCTATCTACACCATTTGAAAAATGGGTTTCTTGGATTAGTGCTCCTGAAACTCATTCAAACTCTAGATGAACATGTTTATCCTTAAAACCATCTAAAAAACAATTTCTTGAAGAAAAAGACCATCAAAATGAGATTCCAATTTCCAATGATGTTTAGTCTGACCACCAAACCTATGAAATATTCTGAAAGGATTGGAATTTTGACCCACTAAAAAATTGGGGTCATTATAATCTACCCACATTAAGATAACTAATCCTTGAGGTATAAGTTCCTATGCTGAGATGGAACCAAACATACACATCTCATAAACATCAACCATATCTATCCTATTTATTAATCAAAGGATAATTCCCCTTTGTGGATCTACCTACATTATAAATTACCTTCCTAGTTATTTCACCATCAAAAATCAAATATCTAATGGTTCTACCAACCATCCTAGAGTATACATGTCATCCCATGACCTACTATAATTCCTTCACCTCATCATCTGCTCAAATATGACTATGTAAAACCCGACTCCCATCCAGTCCTACATCTAATCAGATAATCATTATTACATATGTCATACAAGACACCCATGAGTCATGAATCTCATCAGATTCCAATAAGTCCATCATTTCAACAGATACTCAAAAATATTCCCACCTCATATATATATATATATACACATTACCATAATATTCATGATGCCTATGAAACTCATATATATCATGCGTCATGCTGATTCCCATATACTAACCAATACGTGGTTAGTCAAAATAGAGTAGTCGCACCTCAGGCACCACAACTGGCCATGAAAAAACAAATGGTCACACCATAATCAATATATTCCTCTAAACATTG
The DNA here is from genome assembly GCA_963277665.1 of Viscum album. Lineage (NCBI taxonomy): Eukaryota > Viridiplantae > Streptophyta > Magnoliopsida > Santalales > Viscaceae > Viscum > Viscum album. The sequence goes on along the minus strand of OY728139.1, from coordinate 678,280,947 downwards.
TCAACTCATAAACCTTCTCTAAACCTAGTAGATCAAAAATATGAACTTGGACTAAATCCTGACTACCTGTGGTCTGTATTCTCTATAGAGATATTCTATCGATCGGTCATTGACTGCACTACTGGGTTTTGCTCTCTTATCCAAGTCCTATGCATGCAGTCAAATCTCACTTATTGTCTTCCATAACTACTCATGGTCCCACCTCAGATCCAGGAGTATAACCCAATACAAGGATCCCAACTATCCAAGAAGGCTTCCTAAAGAACCTCTCTAAATACCCCATATTACCACATGTGTGAAACTACTTTAGATCCATCTCAGACCAAGTATGGACATTCCCTAACTTCTCACATTAGAATAACAACATTATAAAACCAATCCTTAGTGGCCAACCCATATCTTTGGCCTGAATTCCCTTCTAAAACGCCTCACAATATCTCTTATAGCTTATGAAATCATCACCACTAAAGTCGCGTAATACCATCACTGAGATCAAATATTACCATTCCATGAGGATTCAATCAACTCTCAGGGCCTGAGGCGACACCTCTAAGAATTAGGTTAACATGAAGATGTTTAAATTCACCCTAATGGTGTGTCGTAAACCATCCATGAAATACCACACTCTATAAATTTCATATCTCATCATAAAAGGTGAAAATCACGATAGTTTTATGATGTTAGCTATATAATCCATAACCTATGTATCTCCCTCATGTATGTTCATGAACTCTCACACTCTATCCACTCTTAGTGCCTCTTGGAAAAAGTACTCAGAGAACTTGATCCTGAAATCCTTTTAAGCTAGTCCCTCGCATCTAATAACCTTCACCTATACATCCCACCTGCTCTTTAAGAGTCCTACAAGAAAATAAGACACCAGATTCATCTTCAAAGCCATGAGTGTCTCAAGATACTCGAATATCGTCTACACCAACTCGATCCAGTTATCCACTACCTTTTTCCCACCCTCGCCCTAAAATAATAGTGGGTGATGAGGATAGAACTCATGTTTTAAATTATTCCTGGATAGCTTAACTCCATAAACAACCCAATAAATACCCTATATGACTCGCAGAAAGATCATCCAAAGATACTTGTCTATATATAAAACAAAAGATACCATCTTTTATGAATTCCCCTTCTGTACGAGAGCCTTTACACGTGGATAATAATAAACCCAACACTATGGGGCCTCATATTGTGCATTCTCTAGAGGCACCAGGTATCTTCCTTCATGATGCTCAACAAGATGATTTCTAGGTGAAACCACAATAAATTCAAAACAACAGGGTCAAAATACATAACATTCATCAAATATATATCACATATAAAGAAATATATAAAAAGAATCACATATCACCACTATTACACTCCCCTACCACACACATGTCACATGAAACCCATATTCATGTCCTATTTCCAACCCATATCGGAGTCAAGCATCACATATCATAACAAATATCATAAACCTAGGGTAGTTGAGTTGAATGAAACCAAAAGGATAAGAATAAAAACATTATTTAGAATTTTATTGACACATTAAGTAACTCAACCCATTAATTTATCCTTTCCTACCATTAACATATTTAGTCCCATAGATACTATAAGCACATAGTACCATATATTGATCTCATCAATAACCACATACTTGGGATGGATGAGTAAAATTCCAACAAAAAGTAAGAGTCGAAAAACACTATTTGACTTTTTAATGAAACTTTAAATTGTCCAACCCCTCTTAACTCATCCCAAGTTTCCAATGAAAATCACAGGTATAACACACATTATATAATCTTATGTATCGATCATTTTTTCCAAATAATCCTCCCTTTCCATACCTGGACAAAGATCCAAATATCATAATCTAATAGCATCACACGCAAGGGCAGCACTCGAGTTGGAAATCAATCAAATGTAAAATTGAAATGAATAACATCATTTTCCCACCCCTGGAAACATGGTTAATCCCCCATGAATAGGGATGCAGGCACCCAATAAAGAGCACATTACCCAGTTTAGACTACATCTTAATATCTAGTCTACCATAACACAAATAGTATTAGCAAATGGAAAAGAAAAAACCTCTCATAAAATTTGTATGGATTTAACCATTTTCCAATTAATCTATTCTTTGGGTAGATTTTCCACTAGGCCTTAGAGATGCCTCCCCATATATCAAAGGCTTCCCACTACCTAAGTGGGTTTGATTAGGTCATATTGGGGATATTATACCCCCATGTGATGATAAAAATAATAACCCATATATATTAAATATTGAAGAAGAAGGAACATGAGATAATGAAAGAAATAGGATAATGATAATAGAAGCATATAGAATATCAACAGTAATAATTATCAAAGGAATTCATTATATCATTTGTATATGAATAAACACACCCAAACAAGTCATATAAGAAATAGACAAGAAGGGTTTCATGTGGCCGACCATTATATATATATATATATCCCAAAATTGGATCCATATTGGTGTAAAGTATCCACATGGTCCATTTCCATCCAACCCCTGAAAAAGAATCATATTAGCGATCACTAACATTTACCTCCTCAGACTAATCCTTACCAGATCTCAAAACACTAAAGTTTTCTTGAATCCTAAGGGGACCTTGTTGGGTGTGAATATGAACTCATTATGCCACCAAAAACAAGTTTCTATATTACATCCATAATTATATAGTGAATTCATAAGTAAAAATAGCAGGAACTCACACAAAAAAATAAAAATTACCCACTCCACTTATCTTGAACAGCCTCATGTGAGTATTTCACCTACTTTGTTCAATGATAGTATATCTTTGAACACCTTCCCCAAAATATATATCAGAATAAAACACATTTCTACAAAGAGATATTTGAAGTGTTGAGGACCCAAGTATTAGTTCCCATGTGTCCCCCAAATAATATAATAATTGGAGTTTCATCGAGCTCCTCCCAAAAATGTATCACAGGAACCTAATACCAACCAATATCTCATGTTCCACCAATCAAGTTAATGACATTACAACAACACAATGATCAATATGCACCAGGTCACTTCAACCTCCTTTCATTCCACCGTTGGATCAATAGCCCGACGTCTCATGGAACAACAATTTCCATCCTCCAATATATAATAAATCACTATCTTCTCAAGAGCCTGACATCCCGAGGTGTTTAAATATCTATCCACTATATAATCCCGACCCATAAGAATCAATATAATTATGAGGCTTATCCCCCAACCATTGGAATCAACAATATCTCACAATGGTCCATCACCATATAACATGGATTTCTATGGTGAGAAACACTTCCATAACTATTGTTGAACACCATCCCCTAAGTTATAATTTTTATGGATACATCCACCCTCAACGAGTGGTCAACGGAAACTCAAATGTGCACATGACTCCCATGGATAAGTTGGCCAATAATGGTGAGTGGAAATTAATAACAATAATAAAGACACATCATCTAGAACATCATTCCCTCTAAGACCATATTGCTAAATCTGGATGGTCATTTTCACCTCAACCTGATAACATCTCCGAGGAAAATCCCAATGACCATGTCACTACAACCTAGTGATCAACATCACCATAGTGGATCAGGCCATGGTCGTCACATTTCCATGGAAAAAAATAAGTCTAATCACATTAAATAAATTAAAATTAATCGACTTTCTAACATGCCCAGTTAGTCATAACTCATCATCAATCATAGCATATATAACGTAGACAAGGGAAAGTTCAATGACTTCACATAATATAAGTTAATCAATTTTCTAGAAAGCTATAATTAATTATATTTCTCTCTCTCATACCAAAAAACACAAATATTTAATAATGCATACTATAGAACCTGTGAAATTAAAGAGAAAGAAAAGAATCATCTACCTTAGACTCATAGGCACTCTCTCATTGAATAAAACCCTTTAAATCGAGCTGAAATGAAAGAAATCATAATTTTATAAAAACACTCTAAAATATGGAAAAATATATCACATGTATTTATAATATGTATGTAACGATTAATAATCGAAGGAAGAAATAGGATTGAAAATCCTATAGTGACACTTCCAACACACTCGACAGATCATGAATTGGAACTCAAATTAAGACAGATGCTCAAAACCCAAGAAGAGGTAATGGAGAGCTCCATGACTATTGGCAGAGATGGAAAAGCATGGGGGATGATAAAAAGGATAATTCTAAATAAGGATGGAGTGGGGAAAGAATTTATTTCCAAATTTTTAATTTGTCACATGGTAAGGTTGAACGGTTTGGATGACCATTTTCCAACCCTACACTCTCATTTTCCAAAGGGTCACCCCTTTAAAACACATCTCACGGTATAGTCGTACAATTTTTCCAGACCATGTGCCAACCATACGCACCTACTACCTTAGTGGAAATAAGTGTGTGGGTTTTGTTATGAAGTTTGAAAAACCATGTACATCCCATGAGCATCCTCTAAAAATACATACTACCACCTCGCATGATTTCTTTATAGGCATGTATGGTTAAATCTAATTGTGCACCCCTAACAACAACTTTTGAAAAATGGTTTTTTGGGACCTAAAACTCTTGAAACCCATTCAAATCCTGAAGTATCTTTTTGAGACATAATAACCTACCTAAAAACACCCAAGAGTGATAAAACCATAGGAATTAGGTACTAAATCCCAAGGAATGTTGTCTTATAACTAAAAATATGAAAAATTCAAAAATGTTGTGAATTTGACATAATAAAAAACTTATAACATTACATACAAGGATCATATTATAGCTAAGATCTATTATATCCATTTTATATGAAATTTCATACATGGATATGACCATATATAATATATGAATAAGTAATAATACTATCATGGTTAGAAAAATACATATATATATATATATATATAACTATCATGACATGGTAATAAAAAATTACAAGCCACAGTTGGGTTGAGGGAATGATCTCTCGCAACAAATTTGAGGTATGTAAATTATTTGTTATCATAATTTTTTATCATTCTTATCTCATTATATCGATTCATAATGAATTATTCATAAAACTTCATTGAATTTATAACTAAATTAATAAACATTAACTATAAAAACATGGATGTATTATCAGTGGTGCTTCGAAGGTGGTGTTATTATATCATAGTGAACTGGGGTCTTTTAGACCATGGTCATCACATGAAAAAATAAAATTTAGTAATAGTCATTTTTCATTTAGTAGTAGTTTATAAAAACATACACAAATTATTTTTTGGGGGGATTATTTCAAAGTAGTTGTATCGTGAAGGTTATGTTTTTTGAAATGGTTTGTTTATGTATTTTTGTTTTGTATTTAATTATTTATTTTCCAAAAAATATAATATTTTTTATGGATAATAACTAAAATTTTATTATTAATTATTCGAGATATTTTTTTAATCTATTTACTATTTATTATTTATTTATATTTATTTCAACATTTTTATAAAATATAAGGTAATTTCTCGAGAGGTCATTGATCATTACACTACACCCCCAACCATGTATAACATGCTAAATACTAACTAATCCACCTAATAAATTCACATGTAATAATATACCAATAAATGATACTTAACTTATTTGAAAAATAAAATTAAATATTTGATTATACTATAATTTTTTTGTGTACAATTATTAAAAATCACACACACACCAAACCCACAGGCCCTTATAAATGTTCTTAAATTAACCCCCAACCCTGAAGGTATGAGTGCCCAATATATGTAATTTATATATATATTATATAGACCTGATGACCCCTTGATTGTCTTTCATGCCCGAAATCCGTCCCCATAATACATTCCTGAAAAATTCTAACTTATTGTGGCCTGAAGGACCACATGTTTCATGGACCGTCAGCCTTATGAGATTCAGCCCATAAACACAGTAAATCCTAGCCTTAGGCCCCCTATTAACCCCCCACATTTATCATTTTAAGGAGCCTCATGTTTAATGGTAATTTTTTTCAATCACATGTCCACAATCATCACTATAAGGATATCACATTCCATGTTCCAGTGAACCCTTACCTAGCCTCATGTAGTATTGGGTCCATGTCCATCCTTCAAATTGTGATTCGTTGATTAAAAACAAAGAACAGTGGAGGAATAAGAATTATAAAAAAATGATCACTATTTCATAAAGAAAAAATATTTTAAAAACCTTCCTCCCAACACCCCTTTCTCTACAAATGGAGCTCTCTAGGTTCTCTAACCAGATTGAGGAACTCTATTGGCTCATATGGATGAATGCTAGAATCTCCCATAGACCTCCTTAAATTGGCATGGTGGACGGTGTTAAATTTGAAACAACTCCTCCACATACCACCACCAATCCCTACATACCATGGTGGGAGGAGTTGTTTAACCCACCAACTATGAAAACAATGGTGGGAAGCTAGACATCTTCATCAATTATCTTGCTCGAGAAGCAATCTGCTGGAGCATCATCAATGGTCCAAATTCTCTTGATAAATATCCTTTTTTGACATATCATCTAGGTTCTCCATTGTTTATATATTCATAATTCATAGAAGAAATCAATCCATCACTTCACGTATCTAGTAATAGTGAATGTTTATGTACATCATCCGGGATTGGTACATGGAGTTCATGCTCAAGTACAAAGAACATTGAATATAGAAATGAAACATGTACACAATTTGGATAAATTCATGCTCTTAGATGGAATGGTGTATCCACAAAATCTCCATGCTATCTTCCAAATAAGAAATTTTCTCTTCTTCCTTTGTGGATAACACAATGCACCTTTTCATCCATGACTGCTAAGATAATGTTTCTCCTACAAATTTACAGATATAACTTATTGTGTTCTTCAGTATATTAAGATATCAATACAAACCAACATCTGTATATCCCTGTAAGAGAGGATCATATCCCACATAGAACAAACATTGCTTTGAAGTACATTTATGATACCTCAGAATCCATTTGACTGTATCCCAAATCTATTTCCCAGTATTGGAGAGAAATCATCTCCTGATCACCACAAATTTGTAAATTTTTGGTATTGTACTCACTACAAGATACATAAAGATACAAACTACTGAGAAGTATGGTATCATGTCCATCAACATGATTTCATTATTATATTAGTGAAATTAACTCGTTCTTAGTGTCAAATTTTCGGGAAGGGGAACTGTCACAGGGTTGTCTTTTTCCAAGTTTGAATGTTTTTAACATGTTTGACTAACTTATCATAGGATATACATAGTGACCTACACTTTCTATCATGAATGGTATCCATCCCTAAAATATATAGAGATACTCCAAAATCCTCCATATCAAAAGACATGGATAAATATTTTTTTAAATCAATGATATTTAATGCATCCATCCCAATGATCAGAAAGTCATCAACATAGAGTAGAAAAGAAACAAAGTTGGCTTCAAATAATATTTATTTGAAAAAAAATTGGTCCACCTGTGTCCTCATTTATCCATGACCCACTATGAATCAATCAATCTTCTTGTACCACTATTTTGGAACTTGTTTCTTTCTATATAAGATCTTCATCAATTTGAAGATGTGGTTTTCTTGTCCGAAAACCAAAAATAATTTAGGCTTCAACATATAGATCTCTTTAGAGAGGTCACCATGATGAAAATCTATCTTCACATGTATCTATTCAAGATCCATGTCTAAGCTAGTCGTCAATCCAAAAATGACTCATATTGAAGCCATATCCCCCACTAGTGGAATAATATAATCAAATTAAAATCCATTTATATGAAGGAATCACATGACTACTACCAAAACTTTTTTCTTGACCTCTTTTTTTACTTGCATCCTTCTTCAACATGAGCTCCCATTTATTGATTAGTGATTTAATACCTTTGGTTAGTTCAACACAATTGTATGTATGATTATTTATAAAAGACTTTGTTGAATACACCATTTCAAGAACCAACATGAGTTTTTTAGGATGACACATTTATTCTTAGTATCCTTTTATCTCCCCCACATCAGTCAGCAATAGGTATTCTGACTCTGAATGGTTTTTTATTGAATCTTTCCTACCAATGATCTTCAAATATGTGAAATTTTATCTTTTGGATACAAGACACCACCTATATTTTTTGATGGTTTTGAATCTTCTTGTAGAGAGTATTGATTCTCCACCTGCTCTATATCCTCTTCAACTTCCACCTATTCTACTACCAATGAGTATTCTTTTACATCCTCCTATTTTTTGCAGGTGATGATAATTCAGTTGTTGGAAATTTAATTGATTCTTAGACACATCCCTTCTAAGAATTCTGTGATTTTCAATGTCCTCGATCATCGGGTTCTCAGGGAACACAACATCTCCTCTTATGATTACATTCTTTTCCTTCGCATCCCGATAATTGTATCTGAACATATCATCACCACAACTGATGAAGATGAAAGGATTAGATCATAGGTAGCTTATTAAATCATGGTATAAGACCAGTGTTCAAGAGACCATCTATTCTATGGAATGTCAAAATTCCGAATAAACGGGGTGATCCGTTGATGGGGATGATACATAAAAAACATCACCCTAGAATGTCTTAGGTAGCTTATTAAAACTCCTCATGATTCTTGAACATATCCATTATGGTTATTTTAATCCATTCTAAAACTATGTTATGTTATGGTTTGTGTGGGACAATCCTATCTTGTTTTATACGTTAACTCCGACAATTAGCATCAAATTCCATGGATGTGTACTATCTTCCATTTTTTTGAATGAAGATACTTCAACATTATTCTAGTTTCAGACTCCACCATGGCATGGAACATCAAGAATAATTCGAGTACTTGGTCCTTCATCCATAAGATGAACACCCATATCCTTTAAAATTAGTCATCAATAAATGATCTGAAATAATTGTTACCTCCTAGTGAATCCACCTATGTGGGTCAACATACATCAATGTGAACCTAATCTAGAAAACTCTAATCTATTAGATAAAGCATTATTGAATGAGAATCTATTTTTCTTCCCATACAAGCATAATTTTCAAGGATCAAGTGACGAATCCTTATCAATACTCATGTAATTCTTCTTTATTAGGGTAGATAACCATCTTTAACTCATGTGGTTGAGTCTCCTATTCCATGTATTGGATGATGTATCTCCTTAAACTATGTTGAGTTTATCTGTACATATATTCAAATGAGTTTTTTTACAACATAATATAGTTTTTCCTTGGGTGATGACGATGGATCATTTCATTATCTTATATGCTCCATTACTAAAGATGTTTTCATAGAAATTTTGGTCAAAGGTTATTCTTGGAAACAGGTTAGTCCCATGACTAAGAACATGTCGAACATCTTTTAGGGTGATTGTGAATCCAATATCCATATTAATTTGGATATCACCCATTAAAAAATCTCTCTTGAATTGGTATTCCACATATCGACTATACCAAAGTCACCATCTTGATAGTCAGAAAATACTCACGATGTAGAGTGATGTGGTATGATGATGCAGTATAGATCACCCGGTATGTTTCCTGTAATTATGTATGAAAGCACGTCACTTCTACTTCTTTGGATAAAATAACAATTTCCTTAGTAATTCATACATGTGAGACTCAATTTATTTTTTTGGTTCCTACTTTGGCCCTTTTCTTGTAGATACTTTTATCATTTCTTCTTCATGCATCCCTCTATGCCAAAATGGTATCATTTTTGTGATGGTATCATACAATCTTTGGACCTTACACCAATCTTGACTTTACCTTCTACTTATTTCCCCACAGGTTCTTCCATGTTATCTCCAACACTTCTCTAGGATGGGATATGGTTTCTAGTTCTCACTGAATTCCTTCCTTCGGCCCTCATCTTTGAACAATACACACATTACCATTTCCACGGTAAGTTTTCTTTTGGGAAACATGTTTTTGACTGATATTAAAATCTTATCCCAGCTATTGTGAATTGTAAAAAGTAGTTTGTTCACCTAATCATCATCATTCGGAGTCTTAACTATATACCCTAATTGATTCACCTTGATTTGGAACTCACTAGGGTGTTTAGATATAGAGATTCCAATCTGTAGTCAAAGATTCATCAACCACTTCCATAAGATGATATTTTTGGAGCATTCATTGACTGGTATGTATTTTCTAACTTCATAAAAAGTTCATATGTGCTAGTCTCTCGTTGAACATGGTTGTAGACGCTATCATTATTCTATTATAATATTTTATTGATCATCTTATTATTCATCTTCATCCACTATGCTTCCTTGGTGGCATCAAGGTTAACTCACGTACTATCAATGGGATCAAAAATATCCTTATCATTAAAGAGATCTTCAATTCCAGAATTCCAAATGGATTAGTTCAACGATGTACAAATAATCATCCCTCTCATGGATGGTCTCTCCACTGAATTTCAATTATGTTAAAAATAGATTAGAATAGTGGAAAAAAAGCTCATCATAGAATCTATAACGGTCGAAATAGTGGAATTCGCTCCGCGACAATCCAAATTAAACATTGATTGATTAATATATAACCAAATCAGTGTTAATGGATGAGATCGGCCAATTATGTGGTTATGATGTTGCACTGATGTGGAACACTGGAGAAGCTACCCGAATCTCACTAGAAATGTCATTAGAACTAGATAAATGGATTTTCTCTGGTAAGGGGTACTGTAGCACTGAAACGTTGAACAGATTTTGACTGATCATAGAGATCATATTTTGGATCTATTATCAACATTGTTTGGGAAATTGTAATATCCTCAACATGAAATTTCTGAATCTATCTTTAAAATGGGATAGTGGTGAACATGAATTTTCTTGTAACTAGAAAAACTTCACGACTCACCATCATTGTTTCCACAAATGACTCTGATACCACTTGTTGTGATTTTCTGGTCAAAAAGAGAGAGGAATGGAGGAATAAAATGCGAACAAAAATGACCTTTATTTAATAGATAACAAATCCTCATATAACTTATTCTCTACACTTATATCTCTATGAATGGATCTATCAATGCTACCTCAGTGGATAGAAGATTTATCTTGGCTCAGATGGATGAATGTATAAAGCTCCCATGAAACTCAAAAAATAGGAATAGTGAGAGGCATTAAATTTAACACAACTCCCAAACCAACCCCCAAAAATCCCAACCTATTATGTTAGGTGGATTTGGTACACTAAAAACCTATGAAAATCATTGGGGGGAAACTATATATATCTATCACATCCAGTCTCTATCCTTACTATGTGAGGCCTACCACACATTCCATGTCACGAGGTCGACCACCACCATCTCCAAATGTGATGACAACATGTGGTAAAATCACACTTTGTATATGTGTCTCTAAAGCTACAACCTCCATCACGATGGATTAATCTTGATGAATATAATTGAAGAAGCAAATATATTCTTTATGCCTCTATATTAAGACTCTATAATTGGATCCTCCTTCACAAATAAAGGATTCCAAAATCACCAAAGGGGTGGTAGCAGATTCTTCTAATGAGAAATAGAATTTTGAGTAGTATATAGATTTAGATATGTATTCATGAATCAATGGTACCTCCAACAGGAAAGGTTAATATCCTTTTATAGGAAACCACGATTCTATTCATTTAATGAGGAGCATCGTCTATATAATATTTCTTGGGGGCCATCTCTTGCAACCCATACATTACTTCAAATTGGAAGGTTAATAATTTAACTCTCTAATTAATGTGTCCAATGGATTAAATAATATATTTCATGGATCTAAAATATAATTAACTATTTGAATAAGGTTTTGTAAGACACATGTGCCCAATGAAAAGTAATCATAAATCCTATTGTATGATATGATATTGGAAAAAAGAGGCATCTCCTGATACCTTTATGATATTAGTGAATCATATCCTACAATATGAATAATCTTCATATAATAGGATGAAACTTAGGTGATTTTTATAATAAGAATCACCCATATTTAGTGTATTTAAAATAATCTTTCATGTTCAATGAAACAAAAAAATGTTTTCTTTCAAAATATCAGAACTCTTCATTAATCCATCTAAACAACATTTAGATGTGGTTTATCATACTCACTGAATTTTTAAAAGAAAAATTGTCAAACATTACTCATTTATGAAGCATTAACTTTGGACCCTCTGGGCCTTTGTATCATTGATAACAAATATAAAATCCTCCTTTTATAGATTTAAGAAAAGAGTTTCCTCCAACAAAGTGTTAGAGGTAATCAAGTAACTAATGGGTCGTGTGTAATATCCATCATGCATACACATATCTCATATAAACATTTACACCATAAGATATGTCATATACTTCATATTTATACCTATATTATTTTTTTCCGCTTGACATTAAGTGTCCACTAGATATCGAACAATGTAAATCTAGTATAAGCCATTTGAAACTCTTTTTTTTCTCAAAAAAAATTGAATCATGAATGAATAATTTTCATGGTGTTCATCTAATAGATGGGAACGTCACAGTACCCTCATCCAATTATCTGAACACATAAAATATGTCTCAACTAATAAGGGTCATGCATTTATACCATATAATTCAATCAAAAGAAGAATGTATTTTCTCTTCATTATAGTATAAGAATCCATATTTGTTGATATCTAAACAAATTACATGATCAACAACATACCAAATCACTACATGATTACCCGGGATAAAATGGATTGTGTATGAATGGTATCAATGCATGATAGTTATCATCCTAGATATCTTTCCAAACATAGGTAAAAATGATTTATGAAAATCATACAGACTTATGTATATCAATACATATTTGGAATATTATGTGATATACTTATTGCGTTAGTACAAATAATAAGTCTACACATATTATTTCTTAATTCCATTTCTCATGATAATATTGACATATCATTATAAACTATAATACTATGTGATGGTCGTTGATTGGGCACTACTCAAAGTCCTTATTTAAGGGGTTATTTTTAAGAAAATATTAAAAAAAAATTAACCATAGAACACGTGAATGAATGAAAAATTGAGGTTTAATTTTATTATAAACTCATTATACACTATGAAACCATTATATCAATCACTTCTGTATCATATAACAATAGATTATTTAAAACTATTCTGATTTTGTACTATTAATGGTTTCTTTAGTGGATCAACTACATTATCATATATCACCACCCAATATATCCTAACATTTCCCTTCTAAAAGGTCCCATGTATGAGATAGTATTATTGAATGTTGTTTTTTTTAAATTTTTTAGACTGGGGTTCTTATGACTGATTGATGGATCCACTATTTTCATAGTAAATCTCAATCATTCTCTCAATGTTAGGAACCACTATTAGTTAAAATATGAAATTTTTTATCCATGATACTTCCCTCATGGAATTTTATACGGTGATGTAATATACCTATATCATCGACTATTTCATGATATGTTGTTTGGAATTCTTAAAATTAATAGCAAAAACATTACTGAAAAAAAAATAGAATTCATATCTTCATTATCAAATAGGTAACTTTCATCTTTGAAAACATTTACAAAAATTTTATCCTATCCTCCAAAAACCAATAACATATAAATTATACTTCATAAATATTTAAGGATATTATTAATAGCAATGCAATGAAAATCACTAGGATTGTATTTGTAAATTGAAGCTATTCTAATGAAATATGCAACATCAGGTTTAGCATACACATGGTATACATGATTGATCGTATGGAAGATACATTGGAAATTCCATCATTTCATTATAATTCATTAGAAGGATCCTAAATATTTTTAGGATCATTTCCATGTAACATAGAAAATGGACCCTTTTTAGAGTTCATATTGCTAAATGTCTTTTGAACATTTCCTATGTATGTTTCTTGACTATGTCTAAACAACCTCGTAAATCTATCTCTAAAAATTTTTAAACCAAGTATATATTATTTATTTTCATATCATTAATAGTTGTGTATTTACCCAACCACTTAATCATAGAGTGATGAGTCGGGGTGAATTTATTAAAAATGTATGTTTTTGACATAAAATATTATAATATCCACAACACTCCCACTGATCTACATGTATTCTTAAGAAAATTCAATTTTTCTTATTAAACAAAAATTGATAACACTGATTAAATCTATAAATGGACCATTATATCTATTATACATTAATACAATCATTTGGGACTTCAAAACCTTAAATTTTTATCATATATGAATCCTTGGATACTTTATTTTTATAAAAAATAGTATTAAATACATTTGATATACCTCATAATTAAAATGAGTTGTTATGGCTAGAAAATATGAATAGGCTTTGTGATCACAACTGGTTAAACGGTTTCTTCCTAGCTAATTAGATGAATTTTTATATAATAATTTGCTACTGGAATAATTTGTATATGGACACTCAACCTTCCTTACAATATTTCTAAAGGAACCCCACTAGATCCATACTGGTCTCACCCATTTAGGTGAATCCAATAACTTCCAATATTTGATGGTTTACTAGGATTCCATTTCAGATTCCCAATATTTTAACCATTTTTTCAAATCAAAACTCTATATGGAATCTTGGAATATAATAGGTTCATATTTTATGAACATTACTTTGTTATCATTTCTCAAAAAAAATATAATTCTATTAATTATTTTATGAATCCTACTGAACCTTCATCATTCTTTTAGAACATTATTTAGTTATTCTTCTATAAATCTTTGTGCAATTGGCTCGACATTCACCTAAATAAAACTTCTTTATTATTGGTATTGATCTTCCCCTCTTTCAAATTTCCTCCCACATACTCCATGAATTATTTTTTTCTTTTCATGGAAAGAAACACTTTGGACCACAAATTATTTGTTATCATTATGATTGGAGATATAATATACCTTTTTCCTTGTTATAACTAATAAGTAATCATTTATCTTACATAGAGGTATTATTATCAAAATTTAGTCTTCATAAAAGATATTTTCAACCCAAAAAAATTCTAAAAGATTGAATTTGATATTTCCCATACCATATCATATATAGTGTCTTTATGAAAACATTATATGGGGTGTGTTTAAGTGTGAAATAATTTTCTCCAAATCATAACCCTAGAATGAGAGAGAAATGTCTTATTGACTCATCATTAATCCGACCATATCTATCAAGGTATTTTTCCTCTTCCCATATACACAATTACAATATGGTTTTCTAGCTGTATTGAGTTATAGAACAATTCTACAATCTCACATATTTTCAGTGAATTAAGGGATCAAGTATTCAGCACCTTAATCTAACAGGTAAACCTTAATACTTTCTCATATAGGATTGATAGAGCTGATATTTTCAATATATTTTATCTAAATTTCAATGATTTAATCCTCACCAATGTGTCATTACATGTTATGTTGCATCATTTTTGTCATATTGTTGTATTTGGAGCTAAATTGTGAAAATGCCTTAATTCTGGATTTTAAGCAGTTTTTGACTTGTCTGATTATTGGGTCATATCTTTTGAAATACATATCCAAATCGACTGATTACTTTTTCGTAAGAACCCCTGGAATGTTATCTTCATATATGTAAACTGGATCAATATCTAAATCGTCCATCTATGGGTCCAAATAAATCATTATTTGGGAAGAGTTTTCATTTTTGGATTTGTGGAGCCCACCCCAATAAATGGAGCATAACCTCGGATAAATGTATCCAATGTCATTAATTCCAACTGGGAGTGCCAGAGGACTCCAAGTACCATATTCATGATTACTTTCAAGGTCAAAATAGATAATTAGGGCACACTATGATTGATCCAAACAAGTGGTAGATGAAAGGTATCCTCGGGCAGAGAAAGAGTCGTGGAGTAATTAATTCATAACTTTTTCACCACGTCTCCAAAGCGCCTTATAGTTTGTGGACCGACATAGAACATATTTTTAAACAACTATTTATAAGGATTCATAGGTTTATTCGTCCGGGATGTGTTCCAAACAGAAGCATATTTTTTGCGGACAGAATCTGGATAGAAGGTTTTCTAGCCCTCCTCCACTATTCTCCCTAGCTCTTCTTCCTTTTCAAGGGGGGGTTGGATTTGTGGAGACAATGATGAAGATGGTGTACACTTTTTCTGGAATTGAGGTTATGTGGGCTTATCAACTGATGTGAGTCTAAGCACCAAGTAGTTGCGGACGGCGATAACCGACGGACACTCCCTTCCGAGTTTTGATCTTCATGTGTAATCTCGGTTGCATCTCTTTTGAATTTATATTTCTTGAATGACAGCGGTTGTTTTCTTCCTTGAATATATTTTCAACTTGTTTTTTCTGGATTGTTTCCCTATCTATAGAGTAAAATAGTCGATTTCACTATTTTAATTTCTTCAGTGAGGTCTTGTCGTTGAGTATAATGATTTCAGTTAGGTTTGGTTATTTGAAGGTCTTCAAATAATTAGATCACTTCTATAGGAGGGGAAACAATTATATTGAGGTATTAATATGATATCCTTTCCAAATAAGGTTTTTATCTAGAGGTATTTGTGTAGTAATTGAAGAATTCTTTAGAGATATAATTTTAAACAAGGAAGAGGGGAGTGTCCGGGAGGTTAAAGCTTGTCTGTAACCACTGTTTGGATTCTGGTTTGAAACCCATTTTATTTCCAATCAATTTTCTAGATCATTCTACAATTTTATTTCTCTTTAGTTTTTATTTATTTTCCGTTCTTGAGTCTTTAATAAAATCCCCAATTTTCCATTTCATGTGAAAACAAACCAACAAAAAAAGTGACGGTTTTGCAACTCAAATTGCAACCTCCTTGAGAGACAATCCAGGGACTGCTATATTGCATTGTTTTTTGGGAAAAATTAATTGATTGAGGATTTCATGGCAAATAATCCTCTCATTAACTGGCGCCGTTTCTGGGGAAGTTTCTTGACTTGATTTGTGTGAAAATTGTTTTTGCAAGACCTGAAATTCTAACCCAAATTTGTTCCCATTGGATTCTGAAATTGATATAACTTTTTACTCTAGGGATAGAGCTACCAGAAATCCCCTTGTCCCAAGTTGTGAATCTTCTAATAACACACTTAGAAGAAACCTGGTTGAAATTGAAATTCCAATGGCTGAAAATAGAACCTTGGCTTCATCTTATGATTCAAATCAAGAAAATATGGTTGAATATCCTGATGCACCTGCTGGGTTTGAAATTAAATCTGGTTTTATTCACCAACTTCCAAAATTTAATGGTTTTCCTGGGGAAGATCCACATAAACACCTTCATTAATTTAGTTATATTTGTGTCAACATGAAACCCCAGGGCGTTGATGCAAATCAAATGAAATTGAGGTCTTTTCCTTTTTCGTTAGAAGGAGTTTCCAAAGAATGGTTTTTCTATTCACATTCTACTTTGATTAGGGATTGGAATGAATTGAAAAAACTTTCCCTTGAAATTTTTTTCCCTTCTTCTAGAACTGCTTCCATTAGAAAGGAGATTTGTGGAATTAGGCAAACTCAAGGTGAAACTTTGCATGAGTATTGGGAATGCTTCAAAAGACTTTGTTTCAGTTTCCCCCACCATCAAATTAGTGACCAACTTTTGATTCAATATTTTTATGAGGGATTGTGTCTTACTGATAGAAGCATGATTGCTGCTGCTGCAGGAGGGGCTCCAGTTGACAAAACACCAACTACTGCTAGGACATTAATCGCAAACATGGCCCAAAATGCTCAACAGTTTGGAACAAGAGGCCTTCTTCATGTGAAATCTTCCCACGAGTTCCCCATTGCTAGTCATGAAAACAATATGATTGAGAGTCAAATTTCTGATCTTACCACCATGGTGAGGTCAATGATGTTATCCAATACCCCACCAACTCCACCCAAAACTGAAGCAACATTTCAAATGAAAGTCTACTATGGAAGTTTTTCTTCCAATGACAATTTTAGTGACCAGTTCCCTCAAATGTAGGAACCTTCTGAAAACTACAATGATGTTTTTCCTGGAAAACCCTTTCAATCAGACCAACAAAGGCCATTTCAATCAAATCAAAATTTCAATCAAGGCTGGAAAACCCACTCTAATGAAATATTTCGACAGCCTGAACAACCTAGAAGCTTCTTCCAAGGACAATCATGCAATTCACAACCAAGATATTTCAATGAGCAAGCCAATTCTCATTATGGAAGAAACTTTCAGACTGCCCCTCCCACTCAAAATTCAGAGAGTAATGTTGAAGAAGCAATGAGGAAACAACATGAGGCAATGAAACAAACACAAGACCAGGAACAAAACATGCTGAATACCCTAATGACTCAAATGGGTCAACTTGCCTCTGATCTTAGTTGCATAAAAAATCAAATGAGTGGAGGTTTTCCCTCACAACCCCAAGTGATTCCGAGAGATAAAGGGAAGGAAAATGTGAGTTCAATTGAACTTAGGAGTGGAAAACAATTTAATACCCCTCAAATGGAGAAACCAAAACCGGTTGTTGAAACTGTTGTTGAGAATCCCACCACTGATGGAAATGCTATAAATTCTGAATGTTCTTTGAAGGGAAACACAATTTCAAGAGAAGAAATGTTGCATGAATGAACAAAGAGGGATTTGGAGAGGATGTCTAGACCTTTTGTTTCTCAAATAAGTTCTCAAAATAGCCTTGAAACAACCAAACCACCATTGCCTTACCCTAGGAGTGAACCACCAGGGAAGTCGAGTGCTGAGAAAGAGTTGGATAAGGAGGTTTTGGAGACTTTTAAGAAAGTTCAATTCAATATACCTTTTCTTGATGATGTGAAACAAATTCCAAGGTATGAATAGTTTTTGAAAGAAATGTGTACCGACAAGAGGAAATTCAAAGGAGGTGAAAAGGTCAACATAGGGAGGAATGTTTCATCCATGATCTAGCATGCCTTTCCTTTCAAATGTAAAGACCCAGGAACCTTTATCATTCCTTGAACCATTGGGAAATGTGAATTCAAGGATGTTATTCTTGATTTGGGGGACTCCATCAATGTTATGCCACATTTTGTTTACTCATCTCTTCATGTTGGAGAATTCAAACCCTCTGGGATCATCATTCAACTTACTAACCGAAGTACCACCCAGCCTGCTGGAGTTATTGAGGATGTTCTTGTTCAGGTGAGAGACATGATTTTTCCTGTGGATTTCTATGTCTTAGATATGGAAGACGATAGGTTTAGTACCCATGAACCTCTTATTCTAGGGAGACCATTTCTGAAAACTGCAAAAGCAATCATCAATGTTCAGAAGGGAACACTTTCACTAGAGTTTGGCGGAGAGGTTGTTCATTTCAATCTTTTTCAGTCCATTAAACACTCAATTGAGGATCATTCATCCCCCCAAGTGAACATGATTGATTGTTTTTTCACTGATATGTTCCTGGATTTTTCCTATGATGAGAAACTAGCTGATATTTTTTATGATGGAAATTTGATTGTTACTGAATCTGATCAACAAGAGAGGGAAAAGGGAGCTAATGATGATTATTGGAATGTTGAGATGTCTTTGCAAGATTCTATTGATCTCAACATTGAGGAAGATGTCTGCCTATAAATCCATAGTGCTGCTAGTGGTCTCCCAGGAGAAATTGAAAATTTTCTACTAGAATCAAATTCCGAGAACATTGAAATTGAAATTCATGGTTATTGTCCATTAAATTCTGGAACCCCACAAAACAACCACACCTATAAGCAATGTTCCTTGATCAATGAAAATACCCCAGCTGAGTTAGAGTTGAAACCACTTCCTGAGAATCTCAAATATGCTTTCTTAGGAGAAAATGAAACGTTCCCTATTATAATTTCAAAAGATTTGTCGAAGGACCAAGAGAATCAATTGTTAGGAGTCCTCAAAACCCACAAGAAAGTTATTGGATGGACTCTATCTGATTTAACTGGAGTCATCCCCTCAGTGTGAAAGCATAGAATTTTCTTGGAGGAAAATGTTAAACTGGTGAGACAATTTCAAAGGAGGTTGAATCCAACACTTTTAGAGGTTTTTAAGAAGTAATTTACCACCCTTTTAGCTGCTGGAATTATTTTTCTCATCTCTGATAGTCAATGGGTGAGTCCAATCCATGTAGTTCCCAAAAAAGGTGGCTTCACAATCTCAAAGAATGAATTTGGTGAGCTTGTTCCTGTTAGGCTTCCATGTAAATGGAGAATGTGAATTGATTACAGGAAGCTCAATTTGGATACGAGGAAAGACCACTTTCCACTTCCATTTCTTGATCAGGTCCTTGAAAGACTGGCTGGAAAAACCCATTATTGTTTTCTAGATGGATTCTCTGGTTATTTACAAATTCATATTGCACTGGAGGACAAGAAAAAACCACATTCACATGCCCATTTGGAACATTTTCTTATAGGAGGATGCCCTTTGGTTTGTGCAATGCTCCTAGAACTCTTCAAAGGTGTATGATACGTATTTTCTCTGATTTTCTTGAAATATGCATGGAAGTTTTTGTGGATGACTTCACTGTTTATGGCTCATCATTTGAATGTTTTTTGGAAGGACTGGATCATGTTCTTGAAAGGTGCATTGATAAGAACCTTGTTCTCAATTATGAAAAATGTCATTTCATGGTGGGTAAGGGGATTGTTCTTGGACATGTTGTGTCTTTGGATGGAATTCAAGTTGATAAGTCCAAAGTTGAGGTCATTTCATCATTACCATACCAAAAAACAGTCAGAGATGTGAGATCTTTTTATGGTCATGCTTGTTTTTATAGGATATTCATTAAGGATTTTATAAAGGTTGCACTTCTATTGTCTAGATTTCTCCATAAAGACACCCCATTTGTTTTTGATGAAAATTGTAAACAGACCTTTGGGAATTTGAAACAAAAATTGATTACTCCTCCCATAGTTCAACCTCCCAAATGGGACTTTCCTTTTGATATCATGACTGATGCATCTGACTTTTCTCTTGGGGCTGTTTTAAGTCAAAGGTTGGAAAATAAATCTCATGTGATTGCCTATGCCTCTAGAACATTAGATCAGGCCCAATAGAACTATACAACAACTGAGAAGGATCTGTTTTCTATAGTATTTGCTTTGGACAAATTTAGATGTTATCTTCTGGGCTCTAAGGTGATTGTTTTCACAGATCATTCTGCAATCAAATTTTTTATGATGAAACATGATGTGAAACCAAGAATTTTGAGATGGATTTTGTTGTTACAAGAGTTTGATGTTGAAATAAAGGACAAGAAGGGAAGTGAAAACCTTGTTGCTGATCATTTGAGTAGGATGCCATCTGTTTTGAATGGGGATCCTCGGATCTATCTACCAATTAAAGAAACTTTTCCAGATGAGGAGTTATATTCCTGTCAAACTAAAAGGCCATGGTTTGCTGATATGGTGAATTATTTAGCTTCTGATGATGTTCCCCACTGGTTTTAAAAGAATCAAATTTATAAACTTTTGAGTTATTCAAAGCATTACATTTGGGATGATCCTTACTTGTTGCATATTGGTAGTGATCAAATGATTAGGAGATGCATTCAAAATTATGAATTCCAATATGTCCTAAACATTTGTCACAAATTGAGCTGTAGAGGTCACTTTGGGCCTCAAAGAACTCCAATAAAGGTTCTGGATTCTAGTTTTTATTGTCCTACCATTTTTATAGATTCTTTTGATTTCTGCAGGACATGTAGAAATTGTCAATTTCAAGGGGGAATTTCCAAAAGCAATGAGATGCCACAAAAACCTCTGTTGTTTTGTGATGTATTTTATGTTTGGGGTATGGATTTCATGGAACCTTTTCCCAATTTCTTTGGATATCTTTACATTTTTCTTGCTGCTGATTATGTATCCAAGTGGGTAGAAGCTATTCCCACAAGATCTAATGATGCCAAAACTGTGTCCAAGTTTGTGAAAGGAAATATATTTTCAAGGTTTGGATTTCCAAAGGTCATGATTATGGATCAAGGTACTCATTTTTGTAACAAGACATTGGAATCAATATTGAAGAAGTATGGAGTTCATCATAGGGTCTCTACACCCTATCACCCCCAACCAAATGGAATGGTTGAGTTTTCCAACAGAGAAATCAAACAAATTCTGGAAAAAACTATGAACCCAAATAAAAAGGATTGGTGTTTGAGACTTGATGATGCACTCTGTGCTTATAGGACTGCATTCAAAACCCCAATTGGAATGTCACCATTTAGATTAGTCTATGGAATGGTTTGTCACATTCCGGTTGAGTTAGAACACAAATCTTTTTGGGCTGTTAAAACATGTCACATGAATATGTTTTCTGCTGGGGAAGAAAGAAAATTTTGTTTGCAGGAGTTGGAGGAGATCAGAAAGAATTCATATAAAATTTCTAGGTTGTACAAGGCATGAACCAAATCATTTCATGATGAGATGATTCTCAACAAAAACTTTAAGGAATGAGAAAAAGTGTTGCTATTTGATTCCAGACTGAAGCTGTTCCTGGGTAAATTTCGTTCCAAATGGTCTGGTCAATTCATTGTTACTCATGTTTTTTCTTTTGGTGCAATCCAGATTAAAGAACCAAGAAAAGGGACGCCATTCACAGTCAATGGGAACATGTTGAATCTATTTAGAGAGAATGTTCAAGATCCTCCAGGGGAGGAGATTCATCTTCATGAAGCAGAATACAATTGATGCCAGGTTGTGTTTTTCCTTCTCACTTTTTTTTTTGTAATGTATTTGATTTCTTGAATTTCATATTCATATATATATTTTTTACACAATGAGGACATTTCATAAAATAAGAGTGGGGGAGGAACTTGTTGGGTAGATTAAGATTTTGTGTTCTTTCATTTTTTTCCTTTGCTTTTCTCTCTCTTCCAATTTTTGGTGTGTTCTTTTATTTTTCAAACTTTGTGTGTTTTATTTAAAATTTTGAAAAACATTTGAGTTTACATGATGATATTTTAAAACCCTATCAATGAGTGAACCAATTGATCCCTTGAATCTGGTTATAAATGAATGCTGAAAAAGACACTATTTCAAGTTCCAAAATTTTGAAATAACCATTGAATTTTGAATTCCATTCCATGAATGTTGTCTAATATTTAAAACCACTTGCCTGTGAGTATTTTGAACCCATTTTTCATCTTCTTCACATTCATCCTACTTCTTGAGTGAACCAAATAATTCTTGTTTGATTGAACCAGAACTTGATCTTTTTCTATCAAAACTTGAGGGCAAATGTGAGTGTGATTGAAATGATTGAGGCAATTTGTTTGTGATTGAAAGCCCCTTTTTCACGATTATCCCTTTTATTCTGGCCCACATTTTACATTTTATCTTTCTTGAGCCCTTAGTTTCCATGTACTGCCTTTTAGATAGCCACATTACAATCCATTTTCCCTTTCCAATCTTCTCTGGAAGTATAAATTCATGATCTAGTTGAACTTAAGTGTGGGGGAGATTACTTGTGGTGTGCTACATCATCTGGTGTTGCTTTGGGTGGTTATCTAAACAATGAAGAGATGTTTTTGCTGCTGAAAGATGTTTTATTTCTAAGAGTTTCGCCTGTCTGGAGCTCTCAAAGGAAGAGATTTGTGCCTATCTAGAACTCTCAATTGAAGAGAGTTGTGCCTGTGTGGAGCTCTTGATGGTAGAAAGTTGTGCCCAATCTGGAGCTTTTGAAAAAAAAGAGAAATGTAATTTTTTCTGCTAAAATTTGGATGGAATGAGGTGGAAAATATATTCTCAGAGATTCTCAAATGTGACTTTCATTGGAGGAGATTAAAGAGGATTCCCCACATGAGTGAAGATTAGATTCATGTATTTTTTGCTTCCAAAATGAGCCAATCCCTCCTTATTCGGCTTCAGAATTTTGGACATTTGAGACCCACCCACCTTTATCCACAGAACATCCTTGAAAATCCCTCAAGATGATCACATTTTTCTTGGCTCACATCAGGTGGAGATTTAGAAATTCTTCAAGTCTATGATGATTCTTGCATGTTTTCCTGAGAGAAGCTTTCTTGGAAATCAATATTTGTGTTGAGAGAAAATTTTTGTCAGGTGACTGTGTTTAGTGAATGAGAGGAGAAAAGGAGTTTAAATGGATTGAATTAACTGAATTTAAAACATGAATCATTTTTTTATGAGGCATGATATCATTTGATACTTGGTGGTTGATTGGTGAACCTCATTGGTTTGTATTTTGAAAATGCACTGATTTTGTTTTAATGATCACTTGTCCAGGAGACCAAGTTCTAAGTGTGGGGGAATTGATAGAGATGATATTTTCAATATATTTTATCTACATTTCAATGATTTAATCCTCACCAATGTGTCATTACATGTTAAGTTGCATCATTTTTGGAATATTGTTGTATTTTGAGCTAAATTGTGAAAATGCCTTAATTCTTGATTTTAAGAAGTTTTTGACTTGTCTGATTATTTGGTCATATCTTTTGAAATACTTATCCAATTAGACTGATTACTTTTTTTAGGAACCCCTGGAATGTTCTATTCATATATGTAAACTGGATCAAGATCTAAATCGTCCATCTATGGGTCCAAATAAATCATTTTTTGGGAAGAGTTTGCATGTTCGGATTTGTGGATCCCACCTCACTAATGGAGCATAACATCGGATAAATGTTTCCAATGTCATTAATTCCAACTGGGCGTGCCAGAGGACTCCAAGTTGCGCATTCCTGATTAATTTCAAGGTCAAAATCGATAATTAGGGCACACTATGATCGATCCAAACAAGTGGTAGATGAAAGGTCTCCTCAGGCAGAGAAAGAGTCGTGGAGTAATTAATTCATAACTTTTGCACCACATCTCCAAAGAACCTGATCTATTGTGGAACGACAGAGAACACATTTTTAAACAACTATTTAGAAGGATCCAGAGGATGATTCAGCAGGGCGGTGTTCCAAACAGAAGCATTGTTCGGGCGGACATAATCTGGACAGAAGATTTTCTAGCCCTCCTCCCCTATTCTCCCTAGCTCTTCTTCCTTTTTAAGGGGGGTTAGATTTGTGGATAAAATGATGAAGATGATGTACACTCTTGATGTAATGGAGGTGATGTGGGATGATCAATTTATGTGAGGCTAAGTACCAAGTGGTTGCAGGTGACGACAACCGATGGACACTCCCTTTCGAGTTTTGATCTTCATGTGTAATATATGTTGCATCTCTTTTGAATTTATATTTCTTGAATGACAGCGGTTGTTTTATTTCTTGAATATATTTTCAACTTGTTTGTTATGGATGGTTTCCCAATCTATAAAGTAAAATAGTCGATTTCACTATTTAAATTTCTTCGGTGAGGTCTTGCTGTTGAGTATAGTGATTCCTGTTAGGTTTGGTTATTTGAAGGTCTTTAAATAATTAGATCACATCTATAGGAGGGGAAAAATAATATTGAGGTTTTAATATGATATCCTTGAAAAATAAGGTGTTTATCCAGAGTTATTTGGGTAGGAATTGAGAGATTCATTAGAGATATAATTTTAAACAAGAAAGAGGGGAGTGTCTGGGAGGTTAAAGCTTGTCTGTAACCACTGTTTTGATTCTGGTTTGAAACCCATTTTATTTCCAATCAATTTTCTAGATCATTCTCCAATTTTATTTCTATTTAGTTTTTATTTATTTTATGTTCTTGAGTATTTAATAAAATCCCCAATTTTCCATTTCATGTGAAAAAAACCAACAAAAAAATGATAGTTTTGCAACTCAAATTGCAACCTCCTCGAGAGACAATCCAGGGATTACTATATTGCATTGTTTTTTGGGGAAAAATTAATTGATTGAGGATTTCGCGACAAATAATCCTCACATCAAGGATTCTATAATTCATTCAAAAAATCCATAAACATTAAAAAAGTTTCATACTAGTGTCTCATCAGAAAATATCTATAAAAACGAAATTTATCAGCACAAGTAACAATGTACCAAAAACCACCAATTTCTTGAGTACGTGTTATTCCAGATATATCACTACGTATGAGATAAAATATTCAACTGGACCTTTCACCTTTTTCACTAAAAGGTTCTTCGGCCATCTTACCTAATTAAAAATATTTAAAATTTTCAAATGATTCATAATTCAATGGTATTAATTACCTTTCCCTATAGATTCATTGTGTTTATTTATCATTTATATGTCCAATGTAATAATTCCAAAGGTAAGAAGGATTACAATCAACCCGGACATACTTTTTTTTGAATATTATAGACTACATTATTCATATCTAGAATATATAAATTGTATATCAAAATATTGATTCCATAAAATAGTTGATTTATATATACATAAAAACTCTTTTTATTAATAGTGAATGAAAATTACATCCTTTCGAAACAAGATATAGAAATAAAATTTCTTTTTTTGGATGGAACATAATAACAGTTCTCCAATTCAAGAACTAATACACTTGGTAAATTCATAAAATAAGTGTAGACTTATAATGTAGAAAATATGTACTATTACCAACACAAATATCTACACCACCATTTTTCAACTACATTTAATCTTTGAGTCTAGTATTAGTTGCAAATATTTGTGATGTACAACCAATTTCCAATACCCATGATGTAACACCGAAAGAATTTACAAATTGATTTATTATAGAATTCATGGATCACTACGTATTTACAAACACCACTTTGTTATAACCCAACCAAGAAAACATAATTTTCTACCTCTGTGATTTGAATTTCGAAAAACATACAAACACGGTTTCATTCTGTAAGATATTAATTGTCTGATAAGACAAATTTAATTTTTGGTTAATAGTAACATACCCTTATGGATAGAAACATACTCTTATGAATAGTTAGGAATAGTAATGAATAGTAAATATTACAAAAAATTAGAAACATCACCCTGGAATTTATATGTATGAATTTCGACATCTTAATAGTGAACAAATGGTTGTAGTGTAAGTATTTTTATTTTTGTATGTCAGAAATCTATTAATTAAAATTTTATGATTAATTTAATAATTTAAAATAGAAATTTATTTTCATAAAATGTATTCTTAAAATGTTATTTTATTTTCATATTCTTATAATAATATTTTATAGACCATGATTAATTTTTAAAGGTGATATAAAACAAGTTATAGTTTTAATGTTTTTTTCAAATAAATTATAATTTTATATAAAAAATATATCAAAATTATTTATAAAATTATTTTCAAAAAATGTGGTTCATTTTTTAATTTTATATTTCAAATAATTTTTATGTTTAATTTTTGGTATATTTCTAAAAAAACATGATTTTTTTATGAAAAGTAAAATATGGAAAATATTGTATATACAAATTATTAGTTAAATTCACTATTTAGGACTTCATGATTTATGTAAGGCCCCTTGGTTCAAAATAAAATTCACTTATTAATATTATAGTTCCCAAGAAACAAAAATATTGGTTGTCTTGATGGAAATAATAAAATAATGAATAAAATATTCAAAATTTACTCCTCTCCTCCACTGTAACCCTCTGCATTCCCTCTTCTCCTGACACCTCTAAGCCTTTAATATCATTAATTTTCTTCCATAATACCCTTAAATAGTCACTCCAAATGTCCAATAATGTCTTGGAATTTCCAGAAAACCGAAAACCCTTCCCTTAATGAGGTTCTCGAGGATGTTACTACAAGAGGTAAATCATCTTTCTTTTTCATTTAGTTTCACTTTGATTTATATTCTTTTCTTTTTCTCTCCCATACCCCTATTTACAAATGACCATTATTACTATTGTATAATATATATAATGTTATTATATCATATATATTCAAGAACCATCATCAATATTCTTACTCTCTCTCTCTTTTATTTTTTAAAGGAAATCATCGTCTGTGAGGTTCCAATTTATAGCCTTTGTGGATGATGAAGTTTCATTCTTAAATTTCTCATTCATTATATGTAACGAAACAATTTTTATGGTAGAACCATACTATAATATATTTATTATGTATCATATATGGTTATGTAATCTTATTTTACTCATGGTTGTGATTAATATGCAAAAATGAGTTTGTGGTGTTCAAAAACAGCCAATTAACCAAAACGGTTATCATTAAAAAAATCTGTATAATGATTTACCATCACTCCAAGTAACCTAAATAAATATAAATCCATGTAACCTTTTAGATTATAAATAATAAAATATAAATTCAATTATGGATAACCATCCGCATTTTACATGATTCTTCATTCATGTATATAAGTTTACTGATCATGAAGAAAATGCTCCCAAGCAGTAAAATTGAACCTCTAAAACACATCATGAATGTCATTAATGAACATAATAAGTCTATAATAAATCAATTAAATGTAGAATATGTTCTGGAAATCTCAATTAATGAATTTAATTTCATTATCCAGGATACTAAGACCAAGTAAAGAACACCATCTGACTTAAGGTGAGGGTTTCTTCATCTTACTTCCTTTTTTATGAGGTATTCTGTAATCACTGCTCTTACATGTGTATGGTATATGTATAATTCCCATTAATGTTTCATATCAGGAATATATTTATTTTTGTGACATTAAATGTATCATTTTATTATTATTAATTTTGGAGCATATGATTGAATTTATTAGAAAGTTGTAAGTATATTCTACTGGAACCTCCATTTTCATTTGGGGTCCTCTTATTCTCTACTCACCTCAATGATATTATTATTTTTTCTTATTTGCACATCATAAATTCTGTGATAATTTGGTATATATTTATACCAATCATAACCATTATTTATTTTGTGGTCAGTTACATGTTCTGAAAGAATCTTTCAAAATGTCATCCTTATAAACAAATCTGATTCAAGGGAACTTCTCGAATTCTTGCCCATTTTCAAGTCCTCTCCAAATTCTGTTAAAGACACCATTATTTTTATAAAATAAATCATTTTATCATGAAAAATTATCTTGGTTCATTTCTATTTTTAGTAAAACAAACATGCCATTCCACTTTAAAATTCTATTTAATATTTTTCTTAAATGCACTAAAATGTTTTATTTCTAAATATTCTTAAGAAATATTTTTTTATTATTTCACTTCAGAGAGAAATCATTTATCTCTAAATAATAATTTAAATGTCATTAAATTTTATTTTCTGGGATATAAATGTTTAGAATCTGATTTCAGGGAAAATACGAATGATTTTCCAAAAAAAAGTCTTCTTTCAAATGAAAAAGTTATCTTTCTCGTCTCACATTAACTTTTATAAAGTATATTCCTTGTTCACCGCTTCATACATGAAATTAGGTATGTAATACCCTTTTTAATATCATATCAAGAGTCCCTTTATTCACTTGATATTATAAGGTATTCTTATTTGAATGTTTCAATGTGGTATGGGACACTTTTGAATGTCTAAGGATTATTTCCTTAGGGATTTTTTATGGTCTCATTTAAAAGTTTCTTCATCTAAGACAACCTCCCTTATTTAAGCTTGTACTTAATTGAGATTTATCTCTTATGATATCATCTTCCATATTTAATTTAATGGTTAATGATTTGTTTGATTGTGGATGTGTTATCTTAAAATAATTCACCAATTTACTCTGAATGGTTGGTGTGTATACTTAATGTTCAGGGAAGGTTGTTTAAATTTCATATACTAGTTCCAATATGAATGATAATATTGTTTATGTTTATCCACATTCATATTAGTAATTAATTTTACTTAGTAAGTGTCAGGTGAGGCCCTCTATATCCCCTCGGTGCTTCCGTAGTTCTCACGAGAAAAACAATGGTCTTCGCACGAGGCATTGACAAAATGAATTTTTATAGTTTTGGTTGAGGCCTTAATCATATTAAGACGTCTTAGCCGAGGCCTTGATGGTATATTTTCTAATTTCAGATATATAGATTTACCTAATTATGAATCTAGTAATTGAATGTTTATGTGATTATTGGAATTGTAGAATACCCATGGTTATGTTTTATCATGGAATTAGTCACTCAGCTAATATTCCATCTATAATGTGATAATGTTTAGAGTAATGGGTTTTGAAATATTCACCATTCCTATTGTTTATTTTTATGATATCTTCCACAGTATTGATTACCCTTAATGAGAATTTGATCTCACCCATTTGTTATGTTTCATTTTCTCAGGATATGATGATGTTTTTTTATGATTTACCTACAAGGATAATCGTAGAGTGGGGGATGTTCCCAATAAAAATTATATGTTTTATTTATTTTAATATTGTAATGTTGAACTTATGTATGTATCTTGTTTTCCAAAACTACTAAACTACTCAGTTCTTCGGGATAAGATTCTTTATTATCATGCCAATGTATTAAAATAATGCACCGTCTCCAGCCTTCTAGGTCGGGGCGTTACACATGATTCAGAGTTGGTGAAATTGACTTTTATAACATTCACATTCAAATTATTGGAATGATTCTATTGGAGAACACCTGTCAACCTTAGATACCATATTGTTATTGTTCAATTTGTTATAAATAGAATTTAACTCAAATATATTATTATGAAATATGTGATAATGTGCCACAAAGACATATGTATAAGTGTGTTTCATGTTTTTTTTATTTTCATCAAGGAATTAGTTATTTATGTGTCATGAAAGTACTCCCACTAAAAATGATAACCTTATATATCACATATATTTATTGAGAAAAGATCTAAAATAAACATATTAATGAGTTTGGGGGGAATGCATCTCATCACATAGTTATGCAGGTAATGTATACTCCCAATCACAAAAGTTAGGATTCTTGGATAGTTGATCAGATAAACTCTTTTTCAAAATCTATCATATGGTTTAAAAAAATATAGTCCTTTGGTATCATAATTTTTAGGGTATCCCAGATAATTTTATCCAAAAAACACTTTAATAATAATTCCCTAATAATTAGAGTGATCTTATAACTTTATTTCATTACGGAATATAATCAAGGGGCATCTAACTGTGGAAACAAAATACCCAGTTGGTTGATAGAGGTATTGAAATGTGCCACTTTGAAATGAATATCACACATAGTATTTTGAATTGGGTTTCTATTAAATGTATCACCATTGAATTATACATCACAACCATATTAAACCCATTACATCGCATGATATAAATTATTATCTCAGTTTTTTATTCATTTATTTATATACATGCCTCTAATGTTTTAGTTTTGGAACCTCTATTCCATACACCAAATTAATTTTTTCACCTCACATTAATGGGTAACACAATCCACAACCCACAAATTTGTGTTACCCACCCGAGGATATAATCTATACATATCCATATAAATATGAATACCTCTCATGAAAAAAGTATAAAAACTATTCATATGAAAAAATAAATTTATATGGGACTGATAAACTCTAGTTTTGTTAGCCTAGAGTGACCAATTAAAACCCCTCATGTTTATCAAAATATGGAATTAGAATCTTTTATTATAACGACCCATACTTTACATAAATTGTTAGTACTTCAAAATTCAAGTACACTTATTACAACATATAACAAAACCATGAAAGGACTGTATAGGTATAGTGTCTTTAGAAACTGGGAAACATAACCAACTGGTTCATAAAGCGTTTACACTGTCTCCCATTTATTTTATCATATCTGTAGTCCCTTTTGGCATATCTTTCTTAATAACATTTTTCCTGGCATGGGGAAATAAAACATACAAAAGGGTGAGATCAAATGCTCAGTAAGGGTAAACAAAAGAAATATCAATCACATCATATTCATAAGAACATAACATTTTGGAAATCTTACCCTGCAAAAGAGATCATAATTTCATAACATGGGATAAATCATGGTAGTGAAATGTAATCACAATAATCATAACTTAAAACATAAATCTTTGTGCAATATACACATAATCATAGAGAATAATTTCTTATTATTCAAGACTCATTTCCAAGACTATCTTAGTGGACAAAGTCCATTTCTGAACCGAGTTCATTCCTCATTTCAGCTATGTTTCACTGTGAACTGGTTTAACCTGCCATTCCAGCCATGTCTATCTCATGAGATATAAAATCTTTACCCAATTAATTGGAGGAAGATATAGGTCCCACCCATCTCATAATGATACCATTCTTATGTGTGCCACAAAATCATAAATCATACATCATTGCATAACCCATGTAATAAAAATGGGATTCTTAAACATCGTGACATCATAAAATAATTTATATAAGATAAAGTAATTCATAAAAATAATTCCATCACAACATAATCAAATAAATGTAATAATAGGGATAGAAACAGAACCCTTTATTATCTTATATGGAAAATAATTTTGATAAAACACTTGAACTCCATTCTTGAGGAAAATATCCTTTCTACTTCAAAAACAATTTTCCTTTCTTAACATGTCATACAATTATAAACTAAAAGAAGTTGATTAAAAATAAACTTGAAAACTTGTAAAGGAATATTCTTGGAAATAATGTTTTAAAAATCCATTCATGTTGTATAAGTTAAAAAAACATTATTCACATACTTTTGTCAGAAAAGTCAAAAAGTACCTCGTACGAAAAACGACAAAAGATTCCTTTCATATCTTTTACTAAAAACTCACCAAAGGGTAAAATTGGATTTAAAAACTTGTAGGTGGATGGAAATAATATTACATATTGAGGAAACATGGATGTGGATGATAAAATACACCCCAGTAAATTCCAAAGTATAAACAATCTCGGATAAAAATGAGATTGTGATATTTCCCTTACCTTAGGTCCAATTTGCTTCGTAAGTGTCTGAACCTCCTGTATAATGATTTAAATAATGTCATTGACTTATTCCAGAATCATAATCATTGTTATGATATCATATATGGTCATATTATTAGCTTATTATTAGTAATATTTCATTTCTACTTGTTATTCGGGTGTTTATTACTTTTTGTTCTTATGCATGTTTTGTCGAATAAATTCTTATTCATATTTTTAGGTTATAGATACCTAATTTCCAGAATTTTATTAGTGTAATATATATATCTTATTTATTCACTCAATTCATTTATGTAATCATTATGAAATGAAAATCATGTAGAACGAGTCGCATCACATCGTTGAGACGGTATTCTGTACGTACGCACGAGCGATGATATTGTTCCCATGATCGTGGAATTGTATTAGAGTGTATGTATACTATTTCAGAATCAATATCACTTTACAATAATCATATATATTAATTCTTTACACCATTATATCCATCCAAGTAAGGTGGTGGTGTAAAATAGATTACACCACGATGTGGAGACGGTATTTTGTACGTACGCACGCGCGGTGATTTTGTTTTCCGTAGGATGGATAGATGGTGAAATGGGGTTGTTTCATACTTATAATAACATATCATTATATGATTGATACTTATTATATTAATTCATAATGGAACAACTAAATAAGAAGTAGTGTAAGAAGAAATAAAGTTGAATGAATCGGTAACAGACATTACCTCTTCTTTGAAGTGCTTCTTTGAGACCTCCTTTTAGGGCACTAAAATTGGTCTTTGAAGAAGACCAGGACCTCTAGGATGTTTCTAGGGAAGTGGAGAGGAGAAATTGGCAGGGGTTGGCCGATCTTTAAGGCTCAAAGTGGTGTGAGGAAGAGATGGAGGTGGTGCCCTTTTATAAGAGAGGAGAGGGGCTCCTTTGGAAAAACTAAAAATATGATTTTATTATAAAGCCATCTTCGGTTTTAAATAGCTCCAAATTGATTTATTTCGAAGCTAAGGTAAGGATGGGTAGAAATAATCTCATCCAATAGAATTTGTACAAGTTTATTTAACTATTTTAACCTTATAATTTAGATTTAACTTTAAGTTAGATAATTTTACTTTTACCGTGTCTTTTTCGGTTCTTACACTATAAGGTTGATAAACTTACTATAACAAGTCAAACGAACCCCAAGTTTATTATTATTAATATATATAACCTTATGTAAGTCATTTGGCCGAACCTTAGATTTTTTGGAATAAAATAACAATTAATAACATAATATTTGTTTTAAAAACAATATTATGTCAATTTTGATACTATTTGGTAATTGATTTTTTTGAAATTTATAACAGAAAGATTAGTTCGAAAAAAGTGAATTAAATAAATAATAAGATGTCATATTAACATATAAAATTATTGGAATTCATAAATAGTCTCAAATTACATTTATTTCGGTATTTATAACATCAATTATGTCAATATTTCATTAATAAAATAATTACTGCATCATCATTGTGTCATAAATAAATTAAATTATTTAATGTATAAAAATTACAAATAAAATATAATTATGTATTAAATCTTTTTATATTTCTAATGAATATTTATAGTTGAATTTATATTATGTATAACCCTATATTAAAAATTATTTACTTATTAAACTTTGATTTTTAACTATTTTAACCCTTCTTTAAATAAATTAATAATAAATGTCCTAATCTAATCCAAGTGGGCATAAATGGTCATATTTTACTCCTAAGGTTTTTTTTGGTCGAATTACACTTAACCAATAGAATTAGGACATTTCTTAGGGTAATAATAATATCTTTTTTACTCTTAATTACCCTATTTACTTTTAACCGTGGTAAATAAAAGTAAAAAGTTACTATTCCCCAAAAATTATTTTCAGCTCATTGAACCACATTTTACTTTCTAACATCAACCTTCTCTCTGGGAGTTTTTAAATTCCACTCACAGAAGTGGTAAAATTAAGTTTTATGTAAATTTTCAAATTCTCCTAGGAGGTGGGTAAAAGACAGTGAAAAGTTCAATAAACTTTTTATATATCTAAACTTATTATAAAATGACTCCAATGAATTGCATTGAACTTATATAGGTATTATGTATCAATTTTTACCTAAAATAAATTTAATTAAAATAAATAATTATTTAAATAAAAAGTCGGTTTTTAAATAGAAACCAAGTGTTTTCACTATTCATAAAAAATTGAATGTTTTCTAAAAAATACCAAAATTTCACCCTAGGCTAATTTCGATATTCCTAATCCAAAAATGAAGTCAATTTTGAAAAATAAAATTTACAAAATTTCAAAAAGTGGTTATTACTATTCATAACTGCTAGTTTTAATAATATTTTAATAGCATATCGTTGTTTAGTGAAACTCGGTATTGCGTACGACGCAAGCTACCAAGGAAGGTCGTGATTGCGTGTAAAGCAATCCAATATAGTGTTGTGTGTAGTGAAAGATTCTTGTGGTGATTTATGTCAAATAAAAACAAAATATTTCTTATAAGAGTCTCGGGTGTAACATTCTACCCCCCTAAAAATGAATTTCGCCCTCGAAATTCGCCGCTTGTAACAAACATATGAGGATACATCTCCCTCATAATATCCTCAAGATCCCATGTAGCTTCTTCTAATTGGTGGTTCCTCCATAAAACTTTCACCAAGCGAGTGGTCTTGTTCGGTAGGACTTTTTCACTACGATTGAGAATCTCTATTGGCTGTTCTTCATAAGAAAGATATTGTTCCAGCGGTACAACTTCTGAGCTGAGTACATGTGAAGGATCAGGTATGTACTTTCTCGGGAGAGATACATGGTACACATCGTGAACTTGAGAGAGATTCGGTGGAAGCGCCAATCGGTAAGCTACCTTCCCAACATGATCCAGTATTTCGAAAGGACCGATATACATGGGGCTCAGCTTTACCTTCTTCCCAAATCCCATTACTCTCTTCCAAGGAGATATTCGTAAGAACACTTTATCACCCACTTCAAACTATAAGTCATTTCTTCGGTTGTCGGAATAACTTTTTTGTCGATTCTGAGCTTCTCTTATGTGTTGTTGAATAAATCGGACCTTTTCTGCCATCTCATCAACAAGATCAGGTCCTAATAGCTTTCTTTCCCCAACGTCATCCCAGCAAGATGGAGTCAAGAATTTCTTTCCATAGAGAGATTCATAAGGAGTCATCTGAATACTTGAGTGAAAGCTATTATTATAAGAAAATTCCACGAAAGGTAGGTGTTGTTCCCAACCACCTTTGAAATCCATAGAGCAAGATCTCAACATTTCTTCTAGAGTTTGAATTTTCCTCTCAGACTGACCATCTGTCTGAGGATGATAAGCAGTGATGAAACTCAACTCTGTATCCAGAGTATGCTGAAGACTTCGCCAGAACTTTGAGGTAAACCTTGGATCCCGATCAGATATAATAGAATGTGGTACTCCATTCAATCTTACCGATTCCTTTACATATATCCTGGCAAGATGATCCAGAGAGAAATCCTCTCTAATAGCAATAAAGTGTGCATACTTTGTAAGACGATCAACTATAACCGAGATAGCATTATTGCCTTTGGATGTTTTAGGAAGTCCTGTGACAAAGTCCATAGTGATGTTTTCCCATTTCCATTCGGGTATGGGTAATGGTTGTAACATCCCCTTAGACTTCTGTCTCTCAGCTTTAACTTGCTGACAAACCATGTATCGAGAGACATATTCAGCAATATCTCTTTTCATGCAATCCCACCAGAAGTACTCTCTCAGGTCCCTATACATCTTCATGCTTCTAGGATGAATAGATAATGAAGAACTATGAGCCTCATCCATAAGCTCCTTCTTTAATTCGAGGATGGGAGGAACACAAACCTGATTCCTAAACTTTATTATCCCATCACAATCAAGGTTGAATTCAAGAACATTTCTCACCTTCTTTTGTAACTCTACATCTTCTTTCTGTGCCTCTTTAATCATAACTTGTATAGATGGTTGAACATTAATTTCATAAAGATACGATTTTTCCCCTTTCATTATAATTCCAAGATCCATCCTTTGTAAATCCATAAATATTGGATCTTTTGTGATCCTTATCATGGATAAACTGGCATGGTCTTATCGACTTAATGCATCTGCCAACTTTTTTGCTTTCCCAGGGTGGTAATGAATTGAGCAGTCGTAATCCTTAATCATCTCCAACCATCTTCTTTGGCACATATTCATCTCCTTTTTGTGTGAAAATATACTTTAAACTTTTATGATCAGTATAAACGTCACACCTTTCTCCATAAATATAATGCCTCCAAATCGTTAATGCAAAGATTACCGCAGCTAACTCCAAATCATGAGTTGGGTAATTTTTCTCATGGATTTTCAACTATCGTGAGGCATAAGCTATCACCATATCATTATGCATAAGAACACACCCCAATCCCTTCTTGGATGCATCACTATAGTTCACAAACCTTTCTCCACTACAAGGCAGTGTGAGCATAGGTGCACAGGATAACCTTCATTTCAACTCCTTGAAATTCTCTTCAGATTCCTCCGTCCAAACAAACTTAACTCATTTCCGAGTCAACTTGGTGAGTGGATTAGTTAATCATGAAAAATATTTCAAAAAACATCGATAATATCCAGCCAAACCAAGAAAACTTCGGATCTCAGTTACTGTTGTTGGTCTCAACAATCTTTCGATAACCTCTGTTTTTGCTGGATCCACATATATCCCCTCTTTTGAGATTATGTGACCCAAAAATTAAACTTTTTGAAGCCAAAATTCACACTTGGTAAATTTGGCATAAAGCTTCTCCTATCTCAGGGTCTTCAATATAATTCTCAAGTGATCTTCATGTTCTTCCTTTCACTTTGAATATACATGAATATCTTCTATAAAGACTACCACAAACTGATCAAGACAGTCTCTAAAGACTCTATTCATCAGATCCATGAAGATAGCAGGGGAATTAGTAAGACCAAATGGCATCAATATAAATTCATAGTGTCCATACCTTGTACGGAAAGCCGTCTTTGGTATATCCTCCATTTTGACCCTTAATTGATGATACCCTAAATGGAGATCAATCTTGGAAAAGTATTGAGCTCCACGTAGTTGGTCAAATAGGTCATCAATGCGTGGGAGAGGATATTTGTTCTTGATAGTGATCTTGTTAAGTTCTCGATAATCAATGCAGAGTCTCATTGATCAATATTTCTTCTTAACAAACAGAACAGGTGCTCCCCAAGGTGACACACTAGGGCGTATGAACCCCTTATCAATATTCTCTTGGAGTTTCTTCTTCAATTCCTGCAACTCAATTGGGGCCATTCTATAAGGTGTCTTTGAAATAGGTAAAGCACCCAGTATGAGTTCTATTGAAAACTCAACTTCACGATTTGGTGGAAGACCCGACAATTCCACCGGAAAGACATC
Organism: Viscum album; assembly: GCA_963277665.1. Lineage (NCBI taxonomy): Eukaryota > Viridiplantae > Streptophyta > Magnoliopsida > Santalales > Viscaceae > Viscum > Viscum album. The sequence goes on along the minus strand of OY728139.1, from coordinate 678,242,810 downwards.
ATCAAACTCTCGTACAATGGGCATATTCTTAATCGTGAGTTTCTCACCAACCATTTGAGATAAATAACCTTCATTTAGTGGAATCAAGACCCATAAGATGGAAGAAATTTCCACTTGAAGGTTATGTTCATCCATGCATTGATAGATGATCATAGATTGATCTAGAATATAAAATGTGACTTCCCTTCTTTGAAAATTTATATGAGCTCCATATAGAGAAAGCCAATCCATGCCAAGAATCACATCAAATTCCACTATAGGGAGGAGCACAAGATTTTCAGGAAGCACTTTCCCACAAACTTCAATCGGAGAATAATTATAAACTTTTGATGCGACTGTTGTGCCAAATAGGGGTTGTCACAGCTAACTCAACATCTAATTGTTGAGGTAATACGGTGATACCCTTAGAAAATTCTTCATAAATAAAGGAGTGGGTGTATCCAGAATCAAATAAAACATTTTCTACTTTAGAGTGGATGGTAAGTGTACCTTTCACCATTTCGTTATCGTACTCCACATCACTGATATAAATTGCATGTGACTTTCCTTTGTCTTTAGCCTTAAGAGTTTGTTGAAATCAATCATCATCAACAACCCTTGGATTAGAGAATTGATTGGCATAATGCCCCATTTACTTGCACTTTTAACATTGAAGTGTAGGAGGTGCACTATGTGTATCCTTTTCATTGTTCGCATCACTAGATATCTTCTTCCCATCATTGCGGCATTCAAATTCCCGATGACCTTCATTTCCACATTTGAAACATTTACTTGTCCCTTTAAGACAACTCCCTCAATATTTCTTTCCACACTTTGAGCATAAGGGAAAACTCATCTTATTTTCAGTGTGCTCTTTAGATTTTCCTTTCAATTCCATTTTCCTCTTCTTATCAAACCCATATGACTGATAGGTTACTCCAATCTCCATATCAACTTCGAGAGAACATCGAACGATTTCCTCATTGCTATTAAAGTCCCTTATGGCTAACACCCTTCGAAGACTTGGTTTTAAGCCACTAAAGGATTGATCGATCTTACTCTCAGGTTGGATAATAATACCAGAAGCGTACCTTGGAAGTCTTGTAAATATTTATTCATAGGTACCAAAAGATTCATCATCCTTTTTCTTTTGTTCAAAAAACTCCTTCTCCACCTTTGTTCGGAGAATATCAGGGAAGTAATTATTGAAAAATAAGTTCTTGAACTCGTCCCATTCCATGGACTCAATTTCATCTCTTGGCCTCATATTCTTGATAAGATTCCACCATTGATCAGCATCACCTTCCAAACGATACACTGCTAAGATGAATTTATCATGTTCAGAACATTGAAGAACTGAAAATATCTTTTCAGTAGTACTGATCCATTTTTCAGAAACTAATCGATCAGTAGACCCGCTGAATGAAGGTGGAAATTGTCTCATGAAGGATTCAATAGAATGTTGCTCCTTCTTTCGATCGTTGGGAAGTCCTGCATGATTCATAGCTTGAGCAGTTGTGTGAGAATGGCTACAAGATTTTTCATTCCAACTCCCATAACGTTTGGTTGCTCAGGGGGACAATCATTGCATTGCTCGTCGCATTCTGCATTAACACGGTTCCTTTGGGTTCCATCCATTGACTAAAATCAATAAGAATAGTGTGAGAAACACTAATTATAATAGGAAAATCCCATAATAAAGAATAAAATTTCACACTTAAGGTCTTATAATAGGTTATTCATGGCAATTTCTAAAACACTAATATTGTGTTCTATTCTCAGACTTATCCTTAGGGTTCTTAATAAGGCTTTCATATCCAAGTTTCCAAAGGTTGACTATACCTTTCCTCTGATAACAACTATAACGACCCATAATTTACATACATTGTTAGTACTTAAATATTTAAGTACACTTATTACAACATATAACAAAACCATGAAAGGACCGTATAGGTATAGTGTCTTTAGAAACTGGGAAACATAAACAACTGGTTCATAAAGAGTCTACACTGTCTCCCATTTATTTCATCATATCTATAGTCTCTTTTGGAATATCTTACTTAATAACCTTCTTCCTGACCTGGGGAAAGAAAACATACAAAAGGGTGATCTCAAACGATCAGTAAGGGTAAACAAAAGAAATATCAATCACATCATATTCATAAGAACATAACATTTTGGAAATCTTATCCTGCAAAAGAGATCATAATTTCATAACATGGGATAAATCATGTTAGTGAAATGTAATCACAATAATCATAACTTAAAAAATGAAGCTTTGTGGCATACACACATAGTCATAGAGGGTAATTTCTTATTAGTCAGGACTCATTGCCAAGACTATCTTAGTGGACAAAGTCCATTTCTGAACCGAGTTAATTCCACGTTTCAGTCTTGTTTCACTGAACCGGTTTAACCTTCCGTTCCAGCCATGTATATCTCATGAGATATAAAATATTTACCCAATGCATTAGAGGGAGATATAGGTCCCACCCATCTCATAATGATACCATTCTTATGTGTGCCACAAAATCATAAATCATACATCATTGCATAACCCATGTAATAAAAATGGGATTCTTAAACATCGTGACATCATAAAATAATTTATATAAGATAAAGGAATTCATAAAAATAATTCCATCACAACATAATCAAATCAATGTAATAATAGGGATAGAAAGATAACCCTTTATTATCTTAGATGGAAAATAATTTTGATAAAACACTTGAACTCCATTCTTGAGGAAAATATCCTTTCTACTTCAAAAACACTTTTCCTTTCTTAACATGTCATAAAATTCTAAACTAAAATAAGTTGATTAAAAATTAACTTGAAAAATTGTAAAGGAATATTCTTGGAAATAATGTTTTAAAAATCCATTCATGCCATATATGTTAAAAAATCATTCTTCTCGTACTTTTGTTGGAAAAGTCAAAAAGTACCTCGCACGAAAAACGACAAAAGATTCCTTTCATATATTTAACTAAAAACTCACCGAAGGGTAAAATTGGATTTAAAAAATTTTAGTTGGATGGAAATAATATTACATATTGAGGAAACATGGACGTGGATGATAAAATACACCCTAGTAAATTCCAAAGTATAATCAATCTCGGATAAAAATGAGATTGTGATATTTCCCTTACCTTAGGTCTGATATGCTTCGTAAGTGTCTGAACCTCCTGTATAATGATTTAAATAATGTCATTGACTTATTCCAGAATCATACTCATTGTGATGATATCATATATGGTTATATTCTTAGCTTATTATTAGTAATATTTCATTGCTACTTGTTATTCGGGTGTTTATTACTTTTTGTTCTTATGCGTGTTTTGTCGAATAAATTCTTATTCTTATTTTTAGGTTATAGATACCTCATTTCCAGAATGGTATTACTGTAATATATATCATATTTATTCACTCAATTAATTTATGTAATCATTATTCAATGAAAATCATGTAGAACGAGTCGCATCACATCGTGGAGACGGTATTCCTTACATACGCACGAGCGATGATATCGTTCCCATGATCGTGGAATTGTATTGGAGTGTATGTATACTATTTCAGAATAAATATCACATTACAGTAAACATATATATTCATTATTTACGCCATTATACCCATCCAAGTAAGGTGGTGGTGGAAAATAGATTACACCACGGCGTGGAGATGGTATTCTGTACGTATGCACGCTCGGTGATTTAGTTTTCCGTAGGATGGATAGATGGTGTAATAGGGTTGTTTCATACTTATAATAACATATCATTGTATGAGTGATATTGATGTTATTAATTAATAGTGAAACAACTAAATAAGAAGAAGTGGAAGAAGAAATAATGTTGAAAGAATCGGTAACATACATTACCTCTTATTTGTAGCGCTTCTTTGAGACCTCCTTTTAGGGCACTAATATTGGTCTTTGAAGAAGACCAGGACCTCCAGGATATTTCTAGGGAACTGGAGAGGAGAAATTGATAGGGTTTGGCTGAGCCTGAAGGCTCAAAGTGGTGTGAGGAAGAGAGGGAGGAGGTGCCCTTTTATAAGGGAGGAGAGGGGCTCCTTTGGAAAAACTAAAAATATTATTTTATTATAAAGCCATATTCGGTTTTAAATAGATCCAAATTGACTTATTTTGAAGCTAAGGTGGGGATGGGTCTAAATCCTCTCATCCAATAGAATTTGGACATATTTAGTTTACTTTTTTAAACTTATCATTTAGATTTAACTTCAGGTTAGATAATTTTATTTTTACCGTGTCTTTTTGTGTTCTTACACTATAAGTTTAATAAACTTACTATAACAAGAAAAACGAACCCCAAGTTATTTATTATTAATATATATAACCTTATCTAAGTCATTTGGCCGAACCTTAGTTTTTTAGGAATAAAATAACAATTAATAATATAATATTTGTTTTAAAAACTATTTTATGTTAATTTTGATACTATTTGGTAATTGATTTTTTTGAAAATCATAACAGAAATATTAGTTCGAAAAAAATGAATTAAATCAATAATAACATGTCATATTAACATATAAAATTATTTGAATTCATAAAAAGTCTCAAATTAAATTTATTTGGGTATTTATAACATCAATTATGTCAATATTTCATTAATAAAATAATTACTACATCATCATTGTGTCATAAATAAATTAAATTATTTAATGTATAAAAATAAATAATAAAATATAATTATGTATTAAATCTTTTTAGATTTCTAATGAATATTTATAGTCTAATTTATCTTTTGTATAACCCTATATTAAAACTTATTTACTTATTAAACATTGATTTTTAACTATTTTAACCCTTCTTTAAATAAATTAATAATGAATGTCCTAATCTAATACAAGTGGGAATAAATGGTTATATTTTATTCCTAAGGTTGTTTTTGGCCGAATTACACTTATCCAATAGAATTAGGACATGTGTTAGGGTAATAATAATATCTATTTTACTCTTAATTGCCATATTTACTTTTAACCGTGGTAAATAAAAGTAAAAAGTTACTATTCACCAAAAAATATTTTCATCTCAATGATCCACATTTTACTTTCTGACATCAACCTTGTCTCTCAGATTTTTGAAATTCCACTCAAAGAAGTGGTAAAATTAAGTTTTATGTAAATTTTCAAATTCTCCTAGGAGGTGGATAAAAGACGGTGAAAGGTTCAATAAAATTTTTATATATCTAAAATTTTTATAAAATTACTCCAATGAATTGAATTGAACTTATATAGGTATTATGTATCAATTTTGACCTAAAATAAATTTAATTAAAATAAATATTTATTTAAATAAAAAGTCGGTTTTTAAATAGTAACCCAGTGTTTTCACTATTCATCAAAAATTGAAACTTTTCAGAAAAATACCAAAATTTCACCCTAGGCTAATTTCGATATTCCGAATCCAAAAATGAAGTCAATTTTGAAAAATAAAATTTACAAAATTTTAAAAAGTGGTTATTACTATTCATAACGGCTAGTTTTAATAATATTTTAATAGCATATCGTTGTTTAGTGAAACTCGGTATTGCGTACGACGCAAGCTACCAAGGAAGGTCGTGATTGCATGTAAAGAAAGCCATGCTAGTGTTGTGTGTAGTGAAAGATTCCTTTGATGATTTATATAAAATAAAAACAAAATATGTCTTATAAATGTCTCGAGTGTTACATGGATGGTGGGTAGTTCAACCAAAAGTATATCTTCCCAGGGGGATTTACTCGATAGAGAATTCAATTCATGATAACCCTAGAACCTAATATTCAAAAACTATACTCTACAACAAATTTCAACCTCATAACACTAAAAAATTCCAAGGTCAAGGTAGATGAAAACTACATCTTATGATATTATACCTATTATATTATTTAGGGATATATCTCATAAAATAAATTGTATTATAAACTAATAATACAAAATATTCATAATTTATAAAAAATTTATAATCATGAATTTATTTACGGAATAACTAAATTGATAAACACTTTATTTATTTTTTAAAACATTAGATACAAATAAGAAAGTTTCAAATATTATTTCGGTATCAAAGACCCCATTTTTTATACATAACACTCATTATTTATGAAAAATTTATAGACCATAAGTAATATTTTCAAATGTTTTTTTAAAACAGGTATGTTATATTTTATGACTAATGAATAATTGTTAGTCATAAAATACAACTGATTTAGGATACAAATTTTCTTGCAAGTTAATATCATTCTATAATATAATGTCAATCAGATACAAGATTTTTATTACTTAATATGATAGGAAATATAATATATAACCTATTTTATTTTTCAATTCAATAGGTACCATATTTTCACTATTATCCCATATTTTCATGCATTACCATATTTTATCATTCATTTTGAAAGCACATATCATAACCCATGATACATTACCAAACCACATGTTTTATTTATATTTTACTTTGTTATATCTCTCTGTCATATGCTTAGGTGATCAAAATATATGTTTTTTCCATATATTAGTTTGTGGTAAAACTATAATGACAATTGATATCAATTCCATTAAAACCCTAGTAGATTTAAAACATTGATTCATTAATGAGGAAGGCTCTGATATCATATAGAGGTTTCATGGGATCATCATATGACAAGTAACTCTTGATGGATGATAGGGCATACTTGATGATAGATCATTCTTGTTGGATGTCACTAAATTAGAAATATTATGCTTCCTTCCTCTATAAGAACACACCATACTTGGATCATCATTCACAATAAGATGATATTGAACACACCAAATGGATGCAAGTTATTTATTTTGATTATGAATGACAATTTGGGTGGTATAGAGCTTCATCTATGTATACATGCAACAAGTATACCTCCAAAAATAATGTATCACATCCTTTTATAGTCAACCCTAAAATTATGAATTTATTAAATATTATAGGATATATTTATCATATTAAGTGTTGTCTCATGGAAATCATATGTTATATCCCATCAGAGCATTTGTTTTCATTAATGAAAAATTCAATGAATGTGTCCCATATCTTAAATGATTAATCTTATTTTTAGAGTAGGTTCACTAAAATACAAATAATTAATTTTTATTATTGAAAAAATATAAAACTAAAATATTATCTGTTGAATTTATTATTACATAATTATGGTTCTTCTATATAACATCATTTTAATAATGTCTTCAGATTTTTCAACTAATCAAAAGGAAATAGTAGTTCTCACCTATGATGAGATCCTTGAATTTCCATGAATGTATTCCTAAATTGAGTCATATGATCACGATATCATTCTATGATGGGACACATATTAGGTTAACTATTAGGTCCTCGATACTTGTAATCCAATAACGCATCATCTCATGAAATTTTCACTTGGTGATATCAAAGATAGGATATTATAAGGACTAACCCCTACCTCATCATAGAAATTCCACATTTTATGTGTCGTTTATATTCATGAATATGAATGAGTTTAATGATACTTATTAATTATTCTTATTATTAATACATATTATGAGCTATTTACGTTGATGTAGTATTCAAATACATGAAAACATGTACTCAAAAAAATTGTAAATGTTGTGTCATGGCCTGACACCATCAAGATATAAACCTAGTCATCTAACCCCATGGGTCTCCTGTAATAACTTAGTTTTAATCTGAACAGACCAAAAGATATTAACTTCCATTGTCACTTATCTAAGTAATGGATGTCCCCACAGACCATCACGTGTTCTTTAAATGGGGTTTGTTCCCCACTCACACACACCCTGGTAGAATTAAATGTTTTTCTCCCATCCTAATACTACTAAAAGACAAGAACACTTAACAGTGGAGTATTTTTTTTTGAAAAAAATTGAGATATGAATTGGTCAACCAATTGATTCCTTTAGAAATTTATTAAAAGAGTATAAGTTGACAGTACAGACATGAGGTGTAACATGCTTACACAATCAGGGTGGACCTTGCTGACTTGGGTAGTAACATTTATTCTTTTATGCCACACTTTTCTGAGGGTGTTAAACTCTCCACCACTTTATATCACAACATCTTCATTGTGGTTCCCATGCCTCAAAACTAGATTGTGTGTTTTCATATCAGGCTAGGTGTTGGATCTAATACCATGTTCATGACCTGACCTACCAAAGCCATGTGTCCGAACCCAACCTTCCTAGCACACTAGAGGTTATTACCAACCAACGTCACTCATCCAACTAATTATTTTCCCCACAATAAAAAAATTTATTTTAGTGTGTTTTGTTCCTCACTCACACACACCATAGGAGACTTCCAAGCACGTCACCCAACCCAACACTACTCTAAGAAAACCACGAATAATGATGTAGTTCAGGTTATAATGAATCCTAAAAGTAAAGGTGCACCATGTTAACATGGGTAGTAAAATTTAACCTTTTATGCCTCACTTTCTAGGGGTATCACATTCTCCACCTCTTTATAGAAAACCTTCTTCATTGTGGATCCCACTCCTCCAACCTATATAGTGCCTTTTCAATTCAGTTTGGGAATTTCTTTTGCGACCATATATCATAACCGAAACTACCCTAGGATATTAACCTAATATTATAACCCCATAAGTGTCCTATAATACATTTTTTCCTTCCCAACACAACAGAATTTATTACTTAGGTCCCTTATCTAACTAATGAATACTCCACAAGCCAACACATGTTTTTAGTTCCATTTTTTCATCACTCACACACACCAAGGGAAACTTTTCAGGAGGTCACCCAATATAACACTACTCCCAGACAAGCATATTTAACTATGGAGTTATTATTAAAAAAGCTCCAAAAAAGGTTCACCTTTTTGACATGGGTAGTAACATTTAGTCTTTTATGTATAAAATTTATAGGGGTGTTACAGTTTGGGAGCATTATGAGTGATATAAAATTTATGAATTTGTTGAGAAAGGATTTCCGACTACCAATTTAATTAATTTTATATCCTAGACTCCTTGATTTAAATGTAAATTTATATAAAATTCCACAGACATGGTTCTTAACATGTTCAATTCAAATAATCAAAGAAATGGAAATAAATCACATAGGTTGATGGAATGATTCTACAACATGTGTGATTGGAGATATCATGATTGAGGGATAACATAAATAGCGAGTGTTAGTATATGATTTTTTAAATTGTGACAATAATTTCATCATGGGTTACATGAGGTATCATTATACAATAATCATTATCTATATGGAATTCTATATAATTCTAGTTAGAAAGAGTCAAAGAGGGTCAAACACAATGTGTTCCCATGATCATCATTAAACACTATTTGGGTTCAATAGTTTTAATCTATAATATACTCAAGATCAATAAATAATAATTATTCATCATTTTGTTGATCACAAATATTCAAACTCCTACTATATTTAAATTAGAATATATATTTTAGTTGAATATTAAATAAATATATATCCATGAGTACATTGAATGGAAAATTTATTTAGCACGTTTTGTATTTGTAAGGTGATGAGTAGTATTTATTTGTTTATTAAATAATTATATATTCAACTATAGAAATAATATAATTAATATTTATTTTGAAGACCATGAATATAATATTTGTTTTTTAATGAATGGACAATATAACTGATATTTGTTCTCAAGATTTTGATTATAGTATTTATTTATTTTTTGAAAAAAATAATATCTATTAATTATTTTTGAGTATTTTGATAAATGTAGTGAGGGATTATTAATCAATTGGAAGCATTCAAATAGTGTGGATCATGTATGTATCACCACAATAGGGATTCTACTTTCGATACACATACATAATGATGTTATAATAAAATTAGAGTACAAATAATTCTTATCTTCATTGAAGAAAGAATTTCAATAATTAGGTAATTATTATCATTATATTAATTATAAATTTAATGTGAATAGATATTCTATTATGTTTTGGGATTCCTTTCATCATGATTAATTGGGTAAATTCATGAAATATGATCATTTTCTATTATTTTTTATGAATAATTCAATGGAATCAGTCAAAAATTCATTGTTGGGCATGAACATGAGCATCATCTATTGTGCCTGGAAACTCTAAGTGATATCAAAGATATCACATTAAAATTTATATTTATTTAACCTTACTTGACCATTATTGTTATTATTTTTTGTATTTAATTTTAGTTCTTCATTTGTTAACCATAATATCAAGAAAACATGTTTGTTCACTTGTATATGACCAAAAATATTCTATGAATAGGTGAAGAATACATTGGTATTATATATAGAGGTTATAGGGATTCTAGGAAATTGAAATGATAACACAAAATGTGATGAAAATTAAAATTCTATAGTAATTGTCAACACACTAGGATATAATTTCATTAATCATGGTTTATCATGTGGTTCTGTTAATTAACTTGTTTTACTACACCCAGTGTAAAAATTTCAAAGGTGGAACAAGGTTAGTAGGGTAAAATGGTGTGTATCTAGAGTACACACTATGTAATCATACATGATGTAGTGGTTATGTGGTAAATATGAGGTTTCAATTTAATTCATAATTAATTACATGTTGTGTAATTGAATGATTCCATGTAACACATGGACTAGTAGTGATTACATGATATGTAGATAGAATACAAGCTATCTAACATACTAAATACCCATGTCGATTAGATGATGCATCCCCATGAAGGTAATATAAGAATGTCTAGAAAATAATTACACATCATGTAGATGGTCTACACTCCATGTAATGCATGCCAACTCATGCAGTGTAAAAGAGTTATACATATGTGTTTTCATGAATCAAGGCATAGAGGGAAAATTAAATTTAGAGTTAAAATCCAACTATATGATGTGGAATGGGAATTAAACATTATTTGATATGGTTTGGAGACATAGGATGCACCTCTAGTATTTAAATATATATTTTTCTAAAGATACCACTTTGTGTATGGGTTTTATTTTTTCTAAATAATTTTTCATGGTTGTTAGTAGTGATCAATGAAATAGAAATACTTAGTTGATTTCAATATGTTGAAGAAGATATAAAGAATGAAGTTGTAGGATGTGAAGTTTCTATGATATACAACATTTTTATAAAAGTAAATATTTATTGGATGAATGGATGAAGAAGAAATTAATCAAGTCTTATTATCTTAAGGAATTTCATTTAAAGATTTTGAGTTTATAACTCTAAAAATTGTTGAATTGTTCTTAGTGGTGAATAAATGTGTCCATAACACTATAAGAGTGCATACTATTTATAAAAAGATGAATTAGTTACATTGATGAAGGTTAAGAAATATTTTATTATTGTATGAGGACCATGTATGATATTGAAGATCATGCATACAATGATTTTTGTGAAGAGAAGTTATAGAACATTTAAAGACCTTGAAAAAATAAATTAATTGCACGATGATTTTTAGATAACTGAAGATATTAAATTTAGTTTGGCATTTTTTACATGGGAAACATATAGAATTTATATAGAAGATTTGGCTAACTTTTTAATGGGAATATGGCCATGCTTAGGAAAACATGGGCCACCTCAACCATATATATTGGACCATAGGGTCGACCACATGGGAGGAAGTTAATGTGGATAGCCATATGTAGTATGTGTTATTATGGGCTTACATAGGTACCTAAATAGAGAGTGTATAACATACATAGAGGATCAGTGGGTGCATAGTTATCGTAAGGTTCTCTGTGGACTATGCAGGCAAGGTGTGGCTCGATGATGGGAATGTGTGAATAGGTTTTTCTAGGATCTGACCCTACTTCCAACTTGAAAAGGTTTATGAGATAAACAATATTATTAATGAGTTCCCAATAAACCAAAATATCAATGTGGGGTAGGAAAAGTGTGATGGAAATTTTCCTATGTTAAATGTTTTTGCATATAACCGTAGAAATTGATTCAATAGATCTCAACCATTTAATCAAAAATAGTGATCCTTTTCAACCTCCTAGTGCATGAGGGTTCCTATATGATGTTCTTTTTTCATATTATGAATTCCAAGGATCAAACCATGATTTATCTCATGATATATCGAAATATGAATGATATGGATCAACATGAAAAAATGTTTCAATATGTTTGAAACTATTTATTTGAAGAACCTGATAAATATTGAATATAGAAAATGTTGTAGGAGTTTGTTCATTCATCCATACTACATTGATGAGTTCATGATTCTAAAAATTTAGAGAGAACATGATTATCGTTTCATGCACATGAGTATCATAGAGTAAAGGCACTATCATGATGAAATCACCTCTATCAGCATCACATGAGAAACACTGAATAAGTAGGGTTTTTTAAGATATCCTTTAAACATGTTAAATTTAGAAGCATTTTAATGGAATAAAAAGTAGGGGAATGAGTAGGTGCAAGGAGGTGGTGAAATTACTATAAATATCTGAGCATCCAAGGTGAGAGAGTTTTTTCTCTCATATTATAATCAAGATATATATTTTTATAAAATAAAGAATTAAATGATATTTTACTTATGAAAATAAAAAAGATCTAAAAACCTTTAGGATATGAGATAAAGGGGAGTTCCACACTCATCTATAGTGTGAGGAAGATCCTTGTACTAAATTTCATAAAAACCAAAATACAGAAAATTGACTTGTATTAACACACACTCTATGTGTTTCTTGAAGAGTTATTCATTTAGAGTGTCCTTGAGTATTATACTCCCACTATTTTCTGCGAAGAGAACACCTTAAAAATACTATATGAATCCATGAAAAATATTGATAGGTGTTTCACACTACTGTGCTACATGAAAAAGGTGGAAGCCACCTAATATAGAAGTATGAAGGTCCTATGCATGATAACTAAACCATAAGGGACATGGATTCTTAAAAATGTGTTATATAAGGATATAGTGTGTTCATATATATGGTTTTTCACAAAGGAAACTAAAATAATAAGGAAGAAGAAGAATTGGATGTTGAGGGTGCGTGAATTTAAATGATAATATATGAATTTGTAAATTCATAATCACTTGAGGAACTATAAAAAGGCATGAATTATATTTCCAAAAATAATAATAAGGTCACCTAGTATGTGTTTTTCTATGCGTGAGAGTTCCATAAAAAACATTCATGATGTCAACATCACATTTAATATTTATTTCATGTTAATTATGTGAGTTTGATATTTTATTAAAAGAAGGAAGAAAAACTATTTCAATCACTTGGTTGATTAAATGTTGATGCTAAACAATATTTCATATTTCTTGTTTAAAAGATGAGAGAAAGAATAAAAATCAGTTATCGGGTTAATATCATCTAATTATTCCACAATCCATTTTTTTATTTTATTGAAAAACCACTTTTAATGGTATGTGGGAACCAACAAAAACATCTTTTCAACATCAATTCACACCCTTACCTTACAAAATAATCAATAAAAAAAATCCAAATTCCAAAAAAACCTTTCACCCCAGCAAGACAGTAGCATGAGACCTATTTCAAAATTCAAAATAAACCAAATCACCGAAAATCCCATGAGTCGACCCAAGATCACTAGCTTAAATGAGTATTGTACATCCTTGTCAGCATATGCATCACCTTGCAGCCATCTTGACACTAGAGTCCACCAACGCAAGCCACATCAAACACTACCTTAGAATCATTGCATCCAACATCATCATCATTGATGATGAAACACCACCGAATCAGAAATTCGGAGACAACCGAATTCAAGAAACCATAATCACCACCAAGAGAAACCAAAATAGAACACCAGAGAAATATAAAAATAAAACTGAAGCCACAAATCAAAACTCTAGAAGCACCTTGAACCCTTTTAACCTTGAATCACAATCCCAAAACCATGTAGTTACCATTGCACCATATCCAACATAGAAAGGCTTGCAAGACCCTGGGGATAGAGCAGGTTGAACGGCCAAAGAGATCTTTGGCACATAACCATTGTCTGTTCCAAGAATCCATCTAGAAAGTAAACCTTCTACAAACTCAGAAACGTCACCAATAATGAGACCAGTAGCACATCGACAAAAACCAAATTGAAAGTAACATCTATAAACTACCAAATAGGGACATAGAAAATGGAACTCGAAAGAGGAATCAGCAACATGTCTAGGAAAATCACCATGAAGAACCTGAGAAAGGGGAAATTGTTGCTGAAACCCTAAGAGGAAAAAATGTGAAGGGAAAAATTAAAAGCCAATGAGTGAGAAACACGAGGATAAAAACCTATATAAGAAGTCACTGAATGTAAATGCCTACATTTCATTTAATCCCACAGCCATAATCACAAACCCACCTGAAAATCCAACACAACTAACCATTATGGGGTCATTTGTGTCAAACAAGTCTGGAAGAGCAGGTAAGGAAGAAGGTAAATGATACCATTCCAAGGGAGAAGGAAGGAAGAAGATAGAGAGAAGAAGAGGGTTACACGAGCGAATAATATGGGAGTGGAGATGACCTTGAGAAATAAGCTTAATAAAAATAAGGAGGAAGAGAGATTTGAAGCTGGTAGAGTCTCTCAAACTCTAGGTGAGGGCAGATCCGTGATTGAAGCCAGGAGTGAAGTCCAAGTGAATGGGGTGCCATCAATTTTATAATATAATCTAATTATAATTTGGTTTGATGATTATTTTTTAGACTACCAGCCTACATCATATTAAAATTATTTTGAATTAATACATAAGAACATGAATAAGTGAGTCTTTCAGTTTTCTCCTTGGAAGAAGAAAAGAGTTTTCTATCTACTATTTTGTAAGTAACAAAGAGAATAAAAATGAAGAGAAGAACCAAGTAACATTGTGACATCCAAAAAAAGTATAATCTATTGGAATTCATTATTGGTGTTATATATTACCTTAATAAAAATATGAATAGTGCCTTCTGAGGTAGTATAAAGAACATTTTAGATTTTATAAAACAAGCCCTATTAATTAACTATAGTGAAACACATGTGAATGATTATTCCTTTCTTATGTTAACCATGTTAAATGATTTATTCCCCAATGGTTGTGTGGTATTGGATTATTTCCAAAACAAAACAAGGACTAACTAATATTTTTTAGCAGTGAATAATAAATGAAATTATTTTTCATCTTTTCTTAATTTAAGATAATTTCTGATGTTAATGAAAATTGAATAATAGAATCAACATTCTAAAAGGTCTAAGAGGTAAAAGGGATGAAAGTTATAATTACTAAAAATGTTCCCAACACAGATTCACCCCCCACCCTCTCGGTGTTGATTATATCCCAAATTGATTCTCTCAATTTGTATCAGATCCATGTTTCACCTTAGTTGGATTCTTTACATTTCAGTTATTAAATTTATAAATATTTGAGCTTTTTTCCTATAATAACAATGAAGTGCAGTTTTTGTGATGTTTAAGTTACTTATGAGAAAAATTATATTTCTACCAAGACTATGTTGAACCATAGAAAGAAAGAGAAAATAAATTTTGGGAATATTTTTCTCTTATATAAAGGAGTGGATGTATTTGTGTATCTATGAATGTTTAACAATGAAGTTATATAAGTTTTGAAAGAAATGATTAGGATTCTCATGTTTCCATGAAGGAGTTGTAAAATATCTTTAACTCAAGTGATCAATAGGTATGATTTAGTTCATTTAAAAATTATCCTAATGATGATCTAATTACGTGTGGGAGTGATAACATGATAGTTGAATTTTAATTTGATGCATTAAAGGATATGATGCATGGATATCCAAAAGAATTTTTCTCCATTATCTATAAGTTATTATAAAGCATACCAGAATATATCACTCAACAAAATTATAATTTAATAGTAATAGAAAAGGATTTAAAAGGAAACAAATTATTGAATGTATAATTTTTTTGAAGAAATGTAGATCCAAAGAAGCCAAAAATTTGATCCTTAAAGGAAAATTATCTATGTTTGAATAATATTGGGTTAAAATTATCTTAGAGAATGATTTAGAAACTCAATATTTGGAAGAAAATACCCATGCACATCAATAAGAGTTAAACAGAATCATTAATTTCATGGAGTTATAATTAAAATAAAAATTCATGAATATAAAATAACTTGAGTCTATTTTAAAAAATGTTATATTCATGAAGATGAAGTTGAAGGAATGTAGAAGGTTTTTGGAGAGTATTTTATTATGATTGATGATCATAAAAAACAATCAATAATAAATGTATATAATTTGAAGTTCATTTAGATAACCTTGATAAGACACATATTGACACTTAACAAAAGAAGGAGATAATTTCTACGAATACTCAATTATCACATGAGTATTCTAAGGTTGTAATACCACCAATGCATAATAATAAGATCATCAATTTATTCAATGATCTATCTCAAGAAAATTTGAAGAACAATGTTCCATCCATACCATCCAGAAAAAATGATTCTAAATATGTTATCATGAATATTGTAAGTTGGAAAACAAAATCACTACAAGTATTTGATGAATAAATGCAATTTGAATCCTACCAGTATGACTGGGTGGATAAGAAAAGGGGTGTGGAAGATGGTTCCCCATGAATAGTCCAGCAAGTTAGGAAGAAAACCCAAAAACATCATATAGAATAACTAAGAATAACACTATTTATGGATCAATTTTTGTGCTGAAATAGATTCAGTAATTTCACATTAGATTATTGGTATAATCCTTTAATTTTAAATGAATAAAGGAATCCCATGTCTAGGGGGGAAATATAGATATTGAGAAGAAACATCTATAGGTCAATAAAAATATTGAAACTAAAATCAAATTTTGAAAACATGAAAATAATTATGATTCGTCAAATTGTAATGGTCACAAGAATTGTGCATGATCATCTCAAAATTTATCGAATTCTTATGATAAATGATGTCCATGGATGTTTCCTAAGAATGAAGAAGAATCCTTTGGAAGAAGTAAGTAAAAGCTTGTAAAAAATCCCATGAATATTTCAATCAGTAAAGGTAATACTTCAATGGATTCTAAATCCAATAAGGTGAAGAAAATTACTTCATCCAAAAGAACTACAATGGAGGATGGAGCTCAGAATAATACATTTTGAAAATAAAAACTTTCTTATGATGTTCCTAGTGACATGTTAGTCCTTTTTTGAAACAAATTCTGAATAATGTGTAAAATGGAAGATGAAAAATGTATGTTAAGTAAAAAATAAAAATAAAATATTTTATATGATGACAAAAGGGATATGATTGGTTGTTAAAAAAAGTTAACTCCTATATTAATGAATTTTTCTGTGAGAGGTGAAACAAATATGGGCATTGTGAGAAAGGTTATTTATCTTTTGTTTTATAATAAGAAGTAGTCCTTAAGTGGAGTAAGAATGAATCACCCATTATGACTATTAATAATGAAAATTATACACACAACAAAGAAGATAATGTGAATATATCCTTTCTTCCCCAATATCAATCAAAATAAAATTTTAGATGGTAAGCATAAATAATGGAGAAAATTTAAAAACATGGTTAAGATATATATATATATATATATATATATATACCTTATTACTCACAATAAGAATCAAATAATGATCCAACCTCTTCCCTTAATATTTTTTATTTTATTTTTACTTATAATTTAGGGAATTTATGGTGAAGCAATTTTTTTGGCGAATAACTTGTGATGTAGTGAGTGTTTTCAATTAATGACTACAATGTTGAAGTAGTAATCATCCATGAATGATTCCTAAGTTGGTATTCAAATAAAAATATGATTTAGGATTATCTTATATGATGTTTTAGACTATTCTATCATCTCCTAGATAACTAGGATAGAGAATATAACTTCTCTGTTTGATCTTATATTTGGTATCTTGGAAAACATGTATTACATAAGATTTTCATTGTTGATGTTACAAGACTTTTCAAATATGGATAGTAATAATTTAAAGACATGGTTTTGTGTATTTTACAAATTGGGACATCATAAAATCCATTACTAAATATATTCACCGTGATAAAGATATTGAGTAGTTTTCCTTTTATGAGAAGACAAATAAAGAAATATGACGTTGTTTCTAAAGTCTTCATTTTAATTTGTATCAAATATAATTAATCTAAAAATTTATTGAAGATCATTTCATTGAAATATATATATATTGTTTTCTCTCATACTTGGTTTACAAAAAAAATGACCTTAACTCAAAAGGGTAAGTAATTGAATTGATCAATAATACAATAAAATTGGAAGTATGGATGTGATCAAAGGATTCTTATCCAGGTTTTTGATAATGGAATTTATTTTTCTTATTGAAGTTAGTGCGTGAATTTCACATTGATCATTATTATAAAAGTTTCTTATCTAATTTAAGTATCTTTAGTAGTGAATGAATATGAATAACCCCTAATGAAAAGTATATGTGTTCTCATTTCACATGGTAATAAGATTAGTTGTTAATGGACAACTTTTTTACCTAAATCAAATCCTCTTGTTTTCTGTATAGAGTATGGATCACATTGATTTATAGTGAATGGATGGACATAATATTTCTAAGTAGGAACTGATAATGTTTTCTCTTATATTTTAATTTCATAAAAATAATAAAGAGGGAAAGTGAAATGATATTTTGAAATGGTTTTGGGGGAGATCCATATATTGGAATATTCATTTGGAAATAACAATCAAGATATTTCTAACAAATACAAAAGAGGATTTAAGAGAACAATTTTTGTATGATTTTTATTTATTATAAATAATTTTTATTGTTTATCAATTGTTTTTAATAAAATAGAAAATTTTCATTAATGTCAATATGTTGAAGAAGTTAGAAAGAAAGAAGTTGCAGGAAGTGAATTATCTAGGATATCCATGATTGATATCAAAGTTAATATATATTAGATTATTAGATGACGAATAAAGTACTAAAATATAATTATCTTAAGGAATTTATTTTTAAGACTTTGATTTTTTATCTCTAAATATTGTTAAACTATTCTTAATGATGAATATATGTGTCCATTTCACTAGGACAGTGAAAAATATTAACAACATGATGAAGTAGATATATTGAAGAAGATCATGGAATTTTTGATAATTTCATGAATACAATTCATTATATTGAAGACCATGAAAATAGATATTTTCATAAAGATCAGTTGAGGTACTTATGAAGGTCATTCAAAAAGAAATTAATTTTAGGAATATTTATGGGTAATTGAAGGAATTAAAATTGGTTTTCCATTTTATACATTTAAAATATATGAAATTTATATTGAATATTTGGATAAATATTTTTAGTTGAGTTTACCAAAAATATATGGTCAACTGTAGGCCATCCTAGGACCACCTAAACCACATATGTGGGACCTTAGGGTTAACCAAGTAGGATGGAGTTTATTTGGCGATGTGTATGTGGTATGTGTGATTATGGTCTTGCATAGGAACCCATGTGGAGGGCATGTGGTGTTAAAAAATTAGTTGTTCTTACATATCACATGTATGGATCCTAGTGGACTATGCGTGGGTGGTGTGGCCTAGTGATGGGAATGTGTGCATTGGTGTGTCCTGGTACTAAATTCTATACTGACTCAAGAAATTAGAGAACATGGAAACTATTATTAAAGAGTGTCTAACCAAGATGAATATTAATGTGGGATGTGAAAATAAAAATGGTCATGTTCCATGATTATAAAAATACTCATAAATGTGTACCCATCCTATTCAATGTATCTCATCTATCGGATCAATAAGGGTGATATTTTTCAACCTCCTAACTCCATAGGGTTCCTATACACATGTGTTTTTTTATGTAATGACTTTTGATGATCGAACTGAGATTTATATCATGAGAATTAAGAACAAGAATGATATAGTTCCCCATGAAAAAAAGTTTTGATGTGTTTTAAGCCGTTTGTTTCAAGAACATGATAACTAGCGAATGAAAACACTATTGGGGGATGCTATTCATGAATCTGTACTACACATATGAGTTTTTTCTTTAAAATAAAGAATGATATTGATATTTTCATCACATGAACATGTGTAAATTTGAATAAAATTATTTTCTAGAAGATGAATCCATTTTTGGTATCACATGGGAAACACCAAACAAGGCAGTTGATTTAAGATAACCTTTACATGGCTTAAATCTCAGTTCCACGACATGGAATAAAATGTAAACGAATAAGGCAGTGAATGGAAGTGATTCTTTTCTTATAAATATCCATGCATCAAATCTGAGGGCTTTTTTCTTTCTCACATTCCCATAGAGAGATCCCAATTTTTTGGAAAACAAATCATTCTCAATGATTTATTTTATATGATGAATGAATATCTATGAGACAATTTTATATGTAAATAAGGGGAGTTTCATAGTGTTCTATAGCATGAGGAAGAACCATGTACTGACTCACATGAATATGAAGAAACACATATATTCATATTTTCTAATACAAACATATCATGTTTCCCAAAGAATAGTTTCATGATCCAGTGTGTGATTATTGTCCCCCCCCCCATGTTACCTAAAGAGAGATCCATACATGTCCTTTTTTGATACATGATTGAATGTGAGAAGTATCATGAAATTATATGTTGGATGAAGGATGATACAGCCATATAATATTGCATCATGAAAGTTTTGTGCATGAGAACCAAATCAAATTTGACTTTGGGTCTTTTGAGGGTTTTATATAAAAATATAGTGTGTTCATATATACTGTTTTCTCAAAAAGGAATGTTAAATAAAAATGAATATGGAGGATTAAATAGTGAGGGTACATACATTTAAATGGTTTTATGTTCATATATAAATACATAATCCCTTGAGGAACAATTAACAAACATGAATAATTGTATATAAAATATTAATAAGAATACCTGGTATGTGGTAGGGTTTGCATAAAATTTCCATTAATTAGTTTAATGACTTCAAAATTACATGAAATGTTTATTTCATGTTAATTACGTGGGTTTAGTATTTTAATATAAAATGTAAGAGAAGCTTGATCATTCTATTGATTTACACGAAGCTGATACTGAACATTATTCCACATTTCATGTGTAAAAATATCAAAATGAGATGGAGAATTAGTGACTTAGCTAATACATTCTAATTATCATTTGGGTTGAGGAATATTATTGAGATTACCATACCAAAACTTATTAATATTATTGTGGTTAAATATAGATGATGATGATGATAAAAAAGAAGAAGAAGTTCAACATTCAATTTTATTCTCAAAATAAGACAAAAGTTCTTCTCCTTTTGTTGTGCAAGTGACAAAGTGATGTAAAAGGAAGAGAAGTACAAAGAATCCCTTTGACAATAAATAGAAGTCTTGTCTAGTGTAATACTTTATTAGTGTTACAAATTAACATAAAAAGAGGTTGAATATGGTCTTCAATGGTGGTATAATGAAACTGACATGATCTATAAAATATGCACTATCAATTAACCATAGTGTGATGCAAATGAATAGTTTTTACCAACATATAACCATGTTAAAGGATTGTTTTATACTGGGTTTTTCGTATTGGATACTTTTACAACAATGATAATGAGAAGATACTCCGGTTGAGTAGTGAACCCTGTAAAAATATCATGTTTCATCTTTACCCTCTTCTATATACTTTCATATGGTAAGGAAAATGGAATAAGAGAATCATGATCATAAGAGGTCTAAGAGGTAAAATGGGTAACAATTATAATTAGTGAAAATGATCACAACAGTGATTCACCCCCACTCTGAGTGTTGAGTATATCTCGAAGTGGTTCACTCAGGTCTAACATTTAAATTATAAATTAATTAATATGCATATTTTATGGAAATTAATTCAATATATAGTGGTTGTACATGTCTTGTACATTATCAATAACATTTTAATTACATTTCCTGAATATTAATGGTATGTTGTGTGTTCAAAATCATCATACCAACAACACATTTTAACCTGTGGATACACCAAAAAATTATAGTGACATTCCATGTATGTACACAACACACAACCTATAGGTTTCAGTCATATTGGAAGCATCTATTGGGTAGTTTGTAGCTCATTATTCATAATAATAAACAAATAATGTGAGATGTATATAGTGATTACTATCATGACCAAGATAAATAAATTTAAGATTAATTAACTCACTACTATAAAATAGGACTTTGACAGTACCAACATTTATCAATGCTAGAAAAATGTGTCGAGAAAGTCCAAATTTATCGGCACTAAATAAATGCATTGATAAAGGGTACCCGTTTTCAGCACATTTTATTTAGAACTGATAAATAATCACCTTAATCTGTTCTTTATTTTAGCACTGATAAAGGTTACCCTTTATCAGAACTATATTTTTAGCACTAATAATAGTTATCATTTATGAACGCTAATAATAAAGCACTGATAATTTGTATCCTTTATCAGCGCTTTATAAGCACTGATAAAGGTACATAAAATAAAATGAAAATATTAACGATTTCATTAATTACATAATGATTTGTAAAAATTAATAATCATACATAAAAATTCTTAAAATTAATAAATAGTAAATATTAAATATATAGATACGTAAAATCAATAAAATGATATAATTAATGAAATAAAAATTAAAAATGAAAAATATTATACATTTTATTAATAAAATAATTATTGTTAGAAATGATTGAATTTGATATATATATATATTATAAATATTGATAAATAGTATATATTAAATGTAGATATATAAATGAATATATAATTGAACAAAAAATTAAAAAATAATTAAATTACATATTTATTTAGAAATTTATTAAAGAATACTTATTAAAAACTGAATATGTATAATATATATATATATATTAATTATAAAATGTAATAAATAATATATATTAAATATAAATATATATTAAATGAATAAAATGTTAATTGAAAACATATTATTGTCTTATTCATTTTTAATGTAGTTTGATTTTTCAATTTAATAAATATTAAATGTTGTGTGTTACATTGACTTTATGTGTATATATATATAATTAAAGCATTTTATATACAAACGCTCACACAAATATATTTTCACAATAGTAGAAACACACACCTAATATTTGTGTAATTTATTCAAATTTGAGTATATTTTAGAATTTTAGTGTTAACATGACACAATTAATATATTATGTTTTTAATCATTCAATTTTTTTATTTATTTTTACCATTATTACTGCTAGGGCATTCAAATTTCATATTTTATTTATTTATTATTTTATTTTTGAATTTCATTATTTGTTATTATTTATTTATATTTATGTATTTATTATGTTTTAGTATTTTAAAAATGTATTCATATTTACTTAAATATATATATCTATATTTATTTAATATATTTTATTTAATTAATAAAACTTACCAATGTTTTCACTGTTTTTAAAGTGTTCTGATTTTGATTTATTCAACTTCATTAATTTTTAAATTGTATCTATTTAAGATTATATATCTACTAATAATGTTAAAAATATATTTGTAAATAAATATTTTTAAATAAATATATTTATAAATTTATATTTATTATATTTATATATTTATATATTTATAATTATTATAAATAAATTATTATTATTTTTTAAATATGTATTTCTATAATTGTAAATAAATATTTATATATATTTAATATTTATAAAATTAAAATAAATCTATTTATATAAATCCTTTATTAGTGCTAAAATTTTAGTACTTATAATGGTCGATGTTTATCAGCACTAAAAAAGTGTTGATAAAGACCGATATTTATAAGCACTAAAATATTAGCAAGGATAAAGATGTTTTTTATCAGTGCTTTCTCAACGCTAAAAAATAGAACGAATTATTTGTGTTTTTTTAGCACTAATAAAATCCCTTTTATCTGTGAAAATCATTTTAATGCTTATAAAAGGGACCTATATCATCACTTTTCTAAGAGCGCTATTAAAAGTTTTCCTAATCTATTTAAAAGAACACTAACTTGTACTCACTAATCGTGATTCTAAATATCTTGAAGAACTACTCTACTATCGGTGTGACTCCACTACAATCCATCAGACGAATCAAGGATATAATCCATGTATTTTATTTTCCACTTTTCATATATCATTGTTTTACCTTTTGGGTTTCTCATTTTGTGTTTTTGCACAGTTCATAAAATTGAAGAACCCTACATCTCTTCTCCTCAATGATTTCAGTGCGACATCTCTTTTAATTGTAACGGCTTGATGAAAGGATGAATATCAATAGTTTAACATCATGAAACTAGGATGAGAGATGCTTTTCCATTTAACTTCCTATTACCAGGATGAATTTGTGGAGTTTAATGAAATGCAACCAAGATGAGAGATGATGTGAAGTTAAATGTCTAATATTGAACAAATTTGCATAGTTTAGTGTACTATAACTAGGATGAGATACGGGGTGTAGTTTAAAACCATGCTTCCAAGAATAATTTTTGAAGTTTAATGTCATGAAAATAGGATGAGAGACACTATGTAGTTTAATTTATTTCATCTATCCTGAATTTGTTCAGTTTAACATCATAGATGTATGACGATAGATGATTTATGAACACTATGGAATGTATTTAATGGGAAATATTTTATTATTGTGGTTTTATACTCATTCCTCATTTATTATGGCCAGTGGGCATGGTCTATTTTTTGGATCATCTTGGATTGGTTTTCCAAAATGGTATTTTTTAAGGGGATAATCATTTTTTAAATGGACATTACATTAAAAATATAGGTTATAATTTTTTCAAAGGTGGCCTTATAAAAAGGTGGTTTAAAATTGAAAATGAATTTTTTTTAATAGATAATTCGTGTTTTGTTATGAAATTTGGCTTTGGAACCAATTGTTTTAGCTTGAAATTTTCCATTTAGTTGTCTCTGAGGTTGATTATGAACCTAATTTTATGATTTTTGTGTTATTTAAAATATGCTACCCAGAAAGGCCCATGAAGTTTCTAGTGGGTCTCACCCTATTTATGGTTCTCTATTTATTCCCATCTTCCATACTAATTGAGATTCATTAGGGGAAGTGAAGTGGCTTGAGGATGTTGAGAAGGTCTTCAGAGTGTTGGGAACTCCAAAATCTATTAGATTTCATTCTATTCTAGTGCTACTTGGGGGTCCATCTTTGGAAGAATGAGATTTGTTTTCACCCCCAATGATATAAGTTGGGATGATGTGGGAATATTTTATGTCCCTATTTATCTAATGTTTTATACCTGAGGAGGTAAAGATGAAGAAAATGGGAGATCTATGAGTGTCCATTATGGTCAGTGGACAATGAGGGCTAATGTTGAACACTTCAAAGATCTGAGTTCCTTTTATCCGGAGGTGGTTTCATAGGTTTTGTTAAATGAATATCTTATCACTGAGGGTCTTCATCCAAATATCAAGGAGAGAGTCCTCTTCTATAAGGATATTCATTTTGAGATGTTGGTGGAGGAAGGGTTTTTTGATGAGTTGTTGTGAAAGAAGCATAACCACCTTGGCTAAGTTGTTGTCTACAATGTTGGGGTGAAGATGTTCAGAGTCTACTCATTTTTTGTTTTGTTTCTATTATAAGTTCATCTTTCATCATAAAATTCTGATAAAATTATACTTTCTTAGTTCAAATTGTTTTTTTTAATTTGAACTTCTAAAATGTTAGATTTTGAAGAATAAATTTTCAACTTCATATCATTATTGTTTAGGGATGTCTATTTTTGTGGAAATTTCTATTTGTGCTTTGTGTACATGTTCATTTATATTCTATGTTTTGGTCATTTCAACTATTTTTTATACTGATTTAGTGTATTTTAGAAATATTTATGTCTTTTAATATCTAGTGATAAATGAATCCAAAACAAATATTGGTTGTGATTTACTCACAAATTTAATAACAAAACCAAGGATTCTCTATGAACGTCACTATTATTGGTTAACTACCGCTTAACATAGAATCTGATCTAAACTTACTACCAAAAATTCCCATGATTCCCTCATCTCACACACTCACCACCATCTCTATCATATCACCATTCAACATTCACTTTTCTTTCTCTTCTTGCACCCATTTACTATATGCATGCAGTTGCATGCATCATACATCTTTTCAAGTAGTAAATGGGTGTGATAAGAGAAGGAAAAGTGGAAGTTGAATGGTGATATGATAGAGATGGTGGTGAGTGTGTGTGGGATGAGATCATCATTGGGACACGGAGCGAGAATTTTAGGTTAGAAGATATATTAAGAGGTAGTTAACCAATAGTGGTGAAGTTCACAAGGAATCCTTGGTTTTGTTATTGGATTAAATTTGGACTAAAGAAACCCATTAGAAATATATAAATGAAATATTATGAAATATTTTATCTATTTTACTGAAAATTTATATAACTGAATGTTGACTATATTTTCATTTTTCTGTGAATAGTTTTTTTTTTATTTGAGATGATTTTTGTTCATGTTTCATGTCTTTGAAAGAAGAGAAACAATGTTGTCTTTGCCCAATCATAGATGTAATCTTGATGTTTTCCCACTAAAATAATTGACTTTATAATTAATGATTTGTTTCATATTAATGTTTAATTTATTTTTTTTATAATTACTCATGTAATAATTTTTTTATTATATATGTGGATTATTTTTTTGAAGTTGGGGTGCTCTGTACAACTTTCGTGATTCTTCTATATCAAAACATTTTTACCCTTTCAATGTTTCATTTATCACTTTCTTTTATGTTATCTCCATTTCCATTTCTAAAATCTAAATGTCACTACCTCTAGTAAATGATGAAGGTAATATTTATATATTCACAGTAAAATCATTTTCCATAGAATTAACGTATTATTTCATATTAATGTTTAATCTATTTCTCTTTATTATTACCCATAATAAGATTTTTCTTATACTGGTGGATTCATTTTTTTCATGTTGATGTGGTTTGTTCAAAACTACTTATGCAATGTTGGCTGTTTGACAATGAAATTCAGTAGAAATCATGATCACATTGAAAATAAGGACTATTTTTTAATGTATATAATAACTTTTATTTATGTAATTGTATAAAACAATATTTGAAATGCTTTTAATATAGTGTTTTTTTGATTTTTTTTAAAAAATTTCATTGCATTTATATTTTGTTAATGGAAATTGTTTTTGTTGATATCTATTGTGTTTCTGGTGTGATATGGGTGGGTTTCTGGTGTGTTTCTTGATCTTCTAGTACTATGGAGTGTTGTAATAGCACACCACAGTGGTTTTGCAGTGTGCTCTTATAGCACACTATAGTATGGCCCTTTATCTTTTATTTGAAAAGAACTGAGAATGAAAACATTTATCAGTTATTTTAAAAGCACTGATAAATGACACAATTATCAGTGCTAATAATGGAATCCTTTAGAGGTGATAAATTAATGCACTGATAAATGGGTCCTTGGTCACTGCTTTTAAAATACCTGATAATATTTTTATTCTTTTATTTTCACTCACATTGTCAGTGATTTTCTTGCGCTAATAAAAGACATTCCTAGCCCTGTTGAGGCCATTTTTATAGTAGTGACTATTATGTAGGAACCCTGGATACACGATCATCACATATAACTTATAATTAATTTATTTAGATAAATAATTTCATGTTATAAAAATTAGTTCTTCATTTATAATTTTTATTATTCCTTCACATTGTATCATTGATTCATTACAGGAATCAATGATAGATTTTCTCTAGTGGTGGTCTACACATGAACCAAAAACCTCTAAATTCCATTATTGAAATATCTGGAAGCCAGAGTATATGATCCTAATGGATGTATAATTTTTCATTGATCACCCTGATAATCACTTTGGATAGAAAGACTCTCCTTATTCTCTCTAGAATTTACAGTCTAGAAGAGAGGGATTATTCTATATTCTTTAGATAATTCTAAGAGAGGATCTCTATAGTTATTGAGAGTATTTTCATGAATTCATTGTGAACAATGATTAGAATGGACAAACTTTTGGGGAATGTCATAATAAATTTTATGTAGATATAGGGTTAGAGAATAATAATTTCTCATAGGATCTTATATGTATTTCAATCCCTAGTGAACCTAATATCTATATTATAATAGTATTATTGTTATTATGATTAGTTAATGAAATGTGTTAAACTCATGGGAAAATAAATATTATTTCCTTACAAATAATTAATATATTCTCAATTAATATTTAATATTTCTTTTCTTACTTAAAAAATAAACTAAATCCACCAATCCTTTTGAATATTAATTGGGCCTTGAATAATGACATTTTATTTAATAAATAAACACCACTACATTATCCAGTAATAAATAAATATTATATTCCCAACAATAGTGAATAAATATTTAATAAATATTTAACTCCCAAATATTCTGTTGAATAACTGGTGACTAAATATGTGAAATCAAACAAACATGATAATTCATTAAACCACGTATGTGGTTAATATTTATTCGACATGCTAAATCCATCTTGAATTTAACTGATTATTTGGATATACTTCATGTGTGACCCTATAGGCCTCTTATTGAGTGGAATTAGGTAGCTCTACCTAAATTCTATAGTTAGAGTCTAGATACTATCTAAGGAATTTATGTAGAAACATGTTAAATTCCTCAATGACAACAAACCACATGAAAATGTATAAAATTTAGTATAACCACTTTAACAAAATATCTCAATTCCAGCATGTTCTATTCCAATTCAATCAACCTATATACATGTTGTATCTTATTTGACATTATATAAATGAATATTCCAATACAATTCTATGGCCATGTATATAATTAGGAATTTACTTTTCCAAAAAAGGGCCCGAGATATTGACTTCTGTTAAAAACCTGAAGAGAAAAACCCTATCTATCATTATTTATTAATGAAATATCACTTGTGATTCACCCAAAATATCTTACCTCATTGTGAGGAGATATTCATAGATAAGAACGGGAATCATAGAATGTATTAATAATAATATTAAATTATAGGGACCATTACACATTTCTATAGATAAGAGATGTTGGTTAGAGTGAAATAAAAAGAGGGGGGAATTTCCCCTTGTAAAATATAAGAAAATTTTAATTTTAATTTTCTAACTAAACTTTTTTTATATGATAATGTGATAAAGTTATAAATTTTAAAAAATTATAAAATTATAAATTCAATATGTATTAGAATGTTACATTAAATATTAATAAATAGAGTAAGAATGGTAGAAATGGTCGTATCAAATTTATAAAATTATGTGGTTCCTGATTGAATGATAAAATGCTTAAAGAGACATGGCTAGAAAACACTATTTGGTGAAGGAGTTTGTTAATATCTTGATGTGATCCACTAAATCTCCTCCCCTCAGGTTGAGAGGTTTTTGTTATTTATCCCCTAATCATTTAATTGTCAATAAACATGTCCCTCACAATTATGGTTTTTTATCACCCTCTTGACCATTCCCAGTATTTAAGGAACTCACTTTTCACTTTTTAATTATTGAGAACCATTTGTAGAATATGATGAGAAGAGAAATTTTTTATTGGTGAAAACCAATTACAATATCTCTCACTTATATCTTGAAAGGATTTGTACAATTTGAAATGAGAGTTTGAGAGAATATGTAGGAAAGGGGAGCCTTTGAGTTTGATGGATATTTGAAATTTTCTCTTTATGTTTGGAGAGACACCGCTAGAGCATTTTCATTGGAGTTCCAAACCTGATAAATGAGTAGATGCACAACTGAAGAGATTCTCTTTTCCGATATAGAATTTCCAGGCCACCAATGAAGAATATTTATAGGGTCCAATAAATTTCTATAATTCATATGGGGAAAAGGAAGAAATTCGATATAGTATAATATTAACCAATAATAAATTCTCCCTCAAATGACCTGTCTTGATGCCACTGTCTACCCATTGATCCTCACTGACTAGCTAGTGGGATCCCAGTAACTACCTAGTTCTATAGATTCTCCACTGGCCAACCACTACTATCTATAATATGGTTAGTGGCCTTCGAGCACACCTCTGATCTTCTAGATTAGTCATCTATCGGTCGATGCTCCTCCCTCATCTAGTCAGTGGACTGCTACTATATAAAGTCATTAACTGTAGTAATTAATAAATTCTCACATGATGTAATAAATTCACAGACAATGTAACTAATTCACACATGGTCTATTATTAATACATAGGTGGTGTGTTTTGTACTTCCAGCATAATTAAAATATTTATGTGATGTACATGTCATTGTAGGTTATACACACATAAATTAATTGATGTGGAAATTAATTAATAATAGTATTAAACCGGGATACTTATTGTATATAAATGGTTTAAAGAATATCAAATTCATAATTAATTCCTTGTTAAATTTATAACTAATCATGGTGTTTCCTCAAAGTACCCATCAATTACTTAATTGATTTAAAATAAACATTATTAATTTTGTATGTTGAAGATTATGGATAATGAGAATTTCCAAAAAGATAAGATGGAAATTCAGATAAAATGAATTGATTTATTAATTATATTGTTAATTACATTTATTCAAAGTGATATTATATTAATTAAGGAACATATTGTTGGACTCCTCATGTATTAATCATGTTTTAATGATCACAAATCATATTTAGCCTATAAAACTTATTAACTCTATGTAATCTATATCACATCAAATGCATAGTTTTTTAGTAAAAGATATCCAAATCTCTTAAGTGTTATAAACTCAGTTTAGTTATATACTATCTGATGATCTACTTTATAATAATTTCTCTAAAAATGATTGAGTTTAATCCATTCCATAAATATCACGGCTTAAGTATGAATATAGATATTTGCCTAAGTCTGAGACACTGTGAACAATCAGACACTGTGACATCAAGACATCCTGACTTCAAGACACCGTGACCTCAAGACACTGTGACATTCAAACACCGTGAACAACCAGACATAGTGACATCAAGACACCATGAAAATTCAGAAACCATGAACATTCAAACACCGTGAAAATTTGGACACCATGACATTCAGACACCGTTACCATGAGACACCGTGAACCAGACACCGTGACCACAAGACACCATGACCAATCTTGACACCATGTGAATAAGACATTGTTTCCATAATATATTGTGACACCATTTATTAATCAATTTTTTTATATTTCAATTTAATCTCTAACAGCCATATTTGAATATTTTAAACAAAATGAAATAATTAATGTTTCTTTGTAGATATATCATCTGACAGTACAAGGTACGAGGTGCAGAATATATGCAACTTGTCGGCTCCAACACATGCACTCCAAGATAAAAGAGTAGTGTGGCCCAGAAAAATAATATACTGAAAAGAAAAACAAGTGGTTGGGTGTGAGCACAACAACGAAGAATACACTTAGAGAATTTTTAAAGAAATAATTGCCACATGCAACTCAACGTTGTTGAAGAACACACGAAGCATACTTGAATACCATAATCGAGAACATCTTAATGCTGTCAAACGTCACGAAGGGAACAATTCGGATATTTTTGACTAGTAATACTCTTTTTTCCATACGAGGACTTTATTTCTGCATATTCTTCATCTAAAAAGTCTAGAGATACAAAGACTAACACTCAGAGCATTTTTAAACCTGTCTCAATATTTTTGCTCGGTTGTGTATCTTTTTTTAGCATTAGAGTAGTGTGTGTATCTGTATAACAACACACTCTATCTCCTACATCAAACTGAAGGATTCATGATATCCTTACTCAAACATCTTTTTACATTTTTATATACCCACAAATAAGTGTGGAAGAGGTCCTTCTGTGGCCAGGTTGTTTGTACCCACAAAGAACTATGGAAGAGGTCTTTGTGAGACCTGGACAGTGTTGTTTACTGTTGTTAACCCCGATCCTGGGTGTGGATCAAGTTTATTTATATAAACTTATTTGGGGCCGGTGATCACCAAGTGGAGTGGATTAGGTCACTTCTTGAGACTGAACCACTTGTTTCATAGCCATTATTTGGATTAATTTAGTCTTCTCTATTTTACTACTTTACTGTATAATTCAGAAATCACTAAATTCACTTTGATAGTTAATATTGTAAATAATTTATAATTTTCCTGCCATAGTATAATAGCTTCAAAAGTAATTTTAATAACTGATATTAAGACTCTGTTTAACCTACTTAAACTGGGATTGTATTTGTACTTAAATGATCTGTAAATTTCTGTTAATTCTAAATTTCTAGCTATTTCAAAGTATTTCTGTATTATGGATAATATATTGGAAGGTGCTTCCACAAAAGACCACCATTCATTAATGGAACCAATAATGCTCAATGGGAAATTAAAATGAAAATTCATTTAGAAATTATGGGTTTTGTTATTTAGTCTTCCATTATAGATGAATATAAGATTCCTTATACTGATAGAATCACATGGGATGGATCTTTCAAAACTACCATCAATAATAATTGCAAAGCTATGAATGCTTTATACTGCTGATTAGGAGATGAAGAATTCAGTAGAATATCTTCTTGTAAAACTGCCCATGAAATTTGGGATACCCTATCTATATCACATGAAGGAACATCTAGTGTAAAAGAAATGAGACTTTATAATTATAATATTATATATGATAACTTTAAAATGAAACCTGATGAGCCTATCTTTGACATGTATCTTAGGTTCAATAAGATTTTCAACACATTGATTTCTCTTGGAAGAGAAGTCACTACCAAGGAACGGATCGTGAGAATTCTCAGATGAATGCCTAACAGATGGAAAGGAACCTCTGTATCTATTAGAGAATCATGTGACATTAGTAAGCTACCTGCAAAAGAATTCATTGGGAAACTGATGATGTATGAAGAAGAGCTGAATGTCAACAAAGAATAGGAGGTTGAACCAAAAATGAAATCTGTTGCATTCAAGACCACCACCTCTAAACACAAAGACAAAGGTAAATTTAGAGCTTCTGTAGAAGGTTCCATAAGTGAAAAATCATCACCTGATACTGATGAAAAGATGGCTCAATTATCCAGAAGATTCAAGAAATTTTACAAGAATAAGAACTTTTTCTGAAAGCCTACCTTCAATGGAAAATATTACTAAAAAGTAAGTTGGATGAAAGAATGGAAAAGAAGTGACAAGATTGATAAGATTGTCTGCTATAAATGTAATCACAGAGGACATATCAAGGCTGACTATCCAAAGCAATAGTACAAAAAGAAATATGAGGACAAGGACAGGAAGAATAAAAAGTACATGAAGGCAACCTAGAGTGCGTCTGAGGATAGTTCAAGTGACTCAGAAACATCACCTGATGAACAAGAAAACAAATCCAATATGTGTTTTATGACGAACACATCTGAGGTAATGTTGGACTCTCCTGCACATAATTTATACTATTCTTAAGATGAAAGTGAATCTGAAAATATGACTAATGATGAAATGTTTGAATACTGTAATATGCTTGATGAAAAATTCAATGACCTAAAACAAAAATATAAATCATGGAAGAAAGAGAATTCTATTGTTGTGGTTGTTAAATCTGAACTCACAACTAAAAAATAGAAAAATTCTCAACTACTCAAAGAGAAAAATGAATTAAAAATATCTAATAAACAATTGAAGAATGACCTAGAAAAGTTTACCGATGTGAAAACAACCCTTACTCAAATTCTAGGTAAAACAATTGCCCCTAAATACAACACTGTCATTGGTTATCAACCTGAAAAAGAAACCTCGGTAGAACAAAATTTGTTTCTAAATCTAGAGCATATAGTTTTACTCCAAGTTGTGGACAAAAATCAACTAGTTCAAGTTATGATACACTTTCTGTTGTTTCATGTTTTTCTAGACCAAATAGTGTTCATTTTTTAAATACTTTGCAAAATTATTATAGGATATGTATGAGGTAGATATGGGTTCCTAAAGCACTTATTACTAATATTACTAGACCCAAACAAGTATGGGTACTGGATTCTGTTTTTTCTTGGACATTTTGTAGGAAAGATGGTTAAAGAGTTCCTGTAAAAGTCGATTGTACATAGACAGTTGGTGTTCAAGACACATGAAAGGAGACTACTCATGCTTCAAGAACCTAATAAAAATAGATAGAGGACATGTCACATTTGATGAAAATTCCAAAGGAAAGATTATTGGCCTCAGCCAAATCGGTAACTTTAACTCAGTATTGATTTCCAAAGTACTGTTTGTTGATGGTTTGAAATATAATATACTTAGTATCTCAAAATTATGTGATTATGGATTTCATGTTATATTTGAAAATGATGATTGAAATTTCTTTAATTATAAATAAGAATTAGTGTTTTCTTCATTAAAAAATGAAAATGTTTAGTCTATTAACTTATAATCCTTAGCTTTTCAAAATGCTTCATGCTTAAGTGTATTTTATAAAGTGTGTTGGGTTTGACATAAGAGACTAGGAAACTGTAATATTCACTCCCTTAAAAGGCTAACTAGAAAAAGTTTAGTTAAATTCTTACCCAAACATCAGTTTCTAAATGAAAAAGTGTGTAATCCCTGTCAAAAGGGAAAACAACACAAAATTTCCTTCAAACCAAGGAACGAAGATTCATCTTCTCAACCTCTCGAACTAGTTCACATGGATTTTTTTGGACCATATAGAGTTTCTATTTTAAATGGGAATCACTATGTTTATGTTCATGTAGACGACTTTTCTAGATATACATGGACCTTCTTTCTATCTCAGAAAAGTGAAGACCGCTCTTATATTACTAAATATGACAAGTCTGTAGAAAATCTTAGTAGAAATAGAACTAAATCCTTAAGAAGTGATCATGGACGTGAGTTTTAAAATCAATGGTTTGAATCATTTTTCTCAAAAAATGGTTATAGTCACAATTTCTCTGCCCCTAGAACACCTCAACTAAATGGAGTTGTAAAAAGAAGAAATAGAACCCTATAAGATATTTCTATAACAATGCTTAGTGAATATGACCTACCTATTTTTTTGGGATGAAGCTGTCAACAAAGCATGCTACATAATCAATTAAGTGTTGATCAGGCCTATACTTAAAAGTACTCCTTATGAGTTATGGAAAAATCGAAAACCCAAAGTTAACTACTTCAAAGTTTGTGGTTGCAAATATTATATCCTCAATACAAATGAAAATCTTGACAAATTTTCATCTATGTGTGATGAAGGTAACTTTTTAGGATATTACATCTCTAGTAAAGCCTATAGAGTGTTCAATAAAATAACTAAATGTGTGCAAGAATCTGTGCATGCCGAATTTGATGAAACAGATCCACATGAGACTAAATTCATTCTAGATAACCTGGTGGATGATGTATCAAATCTGAACATTAATTCCAAATCCTAAAATATTTCTGTGAAAGAATCTGTGAAAACTTCTAGTTCTGGAAATTCCTTGGACTCAATTCACAATGAACCTGAACCTATTAATGAACCTGAAATCACTATTTTCTTCTTTTCTAGAGCTGTTAGAACTCTTAAGAACCATCCCTTAGATGCTGTTGTAGGAGACCTAGACAAAGCAACTCAAACTAGATCTTCTCCTAGAAATCAGGTTGAATATCAAGTCTCTTTGTCACATCAAAAAAACAAAAAACAGTAATTATGCTATAAATGATGAATTTTTGGTGATGTTTATGCAAGAAGAACTTAATTATTTTTTAATTAATAGAGTTTGAAAACTTGTTGAAAGAACTAAGGACACATTCACCATAGGAACTAAATGGGTGTTTAGAAATAAGGTAGATGAATCTGGTAACATAGTAAGAAACAAGGCTAGTTTGGTTACACAATTCTATTGTCAAGAAGAAGGAATTGACTATGAGGAGGCCTTTGTATCAGTATCTAGACTTGAAACCATCAGAATCTGTCTTCCTTATGCTGCACATATGAATTTCAAACTATATCCAATGGATGTTAAGAGTTCATTCTTAAATGGGTATATAACTGAGGATGTATTTTTTGAACAACCCCATGGTTTTACAAACCCCGATTTTCCAAATCATATTTTTAAATTGTCAAAAGCATTATACGGTTTAAAACAAGCTCCAAGTGCCCAGTATGATAGGTTGAGTACCTTTCTTACTTCCAAAGGTTTTAAAAAAGGAATAGTTGATCCTACCCTTTTTATAAAATAAATTTCTAATGATGATTTAGTTGTTCAAATCTATGTAGATTACATTATCTTTGGATCTTCAAGAAATTATTTATGTGTTGATTTTTCTAAAATGATGCAAACTAAATTTGATGTGAGTTTAATGGGAGAAAGAAAACTCTTTCTCGAATTTAAAATCTTTCAAAATAATTATGGTATTATTTTAACTCAATGTAAATGTACTATAGATCTTCTAAAACATTTTCGAATGGATAGAACTAAAAGTAGAGACACTCCCATTAGTACCACTTGAATATTAGAACTTGATGAAGATGGAGAATCTGTTGGTCAAACCACTTATAGAGGAATGATTGGAAGTTTACTCTACTTAACTTTTAGTCGACCTGACATTATGTTTAGTGTGTGTATGTATGATCGTTTTCAAGAAAATCCTAAGTAATCTCATTTAAATGTTGGAATAAGAATTTTCAAATACCTCAAGCATACACCCAATCTAAGAATATTCAATCATAGAGGACAATCAATTGAATAAGTTAGTTATTCTGATGATGACTTCAGTGGTTGTAAGTTAGATAGAAAATGTACCTCTAGAACATGTCACTTTTTAGGTAAGTCACTAGTATCATGGTGCAGTAAGAACTAGAATTCTGTTGCATTATATACTACAGAAGATGAATATATAGTTTCGGGCAGTTGTTTTGCCCAAATCGTGTGGATGAAACACACATTACTAGATTATGGATATCAATTCAGGCATGTACATCTAAATTTTGACAACACAAGTGCTATTAACAACTCAAAAAATCATGTTTCACATTCTAGGGAAAATCATATTGATGTAAGACATTATTTTTTGAGAGATCCTTATCAAAAAGGTTATATCACTTTGGAATTCATTGATATTGAATATCAACTTGCTGATATATTCACCAAACCATTAAATTATGAAAGAATATACTACATCATACATGAACTAGGCATGATAAAGCTTAAGTAAATGTATTACTATTTTATATCTTGTTGTTTTATATTTACGGTCTCACAGTAAGTATTTCGTGATTATTGTGTCATAGTCATTGTCTCACTATAAAGTTCAGTCATTGTCTCACTGTAAAGAGTCTCACTGTAAAGATATTTATATACAAATTAAAAAAATTGTATTTCGGTAATTATTCATTCCACCTTTTTAATTTCCTGTGCTTTTATTTTTGAGACGTTTGGTATTCCTAAATGATAAAATAAAACAAATTTCACTTTTCCTTCACTCGAGCGTTCTTCTATCCAGTAAATTTGTAACCCTTATTGAACCCTTCAACCCTTCTCTCTCTCGAACCTTCGGTGAATGCCCATGATGAAACACCCTTCGTCATTGACTCCTGAGAAACAAAGCTCAAAGAAGTTGAAGATCGCACCGAAGATAGCACCCGATGGCCCCCTAAATCCAAATATAGTGAACCATGTAATAGTACCTAAGAAATATATATTCCCTAAGTGTATTCTGGCAAGTCTCTAGTTTTTAATTTTTAGAAAGATAAAGGATGGTTAGAATGGTTTTTGAAGGAAGATAGACCTATCTACCCTAAGATAGAGGCTCAAATTTATCAGTATATCCAGTCATCCTTTGATTATGAAGATGGTTATGCTATAAAAAGTTGGATAAATGGCCATATATGCACATTCGCTTCGAGTTTTGGGGTTTCTTGACTTAGGATACCTCATGAAGGCATCTGTGAGGTCTATCTGAGAGGACCTCTACCATCTAGTGAATTCTTTGTTTTGAAAGATGCTTTGAAAATCTTAACCGAAAATGGCACCAACTGGAGAGCCATTGCTGCTAAACTGGATGGAGAATCTAGACTTCTATTTAGGTTTATTAAGAACATGATTATCACCAGAAAAATGTGATTTTTCTATACTAAAATATCAGGATGTGTTTTTGATTCATTTTTTGAAAAGTGGGCACAAGATAAACCTTTGTAAGTATGTCATACATCATATGTGTGAGATGATCAAATCCACATCCAAGTCAACCTCCCTATTTTATTCTCAGGTTATCTTAGCCTTGCTTCTTGAAAAAGGTATGGTTGGACCTAATGAATCAAGTATTGTGAGTTATTCCTTTCAAAATTCATAATCAAGAGGATGAAAATCAATTGGAATCATTGGGAAAATTCATGGGTGGAAGAAATTGACAGTATATATGAGAAATTCAATCCAGTGGAACATACATCATGACGAAAAGATATTTATAATCTTGGTTTGGAACTAGATGATGTTATTGAGTATTCTGAAGAGGAAGAAGAAGAGGTTGTTGTGCCTCCTAGGGAAACTATTTATGATAAGGATGAAAGTACTCTTATTAGTCATGTAGTAAGTGAGAAATAAGTCCATGATTCTAAAGATGTTAATATGGAAGATCAACCCAATTTTGAAACAGAATATGTTTCCAAAAGAATATAAAATAATGCTATGGAAGATCTTATAGAAGAAGAATTACCTGTTATGCATGAATCTGACCTTGGTGAACTCCTAGGGGAAAAATATATTACTGAAGTCATTCCTTCGGATGAGGAAAGGATGGAGCTAGATTTTCAGTTGGATAGACAGGAAATGGGTGGGGAACTAAGAGATGAATTTGTGGAAATAGATCAAGACCCTAAGCCTCTTAGTCTTGAGAAGGATGCAACTATTGAGGCGGAGCAACCCTCAAATATTGAATCTATTGAAGTACCAAACATGATTGATCCATGATCAACAGACACTCGATATATGTTTCCTAGTTATTATGATGTGACTGATTGTCAATAAGTCTCAGTCAATGGTCTAGACCTTCCACTATGTTTCAGTTGAAAATGACATCTGATCCTAAACCAACCTTGGTGAGTAAAGATGATCTGAAAGAATTTGGAGCTACCCTTTTGGTTGGAGTTAAAAAACTCTTGAATACCCAAATAGCTCTAGTAACAAATCTAAGTGAGAGAGATGACTCACTGTTTTTGGAAAAAGTAATTTTTCAGATTCAACCTAGAATGATTCATGAGATTCAAGAAGTCATAGTTGAAACTAGACTTCTTAGTGATGAAGTGAAGACTTTAAGAGGTCTGATTTAAGACATGCAGAAAGTGATGAATTCGAGATCAGATCTTGCTTCTCATCCTATAGAGCCTCTTTTTCCTCAAACCACACAGAATATTTCCA
Organism: Viscum album; assembly: GCA_963277665.1. NCBI lineage: Eukaryota > Viridiplantae > Streptophyta > Magnoliopsida > Santalales > Viscaceae > Viscum > Viscum album. Next base: position 678,203,545 of record OY728139.1, on the reverse strand, counting down.
CTCTGTTTCAACCTCATTTAGCTTCCTTAGCTAAAAAGGTCGCTAAAAAAACAAACAGATAGTGAACGAGATGTGAGATCATGTTGTTAGTCTTAACAAGATCACTTATAAGTATAATGTGTGACTTTAAAAGGTTCACAATCAACTGAAATCTCTTACCTCAGCTATCATTGCTTCTAAAGAATCTATAAAATCCTCTCAACCTTCCTTAGACAGTGACCTGCTCAGAACAATGTTCAAAGATGTACTTCAGACTATGCTTAGTAGTTTCAATAAAGATTCCCTATTTGATGTTATCAAGAACAATGACAGAGTTCTTGATCTGGTCCAAATCCATTCAAAAATTGTAATGATGCTCAGCAAGAAATTTCCAATAAAGTGGATTTCTAATTCAACTAAATATTCTCAAAGACAGACATGACCAATCATTTCAAATACACTGTGGAAAATTTGAGGATTCCTACTGTTACTCGTGTATTCAAGACTCAAGTCCAAAAGCTCGTAGAGTCCACTCCTCTGTTAGATAAGTTTATAGAAAAAAAGGATGACTTTGAGAATGATATGCAGTATGGTGGAGAGATCCTTGCTGATTTAATCAAGACTCTGAGGCCCTATATTCATGTACAGAGTACAACCATTGTTAGTCATGCGGCTGCACCTCTACGACTTGGTTTTCCTACTTTCACCTCTGCCCTAGCCTCCACTTCAATGTCTATCAGTCCGGAACTCGGTCAGATTAGGCATGTGATCCTTGATCAACAACTCTCTCAGTCGTCTACTACCCCTAAATTTGCTCCCTCTGTCATTAAAGGTCTTATTTTACCTTCTCTATAAACTAGCTCACTCCCCTCTTATACCTCAACCTCTAATCCTATGGATTCCTCTTTTACTATTGTTTATAAGGGAAAATAGATGACCATCCAGTAAATAAGGACAGTGATTACTTTATCTTGATAGGAATCTTTCTACATTTGTGTTCCTCTTTGTAATGTTTTTTATCTAATGCATTATGTAATTTTCTTGTCTCTTTGTCTTTCTTTTTCTTGCTACATTTTGATAATCCCAAAAGGGGGAGAAATATATATAATATAACACTCACTCTATATATGTTATATGCACATTAGAACTATGTTTTTAGAACAAATATACAATCTAAATATACATGATTTGTGATCAAAAAAGGGGGATATTGTTGGAATCCTTGTGTATTAATCGTGTTTTAATGATCACAAATCCAATTCAGTCTATAATCCTTTTTATCTCTATGAAATCTATATCACATCAAATACACAGTTGTTTAGTAAAATCTCTCAAAATATCTTAAGTTCAATACACTCAGTTTGGTTATATACTATCTGTTGATCTAATTTATAATGATTTCTCTCAAAAATGATTGAGTTTAATCCATTACATAAATATCGCTGCTTAAGTATGAATACAGATATTTTCCTATGCATGAGACACCGTGAACATGCAAACATTGTGACATCAAGACATTGTGACATCAAGACACTGTGACATCAAGACACTGTGACCTCAAGAAACTGTGACATTTAGATATTGTGACAAGAACACACCATGACGTAAAGACACAATGACATCAAGACACCGTGAACATTCAGAAATCATGAAAATTTAGACACTGTAAACATTCAGACACCATGACATTCAAACACTGTGACCATGAGACACTGTGAACCAGACACCATGACCATAAGTCACTGTGACCAATCTAGACACCGTGTGAATGAGACATTGTTTACATGACATACTGTGACACTGTTTCTTAATCTAGTTTTTCATATTTCAATTTAATCTCTAATGGTCATATTTGAAGATTTTAAATACACTGACATAATTAATTTTTCTTTGTAGACATATCATCTAACAGTATGAGGTACGAGGTGCAGAATACATGCAACTTGTCGGATCCAACACATGAAATCCAAGGTAAAAGAGTAGTGCGGAAGATAAAAATAATATACTAAAATGAAAAACAAGCAGGTGGGAATGAGAATGACAAAAAAGAATACACAAATAGAATTTTTCAAGAATGAAATGTCACATGATACTCAATGTTGTTGAAGAAAACACGAAGCATACTTAAATCCCAGAATCGAGAACATCTTCGCACTATAAAACATCACGAAGAACACAAGTCGAATCTGTCTGACTTGAGACACTCTGTTTTCCATATGAGTAATTGATTTCTGCATATGCTTCATCTCATAAGTCCAGAGATGCAAAGACTAAAACTTAGATCATTTCTAAACCTAACTCAATATTTATGCTCTGTTGTGTATTATTTTGCTTGCTTTTGATTGGTGTGTGTATCTGTATAACAACACACTCTGTCTCCTACCTCAAAGTGAAGGATACAATATATCCTTACTAAAAACATCTTTTTACACAAGTATATACCCACGAATAAGTGTGGAAGAGGTCCCTGTGTGGCCTGGTGGTTTTTACCCATGAAGAACTGTGGAAGAGGTCCCTATGTGACCTGAACAGTCCTGTTTACTATTTTCAACCCTGATCCAGGGTGTGGATCATGATTGTTTTTATAAACTGCTTGGTGGAAGGTGATCACCAAGTGGATTGGATTAGGTCTCAACTTGATACTTAACAACTTGTTTTATATCCATTGTGCTGCTTAATTTAGTCTTCTCTGTTTTACTACATTACTGTATAATTCACAAATCACTAAATTCACTTTGATAGTTAGTCTTGCAAATAAGTTATAATTGTCTTTTATTAGTATAATAGCTTCAAAAGTAATATTAATAACTAATATTAATATTATAGAAAATTAATCAATCTTCCAAGAAGTTATTTAAACAGTAAAACTTTTATAACTATATTACTTTGATTAACTGGGTTGTATTTAACCTTATTGAGGAAACCTTTTTTAAGAATACACTTTAACCAAAAAATTTATAGATACTAAATTCACCCCCCTTTTGAGTAGTCTACTCCGACTAACACATATTGAAGTGAATGGTGGATAAATTTAAAATATATATTTCTTGAATATTTTTGGATGATCGTGTGCTTTGACTGGACCTACGTATGTGTATTGTTTCTTTTATTTAATATTATTAATTAATTTTTCTAATTATTTATTAAATTTAATGTTGGATTTAATGTCACCCACTCCTCTTATTATATAAGGGAATATGTTTTGATGGTTTCTTTTATATAAATCCCTAACCAATCCTATGGTTCCCCTTACCTATGTGTGAGTAAGACATATGTAATGAATGGATATCCCATGTGGGTAGAGATTTTTCAAGTTTAGAGTTGAGTCAAAACCAATCCATGAGTTACATGGATGGATATATGAAATGTTGTAACACCGATCATGGTATGGTTCAATTTATCATTCTCATAGAGTCAAGGATTAGTTTATTAAGCACGAGAAAAACTAAACATTAGAAAAAGTTTATGATCATAGCATTTTTATCAATTTATTTATATCATGTTTCATGGTAAATTTCATTATTGATGCTCTGTCACAATCACATATATTAATGAATTAACAATTTTGTAATATTAAATTAATATAAATCAGAATTATTCATAAAATTTATCCAGACATGGCTAATAAATTAAGTAAAATCAATATAAAATTAACAATCATTTAACCAAGGTAAATATGAACAATTTAGACATAGAGAGAAAATCCCTAACACAAATATATACTAAGTTAGTACAACCTTATCCCATAGAGGTTAAAATCAACCCCTAGTTCAATTGTATTAGCCCACCTCCACGGGGGTGATTCTAGTTATCGAGGATTCACTATCATGATTTTTAGTTCAAATAATCCATGTTCTCATAAAGGGTTTATTTCCTCCATAGAAATTGTAAAAATATAGGGAAAGTGTTGGGGAAATTTGAATCTGGGATTTCATTATCTGTAAGTCCACATAATAGATCAAGTATCTATGATTTAATGTAGTTGTAAAGTTACATCTATCTCAATAACATTCAATACAGTTACAAGCCTTCATCTAGGTTATGGAAAGATGAATATGGATTGTTTCTCCTAGAATCCCAATGTGACAAGATATTCGGAATCCAATGGGGAGGGATATTGAATTTTCTAAAAAATAGTGAATGACTAAAAAATTAAATTTGTCACATAAAATCATTGGTAATCAAGATAAAACATAAATTTAATTATAATTAATGTAGTGTATGGAAATAAAATCATCATTACATTATGATCTTATAGGAAATGGTTTGTGTCCCCACTAACACATTTTTCCAAGTTTGGTTAAATTGTTCTATACATGTAACTTCTACAAGAAAATATATGCTACGTTATAAATGTCACTAAGAAAGTAAAGGAGAGAAGGATTCTAATAAGAGGTACATCGGGTCAATTATAGTTATGGGGAACAGGATTCCATAACCCATATAGTGAATAAAATGATATAAAATATTAAATATCTCATGATTGTTTTACAAAAAATGTTTCCTTTACTAATAATTTCTATGAGAAATTTTTTTAGAGATAATGAAACAAAAATGAGGATATTTTGTTTTCATCGGGAATGAAAGGGTCCTTTAAAATTGTAATAAATTAAACAAGACATAAGTAGTTTCAAATACATCAAATATATTCATCATTTATTTTAGTGTTTCTATTTTACTTCATGGTTATTAAATATTACCTTGTATTCAAATACTAAAAACAAGAATAAAATATTACTTGAATTATGGTGTATTCTCCCTTGAAAAGAGAAATGGTGATTCCTATAGTAGTAATGAGAAACAGGTGACATTATCATGTAAATTGGAATCCTACTAGTGTCCTAAAAGGGTGATCCCTATGTTATCAATGAGAATTTAAATTTTTTTCTTTTCTCATTGTATAGATTCTCTTTGAACCATTTTTTATATTACTTGTAACCTATAAATTTTTCTCAATGTTATGTTAGACGAACTGAGAAATTATTTCTTTCAAATTAATGTTTTTATGGTACTCTTCACATTATTAATAGTTCAGTAACACTAGATTCATTGACATTTATTGGGAGTATATAGTGAATATAAATTTAAATATTCATTCCCAGTTGTAGCGGGATAATATATTGTCATATAGAACAAAAGTTTGTTGTCAATGATATACCCAAAATAGTATTAAGTCTCTTTGTAGCTAAAACCCATTTAGGTATTATCTATATACATAATTTTTGGTTTATAGAGAAATAAACCTTTTGACATATAGGTTTTACACAATGCATTATAAATTTATTTAGTTATATGAAACGAACAATTCCAAAGTAAAGATAAAGTTAAATTTGTATAATTTATTAAATTCCTCCATGAAATTTTAAAATTAATATATGAAAGTAGTAAATAAACTTAGTAGAAGATACATGATTCTATATGATAGTGTGTTAGATAATATCTTAACCATGTATTCAAAAATAAATAAATTAAAAGTGAAATTTTTCTTGAACTCACATTACTTTATTCACTTCATATATATGGTTATAGTTTGAGATAGATCAGTATAGAGAATTATAAACATTGGATGTCATCCATGATTTCTTTCTAGATACATTTAACAAAATAGTATCATAATAACTAATCATTCACCAAATAAATTCAATAATGGATATCATATAAGTTATGATATGATGGGAGTCCATTAATATCTAATCTTAAGGTGTTTTGATTTGAAAATTTTATTATCTTTGATATAATGGTCTAGCATGTCTCCTTGGATTAATATAGGTTTACTTATAGTGATCTATAATTCACACTAGAGCATATCTATTAGGGTTCAACCTCTACAGAGAGGTCATTGGGGGTTGCAGGGGCAGTGAGACCCTTCATAAGAGTTTGGGGGATAAAAGTCCCCATCCTGATTTGTTGTGCACTATAGCATTGGTGACTAGAAACACTGGTAAGGCACTATATAAGTGCCTACTTTTATATATAACTATAGGAACATGTTACTAGGAACATCAACTACACATTGTATCTCTACTAACATCTATCAACCAGTAACTATATTTAAGTGGACTTATTGAATGGTTGGTTCTACTATAGCAATGTGTACAACTATAACACCACATTGCTTTATGAGTTCAGTTGAGCTAGGGTTTCTATGTGCATAAAAATTTGATATTATTCTTGTAAAGTTTCTCATGAATAGAGTTAATTTCGTGCCTCTATGTGGATATAGGGATCATTTCCCAATCCATGTAAATCAAATATTCCTATGATAATCTTCTGGTTATTTTCCAACCCTTTTACTATCATTTATGTAATCATTTTTCATTCTTTCACCTAGATCTTCCATAACCATCTTTTCATTGTAATGAAATGTATGTCATAGAAACCAAAATGTGCATCTTAGTTTATTATCCTATAAATATTGAGGATATTACGATAACCAAGATATAAATGTATTTATAATATAACTACTTTATATGTGAGAATCACGTATCTATTGAGATAGTGGAAGTAAGAAATGATTCTATTGAATCTTAGATCCATATGCACAAGTTGGTATAAGAATAGTCAAATGAATAAGTTTTATTGGGAGTTATTATTCAAGATATACATACTGTATATGAAATTTCAAACTGATAGTGGTGGTTTTAAATTCACCATAGTAGGTCATATATATTATTGGTAAGAATAATAATTTCTATAGGAAACAGTATGTTACATAATTATATGATGGATATGTTCACATGGATTCAATAATGGAATCTATATATAGAAAATTCAAGGGTATTATATTTTTCATGCTTCTATACATGATATTTCTGGTGATTATTTCAAAGAAACTATATATATATGGTATAAGTCAATATAAATAGAATATGATTTATTATTAAAAGGGTTTAATGTCTGATGCATAGTATATGAAATAAATTCACACCAATAATCATGATAAATCCATTTCAATTATTCTTTTCATATATTTTATGATCATTATATTATGTAATGAATGTTAAGGACACAACTCATGGAGGAAAAATTATGCCTCATATAGAATGAGCATAAAGGATGATGACATATAAGAATGAAAATATGGATTTAGAGTTTTAAGGATCCATTAATGGATCCAAAAGAGTATAAGGATCATCCATCCATCAAATGTTAACATTCTTATTTTAGGTTGGGTAGTTCCCTAGACAGAATGAAATTACGGTGGTCTAAAATAATGGAGGTCGAGTGCATCTTACCTAGTAAAATTACTACATTATTGTGGGAGTGACCCCATCCTAGAAAACAAAAAACGGTGATCACCATTAGTTAACATGGAAGATAAGAAGTATAAAACCTTGTTCCCCCCATTTTATGTGTTACTTAGGACCACCAACAAGTTAATAAGCCTTGTGCATTTTCGGATGATGTAATTAATAGTCCATGGATCATGATGCTTCCCCTATATAGAACTATGGATGATAGTCGAGTTTTTTTAAAAGCTCCAGCCTAATGTTGCGATAGTGACACATCTCAGTACCCTTAATCATAACAAAACCCAATACCATGAAGGAGTATCCTTCCCTAAATCCATCAATGAAATTTAGGACCACCACCCCTTAAGAGTTGTGAACCACCCTCCCCCTGCATGATCCCAAACATGCTTGACCCATCAATGTTCAGTTTAAAACCACTTCTCAGATGGTTCCTTATAACCTATCTCCCCAACATATTTATATTCATGAAAATATTAGTTGAAGGAATACTAGCCATGAGCTTTCTCAGTGCGGCTGAACCCTCCCATATTTTGACATGTATGACCAAGTTTGTTGTAATACTTTTGGTTCTAACCAACCTTCCTAGATGTGAACAAGTCATTCCCCCATGGCGACTTTTGTTCCTCTCAATATATAAACTCCAACATCACACTGCATGTAGTAACTCCTTCAACTTCCATTTAGAATCATTATTCTTGGTTCCCATAATACAATCTTGAAGAAAGTAAACATGGGTGTTAACTCAAACTCCCAACCCAATGTCCACACCCAAAACACTCCAAACTACTTCCTCCCAATCAATAAAAATAAGAGGTGCTCATATTATTTGTATTTTTGACTCCTGTAACATAAGCACTTAGATTCCATTTTGATCCCTTTTTTCATCACCTATTTGTCTATCTGGAAGCCTTAGTTCCAAAGATTCCACCCTATATAGTGGTATTAATGGGGATTGAGTTACAATTTTTTTTTATTCCACCCATCCTATATAATAATCACCTGAGTTACTAAGTGACATCCTTTAGAAAAGAACGCAACCAAAGATGGACCTGTAAAAAGATCTTGTTTGTTCCATCGCTCATGAGGATACTGTCGAATATCTTTAGTGGATTGTGGTTGATCCCAATTTCTAAAAAAATAACTACTAGTATAGATCATGGGGTTATTTTAATAAAGTCATGGTACATAGAGTACATGGTGTTGAAAAAAAATAAGATGGAATACTTTTTCAAATTTGTATCTGTTTCAAATGATATTATGGTGATGTATACACTATATGTGGATAATATTAATTAATAAATTTATCCCACATTCCATGATATATACACATTTTTTATATTTATTATTCCTAAATAATATAATGAAAATATCAAACACGACTAGGATAATTTCATAGGCTAGAAGTTTGAACTATGCAATAATACCAAAAGAAAGAAAAATATGGTGAGATCCTAGAAATTAGGGAAATAGGAAATCTAGTTTTTAGGTAATATTAAAATAATGTTATTTAGATTATTTTAGTCTATAATCACAATAAGGATAAGTTAATTTGAATGGGTAAATATTTTGGTAGTTATTCATTCTCATATCTATATTTGACAGAGTACGTTTTAGTTTATAATATTTCTTAAGAAATTAGTTTAACAATTATTTTTTATTACATTTTAATGTTTTAGCGTGATAGTGAAATTCAATCAGATCATGATTATTTTTAACAATGTAATTATCCATGATTTTAGGGATTAAAGAGGGTATATAATCGGTAATATAATAACTTAATAGATAAAATCACTTAAGTGAGATCATAGTATGCTAGTCAACCATGGGTATCCAGGTGAGATTAACATATATAGCTATATCTAATTTGAATCATGTTTATCATTTAAGGGAAACCAGTTGAGTTGTTAGAAATTTTCTCTAGAGGATGTGGGGGTTCTATTGGACTAGGATCCCTAGAACCAAATACTATATAAATTTGATCAGTGGAATATTCATTAGGTATAATATTAAATAATTTCACATCCCATGATGGTTATTCTTATATGTGACTTCTATGTGATAATGTCTTAAAGTCATTGGTTGCACTAAATTGTCTTAGAAGTTCTATACAATGGTGAGAACCTATAAGTTCCCTGATAGTATTCTTAAATATATGTCATACAACTAGATGGTATCATTTTATGGATTAAAGATTATAAAGACTATCAGTTGTGGAGGATCATGGGACTTTTAGGCACATTTTCATGGTATACACCCTTAGTAATCTTCAGAGTGAGAGATTGTGAGAAGATGGAAAAAATACAAAATCCATATTTATTGGTTTCATTTCATGTTCCTATCTATGGATTTGTGTAATGATCCTTATACTTTTATATTATTATTAAATAATATTATGAGTCATGTACATTTATGTATAAATTAAAACCATGATGACAAAATCTTGTGGTGATATAAGATATGTTGGGTGTGTCACGAGTAATATTTCATTAACTAATAATGAGAGAAAGGATATTTCCATATAATTATTTTATTAATGTTAATATCTTAGGCCATTTGATGGAAATGGAACTAACTTATTAATTATATGGAGAAGGAATTCAATAAAAAAAATTCAGGAAATTTAAACAAATATACTTCAAGAACATTGGTTGATGTCATTAGCGTGCAACCAAATCGATTAAAGATATCATGATAAAATAATTTTATTACCCAATATAAGTTTGTATGTGATTATATTCATTTTTCATTTAACTTATTTTGTTATGGGTGTCGTGGAATTTATCTAGACATTCAACTTCTAATTTAAGCAATTATTTATATTTATAAAGATAATTGGGCCTAAAAGGTCTCACACTATGTGTACTCAAAACCTCGGTTAAAATTTATTTAAATTTAACATGTTTTATAAATATTATTATTATATGTGGCTTTTTAATGATTAATGTTTAGTTTATCCCATATATTCAGTCACTAATTATTTGAAAGAATATTATGTTAGTTGAATATTAAATAAATAATCCATTTTCAAGGAAATTTTAATACAAAAGTATATAATATTTTTTTATTCTTGTTAATTCAATATTTATCAAATATTATTGTATTTTGTTACATGAATATTTAATATATATATATATTCACTATTTTTAAAAATATAATTTTTATTTATTTATTATAGAGTAATGCACTGATATGTATTTATTAAATAAATAATCATTATTTAATGTCTGGTAAATATTGAGGTAGATATAGGATCACATTTAATGATCTGGTTTGAAATTTCATATTGAATATTATTTGAAAAAATATTAATAAATTTATTTAGGGAAATTATATTTATTTACCCATGATCTCAGTGAATGTTATGTAAATAATAATAATATTATAATTATTATTTAGAAATAGGTTTCATTAGGGAATAATAAAATAATATAGTCCCATTTCAAATTATCATTTTTTTACTCTCACTCTATACAAACCCAGTTATTTCATTTCTAAACATAATGGTTGTTCTGTACAACAAAATTCTAGAGAGAATTATTTCAACACCTAGATATCTTTTTCCCTAGAACAAACTCAAGAATTGGTAGAAATCATCCAACAACAGCATCTCAATACTAGAGATATCAAGAAGAGTCATTCCACCAAATGTGATTCTTGTTCCGATCATCAACAAACTATGCAAGAATCCAAATCATTCATTCTAGCACCCAATTATTTCTATAGTGACATTCGAAGGATTGTGATGAATGTGAAGATTAATATTGGAGGTATTTTACCCAATAATCCTCGCACCCCAATGATATAATCACAATAAGTGGTTTACTAATTCATCAATGAAATTTAAATTCCATTAAATGTATTTCTTTATAAAAGTAAATAAAATATAAATTAAACTTCATTATATTATCTTTTTTGGTACAATGTAATATTCAATTAATCATCTATTTATTTTCATTTTCCATGATATTATTTTTCATGTACATCTTGGACAAATCATTTATTATGATAAAAAAATGAGTTGGAAACTATCCAATAGGTTTTTTCACTACAGCTATAACCTTCAACTACATTGAAAATTCAGGCTCGAGTAGTGATTTTGGAAGTGAAAGGAAAACTAGTAACATTAATTTAATGGAAACATGTTCTAAGGTTATCAATTCATCTTTTTATAGAAATGTTAGAACCTAATTTTTTAATGATACTACATAGATAGAAACTAATAATAATTCTAATTCTAGTTTAGGATATGATTCTAATTTAAACTTTTCCAAAATTAAATAGATATTTGAATAAAATGAGAAATTATGGTAAGATGTTTTAATAATTTGTTGAGTTATATAAATAATTTTAAGAAAAAAATAATAAATTGTATAAAGAGAATAAAACTCATAAAAATTAAACTTCATGCTCAAATTAATACGTTGATGACTATTTAGTAGATACTCAAAAAATAAAATTAGATATTGAGAGCTGAAATTGTTAGTTTCAATGAAAATTTAACTAATTGATTTCAAGGAATGGAAATTCAAAATAAAATTATTTTAATTATTAAAAAAAATAAAAATATTTATTTTTTTTTGATTTTTATAACCAATTTTAATGGATTAATAAAACATTCATTGTTAAAATTTCAAAAATATGCGTTACATGTTTTATGTATGGAAAGTAAAACATTGTCCTGATGAATGTTCATTAATATTTAATCAATATTTTTGTCACACTCATACTTTTCATTCTGAGAATTAATCTTTTGAAATACATATAAATAAATATTTCAAATATATTTGGGTATATAATAAATCTATTACAAATCTTATAGGACCCAATAAAGAATGGGTAACAAAAATATCTTTTAGCAAATTAGTTTTAGGAAATATACCATTGAATTATTAAGGACACATGGTATGTGTATAGTGTCTATTCCAAAAACATGATTGGTGATCCATCCAAATTTATATCTTTTATCCCATGTATTGCAGTCTCTATTATATTCAGAGACAATTAAAAAATAAATATTAAATTCATCAGTGATATAAGTTTTTCTAAAACAGTTATAATTTGAAAAGTCTTATATCATGAATATCAAAAGAATAATTAAATTAATTTATCAAAACATTATGAGGATGGAATGATTGTAATTTTTGACATAGATAGGTGCGTATTTTTTAATAATGGAATTGTTTTGTTTTATTAAAACAAGAAAGGCAATATCTATAATATTTATTGTTATGAACTAACCAATAAAAATTTTAGTGTTTAAATGATGTAGAAAAGGATGATATTATATGGAAGATATGGATCAGATATGAAAACATTCATCTATTGCATAAATTTTCAAATAATGTATTGGTTTTAGATTGACAATAATTTAATGAAATTAAATTATTTGTTTTGGATTCATTTCTGAATGGTAAATGATTGCATCAGGATTCACTATTTTATTTCACCCTTAAATCATAGTTATAAAATTATTTTTTATTTAAAATTACTAATATTATATCAAATTTCACATCACATTTTATTCAATTATTAAAATTTTTTCACTATTAACAGGTGAAATTATTCTTGTTTTGGTGATTTCTTTGTAGGAGGAGGTAATTTGGAGGGTTGATGATGATCTGGAAGAAAAATGGGCCAAACTTCAGGGAATCCCAAAGACATATTATCAACTATATTGAAAATTATGAGCAATAAGTGCATCTAAATGGGATAAATTTTTTTGGGATGATAAAAAAATCGGTGGTATACTATTCATCTTATGAATAAAAATCACAATTTTTCCATATGTGGGGACATCCAAACTAATACATTCAGGGGACCAAATCAACAGAAACTAAAATATTTTGTTCTGTATTTCACCCATATCTTGTGGTGTAATCCTTCATCAACCACAAAATTTTACATGTAGATTTTAATTATACTAGCCTACAACTTTTATATTTTTTCTATGTTGAGATAAGGCCATTTACTAAACCAAAACTGAGACACAAGTGATATATCAAAATCTTGGTGACCAGATCCACTTCCCATATTGTCTATAAATTGGCACCTTCGGAACCCCATTTTTACATTCAAAAAAAGAGTGAAGTGATGGAATTTTGCAGTCATATAGTATTACTATGATAATATTTGAGATTCTGTAACTCCATATAATCATAGGGGGTAATCTTGAAACAAGGATCCCTTCATAGAATCCTTCTTCTCCTTATTAAGTTGTAACATTTGTGTTTTTGTAATAAACTTCTTACTTCCTCTTCTATTTATTCTATATAATTATATTTTCTTATATTTTGTTAAATTATCTTATCATTTAATCATCCTATTTATTTTTTAAATCAACAGTATAAAATAGATTCAGTTATACCCTTTCTAAACCTTTTCGTATGTAATACGTTTCTATGATGACTACACCTCCTATGGAAGAATAATTATTTTTATTAATTAATATACCTCTTAAAAAATTAATTAATTTATTTTGAATCAAAGAGGTCCTATAATTCACATTATATTATCCATTAATTCAGTTTTTAATTTGAATTATACTAAGAATGAAATTGATAAATTAACACAAAAAACATGAGGTCAAGTATTGTGTAAATTGTGAGAGCGTGATCTTAATCTGTAATAAAAAACCATATGGGATCACTTTTTTGAGTTAATATATAATTTCTAAAGTCAATTAATACTTATTTAAAGAGTGTATATGTGATCTAATTCTCCAATGATGATAATCTAGCCTTCGAACCACAATCAGTCAGGGTGCTACAATTTAAAATCCTAAAGCTATCCTAGGGTTAAATTCATATCATATTTTTGGTTAAGTTAACTCATTTAGAGTATGAGGGTTAAATAATTGGGGGATCATATTTAAGTGTATAACAATATAATGATATTTAATTATAAGTGAATGAAGAAGTAGATTTATATTAATTATTTCCTTTTGAAATTAGTTTTATAAAAAACATCTTCTCATTGAGTTTTCTCAATCACATATTTAAAACAAGAACTAAAAATATGTTCTTATAGAATATTTATTCATGATTTAAAAATAGAACCCCACGTCATTTTTGGTAGTGATTATTTTTTTTATCATTATTTTAAAATTACCTTTAATATTTTTTTAAAAAATTATTTCATCCTTTGAGAGACAAACTTGGTCAGCCACTCTACTACACCTAAATAACCCAAATTTGAACATCCTTTGAGAACACGCATGACAGCTCCATTCAAATTGGTTTCATTTGTGATGAGGAAAGTATTTTATTCAATTAATTATTGGTATTTTTTACTTTTATTTTAGCCTTTTTATCATCATTATTCATTTTTTAATTCCCCTTTATCAATTTTTGTTTGTTTGTTTTTCTATCTTTTTTCTTCCTCTATATTGTGTTCTCTATTAGTACATCAATTGAAACTTATTCTCATGATATTATGGTGTGATTTTTTCAATTTCAATGATTTGTGACATGATCTCATCCCAAGGATCACTTTGATCTAGACCCTGAGATTGAACGCTGCCTTAGGACTCGAATCAAACAATCTCCGTCTACAGGAAGTGTTGACATTTACCCAACTAGGGAATTCCTCCACCATAAGAACACAAAAACTGGAAACACATTGAAATCTAACATAAAACAGGATCCAATTAATGAAAAATATAAATTAACATAATAGAACCATTCAAGAACTGGATGCACTAGATATTAACTATCAACCAAATTGTATTACATGCCCAAATATTGAAATGGACTTTGAACTGAAATCTGGGTTAATTCACCTATATCCAAAATATTATGGTTTATTTGGGGAGGATCCAAACCAAAAATTTATGGAATTTAATTTGGATTTCTTAACCCTAAAACCAAAAATTGTCTCTTATTACCAAATAAAAATAAGAGCATTCCCATTTTCACTTGATGAATCTAAAAATTATTGGATATATTATTTAAAACCTAAAGATGTAACATGTTGAAATGATTTGAAATGTATTTTATTAAATATATTTTTTCCAACATCATGGACAACTTCTATTTGTAGGGAGATCTCAGGGATCAAGAAAGCAAAATGGGAGTCAATGTATGAGTACTGGGATCGATTAAAGAAGTTCATTGAAAGTTGTACACATCAGAAAAACACTGAAAAACTCCTCATCCAGTAGTTCTATGATGGAATTACACCTATGGAGAGTATCATGGTGGATTTCTCGTCTAGAGAAGCATTGGTGGAAAAAAACCAATAGTAGCATGGGCATTGATCGACAATATGGGGTAAAACTCCCAATTATTTAGAGATCTAGATACCCCATATGTCAAGAGATGACATCAAGTAAGTCCATATTCTATTGAAAGTGATTTACTTGATACCAAGTTGGATGAATTGACCAATTTGGTGAGGTAGATTTATTTTTATCAAAAGACATCCCAAACCACTCCTACGAGGCATTATGGAATTTTCACTGAAACAGACCTCCCAATCGACTATCACCCCTAGTTATAAGAGACAGGATATCAAAGCCATATTCTCTGGAAGACCATATCATCAGCAACAACAATCGCATCTCCAAAAGATGTACGATTAATTTAAATATACAGAAAAACAATGGTGGAAGGATCAATCATAAATGAGTTTTGGATCTAGAAAACAACAAATAAACCTATTTGAACAATATTTACACCTGCCTTCCCCATAAAAACAGGGTTTCCAAAAACCCCAAAGAAGATTTGAATCCTAAGAATCAACAATCCAACAAAAAGGGAATATTTATCTACAGGTAAAGTATATTACTAAGGATATTCTGGAACAAAATTTTATTAATCAATTAAATGAGACGATGATTCAAGGATCAGTGTTGATAGATTTGAAGACACAAATGAGCCATATTTCCACCATCCTTTAGGAATTGGTAAGTAAGAAGTCTGGAAATATTCCTTCCCAACCTAATCCAAATACCAAGTGGAATTTTAGTTCCATCATATTGAGATGTGGGAAGAAAACAACTGATACATCTGCACCAACCATTCCACTGGGATTCACCTCAACCGGAGAGAAACCCCATTCCATACAAACTGATGAGAAACCCAAGGGTAAAGATAAAGGTATGAAAATTTTTAATGATATTCCTCTTAAACTCCTTACTTATCCAAATAATTTTTTTAATAAAAATATATGGCTGAAGAGGCGATGAAAAAATAGGGTTTGGACACATTTAAGCCTGTGGAGATAAACATCCCCCTTATTGAATCCATCTAGAAAATCCAAAGGTATGCCAAATTATTAAAAGAACATTATAACTATGGATGAGTGATCAAGGGAAATGACAGGATCTATCTTAGAAGTAATATATCAGCACTCATTACACCAACTCTAGCAATGCCAACAAGGTGAAAGAATCCGGGACATTCACCATACCATGCACCATAGGGGAGTCACACTTTTTTAATTCATTATGTGATTTAGGTGCTTCCATTAATGTGATTCATCACTATGTATTTTCTTATTCATAGGTCAGTGAGATGAAGATGATGAGAGTAGTGGTGCATATGGAGAATAATGCTACATCATATCCAGCAGGAGACTTTGATGATGTACTTCTTCAGAAAAGAGAACTGATCTTTCCACTAGATTTCAATGTGCATACCATGGTGGATGATCAGGTAAGTTCTCATGATCCCATTATCTTAGGTATTCCTTTCCTATAAACTACAAAATTGATCATGCATGACCATGAGGGTACATTTTCCATTGAGTTTGGAGATGAAGTATTGATATTTAATGTTTTAGACTCCATGATGTACCCCTCATAGGTTCATTTACTTTTATTATCTCCTTTTTTGAACCACCAAATAAAAGCCCCATGGAATTTGATTGTTCTATGATTAGTGAGATTTTTGAGTATTGGTTGTTGTTTAATGTTTAATAGAAATTCCAAACCTTTTTATCATGCACAAACCCCTCTTATATTTTATTTTGAAATCGATTCATATTCTGATTTTGATCATGTTCACTCTGATTGTGACTTGGCTGTTGAGTATGTTGATGGTTTTGAAGCATTATTCTTTGATTTTGATGATGTTTATTATAGTAATTATGTTCATTGTGCACATATTTCAGTTCCATAAATGTCTCCATCCATACTACATATCCCTTTATTGGAACTCAATCTATTTCCACCAAATCTTAAATACTCATACTTATTGGGTTGTGGGAGATTACATGTTATAATTTCTTACAATATTTATTTTGAACAGGAAATTTTTTTTTGAATCTTTTAAGGGAGAACATTAGAGAATTGGGTGGAATTTGGATGAAATATTAGGTATCAGCACTACCTTTTTCATGTATAGGATTATTCTAGAGGATGGGGCCTCACTTGTGAGGTAGTTACAAAGGGGACTGAATTTACCTCTTTTGGAAGCCATTAAAAAAGAAATTGAAAATTTCTCAATACTGGTATAATTTATCCCATTGCATATTCCCCGGGGGTGATTCCTATTCAATTTTGTCCTAAAAAATTGGTGTCACTTTTTTTATAAATTATAGAGGAGTTAGTTCCAATTAGGATACAAAATAGTTGGTGTCTGTGTATTGATTATAGGAAACTAAATCAATCAACTCTCAAGGACCATTTCCCCCTTAAATTTATTGATCAAATTCATGAGAGACTAGAAGGGAAAGAACATTATTGTTACTAGGATGGATTTTATTGATATTTTCAAGTTCCTATAGCTCTAGAGGATCAAGATAAGGCAAAATTCACTAGTCTGTTTGGTACATTTTCCTACCAAAGGATACCATTTGTGTAACACCATGAGATTGAATGGGAATGATGCATTTTTTTGTTGATGTCTTGTGTTTTATGATACACCAATATTTTATTGATCTATATGAAACACAGTATTATCTTTCAGTATATGCAACACTATTCTTGGCTTGTGGTACAGGCAAGAGCGACCTTCTTCGCTAGCTTGCGTTGTACGCCATACCGAGTTTCACTAAACAACGATATATTGTCAAAATATTATTATAGGATATAAAATAGCAATTATGAATATTATTAACAAAATTTTGTATTCTATATAATATTAAAATTCATCTTATGTAATTTCTAGACATGATATAAGAACAAGTTCATTTTTTTGATAAAAGAAGTATTTTTTTAAAAATGTGGTTTTGCCGCCTTTTGATGGTGCACCCATTTTAAGTCTAGTTTTTGAAATGATTATAAGTTAAATTTTGGACAAAACATCTTATTTGGGAGAGGTAAATAAAAATTTACCTATTTTTATTTTTTTTTCATTTTTCTAATAAAATTCTAATTTTAATGAATAGTGAAAAATGCTGCATTTTAATTTGAAACTACCTTTTCATCTAATTTATTTATATAGTTAGATTATATTTTAAATTACTTTTAATGTTTAATTGTATTATAATTTGATCATTTAATCTAATTATGTTTATTATATAAAATTTCACTTTTATATTTGACATAAACACATGTCAATTTTTTGATAGTAATTACTTTTTTGAAAACCCGCTTTTTTGTTTTGACAACTAAAATTAATAATAAATTAATTACCAAAAATAATGTGTTTAGAATTTGAAAAAATTTATTCCATATTAGTAATTATAAGGTCTAAATTTTTTGAATATGTACCTTTTATTTTTTGTACATTACAAATAGTAACTTCAGTAATTATTTTATTCAGATGGATAAAGGGTAAATCTGGTAAGTAAGTGTAACAAAATAATTTTATAATAATATTAAACTATCATAAAACATTTCCTAACTCTATTTTATGATATATTTCCAACCCTGTGCATCATTTGGATGATTTTGGGACCCCCATGGATTCACTTTGATATGAAAATGTAATTTTATAAGAATTAATTTAAAGTAATGATAATTATAACCTAAACATATATCTTTTACTAAATCGATATAAGATAGTGTTATATAACAGATATATATGCCTATAAATAGTAAGTAGAAATATAAATATATTTCAAATATCATGGTATTTTATTTATAATTTTTATAAATTATATTTATATATTTATATATGACACAATTATGATGTAGTGATGACCTAATTAATGAAATATTCAAATAAATGAATTTTTAAATATTAAAATATATTCAATTTTAACATTTCCATGCCATTAACGAATTTTCTACATGAAATTGACATAATATGGATTATTTAACCCCTTTATGTTTTAATTAATCTAGTTTTCATGACTTTGGAAAAAATCAATTAGTAAATAGTGTCAAAATTATCATTTATGTGTTTTTAAAACAAATATTATTTTATTAAATGATATAAAACTCTTAGAAATCTATACATCATCCAAATAACATTAATAGTGATAAAACATTCCTTAATTATCCATTGTAGGTTCACTTCGAATTTTATAGTAACAATATTAACCATGGAGTATAAAATACAGGAGGACCTGGTAAAAGTTAACTTATTTTACAAAGGGTTAAATCTAAATGATAATGTTAATTTTATTGTGAACATGTCTAAAACCTTTTTGATAATAGTATATTTACCCATAATCGTATTATCCATGAAATAAATCAATTTTAAGCTATTATAAACCTAAAATATGTTTATAATTAATTAATATTTCAATCTTTTTCTTAAAGTTCCCATCACCTCTCTTATAAAAGGGAACCTCCCTTTCTCTTTTACTGACACCTATAGATCCCATGGGATCGGCCAAACCCTTCCCATTTCATCTCAAAAAATCCCTCATATCATCTTAATGTAATACCTTTGGTCATAGAATCATTCTAATGATCCCTTTTTTTCAAATGAAAAGGAAACACCCGAAGAAGAGGTAATCGTTTTATCCATTCTTTCAAAGTTCATTTCTTCTTATACGTCTTATTTCTATATTTTTTCAATACCAAAGTAATAAATCATGTATCATCCTTATAATGAGATGTTTATATAATAATTTGAAAATTATATTCATCATTTTATCAATCCTAAGAATAATAATATCACCATGCATGTCTACATACAGCTTTCCATCTCCATGTCGTGGTGCAATTTGTTATTCTACATTACTTTATTTGGATTAGTATAATGATAATTATAATAGACATAAATTATGAATATTACATTATTATTATTCTTTATAATTAATATACCATTCTGTTCCATAACATTAAATCATTAAGGGAATGATATCATCGCTCGTGCCTACGTACGACCTACCGTCTCCACTACATGATGAGATTCATTCTCCACTTTAACCATCAAAAATGATTATAAAGTGTATATATATATAATTCATAATTATGAAATATATGAAATAATAATTCCACTATAATGATATATGTGTGTGTGTTTGTGTTTATGTATGTATTTACATATATGTCATTCACATCCATTCAATACGATAAGAAAACGGAAACAACATTCATGTGTAAGTATGGCCTACCGTCTCCATGAACAGTGTATTCAATTTTATAAATCTACCTATTATATATATTTATATTATGAATACATATGATATATAATTCCTATTATAAATTCTTGAAGTCAGTAAATCAGGATCAAAGTAATATTATCAAGAATAATAAGTCAAAACACGTACGATGAACAAAGTGATATTACCTAAAATGTTGCATCTACATGGAAATTTTAAAATATGGGTAACATAAAGTTATAAAAGAATTATATATAATATCATAAATAATATTATGATTCTCATATAAGTTAATAAAATATTTAAAAATATTATACAGGCGTTTTGTACTCATACGGAGTATCAGACCTAAGGTAAGGGATAAATTTTATAATATCATTTTTATCAGAGATAGTTTATTCGTAAGTATTTAATGGGGGTTATTTAGCATCCATATCCATGTTTCCTAAATATTTATTTCAAAAAATTATTTATATCATTATATAATTGTTAAAATTCAATTTTACCCATTGGTATAATTTTACTAAATGGTATGAAGGGGATCTTTTATCGTTTTTAGTACGAAGTACAATTTGAATTTTTTTGGTAAAAGTACGATAAGAATGTTATATTTTAACTTGTACAGAATGACATGATTTTTATACTTTAATAATTATTTATTTCCTTGAATCTTCAACTATAATATTATAAGTTTATTTTCACATAAAAATATTTCTTTGAAAATTATGTGATATTTTTAGGAAGGAAAACATTTTTAAAAAAGAAAGTATATTTTCTTCAAGAATGAAGCTCTAGTTTTTATCAAAATTATTTTTCATCTATGATTACATAGGTTTATGTTTCAATCCCTATTATAAATCATGGTTTATTTTAAAAAAAACCACAAGTTTATGTGGAAATGATTATGTTTTTTTAATTTTTTATGATTATTGTATATTTACATAGAAATATTTTATTTCTTATAAGCATGAAGCTTTATATAAATTTATTGTGTTTTGTAAATAAATTAAAAATAAAAAACATTAATTATATCTATTAAAATTGATATATGTTCTAAATTAGTAAATATTGGAATGGTAGTTTTTTACGACAAAAATGGATATTTTCATAATTTATCCTCACATAAAATGGTGTTGTTGAATGAAAAAATAAAACTATTATATAGATTTCAATAAGTATTATTAATAATTATAATTTACCAAAATATTTTTGGGACGAAATTATTAACAGATCCTTTTATATTTTAAATTGAGTTTGAATCATACATATTTTAAATAAAACCCCTTAGTAATTATTTGGATGAATTAAAAATATAGTTTGATATTTTAGTGTGTTTGTTTGTAGATTTTTTTTTAAATTATAAATATAAATTAGATAAATAATATTCTAATTATGATGAAGGAAATTTATTATGATATTTTATTTTAAGTAAGGATTATAGAGTTTATATCAAGTAATAATTATTTATTGATGAAAATGTTTTGTTTTATTTAATGAAAATAATTTGAGGCATAATTAATATTTAAAAAAAATTGATAAAGAATTTAGGGAGCTTAAATTTCATGATGATGAAACTCAAATTGCTAAAATTTAAGTTTAGGGGAATCATATCGCTTCTCAATTTGATTCTAAATGTTTTAAAAATTGTAAATATCATCTTTTAGAAAACATAATTTGAAATGTGGAATCAATAATTCAAATTAGAATTTTCATAGCAATTTCTATGATAATTCTTATTTTGTTGATGATTTTGTGCCTAATTATGTTAATTAAGATTTTACTGATTCAAATTGAATTAATCATAAGAAATAGTAACTTAATTAATATAAAATTTATAATGCATGTATCGGGTTAAAATAATTAATAATAATTATGTTAAAGGAGCTAAATAGATATTTAGGAAAAATTCAATGAATCTGGTGATATTTTTTATAATAAATCTAGACTATTTTCTTGAGGTTATTATCATTAATAGGGATATAATTTTGATTATTATTTTTCACTGGTTTCTGAGAATGAATCTGTTATGAATTTTTCATTTTCTTTTTATTTTAGATTAAATTATTTCAAATGGATGTAAAAATTGATTTTTTATTAAATTGTTTAATTTCTGAATAAGTGTAAGTTATTTAACCACCGTGTTATGAAATTGATAATATTACAAATCATGTTTTTAAAAATTTAAAATATATATATGATATTAAAAAAGATACAAGATCTTGATATGATATATTACCATTTTTCTTGATGAAAATGGTTTCAAAAAATGAAAAATGGATCCTACATTTCCCTGTAGAAAAGTTTAAAATGACAATTTAATTATTCAAATATATGTTAATGATATTTTTTTGGTTTCTCAAGTGATTTTCTTTTAATGAATTTTATTTATTAATTAATTTTGAGTTGAACATCCGTTTAATGGGTGAATTAATATTCCTTCTTGGATTTCAAATAGTTCAAAGATGTAATGTGATTTTTCTTAATAAATAAAAATATAAAATATAATTTTTAAAAATTTTTGTTTGCGATTAATTAAAAACTTATAGAACCCATATGATATTTAATTCTAAATTGGATTTATATGAATCTAATTTTTTTTATTTTAACATATACAGAGGTATGATTGGTAGTTTTCTTTATTTGACCATATCTAGATATGATATTATTTTTAGTGTATTTTATGAGATTGATTTCAATTTTAACCACAAGAAAATAAATTAAATGATATTAAAAGAATTATTAGATATATCAAAGTAACTATAAATTATTGTTTTTTTAATATAATTAGAATAGTTTTTATTTGATTTTTTATTCTTATTTTGATTTTAGTGGATCTAATATAGATGAAAAAGATAATTTTGTTTTTTTATTTACTTGGTAAAATTTTAAATTAATGGAGTCAAATCATGAAATTATCAATTGCTTTATCCATAACTGAGGCTGATTATATAGCTACTACTAGTTTTTGGGCTCAACTTTTATGGGATAAACAAATTTTGGATAATTTTAATGTTTTGTTTATAAAATACATATTTTCATTGATAACTATAATGTTATTCAAATTTATAAAAAATCAATTACAACATTCTATAAATAAAATTTAGATGTCGTGTTTCATTTAATTATAGTAATTTTAATAAAATTGATATTTTTTTTTATAATTTCTCTCAAATGATAATAAATTGGGTAATTTTATTTACTGAACATTTTGATGTAATAAAGTTTGAGAAAATAAAGCTTGAACTTGGAATGATTGAAATGTAGTGCTAAACCGTTATAATTTTAATGGTTTATATATGTTTCAGAATACAACTATTATGAATTTTTCAACCCATTGTAAATAAAAAAAATTAAATTATTAAGTTACTTGATTTTTCTACTAAATTTGTAATCTAAAATCATTTTTATATTTATATTTTGGTTATAATTCTATATAATCATGAATTTATGGGGAGTATTAATTTTTATTGAACATTTATTTTTTCAATACATATAAATATGAATGTTTCTTTTGATAAATATAATGTATTTTTAATAAAAAGGGAAGTTCATTTGGTTTTTTAGCTTATAGAAAATAATTTTTATTTTAAAAAAATAATGTGATTTTTTTTAAGAATCATTTTTTATCTACCTTTTTTATGAATTTCAAAAAGATTGATATTTTTGTAATTTTTTAGTTTTTTTGTTTTCAAAAATGGTGGTATTGTTAGTTTTATGAATTTTGATAATTTTAAATTGTGATATTTAATTTTATTTATCTTTAATGTTTTGAATATTTAAATACCACACATTTTACATTAACATATAAATTTATATTATATAATTATAATATCTCATAGCTTTTTTAAGATTTATGTGTTTAGTTTTTTTCATGATTTAAGCTAAAGAAACCAATATAAAAAGATATTTTTACTTATTAATAGTAATTCTTTATGTGTCACTATGTGAAGTTTAAATTTCCATTTTGATGATGTTTTTGAACCCGTTTTTAATGTCATATGAATTCTATATGTTAAAGTCATAAAAATTGGATTTAATATTATAAAAAATCTATTTTTAAAGTAATGAAATTTATTTTGGAAATTCATATGAGGCTTATGTTTTCTATGATTTAGATTCACCATTGACCACTACATGCTCAAGTTGAACCATTTAAAAATTAACTCGATGAAATGGTTAAACTCTTTGAAAAACTATATCTTACCAGATTACTCTATATTACACATTTTTTGTATATATATTATGAAATGCCTATTTATTATTATTTTTTTATCATAGAAGATATATTTCATATGTTATATCTATATCATGTTAATTTTTTATCTTATGAAATGATATGTATCTTATGATATTTTACATATTTATGTTTTCTTACTAAAAATAGTTTTCTCAATATTATAAATTATTTTATGATTATTTCAAAAGTTTATTATAATTTTTTTTATTTGTTATTATTTTATTATTTAATCTCTTGAATCATTATTTATTTTCTAAAAATCAATATTGGTATTCAAAAGTTTTAGATAATTTGGAAAAATATTTTTAAATGAAAAATAAGAACATTGAAATGGGTTAAACATTGAATAAAAATAACAATGATGCAACATAAAATGACTCATACATAGATTGATAATTACTCATTTTTTTAATTCATGTTTACATAGGACCTTTATAATGATGTGTTCACATATGAAGAATAATGTTTACAAACATATTACTTATTTTTTTATGAT
Source organism: Viscum album (assembly GCA_963277665.1). Taxonomy (NCBI): domain Eukaryota; kingdom Viridiplantae; phylum Streptophyta; class Magnoliopsida; order Santalales; family Viscaceae; genus Viscum; species Viscum album. Next base: position 678,178,140 of record OY728139.1, on the reverse strand, counting down.
TTAAAATTAAGTGTATTGAATTGTTTTGTATATATTATTATTTATAGTATATGTTGTAACATTTTTATTAGTGTTCCCACATAGAATAGTTTTAGTTTAAGGAAAAAAATTTAATGACTCAAAAATATATAAAAAATATGCAAACCCATGGGATGAAGAACATGGATTTTTTTGGAGCTAACTGATATATAATCATTTATAAAAAGAGAACAAATGAACTTGATGAAATACGTATAACTCATTACACTCTAAAAGTTCTCTACTATGAGATATTCAACAACCTTTTTCTGGTTATATTTTTAAAGGACCTTCAATGATTTATCATATTTTGTTTAACTGATCAGAGATACTTTGACGTTAAAAATCCTTTTTATGTTGTTATACAGTTTTGTTCGGGTTTCCAAAGATATATTTTTTGTATATTTTTGTGTTGTAATCATTAGTTGATACTTTTCCCTTAAAAATGCACATTATTTTGGTTATATACCTTTAAAATATACCGTTTCTGGGTTGTGACTCCCATAAAAATTTATGTTCTTATTTGTGACTCAGTTTGTAGAAGTGTAGGTTTTTGTTTTTGGGTTATTCCTCAAGGAGTTCAACATATAGGTTCTTCAAAAAGGATGTCAGTCCTTTCAAAATTGAATCTTGTTTTTAGTGGGTGTTATTTATCTCATAGAGTTAGAAATAGGTGAATAGTAGAAATAAGATCCTATTGATCTAAACTAATATAAAAAATAGTGTGTTTTTTGTTTTGTTTTATTTATATTTTAGTCAGAACACTAAATTTCCCCTATATTGTTCTCGTTGTGAATACATAATCTATCACACCTTCAGGTTAAAATTTACTTTAATTTATTAATTTTTTAAAATTTATTAAAGGACTATCCATCTCCTCTCTAAACTATTATTGACCTCTTACACTCAAACATCATCATTGGGTGCTTCATGAGTGGTATGTAATTAAGTAATAAGTTAAAAAAATAATTGTCTCTTCCATTTTATGGATGTAGATATCTCAGAAACTTTGAATGAAATAGAACTCTCCAATAAATTCATTCATCATGGTATTTGATAAGTTCATTTCAAATATATAAATAAAGAGGTATCAAGAACATTGGTTGGTGATGTGATCATGCAACCTGATCGACTGGATATATCATAAAAATGAATTATATTACATTGTAGAATTACATAAGTGGTTATTTTCATCATGAAATTAACTTCTTTCTTGATGTGTTCCTTCACATGTCGCTTGACTTTAATCTTGTAAATTTGGGAATCCCAACTAATTCAACTAATAATGTGTTATATAGGGTCACACACCAATTGTATTCATAATCTCAGTTAAACTCTAATGGGTTTTAATAGTTAGAAAAAAACATTCTCAAGATTGATGAATAATATTTATTGAGGATTTTGATGATTGAAATAATTAAATCACCTGATATATTAAAAAGAGAATATATATGTGAGTTGAATATTAAATAATTATTTATTCCCGAGACCACTGAATAGAATATTTATTTATCTATTATATACTCATAAGTTAATAAATAATATTTATTTACTTATTTATTATATAAATATTTATCTATTTATAAAATATTAAATTATTATTTTTCATGGAAAATAAATTAAACATTTAGTTCCATGATCATGAATATAATATTTATTTTCTTATCTAACAAATAATAAATTTGATATTTATTTGAAATACTACAATTATAATATTTATTTATTTATAGAATTAATAATATCTATTTTTATTGAAATGTTTGATAAATTCCAAGAAGGATTTTTGAGCCAAGAAGGGTCCAGTGATGTTAATGATATTCCCATTAGATGTAATTAAATAAATATTTTATTATTTATTAAAAATTATATTTTAAAATGTGTGAGTTAGAGCATGCCACAAAATAATAATCATGACAACAAGAGTATTATTATTGTTGTTATGGGTGAATATATAGAGATTAATATTTTATTAGTGGAATTATGTAAAATTATCAATATAAAAACTCTACCTTTATATATGCATCACTCATGTAATTTTCAAGGATGAATTTTTTTTGAGAGATTAATATTTTGTGACACAGTCATTATTCACAATCACACTTTTCCATGGGTGCACTCAAGAATAAAGATCACTTTAGTGTTAATTCTCTAAATCATGAGATATCCCTCCACCTCTTCCTCCTCCAACCTTTCAAAACTAAGAGATCATTATAGACTACGTGAAATGGTATTTAAGGAGGATGGATCATTTATGTGTTCATCATGAACAATGTAAGGAAATTGGTACCTCTATTCTAGCACAATAAGATATGTTGGTGACATTCAGATATGTTTTAGCACATATAGATCTCTACTAGATTGATTCAACTTATGACCTTCTTAAGTCATTGATGGTAAACATGAATGGAATACTAATGGTCAAAATCTTTTTCAAAGAAATAATATCAAGAATGAGGTAATTCTTGTTATTAAATTTATTATAAATTTGACATGAAAATATCCACTCCTGTGTTTTGGGATTCTTTTTAATCAATATTATTTTGGTATAGTCATGAAAAATGATAATTAATTTTCATGGTTTATGAATTAATCATTTGAAATGATGAAAAAAATCATTAAACATGGGATTTATCGGCTTCTATTGGCCTAGAACGTTCACTCATGGATCAAAAACCAAATAAATCAAGTGGGGAAGGAATTGAAAATTTCATGCATCCCATACTAAGAATTTTTTATGCATACTGAATGATAAAATATAGGAAAGAGAGGTATTTTATGATTATTTTATGCCATTAGTAAATCATATCTTATGATATACATCATATTTATATCATAGGATGTGACCTAGGCGAGTCATATAATATGATTGTCCCATATTTAGTTAATATATGGCACATATATTCCCATGTAATATATTGGGTAAAACTTATATATTTTGTAAAGTGGACTTGGGATGTAACTATGTCAAATAAAATTTTTTTAGTTGTGTTAAATAGGCTTCTATTGTAGTAATATCATGATAATCATCTATGCACTATTTATATTAGATTTTAATATTACATAATGAACTAAAAAATATTTTAATTTTTACATATTGTGTTTGATATAATACAATTATCCTCTATGAAACCTTCACTCTGATTTTATTCATACCGCAGATAAATAAAGTTTCATATGTTGCATAAAATTTACATTAATTATATTCTATAAAAAAGTCAATCACATTCGATACCGGAAACTTGATCAATTTTCATATGTTGTTCCTAATAGACTTTAATGTTTCACTGTATGACCTACACATATATTCTGCAATGTTTATAATTAACTAAATTATTTTACACTTTTATGATATTTTGGGAGACTCAGCCATATTATTTCCACTTCCAATCATCCTTGAATATATTATAAACATTTCATGTGAATCAAAATTATTTTTCTTTTTATGATTTCCAAAAAAAAGTAAAAACTCTAAATGTTTTTTTGGACAAGATTTGGTGTCATTTATCATGTACTATCATGGTGTTTTATAAAAGGTACAAGAATTAATCATCAATTTGTAGAATCTAAAACTAAAGGGATAAGTTATGACTTTACTGAAAAAGGGGGAATCAAATTTACAATATTTACAAGAACCTATATTAGTGAAAACAAATATAAATGGTGTGATCATTTTTCATGTGGCTATGATATGAAATTGAAGACCAAAGAAATGATTTTATTTTGGAGATATTTTTTTCACATGAAGATATTTTTATGTTCATTATTAGAGGGTGAAATTTATGTCATGGTTGTAAGAACATGGTTTTTGCTACGAAACACTTTGGAATATTCTTGATGATATTCCAGAGCAGCGCCTTCAGACGGCATGCGATTCCGAGCCCCGGAGTGGCCAGAATTAAATTTTCAGTGCGTTCACACAGGAATCGCCAAATAAATGTGATAAGTCCTAAACGGTGCTTCTAACCAGAGATCTGAGTGTACGGATGGGTCTGTAATGGGGTTTTTACCCTAGGAACAACATAAAACTTGTCGGTGCGGGATGTTTGGACCCCTCGCCCGCTTCTGGAACGTTAAACGGATTAAATAAATTAATTAATTCGTTTAATGGAAAATGCTAGTATCATTTAAACGGTGGCTCGGATTGGAAAACCGAGGGCACCGTTGAGTTCAGAGCGTGCCGTTTACCCTAGGAGGGGTATAAGTTTCACGGGCGCGGGCCGTTTGTGAAAAATTGCTCCAGGGGTGTTTTCGTAATTTAGCGGCTTCGGACGTTATATTTTATAACTTTTGAATGGGGTCTCGGATTAAAATTCTGAGACTGCCATTGTGCTCTGGAGGTGGTGTTTACCCTAAGGGAGGCTTAACCGTGACCCCGTCGGGAGTTCAGGTTCGGGTCGACGGGCGGGTGGTTAAGGGTTTTCTATTTAAACGCTTAACACACCCGCCTCCCTCTTCTCCTTCCCCTTCCCCCCTGGAAGCCCTCCTCTCCCTCTCCTCCTCCATCTTCGGCGAGACAGTCCGGTGAGGCAACTTCGGCGAGGTGCGGTGGTGTCGGCGGATCGTCACGAAGCTTCTGGCGAAGCCCCACGAGGTAAGATGTTGCGTTTGCATTTTCTATTCTCGTACCTACATTGAGCTCGTTTTTCACTATCAATTACTTTTCAAAACTTCAATCGAAGCCCAAGAATGCGTAGTATACAATTTTATCTTTTCGACGCTTGTTTCGGATTTGAAATCAGAGTTCGGAGGCGTCCGCAATCGTTTGCCGAAGTTTGTGGGAATTTCGGGTTGTCCCGGCGGTTTCCGGCAGGTTTGGGTGCTCCGGCGGTCCGAGGTGCGGCGGCAGGCGGCGGTGCTCCTCAGCGCGGCGGTGCGGCGGTGATCTTCGGCGGAGGCGGCTAACGGCGGGGCTCCCCGGTTAAGATGCTGGCGGCCGATTTTCCGCGCGGCGACGCCGGTGTAGGGAGGAGGAGGGGGTCGCGGGGTGCGCGACCCCGCGTGCGGCGCGACCGCGACCTGCATGCCGCGGGTCGCTGCGGGAAAGAAGACCGGATGTCAAGGCCGATCGGTGGCATTGGTCGTGGCCAGCTGGCCGCGGCGGCTTGAACCGGACCCGCGGCTGGGCCGCGGGCCGTCTATGGGCGGACTGGCCGGTCTGGGCCGGTCCGGCCCAAGGAAGTGCCCCGTTGAATTTCTGACGCCGTAGCTTTCGCTACGTGCGTCCGTTTTGCGCGCCGTCAGCGGAAGCGCAGACCTTGCGTCGTGGGAAATGTTTAGAGCTATTTTCGCGAATTTTCAATTCCCGAAACAAGGGGTCTCGGAGGCGTGACACGTCTTTAAGTGGACGAGAATTTTTCCCGAGATTCTTGTTTTGGACGGCGCGGACGCGTCCGACGTCCTTTTTGAGTGCTGTCAGTGGTGTTGGGACCCTAGAATCGAGGCGGATCTTTCCAGGGTGGTTTCAGGCATTGAGGCCGAAGTTGAGGCGCGGCCCCCACAGCCCGTCTTTTGAGCTTCATGCAGCTTTTAGCGACTTTTTCCTCGGACGCTCGTTCGGGGCGTGCGTGCAGTCGATGTTGGGTGTTTTTTCGAGGGCATCGTGTTGCCACAGTCTGCCCTCTATAATTCCGCACGATGGTGCGGGGACCATGAGGGATGTTTGGGTGTCGACGGTGATTTTCAATCTCTATCACCGGGCGACCGTTTTGGACAAGTGAGTAGTCCACCGTGTGTGTTTTTTCGAGAGGATCGCAATGGTGTGATCTGTTCGTTGAGTTTAGGGAACTGGATGTTGGTCCCACGTGGCACCACTCGTGTGTGGTGCACCGGAATGCACCTTTTTCTCCGGATATCTGTTGCACTCAAGTGAGTAGTGCTTTTGATGTGTTATCCCGAGGGGATCGCAATGGTGCGATGCGCCCGACTGTTTTCGGGGCCGAGGTTTGGGATCATGGGACGCCGTTCAGGCGTGAGGTAGTGTTGGCAACTTTTCTGTCAGATATCCATTGGAGGCAAGTAAGTAGCCAATCTCACGTGTTTTCCATGAGGATTACAACAATGCGATCCATTTGGTTGTGTGGAACCTCTTGCGCGATCTTGTTATATGTGGAAGCATGGAAGGTGCTCCAGTGGTGGTTTGCCCTACCTTGTTTGTAGCGGACCCTTGGCGTGTGATCGCACACTCTTGAGAGAGTGATACAAATGGTTCACGAGATGTGGTTGGCCATGCCTGGTCCTTTGAGGTGGAGTTGTTATGTCACGCCTTTGCGTTGACGCTGGGTGCCGTGTGCACGATAGCCTTTGGGCTGGAATGAGGTATACTCCGGGAGTATACGGGAGTGCATGGAGGTACGTGTGGTTGTTTGTACCTGAGAATGTTTGTGCGCTCAATGGGGGTTGACTTGGGGCCACACATCGTGTGGGCCCCACGTGCGTTCCGCGATCTTCTTTACGTACCTTGACCTCTCGTGACGTAGAGGGTCCCTCTGCGCTCGTTTGTTTGACCATCAGGGTGGAGTTTTCCCTGGCCTGGAGCTCTTTTTTCTGACCAGCAGGGTTGAGCGGTCTCCCCCTGGTCTTGTGCTCGATAGTTTGGCCGGCAGAGATGGTTTGGTTCCTCTACTTCTTCGGCTGTGAGGGGTTTCAGTACTATGCCCTTTCACCAGTCTGCGACACCGTCTATGATTGTGGGTGTTCGTGTAGGGTGGGCATTTTCCCCACCTTCTGGGATGAGGTGTCTTGGTCCGCTTCGACAGTGACTCAACGGATTGGAGCGGGATCTCTTTGTGAGGCATGGGGAGTTTCTCTTGTTGCTCTGTCTTCCTTGGTAGAGCTTGTGGTTTCGGTGTGACCAAAACTTTACGCGGGCACTGATCCTCTACCCAGGAGGTTGTTCCAACAGGGCTGAGGTTGTTTCCAGCAGGGCTGATGTTGTATCGAGCAGGGCTCGTCAGTGGGTTACCATCCAGCAGGGGTGGCCAGTTCAGTGGTGTTCACCGAGTAGTACCATCCAGCAGGGATGGTCAGGGATGTTTCGGGATTACCTCCAGCTGGGCTGGGCAGTGGTCCCCGATGCCGGGCTTACCTCCAACTGGGCTGGGCAGTGGTCCCCGATGCCGGGCGTACCTCCAGTTGGGTTGGGCAGTGGTCCTCGATGTCGGGCTTACATCCAGCTGGGAAGGGCAGTGGTCCCTGATGCTGGGTTAACTCCAGTTGGGCTGGGCAGTGGTCCCATCGCCGACTTTAGCCGGGTCGCCCTCCAGTGGATTACCCTTTTACGGGACTGGGCAGTGTGTCACCCGTCGACTTTCCGGGTCTCCCTATAGTGGGAACCCGTTGACTTCCAGGGACCCTCCAGTGGGGCTGGGTAGGGGGTCGCCTGTCGACTTTGAGACCTCTCGACTGCGGGGCAGTGACGTGGTGTGGTTTGACGTTGCCCCAGAACTCGCTAGTATGAGGAGCTTTTCCCCCACCGAGACGCGTCCTTTTGACGCGACCTAAAACCGTGCAGGTGAGTCAGTGCCGCCCAAAGCGGATAGTGTCGAGGTGTGGTGATTGAGACCTTGGCTTGTAGTTTGGGGAAGATGTGCGGGATGCTGGGCATCGATGGTGTTACTTCTGGGACTGTTGGCGACTCACTTTTCTTGGGCTGAGCTATGGGACGGAGATCCCCTTACGACGTTGTTCGGGCTTCTTGATAGAGGATATGGATATGTATATACCTTGTTCGAGTACCCACTTCTTGGGTTTAGTTACTCTACTTCCAGGGGAGGCGAAGACGCGTGGGGTATGCCACTTGCTTTCCGTGTCTAGCTTCTCATGGTTGGACGAGTCAACTCTCCTGCTATAGGTAGCGAAGACTCGACGGGAAGTCCATCTTCTCACCGTTTCCAGCTCCTTGTGTCTGGATGAGTCTACCTTCTCTCCTCTTGTTTGGTTGAGATGGACTCTTTACTGTACTCCTTACTGCCCTCTCTGTTGTGCTCCTTTACTTTTCCATGTTCGCTCTACTTATCACCCTTCGGTACCTTCTTTGTTGCTCCCTCGAGCCTTCGGCGTATCCTACTGAGTATTTTTATACTCACCCCTGCTTGGTCATTGCCCACACTTAGTATGCCCATGCAGACGACGGATAGGTTGGTCGTGACACTAGAGGAGCTTAGGATCTTGGGAGCTTGGACCGCATGCGGTGGTCAGAGTCGGGTTCCAGGTGGGGGACCCTACCAGCAATTTCCTTTTGTTTACCTGTTGCCGGGTTGTGGCACTTTTCTGATTGGGCGCGTGTTTTCCCCTTTAATTTTCTGTGTACCTTCAGCTTTCTTTGTACTTGTAGAGGTCGATGCACTTCGTGGTTTATATAGCAGTTTCCCTTTTATTTGCTTGTCTTTTCTTTTACCCTGCACAGTTGCATTGGGTGTGTTGTGTGTGTGTGTGTATAGGTACTTAGGCAAAGGCCTCCCCGAGTTTTTGTGCCTTCGGCGCTGGTCGCCAGCCCCTGGCCTATGGAGGCGGGCTTGGGGTAGTTGCGGCTCAAGCCCGGGTAGGGTCGGGTCGTGACAAAGTGGTATCAAAGGTGGTTCGTTCCTTGGGACGTTGTGTGGACGTCCCTAAAAGAGGAATTGGTTGGGATTTAGGGCAACAATGTTAACGTGTCTCTAGAGCGGCTCTCAGGCTAGGGAGTCCAGTGATGGTGCGATGACCGACGTATCCATTCACCAGGACCCTGATAACCCGCTTGTCGACTCGGCATGCTGAGACACTTGTTGCAGGAAAATTTGTTTGTGCATCACATGGGACTGAATCTTGACTGTCCTTATTGAGTCATCTCCCCATCGTTGTTGTAATCGGTATATACATATATGCTCATTTGACCGCGGCACTCCTTGATAATATTCAGGATGTCTCCACGAAAACAGCCAGCCAGGATACCAGCTTTGGTTCGTGACGACGAACCTATGAGCTATGAGGCCAAAGTCCAGGACTCATCATGCGAGCCCCTTTCTCTGGGTGGGCCAGCATCAGCACCCCCACCTGTTGAGCAGCAGACAGTTTCAGCAGAGCAGGCTGAGCTTGAGCGCAGGTTGAGTGCGCTCCGTGAGTTCCAGCGGCACAGACCGCTGAGGTTTAGTGGTGAACCAGACCCTCGGGCAGTAGAGGTTTGGATAGTGGCAGTGGTTCGTCTTTTTAGGCTTGTGCAGATGCCGACAGATCAGAGAGTGGCTTTGGCAGCCACCCTTTTTCGTGGAGCAACTCGGCGTTGGTGGAGTCTGGTGACTCAGTTTCTTGATGAGTCGTCACTTTCGTGGGATGACTTTCAGTTGTTGTTTCGTGAGGAGTTTTTCCCCTCCTGATTGCACTCTGTTCGGATTCAGGAGCTCCTGCAGTTTTAGCAGGGAGGGATGACGGTGGCCGAGTACGCGACTAGTTTTGCAGATCATGCACGCTTTTACCTGGACAAGGTCCATGATGACAACTTCTGAGCGCGGAATTTTGAGCAGGGTCTCCCCCGAGAGAATCTTTCTTTCATAGTACCCTTGGGCATTTCCACATATGTCGGGGTGCTAGAGCAAGCGCTGGTGACAGAGGGCTTCCTGTCGCGTTCTAGTGTTGGTGGTGGCAGCAGGAACGTTGGAGCCGAGACGTCTGCCGCAGCTAGTGGGCATCAGCAAGCAGAACCTCGACGCAGGTGTCTTACTGACAACCGGACTCAGGGGCGTGGTCGTACACCATAGTGGCGCCGGAGGGCACCAGTGCAGCCCAGAGAGATCCGGTGCTGTGCTTGTGACGAGCGAGGTCACTTGGCACAAGACTGCCCGACCCGAGCTGCTGAGAGCTTCGGGCAGGCAATAGCTGCACCACCATGGCAGAGGCAGCGTCGTGATCGGAGTAGTGGCCAGAGAGGTGGTGCTAGCAGAGGAGCGGGAGGAGATGGAGGTGGGGGACGACGTTACGAGATCTCCCCATCACCATTAGGTGGTCCATGTCAGGATCCGGGATCTGACAGTTGGGACCATGGGTAGCCGCGAGGTTTGGATGTCTACGATCCTGCAGAGCATGGGATAGTGAGAGGTACCCCTTTGCAGCTCTTCTACCTTTTTGTAGTAGAATTTTTAGACTCTGTGTGTGAACTCCTTTCCTCCCTGCTCCTTGTTTGAGGTGTTACCAGGGTGACGCGGGGCGTCGAGTTTAACCCTGTGTTGGTAAGGAAAAAGGCATGAGACATTTTCCTTTAGTCGATGGTGTTGACTCCTTCGCCTTTTGAGCGTGTAAGAGAGCATCGACTGTGAAACCTTGCGTGACCAGATATCCTTAGGTATTTCACCATATGGATATTCTGAAGGAGGGAATCACTGGGCCTTGTTTTAGGTGTGGGCGGTGATTCCAGTCGCGGCGTACGACGTAGAGGTTTGACCGGGGAGGTGAGCTACCCCCGAGGGCCTACGGGCCGTTTGAGACCGTGCAAAGGGATGGAGAGGTACCCTACCGCCTTAACCGAACCCCAAAGTCTAGAGTGGGTGCACGACGTCGGCATGGACTAACCTCACCTGAACATATCAATCCTTTGGTCCGTGTGCGGTGACGCAGAGCTGTGTGTGGGTTCTTTTGGGGTACGGTAAAGCCATGTGTGGGCTTAGTACCCTGTGCTGCTCCCTAGTTTTGCTTTTCAGGGACAAAAAGATTGAATCAGGGAATGATTTAAGAACCCGTTTTTTTCTACGAAAGACTTTGGAATGTTCTTGATGATATTCCAGAGCAGCGCCTTCAAACGGCGTGCGATTCTGAGCCCCGGAGTGGCCGGAATTAAATTTTTAGTGCGTTCACACTGGAATCACCAAATAAATGCGATAACTCCTAAATGGTGTTTCTGTCAAAAGATCCGAGTGTACAGATGGGTCCTAAATGGGGTGTTTACCCGAGGAACGACATAAAACTTGTCGACGCGGGATGTTTGGACCCCTCGCCCGCTTCTAGAACGTTAAACGGATTAAAATAATTAATTAATTCGTTTAATGGAGAAATGCTAGTATCTTTTAAAAGGTGGCTCGGATTGGAAAACAGAGGGCACCGTTGAGTTCGGAGTGTGCCGTTGACCCTAGGAGGGGTATAAGTTTCAAGGGTGCGGGCCGTTTGTGAAAAATGGCTCCAGGGGTGTTTTCGTAATTTAGCGGCTTCGAACGTTAAATTTTATAAATTTTGAACGAGGTCTCAGATTAAAATTATGAGACCACCGTTTTTCTAGGGAGGTGGTGTTTACCCTAAGGTAGGCTTAACCGTGACCCCGTCGGGAGTTCGGGTTCGGGCCGACGGGCGGGTGGTTAAGCGTTTTCTATTTAAACGCTTAACACACCCCCTCCCTCTTCTCCTTCCCCTTCCCCCCTGGAAGCCCTCCTCTCCCTCTCCTCCTCCATCTCCAGTGAGAAAATCTGGCGAGGCGACTCCGGCGAGGTGCGGTGGTGCCGGCGGATCGTCGCAGAGCTTCGGGCGAAGCCCCACGAGGTAGGATGTTGCGTTTTCATTTTCTATTCCCGTACCTACTTTGAGCTCGTTTTTTCACTATCGATTCCTTGTCAAAACTTCGATCGAAGCCCATGAAGACGTAGTATAAAATTTTTTCTTTCCGACGCTTGTTTCGGATTTGAAATCGGAGTTCGGAGGCGTCCGCAATCGTTCGCCGATGTTTGCGGGAATTCCGGGTTGTCCCGGCGGTTTCCGGACGGTTTGGGTGCTCCGGCGGTCCGAGGCGCGGCGGCAGGGGCTACAGCGGCAGGCGGTGGCGCTCCTCAGCGTGGCGGCGCTCTTCGGCGGAGGCGGCTGATGGTGGGGTTCCCCGGGTGAGATGCTGGCGGCCGGGTTTCTGTGCAGCGGCTCCGGTGTAGGGAGGAGGAGGGGGTCGCGGGGTGCGCGACCCCGCGTGCGGCGCAACCGCGACCCGCATTTCGCGGGTCTCTGCGGGAAAGGAGACCGACTGTCAAGGCCGGTCGGTGGCATTGGCCACAGCCAGCTGGCCGCGGCGGCATGAACCGGACCCGCGGATGGGCCGTGGGCCGGCTGTGGGCAGACCGGCCGGTCCGGGCCGGTCCGGCCCAAGGGAGTGCCCCTTTTAATTTCTGACGACGTAGCTTTCGCTACGGGCGTCCGTTTTGCACGCCGTCAACGGCAGCGCGGACCTTGCGTCGTGGGGAATGTTTAGAACTAGTTTCGGGAATTTTTAATTCCCGAAACAAGGGGCCTTGGAGGCGCGACGCGTCTTTAAGTGGACAAGAATTTTTCCCGAGATTCTTGTTTTGGACGGCGCGGACGCGTCCGATGTCCGTTTTGAGCGTCGTCAGTGGCATTGGGACCCTGGAATCGAGGCAGAGATTTCCAGTGTGGTTTCAGGCATTGAGGCCGAAGTTGAGGCGCGGGCCCCACAGCCCGTCTTTTGAGCTGCCTGCAGCTTTTTGCGACTTTTTCCTCGGACGTACGTTCGGGGCGTGCGAGCTGTCGATGTTGGGTGTTTTTCCGAGGGAATCACTATAACGACCAATACTTTACATACATTGTTAATACTTCGAAATTGAAGCACACTTATTACAACATATGACAAAACCACAAAGGACCGTATAGGTATAGTGTCTTTAGAAACTTGGAAACATAAACAACTGGTTCATAAATCTTCTACAGTGTCTCCCATTTATTTCATCATATCTAGGGTCCCTTTTAGCATATTCTACTTAATATCCATCTTCCTGACCTGGGGAAAAGAAAACATAAAAGGGTGAGCTCAAATGCTCAGCAAGGGCAAATAAAGGAAATAAAAATCATATCATATCTTTATGAAAATCAAAACCTGCAAAAGAGATCATAATATCTTAACATGGAATAAATCATAGAAGTGAAAATGAGATCCCCATAATCATAACATAAAACTTGAAACTTTGTGGCATGCACACATAATCATGGAAAATCATTTCTTGTTAGTCATGACTCATTGCCAAGACTATCTTAGTGGACAAAGTCCCTTTCTGAACCGAGTTCACTCCTCGTTTCAGTCCTGTATCACTGAACCGAAATAACCTTCTGTTCCAGCCATGTCTATCTCATGAGATATAAAATCATTACCCAATGCATTGGAGGGAGATATAGGTCCCACCCATCTTATAATGAATCCTTTCTTATGTGTGCCACATAATCATAAAACATACATCATCGCATAACACATGTAACAAAAATGGGATTCTTGAAACATCATGACATCATAAATCAATTCATATAAGATAAAGGAATTCATAAACATAATTCCATCACAACATAGTCAAATCAATGTAAAAATATGGATAGAAACAGAACCCTTTATTATCTTAGATGGAAAATAATTTTGATAAAACACTTGAATTGAATTCTTGAGGAAAATATCCTTTCTTCTTCAAAATCAATTTCTTTTCACAAAACATCATGCAATTTTAAAAGAAAGAGATTTTATTGAAAATAGTCATGAAATCTTTTAGAGGAAGCTTCATGAAAATAAGGCTTTATAAAACAGTAGAAATCCGTTCGTGCCGTATAAGTTAAAAAAAACATTCTTCGTACTTTTGTCGAAAAAGTCAAAAAGTACCTCGTATGAAAAACGACAAAAGATTCCTTTCATTTCTTTTACTAAAAACTCACCGAAGGGTAAAAATGGATTTAAACAATTTTAGGTGGATGGAAATAATATTACATATTGAGTAAACATGGATGTGGATGATAAAATACACCCCAGTAAATACTTACGAATAAACAATCTCAGATAAAAATGAGATTGTGATATTTCCCTTACCTTAGGTCCGATTTCCTTTGTTCGTGTCCGAAGCTCCTGTATAATGGTTTAAATAATGTTATTGACTTATTCCAGAATCATACATATTTATATGATATCATATATGGTTATATTGTTAGCTTCTTGTTAGTAATATTTCATTGTTACTTGTTACTCGGGTCTTTATAACTTTTTGTTCTTATGCGTGTTTTGTTGAGTAAATTCTTATTCTTATCTTTAGGTTATAGATAATTCATTTCCATAATGGTATTAGTGTAGTATATACCATATTCATTTATTCAATTCATTTATATAATCATTATGAAATGAAGATCATGTAGAACGAGTCGCATCACATCGTGGAGACGGTATTCCGTACGTACGCACGAGTGATGATATCGTTCCTATGATCATGGAATTGTATTGGAGTATATATATATATAATTTCAGTATCAATATTACTTAATAATAATCATATATAGTTACTCATTACACCATTATACCCATCCTTGTAAGGTGATGGTGGAAAATAGATTACACCACGGCGTGGAGACGGTATTCCGTACGTACGCACGCGCGGTGATTTCATTTTTCCGTAGGATGGATAGAAGGTGAATTAGGGTTGTTTCATATTTATAATAACATATCAGTATTTAAGTAATACTGATGTTATTACTTTATCATGAAACAACTAAAGAAGAAGAAGTTGAAGAAGAAAGAAATTGAAAAGATCGGTAATGGATATTACCTCTTCTTTGGAACGCCTCTTTGAATCCTCCACTTAAGGAACTAAGATTGGTCTTTGGAGAAGACCAGGACCTCTAGTATTATTCTAGGGAAGTGGAGAGGAGAAAATGGCAGGGGTTTACCGAGCTTGAGTGCTCAAATTGGTGTGAGGAGGAGGGGGAGGAGGTGCCCTTTTATAAGGGAGGAGAGGGGCACCTTAGGAATATCTCAAAATATTATTTTATATTAAAGTCAAAATCGGTTTATAATGGTTCCAAAGGGTCTTATTTCGAAGCTAAAGTTGGGATGGGTAGAAATCCTATCAACCAATAGGATTTAGACAAGTTTAGGGTATTATTTTAACCTTATCAATTAGATTTAACTCTAAGTTAATTAATTTAACTTTTACCGTGTCTTTTTGTTTTCTTTCACTATATGGTTAATACACTTACTATAACATGCCAAACGAACCCCAAATTGTTTATTATTAATATATATATCCTTATCTAAGTCATTTGTCCGAACCTTAGATTTTTAGGAATAAAATAACAATTAATAATATAATATTTCATTTAAAAACTATTTTGTGTCAATTTTGACACTATTTGATATATGATTTTTGTGAAAGTCATAACAGAATTATATGTTCGAACCAAGTTGATTAAATCAACATTAATATATCATAGTAACCTAGAAAATTAGTGTAATTCATAAAAAGTCTTAAATTACATTTATTTTGGTATTTATATTATCAATTTTGTCAATATTTCATTAATAAGATAATTACTGCATCATCTTTGTGTCATAAATAAATTAAATTATTTGATGTCTAAAAATTACAAATAAAATACCATCATGTAGGAAATCTTTTTATCTTTCTAATGAATATTTACAATCGAATTTATCTTATGTATAACCCCATATTAAAAATGATTTACTTATTAAACATTGATTTTAACTATTTTAACCCTTTTTTAAATAAATTAATAATAAATGTCCTAATCTAATCCAAGTGGGCCTAAATGGTCATATTTTCTTCCTAAGTTTGTTTTTGGTCGAATTACACTTGTCCAATAGAATTAGGACATGTGTTAGGGTAATATTAATATCATATTTACCCTTAGTTACCCTATTTACTATTAACCGCGGTAAAAATCGTAAAAAGTTACTATTCACCAAAAAATTATTTTTATCTCATTGAACCACATTTTACTTACTGATATCAACTGTGTCTGTCGGATTTTCGAAATTCCATTCACAGAAGCGGTAAAATTAAGTTTTATGCAAAATTCAGTTTTTAACCTACCACTTAGTGGTTTCACTATTCATCAAAAATTGAAAGTTTTCAGAAAAATACCAAAATTTCACCCTAGGCTAATTTCGATATTCTGAGTCCAAAAATGAAGTCCATTTTGAAAAATAAAATTTATAAAATTTCAAAAAGTGGTTATTACTATTCATAACGGCTAGTTTTAATAGCATATTGTTGTTTAGTGAAACTCGGTATTGCGTACGACGCAAGCTATCGAGGAAGGTCGCGATTGCGTGTAAAGCAAGCCAAGCAAGTGTTGTGTAGAAAAAAAATTCCTTTGATGGTTTATATAACATAAAATTCTCGGGTGTTACATTCTACCCCCCTTAAAAATAATTTCTCCCTCGAAATTCGTCACTTTGTAACAAACAAATGAGGATAATTCTCCCTCATCATATCCTCAAGCTCCCATGTAGATTCTTCAAGTTGGTGGTTCCTCCATAAAACTTTCACCAAGCGAGTGGTCTTGTTTCGTAGGACTTTTTCGCTACGATCCAGAATCTCTATCGACTGTTCTTCATAAGAAAGATCTTGCTTCAGCGGTACAACTTCTGAGCTGAGTACATGTGAAGGATCTGGTATGTACTTTCTCAGGAGAGATACGTGGAACACATCGTGAACTTGAGAGAGATTCGGTGGAAGCGCCAATCGGTAAGCTACCTTCCCAACACGATCCAGTATTTCAAAAGGACCGATATATCTAGGGCTCAACTTCCCCTTCTTTCCAAATCTCATAACCCTCTTCCAGGGAGATATTCGTAAGAACACTTTATCGCCCACTTCAAACTCTAGGTCTTTTCTTCGGTTGTCGGCATAACTTTTCTGTCGACTCTGAGCTGCTCTTATGTGTTGTTGAATAGATCTAACCTTTTCTGCCATTTCATCAACGAGATCAGGTCCTAATAGCTTTCTTTCCCCAACTTCATCCCAGCAAGTTGGAGTCCTGCATTTCTTTCCATAGAGAGCTTCATAAGGAGCCATCTGAATACTGGAGTGAAGGCTATTATTATAAGAAAATTCCACCAAAGGTAGGTGTTGATCCCAACCTCCTTTGAAATCCATAGAGCAAGCTCTCAACATATCTTCTAGGATTTGAATTGTTCTCTCAGACTGACCGTCTGTCTGGGGATGATAAGCAGTGCTGAAACTCAACTCTGTATCCAGAGTATGCTGAAGACTTCGCCAGAACTTCGAGGTAAATCTCGGATCCCGATCAGATATAATAGAAAGTGGTACTCCATGCAATCTTACCACTTCCTTTACATATATCCTGGCAAGCTGATCTAGAGAGAAATCCTCTCTAATAGCAATGAAGTGTGCGGACTTTGTAAGACGATAAACTATGACCCAGATAGCATTATTGCCTTTGGATGTTTTAGGAAGTCCTGTGACAAAGTCCATAGTGATGTTTTCCCATTTCCATTCGGGTATGGGTAATGGTTGTAACATCCCCTTAGACTTCTGTCTCTCAGCTTTAACTTGTTGACAAACCAAGCATCGAGAGACATATTCAGCAACATCTCTTTTCATGCCATCCCACCAGAAGTACTCTTTCAGGTCCCTATACATCTTCGTGCTTCCAGGATGAATATAGAATGAAGAACTATGAGCCTCATCCAGCAGCTCTTTCTTTAATTCGGGGATGGGAGGAACACAAACCCGATTCCTGAACTTTATTATCCCATCACAATCAAGGTTGAATTCAGGAACATTTCTCACCTTCTTTTGTAACTCGACATCTTCTTTCTGTGCCTCTTTAATCTTCACATGTATAGATGGTTGAACATTCATTTGAGAAAGATAAGATTTTTCCCCTTCCATTATAATTCCAAGATCCATCCTTTGTAAATCCATAAATATTGGATCTTTTGTGATCCTCATCATGGATAAACTAGCATGGTCTTGTCGACTTAATGCATCTGCCACCTTGTTTGCTTTCCCTGGGTGGTAATGGATTGAGCAGTCATAATCCTTAATCAGCTCCAACCATCTTCTTTGACGCATATTCAACTCCTTTTGTGTGAAAATATACTTTAAAATTTTATGATCAATATAAATATCACACCTTTCACCATAAAGGTAATGCCTCCAAATCTTTAATGCAAAGATTACCGCAGCCAACTCCAAATCATGTGTTGGGTAATTTTGCTCATGGATTTTCAACTGTCGTGAGGCATAAGCTATCACCATATCATTTTGCATAAGAACACACCCCAATCCCTTCTTGGATGCATCACTGTAGATCACAATCCTTTCTCCACTACAAGGCAGTGTGAACACAGGTGCACTGGATAACCTTCTTTTCAACTCCTTGAAATTCTCTTCACATTCCTCTGTCCAGACAAACTTAACTCCCTTCCGAGTCAACTTGGTGATTGGATTAGATAATCGTGAAAAATCTTTTACAAAACGTCGATAATATCCAGCCAAACCAAGAAAACTTCGGATCTCAGTTACTGTTGTTGGTCTTGACCATCTTTCAATAACCTCTGTTTTTGCTGGATCCACAGATATCCCCTCTTTTGAGATTATATGACCCAAAAATGCAACTTTTTGAAGCCAAAATTCACACTTGGTAAATTTGGCATAAAGCTTCTCCTTTCTCAGGGTCTTCAATATAATTCTCAAGTGATCTTCATGCTCTTCCTTGCTCTTTGAATAGACAAGAATATCGTCTATAAAGACTACCACAAATTGATCAAGATAGTCTCTAAAGACTCTATTCATTAGATCCATGAAGATAGCAGGGGCATTAGTAAGACCAAATGGCATCACTATAAATTCATAGTGTCCATACCTTGTACGGAAAGCCGTCTTTGGTATATACTCCCTTTTGACCCTTAATTGATGATACCCTAAACAAAGATCAATCTTGGAAAAGTATTGAGCTCCGCGTAGTTGGTCAAATAAGTCATCAATGCGTGGGAGAGGATATTTGTTCTTGATAGTGATCTTGTTAAGTTCTCGATAATCAATGCAAAGTCTCATTGATCCATCTTTCTTCTTAACAAATAGAACAGGTGCTCCCCAAGGTGACGCACTAGTGCGTATGAATCCCTTATCAAGATTCTCTTGGAGTTGCTTCTTCAATTCCTGAAACTCAATTGGGTCCATTCTATAAGGTGTCTTTGAAATAGGCAAAGCACCCGGTACGAGTTCTATTGAAAACTCAACTTCACGATTTGGTGGAAGACCCGGCAATTCCTCCGGAAAGACATCATCAAACTCCCGTACAATGGGCATATTCTTAATTGTGAGTTTCTCACCAACCATTTGAGATAAATAACCTTCATTTAGTGGAATCAATACCCATAAGATGGAAGAAATTTCCACTGGAAGGTTATGTTCATCCTTGCATTGATAGACGATCGTAGATTGATCTGGAATATGAAATGTGACTTCCCTTCTTTGGAAATCGATATGAGATCCATGTAGAGAAAGCCAATCCATGCCAAGAATCACATCAAATTCCACTAAACGAAGGATCACAAGATTTGCAGGAAGCACTTTCCCACAAACTTCGATCGGAGAAGAATTATAAACTTTTGATGCGATTGATGTGCCATTAGGTGTTGTCAGAGCTAACTCAACATCTAATTGTTGAGGTAATACGGTGATACCCTTAGAAAAGTCTTCAGAAATAAAAGAGTGGGTGGATCCAGAATCAAATAAAACATTTGCTACTTTAGAGTGGATGGTAAGTGTACCTTTCACCACATCGTTATCGTACTCCACATTGCTGATAGAAATTGCATGTGACTTTCCTTTGTCTTTAGCCTTAAGAGTTTGTTGACGTCGACCATCATCATCAACCCTTGGATTTGGGCATTGATTTTCATAATGCCCCATCTCCTTGAACTTGAAACATTGAAGTGTAGTAGGTTCATTCTTTGTATCCCTTCCTTTGTTTGCATCATTAGACATCTTATTCCCATTATCACGGCATTCAAATGCCCGATGACCTTCTTTTCCACATTTAAAACATTTACTTGTCCCTTTAAGACAACTCCCTCCATGTTTCTTTCCACACTTTGAGCATAAGGAAAATCTCATCTTCTTTTCCGTGTGCTCTTTAGATTTTTCTTTGAATTCCATCTTCCTCTTCTTATCAACCCCATGTGACTGATGGGTTACTCCAATCTCCATCTCGACTTTGAGAGCACATCGAACGATTTCCTCGTATCTATTGAAGTCCCTTATGGCTAACGCCCTTCGAATACTTGGTTTTAAGCCACTAAAGAATCGATCGATCTTACTCTCGGGTTGGATAATAATACCAGAAGCGTACCTTGCAAGTCTTGTAAAATTTGCTTCATATGTACCAACAGATTCATCATCCCTTTGCTTCAGTTCAAGGAACTCTTTCTCCATCTTTGTTCGGAGAATACGAGGGAAGTACTTATTGAAAAATAAGTTCTTGAACTCGTCCCATTCCATAGACTCAATTTCATCCTTTTGCCTCGTATTCTTAATAAGATTCCACCATTGATCAGCATATCCTTCCAAACGATACACTGCTAGGATGACTTTATCATGTTCATAACATTGAAGAACTGAAAATATATTTTCAGTAGTACTAATCCATTGTTCAGCAACTAATGGATCAGTAGACCCGCTGAAAGAAGGTGGACGCTGCCTCATGAAGGATTCAACAGAATGTTGCTCCCTCCTTTGTTCGTTTGGAAATCCTGCATGATTCATAGCTTGAGAAAGTTGTGTGAGCATGGCTACAAGATTTTGCATTCCATCTCCCATATCGTTTGGTTGCTCAGGGGGACAATCATTGCATTGCCCATCGCATTCCGCATTAACACGGTTCCTTCGGGTTCTAGCCATTGACTAAAACCAAGAAGAATAGTGTGAGCAACACTAATTATAATAGGAAAACCACATAATTCAAGAATAAAATTTTCATGCTTAAGGTCTTATCTAAGGCCATTTCTAAAACACTAAGATTGTGTTCTATTCTTAGACTTATCCTTAGGGTTCTTACTAAGGCTTTCACATCCTAGTTTCCAAAGGTTGACTATACCTTTCCTCTGATACCAACTATAACGACCCATACTTTACATACATTGTTAATACTTCGAAATTGAAGCACACTTATTACAACATATGACAAAACCACAAAAGACCGTATAGGTATAGTGTCTTTAGAAACTTGGAAACATAAACAACTGGTTCATAAATCTTCTACAGTGTCTCCCATTTATTTCATCATATCTAGGGTCCCTTTTAGCATATTCTACTTAATATCCATCTTCCTGACCTGGGGAAAAGAAAACATAAAAGGGTGAGCTCAAATGCTCAGCAAGGGCAAATAAAGGAAATAAAAATCATATCATATCTTTATGAAAATCAAAACCTGCAAAAGAGATCATAATATCTTAACATGGAATAAATCATAGAAGTGAAAATGAGATCCCCATAATCATAACATAAAACTTGAAACTTTGTGGCATGCACACATAATCATGGAAAATCATTTCTTGTTAGTCATGACTCATTGCCAAGACTATCTTAGTGGACAAAGTCCCTTTCTGAACCGAGTTCACTCCTCGTCTCAGTCCTGTATCACTGAACCGAAATAACCTTCCGTTCCAGCCATGTATATCTCATGAGATATAAAATCATTACCCAATGCATTGGAGGGAGATATAGGTCCCACCCATCTTATAATGAATCCTTTCTTATGTGTGCCACATAATCATAAAACATACATCATCGCATAACACATGTAACAAAGATGGGATTCTTGAAACATCATGACATCATAAATCAATTCATATAAGATAAAGGAATTCATAAACCTAATTCCATCACAACATAGTCAAATCAATGTAAAAATATGGATAGAAGCAGAACCATTTATTATCTTAGATGGAAAATAATTTTGATAAAACACTTGAATTGAATTCTTGAGGAAAATATCCTTTCTTCTTCAAAATCAATTTCTTTTCACAAAACATCATGCAATTTTAAAAGAAAGAGATTTTATTGAAAATAGTCATGAAATCTTTTAGAGGAAGCTTCATGAAAATAAGGCTTTATAAAACAGTATAAATCCGTTCGTGCCGTATAAGTTAAAAAAAACATTCTTCGTACTTTTGTTGGAAAAGTCAAAAAGTACCTCGTACGAAAAACGACAAAAGATTCCATTCATTTCTTTTACTAAAAACTCACCGAAGGGTAAAAATGGATTTAAACAATTGTAGGTGGATGGAAATAATATTACATATTGAGTAAACATGGATGTGGATGATAAAATACACCCCAGTAAATACTTACGAATAAACAATCTCGGATAAAAATGAGATTGTGATATTTCCCTTACCTTAGGTCCGATTTGCTTTGTTCATGTCTGAAGCTCCTGTATAATGGTTTAAATAATGTTATTGACTTATTCCAGAATCATACATATTGATATGATATCATATATGGTCATATTGTTAACTTCTTGTTAGTAATATTTCATTGTTACTTGTTACTCGGGTCTTTATAACTTTTTGTTCTTATGCGTGTTTTGTTGAATAAATTCTTATTCTTATCTTTAGGTTATAGATAATTCATTTCCAGAATGGTATTAGTGTATTATATACCATATTAATTTATTCAATTCATTTATATAATCATTATGAAATGAAGATCATGTAGAACGAGTCGCATCACATCGTGGAGACGGTATTCCGTACGTACGCACGAGTGATGATATCGTTCCTATGATCGTGGAATTGTATTGGAGTATATATATATATTATTTCAGTATCAATATTACTTAATAATAATCATATATAGTTACTCATTACACCATTATACTCATCCTTGTAAGGTGATGGTGGAAAATAGATTACACCACGGCGTGGAGTCGGTATTCCGTACGTACGCACACGCGGTGATTTCATTTTTCCGTAGGATGGATAGAAGGTGAATTAGGGTTGTTTCCTATTTATAATAACATATCAGTATGTAAGTAATACTGATGTTATTACTTTATCGTGAATCAACTAAAGAAGAAGAAGTTGAAGAAGAAAGAAATTGAAAAGATCGGTAATGGATATTACCTCTTCTTTGGAACGCCTCTTTGAATCCTCCACTTAAGGAACTAAGATTGGTCTTTGGAGAAGACCAGGACCTCTAGGATTATTCTAGGGAAGTGGAGAGGAGAAAATTTCAGGGGTTGGCCGAGCTTGAGTGCTCAAATTGGTGTGAGGAGGAGGGGGAGGAGGTTCCCTGTTATAAGGGAGGAGAGGGGCACCATAGGAATATCTCAAAATATTATTTTATATTAAAGTCAAAATCGGTTTATAATGGTTCCAAAGGGCCTTTTTTCGAAGCTAAAGTGGGGATGGGTCTAAAGCCTATCAACCAATAGGATTTAGACAAGTTTAGGGTATTATTTTAACCTTATCAATTAGATTTAACTCTAAGTTAATTAATTTAACTTTTATCGTGTCTTTTTGTTTTCTTTCACTATATGGTTAATACACTTACTATAACATGCCAAACGAACCCCAAATTGTTTATTATTAATATATATATCCTTATCTAAGTCATTTGGCCGAACCTTAGATTTTTAGGAATAAAATAACAATTAATAATATAATATTTTATTTAAAAACTATTTTGTGTCAATTTTGACACTATTTGATATATGATTTTTGTGAAAGTCATAACAGAATTATATGTTCGAACCAAGTTGATTAAATCAACATTAATATATCATATTAACCTAGAAAATTAGTGGAATTCATAAAAAGTCTTAAATTACATTTATTTTGTATTTATATTATCAATTTTGTCAATATTTCATTAATAAGATAATTACTGCATCATCTTTGTGTCATAAATAAATTAAATTATTTGATGTCTAAAAATTACAAATAAAATACCATCATGTATGAAATCTTTTTAGCTTTCTAATGAATATTTACAATCGAATTTATCTTATGTATAACCCCATATTAAAAATGATTTACTTATTAAACTTTGATTTTAACTATTTTAACCCTTCTTTAAATAAATTAATAATAAATGTCCTAATCTAATCCAAGTGGGCCTAAATGGTCATATTTTATTCCTAAGTTTGTTTTTGGTCGAATTACACTTGTCCAATAGAATTAGGACATGTGTTAGGGTAATATTAATATCATATTTACCCTTAGTTACCCTATTTACTATTAACCGCGGTAAAAATCGTAAAAAGTTACTATTCACCAAAAAATTATTTTTATCTCATTGAACCACATTTTACTTACTGATATCAACCGTTTCTGTCGTATTTTCGAAATTCCATTCACAGAAGCGGTAAAATTAAGTTTTATGCAAAATTCAGTTTTTAACCTACCACTTAGTGGTTTCACTATTCATCAAAAAATGAAAGTTTTCCGAAAAATACCAAAATTTCACCCTAGGCTAATTTCGATATTCTGATTCCAAAAATGAAGTCCATTTTGAAAAATAAAATTTATAAAATTTCAAAAAGTGGTTATTACTATTCATAACGGCTAGTTTTAATAGCATATTGTTGTTTAGTGAAACTCGGTATTGCGTACGACGCAAGCTATCGAGGAAGGTCGTGATTGCGTGTAAAGCAAGCCAAGAAAGTGTTGTGTAGAAAAAAAAATTCCTTTGATGGTTCATATAACATAAAAGTCTCGGGTGTTACAATCACGTTGGCACAGTCTGCCCGATGTAATTCTGCACGATGGTGCGGGGCCCACGAGGGTCGTTTCGGTGTCGACGGTGATTCTCCATCTCTATCACCGGGTGACCGTTTTGGAAAAGTGAGTAGTCCACCGTGTGTGTTTTTTCGAGAGGATCGCAACGGTGCGATCTATTCGTTGAGTTTCGGGACCAGGATGTGGGTCCCACGTGGCACCGCTTGTGTGTGGTGCGCTGGAATGCACCTTTTTCTCCAGATATCTATTTCACTCAAGTGAGTAGTGATTTTGACGTGTTATCCCGAGGGGATCGCAATGGTGCGATGCGCACGACTTTTTTCGGGGCTAAGGCTCGGGATCACGGGACGTCGTTCGGGCGTGAGGCGGTGTTGGTGACTTTTCCATCGGATATCCGTTGGAGGCGAGTAAGTAGCCGATCTCGCGTGTTTTTTCGCGAGGATTACAACGATGCAATCTGTTTGGTTGTGTGGTGCCTCTTGTGCGATCTTGTTAAATGTGGAATCATGGAAGGTGCTCCAGTGGTGGTTCACCCTACCTTGTTTGTAGCGGACCCTTGGCGTGTGATCGCGCACTCTTGGGAGAGTGATACAAATGGTTCACGAGATGTGGCTGGCCATACATGGGCCTTTGAGGTGGAGTTGTTACGTCACGCCTTCGCGTTGACGCTGGGTGTCGTGTGCACGATAGCCTTTGGGATGGAATGAGGTATACTCCGAGAGTATATGGGAGCGCTTGGAGGTATGTGTGGTTGTTTGTACCTGATGATGTTTGTGCGCTCAGTTGGGGTTGACTTGAGCCCACACGTCGTGTGGGCCCCACGTGCGTGTCGCGATCTGCTTTACGTACCTTGACCTCTCGCGACGTAAAGGGTCCCTTTGCGCTCGTTTGTTTGACCGGCAGGGTGGAGTTTTCCCTGGCCTGGTTCTCTTTTGTCTGACCAGCAGGGTTGAGCGGTCTCCCCCTGGTCTTGTGCTCGATGGTTTGGCCGGCAGAGATGGTTTCGATCCTCTGCTTCTTCGGCTGTGAGGGTTTTTAGTACTGTGCCCTTTCACCGGTCTGCGACACCATCTACGACTGTGGGTGTTCGTGTAGCGTGGGCGTTTTCTCCACCTTCTAGGATGAGGTGTCTCGGTCCGCTTCGATAGTAACTCAGTGGATTGGAGCGGGATCTCCTTGTGAGGCCTGAGGAGTTTCTCCTGTTGCTCCGTGTTCCATGGTAGAGCTTGTGGTTTCGGTGTGACCAACACTTTACGCGGGCACCGATCCTCTACCCCGGAGGTTGTTCCAGCAGGGCTGAGGTTGTTTCCAGCAGGGATGAGGTTGTATCGAGCAGGGCTCGTCAGTGGGTTACCATACAGTAGGGATGGCCAGTACAGTGGTGTTCACCGAGCAGTACCATCCAGTAGGGATGGCCAGGGCAGTGTCGGGCTTACCTCCAACCGGGATGGGCAGTGGTCCCCGATGTCGGGCTTACCTCCAGCTGGGCTGGGCAGTGGTCCCCGATGCTGGGCGTACCTCCAGCTGGGCTGGGCAGTGGTCCCCGATGTCAGGCTTACCTCCAGCTGGGTTGGGTAGTGGTCCCCGATGCCGAGTTACCTCTAGCTGGGCTGGGCAGTGGTCCCGTCGCTGACTTTAGTCTGGTCGCCCTCCAGTGGATTACCCTGTTACGGGACTGGGTAGTGTGTCACTCATCGACTTTCCGGGTCTCCCTGTAGTGGGAACCCGTTGACCTCCAGGGACCCTCCAGCGGGGCTGGGCAGGGGGTCGCCTGTCGACTTTGAGACCTCTGGACTGTGGGGCAGTGACGTGGTGTGGTTTGACGTTCCCCCAGAACTCGCAAGTACGAGGAGCTTTTCCCCCACCGAGACGCGTCCTTGTGACGCGACCTAAAACCGTGCGGGCGAGTCAGTGCCGCCCAAAGCGGATAGTGTCGAGGTGTGGTGATTGAGCCCTTGGCTTGTAGTTCAGGGCAGTCGTGCGGGATGCTGGGCATCGATGGTGTTACTTCTGGGACTTTTGGGGACTCACTTTTCTTGGGCTGAGCTACGGGACGGCGATCCCCTTACGACGTTGTTCGGGCTTCTTGACAGAGCATATGGATATGTATATACCTTGTTCTAGTACCCACTTCTTGGGTTTGGTTACTCTCTTTCCAGGGGAGACGAAGACGTGCGGGGTATGCCACATGCTTTTCGTGTCTAGCTTCTCTTGGTTGGACGAGTCTAATCTCCTGCTATAGGTAGTGAAGACTCGACGGGAAGTTATTCTATTCACCGTCTCCATCTCCTTGTGTCTGGACGAGTCTACCTTCTCTCCTCTTGTTGGGTTGAGCTGGACTCTTTACTGTACTCCTTACTACCCTCTCTGTTGTGCTCTTTTACTTTTCCATGTTCGCTCTACTGCTCACCCTTCAGTACCTCCTTTGTTTCTCCCTCGAGCCTTCGGGGTATCCTACTAAGTATTTTTATACTCACCCCTGCTTGGGCTTTTCCTGCACTTGGCGTGCCCTTGCAGACGACGGACAGGTTGGTCGTGACGCCAGAGGAGCTTAGGAGCTTGGGAGCTTGGACCGTGTGCGGTGGTCGGAGTTGGGTTCCAGGTGGGGGACCCTACCAGCTATTTCCTTTTGTTTACCTGTTGCTGG
Source organism: Viscum album (assembly GCA_963277665.1). NCBI lineage: Eukaryota > Viridiplantae > Streptophyta > Magnoliopsida > Santalales > Viscaceae > Viscum > Viscum album. The sequence continues at coordinate 678,150,982 of OY728139.1, read as the reverse complement.
GGTTGTGGCACTTTTATGATTGGGCATGTGTTTGCCCCTTTACTTTTCAGTGTACCTTCAGCTTTCTTTGTACTTGTAGAGGTCGATTCACTTCATGGTTTATATAGTAGTTTCCCTTTTCTTTTCTTGTCTTTTCTTTTACCCTTCACTGTTGCATTGGGTGTGCTGCGTGTGTGTGTACAGGTACTTAGGAAAAGTCCTCCCTGAGTTGTTGTGCCTTCGGCGCTGGTCGCCAGCCCCTGGCCTATGGAGGCGGGCTTGGGGTAGTTGTGGCTCAAGCCCGGGTAGGGTCGGGTCTTGACAATGGTCATGTGGTTAAGTTATATTTTTTTTATAATTAAATTTATTTTCCTTAATATTAATCACATTGAAAACATGATTGATTTCATTTGATAGATTAAACCCACTATGAATGATATAAAAAAATATGGTATGTATTGGCGGATATTTGAAAGATAAACATCGCTGAATATTTACATGTTGATATTACACCAGTATTTTCATACAATGAAGAAGGTAGATATTTGTTAATAATTAAATGGTAGAAATTGGAGAATATATAACGAAGAAAATTAAAAAAAAGTCTCCATGATGATACAACATGAGAATTAATTTAAAAAATATTGATATAAATCATAAAATTATTCTTTTTTTTTAAATAATTAGTTGAGCGTATGTATATTAGATTTAGAATAAATCAAAAAATACAGAATTTTCAGGATGTATATTAGATGAAATCTACTTTAATACCAAAAATAACATGATTTGAATGAAATTATCCGACACAACTTACCAGAGCTACTGTAATACAGAAAATTAGAGGTATATTTCTTCATGTTTAATGTGAAACTTTAAAAAATATGTTAAAATATAATAAACATGGAATCTGATACTCATGTAGGATATTTATAGGACATAATATATTACACATATAGTGTTCTCATTTAATTTTGAGAACGTTGTGTGATTAATATTTCATGAATTATCAAATCTATTCAAGAAAATTAATATATTTATGTAGGATCATTTCATGTTTGAAAGAGTAAAATTTAAATTTTTTAGGAAGTTAATCCCGGGGAAGAATATTTTATGAGTGAGATAATATAGAAAATTTGGCATTAGAGAAGTGAATAAATAGAAATTGAAGTGAAAAGGAACCTAAGAACATCCACTTTAAAAAATTTATCAAATAAAATCATTGAAAAAAATATCTATAAAGTCCTAATTTTTTTATACAAACCACCACACATAAAATTTTGACCTGTCAATTCCCCTCATGAAAATAGTGGTGAAATTTATACGCTTAGATTTTGACATTTTTAAAATCGAGACGAGGAATCTTGTGAGTTATAGGATTCAATTATGTTTTTATTTTAAAAATAAATATATTTAAATGAATTAGAGGATAATACCATTTCATAATATTTATGTTTATAAAATATTAATAATATAAAAATTTAAAAAAATGAAGTGCCCGTGATCAACTCCACTAAGAAGGGGTGGCTGAATCAGTGGAGACTAGTATTTATAATATTCTTTCCCATGAAATGAACCTCTATACCCTTTTAATATTTTATCCATTAAAAATAATCACTAGACACACTCGTAGATGAATAAAATGAATGTTAAAGGAACATCTATATTTTTACAGAGTTTGGAACCTTCAAAATAAACATACTTCTTACTTTGATTGGTTATTCTCCCTAATCAAGGATTCTTCACTAAAAGCACAAGTGAGAACAAATTGCATGAAAAATCAAAGAATCACATTATCCTCATACATAGTCAAATTGAAATATGTATTTCGACACTATAGTATAAATATGCATTATAAAAATGAAAAATATATCCGTAGTGCTTTGGTTTCTTCAGAAATAATATCTATAAATTTATTTCACAAGAAATCAATAATATTTTGATGAAGTATAGTTACTAGATGCATCAATTAGTATAAATATGCATCTAGATTCTCAAAATTCATATGATATTCTCATAATTCTTAAGGTAAAAAAAATTTAGTTGATTTCTTCTACACATCAAGATCTCCTAAAATATTAAAGTAAACAAGGTTATGTTCTTCTACAATACAAATCACTATCTTATCTTTCCTCAAAATCACCTCATATTGAGAATATTTTAAGGACCTATAATTAAAATTAATTATGTAAATATATTTTCCCACACATCATCCCTAATTACCCATTCAATTTAATCCTAAATCATGATCCCATTTATATAATCATCCGATTAGTCAAAAATTAATGTATGAAAATCTTTAAATATTATACATTTTTTCATGTGAGGGAGTTCTCCATGATCTCCCTTTATTTTTTTTTCCTCAACCAATGCATGCTTTGTATTTCTATGTGTTCCATTGTTGATTTTATTTTATAATTAATCAATAATATAACTCTAAAGAAGAAAATGTTATCTCAAAACTCATCATAACTATCTTGAATCAATTTATAATAATATGTGTGTGATTATTTGACATTAAGAACAACATACCATAATCAAACATTCATCCTAGATTTAATATCTAGAGATTATCTATTCAAAATTAATTCTTTGAGAAAATTTGTTCAAGGAGTTCCATTGTAGAACACCTGAATCTTCCAACTAGTATATATAGTTATTTCCCATTAGAAATACTAAAATAAATTCACTATAATCACATGTAAAATGTGATGTTTTAATCCTTGAAAATTTTATTAGGAATTTCTAAATTAAAATTCATTGGAATATATGAATTTTAGAAACATGATTTTTTAGAAAGGAAAATATTGTACATAACTAGAATATCTTATCCCAAAAATAAAATATCATATGAAACTGAATATTAATATGTGGATAAAAAAATATGCCTGAATTAAATATCATACATGGGATCCAAAAATCATATGAAGAAAAAACTTCATAGGTGATGTCAAATGTATTACGAGTATCTTAATTGACATATGGTTAGATCAAAATATCTTACAAACTATTAAAAAACATTCATTACATGAATTTTTCCAATGAAAATTTCTAATAGACTCAAATATCATGTGGTTACTAAAAAATTACACACACACTTCTATGATATATTACACTATGATCATATAATAAGTTACTTATCAAAATTCTTGATTCGAGAAGAATTCTAAATTTCATAAAATAACCAAATATTTGATTCCAAAACATTTCAGAACACTTGGAATCAATTAAAAATATCCTAAACTCAATAGAAAAATTTCAACATCCTTCATTAAATCTCAAGCTCAATTGTTGATAAATAAAACTACTTAACATAATCCAAGGAGTACTTCAATCCCCCCTTGGATTTGTTAATGATTCCCTAAAAATATGTCACCTCAACCAAATTCACTAAAAATATCTCCTAACACATGAGATTCATTAAATTATATAAAGTCAAAAAGAAATGTGTCTTTCACCATAATATCAGATTATGTTATGATTATTAAGATATTTTATTCCCTTAGGGTAAAAATTATATTTGGACAAGGGAAATGGATAATATTCCTATCAATTCATTATACCTTTCTCATTTCTTAATGTCTCCCCATTTGAGAAATATTGACAACTTCATATTCATGTGAACAACATACTCCCAACATTTAAAAATTCTTGTATTGTTAACCACCATTGTCAACATGAACCAATGCACTATGGATTTTATGTTCCATACATTCTTATTTTAGAAAATAAGGATAAAGGATTATTTATAAACATAAATCCACAGTCCTATAATTTGGATTTACTTTTTTAAATATATCTCTAAGATGATATTTTTATGAAATTTATTCCATTTAAAAATCTCCATTGGCCACATTTTCTCTGATAAAATTATGTCTGATGTCAATGTTCCTTGATCTAGAATTTTTCACTTGGTTCTCTAATAGATTAACAGCCTTATGATTGTCATAAAGTATTCTTAGGGGCTCATTTGTGTCAAATGTTAGATCAAGAAACTATACCTTCATCCATAGGACTTGTATATATGAATGTGTAGTTATTATACGTTTCCTCAATTTCACATAGTGTCAACAAATTTTGATTCTAATTATACCACAACACACAAATATCTCTATGAAAGAAACTGACACTTCAAGTAGACCTTTAATTTGTGCAATCACCAATTTAATATTCATTAGAATAACCAAGAAATATCAAATTAGTATTTTACATATATAATAGTATATAGTTAATTTTAACCATCATATATCTAAGCACACTCTTTTATGTAAGTATATGTGACTCCCTTGGTTCACTCTGAAATATTGTACAGAAATTCACATCAAATAAAATTTCAGGTCTTGAATTTATCAAATATAATAATATACTCCTATGAACTCTTTCTGATCAATATTGCTAACATTATCATATTTATTCAAATTTGTTCCAACAGAATTAGTAGTTGAAACTTCCATTTATTATTCATTTCCAAAAAAACAATAATGCTATAGAATATTTTTCTTAGGATACAAATGTATAATCTGAATATTCTCAAATTGTAATCCTACATTGGAGGATAGTTCTCCCAATATAAACATCTCAAATTGAATTTTCATTTTCATTGAAAATTTATTTCAAAGGTTTTCTTTATCACAAAAAAAATATTTCTTCAACCTAGACTATGACAATAAATATACCTATGTATATCTCACTAACATATAAATCTCTATCAACCATTACTTGTGAGAATCCTATCTATCTCAAAAAACCATCATGCTTTGAGTACTAGTCCATGAGTTCCTATTTTGAGTAATACAACCCCTTATTGATTTTAAGTAAATCCTACCATAAAATTGGAGAATAAATCCATTATACATCCTAAATTAACCTTTTATCAATGTTCCCCATTCAAAAATAAAAATTCCACATCCATTTAGTTGACATTATAGTGTTTTTGTGTAGACACAACCAATAAAATCACGATGTTTTAAATTATTTCAATTGGAGAAAATGTTTTACTAAATTAAATGTATTAAATTTGAGAGTATCCTTTGAAAAATCAGTATTATGTTATTTCTTATAACATCACCTTCTGATTCAATTTTTTTCTAAACACCGCTTTTTGTGCCATTTATATTTTTATCTTTTATTATTGGAACCAACTATTAGGTAGTGTTATTCAAAATTTGGTATATATCATAATTCATTGATTGAAGCCATTATTGATGTTCAATTCATACATAAACTATTATTAGTTCCATAGGTGATATAAGAGTTTTCTAATTCTCTATTATCAAAAAACTTTTCTGAACACAAGCATTTTGATTTCCAAAAATATTTTCTTTTTCAACATGACCGTTTATTCTATGAAACTAATTTATATCACTTCCAGCAACTTAAACTTAATCACATGTATTTTATAAATTTATATCAACACAATTTAGTAAAATTTAGGTTCTTTCCCAAGACAATTATCATAAATTTATACATAATTTTCTCAAGACAATTCAAAATCTTCTTTCATGGATTGTCTAATTTATAATGATTTTCAATATTTTTCAAATAAAATCTATCAAAAATCATCTGTAACCTATTCATTTAGCATTTGTACCGACTTCCACATGAAGTATATCCTATAAAGATCCCTTCATCAGCATTTCTTTCAAACTATCCAATATTACTACCTTTGGTATTAATATAATAAGGACTAAAAAACATTAAAATGTTTCATATTATGATCTCTTAGATAAAACATTTAAATTGGTGTTGCCTGTGTATCTTGTCACAAAAGGAATCTATTTTTAATGTGTATTTTAGAATATATAACTTCTCTGTGAAGGTATTTTGAAAATTTTCTATGACCAAGCATTATTCTTCCAAATTATATAATGATTATATACTTCATCATAGAAACACTATTTTTTTGGTGTGTAATATGTGATATATTTATGTTTGATACCATTTTTGGTAAGAAATTTTTCAAATTCATCACATATAATTTCCTTACAATTATCATTTCTCAGTTTCCTTGTGATGTTCCTTAACTCCTTATCAAAATATCATATATAAATTTTGAACATTGCAATTACATCTATTTTTTGTTTTAGAAAAATAACATTAGTCATTTGAGTATAATAATATATAAATGTGATAATATAAAAATCACGTTGAGTAGATTTTCATCTTATTATTCTACAAAAATATATATGAATAACCAAAAATGGTCTAGAAGAAATAATATTAACTATCTTTTGAAATATTTCACTCGTATTTCCCTTTTAGAAAGTTCTACCCACATTATCACTTGTTTTGTTCATCTTGGGTAATTCATTTAAAACTTCATGCTTTTAAAATATTTATCATGCTCTTTTGGACATGATAGCCAAATATTTTATTCTAAATATTGTTCTCATCTTAGGAAATCATGTAACAGTAATTTGTTGGATATCCAATCAGAAAAAAATTATCATTTATTATACTTCCATCGGTTATGATCCTTCAATCCTTAATGATTTGGAAGACATGTGAGTTGATTATGAAAACCACACAATTTCTATCATCAAATAACTAACTAACACTAAAAATATTTTTCCTCATCCATTCCAAATACAAAACATTGTTCAATTTTAAATTTGAATCTTTTATTTGATTTGTGCCAACACCCCTAATTTTTAGAGAATAATCATTTACTAAGGTGACTCCTACTACTTCACTATTCTATATAGTCTTGAGATTTTTTAAATCACATTTCATGTGTTAGAGAACCCATTATATATAATCTATGATATTTTCTCCTTTAAGACTTTAGTGAAACCTTAGTTTTATATGAAACTTATTCTTTGTGCTTCTAAATTCCCATAAATTTCTCATCATAGGGAATCATACATGGTATACTTTTCATACACATTTCGGCAATATTTACATATTATTCTATCTTCCAAACATCTCTTCTATGAATTAATTTTTTTTTGAGTTATATAATTAGAAATATTTTTCATATCATTTAGTATTCTATATGTATTTATTTTAAACTCTTAAGAATGACTCCCACATAGTTCAAGCCTTCTTCCAATAAATGATTTGTTATACCAATATATTTCATCCTTTTTTCTAAAAACTCCACAGAACCAAAAAAATATCCTTAAAACATAAATCTTCTTGAATTAGGAAAATTTTTTCTAGAAAATATTAGTCCATGTTTTTTTTAACTACACTATATATGGATTTTTTGGCCTCTGATTGGGAGTTAAAAACTTTATAGAGGTCCTCTTTTCATATACAGGTTAACATGAATATTTATCATAATTAATTGGTCCATATATGAATATATTTGGAATTTCATACATAATTATTAGTGAAAATACATTTAGAAGAATATTATTCAGGTTAATATTTGACCTGAATTATTATAATGTTATCTTAGATTCTTTAGAGTATTTTCCCTTAACATCAATAGATCATTTGATGTCTTATTTGATATTATATATCTCATTCTAAAACTCAATAAAATATTATTTTACCTTTAATAAAAACAACTCTTTAAAATAAAATATATCATCGAGATCCTTCTCCATATTATTTTGTTCAACTAATTTCAATATAAATTTTTTAATTTAATCAATAAGGGATACCTTATTCTTAACCAAATCATTATTCTCTTTAGTGGACATCTTGTTTTCTTTCATAAGTTAATTTTCATGATACCCTCCCCCAATTTTTCCCATCTATGTCTGAAATGAGAGAAGGGAGATAATGATGCCCAAATCCACACTTCAATGGCCCACAGGTTAGTGACAACCATTAAGGGTACATCATACAAACATATGGGTGTAATTTCCTTCTAAAATAAGATAAATGATAGATAAGATTGAAACAGCCACTAATCCACCTCTAAAAACAACAAAATAATAATAAATCTCAATATATGATATGAATGTAATGACATACAACTGAAATAACTAAAAACACTAAAACTGGTCCTCAGTAATGACCATGATGCTCCAAAAGACCCTGAACAACTTCTCAAAATGTCCACCTCCATCACCAAAAATCTTCTACTGACATGAAAAAATAGATTAAATATACATTTTCTAAGAATAATATGTATAAAAAGTAAGATCCTCCCAATTAACTCTCATGAAAAATGTGAAATAAGCATACTAAATCTCAATGATAAAACAAATGAAACAAAATCTTCACCTAAACAGGTTTACTAAAAAATTTCCCACTCTCACCATTGATATCTCTCACCAAGTATCACATACCAAAGATTATATAATATAATAATAAAATAGGGTACCCCAGTACACTTCTATACTAATTTTATGCTTTACCCCAACATCACACATCCTAATACATCACTCTCCAAAAACCATCCAGAAGACATCTGGTCTAAAATAAGTCATTCCAACGACACATGGGGTTATATATCGTGCACCCCATGAATCTAATTATCCCAACCACAAATCCATATAGTAGCTGATTATTTTTTAGGGAAACCAAAATCTACATGACATGAATTATACCTATAGTCATCAAATCCCATATAAAACATACATATAATAACCATTATGATTCTATATCCAGAGATACAAAATTTTGGAATAAATATAGCCCATTATAGTTTTATACATGCATATATGGGGAAATATAATCACCATGTATACCAGCACATATTACATAAAAGAGAAGAGATCATGTCCATACGGGGTAGTTAGCCATTCATTCCTTGAAAATCTATACATTGGGTAAAACACCCTCTTAGAGTCCATTAGGTTTTAGTTTCTCTACCGACCTGGGTCGGGTAGTGTAAGAAATCACAAAACATACATGATATATATAAAGGTCACAACTACACTATTTGAAACTATCTATCCTTAGAATCATCTTCCACTAATGTTTCATGGGTATCCCCACTATGACTACTAAGGCCTAGGTATCAAAATCATACATGCATCAGGCTCAACATTAATTAATTAGTTATTATAATTATCATTTTCATAATTAATTTTTTTAATCTTCTAAGAAATATGAAAATAATACTATTAATTATTTTCATGTATTCTCAAGTATTTCATTTAAAAAAAAGTAACAAGTAATATCAATAACCATTCTTTTATTGATTCATTTATCATTTCATAATCATCTAGATAATCTAGGACTCATACCAAGCTACGATATAAAAGATAAACTAATAGTGAATGGTATTACACTTCATTCCACAGTTAGAAACTGATTATATATATATATTATCTCATCATTTTCCACTAAGAAAGTATCCCATATCTTATCACAATAATAATCGAAAATCTCAACATCAACCTATTTTATCAGTCTTGGTGCCATCCTCAACACTGCTACACATAATATCACAACCAACATCCCCTGATAACATCATTATCATCATGCAGGTACCCCATGGAACTATCATTAGCTCATGAATCCTCTACCATCGTCTTAACCACATTTGAAACCTCATGACACTATCATAGCGTCAGGTGTCCCCAACCATATCATCACTATTAAGGACACCTCGTGCCACCATCAGAGCCTCTGGCATCCCCTCCAATTATTAAAACCACAAGAGGTTAATATTCAATCATATCAAATCAAAAAATCTAAAAATAGTAAATATATATGAAATTTATTATTCCATTAATAATTTGAAAGGCCACTATGGCCAAAAAAATAATACATTCAAACCTTTATAAAAAATATCAAGCTCACTCATCCTAATAGAAATGATTTAGACAATCATTAAATTCTCAATATAATCATTAATTGTATGATTTATAATGACTAGAACCTAGTTGTACAATCCATTCGATTTCTAGGACTCAATAATATTTATTTAATTTAGTGTTATACATTAATCTTCTTTTTCATATAACAATAATCTAAAATATAATTATTTCTACATGCCACTTTTAATTTAATCAAATCATTAACATTTTTACGATTTTTAAAATTTTCAAAATTTATCAACCATTTTTAACAACCATTATTAACAACCATAATAGGAGATAGTATAATATATAGTAAATATCATAGGAAAAAATATATTTCAAAAACATTCAAACACATATCCCAAAAACATTCATTTGTAAATATAATCATATTCAGAAGAGAAAAAACCAATGGTTTCTAGTATTTAATTAAAAAATACAGCAATTGATGATATTCTTTAACTAGGATTATTATTTTACACATGAAATAATATTATTTACCAAAATAATAACATTGAAATCACATGAAACAAGGTTCTATTCAATTTTCTTATTTACCAAAATATCAAATAATTTTCATCAATAATATTTAATCATTTTAACATCAATGAATGTTATTAACTCTTTCTCTCTCTCGTGGATAATTTCTAGGATAATTATCCTTAATCTTCAACATAAAATTATTTTTTCCCATTTTATTCTGATAATCTTACATATTATCAAATATGTATATCTAGTTGATGTGATAACTCTTTAAACTCCATTTTTTAAATTAGTATCAACAAAAAATCATTTCAATAAGAAATTTATATATTTAAAGATAATTTTATTTATCATTGGCAGAAAAATTTTATTTCTAATATAATATAATCTTTCTACAATTATAAATTTATCTTCAATTTTTAATTTCAGACTTAATCATATTCCATTGCCATTAACATAATTAAACAGCATCCATATCATCCACTCCTTTTATAATTGATAGATTATCACATATTCATTATTAATGTGATTATTTTTTCAGATTATTTTATGATTATGCTTAATCACATTAATGTAAACCAAATAATTGGAATCATGATAATTTCACACCAGGATTGTATGAAATATAGATAATTTATAGATCTGCTACCTAGCTAACAAGGTTTCACATTACTTTTACCCATGAACATGGGAGAAATAAAGATGATAGATACCTGAAAAGTGTATGATAAGTGATGAATAAATTTTTAATAGGCATAAAGATCTCAGAATGGGAGGTTTGGATCACCCAATATTGAGAGAAATTTAGAGAGACTCCACTGAGGGGAAGAAATTTATTTTTAATATTTATATATATATCTCTGTAGTTACTTAAGAAACTCCATCAAACAATCCCTATTTAATTAACTTAAATTCATATTAAATCAATTTCTATTTAATTTTAATAGTACCATTGTTTAGGATCTCTTAATATTAAATAAACTCAATGATTTCATTTAAAATTATTAAGAAATTCAAATTCACAGATTTCCATCTTTAATTATCTTTAATTATATTGAAAATTAATTATAGGTTGAATGAAATTAAAAAAAATAGTGTTCTAGAGACAAAATGATACCCTCATGTGAAAATAATATTCTACATAAGGGTAATTTTCATTTACCTATATGCAACTAGTTACCCTTAGGGGATACACACACACTGTGTAAAGGTAGCATAGTTTTACCCTTATGTGGCTTACTACCCTGATGTGGGTATAAGGAATTCGGTTTTACCCTTACACAGGTAAGAAATTACCTTTATGTGAGCAACGGGTACCATTTTGTAGGTATTGAAAAATTTAATATAACATTATGTAAATCTACCCTCACACAAACTGTTATCCTTATACAAATTCACACTTATGTGAGTCGGTCCCCTTATACAATCTGTGAGCTACCTATATACATGGATTAGAATTACCTGTTTACCCTAACGTGATATTCCGGATCTCGCGAGTACCTTTACAAAAATTACCCCTTACCTTTATGTGTAAAATTAAAATTTTATGATAGCATTACATAGCTAGTAGTGAAACTGTATTACCCTTATGAAACACTTTAAAAAAATAGTTACCCTTACACGGAGATATGATCGTGTGTAAGGGTAAAACAAGATTAAAAAACTTTATTTCAAAAAATAAAACATATTAATAATTATGAAAAATGTTTATATATAATTTTAAAATGCCAAAACACTTCTAAAATATTAGAATCACTTCAAAAATTTCAAACTAACTTCTTAAATAAAATTTACACTGTGAAATTTCTTTCATAGTTTGAAATACCATTTTAAATTTTCATTATAAATTATCAAAAAAATTTAAAAAAAATATATAAATTTATGAAATTAAACCCAAACTACTGGACACCCCACAAAAAAAAGTAATGGAAATGGAAATTTTGTACACATTCATTAGATATCACTCGAAAAATTCATGCCCCTGAGAATTAAAAAAACTAGGGGGAGATGAAAAGATTGGGGAATGATTTAACCACCCCACATGATACCTCTCAAGGATATCTCTATATTTGGAAAAAAACAACCACTAGATAAAAAAATTAAAAGCTACAAAACACTTTAAAATGATCACAAGTGGGAGATGTCTATAAAATAGGATCAAGGACACTAATAATAAATTGCATCATGAGGATGATCAATATCAAATATCAATATGAGGTAAAATAATCCATAAAAAATCATTAAAAACCCATAAATATTGATTATATATATGTGAATATCATTCCCATGTAAGATCACATCAAAGGTAACCCAAATTGTAATAATAAATCCCAAGAAGTAAGCAATATAAATCAGATAACATTACAGAAGATAACACATTCTATAAAATTCAAACCACATGGATTTAAACATAACGGAATGAAACTACATTTGGTAGAAAGATCCTTTATCTCTATCTTTTCAAAACAATTAGTAATATATTCCATCAAATGTAAATCTATACCTGATTTTTTTCATTAATCAGGCTAGTAAAATTAATCAATAACATTCACAATATATCATGTTCAAATTATCCTAAGTTGGTGTATATTAGCATGTTTTCATATAAAAATATTTATATTCATTTATATGAGTCTTAAAACAATTCATTAAGTCATAGGGGTGAAGGATTTTAAAGAATAAACATGTTTTCCAAAATATTCCTTTATTTCAAGACCTATATCAAAACATTTCACATTAAAATACATAAATTTCAAAACATGCTGAAAAAAACATTTCACCAAGTCTCATATGTTTATAAGAATAAAGGTTAATAAATCATTAAATGAAACCCCTTTTTATTCCTTCTTTATATCATGTTATATATCAAAATATGCTTTAAAAAACATTTTCAATACATTTTAAATACCTCTTTTAAAATAAATATATGTTTCAAGGATGAATTGAAATTTTTCATTTTGTAAAACTTTTTTTCAAAAAATATATTTTTTTCAAAAGGGTCTCACTGAATATTATTATAGATCATGAATAAAACATTCAAAAATGAGATGCCCAAAGTTTATTTTCCTTTTCTAAAGACGTTTCTTATTTAACATGGGTACCAAAATAACTCACACATATAGGTAAGTTTAACTCTTTCATAATTGTTTTAGATAACATAGCTCTACCATTCTCTTTAAAAAATTAAAATTAATACACATAAATTCCAAATAATGGAAAACTAGAATTTAACATATGAAATTCATTATAGACAAAGAATAAACTTCCAACTATCTAATTTATCCATCTTTAAAATATTTCCATGATTGTAAACAAAATACTATTTTCTAAGAGAACACTCATGAAAAATATACAAAGGATATAATATCCCAATATCTATTTACCATTTACACCATGTTCTTTCCATATCTTTCAAAAGTTCTATCTCATCATCACATAAAATTTCACAATAAACACAAGCACTTATATAATATTAATAGAGTTATCACAGACATACAAATCAAAGTAACCCATCCACTATACCCTGATATTATCCACTGTGGGAAGCACTGACTCCCCCACTTAGTTTTAAAACAACTCATAACATAATGTGTCATAATTTTTCATGTTTCCACTCTCTTCATTCACTCAAGGGAACAAATTATGTAAATAGTGTGAGAAAAATCCCTTTTGGTTATGTAATCATACTAGGACACAATCCCATTATAAAAAATCCATATGAACAAAAAATATCATACAAGATTTTTATTTCAGAACACAGAGTAATTAATTCAACATTAAGAAACAATAAATTAAATGCAACTTACAACATTAACCATTCTCAAAAAAGGGCCCATATCACCTATAAAGTGTGGATATTTGAATGATTAAATTAAATTAATACATAAAATAACCCCATTACCTATACCAAATCTACACCACATTATACCTAGGAGAAGATTATATGATAAAAATGAAGATAGAAACCCCTACCCCCATAAAATGAAGCAGCCAAGGAGAGAATAATAAGATTATAAGAACAAGTTCATTGAAACCCTTTCCCAAGACCACAACTAAATATCAAATAAAGGGTCGAAGAATTAGTTATACTTACATACACTGAAGTTTGATTGGTGTGGGATGATTACTAAAGGATGAAGTGGTACCAAAAATCATGACTCAAGGATTTAAGAGGTGGGTTGAAAATTGATTGAATGAGGAGGTTTCACTACACTCATTCTGATGGGATAAAAATTAAATAATAATGGTATTCCATTCATTCAATTCATAGTTATAATAATAAATATGTATCAATATAAAAACAAAAATCATAATCCTCACTAGATAACAAGAGTATAGCTCAAAAATGCACTGATGGTGGGAAAACATAACTGATCAAGGATCCTACCTCCTTATGGTTGAAGTAAGAAACTTGATCTAGAAGTTATCCTCAGAATGTCCCGAAGAAGACAACCAAATCCTCACAAAACATGAGGAATATGAACCACTGCAGTTGAGATAATGCACATAGCATCATCATGGCCAAAAATTATTAGTGCTTTCTCTGAGCATGATTCAACCAAATGCTATCATTTAATCCTATAACCAAACCTCTATACCATGATATGAAATGGATCACATATAATTTTAAGAATAATAATACTAGAACACTATGAGTGTCCTCATCTAAGAATTTTATTCATCATCCTCCACTCTATTGAGATTTTCTAACACAAGTTATTGAATAACTGGGTGAAAACTTGATATAGATGTCAACCTGGATCCACTCCTACCAAAGAAAAAATGTTAGTGACTCCAAAATCGAGTCATATATTACTCAAGGATAATTAGTTAATTTTTTATCCTTTTCTTGTTGGACACCCCATTTAAACCCAACTATAAACAAGAAGAATTCATAATCCTATCCTAGGTCTCTACCCCGCAAGTAGTATCACATCTCTTATCCTATCTACTAAAATTGAACGTCCTTGCATCAAATCATAAGAGCAGCTAAAATACGATGTTCAGTCTAGTCTCCATTGTTTATAGCACATACTAGTACTAATGGATATTATTACCATGTTCCTTTGTCATCCTAAGTAGTTCCTAACACCAAACACTATATTATCTCTCAACTATCACACTTGATACCACTCAATCATGACCCCACCCCCCAAAGATACCCCTCCTTTGTAGAAAATGAGAGTAGGGAGATAATGATGCATTAAGACAACCTCTAATTGGTAATGTGTTGGAAACAAACACTAAGGGTATATCATACACACATATGGGAGGAATTTTCCTCTATGATCAGATAATAGAAAAATAATATAGAAACACCACAAAATAACTCAAGCTCATAAAAAATAAAACAAAACCTAATATATGATATAAATGTAATGACATACTACTGAAACAACTAAAAACACTAAAATAGATCCATGATAGTCACCAAAAATCTCAAAAAACACATGAAAAACTACTCAAACATTAAATTTACTCCTCGATCATCAACTAGTTCTTATTGACATGAAAAAAAAATTATTTTTTTATGGTGATCATAACTTGTATATTCAGTAAGATCCTCCCAATAACGTATCGTGAAAAAATGTGAATGAATCATACTAAATCCCAGCGATAATGAAAAATAAAATAACCCTCCTCCTAAATTGGATTACTATTCATTACTCCATCTTTACCATGGATATCTATCATCAAGTGTCACATACAAGAGATCATATAACATAATAAAAAAGGGGTACCCTACTACCACTTTGTTACTTCTTTTCCACTCTGCCGCAACATCACACATCCTAAAAAAACTCTCCCCAAAAACTATCTCATAGAAACCTAGGAAAAGGAATTTTTTTTCAAAAGATACATAGGCTAATATATTATGCACCTCATGCATCAAATCATCCCATCATCCCAACCACATCTCCATATATCCACTGAGTAGTTTATGGGGGCTTTCATAGCTTGTATGTTATGTAAAATACCTAAATCCATCATATCCCACACAAAACATACCTATAGTAATCATTATATCTATAGATACATTTTTTTTTGAAATAACCAAAATCCATTAAATCTCTTTACCCACAGAGATGGGGAAAGATACCCACCACACATAGTAGAATATAATACTTCGAGTATAAGAATGTGGGGTCATAGGGGGTTGTTAGTAATCTATTGTTCAACAATGTTGATGTTGGTGAAAACACCCTCTATGAGTCCATTGTGCTACACTCCAAAATTTTATAGAATATTTTTTTCAAATAAATTTAATTTCGTCAATTTCTTGTAATACATTTAACACCAAGATTTAATGAACCAATATATAATTTAAAAAACTCTTATTTAATGTGATAGAAATCCTCAAACTATTGGATTGGAGAGTACAAATAATAAAAAATAAATTATGTAAAATTTTTGTATTACACATGTATAAAATAAATTCAATAGAAATGAAAATAAAAATAATTTCAAAGTAAAAGAATTATATTTATGACGAACTATTTTTATGCATGAAATGATTTTAATAAATTAAATTAATCACTAGTGGTGACTATGTGAAATAAAATTTGAATATAATATATTTAATTAAATATTTAATTCATATAATGGATTTCTTCTATAGATGGGATAAGAATAAATCCTATTTTATTCATAAAAATTATTTTTTTCAAAAAAACAATTTCATCATTTTTTGAAAAGTCATTTAAAAATTATTATTTTTGACTTTTAGAATAATTATTTGAAAAAATGAACATAATTTTTGAATTTTACATTTAAAAATTGTCATTCAGTGAGTTTTTTAGAATTTTATATATTTATTCATTTTTTGATGAATTGTAAAAATTTCAAATTTTAAATAAAATTTTATTTTATTTTAATTTATTAAGAAAGTTCCATTTTTTAAAATAGTTTTAAAAGTTAAATTATATAAAATTAAATTATCAATAATCTATTTTAGTTCATTTTAATTAACTTTTTGCCTATTTTTTATGTAAAAACTTTTCATAAATGTGAATTATTTGTAATTGGAAAACCTATTTTAGTCTTGTATGTGGATTTAATTGAAATTACATTCTACAACATCTTCAAATGGAATTTGATAAAATGGATTTAAAATTTGGAATAATAATAATTAATATTAGGAAATAATTTCAACTTAATTTTTGGTCATAATGAAAAGAAAAAATGGTAAAAAATAATTTACCATGGTTATGGTTAAACCCTTTTTTAAAAATTAGTTGGGGCTCAAGCCCCATTTATTAAAACTGAAAAATAAACCTATTTTGGAACTAGGAAAGATTAAACCCATTAAAAGAAGGGAAAAGAGCCTTCAAGAACAAGGAAAAAATATCCTACAAGTCCAAAAGAAACAAACATCCAAGCATGCACCAGGAAATATCATCACCCCCCCTCCCACCAGAGAGAGAACCAGTGAGATCAATCAAAAAAGTGAATTACCCCCTCTATCAATAAGTTTCACCATGTTAGTGACACAACGTGGAATAGTACCTCTCCAACCAACATTGAAATGTAAAGGAGAGTTGAATGATAAGTGTCAGCACACCCTTCTATCTTTTGAGGAACCCATCCAAAAAAATTATTAGAAGAATCTCAATAATTCCAACCTGATGCAACACAAAATGAGATATTTTTAAGGATAAAACATGTTTATCAGAGGGTTAAATTAAAAGAATAAAAGTTAAAATTGCCTAAAACATGTGTAATTTCTATTTTTTAGACACATTAAACCTTATCTCATCTATGGTTTGTTAATGGTCTATTTTTCATCCATTTCCAAGAAATTAACTTGACATTATTATAATATTTTGAAAAATTACAAGTGTATCACTCACATCAATTATAAAAGGGAACCTCCTCTCCTCTTCTGTTCACACATCAAGAGACTTTTGGTTTAGAAAAACCATACCCAAATACAATCCTTATATTCATAAACATGACCTAGATTCTCTATTTTGATTATAAAATCATCCATGGAATGATTTAGGTATAAACCTAAATAGGTTTTCTGTTGAAGAGGTGTAGTTCTTAACCATGGGTTTTTGTTTTATTTATTCTCCTAACAACTTAAAATATTATTAAAGTATGTTAAAATATTAACAATATATTACATATAATTATATGTGATTATGTTAATGGAATAAACATTACCTATCTCTTATTCCGTCAAATGGGGAATGAAATCGTTGTTCATGTGTACGATGGACTACCGCCTTGAGAACTTATATAATTCATTTTCGATCACCGCCTCTCACATAGATATATAAGGATGTAATTAGTTAATATATAATATATTTATGATTTAATTATTGTTTTATGAATTATAATATTACATATTCCTTATAAACTTCAAATCCGTTGAAAACCTATAATGTTGATTATGCATACCAATGGACAACCACCTCCAAAAAGTGACATGATTGGTTTCAAATTTCTCATTTATATTGATATTAATGATGATAGATTTTATGAATATATATGTTTTCTATGATATAATAATCATTCTATAAAGAAAATTTATTATTTACCTATCTTTCATTCAATATGTCGAAAAATGAAAACATTGTTTATGTGTACGTACGACCTACCATCTCAAAGAATGGTGTCTTTAATTATTCTATCTCTAAATATTATGGATGACTCTAAATATTTATATAATTAATATATATTATATTTATATCATGTGTAAAATTATGGAGATTATTTAACCATAATAAAATTATAATGAACAAAACTATCAATCCAAAACAAACATGAAAGACAAATTCGTTATCACTCAGACGAGTGATTTTAATAAAGAATTATTATTAAAAAGGTGAAAAAATGTTATAACTAATTCATATATGGTATGATATATTTTATTATTTTTCTACAATAGATATATAATAAATATATATGTATTATGAAGGAGTTTTGAACACATACGAAGTATGTTGGGCCTGAGTTAAAGGATTTTCATCTCAATTTTATTTCTATGAGACACATATTCACCCCTTGTTTCTTTTATATGGTGTATATGAATTCCATGAATTTATTTTATGATGATTATTATGAAAATTATTGGAATTTATATATCCATCTAATTTAATTTCCTTCATGGGGATTATAATTCAAAATTACCAAAGTAGTAAGGGTTATATGTTACAATCTCACTATTTATCGGGATTGTTTATGATTATGATTTTGATGATGAAATTTCATGACATGCCTCTCAATAATAACATTTACTTTCTTATGATATATTTATTTATATAAATTAGATGTTTTAAATTCATTTTACTCTTTTTATGTACTGAAGAGACCAAAATAATATTTTCAAGGAAAAATGCCTTTATCTCTCTCTTTATCTTAAAATCCATTCTCTTCCATGTTTATGTTTTCTAAAAATAATTTATAGAATTTTTTATACTATTATCCAATGATTATTTAAATTAATTTTTATCCATATTTTGAATTTTAATAAATGGATAAAAAAATATCTTGTCATTTTTTGATCATGGAACTTTTGACTATTTACTGAAAATGTGAAATGAATATTTGTTTTAACTTATACAGTATGAATGAAATTTACAACTATTATGATCGCTCAATAATTTGAAACTAATATTACATGTTTCCAATTATATTTTAAAATATATTTATCTCTTTAATATTTGGGAAATTTTTTGATTTTAAATAAATTACTTGAATGTGGAAAGGATATTTTCCTCAAGAATTGTTCCAAGCGATCTTTCAAAATCATCTTCCAGCTACGATGAAATAATTTGATGTTTACTAATCCATAATGTGGATATAATCCAAGATACAATCCTTATTATTTTACTTTTTGGTTTATGATTATTATGAAAATAAATTTATGAATCATGTTCCTTTTCAATTAGTTATTCTTTAATGAATTGATGAAATAATTATAAATATCATTTCTTTTTCATGGGTTATATCTTAATGAAATGTTTATAAAACCCATTTATTTTCAAAAGTTAAGATATGATTAACATTTTATTAATGTGTTCCACACATATGTTTTATTTTCATTATGTGAAGTGTGGGACAGGAATTTTATATCCCTCCAATGCATTGGGTAAAGATAGATATATCATGGGAAAATAGGACCAAATTGTGGAGTACACCCAGTTCAGTAAATTACTATCTTCACTATGATAGTATTGGTATTTAACCTTGACCACAAATATGGTTTTGGGTGTGAACAAATTATACTATGATATTATAGGAAATGTTTCTTTTAATACTATTGAAATGTTTATCTATACATATGTGTGTTCCATAATTCAATGTCTTATGCAAATGTTATTATCTCATGGCTTATGTTCTTTGATTCCTTTATTATTTATGTCTTATGAACTACTAGGACTTTTTACCTAATTTAAAATTATGATTGTGGATATGTGGGGTATGGTTTTAAATTATTATTTTTATTTTCTCATAATATTAGTCTCATGATATGATTAAGTGATCATTAGTATCTCCTTTTTACCCTTAATGTAGATATGAGGTCACCCTTTCTTATGTTACATTTCCTTGGGTTATGAAGAAAGGTATTAAGTATGATATTCCTATAAATTTCCTCATTGAAGAAATAAATATAATATGGTGTACATATCTTATTAAATAGTTGTTTATATATCAATTTTAACAAAGATATTTGTCATATATCATTCTGGTGTGGACCCTTATGTTTTGTAATGAATATTCATCTAATAATTTGTAATATGGGTGAAATATATGGGTATCTATACATTGGATGCCATTTTCCCTATCGAAATGGGTGGGGAAACATATGAAATCATAAGAAACATAATATATTTAAATATCACAAACAAACAATGGGAAAATATATAGCCTTAGACTCATTTATCGCTAATGTCATATGGGACTCCCGGTCGCCATTGTTAAAGACTATGTATCAAAATAATACTATCATCGAGCTCAAAATTAATTAATTGATTTTTACCATTATCATTTCCAAGATTAATGTTTTGATAATATAACTCATGTTCTATTACCATTAGTAATTACTTTTTTATATTCTCAAGTACGTCATCATCAAAAAGTAATCATGAATAACCAACCTCGTTCTTCCATTAATTCATTAATCATTTCTTAATCATTATGGTACTCTGGGACTCAACCCAAGATACCACATAAAATATAAATTTTATGTTCATAGTATCAAATATATTTCCGTACTTATAAAAAAATTATATATATATCAACCAATAATCAGTTATCGAGCAAGCATCCCATCTTTTGGCATAAAAAAGGGCAAGCCCAGATTCAACCTATTCAATCAGTCCTATTTCAATCCCTAACACCACTACATATAATATCACATTCTAAATGTCACTCCAACATCATCGTCGACATATAAGAACCCATTTTCACCATCACACCCTTGGTAATCCAAAACCATCACCATCAGCATAATCTACACCCCATAACACCATCAAAACCTTGGGAATCCAAACCTATATCATCACTATATCTAGAATATCATGCCACCATCATACCCTTCAGAATCCCAGCCCATTATTCCAACAACATAAGTTTAAAATTGAATCATATCTAGGATCTTAATCAATAGAAAATAGATAAATATTAAATCCATTATCGAATATATATTTTCAATGGAAAATGGAAAAAAAACATACAAGTCATTCAAGACTTTATCTAACAATATATAGAATACTCACTCTAAAATAAATCATTTAGACAATTATTAAATTCTCATTACCATCTTTATGTATCTGATTTATAATAAATAAAATCCAACAACACTAGTGATACCATTTCCATGGCTTAATAATATCTAATTTATTTGATGTTTCGCTTTAAGATGATTTTTCATATAATAATAATCTTCATGATAATTATATCAATGAACATATTTTAATATAATAAAAAAATTACAAACTTTAACTTATATCAAATTTCCAAGAATTTCAATCATTAATAACAACCATAATAATAGATAGAATACTCTCTAGTAAACAATATACGAAATAAATATATTTCGACAGCCTATAATCAAACATCTAAAAACATTCATTCTTAAATATCACAACATTCATATGTGGTAAAAGTTATGATTCATAGAATATTATTAAAAATTCTAACATGTGATAATATTCTTAAACTAGGATAATTATTAAACACATGCATCAATATTGCAACATTGGCAGGTAGGGACAGGATTATAATGAATACCATTAACTAATTTGGCAATGAATTACAAAGAGAGACTCAGGCCTGAGACCTCATTGAGACCCCATAGAATCTCTACAACTAAGAAATACCTTGGGGATAAACATAAAATAAAACTATTTAGAATAGTAATAACATTTATAGCACATGTGACTAACTTCCTTTCATTTTTAAAATTTATATAATAATAAAATAATTCTCATCAAAAATATTTAAGTATTTTAACATCATAGCATGTTATTATCTCTTTCTCTCTGTTTTTGAAAATTTCTAGTATAATTATCATTGGTCAAGAACATGAAATTATTTACTTCACTTTTCTTCTGATAATCACTCATATTAGTAAATATTAATATCCACTTAATGGGACAAATCATTAAACTCTATTGTATAAGTTATTATCAACATTCAATTCAGTAAGCAATTTTTAGATTCTAATATAACTTTATTTATCCTCAGAATTCAATATTATTTATCCTTCAATATATGAATTCTATTTCATTAATTTATCTTCCAATTAAATTTATAGAATTAATAACATTTCCTTATAATTAAAATAATCACAAAGTATCCATACCATCCCCCTCTTTTATAATTTCTATATTTAAACATATTCTTAATTCATGCAATTATTTATCCAGATTATCATCTAATTACAGTTAATAACATTTATATAAATATTTGAGTCTAAAGCATGATAATTTCACACACTCTCTATAGAGAAGGTGTGGATCTGTTACCTAGATAAGAAGGTTTCACATGACTTCTCCCCCAAAAAATGTGAGATCGGGAGATAATAGTGGCCCATAGAATGTAGGTAAGCCTTAGATAAATTTATTTAAGTATTACAAGTCATGGAAGCTGAGGTTTGGATTACTCAATATCAAGAGACTTCATCATAGTGAAGAGATGGATATTTATGATTTATAGATATCCCTCTGTGGAAAATTCAAAAACTCCATCAAACATCTCATATTTTACTTCACTTTAATTTATATTAAATTCATTTCCATTTAATTTTCTTCACACCATCATTTAGGATCTCTTAATATTAATAGAAATTAGTGATTTCATTTAAAACTAATAAGAGATTCAAAACCATTTATTTTCATCATTAATTCACTATATTTATAATGAAAAAACCTTATTGGTCAAAAAAATGGAAAAATTAAGGTTATATATAAAAAATGATACCTTTATATGAAAATAATGCATTGCATAAGAGTAATGTGAGTTTACCATTACATGGAAGGTTTCACTTTTGTGATATACACATGCTACATAAATGGTAACACGTTTTTACTCATACATGGTTTACTACCCTTATGTAGGTATATGGAATACATTTGTACCCTTACATATGTATTATTTAACCTTTATGTAAGCATGGAATACCCTTATGCAAGTATTGAAAAACACAAACTACCCTTACATAACTCCACCATCACGAGAAATGTTACCCTTACACAACTCCATACTCATTCAATATGGTACCTTTATTCAAGTCACGAGATACCCTTATGCATAGTACAAAATCATGTGGTTATACTTATTTGATCTAATAGATCTCAATGTTACCCTTATTCAACTTGAACGATAACCTTATGCAGCCTGTTTAAAATCTAGGCTACCCTTATGCTGCCAGTAGTGAAACTGTCTTACCCTTATGCAACCCATTAAATGAAAGTTACCCATATGAAGAGAGAGGATCATTTATATGGGTAAGAATTATTTTTATAAAAAAATCACAAATAAAACATATAAATAATTAATAAATGGATTTAAAATTACTTTTGAAATCCCCAGAAACACTTTCAAAATATAAGAATCTATTTAAAACTTATAAATTAATTTAGAAATTATACATTGAAAATTTTAAATTAATTTCAGGATTTTTAAAACCTTTTAAATAAGATTTATAAATTATCAATATAATTTTTTTAAAATAATTATAAATTTATGAAATAAATCCAAAACTACCAAACACCGTAGAACAACAATTCAAGGTCCAAAAAAAATCCACACACTTACATTACTTTTTCTTTTTCTTGATCGTATTATTTTTTTCAAGTTGAGATTTAAGTTCATCCTTAAACAATAATTTTATCTCAATAAATTATGAGTCATCTTATTAACTAATTGATGATTCAAAACTATTTTCCACAAGACTCATAAAATTCTCATATTTCATATCAAGATCACTTTTTGATTCACTAATAGAATAATGATCTTCGACCTCTTCCTTACTCATGAGATTTCTTGGTTCTAGAAAATATCTTCTTGCTTCCTCCAGCCTGATATTATTATTTTATTCTATCACTACAATTATATCATTGAGTTTTTTCATCATCTTTATATTAATAATAATCACCTTTATTCTTTTGAAAGTTTATAAGAAATCTTCTATATGCATTGCACATATAAAATCTAGGTGGGAGTTTACCTTTGTTCTTTATCTTCCTATTTTTAATATTTATTAAAATAAGGAAATTATTATTTAAAAGTATTCATCTTCCTCTTTATTTTTAAATTCACTTGAACCTACATTATCCTCATCATTTTATTGGATTTTCATCCTCCTTATCACCTCAAAAATCATTTCATCTTTAACCTTATTCTTGAAGTCTAAGAGTTTTATCATTCAATATGTTATGAGTATATTATATAACTCATATAATGAGAGATATTATCTATTTTTAAGAGATAATACTTTGGGATCTAATATGATTATAAATTTTCTCTGGATCTTCTTTTAAATAGTAAAATCTTCAAGCTTATCAACAAATCCTCTAATTTTTCAAGCTATTTTATTCACCTAGGTAAATAACTCATCTATGAATTCATCCTCATTAATCTTGATGTCTTAAAATTAGCGTCAATATATCTGTAATTTATCCTCCTTTACTTTATAATTTCCCTCATTTCTTTTCTCAATTTGGTTCAAAATTTCTTTTGATTATCGGAAGTCTCATCACCTTAGTATATCCCTTTTCTGAAAAATATATAAGAATTACATTTTCTACAGTACCATTAACCTCAACATTTCTTTTTATTATTAAAATACATTGGACCATATCTTCTAAAGGCTTAAAACCCCACAGTGATCACCTGTCACTACCAATCCAAGGGACAACAGGTAAGAAACAATCTTGCTCTAGCAACGGTGATAATTGTTACCATAAAATATAGGTGTAACTCTACATTTAATATAATCAACATTAGACATTTACAATACCTAGTTGGATATATTAGTGGGAAACTTTATCAGATACTAGTAAATTGTTAAGGATCTACTAGCTCCACTTAAAAGGGAGAATGAATTTTTTGAGACCATTTAAAAAAATAACTATAAATCAACCTCAACAAAATATTACAGTTTGATCCAATCAAAATAATTCTCAACCTCAATTTTTTATGAAGAAAATAAAAGATCATGGAAGACATGTATTTTTAAAGGGTATGCCCCTTCCAAAGAAACCAACTCTTTACCTTGATTAGTTATTCACCCCAATTGAGGATTTTTAAGCATAATAACAAGTGAGTAATGGTTTCATGCATGAGTATAGCATCACATTATGATCTTCCATATACAAACTATATTAAAATTATTAAAAATTAGAACATTAAATATTTTTAAAGTTATTTGGCTACTTCAACAATAATATGCAGACTCCACTTTCATAATCCTTTAAAAATAATCAAATAATGTTTTCTCACTGGACGCAACAACTAATTTAGATACTCATCAATTCTAAAAAATGTGATGATGTTATCTAAATGATTAATCAAAAAATAGATTTGGATTATTTCTTTTAAACAACAAGTTTCATGCCCTCCTACTTGAAAATTTTTTAGAACTATTTTAATAAAAACATATCAGTATATTCTATTTCTTAAAAAGAACCTCATATTGAGAATTTTTGGAACACATAGATTAAATAATTATTCCATAAATATAGTTTATATCTCAATATCCTTGATTAATCGTTCAATAGAGTCATACACATTGATTCTATTTCTTTGGTCATTTATTTAGTCAGAATTTCACGTACCGTGTTTTCAGAGTATTCTCCAATTTTATATATGAGAGAGTGATCCAAGATCTCCCTTTTTTGTCTCACAAATAATTATAGTATATTTATTTCTAAGAGTTACCTTGATCTTTTTCTTTTACAATTAATTAGAAATAAAATTCTCGAGAAGAACCCTTCATCTCAAAACTCAACATAACCAGCTTAAATCATTGTATAATCAGATGTATGTGATTATTTGAAGTTAAGAATAGTTTATCATCATCATAATATCATCCAAGATTTAATATCTTGAGATTATTCATTCACAAATACCCATTTGAGAAATTTATTCTTCAATTTTAGTTACACAGAACTTGAAACTTCCAATTCATTTTCTCATAGAATTCCCATTCGAAATACTCAAACAAATCAACTTGAATCCATGTATGATGTGATTTTGTAATCATTGAATATATTTTCATGAATCATCGAGTTAAAATTTTCCAAAATATTTGAGTTTTGAAAATCTAATTAATATTGTATGTGGCTCAAATATAATACACTGAAATCCAAATATTATACACTGATCAAACTTCAAAAGCAGCAAAAAAATATTACACACAACTAAATTATCTTAAGAAGGCATCAAATATCATATGAAGAAGAAACATCTATGTATAGCCAAAATGGATTACATATAACTCATATGACAAAAATAACTTTCAATAACCTTCATTAAATCTCAAAATAAGTTTTCAACAAATACAATTACTCAATATTATACATGGATCACTTAAAACATAATAAAGATAATTAAAAAATAATAAATTTTTCAAATATAGAATAATAATGTTTTCTTTTTTGATAAAAAATATATAATATTACATTTTCAAATAAAATAACAACTTTTTATTATATATATATAATAATTTTGTAATTTAAAACAATTTATGTAAAAAAAAAATAAATACAAATAAAAGTAAATTTAATAATGATAATAATAATGAATATATTATAATATTAAATACATAATAATAGAAAATATGTTTATTTATATATATATAACACTGTAAATTAGAATATTTACATTAATATTTATATATATATATAAGTTTATAGGTATCTTAATAATTTTAGTTATATATATAGTGAACCAGAAAAGAGTATAAAATAAATAAATTTATTTATTTATTTATTTTTAAAATAAAAAAAAACATATTTTTATAATGATAAATAGAATTAATTTGTAAGGGGAGAGATTCAAAACCTTATTCACCACTATTCCCACCATGACCCATCCACTCAAATATTGAATTAATTTATAAGGGGTGAGATTCGAACCCTTATTAACCACTTTCTCAACAAACACCATTAGAATTTGGTTAGTGAATTTTAATTATTTAATATTACAACAAATATATATATATATATATATTTTGTAATACATACTTATTTTAATTTACGTATATATATATATATATATATATATTAGAATATATATATATATATATATGTTTATTTACACATACAGATATATTCATATATAAACGTTATGTATGAATTTTTATAGGTATATATATAGTTTTAAATTGTTATAAGGAAAATAAAATTTACAATTATTTCAAATTTCCATATGATTTATAAATTTAAAAAATGTTATATATGTAAATATGTGTAAAAATGTGTTTATTAAATTATTTATTTTTATGTAAATATATTCAAATTTGTATATTTATGTATGTATGTATGTATGTATGTATGTATTTAGTTATAAATAACACTAAAATCAGAAAAAAAAAAATATATTAAAATCTAAACACCAAAAAATACAGATAAATGTAATTCTATTGAATAAATTTACTCCCCACTTAAGAAATAGAAAACTTCTATCATAAATGAAGGAAAAATATCATCCAATGTTCAAAGATTATGGTATTTCAACTAAAAATTATGTTTTTTCCTTCTTGACCATTTTTTATAAAGAAATAATAGTGCATAAAGTCCCCCAAATTCCAAAAAATGTAAATCTCTTCATAACCATTGATTTGTCATCCAATGTAGCCCAAGCGAACACCCAAATCAAAAATTGTTACATTTTTATGCTCAAATATTATTTAAAATTTATTTTATATTTTAAATCAATTTATTAATTTTTTCTATAACCAAAATGTTACTAAATTTCTTTTACTACAAACAAATTTGTCAGTTTTTAATTATTATCAATTTTTAATTATTTTTCACTAAATCTGGTTCAAATTAAGGGTAAAGACATATTTAATATTATATAAATCATATTTAGGAATATATATATATATATATATATTTATATATATATTAAAGGGATTTTTTTATTAACAGTAAAAATTAGCGATTTAGAATTGATAAAGAGCATACCTTATTAGTTCTAAGAAATTCACTCATTAAGAGGTTACTTTATTACCATTAAAAAAGAACTAACAAAGGATATCCTTCTATCTGTGCTTTTTTACTAGAGATAAAAGTCATCTTTATCAGCAATTTTATCTTTCACTAATAAACATTTTATATTTATCAACACTTTTCTAACTGGCGATGAAGGGTAATTCTTAATAAACTTGAACCTATATATTTATGTGACGCTTGACCTGAGTGGATAGTTGTTTAATGAAGAATGTGAATGATTCAAATGCATCAAAAATCATGAATGAAATTTTGATCATCACATGATGGTATAGTGTGAACGTAATGTGATATACTATGTGAAAAGTACATGCATCCTCGTTTGATGGTAATTTTGAACAAGTAAAAAACTTTACGGATGAGTTTTTTTCATATAATTGCATTTATATATATATATATACATTTATTTTTATAGTTTTATGTATTTATGTATTTATATGTACATTTTAATTTATATGTTTATTAATATGTATATATGTATGTATTCTTGTACATAGCACATACATATATTTACCTATTTAAAAACTCATTCTTTTTTATATTTATATATATAGTTTTTTAATGTTATTATACATATAAATTTTTTTCATATATTTACCAATATGTAAGTATAAAGTATTTAATTAGAATATATAGTGTATATCAAAAATATACTATAAAATTCGATGTGTCAATTTAAATAAAATATTTACATTATGTGCACATACTTATGAAAAAATAAATAAATTTTATATAAATACATATATCTGGGTGTGTGTGTGTGTGATACTTATAATTCTTTTATATAGTTATCTATATGAAGTTTTACAAATAATTTTTAGTATATAAAATGTATACAGAACATACATCAAAGTATATAAATTTCAATATTAATTCATCCATGTGTGTGGTACCTTTATTATATCCACAACCCAATACGAATATTGAGGATCTTCAATTTCTCTTACATCTCCCCTCCATTTCACTTTTCTCTTATCCATTTCATGATAATTTCTTCATGAATAGTGAGAAACAAATGTTGGTGGGACTAAGAAGGGGCATAAAAGGTGGTGATTTAAATTTTGAGAGAATATCAATAATAATGTGAATGAATATTTAGTGTTCCTAAGAGTATCCATGAATACCATAAATATATCCATGATGTTATTACTTGCATGAAATGAGATATTGGATATATAAAACATATATCTAAAGTCCTAAATGGAAATATTAAGAAATTTTAATATTGAATGGAAAAACATAAAGAGAGTTAGAAGAATAAAGAGATCATGTCTCCTCCCACAAAATGTCTTACTGTAAAACCATGGGAATCCAAGCCAACATGAAAGGAGATCTCCTAGAAACCAATCCCTTTGGAATGAATGAAAGGATCATTAATGGATTTTTTTAATAAGATCAATAGATAATCCAATACCTCATATGCTATAAATATTGAGGAAGAATATATTCTAAAGAACCAACTTCTAGAAGTGTTTTTATTACATGGGATGATCCTAAAGATATATTATGAAAATGAACTATGAGAAACCATACATGAAGGGACTATAGACCTTTAATATCATATGTTATCCATTTTTTTATATTCATGAACCATAGATAGTGCACCAAATTATATAGGATCTTCCTTGAGAGGTAATACAGGCCGATATTGGGATATATTGTTAAGAAACAAAGAAGAGTGAATGGATATCCCATAATACAGTACATCCTAATTTTGTTTATACTAGTTGTATCTGATTTCCTCAAACAAGAGTTTGTTGGAAATTCTATGGTCAATTGAGATGAATAATTGGTATAAAAATAGAACAGATTTAAACAAGATCCAAATATATGACATGTATTATTTGTAATAACATATTTGTGAGTATATACGTTGGTATTTTCCTCTTGAACCATGAGATCAAGAATATTTTCTATATGTTATTATCCATAAACTTTTGGGTTGGTGGAATAATTTAGTTTACAATCATTGAAGACTAGTCCTCCCCAAAGTGTCGATTTGTAGGATACTCTAGGATTTCAATAAAAACAAATATGGAAGGTGATAAGACTCTATTTTTTGTAGAGGTATGTCTTTCGAGATGTAAGAAATATTCCAAATATTAGTTCTTTTTTACCAAAGGTATGTAGTGTAGTAGGAAAATACGAGGGTGTTTTAATGAGTAAGGTTCATGGGATAACCCAAAAAAGGTCATTCATAACACAGTTTCAATATGGTCAATGTGAATGAAAGAGATAATAAAATATGGTCTTGGAAAAAACATGGTAAAAGAAAATCATCATGAATATTTTTAGTTAGAAATATAGAAATATCTATGAAATATCTTTGACCAAATAGAATATAGAAGGATATTTGAGAAAAAATTTAAGAAAAATATGGGAAGTATCCTAGATTTACTAAAGAATAATATCTTGACAATTGTGATTGTTGTTGGTTCTACAGGAAGAAATTTCATGGATCTGAAACATTACTAGATGTATATTGAATGAAAGGAATTCCCAAAGAAATAATGGTGGAATATTAATAAGAAATATTGTTTCAGCCTATCTTGGGTGATGATAAAAAAAATGAGACGTTATATTAATTATATTCATAATACTCAATTATAGAAGAATAAAACACAGTTTAAGAGAAGAAAATAATCCCAAATAATTTTTAGTCGTCATATAATAGTTATGATTCATGTAGGGGATAGTGAACTAGAAGAATATCCAATTCTAGTAAATCTGGTTGAAATGGATTTTCATCTAGTGCATTATCCTTAAACTAAAATACCCATAGAAGGAATATATTTTTAATAAAGTAAGACTCTTAGATTTGATTTTTTAGGCGTACCAACGGTCTTCAGTACCATATTGAAGAATTTATAAAAACTTTTAGAAAAAAGAGATAGTTGAATTCTAAAAAATAGATTGAGGCTACAATCATCCTAATATAGATACTTTAATAAGAAGGATTAGGAATGAAAGGAAATGGTATATTCTAAGTTTTATCTCATTTCTAGATATTGGAATATTAATATTGAAGAATATGTTATACCATTAATATAATTTACAACACCAATTGTCCAATTTGAATGGCCAGTTATGAAATTTGGACTAAAGATTTCCCTTGGAATATTCTAGAGGAGAATGGAAAAGGCATTCAATTGATTACCATAGTCTATGGTAGTCTATATTTATGATGTGCTTTTAGTTAGTAAAAATATAAAATAACGTATCAATAATTTACAATAGGTATCTAAAGGGTTCAAAAACAATGGGATGATACTTTTAGAAAGATTGATCATCAAAATACAATAAATTATAGAATTATTAGAATTCAATATCCATGCAAGTCGAGAGAATCTTTAACCATATATTGAAGAGAAGATATAAATATTCCATGATGAACATACATAGTGTAAGAAGAAATATATGTCTCTTTGTATATTAATCTATTCTATAGAATACATTAAATATTTAGAAAAATATTACTTCCAATATAGAGAAACATGTCTAATAAGGCACCCTGGAGTTAGAAAAAATAAGATTCTAAACTAATCATATTTCTATTGAAGATGTATAAAAACCAATTAAAATTGGTTTATCTAGATGAGATTGAAGATCAACTTATCATATAAATATATGCATTAGAGTCAACATGGGTTTTATTAATAAATATAAGTGAAAATCGTGTTGAAAGTATTAGTAGATACTGATGTGCATGATTTAATGGGATAGAAAAGAATTATTCGGTCCATGAATAAACATTTTTTATAGTTCTTAAAGTAATTAATTATAATGAGATTTTATTTGGATATATAGTGACCCTATCCTATTACACTTATCATTATGTGATTTTATGTATAATTATACATCATAAAACAAGCCAAAGTTTGTGAAGTCTAATGTATTTTTGTTCTAATTACATAAAACATAAAACATGGAAAACACTTCTTTATTTAATATTCATAAATATATACTAACTTCCTTTGATCCCTTATATCTGCATAGGGTACCCTGGTAATCACATGAATGAAGGGATGATCAAAAATCCCAGAAAGGAAAAGCATAGTAATAAAACATTAGCACAATGGTCAGTAGGCATGGAATAATGAAAATAAAATGAATGTAACACATGGAATAATAAAATATAAACATGGGATCATATAAACATGAATTCATAGTGATGTTAAAAAAAATAAAACATTACTTTAGCACAATTCAAGGATCGTTGCACATAGTGGACCACAATTCAAGGTTAACCACTAGACTGTTGCACATGGTAGCATGAGTCAAAGATAACCACCAAGACCATTGCACACAACATATCATGATACACAAATTTACCCAATCCATTGTATAAATATCTAATAATTCCAATATTAACATGTTCTTTAATTTCTTTCCACATAAAAAACCATACCTAAGCAATCATAGACATAAGGTCACCCATGGAAAGAAATGGGAATCAAAATCATCTCATAAAACATAATGAATGGGTATATCATAAACTTTTCAATGAAAGAAAGTAATTAAAACATACATGGAAATTCACAAGGTAAAATAGAAATATATCATGGTAACCAATGTCAAACAGAAGTGGAAACATGTAAAAAGAGTATTGAATATTTTTTATTATTAAAACATTTATTACAATTTTAAGGAAAACACTAACAATAATTTGATATAGAAAAGGGAATAATCTTTTTTTAAAAACCAGAACTGGTACAAGAAGGTTTTCATAATAAAAAATTTAATTTTTAAAAAATTGGTGTCTTAAAACATATGTTATAGTGCACCTGAAATTAGTTACAAATTCATGAAGTTCCCTTAAAACGTATTTTCTTATCAAAAAGTATTAAGGAGGGAATCATTTAAAAAATATATATCACTGAAATAAAAGGAGGGATTGATCTTGAAACATGAGTTTTGACATATAAATAAAAACTAGGATACATACTTAAATAGAATATAGGATTTAATTTGGGTAAAACCGAGTAAGAACAACCTGAAGGAATAATGAAGCTTCACGTAGAATCCCTTATGGAATATCAGAATAGTATTATGTGTACTTAGGTGGGATTGATGAGAGAGTAAGGGGTCTATAATATTTTATACATCATGATGTAATTATGTGAGAGGATTGAAATAATACCCCATCATTAGTAATTACATGTTAAAGGGCATCACATAGATGACATTCCTGGTTTAATGAGAGAAAGAGAGGATCCCTTATCTTAACTCTGATGGTGATCTTCACTTGTTCATAATGACATGAATAATCAAATTAAGTTCATTAATTAATAATTAAAGAAACTACAACACATGTTATTTATTTATTATAACCTTATTAAATTCATTAATATCCTTTTTGATGAGTTAAGAGGTTCAATTTCATTGTTTGGGAGCATTTTCTTCCCTGGTTTTAAGGATCGATTCACTTATATTCATGTTCGGATACACATGTATGGTGAGTATGGTTGTCCATAATTTCAGTTAAATGGAATTAGTGAACATCCATATGATTAAATGGTTTTAAAATTCATTCTTTTATTTTGATTTAAGTTGAATCATTATATAAAACATTAATTATAAAGGATTGGATTAATTTATGGATTTTGACCATAATTAACTTATTTTTTATTATTATTTTACATAATATGTAAAAAAGGAATAAAAAACATGAAATAAGATTAATTACATTTTTTATTTTCTGGTTCTACCGTAAAAATGGTTTTGTGACCAGAATTGATGACAGTAATAGAAGTTGATAACATGTCGTCCTTGAATGTGATAAATTAACACATATTGGACGGTGTTTTCATTTATTTCTTAATAAAGTGGGGGAAAGGATAGATGATAATGAATTATTACATTAGCATAACCAAATTATATTATATGTATGGTAATATATTTTTCATACTGTTTATATGAGGAGAGGTTAGGAAGGAATAGAGAACAAAGGAACATGAAATGAAAATGAATGAAAAAAAGAGGAGTTTACCTCTTGATTTAATCTTCCTTAAGAGCCTCTTAAGGGTGGAAAGTTTGGTCTTTTAAGGACACCAATAGATTTTTGACGTGGGGGAGGATCTTGGGGAAATATTTGGACATAATTTTGTGATAGAACAAGTCTTTAGAGGAGTGAAGAGAAGAGGGGAGTGTGGATTGTTTTTATAGTGGAGGGGAGGAAGGTTTTCTTAATATTCTAATCATTAGTTTATTATGTTTCCATAATAAATAAAATAGTAATGATTCTTGTGACCCAAAACTGTAATATTAATATGTGAGTTTGAAAAAATGGCCATTTACATCATCCATGTCTCAAGAATGATGCAAAAATTCAAGTTTTAGCATTTATTGTGAATTATCTTATTTTACTATTCATCAAATATTCTAGGGTTTTAGAATAATCCAAAAAATTCTCCCCGACCATTTTTCAACATGTAGTATCTAAAAATGAAATCCATTTTTCAGAAATAATTTTCTAAAAATATTTAATTTAATTTTTAATTAAAATCATAATTTACTTGAAAAATAAAAATTTTAAAACTATAACTGATTTTACAATGCTTTCAAAAAGTACATAAGGTCTTATAAAATTATATTAAAACCAGGAGACATAAAATTGTTAATTTAAGAACACCCTTTACGAAAATAAATTTTCTTTCAAAATAAATTATTAATTATAATTATTTATTATGACTTACAATAATAGAAATACTTTTACTGTGGTAATATTTTCACTTATAGGATGCCTAAATTTTATTTATACATTCAAGGGTCAAGATACAATTATATTGAAAAAATTTCTATTCATACGGGTCATATTACTTTTCGTATGGGTAGGTTAGAATTCATATGTGTAGGTTTCTATTTAGAAAAAAATAAATTTGTTTTAACGAACACCAAACACCAACTTGATCACAAAAGTGTATGTCAGATTTTCAAAATTCAAATCATAGGAGTGATAATATTATTTTTAAGGTCACATAGTACTTAGTAGTTCATTGTTTTGTGATTTCATGTGATTATATGACAAAATTATAAGAATTTAATTCCCATTGATAAAACATTGGGTCATTAAATTATTCCCCCCTTATGAAATTTTAACCTCAAAATTTTGTTGTACATTCTTTGCCATAAATACGTGCAGATAATTTTCCTTCATTGCCTCATATACTTCCCTTGTTTCCTCTTTCTACATATGGTTCCACCATAATACTTTGACTAGGTGTGTAGTTTTATTGGATAGAATATTATCTCTACGATCCAAGATCTTCACTGGCTGCTCTTCCTAAGAAAGATCATTCTCCAATTGTAACACCTCTGAAGAGAGTACATTTGAAGGATCTGGTATGTACTTCTTTAAGAGGGATACATGGAAGACATTATGTACTTTAGAAAGGGTAGGTGGAACTTTTAGTTGATAGGCCACATACCCTACATGATCTAGAATATCAAAGGGGCTGATGTACATGTGACATATATTTTCTTTCTTCCCAAACCTCACAACATTCTTCCATGGATACTTGTAGAGAAATAACATGTCTCCAACTTCAAATTTAAGGTCTCATTGATGATTTTTTGAATAACTTTTTTTTCCACTTTGGGATTCCTTGATATACTTCTGATGGGTTTTCACCTAATCCACCATTTATTCGACCATTTCAGGTCCTCAAAGCTTATGAGATTAAACATCATCCCAACACGATGGTTTTCTACACCTTTTCCCTTAAAGGGCATCATATAGTACTATTCAGGTTCTCAAGTGCAAACTATTGTTGTTGAAGAATTTGACCAGTGGAAGATGTTTTTACCATCATTATTTTAAGTCCATAGAACATTCTCTCAACATCTGTTCTAGTGTTTGAATAGTTCTCTTAGATTGATCATTGTTTTGAGGATAATAGGTTGTACTAAAGTTTAATTCAGTGCTTAAAGACTATTGGAGACTTTTCCAAAACATTGAGGTGATTCTCATATCTTGATCATATACAATACATAGTGGTAATCCATGAATCCATACCACTTATTTGATATATATCTTTGAAACTTTATCCAAGGATAAGTGATCTCGAATTGCAATAATGTGAGTTGTCTTTGTAAGATGATGCACAATAACCCATATAGCATTCTTCCTCTAGATGTCCATGGATGTTCAGTGAAAAATCTATAGTGATGTTCTCCCACTTCCATGTTGGTATGGTTAGTGGTTTAATTATCCCCTTAGACTTATATCTTTTATCTTTAACTTGCTAACATACCAGGAAATTTGATGTATACTATGCAATCTCTTTCTTCATATTGTCCCATCAAAAGTTCTCTCGGAGATATCGATACGTCTTTGTGATACTTGGGACAATTGATAATATTGATCTCTATAGAACATAGAAAAGATACTTCTCTATATTTGGATTGGTTCATACACATAATTGTGACCCAAATCATACAACTACATCTTTTTCAATCATGAACTCATAGGATTTCACATTTCTAATGGATTCCACCCTTTTCTGAATTCCCGCAACTTTTATTTGAGAATCCATTATTTTCTCTATGAGGGATAGTGGAGATATCATTTTAGAAAGGATTTTTTGTGTTCCTTCCTTATTTATTCCCATGTCCACCCTATGAAAGTATATGAATATTGGATCCTTTTCAATTCTCATCGTTGAAAAAGATACAGGATAATTTCTTCTTAAAGCATCCCTCACTTTATTTTCCATACTAGGACGGAAGTGGATTGAGCAGTCATAATCCTTGATGAGCTCTAACCATCTTAATTAGTTCATATTATCCTCTTTTTGAGTGAATATATATTTGAGACTCTTGTGATCATTATATATCTCACACTTGTTCCCATAGATATAATGCCGCCAAGTTTTTTACGTAAGGATCACAGTTGCCAACTTCGGATCATGCTGGGATAGTATTGCTCTTGGATTTTTAACTGTCTTGAGGTGTAGGATATCACTATATCATTTTGATTCATAAAATATCCTAATAACTTCTTTGAAGCTTCACTGTACACCCTAAAGACAAGTACATTAATTAGGAGTGTTATTATTGGTGCAGTCATAAGCCTCTTTTTTAACTCCTTAAAAATTTCCTCACATTCTTGAGTCTAAACAAACTTCACTCCATTCCATGTCAGCTTGGTCATTGGTTTTGACAATCATGATTAGTTATTCACAAATTTTCAATAATACCCTGATTGACCCAAAATGTTGAGGATCCCTACTATAGATATTGGCCTCTACCACTCTTCTATAGCCTTTGTCTTGGAAGTGTCCATAGATATCACTTTTCTAGTGATAACATGCCCCAATAATAATACTTACTCCATAAATAACTCACATTTACTATACCTTTTATACATATTATCCCATCCCAAAGACTTTAACGTTTTATTCAAATGATCAAGGTTTTCCTCCTTGATCTTGGAGTATATAAAAATATCATCAATACAAACTACAACAAAATTGTTGAGGTAATATCTAAAGATTCAATTAATTAAATTCATGAAAATTATTGAAGAATTACTGAGTCTAAAGGGAATCATTATGAACTCATAGTGTTCATAACTCATTCAATAGATATTCTTGGGAATATCTTCCTTCCTCACCTTTAATTGTTGATATCCTGACCAAAGTTCCACCTTTGAGAAATAATTATCCCCGTGAATCTGATCGGAATACTCATCTATCCATGGAAGGGGATACTTGTTTTTTATCATGATTTTATTGAGATCATGATGATCAATACAGAGGCGCATTGATCCATTCTTATTCTTGATGAAGAGTACTGGTGCTCCCCATGGGGAAGCACTCAGTCTTATAAAACCCCTCTCCAGATTCTCCTGTAACTGCTTCTTTAGCTCATCCAACTCTCTGATGGCCATTATATACTGTGTCTTTGATATAGGCATAGATCTAGGAATATGTTCTACAGAGAACTCAGTCTCTCTATTAGAAGTAAGACTAGAAAACTCTTCGGGGAATACATTAGTGTAATACATAATGATCAGTATATCTTTGAGAGAGATTATCTCTTTTGTTTCAATCATTTGATCTAGACATGCTTTCTCATAGAGAATTAATATCCTCACATGAGACAATTATTCTAAAGGATATTCATCTTCCTACTAACACTTGTATATAATTGGAGGATACTTTATGATATGAAGAGTGATCTTTTTTCCAACAGTTGATATTGGATTTGTATAAAGATATAAAATCCATGCCCAAGGTAACAAAAAACTCAACAATTGATCCAATTCTTTGTTTCCTTCATAAAGTTCTTAGGGTGCTTTTTCCCTCTATTTTTACATGTGGGGTGGTTGTGCTTCTTATATCATGAAATGTATTTATGGAACTTCCCACATTAGATTCCATTTTCCAATTTTTCTCTAGGAACATGATACCGCTGAGGTTCTCCAATATCTATTTGATACTTAAGGGCACAACCGAAAATCTCCTCATAGCTATCGAAGTCTCAAATCACCAACTCTTTTCATAGACTTGTCATTAGTCTATTAAAGAAGAGATCCACCCTAAATTTATTATTCATGATAAAGAAAGAGGTGTACCTTTAAAACCTTATAAGTTTTGTTTCATACACCCTGATGGACCCATATTCCTTCTCCTTGAGTTCAACAAATTATCATTTCATCTGGAGATGGAGGGTTCGGGGAAAATATTAATTGAAAAAAATCCTCTGGAATTCCTCCCATTCCATGGAATCAATATCATCACAGGGCTTCATATTCTTTATTAGTTTCCACCACTAATGAGCTTTCCCATCAAAATGATAGACCGCTAGTACAAATTTCTCTTCTTCTAAGCACCGGAAGACAAAGAATATCATTTTAATGGTGTTAATCCACTATTCTGTGAGGAGGGGATCAGGAGATCCACTAAATATAAGATGATTTTTCCACATGATTTATTCTATAGAAAGTTTCACTTAACTTGGAGGTGGTGGGATTTCCACATGATTCATGTTATTATTCATAACATGAGCCACCAGATCAAGTATTGTCATGAAGTTCTGATAACCCATTCCTATCATATTAGTCATATTATTATGGTACTCATCACATTTACTATCACATTGATTAATTCGAGGTGTTCTTAATTTTCCCACCATTGACTAAGAAAAAGAATGTAAAATTAGTGGGCTTGAATACTTAGCTGTTAATATTAAAAAGGAATCTTTGAACATAAAAGGATAAACATGTAAAATAGAAGTATATTCCAAATTTTGATTCCCTAGGTTTAAATCTAGGTTATCCTTGATCTATTTCGTAACTTATATTATTATGGAATTTTTTTCCATTATTTATGGTGCAAACTAATCTCATGAATTTACCAAAGCATATCCCCTGGGAGTGTCAAACCAATAGTGAAGCAAAGACCACTATCATGCACCAGTTCTCACTCAAGTCTAGATAAAAGAGGTGTTTTTAGTTTTTTCCCTAGACACATCTATGCCAGAGCCACCTCTACATATTTGTATCCAAACATGGACGTATTTTCTTAATAAACCACATACACTATACTT
Source organism: Viscum album (assembly GCA_963277665.1). Lineage (NCBI taxonomy): Eukaryota > Viridiplantae > Streptophyta > Magnoliopsida > Santalales > Viscaceae > Viscum > Viscum album. The sequence goes on along the minus strand of OY728139.1, from coordinate 678,110,580 downwards.
AATAAAATTTAGGGATGTTTTCTTATACATAGTCAAATAAAAAATGTTCTTACTAAGGTGATCTATTCTTAATCTCCAAAAATAACTATACCATCCTCTGATTCCAACTATAGTGACCCTAGACTATTACAAAAATCATTACATGATTTTAAGCATAATTATACATAAAAAAACAAGCTACTTATCATGAAGTATAGGGTCTTTGAATACTATGTACATAAAACTGAAAACATTGAATAAAAAAATCCTTTATTTACTCTTCATAAAGACCTCCTAAAATCCTTCAATCCCTTACATATGCATAGGGTACCCTGTGGATCACATGAATGAAGGATGATCTAAAATCCTAGTAAGTGAAAAAGAATTGTAATAAAACATTAGAGCAAGGGTTAGTAGGCATGGCATAATGAAAATAAAAGTCATGGAACACATGGAATCATAACAGATAAACATAGGATCATATAAACATGAATTCATAGTTATGTTTAAGAAAAATAAATCATGACTTTAGCACGACCCAAGGATCAATTCACATAGAGGAGAACAACTCAAATTTAACAAACAAGAATGGTGCACATGGTAGCACGAGTCAAGGCTAACCACCAAGACCATTGCACATAACATCTCATGGGACTAAAATTTACCCAATGAATTGGAGTTTTATCTAGGCCCACTAATCATAATATGTTAATTAATATTCTTACCACCTATTAAATCATACTTAAACAATCCTAAACATAAGGGCACCCATGGATTGAAATGGGTATCATAATAATCTCATAAAACATAATGAATGGGAACATCATAAAAGTATCCATGAAATAAAGGAATTAGAACATACATGGAATTTAAGAAGGTAAAATAGTAATATATCTAGTTAAATTATGTTACATATAAGTTACAGCATGTAAAAAGAGTATTTAATAATTTTTAGGAATAAAAAATTTTACTATGGTTTTATAGAAAACATTGAGAAGAATTTAAAATAGAAAAGGGAATAATATTTTAAAAAAAACAAAAGTGATAAAAGAATGTTTTCCTAATAAAAATTCTGGTTTTATAAAAACATTGGTGGCTTAATACATATTGTAGAGTGCACTTGGAATTGGGTATGAATTCAATAAGTTCCCTGAAAACTGGTTTGCTTATGAGAATTATTGAGGAGGGAATCATTTAAAAACATGTACATCCCTGAAATAGAATGAGGGATGGATAGTGAAACATGAGTCTTGACATTAAAAAAAAATCTATGACATACATAAATATAATATAAGATTCCATTTGGGTAAAAATATAGTAAGAATAACTCGAACAAATAATGGAGGTTCAGGTAGAATCCCTAAAAGAATATCGACATGGAATCTAGTGTACTTAAGAGGGATTAATGAGAGGGAAAAGGGTTTATCATCTTTTATAAATCATGAGGGAAGTATGAGGAGTTTTTAAATCATTCTATATCATTATGAATTACACGTAAATGGGAATAACATAGAGGACATTCTTGAATAAATGAGAGAAAGAGAGGATCCCTTACATTTAGTTTGATGGTCTTCTTCGCTTGTTCTTAATGACCTGAATAATAAAATTTGGTTAATTAATTAATAATTCCAGAACATCCAATACGTGTTATTGATTTTTTATTACCTTATTAGGTTCATAAATGTCCTTTTTTATGAGTTAATAGGTTCAATTTCATTGTTTGGGTGCTCTTTCTTCCTTGGTTTTATTAATCAGTTAACTTGTATTCATGTTCGGATACACATCTATGATGGGAATGGTTTTCCAGAATTGAAGTTATATGAAATTAGTGTAAATATAGAATATTACATGGTTATATAATTCATTTCGTTATTTTTAGTGAATATGAATCTTTATATAAAACATTAATGATAAACATTGGGATTAATTTGGTGATTTTTCTCATAATTAACTTGTTTTTTATTATTATTTTACATCATATGTGTAAAAGGATTATAGAACATCACATAAGATAAAAAAAATATTTTATAGTCATTTTAGACCATAATTTTTTTTTCATGACCATAATTGAATATGGTAATATAATTTGATAACTCGTCGTCTTTGAATGTGACAAATTAACACGTCTCAGACACTGTTTTAATTTCTTTCGTAAAAAAGGTATGTAAAAGAGAAGTGGTAATTAATTAAATTATTAGAATAAAAAATTCCATTATATGTATGGTACAATATTTTTCATACCATTTATATTAGTATATATTAGGAAATAAAATATAACAAAGGAACATGAAATGAAAATGAATGAAAAGAAGAGAGGAGTTTACCTCTTGATTTAATCTTCCTTGACAAACTCTTAAGGTGATAAGATTTGGAATTCTGAGAATACCAAGGGATGATTGATGTGGGTGAGGATCTTGGGGAGTTATTTGGTCAGAATTTAGGTAAGGCACGAGTCTTGAGATGTGTGAAGAGAAGAGAAGAGTGTGGGTGGTTTTTAGAGTGGAGGGGAGGAGGGTTTTCTTAATATTTTTATCATTATCTTATAATTTTTCGATATGACCAGAAATAGTAATTATTCTTGTCAAAAAAATAGTAATATGTACATTTTAGTTTGAACCAATGGCCATTTACATCATGCATTACTGAAGAATGATGCAGAAATTTAGGTTTTAGCATTTATTGTGAATTATCGTATTTTACTATTCATCAAACATTCAAGTATTATAGACAAATCTATAAAATTCACACCAACCATTTTCCAACATGTATAATTCAAAAATGAAATCCAATTTTCAAACATTATTTTCAAAATATTATTAGTTTAATATTTAATAAAAATCATAATTTACTGGAAAAATACATATTTTAAAATAATAACTGATTTTATAATTCTTTCAAAATTTTAAAAAGGTAATATAAAATTATATTAAAAACATAAAACATATAATTTTAAATATGTGAACACCATCTAGAAAAATAATTTTTATTTTAAATTAAATAATTAATAGTAATTATATATTTGTGACTAACAAAAATTCTAATACTTTTACTTTGGTTAGAATATCACATTTAAATAAAAACACACATTCTTTTTTTCGACAAAAATGTTTGTCAAATCACCAAAAAACTAATTTTTATATTTCAAAAATGAAATATTTTTCATTTTTCTATTCTTTTGAATGATTTACTATTCATAAGGTTCATATTACAATTCATAAGGGTATGTTACTATTCATAATGGTAGGTTACTATTCACAAAAAAAAATAAGTTTTCTTTAATGGACTCCAAAAATCTTACTAATCGCAACAGTGTATGTCAAATTTTTGAAATTAAAATCACAGGAGTGACAAAATTATGTTTAAAGGTCACATAGTACTTAGTAGTTCACTGTGTTCTGATTTCATTTGATTATATGACATAATTATAACGTGGATATTTCCATTGATAAAACATTGGGTCGTTATAGGAAACCCTTTTACTATGAGAAGATATAGTTATTATAAAAATAATTTTATGATAATTAAATAAAGAAGGTTCACCCAAGATTTATTAGTGATGTGGAGGAAATAATTTCAATACTATAACATTAATATAGAATATATTAAAGAAAAGTTAATGTCATTCAAGATGTACTAATAGGATACTTTGACTCTTGTAGGTGCAATGGAAGAAGGTTTCAGATCTAGGAGATATCAAGTTTTCAATAATAATGATTCTAAGGTAAAATTCCATGTAATAAAAACAATTAATGGTAGATGCCAAAAAAGAAAAGTGATGGTATTAGAGAATCTCCTTTATAATCAAGGGTCCTTATCCAGTAAGGTTGAAAGATAAAGAAAGAACAGGTTCCTCAACCATAATGTCCAAAAATACCCAAATGATTCAAAAAGATCCATTGATAGCATGAAAAATGATAAAATTAATATTGAATTCTTTGTATGTGTTCAAAACGTCCATTTACAACTTTCAATGCATAGAAAATCCCAAAAATATGAAGTCTCCAAATAACCAGAAAATGGAAACAAATGGTATCTATAAAAGAAAAGAAATGATTTTTTTGAAGAGATAATCTAATCAAGTAAAAGAATAAGTTGAAAAGAAACAAAATTTTATGAAAAACATCATTGAGTGAATGTTATGGAAGAAAAAGATCAAGAAATTTTGGATGATGGGATTGATTTAGAGCTCAATAGAGTAATGTAAATCTGCGAATACTTTCAAACGATTCTAAATATTTCAAGTAATAAATCCACATCTATCTACAATATGATCCAGAAAAATAAAGATAATCAGATATTGAAGAGTGTTCTAAACCATTTTTAAGACATGATTGAAGAATCCTAAGACGTTATGGAGGATTGTAAGAATATTGATCTATATATCATTTGTATGATCATCACTAAATATATCTAGATTAAGGTTGATGTTTCTATCCTGCTTGAAAAAGTTAAATAGATCAATGAAACAAGTGTGGAATAATTCTTGTTTTGAAATGTTTTTTTGGAAAATATCAAAAATAGGGGTTCTGAAGTTCCATATTCCAGATACGTTATTAGAAACAAAAGTGTTCATTGAATGTGGGAATTTTTCTGAGTGGTATTAGTTTAATTATTAGTATTTTTGGAAAAAAAATTCACCTTTAATTGAGTACCATATATGGTAAAGATGGTTCTAAAAAATAATATTCAAGTTTTATATGGTGTGTTTCACACATCAAACATAACATATTAGATGAAATATGTATCCTGCTATGGAACCTATACCTATCGTACTAGACTAAAGGACCTATCCAAAAGGTATTTTGACTAATCAATGTTTAGTGATGAAGATTATCTATAGAGCAGTTCGAAAAAAATCCATTTTTATCATACCCAGATTTCATAGAGTGTTTATCCAATAAATTCAAAATTGATGAGTAAATATTTTATATTATTTGTAGGAGACAATTTTCTAGTCTATATCAACTCTAGAGATATGAAGAATGAAAAAATGACACATTTGAAAGGATTCACGATGGATGGAGATATGATTCTTAAAGAACTCAAGATGTGGAAGGGACATAAAGATGATTTAATTATTTTCAAAGACAAAATCAAATGTGCCAAAAAATAATTAAAGGAATTGAAACATCCAAAAAATTTCTTGGTTCTGGGAATGATTAATGCACTCTATGACTTTTAAGGATTTTAGGCGATGATCGAGACACTCATCATATTCAGCATGAATGATCCGATCAAATCAGTATTGTCAGTTATTTCATCTTCTTATATGTGAAGTGTGTGGTGAGAGTTTTTAGTTTGTGTACTCCACCTTTCTAATTCTATTTTTTTTCATTTTTAGAAGTGTGCATCTTAAGTAAAGGTTGAGTCTGCTCCTTGGGAATGCTAGGCCTAGATGCCTATATAATGGACCTCTGATCCATTTGTTTTGAGACATGATTTTTAATTGAAATGATAATGATTTCAAAAATAATCTCTCCATAATGTCTCTAAGACATTATTTTATTCATTTGAATTTATTCCAAGAAAAATCTTTAGAGTTGATGATTGGTAATCTATAAATAATTTTTCATGGATATTGTTTTGCTGTTGTGCTTGTGAAAATTTTTACATCCATTATGTATTCTCAAAGTGGAATTTCTTAGAAGGTATCATCGTAGACTCATCAACTAGTTTTCTAGAAAGGTTGAAAAAACTCTACTAAGCATGACATCACAACAATATCTAAAAAAATGCTAAAGGTATTACCTTTTTTCAACTCACAGGATCGTCCTTGGAATCACATTACCTGAACATAAAGAAGGCTTAAAGGTAATATAGAGAGAAAATGTCCGAAATTATTTTTATTTCAATTTAGAATCATCTCCATGTATAAATGGGTTGTAGGTCCATTATATTGAAATTTGGGATTAGGTTTCTCAATATCCTAATTCAACCTTTACTTACTATACAAACTTCTAACAAGGACAAATAAAAATAAAAATTAAAATTAAAATTATGAGTGACCAAGCATGAAACTTCCACCAAACACATATCTTATAAAAACATAATATATAATTGACATGTATAATTTGATCGGATCTTCCTTCCTAGATATGAATCATGTCTAGATCAATATCTAGAATCCTTCCAAGTCATATAGATCATTGATCATTTCACTAACTGAGACTTCTTTTCCTGACTCTTTCATTTCTATAAATTATTTTATGTCCCATTGTATTTGGAATATAATAATAAATAAATATTATTTATGTCACTTCCACATCTCAAGTGTTTCACGAATCATGTGTTTCATCAATGGGATGTATGTATGATGTTCTATTTCTGCATTGTTCATGTCTTTGGAGTTGATAAATACTATCATATTGTCTCCAATAATGAATATGAAATCATCACACGTTAATTTTGACTCAATTTGATAAAAAAATCCATGTAATATGGATACGCTCATGATGGATTTTATTCAAACTGATCTCCAGCCAACCTTTTTTTGATAAATTTTGATTCCTAGAATTCATTTTGGATAGGTCTTTTAGTCTTTTTCCTTGATTATAGGTTCTATATAATGATAAATATTCTTCTAATATGGTAGGTTTTATGTGTGAAACCCTTCAAAGAAAACTTGGATATTCATTATTTAGAACCATCTTTACCATATGCGGTACCCAATTGAAGCTGTAATTTATTTTCAAAAAACACAAGAGTTGTACTACTCTCATTCTAAAAAATTTCTGGAATTCAATGAAAATATATAGTTATAATATCGTATCTGATATATCAAGCATTGGAATCCCTATTCCTGACATTATTTATAAAATTATCATAACTAGATATTCTTCCACACCTATTCCATTTATCTTTTTAGCATTTTCAAGAAGACATGAAACCTGAACCTTCAGATGGATATCTTCAGTGATGGTCATACTGATAATAATCCAATCAATCTTATTATAATCCTCCATATGGTCTTAGAATTATTATATCATATCTATAACATTTTTTAGACCCCTATTGAATATCTGATCATCTATATTTTTCAAGATCCACTTATATACAGCTGTGTATTTATTCCTTGTAATATTTTTAGTCCTTTGAAAATATTTCTAGATTTCATTTATTGGATATGGCTATTCATCTAGATCATTATATATACTTTCTCAATCACATTCCTACTAAATATTCTATTGATGATTTTTTTTCTTAAAATTTGTCTTCTTTTCGTGTTTTTCTTCTACTTGATCATATCAAATCTTAGAAACAGTTCTCTATTTTCCTTTATAACTCCCATCTATTTCAACCTTCTGGTTTTGTTGATCTGTTCTATTTCAGGTATTTGTTATGAATTGACTATTAAAATAGACATTATGACCACATACAATGCATTGAATATGTCATTAATCTTTAAACATGTTGTCTAGGGATTTTTTTGGAAACATTTCATAGTTTTTCAGCTTTCTTGGTTAAGGAACCTATAATTCATAATCTTTAAACCTTACCGGATGAAGGTCATTTCTTCTAATGGATATTCACTTTCAGATTCTATTTTATTTGAGGGAATCTATCATTTATTTCTTGGATAATTAGGCATTATAAAACAGAATGATTATCAATGAAAAATTATCATCTCTTTAATCTTCTATCTTCTATCATTTCACCAGCAAGAGTCAAACTAGTGTGTTAGTGGATCTAGAATGACATTATATTTTCCTTTAATAATTTATATATTCAAGTTATAGTATTTTGATTCATTCTTCTACCGCACTAATTGTGCCTTTTAAAAGCTATTTAATTTAATTATCATGAGGTTTTTTATATAAGAACTATATATTCTTATTGTAAATTGTTTTCCCAAGAAAAAATCATTATCCCTAATTCCTTTAAAGACTATAAGAAATTATCACTCATGGAAATGATGGTGTTTTAATTCCAACTAAAGCATCCACTATAGTATTTAATAATACTTTAATCATGGTTTTCCTTATATTTATGATATATCCCCATACTGATTCTGATGAATATTATTCTAATATAAATTGATCATTACTCTGGTATGGATCCTCCAATTCGGGGAGGTTATAGGCTCTCTACTTTAGAATTATGATTATCTTAAAATCATATTTTTTCCAATTTTAGGGTTCCATAATGGACACCATTCTCTATATTTGAAATGTGATATTTTTCTAAATCTATGATGTATTCTCTAACATAGATTAATATACCAAGAAACACTTGTATCTACATATGATCTTCATGTTCATCAAGGAATGTTTCTAGCTTCTCTTTTATATGTAGTAGAAGATTCTCTATACTTACTTGGATATTAAATCCAAATAATTCTCTCTTTGGTTTAATCTAAATGAGCTTTCTTTCTAAAATTATCATACCTTATTATCTAAATAGTTCAACTGACTATTTTAAATACTTGATATGCTCTTCAATATTTTATCTAAATATGAACAAATAGCCGGAATTGATTTCCACTAACTATGATAATCAACTAAATTCTTTGCTCATTATCCACTAAAATATTCCTAGGGAATTATAGTGTCAAAATGGAATAACTATCCATTTAGAAAAACCAAATGGTGTTATAAATGTTGTTAATGGTATATAGTCTTCTTTTATCTGAATCTTCCAATATCTAAACTTGAGAAAAAACTTGTAATATACCCCTATTCATTTATTCTTAATTGTGCTTCTAAAATCCTCCCAATTAGGAAGATTGTTGCCATCATCCTTTAGGGAACAATTAACATCACAGTAATTAATAATATTCCTGGATTCACTATGATGATTCTTATCACGATTAATTAAAATGAATGGTTCACTCTTATAAGTAATTTCACTATGACTAATTAATCCATGATTATTTGTTTATGGAATCCGCATCTCAAATTCCTTGACCATTCTACATAGGCAATTCCATAGATTTTTATCACTATGATGAGATATTTAATGTTGATTGTATCTTATGGTATTTATTATTTCCATAATTTCATAGGGGTTTTTGACAAATTTTAGGATAAATATTCTATTATCTTGGTCAATTACTCTTCTTAATTTATCCTCATAACTTCTAATATTGGAAACTCCTTTCATTGTTCAATCTTTCTATGGTATTATTTAAACCCATCAAGATAGTTTTCAAAGTTGATAGTTGATACACTCCTTTCTGTAATAATTATGGTGTTTCCAAATGAAGTTGAAATCAAATAATTATTGTGGATAATTCCCTTTGAAAACATTTTTGTATTCAAGTATCTTATAAGGAATATATTTTCAATCATGAATTCAACGAGAAATTGAGGAATAAAGAAAATAATTTTCTCTACAAATATTATACCACTTAGTTCAATATAAAAATCCTATACTACTTCTTGAATCACAACTATTTCATTATTACCAATAGTATATTTAAACTCTATGGATTTCCAAGTTACTCGAGAAAAAATTATTTTAGTGACGAGAAGGATCATATTTTATCAACTTTGGTTGTATATCAAGTTCAAACCATTATTAATTTAAATAATGTATCGCATTCCTCTATCCTTTCTCTAACTAATCAAGATCTCATATATCTAATAAGACCAATTTATGTGTGTAAATTTTGATATAAAAAGGATTTTTTATAAATTAATTGATTAATCTTGTCAATATTTGATTGTTTTTATGTCTTTTAGAAGCATATAGAGTTTGGTGAAAATGAAGAAAATGGATGAATACAGTGTGGGAAAAACACTTTGCATAGCACCACTTCATGGTGCAGCATGACATAAGATTTTTAAAGGTTGATTAAAGATACAGTAAATTAAAGGACAAGTCAAATTCTTACTCCCAAATTCATTATAGAATAACCAAATTGATTCAGAGTGAAAATTAATGAAAAAAAATTTACATGTTTTGAAATTATTCATGATGTGTAAATTAAATGAATATATGACATTCAACACGATTTGAAATTTTCATCCCTACACATTACACGATGTGAATCCACTATTCACTATGTGAAATATAATATTAATTAGAAATCCATTCAATCACTTTACACATATTGTAACACTTACACTGCGTAAAAAATGCTGATAGAGTTAAAATTGATCAGGTGCAGCATAATAAAGACAAAAGACTAGTTTTATGAACTGGGACCATGCTAGATAACTTTATGACACATTTATGATATGTTTGTGTCTCTTTGATGAATTCAAATAAGATTCCATGGGGGTTTTAATGGAGATAAATTAATTAGGGATCTTTGGATGATGGACTACTATAGATTTATTTTCCTAATTTCTTTTTTCCCTCCATTATTTCTTGTGATGTATCCCCACTCCCTAAAAAACTCGAGTTCCCAATCAATGAAACTGTAGTTTCTATGAGTGATTAAGAAATGGGATAACATAACTAGATGAATTTATTTAGTTTTTAAAATTAAATTAAATAACGAGTGATTAAGAAATGGGGATACCATAAATAGATGAATTTATTTAGTTTTTAAAATTAAATTAAATAATATACTTTATTATTTATGAATTTGTTTTCAATTGTTAATTTTATATTTAAATTATGAATGTGTTTGTGTTAGTATTTGATTATGTTATTTTTAAATTCATTGATAAAGGATCCATTTATTCGTCTACTAAATTATTTTCTATTTATGGTGGAATTTATTAGTTTTGGGTAGTGATAGATCAACATTCGTCGACACATGTGTAAAATTTTATGTTGGTAATTGTTTCTTATTACAGAACAATAATTCAAGGTCAGATATTTCCTTAATTAATACATAGAACCCACTAAAATTCTATTCAAATAGCAATGAGGTTATAATGAACTATGGTTTTAGATATTAATGTTCTCATTATTACCCTCAAGATAGATGCAGAGAGGACATAATAGATGAATCTCTCTCTTTCTAGCTAGTATAACAAAAAAGGGTAAAATTTAGAAACCATGGTAGTATGGAACTAGGTCTAGGATAACCCTATTTGATAAATTTTTTTCCTAGTCATTTTAAAATCAATTAAATCAAACTACTAATTTATCCCACTTTCTCAAAATTTATTAAGACCAATCTCACATAAAACCCAAAAAGGGGACAACCTTGTTTTGTGTGCTCTTATCCTTTATAGATAACCTAAGGGATAACCACTATAATATACATAGAAAATAATAAAAATTGTTTTTCAATTCCATTTGGTAGAAATGCATCAATATTCTAATTGAGATTCATTATCTTCATAAATAGCTAATCGAACCATCATTTTCTTGACTAACCTTATGGAAACTGATGTTCTAGGCAAAACTTCTAAAGTTCCTTCATCTTTTATAATTGAAATCCTTGGTTTCTCCAAAGGGTTCACAATTATATATGATTTAATATATACTATTTTAAAATTTGATCATACAAATATCAATAATTATGATCTAATATCATCTCTATATTCTCTAATCTCAGAGATCAAAAATATATTACCTACTAGTTTAACCACATCTAGAAAAAGAAGATTTTTCATTCTCTCTTCCTCTCGATCTAGTGATACCCATTTTGTAGGACATGTTCCCCACTTAGTGTTTACTACCCATGGTTTCATTTCCCTAAATGATGTTCCTTCGTATTGGAAAAATATTTGTAAGATTTTTGACTCCCTTATTTAGAGATGGTCTTCCGGTACTGTAGAACTTTACATAAAGTTGAGTAATTACTCTGACACATATTTTTTCCGGTGAAAATCTCAATATCATCTGTCGGTTCTTCCTATTGATATTTAAATATAATATTCTACTAATACATCAAATTTTAATTACTACATTAAAATATAGGATCATATTAACCGATGAAACTCTGACATTAAAATTTTCACATCCTCTTCTTAATAATAAATTCGAGAAAATATATATGATTTCATATACCACTATAATTAGGACTAGTAGGTATCTTCTTTTTCTTACTAGGGGATCTAAATTGATATGTATTATTCCAAAATGAGCATAAATAGTATTTTATGTATATCCATATTAACACATCTGAGTTATAATAAATGCACTGTAAATAATCCTCTATCAATTATTTATACTTTAGCCATCTCTTTGTCCTCAACAATCCAGTTCATTTCTCGATATGGTACCAAATACATTGGGTATACCTTAGACCAATCAACTAAAGTTTCTTCAGTTATTGAAAATATCTTCATTCTAAATGGTTTTCTATTTCTGAATAATGCACTATATTATATTTAATTTCCTCTATATTAACCTTCTTTGGAGAGTCTTCTAGTCCACTACCCATGGTAGAATCAGAGTTATTTGAAAATGGCCCAAAATTTTGTTGGGATTATTTCAATCTTCCTCATATGAGTTGTATTCTTTGAGAATTAATTTTTATGAATATAATGAATATAAACTATCGTCATTAGAGTCTATATCTTCTCCCAAGATTGGCTTAAACAATATTTCTAATGAATCTTCTATCATTATTTCATTGAGACTTCCTCTTATTCTATCTATATCTGTGTAAGTTTCTGATATGTGACCTTTATTCCCACATAACCAACAAAAGTCACGACAACATATAGACTTTCCTTTAGTATATCTATTTTACTTCCCATATTTTTTCATATTTTGTTCTCTCACATCCATTTATATTCAATTTTTTCTATTATATCATTGAGATTTTTATGGATTTCTCCCCGAAAATATACTTGATGTTTTATTTTTACAAAAGAGTTTCTAAAATTTCTTGTGTGATCTCTTTCGTTCACACTATCCACCATGAGAATTTTTTTTGAATGATCTTTGTTAGGGTTTCCCAAGCTCACACCAGGTTGGTCCATACTCATATCTTCCTAAAACACCCTCCAACTATGGTAATAAGAAGAACACATTTGTGGAATATTTCTTACATCCTCTAAGTCATGCCTCTACATAAAATTTATTTATATCACCTATCTTGTTATTTATCTCAAACTCCTAGAGTATCTAGAAAATATTCAATTTAGGAATGGAAATTACTCAATTCTTGCAAAACTATTTCAGGCTAGCTGGCTGGAAATTTATGGATAAGAACATCTAAAAAATGATTTATCTCATAGTCCATGGAGAAAATAATAATTTTGAAACTTGTAATGATATTCTTCAAAATAACACATATCATCGATTTGGATATTAGAAAAATTTGTTTTAAATTTTTCTGTCAATTATCCATATCAGTTGAATAGTGAATTTCCCAAAATCTCTTTTTGGAGGAAATCAGCTACTACCGGTATAACCTCGTTTGGGAATGTGAAATATTCTTGGATAATATTTCCCATATCAGAGTGTCTTAACTTCATATCCCAAAATATCACTATATTAACTCTCAATGTATCTTCTATAAAATTTATTTCATTATCTATGATCCATGATTTTAGAAAAAACTGATAGCGTATAATACATAAGGTCTAGATCTCATTCATCTTGGGATTCTCTTGGATCCTTTTTGAAATCTTATTTTAGGATCATCCATTTTTGTGGAACACCTTCTAGATGTGTCTTAATTGATATTTATGCTTCTTGAATATATCTATGATAGAAGAGATTCTCTTCCCTATTGATCTTCTACAACATATCCTTTAACAATCCTTTCTTTTATTCCTAAGGGATTGTTTTCTAGGAGATCACATGCTATACTATGTTGGTGTTTCTAGGATTTACACCGAGAGATTTGGTGGGTGATGAAAATATATCGTTCTTTTTTCCTCTTCTCTTCAAGTCTTTACTATGGGTATTCTAAATTCTTCATATTTTCATTTAGACTATTAGATACATGTTATATGTCTATAGGATCCTATTTCCTCGGAGTATTAATATCATGGATCTGTTTATGGTATTCCTAGATACTCTATGGAATATTGGAGACCTGTTCATGATATTCATGAGTTTCTCCTTCTAATGGTAAGGCATTATATTCTGTAATATATCATCCTAAACTACTTTCTCTCTCTACATCTATGGGAGGATTAATATCATAGACAAGGTCTCCTAACTGATTGGTATCAACCCTTTAATTTTTTTCCTTTAATCCTCTTCCATATAACTCGAATATTCGGTCAAAACTAGATCATCTTGAAAATATATTTTACTATTTGAAGAAAATTATTTCTCCATATGGATATATTAGAGTTCTCACTAGGTTTTTGACCCACCACATAGATTATTTAAGCTGAGATTCAGTACGCCTAGTCCCTTACTTCAACTACTTGAACTTTTCATGAGTTTTCCAAGCATTGTCCTCTAACTCGACTACCTTGGGTACGTTATCATAGGCTAATATGGATAATATATTTTTTAAATTCCTTCTAATACCACTAAAATTTGTTTTTTCTCATAATACATTAACCTATCTTCAAGACGATTCTACTCTTAATAAAGACCGCTTACCAAGGAATCCATAATTTTCTTACTAGAAGCTCCACTAAAGTAGTGTGTTGGCTGAAAACATATCAATCCTATTAAAAATAATATATTATTTAGATAACCACATATTTTATGGAAAACACTTTTTAGAGAATATGAGGAGTAACCCACAAGAATTTCCCCATATATACAATGGTTTTTAAACAAACATCTCTCTATAAAAATGCAGGCTTTCTCTTTTCTAAACTCAAAGGTGACAAAGATTTTGATGATGCAAAACCCCCCCTCCCATGTTTCTAATTCCACATTTTTTTTATATATCCAAATTTTATTTTACCTAACCCCCCCATTCATTTCATGATCAATATCCCATCTCCAAACATGGTTTTTTGGATGACTCGGTGATGTAGTTTGACCCCAGTTCTCCCTAGAATCGAGACCATACACATGGTGCACTCACCGCAGCATGATTGTTGAGTTGTACTGAATGATTAGGGAATATGTGGTGAGGGGGATGTGGTACATCAAAGTTGGTTGTTGGAATCTTTAACCCATGTGTCAAAATTCTTCTTTCGCACATGTAATTTTCAAAAAAAAAATAACATTAAATAAATTTAAAATGACCAACTATAATCATTTATTTTATTTCTTATGAATCAACCATTCAAATCATCAATGATAATTAAATGTATCATCTAATAATTAAAATTTTTATTTATGAGAATAGTAATATTTAAATTCCCATTAAACTATGTCATAATAAAATTATTATGGCCTGTAATTTCGTTATTAAATTGATATCAATAAACTATATCATTTGAAATGTTAAAATTATTTACAGATATCTAAATTTATTCAATTATAGCTGGGTAATAACACCCAAAAAGGGCCTTATGTGGTATTTGAATAAATTCTATAGAATTTCACCATCCATAGAATTTAACTAGATCTAATCTATTTTTTTAAATGGTAATAAATTTATATACCCAAATACACCCACACCCACATTAAATACACTCCCACACATTAATATTTATAATTATTTTAAACTATGTATATTAATGATTGTTAATTTAATTATATTTATAGATATAATTTAAGTATTATAATCACATTTATTTATTCATTTGTATGAATTAATGTTTATATATTTTAAACATTATATATTAATATTTATTAATATAATAAATTTTTTAAACTTCTTTTAAACGTTATAATAAAAGTTGTATATTTTAATTTTGTTCATTAATGTTTGTTGATATAATAACATTTATAAATATATATTAAACATCATAATAATTTGTATATACATTAATGGATATATATTAACATATATATATATACATACACGTTGTATAGAAAAAATTAAATAAATAATTTTTTATAAATACTTCAATGTATTTAATGAAATTCTCTATGAATATTACATAAGTACATACAAATTTTATTATATACCTACATATGTTTTTGTACGCATATATATATATATAATTTATAATGTATTTTATTTATATTTTATGTCACTATTTTTAGTAGAACTATTATTAATTTTTGTTTATATGTTTTATTATATTATTTTTATTTAAAACATTTTAACATAAATATATTTTTATAAATATAGTATATTCGCCTTTTAGAAAGAATTTTTTTTATGAAAATAAATTTTTTTACAAGCAAATATATATTACGGATATACAATTTTAATTTTAAAAATATTTTATGGAACTATATATTACTATTATTATTAAATTTAGTTTATATATATTTATTATAGTTATTGTTTAAAAAATTTTAACTTAAAATTATTTTCATAAATATATAAATAAATTAAATATCACTATATATAATATTATTATTTTTAAATTTATCATACATTTGTTTATTATTATTAGTATTTAAATCATTTTAACTAAAAATTAAATAAACGTAAAAAAGAAAATTTTTAAATTTGTATATCGATGTTTTGAAACACCTAGAGAGATTATGGTGTATTTCTCTTTAGATAAATTTTATGTATTCAATAGATTTCTTAATGCACAAAAACGGGGTATAACATAACTGAGATATACTTGAATATATTTTTTTTTTAATGTGATCATTACAATCTAGCAGAAAAAATTAGAGATATGATTAAGAATAACAACATTATAAAAATTACATTTAAATATTTTCAATAATGAAAATTTATTGATTAATTCAAAATAAATAAGTAATAAATTTCCAATAAAGTCATTTTGTGTTTCAAAAATACAATTTCTTCAAAAAAACAATTTTATTGAATTTTGTTCATGGATATTATAATTTACTAGTACCCAACCTGTGCATTTGCATTGCAAAATCATTCAATTAAAAATTGAAATAAAAAGACCCATATTTTAATGTTAATAAAACCATTTGAAACTTGAAATATATAATTAAAATGAAACACAAGAATAAATAAGATTTAATACATAAAACAAAACTGTATTAAAAATAAAATGTCAAACATAGGAATTAAATTTAGATAGGTATGTTCTTTTTTTATTCTCATTCTACACCGATATTCATTGAACATCTTTTTAAGATCATCTAAAGTTGAACCATATCTACTGTATAAAGTGGTATCTTCATCTCTTGTATCAAATCTTTCATGATCAAATTCATGTTCTAAATGTATCTTCAAAAAATATTATAAGTAAAATTTGAAACAAACCCCATAGGGAAAAATGAGATATAATTGAATGTACTAAAAGTGAACATGAATTTTAGTACATTAGATTCATATATAATATGTTTATAGTTGTAACAATTTATATCCCTTTAATATTAATTATATACCATGATAATTTTATGAAATTAAATTTTTTGGAAGATATTGTGACACATTTGGTTCCTTATTTTACAAACATTAATTTAGGAAAGTTTGTTCAGGTCTTTGGGACTATACCATTAATTTATGGTAGGAAAATTGGCATGATTAAAATTGTGATATTGTTCCAATTAAGAAGGGAAAGGTGAATGGTGAATTTGATGAATCCCTACTAGTGGTATTCACCTAAAATAGTCAACCATTTTTTCTTTTTATGGAAAATATTCTAGTCACCCATAGCTGTTGGACACACACAGTGTAGTTAGACAAAGTGTGTATCATTATTTGTTCACATGGAGTGTGTTTTATCTGTTGTTTGTCCTTAATGGTTTTTGTTCACAAATAATTTTTATCTAAATTTATTGAAAACACATAGTGAATATCCTATTTTTATTATCCATGGAATTTAGTAGTGTAGGATCAAAATGTAGAGGTAGATTTCTCAATTTCTAGAGGGGTTGAATTTAAGTTTAAAAAAATGTGTTTTTATCCATAAAAAAAATCTATGTTTAACAAGGTTAAGAAATATGGGTTCATAAACCCTATTTAGTTCATTACAAAGAAATTAACTTACATAGGATCCAAATAATGGATTTGGTATAAAAATATAATACAAGTTTACATTGGGAAGGATTCTACATTAAACAATATAGAATCTTATTTATATCGAAGTATACAATTATAATAATGTGTTAGAATTTTACACTTCCTATCATTAACAAAATACATCAGAATTAGAATGTGGTAACAAAGAAAAATAAACAAGATTAAGAAATATTTTAACCCAAAGAGAATTGTATCTAACAACCTTGGATATTGGTCCCTTGATTTTTACTTTCATGAAATTATTTCTCATCCACACCAGGGTAAGACCTCGATATGAATATCATAGTTTGTCTTTCTATCCTCACAAGCCCTCGATCTCTAAGTTGAACGGAACCTTTGTCTTCCTTTCCCCAAAATCCCTTGGTTGATCAGCAACAATCTGATTCACACTAAGAAGGATAAACAAGTTGTTCATGGCTGAACAAGTTGTTCACAACATTTTCCCAATGTAGTTTTTAATATATCTCTCATAGAGTATTACATCAATCTATAAATCAACATCTATCATCAAAAACTCTTCCTCTAAGCTCATTCAAATGGTTGGGTATTTATAGGTGAAAATAAAAAAAATTGACTTGCTTCTTGAATGGTCATATTTTTTCTTAACTTTCATAGGTACATGTACAGATTTCACTCATCCAATGGTTAGTTTGAAATAGATTGTACTCCATAGTTTCATGTAAGATAATTTGGGAAAAATTATAATTATTACTAAACATTATTTCGTATCTGATAAAATAAAATGATACATTAAGAAAATTTAATAACTATAAGAAAATAATTTAATCAAAATACTATAAAAGTGATATTTTGAGTCTAAAATAATTTACATTCATATTATAAGAAAATAGAGAAATGGAGTCAGAGTTTTGATTAATTCAGAATCTAATTTCTAAAGAAAGCAGAGTCTGATTTCAAAATCAATCAAAGTCTAATTTTAGGAGAATTTAAATTCTGATTTCAACTGAAATTAGTGTCTGGTTTTAGGAGAAATTAGAGTCTGATTAAAAAAAATCAGATTCTAATTCTAGGAGAAATTAGTTTTTTACTTCAAGGGAAATCAGAGTCTGATTTCAAGAAAAATTAGAATATGATTTCATTAGAAACCAATGTTTGATTTTAGAATAAATCATAGTCTTATTTATAGAGAAATCAGAGTCTGATTTCAAAATAATTTGGAGTCTAATTTTAGTTGAAAGCATAGTCTTATTTAAGAATAAATTGGAGTCTTATTTCAGAAGAAATTGGAGTCTTATTTTAGGAGAAATCAGATTCTAATTTTAGAAGAAATCAGTGTCTGATATCAGGAGAAATCAGATTCTATTTTCTAGGGAAATCAGAGTACAATGAATTATAAGGGTCTAAAAAATATAAGGATCTTATTTTTGACATTAGAAAAATACGGTTAGGTTTAGTTAAAAAAACATTATATAAGGCATTGAAAACCAAGGGTATGGTCAAAATATTTCTTAGAGAAAGAAACATTTCATTAAGAAAATAATTCATAGTGAAAGATAAATTTCATTATAAAAATGTGTTTGTGATTTTCAAAACATAAATGAATGGAAAAGTCATAAGGACACTTATTGAATCAATAATCTCCCACTTTTTTGGAAATTACAAAACAAATTTCAAAAAATAATATAATGACTAAATATTTCATTTTGAACTTAATAGAATAACTTATCTACCTTTGTTTATAACCCATGATGAATACTACTAACTCCCCCCTTAAGTTTTGAAATCCCTAAGGATCGTATTCCTATATTTCTTAGGAAACTTACTCTTTCTTAGTTAAGAATTTCTTATTTAAGTAATCTCTCCCTTGGATAGGGTATTCTCTTCTTTTAACTTAATATTATTTTTTATTATTATTTTCTCCCCCATTTTTATTTTCAAAAATGAATTGAGGGAAAGAAATAAAAATTTCTCTGAAAGGTTTGTAATATACAAATAAAAACAATGGAACGATAAAAAAATTCATCATGATGAAAAAATTTGTTATAAATATAAAATTCAACAAAAGACCAAATTTCAAAAATCATTCATCATTCTTCTTCTCTATCATCATTTTCTTGAGAATGGATATAAGCTTCTTTATCTCCATATAATCATCTTGGTACTTCTTGAGTAAGTCATATTGATTGTGGTTCTTCTTTTAAAGGGTATTAATCCTCTCTTCTTGTGCCTTGATCACATCTTCTGGGATATTAAATTTATATTCAAACTATTCTCTAGTTTCACTTTCCCTCTTCAGGATAAGAGAAAAAATGAGGTTTCCATAAAAATCTTTATCCCCTTAGACCCGAGAAGCTTTCTCTTGGTTTATCTTTTCTGAAAAATACATGATCTTTTCATAGGATATGTTAAAATCATCTTTAACTAAATCCATTTAATCATCAACTATTTTAAGGCCATCAATAACTAACTTCGACCATCATTTTATCTTCATGCAGGAAATTTTGTGGGCTTCATAATTTAGCATGAATGTTTTGAAGTCAACTTCTAGCATGATGATATTATCCAACAAAATATTTATAGAATCCATTTTTAGATTATTTGACATTTGAATCATCTAGCACCAGGATTCAATTTTCTAGAGAAATTGAATTGAATCTACATGATTTTTCAAAGACTATTCAACAATATCATGACCTAGAGAAGATGAAGACTCCAAGATAGATTATTTTATGTGCAAACCAAATTAATTTTATTCATCATCATTCCTCTTATATGTTTCAATAACATCATTATTTCATTTTACAACAACATCCTTCTTAGGAGTTTCAACGATAATATCCTTTCCACTCTATTCCTTATAAATTTTCTTCTTAAGATTTTGAGTCTCATGCTATACTTTAAAACATTGATAATTCTATCATCATCATCAATTTTTTTATGAGAATTTTTATCATAATTTTCATTTCCAAAACGTTTTTTCATAAACTTCTTAAACAACACCATCATCACTTCTTTCATCATACTGGGAAATATCATATTTCTGAATAGATTGTTCTTATGAAATAATTTTAGTTGATTCAGGTTGGGATGTTCTCATAGATAACTTTTCATAAGGTATCTCTTTCTAATTATATTATTCCTCCATTCTTATCACATCTTCACATTCATCCTCCCCATCATCTTCTTCTCTATAAGATTCTTCTTCTTCAATTAGTTCCATAATTGAAATATCATTCATTCTCTTATCTGTAACCAGAGTTTTTCATTGTACTGGTTCTTTCATGAAAGACTCTAGAACCTAAACTTATTCATATGCCTTCTCAGTGTATCTTAGAAATGTTTAAACAATTTTGGATATATAAATCTTCTTCGTCCTCTTATTTTCTTAAGATTGTACCTCTAGCTCTTCAGCTGCTTATATTTTTAATGCTTTGGCCTCAGTAGGGTCTAATCCAAAAACTACATCACCTTGATTCTTCTTCATTGTCTTCTTCTTATTCTTCTTCTTATCTCTTCATTTTTCCATGAATTAATAATAAAAATTTGTTTTTTTCTTAGGATTTGGTGGTGTATACACCAGTTTTGGCGGTGGTTCTTCTTCTTGAGATTCTGTCCCTTTACCTTCTTTTTCATGGGGTTTTGATTGGAGAATTATCTGAGTTCTCCTTTCTTGTTAGAGGCTTGTTTATCTCTATTATAATGTTCATAGAATACTCCTGACTTAATACTAAAACTGATATTCATTCTTCTCAAAGTATCAACACATAGAAACATAATATTTAATACTTGGTCCTTTTATCCTCCTAGTATTTTGAATGAGTCCAAACACAAAACAATGATCTTGGACAAGATCATAGGATAAATTATGATATGAGACTTGATTATGCCACTCTTTATATTTCTGATGGTGGGAATAAAATACTTGATAAGGTTTAACATCCTTACATTCACCAAAAAATCCAACATGAAGATATCTCATATCTTAAGAAAAACCTTCTCTCCCTTCATTGGAATTAGAAATCCTTACATTGAGAGGGAAAAATATTTGGTTTGTTGAGAGATAAGATATCTTCAGTGTCTTCACTCCTTTAATCCCAAGGCATTAAATACCCTTAATCTTCTCAGATGATCCATCCTTGTCTGGTAATCTATGAGAGAGAAAAGTTTCCTCTCCTTCATAAGGGATATCCTAGATTCTTTCTTCATTCTTAAAGGATAAATAATAAGAATTTCCATAACTCTTGAATGAATGAATCTATCTTCCACCTTGTTTACAAAAATCAACTATATGATAAAATTATATTAAAAAATATGTATGCACCAGATCTTGAATCTTTTCTTTGGCCACACATAGACATTACAAACTATTATTATTTTACATTTTTGAAATTAGAGAATAATACTTCACAAAGAAATTTGGGTTCACAAAAGTTTCCCTAAAATTTTTCCAATCCTTGAGTACCTTGTTGGACACCATCAGAGTCTGAGAGGGGATATTAAAAGACATTCACAGTTGAAGAAAATAGAAAAACAAAATGAATGATTCAAAGAGGGAAGAGATTCGGTGTAAAAAATATGTCAAAACTGATGTGGGACTTGAATAGTGGGGTCCATTATATAGACTTTGTAGAGACACTTCATATTCTTAGATTAATCTAACAGTTGAGATTAAACCAATCAGATCTGACAATTCATATAAATTCTATAGATGGATTTGTAGATTCCGATCATTTGAGGTTTTAAGGGAAAATTAGATTTAATTAAAGTGAATCCGATAAGGTTTTCTTAAAATAATATAGAAACACAAAAAAGAAAAAAATCAATTATGATGATTTAATTAAGAAAACATACCTTTCGTATTGCTCAAAAAGAATTTTCAATTTTGGTAAGGATTTTATTAAAGAACCAATGATATAGAATGTTTTATTAGGTAAAGAAAACTTTTTAGGTTCTGAAAAATAAATTTAGGTTCTGCAAAAAAATTGAAAAGGAAATATAAAAGAATAAACATATGTTTCCCCCCTATGAAAAGGAGTAACTTAATTTTAGGAGATTGTATCCACAAAAATTTATTATAGATAATTACTTAACAATTATCATTACTATATTTTTTTAGTGTATTCAAATCTATCATAGGGTAAATATTTTGAAAAAATATCATCACGTTGATCTTAATTTCTGATAAATTGAATAATTATATCTTCTTTAAGTGTGTGATCCCTAAAAAATTGATTATTTATGTCTATGTTCTTTCAAGGCAGTGATGTACATGATTTTTACTAAGGGTAGTTCCACTAGTATTATCACACATTATCTGTGTTTTGAAAAAACTCATGCCATATTCTGTGAGTCTCTGTTGTATCCACAACACTTGATCACAATAACTTCCAACTGCTACATATTCAGCTTCATCAGAGGAAAGTGTTACTGAGTGTTTCTTCTTACATGACCAAGAAACTAATGAATATACTAATAAATTACATGTTTTGGATATAATTTTCATATCCATCCTACATCCATCAAAGTCAGCATCTGAAAAAAAAATTAAAAAAAATCACTTCTAGAATTATAGAATAGTCTGAAATCCATGGTTCCCTTAAAATAGCGAAAAATTCTTTTAACTACTTTTAAATGAGATTAATTTGGATTAGATTGGTATCTTTCACATAACAATACTAAAAATATTAATTTCTGATGACTAGATATTAAGTATAATAGTCTTCCTGTCATACCTCTAAAATATGTTTGATCTACTGGTTTCCCAGCTTCATCAAGATCAATAGTGATTGAGGTACTGATTGGAGAACATATCCTTTTAGTGTTATCATATACATACTTCTCAATAAGATTTTAATATACTTATGTTGAGATATATAAGTTCCTTCAGGTTTTTGAGAAATTTTAAAACCAAGAAAAAATGTTAAATCAACCATCATACTCATTTCAAAATCATATTTCATAATATTCAAAAATTAATTAGTTTAGGATCGCTGAGTTGATCCAAATATAATTTCATAAACATAAAGTTGAACAATAAAAAAATTTCTTATGTTTATTTAAAAAAGGGTCAGATTAGAAGTTCCCTTAATATAATTGTTTTGTAAAAAAATTATGTAATTCTATAAAGCCAGGCTCTAGGGACTTGTTTAATTCCATATAAATATTTTTTAATTTTGTAAACATGTTCGTTATATTTGTGACTTCAAAACTATGAGGTTGTTCAACATAAAATTACCCCCTAACACATCTGCTATAGAAAGAACACATGGTGCCCATTTGAAGAAGTTTGAATATGAAAAATATTACAAAGTCTAGAACAATACGAATATATTAATGTCTAGATAATGGAGTGTAGGTTTCTCCATACTCTATTCATTCTTGTTGATTATAGCCTTTATCAAGTAATATTGCTTTATTTTTTAAATTGATTCCATTTTCATCAAATTTATTTCTAAAGACCCATTTCACTCTAATTACAAAAGTTTCTTTAGGCATTTCAACCAGGGTCTGGACATTTTTCCTTTCGAGTTCATTTAGTCCGTCTTGCACTACTTTAATCCAATCATCATCACTTAAAGATTCATCATTACTTTTAATTTCTAATTGGGAATTAAATTTTAGATGTTCTAATTGATTTATTAAATAACTTATAGTCCTTACAGGTTTATTTACATTCCCAATGATAATATCACTATGATTACTGTTAAGAAACAACAAATGTGGGTTTTCTAAAACCTGTTCATCAACATAAGTTAAAAAAATCTTTTGGGTAATTACTTCATAAACATTTTCTTTATGTATTTTACTTATTATAAGATTATTACATCAATGTTTGATAGTTAGTTTTTGAAAACACATCTGAAGATGTTGGTTTGGGTTGTTTACAAACAAAAGGATTAGTTTCATTAATCTTAACATGTACTCTTTACTCAACAGTACAAGAATTTTTTTTAAACACTCTATAAGCCATAGAAGTTCTTTAATAGCCTAAAAAATTTCCTTCATCGGATTTGGGTGTGAATTTAAGTAAGTTATCTTTAGTATTCAAGATGAATAATTTTCATCCAAAAACATTAAAGTAAGAAACATTAGGTTTTCGACCATTCCATAACTCATAAGGTGTTTTATGAATAAAATGTATCATTAAAACACAGTTTATAGTAAAAATGTAGTACTTACAACTATAACCCAAAAGTGTTTATCAATAGAGTATTCTCTCCACATGGTTCTAGTTATCTCTTGAATAATACGGTTTCTTCTTTCAATAAAACCATTGGTGTGAGGAGTTCTTGAAGCTGATAAGTCATGAGTAATTCATTTCTTACTACCAAAAGTTTCAAAATATGAATTTTCAAATTCTCCCCCATGATCACTATAAATATTTATCAACAGAAGGTTTTCCTCATTTTTATCTTTGGCTCAAAAATATTTAAAATAAGAAAAGGCTTGTGATTTCTTTTCTAGAAAATAGACCCATGTAAATCTAGTGTAATAATCCACTAAAACAAATACATAGTATTATCCTCCAACACGTCCAGTTTTTGTTGGACCGAAAAGATCCATAAGGACTAGATATAATGCATGAGAAGTTGAGACTACATTAATTGATTTAAATCTTGATTTAGGATTCATTCCATATTGACAGGGATCACAATCTTTTGAAGAATAAAATATAAGCTCTAGTGGATCCTTAACATGTCTTCTCTTTGAGAGTATTTATAAGTTCCTAAGACTATATTGTCTTAGTCTTTTATTCCATAACCTTGATTGATCTTTCATTTCACAAAGTCAAGGTAAGTCCTGGCTCCTAAAGTCTTTTAAGTTATTTTATAAACATTCTTATGCCTATGGGAAGAGAGAGTAAACTCTTCCATAGAATTGTGTACTATGAATTTATCATTCTAAAAATTCACAAGTTATCCTTAATCACATAATTTAATTATGATTATAAGGTTGTTATTAAGATCTTTGAAAAATAAAACATTTTAAATTAAAGCATTTCCAATAAGAAAAAATGTTACCTATACCAACAATTTCTCCTTAAGCATTATCTTTGAAAGTTAATTTTTCTCCTTTCAACTTGATAATATTTTCAAAGGCGTTTTTGTTACCATTCATCTTCCAAGAACATCCAATTTCCATGTAATATTTATTGTTGTGGAAACGTTTTTGTTTTCATAAAAATAAAATAGTTAAATGTTTGGATTTCAAACTTTCTTGTATATGAAATTGTTTGAAAATTAAAATCTTAGGTATCCACATTTGATTAGAAAAATTGGATTTATGAAAACCTAAGGATTTTGTATTATTCAAAGAGTAATTTTTCTCCCAATTTACACAACGTTGATGCCTAGTGAAAAAAGGATCACTTCGAGGAACAAAAGATTTGTGACTAAAAATTGTTTTAGAAATTGAATAACAAAATACAGAATTATTTCTAAGAGGATAAAGTTATGAATACATTTTTTCAATACCATTGGTTCCATGGGTAAAGTTTTACAAGAGTTTTATTACTGAAAATATTTCAGATTTTATTCTGATGACTAAATTATTACCCTCATAGTCATTAGTCCTAGAATTTTGAGTTATTCTCAAAATCATTTTTCTTTGAAATCAATTTTTAAAGATCCTTAGAAAGTTTTCCCTTCTCAGAATTAACTTTCTTATGGTTTTTAGAATCATTTGAAAAATCATGGATTTTCTGATCAAAGACTTTTGAAAGATCTGATAATTCTTTGGTTAACATAGATATTATAGAATTTTCCTTATCAAGTTTCTTATTGATCTTACTATTTTGATTCTCATGTAACAAGGAAAACCTAGATACATCTTCAAAAGCAGGTAAATAATTATTTTATGATGAGGAAATTCTTCATCAAATGATTAATAAATATCTTGATCAGGATAGTTAGCACTTACATAAATATTGGTTAAAGATTCATCAATGTGTACCTTATCAATGAGACATTTATTTTTAATTGGAATTATATCTATAAGACTAATATTCTTCTATCCATAAGATTCACTATAAAAAGAATAATCAGAAGAGTCATCATCATTAGAACTCTAGGTGTCATTATCTTTCAATACATTCTTAGACTTAGACTTGAAGTACTTCTTCTTGTTTATTTCTGAATGCATATCCTTCCTTTCTTTACTTTTTAGCATAGGACAATATGGTCTGACATGACCTACCCTCATGTATTCATAACAAGTTACTCTTGAATATTTCTTATCGTTTCTGTCTTTATTCTTGTATCTATTCTGTAAATCATTCTCTCCCACAATATCTTTCATTCTTTGTGAATGATTGGAAATTTCATTCTCAAAATGATCATTGTTACTTGAATCAGATATAATTGTTGCTTTCTTGTCTTTTTATCTAGTAACTCTTTCAAGAGTCTTTGATTTCATATGATTTGATGTAGTAGGGAAAACAACACTTCCATTGCCATTTTTTTTCTTATTGAACATTGATCTATCTTCCTTATAGTTTTATGCTATAGAAGAGTCTAGAATAACTCATCAAGAGTGATATTTGAAAATTTATGATTCTCTTCAATAATTATTATTTAATATTCCCAATCATTGGGCATAATATTTATTATTTTATCCACAAGAACTTCATCATAAAGTCCTTTCTCTCCCATATATTTTAGGCTATTGAACATAGTCATAAATCTCTGTTGAACTTTGTAAATAGGTTCTCTATAAGGAAACATAAAACCATGACATTCACCTCCAATCATAGATTATCTTGTTTCAATGTCCTTATATGTGAAAAAATGGATAACGTCTAATTTCATCTAAATGCAATTGGTAGATTCCAAATATCAAATCTGACAATAAATTTTCATGGTCATAGAACACAATAAAGTATTGTGTATAAAACCTCTCTATGTGTCAAATTTAATAGACTAATCATTTCATCCAACTCACACTATAAGGGTAAAATTTATGGAATTTCAAAACTTATTCCTATATAATTGAATTACTAAATGATGGTAGAATAATAATCATATAATTATATGCACATTTCAATAAAAAAATTCATCGATGTCTGTATATAATATAATTATAGTATCATATATAAAATTTATATACACGTCAAGGTTCATAGTCTATATTCATGTTATCAGGTTAACTTATTATAATTTCAGTATTTTAATTAAAATTACTACTTGATGAATTTAAATGGTACATGTTCTATATAAAATATTAATTTATTCCCATAAATTTTAGTAGAACAAACCTTATATTGAAGACGGATCGACACTTCCTGGTTGCACGAAAATAAGGGGTACACATGCAGCAAAAAAAATCTTCAAGGGGAAATAAACTAAGGATTGAATTTCAATTGAAAAACTCTTCTCGGAGGAAGACCTATAGGCATCCATTTACATGGAAAAAAAGAAGGAATATAAAGGGAGGAAGGTATCTCAGCCTTTTGAAAATCTAAACAGAGTAGTGTTTTTGATGCAGTTTAGATTTTCTATTAAAGGTGGATCTAGTCAACATTATGTGTTTTGTCCAAGTAAAGCCACCCAAACACTTAAGAAACTTGAGGTAGGAGTTATGGGATTTGAATAATATTTAATACATTAGAAATTGTCTTTGAATTTGTTTTACATTAGAGATAACATCAAAAGGGTGAAGTTGTAGGAATATGGAAATAGTGTTCACATCTATCTCACTGATGACACTATTCACATCTATCACATTGATGACATTGTTCATATCTATCTCACTGATGAAATTGTTCACATATGTCTCACTGATGGAATTGTTCACATCTATCTCACTGATGACATTGTTCAAATATATCTTATAGATGGCACTGTTCAGATCTGTCTCACTGATGACACTATTCACATCTACCCCACGGAGGACACTATTCACATCTGTCATATCAATGAAACTATTCACATCTATCTCACTAATAAAACGATGTACATCTATCTTATTGATGAGACTGTTCACATCTGCCTCACCGATGACATTTTTTACATCTATCTCACTGATAACTTTATTCACATCTCTCTCACCGATGACACTATTCATATATGTCTCACCATTTTGGAAACACTATTTGTAGAACTATAAATTTTTTAATGTGTTAGAAATAAGTCACTTTGACATCCTAGAACACCTCAAACACTTGATTTACACACTGTTCTCAATGATTGCATTTTCCACATCTATCTCATCCTTGAGAATCCAAACCCAACCTTTTGAGGAAATAGAAAAATGGGTCTGAACAACCATCCTTTGAAATACCTATCAAATCTACTGCCACTATAAGAGCTAAATTACTTCAAAAAAGAACATGGGAAACAACATGAAAACCAAAACCATCTCCTAAACACTTTCCAAGGGGAGATACCTCTCAAAAGAGAGTAATACACAATAAGAAACAAGATAAATCCATCTCATAAACCTAAATGGTCCACAACCACCGAAAGAAAAAATGTTATAAGGGATGATCTAAACATCAAACACCTCAGGGTACAGATCACATATATGTGACTCATATTCCCGAGTACTCTCCTCAACGCCATTATGATTCCACAATAAATAACCAAGGGGACATCACACCCGTGCAACACATTTTCCTTGTGGTCCTAGATCTCTACAGACTACTCCTTGAAGGTCACATCATATTCAATGCCAATATCACCCCAATCTATGATATGAGAGTCTCCTTGAAGATAATGATATAGTTACGACATGTGAAAAAAATTATGTATTTGGATCATCTTCAGGGGAAGTGCTACCTGATACGTTATGACTCCAACATGAGACAACACCTCGAAAGGCCCAACAAACTAGGGAGAAACCTTACTCCCACGACCAAACCATTACTTCTCTCAATGAGAAGTAACATTTCGACACATGTGACCCCAATTCCAAACTCTCAATCTCTCCTCTTATGATCTAAATAGGTTTTAGGATGATCATACGCTACCTTTATCCTCTCATGAATCACATTAGCCATATCTATCGTGTTCATTGCCTGTCATGTCCCAAGAATTGCTGACTACCCGACCCCATTAAATTAAAATGGAGAACGTAAAGGTCATCCATACTTTGCTTCAAATGTATATATACCAATGTTGGAGTGAAAATTATTTTTGTAAGCAAACTCTACTATGGGTAGGTGCCTCATCCACAAACCTCCAAAATCATGGACACAAGTGTGCTACATGTATTCAAGAATCAGGATGGTATACTCTCTCTAATATTCCATATGCAGATGAAAATTAGTGTTAATACATTGCAGATAACCAAATTCATGTTGGAGACCTATCCACATCATAATGTTAAAATGAAGGTCTTAATCAGAAATGATCATCCTTCGGACTCTGTGGAGTCTCACTACCTCCTCCAGATAATGCCTTGAAAAAACCTCCACTGTGATCAACTCATTGTTTTCTATAAAATGAGATGATTTCATCAAATTATACACTACCACCCATATAGTGTCATAGCCTCCCTAAGTTTGAGGTAAACCTGTAACAATGTCCATCCCACTTTTACTGAGGGACATCTAATGGCTGGAGGAAACCACTGGGAACATGGTGCTCAACCTTCACCTTCTAGCATACCAAACATTGACACACAAACTCTGAAACTACATGATTCAACACAGGCCATCAAAATTGAACTATCAAAGCTCAGTAAATATTTTTTACACTATGATGTACAACTAAGGGTGAAATATGGAACTCTCTAATAACCATCTCACACATATCCAAAGGAATTAAAAATTCTTTCGTGAAACAACACCTAGTGTTTTTCATCTGCATACCAACCATTAGGGGCCTCACCAGAAAGAAATCGGTTTCTCCTGACCTCCACCTCAAGATCCCCCAACTGAGACTCTTCTACCAGCTCCACCAGAGATGAATTCACCATTATCTATAAAAGAAAAAATATACCCCAACTTCTCCCATATCTAGATGTAATGCTGAAAGTTCTTCTGTCACTCTCTAAGAATCACTTAATTATTGTACCACATCACTATGTGACTTCGTGCTCAGTGCGTCGGCCATATAATTCCCCTTCATAGGCATATATGAAATTTTGATGTCGTAATCCTATAAGAATTACATCCACAAACACTATCTAAAGATCATGTCATGCTGTAGAAAATATGCCTTAGGATCTTATGATCAATGAAGACCACAAAATGATCATCGATGAGGTAGTGTTTCAAAAACATTAGGGAAAACACATACTCCACGAAATCATGATTGTGGGTGGCATAGTTACACTCATGGAGACATAACTACCGAGACCCATATGAAACAACTAATCTCTACTAAATGAGAACATAACAAAAACCCAAATGAGAAGCATCACAAAAAAACTTAAAACTGAACTCCTTCCACTGAATGAAAATGAATCAGAGCATTATCCAACTTCTATTTAAGATACTCGATAGGTGCTTAAAACTGATCCATACACAAAAACATTTGATCCCTTCTCGTCAACACTTTTACTATAGTTTCAACCTGAGAGAAATTGGCTATGAACCTCCTATAATATTCTATAATACCACATAAACTTCCCACCTCTTCCTCTATCATGGGGGATTCCTAAGACACAACTACTTCTACTATCGATGGATCCACAACCACTCCCTACTGGGATACAACATTCCCCATGAAACAGATGTCTTGAACCCAAATATCACAATTTGACAACTTCCTAAATAGCTTATAATGGAGAATAACTCCAAAAATAGAACGCAAATTCTCTATATGATCCACCTTAGGTGTGGGGTATATAGGCATTTCAACGATGAAAACCACCATGAACTTATCCAAGAACTCACGAAACACAACATTCATCAACACCATAAACACATATGGATCATTCATCACACTGAAAAACATCACAACAAACTTGTAATGCCCATGCGGAAAATGGATAGCATTCTTTGGGAGATCATCATCCTTCAAACGCATCTGATGATATCCTCCCCATAAATTGATCTTCAAGAAACAACTTTCACCCTTTAGTTGATCGAAAAAATCATCAATCCACAAATGAGGATAGTGGTTCCTCACTGTCACTTTGTTCAAACAATGATAATCCACACAAAACTACAAAATTTCATCAACATTCTTTACAAAAAAACGAGTGCACCCCATAGTTACACACTCATCTGAAAAAAACCACACTATAACATGACATTGAGCTATATACATATCTCATGAAACTTAGAAGGCACCATCCTATATAGATACATCAAGATATGAGAGATTCTTAGATATAGCTCAATCCTAAACTGGATCTATCATCAAGTGGGTAATGCTACAGCCTATCCTGGGAATACATCATGGCACACTTCCATGACCCTAGGATACACTATATTTTTAACCTTTGATGAACTCAGCATCATCTCAGCCATCAAGGATGAAAAGGAAAGAACATGCCTCTTACCCATTCCAATGTCTCACTCACCAAAAAACACTACTAGATCCCCATCTATATTAAATAACAAAACCTGCCTCCTGATTAAATCTAGAATAGCTTGTACTGAATACAAATAATCCATGCCAATGATGACATCATGTTTCCCTCGGAATCTGGGGATGACCGCCTTGATGGGAGGTTCAAACATTCTGATCGTTTTCTAACGGGTTTCTTCGTAGAACCGGAAACATCCAATGATTCCACGTCCATTCGGACCTACTTTCCAAAGGTAGGTGCTCATTAGTTTGTGGATTGATGAGGCTTAGGAATTTTCATTGGCCGAGAGGATGGGAGGTCGGACTCATCACACCTTTTTTAGGGGAATTATTTTCTACTCCGGGACTCTCTTTGTAGATTTAAGTTATGTTCGTGAATCCTTATTACATTACCAAGTATAAAATGATCTTTCCTTCAAATCTGAAAATCAATGATTAAATATGTAGGAAATTTAGAGAATCTTTTGTATGTATTCTAGGTTCTTCATCGATAGAGAATCATCTGTATTTATTAGAGATTCTTGGTCAATGGTACCCTTCGACGCATTTATACAGAATTTTCTTGGTCATTATGATGACCATGCTGGTTTTAAAGCCACTCAGTGGGGCACTTGAAGTTTATTGTCATTCAGAAGGACATGGATTATTTTAGATTTGGGATCGAACCCGTAGACGGGCTACCTATGTATCCTTTGTTTAGAAAAGGAATCATAACCCACGTAGTTTGAGTAAGGGAGTATGATGTTTATGATTGATGGCTCAAAGAAGGATGTCACAATTACATTTACACTCTAAGCTTACGTGAGTCATGCTCGGTGTAAGAAAAAAGAGGTATTGGTAAAATTTAGACAATTTTGCCATGAAAGATGAAATCATAAGAAATAATTTGGGGCTTATGTATGTATGACTGCCCAGATAAATGAAGGTTTAGGATTTACTTTAGAGAAAAAATCCAGGAACATGGTCCATAAAGGTATATGTGCTTCATGGAGATTTTGAATACTCTAACTTGGGGCTTACTCCTGAAAAGGAGGCCCAAATTAGGAGAAGACTTATTATTGGGTTTTACTCCTGAAAAGGAATCCCAGATCAAAGGTAAATTAGGACTGGTTAAGAGGATTATGACTGGGGCTTATTCCTGAAAAGGAGGCCTAGGTTTGAGACTGGGGCTTACTCCTGAAAAGGAGGCCCAGGTTAGGGATTATGGTTTGGGGCTTACTCTTAAGGAGGATGCCCAGATTTGGGAATTTTAAGAATTAGGGCTTACTCCTATGGAAGATGCCCATGCATGATACTAGGGCTTACTCCTGAAAACGGAAGCCCAGGTTAGGGGATCTGGGGCTTACTCCTAAGAGGATGCCCAAATATTAAGGGACTTGGGGCTTACTCCTAAAGAGGATGCCCATATTAGAGGACTTATGACTGGGGATTATTCCTGAAAAGGAGACCCAGTTTAAGGATTCTATCATCTTAAAGGATGAGGTTGAATGAATGAAATCTCAATCTTTAGTGACATAAAGATGTGTAAATCACTAGGTTTTGAGAGATATTCCACAAACTTCCTTTCAGATAAGGAATTAAAATCAAGAAATCATGCCATAAAATGGCTTTGAAGAGTGTCTTGAAGACTGAATCTTGAATAGGAAAGGTGTAATGGCTTAAGAGGGGTGAAATAGGCAAGAAAATCACCAAAAAAGTTAGGGGCGCGCAAGTCCTGGTAGGCGCGCAGGTATTGCGTGGGCGCGCAAGTCCTAGTCACACAGGTCCTGGTCGCGCAGGTTTGCATGCGCGACACATGGTGTACTTGCGCGACGGTTAACCAGCAGGGTAATACTTTAGTGAATCTTCATTAAAGCCTTTATAATCCTCTTGAGGTTTTTTCAGAAGAAGGGCGTGCAAGATCTAATGAAGGAGTAAGGCGGCGCGCAAGGGTGGCCCTTTTCCCTTAAGGGCTGGCCACTCGGGCGCGCAAGTGTTGATGAGTTTCAATACTTAAGACTTCCTCCCCCTCTTTAGATTTTCCGTTCTAGGTATGAAATTACCTTAGAAGTGTTCCGGAAGATTTGAGAAGAGACTAGGGTGTCGGGAGCTCAAATATGGGTTTCTGGAAAAACAAATCCTCCCGAATGGGGGGCCCACAGAGTCTATTTATAGGCAGGAGAAGACCCCGAGCGGTTACCGGGTGGTTATCACTTGGGTCGTGCAAGTCACTTGTGCGACCATAATGCGTCGCGCAAGTGGAATTGCACGATAGTGATAGAAGTTGCACGCCATATGTGCTTTTGATCCCTTGTTCATGCCTTTGTCGATTTGTTTTATATTTTTCTTCAAAGGTTGAATCACTTTTAGCTCAGATATTCCCCTTTTCCGATCTTTAGATTCTGTGACCAAAGGATCATCAACAAAAGTCCCCCCTCAGAGTTGGATCTGAAATAAATGAGAATTTGACTCTGAGGAAATCGAAGACATCCAAAGAAAAGGTGGTGTGCAAGCCTTGATGGCGTAGAGGGCGGCGCGCAAGTGCGCATCGCGTAGGTCTTGGGCGCACTAGGTGTAGGTGCGCAGGGTCCCGGCCACATCTATAAATAGAGGGCCTCACTTCCGTACAAGCATCCGGATTTCGGGACTTCATACCTTTGAGCTCTCGCCACGCAGGTCACCTTAGCCACGCAGGTTTCTCTGTTTTCCGGTGTTTTCCTTGATGTCGCGCTATTGTATAGGTATTTGTACTTTCGCGGATTATACTTTCGCATCAAAAACTAGCGCGGCACATGAACACTTGTGCGTCATGTTTAGACTTTCGCGCCTTAATTCCTTAGCCATTTTTTCGAATTTTTTCAAAAAATTATGAAAAATAAACCAATTTAAGAGTTTAATTTATTCAATTTTTTTGTGCAGATTCAGTGGCTCTTAAGGGAATTAAAACAACTGATGAACTGGCTAGCAAGAAGATTGATGACATGATGAAAATCATTGGCCATGATTATTATGATATCTGTGACAGTACTCTCCCATATTTGGTTAAGTAATTGAATAAATATCATCTTAGTTTCCCACAGATCATCTACCTGCCTCTATATGGTCATGGTCATCTGCAAGGAGTCAATGTTCCAGATGCAAAGAACTATACGCCTGAAATGTAGCTGCACTGCTACTCCTCTATTTTAGTTATTCTATGCATTAAGAGCAACAACAATGGTGTGAACTTTCAAATTCTTCCTCTATGTCATTTTCTTTCAGATATGAAAATAGCAAACCCATGGGCTGAAATGTTTTCCGCTATTAGTTGGTGGAGAGAAGACAAACATGGCATTAGAGCAATATCTGAAAAGAGTACTCTCTCAAAATGGCTCTTTACTTCCAATGCTCCATTCTCAAATCCATGTATCCATCTTCCAAGTCTCTTGGACAGAAACAGAGTCACTGTTTGATCAGTAGAAAATTTTCTCAAACCGCACTGAAGAACATCCTTTTACAACTCTTCCAAGAAGATTTAGTATTACTGCATCTCTTATTATATCTAGTTGAATGAATGAATTCCAAGTGATTTCTGATGAAGCTCGGGGTGCCGTAAATCAAATGAAGAGTTATGTTGAAAGCCTCTTGTAATTCTTGAAAAAGAGAAGAGACTCCAGTTTGTGGATGTCCTTCTAACTCTTTTGCATCAATGAAAAACACTTTCACCTTCACTCATTTGTACCTGAATTCTCTTTTTCTACATTATTTAGATTTTACCTAAGCCAATGGGCCTAGTAAGCATAGTTTTATTTTTACTAGGATTAATGTAAATAACCCTACAAACTTCAAACCTTTTAATTGCTCAATGTTACCAAAATCATACAAAAAATGTATGTTTAGTGAGCTGGGAACTTGAATTTTATTCAAAGTTCCCCTATATTTTGTGGGTAGTTTAAAGTCATGCATGTCGGACATACAAAGGAAAATGTTTAAGGTCGAAATAGCTTTGACCAAAATGGATTAGAATTGACCAAATTCCATGAAAATTCATCTGAAAACATATTACCATACTAAAGTATGAGGGAAAATATGTAAGCTATGACTTAAGAATATTTGAATCTGAGGAATTATATGAAAAAAGAGCTAAAATTCATTAGAAGAAGTAGTTTCCAAGAATGAAGTTACCATTATTTAACAAACCCGTTAGGGGGTTGAATTATGCAGGGCCACCTAAGGGAATTGGCTACATAGTTAAATAAAATAGTATCTTTTGGCTAACAAGTCTGTTATGTAGACTGTTTATGCAAGGCCACATATGGGCACGTGCTGCATATTCAGGCAAAAGAACTCTCAGAAATTTACTTTCCTAGTGCTAAAAGCCAGTGAAAGTTTATGGAGATTAAAATCTT
Organism: Viscum album; assembly: GCA_963277665.1. Taxonomy (NCBI): domain Eukaryota; kingdom Viridiplantae; phylum Streptophyta; class Magnoliopsida; order Santalales; family Viscaceae; genus Viscum; species Viscum album. The sequence continues at coordinate 678,073,951 of OY728139.1, read as the reverse complement.
CCAAATTATAGAGTTTTCTGTATGGAAAGAGGTACTTGAATATGCAGAAAATATTTCCAAACAAAATTATCGAAGAACTGGATGAATATCACTCCTACGAAGGTCTGACCCAAATGTAGGGAAGGAGAACATAAACCATATACCTGAATACTTTCAGATCATGAAAAAGGATATGGGAAAAATATGTTAAGGATGGCTATTTTTGCGGATCCCAACATACTATCATTTAAGACAAATAAGGACAAAAGAGGCATTCTTCCCAAGAATGAAGTTACCACTATCTGACAAACCCGTTAGAGGGTTGAATTATGTAGGGCCACCTAAGGGAATTGGCTGTATATTCAAATAATAGTATCTTTTGGCTAACAAGTCTGTTATGTAAATTGTTTATGCAAGGCCGCCTATGGGCACGTGCTGCATAGTCAGACAAAAGAACTCTCAGAAGTTTGACATTTTTGTGACTAGAAGTCATGAAAAAAGGGGTTATGAGGATCTGAAAATATTTAAGGTTAGGATTATGACACATAAATATGGGTATTGTTCAATGTGTATAGAGATACATAGATCAATGCTAACCATAATCATGTTGTGCCTGGGTCCTAAATTGAAATGTTGGACTTCACTACGTATCCCATAAGGATGAGAATCAAGCCATATGTAGTTCTTAAACTACAGTTTAACGTCATGTGGGAAAAAAGGATTAGAGATCTTAGTTTAGGGTCATAGATATTGGACCATTGTAAGAAATACACAGTGTGTATTTTCATGGGGACTTTTCAACCAAGGGACTGAAAGTGGAATTTGGGGTTAGGCCCAAAGACTTGGGGCTGGATTAGAGGGACACTCGAACGTTTCTACGTATCCCATAAGGATGGGAATCAAGCCCATGTATTTCTAGAAATACCCTCTGTACAAATTTGGTTCGTACATATGAAGGGTGAAAGGTGACTTTAGTACAATGATGGTTTATCCCAAGATAAAAGGTTTGGGTGTTGCCATGTATGCACGTAGTCTTTGAAATGAAACATGATTGAAAAATCAATGTAAATAATGGTTCCCTCTCAGGTGAGGGTATCAAAGAATATTGTAGTTTATTTTCATACTGGACAAAAGTGTTGTATAGTTTAACGTCGTATAACAAGGACAAATGTGAACCAATGTAAAGATATTGATTCTAGGGGCGGTTTCACGAATCAACATCGTATGAGATGGAGGTGAACCAATGTGAAGAGATTGGTTTTGGGCTTGAACCTTGGGAGGTTGCCTACATACCCAGCCTAGAAGGCAAGGATCAAAGTCCGTTTAGTTTAATTAAAGATTGAATTAATGATCAAGTTTTTCTTAGGGACAATGACCTAAAAAAATGTTTTTGGGACTTACACAAGGTTAGCGGCCCAGAGAGAGTGTTATGGTTGAGGATTGCTCTAAGCTCGCGTGAGTCATACTCGGTGTGAGAAACAAGAGGTAACAACAACCTTAACGATGCATAGTTTAATGTCATGTAGGACATATAAAGGGACTATGCAGTTTAAAGTCTTGTAGTTAGGACTATTGGTTCTTCACAGTTTAGTGTCATATAGCAGGGAAAAAATACAGTTTAATGTCATGTAGGATGTATCACAAACTTTCTGTACTGTTTAGCGTCATGTAGTTAGGACGATGGAGACAATAGAGTTTAACGTCATGTTGAAAGAAAAGGGGGGGGGGATTGTGCAGTTTAATGTCATGCAGTGAGGACAAAAGAGTGCACCATTTTAACGTCATGTTGGACGCATTGGGGATTTTTTCCACAGTTTAACATCATGTTGGACAAAAAGGGATGATACAGTTTAGCATCATGTTGGACGAAAGTGCGAATAGTTTAAGGTCATATGCATAGACTGTGGATGGTGCAGTTTAAGGTCATATAGGACCTTTGATGCTTATGTAGTTTAACGTCTTTCTGGACATAAGGGACTTTTATACAGTTTAGCGTCATGTATTTAGGATGTCACAATTTAACATCTTGCTGGACGTAAGGGACTTGCAAACAGTTTAGGGTCATATGCATGGACCGTTGAAGATGCAGTTTAAGGTCATATAGGACCTAGTTGCAGTTTAAGGTCATACTGGACCATTTAGGGAAATGTTTTCACAGTTTAACATCATGTGGGATGAGGTTGCAGTTTAAGGTCATACTGGACCATTGCTGTATAGTTTAACGTCATATAGCAAGGAAGAACTGGTGTTGCACAGTTTAGTGTCATGCTGTAGGGACAAAGTGGTGAATAGTTTAAGGTCATACTGGACCAAGGAGGAGTTTAAGGTCATACTGGACCATTGCTGTATAGTTTAACGTCATATAGCAAGGACGAACTGGTGCCACACAGTTTAGTGTCATGTTTCAGGGACAAAGTGGTGAATTTTCAGTTTATACAAAATACTTCTTCAAAAATCTGGCATTGGTTGGAGTAGTGATGAGTTCTCAATCCATTGATATTAATGAATAAGCTCCATTGGAGTAGACCCTATGTATTGAATAAGGTCCTTCCCATTTTGGCTCAAGATTGGGAGGTTTCTTTCCTGGTATCATTGGAGTTCTGATAACTAATACCAATTCTCCCTGAGTGAATGAACGAAGATGAACTTCTTTGATAAAAGCTCGTGCTATTCGATTCTGATATACTTCCAAGTGGTGAAAAGTGCACAGTCTTTTCTCATCGAACTGTTCCAATTCATTCAATCGCTTTTGAGATTGTTCATTTGTAGATGATTGATCCCAAATGGAAACTTTGAGTGAGGTTAGTTGAACTTCAATGGGCAAGACGGCTTCCGTTCCATATACCAATGAATATGGAGTTGACCGAGTTGCAGTGCGGGTGGTAGTCCGATAAGCCCATAAAGCATGAAAGATTTTATCAGGCCATGACCTCTTATCTTTATCCACCATCTTTTGTAGTATATTTGAAAGAGTCTCGTTAAAGGATTCTATCTGGCCGTTGGCCACTGCATGATATCGAGATGAATGGTTGGATTTGATGTTGTATTCTTGATACAACTTCCTCATCTTAGATGAATAGAAATTGGTGCCATTGTCCGTCAATATGGTATGAGGAACACCAAATCTGGTAATGATGTTAGACTTGATGAAGCTAACAATGCATTTAGAACTGACTTCCATGAGAGGTATTGCCTCTGCCCATTTGGAAAAGAAGTCAGTAGCAGTAAGAATATACTTAAACTACTTTGTCGTAGCTGAAGGGTATGGTCCCACCACATCCATTACCCATGTGGAAAATGGCCATGAGTATTTAGCTGTATGAAGAAACTTTGGAGGCTGATGAATGAAGTTGGCATGTATTTGGCATGAATGACACTTCTTTGTGAAATCGACACAATCTCGTATCATTGAAGGCCAAAAGTATCCAAGCCTTCGAACCTGATCAGATAGTCTATGTCCAGACTGGTGGGCACCACAGACTCCTCTGTGCACTTCTTTCATGAAAGCCATTGTCTCTTCACTATCAATACATCTGAAGAGAACTCCATCAAAACCACATTTTTATAGAATTTTCTCTAGGTGATCTGGGCTATCATAAAGAGTAAAATTGACCACACGTCGCCGGATTTGTTCTTTCTCGGCTCTATCAGGTGGAAGTGTTCCATTTTGAAGGTATTCCCTGATAGGTGACCTCCATCCTGTAGTATGACCATACGGCTCAGGAATGGGACTAATTTCATTAATTTCCTCTGTTCTGATTCGAACATAAGGTGAAATTGCACGACGGTGGGCAATACTGATGGTTGTCTCGTCCCAATTTAGATCTTCCAGAGTTGTGTCTATATTAGCCAGTGCATCAGCTTGAACATTTTGTGATCTTGGGACATAAGAAAATGTCGGTTCTGAAGGGAATTCCGCCATTAACTCTCTGACATAATCATACTAGGGGATTAATTCTTATTTACTGATGGCATAATCCCCATTGACTTGTTTGATTACTAGGTCTGAATCACTTTTCACCTTTAAGTGATTCACGTGTGTGTGAAGTGCTAATTCCAAACCTACGATGAGAGATTGGTATTATGCTTCATTATTGGTACCACCTTCCCATAATAGAAAGGAATAAGGTAACACTGCCTTTTCTGGAGAAATGAGTACAATTCCTAAGCCAACTTTATTGAATTTAGGATTTTCCATTTTCTTCCCTGTTGGACTTCTGGAAGAACCATCAAAATACATTTCCCATGCTTGAGGACTTTATTGAATAGAGAAGACTTCCTCATCAGGGAGTTCAATATTTGAACATGTGTCTTCCACTTAAGGGTGTTCAGCCAGGAAATCAGCCAGAGCTTGTCCCTTTATCGCCTTTTGAGACACATACTGAATGTCGAATTGCTGTAAAATAACTGCCCACCTTGCTAGATGTCCTGTAAGCATTGGACGACTAAGGATGAATTTGAGCGGGTTATTGCAAGATACCAATTAGACCTCGTGATGTTGTAGGTAATGTCTCAACTTCTGAACTGCAAAGATTAATGCCAGGCAGCACTTCTAAATACTTGAATACCGGGTTTCTGCTTCATGGATAGTTCGACTGAGATAGTAGAGGTTTTTTTCATTCCCAGCATCATTCTTTTGAACAAGAAAGGCACCCAATGGTCGCTCTAGAGCTGTCACGTAGAGGATAAGTGGTCTTCCTTCAATAGGTGGCATGAGTACCGGTGGACTCAAGAGGTATTTCTTGAGAATATCGAATGCTTCTTGACATTCTTCAGTCCACTGGTAGGTGACTCCCTTCTTCATCAATTTGGTAAAGCGTAAACTTTTGCCTACCAAATTGGTGATGAAACGCTGAATATAGGCTATGTGTCCTTTAATTCCTCTTAATTCTTTCAAATTTTGAGGAGGTGACATACCAAGGATTGACTTGGTATTATCAGGATCGACTTCAATACCACGATGGCGTACAACAAAGACGAGAAATTTTCCTGAGGTTACCCCAAAAGCACATTTTATGGGGCTCATCTTCAAATTATGTTGTCGAAGCTTGCAGAATATGACTTCCAAATCAGCCAAGTGATTAGAACGTAGTTTGGATTTAACCACCAAATCGTCTACATAGCATTCAACAAATTTCCCTAAGAAGGGTCTGATGATACGATGCATGGCGCGCTGATATGTTGCACCTGCATTCTTTAAGCCAAAGGGCATTACCCGGTAACAAAACACACCCTGAAGGGCCTTGAAGGTTGTGAATTCCTCATCTTCTGGGGCCATTCGGATCTGATTATATCCAGAATATCCATCCATGAAGGAAAGTGCTTCATAACCAGCTGTTGCATCAATTAGAAGTTCTATAATCGGAACTGGGAAATCATCCTTAGGACAATGCCGATTAAGATCTCTGAAATCGATGCAAACTCTAATTTTTCGGTTCTTCTTCTTTACAGGGACAATATTAGCCAACCACTTGGGATACTGAACTTCTCTGATGAAGTTAGCTTTGATAAGCTTATCCACTTCATCTTCAATTTTAGAAGCATAAGTTGGGTGTGTTCTTCTCACGGTTTTCTTAAATCCTCGATGTTCTTCTGGTAAACCCAAATGATGAGTAGAAACATCAGGATCAAGCCCGGACATTTCTGTATAGTTCCAAGAAAAAATATCTCTATTTTAATTTAGAAAATAAATATACATCTCTTGCTCTTCAAGGTTCATGGCCACACTGATTAAAGTGGGGCGTGGATCTTCCTTTGTACCCAGATTTATTTCTCTGAGTTCATCCACAGTGGTAGAGATACCCTCTTCAAATGCTGGAGGAGCATCAATGAGATCTTCCTATTCTTCTTCATCATGTGTTATTTCTTCTGTTTCTACTTGCATAGTAGATGACAAAGCAGAATTTTCATGATCAGAAGAGATGTCAAAATTTGCACATTTTGAAGAAGAAGCTTCCATTTCCAACCCGATTGATGATGAAGGGACTTCTTTGGGTAATAAAGAGGAAATGATGGATTGAGAATCGACATCATTGTTCACATTTGATGTTGCTATAACTTCTTCTGGCCTAATTGGGGAAGCACAGACTTATTGGATTTCAGCAGATGAAATGAAGACGTCACCATTTGTGCTTTCATCACTGCTTGGTAGATTACCAATTTCTCCCATGTTGTCTGGCTCGATTTCCGTAATTGACATTATGGATCTTTCCATAAGAGTATTTTGATTTGGGTCTATCTTGTCAATTTGAAAGATAGGAAACACATAATCTGTACTCACATGTGTAAATGGATTTACTGTAATTTTTTCCAAACCATATGGAGCATTAACTTTGGTCATCTCCTTTGTTATTGATTTCTCCCTTTGCTTTATGTGATAGAATTCGGCCTCAATGTATTGAGACTCACATGTCTTGAACGGGGCCTTATCACCATACAACGTCCCAACTTGACCATCGAAACAATATTTGAGACATTGGTGGTATGAAGAAGGGATAGCCGCATGTTGATGTAACCAGGGTCTTCCAAGCAAAATGTTGAAGGCTGAGTCTTGATCAACAACCATGAAATCTGAATTGGATACAAGATCTCCAAACTGAGTTCTAAGTGTAACTTCACCCAGTGGTTCTTGTTCATTTTTATCATTTCCCTGTAGCATCATGGTGGAGGGAGATAAATCAGATTATGTGAGGCCCAATCGACGAAGTTTACGAATGGGCATGAGGTTGACTCCTAAACCATTGTCAATGAAAACTCTTCGAACATCCACACCATTGACTTTTCCAGACAAGTAAAATGGTCTAATATGTCCATGCAAAACATAATCTTCATCTTCATCAGTAAAGGATATTATTGCATGGAATTCTGCAGGATTATTCTCTATATGATAGACTTCAGCAGCAGTAATTTCAGTTTCAAACTCCTGAGGACTTGACAATGCCTCGATGAGTACTTCCTGAAGATCTTTTGACAGATTCAAAGAATCCAGAATTGATAACTTGGCTGGTACTTAGGCCAAGTGTTTAAATATATCATACTTTTGATCTAGAGGTCTGTGTTTCCCAATAGGAATATGTGGTTTAGCAGGTACCTTGGAAGCAGATGCTTTGGAAGTTGATGCATTTTGTATAGGAGTTGGCAATATTCCTAGTTTTGGATGATTAGACTGATTAGATCCATTTACCTGCTGAGAGGAAGAAGATGGAACCTTCAACCAGTCTTCCAAAATAACTTTGTCGGGACTAAATTTGCTATTGGTAGAAGAACTTTCTTTTTCTTGTAAGCTCACTGAAGGGCTCTACCACAAGTTTCTGCTGCGTACACAGTTCTAGCAGGGGTAGAATTGGAATAGTGGCTTCTGAAAGATCCACATCTTCCCCTGTATCCTGAACCCCTGGAACTTCCTCGGATTCCTCTATTTGATACAGGGAATTCAGGTTCATTGAAAACGAAACTACGACTGGCATATGGATTTGTTAATTGAATCATATTAACATAACCAAATATTAACTCTTCATCTGATGAAGACTCTGCCTGATTAGCCTGTTTAGGTTGCGCCGTTTGGTGGGGCAGTGCCCGTGGCTTTGAATTATATGGCATGAAGTCCCCCAAAGTCAGAGACAATTTAGGCTTTGACACATACTCATCTTCTTCTGATTCTTTTTCTTTTTTTGAATCATGCCGTTTCTTGGAGGACTTTCCCTCTAACGAAGATGGTTTTGCCGCAACATTCATGGCAGAAGACACAATTGGTTTCCTTAATTGTGTTCACAAAATAGCATGAGTTCGATTGATTGTATTTCTGACCATCTAATCATCATACTTTTGTGCATTTTTTCTTTTTACTTCCTGCCATTCATCTTCCTCCTCTGGAAATGTAGTAGTGACACATGATACCTTGGCTGAGGAGCCTTTCAATGTGACCTATCCCGAGTCAACCATCTTTTGCAGGAGGTCTTTGAAGACAAAACACTCCTGGATGGGATGCCCCAACATTTGATGAAAAGGGAAATAATTAGGATGATCGTTATCTCCTTTCTTGTTTGGCCTCTTGGGTGTTGGAAATTGAACCAAATTGTTTTCCAGAGCCGAAATGAAATAACCAGGAACTTGTTCATTTTGGAAAGAGTATGTTTTTCTCCTCAAATCCTCAAATTGTTTTCGTCTTTGATCTTTTTGATCATCTGGATGAAAAGGACTTTGTTGTTGGCGCTCAGAAGGTGGAGCCCTTCGAGAAGATGAAGGTTTTGAGGTAGAAATAGGTACAGGTGCTTGTTTAAGAATAACTGTAGCAGTTTCTACTTTACCCATTCTCCTTCCTGGAGCTGATGGAATTACACGAGATTTAGCATTAGCATGTATAAGGGAATCTTCAATCTGCTGAGCGATTGAAGTAAGGTCTCGAAACCCTCCTATGTATTTCACAGGGATTAACGGCGTGCATAATTCGTCACGCAGATTTGCCACACATATTGGAAACAATTCTTCTTGAGGGAGTTATAAACTCAAGGAATATTTTAATCCCTTCCATAGTGCAATGAAATCAGAGACCCTTTCATTCTCCCTTTTCTTACAGTTGGTAAGATTGAAAACTGTTGTCTTTGGAAAAGATGAGCTGAACTGAAGGAGGAATTTTTGGCGAAGATCCTCCCATCCAGTAATTGACTGGGATTGCAAGCTTGTATACCAAAAAAAGCTGGTACTTGCAAGGTTCGCACAAAGAATCTGAGTTTCACTGCTTCTTGCTGCTCCGTAGGTCCCATCATAGGATCGCAACAAGACACGTAATGCGTCAAATGTTGTTCTGGATCACCTGATCTATTGAAAAAAGGGAATACAGGTTTCCCAAAACTGGATGGAAAAGAAATTTAATCTACCCATTCAGGGTAAATGTTCTTTTCTAGTTAAACTTGCGCACGCTTCCCTTCCATAGTTTCTAACCGAGCTGTTAATGACTCAATAGTAGTTATTAACTTTTGAGAAACATCTAGTTGAACTTGGACTTTGGTAGGTGAAATGACTGGAGCTTGGACAGATGTGGTGATTGGCGATGCAACTGATGGTAGTACCGCCAACTGTTGTTGCACTTGACCCGTAGGATTAGACCTGTGAGGGTGTACTGATAGAGGAGGATATTCTTGATCCATATTAGTAGCTGCAACAAATTGCTTTGGCTGACTGATTCCAGCATGCTTAAGAAGAAGACTACTCTGAAGTAGTTCTGCATTCATCTTTCTTAATTCCTTCATTTATTCCTCCTGTTGTGCAAACCTTTTCTTTAGTGAGAGCGATTGACCTTCTCTAGAAGAAGGATATTTAACCTGGTTCTTTCCCTTCCCTTTGTTGGATCCTCTTTGGAGAGGGGGAAGTGGGTTACTCGAAGGGTTACTTAAGTTCTGAGTAATACTTTGACTTCGTGTACGCACACCTTCTTCATTTGTGTCGGTGCGTACATCTTCTTGAGCAGGAACCTCTTCATTTGAGTCCCCTGAGTGAGCCTCATCTGGTGGATCAGCAACAATGGCATTGATGACATTAATCGATTCATAACTCATTGCATCCCTTCTATCAGCATTTCTGTGATATTATCTTCTCCCATGTCTTTGATGAGACATTTCCTTTTGTTGATTCAATCCCTCAGGAACTTCTTGATGAAGAGGTTCCTCTTGAGGTTTCTTCCCCAATCGAGAAAAGACCGACTTTCTCTGAGGAGGGGATTGATGATTTGAAAAAGTCCCCAGTCCAGTGGACTGGGGCTGTTCCTGCTATTCTCGCTCAACTCCTTGGAACCTATTTTTTGATTCTGAGGGTTGGTTTAAAAGAGTCCCCAGTCTGGCAAGCTGGGGTGGTTCTTGACATGCTATGTCTGAGACATTCTTGAAAGTCCTCCTGATCTTGCGAACCTTAGTCTAGAAATTAGCTAGATGCATTAATCTGTATCCACTTTTATCACCTGGTTCAAAAGATCGTTGGATGATTTCCGATACTTCTGTCATTTGGTGACGTGCTTGCTCCAAACGATAGGCCTGTTCAATATTCTTGTTTGCTTGATGCAAGAGTAATTCAACAACTTTTTCTCTGTATTCTTTATTTTGAGAGGAACTATTTGAAGCATGTCCTTGGGAAATCTTTTGATTACAAACAAAGCCCATTGACTGTGGCCAGCCATGGGAAATAACATTTCATGAGACCATTTTCGGCGGGCTTTGCTGACTGGAGAGTACCGTGAAATGAACTGCTCCATGAACACCCCATCCTCTGACACGAATACCAGATGGGGCATTGGAAATTAACTGACGCAATCTTCTTAGTGCTCCAAAGCATGAACGTTGAAGGGTTCTCTGCTGCTTTTCATCCTTAGGATATCGAGAGACTGATAGAGACGCCAAATCAATCTGACGTTGTAACCCTTCTATTATCTTAAAAAGATTTTCATATTCATCATAAGATAATACTTTCTTTTTCAACTGAAAAAGATTTTCCCATATGTTGAGACGAATATCATGAATTTCATCTTCCGTCAACATTTTTGGAATATTATACTGAGAGTCAGCCAGAGGCCAAAACATAACTGGCACCTCGCCTTTCGCAAGTTGGTTTCTCATGTTCAGCATTTCCTCTTTATCATTTGATGAAGATTCTTCTACCTGATTTGACTAGAGTTGGTGTTTCCTTGTTTCTTCATTGGATTCAACAGGATTGGTAGAGAAATCATTGATCAAACTAGAAGATGCATGACTTAGGGGTGGTTCGGAGAATGACCTACACCCTGGGCTATCTTCTGATTGAGAAAGTATTTCACCTGCTAGCGATGAAGCTTCAGACATGACTGGTTTTGCATTTTCAAGTGCCTCAAGATAAGAGGGATTTCTCGGCACTACATTGTCCACTGGATCATTTTCTGGGCAATGTGCATCACTAATGCGGAGAGGAATTTTGCAGCGAAATTCATCATAATGGGGAGGACCACCATAATGGGTTACAGTAACAGATGAGATCTCTTGCTCCTTGGTCTTCTGACCACATAGAGGGTTCCTGTGGCTCTCATCTGAAGATGAAACTTCGAGATCGACCGAATTGTCATGAAGCAAGACTTCATGAGGAAGTGTATGTTGAAGACCTTCGGAATTAATGTTCCCACTATTGGGAAATGAGGGAGTAGAATCTTTAATTCCAATAGATAATTGTCTGAGGGCTTCAAGAACTCCAGCATCGAGCAAGGCCTTGTTATAGATTGGCACTTGATCTCCTGACTATACTGGGCGGGTCTTTTTCTTATATGCCTTCTTACTCGCCTTGGAAACCACTTGTTGGTGAAAGTGGCTACTTTGAGCAGGTGTATGTGCCTGATCAGGAAATATGGCCAGGTTAGGCTGATGATCTCCTCTTAAATTAGGTGTATGTGCCTGACTTAGTCGTCGATATGATATGGGGGAGTATGCCCCATAACCCTCTTGGACTGGAACAGATGTGTGTGTTTGTTACGGATTGAATTTTTGATGTATCACTCCACTGGTAGGGATAGATTTATGTGTCTTTCCCTGAGATTCCACTAAAGTTGTTATAATATCCTGGCAGGCATCTAGAATATGAGCAGGGATTTTCTTCTGCTCTTTCACCATTGATAGAATATGCTTGGTGACTTCAGCTGCCGGAATGGGAATATATCTCCATTTCGGGCTTGGAGCTGGAGTATGTGCCTGCTCGTGTCCTCCTTTTCCTATCAGTAAATCCTAACAGTACTCAAGTGTGGGGGCAGAGAGTTGAGTCTACCTCTTATTTTTTGTCGAGGATTTCCGACTAACTTCTCTGAATGCTACCAAGAGAGACTGTTGGTAGGCTTGATTAAAACTAGCAGGTGTATGTGCCTGCTTATTGAACTTTTCCAATCATGGTTGACGAGATCCCTCATATGTAGTCAGACGAGCCTGCTGACTAGCTAATGATGTATAAAAAGGTGTATGTTCCTGCCTATAGTACTCTACTGGAATTGCCTGGCGGGATTGGCGTGATGCTTCCAGACGAGTCTGCTGGACAGCGGAATTAAAACGGGCAGGTGTATGAGCCTGCTCGTTTCTTGCCACCAAGTTAGGTTGGTGGACTTCTTCGGAGATGGAAGAGATGAGAACCTACTCAGTGTTTACCGGATTCCGCCTCTGGTGGTTCGTCTTGCTTTCTCGGGTTCGAGGAACCTGAACCGAACACCTGGAGTTGGTACCCTCATCATGTTGAGGGCGCACTGCCGCACGAGTCTGGCGACGATTGTTGGTGGGAGCCCTCAGGAAGGACTGTTGTCTGTTTGAATTAAGGTCCTGAGGGACCAGCTCATTCACCTACCCAGAATAAGGGAGCGAATGGTGATTGTGTTCTGTGAATAACGACCCGAAACGGTTGGAGACGGTAGTCAGCACCGCCTATTTGTTGATCACTAGTCATCATTGTCCGGACGACCGATGTGAGTTATTTACTTGGAGGGATTATCGGGCAGCCTCCAGAGTTGGGATGGTACCGTGTTGATGGTACTCCTTAACCAGTGTGTTTGATACCCAGCGTTGAAGACGCTGAGTAGGTGATATCATCCTAAGAGCGGACGGCGATCCAGCAGGACTAGCAGTAGTGGCATTTGCAGTAGCAGTATTCACATGTGTGAATTTGAGGGCGGCCATTATGGAAATGCAGAAGATCTTGGAAAAGAGTTCCTGTTTGATATGATAGACATAATCAAGATAAATTCAGCTACTACATATTTTGGATGAGCACATATGTTATTGACTATCTTATTGTCCCTCCCATTGAGTTTAAATAGGGGCCTAACAAATAGTTAGAACATCATTTTTAATTTGGTTAAGGATTCACGTCGGGTTCACCATTTTTGTTTCCCTCGGAATCCGGGGATGACCGCCTTTATGGGAGGTTCAAACGTTCTGATCGGTTTCTAACGGGTTTCTTCGTAGAACCGGAAACATCCAATGATTCCACATCCATTTGGACCAACTTTCCAAAGGTAGGTGCTCATTAGTTTGTGGACTGATGAGGCTTAGGAATTTGCAATGGTCGAGAGTATGGGAGGTCGGACTCATCACACCTTTTTGAGGGGAATTATTGTCTACTCCGGGACTCTCTTTGTAGATTTAAGTTATGTTCGTGAATCATTATTACATTACCAAGTATAAAATAAGCTTTCCTTCAGATCTGACAATCAATTATTAAATATGTAGGAAATTTAGAGAATCTTTTGTATGTATTCGAGGTTCTTCATCGATAGAGAATCATCTGTATTTATTAGAGATTCTTGGTCAATGGTACCCTTCGACACATTTATATAGAAGTTTCTTGGTCATTATGATGACCATGCTGGTTTTAAAGCCACTTAGTGGGGAACTTGAAGTTTATTGTCATTCAGAAGGACATGGATTATTTTAGAGTTGGGATCGAACCCGTAGACGGGATACCTACGTATCCTTTGTTTAGAAAAGGAATCAGAACCCACGTAGTTCGAGTAAGGGAGTATGATGTTTATGATTGATGGCTCAAAGAAGGATGTCACAATTACTTTTACACTCTAAGCTTTTGTGATTCATGATCGGTGTAGGAAACAAGAGGTATTGGTAAAAATTAGACAATTGTGCCATGAAAGATGCAATCATAAGAAATAATGTGGGGCTTATGTATGTATGACTGCCCAGATAAATGATGGTTTAGGATTTACTTTAGAGAAGAAATCTAGGAACTGGTTCCATAAAGGTATATGTGCTTCATGGAGATTTTGAATACTCTAACTTGGGGCTTACTCCTGAAAAGGAGGCCCAAATTATGAGAAGACTTATGATTGGGTTTTACTTCTGAAAAGGAATCCCAGATCAAAGGTAAATTAGGACTGGTTAAGAGGATTATGACTGGGGTTTATTCCTGAAAAGGAGGCCCAGGTTTGAAACTGGGGCTTACTCCTGAAAAGGAGGCCCAGGTTAAGGATTACGTTTTGGGGCTTACTCTTAAGGAGGATGCCCAGATTTGGGAATTTTAAGAATTGGGGCTTACTCCTAAGGAATATGCCCAAGCTTGATACTGGGGCTTACTCCTGAAAAAGGAAGCCCAGTTTAGGGGATATGGGACTTACTCCTAAGAGGATGCCCAAAAATTAAGGGACTTGGGGCTTACTACTAAAGAGGATGCCCATATTAGAGGACTTATGACTGGGGATTACTCCTGAAAAGGAGACCCAGGTTAAGGATTCTCTCATCTTAAAGGATGAGGTTGAATGAATGAAATCTCAATCTTTAGTGACATAAAGATGTGTAAATCACTAGGTTTTGAGAGATATTCCACAAAATTCCTTTCGGATAAGGAAGTAAAATCCAGAAATCATGCCATAAAATGGCTTTGAAGAGTTTCTTGAAGGCTGAATCTTGAATAGTAAAGGTGTAATGGCTTAAGAGGGGTGAAATGGGCAAGAAAAGCACCAAAAAAGGCAGGGGTGCGCAAGTCCTGGTAGGCGCACAGGTACTGCGTGGGCACGTAAGTTATGGTCGCACAGGTCCTGGTCGCGCTGGTATGCCTGCGTGACACATGTTGTACTTGCGCGACGGTTAACCAGCAGGGTAATACTTGAGAGACTCTTCATTAAAGCCTTTATAATCCTCATGAGATTTTTCCAGAAGAAGGGCGTGCAAGATCTAATGAAGGAGTAAGGCGGCGCACAAGGGTGGCCCTTTTCCCTTAATGGATGGCCACTCAGGTGCGCAACTGTTGATGAGTTTCAATACTTAATCCTTCCTCCCCCTCTTTAGATCTTCCGTTCTAGGTAAGAAATTACCTTAGAAGTGTTCCGAAAGCATTGAGAAGATACTAGGGCACCAGGAGCTCAAATATGGGTTTCTGGAAAAAAAATCCTCCCGAATGGGGGGCCCATAGGGTCTATTTATAGGTAGGGAAAGACCCCAGGCGGTTACCAAGCGGTTATCACTTAGGTCGTGCAAGTCACTTGCGCGACCATAATGCGTCGCGCAAGTGGACTTGCGCGACAGTGATAGAACTTGCGCGGCATATGTGCTTTTGTCCCTTGTTCATGCCATTGTTGATTTTTTTGATATTTTTCTTCAAAGGTTGAATCACTTTTAGCTCAGATATTCCCCTTTTCCTATATTTAGATTCTGTGACGAAAGGAGCATCAACACATCATATGGTTTTATTCATAATCATATGAAATCTCCCCAAGAGCAGTGTTGCCCCAACACTATCTCACATTCTCTACATATATCAAACAATTCAAATTGACATTCAAATAGCATATTCAATGCCAAGGTCATTGGATGAATTTCTAACTCAAGTCCTAAGGCATGGATAACGGAAGTTTATATGAATGGGTGTGTCACTCCTGAATTAGAAAAGTCATTAACCCAACTAGAAATCAAGAAAATGATACCTCGAATGATGTTTGTCTCACCTGGAGCTGGAAACGCTAACACATGAAGCTGACCATGACCTGCTCCACAGCCTCTCTGACCCTTCTGATGACAACCTCCATGGTCTCACTCTACTCTCTGTGGATGGGGATCATTATGTGTCACTCCTATACCTTCCCCATCTACTCTCTGCTGATACAAAGCTAGTGCAACTGGCTGTTGTTGCCTTAGCTGGAATTACCTCAACGGAAGAACCTAGAGTAGTTTACCTACAACCCTCTGACTACTCTAAATGGTTGGGCACGCATGTTACTGATGACCTCAACCTCTAGAAGTAAAAACAATTTCTTTATCCCTTATAATAGGAAAGAGAGATAATTCCCCAAAATAAATCGGACATTGAGGGTTGCGAACTACCCCCAGTTGAATGGAAACTATTCTTCCCTAAAAATTGGGAACCCCTTCCCACAACTCTAATTTTTGAAAAATACTAATGACTCCACTCTCATGATGATCTAGTTCATGATAACAAGCTCTCAATGAACTTTTCCCTCTCTAAGACCTCGAGATATGTCATCAACCAAAATGGGGTGACCTAGAATTGGAACTCTAGAAGAAAAGACTCCTCGAAAGGTATCACTCTGGACTCGTCATCAGAAAATAGGTCTGTAGAATATTATAAAAGGTTTCTGAAATGGATCATGAACTGTTCCACACTAGCGCTTCTCTACCAAAGGGTAAGTATATCCTAGAGAATATCTGCCTTCACAGTTGAAGAAACAAACTCAACTCTGATCTACTCTTAGAACTTCTCCTATGAAACTACCAACTCCTCACGATCCTTGAGGAATAAGAACCACTACTTCCACGCTACCCAATGAAACATCCTCATAACCAATGATTCTTAGTTCTCATTCAGATCACGGATTAAACTGAAATCTATCTCAACCTCTTCCTACCAGTCTTCTGTGACTACATCTGAAATTTGACCCTCATAATTCTGTAGACTCTGGTTTTGAAACTCTCAGAGTTTCCTCTTCTAATTGGCATCATCTTCTACCTCTAATCTGTGTTGATCTGCTGGTGTAACCTACTAAACATCTTCTGTGTGAACATGATAAGGACATCGACCTAGATCCATACCTGCAAAATAATTAATAGTTAGAACTCCTAAACATATAATATGTAAGACTTTTACATTAATAAATTGTTTTCTTTATTCATTTTAGGTTATCCTATCCCAAGGTCTACACATTCTAAAACAGCCACAATGAAGAATGATGCATAATCATTTACTTGTTATCTACCCTAAAATCAGTATCACCTCGTTTAGTAGCCATTGTAATCTTAATTTTATGTGAATCAAATCACAGGGGACTGTAAATACCTATGTATCAGCTGGTATCCAATGTTTAAAACTCTTTCTAAACTTAGCTGACATAGTTTCCCTACCAAACCATGAAACCTCACATGTGGATAACTCCAAACATCATCTTATACCTTAACTAGAGCTCTGATACACCTCAGTCATGACCCCCTCCCCATAAAGTGAACCTCTCTTGGGACGGAAATGGGAGAATAGGTATAGTGACACCTGAGTCCCGCCTCCAGTAGGCCTCGAGTTGGATACTAGCACTGAGGGTATAGTAAATACACAGATGGGATGCATTACCCTCTAAGAGAACACTTGAGAAAGAGAGAGATAAGATAGACCCCAGCAAACCCTTCCTCAAATTACAACTTAAAATAAGACCCAAGTACATATATGAAATTATATAAAAAGGGTACTACAACTGAAAGGGGAAACTATATGTACCAAAAGAATGTAAAACAGTAGCAACCTCGAAACCCAAACAGCTCTTACAGAACCCCAAGCAAGTAGTAACCAGCCTGATCTCCAACCTTCTCTAACTATCCTGAAAAAAATTATATAACTTAGGGTGAGTATAATAGTATACTCTGTAGGACCCTCTCCAATGCCTCTTATGCAAAAGTAATGAAATCGTGCAAAATCATAGTGAACAAAAAGTGAAACTAACTCATCACCTAAACAGGTATACTAAGTTCCCAGCCTCACCATGGATACTCTCACCAAGTATCTCATACAAGATTACATACTATAATAAATAATATCAATGGTACCCAACTACCACTTCCCTATGGGTTTGTCACTTTTCCCCAACATCGTGTATCCAGAGTATCTCTCTACATAAAGGCAAGCCTGAAGAAACTTGGGTATATCACTAGAACATGCACCTCGTGCAACTCACCACTACAACCACACAACTAAAAGTAACCAAGTATTTTCTGGGATCCACCACAGCTCTGATAATGTGTACCAAAAATCAGGTATTATACCTCAATCCAATACAACCCATATGTTGAGTAAGGTTCCTTAAGCCATCATAGCCTATACATGTTATATCTATAGTAGTCCGTATGAAACTATATCCAGAATACATGTGTGTGAAATAACCACAAGACATTAAACCCCTCTACACAGATATATGAGAAAAACTAACTACCGTGTATACTAGCACAAGTATCTATGAAGTGAACAGATCGAGCCTAATTAGGGTAGTCATCCATCCTTCCCCCCCCCATCTGGATGTTGGGGAAAACACCCCCTAGGGATCAGAATCCTTGGGTTGTCAGTTTCCCTAAATGACAGGGTGGGGTAGCATATACAGTCACAAACAAATTATAGGGTAAAATATAACTCACAACCACACTATGGGAAAAACCTATTGTCAGACTCAACTACAGCTAACGTCTCTCAGACTCCTAGCTTCCACTATTAAGACTAGATATCCTATAAGCACACAACCATTTAATGATCATTATTAAATCATCTTATTCCTTTTAACTAGTTTCACATTATGTTAATTAATTATTTACCCATTAATTAACCCTTAATATTTTCACATTACATTCTATTAGAATTACAACAATGTTCCATGGCCTACAGGGATAACCAAACCGAGTCCATAGTTTCTCAGAATTATAACCTCAGCATTGCATTCAAGAAATCTCCTACCCCATGGGTTCAACATAATTTATTAAATCATTAATTTAAAAAAATATCACATTTCCCAAATTTAATGTATTCTATGAAAACTTTCTATGTTACTAAGAACAAGGGACTCAACATGGTGAGTATTTGAACAACCCATTGAGTCTTTTCCACCAATAGTAAGAGCATTGACCCATCCATCCTTGAGAAGCTAAACTTGGAAAGCATGTGTCATACCACATACATCATCACCTATTTTGGAAATAGGGTAAGAGAAACCATGTGGATAATTAAGTGGGGAATGAAAACTAGGTAAACAAAAAATAGATTCAATGGGAATCCAACATTCACATCATCAGGTAACCCATCTTCAACCCTTTTTATCATCTCTCGTGTCCTCCATGACACCCACATATAGAAATCGATGAATCTCACCACTCTAGGAATCAACTGCTATGACAACCATTGGACCTTCCCACCCCACATACCACAACAGTGCTCTGACATCATCCATCCCATGCTCACAACACAACACAAGAAGCAGGAAATAAAATAGAAATCAGGAACTTGTCCCTAACGCAAGGAATCCATCCTTCCCACACAACGATCTCTCATGGATCTAAAGCATAAGGCCTTATGACATTACAATAAAGCGGGTAACTCAGAACCAATAAGGTATTATATTTATCAAAAAACCTATTCCTAATTCCATATTGAATTAACCGATTCAATAAAACATGCATAATTGCATCTATTTTATTATCATCAAATCACAACAACAACAAGATTCATCAGCATGCCTCTTTATTCCTTTAGAAAAACATTTTACAATTAGTCCCATATTTATGTTATTTTCTAATTTTCATCAATAATGACGCGATAAAAAATCAAGGCATATATATCACACTATCTAAAAAATTAAGAGTGAATAGCATCACAAAGAAATTGTTACAAATTATTTAATATGGTACAAATATTAATTATGACAATGTCATAATGATCTGATGGATAAATCATGATAACTCTACAACTTCATGTAAATAAAATATAGAATCCATGAACCCCATACCTAAAATGGTTTTTGATGTTCTTTTCATGAGAATGGTCCAACAAAATAGACCATGATCACCTATCCCGCAGGAACTGCATTCACTCGAGGATGTCGTTGCACAACTGCATCAACCAACACCCTAGAAAGTGCCATTAATGACATGGAGATCACATTAAATTACAAGGAGAGGATAAAATTGAGTATATAGAATGAGGAACCATGAATAATAGATGTATAACATACCTTATATCGAAGATGAATCAACACTTCCTGGTTTCACCAAAACAAAGGGTACACATGCAACATGAAAAAATCCAAGGGGAAACCATCTAAGGATGGAAGTTTAATCCTAAGACTACTATGGTAGAAATAAATATGGGTGTCCCATACCAAGGAAAAACAAGAAGTAAGAGAAAGGTAGGAAGGTATATCAACCTTCTGAAAATATAAACAGAGCAGCAGTTTAGACACTGTTTAGATTTTCCATTAAATGTTGATCTCGTCAATATTACACGTTTTGGCCGAGTAAAGGAACCCAGACACATAGAAAATTTTGGGTAAGATATATGGGAATTTAATTAGAATTAAATCCATTTAAAAAGTAATTGAATTTGTTTTACATTGATGATAACATCAAAGGGTTGATACAATAGGAAGAAGGAAACATTGTTAACATCTACCTCATCGATGACATTGTTCACATCTGTCTCACCGATGACACTATTCACATCATTCTCACTAATGAAACTATTAAAATCTATCTCATGATGACATTTTTCATGTCTATCTCACCGATGACACTGTTCACATATGTCTCACAGATGAAATTGTTCACATCTGTTTCTCTAATGAAATTATTCACATATGTCTCATATAATAAATTGTTCACATCTGTCTCACCAATGAAAAAGTTCACATCTGTCTCACTACTGAAATTTTTCACATTTGTCTCACTGATGACACTATTTACATCTATCTCATTATTCTAAAATAATTATTCACATAACTAGAAATTTTGTAAAGTTTTTCAAATAAGTCACCTTGACCTCCGAGAAGCCCTCAAACACAATATTTTCACAATGGAATAGAGGATAGGGGTCCAAACCATTATATAAATCATTATATATTATGTTACAAATGATAGATTGTCTATAAAATAATTATTATAATTTTAGATAAGTATATAAAATGATCACAGGTTTCTAAAAGAATACACTATAGGAATTTCTTGATTGAGAAGAAGCTTTGTTGTATTCATTCTTTTGGTCACAATTACTATGAATAAAAACATTGGATTTCATTTTATAAATAAACTAGTACATGTTTTTTTAATTATAAATAAAATATGTATTGGATATTAAAATAACATGATACTAGGTAACATTTCATAGAAAATTTTCAAGACATAAATATTAGTTGGTTCAGTTTCAGTTATTAGAAGTCTTGTGAGTATTTAACCAAATTCATCCCACAAAGTGAAACTGATAGTTATTCCCTTGAAACATTTAATTAGAAATGATATATAACTTTTATTATAAAATTATATAGAAGAGATGAAATTTAAAATTCAATTTCAAATAACTTTTCATTAATCAAGGTTGGTGCCATTCTCTTGTTATTTTTCCAATTCTTGGATCAGTTGATGATGATGTAGCTTTCCAATAACATCTAATAAAACATGCTCATCTCTGAATTTTGAACATAAAAAATAAAACTATAGATTGTTGGAGAATTATAATCATGAAATTAAATTTACCTATAAATAATTTGTCATGACCCGACCCTACCAGTCTCGAGCCGCAACTACCCCAAGCCCGCCTCTATAGACCAGGGGCTAGTGACAAGCACTGAGGGTGTATCAATATCAGGGAGGCCTTTTCCTATGTAAATGTACACACAGCCCACTCAATACAGAAGTGCAGAGTAAAAATAAAACCAAATAATGAACAGCTAAAACCCAGCCACATTCATGCATCGACTTCTAAATAGCAAAAAAAGTAAAGTGTTGAAAAGTACTAACAAGATAACTGAACAGAAAAAGGGAAAAACACATGCCCAACCCAAACTTTTCCACAACCCGACAATAGGTAAAAAAAGTAAATAGTTGTTGAGTCTTACACCTGAAAGTCCAACTACGACCACTGGACATAGCCCAAGATCTTGTGTCCTTTACGCTCCTTCGTAGTCTCAATCAACTTGTCTGTCGACTGCAAGGGAACACCAAGTGTGGGAAAATCCCAAGCAGGGGTGAGTATAAAGATACTCAGCAGGATTCCCCGAAAGCTTGAGGGAGCAACGAAGGAGGTACTAAAATTGTGAGCAGTAGATAGAACAAATAAGAGTATAAGAGTAAAAATAGAGAGAGATCATCTCAACGCAATAAAATAAAGGAAGTAGATTCATCGCAACAAAGAGGAGCTAGACACGGAAATCAGGTGGCATACCATGCGTGTCTTCGCCCCTCCTATAAGGAGAGTAAATAAACTCAAGGAGTGGGGAAAAAAGTAGGGTGTATATATATATATATATGCTCAACAAGAAACCCGAACAAGTGTGTAAGGGGGTCTTCATCTCTAAGATCAGCCCAGGAAAAGTCGCCAATAGTTATAAGGATATCCATCATTGATGCCTATCAGTCCCTCACGTCAAAGCTGTCACATCGGTAAACCATACAACCAAGGGTCCTGCTCCAGTAATCACGGAGAGAAGTCACTGACTAGCCTCATAGGAAGGGTTTAGTCTGAAAGAATTCATCAGGTAACCCATTGCCCATACCATTTGGAGGGTAAACCCTATGGTCAATGGGTAACCCACTACCCATCCCACTTGGAGGGTAAACCAAAACGTCAACGGGTAACCCACTGCCCGGCCCACCTAGAGGGTAAAACCTAAAGTCAACGGGTGACCCACAGCCAAGCCCCCCCTAGAGGGTGAACCCTAATACGCTGGTGGGTAACCCACTGCCCATCCCTGCTGGAGGGTAAACCTTGATATGCTAGTGGGTAACCCACTACCCAGCCTTGCTGGAGGGTAAACCCGGAACTGGTCCGATAACTCCGCTCTGCCTGTGCCACGCTGGGGAAGTCACTAACATCGCTACTGTGCGTTGGTTCGGAGTGAGTCAAGGGAACCTCCAACCAAAGCCCTTTCATGTTTCCACATTTATTGAGATCATGAAAGAGGCTCCGCACACCCAAAAATATTTCACCATTGTAATCCTTGCGGAAAAACACGTGAGATATACTATTTACTCGCTGGAAACGGACTCCCGATGAAAAAGTCATTCAACACTGCTTTATTCCCATACGACATCTCGTGGGGCCCACACCTCAGTCTCGAAAGAGGTCAGGAAAACTGTTTCATCATGATGCTCTCGGAAAAACACGTCAAAATGACTACTCATTCGCCCCGAATGGACATCTGATGAAAAAGTCGCAAAATGCTGCTCACAGCTTAAAAGACAGCCTATGGTGCCCATGCCTCAACTCCGGCATCAACGCCTAAAACCACCATGGACAACTTTTTCTCAACTCTAGGGTCACAACGTCACTAACAACACCTTCAACGGACTCCATATGTGTTCGCTCCATCTGAAAGAAGAATCCAGTCGAGGTTCTAAACAACACATAACGGTGTGTTGTGCCACCGAGCCCCCGTCTCGGGAATTAAAAATCTCCAACACCATCTCAAAAACTCCAGCTAGATCTGAGGATCGTGCTTCCATATATCGCATGAAAAACCGACACCCGTAGTGAAAGATACGGGTGTCCTAAGACATGGGGGCTAACTCCCTTAGGGTTGGACCGGCCCGGTCAAGCCGATCCACCCGGCATGGGTCACCTCGCAGCCCTTCTGCGCGGCCCGGCCACTGACCTGTGGTCCACCCGTGTCGATCGGCCCTCATGTCCGGTCACTATCCCACGCGGAGACCCGCCTTCAGAGGGTCTTGGTCTTCTGCTGGGGGTCACGCGCCGCGGCCCTCGTGGCGCCACACACTGACGACTTGGGAGTCTGCCGCCGCCGCCTAGGAGCCCGTCATCGCCGCATGGGAGCCTTCTACCGCTTCCTAGGACCGCCGCTACCGCATGGGACTGCGTCGCTGCCTAGGACCATGCCTCCGTCATGGCCTGGGACCGCCGCCATAGCTTGGGACCGCACTTCCGCCGAATGGGAGCCCACCGAAAAACCAAGCTTGGTAGGAAAACTTCCCGGGGCGACCCCGGGTGCCCCGATACTCGGATTTTCAATCCGAGAAGAGAGTTAGAAATCTCAGATCGAATCCTACGCAACTATAGGATTATCTGGATAGGAAAAATGCATTTATTCACTATGAATTACATTTTAAGAGGTTGTGGAAATTAAAAATGAAAAAAATACACGAGCCTACCTCATAGGGCATAGCCCGTCGCTTCGTTGACGATCCGCCAGAGCCGCCGCGCCTTGGAGAGGTGGGGAGAGGGGCTTGATTTTTTTTGGGAGGGATTCTCTAGGTAGAGCTAAGGGGGAAGTAGGAGGAGGGGTTGGTGTTTAAGTATGAGAGAAACTAAATAAAAAAATTTAATTACTTTTAAACTCCCACCACTAGGCCCGTACCCAAACTCTCGACGGGGTCGAGGTTAAGCCACTCCTAGGGTAAATGCCATGTTATGAAAGTAACTGTGGTCTTAAAATTTTAATCTGAGCCTCCATTTAGATGTTATAAAGTTTAAGCCTGAGGCCTCTAAATTACGAAAACATCCCTGGTGGCGTTTTCCACAGAAGGTTCCCGCCTGCGAATGTTACATCCCTCCTAGGGTAAACGGATTGTTCCGGAATAAATGGTGCCCTCGGTTTTCCCATCCGAGCATTCGTTTATGAGTTATTATATTTATTTGGCATGTCTAGTGTGAACACACTTAAAATTTAAATCCAGTCACACTGGTGCTCGGAATCACACACCGTCTGAACACCCTGCTCTTGAATCACATCAAGATAATTTCGAAGTCTTACATGCTCAAAACATGGGTTCTTACATCATTACATACTTAAATTTTTTCATCCCTGAAAAAAAACTACAAAAAAACATGGGATACTGAGCACGCATCTGGTTCTCTCATTCTTAGGTTCTCTCCTACACCCTCTCGTGCTGCCACAGCACACGAACCAAAGGGATGGTCCATCCACGCACTGTCCACTCCTGCCGGTCCTCAATCGCCACCAGGTGCTCCGCAATGGTGGCTTCATCCTTGATGTCCAGCTCTCCCCAGTCGATAACGTGTGTGGGGTCATGCACCTATTTCCTCAGCTGCGACACATGGAAGACTTTATGCACCCTCTCCAGCTGTGGGGGTAGAGTAAGACGGTTGGCAACCTCACCAACCCTATGCATGATCTCAAAGGGCGCAATGAACCTCGAGGTTAGCTTGCCTCCCCGGCCGAACCTCCGTGTTCCATGCCGCAGGGAGACCCTCAGAAAGACATAGTCCCCCTGCTCAAACTCTAAAGGCCTATGACGATGATCTGTGTAGGACTTCTATTTTCTCTAAGACATCATCATCCACTCACGAATGACCTTCACCTTCTATGTCATCACCCGCACCAACTCTGGGCCCACAAGGGAGGTCTCCCCATCCTCTGTCCAGCACAACGGTGACCTGCAGGGTCCCCCGTAGAAGGCCTAAAAAGGTGTCATGCCGATAGTAGAGTGGTAAATTTTGTTATACACGAAATCCACCAAGGGTAGGTGATCCTCCCAGCTTAGGCCAACGTCTAACAAGCATGCCCTGAGCATATCCTCCAACACCTGGATAGTGTGCTCTGTCTGCCCGTCCATCTGGGGGTGAAAAGCTCTACTCATCCACAGCCGAGTCCCAAATGACTCATGCAGGCCTCGCCACAATCACAATGTAAACATGCATCATGGTCGGAGACGATCTTCTATGGTACTCCATGAAGGCGGACGATCTTCCAAACATACAGCTGCCCTAGACTCTCCACCGAGCTCTGCTCCCTGATGGGAAAGAAGTGCGCCGACTTCGTGAGTTGGTCCACTAACACCAAAATGGAATCTTGGCCCTTCGCTATGCACAGAAGTATTGTGGCAAAGTCCATAGATATGACATACCACTTCCACTATGGGATATCAAGGGGTTGCAACAATCCTGCCGGAACCTGATGCTCTGCCTTCAACTGCTGATAGGTAAGACACTGAGAAACGAACTCAACTACGCTCCACTTCATGCCAGACCACCAAAACTTCCTCTGAAGTTCTCTGTACAATTTCCATACACCGGGATGTACGGCCAAGGGAGAAGTGTGGAATTTCTGCATCACCTCCTCCAGCATCTCCTCTAGTACTATAGGTCGCCCCTGGAACAGAATCTTGTGATTATCTCCTTCAGAATACCAATCGGGTATGTTTCCTGTTGATATATGATCACGCAGCACCTCGCTGTCAACATCCCCTAGCTGCGACTCTCTTACACGCTCAAGGAGCGAAGGATTCAACACCATAGATTGCAAAAAAAGACGTACCCTCCTACTCCACCAAGGCCAGTCGTAGGGAAGCCAACTTCTCTGAAGCTTCATGCACTAAATGACACTGGGACTTCCTGCTAAAGGAATCTACTACTACGTTTCCCCTCCCAAGGGTTTAGACTATCACAAAATCATAGTCCTCTAGAAACTCCAGCCAGTGCCTCTACCTCAGATTCAATTCCCTCTGAATAAAGATGTACTTGAGGCTCTGGTGGTCTGAGTAGACCACAAAATGCTCACCTGGGAGGTAGTGTCTCCATAACCTTAAGGAGAAGACCACCGCCACCTGCTCAAAATTGTGAGTCGCATAATTCTGCTCATGGGGCCTCAACTGCTTCGACCCATATGCAATCACTACCCACTGCGGCATCAACACACACCTGAGGCCAGCTCTTGAAGCGTCACAATACACCACGAACTCAATGCACTCCTCTGGAAGCCTCAATAGTGGAGCTCTAGTCAGCCTCTATCTCTACTCCTCGAAGGCCTTCTGGAACTGATCAGTCCACGTGAATGGTCATCCCTTCCACATCAATGCGGTTAAAGGGGCAGCAATCCTGGAGAAATCTTCCAAAAACCTCCTATACGACCCTGCCAAACCAAGAAAGCTCTGCACCTCTGACGCATTCTTGGGTGGCTCCCAAGAAAGCATTGCCTTTATCTTGGTGGGATCTATGGCCAATCCCTGCTCCGTAATGACATGCCCCAAAAATTGAACCTTATGAATCCAGAACTAACACTTCAAGAGCTTCCCATATAGTTGGTGCTCTCGGAGTAAGTTTAGGACCATCCTCAAAAGCTTTGCGTGCTCCTCTTCTGTCGTAGAGTAGATGAGTATATCGTCAATAAAGACAACCACAAACTGGTCCATGTACGGCTGGAAGATCTGGTTCATCAAAGCCATGAAAATGGTGGGGGAATTCATCACAACAAAGGGCATCACCAGAAACACTTGATGCCCATAACGACAACGAAAATCCAACTTCAGAATGTCAGCCTCACGAACCCGCAACTGGTGGTAGCGGGATCAAAGATCAATCTTGGAGAACCACTTCACACCCCTCAAATGGTTGAAGAGATCGTCAATCATTGGAAAAGGGTATATTTTCTTTATCGTAGCCTGTTTCAGGCGACGATAATCCACACAAATCCACAGACTCCCATCTGCCTTTTTCACAAACAAAACTGGAGCCACCCAGGGGGACACACTGGGCCTGATGAATCCCTTATCACTAAGGTCCTCCAGCTGATGTCGTAGATCCCGAAGCTCTATGGGTGCCATCTAATATGTTTCACATGATATCAGGGAAGTCCCTGGCTGTAATTAAATTCATAAATCCATCTCTCACCTCAGAGGTAGTCTCGAGACATCCTCGGGAAAGACGTCCATGTAGTCCTCTACAACAGTAGCGATCCAGGTGCCTGTAGTGTATGCTGCTCCGAGAGCCATTCTCGCTAACTAGTGAGAAAAAGGTCATGGTCTCTTGCTCAGAGTACTCGTCTGCTCTGCCACGAGGTCTCGTTCACCAAGGATGGTGAACCTTGTCCCATCAGAATGGACGCATCTTACTAGTATGTGAGGACAGTCAATCTAGGCATGAACCATGGAAAGACAATCCATGCCCAATATGACATCATAATGTTCCATCATGATGACGAGTATGTACCATGTGAAACTCTCTCCTCCGAACGATAGTTCACACAGTCTACAAATAAAGGTCACCAACAAGGCACATCCCGTAGAAACCTCAAGGCTAAGTGCAGTTGTCAGTTCCTCTACTGGGAGCTCCAACTCCCGTACCAAAAGCCGCTATATAAAGGAGTGGCGGGATCCTGTGTATACCAGTACTGAAGCATGCGTAGAGTAAACACAAAGCGTACCTCTGACCATCTCATGTGTTGGGGGGTTACGAACTATCATTGCCTGAAGCTGCTCGTGGCCCCTACCTCCAGCTCCCTGAGCCTGGCATGGGCCGCCTGGTGGTGGTGGTGGTGGAAGGACCTCGAAACATCTTACCCCACCTCTAGGTCCTGCTACTCTACCTACGCCGCCTCCCAGAGGGCCACCCTATCCTCGCCTGGGGGATCCCTGGTCACAGTGCTGCCTCTACCACTGCGGTGCGCCCACTTCCTACCATGGCTGCTCGGTACACCTGGTCGGGCAGTCCCGTGCTAGGTGACCTCGTCCGCCATAGGCATAGCACCAAATCTCTCCTGAATACCCCGGTGCTCTATGGCGCCACTACGGCATACGAACCTACCCCTGAGTCTACTCATGGAAGGGTCTCCTCGACTGAGGCTCTGCTCTCTGTCGCTTGCCTGCTACCGAAGAATCTTCTCTGAAGCGGCCACTACTAGGCCCTGCCAACTGGCATCCCTCATCTAAGAATCCCTTTCTCATGAGAGCCATCTCTAGCACCCCTATGTAAGTAGGGATGGACAGGGGTACTACACTAGCACGAATCTCCATGCGAAGACCCTACTCAAACTTCCGTGCCCGGAAGTAACTATCGCGGACTATATCCTGGGAGTAACATGCCAAATAAGTAAACCGAGCTGAGTATTGCGCCATAGTCATCCCCCTGCTTCAGCTCTAGATTCTCCTGAATCCGAACGGAGCATAAACAAGAGGGGAAGTACTCCTCTCGGAAGAGCTGCTGGAAGCTATCCAATGTGAGAGACGACTCGACGTCGGTCTACGTAACCAACCCCCAGCCATCTCGAGGAAAAGGTTGGCAGCAAGGGCTACAATATGGTCCGTTGGTGTCCGTACCAAGCTGAAAAGTTGGTCCATGGACTCTAGCCAGTCTTCTGATGCCTAGGGATCTGAGTCTTAGCGGAACTTCTCTGGTCACTGATGTTGAAAGTCTCGGAGTGCACTCTGTCTGCGCTCAACCTCGGCATGTGCTACTGGTACTAACTTCCACTCTCCAGGTGGAGGGGATACTGCTAAATCACTAGGTGGAAGGGGATCATGTGAGGGTCCCTGAACTGATGCCTCGTCGCTCTCCAGGTCATAATCATGAACTAGAGAGGGTAACCTGGTTGGCTGCTGTCGTGGGGGCATCCTGAAAATCATCAAGGATTATCGTGATCAGATGAGCATATACATATATATATATCCGTAATAAAAAACATGATATGACTCAAAAAGGATAGTCAAAGACTCAATCTTACTGGATTCATGTTGCAAAGTTCCCTAAAATAAGTGTCTCAGCATGCTGAGTCGATAAGAGGGTTATCAGGGTCCTTTTGAATGGATATGTTGGTCGCCCATACCATCACTGGACTCCCTATCTCATTAATGCATCTTGATTAGGAATCAGGTCCCCTCCCTCTTCAAAAGCCAATACTTTATCACACATTAAACAAAAAAGAAACAACTCATCTCATAATCAAAAAGGGTCAAGAATCACATTTCAAAGAGAAAATGATCTAAAAAATCTCAAAACAACTCTGGGTAATAGGAATGCATCTGCACTTCCCACTCCCAAGTACAATCATCCTAGCTAGCATTCCTCCACAACACATGAACCAAAGGAATGTTCCACCCATGTGGAACATTCTCCCGATGATCTTGGATCTCAACTAGTCATCCCACAACCATTGCATCATCCTTGATATCTAACTCTCCTCAGTCAATGATATGGGATTCATCATGAAGATATTGAAGAAGCTGAGAGATGTGAAAGACATCATGGATCCTCTCCATCTATGGCTACAATGCAAACTAGTATTCCACCTCAGCGCCGTAGTGCCTCACCACCATGACCCAACACCTCAAAGGGTCCAATGAACCTTGGAGAGAGCTTAATCTCCCTTACAACCCTCTTATTCCTATGTCGAGGAGATACCTTCAAGAACATGTGGTCCCCATCCACGAACAATAAGGGTCTCCTCCTGCAATCGCCATAATAATTTTGTCAATCCTATGCTACTCTCTTCCTCTCGTGAACATGCTAAGACTTTTCAATTATGCTATGCTCCACATACAGACTAGGAAAAGTGGTCTCCCTAACCTCCATTTAGCACAATGGATAATGACAGAGTCTCCTATACAACCACTCAAATTGATCCATGATAATGGAAGAGTGATAGTTATTATTATAAGTGAACTCCACCAAGGGTAGGTGTTGTACCCAAGATCTTCCAAAGTCCAAGATGGATGCCCACAACATATATTCCATCATATGGATGGTATTCTATATTTTACCATCTTTCTAAGGGTGAAAAGAAGTGTTGAGGCATAACTAAATGTCCAAATCATATTGAAATCCCCTCTAGACACGTGAGGTAAACTGTGCATCCCAATTTGATACAATGGTCTCCAAAACCTTTTGCAACCACACAACTTCATCCATGTACCCCCTCACCAAGGAATCCACTACACCTGATGCCTTAATTTATAAGAAGTGGGATGATTTCTTCAACTAATCCACTATCCCCTAGATAACATCATTGCCTTCTTGATCCCTCGGTAACCCTGTGAAGAAATAAATCGAGATTTCATCCCACTTCCACTCGAGTAAATACAAGGGCTACAACAAACCACTGAGAACATGGTGCTCATCCTTCACCACATACTACACCACTGACTGTTTCACCACATACTACACCACTGCCTGTTTCATCCTGAACCACCAAAAGATCATCATCAATCCATGGTACATATTATAAACTCTTGAGTGTACCTATAAATGTGATGTGTGAAACTCATAGAGGACTCCATCAAACTTAACCACCAGAGAAAACAAATTCCCCTAAAACAACATCTATTTCCTACCATACTCTAGCCGTCCTTCAAGAGCATCATCGTGGCCTACATGATCATGCATCAATTCTTCCTATGAGTCTCCCCTCTAAGAATCTTCCACCTACTTTATTAGAGAAGACTGTACTATCATCTAAAACAAATATCCTCTATCGTCATCCACTCTTGCATCCAAATTCAAGGATTTCAACTCCTCCATCACCTTCCAACTGTCTATAGATTCTTGAACAACCTCCATATACAACATCCTTCTGAAAGAATCATCCCCAAAATTCCCCTTTCCAGAGGTGTAGGAGTTCTCAAAATCATAGTCCTATAGAAAATCCATCCACCTTTTCTATTGTAGATTCAGATCATGTTGGGAAAAGATATACCTCAAGATATTTTGATCCGTGAGGACCAAAAAGTACTCCCTAATGAGGTAATGATGCCACAACTTTTATGCAAGAACAACTAATTTTAACTCTATATTGTGGGTGGTATAGTTATTCTTATGGGGGAGTAACTACCTGGACCCATAAGAGATCATTTCCCATTTCTGCATCAATATGCATCCCAATCCCAAATGATAAGTATCAAAAAACACCTCAAACACCAACCATTACAATAGAAAATAGAGCAATAGAGCACTGAACAACTTCCCCTTTAGATATATAAAATCTTCCTAGAACTAATAACTCCACACAAAAGCCTGGTCCTTTATAGTCAGTGATTTTAATAGAGCTCTAACTCAAAAAAATCAGGTACAAAACTATGATAATAGCCCACATGACCAAGGAAACTCTAATCTTCTACCAAATTATTGGGTGCTTCTCAAGAAAAAACAACTTAGAACTTCTATGGGTCCACTACTAAACCCTTTTCAGACACTACATGTCCAAGGAAATGCACCTCTAATGTCTAGAACTTACTATTGGAAAATATTTCATAGAACAGGTGGCATCGAAGAACCTGCATGATAGTTCATAAATGCTCGATATGATCCTCTTTTGACTTTAAGTAGATCAAGATTCCATCGATGAACATGATGATGAACCTGTCCAAAAAAACTCATGAAAAATGGAGTTCATAATTCCAAAGAACATAACCGATGCATTCATAACACCGAAAGACATGAATATGAACCCAATGTTCCCACACCTATATCTGAAAGAAATATTCAAGATATCTCCCTCGACCACCCTCAATTGGGGATATCCAGACTTTATATCATTCTTAGAAAACCAAAATTCTCCTCTCATCTGGACGAAAAGATCACATATCCTTGGAAGAGGGTAATGGTTCATGACCATAACCTATTTCATCCTCCTTAGGCTATGCACAGTAATAGACAACAGTCTTCCTTATTTGCGAAAAACACTAGAGCACCCCATAGTGACACACTATGATAGATAAATCCCTTCCTCATTAGATCATCTTTCTGAATAATTTACTCCCACAAATCAAAATATGACATCTGATAATGATCCATCAAAACCAGATAAGAACCAAGATGCATTCCTATCTCGAATTCAACATCCCATCGAGGGGGTTGCGTCACAACCCCCTTGGGGAAACATCCTGTAAATCCCCAATGACCCTCAAAAACTCTACCATATCAGCTTCTACTGATTCTACTAACAACTCAGCCAACGAGGAAAGAAGAGGATCCACATTCCTGGTGCACACCTGAAGACCCCTCTCACTAACAAAAACCACACGCTTGAAATCCACATTAGAAGAAATAAATCTTATCCAAAACAAGTAGATAACAGAATGACTAGAATGAAACTAGGATATTTCAAGAAGAAAATCATATTGATACATATATAGTATGAATATATCCCCATATGGCTAATATGGTCCCATCTTTAGTCTACATCTTCAACAAACATTAAAGAATCTAGTCTAGCCTCCGACTGGAAAACTCAACACTAGGGGAACAGGAAACCTCTCTACGTCTAGTCCCAGATAATGATCTAAAGTGGTTGCAACAAAGGACTGAGAAAATCCTGAATTAAATAAATCATGAGCAAGGGTACTAAAAAACTAATCATACCTATGAAGATCTCTTTCCCTAATGGAACTGCTACCTCGGTGGCGTGAAATTGACCACACCCAGCTCTTCTACATCTCTGATGACAACCACATCAAAAATAATGCTCGTGTCATGGTACATGAGCATGAGGATCATCCTAAGGTCAGCCTCTACCTACCCCATCTCCCCTCTATGGATAAAATGGCTATTTTACCTGCTGGTGACACTATATCTGCAGCAACTACAATTAAGGATGGTATTGTGCCTAGACACCTCCACCAGACTGAGCTTAAGAAGCCATTGGGAACTGATTCTTAAGATAGTCATGGACCCAATATAATAAAAACCTCATCGCCAAGTCCATAGAAAGGGCATGGGAACTACAGGAACCATAGGTTGGAAGGAAAACTACTAAGGTCGACTCCCTGCCAGTCAAAACCTTGAGTGTACTCATTCTTAACACATATCGATGACAACTTTGCCTCTCGAAGAACACTATTGGACCCCCTCTCATGGTATACCTCCTCACGATTTCATCTTCTCAATCACATCCACCTTCTTCTAAACCTCCAGATACATTGGCAACATTAAGAGAGTAATGTCATACTGGATCGAAGGACATAGTGCCTCCTCATGACATATTGCATGATACTCATCATCTAGAAATAGATCTGATGAAAAAAATGTGTTCCTTGATCATGATCACATTCTCCTATATAGACATACTCCTATTCAAAATTGAGAGTATCTCCTACCTCTTCCTAGACTTTAGGGTCGATGAAAGGAATTTTTCTTGGAATTTCTTCTCAAATTCGACCCACAAAACTTACACTCACTTCCTCTCCCCTAGATAAAGAATACACTACTAATGTGTAGCTCCTCACTTTTCGTTGAATTCCAAAGGAACCCAATAATTTTTCAGAGCCTGGATCAAACTGAAGGGGATCACAAGCTCCTCGATCCATCTTTTTGTTTCTATATTAAAAACAATTTTCTAGTACTTTCTTAAAGTATGTCGTTGGAAACAATGCAATTCCTTCTACCACTGGTCATCCTACTCAACTTGATCAAATTTTTTTCAATCAACTAGATAGGTCTGATGAGACTCTGCTATGTGATCCACACATAGACGATGATGATCAGGATCAATAGAATGAAAGTAAACAAATAGCTACTAATCCTAAGTAGTATGGAATGTAAGATTAATTTTGACTTATTTAATTAGTTTAATTCATTTTATCCATTTTAACCTTCCCTAAACAACCTAATTAAAACAATATCACAATTCATTATGATGAATGGACCTCTACTAGTTCTCTACCCTAAAAATGGTGTAGCATCACATGGTCGTTTGATAGGCTTAGAGTCTTGGCATTGGATCACAGGGGGCCCTAAAATCCCATGTCCTAACTGGTCTTCCCTGGTCTATGTCACACAAAAAAGTCACCTAACACTCTTTCTTTACCAACCCATGTATTCCTCACCATTACTGACTTTCAAATCCTTTTTATCTATCAACCATCAGCTATGACACCATTCTTTCATGACCCCCTCCCTCCAATGATTCCCCTATTAGGCTAGCAATAAAGAAAGGGATATAATGACCCCCGATTCCCACCTCAAGTAGGCCCCGAGGTGGCTACTAGTACCAAGGGTATAGAAATATCACAAATATGGGAGGCATTAACCTTTATAGGAAACATGATTGGGATATAAGATGAGTCATCCACAATGAAACTCCAAGACGTAATATAAAACAAACTGAAATCCATCCACATGCATGAGTTAAAAAATAACTAATACAAAAAAAAGTCTCCAAAGTAAATACCAAAATTAAAGCTAGGTAGTGACATATAAACTATCAAGATTCGATCTAGTAAGGTCTAGCACAATTTGTGAAGTCATCCTAGAAAAATAAAAATAGTTTTATATGCATAGGATGAGTATACAGGTATACTCAGTAGGAAAACCAAAGTCTCTCATTCCCATGTGAAAGAAGCATACTAATTCCCTGTGGGAAAACATCAGAACCAAATAGCACCTAACAGTTATAGTAACCACCCTAACCTCACCAAGTCATGATCACCCAATAACACATGTCAAGCAGTGTAATATAATGCACATTGGTGATAGGGAACCCCACACCACTTCAAACAAATTAACCTCTCATTCCTAATGGAAAATGTTCCCATGCTCCCACAACTTCTGAAAGAACCATGTCAAAACCCATTCTCACACACTAGGGCCACAAACCACACCTCATTCTATCACTAGGTCCATGAGCCACATCACATCTCATACCGAAGAAACCTATGAAACCAAAACACATATCATCATGATGACACCTGGGAATGTACAACTCGCCCGCACACACTCGAGCCTCACAAACCATGACCTACCTAAATAATCATGGGATATCACAAACTAGAATATGGAGAATGGGAAGTGTGGTTGGACATCCATGCATACTCTCACTAGGATGTTTAGGAAAGACACCCACCCCCATGATGATGGGGTTGTTTTACACATAGTGATAAACTAGGGTGGGGTATGTATAGAAATCTCAAGTGAAATGCATGTATATATATATAAAAATAATTCCAAACACTCAGGCCCAACCAGTAGGTTCTCAAACAGACATCCATCTCACAACACTACCAATATTTCTTCTACCTCTAAATGCACAAAAACACACAATAAGAAACAAATCCAATTCATATTTTCAACCAATTTAATTAACCATTACCATCATTTACTCACACTTAATTTATTCATTTTGTTAACCCAACCAACCCAATCTAGTTCTGAACATTATTAATCATTTATTTATTCATTTATTCCATTATTATCTAGGAAACTACCAAGAAAAGCACACAGCTAGTAACATGAAAAATTTAAACATTTAAAAACATAAAGAAAATTACCCATTCTCTAACAAACCAACCATAACGTACATGGAACTTTCATTTATTTTATAGAATACTTTATACATTGCAAAAATATATTACCAAAGACCGTATTAATTTATTATATTTGGAAAATCAGAACATAATCTTCCAACTTGATGAAAGATCTTCAACATATATCATAATGATCATCCCTTTTTTACAACCTAAAACCTTTCTTCACATCGTTGGAAAAGAAAACATAAAAATAGTGATCTCAAATACTCAGTGACCGTAAACATGGATAACATAAAACACACCATAAAAATTTTAACGTAAAAACCTGAAGATAATGTTTTAACATTAATATTTTGAGTCATTAAATTAATCATGGTAGTATGTTACAAATAGATCATAATGGAACATTAACCATGATAGAATATCATTGGAATAAAATATGTAATTTTGGAAAACTAATAAACATATAATATGATTTCCATAGTTTCCAAGGCATTACTTCCAAGACTATCATAATGGACAAAGTCTATTATTGAACTGGGTTTACTTGCCATTACATCCATGTATTGCTGAACCAGATTTTACATGTCATTAATGTCATGTCTATCTCATGAGATATAAATCATTACCCAATAAATTGGAGGGAGATATAGGTCACACCCATCTCTTAATTAAACCATTATTATGTGTGCCACAAAAAACATAAAAATATTCACCATAGCATAACCCCTCAAATAAAATATGTTTCTTAAACATAATTCCATAAAAACATAATGAATATAAAATATCATTGCATCATTAACAGAATCTAATAATATTAATAATAGGGATAGAAACATAACCCTATAAAAGAGTTTCATCTTGTAAGGAAAATAATTTTGACAAAACACTTGAAATTAATTCCTGAGGAAAATATCATTTCTTTATCAAAAATGTTTTCCTTCCTCAAAATGCCTCAAAAATTTTGAAGAAATAATTTTGTGTGAAAATAACCATGTAATCTTATAGGGGATGCTTCATAAAAATAATGAATTATAAAGCTGCAAAAAATCCGCTCATGCTGTTTAAGGTAAAAAAACATTCTTCTCGTACTTTATTCGAAAAAGTCAAAAACTACCTCATATGGTAAACGTAAGAAAGTTTCCTTTCAAACCATGTAGTACAAGTCAAAAGGGGTAAAAATGACATTAAAATTACATATAATAATAGTAAAAATTTAATGAAAATATTCTTTTAGAGCATGGAAATGGATGTTAAATCTACCCCAAATAAATACTTACGTATAAACAATCTCAGATAAGAAATGTTATTGAAAAATTATCCCTTACCATAGGTCTGATATGCATTGTATGTATCAGAAACTAATATATAATCATTTAAATAATGTTAATGATTTACCCCAGAATCATAATCGTCTTTATGATATCATTTATGATCATATTTTCATATGTTTTTTAGTAACATTTCATTGTTACTCGTTATTCAGGTATTAACTACTTTATCTTCCTATGCATGTTTTTTCAGATAAGTTCTTATTCTTATTTTTAGGTTATAGTTATATCATTTTAATAATGGTATGAGTATAATATATATCTTATTTATTCATTCAATTCATTTATATAATCATGGTTTAATGAATATTATGTAGAACAAATCACATCGCACCGTTGAGACGGTAAGCCGTACGTACGCACGAGTGACAATATCATTCCCAAAATTGTTGAATGGTATTGAATTGGATGGTGTATAATATCTCATAATCAGTATAGTGTTATAAACCTCATATATAGTCTTTATTTCCACCATTATACCCTTCCAAGTATGGTGGTGGTGAAAACAGTTTAGACCACATCGTGGAGACGGTAAGTTGTACGTATGCACACATGGTGACTTTGTTTTTCATAGGATGGATAGAAGGTGAAATAGGGTTGTTTTAAATTTATAATAATATAATAGTATATGAGTGATTATTATGTTATTAATTTATCATGAAGAAACTAATTAAGAGTAATTCTAAGAAGAAAGAAATTTAAAAGAATCTGTAGAAGAGATTACCTCTTCCTTGACGTGCCTCATTTAAATTTCCTCTTATGGCACTATAGTTGGTCTTTGAAGAAGACCATATGCTCTTGAATGAAAATAGGGAAGTTGATAAGGAAACATTTCAGGTGTTGGAAAATAATTAAGGTTCAAAATGAAGCTAAGATGTGAGGGAGGATGTTCCTTTTTATAATTGAGGTGTGGGGAACTTTTGGAAACCTCAAATATATTAATTTATAATAAATTAATTTTCAATTAAAAACGGTCCAAAAATAATTTAATTAAAATATAAAATTTATTTTGTTCTAATACAAATAATACAATATTTGGTTTAACCCTTATTTTACATTTTTTAATCTTATAGTGATATCATATTATTTACACGTTTTGGGTTAATGTAATTACCATATAATGTCAAAAGACCCAAAAAAATGTTATTTATGACATATTTTTAGTTTTATTAACCATTTGGACTAATCTTAGATTTTTTTGAATTTAATATAATTTAATAAACTATTTTATGTTTTAAGTTATGAATTATGTCAAGTTTGGACACTTTTAATACTTGGTTTTTTAAAAATTCATAACAACCTGATTCCTAAAAAAGGAAATAAATAAAAGATAATATGTCAATATAATCCATAAAGTTATTGTATGGAATCAAAATAATCTAATTAAATTTATTTTGATATTTATAATATCATTTATTTGAATCCATTTTAAATGAATCACTCACTTCATCGTCATTGTGTCATAACTAAATTTATTTATTTAATATCCAAAAATTATATATAAAATATCATGATGTAGGAAATAATATTAATTTTAAAATGAATATTTATAGTCAAAGCGATCACTTATATAACCCCATATAAAAATTGTTTTAGTAAAAGATACATGTTTATGTTATATTTCTCTTTATATTAAATTAATTCTTATAAAATGTCATTTTCATATTCATATTGATTCATGGGGTCCCTAAATCTACATATGGAAGACCATGGTAAAAACTATATCATCCAATAGAATTAGAAGACTTTTTAGGGTAGTTTTATGTTATAAAATTATTTTTTTTAGCATTAATTTCAAGATTTACACTTTAACTATGGTAAATAAAAATAATTAACAAAGTTACTATTCATAAAGTCTACAAATAAATGGTACATATTCACACAATATAGACCTTATTATTCCAAATATGGAATCCATTTTTCCATATTCAAAACACAGAAGTCATAGTAATTTATTTGAAATTAATTTTCATTGTCAAAAAGATAAATCAAGTTTTTAAGAAGTAATAACTATCAAAAGATTGAAATGTGTTTATATCCAATTTAAAAG
The DNA here is from genome assembly GCA_963277665.1 of Viscum album. Lineage (NCBI taxonomy): Eukaryota > Viridiplantae > Streptophyta > Magnoliopsida > Santalales > Viscaceae > Viscum > Viscum album. Next base: position 678,034,919 of record OY728139.1, on the reverse strand, counting down.
TGAAATTACATAAAATGAAAAAACTTGGATTATATTATAAATAAATAGTCCAATTACACTTCAAACCCAATTAAATAGATAAGCTAACTATATATAAAAATTAGATGAAATGGCAGTTTTGAATTAAAATGCAGTATTTTTCACTATTCATCAAAATATGAATTTCATTAGAAAATTACCAAATTTTCGACCATGTTAAATTTTTGTGTCATGATTACAAATAATATGTTTATTTATTCAAATAGAACATATAAAATTGGTAAAAACTATATTTAATATTGTTGCTCCATCAAAATAAGGTGAAATAACATTTTTTGAAAAATACTTCTTTTATCTAAAAAACTAAATTTGTTATTATATAATTTTATAAAAAATTAATGAGATGAATGTTAATGTTATATAAAATTCAAAATTTTGTTAATTATATCCATAATATCTAATTTATATCCCATAATAATATTTTAACAATATATCATTGTTTACTAAAACTCTGAATTACGTACAAGGAAAGCTATCAAAGAGGGTTGATCTTGCGTGTAACACAAGCCATGTTAGTGTTTTGTTTAATAAAAGATTATAAAACATTGTGTATAGGTAAATATAATCATGGTGTACTGTACACCATAATAAATCAATGAAATTAGAAAGAATCTATCACATAAAATATAGGTGTGTCACATTCTACCCCCCTTAAAATTAATTTCACCCTCGAAATTCATCAGGGTTATAAATGGTTTACTACTTGAAATTTTCATTCATGGAATCCCAAATCACAAAAAGGAATACAAAAAAATTATTTTAAATAGGAATGTTAGAAACACAATGATTACCCAAATAAAATCATCATAGTGTTTCCACATAGGATAACATAGATGGGAAGTGAAAACATGGATATATAAGAGAAATCTAACTATCAAGTTCTGATGGATAGTGATAGATAATAAGGTTTGGAGAAATTTAACTACCAAAAACCCATAAATATATGATGATTTAAGGGACCATATGATTTATTGGATAAGAAGGTAATATGATAACATTTTTGGTTTCAAGATCATTTTCTTAAACTTGATGAATTTAGCATGAGAATAAATACTTACATGAATTTAGTATATAATATCACTGATGGTTGTTCCCTAAACAATTTCCATTTCATCTCTTATTTAATGAAATTAATTTTAATTTTTCATTCTTGATGTGTTAGAAGATCATATGATTGAATGATATATCATTTCATCTATCTCAACAAAAGGTTAGAATATGTTACAAAATATGCATAAGTATAGCTATAGTGAGATAAGAAATTAATCTAAAAAATATATATTGGAATATAAAATATACTATTCATCAATGAATAACATTATAATCCTTCCAAAAACTGAAAATATTAAACTTTAGAAGGATCTGAACTAAATCGACTTAAAATTTGTCACCCATATATCATTTGGTAGTTCTTGGATGTCACATTCCAAAAATGAGAATACCATAATAATGCATTATCTTGAAACATGATAATAACATGAATTACCATATAAACATAGTGAAAACATGAATTCTATAAAAATTAACTCCTTCCACACACCATAAAAAAAGTACCAAAAATTTTATTTACTCAAACCGTGATATCATTTGTCCTTAAATCAGTTATGAGCTCATTAATACTATTAAATATCTCATTATCTCATTATCCCTTTTTCCGCATATCATGTGCACTCCAAAAATATTTCAATCCCTTTTCCTAGTTACTGGTACCATATACTTATGGAAAACTAAAATGGACCAATACATAGATATTCTATTTTTCCATAATACTATAAATAAAATTTGACCACACTATTTGGGAATCCCATTACATAAACACTTAATCATTCCACCACTTTGTTTTCATACTCAACATTTCCAATAGTGATCGCATGTGACTTCCCTTTGTCATTTTTATTTAAAAGGTTGATGATGTTGATCAAAATTAACCATTGTATTAGGGAATTGGTTTGAATAATGCCCCATTTCCTTGCACGTGCAGCATTGAAGTGTTGGTGGTGCATTATCTCTAGTCATTTCTTTGTTCACATCAATAGCAAACTTTTTCCCATTACTTTGGCATTGAACTACTCGATGACCTTTTTTCATAAATGAATCATTTTCTAGTCCCTTTAAGCCAATATCCACCACTCTTCTTTCCACACTTTGATCATAAGTAAACATTCATCTTCTTTTCACTATTATTTTGAGATATTCTCTTGAACTACATCATTCATTTCTTGTCAAAACCATGAGATGGATATGTAACAACAACTTCTAATTATACCTTAATAGCACAATTGACAATCTCTTCATAGATACTGAAGTCTCTTATAGATAATTCAATTTTAATACTTGTTTATAAGCCACTGAAGAATCGATAAACATTACTTTTAGGTTGGATGATAATGCCAGAAGAATACCTTGAAAGTCTTGTAAAGTACAACTCATATGTACCAAAAGATTCATCATCCTTTTTTTAAGCTCAAGGAACTCCTTTTTCATATTTGTTCGAAGAATACGAAGAAAGTACTTATTGAAAATATGTTCTTGAACTTGTTCCATTCCATGGATTCAATTTCATCTTGCTGCCTTTTATTCTTAATTAGAGTCCACCACTGGCCTACTTCACCTTCAAAACAATAAATAGCCAAAATGACTTTTTCATGTTCTGAATAGTGATGGATGGAAAATATCATTTCAATTTTACTAATCCATTGTTAAACAACAAGTGGATTATAAGACCCACTAAAAGAAGGTGTATGTTGCCTCATAAAGGACTCAATTGAATGTTGTTCCCTTATCTACTCATTTGGAAGTCCAAAATTATTCATAACATGTGTATGTATAGAAATAAGATTTTGAATTCCATATCCCATAACATTTGGTTGTTCAAGATGACAATAATTTCATTTCTCAGTGCATTTATAATTAACATTGTTCATTCTGGTTCTAGCCATAGTATAGAACCCAAAAATAATATTGTGAGAGGAAAAATTCAAACTAGTAAAACAAAATAACCAAGGGGGAGTACTTTAAATATCTAACATCTTTTTTTTAATCCTAGGTTATTCCTAATAATTACTGTAATTCGAGGACTGTAATCTATAATTATGTTTATCCTTATTTACATCCCTATACATGCCGTAGAAATACCTCTAGGGTTCTCATTAAAGTTTTTACATCCTAGTTTACAAAGGTTAACTAATAATTCACTCTGATTCCAAATCTAATGATCAAAGATTTATGTATATGGAAATTTCATTTATTTTTCAGAATACTTACTACATTACACAAATATATTCCCAAAGACAATATTTGTTTAGTGTCTTTGGAATCTCGAAACATACTCTTGTAACTTGGTGAATGATCTTCAATATCTTCTATAAAAATCTTCCCCTTTTGTTTTCCTACCTAAACACATTTTTTATATCATGGAGAAAATAAAATATAAAAATGGTGAGCTTAAATTTTTAGCATCAGAAAACATAGAGAACATAAAAACCCATAAACATTTGAACATAAAAACATGAACATAAAGTTTAAACATAAAAATTTTGAGTTATGAAATAAATCATAGTAGTATGTAAGGAATAGATCATAAAGGAACACTATACATGATAGAATATAATTGTCATAAAACATGTAATTGTGGGAAACTAATAAGAAAATAATAATATTTCCATAGTAGCCATGTCACTACTGTCAAGACCATCATAGTAGACAAACTCCATTAGAAAACTGGGTTTACATTTCGTTCCAGTCATCTATTACTAAACCAGATTTTACTTTCTGTTCTAGTCATGTATATAAAATGAGATATAAATATTTACCCAATTAATTGGAGGGAAATATATTTCCCACCGATCTCATAAAGAAACCATTCTTACATGTTCCTCACAAACATAAAAACATTAACAATAACATAACCCATGAAATAAAATGGGTTTCTTAAACATCATTCTATCATAACATAATACATATAAAAGATCATTTCATCATTAAAAAAATCAAATAATATTAATAACAGGGATATAAACATAACCATATTTATGAGTATCATCTTATATGGAAAATAATTTTGAGAAAACACTTCAAATTAATTCCTGAAGAAAATATCATTTCCTATTAAAAAATGTTTTCCTTCCCCAAAATGCCACACAATTTTAGAAGAAACAAATTTATGTGAAAATAAACATGTAATCTTATAGGGGAAACTTCAATAATATAATAAGTTATGAAGATGTAAAAATCTGTTCATGCTGTATAAAATAAAAACATTCTTTTCGTACTTTTTTGGAAAAGTCAAAATGTACCTTGTATGGTAAACGTAAAAAAATATTCCTTCAAAACCAGGTAGTAAAAGTAAAAATGGGTAAAAATGACTTTAAATATACATAGAATAATAGGGAAAATTTAATGAAAGTGTTCTCAAAAAACATGTAAATGGATGTTAAATATAACCACAACAAATACTTACGCATGAACAATCTCGGGTAAAAAATGATAATGAAAAATTATCCCTTACCTTAGGTCTGATATGATTTATATGTATCCAAACCTCTTGTATAATGATTTAAATAATTTTAATGATTTAATATTGAATCATAATCATTTTTATGATACCATTTATGATCATATTTTCAGTTTTTTTAGTAACATTTCACTGTTACTCATTATTCGGGTATTAACCGCTCTATGTTCTTATGCATGTTTTGTCGGATATGTTCTTATTAATATTTTCATGTTATAGTTATATAACATATATAATGGTATTAGTATAATATATATCATATTTATTCATTCAATTAATTTATATAATCATTATTTAATGAAGATTATGTAGAACGAATCATATAGCACTATGGAGACGTTAAGTCGTACGTATGCATGAATGACAATATCATTCCCATAATTTTTGAACAGTATTGAAGTGGATGGATTATAATATCTTAAAATTAGTATCATGTTATAAAAATAATATATAGTTATTATTTCAACCATTATACCCATCCATGTAAGGTGGTGGTGAAAAAACAGTTTACGCCACAGCGTGAAGACAGTAAGTCATACGTACGCACGCATCTTGATTTTGTTTTCCATAGGATGGATAGAAGGTGAAATAGGGTTTTTTAATATTTATAATAACATAAAATTATATATTTGATACTTATTCAATTACTTTATGATGAAACCAATAATGAAGAGGTAGTAGAAGAATAAATAAATTTGAAAGAATCAGTAGAAGATATTACCTCTTCCTCGATGTTCCTCCTTTAAATTTCCTCTTAGGGCACTAGATTTGGTATTTGAAGAAGACCATAAACATTATAATGAAAATAGTCAAGTTGATAAGGAAAAAAGGGAAGGTGTGGACGAGCTGGAAGTCTCAAAATGAAGTGATTATGTGATGGAAGAGTTACCTTTTTATAATTGATGTGAGGGGTACTTTTGGAAACCTCAAATATATTAATTTATAATAAATTATATTCCAATTAAAAATGGTACAAAACAAATTAAATTAAAATATAAGATTATTTTAGTTATATAACCCATCATATGATAATTTTTATAAAAGTTTTGAACATTTTTCTAACCTTATAGTTTTGGTTTAACCCTTATTTTAACCTTTTTAATCTTACAGTGATATCATTTTATTTAAAAAGTGTGGATTAATGTAATTACTTTATCATGTAAAATGACCCAAAAAATTAATTTATGATATATTTGGACTTTTCCTAACCATTTTAAAAAATCTGAGTTTTTTATGAATTTAATATCATTTAATAAACTATTTTATGTTTTAAGTTATGAATTAAGTCAATTTTGGACACTATTCGTACTTGAATTTTTAAAAATTCATAACAACATGATTTATCAAAAAAAAGTAATTAACTCCAATAAAATATGTCAATATAATCCATATAATTCTTGGATGGCATCAAAATAATGGAATTACATTTATTTTATTATTTATAAAATTATTTATTTTAATCCACTATAAATGAATCACTCATTGCATCATCATTGTGTCATAATTAAATTAATTTATTCAATGTCTAAAAATTAAAAATAAAATACCATGATGTAGGAAATAATTTTATATTTATAATTAATATTTATAGTCTAATATATAACTAATATAACCCCGTATCAAAATTATTTTAGTAAAAGATGTATGTTTATGTTATATCTCTCTTTACATTAAATTAATTCTTATAAAATGTCATTTTCACATTCAAGTGGATCCATGGAGTCCCAAATATACCCAAGGATGCCTGTGGTCAGAAATATTTTATCTAATAGTATTAGGACATGTTTTATGGTAGTTTTATATTATTAAAGTTTTATTATTTTAAACTTATTTACCAGACATACCCTTTAACCATGGTAAATAAAAATAATTACAGAAGTTACTATTAATATTGTCCAAAAATAAAAGGTAAAAATTCACACAAGTTTGAAATTATGATTCCTAATATGGAATCTATATTTTAAAATTCAAAACACATAATTTGCAGTAATTAATTTAAAATTAATTCTTGTTGTCAAAAAAAATAGGTTTTTAAGAAGTAATAACCATCAAAAGATTGATATGTGTTTACATCCAATTTAAAATGGAAATTACTTCCAATGACCAAAATTAAATTAAATGATAAAAATATGGTCCAATTTTACTTATAAAAAATTAAAAATATAAGCGAACCATATAAATAAATTATATGAAAATGCATTTTTGAATTAAAATTTTACCTTTTTTTCTATTCATCAAAATATGAATTTCATCAAAAAAATACCAAAATTTCAAAAAAGTTAAATTTTTATATCCCATTTCCTAATAATATGTTTATTTTGTCAAATAAAATATATAAAATTGTTAAAAATTGGATTTAAAAATGTTGCACCATCAAAAGGCGGTAAAACAATATTTTTTGAAAAATGCTTCTTTTATCCAAAAAAATTAAATTTGGTCTTATATCATGTTATAGAAAATACATAAGATTAATGTTAACATTATATAAAATTAAAAATGTGGTTAGTACTATTCTTAATTATTAGGTTACATCCATTAATAATATTTTAACAATATATCTTTGTTCAGTGAAAATTGGTATTACATACAATGCAAGCTATTGAGGAAGGTGGATTTTGTGTGTAACGTAACCCAAGATAGTGTTGAGTTTACTAAAAACTAATACGGTACTAAGTATAGAGAAAGCTAATAATTGTATAACTTACAACAAAAGAAATAAAAATATTAAAAGGAATATATCTCATAAAATCTCAGGGTGTCACACATAACAACCAAAACAAGTTCCCAACTCTCAAACACATCTAACAGCACAACCAAACCACAAATTGATCGCAGACCAACAACACAACACTACTCTTCCATTCCATAATCAATCAATATATCAACCTGATATTTCATCTCACCTTCTGAACCATCCCACCATACACAACCATAGAACCCACACATAACACATCACCACAACCGCCAAGGAAAATACGATTCCATTTTTAACATGGAAACCCTAATTTAATTGCATTTGTTAATTTAGGTGTTATCACATAAAAAATATGATCCTAGGGAATTAATTAATTATATGAGTATTCATTATTGAATAGTTTTCATTTAGGGTGATATCACAAAAAAACATAACTAAATAAGACAAACAGTAGATATAATCCGGGAAAATAATTCCACCTCTGACCACCATTTTCAGTGGAGTGCTCAGCCTGTTCAATCACAACATCACAATAAATATCAATTCTATAAAAATCATGAGAAAACACCCAGTAATATTTTTCAACTTAATTTATCCAGTTCTTGTCTTTTTTTAATTTGTAATAATGAGAATCTATAGGTAGACAAGAGAAAACCCCTCCCATATGTTGCACAATTAAAGAGAACTGATTGAATCCTACCTCGAAGAAGCTATTAAACTTGTTTGTACACCACAGGGTGATGAATAATGCCCACAAGAAAAAAATACAACCCTAGAAATAATGATAAACCTATTCCATACAAGAATATTATCAAAACACTTCCAAAACACCCATTTCAATCCAATTCATATCATAGTAGCGAATCCCGAGGGATGAACAATAGGAAACATCTAAGAATTGGAAGAAAACTCACCACAAATCTTCAATGAAAAACCACTGGGATTGATTGATCAAAGAGGGGTGATCGGGGCTTGAAGGACTCTTCAGGGCACCTAGGATTCATTTGGAATGAGTGTAAAGAGATAAAATGGTCGAATGATTGATATTTCAGCCAAAAATAATTTTAAAACCAAACGAGATCGGGGTATTGTAGAACCTCTAATACCCATTCATGCCATGTAGTATCTGGGGTTTGGTTTCTGTAGAAAAATGTGCCACCTCTCAAAAATTTTACAGACCCCAAAATATTATATGCTGTGAAACCACCCATAAAATACATGAAACAAATTTTCACATCATGGAATCATATTACATGATGTGTAATCACCCTAATTCTAACATTTAGAAACTGAATTCCCCCAAAATCCTTAGAGACTACCCCAAACACTCCCAACAACCAAAACCCGCAAAATAATGGACATGGGAAGGAATGAACCATTATAATGTACTCTTCCTTGGGGTATCCAGTAACTATGTTTCTTTCCCTTCGATGGTATGAAATCATGCACCAAGCCCTCAATATTCAACATAAATCATGATTCATTTCAAAACAAAACATAAATGACATTAATCTTCCCACCCTTATGAATCAATCACATGATTGTCACAAAATCACAAAATCTATGAAAGAAACTCGCAAGACTAAAATTAAACAAGCGAGTTATATCACCACAAGGAAGAATGATCAATTCATAAAATTATAATTTTTATTTTTAGTTATATCTCATAATTCTAGGTTACCAATTATCCCCATATATATATATAAATTATATAAAACCTATTACATTTATAATTTAATCCCTAATATCCTTAACATATCCATTTACCCAATTCATTCAAGGTTATTCCACCTTATGAAATCACCATTTACATGTTACTCTGATTCAAAATTCTAATAAAAAAATCAATAAAAATTTCAAACTTATCATAGGGATCAAATGTCAAGATGACCTTGTCTCAACACGATCTTAGTCTATCCCACTAATTGGGTGGCCACAAGTATCAGTCACCGTGCCTGTGGACCCAACAAGATCCAATGGATGGTCTAATACAATTAATTATTATTTATTAGGTGTTATCTAAGTAATTAGGTTTTGTGAGTGGGATGCTGGCAAGATGGAAAATATTTCCCATTCCATGGATAGTTAAATAAGAAAAAGGGGATAGTATTTAGGCCACCCACTTTAAAAATAGATAAGGTAATGAAAAAACCTAACATCTACAGTAATGATAATCTTATTACTTCCTTTCAATGTAAACTAGAAATTTCATCAACAATACACTAAGAAGATGAAGGAGAAACAACAGTCATACCTTAAGAAACTTGTTCTGGAAAACACTGATCCAATGTGGGTTTTATTCTAGATCAAAGTGGACTCTCAGACATAATCCCTGGAAGGTATAAGTTCTAGAATGAGGTTTTCATTTACAAATAACATGATTTTGGATGGATTTAAAAAGGTATGTGTGCATCTCTTTCACAATGTGGGTTTTATTCTAGATCAAAGTGGACTCTCAGACATAATCCATGGAAGGTATAAGTTCTAGAATGAGGTTTTTGTTTACAAAGAACATGATGTTGGATGGATTTAAAAAGGTATGTGTGCATCTATTTCACAATGTGAATTGAATTCACATAGGGAATGTATAATTACTTCTCTTTTTCCCAAAATCTACCATATTATATATAAAATAAATAAATAAACATTTCATGTTGTGAAATATTGTCACAATGTCAGTTCCCATTTTTGGTGTGATTTCAGGGGTGAAATAATTACAGCATGTGTAAATATTATAGGTTGTCTAAATATTAAACGGGGTGTTAATACTCATCATTTGAATTAAATTCATGATGTATACCCAAATTAATTCACTCTATGAATATAATTCATGGGGTCCACCCAGAAAAATTCACACCGTGAGTACATTTCATGTCGTCTACCCACAATAATTCATGTCATGAATTAGTTTCATGATGTGCATTTGTTCTGCAGCTAGAAATCACTTCATATTCCTATTTCACCCCTAAGACACTCAACCCAACCCAAACATCAGCTTGATAAACAAGGTTTAAATGAAATAAAACCCAACTCAAATATATTTTTACAAAACATTAAAGAGAGACATACCTATTAAAATTGGATCTTACAACCTTCCCATCATATAATAGATCATCCTCGAGCTTCTCCATTAATAATTGTGGGGTATTAGTGAATAAGTCTATCATCTTTTCTCACACATCAGACTCCCTCTCCTAGTTCTCCACTTGAACAAGCCCATGATGCCACTATACTCATACAAGAGGAATAGTCTTCCCCCCAAATATTTTTATCTCTTCAGGCCAAGATATGGAATATATGATCCTAAAAGAATGAATCAATATCCATCTCGACATCATCAAAATCAATCATGTGGGAAGGGTCACAATGATATTGATGATGTTAAGATACATGAAACACATAATGAACCATGGAAATACACAACATATGCCCATAAAATATCCTCCATAATAAAAAAAAGTCACTCAAATTGGCCGTCAGTCTGAGGATTGTATACTATACTCTGAAGAACATGTGATTCCATATCCTTCTGTAGACCCTACCAAAAATGATAATTGAAGAAATGTTCTAGATTAGAAACTACACTCCCCAGAACACCATGCCACCTAAATATATCACACCAATAAAGACTACCCAAATCATTAATGATATTGGTCTCCATAATATATAATAAGTGGGAAACCTTCATCTATTTATACATAATCACCTATAAAAACCATTCTTATTATCTTTCCAAGGTAATACTATCAAAACATTCCATGGATATATCATCCCACATCCTAAGAATTGGCTATAACAACCCAACAAGACTCTGATTCTCAACCTTCACCTACTTATAGGTGAATCATCTCACTATAAATCTTGATAAATCCTTCATTCCTGGACTCCAGTATTGTCTACATAGATCACAATAAATCTTTGTAAAACTAGGATGTACATCACATCTAGAATTGGGAAACTCTCACATCCAATCCTCTCACTAACCTTTAGAAAATAATAATCATAAAAAAAATAAGACTATTATTGCTTCCCAGAGACCATTCTATAGGTGGATCCCCACCATATATGATGTCCCTCAATGCTAACCCCTCCAGACTAGATAAATACTCCATCATGATCCATTCAAGATGATTTCTTATAATTGATGTTGAAGTTAGATATACTCATCACTCGACTCTTGAACAACAAGATTCATATCCAAAAAGTGTGAAATCATCCTCCACTATGACTCATAAAATCCATACCTGATCCAAAAAGCAGTTTGGGGTATGTCAGATGGTCTCACCCAAAACTGGTGGTACCCTGACCTTAGATCGGTCTTAGAGAAAATCCTAGAAAAACTCAGTTGATCAAATAAATCATCAATATTAGAAAGGAGATACCGATTTTTTATTTTCATTTGGTTTAGTCCTCGATAATACACATATAAGAACAATTTTCCATCATCCTTCTTGGGTAAAGAATTGGAGAACCCCACAAACATGTACTAGTCTATATGAAACCCTTGGCCCCAAGATATTTGAATTTGACTTTCAATTCATGAATCTCTATGGGTTTCATCCTATGATATGGGATAGAACCCGTCTATATTCCTGTAACCTAAATCTATCATGAACTATATCCTTATTGAGTGGTAATATAGATAAAACAATAGGAAATATTCCCTAAAAATGGTCCACCACAGGAAGAAAATCCTCTTATATTCCTCAATCTTCCATAATAAGAATTTTTCTCTTACCTATGAGACAATCCAATTTGCATTTAATTGGTCCTATATGACCATCCTAAAGATCCCACTCACCCTAGAGAGTATAGTTTCTCGCATATGGATATAGAAAGGTAACTATCCTTCAATAATTGTTTATAAGATCCTAGTATATAAATATATAATATGTACCAATAATCAAATCAAATTGTGTCCTTTCTAGAAAAAAAGTTACCAAAGGAAATGATGGCCTCCAATTTCAAGAGAACACTCATTAAAACACTTAATAACCTCTAATTCTACTCCTAATGGTGTTCCAATGTTCATGAACCATCAATTATCTATATATTAAAACACAATCCATTTGAAAAAAAAGAGCATATAGAAAGGAATGTGATACTCTGGTATCAAACAAAAAACAATCTAAGGTAGATGATATAAGAATCATACCTTTAATGGTATAAGGACCTGCATCAAAACCAGTAAAAGTAGACTATTTAAAATGAATCTAGCTTGGCCCTCTTCCCTGGGATCCAATCTGACTCGCCAATATTATTCCCTCTTAGTGGTACTACTGCTCCCGCACTGGGAAACTACATATCCTACAACCACATTAATGGGAAGTGTAAGCCCATGTACCTTTCTGTCAAGGGTTAGATAAGCCCCTTCTTATCCTAGGTCCCTATCCTGATTCCCTTCACCTGATCTACTATAAAAACATCCATCAAAACATGTGAATTTTCACCAACCATCCACAGACATGGAACATCACTGTATGGTGAGGACACTGTGGGTGTGTGTGGTCCAACCTACTAGACTAAAAAAAATTCACCAAACCATGACCCAATGGTGTAAGTGCACTCCCTTTAATCCTCTTCCCACTACTTCTCTAGAGGAAACTTCTATATTGATGCTTCTTTCCACTAGAAGAAGAGTTTTAGATCACCCAGGTGAAATTTTCTGGTCGCCACTCAGAGCCTCAAACAGATTCCCTTCCATGATAAAAATTTGATTCATCACATCCATAAGGTTGATCAACTAAAATATGTTTACATGTGACTGAATCTCATATCTAATCCCATCTGAAAAACATCTTACACTTGAAATATAATTGGCCACTAAGGATGGATAAAATAACTACAATTAGATGAAGCACGTGACATATCCTATCATTGGAAAGATCGCATATGTCAGGTGCATGAAATCATGAGCGTTCTCATATCTCAATGTCTTATGATAAAACTGTCTTAAATAATTTCTTCTAAGTCCTTCCATGATAACATTACTTCTTGTTTGTATTTATCTAGAATTTCACACCAATGCTTGGATGGTTTAGGAATAATGTATGTAGCACAATTCACCATCCTATCTATGGGTGTCCTAGGGTTCCTAAAGATCATCTAGACTAACTTGATCCAGATCTTGACTACCTAGGGTCTCCCACGTAAGTGAATGTAGGAAGATGATGCATCTAAAACTCTCTCTTCATATCAGACATCAAACATAAAGTGAAGAAAATATCCCTTTCCATGGATCACATGGCCCTTAAGAATTTTTCATGAAGTTAAACACCCATTTGATTCTAAAGAGAAATAGGAATCTCTATCTAAACTATATTAGAAAAATGTTGACTGTTTCTCTCGTGACACTCAATTTGAAGCTAACGTAGAGGAATTTTCTTTACATGAAAAACAAACTACTTAGAACATATGGTACACAAAAGATCAACCTCAACAGGTGTTAAAAACATATAAACATTATCTCATAGTCTCTCTAAAAATGAATTAAAAAGTGAATGATCATGAAATAAAAGTTAATTTACTCCCTTTTTCATTTGATATAATAGGTATCTCATCTCACAGTTCATACAGAAAAATATATCACTGGAAATGAATATGTACATATCATGAACAATTAATGTAAATATCTGTTCCCATTAACCTATCATGATACATGCATACATATCTCATGTTATAAAATTCCATGAGTATAAATCAAATGAAAAAATAACATTTATCATCATGTGAATCACCCAAGGTGAAATAACATCAAACCATAACAAATAAACATCATGAACAACAGTCCCATCCTTGGAACTCGTATTTTTTCACATACATGGGATAACTAATCCTTTGGAAAATATAATTACCAATTCCAGAAACATTCATGTCTCCTCTATAGTAGTAAAGAAACATAAAAGAAACTTGAACCGCTGATACCACTTTGTTATATCCCCAAATCGGTGTTCCCTCAAGTGATCAAGTCTGTTGGTTATGTGACCTTAGGAATGTCTCCCCATACACAAATTCTTATGAATATTAGAGAGTGTGTAAGTAATATAGTGTGGATATTTTAACCTCTGGTACAAAGATTCAATTAAAATGAAAAAAATGACATCAAAGTATATGAAATAGTATAAATATTATGAATATATAAACAAGCATCAAAATATGAGAAGTTACAACTAAAAAATCGAAATAATAATAGAATAATGTAATGAAAATATTAATGAAACCAAATAACATGATGAAATTCATAGAGATAATTGACTATGAATATTCAAATAATTACTCCAAATACCATGGTCTCAAACCCCATGTCATTCCAATCTCCAATATCCACCCAATCCAACCAGATATTAGTCAAGAAGAGGGTCAATTTCCCTTATCTAAACCAACATCCATGATATCTTTTAGGGTACCAAATAGAGGCCCATCTAGGGTGTTTGTAAAACTCTTTATGTCGACACCACTATGTCTAAAAATATATATTCTAAGAAAAGTATTTCATGTAATGAAACGAATAATAGAATATTAATTTCATAAATTATTTCCACACATGAAATAAACCAGCTAACCCTCAAGTTATGGGTTAGCGCTCAAGGCTATCCAAACCCAATTCGATGCCCTTTTAGGAATCTCTGAGTAAGGGTGGTTCCTCCTATATCAGGTCAGATAACCCAACTGATGGAATATTATACCTATGAGGATGAATTGCACAAACGTCAAATTCACTAATGGAATATTCATTTATACTATCCATAATATCACCCCTAATCTTCCAATTATTGTACATCTGGTCCTCAAATATCTGATATAATCATATACTCTGCACTCTGGGATCCAGTACCTATGGGACTATCCCTTGGGTTGTACAAACCCATGCACCAAGCCCTCAGGCATCATCATAAATCATGATTCATATCCAGACAAACTTAATATACCAAAAATCTTCCCACCCTCAGGAATCAATCATATCAATATCACATAAGCTCAAAATATAAGAAAGAAACTCACATATATAAAATCAAACAAAAAAGATATATAACCATAAGGGATAATTATTGGTTCATAAAATTATCATTTTCATTCAAATTTTGTCTCATAAATCTAGGTTACCAATAATCCCAATATATATATATATATATATATATATATCAAACATGTTTCATTTATCATGTTATCCCTATGGTCATTAACATATCCATTATCCCAATTTATATAATTTGATTCTACCATAAGAAATGAAAATTTACTTGTTATTCCATTTCAAAATACTAAGCCAACAATAAATCATTTTTTATAATTTATCATAAGGCTCTAATGTCAGGCCAACCAAGTCTCAACAAGGTCCAAGGCTGGCACACCAATCGGGTGGCCACATGTCTTAATCTCTATGCATAATAACAAAATGAGATATAATAGATGGTCTAATAAAAAGGATATTTATTTAACAAATATTATCCAATTAATTGTGTTATACACATGTTGTGCTACCATGATTACATATATTGCACATACTATGGATAATTAAATTCGAAAATGAGGATAAGATTTAGACCACCCACCTCAAAAATGGAGAAGGAAACAACAAAACCTCACATCCACAATAGTGATCAACTTCTTCATTCATTTTAATGAGAACCATAAATTCTATCATCATTGGATCAAAAAGTGGAATAATAACTAGAAGGTGTGCCTTAGTAATCTAGGTCCAAAAAATCAAAATCCTACAAGTTTTTTCTTCTTGATCAAATCAAACTCTCTAAATTCATTCATATAATGGTTGCAGCCAAGAAATGATATGTTCTTACAAAATACATGATGTTGAAGGGATTTAAAAAGGTTTGGGTGAAACTCTTTCAAAAATTTAATTTCATTCTCCCCGTGAAACAATTATTTCTTTTATTTTTCCAAAAATCCATTATATGATAATTTAAAACAAATACAAATAAAATTTTCATGTAGTAAAAAAATTCCACAAGGAGAGTTACATTTCATGGGGTGGTTATATGGTGTAAAAATTATAGGGGCATAAAAATTATTGGGAATGTAGATATTAGAGGTTGTGAAAATATTACATAGGGTGTAAAAAATTAGGGGTGAATTAAACTCATTGGATGAGCCCAAAATATTTCATTCCATGAATATAATTCATGGAGTCTCACCAGATAAATTCATGCTATGAATATATTTTATGGGTCTCCCTAGAAAAATTCAAGTCATTAATATTATTCAGGTGATCTATATAGAATAATCCATGTCATGAATTAGTTTCACAATGTGAACCAATTCTATAGCCAGAACTCACCTCATATTCCTATTGCACCCCTAAAACAATAAATCCAACCAACACCTAGGCATGATAAATATGGTCTAAATTAACGACATCCCAAATCGAATATATCTATCCAAAAAAATAATTAGATACATTCCTAGAAAAATAAAATATCTTACAGATATTTTTTTCAAATTAATAAATATTTTAATCTCATTACATATAATGGTATTTTTGGAAGATTCCATTTGATTTTGGCATGATCCAAAAGCCTAAAAGCATTCCTTTTATTATTTAAAAATAAAATTCATTGAAAATTTTTATTACTTTATTTCAAGGGCAAATTTTTTTTATTCTTGAATCGGGTATTTTCCAGAAAAATTATTTTTCATTCATTTTTTTCTAATAATAAATGAAATTTATGTCACCTATATATATTTAATCTGATAAATTGTATTAAAATTTTGGAATTATCAAGTAAAAAATCATTATAAGGCCCCCGTTTTTGGGCATATAATTAACTTATCATGGTAAAAAGAATTATGTTATGATAGTTAAAAAATAAAATGGGTTTAAAGTGGTTTAACTATGAGATAACATATAAAATGAATCCAAAACTTTTATAAAGGTGACTTATTGAGTTTATTCCGACCTCATCACATCTTTTCTTTGAATATGGGGTGTTTTAGTAACACTGTATATGATTATAATATACATTATACTAAAATGTTATATTTAATTACAAGAGTGTACCTTTCCATCACTTATAAAACAACACCTCTTCTCCTGTATTTTTCAAAAGTATGACTATAATATATATTAATTTTAAATATTTTATATAATTCCAAGTATGTCTTTTTCCCTCACCTATAAAAAAACACCTCATCTCTTATATTTTTCAAAAAAACATGACCACTCTATCTCAGCTAGGACGTAACCAAATTCCATATTTTATTCCTTCCCCATCTCCTAAAGATTCTGATATTTCAAAAATATATTCCTTTCAAGGATTGGGGTGTCAGCCAAAGGAGGATTCTCAATGAAGAATTATAACTCTTGGTTGAGTAATTTAAATAATATTTCTTATTTTACTTCTTCTTAATATACTCTGTCTATCCAAAAAACATGACTCCAATATAATCACTATAATAAGATGTTGTTTTTATTACGGTAGAACCATTATCCACCTCCTTTCAATACCATGGAAATAGAAAACATCTCTCATGTGTATTTGTAGACTACCACATCCATGAAGTGATGCATTTTTTTCATTAATACATAACTTTGTTGGATATAATGTTGGATTAAATAAATATATATGACATTTATGATATTATTATTGTTCTAAAATGGTTATTTATTAATAAATTTTATTTAATTCCATTCATCAGAATGTAGAAATATCACTTCTGTGTTCGTACAGACTGCCATCTCCACGAAGTTATGTAATTCATTTTCCATCACCTAATTATATGAATAGTTATAAAAGTGTATAAAATTATTATTTATGATAATAATTACCTTATTAAAATTTTCTATATTCTAGAACCATGGTAAAATAACAAGGACCAAGTATGCCGAACTGAATCAATCCTGGAAAACGAATATGTTATCACCAAGAACAGTGATTTTAATAAAGATTTATTAATAAATGAGTGATAAAATGTTATACGTAAATAATACATGGTATGATATATATGATTATTATTCTTTACAATTATTTAAAATAGATATATATTTAATATACATAATGTTTGAACACGTACAAAGCTAGACGAGACTCGAGGTGAGGGTTTCTAATTTCAATCTAAATTTATGTGACATATATGCAATATTTATCACTTATTTATTTTTTATGGTGTATATACTAACAAATAATGTCTATTATGATTCTTATCATGATGATTATGGGTATTTAAAAACACATATATGTTTCTCTATATTTTTTATGATTATGATGATGAGATGTTTATGAAACCTGCTTATTTTTCATGGGTTATGAATTGATGATATAATGAATGTTTTATGATCTTAGGGTAAAAATATGAATGGATTGTGATTTTTTGATGATTAGGTCTGTTATGTCCCTTTAATAAATTGGGTAATGTGATATTGATATCTCTTGAGATGATAATTATAATCATGTAAATCATTGTGAATAGATTTGTTCACATTTTGATGTGTGGGTATGATAGATTCTTGCTAAGATCACAAGAATATGTGTGGACTTGACTGAAAATATATTTGTTCATATTTTATTGTATGATTATATGAATTCTTTTAGATATTCTCACAAGATTATTCTTGGACATGATTTTTAATAACTTTCCTTATAATATTATCATTTTTATGCTTTTGATGCCATATGCCTATGTTATGACTCTTGAATGATGATTACTACTTTAAGACCCTTATCAATCATGTTTCTAGATAAGAATTGATTTTGAAGTTTATGATCTAAGATTTTTTGGGTATGAATACTTTACGTTGAGAACACGAACCTTTTTATGTTATTATAACCTTATAATCTTATTATGATCTTATGATTATAATCTCCCATGTTTACCCTTATTGGGCATCTGCACACACCCTTTCTATTGTCTTCCTTACTTGGGTTTTGATGAAAGTTTATAAGTACCTCATAGTTTTATTTTTATTGAATGAAAGAAAGAAAGAACAAAATAGGGGTGAACATCCCTCGACCCCAAGAGAAGAGCTAAGGAGACCTGAAATAGTGAAGTCCCAGGGCATCCTCTCTAATCAAGTTGACACCCTCGGGATTCAAGCTTCCCAAAGCGTGAAAATAAATAACCTCTGAACCTAGGACGTCCAACGAGGACAGATGATCAACAAATTTATTTACCTCTCTCCATGTATTCTTAACAGTGATAGTGTTATCCAGTAAGCTCTGACACTTTCTAATGATGTATTGATTGACCAAGGAGAGACGCCAATTCCATGTATAGAATTGTACACCAATAAGGAGTCAGTTTCAGATTTAAGAATGGCCAGAACCCTCTACTTACAGAGACTTAGCCCAATTTACAGGGCCATGGCCTCCTCCAGGAGAGAAGAGCCATGACCCAACATGTCAGAGAAAGCCAAGAGGATAGATCGGCAGGCATCCCGAACCACACCCCCACCATGCATGATACCCAAGTCAAATAATCCATCCGTATTGAGCTTCAAACCTTCATAAGGAGGATGCCAACGAACCCAGTGATTTCTAATACAGTTATTGACCTGATGGGAAGCATGGTCTTCGACTCGAAGCTGGACCAGTGAGGGGGTGACCCCTCAGTTATGAACGACTCTGGCCAAGTCAAGGAGGAGATTTCTCATGATAGCAATAATCGAACGACTTGACATGGATCCCAATTCATGGATAATTTTATTCTGCACCTTCCAAATACACCAACAACCAGCCTGGAGAATCACTATGCGGGCCATTCTTTTAGGGCAACCTTCACCCGAGCCATGATACCACCTATCGAGGAAGGGAAGTTCTGCCATGGAGGAAATATATATAGTAGTAAAATCACCAAATAATTTACACACCTCATGCGCCCACTCACATTCAAAGAAAAGGTGATCCACACTTTCCTCCTTATGGACCTGGAAACACACGCACTTGGAGGCAAGATTGATCCCGCAGTGTTTGATGTTCTCCTCAGTTGGAACCGCCCCCTTCCGGATTCGCCAGGTAAGAAAATTGAATTTCGTTGGAATACTATTAACCCATAGAACATTTTCCCATGCTTCATCCTAAAGTTTCATGCTATTAATGTGGTGAAAATATGTTGAGGTGAAGCAACCTGAGGGGGAGGGAGTAAAGACACATCTATCAGAGTCGGATTTGATCTCAATAAGATTTAACTGTTCCATCTGTTTCTTGTCCAGAACTGCCCTGATAAAGGAAGGAAAGAAACTAGCTTCCCAGAAGGAGATGTGATTTGTGGGGCACCATGGAAAAACAAGAATATAACCACAACTTATTTGATTCTAGAAGGAAATATATCTATTCCCAACCATCAAGTGGGAGTGCAGGAGAAGAGTAGAGGCTAGGGGTCCAATGATCGACCAAAGGGGGGAGGGCAACCCTAACCCTGATAAATGCTACTCCGAGTATGTTTTCAGAGTGATACCCCAAAGGGTACGGTGTTCCAGGACACTCTAGTAAATATGACCATGCATAAAGCAAAGAGTGCCCTCCATATTTTGGACATTAACTCCCTTTTGACTTGAAGGTCACGCCATCCTTTTCCAAGCGACCCAGCGTTTTCTCCCCTATGAAGGCGGATCCCAGATGATCTTAGCCAGGATTTGATCAATGTTTTTAATGACACATTTCAGAACGTGAAGCGCTGAGAGGTCATGAATTGGAGTAGCAACGAGCACGCTGTTGATCAGGGCAATATGGCCTCCAAAAGACAGAAAACTATTTTTCCAGTTGAGCACCCGATTGTGACATGTATTGAATATTCATTTAGAATGAATTAATATTTAGGTATGTTATGATTGGGTCATTATATGTGAGTATGTATTTTTAAATGGAATTAGATGTATTCTCATTGAAACATTTTCAACTACCACAGATCCAGGTAAGGGATTTGTCGGGAAAGGTATGAGTCGAGAGGGACGTCGTTATGGAGGTGGCAGGTAGGATCATGACGGGTGGTGGCCATTTCCTCTCAGTGAACGGGTGATCTTAGTGAAGTATGGTGTCTGGATCTGTGGCACAGAAGTGGGATGGCTGGGTTTAGGTGGGTAGGCTCGACAACATCTGCTGTGTGGCAGGTTTAGTAGGCATTCGGGGGGTCCTGCATAGTTATTTAAAGAAAAAGAATAAAATAAAAATTAGTTACAGGTGTCAGAAACCTGAGCTAATATCATTGTGATGGAATTCATGTCCACATGGCCGCCAGACCATCAAAATGTGTGGGTTATCCCTTTGTGGGGCTATGACCTAGCCTTTCAAGTTGTGTGTATTGCATTTTTAGGTTTCATTGTAATTGTACCCATAAGAACCTATAATATAATAAAAATATATATTTATTTAAAAAATCAGAATATTAAAAATATATATATATATATATATAATTAATATATTTATTTTAATTTCAAAAGTATTTAAATATATATAGTTATTTATTTAAATTTCTGACTATATATAACTAATATATTTGTTTTAATTTTGTAAGTATTTAAATATATATATGTATATGTGTGTATATATATATTTATGATTATAATTATAATATAAATATAATAAATATATATTTATCTCATAATTATTTCATAATTATTTAAATATATATATATATATTTAAATAATTATAAAAATATAAAAAAAATTATTTATTAAATAAATATATATAATTTAATAAATATATAAATATATGTAAATATAAAAATATTTATAAATAAATATAGATATTTATAATTAGAATTCTAAATAATAGAGATATATTTACATAATTATCAAATTATAACAAATAAATTAAATATATATTTTTATAAAATTATAAATGTAATAAATATAATTGTTATAATTTTATAAATATTGAGATATATATATATATATATATGATTATAATTATAAATAAATTTTTATTTATTATTACTATAAATAAATATTTGTAAATTTATAGTTATTAAATAATGATAAAATTATAATAAATATATATAAATATTTAAAATTATAATTTTGAAAAGATATAGAAATATTTAAATAGTTATAAAATTGTAATAAAGATATTAATTATATATAATTATAAATACAATAAATTTATTTATTATAAATTTATAATTATAAATATATCAATATTTATTATGCATATAATTTTAAAAATATAAATAATTTATTATCATTATAGTTTTATCAACTCTTTTTTAGCATTGATAAAGATCGGTCTTTATAAATGCTAAAAACGGGCTGATAAAGGAAATTTTTATCAGCGGTTTCTTTTGTAGCATGCATAAAACATACCTTTATTAATGATTTTTAGCTACCATTGCTGAAAATTCTCTTTTTTTGGATTTTCAAAATACCCGCTTTATGGGTAAGCGGTAACCATAACAACACAATTCAAAATTCAAAAAGTTACAGGACCCGAGGAAACCTCGAGCCATGAGAACCCTCAACAGTAAATCCCATCGCCACACGCATTCCAGAGCACCTCGTATACTGAACCGACGTCCCCATCAAACAATTCACCATCATCACCAAAACCCTCGAGCCGTGAGCCTTCACCGCCTCGAGCGCCACATCACTGGATCGCCGACAAGAATCACCGGCGTCCGTCGTCGCCATCACCAGCAACGCCATCGAGAACCCGACGTCGCAGACGCAAATTCCATGGTCAAGAGCAGACCGCCGCGGAAGGCGCCGACGCGAACCAGGAGGGATCCAGAGCGCTCCGTAGAGTATGCCGTAGACGGATCGGTCTTACACCCGAAGATCCATCCCGAAGCGTCGCCGATCTCACCGTAGCCGTAAGCCATCGAACATCAGGAAGAAAAACCATCCCCGGCCAGAGGACACCGGGTACAGATCCATAAAACCAAATCTCACAAACAGCGAAACAAACCACAAACCAAAAAAAAAACCCTAATCAAAGGGGAACAAGAAACCGATGCAAGCAGCGGAAACCCGCAACCCAGATCCCGTCGCCGCCGTCCTTAACACCTCGAGAGTCGCCGCAAAACCTCAGCCACCCCCGCCGGAGCCTTGAGATTCGGACTCTGACCAGCGTCGCGCCTCCAGCGAAAACCCTGTCCTGCGAGCGGACTAGGGCAAGCGACCTAGAGACGAGAGTGGGAGAGTCAGAGAAAACCTCAGAGCCACCGGATCCAAGGGAGGGAGACGGCGAGGACCGAGGGAAGGAGGCGGCGACGAGGAGAGCCTTCGAGAGCCGCAGCGCCCCTTACGGGCCCATTTTCCCTCCCGGAATTAAAATCTCTATGAAATTGTGAATGGAAGATTTTAAGTAACAATCTTTAGCTACCATTGATGAAAGGTTTATGCACTTTTATAAATGAAACCTAACAACCTCTTCCTCATCTCACATGCCTCAAGATCTCATGGAAGCCAAAGCATGTAGCCTCCTACCCCTCCTCCTCATCCTACTCCTCTACCGCTCTTGTAACCTCCTCCTCCTCCTCCTTCTCATCCTACTCCTCTACCGCTGTTGTCACCTCCTCCTCCTCCTCCTCCTCCTTTGTCGACTTCTCCATCGCTACCACTACCGCTTAGTCCTCCTCCTCCTCCTCCGATGTCGACTCTTCCTCCTCCTCCTCTAGTGCTATTGTCATCGACTCCTCCCACTCCGCGTTCACTGTCAACTCCTCCTCTGTCACGGCCTCCTCCTCCTCCACCACCAACTCCTCATCCCCTGACTCTCATATACTGGATTCATGCTTCAAATCATCTTCAAAGCCAGTTTTCATGATTTTTACATATATATAATGCATTTTTGGTATCATATATTCCTCATAAGGATAAGTATCCTCATAGCCCATTATGTATTTATACTGAGACCCTACATGGAAACTACAGTGGTTGTGTAGCCTCAGTTTTTTTATTTGAAGCATGTATGGAAAATATGGTTTTGCTGATTGAACATGACTTGGTTTTTCATGATTTTTGTTGGATTAGGTTGTTACCCCCACTGTCATTGGAGCTAGCTAATAGTGGATTATAGGTTATGCTTCACACATGTATTTTCATTTATAATTTCTCATATACTTAATCCCTATTTATAATTGTCTTTATTTGTTACCTAGTTATATATTATTGTTCTCATGTTAGTTACTTTAGTATGGATTAATCTAGATAGGTGTGTAATGATTATATTTTTTTCATTTCTTGTATAGTTAATGAAGTGTTGAGTTTTTCATTTAGACCACATGACTTTCAAATGAGTCATTCCAAATAGACCTGCAATTTTATTTTTAATAAATGTGTTCAAATCATTCCCTGATTATATACTGATACCCTTGGTACTAGTATCCCACTATAGGGTTTCAGGGATCTCTATATGGGTTGGTAGTGAGTATCACTTGAGAACTGTGTGAATTCCCTACTTATAATCTCTATAAAATGGTACCAATGAGATTTCAAGATTAGTGGGGTTTTTAATTTTCTTTTACAACATGCATGATAGAAAAGAAATGAGATGTAATACATAAAAAGTTATTGTAAACCTCATTCTATTGGGACCTCATGTCACCAGAGGATTTCCAATAATGATTAGGAACTATAGGATCAAGTGAGGCTTTGGATTTTTAATCTAATGTATGATGGAATGGAAATAAGAAATCATGATTTTATATTGATTGAACATCAGCCTTTATTTTAATTCATGTGTCACTCTTGGAATTGATAGTTTGGTACACATAACATTTCCTTCTAGTAGAGAAATGATATTAGTCATTATATATATGTTACTTTGAATATATATCCAAATTCCCATGAGATCATCATGATATGTGGGATTTCTCAATGTTGCTTCTTTCAGGGGAGGACCTTCCTATCAATATAATTTGTCACTATAGGGAAGGAAAGTATAGTGAATTAAATTATGATGAGGACTATAATAATGGAATAATTTCTAGTTTTACTAATTATTCATGTTGAATTTAACATGATAAGTAACTTTAGGGTGGAAAGTGGCAAGGCGAGGATGGATCCTACAGAGCTATAAGAGAAAAAGGCTCAATTGAACAACATCGAGGTGAAGAGGTTCACATGAATGATTACATCCCCTTGGGGTTCCTTAATTTTTTCCATAAAAATCGAAGGGATCATAAAGAATATGTGTGGAATATTAGAGGTTATTCTAAGTGTTATAAATGAACTTATATACAGTTATACATATTGATGGACTATTTGATCATGTTATAGGTTCTATAGTATTCTCTAAGATCAATTTGGTATTAATTTATCATCAGTTTGAGGTGAAGTATTAGGAGTCAGGATATGAACATTTCTATTCCATGATGTTATTGTGGTTGATTATGGGTCTAGATAGTTATTGAAAGATCAAGATTTGAACTGTGATTTTATAAATAGTTTTCAAATGAGACATAATTTCTATAATTTTTTATCCTTGGTTAATTTTTATATAAACGTTTTTTGTATTAATTTTGTAAAATATTAATATTACAGAATCAAATAGGATGGTTGTGAATAAAAAATGGATGGATTCCAACCGTCTCACAAAAGAGTATAAAGATGGAGTGAAAGCTTTTATCAAATTTTCAAAAGATCATGCATATGACCCATCTCAAATACTTTGAATGTGTTTATGTTGTTGTTATTCAAGACAAATTAGTCCATAGGAGTTGGAAGAACACTTGATCTATCATGGAATAGATCAATGTTATAAATGACTGAATAAACATGGGGAAAAGGTGAATATATCTATTTACTGGGATATCACTATATTTTATGGATCATCTGATATGATTACATGTGTTGATAATGAACAAGATTGTATCTAGGATGTCATTATTGATGTGGATGATGATGAAGACATTATTGAAGAAATGAAAAGGATAGTTGAATATGAACATCATGATTTCCCAAAAAAATTGTGAAGTTAAAGAGTTTTAAAAAGATTCTATCGTATGGTGATTTCACAAAATAAAAAACATTGCCAGTCGTATGGAAGCTGTATAATTTGAAAGTAGACAACAAATGGAGTGATGCCATTTTTATGGAATTACTTTAACTCTTGAAAGACATGCTCCCATATGATAATGATATCATAATCCAAACATATGACACCAAATGAATACTATGATTGATGGGTATGATCCCTGAATGAATACATGCTTCTTGAATGACTGTATTCTATTTCATAAGGACCAAAAATTACATAGATAATACTCAATGTATGGTGCTTCTCAATATAAGAATGTTGAATTTGGTCCTATGAAAGTTATATGGTACTTTCCAATCATTCCAAGGTTTAGGTGCCTATATGAAAGTGAGGAGACTGTAGGGAAATTGAATTGGAATGAAGATACATGAAATAAATATGGGAAACAACATCACCCAACAGACTCTCCATAGTGGAAGGGAATTGATCATGGGTATCCTGAATTTTGAAACGATCCTAGAAACCGTTGTCTTACATTATATAAATATGGAGTCAATCATTTTGGTTTTCAAAGTATCACTCATAGTACATGCCTAGTTATGTTGGTAAGTTATAACTTTCCACTGTGGTAATGAATGAAATGAAAATACATCATGGTATCTATGCTTATGTAAGGACTAAAACAAATAGGTAAGGATATTGATGTTTATTTGGATCCATTAATCAAGGATTTTAAATTACTGTGGGATTTAGGTGTTATGTTATATGATTCTAATGGAAATAAATTTTTCACATTTAGAGCCATGTTGTATGGGATGATAAATTATTTTCCTTATTATGGAATTTTTTTTAGGATATAACATTAATGGAACTCAATGATGTCCCATCTGTGAACAAGGTACACAATCAATTAGGTTGAAAAATTCATTGAAACCATGTTTCTAGGAAATAGTAGAAAACCATGAAAAGTCACTTCGATTGTATTCATAATTTATGATAGAGATTCATCAGTCATTTTGGACATGTATGAAGTAGTGTCACATCAAACCAATGCACGATGTGATTAGTATGTCTCAAAATGTGTGTTTCCAGTTTGAAATGAAATTTTTGTAAACAAATACATCTAACATACTAAAAACTGGGAAAAAAATTTGGATAGATTTCGTACAATATTAAAATGATTTATAAGTCATTTGTGACATGTATTAATCAATAAGACAAAAATATGATGAACTATGTTGCTGGTATAACTCAAAGTAGCTATTTTTATTTAAAATTCAAATTAATTTAAGTAAAAAACACATGTGACATACTAAAAAAGGATCTAATACATTCATATTGTTTTTATATTTAAGAAAAATGATCCAAGGGTCATTTTTTATGTTTAGGATTCAACTTTATTTCAATATGACACATGATGTGATCGGTATGACTCAAAGTGTGTCTTTTAATTTAAAATTGACATTACTTTATGTAAAAAAGAACAAGTGACATACTTCAAACTGAGAAAACACATTTGTATTTTTTTTATATTTTTGTAAGATGGTCCATGAGTCATTTTTGACCGGTATGAGTCAACCACAACTCAATACGATGCATAGTGTGATAGGTATGACTCTAAGTGTGACTTTTTATTTAAAATTGACATTACTTTAATTAAAACGAAAAAGTGGCATATGAAAAACTGAGAAAACATGATTAGATTGTTTTGATACAATAGTAAAATTATTCATAGGTAAATTTTTACATGTAGGAGTCAGTCTCACCTCAATATGACACATGGTGTGGACATTATAACTCAAAGTGTCTCTTTTTATTTAAAATTGACAATAATTTAAGTTAAAACAACAAATGAGGTACTGAAAACTGAGAAAATGAATTTGGATTGTTTTGATAATTTAGTAAATTGATACATGACTAATTTTTTATGTGTATGAGTCATCCACACATGAATCTAATCCATGTTGTGACCGGTATGAATAAAAGTGTTCATTATTAGTTTAAAATTGACTTTTTAGTTCAAAGCATGTCGCTCACTAAAAACCATGAAAAATGCTCTTATTTTCTTTATAATTTATTAAAACGATTCATAAGACATTTTTCACTTGTATGAAGCAGTATCACATCAAACTAATGCACGATGTGATTGGTATTACTTAATAAATGTGTTTCAATATTGAATTGACAATTAATTAAAAAAACACAACTCACATACTGAAAACCAAGAAAAGGCATTCATATTGTTTTGATATTTTAGAAAAATATTATATTATTCATTTGTGACATTTAGGAATTAGCCTCACCTCAATATGATACACGTTGTGGCTGGTATAACTCAAAGTGTCTGTTTTATTTTAAATTGACATTAATTTAAGTAAAAAACACAAGTGACATACTACAAACTGAACAAAAGCATTTAGATTATTTTTATATTTTAGTAAAATGATTTATTAGTCATATTTTATTTGTAGGAACCAAAAACACCTCAATACAACTCATGGTGTGGCTGGTATTACTCAAAGAATCTTTTTTATTTAAAATTTATATTAATTTAAGTAAAAACAACAAGTTACATACTGAAAACTAATAAAATGCATTCAGATTGTTTTGATACATTAAGAGAATTATCCATGAGTCATTTTTGATGTCTAGTAGTCCACCACACCTCAATCAGTCACATGGTGTGACCGTTAGGACTAAATGTTTCCGTTATTTATTTAAAATTGACATTTTAGTTCCAAAAATGTCACTCACTGAAAACCAAAAAACATGATATGATTTCCATGATAATTTATGAAAGTGATTCATAATTAATTTATGTCATGTATGAAGTATTTGGACATCAAATAAACACATGATATGACTATTATTACTCACAATGTGTGTTTCTTGTTTTAAATGACATTTTAGTACAAATACACAATTGACATACAGAAAACTGAGAAAACACATTTGGGTTGTTTTGAAACATTACGAAAATGTTATATTGGTAATTTTTGATAGGTGGGAATCATAAACACCTCAATCCAATGCACAGTGTGACTGATATAATTCCAAATGTTTCAATATTTGAAATTTACATTAATTTTAGTAAAGGAATAAGTGACATACTCAAACCCAAGGAAACCTGTTCAGATTATTTTTATATTTTATGATAGTGATCCATAACTCATTTTTATCATGTATTAATTAACCCCACCTCAATGTGATGCATGGTGTGACCGTTATAACTCTAAATGTGTCATTTTTATTAAATATTTACATTTTATTAATGTATTCTTTCATATTAATGATTAATTTATTTCTTTATATTATTATTAACATAATATTTGTTTTTATATATAGGTGACATATTTTTCTCATGTTGTGATGAATTTTTTGGCAACTGATAACCATTAGAAGGAATTTTTGAGAGGGGATCACAAACATAAAAATATTAAATATTAATTTTTAGGAATGTTTTTTGAATTCTTTCAAGGCCTTAAGGCCTTGTTTTTTATGTATTTTTAACAACCCCCCTATCAAGTGATGAGGGGGAACCCATACAAGGCCTATAGGCTTAGAGATTACATTTCTAGTTGGCTTGGAGACATTAAAGGAACCTGTAGGTCTTAAATAAATCATACAGACTATAAATACTTAAAAGATCCCCTCCCCAGAATCCTCATCGTGATCATCTCTCCACCTTTGCATGGCTATTCAGCTATCTTTCCTATGCATATATGTGTAGTCCTGGTACTGAGGGAAATTCCATACTCTTTCATTATTCCAAATCTGTTAGCCCTACTTTAGTGAATGCGCCATGCTCTTGAATCCTCCTCTAGAGATGGTTCCTTTTAGAATTTACATGTGCATCTACATATTAGGTTTTCGAGAAGGCCTTTAGGTGGAATGAAGTCCTTGAGGTGTCATGAAGGCCTTGAGGTGACCCGAAAGCCTTCTTGACCCGAATGACGGGGTGGCCCGAATGCCTTAAGGACTCGAATCCCAAACCGGTGGACCAAGGTGTATAGTTCCAGCTGCTACAGTACTAAGCAGTACCTACTAAAATAACTGATATAGTACCTGCTAAAGTACCTACATAGTACTGCTACAGTACTACTATAGTACCCTAGCATTATGTCTCCACCTGGTTTTGAACCTGGGTCTCGTGGATGCACATATAGAGACCTCAACAACTTGTTTAGGGCTCATGTGCAGAATGTTTGATGGATAATGGAAACTGTAATTATATAAAAAAATAGTTTGAAATGTAAATAGTAGTGTTAATTTATATACCATGGGTGGAAATGTTTTTATTTATTATATAAATTAAAGGTATATATCATTTTCTAAAATTATAGTTTGGTTGTATATATCATTTGTAACGGGTTTTTTGCATTTGAAATTGCAGGTTGGTTGGTTTGTTTTGGTTCGTTTTTTCGAAGGTTGGTTATATTTTCATGTTTCCTAGGTTTGCTATTATATTAAAAGCACATTGTAGGTGATTAGACCTTTATCAAGGTTTTCTAAGTGTGGATAAAGAACCCCCTTTATCAGATATTTTCTAGAGCTGATAAAGGCGACCCCCTATCATCAATGAGATTAACAATGATTTTTAGCACTGTTAAAAGCCAATTTGTAAACTATTAAATTGAATTTTTATAGTAGTGTTCCCCCATTATAATTTAATGTATACTAGGAAGACAGAATTAAAAACTACAAAAAACTCACACACCCAAACAACCTAGTGGGAAAAGTCGCATCCCTCCCCATAAGGAATTGTAGGCCTCCATTGGGCCTATTTTATTACATTTTTCAATGTCCCATAGGGAATATAGATTTTTAAAAAACTCATTTTTCTTAGACCAAATTTCCATGTTTTGAAGGCATAGCTAAATGTGACTCATAGTCCCCTAAATGAGATTACATGCATTCCCTTCATGAATAGTATACATTATGTCACAAAAATAGTCTCAACCCCCCCCCCCCCTCTACTAGATTCATTGAACATATGTTACCAGTGATGGATGTCGTGCCCCCCCCACCCACCAAGATGTTACCTCATGTTGGTTATAATGGGATGAAGGTCGGGTGATAAGTTCCCGCAAACCTATCTCCCTTTTAAGATGCCTACTCGATGATTCCTATGTGGCACCTTGATGCACCACCAACCTATTTCTCTACATTATTTGACTATTCCCACTATGTTGAGAGTCACATGGAAGGTTACCCATTTGTCTTATGTTGTAATTAAATATTATCTAGATTATTTGTAATATAATTGGTTGGGGGCATGGAGTCAGATTTCAAATTTCATTCACATTCTTTTAGGTGCAGGGATTTATATTTCAATGTAATATTTAATTATCTTAAAATATTATGGTTACTCAAGCTGGGTGAACACATTCCCATAACATCATATGTTTATTACGATTTTAATCATATAAAATCCGAATTAATTAAAAAATATGAGTTCTAGGTTGGTTCATAGAAGAATTAATGGGATTATATATGAATTATTTTACAAGAATTTATAAATATCATTATGAGTGTTTCCAAAACCATAAATAATAATAATAATTTTAAGGAATTTATTTATGAAAATCATTGTGGAAATTTCATTCCCAACCTTTCAGTTGTAGGGATTTATATTTCACTACATCACGATGCATGGTGCCTCCAACACTCCTTTACTCACACCCCCATCTACAAAACACATTTTTATATTTATATACCATATCTGTTTAACTCTTTAGTTTGATAAGATACACTAATAATGATTTCATAATTTTGAGTTCCCACTTTATCATTATTAAAAAACATTGATAACATAATTTTATCTATGCTAACAAAAAGTACCGATATATAGTACTTTTATCCGCACCTAAAAAAAGCACTAATGAATGGGAATCCGTTGTTACTGATTTTGTTAGTGGTGATAAAATTTTTCCTTTATCAAACCTTTATATTGCATATATAAAGGGTTCTACTTATAAGAATTTACTAATATAAAAATTTGATTTAATAGTTCCCAATTTGGCTTTTAAATGTGCTAAAAAGGCATTGTTAATCACAACGATGATAAAGGGGGGCCTTTATCCATGCTAAATAGGAACTGATAAAATACTAAGCACCTTTAGTGAGATTTTAGTATAACATAACACCCAGAAAACCTACAAATACATCCAATATGAAAAAACAAACAAACAAAAACCAACCAACCAACCTGCAATTTCAAACGAAAAAACTCGTTTCGAATGCTATATACAACCAAACTGTAATTTAAAACAATTCTATAAAAAAAAATTTGATATAATGAATAAAATAATTTCCACCCATGGGACATGAAAAAAATACTTCTATTTACATTTCAAACAAAATGTTTTATGTAATTAAATTTATATTTATTCAACAAACATTCTAAAACATTAATATTTCTTCTTTAGATGCCTTTGATCCCATATAAAAAATGTTTACCCATAGTATCAGTTGCTAAAAATCATCTCAAATCGAGTAAAATATTCTTCCTATATAAGAAAACCAATATTATATTTTTAATACTATAAATAAATAATTTAAACATTAATATAAACGAATTTAGTAATAAAATGTCAATATTTAATGAACATGATAAATTATGAGTTATACGAGTCACACCATGTGTTTTATTGAGGTGGGGTTGATTCCTACATGTCACAAATGAGTTATGGATCATTTTTCTAAAATATAAATATAATATTTATGTGTTTTCTTGGTTTTGTGTATGTCACTTTTTATTTTACTAAAACTAATGCAAATTTTAAATAAGGACACATTTGGAGTTAAATTGTCACACCATGCATTGGATTGAGGTCCAAATTATTCCTACCAGACACAAATTACTAATGGACCATTTTCCTAAAGTATAAAAACAATCTGAATGTATTTGATTGGTTTTCTGTATGTCAGTTGCTTTTTGTACTAAAATGTCATTTCAAACTGGAAACACATATTTTGAGTCATATTGGTCGCATTGTGCATCTGTTTCATGAGATAGTACTTCATACATGTCACAAATGACGTATGAATTACTATCATAAATTATCATGAAAACTGGGGGATTATTTTTTGATTTTCAGTGAGAGACATGTTTGGAACTAAAATTTCAATTTTAAACAGATAACAAACACTTTTCGTCATATCGGTTACATTATGCATCAGATTGATATTCGGTTGACTCCTAGACATCAAAAATGACTCATGGATCACTCTTATAATTTATCAAAACAATCTAAATTAGTTTTCTTAGTTTTTAGTATGTCACATGTTGTTTTTATTTAAATTAATATAAATTTTAAATAAAAAAGGCACTTTTAGTTATACCAGCCACATCATGCGTCGTATTGATGTCTGGTTGATTATACACAAAAAAATGACTAAGAGATCATTTTCCTAAATATATAAATGATCTGAGTGCATTTGATCATTTTTCAGTACGTCACTTGTTGTTTTTACTTAAATGAATGTCAATTTTAAATAAAAAGAGACACTTTGAGTTATACTAGAAACACCGTCAATCGTGTCGATGTGTGACTGATTCTTACACATAAAAAATTACAAATAGAATGATTTTCTAAAATATAAAAACAATCTGAAATTGTGTTATTGTTTTTTTGTAATTCGTTTTGGATTTTTTTACTAAAAATGTCATTTCAAAATAGAAACACGCATTTTTAGTCTTATCGGTTGCATAATGCATTGGTTTGATGTGATACTACTTTATACATGTCACAAATTACATGTGAATCATTATCATCAAATATTAAGACTATCAAAAGGTGTTTTCTTTGATTTTAGTGAGTGACACTTTTTGACCTAAAATGTTAATTTTAAACTGATAATATAAACTTTTAGTCATACTGGTCACACCATGTGTCGGATTGATGTGATGTTGACTACTACACATCAAAAATGACTCATTGACTATTTGAAAAAATTGTCAAAACAATACAAATGTATTTTCTTGGTTTTCAGTATGTCACATGTTGTTTTTAATTAAATTAATGTCTGTTTTAAATAAAATAAGCCACTTTCATTTATATTTTCCACGCCAAGTGTCTCATTGAGGTTTTTATGACTCTTACATATCGTAAAGTACTCATGGATATTTTTCCTAAATTATCAAAACAATCTGACTATGTTTTCTCAGTTTTCAGTATATCACTTGTTCTTTTATACTTAAATTAATGTCAATTTTAAATAAAAATACACACTTGGAGTCATAACAGTCACACCATGTATCATATTGAGGTGTGGTTGACTCCTTCATGTCAAAAATGACTCATGGATCATTTTCCTGTTATATAAAAACAATATGACTGTGTTTGATTAGTTTCCAATATGTCACTTGTTCTTCTTACATAAGTTAAGACATATATTAAATAAAAATACATTCTTGGAGTTATACTGGTTTCACTGTGCATTTTATTGAGGTATGGTTGAATCCTATACATCACAAATGACTCATGGATCATTTTCCTTAAATATAAAAACAATATAAATGTTTTTTCTTGGTTTTTAGTTTGTCACTTGTTGTTTTTTCTTAAATTAATGTCAATTTTAAATAAAAATGGACACTTTGAGTTATACCAACCACAATGTGCATTATATTGAGGTGAAGTTGATTCATACACATCAAAACATACTTATATATCGTTTTCCTAAAGTATGAAAGTAAGCTGAATGTGTTTTCTTGGGTTTTAGTATGCTAGTTGTCTTTTTTTCTAAAATGTCATTTCATACTAAAAACAAGAATTTTGAGTCATAATGATCACATCGTGCATCATTTTGATTTGATACTAGTTCACACATGTCACAAATGACTTATGAATATTTGTCAAAAAATTATGAATATAGTTAGAGCATTTTTTATTAGTTTTTTTGTGATGTCCTATAAATGTGGTTTTCTTTTATTCTTTCATCCTCATTGACTGTGTACATTGTTCGCATATGGGAAATCCATTTTTTCCCTTTATACAATATCTTGAAAATTTATATAATAAGGAAATATATTTATCATTATACACAACATTTCTCTCACTGTGAAATCTTAATTTTTGTAATCATCATACAATGTAACACTTGAATCCCACAATAATTTCAAATCCTTGATCAGTAAATCCAAATAAGCTTCAATATAATCACACAGTTGTTTTGGTCCTCATATAATCAAAGATTACATGATTTATTTTTCATTTCATGCATAACCATGGTGGCAAATAATAATTTACCAATATAAATGGCCTTGTACTATGAATGATACTTTAAAAACCAAAAGGATTCGCTCCATCTAAAGATAATGCAAGACTATGGTTTCTCAGATCATTTCCAAATTTTGGATACTCATGATCAATTCTATTAATGTGAGTAGAGTATGTTAATTGCAATTGTTTCCCATCTTTATTTCTTGTATATGTGTGCCACATCAATTTCCCTTTAGTCTCCTCATTTTCATATTGGTTACTAAACCATGGAATGATTGGAATGTAGCATACTAATTTCATAGTACTAGATTAATCTTTCTTATATCAAGAATCACCACACTTTGGTCATTCCATAAGTGATTTTTGGACCTTTTGAAATACCATAAAGTCATTCAAGAAATCTTGTATTCTATCATAGATCATACCCATCGAGCATAGAATTCATTTTGTGTCATATGTTATGATCAAGAACTCATTATATTCTAGGAGAATGTCATTCAAGAGATCATGTAATTCCATAAAATTTATGTCACTCCATATATTTCCAACATTCAAATTATACAGCTTTAGTAAATCATAAAATGGTGTATATTTAGTGAAAACCCCATACAATGGAGTCTTTTCATAACTCTTTAACTTCTCAAATAATTTTTGGAAATCATGAAGTTCATCTTCAACTATCCTTTTCATTTCTTAAATATTATCTCCATCATCATGCGCATCTTTAATGACATCCTTGATACATACTTCATCATTGACAACACTTGTAATCACATTAGATTATCCATAAAATGCAGTGTTATCCCATTCACAAGATACATTCTCTTTTTTCCTATGTTTATTACAAAATTGTAAACTTTGATCTATTTTGGGATAGATCAAGTGTTCTTACAACTCCTATGGAATAATTTTTCTTAAAAAACAATAGTGTAAACATAGACAAAGGATTTAAGAAGGTTCATATTCATGATCTTTTTCAAACTTCGTGAACTCTTTCACTCCATCTTCATAAAGACACACAAAACATTGATAAAAAATATCCAAATCTAAAAAAAGTTATAGACTTTAAGTTTCCTTTGAAAACAATTTATAAAATCCCAGTTGAAATACTAATCTTTCTTTATCTGTCTTGACCCATAAGAATCCACTTGACCATCGTGGACTGGAACTATTCAACTGATGAATCCTAATACATCACCATAAACTGATGATAAAATGATATCAAATTGATCTTATATAACACTTTATAACCTCTAATTGGATGAAATATTTCATCAATACATATAAGTGTATTTAAGTTCATTTATATCACTTAGAATAACCTCTAATAGTACACACATACTCTCAATGATCTATTTGAATTTTTATGGAAAAAACTAAGGAAACCCAAGGGGACATAATCATTCATATGAACCTCTTCACCTTGAAGTTGTTCAATTGACCCTTATTCTCTTATAGATCTACATGATCCATCCCCCCTTGCCACTTTCCACCCTTAAATTCCCCCACATTTTAAATACATCATGAATCCTCTCTATAACTAGAAATTATTCCATAATTATAGTCCTCATCCTAATTTATTTCACTTTAAAGCAATGACTTATTCCATTGATAGGAATATCCTCCCCTAAATGTAATAACTTTGAGGAAGCCCACATATAATGAGGAACTCATGAGAATTTGGATATATACACAAAGTACCTTATATATAATAAGTGATATCATTTATCAACTGGATGTACATCTTATGTGTACCTAGATATCAATGCCTAGCATGATGGATGACCTAAAATAACAGTTTAATTTCAATCAATATAAAATCATGCTTTTTTATTTCCTTTCCATCATACTTTTTATTAGAAATATAAAGCCTCACTTGATTGTATAGTGCCTACTCATTACTGGAAATCCCTAGGTAACTTGAGCTCCCACCACAAAGAGGTTTATAATGCATTTGAATCTATTACTTATCATGTATTTTCTATCATATATGTTATTAAAAAAATTATAAAACCCATTAATCTTTACATCTCACTCATACCATTTTTTAGAGATTCTAGCATGGACAGTCACACTATACCCAAGTTATTCTCATTACTAACCCATAGATATCTCCCCAACCCCTATAGTATGACACTACTACCATGGGTATCCATATATATTTAGGGAATGATTTAAACAATTTTTTTAAAAATAAAATTGCAGGTCTATTTGGAATGACACATCAATTTGTTAGGTGGTCTCAAAGAAAAATTCAACACTTTACAAACTATAGAAGAAATTCCAAAATGATAAACAGTCCATGCCTTTCTAGATGAATCCATACCAAAGTAACTGACATGAAAACAATAATATATTACTAGGTAACAAATAAAGACAATATTATATAGGGATTAAGTCTAAGAGAAATAATAAATTACAAGCCATGTTCCAAACATAACGTATAATCCACTATCTTCTAACTCCATTGACAATGGGGTAACCAACCTAATCGAACAACATGCATGAAAAACCAAGACATGTTCAATCATCAGCACCATATTTCTGATACTTGCTTCAAATGAAAGAATTGAAGCTACAATACCATCATAGTTCCCATGTA
Source organism: Viscum album (assembly GCA_963277665.1). Taxonomy (NCBI): domain Eukaryota; kingdom Viridiplantae; phylum Streptophyta; class Magnoliopsida; order Santalales; family Viscaceae; genus Viscum; species Viscum album. The sequence goes on along the minus strand of OY728139.1, from coordinate 677,996,979 downwards.
GGGTGTCTTTATAAATACTAAATGGTAGATGAGTATAATTATCATTATCAGGAATATATGATACTGAAAATTCATTATATATAACTAGATTACATGAAAACTGGCCCTAAAGTTCATATAGATCCTGAAACCTACATATGAGAGTCGGGGGACGAGGTGTCAGTAGTGGAGGAGGAGAAGGAGAAGTCAGCAGTGGCAGTGGAGGAGTCAGTAGCGGAGGAGGAGGAGGAGTTGGCGGTGGTGGCGGTGGCAGAGGAGGAGTCAACAATAGAGCATGAGGAGGAGGAGGAGGAGGCAGTAGGAGGGTTTGACTTCCACGACAGCTAGAGGTGTGCGAGAGGAGGATGAGATTGTTATGGTTCATTTATAAAAGTGGGTAAACCTTTTATCAGTGAAGCATGAAAAATGCAGGCATGACGCTACATTACGCCTTCAAGCAAGATTGTAGACCTTTGGGCCACATAATGGGTTTCATTCCTACTGGGCCTTCGGGCCATGTACTGAATAAATATGGTATAATATATATATATATATATATATATATATATATATATATATTGTTATAACCATAAATAAATATATGTATTTATTTATTTCAATAAATATATAATTATAAAAAAATATTTATTACATTTATAATTATATATATATTATTTATTATAATTTAATAATTATTTAAATATATCTATATTATTTAAAATTCAAATTATAAATATTGGTATTTATTTATAAATATTTTTATTTATTTATAAATATTTGTATATATTTATAAATATTTTTATATAGATATATTTATTTATTTAATAAATATATTTATTATAATTTTTTAATTATTTTAATGTAAATATATATTCATTTTTATAATTATCAAAAACTTATGAAATATTTATGAAATAAATATATATGTATTATAAATATATATTTTTTAAAAATATATTTTAATTATAATCATAAATATATATATATTTATATTTATATTTATATTCATATACTAATGATATTGAAATAAATATATTAATTATATATCATACTAAATATAAATAAATTTATATATATATTTAAATAATTTTAAATTAAAATAAATATATTAATTATATATATACTTTTATAATTTCATGATTACTTAAGTAAATATATATTTATATTTAAATAAATAAAAAATTATAATAAAGTTTTTTATAATAAATATATTTATTATAATTATAATTATAAATATAAATAAATATTTTTTATTTATATTCACAAATATAAATATGTATATAAATAAATATTTAAATACTTATGAAACTAAAATAAAAATATTAATTATAAATTTATTGTTATTTAAATATAAATAAATATTTATTTAAATAATTATGAAATTATAAAAATTATATATTTAATATATTTATTTTCATTTAAAAAGTATTTAAATAAATATATATATATTTATTTGTAATTATAATTATAAATATAAGTAATATATCTATTTTAATTTTATAATTATTTACATATATATTATATATACTTGTAAATATAAATATTTTTATATATGTATAAATATTTGTCTATATGTATATATGTATATATATTCATTAAAGAAATAAATTTATTTAAATATATAAAAATAAATATTTTTAAAATGTATTTATATATTATTATAAAATTAATAAATATATTTATCATTTAAAAAACTATTGTAATTTTATAGTCATTTATATATATAGTTTTATATATTGCAAACATGTTGTAGCTGAGGCTTGGCTTAGTGGTAAGTACCTCGTAATACTACACGAAAAATTGGGGTCCAAAACTAATAGGGCACAGGTATTGTAGCAGTACTATAAAAGCAATGGAGCTATTGAACAACAACACTTTAACAGAGGTAGGCAACACTGTTATTACAGTGGGCGAGTACTGTAGTGGTGGTGGTACTATAGCAGCACTGTAGCAATTGGGTTACTATTCACATAATGGGCATTTTGCCAAAATATTCAGGCCTACGGGAAATGCAATGGGCTTCATGCCCACTAGGCCTTCGGAAAAAAAGTATATTATGTAAGAAAGTGGCTAGTTGGCTAGTTTATCCCTTGGGGGGAGCATTGACATTCCTTTAAGGCATGTGTGTGTGCGGTGTATGCGTGTTTAATTTAATTTTACCCCGATGCTCCTAAAATAAATATATATTGCTAACAAGAATATTACTCAGTGTGTAATGTATAAATGAACAATCATGATGAATAGATAATATATGAACCTCAATTATATTCTTGCATCAACTGACCAAATTCATTGGAAGCATGTATATATATATATTATATTTATAATTATAAATATACATATTTAATATAATAATAAACATATAAATATATAAATTTAATAAATATTTAAAATATAATAAATACATTTATTATTTAATGTATATATATTTTCATTATTAAAAAATATATATTAATTATAAACATGCATCTTTTATTTAATGTTTACAAATAAAAAACTTTTATGAATATAAATATTGCAATTTAACATAAATTAATAATATTTAAAAAAAACATTTATCAGTGTTAAAAATAGCGGTGATAAATCTACCCTTTTTCAATGCTAAAAAGACGATGATAAATGGTATACCTTTACCAGAACTTTTTTAGCACTCATAAAGAGAAGATTAATGAGTTCTTTTCTGTTGCACTGATAAAAGCCCCCCTTTTATCAGTGCTTTCTGTTTGGCGCTGATAAAACACGGTTCATACCTTGCTCTGATCTATATTAGTGATTTTTTAGTTCTTATAAAGAACTTAATGAATAATTTTATTCATATATACATATTTATATACTTTTAAATTTTATTTATATAATAATATTTTTATATTTTTATATAAAAATGATTTTTATATAAAAATGATTTTTATAATATTAATTATATTTTCAATAAAAAAATTACAAATATTATTTTCATAATTTACAAATAATAAAAAATCAACAAGATCTTAATAAATAAGAATATATATTATATATTTTAATAAATTAAAAATGTATATGTAATTATAATATATTATAATTATATTTAATTAATTACATAAATATTTAAATGAATATATATTTGTTTAATTATATATATTCCATTATTAATATGGGGTACAATACAAAGAAACACATGCACCCCCAAACATAGTAGTCAGAGTCAGGGCACCCCTAATGGATAATCTATCCACCAATTCCATTCATTACAATTTTTAAGCCCGAAGGCCCTATACGACATGGATCGTACGCCTGCAATACATCTCTTATAATGTACTGTAGAAACATGCCCCATAGGACACTTTATAAACAGCCTAAATACACCCATGTCACCTAGCTTGTAGGGCCTTGGAAAAACAAGCCAGTAATCCTTGTCAGATGTGCCTGCTTTGTCACCTTAATCGGACTGAAATGGTGAAGTCACGTGCATCATGCCACCTATTCTCACCCTACTGCCTTGTTTTCGCTTCAATTCATCGACCTACCTTGGATCATCCACTTTTAGCCCATCTACAACCCCATGTCTATCAAGCTACAATCATAATACATCGTCATGCCACATTACAACCATCATCAACCCCTCTACTAGAAACACACACCCCTGTGGCCATCAAGTTCCCATTGTTGCTCGTCATGCTTGTTAGTATCGAATTTTTCGGTTCATCACCCCCTCCAATGTTGGAATTGTCTAGTGTGACACCGCCCGCTCACCTTTGTCCATCTAATGTACCCTATTAGAATCTAATGACTCCAACATGAAAATCCCCCCCACATAAGTTAGGGATGCAAAAAATCATGGGTTTGAACCCCAATAGTGGATGTAGAACAGAAACACGGGATCAAATCCTGGTGGAGGCATAATTCTGTTTTACATTGGCAATACTATAGTCGTATTGTAGCAGTACTATAGCTACCAGAACTATTCATTAGATTGGGCCTTCAGGCCACTGGTTTGTGTCTACATACCATAGGGCCTTCGCGCCCCCCAAAGCCTTCGGGCCATAGGGCCTTCAGGCCACAAAGGCCATGGAGGAGCCAAAATACCACACAGAGCATGCCCTATAAGAGGATTCAGAGAAAATCAGTAGAAACTAGAGCATAGCTAACCATATTGGAAGAATAAGTGGGTATAGTAATTACCATTAGTATTAGGCATTGTGTAGCCTTACACGGGGCAATTATAGCTGATCAGAAATGCGATGTGAGGAGCCCAGTGCCTTCAATTATGAAGATGCTGGGGAGGGGTAGTTCTATTAGGTTGGTCCTTCAGGTCATGTATTGGGAATTATGCCTCTGGGCCTTCGGGTCATGTACCGGGTGTTATGCCACTAGGCATACGGGTCATGTTAGGGTTCCCCCTCATCCCAATTAAAAGGGGCGATTATCCAATATAAATAAAAAAGAAGCCCTTTAGGCCATTTGGGGGGTATCATAAAAATGTAATATATATATATATATAATAATTTTATATTATTTTTATTCTTGAATACTTATACATATCTATTTATATAATTATATTCAAACACACACATATATGTATATGTTGGTTTATATATTGTATGTATGTGTATGTATATGTATGTGTGTGTGCATGTATGTATATTTATGTGCATGTGCAAGTGTATGTATGTGCGTATTCATATGTAAGTGCTCGTGTATGTATGTTATGTGTTTTTCTGTGTATGCATATGAATATATCATTATATAATAGGAAAAGTCATATCGTTTTTCAATTCAACTTATCTCACTGTGGTATATATGTGTGTGTGTGTGTGTGTGTGTGTGTGTGTGTGTGTATAAATATATATTTATACATCTATATACACACAATTAGATAATTTTTGGGGGTTTTCAAATCTAATTAATACAATTTTATAAGGAAATAAATACACGTACATATATGTGTGGGTTTCTGTACATTTACTTTTTTGTAATTAATTCATTTTCTTATATTTATTTAGAAATTTTTACTTATTAATATTTAATAATTTTAATCTATTAGTAATTTATATAATTCATATTTTTTCATCATTAATTTAGTATTTAAAAAATCTATAATATTTCATTTAGTCATTAATTTATTACAAATGCTTGGTATTTAAATGTAATTTCGATTATTCATACATTTTTATTTTACTATTTATTTATTTTTAATATTTTTTAAATTTATATAATTAAAATTATTCATTTTTTAAAATATTTTTGTTTTTTATTCATATTTTTTTATTAAATGTAATTCATTTTTAACATCTATTCATTTAATATTATTTTTTTGTTTTTAATATTTATTTATTTTAAATATATTTTTGATTTATTCACTTTTATGTATGTATGTGTGTGTATGTGGATGGATGTATGTTCATGTGTATGAGTGTATGTTTGTATATGTGTGTGTGTATGTGAAGGTATGTATATATTTATATTTGTGTGTATGCATGTACGCATGTATGCATTTGTATGTATGTATTTACATATAGTTATATGTATATATGTTTATGTATGTTCATGTACATGTATGTGTACTTATATAAATGTGCTTGTGTATCGGTGTGTGTGTGTGTGTGTGTAAATGTTTATATGTATGTATGTGTATTTTTATGTATTTATGTGTTTGTATGAGGCTGACACACCTTGTTCCTGCCCCGGTCCTTGATATAGAGGAACGAGGGGAGGGTTCCAGTGCCGAGTCGCATTCTGCTTCAGAATCCGAGAAGCGGGCCGGTTTGATCTCTGCCCGGGCTTTCCCAGGATTCTTCTTGTGGCAGCGACGACCCGCCCTCCTTCCCCTAGATGGGTCTTCGGGAAAAGGTTGATTCCCTACATGTAGTCTCGGGGCCATGCTGGTGCTGGGGCGGAGAGGACTTCCGCTTGAGACAGCCGGGGTGTGAGGGGAACCAGGTAAATGTCGAAGAGAACATGGGGAGGACCTCCATGAACAGCACTTGAGTGGGAAAAACCTCTGTTGGAACTGGCGGGAACATGGGGAGGTCCTCCATGCTTGGTGTGGGTAGAGCGAGGTTGACCTTCACCCCTCTGGTTGCCAGGGTGAGGAGGAATTTCGCCAGTTGAGGAGAGAACGTAGGGGGGATCCCCACATTGAAGAGGGACCGGATGGCCAAAGCCTTAATATCGACGGTCGGGGGTAGGAGGGACTCCATACCCTGTTTGGTGGGCACAAGAGAGGCTTCTGCGCTGAGTGTCACTATCATGGGGCAGGTCTTCATTCTGGTTGGGGGCAGCACATGGAATACCTACATGATGAGTTTTGGAGCGGGGAAGGTCCACTCTCTGTGGAGTAGTGGTACGGGGAGGACCTTCATATGGGGTGACATCACCGCGGGTTGGTTTGTAGCGATCACCACTCAGTCCTGCGACCCGGAGAGTCAACCCAGCCTTCTAGTGGGGCGGTTGGGGCCTCGATCCTGGTTGGGAATAGATGTGCCCCTGCTCAGTGTGTGCAGGGACTTTGTGATATGCGTCGGTGGTGGGTCGGGCCATAGTAGCTGTCGACGTCGACGCCCCTTGACGGGCGCCGTCAACTCAGGCCCAATGCTGGCGTCGGGTCAGGTGAGCCGGTGCGGGTGGTGCAGGTGCATAGCCTACCTGCTCCTCTGGAAAGGTCGGACGGCGGTGCTGACACGGCCGAGTGGGGTCCCTTTCTTGGAGTCCTTGGATCTGGACTCTAACCAGGCTGAGCCGGACGTCACCCACCTCATCTGCGTAAGTTAGGGAGTCATCAAGGCATTCCAGGGATAGGCTCCCGAAACGATTGAATGTTGGGGAGGGGAGCAGCGGTTTCCTACGTGACCCTCGAGGGCGGCGTTGACGGCGGGGCCTGGACGCCTCCAGGTCTAGGCGGTCCATGTCCTGAGTTAGGATTATTCCCTCCTCCTCGTAATGACGTATGAGTTCATTAATCACCCTTCGTTGGATGACCTCCGATGGGGAGAGAGGGTGTGGGCGCCCCACGTTCGTTGATGTAGACGTCGTTGTGGCAGCAGTGGAGCCACTCGAAGCGGTTGTGCTGGTATTTCCCCTGCCCCTGCAGAGGCAGGTGGGCGGCAATCATGTCCCTGTAGCAGCAACCTGATTCCTGGGAAGCAGGGAGATTAACTCATCAGCACTACGAGGAAAAGAAACCGACAACCAGTGCCCCAGCGCCATTCCGTCTTCCGTGGCCGGTAAGAGGGATCCACACTGACAACGTTGCAGAATGGAATGCTCCACGTTCTACTGCCCTAACTTCTGGTGTGTTTCACACCAGGCTATCTATTTTCTTGGCGGGACCCGATGCCGGATATCTGGATCCGGCGACACGTCAATCTACTGATGTATTCAATGCTACTAGTCTCCACATTGAGGAGAATAACTTCACGTCCGGTTCACTATTTTTGTTTTTGACACTTTCACCGGGGCCTGCGCATCCTTCCTCTCGCTAGGGCGCGACAGGCGTGGATTTTGTGTTTCCCTGCATTCCCTCTTTCCAAAGGTGGGTGGAAACCGCTCCTTTTTTAGGGAAGTATGCTCCTTTATTGAAACCAGGATTATGGGATGTCGGTTCTTCCTTCCGTGGATTCATCCTCGGAACTCGTCACCTAGTCCGTGTCTTCCTCATAGATTTAATATGTTGTTCATGAAACTCTTCTGAGTGCCATGTTTCCATGGACATTGGTTAATTACACTACTTCTGTCAGGACATTCCAAAGGGTCCGGTCAGGTCCGCAACCTTCAGTTAGGGGAGTAGTTACATCGAGGAATCATTAACACGTCTGAACTCTGGGGAATAGGCATGACTGTCTTTTATCCCTTATTATAGGGCTTCTTGAGGGTGCGGAAGCCCGAGGAATCCCACATCGAGTGTGGGGAATCATATTCCATAGGCATGTATCTGAGTTTTTCCTCATCTTCCCATGTTTAACACAGGGTATGCCACGAGTTTAACATCCAGCGGAGGTAGATCATCCTCATCAGAACACCAGCTAGAGTGTATTAGATTGAGGAATCCCCCGTGAGGGAATGCCGATATCGGAACCAGCCCGTGGGAGGCTTCCCGAATGCTATGGAGAGGAATGGGGTGGCATGATCTCACCGGGATGTGGCAGCCCGAGTAAGAATTAGGATGGATGAAGGATAATTTCATGGAGTTAAGAAGGAATGAAATGGATCCGTCATGGGGATGGCGGTGTTTATGGTCTTGAGTCTCGAAGAGACTTCCTACGTATCCCTGTGGCAGAGAATCAAAGTCCACGTAGTTCGGGATGGATGGGGGGCTTACACTCTAGGCTACCCAAGGTGTTGGAAGAACCGACGTGAATACGTTCGGAATGACCAGGTGGTGGTGGTATTGAACCTCGTGAGTCTTCCTACGTACAATTCCTTAACATGGATCAAATACCACGTAGTTCAGGTTGAGCGCCAGAAAACCAGCGTGAAAAAGACCTTGGACTGATGGGTGGTGGGATTGCACCTCGTGATGCTTCCAACATACCATGCCTTGACATGGATCAAAGTCCACGTAGTTTGGGAAAAGGGGAAATTATACTGACATGAAGGGGTGTCAGAACAACTAGATAGAAGGGTCAAAATGGCTTACCGCTGGATTGGGATGCAGTTTAACGTCAATCAGGGCGGGGGCGTGTCGTAGAACTAACGTGAAGAAGGACCTTTGCCCAGGTTCATGGTGGGATTGAACATTAGGAAGGATTTCTGCGTACCATGCTTTAACATGGATCAAATACCACTTAGTTCAGGTGAAATGGGGGCTTGGCACACTAACATGGAGACGGTCGAGTCCAATGATTGTTGGGCTTGAACCTCAGGGAGGCTTCCTACATACCATGCCTTGACATGGATCAAAGTCCTAGAAGTTTGGATATGAATGTGGATGTCGAAGAATTGACGTGAAGAAGGACCTTGGTCCGATGGGTGACGGGGCTTGAACCTTTTGAGGATTCCTACGTACCATGCCTTAACATGGATCAAAGTCCACGTAGTTCAGGTAGGGTTTCTGTCGGCGAACCAACATGATGGTGAACCCATGGGTCCACTGGTGGTGGGCTTGAACCTCATTAGGCTTCTTACGTACCATGCCTTGAAATGGATAAAAGTCCATGTAGTTTGGGGATACAGTTTAACTTCATGTCGGATGAGGGAATATAGTTTAACGTCATGTTGGATGAGGGAATACAGTTTAACGTCATGCTGGACGAGGGAATACAGTTTAACGTCATGCTGGACGGGGGCATACAGTTTAACATCATGTTGTACGAGGGTATTGTCATGGTCGATGCTTACTCTATGTTCACGTGAGTCGTGCTCGGTGTGAGAAAAAAGAGGCATCAAAGACCAGACGATCATGTCACGAAGGGTGCATCCTTGAGAATCGAAGAGGGGCTTACATGTTATGAGGCCCATGGTGCTGGGACGTACTCCAGGATGGAGGCCCGAGAGTGAAAAAGCATAGCGGGAGAGGGATGTGGGATCAAAGGAAGGAGGTGCCTCGTTCCCTATCATACCCTCCACTGGACCTAGTGGTGAGGAAGTATGGAGGTGCATGGGTGCTACCTTCCGCAAGAGGTGCTAGGGGGATTACATCAAGGTGGTTGCCCTTCCCCGCGGACCAACGCCACTCCCCAGAAGGAGGATATCATTCCCTGTGGGGACCAGAGGGTGTAAAGAATGTCCGAACTGGGGGGACCCTATTTGTGAGGCACGGGGTCGGGTCATAGTTTAACGTCATGTGTTGAGGACGAGGTGCTTGGTAGTTTAACGTCCTGTAGCTCAGACAAGGTGGGTTTACTCCGCACCCATAGGGATTACATGACTGGTACCCTCTACTCCTTGTGTGAGGGAAGGCATCACAAAGGCCGTGTAGAAGGGGGGTCGCAGAGCGAACCATCGAGGGGTCCACATTAGTGTGGTTATGCGAAGATGCAATAGCCATTAGCGTGCCTATGCGAAGAAGCATTAGGTGAAGCAACTCTATGGGTGGTGTCATCCAGGGGACTTTGAAATCACATCGTGCAAACCTGTAGGGTCGCACTGGAAGAAGAATTGTCAAGCAGAGGGGTCCACAGGCAAGGGCCTTGTGGAGCTTGGTTTCTTTTCTTAGTGGAGATCACTTGCGAAAGGATGTGCTTCGCAAAGTGGAGTGCCTTGGCCTTATCATGGGGTAGATATGTGAGTGGGAGGTTCTTCGCGAAGTGGAAGGGAGTTCACGGAGCACTGCCTTGCGAAGCAGAGGTGCCTCTCGAAGCAGTGTGCTTCGCGAAGTACAGTGACCCTGCCTTGGTATGGGGATCACGTGTACAAGATGGGTGTTTCACAAAGAATAAATGCTCCGCGACTGCCTGATTTCCCTTGGGAATCCTCTTACTTCGTGAAGGGCATCCCTCTCGGAAGAGGGGCTCAAAACGAGACAAGAAGAAGGCCTCTCGCAAAGCAAAAATACCTCATAGAGCTCATGATTCCCAGAGCGAAGAGTGCTTCACGAATTGGGAGTTGAGAAGCTGAAAGGTCAGATTGTCCATCTGGAGAGCTCAGGGGGAGCTCGATATTTATAGGCAAGAATCGTTGTGAAGCAGAGGTCCCGCGGCGCAAAGGGGGCTTCGGTTTCTTCGCAGCGGGTCGCGAGCGTCAACTGGGTTCATGGAGGGTTACCGCCTCCTCTTCTCCGCGGTGGGTTCATGAACATCAGGGCGTTCGCGGAGCGTTACCACCTCTGGTGCTTCAAGGCGGGCTGGTGGACACCAGGGAATTCGCGGAGCGTTACGGCCTCTAGTGCTTCGCAGTGGGCACGTAGCTAGGGGGACTTCACGTCGGGGCTTCGCAAGGAAGGGCTCATGGACTCTTTTTTCCTTCATTCTTTTCATCCAATATTTTGGTGAAAAAAAATTATGTCCCTCAGACTTGGAGCCACGGAGGTACCAAGGGTCGAAGTCTGAGGGAAATCGCCAAAATTATCGGTGGTTCGCGGTGCTGACTCACGAAGAAGGCATGCGAGGAAGGCAGGGGCCGTGCGATCTGGATGCGCCGTGAAGCTCCGCGTGGGCTGGACGCGGAGGAAGGCGATGAATATCAAGAAGCTCCAGGAGGCTGAAAATGAAGTCCAAAACCTACAGATCTGGGCTGATGAGCACTTAGCCTCTCTCAATGCACAATCTGAGTTGATCTCATGATTGAAGGGCCAACTAGCAGAGGCAGAAGAGCGTATGAGGCAGGCTTCCGGAGAGATAGATTTCATTCAGGCTGACATAGAGAGGGCCTGAGTTGAGGATGATGAACTGTGCCCCATCGCTGCTGAGGAGGAGCGAGATCTGAGTCGGCAGTAGCAATTCCTAGACGCCACAAGTCAAAGGGTGGTGGAGCTGCAATGCTCTTTTGACGGGGTCAATCCGTCCATGGGGGGAATTGACCCCCGAGTACTGTAATGATTATAAACCCTTAAATGAACTTTTGTGCCTTAATTTTTTTTAATGTTGTAGCATGCAGGAGTTATATTCTTTGTGCTGGTTCGTTTTTCATCCTTACAATGTTTGTGGGACGTCCAGTGACAATTCCCTAAGCTCACGTGGGTCGGGCCCGATGTAAGAAACAATAGATAGTCACCTCATCGTCCCATCCAAACATAGGAGGGTAAACCAAGCTTCAGGAATCCGGGGTTTGGATAACCGGTCTGGATTTCTGGGAAATAGGAGAGACTAGGCCGGAGAAGGATGTTCTCAGAACAGTCGAATTACCATTTTTTCAGCGCACTCTTGTGCACGAATGGTGCAACGCTAGGGGCGCTAAAATCGGTTCAAACAGGTGGGAATGGGAAGTGTGAATCATGATACCCAAGATTTGAAACATTGTGATGGTGGCGTGACAATAAAGGACAACCGTCAACCGTGGCAGAAAAACGATATCCTTACTACATTAGCCTGAAATGGGGACAACAAATGGGGGCCGACCGTTGACCATGTTCGCAACACAGGGCCTAACTCAGATATCGTCAATCAGTCTTCCGGGACGTTGGCCCAGGACAGAAGGTGGACCATAGGTCGAGCATCCATAGTGTTAGGGGTCCCTTGAAACATGAAAGGGGGCGAGGGTCCGAATAAGAGGCACATGAAGCGTGGAATGTGGAGTGTAGGTTTGTTTGAATAGAATCCAACACTCTTGAAATTACGCCACCGTGGCGGGAGCACACTGGATGGATGCATTTCTTTGATCATGGATCATTCCTTTTTTCAAACAGGGCCTCTCTGGTGAGGTGTTCTGTCACTTCCCAATGTCATCTTGGGGCATCCTAAACTTGTTCAGGGCAGAGTTATAGTTACACATTCCCCTACGAGGGGTCCGGCCAGGGGATCAGAAAGGGGAAGAACAGGATTTATGATTCTTGTGGGATAGACCCTAGATAAAATACCAGGGTGTCCCTACGTATCCAATGAGGATGGGAATCAAGCCACACGTAGTTCTAGAGGTACAGTTTAACATCATGCTGGATGAGAGAATTCTAGTTGCGCTGGTACACACCCTGCCAAAACTACTAAGACCACGTGAGTCATGCTCGATGTGTGAAACAAGAATTAGTGGTGGGACTTTCCGGACATAGAAAGGGGAATGTTAGGGCGAAGGGGTGATTGGTGAATAACAACCCAATGATGCTAACACGTCCATATGGCGTACCTAGATGTGCAAAGAGGTAGAGCCGAGTATGTTGGAATTCCACTTGAACACAAGGAAGTGGAAATGTGTGAATCCTGACGCTCGATATTTGGATCACAATAATGGAGGCGCGATGATAGAGGATAACTGTTGACTATGGTGGAAATGCAGCATCTATATCGTATTAGCCTAGAATGGGGACAGACAAATGAGGGTCGACCACTGACCATATTCGAAACACGGGACCATGTCATAAATGTCGTACGAGATCCTTAGGTACGTTGGCCCGAAATGATAAGAGATCCCTTAGGCCTAACATCCATGGAGAGCCCTTAATCCTAGCATCCATGTCATCTGAGGGTCCTTTTGGATGTGGAAGAGGATGAGGATCCAAACAGCGAGCTCACAAATCTTGGTCATGGGACGAGGGGAATGTACCCATGAAAATACCACACTCTGGGCTCTTTGTAAAAATGCATCTGAATATGACAGTGAGACGTATTAGATAGAGGGAGTAGAGTCCCTTCCCATAGGGGGATCTTAGTTTAGGGTCGTAAAATTCAGACCATGGATGGGAGGAAACACAGGAGGCACGTGGAGAGTAATTACGAAAAACCCGACATGAATGGGAACCGTGGATGTGTACGGTGCGGTGAAGAACCCGATGTGAATGAGGAAATAATCCCATACCACACAGCACAACCCTCTTGAAAGAGGTTTTAGGTCAAGGGACTGAAAACGAGAGTTGATCTGGGCCTGAAGCAAAGCGTAAAGGAATTATTACGTACCCCATGAGAATGGGGATCAAGCTACACGTAGTTCTTGAGAGGGTCTTAGTTTAAGGTCTTAGAACTCACACCATGAATGGGTAAGGAGATAAGGGGACACATGGTAAGGTGGTTACAAAACTCGACGTGAACGATGACACAAGCCCTACTTACCATGTGTTCTCTGGGGAAGTTCTCGAGTCAAGGGACCGAACCCGGAAGTTAGGCTGGGCCAACGGGGAAGTTCTCGGGCGCTCCTATGTATCTCATAAGGATGAGAATGAATCCATACGTAGTTCTAGGTAAGTTGAAAGGGTCACGCTGGTCTGGCCCTCGCACCAAGAGAAGCGATATTTGATAGATCTTGTTTGTCCTTTAAGGTGAGTGGTTTTTTTTTGTGAAGAAACATGCCAATGGTAACAAGCCCTGGTGTCACCACAAGAATCAAGTCATGATAGGCATTGACAAATGGCATGGCACCTGACCAATACCCAACGTGATTTCCCCTATGATGGGGTCATCACAATGCAGTGTCGTTTTTCGTCATGCGACCTGGACGATAATGTCACAGTTTACGGTCGTGTGATAGGACCAAGCATGCATTTTAACGTCATGCAGCACAGACATAGAAGAGAAAATTCTAAGCAGGGAATGTGTATGGTGTTGTGTGGAATAACCGATGTGGATAGGGACATGATTCCACATCACACTGTATGTCGTCCCGAGATAGGAACCTCGGGCCATGGGGACCAAATAGGGGTAAGAAGGAAAGGGGCAGGAGAAACTAGCTCCCAACTGGGATGGACCTAAAAATGAGACGTCGGGGTGACCCTACATATCCCATAGGGATGAGGATCGATCCGCACATAGCCCTTAATGAAGATCTTAGTTTATGGTCTTAGAGCTCGGACTGCGGGAGCCCCCGAGGGATACCGTATTGCAGCTTTGTCCCCCCTGACGTGCAGAGGTGCACTGAGGGATAGCGCCAAGACTGTCGAGATTCCTCCTGGACATAATGGGGTGGGACATGACGTGAATAATTCAACCAAAATTCAAGGCCTGACTGGGCTGGCATGACGATGGAGGATTACTGCTGACCATGTTCGCAACACAGCATCCTGTCGTGTAAGCCTGAAATGGGGACAAACAAATGATTGTCGACCGCTGACCATATTCGCAACACGGGATTTGTATCAATTTTTTGTTTGAAACCCTTGGGGGTATTTGCCCATAATGGTAGGAGATCCCTTGGGCACTGTATCTAGGCCGTTCTTGGGGGCCCCTTTGGGTATGAAAGATGATGAAGGCCCGAATGAAGGGAAACACAAATCATGACAAGTGGAAGGAACTTGACAAAGTGGAATATGACAGTCTTTGTCCTAGACCAGAGTACTCTTAACACATGGGTGAACCACTGCAAGGGGTCGAGGGACTCAACCTGAGGGCGACCAAGAGAAGGCGGATTCCCAGGAGAAGGGGGCATAGTTCCAAAAATCATGTATCATACCCATAAACCCCCTCTTAGAGAGGGGTGGGCCAAGGGGCCTAGGTGGCCAGGAGATCGGGAGATCTATAATAAATGGGGATGGGCCCAAAGTCTAGACATTCGGGTGGTCCTACATATCCCATAAGTATGGGAATCAAGCCACACATAGTTCTTGGGGGTTCCTTTTAATGTCGTGTAGGACAAGAAATAGGAGGGCTAATTCTTAGAACGGGGTGCGCGTGGTGCGGCCATTGCAAACCCAACGTGAATGAGGACATGATCCCACATCACACCACGCAGCCCTATAGTCAGGGTCCCAAAGGTAGGACAGAAGAGAAAAATTAGCTGAATTCAAGCTGGACCCAAAGACAGGAGGTCTGGGCATTCCTACGTATCCCATGAGGATGGGAATCTTGCCAGATGTAGTTCTTAGGAGATCTTAGTTTATGGTCTTAGAGCTCGGACCATGGATGGATGGAAACATTCAATGTAAGCACAGACCTCGACCCAATCCCTAAGCCCATGTGACTTAAACCCAGTGTGGGAAATAAGGGAGGAAGATCCTTATCGCAATACCCAGAACGTCCATCGAGGGGAAGTTGGTGAAGAGCCCCGAAAGACGCCTTTAACGCGGTTTTGTTCCCCTAACGCGCAAATGCGCATTGAGTAATAGTACCAAGAGTTTCGAAACTCTATTTGGAAATGATGAGGATGGAGAAGTATGTGAATCATGTAACCGACATTTTGGGCTTAATGGGGTTGGCGTGGCGATGGAGGATAACTGTTAACAGTGGCGTAAAAACAGCCTCCATATCACATTAGCCTGAAGTGGGAACAACAAACGAGCATTGACCGCTGACCATATTCGCAACGAGTGATTTTTTATCTATTTGTTGTATGAAACCCTCGGGGGCATTGGCCCGTAACAGTAGGAGAGCCCTTAGGCGTGGTATCCAGGCCGTTCATGGGGGTCCCTCCGGGTATGAAAGGTGATGGAAGCCTTAATGAAGGTAAACATGAAGCCTGAAAAGCAGGTGAAAACGTGTCCAAGTAGAGTCTGACATTCCAGGTAAATAAACCTAAGTACACTTAGGCACATTGGTGAACCGCCGAAAAGGGGTCAACAAAGTGTCTCAGGAGGGAGAGGTACACGGCCTGGTCTTTACAAGCCTGATGTGAATGAGGACATAGTCCCGCAACACGCCATATACTCCTCTCTCCGGGGAAGGGTTGGCCAAGGGGCCAAGGTGGGATGGTGATTTTCAGAAGATGGGGCTGGGCCCGAAGCTTATACATTTGGGTGGTCCTACATATCCCATAAGGATGGGAATCAAGCCACATGTAGTTATAGAAGATATCCAAGGTTAGGATACCCTGACGAGGATGTGTACGGCGCGGCGTGTAAACCAACGTGAATAGGGACGTAATCCCTCACCACACTGCACAGTCCCATAGAAAAGAACCTGGGATAGGGGGGCCGAAAAGGCCAAGGGGCCTGATAGTTGGGTTTGGGTCAGGAAGGCCTGGCCTACTCACAGTTTAACATCTTACAGTGAGGACGAAGGTTGGGGAATAGGGATCCCTGGACAGAAGAGGTGTATGGTACGACAAACAAACCAACGTGAATGTGGACATAATCCCTCACCACACCATACACTCCAGGTAAGAACGTGGGATAGGGCCCGAAAAGGCCAAGAGGCCTGAGGCTGGGCCACCGTAAGGGAATCCTTACGACATGGAAAGTAACCCGACGTGAATTAGGACATAATCCCGCACCACACCGTACACTACCTATAAAATAATTGGGGTCGTGTGCCCGACTGTTTGCACAACCCAGAGGGATGATTGTTGCTTTGGGATGGGGCAGAATGAATCACTGCACTCGATGTTTAGGACATCTTGGGGTGGACCCGAAGATCCGAGACACTATTGACCATGTTCGAAACACAGCGTCTCTTTGGTGACCTGATATGGGAGCAACAAATGAGCGTCGACCGCTGACCACGTTCAAAACATGGGACTTGTGTCGGCTTGTTTCTCGACATCCTCGAGGGCGTTGGCCTGAAGTGGTAAGAGTGACCTTAGTCGGAGCATCCATACCATTCGGGGGCCCTTCCAGATGAGGAAAGTGATGGAATTCCATTCATGGAGTGGGTGAAGAATAGTTGTGCCCATCTACAAAAGAGGCGAACATCTCCAAGGAAGGGGACGTACATTCGGGTCAAGGCTTTCTCGACGTAAGTTGGGTAAAAATTATGCACCCTGCCATATATCTTGACCCGAGGGGAAGATTTTGGCTTTTGGGCTGGGCCAACGGACAAAGTGTCCAAGCGTTCTTATGTATCCCATAAGGATGGGAATCAAGCCATACGTAGTTCTTGAAGGCCATGCATTTTAACGTCGTGCAGTGAGGATGTGGGAGGATAGATGAATGGGAGTGGGCACATGGTGTGACCCTTATAATCCTTGTATGAGCGGGGATAAGGAAGCATACTCCTCATCATGTGAGGACCCTCCGAGGAAACTATACCTAGGGGGAACATTCAAAGAGAAGAGTTCGGGGATGGGATCAAGATGAGACGTCTGAGCATTCCTATATATCCCATTAGGATGGGAATCAATCCATACGTAGTTCTAGAAGCATAGTTTAATTTCATGCTGGATGAGAGATTCGTCTCATCTGGGGATATGTATGGTACGGCAGGTAACCCGACGTGAATGAGGATGTAATCCTACACCACACCATATAATCCCATAAGAGAGCCTGAGTCAAGTAAGGCCAAGGGACCTGAGGTTGGGCCTCTGTTAGGAAGGCCTGACCACCTTGTATTTTAACGTCTTATAGTGAGGACGAAGGAGATCATAGTTTAAGGTCATAGAGCTCAGACCATTTTGCAGTTTATTTTCATTAAGGAAAATACTGAGCAGTTTAACGTCATGACGGACGATGATGTAGTTTCATGTCATACAGGAAGATGTTGCAGTTTAAGGTAATGCAGCACTGGGTACAGTTTAAGGTCATGCAGGACCGTGCAGTTTAAAGACGTGCAGGACCATAATGTACAGTTTAACGTCATGACGGACAAAGATGAGCAGTTTAATATCATGCAGGACGGTGGTGCAATTTAAGGTCATGTGGGGTCGTAATGTGCAGTTTAGGTTCTTTCGGGACCGTACAGTTTAAGGTCATGTAGGACCAAGGGGCTCAGGAAAAGTATTTCTTGAGGAACTTGGCATTGGTGGGAGGAGTTATGCGCTCACCATCCTTGGTCACCAAGGAGTATGCTCTATTGGAGTAAACCTTATGAATGACGTAAGGTCCTTCCCATTTGGGCTCAGGCTTGGGTGGTTTCATACCAGGGATCATTGGTGCTCGGAGGGCCAACACCAGGTCCCCTTGCAGAAAAGAGCGAAGGTGAACCTTCTTGTTGAAGACTCTGGATATCTTATTCTGATGCCTTTCTAGATTGTGCAGGGCATAGAGCCTGTTATCGTCCAGTGCTTCCAATTCAGCTAGACGGATTTCGGCCACCTTATCTGGTTCCTGCTAGTCGTAGACTATAGTGCGTAATGATGGAAACCGGATCTTGATGGGCAGGACAGCCTCGGCCCCATACACATGGAAATATAAGGTCACCTGGGTGGAATTGCGAGTCGTCGTCCGATAAGCCCAGAGGGCATTGGGGAGATTTTCCGACCAACTTTTCTTGTTCTGACCAACCATTTTCTGCATAATGTTAGAGAGGGTTTTGTTGAATTCCTCGATCTTCCCATTCGCCAATGCATGATAGTGAGAGGTATGGTTTGAACGGATATTGTACTTGGCGTACAATTTCTTCAGCTCGGCTGCTCAGAAGATGGTGTCGTTATCGGTGAAGAAAACATGAGGGACTCCAAACCGGTGGATGATATTGGAGCTCACAAAGTCGATGATGGAATGAGCCTTGACCTCTTTGAGTGGAATAGCCTCCGCCCACGTGGAGAAGAAATCTGTAGCAGTCAGGATGAACCTACACTGATGAGCTGTCGCCGGTGGATATCGTCCCACGACATTGAGTCCCCACACCGCAAATGTCCAAGAGTACTTGGTGGAGTGGAGAGGCTCTGGAGGTCGATGCATGAAGTTAGCATGAACTGGCACGCATGGAATCTCTTGGAAAACTCCATAAAATCATGGATCATAGAGGGCCAGAAGTACCCCAATATTCGGATCTGATGGGACAGCTTGGGACCAAATAGGTGGGCACCACAGGAACCGACATTAACCTCTTGCATGACCTGAGAAATCTCGACTCCATGAATACAACAGAGGAGAACACCATAGAATCCCTGCTTATACAGGGCCCGCTCAAGATTGGGACCACTCTGGAGGGTAAATTGCAGTGTATGGTGTCGGATTCGCTCGTGCTTGGCCTAATCATCTGGGAGGCAACCATTTTGGAGATACTCGACAAAAGGTTCCCTCCAGTTAGGAGTGGCCTCAACCACTACATTTGAAGAACCTGGGACCCTAGCGCGGAGGGTCTGGCGGTAAGGTGGCCTACCCACAGGCTGTCTTCATCCTCTGGGGTGATGGGGGTGATGACTCTCCAATGTGCTACATGTATGATCAAATCATCTTGCCCAGGTTCTACGAGTGACACAGCTAAGCCGCCCAAAGCATCTACTCGATCGTTCTATGACCGAGAGACATGGGTAACCTCTAGTCAAGAAGGGAACTGATCTAGTAGATGGAGGGTGCACTCCAACAATGGCACAAGCTCTGGCTTCCTAACAAAATAGTCGTCATTGACCAGCTTTATGACTAGTTCAGAATCCCCTTTCACATGCTAATGGGGCACATCAATCTCAAGGGCTAGCTCGAGGCCGGTGATGAGAGCCAGATACTCTGCCTCGTTTTTTGTGTAGCCTTTTGACAACAAGAATGAGTATGGAAGAACGGCTTGCGTCGGGGTGATGAAGACGATACCCAGACCCACTCTGTTGAGCATAGGATCATTGAGCCTCCTACCAGTGGGGCTCCCAGAGGCACCGTCGAAGTGCAGTTTCCAGCATGAGATGGCATGATCGACTGAGAGGATTGCCTCATCAGGAAGGTCTTGGTCCAGGTATTGATCTGCGGAGGTTAGATGGGCAACTAGGAAGTCTTCCAATGAATATCCCTTGATGGCCTTCTGAGGCACGAAATTAATGTTGAACTTATGGAGGATCACTGCCCACCGCGCTAGTCGGCCAGTCAACATGGGGCTATTCAAAATGTACTTCAGTGGGTCTACCCGAGAGAACAACTGTACCTCATGGTGTTGTAGGTAATGCCACAATTTTTGTATGGAAAATACAAGCGTAAGGATGCTCTTTTCTATGGGGGAGTATCTGGTCTCCATATCGAGGAACATGCAGCTGAGATAGTATAGGTTGTTCTCTATTCCCTCATTGTTCTTCTGGGTGAGAAGTGCGCTGAGGGACCATTCTAGGATGGTCACGTAAAGGACCAGTGTCTTTCCGGAGATGGGTGGCATCAAGACCGGAGGATGGAGCAGATACTGCTTGATTTAATTGAAGGTGGTCTGACTCACTTCATCCCATTCATAGGTGGAGCCTTTCTTCATGATCCAGGAAAAGGTCTTACACTTGCCAGCCAGATTCGTAATGAATCGGCGTATGTAGGCTAAGTAGCCTTGGAGACCTCGAATCTCACGAATATTGCTCGGGGGAGGAATTTGGCTGATGGTCGTGATCTTCTCCGAGTCGATATCGATGCCTTGGTATCTAACATAAAAGCCAAGAAACATCCCGGAGGTGACCCCTAAGGCACACTTCAATGGGTTCATCTTCAGGTGGTGGGAACAGAGGAAGCCGATCACTTTCTCAAGGTCCTTGAGATGGTCCTGGCGCTGGTGAGACTTGACCACCAAATCATCCACGTAGCATTCCACCAGTGTCTCAAGAATCATCTTGAATATGCGATGCATGGACCGCTGATAGGTGGCACCTACACTCTTCTGGCCAAAGGGAATAACTTGGTAACAAAAAGTACCTTGGGGAGACCTGAAGGCAGTGGACTCCTCTTCCTCGGGGGCCATCCGGATCTGGTTGTACCCGGAATACCCATCCATGAAGGAGAGGGATTGGAACCTGGCCATAGCATCAATCAACAACTCTGTCACTGGGAGGGGAAAATCATCCATCGGGCAGTGGCAGTTGAGATCGCGGAAGTCGATGCAGACTCTGATCTACCCGTTCTTCTTCCTGACCGGCACAATGTTAGCAAGCCACCTGAGGTATTGAACTTCCTTGAAAAAGTTGGATTTGATGAGCTTCGGCCTCAACCATGGAACCATGAGAAGGGTGCATCTTTCTAGGAGGCTGTTTGAACCCGCGATGGTTTGTCGGGAGACCAAGATGGTGTACGGCTACTTGGGGATCTAGTCCTGGAATCTCGTCGTAATTCAAGGCAAACACATCACGGTGCTGTTTGAGAAAGACCACGTATTGTTGCTGCTCCTCGAGGGGCATGGTGGCACTGATCAATGTGGGTCTCGGATCTGCCTCGCTACCAAGGTTCACCTATACCAGTTCATCGACCGTGGTAGAGACACCTTTTCAAAGGCAGGGGGAGCATCCTTCAGATCCTCTTCTCCACCTGTGGAGGGATCTTCCATGGGGGGAGTCGTTTCCAAGCCACCAGACTCTGATGGGAGGCTAGTGTTGTCCTGAGTGGCAGTGTTCATCATGTCAGGAGACTCATGCGCCACTGAGACCATAGCGATGAAGGCAGTCGATCCAATCCCACCTGGCCTTCGACCCAAGGGGCTACACTTAATGACATCAAAGCAGTGTGACGTGCCATCCTGAGTCAGTTGATTCCATCCTGGTGGAAGAGACACGTATGACGTACCGTCGTTTCCATGAGCCTGACATCCCGATACCGTACAGGGGTAGGAGGTTCTGAGATCACCTGAGCCTGGTTGGTGTAGGAGTACGAGGTGATTTTCTGCCATCGCTTGGACATGGGAATATGCCTTCCTCTTGTACCCGAAACAACAAAACATTGCCCCATGTCGGGGGTAGTGGACTCCAATTGATGGATCGGTAAGATGTAAGCATCATCCGGACCTGTGCAGGGATCACTTGTGACCGTGGAGGGTTCATCCTCACTTGCCAAAATTTTCTTATCCTTGCTCTTGTAAAAGTAGGCATCCAGGTAGCGGGATTCACAAGAGGCGAAAGGAGACGCATCTCCTTAGAGCATTCCTACTCGACCATTGAGGGAGTATTTGAGGCATTGGTGATACGATGAAGGGACTGCTGCATACAGATGAATCCATGGCCTTCCCATCAATGCGTTGTACGCGGTGTCCTGGGAGACGACCATGAACTCGGTGCTGGCAATTAGGCCACCGAAGCGGGTCTTCAAGAATATCTTTCCGACTGGGTATTGCTCAGTCCTATCATATTCCTGGATTCTGAGGTCGGAGGGAGTTAAATCATCCTCAGACAAACCCAGCTTCTGCAGTGTCCGAGTCGACATTAGGTTAATCCCATAACCTATGTCAACAAGACAGCGGTGGACTTCCACGCCATTGAACTGGCCAGTGACGTACAGTGGGCGAATGTGCCCATATATGGGAGGGTCTTCATCTTCACCGGAGAATGAGATTACTTCCTGTCATTCGACGTTCTCAATTTCCTCAGTGTGGAAGGCTTCTTCAGTTTCTACCTCCGTCTCAAACTAGAGGGGGCTCCTTAGGACCTCGGCAAGTGCCTCATGCATTTCAGACGACAGGAGAAGAGCCTCAAGGATAGAAAGCTTTGCTAGAATTCCGGCAAGGTGCTTCAGAACATCATACATCCATACCAAACGTGAGCCTCTGCTTACAAGAGGTCGTTCTGTAGTTGGAGGTGTGGCGGGCCCTGCCGGCTGGACCGACGACTGGATGGTACTGGGTACATCCCGCTGCCTGCTAGTTGATGCCTGAAGAGTAACAGTCGGATGAGGACCGGACAACTGATATTGTACTGTATGAGGGCAAAACTGGTTGTGTTACGGACGAGACAGCTCTGCCCGATCTAGTAGAACAAACGGAGGTGGAGGTAGATCTGAGGGAACTAGATGAGGTTTCGCGTGCTGAGATCTGCACTGGGCTTGTTGTTTGTTTTCAGTAGCATGCACGGACTGACTGAAATTGCCTGATGTCGTTCCTTAATGACCCATGTGGTCGCGGTTCCGCTGACGTTGACGTCGGCTGGGGACGTCGGGGAGGCTCTCCTGGTGTTCCCCCTCGTCGGGAGTCATATAAGGATTTACCAGCACCACGGTATTAACCGAAGTGTACCCCTGACTGTCGCTGAAAGAGTCATCCACCACTGGGTGGATTCTGGGAGGAATCCCCATCTCATGGGGCATGAAATCACCAAGACTGCAGGATGACGATGGCAGTGGTGGAGCGCGTCGCTTCTTCTTACGTCGTCGATGCTTTCCCTTCTGGGAAGAAGTCGACTGAGATGACGACGCAGAGGTATTGTTCGAATCTTCTGAAGGCTCTGGCTGATTCAGGCGTTCACAAATGATACAATGGGTGCGGGTGACAGTTTTACGATCCATCCAGTCGTCGTACTTCTGGGACCCATGGCTGGGAACCTGTTGCCACCTGCCTTCATCGTCGCTACCGCTTTCTGACCATACAAAGACACCCGCCACTTTTTTCGGGGCTGGGCCCAACCTAAATATGTTGTTTTCAACCTGGTCTTGGAGCCAGTATTTAAACACATAGCACTTCTTGAGGGTGTGCCCCAGAATCTGATGATAGGGGCTGTAGTTGGGGCGATCGGGGAGATTTTCCTCTGTTGGCCTTCTACACTCGGGAAAGTGCACAATCCCCTACTCTAGGGAACTTCGGATGTAACCGGGGACCTGATTCTCATTGAATGAGTAAGTTTGGTGCCTTCTTTCTAGATAGGGGGATCTGGGATCCTGGCCCTGATGGGGGGCCAGAGGGGTCTGCCGAGTAGGCGGAGCCTGATTGTCCCGCCTAGGCGGTGGTGGTGCATTGCACGGGGGAACCTTTCGGTTCTGAGGCGGTCGCTGCTGGGCATGAGCCTGTGCCTGAGGTGGAGGGCCTCTATGGGGTTGCGGATCTAGTGCCACTGGCAGTAATTCTAGCTGCCTGGGGGCTTAAATTTGGGCCACCGCGGCAGGCTCAGCTCTGGCATCCCTCATTGCTAGGATCACAGGGTGTAGCAGACGCGCCTGACTAGCCTATTGCAGAGTGTCCATGAGGCGCTGAGCCTTATTTGAGAAGTGATGGAACCCTCTGAGGTAGTTTTGGGTGATCAGGGAAGGAACCAGCTCTGTTTTAACATTCCCTACGCACATCGTTAGTAATTTCTCCTGAGTCAGTGGCATGTCGAGGGACTATGTAAGCCCCTTCCACCAGGTGATGAAGTCCGCGATTCGCTCATCAAGCCTTTGTTTCCACTTGAAGAGGTATAAGATGTTATTCTTTCACATGGTGGAGCTGAACTGGTATAGGAACTGTCGGTGGAGATCCTCCCAGCCGGTCACCGATCCAATGGGGAGCTGGTTGTACCAGACAAATGCAGGTCCCTCCAATGTCAGCACAAAACATCAGAGCTTGGTGACTTCCTACTGTGCCAGGGTCTCCAACATGGGGCCACACCTGGAGGAAAAATGATCCAAGTGCTGCTACGGGTCCCCTGTCCCATTAAAGGGCGAGAAAGTGGGATTCCCAAATCCCGGGGGTGTTGGCATATCATCCACCCACGTGGGATATGGCTTGCCATCTGGTGGGACTTCCACCTGCCATGTTTCCAGCGCCTCGAGGCGGGCGATGAGTACCGATATAGGATCATCCAGGTGGGGGTACCTATCTTGACGGGGATCCCTAACCACGAGTTCATTTTCGGTCTCCTCGGAACAGTAAACGACTTCAATGGCTCGTGGAGCGAGTAGCGGAATGGCCCTTGGGACAGCTGGGGGGAACCCGGGCTGGATTCCTTGGATTGCCTCGCTGTTCAGGAGGGTTTGACGAGATGTATCACACCCTCTGGCCGTGAGTTCCGGCATCTGCCCGGTCTGCGGGAGTAGCATGATCAGGGTTTCCTGGAGGTATCTTTTCGGGGGGAAGTTGTTCCTACCCTGGCTGCCCCAGCTTAGGATCACCATAGTCGGGTCGCCTCTCTATAGCATGCTCAGCTAAGAGTTCGTCAACCAGCCTCTTCTACTCAGCAAGTTTTTGGCGCAATGCAGCCTTTTCGGGGTCTTCGTCCGTCTTCTGTACTGAGTCGGACGGGTCGGAGTGCTTGACAGTTATGACATCTTCTCTACCCTTACCGGCATTCCGACTAAGTACCAGCGACTCGGTGGGTGCAGGGAGGCCTAGAAGGTTCCTCTGTTGGTGACTAATCATCCATGATGGGTTCAATAGTGGTGGTACACCTTCAGTGGGTAAGTCTTCATTGAGAAACTCCAACTCATCCTCCTTGTCCACTTTGTCAGCCATGTGGGCCTCAAGCCTCCTTGGGGGCATGTCCTCAATGTCGCATAATGAATCGGGCTGCCTCCAGATAGGACTGAAGAGGAGGGCGGCATATTGTCCCCAGCCACAGACTTGAACGTGGGGGGTAGATTCCCTAATGATTTTGCAGAGTAACCTGAAACTCTGAACACAATTTTGTTGGAGGGCGCTCTGGAGACCTGGTGACTCAGGGCGCTGGTCCACAGGGAGTGTGGCCAAATCGACCAGACAGCATTGATTGCCGATTTCCTCGATGTGAACTTGGCACCAACGGTACAACACTCGATGATAGCAAATACGGAAGTACGAAGAAAATAGGGTTTGACGAAAGAACTCGACTTCTTCCGGGGTGAGGGATTTTGGTGCACAAAAGTTCAATACTTCCGTCGGCCAGAACTTCTTCGGGAAGTGATCCACTGCGAGAATGTTCTAGAATCTCCTGGGCTCAGATTCAGTGTCTGGACCCATATTTCCCCACTCATCAACCAGAGGTGGCTGAGGAACTGGTAGCGTTACTGAGGCGTACCACTGGGACATTAAGCTGGGCGGTGGAGAATACGGTGAACGAGCCGACTGGCTGCCGAATTCTGGACCATCCTCCGAAGAGTGCAGTGACATGACCACAATGTCACGATATGATGGGCTGATAGCCACAGCCTCTGGTGTAGGGATCTCGGTTACCATTGATGGGTCACACTATTTCTCAACTGCCATCGGTCCCCAAAATAGATCTATGTGATCTCTGGTTGAGGTAGAGGGCACTTCTGGTGAGGACGGTAGTGACTGCATGGTCAGAACCTATGGGATTCCCACAATTTCCTCCTCTTGGAAGTACCTGCAAAGAGAGGTGGGAATCCGGTGGACTTTTCATTTTGGAATGATGAGGCTGACATGCCTTGTTCCTACCCTGGTCCTTGATACGGAGGAATGAGGGGAGGTTTCCAATGCCAAGTCGCATTCTGCTTCAGAAAATAAGAAGCGGGCCGGTTTGATCTCTGTCCGGGCTTTCCCAAGATTCTTATTGTGGTGGTGTGGACCCGCCCTCATTCCCCTAGATGGCTCCTCGGGACAAGGTTGATTCCCGACATGTAGTCTTGGGGTCGTGCTATTGCCAGGGTGGAGAGGAATTCCGCTTGAGACAGCCAGGGTGCGAGGGGCACTAGGGAAAATGTTGAAGGGAACATGGAGAGTATAACTACCCATACTTTACATACATTGTTAGTACTTCAAAATTGAAGTAATATTATTACAACATATAACAAAACCATGAAAGGACAGTATAGGTATAGTGTCTTTAGAAACTGGGAAACATAAACAACTAGTTCATAAAGCGTCTACATTGCCTCCCATTTATTTCATCAAATCTATAGTCCCTTTTGGCATATCTTACTTAATAACCTTCTTCCTGACCTGGGGAAAGAAAACATACAAAAGGGTGAGCTCAAATTCTCAGTAAGGTTAAACAAAAGAAATATCAATCACATCATACTCATAAGAACATAACATTTTGGAAATCTTACACTGTAAAAGAGATCATAATTTCATAACATGGGATAAATCATGGTAGTGAAATGTAATCACAATAATCATAACATAAAACATGAAGCTTTGTGGCATACACACATAATTATAGAGAATCATTTCTTATTAGTCAATACTCATTTCCAAGACTATCTTAGTGGACAAAGTCCATTTCTGAACCGAGTTCATTCCTCGTTTCAGTCCTGTTTCACTGAACCGGTTTAACCAGCCGCTAGCCGTGTCTATCTCATGAGATATAAAATCTTCACCCAATTCATTAGAGGGAGATATAGGTCCCACCCATCTCATAATGATACCATTCTTATGTGTTCCACAAAATCATAAATCATACATCATTGCATAACCCATGTAATAAAAATGGGATTCTTAAACATCGTGACATCATAAAATAATTTATATAAGATAAATGAATTCATAAAAATAATTCCATCACAACATAATCAAATCAATGTAATAATAGGGATAGAAACATAACCCTTTATTATCTTATATGGAAAATAATTTTGATAAAACACTTCAACTCCATTCTTGAGGAAAATATCCTTTATACTTCAAAAACACTTTTCCTTTCTTAACATGTCATACAATTCTAAACTAAAAGAAGTTGATTAAAAATAAACTTGAAAACTTGTAATGGAATATTCTTGGAAATAATGTTTTAAAAATCCATTCATGCCGTATAAGTTAAAAAAACATTCTTCTCATACTTTTGTCGGAAAAGTCAAAAAGTACCTCGTACGAAAAACGACAAAAGATTTCTTTCATATATTTTACTAAAAACTCATCAAATGGTAAAATTGGATTTAAAAAATTGTAGGTGGATTGAAATAATATTAAATATTGAGGAAACATGGATGTGGATGATAAAATACACCCCAGTAAATTCCAAAGTATAAACAATCTCGGATAAAAATGAGATTGTGATATTTCCCTTACCTTAGGTCTGATTTGCTTCGTAAGTGTCTGAACCTCCTGTATAATGATTTAAATAATGTCATTGACTTATTCCAGAATCATACTCATTTTTATGATATCATATATGGTCATATTCTTAGCTTATTATTAGTAATATTTCATTGCTACTTGTTATTCGGGTGTTTATTACTTTTTGTTCTTATGCATGTTTTGTCGAATTAATTCTTATTCTTCTTTTTAGGTTATAGATACCTCATTTACAGAATGGTATTAGTGTAATATATATCATATTTATTCACTCAATTCATTTATGTAATCATTAATCAATGAAAATCATGTAGAATGAGTCGCATCACATCGTGGAGACGGTATTTCGTACGTACGCACGAGCGATGATATCATTCCCATGATCGTGGAATTGTATTGGAGTGTATGTATACTATTTAAGAATCAACATCAATTTACAATAATCATATATATTCATTCTTTACACCATTATACAAATCCAAGTTAGGTGGTGGTGGAAAATAGATTACACCACGACGTGGAGATGGTATTCCTTACATACGCACGCGCGGTGATTTTGTTTTCCGTAGGATGGATAGATGGTGAAATAGGGTTATTTCATACTTATAAAAAAATATAAGTATATGAGTGATACTGATGTTATTAATTCATAATGAAACAACTAAATAAGAAGAAGTGGAAGAAGAAATAATGTTGAAATAATTCGTAACAGACATTACCTCTTCTTTGAAGCACTTCTTTGAGACCTCCTTTTAGGGCACTAAAATTGGTCTGTGAAGAAGATCAGTACCTCTAGGTTGTTTCTAGGGAAGTGGAGAGGAGAAATTGTCAGGTTTTGGCCTATCTTGAAGGCTCAAATTGGTGTGAGGAAGAGAGGGAGGAGGTTCCCTTTTATAAGGGAGGAGAGGGGCTCCTTTGGAAAACTAAAAATATTATTTTATTATAAATCCATATTCGGTTTTAAATAGCTCCAAATTGATTTATTTATAAGCTAAGGTGGGGATGGGTCTAATTACTCTCATCCAATATAATTTGGACTAGTTTAGTTTACTATTTTAACCTTATCATTTAGATTTAACTTTAAGTTAGATAATTTTACTTTTACCGTGTCTTTTTGTGTTCTTACACTATAAGGTTAATAAACTTACTATAACAAGAAAAAAAAAACCCAAGTTATTTATTATTAATATATATAACCTTATATAAGTCATTTGGCCTAAATTTATATTTTTAGGAATAAAATAAAAATTAATAATATAATATTTTTTTAAAGACTATTTTATGTCAATTTTGATACTATTTGGTAATTGATTTTTGTGAAAATCATAACAGAAATATTAGTTCGAACAAAGTGAATTAAATTAATACGAACATGTCATATTAACATAGAAAATTATTTGAATTCATAAAAAGTCTAAAATAAATTTATTTGGGTATTTATAACATCAATTATGTCAATATTTCATTAATAAAATAATTAATGCATCATCATTGTGTCATAAATAAATTAAATTATTTAATGTCCAAAAATTACAAATAAAATATCATTATGTATGAAATCTTTTTATATTTCTGATGAATATTTATAGTCGAATTTATCTTATGTATAACCCTATATTAAAAATGATTTACTTATTAAACTTTGATTTATAACTATTTTTACCCTTCTTTAAATAAATTAATAATAAATGTACTAATCTAATCCAAGTGGGCCTAAATGGTCATATTTTATTCCTAAGGTTGTTTTTGGTCGAATTACACTTATCAAATAGAATTAGGACATGTGTTAGGGTAATAATAATATCATTTGTACTCTTAATTACCCTATTTAATTTTAACCGTGGTAAATAAAAGTAAAAAGTTACTATTCACCAAAAATTATTTTCATCTCATTGAACCACATTTTACTTACTAACATCAACCATGTCTCTTGTATTTTTGAAATTCCACTCACAGAAGCGGTAATATTAAGGTTTATGTAAATTTGCAAATTCTCCTATGAGGTGGGTAAAAGACGGGGAGGAGTTCAATAAAAATTTTATATATCTAAAATTATTATAAAATGACTCCAATGAATTCCATTGAACTTATATAGGTATTATGTATCAATTTTGACCTAAAATAAATTTAATTAAAATAAATAATTATTTAATTAAAAAGTCGGTTTTTAAATAGTAACCCAATGTTTTCACTATTCATCAAAAATTGAAAGATTTCAGAAAAATACTAAAATTTCACCCTAGGCTAATTTCGATATTACGAATCCAAAAATGAAGTCAATTTGGAAAAATAAAATTTACAAAATTTCAAAAAGTGGTTATTACTATTCATAACAGCTAGTTTTAATAATATTTTAATAGCATATCGTTGTTTAGTGAAACTCGGTATTGCGTACGATGAAAGCTACCAAGGAAGGTCGCGGTTGCGTGTAAAGAAAGACAAGCTAGTGTTGTGTGTAGTGAAAGATTCCTTTGATGATTTATATATAATAAAAACAAAATATTTCTTATAAAAGTCTTGGGTGTTACATTCTACCCCCCTTAAAATGAATTTCGCCCTCGAAATTCGTCACTTTTAACAAACGGATGAGGATACCTCTCCCTCATCATATCCTCAAGCTCCCATGTAGCTTCTTCTAATTAGTGGTTACTCCATAAAACTATCACCAAGTGAGTGGTCTTGTTCCGTAGGAATTTTTCACTACGATCGAGAATCTCTATCGGCTGTTCTTCATAAGAAAGATCTTGTTCCAGTGGTACAACTTCTGAGCTGAGTACATGTGAAGGATCAGGTATGTACTTTCTCAGGAGAGATACATGGAACACATCGTGAACTTGAGAGAGATTCGGTGGAAGTGCCAATCGGTAAGCTACCTTCCCAACACGATCCAGTATTTCGAAAGGACTGATATACCTGGGGCTCAGCTTTCCCTTCTTCCCAAATCTCATTACTCTCTTCCAAGGAGATATTCATAAGAACACTTTATCACCCACTTCAAACTCTAAGTCTTTTCTTCGGTTGTCGGCATAACTTTTTTGTTGATTCTGAGATGCTCTTATGTGTTTTTGAATAGATCGGACCTTTTCTGCCATCTCATCAACAAGATCAGGTCCTAATAGCTTTCTTTCCCCAACTTCATCCCAGTAGTTGGAGTCCTGCATTTCTTTCCATAGAGAGCTTCATAAGGAGCCATCTGAATACTGGAGTGAAATTTATTATTATAAGAAAATTCCACCAATGGTAGGTGTTGATCCCAACCACCTTTGAAATCCATAGAGTAAGCTCTCAACATATCTTCTAGAGTTTGAATTGTCCTCTCAGACTGACCGTCTGTCTGAGGATGATAAGTAGTGCTGAAACTCAACTCTGTATCCAGAGTATGCTGAACACTTCGCCAGAACTTTGAGGTAAACCTCGGATCCCGATCAGATATAATAGAAAGTGGTACTCCATGCAATCTTACCACTTCCTTTACATATATCCTGGCAAGCTGATCCAGAGAGAAATCCTCTCTAATAGCAATGAAGTGTGCAGACTTTGTATGACGATCAACTATGACCCAGATAGCATTATTGCCTTTGGATGTTTTAGGAATTCCTCTGACAAAGTCCATAGTGATGTTTTCCCATTTCCATTCGGGTATGGGTAATGGTTGTAACATCCCCTTAGACTTCTATCTCTCAGCTTTAACTTGCTGACAAACCAAGCATCGAGTGACATATTCAGCAACATCTCTTTTCATGTCATCCCACCAGAAGTACTCTTTCAGGTCCCTATACATCTTCGTGCTTTCAGGATGAATAGAGAATGGAGAATTATGAGTCTCATCCAGCAGCTCCTTCTTTAATTTTGGGATGGGAGGAACACAAACCTGATTCCTCAACTTTATTATCCCATCACAATCAAGGTTGAATTCAGGAACATTTCTCACCTTCTTTTGTAACTCTACATCTTATTTCTGTGCCTCTTTAATCTTAACATGTATAGATGGTTGAACATTCATTTGAGAAAGATACGATTTTCCCCTTTCATTATAATTCCAAGATCCATCCTTTGTAAATCCATAAATATTGGATCTTTTGTTATCCTCATCATGGATAAAATGGCATGGTCTTTTCGACTTAATGCATCTGCCACCTTGTTTGCTTTCCCAGGGTGGTAATGAATTGAGCAGTCGTAATCCTTAATCAGCTCCAACCATCTTCTTTGGCGCATATTCAGCTCCTTTTGTGTTAAAATATACTTTAAAATTTTATGATTAGTATAAATGTCACACCTTTCTCCATAAAGATAATGCCTCCAAATATTTAATGCAAAGATTTCCGCAGCTAACTCCAAATCATGAGTTGGGTAATTTTTCTCATGGATTTTAAACTTTCGTGAGGCATAAGCTATCACCATATCATTTTTCATAAGAACACACCCCAATCCCTTCTTGGATGCATCACTGTAGATCACAAACCTTTCTCCACTACAAGGCAGTGTGAGCACAAGTGCACTGGATAACCTTCTTTTTAACTCCTTGAAATTCTCTTCACTTTCCTCCGTCCAAACAAACTTAACTCCTTTCCGAGTCAACCTGGTGAGTGGATTAGATAATCGTGAAAAATCTTTCACAAAATGTCGATAATATCCATCCAAACCAAGAAAACTTTGGATCTTAGTTACTATTGTTGGTCTCGACCATCTTTCGATAACCTATGTTTTTGCTGGATCCACAAATATCCCCTCTTTTGAGATTATGTGACCCAAAAATGAAACTTTTTGAAGCCAAAATTCACACTTTGTAAATTTGGAATAAAGCTTCCCCTTTCTTAGGGTCTTCCATATAATTCTCAAGTGATATTCATGTTCTTCCTTTCTCTTTGAATATACAAGAATATCTTCTATAAAGACTACCACAAACTAATCAAGATAGTCTCTAAAGACTCTATTCATCAGATCCATGAAGATAACAGGGGAATTAGTAAGACCAAATGGCATCACTATAAATTCATAGTGTCCATACCTTGTACGGAAAGCTATCTTTGGTATATCCTCCCTTTTTACCCTTAATTGATGGTACCCTGAACAGAGATCAATCTTGAAAAAGTATTGAGCTCTGCGTAGTTGGTCAAATAGGTCATCAATGCTTGGGAGAGGATATTTGTTCTTGAGAGTGATCTTGTTAAGTTCTCGATAATCAATAAAGATTCTCATTGATCCATCTTTCTTCTTAACAAACAGAACAGGTGCTCCCCAAGGTGACGCACTAGGGCGTATGAACCCCTTATCAAGATTCTCTTGGAGTTTCTTCTTCAATTCCTATAACTCAATTGGGTCCATTCTATAAGGTGTCTTTGAAATAGGTAAAGCACCCGGTATGAGTTCTATTGAAAACTCAACTTCACGATTTGGTGGAAGACCCAGAAATTCCTCTAGAAAGACATCATCAAACTCCCGTATAATGGGAATATTCTTAATCGTGAGTTTCTCACCAACCATTTGAGATAAATAACCTTCATTTAGTGGAATCAAGACCCATAAGATGGAATAAATTTTCAATGGAAGGTTATGTTCATCCTTGCATCAATAGACGGTCATAGATTGATCTGGAATATGAAATGTGACTTCCCTTCTTTGGAAATTGATTTGAGCTCCATATAGAGAAATCCAATCCATGCTAAGAATCACATCAAATTCTACTATAGGAAGGATCACAAGATTTGTAGGAAGCACTTTCCCTCAAACTTCAATCGGAGAAGAATTATAAACTTTTGATGCGACTGTTGTGCCATTAGGGATTGTCATGGCTAACTCAACATCTAATTGTTGAGTTAATACGGTGATACCCTTAGAAAATTCTTCAGAAATAAAGGATTGGGTGGATCCAGAATCAAATAAAACATTTTCTACTTTAGAGTGGATGGTAAGTGTACCTTTCACCACTTCATTATCGTACTCCACATCGCTGATAGAAATTTCATGTGACTTTCCTTTGTCTTTAGCCTTAAGAGTTTGTTGACATCGATCATCATCAACATCCCTTGGATTAGGGCATTGATTGGCATAATTCCCCATTTCCTTGCACTTGTAACATTGATGTGTAGGAGGTTCACTCTGTGTAGCCTTTTCATTATTCTCATCACTATACATCTTCTTCCCATCATTGCGGTATTCAAATGCCCAATGACCTTCCTTTCCACATTTGAAACATTTACTTGTCCCTTTAAGACAACTCCCTCCATGTTTCTTTACACACTTTGAGCATAAGGGAAAACTCATCTTCTTTTAAGTGTGATCTTTATATTTTCCTTTGAATTCCATTTTCCTCTTCTTATCAAACCCATATGACTGATGGGTTACTCCAATCTCCATCTCAACTTTGAGAGCACATATAACTATTTCCTCGTAGCTATTGAAGTATCTTATGGATAACGCCCTTCGAAGACTTGGTTTTAAGCCACTAAAGAATCGATCGATCTTACTCTTAGGTTGGATAATAATACCAGAAGCGTACCTTGCAAGTCTTGTAAAATTTGCTTCATAGGTACCAACAGATTCATCATCCTTTTCCTTTAGTTCAAGAAACTCCTTCTCCATCTTTGTTCGGAGAATATGAGGGAAGTACTTATTGAAAAATAAGTTATTGAACTTGTCCCATTAAATGGACTCAATTTCATCTTTTGGCCTCGTATTCTTGATAAGATTCCACCATTGATCAGCATCACCTTCCAAACGACACACTGCTAAGATGAATTTATCATGTTCAGAACATTGAAGAACTGAAAATATCTTTTCAGTATTACTGATCCATTGTTCAGCAACTAATGGATCAGTAGACCCGTTGAATGAAGGTGGACGCTATCTCATGAAGGATTCAAAAGAATGTTACTTTTTCCATTTCTCGTTTGGAAGTCCTGCATGATTCATATCTTGAGAAAGTTGTGTGAGCATGGCTACAAGATTTTTCATTCCATCTCCCATAACGTTTGGTTGCTCAGGGGGACAGTCATTTCATTGCCCATCGCATTCCGCATTAACACAGTTCCTTCGAGTTCTAGCCATTTACTAAAACCAAGAATAATAGTGTGAGCAACACTAATTATAATGGGAAAACCACATAATCAAGAATAAAATTTCACACTTAAGGTCTTATCATAGGTTATTCATGGCCATTTCTAAAACACTAATATTGTGTTCTATGCTTAGACTTATCCTTAGGGTTCTTACTAAGGCTTTCACATCCTAGTTTCCAAAGGTTGACTATACCTTTCCTCTGATACCAACTATAATGACCCATACTTTACATACATTGTTAGTAATTAAAAATTGAAGTACACTTATTACAACATATAACAAAACCATGAAAGGACCGTATAGGTATAGTGTCTTTAGAAACTGGGAAACATAAACAACTGGTTCTTAAAGCATCTACATTGTATCCAATTTATTTCATCATATCTATAGTCCCTTTTGGCATATCTTACTTAATAACCTTCTTCCTGACCTGGGGAAAGAAAAAATACAAAAGGGTGAGCTCAAATGCTCAGTAAGGGTAAACGAAAGAAATATCAATCACATCATATTCATAATAAGATAATATTTTGGAAATATTACCCTGTAAAAGAGATCATAATTTCATAACATGGGATAAATCATGGTAGTGAAATGTAATCACAATAATCATAACTTAAAACATGAAGCTTTGTGGAATACACACATAATCATAGAGAATCATTTCTTATTATTCAAGACTCATTGCCAATACTATCTTAGTGGACAAAGTCCATTTCTGAACCGAGTTCATTCCTCATTTCAGTCCTGTTTCACTGAACCAGTTTAACCTGCCGTTCCAGCCATGTCTATCTCATGAGATATAAAATCTTTACCCAATGAATTGGAGGGATATATAGGTCCCACCCATCTCATAATGATACCATTCTTATGTGTGCCACAAAATCATAAATCATACATCATTGCATAACCCATGTAATGAAAATGGGATTCTTAAACATCGTGACATCATAAAATAATTTATATAAGATAAAGGAATTCATAAAAATAATTCCATCACAACATAATAAAATCAATGTAATAATAGGTATAGGAACAGAACCCTTTATTATCTTAGATGGAAAATAATTTTGATAAAACACTTGAACTCCATTCTTGAGGAAAATATCCTTTCTACTTCAAAAACACTTTTCCTTTCTTAACATGTCATACAATTATAAACTAAAAGAATTTGATTAAAAATAAACTTAAAAACTTGTAATGTAAGCGTCTTGGAAATAATGTTTTAAAAATCCATTCATGCCGTATAAGTTAAAAAACATTCTTCTTGTACTTTTGTCATAAAAGTCAAAAAGTACCTCGTACGAAAAACGACAAAAGATTCCTTTCATATATTTTACTAAAAACTCACCGAAGGGTAAAATTGGATTTAAAAAATTATAGGTGGATGGAAATAATATTACATATTTAGGAAACATGGATGTGGATGATAAAATACACCCCGGTAAATTCCAAAGTATAAACGATCTCTGGTAAAAATGAGATTGTGATATTTCCCTTACCTTAGGTTCGATTTGCTTTGTAAGTGTCTGAACCTCCTGTATAATGATTTAAATAATGTCATTTACTGATTTCAGAATCATAATAATTGTTATGATATCATATATGGTCATATTCTTAGCTTATTATTAGTAATATTTCATTTTTACTTGTTATTCGGTTGTTTATTACTTTTTGTTCTTATGCATGTTTTGTCGAATTAATTCTTATCCTTCTTTTTAGGATATAGATACCTCATTTCCAGAATGGTGTTCATGTAATATATATCATATTTATTCACTCAATTCATTTATGTAATCATTATTCAATGAAAATCAGGTAGAACGAGTCGCATCACATCATGGAGACGGTATTCCGTACGTACGCACGAGCGATGATATCGTTCCCATGATCGTGGAATTGTATTGGAGTCTATGTATACTATTTCAGAATCAATATCAATTTACAATAATCATATATATTCATTCTTTACACCATTATACCCATCCAAGTTAGGTGGTGGTGGAAAATAGATTACACCACGGCGTGGAGATGGTATTCCTTACGTACGCACGCGCGGTGATTTAGTTTTCCGTAGGATGTATAGATGGTGAAATAGGGTTGTTTCATACTTATAATAACATATCAGTATATTAGTGATACTGATTTTATTAATTCATAATGAAACAACTAAAGAAGAAGAAGTGGAAGAAGAAATAAAGTTGAAAGAATCGGTAACAGACATTACCTCTTCTTTGAAGCGCTTCTTTGAGACCTCCTTTTAGGGCACTAAAATTGGTCTGTGAAGAAGATCAATACCTCTAGGATGTTTCTAGGGAAGTGGATAGGATAAATTGGCAGGGTTTGGCCGAGCTTGAAGGCTCAAAGTGGTGTGAGGAAGAGAGGGAGGAGGTGCCCTTTTATAAGGGAGGAGAGGGGCTCCTTTGGAAAACTAAAAATATTATTTTATTATAAAGCCATATTCGGTTTTAAATAGCTCCAAATTGATTTATTTAGAATCTAAGGTGGGTATGGGTCGAAGTACTCTCATCCAATATAATTTGGACTAGTTTAGTTTACTATTTTAACCTTATCATTTAGATTTAACTTTAAGTTAGATAATTTTACTTTTACCGTGTCTTTTTGTGTTCTCACACTATAAGGTTAATAAACTTACTATAACAAGCCAAACGAACCCCAAGTTGTTTATTATTAATATATATAACCTTATCTAAGTCATTTGGCAGAACTTTAGATTTTTAAGAATAAAATAACAATTAATAATATAATATTTGTTTTAAAAACAATTTTATGTCAATTTTGATACTATTTGGTAATTGATTTTTGTGAAAATCATAACAGAAAGATTAGTTAGAACAAAGTAAATTAAATTAATACTAACATGCCATATTAACATAGAAAATTATTTTAATTCATAAAAAGTCTCAAATTACATTTATTTGGGTATTTATAACATCAATTATGTCAATATTTCATTAATAAAATAATTACTGCATCATCATTGTGTCATAAATAAATTAAATTATTTAATGTCTAAAAATTAAAAATAAAATATCATTATGTATGAAATCTTTTTATATTTCTCATTAATATTTATAGTCGAATTTATCTTATGTATAACCCTATATTAAAAATGATTTACTTATTAAACTTTGATTTATAACTATTTTAACCCTTCTTTAAATAAATTAATAATAAATGTCCTAATCTAATCCAAGTGTGCCTAAATGGTCATATTTTATACCTAATGTAGTTTTTGGTCGAATTAAACTTATCCAATAGAATTATGACATGTTTTAGGGTAATAATAATATCATTTTGACTCTTAATTACCCTATTTAATTTTAACCGTGGTAAATAAAATTAAATAGTTACTATTCACCAAAAATTATTTTTATCTCATTGAACCACATTTTACTTGCTGACATCAATCGTGTCTCTCGTATTTTTGAAATTCCACTCACAGAAGCGGTAAAATTAAGTTTTATGTAAATTTGAAAATTCTCCTAGGAGGTGGGTAAAAGACGGTGAAATGTTTAATAAAATTTTTATATATCTAAAATTATTATAAAATGACTCCAATGAATTTCATTGAACTTATATAGGTATTATGTATCAATTTTTACCTAAAATAAATTTAATTAAAATAAATAATTATTTAAATAAAAAGTTGGGTTTTAAATAGTAACCCAGTGTTCTCACTATTCATTAAAAATGGAAAGTTTTCAGAAAAATACCAAAATTTCACCCTAGGCTAATTTTGATATTCCAAATCCAAAAATGAAGTCAATTTTGAAAAATAAAATTTAAAAAATTTCAAAAATTGGTTATTACTATTCATAATGGCTAGTTTTAATAATATTTTAATAGCATATCGTTGTTTAGTGAAACTCAGTATTGCGTACAATGCAAGCTACCAAGAAAGGTCATGATTGCGTGTAAAGCAAGCCAAGATAGTGTTGTGTGTAGTGAAAGATTCCTTTGATGATTTATATAAAATAAAAACAAAATATTTCTTATAAAAGTCTCGGGTGTTACATGGAGGACCACCATGTACAGAACCTGAGCGGGAAAAACCTTTGTTGGAACTGGCAGGAGCATGGGGAGGACCTCCATGTTTGGTGTAGGTGGAGCGAGGCTGACCTTCACCCATCTGGTTTCTAGGGTGAGGAGTAATTTTGCCAGTTTCGGAGAGAACGTAGGGGGGATCCCCATGTTGAAGAGGGACCAGATGGGAAATGCATTCATATCAACGGTCGGGGGCAGGAGGGACTCCAGACCCGGTGTAGTGGGCATGGGAGAGGCATCTGCGCCGAGTGTCACTGCCACGGGGCAGGTCTTCATTTAGGTTGGGGCAGCACAGGGCATACCTCCATGACGAGTTTTGGAGCGGGGAAGTTCCACACTCTGTGGAGTAGTGGTACGGGGAGGACCTTCGTACGAGGGGACATCACCACGGGTTGGTTCGCGGTGATCACCACTCAGGCCTGTGACCTGGAGAGTCAACCCAGCCTGCTCGTGGGGCGGTTGGGACCTCGATCCCGGTTGGTAATAGGAGTCCCCTACTCAGTGTGTGCAGGGACTTTGTGATATGTGTCGGTGGTGGCTCGGGCAATAGTAGTTGTCGACGTCGACGCCCCTTGGCAGGCGCCCTCTGCTCGGGCCCAACGCTGGCATCAGGTCAGCCGATCCGGTGCGGGTGGTGTAGGTGTATAGCCTACCTGATCCTCAGGCAAGGCCGGACGGCAATGCTGACGCAGCTGAGTGGGGGCCCTTGCTTGGAGTCCTTGGATCGGGACTCTGACCGAGCTGAGACGGACGTCACCCACCTTATCAGCGTAAGTCAGGGAGTCGTCAAGGTGTTCTGGGGATAGGATCCCAAAACGATTGAATGTTGGGTTGGGGAGCAGGGGATCCTTGCACAGCCCTCAAGGGCGGCATTGACAGTGGGGCCTAGATGCCTCCAGGTCCAGGCGGACCATATCCCGAGTTGAGATTATGCCCTCCTCCTCATAACGATGTACGAGGTCGTTAATCACCCTTCGTTGGATGGCCTCCGATGGGGAGAGAGGGCGTGGGCACCCCACGTTCGTGGATGTAGACGTCGTTGTGGTAGTAGTGGATCCACACGGAGTGGCTGTGCTAGTATTTCCCCTGCCCCTGTGTAGGTGGGTGGGCGGCAATTGTATCCCTGTAGCAGTAACCTGATTCTTGAGAAGCAGGGAGATTAACTCATCAGCACTACGAGGAAAAGAAACTGACAACCAGTGCCCCAGCACCATTCCATCTTCTGTGGCCGGTAAGAGGGATCCACACCGACAACGTTACAGAATGGAATGCCCCACGTCTACTTCCCCAACTTTTTTGAGTTTCACGCCAGGCCCGCTATTTGCTTGGCGGGACCCGGCACAGGATATCTGGATCCGGTGACAGGTCAATCTACTGATGTATCGAATGCTACTAGTCTCCACCTTGAGGAGAATAACTTCACGTCGGGTTCACCATTTTTGTTTCCGACGCTTTTGTCGGGGTGCACGCATCTGTCCGCTCGCTAGGGCATGATAGGTGTGGATTTTGTGTTTCCCCACATTCCAGGTTTCCAAAGGCGGGTGGCATCCACTCCTTATTCAGAGACGTCTGCTCCTTGATCGAAACTGGGATGCTATGATGTCGGTTCTTCCTTCGGTGGATTCCTCCTCGGAACTCGTCACCTAGTCCGGGTCTCCCTCATTGAATTAATATGTTGTTCATGAAACTCTTCCCAGTGCCATGTTTTCATGGATGCTGGTTAATTACATTGCTTCTGTCAGGACATTCCAAAGGGTCCGGTTAGGGCAACAACATTCAGTCG
Source organism: Viscum album (assembly GCA_963277665.1). Classification (NCBI taxonomy): domain Eukaryota; kingdom Viridiplantae; phylum Streptophyta; class Magnoliopsida; order Santalales; family Viscaceae; genus Viscum; species Viscum album. The sequence continues at coordinate 677,956,149 of OY728139.1, read as the reverse complement.
GGGGAGTAGTCACGTCGACGCATCATTAACGCGTCTGAATGTTGGGGAATTGGTGTGTCTGTCTTTTGTCCCTTATTATAGGGCTTCTCAAGGGCGTGGAATCCCAAGGCATCCCACATCGAGCGCGGGGAATCATATTCCATAGTCATGTATCTGAGGTTTTCCTCATTTACCCATGTTTAACACAGGGTATACCGCAATATTAACATCCATCAGAGACGGATCATCCTAATCAGAACACCAGCTGGAGTGTATCAGATTGAGGAATCCCCCTTGAGGGAATGCCTATATTAGAGCCAGCCCATGGGTGGCTCCCCGAATGCTGTGGAGGGGAATGGAGTGGCATGATCTCGCCGGGATGTGGCAGCCCATGTAAGAATCAAGATGGATGATGGAGAATTTCATGGAGTGAAGGATGAATGAAATGGATCTGTCGTGGAGATGGTGGTTTTGATGGGCTTGAGTCTCTAAGAGACTTCCTACGTATCCTCGTGGCAGGGAATCAAAGTCAACATAGTTCGGGATGGATGTGTAGGTCTTACACTCTAGGGTTTCCAAGGTGTTGGAAGAACCAACGTGAATACGATCGTAACGGCCAGGTGGTGGTGGGAATGAACCTCATGAGGCTTCCTACATACCATGCCTTAACATAGATCAAAGACCACGTAGTTCAGGTTGAGTGCCAAAAAACCTGTGTGAAAAGGACCTTGGCCCAATGGGTGGTGGGCTTGCACCTCATGAGGCTTCCTACGTACCATGCCTTGACATAGATCAAAGTCCACATAGTTCGGGAAATGGGGATGTTATACTGAAACGAAGGGGTGTCGAAACAACTGGATGGCAGGGTCATAACAGTTTACCGCTGGATTGGGATGCATTTTAACGTCATGTGGGACGGGGGTGTGTCGGAGAACCAATGTGAAGAAGGACATTGGCCCAGGTGGATGGTGGGTTGAACCTTAGGAAGGCTTACTACATACCATATATTAACATGGATCAAAGACTATGTAGTTTAGGTGAAAATGGGGGCTTGGCACACCGACACGGAGATGGTCGGGGCCAATGATGGTTGGGCTTTATCCTCAGGGGGGGGCTTCCTACATATCATGCCTTGATATGGATCAAAGTCCTCATAGTTCGGATATGAATGTTAGTGTTGGTGAACCAACATAAAGAAGGACCTTGGTTCGATGGGTGATGGGGCTTGAACCTTGTGATGCTTCCAACATACCATTCCTTAACATGGAGCAAAGTCCACGTAGTTTAGGTAGGGTTTCTTCCGGTGAACCGACGTGAAGGTGAACCCGTGGGTCCACTAGTGGTGTGCTTGAACCTCGTGAGGCTTCCTACATACCATGAATTGACATAGATCAAAGTCCACGTAGTTCAGGGATACAGTTTAACATCATGCCGGACAAGGGCATACAGTTTAACGTCATGCTGGACGAAGGCATAAAGTTTAACGTCCTGTTGGACGAGGGCATACAGTTTAAATCCATGCTGTATGGGGTCATACAGTTTAACTTCATACTGGACGAGGGCATAATCATGGTCGATGCTTACTCTAAGTCCACGTGAGTCATGCTCGGTGTGAGAAACAAGAGGTAGCAGAGACCTGACGATCACGTCACGAAGGGTGCGTCCGTGAGAAGCGAAGAGGGGATTACATGTTAGGCGGCCCATGGTGCTGGGACATACTCCATGATGGAGGCCTGAGAGCAACAATGCACAGGGGGAGAGGGATGTGGGATAGAAGGAAGGTGGTGCCTCTTTCCCTATCATACCCTCCGCTGGCCCTAGTGGTGAGGAAGTACGGAGGTGCATGGCTGCTACTCTTCGCAATAGGGACTAGGGGGCTTACACCAAGGTGGATTCCCTTCCCCACGGACCAACGCCACTCCCCAGAAGGAGGACATCATCCCCTATGGGGACCAAAGGGCGTAAATAATTTCCGAGCCGGGGGGACCCTACATGTGAGGCATGGGGTCGGGTCACAGTTTAATGTCATGTGTTGAGGACGAGGTGCTTGGCATTTTAATGTCCTGCAGCTCGGATGACGTGGGTTTACTCCACACCCCTAGGGCTTGCATGAACGGTACCCTCTGCTCCTTGTGGGAGGGTAGGCATCGGCAAGGCCGTGTAGAAGGGGGGTCGTAGAGTGAACCATCGAGGGGTCCATGTTAGCATGGCTATGAGAAGAAGCAATAGCCGTTAGCATGCCTAGGAGAATAAGCATTAGGAGAAGAAACACTATGGGTGGTGTCATCCAGGGGACTTTGAAATCAAATCATGCAAACCTGGAGGGTCACACGGGAAGAGGAATTGCCAAGCAGAGGGGTCCACAAATAGGGGCCTTGCGGAGCTTGGTTTCTTTGCATAGTGGAGATCACTTGTGAAGGGATTTTCTTCGCAAAGTGGAGTGCCTTGGCCTTATCATGGGGTAGAGATGCGAGTGGGAGGTGCTTCGTGAAGTGTAAGGGTGTTCGCGGAGCACTGCCTTGTGAAGTAGAGGTGTCTCACGAAGCAGGGTGCTGTGAAGCAGTGTGCTTCGCGAAGTACAGTGACCCTGCCTTGGCATGGGGATCACGTGTATAGGATGGGTGTTTTGCAAAGCATAAACGCTCCACGACTGCCCGGGTTCCCTTGGTAATCCCCTTCATTCGCGAATTCCCTTAGGCTTCGCGAAGGGCATACTTCTCGGAAGATGGGATCAAAACGAGACAAGGTTAAGGCCTCTCGCGAAGCAAAAATACCTCGCAAATCTCATGATTCCCAGAGCGAAGAGTGCTTCACGATTTGGGAGTTGAGACACCGAAAGGTCGGATTGTTCATCTGGAGAGCTCAGGGGGAGATCGGTATTTATAGGCAAGAGGTGTCGCGAAGCAGAGCTCACGCGGCGCAAAGGGAGGCTTCAGTTGCTTCACGGTAGGTCGTGAACGTCAACTAGGTTCACGGAGGGTTACCGCCTCCTCTTCTCCAAAACGGGTTCGTGAATGTTAGGGCATCCGCGGAGCATTACCACCTCTAGTGCTTCACGGTGGGCTCGCGGATGTCAGGGCGTTCGCGGAGCATTACCGCCTCTGGTACTTCGTGGCAGGCGCGTAGCTAGGGGGACTTCGCATCGGGGCTTCGCGAGGAAGGGCGTGAGGCCTCTTTTTTTCTTCATTATTTTCGTCCAATATTTTGGTGCCAACAGTGTGTGTATAGAATTTCATAATATATATATATGTACGCATAAATGTATGTAAGTGTATGTATATATATTGGTATGTATTTGTAATATATTTTTAATTAGTAAAGTATATAGGCAATCTTTTGTATTTAAATAAAACACATTTATGATATTTATAAATATGACTATATGTTTTTATTTAGAGTAAACATTATGTTCATTTATATAATTAATAAAAAAATTTGAAAATATAACTGATAATATGTAAACACATTTTTTATAATATTAAATATTTATTCATTTATATGATAAATAAATATTTTTAAATTATTTTAATGGTATGTAAATACAAATATTTTTAATATTTTGTATATAATTAATATTATAAACTTTTATAAAATTAGTATTTTTTGTAAATATTTTGTATTTAAATGTAACTATTAATTTTTATTAATTATTATTTTAATAATTATTCATTTTTATATTTTTATTATTTATATTTTTATTATTATTTATACATTTTTAATATTTTTTCCAATTTATTCATTTTAAATTATAATATTTTATTTATTTTTATTATTAATTAATTTAATATTATTTTTTCATTTTTAATATTTTTTTTATTTATTTATTTTTAATATATATTCATTTAATATTTTTTCAATTTATTAATTTTCAAATATTTACTTCTATATTTTCATTTATTAATATTTAATATTTTAAAACTTTTTGAAGCTTGTATAATTACTATATACTCAATTTCATTTTTATATTTTTTTGTTTTAATATTTATATATTTTTAATTAGAAAAAAATTATTCTTTGGCATCATTCTAACATGATGGATGATGAAATATAAGACCCATCATGAGCAGTACTCATGGGGCCTCGTCGTTAATAGATGGGCTTCCTAATTCAAGGGACTTTGAAGGACATCTAAATTTAAGGGTCTCCAACAAGCCAAGAAAAAAGAAAGGGGTCTTTCAAGGGCTGTTATCTACCATGGGTTTCCAAGATCCAATAAAAATATAATCAATAAGAGTTATTCATTAAAAAACTAAACCCTTGTTGGGGATATTGGGTTGATCTGATAAAGGCCTAGGCGTTGCATGTGTGCATTGTTTGGTTGTATTGTAACCCTAATAAATAAATTATTATTTTTTATTATTATTTTTTAATTTATATAATTAATATAATTTTTTCATTTTTTAAATGTTAATTTTAGCATTGATAAAGTTTTCCTTTATCAATGCTAAATTTACCACTAATAAGAGTCCCTTTTCTCAGTGCTAAACATTTTAGCTCTGATAAATTTATGTATTTTTCAACTATTATAATATTATAACTGATATAGGGTACTTTTATGAGCACTTTTTATGTAGAACTGATAAAACCCTTTACCCTCTTTTTAAAGAACCCTAACTCTTCACGTCGCTCACTCATGCCTTCGAGCTCTCATGAAATCCAATCTTTTCTATGACTCAATAAAAGATTTCTAATGAACCAAGACAATCACAAACTAACGTATGGTATTTAAATATTATTTTTAATTATTTTTCAATGATCATTCTTGAGTTTTTGTGCTCTTTCTCCTTCTCGGTAAAGATTGTGCACGTTCATGACACCCCAAAATCACTTCAAACTTCCTTGTTTTTAGCCACCCCTCCCATTTTCTTAGATTTTCTAGCTACCATGAGTATAATAATAAACCACCAGTCATTGAACCCCATGATGACAAGAGGGTCCCCTTACCCTTCTTAGTCCCTTGGTTTTACATAGATATTTGAAATTCAAAATTATAATCTCCTCTGTTTTCGACGCTTTCGTCGGGGTGCGTGCGTCCGTATGCTTGAGTGTGACAGGTGCAACTTTTTGTTACCATGCATTCCTTCTTTCCAAAGGTGGTCGGCATCCATTCCTTGCTCAGGGGTGTTTTCTCCTTGATCGAAACGAGGTGATGGGATGTCGGTTCTTCCATCCGTGGATTCCTCCTCGGAACTCATCACCTAGTCCGGTTCTCCCTCATAGATTTAATACATTGTTCGTGAAACTCATCCTGACGCCATATCTTCATGGACACTAGTTAATTACACTACTTTCGTTAGGACATTCCATGGGGTCTTGACATGGTAGCAACCTTTTTCAGAGTAGATGACAACATCAGGCATGTCGGGGCATCTCTGGGTGCGTGGACATAGGAGAACCCGTATTCTTCCTCATAAGAGGGCATCTCAAGAGTGCAGGACCTGAGGCATCCCACGTCAGTTGTGGGGTATCTTATGTCGGGGGCATGTCTCTGAGGTTTTCCTCAGCTTCCCGTGTTTAAAACTGGGTACGCTGTGAGTTTAACGTCTTTCGGAGACAGTTACGCCAAATGCGTGTTTTTTGAGGTTTTCCTCAGGCATCTCATGTGTATCATGAGGTAGGACACGAGTTTAATGTCTTGTAGAGACGATAATAGGGTGATCAGAACATCCCATAGAGACATATCAGATTGGTACACCCCAAGGAGGGAACACGTGGAAGATGGATGGATCAGAACCCCCAATGAGGATGGATCCAAGGTGGTGCACCCCATGGAGGGGAGATATCACACCATAATGGATGATCTGAACACCACTGAGGGCGAATCAGGGAGATTGCACCCCAGGATGGGGGACACCATGGTTTACCATTGGCTGGGATTGAACCTCATGGAGGATTCCTACATACCCTGTGGAGACTACAGGGATCCAAACCCACATAGTTCGAAGGGTTGATGAATCAGGGTGTAAAAAAGGACAACGATGCGGAGACATGCTGGGGCTTACACATGGATAGCGGCCCAAGTACTACTAGGAGCAGCGATGAGGTGGATGGCATGATCCCATGGGGATGTGGCGACCCGGGTGAGAATCAGGATGGATTATGGGGATTTTAATGGAGTGTAGGGGGGATGAGATGGGACCATCATGAAGATGACGGTAGTGTTGTTCTTGAGCCTCGAAGAGACTTCCTACGTATCCTCGTGGTGGGAAATCTAAGTCTGTGTGGTTCGGTAGGACGATGGGACACCTGAGGAGGGGGCCTATGAGAATGGACACATGGATGGGACCTAGAGGAAGTGGAACCTCCGGGTTAGGGTATGACCTTCCCGAGACACATAGGCTCGACAGAGAGATTAGCATGAGACATGAGTGATGGGCTTGAGCCTCATGGAGTCTTTCTACGTATCCCCATGGCAGGGAATCAATGTACACGTAGTTCATCTGACGATGGATTACCGAAGAATGAGGTTGAAAATGGATTACCGTTGAATGAGGTCGCAATGGCTTGCCACTAGAGGTGTACCTGGGGTTCAATGGTTATTGGTCTTGATCCTCAGGGAGGCTTCCTACGTACCATTCCTTGACATGGATTAAATTCCTCGTAGTTCGGAATGGCAATTTGGGTCTTACACTCTTGGATACCCAAGTGGTGGTGAACTGACATGAAGGGGGTCGGAACGACGCATAGGGTGGTGGGATTGAACCTTGTGGATGCTTCCTACATACCATTCCTTGACATGGATCAAATACCATATAGTTCAGAATGGTGTGGGGCTTACACTCTAGGCTGCCCAAGTGTTGGTGAACCGACGTGAAGGTGGTCGGAGTGACCAACAGGTGGTGGTCTTGAACCTCGTGGAGGCTTCCTATGTTCCATGCCTTGACATGGTTCAAATACCATGTAGTTCAGAATGGTGTGGGGATTACACTCTAGGTTGCCCAAGTGTTGGTGAGCCAACGTGAAGGGGGTCGGAGTTACCAATGGGTGGTGGGCTTGAACCTCATGGAGGCTTCCAACATACCATGCCTTGACATGGATCAAAGACCACGTAGTTCTGAATAGTGTGGGGCTTACACTCTAGGTTGCTCAAGTGTTGGTGAACCGACGTGAAGGGGGTCAGAGTGACCAACAGGTGGTGGGATTAAATCTCATGGAGGATTCCTACATTCCATGCCTTGACATGGATCAAAGACCATGCAGTTCATAATGGTGTGGAGATTACACTCTAGGCTTCCCATGTGTTGGTGAGCTAACGTGAAGGTGGGTCAGAGTGACCAATGGGTGGTGGGATTGAACCTCGTGGAGTCTTCCTGCGTACCATGCCTTACCATGGATCAAAGACCACATAGTTCAGAATGGTGTGGGGCTTACACTCTAGGTTTCCCAAGTGTTGGTGAGCCGAGGTGAAGGAGGGTTGGAGCGACCAACTGGTGGTGGGATTGAACCTCATGGAGGATTTCAACATACCATGCCTTGACATGGATCAAAGACAACGTAGTTCATAATGGTGTGGGGCTTACACTCTAGGCTGCCCAAGTATTGGTGAACCAACGTGAAGGGGGTCGGAGCGACCAATGGGTGGTGGCCTTGAACCTTGTGAAGGCTTCCTACATACCATGCCTTGACATGGATCAAAGACCACGTAGTTTAGAATGGTGTGGGGCTTACAATCTAGGTTTCCCAAGTGCTAGAAAGCCGATGTGAAGGGGGTCAGATCGACCAACGGGTGGTGGTCTTGAACCTCATGGAGGCTTCCTACGTACCATGCCTTGACATGGATCAAAGTCCTCGTAGGTTGGGTTGTGATGTGTCAGCGAACCGACATGAAGATGGACCGGGGGTCCGATGGGTGTTGAGCTTGAACCTCGTGAGGCTTCCTACTTACCATGCCTTGGCATGGATCAAAGTCCTCATAGTTCAGGTTTGGTACTGGTGAACCGATGGTCTGAACAACCGGGTGGTGGGCCTGAACCTCGTGTAGGCTTCCTACGTACCATGCCTTGACATGGATCAAAGTCCACGTACTTCAGAATGGGTTGGGGCTTACACTCTAGGAGGCCCAAGGTGGTGGGTGGACCGACGTGAATGAGGTCGGAACGACCGGGTGGTGGGCTTGAACCTCAGGGAGGCTTCCTACGTACCATGCCTTGACATGGATCAAAGACCACGTAGTTCAGAATGGGTTGTGGCTTAAACTCTAGGCTGCCTAAGGTGTTTAGGGCTTTAACCTTGTGGATGATTCCTACGTACCAATCCTTGGCATGGATCAAAGTCCCCGTAGTTCGGGTTGTGAATACAGTTTAACTTCATGTGGGATAGGGGCGATGTCATAGTCGATGCTTACTCTAAGACCATGTGAGTCATGCTCGGTGTGAGAAATAGGAGGCAGCAAAGGCCTGATGACCATGTCGTGGAAGGTGCATCCGTGGGAAATGAATAGGGGCTTATGCTCTAAGGTAGCCCATGGAGATAAATATTGGGACTTACTTAAAGATGGAGGCATGAGTTCCGTTATGGAGTAGCATGTGTGAATGGGGCTTACGCAAGGAAGCTATCTATGTGCTATTGTGGAACAACAATGGTGGAAGGTGCTTACGCAAGGAAGCTGCCCGTGTGCCGCTCTGGAGCGGCAATCGTGGATGGGGATTATGCAAGGAAACTGCCCGGGTGCCACTATGGAGCGTCAATTGTTGATGGGGCTTATGTAAGGAAGCTACCCAGGTGCCTCTATGTAGCGGAAATAGTGCATTGGGCTTACACAAGGAAGTTTCCCAGGTGCCACTATGGAGTGGTAATCGTGGATGGGGCTTACACAAGGATGCTGCCTGGGTGCCGCTATGGAGCAGCAATCGTGGATGGGGCTTACACAAGGAAGCTTCCTAGGTGCCGCTATGGAGTGGAAATCGTGGATGGGGCTTATGCAAGGATGCTGCATGTGATGTCTTCCTCATGTCTGGCCATGAGGGAATCCCAACCCACTTGTGGGTTGAGGCCTTAACCTATGCGCTAGTGCACAAGAGGGATAATGTAAAGGGCGTTGGAATCAGTCCGAAAAAAGGGAGATGAAAAGTGTGAATCACATGCCCTACATTTGGAACGCGGTGAGGGTGGAATGGCGATGAAGGATAACTGTTTATCGTGTTCAAAACATAGCATCCATATCGTGTTAGCCTGAAATGCAGACAAACAAATGAGGGTTGATTGTTGACCATGTTTGAAACACAGGACCTAACTCAAAGTTTTTTCTAGAGTCTTTCGGGGCGTTGGCCTAGGACGGTAGGTGAGCCGACGCGGCATGGGACCAGGCTGTTAGGGGGTCCCTTCAGACATGGAAGTGGATGAGGATTTGAATGAAGGACATGCAAAGTGTGAGGTGGAGTGATGGAATGTTTGAACGGATTCCAATTCTCTTGAAATTACACCACTGTAATCATGTAATTATGCATCTCATTCTTGGAGCATAAGGAATCTCTTGTTGGGAGCAAGAGGCATCCTATGATTGGCACATAGGGTGTACTACAGTTTATAGTCATGTAGATAGGAGTATTGGCATCTCATTCTTGGATCATAAGGCATATCTTGTTGGGATAAAGAGGCATCCTATGTTTGGATCATAGGGATTACTAAAGTTTAAAGTCATATAGGTAGGACTGTTGTCGTCTTATGCTTAGTGCATAAGCTATCTCTCATTTAGAGTAAAAGGCATCCTATGTTTGGATCATAGTTATTACTACAGTATAATTTCATATAGAAGGAAATGTTGTCATATTATGCTTTTCACATAAGGCATCTCTTATTTGGAGCAAGAGGAATCTTATGTTTGAAACATAGGGTGTACTACAGTTTAAAGTCATGTAGATAGGACTGTTGGCATCTCATGCTTGGATCATAAGGCATCTCTTGTTTGGTGCAAGAGGACTCCTATTTTTGGAACATAAGTTGTACTATATTTTAAATTCATGTAGATAAGACTGTTGGGCATAAGGTTCCTAGAAATGTTTGGTGTTGGGACTTACACAAGGGTGGCCCTTTCTGGTTTGACCAGGCATAGGAGCCAAGTGATAGAGTTTGGAAGAGTTTCCTGAGGAATGGTTCGACTCAAGGTACTCGAGGAATGGATGGAGAGGATCTCAACTCACGACATGGGAATGAAACCAAGAGGAATATGTAAACTCAAGGTGTTTCATGGTGTGCGGAGTAGTCTCTCAAATCATGGTATTCCACAGGTGGAAGGTGGGTGCGCATAAGGGAGAAATGGAAAATTTCGACGTCCTGGGCTGAGAAGTTTGTGGTGCGAATCTCCATTTTTCATGGGGGTCAGTGACGGTAGTGAAGGGACCGTCCCGGAGGGCTAGGACTGCAACCTGGAACTGACCCCGAGCGGGGGTGCGGGGGCATAGCCCCCGCGGTATGGACTGGTGGGCACGAAGGAAGGATCCTCGCAAAGGATAGGTCTTCACGAAGTAGCATCACGGAGAAAAGGATCTTGGGGAGCATGGGGTCTCGCGAAGCATGGACTCACAGAGCATGGACTCGCGAAGCAGCATCGCAGAGCATGGACTCGCGGAGCCTCTTCGTAGAGCATGGACACATGAAGCATGGACTCGTGGAGCATCGGCTCATGGAGTAGCAATGCGAAGGAATCCGCTCATGGAGTAAGGACTCACGGAGAAGAAACGCGAAGGAAGCTGCACGTAGCGCATGGCCTCACGGAGCCACTTCACGAAGGAAAGTGGAGCTCTGCAAATAGGGAGATTGTCCGCCCAAGGAGCAGAGTTGCCGTCGAGAGAGGGGGGGCGAGTTGGGTATTTATAGGGGAGAGGCGCTGTGAAGAAGAGCTCTCTCGGCGCGATGACGGTGCATGCTCTATGGCGGTTCATAAATGTCAAATGCGTTCGTGGAGCATCCTGCCTCCTTGCTTCACGGTGGGTCTTCATGGTGTGTCACGAACATCAAATGAGTTCATAGAGCATCCTGCGACATTGCTTCATGGCGGCGATCCACGATCACAGAGGGGGCTTCGCGAACCAGTTTTCTAGCCCAACTTCAAATGTCCATAACTCATAATCCGTAACTCCGTTCAGGCCCTACGACCTACCAAATCGAAACTTGAAAAATGGGCTACGATCCTGGATTATGTTTGGAAGCATTTCAAAAAATTTACGGATGCGTTTTCTGGTTCCAACATCCTCATAACTATAACCTTGATAAGTTTTTTCTTAAAACCAAGACTCTTCATAAATTATAATTTCTTCTCATGTTTTTTTTCATGTTTTCTTTTTAATTTTTTTTTCATGTATAAAATTTTCATTAAATGTATGTTATAAATGTGTAAAATGTTTTTTGTGGAAAATAATTCCTTTGGAAATATTTTTTAAATAGAAATTTTTTATTTTATTTCATTTCTATTGTAATTATTTCGGAACTCTATAAACAAACAAAAAATGGTGATAAAGAAAATAATGTGTATTTTCCATTAATGAAGGTGTAATTTTTATTATAAAAATTCCTAATTATTATTTTATTTTATTTTCATACTTCTATGAGTAATTAAAAACCATTATGTTATGAAGGTTGTTTTGATTTAATTGGTATATGATCTGTTAAGGTTCTTTTAATGCGTTGGAACACCTTAATCCTTCATAATAATGTTTTTGAAAACAATTGTTTTATGTAAATTTAAAGTCTTAAACCATATAAAAAATTAATAATTATAAAAGCTTCAAAACATTATATGAAACAAATGTTCACAAATCTTGAGGATGAGTTAAAAAAATGAATTTAGTAGGTTTATAGTAACATGGAGTTGATTTTTGTAATTTCATAACATTTTATTTTAGAAACCTAAATAGGGTTTTTAAAGTTATTGAATGGTAGTAAAGTATCTCCCTTTATGAATCCATTCCAAAAAATGAATCAATTATGATATGCGACTTCTTAGAATAAAACATAAGTTTTATTGTACGTTTTAGTCATATAATTATCCTTATTTATATGTTATAACAAGTTATTGATTCAATAACATTTTTTTCATATATTAGGACTTTGTGTGTGTGTGTGTCTAAAGAGTAGCTTGTTAGAAATCTACATTCATACCTTATGTGTATTTTTTAAAACAAAATATAAATATTATTGAACTAAATATGAAGGATATGAATAAAAAATTGGTGTACTCCAATCGTAATACAAAATAGTCTGAGGATGGGGATAAATATGTCATCATGTTTGGAACAGAGTGTGCATATGGCCCTTTTCAAATCACTTTTTGGTGTTGTTGTTATTTATGCTGAATTTTTCCAAAAGAGTTAAAAGAATGTTTAATATTTCAAAAAATATATTGAAGTTATAATGCTTGACTAAACATGAGGATGAACTAAATGTATCTAGTGACAAGGATGTGAATAAAATATATAGATCATCTGATATGATTATAGAAAAATGGTGATGGGGACTGTATTGAGAAAATTACAATCATATTTGATGATAACCTTCACGATTTTCCAAATCTCTTTGGGAAGTTAAAAGGTTGTTAAAATATTCCATTTCATTTTAGTAGTAGTAAATATAGAACACTGTTACCCATACAAAAGATATATTATTTTAAATCTAACAACGGATGTAGAAACACAAGATTTTAAAAACAAATTTCACTCTTGAATTATATTATTCCGTAAGATAATTATCATCCTTATCAAATATATAGTGTTAAAAGAATGCTATATTCAATGGTTATGATCTTTGAAAGAATACATGTATATCCAAATGAATGTATAAAATTTCATAAGTACCATGAATCACATAAAAATTCCTTATGTGTGGTGCATCTTGATACAAGACTAATGAATCAAGTCCATCAAATGTAGTATAAAAATTTCCAATCATTCCAAGGTTTACATATCGATAAAGAATTGAGAAGACTCCAAGGTAATTGACATGGAATGCAGATAAAATAATTCAAGATGAGAAATTCAGTACCCCGATAGACTGTCCTCGGTGGAATGAAAATCAATCCTGAGTATCCTGAATTTGGAAATGAATCGAGATACCTATATTTTGAACTATCCATATATGTAACAATTCCTTTTTGTGTAAAAAGTATCACTCATAGTATTGGATCGTAATATTGGGAAATTATAACTTGGTACTAGGGATATTCATAAATTATAAATACATTATTTTGTTTCTACTTAAATCATGACCAAAACAACTGGTTAATGATATTGATTTTTTTTGGTTCCATTGATCGATGATATAAAATTAATGTGGCATTCAAATGTTATGTTGTATGATTCTTATATAAATGAATATTTCATATTGATATCCATGTTGTATGAGATGATAAATTACTATCCTATTTTTGAAAATTTGTCAGGGTATTTCATTATAGAAGCTCTAGTGTGTCCCATTTGTAATGAAGGTACACACTCAAATAGGTTGCAACATTCCTCAAAGACTGTGTTTCTTGGGCATCACAGATTTGTACCCTGATGAAAAAAATACCAATCCCGAATGACATAAGTCCATGGGAATTTAGAAGAAGATACAAAACTGCCCCCTCTAATAGGTGATCAACAATTTGAGAATGTAAAGTATGTTGTCACCATTTTTTAAACCTTTTTTTAAAAAAAAATTATGAAAACTGGTTGGGACATGTTTTCAGTTTTCCTTGAATTATAGTATTAGAATTTTTTTTATGTTAGACATTTTATTTATGAAAATAACATATAAATAAATGTATGTGTTAGTGTCATTGATACATTACTAAATGAACCTTGAAAAAAAATATTACATTAAGACTTGGTTGGACATGATTGACATGAGGATAAGGGATGAGCTGGCACTAGTGAATTGTGAAAGGAGGGTGTTTCTTCCTCCATCAACTTACACTATTTACATGAAATATTATTTTCATTTGTGTGAGTTTATGAATGGTGTAAAAGTTTCAAAGGGGTATTCATTAAATATCAAGAATATCACATGGATGACTGATTTGAATTTAAAGCGACTAAAATCACATGGATATCATTTTTTGAATGCAAGATTTAATTCCTATTGATTTATGTTACATTCCACCGGAAAATATATTACACACATTAACTAAGATTTGAATCTTTTCAAATATATATGTATTAATTTTATAGATCTATTGAAGTTTCCAATTGGGGAAAGGAAAAAAATTCAGATTATGTTAGTTGGAGATGTTTTCCCCACCAACATTCTTTAATATATTGGATCACGTGGTTTGATAGATCCGACTATATGGACCTCTACATTATGGATAGATGTACTTCACCTAATGTTATTTGATGATTTTTAAATGGTATATCAGAAATAAAATTTGACCAAAAGGTTATATCACAAAGTGATATATTGTTTAGGAGGTTATTGAATTATAAACCAACCACCTATAAAATTTTAATATAATTTGTCTCCTAAAATATATTTATAATTGGTTCCTTGTGGGTGAAGGAATTTTTGGAAGTGATGTTGTTTCAATTACCATTATATAGCAGGATAAGGCTCACCATTATGTTTTACATAACAATATAGAGGTTGTGACATATGTGGAATCCCAAAATGTAATTCTTATAAATTCGAATATATTATGGTCTTAATGATGGATACTAAATACACCCAATCAATAGTTTATATAATGGTTTCATGACCATATTTTTTAGGAATAATCATCAAATTTGAATTCTATTTTAGAAAAAACTTAATGTCTTACCGAAGGACTAAGTGTAAAAATATTATCTTCCAATAGGTATCTAATTAACAGTTATACATTCAATACAAATGAATTGGATGGTAAAATTATGATGAAAAATAGAGGTGTTATTCTTGTGGGGGAAGTGATTCATGTATATGGTACCAAAGAAACAAAATTCAAAATATGTGATACTTTGACATCATTAAACAAATATGGGACTTGGATTATCACATGAGAATCAGCCCAATTGGTGAGGTCTCTCTAGGTGCATCCATGAGAACCACGTTCAAAACCAAGATGAGGCATAATTCCGAGTATTGTAGCAGCACTGTAGCAACTACTATAATAGTTACTATAGCAGTTACTGTAGAAGGTACTGTAGAAGGTACTGTTTGGTACTATGGCAGTCGGAACTATTCACCTTGGGCCACCGGTTTGTGCTTGGAGTCCATAAGGCCTTCGGGCCACCAAGGTCTTCAGGTCAGTAAGGCCTTTAAACCACCTTTAAGGCCTTCGGGCCACCTCAAGGCCTTCAGGACACATGATCAATGCAGTTTCCCAGACAGACTCTATAAAAAAGAACCACCCCAAGAGGGGGATTCAAAGCAGGCACACTCACTAGAGAAGAACAAACAGATTTAGAAGAATGAGAGGGTATGGAAACGCCATCGGGGCCAACTTGTGCTTGCATGAGATGCTTATCCATATTTTCATGCGAAGTTGGAGGTATACCATCAAGATGCAATTGTTGGGGAAGGGAAATTCCTTATAGTTATAGTCTCGTTGAATTCCCTGAGACCTTTGGGTCATGTAATGTCTCTTCAGCCTACGGGCTATGTAATATCTAAAGCCTAAGGGCCTTGTAAGGGTTTACCCTAATCCCTTGAAAGGGGAATTATCAAGAATAAATAAAAAAGAAGGTCTTCCGGCTATTCAGGTTGGGAGTGGGATTATACAAACAAACAAAAGTGCTATTTTTTTATGAGAATGGTTTGATAACAAGAGTGATCTTTAAAATCGATGAATTGTGATTCATGAAACTAGATATTAATAAGGTTATATGAAAAACCCATTCCTAATGGAATAAATGGTTGTACATGTATTTTTTATCCCAAATCCTACAAAACAATTGGTTAATTATTCTTTTGTTGACTAAAACCACTATAGGGTCAAAATGAAAATTCTATTGAGGATGACCCAATCATTGGAATGCCATAATCATTTTATGGTGGTCCCAACATTGATGGTGTCTTATAATCTATAATTGACCATAATGATGGGATTTGGATACTTGATATAGGGTATAAACCCCTATAACCTATGAAGAAAAAAAGATTAGGGAATGAACATGTTACAGTTTTTTAATATATGATGTACTTCTATAAAATATTATGTGTTCACTGCTAAATTTATATAATCTAAAATAAATATTTAACTACATATAAAGATAACTATATCTATACATGGTGATGTTAACAATACCAAGGAACAATATATTGATAACTTCTAATCCAGGGAAATGTTTTAAGGTGAACAAAATATGGTTGAAAATAAATAGGATCATTGTAGAATTTACTCATTAAAAAATATTAAGGATGGAACCAATGCCCTAAAATTCAAGGTTATATGGAATTAACATGGAAAACATAATGACCCCAAAAATTTCATTTTCATTAGCTATATTAGTTCCTTACTCAAATTCATGTTCAAGTTGGTGTAGATATGTGGTACAATGTTGTGCTTGCATTGAAGACATTAATTTGGGAAGGCATTATGGTTACATTATGAAATTATTTCTCTATTTAAAAAAAACAATATTATGAATTGTCAATTTACCCTTCATTTTAACTCATTGAGAACATTTATATTGGATTATTATCAAATAAAATGTATATTTATGGTCACTGTAAAGGATCATAAATCCTTTCAAACACTTATTATGAAGCATTATATAAAGGATTAAGAGGTGAAGAAAAACACCCACTCACCAATTATATAGGCAGACATGATAAACCAATAAAACTGTAATGATTTTATTGGAAATTGTGAGAATGAATCATTTCAGTTACATATTAATTGGTAATATTTTATTTGAAATTACAGAAATTAATCACTTTGATTATGAATTGTAAATTTATGAAATAAAATCACAAATCAAAACCATCATAACCCTACCGTAAATCACGGTTAGGGTATGCTTAAATTTAAAAATGACTTGTATTTTAAATATAAAATTAAACTTCATGTGATAAAAAACAATAACATAATTTTTTTAATGGTTTATATTCATATTGATGAATAAAAATATAGAGACACTCCATCCCATTTAATGTTCTATGTAAAGATTCTCATGTATATAAAATAGGAAAAATTGTAAATACAGACACACAAAAAGTATGAGAATCATGTGTATGTATGAAATAATAAAATATTTACCCTAAATTAAATTAGTTTTACATAGAAATAAATGATTATTTGCATATATATGTTTATTTAGTTTGGTCATAAAAATTTTCATCAGTTATACCTGATGAAAAACTTCTTTCAATGGTCTTAAATCAACTAGAATAATAATGATGCATCAGAGGGGCGGGTTTTTGAGTATCACCTCAAGAATATTTTGGGAAATTATATACATAAGGGAATTCATTTGATAGAATTAAAGGCATTATTGCACAAATAATATTTTATATAGATGTATATATCACTACTATGGGGATAAAAACCATTTAAAGAAAAATGTAGACTCATTAGTCCTCATATCACTTCTACATAAGACGTTTTCAATGAAAGAATATGATGTTTCAAAAAAAAGAATTTAGTCCTAAAATTTGAATATAAAATAACAGACAACAAATAATTCTTAATGCCAACAATGTGGGGGAAAACTACAAATTCTAATTAAATTATTTTTTTCATTTTATTTATACTTCTTCCATTTTCTTGACCACACTGGATTCTCATTGAAGATAATTTAGATACTTAGTAGATTTTTTTTTTGATCCAATTCAAGGATTTATAAAAAATAAACCACACCTAATGTCCCATTATAATTGATAATATTCAATATTAAACATTTTTCAATTAAACATCAAATTATACATCTTATATTATTTTCTAACATAACTTTTTGATGATAGGGAAGTTTATACTCATTATCTACAACATGATATGTGGATAAACACAATGCATAATCAGCCCATAAAATATTTTATGTGGATAAGTATTAGGGTATATATAATAAGATTTCATTATCAAAAAATATATAAAAACATATTACTAAATTTTTTTCAATGTGTTTGTAGAGTTTGAAACAGAGTAATGACAAAGATCGTGATTATAACATTTTTGAATTTATAAAATATATTTTATTCCATAAACCAACAATCATCCTCAAAGAGGTATTTTTGAAGGTAATTTAAATTTCATTTAAAATATATATTAATGTTTTTTCATCTATATTATTTTGAACTACCAAGACCATTGAGAATCCGGGTATTAAAAAGAGGATTTTTTTTAAAATGTGTGAGAAGATAACATATTGTCAGAATGTTTTCACCCAGTAGAAAAAGATTATTTTATAACTTTTTTATAATTTCTATTTATTTTATAGAGATCATGAAGAGTCGGTTTATGTATTTATTATTCTGGACTATGATCATTGATTTATTTATTTATTACAAGAATATTGGACACATCACTCTGAGTTGTATCTTGAAGACTGAAGTCATTTCTCTTTTATAATCTCACATCATAAGTTGGCATAAAGTGGGAGTCTGAATGGGTATGGAATTTACACGTTTAAAAGACTTTGAACTCAATATGAAGACCTTTTTTATCTTTATAGGCACAAAATTCATTGATAAAAATCAATTATCATTGAAGGCTTCGATAAGGACAATTCACTTACATACTGTTTAATTATTTATCTATGGATCTATATATAATTTATTTGATTTTTTATGTTCATAAGTGGTGGAATGTATTACCTTGTAGGTCAAACACATTTTTATGATAAAATAGTGAGACAAAATTTTCTTTTACCAATTGAAAATAATATTATTGAATTTAATACAATAGGTTATTTGGGAATTGTTTCGATGGATAAGAGATGACTAGGAAGCTCCTGTAGATGTGGGTTCTATTTATCCCGATGGTTTATTGTGGGGGTTTAATTTCTTACTCAATCTTTATCACTAGGTCACTATCGTTTCCCTTAATAGAAAATCCAAATTACTCCCTCATCCAAAATTGAGTAAGGACTTACGATCCAATGGTAGGGGATCAATTGGGGTTTTAGACCTAATGATTCTTAGGGACTTGCATCGGTCAAGAGTATGTGAGGTTGAGCTCATCAGGCCCATTTTGGAAGAATTGTTACCTATTATGGTACTCTCTTATAGATTTATAATATGTTCATGAAACACTTCCTAATCCTAATATGGTACTGGTTACCCTATCAAAATGATAATGGGTAAAATAAATTTATGTTAAAAGGAAATGGGATCTCATGGGTTCATCCATATGTATGTATCTGAGTTATTATTTCATTTATTAGTGATGAATGTCTTCTTATATGATGAAGTTTTATAACTAGGTGGTTTAGAATCTGATGTCATGCATATAGGTGATTAATATTCCTAGGAGGGGTTTGATCCATTATGAGGAATCCTATATATCCTAGTCATTACAGGAATCAAAACCCACATAGATCGTCAAACCAAGGAAGTTTAACATCATACGTAGAGGATATATATGTGGGCACTAAGGCACCATATATTTGATCATGATCCTCGATGAGATTTCCTACATATCCAAGTAATATCAAGAATTAGTGTTATCGTAGGTCATTCACAACCTTAGGACTAGCCCTGATGTAGATGCCCTTATATGCAGGGGTGTTTGTATTATTCCACTCAACGAGGCTTACATGTTGAGATTACATTGGCTGGTCGAGATTCATGAAGTGAATGATATGACCATTGTAATTCCCTACACCCATGTGATCTATGATAAATGTGAGAAAAAATGGATAAAAAGTACTTAGTCTCACAACATATGGATGCAGGTATTACGTTTTGGGGCTAATGTTAGAGTAATTTAATACAGAGCTCAGGCCTTAAGAGGGAATCCTATGTATCATGGTTATAGTAGGAATCAAAGTTAATGTATCTCATTTGTTTTTATTAGTCCACTAACAGATGAAGGAGGATAATCAACCCATGGGAATAATTTTTTTTAGATGGTTGAAATATAAAATACATGGCATGACTTACTCTGATATGGATTCCCATTTCTGTTTAGGATTAATCCTTAAGAAGGTATCTTATGTATCCTAGTTATGGAAAGAATCTTAGTCATCATTTCTTTTTGGGTTGTGGCATAAAAATTAATGTTGTCCTGGTATACAAGACATATCATGTTATGTCGTTGGTTGGGGGATTACACGCTAATCTTATACTTGTATTTGTAGAGTCTTATAATAGAAATGATATGATTTATGAAACTCTATAAGCCCACGTGAGTTATGATTGGTGTGATAATAAAGGGATAGAAAATTATCAGAATAATTTCTTGTGGATGTGGGACTTATGCATTGGGATTTCCCTTCTGGCTGGAGAATATAGATGTTAGTCCTCAAAAAGGCATTGTACATATCATGATTATAATAGGAATCAGATTCATCATAATTCAGTGTGTTAGGGCTTACACACTGACATTTCCATGGTATGTGGGACATATCGAATTATTTCATTGGTGTGGGCTTACACATTGAGTATGAACAAGGTTATCAAGTACTAGGATTCCCTTATGACCCGAATTACTTATCACCTAGCATGTGTTGATTGTACAGTTGGCATGCCTTGATTGTCTACTTGACATGTTGAATGATGTTTTTCTGACATGTAAAATGATGTCTATCTAATATGTCTTGAGAAAATAATGTTATCCAGTTGAATTTTTTTAGGGATGTTAAATATCTTGGATGTAATGTTTGTGGTTTGTTGCATAATCAAGGATGATTGATTAAAAGGACATCAAAAGATCTAGTTGTTTGGTCCCAGAATTCATTGAATGACCCTAGATGGCTTTTCAAAGAGTGTCACATGATCCAGATGACTTTCCTACTATGACCAAAAGATATGAATGACACTCTTAGATGGTTCCATGAGAGTCAGTATGACATGTCTCAAAGGGTAGAAAATGACCTAGGCTGACATGTCTTGGGTTCATCGCAAGACCTAGCTAGCATGCCCAGAGGTCATTAGAAGAGTTAGTCAACATACTCGGGTGCTACTGCGAGATTCAACTGACATGAACCTGCATCACCATGTGATCTAGATGACATGTCTAGAGGATAGTTTTGAGGCCCTGATGGTGAATCCAGAGTGTTTCATGAGACTTGGGTGGCCTACCCTAGAAGCTCCATGTGACTTGATCTTACATGTCCAGGGGACTTCTTTTGATCCAAATAGTATTAAAAAGGCATATAGCATGATCTGGGAGACATGTCCTAGTGTTTTCTTATGATTATGGTGGTTCAAGTGAAGCATATAAGGATCATCATATTTTTTTCATTTCATAAGACCCCCTTCCATTAGCCTTTTTTATCCATTACAGTGTGAGTGCCTTATGTTTATACATTGTTAGCTTATTTGATGTCTTGTGTGACCTAGAAGATATGTGGGATATTCTTCACATGACCCACCAAAAGTCATTCACATGATCTATGAGTGATCTCATTAAGTGCTTTATGCATGTTTCTTGACTAGTTCATTTATTCCCCAGACCTTACCTGATGGGATTCTTTTCCAATCACGAGATCAGTTGCTCCAAGAAATTTGTTGTGGTTCTTGGGTGTCTCAGTGTGTTTGGTTGTAAACAATGAATCCCTTCATCCTACCTATTTTTTCATTTGGGGGTGGGGGATTTATAGGCCTCTCCACCCCAGTTTTCCACCACTTCACATGGACCATATCATACAAATCCAGGGTTGAGTTTGTTGGAGGGCCTTGATGTAACATATTTTCTAAACATCCTACCATAACTCTCTCTAGGGGAATTAGACGTCTTTCAACGACCATAATAAAATCCCATCATCATGTCCTTTATTGTATTATTTTCAGTTAATGGGGTCCTTTTTAATATCACGTACATGCCAAGAGACCTTCTAATTGTTAGGTTTCCATGTAAAAGTACCCTTGCGAGATTAAGATGTCGATTAAATTGACTTCACCAGATCTCAGATGACTTTTTAGGGAATTTCCATGACATAAGGATGGAATATCAGGGGGGCATCATGAGATTAGGTTTCCTTGACAAAGGGGTCCTTGTAGACCATGTTGCGAGTTTCCTAGGTGAGTCGCATGGGTTTTATGACCGCGAGAGGCTCCCCCTCCTTGACCTTTATATTTCATTTTTTTTATATCACAAAGTTTGGTGAGTTCATGTGGTTGTTTGAGTGTTGTCAAGGAAAAAAAATTCTCTCTTAGTGATGTGTCACATGACCACAAAAGGTCTTGTAGATATTCTCATTCCTTTTATAGGGAATTCTATATGCTTTTCTTTAAGGGGCCAATGGGGGAGCGTGTGGTTTTCTGGACATACTTGTGGCCCTTCACATGATGAGGATGAGAATCCAAATGCATTTTTTGTGACAAGTTGGGAACTTTTTTTTGTGCTTGCTCTATCTTGAAGACTACCTGGGGAACGTCATGCGACTTTTATGACCATGATATCCTCTTTCCACCTCCCTATTTATTTCCTTTGTTTATTTTAAAAGGTTCTAGATTTCATGAGTATATTTGAATGTTGTTGAGGAAAATCATTCCCCCCATTGTTGATGAATCATGTGAGATTCATGAATTCAAGAGGCTCCCACCTTTTGGGTATTTTCCTACTATTTTTTAAGGTATTTTGGATCGTCTATCATGTGTCTACTAGATTACAATCCCCTTAACCCAGGGGAGCACATCTGGTTGTCACAACATGACCACTGGATGTAAGAGGCACTACTACAGATGTAGGAATTTTCAAAAGGGGATTTGAAATATATGCCACTGGTCAAGTGTTTTGCATTACTATTCACATGACCATATGATGGTCACACAATCATGTTTCACACAAGGGATTACATTATTTGTGGGTATTTTTTTACCTTCTTCTTCCTTTAATTTGGGGTAAAGATAAATCCAATATTTAGTTATTTCTTCCTTTGTTATTTTTTTGATGATAATTTGGTTTGAATAAAAAATAGTCCCCTTCAGAAGTTACATCGGTAGGGAAAAGGTATAAATTAAGAGTAATGTGAATTCCTTCCTAAATATTTGGAATAATCATGAATTAGTATATTTGGAAAACATTCAAGGAATCACCCTTATCCTATCTAAAACAATCCCAATAGTGGGTCAAAATCTGTTGAGGAAATCATCCCTCTACCTCAAGCAATGGGTGGTGCCTCTGTTGAGACAAGGGTATACATGGCCTCCTCTCCTGTTTCCTTTCCTATTAACCTAACTATTCCACCTTTTATTGAACCTATCCCATTAGTCATAGAAACTCAGACACAATGTGGGATGATTTGGTAAAATATTCACACCTTGACTACTGAGACTCCTTTGGAACCATTACATGAGCATGGAGAATTTTGTCATCTTCAATTTCATGACTTGAGGGCATGTGGTTTTGATCGACAACCACAGTAGGAAATCATGATAAAAATTTCCATGAATTTGAATGATTTATACACTAATGAGAGGGAATAATAAGATTTTGTATACAAGGATCCTCTTACTGAGAAGATTATGGAGGTTTCAGCGGCATTAGAAAAGGGTTACCAAACAATATATAAACTGCAAGACCAAATGGTTACCCAGACTGTGAAAATATGAAGATATGAGGAAATCATAACTCACATAAGGTTTGGCCTTTCAATATCATCATCCTCATTATAAACTAATTTAAAGAGAGTTAAGGGTATAAATACTTTGGCCAATACCCTCCATCTTGGGATGGAAGCAGACGAGGTGGGGCGAGCGACACTAAAAAGTTTAATTTGTTGTTCTCACCAGGATCTTTCCAACCTAGCCAGCATTGCCAATCAAATTTTATTATACATTGATCATTGATATGAACCTCATTTTTTGATGAGATTTTTGGAGATAATCTGAAATGTGGAGATTAATATTATTGCATATTATTAATGAATGGTTTTCTTCGAATTTCTATGTTGTTCTCCATTTTTCTTTCATTAATGAGTGCATGATCTCTAACTAGTTAAATGTTATACGAATCTCAAGTGATAACCATCATTGGAATAATATCAAGTACATATGAAGGCATGGATATGAATATTTAAATAATAGTAGACTCTTCTAAAGAAATTCTCATTAACTACTAGTAACAAGGTATTACTTACGCATATATCTGGTCCATCTATCTTGAGATGAACTGATTCAAAAATATATAATTAGGTAGAATATATGTCATAGGGGGAGAGGGATCTATCATTTTCCAATGCTAATAGTCTTAGTGAGAGAATATCTATTTCTACACATGCCATATGGTGGGACTCACATGATTCCTCATTATTTATTACTAGATCATTGTTATGTTCTAGTTTAGGGTCTTTTAGCTCAAACCCTCTATCATTGTAATTTAGGGTCCTTTAACTCAGACCTTTCATCTATGTAGTTTATGGCCTTTTAGGTCAGACCTTATATCACATTAGTTTATGTTCTTTTAGATCATATTTTTTCACTATATTTTAGGGTATTTTAACTCATAACTTCTATTTTTTAGTTTAGGTTCTTTTATCTCGGACATTATATCGCTTAATTTGAGGGTCTTTTATGTCAGACCTCATATCATTGTAGTTTAGGGTCTTTTAGCTCTGTTAATCTGTCATTTTAGTTTAGTGTTTTTTCACTTGAAATATCAATCGTTTTAGTTTATGGTATTTTAGCTTGAACCTTATATTTCTCTTGTTTATAGTATTTAAGCTCAAACATTCTATCAATTTAGTTTAAGGTCTTTTAGCTCAGAACTTTTATCACTATTGTTTAATTTCTTTTAGTCCAAACCTAAAATCGTTGTATTTTAGGGTCTATTAGTTCAGAACCACTATCATTGTAGTTTATTCTCTTTTAGCATAGCCTAGCTATCACTTTAGTTTTCAGTCATTTAGCTCATAAGTAATCTAAAATCATGAAATATGGTATATACATGCTAGGAATGACCCAATTCACTCTAGGTTGTTGGGTTCTACTGTGGAATTTCTAAGGCTCATGAGGATTATAGCTCCTTTCTAGTAAAGAGGAGGTTCCTCTGGTTGATGGGTCAAAGACCTTTTTCATCGGTATAATTTTAAAATAGAGTTGTATCTACTCTTTTACAAGGGTCATGGAAGATTTATTGGGGTAATATCAGTTGAGGGTGAAATAATAATAATTCTAGGTCCATTAGGATAGTTGTAATATGAGTGGTTTAATTCATAACCAAAAAGTTTTAGCCCAAAAATATGGGATGGGACAAACATTCTTGGGAAGACCCAGAACACCCTAAGGTGATAGGTTCAGCCATAGTGTTTCTAATGATCACAAGGATTGAATCATATTTTTGGTGAGGATACGCCTTTAGTTGGTGGGAAAGGACCTTATGTGTCGATATAATGGACAATAAAAGATTATTTATACTTCTTTATTAGGTCCATGAATGATTTATGAAAACTCAAATGTCCAAATGAAGAGGTTGGGTATGGAATGAAATCTATCCAAGAAGTGTTATGGAACTCTCAGGGAGTTCACCTCTTGATTATGAAGATCGAGCACTCTGTTCTATGGTCTAAGATCATGAGGTGTGCTACATAAAAGGTTCGGTAATGGAGTGTCAAATTTTGTACTTGAGAAATGGTATAAAACATGGTGACGTAATATTGAGGATGTCGAATCCACTGGGATAGTTTTGTGTGGAGATTGTATGTCATGTTCTAAATTGTTCGGGTCAGGAGGATTTTAGGGGAGAAATGATACCATGAATGAACCAAAACACACTAAGGTCCATGGTTCTTTATTAATGATGTCAAGGCTCACAAGTATCAAAATTCATTTTCTGCGGAGGAAAAAATCCATTTGATGACCATAGGTTCATATGCAGGACCCATAGGAAAACATGCATAGTCAAGAAAAGGGTCCCTTGAAGTCGAGTATCTTTTCTAATTCCCATGGAATGTTGTGGTGATCCAAGGCACTCATATCATCATGTTTGATTTGTGTAAAGGTTAATATACAATAATTGTTTGAACAAAGTAAATTTTGTGTCACCGTCTAGCGAACATATTCTCATAGTGTGGAGATGTAACAAATCATTACTCTAACTTTTCCCAGAACCTAGTGGTCCCAAAAGTATAACTTGGATAATACTATGGATACTGAGAATGACCTATGAGATTTATTCATTCTTTATTTTCACCATTCTTTTTCCCTAAAATCTAGAGAAAAAGAGTTTATCGAGTAAAGACTTGACATTTTCTCAGGCTTCCCTTTGTAGGTTTTCAACATGAAATGTTTTATGTCTCTTTCGCTACCAATTTAACACCTTGATATTTGTACCATTATAGGCTA
Source organism: Viscum album (assembly GCA_963277665.1). Classification (NCBI taxonomy): domain Eukaryota; kingdom Viridiplantae; phylum Streptophyta; class Magnoliopsida; order Santalales; family Viscaceae; genus Viscum; species Viscum album. The sequence continues at coordinate 677,929,839 of OY728139.1, read as the reverse complement.
GAGTTTAATTTCATATAGATTTTACCAAAGTTTATATATTTTAATTTTTGTGATGCGCATGGACTTAATATAGAGGATAATACACAATATCCTCATTAGAATACCTCATTTTAAGAGTACCTGATAACGCTTTTTAGCATGGGGTGAAAATATTGTGATTCAAGGATTGAGGTTCTTAGATCATGAGTAATGATATAGGATAATCATACTAGGAGTGTCCCAAAACACACTGAGGTATTTTGTTCTACTTTAGTGATGTTAGTGATCAAAAGGATCATAAATAACTTTTTACATAGCATCACATTTGTTTGATGAACATAAAATCATATGAAGGATACATAGGCATGCATGCATAGTCAAAAAATGGTTGATTGAAGCCATGTATCTTTTTCCAATGGCCATGAAAGGTTTTTAGTAACCTGAGGTGTTATATCCCTAAGGTGTGACTTGTGAATTTTGGTAATTAAAAGATTGTAAAAGCACCTTGTACTCTAGAAGGCTGGGGTAAAACTCTTATGGTTCTTTGATGAAGGATGATAATTGATGATGGTCAACACAGTTTAACATCTTTTAGTAGGGATTTATTTTCTCTGTACATTTTAACATCATTTGGTAAGGATTACTTTTGTGTGTTTTATCATTATGTGGTAAATATGTATTTGTTTTCGTACAGTTAAACATTTTGTGGCATGGGTGCTCTTATTGTATAGTTTTCATGTCATATGACTATGAAATTTTTCTTACAGTTTACCATCATATGGTATGGACATGGGAACCTTCATGGAGTTTTTCCATGATATATCACAGGTAAAGGTTATTCATACATAGGTTTGACTCGTACATATTACAAATGAGTTTGTATGACTCATCCTCTATGTAGTTGGGGTCTATTTTTTTAGTTGTTGTAACTGGGCCAAAGATTGGAAATTTTGGAATCACTACATATCTTGTAATGATAGGAATCAATATAGACATAATTTTTGAGGGGGAATGTTGTTTAATGTCATTCAATGATGATTTAGGTTCCTTGATGTGAAATATTAACGTGGAGGCTGGGCCCATGAATGGAATTATGGGTGTCACTAAGTATCCCATGTTGATAGGAATCAAGCCATGTGTAGTTATTAATTGGGAAACTATCTATGTCTGCTTGACCCATACATAGAGGTGGTAATTATCTCCATTGATTGTTATAGTTGGTACCAATATTGTAGATATAGGTGTCACTATGTGTACTATGATAAAAATTAATCAATAAACGTATAGTTCTTGAGAAAATGTGTAGTTTAAGATCATGTAAAAAGAACATGGGATTCCCAATTTGAAAAGTGGTATTGCTGCTGGGACTGAAGACACAAATCTGGGTGTCACTACGTATCCCATAGTGATAGGAAACGAGCCACAAAAAGTTCTTAAAAAGTCACGGTAGAAGAACAAAACCAAAAATAGGGGTCCTCTCGAGTGATCTCCCCAAGGATATATAGTTTTTTTCTTGCATGAGATATCAATCATGAAATTTAACGCCATGAGGTGAGGAGTCATGGTATTAATTTTAAGGTCTTGAATTCAGGACCATAATTAGCATGTTGCAAGTTTTTATTCCTTGTTTGTGTGGGGAATCCCTTAATAAAATTCCTAAGCTCACATGAGGTATGCTCATTATGAGAAATAAGTAATATAAAGTGTTCCTCTCACTATAAAAAAACATTTAAGGATAGGGAAGAAGTATTTTGTAACAACTGTTGGATAGGTCGATATATATGATTGAGACATCCCTAGATATCTCATTGTAATGAAAATCAAGGCATATGTAGTTCTAGGAAACCCATGTAGTTTAATGTTGTCCAAGAAGGACATCAGCTATGAAGTTTTACATCTTATGTTAAGGGAATCTTTGTGTAGTTTTATATCATGTGGTAAGGACATGAATCACTTGATGTGAAAGAGAAGGAATATTTCAGCTGGACCCAAAGCTAGAGGTTTGGGCTTCACTAAATATCCTATGATGGAAGTAATCAAGCCACATGTTGTTCTAGATAACTTGTGATGTTTATTTTCATGTATAGAGGATATCATCCATGCAGTTTAGAATCTTGTAGTAAGGATGGCTCTATAATGTTTAATGTCATGTGGTCAAGATGAAGAATTCTTGATGAATACTATGAAAAGTATATCTTGATTAATCTCACATTGTTGGGTGGTGCGACACACTCCTTATCCATCATGGTCAATGAGTAGTATCTATTATGATAAACCTTAAGTATGATGTAAGGCCCTTCCCATTTGGGTTCCATCATTGGATCCTTTTTCCATGGTATCATTGGGGTTCTGAGAGGAAACACAAGTTATATTTGGAGGAATTAAATGAGGTGAACCTTTTTATTAATGTCTTATGTTATCCAATTCTAATGGACTTCATGGTTATACAGTGTAAACAACCTATTATCATCTAGATTCACCAATTCATCCAACATATTTTCTGATTTCTCATCGTTTGAGAGATGTTATCGAATGGATATTCAGAGTGAAGGAAGTTATTATTTTATGGGCAACAATGATTTGGTCCCATACCCTGGTGATATTGGTGTTGTTTTTGTATTAGTATGTATGGCGGCACAATATGCCCCTAAAGTATGGAGGATTTTTTTCTAGCGAGGACTTATTATCCTTGTTCACCATATTTGAGAGAATATTCGATAGGTTATTATTGATGGCCTCTATCTATATATTTTCTAATTCATGATATATATGTGTGTGATTTCACTTGATATTATACTCTCGGTACATTTTCTTCAACTCTGTAGAATAGAATTTGGTTGCATTGTTCATCAATATTGTTTGAGGGACTCCAAACCTAGTGATGATATGAGACTTTACATAGATTATGATGTTATTAAAACAATATTCCATGAGGGTATTTCCTTAGTCCATTTGGAAAATAATTAAATATCAGTGATGATGTACTTGAACTTCTTATCAGTTGCTAGGGCATTAGGCCCCGAGACGTCCATTCCATAAATAGAAAAAAGACATGAATACATAGCTGTATTTAGAAATTTAGAGGGTTGATGGATGAAGTTTTCATGGATCTAGAATGCATGAGATTTCATAGTGAATTAAACATGGTCATGTATCATTGTTTTCCAATAGTAACTCAGCCTCATGATTTAGTGGGAGATCCTGGTTCAAGATTGATGATCATCATAGGAGTCTTCATAGATTTCTTCTGTAATGGTAATAATATCCCCTTCTGGTATGTATCTATCGAGTATTACTATAGAGTCCCAAATCTTGACGTACATTGACATTACATTACTTTTGCAGAATACTTAATACATAACAAAAATAGACACCAAAGGACCGTAATAGTTTAGTATCTTTGGAAACTCAGAACATAATCTTCTAATCGTGGTGAAAGATCTTCAACATCTCCCATAAAGATCTTCCCCTTTTTTTTCTTACCTAAAACCTTTCTTTAAATCCTGGGGAAAAGAAAACATATAAAGGGTGAGCTTAAATGCTCAGTAAGGGTAATCATGGATAAAATAAAACAAATCATATACATTTGAACTTCAAAACATGAACATAATATTGAAACATCAAAATCTTGAGCAATGACATAAATCATGGCAGTACATAAGGCATATATCATAAATAAAGATTAATCATGATAAAATAGCATGAGAATAAAACATGTAATTGTGGCAACCATTAAGAACATGATATGATTTCCATAGTAGCCAAGGCATTGCTGCCAAGACCATCTTAGTGGACAAAGTCCCTTTCTGAATCGAGTTCACTCCTCGTTCCAGTCCTGTATTACTAAACCAGATTAACTTACCATTCCATCCATGTCTATCTCATGAGATATAAATCTTTACCCAATACATTGTAGGGAGATATAGGTCCCACCCATCTCATAATGAAATCATTCTTTCGTGTTCCACAAAATCATAAATCATACATCATAGCATAACCCATGTAATAGAATGAGATTCTTAAACATCATTCCATCATAACATAATCCATATAAAAAATGGATATCATTTCATAATAATAAAAGTGAAACCATGTAAATCATAGATACATTATACTTGAAACATACACATATGAAATAATTTCATCTTAGATGGAAAATGGTTTTGATAAAAAACTTGAAATGAATTCTTGAGGAAAATATCCTTTCTTCTTTAAAATCATTTTCATTTCACAAAATTTCATGCATTTTTTAAAGAAAAGGATTTTGTTGAAAATAGTCATGAAATATTTTGAAGTGAGCTTCATGAAAATAAGGCTTTATAAAACTGTAAAAATCCTTTCATGACATATAAGTTAAAAAAACATTCTTCTCGTACTTTTGCCGAAAAAGTCAAAAAGTACCTCGTAAAAGAAATATTCTTTACATACCATGTAGTAAAAGTCAAAAATGGTTAAAAAGACTTTAAACATACAGGAAACCATTTTTAGGAAACATTGACATGGATGAGAACAATAACCCCAGTCAATACTTACGAATAAACAATCTCGGATAAGAACGAGATTGTAAAAGTTATCCCTTACCTTAGGTCTGATATGCTTCGTACGTATCCAAAAATCCTGTATAATGATTTAAATAATGTCATTGACTTATTACAGAATCATATTCATTGTTATGATATCATATATGGTTCACTTATGACTTTATATTACCCGTTCTTTTGTAAATTCCATGTTAAAGATCGTTTTGGGTAAAATCGTTTCATTTGTCGTCCGTGTTTTGAATTTTAATTATTCATATGATTACTTAGATCATGATTACATAATTCCAGAATATAAAACATGATTTATATATAATATATATTCAGAATATACATATATATAATAGATCTATAAATGGAAAAAAATACACCGTTCATGGAGACGGTAGGCCGTACGTACGCATGAAAGCTGTTTTAGTTTCCTTATTGAATTGAATGGAATTAAGTATATGACATATATATATATATATATACAGTAGAATTACTATGTCATATATTTCATGATTAATTATTATATATACTTTATAATCATTCTTGAATTGTTAACATGGAAAATGAATCTCATCGCGTCGTGGAGACGGTAATCCGTACGTACGTACGAGCGATGATATTGTTTCTATATTTATTGAATAGAATTGGAGTGAATGATCTAATATCTTAGAATCATTATGATGTTATAATAATAATATTTATTTATTCTTTACACTATTATACCCATCCAAGTAAGGTGGTGGTCGAAAAACAGATTACACCACGGCGTGGAGACGGTATTCCGTACGTACGCACGCGCGATGATTTCGTTTTCCTTAGGATGGATAGAAGGTGAAAAGGGGTTTTTTCATATTTATAATAAAATATCAGTATATTATTGATACTTATGTTATTACAATATAATGAAACAACTAAATAAGACGAGGTAGAAAAATTAATATACTGATATTACCTCTTCTTCGATAACAGATATTACCTCTTCTTCGATACACCTCTTTGAAACCTCCTCTTAGTGCACCAAGATTAGTCTTTGAAGTAGACCAGGACCTCTAGGATGTTTCTAGGGAAGTTTAGAAGATAACTTTTCAGGGGTTGGTCGAGCTTGAAGGCTCAAAGTGGTGTGAGGAGGAGAGGGAGGAGGTGACCTTTTATAAGGGAGGAGAGGGGCAACTTTGGAATCCTCAAAAATATTAGTTTAATATAAATTTAAACCCCACATAAAAACCTCCAAAAATGACTCAATTCGAATATTAGATGATATAGGGTTGTAATATCATCAACCCATAATTTTTATACATGTTTTTATCTTATTTTAAACCTTATCATTTTGATTTATCCTTATTTTATCTATTTAAGTTTATTTGTGGTAATAAAATTCTAAATTTTAAATGGTTATAAATAATCACTTATGTGTTGCTAATTTTCCATAATTGGATAATTTATGACATTTTCGACTATATAAATTTAAATTTATAATTTTTAAATATTTTTGTGATTTTTAGACAATTTAATAATATGTTATTTTTATAAAATAAGAATAGTGTCAATTTTGACACTATTCATTTATTTGAATTTAAATAAACAATACACAGAAGATATGTTCGAAATAAAATATTTAATAGATTCATAACATGTCATATTTATCTATAAAATTAGTGTAGAACATTAAATAGTTCATATAATATTTATTTTAATATTTTTAAAACCATTTATTTGGTATATCTCTTAATAAAATAATTAGTATAACATTTTTGTATAATTATTTAATATACTTATTTGTTGCATAAAAATTAAAAATAAAATCCTTTGATGAATATAAATATCAAATATGTTATAATAATAATTTTAATCGAATTTATCATCTTAAAATAACAACATGTAAATTGTTATCTTTATTAAATTATGAAGGTGACAACTTTGGAATCATTTAAAATAAAATATTATAAGTGTCATAATCGCCTTAATAAGGATCCAAATGGTCACAAATTCGGCCAGTGGATGATTAGGGTTTATATATACACTAATAATAAGTTTTTTGTCGATTTTTGGGCCTTTTTATATGTATTACTATTTCAATAAAAACTATATTATTGATTTTTCACTAAATAAATAATTTCTGCATCATTAATGTATAAGATAATAAGGTAATTAAATAACTCTTAAAAATTACAAATAAATTACCATGATAAAAAAAACATTTTATCTTTCAAATGAGTATTTATAACTGAATTTATATTCTGTATAAATTTATATTAAAAATACTTTAATTATTAAAGTTGAGTGAGACATATTTCACTTTTCTTTAAATAGAATTAAGGTCTTAATCACCTCCAAGTGGGTTCCAATTGATTCCATTTCAACCCAAATATTCCTTAGGACTAAATATAAGCATCCAATTATATTAATACAAGTTTTAGGGTAATTTTATAATATTATATTTACCCTTAATTACTCGATTTACCTTTTACTATGGTAAATAAAATTTACCGTAGTTACTATTCATAATGCCCAAAAATAAAAAGTAGCTTATTAAAATAATTTGTACCCACTGATTCCAAATATGGAATCAAGTTTTCTAAATTCAATACACAAAATTTGCATAAATTAATTTAAAATTAATCCCGTTGTTAAGAAAACGTGTTTTAAAAGTTAAAACATTGCAAAATATTGAAATGTTTTTACCTATGAATTCAATATAAAATTAAAGTTCATGACATACATTATATTAAATGGTAAAAATATATTCTATTTATACTTTAAAACAATTCAATATTATAATTTAACCATATAAATTATTGCGATGAAAAATGTTGTTTTTAATTAAAATATAGCGTGTTTTTACTATTCATTAAAATATGAAAGTTATCAGAAAAATATCAAAACTATATCCAATGTAAATTTTTATATCTTGATTCAAAATAAGAAGTTTATTTTGTAAAATTGAACTTATAAACATGTCAAAAACTAGATTTAATGTGGGTGCGCCATCAAAAGGTGGCAAAACTGCATTTTTTGAAAAATACTTATTTTACCCGAAAAATTTATTTTGTTCACATAAAATGTTTTAGAAAATTTATAAGATGAATAATAATTTTATAAAATTAAAAATTTAGTTAATAATATTCATAACGGCTAGTCCATAATAATATTTTAACAATATATCGTCGTTTAGTGAAACCTGGTATTGCGTACAACACACGCTATCGAGGAAGGTCGTGATTGCGTGTAATGCAAGACAAGTCAGGGTTTCATGTTTTGAAAGACTCCTTTGTTGTTTCGTTATAACATAATCTAACCATTTTTCATTTATACATTGAATATATATATATATACACTCAATGTTGCGTAGAATGACTATTATCAAACGAACTTCAAATTGTGTGTAACACAATCTAAGAATAGTGTTGTGTATACTGCAAGCTAATACGGTGTTGCATATAGCACAAGATAATCTTGTTGTAGCATAAAACACATGACATCAAATAAATTAAAAATAATACAAATCATAAAATATCGGGTTGTTACATTCTACCCCCCTTAAAATGAATTTCTCCCTCGAAATTTGTTGGAGTTATACATGGTTTTCTACTTGAAAGTTTCTTTAATTGAAATCCACATCGTAAAATGAAATACCAAAACTTAACTTTAATAACTATAGTATGAAACGTAACGGTTACCCAAATTAACTAATCATTGGGTTTCCACATAGGAAAACATAGGTGAAAATATGGATATGGAAGAGAAATCTAACCATCATGTTCTGATGGAGAGTGGTAGAGAACATGGCTATGAAAAACCCAACAATCACAAAGCCATTGATTTTTGATGATCTAACGTACCATCTGATTCATCAGATATAAGGGCACTAGGACAACATTTTTTGTTTTCAAGATCATTTCCCTAAAGTTGATGAATTAAAAGAAATACTTACATGATTTTGGTACAATATCACTGTTGTTCGTGAATTGAATAATTTCCACTTCATCTCTTAAAGAAATGAAGTTGAATTTGTTATTGGTGAAGCATTAGTAGATCATGTGATAGAATGATGGGTCATTCCATTTGTTTCAAACAAAATGTTAGCAAAAGTTATAAGTCCATCTTATGGTGAGATTAATCATATATGGTTTAAAATATGGACTTATACTTTATTTATCATACCGCTTAATAAAATAAAACTAGTTTCCACTAACCAGGGACTTCCTGTAGGCCAGTGGTAGGCGATAAAGTCATGTCACACTTTAGTTGTGGGTTCTATTCCCACAGCCTAGTCTGACACAATGGGTTGTCGCTCGTCCTACAGGTTGTCCTTTTTCTAAAACTACACTATTATAAAATTCTATAAATAATATCAAAAAAAGTTCTAGCCATAAACAATACTAACTTATGTCCAACATAATCCATTCCAATATTTCGGCGTATGCAAAATACTTATGTCCAAGATCATAGTATAAAGAAAACAATTACTAGAAACGAAATCTACTGAGCATACCATCATTTATCCCCCATATATCATAAGATATATCTTGTTGGTCACATTCCAAACATGTGAATACCTTAATCCTATATTCTTTTTAAACATGAATTACCATAGAACCTTAGTGAAAACATGAGTGTTGTCAAAAGTTAAATCTTTCCACATACAAAAATCCAAAAAATTCTATATACTCAAACCATGATATAACTTAGTCCATATATCAATCATGAGCTCATGAATACTATCAAACATATTATTTTCTCTGTATCATTTCATCATGTGCATATCTTCTTCTTTCCAAAAACATCTGAATAACCTTTCATGGTTACCAGTTCCATTCAACATATACTTTCAAATACTTTAAGAAAAACAATAGTGTAACAATCCTTAGATGTTTCTTTATTCCATAGTACCATTAAATTACCTATAAAACATAACTCTTGATAAACATACAATCATTCCACTACCTTCATAAAACATTGACCAAGCTTCATCATTTTATTCCTCAACACTTCTTTCATCTCACATATCATTTGTAGTCTCTTCATCATCATCAACATAAATACTACCCATACGACCATGATGATTCTTTTCATTATACATTACCTTAGGTAATTTGTGTTCATAATGCCTGTACATTCCACATTTAAAACATTTAACCATTGTTGATGTATTAGAAATACCATTATCATTGTCCATGGTGTTAACTAAACCTTTTCCTTTGCAATTACTGGATTTGTGTCCTTCTTTTCCACACCCAAAGCATCTTCCATTTCCTTTGAAATATTCCCCTAGATGTATCTTCCCACATGATTCACATGAGAAAAATTGATCTTTCTTTCCTCTATGATCATCATGAAACTCCATCTTTCTCTTATTAGCTGAGTCAGGAAACTTACCAAAGTTGAGATTATTGATCATATTATGAGATTGCTGATTAGGCATAATAATGATTTTTCGCCTTCCAAATCCCATTTCGTTTTCTTGATCATGAAGAATATCATTCCATTTTCCATCATATTCTCCATTAACATGAATCTTCTGGTTTCCAGCCATTTTCTAAAACCCAAAAAGAATTGTGTGAGAGTCAAAAATCATGCTAGAAAAACAACATAATCAAGGGGAGTACTTTCAATCTCTAATATCATAGGTTTAATCCTAGGTTATTCATGATATTTATCATAATTCTAGGACTATAACCTATACTTATACTTAACCTTAGGGACATCCCTAGACATACCTTAGAAATATCTCTAGGGATCTCACTAGAGTTTTCGCATCCTAATTTCCAAAGGTTAACTAAACCTTTCCTCTGATACCAACTATAGAGGCCCAAATCTTGACGTACATGGACATTACATTAATTTTTTGGAATACTTAATAAATAATAAAAATAGACACCAAAGGACTGTAATAGTTTACTATCTTTGGAAACTCAGAACATAATCTTCCAATCGTGGTGAAAGATCTTCAACATCTCCCATAAAGATCTTACCCTTTTGTTTTCTTACCTAAAACCTTTATTTAAATCCTGGGGAAAAGAAAACATATAAAGGGTGATCTCAAATGCTTATTAAGGGAAATCATGGATAAAATAAAACAAATCATATACATTTTAACTTCAAAACATGAACATAATATTTAAACATCAAAATCTTGAGCAATGATATAAATCATGGCAGTACATAAGGCATATATCATAATGAAACATTAATCATGATTAAATATAATGAGAATAAAACATGTAATTGTGGAACCCATTAAGCACATGATATGATTTCCATAGTATCCAAGGCATTTCTTCCAAGACCATCTTAGTGGACAAAGTCCCTTTCTGGATCAAGTTCACTCCTCGTTCCAGTCTTGTATTATTGAACCGGATTAACTAACTGTTCCAGCCATGTCTATCTCATTAGATATAAATCTTTACCCAATTCATTGGAGGGAGATATAGGTCCCACCCATCTTATAATTAAATCATTCTTTCGTGTGCCACAAAATCATAAATCATACATCATAGCATAACCCATGTAATAGAATGAGATTCTTAAATATCATTCCATCATAAAATAATCCATATAAAAAAATGGATATCATTTCATAATAAGAAAAGTGAAACCATGTAAATAATAGATACATTATACTTGAAACATACACATATGAAATAATGTCATCTTAGATGGAAAATGGTTTTGATAAAACACTTGAAATGAATTCTTGAGGAAAATATCCTTTCTTCTTTAAAATCATTTTCTTTTCAAAAAATGTCAGGCATTTTTAAAAGAAAATGATTTTTTTGAAAATAGTCATGAAATATTTTGGAGGAATATTCATGAAAATAAGGATTTATAAAACCGTAAAAATCCTTTCATGACGTATAAGTTAAAAAAACATTCTTCTCATACTTTTGCCGGAAAAGTCAAAAAGTACCTCATAAAAGAAATATTCCTTACATACCATGTAGTAAAAGTAAAAAATGGTTAAAAAGACTTTAAACATACATGAAACCATTTTTAAGAAACATGGACATCGATAAGAACAATAACCCCAGTAAATACTTACGAATAAACAATCTCGGATAAGAACGAGATTGGAAAAGTTATCCATTACCTTAGGTCCGATATGATTCGTACATATCCAAACCTCCTGTATAGTTATTTAAATAATGTCATTGACTTATTAAATAATCATATTCATTGTTATGATATCATATATGGTTCACTTATGACTTTATATTACCTGTTCTTTTTTAAATTCCATGTTAAAGAGCGTTTTGGGTAAAATCGTTTCATTTGTCATCCGTGTTTTGACTTTTAATTATTCATATGATTACTTAGATAATTATTAATTAATTCCATAATATAAAACATAATTTATATATAATATATATTTAGAATATACATATATATAATATACCGATAAATGGAAATAAATACATCGTTCATGGAGACGGTAGGTCGTACGTACGCATGAACGCTGTTTTCGTTTCCTTATTGAATTGAATGGAATTAAGTATATGACAAACATATATATATATAAATATTAGCATTATTACGTCATATATTTCATTATTACTTATTATATATACTTTATAATCATTCTTGAATTGTTAACATGGAAAATGAATCTCATCGCGTCGTGGAGAAGGTAATCCGTACGTACGCACGAGCGATGATATCGTTTCCGTATTTGTTGAATCGAATTGGAGTGAATAATATAATATATTATAATCGGTATGATTTTATAATAATCATATTTATTTATTCTCTACACCATTATACCCATCCAAGTAAGGTGGTGGTGGAAAAACAGATTACACCACGGCGTGGAGACGGTATTCCGTACGTACGCACGCGCGGTGATTTCGTTTTCCTTAGGATGGATAGAAGGTGAAATGGGGTTGTTTGATATTTATAATAACATATCAGTATATTAGTGATACTTATTTTATTACAATATAATGAAACAACTAAAGAATAGGAGTTATAAGAAGAAATAAATTTGAAAGAATCGGTAACAGATATTACCTCTTCTTCGATACACCTCTTTGAAACCTCCTCTTAGGGCACTAATATTGGTCTTTTAGTTAGATCAGGACCTCTATAGTGTTTCTAGGGAAGTGGATAAGATAAATTGGCATGGTTTGGTCGAGATTGAAGGCTCAAAGTGGTGTGAGGAGGAGAGGGAGGAGGTTCCCTTTTATAAGGGAGGAGAGGGGCACCTTTGGAATCCTCAAAAATATTAGTTTAATATAAATTTAAAACCCACATAAAAACCTCCAAAAATGACTCAATTCTAAGATTAGATGAGATAGGGTTGTAATATCATCAACCAATCAAATTTAGACATGTTTTGATCTTATTTTAAACCTTATCATTTAGATTTATCCTTATTTAATCTATTTAAGTTTATTTGTGGTAATAAAATTCTAAATTTTAAATGGTTATAAATAATCACTTATGTGTTGTTAATTTTCCATAATTGGATAATTTATGACATTTTAGACTATATAAATTTTAATTTATAATTTTTAAATATTTTTTTGATTTTTAAACAATTTAATAATATGTTATTTTTATAAAATAACAAGAGTGTCAAATGTGACACTATTCATTTATTTGAATTTAAATAAACAATATACAGAAGATATGTTAGAAATAAAAGATTTAATAGATTCATAACATGTCATATTTATCTATAAAATTAGTGGAGAACATTAAATAGTTCATATAATATTTATTTTAATATTTTGAAAACCATTTATTTGGTATAACTCTTAATAAAATAATTAGTATAACATTTTTGTATAATTATTTAATATACTTATTTGTTGAATAAAAATTAAAAATAAAAACCTTTGATGAAGAAAAATATAATATCTTTTATAATAATAATTTTACTCGAATTTATCATCTTAAAATAACAACATGTAAATTATTATCTTTATTAAATTATGAAGGTGAAAACTTTGGAATCATTTAAAATAAAATATTATAAATGTCATAATCGCCTTAATAAGGATCCAATTGGTCAACAATTCGTCCAGTGGATGATTAGGGTTTATATATACACTAATAATAGGTTTTGTGCATAGTTTTGGGCTTTTTGATATGTATTACTATTTCAATAAAAACTATATTATTGATTTTTCACTAAATAAATAATTTCTGCATCATTAATGTATAAGATAATAAAATAATTAAATAACTCTTAAAAATTACAAATAAATTACCATGATAAATAAAAACATTTTATATTTCAAATGAGTATTTATAACTGAATTTATATTCTGTATAAATTTATATTAAAAATACTATAATTATTAAAGTTGAGTGAGACATATTTCACTTTCCTTTAAATAAAATAAATTAAAGGTCTTAATCACCTCCACGTGGGTTCCAATGGATTCCATTTCGACCCAAATATGCCTTAGGACAAAATATAATCATAAAATTATATTAAGACAAGTGTTAGGGTAATTTTATAATATTATATTTACCCTTAATTACTCGATTTACCTTTTACTATGGTAAATTTACCGTAGTTACTATTCATAATTCCCAAAATTAAAAAGTATCTTATTAAAATAATTTGGACCCACTGATTCCAAATATGGAATCCATTTTTCTAAATTCAATACACAAAAGTTGCAGAAATTAATTTAAAATTAATCCTGTTGTTAAGAAAACGTGTTTTAAAAGTTAAAACATTGCAAAAGATTGAAATGTTTTTACCTATGAATTCAATGTAAAATTAATGTTAATGACATACATTATATTAAATGGTAAAAATATATTATATTTATACTTTAAAACCATTCAATATTATAATTTAACCATATAAATTATTGCGAGGAAAAAAGTTGTTTTTAATTAAAATATAGCGTGTTTTTACTATTCATTAAAATATGAAAGTTATCAGAAAAATATCAAAACTTTATCAAATGTAAATTTTTATATCTTTATTCAAAAAAAGAAGTTTATTTTTTAAAATTTAACTTATAAACATTTCAAAAACTAGATTTAATGTGGGTGCGCTGTCAAAAGGCGGCAAAACTGCATTTTTTGAAAAATACTTATTTTACCCGAAATATTTATTTTGTTCAGGTAAAATGTTTTGGAAAATTTATTAGATTAATAATAATGTTATAAAATTCAAAATGTAACTAATATTATTCATAAAGTCTAGTCCATAATAATATTATAACAATATATCGTCGTTTAGTGAAACCTAGTATTGCGTACAACACACGCTATCGAGGAAGGTCGTGATTGCGTGTAATGCAAGCCAAGTCAGGGTTGCATGTTGTGCAAGACTCCTTTGTTGTTTCGTTATGACAGAATCCAACCATTTTTCATTTATACATTGAATATATATATATATACACTCAATGTTGCGTAGAATTACTATTATCAAACGAACTTGAAATTGTGTGTAACACAATCTAAGAATAGTGTTGCGTATACTACAAGATAATATGGTGTTGTGTATAGCAAAAGATAATATTTTTGTAGCATAAAACACATGATATAAAATAAATTAAAAATAATACTTATCATAAAATATCGGGTTGTTGCAATTACATCAAATCCACATTTTTAGAGGGCCTTATACTCATTTGAACTACACTGTAAGGTAATGTTCGTTTCACGACACCGGATCTGTTCCCTTCTGGAAATATTAGTCGGGAGACTCTAGTTTTGAAGATAATCGGTTATAGGCTCTAGCATTACAAGGTAGATACTTGTTCATGAATCTCTAGGGCAGTGTTGACCTGGTTGATTTCATCTATATCACAAATATTTATTGATGAGACCATTATTTGGTGTGTGATACAGAATATTTCTTCCTCATGATCAGGGTCAGTAAGCACAGTGACTGCATTAGTCAATGCGTCTGCATGAACATTTTTTGACTGTGGAGCATGATGTGATGTGGCATCATAGAGAACTCTACCATAAATCCCCTAATGTACCCAATAATAGGGGTAGTTCAACCTTTTTGATAGCAAATTCACAATTTATCTTCTTTATCACTAGTTTTGAATCCCCTTTGATATTCAATTAGGCTCTCTACAGGTGTCCGTCTAGTTCCAACCCAGTGAAGAGGGATTTTTATTTTTCCTCATTATTCATTCATCCTTAAGATAGTGGGAAAGTGTTGTAAAAACTAAATTATCTAGATAAACAAATAAAATTCTTATGCCAACCCGATTAAGATTTGGGTTTTCCATCCATTTGATGATAAGACTTCAACAGGTGCCATAAAAATACATCTCCCATGTTCGGTGAGTGTTATTGGTGTATAAGAACTCCTCAACTAGAAGTTTAGTTTCCACCATTTTATTCTATGTGGGTATGATGTGTTGTGAGGAAACCAGCAAGGGGTTTCTATTTCATTTACTTCTATGATATGAACATAATGTCGTAATGGTATAGAATGACTGCCCATTGGGTCAAAACCCATTTAACATAGGCTGTACAAGGATGTACTTGAGAGGATAAATATAAGAGACTATATGGACTTTGTGGTTATATATGTAATGTCTCGTATTTTTCACTATCAAGATGATTTACATTCCATTCTTCTTGACCTTAGAGTGTCAGGTTTCTATACCTAGCATAGTTTGTCTGAGATAGTTAATTTTTTTCTTTCCCCCAAATCATTTTTTTGTATGAGGAGGGAACCCAGTGATCATTACATGGAATCCAAATACAGGATGAGTTTCATCCCTTCCACTAGATACATAAAGACATGTGGGTTTAGTGGATACAACATGAGACATTCAAAGGCATCTTGGAAGTCATAGGAAATTCCCTTCATTATTCTAGAGATGGTGATACCATTGTTGGCCAAGTTTTCTATGAAATTTCAAATATAGGTGAGGTTCCGTTGGATCCCCCTCAGTTCATTGAAATTTATAGGGGTGAAATTTCTAAGATAGAACTAGTCTTCTCTGAGTTGACCTCAATGCATTGGTGGCATATAACAAAGCCAGGGAACATCCCTGATGTTACCCTAAAACCACATTTCAGTGGATTCATCTTTAGACTAAATTGACGAAGCTTGTCGAAGATTTATTAAATATTTGGGAAGTGATCTCAAAACTTTTAAATATTTAACCCCCATTTCATTGACATAACATTCAATTATTCGTCCCAAGAATTCACAAAAGATATAATGCATGGTGCATTGATAAGTAGCGCTTGAATTATTTATCCCAAAAGGGAATGAATTGATAGAAAAATACCCTTAAGGCACTCTAAAGGTAGTGGCTTATTCATCTTCGATGTTCATATTTATCTGAATATACCCTAAGTAATTTTCCATGAAGGAGAGTTCTTAGAAGAGAGAAGTGGCATCGATCAAGAGCTCTGTGATAAAAAACGGAAGATCTTCCTTTGGGAAGCACCGATCATGGTCTCTAAAATCAAGGAATTTTCTAATATTCCGATTATTTTTCATTATGGGGATGATTTTGAAAATCTATCTTGGGTATTTCAGTTCTCAGAACAAGTTGAATTTGATCAATTTTTCAAATTACACCTCTACATGGGGGGTATCAGAGGGGTGAACCCTCTTGGATTCCTTCCTAAAGCTTTGATTATCTTCAAGTAAGCTGAGATGGTGTGTATCCATATTAGGATTCATTCTAAAAAAAATTTATAGTTCCACATGAACACATATCAGGGTGTCTTCAGAAATGAGATGTACATCTCTTTCTCTTTGAGGGGAATAGTGGTATTAATCAATGTAAGACATGGGGTTTATTGTGTTCTAAGATTTATCTTCATGAGATCATCAATTGTGCTGGGGAAACCTTCCTCAAGTGAGGGAGGGGAATTATGAGTTCATCCTCGTCTTCTTACATCTCTAAATCTGTGGAGGCATTTCCAAACAAAGGAGGCAATTTGGGGGATTCTATGTCACTATCAGGGTGAGAGAGACCATTATAAGAGTCATTATCATCCTCTATTTCCCAAGTCATTGTAGAGAGATGTAAAATTTTATTTTCATATACACTGTCATTAGGGATAAGAGGGTTTTGACCTCTAAGGTCATGTCTATCACCTTAACTAGATTTATCGGGATCATATAGTTTTTTTCGAGGATACCCTAGGGATTTTTAGTTGTGGTACCCAATAAATTAGGGGGTGAAACCTATATATCATAATCCTAATTTGTTTTTTTCCTCATCTTTTATAGAAACATACTTCATCATATGTGGATCTTCATGTCTCTAAGGGGGAACTATCACCATGTCGTATGATGACCTTCCCACCAATAGGGTACTTCAAACACTGATGGACTATTGGAGGTACCTCTAGTTGTATATAAATCTAGGGCCTTCCAATATGGACATGGTGTATGGGGTCCTTCTAGATAACCATAAACTCATCATCTAATGTGAACTCCCCAAACTAAGTTTCTATTTTGATCTTCCCAAGTAGTATTTTCTCATGCTTATCATACCCTTGAATTGTCATCTTTGTGGGAGAAAACAATCCTTCTCTGTATCCCAAACATTGAAGGGTTTGAACTGGGATGAGGTTGATCCCATAACCATTATCAATAAGATCCCTTTGGATTTCAACATAATTGAGTCTTCCCAAAACAAATTGGGGCTTGATGTTCCCTTGGATGACCTCTTTCTGATCTTAGTCAGTGAATGAGATGGTTACATGTAATTTTGATGGCTTGGTCTCCACTTGATGAACATCAGTTGTAGTGAATTTTTTCTCATACTTATGTGGACTATGAAGGTCTTAAACAAGTTCCTCCGTGATTTATTTTGAAAGATGTAGTACATACATAATTTATAAATTGGTTGGGATAGGTTCCAACTATTTTAGAATGTCATATATTTGTGATAGAGGATGGTGCTTCCCCCTATGGTGATACTCCATAATATATGAATCAGGAGACAATACATTTGAGTTAGGTGAGAATGGTTCTTTTGTAGAGGCCATGGTATCATCTGCTTCTAGTGGAATGAGTTACACTAGACTTCCCCATTAACTGGGCTGATTAGATAATAAAACCCCTCCAAGGCATTCATGTAATAGAAATGGGCGCAGCTGATCGATGGAGGGTTCTAGGATTCCTTCATATCAATTTTGGGCTCGTTGGAGTGCCTTACCATGGGTATAAGATGCATATATGTCATCATTGGGGGCATGACCAGAATATGGTGTTCGACCATTCCTTCACTATCCCATGTATCCTCTATTTCAATGCATGAAACATCAGGTTCCCCAGTTATACATAGGAAACTCATATTCTGAGACATATTCATCATCAAATAAGGGGTCTTCAAAGTTTTACACATTTATATAACAAAAGATGATATATTCGTATGATGAGGGTTCTATTGTTGGGGTGGTTCCTGTGTTATGGATGTTGTATGGGAGAAATATGCATGATTCAAATCATGAGTTGGAGTAGAATGTTACTCCTCCACTTATTTGTATTCCTACTCCTGATGGTTATGTCCACCCTTGGGAGAAATATTTGATGTTTCTTATTTGGGAGGTGGAGATATTGTGGTTCTTCACCGCTTTTCTATTAGGTTGACATGATCTTGATCAATTGTTTTTTGAGTCATAAAATTGTTGAACTTCTTCTCACACCTAGCCAGAAACTTCTACCAATCACCCTCATATTCTTATTGGGAAATAGGTATAAAGGTCACATGTTCTATAGAGTTATGTAACACCACATGTCCAGAATCATCCAAGCCTTGATGGATGCCTTTAAAGATGAATAAGACTTTGATTTTATGACCTATCCTTGAATGGAAAGGGTAGTAGCCAAGACGGTTAGTGAGGGTGATGTCACCAAGATTTCTATGATGTGGTATCCTGAGTAGGTTGTAGTCCATGCTTGCAATGAAATAACTAGGGACTTGTTCATTTTAGAAGGAGTATGATTTATTCATCCATTCCTAAAATCATGGGTGTCCAAGATTTAATTATGCTTCTAGATGAGGGATATTCTATGTTTGTCGCCTCTTGATAAGAGATGTGAGACAGTTTGTGACCCACCTACTTTCTTGGATGGGAACTGTTTCTGGTATGAGAGTGATAGTTGCAGATTCTACTTTTCCTAGCCTTTTCCCATATGCCAAGGGTATGAGTCCAGATTTGGATAGGGTTCATGGATTAGAATCCTAATGATGATTTTTCATTTCTGAGAACTCAAATAATACACCTAGATACTTCATTAGTATCAGAGGTTTCTGTAACTCATCCCTAATATTTCCAATATAGAGTTCCAATAGTTTCTTCTGTGAGAGATGGATGTTGATTGAATACTTTAAACCTTTCCACCATTCTATGAAGTCGGACAAACTCTCATTTTCATATTATTTGTATTTATTTAGATAGAAGGTTATCATTTCACTCAACATGTAGATAAACTAATAAATGAATTGATGATGAAGGTTTCGCCATTCTCCATCAGATCCTGCTGGTAGACTAATATACCAAAAAAATACTGGCCCGATCACAGTATAGAAAACAAATCAACAATGTTTCCTCCTATTGATCTTGAGGGCCCATTATCGACCTAAATCCAGATACAAAGTGTGTGAGATGTTTTTCAGGGTCCCATGCACCATCAAAGGTAGATAAGGTTGGAATTCATAAATTGGGTGGAGGCAAAGTGTCATCCACCCACTTGGGATATAGATTCCTCTCATGCTATACATGTGTATGTCACCCTTCAATAGCTTCCATTTGAGTATATTGGGACTCAATAAAGTTAAGAAACATTAGGGACACTAATTAATAATCCACTCCCCATAAATAGGGATAAATATGGGGTAAATGTGATTCCCCCCTTCATCTCCCATTGATTTTCAATTTGTCTTATGACTGAATGATCTCCCTATAGAGGGAGAGGATGTCATGATAAAGAAGATAAGTCCAGATTATTTTTTACTACCTCATTTATGTATAATAGATACCTAGATCTGGATCCTTTCTAATTCTTAGATACCACTCTTATTGGTAGATCAGCTATGGGAGGGACAATATTCATCTCCACTTGAAGACAATTCCCAATGAGAATATTTCACCAGAGTAGATCCTCATTGAGTTTTCTAAGAGTTTGTATCCCACTCTTGTATTGTGACAATTGTTCCTCCTTGGATATAAATTCAGTTATTTGGGTTTGTGACTGGTATGTAGCAATACATTTCCCTTTTTCTTTTTCAGTGTTTTTCTAGAGAGGTGGATGCTCGATATTCAGAGGATCCAGGTTTCAGAGCCATCTTTGGTTTTGGGTGCTTGCACCCTTATTTGATGAATACAAATCACCCTATTCTCAGGGTATTTTTTATTTATTTTGGACCTCTACATATGATTATTAATCCAAAAAAACATGTTGATAGTTATGAAATTCAAAGATTCATATTGGGAAATGGTGGTAGTGCCATTATTTTTTGCGCAATAGGCATATTCTACACTTCCTTCATCATGGTTTTCATTTGAACCCCTGACTATATTTGGCCACTTTTTATAGCGAAAATGATGGGTTTTGATCACCATCACTATATGTTACAACCATCTAGGTATATGAAAAGTGAATTTGAGAGAGTTTCTGGTCATGTCTCCTGAATAGGCCCTGAATAATAGAGGTTTGTCTAGGGGTTGGAGGAATATATGGGATGTCGACCATTAATTTTTACCTCCCAACCTGGATAATTTTGATTACCTCTATAGTGATTATGATGATGAAAATTCCCCCAGTCCTACAGACTAGGGGTTATTCCAGGCTGCAATTGGAATTGACTGATCATATTGTTGAGGATCCAATGACTTCAGTCGGGGATTTTATGACTTCTAGGATGGACAATGAGATATTAATCCCCCTAGCTCAATGGTATGAGGCTGATCTATAACCATCTTTGATTTCCCAAGACCATCTTAGAGGATGATGAAACTGGGGATGGTGATTGAGATGTAAATTCCCCCAGCCCCACAACATGGGGTTTATTGGCACCTTCAAACGTTGTGTCCAAAATATTCTTGAGAATTGATGATCCAAGAAGTGGAGGAGATGGTAGATATTTCCCTATCCCAGTGAGATAGGTCCAATATTGGACGGTTGATATGGTAGCTACTACTATGTCTTGTTTTATGAAGCATTTTTTTGATCATGTTGGATATAGGTTCAATGGTTTCACACAATGGGAATCATTTTTTATGTGAGGTGGTCCAGTTGATCTGAAATTCAGCCACTATTTTTGAAATTCATTCCCATTTATTTGAGGATCCATGTTCAAATACTTCTTGGATATCATCCCCCTTCATTCATGATGTATGGGTATCATTGAAGTAGGGTAATTTTGTATTAGTGGCCAACTGGACTGAGTTTTACCTGGTCCCCTTATTTTTCCAAAGGCTATGACACTAGAGGATTCCATATCTAAGAGGTTTTATTGATCCAGGGGTTCCTCAATGTGTAATTCTCCATACCTTCCCCATACTCGAATATAAATGCATGACATGGCTTTAAAGATAATCTTCTGAAGGGTTATGATGCAATGGCGGTACACATGTTGCAAATTTTCGCATTGCTTTTCAAATTTTGGATCCTAGCCATGTTGATAGAATCTAGGTCTAGATAAAAATATATTATATTAATGGACTCAAGTTTATCCTCATACCCAAGATAGGGTATATGTATAGACTTTAACCGCTGATGAGTAGCCCACATATTTTGGCATAGATATGGCATGGAATCCTTTTCTAGTTCATCTAGTACATCATAATCAAACGCGGTAAGGGGACAAAATATGATGGGGGAATTGTTTTTTTAACTCTCTCCATATTTCAATGTTTCCTCCTCATCATCAAACTTACATTACTCCTTCCATTTAGTCCATAGAAGATGATTCTGATGGACATCTTCTAACTGGTGTGGAGTGATGATAGAAGTGAATGGGGAACTATATGTGGTTGAACACAATATTTTTCCACTTGAATATAGTAAGGTTTCTGAGTTTGGGACACCTATCTATATGAATTTTCATGGTAAATGGGTGGATTTCCTTGTCCGTGGGAGATATTGTTGTGGGGAGGTTGACCATGGTGGATGTTGGGAGTAGAGTCCCTTTGATCCCTCTCTACACTACCATAAGGAGTATTATCATTATAATGATCATTTTATGCATCAGTTTAAGAGTTGATAGACTCTAGGGGTGTTGAAAATGTGTCTCGGATGACTTCAAGGATACTAACATTGAGCATGTTAGGAATACGAGTCATGTTCTACATCGTGGTTGGAATATTTCAACCTATATTTTGGAATTTTTCATGCATATGAGCCTGCTACATGATAGTTTTTTGACCTTGTTTATAACTGTCTTGTTCTATGAGAGTATGAGACCACTACTAAGAAGCTACTAGAATATTCCAATATGCTTTTTTATTTCTGAAAGGAATATGATCCTCTCCTGAGGCATGTTCTATTCTCACTTTTTGAGCATTGGTTAGAACATGATTATGAGCCCGACCCTGAGCCTTTGGGATATGTTGCTACTCTTTCAAGGAAAAAATTGTAGCCTACCCTAAGAAATTTTTCATTCTCACTTGAAGAGACCCATTAAGAGCAGGAATATAAACCTAATCCATATATACATTCCCTATCAGAATATGCTAACAAACCTCTCAAAAAGGAGAATACAAATGAACCACCTCCTATATTGCCTTAGAGTGATGTTGTTCATTGGTGGAAGTAGGAATATGCATCTAGATTTTGTGATCTACTATGATATTCCATGAAGATTCACTGATAAGAATATGAGCTTATCACAAGGTATGTTTCCTTCTCCCTTGGCTATCTATAGCCAAAATGGGGATATATGCCTGATCATGGGCCTTTGGAGTATGTTTTTGGTCTTATTCCACATGAATATGAGCTTGTCCTAGGGAATGATCCTCTATCACATGTTAAGACCCAAATAGAATGAGGATATGAGCCTGATCCTAGGTCTTTTCAATTTATTGTTGAATTTTTTTCATCAGGAATGTCCACCTGTCTCGAGGCATGTGTCACTCTCACCTGGTGAGCTTTAGTTGGAATAGGAATATAATCCCAATCTGATGCCTCATCCTTTACCAAAATATGTTTATAATACTCCCATATGGGAGAAATAACCTATGGTTTCTCTTAAGAATCCAATTTTTCATGATGATTGGAGTGTTGAGCTTTCTTATTTGTTGGGATAAGAATATGTGTATGTGACATTATCTATAATAGTTTTAAAATATTCTAGTGGATTTATTAATTTATTCCTAAGATATATTATCATTTTTGAAAAGTTTGTACAAATATATATGCCTACAAATTTTCCATCTACACTATGTACTAGAAGATATCTTCGATTGAAGCGGGGATATGATACCACTTCTTTCCTCCTTGTGCCATCAGAATATGCTGGTGGAAAACATGAATGGAGGTAAGTATATGTGCCTCCCCCATGCTTGATGTAATAATATGATTAAAGACTTGTTACGAGTGAATAGGGATATAGTCCTACTCGCTGGTTATAGATGAAATATTCTGAAAAATATTATCAGTCAGTGTGGGGATATGAGGCCACTCACTATTATCCAAAACCATCCTCTCTCGATGTGTCTTCTTTAATACCCATGCATGGGTGTCATAGATGGAGGTGTGTCAAGTAGTACCCTAAGAATGTGACTGGTGGGTATCAGTGGTATGGTGCTGGTGGTGATGGTTGACAAGATCCCTCCTAAGAGGCCCCTAAATCAAAATGGAGTTGTATCTGGCTTCATCGTCCACCTTCACTATAGACTGAAGGAGGTGGTTGTCTCACTCTAGGGATAAGTTCTCGATGTGGTTGGTTGTGGAAATGAGGGACACTAGCTTAGCTGAAAATTTTATTTTACGATGTGGACACATCAGAATCTATTCACAGTGACCCTTATGATCAGTCTCGAGGGTCGGGATTATAACACGTTGATGGTATCAAACAATCAATTTCAACACTTGAAATTGAATTTTTCAGGTAGGTGACATTATTTTATGACCCATAGGGGTTATTGACACAAATAACATTCTATAAAGGTCACTAGATGATAAAATTATCAGATTGATATACTTTTTATGAGACTAGTATCTATAGTCATGAAGACAACAAGGAACAAGGACACTGATTGGTGTAATATCATAGGCATTATGTCCTCTATCAAATATATATGGTTAACAAAACAGCTCTCTTTTTCCTTATTGAACCATTCAAATTGTGTGGACTTGTCAGCATGTGAATAGACTTATTTCATTGGAACCATAGTTATAATGGATCATCTATAATATTTATGTTAGCTTACTAATTTTTTTATATACCAACATTGTATCTTGACATATGGTAAGTCGAATATCCTTCTATTTGATAGTTTCATGTCAATTACACCATTTTTTTGTGTGTAGTGTGAAAACAAATTCCCTAATGGATAGAAACCCTTTGATTTTTATATTTCATAGGTTTACATTGGTTTCACTATTTTTGTTTAATATAATGTGAAAAAATGGGCTAATTGAAAGTAACCCAATAATTTTTTTATTTCATAAAAACACGTTTGGTTCATTATTTTTGTTTTTATAAAGAATAGACAACCAGGAAACCCTCATTGAGGTGGGTTCGGTTTATCCAATTAGTTGATTGCGGAGAGGTGTGATTTCTTTCACAATCATTATCATCGGGTCACCATTGTCACTCTTAATGGAAACTCCCAATGGCTACCTCATCCATAAATGGGAATGTACCTACTTTCCCAAGACAGGTGGTCGATTAGGGTTTTAGACCCAATTACAATTAGGGTCTCACATTGGTCGAGAGGATGGGAGGTGGAGCTCATAATGCCCTTTTAGGGGGGAATTATTGCTTACTTTGATACTCTCTTATAGATTTAAGATATGTTCAATAATCTCTTCCTAATCCCAATACGGGACCAGTTACCCAAACAGAATGATCATGGGTTAAACCTCTTTATTTGAAAAAATGAATCTCATGGGTTCATCCATCTATATGTATCTGAGGTTCTTCATTCATTTCTCAGTGATGAATATCTCCTTATATGCTAAATCAATATAACTAGGTGCTTCATAATTTTCATCCATGTTGGGAGGACATAAATATTCCGATGAGGGATTGAGCCATTATGAGGTGTCCTATGTATCCTAGTTATTGTAGAAAGAAAAACCCACATAGTTTTTTAAACCCATGCATGTTAACATCATATGGAGATGAAATACACATGGGAAATGGGTCACCAGATATTGAGCTCAAGTATCAAGTAGATATCCCACATATCCTAGTTATAGTAGGAATTCGAGTTATTATAGTTTGTTCACACCCATGGGACTGGACTCGAGTTATATTCCCTTATATGTTGGGGTGTTTGTATCATTCCACTCCTTATAGATTACATGCTTAGATGATCCTTGATATTTTATATTTTTGAGTCGAATGAGATGAACATCGTAACTCCCTAATACCACATGAACCAAGTTCAATGTGAGAAACAAGGTATAATTAGTATTCATTATCATTGAATATGGTTGTGAGGATTATGTACTATGTCTTACCTTAGAATTTTTTAATATGGAGCTCGATCCTTAAGAAGGCGTCCTAGGTATCCAGGTTATAGCAAGAATCAATATTCATGTAGATCGTTTGGTTTTCTCAATCTACCGACAGATGAGGAAGGATGATCAGTCCATGGGAATAATTTGGTATCAATTGTTGAAATGTTGAAGACATGGTGGGGATTAAAATGATATGGATTCCCATTTATGTTTGGGCTCGGGCCTTAGGAAGCTGTCCTATGTATCCTAGTTGTGGTATAAATTTGAGTCATCTTAGTTCAGTGGCTTAGGGTTTATGCACAGAAATTTCAATGGTATGTGGGACATATCATATTATGCCACTCATAAGGTCTTAATTGTTGAGGTTTCCCATTTATTTATAGATACTTATGATGTAAATTATATGATTGCTTCAACTCCATAATCCCACATGAGCTATGATCGGTGTGAGAAACAAGGGATAGAAAATAATTAGTATCATTGCTTGTCAATATAGGACTTATGTACTTGGAAAATTCTTTTTTGTTGTGAATATAGATATCAAACCTAGAGGAGGTATCATATGTATCCTAATTATACCAGTAATTAGAGTAATCATAGTTCAGTGTGTCATGGATTAAATATTGAAATTTCCATGGTATGCAAGACATATCATATTATGATGATGCTCAAGTATTACATGTTGAGGATGAACAAGGTTATCAAGTCCTAGGATTCCATTATGACCTAGATTAATTTCCACCTGACATGTGTTGATTCTCCTTTTTATAGTCCTTTAATGTATACTTGACATATCAAAGGATGTGTCCCTGACATGTCTTAATGCCCTCGTGTGATCCAGTTGACTTTTCTGAGGGACATCACATATCCTGGATGGCATGTTTGAGGGTTTTTTCATGATCAAGGATGAGTCATCCAGATTACATCACAAGACCTGGATGGTTGATCTTATAATCCATCGCATGACCCTAGTTGGCTTGTCTATAGGGTGATTCATGATCAAGCTAACTTTCTTTGGGGCCATCCTGAGAGCTAGCTGACAAGATTTGAGGGTGTCATGAGAGTTTATGAGACATGTCTCAAAGGGTGGTATGTGACCCAAGCTAACTTGAATGGGGGTATTCATGAGACATGGATGGTGTGCCCGGAGGGTGTCATAAGAGTCAGATGACATAACTGGGTGCTACCATCTTGAATGAAAAGAACAAGTTGCACCATGTGATCAACATCACATTCTAGAGGACAATTGCAAGGCTTCGATGGAGAACCTAGAGACTTTCATGAGACTTATGTGTCCTACATGAGGGTACTATATTAATTTCTCTAACACGTCCAAGGTACATTATGTGGTCAAAATAGTTAGTCAAAGGAGTGGTGTGTGATCTAGGTGGAATTTTATACTGTTGCTTCATGATCAAGGTTGTTCATGAGAAGTGCATAAGGATCAGAGTAAATGATATTTTCATAAGTCTCTCATATATTGGTAGTTGTTCTAGCCATTATATTTTTAATTTCTTAGGTTTTTTCAATATTATATTATTTAAAGTTTTGATTGATCTTGAAGATGTGTGGGATGTTCTTCGTGTGACCCACTAGAATTATTTCATGTGATATATGTGTGATCACGTGAAGTCCTTTATGAATGTGGAATGATATTTCTAGCTATTTCCCATACCTTACCTTATGGGAAACTTTTCTGATCCTTAGATCAGTCACTATGAGAAATCCGATCCCTTTCCTAGGTGCACCGGTATGTTTGGATGCAAAAAAGCCAACCCTTCATCCTGCCATTTTTTTCATTTTGAGGTGAGAGATTAATAGGCCTCGCCACCCCTAGTTTTAACCACTTTTTGAGGTTCATATCATGAGAATCTAGGCTATAATTCATTGGAGTTCCTAGACATCATTTTTTTTCATGAGGTTGTACAGTAAATCTCTTTGGGGGCATCACATGTCTTTCAGGAACTGCAATACCATCCCTCCATCACCTCCTTTATTAGATTATTTCCAATTTATGGGGTATTTTTAATCTCTCGAATGTGACATGAGACCATAAATTTTTAAGTTAACATGTCCAAGCCTTCGCGAGATCAGGATGGCTTGACAAGGGGTCCTGCGAGACCATGTTGTCAGAAGCCTAGGTGTTTCGCGTGATTTCTACAACCACGAGATGCTCTCATATCCTTTCCCTATTTATTTCCTCTATTTATTTCAAAAATGTTGGTGATTTCATAATTTTTTTTGGTTTTTTCAAGGATAATCACTTTACCTCTTGGGGATGTGTCGTGTGACCACAAAAGGTCCAGTGAATATGCATGATCATTTCATATACAATTCAATCTTCTTTTCCTTTAAAAGCCAAAGGGGGATCATGTTGTTTCCTAAACATACTTGAGGTCCTTAAAATGAGGAGGATAGAAATACAATGGTCTTTCATGAGATGAGTTGGAAACATTTTCAGGTGCTTGTGGTGTCTTATAGACTATCGAGGGTACATCACGTGACTTTTACGACCACAAGAGGCTCCCAACTCCTCTCTATTTATTTCGTTTGTTTATTCATAAAATGTCGGGGAGTTCTCAAGTATTATTGAATGTTTTCAAGGAAACATATTCTCTTCATTTGTGATATGTCATATGACAATCATGACTACAAGAGGATCCCAAATTTTGGACATTTTCCTCATATTTTTAAAATAATCATGGATGGTTTTTCATGAATCCGCTAGATTGTAATCCAATTGACCTTGGGGAGATCATATGGAAACATCCACATGATCAATGATTTTTTGGGGTTCTTCTGTGGATGTAGAAGAACTTATCCATAGGGGCTTTGTGAGATCCGGAATAGGTCATGTGCTAAACATGAAAATTCACACTAACTTATGATGGACACACAATCGTGTGTATCTTAAGGGATTACATGATCTTTGGGTCTTTGTCCACATTCTTCTTCCTTTGTTTGGGGGGGAGGATAATACCCTTATTCATGTATATTTTCCTTTGTTATTTTATTGATTCTCATTTTTCAGGAATCAATATGCATGAAACTATCATTTTTATATATTTCTACCTACTCTATTTTTGTGTTCTTGTATTCATTTCTTCCAACTCCCTTAATAATTTTCTGAAGTAACATGTGGCTATCCATTCCCCTAAAAGTAACATTTTAGTTCAAAATGGGTGTCACATACTCAAAACTATTTAAACAAGATCATATTGTATTGATTATTCAAGAAAACAATTCATGATTTATTTTTTATGTGTAGTAATTAACAACATGGGAATATGATACATGGTGTGTCCAGTAATATTTAAAGTACATGTTTTTAGTTAATTTTTTTTAAACATGCATCACATATTAAAAACAAAGAAAACATCCTTTGATTGTATTTATGAATTAAGAAAATGACTTTTGATTAATTTTTGATGTTTATAAATCAAGTGGACATTAATCCAACAAAAACTATGATTTTATGACTCAAAAGTGTGTATTTTTAGTATAAATTTAACATTTTAGCTCACAACACATGTCACATAGTTCAAATCGAGAAAACATTCTATGGTTGTCTAGAAACATTAGGTAACTGGTTTTGAATTAATTTGGGATGTGTATGAATTAACCACATTTAAATCTATCACACGAGGTGTCTAGTATGATATAAAGTGCGTGTTTTCAATTAAAATTGAGATTTTAGTTCAGAGCAAACATAACATAATCAAAAACCATAAAACACACTTTCATTGCCTTGATACATTAGAAAAATAATCTATGATTCATTTGTAATGTATATGAATAAACCAAGTAATGTCAATATCTTCTAGGACAACTTGACAGTTCCTAGACTAGTGGAACATCACAAGACATTATGCATACCTCCAAATATTCTAGAGAATGCTGGCTAGAAGTAAGGTTCTAGGTGTTATCATGGGGATACTATACCCTCATATCCAGGTAGAAAAACAGTGGAAATAACCAAGAAGCAACCATAACAAAATAATCACACTAAAAATAATAAATAGACATCCATATTATAACAAATTAAATAAAAAATAATAAATTCATTGTAATGTCTCCGACCTATACTCCTAGATCTGATTCCATAAAATGTAATTTTCATACTCCCTTTGATACTAGTTGTAAAACCCTAGATATTACCATATTTAATAAAAAAATATAAAATTTTTGAATCATTTATATTTCAAAGGATCTTTTTATGTTTAGGGGTTTATAGAATTAAGACACATCCTAAACTAATAAATCCCATGTAGTTCTAAACTAGTGGATATTTTTTCATTTTATATAGGAAACAAGTTAATTCATGATAAGTCTTAAAAACCTCCAATAAATTCTTCCATATTTGTTATCCTTATAAACATGTCACATGTGTTTCTTTTCATAACATAGGGAATGGAAACATAAGAATGGGGTGAGCTCAAATTCTCTATAAGGGAAACATATAACTAAATCAATCATCTCATAAACATGGAATAGATATTTTATAAGTAATTGGAAAAAAACATGTATCCATAATAACATCAAACTGATAACATGATTTATCCTGAAAATAAATAAATACATGGATTTAAATAACACTGATCTTATGTTTAAGGAACAAATAATGTCAAATATAAAAACCCTACTATCAAGGCCTTGTGCCAAGACACTTTTCTTATCATGAGACTTGTTGATGCATCGAGGGGATATATATGTACAATACCCACCTTTCACCTTATTAAATCTAATGCATTCTCCATAATAGTCATCAATACATTTCATATTATTTTTTGAGTTATTTCTTACTCAATAAATCATTCTTATCAATATAATGAGAAATATGTAAATGAAACTCATAATCTACCTGAATTAGTTGTCAATAATCATTAATAATGTCAATACTTTTCCACTTTAATTAAAATGGATATCATTATCATAACCCATCTAGATAAATAAGTTTTATAGTCAAAAATTACATAGTTAACTTTCCAATAATTTTCCTTATTGGAATAAAAATATACAGAACACATTTACTTATATCTACAAAAGCGATAACATGATCATAACACATCCATAGGAAGAAGGTCGATAGCTAATAAATACATAGTTAACATTACAATAACTATACTTATTGGAATAACAATATACATAATCCCAATACATTCCCTAATATAAATAATAATAACATTAATTCTTGGTGAACGTCATCTAATATCAATTATATAAAATGTGATGTTCACACTGCATAAGGAAATGAGTATCTAAATAAGCCAATACTGGAATAACGTGATCATAAGTAATCCATAAGAAGAAGGTGGATTATTTAGAAAGAAAATGTCTCTAGTGTAACAACGTAAACTTATAAGGATGTTGACATATATAAAAACAACCATGAAAAAGAATGCATGAACGATACTAACCAACAAGGGATCATGAATTGGATATTTTTTCATCATGATTAAATTCCACAAATAGATATATATATATATGTGTGTGTGTGTGTGTGTGTGTGTGTGTTATTTATTATATATATTATAGCTTGTAATTTCTCTACCACATGTCACTTTTATAGAAATAATCCCTTACATGTATCCCTACCTTACAATTTTGCTCCCCCACGCCCCTGAATTTCCTCCTAAATTCCACCTCCACACCCCCAAATCTCCTCCCCCAATCCCATATCTACATTCATCCCTAGATATACCTTTTATCCATCCCATCCCTTCCCTCCCCCCATCCCATCCTTTTTCCTAACTCTACCTTCACCAGCGGTACTGATTCAGCTTCCACAGAATCTGCCATCTCTGAACTCATCTTGTCCAAATCCTCATAATCCCACATTCCCCTCCTAAGGTCCTAGTCCCTTATCAATTCCACCCAATCATATGTGGTTCGAATGACCTCACCTCAAAAAACCTTATCATGAATTATCTCCTCATGTACCTATTTCCAGGTTAATCATTCAACATTTCTGGGCGCCAACCATCATCCTTCAAAGAACACTACCATAAAATGCTCCTCTCTTTGGATATGTTTTCATATACTCCAACATTTCTCCTTCAGTTAGTATCGACCATTATCTTCACAGTACTGATATTTTATATTATCAATCCAATCATATTTTTGAAACTGTAATAAATTTTATACTCCTGTATTTTATCAACCACACTCTTCTCGTAGAGAGGATGAATACTTAAAAATATAACATTTCAATGCTGTTGAATCCTACCTTCTGCTCGAAAAATCAAAACTTTTTTTCCATACCCTCAGTAGTGAAAGCCAGTAAGGATGGATACTTATATTCTATACCATTGAAGGTATGATTTTTGTAGTTTAATTATTTATTCACAATATGTTCTCCAAATCAGAACATATGTTTTTGTACATTCAGTAGTGCAATAAAATAAAGATGAATACATATATTCACAGTCATTGATGTTTTATTTTTTTATTTTTATTATTTATTCTTAATACATAAATAATAAATAAATATTTTGTATATTTTCTATTTCTTGACACCGTACACTATATATCAATAAACTTTTTCTTGATTTCTAGAGTTCCACGGTCTGCAACAGGGATCTAAATCTAAGTTGTTGAATATACCTTCCAATATTATTTTTAATATAGCTCATCATTCCTGTATAAGGTTTGATTATTTATAATCATTTATATGTTACTTTCCAAATACTATTACATATAATTATTTATGTTTTACCAAAATTTCAAAATAAAAATAGTTATATATAACTATATGCATTTTACATGTTCTGTGTTTACAGATTATTCATATTTACATATGAAATAAATATTTTTCAATCCTACCTTCATATCAAAAAATCATAACTTTTTTTCTATACCTTCAGCAGTTTGAGATAATAAAGATGTAGGCTTATATTCACTACTTCTTAAGGTATGTTTTTTGTATTTTAATTATTTATTCACATTACATTCAAAAAATTAGATCTTCTATTTCTGTACCTTCAATAGTGAAAGATAATAAGGATAGAAACTTATATTCAATACTATTAAAGGTATTATTTCGTTATTTTAGTAATTTATTCACTATTAGTAAACAATAAATAAATTTGCTGATGATTTTATATTCTTTATCACCACACACTTCACATTAGTCGTTGTTTTCTTGATTTCAACAGTTTCACGGTCCACAGCATGAATCTAATTCCAAGAAGTCAAATATACATTCTAATAATATTTTCATGATTTTTCATCATGACTGTGTAAGTTTCAATTATAGAAAATATTTTATATTTTACTTCACCAAACTGTTACCTCTAATTAATTACATTTTACCCGAATTATAGAATACCAATATTTATACATAACTATATGAATTTTACATTTTCTATGGATAAATATTATTCATTTTTATATTGTAAATAAATGTTGTTGACATGTTTATTTAATTTATATCATGAACTAGATTACTATTTCACTCCATCTGCTTTTATATACACACAAATTCATTCATTTTATTTGTAACCACATCCTCTATTAGAATCATTTATTGATATGTTTTATAACTATACATGGAATACCATGAAAAAGATTTCACAACTGTCTCCATATCAAAAATCATATTGTATGGAAGCTTGGTAGTAAATATTTCAAATATGAGAATAACATACAAAAATATTTTAGTTTTGGTCATAAATCATTTCTTTCATCATTAAATTAGTTCCAAGATCAACATTCAATAAAAATATTATCAAATTTCCATATTATCTATGGTAATTTCTCCTTTATTTTAGGTTCCAACAATACTTTATTTCCACAATTTTATGTCACTAGAATATACTATTTTTTACACTTAAATCCTATGACTAGGGTTTCCAAAAACATGGAAACTACATCTCTACAACCTTTATCAGAAGTTACACTAAATGGTTTTCAACTATTATCTTTCACATCCTTTAATTTTTTTCTATTTGATTATTTGAAGTTGGTTGTATCATTAATGGATATTAGTATTATATTTGTTTCCTTATGTTATTTAACACTATAAATTTAAGGGAATAATGACTTATTAATTAATATTGCGCATAATGAATATGGGAAACATTTTTGATTCACACAAGAAAATATTAATTTTATCTCAACTTTAACTACCAAATAAACTATAGGTGTAAAGGAGAAAA
This sequence comes from Viscum album, assembly GCA_963277665.1. Taxonomy (NCBI): domain Eukaryota; kingdom Viridiplantae; phylum Streptophyta; class Magnoliopsida; order Santalales; family Viscaceae; genus Viscum; species Viscum album. The sequence continues at coordinate 677,895,580 of OY728139.1, read as the reverse complement.
GGATGTGTCAAAATTTATGTATGTAGAAACAAAAAGATACTATTAGAATTATGTTCTTATTCACTTTTTCATCATTTAACATATTTAATTGTACTATATGATAGTATTTTTTTATAAATAGATATTGATGAATTATTCCCCCCATATTTGTTTTATGTAATACTCAGAGTTCATTATTTTCTAGTAATAATTTTACGAATGTTTATGTCACTACACTTATGTACATAAATATTAACATTGAACATATTGAATGTTAACTCGCACTAGAAGAATTGATAGAAAATAATAAGATTGATGTTACTGCTCTTAAAAATTTTGAAAGTATAGAAGGTATTATCTGATACTATATTATTTAATACAGAAAACATTGGTGTTTACATATGAATACTATATTTTTTCATTATTATTGTTTCTTATACTTTTTATTTTTTACAGAATTTATAAGGTATTATCTGATACTATATTATTTAATTTTATTTATTGTTCTTTCTTCCTCGCCATGGAAGGTTCATGTTAGAACTACAATAGAAGTTATATCTCTATTTTTACTAATATTTCAATAGAAGGTATATCCATGTCCCTAACACTCCAGGATTCTCCATGTACTCTTAATTTTTTTTGTTTCCATTGTAATTGATTATATATCCATATTTTAGGTCTCCTTTTTTATATAATAGATCCATTAGTTTATTATTATAAGTGTCTCAGATTAATTTTTTTTATCTATCACAAGTATTGAACATTAATTTCTATTAAATATTTGTTTTCCTTTTAGATATTCCATAATTAATTAAAACACATGGTTATGTAATGTAATTATTTTACTGGTAAATAGTTAAATGTTCATTCTTCCTCACAGTGGTATGTTCATTCTCCCACTACTATAGAATGTATATCCCTTTTTAAGAGACTATTACAAACTAAGGTATATCCACAAAACAAAGACTATAGGTTTTTCCCATAACTCTTAAAGTTTTTTATGTTCATGGTAGTAGCTTTTTGTATCACTATGCTATTAGACTTACAATCCCTATCAAATTCAATTCATTATCCATTATCATTAAATTTTAAAGTCACTTTTAATATTTGAGTTATCAATATTTTAATCATTTATTATACATTGATTCAATCTATTCAATTTATAAAATTGTGTTATTTTATTAACGCACTCCCTGTTAATATTACATATACATGCTTTTCAAAAATCCATTACATCATTTTATTTCGTTAAATTCTATTCAATCCATCAATTTTTTATTTTATTTTAATTTTGTAAACTATTTACGTTATATAATGATTTATATTCAAATCTGTAGTAGTTTTGACAAGCATAAAAAACATAACATGTATTCAATTATACCTCATAATTATGAATAACAACAATATATAATTTACTATATAATTAACATCACTCTAATATATAATTAAATTTTCAATTATTACTATATTTAAATGAATTCGATTCTCTTTTCTAAATTTTTTGTGTGCATTAAAAATAATCATTCTTAGTTATCTTCAAATGACTAGTTGTGTTTCAAGAGAATAAAATTTTTCATTTCATCAAGAAATCATTATAATGTAAAATCTCTAGATTCAAGATAACTTTATATTTTATTAATTTTTCTTTCATATTCATAATGTTCCTTCCATTTACATTGTTGATGTTGTAAAACCGACCCTCCTAAATTTTACCGAATTGAATTTTCTTATTATATATTCTTCAAACAAAGCCTTTCACTTTTTTATATTATGCATCCAATAATATTGTATTTTGGATTATAACTAGAATTTATATTTATTTTTAGGATATCCATGTCCTCATAGTTTACTTTATATTACCAGCCAACTCTACCATGATATTTTTCATAAGTTCATTCTTAATTATTGATGTTTCATGAATGGTTGGATTTTATTTTAACATCAAATTTACTATGATAAACATAATTTATTAAAAACATTAGGTTAATAATATTTATGTGTAGTTATATGGTGAATCGGTAAACTTGATAAAATTAATGAATGATATGCTATATATTTATGTTTTCATTCAGATTTCCAACCAAATTCTTTATATTATCCTTTTACTCACAATCAACCTACATTTATTTTATGTGATATTATTTTATTATGTATCTATGAATTTTTTTCATTCCATTCCATGTGATTTCTCAAGATATTCATGTCATTTTATGACATTTGGGAGTGCTCAATTTTTTTCTGTTCTATTTCATATTACTAAAAAATCACATGTTTTGTATAATTTTTATTTTTTTATGTTTTCATGTTTTAATAATTTGTGCATGTGATTTTCAAAAAAAATTACATGATGATAAATTAAATTTTAATTTCACTTCCTCTATTTTATATATCTTGCCTCTAATTATTCTTAAATCCATATAATTTTTCTTTATGTTTGATCAATTATGTTGTAGCAACATGTGATTTTTCTATCTAGATATATTATTTTTCTTATTTGAATCATTTATTTGTTATTTTAGAGACTATAAATTCAATGATGGAACATAGGATGGTAGGTTCATCCTCCCACTACTATAGAACTTATATATCTATTTTAAGAGACTATTAGAATAAAGGGTATATCAACATCGCTAAAACTATAGGTGTTTCCTAGAACTCTTCATGTTTGTGATGTTCATGGTGGTAGCTTTTCATCCCACTTTTTTTCAGAATTCCATTCATTATCGACTTCAATTCACAGACTACATTAATTAAATATTAAAATTACTTTCAATATCCAAGTTATCAAAATTATAATCATTTATTCTTCATTGATTCAACCTATTCAATTTAAAAAAACAGTCTTATTTTTTTAATTCACTCCATGTTAATATTAATTATAATGGATTTTAAAATATCCATTATTTCTTTTCATTTTGTTAAATTTTCCTCATTCCATCAATTGTTCATTGTATTTTGAATTTTACATATTTATATTATATAATTATTTATATTCAAATCTATTGTAGTTTTTAAAAGCATCATAAACATAATATTCCTTCCATTATAACTCAATATTATGGATAACAATATCATATAATTGACTCTATAATTAACACAACTAAAATATATAATTAATTTTTCAATTATCTCAAAAATTAAATTCAATGGATACTTTTTACAAAAAAAATCATTAAACATAATCCATCTTAACTATCTTCAAATACCATGTTCTATTACAAGAGAATGCAATTTTTCATTTCCTTAGGAAATGTTTATAACCAAAGAATCTTGGGTTTCAAACCATCTTTATATTTTATTAGTTTTTTATTTATATTCATGAATTTACTTCCATTTCCATTGTTGTATTTGTTAAATAGGCTCTCCAAAAATTTATTGAATTGGATTTTCTTATTATGTATTCTACTCATAATACCATTTAGTTTTTAATATTATCCATCAATTAATATTGGATATTGGATTATAACTAACATTGTTAATTAATTTTATAGGTTATCCATGTCTTCATACATCACTTTTTCTTACCAGTGAGCTCGACCATTATATTTTTGAAAATTCATTCTAAATTATTTATATTTCATACATGTTTGTATTTTTTTTTCTTTGAATTTTCTATGATAAATTTAATTAATGAAAAATATTAGGTTGATATTCTTTATGTGTAGTTACATTGTGAATATGTAAACATGCTAAAATTAATTAATGTTGTTATATATATATATAGGTTTTCCTTAAAAGCTCTATCCAACATCATTATACTATCTTTTTACTCATAATCAACCTGCATTTCTTTTATATAATACTGGTGTATTATGTATCTGAGGATGGTTTTTCCATTACATGCCATGTGTTTTATATAGAGCTTCATGCCATTTTATTACACTTGTTAGTGCTTAATTTTTCAATTTATATTTCTTAACACAGAATAAAATCACGTGTTTTTTGTATTTTGTGTGTGTGTGTGTGTGCATGTTTTCACTAATTTTGCATGTGTTTTTTTAACCAATTTTTTGTGATAAATTCTCTTTGAATCCCTATTCATTTTTTCTAGATCTCCTATCACTAATTATGATTAAATATAAATATTTTTTCTCTATATTTGATGAGTTATGCTGTTTAACTTCTATTATTTTCTTTTTATATATAATATTTCCCTTACTGAAATCATTTATTTACTAGTTTAGGAACTTTCAATTCAATAAAGGCACATAGTACGTGCTTCAAACTTTTGAATAATCATTGTAATTTTTATATGTATGTTACCTTTATCAAGAAGATTAAAATCAATTTTCATATCTTAATACCACCCCCAATAATATACAAATATCATTCTCGGGGGAGAACAGAGTTTGATGTTTTGAGACCACTCTACATGTTTGGTCTTCTTCCTTGAATCTCATCAAATTGAATTTTTTAGGTTTCATGAAATTAATTTTTTAGATGAAATATGAATTTCACATATTAAGAGTGGTCCATGAAAAAAGTTTTAAATGAGTTTGTTGTGAATCATTAGATCTTTAAAGGGATGGTTATCCTAGTTTTATATCTTTTCACTTTTCTAAGACATCAATTTTTCATAGGTTTTCTAATATTAATGTGTTATTCTTTAATTGATGTTTAAATTAAAAAGTTTGATGTTCATTCTATGTCTGGATTAATTTTGAATTTGGTATAGAAGTTGTAAATGAAATAAATCAGAAAATCATTTTTTATCAATATTCCATATTTGTTTTTATATAGGAAGTTTGTTCAAATAAAAATTCTAGGTTAACTGAATTATAAATATATTATTATTTTTTTCAGTTTATTGAATGATGCACATATATGTTCTCTTCTATATTAGTAACCTTTATATTATATACAAATTTCATGAAATATCATTTGATATTCCATTCCCTTAAATTACGGTTACAATTATATTATTACTACATGTTTTATATTCCTTTTCCATATAAAATGGTAACATTGTTTTTATTATATATACCACCCATACTTATTTTTAATTCAAACTATGTGAAATTAAAATATTCATACATTTTATATTGTGTGTGCATAGGTGTATGGGATATATGTATGGTATGCATACTTTTTTTAAGTTACATACCTATGTGCATACTATATGAAAAAAAAATTTAAAGTGCACATAATTATGCACAAATAGTATATTGTATGAAGTATACAATTACATACTCTCATGCCTCTTCAAGAATCATAATGTAATTAATTATAGAGCATACATTATGTATCATTAATTATTTACTCTTATGTTTATTTCTATTCATATTAATCCTCATCCTCGAAAATGATGGTATTTATACAACAATTCTCATGGACGTTCAATCAACTACCCCTATACACAACATGTCTACAGTAGTTGAAAGATGGAAAGATAATTGGTATGTTGAATCCTTGGATAAAATCATATATTTCAGGGAGTAGGGAGCATGTAAAGAATATTCCTGGGACAGTAATCTAGTTTCATGTTCAAGAAACAAGATTATTATCCATGGAAGAACACATGATAACACCACACCCCTTAATTGAATTATATAAAGGATAAATTTTCAAATCTTCTAAACATATGAATTATCCAATAGTTTCATAGTATTTTGAATGAAAGTTTCATCTTTTTTGAATAAGAAATCTAACATAAGTGCATGATCCTTAGCGTAGAGTGATTAATTCACCAGAATATAAACTGAATCAGTGCTTGGTGTCTTTTTACAATGATAAGGTACTAGTTTTCCAAGGTTCATTACATTATGATTATAAGTTACTTATTATTTAAAGCTTCTCATTCTTTTTTTTTGAGAATTAAAATATATTTTTTGTATTATTCCATATATTTGTAAAATCAAAATGAATACAGGGTACGAACCATGCACTAGTCCATCAGTGTCTTCGATATGAAGGCAAGGAAGAGGATGTGTCTGTTGAGCATGTTAAGTTTCCAATAGGGACTGATTCTTATTGAGAGGTATGGGAATTATGATTAGGGACTATGACATATGATGATTTTTTGGAATTTATGATGGCTTAAATTTATGAGTCAATTCAATTACACAATTGCATATTTTTCTATTAAATGAAAATCATTCCAAAATTCACTAATTTTTTTTCAAGATGTATGTTTTCTGGAGTATTGTTGATGGTTTGTTGAGAAATAAAACTTGTCCAAAATATCTATGAATATTTTTTTGGGAATTACAACTCACTATTTTATATGAACTTATATCATTTCTTTATTACTTTGTGAGACATAAATGCTATTTTATAGAGTATTCATGATGGTTTTACTTTTTCAATAGTTTGGAAAAAATTGGGGATGCCCAAAGAAGGTGTGACACAATTTTAAAAACATTAAAAAATAATTATTCCAGAATTTTTGATTTTTTTGTATTTATTTGAAATAATTTTTCTTGTTTATTTAACATTTGGGTGGGAATGATATGTGAACATGTCTTCACGGTGAATAAAACTAGAGAAATCTATTGACGACTTCATGATTAACTATAATTGATTCATATATAATACATGTAACTCTCTTCACATGGGGACTCTGTAGAGACCCAAATCTTGACATACGTGGACATTACATTACGTTTGCGGAATACTTAATACATTACAAAACAAACTCCCAATGACCGTTTTAGTTTAGTGTCTTTGGAAACTCGGAACATAATCTTCTAATCATGGTGAAATATCTTTAACATACCCCATAAAGATCTTCTTTTTCTCCTACCTAAAACCATCCTTTATATCTTGGGGGAAAAGAAAACATAAATAGGGTGAGCTCAAATTCTCAGTAAGGGTAAGCATGGAGAAAATAAACAACCCATATACATTTGAACTTAAAAACATGAACATAAAGTTTAAACATCAAAATCTTGAGCAATGACATTAAACATGGTACTACGTAAGGCATAGATCATAATGAATCATAAATCATAATAAAATAGCATGGGAATAAAACATGTAATTGTGTAAAACCATTAATCACGTGATATAATTTCTATAGTAGCCAAGACATTGCAGCCAAGACCATCATAGTGGACAAAATCCATTACCGAATCGGGTTTACCTGCCATTCCACCCATGTATTACTGTACTGTATTTACTTGTCGTTACAACCATTTCTATCTCATGAGATATAAATCTTTACCCAATGCATTGGAGGGAGATATAGGTTCCACCCATCCCATATTTAAATCATTCTTATGTGTACCACAAAACAATCATAAATCATTCATCATAACCCAAATAATAAAATGGGTTTCATAAACATCATCCCATCATGACATAATCCATATAAAACCAATGGATATAATTTCATCATAATAAAAATCAAACCATGTAAATAATATAGACATTATACTTGAAACATAAACATGCTAAATAATTTCATCTTAGATGGAAAATATTTTTGATAAAAACACTTTAAATGAATTCTTGAGGAAAATATCCTTTCTTCTTCAAAATCATTTTCTTTTCACAAAATTCCATGAAATTTTAAAAGAAAATGATTTTTTTGGAAATAATCATGAAATCTTGTAGAGTAATCTTCATGAAAATAAGGTGTTATGAAACTGTAAAAATCCGTTCGTGTCGTATAAGTTAAAAAACATTCTCCACGTACTTTTAACGGAAAGATCAAAAAGTACAACGTATGGTAAAAAAAATATTCCTTCCATAACACAAAGTAAAAGTCAAATAGGGGTAAAAATGACATTAAAAATACATGGAATAATATTAAACACTTTAGGAAAAACATTTTTTATGTACATGGATTAAAAATATAACCCCAATAAATACTTACGTATAAGCAATCTCAGATAAAAATGAGTTTGAAAAATTATATCTTACCTTATGTCCAATTTCTTCTGTATGTGTCCGAGACTCCTGTATAGTTGGTTTAAACATATTATTAACTTGTAACATAACAATAATAATATTTATGATATCATATATGATTTACTTACGACTTTATATTACCCGTTCATTTGTCAATTTCATGTTAAAGCAGCGTTTTGGGTAAAGTTGTTTCATTTATCGCACGTGTTTCAACTTGTTGTTATTGATATTATTACTTATATCCTGATTTAATTAATTCCAGAATGTAAAACATGATTTATATATATATATTCACCATATAAATATATATGATATATCGATAAATGGAATGAAATACACAGTTCATGGAGACGGTAGGCCGTACGTATGCATGAACGCTGTTTTCGTTTCCTTATTGAATTGAATGGAATTATGTAAATGAAACATATATTTACATAAATCCAGTATCATTTTTATGTAATATATTTCATTATTATTTATTATATATACTTTATAATCATACTTGAATGGTTAATTCATGGAAAATGAATCTCATCGCGTTCGTGGAGACGGTAGTCCGTACGTATGCACGAACGATGATATCATTATTTTGATATTAAAATCGTATATAATTGGATGTTATATCATATATAAAGAATTATAATAATGTTTTATTTATTATTTATATCATTTATACTCTTTATTATACCCATCCAAATGATGAAATTTTTGAATAACAAACTACACCACGACGTGGAGACGGTAAGTCGTACGTACGTACGTGTGGTGACTTTTTCATTCATAGGATGGAAAAAAGAACTAATATGGTTGTACAATTTTTATAATAACATCACAATATGTAGAGGATACTGGATTTATTATTTTATAATGGAAACAACAAATAAGGGTGAAGTGGAAGAAGAAATGAACTTGAAATAGGTGGTGAGATATTTACCTCTCTTCGGGTTCTTCCTTTTGATTTGATCAAAAGGGCTCCTTAGGTTGGCTTTCTGAATAAATTAAGGCCTATAGGTTTAATTTAGGACATTTTAGAGGGTATTTGGGCAGGGTTTTCTGATGCAAATGGCTTTGGATGTGTGAATTAGAGATAAGGGGGAGTGCCCATTTATAAGAGGGGTGAGGGGCACCTTAGGAAAAACATAAAATATTATTTTATAATAAATTCATATTCGGTTTATAATGGCTCAAAAGTGACTTATTTCTATTCTAGCGTGGGGATGTGTATAATTAATCTCAACCAATAGGTTTTAGACAAGTTTAGGTTACCATTTTAACCTTATCATTTAGATTTAACTCTAAGTTTAATAGTTTAACTTTTTCTGTGCCTTCTTGTATTCTTACACTATATGGTTAATAAACTTACTATAAACTGACTATAAAACCCTAAATGGTTAATTAATATAATATATATTATTATATAAGTCTTTTGGCCGAACCGTAAATTTTTAGTACCATTATATCAATTAATAATATAATATTTGTTTTAAAAACTCTTTTATGTCAATTTTGACACTATTTGGTATTTTGTTTTCTCTAAATTCATAACAGCATTATTACTTCAAAAACAATTCATCTAACCAAAACTAATATGTTAAATTAACCTATAAAATTATTTTGATTCATAAAAAGTCTCAAATTACATTTATTTGGCTATTTATAATATCAATTATGTTAATATTTCATTAATAAGGCAATCACTGCATCATCATTGTGTCATAAATAAATTAAATTATTTAATGTCTAAAAAATATAAATTAAATACCATTATGAAGGAAATATTTTTATATTTATAATGAATATTTATAGTCGAATTTATCTTATTTATAACCCTAACATAAAAAATTTTTAGTTATTAAACTTTGAGTTTAACTATTTTAACTCTTCTTTAAATAAGATAATAATAAGTGTCCTAATCTAATCCAAGTGGACCCGAGAGGTTCATATTTTATTCCTAATGTTGTTTTTGGTAGAATTATACTTATCTAATATAATTAAGACATGTGTTAGGGTAATAATAATAATATCATTTTTACCCTTAATTACCCTATTTACTTTTAACCGTGGTAAATAAAAGTAAAAAAGTTAATATTCATCAAAAATTATTTTTATCTTATGAAACCACATTTTAATCCTTGATATTAACTGTGACTCTCGGATTTTCAAAATTCAACTCACAGAAGCGGTAAAATTAAGTTTTATATAAATTTGTAAATGCTTCTAGGAGTTTGGTAAAAGACATTAAAAAGTTCAATAAAATTTTTATATATCTAGAATTATTATAAAATGACTCCAATGAATTACATTGAACTTATATAGGTATTATGTATCTAATTTAACCTAAAATAAATTTAAATAAAATAAATGATTATTTAAATAAAAATTCAGTTTTAACTAATAACTCAGTGTTTTCACTATTCATCAAAAATTGAAAGTTTTCAAAAAAATACCAAAAATTCACTCTAGGCTAATTTTGATATTCCGAATCCAAAATTGAAGTCCATTTTGAATGATAAAATTTATAAAATTTCAAAAAGTGGGTATTACTATTCATAAAGGATAGTTTATATAATATTTTAATAACATATCATTGTTTAGTGAAACTCAGTATTGCGTACAACGCAAGCTATCAAGGAAGGTCCCTATTGCTTGTAATGAAAGGAAAGTTAGGGTTGCGTGTAGGGAAAGCTTCCTTTGGTGTTGTGTATAACATACTCAAAATATAGTTCAGTTATACATTGATCAAAATCTATACTTAGTGTTGTGTAAAATGAATGTTATTCGAAAGAACTTGAAATTTTGTGCATCACAAGCCAAGAATAGTGTTGCGTATACTACAAGCTAATACAGTGTTGCATATAGCGCAAGATAATCTTGGTGAAGCACACAAAAAAAAGACATAAAATAAATTAAAAAGAATAATTCCCATAAAATCTTGAGGTGTTACAGACTCATCATTCAAGTAGTGGTTTTCAAGTTCTATTAGAGATGAAAATTTTCATTATACAGGCTCACCTTATATTTTGATATGTTGTATAATCATATTGTATATCAAGTTTTTATTATTCTAATTTTTCGTATCTTTATAATGTATATTCTACTATAATATATTCTATTTTCTTATTCAAAATTTTCTAATTTCATTTATATATATTTTATTCATCCTATAAAAATAATATTTTGTACATCCTATCTAAACATCATATTTTATAAAGCATTATACCCATATCGAGATGGTCTTTCACCCTGGGTAGTTTTGTGAAAAAAATTAAATACATTGGATATTTACTTTAGTTTTCTTCATCCATATTTTTTTCAGTTTTGATATTTATTAATATGTTATATATTCACATTGATGAATATCATAATTTTTTTACCCCAAATAAAACATTAAAAAAATATCACACATCATTACCAATCATTAAAAATATGTCATACATGAATTTAAATTTCAAAGCCACATCCACGAAAGATATTTCATTGATGATTAACAAGGCTAAAAAATAAGTCAAATGATCATATAAGTTTTTGAATATGTATATCAGACAAATTATACACCACAACATTCAACTAGCTTGATATATTTTAGGTTGTCAACATATTATGTTCTATCTATTTCATTTTGTTTACTCTCCATAGTTTGGTTTCCTGATTTCCAATTGAGGTCTTATTATTTATGACCTCTTATGTGTTACAATTAAATGTATTGTATCTATAAAATGTTTCTTTCTATACTAAGAAAAGTAGTCATAAGTGATTTCAATCATGAAACATTCAACATATTAGAAGATTTAAAAAATTTAAATATCTGATTCGGTTTAGTTATGTGAATTAAAAATTATTTACTAATCTATTTCATTACTTTCTTATATTGAATCTCTCTATATGTATTGTTAGTTAAATCTATGTTGTAATTGATTTAATCTCTATCTTTTCCCATGAAACTTCATGTATCGGGGTACTAGTATATATAAATGCTTGTAAATTTCCTTCCACGTGTCACCTCAAAAGAATTCCTCCCGTACATGTATCCCAGTCCTTCAATTCTAATCCCACTCCCCTCTATAATGTTGTCCACAATTTCTTCCCCACACCCTTGAATCTCCTCCCCAAATCTGATCTCCAATTCCACTCCCTAAGGATGACATCCCATGGTATGCCTCTTCTTCATCCTTCTCGCCTTCTTCCCGTGAACCATCCTCCATCCCAGCTTCACATCCACCTATGACTCCAACTCCCACAATTCCATTATTCCTAATATCCTCCAAAAATATTTTCAATTCTCCACAAAATATGCCTCCTCCACTGCCTCAGTCTCTCAATATCCATATCCCATCAATAAAAAAATTGTGTCCCTCACATATTGAAAATAACTAGTCTTTGTCTCCCACTATCTACTTCGCATTTTAATACCCTTATCAATGTCTCTTCACTCCCTCAATCCCCTCCCCCTACTCCTAGATTACCTCATTGGCCCCACTAAATATATTTGTATCCCTTACATTAGGATCACTCCATAAGACTCCATCTCAAATAGATCAGATGTCACCTACCACATTGATTTTAAATCACCAGGTAGATCTGTGAAATATACTCAGATCAGGTATCCTTCTCTTCCATTTATACCATATGAGAACTCATACATTAATGAATCTCTAACTGTTCTTCCCTATCCGATGCATATATTTTTAGAAATAAACCTCAAACTCCATTGGTGATTTTCTATTCTATGTTCAATTCAATAGGAAACCATTTCTCAGAAACCCTAAACTACATTCCTCTCTAAGTGATATTTTCTATGAACCAAACATTATTATATTAAATGTTGCACTCATTATCCATAATGAATGATAGTGGCTTCATATACTTATTCCTAATCTTTAATTCCATTTCTAATGTGTATTTTTTCAGTTTTTTACATTCTATTTTTAGTTTATTATAAATTTTAAAATCATTGATATCCATTAATGCACTGTATTTATTTCATCTCTCATCAACAAAGTATAGATAAATTTATCTATATGTGTCTTAGATCATTCCTTTTATTTTACTATTTAACTCCTTTCAAATGAAGATTTTCAAATAGAACTTACCAAAGTTCTTGAAAAAAAAATTAATTCAAAATGTCGTGGTATTTAAAAATTGACAATTTTTTTCTCGTTTCCTTGCTTTTCCAAAAAAACAGGTTTGTAAAACATGTGTTTTTTTGGTTTTTTGGATGTGATAAAATTAGGCACAATAAATAACATGTGATTATCAAGGAATATATATTTTATATTATTTTATTTTTTTCCCATTTTTCATTCTTCATAGTCATTTTTCACCTATTACACTTGTAATACTTTCTAAATTTTTGAACTAATGCCTTTTCAATTTATAGTGTCTGATGAATCACTTGGGTAGTAATTTTTATTGGAATCTTCCATAGTGATTTTATGCACCTGTTATGCATCTTATACTTTATCATTTTTAAACACATGTTTTTTAAATTTTTGTAGTGTTATGTGCATCATGTGGGTTTGATTGTTTTTTAGAATGAGAATGATGGATGGATGATTTATGCTTACCAGATAATAATAAAATATTTTAATTGAATTTATGATTTTATTTTTTAAATACTTTATGATTTCTTGGAAGGATTTACTAAGTGTATCAATGCAATGTTTTTTGGGTGTTAATTTATATGGACTGAGAATATGTAAAACATGTTTTTTTCTATCTTGTATGAATTGAGAAAATATAGAACAAGTAATAACTAGTGATCATCAAGGTAGAATTTTTTTCCATTATTTATAGTCATTTTTCTCACCTATTAAAATTTATTGAACGTTCCCATTCTAGAAAAAATAAGTTATGAATTCATCACCCAATGTGATACTCAAAATTTTAGATAATCATGTGAGGTTACATTATCTATCATGTTTTCCCCTTCTATATCCACTCCAGTCTCTTTATCTCATCTCAGTTCATTAAAATTGTCCCGTTAACCATATAATTTTTTATCCTTAGTTTCTGATTTCCAATTTCATAAAAGATTCAACTTCTCAATTTGTGAATCTCAAGATTTTCATTGATGATATAATTTGGGCATTTCCATTCTCTTAGGTTGCATTAGTGGTACTAATCTAACAACATTTCAAGGTAAACTTTTATGTTATATCTTTAGATATTTGAAATTTGTAATTCTCTTTTGTTTTATTTCTATAATTATGAATAAAAATATCATATATTTATTAATTCATTCATTTTTTATCATTATAAAATATAATCCAATTCATTGAAAACCATGTTTTTCAACATGTCCAACATATTCTTTTTCATTCTAGAAGATTTTTATTTACAATTTTAGATATTTTATTTATTATTCAATAATAGTGGTATTATTCATTTGGAATAAATATTTTACAATAACTTTTTGATGTATTATAAAATTTTCTTTTATAGTTGTAGATCCCTTAGACGTTTTTTATGAATTCCTCCACCTATAATTTTTTTCCATTCCAATTCAATAACCTAATCGTAAAAGTAAACCATGTTTCCTAATTTATGGAAAAAATTCATATTGTCTGCCTATCTTTGTAATATCATGTGCCTCTTGATATAACCATATTATTCCATATTTACTTTGTGAATATTGTATATGAATTTCATGTGTAACCATATTTTATATCCACCTATCATACTATACAATAATATTCTGTTTTCATAATCTATATGCATTTCTTATAGATTTATTTTAACTCATTAGCCTATCAAATATTCTCAATTCAGATTTTGTATCCATTTACTTTATGCATTTTCTATATTCATTACTTTTATGCATTACCTATATGTATTTTCATATTCTATATGCATTTCATGTATGCAATCATTGTAAGCACTACTTGTATGAATTTTTATATTCTATATGCATTTCTTGTATGTGTATTCTGTATGCACTTTCAATTTAATAAAATTTCAATTTCTATACATATATAATGCACTTTCAGTTTATTAAAAATCCAATGTATTCTTGATTTTTTTAATCTATATAATAAAATTGTATAACCTTTATTCACTATACTATGTTTCTACTATTATCTTATTATATTTCCCACTATACCAATTCCATTTTTATATAACAAGTCTATTATCTAATTAAAGATATAACAAATATTCCTTGACAACAATGCTCACTTTTATAAATTTTATCTAATAAATTTATTAATATTTATTTCAAAAAATTTGTTCAGGGATTCCACTACTCATATATTGTCTGTATTATATTAGAGACATACCATATATCCTAAAAAATTAGAGTCATTCATCTTACCATTTATAGAGTTCAGACATTTGTTTAAAAAATATCATCATTGAAAAAATATATTTTATTTTAATTTCACTCCCCAATAATATTTTTATTTCAGTTCAATGGAATCTATTACATATGCTCTGAACTCTTTTATTATCCAAAAATACATTAACTTTTTTCAACGATCACTTTACACTCTCATCCTAATACCATCACAAAGATGTCACAAATTTTTACCAATGAAACTACCCACTATAAGGAAACTAGGTTTCATCAAAAGTTAACTATGAAAAAAAATAAACTCCCTTGTAGGTTCGGGATGGATGAATATCTTATTTTGGTAATTTTTTTCAAAATTTAATTGAATTAAATTTTACAATTTTATTTTACTTAAATTCTAATTTAAATTCCCTCAGGGGTTATAGGATCAACAGTTGGGTGTAGTTTATTAAATTATATTAACCAAGTATCTAATGTTGGTGACATAAATGAATTTTTTTAATGAAAATAACATACCAATTACATAATGAATTCCATTATAAAAATTGACAGTTGATTGTTTTATTGACTAAGTTGATAATAAAAATTCACTTTCTATGGTTTACTTTAACTCCTGTTGTCACTTTTTTATTTGATAAATTGAAATCCAATTTTATTGTTTTATTACAATCTATTGATAATTGGTTTTTTGTTTTTATATGAAATCCTCTAAAAAGTCAAATTGAAGGACATTGTACTACCTAACCTAATCAAATAGTAATAATACTGATGATAAATAGAAAATATTACGATAATCTCTAATTCAATGGTATTGTTTTTATATGGAATTTCACTATCTTCTTTTGGAATTATGTTATTCCATTTGTTGTATGTTTTCTTAATATCCATTTTATTTGATATATATGTTTTCTTTCATTTTTTTTCCTATGTTTTTTAGTTACTAAAATGAAATGACATCATGTTTTGGAAATGTTTATTTCACTCTACAATTTCAATTCAATTTTTTCATGACATTTATTCTATCATTAATCATAGTCAGTATTTTTCTTTCATGAAACTATATTGATTAAACAAGTTGTTCAGTAATTATAAAAATCATTTTAAAATACGTTCTCATTTATAAAATGAAATAAATATATAATTTAATATTTTTTAGAAATTCCCCATTCCATACAAAATAAGGTGCACGTTTTCATTATAAATTTTACTAGTTCTATGATTTATATCTTTATTTGAAGTCTCAAATATGAACAATGCATTCGAAATTTTCAAAATCTGGATTTCTATATAAATATAGATTTAATCGTAGTATATGAGCCTAAAAAAATATGTATTTTTCATTACATATACTATAAAAATATAGATTTTCTATAAACCTGAATTGATTATAACCAAAAATCTATAACTAAATGTACCTTTTAAGATTTACAATAGTATATCTATAATAAATCTATAATCTAAAAAATTTATTAAATATGTAGTTTAAAAAATCTTTAACATAGAATATTTTTCATTTTATAGATTTAAAATAATAAATATATATTTTTAAAATAATTTATGTATTTAAAAGAGTAATTTTTTATTTTTTATTTTGATTAAATAAATATATTATAGTATTCCATAGTTTATAGTAATCCATAAACAGATTAAATCAGTATTTTTCAGTTGGATGGTCATAAATTTTCAATGGTTACAACCAATTTTTTTGACCTCATATTTAATTATTATGAATTTTCAATTACATATATTAATTTCCATTAAATCATAATTGTTGGACAATATGATATTGTTAGCCACACTCTCTGATATTAATTATTTTAGTAATCACAAATCATATTAATTCTTATTAATCATATATAGTAATTTTATTTAAGTTTCAATATGTGTAATCATGATTATCTATGAGCACATATATGTTTAACACATTCTGATAATGTTTATGTTGTAAGAAAATCCAAGCAGAAATATTTCATAAGTATGAGAAACTGAAACTGACATAAAATTGACTCAAAGATGCTGACAGCATAAAGGACATACCGATGCAAGGACTAACCAACGCAAGGACCTACTAATGTAAGGACATACTGAAGCGAGGAATTACTGATGTAAGGAAATTCCGATGCATGGTGATACCAATGAAAGGACTGATTGATAGTGAAGTTGACATATTGACAGACCAAATGAATTACCGATAGTTAGAATGAGTTACGATATAATGAGTCACCAGTGCATTGAAAGACTGATAGAATGAAACATCAATGGAATGAGTCCCTGATAGAAGGAGATACCAATAGAGGACTCAATGATAGACTATTTAAATTTCATTTTATTTAATATTATTTATAACAGTCATATTTTGAGTGTTTTAATGCAACTGATTAATTTAATACTTTTGCAAACATCTTTAGTGAGGATGTCATAAGTATGAGGTACAACATCTAACTCAAAACATTAAAATTGTTGGGATGAAAGAATATAAAAGGAAAAGTATTAGAGATGAAAAATATACACAAATTAGTGCATGAAATAGATATACAAAGATCTACATAGACATAGTAGAAGACCCATAAGAGCAATATATAGAATTAAGGAACAGATGAGGAACTCTTCATTCCAGCTTGTTGAGATCCAGAGAATCATTTCCCATCAAAGTTCCACCATCTCTACAGCATTCAACTAAACCTAAGTTGAAGAACATATCATCTTCCTAGAATAAAGAACACAATGCTCCATGATACTCTGTTTTAGTGTCTGCTTCCAGAAGAGTATTCCAGCTTCAACTCTGATACAACAAAGAGTCCATAGTTGAACTGTATAACACACAAAGATTTCTAAACCCTATACAATACTTATTTCTTTATTATGTCTTATTTTATTACATCTTCAAGAACTGTATGCATATTTGTAAAACACACATTTTTTCCTGTACTAAAATGGAGGATACTAGATATCCTCACACCACTGCCTTTTTACACCTTATTTCAACCACATATAACTCTATAAGGGGTATTGTGTGACCAGGATTATTATATTTCCTATGTAGAACTATGGTAGTGGTCAAGTGACCTAGACAGTCTTGTGTACTACAGTATAAACCCTGATCCAGAGTGTGGATAAAATCTTAATATATATTTTTTCATGGTGGGAGGTGATCACCAAGTGGAGGGGACTGTGTCTTGGCTTGAGAATGAACCTCCTGTTTTATATCCGCTATGTTTTCAAAAAAAAATCTCTATTTTTACGTGTAATTTAGAAAACATAATTTCACGTTGATAGTTAGTCTAAGATAGTATTTATAACTGTTTAGATTATTATATTAGTTTCAAAAGTTGTGTCAATGTCTTATATTGTTACAACTGAGAAATAATCAATCTTTTGAGAAATTAGTTAAACAATCATACTCTTATAAATTCACTACTTTGATTAACTATCCTGTTAAGTTTTAAATTGGTGGAATCTTTTTAATAAAATTTTTAAAAGGAATTTTTATAGGAACTCAGTTCACCCCCCCCCCCCCCCCGCCCTCTTGGGTTTCCCACTCCAACTAACCTTTGGTATCTGTGGAACTTTTTCTAAAACTCTCAAAGACTTTTCTAATATTTTCAAATACGATTCAGTTGTGTTTTAAATATCTCAAAATTTATATTAGCTCTAAATTTTTAGATGTTTAAAAATCTTTTATTTGTTATGGATAATGGATTGGAAGGTGCTGCTATAAACAGACCTCCCTCATTTAATGGAACAAACTATTCCCATTGGAAGCTTAAGATGAAAATGCATTTAGAAAGTATGGACTCTTATAATTGGATAGCTATGAAATATAAATATTAAATACAAAAGGATTCTAGGAATACCTAGAGTGATTCCACAAACACTACTTATAATAACATTTTTCAAAGCTATGAGTGATTTGTTTTGTGCACTAGGAGATGAAGAATTTAATAGAATATCTACCTGTACATCTGCCTTTGAAATTTGGGACACTTTAGCTATTTCACATGAAGGAACTTATAATGTTGAAGAAATTATACTTAACACCTATACTATTATGTATGATAATTTTAAGATGAAATATGATTAGCCTATTTCTAACATGTATCTTGAGTTTAATGAAATTTTCAATGCCATGATCTCTCTTGGAAGAGCTATTAAATCCAGGGAGAAAATCATGTGAATAATTAGATAATTAGCAGATAGATGGAGAGGGACTTCTATATAAATAAGATAATATTGGGTCTCAACATTTTTCCAGTAAAATAGTGGATAGGAATGTTGATGATGTATGATGAAGAACTAAAACTAAACAAAGAAGAGGATTATGAACCCAAAATAAAATCTATTTCTTTCAATTCTACTACATCCAAGAAGATGGAAAAATCTCAAGATAAAACTGAAATTTTAATTGATGAACATTATTCAATGGATAGTGATGTTGAGAAGGCTAAAATAGCTAGAATGATTATGAAATTTTAGGGAAAGAATGTTTTTTTTAGAAACACAAAATACAAAGGTAAGTAGGATCATAAGGTCCATTGGAAAAGAAGTGACACTTTAAAAGATATAATCTGTTATGAGTGAAAAAGAAAGGGAAATTTAAAGGCTACTATCCCAAGATATAGTATAAGAAAAAGTATGATGATAAGGACATAAATTATAAAATTTTAATGAAGGCAACATGGAGTGATTTTGAGGATAGCTCAAGTGACTCAGAATCCTATCACGGTGAAAATACTAATAAGTAAAATATGTGTTTTATGAAAAAAAAACATTTGAGGTAACACTAAACACTTTTGAACAAAATTATTACTATTATTGAGATGAGAGTGATTATGAAAATATTACCAATATATTATATGTTCGAATATTTCTAAATTCTAGAGGACACTTGTAATGAACTAAAAGATAAATAATAATATTTTAAGAAATATCATTCTTCGACTAATACTATTAAATCTAAACTTCTTATTGAAACAAAAAGAAAAATGTTCAACTACTTAAAGAAAATAATGAACTTAAATTTTCAAATAAGAAATTGAAAAAGGATTTATTAACATTTACCAGTGGAAAATAAATCTTAGATCAAATTATTAGTAAATAAGTAACTCCTAAATATACTACTGGAATAGGATACCCACTAAGAAAGAATAATATAGGTAAAGAACATTTTGTATCTAAATATTGAAAATCTAGTTTTACACCTAATTTTGGAAAAATTTATGAAAGATCTAGCTAAGAAAAATATTCTACTATTTCAATATTTTTTGGACCAAATAAAGCTTATTTTTAAAATATTTTACAAGCTTCCAATAAGAAACCCATGAAGAAAATGAGGGTTCCCAAAGATAATTTTACTAATTTTATTGGACCCCAACAAATATGGGTACCAAAATCTTTTCTTGTCTAATCATTATTTGTAGTAAATCTATTTGAAGAGATCTTGTAGAAGCTTATGGTATTTTGATAGTGGATTTTCAAGACATGAGATAGAAGATTATTCATGCTTCAAGAACATGATAATGATCGATGGTGGGCATGTCAGCTTTAGTGACAATGAAAAATGAAAATTCATTGGCCTTGTACTGTTTGGTAACTCTAACCCAGTTTTAATTTCCCAAGTACTTTTTTTGGATTAAAATACAACCTACTTAGTATCTCTAAGCTACGTGATGATGGTTTTAATGATAAATTTGAAAATTATGCTTCCAATATTTTTAATTATAAAAATCTGTTAGTATTTTCTGCTATAAGAAAATAAAATGATTATGTTGTTAACTTGGATTCTTTGATTTCTCAAAATATTTCATGTTTGAATGCTTTTCATAAAGAATCATGGCCTTGGCATAGGATATTAGGACACTGAAATATAAACTCACTTAGAAATCATACTATAAAAGGTTTAGTCAAGGATTTACCTAAACATGAGTTTCCAAATGACAAAGTTTGTGATTCTTTTCAAAAGGAAAAACATCATAAAATTTATTTTGACCCAAAGAAATAAGTTTCAACTTCTTTACCTCTTGAGTTTATTCACATGGACTTTTTTGGACCATCTAATGTTTCTTGTCTAAGTGGAAAGCACTATGTATACATTCTTGTAGATGACTAATATAGATATACTTGGTCCTTCCTCTTAGTTTAACAAAGTGAATATTTCTCTCATTTCATCAATTATACTGGTACTATAGAAAAACATAGTGTTCTTAGAATTAAAACACTAAAAAGTGACCATGGCCATGATTTTGAAAATCAATAGTTTGAATCTTTTTTCTCAAAAAAATGGCTATAGTCATAACTTTTCTTCTACTAGGAAACCCCCAAAAAAATTGAGTTGTATAAAGAAGAAATATAAATATGCATGAAATTTATAAAACTATTCTTAGTGAGTATGACATAACTATATACATTTAGGAAGAAGCTATCAATATAGCATGATGTATAATCAATAGTGTCTTGATCAGAACTATTCTTAAGAGAACTCTTTATGAGTTGTGGAACTATAAAAAACCCAAGGTTAACTAATTCAAATATTTTGGTTGAAAAGTCTATATTCTTAACACTAAGGATAATCTGGAAAAAATTTCCTCCAATAGTGATGGGGGAAATTTCCCAAGTTATTCAACTTATGGTAAATCCAATAGAGTTTTCAATATGAAAACAAATGTGTGGAAGAATTTTTACATGTCATGTTTGATGAGATAGATCCACATGAGTCAAATACCTATCTAAATAATCATGAGAATGATTTATCAAATCTGGACATCAATACTAAATCTTTTGAACATCCTATTAAAGAATCTACTAAAACATCCATTTTTTAAAATTCTCCAGATTCTAGTCATGATTTACCAAACCCCATTGAAGAAGATGAAATCTCTTGACCTTGTTTTTCTAGACCTCTTAGAACTATCAAGAACTATCCTTTGGATGCTATAGTTGTAGATTTAGCCAAATGAACTCAGACTAAAGATTCTCTTAGAAATCAGGTTGAACATGAAGCTTTCTTGTCACAACATGAACCTAAGAACATCAATGATGCGATCAATGATGAATTTTGGGTGGTGGATATGCATGAAGAGTTATATTAGTTATAAAGAAACAATTTTTATAAACATATAGATAAACCCAAAGATACCTTGACTATAATCATGAAATTCGTGTATGGGAATAAAGTATATGAAGGTGGTAATATAGTTAGAAACTAATGTACATTGGTTGCACAAGGTTATAGTAAATAAGAAGGGATTGACTATGAGGAAGCCTTTTCACCAGTAGCTAGACATGAGGCCATAGAAATCCTACTTTCCTATGCAGCACATCTATATTTCAAAATTTATCAAATGGATTTGAAGAGTACATTCATAAATGGGTATTTAGTTGAGGATTTTTTTGTTGAACAACACCATGGTTTTACAAACCCACATTTTCCAATTCATGTTTCTATATTAACTAAAGCTTTATATGGTTTAAATCATGATCCAAAATCTTAGTATGATAGGCTCAACACTTTTCTTATTTCATAAGGTTTTAATAAAGGTATTACTGATCCTAGCCTTTTTATAAAACGAATTTCAAAATATGTTCTAATAGTACAAATTTATATTGATGATATTACTTTTGGATCTTCTAAAAATTCATTTTGTGTTGACTTTTCAAAGATTGTTCAAATTTAATTTGAAATGATTTGGATGGGGGAACTCAAATTCTTTCTTGGATATAAAATATTTTAAAATAAAGAAGGTATTGTTTTTAATTAATGTAAATATATTAAAGATATTTTAAAATGTTTTTCCAATGAGCACCACTTGTTTGTTGGACCATAATGAAGATGAAAAATCTATTGATCATACTACTTACAGAGGAATGATTGAGTATTTACTCAACTTAACTACTAGTGGACTAGATATTATGTTTAGTGTGCGCATGTGTGCAAGTATTTAAGAAAACACAAAAAAACTCCTTTAAATTATATCAAAAGGATTTTGAAATACCTTAAACATACAACCAATTTAAGAATATTCTATACTAGAGGAAATCCTTTTTATTTTGTGAGTTATTCAGATGCTGACTTTGGTGGTGGTAAGTAAGATAGAAAAAGAACCTCTGGAACATGTCACTTTTTGGGAAAGTCTCTAGTTTCATGGTGTAGTAAGAAATGATATTTTGTTTCAATATCTACTACTAAATCTGAATACATAACTTCTAGTAGTTGTTGTGCACAAATTATGTGGTTAAAACATACATTACTAAACTATGGATATCAATTCAGAAATTTCCATATAAACTGTGATAACACAAGTGTTATTAACCTCTCAAAGAATCCTATTTCACATTCTAGGATAAAACACATTATTGTAAGACATCGTTTTCTGAGAGACCATTATCAAAAAGGTTATATAACTTTAGAATTCATTTTCAATGAACATCATCTTCTTGACTTTTCACTAATCCAATGAACACTCTTTTCACTAATCCAATGAACACTAAAAAATTAACTACATCATATATGAGTTGGGAATGATCAATATATAGGACCTAATGTTGTTATTTCTTGATAATTTAAGTGATGTTGTCATACTGACACTGACAGTATGAAGCTGACAATGTCATACGGATACTGATGACTTTGTCATGCTGACACTGATGCTATGTCATGCCAACACTATTAGTGTTATGAAATATCTATCATGACATTATTGATGACTCACTGTTTTTATCTATTTTATGTTTTACCAAAACGATGTTTTTTCAGTAATTTTGTTGAACCCGATTAACGATTACACGATTTTGTGATTTCAAAATCCCTAAATGATATAAATTCTAGTTGATCCACTCTACTTATTAGCCCTTACACTTACTCATATGTTTCAATCTATACCTACTAACCTTAAACCTTTCGAACTTCAGACCGGACTATTGGAATGGTGTGTGTGAAGTGAGATCTTGAAGGTTGTTTAGGTGATGAGTCTAATACTATAAGGCCCCAGCCTTAAACCTTACTTAATATTGAATTAAAAGAATAATTCACGTTGAGGATCTTTTCAGGTTTAGAGTTTTAGAGAATTAGAACATAACTATTACATCTCAAAAGATTACAAAGTAGACACTTCTACTAAGTTTCCATAATAAAAAAAACTCTTAAAAAGAAACATGTCTAGTTCCATGTTTTATAAAGCGTGACATTCCCTTGATCCCATCCTTGACCTTATTCCACTTTAAGTCCTGTGAAAAACATTTTGAAAAACTTGGGGTGAGCATAAAAATCTCGGTAAGGGATACAGAAAGAATGAAAACTGTTAGTTTTTCAAAACCAAGTAAACCATGTATACTCTATCAAAGTAATACCTTCACCTTCATGAAGTTGTAAAAAAACTCTTCACTGAATAAAGTATCATTACTTACCTTTTTGTAACCAAATGATTACCATAAAATCCATAAAAAGAACACATAACATATATAAAGGTAACTTGGTACATAAACATACTTAAGTGGAATAACCATACGGTCGACTTCCACACATATCACTTAATGGAATAGCCATACGGCCAATTTCCATACATACTTAAATGGAAGAGCCAGACGGCCGACTTCCATACCCAATGCATTGGAGGTTATAACGTAACCACCCGTCCTGGTATTCACGGCACCACCCGTCATATGGTTTATAACGTAACCACCCGTTAAAATGTCCAAGTACCAATATAAAATCATAAAACATAAAACCAATATAAAGGAATGATAACATTTCACATCACAATATATCATAATAGAATCCTTTATCAAAACCATTTTCAATACCAAAATACATAAAAGAGTATATGGTATTTATTTTATTTTAAAAACATTACGACTTGTTGAGGAAGCCAAAGACCAAATAATACTCGCGGTGGCGGAAAAGGTCGTTGTCACCGCGTACGTTAAAAAACATTCCTTTTTGTCGTTTAGTAAAATGCTTCGTAGAAAAATATTCCTTTTGTATAAAAGTAAAATTCAAAGGGGTTTATACACCGTATAAAAGAACGTTTTGTATAAAATAAAATATGCCTCAATGAAAGGAGATTGAGACGAAGTCCCATACCTCGGGTCCGACTTGACTCGATCGTTCTTTAACGTCCTGAATAATAAACTTGAGTTAATTTATACTTGATTAAGAACATTTTTAAAGTTAATTATTCCTTTTATATCACTTATTTCCATGTTATAAACATTATGTAACCATTTAAGTTAATAATGTTTGTTTTCTCAATATTTGGTTCTTAAGGCGAAAGTGGACTTCTTACAATTTACATGTTGTTCGTGTGGTCAAAGGTTCTTTATATCCAGAATGACATTCCTGATTTGGATATCATATATATAATATATATCCAGCATATACATGTATTTATAATATCACATAATCATTTAGAGGTAAGAAATGAAATGCACCGTTCATGGAGACGGTAAGCCGTACGTACGCATGAACGCTACTTTCATTTCTTTGTCATATTAATGGAATTAAAACTAAATGAGAGGTATGTATATTTTAATTCCAGAATTATATTCATCATTTAGATATATCATTAATTACATATATCCATTATATACATGTACTTTTAATAGTATATTACATTTGGGGATAAGAAATGAAATGCATCGTTCATGGAGACGGTAAGTCGTACGTACGCATGAACGCTACTTTCATTTCTATCTCATACTTTAATGGAAATAAATAATAATTATATAGAGGTATATTATAATTCCAGTATAACATCATATATAATAACTTTAAATCCATCCTTTACACGTCCCACATATGGAATTAACGAATCACATCACTTGAGGGGGCGGTAGTCCGCACTTCCTTAAATGAAGATATCGTGTTTACCCATAATGGAAACCATAAAGTTATGCCCAAAATGAAAAATACAGAAGATTAAAGAAACAATAAACATATTATATATCATATATAAAAATAGTGACATCATAATTTCCACCTTTGAAGGTGTTAAATGAGTATTGAACAATCATCGTTTCGGGAGGCAGAATTTCGCCATCCACGGAAACTGTATGTTCTTTAACCATTTGATGTAGTTGTGTGAGAGTGTAGCTCGAATAAATCTTATAACAACATCCTAGTATATTTAAGATACTGGTGTTGTTACAAAAGAAGTAAATAAAAAGAGTTTAGAGGGTTGGAGAAGCAAAATAAAACAAATGAATAAGAGAGAATGAATTACCTTTAAAAGTGTAACTCCTTTTGATTTGAGCCTAAAGGCTTCCTTTGAAAGGATTCTGCCCAAAGGGAATCCTCTATGATGAGGAGAGGGATGTGGAGAGAGTAAATGGGCAGGGGTTGGCCGAGCCAAAGGCTTTAGGAGTGTGTGAAATGAGGTAGAGGTGGGGGCCTTTTATAAGAGGAGAGGAGGGGCACTTTTGGAAATTAAAGAAATATTACTTTATTTGAAAATGTATTTCGGTTTTAAAAGGTCCCACATTGATATAATTCGTGGATAAGGTGATAAGGGTTCTAAATCCACTCATCCAATTGGTTTTGGACATGTGTAGTTCATAGATTTTACATTATCTTTCCATTTTATTTAAATCGTCAAATAGTGATGTCATCGCTGCATCATTATTATGTCATAAATAATTTAATTTATTTAATGTCTAAAAATTATAAAAAAAATACTATTATGTAGGAAATCTTTTTATATTTCCAATGACTATTTATAATCAAAAATCTGACTTGTATAACCCCATTTAAAAATTGTTTTAGTAAAACATATCATGTTTGTGTCATTTTTACTTTTACATTAAATAAAAAGTTATTTATGTCATTTCCCAACCAAAGTGTCTCCATAGGGTCCCCAAGTTGACCCATGGCTTTTCTTGGTCGGCCATGACACATCCAATGAGGGTATTACATGTCTCAAGCTCATCTTATTTTATTAAAAGATTATTTTTACCTTAAACTACACTAATTACCACTAATCGCGATTAAGAACTTAATAAGTTACTATTCACCAAAATATTATTATAATCTCATTGAACCACATTTTACTTCTTAATGACAACCATGTATGTCGGATTTTTGAAATTCAAAACACAATGATGGCAAAATTTCATTTAAACGAAAAATCAGTCTTTATAAGTACCACTTAGTGGTTTCACTATTCATCAAAAATTGAAGTTTTTCAGAAAATTACCAAAAATTCACCCTAAGCTATATTTGATATTACGAATTCAAAAATGAAGTCTATTTTACAAAATTCAAAACATATAAGTCACATTAATTAATTTAATAATTAATTCCCGCTGTCATAGCAAATAGCGTGTTTTTATGAAACAATAAGTATCAAAAGATTGACACTAGTTTAAGTCCGATTTCAAAGTGAAATTAATTCCAACGACCACTATTGGATTTAATGGTAAAAATATTTTCTAATTTCACTTTAAAACCAATTCAAAAGATAATCTAATCATATAAATAAATTAGATTAAAAAGAGGTTTTGAATTAAAATACAACATTTTACACTATTCATTAAAAAAATGAACTTTATCCGAAAGGTACCAAAAATTTACACAAAGTAAATTTTGATGTCCCGATTCTAAAGAAGAGTTATATTTGCTCCAATAGAATTTATAAGATCAATCAAAACTATATTTAATGACGGTTCTCCGTCAAAAGGTGATAAGTGGACCTTTCGTGAAAATTAGGGTAAAAATTGAACTCTTTCCGTATTTTAAGCCTTTATCTTTTATTGGGTACATGTAAAAACATTTAAAAACATATATAATCATATTTTAGTTATTTATATCCATTCCTACCAGTAAAACGGCTACTCTTTAACTAACATTTAAAATAATATTATTTTATTACTTGTGTGCAACGTAAGTTTTCAAAGAAACTCATCGTTGCGTACCGAGTACGCTATCGAACGTAGAAACCCCTTTTAATTAAAATTAATATTTAATTCATAAATATTAATAAATATGAAAATTATTTATTCTTTAATTACCTGGGATGTTACAAATACAGCTAAGAAACAGAATGGGGAATCGAGAAAATCATCTATTCCTACGAATCCTGCTCTAAAAAATTGTGTAGTGACTCCAAAACATGGTGGTTCTTGTTGAGTGGATGTTGGAAAGAAATTCATTTCTTCTTAGTGTGTTATTGGATCAGGGATGGCTTAATTTGTTCTTAGATAATGGAAGACCTTTCTACCAGAAGTTAGTTCAGCAGTTTAATATGAATGTGGAGTATCTGATAGAAGGTAGTGATGTTTTCTATATTAAGTCCATATTGGAAGGAAATAGGATCGCTTTTTCATCTAGACAATGGTCTAAATGTGTTAAAGTACTCCATGAGAGTTTTTTTATGATTTCCAGTGAAGTTCTCCGATTGAGAGTAACTGTTTCTGATTTGAGACAGCTCTGAAGGAGCCTACTAATAGTGACAATAATTGGAGACCCATTCCTACAGAGTTATATAGGTAGTTTATAATTTTCTTCAAGTTTATACTGCATCATATCCATCCAATGAAATGGGAATTTTCATCTCTAAAGTATCAATATTTCTATTTGATTTATCTACTGAGAAATGATATTAAGGTAAATCTATGTAGATATCTTTCTGTACACATAACTAAAATGATCAAGCCCTCTGGAAAAACCAATTCCTTGTTTTATCAAATTTTAATCTCATCCATGTTGAAAGAAAAAGGTTGCGTTAGTGAAGGAGATGAAGTTGTTTTTGAGTGTAGTTGGATCTTCCTATGAAAAGAGATTTGTAAAAGGATGAAGATCAATTGGAACCAATAGAAGAAAGAATGGTTTGGGAATGAATATAAGATTTATGATAAGTTCCATCTAGTTAACAATTCAACTAGTCCAATGAATATGGATGATCCTGTTTTGGTACCAGATGAGGAAGTTGTATACTCTTCAGATGAGAAAGAAGAGCCCGCCACACCAGTAAGAGATAAATGGTCACCTATTGCTGATAAGAGTGATCCTGACACCATAGGAGCAACCAATGTTTCTTCTTTTCGACCTCCAAGTCTATCACATACATTAACCTCTAATGATACCACACATGAATACAATGAATATTAGAAGATAGATGTATCAAGCAGTTTGGAATATGTAAGTATATCTAGTGGATCTAAAGAAGAAGAAGAAGGAATTGAAGAAGATGAAAATTCCAGTGGTAGTGGTGGTGTAGAGGAAGAAGGTGAAGAAAATGTTTATAGAAATGAAGGTGAAGAGAATTGATCTAGATATGATGATGATTATGAAGGTATTGGTGAAGGAAATGAAAATGACAGTGAACATCATGGGGATGATCAAGGTGGAGATGTAGAGATAGTTGATGCTTTGGTTAAGATAGTCGGTATTGAAGAAAGAAAAAAATTTGAAGTTCATGATGAAGTGGAAGTTCAAGTAATCTATACACCTTAGTTATTATATGAAATAAGGATACCTCATGTGGAAGGTGAATGACCAGTTAGGAGAGAACAGATTGAGGGGGAGCCTCATGAATGGAGAGATCAAGCTGAGGAGTAGAATCAAGGTGGAAGAGTGAGACTTGACACTCTCACTCCTCTAGATGATGATGTTATGTATGAATGATAAAGAAATTCTGGTTATGTAGCACATGGAATAGACTATTAAGACTCATATTATGAGTTATTTATTCATTTTTTCGAAGACTTGGTGGCTGAAACCCTTTCTAGTGACTCTATCACTAAATTATACATTGGATGATTTAAGGATGACATCTATTCTATAGTGAGTGTATCAGTTTAATCTCAAATGGTCCATGAGATTAAAAAATATATAATGAAAAACACTTAGTTGAGTATTGAATTACACTCTCATTGATCTTCCATAAAAGAGTTGAAGTCGTATGGGCAAGTTACACATGTTTTAGTTTAAGAAGTTGGTGTGAGTGAGCTTGATGCATTCAGAATTTCAGAAAAGGTTATCACTAAAATTCAACCCAACTTAATCACAGCAACTAAAACAATTGTTTCTAACACCACCAATCTAATAAAATAAATGATTGGGCTTGTATATGCTATAAATAATTTGTCCTAATATTATAAAGGTTGTTTGGAAACTATTATTAATTATTTGAAGATGCATACCTCTGGTGCTGATATTCCTTCTTCCTCTGGTCATTCATCTATGTCCTTAGACATTGAGGAAATTTTAAATGTTGTTAAGGAATAGATTCAAGCTTTATTTGATGCTTCTAGTTTGTCCAACCTTTCAAAAATTGATAATAATAGTGACAATGTTTATGATATGGTTGCTTCCAACAATTTTTCTAGGGCGTGCATCTACCTCTTTTGGGGGACGTTCTACTATCTCCCCGCATTCCCACTTTCCAAAGTCAGGCGACATCAATCTCTTATTCAGGTAAGTTTACCTCTTGATCAAAACAGGATGATGGGATGTCTATTCCTCTTTCCATGGATTCCTCCTTAGAGCTTGTTTCATAGTTTGGGTCTCCCTTATATACATAAGAAGTTGTTTGCGAAACTATTCCCAGTTACATGTCATCATGGGTTCCACTTAATTAAAGTGCTTCTGTCAAGAAATTCCAAGGGGTCAAGTCAGGGCAGCAACCTTCGGCCGGGTGAGTAGTCACATTGGACAACGGTGGCATGTATAGATGCTGGAACACTAAAGCGTCTGGGTTTCTTCCCCTTATGATAGGACTTCTCGAGGGAGTGGAATCCCGAGGCATCCCACATTTAATGTTGGGAATTATATGTTGCAGGCATGTCTCTGAGGTTTTCCTTAGCTACCCATGTTTAACATAGGGTATGCTGTGAGTTTAACATCCTGAAGAGATGGATTAGACTGATCAGAACAATGAAGAGAGTGGATCAGGTGGGTGTAACCCCAAGATTGAACACTGATGTTGGGGCTAACGTGTGGTTAATTACCCGATTGTTTTTAGGAGCATCGAGAGGGTGGGAGAAATGATCTCACCGGGATGTGGCGGCCTGGGTAAGAATCAGGATTGATGATGGACAGTTGAATTAAGTAGAGGGGGGATGAGATGGAACCGTCATGAAGGTGACAATAGTGTTGGGATCAAACCTCAAATAGGCTTCCTACCGTAACCATGTGGATGGGAATCATAGTCCACGTAGTTCAGGATGGGGTATATAATTGAGGTGTGCAGGAAGGATAGTGACCCAACAACATACTGGGGCTTATGTGTGGTTAGCAGCTCGGGTTGGTCTAACACTCGAGGGTAAGTCCAGAGAACTGGGTCTTAATAGGGGGAACACCAAAGTTTACCATAGTTTGGGGTTGAACCTTAGGGACGCATCCTATGCACCATGTCTATAAGACAAGGATCAAACCCATGTAGTTCATCTTATTACATCCTACCGTCATGTGGGACTGACAACGGCTTACTGCTGAATGGGATACAATGGCTTAATGCTGATTGGGATACACCAACTTACCACTGATTGAGATACAATGGATTACCGCTAATTGGTATAAAACTTCTTACCCCTGATTCGGATTGAACCTCGTTAATTTTTCCTATGTACCTTGCCTTAGATACAAGGATCAAAGCCCACGTAGTTCAAATGAGTACAGTTTAACGACTTGAGGGACGAAAAGGGCGAATACAGTTTAACATCATGCTGGATGAGGATGGACCGATGTGAAGTGGTCGAGATCGATGGGTATTGGCCTTGAACCTCAAAAAGGCGTTCTACATACTTTTCCTTGGAAAGGATCAAAGTCCATGTAGTTTGAATGTGATTAGTGAACCGACATGAAGGGGTTGGGAATAGTAGGTGTTGGGCTTGAACCTCATGGAGGCTTCCTAAGTACCTTTCCTTTGAAAAGATCAAATTTCACATAGTTTGGAAATGTGAAATGTAGTTTAATGTCATGCAGGACATATGTGAACTAATGTGAAGTGGTCTGTGTCAAGTAGGCATTGGGATTTGACTTCATGGAGGCTTCTTATGTACCATGCCTTGGCAACGATCAAAGTCCACATAGTTCGGAAGTGTTTGGTGAATCGACATGAAGCGGCCAGGACCAGTAGGTGTTGGGCTTGAACCTCAAGGAGGATTCCTACGTACCTTTCCTTGGTAAGGATCAAATTCCACATAGTTCGGGGAGTGTTTGGTGTTATTATTGAACCTCATGGAGGCGTCCTACGTACCTTGCCTTGGCAAAGATCAAATTCCACGTAGTTTGGATGGGTTTGAGGCTTATGTGATAGGATGGCCCAGAGAGGATGTCATGGTCAGTGCTTACTCTAAGCCCACATGAGTCATGCTCGTTGTGAGAAACCAGCGGTAGCAAAGACCTGATGATCAAATTGTGAAAGGTGTGTCCGTGGGAAGTGGAATGGGACTTAGATGTGGTTAGCGGCCTAAGGAGATGGAGATTGGGTCTTACTCAAGGATGGAGGCATGGGTGGAGATAAAGCACAACCGGAGAGGTATGGGATAACAGAGGTCTCGATGCCCATATCTCCTCTAGTATTTGGCACCGAAGAATAGAGGAGGATCATGAATTCTACCTCCTACAAGAAAGGCTTAGGGCTTACACCAAGGTGGCTTCCCTTCCCTACGGACAGACCACGCACTATCAGAGAGGATCTCATTCCATTTGGGGAAAATCTCACTCTCATGGAGATGAGAGGTCATAGAGAATGTCAGAGATGGGGCACCCCACATAAGATGCATGGGGAGAGGCCACAGTTTAACGTCATGTATTGGGGATGAAGGTTCTGGGCAGTTTAACGTCCTGCATCTCAGACGAGGTAGGTTCACTCCACAGCCCTAGGACTTACATAACTGGAACGATTTAACCCTTGGTGAAGGGAAGGCACTAGAAATTCTATGGTGAGGGGGTGTTGTGGAGTTATCCATTGAGGGGAACACATTAGTGTGGCTATGAGGAGAATCAATAGCCGTTAGTGTGCCTATGATGAAAAGAATGATGTTAATAAATGCAATGTGAAACACCACCCAAGGGACTTTGAAATCCCATCTTACAAACCTGGAGGTCGTATGAGATAATGGTTCACAACAAAAATGTGTCATCCCTAAGAGGGGTTCATACATGGTTCCCTAAGTTAAAGACGACACATGGAGTGCACAAGGAGGGACGTACACAAGATGGGGTGGTTACGCGCAAACCAGATGGATGCGTGCAAAATCATCCTGATCCAAACGTGATTCTCACACAAGTGGGATCTTTTGTGCAAAAAGGACATAGGTTAAAAGGAAATAGATGAGGATAATTCCCAAGAGGGCCCACCCAAATTAGGACCCTTGGGGGACCTATCTCTCATGATCCAATACCTTGATTCCATAATGTTTTTTGTGTGATCGTGGAAGATGTGTCTTTCATTCGGCAGAGCATCGCTTCGTCTTTCGTAACCATCCTGAAGTGTCGGGGGTTGTTTCAATTTATAGATGAAACCCTTGGTGGTGGTACGCCATAGGTTCTACATGCAAGGGGTGTTTGACGTCTCATTGGGAGCAGAAGTGTTTTCTCATCATCAGGTAACATGAATGCTCTCTCTCCCTCTGTGCTCGTTCTTTAACTAATTTTTTGAGGGAGATTCGGTGAAAGGGTCCCTTTGACGTCAC
Source organism: Viscum album (assembly GCA_963277665.1). Classification (NCBI taxonomy): domain Eukaryota; kingdom Viridiplantae; phylum Streptophyta; class Magnoliopsida; order Santalales; family Viscaceae; genus Viscum; species Viscum album. Next base: position 677,861,835 of record OY728139.1, on the reverse strand, counting down.
ATTGGGCACAAAAGGGGTTGTGCGCTAGAGGAAGTTTTTTACACCTCCCCTAACTCTTGTGTGCCAGTGCCTTTGGTAGTTTCTAGTGGGTTATCATGGAAGCCTACATTTGACGTCACATTGGGCACACAAGGGTTTGTGCACTGGAGGAACTCTTGCACGCATCCTGTAATTCATGCACGCAACTACCTCTCGGGTCACAAAATCTTATACTTGCCCTCCAAATGACTTTTTTTATTTATCATCCCAATCCTGGACCTACCCAAAATTCAGCATCAACAAATTCCCCCCCCCCCCCCCCGCAGAATCAGAGCTGAAGGGGGACCCGATTTTCAGATTCTAATGGTCATGCCAAAAAGTAGGGAAGTTCCCTCAAGATGTGTGAAAAAACGAAGTTTGGGAGCACAAACCACTTTCACATGTGTGGAAGACCCCGTCTGCACCTATAAATATGTTGACCCCCCCCCCCCCCCCGAAATCCCTATTATGACGTTTTCCATACGACAGACACTTTTCTCTTATGTGAGAAAAAGTTATCGATCTGCGTGAAGGTTTTCACAGCCGATCCTATGCATTGTGCACATGCCTATCACTTTTTTTATGCCTCCCTTTATTTCACACCACTCAATTATAGCAGCATTCTTCCGTGCAGCCAACTGTTTTGCGCCCTGATTTTCATTATTTCACGCAAATCCCTTAGGGTTTATGAAATACGAACAAAATGGCTTCCCAACAAACCGATGCTAAGTGGGAGGCCATTGCAGCTGCAATGAGGACTCATATGATCATGAACCCCCCAGATTATTCATGCGAAGAGGGTTGTGTCTGATAATCAGAAGTTTTTTGGACTGATTATGCAAGCTCAAAAAAATTATGTCATGAGTGGAAACCTACTATTGTGGAACTTCGGCATTATGGAGGAGGTGCGGATGCCTAGATTCGAAATGGATACACAATAGTCATGGGTGACACGCAAGTATAGCCTCTTGGAATTCAATATCACGAACAATATCCATCCTACTAAGGAATCACAGAAAACATCCATCTTTCCTAAATCCTGAGACTAGGATTGTTGTATGGAGTGATTCGTCCCCTAAGGAATATCCCTCTCTTTATGAGAGAACATTCAGACGCATTGTTACTGATGAGATGAAGGGTTGGTAGGAATGGGACTTCAGGTCCAGAGGAAACTTCACAAGTGAATGCACCTAGGCATACCGGGTACTCCACACATTCCAGAATTTTGGGCCGAAGATGCGTTCTATCGGGATTTTTGAAGCTGTTTGGACATCCCAATTTCAATTCTACTAGTAGAAGGACCTATTACCAGAGTTTTTCAGTCTTCGGTCTCCCGACACCAACACCTTCTACCTTCACTACGGGGAGGTAGGTATTAGTGTGTGGTACATCCATTGTATTGGGGGAATCCCCTTGGTGGGGTACCTGTATCCTGAGTTCCTCCCAAAAGAGAATGTCTGGGGGAATAGGACGTGTACCCCCATCCTGAAATGGAATCTGATAGCATTGGACAAGGAGAAGTTGTAGATAAAACATTTTCTAAAGGAAATATATTATCATGGATGGTGTAGTATTTTTATGATGCAAGACAAGGCCATGAAGATGTCGGTCTGAGGGAAGCAATGCCCAAACACATCTCAAATGGGAAATGTGGGATCATATTGGGTGGTTCTGGAGGCAAGAGAGCACCAATCATGGGGCTTCGGGATAATAAATTTCGGGACCTGAATATATGATTTTTTGGGTTCCTTGCTGCTTTATAGAGTGGGTGGTTGTTTCCAGTGATGGACACAAGGATGGGGGGTCTGCCCAGGGACACTAGTGATGCCCGAGATCATGGTGGCAAAAAACAAGGTTAACTTGGGGGTGCCTATGTTGGATAAGATTTATAGTATTCTGGGGTGTATTTCGAGGGTAAGTACACCTAGAAGGATATGAAAACTATTCAAAATCCTTTATTGATAGGTCATATCCCACTACGGTGGATATGACTTTCTGAATTCCATTTTCCCTCCAAGTGACGGTATGTGGTCATCCCTCTTGAACGTTGCTGGAATCCGCCCACTGATGCTTATAGAGGAAGCTATCAAGATCAAGGTCAACATTCACCTGTTTTTAACATCAGTCAGTCAGATGGTAGATAAAGGGTGGGTCCCATTAGAGTAGAGGGAATACCTGCAAAGCATCAGGGTCGGTGTGCTGGTAGCCAAGATCGATTCCAAAATATTTTGTGAACCATACATGCCGAAAAGGTTCGCCAAACAGTTTGGGTTCATGCAGTGAATGCCAATGAAAGTTTATACAAAAGTTCGAAAAGAAAAACATCCTTGCATCCTTCTTCAATTTTGTCTTATTTTTATTATTGTGGGCCTAGGTGAAGTCATCACTCGCCCCCCCCCCCCCCACTTATGTTAGTGAAGACATCTCAACAGAGTATGCGGAACACTGGAAAAAACGTATCTTGAGGCGATTCTTCAAAAATGCATCTGGAAAATCAAGGCGGCTAGTGCATATCCCAATGATAGGGGAGTTAGATGAATTTCCATGGGAGTGTTGAGACAAATAATGGGCCTTGTGGCTAGCATAGCACATGATGGCACTTCATCGGTAGGAGCATCGCAAGCCGAGAACGTGCCTCCACCTTCTGAGGAAGGGTGGTCCCGCAGGCGAACTCATGGGCCAACTAGGGAACTTCCTAGGAATCATCTCAGGAACCTCCAAAATCCAAAGACTGGTTCTATCTTCACATATCTTTGGTATTATTAGAGGATGTTGTGGCAATATTTGTCCACTAAAGAGCTGTGGCGGTGGCTGGTGCATACCGGGATCGACCTGCCAGACATAGGGCACATCCAAGTGGTGGATAGGGAAACATTTCATCATTGGAATGCATACCTGACATCCATGGATATGTACGCATTCCAGCATGGGAAATATAAATAGTTTCACCTCCTGGTGAAAGTGTTTCTCGGCCAGGAACATGACCCAACAAAACTTCTTTCTGAAGATAAGGATATAGATGAATAATAAGTGGGTGGTGAAGGGGAGGAAGAAGATGAAGAAGAAGTAGATGAATAATATTAATAGGGAGAATATATTTAAGTCATCAGTGGTGAAGGAACTTTAGGAACAACATCTTTCCAACAAAGCCCATGTGAGAGTGGTCAGGTTGCAGGATATGACACAGAACTGGCCGAGCAGCTTGAGGTGAGTTTAACCCTTGTCTCTACTGGCCTTTCCCTTCTCACGATCCTAACTTGTCAACCAAATTTCATCCTATTTAGGAACATATGGATGATGGAATCCGGGAATCCTTCCCTGCAGGGGGTGAATACATGCCAATGGAGGCAAGTGGACCTCCTCAAAAATCTGTCCTCAAAACTGAGCAAGGTGGGGAACCGGCTATGGTTGGAGTTGGCGGTGATGATCCGTAAGAAAGAGGTGAAATGGAGGCCTCTGAGTTCTGTTCTATTCCCACCATTCAAGAAGAACAAGTGTATGTGATTGATCTTACATGTGCCAAGGGATCTCATATAGGGGTGGCTCCTACCATAACACATGCACTGGATGCTACTGTGCTTTTCTCTTGTAAGTCTGTATCCTTTTGGGCTATCAACTTTAATCTAGAAGCTTAGATAACTAAGATATCGATTCCCATTGCAGTAATTGCAAGGTTGAAGGATTGACATGCGATTAACTCAGGGACATCTGTAGGAGCCATTTTGGTGATTACACTAGCTCCTGCAGAGCCAACCATTCAAGCTAACCTCGCCATAGTGCTCGTAGAGTTGGAGGCTATAGTCATGGGAAATAATGTATTCAGGGTGGAGTTTCAGGCCGGTGAGGGTGAAGATACTGAAGAAAAATGAATTCCAGAAGGGTACCCTACCGCTGAACTCCTAGTTTCATTTCTGGAGTATTGACCCGGAGACCCTGAGGAGACAGATGATTCTGACCCTGACGCAGCTGAGGGGAGGCATATGACACGGCACATGGTGTGGAAGTGCATAAAACTTTTTCTCATCTAGTCATATGTATATTGGATAATCCAGATGGACTCTCTTCACACCTAGCTATGCATTCTCTATGCTGGGGGTGGATGCTCATGGTCTTCAAATAATGATCCCCAACAACCTAGATGAGAAAATATGGGAGAACAGCCAATGCTCCGATATTTCCCGGTGCAAAAAGAAGTCAGTGAATACCCATAAATTCATTAAATATGAGAAAGATGTCTGATGTCTTGAAGAGAAATCCAAATAAAGGAGGGAATTCATTGCAACCTGCTCTGACCTCATTGAACTATTGAAGACCCAGATGGTGGACGCCCAGGGGCAGGTAGAGCAGGTGGGTCACCAAATGATTGATCTCTAGGACAAACAAGTGAGAGAATAGGATAGGGCCAATGAGTTACACTATGTATCCATTGATTAAGAGAAGGATCTTAGGGAGTAGGAAGCAATCCTGGAGGCCACATGCCAAAAGGCATAAATACTGGAGCATTCCATCAAATACATTAATCCCTAAGGGCCCTGTTTTGGCCAAACTCATAAACCTATCTCTTTTTTATTTATTCTTATTCCAAACTACATGCATGGATGGACTAATTTCTTGTTTTTTTAATGAATTCTGACCACAATTGTGAAATAATTAGCAATCCATCCTTAATCTCATGTGGGTCATGCCCGACGTGAGAAACAAGGGATGGTCGCGTCATTAATTTGTTTGAATGTGGAAGTTCCAACCAAACTCTAGGCCTCTGGGGTGTAAATGACCCATACACGCTTCCAGGAAGAAAAAGGGAGGCCTGACTGGAGAATAATGTTCTCAGAACAACCAACATGCTCTAGTACACAAGTGGGGTAACACTCGGGACATTAGAATCAATCCGAACATAAAAGAATGGATAGTTTGAATTACGATACCCAGAATTCGGAACACTATGGGGGTGGCATGAAAATGAAGGATAACGGTTCACCATGTTCAAAACATAGTACCCCTATTGTGTTATCCTGAAATGGGGACAACAAATGAGGGCTGACCACTGACCATGTTAGAAACACGGGGCCTAACTCACAATGTTATCCATTAGTCTTCCAGAACGTTGGCCCAGAACTATAGGCAAGCCATAGGCCGTGCATCCATACTGTTAGGGGGGGTTTAGACATTATATATGATGAGGATCCAGATAAAGGGCATACAAAGCATTGAGGGTAGAGTGATTGGGTGTTCAAATGGAGGAAAACTCTCTTGAAATTACGCTACAGTGCTGCAAACACATTTGGTGGGCACATTGGTCTAATCAGAGATTAAACTTTCTTACAAAAAATACCTCTCTAGTGAGGACCTATAACACCTCTAAGATGATATACATGTAGTTTATCATCATACAATGTGGAAAGTGAACATAGGTTTAAGGTCATACTGCTTGGATCGTGATCGGGGCCAAGTGGCCAGAAGGGTTAATGACCCTAGGACTGGGCCCGAGGTGAGAGGCCCGGACATCTCAACATATCCCATCCTAATGAGAATCAAGAAAAATGTATTTCTTAAGAATAGTGTGGCCATAGGTCAATGCTGGTAGGGTGAAACCTCTCTAGTGAGGAAGCTGATGCATCCCATTATTAATATGGGGAATCCTGAACTTATTCAGGGTAGAACAATAGTTTAATGTCATGTATCTAGTACATTTGGACTCATGTTTTTTAACATCATATGGTAGGCCAGTGAATGAAAGGGGGGATCCCAAAATGGAGTACGTGATGGGGTAGGTATAAGCCCAATGTGAATGAGGACACATGATTTCCTCACCACACTTCATATCCCTGGTGGATGTTTTTTAGGTCAAGGGACTGAACATGATAGTTAGTTTGGGCCCAGGACAAAGTGCCAAGGAATTCTTACATATCCCATGAGGATGGGAATCAAGCCATACATAGTTAAAAGGGTGCAGTTTAACATTGTGCAGGACATAACGCTTGTGTGGCACAGCTATACCAGCACACATCCTGCCAAAACCCCTAATCCCACGTGAGTAGTGCTCGATGTGGGAAGACAAGGAGTAGTGGTGGGACTTTTATGGTATAGGGAGGCTCGCATTAGGGAAAATGGGACACTAGGTGAATGAATACCCACTATCACTAACCCGCCTATTTAACACACAAAGATGTGAGTGGTGTTAAACTGATTGTACTGAAATTCCACATGAACATAAGGAAGTGGAATGATGTGAATCATGGAAACTAAGATCTGGATCACAATGAATGTGGTGTGATGATAGTGGATAATTGCTGAACATTATTGAATCATAGTATCTGCTTTGTGTTTTCTTGGAATGGTGACAGACAAATAAGGGTTGACTGCCGACAATGTTTGAAACATTGGACCAGTCTTAAATTTTTCCTGAAGCCATTAGGGGCGTTGGCCCAAAAAATTGGGAGAGCTAATATGGAATGTGACCAGGCTATCATGGGGGGCCCTTTAGATATGGATGGGTATGGGGATCCAAATAAAGTACTCCTAAATATTGGACATAAGATAAGGGAATGTCCTTGTAAAAATTCAACACTTTGGCCTCTTTTTCATGACACATCTGAGTACAACAACAATATGTATCAGATGAAGGGAGTCAAGTCCCTATTCAATAACATGGGTCCTCGGGTCGCACACTTCCAGCTTAAGGTCATAGGGTGGACCATTAAGAGGGGACATAATTTAATGAATTGCTCGCAGGGTGATGAAGTATTCGAACATAAGGCATAGTTCCCATAGGGTGGTCTTAGTTTTGTATCATAGAACACAGAACCACCTAGGGAGATATAGGAGAGAAAAAATGGTGTGGTTGTCACAAAACTAGATTCAAATGAGACCCAGGTGGTGTTCTCCACACCACATGCTCCCAAAGGAGTTCGGGCTAAGGGGATGAAAATGTGGCATGGTTTAAGATTCTTGGGTCTATACCCAAAGACGAAATGTATGGGCATTCCTACGTATACCATACGGAGGGGAATCAATCCATACATAGTTCTATAGGATTTATCATAGATTAGTGTCATGTGACCAAGGTGTTTGGATCTTAGTTTAAAGGTCTTAGAGCTCGGACCCTAAATGGAAAAGGGGGGAGGGAGACGCGTGGTGCAGTAATTGAAAAACCCAGCATTAATGGGGACATAAGACCACATCAAACCATGTGATCCCTGGGGAAATTTTAGGTTGAGGGGCCAAAAATAAGAGTTGGGTAGGGCCCAGGGCCAAGTGCATGGGACAATACTATCATGCGGGTCTAGCCCATGCACCAAAAGAAGCATCATTTGATAGATCTTTTTTTTCTTTAGGATGAATGTATGTGTTTTTTTATTGTGAAGCAATAAACCTAGGATAGAGATTCCAGGTGTCGCTACAGGAATCAATCCACATATTGGCATTGACAAATGGTGAGGTGGAGGACCGATACCCAACAAGATGTCCCCTCGAGTGAGGACATCACAATGTAGTTCTGTTTTTCATCGTGCGGTCAAGATGATAATTTCATAGATTATAGTCATATGATAGGACCAAATAATGTATTTTAAAGTCGTGCAATAAATAAGCTATAGTTTAAATTCATGTAGGACCAGGAAGAACAGTTTAAGGTCATATGGATTGGAAACCTATAGAAGAAACGATGTTTTCGGGGGGAATGATCACAGTGTGATAAAGCATAGATGATGTGAGTGGGGATGAGGTTCACACCACACCACACACAATTCCATGGATGAAACCTTAGGAATAAGGGAAATAAAATGTTATAAAATATGGTGTTGGACCTGTGGACGAAACATCCAGGTGTTCCTACGTATCCCATGAGGATGGGAATCAAGCCACACGTAGTTCTAAGGGCCCAGTTTAATGACTTGAAGGATGAGGGGAATGAGAGACTAGCTCCTAGAAGGGAAGTATGTGGTGCATCTATTGCAAAGTCGACGCGAATAAGTACATAAGTCTTATTCCACACCACCCAATTTCATAAAATTCAGGGCGACGAGGCCAAACAGAATAGGTAATTAGAGGGACCATAGATGGACCTAAAGACGAGATGTCTAGGGATTCCTACATATCCCATGAGCATGGGAATCAAGATATACGTAGTTCTAGAGTTATGATTCTTACTCCTTATGAAAAGAATGTAGAATGATATCATAGTTTAAGGTCTTAGAGCTCAGACTATGGAGAAAAAAATCTCTTCCAAGTGAGTGAAAACCTTAATATGATCCCTAATCCCACGTGAGCTATGCTTGATATGGGAAAAAGGGTGGAGAAGGTATTTTCAATGTGTGGAATGCATGAAAGGGGAAATCGGGGCAGATCCCCGAATGATGCCTTATCATGGCTTTGTCCTCCTAAAATGAAAATGTGCACTAAGGGATAGAACCGAGAGGGTTAGAATTCCACTTGGACATGATGGAGTGGAAATGATGTAAATCATGCAATCTTCATTTAGGACTTGATGTGGTTGGAGTGATGATGGAGAATAACTGTTGACCGCATTCGAAACACAGCATCCCCATCGTGTGGCCTGAAATGGGAATGAAAAATGAGCGTCGACAACTGACCATATTCGCAATGCATGACTTCTATCAATTTTTCACTTGAAATGCTCGAGGACATTGGCCTAAAATGGAAAGAGATACCTTGGTCCAAGTATATTCACCATTTAGGGGTCCTTTTGGATGTGGAATATGATGAAATACCTAATAAAGGGGAACACAAAGCCTGAAAAATGGGTGAGATCATGTTTGGGTAGTATCCAACACTCTAGGTCCTGAACCAGAGTGCTCTTGGGCACATTGGTGAATTTATAATAAGTGTTGAGGGGTCTAATTCAAGAGCATCCAACTTAAAGAGATGAATTTATAAGAGGAGAAGGAGGATCTCTCAATAGATTGAGGTACGTGGCATTGATATTAAAAATCATACATGACTTAAGACATGGAGTACATACCTCACCATATACTTCCTCCAGAGAAATTCAGGCTAGGGATCCAGAAATATGAGGAGGATTTAAATAAACAGGGTTGGATCCAAAGACTAGATGTTCGGGTGGTCCAATGTATTCCATAAGGATGGGAATCAAGCCACATGTCATTCTGAAGGAAGAGTTTAACATCTTGCAGGACGATGGTGGTGCGAATGTGTACGACATGTCAAGTAACCCAACTTGAATGTGGACATAATCCTCTATACACCATGCCATTCATAATTAATAGAGAGAATTTGGACCAGGTGCCTGAGAGAAAGGGGAGATGAACCTGGGATAGACCCATAGATAGAACATTCATATTTCCCTACATGCCCCATGAATATTAAAATCAAGCCCCACGTAGTTCTGGATACACCATGCGGTTTACCGTCATGTGGAAAGGATGTTATAGATCTTATTTTACGTTCATAGAGATGGGGCCGTAAATTCCATGTTTAATGTCATGTGTGTGGGACAGTTGAGTAGAGAGGGTGAATCATCATGCCTATGGAAGACCACAAAACAGTAGCAATGATAGAGGATAACTGCTGACCATGTTCACAACACAGTATCCATATTTCTTTGGCCATTGTTTCGGGGAAAACAATTGAGTTTCGACCGTTGACTGCATTTGCAACACGGAACTTGTATCAACTTTCTGCTTGAAATCCTAGGGGAGATTTTTTCAAAATGTTAAGAGAGCCATGTGGCCTAACATCCATTCCATTCAGGGGTCCTTTTGGATGTGAAAAATTATGGAAACCCAAATGATGGGTCGCACAAATCATGGAGGGACCTGTTCTTATGGAAATGATGATAGATGAAGGAGGGATGTCTCAAGGGGATATGTGTGGTGTAGAAAAAATAGCTCTACATGAATGAGGACATAAGTCCATACCACACTGCATAATCAATGATGAGAACATGGGCTAGGGGGGCGAAAGGGTCAAGGGACATGAGGCTGGAAGACCCAACCATCCATAGACACATGACCCCTTATCCAGGTATTTCCTTACCAAAGATCTAAAGACCACATGAGCTATGATTGTTATGGGAAACAAGTAATAGGATCAAGCTCTCCCCAACACATGAGGGCATGGGAATGTAAGAATAAAATCAAGTTGGGTCTGTGTCGACCAAATCAGCACTCATGCCCGAAGTGGACGGATGTTTGAAGAGGTAGGAGAACAAAATGATTCATTGCACCCAATATTTGGGACTTATAGAGAAGGTGATAACAATAGAGGATAACTTTTGACCATTTTCGAAGCACAAGATCCCTATCATATGACCTAAAATGGTAATGACAAATGAGCATCGACCGCTGAACATATTCACAATGCGGGACTTGTATCAATTTTTCATTTTAAATCCTTGAGGACATTTCCCTAAAATGGTATGAGAGCCCTTGGGCTATGTATCTATATCTTTCAGGGGTCCTTTTGAATGTGGAAAATGATGAATTCCTAAATAAAGGGAGGGTGTGGAGCATTAATGTACCCATGCAATTTAACGTCAAGCAGGACATCGAAAGAGGTGGATATCTTTATGGAGAGAGATTCATGGTGCAGTCATGATGAAATCGATGTGAATGAGGGAGAAATCATACACCACACCATGTGTTCTGGACCAATGGGAGATTTTGAAGGTGGGGATGGGCCTACGGATGAAATGTTTGGGTGTTCCTATGTATCCCATAAGGATGGGAATCACACCACACATAGTTCTAAAAAGGTCCATCCAGTTTAGTGTCATGCGGTGGGGATGTGGGAGGATAGAAGAACGAGGAAGGGCACATAGTTCCATCATTGTAATCCCTACATGAGTGGGGGCCAAATAATCCCACACTACACCATGTGGGACCCTCCAACAGAACTCTAGTCGGGGTAATCAAAGAGAACTGTTTGGGGGTTAGACTCGAGACAAGGCGTTTGAGCGTTCCTATGTATCCCATGAGGATAATAATCAATCCATACATAGTTCTTGAGGTTCATTTTAACATTTCATAGGACGTTGGTGGTGGATAGATCTTAGTTTAAGGTCTTAGAGCTCAGACCGTGGATGTTTATCGCCATGTGGGATGACAAAGTAGTTTAATTTCATACATGACATAACAGTTTAAGGTCATGTAGAACCAAGTTACATAGGCAAAGTATTTCTTGAGAAATTTAGAATTGGTGGGAGGAGTTATATGCTCACCATCCATGGTAACCAGGGAGTACGTGCCATTCGGGTAAAACTTATGAATGATTTAAGGTCCTTTCTGGTGCTTGATGATCATAGACAGTTCTGCATAATGAAGGCAACTGTATCTTGATGGGCAGGATGACCTTTGTTCCGTACACCACAGAGTATGGGGTCACTTGTGTGGAATTACGAGTCATCATCTGATAAGCCCAGAGGGAGTTGGGGATCTAGTCTGGCCAGCTCTTTTTGTTATGACCAACCATTTTCTACAAAATTTTAGAGAGGGTTTTGTTGAATTCCTCGATCTTCCCATTTGCTTGCAGGTGATAGTGTGAGGTATGGTTAGAACGAATATTGTACTTGGCATATGATTTCATCAACTCGGTCGTCCGGATGTTGGTATCGTTATAAGTGAGGACGACATGAGGGACTCCAAACTGGTAGATGATATTGAATCTCAGAAAGTCAACAATAGAATGGGCATTGACCTCCTTGAGCAGAACTGCTTCTGCCCACTTGGAAAAGAAATCCGTAGAGGTCAGGATGAACTGGCACTGGCGAGCTTTTACCGGGGGATACAGTCCCATGACAGCGAGTCCTATGCCACAAAGGGTCAAGAGTACTTGGTAGTGTGGAGAGGCTTCGGCGTCAGATGAACAAATTTGGCATGAATTCATCACGTGATGTGGCTTTATTTTTACATAGTTATGTCACATCTTTTTACATAATTTTTAATGATTTAATTTATTATTTAATAGATTTTTACTAAATAATTGTACTTTTGTATTTTTATAATAAAATTTGTTAATTAATGATTTTTTTATAATTAATTAAGTATTTTTAATCTTTAAATTAATAATTTTAATCTTACTTTACTCTTCTAGTTTAATTATTTGCTAATTAGTTTTGTGAATTTTAATCTCCTCGCATCTTAATAATTTGACTTTAATAATAAATAATCATCTAATATTCTTATTTGTGTATCAATTAAAAGTCTTTATTTTAATATTTTATCCTTTAATTTAGTTTCATTAAAATATATTAACTTAATTAATTTTTACGTTTAATCATCATGGTAGAAAACTAAGTTAAGAATTTTAGTTTAAATTAAATGAAATTGTGAGAATTTTAACTTTATGTATTCACATAGTTATTTAATTAATTAATTAATATTTTTAAGACATTAACTATTTAATCATAGGAATTCAGTTAAATTGTTAAGTCAGTATGTTTTGTTTTTAGTCTACCGGTGAGGTAGACAAGAGCCATCGGTGACCTGTTGAGTCACTGATGCTATCCTTTTTCACTCGATCCATACCCTTTAATAAATTTTAATTTTAGTCTTTTATCAAATTAATTTAATATTTATCCAATTTTCAATTTAAGTGTTAAAAATTAAAAACTTGAATTGTAATTTTTATGTTTAACGTTTAATAATAATTCTGTTTTTAATATATGTTGTTTAGTCTTATTTTAATTTTTTATTTTAATTAACTTAAGTTTTAACTTTATGTTTAATTTATGAAATTTTATTTTTTTGTCTTACCATTAGTTCTTTTTTTAATGTCATCGATGCGGATTTTGTTTTTCATCGGTGACCTTTTGCATCGGTGACCTTCTATTTTAATTGCAATGGTGGCCTTTAATCTTTTATTTAAAGTATCAGTAACCTTATATTTTTTATAATTATCGGTAACATTAACTTTTGAAAGGCTATCGGTGACCTTGTCCTTATTATGGTCATCGGTGACCTATTTCTATCGGTAACCTTTTATTTTCGGCAATGGTAACCCTTTTTTTACCTAAGGGTTACCCTCTAATTTAAAGGCTAACTGTGACCTCTCTATTTATTTAATCAATGGTGACCCTCGCTCCCCTGCTTCATTCCAACACCTCACTGTTACCCATCCTCTTGTCATAACCAATTCATTCCTCTTCTTTTCCCAAGCTATTCCGTCGTTCCCATGCATCTCACTGAAGCCCTTACCAATCTCTCCCACTGTCCTTGCCTTTGCCTCACATCCACTCTCACTTCACGGTTTCTTCCACACAGCTACTAGAGTTTCTTCACAGCCTCAAGTACTCACACTGTTGTTCCACTGATTCAACTCATGACCCAAAACAACATCTTCTCCACACAAGAAAAATAATCAAACACAACAGATCAAATCTACACACTGCAAACCAGCTTTTCAATTAAGAACCGATGAAATCCTTCAACAGTTCCTAAACCATGAGGAGGAGGTGTTTCATAACTATCGCCATCTTTTTGAATCTGGAGGAGGACTGTAAGATGGCATGGGAAGTGGTCCGCCGCTGATTTTCTTGAAGGAGGCCGATCCGAGGAGCCGAGTTGTGCCACTGCAGAAAAGAGAAACCGCATACCCATCGCTGCGAGCTGCCTCAAACTCCACTGAAATGCCACTCGAGACCTGTTCGCCGCTTGAGGGGGTGCTGCATGAGGAAGAGCTGGGGTCGGTGCCCGAGCCGGGAGGATGAGCTTCGCCGCTGCTTAGGAGTTTTACACCTCCTTTGAAAAGGGAGATCTCGTCCTGAAGCTACTGAAGGGGAGTCTATCTGATTGGTTTCATCGCATCGCTCGGATGAGTAGTAGGGGCCGGTGCTATGCGAGGAGGTCTCATTGCACTGAAGTGGGGGGGGGGGGGGGATAAGAATAAATTAATTAAAAATATGTTATAAGATATATAATAAAATAAATAATAAACTAAAAGAAATTCAAAAGCTAAATTTTAAAAAATAACTAAACTAATTATTATTAAATTTTAATAATAATTATTATATTAAACATAAAAGATAATTAATTTTATTTAAATAGAATCATTAATTAAATAAAACATTAATTTGAACTAAATTAATTAATAATAACTACTAAATTGAAAGAAATAAATTATTAATTTAACATAGCATATTAAATATTTATAATTATTTAATATTAAAAATTTCAAAAACATAAATACTAATTTATAAATAAAATTAAAATAAACTATTCTAATTAACTTAAATTAGTAAATTGTTTAATTTTTAAATAATAATAAACTTTTTTTCTACATTAATAACTTCAATTAATTAAAAATCCACAATTAATAAATAATAACATTATTAAAACTTTTAAAAAAAATTAAAAAAATTAATGACTTTAAATATTTATTTATTTCTATCTCGTTTTTAATTGTTCTATGTGCTTTTATTTTACAGGATCATTTAGGGGACTTAAACACGTCTATATTAATTTAACCAACTCATCGGGAGCTAGTTACGAGGGATTTACTAGTGTGACGTGTCAGACACAAAAAAAAACACACATGTGCGGTGCACAAGTGAGGGTCATTAGAAATCGGTGGAAAATAGGGGGTGACATGCAGCATATGACACTGAGGTATTAAAAGAAGAGAAAGTAGCCGGATGGGGGACTCTCATTCAGATTTGACGCGACATTTTTCGAGAACGAAGACTTCCGGGAGAAGTGATGGAGTTGAGCTGGAGACTAAGGAGCCCGAAGACAGGTCCTCACTTAGGGAGTTCATCCTCCTACTTTGTTCAATCATTGTAATCTATTTTTAGTTTTTTTTCAATGCTATATTTCATTATGAATATAAGCTTAATTTCTAGCTCAAGAGCTCTAAGCTTGGTTGGTTTATCCGTTAATTTGTTCCCTTCCTCTTTGTTTGACATCAGAATTGATTGGTGAGATCAGTTCTAATGTTAAATTAAATTGTTAACACCTTCCAGTAATAAAATTCATAGTTTCAAGATTAGTTGGAGAGATTGAACTTGATCATCATTTTGTTGAAGCATTAATGTCATTACAGTTGGAGTTTTATTACGAGTTTTATTTCAACTGTATTCTTTTTCTAAAATTTTTAACAGTTAGTGAACTTTAGAATGGTGAACACTAAAATTTATACCTATGTTTGATGTGTCATATGGAATGGAAGATATATCAAACAATTTCTAAGGTTTGATTCAATTATTTTCAGTGTAGAGTTATCCTTTTAACCATCAAGTTTAGAATTCCCGAGAAAATTGTTGATCTTATCACTTTTTTCCTCAAAACAAATTTTTAGTAACTTTTTTCTATTTGTTATCAGTACTTAGTATGTGATTAGTCTTTTGGTATATCTTGTTTTCATAATCACTATCTCTAAAACAATATAAAAAAATCTAAAATGTCATTTAAGATGTTTACATCACTGTTGACAATAGTGTGGTTTTTAGTTCAAAAACCTTAGAATTACTCACCTACCTTACCTTAGGTTTGACCATTCACTTCAATACTAGTTTAGGTTTATAAATAATATTTTGAAGGTCGTGAAGACCTCCGGCCTCATCAAAATTTGGCACCATTTTTGGGGAAGGCACACACTGAGAGTCTAGGGTTAGCAAATTAATAAAAATATATTAAAAATTCATAAAAATACATTAAAAATTATATAAAAAACCTGATTAAAATTTTTTTGTGAACATTTTGTTCATGATCTTTTCTATAAAATTATTCTTGTTCTGTTTGATTGTGTGTGTTTTAATCTGAACATTTATTAAAAAATGGAACATTATGAGGACTGGAATCAGCAACTTGGGTCACATTGTGTGTGTTGGGGCTATTATGGGCACATTGCATGCCAATGTGTCTATAACCAGCCACAAAAGATTGATTACACTGAAGAAAATGAATATTTTGTGCCCAGTCTTGACACCTTAGCTAAAATTGACCTAATTGATTCTAAATTGGATGCTAGGGTGGAACTATTGAACATTTTGTTAACTAAAACCCATGAAAATCAACTTAGAGATTATCAAGAGCTAGATAAAAGAATTAAATGATTAGAAAACATGCTCTGGGAATTACAACATTGGGTTAAAGAACAAGAATAATTTTTAAAAGAGGAAAAAGAAAATGTTTATAAAAGATTTGAAAATCAAGTGGAAGAGGAAAGTGATGGTGAAACTGGGAAAGAAACCATTCTCTTTGAAAAATATAATTCTTTTGAACTAAATATGGAAATGACCAACTCACTGAATCAAGTGTATCACATTGAAAATCCAAAAAATAATTTTAATGCTAATAAGTTGTAAAATTCCGTAGATGAATTGAAACAAATTTAAAAGGAATGCACAGTTTTTTCATAATACCTACATTGGTGAAAAATCACTGTTTTAGTAGTTTTGAAAAGATAGTCACTCGGGTAGAAGCGATTTTTGTGAATGAAAATTTTAATGTTAAAAACTCTTCACTCAACTATTCTGAATTTGTGAACAATGAGTTTTAACGTGAATTGGGGAATATGTTGGAAGATAATTTTAATTTGGAAGTTAAATAATATGAAGTTTTTTAACCTCAATTGAACACTTATCTTCCATGTTTTGAACCTATAAATCCAATAACTTTTGAAATATTGTTCGATGATGAGGACGAGGGAATGATATTTGAAAAAAGACTAACTGGTGAGTTTTTATTTCCCTATTCTCATAGTAATCACTTTTTTTGAAGCATTGTGTATTAAAATGGAAAGTAGTGTTGTCATTCCTGGGGAAAACTGTAGGAATTTGAACAATCTGGAATTTCAACTTATTGATACTGAGTTGAAAATTTCTCCCCCTAATTTGAACATTTTGGAACACACTAAGATCATTTTTTTTTTGAAAATCAACCTTTTGAACATGAACATGAAAAAGATTTTGAGCACACACTAGATTTTGGTTGCATAATTGATTTGATAGAAGCAGTATATGTTTAGTTTGAGTTAACAGATGAGGATATTTTGGAAGATATTTATAACCATGTCAAACCTGATTCTTTGAATAGTGATAAAATAAATTATTTTCCCAGTCTTTCACTTCCATCCTCAACTATGAAGGGTGCTCACTATTCCTATGATACTAGGTGTAGTTTAGTAGGGATTACAAACTTGAGTTCCATTGTACATGATTCTGTTCAATATTTAATTGAATCCCATTTTGAACCTACTAATCAGAATTTACCCATTTTCACCCTTTAATGTGAATATGTTAATGATGAAGTTGGAGATGATATTTGTGAGGAAATTGTCATACCCTTTGAAGAACCTAATACATTGTTTCTGCTTCTTAAAAATGTTAATATTTTCAAATCTGAAAAAATTATAGAAGTTGAGAGCACCATTTTCATAACTTCTAATGGGTGCGGTTTAGGGATTTATGCAGCTAATGAGAAATTGGTTTTAGTCTGTTTATGTTTTGGTGCACACAATTTTCATCTTTCTGTTAAAAATATTTCTTCCAAACACTTGTGGTGGTTCCTATTAAGGATACCACGTCCACCTAGTGACTATGGTTAGTTGCTAGGTAAATCCGGATGAGGACTATAAATCTAGCGTTGCATGGGAGGCAACCCATGGTTTTGTTTGTTTTCAACAAAACATAAAAAATTGTGATTAAATAAAGTCCGGATGATGACTTATAAACTTAGCGCTACAAGGGAGGGAACCCATGTTTCTTTTCGTCTTTAATTTGATTTTTACCTTGAATAATGTGCTGCTTCTGTGCACTGTTTATTTGAAATTCATGTTACTGGGATTTCTTGGTTTTGTTTTTATGTCTCAGAGTTATCAAGAAGATGATGTCGTGTCATTTATGGATTGAAACACCCATGATAAAGGGTAATTCACAAACATATACAAGGAAGTTCTTTCACTTTACTTTTTCACATATTTCTACTCTTGTTTTCTATTAAAAATGTCTATTTGTACTATAAGAAAACCTATTTCATGTCTTGCTTTCCCGGAAAATTCTACTTGTATAAGAAATTCTCCATGTTCCTTCTTGTTAAAAAAACTGAATTTCATTGTTATTAAAATCATCTAATGCATGAACTTAGGTGTGGGGATACTTGTTTGATAGTGTTTGTGTTTTTGTGAATCTACTTGTATCCTTGGGGTGTTAATCATGAAATTTTTTCTGCTATATTGTATATTCATTTGAATCATACTTTCTCAAATGGCTTACACCCTATCCCCCATGCACCCACAAGTTATATGTTAATTTCTGTACTGAATTGAAAATCTATGTCACTGAACTTAAATGATGATGCATGTACTTGTTTTTGAACCTGCTATAAACTAATTCTTTGTGGCAAACATTATTTTTTAAATTTAAAGAGACCCTTTATACATGTCATAAATCATCCCTATTGAAATTATGTTTTGAACTTAAACTATCAAATTGTTCTTCTCCATATTTGGATGTCAACTTTGGGGACAAATTTAGATTTTAAGTGTGGGGGAGGGGGTCAATTCTTGATTGTGTTGAACTATTATTAATTTTAAGACCACCAATTCCCACAACAAATTCTATATTTTTAAAAAATTGGTTAAATATTTTTTAACTTCTTTCATAATTTTAGGCATTACATTTTACTCAAATGGGTCTTGCCCATGGACAGTTTTTCTTTGGTAGCTAAGTTATGCTTTGAGTCTGAAATTATTGAGGATGGATGATTTTTGGGTGGTCTTGCTTAGGGGTTTTATGGAAATTTGGTTTAGGGGCTATTTTTTAGAGTGATATGGGTGACCAGTTAGAGGAGTTATGATCATAATCTTTGGAACTGGAAGTATGATCTTGATCGCAGTGAACTCATTTCCTTTTAATTATTAAAGTAATTTCCTTAATGAGACAATGTAAATGGTTTTCATAAAAATATTTTGAAACTGGTGTAGCCTGGGCATTATGGATCCCACAGTGAGTCTCTGAGACCCTAGATGTTGGGTGCATTTCTATTTACTATAAGCCCCCTGTACACCTTCAATAAGTTCAAGTACATAGTGCGTATCACATGAAACATGGCTTGGTAAAAATAAAATAAAGTGTCTAGGGTAAAAAAAAGTTCATTAGGGTTAGGGGAATGATGAACGCCAGATGAAGAAAGGATCATTTGGTTTATATAAAAGTCATGTTTGTTTTTTCATTAAGTAGATTCAAAAAAAATTAAATATTCTTGGAACTTAGGAAAGAGTCGTTATACATACTTCCTACTGTTATGTTCTTAACTCCACTGATGTTTTATCTCTTGTCACTCCTAGAATTAGAACATGAGTTTGGATTGAAATGATCACTAAGCAGAGTCACGTATGAGGCATGACACTTTATTGATTGATTAATCTTTTCTATCTTGATTACCATTTGAGTATTCATTCTAGGCAAGACTTGATTTGAAAATATCTTTTTAAATGTCCGTTTTCATGTTCTGCCCTCTTTCCTTAAGTGTTGGACATGTCACAGTTTGATCTGAATCATAAATACTACATTATTTTTTTCCAAAGATAACAAATCAAGAAATTGTTTGAGGACAAAAAATGCTTATGAGTGGGGAAATTTGTTGTGGGTCGATTTTGACATAGTTTTGACCCATGTTTTTACTTAATTTTTAATGATTTAATAAATTATTTAAGAAATTTTTAGTAAATAATTGTACTTTTGTATTTTTATAATTAAATTTATTAATTAATAAATTTTTATAATTAATTAAGTATTTTTTGTCTTTAAATTAATAATTTTAATCTTACTTTACTCTTCTAGTTTAAATATTTGTAAATTAGTTTTGTTAATTTTAATATGCTCACCTCTTAGTAATTTGACATTAATAATAAATAATCATTTAATATATTTATTTGTGTATTAATAAACATAGTATTTATTTTAATATTTTATCCTTTAATTTAGTTTCATTAAAATATATTAACTTCATTAATTTTTACTTTTAATCATCCTTCTAGCTATCTAAGTTAAGAATTTTAGTATAAATTAAATGAAATAGTGCGAATTTTAACTTTATGTATTCACCTAGTTATTTAATTAATTAATTAAGAGTTTTAAAACAGTAATTATTTAATCCTAAGAATATAGTTAAATTATTAAGTGATTAACTTTTGTTTTTAGTCTACCGGTGAATTAGACAAGTGCCATCGGAGACTTGTTCAGTCACTGATGCTATCCTTTTTCACTAGTTACAGACCCTTTAATAAATTTTAATTTTAGTCTTTATCATCACAGTTTAATATTTATCCAGTTTTTAATTTAAGTGTTAACAATTAAAAACATGAATTGTAATTTTTATTTTTAAAGTTTAATAATAATTCTGTTTTTAATATATGTTGTTTAGTTTTGTTTTAATTTTTTATTTTAATTAACTTATGTTTTAATTTCTTTTTTAATTTATGTAGTTTTATTTTTTTTGTCTTACCATTAGTTCTGTTTTATTTTGAATGTCACTGATGCGGATTATGTTATGCATCAGTGACCTTTTTCATCAGTGACCTTTTATTGGTGACCTTTACTCTTTTATTTAAACTATCAGTAATCTTATATTTTTTAAACTTATCGGTAAACTTAATTTTTTAAACGCTATCGGTGACCTTTTCCTTATTATGGGCATCTGTGACCTATTTCTATTGGTAACCTTTTACTTTCTGCAACGGTAACCCTTTGTTTTTTATACATAACAGTGACCCTCTAATTTAAAGTCTAATGGTGACCTCTCTTTTTATTTAAGAATCGGTGACCTTCGCTCCCCTGCTTCAATCCTGCACCTCACCGTTAGCCAATCCTCTCATCCCAAATAATTCATTCCTTCTTTCCCCAAGCTATTCCATCATTCCCCTGCATCTCACTGAAGCCCTTACCCATCTCTCCCACCATCCTTATAATTGCCTCAACTCCACTCTCACATCACGGTTTCTTCCAGACGGCTACTAGAGTTTATTCAAAGCCTCAAGAACTCACACCACTATTCCACTGCTTCTAATCATAACCCACAACAACATCTTTTCCGCACAAGAAACAGAATCAAACCCAACAGATCAAATCTACACACCACAAACTAGCTTTTCAATTAAGAACGGATGAAATCCTTCAATAGTTCCTAAACTGTGAAGAGGAGGTGTCGCATAACTGTCGCCGTCTTTTTGAATCTGGAGGAGGACATCGAGCTTCCATGGGAAGAGGCCCGCCACTGATTTTCTTGAAGGAGGTCGATCCGAGGAGCCGAGTTGTGCTGCTGTAGAAATGAGAAACCACATAGCCACCACCGCGAGCTGCCTCAAACTCCACTGAACCGCCACACGAGACCTGTTCGCCGCAAGAGGGGGTGCTGCGGGAGGAAGATTTGGGGCCGGAGACCGTGATGGGAGGAAAAGCCTCACCGCTGCTTAGGATTTTTCAACCTTAGTTGCAAAGGGAGATCTCGTCCTGAAGCCGCTGATGGGGAGCCGATCCGGTTGGCTTCGCCGTGTCGCTGTGTTGAGGAGTAGAGGTTGGCGTTGTGCAAGGAGGTTGAGAAAGGCCAAGCCGCTGGCTGGAACCAGTTCTGCAGAAGGACGGAGCTGGGCCGACGTGGAATTTCACTGGAGAAGCCGAACCCTACCCCCACTCTGTGGGCCAAAATTGGGGGGGCGGGAAGGATAAGAAGAAATTAATAAAAATATATATAATAAGATATATAATAAAATAAATAATAAACTTAAAGGAATATAAAACCTAAATTTTAAAAAATAACTAAACTAATTATTATTAAATTTTAATAATTATAATTATATTAATCATAAAAGATAATTAATTTTAATAAAATAGAATTATTAATTAAATAGAACTTTAAATTAAACTAAATTAATTAATAATAACTACCAAATTGAAATAAATTAATTATTAATTTAATGAAGCACAATAAATATTTATTTTTATTTAATATTAAAATTTTCAATAAAATAAATAATAATATATAAATAAAATTAGAATAAACTATTTGAATTAATATAAATTAGTAAATTATTTAATTTATAAATAATAATAAACTTCTTTAATTAAAATTAATATAATTAATTAATAAAAAACAATAATTAATAAATAATACCATTATTAAATATTTTAATAATTTTTTAAAAAATTAATGACTTTAAATATTTATTTATTTCCTTCTCGTTTTAAATTATTCTGTGTGTTTTTCTTCTTCAGGTTTATTCAGTGGACTTAAACACGTCCATATTCATTTAACCAACTCATCGGGAGTTAGTTACGAGGGTTTTACTAGTGTGACGTATCAGTCGCGAAAAAACACACATGTGAGGTGCACAAGTGAGGGTCATTAGAAATTGGTGGAAAATAGAGGTAACGTATAGAAAATTACTATGAGGTATTAAAAGCAGACCAAGCAGCAGTATTTAGGACTCTCATTCAGATTTGACGCGACATTTTTCGAGAGTGAAGACTTTCGGGAGCAGCGATGGAGTTGAGTGGAGACTAAGGAGCCCGAAGGCAGAGCATCGCTTAGGGAGTTCTTCCTCCTCCTTCCTTCAATCATTGTACTCTATTTTCAGATATTTTCAATGCTAGATTTTATTATGAATATAGGCTGAATTTCTAGCTTTGGAGCTTTAAGCTTGGTTTGTTTATCCGTTAAATTTTTCACTTCCTCTTTGTTTGAAATTAGAATTGATCGGTGAGATCAGTTTTGATGTTAAATTAAATTGTTCACACCTTCCTATAAGAAAATTCATAGTTTCAAGATCATTCGGTGAAATTGAACTTGATCATCATTTTTTTGAAGCGTTAATTTAATTACAGCTGGAGTTTTACGGTGAGTTTTATTTCCACTATATTCTTTTTTTTCAAATTTTTAACAGTCGGTGGTCTTTAGAGTGGAAAAATCTAAATGTTACACCTCTTTTTTATGTGTATTATGGAGGGGAAGATATATCAATCAATTTCTAAGGTGTGATTAAATTATTTTTAGTGGAGAGTTATCCTTTTAACCATCATGTTTAGAATTCCCAAGAAAATTTTTGATCTTACCACTTTTGTCGTAACAACTATGTATTGGTTACTGCTTTCTTTTAGTTATCAGTACTTAGTATATGATTATTATTTTGGTCTATATTATTTTCATAATCACTATCTCTAAAAAATATAAAAAATATAAAAAGTCATTTAAGATATTTACTTCACAGTTGACAACAGTGAGGTTTTTAGTTTAAAAAACATAGAATTAATCACCTACCTTCCCTTAGGTTCGACCCTTCACTGCTAGACTAGTGTAGGTTTATAAATAATATTTTAAGGGTCATGACAACCACCAGCCTCATCAGCGCGCATGGAACCACTTGGAAAACTCGATGCTATCATTGATCATGGAGGGCCCAAAATAACCCCATTTTTGGATTTGGTGAGATAGTTTTGTCCCGATTTGATGAGCCTCACAGGAACCGGCATGAACCTCCTACATGACCTAAGAAATCTCAATTCATTGAATGGAATGGAGGATAACCCCATGAAACCCGCGCTTGTAGAGAATCTTCTCAAGACCGGGACAACTTTGGAGGGTAAACTATAATGCACAGAATCAGATTCACTCATGCTCGGCCCGATCTACAAAAAGATTACCGTGTTGAAGATACTGAACCAAGGGTGTCCTCCAGTCGGGGGTCTCTTCAAGCACTGAGAAGGGGGGACCTGGGGGTCCTGACAGTCCTCATGTGGAGGCGCTGGTGGTAAGGTGGCTCACCTGCAGGCTATCATCATCATATGGAGTGACAGGGGAGATGACTCTTTGGTGTGCCACATGTATAATCAAATCATCATGTTTAGGCTCTGCAAGTGATGCAACTAGGCTAACCAAGGCATCGGCTCAACCGTTCTAGGATCGAGGAATATGAGTAACCTCTGGACAAGATGGGAGCTGAGCCATCATCTGGAGGGTGCATTCCAATAGTGTTACGAGCTCTGGCTTCTTGAAAACATAGTCACTGTTGATCTACTTGATGACTAGTTTGGAGTCCCCGTTCATATAAAAGTGAGGACCATCAATCTCGAGGGCCTGCTTGAGAAGAATAATGATATCCTGGTACTCTTCCACATTGTTGGTACAACCCTCTAACATAAGTAATGAATATGGAAAATAGACGATGCTGGAGTGATGAAGACGATACTCAGGCCTACTCTGTTGAGTCTGGGGTCATTGAGCCTTCTGCCAGAAGGGCTCTGGGAAGCACCATCAATGTGAATTCTCCAACATGGGATGGCTTGGTCTACCGAGAGGATTGCCTTATCGGGAAAATAAAGGTCCAAGGACTGGTCCGGAGGAGCTGGATGGGTGGGAAGTAAATCCGCCAATGCTTTCCCCATGATAGCCTTCTGAGGGAAAAACCTATTGTTGAACTGCTGGAGAATCACTACTCACCAAGCTAGAAGGCCTTTCAAAATGGGGTAGTTTAGGATGTACTTAAGCGGATCAACTCGGGATACTTGTTTTACCTCGTGGTGTTGCAAAAAATGTAGTAATTTTTGTACTGTGAATACCTGCGCAAGGCATCTCTTCTCTATAGGGGAGTATCTGGTCTCCGTATCGAGGAGCATACGGCTAAGATAATAGAGACTATTCTCATTTTCCTTGTTCTTCTAGGCGAGAGGGCATTGAGGTATCATTCCAGGTCAGTCACATAATGGACCAACGAATTTCTAGAAATGGGTGTCATCAAGACTGGAGGTTGGAGTAGATACTGCTAGATTTTCTCAAAAGTAGTCTAACATTCTTCATCCCACTAGTAAAAATTGCCTTTCTTCAAGAGCTGAGAAAAGGGCTTACACTTGTCGTCCAAATTCACAATGAATCGGAGTATGTAGACCAAGTGTCCTTAGAAGCCTCAATGCTCTTAGATATTTCTCAGGGGGGACATCTGGCTAATGTCCTAGATCTTCTCGGGGTCGATTTCCATTCCCCTATATTTGACAAAGAAGCTGAGAAAATTTCTAGAGGTGACCCTGAAGTCACACTTCAATGGGTTCATCTTCAGGTGGTGATAACGGAAGAATTACAACAAAATCTCAAGGTCCTTGACATGGTCCTAACACTGGTGAGATTTGACAACCATATTTTCTACATAGCATTCCACCAGTGTCCTTAGGATCAGCTTAAATATACGATGCATGGCATACAGGTAGGTGGCTCCTGCATTTTTTAAACTGAAGGGAATTACTTGGTAATAGAAAGTACCTTGTGGTTCGTTGAAGGTTGTAGACTCCTCATCCTTGGGATCCATTCATATATGGTTATACCTGGAGTACCCATCCATGCAGAAGAGGGATTGGAACCGAGTTGTAGCATCGATCAAAAATTCTGTCACAGAAAGGGGAAAATAATCCTTTGGAAATTGACGGTTGAGATCTCAGAATTCGATGAAGACTATGATCTATTTGTTCTTCTTCATCACTAGAATAATTTTGGCTATCCATCTAGGGTACTGGGCCTCCTTAACAAAATTTTCTCTGATGATCTTATCAACTCCGACCACAACCACAACACCATGAGAAGGGTGCATCTTTCTAGGATGTTGCATAAACCCATGGTGATTTGCTGGGAGACCGAGGTGGTGGAATACTACCGGAGGATCTAGTCCCAGAATCTCTTCATAACTCCATGCATATACATCACAGTGATGCTCAAGAAGTCCATGTAATGTTTTTTCTCCTCGAGAGGCATAATGGCACTCATCAATGGAGGTTTCGGATCCGTCTCACCCTCGAGATTCACCTGCATCAGTTCATCAACCATGGTAGAGACACTATCATCGAAGGCAGAGGAGAATCCTATAAATCCCTTTATTCTCTTATGGATGAGGGGTCCTTAGTAGGAGGAGTTTGATCTGAGTCAATAGATCCCGATGTGATACCAGTGCCATCCTTAGTGGTGGTGGACACTGCATTGAGGGACTCTTGTGCTACCAAAACCATGGAAATGAAAGCTTTAGATCTGATCCCATCAGGTCTTCGGACCAAGGGGTCACATTTGATGATATCGAAGTAATAGTGGTGCATCTTCTTGAGCCAGTTTATCCCATCCTGACGAAATAAGAAAGTATGTCGTATTTTTGTTTCCATGGGGAAGACATCCTGATACCTTATGGGAGTCGTGGGGCTCTGGGATCACCGAGTCCTAATTCGTATAAGAATACAATGTGATATTCCAATGTCGCTTAGAATTGGTAATTTTCTCCCCTAGTTCAAGAAACAATGAAGCGTTGTACCATATCCAGGTTCCTAGCCTCCAATCGGTGGATTGGAAAGATATAGGAATCATCCAGATCTATCCATGGGTTGATCGCAGCTGTAGCATGTTTAACCTCGTTAGACTGAATCTACTTGTACATTATCCTGTAATAGTCGGAATCTAGGTAGTGGGCTTCGCAGGAGGAAATGTGAGATGCATCACCTGGGAGTATTCCCACTCGACCAATAAGGGAATACATAAGGCACTAGTGATACGATGAAGGAACCACCACATGCAGTTGAAGCCATAACCTACCCATCTATGCATTCTAGGTGGGGTCTTAGGATACAAACATGAACTCGGTGCTGGAAACTAGGCCATCAAATTGGGTATTCTAGTGGATATTTCTAACTAGTGTATGTTTATTCCTATCATAACATGGAATTTTAATGTTAGAGGGACTCAAAGCATCCTCGGACAAACCCAGTTTTTTTAGTTATTGGGTCAGGATTAGGTTGATCCCAGATCCCGTGTCAAAAAGGTATCAATGAACTAGCATTCCATTAAAATGGTCGGTGATGTACAGTGGGAGTATTTTCCACTATATGGGAGAGACTTAATCTTCTCCAGAGAACAATATAATTTTCCTGAATTCAACATGCTCTACTACCTTAGCATGGAAGGCTTTTATAGCTGCTACCTCTTTCTCAAACCGGGGGGGGGGGGTTCATATAGCCTTATCGAGTGATTCACACATATCTATTGATAGGCGAAGAACCTCAAGGATAGAGAGCCTTTCTGGAATTCTAGAAATATGATTGAGGACATCATAATTTCGTTCCAGGTGTTAACTTATGCTTATAGGAGGTCTCTCTATGACAAGAGGTATAGTGTGCCCTACCGGTTTGACCGGTGGCTGACTAGTGCAAGGAATGTCCCGCTGCTCACTAGTCGAAGACTATAGAGTGAATACCAGATGAGGGATAGATGACTGAGACTGGTCCATAATGAAGCATGGTAGACCGCGGTGCGGTTGGGGCACCTCTACCTGATCCAGTACCATAAATGGCGGCGAAGGCGGACCAGATGACATCAGATGAGAAGGATGTGCATACTGATCTCTACGTTAGGCCTGCTGTCTAGTTTCGGTGGCATAAACATCCTTGCCAAATGTACTTAATGAGGCACTCCGACGACCAATATAGTTTCACATCCACTGATGCTCGTGATGGCTAGGGATGTTGGGAAGATCTGGCAGGCACTCCTCGTCGTTGGGAATCATATATGGGTTTACCAGCTCTATGGTGTTAGCCAAGGCATACCCTTGACTATCAATTGAATAATCCTCCACCACTGGTCGGATTCTAGGGTAATTTTTTATCTCTGGGGGCATGTAATCACTGAGATTATGGGATGATGACGGAATTGGTGGGGGACTTTGTTTTCCCTTGCGCTGTCAACGCTTTCTTTTCTGGGAAGAGGATGGTTGAGCCGTTTATGTAGAGGTAATGGTTTTGGGTGATGTGGAATATTCTGAAGGTTTAGATCAATTCAGACATGAAAAAATAATACCATGGGCATGAGCGACTGTTTTACAAACCATATAGTCAACATACTTTTGGGACCCATGGTTAGAAACCCGAAGCCACTCGCCTTCGCTGTCACTACCACTATCGGGCTTCACAAATATGCATGCCACATGTGCCGGAGCTAGTCCCAACCTTAATACATTTTTTTCAACCTGGGGATAGGGGTAGTAGTTGGGGTGATCAGTTAGATCCACCTCTTCTGGCCTCCTGCATTCAGGAAAAGGCATAATCCCCTGTTCCAAGGCACTTCATAAATAGTCATGAACCTGATTCTCATTGAATGAGTAGGTTCAGTTTCTCCTTTCTAGAAAGTGGGTCTGAGAGCCTGGCCCTGACGAGGTGCCGGAGGATCCTGTTGAGGAGGTGGAACTGGGTTATCTTTCCTGGGTGGCGGCGGCACATTACATGGGGGAGCTTGCCCATTCTGAGGTGGGTGTTGTTGGGCTGTTGATTGCACATAAGGTGGTGGGCCTCTTCTAGTCTGTGGAGGTGGCTCCACCGGTAATAACTCTAGTTGCCTGGGGCCTCTATTTGGTCCACCGCGGGGGGCTCAGCTGTGGTGGCCCTCCTCGTGGGAATTGCAGGAGGCAACATATGTGTCGTCTTATCCTGCTGTAAGGATTCCTATAGGCGCTAGGCCTTATCAGAGAAATCCTAGAATCCCCCGAGGTAATTATGGGTAATAAGAGAGGGGACTCGTTCGGTCTTGAAATTTCCAACACACATTGTCAGCAACTGTTCCTAATTCAGCGACATGTCTAAAGTGTATGTGATTCTTTTCCACTGGGCGACAAAGTCTACGACGTACTTTTCAGGCCCTAGTTTTCATTTGATGCGGTCTGCAAAAATTGTCTTCCGAGTGGTGGAACTGAACTGGTAAAGAAATTGCCTATGAAGATCTTCCCAGCCAACTACTGACTCAATGGGTAGCTAGTTGTACTATATAGACACAGGACCTTACAATGTCTGTACAAAACACCAGAGTTTGACGGCCTCTTGCTGCGTTGGAGTTCCCAACATGGGCCCACACCTTGAAATGAAGTGGACCAGATGCTGCAGCGGGTCACCCGTCCCATTAAAGGGACAGAAGGTGGGATTTTTGAAACCTGGGGGTGCTGGAATATCATCCACCCATGTCGGATATGGCTTTCCATCAGGAGTGATTTCCACCAATAAAGTTTACAATTCTTCTAGGTGAGCAATGAGAACAGCCATGGGGTCATCTAGGTAGGGGTTCCTGTATTGATGAGGATCCCTGACTACCAGCCCATTGGTAGGTTCTTCAACACAATATGAAGGCCCAACAGCTCATGGAGTATCTAGTGAGATAACCTATGGAGTAGCTGGGGGAACCTGAGCTAGGTCTTGTGGATTATAACGTCACTTAGGCGGATTTGGCGACACATATTGCGCCCTATTACAATAATTTCTGTCCTCTATCCTATCTGTGTGGGAAGGATGGTCAGGGTCAACTGGAGGAAATTCACCGGGGGGAATTTGTGTCTACCCCTACTTCCCTGGTCAAGGATCACCATAGAATAGTCGTCACTCCATGGAACTTTTCTCAAGGAGGTCATGGACCATCTTCTTATGCTCTGCGAACTATTGATGCAACACAACTCTTCAGGATCATCCTCCATCTTTTGCATTAAGCTAGATGTTTCAGAGGGTTCGATGGCCCTAAGGTGATCCTTTCCCTTATTGGGATTCTGGATGAGAACTAATGTCTCAGTGGAAACAGTAAGACCCATTAGATTTCTTTATTGGCTAGTATACCTTCCCAATGGATCCAACAATTGTGGAACTCCCCTGGGGGGTATGTTTTCTCCAAGGAGTTCTATCTCTGTCTCTTCCTCTGATAGATCGGCCATGTTAATGATGACTCTACCTTTAGGCGTATCTTCAATATCACCTGGAATGTCAGGCTTCCGCCGTATAGAACTAAAATGGAGGACCACGTACATCCCCCAACCACGAATCTACACATGAGGGGAAGCCTCCATGATAATCCTATGGAGCACTTTAAATATTCTGAATGCATCGTTGTTAGAGGGTCTTATAGTGGCCTGGTGACTCAGGATATTGGTTCACAGGGAGTGTGGCCAAATCCACCAAACGGAACGGTTGCAAAATTTCTTTGAAGTGTGCCTGACTCTTGGGGAAATCCGCTCACCGATGAAGAAGACGAAAGTGTGTCAGCTAGAGGGTTTGGAAAAAACCATCCAACTTCCTCTAGGGTGAGTGATTTCGGCGCACTGAAATTCGGTGCTCCAACTAGAAAAAAAAAACTCTGGGAAATGATTCACTACAAGAATTTCCCACAAGATCCTCAGTCTAGATTCGGGGTCTGACCCTTGGTTTCCCCACTCATCAACTGAAGGCAGATGGGGAACTGATAGCAGAACTGAAGCAGACCGTTGAGACAGTAGGCTGGCCAGTAGAGAATACAGTGAGCGGGCTGACAAGACACCACATCATGGACTATCCTCTGAAGAGTGCAGTGACCTAGACACCACATCATGATAAGACGGGTTGGCGACCATGATTTTTGGCACGGGGACTATGACTACTAGTAGTGGGTCGTGTCGTTTCTCGTCTGCCATATAACACCCCAAGGTTTTCTAGAAATAAATGGAAATGCACAAAACATTGTTATAAGTAGATATTTATATCTATCCTAAAAATAATTGTTCCACTTTTATATTTTGAATTTTGAAAAATGGTCTTTTACAATTGTGTTCAGTAAGATATTTGAAGCCTAATGGAACCAACTTTTTTTTGGTGAATAGTAACATACCCTTATGAATAGTAATATGAATAGTAATATGACCCTGATTAATAGTGAATTTTATTAATATTTAATTTTATTAAGTCTTTAAGATAATGACATCTTGGTTAATTTTTGAAAGTGATATAAAAACAATCATAGAATTAAAATTGTTAAATTTTGAATCAAGTATGATTTTATTTAAAAATTAAATTATTAATGTTTAGAAAATTATTTTCAAAAAATGGAGTTCATTTTTGAATTCTAGACATAGAAAAGTGTTAAGAGTAAATTTTTTGGATTTTTCTGAAATTTAAGAATTTTCGATGATTAGTGAAATACGATAAAATACCGTAAATTAAATTTATCAGTAAAATACACTATTTATGAAATCATAAGTGTTGTAAGGCCACTTAGTTCGAACTCACATGCCATTATTACTATCTGGGGTCACATGAACTAATACTATTCATAGTCTTGGGAAAAAATATTATAATAATGATTAAAATAATGTAAAATACCTCCCCTCCTTCACTATAAATACCACCCTCATTTCCCTCTTCCTCCCACACCTCTCATGCCTGGTGCATTACCTAAGATCTACCCAACACTACTTATAGGGATCTTCCACAAGTTCTACAGCTTCTAGTCTCACCAAAAGGCCAAAACCCAAGGCCTTAAGAAGGATCTCAAGGAGAAGAGATCAAGAGGTAAACGACCTCTTTTGTTTTCTATTATTTCTTTAATTTTATGTTATTATTTTTAATTTTATTTGGCTTATGTTAGGATATTTTATTCCATAGCTCCCTTATGACCCATATTATGTAATAATGATGAGAGATACCTCTTTTCTCCCATAATTTTTTTATGAAATTTAAAGCGACGTCGTTAGGATGCCGAAATTTCATAAGTGATTTCTCAATTCTTCTTTTATTTTGATTTCCGTTATTTTCTTCTTCTTTCCTCACCTTCTATTATCCAATAGAAATGAAAGATAAAGAATATTGTATATTCTGTATTTTCTCATGTTCATGGAAAATTCATCATCAATCTTCTTCTCCTATCCAACTTATTCGAGGAATAAAAACATTGTCTGTGATGTGTCGAATTACTGACATCATGGACGATATGATATCAATTTTCTTTAATTACTTAAAGGATTGTCATGAAACAATTTTTATGGTTGAACCAGGTTATGATATATTTATCATGTCTCATCCATGGTTCTGGAATTATTATTTTCAAATGGTTTTAATTTATAAAACAAAATGAGGTCATTATTATCAAAGAACCACTAAAATGATCTAAACGAACAACATTAGTGTTTAAAATTATGAATCATCCTCATGTAAGAATTAGAAATGATAAATGGTATAATTTATGGTAATATAAATATTTAAATACCACTCCATTCGAATTCTATAGTTTCACTTCCAATTTACAAGAACAACCATCATGAATAAATCATGGAAATCATGTAAAGAGCTCACCCAAAAACATTGCAAGGAACAAAATACTAATAATTGAATGGTGAAATTATTTAATTAAATGATCATATAAGGTGTTATAAAGATGGATATGTTTATTTAAGATATTAATAACACTCTATTAACCATTATATAGGATTTTTAAACAAGTTTTAAGTAAGAAAATACCAAGGTAATGGAATTCATAACCTGAATTCCATTATTTGGGTTAACCTTCTACTTCGTTATTTATGTGGTATTAAAATTGTTTGTGTGATGGGTTTTGTATATATTATGTTTAATTATGTGTATTTATTGTGTATTTACATATTACATCTACTCTATTAAGTATCACTTCGAATATATGATATATGTAAGGGGGTGTTCTTTTTAAAATCCTCTTTTAAAATTCTGTTTTACATAATTTAGAAGCATTGTTTTTATGAAATTATTCATATTGTATGATTGTGTTCTAGTTATTGGGAATTGTTTATGATTAGGGGTGGGACCTATATCTCTCTCCAATGAAATGGGTATGTGTATGTTGGAGGTCAGTCGTATGGTTACTCCGAGTGTAACTGTGATGGTTACACAAATTGTAAGGTAGCTGTGAGGGTTACAAATGATAATGTAGTCGATAGGGTTAGAATATTATGTATGTAATGACCCAACATACCTTTATGGTTATATTTATTTTCTTATTTTTTTATGTGGATCATGTGTAAATCTCATGTTTTATAAATTAAGTATATATATATGGCTGGCAAGTATGTCTTTTTGGAAATGATTTCATACATTATAAGTGTTCATGGACTAATGTGTTCTTTCCTTCATTTAATATCCCTTACTGAGATTTTTGTGATCATCCCAAGTTTTTAAATGATTTTCAAAGTTTATAGAGATGTGTAAGACAAATAAGGAAGTCAATTTAAATGTTTGAAGAGTTTTCAAAAAATCATGTTTTATTTGAAATGTTATATATTTTGCAAGAAATGAATACTGTTTTTATAGTATCCCCTCTGTAATAATTTGTATTGTTATGAATGTGTTCTGTCCCTTTTCTCTAAATCTCAAAAACCTTAAAATATCCTCAATGTAAAAAAAAGTTATTTCTTGACTAAATTCAAGATTATGTAATGTAATAAGGACAGGTTATTATAGTTGGTATCAGAGGAATGTTATGATAACTTTAGGGGTTAGGTTGATGTTAAAAGAATACCATAAATGATTTTTCCTATATGATTAATTTGAAATGTTATATAATTTAAAGATTACCATGTTGCTTCATCTAATATATCTTTTTTCATAATGGTTTTCAATAGAAGAAACATGGAATCTGAAGAGGAGAGGCACCGACAAAATGATATCCTTCCAAATCTGCAAACCGGAATGGTAGGGATTGGAACCGAGTATTTTGTGATAGTAATGGATAAGATAATTCAAGAAAAAATGGTGGTTTCATCCATGTAATAAAACAACAAGAGGTACCACAATTGAACATGAAAATAGTGGAACATTTTATGATACATCACCCTCCTTCTTTCAGTTGATCTTCTCATCCAGTAGCGGCTGAAGGATGTATTAAATACCTTTAAATGACATTCGATGTTATGGGATGTACATAAAATAAAAAGGTAAGTCTTTACATTTATTGTTTTGAAGGTGGAAATGATCAGTAGTGTTCAATGGTAATGAATATCAGCGATAGAGATGATTTTGATGCCTTAGAGTGGGATGAATTTAAAAGTCTTTTCATTGAAAAATATTTTCCTAAGGTGGTGTGACTTAGGATGGAGAAGCAATTCCTTGAATTGAAATAGAAGGAGGAAGATTTAGTGGACGTGTATGAAGTGAACATTACCCATTTGGTGAGGTATGCTCCAAATCTTATTCTGGATCTTGATAGAAAAATCAACCTCTTTTACTCAGGTCTGAAGCCAAGGTATCGAAGGGCATTGGCCTCTCGGGAATTCAAATGTTATGAGAAACTTGTCTGATGAGATGAGAGGGTAGAGATGGATTTCAGTATTGATCATGTGAATTTTGGAAATGAGGAGAAGAAGAGGTCTAGATGACCAGCGATGTGTAAGAATCAACAAAAGAAATCTAATGGTAAGAAAATCTAGTTTCTAGTTTGTGAAAAGTGTGGAAAGAAGCACCATGGGATTGTCTTAGAAAAAAATGGGATGTGTTTTAAACATTGTATGTTTATACATATGGCCTTATATGGTAATGAAAATGATCATAAAACTAATCCTGATAAGAAAAATGTATAGTGTTTTAAATATGTTGAGATTGTTCATTATGAAAATTATTATACAAATAAATGTATGAATGATATAAAGAAGCCATACTATAAGCATAATGGTATAGGGAGATCCTTTGTGAATACATCAGCAGATTTCAGGACATCAATGAAGTTGTATCAAGTTCTTTTTTTATTTTCGAATAATTTTCTAAAGTTTTGTTTGATATGGGGTCTACACATTCCTTCATCTCTGAGAAATTTTTGGGTAAATTGGAAATATACCCTCAAAAAATGAAACCAGAACATGTTGTTAGAACACCATGGAGAAGTATTAAAAAAAATATGAATTATAAGAATCTTTCTGTTATAGTCTATGGAAATACTTTACCTGTGAACCTTGTTTTTTTTCCTTAGTAGAGTTTGATGTTATTCTGGGAATGGATTAGATTTCTGTTTATCATGCTAAGATTGGCTGTAGAGATCAAGATGTTGTTTTTTTACAAAGAGTTTTAGTTTTTATATAATAAAGAACCCATAAAATTGATAAAATTTAAATAAGCTGAGAAACTATTGAATGATGGAAATGAAACTTATCTTTCTCATATTGGTGAAAACAAGGGAACTATTCAGATTAATGATGTGTCAGTGGTAAATGAATACCTTGATGTTTTTCCTGATGAGTTACATCGTGTCATACTTGATTGGGAAGCTGAATTAAAAATTAACTTAATTCCTGATGCTAAGACAATTTCAAAACCTCCATATCATATGGATCAAATAGAACTTATTGAATTGAAAAATTAGTTCTAGGATTTTATTGATAAAGGCTTCAATCGTCCTAGTACTTTACCATGGGGTGCTCCTTTTTTTTTATTAAAATGAAATATGGTTCCATGAGACAATGCATTGATTATAGATCTTTGAATAATATCTCTATTTAAAAAAATTATCCTTTGCCTCATATCAATGACTTGTTTGATAAGCTCTAGGGAGATCAATACTTTTCCAAGATTGACTTGAGATACAAATACCATCAGCTGAATGTAAAGAAGGATTGTAGATTCTGAAAAATGCTTAAGAGCTGAAGAAGGTTGACCTATGACAAAGAGAATCCATATTAGGAACTGGCGATCCATTTAGGGGGCCCGAAGGGGCGGTGTGAAAACAATTCTAAGTTGCGCGAAAAAATACGTCCGGCGTGAAAAACTACAGGATTCGCGAGAGTTTTCTGCACGTGCGCAGAAAATTTCACGCCACAACCCTCACATGGTTGATTTACGCGCTGCCGATGTCGGGTGTGCAATTTTTCGTGCTGGATTGTTTTTCGCGCGAACTTGCTATCCTGAGCACCAATAAATATAAGGCCACCCCTTCGACTTCTGCCTAAAGAATCTAAACCGTCTCCCCTGCATAAAATTCCTCTCCCATGCACACAAAAAAAGATGGCTCTCAAGTACTAAATTTTTCACACCAGGTTTCCCGGGGGTTTGCCTTTGTGTGCGACCACTCAGGCTTGATCCTTGTCCGAATCCCATCTAGCCGCTTCCCCCGCACGCAATTCGTTACAATTGCGCGCAATCGGCTCTTCGGCGTGCAATTCCTTTTAAGTGCCGGCCCGACCACTTTCGCGCACACAATTCATTTTGCACACCGGCCCATTATTTTTCACACCCACCACTCAATTGTGTTCCATCCTGGCCCTTTTCGCATGCCCGCTATTCATTTTCACGCGACACCTGACCTTTTTCGCACCCATCGCTCAATTGTGTGCCGGTTCGGCCCTTTTTGGCGCAATAGTCCCTTTTGCGCTCCAGCCTCCCGCCTTGTGCGCCCATGATGTCCCTCTTCCGGGATCATTTTTAGGCACCTCCCATGCCCAAAGAACCTTCTCTATATAATAATTTCTCGTGAAACCTCCTAGGATCGCACAAAGTAACTTCAAAGTCCCCTGGACAATACTGCCCGTTGCGTTGCTTCACCTCATGCTTCTTCACATTGGCACACTAACTGCTATTGGTTATTCGTGTAGCCCTGCTAAAATGGACCCCCCGAGGGTTCTCTCCATGACACCCCTAGCCACGGCGTTGCTAATGACTTCCCTTCCCTATGGGACGGGAGGTACCAGTCATGTAAGTCATAGGGGTGCAGAGCAAACCCACCTCGTCCGAGCTGCAGGACGTTAAACTACCAATCACCATTGTCCTCAGCACATGATGTTAAACTATAGACTCTCCCCATGCCTCGTACACAGGGTGACCTCACCTTGGACATTCAACATGCCCACTGGTCTCTATGGTAGTGAGATCATTCATCACATGGAATGAGATCCTCTTCATCGGAGTGGTGTCTGTCCGTGGGGAAAGGGAAACCACCCTGGTGCAAGCCCCTAGCTTTCCTTACAGGAGGTACCATCTCTGCTCCTCCTCTCTTCCTGGGTTCCAAGTCCCTATCCCGCTGGGCTTTGTCACCATTAAAAACTCCATCCCATATTAAATCCCAATCTCCATCACCTCGGGCTGCTAACCAGGCGTAATCCCCTATTTCCACTTTGGGCCACTAACTACGTGTGTGCCCCCACCCCATTTTCCATGGACGCACCTTTCGCGACGTGATCGTCAGTTCATTTTTTTATCATGTTTCTCACACCGAGCTTGACTCATGTGGGCTTAGAGCAAGTACCGACCATGAAATACACCTTGGGAAGACTATAGTGTAATCCCCACAACCATACATGAACTACGAGATCTTTGATCTTTGCCAAGGAAAGGTATATAGGAAGCCACCATGAGGTTCAAGACCACCATCCATTGGCCACCTAAACTATGTGGACTTTGATCCTTGCCACGATGAGGTATGTAGGAAGCCTCCATGAGGTTCAAGCCAAACACCCTATTGGTTCCGACCATCTTCACGTCGGTTCACCAACTCCTTGGGCAGCCTAGAGTGTAATCCCCACACCCATATCCGAACCACGCAGACTTTGATACTTTCCAAGGAAAGGTACGTAGGACACCTCCCTAAGGTTCAAGCCCAACAACCATGAGACCCCAGGTCTCCTTCACGTCGGTTCCCCGACCACCACCTGAACTACAGGGTCTTTGATCCTTTCCAAGGCATGGTATGTAGGAAGCCTCCCTGAGGTTCAAGACCAACACCCAATCGTTCCGACCATCTTCACGTTGGTTCACTAACACCTTGGGTCACCTCAGAGCATAATCCCCAAATTCCACCTCCTGAACTATGAGGAATTTGATCCTTGTCAAGGAAAGGTATGTAGGAAGACTCCACGAGGTTCAAGCCCCACAAGCATTGGTCATGACTGCCCCATGTCGGTGCATTGATCCCAACAACCATTGGACCCCATGTCCTCCTTCACATCAGTTCACCCCCATCCCACACGAAGTTAAAATATGGACCCCTTTCAGCAGTAAGCCAGTGTCACTCCTTTCAGTGGTAAGCCGTTGTCACTCCATTCAGAAGTAAGCTGTTGTCACTCCTTTCCGTGATATGCCATTGCAACCCTTATCCAGTGGTAAGCCATTGCGACCTCATCCAGTGGTAAGCCGTTGCGACCCCTATCCAGCGGTAATCCATTGCAACCTCATCCAACGGTAAGCCGTTGACACCCCTATCCAGCGGTAAGCCATTGCGACCTCAACCAGCGATAAGCCGTTGCGACCCCAATCCAGTGGTAAGTTGTAGCGACCTCATCCAACGGTAAGCCATTGACACTCTTATCCAGCGGTAAGTCATTACGACCTCATCCAGTGGTAAACCGTTGCAACCTCATGTAAAGGTAAGCTATTGAAAACCCCAATCGATGGTAAGCCGTCATCAGATGAACTATGTGGACTTTGATTCCCTACCATGGGGATACATACGAAGCCTCCATGAAATTCAATCTCAGCACCCATATCTCATCCTGATCTATCCCTCAATCCCATGTGTTTCGGGAAGATCATGCCCCAACTCGAAGGTTCTACTTCTTTTGGGTCCCATCCATGCATACATTCTCATGGTCCGCCTCCTCAGGTGTCCCATCGTCCCACCGAACTACGTGAACTTTGATTCCCTACCACGGGGATACGTAGAAAGTCTCTTCAAGGCTCAAGACCGAAACCATCATCATCCTCATGACAGTTCCATCCCATTCACTATCCACGTCATGGAACTTTCCATCATCCATATTGATTCTTACCCAGGACGCCACATCCCGGTGGGATCATGCCATCCCATTCCTCATTCCATTCAACAACACTCGGGAAGCCAACCAAACATTGACCCCAACATCGGTATTCCCTCCAGGGGGTTCCTCCATCTAATCCAATCTAGTTGGTGTTCTGATCAGTCTGATCCATCTCCGTTGGACATTAAACTTGCGGAATACCGTGTGTTAAACATGAGAAGCTGAGGAAAAACTCTGATACATGACCATGGCATATGATTCCCTACGTTTGATGTGGGATTCCTCGGGCTTCCGTGCCCTTGAGAAGCCCTATAAGAAGGGAAAGAAGACAGAAATACCAATCCCCCAGCATCCAGACACACCAGTGATACCCAACGTGACTACTCCCCTGACTGAAGGTTGCTGCCCTAACTAGACCCCTTAGAATTTCCTGACAGAAGAAGTGTAATTAACTGGTTTCCATGAATATATGTCTCTAGGAAGTGTTTCACGAACAATGTATTAAATCTATGAGGGAGAATTGGACTAGGTGATGAATTCTGAGGAGGATTCCACGGAAGGAAGAATGGACATCCCATCATCCCATTTCAATAAAGGAGAAAATGTCCCTGAACAAGGGGTAGATGCCGCCCACCTTTGGAAAGCGGGAATGCGGGGAAACAAATCCTTTCCATTCGCCCTCAAACGAGACAGATGTGTGCACCTCGACGAAAGCATTGGAAACAAAAATGGAACCCTGCATGAAATAATTATCCTCAATATGAAGATTAGTAGCGCTCGAGGCATCAATGGATTGACATGTCACCGGATCCAGTCATCTGGAACTGGGTCCCACCAAGAAAATAGCAGGCCTGGTGTGAAACTCACTAGAAGTTGGGGAAGTAGAATGTTGGACATCCCATTCTGTGATGTTCTCAGCATGGATCCCTCTTACCGGCCATGGAAGAAGGGATGGAGTAGGGGCATTGGTCATCGATTCCTTTTTTCTTTCAGCACTGATGAGTTAATCTTCATGATTCTTAGGAATCAAGTTATTGCTTCAGGGATGTGATCACCGCCTTCCCATCGACATAGGGGTAGGGGCAGTGCCCACACATCCATTCCACGTGGCTTCACCTCTTCCACGATGACATCTATATCTATGGCCATGGAGAGCCCATGCCCCATCTCCCCATCCAAGGTCATCCAAAGAAGGGCGATGAACGACCTCGTGAGACATTATGGGGAGGAGGGTATAATCCCGACCTTGGATATGGCCCGCCTGGATCTGGAGGCATCTTCACCTCACTATCAATGTCTCCCATGAGGGCCGTGCAGGGAGCCATTGCTCCCCACCCTGACATACAATAGTTTCGGGAGCCTGTCCCTGGATCCCTTTGACGACTCCCTGCCTTACATAGATGAGGTAGGTGACATCCGGCCCAGCCCAGTCAGAGTCCCATTCCAGGGGCTCCCGACAAGGACTCCCACCCAGGCACGTCAGTGCCACTGCCCGGTCTTTCTATAAGAGGAGAAGGTAAGATACATACCTGCACCACCGGCCCTGGTTTGTCTGACCCGACACCAGACTCGGGCAAAAGCTGAGGAGGACGCCCACCAGGGGGCGTCAACGTCGGTAGCTATTGTGGCCCGAGCCACCATTGACACATATCCTCTATTTCCTGCATACATAGTGTAGGGGAACTTATACACCTGGCCATGATTGAGGCCCCAACCACTCCATAGGAAGGCTGGGTCAACTCTTGTGGTCTCCGGCATGAGGAGTGGTCACCGCGAACTTACCCACAACGATGTCACCCAGTACAGAGAACCTCCCCATACCACTACCACAGAAAACACGAGCCTTCTCTGCTTCAGGAATCAGCATGGAGGTCTGCCCCATTCCACCCTCAATAAAAATGAGGGTCTTCCCCATGGAAATGACACTCGGTACGGAAGTCTCTCCTGTTCCCATTACACTAGGTATGGAGTCGTTCCTGCTGCCCCCAACAGCTGGTGCGGGGAAGTTATGCATCTGGTCTCTCTTCAACATGGGGACCCTCCCCATGTCTTCTTGGCAGCTAGTGAAGATACTCCTTACCTCAGAAACCAGAGGGGTGAGGGCCAGTCTCACTCCACCCGCACCCAGCACAGAGGTCCTACCCGTGTTCAGATAGACCGGTAAAAGGACCCTCCTCGTACTGAGGTCGCCAGGGAAAAAAAGTGTGAATGTCCTCTCCATGCTTCTTCCAGCTCCAGCAGAGGTCTTTCCCACTCCAGTGATACCCATGGAGGTCCTCCCTATGTCCCCTTTGAAATTTTTCCTGGTTCTCCTTGCACCCTGGCTTTCCTGGGTGGAACCCCCCTCCGCCCCAGCACCATTGTAGCCGAAGGACCCCATGTCAAAAATTTTCCCTGTCCTGAGGAGCCACCCTGGGGTAGGAAGGCGGGTCATCACTGTCATAAGAATAATCCTTGGAAGGCCCAGACGGAGATCAAACCGGTCCAATTCTTAGAATCTGAGGTGGAGTATGACTCAGCATGGGAGCCCTCCTCTTGCTCATCCAAGTCAAGGGCTGAGGCAGTTACGAGGCACATCAACTTAGTGCTCCTGGAATGCGAGGTCCATTGGATTCCCGCCTCCCTCTATCAGTACATCTAGGAAGATGAATATATGGAGACCCCGTAGGTAACAGTCGTGCAATCACCACCATCGTCACTAGAACTGCTCTCTACCTCAACAAGAGATCACAGAGAGCTATTCTGGGGCCAATGGCAGGTGAGCAGCAGTGCGACCCATTGCCAGTAGCCCTAGCCCCTGAGCCAGGAATAGTGTCCATAAGCCTGTCTTATCATGATGTAGCAACCAGGTCGCTACACTCTTTAGAAGACAACCCGAGATTCAGCGGCCAGTCAGCCTGTTCTCCATACTCTCCACCGGCCAGCCTGCCATCACAGGGGTCTGCCTCAGTAGTACTGCCAGTTCCTCAGCCACCCCCAGTTGACTAGTGGGGAAATCAAGGGATAGACTCTAAATCTGAGCCAAGGAGTTTATGGAACATCCTCGCAGTGGACCACTTCCTCAAGAAGTTCTGGCTCGTGGAAACACTGAATTTCTGCATACCGGAACCCCTCACCCCAGAGGAAGTTGAGTGTTCCCACCACACCCTCTGGGTGATGCATTTTAATCTTCGTCATCAGTGAGTGGTTTATCCCATGATCC
This sequence comes from Viscum album, assembly GCA_963277665.1. NCBI lineage: Eukaryota > Viridiplantae > Streptophyta > Magnoliopsida > Santalales > Viscaceae > Viscum > Viscum album. The sequence goes on along the minus strand of OY728139.1, from coordinate 677,820,146 downwards.
AAGCGCATTTCGAAGACATCAACGAGCAATGTCATCTTGTTGAGTTGGCCTCACTCCCTGTGGCCTAGCACCCCGAGTCACCTGGTTGTCATGAGGCCCTCTAGTAGTAATGCGTTCAGAGTATCAAGGTACTCCATAAAATTATCAAGGAGGAAACCCCCCACATGAAAATCCATGGTTGGGGGCAGTATTCTACCCTCCTCTTCAGTCCTATCTGGTGGCAACCTGACTTGCTTGGCGACATCGAGGACATGCCCCCAGCAAGGGTCATAGTCAACATGGCTGACATAGTGGATGAGGAGGACGAGCTGGAGCTTCTAGATGGAGAATTACCCCATGAGGGTGTGACACCACTATTAGACCCATCAGAAAGGATTACTCATCATTAGAGAAACCTACTTGGTCTTCCTATTCCCACCGAGGCACTGGTACTCAGCCGAAATTCTGGTAAGGGCAAAGAGCGCGTCGGAGCTGCCAAACACTCCGACCCATCCGCCTCAGTGCAGAAGACGGAGGAGGACCCTGGGAAGGCCATTTTGTGCCAACAAATTACTGAGAAGAAGAAGTTAGTAAAAGAACTCTTCACTGAACACACTGCACAATGACGACCGGACTACAACAATCCTAGGCCAGTACAGTAGGGGCAGGAACAACTTCCCCTCAACAAGCTGCCCCCAGGAAACCATGATCATGCTGCTCTTATGGAAAGGGCTAAAGTCGGAGCTCATGGTAAGAGGTCATGGTATGTCTCGCCAAACCCTTCGAAATGACGTGAAAATCCAAGGAATCTGGCCTGGTTTCCCCCAACTGCCCCACAAGTCGCTTCACCATCCACTCCATGAGCCGCTGAGCTTGTTTACCGTGTTGAAGAACCCGCCAACACGCTCGTAGTTAGGGATCCCCGTTAAGACAAGGACCCCCAGATGATCCTATGGCAGTGCTCATATCCCGACTTGAAGCATTAGAAACGCAACAGGTGGAAATCCCACCTGATGGTAAGCCATATCTGGTGTGGGTGGATGATATGCCAATACCCCTGGGTTTTGGGAATCCCACCTTCTCCCCCTTTAACGGGACGGTGGACCTGCCACAGCACCTGGCCCACTTCAACTCAAGGTTCAGTCCCATGTTTGGGACTCCAGTGTAGCAAGAGGCTGCCAAGCTCCGCTGTTTTGTTCAGACATTGGAAAGGTCAGCATTCATATGGTACAACTAGCTCCCCGTCGGATCCGTAACCAGCTAGGAGGAACATCACAGGCAATTCCTCTACCAGTTCAGTTCCACCATGTGGAAAATAAGTATCGCATACCTTTTCAGGTGAAAATAAAGGTCTGATGAGCGTGTCGCGGACTTTATCTCCCAGTGGAAGGGGCTCACATACTCCCTTGACATGCCACTAACTTAGGAGCAATTACTGATGATGTGCATAGGAAATGTCAAGACGGAGCGGGTTCCCTCTCTAATCACCCAGAACTACCCTGGAGGATTCCGAGACTTCTCCAATAAGGCCTAGATCCTAGAGGAAGCCCTGAAATAGGCTATCCAGGCACGTCCGTTGCCCCCTGTAATTCTATCAAGGAGGGATTCCAGAGCCGATCCCGCAATAGTGGCCCAAATAGAAGCCCCCAGTCAACTAGAATTACTACTAGTGGAACCAGCCCCGAAGCCTCCCAGAGGACCTCCACCTCAGGCGCAGCCTCCGGCTCAGCCGCATCCACATTAGAATTGGTAGGTGCCCCCGCGTAATGTGCCTCCATCACCCAGGTGGGACAATCAGGGTCCACCTCCTCGACAGGCCCATCCAGCTCCTTTCCAGGGCCAAGCTCCAAGGGCCCCCTTTCCAGACAGAAGAAACTGGACCTACTCGTTCAATGAGAATCAGGTCCCCGACTATTTCATAAGGGCCTTGGAATAAGGGATCATGTGTTTTCATGAGTGCAGAAGGCCAGAAGAGGCGAACCTCACCGATCACCCCAACTACTGCCCCTATCATCAGATTCTGGGGCACACCCTCAAGCAGTGATATGTGTTTAAAGACTGGCTTCAAGGCCAGGTCAATAACAACATAGTCAGGTTGGGCCCGACCCCGGGACAAGTGGCTGGTGTCTTTGTAAGTCTAGACAGTAGTAGCTATAACAAAAGTGAGTGGAAGTAGGTTTCTAACCGTGGGTCCCATAAGTATGATGACTGGATTGCTCGTAAAATGGTTGCTCATTCCCATGGTATCATTCGGGCATGCCTGAATCATCCAGAGCCTACAGAAGCTATGACCAACACTTCTACATCACCATCTAATTTGGCCTCTTCCCTGAAGAGAAAGCATCGATGGCACAAGGGAAAGCAACATGCCCCACCAATGCCATCGTCGTCCTGCAGTCTCGGTGACTTCATGCCCCCTAAGACAGGGATTCCCCCCAGAATCCACTGAGTGATGGATGAATCTTCAAGTGATAGTCATGGGTACGCTTCGGTTAATACCGTGGAGTTGGTAAACCCCTATATGACTCCCGATGGCGGGGATCACCCGATAAACCTCCCCAACATCCCCAACTGACGCCAACATCGGTGAAGCCGCGACCATATGGGTCATCAGGTCACATTAGTTGGCACCTCCAGCCAGGCCGTGCATGACACTGAGACCAGACAATAAGCCCAACGCAGATCTCAGCACATGTAGCCTTTTCATTCGGGGTCGTTGGGCCTGCCTCCACCACCATTTGTGCTATTGGATCAGGAAGAGCTACCTCGACCATGCCGCGACCAGCCTCACCCTACTACAGGCTGATCTCAATAGTCCGGTCCTCATCTGGTAGCGACTCTTCAGGCTTGGACTAGCGAGTAGCGGGATATACCCAGCACCAGCCAGTCACCGGCCCAGCCGACAGGGCCTTCCATGCCTCCCATCATAGAGCGGCCTCCTGTAAGTAGAAGTTCACACTAGGCGTGGAAATATGAAGTTCACAAGCACCTTTCCGGCATCCCAGTGAGGCTTTCCATCCTTGAGTCCCTTCTTCTGGCATAGAAATATGAAGTTCACAAGAACCTTGTCGGCATCCCAGTGAGGCTTTCCATCCTTGAGGCCTTCGCCTATTGTCAGATATGCGCGAGGCCCTCGCTGAGGCTTTAAGAAGCCCCCTCTAGTTTGAAATAGAGGTAGAAGCTACAGAAACTTTTTATGCTGAAGCGGTCGATAACGCCAAATGTCAGGCCATCATTTCATTCTTTGGAGAAGATGAAGGCTCTCCCATACATGGGAACATCTTCCCACTGTACATCACCAGCCAATTTAACGGCGTGAAGGTCTGCCACTGTCTTGTTGACATCAGCTCTGGGATTAACCTTATCCCAACGCAAACACTACGGAAGATGGGGTTATCTGAAGATGACCTGACTCCCTCCGATTTAAGAATCCAGGAGTACGACAGGACAGAGTAGACCCAGTCGGTAAGATCCATTTGAATACCTAGTTCGGTGGTTTAGTTTTCAGCACCGAATTCATAGTTGTCTAGGACACCGCATACAATGCATTGATTGGTAGACCATGGCTCCACCTACACGCGGAAGTCCCATCATAGTATCACCAGTGCATCAAGTACTCCCTTAATGGTCGACTAGGAATACTCCAAGGTGATGCATCTCCTTTCACCTCTTGTGAAGCCCACTACCTGGATGCCGACTATTATAAGACCAATGACAAGAAGATTCAGGCCAATGAGGTTGAACCCGTCGCAGTTGCAACTGACCCCTGGGTAGGTCTGGATGATGCCTACATCTTCCTGATCCATCGATTGGAGGCCAAAACCCCCGACATGGGGAAATGTTTTTTTGTCTCTGGTACAAGAGGTAAGCATATTACCAAGTCCAAGGGATGGTAGGAAATCACCTCGTACTCCTACAGAAATCAGGCTTAGGTTATCCCGGAGCTTCCTACCCCTGTACGGTATCAGGATGTCCGCCCCATGGAAACGGAAGTAGGTTATACGTGTCTGTTTCATCGGGCTAGGATTAACTGGCTCAAGCCGACTCACCACTACTACATTTATATCATCAAGCGTGGCCCCTTGGGCCAAAGATGAGATGGGATCGGATCGACTGCCTTCATTGCTATGGTTTTAGCAGCATGTGAACCTCCCGATATGTTGTCCACTGCCACCCAGGCTGGTACTAGCCTCTCTTTGGGATTTTCCAACCCATAGGAAGCTTCTCCTGCTAGGTGTTTCTCATCCACAAGTGAATAAGAGGATCTGAAGGATGCTCCCCCACCTCTAAATAATGCGTATCCACCACGGTCGATGAACTGGTATATGTGAACCTTGGTAGTGAGGCAGATCCAAGGCCCACATTGATCAGTGCCACCATGTCCCTCGAGGAGCAGCAATGGTACGTGGACTTCCTGAAACAGCACCATGATGTGTTTTCCTTGAGTTATGATGAGATTATTTGACTAGATCCTCATTTAGTCGTCCATCGCCTCAGTCTCCCGAAAAATCATCAAAGGTTCAAGCAGCCTCCCAGGAAGATGCACCCTTCCCATGGTGCTATGGTCAAGGCTGAAGTTGAAAAGATCATCAAAGCCAGCTACATCAAGGAGGTCCAGTACCTCAAGTGGCTATCCAAAATTGTTCCAGTCAGGAAGAAGAATGGACAGATCAGAGTCTACATCGACTTCCGGGATCTCAACCATCAATGTCCGAAGGATGATTTTCCCCTTGTAGTGAAAGAATTGTTAATCGATGCTACAGATGGGTTTCATGCCCTCTCCTTCATGGATGGGTAATTTGGATATAATAATATCCGGATAGCCCCCAAGGATGAAGAGTCCATATCTCTCAGGGCACCGCAAGGTACATTTTGTTACCAGGTCATTCCCTTCGGCTTAAAGAATTCAAGTGCCACCTATCAGTGGGACATGCACTGCATATTCAAACCAATCCTTGGGACATTGGTGGAATGCTATGTGGATGATCTAGTGGTAAAATATCTCCAGCACCAAGACCATTTGAAGGACCTTGAAGAAGTGTTCGACTTCCTCCATTCCCACCACTTGAAGATGAACCCGTTGAAGTGTGCCTTCGGGGTCACCTCTGGGAAGTTCCTTGGCTTTGTTGTCAGATACCGGGGCATCAAGATCAACCCAGAGAAGATCAAGGCCATCGGCTAGATTCCTCCCCCAAGTAATATTCGGGATCTTCGAGGTTTCCAAGTCCACTTAGCCTACATACGCCGATTCATTGTGAATCTGTCCGGCAAGTGTAATCCCTTTTCTCGGATCATGAAGAAAGGCACCGCTTATGAATGGGATGAAGAGTGCCAGACCACGTTCAAGGAAATCAAGCAGTATCTACTTCAGCCTCTGGTCCTGATGCCACCAGTCTCTGGAAATCCGCTGGTCCTCTATGTGACTGCCCTAGAACGATCTCTTGGTTCCCTTATCGCCTAGAATAACAATAAGGGGACATAAAATAGCCTCTACTACCTTAGTCGCATGCTCTTCAATATAGAGACCAGATACTCCCCCATCGAAAAAAGATGCATCGCACTCGTATTAGCCGTACAGAAGCTGCAACACTATATGCAACACCACGAGGAAAAACTTGTGTCTTGGATAGACCTTCTGAAATACATCCTAAGTCATCCCATGCTAACAAGCCGACTAGCACGGTGGGTTGTAATCCTCCAACAGTTTGACATCAGGATCGTTCCACAGAAGGCTATCAAGGGACAAGCCTTGGAATATTTTCTTGCTGCCCATACAACCCCCTACAAACCAATATCTAGACCTAGATTTGCCTAACAAGGTAATCCTCTCAGTAGATCAGGTCAACCCATGTTGGCAGATTCACTTTAATGGTGCCTCCCGGAGCACCACCGGTAGGAGACTCAATGATCCTAGACTCAACAGAGTAGGCCTGGGTATTTTCTTCATTACCCTGGTGCAAGCCATTATACCATATTCATTCCTATTGTCGGAAGGTTGTACCAACAACAAGGCAGAGTATCAGGCTCTTATCACTGGCCTTGAACTGGCCCTTGAGATCGATGTGGACCATCAACATGTGAAAGGGGATTATGAACTAGTCATCAAGAAAATCAACAGTGACCATGTCATCCGAAAGCTAGAGCTCATACCATTGTTGGAGTGCACCCTCTAGCTAATGGCCCAATTTCCATCTCGGCCGGAAGTTACTCATATCCCTCTATCTTAGAACAGTCGAGCTGATACCCTGCCCGGCCTGGCTGCGTCACTTGCAGAACCCGAGCTGGATGATCTGATTATACATGTGGCACATCAGAGAGTCATTTCTCCCATCACCACAGATAATCATGATGATGTGTGGGTAAGCCATCTTATTTCTGGACCATCCACATCAGGACCCCTAGGTTTCTCAGATGTAGTGGTTGAAGAGACCCCTGACTGGAGGTCCCCATTTGTCAAGTATCTCTAAAAGGGTTACCTCCCGGCTGATCAGGCCGAGCTTGAGCGAATCTGATGTCGCGCGTAGCAGTTTACCCTCCATAGTGGTCCCAGTATTGAGTGGAGCCTCTACAAGTGCGGGTTAGATGGTGCTCTCATCCGTTATATCCAAGGATTGGAGATTTCTCAGGTCATGTAGGAGGTTCACGCCGGTTTCTGTGGGGCTCACCAGACTGGGCCGAAGCTGTCCCATTAGATCCGAAGACTGGGGAACTTCTAGCCCTCCATGATCCACGACTGCATCGAGTTCACCAAGAGATGTCACACGTGCCAAATTCATGCTAACTTCTTGTATCAGCCGCCAGAACCTCTCCACTCCACCAAGTACTCTTGGCCATTCGTGGTGTGAGGACTTGATGTCATGGGACCATATCCATCAGCGACATCTCGCCAATGCAGGTCCATTCTGATTGCCACATATTTATTTTCCAAGTGGGAAAAAGTAGTTCCATTCAAGGTGGTCAAGGATAGTTCCATCATTGACTTCATGAGCTCCAATATAATCTACCGGTTTGGAGTCCCTCACACCATACTCACCGATAACGGCACCAAATTCCATGCAGTTGAGATGAAGAAATTGTACGCCAAGTACAACATCTGTTTGAACCATACCTCCCGCTATCATGCGTAGGAAAATGGATAGATCAAGGCGTTCAACAAAACCCTCTCGAACATCTTGTAGAAAATGGTTGGCCAGAACAAGAAGAGTTGGCCGGACAAGCTCCCCAATTCCCTCTGGGCTTATCGGACGACAGCTCGTAATTCCACCCAAGTGACCCCATATTCCCTGGTGTACGGAGCTAATGTCGTCCTTCCCATTGAGATTCAGCTGCCTTCGTTACGCATAGTTTTCTATGACCAGTAAGCGCCAGATAAGGTAGTCGAAATTTGTCTGGGATGAATTGGAAGCACTTGACGAGAATAGGCTTCTTGCCCTAAAAAATCTAGAAAGGCATCAGAATAAGATAGCTAGAGCCTTCAACAAGAAAGTTTTCTTCTGCTCCTTTGTACAAGGCGACTTAGTATTGGCCCTTCGGACACCAATGATCCCTGGAAGGAAACCACCCAAGTTGGAGCCCAAATGGGAAGGACCTTAGATAATTCATAGGGTTTACCCCAATGGAGCATACTCCCTGGTGACCATGGATGGTGAGCATATAACTCCTCTCACCAATGCCCAGTTCCTCAAGAAATACTTTTCATGAGCCTACTGGTCTTTCACAACCTTAAAATGGATGGTCTCGCATGACACTAAACTACATGATGGTCCCACATGACCCTAAACTATTTGGTCCTAAATGTCTGTAAACGGTAAAACGTCCCGCATGACGTTAAACTATATTTTGTCCTGCAAGACGTTAAACTGCACCCTTAGAACTACGTGTGGCTTGATTCCCATATGCATGGGATACTTAGTAATGCTCAAGTATTTCTTCTTGAGCCCAGCCCCCAAACTCTTCTATTTGACTATCCCCCCTGGGTATAGTTCTCTTGGAGGATCCTTGCATGATATGGTGTAAGATTCCTTAGCCCCACTCATGCCAGGATTATAACGGTCGCACCATGTGCCCTCTCCCCATTCTTCTATCCTCCCACATCCTCACCGTATGACACTAAACTACATGGCCTTCAAGAACTACATATGGCTTGATTCCTACCCTTATGGGATACATAGGAATGACCGAACATTTCGTCTGTTGGCCCAGACCAAATGCCAAAATCTCCCCTCGGGTCAAGAAATATAGTGTGGTGTAGTTTTTTTCCCTAGTACATGTCGAGCTCATCTCGATTCCTCCATACGTCCCACTCCCCAGAGGTTTCCACCTCTTTCACCACCCTACTTGACTTTAAAATGTATGGGTACAACTATGATTCACCCTCTCCTTTAACTGGAACTCCATCATCCTTCCCATCCAGAAGGTCCCCTGAACGGCAGGGAGGCTAGGTCCAAGGGCTCTCCTACCACTTCGTCCCACGCCCTTAAGGGTTTTGTGAAACAAATTGATACAAGTCCCATGTTGTGAATATGGTCAGTGGTCGATGCTCATTTATTGTTCCCATTCTAGGTCACTATAAGGACTATGTGTTTCGAACATGGTCAACATCTATCCTTTGTCATCATTATCCACCCCAATATGTCCCAAACATCGAGTGCAGTGGTTCATTCTACCCCATTGTATATCCAAGCGATGAAATCCCCTCAAGCAATGCCAGGTACTAGACCCCTATATGGTAGGGAGCCGAATCCGGTTCCTTTTTTCCCACATCGGGCACTTCTCACATGAGAATAGGAGCTGTGATGAGGTGGTAATCATACAAGAGGTCGTATGGCTACCATTGGTCGAGACGCCCCGCCTCAGGCCCCTTGGCATTTTCTGGCCCATTGGCCCTTTCTGTCCCCTGGCCCAAGTTCTCATTGAGGGTTGTGTGGAGTGGAGTGGACTAATTTCCTCATTCACATTGGGTTATTTCTCCATGCCACACATATCCTCTTAAAGAATCTCTCCCTTCATTTATCTTCCATACCATGAGAACAGGCCCTGTCGTGCTTCGCATGCTCAGTTTTTGGCCTCCGGCCTAGGTTCTCTCTTATGGGATTGTACGGTGTGGTATGTGATTATGTCCTCATTCACATCGGGTTACTCGCCGTGCCATACACATCCCAAGATGAGATACCTTATCCATACCCATCCTCACTGCAAGATGTTAAACTGCAAACTGGTCAGGCCTTTCTAATTGAGACCCAGCCTCAGGCCCCCGGTCTTTTCTTGCCCCTTGGCCTTCTAGGTCCCTGACCTAAGTTCTTACCTGGAATCATACGGTGTGGTATGGGATTATGTACTCATTCACATCGGGTTATTCTCCACGCCGTACGCCTCCTGTATGTGGGGTATCTTACCGATTTATGTCCTCACCGCATGATGTTAAACTGCATGGCCTTCAATAAATATGTGCGGCTTGATTCCCATCCTCATGGGATACGTAGGGCCGCCAGAACTTCTAGACTTTAGGTCCAGCCCCATCTACCAGAAATCTCCCTTTAACCTTGGCCCCTTGGCCTACCCATTCCTGGGGAGGGGAGTATATGGTGTGGAGGAGACTTATGTCCTCATTCACATTAGGTTGTAATGACCACGCCACGTACCTCTCCCTCCTGAGAGTTCTCTCTATCCCCTTATTCTATACTCATCCCTTCAAATCGGCCACTCTCAAGATGAGCCCCTTGGTCTACTACGACAATTCACTAATGTGCCCAAGGGTACTCTGTTTTATCACCTAGAATGACAGATTCTACCCCGACATGCTTTCACCCATTTCTCAAGCTTCGTGTTCCCCTTCATTAGGGCTTCCATCACATTTCACACCCAAAGGGACCCCCCAAATGGCATGGATGCTAGGGATAAGGGATCTTCTACAATTAAAGTCCAACGTCATCGAGGGTCTCAGACAACAGATCAATACAAATCCCACGTTGCGAATATGGTCAGCGGTCGACGCTCATTTTGTTGTCCCCATTTCAGGCTAATGCAATACGGATGATGTGTTTTGAACATGGTCAACAGTTATCCTCCATCGTCACGCCGACCCCATTAAGCCCAAAATATCGGTTACATGATTCACATCCTTCTCCACTTCATCATCTCCAAGTTGAACTTCGAAACTCTTGGTACTATTCCTCAGTGTGCATCTGAACGTTAGGAGGAAAAAATCCACGATAAGGCAATCATTTGGAGCTCCACCGATTTCCCCTTTGCATGTATCTCATGTATTTCAAATACCTTATCCTCCATTTTTTCCTACACCGAGTTCAACTCAAGTAGGCTTAGGGTTTGGGTTAAGGCCCACCTTTACTTGGGATAGACCTGCTTCTCCATGGACTGAGTTCTAAGACCTTAAACTAAGATCTTTTCATATTTCCCCTTTGTGAGAACTATATATAGCTTGATTCCCATCCTCATGGGATATGTGGGAACACCCGAACATCTCATCTTCGGGTCCATATTAGTTGAGAGCTAGTCTCTCCTGCTTTCTACCCTCTTACCTCTCTTTGGACCCTTGGCCCAAGGTTTCTTTCTCGGAATTGCGCACGATGTGGTATAGGATTATTTCCTCATTCACGTAGGGTAAGCTTTACTGCACCATGAAAATTCCCCTTTCAGCCTCATCTCTACTACCTCTATGCCGTGCAACATTAAAAGGCATGACTAGTCCCATCACATGACCCTAAATTGTGACAACATTGTCCTGGACGCACGATGAAAAACAGAACTGCATTGTGATGTCCTCACCCAAGGGAAGATAAGGTTTGATATCGGTTACACACCATACCATTTGTCAATGTTTTCATATGGCTTCATTCCTGTGGCGATACCCGGACCCTCCATCCTAGGTCCATAGCTTAAAAAAAAACCATTCATCCTAAAGGACTAACAAGATCTATCAAATACCGCTCCTTTTGGTGCAAGGGCCAGACCCACACAACCTTATCTTAGAACTACGTGCATATTGATCCACATCCTCATGGGATATACAGGAACGTCCATGCACCATGCCTCGGGCCCATCATAACTCTCGTTTCTAGCCCCTTTACCTAAAACCTTCCCAGGGAACACGTGGTGTTCAGAAACCCAGGTTCCCATACATGTCGGGTTTTATAATTACCCCACCATGTGTCTCCCGAGTTTCCTACTATCCATGTTCCGAGCTCTATAACCATAAACTAAGACCACTCTGCACCCATACTGCAAGATGTTAAAATGCACGACATCTCCCAAAACTACGTATGGCTTGATTCCCATCCTCAGGGGATACGTAGGAACACCCAGGCATCCTGCCTCTAGGTCTATCCCCCGGAATCATAATTCCCATTCCCCCTCCTTTTTCAGTCCCTTGACCTGAACTCCTTTGGGGAACCACAAAATTGCAGCTTTACCCTGAACAAGTTTGGGATTCCCCATGATAAACATTGGGAGGTGACCGTTTCCTCATCAGAGGGGTCTTGTTTAGAAGAATTTTTGATCCCTGATCAGATTGAGGTACCTTCCTAATGCGTTTCCACCATGGTGGCATGATTTTAAGAGTGTTGGAATCCAGACGAACAAACCATCACTCCACTCTCTATGCTTTGTGTTCCCTTTATTCAGATCCTTACCCTCTTTCATGTCTGGAGGAACCCCCTAACAGTATGGATGCACAACCTATGGCTCACCTACTATCCTGGGATAACATTTTGGAAGACTAATGGATGAAACCTCGAGTCAGGTCCTGTGTTCCAAACATGGTCAGCAGTCGAACCTCATTTGTTATCCCCATTTTAGGCTAATGCAATAAGGACACTATGTTTCGAACATGGTCAACAACCATTCTTAATTGTCATGCCATCACCATAGTGTTCCGAATCTAGGGTATTGTGATTCATACCTTTCATCCACCCCTATTTGGATTTATTCCAATGCCCCTGGCATTACTCCGTTCATGCACAAGAGTACATCGGGAAAGTGGTAATTCAACTGTTCTGAGAGGTTCATTCTCTAGTAAGGTCTCCCTCTTCTCTTTCTGGGAATCCGAATCGGTCATTCAAACCTTGGGTTCCCGAAGCTTGGTTGACACTCCTACATTCAAGCGAAGTAATGGATCATAGTTGAATGCATTAAACCAACTGAATGAGTAAATAAGTCTATTCATACACTTATTCGTACATGCAGTTCGAAATAAGAAGCAAAAATGAGAAACGAGTTTATGAGCTTGGCCAAAACAGAGACCTTAAGGGTCAACTTCTTGGATGGATCATTCCAGCGTCACTGCCTTTTGGATGGTGGCCTCCAGAATTGCTTCATACCCCTTGAGGACTCTCTCTCCATCAGCGGCCACAGAGCGCAGTCCACTAAACCTAGCCCGTGATTGCACCTATTCAGTTTAAAGTGCAGATATTTGGTGACCTGCTTCCACTAGTTTCTCTTGGGCATCTTACAGATAGGCCCTCAACTACTCCACATGTTCAGAATATTTTGAAATGAATATATCATTTTCCTTTACATGTTCTTCAAGGAATCGGGCCTCTTGTTCTGCCTTTATGAACGCTTGGGTACTCCCCGACTCCTCCCGACTCTGGGAAACATCGGAGCGTCAGCTGCTCCCACGCAGCTTCTCAGCCATTTAGTCATGGAACGTCGAATGAAGGCGTTGAGCGTCCACCCCTCCAGCGCAGAGAAAGCACATCCAGGTTCGGATTGATCACATCAAATTTATCCATTATGTCTGAGGTTGACTGAGAAAGTGGTTGATGCACTTCCACCCTTTACGTCGCATCATCTGGCTCTCCTCAGCTGCATCTGAGTCTGAATCATCAATCTCCTCGGGGTCTGCGGGCTGATAGTTGGGGAAAATAGCCAACAGGCTAGCAGCAGGGTCCTATTAAAGTGTTCTTCCCAAGGGGTTAGGCTCCTCAATTCTTGGGCGATCTTCCTCTCTTGCCTCAGTCCTGGTAGTTTCTTCGACAACTTCCAACCCCGCCCCGATGTTGGTACCACTGATGTTCATAGCCCTTTGCTCACTGAGCGTCGGGGCCGGCTCATTTTGAGAAGTGTGGGATGACACATTTTCAGTTGAATCAATCGCGGACGACCCGGGTTCAGTATCCCGAAAGGCCTCCAAGGTTATGATTACTACACAAACAATAAACACCCTGATCAATTGAGCACTCCAACAGTAATTAGCCGACGTTGAAGTAATGAACATAAAATATCCCAAAGCATCATCCTCTAGTGTTCTACCCGCTACAAAATCTTCCATTATAGGGGATCCCTCAGCGCCCATTAGCTCAATAATGGGTGTCATCTCCCCAACTTGTTCTATTGGTGCCTCCTCTCCTTCAAATGTAGACTCTTGGTTGGTTCCAATATCCTCCTGAACAGGATAAGGAGATCAAATTTAAGGCTATAAAAAATTATGAGAGGAAAGGATAGACAAGGGCTGAGACGTACCTCAAGTAGCTCTGTTATATCTATATCAGAGCCAATGATTTCGCCACTCTCCTGGAGACTCCCTTGGTAGGATGCCCCCTAAGACCCTCCACCTTCAGGCTCCTCTTCTCCTTCACCCCCTCTTTCACCTTCTCTATCTTCCTCCTCTTCTGCGACAGCACCCTCCGGCTCATCGTCATCCTCTGACAGCATATTTTCTGGATCATACTCTTGTCCGAGCATTACTTTCACCAAGAAAGATGGATCCTCATGCCGACCTCGTTGGTGTGCATACAAATCCATGGCTGTCAGATATGCATACCAACAATGAAAGTTCACCATGTTGACAACCCAAATGAGTCCAACCTCCGGTAGCTGGATCCCGTCTCGCATTATCTTTTGACAAAGAGCTTCAGTACCCATTGATTATCATAGGGTCATTCAAGTTGACCACAGAGCCGGGAAGATTTCATCATTGGAGAGTTGAATCATATACCTTATCTTCTTCCCTAGGAGTTCCATGGCAGCTACATGATCCCCTCTCCCCCTAGGCAATGAGGGCCCAGCCGCGCTGTGTGAAGTCCTTGCTACTGAAGTCCCAGCCTGTGCGAACCTAGTTGCCTGACATGCTTCCAACCTTTCCCCCCTAACAACACCCTATATAATCTCTCACCGCCCAGGTTCTACAATGGCCACCTTTAGTTTCCAAACTAACTTCGGCAAAATCCCCTCAGGGTATGCTATGGCCCAGTGCTTGGCATATTCGGTTGAGATGCCAACATCAACTTTGGTGGGAGGAAAGGTGATAATGTTGCCAGATCCTTGGGTCATGAACATCAACCACATTTGGAGAAGAACTCAGGGGTGCCTTTCCTCCCGAACATTTGTGTGCACCTTCTTCGGTATCTTCTGAAGGCATCCGAACTTCCTGGTGAACCTGGACAACATGTAGGGATTGAAAAAGATCTTCCCATCAATATGGGCCATGAGCACTGCACCTCTGATGCTATGGAAGTATTCCCTTTTTCCTAGTGAGCCTTGATCGTTATCTATCATCTGGCCTGTCGGGTGGGGAATGGCATGAAAGTGAAGTTGGCATGATTTATGATTCTAATCCATACTCCGTCCTCATTGAGAGTCAACAGTATGACCCCATTGATGTTCAGAAAGGAAGGTCACAGGCCATTACCTGGAGGATGAATGGTATTCGGGAAGGTATACCCGTCACAATGGGCTGCGACCCAGCCATAAAATATCTGGAAGGGGCCACAGATCCTCTTCGGTGACCCTCCTCTTGAGATGAATTCCAAAATGGTGTACAGACAAGAAAACATGGGGACTCCTAGATTGAATATTTGATTGGAGTCCATGATGTCGGCCATCACCAGGGTCGCTGGGCGAACTCCCATCTTTTCATCCCTCACCGGTAAGATCCACCCACTCAAAAATGTGACTAGAAACCTATTGTACCGCACATTCGGGTCCCGAATCTCATTTATGTGGAAGCCCCATGACTGATAGTTCCCCACCTTCAGGATCCTCCAGTACGATCCACTTTTTCTCCTCTGTTCCGCGGTTAGACACCGTCTCCCTCACCCCGACATCTTGACATCCAGATCTATTTTCAGGAACAAGATGAACCATTTATTGTAGGTGATTTAATTCATGAAATCCTTGACCCCAGCCTCTCCTTAGCCATCTCCAACAGGTTCCATGTCACCATAGGGGCTCGTGATCTATCTCCCTAGGTGTTCCTCATCGTGAGGAATTAATCATACTGGTGCCCGTCCAAAGGGATACCCCCGATGTAATGAATGTCCAAAAGGATAATGCCGACTTCACCATGGTTAAGATGGAAGGTATTGATATTGGTGGACCATCTAGTAAACAGCTCTGGAATAAGCTCATGCTGGTGATAGAAGTGAAACTACGACATCCACACCGCCTCGAACAAACTGATGTGTCGTAGTTCGACCCCAAACTGGTCACATGTATGGCGAACCCAATATTCCCAGGCCCATTCACTGGTGAAATTTCCTCCAAACCGCAGATCCCAATCCTGCATCCATCCATTGGTCTCGTCGGTAACACTCTGATGAAATGTTCTTGCATAAAGGGACAAAGAATTCTCCACAATATGATCACTCCCCGAGATAGTCCTGGTCCTGGGATTCATGATGTAAACGTCCATGTGTCTAGTTGCTCTAGCAGGATGGCCATTGTAGGTGATGTTATAATGGTTTAGGTCACCCTCAAGGGTCACCCATGATCACGGCGTGTCGACCTCAAATCTTGGCACGAGTACCTCCTCTAAGATACCGAAGTCCCATATCGGCAGGTTGGAAGACGGTGCATACTTCTTCTGCACTGGTTTCAACATGTTGAAGAGAGTATGATTGTTTTATATGGTCTTTTGTGCACCATAAAACTCAGGGTTGGTGACCATATTACCCCTTCGAGTTGTGGATGTGGCTTCCCTTTCAAATTCAGCCCGATTGGCGGCCATCTCCTGCCGGCAAGGTTTTGAGAAGTCTGTGTGAAAAAACAGCTGTTGGCAAGAAAAAAAAATAGCTGCTAGTGCAAAAAAATAGATTTTGGTGTGAAAAATCAGCTGCTATCACAGAAAAGCAACGGATGGTGCGGAAAATTTGTGGCTGGTGTGAAAAATTGGAAGTTGGCACGAAAACTCCCGAGTTGGTGCGTAAAGAAGCAACTGACCTTAGCGAATTATGTGCAACCGAAGAATTTTTTCCACAAAGGTATAGATTTTTGTTTTCACGCATGAGAACTCATGGCTTATCATGCGAGAAAATCCATATGGAATGGGGACCCATGGGGTATTATATAGGCCTAGAGAGTGGTTTCCATACGCGCGCGAAAAGAAGATTGTACGCTCTGTCTCGGTTTTTTCATGATGCTCCGGTTTTTAGCGTGAATCGGACCCATGGAGTCCTCTCTCTCGACGTTTTCTTCAGAATCCAACCTTTGCGGCCCCTCGCCAGTCCGATTCCAAGGGGGGAATTTTTAGATGCTGAAAAACGCTTAAGAGCTGAAGAAGGATGAGCCGCGACAAAGCGAAGCCATATTTGGAACTGGCAATCTATTTCGTGGGGCATGAAGGGGAAGCGAAAAAAAATTCTAAGTTGTGTGAAAAAAATATGTCCCATGTGAAAGACTCCAAGATTTGCGAGAGTTTTCCCGTGGGCGCAGAACTTTTCCTGCCACCACCCCCGCACGTTTGATTTACGCACTACCGATTCCAGGCGCACAATATTTCACACCGACTTGTTTTTCGCGCAGACCCACGATCCTGAGTGCCCATAAATAGATGTCCACTCCTTCGACTTTAGCTAGAAGAATCTGAACTCTCTCCCCTGCACGAAATTCCTCTCCCATGCGCGCAAAAAAAAGATGGCTCTTAGGTAATAAATGTTTTGCGCTAGGTCTCTCGGGTGTCCGCCTTTATGTGAGACCACACGGGCTTGATCCTTGTCTAAATCCCATTGATCCCCTTCCCCCGCGTGCAATTAATTCCAATTGAGCACAATCAGTTCTTCGGCGCACAATTCCTTTTGAGCACTGGCCCGACCTTTTTCGCACGCACAATTTCTATTGTGTGATGGACCTTTATTGTTCGTTCCCACCGCTCAATTGCATGTCATCTCAGCCCTTTTTGAGCGCCCGCTGTTCATTTGTGCACCTCACTCGGCCTTTTTTGGTCCCAACGCTCAATTGCGCACCGGTCTGTACCTTTTTCGCGCAATTTTCCATTTTACACGCAGGCCTCCTGCCTTATGCGCCCGTGATGTACCTCTTCCGAGCATCATTTTTGGGCACCTCCCGTGCCCAAAGCACCTTCGCCATATACTCATTTCCCTTGAAACCTCCTAGGTTCTCATGAAGTAACATGAAAGTCCCCTAGACGACACTGCTCGTTGCATTACTTCGCCTCATGATTCTTTGCATAGGCACGCTAACGGCTATTGATTCTTCGCATAGCCACACTAAAGTGGTCCCCCTGATGGGTTTCTCCATGAAACCCCCTATCCACGACATTGGTGATGCCTTCCCTTCCCCAAGGGATGGGAGGTACCAGTCATGTAAGTCCTAGGGGTGCGGAGCAAACCCACCTCATCTGAGCTGCAAGACGTTAAACTATCAAGCACCATCGTCCTCGGCACATGACATTAAATTGTGGCCTCTCCCCATGCCTCGCACATGGGGTGCCCCCACTGTGGACATTCTACACACCCACTAGCCTCCACGGGAGTGAAATAATTCCTCCCATGGAATGAGATCCTCTTTATCGAAGCAGCGTCTGTCTATGGGGAAAGGGAAACCACCCTGGTGTAATCCCCTAGCTTTCCTTGCATGACGTAGCATCTCTGACCCTCCTCTCTTCCTGGGTGCCAAGTCCCTCTCCCGCTGGGCTTTGTCACCATTCGGGCCTCCATCCCAGAGTAAGTCCCATTCTCCATCACCTCGGTCTGATAACCAGGCACACGCCCCTATTCCCTCTTTGGGCAAATAACTATGAGTAAGCCCCACTCCATTTTCCACATACGCAACATTCGTGACGTGATCGTCAGGTCTTTGTTGTCTCTTGTTTCTCACACCAAGCATGACTAACATGGGCTTAGAGCAAGCACTGACCATGACATCCACCTTGGGTAGCCTAGAGTGTAATCCTCACAACCATACCTGAACTACAAGGTCTTTGATCTTTGCCAAGGCATGGTACGTAGGAAGCCTCCACAAGGTTCAATCCCACCATCAATTCTCCACCTGAACTTCGTAGACTTTGATCCTTGAAAGGCGAGGTACATTGGAAGCCTCCATGAGGTTCAAGCCTAACACCCCATTGGTTCCGACCATCTTCATGTTGGTTCACCAACTTCTTAGGCAGCCTAGAGTGTAATCCCCACACCCATATCTGAACTATGTAGACTTTGATCCTTTCCAAGGCAAGGTACATAGGACATATCCCTGAGGTTCAAGCCCAACAACCATGAGGCCCCAGGTCCCCCTTCACATCGATTCACCAACCACCACCTGAACTATAGTGTCTTTTATCCTTTCCAAGGTAGGGTATGTAAGGATCCCCCTAAGGTTCAAGCCCAACACCCGGTTGTTCTGACCATCTTCATGTTGATTCAGCAACACCTTGGGCCACCTTAGAGTGTAAGATCGAAATTCCACCTCCTGAACTACAAGGAATTTGATCCTTTTCAATGAAAGGTATGTAGGAAGCCTCCATGAGGTTCAAGCCCCACAACCATTGGTCCTGACTACCCCATTCTGGTGCACCGATCCCAACAACCATTGGATCCCAGGTCCTCCTTCACGTCGGTTCACCCCCGTTCCGCATGATGTTATACTATAGAACTCTTTCAGTGGTAAGTTGTTGTCACTCCTTTCAGCGGTAATCCATTGTCACTCCATTCAGTGGTATGTCATTGTCACTCCTTTCAGCGGTAAGCTGTTGTGACCCCTATCCAGCGGTAAGCCATTGCGACCTCATCCAACGGTAAGTCGTTGCGGCCCCTATCATGTGGTAAGCCGTTACGACCTCATCCAACGGTAATCTGTTGACAGCCCTATCCAGCAGTTTGTCGTTGGGACCTTATCCAGCGGTAATCTGTTGCGACCCCTATCTAGTGGTAAGCCGTTGTGACCTCATCTAGAAGTAATCTGTTGACACCCCTTGTTGTACCTCTCGTACCCCTCGTGGTTTAATTTTCATGATCACAATCACTCTCTTTTTTATCTAATCTTGTTTTAAGTGTTTTTGTTGATAGGAAAAAGGTTGCCAAGGAATTGGGCCAAGAAAAGCCAAAGTGGACTGATTTCAGTCCCACCGACCAACCGGTGGAAGACCACCGGCCAGCCGATGGAGCCTGGACAGAAGGCATCCCTCTGTCCAGACCACCGGCCAACCGGTGTCCCACCACCGGCCAGCCGGTGGCACCCAGACAGAAGGGGTAGCTACTGTCTCCTCACCGGCCAACCGGTGGCCTCCTCACCGGCCATCCGGTGGAGCTTGGGCAGAATTGATCTCCATTTTACAAACATAGGCCAACCGGTGGCCATGCACCGGTCAGCCGGTGGAGCCAGTCAAACTAGCCGTTGGGCTTTGACCAGGCTTGTCCACTTGACCCCCAACGGCTCCGAAGGCCTCTCCAACGGCTCCGAAGACCCCCTAAGGCCATTTGAGGGTTCCCCCTCTATAAATAAAGGACAAGGAAGCCTCATAAACTAAAGGAAGCCCACGGGACACATTTTACATCATTTGGCGAACCTCCGGCGGATTGCTTCAAGGAACCCCCACTTGCTCCAACTCATTTCCACAACCAAGGAGCACCACCATAGAAGCTTGGGAGCGCCCTTCATCAACTCCAATCAATCCTTTGGCTCCCAAGGCTTCTCCCATTACGGTTTTTATTGTTTTATCATTTTGAGCATCATTTTGGGTTTGT
The DNA here is from genome assembly GCA_963277665.1 of Viscum album. Lineage (NCBI taxonomy): Eukaryota > Viridiplantae > Streptophyta > Magnoliopsida > Santalales > Viscaceae > Viscum > Viscum album. The sequence continues at coordinate 677,800,233 of OY728139.1, read as the reverse complement.
GCCTACAAACCCCCATCTCTTTCTCTCATCCTCTATTTTGGGTTTTCACACCACCTTCAAGGTGTGAAGAGGTTAGTCAAGCCTTCCCTTTAAAAGGATTGAATCAAAGGTGAGCTAGCCTTCACCTGTAAGAAGGCTAGTGGGTTCTTGCTCAACCATTAAAAGCAAGTGGGTTCTTGCATAACCATTAAAAGCAAGCTGTAATAGGTTCTAGACTAACCTTAAAGTCTAGTGGGTTTCTTGCTAAAACCATTAAAAAGCAAGCGGTAGTAAATCTCTCAACGGTTGAGTTGGGAGCGGAGACGTAGGCTTTGGTTTAAGCCGAACTCCGTTATCAAGTTTTGTGTCTTGCCTCCTTTATTTCCGCTGCACTTTGATAATTGTTTTAAATTGTTAATTTTTTTTAAAAGGCAATTCACCCCCCCTCTTGCCATCACTTCTCCGCCCAAAAATTGGTATCAGAGGGAAAATTTGAGTAATACCTTAACCGGTTTCAAATTCAAGATCCATCGTGATGGCTTCGACTTCTTTCACCCCCGAAGGATATTCTTTGGGTCGTGCTCCATTCTTTGATGGAACCGACTATACCTATTGGAAAACCCGCATGACTACTTTTCTTAGAAGCATAGGTTATCCCATTTATAAAATTGTCATGCATGGTTATTCTCTCTCTTCTCCCGATGAATCCAAATGGACTCAAGCCGATATTAAAAATTTCGAGCTTGATGGCAAAGCCATGAATACTCTTCATTGCGGCCTTGATCGTAATGAATTCAATCGAGTTTCCACATGCACCTCATCACATGAAATCTGGAAACTATTGGAGGTTACCCATGAGGGGACCAACAAAGTTAAGGATACTCGATTGGACATGTTTCGCCAAGATTTTGAAAGCTTCACCATGCACCCACATGAAAATATTTCTGATATGTTTACTCGTTTTACTGACGTTTGCAATGGTATAAAGTCTCTTGGAGATGATGTTTCTGCAGAAACGATGGTCAAGAAGATCCTTTTGATCCTACCGAGCTCATGGGCACCGAAAGTCACGGCAATCCAAGAAGCAAAAGATGTCAAGAACATGCCGGTCGAAGAGCTCATCGGATCCCTCATGACCTATGAGATCACCATGAGGAGGCAAGCTGAAAAGGAAGGCAAACCGATCAAAGTTCCAAAGAACATCACCTTCAAAGTTCAACAAGAAGAAAGCTCCTCCTCCTCCTCATCTTCCTCATCAAGCGGCGATTCAGAAATGGAGAATCTTGCCCGCAAGATGCACAAATTCATGAAGAATCACAAGAAGAAGAAATCCCGCAAGGCTCAACCCAACGAAAAATCCGAGCCCGAGGTAACATGTTATGGGTGTGGCAAGAAAGGCCATTACAAGCCCGATTTCCCACTCCACAAGACAAGGGCCAAGCAAAAGGAAAAGAAGAAGGCATTCAAGGCCACATGGAGTGATAGCTCCACATCCTCCTCCTCCTCCTCCTCAAGTGACAACGGTAAAAAATGCCTAATGTCATTTCATGAGGTATCCTATTCCGACTCCTCATCCTCTAGTTCTTCAAATTCTTTCAATCATTTATCATATGAGGATCTCCAACATGCTAGAGATCAATTGGAGGAAGGTTTTCACGAACTCTCTTCCAAATTTGTTTCTTTAAAAAAGAATTTCAAAAAACTTTCTTCCGAAAAGGAACAACTTCTCAAAGAAAAGGAGGAGTTGTCCCTCAAGATCCAAAACCTTCCCGATGTTGAGTCTATGGAATCAACAATTAAAGATTTAAGGGAATCCCTTGCCAAGTTCACCCAAGGTGAACAAAATTTAACCAAGCTCCTTGGTTCCCAATGCGTATCTAGGACCACCCAAGGGCTTGGCTATTCCAAGCAAGCTTCCTCTTCCCATGCTCCAACTATTTTTGTAAGGGGGAGCTCCCAATTTAAATTTTGAAACTATTGTAAAAAACCCGGGAACTTAATTTATGAGTGCGATTGCAAAAATGCCCGGTATGGAAGGCCCAAAACCATTTCTTTTAATGATGAATTTCATAGGAGAAGACCCACCACTAGACAAGTTTGGATTGAAAAATCCCTTTTAGCGAGTCTCACCGGACCAAAATTTGTCTCGGTTTCAAAAACCTCTCCCCGGTGATTTGTTGTTTTTACTTAGGGGGAGTTAGGATTGTTTAAAGCCTTTTTGCTTTCAATTCAAAACTTTCATTTCAAAACTTTCAATTCAAAACTTTCAATTCAAAATTTTCATTCAAAACTTTCAATTCAAATTTCAAAAATTTCAATTGGTTTAAAATCTCTATCTTGTTTTTCAAACTTTCCCTCAATCAAGTTTTATGCCTCGTTCTATTTTGATAATCACAAAGGGGGAGAAATTCTTGGTTGATTGGGGGAGAAATCTTTCTCTCATGCTTTGCTTTTCATTTTATCTTTTAAAGCATTACTCTCAATTTCAATCTTTTACATTTCTTGTTTTGGTGATTGTGATCATCAAAATAGGGGGAGATTGTTGTACCTCTCGTACCCCTCGTGGTTTAATTTTCATGATCACAATCACTCTCTTTTTTATCTAATCTTGTTTTAAGTGTTTTTGTTGATAGGCAAAAGGTTTCCAAGGAATTGGGCCAAGAAAAGACAAAGTGGACTGATTTCAGTCCCACCGGCCAACCGGTGGAAGACCACCGGCCAGCCGATGGAGCCTGGACAGAAGGCATCCCTCTGTCCAGACCACCGGCCAACCGGTGTCCCACCACCGGCCAGCCGCTGGCACCCATACAGAAGGGGTAGCTACTGTCTCATCACTGGCCAACCGGTGGCCTCCTCACCGGCCAGCCGGTGGAGCTTGGGCAGAATTGATCTCCATTTTACAAGCACCAGCCAACCGGTGGCCATGCACCGGTCAGCCGGTGGAGCTAGTCAAACTAGCCGTTGGGCTTTGATCAGGCTTGTCCACTTGACCCCCAACGGCTCCGAAGGCCTCTCCAACGGCTCCGAAGACCCCCTAAGGCCATTTGAGGGTTCCCCCCTCTATAAATAAAGGACAAGGAAGCCCTAGAAACTAACAGAAGCCCACGAGACACATTTTACATCATTTGGCGAACCTCCGGCGGATTGCTTCAAGGAACCCCCACTTGCTCTAACTCATTTCCACAACCAAGGAGCACCACCATAGAATCTTGGGAGCGCCCTTCATCAACTCCAATCAATCCTTTGGCGCCCAAGGCTTCTCCCATTACGGTTTGTATTGTTTTATCATTTTGAGCATAATTTTGGGTTTGTGCCTACAAACCCCCATCTCTTTCTCTCATCCTCTCTTTTGGGTTTTCACACCACCTTCAAGGTGTGAAGAGGTTAGTCAAGGCTTCCCTTTAAAAGGCTTGAATCAAAGGTGATCTAGCCTTCACCTGTAAGAAGGCTAGTGGGTTCTTGCTCAACCATTAAAAGCAAGTGGGTTCTTGCATAACCATTAAAAGCAAGCTGTAATAGGTTCTAGACTAACCTTAAAGTCTAGTGGGTTTCTTGCTAAAACCATTAAAAAGAAATCGGTAGTAAATCTCTCAACGGTTGAGTTGGGAGCGGAGACGTAGGCTTTGGTTTAAGCCGAACTCCGTTATCAAGTTTTGTGTCTTGCCTCCTTTATTTCCGCTGCACTTTGATAATTGTTTTAAATTGTTAATTTTTTTTAAAAGGCAATTCACCCCCCCTCTTTCCATCACTTCTCCGCCCAACACCCCTATCCAGCGGTAAGCGGTTGCGACCTCATCTAGCGGTAAGCCGTTGCGACCTCATCCAGCGGTAATCCCTTGAAAACCCCAATCGATGATAAGCCGTCACTAGATGAACTACACGGACTTCAATTCCTTGCCACAAGGATACGTAAAAAGCCTCCATGAGGTTCAATCCTAGCACCCATGTCTCATCCAGATCTATCCCTCGATCCCATGTGTTATGGGAAGATCATTCCCCAACTTAGAGGTTCTACTTCTTCCGGGTCCCATCCATGCATCCATTCTCTCGGGCTTCCTCCTTAGGTGTCCCATTATTCCACAAAACTACGCGGACATTGATTCCATGCCACGAGGATACGTAGGAAGTCTCTTCAAGGCTCAAGCCCAAAACCATCATCATCCTCATGAAGGTTCTATCCCATTCACTGTCCACATCACGAAACTTTCCATCATCCATCCTAATTCTTACCCAGGCCACCACATCCCGGTGGGATCATGCCACCCCATTCCTCATTCCAGTAAACAACAATTGGAAATCCAACTGCATGTTGAACCCAACATCAATGTTCCCTCTAGGGGGTTCCTCCATCTGATCCACTCTAGTTGGTGTTCTAATCAGTCAAATCCATCTCCAATGAACGTTAAACTTGCGGCATACCCTGTGTTAAACATGGGAAGCTAAGGAAAACCTTAGATACATTCCCATGGCATATTATTCCCCTAATTTTATGTGGGATTACTCGGGCTTCTGCACCCTATAGAAGCCCTATAATAATGGACATAAGACAGACATGCCAATCCCATAGCGTCCAGAAACGCCAGTGATGCACAACGTGACTACTCCCCTGACTGAAAGTTTCTGCCCTGACTGGACCGCATGGAATGTCCCAAAAGAAGTAGTGTAATTAACTGGTTCCCATGAAGATATGGCGCTAGTAAGAGTTTCACAAAAAACATATTAAATCTATGTGGGAGACCCGAACTAGGTGATGAGTTCTGAGGAGGAATCCACCGAAAGAAGAACCAACATCCCATCATCCTATTTCGATCAAGGAGAAAACATCCCTGAAAAAGGAGTGGATGCCACCACCCTTTGTAAATAGGGAATGCAGGGCAACAAAGATGTTCCTTTCTCCCTCAAAAGATACAAATCTGTGTGCCCCAACTAAAGCCTCAGAAACATGGATGACATCCCAAAAATTTCCTTTCGTACTAGATATGGGCATTATGAATTTTTTGTTATGCGATTTGGGTTAACTAATGAACCTAATGTATTCATGAATCTTATGAAAATAATATTTCATGAGTTATTGGATAGGTTTGTGGTTGTTTTTATTGATGACATTCTGGTATTTCATATGAGTAAAGAAGAGCATGAAAAACATTTAAGGGTTGTTTTACAAACCTTAAAGGAAAAGAAACTGTATAGAAACTTCAGTAATATGATTTTTGGTTGCAACATATTTCATTTATTGGGAACATTTTAAATAAGGATAGTATAACAGTTCATCCTACCAAAAAAAATTAGTTGATGAATGGCCATGACCCAAAAATGTTACAAAGATTCATAGTTTTCTTGGATTAAAAGGTTATCACAGACGGTTTTTTAAGAAATGTGCACGATTATCTATCCTGATAACTAATTTAACATGAAAAGTGGTTTAATATATTTGTACATAAAATTGTGATAATTTTTTTAGGAACTAAATAAGAGAATGGTGAATGCTCTAGTTTTGGCCTCGCCTTCCTGAAACGGTGAGTTTTTCATCTATAGTGATGCTTCGCTGAAGGGACATGGTTGTGTTTTGATGCATAATGATCTGGTAACTTCTTATGCTTCAAGGAAAATAAAACATCACGAGTTAAATTATCTCACACATGATTTGTAATTGGAATCTATGGTTTTTACTTTGAAAATTTGGTGGCATCATTTATACGGAGTCAAATGTCAAATATATAATGACCATAAAATTATGAAGTATATATTCACTCATAAGGACTTAAACATGAGGCAGAGAAGATGGATTTAACTGATAAAGCATTATGATATCATGATTAATTATCACCCAGGAAAAGAAAACAATGTGGCAGATGCCTTGAGTCGAAAAAATATTGCATTATTAACCATGTTACATTTGGAACATGATCTCTTGATTAATGATTTGATAAATTTTGGCTTAGAAGTTCGTGGTGTAGGAATTACCTATGTTTTGTTTTAGGTTTTAGTGAAGTCATCGTTATCGGACTGAATTAAGAACGAACAGAAGGAAGACCATGAGCTATAGAAAAAGGTAGGATTGGTTAAAATGGGTAAGATATCATAATTTATCCTTGATTAAGATTTTTTTTTAAGATTTGGAAAAAGGTTTTGTGTGCCTTGGGATTCCTAGTTGAAGAAAGATTTGTTTTGTGAAGCTCCTAGTTCTCCATTTTTAGTTCATCCTAGAAGTACTAAGATGTACAGAGACCTTAGGGGGTATTATTTATGGGATGGAATGAAAAGAGATATTGCGGATTTTACCATGAAATGTTTGACATGTCAATAGGTTAAAGTTGTTTAGCATTTATTGAAGGGGATGCTTCATCCTTAACCAGTACCAGAGTAGAAGTGGGATAATGTATCCATGGACATTGTGGTGGGAGTACCTAAGACATCTCGAGGTAAAAACGCAATTTGGGTTATTATTTATTGGCAGAAAAAATCTGTGGATTTTCATTCTATTCAATATACAATGTATTCGGATCATAATTCTCTATAGTACCTCATGGAGATTGTTAGGTTACATGGAGTTAATCTTTCCATTATATCTAACTAGGACCCTAGGTTCACTTCTAACATTTAGAAGGGACTTCAGAAGTCGTTGGGTACAAAATTAAATTTCAGTACAACTTTTCATCCTCAATTAGATAGGAAATCAGAATGCAGGATTTAAAAATTGGAGGATATGCTTCGATCTTGTTCAATGGACTACCACAAAATTTGGGATCAGTAGCTTTCTTTAAGTGAGTTTTCTTATAATAAAAGTTTTAATTCTAGTATACAAATGGAAACTTTTGAGGCATTGTTTGGGAAGCAGTTCCAGACTCCAGCGTTTTGGGATGATGTCAGTGAAAGAAAGTTGATTGGGCCATAATTAGCAGAGGAAGTGGTTGAGAAAGTGAAGATGATCTAGTAGCACATGAGGGAAGCTCAAAGTAGGCAGAAAAGTTAGAAAGATAACAGAAGTAAAGACTTCTATCTTAAGCTAGGTGACCATATTTTATTTAAAATCTCTCCTTGGAAATGTGTGATGCATTTTGGTATGAAAGGGAAGTTAAGTCCGTGGTTCATCGGTCCATTTGAAATCCAGGAAAAAGTCAGACCAATTGCTTACCTAATATATTTTCCACTGTGTTTGTCTTAGGTACACAATTTTTTTCATGTTTCTATGTTGAGAAAGTATGTTCCAGATTCATCACATTTCTTGAACACATAAGTAGTTCAGTTGGAAGAGAACATTTCTTATGAAGAGAAACCAGTTCAGATTCTTGATCGAAGGAAATAGGTATTGCAGAATTAGGTAATCCACTAGGTAAAAGTTTTTTGGACAAACCACATGGTAGAATAAGAAACATGGGAGTCTAAAAATGCCATGAGAGAAAGGTACCCTCACTTTTTTATTAAGTAAATAAAATTACGAGGATGAAATTTTCAAAAGGTGGGGATATTTTAACTCCCTGAGGTTTTTTAAAAATAAATGAAAATTCATGAAACTTTGTTTTAAGTTTATGTTTATAACTATAATTTAAAAATAAATTTTCCACTTCTATGTTTGGAATTTCGAAAAACAGTCATCTAAAATTATGTTCAGTAAGTTATTTGGAGCCTAATAGAACCAACTTGTTTTTGGGGTATAGTAACATACCCTTATGAATAGTAATATGAATAGTAATATGACTCTAATGAATAGTAAATTTTATTAATATTTTATTTTATTAAGGATTTAAGATATGGACATCTTGGTTAATTTTCAATGTGATATAAAAGAAGTTATAGATTTAAAATTGTTAATTTTTAAATTAAGTATGATTTTATTTAAAAATTAAATAAATTATATTTTGGAAATTGTTTTCAAAAAGTGGAGTTCATTTTTGAATTCATCACATTGAAAAATTATAAGGGTAAATTTTTTGGATTTTTTTGAAATTTGTGAATTTTAGATGAATAGTAAAATATGGTAAAATATCGTATATTCAAATTATCAGTAATATACACTATTTATGACATCATAAATGATGTAAGGACACCTGGATCGAACTCACATGCCATTATTACTATTTTGGGTCACATGAACTAAGACTATTCATAGTTTTGGGAAAAAAATATTATAATAATGATTAAAATAATGTAAAATACCTCTCCTCCTCCACTATAAAAACCACCCTCATTACCCTCTTCCTCCCACACCTCTCAAGCATGGATACTTACCTATGTTCAGCCCAACACTTCTCTAAAGGCTCTTCCCCACGTCCTAGATCTCTTGGTCTCACCAAAAGGCCAAAACCCAAGGCCTTAAGAAGGATCTAATGGAGAAGAGATCAAGAGGTAAACATCCTCTTTTATTTTAATTCTTTTGTTTCATTTTATTTTATTATTTTTAATTTAATTTTCCTAATTTAGGGATATTTTATTCCATATCCCCCTTACTTAACATATTATGTAATAATGATGGTAGAGATCCCTTTTCTCTCATCAAAATATTTTATGAAATTTTAAGCGGCGTCGTTAGGCTGCTAAAATTTCAAAAGGGATTTCTCAGCTCTTATTTTATTTTGAGTTCCCTTCTTTTCTTCTACCTTCCTAACCTCATCTTATCCAAGAGGCATGAAACCTCCAGAATCTTGTATATTATGGATTTTCTCATTTTCATGGAAAATTTCTCATCAATCTTCTTCTCATCTCCCACTTATTCAAGTAATATAAACATTATATGTGATGTGTCGAAATAACGACATCGTGGACATTGTGATTTCAATTTTATTAAATTCCTTCATGGCTGGTTAGGAAACCATTTTTATGGTTGAACCAGGTTCTGACTCATGTATCATTTCTCAAACATGGTTCTTGAATTCTTTTGTACACATGGTTTTAATTCATAAAACAAAATGAGGTCATTATTATCAAAGAACCACTAAAATGATCTAAACAAACGCATTAATGTTTTAACTTATGAATAATCCTCATATAAGAATTAAAAATTATAAATGCTATAATTTAGGGAACTATAAATATTTAAATACCACTCCATTAAAGTTCTGGAGTTTCACTTCTAATTGGAAAGAACAACCATCATGAACCAATCAGGGAAATCATGTAAAGAACTCTCCCAAAAATAGTGTGAGAACAAAATAAGAACCATTAATGGGTGAAATGATGTAATGAAATGATCCTATAAGGTATTATAAAGATGGATATGTTTCTTTAATATATTAACAACACTATTTTAACCATTATATAGGAGGATTAAACACGTTTTAAGTAAGAAAAGCCCAAGGTAAGCCAATTCTTAACCTGAATTCCATTCTTTGGGTTAAACTTCTACTTTGTTATTTATGTAGTAATAAAATTGTTTGTGTGATGGGTTTTGTTTATAATATGTTTAATTATGTGTATTTATAGTGTATTCACATATTACATCCACTCTATTAAGTTTCACTTTGATTATATTATATTTTTAAGGGGTTATTCTTTTAAAATCCTCTTTTAAAATTTTGTTTTAAAAAATTTAAAAGGAATGTTTTTATGAAATGATTCATGTTTTATGATTATGTTCTGGTTCTTGATCATTGTTTATGATGAAGTGTGGGACCTATATCTTCCTCTAATTAATTGGGTATGTGTATGTTTGAGGTTGGTCAAATGGTTACTCCAAGTGTAACTGCTATGGTTACACATATTGTAAGATAGCCATGACAGTTACAAATGATAAGGTAGACAACAGGGTTACAAGATTATGTAAGTAATTCCCCAATATACCTTTATGGTTATATTTATGTTCTTATGTTTTATTTTGATCTTGTGTAAATATCTTGTTTCACAATGTAAGTATCTATATTGGTGGGAAGTATGTATTTTTTAAAATTATTTCATATGTTGCAAGTGTTCATGGACTAATGTGTTCTTTTCTTCTTTTTATATCCCTTACAGAGCTTCTTGTACTCATCCCAAGTTTTAAAATTATTTTCACAAGTTATAGGGATGTTTAAGACAAATACGGAAGTCAAGTTAAATGTTTGAAGAGTTTTCAAAGGAATCATGAATTATTTGAAATTGTTTATATTTTTTAAGCAATGAATATTGTTTTTATGGTATCCACTTTGTAATAATGTGTATTTTTATGAATGTGTTCTTCCCCTTTTCTTTAAATATCTAAAATTGAAAATATCCTCAATGTGAAAATAAGTGTTTTCTTGACTAAATTCAAGATTATATACTATAATAAGGATGGGTCCTTATATGCCATTAGTCCCCAAAATAACTCTTCGTGATCTCTGGTTGAGGTAGAGAGTGCTCCTGATGATGATGGTGGTGATTTCATGGCCAGAACCTAGGGAGACGTCAAATATTCATCCTCTTATATGTATCTTTGGATGGTGGTAGGGATCTAGTGGACCTCTCATTCTGGAAGGATGAGGCTGATACACCTCGTTCCTGCCCCTGCCCTTGACACAAAGGATCGAGGTGAGGGTTCCATTATCGAGTCGTATTCCGCCTCAGAATCTGAGAACCAGACATGTTTAATATCAATCTGAATCCTCCCAACATTCTTCGTATGGAAGCTGTGACCCTCCCTACTTCACTAGGATGGATCTTCAAGACATGGTAGATTATTTTCTTGAGAAGGACCTTCGGTCGAACTGGTTCTGGGGTGGAGATAACTTCCGACTGGGTGAGCCGAGGTGCGAGGAGCACCTAGAAAAATGTTAAAGGGAACACGGGGAGGAACTAAATGTACACCAGCTAATGTGAAGAGGGAATCTTTTATGGAATTGCTAGAGCAGGTAGAAACTCTACTGAAGCTGGTAGGATAATGGGTAGGTCCTCGATGATTATTTTCTTTGGCAGTGTCGGTGCGAGGAGGTTCCTTGTACTGGTCAAGATGAACACGGGTAGGACCTCCGTGCAGGATGTCGATGAAGCGAGGATGACCTTAACTTCTCTGATATATGGGGTGAGTAGGACCTTCATCAGCTACTGTAAGGACATGAGGAGACCCCCCATACTGAAGGTTGACCAGATGTGTAGCATCGTCACACCGGAGACCTATGATAGGATGAACGACTCCATACCTGATGTTGTGGGTGCGAAAGAGGCTCCCATACTGAGTGTCACTACAGCGGGGAAGACGATCAACCAGATTGAAGGTCTCATGGGGCCGACCTCCTTGACAAACTGGGGAGAAGTATGGACCTATTCTCTCATTGGTGATGGTATGGGGGGATCCTCTATATTGGGTATCATTTCCACGGTTCGGCTTGCGGTGGGTGCCACCTATGTCAGTGAATAGGAGAGTCAACCCAACCTTCCCATTGGGCGGTTGGGGCCATGATTCGGGCCGGGCATATATATTCCCTTTCTCAGTATAGATATGTAAATAATGGTATATTTAAATGGTGGCACAATCCATGGTAGTCATTGAGGTTGACGCCCCTAGGAGGGTGTCCTCCTTAGCCTGCGCCAGATGCTGGCGTCGGGTTAGCTGGACTGGGGCGAGTGGTGCCAGTGCATAGATTATCTGCTCTTCAGCCCGTGGGGAAAGGAGGAAGCATTTATGCGGCCTATTGGTATCCTTCCTTCGGATCCCCTAGAACGGGATCCCGGTTAGACTGGCCTAGACATCCCTCACCTCATCGGCGTAGGGGAGGGAGTCATCAAAGCGTTATAGAGAGAGTCTCCCAAAACGGTTGTGCGTCAGAGTGGGGAGAAGTGTCTCCCTGCATGGCCCTTGGGGGTGGGGGTGGTGACGAGGTGTAGATGACTCTATGTCCTAACAGTACACATCCTGAGTTGGGATGATCCCCTCCTCCTCGTATCGTCGTAATAGGTCGGTTATCACCCTTATCTGAACGAATTCAGATGGGGAGATGGGGTGTGGGCACCCAAAATTTGTGGACGTAGAGGCCTACATGGAGGAAATAAGGCCACACGGGATTGTCACGACGACGTTTCCCATGCGCCTACGTCGGTTAGAGGGTGGTAATCGGTTTCCTGATACGGTAACTTGGGCCCAGGAAAGCAGGGAGATTAAACCATTAGTGCTGAAGGAAGGAAATTGACATCCAATTCCCCTGCGCCATTTTTTCTTCCATGGCTGGTAAGAAGGATCCATGATGACAACGTTGTAGACCGGGATGTCCAACATTTAACTGCCCCAATTTCTGGCGAGTTTCATGCCAGGCCCACTATTTTCTTGGTGGGACCTGGGGCCGAATAACTAGATCTTGTGACATGCTAATCCACTGATGTCTCAAATTCTACTAACCTCCACATTGAGGAGAATAACTTCACATTAGGTTCACAATTTATGTTTCTGATGGTTTCATCGGGGCATGTATCCTCTTATTTCGGGGGACACGCTGTTGTCACCCCGCATTCCCTCTTTCAAAAGGTGGGTGGCATTCATCGCTTATTCCGGGACATTTTCTCCTTGATCAAAATGGGATGATGGGATGTCAGTTCCAATTTTTGTAGATACTTCCTCGGAGCTCTTTTCCTATTCCAGGTCTCCCTTATAGACTTAAGACGTTGTTTGTGAAACTCTTCCCAATGCCTTGTCTTCATGGATGCTGGTTAATTACACTGCTTTTGTCAGGACATTCCAAGGGGTTAAGTCATGGCATAAACATTCCGTCAGGGGAGTATCCCATTGGAAATCATTTTAAAGTCTAGACATTTGAACACTAACATGTCTGGGTTTCTTCCCCTTATGACAGGTATTATTGAGCATGTGGACGGTCAAGGAACCCCATGTCGAATGTGGGGAATTATATGTCGTAGGCATGTCTCTAAGGTGTTCCTCAGCTTCCCATGTTTAACATAGGGTATGCCATGATTTTAACATCCAACAGAGACTGGTCAAACTAATTAGAACACTGAACGGAGTGGATCAGGTGGGTGTAACCCAAGGAGTGAACACTAATGTTGGGGATAAAGTAAGTTTAGTTACCTGATTTCTACTAGGAGAAACGTGAGCATGGATGACATGATCTCATAGGGACGTGGTTTCCTGAGTAATAATCAGGTTGGATAATGGAGAGTTGAATGAAGTGGAGGGGGAATGATATGGACCGTCATGAAGGTGAGGGTAGTGTTGGGCTTGAACCTCAGAGAGGCTTCCTACCTATCCCCATGGTAGCGAATCAAAGTCCATGTAGTTTTGAATAGGGGTATAGAATCGAGGTGTATGCGGAGGATAGAGACTCGAAAAAATACTGGGGCTTACACGTGGTTAGTAGCCCGGGTTGGTCTAGCACTCGAGGGGCGGACTAGAGATGTGGGTCCCAATAGGGGGAACACCAATGTTTCCCAGTGTTTGGGGTTGAACCTTAGGGAGGCATCCTATTTACCATATTTATGAGACAAAGATCAAACCCATGTTCTTCATCTTACGATGGCCCACCATCATGTGGGGTTAACAACAAATTACCGTTGAATGGGATACAACATTTTACCATTGATTGGGATACTATGGCTTACCGCTGATCGGGATACAATGGATTACCACTGATTAGGATACAACAACTTAATACTGATTGGGATTAAACCACATGAAGGCTTCATACATACATTCCTAGGAGACAAGGATCGAATCCCACATAATTTGAATGAGTATATTTTAATGTTTTTCTGGACGAAAAAGGGGAATACGGTTTAACTTCATATGGGACCAGGATGGACTGACGTGAAGTGGTCAGGACTGATGGGTGTTGGTCTTGAACCTTAGGGAGGCATCCTATATACCTTTCCTTTGAAAGGATCAAAGTCCACATAGTTTGGATGTGTTTGGTGAACCGACATGAAGGGGTTAGGACAAGTAGGTGTTGGGATTGAACCTTAGGGAGGCTTCCTACGTACCTTTCCTTGGAAATGATCAATGTTCATGTAGTTTTGAATCGTGGAATGTAGTTTAACATCATGAATTACAATGGTGAACCGATGTGAAGGGGGTCAGGTCAAGAAGGTGTTGGTCTTGAACATTAGGGAGGCTTCCTACATACCTTGACTTGGCAAGGATCAACGTCCACGTAGTTCAGAAGTGTTTGGTGAACCCACATGAAGGTGTTGAGATAGTAGATATTGGTCTTGAACCTCAGGGAGGCTTCCTATGTACCTTGACATGGAAAGGATCAATGTCCATTTAGTTTTGGGAGTGTTTGGTGTTGGGCTTGAACCTCAGGGAGGTGTCCTACATACCTTGCCTTGACAGAGATCAAAGTACACAAAGTTTATATGGGTTTGTGGCTTGGGCACTAAGACATCCCAAAAAGGATGTCATGGTCGGTGCTTACTCTAAGACCACATGAGTTATGATCAGTGTGAGAAACAAGAGGCAACAATGACCTGAGGATCACATCGCTAAAGGTGAATCCATGGGAAGTGTAATGGGACTTACATGTTGTTATTAGTCTAAGTATATGGAGAATGGGTCTTACTCTAGGATGGAAGCCTGGATAGTGACAAAGCCCAATGGGAGAGGGACAGGATAATGAAGGTCTTGGTGCCCATCACTTCTCTTGTATTTGGAACCAAAGAATAGAGGAGGATCATAGATTCTACCTCATCTAAGAAATATTATGGTCTTACACCAAGGTGGTTTCCTTTCCCCGTAGACAGGCGCTGCTCCAGCGGAGAGGATCTCATTCAATGAGAGGAAGATCTCACTCCCATAGAGACGAGAAGGCGTAGAAAATGTCGGAGATACGACAACCTATGTATGATGCACGGGGTGAGTCCATAGTTTAATGTCATGTTCTGGGGACAATGGTGATTTTCAGTTTAACGTCCCACAACTCGGACGAGGCGAGTTCACTCTGCATCCCTAGGACTTACATAACCGTCACACATAGCCCTTGGTCAAGGGAAGGCACCAATAATGTTATGGAAAGTTAATGTTTTGGAGTGATCCTATGATGGGACCATGTTAGCGTGGCTATGCAAAGAAGAAATCACCATTAGAGTGATTATGAGGAGAAGAATGAGGCTACGCAACTCAATGTGAAACACCACCCAAGGGACCTTGAAATCACTTCGTACAAACCTGGAGGGTCGTATGGGAGAAAGGTGAACGACGCAGATGTGTAGTGCATAAGAGGGGTTGAGACATGGTTCCCTAAGGTAAGGATGGAACATGGAGTGCACAAGGAGGTTCGTATGCAAGATGGGATGTTGAGCACAAGATGGGGTGGTTGCATGCAAACCAGAATGATGTGTGAAAAATTGTCCTGATGCAAAGGTGATTCGCACACAAGTGAGATTAGATGCACGCAAAGGACTTATGGTAAAAGGAAATGGATGAGGATCATGACCAAGAGGTCCCACCCAAAGGAGAACCATTGGGGGACCTATCACGCAAGATCCAATTACATGATGCCATAATGTCTTTTTCATAGTAGCGGAAGATGTGTCTTTCGCATAGCAGAGCGTCTCTTCATCTTCTGTAACAATCCCAAAGGGGCAGGAGTTGGTTTCAATTTATAAAAAAACCCTGAGAGGCGGAGTTCAAGAGAAGATATGAATAAGGTGGTGTTTGATGTCTCATTGGGTACAAAAGGGTTTTTTCACCACAAGTAAACTTGCGTACACACTCACCCTTTGTGCTCGTGCCTTAACTAATTTTTCGAGCACGCATCCGTGAAAGGGTCCCTTTGACATTGCATTGGGTGTGCAAGGGGTTTCACGCCTGAGGAAGTTTTGCACACCTCTCTAGACTCTTGTCCTCTAGTGCATTTGGTGGTTTCTGATGGGTTACTATGGAAGCCTGCATTTGACATTGCATTGGGTGTGCAAGGGTTTCCGTGCTTGAGGAACTCTTGTACGCATCCCATAATTCATGCGTGAAACTACCTCTCAGGCCGCGGATGTAAAACCCTGACCCCTCTAGGCTAGAGCCGGTGCATTACTTGTAATATTGGAATGGTTATAATGAATGAAAAATCCATATGGAACGATCAGTTTAGTAGTCTTGAAGAAACTAGATACATAGATATTACTCAAATTACATTGGAATGGTTTAAAAAATACAATAAATAACGAAAACTAAGAACCGCATCCACAAGAACTCAATAAATGATCTCCTCTTTGTCACCTGTTGAAAGTAAACACTGAAAGGATGAGCTCAAATTCTCATTAAGGGTTACAAATATCGAAATCATGAATGCAAAAATATGTGAATCATATTCAATCTCGCATAATCTATATGGCATGGTGAATAAATAAAACGCTAATGGCACTAATAAAATGAGAATGAAAATACATCCATGGATTTTGTCATAGTGAAAACTTCATGGATAAAATAATATTGACTGATAGTTAATAAAGATAATTATTATTAATTGGACGTCATGTATCTAGCACATTATACCATAATACAGTAAAAATGGTTTATTTCTGTGGGTCAAAACCCGTCTGATTTTTGGAAACAAACTCAAAGGGTTTGTCGCCAACTGATTTGTCTCATGAGACCTACCAATGTATCGAGGGGATATAGTGGGGCCCACCCGCCAATTAATGACCAAATAATTATTTATACATTGATTCAATACAAGAGAAATATGCCTTTTCAATATCCTTATAGAGAAAAGTATACATATTCATCAATATTTCGATAATTAAAATAACTTTCTAAATAAACACCGTATGTAAAATGGTATACAGTTTAGACAAAAAACATATCCATGATATGAGATTATGGATATTAAATATAAATATAATTCCAAATGAAAAGTGATCTCAAATGGGAATTAGGTACACCCCATAAGGATTATTAGGTGCACAATACAAAGTTTGTCACAATAAAATAGTAGTTGAGACCAAGGCTCTTTCCACAATGTAATCGGTCGAATCATATGACCAGAACATATAACCCTAAAATTAATCATTTAATAACATAAATATAAATAGAATCATGTTATTATTTATCAAATGTAAGTACACATATACCACAAACAAGAAATAAGTGGTGAACAATGAAAATATCATAGAAATGAAAGTGATATGAGAAACCCCTTACCATTTGCTTGAGTGTGTTCTTCGTTTGTTTTAATGACCTGAATAATAAAATTTAGATTCATTAATTAATAATTATAGAACCTCATATACATATAATTTATTTATTATAACCTTATTAGGTTCATTCATGGATCTTTTAATGGGTTTAAGAGGTTCAATTTTATTGTTTTGGAAGCACTTTCTTCCTTGGTTTTCATGATTCGTTTACTTGCATTCATGAATGGAAGTTTGTTTAAAATGTGGTTAAACATAAAAAATTGTTAATATTTATTATTAGTGGCATTAAAGAGATATAAATGATCTTATAATGATTCTAGGTTATATACTTGAGGATTAATCATTAGTTAAAAGTTTTTGATAAACACTTGAATTTAGCTTGGTAGTTTTGTATACAATGAACTTGTTTTGTATTATTATTCCATATTATGAGTGTGTAAAGATTACATAAAATTAATGAGATTAAATACATAGATTCTGATCTGGTTAAACCATTAAAATGGTTTCATGACCAGAAATTAAAGAGAAAGTAAAGAACAAAACTCTGTCGTCCACAAAGGTTATAAATTTGAACCTCCTTGACGTTGATTTCATTTATAAAAATAAAAAGGGGGGAGTAAGAATATTGATTATGGTTATTCAATTCCCATGATAAAATTACATTATATAGAATATACTATAGTTTATCTTGGTCATTTGTATAATTAAGGTGAGAAGAGAAAAATAAAAGAGATGAACTTGAAAACAAAAGAAAAGTTGAGAGATCCCTTATGAAAAGTCTGCAGCCTAACGACGTCACTTAAAATTTAAGAAAATGAAATGATGAGAAAAAAAGGTTATATCAAAATATTAAAGTAAAAAGGACATAAATAAGAATAAAAAAAATCAAACACCAACATATGATAATGAAATTTCAAATAGATAACATAAAATAAGTGTCAACTGAAAGAAGAGAATGAAGGATTCCTTTACCTTGTAGAGTAACCCCTAGATCTTGAAGGATGAAAACTTGGGGGATTAACGACACCTTGGGAGGACTTTTAGAGAGGTAAAACCACCAGATCATTGAGTATGAGGGATTTGGAATGAAATAAAATGAATGGATGGGTGGGTATTTATAGAAAAAGAGAGGTATTTTTTAATACTTTCTAAGGGACACCTCAATAGTGGTTTTTCCAAACCATGGGCTTGACCATGGTATTTGCCCATGGTTTTAGCCACTTGGGACCCCTCATGTCATAATTTACTATAAAAAATTCAACCATAATTTTATATTTAATTATTACAACATTATGATGTCATTAAACTACTGAAAACTGAAAACTATATTTTTACTATTCATGAAAAATTCATGTATTTTAGAAAAATCCAAAAAATTCACCATAACCATTTTTTCGAGGTGTATAATTCAAAAATGAAGTTATTTATTTGAAAATAATTTTTAAGTATTTTTCATTTAATTTTTATGTAAAATCATAGTTAATTAAAAAAACAATTTTAAAGGTATAATTAGTTCTATATCACATTGAAAAATTAATTAACATCTCTTTATCATATTACCTTAAGAAAATAAAATATTATAATTATTTACTATTTATAAGGGTCATATTACTTTTCATATTACTATTAATAAGGGTATTTTACCATTCATCAAAAAATCATGGTGGTTTCATCAGACTCCAAATGACTTAATGGTCACAACTCTAGATGACTGTTTTTCAAAATTCAAAACATAGAAGTGGAAATTTTATGTTTAATGGATTGGTTTTGACTATATCCTAAATAAACAAGTTTTTCTTCAAAGGAACACAATTTTTTATGAAATATAGGCTATGAATAGAATGTATTTAATATAATCATACCATAAAATGTTTGGGGGGTTATATTATTCCCCCCTTCGGAAATTTTGTCCTCGAAAGTTTATGTATAAAGCCCACCAAAAAGATGTGGGTGGTTATTATTCATAAAATCCTATGGTTCCCATGTTTCTTCATCTATATTTAGGTTTCTCCAAATAACCTTTACTAGGTGAGTTGTTTGATTTCTCAATACATGCTCCCTTATGTCAAGAATCCCAATAGGATTTTCACAGTATGACAAATTAGGTTCTAGTTAAATTTCATCATAGGTGAGTATATGTGTTGGGTCTGGCATGTATTTCTTCGACAATGACACATGGAACACATCATAGACTTTGGAGATATTTGGCGTAATTTCTAAATGGTAAGCTACTTCTATGATTCTTTCTAGAATTTCAAATGGTCTGATATACCTGGGGCTCAGTTTCCCTTTCTTACAGAACCTTAAGACACCCTTCCATGGATATACTTTCATAAAGACATGATATCCCACTTGGAATTCCAAATCCTTTCTCCAGTTGTCCACATAAATCTTATTCCTTCTTTGGGATACTTTAATATGGGATTGTATTTTCTTCACCTTTGTCGTGGTCTCTTCAATAAGTTCTGGGCCTATAAGTTTCCTCTCACCAACTTCGTCCCGACAAGTTGGAGTTTGACATCTCTTTCCATATAATGCTTTATATGGAGCCATTTGAATACTATAATGGAAACTATTGTTGTAGGAAAATTCCACCAAAGGAAATTATTGATCCCACATACCTTGGAAGTCAAGAGAGCATGATCTCATCATGTCTTCTATAGTTTGAATAGTCTTTTCAGATTGTCTGTCAGTTTGAGGGTGATAAGTTGTACTCATACGAAGCTCAGTATTCAAAGCCTTCTGGGGACTTTTCTAGAATTTTTATGTAAACCGGGGATCTTGATTGGAGGAAATCGATAGAGGTGCACCATGAATTCTTACAACTTCATTAATATAAATTCTTTCCAGGTGCTCAAGTGGTAAATACTCTCTTATTGGAAGTAAATGTTCTGATTTTGTGAGACGATCAACAATTACCCATATTGCATTATTCCTTCTAGGTGTCCTCAGTAGTCCGGTGACAAAATACATCATAATGTTATCCCACTTCCACATAGGAATAGGTAGAGGATGCATCACTCCTTTGGGATGCTGTCTCTCCGCCTACACTTGTTGACAAACTAGACACCTTGACACGTAGTCTGCAATTTATCGCTTCATATTATCCCACCAAAAATATTCTTTCAGACCTCTATACATCTTGGTGCTACCCGGGTGTATAGGGAAATTTGAGCTATGATCATCATCTAATAGTTCCCTTTTTATCTCAGGTACTGATGGAATGCATAACCTCTTCCAAAATTTCAGAACTTTATCTTCATACACGAATTCAGCCAGTCTCCCATCCTTAACTGCATTAATTTTCTTGTGCAGATTCTCATCATCTGATGGAGAGCCTTTTATATTCTCTAGTAAAGATGGTTTAGCAATCATTTGAAAGAGGGGATATGTTTCCCCTTCCTTAACAATTCCCATATCCGTCTTCAGTAGATCCATGAATATTGGATCTCTTTCAATCTTTATTTGAGTCAGAAGGCCATGATCTTTCCTGCTTAATGCATATTCCACCTTATTCACTTTTTATGGGTGGTAGTGTATTGAACAATCATAATCTTTGAGTAACTAGAGCCATATTATTTTCCTCATGTTGAGTTATTTTTGTGTTAAAATGTATTTCAAACTCTTTTGGTCCATATAAATCTCACATCTCTCTCTGTAGAGGTAATTCCTCCATATTTTCAGAGAAAAGATTACGGCTGCTAACTCAAGATCTTGAGTTGGATAATTTTTCTCATGAGTATTCAACTATCTTGATGCATAAGAAATAACTTTATCATTTTGCATAATGACACAACCTAGTCCAATCTTTGATGAATCATTGTATATTACAAATCCATCACTTCCAGATGGAAGAGTCAAAATTGGATCATTGAACAATCTTATTTTAAATTATTCGAAGCATTCTGTATATTCTTTTGTCCACACAAACTTAAATCCACTACATGTGATCTTGTTTATTGGGTTAGCCAGTCAAGAAAAATTATAAAAAAAATGCTGATAATAACCTACTAAGCCAATAAAACTGCGTACCTCAGTTATGTTTATTGGCATGGGCCAATCTTGGATTTCCTTTGTCTTCACAGGATCAACTAGGATTCCATCCTTAGATACAATATGGCCTAAAAAAGAAACTGATTGAAGCCAGAATTCACACTTTCTAAACTTCCCATATAATTTATTTATTCTAAGATTTTTCAGAATAACCTTCAAGTGATTCCCATGGTCTTCATTGATTTTTGAGTATACGAAGATATCATTGATGAATACCACAACAATTTTATCAAGATATTCCTTGAAAACTCTACTCATTAAATCCAAAAAAATAGAGGGTGAATTTGTCAGTCCAAAAGGCATCAATGTAAACTCATAACGCCCATACCTGGTCTGAAATGTTGTCTTAGGAATATCTTCCTTCCTCACACACAAATAATGATATCTGGATTGAAGTTCAATCTTCAAAAAGTATTTATCTCCATGAAGTTTGTCAAATAAATCATCAATCAGGGGCAGAGGATAGTTATTCATTATTATAATAGCATTGATTTCCCTAAAATCAATGCAAAGCCTCATGGATCCATCTTTCTTAATGAAAAAGAGGATAGGGGATCCCTATGGAGAAACACTAGGTCAAATAAATCTATTTTCACTCAAATCCACTAGTTGTTTCATTAGATCTACTAATTCCACAGTGGCCATTCTATAGATATTCTTTGATATAGGTCTTGCATCAGAAATTAAATCAATAGAAAACTCAACTTCTCACTCTGGAGGATGTCCAGGTAAATACTCTAGAAATACATCAATGTACTCCTGCAATATGTGCACATATTCAATTTGAAGATTTCTTTTCTCGCCCATGTATATTGATTTATCTTCCACTCCAATTATTGCATTCAGTAGATCTAATGGGGGTGGTTCTAGATAAGACCTAGGTGGTGAAGTTTCTACCCTAAAGACACAGGATTCTATACCATTTTCAAAAATTATAACTTCCTTATTCTTACAATAAATCATCGCATCATAATTTGACATTCAATCCATACCGAGAATTATATCAAATTCAGTCATTGGTATGATAATAAGGTTAGAAACTAGAGCAAGTTTTGGTGTCTGGAGGGGGACTAGTCGACATGCTTTTTTGTAATGATACATCCCCTGGGAGTTTTGACTAAAAACTACTTTATTAAATCAAATTGGAAATATCTAATTTTCTTAGAAAACTGAGAAGATATAAATGAATGTGATGATACATAATCAAATAAAGAGTTGGCTAAGTTTGAGGAAACAATTAAAGTACCTGCCACTACATCATTATGAACTTCAACCTCGTCGGTTGTAATCGCATAGTCTCTCCCTTTATCTCTTTTCCTTTTCTAAGTCAGGTTTCCTTGGCACTTAGGACACTCATTTTCATTGTGTCCCATCTCTCTGCAATTTTAACATTGAATATCATTGAATTGTTTCTTCCCCTTGCATTCATCAGATTTATGACCCTTTTCTCCGAATTTATAGAAAACTCCTTTGCCTTTCAATCATTTCCCGAGATGATTCTTTCCACATTTCTCACATAATGGTAATATCTTTGTTCCCTTACTCTTCTTGGGTGCTTCTCCTTTTCCTTTTTTATCAGAGTACCACTGCTTATCTTGGTTTCCTTTGAAAAGAATTGATATAGAAAAATTCCTCTCTGTTTTGATGGAACTTGATACAATTTCATCATATGATGAAAATGATTGAGAAGACAGCACCCTTCAAATACTAGTCTTAAGACCATCAAAGAAATGATCAATCTTGTATGCTAAGTCACGTACGTAATCTACAACATAACTGGCGAGACTTGTGAATGTAGCCTCATACTCTGCAACACTGTCTTCTTCCCTTTATTTTAAGCTAAGGAATTTCCCCTTCATTTCAATTCATTACTCACGAGGGAAATACTTTTCAAATAATATTTCCTTAAATTTCCTCCATTATATATATTCTATTTATTCATCCTCCGTGGTATTCTGATTCAAGGACCATCATTGATCAGCGTCACCCTTGAGACAATATACTACCACTACTACCTTTTCATTTTCATTGCATCTTAATGCCATGAATATCTTTTCAAGGTACTTGATCCATTTACCAACAACCACTGGGTTATTAGTCCCACTAAAATATGGGGGCTTCTGCCGCATGAAACAATCCAACATAGGTGTGGAATCGTTATTCATTACAACCAAAGTAGGTTGTCCTAATATGGTCATGATCTGTTCTGCTCCAACATTGACAGTGCTGACTTGCTCAGTAGGGAGATCCCTACCTTTCCCAAGAGTATCGATTCCCCTTCTTCTGTTAGATCCCATTTCTAAATAATGGGATACACTATATTAGTTTATAAATCTTAAATAGAAAATCACTCAACATATATTGAAATTCTATGAAAAGATAATCTTATAAACATGGTTTCTCTGAAGAAAACATTACATTAAACTCTTTCATAATGGATTATAAAAAAATGTGAATTATCCAAAGAATATCCCTCAGCAGTTTCATAAACAAGAGTGCAATAATTCCCATTTTCATGTACCAAGATACCCCAAGTCATGCCCAAAACTCCTTGTTGGAGTTTTCACTCCGAGGTACATCTGTGACATAGCCACCTCTATCTGCTCGTATCCAGACATTGATGTATTTTCTAGAAATATTCACATAATCTATTCCTTACCAAAATACTAGGACTTTATTGTACATTAATACTCAAATACCACATTATGGCTTTGTTCCCTACTATATATTTCCTACTATAGTTTCCAAGTTTCCTACTAAAATTCCTTCGATACCAACTTTAACACCCCAACCCCTCTATGCTAGAGCTGGTGCATTACATGTGATATTGGCATGGTTATAAGGAATGAAAAATACTGAAGTAATGATAAATTTATTAGTCTTGATGAAACTATATACATAGATGTTACTCAAATTACATTGGAAAAGTTTACAAAATACAATACATAACAAAAACTAAGAACTGCATCCACAAGAACTCAATAAATGGTCTCCTCTTTGTCACCTGTTGAAAGTAAAAAATAAAAGGGTGAGATAAAATGCTCAAAAAGGGTTAAAAATAGCGGGCACATGAATGCAATAATATGTGAATCATAGTCAATCTGGAATAATCTATATTGCATGGTGAATAAATGAAACACTAATGCCATTAATAAACTGAGAATGAAACTGCATCCATAGATTTGGTCATAGTGAAAACCTCATGGATAAAATAATATTAACTGGTAATGAATAAAGAGAATTATTATTAATTGGATGTCATGTATTTGGCTCATTATACCATAATTCCGTAAAAACGGTTTAGTTTTGTGGGTAAAAACCCATCTGATTTTTTGGAAACAAACTTGAAGGGTTTGTCACCAACTAATTTGTCTCATGAGACCTACCGATGCATCGAGGGGATATAGCGGGAACCACTCACCACTGAATGTACAAATAATTATTTATACATTGATTCAGTACAAGAGCAATATTCCCTTTCAATATCCTTATAGAGCAGAGTATATAGATTCATCAATATTTCAATAATTAAAATAACTTTCCAAATAAACACTGTATATAAAATGGTATACAGTTTAGAAAAAAAACACATCCATGATATTAGATTATGTATATTTAATATAAATATAATTTCAAATGAATTTTTTTCTCAAATTGGCAGTAGGTACACCACATAATTATTATTAGCTGCATAATACAAAGTTAGTCACAATAAAATAGTAGTTGAGACCAAGGTCTTTTCCACAATGTAATCGGTCGAATCATATGACCAGAAATTATAACCCTCAAATGAATCATTTAATAACATTAATATAAATATAATAATGTTATTATATATCAAATGGAAGTACACATATACCACATACAAGAAATAAGTGGAAAACAATGAAAATCTCACAGAAATGAAAGTGAGATGAGAAACCCCTTACCTTTTGCTCTAGTGTGTTCTTCGTTTGTTTTAATGACCAGAATAATGAAATTTATATTCATTAATTAATAATTATAGAACCTCCTATACATGTAATTTATTTAGTATAACCTTATTAGTTTCATCCATGGATCTTTTAGTAGGTTTAAAAGGTTCGATTTTATTGTTTTGGAAGCATTTTCTGCCTTGGTTTTCATGATTCGTTTACTTGCATTCATGAATGGAAGTTTGTTTGAAATTTCGTCAAAAATCCTGAATTTTTAATATTTATTATAGTGAAATTAAAGATATATAAATTATCTTATAATTATTATAGGTTATACACTTGAGGATGAATCATTAGTTCAATGTTTTTGATAAATGCTTAGATTTAGCTTGGCAGTTTTATATACAATGAATTTTTTTTTGTATTATTATTACATATTTTGAGTGTGTAAAGATTACAGAAAATTAATGTGATGAAATAAATATATTATGATCTGGTTCAACCATTAAAATGGTTTCATGACCATTAATGGAGGAGAAAGTGAAGAACAAAACTCCGCCGCCCACAAAGTTTATAAATTGGAACCTCACGGACGTCGATTTCTTTTATTAAAATAAAAAGGGGGGAGTAAGAATATTAATGATGGTTATTCCATTAACATGATATAATTACCATATATATATGATACTATATTTTATCATTTTCATTTTCACAGAGAAGGTGAGAAGATAAAATGAAAAGAGATGAACTTGAAAATAAAAGAAAAGTTGAGAGATCCCTTATCAAAATTCGGCAACATAACGACGTTGTTTAAAATTTAATATAATAAAATTTTGAGAACAATAGGGTATATCATCATATTTAAATCAAAAGGAAAGTAATAAGAATAAATAAAATCAAACCCCAACATATGAGAAATGAATTTAATATAGATAACGTAAAAGAAGTGTCGACTAAAAGAAGAGAATGAAGGATCCCCTTACGTTGTAGAGTAACTCATAGATCATGAAGGATGGGACCTTGGGGGATTAAGGAAACCTTGGGAGGACTCCTAGAGAGGTAAAACCACTAGAGATTCTAGTATGAGGGATTCGGAATGAATGAAAACGAATGGATGAGTGGGTATTTATAGAACAAAATATGTAGTTTTTTAATAATTTCATAGGGACACCTCATTAGAGGTTTTTGCCAAACCATGGGCTTGCCCATGGTTTTAGCCACTTGGGACACCTCATGTAATAATTTACTGAACACAAGTCGACCATACTTTTATATTTAATTATTACATCACTATGATGTCATTAAACTACAGAAAACACAAAACTGTATTTTTTACTATTCATGAAAAATTCATGTATTTTAGAAAAATCCCAAAAAATCACCATAACCAATTTTTGACGTTTAGAATTAAAAAATGAACTCCATTTATTAAAAATAAATTTTTAAGAATTTTTAATTTAATTTCTAAATAAAATCACAGTTAATTCGAAAAATAACAATTTTAAAGGTATAGTTAGTTCTATATCACATAGAAAAATTAATTAAGATCTCATTATCTTATTACATTAAGAAAATAAAATATTATCATTATTTAATATTTATAAGGGTCATATTACTATTCATATTATTATTCATAAGGATATGCTACTATTCATCCAAAAATCAAGTTGGTTCTATCAGACTCCAATTGACTTACTGGTCACAACTCCAGATGACTATTTTTTTAAATTCAAAACATATAAGTTAAAAATTTATGTTTAATGGATTTGTTTTGACTATTTCATAAATAAACAAGTGTTGTTTCAAATGAACAAAGTGCTTTATGAAATATAGTCTATGAATAGAATGTATTTAATAGAATCATACCATAAAATGTTTGGGGTGTTATAGAAGAATCTTCTACTCACCATCCAAATTCCTGTGTTGTTCTTTATCATCCCAATCCAAGACCTACCTGAAATTCATTGTCAACAATGATCAGTCTCTTTTCCAAGATTTTTGAGTCTTCCAATTCTCAAATTTGTTAGAACTTGGTTCTTATTATTGAGGTACGGGCTTCTCCTTTTATCTTTTCCTTAAGTGTTTTTGAGAAAATAAGGAAAATGGGGAAAATCACACTTTTTGAGGGTACACGTAGTGTAATTTTCCACACGCTGTGTACTTTGGCCGTGTGGGATGAGTACACTGGTTGTGTAGCCATGTCAGTGATGAAAGTTGTAAAAACTGACTTCATGCCGTGTAGTGGTTATTTACACACCGTGTAGTCAGTCAGTAGGTGAATAGTAAGGTGGTGGAAGCAGCCACCAGCTAAGCGATAGTACATGCCATGTATTCGAGAATACACACCGTGTACACATGTTGATAGATGAATAGTTCTACGGTGGAAAGATGTCTCCGAAGGAACAGTTAAAAAAATGAAAAGTATACATCGTGTACTTGAGAGTACACACCATGTAGTTTGTTTTCTTCATATAAAATGGGAAGTAGCCTCCCCTATTCACAGAATTGGCTTAGAACTAGAGGAGGACTTGGGAAAGATGGCCGAAGCTTGGAGGACCTCCAGACCGCACACCGGGAACTCGTTTTCTACACCGTCGATCTCCGTGGAACCGCACAGGTGAGTTATTCCTTCTCCTTGAGTAGCTCTTGCCAATTATTCCTCTAAAGGAAGTTATTTGAGTTTGAACAAGGTTATGTTCACCTTAGATAAACATCATTCTTGGGCATTTTGAGGAGCATCGTTCACGTATACCGGTCAGGGGCGATCGAGGTAGGTAAATTGGTGTTAAAATTATAACTCCTATGCATTTTTGTGTGTCGTTGAGTTACAAAGCCATGTTGGGGTGTCATATGGCTGAGGCCTTGGATGTTTTAAATACCTAGAATTGTATAGGTAATTAAATGTGATAATAAAATGCTATTTGGGATCGCTGCTTGGATCCAGGACCACCCTGGGGGTGTGTTCCTCTGTTTAGCCGTTTGTCCAGGATACCCAAGTGTATGCCATATTTATTTTGTGCATTAATTTTTCATTGAGAGGAATTGTATGTAAATTTCATGTTTTTACTTGGGTTCAGTCCGGTTACTCGCGCCTAAGTGCGGTGCTCTTTTTAGCCTAAGGGCATTGTTTTTTTAGCCTGAGGGCATTGTTTGTTTGGCCTGAGGGCATTGTTTGTTTGGCCTAAGGGAAATGTTACATTTCACCTAAGGAAAACACTCTTATTCCTGAGGGAAGTGATTTCTGTGCCCGAGGGAGATACTTCGTATGCCTGAGGGAGATATTCGATAGCCTGAGGGCAAGCCTGAGGGCGTGGTTTTACTATATTAGCCTAAGGGAAAGATTATTATTGGCCTGAGGTCTTTATTCTGATGATAATAGAATGTTATTAAATTGAATGGTTAAATGAATAATAAAATGGCAATATAACTGGTAAAGTTAGTCACTTTTGAGTACTACCTAGTTTATTGCATTTACTACTGGACACTGTTGTCGCATATTTTCACACAGTTGGGCACAAGCCTTTGGTGGGTGCCTACTGGGATTTATTTCCCACACCCTATTTGAGTCATGTCTTCGGCCCAAATAGATTACATTTCTACAGGTGTTGAAAGGGGAAAGGGTCCCTATACAGGTACATGATTGTAGCATAGGAGTAGGAGAGCATGGGACCGAGCTTAGGCTTGTGATGCTGCTGCGTTCTGTCTACTCTGCTTTGTTTTTCTTTACTGTACTTTGTTCCTAGAGCTATATTGTATTGTACTTTATTGTTGTGTGACATGTTTTGGCTATTTTCATAGAACTAGAGACATGTTTCATCATTATCTATATAATCGTTGGTTACCTTTTAATGCAGTTGTTCATTTTAAATGTGTATGGTTCATTGATTTCGCTATTGTTTGTTTGTATATTTTATTCCACTACACTAAACTTTGAAAAATGAGGGCATAGTTTCCCCACTATCAGAACTGGGCCCTCACTGCTAGTCGACAGCCTCTAGCGTTTGGGGAAATGCGCTTGAGGTCATGTGACCAACCGGGTTCGGGGCACCCGTAGAGTGGCTTACGGATCTGGGATGTTACAAAGTGGTATCAGAGGGGTTCTTTTCTATGACTTACTGTTTGGATCCTTAGTTAGGGATAGGACGAAAAATGGTAGTTGTTAATAAGATGTGCCCATGAGTAGCTAACCCATGTACAAGGAAAAGCCATTCTACCTCGTGTGTGCAATTTTACTGATTTTTAAAAGTTTACAGTTGATTTTATCTTCACCATTGGGTGACACACTTGTGATTTTTCTGTTTATATGTTATCCATGGGGTCTATTTAGTTGTGACCCGATGAGATGAGGGTGTGCTGTCTCATTCATCATTTAGGAACATTATAGAAATCACATGACATGCATAGTTTCATGCCATGTAGGAGCATTAGAAATTGCATGTTGTTGTGCTAGAAAAAGCTTACTATTGTGATAGCTGCTTTGATGAAAACTTTCTATTTGATAGAGTATTGCTGTGTGATATTCAGAATGATTGAATTCCAAACTTTGGTTTTTGAGGAGTATGGGCCCTCAATGACTAGAATTTGGTGGATCATTAACTGTTTACTTGTGTATAACATGGATAAGATGCCAAAATTTGATTTGTAGGGAGTATGGGCCCTCACGGGTCAGGATTTGGCACTTATTTGTTGTTTTTCAGTATTTAATGGGTTCTGGAGTAGTTTCAGAGGCTTACTGTCCGGAAAACCTAGGATACATGCCATGTAGTTCCTCAGACACACGCCGTGTGTTCTTCTATTTGGAAAGAAAAGAAAACTATTTGTGTACACGGCGTGTACCCTCAGTACACGTCATGTAGTCTATTCCTGTGTCATAGACCGTGTGGGCGGGGACACGGGGAAGGGAAATTTTTGGGGAAAACACGCCATGTACCGGATGTACACGCTGTGTATTGTTGACCCGGATCCCTCCTGTGTAACTAACAACACAGACAGAGGAGACCTTAAGACATATACGCCATGTCTACTATGGAACACGCCGTGTAGTCTGTCCTGGGGACCCCTCCGTGTAAATAACAAACACGGACCAGTGTTACCTCTTCCTGAACATGTCGTGTACCTATGGGACATACCGTGTAGTCCTTATCGGTGGGAGACCGTGTGGACTTAGCTGTGTGGCAGGGGAAATGGGGCGGTGTACACACCGTGTGCGGGTGTAACACGCCGTGTAGTGACAGCTGAATAGTTGGTCGTGTCACGAACAAAATGGGAAATTGGAAATTAAACCATACATGCCATGTAGATCTTATACATTCCATGTAGTTTTGATCAGAAGAGAGCAGTGTGGCTAAGCCATGTAGAAGGACGCGGGCAGGGGATGAAAATTTAGGTACATGTTGTGTAGTTAATATACACGCTGTGTAGTCTTGTTTTGAAAATCTTGAATGCCTTCTTCCTCCTGTTCCCTTTTTGGTCCCCTCATTTTTCAGTCTTTGATAATTTTGATCTAAGGTGTGTGTTTGACCTTGTAGAGTCATGTCACCAAGGCGATCATGTGTTGTTCTCCAAGAGAGCGGCAACGATTATACTCCAGATATGGTAGACCATGGGCTAAAAGTGGATCCTCCATCAGAGCTAGATGCGGTGCCAGCCATTATACCAGAAACAGGGGTGGATGCGCAGTTCTGTGAAGGTTTCATGCGGTTTATGCAGACTTTCTAGGTAGCACCGCTGGCTGCCACATCTATGGAAGAGCTGACTCGTATCTTCCAGCAGCAGCATCCACCTATGTTTTCAGGGGATGGTGGACCATAGGCTACAGAGTCTTGTCTAGGATCGATGTAGACTATCTTCGAGCATCTTGATATGACTCTAGGGCAGAGGGTCAAGCTCGTGACATACATGCTGCGTGATTCCGCCAAGAGGTGGTGGGATGTTACCACTCAAATAGAGCATCACAGAGACACGACGTGGGAAGATTTTCAGATATCCTTCTATGAATTATTCTTACCAGATATGATAAGAGAAGATCTAGCTCAAGAGTTCATGAACCTACATTAGGGAACTATGTCAGTGATGGATTATTCTGCTTGTTTCACTGAGCTTCAGCGTTTTGCACCCATTCTGGTGGGTGATGAGACGTTGAGGGCCAGACGCTTTGAGGATGGTCTTTGATATGACATCCGAGCTCTAGTGAATGTTTTCATGTTACCTACTGTACATGCTATTGTGAACCAGGTACTGATTACATAGAGGAACCTACAGGAAGCTAGTGGTGTGGGCCAGGGCGGTTCAGCACCAGTTTCTGGTACTATTTCTACCAGGAAGAGGAAGCGACAGATGTGTTTCTCTCACGGTGGCAGTACTATCCAGGCGATTACTTCAAGTGGCCTGGTCATTTGCTACCAGTGTGGTAGAGAGGGGAACAAGAGACCCCAGTGTACTCAAGACCCAATGGAGTGTCGAGCTTGTGGAAAGATGGGTCATCTGCAGTGCTTTTGCAGGGCGTTTCCATCAGTGGATAGTGAGAGAGGTTCTGTGCAGACTCCGCGTGTGGGAGCAGGACCAGCAGCTTCTTACTAGTCGGGAAACTGGAATACGTCAGGGCATGCAGGTAGTGACGGTGGTCCTGGACATGGTAGCCAGACACCAGGATCTCAGAGGTAGTAGGGTGGGACAACTCAGGGTAGTCGGGATATGTCGTAGGGCCGCGGCACTGGACAGACATATGCTATGCAACAGACCTAGCACAAGAAGGATCCCGGACCTTCTACCTTCAGAGGTACTATTCTAGTAGCTACTATCTTATCTCCAATACTTTTCGATATGGGTGCTACACATAGCTTTGTATCTATGACTATTGTGGAGAGCCTTGGGCTATGTGTTTCTT
This sequence comes from Viscum album, assembly GCA_963277665.1. Classification (NCBI taxonomy): domain Eukaryota; kingdom Viridiplantae; phylum Streptophyta; class Magnoliopsida; order Santalales; family Viscaceae; genus Viscum; species Viscum album. Next base: position 677,768,376 of record OY728139.1, on the reverse strand, counting down.
CTTCTTCAGATGTTATGATGCTAGACACTCCGTTGGGAACTATAACGACTGGTGTGTGTTAGTGCAGGGAGTGCCCCCTTGAGGTTGGTGGGTGTCACTTTCTATGGTACCTCTACATATTGTAGATGACGAGCTATGATGTCATTCTCGGAATGGACTGGTTGGTTCCATTTCGAGCCTTTGTAGACTGCTATCATCACAGGGTGCGTTTCACATCACAAGAGGGTGGAGAGTTTCTATACAAGGGAAGGTGGGATGTTAAGGTGAGTCGAGCTGGACCAGAGCATCATGGGCGAGGTGAAGTCACAACCCAGATTTCGAGTTTATATCTGGATGATCAAGGGACTTGTCAGAAGAACTTCCCTCCAATGGTTGATCATTTCAGGGATGTATCCCTGGATGAATTTTTAGGGCTACCTTCAGAGCGAGAGGTTGATTTCTCTATTGAGCTTGTGCCAAGAGTGGAACCAGTGTCCATTCCTCCTTATAGTATGGCTACACCTGAGCTACAGGAGCTCAAGAGACAATTAGAGGAGTTACAATAAAAGGGTTTTATCCGACCCAGTACTTCTCTATGGGGTTCTCTGGTCCCTTTTGCAAAGAAGGTGGATGGTACCCTCGGACATTATGTGGATTATCGAAAACCGAACCAGCTGACGGTAAAGAACCGATATCACTTACCGAGGATTGATGATATTTTTGATCAAATTTGGGGATCATGAGTGTTCTCAAAGATTGACCTATGATTCAGATATCATTAGTTTCACTTTATACCATCTGATATACCTCTCACATCCTTTAGGAGTAGGTATGGTCTATATGAGTACGTGGTGATGCCATTCGGAATCACGAACACGCCATCCGTTTTCAGGGCTCTGATGAATCGTGTGTTCCATACTTATCTGGATTCTTTTGTGGTAGTATTCGTGGAAAACATATTGATGTACTCTGACACTCGACATGACCATGCCACCCATATTGAGATCATTCTGAGTACACTGAGAGAGCATCATCTATATTATAAGATCTCAAAGTGCCACTTTTGGGTGGACCAGATTCACTTTCAGGGTCATATCATCTCAGAGGAAGGAGTTGTAGTAGACCCAGAGAAGGTGAGAGAAGTAGTTTCCTAGGAGCATCCTAAGAACGTGTTTGAGATATGATGTTTCTTGGGGTTGGATGGTTACTACAGACATTTTATACAGGACTCCTCCCGCTTAGAAGTGCCTTTGATGGATTTGAATAAGAAGGGTGTGAAGTTTTTTTGGTTAGAAGCTTGCGAGACAACCTTCCAGAAGCTGAAGGGAAGGTTGAAATCAGCACCAATCCTGATAATTCTAGATAAGGGAATGAGCTATACTGTTTACTGTCATGCATCAGGTTTTGGGCTTGGAGATGTGTTGATGTAGGGCGATCGAGTTGTTGCGTACGGGTCTCGGCAGTTGAGGCCACATGAGAGGAATTACCGACGCATGAACTAGAGTTGGCTGCAGTTGTGCATGCTTTATGCTGTTAGAGACATTATCTCTTGGGAGAGCATTTTTTGGTTTTCAATGGCCACAAAAGTCTCAAGTATATCATTTCTCAATGTGACTTGAATATGAGATAGCGAAGGTGGGTCGAATACCTTCAGTCCTTCAATTCTGAGCTTGCCTATACACCTGGGAAGGGTAATGTAGTTGCTGATGCACTGAGCAGGAAGACTCAGACACAAGTGGTTCATGAGTCCAGTGGTGAATGGTAGCTTATGGCTTTGTTCTCTAAGATGCATTTGGAGGTGCATGACAGTTAGGGGAAAACCTATCTTTCATATTTAGCTATGACTTCTACCCTCCTAGATAGAGTGAGGATGAGACAAATATCTGATTCAGAAGGCCTAGTTCTATGGGATTCAGTGGCTAGTGATGACCCTCCTCCTAGGTGGATGATAAGTGACGATGAGGTACTGCATTTCAATAGACGAGTGTGGGTTCTCGGGGATATACGCGAGGAGATGATATGAGAGTTTCATGCTACAACTTGGGTAGTTCATCCTGAAGTTACCAAATGTACCGTGACTTGAGACGTCAGTATTGGTGGCCGGGTATGAAGAGAGATGTAGCTGGTTTTGTTACGAGATGTTCCACCTATCAGCAGATGAAGGCAGAGCATTAGAGACCAGCTAGACTGTTACAGCATTTTCCCATTCCAGAGTGGAAATGGGTTGATGTTGAGATGGATTTCGTGATTGGGTTGCCGAGGTCACCTCGAGGCAATGATACTGTGTGGGTGGTTGTGGAAAGACTCACAAAGGTAGATCACTTTTTCCCAATCAAGGAGACCTTTGATGTTGACGAACTCGGAAAGTTGTATATCCGAGAGATCGTACGTCTTCATGGGGTCCCTCATTTTATCGTTTCTGATAGGGATACCCATTTTACATCTCGTATCTAGCAGAGTTTTCAGAGGGCACTGGGTACACAGGTGCTTCTGAGCACAACTTACCACCCTTAGACTGATGGTCAGTTAGAGCGTATGATACAGGTACTAGAGGACATACTGCATGCATGCGTCCTAGACTTTGGGGGATATTGGGAGAAGCATATACCCCTAGTCGAGTTTTCATATAATAATAGTTTTCAGGAAACTATTGAGATGACACTTTATGAGGATTTATATGGCAGGACATGCTGATTACCTTTGTGCTAGATGGAGGCAGGTGAGGCAGCTTTACTGAGACCATGTCTCGTGTAGGAGACTTTTGAGCAAGTCCAGTTGATTCAAAAGTGAATGGCTACCACACAGTCTCGTCAGAAATCTTATGCTGATCGCCGCAGACGACCCTTGGAGTTCATGGCCGGGGATCAAGTTTTCTTGCATGTTTCACCAAGGATGGGACACAGATGGATCAAAAGACAGGGTAAACTTTCACCGAGGTATGTGGGGCCATTTGAGATTCTGGAGAGAGTCGGGCTGGTTGCCTATCAGTTGCAGTTACCACAGAGGTACCGGGCCATGCATGACATCTTCCATGTATCTCAGTTGTGCTGCTATCATTTAGACCTAACTCACATCTTTCAGCTAGAGGATTTTGAGCTTCATATCGATGCATCCTTTGATAAGCATCTGATTCGTATCGTTGATAGGAGCACGAAGGTGCTCCGAGGCCGGTCAGTTCCTCTCATACGGGTGATATGGTAGCATGGACGAGTGCATGATGAAACCTGGGAGCAGGAGACCGACGTATGTGCTCAGTGGTCTGAGTTGTTCATAGCTGTATCTTCGCCACCCTTAGAATGGAAATTCGGGGACAAATTGCTTTAAGGGGCGAAGTTTGTAAGAACCAAGTTCTTATTCTAGAGGTACGAGTTTCTCCTTTTCTTTTTTCCTTAAGTGTTTTTGAGACAAAAATGAAAATAGGTAAAAATCACACTTTTTTTGGGTACGGAATGTGTAATTTTCCACACACCATGTACTTTGGCCATGGGGGATGAGTACATAGGTTGTGTAGCCATGTCAGCGATGAAATGTGTAAAAACTAACTACACACCGTGTAGTGGTTATTTACATTCCATGTAGTCAGTTGGAAGGTGAATAGTAAGGTGGTGGAAGTAGCTTCCAGCTGAGTGACAGTACACGCAGTGTATTCGAGAATACACGTTGTGTACACATGTCGATAGATGAATAGTACTGCGGTGGAAAGAAGATACCGAAGGAACAGTTAAAAAAAATGAAAAGTACACACCGTGTAAATGAGAGTACATGCCGTGTAGTTTGTGTTTTTCTCTTAAAATGGGTATTAGCCTCCTCTGTTCACAGAATTGGCTTAAAACCATAGGAGGTCTTGGTAGAGATGGCCAGAGCTTGGAGGAACTCCCGACCGCACACCGAGAACCCATTTTCTGCACCGTTGATCTCTGTGGAACCACACGGGTGAGCTCTTCCTTCTCCTTACATAGCTCTTGGAAATTCTTCATCTGAAGGAAGTTATTTGAGTTTGAACAAGGTTATGTTCACCTTAGATCTAAATCTTTCTCGGGCGTTTCGAGGAGCATCATTCACGTATACCGATCATGGGTGATCGAGGTTGGTGGATTGGTGTTTAAATTCTAAATGTTGTGCGTTTTTGTGTACCATTGAGTTACGAACCCATGTTGGGGTGTCTTATGGATGAGGCCTCAGCTGTTTTAAATACCTAGAATTGTATAGGTAATTAAATGTAATAATAAACTACTATTTGGGGTCGCTGCTTGGATCAAGGACCACCCCGGGGGTGCGTTCCTCTATTTAGCCGTTTGGCCAGGATACCCGAGGGTATGCCATATTTATTTTGTGAATTACTTTTTCCTTGAGATGAATTGTATGTAAATTGAATGTTTTTACTTGGGTTAAGCCCGGTTACTCACGCCCGAGGGTGGTGTTCTTTTTAGCATGAGGGAATTGTTTATTTATCCTAAGGGCATTCTTTGTTTGTCCTAAGGGAAAAGTACTGCTTACCCTGAGGGAAATGTTATATTTTGCCTAAAGGAAACACTATTATGCCCGAGGGAAGTGATTTCTGTGCCTGAGGGCGACACTTCGTACACCTGAGGGCAATATTCAATAGCCTGAGGGAAAGCCTGAGGGTGTGGTTTTACTATATTAGCCTGAGGGAAAGATTATGATTGGCCTGAGGTCTTGATTCCGATGAGCATAGAATGTTATTAAATTGAATGGTTAAATGAATAATAAAATGGCTATATAACTAGTAAAGTTAGTTACTTTTTAGTACTACCTAGTGTATTTCATTTACTACTGCACACTGTTATTGCATATTTTCACACAGTTGGGCACATGCCTTTGGTGGGTGCCTACTGGGATTTATTTCTCACACCCTGTTTGGGTCATGCCTTTGGCCCAAACAAATTACGTTTCAGCAGGTGTAGACAGGGGAAAGGGTCCCTATATAGGTACATGATTGTAGTAGTGGAGTAGGAGAGCATGGGACCGAGCATAGGCTTGGATGCTGCTGCGTTCTGTCTACTCTGCTTTGTTTTTCTTTACTATACCTTGTTCCTGGAGCTGTATTGTATTGTATTGTATTGCTGTGTGACATGTTATGGATGTTTTCTTAGAACTAGAGACATGTTTCATCATTATCTATATAACTGTTGGTTACCTTTTACTGCAGTTGTTCATTTTAAATGTGTATGGTTTATTACTTCCGCTGTTGTATGTTTATATATATTTTATTCCGCTGCACTACACTTTGAAAAATGAGGGCATAGTTTCCCCACTATCAGACCTGGACCCTCACTGCTAGTCGGCAGCCTCTGGTGTTTGGGGAAATGCGCTTGAGGTCATGTGACCAACCGGGTTTGGGGCACCTGTAGAGTGGCATCCAGATTCGGGACATTACAAAATTATAGAGAATGTGGGTTATTATTTCAATAAGATCATTACCAAGAATCAATTGACAAGTCTTTTCAAGTGTTTGACAGAGAACATGGTTTTCCTCCAGTGACGAGAGCCTTCAAAGTCAAATTACCGTAGTTGAAGGACTTCAACCCTCTTTTGAAAAAATTCGTGGAGAATAAAGATGTCTTTGAGAAGTCTATGAAGTATGGTGGTGAAATAATTGAAGATTTCATCATGATATTGAAGACATACCTTGATGTGAAAAGTGAAGCCATTATGGTACCTGTTTCTTCACCTATTGGACCTTCTGGATTAGTGCCTCTACCTCAGATGTCAATTTCTCAAGATTTCATTTAGATTCGACTAGTGATCCCATAGTAGCCTCAACTTCAGCAGTTATCACAAACAAAACCCAACCATGCACCTAATATTCTTGAAGGAGTGATACCACCTCCTCTGAATATTTCTTTAGACCCTCTTATTACTCGACTACCACCTACTAGGCCAATTATTGATCCCTCTATGAAAGGGAAGGAACCTCATGATCCTGATAAGTAGTGCGGATACCTATCTGATAGGTCTTCTTAGTTGTCTTTTGTTTTATTTCCCTATTAATTTGTAATAAATTGTACATCATTAATTAACGGTATCATGTTCTCTTTCATTTCATCTCCCAGTGTTATATCTTTTATTCTCTGATATATCTTATTCCTTTGATAATCATTTTCTTTTTGATAATCCCAAAAGGGGGAGAACAATTTGGAATTTTCCTTATTTATTTTATCTTTTGATATTACTCTTATGTATTTTATTTTCCTTACCTTCGATTACATATGAGAATAAAAGGCATTCATCTTTGATACTATTAATTTTGTTTCCTTTTGATACCATTACTATTTATTTCACCTCTGAACCTTTTATATATATTAAGAAAATTCATCAATAATTGGAGATGATAAGTATAATGATTATATTCTACATTAAATGATTGTACATTATAATTCCATGATTTTTCATCATCAAAAGGGAGATATTGTTGGCCTATAAGAGACTATTGGCCACCCTCTCTAGTATTAATGATTTTAATAATCATAAATCAAGTCTATTCTTATTAATCATGTCTAATAATTTTATTTAAGTTTAAATTAGTGTAATTATAATTATCTATGATCACATATAAGTTTAACACATTCTTATAATGTTTATGTTGTAAAATAGTTCAAGAAAAAATATTTCCTAATTATGATAGAATGACAATGATATAAAATTAACTCACTGATGCTGATAGCACAAAAGGACTTAACACTACAAGGAACTACTCATGCAAGGTCCTATCGACATTAGGACCTACCGACACAAGGAATTATTGGTGAAAGGACTTACCGACACTAGGATTGACCGAATCATGGTGATACCAATGAAAAGACTTGCTGATAGTGAAATTAACATACTGACAAACCAACTAACATACCGACAGTTAGAATGAGTCACTAACACAATGAGTCACCACCACAGTGAAATAATGACAGAATGAAACACCGATGAATTGAGTCACCAAAAGAAATAGATACCAAAAGATGACTCACTGGTAAATTGTTTAAATATCCATTTATTTAATATTATTTATAATAGACACATTTTTAGTGTTTTAATGTGACTGACTAATTTAATGCTTTTGCATACATGTTTAATGAGGATGTAAGAATTACGAGGCACAAAATATACTTCAAAACATGAACATTGTTGGGCTTCAAGAATATAAAAATAAAATGACTTGATTAAAAAAAAGATAAAAAAAGTAGTGCATGAAAGAGATATACAAAGATCTACATAGACATAGTAGCAGACACATACTAACAACATACAAAAAGTAAGAACACATGAGGAACTCTTCATTCCTTCTTGATGTGATCCAGAGAACTGTTTTCCATCAAATATACAAAATCTTTGCAACATTTAACTGAACATAAGTATAAGAACATCTCATCTTTCTGGAAGACAGAACACAATGGTCCATGACACTCAGTTTTAGTGTCTTCTTCTAGAACAAGACTCGAACTTCAACTATAATACATTAAAGAGTCCATAGATAAACTGCATAACACAATGAGCCTTCTAAACCCTATCTAATACTTATTTCACTATTTTCTATCTTTTTATTACATCTTTGAGTAGTGTGTTCATCTTTGTAAAACAAAAACTGTCTCCACCACTAAACTAGAGGATACAATATATCATCAAATGACTATCTTTTTACACCTTGTTTCACTCACGTATAACTATGGAAGAGGTCCTGTGTGACCAGGATTATAATACATCCCATGTTGAACTATGGTAGAGCTCATGTGACTTGGACAGTCTTTTATACTATTGTATAAACCCTGATCCAGGGTGTGGATCAAAGATTTAGATATATTTTTCTTGGTGGTGGGTGATCAACAACGAGAGTGGATTATGTCTCATCTTGAGACAGAACCACATTTTTTATATCCATTGTGTTTTCAGATTTTGTTTTCTCTGTTTTCACTTGTACGTTAGAAAAATAAAATTCACTTTTATAGTTAATCTAAGCTAGTATTTATAACTCTTTTGACCAATAATATTAGTTTCAAAAGTTGTGTCAATATCTAATATTATTACAACTAAGAAATAATCAATATTTTGAGAAATTAGGTGAACAATTAAACTATAATAAATTTACTACATTGATTAACAAGCGTAGTATGTTTTAAAATGGGGGAATCTTTTAAATAATGATTTTAAAATTTTTTTTAGGAACTCAATTCACCCCCCTCTTGACTGTCCTACTTCGACTAACAATAGATTAATAAATATTAAATTTCTTTCTTATCAACCAATCTTAAACATATTTTTATGATTGGTTATAGTGTGAACGTAAATTTTATTATTGTTTTGATAGTATTTTTTTACATGTTTATTTCTAATAAAACATCTTACATCAAAGCATGATTATCCTCAATTGAATTTTTTTTGAGAGTGGGAATCTATTATCCTTTTTAATTACTTTTATTAATTTAAAAGTAATATTAGAATATTTAATATTCAATTAGTTTCTTATCAATTCATCTTAAAAGGATGTGAATCTTTTTTATAGGTGGAAATGTTTAATCAGTACTGGTTTCCTATAGGCCAGGTAGAATTAGTTGTGGTTGAACCTATTTTAGGGGTCCCAATTTAGTAGCATTTTATTTTTCATGTTAACACGGATGTCCTTTGGAATCATAAAAATATATGAGGTGTTCCATTGTGAAGATTCATCCCCTATACAATATTTGATGTAAGATTACACATTTCATTATCATTTTTCATATATTATTCATTTTCACTTGAAGGTTACTCATCATATCAATCAATTCTTTAAATGTATACAATACATTAATATTGTTTAAAAAATGAATATTTTCTTGCTCTGGAAGTAATACTTCATTTTCATAATGCTCATGTCTGTTCTTCACACAAATATTTCACATCTATTGATTTTGAGAGCCATTGTGAAAGAACATTAAGTTGGTGTTTTGAGTTAATGAATCTGAAAAAAAATACATTGGATTAAATTAATTTTTTCTCTAATTATATATAATCACTTTCAACATATATACTAAATTAAAGTAAATTTTCATTTATTTATATGATTTTTTTGAATTATATTCTTAATATCTAATCTAAATATTCTAGAAATCAATCCTTTATCAACATATGATAGTACTGGGGTTTTATTAGAGATTTTTCCTATAATGAATATCTAGATGATGCATTATATTTACATTCAGGGAATATCAGGGGTACTGTCACTTTGAGTAGTTCTTATGATATGGTGAGTTTTGAAATAGTCAAATACATGAAAAAAATAACTTTTTTGTAACTATTTTAAAGTACCTTAGTGAAATATAAAATTTATTATTTTGGGTATAGAGGGAATTTATTGAGTTTGTTGTGTAGTTTTGATCAATGTTGAAGGGTGGTTGAAATTTTATATATAAACAATGTTTGAATTTTCAATCATTATATAAGTAGTGTTTTTTTATTTTTCTATTCTACAATCTCTATATAATAATTTTTTATAAAATCATCTTACTATCATAACACATCCATGTATGTTTGAAATTTAGTGTATGTTTAATCATATTAAATGAAAATATGTTTATAATATTGGCAAAAGGGGAAAAATTACAACAATTTCAGTTTTATGAATATATTTTTTATTATCTTTGTAAATATATGTCATAATTTGTGTTGAATAATCTCTAAGTATTATAGTTTACAATCTAAGTACATAAATCTACTTATTATAATATTTAATTCTTACCTAGTAATAATTGTAATAAATGAATCTAGGTATAATAATATATATCAATGACATTTGGAATATTCATTATATATTGTTTATCATTTTAATCATAAACAGTGTATAGATTAGTTGTAATATAATATAATTTTTATAATTTTAAATCTTTGTGTAAAACATTGAATATATATAATTTAATATTTAATAGGTAATAAAAATGAAATGAAATTTCTTCTATTAACTATATTTAATGTACCTGTATTTATAGTTTTGATATTATAATTTTGAGGAAACAAAAAAATTAATTTACCTTATTTTACTCTTATTGACATTCATTTTATAAACTCTTTTATATTAATCAAGAATGGTTAATATCCTTGTTGATTTTTTGTGAGGTTTTTTCTTCCCAAGAGTCTTAAAAAATTCCACATCCATTCTATGTAAACTATATAGTTTTCCTTATTTTTTATTTAGATATTTAACAATTTCAAAATGATTTTACTAGAAGATATTATCTTTTAATCCATATTCTACAAAAATAAAATATCTATTAATCTAAATTCTACAATAAAAAAATTCAGTAAGGGGTTATTACATAATGTTTCTCCTAATTCAATGTATTAAATTTTCTTTTTTTCAATAAAAAACATACATACATATTTTTATCAGTATATGTATCAAAACTATTATTAATTTTCCTACCTAAAAAATACAAAAAATTATTAGTTATCAACTAATATGAAATATTACTTATATGATACTTAGATTAAAAAGGATATGTAAAATACCGAAATTTTTTGGATATATCGTTACTAACATGTATTAATCACAATAATATTTTTGGAATCCACATAATTTTACATTAATTATTTCTCAATATAAACATTAATATAAAGATAATGGTGTATTGTAGATATATTAATTTATGACTTTATTTATAGAAATTTCAAGTTGCTCAAACTTTAGTCTATATTCTTCCACACAGTGAGTTAAATGAACATTAAAAATTGAATATACTGATAAAAAAATCAGTTACTATGTTCAACTCTTCATCTATGATTTAGTTTCATATCATGTCTCAATTATTATTCATTCTTATATTTATTTACCTTCTTATGTTTAATCAATTTAAATGTTTTAATAAATTGAAATTATGATTGTGAATATGTAAAATTGTAGTTAAATGATTATGTTATACAAATTCACAGGTTGGGTACTATTTAGAGTATAGATGGTGAAAAATAAATCATATTAAGCAAAAGTTTTGAAAAATTAAGGGGGAATGGTAATGAAAAAATAAAAGTGCATTTATATTTTTTTAACATTTATGTCAAAGAGGAAGTCACTGGTCACATCCATTTTTTTAAATTTTAAGTGAAATATCATTGAAAAACATTAATTTTAAAATAATCTTCAATAATTAGTCATTTAAAATGAAATAAACTCATCTAATGGGAATTTGGATACAAAACATTTGATAGGGGGATTTTTAATACTTGAAATTATGTTTATTGAAAATCCACCTAGTAAAAAGATTAATAAAACATTATTTATATTAAAATATAATTTTTTCAATGAGGATTATAAAATAATATAAATTATTGGGGCATAATAACTCAATAATGGAAGAAAAATGTTAAATATAAAACACTATAACTCAAAGAAGGGGATTTAATTAACCAAAAATACTTTCTATTGAAGAAACAATTATATCAATAGAAACTAGAATAAGGAAACATGATTTGGATATTAAATCCCATGATATAATAATATTATGATAAAATCATATCCATGGGTTTTGAATACACCATACAAAGGAAGCATGGTGCCTAACATGTAACATGTCTCGAAGAATCAGATTTAAGGCCAAAACATTTATTACGTCTTGAGTAACAATTTAATAAAAACCACTTGAAAGTGTGTTATTATAATTGATATTTAAATAATATTATTAAAAAATAGTTGATTATATTATATACCACATAAAAAATATATACACCACATAAATGAAATTATGTTCATAATATCAAATCTATTTCAGAAAAAAGAATTTGATATGAAAATCCTTACCATGTTTCCTTTCTAAGTTGATCTCACTCTGCCCTCATATCAAAGAAACTGAATTAATATCCTATTTCAAAACTATACGCATAAAAATTACCCTTTTATAAAAATTATTTTAATTTTTTATTATTATTACATTAATTAGTTATAGCATACCATTACCATCGAGTGTTAATTACTTTATATGTTTTTCAAATGTTTAATAATTTTGATATCATTGATCAAAATTTTATACCATGTTCAATATTGATATATAGTTTAATATTCTATATTATATAACATATCATCATTTAATTTATTATTAATTTATTCCATAATTTTTTTTGGTTATGTTTTTTGAAAACTGAATCGATAACGACTAATTTCAGTAATTTTAGTTGTCAAAGATGATTTATTAATAATAAATTATACACCTCATATAACTTTTCAAAAATAAAATAAAATTATCCTTATTTACTTATTAAACTATAATAATATCATTATTTGGATTATCATATTCATCCATGATCGGATTATAAATCATCATTCATGTATATGGATAAATCGTCCAAAACATTAACACATATTATCTCAATTGGTGAGTATAGTCAAGTAGGTGTTTCTTTTCAAATAATTTCATTATAAGAGAAGAATAATGATATTATTTTTATGTTTTAATTATTTTTAACAATATTTTATTATTTTTAGATAATTAATTTACAATAATAAGAAAAATGAAAAAAAATATTTTTCATTTAGGTGGTAGTCCACACACACACAATTCACATTCCACTGTTTTTTTAAGCTGACAAAAATGTATAAATACAGGTCATACAATTAATATAAAAAGTAGTATAATAATGATACTTAACTCATAAGATCATTATATAGATATGATATTTGGTATCATTTTATTAAGAAGAAAACTTTAGAGGGGGATAATACGAACGTTAGAGACTTCATCTTTCCTTGGAAGTAACCTTGAAATTAAAGGTATTAGTCTTACTATGAGTAACCAAGAGATTATTTTCTTAGAAGAGGTTATAGAGAGAGTATAATGGAATAGTTTGAAGGAGTAATTAATTTAAGATAATAAGAGTATAAAAATACACTAAAAGAGTCCCAAAACCTTTAATAAAATTTTTCAGAGAAATAGTTGTTATAAAATACCTTGTAATTAAAGATAGAAATTCATTATAACAAACAATATAAAAATTTCTATAACATAAATTTGGATAATATTTAAAGATTAAGAAACGAGTAAAAATGTAATAAAAACCTCTATAAAGTACGTAAAATAATGACAAAAAACTTTAATAGAAAATATATACACTTTGAATGAAAGTTAATTTTTTTTATAAAACACTTTTATGGAAAAAAGTGATAAACCTGCATGTTCAACAAGACACCAAACACTCTAGATGATATCAAAATTATTAAATACCAACATAAAAATATTAGACATGACCCCCCTTAAATAATTTCTATGAAATATTTGTTACCTTTATAATTGGTTCTTCTTTTATAGTTACTTTAAATTGAAAATACAACTTGTCCCATGCTCGCATGAAATCCCCCACTGTTATCTTCTTCTCATTTAAAACTCTAGTTAGAATTAAATGTTGTTTTTCTATCCAATCACCATGATCCTTATTTGTGTCCACTTTAATTGGTCTCCCATTCATCCTTTTCACATCCTCATTTGTATAATGAATGACCAATATATTTTCTATCATGTCTTCCTCATAGTACATAAAAAATACCATGATTTTACCATGGATTCATTATCTCTGGGTGCCTCCCCCTGCTCCCAAATACCTTCCCTCCGTACCAGATGTTAATCCCAACCTTTTACTCTCCTTCCCCTCATCTCCACCCTCATAAGATTTTATACCCTTATTAGGAGACTACATGGGACTCTTAATAGAAACAAATTCCACATATTTATTAAATAAAGATTCCCCTATGTTAGCCTCTATTCCATTACAACTTGCCTTGCCAAATGATCTGGTTACTATTGTCTTGGGGTGTTAGAATCATCTTTATGGGGTCTTGGATTTTTTCCCCTAGAGATCTGAAATATTCCTAGTCATGATGTTCCCTTTCCCCTCTTTAATTGATCCGGATCGAACCAAAACCTCATGCTCATAGTCCAAACTTATCTGTGAGACCCCATCTTTGTCACTCACCTCCCCATATTTTGAGTGTCTAATTCCAACCAGTTTATGTTTCCATCTTAGAATGAAGATTTTACATCCTTAAAGATCCTCATTTTCTTTTCCATACTTATTTAGTATCAACAAGCGGTTATGAACAAAAGTTTTCATTGCAACCTTTAGTAGATCAGGAACCTGTCAGATCAGGTATATTTCCTCATACACTTTAAACTTGTCTATTAAGGAAGTAAATAAACCTTGATTAAGGTATTCATGTTAATAAACCCTATAATAAGGTCTTTATTTCTATATTATAGTGTCCACAATCATAACGACCAGACAAAATCTGCTTCCCTATTATTGGTAATCGTTGATAAAATAGATCAGATTATCTGCTATCTCCCTATCCTTGAGATCCCTCAATCCACCAGACTGAAAACAAATTACAAAAAAATCTTAAATAATTTATAAAGTTAACCTCACAAAAAATCCCTCTCTACGGATATAAATGTATCACTCTCAATAATAATGTGTTACAACACATTGATAACCAAATATACATCATATATCAGTATCTTATTCTCTATGAGGTTATAATCTATTTATAGATGATCTTTAGTGGTATGTTCTGCATTTCTCAAGAGTAGTTTCAAAAAAATCGAATAATATACTTCATCACTTGAATGGTTCAGCATAAAAACATCATTTCTGATGTATTTCATATAAATCACCATTAAAATTCTCAAATGTTCCATTTAGTATAAATGAATTTCTTTATTTGGTGAACTTTGTATGTATTGGTCTAGTAGGATTTGTATATATTCATCTGGTAGACTTGTAAGTATTTATCTGGGAAAGTCTATTTAGTATAATTTTTAGAACTCCATCCAATGGACTTCATTGAACTCCAAACTTCTATAATTTATAAACATCCCATCTAATGAACTTATATATTCTCATCTGATGTCCATTGTAAATATCTATCCAATATACCATATAAATATCCATCTAATTGATCTAAAATACTCTATCTAATAAAACATAAAAAATTCCTATATAAAAAATTTGTATCTTAGGATACATAAAATTTATAAATATGTTAGCATATAAATAGTTTATTGTTTGTTTTAAAAATTTGGGTAAGAAAGTGTTCTTTTAACTCTGCAATCTACCCCATTTGAAAATAAAAATACACACACTTGAGTGAAATTTTTTAAAGTAAATATTTGAAAGACTTAATCCCACTAACATACATATATTATTAGTGTTCTTACATTATCTCTTTTATATCTTCATAACGTTTCATGAGATCTTAAATCAACTATCTCTCCTCTATTTTTATTTTTTTTAAAGGAAATAAAGGAATGAGAAATTTGGTAGAAATTGTTCCCCAAAATTTTAGAAACAAATTATAGAAAAAAAATTCTATTCATATGAGAAATTATAACATCCACCCAAAAGACAAAATAAATTATCCCCATCCAATAAACATCCAACCAATGAGTTTGAGTTTGATTTCTACAATACATTCAAGGGTTTAAAAAACTTATTCATTCGTGGGTAGCTTCTTAACGATCACCTTAATCATCCTTAAATCATCTTGATTTTTCTTAGAGTCCAAAAAAATTTAATCAATGTAGATTTTAAATTTCACTTAGGTTAATTATATCCTTTCTTCAAAGATCTTTTAAGTTAAGGGTTTAATCATTCTCATGCTAATCAACAGAAATAATTAATTTACATTTTGATCTTGGAATAGTACATTTTATCATTCTGGAAATTCACAAGTCAAAAATAATTATATAAGTGGACATTTTTATGAGATTGTTCTTAATTCCTACTTTAATATCCTTAATTTTTAAAAACATTTTGTTTGTAAGGATATATAACACGCAACACTAAACCTAAACAAACAATGAAATATTTTTATTTAAAAATGACTAATATAACCTAGCAATTGAATTAGAGGGTATTAATAGGAATAACCACATTAATAAATATAAATCCATACTCAATAAAAATTTATAGATTAATTATTAGGAAATAAACACTAAATTTGATAGTAAGATCATTCTATTCTTCAAAAATATGTTCAAAAATGAATTTTATTTCTCTCTTTGAGAAAATAATATAATTAATTTTTTCCACTTTTTGGAAACTGTATTTTATTATTGAATATTCTTTTTAAAACAAATATTTCAATTATAAAAGGGTGACTTTTTGATATTTTATTTTTGAAAAAGTTTGAGTTTTCAATGAATAGGGAAAATAATTTTTTTTTTGAAAACTATATTTCTGTTTCAAGAAATTATAAAGATAAATTTTATTCTAAAATGGTTTAAATAAAAAATTAGACCAATTTTATTATTTATAATGAAATAATGGACTTTGGATTTAATTTTATGCTTGAATTTGTTAGATAATTATTTTTATATGTAAAAGGAATTTTTCTAAAAAAACTCTTTTTCGTTGCATTTTTTATTTTAATCTTAAATTAATTTCTGTCAATTATTATAATTGAATCTTTATAATTTTATTTATTATTTGGAATCCAAAGGTAGAAATTTGGTAAATATTAACATTTTATTTTTTTCACAATGAATAGAAATCATAGTAAATAATTGTTAGAATAGTAAGGGTAAATTGGGTAATTTTGGTTAGAAATAAAATTATAAAGACTAAAAAAATGACCAAAATATATAATTTATTTTTATTTGATGATTATATATCATCCATATAATAAAAATTTCTAATATATTACCTTTTTCATATTTTTCATGATTTTTTCCTTTATATTATTTTTGGTAAAAAAGTCGAAAATGTCATTCTCTTTGTTTTATTAACATTAATTTTTTTTACATAGAGATAAATATAAATTATGTTATGTTATAAATATTCATTTTAAATATAAATTATTTATTATTATAATTGTAATTTATTTCTAATTTTTATTGATGAAATAATTACCTTAAATTCTTAGGCAACACCAACACAACATTTAATTAATTAATAGAAAAATAAAATAAATCATTATACAAATAATAAAGTAATATAATTTGAAATAATTATTATGTTACATGAATTTATAAGATAAATATAACATTTTATCATTGTGATAAAGTGTTATATTATAATTACATCTTTTTATTGATGTATATGAATTCAAATTAAATATCTAGTGTTAAAAATTACATTAATGATATTTTATAATAAATAATATTTTCCTAGAATGATTTAAAAAACATAAAATTATTAAACTCAGTGAAATTAGTAAGATATGGTTTTAAACATCAACAATGACTCATTTATGGGGTTTTATTTATTTTAAAGAGACATTTTTTACCCTTAAAAGGTAGAAAACATTAATAGTATGTTAATTTTCAAATGTGTTAACGAGGGTTAAAAATAAAAGATTAGGGTGAAAACGTAAGTGAAAGAAGAAAAAAATTTATTGTATGTGCTGATTTGAAACCATAATATTATTATATTTTAATTATTTAAATTTAGTAACATTTTTTCATAAAAATTAATTTATATTAGTTTAATACATTAAGAAATTTCTAGAATTTCCCACCCCTCACTTATAAAAAGACACCCATTCACTCAATTATTCACAATAATTTAAGCTATATTGATTTTAAATAAACTAAAAAATACTCTTATAAACAACATTATCATCATTATATATGTTTTTATCATCCACAATACCAACCCTATGTCCCTTAAGAAGAGATATAAATGAAGTCTACTAAAGAAGAGGTAATCATATTTAATGACTCTTTCAAATTTATTTCGTATTATGCCTCCCCTTAATGTGTTGTACCCATCTGAAAATAATAAATATAGTATAATAAATATACTAAGATTTTATTATTAGTATATTACAACCATATTCTATCTATTTCATATGCTACGTTAAGTGAAAACATCACATATGTGTATGTAGGACTTTTTATCCCCACATAATATCTTAATTTTGTTTCTTCACCACTTTCCTTGGATCATTATAAAGATATGAGTAATGACTATATATTATATTCCTGACATAATTATTCTTATATATTTATAATATCATTTATTCCTTCTTACCTTTCAATATGTTGGGAAACTATAACACCAGTCGTGTGTATGTGTGGACTACCACATCCACAAAGTGATGTGAAAAAATTTTCTTTTACACATTACATGAATTGTAATAAGGTTAATTTTAATTAATAAATACGATATATATGAAATATTTATTATTAAATAAATATTAATTATTATTTACCTTTATTTCATTCTATCCATAAAAAAATGAAAATAATGTTCATGTGTACGTACGACCTACCATCTCCCTGAATGATGTGATATATTTTCCTATATCTATATTTATTTGATGATCATAAATAAATAAATAAATATATATATATATATATATGTATATTGAATATATATGATAGTTAAATCATAATAAAATTTTGGATATGATTTAAACATGACAAGGATGCAAGGGCTGAAACTACCAATTCAAAACATACATGAAAAACAAAGTATTTAACACCCAAAATAATGATAATAATAAAATATTATTAACTAATGGGTGATAAAATGTTATAAATGGGTAATATATGATATCATATATATGAATATTGTTATGGTATGTAATTTTAATGAATTTAAATATCTTATACCTGATGTTAGAGCACCTATAAGACATGTCGAACTTAAGGTTAGTGATTTCATCTCAATTCCCATTCCATTGAGACATAATTGGTATTATGCACCTATATTTTTTTTATGATGTGTATATACTGCCCATTTTTGGTTACTAACTTGATTAAAATTTTATTCATGATGATTTATTATTCAATTCATGTTACTCTTTCGAGAAGTATGTTTAAAAGAGAAGCTACCTTATTCCACTTTTTGATCGGTTGTATTTTTCTTCCATATCCATATTTTAAAAAATTGTTTTAGAATAGACATTTTTATTAAAAAAATTATTTATTAGTGAAATATTATGTTTTACATTACTTTTTACATGGTTTGAAAGGAATATTTATAATATTTTCATAAAATGGTCATTTTTAACCTTCCTTATAAATAGTCAAGAGGTATGTTTTTTAATGTGTACTACTTTAACAAAATTTCCCACCACCCAAACCTTTTATACTATTTAGATTATTCTAAAAGTTTAAAATAGTTTTAAAAATAAAACTCAATAATTAAAATTTATTTTAAATGTTCATTTCAATTTTTTCATCTATTCTTTAAATGAATAAATTTTACTACAAAATCTAATTTTTTGATGGACTTCTATCATCTCTTTATTAATTTCATGGACATTAACTTTATTTCGAAACATTAACTTTCTTATGATTATTATAAATTACATATACCCTAAATATCCATATTATTTATATCATTTAATCCATATTTTCAAAATTGTATACCATTTATACATACAATGTTTTACTTACAAAATTATTTGATTGGAAAGGAAATTAATGATAATTTATATTATTTACTCAATACAGAAATTTGTTTATAAGGTATATTATTTTTTGAATTTTTGTTTAAAATTCAAAATATGGTGAATTCATTGTACATGTAGTGACAGTTGGGGATCAAAATTATATATACCCCCTATGCATCGATAAGTCTCATGAGAAAAATCATTTGGCCAAATTAAATGGGAATTTACTGATATTTTTAAATCATATTGGTGTAAGGTCTCGATTGTAGAGATATCATGATTACTAAAATCGTGTAATCCAATTGTATGAAATTCATTTATTGATAATTAAGTTATTATGATAAATGAGATTACTATGTTTATATCATTCATTAATGAATTTCTTACTAAACTTATTGATTAAATGGAATGTATTTTCAATTATTTACCATTCAATATTGATTATTACTTATTTAATCATGTCAACTTCCACTGTACATAACACTTACTAAGCATTTGATCTCACCCTTGTTTTTCCCCAATATATGAAGAATAAATATATGAATGATTTTTAAGGATGCAATTTATTTTTTTATTATGTTTTGTATTTTATTTCCAATGTAACAAGGGAATCATGTATGTGTGTGGTTATCAAAGACTATTAAATTGATCAATCCTTAGTGATATGATCTCTTGTATCTACACTAATGTAATAAATTATATACTAACTCTAGGTTACTATTGTTGGGCTATTAAAGTTGGTATCAGTGCAAGTTTAGTGGAAACCTTGGGAACTAGATTTTAAATAATCATTTCCAACATAAGAATTATGATAACCCCTTATAGTATTTGAAAACATTTACCATAATAGAAATTTTTGTTTTTTGTCTCAATATTCATGATTATTATTAGAAATATAAATTTTTTATATTATTTAGTGTTAGTTCTTAATTAAAGAAAGAGAATAAACAACCGTGATCAATGAAGGGATTTCCCCACTGAGAAAGAAAATATAGTTAGTCTTGGAACTGAACAGATCATGACTATATAAGGTAAAATAACCCAGGTTATGTCTAATAACCTTGAAAATATAGAGTAAAATAGTGATCAAAAACAACATACACCTATATTAGATTTTTTTTGTGTGACAAAAAACTCCATCTTCTAGTGAAATTACAAATCCAGTGGTTGCTGAGAAATAAATCCAGTATCTTGATAATATATTTCTCCACTTTTGATTCAATGAAAGTGAACATGTTATATTGGAAGGGTATTGTATTATAGGTGATTCTGGTCAATGGAGTTCATTGATCCAGAATACTAAGGTGGAATAAGAAATAGAACATATGGAATGGAGATCTTTGAATGTAATATTTTTCGATAAATATTTCCCTTGTAATAAACGAACTAAAATAAAGAGAATGTTCGTCATCTTAACGAAATGGAAAGAAGAAAGTGTTATATAGTATGAGGGTACCTTTAATGGACTTACCAGGTATGATACATATTATATAAATAACCCAGAGAGAAAGATTACCCATTTATTTGAAGGCCATGATCTAAACCTTTAAAGGGAACTGGTTTCTCAAAATGTTACATTGTATGATGAAATAGTATCATGTTCCATCAAAATAAGGAATGGGTTTTATAAAAACTATATCATTAAGTGAAATAAAGGTAATAAGAGTTTCTCTAAGAACCATAAAAGGGTGAAGTTTTAAATAATAATAATGAAACAAATAAATTCCAATCGTGTTAAAATTTTCAAAAGAAGTATCATAGAAAATTATTGAAGGGAACAAGAGTATGTTACAATTGCATAAATAAAAGTTATATAGATGATGAATGCAAGGCGAATAAAACAATTAATGATTTTTAGTGATTCAAATATAGAAAAATGGGAAATTATTCACACCAAATCCTTAATAATCAAGGTAATATACCATATAAGAGGTTGAGCGGAGATGTCAAAGCCTATGTGAACACTACAACTGAGGTTGAAGTTTCTAATGATGTGGTGATATGAACATTAATCTTTTCCTCAAATTTATCTAATTATTTATTAGATTCTGGATATTATTAATCTTTTATCTCATCCATGTTTTCTATGAAAATTATATATTTACCTATCACCATAAAAAGGGAGTTGTATATAAATACTTCTAGTTGAAGTATCATTGAAAAAAGATGTGTCAGCCAGTTCCCATGATGACCCATAAATGTTCAGTATTTATAGAGTTTATTATTATACCTATGGATTATTTTGATGTAATCATTGGTATAGATTGGCTATCCAAATATAATGAAATAATTTATTACAAAGTGAATGAAATTTCATTTCATGATGAAGATTTAGACTTCTTTATCTTTAAAGGGGGAAACATCATGATAAGAGTCATGTCTAGATACACCACCAATAACTCTTCTTAATGAAATTATTGGGGAAAAAGAGTAGAAATGATTTATGGATGAAAAAGTTGATCTTTGAATAGAGTATGTACCAATTGTATAGGAATACATTGATGTATTTCCTATGAAATTATCTGGACATCCCCTAAAATGTGAAGTTGAGTTTTCCATTTATTTAATCCTTGATAGAAGACCTATATCAAAGACTCTCTATATAATGGGTACTATTTAATTATTGGGGTTAAGGAAACAACTAAAAAAGTTGTTTAGAAAGGGATTTATACACCCTAGTGTTTCATATTGTGGAGTACTTGATCTTTTCATTAAGAAGAAAGATGGATCTATGAGGCTCTTCATTGATTGCGGGGAAATAAATGATATTATGATAAATAAAAAGTACAATTTTCCATGAATTGATGACTTATTTAGTCAACTTCTTGGAGCCTAATATTTTACAATGATTTACTTTTGTTATGGGTATCATAAATTATGGGTAATGAAGGAATATATTTCAAAGATAGATTTATAAATAATGAATGGAGATTACGAGTTTACGATAATGCCATTTGTATTTACTAATGCACCGTCTTTTATATGGATCTAATGAAAAAGTATTCAAGGAATATCTTGATAATTAATTTTATCATTTATTGATTAATTCATGGTGTACTCTAAAAGCTACATGAATCATGTGAATCATTTGTAGATCATTCCTGATAGTCTAATAAGAAAAGGTCTATATGGAAAATTTAGCAAGTGTGAATTCTATCTTCAAGTAGATTATTTTCTTGGATATATTATCTCGAAAGATAGAATCTCAGTTGATCCTATAAATAACATAGTAGTCATAGAATTCCATACACTAGTGAACATAACTGAGGTACCTAGATTCATTGGTTGGGTAGGTTACTATCAACAATTCATATAAAATTTTTATGGATTAGATAAACTATAAACTAAGCTTACATGTAACGGGGTTAAGTTTATATGGATTGAGTAAATTGAATAATGTTTTGAAGAATTGTATAGGATATTGGTTAATGCTCTAATTTTGAATATACCGTCAAGAAATGATATTTTTGTGATACATAGTGATGCTTTGAAGAGGGAAATTGGTAGTTTAGTCATATATAATGATAATATAATTACCTATGCATAACAAATGTTAAATACTCATAAAAAGAACTATCCAACCCATAATATTCAGTTGGTAGATGTAATATTTTTTATGATGACATATAGAAATTTTCTCTATGGTAAAATATACGAGATATTCATAGACCCTAAGTGCCTAAAATTTACCTTCTCATATAAGGAGCACAATATGATGAAAATATGACAGCGCGAGCTACTCAAGGATTATGATTTCTCAATACAATTCCATTTAAGAATGGAAAATGAGGTATAATATGAATTGAGTAGGATAGATCATGGAGTTTTGGAAAAAGTAAGGATTGAGATAGATCCTATATCCATGGATTTACTAAATATGGATATGGTAATTAATAAGGATGGGGAAACATAGTACCTTATTCAAGTGATTTCAAAACTATCTTTTTTATAAAAGATTTATGTTCTTACTTGAAGATTATAATTTTTGAAAATAAAATTAAAGCTATAAATGATGAAAATTGGGTATACTTTGTATATGATGATTTTGTTTTCAAATTTGGTAAGAGGTTATGTGTTTTATCTATACCTAAGCTGAAAAGGGAACAATTGAGTGATGATCATAGCCCAAATTTCTCTACACACCATGGTAGAACCATTATTTATAGAGATTTGATGGAACATTTTTTGTGTAATAATATGAAGTAGTAAATTTCTAATTATGTGTTAGGATGTTTTTTTGTCAATAGGTGATGTTTAAAATACACAATCTGAGAAGATTCATTCAACCTATACCTATTACAATGTGGAAATGGGATTATATTAATAGGGGATTTATCACTAGATTAACAAAGACTATTAGAATGAATGATTTGGTATGGGTAATTTTAGATTACCTTACCAAATTAATACATTTCTTCACTATAGGAGAATATTTACCTCTTGAGTGACTTTCAAAACTGTATATTAATGAATTTTTCATAATTTATGATAAACTCTTTTAATTTTATCTGATCATTATAAATGACTTACATCGAATTTCTAGAAAACTATTGAGAAGGATTTGGTAAATTTTTCCTATAATAATTACTTATATTCATGTATTGAAATTGCACCATATGAAGCATTATATTGAAATTTATTTCGTACTAAAAATTATTGGGAATAAGTTTGTGAAATAAAATGTGGGTATATAGATCTTTTTGGGAATAAAATGGTAAATTTAAATGCAATTTAAACTCATATTAAAGAATCTCAAAGCATAAAAATAAGTTATGCAGATAACTAAATAAAAGATTTTTTATTTCATGTAGAAGATCATGTTTTCTTGAAAATATATCCATGGAATGGAATTATAAGTCTTTTAAATAAGGTAAAATGGTAACTATTTGTATTAAACATTTTAAAATTTAATAACTAATTAGAGTTGTGGCTTACCAATTACCAATACCACTGAGCATATCAAATGTAAATGATTTTTTTATATCTCTTCATTATAAAAGTATATGCCATACCCAATGCTTCTAATCACCTATAAATATATTTAACTAAAACTTTATCTATCATACTATGAAAGTAATATCTAGATTCTTTATATAATAGAGAAAATGTTGAGGAATCAGATGAATTGACTAGAAAAGGTACTTTAGAGAAATCATAAAATAGAGGAAGCAATGTGGGAAACTAAGGATGTCATGAATATGAACCACCCTCATATTTTTAGAAGGTAATATTTATGAAAATTTCAAGGGTAAAATTTTTATATGAGGTAAGAATGTAATATCCCACGTTTTTAAGAACACTTTTCTCGATAGCATATACAATACACAACACCGAGCCTAAATAATCCACAAAATATTATTATTTAAATATGACCATTATAACATAGATGTTGAATTTATGTGTATGTATAGGAATAAAAAAAATATGAAATATATATTAGTTTTATACTAAATAAGAATTTATTTATTAATTCTTAGGATATAAACACTCAAATTTTATTAAAGTCATTTTATTCTCCCAAAATATGTTTACTTTCAAAAATGTTTTTATTTTCTTCTATGAGAAAAGAATATAATTAAATTTTTCTAGATTTTTGAAAATTTAATTGATGAAATTAAATGAATTTTTTAAATCATCATTTGAAAATTATCTTAGAGTAGTTTTTTGGGAATTTTCTGATTGTTTTGATTTTTCAATGAATAGTGAAAAGTTCTATTTTTCTCGGAAACTATATATTTTTTTCAAGAATTTACAATGTTACATTTTATATTAATATAATTTCAAAGAAATATTAGTTTAATTATATTATTATATATCCAGTTATGGTATTTGTAATTTACATTATACTTGAAATTGGTATAAATAATCATTCTTAAAATGGCATTTTTCTAAAAAAATATTTTTCATTGCATTTTTTCTTTAGTCTTAAATAAATTTATTCCAATTATTGAAATTTAATCTTGAAAAATTGATTTAATATTTATAATTAATAATTATAAATTTTTTTAATATTCCCATTTTATTTTTTTCATTATGTATAGTAATAATAGAAAATAATTTTCACTATAGTAAGGGTAAATTGGGTAATTTAGGTTAGAAATAATATAATAAGGACTAAAAAATACACCAAACACTTGAATTAATTTTATTTTATGAGTATATCTCATATATAAACATAAAAAAAGAATATGTAACCTTTTTACATTTGGCCATTAATTTGACCTTTATATTGTTTTTTGAAAAGCAAGGTAAAAAATGTCATTCTTTTTGGATTATTATCTTTAAATTTTTGACAATGGGATAAATATAACTTATGATCAGTCGTATATAGTAATTTGAATTATAAATTATTTATTTTTATATTGATAATTTATTTCTAATTTTTTATGATGAAATAATTATATTAATTTCTTTCACAACGCCGATAAAACATTTATTTAATTATTATAAAAATAAAATAAATGATTTTAAAAATACTAAAATTAATATAATTTGAAATAATTATTGTGTTGAATTAATTTTTTAGATAAATATGACAGGGTATTAAAGTGTTAAAATATTAAATTATAATTCCCTCTTAGTATTTATGTATTTAAAGTCAAATAAAATGAATAGTATTAAAAATGACATTACTGATATTTTATTATTAATAATATTTTATTTAATGATTTAAAATTCATAAAATATTAAATTAATCCAAATAAATGATATAAAATCTTAAAAGTCAACCATGTTCTATTTATGTGTCTTTTTACAATGTATAGTTACATTATTAACTATTAATGTGTAGAAAACATTAATAATATGGTAATTGTTTAAAGGGTTAATTGGGGATTAAAACTAAAAGATAAGGGTAAAAGTATCATGAAAACCTAACTAAATTTTTATTTTATGAGATAATTTAAAACCATAGTAATTGTTTCTTCAAATAATATTATTTTAGAGACATTTATACATAATAAATAATTTATAATAATTTAATAATTTAAGTAATTCAAAACATTTCCCTCCCTCACTCATACAAGGACACCCCTTCCCTTAATTTTTTACAACACTTTGAGATGTATATATTAACAAACCCTTACCAATTACTATTATAAACATTATTATCCAATTTATAGAGGTTTTGGGTGAAAGAAACCTTTATTTTATGGTATATATATTTTTAAATAAATTTAATATCTTTTATAACTTATGTAGCACACAACACCAAGCCTAAAAAAACCACAAATTATTATTATTAAAATATGATCGTTATAACCTAATTGTTAAATTTGTGGTTATTAATAGTAAAAAATAAACTATGAAATATATATTAAATTCATATTAAATATATATAAATTTATTTTTTCTTAGGAAATGAACAAGCATTTTTTTGTAATGTCATTTTATTCTTTAAATATTTGTTTTCCTCCAAAAATCAATTTTTATTTATTTCTATGATGAAATAAAAAAAATTAATTTTTAGAAATTTTGTAAAGTTTATATAAAAAAATTAAATTTCATTTTTGAAATCATAATGTTTAAATTAGTTTATGGTGAAATTTTTATAATTTTCTGAAAAAATTAAATTTTTTATAAATAATAAAAAAATTGTTTTTTATAAGATATAGTATCTTTTTTGATATTGTCCAATAATAATATATTATAAAAAATTAATATAGATATAAATTTTATAAATGTTTTCATGATAAATATAAAAATCATTTTCAGAGCCAACGTAGTGCCTGCACGACATTGAGAATGTCATATTTGGTGTATTATAGTCACTAATATAGAAGTAACAATTATTTTCACAACATTATTATTAAATATAAATCATAAATTATGAATTTTACGTATATTTTGAAATATTTTACTTATATAACATGAATGTTATCCAAATTATTTTGTAATGCCTACGCAAGGCCATAAAAGTCAAATTAAAAAAAAATTAAATATGTTATCTTGACATGGATATGAGTAAGTATATATAATGAACGAATTTAAATGATTATATTTAGCCTAATTTATCTATTTTTATGTTTGTAAATTATTGTTAATTTTTATTTAATATAATTAACTTTAATGCTTATGTAACTCCGACGTAGCGGTTGTGCAAGAATAAGAAACATCAATAAAATGAATTTCAATAAATTATAAGAACTATTAAGTGAAAAAAAATTGATAAAATATTTTTGGATGACTAAAATTTAACTTAACCATAAATGGGTATAATATATGACATTTTGGCCACACATAGTCAACATTAAGTCCCTTATAGTATTTTATTTACAAGAATGTCTAACTATTCACAATATGGTTTTTAATAAGTATAAATTTTTTGATATATGGTTTTCTAGAAGATATACTCTAATATAAATAGTAATTTTATATATAAAGAATATATATTAATCATGGAATTTTTTTAGTTTTTTTATAATAAATAAATATGTTAAAAGCTTATATAATGACGATGAATTAATCATTAAATTTATTGAAAAAATAAAATAAATGGTATGAAAAATATTAAAATATATATAATTTTAGATAATTTATAGGATCTATTGATTATATAGAGGAATATTACTTGTCTACTATATTATAAAATATTTTTTTTCTAAGTCAAACAATTAGTTTAATATTTCTAATTTCATTATATTGAATAATATTAAATTAGACAATAATGATATTTCAAGAATATGATATTTTTTAAAACAAATTAAAATCATAAAAATATTAAATAATACCATAAATGATAATTTATGGTATAAAATTTAATCACCAATACATTTAGTTTCCATTTGTATGCATTTATCTCTATAATAGACTAATGATGTTTTAATATTTTAAGGAGTTCCAAAAGGGTCCCTCACCTCAATTATAAAAGTGAACCTCCTCCCTCACTTCTTCACAACACCTTGAGCCTTCTAGCTCAATCAAACCATGCCTATTTCTATTTCAAAAATTCTTATCAATGTTTTTTATATCTTGGTCTTCCAAAAAGGCCATCCATATTGTACCTAACATATGAACTAAAGGATGATTCTTTATGAGAAGGTAATCATCTTTACCCACTATTTCAAGTTTATTTCTTCTTCTACATCCTTGTAATATGTTTTCTACATGATAATGTAATAAATAAAATATCATCTATATTCTGATATATTTTTATGATTATGTTTCAAACATATTCTACATCTTATCTATCCTATGAAAAAAACGCACTACACGTGCGTACGTACAACTTACAATCTCCACACTGTGGTTTAATTTTTTTTTCATCACCACCTTACTTGGATGCTTTTAATGATGGAAATAATGGATGTATAATATAATTACCAAATTATATAAATTATTTAAATATAATATATCAAGCACTTACTTCCCCTTCCACTCGTTAATGTGATAATATCATCACTCAAGCGTACGTACAACCTACCCTCTCCACGACACGATGTGATTCATTTTCTATGATAAAAATTAAATAATAGTGATAAAATAATATAAAGTGATTAAATATGATATATATATATAATTAATATAATTCTGGGTAATATTTATATATATCCAATTCAAAATAACTAGGACATTCATGATAAAACACACAAGGTAAAACAAGGAAATTAATATCTCAAACAATAAAAATAATGAAATATTATTAATCAATAGGTGGTAAGATATTATAAAGGATCATATAATATATTATAAATATGAATAAGGTTACGATTTAATTTAATAACATGTCAAAACCCATTATAACAATGTTTTGAACATGTTTCAAGGAATTCAAACCTGAGGTAAGACAATTCTTAACCAAATTTCCATTCTTTATGTTAAACTTCTACTCCATTGATTATGTAATGTAATAATTACATGTGAAATGAATTGTGATTTTCTTATGACTTATTTCCACTTTTTATGTGTATTTATTCCAAATACACATAATCAAATCATTTTCTTAATACTATTATCAATGATATGATATTTTTAAGGGACGTTCATTTAAAAATACTCCTTTAAATATTTTTATTTCAAAACTTAAATGGAATATTAAAAAAAACATATACGACGTTAGACTATTTTACCACATTCATGAATACTTAATTTTCTGAATCTTCCATTAAAAAATTATAATTTTCATTTCAAATAAAATGTTAACTTTTAAAATTGTGCATCTTTTTAAAAATAATTGATTTCAAAGTAAAAAATGGGTATTTTCCTCAAGAATTTTTCAGTTATATTATTATAGTATCTATGTCAAAATACTTTTTAATGCTATTATTCATTGAGTTTGAACTATTATGATACCATTTACTATATTTTGTTGAATGGTTTCAGAATAGTTTGACCAGGGATGTACTATTTTGATTCCATTCACTATATTTATTTAGATGGTTTATATTTTTTTATCAAATAGAAAAAGTATTTACATTTAGTATGATGGTTTAGATATGGATTTGAATTTATGTTAATTATGTTTCACCCCTTTCATATAAGGAATTCATTGGACATAGTAAGTACTGGGTGGGGCCCACTATATCCCTTCGATGTATCAGTATGTCTTATTAGACAAATTAGATCAAGTTTTGGTTGTGGCCTTACCTATTTATATACACTTCATGGCTGAGGCATTAATGGTAGGCTTTAGAAATATTATATTATAAATTCCATAAATATGAGATTAGTAATTGAAATTTCGTGTGATTATTTGATTATTATATTATTAATTTTTATGTTTCCTTATCATTTAATAATTTATATGTAATTATTTGATCATTATTTATTCCTTCCATATTATGCTAAAGTTATTGATTAAATGAAAAACCTTTTCAGTTATTTACCTTTCCATATTATTTTTGCCTTATTTACTCATAGCTTCTAATGTATGATTAACCTTAATAATAATTTTATCTCATCCCTTTCTTATGTTTTCTTTTTTCCAAGATCTGAGGAAGTGTTTTGTGATTGATATGTAGGGATACAATAAGGGGAAAATTTTCTTTCTCAAATAAACTCATTATGAATTTTATTTTTATTAATGTAATGTGAATTTCAAGTATGTATCTAGTTTACCAAGACTACTAAACTATTCAGTCCTTTGGGATGTGATTCCTTGTATCATATTCCAATGTAATAAAGCGAATACTTACTCTAGGATACTGGGGTTTGGGGATTTATAGTTGGTATCAAATAATATTTAGTATAAACCTTTGGAACTAGATTTCAGAAAACATAGATTAGAGAATGAAAACCTATAAAATAATTTTGAGATTTGTTTAAATAAACCAATCTTATGATTTAGATATTAGTTATACCTAAATATTCTATTTATGTTAAGTGTATCAAAAGTTTTGAGATTGTAAATTATGTTTCATAATGTGATGATCTAATATAGTGTATGAAATCATTTATAAATTACACCTAGTAGAATGAATGACAGTTTCATCAATGAATATAATCCAGAGAGTAATAACAATCCCTTATATTATGGGTTTAATCCAATATTTTGAAGGGATATTGTCTCCCAAATATTCTCATCATATATTGAAATAGTGTCATATGCTAACAAGATAGGGAAACAATTTCCTACATATTATGGATTTGAAGGTAAGCAAGAGAATAATAGGATGGAAGATCAATAGATTGATAAAGGGAAGAAGAGAAGGAATGATTTTCAAATGTTTGATACTTGTGGATGGAAACCACATGGTAAATGATTGAAATCAAAAGGAGTTACCTTAAAGTGTATGGAGAAAGGAAACCATGTCCATAATTTCAAGGGAAAGAAATAATCTAATAATGTGGAATTTTTCCACTATAAAGATATAAGGAATTACATAAGTGAATGGATCAAGTTTCAAAGGAATATAGAACAGAAGAAGAAAATGTATCAAGGTCAGTCTTATAATATTACTATAGTTGTGGTGGAATAAGTAAATTTATTATTTATTTAGATTTAAAAATTATTATGTAATAGTATTTTATCAATGATATTCTGGTTATATGAATTATGAAATTTATAAGGATTGTACTAAAATACAATTTCTTAAAGGATTTGAGAGAATAACATGAATGACATTGATAAACATGCAATGTGATTCTGTGGAATGTTGATATTTTTAGAAAACACATGATATAGGTAAGATAACCTTAATATGTGATTAATGTCTAGATAATAACGATAAAGATATGTTTTTGGTATAGTATTGGTGACCATGAAATTGATTGGTGATTTAATGGTTTATTCAGGGTTTAATACATGTTTTAATTTGAGGAATATAATTGACAACATAAGATTATATTTTTGGAATCATGAATGTCTTAATTATGGAAATAAAGGTATTCATATAATTGTTATATGATTATAAGAGATACATTATGTTGTTTAATGAATCTACAGGTAAGTTGATTTCGAAAATTTACTAACCTTCATTTTAAATGTATTGAATTTGAATTTGGCCAGATATATTTTGGATGAGTCTTAATTTTAACTACTTAAGGAATATATTTAGATAAAATTTGGATATTATTGATTTTTGATAATATGATATAACTATTTTTGGTTTAATTTAACATTTAATGGACTATTGAATGACTTTTGGATCTTGTTATTCATTAAAGATCTTGAGGCGTGAAAAATTCATATTGATTTCCATTTCCTGGAATAATAGATGGAGTGAAAATTGATCAAAGTACATCCAAAGGATGATATTATGAATACAATATTAAAGTAAAGAAATTAAGTTTATTATCTCGTGTATATTATCTTGGTAGTTAAGGAATCCCACAACTATTGGAAAAGGATTTTGGAACAAATATGTTATTTTCTTACTTTTATAACTAAGAAATCAAAGTTCTTTTAACATAACACATATTTATGGTTTTTTATGGTTAAATTTCAAATTACCATGTTCTATATCACTCTCCATTAGAATATGATAGTTAGATTTCTTTTCTATGTCTATATTTTCACTTCACCCTATTATTGTTCTAATCAAAATCCACGTTTTTTACCTTCTCATTCATCTTTCCCTCTTATAAGAGGAAGTTTTATTACCCTTTTTTAGGATATAATTTTCCCATAACAGAATTTTGAATACCAATCTTTTATTTTCAATGTGAATTTTCAAATTGAGATGACACAAATTATTAAAGGTATGGATAATGTAACACCCCAAAATTTTACGATATCTCACTTTTTAAATAAATTTAATTTCTTCTATAATTTACATTTCATGCAACACCGAGCCTAACCAAATGAAAAAATATTACTATTTAAATATGATCATTATAACCTATCCATTAAATTAAGAAGGTTTGAATATAAATAACTATATTATGAATTATTTATGAAGTTAATATTCAACAAGATCCAACATTTATGGGTCGCTCTCCTCCCGATCTCTCTCCTGTGAACATGACATAACCCTAAGGCGGCACAGCTCTTCTCCCTACTCCTAATCGGAGGAGGGAGTCTTGAAATCTCAGATGCATAAAAGGATAGATTCATACTTTCCATTCTCAAATCCCGATTCTCTTCCTCCCTTCCCTAGGGTTTCGTTGTCCCTAAAAGTCCCCGATTTGTTTCAGGATGCACCTCAGTTCCCTCTATCCCTGAAGGAGCTCACATGTGCCACAAACATTTGAAAGTTCACCCTGGTTTCTAGGTTTCTCCATCATCGACCATCAGTTGATGAATTTGATCATTTTATTTCTAGTTCCTGGAAGCTAGAGGAGCATGCGGTTGTTGGAATTCTTGATTGGTGTCACTTTATGATTCATTTTCATTCTGAGGAGGACTTTTTGGTCACCTGGTCTAGGGCATCCCAAATATGCAACGGAGCTTCCTTCCTTATGTTTTGTTGGTGTTTTGTTTCCATATGTGGCGTGACCCATCAATAATCGCAACATGGGTCAGTCTTCCTGGTCTCCCTATTTCCTTACAAAATCTATCTATCTTATGTATTATTGGGAATGTGATTAGAAGATATCTCTATTCTGATCGGAGAACGGAGGTTCTGTGTCATCCTGTTTGTCCATGAATATGTTTTGAAGTGGATGTTGTGAGGCCACCCATGAATTGGGTTTGGATCACAGATGGGGAATAATTCTGGTGGAAGCAGGATGTTATATTTGAGTCTTGGATGAATTATTATGTCAATTGACCTTGTTTTGGTCATCTTGCATTAGTCTATTGAGGAAATAATCTGATTGGAAATTTTTATGCAGTGGAATTGGGACCTAGTTGATCTGGGAAAAACGGTATGGAGCAACTACTGGTGTAGGTTCTGCCTCAGGCTTCTTTGCATGGGCGAACTGGTAACTGTATAAATGAGGGGAAGGCACTATCGTCAGAGGTCATGAAGTGCACTAGAAGGGTGGTTTCCTGTGAGTAGGGAGTGAAGGTTGATGGGCGGTCTCATCCGGTTGCGGAAGGTAGGGTTGTACAGACTACAACATTTGCAGCTATGGTAAAGGTAGTGCCACCTGCATTGAATCCCTATGTGAAGAGAGTGTTTGAGACTCTGAAATAGGATCTTGGGGGCTGGAAACAGCCCTTACCTGATGTTAATGGAAGTTTCCAATTGTAGGTGGCTAATGTTTCCACTCATAATTAGTTTGAGATATTGGAGACCGAGAGGACTCCTCTCACAGAGGAAGGTTTGCAAAGGTATGATTATGAGAATATGCAGCTTTTACCTTATTCCAAACCTGTAATGAGTGATGTTCCTCTTGGAAAGGAGTCCCTTGATGATTGTGGTAATGAGCTCCCTCTTCAATGCCTCAAGCCGATTGATGTGAAATCACAGTCGGCAAGAGGAGGATGTTTATCTGCTTCAGAGGGTATGCTAATTAGAGGAACTGATGGATGCCAAAATTTTGGTTCCGTGCACATCACTGGAAAATGGGGAAATTTCTTTGATAGTGACAAAGATAATTCTAATGATGTTTCCAGAATATCCTATAGTGATATTGTTCAAAGTGAAAAAAATAAACTGTCTGCATGTGAAGGTGGTATGAATTCTCCAGCAAAAAGGTGACTGAGAAAAGATTACTCCTACCTAACGAACCCAGTTACCACCAGATCATCATCCAAGAGGGAGAATTTTTCAAGGGCTATTAATGGTGTGAAAAAGGGAATGAAATATCATACGGAGTTTCCCTCATTGAAAAAGATGAATATGAGAAGGAAGTATGCTAAGGTTCTGAATCACTATGAAAGCTCAGAGTGGGAATCAACTACTATGGATGAAACTTTTCATCAGGAATATGGTGATGGGGATGATTTCTATGATTTATAGTTGTCTTACTTGTTGTGATTTTCTTACTTACTGTACTTTTTCTTTTTATTAATAAATGGTCAGAGGTTTACCTCTGGCTGATCTTTCCTAGTAATATTCAATAAAAATGAATTTATTAATTCTTAGAAAAAAAAAACAATTTTTAGTAATGTAATTTTATTCTTCAAAAATATTCTTTCTTAATATAACGATTTTCATTGATTTCTATGAGAAAATAAAGATAATTAATTTTTAACATGTTTAGGGAATTTATTTGAAAAACTGAATTTCATTTTTCAACTCATCATGTTAAAATTAGTCTATGTTGAAATTTTGATAATTTTCCAAAAAAGATAAATTTGTAATGAACAGTAAAAATGCATTTTTATGTATATTTTGTGATATTTTCCAAACATAAATTTCATATAAAAAATTATTAAACATATATAAATACTCATGTATGATAATATTAGGTAAATATTATACAAATATAATCCATAACATATAAATTATTAATTATATCATGAAAAATATTAAAAATCATTTTCAGTGCCTGTGAAACATTGAAATGGTAAAATATGGTGCCTTATAGATATTAATTTAGAGGTAACAAGACCTTTAAAAACATAATTATTAAATATCATTAATAAATTATTGTATTTAATCATATTTTCTAATTTTTGACTTATATAACATGAATCTTATTTTAATTTATGTGCAATGCTTATGCAAGGATAGAAAAGTCAAATTAACAAATTTAAGAAGTTATATTGACATGTATTTGAGTAAATATACATAATTAATGAATATAAAGTATTAAATTGAGCCTAATTTATTTATTTTTTATGGTGTTAATTTATTTTTAATGTTTATTTTTGATATATCTAACTTTAATTTTTCTGCAATGTTGTCGCAGTGCTTGTGCAAGAAGAAGAAAAATCAATAAAATTATATTAATTAATATTATAAGAACCATTATATGATCCAGAAATTTAATTAAATCTTTTATATGAGAAAATTTATACCCTAACTAATTTAGGAAATTATTTACCCACATGGTTTACATTAGGTCCCTTATTGTATTTTATTTAAAAGAAAGCCAAATGTTCACACTATGGTTTTTAATAATAATAACATTTTTAATATATTGTTTTTAAGAATATATGTTCAACCATAAATATTAACTTGAAATATAATGAATTTAAACTCATCATGAAAATTTATTTTTAAAATTTATGGAATAAATAAATACCATAAATCTTTCTACAACGTTGATGCAGTAATTATTAAATTAAAGGAAAAAAAATCAAATAAATGGTATTAAAAATATTACAACAAATATAATTAGAGATAATTAAGATTCTATATGAATTATACAGAGTAATAAAACATTTATATGATATTATAAAACATTTTTTTTGCATTTGACTCATTTTTTGATGTTTTTAAAGTCATTGTAATGAATAGTATTAAATTTGACAATAATGATATTTCATGAATATAATATATTTTTAAATTGAATAAATATCAAAAAAATATTAAATTATATAATAGGGGATAATATATGGTCTAACATTGCATCACATGTACATTTATATGCTATTTAGAAGTATTTTCTTCTATAATAGACTTATTATAGTTTAATATTATAAGGAATTCCAAAAGTGATCCTCACTTCAATGACAAAAAAGGAACCTCCTCCCTCGCATCTTCAGAACATCTTAAGACTTATATATCTACCAAAACATTCCCATTTATCTTCCCAACATTCCTATACATGTTTTGGAGGTTTTTTTCTTCCAAAAATACAAACATTAGTGTCCCTAATAGGAGGTCCAAAGGATGATTTTTTAAGGGAAGGTAATCGTCTTTACCCACTCTTTCAAGTTTATTTCTTCTTCAAGTTCCTCTTAATGTGTTTCTTCCATTATAAAGTAATAAATCCCGTATCATAAATATTATGAGATGTTATTATGAATATGGTAGATCCATATTCCTCCTTTTTCCAACCCTATGAAAAATTAAAGCATCACACGTGCGTTTGTACGACTTACCGTCTCCATGATCTTGTGTATATTTTTTCATCCCCACATTACTGGGATGGTTATAATGATGGAAATAATGGGTATATATTAAATTTATTAAATTATATTAATTATGGAAATTTAATATACCTTTCACTCCATTACCATTATACCCTTTAAAAGAATGATATCATTGCTCGTGCATACATATGGACACCCGTCTCCACAACGCAATGTGATTCATTTTCAATGTTAAACATTCAAGAATGGTTATAAAACTATATAATGTGACTAAATATGATATTAATACCATTAATTTTATTATTTAGATGATTTATATATATCCTTTTCAAAATAACTGTGACATTTATGAAAAACATGCAATTGAAAACATGGCAACTAACATCTGAAACATGGAAACTAATGAAATATTAATAATGAATGGGTGGACTGATATTATCAAAGAATCATATAAGATATTATAAATTTTAATAATTTTATTATATAGTTTAATAAAAAGTTTAAAACCACTATAATTTAGTTTTAAACATGTTTGGTGAAATTCATACCTCGGGTAAGGGAATTCTTAACCCAATTTCAATTATTTGGGTTAAACTTATACTCCATTGATTATGCCATTCTATGATTATGTATAAAATGAATTATTATTATATTATGTTTTATTTACACATGTTTGATGTAGATTTATATCTAATACACATAATATATTCAATTTTTAACACTCATATCAATGATATGATATTTGTAAGGGATTCTCTTTTAAAAATACTCTTTTAAAAACATCTTTATCAAAATTTAAAATGAATATTTGTTTAAAAACATATACGACATGATCATATTTTTCCTCTTTCATGATGACTTAATTTTTTAAGCTCATAATAAAAAATTATAAGGTTCATTTCAATGACAATTTTTT
This sequence comes from Viscum album, assembly GCA_963277665.1. Classification (NCBI taxonomy): domain Eukaryota; kingdom Viridiplantae; phylum Streptophyta; class Magnoliopsida; order Santalales; family Viscaceae; genus Viscum; species Viscum album. The sequence continues at coordinate 677,730,813 of OY728139.1, read as the reverse complement.
CTTCTAAAATTCTTCATCTTTTTAAAAATATGTGATTTCAATGTGACAAAGAGTATTTTCCCCTATAAATATTGAATGATATTATTAAAGTATATATGTAAAAATACTTTGTTTAATATTATAATTCACTGATTTTGATCTATTATGATAAAATTTAACATATTTTATTGAATGTTTTATGATCATTTTGACTGGGGATGTACTATTTTGATATCATTCACCTTTTTCTAGATGGTTTATGCTTATGTTTGTTTAATGTGGAATGAATTTACATTTCCTGTGGATGTTTAAATATGAATTTTTATGTGGATTATGTTTCACCCATTTCATATGAGGAATTCATTGGACTTGGTAAGTGATGTGTGGGGCCCACTATTTCCCCCACGATTCATCCGTGGTTCTCATGAGATATACTATATAGGGTTTTGGCCAATTCCTTAACCATTTATGTTGAATTATTGGTTTTGGCCTTGATGGTATGTTTTAGATGTCCTGAATTATGCATTTTATTGATATTTGATTAGTTATTCATATTCCATGTGATTATTCGATTAGTAGTATATCCATGGATATGTTTCATTCTCACGTGATTACTTATATTTCATTATTTGATTATTATTTATTCCTACCATATTATGCTAATGTAATTAATTAAATGGAAATTTTTAGTTATTTACCTTTCAATATTTATTATACCCTATTTACTCATTGCTTCTGTTATACTCTTACCCTTACTAAGAAACTGAGCTCCCTCCTTTATTATATATTATTTTCCCTAGGATACAAGGATGTTTTTTTATGATTGATATACAGGGATACACTAAGTGGAAAAATAGATTTCTTGGAGAAATTATTTGTGTATTTTATGATTTAAAATGATATGTGAATTTTATGTATGTATCTATTTTACCTAGAATATTAAACTATTCAGTCTTTTGGGATGATATTCCTTATATATTCTGCTAATGTAATAATGTTACCACAGACTCTAGGATACTGGGGTCTAGGTATTTATAGTTGGTATTAGTGAAAGTTTAGTAGAAACCATGGGAACTAGATTTAGGAAAACATATATTATAGAATAAAACCATATGATATAATTTAGAAATATTTCTAAATAATATAATCTTATGATTTAATGATTATTTATACCTAAATTTTCAATTTATGTTTAGTGTATCACTTGTTTTGATATTATAAATTTTGGTTCATATTGTTATGATCTAATATATTGTATTCCATATTTTAGAAACATCACTTGGAAGAAGGAATGAGACCCGAATCAATTAACTTTGTCCAAAGAGTATGAATAATATATTATTTTATGGATTTAAGTTAATATTTATAAGGGAACTCATCTCCCAAACATTCACATCATATGATGTAATAATATCATGTTCTAAAAATTTAGATAAATAATTCTATTAGTATTATGGATTCAAATGGAAGTAAGAGAAGAAAAGGATGATAGAGAAAAATATGGATTAAGGGAGTTGTCAATCCATCAATTGGGTGAAGAGTAGTGTTTCCCTCCCCAATTCATGTCCTAAGTCCAGCAGGAAGATAATTACTGATTTTATAGGAATCAAAAAATTACCCTCACACATGGAATAATTGGAATTCCAATATCCATAGGGAGAGTTAGAATACATCACTATTATGGTCTTATTAATAAAATCAAAAAATGCATACTCAACTAGAAAAATTTATTCATTCCTTTTGGTTACCTGGGTTAACAAAATACTCTCCTTTATCTTCATGCATGTCTTTTCCACTCTCATTGTCCCTAATAATGTTCTATAAATAATTTAATAAAATAATTATGGATTTATTTGGGATGTAAATAGAGAAGGTAAATGTCATTGAGCATAATGGAATAGGATAGATCATGATGTTGAGTGTGGAGGCATTGGCCTGAGAAGTGTCACTGAAACCACGGATAGTCTCCAAGAAATATTATCATGAGACTTTATGGATGATATTTTGTTGTGGGAAAATCTTATACACAACATATATGGGAAGGGTATGGTTGGTCTATGGGGTAGGATTTATAGGATGTGTAACTTGATTCGGCATCACCTACCTACCCTTAAACATCATTCATGATAGATCATTGGATGCAAAATTATTAAATATTGGAACACTAACTGGATGGGGAGGATTTTGGCATTTCAGGTTTCCCAGTAATGGATATTTCCTCTCCACAGGAAAATGTGTATCCTTATTTTATTCGTTCGTCTCTTAATCATCATGAGCACAGAATCTAAAAAAACATTATTACTAGTGAGGAACCTGAAAGGCATGTTTTCACTACCTCCTCATCTAGGATCTTCTCAATATAATAATATCGGTAAATTCATCATGGGGAAGTTCAGCTTCATATATGGGGAGATTCATTATAGTACAAGGAAATTCTGGCTAAATTATCATTCCTTATCCCTGTATACATAACCATGCCTTGACTGTTGATGAGTTGGTGTGATGGAGGGGTATCTCACTAGACTCCCTATGCAAATATTATCGTAAACCTACTAAGGATACCATAAACAATCATTTATTTTATGGACAATGGGCATATACTAGGTGTCTCAGTCATTGAGTTTTTTTGAAGAGTGTCCGGATAGGAGATTTCTAGTAGAAATTTTATTTAAACATAGTTTCAAAACTCCTAGGTCAATACCACTGAGATTAGGGTGATGGTAATTTTCATGGCCACTCAATGTTGGATACTATGGAATACTCGTAACAAGAGTTGTCATGAGGGGACCCATAGTTCAGATTTGGTGGTGATTGTTTAAGATTGATCCATGGTGGTTGAATGGGACCCTCTGTTTAAGTAATGGGATACTTCCCCTAATATTCATTGGATCATGAATAGTAAGGTATCTCAAAACATGACTCATAGATCTACCTCACATGGAAAATGGGTCTCCTAGATTCCCCATGTTTCGGGTATAAAAATAAATATTGATGGGTCCTGTATCAATAGTAACATGAAGGGGTATGGGTTGTCTGCAACCAGGATGACTCTGACACCTTTTCATTATGTTCTTCTTTTGAAAATGGTGATTATCTCCTTACTGAACCATTTACCATGAATAAGTGACTTTAATTTCTCTTATTATACTATATCTCTCTTATAGGGGTGGAAACGAATTCCTCCAGTCTCTACAGGTCCATCATAGAGGTCATATCATTACCTTGGGTTATGAACTGTCTTATACTCAGATATAGAAATCTACTTTCCAGTCACACGGATAATAACCAAATGTGATGAGAGTTTAATATGGTAGCTAACTTCTTGGGATCATGATACACCCCTATCAACTCATGTATTATCTTTAACACTACTGAGTCCCTTCCCGAGGAATGTGTGAATCTTGTGAGATTTGATGCTCTTGCGATCCATTATTTTATCTCCCAATTACTTTTTTTGAGTTTCTCCCCATATCGATAAAATTTATTATTATTGGGTGGAAGGAAATGAATAATTGAAATAATTAATAACCAAATCATCAAAGGAATATGACACAAAATAAGAAAAGGGATCAAGGTCAATCTTATGCTATTACGAAAGTTGTACTAGAATTATTATTGTACTTATGTATATAGATTAAATAATTGTGGTGTAATAGTATTTAATCAATGATATTCTAGTTATATAAATTATTTAATGAATAATTATTATCTAGAAATATCATTTCATAATGAGTTTGATAGAATAAGTTGAATGGAATTGATGACCAAGAAAAAGTAATTCTGTGGAAATTTGATCTTTTGGAAAACACTTTATTAAGGGAAGATAACCTTAATATGTTATTAATGTTGATATAATAATGATAACGATATGTTATAGGGATAATATTGGTGACCTTGAAATTGGTTAGTGATTTTATGTTTTATGAGGGGCTTACTACATGTTTTGATCTGTGGAATATATTCGACAACATGAGATTTTTTTAGCATGCATGTTTTCATTAGGGTTATCAAGTTATTCATATATTTGTTATGTGATTATAATAGATACATTATTTTGTTTATGGAATCTAATGAAAAGTTTATTTTTCATATTTTTTTACCTCACATCTAAATTCATTAACATTGAATTAATGGATATGTATTTTCGGTGAGTCTTAATATTAAACACTTTTGGAATGTATTAAGATGAACCTTGGATATTATTTATTGTTGATAACATTTTATAACCATTTTTATTTTAGTAAATATTTAAAGGTCAATGGAATGAAATTTTTATATTATGATTAATTAATTTTCTTTAGACATGAAAACTTCATCTTTAATATCTATTTCCTGGCATAAGATAAAAAGTGAAAATAGATCGAATCAAAACCAAAGGATGATATTATGTTTACAACATAGAGAGAAATATAGTAATTTTATATTCTTGAGTATATTATCAAGATAATAAAACAATACCTCAAATATAGGAAAATTATTTTGGAACAAAAATGTTATCAGTTACCTTTTCTAACTGATAAATCAAGGGTTTTTTAACTGATTATTGATTTAAAATTTGGTGAAGGTTAAATTTGTAAGGACCAATTTTTCTATCACTCCTTATCCAAACATGATAGTTCAATTTATTTTATACGTCCTTATTTTCAATTCCCAAAAATATTCTCCTAAACAAAATCCTAGTTTTTTTAATGACCTTCACATTTCTCTTTCCCTATTTTTAGAGGATGTTTTATTATCCCTTTTTTAGGATGTGGATTTCACATGAAGGAATTTTTGAATAACAAAAATTGATTTTCAAAGTAAAATTTAAAATTCCAAGGATGAAATTTATTGAAGGTAGGGAGAATATAACACACCAAGATTTTATGGTTTTCTCTTTTTTAAGTAAATTAAATATCAGCGATATCTTCCATTGCACACAACGTCGAGCCTAAACAAACACCAAAATATTATTATTTGAATAAAATCATTATAAACCAGTTGTTAAATTAGTGGGTGTGAATAGTAATAACTATATTATTAATAATATATTAAGTTTATATTCAAAACAAAATTATTTATTAATTATTAATAAATAAAAAATAAATTTTAGTAAAATAATTTTATTCTCTAAATATAGGTTTTCTTTAAATGCGATTTTTATTTATTTATTTGAGGAAATAAATATAAGTAATTTTTAAAACATTTTAAAAAAATTGGAAAAAAAATTAATTTCATTTTTGAATTGAGCATGTTTAAATTAGTCTATTTTGAAATTTTGAGAAGTTTATGAAAAAGTTAAATTTTTTATGAATTGTAAAAAAAATTTATGAAATATATTATCTTTTGTGATATTATACAAAAATAGATATGATATAAAAATTTATTAAAATTATGTATAGAATATTTTTTTTATAATATAGTGTTGATATTGTACAAAAATAATCCAAAACATATGAATTATAAATTATTTCATGATGAATATAAAAATCATTTTCAATGTCTACATAGTATTGAAAAAAAATTAAATTTGGTCTCTTATAGATACTAATTTAGAGGTAATAAGTCTTTTTAGGACTTTATTATTAAGTATCACTCATAAATTATTATTTTTACTTATATTTTTTAATTTTTTACTTATATAACATGAATATTATCCAAATGCTTGTGTAAGGATAGAAAAGTCAAATTAACAAATTAAATAAGTTATCTAGACATGGATATGAGTAAATATACAAAATGAATGAATCTAAAAGATTAAATTAATCCTAGTTAATTTATTTTTATGGTAATAATTTATTTTTAATATTTATTTATGATATAACTAACATTAATATTTATGAAACACCAACATAGTGCTTGTGAAAGAAGAAAAAAAATTAATAATATGATTTTAATTAAAATTTTATAAGAACCCTTAAATGGCCCAAAAACATGATTAAATCATTTTTATGAGTAATTTTCTACCCTAATCACCCATGTGTAGAATTTAGGACATTTGGGACCCACATGGATGACATTAACTACCTCGTAGTATTTTATTTGAAAGAATGTGAAACTGTTCACACTATGGATTTTAATAAATATAAATTTTTTAATATATTATTTTAAAAAATATATGTTCAACAATAAATCAAAATTTAAAATATAATATATTTATATTCATTATGTAAATTGTTTTAATTTTAAGGAATAAATAAATATATAAATTCTTATATAATGATGACGTAGTAATTATTAAATTAATGAAGAAAAATAAAATAAATGGTATTAAAAATATTAAAATAATTATAATTTAAGATGATTAAGATGATAAAAAAATTATATAGAAGAATAAGAAATTTCTAGGAAAATTTAGAATTGGTGGTTCGAATTTGACTATTTTTTTATGTTATTAGAGTCAAAAAAATTAATAGTACTAAATTTGAAAACAATGATATTTCATGAATATAATATTATGTTATATTATTTATAAATAAGAAAAATATTAAATAAAACAATATGGGATAATATGTGGACAAATATCTCATCAAATATACATTTATAGTCCATTTGGATGTATTTTACTCTAGAATAGACTTATTATATTTTCATATTTTATGGAATTCCAAAAGTACCCCTCACCTTGATTATAAAAGGGAACCTCCTCCCTCACTTATTCACAATACCTTCAGCCTTATATCTCAAAAAATACATAAAAATTTCTATTCCCAAAAGAGACATAAAATTTATTGATGGTCTGATCTTCAAAATTGACCAAACCTAGTTCCCCTAAGAGGAGATCCAAATGAGGATTGTTTAAGATAAACTAATCTTCTTTACCCACTCTTTCAAGTTTTGTTCTTATTCTACTTCATATTATTGTGTTTTTTTCATGAAAAATAAATAAATCAAATATGATAAATATTATAAGATGTTATTATGATTATGGGACAACCATATTCCACCTTTTATCCATATTATAAAAAACAAAAGCACAACACATGCATATGTACGACTTACCATCTCCACGTCATGGTGTAATTTTTTTCATTACCACATTACTTAGATGGTTATAATGATGGAAATAATGGATATATATTATAACTATGAAATTATATCAACTCTTGAAATTAAATATACCATGAACTCCCTTACCCTTTCACTCGTTAAAGGAATGATATCATCTCTTGTGTGTACATATGACATACTCTCTCCATGAGGTGATTCGATTCATTTAGAATTTAAATCGTTCAAGAATATTTCTAAAGCTACAAAAAAGTGATTAAATATGAAGTTTATAAATATATATGATTTTATGTTATGATAGATTTATAATGTGTTTAATTTATATTGTTTAAAATTATGTCATTATTATTTGAATATGAAAATATTATTTTTTTAGGAAATAAATTTTGTGGCATGTAAATTAGATTTGAATTATTATATTTTTGATTTCATTTATTTTAAATCATGTCCCTATATGTTTCATTAATTTTTAATCTATCTAATCTAATCATTTTTCTTCAAATGTATCTTGTTAGAAACCACTTATATAGGGTTTTATTATATATTTAGTTTACTTAAATTCTACATTTTTGTCATTATTACATAACTATAATATTATTATTAATTGTAAATATATATATTGTACTTATATTGTTTTGTTATATAATTAATGTATTATTTTATTTCAATATTTCAATCCATTTATTTCAATGAAACCCATAAGAATGTGGGGCTATTTAAGAATAAAAAATTACTATTCATGATTCCCTAATTGAATCAATTTCATTTTTCATTATCATATCATTATTTTATGTTATGGTAAAACATTGTTTGAAATGATGTGGTAGAATGTAATGTGTGACTTGAATGATGTACATGTGTTTTGAGTCAAAAGTCTCTTTTTGAATTTTCTGTTCCTTTTGTTTCAAAACCACAATCTCTTTATTAAATACCTAATTACTAACTCTTTTATGTTCAATGTATTTTAAGAATATTTTTATTAAAATTACATTAAGGATTTTGTTTTACAAAAATAAATTCATATTTTATCATTACAATTTTCATAATGCATACGATAAAATTCATAATCATGGGAATTACAGTAATGACTCATTCCATGATTATCATAATGAGATCAGATATGATTTATATCACATACATTGAATATGATTCATATCATTCTTACCGGATAATATTTATATCGTATACACTATCCAATCTTTCATATTGAAAATTATAATAATGATATAAATCATATAGACTCTCATAACGTAAACCATTGGAGTCAATTTTTATTAAATCAAGAAAACATAATCATAGTGAAAGAAAATTTTTAAATCAAAATGATGTCCTATATTATATGATAATAAAAAGGATTTCATTATTTATGTTATCAAATGACCGTTGAAATGTCAGGTTTCCATTTCCCTCTAAGAATTCAAGAGAAAATCTGACTATTAGAGATCAATATGACCATCGGGATGAATACCTATAATTACCATTCTATTTTAAGCGGACTCATATATATACCTAAAATTATTTTAGTCACTATGTGAGAGATCTACTAAATTTTATACATATGAAATCTCAAAATTTATCACGTTTTGAACTGCTTGTATTATAAACATGTAACTCTAAAGAGCTTGTTTTGATCTTTGCAACACTGATTGATTGTGAATACGATCGAGGTATTATGGGGATAACAATAAAGAAATATGCTGATCTTGGGTGGATCGATGGATTATAGGTATAATATGATAGAACTGCACTGATCATTTATGGATCAAGGGATTCTAAGTCTTGGAAGCTAGAGGTGTCGATCACCTTCTTGATCAAGTGCTATTTGTGATATGCAAATAGCCCAATGCTAATAATTTTATTGATGGATTACCCTATCATGGGTAAGAAAGAATTTCTTGAAAGTATAAATCACAGGACATTATCCTAGGATATTAGATGACCTTATCTTTTGGATAAAAGAATTGTATTAATTTACATTCATTTCATTTCTGCTGCTATTATAATAGAAGGAGAATATTTTTTATATTCATTTTTCTATTCTGTCTTATGTTTGTTGTAATTACTCAATGACAATTCTGTATTACATTGTGATTAAATTTTTTATATTTATGATTAAATCAATTAATCTGATTATGATTATATATTATCTATGGTTGAATCAATTATTTGGTGACATGGGACCTATAAAAATATCAGAATGAACTGCATTATGATAAATTTATAATTAGTCCCAAAAACCAGTTCGCTTTTCTTTATTAGAGGATTTTTAAATTCCATTAGTTTAAATTCTTTTAATCTAATTTATTTTAAGGATAAAAATGAAAGTTTTTAAATATACAATTCACCCCCTCTTGTAGTTATCCATATGCATATATATTACAATCCAATAATTGGTATAAGAACCAAGTCTTTGTATTATTGATACTTACATTTGGTTTCAGATGAGGATTTCACTTCTGTTAGTTATTATATTTTACTTCTTTTATTTTACATGTTAGTTATAAATTTTTATTAAAATAAATACAACACTAATGTATTCTTTTGAGACTATTTTTATATTTTTTTAAAGATAGAATGATTAAATGTTGGTTCAATTGGTAATATCAATCTAAACAGACCACCAATTTTTCATTGAGCCAATTTTTAATATTGGAGAGATAGAATGATGAAATTTGTTATAAACACTAGAGTTGATCATTTGGTCATTTTACCTGGATATTACAATATTTCTGAGAAGGAAGTGACTACTTTTATAAATCAGGATTAGCAATAGTATAAATTGAATTACAAGGTAAGAAATACATTTTTATGTTCTATGAAAATAAATATATAGTAAAATTTGAAATTATGAAGCTGAAAATAGTATTTAGAAGAACTTATAAATTTATTATTTTGGAACTTCAAAATTTATTGAAATAATAAGAGTTAATTTTTGAAATGAATATCAAGATTTAGAATTTCCATATGGAGAACCCATTACAAAAGTAGAACAAAGATTTATTATAATAGTCAATAGTTTACAATCCATCAGAGAGAATGTTTTGGAAGATGAAATACTTATTTAAAATATTATTGATATTATGACCAATGAGTGGGAATCTAAAAGAACAACCATTTTTAATTCAAGGAAGATCACAAATCTTACCCTTGATGCTTTTTTGGAACTCTATTACAAGATGATGGAATATTGAAAAGAGATGATCAGAAAGTTAAAAGGATGAATGGTGGAGTTTCTTTCAATATTACAATAATTTATACCAAATACCCATCACCATAAAATGTTATAAAATATTTTAGATAGAAAAATATTTCCATTCAATCGGATTCAAGTGATTCCAATCATTCTGAAAATGAGTTATCTAATCTTTCTCGAAGGATGAACAAGATGGTTGGAAAGAAATATTTTCAACATCGTTATAAGAAATTTAACAAGTAAAGAAATGATAAAAAATATTATAAAGTTACTCATTATAAGTGAATGAGTGTAGGACATATCATACATAATTGTACTATGTGAAAAAGGAATGATTGAAATGAAATATAGTTTGAAATAAATCAGGAAAAAGTATTACATGAAAAAAGGGAAGAAAGTATTGAAATCCAATGACTCATGGAGTGATATTGGAGGAGGTTCATCTAATTATTTTTAGACAATGAAAATTATGGACAACAGAAAAATGTTCTATATTCTAGAATACCTTTTGAAAGTCAATGTCTTATGGAAAAGATACACATACCTAATTCTTTAACAAAAATGTCTTCAAATTAAAATTATCCTAATGAAAAATGATATATTTATTCTAATGAAGAATATTCCTTATCTAAATATAATTCTTTACCATTATATTATTAAGTATCTATATTTTCTAAATTTATTTAAAATAAATATTGTAATGTTAATAAGGAACTTCAAGAATAAAATTCTAGAATAAATGTTTTAACAATAGAAATATCATATCTTACAAAATATCTTGATAAAAAATATTTTTATTTTGATACTATTTCTAAAGACAATTAAAAATATAATTCTAAAAAGGATAATATTTCTAATGATTATGAAAAATCTATTTATGTGAAAAATATTTTAGAAATAAAACTCACTTCTGAAAAAAAAACTTATAACGATAAATATTTATTTATCAAACTAAATTCAGAAATTTATTCTTCAGTGAAACATTTATTAAAGTTTTCCTATATAAAATAAAATTTTGATAAAATGTTTCAACCTCTTTATCCTCATGTTAAAAGTTATGGAATGGGTTACTCACATTCATAACCTGTTTTTAATTATAATTAATTTATTCCAAAAGTAACACCCTTTTGTACTAAATGTCAAAGTATATGTCACTAGAATAAAAATATTTATTTAAATAAAATTCAATCCCTAGGGTTACATAAAGAAATTTTTTCAAAACAAATTTGGATTCCCAAAATTTTATTCACTAACATTTTCGGACCCAGGAATATTTGGGTTCTGAAAATGTAATTGTTTTATTTTCACGAAAACAATGGATGTACCTATAACAATAATATATGGTACATGGTTAGTTTTTTTCCTAGAATATGACTGTTAATAATTAATTCTTTGAAAATGTTACCAAAATGAAAGGACGGTGAGTTAATTTCGGAGATAATTCTCAATGAAATATTGTTTGTATAATTAACATTGTTATTCTTAGAATATCCCTAATTTAAAATGTTTTATTTGTTAAGTGTCTTAAGAACAACCTTATAAGAATAATCCAATTATGTGATAAAGGTTACCTTGGGAATTTTTGGAATGATAAATGTGTAGTACAAAATTCCAAGGATGAATTTATTATTTCTACCCATAGGGTTGAGAATATATACACACATAACATATAAGACCTTACGAGGTAAGACTTATAATGTATTAGGGAAATATAAGATCAATCTAGGTTATGGAATAGAAGGTTAGGACACTATGACCTTATGAACATTTGTAAATTGAATATGAGAAGACATGTTAAGGATTTAACAAAACATATATTTTATTCTTCCAAAGTCTTTGACTCTTTTCAATATGAAATAAAAATAAGTCAAGATTTAAATCTATTAGTGAAGTCTCAACAACTGAAGCTTTACAATTTGTGCACTTGGACTTTTTCAGTCCTATAAAAAGTCAAATATTGGAGGCAAGTACTATGTATTTGTTTTAGTTTATGATTACACAAGATATTCATTGGTATATTTTATATAAAAGAAATCCGAATACTTTTTTATTTTAAAACTTTTTTCATAAATGATTAAAATGTGAAAAATCTTCTATTGATACCTATTTGTAGTGATCTTGGTGGAGAATTTTTAAATTCTGATTTTGAAACTCTTTGTAGTATGAAATTAATAACTCATAACATTTCATATCCTAAAACTCCACAGAAAAATGGTGTTGTTGAAACAAGAAATCATATTATTTAAGAAATAAAAAGAACCATGTTAAGTGAATACTTTATTGATAATTTTTTTGGGATAAATCTATAAGTACTGATTTATATACTATAAATAGAGTTTAAATTTGACCATTTCTTAATAATAGACCTTATTAGTTATGGATAGGATGAAAACCAAAAGTTTCATACTTTAATGTATTTGGATCAAAAGTATTCATTTTTAATATAAAAGATAATTTACATAAATTCACACCTAAATCCAATGATGGAATATTATTAGGATATTACAAAAATTTTAAGGCATATAGAATTTTCAATAAAAACTCTTGTACTTTTGAGGAAACATCACATGAAAATTTTTATGAAACTAGCCCTTTAAAAACAATCCAAACCTACATCTTCTTATGTGTTTTCCAAAACTAATTATCAGACTTTGATTAAAGATTCTAATAATAAGGAGAATACTTAATAATTTTTTTATGTATTCACTCAACAATACTTTCTACCTTATATTAATGAATATGTTTTACAAAACCCAAGTATGTTATTTCTTATGATTCATTCTAGTGATATCATGATCGGTGATGTAAATCAACCTATAAGGTCTAGAAGTTCTTTGAGAAATGAATTAGAAAATATAGAATATCTTTAACAATATAAACCTAAGTATACTGATGAAGATTTAGGTGATGATGATTGGATTAATGTTATACAATTTGAACTAAATGAATTCAAAAGGATCAAAGTCTAGAACTTGGTTGAAATACTGAAAGAAATCTCTATAATTGGAGTAAAATGGGTTTTCATAAAGAAATGTGATAAAAATTGATTCATTTTTAGAAACAATGAAAGACTAGTTTCTAAAGGTTATAATCCACGAGAGGGAAAAGATTATGAAGAAAACTATGATCTGATATCTAGACTCAAATCTATTCGCTTTGAATTAGCCTTTCCATAATTTTTTCATTTCAAAAATTTTCAAATGGATGTGAAGTGTGTTTTATTAATGTATATGTTCTAGAGGAAGTTTTTGTTGAAAATCTCTTGGTTTTGAAGATACAAAACATCATGAATAATTTTTTAAACATAACAAATATTTATATGGACTTAAAAAAATCCCAAGAGCCTGGTGTGATATACTAATATAATTTTTGTTATAAAAAAATTTGTTAAGGGAACTTCATATCCAACTCCTTTCATAAAGAAATAAAAAATGTTTTTATTTCTTAAATTTACGTTGATGATTATATTTGGATATACTCAGAAATATTTAATATATTCATTTGCGAACCTTATGAAATATGAGTTTGAAATGTGTATGATGGATGAGTTAACATTTTTTCTTGGTTTTCAAATTTCTCAAAAACCATAAGGTACTTATATATATCAACAAAAATATATTAATGATCTTCTTAAAAAGTATTTATATAACAATATTAAAACTATTATTACTCCAATCGGTACCTCAAATACATATGACCTTGATAAAGGTGGAAAACCAATCAATCAAACATCTTGTAGAGGTATGATAGGATGTTTACTATACTTAGTAGCTACTCATACAGATTTATTTTTTTCAGTAGGCTTAAGTGAAAGATATTAAAAAATACTATATAATTCCATTTAAATACTTTAAAAATAAATTTTCATTTTCTAAAGGGAACTGTGAATTTAGAATTTTTGTATACTTCTAGAAATGATTTTGAATTAAATTTTTTTTGATGCTGACCTTGGTGGTTGTGGAATGGATAGAAAAATTACCTTCAGAAATTTCCATTTATTAGGTTATTAATTAGTTTATTGGTATTCTAAGAAACAACACTCAGTAGTACTTTCCACTATTGAAGTCGAATATGTGGTAGTTTGAAGTTGTCTTTCTCAGGTACTATGGATGAAACACTCACTCACTGATTATGACACAAGTTTTACTAAAACTCAAATATAATGTGATAACACTAGTTCCATTTATTTAAGTAAAATCCCTGCACATCACTCTCATGAAAAAAAATTATATATTAGGCATCACCTTCTTAAAGATCACATATATGAAGGATATATCATTTTACTATTTCTTTGAACACAAGAACATCTTGTGAATGTTTTTAAAACCCATTATCTTTTTATAGATTCAAATATATTAAAAAGAAGCTAGGAATGTTAATTTTAAAGTAATAATTTATATCTACTTCTTATTAAAACCATTTTATTATATTAAGTTACTTATTTTAAAATGGGGAGTACATATGTTTTTTTTTGTCTTATAAAATTTTTCATACTCATTAAATTTTTCTTACTCATAAAATGTGTTGTACTTATAAATTTTTTCATACTAAATATTTTTTTCCTCATTAAATTTTTTGTTCTCATAATTTTTTTAATAATTTTAATATTTTTCATATTTATAATGTTTTTCATAATCAATATTTTCCATACTCAATATTTTTCATACTCAATATATTTTATCATACTCAAATTTTTTTTAAGAAGAACAATCTATTGAAACTAATAAATCTATCGTGAAACTCTATAATGTACAATTTATTTCATTACACTTTCTCAAATAAATTCAATTTTTTTAAATTTATTTTTTTATTCCTTATTAGATTCATCTAGAATGCGATGATTTTTTTTTTAAAAAGAAACCTCAAGAGTTCATTTATTCTTAACTATCAGATCACTTTGATTAAATCTTATCCATAGAATCTCAATGGTCATCTTCCTTCACCAATATAAATGGACCCTTATCCTATCCCATATCATTTTTTTCTCATATTTGTGTCGAAGATCTGTTTCTATTCAATAAGCCAAGTCTGGAAGTTTTTGTGTTCATAGGAATTTATCATACTCATATCTGCATAAAAATATCTTCTCCTAAGTTAATTCCTCTGAAATATTTATCAACCAAGTCTATCTTTAGGGAAAGGTTAGTCAGTAAATAATTTTATTAGAAATATGATTCTTCGTTGAAATTAATTATCATGTTTCAATTATTTGAATCAGTTACTTTAGAAAACACCAAGTTCGATCAAGAACTCATTCATGTGGAGGAAGTATAATAGTTTTATAATACTATTTTTTAGGTGATTTAAAAGTTATATTTTTCTATGTATGAAAATAATTATAGCCTGTATATATAAATTTTCTCATATTCTTGGAATACCCAATGAAGTAGATTCACGTAATCCTTCTCATAAGCTGTCAAAAGAAAATGGAATTTTAATAAGAAAAGTCCTAAGGAATATCTTTTTGAGATTCATAAGGAAAAAATAAAAAAACCAATAATCTTTATTCAGAAAATCTTATCATTTTCCTTTGGATGTAGGGGTTTTTATCCCTTGAAAAGGTTATAGGGAAACATTAAATGTATTAGATATTATAATTACTAATTTTTTGGTTATCATGAGGAAACTGAATTTGATGGGTTATATATTTCTAACCATCAAAAAATTAAAATCTGGTTTATTCAAATTGAAGTTGATTAGGATTCCCAAAATCATAAAAAAATTATTTCTAAAAGTTTGATGTTTTTTAATGTTACAATCAAATCAGTGAAAAATAAAATGAATATTATATTTGTTAATGATGATACAGTTAAAAGGTTGAATTTTCATTTTGATTCTGAATAATTTAAATTTATGAAATTTTCTAAAGTATAACCCTCAAAATAAGTTATTGGAGGTAGTAAGAATGTTTCAAAAGAATCAGTGTCAATTGTCTTTGAAAAACAAATGAAATCCAAGTCCGATTCTTCTTTAAATACAAATAAATAATGAAAATAAATAGATGATATTTCTTCGGAATGGAGAAGTAATGCTGTGACAAAATAAGTAGACTCAAAGTTTTCTCTTAACCATGTCGAATATCTAGTTGAAAATATTTTTATGAAAGAAAATTTTGTAGAAGAAGAGAAGAAAATTAAGTTAAAAAAGATAAATTCTGTTGTTTCTTATATTGAAATGTTTTTAAAGGGTATTGAAAATTATAATGCAAGAATATTCATCAGGAAACCCTTTAAAAAATAATTAGTTACTCCCTCTATCTAAGACAAGGGAAAATAAAAACAAATTATTAGTGATGATTCAGATGCACCAAAGGATTCTAAAAAAAATCTCAAAAGGAAAAAAAGATAGTGAAATGAGACATATAAATAAGTATTTTGGTGAAGAGGAATATAGAAATGAAGAGGAAGAAAGATAGGGAAGAGAGAATGAGGAAAAAGTAAGAATATGAAAAGGGGGAAGATGAAAATGAAAAGGAATCTAGTTAGAAACAAAAATCTCATTCCAATTGTTTACCATTGATATCCTCAGAAGAAACATCCTGAAAATATCCATCTCTAGGAGCTGAGCCTGCAAATAAAGATTATAAATAAACCCAAGATGATAAAGTCATCCAAATTTTAGATATAGAGTAAGAGGCCAACACTGATTAAAATCCTAACCATGATTTAGAATATAATGGTACGGGAAATAATTGTAGATAACTTCCTATTTTTTTTGAGGAAACTGACTCTAACAACATAGTATCATTAACATATGTTCATTAGATTTTTTAGGCCCTAAATATAATTGAAAAATTAATTCCAGAATTCCCAAGAATAAAAGGAAACAATTATTTGGTAATTGAAAACTAGAACAAAAGATCAAATTCAATTTTAAGTCTGAAAAAAACTATTCATATTTCAATATGATTTCAAAGTGTTTGAAGAAAATACCCCAGAAAATAAAAAGGACATTAACAAAGTGGTAAAGTGGTCTCACAATACTGATGAGAATATCAAGGAACATGAAGAATTCATTGATGATATAAGCAGGCTTGAAAATGATCTCACAACATCCTTAAATAAGTTAGCAAGTGAAACATCTAGAAAATTTTGGTTCTTACAAAATTTCTGCATCTCAAAAGATACTAAGTTAGGGGAAATCTGGGAATTAAATGGGAAGTTTAATAACATATCATTTGAAATTAAATGATTGAATTATTAAAAGAATGAAATTTTTTATTTGAAGAAACAAATTTTCTTATTGAATGAAAATATTGAAATCAAAGAAAATTCAAGTAAAGACAATGAGGAAAAGATTCAACTTCAAGAAGAAAGATTTAAGCTTCCAGAATAGAAAATAAAATCCTATGAAGATAAACTTCAAAATCTAGAATATAATTTTCAATATCATGAAGAGTTGAATTTTAGTTAGGATCAGTTAGTTTTAAACAAAGAGGAGAAGCTCTAGAAATAGAAAGAAATTCCAAAAAAGTTGAACAATGATTGAAAGGTGTGGGAGAAAATAAAGACAATTGTCTTAAGCCTTATATAGAAGGAAAAGAAATAATTATTTGAACTATTGTTTTAGTTTCTTGAAAACATCATGACTATTTTTTCATCTATATACTGGGTAAATGAATTTTTTCCAAGTCATTTGGATGAATTTTCATTCATTTATTCTAGATGATCAAATTATTTATTAATTTATACATATTATTTCTCTAAACCCTTTTTAGGTATTATAAGACATTCCCTATTACTTTTTTCAATAACAAAGGGGGAAAATGATATATATAGGGGGTAATAATATGTACTTGGATATAATTATTTACTCAAGGAGAGAAAATTTTATAAAAGAAAGATAATATGATCTTTTGGGAATTTTTTATCCTAAGAGGAGTTAGTCATATTCAATATCATATTCAAAAAAATTAAAAAACTCATGGGGAGATAAATATAAGTGTTTAATTATGAATAAGAAAGTTATTTAAAAAAATATTGGACTTATGTTTTACCATGTCATTTTATATTTTATGTCTTGTGGTTTGTGCATTCCAAAAAGGGGGAGATTATTGAGTCAAAAGTCCCTTTTTTACTTTTCTATTATTTTTGTTTCAGAAATCACAAACTCTTTCTTAAATAAATAATTAATAACTCTTTTATATCAACAGTATTTTAAGAAATTTTTTATCATACAGACATTAAGAATTTTTTTTAAGAAAATAAATTGATATTTTATCATTACGATTTTCATAATACATACGATAAAAATCATACTGATGGGAATTATAGTAATGAATCATTCCATGATTATCATAATGAGACCAGATATGACTTATATCATATACATTGAATACTATCCATATCTTACTCATTGGATACAATTTCTATTGTACACGCTATCCAGTCATTCATACTAACAATTTTCATAATGATTTAAATTATACCGACTCTCATAATATAAACCATCGAGCTCGTTTTTTTATCATACCCAGAAAACTGAATCCTAATGAAATAAAATAATTTAAATCAAAATAATGTTGTGGATTATATGACAATAAAAAAATTCATTCTTTTAGTTATCAAATGACCATTGAAGTGTCATGTGTCTAGGTCCCTGTGAGAATTGAGAAGAAAATCTGACTATTAGAGATCAAGATGACAGTTGGGATGAATTCCTATAAATACCATGTCATTTGGAAGAGCTTCATATATATATAAAAAAGAATTTGAGACACTGTGTGAGATCACTCCGAAATTTTATATGTGTGAAAACTCTAAAGTTAACTAGTTTTGAACTTCTTGTTCCATATACTTGTAACTCGCAAGGGCTTGTTTTGATTTGTGAGACATTGATTGTTTGTGAATGCAATTGAGAGATTTTGGGGATAGTAAGAAAGAATTTTACAAATATTTTGTGGGTCAAGGGATTATAGTGATATCAATAAAGAATTGTTCTGGTCATTTTTTGATCGAGGGTTTTAGAGGCTATGAAGACAGAGGTTTCAATCCTCTTCATAAATGAGGGTTGTTGGGGATCAGTAGAGAGACCAAATATAATAATCGTATCAAGGGATTACCCTGGTGTGGGTAAGATAGAATTTCCTAAAATTATAAATTAAGGAAATTTATCTTAGGTTATTGGATACCCTTCTCTTTGGGATAAAATAATTTTATTCACTTACTTCTATTTAATTTCTGCTGTTATTGTAATAGAAAGTGAATCTTTTTCATATTTATTTTTCTATTATATATTGTGTTTATCATAATTACTCTAATTATGATACTTTTTTATTCCATTGTGATTACCATTTTTATGATTATGATTAAACCAATTACTTTGATTATGGTTCTAGATGATCTAAGTTAGAATCAATTATTTGGTGACCTATGAAATATAAAAATATTATAATCAACCAAATTATGATATCTTTATTACCAGACCAAGGGCATTCTATTTTTCTTTTAAATGGGGATTTCTGAGTTCCATTAGTTTAGATTATTTTAAAATAATTAATTTTAAGGATAAAAAATAATGTTTTTAAATATACAATTCACCCCCGCTTTTAGTTATCCATATGCATATACATTTCGATCCAACAATGTGAACTATCTATTTTTCATACATCTACAATTTCTATAGGAATATAAGTTCTCTTAGAATGACATCTATTTTTATTTTTTCATGACCATTATTATGTTATATCACTCCCTTTTTAGGTTTTTCAAGTTATCATATTCTATAAAATTAGAATATACTAGTAAATGGTGGTGCTCGAGTAGAAAGTATTCATTTTAGTGAGGTTCACTATCTTGGGTTAGTTTGAATCTATAATGTTCAAATGTCATAAATATTTTATTAAAGAGTAATTTTACTATCAAAATATATTATTTTTTTAAAGAATTATAATTTTATTTATAATATTTTTTTACATTCCTTTCATTTTCAATATTTTATTATGTTTATGAAAAATATTTTAATTTTCAGCAATTTTATTTGATTCTTAGGCTATGTTTTAATTTTAAAATTGATTATTTTTATAGTTTATATTTTAAAATATTATAAAGTTACCTACTTTAAATTTAATAATTTTTCATTTCTTTCAATTAGTCTACATTGAAAGCTTATAAAATATAAACTATAACTAAAAAATATCTAAAAATTGAAAAAGTGGATAAATATGTAAAAATGGTTGATAGTAAAAATAATTTTTTAATTTCAATAAATATAAAACATTTAAAAAAATTTACACGAAAAAGTACGATCACTCTCTATGGTGAGGTCCCATCGCACAATATGGTGTGTCAAGGGGATGCCCATATCAGGATCGCTGACCTCGGCACTATGTGAATTATGATGACCTGGAGAGGGAAGATCCTTGAGTGTTGAAACCTCAACTTTCAGATGATCTGCCTATGTATAAATGGGAGGAGGTTTGAAATGGGTGTCATGTTGTGCACCTAATCCTTCTCCCACTAGTGTAGTATAAGGACCTACCATCATAATAGGAGGAACTATATAGGATATAAATGATCTAGAATGAAAGCTAGAGGCATGGGAAATAACCCTGATAGATGCTCAGATAATATAAACCTAGAGAAAATTTGGATATCCTACTAATACATATGGATCTCGTGCCTCCTGATGCACATACATAATTAGTTGTGGTTGGATAGCTAGAAGAATGACCTCTACCTATGGAATAGGTGAGGCCTCACGTGTATCAAGACATATTATACGTCATCGTCATTGTGGTTCCTCAGCATCAGCAGCTGCTTAAGGGGTTCCTGAGTAGGAACCTTCACTCCTTGGGTAGGAACCTCAACTCCCTTAGTAGTAAACTCCACTCCCTGGGGTGGATTATTGAAGATACTTTCATGAACCGCATGATAAGTTGGAATCGGCCCCTGTGTTGCAACATATATTTCTATCAAGCTTGTAAAATACCCCTCTTCTAGACTGAACTTGTGGATAATTTGATGTACTCTAGTATACTATAAATATTTTCAAAATGAATTATAAAATATTAAAATATAAAATAATTGAAATTTAGCGACATAACATATCTTGAAAATGTGTATCGTGTCGATTAAGATACAGTATAGACTTCATTATATACCAAGGCTCATACTCAACCTGTTGGGAGAAACAGAATCACATTGTATGTACACCCTTGAAATGAAGTGATTCTTTTCTTCCCCAAATCATGAAATATTGGGCATGTTGTCGGAAACATTTGACATCCTACACCCTATCAGGTTCATGGAATAAATCTCATGTTACTGTCTCGGTGGAAATGGAATGCACTTAACACAACCAAACTGGCACATGACTCTATCAGGTTGGTTCCACTGAATAATATGAAACTGAATGAGTGGCACTATAGACATAGCATAAATAAGTCAAACAATTCAGTATGTAGATAACTGGTCTAATAAATCATGCTATAAAATCAATGAAATATGAAGTTAAATGTGATTTTTGTCAAAAACTTTCATACTAAAATCCAAAAAATACGATATTATTAAAAAATATATTCAATGAATGATTTTATATACTTACCTCATTGGGTAGGAGAATTTATAACATGATATGGTATGCACCCAAATGGTGTTTTTGAGTACTGATTAATTGTTGTTCCTAAATCCACCTATAAAATACAATATTGAAAGTGATAAATAATAGGAAATTAAATTCAATATCTCATACTAACTGTAGAAACCAATAGTAATGAGTGATCATGTAACATACTAGGTAAATAATGAAATAATACATTTTAATTTTTATTAATATTTTTGAATTAAATATTAATTTTACTTTAAATTGGTTGCTATATTCGATGGCATACCCAATACACAATAACAGGTATCTTTGAAATCTTACGTTACACACTAACAATATAATATTATTATTTTAAGTGGTAGTTAACATCTATTCATTGTATTGGAAGGAATGAATATAACTAACTAAAATATGATAATATATGTTTTTTAAATTGTTTTACATTTATCCAATAAAAGTTAAGGTCTTAAAATGTAAATGAATCTAATTTTAAGGATAATTTACTTTAAAAGGTCGATTTATTGCCTTTTTATGGTGAACCCTATTTAAATATAGTTTTGGTCACTTTTATATGTTCTATTTGACACAATAAAATTATTCTTTAGAATCGGGACTTCAAAATTTACTTTGGGTAATATTTTAGTATTTTGTTTGGTAAAATTCATTTTTTGATGAATAATGAAAAATAAAGTATTTTAATTCAAAAATTAATTTTAATATAATTTATTTATATAGTTAGATTATCTTTTTAATTGTTTTAAAAGTATAATTCGATTATATTTTACCCTTTAATCAAATGTTGGTCATTAGAATCAATTTCACTTTGAAATTGGACATAATCAAATGTCAATCTTTTGATAATTATTATTTCTTAAAAACACACTTTTGTTTTGACAAGGGGAATTGATTAATGAAACTTCTATGTATTGAATTTGGTAAAATAGACATCATTTTTAATTCAGAATATCAAGTATAGCTTAGTCTGAATTTTTGGTATTTTTCTGAAAAACTTCAATTTTTGATGAATAGTGAAAACCCTTAGTAGTATTTAAAAAGCCGAACTTTTCATTTAAATGAAATTTTACCACTTCTGTGAAATGAATTTTGATAATATGACATAAATTATTGTTATTAGTAAGTATAATGTGGTTCAATAAGATGAAAATAATTTTTGCTGAATAGTAACTTTTGACTTTTATTTACCACGATTAAAGATAAATAGGATAATTTAAGGTAAAAAGAATATTATAATAATATAAAATTACCTTAACACTTGTCCTATCCTTATTGGATGAGTAATGGATGACAATGGTCATCCTTGGGTTAATTTTTGGATTTCATGGAGTCACTTAAGAGTGATAATGACACTTTATTTTAATTAACTTAAAGTAGAGGCAAAAATGATATAAACAAATATCTTTTAGTAAATAAATTTTTAAATGGGGTTATATAAGTTATATTTTCTACAATAAATATTCTTGGTAAATATAAAATGGTTTCCTACATCATGGTATTTTTTTTTATAATTTTTAGACAACAAATAGATAAAATTATTTATGACACAATAATGATGCAGTGTTTACCTCATTAATAAATGATTTAAATAAATAAAATTATAATTATTAAAAAATATTCAAAACCTGTCCAATTATTATTGAATTATTTTATTTTGACCATTAGTCATTGTATCTTAAAATTTAATTATTTTTGGACCTTTGGAAACAGAAGATAAGTTTAAAATAAAATAACGGTTTCAAACATTCCTAAAGAGCCCCTCCTCCCCCTTATAAAAGGACACCACTTCTAACTAATTATTCACACCTTTTAAGCCTTTTGGATTGTCCAACCATGGCCCAATTAATCTCCTTACATACCTATCCTCCTCCTAAATGCCTTTCCTTAGGCATATGTCACTTCAAGAAGTCCTTTCGGTTCAAACCAAAGGGAGTTACCCGAATTAAAGGTAACCGTTTCCCTTAATTTTTTTTATATTACTTCTCCAACCCCTAAAATATTTTTATTCCTTTATTTTATAACAAAAACTGTATCATAAATATACTATTATGTTTTTATGAGAAGGATTATAACTACACTTACACACACCTCCGTCTAATGGGTAAAGAACATACTGTTTCTGTGGATGGAAAACTAACGCCTCACGAAATGATGAATGTTTAATAATATCTTACCCCCTCTCATGGTGGCCATTATGATAGAACTTTATTTATATATGAAATATATTATGTTTATGTTTTATTTATTCTTCTGTATTTTTCATTTATAGCATACCTTTATGGTTTCCATAATGGGTAAATGTGATAATTTCATTTTAGGAAGTGCGGACTACCGCCCCCTCAAAGTTATATGACTCGTTAATTAATTATGTGGGACATATAAAGGATGGAGTTAATGATATTATATATGATATTATACTTAAATTATAATATACCTATGTATCATCATGTTTTAATTCCATTAAATTAATAAATAAAATGAAAGCAGTGTTCATGTGTACGTACAACTTACCGTCTCCATGAACGGCGCATTTCATTTCTTATTTCCAAATGTTATATACTATTATAAATACATAAATATACTGGATATATATGATATCTACATCATTAATATAATTATGTATATAATGAACTTTTGAACACATGAACAACTTGTAATTATAAGAAGTTCATTTTTAACTCAAGTACCAAATATCGAAAAAATGACCATTATTAACTTAAATGATTACATACTATTTATAACATGGTAATAAGTGATATAAAAGGAATAATAAACTTGAAAATGTTTCTTAAGCAAGTATAAATTAACTTTAGTTTATTATTTGGGAAATTAAAGAACGAACGGGTCAAGTCGGACTTGAGGTAAGGGAACTTCTTAACCCAATTTCCATTCTTTGGGTTAACCTTATACTTCTTGAATATTTCATGCTATGATTATGTGAGAAATGATTTTTGATATAATATATTGTATTTATATATTAATTTTGTGTACTTATAGTTAATACACATAATCAATCTATTTTATTTAAAAAACAGTCTTTGTAAGGGACTTCTTCCCAATTTCCTTTCATTGAGGAATATTTTGTTTTAATACACGACTTTGTTTTATACTATGTATAAAAAACATTGACTTTTCATTTCTTTCAAATGGAATCTTTTTCTGTGAAACGATATACTAAACGAAAAAATGGAATGTTTCTTTTTAACGTATGTGGTGACAATGACCTTTCTTCCACCGTGAGTATTATTTGATCTTTGGATTCCTTAAAAAGACGTATTTTTTTAAAAGGAAAATAAATACCATATACTCTCTTATATATTTTGGTATTGAAAATGGCTTTGATAATTGATTTGTTATGTCAATATATTTAAGTGATATATTGTGATTGAAATGTGGAAATGTTTTCTTTCCTTTATATTTGTTGTATGTGCTGTGATTTTATAATGGTACTTGGACATTTGATGGGTGGTTACATGATAAACCAAATGACGGGTGGTGCCATAATAAACTAGGATGGGTGGTTATGTTATAACCTCCAATGCATTAGGTATGGATGTAGGCCGTATGGAAATTCCATTTAGTGATATGTGTGGAAGTCGACCATATGGTTCTTCCATTTAAGTATGTTTATGTCCCAAGTTACCTTTATATGTTATGTGTTGTTTCTAAGAGTTTTATGGAAATATTTTAGTTACAAAATGTTAAGAAATTATCATTTATTTAGTGAAGAGTATTTACTACTTCATAAAGGTGAAAAGTATTACTTATTATAAAGTATTTATGGTTTACTTGTTGTTTTGAAAAACAAACAGTTTTCCTTTTTTGTGTATCCTTTACTAAGATTTTTATGCTCATCCCATGTTTTTGAAATTTTTTTCACAGGACATAGTGTGGAATATGGTCAAGGACGGGATCAAGGAAAAGTTATGTTGTCTAAAACATGGATCTAGACATGATTTGTTTTCAAGAGTTTTTATTTTGTGAAAAAAATGGGAACTGAGTAGAAGTGTCTACTTTGTATTCTTTTGAGATGTAATGTAATAGTTATGGCCTAACTCTATAAAACTCTAAACCTGAAAAGATTCTCAATGTGAATTATTCATTTAATTCAATATTATGCAATTTTTAAGGTCAGGTCCTTATAGTTGCTATCATAGGTCTGTTTAGACAACTTTAGGAGTTAGAATTTTGTTAAATTTATGTATCTAAATTAATTTATGGTAATATTGAAATGATATATCATTTACAGATTACCATGTTGATCCACCTAAGATATTTCTTTGTTCTAAATGATTTTTCATAAAAGAAATAGGGAAGATCTACTGGGAAAGCATACAGAGGGAAATGACCATCAAAATCAGCATCCTATGATGGTCAGAATCTGAATTGAACAGTTTCTTGCAATGATGGATAAGTTGACTCAGGTGAAAAATGGTGGTTGTGTTTATTGATGATATTTTAGTATATTAAAAAAGTAAAAAAGGACCATGAAACTCATTTAAGGTTTGAAACTATTGGGGAAATTCAGAAAGTGTGAGTTTTGGTTATAAAAAATTTCATTCCTTGGTCACATTGTTTAAAAAAATGGCATAAATTTTGATCTTGTTAAAACAAAAGTTGTGGAAGAATGGTAAATACCCACAAATATAACCAATATCCGTAGTTTACTTGGTTTGGTAGGTTATTACAATATGTTTGTTGAGAAGTTTTCATGGCTATCTAGTCCAATAACTAATTTAACACAAAAAGGTGTTATGTTTATCGGGACAAAAGAATGTGATGATTGTTTTCAGGAATTGAAAAGAAGATTGGTGAACACTCCATTTTTGGAACTACCTTCTAGAAATAGTAAGTTTGTTATCTATAGTAATTCTTCATTGAAAGGACTTGGTTGTGTCCTAATGCAGAATGATTAGGTAATTGATTATGCTTCACGTCAGTTGAAACCTCATGAGTTAAATTACCCTACACATGATTTTCAATTAGTTGCTGTTGTTTTTGCCTAAAAAATTTATAGGAATCATTTTTATTGATTAAAGTGTGAAATATATACTGATCACAAAATTTTGAGGTATATATTCACTTAGAAGGAATTGAACATGAGATAGAGGAGATGGTTGGAATTAATTAAGGATTATGATTCCACGATCCATTACCATCCAGGAAAGGAAAATAAAGTGGCTGATGCTTTAAATCAAAAATGTAATGCTATGTTAACCATGATACGTTTAAAATGAGATCCTTTGGTTTTTGATTTGATGAACTTTGGAATAGAAGTTGTTGGTGCTTGAAATTCTTCTGTTTTGTTTCAGGTTTCAGCGAAATCATCTCTATCAAAAAAAATTAAGCAAGCATAGAAAGAAGACAATGAGTTATAGAAAAAAGGAAGAGTTGGTTTAGAAGGGTAATTTTCATGATTTTAACATTGATAATGATTGTGTTTTGAGGTTTGGGAAAAGATTATGCGTGCCTTGTGATTCACAGTTAAATAAAGACTTGTTATAAAAAGCTTATAGTTCTTCATTTTCAGTTCATCCTGGAAGTACTAATATGTACAGAGATCTTTGAAAGTATTACTGGTGAGATAGAATGAAAAGAGATATTGCTGATATTACTATTAAGTGTTTGACTTGTCAGCTGGTGAAAGTAGAGCGGTAGTTACTGAAAGGGATGCTTCATTCTTTACCGGTGCTAGAGTGGAAATGGGCAAATAAATCTATGGACATCGTTGTGGGATTACTGACGACATCTTGAGGTAACAATGAAATCTGGTTTATTGTTGATCAGCTAACTAAATCTGCTCATTTCCTTCCTATTCGAGATAATTTTTCTCTATATCAACTTTCTCAGTTGTATGTTAAAGAGATAGTCTGGTTGCATTGAGTTACCCTCTCCATTTTATCTGATCATGATCCCAGATATTCTCTTAACTTTTGGAAAGGCCTTCAGAATTCGTTGGGTACTGAATTAAATTTTAGTATATATTTTTATCCTTAATCATATGGGTAGTCATAATGAACAATTCATACCTTGGAGGATATTCTATGTGGTTGTTAACTGGATTACCAGGGAATTTGGGACAAACATCTTTCTTTGTTTTAATTTTCATATAATAACAGTTTTTATTCCAGTATACAGATGGATCCATTTGAGGAATTAAATGGGAAGCGGTGTTGAACTTAAGATTTTTGGGATGAAATAGGTGAAAGGAAGCTAATGGGACCAGAATTGGTAGAAGAGATGGCAAAAAAAGTTTAGTTTATTAAGAATCACCTGAGAATAGCTCAAAGCAGGTAGAAAACTTATGCAGATAACCGGAGGAAGGATCTTTCTTTCAAGGTTGGTGATCATGTCTTTCTCATAGTTTCTCCATGGAAAATTGTGATGCATTTTATCAAGAAGGGAAAGTTGAGTTCGAGGTTCATTGGACCCTATGAAATCCGGGAGAAAGTTGGATCAGTTTCCTATAGAGTGGGATTACCTCCTAGTTTATCCCAGGTACACAATGTTTTCATGTTTCAATGTTGAGAAAGTATATGCCAGATCCATCTCATATTTTGAACCCAGAGGTAGTTCAGATGGAAGAGAATCTCTCTTATGAGGAATAACCAGTCCAAATTCTTGACCATAGAGAGGAAGTGTTGTAGAATAAGGTAATTCACTAGGTAAAGGTTTTTTTTGAAAAACCATATGGTGGAAGAGGCAATGTGGGAATATGAAAATGATATGTGGGATAAATACCCACATTTATTTGATAAGTGAATAAAATTGCAAGGATGTAATTACCAATAGGAGGGAAGGATGTAACATCCCAAGTAAATAAAAAAATAATACATTTTCATTTTAATTAATATTTGTGAATTAAAAACTATGTTTACTTTAAAGGGGTTTCTATGTTCGATGACGTACCCAATACACAACAACGAGTTTCTTTGAAATCTTACGTTGCGCTCTAACAATATAATAATATTATTTTAAGTGGTAGTTAACACCTAGCTTTTGTATTGGCAGGAATGAATAGAACAAACTAAAATATGATAAAATATGTTTTTAAATGTTTTTACATTATTCCAATAAAATTTAGAGGCTTAAAATGTAAATGAATCTATTTTTAAGCATAATTTACTTTAAAAGGTTCACTTACCACTTCTTGATAGAGAAACTTATTTAAATCTAGTTTTTCTCACTTTTATATGTTCTATTTGACAAAATAGAATTCTTCTTTAGAATTGGGACACCAAAATTCACTTTCTGTAAAATTTTAGAATTTTTCTGGTAAAATTCATTTTTTGATGAATAGTAAAAAATTGCTGTATTTTATTTCAAAACTTCCTTTTAATATAATTTATTTATATGGTTAGATTATCTTTATATTAGGTTTCAAAGTGTAATTAGATTATATTTTTACCATTTAATCAGGTGTTGGTCATTGGAATAAATTTCACTTTGAAATTTGACATAATCAATTGTCAATCTTTTGATAGTTATTATTTCTTAAAAACACTCTTTTTGTTTGGAAAACGAGAATTAATTTTAAATTAATTAATGCAACTTCTATGTATTTAATTTGAAAAAATAGACATTTTTTTTATTTCAGAATATCAAATGTATCTTAGGCTGAATTCATGGTATTTTTTTGAAAAAATTCAATTTTTGATGAATAGTGAAAACACTGAGTAGTATTTAAAAATCCGAATTTTTCATTAAAATGAAAATTTACCACTTCTGTGAATTTAATTTCTAAAATCCGACATAAATGGTTCTTATTAATAAGTAAAATGTGGTTCAATAAGATGAAAATATTTTTGGGGGAATAGTAAATTTTGACTTTTATTTACCGTAATGAAAGGTAAATAGGGTAATTTAGGGTAAAAAGAACATTATAATAATATAAAATTACCTTAACACTTGTTCTAACCTTATTGTATAAGTAATTTTCGACCATGGGCATCCTTGTATCTATTTTGGGACCCCATGGAGGCACTTAAGAGCGATAATGACACTTTATTTTAATTAACTTAAAGTAAAAGGCAAAAATGACATAAAAAATATCTTTTAGTAAATAAATTTTTAAATGAGGTAATATAAGTTATCCTTTCTACTATAAATATTATTTGGAAATATAAAACTATTTCCTACATCATGGTATTATTTTTTATAATTTTTAGACTTAAAATAAATAATATTATTTATGACACAATAATGATGCAGTGTTTACCTCATTAATAAATTATTTAAATAAATAAGATTATAATGATTAAAAAAATATACAAAACCTTTCCAATTATTATTGTAAGTATTTTATTTCTACCACGAGTCATCTTATCTTCTATTTTAATGATTTTTGGTGCTTTTTAAACTAAATATAAGTTTTAATAAAATAATGGTTTCAAACTTTCGTAAAGAGCCCCTCCTCCCCCTTATAAAAGGACACCACTTCTAACCAATTCCTCACACCTCTAAAGCTATTTGGATCATCTATATTCTTCCCAATTATGCTCCATACATCCCTCTACTCCTCCTAGAATCATTACCTTAGGAAGAAGGCACTTCAAGAAGTCCTTTTGCTTCAAACCAAAGGGAGTTACCCGAATAAAAGGTAACAATTTCTCTTAAATTATTTTCTTTTATTTTACTTCTCCAACCCCTAAACTCTTTTTATTACTTTATTTTATAAAAAAACCAGTATCCTAAATATACTAGGATTTTTATATTATAAGGATTCAAACTACACTTACACACAACACCATCTAATGGGTAAAGAACATACTGTTTCTGTGGATGGTGAACTAACGCCTCACGAAACGATGATTGTTCAATTATCTCCTATCGAATCTCATGGTGGACATTATGATGGAACTGTATTTATATATTATATATATTATATTTATTTTTTCTTTATACTTATTTATTTTTCATTTATTTCATACCTTTATGGTTTCCATAATGGGTAAACATGATAATTTTATTTTTGGAAGTGCGGACAACCGCCCCCTCAAAGTGATGTGACTCGTTAATGCCTTATGTCAGACATATAAAGGATGGATTTAATAATATTATATATAATATTATACTGGAATTATAATATACCTATGTATCATTATATTTTAATTCCATTAAAATAAGAAATATAAATGAAAGTAGAATTCATGCGTACATACGGCTTACCGTCTCCATGAATGGTGCATTTAATTTCTTATCTACAAATGTTATGAACAATTATAAGTACATACATATACTAGATATATATGATATATATGATATCTAAATCATTAATATAATTCTCGATATAATGAAATTTTTACCACATGAACAACTTGTAATTATAAGAAGTTCATTTTTGACTGAAGTACCAAATATCGACAAAACGACCGTTATTAACTTAAATGATTACATAATATTTATAACATGGTAATAAGTGATATAAAAGGAATAATAAATTTGAAAAATGGTTTTAATAAATTATAAATTAACTTTAGTTTATTATTCAGTAAATTAAAGAACGAATGGGTCAAGTTGGACATGAGGTAAGGGAACATCTTAACACAATTTCCATTCTTTGGGTTAATCTTATACTTATTTTTGAAAATAAGGGAGGATAATATTAATGATGAATATCAATAGGAGTATATAAGTAGAGCCAATAAGGGAAGTTTTCCAGCCATAGATGGTTGACATCGAAGGGGCCTGAGGCCGCCAGTTGATGAGCCGCATTATTTCCATCCATTTTGGTAAAGGAGAAGGTGCAACAAGAGAATCTTTGCTGTAGTGGGAGGATTCTCCTAACGATGAAGACAAAGGCCTGAAGTCCAGTGTCATTGTGGTTAATGGAATTGATAACAGAAAGGCAGTCTGACTCGATGTTGATATCAGCCCATCCAAATTCCACAGCAAGAATAATCCCTGCAAGAATGGCATAGGCCTCAGCAACTGCAGGTTCCCATAAGGCATGATGTGATTTATATTTTGCTGCAATGATCTTCCCAAGATGATTTCGAGCCAGGAGGCCGAGAGCAACAGGCCCATCCTTGGGGAGAGAAGCGTACAAGTTGAGCTTAAGACTCCATTCCTTTGGGGGGTCCAATGAGGGGGACATGAGGGGGTAAAGCCTGGAAAAAGGTGTCTATTGCGGTCCTTCCAGCCCTCAATCCATGAAGTGGACCATTCAATCCAGAACTTGGGGGGCTGATGGACATGGGGGAAAACCAAATCATTGTGCCGAACCCAAATGATCTAGGCTAGGATGCAATAAGCGCTTGCATTAGCTGATGAAAGAGAGGAACACCAGTGCATCAGAAGATCAGGGTGGTCAGAGGCAATGTTTGGTGAAGCATCTGAAGCTGAGCCCCATTTTTTCCAAATTTCCTTGGCTCCCGGGCAGTGCATGATGGTGTGCCAAGGAGTTTCAGGAATATTTGGGATGAAAGGGAATGTATCATAGCTGGCCATATGTCGATAAACAAGGAGGATCATGGTAGGTAGGGTTCCCGTGCACACCTGCCACCAATATTGGTGTATTTTTTGGGGGAACATTGATCTTCCAAAGAGCTTTCCATGGTCCCTCATCGCGGTCGTGAGAGTGAATTCCAAGAGCAAGTCTGTACCCAGATTTCACCGTGTACTCACCTGAAGAATCATTGGTCCAAAAACGATGGTCGGGGCCTACATTAGGGACCCAGGGGATGATCAAAATAGTTCTTTGGTCTCTTTCATTAAACCATTCCTAGAACTTTTCCACACACCATCCCGGGCCCTGGTCTGAAAAGAGGCAGTTGACAGCGGCGTCTTCAGGACCTGGTTGGGTGGGGGATGTGACCCACATACCATCCTGATCAAAAAGTCATGGATCGGTCCATATGTTGACAGAAGAGCCATTTCCAATCCTCCATCCCAGTCCTTTTTCTAGGAGAGTTCAGGCCCCCCAAATACATCTTCAGAGGAAGCTAGGGCGGGGGCCAAGAGAGGAACCACGAAAGTCTATGTGGGGATAGTACATGGAACAGATTATCTGTGAACATAAAGATGATGTACGGTTAAGAAGGAACCATCCTTGCTTGTCCAACAGAGCTTCATTGAACATAAGTAGATTCTGGAATCCCATCCTCCCTCCAACTTGGGTTTGCAGAGCTTCTCCTAGGCCAACCAGTGGGGTTGATTACTTCCATCATTTTACCCCACTAGAAGATGGAAATATGTGAATGGATCCGGTTAACGATGGCCGCCGGGAGCTTAAACATCGACATAAAGTAGCTGGGGATAGACTGAATGAAAGCTTTAATGAGGGTTACCTTTCCAGCTTTGGAGATTCTTTTTGGGGTCCAGCCTTGAATTTTTTTCTCAATCCTATCCACCAGAGCTGCAATGATTTCTTTTTTGGACCGTCCAATCACCGTAGGGAGTCCGAGATACTTCTGGTGTTTATCGACCAAATGGATGCCTGCATATGCACAATGTTCAACTCTCTTGGTAGGATGAACCCCTGTGCTAAAGGAGATTTCTGATTTTTCTGTGATTAACAAACTGTCCAGACACCCACACATATTGCTGGATTGCTTGGCTGATCACCCGAGATTCATTAACAGTGGCTCTGGAGAAAAGGAGGTAGTCATCCGCGAAGAAGAGATGTGACACTTATGGGATCTCACGACAGACCTTTGCACCATGAATAGACTTAGAGGATGCAACCCTGGAAATGAGGTTAGAGAAAACATCAGCCACCAAAATGAAGAGAAAAGGGGAGAGAGGATCTCCCTGGGATAGGCCACGAGTTGGGGTGAATCTTCTGTTTAGCTCCCCATTGACCTTGATTCTGAAAGAGACGGTCGAGATGCAGTGCATGACAATTTCTTTCCATTTAGTGCAGAAGCCAAATCTCAACATCACAGTTCTAAGGAACTGCCTTTCCACTTTATCATAGGCTTTGGTCATATCCAGTTTCCAGGCCATGATTCCTCTTTTCGCAATAGAGAACGTTTTCATAGAGTGGAACACTTCATGGGCCACAATTTCATTATCATTAATCAACCTCTTGGCCACGAAGGCACTCTGGCTTTTGGTAATAATATCAGGAAGCCAAGGACATAGCCGATTAACAAGGATTTTTGATAAGATCTTATAAGAGACATTGAAGAGACTAATCGGTCTAAAATCAGGGATCGCCTATGGTTTTTTGATTTTGGGGATGAGGATGAGGACCGTTTTGTTGATAGAGGAAATTCTTGTATTCCCTGCCCAGATGTTTTTTGTCATTTTGCAGATGTCGGGACCGATAATGTGCCAGTATTGTTTAAAAAATAGGTCATGAAAACCATCCAGTCCCGGGGCCTTAGTGGGGTGCATATGCTTTAAAGCCTAGTGTATCTCATCATTCGTCACATCTTTTGTGAGCTTTCGATTGATCTCATCGGTGATCACGAGTCTGATGCATTCTTCCACTTCAACAGACATGAAAGGAGTCACTGTGGAGAAGAGGTTCTGGAAATACCCTACCAAAGCTTCTTGAATGTCGCAAGTGTCAGAAAATTTTCTTCCATCAGGTTGTGAAAGGATTTTGATAGAGTTTTTTTGGCGCCTAGATGATACATTCAGGTGGAAATATCTTGTATTAGCATCACCCTCTTTAATATGGATGTCACATGCCCATATATCCCAAAATCTTTCCTTCACACGAAGGGCCCTGTCCATCTCTCTTTGAGTGGCACCAATCCCGGAGATGTTTCCATTGTATGGGGGTTTCCTGAGCAAGTTGTGGAACTTCTTTTCAAGGGAATCACAATGCCTATCCAGTTGGTGGAATTTCTTGTTGCTCCAATATCTCATACCGGAAGCAACCTGTTGGAGATTGAGGCCAACATCTTCCTGGGAACTCTTCCAACTTGATCGGACCACCTCTTGAATATTTAATGCTATGATTATGTGAAAAATGATTTTTGATATCATATATTTTATTTATACATTACTTATGTTTACTTATAGTGAATAAACATAATCGATATAGTTTATTTACAAAATGGTCTTTGTAAGGGACTTTGTCTCAATCTCCTTTCATTGAGGCAAATTTTGTTTTAATACACGACTTTATTTTATATACTGTATAAACACCTTTTACTTTTCATTTCATTCAAATGGAATATTTTTCTATGAATCATTTTACTGAACTACAAAAAAAGGGGAATGTTTCTTTTTAACGTACGCGGTGACAATGAACTTTCCACCGCTCTGAGTATTATTTGATCTTTGACTTCCTTAACAAGATGTAATGTTTTTAAAAGGAAAATAAAAACCATATACTCTCTTATGTATTTTGGTATTGAAAATGGTTTTGATAATGGATTTGTTATGTCAATATATTTAAGTGATATATTGTGATTTAAATGTAGAAATGTTTTCTTTCCTTTATATTTGTTTTATGTGTTATGATTTTAAAATGGAACTTAGACATTTGACAAGTGGTTACATGATAAACCAAATGACGGGTGGTGTCGTAATAAACCAGGATGGGAGGTTACGTTATAACCTCCAATGAATTGGGTATGGAAGTCGGCCGTATGGTTATAATATTTAGTGATATGTGTGGAAGTTGACCGTATTGTTATTCCATTTAAGTATGTTTATGTCCCAAGTTAAATTTATATGTTATGTGTTCCTTATAAGGGTTTTATGGTAATATTTTGGTTACAAAATGGTAATCAATGATATTTTATTCAGTGAAGAGTATTTACTATTTCATAAAGGTGAAAAGTATTACTTATGATAAAAAGTATTCATGGTTTACTTGTTGTTTTGAAAAAATAACATTTTTCCCATTTTTGTATCCTTTAATAAGCTTTTTATGCTCATCCCATGTTTTTTAAATATTTTTCATAGGACATAAAGTGGAATAGGGTCAAGGATGGGATCAAGGAAAATTCATGCTATCTAAAACATGAATCTAGACATGATTTTTTTTTCAAGAGTTTTTATTTTGTTAAAAAAATGGAAACTGAGTAGAAGTGTCTACTTTGTATTCTTTTGATATGTAATGTAATAGTTATGGCGTTACTCTCTAAAAATCTAAACCTGAAAAGATCCTCAAAGTGAATTATTCATTTAATTCAAGATTATGAAATGTTTAAGGTTGGGTCATTATAGATCATATCAGTATCTATGTGGAGCCTCATACAACACATATATATAAAGTTTCAGACCAAAAACAACAGGGGATTGGTAGTGGATACGCTTTCATTACCACATTTGAAGAAGGATGACACATCCCTCGGGATCTATGTGATCTGAGAAATGTGTCTTGCATAATGCTCTATAAGTGTAATCCAAGTATGCATATCCCAATTTGTATGTCTCATCCTGATAAAAATCCTCAAGTATCCCTAAATACATCATTTTCACATGCACACCTAGGTGATTAGTGCACATTTTCCATTAAAAAATCTGCAAGATATAGGCACGAGCATGATTCATAACAGTCTACTCGTCATCATCATCGGGTAAATATGAAAATTGCATCTCAAGACACCTCATAGATGTCGAGCCATCATCTATAGAAGCATAATATTACAAAATTTTGATGCCTAAAAATCTATGTACAATCTCAGTCTAGTCTGCA
Organism: Viscum album; assembly: GCA_963277665.1. Taxonomy (NCBI): domain Eukaryota; kingdom Viridiplantae; phylum Streptophyta; class Magnoliopsida; order Santalales; family Viscaceae; genus Viscum; species Viscum album. The sequence continues at coordinate 677,694,493 of OY728139.1, read as the reverse complement.
CTTGTGGGTTCAATAACTACATCCCCCTAGATAGAAAAACTATACAGTACTACCACTTCCTTGAGGGTGATGGTTATCTCTCCATCAGGAAGGTGGAGTGTGTGTTTCACTGGTCTCCATATATCATGTAGGGTAGTAGAAAGGTGATGATCAATGAATGTGAAATTAGATACCATAATGTCATAGAATCCAAATGTCATAGATATGGTATAATGGCTACTGGAGTTATCATGTGATGATGATAGTGTTCTCGATGCACCTTGATTCATCAAACTGGACAACCATCTATCACAACATGAGAAATAGGCCTATCCTTCTCAATGGGTTGAATGGTATCATCCATCAATATGTAAAAAATGAAATAATTCTTATGTGTAAAATTTAAATATAAGGTTATGATCATCAGAATGTAATGACTGGTATAATGTAAGACATGGCATTTTTATTCCCATTGGTTTATGAAGTTTTTGTTACCAAAAGAAAATGGAATGTATTCATGTTTATCAAATCATATTTATAAAGTGTTTTAAGATATGTTTTAATCTAGAAAAGGTTTTTTTGTAAGATATATTTATATATTTATATATATAATCATTTTTTCTGTGTTATCTAAAATTTTATTAGAAAATGGTGTGCTATGTAATTTATATATGATTTATACCATGATGGAATGTTTCATGATTATTTTCTCACATAATTTCTTTATGGTTCAACCAAATATAGTTTGATTATGCTTTAATTTCACCCCACATGTACTTTCCATATTTCATTTATTGTGATTATGAAAGGATTATTGTTATTTGATAGTAAAAGTATTCAAAATTTTCAGATATTTATAAAAAATGAAAGAACTTATATTAACACCAAATAATTAAAAATACGAGAAGATCACATTGGATAAAATACATCATTATGGCTAAGAGTGTGAAATAAATCCAACAATGTTAGGGAATCATTTATGGTTATGAATTTCTTGATGGCATATGCTGCATCTCAAACTATTACCTTGTTCTGGAGGTAATTCCATCTCATTTTGTATCATGCTAAACATAATTCTCCCTCATTGATGAAACCAGTGGATCTGAAGTATCAATGTCAAATGGTATTTAAGAATTTGGAAGTATGTAAACTCCCTAATAGGCATCCATGGTATATCATAATTCTTAGAAATGGTGTACATCCAATACACTGGATGAACATATTACTTCCATGACATGTTCACAGAGGCACATGCTACGATGGTGTGTACATATAGAAATCGTAATACCCAAAATTTTCCATATTAGCATTGCCTCACTTCCATTAATACTACTATGGTTTCACTTCTGCTACATGGTAAGAGGTCTGAAGACTCTTGAACTTCAAATCAAGAGTTTTCTTAGCAGAAAAGGCACACTCGATAACCAAAATCGTCTTTAATGTTCTTTTTAATCTATCATTGAAAGTATCTTCTTTACCCCATCCACTGAGGAATACCATTTGTTTCTCATTTTTATCTATGAATGAAGTACTTCACATAATGATAAAATTTCTCCTGAACTACATTAGTTATATGTAACTTTTGAATCCTTGAAGTCACCATTGATGCATTGCACAATGATTATGGTCATGTGTCTATACCTATTTCCCTCATCATATGACAATGTCCACTTTTTCTTTTGGAATCTGCATCATATAATATTACACTTTGTGATTAACCTTGTGGATTTGTTTGAAATGTTGTTCAAAACATCATTGATTTGGCTCATATTCTTCATAGAAGTTATCACAGTTCACATAAATTGATTTAATCTTTACATTGAAATATTAAAAAATAATAAATACATTACATATCAAGACTCATGATTGCCTTATTCATAGGTTTATTATGGAATTATTTTCACATGTTTCTAGAAATGTGCCTGATGTAGTACCAATGATGTGAATTTCAAGGTCTATATGTATCTAGATCTACATTGATTTCCTCATCAATTTCCTATCGCTAATCAGATATCAAACAGACACACGGAATGTGGGTGAAATATTTGTTGATACATACCAAAAACTAACTCCATGATTCATTTTTGTATTTCCCAAAATGGAAAATTCAAGCAAAAGAGGTGAACATTTTCCATTTTTGGTTTCTACAATAAAAATACACCCTTATATTTTTTCATATAGAAACGTTCCATCAATCTATATAAAATGTTCTCTAAAAATTGTGAAAATATAGGGGAGGAATTAATAGAACATCCAATGAAATTGAACATGATTTGGATAATGTCACTTATCTTGAGACACATGTTTGTTCGTATGAAGATGAAATAAATATTTGTCATTGTTTTTCGGTATGGATATAAATTGTGGGAACACTCGATACAATTAATCCCAATCACCATAGACATTCACAATTTCCTTCTGTTTTACCATCCATTCCTTATTAAAGGAAATATTATAACCAATTTTTTTTATTCCCTCTTTCATAATAGATATAGGAACATATTGGCAAGTCCTAATAATTTCGATGATAATAGATGACACAAATTTAGCATCCAATTAAGATCTTGTTTCAGGTTTGGCTAAACATAAGTATGAGATAACTGAATCTTATAAATTCTCAAACCTCCAAATGAAATTTTGAGAATCACCCTCAGGCAGAATCTGAAATCCTCCCCATATTTATAACACTGTATGATGTTTTTTATGGATAGATTACAGAACTAAATTACTAAATTTCCTCTCAGTATGAAATCTTTTTATTATGTTTTTAAATGTATCTTTACATGGAAAATCTATTCCAATATATAATGTTTTATCCGGATCACTAAAACTATCCAATACAACTACATGAAACTTAGTTGTAGGAGTGACAACATTATATTGGAATTTAGGAAAACATTCCATTACTTATGACCAATATACGAAGAGTGGTGGATGATTTATTGTGGGTAGAGGATGCTGTAAAACTAATGAATTGCTAGAAAATTCCTCCACAACTTTTGATGCACCCTACTCATGAGCACTGTTATCTTTTTATGTTCCATCATTAACAAAATCCTTATCAGAAGATGGATTTACATGTATATCTAGGAGACCATTTGGGTTATCCTCTTCCATATCATAGGGAGGTGCCTCAATTTCTTACAAAATATCATCTCCAAACATTCTTATAAGTCTACATCTTCATATAATTGAGTTTTTTTATTGTAAAGTAGAAACTTCAACATATAACTCAATCATGGAACTATATGAAATGTCGTAAAATGAATTTATTACTTATACAAACTGCTCATCATCAATCAATGGGTAAGATGGATTCCATAGGGTATCCAACATATGAAAATATCAGTAGATAATTGAATTGATCTCTTGATCAGGTCCCAAATTTATGCATCCATGAATTCATTCTTGAAGTTCACTTATTGTTATACAATCAGATGTCCTAACTTTTGCTGTTAATTGTGTACTATATGAATCTATTTTCATGGTTTAAATAAACTCCCCATAGTAGTATACACAAGAAAACACGACTCTCTACCTTAAAAATGTTTTTTGATAAAGAATCTGATAGTCTAAATAATATTGATAATGAGGGTTGACCATATAATCTATATGATATTGAAATTTAAAAACATATTTTTATATCTTAAATTATAATACTGATGTTTTGTTATATAAAATATTATTAGAAAATAAGTCACAAAATGTTTTAGAATATAAGGAAAAAGGAATAGAAAATCTCAAATTTGTTTATATATCCATGATATAATGAAAATTTTGTTTATATTAAGTGAAATATAAAAGAGCAAACCAATTAAATAATACATGAATTATTTACAATATAAAAGAAATACCTTGGAATTTTTCAACAAAAAAATTTGGATGATATGAGAAAGACTTCAAAGGTGAATTAAAATCTAGCTTATTTTCATATGGTATCTTAATAAAATCTTCCAAATTTATGTACTTAGATTTTTAATTTTCAAAAGATTTTGACCTTTTAATGAAATAATCACCATATGGGGGTCCTATCATTATAAGTCCAAAAGATTTAATTTTTTCTAAAATTAAGTACATCCCTTTATAAGATTTTATTAAGTTGTCACTTGAAAATAAATTAGATTTTACTTCACTTCCTAAGTCAGGATCATCTCATCTAAACTCTGTTCTGTTGATAAATTTCAATGTATTTCTTCCATGTTATAATGATATCATGCGTTATTTATTGGGTTTTTTCTTAAACATTTCACATTATATGATCATAATTGTAATTTTATCATAGATAAATAAACTAATTTAATGTTTTCTCTTATTTTTAACTCAGTTTTCAAAACATTCTATTAATACTATTAACTATGATGGTTAACCATATAATGATTATGATATTGAAATTTTATAACATCTTCTTATATCCTAAAATAAGATAATATTATTTGATAGTATTATTTTTAATCCACCTAAAGATATTTTAGTTGTTTAAAAGAATGAAATAATCATCTAAAGCATATCCCCCAAGTGTTCCAAACTAGGTGTGCAGTAAGGATCATTTTCATGCACCAGTTCTAGATTGAGTTTAACTCAATGTAGAGTTTTTGGGTTTTAACCCTAGGTACATCTATGTCAGATCCACTTCCACTTGTAGTATCTAGATAGGTATTTTATTACATAGATAACCAAAAAATATTTATTCTACCAAAATTTTAGAGCATTTTCTTATATCCTAAAAGATAACACTAATTTTTTATAGTACATTTTTTATCTTTCCAAAAGGTTTGTTTTCTGGTTTATAAAGATAATTTGATTCATCTATCCATTAAAATTAACAAAACAAGCGTGCAATAAGGTTTAAATCATATAAACCATGGGAGTAATGAATCATGTGTGAATTTAAGCATTTTTTCATCCAGTTTGTGATTTTCATCCAATTTTTATTATATTTTAATCTAAAGTTAATCATTGGTTAATTATTAGTTAACTGTTGGTTAATTATTTTTTAATCATTGGTTAATCATTAGTTAGTAATTATTTAGTCATTATTTTACCATTAGTTAACCATTATTTAATAATTAGTTAACAATTAGTTACTCATTAGTTAATCATTACTTAGTAATTAGTTAATCATTATTTAATCATTATTTAATAATTCCTTAATCATTCATTAATAATTACTTAATCATTATTTAATCATTATTTAATCATTATTTAATCATTATTTAATTGTTATTTAATCATTAATTTATCATTGGTTAAGAATTATTTAATGATTATTTATTCATTACTTAATCATTAGGTAATCATTATTCAATCACTCTTTAAGCATTCATTATTAATTATTTAATAAATACTTAATCATCATTTAATTAATATTTAATCCTTAATTAATAATTATTTAATCATTATTTAATCACTATTTATTCACTCTTAAATCATTCCCTAATTATTATTTAATCAATAATTAACCATTACTTAATAAATATTTAATAATTAGTTAATAATTAATTAATCCTCAGTTAATCATTAATTAATCATTAGCTAATCATTAATTAGTCATTAGTTAATCATTATTTATTCATTATTTAATCATCCATTAATTACAAGTTAATAATTATTTAATCATTTATTAATCATTGTATAGTCATTTCTTAATCACTTGTTAATCATTAATTAATAATTATTTAATCATTCCTTAATCATTAGTTAGTCATTCGTTAGTCATTCCGTAATCATTCCTTAATCATTCGTAAATCATTTCTAAATCATTCATTAATCATCTTTTAATCATTACATTATCATTACTTCATCGTTATTTAATTAGTAGTCATTCATTCATTAATAATTCCTCAATGAATCTTTAATCATTAGTTAATCATTAGTTAATCCTAAGTAAATCATTACTTATTCAATATTTAATCAATACTTAATCATCATTTAATCATTTTTTAATTATCCCTTAATAAATATGTAATCATTATTTAATCATAATTTAATCATAATTTAATCACTACTTAATCAATAGTTAGTCATTACTAAATTATTAGTATATCATTAGTTAAAAATTCTATAACAATTATTTAATCATTCATTAATAATTAGTTAATCTATAATCAATCATGAATAATAATAATAATAATTAAGTATAAAATACATAAAACTAACTAAACTACTTAATAAATAACATATTTAGAACTAACTCATAAAAAATTGATTAAATAAATAAATAAATTTAAATTAAATAAGAAAAAATACCTCTAAAGGATTCTTCCAAAACAATCGAGTCTTCTTTTAGGCCACTAGATCCACCATGCACAAAGAAGGATTCTTTTAGAGAAAGAGGGTGTGTAATCTAGGGAGAGGAAAAAAATTTGAGGTGAGAAGTGGGAGGAGGTTCCCTATTATAGGAACTTAAGGGAAATGAGACATGGGGTTCCACCTTTCTCCATTACTTAAGGTGAAAGGCGGCCAATCCCTAACCACTTTTTGATTTATTATAGGTGAAAGGTGGCCGACCCCCACCCGTCTTTTCCAAGTCATCGATCTGCACCGATGACAGGAAAAGTAAACACACACCCTACCACATTTCAATAAATAGGGAAGGAAGCATGGGTCTTTCCACCTTTATGATATAATATTAAAAAAAATTACATAGATGTTTTTAAAAAATCCGAAAATGCAGGAAAAACTCTTCACAATTTACCCTATTTACATTTACCGTGATAATTAATTTTTAATGTTAGTAATTAATTTTAAATAAAATAATTAACATAGACCTTATTATCTAGTTTAAGTTTTTTAAACAATGTTATCAAATAAAATTCTGACAGGTATGAAAATTTATTTTAAAAAAACAATTAAATGTAAACAATAGTTTTTGTAAGAAATAAAATTAGAAAAATTTTAAATTTGTGTATATGATAAAATTGTCTTGTTTATTTATTTTAAACACATAAATTTATTTATTATTAATTTAATAAAATATATGAGGCTTTTAAGGAAAATAAAATCTAATCCTCACCTTGAAAATATTTTATTTAAAGATAATACCAAAAATAGTTTTTATATTAAAGTTACATTTTACTTTAGTAATAAAAATGTTTCAAATACATTTCTATATACAAAATAATATTTATAAATGAATAATTTTATTCATTAATATCATATTTTATAACATTAATATTTTTTAATTCTTCTATTTTATTCTTAATAGTGATAAAATAATGAAAATTATATTTTTTTCAAATCCTGCATTATTCCACTATAATTAAACCTTTGAGAAAAAGCTCAAAAATGTAGAATAATTAAATTTTTATATGAAGACTTTTAAAATTACATTTATTTTATATAATTAAAATTATCAAATTTTAAAATTTAATGTAAAATGAATAATATAAATAAAGTCTCTTTTATTGAAAAGTGACTCATATTAACTATTTATCTTCTAATGGTAACAATTTTTAATTGATTACCAAATTAGGTTGATTACTAATGTTATTATAATCTTTTTTGTCTTGTTAGAATTATTTTTTTAAAATAAAATTTATATAACTCATTTAAATTTTTAAAGGTAATCATATATTAACATCTTAGTGTGTTTCCATCATACATCCCAATTGATCTCCCACTAAACCCTCCACATATGCAAAATAAATACGAGTAAAATATAGTGTGGATCTACTAACATCCTAAATCCTTATAAAATACTATTATATAATCCTAATGAAGCAATTATAACTTTATCACGAAACATTGCACCTTTATCTTTCCAAGAAATACGAACAGTGATGTATTCTCAGGTACCAAAGTGTCGTTGTCACCCGATCAGACTATGAGTATAAATTATTAGAGAAACACCAATAGGATCGTTAACATAACCAGTGTATATTTTATACACATGTGATATGATTAGAATAATTAAACAATATAGAATCATAAAAAAATAATCATCGTCAATCCTCAGGTTCTAAAGTGACACACGAGATTGACTATACCTACGTCATCCAATGTTGAAGTGTCTTTGTGCATAATACCATCATCTGGATCCTAGGGTAATACACTCTCCCTACCATGAAATAAGTAACTGTTCATTTGGAAACTTGGGGCGGAATCTTCCTATTTTAGAACACTTACATGTCATCTAGAACTCAGGGGAAGACTCTCTCCATAGAGAAACAAGTCACCTCATCTAGAAACCCAGAGGCATGGCTACACCCTTCTAGGAAACAAATCATCTTAAAACTCATGGGAATTATTTAACCCCATCAAGAAATAAGTATCATCATTTGGAAACTCATTAAAGTTCCTACACCCTAATAGTAAACAAATAACATCCTTTGGGAACTTTGGGGTGTACCACACTGTACCAAGAAACAAGTATCATCATCATGAAATTTAGGGGAATTCTAGAACCCTTCTATGAAATATATCTCAAAACAAGGAAATTTTACCCCATAATTCGATCAAATTAAAACATTTTCACATGGGTTAGCGACATGACTAAACCTATTAGAAATATTCTTGGCTAGAGTATCATGGACACAACCTAGGATCATCTCTAAAGTCCTACCAGCACCTTAAAGCACATCTCATAATCTTACCAGCCTCACTGGATGAGCCTTCTCAAGGCCATCCTAGCCACATGATGATGTCATTCCAAGTCCATCAGTACTCCCATATTACCCACATAGGCATCTTCTTGGGTCTTTCTTACCCAGCCCAGTCCCTAGATCCATGATATACTCTACTATTAAACCTCATGATTTAAGGTGACACTTGAGATCGATGATACCTACACTCTACACTAACCCACCTCTAGGATTAATGTACCACTAAGGAACCCACCAAGGTCCCTTATGTCACATTAATACCCAGACAATCTACATTTTATCCTATTTTCTATTCTCATATTCCAAGACAAGACTGTCACTATGAAGTCATGACATCCCTCAATATCCTAATAAACATAATAATACCCCACTATCCTCATAGGTAATGTCATACTTGGAAGATATCATAATTACCATATCTCTTCCAAAAGAATCTAGGCCATACCTCTCACTCAATTTATCCATCATTCCTACTGAGGGTATACCAATCTAGTTACTCATACATCAATGGGAGAGAAACACTCTCCCCGATCTCTAATAATCTTTAATATAGATTATAAGGAAACTTAAGGTCTATATATGACCTATCCCTAATCCAACCATTCTTAGTTCTTCACTGAACCCTAATCAAGGGAACTAAAGGAATCTATATTAGTCCCTCTATGTTTAATCATTTCATTTATACACAAATAAGTTCTATGTATCTCATGGAATATAATTTATGATCAATCCCTCAACCATCGATGACTATGTCATCAAGATGATGCTCAATGGTATGTTGTGGTTCTTGATACAATATTCTATTCATGGAATTTCATTTTAATAAAAAAATTCTTGAAAAACAATTCACTCTATCACATTGGAGAGACTACATATCACATGATACATAAACAAAATTCATAAACCAGAAGGAAATATTCAGGGACAACCTACCACATATAAAGTTATTTTACTTAATAAAAGCCTGAACACTCTCTCTTTAGCTCATACAAGTCCAATAGATCATCACCCATCAACATTAGGCCTTATCACACATAATACAATAAATTTAAATTAATTATAAAAAAATTATAAATAATTGTACAATTTAAATTAAATAGAAAAAAGTACTACAATCTCACTAAGAAACATCTACATTCCAAAACCTTAAGTAATAGGGTACAGTCCACTACCCACACACCCCAAATCCTAAGACACACAAAATTCCAATTTATATGTTTGATATATGGTCCTATCTCATCCAAATTATGAAAAATACCTATAAAAATCTATCAGATGACATATCTTCATCAAAATGGCAAGAAATGATGTTCAATTATCCTATAGGATTTCCTTTATGCACATCGAGAAAAATCCCCATCATTCCCAAATGATTTCATCTTGTTCTGGAGAAATAATCTCCAAAACCCTACATTAAATTTTAATAAAATAATTGAATAATAAAGGGGAGGAATTAAAAATAGAAAAAAATAATACCACACCTTAAACCATCATCAAAACATATACAATGTCACTTTTATCAAGGGGGAATGAAGGAGAAGAGAGTGGGAGAGGAGTCAGTTATCTTGACCATGTGAAATTGATAAATGAGGGAGAACATGGGTTAATGGTTATAAGGGTAAATGGTATTCTTATAATTTTTAATAAAATCTTGACACCTGGGTGATTTACAAAACCATAAACCTATTATACGGATCATACCATCTTGATCCACATCCTTTCACACGGTTTGGTCATATGGTTTATCCAACCATGAAACAACTGGGAAACTTATCCTAGAATAATAATTTTAGGTTTTTCATGATTCCCTCACAACTAAGACCTAACTTTTAACTAACACTTAAGTTAAAACCAACCCACACTATTTACTCATATGATTTCTCCTTATCAGGCAGTAACATTGTGATAGGATAAAACCATTTCAAAAATTCAAAACAATAATACAAAGCTAATAACCTTCACCGAATCACCCAAAACACATATTGGTCCATGATCCATTTCCAAAATATCCCCCTTAGATGCCTTAACTCTCAACATCCCAATCAAAATATCAATTCTCAATAATACCTCTACTCCAAGACCAAAATTAAAGTTCCTTATAAATTTCAAAATATATAAATATGTGGGTTATTAAAAACTACACATAATCCAGAGAAAAGGTGCCTATATTATGAATCAAAGAAGTTGTTTCCAATATAAATGTAACATTTTAGATCAAAATGTAAATCACATAATCAAAACTCAGAGAAGATAGTTGGATTGTCATTATACTTTAGGTAAATGATTTGTGATCCATTTGTGATGTGTAAGAATTAAACACTTGTCAATCTTACACATAGTGTGGCTGATATGGCTGGAATATCATGTTTTCATTTAAAATTGATATTTTTGTTCCAAATATGTGTTTCATAATAAAAAAAGATAAAAAAAATCATAGTATTGTATTTATACATTGTGAAAATGTTCTCTAATTCATTTTTGAGGGGAAAGAATTATCCACCAATCATTTTGATAAATGGTGTGGCTGGTATAACTAAAAGTGTATATATTCATTTAAAAGTGATCTTTTAATTAAAAAGATTATCACATACTCAAAACTGAGAAAAAAATCATATTATCTTGATAATTTGTGGGAATGACTCATGATTTTCCATTCACATATATAAGTCAAAAGTATGTCAATCCAACCCATAGTGTGCCTAGTATGAATAAAAGTGTGTGTTTTCATTAAAATAAAAATTTTATTCCAAAACAAACAATACATACTAAAGACCAAGAAAACAAAATCTTATTGTATGGATAATTTTGGATAAATATTTTTAATTCATTTGTGAAATGTATGAGTTACCCATACATCAATCTGACGCATGGTGTGGCCAATATAGCTAAAAGTACATGTTTTCGTTTTAAAGTTAAATTTTAGTTCAAAACATGTTTCACATACTCAAAATTGAGAAAACAAACTCTCATTTTCTTGATACTTTTGAAAAAATATTGGTAATTTATTTGTGATGTGTAAGAATTAACCACACATCAATCCAACACACGATGTGGCCGATATGACTAGAAGTGCATGATTTCATTGAAAAGTTGAGTTTTATCTCACAATGTGTTTCACAAACTAAAGAATGATAAAATATTCTATAATTAACTTAATACTTTAGGAAACAAAACATGACTCATTTTTTATATGCAATATTCAATTGTACGTCAATTTGATACACAATGTACCTGATATGACTGAAACTATGTGTCTTAAGTGACATTTTTTCTAACAATGTGTGTTATCTACTCATAATTGAGAAACATAATTGTATTTAAATTATAAATTAAGATATTGATGATTGGTTCATTTTTTATGTGTAAATATTAATCACACAACAATCTTAAATATGATGTGTCTGAATTTACCAAAAGTGCATGTTTTCTATTTTGAATCAACATCTTAGTATAAAACACATGTAAACAACTCAAAACTAATAAAAAATTCTATGATTGTCATGATAACTTTGTAAAATTTATTTTCATTCATTCATTATGTGTATGAACTAACCTCAATTCAATTTGACGCATCGTATAAATGGTACGAATAATAATGCTTGTTTTTATTTAAAAAAACGTTTTTTTTTTCAAAACACACATCCTTTACTCAAAACTGAGAAAAAACATTCACATTTTCTTGATATTACAGAAAAATGATTCATTATTCTTTTTTTATGAACAATAATGAAAGATACATCAATCTGACACACAGTCTAGTCAATATGACTTAAAGTGCATGTTTTCAATATATAAGTGACATTTTAGATGACAACATATATCGCATACTCAATATAAATAAAGAATACTCATATTTTAATTATAATAGAAGAATATATATATAAATATATATATGATTCGTTTTTTATATGTAGGAATCAATAAAACACATAGTTTGGCCAATCAAACTCAATGTGCATGTTTTTGGTATCAATGTAACATTTTTTCTCCCAAAATACATCACATGGTCAGAAACAAAAAAAAACTTGAATTATCTTAATACATCAATAAAAAGATCTGTTATTAATTTTTGACATATATAAATTAACTGAACATCAATCTTACACATAGTGTGGCCAGATTGACTGACAGTGGATGTTTATAGTTTAAAATTCACATTTTAGTCTAAAATGCACATTAGATACTCAAAATCAACAAAAATGGATTTGGGTTATCCTGACACTTTAGGAAAATGATTTGTGGTTAATTTTTATGTGTATAAATTAACCTCAATTTAATCTGACACACAATGTGTCTAGTATGACTGATAGTTCATTTTTTTCATTTAAAAATGAGATTTTAGTTCAAAATGTGCATAAAATACTCAAAACTAAAAAGAAATATATTATCTTTTTTATTTTAGGTAAAATATTAAAAATTCATTTTTGATGTGGAGTAATTTACCACACATCAGTCTGACCTATGGTTTGACTGGTATAACTGAAAGTGAATGTTTTCAATTTAAAGTGATCTTTTCTCAAAACACACATCACATTCTCAAAACTGAGAAAACATGCTCATATTTCCATGATCATTTTGAAAAATAACTGATTTTTCATTTTTTAAGATAGGAAGTGACCACTTATCATTTAAATTTAAATTTATAAAATATTATATAAAATTTTAATTGTAATTTTTTAGGTGCTCTTACTAAAATAAACTTTGGGTTTATTATAAGCATAGAAAAATTTTATATGAGGTTGCATTCTTCATTGGAGAAGTACTTCTTTGGGATTTTTGTTTTTGTATTGGTTATAATTATTTTAATTTGTAATGGAATTTTACATCAATGTAATTTTATTTTACTGAAATTCTTTAAAGTAATATTTATATTGGAATGATAGTGAAATATAAATTTAAAATATTATTTATGTTTAATATAATATATGTATTATTATATAATTTTTAATGTTTTTAATAGCTATCTCAGAGTGTTTCAAATAATGCTACTAGATTTTTACCATATCTGGTAAGGGATTTTATTATTACTAATGTTAACACTAATAAATTTGACTTTTATCAATGATAAAGTTACCACCAATAAAAGGGAATTCATCTGTGCTGATTATAGTGATAATAAAGTCACCCTTTATTAGTGAATGAAGGCATTCTAATAAGTACATCCTTCATATATGATTTTTTTAACTCTCATAATGGATAAATTTGACATTAGTGGTTTTCAAACATTGATAAAATATTCATTTATCGACACCTTTTTTATTACTAATAAAAGTATGAGTCTTTTAAACAAGATCATAACATTAGTTCCCTTATAGAATTGATAAAATAAAATACTATATATAAAATATATTAAGGACACCAATACACCCATTCTAGAATTTATTTGGTTTTAATGAATTTTATTATCAATATATATATAGATGTTGAAGGATAAATCCTCCACTTTTTAGTATATCCTTATATTAATTCCCTCTAAACACTACTCTCCCTTATCTCTTATCATGTTTTATCTTTCCCACTCCTATATTATTAATATTATCCAATCTTTCCTTACCTATATGACTCTCTTACTCCTCATCTCCCCCCCATCTCACTACCCCTACCTCTCTAGACTTCGCCTCCTTGGTTTATTAGCTACATGGCTCTGCCTACTCTCCCTTACCCCTAATCCTTCCCACTTTCACTTCCCCACATTACACCTATGATGATTTTTCTATTCCAAAAAATAAATCATGGATTCCAAGTCCCCTTCCTCCAACATCATTCATTTTTTTAATCCTTTCTTTCGCTTCTCACAAATCCAATAATTTTCCTCATTCTTAATTTGAACTCATGGATTGGTTCATTAATTTTAATTATTTCAAGTATGATTTTATTTTAATTGTTTTCAAAATCAAAAAATAAAATAAAATAAGAGATAATATTTTAGAAAAACCAAATCAATTTTCCACTTTCAATCATCAATTTTTCTCTTACATTTTTCAAAAATTCAACTTATTCATGTTCATAACCTTAATATATATTATTCCCCGAACCACAAACAATGTTCTAACTCCTATTGTCATAATAAGGTATATATTTTATTATGTATTTTCTATTAGTTCATCAATATGATAAATTTATTTTTTCATTATGAAATCATATGGTCTAGTTACAAAAAACCAGGAAGAGTAGGGATGTATAAAGAGTGGTTTAGATGGATTTGGTGAATATATGGTATTCTAAAGATGCATAGATTGGATCAACTAATCTCCTCCATCAACTCAACTCAATTTTTCCAATCAATATATTTCAAATTTTCAATATCATTAGGTTGGGATCTATCTCTACCTAATTTATTTGTAATCTCGAATTCTTAATCCAACCCACCTCATCTCACGGTTTGGATTATATTATTCAGTTTTATAAACATTAATGATGAATTTTGATCTTGAAGTTCATCCAGTTATACATTGTTAGCAATTCCCACTTATATTTGAACGTAAGGGTTCTATTATTTTTGTTTGTGTTTTTTTACAAATTTTTTTATCTTTACTGAAATCTATAAAATTAAAACTCATTTTATTTGTCTTTAATATTACTGATATTAATTTTTTTATGTTTTTAATTTTTTATCATGATTTTAATAAGGTTTTAAATGGTAATGGTTTAAAATTATTCAATTGTTCAACAATAATTTATTAATTTTCTAATAAAATATTTATTTCATATATGGGAAAAAATTCAGTATTATACCCAAGAAATATATATGGCCACATTATGAGTCTTCAGATTAATTCATGACCATCATATATCTATAAAAAGTTCAATTAATTTATGATAATTATAAAAAATTATTTTTATTTCATTTAATTATACAATAAAAATAGTTATTTACTAAAAAATGTGTATAAGTTTTTCTTGAAATTTTCATCATCTTTTCAGAGTTTAATTTATTAAAGTTATTACACATAGAAACAACTATTGGTTTTTGTGAGCTAAAACCAAATTATATGAACTTTATGATAAATTTTATTTATTTTTTTTATTATTAATAAACTCCTTATCACATCATGATTTTTCTTCAACATAACATAGTATGTGATAATGTACTAAGATTAGTTATCACACTAAAAGATCGTAGTAGATCCCCCTATGATGAGAACCCAAAAGTTTCACAACTATATTCTTAAATATATTCTGTATATATAGATAGAAATCATTTTATGGACACAAATGATATAGTCTATTAGGGGTGGAGACTAATATGACTTTGAGAAAACTTCTCTTGGTGTGTGCCCTTGGTAAAATCCATTTTATGATATTAGGATAATGAGACCCGCCAGTAGGAAATACCCATTTATATGTTTAATTGGATATTCCTATCCGTGGATGTGTATATTTATCCATATAATTTAAGATTAATATTAATAATTTTTATATATCGCATAATTTGATGTATTGATGAAATCTATGAATACATAGGTTTACGGTGAGTTATGATACATTGGATGTGTCATAAGTAATATTTACATAATGAATAATGTGAGAAAGTATTTTACATTATTTTATTTTACATGAGTTGATATCTTAGTCCCTATGATGGAAATTATATATCCTAAATAAATACATGGACATGGTTTTCTATAGGCAAGTTAGATTTCTCAAAATTCAAAGAAAGATACTTCGAGAAAATAGGTTTATGGCGCCAACATGCAACCAGTTTGATTATAGATATCATGATAAAGGGATTATATTACATGATTAGAGTATTTAAGAGGTATTATTTAATTGTGTAATTAACTTCTTTCTATATGGGTTCCATGGCATATTGAAAGATTTTAACCTTGATCTTTAGGGTAATTCACATAATTCCCTTGAGAAATAGTTCTAGAGGTTCACACATTAAGTGTATTCAGAATCTAAGTTAAATAATATATTATAATTTATTATTTAACAAGTTGAATAAATATTATCACTTCACATTGTTTAATAATTACCCATATTTTCTTCATCACATATATTCCATCACCGGTTATTCAAGAGAAATATTATGTTAGTGGAATATTTAATAAAAATTTATATTCTATTTAGTGAATATAATATTTATTTATTTATTGGAAAATAATGTAGTGATGTTTATTTATTAAATAAATAGTCAATCTTTGATTCCTGATAAATATTGTGGAGGAATTTTGGATTGATTTTTTAGTCTGATGAGAGATAACATATATATTGAAGGTTATTTTATTAAATAAAATTTAATTTAACTCATATGTTAAGTGCATGTTGAGAAATGATAACAATATTATTTTTATAAACACAGGGTTCCACATGGATTAAATAAATATTAAATGGAACTCGTGAAATTATTTATTTCTTAACATAGTAGTATATGAACCTAATTATATTACTTTTCCAATAAAGACAATTCATTTTATAGTGCACGATGAAATCCAAAGAATAATCTTGAAGCCCTAGAGAGAAACCTACTATAATAATGATCTCAAGAATGGAAACAGATCTTCCTCCACCTTTCACTCCAGATTTGTGATAGAGTAGATAGAATCCTTTGGAAGCGATTCTCAGGGTAATCAAAGGAGAATGTCACAAGTGATTAGATCTAACATTCTGTCACTCAAATATTTTTTCAGTGACATTCAGAGATTTGTGAAACATGTGTGGATCACTGTTATAGAGAATCTAATATTGATTCATAAAATGTAACAATGATACAACATAGATCCATTTCTAGATCCATGAATAAATAAATAAACTAGGTAATTCATTAAAATCTTAAATTTATTATAAACACTTTTTATGATCATATGATTTGGTTCTAGTGTTTTATCAATTTTTTATATTCATTGATTCAATTACATTTATCAGGATGTTTATCGTCATGTAAATATCATATTAATATATTATCATAAAAACGGTTGGGTACGTCCCATCACATTATTCGGTTGTGTCCAAAACCTTCAGGTTGTATTAGATGGGTTTACATAATTATTTATAATTATTTAATGATAATTGATAGATTTATTCTTTTATTATTGGTTTTTAATTTGAGTTTAATCACTATTAAAGATGAATTAAGATATATTAATTGTTCCAATTTATTTCTCATAAATATAATCAAATCAATTATTCTTATGATTGAAATAAATTCAAATATCTCATCTAGAGGTGCTGAGAAGTCTGTCCAGATAACACAAGAGTGAATGTCATGTAACTCAAAGGTACACATAGTTTACTAGTGTTTAAAGAACTAATAATTAATTAATAATTAATTGAATACATGTGAATTTATTGAAAAGGATGAATTTAACTATACACAGTGTGTTGATGACACCATTTTGTCACATGGTCAGCCGGATTACACACCATGTGATAGTAATACATGATTTTTAGTCCTTTAGTCATAAACTAGTCGTATATCTTCATACATGGCCTACATCACTGGTGGAAATGTAACATGGACACCACATGTTGTGTAACCCATGTACACACTATGTACTCTAAAATTTTCCATGGCACGATTACACACAAAGTCCCTAGTCATGTATTGTGGATAGACAGTTGGAAAAATACATGTCTTGTATCGTAAATTTAAACACTATGCACTTTTACCAAATTATAAAAAATTAAAATTAATTTATTATATTGTGAAAACCTTATCAACATATACTTGTGTGTGGTCATTAAGTTGATAGGACATGCCATGTTACTTTATATATATATATAAATTGTAAGTTAATTTATTCATAATATTCAGATCTATATATCATGTATAAGTCATATTACCATTATTACTATATGAAAATTAATACATTACACACTACATACAAAATCATGTTAAAATAGTTGTCATTAAGTTGATAGTATATGTCATGATATTTTATGATAAGTTTTGTATTCCACATGTTGCAATAGTAAACAGTATACAACTATAATACATGTTGGGTGGTTCATAAAGGTACTCACCATGTTACCTCTAAGATAGACTTTTTTACACAGTTAATTTTAAATTAATTTTTTTAATCTTTTTAAAATTATGATGGATGAAAATATCAAGTAAATTAGGGTGATAATTAATATTAATGAATGGATTAATTAAATAAATTATTAATTTATTTGAGTGTGATTTATCTTAAATAAGAAAAATTACAATTAAATGATAATTTTATTAAATGTGTAATCTATTGCATGCATGTGGATGATCATGAGACTAGACCAGAATATTGTATATGATTGGTTTAATTTAATTTATTATTAAATTAAATTGTTTGATTTTTTTTTCAACTCTCCCCTTTTTTTGTAAGTGATTGTGAAACCATGGTTTATTTTATGTAAACCCATTAACCAAACCTTTTTTTCTCCTCACCTATGTGTGAGTAAAAGAGTATGTAATGGATAGAGCACCCAAGATAGTAGAGAAGTTCATGTTTTGAGTTGTGGAGAAACCAATCCTAGAGTGATACATATGTGGATAACATGAACGTCGCAACATGAACCATAAATTGTTCAAGGTGTTTTCCCCTAGGTCTATGGTTATTTTATCATCCTATAGATAAATTAACCATTTGTAAAATATCGAGATCATACCACTTTATTATTTTATTTATATTAGTTTTCCTGTTTATTTCATTGTGGATGTTTTGTATCAATCACATGAATTAATGAATTAACAAGCATGGAAGATAGAACTAAAATAAATTGGATTATGCATAAATATTATAAAATACATGGTTAATATCTTATGTAAATCCACTTAATATTAAAAATAATTTAATAAAGATAATTGTTTTCAATTTATGTATAAAAGATAAAATCCATCAATTGTATATATTCAGTCGGTATAGACATCTAAAACTTCAATTAAAATAACACCATTATTCAAGGTGGTTGAATAGAAAAATTTGGGGTGATTTCAATTATCGATGAATTATAAATTCATGTTTTTGGTTGAATTAAATTAGTTCACAACAAGGGTTGATTGAAAAAGAAGGAAGAGGCGTAAGTAGGAGGAAAAGGTTAATGAAATCCAATTTAAGGATCTTAGGATTGGGGAGTCTAGTCAATAGATCAAGGAAATGTGAGTTATTGTAGTAAGAATTTGGAATTTCTATCTAAACGCATTTAAATTTTTTGATCATCCCAATTTGGGGTGATTATAAGGGGAATATGGATCCTTATTTCTAGAATTTCCAACAATCAAGATATCATGAAGCCAATGGAAAGGGTTATTGAGTTTTTAAATAAATAGTGGCAGATCTATACATATAATATTTATTTATTTGTCTAATTTTTTTTATATTAAGTACTAAAACTGTACCACCCCAAGATTTCATAGTACGTTATTTCTTCAATGTAATTCAATAAATTTCGCTACACACAACACTGAGTTCAAGCGCACCATGACTTACCAAACTAGCCTTTCAAAAGCTGTTATGAATAATATTTACTGAATTTTAAACTATATATAATCATTATAATTTTAGAATCCATATTATGATTTTCTTAGATATAATATAAGAACTAATTCATTTTTTTAGATAAAAGAAGTATTTTTCAAAAAATGCACTTTTACTACCTTTTAATGGTGAACCCTTTTTAAATCCAATTTTTGAAAATTTTATATATTTAATTTGACAAAATAAACTTCTTCTTTAGAATAAGGACATAAGAATTTTGTTTCAATAAATTTTTGGTTTTTTTTCTGATAACTTTCATATTTGGGTGCATAGTGAAAAATAATATATTTCAACTAAAAGTAACTTTTTTAATAAAAATAATTTATAATGTTAAATTATACATTTTAATGGGTTGGAAGTATAAATAGATTATATTTTTACCATTTAATTCAATGCTGGTAATTTTATGTAATTTCACTTTGAGATTGGATATAAACAAGTGTCAATCTTCTAAAAGTTATTGTTTCTTAAAAATAAACCTTTTGGTTTTGAAAAAGGGAATTAATTTTAAATTATTTAATGAAACTTCTATGTTTTGAATTTGGTAAAATAGACCTCATTTTTGAATTCGGAATATCAAAATTATCTTTGGGTTAATTTTTGGTATTTTTCTGAAAACATTCAATTTTTTATGAATAGTGAAAAACACTGAGTTATTATTCGATTAGTAGAATATCCATGTGCATGTTTATATGGTAATGTTAGATTTATTTTTCCATATTTTGTTCATGTTTATATTTAAAAGGCTATTTTTTTATTACACATTTTTCCTTAAAAGGTTATAGCTTCCTCTAAAGTATTTACCCTTACTGAGCATTTGAGCTCACCCCTTTCTTATGTTTTATTTTCCTAGGATCCCAAGAAGTGTTTTATATTTGAGATGTTGGGTTAAGCTAAGGGAACAATGGAATTATCAAAGTATTTTTTGTGTGTTTTATGTTAGAAAGTGTAATGTAATGTTCATGTATGTAATCTATTTTCCAAGACTTCTAAACTAATCGGTCTTTCGGGACTTGATTCCTTGTAATCATGACAATGTATTTAAATAATGCACAGAATCTAGGAATCTAGGGTCGAGGCATTATAGTTGGTATCAGAGAAAGCTTAGAAATAACCTTGGAGACTAGATTTAGATAAAATCTGATTATAGCACATTACCCTAATATAGAATTTGAGTATTAGTATAGAAGAACTTCCTGGAATTTTGGTAATGTAGAGATTTTGTGAGTTTTCCAAGAAAATACATCCCTGTCTGGATACGAGCAGGAAGAGGCGGCTCTGGAACAGATGTATCTAGGGGTAAACCCAAAAACACCACTTTGATCTAGACTCAAACAGGAACTGGTGCACAACAACGGGCCTTGCGGCACTCTTGGTTACGACACTCCCGGGGGATATGCTTAGGATAATTCTCATTTTCTTTACAAATAATTATGAAGGATTTAAAAGTATATACCTCTCAAAGAAAATATTTTTATGGATTATATCCCTAAACTATTCAATTTATGTTAGGTATTTTACAAGTTTGGAATTATTCATTTCAATTCATAAACTGACCTACTGTATTTCATTTTTTAGAAATGGCGCCCAGTAGAAGGAAGGTGAACTCCAGAAATACGTATAATCCAAAGAGTAAGATGGATCATATATTTCACGGTATTAAGCCAACATTTAGAAGGGAAATAATCTCCCATGTATTATCAACATATAATGAAATAATATCATGTGTTAATAAGAAAATTAAAGAATTCTCAGAGTCCTGTGGATTTGAAGGGAAGAAAGAGAAGAAAAGGATGGAAGAGAGAAAGATGGATAAAGGGAAGATGGAAAATAAGAATTTTCCCATACGTGATAACTATGGAAAGAATCACCTTAGTAAACTCTTAAAGACAATGAGATTTTGATATAAGTGTGGAGAAAAAGGACACCATGTACATGATTTCAAGGGTAAGAAAACTATTTCAAATGTACAATGCTTCATCTATAAGGAGTTGGGACAATACGTGAATCAATGACCAAATCATTAGAGTATACCCCAAATGATTCTATTGGATAAGAAACATTTTATGATACTAACGAAGATGAAGAGGAATGATTAAGAGTTATTATGTTGTTATTAAAGTATTGTGTCATTTGAGTGTTGTATCAATGATGTACTGGTTATATGAATTATGGAAATAAATAAGTATTGTACTGCAGTATTATTTCATTAAGAATTTGAGATTATATGGTCCTAATACTAAGGTAGTAATTTTGGAATAAGAGATGGTTGATTTGGATAAATTATATTGGATATTCTTGACTATATTAGAACTGATTACTGGTTTGTTTATTTCATGATTGCTGGAGTATTAAATAAAATCATATAAGGAATATATATATAGTATTCTATAAGGAATAAGGGAGAACGAATATAATAAATAAGGTTGTTACCATGTTTTTAAAGAATACACGATGAACGTATACACGTGTTATTACGTGGTAAAAGGATCTTCATTGTGTTTTACTTCCTTATAAAGTTTGGACTGTGAATTTGGATAGAAGTTTTTTGGATAAGTCTAAAGGTTGGAATAGATTAATTTTGAAATTGGATATTATTATTAAGGTTATTTTTGGATTGTTATAAAAAGGAAAACACACAGACCGTGTGACAATATGTCACATTGGACAAAGCTATGGGAATTGAACCCACACCATAGTGCGATTGGGATTTTTCACCTACCACTGACTACATGAAGTCCTTGGATGGTATAATCTAGTTTTTCGAAAGGGTATGATAGGTGAATTATAAATTCATTATTTTTGGAACCCTTAGGATAAATAGAATATTTTTTTGAAATCTTTTTGGAGTAAAAGATGAGTTTGTGTTAGGAATTAGTTAAAGTATGTAACTCTACTTGTCAAGTATATATATATATATATATATTCCCTCTTATTTAGACTAAATTTTATTAACCCAATTTACGATATGAGTTCTCTAGAAAGGTATTTTCTATTTTCAAAATTTTATTTTTGAAGAACAATTATAAATTGCAAGGATTCAATTTATTGAAGGAGGGAAGAATTTTACACCCCAATATTTCATAGTACGTTATTTCTTCAATTTAATTCAATAACTTGCACTACACGCAACACTGAGTTCAAGCGCACCATGACTTACCGAAATAGTCGTTCAAAAGCTGTTATGAATAATATTAACTGAATTTTTAAATATATATAATCATTATAATTTTAGAATCCATATTATGAGTTTCTTAGACATAATGTAAGAATAAATTCATTTTTTTCAGATAAAAGAATCATTTTTCAAAAATTTCACTTTTACCGCCTTTTAATGATGAACCCTTTTTAAATCCAATATTTGAAAATTTTATATATTCAATTTGACAAAATAAACTTCTTCTTTATAATCGGTACATAATAATTTTGTTTCAAAATTGTTTTGGTGTTTTTCTGATAACTTTCATATTTGGGTGCATAGTGACAAATACTATATTTTAACTGAAAACAAATTTTTTAATAAAAATAATTCATAGTGTTAAATTATAAATTTTAATGGTTTTTAAGTGTAAATAGATTATATTTTTACTATTTAATCCAATGCTGGTCATTTTATGTAATTTCACTTTGATATTAGACACAAAAAAATGTCAATCTTTTGATTGTTATTGTTTCTTAAAAATATGCCTTTTGGTTTTGACAACGGGAATTAATTTTAAATTAATAAATTAAACTTCTATGTTTTTAATTTGGTAAAATATAATTCATTTTTTAATTTTAAATATCAAAATTATCTTAGGGTAAATTTTTGGTATTTTTCTGAAAACTTTCAATTTTTGATGAATAGTGAAAAACACTAAGTTATTATTTTAAACTGACTTTTTATTTAAATATTTATATATTTGATTTAAATTTATTTTAGGTAAAAATAGATAAATTATACCTATATATGTTCAATGTAATTCATTGGATTCATTTTTAATAATATTAGATATACAAAATTTTATTGAACTTTTCACCGTCTTTTACCCACCTCATAGGAAAATTCACAAATTCACATAAAACTTAATTTTACCGATTCTGTAAGTGGAATTTCAAAAATACTAAAGACATGGTTTATATTAGTAATAAAAATATGGTTCAATAAGATAAATATAATTTTTGGTGAATAGTAACTTTTTACTTTTATTTACCATGGTTAAAAGTAAAAAGGGTAATTAAGGGTAAAAATGATATTATTTTTACCCTAACACATGTCATAATACAATTGGTTAAGTGTAATTCCACCAAAAAAAACCATAGTAATAAAATATAAACCTCTTAGGTCCACTTGGATTAGATTAGGACATTTATTATTATTTAATTCAAAGAAGAGTTAAAAGTGTTAAATTCAAAGTCTAATAACTAAAAAATTTTTAATATAGGGTTAAACATATGATAAACTCGACTATAAATATTCATTATAAATCTAAAAATATATCCTACATAATTTTATTTTACTTATATTTTTTAGACATTAAATAATTAAATTTATTTTTGACACAATGATGATGTAGTAATTACCGTATTAATGAAAGATTAAAATAATTGATATTATAAATATTCAAATAAATATAATTTGAAACTTTTTAAGAATTAAATTAATTTAATAGGTTAATATTACATATTATATTTTATTAGATAAATTTTCATCTAAGTAATAATGCTGTTATGAATTCAGGAAAAACAAAATACCAAATAGTGTCAAAATTGACATAAAAGGGATTTTAAAACAAATATTATATAATTAATTGATATAATAGTCCTAAAAATCTAAGGTTCAGCCCAAAGACATATATAATAATATATATGACATTAATGAACCAATTGGGGTTCTATTGTCATTTTATAGTAAGTTAATTAACCATATAATATAAAAATACAAAGAGACATGATAAATGTCAAACTATTTAACTAAGAGTTAAATATAAAAGTTATGGTTAATATGGTGACCTAAACCTGTCTAAAACCTATTGTTTGAGTGTTTTTCTACCCATAAATACCTTTTACTTTAAATAATACATTTCTGAGCCATTAGAAACCGAAAATTATTTTATTATAAAATAATATTTTAAGTTTTTCCTAAGGTGCCCCACACCCCTCTTATAAAAGGGAACTCCCCCTTCACTCTAATTCACACCATAAAAGCCATTTGGCTAGGCCAAAACCTACCAAAACACCCTTTCAACTGTCCTAATTTCATCCTAGAGTCCTTCATTTATCCAGAAAGCCAACCTAAAAATCCATTTTGATCAAATCAAAAGGAAGAACCCAAAAAGAGGTAAATATTTCATTACATCTTTCAAGTTATTTTCTTCTTCCACTTCCTCTTTCTTTGTTGTTTCCATTATAAAATAATAACTCCAGTATCTTATATATATTTTTATGTTATTATAGAAATGGTAAAACCATATTAATTATTCTATCTATTCTATAAATGAAAAAGTCACCATACGTGGGTACGTACGGATTACCGTCTCCACGTCATGGTGCAGTTTGTTATTCAAACACTTCATTATTTGGATGGGTATAATAATGAGTATAAATGATGTAAATAATAAATATTACATGTAATGATTCTTTATATATGATATACCATCCAATTCCATTCCCTTTAAGGAAATTATATTGTCGCTCGTACGTACGTACGGATTACCGTCTCCACGACGCGATGAGATTCATTTCCACATTCACCATTCATCGACAATTATAAAAATATGTATTACTAATAAGTATGTAATATATTAAATAATAATTATATTGGATATATATATATACTTACATATATCTTATTCACTTAGTTCCATTCAAAACGATATGAAAATGGAAACAACGTTTATGCGTACGTACGGACTACCGTCTCCATAAACAGTGTTTTTCATTTCATATATATGTCTATTATACATATTTATATTCTAAATATATATGATATATAAATCATGTTTTTTATTCTGGAAGTATTTAAATATTGATCTAAGTGATATAATCAAGAGTAAAAAGTTAAAACATGTACGATAAAGAAATCCATTATTACACGAAATGTTAATTTAACATGGAAATTATTATTAAATGGGTAGTATAAAGTCATTAATGAATCATGTATGATATCATAAATATTAATATGGTTATGTTATAATTTAATAACATACTACTATATTCATACAGGAGGTTAAACATACCCTCAACTAAAGGAAAGTGCAAGGTAAGGGGTTTTCATCGCACTCCTTATTCCGGTGAGATTCATGCCATATTGCCACTATTACCTTTTGTGTGGTGTATGTTGTAACAACCCAAAATTTTGAATAAATTTTTGTTTCCTTTTTTTGTGTATTAGTTTATACTCAACAAAACTATATTCCTTACTTAATGATGTGAGTATAATTAAAATGAGACCGTTGGGTTTCGACTGTTATATGACCATTGTTCAATATGACCGTTGGAAACTAAATGTTGTGATTATTGTCTCTAAATACAAATGATCTTGGTTAATTAATACAGAAAGAAGATTTTATGGCCTCATCTAGTAGTCTCGGGCCCATCGAAGCCCATCTGATGAAACTTGGGAAGGAGGTAGCACCACTGGGCTTTTCTCTGGACAAAACCCAAGTTGATCTTCATCTTGTGAAGTTGGAAAAAAATCGCCTTCGGGAGAAGTTCAAGTTATAGAAATCACTACTCGGGAAATGTTGGCCGAGCCACCTTCTGATTCAATCACTTTAGCACACCTTACACTTAGTTCCTATGCTACGGTTATAAGGCACTATGTAAAGAGACCATATCTACTTTGTGTAATCCGTTGAGATAAATAAAAGTGTGATTTCTTCATATGGTGAAGTTTGTGTTTTTTTCAGATGTTCTAATAAATATAGGATGCATACTAATGAATTTTGGAAAATGGGATATTTTAAAATATTTATATAAACCTATAATAATTAATGATGTGTAATGATTTTAAAAATATGGTCTTCTTGAAATGTGTTCAGTAAGAAATTTAGAATCTAATAAGATCAACTTAATTTTTTATGAATAGTAAATTATGAATAGTGTTTTTATGCTTAGGATTAGTAATGTGACCAAATGGATTATTAATATCACTTAAAGAAATTATTAAAATAATTTTGACACCTTGATTAAGTAATGTGATTCAATAAAATAGGTAAATAACTGTTTCAGAAATTATTAGTCAAGTGTTAGTTTTTTCGGGTGAATAGTGTTTTTTAATTAAAAATCAAATTAAAAATATTTCGAAAATTATTATTATAAAATGGAGTTCATTTTTTAATTTAGAGCATCGATATTAGGTTATGGTAATTTTTTGGGATTTTTTTGAAAAAAATGAATTTTCGGTGAATAGTGAAAATACAGTTTTTAGTTTCGGGTGTTGAATGACATCATTAAAGATGTAATAATTATGTAATAATTCTGTTCGACTTATTAATAGTAATATTAGGTATGAGGTGTCCCAAGGGGACAATACCATGGGCAAATACCATGGGAAAGCCCATGGTTTTTCCAATACCACCGATGAGGTGTCCTTTGGCCATTAATGACTTGTCCCCACACTTCTCCAATAAATACCAATCCTTTCCCTCATCCTGTTCATTTCCAAATACTCTTCAACTATGTTCTGATCTCCTTACCTCCCAATTAGTCCTCCCAAGATTCCCTCAAGCCTCCCAAGGTCCCTACATTCAAGCTTTCAAAGTTACTTTTCAAGGTAAGGGATTCTTTCACCCTCCTCTTTTAAGTCATGACTTCCTTTATATTGTGTCTTATATTTTACATCTCTTTATGTTGAGGGTATGTTCTTATATGTTCTTATTACTTCCCATTTCATGTAAAAATGATGAGAGGCCCTTTTTTCTCTCATCAATTTGTTTTTTGAATTTTTATGTGACGTCGTTAGGCTACCAAATTTCCCGTAAAATAAATCACATCTTGTCTTTTCTTTCATGTTTCCTTTTCATGTGGTATGTCATTAAAATATCCATAACATTATCTTATTCAGTAACCATACTATATTATGAATTATTTATTGGTGGGTGACCCTTGTCCCCTCTCTTTTCAATGTTTTCTAAAACCATGTTATATAGTCGTTAGGGTGCAGAAATTTTGTCTCAAAATTTCTATCTCTTTTTCTCAAGAAATCCCCTTGTTTATTTATGTGAATACCCAAACCTATTTCATTTATATGGGTGTTTATAAATATATAAATATGATATATTTGATTCTATAATTGACATACATATAACCCTCACTCCCTTTCCATGGGTTATAAATGATACAATGATCTTATTTTTAAGATCTTTTAAAATGTCATTATTTTGAAATGAAACCCATTCCTTTTATTATCTATGGGTTATTTATGAAATGTTTGATTATGATCTATGTGGATCACATGTAATTAAATACATATTAAGGGTTATCCTTGATAGCGCACCAATGCATTGGGTAAATATTTAATCTCTAGAGATGACATGTTTCACAATACCTTGGTGAATAACCTTGGTAATTTTTATGACACCTTGAGGATGGAACTTGGTGATATATTCATTAATGTATAAATGAAATGTTGTAGCAACATATTCATATTATGTTTCAAGTTATTTTCATTATGATATTTCTACACTTCCATTGCTCATATCTTTATTTTGTTATTCAAGTTCTTATTGATATCACAAGTACACTAATTCCCTTGTTTACCATTACTAGGCCTTATGCTCACCCTTTCCATTGATGTATGTCTCCAAGATATGAAATGCAGTAATTTTACTTTAGATGATATTAAGATGAATCCTTAAAAGTGTATTAGAAGAATGTTTTATGTTGTATTCAAGTTTTATTGTTCCTGATTTCCAAGACACTAAACCTTAAAGATCCTATGTATGTAAAATGTAATGAAAAGTTATGTTTTAAAAAGGTAGGATGCCATAGTTGGTATAAAAGGATAGTTTAGTTATTTATGAAAATTAGGCCATGAAAACTTTAGGAAGAACCCTATAGAAAAGTTTAAAAATAGTGAAAACTTCCTGATATTTTGGTGATTATTGAGTAAGTGGTTTATCAAAGAAATGCATCCCTCTTTGGATATGAGCAGGTAGAATTGGCTCTGGCATAGATGTACATAGGGTTAAAACATAAAAACACTGCTTGGATCTAGAATCGAACAGGAAATGGTACACGACAACAGGCATTGCTACACTCTTGGTTACGACACTCCTGGGGGATATGTTTGGTTAATTGCAAGCTTTTTATGAATCATTATGAAGGAATTATAGAGAAATATAATTGTTTAACCATGATGTTTTAAGACGTAGAATCCTTTATATTTAAAAGATTCGTAAATTAAACAAGTTTCTCACTAAGATTTTATTATTTTAGAAATTGGAGGGAAATAAGAGGAACCATGAAAATGGTGACCGCAATGGACCATGCGATGATGAAACTCTGATGGAATCCGGAATGGAAACATTCATGCGAATGATAAACCAACTGACTCAAGTTATGAGTAATAACTTGAATCAAGATGAGAGGCCGATCTCACCACGAAGGGAACAACATTCTATTGAGTCCTTTATGCACCAACGACCACTAACCTTCAGTGGATCGACTGACCCATTGATTGCTGAGCAATGGATCAGCTCTATAGAGAAGATCTTTTCTGTGCTACGTTGTTCAGAGAAAGAGAAGGTCACCCTGGCTGTCTATTGCTTAGAGGGAGAAGCTGATCAGTGGTGGGAACTGATCAAAAACATGAGGCAAATAGTGTAAGTTGAAACTATGGAGTGGGAAGAGTTTAGTGGGATCTATTTCAGTAATTATTTACCTTGTTCCATGAGAACAAGAATAGAGAAGGAGTTTCTTGAGCTGAAGCAGAAAGATAATGAATCCGTGGGATGCTACGAGATGAACTTCACAAGGCTTTCACGATATACCTCTAGCTTTTTCATGGATCCAAATGGTAAGGTTGACAAATTCTTTGGTGTACTGAGACCTCATCTACGGAATAATCTAGCCAACCGAGATTTTGATAGCTACGAGGAGATCATGTGGAGTGTGATGAAAGTCGAGTTAGAGTTTGGTGAGACGCAGTGGTCTCATAAATCCAATGACAAGAAGAGATCGATGGAGCCCATCTTAGGGAGGAATTTTGATCAGGGAATAGGAGGAAAGGAAGTGAAACTTCCCACGTGTAATAAATGTGGGAAGAAGCATTTGGGGAACTGCCTTCTCAGGAGTGGGAAGTGCTACAAGTGTGGCAGAGATGGCCACATTGCGAGGAATTATCATTGTGAGGTGAAACCTCAACTTCCAAACACAAATGATGTGGGGAAGATGGTGCAGGCCCTACCTGATGTCCAGTGCTTCAAGTTTGGACAATGTTGTCACTTTTCCAATCACTGTCCAAATCCGAGGGAAGTGGAGGGGAACCACCATTAGCCTTAGAAAAGGCCAAGGGATCAAGGCTGTGCTTTTTCTATCCTGATAACTGAAGTAGATGCTCCGAATGATGTGGTAGAAGGTACTCTTATTGTCCTCTCAAATCTAGCAAGTACTTTATTTGATTCTGGTTCTACACATTCCTTTATTTCCTCCATGTTTTCAAGGAATTTAGAATCAACCCAAGAATTTCTAAAAGTAGAGTTGTTAGTCAAGACTCCTGGTGGGACTATCCAAGCATTTTCACTGTTTAGAAACTATACTATTTACTTTAGTGAGCACAATATTTTCCCAAATCTAGTAGTCATTCCCATGATGGAATTCGACATTATACTAGGGATGGAATGACTCTTAAATTATAATGCTAAGATAAATTGACGAAGCAAGGAAATATCATTAGTCTTGAATGGAAAAACTACACTTATCTTCCAAGGAGAGATATCTCAACCTCATCTTTGTCTAAAAGAACCCCCTATATCCTTCATTATGGAGTTTATTGGCGATGAAGAAGAAGTAGATGAGTGTTTGATGATAGAAAATGTTCCCATCATCCAGGAATACGTTGATGTATTTCCAGAGGAGTTTCATGGACCTCCACCAGAAAGAGAGATAAAGTTCTCCATCACACTCATACCTGGATCTCATCTGATATCAAAGACCCCGTATAGGATGGAATATATAGAGTTGGAGGAATTAAAGAAACAACTCCATGATGTTTTGGAGAAGGGGTTTATCTGACCAAGTGTGTCTCCTTGGGGAGCACCTGTTATCTTTGTGAAGAAGAAGGATGGATCGATGCGACTATGCATTGATTATGGAGAATTGAATGGGATCACAATGAAGAACAAATACCCTCTTACAAGAATTGATGACTTATTTAACCAACTTCATGGGGATCAATTATTCTCTAAGATTGATCTTTGATATGGTTATCATCAATTGTGGGTGAAGAAAGAAGATATTACAAAAATTGTCTTCCGATCAAGATATGGACATTATGAGTTTTTTGTTATGCCCTTCGGACTGACTAATGCACCTGCTATTTTTATGGATTTGATGAATAGAGTCTTTAAAGAATACCTTGATAACTTTGTGTTAGTTTTTATTGATGGTATTATGATATATTCCAAAAGTTGCGAGGAGAATGAAGATCATCTAAGGGTTATTTTTCAAACTCCAGTGGAAGGAGAGGCTTTTTGGAAAGTTCATTGAATGTGATTTCTGGTTACAACAAGTCGCTTTCTATGGGAACATTGTAACCAATGAAGGAATCATAGTTGACCTTGCAAAGACAAATGTTGTAGAGGAGTGGCTTCAACCTACAACAATAACTGAGATTTGTAGTTTTCTTGGATTAGTAGGATATTATATGAGGTTTGTGAAAAACTTTTCTCAACTTTCTAATCCATTAAACAAGTTAACTGGAAAAGTGGTCAAGTTCATCTGAAAAAGGAGTGTGAAGAACGTTTCCAAGAGATGAAGAAGAGATTGGTTACTACACCTGTGTTAACTCTGCCCTCATGTGGAGAAGGATTTGTTATTTTTAGTGATGCACCTCTAAAAGGGCTTGGGTTCATCCTCATGCATAATGACAAGGTCATTTCTTGTGCATCTTGATAGTTGAAGATTCATGAGAAGAATTATCCTACGCATGATCTGGAGCTGGCTGTGGTCGTTTTTTCTCTGAAGATATAGATGCACTATCTTTATGTGGAGAAAGGTGATATATACACAGACCATCAAAGTTTGAAGTATATTTTTACACAAAAGGAATTGAACATGAGACAAAGGAGATGGTTGGAACTTCTTAAAGACTACGATTGTTCAATTCATTATCACCCTAGAAGAGCAAACAATGTTGCTGATGCATTATGCAGGAAAGACCCAGTTGTTCTTTCCATGATGAGGATTCAAAATGATCCTTTGATCAATGACCTAGTAAAGCTGGACAAGGGAATTATAAAGAAAGTGTCATCATCAACCCTAACCCAAATTATTTCTCAACCGTCATTACTAAAGAAGATCAAGAAGGCTCAGAAAGAAGATCCTTTGTTACAAGAGAAGTTTGAGGCTGTAAAGGATGGAAAGTTTCTTGAGTTCAATATTGATTAAGAAGGTGTACTCAGATTTCATACAAGACTATGTGTTCCATCTATTCTGGAAATAAATAAGGAGCCGATGGATGAAGCTCCTAGCTCTAATTTCTCTATAAATCCTGGAAGCACAAAAATGTATAGGGACCTTCGTGATCATTATTGGTGGGATAATATGAAAAGGGAGATTACTTACTACACTTCAAGGTGCCTAGTATGTCATCAAGTGAAGGCAGAGTAGCAACTTCCTATAGGGTTATTGAAACCACTACCCATACCAGCATGGAAGTGGGACAATATAACTATGGACTTCATCACTGGTACTCCGAGAACTTCCAAAGGAAATGATGAAATATGGGTTATTGTGGACCGTCTCACCAAGACTGTCCATTTTATCTCTATCCAGGAAGATTTCTCTCTTGATCAACTTTCCAGGATTTATGTGAAGTGTTAAGGTTGCATGGAGTTCCACTTTCTATCGTATATAATTGTGATCCAAGGTTCACATCAAAATTCTAGAAAAGTCTTCAATAAGCTCTGAGCACTGAATTGAATTCCAGTACGACCTATCACCCCCAAAATGATGGCCATTCTGAAAGGAATATTCAAACACTCGAGGACATGCTAAGAACGTTCTCAATGGAATTTAAAGGTGGATGGGATCAACATATCTCTTTAGTTGAGTTCTCTTACAATAACGCCTTCCACTAGAGCATTCAAATGGAATTCTATGAAGCTCTATATGGTAAGTGATGAAGAACTCCTACTAGTTGGGATGAAGCTGATGATAAAAAGCTTCATGGGCCTGATCTTGTGCAAGAGATGGCAGAAAAGTCCATGCCATACAACAACACATTAAGGCTCCTTAGAGTCGGAAAAAGAGTTATGCCGACAACCATCGAAGGGACTTGGAGTTTAATGTCAGTGACAAGATCTTTCTTCGAATTTCACCTTGGAAGAGAGTCGTGAGGTTTGGGAAAAAAGGGAAGCACAACCCTAGGTACATTGGCCCCTATAAAATCCTTGATCACGTGGGAGCAGTGGCCTATCGGCTTGAACTTCCTACAAATATAGCACAAGTTCATGATGTCTTCCATGTATACCTCTTGAGGAAGTACATACCTAACCCTTTATATGTACTAAACCCATAGGTGGTACAACTGGAACATGACTTCTCTTATGAGGAGCAACCAGTGGAGATCTTCGATCGTAGAGACAAGATTCTACGCAACAAGACTACCCACCGTGTTAAGGTGTTATGGAGAAACCACGAATATGAAGAAGCCACATGGGAACCAGAGGAGTCTATGAGGAAGAAGTACCCACACCTTTTCTTTTCTAAGGATACGAGTTTAAATTTTGGGGTTGAAATTTCTTAAAAGGGGAAGAATGTAACTACCCACAATTTTGAATGAATTTTTGTCCCCTTTTTTGTGTGTGTCAGTTTATACTCAACAAAACTATTTTCCTTACTTAACGATGTGAGTATAATTAAAATGAGACCATTGGGTTTCAACTGTTATATGACCATGGGTTAATATGACCACTGGAAACTAAACGTTGCAATTATTATCTCTAAATATAAGTGATATTGGTTAATTAATACAGAAAGAAGACTCGATGGACTCATCTAGTAGTCTCAGGCCGATCGAATCCCATCTAACAAAACTTGGGAAGGAGGTATCACCACTGGGATTTTCTCTGGACCAAACCCAAGCCGATCTTCATCGTTTGAAGCTTGAGCGGAATCGCCTTTGGGAGAAGTTCAAGCTTATAGAAATCTCTACTCGGGTAATGTTGGCTGAGCCACCCTCAGATTTTCTCACTATAGAACACCTTACACTTAGGTCCTATGCTGGGGTTATAAGGGGCTATGTAACGATACCGTAGCTACTTTTTGTAATCCTTTGAGATATATAAAATTGTGATTTATTTCTATTGTGATGTTTGTGTTTTTTTCTTCAGATGTTCGAATAAATATAGGATGTATACTGATAAATTTTGGAAAAAGGGGATATTTTAAAATATTTATGTAATACATAAATAATTAATGATGTGTAATGATTTTCAAAAAATGGTCTTCTGAAAATGTGTTCAGTAAGAAATTTAGAATCTAATAAGATCAACATAATTTTTTGTGAATAGTAAATTATGAATACTGATTTTAAGTTTAGGATTAGTAATGTGATCAAATGGATTAGTAATATCATTTAAAAAATTATTAATATAATTTAGGCACCTTGATTAAGTAATGTGATTCAATAAAATAGGTAAATAACTGTTTCAGAAATTTTTAGTCAAGTATTATTTTTTTCGGGTGAACAGTTTTTTTAATTAAAACATAAATTAAAAATATATTAAAATTATTTTTATAAAATGGAGTTCATTTTTGAATTCAGAGCATCTATATTAGGGTAAGGTGATTTTTGGGGCTATTTTTTGAAAAAAATGAATTTTCGGTGAATAGTGAAAATACAGTTTTTAGTTTCAGGTGTTTAATGACATCATTAGGGATGTAATAATTATGTAATAATTCTGGTAGACTTATTAATAGTAATATAAGGTATTAGGTGTCCCAAGTGTCCAATTCCATGGTCCAATACCATGGGAAAGCCCATGGGTTTTCCAATACCATTGATGAGGTGTCCCATGGCCATTAATGACTCGTCCCATCACTTATCCTATAAATACCAAGCCTTTCCCTCATCCTTTTCATTTCCAAATCCTTCTCAATGATGTTCTGGTCTCCTTACCTCCCAATTATTACTCCCAAGGTTCCCTCAAGCCTCCCAAGGTACCTACCTTCATGCTTTTGAAGTTACTCTTCAAGGTAAGGGATTCTTTCACCCTCCTCTTTTAAGTCATGGATTCCTTTATGTTGTGTCTTATATTTTCCATCTCTTTATATTGAGGGTATGTTCTTATAAGTTCTTATTACTTCCCATTTCATTTAAAAATGATAATATACCCTTTTTTCACTCATCAATTTGTTTTCTAAATTTTTATGTGACGCCGTTAGGCTGCCGAATTTCTCGTAAACGAAGTCGCATCTTCTCTTTTCTTTCAGGTTTCCTTTTCATGTGGCATGTCATTAAAATATCCATATCATGATCTTATTCAGTAACCATACTGTATTATAAATTATTTATGAGTGGGTGACCCTTTTCCCCTATCATTTTAATGTTTTCTAAAACCATGTTATATAGCCGTTAGGCTGCAGAAATTTCATCTCAAAACTTCTATCTCTTTCTCTCAAGAAATCCCCTTGTTTATTTATGTGAATAACCAGTCCTATTTCATTTCTATTGGGGTTCATAAATATATAAAGATGATATATTTGCTTCTATAATTGACATACATATAACCCTTACTCCCTTTCCATGTGTTATAATTGATACAATGATCTTATTTTTAAGAGCTTTTAAAATGTCACGATTTTGAAATGAAACTCGTTCCTTTTATTCTATTTGGGTTATTTTTGAAATGTTTGATTATGATATATGTGTCTCACATGTAAATAAATACATATTAAGGGTGTTATCTAATAGCGCTATAATGAATTGGGTAAAGATTTAATCTCTAGAGATGATAAGTTTCACGATACCATGGTGAATAACCTTGGTAATTTTTATGACACCTTTGGGATGGACCTTGGTGATATGTTCATGAATGTCTAAATGAAATGTTGTAGCCACATATTCAAGTTATGTTTCAAGTTCTTTTCATTATGATATGTCTGCAATTACATTGCTCATATCTTCATTTTTTTATTCAAGTTATTATTGATATCACAAGTACATTGATTACCTTGTTTACCCTTACTGTGCCTTATGCTCACCCTTTCCTTTTTGTATGTATCCAGGATATGAAAGGCAATAATTTTACTTATGATGATCTTAAGATGAAGCCTTAGAAGTGGATTAGAATAATTTTTTATGTTTTATTCAAGTTTTATTGTTCATGATTTCTAATACACTAGACCTTTAAGATCCTCTATATGTAAAATGTAATGAAAAGTTACGTTTTAAAAAGTCCGGATTCCACATATGTACTTCCCCTAATTGAATTATTTTTGTAATAAACTTTAATTTATGTGTATTTAAATATTAATTGTTTAATACTTCTTTCATGGGGTGTATGTTTCGTAAGTTACCAAATTGGTAAGGGTTAATTTCACAATCTCTTTATTATCTGAGGTTGTTTTTACGTAAGTATCTAGTGGGACCTCTTTAACATCCACATACATGTTTCTTAAAAATGTATTTAATTTTTTTATTTACTAGAAAATAGGGTAAAGTCATTTATAACATTGTTTTACTTTTTAGAATATGTTTTGAAAGGAATCTTTCCATCGTTTTCTAAATAAGGTACTTTATAACCTTTTCGAAAAAACTAAGGTAGGAATGTCTTTTTTAACTTATATGAAGAGTGAAACTATTTTCTTCCATTATAACATCATCAAAACTTCCCTTAAAATCTTATAAGAATATTTTTAAAATAAATTTTTTCATTTATAATTATGTGACTTTAAATGA
The DNA here is from genome assembly GCA_963277665.1 of Viscum album. NCBI lineage: Eukaryota > Viridiplantae > Streptophyta > Magnoliopsida > Santalales > Viscaceae > Viscum > Viscum album. Next base: position 677,657,351 of record OY728139.1, on the reverse strand, counting down.
TTTCAAAATAGAAAGAGATGTTTCCCTCAAATAGTTTTGATTTCATCTATGTCTACATCCTTTGAGGAATTTTACACTTTTTTGAAGTTGATTTATTATGATACAAATATTCCATATTTTATTTAAGGTTTTGTGATATGTTTGAATGTGGATGTTCTATTTTTATACCATTCATGGTTTATAGTTAAAGTATTGATATTTCGTATGCTAGTTTTAATACGAATGTTTATGTTATATTTAAACCTCTTCTTAAGATGAATGTGTTGGACTAGTATGTTACAGGTTGGGGACTGGTAAAAGTAAACCCTCCGGGTTGGGGTCCAGTTACAGCAGACCATCCGGGATGGATTCTGGTTACAGAGGATCTCTGGGTTTGAGTCCAGTTACAAAGGCTCTCTGGGTTGGAGTCCGGTTACAGAGGCTCTTTGGGTTGGAGTACGGTTACAAAGGCTCTCCGGGTTGGAGTTTAGTTACATAGGATCTATGGGATAGAGTCCGGTTGCAGAGGCTCTCCGAGTTGGGGTCCGATTATAGTTAGCCCCTAGGTCCTGTCATGAGGCCATGGCACATAAATTAAACTTTGGTATTGTACATTCACTCATTATGAAAGTAGTTATTATATGTGATTATTCGACTAGTAGAATATCCATGTGAATGTTTATATGGAAATGTTTGATTTATTTTTCCATATTATGTTCATGTTTATATTTAAAAGGCTATTGTTTTTATTACACATCTTACCTTAAAAGTTTATAGCTTCCGCTAAATTATTTACCCTTACTGAGCATTTGAGATCACCCATTTCTTATGTTTTATTTTCCCAGGATCCCAAGAAGTGTTTTATGTTTGAGATGCAGGGTTAAGCTAAGGGAACCATGGAATTCTCAAAGGATTTTTTTTGTGTTGTATGTTATAAAGTGTAATGTAACGTTCATGTATGTAATCTATTTTCCAAGACTGCTAAACTAATCAGTATTTTGGGACTTGATTCGTTGTAATCATTCCAATGTATTAAAATAATGCACTGACTCTGGGAATCTAAGGTTAGGGAGTTATAAAAACTCTTCTCATATTTCATATAGAACAATAATAAAATTACTTTAGACATATCATAGTGATTTATACTTGATAAGGACACCAGCAAAAATTTCCAATAATTGAAAATGCGCTTACACATTTTTATATGAAATGAAATGAAATTATATGTATTGGAAGAAACTATTATTAAGAAACCTAGTAATGAGGCTAGTGAGGAATAGTTATCCATCTACAAGAAACATTTGAAAATTTCTATATATGTTCATTGTTTCAAACTATCATCCTTGACCAATGATATTTTTAAGCAACATGCGTACTTGGATGCATATAACATGATGTCTAGCCTTTGGGATCTCTATCAATGGAAGGAGAGATAAGAGAGATATGAGATCACCAATTCCATATTTAAAACTACGCTTGTAGGTCTATTCTAGCTGGGCCTCATATAGTCAACCGTACTGGATATATTGAATGCTTAGACATCTTATGAATTAAATTCCTAGAATATTTGCACATTGATCTCATACTTTCTTCACTACCAAATACCTTATCTTGTTTTATTATAAATTATAACATGAAAAATAATTAGAAGGGTCTTTTAGAACTTATTACTCTAATTATCCATGTTGATAAGGACATGGGGTATAAAAAACCCATAGTACTTATGGTGAATAAGAAAATTAAGAACATGGAGAAGGGGACCAAGAATCATAACAACTATAAATATCTTAAGAACCATATTTCCAATAAAAGGAATATCAAGATATAGGGAAAGGAAAAGGAGGAAGTATTTTATTTATGTGGAATGAAAGTCCATTAGAATAATAACTACTCCCCAAAGTAAAGGAAAACTAAAGGTGAGTTTGTTATCAAGTATAATATTTCAATATCTACTCATTGGGTATTAGATATATCTTCCAATGCTCACATCTAAATAAAAATGAAGAAACCATGTAGATCTTAAAATATTTCTAGAGGAGATGTGGATTTTCAAGATGCCAATGGTGCAAGGATGACTTCTCTATATTTTTATGACTACCACCTTTCATTTCCAACATGAACGATATTAGTTTTAAGGGATTTCTATTTTGTACCAACTATTAACAAGAAGATATTTCCATGTCTTGACTATATAAAGAATTTTTTATTTTCATGTTTGCAAAGAAAGGATGTTTCCTTTATAAAGACAACATTTGTTATGTTATGGTGGATTTAAATAATTTTCCTTATGTATTAAATTATGAAAACAATGTATTGGAAATAGATAATTAATCATGTTCACACAACTCATCTGACACCCAGTTATCGCATAACTGTCTTTTCCATGTAAATGAGAATCATACGACAACACTCTATCAAGATGGTCGTTTTGATTATTTTTATCTAAAAGAACTTCAAATATTTCAGGATTGTTTACAAAGAAAAATGACAAAAAAAATCTATTTAGTGGTCATGTTGAAAGAGCCACAATTCTTTTAATATTGGTAGACCCTAATGTGTGTGGAACATTTCAAGTAGAATCTTGATGTTTTTATTCTTACTTCATAACATTTATTAATTACTTGGGTAGATATGGCTTGGTCTACTTGATGATGTATAAGTCTGAGTCATTTGGGAAATTGAAAGAATTCAATAATGAAGTAGATAATAAACATTAATGGAAGATAAATAATCTTTGACTAGATAGAGTTAGTGAATATCTTAAACAAGATATTAATCAAATTTGTATGCAACTTTGAGATTCTATCTCAACTCACTCCACCTTACACACCATAGTGGAACTATGTTAGTGAAATTAGGAATTGTACCTTATTAGAAATGGTAATGACAATTAGGAGTCATAGAGATCATCCATCATCTTTTATGCAATACAAACTAACACATACACACAAAATCGAATGCTAGGTAAAGTGGAAAATGAAATTTCCTTCGAGTTATAGAGTGGAAAAAATATGTTTTTTGCATACATGTTTATGGAGTTGTGAGGAATTTTTTTAGACCTTATTAAGAAAGAAAAAAGAACCATGGAGTAAAAAGTGTGTCTTTATAGGGTCTCTTAAGGATATAAGATGATATTACCTATAAAACCACTCAGAAAAGAAACTGAATATCACTACACATGATTTCTTTCTTGATAGGGAGAACATCCTAAAAATGATAGTGTGAGAAATAATTACTTCGATGATGATCAGGATACAAAAAGTGTTGGTATAGGAACATATTCCATAGTCACATATAGAATAAGTATTTCCTAAAACATAATTATTGCATATGAGCACTAGAGAGGTAATAAAAATAGAGAGATATGGTTTTCTAGTCATTTAAGGTGGTGAATAATTATTGGTTGATAGTGATGAACCTCTCTCATACAAAGAGGGAGTAGAGATATGAAAAGATGCAAGATAGAAGGAATCTATGAATTCATAAATGGATTCCATGTATCCGAACTAAGTTTGGGATTTGGTCAATGCATTAGTTTAAGAAAATCCCATAGGATTCAATTTAGTATTCAAGATAAAACTCTAAATGTAAGGTAAATCAAATAGCTATAAATAAAGGTTAGTGGGTAAAGGGTTTAAAAAACACCAAGTAATTGACTATGATGACACCTTTTCAACATTTTTCATGTTTAAATCCATCATAATTCAACTTGTTATAGTATACTACCTTGACTATGAAATTTTTCCGATGGATGTCAAAATAGATCTCCCTAATGGGAACCTTTAGTAAGATGTCTACATGATACAAACAGAAGGTCTAGTGACACCAGGAGATTCCAAAAGTATTTACAAGTAGAAGAAATCCATTTATGTTTTTCAGTAATAATCTAGGTCATGGAAAATTAAATTGGATGAAGATATTAATGAATTTGGATTCATTACGAATGAATGTGATCCATGTGTTTATAGAGGTTTATTTGGAATGTAGACATTATCCTAATAGTATATGTTGATGGAATATTACTTATTTGAAATGACATACCATTCCTACTGTTTGTTAAGGACTGGTTGAACAAGTGTTTATCCATGAAATACTTAGGTGAAACAGCCTAAATTATAGGGATCAAGATCATCCTTGGTAGATACAAGAGTCTTCTTTGGATAACTCAAAGTACATTCATTAACTTGAAACTAAAGAGATTTAGTATACAACAATCCAAGAGGATATGAGTTCTAGTGTCACATATTACACATAAATCTAAAAAAATGTTTCCTTAGACACTAACTAAGAAAGATAGAGTAAGAAAGATCCCATATTCTTCAGTGATAGGATCAATCATGTATTCTATGTTATCTACAAGACTGGATGTTTCTTATGCATTGATCATGGTAGGCTGATATCAAGAAGATCTTGTAGAATAAAATTGGTATACAGTTAAGGCTATACCCAATTATTTGAGAATAACTAAGGATAATTTACTAGTGTGAGTATGATATGAGAATCCGGTAATCATGGGTTATACTGATGCTAGTTTTATAACAGATCATGATGATCTGAAGTCGCAGTTAGGATATCTTTTTTGTTTCAATGGATGAGTTGTGAGTTGGATGAGTTTAAAGGATCTAGTTATTACTAATTATATAATAAAGTCCAAGTATATAGTTTATTTTTTTTCAACTAAGTAATTCATTTGGATAGAAATATTTTTCTAGGAGATTGATTTGGTACCTAGTAGTAAAGACCCTATCACATTGTATTATGATAATTCTTTAGTAGTGGCTCTTGAAAAAGAGTCAAGGTCACATCAAAAGATAAAGTGTATAATCTGTAAGTATCATCTCTTAAGGTATTTTTATCAAAGGGGTGAAGTTATAGTAAGATGATTTTCCACGTAAGAAAACATGGAAGACCCCTTGACTAAAGGACAATCTCAATATAAGAATGAATATAATGTGATATCTAAATGACTCAAGGTTGTTGGTTGTTTCCTTTAGTGAAAGTGAGAGTCTATTTGAGTTGGTTCCCCAGAACCAACTTCTTTTTACTTTATTATAACTTGTATTCATTGTTTTGAATATTAAAAAACTCCTAATCACATCATGATTTTTCTTCTTCATAAAATAGTATTTGTTAAGGTCTTAAGAGTTGTTATCACACAAAAAAGTCATAATAGTTCCCCACTATAATGAGATCCCAAAATTTCCAAAATAATATTCTTAATTATATGTTATATAGCCAATTGAAATTATTTGAGGGAAAAATGATATAGACTATCAATGGTAGATGCTCATAAGACTTTGAGGTATCTTCTCATAGTGTACACCCTTTGTAATATCTAGTGTAGGTTATTATCAGAACAAGGCCCTCTAGTAGAGAATTAACATTTGTTTGTGTCATTGGATGTTACTATTGTTGGAACCACTTTGTGTATAGGTTTGTATTTGTTGTCAATAGTTTTCAATGGAATATCAAAATGAAAGATATCAAGAAGTACTCCAATAAAATGGAGGAATGGAAGCTCATAATTAAGGAGATCATGAAGTACTCCGATGAAGTAGATGAGTAGTGATTCCGATGATTTTTGTGATGATCGTAAGTTCAAAGAACATGTGTCAAAGGTGATACATTGTTTACAACAATAAATAATGTGAGGAGTAATCCATCCAAGGATGATTAAAGCAGGATGGTGTTTTTGGATGAAGACCATGAAATTACTCATGATTGGTTGAGAACCATGCTAGAGACTTCTTGACGGATTGAATCACATGGTTTTCATGAAATTGATCATGAAAATTGATGAAGGAGGTAATGTGCCAATGATTTGACTTATGAAATGGCCATGCACATCACATTTTCATAGAAGATGATGGTATTAAAGTTGTTCCTTCAATGAATACATATCACAATAGTGGAGTTTGTGATAAAAGAAAAAGAGTTGCTGAAGGATACAGATCACCAAGAAGAAGTGTTGTTGAGGTGATCGTGCTTGTCGACAAAGCAAACAAACGACATAAAAATTTGTTGACAAAGGAGATTCCATGGTGACATGTCGAGTTTAAGAGTTGTGGTCAACGATCTATGTTTAATTCAAGAACATCGACAGAGGAATGGATGATCTGGAGGCGGTACAAAAAGAGCAGATACAAGGTGGTGCCATTTTCCAGTGTTTGCCAAATTTTAGGGCCTCAAAATCAACAAATGAAGAAGAGTGATTTTGGCAAAGGGACTTGCGCGCCATACTCTTGGAGGATAGTAATCTTGCGCGCCATATGTTTTTGAAGACCAGAGCATCAAAATATGGCAAAGGGATAGGGGTCGCACAAGTTTTGGTGAGGTCGCGCAGGTGAATTATGTGCCGGGAAGAGACTTGATCACCGACGCCTTGAATGCATTATAACTTGCGTGCCTATGGTTTTTCGAGACCAGAAGATCCAAATTTGGCAAAGGAAAGATGTCCACGCAAGTTTGGATGTTGATCGCGTAAGTGCCTAGTTGGGGCCGAGACTTGCGCGCCGATGGATGACTTGCGCGCCGCCGCGCAGGGGGTCCAGTTTGCCTATAAATACTGGACCACCCCTTCTCATTTCTCACGGAGCTCAAGACTTTGAGATTGTTCGAGCTCTCATCACGCAGGTGGTTGAACCGCGCAAGTGGTAGTTGGGGTCGCGCAAGTAGAGGTTGCGCGCCGACTGATGGTTGAGCGCCCCTGGTGATTTGGGCAAGGAAGGAAGTGAGTCGTGCAGGTGCTTTGGAGACACTTGCATGCCAGGTTATACTTGCGCGCCTAAGACTTGCGCGCCAGATGGAGACTTGCACGCTGGGCTTGAAAAGGAGAGCCAAATATTGTTGAAGCACGCCCGCATTTCTGGAGCTTCACAAGAGATAAAGATTTCCTGATACTTTCGGTGCAAAGCGAGATTGAAGAAGAAATCTAAATGATACATGCATGATCTCATGCATACATGGTGAATTGATTCTGACGAATGCCGAGTAAGCTGAACATCATTTATTGAGAAATCACATAAGTGATTGTGATTCAGGAAAATGAAGACAAGGGGATCTAGTGCATTCAGTCATTGCACTAAAGAAGAAAGATTGAACTATAAAGAGCATCAACTCTGAACCCTGATGCAAGAAAAGTCTCATGCTGAACAGGAGACAAAGAACATCAATGCACATTTATTGAAGAGACCTTCACGTCTATAAAATGAGTGGGACTTCACCAATGGCAGTGAGCCAGGGGGAGTCAACGGGAGTGACCCGAGGGACGCAGTGAGTTATCCCTGAACAATTATAAAGGCAGTGAGCCTGGGACAGAGTGACTGTACCCGAACCTTTGTAATATACAGCTAGTGAAGCATAGTAGATTTAGGTACGACCGACAAACTGTCTGCGTATGCTCCTTGGACGTAGCCCTTAGTGGTGAACCAAGTAAAAATAGCTGTGTCATTTCTCTGCATGTGAATGTTTAATTGCTGATCATATCCATCATACAGGTTTAAGTAGTTCCTACCAACGTGGGAACAAGATCCACAACTAAAAGAAGAAAAAGTTTCCACCCTGATTCACCCCTCCCCTATCAGGGTGTCCCGGGGTCCTACAAGTGGTATCAAAGGGAAAGGTTAACGTATGTTGGATATTCTCCAGTAATTCTATTGAGAAGAGGATTTGAGTTTTTTTTCCTAGAGTCAACAATGAAGAGCAGTCTTGATAATGACGCAGTCATTTATGAGCAGAAATCTATATCCACCAAGACTTTGACAAATAGGAAAAAGAAAGAGAAGAAGATGATGAAGAAGTCCCCCACATCCAATGAAGATGCAGTGTCTTGTTCTCCATTCCATTCCAATAATGAAGAAACATTAGGCTTGGAAAGTATCAAGAAGGTGGCACATAACTCATCCAGAGGAAAGGATGATACCCCTAATTCAAGCTTTTAGGAAAAACTCAGAACATATCTGCATGATATTCTAGAAGAAAGGGTTGCTATTATTTGTAGCCTATTCCAATCTATGCAGGTTGAGATCAATAAATTAGAAAGGGAAGGTGACAATATGGAAAAGGGGTTGGAAAGAAAAGTTATGAAAAGTATGAAGCTCATCAAACGGGTGAAAGTCTTTGAAGAAGAAGAGGAAGTCAATAAGACTTTAAAAGAAAGGATCCATGAACTTGAAGCTGAGCTGAAGAAGAGCAATGAAGTCAAGAATTTTTGTTTGGAAGAAACTTCCATTAAATTCAGGGAACTTGACTCTTTGTTACAAAACAAAGTTAAGATGCATGAAGATGAGGTTGAAAGGTTGAAGAAGACTTGTGAAGAGAAGATGATCACGATTTAAGATCAGAAGATCATCCTCAATATTGTGGGTCGATGATTGGAAGCTCAGTTGACCAAGATTGATAACACACATATTGAGACTTCACAAAAGAATGAAATGAGTGATGCTTTCACTCAATGTTCGACGGAGGAGTCTAAAGCTGAAATGCCTCCAACATGTGATAAGAAGATTATGACAACTCTTGATTATCCACATCAAGAATCAGTTGCTGTTGGTACTCAATGCTAACTGGAGGATTCTATTGTCAAAAGACCTCCAACATGTGATAAGAAGATCATGACTTCACTCTTTGATCTATCACAAGAAACTGAGAAAGTGAAGGTACCATCCAAACTATCTTGTACTCATATTTCTAAATACACTCCTATAATCAGTGCAGGTGGAAATAAAAGTTCTAAACAAGCATGGATGAGGAAAGGTGAGAAGAAGAAACCTACCACAATGGCTAGGGTGGATGGGAAGAAAAAGGAGGAAGTGGGTTCCTCAAATAGAGCACAAAAGATTAAGCAGATGGCCCAACAACTCTATACAGAAGACACAAAGAAGAAAAGATTTGTGGGTCAATGTTGGTGCTGCAACAGATTTGGGAACTGTGCACTAGATTGTCTTTATAATCCATTACATGGAAAAGCACAGAGAATGCCTATATCAAAGAGAAGGAAGCTAGAGAAAAAGAAGCAACATCAGCAGGTCCAGAAGCATCTGTTTACTGCAAACAGATTTGGAATTCTTGATAACATCTGTGATGTATGCAACAACAGTGTTCACAATGCAGGCACATGTCCATATCAACATTCTTTCACTGTTTAAAATAAAAGAAGACCTCTGATGCCGTCAAAGAATAAAGAAGATACCTTGTGGAGAAATCAGAAGAATGTTGTGAACACACATTTCCCCAAGAAGATCTCAAGTAGGGAAGCTGAGAAGACCCATGATTTTAGACCCATGAAATTGAAGGGACATTCATCCAAAAGAAACACTAAGTGGGATGAATCTCGGATGAACCCATTTGGAAGACCTAAACCAGTTGAAAAAGTTCCAAATGACATATTGGTCATCTGGCCAGAAGATTTGAAAAGAATAAGGAAACTTGAAGATGAGAAGGCCAAGGCTGGTGACAAAGGAAAAGAAAAGCTTTCACATGATGAAGACACAGTGCAGGAGAGATTGCAAACAAAGAGAGACACACATGTCAAAGAAGTTCTGTGTGAGAGATGCAAGAAGTCTGGTCACATTGAAAAAGGTTTCCTAACCTTAATACCAGATCAAGAAGCAGTACTTAAGAGGAGTAAGATTGTATCATTCATGATGACTGCTAAGAAGAACAATTCTCCGCACAAAGCAGAAGAGAATGTGAATAGAGCCATGCCACACCGACAGATGTCAGAACATATGTTCAAATGTGCAGGCATGAAGACTGGAGTGAACAAAGTAACTTGGTTGAGAAAAGAACCTCAACCAAGCAAGTCTTCTTGATGAAGCAAGAAGGAACCACCTTATTCCCGTAATCATTTGTGTATTGTATTTGTGCTAATAATGCAGGGAATTGAAAGTGTAGCATGCTCTCAGGGGGAGAACCTGAGAAGTAGTGAATGTTGTCAACTCTTGATAGCCAAGCTGAAGAAGTTTCCATCCATAGTAGATTCTTCAATTGATATTCAAATATTATGATGATGAAGGATCACTCTTGATGAAGATGATGAGGAGTGTTTCCCTTAAGGGGGAGAAGAATGAAGAAGCTTCCATAATCACTGTTTCAATCAATATCAACTCCAGCTGGACTCAAAAGCAGTTACTCTGTGAATTTCTTGAAGAACACGTAAATGGAGAAGGTATGTCATTTCTCAATCACTATCCCTTGGTTACTCAGATCAAATATTATTTTACAAAGGGGGAGTAACTGAATTGATCAGTGACATAAAGAGAATGGAAGTGCTCCAAGGTTACTTATCCTGCCGATTGCACTTGAATGTTTTTGATCTATTTGCTGATGTGAGTGCAGGAGTTTCAGGTTGATTATTCCCTATCATAGTTGATCTTATTCTACCTGGAATTAAAGTGGTAAACCCTTGAAGACAAGATACATGAGTTATCATCTCATGTTGGTATCATGATCTGTTGATAATGGACAGCCTTGTTGACTTAATCAAATCCTCTTGTTTTCTACATCGAGCATTGCTCAAGTAGACTTAGAGTGAAATGATTAATGAAACATTTCTTAAGTGTGGATTGATACCCTCCCTACCATGTGCTTTGTATTTCATGTCAATAAGGGGGAGAGAAAGTGAAATGAACATTTGAAAAGAAAAGTTGATGAATAGAAGATTCTCATTTTGACATTGACAAATTCATTTCAGAAAATGTATAAGGTATTGACAACAAAATACAAAGGGGGAGATTGTTGGAACCACTTTGTGTATAGGTTTGTATTTGTTTTCAATAGTTGTCAATGGAATATCAAAATGAAAGAGATCAAGAAGTACTCCAATAAAATGGAGGAATGGAAGCTCACAATGAAGGAGATCATGAAGTACTCCGATGAAGTAGAGGAGTAGTGATTCAGACGATTGTTGTGCTGATCGTAAGTTCAATGAACATGTGTCAAAGGTGATACATTGTTTAAAACAATAAAGAATGTGAGGAGTAATCCATCCAAGGATGATTAAAGCAGGATGATGTTTTTGGATGAAGACCATGCAATTACTCATGATTGCGTGAGAACCATGCTAGAGACTTCTTGACGGATTGAATCACATGGTTTGCATGAAGTTGATCATGACAATTGATGAAGGAGGTAATGTGCCAATGAGTTGACTTATGAAATATCCATGCACATCACATTGTCATAGAAGATGATGGTACTAAAGTTGTTACTTCAATGAATACATATCACAATAGTGGAGTTTGTGATAAAAGCAAAAGAGTTGCTGAAGGATACAGATCACCAATAAGTGCTGTTGAGGTGATCGTGCTTGTCGACAAAGCAAAAAAAACGACATACAAATTTGTTGACAAAGGATATTCCATGGTTACATGTTGAGTTCAAGAGTTGTGGTCAACGATCTATGTTTAATTCAAGAACATCGACAGAGGAATGGATGATCTGGAGGCAGTACAAAAAGAGCCGATACAAGGTGGCGCCGTTTTCCAGTGTTTGCCAAATTTCAGGGCCTCAAAATCAACAAATGAAGAAGAGTGATTTTGGCAAAGGGACTTGTGCGCCATACTCTTGGAGGATAGGAAACTTGCACGCCATATGTTTTTGAAGATCAAATGATCAAAATATGGAAAAGGGATAGGGGTCGCGCAAGTTTTGGTGAGGTCACGCAGGTGAATTATGTGCCGGGAAGAGACTTGCGCGCCGACGCCTTGAATGCATTATAACTTGCGTGCCTATGGTTTTTCGAGATCATAAGATCCAAATTTGGAAAAGGCAAGATGTTCGCGCAAGTTTGGATGTTGATCGCGTAAGTGCCTAGTTGGGGCTGAGACTTGCGCGCTGATGGATGACTTGCGCGCCGCCTCGCAGGGGGTCCAGTTTGCCTATAAATACTGGACCACCCCTTCTCATTTCTCACGGAGCTCAAGACTTTGAGATTGTTCGAGCTCTCATCGCGCAGGTGGTTGAACCGCGCAAGTGGTAGTTGGGGTCGCGCAAGTAGAGGTTGCGCGCCGACTGATGGTTGAGCGCCCCTGGTGATTTGGGCAAGGAAGGAAGTGAGTCGTGCAGGTTTGAAGTTCAAGAAGGCAGAGTCACGCAGGTGCTTTGGAGACACTTGTGCGCTAGGTTATACTTGCGCGCCTAAGACTTGCGTGCTAGATGGAGACTTGCGCGCCGGGCTTGAAAAGGAGAGCAAAATATTGTTGAAGCACGCCTGCCTTTCTGGAGCTGCACAAGAGCTAAAGATTGCCTGATACTTTCGGTGAAAAGCGAGATTGAAGAAGAAATCTAAATGATACATGCATGATCTCATGCATACATGGTGAATTGATTCTAACGAATTCCGAGTAAGCTGAACATCATTTATTGAGCAATCACATAAGTGATTGTGATTCAGGCAAACAAAGACAAGGGGATCTAGTGCATTCAGTCATTTCACTAAAGAAGAAAGATTGAACTATAAAGAGCATCAACTTTGAACCCTGATGCAAGAAAAGTCTCATGCTGAACAGGAGACAAAGAACATCAATGCACATTTATTGAAGAGACCTTCACGTCTATAAACTGAGTGGGACTTCACCAATGACAGTGAGCCAGGGGGAGTCAACGGGAGTGACCCGAGGGATGCAGTGAGCTATCCCTGAACAATTGTAAAGGCAGTGAGCCTGGGACAGAGTGACTGTACCCGAACCTTTGTAATCTACAGCTAGTGAAGCATAGTGGATTTAGGTACGACCGACAACCTGTTGGTGTATGCTCCTTGGACGTATCCCTTAGTGGTGAACCAAGTAAAAATAGCTGTGTCATCTCTCTGCATGTGAATGTTTAATTGCTGATCATATCCATCATACAGGTTTAAGTAGTTCCTACCAACGTGGGAACAAGATCCACAACTAAAAGAAGAAAAAGTTTCCACCCTGATTCACCCCTCCCCTATCAGGGTGTCCCGAGGTCCTACAACTATATGTGGATATGTGTATTGACAAATAGACTTTAATATTTCTATTAATGAGTTTTATAACATTTTTACTTGGATGTATGGATGAAAACTACGATTACATATGTTCCTAGTGAGGTAGGATACATTGGGTTCATCTAGTAATATTTTGTTAATGAATAATGTGAGAATGGATTTTTCCCTTATAGTCTCTAATAGAAGATGATATCTCATAACCTTTGAAGGAAATTATATAACATAAAAAATTCCATAGCCATATTGTTCTATAGGCATTTTTTGATTTCTGGAATGTCAATGAAAGATACATCGAGCACATAGGTTGATGGCACCGACATGAAACCTACAGGATTAGATAAATCATGATAGTGGGATTATATTACACATTAATAATATGTATAATGAATTATGTCATTATGGAATTAACTTAATTCTCTATGTGTTTCCTTGCATGCTTCTAGATACAAACTTTGGACATTAGGCCGCTTCACCTAATTCCACTAATAAAGAGTCCTAGAGGGTCACACACAAAATCTATCCAGAATCTCAATTAAATAATATATTATTATTTATTATTTAATAATCTGAATAAATATTATTCATGAAAATGGTTTAATAATTTTTCATGTTTCATTTATCATATATATTTCATCAACAATTATTTAAGAAAATATTTTTTGAGTGAAATATTTAATAAATATTAATTTTCTAGTTAGTGAATATAGTATTTACTTATTTATTGGTGAATAATTCAACAATATTTATTTTTTTAAAATAAATAGTATTTATTTAATGACAGAAAATTGTTATGGAGGAATAAAGGACTGAGTTTATAGGTCTAATGAGAAATAAAATATATATTTAGTATTATCTGATTAAATAATCTTTAATTTAATTTTCAAGTTAAGAAAATGTCAATAAATAATAATAATATTATTATTATAGAAATGGGGTTCTATCGGGATTAAATAAATATTAAAGCACACCTGTTCTATTATTTATTTCAAACCCTAGTGGTATATAAACCCAATTATATTATTTTCCCAATAGAGTCAATTAATTCTTTTGTGAATGATGAAATCCATAGAATCCTCTTGAATACCTAGAGAGCTCCCTTCTCTTAGGATTTTTTCAATAATGAAGAGAGATCTTCCTACACCTTCCACTATAGAACAAAGATAGATAAAATAGAATCCTTTGGAATCAATTCTTGAGGTGATCGAAGGTGAATGGTGAAACCAATGGGATCTTTTAGGATAGCACCCAGAGATTCCTATTGTGGCATTCAGAGATTTGTGACCACATGTGGATACCAATAAGAGGGAATATAATCTTGATTCCTATAATTCAATGATGGTATGATGTATATCTATTCTCTGATCCATCAAGGGAAAATGAATTTATCCCAAGTTAATTTTTTAATTACTTAAATTAACTATAAATAATATGTGATGATTTGGAACTATGTATCTAATATTTTAGCCATTTTTTATATTATTTGATAAAATTTTATTGATCATGGCATGTATCATCATGTATGTCTAGGATTTACCACTGCTCAAGACAAAAAATAAATGTTGGGAATGACCCATCACATGCTCCCACTATGCTCAGAACCTTCAACAAAAACATTTCATGATTTTCATATTCAATGTATTTGAATACCTTGATAAATGATTAAAGGTATTAATCATATCATTGATGAATAATTATTTTTATCACATGAAATTATTTTAATCTCAATCAAAACATGTAAATAGGTATGTCAATTTTTTTACAATTTTATTACTTTTTATGACATAACATTTACAAATGTTATGAAATAACATTAATTTTTTTAAATATCATAACAATTTACTATTCATATTAAATAAATGCATTGATTTATATGATTAAATGATTGTGTGTCATATTACCCCCAATTACAATTCATATGAAATAGTATTTCGGAATAATGTGCCATGCTATTTATACAATGTGTTATTTTTTTCAAATTAAAACACATCTTATTAATTAATTTATTAAATTATTATTTCTGACACTTTCACCAAGGTGCACACATCCGTCTGTGGAGGACGCATAGCAGTTGCCCCACATTCCCACTTCCAAAAGGCGGGTGGCATACATTCTTTATTCAGGGATATTTTCTCCTTGATCGAAACATGATGATGAGATATATGTTCTTCCTTTCATGGATACCTCCTCGAAACTTGTCACCTAGTCCGAGTCACCCTTATAGATTTAAGATGTTGTTCATGAATCTCATTCTTGGTTCCATATCCTTTTGGATGATGGTTAATTACACTACTTTTGTCAGGACATTCCATGGGGTCTTGACATGGTAGCAACCTTCGGTCGGAGTAGACGGTAACATCAGGCATATCGGGGAATCTCTGGATGCGTGGACATTGGGGAACCTGTATTCTTCCTCATAAGAGGGCATCTCTAGGGTGCAAAACCTGAGGCATCCCACGTCATTCATGGGGTATCTTATGCCAGAGTCATGTCTCTGAGGTTTTCCTCAACTTCCCATGTTTAACACGGGGTATGCCGTGAGTTCAACGTCTTGTGGAGATAGAATGAGTGTGATCAAAACGTCCCATAGAGACGGATCAGATTGGTAGATCCCTAGGAGGAATCTTTAAGACTATTTACTGGGCAGATGGATCAGAACAATCAATAAGAGTAGACCTAGGATGGTGTGTCCCATAAAGGGAAGACTCCACACCATGAAGGCTGATCTGGACATCACTCAGGGCGGGTCAGGGAGTGTGCACCCCATAATGGGGAAGCACCAAGGTTTACCATTGGCTGGGATTGAACCTCATGGAGTATTCATACATACCCTATATAGAAGACATGGATCAATACCCACATAGTTCGAAGGGGTGATGAATCGAGGTGTACACAAAGGACAATGATCGAGAGACATGTTGGGGCTTACGTGTGGATTGTGGCCCGGGTACTGTTAGGAGCAGTGAGGGGGTGGATGATATGATCCCACCAGGATGTGGAGGCCCGAGTAAGAATCAGGATGGATGATGGAGAGTTGAATGAAGAGTATGGAGAATGAGATGAACCGACATGAGTACGAAAGTGATGTTTGGCTTGATCCTTAAAGAGACTTCCTACGTATCCTCATGGCAGGGAATCGAAGTCTGCGTAGTTCGATGGAATGATGGGACACTTGAGGAGGTGATCCATGAGAATGGATGCATGGATGGGGTCTAGAGGAAATAGAACCTCCAGGTTGGGGCATGATATTCCTAAAACACATGGTATCGAGAGGTAGATCAGGATGAGTCATGAGTGATGGTCTTGAACCTCAAAGAGGCTTCCTACATATCCCCGTGGCAGGGAATCAAAGTCCATGTAGTTCATTTGAAGACGGATTACCATAGATTGGGAGGGCAACAGCTTACCACTGGATGGGGTCATAATGGCTTAACACGGGATGGGGTCACAACGCCTTACCACTGGATGGGGTCACAACAGCTTACCGCAGGATGGGGGTCACAACAGCTTACTGCTGGATGTGGGTCACAATGGCTTACCGATGAATGGTTTTGATAATGTATTAATGCTGATTGGGGTTGATAACGACTTATCGTTGAATGGTGGTTGACAATGTCATACCACTGACTGCAGAAATAATGGATTACTTCTAAATGGTGGTTGACAACGGCATACCAATGACTGGGGAAACAACAGCTTACTGCTGATTAAGGTCCACAGTTTAACGTCATGCAGGATGGGGGAAAACCGACGTGAAGGGGGTCAGAACTACTGGGTGTTGGGCTTGAACCTCAGGGAGGCTTCCTACATACCTTACCTTAGTAGGGATCAAAGTCCATGTAGTTTGGGATGGGTTTGGCGAACCGACGTGAAGATGGTCGGAATAGTTCAATGGGTGGTGGGCTTGAACCTCATGGAGGCTTCCTACGTAACTTACCTTAGCAAGGATCAAAGACCCCGTATTTCAAGTATGGGTGTGGGGCTTACACTCTAGGCTTCCCAAGGTGTTGGTGAACCGATGTAAAGGGGTCAGAGAGACCAATGGGTGGTGGGATTGAACCTCATGGGGGGATTCCTATGTACCTAGCCTTGGCAAGGATCAAAGACCCCGTAGTTAAGGTTTGGGTGTGGGGCTTACACTCTAGGCTACCCAAGGAGGATGTCATAGTCAGTGCTTGCTATAAGCCCACATGTTTCATTCTCGGTGTGAGAAACAAGAGACAGTAAAGACCTAACGATCATGTCGTGAAAGGTGCGTCCGTGGGAAGTGGAGTGGGGCTTACACGTAGTTAGCATCCCAAAGAGGTAACAGGGGCTTACGCATGGTCCGCAGCCTAGAGTGGAAATAGGGGATTACGCCTGGTCAACATCTCGGGAATAGAGATTGGGATTTACTGAAGGGTGGAGGCCCATATGGTGACAAAGCCCAGTGAAAGAGGCACTTGGAACACATGAATAGAGGAGGGGCAGGGATACTACCTCCTGCAAGGAAAGATGTGGACTTACACCAGGGTGGTTTCCCTTTCCCCATGGACAAACGCCACTCAGATAAAGAGTATCTCATTCCAGGTGAGTAATGATCTCACTCTAGTGGAGACCAGTGGGTGTGAAGAATGTCCATGGTGGGGGAACCCCGCGTCTGGCGTGTGGGGCATGGTCACAGTTTAACATCATGTGCTGAGGATGATGGTGCTTGGAAGTTTAATGTCCTGCAGCTCGGACAAGGTGGGTTCACTCCACAACCCTAGGAATTACATAACTGGTACCCTCTGCACCTTGGTGAAGAGAATGGATAGGCAACACCGTGGATAGGGGGTGTTATGGAGAGAAACATTGGGGGTCCACCTTATCATGGCTATGAGAGAAAGAAATAGTTATTAGCGTGTGAGGGAGCTATTAAGGAGCGGTAATGGTGAATGAGGATTATGGATGGAAACTACTCGGGTGCTGCTATGGAGCATCAACGGTGGATGGGATTTACACTAAGAAGCTGCTCGGGTGCCACTATGGAGCGACAATGGATGGTCGGGGCTTATACAAGGAAGCTTCCCTGGTGCCGCTATAGAGGGAAAATGGTATACAAGGCTTACTCAAGGAAGCTGCCCGTGTACCACTATGGAGAGACAATTGTGGATGGGGATTACACAAGGAAGCTACTCATAATGTCTACCTCATGTATGGATATGAGGGCATCCAAACTCACTGGTGGGTTGAGTTATATGATTGAGGCCTACACCTATGAGCTAGTGCACAAGCGAGATAACTCCAAGGGTGTTGGAATCAGTCCAAACAAAGTGGGATGAAAAGTGTGAATTTCATGCCCTACATTCGAAATGTGGTGAGGGTGGCGTGACAATGGAGGATAACTGTTGACTATGTTCGAAAAAAGCATCCATATCGTGTTAGCTAGAAATGGGGAAAAACAAATTAGGGTCAAATGTGGACCATGTTTGAAACATAGGACCTGCCTCAAAGTGTCGTCCTAAGTCTTCCAGGGCATTGGCCCAGGACGGTAGGTAAGCCGATGCGGCATAGGACCAGGCCATTAGGGGGTCCCATTAGACATGGAATAGGATAAAGATCCAAATGAAAGAAATGCAAAGCGTGAGCTGGAGTGATGGAATGTTTGAATAGATTCCAATGCTCTTGAAGTTATTCCACTGTGGTCAGTGTATAATGCATCTTATGCATGGAACATAAGTAATCTCTTATTTGGAATAAGAGGCATCCTATTATTGAATGATAGGGAATTCTACATTTTATAGTCATGTAGAGATTACTGTTGGCATCTTATGCTTGGAGCATAAGGAATCCCTCATTTAGAGCAAGATGAATCCTATGTTTGGCACATAGGGTGTACTACTGTTTATAGTCATATAGATAGTACTGTTGGCATCTTATGCATAAGGAATCTCTTGTTTGGAGCAAGAGGCATCGTATGTTTGGAACATAGGGTGCACCACAGTTTATAGTCATGTAGATAGGACTATTGGCATCTCATGCTTGGAGAATAAGGCATCTATTTTTTGGAGAAAGAGGCATCCTATGTTTGGAACATAGGGAATACTAGAGTTTAAATTCATATAGATAGGACTATTGGCATCTCATGCTTGGAGCATAAGGCATATCTTAAATTGAGTAAGAGGCATCCTATGTTTGGAACATAGGGAGTACTATAGTTTATAGTCATATAGAGAGGACTACTTTAATATCATGCTTGGAGCCTAAGGCGTCTCTTATTTAGATAAAGAGGCATCCTATGTTTGGAACATAGATCATACTATACTTTAAAGTCATATAGATAAGACTATTGTCATCTCATGCTTGGAGCATAAGGTATCTCTTATTTGGAGTAAGAGGCATCCTATGTTTGGAACATAGGGCATACTATAGTTTAAAGTCATATAGATAGGACTATTGGCATCTCATGCTTAGAGCATAAGGAATCTCCTAAATTGAGTAAGAGGCATCCTATGTTTGGAACATAGGGAGTACAACAGTTTATAGTCTTGTAGAGAGGACTACTAGAATCTCATGCTTGGAGCATAAGGCATCTCTTGATTAGAGCAAGAAGAATCCTATGTTTGGAACATAAGGTGTACTATAGTTTAAAGTCATATAGATAGAACTGCTGGGCATAAGGTGCCTAAAAATGGTTGGTGTTGGGACTTACACAAGGATGGACCTTTCTAGTTCAACCAGGTATATGAGCCAAGCAATGGGGTTTGCATGAGTTACTTGAGGAATGGTTTGACTCAAGGTAATCAGGTAATTGATGATGATAATCTCAACTCACAACATGGGAAACAAACCAAGAAGAATATGTCGACTCAAGGTGCTTAATGGTGTGTGGAGGAGTATCTCAAATCATGGTATTCCATAAGTAGAAGGCGAGTGTGCATAAGGGCGCAATGGAAAATACTGACGTCTTGGACCGAAAAGTTCGTGGTGCGACTCTCCATGTTTCATGGGGGTTAGTGATGGTTGTGAAGGGACCAAAGGGTGAGAATTTAGGAGCCTCTCAGAGGATACGTCTTCACGTAGTAGCTTCGCGGAGCAAAGGGGCCTCTGGAAAATGGGGTCTTGCAAAGCATGGACTCATAGAGCATGGAATCGCGAGCAGCATCACAAAAAATGTTTCTCGTAGAGAATCGACTCATAGAGTAGCAACAAAAAGTAATCTTCTCATAGAGCATGGACTCATGGAGTAACAACACAAAGGAAGCTGCTTGCTGAGCATGGGCTTGTAGAGCCACTTTGTGAAGGAAAGAGGAGCTCCAAGAATTGGTAGATTGGCCACCCAAGGGGCGGAGTGACTGTCTCGTGAATGGGGGTGAGTTGGGTATTTATAGGTAAGGGGCGCCGCGAAGCAGAGCTCACTTGGTGCGAAGATGGAGATTTCTCTACAGTGGGTCGCGAACGTCAAAGGGGTTCACGGAGCCATCCCACCTCCTTGCTTTGTGGTGGGTCGCGAACGTCAAAGGGGTTCATGGAGCCGTCCCACCTCCTTACTTCACAGTAGGTCACAAAGGTAAAAGGGACTCACGAAGCCATCCCACCTCTTGGCTTTATGGCGGGTCATGAATGTCAAAGTGGTTCACGAAGCCATCCCACCTCCTTTCTTCGCGATGGGTCACGAAGGTATAAGGGATTCACGGAGTTGTCCCACCTCCTTGATTTGTGGAGGGTTGTGAATGTCAAAGGGGTTCGTAGAGACATCCTGCCTCCTTAATTCATGGCAGGTTGTGAAGGTCAATGGGGTTAGTGGAACCATCCTACCTCCTTGCTTCGTGGCGGATCTCTACCATCACGGAGGGGGCTTCGCGAGTGGGCTTCATGGACTAGTTTTATAGCCCAACTTCAAATGTCCAAAACTTCTAATATGTAACTCCGTTCGGGCCTTATGACCTACCAAATAGAATATTGCAAAATGGTATATTGTCTTGGATCTGGTATGGAAGCATTTGAAATATTTTGGGGACGTGTTTTCTAGTTCCGATAATTATGTTAAAAAAATGTGATATATTTACATATTTTTTAGAATAAAATCATATTTCATTTGATGGTGAATATGTTTTCTTTAAATATGGGAGTTATTATCTTCTAGAATTAGTATTTAGGGATTTTATATTAAATATGGTCTAAATTTGTATTCCTCTATTTTTGTATAATTTATACTATTTAAACTATTGAGTGGGTTGAGTGACTTATTACCGTGGATTATCAAATATTATTTGGAATCCCTATAATTTTTTTGGAATTAGTTTACAATAAACTAAATTAAATCATATTGAATATTAATGGTTATAATATAAATATAATTTTCCTCCCCTATAGGGATTCCTTTACACTCAACTTTTTTTCCAATTAAATATTTCACTTACATACATTGAATAATGTATATACCTTTTTTTGCTTACTATTTGTTTACATGAAGTGACACAACATTTTATTGGCTTTATTTATGAAAAATGAGGTTAATATAAACAATATATTTATAATTATTTTTTATTATCCTCTCTATATTCTAATTTATGTAACTTTCTCTATCTAATTTATTTTTTTGAAAATAAATTTAAATCCTTTCGTCTAACTATTGTATGAATTTTATTGCTATTTAAGTATCCTATTTTAACTAGTAGATTAATTTTATTAAATAAATTATGTTTTAAAATAAATAAATCATCATCAGAGATGTCCCAGACTAGAACTTTTATATCTGGTGCTAAACATATATACTTTTTAATATATCATAACAGTTACAATAAACTCACAAGACAAAAATTTCATTGTCTTTGGGAATTATGTACATTTACATATTTAACTCTCAATACAGATTACATTTTATCTAAAAACAATTCTCTACACATTTTACTCTCCTTTATGTATCCATTTGATTTCAAATACTGGGGAAAAGGAAAAACATAAGAAAGGGTGTGACATAATAGGTCCATTAAGTGATAAGAAAATAGAGCCTCAATGAACATCATGATTAAAATATGAGGCATAATATAATAACATGACATAATGAAAAGATACATATTGTGATCATAAGAGCATGTTGTATAAACTACTAGAAATTTAGGCTACAACCACTGTTTGGAATCATGGATATATTCCCATAACCCATGGATATAGGTTATAGACACGGTTCATTGAACCTTGGCTATATGGTTTTAGCCGTGGTTTGAAATCGTGGCTAAAACACTTCCCATTTCATAGACCCCCATGGACACCCCCCCACTAGACCCCCTGGATAGCAGCCCGAGCCCCCCTGGACAGCAGCCCCCCTATTGAACCCCCTAACATCAGCCCCCCCTACTGGACCCCCTGGACAGCAGCCCCCCTCCCCCTACTAGACCAGCCTGGACAGAAGCTCCCCCTGCAGGACCCCCCTGAATAGCAGCCCCCCCTCCACACTAGACCCCCCTGGATAGTACCCCCCTACACATCCCTTGCACACCCCTTCCCCCCCTCAAACCCCCTAGACGATAGCCACCCCCACACACATCCCATTCACCCCTTACACACACCACCTTGCGCCCCCTTACACACCCACTTGCACACCCTTTCCCCCCTACTGGACCCCCCTGGACAACAACCCCCCCTGCTGGACCCCCAAGACAGCATCCCCAACCCTCTTGGACAATTCCCCCCCACTGGACCCCCTAGACAACAGCCCCCCTACTTCACCCCCTAGATAGCCCCCCTACTGGACCCCCCTAGACAGTAATCCCCCTTACACATCCCTTGCACACCCCTTACCCCTATTGAACCCCCCTTGCACCACCCTGCTGGACACCCCCCTGCTGGACCCCATGCACCCCATGCACCCCTTCCCCCCCACCCCCCTTTCCTCCCCCTCCCCCTGCAGAACCCACCCCTTGAACACCCCCATTGCAGAACCCCCCTTCTGGACAGACCCCCTCCTTCCTGAACATCCCCCCCCCCCACACACCCTGGACAGACACCCCCTTCTTATAGACCTACCTTGCCCCCCACCTTGACACCACCTTGGACATCCCCCTCCTGGATATCCCCCCCTCCTGGACAGACCCCCCTTCCTACAAACTCCCTTGCACCCCTCCCCCCTCCCCACCTGCATACCCACCTTACCCCCACCCTCCTTGACACCACCTTGGACACCCCCACCTTCTAGATAGCCCCCCTAGACAGAGCCCCCTCCTTCCTGCACAGATTTTCAAATCTATGAGGAGGTT
The DNA here is from genome assembly GCA_963277665.1 of Viscum album. Lineage (NCBI taxonomy): Eukaryota > Viridiplantae > Streptophyta > Magnoliopsida > Santalales > Viscaceae > Viscum > Viscum album. The sequence continues at coordinate 677,634,185 of OY728139.1, read as the reverse complement.
TGGCTTTAGGGAATGGTCTAGTCAATTGTCAGTTGTATGCTACTATATGGTATTATAATATTTTCAATATCGATAAGGTTGTTGTAGATAGAGAGAGTGGAGACATTCATGTATGAATGATCTAAACTATTATTCTTTCCTAGAACAAAAAGACTTGGTTGATACATCAACAACCATATAGTACAATAGAAACATAAATCTGGAAATAAATTAAACTTATTGTATTATAAATGAAATTAAGAACATTGAATGTTGCAAGATACCATAATATGTGACGTGATTTTCTTGATCAATATTCTCTCTTGGAAGTTGTTTCTACATTGAAAACATTACATCGAGTGATTTTTAGTAAAATAAGAATCACAAAAGTGGTTTTTTATTGTTCAGAGTTTACCTAAATGTAGAAGAAATCAATATCTATTTATAGAGTCTTGATGAAATGTGGTGTATTTGGATATATCTAATGTAATTTAAAATATCATATTGAATCTAGCTATGTAATGGTTATTCAACCTTATCTAAAGATTAAAGAATCCTATAGAGACTAACTACACCCCCCTTCCCCATCCCCCTTGCCCCACTACCCCACTTCCCTACCCCCTTATTCCCCTCAACCACCCCCTACCCTGCAGACCCCCTGCAGACCACCCCCTGCCCTGCAGACCTCCCCACTCAACCCTGCCCCTCCACCCACCCCCACCCCTCCCCCTTCCCTGCAAACCTCTCCCTTGCCCCCTGCTCTACAAACCTCCCCCCAGCCCCTGCCCCTACCCTAAAGACCTCCCCCCAGCCCCCAACTCCATCCCCCTGCCATACAGACCTGCCACCTACCCCCTTCTCCTGCCCCCAGCCCCCATCCCCGGCCCCCTACCCCCCTCCAACCCCCTACCCCCTGCCCCCTGCCCCCTACCCCCTTCCCCTTCCCCCTCCACCCTGCCCCCTTCCCCCCTACATCGACCCCCTCCCCACTACCCCCTGCCCCCTGCCCCTACCCCCTCCACCCTCCCCCTGCCCCCTGCCCCCTGCCCCTGCCCCTACCCCCCTCCACCCTCCCCCTGCCCCTACCCTACAGACAATGTGGAAGATCCTATATTACCAAAATTTTCAAAGATAATGTCATAAAAACTCCATGCAACAACTATTTTTGACTTAAGCTAACTGTATATTATGATTTCATTGGAGGAAGTATGAAATGGTATGAGATATCATTCTATGACTACTTTATGACTACCCCAATCATGCTTTATGATTGTGATGAAAGTGGTATGAAAATCAAATTTTCTTACCCTCTTCTATATCCCATAATCATTTGATATGATATATGCATTTATCACATACATGATATAATAGATATGAATTTATGATTCCGTCAATAATTAAATATGATCACCCATTTTTATCATATAAAAATTGGATTTAGGTTATATATCTCTTTTAGAAATACATTGTTGGCCAGGGGGTTACATCAGGATGTGTTTAGAAGGAGTCATGTCAGTATCTAGGGTTCACGCCCTGATGTTCTTATGCCCAGATTTTTTAAATTAACTAAATCATTAAATTAAATATAAAATGCTATTTTGGCTAGTATGGTTAACACTCATTTGTCTCAGCTTCAACCTCATTAGATTTTAGATGAACAACATGGGTTTGTGAATGGAAAGACAATCCAGGGTGCACCCCCCCTCTCCACTACACCCCACCCTGCACACCCCCCAAAACCATCCCCCCTGAAGACCTCCCCTCTGCCCCTGCCCCCTGCCCCCTGCCCCCCTTTCCCCTACCCCCTGCCCTGAAGACCTACCCCTTCCCCCTTACCCCTGCCCCTGCCTCACTACCCCCTCCACCCTCCCCCTTCCCCCTCCACCCACCCCTGGCCCTACCCTGTAGGCCTCCCCCTGCCCTCTACCCCCCTCCACCATCCCCCCTTCCCCCTGCCCTGCAGACCTCCCCCCTGCCCCTACCCCCTACCCCTGCCATCTTCCCTGCTATGTTTTGTTTCCGGTTCTCTACATAGCATGAATCCCTATCCATACACACAGCCTATCATGATAAATCATACACACAAGAAATCCAGTTCTTGTGAATACATTGAGACAAATAAAACCTCATAAAGATACATTCGTAACAAGTTATACTAATAAAAGGGATGATAAGAATGCCTAGGAAAGAAGCAGTTTCAAAAGGACCATCAACATTTGAGAAATAATATTGGAAAAATGAGGTCTAATGGAAATATACTCTGAAATCCTGTACTAAAAAGAATAACACAGTGGTTATCAAACAAAAGGACCAAAAGTAGTATTGCATTGAAATTGATTTTAATTACCTCTCAATGTCACCAAGGATTATGATTCTTAATTGTGACTTATAGGCATCCTCAAATACCTGAAAAGAACAGGTGAAAAAAGCGATTAAAATTATTCAGTATACAAGTTTCAAATTCAATAAGCATAAATAAATGGAAACCTATTTGATTTTAAACCTTGAAAATTTGTGCACATTTACTGGCCTCTCTCACCCCAATCATTGATTCAGTTGAAACCTAACCATATATAACCCAGAAAAAGTTGAAAACAAAAATAGATGCAAGTGCATGCATGCGAGAATGAAGTCTGAAAGAAGGGAAGGAAACAATGGGAATTATTAAAATACACTTACAATCTTAACATATGTGAAATCAATTTCAATACCAATGGATCCTGCATAGCCCCGAACCCTTTGCACACCCCCTGGCCCCCACTACCCCCTTACACCCCTCCCACCCCCTGGACGGCTCCCCCTCTCCCTCCCCCACCCCCTTACACACCCCACCCCTACACACCCCACCCCTGCCCCCCCACCCTGCACAACCCCTTCCCCCTTGAACACCCCCTACACACCCCACCCCTGCCCCCCACACCCTGTACAACACCTTCCCCCTTGCACAGACCCTTCCCCCTTGCACCCCCCTGCCCCCTTGCACACCCCCTTCCCCCCTGCTCCCTACCCCCTTGTAATGTAATTGAGTATTTAGAACAAAAAAAAAACTTATCATATGATTTCCATGAAACGCCTATAAAAACACAAAAAATGGTTACTAATGTATTGCAAGAAATGGTATAAAATAACCATTATCTCTTGAATTTTATATTCACGTCAATCCTGGTTACAAGTCATGGTAGAAAATCAATTACATCGACTATGTTTCTTTGTTGGTCCTCTGCATAGAATGAATCCCTATCCTTCACACCAATACAAGTCATCAAAATCACAATATTATCAGTGAAACTAATAGAGGGGCTGCCTCAAGCAAAAAATGGAAAATTGGACTACATACCATCGGAGGTGTACTGGAGGAGATAGAGGGGATGCCTCAGAGCAACGTCATCGAGGAGGCATGATGGTCGCGTCGGAGGAGGATACAATTTAATATAATTATAATAAAACTTAACTACTACATAAACAAACATATCTCATAATAGCATAATTAAATATATGTAGAAACAATAAAAAATACCGCAATAAAATTCAGTATTACAATAATCAAACCTCAATGCATAATAAAATTACAGATATTAAAAATTAAAAAATACAATTCACATTAATAGTGAGTATCAATATTAGTATCATCAGATTCATGATTACCCTCATCCATGCCTCCTACAGAAACACCATCAGCACCTCTCACGCCACCAGCATCATTATCAATATCAGCATCGGTACCAGTACCAGTACCGACACTGGCTCCAGATATAGCTCCGACTCTAGCTCTGGCTCCTGCAGAAGAATCTAAATTAGTAGAACTTATCGACATCAAACATGTGTCAACTGCTGTAGCTTCTTCTGGTGAAAGTGTAGAAGAAATGGAAAACATAAATTTCATCATATTTTCAAATATCACCTTTTATGCTTTTTGATTTGCTTCTTTGATTGTATAATTCATATGTTCCACTGTGACCAAACCAGAACTAGTACTCAAAGAAACGTTGTCAGTAGACCAGTATCGAGATGGTATAATCATTTTTCCAGGTCTAAAATGCACTCTTCCCTGATGCACATCTCCTAATACCTGATGCAGATGATCATTCAGTCCCAAATTGTCAAGTTCTTTTTCTTCCAATGTCTTCAAAACATTATATTGATTGATATAAAACATAAATTAAAATGATAAAATTATATAAGGATCTAAATTTAGTTAAAATAAAAAAAATTTAAATATACTTAAAATCGCCTTCTTAGTGTCAGTATTGGGCACAATACCGTCTTTCTTTTTTCAGCTTTCACAAAACAAAGTAGAGTGAGGAACGAAACCCTCAACAGTTAATATTTTCTCTGAAAAAAAAAGAAATAAACCAAAATTGGAATTCAAAAAAATTACACTAAACAAAATTAAATATTTTAAATATTAAATTACCTTTTTTTCCTAAAGATCTGGGAGTGAAGTGTGTCCACAAGTATAAACATGTTTCATTCCACTCTTATTTCTTTTATTTCTGTCTGATTTTTCCAATAAAAAATAATTATATAATTTTATTTACATAAATAAAACTCATTTTCAAATAAATAAATGAATATATATATATAAATTTAACAAATACCTTAAACTCTGGAATCTTAAAATAGGCGATCATCTCTTTGTATTGTGATATTGGGAAATCATGAATCACTGGTACTTCTCCATGCTCCGTGTCAACTCTCTTTTTCCAACCAAGATATAAGTCATACTTGTACACTCACCATATTTCACCTAAATCAATTCACCTTGAAGCCTTGGAATTTTTTCCATCTGGAAAATTATATCGGAGCTACAATTAAAAAAATATTTTTAAAGAAAATATTATAAATTAATATATATAAAAGCTGATTAACATTACTTACCCAGATCTCTGCCCAGGCATTGTCCTCTATTTATTCTCCGACTTCCCTCCAACATATTGGTTGAATCGGAATGATGTTATTGTGTATAGAAAGTGTTCCCATAAATCTTTTACATTCTGTACCATTTTTTTAATTATAACTCTGTCCTCGTTGTATTCAACCATGATTTGCGTGTGTCTATTCCAAACCACTCGCATTTTTTGTGCAGCCTCGTTGTCTGGTGGAGGCTGGATCTAATCATGAAAAAATGTAATAAAGGATAATAATATATATGAATTTATCATTAATCACTATCATTAATGTTTATACACATACTAGTATATGGAGGATGTGCTGACCCCTGAAGTGCAACATCTAGAGGGGGAGTGTCCTCTATGGTAGGTGGGATATCTATAGTAGGAGTACTCTGTATAGTAGATGGATAACTCTGTATAGATGAGGGTGGATATGGATATGGATATGGTGGTGGGATATATGGGGGCGCAGTGCCCTGTACAGTGGATGGTGGGAATGGAAAATAAGGAGGGATGGGAGACTAAGAACTACCATCTGATGTGGGTGTAGGTAGAAAGGGATATGGAAAAGGTGGGTATGGATAATATGGAGGTAGTATAATGGGATGATGGACTTCTGGTAACTCAAGTGGAATAATATTAGGTTGAAATTTAGAATCAATACACCTCGCCATACTATAATCCTCGGTAGTATAATGCAACCATCTCCTCGACGAAGTAGCCTAAAATAACATAGATGATAAAATAAAACGAATGATAACAAGATAAATAATATGAAAGACCATAATATTCAAACATAAACTGTACTTACAGTGTTGGATAGATGAGACATATGTTGTTCATTTCTATGTGTTCTTCTATTTCTTCTAATATCATCATATTCATAAATTTTGACCTGGAAATTTAAAATAATATTCTAAAATAAATAGAAATAATACAAAATTATAAATAATACAAATGTATCATAAAACAATGAGATGATTTTTCAATGTGATAAATATATTTATAAAATATCAAGAATTTTCTATGTTCAAGAATTACTATAGATGTTCTTAAACATAAATTCTTTAGACTATAAATAGTTTTATATTCGACAATGGTATAAAATATACAAGTTAATTTGATATCAAGTATGGAAGTTTAAAAAAACACATAAAATATTACGATAATGTTAGGTAAATACTTACATATGTCTCAATGATATGTGTGCTATGTGACAATTTCTAGTTCACAATCTGTTATAGCAATTGAGTCATCTGTGTCATAAAATGAAATATTCGAATAAATACTAATAGGTTCATCCACAACATCATTGTCATCCATGAATTCATCAAAAATATGTCTAGTAATGACATCAACAAAAAAACCAAATTGTTGTTGTAACTGTTCAGTTACATAAAACTCCTATGTATCCTATGATGCAAGAATATACTATTCATTGGTGTGAAGTTGGCAATTCATATCAATCACTATAAATCCATAGTTATCAATATGGATTCCTTGTCATGTCATTGAATAAAACCACTTACATTTCATCATTGTGACATGACCATGTTCATAGTAATCTAATAAAATGATTCTATCAACAACACCATAATATGATATATTTTTTGACTGAGGTTTTCGATCTGATGCACTCGCATAACAATCTTTTGTGGCTCTTATCATGACACTGTCATGCTATGTAGACATTTTTTTTGCACAAATATTTATAACAAATTTAAATCCATTTACAACCATTGCTTTACAATCACGTGCCATATCGTTTGGACCAAAGGAAAATTCTCTTACATCATCTGATACTTCATTCATTGGTAGAGTTAAAACCTAAAAGATATAAACATTGAATATTAAACAGAGACACACAATTATGTTATGAGAAGAAAAAAATCTATTATTTTTGACTTTAACCAAGAAGAAAATTATTTGTTGTGCAATAGTTCCTTCCTTTTAAAAGATAGAGAGAAATGTCTCTTTTTTATAATTTCTAAATGTTCTCTACAAATATGAAAGATTAAAAATATCAGAAGATATGAAGAAATAACATAATGAAAAAATTAAATATTTATTAGTTTACTTACTTGATATAATCATCAAGATTGCCATAGTTGAATAATACTATACGATGAGCCATTTCCCACTCTTCACTGATTAAAGTACACAACAAGTACAATCCAGATATCCCCCTATTTGGGGAAGTGAAGGAAATGCAGGCTCAATGGGGTTGTATTTATCATCTTCAGTTCTCATTAGTCAATTAGATTTCTTAGTGACATTACCTAAGTACGATGAACAAAAGTCCATGCATGCCTTCGTGGTGATATTTATTTCTCTCCTAAGATTTCAATGTAAACATCATTCTTTCTGTAGGATACATCCACTAACTTGAAATAGGACCACCAAAAATAACTTCTGTGGGAATATGCACAGTCATATGTAACATACATGTGAAAAATGATGGTGGAAAAATTTTCTCCAAGTCACAAAGAATAATTGGTGCATCTCTATGAAATTTCTGAGCAACACTTCTATTCAGTCTTTTGGCACAAATGTCTCAATAAAAATGACATAACTTAAAAATAGAAACTCTAACATTATGTGAAAGTAAATTCCAAATGGAAATATGAATCAACTAATATAAAAAGACATGGTAATCATGGGTTTTAAGAGATTTTAGTTTCACATCTTGTGTATTCACCCTTTTTGAAATATTACTTGAATAACCATCTGGAACCTTCAAACTTTCCAAAACTAGAAGAAATTGTTTCTTCTCCACATTTTTCATCGAATAACAGGATATATGGACTTTCCATTTATTTTGACCACTTAACTAAGGGTGAATTTTTTCTCTTATACCCCAATCTATCAAATCACGACGAGACCACAAATCGTCTTTTCTTTTTCCTTTGACATTTAAAATCATAGCAAGTAACATCTCAAAAATGTTTTTCTCAATATGAAATACATCCAAACAGTGACACAACAAATTCGATGACCAATACGAAAACTCAAAGAATATGCTTTTCTTTCTCCAATTACTATTGGAATTCGAATTAACATGTTTTCACTATCTAATATTTGGTTGAATTTTTCCAAGAACATAATTCAAATAATCATGTTCTTTAACAATATCATTACCTGACATTCGTTGAGGTGTCTCATCTATCTTGACGGAATTATTGAACTGTCTTCCGATTTTTTATATATGGATGGTCCATCTGTAAAAATAACTGATGCCCTATGAAGCTGAAAGTTCATCAAAACTTTAATTTTTGGAAACGTGTATTTTTCATACAAATAGGGTACGATAATTTCCCTTTATTACTCCAACCAGACATCATTCCGTAGGAAGGGATATCATTTATCATCCATAATAAAGCTGTATGAAACATAAAGTACTCCTTCTAGAATGCATCGTATGCTTGTGAACAAACAATCCAAAGCTCATTTAACTCCTCTATTAATGGCTGCAAGTATATATCAATATCATTTCTAGGGTCACTGGGTCTAGATATCAATATATTCCTGATACTAAACAACTTCTTCATACACATCCATGAAGGAAAGTTATAAATGTGAATGAAAACAGGACAAGTACTATGTGCGGTATGCATTTGGTGAAATGGGTTGAAACCATCATAGGATAATCCCAATCTAACATTTGATGGGTCAGCTACAAAATCAAGATGTAACCTATAAAATTTCTTCCAATCCAACCCGTCTGCAGGATGCACTATTTCATCATTACCTTTATTTATTTCATCTTCATGCCATCTCATATTCTTGTCCATTTGTTCTGACATAAAAAGTTTTTGAAGCCTTGTAATTAAAGGGAAGTGAAACATCATTTTCTCTGGTATGAGAGATTTCATTCTGTCTTTATTAGTCTTCCACCTTGATGTGCCACACTGTTTGCACTAAATTAACTCTACATTTTCCTTCTAGAACAGACAATAATCTTTGGGGAAAGAATGAATCTTAATAGATGAATATCCAAATTTGTCAACCAAATTTGATTCCATGTAATCATTTTTTGGAATACATACATCATCAGGCAGTAAATCATTAATAAATTTAAGGTGATAGTCAACCATAGTATTACTAAATCCATACATTGTTTTTCCATTATATAATCGCATTAAAAACTCAAGTTTACTCATTTTTTCACATGCCTGATATACTGAGGTATTTGCATATTCCATCATCTTTCTAACACTCTCAACGTCACCATCATGATTAATAGATGAAAATTGTGTTCCGGTATTTATTTTCTCCTGTACTGGTCTACATGAGGAGTTGGCTTCAGAATCAAAAGGAAACCAATCAGAAATCCAATTTTTCATACCAATACTTTCTGCTAAATCAATGTCACACTTGCGCTTTTTCTCCATTGTGATACCACACTTGATAATTTTTTTGGAAACCTTGGTTAGTGATATGGTAACTCACTTCCTCATGAGTTAACCAGGGTCTTCCAACACAATCAAAACATGGGCATCGAATCAATCCGCCATCTGAATCATTAGTGAATGAAAAGTCGAAGAAATATCTTAACTCCTTCTAAAATTCATCTGTGATCCAATCAACGTTGTACATTCAGTATCTATCCATTATGAGTCATATAGACATACATTATATAAATATTCAAGGAAATGACTTAACATTATTTTTATTGTTTCATAAGATAATAAATAACCATCAATAACATGTCAATAAAAAAATCATAACAAATATTATGGTTAAGGGAATTCATAAATGTTTCAAATTATAAAAAATCATGAATAATCACACCTTTTTATGACCACATAAGATTATTTTCGTGTACTTCCAACACCCATATTAAAACCTAGATATAAACATAAATTAAATAAATAATCAAGAAAATGACTTAACATTATATGTATTGTTTCATAAGATAATAATTAACAATCAATAACATGTCAATAAAAAAATCATAACAAATATTATGGTTAAGGGAATTCATAAATGATTCAAATTATAAAAAATCATGAATATTCACACCTTTCTATGGGCACGTAAGATTATTTTGGTGTACTTATAACACCAAAATTAAAACCTAGATGTTTGAACAATGACCTATTATGTTTTTTTATAGAATTATATGATATGAAACCCCCCTCCTGGACACCCCTCCCCCTCCATCTTGGACACCACCCTTCCCCTGCTTCCCCACACCCCTTTCCCCCCTCCCTGCCCTCTGTAAACTGCTCCCCCATCCCCCCTCCTCCTAGACAACCCCCTCCCCTTTCACCCCCTCCCCCTCCCTGCACACTGCCCCCCCTCCTAGACACCCCTCCCCCTAGACTCCCACACCCTCTTCCCCCTGAACCCCCTGCTCCCCCACCTCCTGGACATCCCCCTCCCCTTGCACCCCCTGCCCTCTCCCTGCACCCCCCCGAACACCCCCCCTCCTAGACACCCCTCCCCTAGACCCCCACACCCTCTACCCCTTTGCACCCCCACACCCCCTACTCTCTACCAGTGTTTTCAAAGGTGTGCACCTCAGCGCGCCTTGGCGTGAGGAGAGGTGAGGCGACCTCACCGATACGCACCAAAGGCGCACGACTCGTGCGCCAACCCCTAAGGCTGTGAAGCGCAAGGCGCTATAGAGGCACACTAGTCTATTTTTAGGCAGAAATCGAGGGAAACCAATTATTGATGCTATATAAATTGAGCGAAATAGAGGAGGGAAACCGTGGGATGAAAATCATGGGTGACTGGATGGAAACCGGGGTGGCTGCAAGGTAGCGAAGGAAATCTAGGGTGTCGTGCAGTAGTGAGGGAGATCAAAAAAATTGTGGGTAGGAGGGACAGATGAAAATCAGGGGTGTAGTAGAGGGTGATCACGTAAATCATGGGTAGGATGGATGAAAATTGGGGTGTAACAGTGAGGGTGCTAGCGAAAGTCCGAAGTATACTCGAAATCAGGTTTTTTTCTGGTAAATGAGCATGTATAATATAGAGTTAAATATATTATTTAATATATTAATAAAATAATTGAACCAAACTCTATAAAATTAGAATCATCACATCCAAAATATATAGAATCCAAAATAAAAGTCAGGCTGCATTAGCAGCATGCATTCGACGATGCGTAGCAGCAGGCATCCGAAAAACTTTCATTGATGATGATTTTTATGTTTAGGTTCTCATGGGTTGATTATGATTTGGTTAAAAATTATCATTATGTATTTTAATTTGTATTATTTTGATTGAATTTAAGTTTTTCATAATTAAAATATGTATGAAAACATTACATATTTAATTGTGTGTGTGCGCCTTAATTGCGCCTCACACAACATCCCCAAGTGGCCTCTGCTCCTTATTGTGCGACACACCTTTGAAAACACTGCTCCCTACCCCCACCTCCTATATATCCACCTCCCCTTGCACCCCCTTCCCCCCTCCCTTCACACAACCCCCCCGGACACCCCTCCTCCCTAGACCCCCACACCCTCTGCCCCCCTACACCCCACACCCCCTGCTCTTGGCACCCCCACCTCCTGGACAACCCCATCCTCTTGCACCCACTCCCCCTGGACACCCCCTCCTGGACACCCATCCCCCTAGACCCCCACACCCTTTACCCCCTGCACCCCCACACACACTGCTCCCTTCCCCCCACCTCCTGGACAGCCTCCGCTCCTTGCACCCCCTGTCCCCCTCCCTGCACACTACCCCCCCTCCTGGACACCCATCCCCCTGGACCCCAACACCCTCTGCCCCTACACCCCATGATCCCTACCCCCACATCTAGACAACCCACTCCCCTTGCAGCCCCTACCCCCTACACACTTCCCCCCCGGACACCCCCCCTTCTGGACACCCCTCCCCCTATACCCCCACACCCTCTTCCCCCTGCACCCCTGCACCCCCACACCCCTTGCTCCCTACCCCCCCCCCCCTCCGGGACAGCCCCCTCCCCCTTCACCCCTCCCTGCACAAAGCCCCCCAGGACACCCCCCCGGCACCCCCACACACCCTACCCCCTCCCCATGCACCCCCACACTCCCTGTCCCCCTCCCCCTGCACCCCCACACCCCCTGCACACTGCAATATTTAAACAAATCCTTATGAGAATAGTTGGATCAGTTGTCTTTAGACAAACTTCAAATAGAAAAAAATCTCGATAAAGATATTTTCAAATTGGAAATTCTCTTATTGTGTTATATATTATTTAACCAATCAACTAGATGTGATTAGTATTACCTTATTTTTTATCTTCAGTTTCTTCTCTTCTTTTATATAAAAAACTTTACCTCCACAAATCTAATATTTAATAAAATTAAGTTCAGTAAATAATAAATCTCTTTAATTAAAATATTAAATAAATCCCATGTTGATAATCACCTTACTTATTCTTCCTCCATCCTTATTGTAACTTTCTATTCCTTTCCGCTATTTTATCTGTACTGTAAGGATAATTTCTCCTCTATTTATTGTAGCCTTCTCCCATGATTTTCAAGTAAAGAGATTTTAATTTCAAATTAAAATTAAAGAAATTAAATATGTTGAACATCCACTTCTTCAATTTTATCCATTGGATTTTCTTTGTATAGATCATCACAAATGAAGTCCATTTAGGCTGGTGAAGTTTTGGTGAAAAATTATATATAGTTACAAAGTTAAAACTAGTCAATTTTGGGTGACCCAATATTTTCAAACTTCTATAGTGTAGCCTCTATATAAAATGTCTATTTTGATATTACATTAAGACTGATCATGGAATAGTAAAAAAAATCCATGAAAATATACTAAATAGATTTCTACATGCTTATCGACATGTTTATTGTTGAACTCCAAAAAATACAATACCCAAAACTACTTCTTACATGGTGTAGGAATTATTTGATTTCCCATTTTAGTCATTCTTACATGCAGTTCATAACAGCCATTGCCTGAATAGCCCGAAGGAATTATTTTTTATTTTTATTATAGATAATCCCCCTTTTAAGGGTTGAAGGGGAACCCGTACATGACCCGTCGGCCCAAGGCACAAGGCCCAACATGAACCGCAATACATGACCCAAAGGCCCAGAGGCATTCAATGCCCAATACATGACCCGTAGGCCCAGTCCACTAGAACTTCCCCTCCCCAGCGTCTGTATCATTAATCGCCTTAGCACCCCACCTTGAATTGCTGATCGGCTAGCATTTCCCCGTACAAAGCTGCACGGTGCCTGGTCCCGATGGCAGTTTCCATACCCTCTCATTCTGAAAATCTGGTTAGCTCTATTTCTTGTGACTGCTACTATTGCTCTAATCCTCTTCTCGGGCCTGCTCTGTGTAAACTAGGCACTCCATGGTCTTTATGGCCTGAAGGCCCTGCGGAATGAAGGCCTTTGATGACCCGAAGGCCCTATGAGACCCGACGCCCAAACTGGTGGCCTGGAGGCCCAAATCGAGTGAATAGTTTCGGTTGCTATAGTACCGAATAGTACATGCTACAATACAGAATAGTACCTACTACAGTACTACTAAAGTAACCCAGAAATTCACCTCCACCCGGTTTTGAACCTGGGTCTCTTGCATGCCAAGCCGGAGCCCTTACCACTTAGGTATGGTCTCGTTAGCATTCATGACAGCCTTTAAAACTCATGTTTTGGGTCACTCCTCTTTGTATATAGATTATGTAATCCTAAAACATATTCTAATATGATGTGTTACTCATCTTCTCCATGTTTTAATACATCTTTCATCCACCATGTGCTTCACAACACCCAATTAAATAGTTTTATTATTGTATTAAAATATATATGTATTCTACTATTTCATGTAAATATTCATTGAATTCTAAAACAATCTTCATTATATTCCTAACACTGCGACATTATTTATAAATAGAACTATAGAAACATGGTATTATTATATATTTCACCTTTATACAATTTGAATCCCATGTTTCTTTGGGAATTATGATTTACTCATACATATATATTAGAAAAGGAATTTAAATGATTCACATCCTATTGAAATAGTAGTTTAATAATAAAAACACAATAAATGCTTCCAAGACATGACTTTTCCTTCTCCAAACATCTTCAAACCTTCTTGAACCTATTATAAATCCAAAAAAATATTGAATAAGTACATTAAACATTATAAAACATCCTAGGACTCCAATACCATATATTTTATTATCAATAATTCTTATATCACCATCACTGTGTATGGTTCCCTTATATGTTCAATATCATCAAATCAATATGCCTTCAATTTCTAATCATACTCTACCAATCTATTATATAAATAAAAGATGAAGGGAGATATAAATAACCATCACATGAAATTCAAATCACATTATAACCTTCAAATAAGAACATTTATGAAATAATATGGTATAAAATACCTGCGTTGATTGGAAGCTAGGAGGAGGGCGCCGCGGTGACAGGTCATCAGAGAAGAGGGTGTCGTGGTGAGAGAGATCTCTAGAGAGGAGGGTGCCGCTGTGACATATGTCATTGGGAGGAGGGCATCACTGTGAGAGAGTTCATTGGATAGCAGGGTACCACAGTGAGGAGAGGTCGGGAATGAGAAGTCGTCGGGGAGGAGGGTGCTGCGGTGAGAGGAAAACATCAGGGAGGAGAAGTCATCCGTGTAGGAGGGTGTTGTGGTCAAGTGAGGTCGGGGAGGAGGGTGTCGTGGTCAGGTGAGTTTGGGGAGGAGAACTCGTTGGGAGGATAAGAATCCAAGAGGAGAAAACTTAGGTGGAGCGTGAGAGTAGCGAATCGGGGGACCTCAATACCAAATAGGTAAACATGTGGTATAAACACAATTATTTAATTAAAATATGGAAATTAGAAAGATATAAGCACAAACCAATAAGACCATGGCTATTGGTCCGTGGCTATAGATTTAATTTCTAGTATGATCATAAGTACATGAGGAATAACAAGAACATATGTACATGTGGAATAATATGGAAATTTTGCTACAACATAAACATGAGACATTGTTAAAAAAATCATCATATCTCATCAAAAAGTATTTTGAAGCATATTTCTAAGGATTTTAACCAATGTATGTTAAAAAATTTGTAAGGCATGCTTCTAAGGTATCATGAAAAAGTCATCTTTGAAGATTAATTATTTACCCAATGCATTGTATCACTATCAGGGTGCACCCATCACATTCTTTAATTTATACTTGTCACACAATTAAAACATACATAAACACATCAAATATCATAAAATGAACTCATAAAAAATAAACAGGTTTCTAGTGAAAGTGAGTATCTCTCTACATAAATACCCTTTAATGAAGATAATGAATTATGGGATATTTTCACCCAATAGAATAAATGGTATATTTTTTAGTCAATAATGTCACCAATCAATCGATGTATGGGTATCTAGGTGAACAAACTTCAATTAGAGGAATCATAAAAGGGTATTCATAAGGGAAAGGCATTGGAATAAAAGTTTTACATAGTGGATGATAATGTAAGACAATGGTAGTGGTGCATCATTCTCTATAGAGTTCATATTTTCAACATATTGTGTGTACATGGGAACATGTAAATGGAGGATAAAGTTAAAATCCATGTGAAATAAGAAGTGTGATATAGAACATGTTCATTGTTTACAAAATGAGTAGGAAATAACCCACTATATTTGATTAATATGGCTATCTTGAAGAATATCCAAAAATCATCTTTAGAAATTATAGGATATTCACAATGATATGGGTAGTACCCCAATTAAAGGTGTGATAATAAGATGTGGTTTAGGGTACATTCATGGAATAGGGAAATAAATCGAATTTTAATCTCAATCCATATATTCTGACCCTTCATTATGGATCATAAAGTTCATGTGAATTATTTAATGAAAATCCTCCAGGAGTGTCGAATGTGTTGTGAAGAAAGGCTTCTTCATCATACATCGATTGACGATTGAGTTAATACCAAATTTACACCAATCAAGGTAATTACCCTTAGGTAAATCTATTATAGATCCATATCCACTTTTACTATCCTAATAGGGATATAATTTCTAGGAAAACCACACACACTTTTCGTTACCAAATTTAGGATATTTTTATAGTATGGTAAAGCATATGAATTATGATTACTTATAAAGGTGGTTTAATGAGATATAATTTTGATATATAATGGATAAAATATACTAGAAATTATAACAAGGATGCATAATAACATTCATATTGAAAGGAAAATAAATTTTAAAAGGCCCACAAAGGTTGAAGTTCCCAGTCTGGATCCAAGAATCACTAAGAGGGGGAGGGGGTGAATCAGTGATATATTTTCTTTTTATGTTTCCTTTTTTTGAAACAACTTTCGACTACTATTAAAGAGTTTCTTCCCTGCTGAACATACACAACCACATGAACACAATATTTACAAGGTTCACTACTCAACAAGAGTAGTTACGTCCTTGGTATAGTACAGAAACAATCCAGTACCACACAATCCACTAGAGAACAATCCTTTGATGTGGAATAAAATGAGTAGGATATACCCTTAAACTCATGTAGCACTTGGAAAAAAATCTTCAAGCGCATGTGCTCCCTATTATCACAAATAAGGAATTTTAGTATTTCAGTGCTTCTTTACAATATAACAGTTGTATTCTTTGAAGTAAAAATCTTCAATTTTCTACCCAGAAGCTAGTAAGAACTCCCATAAACAAAACTAAATATGTGTGAAGACCCCAAATTTTATTTGCAGCCTTTAGGGTTTATTGCGTGCAATTCAAATGGATTGCGCGTAAAAATTCCCTCTTGGCACGAAAAACCTTTTTCATGCAACTTTCCACTTTTCATGCATCTTCCCACTTTTTCATGCATCCTTCCTATTTTCGTGCAAACCTAAATCTTTTCACACAACTTACTTAGCATAAAATTTTATGCCCAAAAGAGCTCGGAATTTCATCCAATTGTCGAGCCTTAACAAATGAGAAGGGTTCGCCTTATATTTATTGGCATTTTTGACCTGGCTCGAAGACCACTAATCTGCGTGTAAAACCCTCTTCATGCGCATAAAAATTATTTCATGCAACTTCACATTTCACACAATTCTCTAATATTTCGCTCACCTCATGGCTTTGCTAATTTTTGAGCTTCTAATCCCAAAACACCTTTTGCATGAAAAACTTCATTCCTCTATTTTGTACACCACGCCAATATTTCATGAAGCCTTCATTTTTCGTGTAGCACATTGATATTTCACACACAATTATCTTTTTCACGCATCCAAAAAATATTTTGTGCTTCCCGTATATATTTCACGCATCCCACAAACATTCTGCGCGCCCTTAATTTTTTCATGCACTCGGACCATTTTTTCGTGCACTGAATGTATTTTTCATTTTTTGATTTTTTGACCTTGAATCATGCCTTGCATGAAAAAATCTAAACCATCTTTAGTCTTTCGCGCAACATCCATTGCCAAACACATCTTCATATCCCGATTTTCAGGCCCTAAAATTTGTAAAACACTAGAAAACAACACCACTTTAAACTGTTCTTTTATGTCGTCTCCAGATTGTCCATTCCTTTTTCATTTCTTTCTCCATAGCTTCCCATAACCTTTCTTTAGCTTTCATCATGAACTCCACTATCATGATATATATATATATATTCTTTTATAGTCCAGATTTGGCATCATCAAAATTATAATGGAAAGTACCGAAACATCCCTATCTTCCAGTAGCATCATTCCTTCCAATCAAAACTGTATATGACTAGAATCATCCTTTCTCCCCCTTTCCTTCATAAGGATTCCATCACAAGTTCTCCTGAATTATGATATTTTTGAAATACATATCAGCATAGCATCTTCTGGTTTTTGATTTCTTTACAAAGTGAATTGATTTAGCTTCTTTGACAACAAAAAACAACACTCTATAATAGAAACCCCTTCTTGCTTCCTTATCCATCCAACTTGGTCCCAACAAAGGTAATGTGGAAAGAGGGGCGAGGAGCCCTTATTTCGGTAGAGTAACAACTTAGACATAGGCTATAATGATAGGTATTAAATTAACTATTATAAAAAATATATTGAATGGTAGATAATAACATGGAATTAAATTTATATCATTATATGAAAAAATAATTTAAAAATACATTATTACAAAAGTATTTCACTTCAAAAGGATAGAGGAGGTTTGGGGGAACCCTTAAATTTCTGGAGATTCTTAGCTTAGAGCTGACCCTTTAAACCAACAAAACTCTTAAATATTGAGGAGGGAGAAATGGAATAGGTAAATTGAGATATATATGATGATTTAACAAAGAATTTTGGTGTGGGAGAATAAGAAGAGCGATGAGTATTTATACTTGAGGAGGATGGTTTTAAGGCATTAAATCATTATTATTTTGTTATTAAGGACAACCACTTTTGGGTGGCATTATTTTCAAATAATTTGGTTGAAAATTAATGTTTATTTTTTTAAAGATTATTTAAAATAGTAACCACCTTTTTAATTGTGTTTTTTATGTATTTTTTTCATTTACCCTTTAATGTAAACTAGATACATTATTTCACCTTCATTGTGGTAACTCTATTTTTACCACAATAACTTTTTTTCCCTAAAATAAAATTTCAATGATTAAATAATTTATAAAATATAATTCCAAATACCAAATACAATTATTCAATTTATAAAGGTGATAAAAATTAATTCTAATATATTACACAAATAACACATAAAAATTATTTTCAGAAAAGATAAAAATATGTTTCCAAAATGAGAAGAATTTGTTTATAAATTCAATGAATTATGAATTAATTTATTAATTTATTTATTTTTTGATCTATAATAAGAATTAATAAATTTTAATTTGTGATCATTTCATGATTATATCTAAAGAGCTGAGGTATTTCTTAAAATGGTATTTTTAACTTTTTAAACCAAAAATCATCTTTTATAAAAAATTACCATAAATTCATCATAAGATAATTTAGACATATTGATTAAAAATGATATTTAATATATGAAAATTTATATAAATATGATAATTTTAAATTTTAAATAAAATACCTTATTTATTAAAAATTAATAGTTTTCTACATATCAATATAAAAATTAATTGGACATTATTAATTTAAATTATCATTTAAAGAGTGTTTTTTAAGATTATTTCATGAAAATAATTTTAATTTAAAACTTCAATAATTTATCATAAAATGTAATTTTTATTGGATTTTAAATATATATATATATATATTTATATACTTTCCAGAAAAAATATAGTTTTGGTTATATTGTAAAATAATTTCGAGAAGTCTCTTTATTATCTATACTTAACCTACAATAATAATGAATAACTGTATTATTGATCAATGCTCATAATTCCAATCATCCATATTGGTTGGATATCATAATGGTGAATGACCATATATCCCTATAAATACATCATAATTCTCTATTAGTCACTCACTACTTTACTTACAATGGTTCTTACACATAATTTAATAATGTTAAACATTTTCCTAACATTTCCCTTTCTTTCTATAGTAAATATGGTAGGAATTAAATTTATGGGGGAATTAAAACCCATGGAGTACCTTTTAGCAATTTTACTATTCATCATTGTCTATATCCCTTTACTATTCGAAGTTGTATTATTCAATATTAACATGTTATTTGTAATGTAATATAATATAATTTCTATTGTAATAGGGGTATTATAGTGGATAAAATCATTCAGGGAATTTATTTTTATCAATAATTGAAATAAATCATTTTTTAGGTTTTTTTTAAATGAGATACTTAAAATTTAAAAAGGAAGATTTTAAAGTAATAAAAAACACATAATAAGATAAAAAAAATTCGAAATTAAATTAACTATAACATAAATCATAAATGAAAAATAATTTATTATTCACATTTAAACGTTTATTTTATAACTTCTCACACATGAATTTTCATATGATGGTGCCTCCCGTGGATTTATGTTATAATTTTATAACAATGAAAACATGAATCATGCTTTTTAAACCATTAAATAAAAATATCTTAATTACCAATATGGTGTAAAAATAATACTGTTAATAAATGGAATATAGTTATCAGATAAAACTATATATTTAAAAAGAATTAGGAATATAAAAAAATTGATATAATTATATATCTTAAAAGGATGGAATATGGAAGTTGGTATGAATATAAAAGAGTGGTAGGAGATACGCCTTTTCCACCCGTTGGTCATGGTTTCAAGTCTCGTGTCCTTGATGGACATGATGTGTTGTCTCTTATACAATGAGACAACCTTTTTTTAAAACCATTTCAACAAATAAATTTCCATTTTAATTGAAATATATGTAAATGAATAAATTAGGTTATAAATATTTGAATAAATGTTTTTTATTAAAAAGACATCATTTAACATTTATTTATAAATATATATATTTCTAAAATAAAATTTATAAAAACATTCATTGGAAATACAAGATGTTACATTCTACCCCCTTAAATAAATTGCTTCCTCACAATTTCACTCATTGATAATAACTTAATAAACATAAATTTTATCTTAATTTTTATCTATTGAAAGGATAAATTAAAAATATATTGGATATGTTAATATTATGGGGTCATACTAGTTATACAAAAGCTAGTTCTCTTGAGAAAATGGATATCCACCTAAGGCTCTATACTAAAATAATCTAATTCCTAATTCCCAAAAACAACCAAACATTGTTCTGAAACCCATTGGGATGCCCCATACCCACACATCTTGATGTAGTTTTAAACAAATACTTTTTAATACATCATAAAAGTTACCATAAACTACAATTATTAAATCTTTGGTTTCTTTAGGAACTAGGTATTGTATAGATTTAATAATCGATTCAAAGTACATTTTGTCAACAAAAAAATTCTCTAGACATATAAATATATGTATCCCTTTGATTAAAAATCCTACAGAAAAGAGTTAGATATAGGAAAGGGTGATCTATAAATCCCTGTATGGGATAATTAAAGAAAATGGTGCAAAAATGAACATCATGGGTTAATCATTAGTTATAATATAAGAACATGAACATAATATCAAGATTATTATCATGATCATAAGATCCTAATACGTATATCATTATCATAATTATATGAAGTATAAAATAATAATAAGTACATGAGGTATAACATGGAATTGTGGATACATCATAAATATAATATATTTATAAATATATCACCATATCCCTTCACTAAGGTGTCATTAAAGATATTGGAAAGATTTTGAACAAGGTTTAATAAAACATTACTTAGGAATAATACAAAGGTATCATGAACATTTCATCCATATAGATAAATTCTCTACACAATGCATTAGATAATTAACAAGATGTAATGTTTATATGCCTTAATTCATGTCTTCTACATAAGTAAAACATGCATAGATCCATTAAAAATCATAACATAAACCCATGGAAAATAAATGGGTATTCAATGAAATAATATCTCTACATAAATACGTATTAATCAAGGTAATGAATTATGTGTTATTTACACTATATAGTACAAATGGTATGTTATTTAGTTAATAATTTTCCCAGTTAATTAATGGGTGTATTGGTGAAACCACTTCATTTAGAATCGGAATACATGGGTATCCAAATGGTAAATTCATTGAAAGAAAGTTATTAAAAATAAATGATAAGGAAAGACAAAGTTAGTGTTGGATTATTCTACAAATAGATCATATTTCCACAATACCACATGTACATAGGAACAAGGAAATTTAGGAAAAGGGTAAAATCATTGAGAAAGATGGAGTGTGATAGAGAATATATTCATTGGTTAAAAAATTATCAATAAAGAACCCTATTTATGGGATTAATGTGGTTATCTTGGTGAATACCAATAACCAACTTTAGAAACTATAGGATGTTCACCATGAAAAGGGTAGTACCTCTATTGGAGGAATGATAGAAAGATGTAGTGAAGGGTAAATTCATGGAATAGGGATATCAATTGAATGTAAATCTCAATCCAAATATTTTATTCTTTTATTATGGCTCATAATGTGGTAGTGAATTATCCAATGAAAATCCTCTGGGAGTGCCAGACAAGGTTCTAAGCAATGCCTCATTGTCATGCATCGAGTGATGATTGAGTTAATACAGAATCTTCCATTTTTAGGGTTATTAACATTAGGTACATAGTTTTTATATCCACATCCACTTGTTTTATCAAGCTAGAAATTTTATTTCTTGGAAAACCACACACATTTCTTTACCAAATTTAGGATGGTTCTATGGATATGAGAATGATTGAGGATTATAATAACTTTTGAATGTAGATTAATGAGAAGGAACAGATATATATCATTGATAAAATATTAATTAAATTATAAAAATGATGCATAATAACATTTCATATTGAAGAAAATGGAATTTAAAAAGGCTCACAATGGAAATAGAGGAGGGGTGAGGAACCCTTATTTTGGAAGAGTAATGGCTAAGGAAAATACAATAATGATAGGGATTTTATTAATTCTAAAAAAGTTATACTGAATTTATATTGATATTATTTAATAATAATCCTGGTATTATATGATAAAATAATTTAAATATACATTATAAAAAAATTATTTTACTTGAAAGAGGAAGATGAGGTTTGAGGAAACCCTTACTTCTCTAGAGCTTATTAGCTTATATCTGACCCTTTGAACCAAAAAAAACTCTTCAATGTTGAATAGGTAGAGACGAAATAGACTAATTAAGAGAGTTATTATAATATAGATTAATATTTCATTGTGGTAGAATGGGAAGAGGTGTAGTTTTTAAAATTATGGAGCATGGTTTTAAGGGTTTAAATAATGATTATTTTGTTACTAAGGAAAACTAATTTTGGCTGGAATTAATTTTAATTAATCTAGTTGGTAATTAATGTTGAAATGGTAGTTTAAGAATTTTCAAACCCTTAAACACCAATTTATTTTTTATTTTTTAGTTATTTATTCCTTTACCCTTAAATTTTACCCATGAACATTATTTTACCTTCATTATGGTAACTCTCTTATTACCACGATTATTGTTTTTCCTGAAACAAAATTTCTATTATTTCATAATTTTGAAATTATTATTCCAAATAATTAATTAAATTTAAATAATTAAATATAAATAATTGATTATAATTAATTCTAATATGGTAAATATATAACACATTAAAACTATTTTTGAAAAGATAAAATCATGGTTCCAAAATGTTAAGCTTGTGTTTCTAAATGAAAAAAATTGGGCATTAGGATATTTATTACATAAATTTTTTATCAATAATAAGGATAAATAGATTTTAATTCATGATAAAATAATTATTATATCATAGGATTTATAATGTTCTGTAAAAATGCAATTTTTTACTTTTTAACCCAAAAAAAAACTTTCCAAAAAAATTAATATTAATTCATCATATGATAATATAAATATGATGATAAAATTAATGATATATATTCTTTCAAAATAATTTTATAAACATGAAAATTGCAAATTTTAAATAAAGATATTTATTTATTGAAAATTAATATTTTTTTGTCACATGTCACAATAAAAATCACATAGGTCTTCATTAAATCATATTATTATTTAAAGAGTTTTTTTGTAAGATTATTTAATGAAAATAAGTTTAAATTAAAACATACATGTTTATCATAAATCATATTTTTATTAAAATTTTAGATATATTTATAGTTTTTAGAAAAATTATATTTTGGTTATATAATAAAAAATTCCCAATATTCACTTTATTACGTCTACCTAACCAATAATAATAGTGACCAAATATTTTATTGACCAGTGGTCATAATTCCCATCAGCCGTATTTTAGAATTTTTATAATGGTGAAAACCCATATTCACCTATAAATACACCATCATTATCACTTCATATCTCACTAATTCTCTTACAAATGTTCTTACAAAACCTTTGATATTTTCTATAATTTTTCAAACACTCCTCTTTCTTTTTATAGTCATTATGGAAATATTTTTCTTAATGTGGGAATTCGTACCTATGGAGTACATTTTAGTGATTCTAATATTATTTATTATATATAATATTTTACTATTCTTAGTTTTAGTAGTTATTATTAACATGTGTTTTGTAATAGAATTTAATAGTATTTTTATTGTAAAGGTGGGTATTTTATTATCTATGATTTTCCATTAAATTTATTTTTCTCAATTAATGAAATAAAGAATTGTTGAATTTTTATTATGAAACATGTTACATAAAATATTTAATAGAAAATTTTAATTCAATAAAACACATACAAAGAATAATATAAAAAATTTGAAATTAAATGAACTATAATATAAATCTGAAATCCAAAATAATTTATTATTTTAATTTAAACAACTATTTTATCACTTTTTGGCACATAAAATTTCTTATGATAGTTCCTAAAATGGTTTTATGTTATAATTTTATGATAATTAAAACATGAATAATACTTTCTAAACCATTAAATTACAATGACTTAATTACCAAGATGACATGAAAAGAAACTATTAATAAAAGTAAGGAGTCATTATATAAAACAATATATTAAAAAGTAATAATGAAAATAATAAAAGAGGTATATATATATATATAATTTTTGGGATAAGTAATTAGGGAAACATATAGTCTAGTGGTAGGAAGTACACCCTTATCTCCCTTTGGTCATGGGTTTGATCTCGAGGTCCTTTCTAAATACAACTAGTTACCGCTCAACCTATGAGCCACCCTTATTCTAAAAACTCTTTATTAAATAAATTTCCATTATATTTTAAAAATATGTTAAAAAATATAAGTGATAAATATTTTTGCAAATATTTCGTTTTATAATTTAAATGAATTTATTTTTTATTGATATCTATATTTCGGAAAGAAATTTTATAAAATCATTACTTAGAAATTCGGGAAGTTATATTATCAACACACCTCAATGAAACATAAAATGTAAATCAACATTTAGAATTATAAAAATATTTAATTTTTCTTCTAAATCAAATGTTAACATGATTTTCATCATTTTGAATGCCATTACCGTCAACATTGATGACAACATACTCAAGTATGATCTCTTGAACTAAATCATTCCTATGCATATTTTCTCATATTCCATTATGATCTTTGTAGTAATATTCTTCAAGTTTTCACCCCTTATTCTTTTGATAATGTACTACACATTTAGACTTATCCATATCTTGTTAGTTGTTGTTATTATATGATTTTATTTTAATTATTCTATTGACACAATATCATTTGAATATTATGTTCATGTTTACCTTATTCTTTTCTCCCCACAATTCATAAAAATATTTATGGTTCATTATAATATATTATCTCAAAATATCTTTATTTTATCTCTAAAGTATAGAAATGAATAATATTTACTTTTTTAGAGAAAAAATTCAAAAAAACATGTCATCATGGACTTTAATAATTATGTAAAATAAAGATATGATTATTATATATAATAATATTTACATTATTTTAATATGTGATACATTATTAATTATATTTTATATATCTTATACTAAATATATTTTTGTTAAAAATATATAAATATATAATTACAATACCTTGAAAATACAGACACTACTATAAAATCATTTTTACTAAGAAATACCCTTTATTAGAGCTAAAAACTGCTAAAAAGGGGGTAATTTATCAGTGCCACTTAAAATATATGATAATGCTAACATTTATCATTACTTAAAAATCACTTATATAAGGTCACCCTTTGGGAGTACTATTTTAGAAGTGATAATGGTATCCATTTATTAGTGATTTCTTAGTACTATAAAAGATGTTCCTTTTATCAATATTGAAGTACTTTTTTGTGACCGATAAAAGGTATAGTTCATAAAAATGATTTATATACAATTAAAAATCATATTGTATTATATAAATATACCTTTATTATTATATATATAATATATTTTATAAAACATGATTTATATAATAATAAATATATTTTTTTTGAAAAAATATAATAATAAATATATATTTACACTTAATGTGTAATAAATTTAGTAAAAATTATAAAATAATTGAAAATTAATTTTTCGGAATATTTTTTTAATTTGTATTTATTATTTTACATTTAATTATAATGTAGTTATATAAAAAATTATAATTTAATTAATACCTTAAGATAAGTCGAAAATCTAACTTGTACTTCAAACGACCAAGAATTTTGATCCAGGTGTCCATTTGAGCTTCACAAGCTGTGAAATAGAAGCTTTCAATGATATATAACATATCTAATATTAGTTTTACCTTATACTAAATTCTTTATAGGATAAAAGGCATGAAAGGGATCCAAAAAATGAGTGGTTTGTTCAAATACCAAGATATTTTAACATTCTATGAAATTCCAGCTTCATTTAAGAGGGTCTTATTTTCTTTTTTCAGCGGAGAGTGAATCTATTACCATGAAATAAATTTAAAAGGATATTATGGTATTAATATTTCTTTACCTATTATATTAAAGTGGTTTTTATAATAATGTATATAAATTTATATATATATACATATATACATGAATTTACATATAAAAATTTAATTATATAAATAAATATTTGATCATATTTACATATAAAATATATGGTTAAAAAATAATAAAAAAATTAAAAAAATTAAAAAAATAAAAAACATAAAAAAGTAAAAAATTAAATATTAAAAAAAGTAAAAAAAGTAAAAAATATATATATGATTAAATTTATAAATTATATGAAAATAAAAAAACATTATCCATTTTATTTGAAATAAAAAATTATCCATTTAATCAACCTTATAAAAATCTACGAGTATATATATACATTGAAATATAAATATAATGTTTATATGTGTGTATGTATATATATGCATGATTGTATTAACAAACATATATATATATATATTAAAATAATTATATATTTTATAATATATATGTGTGTCAATATATGGAAGGTAAACTCATTTTGGCTACTGATAAGGGTTTTTATTGAGAATGTGATGGGAAGAGGTTCAAATCTCACCCACATTGAATTAAATCATCCTTCAAAGAGTGGGGTCACATGTGTGGTAGGGATAATATGGTGTGGTGGTCCATACATGGTTCTTAGTGTCGTGTGAGTGGTGTCATCGAGGGGTGGGGTTGTATCTATAGTTGGCCGAATTGAATTTTGCCCATATATTATTTTAACATATTTTGAACTTTTATTGGTGTTATAAAATAATTTATAGAAGAATATTCTCTCAGCATTAAAAAATATATAAAAAATCTCTAATAGAGGAAATTTTATCATTAATAAGAAAGCACTCATAAAGGTCACCAAGATCAAATCTTTTTTAGTGATGATAAAAGACATTTTTATTTTTCCTTCTTAATACTGATAAAAGAGACTGACTTTTAATTGGGCATAAATTATCAGTTCCTTTTTAGCACTGATAAACAAAAATTCATGTACTAATGAAATTATTCTAAGTTATATTGACATGAAATTCTATTCATTTGCTAAAAAAATGTGGTTAGTTTTCTGAAAATATTTTTCTTTATTGTTAGTTTGATTTTACATTCAGGATACATTTGTTAAAGGCATTTTAATCACAATAACCTAAAATTTAAGAATGTTATTTTCATTAGATTACTTATTCATTCCTTGAATATTTTTATTAAAACCATATTCAAATATTTTCAATTTTCCTTAGAGTATTAATTCTAATATTACTAGTTCTTTTTTATCTAAATTAATTTCATTTTAAAAAAAATGGGCCCTAGAAATCTAATTTTCGGATTACCTATTATTATGTAGATAATCTGTAGGATTTTTCATTCTTTGAGATGTTGTTTAATGCTCTTATTGGTGTACAATCCATTAGGGATAATAGGAATTGTCATTTCAGCCGATATGTTTGTTTTGTATTTTGGTGTGTTTTATTTTTTGTTCATTCTATAAAATTAGGATCTTTCATTTCAACATGTGGTATGAGTTTTTTAGTTTTTTACTAGTTCTATAAAATCATATTTAAACATGTATCCATGGGATTAGTTTTTTATATTTCAAAACATAAAATTAGTTTTAGTTTTTCATTCTTGAGAAATTATTTATTATTCTATAAAATATAGTGAAAATATTTCAAATATTTCGAGAAGTAAGTCATTTGCAGAAACTTGAATCAAAATTGTGTTCATTTTGGATAATAAAATTTAGCTACTTTTATTTTTTTCTTTCTCATTTTATCTATTTAATGGATTTATTATTCTAATAACTCAAAATTTTGAACAAATTATTCTAAATTCAGTTGGGTATATTATGAAAAAGAATTATGCAAGGAAATACATTTGTATGCCTGCAATTCATATAGTACAATATTGTGCATATGAGTATAATCCATTATGAATATAATTCATATGAGTAGAATACAATGAGATGTAGTGAAATAAATATATTCCATACAAGTAGATTCCATTAAAAAATATTGTGAAAATATAATTATATACATGCGTATGTATGTGTCTGTGTACACATATATATATTTTAATAATTTATTTAATCTATATTTTATTACAGTATTTGTATTATTGTTGTTAAAAAAATTTATATGTATTTATTATTATTATTATTTAAAATATTTTTACTTAAATTTTATTTTATAAATGTAGTATATATATTTTATAAAGAATAATACACTGTAAATTTTTTGTGCAAATTTTCACATACATAGTAGGTTGTGGAAAAAATAAAAATAACTTCTATTTAAAAAAAATAATTTTGTACTCATTAATATCAATTTTGTATTCATACTATATACATAAAAGTGACTATATATTAATGTTCTTTAATATTGTGATTTTAGGTATATGGTATGCATACAGGTGTATACATATGGTTTGAATACACGTGTATGAATACTTGTTTTTTTATGAAATGATCATAAATGTGTATAAGTGTAGGTAAATCCAATCAATATATTCTTGGTGAATTCATTTATTTATATGTAATTTCAAGCGATGTGTATAAATTCTATGCATAATGTATGCATACAGTATGGGTTGGCTATCCTGTGCATGCATAGGCTTGTCCCGATGGCAGGTGCCATACCCTCTCATTCTTGCAATTTGTGTAACTTCTACTGTGGTGAAAATATCCTTGCTCATCCTCTTTATAGAGCTTGTTCCTTGTAGATTTTCTTGTTTGCATCTGCACGTCAAGGTGGCCCGAAGGCTTGGGTGGCCCGAAGGCCTTAAAGGACTCAGGGACCAAATTGGTGGCCCGAAGGCCCTAACAGGGGCAAATTCCTATCTGCTACAGTGCCTGCTACAGTTCCCGATATAGTACCTACTATAATACTTCACAGTTCTCGCTATAGTACTATAGAGTCTCGCTACAGTACTGCTACAATCCCCCCGAAAATTATGCCTCTGCCAGGATTTGATCCCGGGTTGCGTGGATGCAATTAAGAGTCCTCACCAACTGGGATGAGGCTCATGTGTTATGCATACATTATGCAATTGATGAAAACTATATGAATACTGTATGAAATAAATTAATATAAAATAGGTATGAGAGGAATATTTAGTTTCATAGAGAAGCGTTATGCATACTATAATTATAAAAATATATAATGTAATTGTATTCTATAGTTTTATACTATAAAAATATGTAGAAAGGTTTTTAAAGAAAACAAAACTATATGCATATAGGTGTAAAAATATTCATACAAATGTAAGAATATACATCCAAGAAAACATTCACTAATTGAAGGAGTAAAATGAATCTTAAAACTCTATTATGTATATTCTAGTCGTACATTCAGTTGTCACTTCTATATATAATTTACAAATATTATAGTTATATAAATTATTGAAGAAAGGAGAATCAATTATGTAACATAGTTCTACTGTATGATATGATAACAATGAAAGATTTTATTTGTAATGATCTACCAGAATTCAATTAATTTTATCTTCAGAAATTATAAAAATTATATAATTTGATAAGTCATAACTGAATAACAATCTAACACAATGATTATTGAATTTTTTTAATTAACATAATGTAATAAGAAATGGATCTTTAATTTATATTATTCATAAGTGAATGTAAATAAAAACTATGAATTTCATAATAGAGAATACAGGGAAAAAATAATTTTATTTCACATCAGTTAATGAAAAAAATATAAAAAACAAAATTACTGACATCAATGATATAGAAAAAATAAATAACAAATAAATAATAAAGTAGATTCTAAATTTGATTACATATATAGTAGAATACATATATCCGAATATATATTCAAATTGTATCTATTTATGTACTTCAATATATATTTAGAATATATATCACAATATATGTATTCAGAAAATATATTTTCATAATATATATAAGAATATAAGAGAATTATATATCAAAATATATATATATATATATATATATATATAAATATCATAATACAAATCAAAATTTATTTAGAATACATATCAAAATGTATATTTATAATATATATATCGGAATCTATTTTAGAATATATATAAAAAATTATATTTTCAAAATATATATCAAAATACATATATTCAATATATATATTAGAATATATATATCATAAATATATTTTATAATATATAGATACAGAATATGTGTCAGAATATCTACAGTATATATTCTGAATATATATGTGTGTGTGTGTATGTTTGTGTAAGAAAATATATATTCAGAATATATATATATATATCTTGTATACATATTATATATATAAGAATATATATATATCAGAATATAGTACATGTGTGTGTATTAGAATATATATATAACATATATGTATTGAATATATGTATATAATCAATACATGAAATTCCTAAATAAATTTGATTTGACCATATACAGTTCACAATTTTTATAGATCCGTGAAAATTTAGGATAAAAAAATATATAGTAAATTTAAATAATTTTTAGAAATAATATGACATATGAATTAAAATTTCCTACTATCTGGATTAGTGAGAAGAATTAATGAAGTATGAATAAAGAGAATGAATTTTGAAATTTCATGTTGATGGAAGAATTGAGAGGAGGAAAAACCTATGCCAAGGGGAGAAGGGAGTGTTTTCGATCATTAATATATAAAAAAGACACATTACAATATAGATCTATGAGAAACCTTAATATGAAGGTCAAATAAAATAAAATGAGAAGCCAAAATTAAACTACAAGGATAATGAATCGAGCTTGAAAATTTATTTAGAAGGAAGAATTAAATTGGTAAAACCTATGCCCAAGAGATAAGTGATATTTTCAAATGTACCCATATATAGAAGACACATTCCAAATTAGTCCCATGAGGAACCCTAATGTGAATTCAGAGACCTCTAAGGAAGAGATTGTTGTATCATGGGAAATGAAAATTCCAGGTTGGTGAAATTATTGGTGGTTTATGTGGTTGACTCCAACATTAGTAGTGATTGTTGGGAAGATTGAGGGGGCTAGAAATGTATATCAACGGATAAATAATGGGAGGGGTGAAGATATGGGTGATCCCAACATAAGAAGTATAACTTATGATAAATTTTAGGATCAAAAGAGAGGATTCCAAGGAAAAGATGCGTGTGAATAGTTAGCACATTTTTATTTGTAATGAAATTTAAATACATAATTAGTTAAATAAAAGTAAATACTTGAATATATTTATGCTCAAGTTTAGTAGTGGTTATAAATATAAATAACATCATATATTTCATAAAAAGAATTACCAATATCGTTCCACATTCATCAGTGATCGTAAGCTGATCTCTATGTCTAGTGTAATGGAATATGTGAATGTTAAATAATTACATAAAATATAATAGAAACTATATTATAATTTCAATAAGATTTTGATTTAATTTAAACTAACTTGAAAATTTAAGTTATACCATGGTGTAATTGATGATGAAGACATATTACAAGTATGACACCAAATGTTTAAATTAATTATTTTAACCTTCTTCTGACATGAGTGGCATGATTCATAGAACCAATTGTAGTTGCTCCAAATTTTATGAACAACTGTAACTATTCAACACCTTATAACAAAAAATAAGTGATATGTAATTGGCATATCTTATTAATCCATAAAGTGATGGTTGATTAATTTTCAATTTAAGGATGTAAAACCATTTTACAAAGTACTTGCTTGTACCAAACTAAATAATTATAAAGTTGGATTATAATTGATAACATAATTCTATTGTTTTATAGCACTTACATAATTATATAATGAATTATTCTGAATAAATAAATTTTTATTATAATGTGAGGAATTTATTTTGGTATAACAAAGCCAAAAAACAATATTTAAAATAAATAATAGTTATAATTTATGTTTGGAATACTTTTAAAAAATGACAAAAATAGTTTCTTTTACTTTGATTATAATTAAAAAAAACCAAAAAATCAATGGTGTTTTTCATATTAATATTAAAATATTAATATTTAAAATTTTAATTAAATCCCCTTCATAATGTTTAATAAAACCAATGTATCAATACGTAGTTTTGAAATAATAATAGAGAAATAATTTATGAAGTCAAGAAATGGAACCATTTGTAATGTATTAACAATTAATACTTTTATTAGTTACCACTTCAAATAAAAAATTTAGAAGATGTTATAGGGAGGTAATATCTATAAAAAATATAAAGGAAAACAATTCAATACTATTAAATTTTTTTTGTAAGAATTCAATACTTTGTGAATATAGTAGTTACCTAAAAAACATATACTGATCTTAAGTGACCCTATAATGGGTTATTTATTAGTATTTTCCTCTAAATAGTTATATTTTCTTATACAGATGTAAATTAAAAAAACATCCTAAAAAATAGTTAAATTATATGTAAAATGAAAATGAATGCATAAAGTACTTATTATCAAATGCTTCCTAACATTTTCATGGTGGATAGTTAACTAAATTATCATTATCAGGTAAAAAAAATGAGATAAAAGGATATTATAAGTCAGTAATTAGATAATTTAACATAAATATATAAAATTATAGAGCACAATTAAATATATCCTAATACAATTGTAAATATATAATTAAAATATGTACATATATAAAAAATATATATTTTATTGTGAAATATATATATATATATATATATATATATATCAATGCTACATGATTTCTAGAATTGTCCATATTCTTACAGAAATGACATATGAAGAAATAACTTTTCAACATTTAAATGATAATTGATGAAATAATAA
This sequence comes from Viscum album, assembly GCA_963277665.1. Taxonomy (NCBI): domain Eukaryota; kingdom Viridiplantae; phylum Streptophyta; class Magnoliopsida; order Santalales; family Viscaceae; genus Viscum; species Viscum album. The sequence goes on along the minus strand of OY728139.1, from coordinate 677,601,111 downwards.
ATTGTAGGGGTCTTTGAGAATCAGTGAAAAATAAAACGATAATTTTATTTAAATTCTGCATGATTGGAGAACTCTAACATATTTTTATTCATTCTTTTTAGTAAAATATATAAAACGATGGAGGAAACATCACAGAGGCTACATGTGAAACTAAAATAACTATGGGCATACATGAAGTCTATGTTGGCCCATCTAGGACCAATGAGGAGGAAAATTGAAGCCTAGTCAATGAATTATCTTATCATTGAGCAGCATCACACCAACATCAAAAAAAAAAATAAAAATGAAATTATGTTAATGTCGATGATACAAAATTGAGGGGTGGATTGGGGGTAAAAACTGATTGAAAAATTAAAAAAGGAGGCATAGGGGGAGGCGTTTGGTGAGGCTGAGATGAAGGCATATGTAAAGATTATGGGGTTAGGGGGACTGGAAAATAGGTATGAGGAGACTAGCATATTGGAAATGTGTCACTGTATATACTATATTCCATATATAATATATATCTACTATATATATCAGGCGTAGGTTATCTCAAGGATACATGTCATCCCCTCATGCTTTTTTTACTCCCTATCTTTTATCTTTCTACTTCTCCTCACAACGTGACTTTTTCTCACATGTCTGCATTATCCTATATATTGTCCTAGGGTTCCCACAGTATTTACCTTCATCTCTATCCTCCATTGTCGATTTTCTTCTTCCCCTTATACTTCTATCCTTATCTACACATATGTTGCCATCCACTCACCATATCATTTCCCCACCAGTCACCTTCATTTTCTTATAACCTATATGTTTCCCTACACCATCTTTATTCAAACATAAAGATATTCAATCATGAAAATTTAACTATAAAACCCTATATACCCCATATAATACACTTTTTTATTCTACCACCTTCCTTTATAATTTTTTTTTTGTGTTTTATATTATCAATCTCTTCTCCTTTTGTTCAATAAAAGTTTCAAATATACATGATTTTTAGTATTCTAATCCATATTTCCAAGTCACATTTACCGACGTGTGAAAAATGATGGATCAATATTATCATCCTACCTTCAACTTATATCATTACTAATATTTTATTTGAGTTTATATCCTTAGTATTTACCTCTGATTTTCATTAGGTGAGTAATTTTTTTCTTTATTTCTTATCTTATTGAAAATATAGGTTTTTTTAGGGTTTTCTTGTTTGGAAATTATTTTCATATAGGGATTAGTTTATTTCTCATCCGGTTTTTATTATTTTTCATTTTAAAATTCATCTATTTTTTCAAAATCCCTTACATAATCCCCCTTATATTCGAAATAAAACAATTCTAGAAGTTCTTGTGGTTACTGGAAGTAGTTGTGGAATTTATCCCAACATAATAACTATTAAAGTACTGAAAAATGTTTTACTTTGCCTTTGTTTTTTTATTTCAACTACTAACATAAGTTATATATTATTTATTACTAACTTAACTAATGTTTTTACACTAATAATCACTAGACAATTGTAATTTTACTTTATTTTCATTTATAATGGTTTTATATTGTATTTACATTTCATTTCTGAACTATGAAATATTTATCTTGCATATTTCTGCCCAATTTTTCTATTTATTTAATTTTAAATTTCAATTTGTTGAATTAATTTTATTTAGATTATATATATCAATTATATATATTATTTTTTGAATATTTTCATCACACCCCTTACCATTCTATATAAATAAGTCACATATATTGTCCAATTACAAACAATGTTCCAGGAAGAAAGATTACAATGGATAATAACTGGGTTTCCTAGAAATTCTACCTCATTTTTGGGTTTGTAAATAATTCTTAAATTATTTAAATTTATTTACCTTCATTTACACATCATTTGAAAACTATTAATTATTTATATAGAATATTTATGGCCAATGTTTCTATGTTATTTTATTTTAATTGTCTATTTATTTCATTCATTTTTGTTACTTCATCTACACCCATTTTATATATTATTTTTTGAATATTTTAATTTTACCCCTTATCATTACATTGAAATATGTCACATATACATTCCAATTAAAAAAAATGTTCCATTGAAGCCTGATTACAATGGAGAAAAATAATTTCACCATAAAATTATACCTAATTTATAGGTTTGTAAATAATTATTTAATAAAATATGTGACATTCATGTAAATTTATATTTCTCAAATAGTTTTTAAATTTATATAGATTAATATTAACTATTATATTTCATGTATATGAATTTCATTTAATATAAAACAAAATGTTTTGAAGAATTTTTTAATGGATACAATCTCATATACATATATGGTCAAGGATTATAAAATTCATTTTCCATAATGAAATTTTTTGATACACATTTTTTTTGTTTCTTATATTTCTTTCAATATTGTTTTAATTTAAAATATCATTTTTAACATAGTTTTTTATTCAACATAAGTTTGAATTTCATCCTATATAAATACAAAAATAATGAAAATTATAGTTTAAAATCAAATATATTGATATATATTTTATATTATATGAATTTTATACTTTGCTTCCACAAATTTATTATTATTTATTGAGGTATGTGTCACTTGATCTATTCTACATATAGATCCTAGATGTGTGTGTGTGACTATGGAAAATTTTTAGGACTAAATTATGATCACATGGGAGTGATTTTCATCTCAATCACCCATCTATACCATTACTATAACATTTATGTTTGTTTCCATTTAGTTTCAATAGTGTGTTATTTCAATAATTTAAGCTTGATGAATTATTTTACAAATCTTGCTTGCAGGTGTTGGAATATATAAGTGTCGTCCCTCAAATTGTATGATAAATTAACTATAGGGTAATATTTTTTAAAATTTGATTCACATTACTCTTTAATGAAGACTCATCTCTTTCTTTGTTATTTTATTACGAATTTTGAAATATGAACTTTTCTTATGATTTAATAGTGATTCTTCTTTTCATATTTCTATTCTGTTTCAGAGGATCATAATAATTTTTTAGGTTAAATACCTTATCAAATATTCAATCCTTTCATATATCTCGATTCAAAATTTAGTAAACTTTCAAATCATACATGAATATATTTAAACCCTTTTCATTGAGTTTATTGTTGTTCATAGTCCACTTAAGTTATTACAAACTGAATGTCATAATGTTTTAAACTATTATTAAACCATGACTTCATTTTTAGAGTCCTATTAAATTAATTATTTTAATATTTTTTATTATACTATTTATTATTAAATTTTAAAATATAGAAAAAAGCTCCTTCACATTATCTGTCCATACTTCATTCAATACTAATATCACATTCTTATATATTCATCCTACTATCAAACATATTACTCCAGGCAGATATAAAATAAAAATTGCCACATCTATAAATTTTTGAATATGAAGGTATGTATTTTGATAATTTTTTAATGTTCCATTGATTTTATAGCTATATGTTAAGTATTAAATATGAGCTCGGATTTTCATTTTTAAAACTATGGATTAGTATGATAATGTGGTTTTACCTCTTTTAAATATTTAGCTACACTACCTATTCCATTTTACATATTACAATGTATATATAAACTTTATGTCTTGATGATAAAATAAAGGAACATTCATATTATTAGAAAATATTATATTTATAATTCAAAAACATAAATCTTAAATATGGTATATTGATAATATCTTACTAATAATAAGAATATTTATTTTTTTATCTTCTTATTTAAGTTCTGATTTTTTATTTACTACCTAACATGGATATGGTGAAAATTCAAAGTATAATATTCAAACTACCTACTTGACCAATACATTTTCACTAAGAATAATACCAAGGGAACTTTCCTATATTTTATTTTTATGCTTTCAAACAACTGATCTCTTATTTAGTGATATATTTCTATATCTACAGATTTTGTATTTTCTTTTAAATGCACTTCTAAGTTCCCAATTTTATGTATAGGTAAATTTTTTTGCATATATGAAATGATAATGTTATATAATATAGAAACATTATTTATAATCATCCTTTAAATCATTTTATTTATATTCTTCCATTGATTTATTTACATTCATTTTATATTTAAGATGCACAACTACTTTTTCTGTTATCAATGAGCAATGATGTTGAGTATATTAGTGGAATATGTAGGATATGTAAATAAAAAATATTCCTTAAATATTAACATATAACATATGTAAATAAGGACATCTATTAAAGGTTTCTGAGGGAAATTAACTGAGTGAGGGATTTAATTTTACAATCCATGACACTATTTTATTTGATAAAATTGCAGTTATTCTAAAATATCGGGTTTTGTTTCCATTGAATGAATCATTTTTTATAATTCATAAACTAAAACTAGAGTAAATTCCCAAGATAGAACTATTAAGGATAAGAATTATTCATTTTACTTGGTAATTATGGAATTTATATTCTCATTAATGCCTTCAAATTGAGATATTTTTTAATTATTCCCTTCTTATGGCTGAGTTATTGAATTTCCAAGTAGAGGATATTAAATCCTAGTTACTAGAGAAAATATAACTGATTTGATGATGATAGATAAATTTCTAATTCCCTTTCAACACCTGATCCATGTTTTTAAACTAGATGTAATATATAGATTTCTACTTATCTCAAGGTGATAATGGAACCATTGATGGTTAGGGATTCATTTTCTACGTATTATTGTGTTCTCATTTCTCAAAGTAAAATTATCCACATGTTGTTTAATTTATTGGATATGATGAAGTTATTATTTCAAATTTTCTAATTTCTTTCATTCGAGATATAGTTATCATACTTGAGCATCATTTTATGTTTACAGTTTTTAAAATTTACACTAAATAAAATGAAAATAGAAAATAACATGATATTATTCCGACTAAAAATTCATTCTCAAGTTATTCTCAGTATCCTTTTTTAGGAATCTACTAGTCTTTATTAAATTGAATCAATATATTGGATGAAAGATTTTTTCTAGTGATAGGTACTGAATATTCTCTATATTTTACGGGAATTGGATGGAATAATCATGCAATGTATTCCATTGTCTTAAATGAAAAGAGAAAATATTATATGTAATAGTAATTCACTTTTTATTATATTATTGACATATGCCATAAAATTTAGTGTAATATTTATATATTCCACATTTAATACACTTTTATTACATTTTAAGCTGTTATTACATAGTAATGCACTCTATTTCATTTTTTGGATGCATGATTTTATATTCCAAACTATAATTCCATACACTGTTATTTCACTATCACACTATGATATGACATAGTAACTCAAAATTTATGATTTTTGGACTATGGAATTAAATTAAAATATGAAATTTCATATGCTTTGAATATATTTATAGAATAAATAACTATTACATATACTATTATGATTATTATTTTTGAAACACTTTATGAAACATTTTGATTGTGAAGATAACTATGAATCTAGAAACAACACCACAGAATTAGATTTCGGTGTCTTACAAAGCAAGGAAACATGCATTTTTACCTGATTTAATTATTATGAAAATTAATACTGAGAAAAATATTACTTTTTTTCAATAAAATATTGTTTCATTCATCTCTATTTATTATTTTATGACACTTTATAAACATGTATTCCATTATTATGTTCCACTTATTTGTTATTTAAATATGTTCAACATCAATATACATTACTAAGTTTTCAAAATAGGATTCTTTTATGAAAAAACAACCATTGATTTATATCCTTGTGTGAATGCATAGACGGAGTACTAGTTATTAATATGGTTATTATTTCAATAAAAATTATCTAAAAACATTTTTTAAAAATATATAATAAAATGATATAACACTATATATAATATTATTTTCTAAAAATTTAGTTTACATGTTTTTTTATCATTATTATTTAAAACATTTCAACTTAAATATAAATAAATGAAATAAATATAATTGTAAATTTTTATATAGATGTATATATGTATTTTTAGAGGCCATATGGTGTATTTCAATAACATCATATTCCCCATTTGTAAATTAATTTTCTCTAATTAATTTGTAAAATAATCGGTTACAAGCATGACATGGGATTCCAATTTCATTCCCATATTTTAAGGCATTGGGATTTATATTTCATTGCAACATTTAATTTTATTAAAATAATATGGATGAATCAACCTGGGTGAATTACTTTACATAATATCTTATATCTCCTATAATTTTAATTATATAAATTCTCAATTAATTTATAAAAATGAGTTGTAGTTCAATTCATGGAAGAATGGGATTTCATTTATATGGTGTTGAGGGATATACTAACGCGATAATCTGTATGTATTAGCCACGATCCAAATGATTTTAATTTTGGTTCATAAATTCTCAAAATAGGAAATCTAAACATGTTTATAATGCTTTGGTCATAAAACAAATAAAATTGATAAAAATGAAACATATTCACATTCTATTCCAATAAATAAGAACTATCAAATGATATAGTAGGTAGTAAACATATCATAATATAGTGTCAAGTATAATAATAAAACTTCTTGGAATATTCACATAAACAAAACAAAATATGTTGTAAATGAAGATTCATCTAAAAAAGATTTAACAATCATTAGAAAATCAAAACATATTCACATGTATACATTTACAAAACTAAAATCAAGTTCGTATATACAGAAAAAAACTAACTAGTAAGATATAGAATAAACAATTGAAGAAAAATCAATGAAACCCATGTAAGAAGACATCCCAAAAGACTCTTATATAAAAATAAAAATTTTAAATAGAATTTGTTTAAATCAAGAATTTTCATTTAACACTCAAGATAATACGTTTAGAGATTACAGGATCGTTATGGGATTATAGTATTTATGAATCAAGGATAACGAGAAATTTTATTACATGAATAATGAGAAAAAAACACCCAGAAACATGTAAAACTAATCAAAGATTGATGTTGCATAGGTCCATATCTTTCTGGGTTAAGTGCTAGTATGTGATTTCGAAGCGATCCAGATTTGAATCCTTTAGGTTTAAGAATTAGAACTGTTGTCTATTCATAGTGGAACCTATCACACAATGACAAGGTAATTACAATAGATTTATTAAGCTTCTACTCCATCCAAGAAAGTTGATTCTACCTTACAGGACTCCTTTGATGATGAATAGAAATTCCATCATTGGGGCCCCTATCCCTCTGATATCCCTAGTGCTTGAAATAAATCACCAAAATATAGAGGTCTCACCAAATCCCAATAATCATCTCCCTTGTTGAAGAAATAGAAACCACAAGAGGGTATTATATGGTTTCATGAATGGTATCCAAAATATAAAAGAAAAATTGATAAACCTAACAATCAAGGATCCTGAAGAAAAAAATGGTGAGCTTGTAGGTATTCCTCGAGGTATACATGTGTATAGTAAGGAGGGACCTAGTGATAACCACACAACAACTATATAGGTATAAGTAGTTCTATTATATAAAATCTAGTCTACAACTCACCAAAAAACCATGACACAAAGAGATAGCGGGGAGATAAAAAAACGACAGCAAAAACCCATCTTAAAAAATGTAATTCGATTTTAAAAAAGTTTGAATTTCCTAATTCTCCACCTTGATAAAAAAAATTCATAAACAAAACCGAGTGAGTTATACCCAAAAACTTATTATGATTAATCACTACCTAAAACCATTAATCCAAGTATAGCATCCTAAATTGGAATAACCTATATGGCATGACACCAAAATGTCCCCAATCATGTATCACAATGAAACATGTCACATGAAATTAATGACATTCTAAAAAATTTCCAGACATGCTCAGAATTAAAAACAACCCTAAAAATAAAAAATAAAACATTCTAGATCTTACATGAGTGAACCTATGATATTATTCCATCATGTAACTCTAAAACGATCTAAAAAGTACCTAAACACAACAACCAAACACAATGATACCCATCCTCTAAAATCATGGTAGAAAAGTGCATCCCAAAAAAATCATAAAAAATATAAATGAACAACAATATAGTGCAGTCCAACATAAATAGAAAAAATATTCAAAATTAAAAACAATAAAAGAAAATTTGTATCCACTTAAATCTAAAACAAAATCAAAATATTATACACCTAAAGATAAGACATTCCCTAGAACTGTGCAACAAGGGAAACCAGATTTCTAACTAGTACCACTAAAAACCTTGATCGACTGATTCCTAAAGAACATCTCATATCTATTAGAGAAAAAAACTAGAAAGTATGGGAATATCTCTACCGACCTATGTAAAACCCATAAAATCCATATATCCAACAATATTAAGCACCCAATTACCAAGTCCTCATTTAATATCATTTAAGAGATACCAATGGAACCATCTTGAAGCTTGGTGATTAGCCAGTCACATATATGTGAACCTAACTTATTAATAGCTGCCTAATACCTCACTATTCTGAAACCTGGTTATTGCAAAAATATAATAACTCTATAGAAATATTTTAATAATAACCAAATTTTAATCCATAACTCTTCCCCTACAAGCACATAAGATATACTACACATCTTAAACCATGAAAATATGTGAGTTCCTCAACAAATGGGTACTGATGAAAATCATATACAACCCAAAGTTTCTTAGGGACAATCTCTAAACTATGAAAAACACCAAATATCCACAGATATCTAGCTATATATTAATAAATTTTATCCTTTCCAAGCCACCTAACAATATCTATGGAATATCATAACATCTCTAGAGAGATCCTTGAATATACATCAAGAAGCCTTCTCATCACCTATTCTATTAACATGACACTTCCACTCTAAATAGTACCAATTCCCAATCACCACCCATTATAGATCAATGCCTAGCAACACCTACCAAACCAAGAATCCAAATAGATGATAAAACTAGAGATAAATAACATATCAAATCAAAAGGAAAAAAAGGAACAAACATAAGAGATCAAATGACCCGATTAATCTTTACACAGACCTCATTTCTAACCAGTAAAATCACTCAGGACAACCTTACACTAACCCTTCCCACCCAAGAATAATATACACAACCAAGAAACACTTACAAATGGTCTCTAGAGGTTCAGTCAAGTATATAAAAAGGGGGAAACCAGTAAGGAAACAATAAATCAATCACATATTGTGAAATGTCTGCCACATAGAGTAAAATAAAATACTAACCAAATCATTAAAACATATTTCAAAGTGAAAAACCACTAATAAAAAATTTAAAAAAATAAAAAAATATTCTGAATTTTTATAACATAATATTGTGCCAAATTTTTCTATGATACTAACTATTCTAATGTGAAAGTCCCCATGTAACAGATTATGAGATTCCCATAAACATAAAAAAAATATTGTACATGTATATTAATAAAAAAATTAATCAATAATCAAGAGAAAATCACAACATATTAACAAATATGTCAGACCTAGTTCCCTAGAACTGACTTATAAGTAATCTATAGTTACTTATATACATGTATTTGAATTTATAATATATCTTATCACATCGTAATATTTCTTCAATTTTACATAATATGCTATAATTTCCTAGGTGTAATTATCACACTAAATGGTCATAATAGTTCCCCATTATGAAGAGAACATATAAGAGTCACGATAATATTCTTAAATATAATTTTTATATCCAGATGATATCATTTTACCTAACACCAATGGTATAGTATATCAGGAGTGGAGACTCATAGAACCCTGAGATGCTTTCTTATGGTATACCCATAGTAATATTTAGTTTAAAATATTATGAGAACATGGCATGAAAATAGGAAATCCACATTTATATGTGTAATTGGATATTACTATTTGCAGACATGTGTAATGATCCTTAGACTCTATGATTATTATTTATACATGTAATCAGTCATGTACTTGAGGTATCAATGAAAACTATGATGAAATATACACATAGAAATGTAAGATATAATGGGTGTATCAAAAGTGATATTGTATTAATGAATAATTTGGGAAATGATTTATCCCTTTTTTCTTTAATTCAAGTTGATTTCTTTAGATATTTGATGGAAATAGAATTTATTGAATAATTCCATGATCATGGTAATATTTTCAGTATGTTCATTTACGGAAAGTCAAAGAAAGAGATGTTGAGCATATAGGTTGATTTCATTATCATGAAACCTACTTGATTATATATATCTAGATAGTGGGATTATATTATATAGTATAGGTTTTTAGGAGTTTATATTTCATTCTGACATTAATTTTTTTTTTCTATGGTAGCCTTTAATACTTTCTTGATACTAGCCTTGGAATTTAGGTAGTGTGTCCTAATTACCCTGAGAAAGGGGCCTAGTGGTTCACACACTATGTTTATTTAGAGCCTCAGTCACATTCTATATGATTTTAAAATGTTATATATATATATATATATATATATTATTTTCACACATGTTTTAACATTTATTCATGTCAGTTTGATCATAAATATTCCATCACGAATTATTTGAGAGAATATATATGGGCGTTGAATATTTGATAAATATTTATTCACGAGGTAATTATTTATTTAATTACAGGAATATAAAGTATTTATTTATTCTGGTTTAATTATAATGTAAAAAAATATTCATTTATTTTGGTTATATGGATATTAAATAAATATTTATTCACTAGTTTTTGTGAATATAGTATTTACATATTTATTAGTGAATAATATAGTGGTATATATTTAATTAAATTAATAGTCATTATTCAAGGCCTCATAAATATTAAAGAGGGTTGACATACTAATTTTTACAGTCTAGAGAAAATGTTCATATTAAAAATTATTTGGATGAATATTGTATTATTTATTCAAAAATTATAATATTTATTTCATCTATGAGTTTAACACATGTCAAGAAACAAATTGACGTATTATTATTATTTAAAAATGGGGTTCACTATGAGTTAAGAAAATAATAAGCTCCCATATAAAATTATTTATTTTCTAAATAAGACAATAAAACCCAAATTAATTTTTTTGGAAGTGTTATTTTATTCCATCATTGTGCACAATGAAATATAAAGAGAACCTCTTAATCCCTAGAGAACTCCCACCATATAACGCCCATAAGATTGTAGAGAATTCCTCCTATAAAAATAGAATGAATCAATTATCAATTTAATGATTTGATTATGATCAACATTAATCATTTCAAGTGATTGATTTTTATACTCTAGAACATGGAGAATTCTACAGTGATGATCAGAGGTTCATAGTGCATGTGTGGAGCACTATTAGAGAGAATCCATACTTAATTACTCTAATGAAAGGATAGTACAATAACAGTGTTCTATTATTTTATCAAGGAATAATGAAATCAATTTAAGGAAATTCTTAATTAAATAAATTAATTTTAAATTACATGTGAAATATATTATCTTCATGGACGTTAGGAACAAATTTCTATCTAGTTTTGAGGAGAAATTTGAAGAAGTTGAAGGAAAAAATTTGTATGGCCATAGGACCAAACCGCTTACTTTTCTCCCCTAAAACATTAATATATACATTTCTATAATCGAAATATAGTTCTTTCGAGCTAGGAATCCAACTAGAAATACATTGAATAAATAATAACACCAACAAAAATAAAAATATGGTAACAAATGAGCCCAAAAAACTATTATATAAACAAAATAAATTCAAATTAGAATTTATTTATATCATGAAAAGTGTTGGAAACTAAAGATCATATGTTCAGTGATTAAAGGATCATCATGGGATTCCACTATACAAGAATCAAGGATTAAAAGATATAGCATGAGAAGAATAATGTGTTATAACACCGAACATTATGGATAAGGAATCATATAATAGGACTAAGGAACATTAAAAAACGGATGATACCCCTCTCACTAGGGGTAGAAAACAACTTAATTAAATATTTATGGAGAGGCAATTCACTGCCACCTCTTCCTCCTATTTTTCTGATTGATGTTTCAAAATTCAATCACTATCTAGGTTCAATGTCAGTGTTCAAGTATCATGTGATCTGGATTCATGTCCTCTAAGTTCATGAATGAGAACCAGTTCTAATCCACAGTTGAACCTCAAATGCAGGAACATAGGAATGCCAAGATCTTTTTTAATATCCTACTCTATCCAGGGAAAATTAAACCTACTACCACGAATCCATTGATAATGAATAAGAAATCCCTCATCGGGTTCCTTCTCCCTCAAATATCTCTTGGGCGTGAAATAAATCCCCAAAATAGGGATCTCCCACTAAATCCCATGTATTACATATATTAGAAAATGGTGAGAAAAAACCATAGGGTATTCTTTCATTGCAATAATGGTGGCCCATGAATCCAAGAAAAAGAGAGATGATTTTCAATCGAATAGCCTAAAGTATAAAAATTGTGAGCCGGTTGGCATTCCATGAGGTGGAAATATGTATTGTGATAATGGTATCAGTGATAATATAAAAATATTTATGATATATGGGGAGGGGGAAGTGCTGTTTGTTCAAAGATAATCCACAAATCACCAAAAAACTAAGCTTTTTTAGCGTTTTGTTTTTAAATTAATTAATCCTATATAATTTCTTTTGAAAAATTTATCTGAAAGTCTTCAAGGCCCCTTCCTCCTTTCGGTTAAGTGGAAAGGTGAAAGAGGTCATGCCGTCTTTCAAAACAATAACATAAAATATATTTTAATTATAAATGTTATTATTTTTATAAACATATAGGTTTGTATAGTATGATATACATGTATTGTGTCTATTTTTTTTAGAATTATGTCATTAATATTTGAAAGTGAAAATATTATGTTTTTAAGTAATAAATTTTGTGACATGTAAATTATATTTTACTTATTATATTTATGATTTTTTTATTTTAAATTATGTTTTATTTTCAATTATGTTCAGAGATGTATCATTACTTTCTAATCTAACTAATCTAATCGTTTTGGTTACAATATATCTTGTTAGAAACCACTTATACATGTTTTTATTCTAATTTTTTTTACTTAAATAAAACCTTTTTATTATTAATACATCACTATAATATTATTATTCATTATGAATATATAAATTATAAATATATAAATTATAAATATATATATTTATATACATACTCCACTATTTTCTTTCAATGTTTCAATTCATTTCATTTAATTAAACTTATAAGAACATGGGGATATTTAGGAAAAAAGGGCTATTCATTATTCCCTAATTAATCCAATTACATATAAATATATCATATTATTATATTATGTTATGGTAAAACTTCATTTGAAATGATATGGTAGAAAAAAAAATGTGCGACTTGAATGAAGGACATATGAACTGGGGATTTCATATACATCCACATTTTTTAGGACTAGAAGTGATCATAGCCCGTAATCTTTTTTTTTATTTTTTTCATGAATATTATTATGTTATACTACTACTTTTTGGGATTTTTTAACTTATTCAATTCAATAGAATTATAATATACTAGAAAATGGTGGAGCTCAAGTAGAAAGAATTCATTTTAGCAGTGTTAAATATATAAGGTTAGTTTGAATCTATAATGTTCCAACTTAATCAATATTTTTTTGAAAAGTAGTTTTACCAGAACAATATATTATTATTTTAAACCATTATAGTTATATTTATAATGTTTTTTTACATTCCTTTCTTTTTCAATAATTTAATATATTTATGAAATTCATTTTATTTTCAACAACATTTTATATTGTTAGGATATTTTTTATGTTTTATTTAGATTGTTTGTTTAGTTTATATTTTATAGTATTTTAAAGTTACCTACACAAAATTTTATAAGTTCTCCAATGTTTCAAGTATAATACTTTGAAAGTGTACAAAATATAAAATGTAATTAAAATATAAATGAAAACTGCAATAATGGATAAACATGTAAAAATGGTTGATAATAAAATGAATTTAATCAATTTAATATACATAAAACATATACATAAATAAGTAATGTCACTCTCTATGGTGAGGTCCTATACCACAATCTCGTGCATGAAAGGGACACTCATATCAAGATCGACAACCTCTTTGCTGGGGTGGAGTAAGATGACCTGAAGAAGGATGATCCTCAGGCACTAGAACATCAACTGTCAGACACTTTAGATGTGTCTCAATTGGAAGAGGGGTAAACCGGATGTCATCCTATGCACCCAATCCTTCTACCATTAGGGTTGTAGAAGGACCTAATAGTATTACAGGGGGGAACTATATTGGCCATGAAAGATCTAGAATGAAAGTTGGAGGCATAGAAAATGAACCATTATAGAATCTCGGATAATATTCACCTAAAGAAAAATATGGGTATCCTGCCAATATAGATTGATCACATGCCTCCTGATTCAAATCCACAATCGGTTGAGGCTATAAATCTAGAGGGATAACCTCTTCCCTTAGAATAGGTGAGGCCTCACATGTTGCACAATGCAATCTACATCATCGTCATCATGGATCCTCTGTATTTGTAGCGTCTGGAGGAGATTATTGATCCAGAACCTCCTCTCCCTTGGTTGGAACAACATATCCCAAGGGTGGAAAATCAAGGATAATATTTTTAACCACTTGATAAGTTGGCATCTTCTTCTACACTACAACATAGATCATTTCTAGGCAAGAAACCACCTCCCCTCCTAGATCAGACATATGTATAATATGTTGTGCATGAGTATACTATAAATAGATTAAAAATTAATTAGAAACTAGTAAAATAAACAAACTAACTAAAATTTATTTACTTACCATATCTTGAATCCCTATACTGTGGTAAGTAAGATATAATATAGACTTCAATATATACCATGGATCATACACAACCTACTATGAAAGATGGAATCACATCATAAAGACACCCTCAAGATGAAGCAATACTCATCTGCCCTAGAGGTTGTGATACTGGGCTTTTTATAGGCATCAGTCGACATCCTACCTCCCAAATAGCTTCATGAAATGAAGCTTGTGTGAATGTATCGATGGAAATTGCATTTACTGAACATAACCAAACTAGTTCATGACTCTATCAGGATGGTTCCACTCAATAATATGAAGGTGAATGAGAGGTACTAAAACCCAATCATCATGATTTCCAATAGTTCAATATACAGGAAACTTCTGTAATAAAGCCTGTTAGGGCATCCATGAAATCTAAAATGACATGTGAGATTTTCCAAAAACGTTTCTTACAAAAAAACCAAAATTGATGAAATTATAAAAAATAGACAACTAAAGAATGAATATACTTACATGGTCATGTAGAAGACTATCCAACATGAGATAGTATTCACCCAAATGGTGTGTCAGAGTGCTCATAATGTGGTGTTCCAGACTCCACCTATAAAATATAACATCAAAAGTGATAAGTAATATGAAACTCAATTCAATAAATCCTATAAGAAGTAGAAACTAATAGAGATGAGTGATCATACCAGTTTCCACACAGAACATCATGAAGCACATCTATAAGCATCTGTTGTCCAAAAACCATAGGGGAGAGGGAGGGTATGCACTCCCTTGCACACATTTTAAGAAGGATGACATGTCCCCAAATATCTGTGAGATCTAAGAGGAATTACATTCATAATTCTCTATAATATTAATCCAAGCACATAAACCCTCATATGTATCTCCCATACTGATAAAAATCCTCTAGTTTCCCTAGATACATCATGTAAAATTTCATACCTAAGTGATCATTGCATAGTGTCTCTATATTTATCTTTAATATATATGCAGGGACATGACACATGACAGTCTACTTATCAGCGTTATTAGGTAAATTTGAAAGTGAATCTCATTGCACCTCATAGATATCTACCCACCATATCTATATGAATCATCAGGAAAAATGTAAACGCATATCAATCTAAAGTCTTATACCAATCTGCATAGGTGGGACCAATAACTGTATCTCCTATATAAGAAGATCGGGTAGGACTTCCATATCCTCAAGGTTGATTTTCATCTCTCCCTCACACAGGTGGTATGTGTGTGTCTTAGTCTGCATCGATCATGGAGGGTAAAAAGCTGAAAATGATTAATGAATGTGAAATTGGATACCATAATTCTATTGAAGCTAGAACGGTGATGGTATGGTATAATGGTGGTTGGAGGCAGCATGTGATGATGATCGTGCACTCGACAAACCCTAATCTTTTGAACCAGATGACCCTCTATCGTGGTGTCAGAAACAAGACTATCATACTCCATGAGTAGTATAGTATCCTCTAACTATATATAAAAAATGAATTAAGTCTTAAGTGTAAATTGTAAATATAACTTTGTGGTTAGTATAATTTTATGAAAGGTAGAATATAAGACACAACATGTTTATTCCCCATGTTTTATGAAGTTTATTTTTACAAAAATAAAATGGCACTTCATCATGTTTCTCAAAGAATTTTTCTAAATCATTTTAGACATGTTTTTATATAAGAAAGTGTCTTTTGTAATATATGGTTTTATAAATTTATATATATATATATATAAATTTTGTGTTCATTAACTAAAAGTTTATAAAAAAATGGTGTGATTTTAAATTTATGTATGATTTCTCTCATGATTGTATGTTTAATCATTATTTTCTCACATGTCGTGGGTACTCATGTTGATTTTGAATTTTTCAAAGGAGGTGACAATGATGAGGTGGAAAAAGAAATAATCCATGAGATTATCCTTCATTCTAATTAAGAGATTCTCATAGAGTCCTTCTGGATCAATATCTCAGAGGAAGATTCCCACAGTGTTTAAGATACTATTGCGAGTGGATTTGAATGAAGAAAAGAGTGCATAGATTGATAAAGAGAATCATATTTTGATCTGTGGTTTCAATTAGGGGAAAAAAATTCTAGAGGAACATGTTCAAACCTGGGAAATAATGGCATACCACTTTGAGGACCTTATCAAAGACAATTCAGAATTTATGGTTGACTCTATATAATGGCATTTATACATGTTAAACCATTCCAACTCCTTTAAATTTTTCATGAATGGTTTGTTTATCTCATATGTAGTTTTAAGTATATTTACTTTTAGGTTGATTATTGGTTTCCCATTTTCCCTTGAAAGTTCTTGAAATAGAAATATTTATTTTTTGGATAATTAAAGAATTCATAAATGTTATAAAAATATACAAAATTAATGATCTTATATTAACATAATATAATTAAAAATATAAGAAGATCACATTGGAGATAATAAATCATTATGGCTGAGAGTATGAACTCGATCTAGAAATTTTATGGAATCATTTCTTGTTATGACCTTCTTGATGACATTTGGCGAATCTCAAACATTTCCCTTGTTTATTAAGCTCGTCCATCTCATTACGAATATTACTAGACTTTGGTCTCCCTTGTGGACTAAACTTTTCAATGTCAGGTATCAATATCTTTTAGTATTTTTGCATTACGAAATATAAAAACTCCCCAATAAGTGTTCATGTTGTAGAATAATAGTTAAAAATAGTTTTTATCCATTAAATAGTATCAACATTTTCTTCCCATGATATGTTCATAGAAGCACATGATCTAATGGTATGTGTACCTAGAAACCATGTTTCCTAGAGGTTTTCACATTGAAATTGCATCGCTTCCAAAAATACCACCTTTTTTTACCAATAACACTTATGATGGTTTTCAAAGACTCTTAAACTTGAAATAAATATCCATCTCATTAGGAAATGCCCACTCAATATCTAGAATCTTCTTCAATGTTCTTTTCAATATCTCATTAAAAGTTTCTTTCCTACCATCGCCCCTACGGAATCTCATCCGAAGATTGTTATTTATAAAAAACAACTTCACACAATGATAAAATGTATCCTGAACTAGGAAATTTAGAGGTTACGTGTGAATAACCATGAATAGATCATTGATTTAATTCACAATGTTTGTGGACATCTATTTGTATCACTTCCCCCCTTCATATGTCAATATCCATTTTTCTTTTAGAATTTGTGTCATATACTCATACACTTATTGATTGGACTTACATATTTGTTCGAAACATTGTTCAAAACATCATTGATCTAGATCATATTCTTCTCAAAAGTGATCATATTTCACATAAATTGATTTTATCTTTATGTTCGAATAGTAAAAAATAATAAAGACATTACATGCCAAACCTTGTGATTTCCTTCTTCATAGGTTTGTTATGGAATGTTTTTCACATGGTGTAGAAATGTGTTTCATACAGTACTAATAATGAGCATTTGGGGGTCTCCATATATCAAGATCTATATTGATTACCTTAATGATTTATTGATGCTGATTAGATATCAAACAAACACCCCTAATGTGTGGGAAATGGTTGTCGATACGTTCCAAAAACCAATTCCCAGAATCACAGTTTTCCTTCTCCATAATGGAAAATAAAGATGGAAGAGGTGAGTGGTTTCCATATTGGATTTTTAAAATCAATAATACACCCTTTTATTTTCAATATAGTAACATTCCATCCATATTTATGAACTATTTGTTGAAATAAAATTTGGACATATAGTGTAGGAATTCCCAGAACAACGGATGAAATTGAAAATGAGATGAATCAATTAGGTTATCTTGAGACACATGTTCATTTGTATGAAGATGGAGTAAATCCAGGTCATTATGTCTCAATATGGCTAGAAATTATAGAAATACCATGTAAGAGTCATCCCAATAACCATAGACATAGAAAATTGCCTTATGTTTCACCATCCATGCCTTATTATAGGAAATATTATAACAAATTTTTTTTGTCCTCTCTTGAACAAGGGATACATGAACATCTTGGAAGTTCATTATCATCTCAACAAAAATTGATGACACAAATTTAATATGAAATTAAGTAGGATATTTTTTTGAGTTTATTTGAATGAAAGTATGTGTTGCATCAATATTTGAAATTATCCAACATCCAAATGCAATTTCTAGAATCTCCCTCAAGAGGAATCTACAATCATCTTCATATTTATCACATTGTATCATTTATTTTTTAAATCTTGATAAATAAACTAATATCTATAGTTCATATAAATATGAAATGTTTTTATTATGTTTTTCAATACATCTTTACTTTGAAAATCCCTTCCAACATATAATTGTTTGTCAAACTCACTAAACATATCCACTAAAAATCCAGAAAACTCAATTGTAGGCGTGACAACATTACAGTGGAATTTATGAAAATTTGACATTACATTCGACCAAGATGCGAAGAGTGGTGGATGATTTATTATTTTTTGAGGCTGTTGTACAACTATTATATATATATATATAATCCCTCCCCAACTTTTGATGCTCCTTTCTCATCATCACTATTGTCTCTGTATATTCCATCATTAAAAAATCCTTATCAGAAGTTGGATTTACATGTATTTCCATGAGGTCATCTAGGTTTTCCTCTTCTGTGTGATAGGGAGGCACCTCAATTTCTTGGGAAGACCTTCTTCAACTACTCTTGTAAGTCCATGTCTTCATACAATTGGACATTTTTATTGTATAGTAGAAACTTCAACATATTAATACATTATTTAACCAACTGATCATTGGGAAAATAAATTTATTTCTTGGACCTACTACTCATCAACAACCAATAGATAAGTTAGATTCCATACTGTAGCTAGGAATTAAAAATTTCTATAGATAATAGATTTGATATCTTGATCAGGTACCATATTTAAGTAAGCATGAATTCTATATTGAAGTTCACTCAGGGTTACATGAACATATGTCCTAACCACTTTTGGAGGTTGTGTACTAAAATAAGCTCCTCGGTCAGTTTGAATAACCTTACTATAATATTTGACACATGAAAACATGACTCTCTACGTCAAAAAAATTGACCAAGATTCTAATAGAGTAAAAAATATGAACATTGAGGGTTGACTAGATAATCTTTATAATAATGAAATTCTTGAACATCATTTTATATCCTAAAATATGGTACTAATTTTTCATTATATATATATGTTTATTAGAAAATAAGATACAAAATGTTTTCGAAACCACAACAAAAAAGAATTTAAAACATCAAATTTGTTTATTTATCCATGATAAAATGACAATTATGATAATATAAGGTGAAATAGACAATAAAAAACACTTTAAATAACATATTAATTCCCTAAAACATAAAAGAAATACCTTCTCATTTTTCAATAGAACAAAGACTGCATGAGATGAGTCTAACTTCATAAACAAAGTAAAACCCATCTTATTTTAAATTTGTATCTTAATAACATCTTCCAAAGGTATGTATATTACTTTTGAATTTTCAAAAGCTTCCAGCATTTAAATTAAATGATCGCCATATGTGGAGGCCTTAAATTAGAAGGAAGAAAGATTTTGAAAATTCAAAAGATAAGTACATCTCTTTAGAAGATGTTTTTAAGATACCATAAAAAAATAAGCTGGATTTTACTTCACTTCTAAAGTTAGACTCATATTATCCAAACTCTATTCTATTGAGAAATTACAAGATATTTCTTTTCAAGTGTAAAGAACTCATTTCTTATTTAATGCGTTTATTCTTGTATATTTCACTTTATATGATCATAATTTTCATTTTATCATGGATAATTAAACTAATTTTATGTTTTATCTTCTTTTTTACTTGATTTCCAAAAGATTTTTTAAATACTATTGATAATAATGGTTGACCATATAATATTTATGATAATAAAATTTTAGAACATCTTATCATATCCTGAAATATGATATTAATGGTTCATAGTACATTTTTTAATATTTCTAAAGGTATTTCATTAGTTTCTAAATAAAATATGAATCATATAAATCATATACCCTTATAGTGTCAAACTAGGTGTGAAACAAGGACTATTATATTCCACAAGTTCTTAATCAAGTCAAGATCAATACTATGTTTCAATTTTTACCCCTAGGTACTTTTTTTCAAAGCCACATCCAGTTTTAGTATCTAGATTGGGATTAGATTTCTTAGATAACCACATAATATTTATGGTACAAAAAGTTTAGAATTTTTTCTTATATCCTAAAATATGACACTATAATTTTCTAGTACAATTATTAACTTTCATAATGGATTTTTTAATTGTTTATAAATATAATTTCATTCTTCTAAAAAATTTCCATTGACATTTACAAAATAGGTGTGCCATAAGGGATGAATCATCTAAATCATAGGGGTAATAAATCATGTGTGTAGTTAAGCCTCTTTGTCACCCATTTTTTCATCTTCCATTCAATATTTATTCTATATTAATATAAATTTAACCATTGGTTAATCATTAGTTAACCATTGGTTAATCATTGGTTAATTATTGGTTCATAATTAATTAATCATTCTTTAATAATTCTTTAATCATTCGTTATTCATTATTTAATCATTATTTAATCATTAGTTAATCATTATTTAATCATTATCTAATCAGTACTTAATCATTATTAATTAATTAATTAATCGTTATTTAATCATTCCTTAATCATTCCTTAATCATTATTTATTCATTACTTAAAAATTAGTTAATCATTTACTAATCACTACTTAATCATTAGTTAATCATTAATTAATAATTATTTAATTATTAGCAAATCATTAATGAATCATTCTTTAATCATTCCTTAATAATTCTTTAATCATTGAAAAATCATTCTATAATTATTCCTTAATAATTTTTTAATCATTAGTTAATAATTAGTTGATCATTAATTAATATTTAGTTACAAATTAGTTAATCATTAATTAATCATTAGTTAATCATTAATTAATCATTAATTAATCATTATTTAATCATTTATTAATCATTATTTAATCATTCCTTAATCATACTTTAATCATTCCTTAATATTTCTTCAATAATTACTTAATCATTAGATAATCATTACTTAGTCATTATTTAATCATTTGTTAATCATTAATTAATCATTACATAATCATTAGTTAATCATTATTTAATAATTTCTTAATCATTCCTTATTCATTCTTTAATCATTCCATAATCATTATTTAATCATTAATTAATAATTCTTTAATAATTCCATAATCATTATTAAGTCATTACTTACTCATTGTTTAATCATTAAATAATCAGTAGTTAATCATTATTTAATCATTAGTAATAATTATTTAATCATTCATTAATCATTCCTTAATCTTTATTTAATCATTCCATAATCATTATTTAATCATTACATAATCATTCGTTAATCATTACATAATCATTAGTTAATCATTAATTAATTATTACTTAATTATTATTTAATAATTAGTTAATCATTAATTAATTATTACATTATCATTTATTAATAATTCCTTAATAATTCTTTAATCATTCCTTAATCATTATTTAATAATTACTTAATTATTCTTAAATTAATCATTAATTATTATATAATTATTGGTTAATAATTACTCAATCATTAATTAATAATTAGTTAATAATAATTTAATCATACATTGATCATTCCTTAATCATTAGTTAATCATCACTAAATCATTAGTAAAACTTTCAATAATCATTACTTAATCATTATTTAATCAGTAGTTAATCATTCGTTAATCATTTGATATTCATTATGTAATAATTAGTCAAACATTACTCAATATATAATTAATTATTCCTTAATTATTAGTTAGTCATGTGATATTAACAAGTTGATTATTATTAGTTAATCATTATTTATAATCATTCTTTAATATTAAGTTATTCATTAGTTAATATATAGTTAATCATTAATTATAATAACTATTATTTTAAACTATATATAACTAACTAAACAACCATATATATAACCTATTAATAAATAAGTAAAAAATCAATTAAATAAATAAATAACTGTAGATTAAGTAAGAAAAATACCTCTAAAGAATATTTCACAAAAAATTGTCACTTATTTTAGGACACTGGAACCACAAAAAACAACGAAGTATTATTTTAGAAAGATAGGTTTTTAATTATAGAGAGAGGAGGAAATTTTTATGTGAGGAGAATTGAGGGAAGGTGCCCTTTTATATGGACTTAAGGGTCAAATTTAATTTTATTTTAGTCAAAAGGTGGAACTCCCCATTACACCTTTTCAATGCCATCGATATGAGTCGATGAAAGGAAAAGGTTGAACACCGCATGCCACCTTTAAATAAATCGGGAAGGTGGAAGGGCCCCTATCACCTTTCTAATATAATATTCAATTATTTTGACCTACATATATTTAATTTATTTTATTAAAACGTAAAAAAACTCCCAAAAAACCATGAAACATAAATATAGTAGAGAAAAAACACCATTAAAAATTTATATTAAAAAAAGAAATTTAGTTACAAAAAAATACAAAAAAATAAGTATACTTTATAGAATTTATAAAAATTATTTTAGGAATTACATTCCCACATTTTTAGTGGGATTTATATTTTACTTCATTATGTTGTATGGGGATTCTTTGAACCTCCCCCACCGTTTAATCACACCCCTACACTATGTAACACTTTTTTATTTTTATTAAATACAATTATTTATGGTTTTTTAGACATTCTAGTGTATATTAAATGCACCCATTCTCCTTTTTTAGTATTTTTGTTCATTAAATTAATTTTATTACTATTCTAATACATTAAATATGATTGAATTTATAGGAATTTTTAAAACACATTTTTTGAGTTCTGAAAACCAAACAAATAATAGAAAAATATTTCGAATTTGAAAACCAAAACTTATTGGAATTCAGAACACAATCAATAGTAAACATCAATTTGAAAATTTTTTATTATTCCAAAAATAATTCAATATATATCATAATTAACTAATAATATTTCCAATGTGTATATAAATTTATTAATGCATCAAAAATTAATTTTCCTAATAATCATAAATCCAAAAATAAACCTAAAATAATAAATTTATAGTTAACATAAATATATAACTAACTAGTCATTAATTTAACTAAAAAATCATAACATACATTTGATTTATAATATAATTTCCTATGAAAAAATATCAGTACATAAGATATTTTAGTCAATTCATGTGAAAGTAAAATTGAATCAAAAAAAAAAATACTTTCAAATTTGTAATATTTTCCACAAAAAATCCATCATATTATGACCTCAAATTATCTTAAATAAATTATTTAAATATTTAATATATATTTTATTTGTAATAAAATTATAATTATTATTAAATTATATATTTATATGTACCATAAGTACCTAAGAAATGATAAAGGATCTGGGAAATCCAGGCCATTTTACAGTGCACCAACAAAACCCAACTACTTTCTCAACCTTCACATCCCCAGGTTTCAGTTTAGAAAAAATATTTTTCCTTAAATAAATAAAACCTTAAAAAAATTCACAAAATAAAACCTCTACACAACAACAAAAAAATCATGATTATTACCATAAATGAGATTTCAAAGTCTATATATAGTCAAATAATCAACAAAGAATGAAATCAAAATCTATGACCAATATGAAACAATAGGTGGCATACTCAAAACCAACTGAGTTATTATGTGACTAATATTTCACGCAAAAATAAATTTGGAAGGATAAAACATAATATTCATAGATTACCATGTAATTATTTGGGTGAAAATTATTTGTTTTGTTAAGTTGACATGCAATTTAGAAGAGTCAAATAGAAATTTCATGTTGCATTGAATATAAGTGTGTTGTAGTTGCATCTAGTTAATCATGTAAGTGTTATTTACTATAGAATTTAATATTACTTTATTAACAAAAAACTATTTTTATATTCACATATTACTATTGCTATAATTTAATTATACTCTATGAAACCTCGACTCGTATTCAATGCATACCACATATCCTCTATTTTCACATGCCGCTTACAGTTTTTTACTCCTACCAAATCACAGTGGAATTAATTAATCAATTAATTTAATTAATTTTAAGCTATTCTGGGTTAATAATTGTTTTATTCTAAAGCTCAAAAAAATCATGGAACAGTCATTGTGAAATTTTTTACCGTGGTTAAGAGTAATTGTGAACCGAAAACACATGGGGGGAACATACTTGATAATGAAGATTCATATGATTGAAGGAAAATTATCTCAACTGTGTCATCTTTATAAGAGTAACTATTAAAGTGCATCATTCTTTTCTTGTAAGGGCAACATGGTTATCATATGGTTAGATAAAATGTGAACCAAAGCTGTTTCTTCTTTTCGTATTTCAATCCCTCATTTCCTCCCCCATTACCATGTTTTTCCTTCCCTAGATGAACCCTCAGTACACACCACTTCCTCCTCACGATTCTCCCCGACTCTCTTGTGTATCTACCCCCATCATGGTCCCCCCTTTAGTTGCCTCCCTTACACAACACCCTGGGCTAAACCCATCTAGGCATGGAACCCCGGCCTAAGCCCCCTCCTCACATGTGGATTACTCCATCATATCACCTCCTTCAGACTATTTTTCACCCCAATTTATTATAGATTGAAGGTCAAACCATCTATGTATAGAATTTTCATCCCCAATCCTTCCACCTTATTCTTGCAATTTTCCCTTTTCTTATTAGAATATTGGGTTTGGATAAACCCTAGTGGTTTGGGGTTGGCCTAATTTTTATGTTTTACTTGATTCTAGGGATTATATGGGTAATTCTTCCCTAATTGGGTGTCTTGCATCTAATTCATCATTTTACACCTCACCGGGGCTTGATTCTATCTTTTTGAGGTAGGTGTCTCTATGAAATTATTTTATTACATGTCATAAACTATTTTATTTATTATAAATGTTTTTTAAAAATTTTAAATTCATAATATATTGCTTTTTATGCTTGAAATAATTTTTTATTGGACTTCTGACCCTGGCATGGGCCTTAGAGGTATGACAAGTGCTTTTGTAAAAGCTCTTATGGCTCTTTAAAAATATTTGAAGATTTTTAAAACATTATTCTAAGGATTTGAATGGGTTTTGAAAACCTTATTGGTTTTTTTAGATTTCAAAAGGGTTTAAAGAATTTTTATGGAACTTGGTCACATGCCAAGTGTTTGAGTAAATTCTTGTTTGGTTTTCCTAAAGGGATTTTAATATTTAAAAAAAATAAATTTGAATCTGGTTTTCTTTTTTAAAGGGGTGTGATTTATTTTAAAGGATTATTTTATAAAAAATATAGTTGATTATTTATTGAAATGATTTTGAGACCATGGTTCTTCGAGTGTTTGAAATATCCTTTAAAAAGGTAATAAATGTATTTCTAAGTGGAATTTCATCTTTTTTTTAAAGATAGTTTTTAATGATTTAATTGAAATGGGATCTCAAATGGCATTGAGAATAGGTTTTACTGATTGACATCATGAGAAATGTATTTTAAAGGCATGTTTAGAACATTAAATGATATTATAAATGGGTGAGACACTCTGGATCCCTATGTGTTTATCTTTTCCTTTTATGGATTGTGACCCCATGGGGGTGAATTGTATTAACATGCATGTTGGAATGATTATTCTTGAATTATTTGTTGGTTTTTTCTTGTGAGCGTGAGTGAGGTGAGACATATCTGATTTTAAATGATTTATATTTTATGTATGTGATTATTAATTTCTCTTATACTTGCTTTAATTTGGTCATCGAAACCTGGGTAGCTAAGTGGGAGTCTAGACTTATGTTGTACTAGGTAGTCACACACTACAAGTGTCCCACTCTAGTTAGTTATAAGGCTATATGGGGTGTGTAATTTTAATGAGACTAGGTGTAGGCTAGTTGGGTGGTTGTGATAGGATGTAATATTAGACAACTGGATGGTCTATTTTGAGTGAATTCTAAGACCATCTCACTAGAAGACCTAGGGTATAGCCCATGTCATTTTTTATTTTTTTTGGAGGCCTCATTTTGGGGATTTCTCTTTGTTTCTTAATTATATTCACCTAGTTTTATTGATTTTTTAAACCACATGTTATTGATATTTATTCCTCCTTATTATGAGACATGAAATAGTGGTTCCTGACAGTGTGATTTCCTCCTTTGTTGTGTGCTTTACCATTCAAATGTTTGAAAAGGTTTTGTTAAAGGAGTTTATGATGGGGAAAATAAAGTGTGATTTTAAATACTATTTAAACTATTTTTGAAATGGGTTTAGAAAGTGTTCTCAAGTGTGAAAAGTGAATATAGTTTGGGTATTTCAGTAAGAGTTTTAAATAAAAATTTATTTTTACTTGTTTTCATTAATTTAATGGTTTAATTTAAAATGGTTTACTATAAAAAAAATTATTTTATTAAAAGGGTAGTTTGTTAAAATATACATGTGGTTTGGTTTTACAAAGCATGTGAAAAAACTGTAGTTTATTACCTATGTTAAAACTATCACATTGTCTATAATGTATCATATTATGAAATATGGGAATATCACCAACAACCACATTAGACTACTCCACTCATGGCATGCATATAATAAGGTGGCATATTTTCTAGCAACAAGGTCCTTTTTTGATTCTCATTTTGTTTCATACTATAACTTGGGCTCACTTCCTCCATAATGTGTGAGTATCATCATAGGTGATTCTCTCAAACTTCATTATTTTATACCCCCTTTACTTTTCCTTCATTATAGAGTTTACATCCTCTTTCCATGCTTTGTGTACTTTTATCCTTCCTATTATTAAGAAAAATAAAAGTTGTTTATGTAGTAGCCTACTAAGTGATTATGTTCTCACACATGTTTTATATCACTTCTAGGTTCTTGGTTCTCATTCTTACCACTATTTTAGTATTTATTAATTTTATGTTAGTCTTTATTTTATTAAATTTGGCCATTGTTTCCAATTCCATTTTTTAATAATGAATTTCCTTTAATTTTCTAGAATGCCTAAAAATAATCACTTTATTTATTTATCTTTTCCATTTTGTTTTATATTCCTTTTGATGGATGGGGGGTAATAATAGCCTCTGGTGGGCGATGAAGATCCATTTGGTTTTCATATTTCCTTGTAGGGGAGTGAGACTAGGGTGGTGGTGGTGGTTCTTGGTTCTCTTTGTTATTTTCTACATTTTAAGTTTTATATTAGTTTATTTATATTTTTATTTGGGCATGTACATCTGATGTACAGACTGTTCATTCTATATTTTTATTATATTCATGTTATTGCTTTTTACTCTGATTATTGGGAAAACATATTCATCAATATATTCTCCTAATGCTCAGGCACCATTTTCCAGCCTGTGGGGATCAAGAACTCTCTTTAGGCCAATTATGGGCTGGTTCAATTATCTATGAGATGGACATATAGATCCAATTTATTAAAAATGGTATCAAAGATTTTGGTTCTTCTTTTCCATTAGATATTAACACTCTATAATTCCCTTTTTTATTTGGGGTGTCATAGAAATCTTGAGTCCTAATTTTTCATTGGGACATAGAAGTTAGGTGAAGGGAGAGTTTGAATAGATATTGATCTCCCTGCTCCTCAAGATTCATTGGGATGTGGTATTGAATTTCAAATTCATATTTTTTTTGTATTTATCATTAATATTGTGTTGATCCTTATTAGAATAGTGTGATTTTACTTGGGGTTTAGGTTGGATTTTGGGATGGGAATGGAAGATGGATCAATGTTGTGACGAAGGTTTTCATGGTCTAATAAACCAGGGCAGCGAGCAAATGCTTGATCTTGAAATGTGTTAGGAATTATTATGTGGCTGGTACATATTCCATAAAACCATAAAGTTGATTCAATCATAGTTCTTCATTCCATTTTATTTTTTTATACCACTCTTTAGATATACCCATGGTTGGGGATGAGTCAATATGGGTCTTATGATATGTTGATAATATGAATTGAGAATTGTTATTGCCTTCTTTTTGATGTGATTGTTATGTAAAATGCGATTTTTTGAAAAATGAGGCTTTTATGACAAATGATTTTTATATGAAATTAATCCTTTAGGATTGGTTATAAAATGGATTTGAAATTTCACAAAAAGCATTTTGGTTTTTGATTTAATCCATCAAGATTGTTTATAAAATGAAACTAGTTTTCCAGAAAATTTTGGGTGTTTTTATTTAAAATTGTTTTATTGTGTTTTTTTAAAAACTTTTTGGTTTAAAAACTCAATTATTTAATATCTATGGAATTTTTAAATTGATAGTATAATTTTAAAAAGTAGTTGTTTTCATTTAGTAAAAATAAGATGATAATTTTTTGTGTAAATTCTTTAATGATTGAACTTTGAGAAGCTCATGTGGTTTTTAAATATTGGGTGAAAATGATTTCAAACATCCTTATGTAATTTGGTGCTTATAATAGAGTATATATTTTTGGAAAATGGATTTCATTACTTGGGAGTGTCACTATGGAAGAGAGTCATTCATGGCTGCAGTTTGGATAAAGCTTCCAGGGCTTCCCCTCCCATTTCACTACCCTGCTATTCTAACGGCGGTGGGAAATGATCTGGGGAGCTATATTTTCTTGGAAATGAATACGGAGAGGTTGGTGGATGCATCCATCCCCTGCATTTTTGTGGAAATGAATCTTTCGGTAAAGTTTCCCTCGCACCTTCTCATCTCGTCTCCTGAGGGGTTCAAATAGTGGCAACAGTTGGTGTTCCTAGAACCTCCTAGGTTTGGTTTGGTCTGCGGCTTCCAAGGCCATTTGGTGGAGGTTTGGAGGAAGGGGAAGGTGAGACCTCAGACTCAAGGGTCCCAGTGTGCCCCTGATTTTTTTTGACTTCTTCTTCATTCAAGGCTGAGGTTGGATTGGGGGGTAGGACAGCCTTACAGGGTGTCGTCAGCGTGGTGCCGGAAGATTGGGATATGGCGTTGTCTTTATCGGTGGCATTGAAAAAAGTCAATGGTACAATGAATCTTTTTGAAATTTTGAATCTTGTCAGCCATATGGTGGAAAATTTAAATAACATTACGGAAAGGGACCAGTAGGAAAGATTTTTGTCAGAGGAACTTGTACTACCCAAATCGTTACCGTTGCAACCCAATACATCCTCGTCGGGGTCTGAGTTAGTGGGTTTGAGGAATTTGAATCCTACAACGATCGATACCTTCAGTTCTGAAAGAAAGGTCCCCTTTGTTGCATGTGTCGATCTGTGTATTACCGGGGGGTTAGCTCCACCTCCACTTTTTGTTCAGATGACCACCCTTCTTTATCCAGAAAAACTCAAATCTGCATTCTTGGCTTCAGAGGTTTGTCCCTTGGTTGGTTCTGGAAACCCTTCAAGGCCTCCTATACCGATAAGGGTGGTGAGGGAGATCATTTCTTCTTGTAGTTCGCCTTCTCTTCTGGTGTTTTTATCCATGTTTCAAGAGAAGGTGTCCCCTGTGTCACCCTGTTCACCCGCAAAAAATAGAATTACCATGTTGGAAGAAGTGGACAACCCACTGAAAAAGAAGATTTTTATTCCTAAGAATGTCTCCTACTCTGAAGGCTCGTGCAGACCGGTCACTCGGTCAATGTCAAAGGATGAGTGTTGCAGGAATCTTTTTCTCCTGAGAACAGACAATAATGTCCATAATGCCAAGAACCATAGTTTTTAATTCTATCGTTGATTATTTGGAATACATACGGATTGGGAGGACATGAAAAGTGTGCTTTCCTGACCTCTGAAGTCGAGAGATATGGTACTGCACTTTCTGTCATTCTGGAGACTAAGAAAGATGTCAGTAAAATCAATTTTTTCACGAAGAAGATGGGATTTAGGTATATTTTTTCATGGAAAACCAGTTAATAAACATATCGGGATTCTTTGGAAGTGAAATATTCAGGTGAACTTGATTCTGGTTATGATCCAATGAATTTCAGTGAATCTTGAGGTTAAAGGTATCGAATTTTATTTCTCTTTCATTTATGCTAGTAGTGATATGCAGGAAAGATGAGCGCTTTGGGAATACCTTGATTCGTTTGACCCAGATGGTCTTTCTTGTTTTATTGGTGGTGACTTCAACACGATTGCTGATGTTTCTAAGAGAAGAGGTGGATTGGGAAACACTTCCTATGGTATTCTAGACTTCAGGAGCTTCATGTCTGATAAGGGTCTACTGGATCTATGATTTAAGGGTGCAAGTTTACCGGGTGTAATAATCGAAAGGGGGCTAGGCATATATGGAGTCGGCTAGACAAATTCTTAACTAACATTCAAGGTTTAGACACATTCACTCAGGCATCAGTTTCCCACCTTTTCAGAGCACTGTCGGATCACAATCCCCTCCTGGTTGAGCTTAAGCAAGTGGGGAAAGAATATAAAGCATTTCTGTATTCCTCGAATTTGCATTGTCTGGAGGGATTCATGCAAATGATAAGGAACTCCTAGGAGTATGATGTAGCTAGGAGGGCATGGAATGGGCTCACTGGGCGATTGAAACATCTCAAGGTGGACATTTCACATTGGTACTCTATTAATCCCATCATGCATAACTCTATGGAGGGTCTCCAGGTTGATATTGATTGTTTGGAGGAGAAACTTCAGTAAAGGTGGGATGAGAGTGTTTTACTAGTGTTATGCGATAAACGTTCTTTCATGGCCAATAGGTAGCTGGACATTGAAAGAGGACATAGACAACGTTCTAGGATCAAATGGATTAAAGATGGGGATTGGAATACTTCCTTTTTCATGCCTGTTTGAAGGAGAACCAAAATATGAAAATCAACATCCAAATCAAGGATGGATCGTACACTCTTGATATTAAGGTTGCTGGATGGTTGGTAATGGAACACTTCGAGCACTTGCTAGAAGACGTTAGCCAGGGTAATTTGTTGAATGGTGTTTCTGAGGAGGATCAGAAATTCTTCATGTGTTTTATTCCCAATAGGATTGTTGTCGAGGACAAGAATAGACTCATGGTAGATTCAGAAGGAGTGGAGGTTTGGGAAACTGTCTGTATCATGCCTCTGGATAGTGCTCCGGGACTGGATGGTTTTCCAGGGAGCTTCTACGTAGCGTCTTGGGAGTTTTTGGGGGTTCATGTGATTGAAGATATCCAAGACTATTTCAGGGGAGGAGCCATTGGCAGAAGTACTTGATCCTCTAGAGTTATTTTTCTTCCTAAAATCAAATATTCTTCATCTATTGATCATTTTAGGACCATCTGTCTGTGTAATGTGTCATACAAAATACTAGAAACTTTTCTTACTAGGAAGTTAAACATGGTGATTCCCAAGGTGATCTCCTAGGAGCAACATGGACTTATCAAGGGGAGGAGTATCCATGGTGTGATTGGTATTGCAAAGGATTTTTTGAAGATATTAATAAAAGGGTGATTGGTTCCAATATTATTGTTCAAGTGGATATGAATAAAGCATATGATAAGCTCAATTGGAGCATTATTATTCGGGTCATGAGGAAACTCGACTTTCATGAATGGGTTTGTGGTCTTTTCTTTTGGTTTTATTCTTAACGATGGCTCTCCATCTCTCTTTTGGGTAAAGGCTTTGTCTATTTCAAAAGTGTGTGGGGGTGAGACAAGGAGATTCGCTATCACCCATCATGTTTATCATATCTGAGGAGGCTCTCTCATAGAATTTTCTCTATTGAATTGAGTAAAGAAGGATATGTTCGTATCACTCCAAAGCCTCAGATGGTACCTTTTCACATCTCATGTTTACTGATGATATTATTGTCTTCTTAAATGGAATAATATCCTCTATTCTCATCCTCTTGAAGACTATGGAGGTCTATGGTAGCCTTATCGGTCAGCATATCAATATTGGTAAGAGAAGGGTCTTCATTTATAAAAGATATTCAAGAAGGAGGGTCCAGAACATTCAAGATATTCTGGGAATTCTGTGGAGACAGTTTCTAATGAACAACCTCGGAGCGCCTATTTCTAATTAACAAGTCAAAAAGATCTTTTTGGGCGATCTCATCAAGAAATTACTCGGGAGGATACTTAGCTGGAAAAATAGGTACATTTTATTTGGGGGATGAATTTCTCTCATCAAAAATGTCCTTTCCTCAATTATGATGCATGTCTTATGCATTATAACTCTCCCCAAAGGAGTTATATCATTTATGGAAAATCTCATGAACACTTTTCTTTGGGATGCCAATGCTACGGGAACGGCTCATTGGGCTGCATGAAGCCTTCTGGAAAAACCAGTCGAGGAGGGAGGAGTCAACCTTAGAGATGTGTCTTTATCAATGCAGGCCATGCAAGTCCATCTGGAATGGGAGGTCTTGGAAGGGAATTCGCATTGGTCCAAAATCCTCAGAACAAAATATGGTCAGCACTAGGAGGAGTGGGACAGACGGAAACTTACCAGTTTGGCGAAAACCATACTGGACCATTTAGAGATTCTTCAGGATGCATCAAGTTGGGTGATAGGGATAGGGGATATCAGCTTGTGAATGGACAACTATATCAGTGAGAAGTTGTTTTACCCATGTAGTCTTATTCCAAGGATGATAGTGAAGGAGGCGAGCTGGTTCCCCAGCCTTCTTGAGGCCATTTTAAGAACGGAGCTGTTGTCCACCTTTAAAGAGATGGTGTCTGCAGAGGAGCCTGACCAGTTCTGTTTCACAGGCACACCCTTCAGGTCACTTCAGTGGGCATGACTACCAGGTGATGTTACAACCAGGGGGAGAGGGTGATGTATGGGCCACATGACTTTGGTGTAGTGAGGTACCTAAAAAGTTTAATTTTCTTGTCTAGAGGGTGAGCAATCTTGATTTACCAATGGAGGATAATATCCAGTGGAAGAGGATTTCCATGGAATCCTGTTGCGTTTTCTGTTCCAATACACAGGCAGAGTCGATCTTTCATCTATTTCTTAAAAGTGAAAGGGCCAATTGTCTTTGGTCTGCTATGTGAACTTGGGGGCATTTCAACATTTTATGCACCTCCATACATAATTTTATCATGAGATGGTTTCTTGGTTCGTAACAACTCGAACTGGATGTCATGATTCATTGCATCATTATCAGTGCTCTGTTTTGGTCATTATGGGAGGCAAGGAACAAAGTGTGGAACAGTGCGCACCCTTTTTAGGCCTTTCTTCATGTGAAGATGAAGTCAATGATCCACGAGTCAGGTTCCTTGACCAGGGGTGGACTGCAGTCTCTTATTTGTTGTAGACTGCTCAATAGGCCTTTGGTCCAAAACAGTCTCTAGGGTCGCTGGATCAAATGGAGTCCGCCTCTGTCTGGTTTCAAACTAAATGTTGATGACTTGTTTATGGATGTTCAGATGCGTGGGGGTGGTTTTCTGAGTAATAGGTTTGGTTCGGTGCTATTTTCTTCCAGCATCTTTTATGGCCTAGGGAGTTCTTTGGTTGTGGAGATGAAAGCAATTCACATCTGTGTCACCCTTTGAAGGAATATTTCATTGAGGTTTTTAGAAGTGGAGTCAGATTTTGAGACTGATTTTCATGTGTTAAATGGGAAGGTGGAGGCCCCTTGGCACCTGAATTACCTTGTTCGAAGTTGTTCCTTGGAAATCAGACATGGCTGCTCTGTTCGCCACACCCTTAGAGAGGATAACTTCATTGCGAACTCATTATCACGGAGTAGTAGTTTGGAGGATCCTTTGTTGGTGTTTTATAGTTTGGGATCACTGCCCAAGGAATATAGTAGTTTTTTTGCAAGGGGACTCCCTTGGGCTGCACCACTTTAGGCCATCGTGACTCCTCTTGGTTTCTGGGTACCACACCTAGATTTGAATAAAAAAGTAATTTTTGATCGAATAGGTGAAACTTTACTAGTCATTGGTAGACTTGATGAGAATTGATCTGCATGATCTTTTGGGGATAAATATTTATCTTTGGATTATGGGTTTTCTTGAGGTTTCATGCTCAGTGAGTTTTGATCCTTGTATCTTTCAGGAACCTTTTTCCATGGTTTCTATTTTCTGAGCGGTTTTGGATTTTGGATCTATTTTTTTCCTATGAGATTTTATTTAAGTAGTGATTTTTTGTGTTTCTCCATGCCTCATTATTCTTTGTACCATATCTGTGGCATATTTTGGGTGACTTTTTCCATTTGAAGAGGGACTTTCATTGGGTTTTAATATATTTTTTATTCTGTGAGGACCTTGGGTGAGTGATTTGGATGGCTATGTATGGTGTGGAACTAGTTGAGTTTATGCACTTGAAAGTGTAAGATTAATTTTGGTTAGTTTTAACATGAGAGGGTATCCCTGGTATGGAATCCTAGTTTTCCTTGTTTTCTCTTGGTCTGTGATCTAAGGTAAGAGCACATGTTGTTTCTTTTTTAGTGGCATGTGATAAATCAATTCTTTATTTTATTTATTCATGGCCCGTGCCTCCTTTTTGGAGACTATATCATTATGTATGTCTATGGTTAGTGAAATTACATGATCTATTTTGGTTTTTATAGAATTTTCATTGTCTTTGTGATTCTACCATTATAGGAATATTCATTTGATTCCTCTCTATTGATATTATTTATAATGCAGGGGAGACATTCATTCAGTCTCCCTTCATTTAGGGGTTCTTGTTGGATACTTATAGATGTTTCTTATTTAATAATTTTATCACAATTTTTTAGGATTATGGTGATTTCATGGAAGTTAAAGTGTGCTGAGTGTCTCTTTTCCAAGTGTTTAAGTTGTTGACACCTTTACCTTAACTGTGGACTTTAGGGGGGTAGAAAGTAGCATGGTGGGGAGTTTGTGATACGTGATGTGTGACTATGGAATTAATTAATTAATTAATTTAATTATATGCTACTTTAGGAACTTGACGTTTTATAGATGAAACTCTAAAATTTTTAACAAATTTGGTTTTTTGTATGGTTTACGCATGATTAGGAGTAACTATGTGTCGATTGTTCAAGAGGGGTATTCACTTAATAGTTAAAATTTGAATGGTTGAAGCATGGTTAGTTTAATCATGTGACCCACTTAGGAATAACCATGTGAATGTATCATGATTTTCCAATAAGGGAAGCACAGTTAGCACATTGTTAGGTAAATTTTGTTCCCTATCCAGGATTTTAAAATTATTATAATTTTATTTTTTCAATTTTATTTTTTTCTTATATATATTACTCATTTCCTCCCGCACTCACTCATGTCACCTCCCTTTTCCAATCCCCCAATGTGTGTCCCCTCCTCCTTAGAATAATCCCCTCCTCTCTTATGTGACCACCCTCATCATGAGCCCCATGACGATGGCCTCCCTTGTGTGGCACCCCAAACCGAACCCCTCTGCGTATGGTAACAAGGATGAAGCTCCCTCCTCATGTGTAGCCTGATTCCTCTCAACACCTCTTTCCAAAAGTGTTTTCACTGTTATTTCATGGTGATTAAGAGTCAACCATTTTAGTTATGGTCTCCTCTCCCCTTTATTCCTTATTATTGTAATTTTATCTTTTACAATTTTATTTTGTGTTTTTCCCAACCCTAGTGCTTTTATATTTTATTTTTATTTTTGATTTTTTTATTTATTATACAGTTTTTGTGGGTACATTCTTACCTGATTTGGTGTTCTCCATCTTTGTTAACATGTTATGGATAACCATGGCTTGATTTTGGATTTTTTAGGTAGTTGTCTCAGTAAAACCCTTTTATTACATGTTATAAACTACTTACAAGATTTTAAATTTTTTTATAAATTTAGAAGCCTATTATATACCATTTTATGCTTGAAATGATTTTTTATTGGTCTATTGAGCATGGCATGGGCCCTGGCTGCATGCCAAGCACTTGTGTAAATTCTAGTGCGGTTCTTTAAAATTTTTACAAGTATTTTAATTTGTTTTCCCATGGATTTGAATGTATATTGAAAACATTATTAGTTTTATTTGAATTTAAAAATGTTTTAAATCTGTGTAATGGACCTTGGCCGCGTGCCAAAGGTTGGATTAAATTCCCATTTGGATTTTCTAAAAGGATTTGAAAATATTAAAAAATATAGTTTAATCTGGTTTTTCTAAAAGTGTGTGATTTATTTTAAAGTATTGTTTTATAAAAAGAAGGAAGTGAACCCTCTTTTGAAATGATATTTAGACCATGGGTCTTGAGGTGTTTGAAATATCCTTTAAAACAAAATTAATGGATTTCCAAATGGACTTTCATAATGTTTTGAATGATTGGTTTTAAAGTGGTAGTTGGAATGGGGTTTCAAATCACTTTAATAATTGGGTATGTGGCTCGACATCCGGATCTATGTGTTTCTAAGGCCTATTTGGCACTTTAAATGATTTTATAAATGGTTGATACCCTCTTGATCCATTTCTGTTTATCTTGTATTGTTATGGCTTCAGACCCCAGGGGGGTGATTTGTATTTACATGCCTTTTGAAATTCTTATTCTTGGATGTTTTTTTGGGGTGGTTTCTTTTGTCAGTGTGGGAGGTGAGGCATATGTTATTTTCAAATGCTTTATATTTTATTTAGGCGATTATTGATCTATCAAACCCTTTATTTTCTTTAGTCATGGGAAAATGGGTAGCTAAGTGGTAGTTTGGACATCTGTTGCAATAGGTTATCACACACTACTAGTGCCTCCATCTAGTTAGTGATAGAGCTAGATGGGGTGTGCCATTCTGATGAGGCTAGGTATAGGTTAGTTGGGTGGTGGTCATAGGATTCAATATATTCTAGAAGGTTGGTCCATGTTGAGTGATGTCAAGGATTTTATCATAATTAGACCTAGGGTAATGCCCATTAAATTTATTCATTACATTGGTGGATTATTTTAGAGGATTTCTCTTTATACTTTGATTGTATTCCAATTTTTTGATTTATTTTTTGGACCATATGTTATTTTCATTTATTCTTCACTATTGTGTGACTTGATATACTAGTTTTTGACTATGTACTTTGCTCCTTTGTGAACATTACCATTCAAATGTTTGAAAAGGATTTGTTAAAAGTTTTAAAGTAGGGGAAAATGAAGTTTGATTTTAAATTGATTTCAAACTATTTTAGAAATGGGTTTGTAATGTGTTCTCATGTACGAAAAGTGAAAATGGTTTGTGTATTTAATTATGGGTTTTAAAGAAAAATGTATTGCGACTTGTTTTCCTTGGAATAAAGGTTTAATTTAAAATGTTCCACTACTATTTTTTTATTTTATGAAAATGGTAGTTTTGAAAATTTCATTGTGGTTTAGTTTTGCAAACCATGTGAGAAACCCCATTTTTATGACTTTTGTTTACACTATCATTTTATAAACTGTTTTACAATGGGATTTTCATAGATTTGGTTGGTTGGGTGGCCTTCTGAGTGCTCATATGCTCTTTTTTATTTAATCATAGTTGTAGGATCTGGGCTCTCCTTCGTACCACTCCTTATACATTGATTCATCAGAGGTTAATCTTTATGTTATCACATTTGTTTAGTTGTGCATATTACCTGGTTTTGTTATGACTCACCTTTATTGTCTTATAATTCCCAACAAGTCATCTTGTATTTTATTTATGTTGTACATATAGGATTTTAATACAACCTATGGAAGAAGGGTAACTATATCTATTTGTGGGTGATGAAAATCCATTTGGTTGGAATATTTTCCTTGTAAGAGAGGGAGAAGGAGGCGGTGAGTGTGGTTTTTGGTGCTTGTCTATATTTACCACATTCATATATTGTCATTTTTACTCTGATTATTTGGAAAAATTATTCCTAAGTGTGTTTATGGGATTTCTATGAAATAGTTTTTATGTCGTGGGGAATAGGAATACCTTTCAATCCAGTGGAGGGATTGTTCAGGCATCTACCGAATGTACAAACTAAATTTTTTCATTACACAGATGACATAAACTCTACTCTACATGATGTTCACTCATGTGCTATATGGAAAAATCTATTGATTTTCCCCAAATTATTCCTAATATTATTCAATGTTACTCTACATGACCATAACTTCTATTCTACATAGGTTACATAATGGAATTATTTTACTCTCTTCTGGTCATTTTGGAGACTCTATCATCTTATAACCACTTCTAATCAATCTTGGATATCTAATAATCCTTTTCCATGAATCTCACATTAATGGGGGACTTTATTGAAAAAGGGGGGAATCATATTTTTAATATAAACAATGATTTATGCTATTCCTTTCCAAAAATTTAGTTAGGTGTTATTTTTTCCATTAGCGGAAATTATAACCCCTTTTAAATTAATTATTTGATGTTATTTAAAATGAAATTTAAAATATAGTTTTTCCAAAACCATTCCCACCATGACCCTTTTACCCCACCCCCTTCAATTCACCTATGTACCATTCCCACTAAACTTATACCACAACCCTACACATATAGGATTAATAGATTTTAGTTATACTCTATGAAACCTTCACTCATGTTCTATATATATCACACTTCATCAATTTTCACATGATGCATCTAGTTAATGCCAATGCTACTCAGAAAATATTTCACCCATGTACTACGTATCAAATTCTAGTGATTTCCACATGTCGTGCCTAATAGAATTCAAAATAACTCTACGAGGACTTAAATTCTATTCTACACAAGAACTACTTCATACTCCAATTCACAATGTGTTAACCATTTTTAGTGTTCAACAAAAATCACTGATAAAGTGGGAGACATTTATCGGCACTAGCTAAAAGAACTTATAATGGTAACCGTTATTAGTGCTAAAAAAAGTGCTCATAAAAGAGTACCTTTTATCAGTGATTTTTTAACATTGATAATGGTATCCCTTTAACATTTCTTTTTATAGTGCTGATAAAATTTCCCTTTTCAACGGTGCTAAGAAAAAGCACAAATAAATGGAATTGTGAATAATTTAATTTATATATACATATTTATATATGCTTAAATATTATTTATATTAAAATAATTATATATATCTAAATATATTATTTAAATATTATTTATATTAATATAATATAATAAAAAAATTATCAATCTTATTTTCAGAATTTTTATATAAAATATCGATTTTCAATTAATCAATAAATTTTTTAATAACATATTTATATTCATTAATTACAAAATTTTTATATAAATATTATATATTAATATTTTTTAAAAAATAAATAAATATATATTTATATATATGAATATATATTTATTTAAATATAATTCATATTTGAATTTATATATTTATATTTATATTAATTAATTTAAAATATATATACACAAATATTTATCTGTGTGTATGACTATGTATGTATATGGATGCATATATTTGTTTTTATGTGTTTGTATATGTTTGTATATGTTGTATGTGTTTTGGTTGCGCTGGTTGGGTCATCGTCTATTTTCCCTTGAGCGCGAGCCGTGGCTAGCTCCCTTCCTTTATATTTTGGTTCGTCTCAAGTGGTGATAGTTTTATCGGCCTCTTAAATACATATATGATATGGTGATTATGATGATCCAAATTTTTTGGTTTCTATTTAGCTTTTTAAAGGATCATTTTGGTTTTCTAGTTGTACAGGTCCCCATAGGCTGTGATGGTGCTATTGTGAAGGTAGGGACCCCTTCCGATCCTCACATGCCATGATTTGCTATGGCATCAAGTTCCATCGTTCCCTTCCCTATCATCCTTGTGTTGTGGTATCCAAAGATTTTTTTTGGATGTGCGGTTTGGGTGGATTGTGGTTTCCAATAGAATCATCTGACATTGGCTTCTCCCCCTTCAAGCCCCAGTTTGTGTTTCTTCATATTGTTTCATGATGATGTTACTTTTTTCGTTAATTTTTTTTTTGTTTAGTGTTGATATTTCCAGCTTGGATTTCTTTGGGGATGTTTGTTTTTGGATTTCTCTAGTGTCTTTATGATCCTTCTAGTGAGTGTAGTTGTTCAATGAAGTGTAATACCATTAACCGACAATATGATGGTGATGGGTTTTCCATTGATGATTGTGTTTAAATGTCAGGAAGCATGGATCATGGTATCATGGTCAAATCTCACGACCCAAGGCATTTTAGTGGTGCAGTGATCGATAAGTAATTTCAAATTTTGAATCCTGCATTTTGGTTGTTTATGGTTTTGAATTATAGATTTGAATTTTATGATGTCAATTATTGTAGGGTTAGTGTATCATTTTTGGTTTTGGAAATGTATGGTTACCACTTATACTTAAATTTGATTTTGAAAATACAAAAAATATGGATTTAGAGAATATGTGTATATATGTATGTAGTTGTATATATATTGATGTATATATATGTTTGGGTGTATTTATGTTCATGTATATATGTATGTGTTTGTATGTGTAAGTGTGTGTGTATATATATATATGTATATACATGTCTGTGTTTGTTTATGTAGTATGTGTATGTTTATGCAATATGTATATGTATTCATATACATGTGTATGTATATGTATTTGTATGTGTATAAATATGTGTACATGTATGTATGTGTACATGCATCTATGTTTCTATTTGTATGTATGTATATGTGTATGCGTATGTGTGTTTGTATGAATATACGTTTGTGTGTGTGTCTGTGTATGTATATGTGTATGTGTATGTGTATGTGTATGCGTATGTGTATGTGTATGTGTATGGGTATGTGTATGTGTATGGGTATGTGTATGTGTATGTGTATGTGTATGGGTATGTGTATGTGTATGTGTATGGGTATGTGTATGTGTATGTGTATGTGTATGTGTATGCGTATGTGTATGTGTATGTGTATGTGTATGTGCATGTTCATGTGTATGTGTATGTGTATGTGTATGTGTATGTGTATGTGTATGTGTATGTGTATGTGTATGTGTATGTGTATGTGTATGTGTATGTGTATGTGTATGTCTATGTGTATGTGTATGTGTATGTGTATGTGTAGGTGTATGTGTATGTGTATGTGTACGTGTATGTGTATCTGTATGTGTATGTGTATGTGTCTGTGTATGTGTATGTGTATGTGTATGTGTATGTGTATGTGTATGTGTATGTGTATGCGTATGAGTGTGTGTATGTGTGTGTGTATGTGTATGTGTCTGTGTATGTGTATGTGTATGTGTATGTGTATGTGTGTGTGTCTGTGTGTGTCTGTGTATGATTATGAGTATGTGTATGTGTATGCGTCTGTGTGTGTTAGTGTATGTTTATGTGTATGTATAAGTTTATGTGTCTGTGTTTGTGTATGTGTATATATGTAATGTGTATGTCTATTTATTCATTTAATATTATTTATTCATTTTTGATATTTCTTTATTTTTAATATTTCCTTTAATTTATTAGTTTTTTATATTTATTCATTTAATATTTTTTAAATATATTAAATTTTGATTGATATTTAGACATTTTTAAATATTAATATTCAATATGTTTAATATGTTTGTAATTTATATAATTAATATTTATTCATTTTTATTTTAATATATTTGTATTTAAATCATTATGCAACTATTATCTCTTTATTAATTATTAGTTCTCCATTATAAAACTCTTTTTTTAAATTTAATTTTTAATATATTTTTAATTTTTATTCATTTCTAATGTTTCTTTGATTTATATAATTAAAATTATTAATTCATTCTAAATATTTTTACAATGTATTCATTTATAATTAATGATTTTTATCCATTTTTAATATTTATTCATTTACCCGTATCTATTCATTTTTAATACTTGTTCACTTATAATATCATTATTATTTATTCATTTCTAATATTTATTCATTTAAAATTTGTGTAATTTATTCATTTTTTTATTTATTTAACTTTTATATTTATTAATATTTTTTTTTAATATTTGTTTTAATTTATATAATTAATATTTATTTGTTTTTTTCTGATATTTTTTTACTAAATATTTATATTGTAATTATCTAAACATTTTATATTAATAATTTATATAAAATATTTTTAATTTAAATTCAATTTTTAATTTTTTTTGTTTTATTTTAATATCTACTAATCTGTATTATT
This sequence comes from Viscum album, assembly GCA_963277665.1. NCBI lineage: Eukaryota > Viridiplantae > Streptophyta > Magnoliopsida > Santalales > Viscaceae > Viscum > Viscum album. The sequence continues at coordinate 677,558,345 of OY728139.1, read as the reverse complement.
TTTTAAATATAAATAATTACATAAATTATTTTTTTTGAAATATTTTTGGGGCTTAAATAATTAATATTATTTATTCATTTATCATAATATCAAAACATTTATCATAATATTATCAAAATTATTTTTAAATATTATTTTTTTAATATTAATGTTTTTTTTAATATTTTTATAATTAATTTTTTAAAATATTTATTATTTTTTATCATGAAGATGTTTTTAATATTAATATTTATATTATTAGTAATTTATTGTAATTTTTAATTTTATTTTTTAATTATTGTTTTACACTCAAACTGATATATGATATATGAAGTGCTAATAAAAGAAACATTTATCAACACTTGTAAAAAACGCTGTTAAAATACACATTTATCAATGCTTTGTATTAGCACTGAAAAACCCATTGCACCATTTTTAATGAACCCTAACTGAGATCTCCCTACTGGCGATGTTCAAGCTTTTATGGTAGCCAGTTTTTACAGTTTCATCCTTCGAATCTTTAGACGGAACTGAACCTTAAATGGAAGGTATGGTATTCTTTACTCATTTTAATCAATATTTTATCAAATTTTCATGATTTTTTTGGTCTTCTTGTTGGGTTCTTTTCTACACGTGATGTTTTTGTGATATTTTTTTTCTTCTCATTTATTTTTCTCTGATAATAATTGTTTGTACCATTAGTGAGATGATTTTTTGTTTCTCTTCTTCCGATCAATGTTTAGCCACTTTTTTTCATGAGTTTTTTCTCGCTGTTTTCTAATTTTTTGGTTTTTTATTACATTGACTTATTTTCGTAGTAATCTATTTTTTTCTTTCTCTCTATGAATTTTAAAAAAAAGAATCATTGGTATTTTCCAATATGATCAAATGACATAATGAGAGACAAAAAAACATGGATATTAAAGTGTATATTTTAGGGATATTAATAATTTTGAATACATTTCATGGATGTGGGATATCAGATGCGTGTCAATCATTTTTGATCATTTTCACTATTTGAGAAGAAAAATGAAAATAGTTAAAGTGAAAGATCATCTTCATGTGGGGAGTGGCGTAGGGGTTATTTATAACTGTAGGAAGCCACCACCTCTCTTTTCTTAGTGTATTTATTTGGGATTGTAAAAATGATACTAAGTTCCTACCATAACGAATTTTCTTTTTATTTATTTTTTAGAATAAAAAAATGTTTTTTAAGGATTAATAAAAAGTTTAAATTTATATAAATGAATAGTTTGATGCTGGTATATGTGATTTTAATGTTTTATATATCCTAGACATTAAAACATTCCTATAATTTATTTAAATAAATAGTCAAAGTTAACAATTAAATATCACTTTTATCATTACCACTTAAGAATATAAAAATGAAAAACATGTCCAATGACACCATAAATATATGCTTTCTTAATTGTTTGACTATGAATAAATTTGAATGTTTGAATATTTTTAATTATGAAAAAAACAACTAAAATTTATTTTTTAATGGTAAAATGGATATAGTTATTTATTATCCCTCCAACATACAAATGTGTGATGATAAAAAATTATATAGGAAAGTGGTGGTTTATAGTTCTTTGTTACCTTCATGGATGATTTTATTATATATAAATATATATTTCTAATGGAACAAATATTTTGAATCTTTTAATATTCAAAAAGTCTAATAACTATGTAAAAATATAATTTTGTAAATGTTGTTAGTTTTTTTAATCAAATTGAGGGAGTTAATACCTAATTGAAGAGTTTTCCAACTATTTTAGTGGGTGTGGTATCATGTCATAATCCACTAATTAAAAAACACTCTAATATAATGGTGTGTTAAAATCAAAAAACATTGTTAAACATCAGTCAACCATTGAAAATTTAATGTTAAGCTTCTTATATTAATTTGGTATTAAGTTATAGAAACAATAACATTCACAGTTAACCATGTTATTTTCATGACAACTCAAGATACCCCATATGAGACGTAGTTTTTAAATCATCCAAATGTTTTATAAGTATTTGTTATTAAGGGTGACCACTAATGACTTTTGATGACCTTGAAAACCTTTGATGAAGTGAACTGATTGGAGATGGCGATCTTTATTTTTAGAAGTTTAAATTATTATCTCCCTTGATGAATCTTTTAAAAACGAATGAATTATGATATGAAACATCTTGTAACAAAACATTGTTATAATACCTTAAATTCATATAATTATTTGACTTTATATGTTCTAAGAAGTTGTGTACACAACAAAAATTTATATCAAATATGATGACAACATGTGTGTACATCTAAAGAATATCCTTTTAGGATTCTAATAACATACCTTCCATGTATTTTTTTTATTAAATATGATTTTTACTTAATCAAATAGGATAGATATTAACTGAAAATGAATAGATTCCAATGGTATGCCAAAAGATAATACGGAACGGTTTATCTAGTTTCAAATGATCATGTATATGACCCTTCTCAAATCCTTTTTCCATGTTTATGTTGTTTTTATTCAAGACAAATTAGTCCATAGGATTTGGAAGAACCCTTGATCTATTATTAAATAGATCAGAGTTATAAATATTGGACTAAAAATGTGGAATAACTGAATATAACTAGTGACTTAGAAAACAATGTGTTTTATAGATCATTAGATATGACTATAAGAGTGAATGATGTTGAAGACCATAATAAGGATATGATTTTGGGTGTAAATGATGATGAATATTGTATTGTGGAAATGAAAATGACATTTGAAGGTGAACTTCATGATTTTCTAAAGCAGATTTAGAAGGCAAAGAGTTATTTAAGGACTCCATTTAATTCTAGTTGTACTAGATATACAATATTTTTATGCATTCTATATATATATAATGTAAAACCTGGAAACAGATTTGTTGGCTCAATTAATGAAAATGTTTGTTTAATGTTCCCAAATCATGTTTTCTTGATTCAGATTTAATGTTTCACTTTACCCTTTCATAATTTTTATAAGTTTCATGTTACCCTTACATAAATTTGGATATACCCTTACATAAGCTTTGTAATATTTTTCCACCCTTACACAATATATTTGTACACTTACACAAGTTTTTATCCACCATTACATAAGATTTATTATTTTTTACTTACCTTTCCATAATTTTAGTTTTCCATTACATATGAGTATGATTACCGTTACGCAACATATATAAATATTTCTTTACCCTTACACATGAATTTTATTAACCCTATAATGATTTATAATTCTGTTTTACCTTTACATATGAGTCTACTTACCCTTATATAGTATAAATAAATTTTTATTTACCCTAATGAAACTCTTAGATAACCCTTATATAGAATATGAAAATGTTTTTTTAATCTCTTACAAGGTTCATTAGAAATGGATCTTACTCAAAATTTATTTAAGTCAAAGTTTCAATAACTGGTTCTAATATGCTACCACTAGTTATAACATGTTTCCTATAGTTATCATATACAACTTCTTAAAGAGTTATTCTATGGCTAGAGTTTTTTTTTCTACCGCTAGAATAGGTTTTCTACCACTATTGTTATTTTTATACCACTATAGAATGTATCCTACCCCTAGTTAACCTTTTCGAACATTAGTTAAAAATGTTCTACCACCAATAAAGTGTTTTTACATCCAGTACAATGTTTCAACTACTAGAACAATGTGTTCATGTTACTTGAATGATCAAACCACTATTGTGATTTCACTTATACTAGAAGATGTACTCTACTGTTAGTTTAAATATACTACTATTACTTTTGATCTGCAACCAAAAGATAGATCTTCTACTTCTAGAAGAGATCATACTACCACCATAAAGGTCTGTTACCGTCGAAATAAAATTCAAATTAATTATTCAAATGACTGACGATTTTTAGTATTTTATACACTCTAGTGACACATGGATTTAATAATTATTATTGTTTAAATGGATATTTGATCCATTTAATACAAATCCCTACTTTCTATAGTTGCAGTTAAGTACAAGGAATTAACTCATTTTATTATTATCAAGAAATAGATAATTTATGATTCTAAAAAGATGTAAAATTAGAGGAACCCCTCATGCACAAGGGTTAGAGAATTTACTTTCTCTGGATGACTGGTTGTGCTTCAGTGATTACTAAATAGATCTTGGATTGTCTAGTACTTAAAACAACACTATATTTTTTACAAAAAAATAGAAACATGGTGAGAAAAGTTTGAAGAAAAATCAAGTGCAAAATTAAATACAATCTAAAAGAAGAATAAGATCATTCTTGTTTTTCTATTTATTAATCAGATAAATTTGAAATACACAAACACTTATACAATATTTATTTCTTATTATTATTTTTAGATTACTATTTATCCTCTCTTAATTTAATCTATATATTTAATAGAGAAAGATCATGTATTGTACTGTAGAGTACTAAATACTCTCTATTATTCTTTATAAACCATTTCGAACAAATAAATATGGAAGATGATATGTATACCCTAGAATTACTTGTCTATAATTGTATGTAAAAATACTAATCCATGTTATAGATCAAGTTTATTATTCAATAAACTACCTAGAATTGGGTGATTTTCATGTTGATAGGATTATGTCTCAGCATGAGAATGAACCTCTTGTTTTATTCTACTATGTGTTTAATTTTTTTATTATTGTTTTAACAACAAACATTTTTTAGTTTTCAAAAAACTTTCACAAAACAATAATTTATTATTTATCTTTAATTAGATATTTATATACTGTGTTTAATGTGATTCAATTTATTTCAAAAGTAAAAGTTATTTGGAAATTGATTTAACTAGGTTCAGATCAAGTCATTGAGAAATATTTTAAAAGTATTAAATTATATATTTCTACAATTTTATTTAACTAGGATATTTTATATATTGGGTAAATTTATTTTAACTTTTTTTAAAAGAAATTTTATTGGAAACTAAAATAATCCCCTCTTGAGTTATTCAATGGGACCAATATTTGGTATCAGGGTGATGTTTTTCATTCACTTTTCTTGGTTTTAACATTAATTGTGTTTTTAGGAAAATATTTTTCAATTATATTTATGCTTTAATTTTTTATTATGGATGCTAAGTCAGAAGTTTATCATATAAAAATACCACCTTATATTAATGGAAAAAATTATGATCATTGGAAAATAAAAATGAAAATTCATCTTTAGAACGAGGGTTTTGACATTTTGGGATCTATTGAAGATCAATATGAAAAGCCTAAAAATTATAAAAAATAATGGGATACTATAACTAAATTTTCTTATGATTCAAATAGAAAATTCATGAATTTTATATTGTGTGTCTTGGGAGAGGATAAATTTAATAGGATAATTTCTTATGATATGTATTATCAAATTTTTGATACCCTTTCTTTGTCTCATGAAGGAACATTTTAATGTTATGGAAATAAGACAAAATTTTTATATTGTTAAGTATGATACATTAAAAATAAAGGATGATGAATCTATCTCTTACATGTATCTTAGGTTTAATGATACCATAAATTCTATAAATACACATGGATGAAATATAGATAATAAAGCTCAAGTTCTGATGATCTTGATATGTCTTACAATTTATTGGAGTGTTAATATAGTCTCTTTTAGAGAATCATGTGACATTAGTAATATACCGGTCAATAATCCAATTGTAAATTTGATGATGAATAAAGAATATCAAAAAGTAAACAATGAATATGAGGAAGCAAAAAAGGAAATATGTTACCATTAAATAATTATAGTTAAACGTAACAGAACATGTCAAAAAAGAAATTTCAAATGGAAGTGGAACTAATATATATACTAATGAGGATATGGCTCATCTAGCCCATATATTTAAGAGATTCTATAGGAATAAGAAATTATTTTGGAAATAAAGTTGAAATATAAATTATGATAAAAGGGGAAATTAATGGAAATATCGGAATAATAATGACTCCTCAAATGAAATTACATGCTATGAATGTATTAGGAAAGGATATATACAACATAAATTTATAATTATCAAGTATAAGAATAAGTATAAGGATAATAGGAAAGAATAAATAAAGTAATGAAGACCAGTTGGAGTGCATTTAAGGATAGTTCTAGTGACTCATATTCTATCGGAGAATATACGAATGAAAATTTTAAGTTATTCTTTTTGGTTACTTCTTCTGAGGTACCAGGTACTTCTTCAACTCATATATTTTATGAAACTAAAATCTCAAATTAAGATTTATAATAATAATGAGTAATGATGTAATATTCCATGAATGATTTAAAACATAAATATGAAACTCTAAAAAATATTCCTGTTTTATTTGTTTTAGATAAATGTGATCTTAGTATAGAAAAGGAAAAAAATTACAATCTGTTAAATGTAAATAATGATAAAAATTTGATAAATAAAAAACATAAAAATTATTGATAATAATTTTATGATAATAAAATAAATATGAATATAATTTTATGTTAATAAAAAAATCCAAAATCCAAATCTAGAATTGGTTATGGATCTAGACAGTAAGGGATACTTTATAAAAATTATCTTATTCCATGTTAAAAAAATAAGGCATCAGTTTTAAGGGAAACTTGTAGTTTTAGAAATATTTCTAAAAAATTTAGACCTACAAAGAATTTTATACCTATGAATTTTAATCCATTTTTAATATATCCTTTGAAATAAATGTAGATTCAAAAGGATCTATTTTATAACTTCTCTAGTCCTAAGAAAATCTGGTCACTAAAGTCATTTCTTTTTCGATGGTACTTAGTTAAAATTTTTTAAATTCTACCAAAAAAATCTATAGCATCTTCATAGTGGATATTCTAGAAAAATTAATGGAGATGTTCATGCTTCCAAAATCTTTTAAACATGGATGGTGTACAAGTCACATTCAGTGACAATATAGAAGGAAATATTATTGGTCTTAGATAAATTAGTAACTTTGAATATGTCATTGTATCTAAAGTTTTTTTCATTGATGTTTTAAAATATAACCTTCTTAGTATTTCTAAATTATATGATTAGGGTTTTAATGTTAAATTTTAAAATAATACTTGAAATATTTAGGATTACAAGAATGATTTGGTATTTACTTCTTTAAGAAATGAAATAAAATTGTTATTAATTGAGATTCATTATTCTCTAAAGAATGATTCATATATGAATTATTTTAATAGAGAATCTTGGTTTTCATATAAGAGACTAGGAAAATATGATATTTAATGACTTAAAGTTTTAAATAAGAAATTTTTATTTAGGTATATACCTAATCTAGAATCCCCTACAGAAAAAGGTGTGTAATTCCTATCAAAAGTGGAAGAAACATAAATTATCTTTCAAACCAAATAAATAGGTCACTACTTATCAACCACTAGAATTAGTTAATATGGATTTATTTAGGCAATCTAGAGTTTCTATTTTTGATCTAAAAAAAGTTCCATATGTTATTTTTTACGATTATTCAGATATACATGGGAGTTTTCCTTGTTTATAAAATTGAAGCTCGTGCCTATTTTTTAAAAATACACAATGTTAGTAGAGATCCTTAATAGACTCACCATCAAAACCATGTTTAGTGATCATGTATTAGACTTTTAAAATCATGATTTTTATCACTCTAATCACAATATGTATATACTCATAATTTCTCTACACTTCTAACACCTCAAAAAAATGGGGTTGTTGAAAGAAGAAATAGGACTCTTCAAATACTTTCATGAACTATGCTCAATAAATACGACTTTCTTGTCTATTTTTGGGTTCAATTTATTAACTCATCCTTTTATGCAATAAATAGAGTTTTTATCAGTCAAATCATGTAATAGAATCCATATTAATAAAGGAATGGTAACAATCTAAATTAACTTTCATTTAGGTTTTGGATGCAAAATATACATTCCAAATACAACCGATAATTTTGAAAAATTAGGACAAAAAATTAATGAATTATTTAAAATTGATTATTCAAACACTAGAAAAGTTTATAGATTCTTTAACAACAAATAGGATGTTTTAGAAGAAATTATTCCTATCACTTTTGATGAGGTGGATCCAAATGAAGTAAAAAAAAACTATAGAATATCATGAGGATTATATGTCAAATTTGAATATCAGTAATACCTCTAAAAAATCTTGTCATTTTAATAATTTTCTGGATAAATATCATTTCATAGACCAACTATTACTTTATAACCTATAAGAAGACTTGGATGATCCAATTACTTCAGTCCCCAGAACCATTATAACCTTAAAAAATCATCCCATGGATGTTGTTTTAGGAGACCTAGATAAAGGTACTCAAACTCGAGCCTCACTAATAAATGAAATTTAACATAATGTATTTTTTACACAATTGGAACCTAAGAAACATAAATAAAGTAATCAATGATTCACATTGGGTAATTTCGATGAAGGAATAATTGAATCAGTTTGAAACAAATAAATTCATGAAATTAGTAGGAAGATCTAAATACTATGTAACTATTTACACCGAGTGGGTATATAGAAATAATTTTGATGATTATGGTTCAATTATTAAAATAAAATATAGATTTTCTCAATAAGTATGTAGTTAAAAAGAAGGTACTGACTATGGAGAAACCTTTTCTCCAATATCTAGAATTGAATCCATTAGAATATTTTGTTTCCATGTAAAAATATTTTGATGATATTATTTTCGGATCATCGAAACCATAATTTTGTTCTAAATTTTATAAAATGATGTAAAATGAATTTGAAATGATTTTAGTGAGTGAGTTATTATTATTTCTTGGTTATCAAATTTTTTAAAAAAAATATGGAATTTGTTTCAATAAATGAAAAAAATAGATTCTTTTAAACATTTTTTGCATTGACATTACCAATGGAAATGACACTCAAATGAGTAAAATATGTAATATAGATTTAGATGAAATTAGAAAGTCAATTAATCCAACTACTTATAGAGTTATGATTGGATGTTTATTATACTTAACTATTAGTCTACGTGATTTTTTGTTTAGTGTGTGTATTTTCACTAGTTTTTATGGAAATCCAAAAGAATCACAATCAAATACTGTCAATAGAACTTTGAAATACCACAAAAGTACAAATTTTTTTGGAATATTCTACTCTTGAGGACATGAATTTGACTTAGTATTTTATTACTATTCCTATTTTGGTGGTTGTATGTTAGACAGGAAAAGAAAATTTGGAACAAGTAACTTACTCAGAAAGTATCTAGTATCCTAGCGTATAGAGAAACAAAATTATATTTTTTTATCAATTAATGAAGCTAAATAAATAGATACAGGTTGTTTTGGTTCATATATTCTATCTATGAAACACACATTACTAGACTATGGATATTATTTTAGACATTTACCTATAAACTATGATAATAAAAGTGCTATTATCATTTCTAATAATCCTTGATCTCACTCTAGGACAAAACACATTGAAATAATACAACACTTCTGGAGATAATATTTTCAAAAAAGTGGTATAACTCCATAATTCATTAGTACTGATAATAAACTTGATTTCATATTTAAAAAGCCTTTGAATATTGAGAAAATAATCTATATCAGACATGAACTAAGAATGATACATTTCCCTTAATATTTTGTTTCTTGAATTGTTTCTTTATACTACAGTTAAGTTACAAATCATATGGAACTAGTGGGTACTATCATTGTATAGATATTTTTTTCCTTTTACTACTGGACTAAAACCTTTGTCTATCTACCATTGGCTTGCTACCATTAGCATGCCATCATTAGGTACTGCCACCCAATTTCTACTATTCTAAGTGTTTCAATTACCAATTTTATAATTTTGAAATCAAAAATTTTATATTTCATTAAATTAGAATATTTATTTATTTAAACTAAGTATTTAATCTTTACTGGAATTGAAATATTCATTCCATGAACTTTTCTACACAACCTATGATATTATCCTAACATAGAAAACATACATCAAGTTTGAGTAGAAGTGTATCTCTAATCCATAATAAGTAGATTGGATTTTCATGTTCCTCAAGAATGATCACAAAATAAGGGTTGATGATTTCGTAGAAATTATTCCCAATCTAGTGGCATGGTGGTGAAAACCTCCCCCTAGGAGTAGGCCATGAATTTCTAAAATCGATGATATAAAGGTGTTGATTCCTACAAATTCATTTTTGAGGGTCTTTTGAGAATATTTTGGAATTATGAAACCCCTTGGTAGGTTTTATACAATATATCAAAGGGTTTATTTCTCTTCATAAGAATTGATTCTATATATCATGGATCCCAACTGGACTTATTGATAAAAAATTATGGGCATTGGAAGTTGGCCTCTCACATAGCTTCTCAAATCCCGCACATGTCTAGTTTGAGTGGTTCACTAACACGAGCATACACCCTGTACAGGTCACCCTAATGTGGTGTACCCATGCACATACTACCATGATGAAATATATTCAGGATCCACTAGTGCAAGTCACTTGATAAAAAAATTCTCTTTGCCTAGGACCCCACATTTTTCTATAAATAGGACCCTTGGTCTCCCCATTGGACATTATTGGAAGATGAAGAGACTTCTTGAAGCACTTTTCATGTAGGCCTCTCACCCAAATCCTCCAAACCCTCATATAGTTCCCTATTCCTACAAAAAAGTGGGTATTAGAAACAGCCAATAGATTAAGGTCCCTCATGTTCTATAATACTGGGAACCTTGAGGTGAACCACCCACCTACTCATAACCACTAGGGATAAGGGACCTTTTGTGGATCAAGACTTGAGAACTATTCTTCTAAAGATACATGAGTATACCCTTGGATATTTGATATAGGCCTCTCTCAAGCACTATTTACAAGGTTGTTCATCACTAAAGAGGAATCTCTAGATCACCCAAGTCCACCATGTGTGAGGCATAGTTAGCTCGCCTATGTCCACTTTACATGAAGCACCTTCAGCTCTTCAAGGACTTACGCAAGAGAATCACTTTAAGTTTTCCCAAGACATACCTGGACGAAGAATATTTAGGTTACCCAAGCCTTAACTGGTAAAATAAACTTCATCTCATCTAGGCCTTACTAGGGAAAAGAACCTTTATCTTTCCTAGGACTTACCTAGAAAAATAACCTTCATATCACTTATGCCTTACCTAGATGAAATAGATTCAACTTTCCAAGAACTTACCTAGGTAAAGAAACTTAAATTCTCCTAATCCATACCAAGGTAATGAACCTAAAGTTCTCTTATGCCTTAAATAGATGAAACAACTTTTGAATGATTATTCCTTACTTTGGTAAAGCACCTTTTTCTCAGTTAGGCCTTACCTAGAAAAAACACCTTTAGCTCACCCAGGGCTTACCTGGGTAAAGCACCTTTAATTCTCCCATGCCTTACTTGGGGAACACCTCCCACTCTCTTAGGACTTACATAGATAAAGAACCTTTATCTCACCTAGGTCCACCATATGCAAGATACCTTTAATTATCCTAGGTCTATCTTGTGTGAGACAACTTTAGTTCACCTGGTTCCACCCTTCACCAGCCAACTTTAGTTCGCCCATGCCTCACCTATGTGAACCACCCTTTTATACCACTCTTATATCACAAATCATGGGGCACACCTTTATTGGGGACTCCCAATAGTGGTGTAAAAAGGGAATCCCCGTGAGTAAGACCCTAGAGTTTCTTTTGGTGAATTACCCCACCTTCCATATCCTCACCATCATCCACCATTAGATTATGGATATTTTATGGGTTTTAGGATCTTATGCTTCCTCATGTCTTTCACACATAGCATGAATCACATGGAATTAGTGGTTAGTGATGATCATATCATCATAATTATCAAATACTCATAAGAAAAGCCTCTTAATTAGTATAATACTCAATCTTCATAATCTTTCTTCCTCATATTTTAGGTATATTAGATGGGGGAGGTGAATAAATATTTACATTATCTTAGGTATATGGCCCAAAAAACCTTCAATTACCATGAGTTGAGATCCTCATCATGGTTTAGAAAAATAATAATCCTCCAAAGTTTAGACCCCAAAAAAACTCCAAATGACCCTGAGTAAATCCTTTTCATGGATCTAGAAACATGGGAATACTCTTTGGTGTAAGACCCAACCAATTCTCCAAATCACCATAAGTTGAGATGAACCTCATGGTTTTAAAAACATGGGCATCCTCCCAGGTTTAAGCATCAACAAAACCTCCAAATCACCATGACTCGAGATCCTCCTTGTGGTTATAGAATCATGGGAATCCCCATAGGTGAAAACCCCAACCAATCCTTAAAATTTACATGATCCTAGATGATCCTCATGGTTCTAGAAGCATGGGTATCCTCTTAGTTGTAAGCCTTGATGAAACCCTAATCTCCCTGATTTGATATTTTTCTCATGGTTCCCAAAATCATGGTCTTCCATCTAGGAGTAAACCCTAAAACATACCCATACATGACCCACCAAATAGATTAGGTACCTTTGGGAACACATGAATAAGCCCTTTCTTATTTCCTATTGTCACCCCTTTCACAACACAAGAATCTTCTCCAAGTATCCTCAATATGAAATTCCTTATTTCAAATCAAATGGTATTCTCTCATGAAATTTTACTGGTATTTTTATCACTCTTGTTTCCTAACCCAATAAAGACTCATGAGGGGATTATAATATGCAATGATCATCCCATTAGCATAGTGAAAATGCCTCCATTATGGGCCATATATTGTGATGTAACTCCGAATCATTCCAACGGTCTATGTGGTCTTTGATTCCCATTCATAGTAGGATACGTAGAATTCCACATTAATGTATGAACAAAATGTCATTTCTCCTTCACCCATTCAATTAAACTATGTTTTTTTTATTCTTACTTTCATAGGATATGTAGGACACCTCTTCCAGGTTTAATCTCAACTCCAAAACCCCAACTGTCTCCCTAAATGTAAATAAACTATGGAGATCCCAACTAGTCATCTTTAAACCAAAGCATCATGAATGAATAAGAGAAATATGTGGAACCAATAATCACTACTGAAAATTGAAGAACTTATGAAGAGATCCTATCGAAAATAACTTGTTATAGAAAATGGAATCACAAATATGGGTTTTTACGATGATCCATTGCAAATATGGTTTTTTACGACAACCTGTTGCAAAAAAGACACCCTTTTTGTGGCAGGAGATCTTACTATCACAAATAGTTTAGCCGGTTTTGAAAAAACCTTTTGTGACAAGCTCACCGCAAATAGGTATTTGGGATGGTCCTGTCGTAAAAAACTTAGAAAATTTATAAAAATTAAACCAAATTAATATTAGTAAAATTTAAAATAATAATAATAATAAAATAATTAAAACTGATAAAATTAATTAAAGTATAATGAAAATTATAAAATAAGAAATTTATGAAAAATAGAATATTCCCAACAATATCAAATAATTTTAATAATAATAATAAATTATAAAATTATAAAATTATTAAAAAAATTATAAAATAAAAAATAATAATAAAATCATAATAAAATAATAAAATAATAAAAACCACAAATTTTAAAATAATATAAAAATCACACTATATAGAAATATAAATATATGGATTAATAAAAATACTAAAAAAAAATTTACATTGAAATTTTTATCAGAAAAATATATATAAATCAGTCAGGGGGGTTATATGGAGGAGTGGGTGGAGGGAACTCTATCCCAAAACCATGATTCAAATGTCACATGCACTCCATAATATGCTCGTGTTGCTGTCGATTCCATTAACGCATCTCCTCCTCCTACTACCAAGAGAGCTCTTCATGCTCCCTGTCCAACTGTTATATGTGAAAAGCTGTGAAAAAAGATTACAAATAATCAAATAATTATTATATAAATAAATTAATGAAAATTAATGAAAAATAACTATAATACACAACTGCACATACTTCTACATACGTGGATTGAAGTAAATACATGGACTTCACTCAATGATAAGGTTGGGAATCATCAATATATCCAGACCACAACCCCTTGAATTCGTCGTTAAACCGCCAGTAATCTAAGGGTTAGCTGATGTAATATCATGCTTGACACTAGGTGGATCAGCCTCCTCCAACTCACAAAACCTATCAGAGTCCATCTGAAACATGAAATGATTGTTAGGGGATAGTTAAAAATAATTATTATATATAGATATATATTATATATGATTATAACCAGAACTTAATTGTGCCAATCTTAATCTCCTCCTCTTTCTACAGTTGTTCTCATTGGCACATAACATCCATCCAACCTTGGTTCTGGTAGCCAAATAAAGAATTTGGTCTTGGTTGGAAAAAATGGGCATTTATTATCACCAGAATATTGGAAGTACTATAAGATAAAAGAGTTTAAATCATAGTTTTTACAATATTACAGTGATGAAACCAATTTTTCCAACCATGTCCAAAATATTCGTTACAAAAATTTATGTCAACCATGTACTATTATCGACGTATCTCCTTCTCCTACTACTATTTCTACCACTGATGCACCACATCTTGTTTTTCCCTATTCTAGTAACTGAATGCCAAATTTTGACATGATTAGCATAGATTGTTCATTTATAATCACCTGAAGATCAGAAATTATATGATTCACTAAAAGGTGTAAATCATAGATTTTACAATCACTAGGTGTTGAAACTAATTTATGCCAACCATGTCCAAATTTTTCATTACACCAATTTATGCCAATTATGACAGGTTATCGATGTATCTTCTCTCGATGTTATTTCTTCCATCAATGTGTCACATCATATTTTTCCTCATTTTGTTGACTGAATAACATATTTGGAGATGGTTTCCATAAATTGGTCATTATTATTTTGTATCAACCATGTCTGTACAAATTTTTGGCTGACATATATTGGTGATTTACTAAGTATTACTATTTATAACTATTCAATAGTATTTATTACTATTTATTACTAATTAATTGTATTAGATTAACTTGATATAAGAAAAAAATGATCCAAAAAGGAGAAGAAAAATAAAAAATTAGAATTGTCATGTAAGTATTATAAATTTTATATATTTACCACTGTTTTATTACTAATTACCACTAATATTAATCGATTTTTCTATAAATTAATATAAATTAAAATAAATTACTATAATATAACAAAATATATTATAAATTTGTAATAGGGTGTAAGTTGTATAATTTCCAATCACCATGACATGGGAAATGAATAAATTGTGTCAATCATGTATGTAAAAATTTATTATTGCTCATGGCCTGAAAATTGACAACCTTTTTCATTTTCACCTTTCTAGTAATTTATAAAAATTTATATTATTTCATAGTGATTTATAGTAATTTATTTATAGTTAGAACCAATTTACACTAATTTATAATAATTAATACTAATTATTGCTAATTATTCCAAATTAACACAAATTATTACTGAATACCGCTAATTAGTACTAACGTTTATTGTTTTATAAAAATTAATACTAATTCATACTTCAATAATTTTTAATACTAATTATTACTAATTATTACTAA
This sequence comes from Viscum album, assembly GCA_963277665.1. Lineage (NCBI taxonomy): Eukaryota > Viridiplantae > Streptophyta > Magnoliopsida > Santalales > Viscaceae > Viscum > Viscum album. The sequence continues at coordinate 677,542,833 of OY728139.1, read as the reverse complement.
TTATTTCTAATTATTACTAATTTTTATTATTTTATAAAAATTCTTTACCAAGTGTCGCTAATTATAACTATCTACTGCTAATTATTACTAATTATTCTAATTATATCTAATTAATTCTAATTACCTATTATTAATAAATTTTTTTATTATTTTATAACAATTTTTTTCTAATTATCGATAATTTTTAATAATTGTATTGTTTTATAGCCAATTTTTTCTAATTACTTCTAATTAGTAATAACTAATAATATTTTTGTACTAATTACCATTAATTTTTACAAATTTCTGCTAATTTTTGGTAATAACATCTAATTTTTACTAATTACCACTAATTATTACTAATTACTTTTAATTATTACTAATTACTACTAATTATCACGTATTATTACTAATTTTTATTTATTTATAATAATATTTTATTTATTATTCCTAATTTTTAATAATTATATTTATTTATTACTATTTTTCACTAATTACAGAAAATTAATACTAATTTCCGCCATTTTTTACTAATTACTATTTTTACAAATTGCCTTTATTTTTTAAGAATTATTCATAATTATTGCTAATTATTTCTTATTACTGCTAATTAGTTCTAATTATTAATAAAAATTTATAATTATAGTTAATAATTTTCATTTACTGCTATTTATTATTAATTATTATAATTTATTGCTATTTATCACTAATTATCACTCATTAATACTAATTACCACAATTGTTTACTAATTACCGTTATTTTTTTACAAATTACCATTAATTTTTCCTAGTTATTTTAAATTATTATTAATTATTTCTAATTAAATCTAATTATTGCTAATTATTGCTAATTATTTCTATTATTAATAATTATTTCTATTATTACTAAATATTTCTATTTATTTTTATTTATTACTAATTATTATTATTTATTACAAATTATCACTAATTATAACTGATTACTGCAAATTATAACTAATTACTTTTAATTATGACTTATTATTACAAATTTTTATTTGTTCATAACCTTTTTAACCAATTAATACTAATTTTTGATAATTATATTGATTTATCTCTAATTATTACTAATTATCACTAATTAATACTAATTACCATAATTGTTTACTAATTACTTCTAATTTTTTCTAATTACTGCTAATTATTACTAATTACAGTTAATTATTACCAATTATAGCTAATTTTTACTAATTACCACTAATTAAAACTTATTATTACATATTTTGATTTATTTATTACAATATTTTACTAATCAACGCTAATTTTTAATAATTATATTTATTTATCGCTAATATTTATTAATTATCTCCAATTAGTACTAATTACTGCAAATTAATACTAATTACCACTAATTAATACTGATTACCACTAATTAATACTACTTATCACTATTATTTACAGATTACCACTATTTTTTACTAATTACCAATTTGTTTTTACTAATTACCCTTATTTTTTACTAATTGTTGCTATTTGTTGCTATTTATTGCTATTTATTTCTATTTATGTCCATTTATTGTTGTTTATTTCTTTTTATTGTTGTTTATTGTTATTTATTGCTATTTATTACTAATTATTACTAATTGTTACTATTTTTACTATTTTTTACTATCTGTTACTATTTATTATTATTTACTAATATTTATTACTATTTATTTCTATTTGTATCTATTTATTTCTCTTTATAACCATTTATTACTATTTATTACTATTTTTTACTATTTATTATTATTTATAACTATTTATTACTAATTATTGCTATTTATTACTATTTAATATTAATTATTACTAATTATTACTAATTATTAATAATTAACGTTATGTATTCCAAATTATTATTATATAAATTATTTTTTACTATTTATTACTAATTATTATTAATTAGATGTAAGTACCGCTAATTATTACAATTTATTACTATTTTTATAATTTTTTATAATTTACTACTAATTACTACTAAATAGTACTAATTTATAATAATTTATACTAATTAATACTAATTACTACTAATTAATAATAATTACACGTAATTATTATTAATTACTGATAATTAAACCAAATTATTACAAATTAATACTATTTACTTTTAAATAAAAATATTAAATCTTAATGAAACAACATATTTGTATAAATAAATAATGAAAAATAAAACTATATTAATCTAATTTAATTTAATCACCTCTAATTAATAATAATTATTTCTAATATAAATTAAAATGAATTAACTAAGAAATAAGAGCAACAAATAAATACCTTAAAACTGAATCTTTCGTTGGATGCAAGTCCTAAAAATGGGTATGTTGTAAAATTTAAAATTTTGTAAAATCTATAGAGAGAAATATGAGAGCAGAGAAGATAGATGAGTTGAGGGAACTATGAAATGGGAAAAATTGAATGGGGGTATATATAGGTTAGATCATTTGCGTCGGAGGTATTCGCAGTAGGTCCCGTCGCAAATGCTAACCCACCTTTTAATTAGGGGTGGCAGTGAAAAACGTATTTGCGATAGGTTTCGTCACAAATATTTTTCTTCTGGATAATTATTTTCAGATGGCACTCAGAAATATTATTTTTCGCAACAGAACCCATCGCAAATAGTTCACCAGTTATTAATTGAGGTGGCAGTAAAAGATGGTACTTATGACGGGTCCCATTGCAAATAATATCATGACGACATATTATTTGTGATTAGGATCCTCCACCATAGAAAATAACAGAATCTTGAGAAGGGTATTTGCAACGGTCAATTGCAGATACCTCTTTTTTATGGACTATTTGCGGCCAGTCAAAATTATCATCGCAATTAACCCATTGCAATAAGTCATTTTTTGTAGTGAATTTATACTGATCTTTTCATCAGACACATGGTCTCAGTTAAATCATTTTCATAGGGGTAACCCGTTCCACATAGGGATTTGGGAAGAATTCATGAATACATCTTAAATCAATAGTAGAGTCCCATAATAGGCAATTATCCCCCTCAAAAGGGTGTGTTGAGTATAAAATCTATTCCTCTCGGCCAATCTGTTTTCTAATATGTCAGCAGAAAAGTGTTGGTGACCACCTGCCTTTGGAAATCAGGTCTACATTGACTCAAAATGAGTGGGGGATGAAATTTATCGGAAACAAAATTGTGAACCCGATGTGAATCCTTTAAGCATGTCATGCCTCTTACATGTGCAAAGAGGACAAAGTTTCCATCCTTTAGCTACAATGGTGATCAATTGACTATGAACTCTTATGTATGATGTTGCACTGATAGGTGTCTTATTTGTGTTTCCTCTCAGTACATTCAAGATTTCTTGCAATCCAGAATGGGAACTAGCCTACTAAATGTGAGAATGGTAATCGACACACAAAATGAGCAAATGGGTGTCGAACCACCCAACAAGTGATGGTCACCATCCCACCAAATGGTCCAACAGGCGATGTCTGGCCAAACTAGCAAACAATCACCATTCTATATAATTGTATATTTAACTAAATAGGAACATTGGTTGAACTATGTCTCCATCAGCATGGTATCAACCAAATTTTAATACTTTTCTTCTAACTCTGATAAGAATACTCTTTATGAGGATCATTGTAAATTCTATAATCCTTTAAGCCCCAACAAGTTTTCTCGCCCTCTACTCTAGGAATTGTTGAAGAAGGGATCACTGACAGCCTACCTACCTCAACAGAAGGCATTATTGACCCGGTTTATTCTTCAAAGTGAAAGGATGATGGAGAATATTCCCAATTCCAATAGAAAATATAATCTCAAGGGTCCATGTTGATCTCCCCTCATCATCCACACATCCTACTATTGAAAAAAAGGTGTATAAAAATCTAATACAAATATTCCTGTTGAGGATAATAGTATCATATTTTCCAAAGAACAGATCCCTTAGTTGAAGTAGGAAAAAGAGGATATATGTGAAGTAATTATAAAGATGTTTCATGGATCTTTTACTCATGATATTATACGGAAATCCTCTTAAAGAGGTCCTCCATATAGTGTAGTACCCCATCCCATGGGGCTTGGGGTATTTTCAACATTTTCACCTCCTCATCGGGTGTATTCCAAACCATATTCCGCCTCAACCTACCAACATAGCTAGGGGAATTTTTATATTTTAATGTCCCCCAATCCACATGCATGGGGGAATTTATATATTGTCCACCTTTTGATTAGGTGCATTCCAAAAATTATTCGAACTCCGCAGTTTCCACAATGTTTCCAAGAGAGTCAATATACCCTAATATATGGGATACAAAATTTATATGTGGGGCCTCAAAAGCTTCAAATTATCCCACAGAGTTTATCAAGATCAAGGAACTATCTCCCAAACCTTGAATTCAACAACATGCCCATACCAGGAATATGTGGCAGAATGGGGGAAGAAGTGATTTTTTTATCATTTAATGAAATACAAAGGAAATTTTATTCCTTCCAATTAATGAAATTCCGCATGTATTTTTCATATTCCATGGATAATGATTAGATTATGAACCCATGAGTGAAGAAACTAGAAGAGGCATATTTTAGTGAACATCCAAAATATTTCCCCTACCATTGATTTTTAGGACATACAATTAAGAGGTTCTTTGTATTCAAGGATTGGCATCATATGAAAATAGATGAGGGGATATAGTATCAATAAATACCCAAATCTCAGCATCATACATGTGGAAATACTGATCAAAACACATGTAGTGTATCAAAACCTTTAGTCCATCCATCTCTCTAGTGTAAATTATGTAAGTTCCATTTCTTTATGTATGAGGACATGGATGGATAATTCACATTCCCATTATATAAAAACATTATAGAACTTCCTAGGATCAAGATATCCATATAGGAATTCATGAAAGGTCATCCTAATTATTTTCCCTACCATAGAGTTTTGGGACATACAATTGAAGAATGATTTGTATTAAAAATTGGCACTAGAAGAAAGTAGAAAAATACCTATTATAGTTATAGAATCATGATAAGAATTATAGATGCATGTGAGTTATTCTCACTCCACGAGAATATCACCATTCCTGATGAGTTACAACCAATAGTCTATGTTGTAAGACCTTAAATTACAAGTCGCTGATAGTTCTAGTCATAATACCATAAACTACATGAAACCATGGTCATTTAAACATAGATTTAAAATACATAATTTTCCTTAGAGAATGACCCTAAAATTAATGACCAAATCTTTATATTCACATCATTTCGAAATGAACAATGCCACAGGTCCTCTCCAGATAGTATTCCATGCTTTTGGTGTTGGTTTCTCACCACGCCACATCATAGATCTACATGTGTCTTGATTCACAATCTCCTGGGATATGTAGTGATTCCATGACCTCCTGACTCTAGTACAACCATGAATTCTCATACTATTTATCCTATTGAACCCAAACTACAAGACACTATAGTTCTTTCTATATGACTATAAATTTCATAGAGGTCCTAATTGCGAGACCTTAAAAGGCATTACCAATTTCCCCTACCACATGACATAATTATGTATGGTTCACATCCTATTCACATGATGTAAAAATACATCATACCTTAGGAACTAACTAAATATAATTCCTCCATTGTGGTGTTGGTCATATACCACTCTATATTTTAGAACTACATGCATCTTGATTCCTATCTATAATGGATATATAGTGATGTCTAAGAATTTTGTCTTAGGCCCAGTTCCAAATTCACCTCTTTACAATATCATTTTCACCAACCTTTGGCCCATGGTCCCTCTTTTCTCTTTGAGTTTTTCAATTTTTAGATAGCAAAGACATCTTTCAAATATATATCAGTCAAATAGTTGTGAACTTAAACTACTTAAATGGCACAACCCATACATCCTAGTCATAAGATATTAAACTATATGATAACTTCCTCACCACATGGCATAAAACTGCATTTTTCACACCCCTATTACATAACGTAAAACTACATAACATTCTGTTCCTTACCTGAGAGGTCCCCATTCTTAGTTTCATTCACCTACCGCACCACTATCCAATATATCATTAGAACTACATGTGTCTGGATTCTCCTATCAAGGTGATATGTAGTGATGCATAGAAATCTTCCCTACAAGAATTAAGGAAAATAACCCTCTATTCTGCATAATATATATATATATATAATATCCATACAGGGGACTCTAACATGGGTCATTTCATTGGAAACACCAACTTAAGTAAAATTCCCTCACTCCCCACATGAGTCAATTCTATACATGACGTTGCGTCCAGAACTACATATGGATTGATTCTTGATTTAACGTGATACATAGAGATTCTTAGGGACTATATCTTACGAAAAACCCCAAATTCACCCCTTTGAAAGATCATTATCACTATACTTTGGCCCCTTAGGCCTCTCATAATGTTGGTTTTACTACTTGTTGGCTAGTGAAGACATCTTTACACCACACATCGGTTAAGTATTTTTCACCGTAAACAAAAGAAACCCCATGGTCCTTGTCACAATATTCTAAAAGGAATAACCACATTATCCCAGTCATAATATGATAAACTATATGACAACTTCCTTATCAGATGATGTGAAACTTCGTGGTTTACATCCCCATCACATGATGTAAAACTAAATGATACCTTAGGCCCCCATAAAAGAGGATGCCTCTATTATGGTGTCATTAATCTAATACTCCATATTCCATAACTATGTGTGTCTTGATTACTATTTATATAGGTTATGTAGTGATGATCAGATTCTCCAATCTATGGTGAGAAAAAAATTCCAAAGTAGGGTGTGATTATCTCACATCCTATCTGTTGTCTTTTACTCACTTACATGCAGTGAAGGATCCCTAACCATTACTTATTTCCCACACCAATCATGACTCAAATATTCATTGAAATATTGTAATAGATACTATTGCCTCTTAAATTCACATATTTTGAACATCACAACCTTGAAAATGGTGAAAACTTATTTAAAGATGCTAGTGTGGTGAAATATTTATTACCCTATTTTTACATCAAGGTTTAAATAAATCAACCCATTTTCATGATGTTAAACTGATAGAAAACCATAGAAATATGAGTGGCTTGATTCTCTATTTTATGGGCTATGTTGTGATGCCTAGATTCTCTGACCTAGGCCCAGCCACCAAAACAAATTCCCTCATTATTCATTTTATGACTCATATCTACATGGGAAATATATTATGGGTTTTATTTCCATTTATAAACCCATGCTAAATAAAATTACCATATCCCAGCATAAGAACATAATCAATGTTATTAATTTATTTAAGAACAACATACAAATTGATTCCCATTTCATAGATATATAGTGATGCAACGACCTTTGGTATCAGGCCTAGCCACATGTTCTTCCCTATAGGTGAGACTGTCGTCACTAGCTTTCATCCCCCATGGCCTTTATTTACATCAGGTTCATTGTTACTAGAAATAGAAGCCACCTCACCCTCACCACGGGTCCTAGATATGAGACCCTAAACTGCAACACATGAAGGTCCTAGTCATATGAAACAAAACTACATGAAACCATAGTGTGAGCTACATGTCTTTAAACTTATAAGAATAATTTCCTTGTCACATGACATTAAATTGTATGATGCATCTTCCTCACTGTAAGACATTAAACTGTGTGTCCAAAATCCTTGCCAAAAACATGAATCTTCACAGTACACACCCAAATCACATGACTTAAAACTATTTAGTGCTTTTTTGTTCACCTTAGGGGACCTACCTTTGGATCTGGTATCTAACCACACCCTGTTTATCACTTTATACATCTTAAATCCATATTTCATGGAATATGTAGTGATTCCTACACCCTCTATCTTAGAAAAACAAAAAATATTCTTCCCCACATATGAGACATTCCTTGCTAGAATTTAGCCCCTGAGACCCCTATTCAGGTTAGTTATTTTTATAGATTGATACTAAAGACGTCTCACCCTCTACATTGTTCAAATATATGTGATCATAAAATTTAGATACCATTCAACCTCATAAAATGACATTAAACAACAAGACATATTATCCTAGCCACTTAACCTTTAAACTTTTTGGTGTATAGTCCATCACATATTACCATAAAATACATGAGAAGGTCACTCAAAAATAATCTTAACCAATAACCATGATTCCCCCATACATATTTAGTTCCATATATACTTTTATAAGGTTTAAATGAACCTTCCCATCAGTGATGATTCATTCATCCTAACCAAGAATAATGTTTAGAACTTAATGGTATAACCATGGAATTTTACAAAACCTTTTAAAAAACCCTTCATCCTCCCAACATACTTCATGTATGTTAATGGATGAATCATTAAGTTCCTTGATTCTATTAATCCTATTTTTTCTATCTTACATTGAAATTTTGGTAACAAGGTTTGATTGACCTGAAGGGGCCCCACTAGGAAAGGATGATGAATAACATCATTTTTCATTAATCTTGTTGTAACACCCGAAGATTATGAAAATAAATTTTATATTGAATTCATGAAACATTGATTCTCTAAAAAACACCACTTTTTTATAACCTAACTAGTAAACATAACTTTACCACCCATATGATATGAATTTTTAAAATCTCACAAACACAGTTGTGTTCAGCAAGTTGGTTAGAGTCTGATATGACCAAATTAATTTTTGGTGAATAGTAACAAACCCTTTTTAACATTAACGTTACCCTTATGAATAGAAACATACCATTATGAATAGTAACATCACCTATGATAATATATATATAGGATTTATGGGAATGTATGATGTACTTATGTTTTGGAATAAGTAAATAAATGTTTTAAAAACTGTATTTTTCAAGTAAATTTTGATTTGAATTAAAAATTAAATTAATCATATTTATAATTTTTTTTTAAAAATGGTCTTTATTTTTGGATTCTACAAATTAAAAAATGGTTAGGGTGAAGTTTTGGTATTTTTATGAAATACTTGAATGTTTTATGCATAGTAAAATACGGTAATTTACCGTATATATACATTATCATTTAAATTAACTATTCCTAGCCTCACAGATAATTTAATCACACATGGTTAGAACTAAAATGCACATATTACTATTCTATGTCACTAGAATCAATACTATTAGTTTTCTTTGGCGAAATAATAAAATAATGAGTAAAATAATGGGGAAACCCTCCTCTCCTCCACTATAAAACACCCCTTCACTTCCTCTTCTCTTCACACCTCTAAGGTCTTGTGCATATTCTAAATTCTGCTCAAATATCCTCCTAATATCCTCCCCCACGACCAGTATCCCTTGGTATCATAAAAATACCAAATCCTCCTCCCTTAAGAGACTCTGAAGGAAGGTAAATTCAAGAGGTAGAATTCCTATTTGCTTTTCTTTCATTTTCATGTTCCTTTGTTATATTTTCATTCCTAACCTATCCTCATCCAAATGGTATAAAAACTCTAGTACCATAAATGTACTGTAATTTTGTTATGTTAATTGGATAATTCATCTTAATCTCTCCTTTCCTCATCATTTATGCTAAAAATGAAACCTCATCTGGGATGTGTTGATTTATCACATTCAAGGATGATGATGCTTTCAATTTAATTTACCTCCATAAACTCTGGTCATGAAACTATTTTTATGGTTTAAAATGACTATTATATATTTATTTTATCTTATTAAATGTTCTATAATCATTTTTAACTCGGGATGTAAAATAATAATACAAAACAAGGTAATTGTGAGAAAAATCGCCAAATTAATCCAAGAGTTTATCATTAATGTTTTATATAATGATTCACCATTAATCCAATTAAAAAAACGACTTTTATAACCATGTAATCTTTTGAATGTTCATTAATAACATATAAAATCAATTCTAGTCTTCAACTCCATCATACATGAACTACCATACTCTTTTATAAGTGATCTGATCATGAATATTATGAAAACAAGCACTCACAAACAATGAAATTGTATCCCTTAACCCATCTAAAAGGCCATGAATTAACTTTATAAAGTCACAATAAAACAAATAAATGTATAAAAGGTTTGTCAATTTTTAATTAATGAACCTAATTTTTTTATTCAGGTCAGTAAGATCAAGTGAAGAACACCCTCAGATTTAAGGTAACAGATCCTCTCTCTCACTTTTATTCAAGAATCCCCCCAATGATGTGACCTTTTATTTTTAATTAATAATGATGGGGTATGTTTTAACACCTCCCCCATAATTCCCTTATGATATATAAATGATGTTATATCCCTTTACCTCTCATTAATCCCTCACAAGGACACTCTTTACCATGACGAAATGTTTGTAAGGGTTTCTACATCTCACTCTCATTTTTGTGAGATATTATATATTCACTACTATAACTTATTTATGGTGTATGCATAATTCCCATTGATATTTCATATCATGAATCTCTTTATTCTCATGATATTATATTTATAATTTTATGATTAATAATTTTTGGGCATACAATTCAATTGATTACAAAGTTGTATGTATGTTCTACCTGAACCTATATTTTCATTCGGGTTGCTCTTATTCTCTACTCACCTAAATTAAATTATATTTTATTATTATTTAATCGTAATAAATTATCTGTGAATGTTCTATATATTTTTACCAATCATAATACTTCTTTATTTTATGGGTAGTTAAATGTTTTAAATGATTATTCTAAAAAATCTTCTGAAATGCTAGTCCGATTCAAGGAACTTCTCGAATTATTACCTATTTTGAAGTTCACTCTATAATATATTTTAAGCTAGATTTATCTTTATAAAATCTAACATTTTAACCTGAAAATATGTTTTGGTTCATTTATGGTTTTTTGAAATCAATCATACCTTTTATCTTTAAAATATCTTTAATGAATTCCTTAAACCGTACTAAAATGTTTTAATTCTAAAACATATTTAAAAACACTTTTTACATGATTTCACTTCATTGGGAAATAATTTATGCCTAAAATGTAATATTAATGTACTTCCCATTTATTTTCTTGTATATACAAGTTTAAAACCATATTTTTGAAAAATAGAAATGATTTTCCAAAAGAAGTTTTCTTTCTAAAGTAAAATAGATTTTTCTTACCCCACTTTAACTTTTATGAGATATATACCTTGTTCACCACTTATTTTGAGAATGTGGTATATGTACTACCCTTTCTTATATCATATCAAGAGTCTTCTTATTCTAATTATATTCTAAGGGATTATTATTTTAATTTTTCAATGTGGTATGGGACACTTTGGAATGTTTAAGGATTATTTCCTCCAGAATTTCTCAATGGTCCCATTTAAAAGTATCTTTATTTATTTCAACATCCATTGAGTTATAATATATTTTATAGAGGTTTATATCTTATTATATAATCTATAATATATTGTTTAATTTTTTCTAATTATTTTTAATATGGATGTTCTATTTTGATACCATTCACCAATTTACTTCGAATGCTTAGTGTTTATGTTTAATGTAAAGGGAAAGTTATTTACATTTCATATGTTAGTTTCACTATGAATGTATATGTTTCTTATATTTATCCCCATTCATACGAGGAATGAATTTGACTTAGTAAGTTTCATGTGGGTCCTTCTAGAGCCCATCGGTGGATTGGTATGTCTCATGAGACAATCTACGGTATTGGCACGAGGCCATGACAAAATGGTTATTTATGGTCCTGGAACAAGACCCTGACGGTATGGTTTTGTTGTCTCACATTATGAATTACCTATTTATGAAACTAGTAACTAAAAGTTCATGTGGTTATTCAACTAGTATAGTATCCATGATTATGATATATTATAGAAATAATTACTCATCTCATATTCATTCCATGTTATGTACAAGTTTTTTTAGGAATGTGTTTTTAAGTTATTCACCATGCATAATGTTTATGTTTATAATATGTTCCACTATATTTTTTACCCTTACTGAGTGTCTAAGATCACCCCTTTCTTATGTTTCATTTTCTCAGGACATGAAGAAGTTTATTCTGATTGACCAATAGGGATAAACTTCGAGTTGTGGGTTTTGAAAATAAAACTTATATGCCGTATTTAATTTGAAGTTTTAATGTTGAACTTATGTATGTATCTTGTTTCCAAATATACTAAAATAATCAGTCCTTCGGGATCCATATTCCTTGTTTATATTAAAATTTAATAAAATAAGGCACCAACTCCGGATAACTGGTTTCATGTCTTTACAGTTGGTATCAAAGGAAGTTTAGTATTGGTAACTAGATATATGAAAGGTAGATTAGTCAAAAAAACCCTAAGATAGACATTAGGGATAAGAATACCATGACATCCTAGAATTGTTTTAAGGAATTAATTAAAAATTTTATCATGAAAATACATCCCTTTCTGGATACAAACAAGTGGAGTTGGCTCTAGAACAGATGTATCTAGGGGTAAAGCCTGAAAAACCGCTTTGAGCTAGACTCGAATGGAAATTGGTACATGAAAATGGTTCTGGCTACACTCATGGTTTGCCACTCCCAGGGGATATGCATTGGTAAATTCATAAGCTTATTACAAGCCTTTATGAAGAATTTGTACCCCTATTAGTATCCAAAGTATATGGTTTTAGGATTTTTGATGCATAAATTTATGTTATATACCATGTTTAGGGTTATATATGGTTTATAATTTTATAATCTAATATAGTATATGGAATTTATTAAAAATGGTGCATAGTAGAAGGAATGAAAACTTCACCAATTAATGTGATGAAAACTATAATAAGGATCATATCTCTTATGCCATAAGCCATAATTTTAAAGGAAGATATTCTCCCATGTTTCCTCATCATATGAGGAAATAGTATCATGTTTTATCAAGGTATGTAAAGAATTCTCAGTGTCCTATGGCCTTGAAGGGAAGAAAAAGAAGGAGAGTATGGTAGAGAAAAATATATATAAAACTATGAAAAGAAAGAAGGGTTTTCCCACATGTGATAACTGTAGAAAGAATAATCCTGGTAAATTCATGATGGTAATGAGAGTTTGTTATAAGTTTGGAGAAAAATAATAGCAATTTCATCCTTGTAAGGTTAAGAAAAATCTTTCTGATGTACAATTCTTCAACTGCAAGGAGATGGGACACTATGTGAATCAATGTCCCAAGGGTCAAAGTAATATGACCCAAATGATGTTACTAGATAATGATCAAGTTATGATTCTTCCGCAGATGAAGTGGAAGGATTAATATTCCTTATTAAGAATCATATCATTTGAATATTTTATCAGCAATGTACTGGTTATAAGAATTATGGAATATATGAGGATTGTACTCTAGTACTATTTCAATAGTTATTGGAGGTCGTATGATGAATTGTAACAAGGTTAAGTGACTCAGTAGAAAGTTAATATCTTGGGATAGAATATGTTTGATGGAAATAAAACCCCAAATATATTCTTGATGAATAATATAATGATGAAGAAATGATTTTTTGGGATCCAAACTGAATACCTCAAAAATTATTATTGACTTATCTAGAAGTGTTTATTCTATCATTGATGGAGTTTACAACATTTTTGGATACAAGGAATATATCCAATAACATGTGTAAGGATGATTTAATTTTTTGAAAAATGATTTATGGTAATTTGAGTTATTAACATATTTCAATAGGACACATGATGAAGATATTCACATGTTGGGAATGTGAAAATTTAGGGCTACTTCATGTTCATTAAAGGAAAATAAGGTAGAAAGTTCCTTGAGTAGGATAGATCATGGAGTCCTAAAAAATTGAGGATTTCTAAGGACCCTGTGTACATAGATATTGAAAGGATTGATATGGGAATTAATCTTAAGTGTTGGATCATGTTCTTTTGGAAAGGTAAACCATTTAGGAAGTGTTTTAAGTTGATCAATGTATGAGTATTTATATTTTAATGTCACCACATGATGAAACTTATTCTAAGAGACAATGTAGAGGTAGTTCAAGGAATAGTCAAAGGATAAGATCATGTTTATCAAATATAAACATATATTTGTACACTTATAGAGTGCAATGATCCCTCAAATCTATGAAAAGAGTCTTAAATTTTGTCATTTTATCATAATCATTAATAACATTAATGAAATTTTTCATAACTATAGTTTATGGTTTTGTTGTAATCTACATTCAGCTAAAACAATTTTCAATCATTAGAAATTTATAGTTTGGTTTTTCTTCTTTGCCTAGGTTTTAAATTCTAATCAATGTCACTCCATTAAAAATGATAACTCATTCATTCATTTATTTTTTTATTTTTACCACCAATTTTCCCTTAACCTTTTTAAGGAGGATATTCTATTAACCTTATTTATGATATAGGTTTTTTTAAAAGGAAATTTTCAACTAACAACCAATAACTTCCAAAATGAAATATCAAATTTCGAGGAAGAAATTTTTATAAGGATGGAATAATGTAACACCGAAAGATTTTGAAAATAAATTTAATATTGAATGAATGAAACACTGGGTCTCTAAAAAACACCACTTTGTTATAACCTAGTTAGTAGACATAATTTTACCACCCCTATGATTTGAATTTCAAAAATCTAACTACATGGTTGCAATTTGTATGTAATTTAGATTCTGATATGACTAACATAATTTTTGGTAAATAGTGACATACCATTATGAATAGTAATGTTAACCTTATGAATAGTGACATCCCCTTATTAATAGTAACCTCACCTATAATAGTATATATATATATAATTTAAGTGAATGTTTGATGTTCATATGTTTTGGAATAAGTAAATAAATTTGTTAAAAACTGTGTTTTTCAAGTAAATTAGGATTTTAATTACAAATTTAATTATTCAGATTTAGAAATTTATTTTTTAGAAATTAAATTCATTTTTGTATTCTACATTTCATAAAATGGTTAGGTTGACTATTTGGGAGTATTATTAAATACTTGTATTTTTTATGAGTAGTAAAATATGGTAATTTACCATATATATACATTATCAGTTAAATTAACTATTCCAAGAATCATGGATAATGTAAACACACTATTCTAGAAATCATATGAACATATTACTATTCTTCATCCCAAGAATCAATTCTATTGGTTGTCTTTGGCAAAAAAAATAATGAGTAAAATAATGGGAAAACCCTCCTCTCCTTAACTATAAACCCCCCCTCACTCCCTCTTCTCTTCACTCCTCTAAATCCTTGTTCCTTATATAAATTCTAATAAAATTTTCTCCCAAGATCCTCCCCCATGACTATCATCCCGTGGTCTCATTAAAAGACCAAATCTTTTTCCCTTAAGAGACTCTCAAGGAAGGTTAATTCAAGAGGTAAACGTACTCTTTTCTTTTATTTAATTATCATGTTCCTTTATTATATTTTCTTTCCTAACCCCCCCCATCCAAATGGTATGAAAACTCCAATAACATATATGTACTGTAATTTTATTATTCTAATGATATAATTCATCTTCATCTCTCCTTTCCCCATTATTTATTCTAAAAATGAAACATCATTTGAGATGTGTTGATTTATCACATTCATGGATGATGATGCTTTAAATGTGATTTACCATCTTCAAATCTGGTCATTAACCCATTTTTATGGTTTATCCAGACTATTATATATGTATTTTTTCTTATTTAATGTTCTGGAATCCTTATGCACTAATGATGTGAAATAATAATACATTATAAGGTAATTGTGTTCAAAATCTCAAAATTAATCCAAGTGTTTATCATTAATGTTTTATAAAATGATTCACCTTAACTCCAAATAACCAAATGAATTTTATAACGATTTAATATTATGAATGTTCATTAATAAAATATAAAATCAATTCTTAACTTCATCTCCCATCTTACATGAACTACCATACTCTTTTATATGGGATCTAATCATGAATATTATGAAAACGAGAACTCACGAACAATGAAATTGAATCACTTAACCCATCTAAAAGGAAATTAATTTACATAAGAAAGTCATAATAACAAAAATAAATGTATAAAATTTTCAGGAATTATTAATTAATTAACCAAATTTTGTTATTCAGGTCATTATGATCAAGTGAATAATACCCTCAGATTTAAGGTAAGGGATCCTCTCCCACACATTTATTCAAGAATCCACCTATATTGGGTCCTTTTATTGTCAATTCCTAATAATGGGGTATGTTTTAAAACCTACCCATACTTTCCTTATGTTATATAAATTATGGGATACCCCTTTACCTCTCATTAATCCCTCACAAGAACACCTGTTACCATGCTGAAATGTTTGTATGGGTTTCTTCATCTCACTCCCATTTTTGTGAGACATTCCATATTCACTAATATTGAATTTGTATGGTGTATTCATACTATAAATTTCTATTTTATAGCATGAATCTCTTTATTTTCATGATATTCAATTAATCATTTGATTATTATTAATTTTTTGGCATACAATTCAATTGATTACAAAGTTGTAAGTATTTTCTACCCAAACCTCCATTTTCATTCGGGTTGCTCTTATTCTCTACTCACCTCAATGAAATTATTTTTTATTCTTATGTACTCCTCATAAATTGTGTTTGAATTATATATATATTTTTCGCAATAATAAATCTTTTTTATTTTATGGGGAGTTAAATTTTTATAAAAGAATCATTCAAAAATTCTTCCAGAATGCAAGCCTGATTCAAGGAATTTCTCAAATTCTTACCTATTTTGAAGTTCAGTATATAATAAGTTTTAATATATATTTATATTTATAAAATCAAAAAAAAATTAAAATGAAAATCTATTTTGGTTCATTTTTTGTTTTGTTAAATCAAACATACCTTTGCGCTTTAAAATCTCTTTAATGAATTCCTTAAACCGCACTAAAATGTTTTAATTCTAAAGCTCCTTTAAAAACACTTTTTACATGATTTCACTTCTGTGGGAAATAATTTATGACTAAAATGTAATATCAATTTTCTTACCTTTTCTTTTCTAGGATATACATGTTTAAAACCAGATTTATGACAAATACAAATGATTTTCCCAAAGAACTCTTCTTTCCAAAGTAAAATAGATTTTTCTCACATCACTTTAACTTTTATGTTATATATGACTTGTTTACTACTTATTCCTTGCATGTGGTGTAGGTAATACCCCATGTATTATCGTATCAATAGTATACTTATTCTCAAGATATTATAAGGGAATATTATTTGAATATATCAAAGTGGTATGAGACACTTTGGAATGTTTAAGGATTATTTCCTCATGAATTTCTCAATGGTCTCATTTAAAAGTATCTTTATTTATGTAAACATAATTTTATGAATATTATATTTCATAGAGGTTTATATCTTATTATATCATCTAAAATATGTTGTTGTAGTGTTTCTGATTAGTTTTAATGTGGATGTTCTATCCTGATACCCTTCACCAATTTACTTCAAATTGTTAGTGTTTATGTTTCATGTACGAGGAAAGTAATTTACATTTCATATGTTAGTTTCAATATGAATGTATATATTTTTTATGTTTATCCCCATTTATAAGAGGATTTATTTGTACTTTTTAAGTGTCAGGTGGGGCCTGCTATATCCTCATGGTGCATCGATAGGTCTCATGAGACAATCTACAGTCTTGACACAAGGCCTTGACAAAATGGTTATTTATGGTCTTGGCATGAGGCCTTGACTGTATAATTATGCTGTCCTTCATTATTCATTGCCTCTTTATGAAACTAGTAATTAAAATTTCATGTGGTTATTATACTATTATAATACCCATGACTATTTTTTATTGTGTAAATATTTACTCATATAATATTCATGCCATATTATGTTAAATTTTATTTTTAAAGGAAAGTGTTTTTAAGTTATTCATCGTGCCTAGTGTTTATGTTTATGATATCTTCTACCGTATTGGTAACCCTTACTGAGCATCTAAGCTCACCCCTTCATTATGTTTTTTTCTTAATACATGAATAAGTTTATTATGAATGGCCTGTAGGGATAAACTTAGATTTGTGGATGTTCCCAATAAAACTTATATGTTGTATTTAATTTTATGTTGTAATGTTGAACTTATATATATATATATATATCATGTTTCCAAAGCTAATAAACTACTCGGTCCTTCGGGATGAATATTCCTTATTTATATGTCAATGTAATAAAATAAGGCACTGGATGCGGGTAACTAGGAATGGTTCCTTATAGTTGGTATTAATGGAAATTTAGTAGAAGACTTGGTAACTTGATATATAAAAGGTATATTAGTCAACAAAACCCTAAGATAAAATTTGGGTGTAAGAATACAAGTACATTTGAGAATTTTGGTAAGGAATATATTATATGTTCTTTCAGGAAAATAAATCCTTATCTGGATAAGAAGAAATAGAGCTGGATCTAGAACAGATGTATCTAGAGGTAAAACCTTAAAACACCCCTTTGAGATAGACTCGAATGTGAACTGGTGCACGACAACGAGCTTGGATGCACTCTTGGTTCGACACTCCTGGGAGATATTCTTTGGTAAATTCATAATTTTATTACAAGAAATTATGAAGTATTTATACCCCTAAAGCATCCAAATAATTTGGTTTTAGGATTTTTGTTTCATAAATTTATGTTATATACCTTGTTCAGGGTTATATAGAGTTCATAATTTTAGGATCTAATATATTATATGGAATTGATTAGAAATGGTGCTTAGCATAAGGAATGAGAACTTCACCACTTCATATGATGTAAAGAGTAAGAAGGATCATATATATTATGGCCTTAATCCATCATTTCAAAGGAAGATAGTCTCCCATGTGTCCTCATTATATTAATAAATAGTATAATGTTTTAACAAGGTATGTAAATAATTCTCTCTATCTTATGGATCTGAAGTACAGAAAAAGAATAATAGTATGGGCGAGAAGAATATAGATAAAGGGAAGAATGTAAAGAAGGGTTTTCCCATATGTGATAACCATGGAAAGAATCATTCTGGTAAATGATTGAAGGGAATGAGAGTTTTTTATATGTGTGGTGAAAAATGACACCAATTTCATGATTTAAAGGGTAAGAAAAAGGTTTCTGATGTACAATGATTCAACTGAAAGGAGATGAAACACTATGTGAATAAATGTCCCATAAGTCAATGGAATATGCCTCAAATGATTTTACTGGATAACGATCAAGTTATGATACTTTCACAGATGAAGTGGAAGGATTAATATGTGAAGTTAATAATCATGTCATTTGAATATTTTATCCACAATGTAATGTTTATAAGAATTATGGAATATATGAGGATTTTACTGTAGTACTATTTCATTATGTATTTGAGGTCGTATGATGAATTGTACCAAGGATAAGTGACTCAGTAAAAAGTTAATATATTGGGAAAGAATATGGTTGGGGGAAAGACAACCCTAAATATATTCTTGATGATTAATATAATGATGAAGAAATGATTGATTTGGATAACTACTGACTACCTCAAAAATGATTATTGATTTCTAGAAAAGTGTTTATGCTATCACTGAAAGAGTTTACAACATTTTTGGATATAAGGAAATTATAAAATAGCATGTGTAAGGATGAATGCATTTTTCGAATAAGGATTTATGGTAATTTGAGTTATTAACATATATCAAGAGGACATATGATGAAGGTATTCACATGTTTGGAAATTGAAAATTTTAGGCCTCTTCCTGTTGATCAATGTAAAATTATGTAGTATGTTCCTTGAGTAGGATAGATAAGGGGGTCCTAAAAAATGTGGTTTGAAAAGGACCCTGTGTATATGGATCTACCAATTATGGGTATGGGAATGATTCTTAAGTGTTGGATCATGATCTTTTGTAAATTTAAACCATTTATGAAATGGTTTATGTTGATCATTGTATGAGGATTTAGAGTTTACTGTCATCACATGATGAAACTTATTCTAAGAGATGAAGTATTGGTAGTTCAAGGAACAGTCAAAGGATAAGATCATGTTTATGAAATATAAACATATATTTATACATTTATAGAATGGAATAATCCCTCAACTCTATGAAAAGATTCTTAAATGGTTTCATGTTATCATAATCATTGATAATGTTGATAAAATTTTTCAGAACTGTAGTTTATGGTTTTTTGGTAACCCACTTTTATATAAACATGTTTTCTATCACTATAAATTCATAGTTTGGTTTTTCTTCTATACCCTGGTTTTCAATTCCAATCATTATCAATCCATTCGAAAGGAAAATTTATTTATTCATTAATTAATTTATTATTATTATTATTATTTGACCACCTGTTCTCCCTTAACCTTTTTAGGGAGGATATTCTATTAACCCTATTTTTTATATGGGTTTATTTTCACAAGGAAATTTTCAAGTAACAACCAATAACATTCAAAGTGAAATATCAAATTTCGGGGACGTAATTTTTGTAAGGAGGGGATAATGTAACACCCCTAGATTTTGAAAATAAATTTAATATTGAATTCATGAAATTATAAGTCTCTATAAAATACCACTTTTTTGTAACTTATCAAGTAAACATAATTTTTCCACCCTTATGATTTGAATTTTGAAAATATGACACACCAGGTTTAGATCAGTAAGTTATTTAGAGTCTGATATGACCTACTTAATTTTTTTATGAATAGAAATATAAAAATATTAATACTAATTTTACCCTTATGAATATTTTCATACCCTTATGAATAGTATCCTCACCAATGATAGTATATATATAGGATTTAAGTGAAAGTATGAAGTACCTATATTTTGGAATAAGTAAATAAATGTTTTAAAAACTGTAATTTTCAAGTAAATTATGATTTTAATTAATAATTAAATTAATTATATTTATAAATTTTTCTAAAAAAATGGACACCATTTTTTGATTATACATGTCAAAAAATGGTTAGGGTGAAATTTTGGGATTTTTCTGAAATACTTGAATTTTTGATGAATAATAAAATACGGTAATTTACCATATATATACATTATCAGTTAAATTCAAAATTACAAGAATCATGGATGATATAAGCAAACATGGTTAAAAATAAAATGCACATATTACTATTCTTGGTCACAATAATTAATATTATTGGTTTTCTTCAGAAAAATAATAAAATAATGTGTAAAATAATGGGAAAACCCTCCTCTCCTCTACTATAAAACCCCCTCACTCCCTCTTCTGTTCACTCCTATCGAGCCTTATTCATTTTCTAAATTCTACTAAAATATCCTCTTAATATCCTCCCCCATGACTGGAAGACCTTTTCCACATAAAAAGACCAAATCCTCTTCCCTTAAGAGGCTCTCAAGGATGGTAAATTCAAGAGGTAAAATTCCTCTTCTCTTTTCTTTCATTTTCATGTTCCTTTGTTCTCTTTTCTTTTCTAACCTATACTCATACAAATGGTATGAAAACTCCTATACCATAAATTTACTGTAATTTCATTATGCTAATGGGATAATTCATCTTCATATCTCCATTCCTCCTCATTTATGTTAAAAATGAATCAATGTTTGATATGTGTTGATTTATCACATTCAAGGATATTGACGCCTTAAATTTGATTTACATTCTTAAAATATGTTCATAAAACCACTTTTATGGTTGAACTAGACTATTATATATGAATTTTATCTTATGTAATGTTTTGGAATATTTAGGCACCCATGATGTAAAATAATAATACAAAACAATGTAATTGTGAGCAAAATCACCAAATTAACCCAAGGGTTTATCAATAATGTTTTATATAATGATTCACCTACACTCAAAATAAAAAAATTAATTTTAAAAACTTGTAATCTTAATAATTTTCATTTATATCATATAAAATTAAATCTATAATTCAAATCCCATCTTACATGAACTACCATACTCTTTTATAAGGGAGTCGATCATGAATATTATGAAAATGAGCACTCATAAACAATGAAATTGAATCCCATAAACCATCTAAAATGCCATTAATTAACTTAATAAAGTAATAATAAACCAAATAAATGTATAAAGGTTTATTTAATTGGTAATTAATGAATATAAGTTTCTTATTCAGGTAATTAAGATCAAGCGAAGAACACCCTTAGATTTAAGGTAAGGGATCCTCTCTCACGCTTTTATTCAAGAATTTCCCCTATGGTGTGTCCTTTTAGTTTTAATTACTAATGATGGGGTATGTTTTCACACATCCCCCATACTATCCTTATGATATATAAATGATGATATATCCCTTTACCTATCATTTATCCCCCATAAGAACACCTGTAACCATGCTGAAATGTATGTAAGGGTTTCTTCATCTCACTCCCATTTTTTGAAATATTAGATGCTCACTACTAATACTTGTTTATGGTTTATTCATACTTCCCAGTGATTTTCCATATCATGAATCTATTTATTTTCATGATATTAATTGAATCCTTTTATTATTATTAATTTTTGGGCATACGATTCAATTGATTACAAAGTTGTAAGTATTTTCTACCTGAACCTCCATTTTCATTTAGGTTGATCTTATTCTCTACTCACCTCAATGATATTATTATTTTTATTATTTACTCTTAAAATTTATTTTTGAATGTTCTATATATGATTACCGATCATATTCCTTCATTATCATATGGAGAGTTAAATGTTTTAAAATAATCATTCAAAAATTATTCCAAAATGAAAACCTAATTCAAGGAACTTCTCAAATTATTACCCATTTTGAAGTTCAATTTATAATATATTTTAATATAGATTTACATTTCAAAAATCACACATTTTAAAATAATCTTTTAAAAATTCTTCCAAAATGAAAACTTGATTCAAGGAACTTCTCAAATTCTTACTTATTTTGATGTTCACTGTATAATCAATTTTAAGATAGATTTATCAATCAAACATTTTAATATGAAAATATATTTGGGTCCATTTCTTGTTTTATTAAATCAAACATTCCTTTGTGCTTTATAATCTCTTTAATGAATTCCTTAAACTGCACTAAAATGTTTTAATTATAAAGTTTCTTTAAATTTTTTTACATGATGTCACTTCAGTGGGACATCATTTAATCCTCAAATGTAATATCAATATACTTCCCTTTTCATTTATAGGATTTACATGTTTAAAAAAATATTTATGAAAAATACAAATGATTTTAAAAAATAACTCTTCTTTCAAAAGAAAAATTTATTTTTCTCACATCACTGTATATTTTATGAGATTTATGCCTTCTTAAAAAATTATTACTTCCATTTGGTGTATGTACTACCCCATAGTATATCATATAAATAACCTCCTAATTTTCATGATATTCTAAAGGATTATGATTTGAATTTTTCAAGGTGGTATGGGACACTATGGATTTTTTAATAATTATTTCCTCAAGAATTTCTCAATGGTCTCGTTTAAAAGTATCTTTATTTATGTAAAAATATTTTGATGGATATTGTATTTAATATAGGTTAATATCTTATGATATCATCTATAATATATTTTTTATGGGTTTCTGATTTGGTTTAATGTGGATGTTCTATCTTGATACCATTCACCAAATTACTTCAAATGGTTAATGTTTATGTTTTATTGTACCAGGAAAGTTATTTACATTTCATATGTTCATTTAAATATGAAGTTATATTTTGAATATGTTTATCCCTATTCATAAGATGAATTCATTGGACTTAGTAAGTGTTGGGTAGGGCCCACTATATCCCATCGGTGTTTTGTTAATCTCATGATACAAAATACAGTCTTGGCATGAGGCCTTGACAAAATGGTTATTTATGGTCATGGAATGAGGGCTTGATGGCATGGTTATGTTGTCCTGAATTATACATTCCCTCTTTATAAAACTAGTAATTTAATGTTAGTGTGGTTATTATACTAGTACAATATCCATGAATATGTTTTATTATGGAAGAATTTACTTATCTCATATTCCTTCTATATTATGTTCATGTTTATTTTCAATGACATGTGTTTTTATGTTATTCACCATGCCAAATATTTATGTGTATGATATCTTCCACTGTATTGGTAACCCTTACTAAGCATCTGATCTCACCCCTTTCTTATGTTTCATTTTCAGAGGACATGAAGAAGTTTATTATGAATGACCTGTAGGGATAAACAATGAGTTGTGGATGTTCCCAATAAAACTTATATGTTTTATTTAATTTTAAGCTGTAATGTTTAACTTTTTTATATATCATGTTTCCAAAGTCCCATGTCTACTCTCCCTTAGATCAAATAGAGAGTAGAGAAGCTGATGAGGCAAGGGTTGCAAAGAATAAATAGGAGCTACCAATAAAACTAGATGCCCATTTTTTTTTCTATGTTAGAAACTATTAATACCCCTGAGTTTGATTTTCTGGACCTTGAAGGTCTAAAGAATGACGGTTGTAATAACATAAGATTCATTCCTTCTTCTGAAGAGGATGTGGAGGGCTCTACGGAGAAGGAGTATACTACTGAGTTTGATGCTCAAACAGTGCAGGTCACAGAGGTGCCTCATGTGGATGTATTGCAGGAGAAGTCTCCCATTGCAGTGCAGGTTACTAATGTAGTGCAAGGGGATGAATTGCATGACCACCTCACTATACATTAGAATGATCCTCAATAGGATAGGGATCCCTCTAATGAGGATTTTGATTCGAATAGGATGGAGAATGAAGGCATGAAATGGGGAAGGGGGCATTATAACAGGGGAGGATCCAGGGGCCGTGGCCAGCCCAGGAAGAGGTAACTCTATGGTGTGCATTTTTGTTGGTTTATGGTGTAGTTATATGCATGTAAGCACCCCCTTAATCTGCTGTATCTTTACTATCTTTTTTTTCAAATAAATTTGGGGCTTGGGTTTAGAACCCATGGTCGAACCTTCTTAGTATGTTTCTAAATATACTAAACTACTCGGTCCATCAAGATGCATATTCCTTGTTTATACGACAATGTAATAAAATAAGGCACTGGGTACAGGTAACTGGTGAAAAGTCCATACACATGTAGAGTAAACTCATGTGCACATTTTGGTACCAAAAGAAAATTCCCCTTGATCCCCTATGCACTTTTAATATATTGAGTTTGGTAATGGACAACCTACTCCCACTAGTCTTCATCGACTATATATAGAAGTATCTTTCCTCTATTAAAAATGGTTGTTCTACTCCCACTAGTCTCTGGTCCAGATTTAGTAATTTGAAGATAGGATATACTTTATCCATTTTCTTGTATTCAATTAGGTAAAGAATGTTTCTTTGTTTTTTTCATCATACTTTGAAACTTCTATTCATACATTGGGTGTGGTCATAAAGTACTCCCCCGTCATTGGGGCTTCTTATAATAGCACTGGATCCACCTAGGTTCCTACATTCACATCATGTTTTGTTTTCCTTGGCCATAAATCTCATCACCTTTTAGTCGAGATTATACGACCTTAAATCCAAGAACCCTATGGTCATAGTCATAAACCCCTAATGGTATTTTATGTAATACCTTAATAGGAACAATAATTGGTCAAATTTATTTTACCTTAAACTAAATCAAGCATATATCCCCATAAAATGACTTTAAACTACATGGACAATATCCTTATCATAATTATGTTAAACTGTGTGATACTTGTCCAAGCTACACAAGAAAAAAATAGAGAGAAACGTTTTCATCAAATGACCATACATTGAAGAACATATGATTCCTTGAAGCATTTCATTAAACTATATGACACATGGTCCATTATATGTGACCCATTACATACATGAGATCTAGATCCATGTAAATTTACCTAATATATCATCCCTATATGTAAATTAATAGTAGATTTGAATAATCTATTTCTATGGAAACTTAGTCATTTTATCTAGTGTTCTAGTTTTTAATACTCACATTATTCCAATAATATACTAGTATGAAATTCCAAAATTCACCTCCCCTGTATAAGAGATCTATCTATATAGGGGTCTCATCCTTTCTCATGGATTCATTGGTCATGGCTGTATAGCCTAACCAAAATTCCATAGTCCATCCAAAGTATGAATTGCATTGTTGCATTTCCTTATATACAAATTAGATATTTGTAATGAAAAATTCAAAAAGAACTATTTTTGGATTAATTCCTATACTGTAGGATATGAATTTATGCCTTAATCTTCTATTTTCAATCCAAAAAAAATTTCATTGATTTCAACCATATCCATCCATGGAATAAAATTGAAATAAAAATTCCCCCACATATTCTCAATCCTGAACTCTCATGTGGTTGGAATGATTTATCTACATGCCATTTTCGTCTTAGCATGAACATAACTTATCTGAGATTAGAGGACCTAGATATTCACATTGAATTGTGAGATTAAGATATATTTTTATTCAATGATAGGGATCTTAGTCTCTTTGGAATGACAAAAAATTGTGAGGTTGAATTCCATCCATCCTAACTCAAAAATGGTTAGGGTGGTCCATTTATTATGGAATCTTTCTTCCATACATGAGAGATTAATCCATTTATAATTCTTTGGAATCGAAACCATATATGTATCTGATTATTAATACCCTACTTTTCATGTATTAATTGGATCTTCATAAGAGATTTCAATTAAATTTATCTTACTTATTGACACATACTAGGAGTGAAATTCCCCGTTTCCTATATATGAGTTAGATATATATAGAATACCATTACATTCCAATAACCACATGTGACTTGATTCTCACATTGTAAAGATACATAGTGATGTTTTTATTTAATATCCTTATCCCAACTTCCAATATTTGGTCTACGTACTATGACAATAAACTATGTGTTTCACCCCATGGGATAATCTATTTTAGCATTGGGCTCTCTATTCATGACTACTTATGCCATTCCCTCACAATATATGATGTCCCACCCTTTTGGTCCAAGATATGAAACCTTAAACCTTAGTAACATTTGTTAAATGATGTATAAATTTAAACTTTATCCCTTTATAATTTAGTTTCTGGACCTTAAATAATGAATCAAAAGAATCCGAGGTTGTATAACTTTTCCTCTAGATTTTTTTAAATATATCATGATGTAATATTTATGGTATTCAAATCCATCTTGAATATTACCATACTACATGAACCCACTTAATATCTCAAATTTCTAAACTAACCATTTTTTCTTGATTACTACTATTTGAATAACTCAATCTTGAGTCAATTAATCCTCATGGTTCTATATTTCATGCAATATTTTTATATGGATTGATTGATATAAAGGGACCCAACTAGGAAATGATGATGAATACAATAGTTTTCCACTGATCTTATGAAGTAACCCCCAGTATCCATTTTGGAACTATAATAAAATTCTACTTAAACCCCATGTATCTTCCATTTACTAATTGTAATATTAGTTTTCCACCATCACTAATGATTATTCTAATCCCACTAGTATCATGTTTTAATTGATTAAAATTCTCATAGGTTATGATTTATGTACTCCATAACCCAACTATTCAAGAAGATTAAAGTAACCTCAATGTTACATAATTGTGCATCATTACCACTTTAAAAGAAATATTATATCTCTATATTATTATTACCCTTCCTATTTGGGTATGACTCTCCTTTTGAGATGTTGAATACTTATGTTGATCTTCTCGTTTTGGAAACTCACACCCAACCAGGTTCCATCTTTATGAACCTAAACTAAATGCCTCAATTTGAGTACTATGAAATTAAACTATGTATAATTATCCATGAGATCATTTATACCATCATTAACCTCTCCATTCATGTCAAGTTACTATTTGATCGTGCAGTATGCAACATCTCACCCACCATTCTTGGTCCAAGTTTCTTGACCTTAAAAATCATAAATATTTGGTCCAATTTGTATGATATTAAATTATTTCCCTATATTGTTCCATAATTCCAGTCCATAAATATCTAATGGAAAATGATATTTCACTCACCAAGTTAAAAATATAAAAAGGTAATCCTATGAAAAGTCTAGAATCATCTTGTTAGGAATGAACTCTGTACAACCTGGGAAAAGCAAGAGAATATAAGGCAAAATGAAATGGAATAAAAATAACATGGTTGAAAACCCAAAATGGTAAACATGAGTAAGGCAAAAATTATTTGTCCTCTATGAAACCCCGTTAATGTATTGGGAACAATTTTGGGTGAAAAAATGTTATATAATTCTCATTGGCACCCCAATTTGGACCTTGTAAAAATCGGGCTATGGTTACTATGTCCATCGACCTTGGAAAAAATTATAGCACATCATTTTCCCAAAGACCCATATGAGGGTACTTAGCCCCCACATGACATTAAATTGTATAAAACATGGTTTATCCTACATGAATTTAAACTACTTAGAGCACCCTACCCCATGTGGACAAAAATCATGGCATGAGAGTCAGATCCATGAAATGTCCCCACAGAAACATAGATCCCTACACATAAATCCATTGATAATGGATGATATACCCACTCCAATGTATAATCTTGATCTATATATGATCTTTTTATTGTATATTTCTTCATCAATGGACCTATGTGGAAAATTCCATCTTTCTATGTATGAGGTGGATTGATTCCTACTCAAATAGGATACATAGTGACATCAAGATCTCCTATCATGGATCCTACCACAAATGAACTTTCATTCCACCACCCTTTCATTACTAGAATTTGGACCTTTCCTGATATAGGATATTCATTCCTTGAGTTTAGATTACACCTCTCATTATCTCAAATACCTTGATTAAATTATTCTTCTTGGTTACCCAAACACCATGAGTAGATATTATCCTCTTGGTGACATTTAAAATCCTTGAGTTGAGATCCAAAAATTGGAAGGAATCCTCCCAGTGTAGAGATAGCACAAAATCCATCCAGATGGTTTAATAATGTATCAAAGTGCACTACATTTACCTTAGAATCTGATTCTGTTCATTTCAAATGAATCAAATTATAATGGAGGTAATTATTTGGCATTGAAAAATTCATTACACACATGTTTTTACACACTTGATGATACTATCCCCACTTGAGTTGTAATTGTTCTCCAATCTAGGAGAAGAAAATTGGATTTTTATGTACTGAAAGAATTCTCACTCATCGAGGGATGGATATTCCTTATAAACATTTCCCAAACTAGTGGTGTGGTGGTGAGAACCTCCTTATAGGAGTAGGCTATGGATTTCTAAAATCAATGATAAAAATGTGTTGATGACTAAAAATTTATTTTTGAGGGTTTTTTAGGAATTTTTAACATTAAGAACCGCCTAATTGGGTGTATACAAAATATCAAAGGGTGTATTTTTCTTCTCAAGCTTCTATTTGAGTACTCAATGAGGCCAAAAAGACTAATGAATCAAAATTTATGGGTTTCAGAAGCTGGTATCTTGCAAAAAATCATAAATCCTGTATGGGTCTATTCTGTGTGGTTCACTTTTGCATCCAGACACCCCGAACATGTCTCCCTTATGTAGTGCACCCATGCATGTCTAACCACATCAAAATAATTGTGTTAACCACCTACGTGACTGACTTGTGAAAACAACCCTATTTGCATAGGGTCCTATGTTTTCATATAAATAAGACCCGTTGGCTCCCCACATGACATGACTATAAGACAAGGAGACCAGTTGAAACTCCACTCACCCATGTCTCTTCCCCAAGTCTTAAAATCCCTTATGTAGTTCCATAAGACTATGAAAGAAGAGGAAATTAGAAACAATCAATGGATTGAGGTCCCTGAAGGTATAGAATACCAAGATCCTTGAGAGTAACCATCCCCCTAGTAAAAACCACTTGGAAGAAGCTCCTTTTGGGGATCAAAACTTGAGTACTAATTATCCAAACAAACCATATGGGACACTTATATATTATAGAAATACCTATCCCAAGTACAATTTCCTATTTTGTTCATCACCCAAGAGGAATAAATAGCTCTCCTAGGTCTACTGTGAAAAAAGAAATATACATATCACCAGGTCCACCCTACACAAATCACCTCTAGTTCACCCAGGCCTTACCTAGGTGAAGCACCTTTATCTCTCCCAAGCCTTATGAGTAGAACCTTTAGTTTACCTAGGCCATACCGAGGTGAAGCATCCTAAAGTCACCTTGTAATTACTTTGGTGAACCATCTTAAAATTTCCCATACCTTACTTAGGAGAAGCACCTTCATCTTGATGAGGCCTAACCAGGGTGAAGCACCTTCAAATCATCCAAGAATTACCTGGGTGAAGCACCTTCAGCTCTTCCATACCTTTAATAAGGGAATAACCTTCATCTCACCCAGGACATACATTAAAGAAGTAACTTTAATTCTCCAAGTCATTACTCAGGTGAAGCACATTCTGGTATGCCAGTCCATACCTAGGAAAAGCACATTTAACTCACTTGTTAATTACCTAGGAGAAGAACCTTCAGGTCACTAAGGCCTTACATAGGTATAGCACCTTCAGCTCACCCAGACCGTACCAGAGTGAATAATCTTCATCTCACCCAAGCCTTACCAAGGTGAATCACCTTTAGTTGAACCAGGCCTGACCTGGGCGATGCACCTTCTACCCTCCTTGGAAACACCTATATGAAGCACCTTCAACTCACCTAGGTCCACCGTGTGTGAGAAAATTCATCTCCCCCAGTTCCACCATATGTGATACACCTTCATCTTTCCTAGGTCCACCCTATTTGAGCCACCTTTAGTTCACCCAGGCCTCGCATAAACGATCCACCCTTGTATCCCACTCTCATGTCACCAATGACAAGGCACAGTATTCTCTAGGACTCCCAATAAAGGGATATAAAGGGAATCCATCCTGGAGTAACCCCTTATTATTTATTTTGGGTTATTCTCCCTCTTTCAATATCCTCACCCTTATCTACCAGCAGACAAATGAGATTGTGCGGGTTACCATGTCCTATCCTTCCTCCTGTTTCTCACACCGAGAATAAATTATGTCATTTTGGAGGTTAGTGAAGATCATGTCAGCAGTACGATCAAATACTCATCACATGGGCCTCATAATTGGTGTAATCTCGAAAACTAGCAATATACCTTCTTCATATTTTGAGTATATAATGGGGTGGAAAGAAAACATGGTCATCGTTCTTGCTGTAAGACCCAAAAAAACCTTCAATTTCCATTAGTTGTTATCCTTATAATGGTTCCATAAACATGGTAGTCATACTAGGTGTAACCACCAATAAAACCTCCAAATAACCATGAGTTGAGATCTTATTCATGGTTCTGAAAACATTAGCATCCTTATAGGTTTAATACCCATCCAATCCTCCACATCACCATGAGTTAAGATCCTAAACATTTTTTTAGAAACAATGGAAACCTCCTAGGTTAAATCCCCAACCAAACCTCCAATTCTCAATGATTTGAGATCCTCCTCATGGTTCCTGAAACATGGGAATACTTCTAAGTGTATGACCCAACTAAACCTTCAAATCTACATGAGTTGGGGTACTCCTCATGGATCAAAAAACATGTTCATCTACCAAGATACAAGACCCAACAAAAACCCTAATCTCTAAGAGTTGATATTCACCTCATGATTCAAAAAATAAAGGATTCATCCTAGGTGTGAGCCCAAAAACATAGCCTCACCCTGTAATGCCCCGACCCCTATTACCCAGAGTTGGTGCATTATTACATAACATTGGCATGATGACAACAGATCAAGTCTTGAAAGACTGATTAGTTTAGTAGCCTTGTAAACACTAGATACATTCACAAGTCTTACATTACATCATAAAGTGAAAACTACAACAAAATCTTGTCTCCACACTCATATCCCCTTATACTATCCCTGCAGGTCATTCATAAAATACTTATTCACATCCTAGGAAAAGTAAAACATAGAAAGGGGTGAGCTCAAATTTCCAGTAAGGATAACAATATAGCGGACACTTTCATAAATAAGCATAAACATTTAAGGCAATGTATAACTAAAACAAAAGACTTTTAAATGTGAAACTTTATCATAATATGGAAAAAATAAAATGAAATAATTCCATTTACTTATTCACATGGATATTCTACTAGTCGAATAATCACATACAATATCAATAACAACTTTCATAATGATGGAATGCATAATGTCAGACTATCATAACCACATAGTCAAGGCCTTGAGCCAAGACTATAAAAAAGATTTTGTCAAGGCCTTGTGCCAAGACACTAGTTTGTCTCATGAGACCTACCGATGCATCGAGGAGCTATAGCGGGCTCCACCCATCACTTATTAAGTCAAATGCATTCCTCATATGAATAGGTTTAAACATAACATAAACATTCGTATTAAAACTATCATACAAAATGTCAATACTTTCTCCATAAAAAATGAATTGTATAAAAATAAAAAATCCACAGTTAAACATATCATAAAACCTTCAATACAATATGGATGTTCTGTATCATAATAAATCAACTTCAAATAAGCTTAAACTCCATCAAAGGGTGTTGACATAGATCAAATCAAAACTATTTGAGAGAAATATTTCTTTTTTTGAAATAATTTAAAAGTCACATAATTATAAAAGAAAAAATTTACATTGAAAATATTCTTATAATCTGGTAATAGAATCTTTGAAAATTTTATAATGGTAGAAAATAGTTGCACCCGCCGTATAAGTTAAAAAAATACATTCTTACCTTAATTCTGTCGAAAAGGTTAAAAATGACCTTGTTTGGAAAACGACTGTAAGATTCCTTTATAAAATTATTATAAAAAATAAAAAACTGGTATAAATGACTTTAACCCATAGTTTGTAAAATATTAAGAATGATTTGAAATACATTTTAAAGAAACATGGATGTGGATTATAAAGAGGTCCCAG
The DNA here is from genome assembly GCA_963277665.1 of Viscum album. Lineage (NCBI taxonomy): Eukaryota > Viridiplantae > Streptophyta > Magnoliopsida > Santalales > Viscaceae > Viscum > Viscum album. Next base: position 677,510,049 of record OY728139.1, on the reverse strand, counting down.
TAGATAATTACGTATAAACAACCTCGGATAATGAAGAGATTGTGAAATAAACCCTTACCTTGTAATTTTCCTTGGTTGAGGGTAGGTTAACCTCATATATAATGTTGAAATAATTGTTATTAAATTATAAAAGAATCATATACATTAATATGATATCATATATGATCTTTTAACATTTCATTGTTAATAATATCTTAGTATTATCATCGTTTCGGGTGTTAACTTACTCGTTTTCTTTTATATGTTTTGTTACATAAGCCATGTTTGTTATGGATTTTTTGTATATTATTCATATCAAGAATGATATAAATTCCTTAAACATTATTTTTTAATCATCAAATGAGAATTAGACTTGAATTGATATGATGGATAATGAATCTCATCGCGTTTCATGGAGACGGTAGTCCGTACGTACGCACGAGCGACAATATCATTCTTTTGATTTTAAAATAATACATAATTGGATGGTTTATCATATATACAGAATCATTATCATGTTATATTTATTATTTACATCAATTACACATCATTATCATACCCATCCAAATAATAATGTTTTGAATAACAATTACACCACGACGTGGAGACGGTAAGTCGTACGTATGCACGTATAGTGACATGTCATTCAAAGGATGGATATAATACTGAATATGGTTGTAAAATATTTATAATAACATCAAAGTATATATAATATACTGGAGTTATTATTTTATAATGGAAATAACAAAGAAAGAAGAAGTTGAAGAAGAAAGGAACTTGATAGAGGGTGGTGAAAACATTACCTCTTCTTCTGGTTCTTCCTTTTGATTTTATCAAAAGGGGTCCGTAGGATGGATTTATGATCAAACTAATGCCTCTAACTTGAAGTGAGAGAAGTTGAGAGAATTTTTGGGCAGGTTTTGGCTGAACCAAAAGGCTTTGAATGTGTGAAGAATTGGTTATAAGTGGTGTCCTTTTATAAGGGGGAGGAGGGGCTCTTTAGGAAAAACTTAAATTATTATTTTATAATAAATTAATATTCGTTTTCTAATGGCTCAAAAGTGGATTATTCAAATTATAAGGTAGGGATGGGTCTTAATCCTTTCAACCAATAGATTTTCGACAGGTTTGGGTCATTATATTAACCTTTTCTTTTAGTTTTAACTCTTAGTTAATTAGTTTGACACTTACCATGTCACTTTGTATTTTTATATTATATAGTTAATAAAATTACTATATAAATCCAAGTGACCCCCAAGTGGTCCATTAATAATACACCTACCATTATATAAGTCCTTTTTCCAAACCTTAGAATTTTAGGAATAGAATATAAATTAATAATATAATATTTGTTTTTAAAACTCATTTATGTCAATTTTGACACTATTCAATAATTGATTTTTGTTAAAGTATTAATTTTTTTTTAATTAGAATAAAAATAATTTAATAAATAATAACATGTAATATTAACCAATAATTTTTTTATGTCATCAAAACATTAAAATTATATTTATTTTAACTTTTATAATACCAATTATTTGATTCTTTTATTATTAAGGAAAATACGACATCATTATTGTGTCATAAATAAATTTTATTATTAAATGTCTAAAAATTATAAATAAAATACCACAATGTAGGAAATCTTTTTATCTTTATAATTAATTTTTTTAGTCGAAAATATAACATATATAACCCTATGTAAAAATTGTTTAGCTAAAAGATATATGCTTTTGTCATTTTTGTATTTACTTTAACTTAATTAATATAAAGTTTCATTAACACTTAAAAGTGGATCCATGGGGTCCCAAAATCGAACCAAAGATGCACATGGTCGGAAATGTATCAAAAAATGGGGTTAGAACTTGTTTTAGGGTAATTTATTATTATTATATTATTATTATTTTTACCCTTATTTATGGGATTTACCCTTTAACCATGGTAAATAAAATATTTACCGAAGTAATTATTCAAAATGTATAAAAATAAAAGATAACTATTTAAAAAATTTGGACCTCCTAATTATAAATATGGAATCAATTTTTCTAAATTCAAAACACAGAAGTGGAAGAGATTAATTTAAAAATAATTCCCGTTGTTAAAACAAAAAGCGTGTTTTTAAGAGTTAATATCTATCAAAAGATTGACACTTGTTTATGTCCGGTTTAAATGTGAAATTATGTCCAATGACCAAAATTGTATTAAATGGTAAATATATATTTTAAATATACTTTAAAACCACTCAAATTCATAATTTATCACTGTTAATAATTTTGATTAAAAATGTTGTTTTTAATTAAAATTTCGTAATTTTCACTATTCATAAAAATATAAAAGTTATCCGAAAATTACCAAAATTTCACCCTAGGATAATTTTGATATTATTAATCCAAAAATTAAGTCCATTTTGAGAGATAAAATTTATAAAATTTCAAAAAGTGGGTATTACTAATCATAACGGCTACTTTGATTGGTAGCGGTGTGTTAGAATCTCGAAGTTGCGTACAACACACGCTATTGTATTATTCAAAGAGATTCGTATCATAGAAGCTTGGGGGTGTTACATTCTCCCCTCCTTAAAATAATTTTCTTCATCAAAATTTCTAGAATACTACTGCATAAAAAAACTCGGGTGGTTCTTCATCATAAGTTACTCGGGTTCCTAGATTGCCTCTTCCATCTTATGGTTCCTCCGTAGAACTTTTACCAGACGATTCGTCCTGTTTCTCAGCACTTGTTATCTCGTATCAAGAATCTCGAAGGGCTCTTTTCAATAAGATAGATCGTGTTCCAGTTCTAATTCCTCATAGGTGAGTACATGCATTGGGTTAGGCATGTATTTTCTCAACAGTGATACGTGGAACACATCGTGAACTTTGGAGAGACTTGGCAGCATTTCCAAACGATAATCTACAACCCCAATACGTTCTAGAATTTTGAATGGTCCGATGTACCTGGGACTCAATTTTTTCCTTCTTACCAAAACGTATAACACCCTTCCATGGATATACCTTCAAGAAAACATGATCTCCCACCTGAAATTCTAAATCCTTCATTCGGTTGTCAGCATATCTCTGCTGCCTACTTTGAGTAGTTTTGAAGTGGTTTTGGATTACCTTCACCTTTTCCATAGTTTCCTCCACCAGTTTTGGCCCTATGAGTTTTCTTTCACTAACATCATCCCAACAGTTTGGTTTGCGACATCTCTTTCTGTATAATGCTTCATATGGTGCCATCTGAATACACGAATAGAAGCTATTGTTATAGGAAAATTCTACCAGAGGTAAATATTGATCCCACATACCTTTAAAGTCAAGTGAGAATGATCTCAACATGTCTTCTAAGGTTTGAATAGTCCGTTCTGATTTTCCATCAGTTTGAGGGTGGTAGGCAGTGCTTAAACGAAGTTCAGTATCCAAGGCCTTCTGAAGACTCTTCCAAAATCTTGAAGTAAAACGGGGATCACGATCAGAAAAAATCGATAGAGGTACTCCATGAAGTCTCACAACTTCATTAATATATAGTCTTGCTAGATGTTCAAGTGGTATATCTTCTCTTATAGCAAGAAAATGTGTTGAATTGGTAAGAAAATCAACAGTGACCCATAGTGCATCTTTCTTTCTAGGAGTCTTCGGTAGTCCCACGACAAAGTCCATCGTGATATTATCCCATTTCCACTGAAGTATGGGAATAGGTTGATTGACTCCTCTAGGTTGTTGCCTTCTAGCTTTCACTTGTCAACAAACCATACATCTTGACAAAAAATCATAAATCTCCCTCTTCATGTTGTCCCAAAAAAAATGTTCCATCAAATCTCTATACATTTTGGGGATCCCTGGGTGTATAGAGAAATTGGAACTATGAACATCATCTAACAATTCCATTTTTAGATCAGGTATATTGGGAACACAATGTCTCTTCCCAAATTTCAAAATTCCATCTTCATACACAAAGGCACTCAATCTCTCATCATTAACAGCTTTAATCTTATTTTTAAACACTTCATCATCGGTCTGGGAACTATTTAACATTTCTAGTAAAGATGGTTTGGCAACCATTTGAAAAATAATTGATGTTTCAGCTTCCATGGGGATTCCCATATCCATCTTTACTAGATACATGAAAATAGGATCTCTCTCAACTCTCATCTTGTTCGAAACTCCATGATCATTTCTGCTCAAAGCATCTTCCACCTTATTTTCCTTCCCCGGGTGGTAGTGTATCCTGCAATCATAATCCTTGAGTAGTTCAATCCATATCCTTTTCCTCCTGTTGAGTTCTTTATATGAGAAAATACACTTCCAACTCTTGTGATCAGTATAAATATCAAATTTCTCACCATAGAGATAATGTCTCCATATCTTCAAAGCAAGGATTATAGCAGCTAACTCAAGATCATGAGTAGGATAGTTCTGCTCATGAATTTTTAGCTGTTTTGATGCATAGGAAATAACCCTATCATTCTGGATAAGGACACAACCAAGTCCTTTCATTGATGCATCACTATAAATAACAAACCCATCATTCCCCGATGGCAGGGTCAATATCAGAGCATTGACTAATCTTATCTTCAGTTCTTCAAAACATTCTTCACAATCTTTTGTCCAAACAAATTTAAACCCTTTACGTGTGATCTTCGTTAATGGGTTAGCCAATCGGGAAATAGTCTGGATGAAATGTCGATAATAACATGCTAAACCAATAAAACTGCATACTGCAGTTATACTCATGTGTACTGGCCATTCTTGGATTGCTCTTGTATTAGAAGGATCAACAGAGATTCCATCGTTAGAGACAATATGGCCAAGAAAATAAATCTCCTGAAGCCAGAATTCACACTTGCTAAACTTCCCATATAATTCATGTCTTCTCAGAGTCTTCAATATAATGCGCAAGTGATTTTCATGATCTTTTTAGCTTTTGGATTATACCTAGATATCATCAATAAATAACACTACAAAGTCATCAAGATATTCCTTGAAAACTCTGTTCATTAGATCCATGAAAACAGAGGGTGCATTTGTCAGCCCAAAAGGAATTACTGTAAACTCATAATACCCGTACCTAGTTCGAAACACTGTCTTCGAAATGTCTTCCTTCTTCACACACATCTGATGGTATCCAGATCAAAGGTCAATCTTTGAAAAGTATTGAGCTCCATGCAGTTGGTCAAATAAATAATCAATGTGAGGTAGGGGATACTTTTTCTTTATTGTTATATCATTGATCTCCCGGTAGTCGATACATAACCTCATAGATCCATTTTTCTTCTTAACAAAAAAGACAGGAGATCCCCATGGAGAAGCACTAGGGCGAATAAATACCTTATTACTCAATTCCTTTAATTGTTTCTTTAGTTCCACTAATTCCACAATGGCCATTCTATAAGGGGTCTTCGATATGGTCTTTGATCCAGGAATTAAATCAATGGAAAACTCAATTTCTCGTTCTGGAGGATGTCCATGTAAATATTCTGGAAAACACATCAACATATTCTCTCACAATAGGTACATGATCCATTTGAACATTCCTTTCCTCACCCACATTCATTTCATTGTCTTCCTCCCCAATAATTGAATTCAGTTGAGCTACTGGGGGTGGATCTAGATAAGAATTAGGTGGTGACGATTCTGCTCTAAAGATAAGGTGTTCCTTATCATCATCATCAAAAATCGTAACCTCCTTTTTCTTACAATAAATCTTCACATCTTGGTCCAAAATCCAATCCATACCAAGGATTATATCAAACTCAATCATAGGTATGACAATGAGATCAGCCGATAAAAAACATTTATATTCTCTAATGGGAATGAATTCACAAAGCTTTGTTGCGATGATACATCCCTTATGAGTTTTAACTGAAAACTCCCTTGTAATATCAAATTGGAAATATCTGATTTTCTTAGCAAACTGGGAAGATATGAAACAATGTAATGATCCAGAATCAAATAATTCATCTTCTAAACTCGAGGAAACCATTAAATTACTTGCCACGACATGTTTTGGAGCTTTTACCTCAGTAGGAGTAATAGCATAAGCCTAGCCTTGATCCCTTGGCCTTTTCTGAGGTAAGTTCCCATGACGATTAATAAATTAATTTGTATAATGTCCCATCTCCCTACAATTGTAGCATTTAACATCAGTAGTTTCTTTCTTCCCCTTGCAATCACGAGCTTGGTGGCCTTTTTCACCACACTTGTAACAAACACCCATTCCTTTTAAGCAAGTACTAGGGTGTTTCTTCCCATATTTACTATAGGATGGATATTCAACTTTTCCCTTCTTCCCCTTATTTCCATTTCCAGATTGATCATAAGATCTCTTCTTCTCTTGATTTGCTTTAAAGTCATAAGACTTAGAGAATTAGTTTTCTGTCTTGATAGCACATGAGACAGTATCTTCGTATGATGAGAAGGATTGTGAGACTAATGATCGATGAAGATATGTCTTTAACCCATCAAAGAAACGATAAATATTAATTATTGGGTTACGGATATAATCTCCACCGTACCTTACTAACCTTTTAAAGTTAGCCTCATACTTTGTGACATTCTCATACTTCTTTTGTCTCAGACTCAGAAATTGCATTTCCATACCTGCTCAATGGTCCCGAGGAAAGTATTTTTCTATGAAAAGATCCTTGAACTCCCTCCATTACATATTTGATACTTCATCATCGTCCTTCATGCTTTTAATCAATGAACTCCATTGATCAACATCTCTAGTGAGGCGGTAAAATACCATGATAACTTTTTCCCTTTCACAACTCCTCAAGGCAAGGAATATTTTCTATAAGAAATTTATACATTGCTCAGCTACTAATGTATTTTTACTCCCATTGAATGTCGATGGTTTTTTCCTCATGATGCAATATAACATTGTTCCTCTACACTGCGGATCAGGGTGCTCCATAGGGGTAAGGTTATTATTTATAACCTGAGTGAGTTGTCCCAGTATGGTTATTAGTTGATCAGCCCCAGTTGCATCACCAACTCCACTATAATTATCTTGAGTAGGAGGGAAATCCCTACATGGAGTGCGTGCATTGATACAGTTTCCATTCCTTCCACTAGGCTCCATTTCTAAACAATGACATAAACTAGATCAGTTTATGAATCAAAATACATAATTCCATACTTCTAAAACACTTAATATAAATTGAAATATTTATGGATATAATCCATAATCATAAAAAATGTTTTCTTTGTGGAAGTATATACTCATAAACCCTTCATAATGGTTTTTAAAGAAAATGAGAATTATCCTAAGCATATACCCCGGGAGTGTCGTAACCAAGAGTGCAGCAAGGCCCGTTGTCGTGCACCAGTTCCAGTTCGAGTCTATATCAAAGCGGTGTTTTTGGGTTTTACCCCTAGGTACATCTGTGCCAGAGCCGCCTCTACCTTCTCGTATCCAGATAGGGATGTATTTCTTGGAAAAGTATCAAAATCTCTTCAAAACCAAAATTCTAGGATGTTCTTCTACACTAATCCTCAAAGTCCATCTTAGGTATATGTGCTCTAATCAGAGTTTATCTAAATCTAGCTTTCAAGGTTTGTACTAAAATTCCTTTAATACCAACTATAACGCCCCGACCCCTGTTACCCAGAGTTGATGCATAATTACATAACATTGGCATGATGACAAAAGATCAAGTCTCGAATGACCGATTAGTTTAGTAGACTTGGAAACACTAGATGCTTTCACAAGTCTTGCATTACATCATAAAGTGAAAACTACAACAAAATCTTTTCTCCACACTCATATCCCCTTATACTATCCCTGCAGGTCATTCATAAAATACTTCTTCACATCCTAGGAAAATTAACACATAGAAAGGGGTGAGCTCAAATGCCCAGTAAGGATAACAATATAGCGGAAACTTTTATAAATAAGAATAAACATTTAAGGCAATGTATAACTAAAACAAAAGCCTTTTAAACGTAAAACTTTAGCATAATATGGAAAAAATAAAATGAAATAATTCCATTTACTTATTCACATAGATATTCTACTAGTCGAATAATCACATGCAATATCAATAACAACTTTCATAATGATGGAATGCATAATGCAAGACTATCATAACCACATAGTCAAGGCCTTGAGCCAAGACTATAAAAAAGATTTTGTCAAGGCCTTATGCCAAGACACTAGTTTGTCTCATGAGACCTACCGATGCTTCGAGGAGCTATAGCGGGCTCCACCCATCACTTATTAAGTCCAATGCATTCCTCATATGAATAGGTTTAAACATAACATAAACATTCATATTAAAACTAGCTTACGAAATGTCAATACTTTACCCATACACAATTAATTGTATAAAAAAACACATCCACAGTCAAATATATCAATATACCTTCAATACAATATGGAAGTTTTGTATCATAAGAAATTAACTTCAAATAAGCTTAAAATCCATCAAAGGGTGTTGACATAGATAAAATAAAAACTATTTGAGAGAAATATCTCTTTTTTTTTGAAATCATTTAAAAGTAAAATAATTATAAAAGAAAACATTTAATTTGAAAATATTCTTATAAGCTTGTAAGGGAAGCTTTGAAGATTTTATAACGATATAAAATAGACGCACCCACCGTATAAGTTAAAAAAAGACATTCTTACCTTAATTCTGTTGAAAAGGTTAAAAAGGACCTTGTTTGGAAAATGACAGAAAGATTCCTTTATAAACTTCTTATAAAAAATCAACAAGGGTATAAATGAATTTAACCCATAGTCTGTAAAATAGTAATAATGATTTGAAATACAGTTTTATGAAATGTGGATGTGGATGATAATGAGGTCCCAGTATATAATTACGTAGAAACAACCTCGGATAATGAAGAGATTGTGAAATAAACCCTTACCTTTTAATTTTCCATGGTTCAGGGTAGGTTAACCTCCTGTATAATGTTGAAATATTTTTTATTAAATTATACAAGAATAATATACATTAATATGATATAATATATGATATTCTAACATTTCTTTGCTAATAATATCTTAGTATTATCATCGTTTCAGGTGTTAACTTACTCATTTTATTTTATATGTTTTGTTACATAAGCCATCTTTGTTAGGGATAGGTTGTATATTATTCATATCCATAATTATATAAAGTCCTTAAACATTATTTTTAATCATCAAATGATAATTATACTTGAATGGATATGATGGGGAATGAATCTCATCACGTTTCGTGGAGACGGTAGTCCGTACGTACGCACGAGCGACAATATCATTCTTTAGATATTAAAATAATATATAATTGGATGTTTTATAATATATACAGAATCATTATCATGTTATATTTATTATTTATATCAATTACACATCATTATCATAACCATCCCACTAATAATTTTTTGAATAACAATTACACCACAACGTGGAGACGGTAAGCCGTACGTACGCACGTATGGTGACATGTCACTCAAAGGATGGATAGAATACTGAATATGGTTGTACCATATTTGTAATAACATAATAGTATATATAAGATACTGGAGTTATTATTTTAGAATGTAAATAACAAAGAAAGAAGAAGTTGAAGAAGAAAGGAACTTGATAGAGGGTGGTGAAAACATTACCTCTTCTTCAGGTTCTTCCTTTTGATTTGATCAAAAGGGATCCTTAGTATGGATTTAAGATCAAAATAAGGCCTCTAGGTTGAATTGAGGGAAGTTGAGATAATATTTGGGCAGGGTTTGGCCGAACCCAAAGGCATTGAACGTGTTAATAATTGGTTATAAGTGGTGTCCTTTTACAAGGGGGAGGAGGGGCTCTTTAGAAAAAACTTAAAATATTGTTTTATAATAAATTCATATTCAGTTTCTAATGGATAAAAAGTAGATTATTCAAACTATAAGGTAGGTATGGGTCGAAATCCTTTCAAACAATAGATTTTAGACAGGTTTGTGTCATTATATTAACCTTATCGTTTAGTTTTAACTCTTAGTTAATTAGTTTGACACTTACCATGTCACTTTGTATTTTTATATTATATAGTTAATAAAATTACTATATACATATATGAGACCCCCAAGTGGTCCATTAATAATACACCTACCATTATATAAGTCCTTTGGAAGAACCTTATAATTTTTGGAGTAGAATATTAATTTCTAATATAATATTTGTTTTAAAAACTCATTTATGTCAATTTTGACACTATTCAATAATTGATTTTTGTTAAAGTCTTAAAAACTTTATTAATTATAATAAAATTCATTTAAGTAATACTAACATGTAATATTAACCAATAAAATTCATTTATGTCATCAAAACGTTCAAATTATATTTAATTTAACTTTTATAATACCAATTATTTGATTATTTTATTATTAATGAAAATACTGCATCATTATTGTGTCATAAATAAATTTAATTATTCAATGTATAAAAAATATAAATAAAATACCATTAAGTAGGAAATAGTTTTATATTTATAATGAATATTTATAGTCAAAAATATAACATATATAACCATATGTAAAAATTGTTTTTCTAAAAAATATATGCTTATGTCATTTATGTATTTACTTTAACTTAATTAATATAAAGTGTCATTATCACTTAAAAGTGGATCCATAGGGTCCCAAAATCAACCGAAATATGACCATGGTCAGAAATGTATCAAACAATAGGGTTAGTATACATTTTAGGGTAATTTATTATTATTATAATATTATTTTGTTTACCCTTATTTACTAGATTTACCCTTTAACCATGTAAATAAAATATTTACTGAAGTAATTATTCAAAATGTCTAACAATAAAAGTTACCTATTTACACAATTTTGACCTCCTGATTATAAATATGGAATGAATTTTTATAAATTCAAAACAAATAAGTGACAGAAATTAATTTAAAATTAATTTTCGTTGTTAAAACAAAAAGCGTGTTTTTAAGAGATAATATCTATCAAAAGATTGACACTTGTTTATGTCTGGTTTAAATGTGAAATTATGTCCAATGACCAAAATTGTATTAAATAGTAAAAATATATTCTAAATATACTTTAAAACCACTCCAATTCATAATTTATCATTCTTAATTATTTTGATTAAAAAAGTTTCTTTTAATTAATATTTAGTAATTTAAACTATTCATCAAAATATAAAAGTTATCCAAAAAGTACCAAAATTTCACCCTAGGATAATTTGACATTCCAAATCCAAAAATGAAGTCCATTTTGAGAGATAAAATTTATAAAATTTCAAGAAGTGGTTATTTCTATCCATAACGGCTACTTTGATTGGTCACAGTGTGTTATAATCTCGAAGTTGCGTACAACACACGCTACTGTATTATTCAAAGAGAATCATACCGTGGAAGCTTGGGGTGTTAAACACCCAACCCAAAAACTTGGTCAGGTACCCTAGGGAATCCCCAGAATAAGCCTCACCTTATTTTCAATTGTCTCCCCTTTCACTAAATAAGAATCTTCTCCAGGTAGCCTCATCCTTTTTCAAATATAATGGTATGATCTCAGGTAATGTGACTAATCTTATGCTCTATATTGTTTCACATGATGATTAAGAATCAACTAAGATTAGAGAAATGCAACTATTATCCCATTATAATAGTAAAAGTTCCAACATTTTGTGCCTGATATTAATGTGTAACTCCAAATCATTCCATCAAACTAAGTGGGTTCTGATTCCTATTCATAGAAGGATACATAGGATGCCTCATTAAGGTATGAACCAAATATCCTTTCCAATTCACTTATTCCATAGAACTCTATAGGTTTTTATTCCCACTTTAACAGGATATATAAGATGCCTATTTTTGGTTTAATCAAGACTCAAAAACAGCAACTTTCTCCCTGGATAGAAATAAACTCTAGGGATCCAAACTAGTTGGAATTAATCAAAATAATCATGAATTAATAAGAGAAATACAGGGAATATCTAATATATATAGAAATTTATATCAAACACATAGTCATAATATGAACATTGGAACATGGGTAGCCTTTATAACATTAGGGTTTGGGAAGGATTTAATAATATTCATTAAATATATAAGAGAGTCCCAAAGTAAGAAATAATCCCCCTCAGAAGGGTGTGGTGAGCCTGAAATCCCATCCTATCAGGAAACATGTTCTCTAAGATTTCATCAAAAAATTCCAGGACCACTTTCCTTTAGATAATAGGTCCACATTGACTCCAAATCAGTGTAGTCATGAAATCCATCAAAAAAATTATCTAAATGATAAAATACAATATTTATATGCAGAATTAAATCCTATTTTAAGTGATCCTCTTATATCCCCTTAAAACCTATTCCTTTGAAACTCAAACTCATGATTATTGACCTTTTACCATCAATTTTCAAATAAATGCAAGAATGGTGAGAGTGTAGTATCCTTTTATTTCTTTGGATGAGTCAAAATATGGAAATAAATCAAGAGGTGACTCAATTCACAAAATTGAGTAATTAAATAATCTTATTTATTTAAGATTTTTGGTCACTGAAAATGAAATAGATGATTCTTGATTAACTTCTAGTAATTCACTAGTTTGGAATGTTTTCCAATTATAAGGATGGGATGAGTGGTTTTATAGAAATGACTACCCATTCTATATAAGATTGGTTCATTATTTAAATCCGTCTTATAATTTTGAGTTCAAGGATAAGAAATATTTAATAATATTATTAGTAGATGGAAAGGGGGTTTTATCTTCAAATTCGGGGTCTATGTTCTTAAATGTTCATCACAAAGTAATATCTGATAATTAACATGGTTCATGTCCCATTAATAGTGATTTTTTTTGAATATTCCCTTAAAGATATTACAGGGAATTATACTGAAAGAAGGATATGTTCCATGAAATTAGATGGTCAGTGTTGAATTATTTTTATGTTTATACAACAAATTATGTTCCTTAATAAGAAGGATTTCAGTATTAAGATGTATAAAGATATATTTTTCCTATATGTGATGAGAAGAGGAGATAAGATAAACCTATAGAGCTATCTGGTGGTTAATATGGTGGAATTTTGTAAGATAAATTCATGGTACTATTCACTTATCTATCCTAAGATGATTTCTTCCTTGTTAGATTAAAATTTAGTTGTTTCTAAAAAATAAGAAAAAAAACCTCAATGTGTCGGTTTCAAAATTTAAAAAAAAAACAAAAGAATGAATTTTAATTTGAACCCTTGTTCAAAGAAATGGTTAGCATAAAATGAGAGACTTTATTATAAGTTTAAACATATGTAATACCCTTCTAGAGAATGTGATTTGGTTTATCCTTTACTAGCACCAGATGAAGTCATAGTTTATTCTTCGGATGAGGGAATGAATGAGGAATGTATTGATGTTAGAGAGGAAGTTTTGGATAAAGAGGAAAAAATATGTTTTTCTTCAGTTAAGTTTGGGAGTGGTCTTGATACTTTAAGGAGTCCAAATATTTTATATGTACCCTCTAATTATCCTCTTTTCGTACCTTCTAAATAAACTCTCTTGCATGGTGATGATATTTTAGATACTAAAATTTTAGTATGATTCTTTGTTTGAGGATAATGATTCAAATATAAATAATGATTTCCTTGTTCTATATGATTACTCTTCTTATGATGTTTATGGAGAAGATTAAATAAATAAACAAATCCTTTCTCCATTTTTTATAAATTATCTATAACTATAAGTTGAGATTGGGATAGTATCTCATAGAGTTTCTTAGTGATTCAAGTTTCTATAATCCCAATAGAAACATATGGAATTGTTTCAAATGACGAGGATGAAACTTCTAAGAGAGAGAAGTCCCTAGGGTTAGTTATTAATGTCCTAGCCTATTTGAATTAAAATATTGATGATTATGATGGATTCCTTCCACTATAGTAAGGTGGACATGAAATTTCTACTCCTAAGAGAAATCCAAAGGGATCTTTAGCGGAAAAGAAATATTATAAAGTGATTCTATATTTTTTCCCATATAAGGTACCTACCATAGATGTAGAAGCATAAGACACACCTATAATGCCTGACAAAGAATCCTAAACTGAGGATGTTTCACCTAAACATGATAGGTTTTCACCACCTCCTCCAACTCCTCCTCATATTAGTTATCTAGCATTAGATTATATAGATTCATTTAAGGAAGATCTTATATATGATCATGGTATTATGATTAGATCTTCTACTTTATAGGATAAGAGTCTCAAAGAAGATGTTATATCCTTGATAGTATCCATGGACGTTGATCATCTCCAATGTAAAGTGTTTCTAGGAATTAGAGATTTAGAAATTGAGAATAAAAAATTAGTTGAGTAGATTGGTCTTATTCACTATACTTTGTAAAAAATTAGATTAGTCCTAACAAGGAGAGATCTATAAATTCTTGGAAAGAAGTAATCTATATATATAGTTAGAGCCTCTACTTCCAGAGAACCTCCACCTATATTTACTAGAGTAGATGAAGGTCATATTAGAAGATTTTGTAGATATTATATAAAAGGTTGTGTTGAAATATTCTTTTAACTCTCTGTGAGATATGTTTATATAGATAAATTAATACGGTGATAATATCTATAAACTAGTTTTAGAGGGTTTTAATGAATCCAAAAGTGATAGGGACACTAAAAAAAGGTAGTAATTATTATATATCTAATATTTTTACCAAGAATGAACCTGATTATAATTTTAACAATTTTGAAAAAAATTTAATGTTAACACCTATAACTATTATATTCAAGGAACAAGTGACTCTTTTGAATGAGTTAGAACCTTTATTTAATGTGTTTATGGAAGAGAATATTTATTTCATGATAATGACAAAGCATTGTGGCCAAATCATTTCTCAGTTTGTAGAGATGATAGAGCCCTTATTATACACCTCCCAAACAATGGTCATTGCATATCCAGCCATTCCTATGACAGCTATATTTTCCACACCAATTTCATCACCTATTTAATATACATCTATTATAATTTATAATTTTGGCCATCCTCTTAGCGAGGTTATGAGTCTTTTGAGAGCAGTTTCATCCAATGTTATATTCAGACCACATGAACCTCCTTTTTCCCCTACTCCTAACCCTACTACTGATGGAAAAAAATTCCCCAATTGATTCTAACTCTACTAATGATAACAATTTCACTAAATATGACTAGTATTTGATATGGTCTTTTATTAGGTTTTGTATTTTTGTGATATAATTTATTTTTCTTTCATTTTATTGAAAAATAATTACTCTTTATTTATTAATTTTTATTTATTATTATTCATTTTTTCTCTTCTATTTACCCTTTTGATAATCCAAAAGTTAGATAAACTGATGTGCGTGGAGAAATAATGTGGAATGAGTATTAAAATATGGAGAATAAATATACCTTTTTTTGAAATCCACTAATTTTGAGTTTCATTTTTAATAATGATTTGCAATCATAAAAAATTGGGAGATTATTATACCATTCCAAGAAATTATTTGAAATAATTTTCATGAATCATGTTACTTTTATTTAGATATAATGTTTCTCTTTCCACTCACATATGTTTTATAAGATTTCTATTACTTTAATGTGCATTTTTAAGTACCCTTATGTAATATTTATAACCTTTTTTCTACCCTTTTACAAAATTTTTGTACCCTTATACAAGTTCTTAGTAACCCTTATGAAAGAATTATAATTTATTCCTTACTGTTACATAATTTTATTTTACCATTATGCATCAATATTCTTAGTCATACACATCATATATAAATATTTATTTACCCATATGCATGGATTTTATAACCCTTGAGAAACCTTTATAAGTTTTATTTTAACATTTCTTAAGAGTCTTCTTACCATTATGAAACATACATAAATTTTTATTTTACCCTTATGAAACTCTTATCCAACTCTTACTCATCATATGAAAAGGTTTGGTTTTAATCCTACACAAGGATTATTTCTAATGACTCTGTCTCCATATTTCTATAAGTATAAGATTATACCATTAGTTTAAATATACTACCATTAGTTATAGAATGCTATCAATAGTTGATATCTACAACCACTAGAAGAATTGTGCTACAAACTGAGGGTTTTTTACGTTGGTAGTAAAAGTTTTCTATCACAAATGAAACTATTCTAACACTAGATAAAGTATGCTACTGCTAGTTAACCGCTGTGATATTTTTTTTCAAAATGTGCTACTATTGATAATGTGTACTACCACTCGTATAAATTTTTTATTTTTAGAAAAATGTTCCACCATTAGTTGAAATCTAATACCCCGAGAGGATTTTATTTTTCATTTTATGATGTCTCCTATCGTTACATTAAATGTAATACCACTAGTTTAGAGTTTCTATGTCCAAATGGACCTACTATCTCCAGTATACATCATTCTAACACTAGGAGAACCTTCTACCAACAATTGAAGTATGTTATTGGATCTTTCTAGAAGAAAAATATAATTAATTATTCCAATGGGTAGTTTATGGTATTTAATGAAAGTCAGAGACACATGGATTTATGAATTATTATTCTTAAAATAGATACTTGATATATTAAATACAAAGAAATTATTTTTAGAGTTACTTTTTAGTATGATGAATTATCTCATTTTATTGTTATCCTACAATTGATCAGTGGATATTCTTAATTGTTATAAAATTATAGGAACCTCTCATGCACAAGGGTTAGTGAATTTACTTTTTCTGAATGACTATATGTTATTATGATTCTACTAAAATGATTGCAGAATATCTAGTGATGAAAATGAAACTATATTTTTCACACAAAAAAATAGAAACCTTATAAACAATATTTGAAGAAACATCAAGGATATATTTAAATGTAATCCAAAAGAATAAGAAGATCATTACTTGTCATATCTTGATTGATCAAAGAAAGAATAACCAAATTATCCCTTATGAAATCATTCTTTCTTATTCTATTTTTATATTACTTTTGAGATGTAATAACTTTACTCTATATATTTAATATAACATGATTATGAACTATACTAGATAGAACTAGATACTATCACTTATTATTTTTACACCTGTAATCCGATGAATAACTAAGGAAGACATTGTGTGTAGCCTGGGATGCCTTTTGTTCATTTTATGTCAAAAAAATAATCCAAGTTAGGGATCAAGTTTATTGCTCAATAATATTCTTGGTAGTAGTTGAATGTTAAGTAGAGGGAATATTTTTTCAACTTGAGGCTGAACCTCTAGTTTTTATTCTATTAATTATTTCTTTTCTTTTTAATGGTGTTTTAAGAACATACTTGTTTTGGTTTTCAAAAATCTTTATCAAAAATATACTCTATTAGTTATAATTAATTAGTGTTTTATATACTATATTAAATGTGATTAGATTTATTTCAAAATTTAAAGCGATTTTGGAATCTTTTAAACTTTTATGTGATCGATCCACATGAAAATATTTAGAAATCATTATATTAAATATTTATACAATTTCAGATAACTAGGATGTTTTTTAAATTAGGTAATTCTTTTTAAATTATTTTGAATAGAAATTTTATTAGAAACTAAATTCACACCCTTCTTAAGATTTCCATTGGGACTATAATGATGTAGCGACTCCAACTTTTCTCAACTAATTTCTCTCATTAATGATATGCTACTAAAAGATAACGATAACCTTATTAGACATATAATGATTGAAAAGGATACGTTCAATGTTTATGGTCAGTAAAAGAAAACATGTTTCTCTAAATGATTGTAATGTATTTAATAAAGACCATGATTAACTTAAATAATTTCCAATGTTTGGTTTCTCTAGATACAACAAAGACAAATTAATTCCTTAAAATTTTTTATGGTACTTTCCAATCATTATATGGTTTTTGTACCTATATAGAAGTGAGGGGAATATAAAAAAATTATTGTGGCATGTAGATATAATAAATCAAGATGGGAAACTTAATCACACATTATACTCTCCTTAATAGTAGAAAATTGAACATGAGTATCTTGAATTTAGAAATGAGCTGATAAACCTGTGTCTTACGCTATCTACTGATAGAGTGAATCTTTTTGGTTTAAAAAGTAGAACTCATAGTACATTGACAATTGTGTTGGTAAATTATAAATTTCCACCATGGTTATGTATGTTGAAAAAAATACACTATATTTTCTACTTATATTTGGACGAAAACAGCTAATTAATGATATTGATGTTAATTCAACTCTATTAATAAAAGGTCTAAAATTAACATGGGATTTAGTTGTTACATTATACGATTATTATAGAAATTATGATTTCAAATTGAGAGACATACTGTATGGGAGGATAACTGAAATTCTTTATTATTGAAAATTTTCATTATATAGAATTAAAGGAATATAATGGAGTCCCATATGTGAAAAAGGTACACACTTATTTTGGACATTCCCTGAAGACTTTTTTTCTAGTAAATCACAAATTTCAACCCTGTTGACATAAATACTGATCTTATGAAACATCATTTGAGGGAAGAAAAAGGTACTACACCATTTTCGTTAATAGGTGATCAATGGTATGTGAATGTAAAGGATATGGTCAATGATTTTGGTAAACCTTCTTAAAAAATCCTTATGAAAACCATTAGAAAAAATAAATATATTATTTTAGTTACCATTATTGAATTGTTTATATGTCATAAAGTTTGTTGATGTCATGCATGTAGAAAAAAATATGCGGTAGTGTTATTGGGACATTACTCAATCCACCTACCAAAAGAAATGATGGAATTATGGGTAGGTTGAGCAAGATTGACATGATTATATGGGGATAGTTGGCATATGTGATGAGTGGATGGTGTAATTTTCTTCCTTCAACTACTTACACACTTTACAGATAAATAGATTTATTAGTTTTGTAACTTCTTAAATTATGTAACGTTTCTTTATGAATATTCCTCAAATATTAAGAATTTTATGTTAATGACTGATTTAATGATAAAGGTCCTAAAATTGCATGGATGTTATGTTTTTATTTAAGATCTAACATATGTATCTTCAAATTTTCATTTCCCTAAAAATATCCATTATACATTAACCATTATTTCTTTTTCAAAGAGATTTGTATTAATGTTATAATCCCATTAAAATTGTTAAATATGGAAAAGGAAATTACTGTCATATTATGTGAATTATAGATGTTATTCCAACCATCATTATTTGATATGATGGTTTTCTTGGTTAAAGGGATCTATATATGTGTTCTTTTACATTATAGATGGATGTACACCATTAAATGATATATGTGGATTTTGAAATGGTATATCAAATTTAAAATTCTTCTAGAATGATGTATTGTAGATCGATATATTTTTGAGTATGTTTTTGAATGTTTTACCAACATTATCTTCAATGTGGAGATAATTGGTCTACTAATATCTCATCATAGCGGGAAGTAAGTGGGAAAATGAATTTCTGTAATAGGTATTACCAGAATTACTATTACAAAGTCAGAACCATCTCATCTTTATATTTTTTATAATATTTTAGAGGTTTCACCAAATATAAAAACCCATTATGTAGTTATTAGGAATTTGAATGCATTAGGGGATGAAATCTGGATATCAAATACATATCATCGATATTTTATAGGATGGTTTTGAGACCATATTTGTAAGGAGTCAACTAAAAATTCATACTCAAATTCAGAATTAATTTGATGGATATCCATATGACCAATTGTTATGTATTATCTTATAATGGTAATGTAATAAATGGTTATATGTTTTACACAAAGGAACATGATGAACGTAGTACTATAAAATTTATTACAGTAACTCTTGTTAAAGAAGCAATTCATGTATCTGGTACAATGGAAATAAATCCAATTTAATTGATTATTTCATACATTGGCTATAAAAACCCAGTCTTAACGTACATAGTAATTAAATCATTTATGCATAATACCTAAAACATTAAACAAACAAACACCCAAATACCGTATTTGTTTAGTGCATTTGGAAACATGGAAACATAAATATCGATACATGAGTGAGCTACATTATCTCCCACTAGGATCTTACAATACTGGATCGCCTCTTAGACGTATCATAAATGAAATATATCTTCATAAACTAGGGAGGAAATAATAAAATTGGTGACATAATGTGATGAGTAATGGTAAAAATGGAGATATGTAAGCATAATCATGAGAATAAAGGTATGATAACATGATAATATCATTATATGATCATGCCCTACATATAAAAGATCATAATCAAGTATCATGGCATAAATATTAGAAGTTCATAAGACATGAATCATAGGTGAAATAGTATAATAATACTTGAAATCATAACATAAGAATAATACATGGAATTATGGTATATACATAAACATGTAATATCATTCCCTATAATCCAATACACATTTCTAGAATGTATCAGATCATGTCAGGGGGACTACACCTATTGGGTTGGACACACCACTCTCCCCAGTCACAATACTTTCCTTATAAGGGATAGGGTTTCCCTATCTTCCAATAGTGGATTAGGTTTCCCAATATTTCCATAGTGGATCATGTTTCCCCATCATCCATTTTCATGGTGACTACACCTATTGGGAGAGAACCACCACCATCCACAACCACAACCCTTTCCATTTAAGGGATAGAGTTTCCCTATATTCCCATAGTTGATCAATCCCATCGACTAGATTCCCATCATTATGTCATGAGATAAAAATATTTACCTAATGAATTTGAGGGAGATATATGTATCACCCATCTCATAATAAAATGATCATACATGTGACAGAAGATAATAAAACTTTCATCATATCATGGCCCAGAAAAAGATATGGGTTTCACCAACATCATATCATAACCCATGAAATGAAACAGTCATCATAAACATGTAATCATATATTAACATGTGGAAAAAATATAGTTTTCATAATAATTTCATCAATTAATAACCCATAATGAGAAGTTTTTTTATAAGAATAAAAGTTATTTAAGAGGAATGGGTTTTATAAATATAAAACTTATGAAAGAGAAACTAGTTTCATAAACATCAATCCAAAAATTCATAAACCATTCAGAGAAATAATATGAATGAAACCATTGAATAATTTCTATATAAAGGAATGACTAAAATTGAAAAATTTCATATTAGGTCAGAAATAATTTGGAATTATATTTTAAAAACATTTCATGAGGAAATTATCCTTTCTTCTTTTAAAAAATATTTTTAAAACATAAATGTTTTTTAAAAAACATTTTCTTGAAGATAAACTTGAAAAAATTATAAAATTTGAGAACATTTTCAAAATATTTTTCTTCAAAAAAATATAAATAAATATTGAAAATGTTTTAAAAAATATTTTCCTTGAAAACATTTAAATGAAGCTTGAAAATGATTTGGAAACCATTTTTTTTGAAAATAATTTGAAAACATAAAAAGAAAAATTCAATTTTTTAAACCCATTTCATTGAAAATAAATTTGAAAAACTATAAAGATATAATTATAAAAATTTAAAGCAATTTACATTAAAATAAATTTCAAAACTTATAATGGAATCTTGAAAATATTTTGAAAACATTTTTAGAAAACATGGTTTTGAAGGAACACATATTTCCAACCAAAGAGAGAGATAAAGTCAGATCTTCTCAAAAACACTTTATTATATATCTTAAGTAACAAAGAGTATAAAATTGGTAAAATAATTTAATATGTCATAACTAACCATATGTTAAGAAAATTCATGAGTGTTCTTGAATAATGGATTATAATATTTCATCAATGGAAGCATAATCATAAATATTCTTGATAAATGATGATATTATTTCAGAAAAATATTTATACTTGGTAACTATAAATCATAATAACCATGTATGAAAATGAAATTACATGAATCATAATATATTATAAAAATAAAGAGATTCATGTGGTAAAATTTCAAATGGAATTATATACATCTCATAAAATAATATGGTGTATAACAAAACATGTGTCTCAATGAATGAAAAAAGAGACAAAACTATCTTACTGGAATGGTAAATTTTGATCAGTAAAACCCCTTGAAAAACATATTATCAATTGGATATGTAAATAAAAATAA
This sequence comes from Viscum album, assembly GCA_963277665.1. Taxonomy (NCBI): domain Eukaryota; kingdom Viridiplantae; phylum Streptophyta; class Magnoliopsida; order Santalales; family Viscaceae; genus Viscum; species Viscum album. Next base: position 677,488,030 of record OY728139.1, on the reverse strand, counting down.
ATTTAAATATAATAATAACATAATACATTAATGGTCAGTATAATCACCACACTAAAGAAACAAAGTGGTGAATATGGAATGTATCGCATGGAAATAAAATGTGAGATGAAATTCCCTTACCTTATGTCTTGACTCTCTTCATACTAGTAAAAAACTCCGATATAATAAATATAAATTTATTATAAATATTCTATAGAACCATATTATTATATCTAATACCATATATGTTTTTATTATGACTTTATATTACCCATTTATTAACAATTCCAAGTTAATGTTTCACTTCGAGAAATATCTGCTTTGTTTTTTTCATGAGTCTTAATTTGTTATATTTGTGGTCCTCATAATCACATCATGCTTTACATAATTTAAAACAATGAATACATATCTTTTATATTCAGTATATATGTATTTATAATAATCAATAGAATATAGTAATATGAAATGGAACACACCATTCATTGATATGGTACGTTGTACGTACGCATGAACATTGTTTCCATTATTTTTTTTATGTTGAAAGGAAAAAAATTAAATGATATATATATATATATATATATTATAATTATAGTAGCCTTATTATGTCATATATATCATATAATTTCACTGAAATCATCCTTAATGTATTCAATGTAGTGTGTGAACGAATCACATAGCTTTGAAAAGGAAAAAGTCCATACTTCCCCAAAAGAAATTATCATATTTAAAAAAATGTAAAGAATTAAGGTATGTGTTATGTAATGATTTTAAAGTCATAAATACATCATATATAATATAAAAATATATTTTCCATCTAAATAATTATCCATGATATGTGGTAAAGGAAAAAACAACAACATCATTTCGTGAGGCGGTAGTTCACCTTAAACAAGAATGCTTTTTTTATTACCCATTAGATGGATGTGTGTGTATGTGTAGGTAAAACCCTTATCATAAAAACATATAATTATATTGAGGATATATATTCTATTATTTGTTAATTTAATATGAATAATTTATGTAGTAGACAAAGAAGATAAAGGAAAGGAGCTTCAGTAAGGATGTTACCCTCTTCTTTAGGTAACTCCATTTGGTTTGCACAAAAGGGATTTCTTGGTTGGATTTCGGAAAAAGGGTGGTATTCAAGTAATACGTGAGGTATTTTTGAAATTTAATTGGTTATTTTTTTCCAAAATTACATGGTTTGATAGGTGTGAACAATTGTGAGAGGCGGTGGCATTTTATAAGGGATGGCGGGGACAAATTTTCATTTTTTTAAAACAAGTTAGGTGTACCTATTTTTTTACCCAAAAAAATACATAAAAAACCATAAAAAATAAAAATTTGACGTTTTATGGTCGAAATATGTCCATCCAATTTTTTTTAAAAAAATTAGGTCATTTTGGATCTTAAGTTTTCGGTTTAGTCCCTTGTTACGCTTAATTTTACCTTAATCGTTGTAATTAATTTTAATCACCTTCACTGATATTTTTGGTAAAAAGTTAATTTGATATATTAGAATAAAAATATTATACTTATCAAAATCATGTATTCCTATTTTTATAAATCCAATTAACAGAATTTGAAAAATTAATTTTAATGCAAATTCCACATATGAAAAGCTTATTTTTAAAGTAAGAATGTTCAAAAGTTCATTAAGATTTTATATCTAAAATAAATGAAAATATTATTAAAATAACCTAAATTGGATTAATAATTTTATAAAAGATCTATTTTTACTTTAAAATAACTTAAAATATAAATTAACTATATAAATAAATGAGATGAAAAATATTTTTTGAATTAATATTCACGGTTTTTTATTATTCATCCAAAAATAAAGTTTCTCATAAAAAACCCTAATATTCACCCCCAAGCTAATTTTAAAACTATGAATTAAAAAAGGAATTATATTTTATCAAATTAATTTCCTAAAATTTTCTAAAATTAAGTTTATTATTGTTCACATAAAGACACGAAAGTCATTCATTTGAGAAAATAGTGTTTTCAAACATATAAAGACTTTACCAATATTACATGTTTATTATCAATATGTTTTATTTATATAAAAAATATTAATTATTATTTAAAATTAGGTATTTTTATTCATATTAATATGGTTAATGGATAAGTTACAACTTTATAATAATAATAATAAAATGATATTTTGTAGAAACTCAGTTTTGCATGTATTGCAAGTCAAGTCGGTGTTGGATGTAGTGCAAGCTTATCTTGGTGTATCTTATAATAAAATTCTGACTTAGTGTAGTGTGAAATGTATGGAATAAAATTACATTAAATTATTTGAAATAAAAGTTTCTCAAAAACACAGGGTGGAACATTCTAATCCCTTTAAAATGAATTTATCTCTTGAAATTAGCATGGGTTATTAAAGGATTAATAATTGAAAGTTCCTTTCATAGAAACCCACATCATAACAATGAATACTAAAGATTATTTAAAAATGTAATTTTGGAAACATAAAGGTTAACCAAAGTAACAAATGACTAGGTTTCAACATAGTATAACATAGGTGGGAAGTGAAAACATGGACATGGAAGAAAAGAATGAAAAATCAAAGAGATTGATAATGATGACTAATCACAAGAAACTTGGTGACCAAGAGAAAGTTGACAACAAAAAACATAAAGTGAATAAGCATTACAGATTTCATTGATATCATCAAAAATGATGATAATAGGAATTATTTTATTTTAATACCCATTTCCTAAAGTTGAATAATATTTTCAAGAAGATATACTCGATTTAATTCACTTTCATAAGTAAAATCTCCCTCTTTGGTCATGTCTTGACCAATTACCACTTCATCTATTTCTCCAAAAGGTAGGTGAACATTTAAATTCCTAAAGCATTTATAAATCATTGGATCCATTATAAGTAATCCAATTTCTCTTCAGTTACCATCAACACAAATTGGTTAGAACATGTTATACAATATGCACAAATCCCTATGTGGTGAGATAATACTTTAATCTAAAAAACTTTATTCGAAGTTTAACATAATATTTCCGTAAATTGTTAACCTTATAACCCTTTAAAATGGTGAAAATATAAAAAAATATAATGAAGGTCACTAAATAATATTAACATTGATCCCCCATATATCATATAGTATCTCTTGATTGTCAAATAACAAACATGTGAATACCCTAGTCATATATATTCTCTTAAAACATGGTAATAACTAGATTTACCATGAATCCTTTTGGAAAATATGAATGATTCCATATTCCAAATATTTTTAGATATATTCATTAAATCCAAGAAGTTTCAAACATCATCCATGCTTAGATAAACCACTTTTTCAACAAATCCTTTATCAGTTCTATGGTCATCAATAGTATCCAATTAACTTTATCCAAATCAAGTATCCCTTTGTCCAAGATAAACATGATTTCATCATTATATTGAAAAAATTAAGGGATACCTTACCAAAATCAAAATATCACATTTCATGAAATCAAATTTCTACTTCATTAGCACCATTTAAAATATCCATTCAAATACTTAATGAAAAAATTATACTAAAAATACTAATATATTTCATGATTCATATAAAATAATCGTATAATTCCAAAAACATAAATACTTTATTCATACCACATCCTTCTCCAAAAATTAGTTAATATTTTTTATATTATTCCTTAATACCCCTTCCCTAAAATATGAAATATGAATCATGTCTCAATATTTATCAAAATTAATTTAATCATGCTCATAAACAATGCTATTATAACCACAAAAAAACTTTCATATGTTATCAGTGGTCCCTTGGTTATCATCACTAAACCCATTACTTGTGAAACATTGATGATTTTATTCATGAGAATTCCACAAGGAAAATCAATTTTCTGAATGACCATTCATTCCATAATTAAATAATTTAACCATCAATAATGTCTTAGGGTGGCCAATATTATCATACATTATGTTAACTTAACTTTTTGTTTTCCCTTTGTAGTTACTTTCATTGTAACCTTCATTTCCATAGTCAAAACATATATCTATTCCTTTAAGACATTCAATTGGGTTCTTCTTCCCACATTCTCAACTACTAGGGAACTAAATATTATTCCCTTTATGGTCTCAATTACCCAAACTCTGGGAAACTCCTTATGTATCTTCCTCAGTGATTCTGAGAGTCGGTTAAGGTATATGATGTTAATCATGTTCCATGATAACTAACAAGGAATGATCATAAAATGTTTCACTCTAGTGACCATCACATTTGATCTCTCATCTGAAAATTATCTGTCACATTAAACATTAACCTAATTCCTTCTAGTTTTCTCCATTGAATAAAACTAGAGATAATTCAATAAGAAACAATTATCATATCAAGGAACCACATAATCATGAAAAAACCGCATATAATATGTATAAATTATGTAACCTTCCATTATCTATGACACCTTAGGTTTATTCTAGGTTATTTATTGCCAAATTATTTTTAAATATTTCATGATGGTTCATGATGAGCTTGAAAATTCCCAAAGTATATCCCCTAAGAGTTTCAAACCGGGTGCACCATAAGGCACATTTTCATGTACCAAGTTATACTCATGTCAGGCCTGACACACCTTGTCAGAGTTATTTCACTTAGGTACATCTGTGCCAGAACCATGTCCCGATGGAGTATCCAAATAATGATTTATTTCTAAGAAATCACTCACTCTATCCTTTACAAAAATTCTAAGACATTTTCCTATCCTTTTACTCATCCTTAATTATATCCTTATAGGAATCCCTAAAAATATCCTTATCAATATTCATAGGGATTCCACTAAAGTTTTTTCTGTCATACTTTCCAAAGGTTAACAAAACCTTTTCTAAAATACCAACTATAACAACTTAGTCTTACCATACATAAAAATTAAATCATTTATGAAAAATACATAAAACATTACAAAAATATACACCCAAAAACTGTATTAGTCTAATGCCTTTGGAAACATGGAAACATAAACACTAGTACATGAGTGAGATACATTATCTCCAATTAGGTTCTTCTAATACTAGAACCCCTCATAGACATATCACAAATGAAATATATATTCATAACCTGGGGAGGAATTAATAAAAGGGGTGAGATCAGATGCTCAACAAGGGTAAACAAAGGAGATATGTAAGCATAATCATGAGCATAATGATATGATAACCTGATCATAACATCATAATATCATACCCTCCATATCAAAGATCGTAAAGAATAATAATTTAATAAATATTAATAATTCATATGACATGAATCATAAGGTTAAAAGAGAATAATCCATGGTAGAGTAACCTAGGAATAAGAAATAGAATTTTGGCATACACATAAACATGTAATATTATTCCCTATAAGTCAAGAAACATTTCTAGAACTTATCATGGAACTTCATGGGGACTACACCTACTATTCAAACACACTACCACCCCCAGTCCCATTTCTTTCCTTATAAGTGATCATGTTTCCCTATATTCTCATAGTAGATTAGGATTCCCCATCTTCTATATTAATTGTGAATACGACTACTAGGCGGGACACACCATCATCCCCTACCACTGTCCTTTCCTTATAAGGGACCAGGTTTACCCATCTTCCAATATTTGATCAATCCCATCGAATTGATTTCCATCATTATCACATTAGATATAAATAATTAGTCAATGAATTAAAGGGAGATATTGGTCCCACCAATATCATAATAAAATCATTCATACATGTTTCACAAGATAATAAAAGATTCATTATATCACAACCCATAAAAAGTGCTGGTTTTCATAAACATCTTATCATACACCATGAAATTAGATGGGTGTCCTAAAAATGTAATCATATTTAAACATTTGGAAAAAAATATAGTTTTCATAATCATTTCATCAAATCATAACCCAAGAAAAGAAGTTTGTTTCATAACATAAAACCCATCAAATAGGAACGATTTTCATAAACATATAACCTATGAAAGAGAGATAGGATTCATAAATATCAGTCCATCAATACATAAACCATTCAGAAAAATAATATGAATGGAACCTTTGGGTAATTCCCCTAGAAAGTCATGGATAACACTTACAGATGTCATCTTAGGTGGTAAATAATTTGTAAGGATATTTTAAAACAAATTATGAAGAAATTTCCCTTTATTCATTGAAAAAATATTTTTAATACATAAAAACATTTGAAAACCATTTTTTTAAAAATAAACATAAAATTTTTAAAAAGAAACCTTCTAGAACACTTTGAAAACAAATTATTTGAAAACTTATAAAAAGGATGAAATTTGTTTGAAAATAATTTTCCTGGAAAACTTATAAAATAATATTGAAAATGTTTTGAAAACCATTTCTTTAAAAATATTTTTGAAAACTTATAAAGAAATATTGAAAAAAAATTTAAAACCATTTCATGGAAGATAACTTTGAAAACATATAAATAAATATTAAAAAAATTAAAACCATTTTTTTGAAAATAACTTTTAAAACATTTAAACAATGTATGAAAATGTTTTGAAAACATTTTTAGAAAACATGGTTTTTAAGGAATGAAAATTTTTACAAAAGTGAGAGATAAAGTTAGATCTTATTAAAACACATTGTTAAATATATTAAGTACCAAATAGTGGGAAAGTGGTACTAGTACATGAATATATCATTAATGAACATAGTATAAGAAACTTCATTAGTGTTATAGAATGATGGATCATAATATTATATCAACGGAAACATAATCATAAACAATATTGATAAATTATGAGATTATTTCAATAAACTCTTACCACTTGGTAACTTTGAATAATAATCCCCATGTAAGAAAATGGAATTATGTTAAGCTTAAGATATCATTAAAATTATGAGATTAAAAAGATAGTATTTCATATGGAATTATATACACCTCATAAAATAATATGGTGTATAAAAAACAAGTGTCTCAAAGAAGGAAAATTGTGACAAAACTATCTCACTAATATTGTAACATTTGAAAAGTAAAACGCCATTAAAATAGAGATCATCAATTGGATATGTAAAAACATAAAGATTTAATTATAATAATCATATATTAAATTAATCATAAGTATATGAAACACACAAAATAAATTGTGTTGTTAATATGTCATGTATCTTGTGAAAATAAAAGGTGAGCTGAATTCCCGATATCTTATGTATTGAATCTCTTCATACTCGTACAAAAACCTTGTATAATAAATTAAAATTTATTATAAATATTTTATATAAAAATATTTTTATATCTAGTACCATATATGTTTTTATTATGACATTATATTACCCACTTATTAACAATTTCAAGTTAAGGTTTCGATTCAGGTAATATCCGCCTTATTTTTTCGATGAGTCTTAATTTGTTATATTTTTGGACCTCATACTTCTATCATGATTTCTAGAATGTAAAAAATGATATAAATATAATTATATTCAATATATATTCATTTATAATAATAAATAGAATATGTAAATTTGAAATTCAGTACACCATTCATGGAGAAGGTAGGTCGTACGTACGCATGAGTGTTGTTTCCATTTTTTCATATTGAAAGAAATAAAGTAAATGAAACATATTTATATATATAATATAATTAAAATAGAATTATTATTTCATATATATCATATAACATCACTGAAATCTTCCTTAATACATTCCATATAGTTTGTGAACGAATCACATCACTTTGAGGATACGGTAGTCCACACATCCCCAAACGAAATTATCATATTTAAAAAAATAGAAAGAATGAAGTTATGTGTTATATAATAATTAAATAAGCATAAATACATAATATAAATCATATATATCTTATAAAAATATTTTTTCCATAATAATTACAATCCATGATAGAAGGTAAAGGAAAAAAACGAACAACATCATTTCGTTAGGCAGTAATTCTCCACACACAAGAACATCAAGTTCATTACCTATTAGATGTAAGTGTGTGTATATTTAGGTAAAAAACTTATTTTTTAAAAAAATATTAGTATATTTAGGATAATTATTATATTATATATTCATTTAATAATAATAATTTAGGTAGTGGAGAAATAAAATAAAGGAAAGAAGATTGAGGAAGGATGTTGCATCTTCGTTCGATTACTCCTCTTAGTTTGCACCAAAGGGATTACTTCGTTGGATTTATGCAAATAGGGAGGCTTCAAGGATGAAATTACGGATTTTGGTAAGTTAATTTGTTATTTATTGGACCAAATTAATTGGTTTGAGATGTGTGAAGAAGGGGGATAGGGGGTGACCCTTTATATGGGAGGGAGGGGACACACTTAGCATTTTAAAGAACAAGTTCGGTGTACCCACATATTTCTAAAAAAAAGTCATTAAAAACCTGATAAACACAATAATTGAATGTTTATATATGAAATATGGCCATAATATGGGTTTTGGACATGTTTATAGGTCATTTGGCTCTCAAGTTTAAGATTTAGTCCCTTGTTAAGCTTAATTTTACCGTAATCATTTTTTATATTCATTTTTGTCAAAAACTTCAGTGATATTATTAGAATATAATTATTATACTAATTAAAATATTTTATATCTATTTTTATAAATTAAATTCATATAAGTGGAAAAATTAAGTTTAATTCTAATCTCGTGAATGTGGTGAGAAAGCGGATTTTTAAAGTGACAATGTTAAAAAGTTCATTAAGATTTTATATCTAAACTCAATATAAAAATGATTAAAATCACCTAAATTGTATTAATAGTTGTATAATTGATCTATTTTTAATTAAAAAACAAATTAAAATATAATTTTACAATTTAAATAATTAGATTAAAAATCATTTTTTAATTAAAATTCAGTGTTTTCCACTATTCATCCAAAAAGGCATTTTCTCATACAAATCCCTAAAAATCACAGTAATATAATTTTGAAATTATGAATTCAAAAATGTATTTTATTTTATCAAATTAAATTCCAAAAATTAAGTAAAATTGATTTTATTATTGTTCACAAAGGGTCATAACGGTAGTTTATTTGAGAAAATGGTATTTTTAAACATATAAATTTTTACCAATCATGCATGTTTTATTATAAATATTTTTTATTTATATAAAAAAATTATAAATAATATTTAAAAATTAATTATTTCTATTCATATTACACCGTTTAATGTCTAGGTTACAACTATATAATTATGAAAAAGAAATCTTGTTTCGTAAAATTCCAGTGTTGTATGTAATGCAAGATAAGTTGGTGTTGCATGTAGAGAAATATTATTTGGGTGTAGCTTATAATGAAAATTTTAGATACTGTAGAATGAAACACATGACATCAAAGAAAATTAATTTATTTGAAAACAATGTTCACAAAAAACTTGGGGTGCTATATTGGCGTCATCAAACAAATATGGGAGTTGGGTTATACAATGATATAAGTGCTGATTTTTTCATGAAAGTGGGTTGATAATATGATTATAGTTGAAATCAATGAATTAGGATTCATGAATTTTAATTTTATTATGGAATAATATAAGGATAAATATTTCATAATGGAATTATATGCAGTATATTTATTTTATGTCTCAGATCCTACAAGTTGAAAGTGATCAAGTTTTCTATTATCAACCAAAACCATTGAATGATCATATGTGAGTTCAACTGATTATGACCCTTTTATTAAAATATTATAATAATTTTGGGATGGTCCCAATATAGACATATAATTTTATATCATATGAGACCATAAATATTGGATATGGATATTCTATAAATGGGTTAAATCCCTTTAACTTTTAAAGAAAAAAGAGTGTTAAATAATTAGGTCAGAGTTTTTTTAATATAAAATACACTACCTCATAGTATTATGTGTTCACTGCTACATTTAAGTAATCTAAATTTAATATTATACCACTTTTATAGATAATGGATTATTTGTATGATTAGTTTACCAATCTTGAATAATAACATGTTTCTCAACATGATCATGCTCCCAATCCAGAGGAATAATATGTTTCTCCACATGTTGATGCTACCAGTCCTGAGTAACAACATATTGATGATATTGAAACTAAGGAAATGGTAAAAGGTCAAAAAATATGTATTAGAAAAAAGGATCATGTTATTTTGATGGCCTTAACAAAATAAATTTAATCCAAGAAATAAAGGCATCAAATTTGAGGTTGGATGAAATGAACATGACCATTCTATTAACACCAATAAGACCATTTTCATTAGTTATACTATGTTAAACACTCAAATTCATTTTAGAAGTTTTTTAAATAAGTGGTATAATGTTGTTCCTAAAATTAAGGCACTAATTTGGAAACAAATTTGGGTAGCATTTTGACATGATTTCTTAATTTTACTAAAACAATAAAATAAAGAAATGTTGATTTATAGTTCTTTATCCCTTACAGATTATATTTATACTAGATTTTTATAAAATGAAATTTATATTAATGGTAAATTTAAAGGATCACATATCCTTTGAGATAATTCTTATGAATCATAATCTATGGTATATTTAATGTAAATTAAACCCACACCCACAATTGATATATGAACACATGATAAACCAAGAAACATAAAATGTTTTTATATTTTATTATGGGGATACATAGTTTAAGGTAAATTTTTATTGGTAATAAATTAAAAATAAATAAATTTTTAATAACTTTTATTAATAATTGTTAATATATAAAACAACTAATGGGTTCTTAACATAAGTAGTGTGCATAAAAACCTAAACACCCCTACTGTAAAGTAATGATGGGGTGTACTTTACTTGAAAAGAATGGAATTTATTTTAAATCTACAATAATAATTTTATATTGCATGAAACAAAAAATTAATTTTTTCAATTTTTTATATATATTGATAAAAGAAAATCCAAATTCACTCTCATATTATATCATGTCCTATCTAAGGAGACTCATATAAAATATATGGTATACTAATAGATAAAAACACACAGAGTTTTGAAATCATGAGTAAGTATGAAATAATTTTTTTCTATGTTAAATTAGAATTAAAATACAATGAATAATTATTTTCCTTTATTTTTTAACCGTTTTATACATAAGAATCATTATCTAATGTACCCTATAAATAACTACATTTATAAAGATTGAAGGAGCCAGAGCAATCTAGACACATTAGGGGTGAAAGTTTTGGAGTGTCACCTCAAACAGATTTTGAGAAAAGATATTAAAGGGGGGGGGGGTGAAAAGAATAAAATGGATTAAATTAATGAAATAATAAATTTTCAAGAAGAAAAAAAATTAATTTTCATCCTAGTTTGATAGATAATGTCACGGGAAAGAATAAAAGAGAAGAAATAACACAACAACAACCATGATATGAAGATATACCCCCACAGATTTTAGGTGAGACATTCCCCTCAAAGGTCTAGATTACCGTATGTAATCAATTTTTTCTAAGTATTTATATCAAATTTAAATGAGGACGATATGGATACCATTCCTTCACTGATATTATATATGGTGAAATTTATTTTAATTTGTATCTATCAGCACTCATCAATCACCTTATTATAAGGGGTACAATATACAATATCCAAGATGATATTATACATAGTAAAAAACATGAACAAGGTCATGTAAGAGTGGGGATTCACATAGATCACAATCTAAGTTTCAAGATACATGTTCCCCTTTATGATTTGGATGTTCACACAATTAAAATTTCTATTGGAACTTTTATAGAAAGGTCATTTGGTATTGTAAATATACTTGTTGACAATGAGGTATAACCTTTATAATTGTATCTTTTAGAAAAAATCATTTAAAATTAATAAAAAAGACCTGGAATAGGGAATGATATTATATATGGATCAAATAAAGGTTTAATGGAAGGTCAATTCAAAATAATCTTAAGGAGTAACCTATTAATTGAATAGGAATTTGGAGAGTACCTTTGCCCCAAAAGTTCAACTATCACATTTACTAATATTACAAGTTCATGCGGATAAAGCATTCAAATATGATAATACTATCACCATTTATTTTGGATAAAAATGTACAGATATACCATTATAGTCTTTCTTGGTCTTGATAATGTAGATTAAATACTAAATAATGGATGGCTAAGAGTCTCGAGTTTAAATTTATACATGAGGTGCATTTTCATAATATTTTTGTCCAATGACTGACAAACAATGTTAATTATAATTAAATACTATTCATATTTTTTTATGTTGTATATATCAGTAATAATTGAATGAAAAACCTTGGGAAAAAATTAGACTCATTGGTTGTCACATCACTTCCACACAAGAAAGGTCCTGACCTGAAAATAAACATTTTTATTGATTATCAATAGACCTAAATTCCAGACAAAAGAAGAGTCATGGGGGCCAAAAGTAATGGAGTCCGAGATCATCATTAAACATGAAATGGACCCCCTCGAGGGGAAAGGAACCCAAGCTCAAGAAGTAGGAATTTCCTTGATTCAGAGGAGCCTTAGTGGCCCAGAAGTCTTCCACCATGTTCCCCTCCCGCCACGTGTGAGAAATGCATGTCCTTGCGCCCAAAAGAAGGTTGAATTTTATGATGCAATAAGTGATATTACATGGGCCCTGAACCTTCCTTAAATGAACATTATAAATGGTAAGGGAGTCAGTCTCCACCTATTCCAGGACGATGCACCTTTTCTCACACAGTTCAATCCTGGTGACCATGGCCATTGTTTCAGCCTGAAGAACATCACCCTCGCCAAAGCAGGCTGAGAATGCAGCAATGATGGAACCCCTCTTGTCCTGAACAACCCCTCCTCCTCGCATCATTCTTTTAAGAAGAGAGACATCCGTATTGAGTTTCAAACCTTCACTTGGAGGAATCCAGCGCACCCAATGCCCCTGCCCCTGCGTGCTAACCTGGTTGGAAACGACCTGAGCCACCCTAAACCTCTGGATTGAAGGTGTATACATGAAACCATTACATAGGATAACCAAGTCTATAAGAGTGTTCCTCATCTTGGAAACAATGATGGTGAGTGTCCCTGAAAAGTTGCTGTGACGGGCGTCATTCCTTGCCTTCCATATTTTCCAACACCCTACCAGAATAATCAACACTCGTCCAAGACTCTCCGAACCTCACGCACCTGAACCCATGATCCAAGAGGAGAAAGTGTTATCAAACACAACATTGTCATGATGTTAGCTAGGAGTTATCCCATAAATATGCCAGACATTCCGCGCCCAGTCACTACCCAGAAAACGATGACAGACCGATTCAATTTGAGGATGGTTGTAGCACCAATACCGTGAGGCCATGCTAATGTTAAGGCATTTAATCCTGTCATCAATGGGAAAGGCATTGTGATGCACCCGCCAAAGCAAAAAAAAATCATCTTTGACGACACCTACTTACACCACAACATCTCCCCCAACTGATCACTCCTGTTTGGAACTGCTCTCAGCTGCCATAAGTCCTTAATAGAAAACGAGCCTGAAGGTGAGGTATTGAAGATCTGGTCGTCCAGCTCCTCGCTGAGCATGATGTTATTATAAGATTCACACTGGCTTTCATTCAGAACCTCCTGAAAAAAGGGGGTATTTAACTGCCTCACGAAAAGAAATTAAATGAATATGGTAGCATGGGAACCACAGCCAGCTGACACCCCAATCATGGAGCCAGATGTTCAGATCACCTCTACCCATGATTCACTTCGAGTGGCAACGCAACAGATCGACGTGTGGGTGAACCAAGTTCCAAAGCACAGAAGGGTGAGGCCACTGCAAATTCAAGTCTTGATCGTAACGAGTATGCATGGACCTGCCTCATACAGAACGGCCAACCAAATAATCCCACACAAAAATGGCATGAATCCCTTGAATTGTGTTGTGAACACTCCTCAAGTTGATGCCACCTTTTTGGATATATCTCGACATGCTGTCCCTGAAATCCCCATGGAAACAACCCTCCATTTTCCCATCCCAAACAATAGAAACCCTGATTATTTCTAGATTAAAAATAACGTCTTTAGGGACCTTCATGGTGGAGATCACATGCATGGGGATGGAAAAAAGAACATGATTCACAAGAACAATACGGCCGCCAAAGGAAAGAAGTCTATTCTTCCAGTTGTAGATATGGCCCATGATCTTGTTGGAAATATTATCAAAATGATGGACTGTAAGAGAGTAAGGACTGACTAGAGCTCCAGGATACTCTATGAGAAATTTCCCCCTCTTCATGTTCAGACCGACATCAAGATTTAATTCCCTCCTCCCAGAGATCTTCTTGGTAGTATAATACATGTTTTTCTCATTTTTCACCTTCTTTCCACTCCACTGATAGTGCTCCTCAATGATGCTATATAAGACATGCACTGATCTCCTACTACAATTGTAGAACAAGATGGAGTCATCGACAAACATCAGGTTCAAAATATTCGAGGAATTATAGCGGTTCATGTAGGGGGTGACCATTCCAACATGGATACCCCAGTTGATAGAGTAACTAAAAGCATTTTGGAAGATGATAAAGATGGTGGGGGAGAGGGGTCACCTTGTCTGAGGCTACGACAAGCCATGAAAAAGCCAAACTGTTTCCCCATGAATGAGGATGAGATCCAACCCAAACTGAAGCAGCGGAATATGATATCTCTAGTTCAGTGAGAGAAATCCATGCTGGCCAAAACCCTGAGAACAAAGATCCATTCCATCCGGTCGAAGTCCTTTCTCATGTCCAACTTCACAGTCAGGTTACTACCAAAATAGTATACTAACAAGCTATAATGTATGAAAATAGACTTATAGAAGAAATAATATTCTTAATACCTAGGATACAAGGATAAAACTATACAATCTAACTATTTAAAATATATATTTATTTATTTCATTACATGTTCCTTTTTATTTTTTTATAGAGAATTATTTACTCATTGCAATCAATTTGGATACTCCAAAAGTTTATTTTTTTAATTCATTTTAATAATTACATAAAAATAAACCATATATGTTGATTTTTGTCAATTTATAATACAATAAATTCATTATTTTACAAATAAACTTCTATATACATTTTATATTATGTTTTAGTTAAAAATTTGTTATTATAGGGCGGTGTTAAAATATCATAAAAATATTAGTATGACGAGGGTCCATGGGTGAATTAAGCCAATTGGATTATAAAATTGGATAAGTATTTGGGTATATATAATACATTTTCACTATCAAAAAATTCATATAAACCAAGTACCTATTTTTTAAATGTTTCTGAAATGTCCAAAAAAAACTAATGATAATGATTGTGGTTATTACATTTCAAAATTTATAAAATATATCTTATTCCATAAAAAAACTATAATGTCAAATGTGGTTTTTTTCAAAGATAATGAAATTTTCATTTAAAATATTTATTAGTCATTTCATTATTTATATTTTTCCAATACTACCAATACTTCTGATAGTCCACAAATTCATTAGAGTATTTTTTTTGAAATGGGTGGGAAAAATACATTATTGTCAAAATTCATAAATATGTCATGTAGTGGTGACTTCCTTCAACTAATTTAGTTAATTTTCCCATCATTATATATAATTATTTTTAACTTAATATTCTTATCATTTTTATCTACTATTAATTTAGTCAATTTTCACACATGTTGTGGATTGAATGACTAAAGGTTAATGTTTTTATTTAAAATTGAAATTTGAGTACAAAACACAATCCACATAATAAAAAGTACGAAAACACACATGTATTGTTTTTATACATTGGTAGAAAAATACATTAGTCATTTTTGATGTGTGGGAATCAGTTTTACATTAATTGAACACATAGTGTAACTGGTATGAGTCAAAGTGTGTGTTTTCAGTTTAAAAATGGAATTTTAATAAAAAAATGTTTTACTCACTAAAAATCTTGAAAAAATACTTTAATTGTCTTGATACGTTATCAAAACAATCCATAATTCATTTTTATTGTATATGAATCAAGATCAAATCAACCTGACACACAGTGTAGATGATATGATTCAAAGTGTGTTTTCTATATAAAATCGACATTTTAGTTCAAAAGACATGTGACATACTCAAAACTGAGAAAAATAATTTAGAATATTTTGATACTTTATTATAATGATTCATAAGTCATTATTGATATGTATGAATTAACCTCACCTCAAACTGATACACAGTGTGACCAGTGTGACTCAAAATATGTGTTTTTTTTAAAACAATCATTTTAGATAAAAATGTGAACCACTTAATAAAAACTAAGAAAACAAACTTTTACGGTCTTAATACTTTAGGGAAATGATCCATAATAAATTTTTGATAGGTAGGAATTATCCACACATCAATATGATACACAGTCTTGCTGGTATGAATCAAAGTGCATATTTTTAGTTTTAAATGAACTTTTAGTTAATAATATGTGTGACTCACTAAAAACTGAGAACCCATGCTCAAATTGTTTTCTCAATTAATAACATCATTCCATAAGTAATTTTTGACACATAGGTATCAATCTCACATCAATCCAACACACAGTTTAACAAATATGACTCAAAGTTCATGTTTTCTATTTCAAAAATTAAATTTTAGTTAAAAACATGTGACGCTCAATAAAAACCCATAAAATGCACTATAATTATATTAATAATTTTTTAGAAGGATACATAAATTATTCATGACATTTATGAATCAACCACACATTAATTTGACACATAGTTTGGCTGGTAATACTAAAACTGTGTGTTTTTATTTTAAATTGACTTTTTAGTTTAAAATATGTGTGACATAATAAAAATTAGAAAGAAATCCTGATTATTATGATACTTTAGGATAATTATCAATAATTCATTTTTCATATGTGATAATCATCTTCACCTCAATCAGATACATGGTGTTATTAGTATGACTAGAAATGTGTGTTTTCATTTTAAAATTTAAATTTAGTTAAGAACATGTGTCAGTCCCTAAAAACTGATAAGATTCACTTTTATAGTCTTGATACATTAGTAAAATGATCCATAGGTAATTATTAATTTTTAGGAATCAATCACACATTAATACACCACATGGTGTGACCCGTATGACTTGATGTTTTTTCCATTTTAAAATTATATTTTAGTTAAGAACATGTGCCACTCACTAAAAACCATGCTTACACACTAGAATTTTTATGATAATTTTTTAAAACATTCTATAAATATTTTTTTGATGTGTAAGAATCATTTACACATTAATATGACACATGGTGTTATCATTATGAATCAAAGTGTGTATTTTGAGTTAAAAAATGAAATTTTAGTTAAAATCATATATCTATCATTAAAAACTGAGAAAACACACTCAGATATTTGTGATAATTTATGAAAAATATCCATACATAGTTTTTAATATGTAAGAATCAACTAGTGTGGAATGTATGACTCAAAGTGTATGTTCTTATTTAAAATTAAAATTTTAGTTCAAAATCTATTTGAAATACTGAAAAGCTAATCAATCACATTAAAATTGATTTAATAATTTAGAAAATGATCCATAACTCATTTGGGAAAAATTTAAATTATCTGTACCATAATCCCATACATGATATGGCCGGTATGACTCAAAAGTTTATTCATTATTTAAAATTTTCAGTTTAGTTAAAATGTTGAGTTAATCAATGAAAATTGAAAAAATACCCTGTAACATCCCTGTTCCGGACACCACTCAGGGGAACCCCGTACCTGGTTGGTCACATGGCCTCAAGCATATTTCCCCGAATGCCAGAGGCTACCGACTAGCAGCGCGGGCCTTGGGTGTGATAGTGTGCAAACTATACCCTCATAGGAAAAGTACACAACAGAAGTAAACAACACGTACAATAGCGAAAGAAGTAAATATCCAACATGAGTAAACTATGGAAGACTGGAATAATAAAACAACTAGAGCACATATATATATATATATAAATGAGGTATGATACATATGTCTAGGAAAACTGCCAAACAAGTCACAATGCTGGAAATACAAGAAGTTCCAAAATAAGTACAAAAGAAAGATAAACAACTCCTCAGCATCGCAAGCCATAGCTTAGTCCCATGCCCTCCAACTCCATAGAAAGTCAAGTACCTGAAGTAGAAGGGTTCTTTCCCTTATCTATAACTGCAACAATATAATCTGTTTGGGCCCAAAATCATGACCCAAAAATGGTGTGAGACTAAATCCCAATAGGCAACCACCCGAAGATCTGCTCCTAATAGTCAGTGAGCATATTGAATGTAAAAGTACAGAAAGCAGTAAACAGGAAAGCACTAAGCAGTAAACAATCAACACTTTAAAGCATTCAAATCACCATATAGAATGAAACAGGTAAACAAATCATATAACACAATAGGTAACCCTCTGGGAAGTACCCACAACCTATCCCCTTTGGTCCTACCTAGCAACACAAGCAATAAGCTAACAAAAGGTAACCCTATGTGAAGTACTCACAGCCTATCCCCTATAGTCCTACCTAACAAGTATAAGCAACCCTCTGGGCAGTAAACTCAGTCTAACCCCTATGGTTCAGCTTAAGCATGGAATCTCTGAGGAAGCACTCGCTATGAATTCCCCTTATAGTTTTTTATCGGTACTAAAAGAAATCTGGGGAAGCACTCAACATCTCATTCCCCCTATGACCCACATCAAGGAACTACAGAAACTCTGGGGAATCACTCAACGTCAATTCCCCTGTGTTCTCACATCATAAATTATACAGACACTTTGGATAAGCCTTCATAGTCCATTCTCCCTAGGGTCTATACACCAGGTTCTCATGACCCTGTGTAATTCAAGCATATGTAGTAGTGTGTAACGGCCAAGGGAAACCTCAAGAACTACTTGGATAGCATTCTAAAGTACAACAGGATAACAAAGCAAAAATCACACTATACTACAATACTAGGCATGGGAAAATAAACAACATCCTAATAGGAAAACAAGACCTAATGGTCCAAACAGACAAAAAATGCATGGGAAATATATCCAAAGCACAAAAATTCACCCTATTCACAATCAATAATCATCTACTCAGGCATACCAGGATACCAGAGAAACAATAGGGCTAAAACGGTAAACACACAATACCCTGTTCATGGGTATTGGGAAAATTTTCACATAAAACTCAAAGACTTTCAGCAGATAGCCACAAACAACCTACCTCAGGGTTAGGAGATCAATATACTTGAACCTCGAAGCTTGAATCTCCTTGGAACGTCGTAGATCTATGAAAAAATCCAACACATTCAACCCAATATAACTTGGAAATGAAGAGGAATTGGAAAACAAGGATCAACTAGAATAGAGAACTCACCGATGTGATTCCAATGCAATCAACGATGTTCGAATCGGATGTCGGATGGAGGCTCGGGGGATCAGAGAGAAGTCATGGTTGTACAAGTTCTCTCGGATGAAGACGACCTAGAAGAAGGTTGTTCTGTCCATCAGATGCAACCCCAGTGCGTTTAATGAAAAACAATACACGGTGTGTACTTTTGGATTACACGACATGTACTTGTTGTTTCCATACTCCTCATTAGGCAGCCTCCAAGTCACTCCCGCACGGTTGTGTGTGTGACTACTATATGGCCAACACATGACCTACTATGGCAAGGAAGTAAACGATGTGTACTCGAAAAGTACATGACGTGTACATAGAAAATATCTAGAAATTCCTCTTTTCTCCAAAAACGACCAGAAAAGGAAAAAATACCTAAAAAGAAGGTCCGGGTTCTTACAAAATTCCCCCCTTAATGAAATTCGTCCCTGAATTTACCTAGCGCAGCGTAGAAGAAGAATCCCCGAACAGCCCGGTCACCGTGCTCGTACATCGGCCTCCCTCACCCAAGTCTCATCCTGCACCCGCCTGTGCTGCCATACCACTCATACCAAAGGAACATACCAGCCACGGAGAAAATTTGTACTGCGATCCACAATCTAGATAGGATTCTCCACAAATGACGCATCCACTTCAAGCTCAACCTCCTCGGGTTGAGAGTCATGAGATGGGTCTGAAAAGTAACATCGAAGCTAAGAAATGTGGAAGACATCATGCATAACTCAGTATCTATGAGGTAACTACAACTGATATGTAACCAGACCAACTCTCTCTAACACCTCAAACGGCCCAACGTGCCTCGGTGAAAGATTACCTTGTCTCCTAATCCTTTTGTGTCCCAACCTCAGTATAACATGAAGGAAAACCTGATCCCTGACCTCAAACACTAGAGGCCATCTCCGCTGTTCAGCATAAGACTTCTTTCGAGACTGTGCAGTAGGCATCCTCTTCCGAATCAACTCTATCAACTATGTGGTCTCCTAAATAGGATGAGGTCCCAACAAAGCTGCCTCTCCTGCCTCCATCCAACATAAGTGTGATCAACATGGCTTACCATGAAAAGCCTCATATGGTGCCATCTGAATAGTTGATTAAAAACTATTATTTTAGGTAAACTCCACAATAGGTCTATGCATCTCCAAAGAACCTCCAAAATCCAGAATGCATGCTTGGAGCATGTCCCCAAGCACCTAAATCGTACGCTTAGACTGGCCATATGTCTAGGGATGGTAAGTTGTACTCAAAAGTACCAGTGTACCCAAAGCCCTTTGAAGCCCCTGCGAGACCCGTGAAGTAAAACATGCATCCCTGTCTAAAACAATGGAGTGTGGAACTCCATGTAGACATACAATCTCACGGATGTACAACCGTCCTAGATCATCAACACTAAAGGTATCCTTGATCGACAAGAAGTGAGAAACCTTCATGAGTTTGTCAATGACAACCCAAATTGTGTCATTCCCTCGAGGAGACCTCTTCAAACCGGTCACAAAGTCCATTGCGACATCATTCCACTTCCACTCGGGAATGGGTAACTACTGTAAAAGCCCTTATGGACGTGGATGCTCCGCCTTCACCTTCTGACAAGTGGAACACCTCATGAAAAAACCAGCAACGTCCCTCTTCATACCTGGTCACCAATACTGACTGTGTACGTCATGATACATCTTTGTGACGCCAGGATGAACTGGCCAAACTGAGCAATGAAAATCCCACATCAGCTCCTCGCGTATGTCTTCTGGCACCAATAAGTTCCCCTAGAAATGCAATATCTCATCCTCACCAACGGTCCATCCAGTAATATGGTCCTCTCCTGACACGCTTTCCTGTAGGACTAGGACTTCAGAATCTGATAGCTACCTCATTCAAACTTGATCAAGAAGAGTAGAGTTAAAAACTATAGAAGAAAGAAAAGTCTACCCATGTCTGTCGTGCACCTCCAAATACATCTTAGAGAATAGATCCATAAACTGCCACTCACTATTGGCCTCCCTAATTTCCTGTATCTGAGTCCTTCTGCTCAACACATCAGCCACTGCGTTGCCTTTCCCTATGCGTATAGGCAAGCTCAAAGTTAAAGGACTGTAGGTACTCAACCCACCTGCGTTGTCTCAAATTTAGCTCATAGTAAGTGAAGATGTACTAGAGACTCTTGTGGTCAGTGAAAACCACAAAGTTCTCTCCTAGAAGTTAATGTCTCGAACAACGTAAGGCATGAACAACAACTACCAACTCCAGATCATGCGTCAGGTAATTCCTCTCATGTTGCCTCAACTACTGAGACCCGTACACAACGAATCCATCTCCCTACATAAGCATAGATCCTATCCCGATACCTAACGCATCACAGTAAATAGTATAACTCTTTCCTGGCTCTGGAAAGTCATGTATTTGTGCTGAATTCAACCTCCCTTTCATCTCTTGAAAGGCTGACTCACAAGAATCTGACCACAAGAACTTCACCCCCTTTTTGTTCAGACCTGTCAGTGGTGCAGCTAAGCATGAAAAGTACTGTATGAAACATTTATAGTATCCATCCAGACCTAGAAAACTCTACACCTCAAAGAAGTTCTTCAGCTTCTCCCATGAAACTATAGCTATCACTTTCTCTGGGACTACTGATACTCCTGCCTCTGATATTACATGACCCAAGAAGTGAATCTGATCCATCAAAAAATGGCACTTTGAGAGCATAGCATATAACTGATGCTCCCTCAGTGTACTCAAAATGATCTCAATATGGTTATCATGGTCATTTTGACTATGAGAGTACACCAAGATATCGTCCACGAAGACCACCACGAAGGAATACAAGTATGGATGGAACACTCGGTTCATCAGTGACATGAAAACTGTAGGCGCGTTCATGAGAACGGACAACATAACCAAGTACTCGTATAGACCATACCTACTCCTGAAGGTTGTAAGAGGTATATTTGATGGTCTAATGCGCAAATGATGATAACCATACCTCAAGTTAATCTTTAATAACACCTAGGCTCCTTGAAACTGATCAAAGAGATAATCAATCCTCAGCAAGGGGTATCAATTCTTGACCATCAACTGGTTCAACTTCCGATAGTCCACATAAATCTTGAGGTTATCGTCTTCCTTCTTCGCAAATAGAACATGAGAACCCCAAGGAGATGTACTGGGTCAGATGAAACCATATGCCTACAACTCCTCCAACTGCTTCTTGAGCTCCTGCAACTCAGGTGTAGCCATCATATAAAGATGAATGGACACAGGGGTTGCTCCTAGCACAAGCTCAATTGATAAGTCTACCTCACGCTCCGGAGGAAAACCAAAAAATTCCTATGGATAGACATCTCTAAAACAATCCACCACTGGAGAAAAGTCTAACTGTGAAGTCCCTTGGTCATCCAGATAAAGACTAGAAATCTAGTCAGTAACTCCTCCCAACCCATGATGCTCTGGACCTGCTCTGCTTGCCTAGACATCCCACTCGCCCCTATGAAGAAAGGATCCACCCTCTGGTGATACGAAACTCACCCTGCAGCGATAACAGTCGATGACTTCCTATAATGGAACTAACTAGTCCATTACGAGAATAACATCATTTCCTGTCATCTCTAATATATAGAGGTCCCATAATAAGTGACATCCATCAACTTATAGAGGGAACTCTCTGCACTAATGTACACTAGCCGCTCTAGTCCCCAATGGAGTGTCTAGCATCAAGATATCAGTAGAAGAAAAGATGTAGAGCCCAAGGCTCTCTACAGTAGCAACAGATATAAAGCAATGGGAAACCCCTGTATCAAAAAGAGAAGAAGCTAAAATTGAGGCTACTAAGATCGTACCTCGAATGTTAGAAGATCTGGGATCCTGCTCCTGCTGGGTCTGCTCCACCACAAAAGTCTGGCCTGTACCACGACCCTGTGAACCTACCTGACCACTTTGAGCTGATCCGCCCTGATGTCACTGAAATCTGGACAACTGGATACCACAACCACAACCTCCACCTCGTCCTGAACGGCCAGAAGAACTCCAATTCCCAAATTGGAAAAAAACTGGTGGTGCTTCTCCTGAACAAAGAGTCATAGAAGAACCCTTGTCACCAGATGCTAGAGAGAAGATCTGACAGAAGTGTTGAAGGTGGCCCATCTTGTCGCAAGGTCGGCAATCCACTGGGTCTTTTGGGAAATTTGGCCTCATATGCCCACTCTTTCTGTACTGGTAACACACTACCTGGTGACCAGAATGAGTATCTCGCCTCCTCGGAACACCACACAAAGACTCCCTACGACACTTCCTGCTTTCAGTAGGAGGAACACTAACCCCATATGTCGATCCTCCCTGGCTCACAACTCCATAATCCATCATATTTCACTCTGTGATCAGTGCCTGATTGACTATAGAAGTGATATAATTCAGCTGGAAGATGTTCACTTGCAATATGATGTCGTGCCTCGGACCATCTTCGAACTTCCTTGACATGAACCACTGATCACCTCCTGGAATAGGCGTGAAGCACTGTATCTCGGTAAAGTGAGAGGAATACTCCATAACAGAAGGATTACCATACCCCAGACTCATAAACTCCTGGGCTCGATCATCCCTCAGGGTCTTTAGATCGAAGTACTCAACGAAGATGCGCTGAAAATAAACTCACGCCATAACCTACTGGTGTTCCGACTGTGAGATCACGTCCCACTACCTCTTGCAAGAGTCTCAGATCATGTAGGTGGCAAGCTTGAACCTCCTCTCTATAGGCGTCTCCAGATTCTCAAAGATTGTCAGCATGGCTTCTAGCCATGACACTGCAGCCTAAGGTCCTCCCTTCCCTGAGAAAATGGGAGGATGATGCTGCTGGAAGACCTACGTCAAATCATCCATCGACGGGGAAGGAGGTGGTGCTCCCAAATAGGTCTGCATAATCCTCAAAAACCCCTCCGTAAACTGTGCATTAGATCTGGTAATAGGTATAACTTTTGGTGCCATGACTGGAACAACTGGAGGATCTATAGGTGGTCCCTTATCAGCGATGTCTGATGTCTGATCACCGCCTGGAAACTGGTAGAAAACCAGAGGACATCTCGGTGGCATAATTCTGCATGGTCAAGCACACACCTTAGATTAGAATTAACAGGGACTGAAACAAGGGATTCTAAGAAGATAACAAGATAGAGAAACATTCAATTTTATAAAACATGACTACACAGCATGTATATTTCCTACACGGCGTGTTCCCTGAATTCATTCACATGGATGTGTACTCCTGCGTAAACTGGTCGCGTAACACCCCAGACACACGGTGTATTGTCTTAACACATGGAGTGTACTTGAATCCTCTTTCCATTCTAAAGTTCTTCTACATGGCTAAGAAACACGGCTCTCCTAAGGCAATATTACACGACATGTAAAATTCTTATACAGCGTGTACTAGACAAGATTCACCTGGCCCGTGTTATTAGTGACACATCCTAACACACAGGTCACACTACACGGCATGTTCTAGAAGTACACGGCGTGTATGAGATGGGATAACACTAGCCCGTGTTGTTCGTGACACGACCAGGTACCTAGGTCAAACAACACAGTGTTTTCAAGGAAGACACAGCATGTAAAAGAATGGGTGACACCAACCCGTGTTGTTCGTGACACGTTCGGGTACCTAGTTCAGACTACATGGCGTGTTTAGATGAAACATTGTTTCTATTAGACACAACTTGGCCAACCCATATTGTTAGTGACACTGGTGGGCACGAGGTCGACTCTACACGGTGTGTATGGATGATACACATCACGTTCACTCCAGACATTCCCCATTCTGTGCCACTTCCCACACGTCCCATGACACACTAAGAGACTACATGGTGTGTATATAAAGTACACAATGTGTATTTAAGAAAAACTGTTTCTTCCCGAATAGAAGAACACACAGAGTGTACTTAACATCACACGTTGTGTATTCTGGGTTTTTATGGACAGTAAGCCTCAGAAACTACTCTAAAACCCGGAAGACACTGAAACAAGTATTGACAGTTCCAAATTTTGATATGTGATGGCCCATACTCCCCACAAATCAATGTTTCGAATCTTATACACATTATAACATTGAAAACAAGGTGATGATCCACCAAATTCCAGTCCATGAGGGCCCATAACACCTCTAGAACCAAAGTTTGGCATTCATTTAAGCAAATCACTACACAAAAACACCCTATCAAATAGTAGGTATTTTTATCAAGGCAGATATCACAACAACATGAATATTTTACACATCATCTATCACAACAACATGCAATCTCTAATTAATCCTAGATGGCATGGAAAAAATGCATGACATGTGATTTCTAGCAAGTGACTATATGATGCATGATATGGAATTCCCTCATCTCATTAAATTACAACATAAATGATACCTCAATAATATAAACAACAACATCACAAACCATCTGAATCACTCGAGGTTAAATCATACCAACTTTAATAATTGCAAAACCAGAAAAATTGCAATTAATGAGGTAGATTGATTTTTCCCTATACACAGGTTAGCTACTCCCGGGTACAGCTTATTAACAGGTTCCTATTCTTTCCTATCCCATGATAAAGTCTCCAAACAGTAAGTTAATAGAAAATAAATCCTCTGATACCACTTTTTAACATCCCGGTTCCGGAACCCACTCAGAGGCGCCACATACCCGATTGGTCACATGGAATCAAGTGAATTTCCCCGAAAACCAGAGGCTGCAGACTAGCAGCGAGGATATTGGGTATGACTGTGGGGAAACTATGCCCTCATTGGGAGAGTACACAGCAGAAGTAAACAACACGTACAATAGTGGAAGCAGTAAATATCTAACAAGAGTAAACAGTGGAAGACAAGAATAATAAAACAACTAGATCACATATATATAAATGATGCATGATACATATGTCTAGGAAAACATCCAAACAAGTCACAATGCTGGAAATACAAGTAGTACTAAAACTAGTACAAAAGAAAGATAAACATATCCTCAGCATCACAAGCCATAGCTTGGTCCCATGCTCTCCAGCTCGAAAGCAAGTCAAGTACATGAAGTAGAAGGGAACATGCCCTTATCTATACCTTCAACAATATAATATGTTTGGGCCCAAAAGTATGACCCAAACAGCATGTGAGACTAAATACCAGTAGGAAACCACCTGAAGATCTGTGCCCAACAGTCAGTGAGCATATGGTAGGTAAAAGAATAGAATGTAGTAAACAGGAAAGCACTAAGCAGTAAACAATCCACAGTTTAAAGCATTCAAATCACCACACAACAGGCAACAACTGAACAAAGAAGATGACACAAAAGGTAACCCTCTTGGAAGTACCCACAACCTGTCCCTTATGGTCCTACCTAGAAACACAAGAAAGAAGCTAACACAAGGTAACCCTCTGGGAAGTACTCACAACCTATCCCCTCTGGTCCTAACTAACAAGTATAACCAACCCTCTAGGAAGTACACTCAGTCTAACCCCTCTGGTTCAGCTTAAGCATAGACTCTTTGAGGAAGCACTCACCATAAATTCCACATATAGTCTCGTATCAGTACTAAAGGAACTCTAGGGAAGCACTCAATGTCTCATTCCCCTTGTGGCCTATACCGAGGAACAACAAACACTCTGGAGAAGCACTCAACGTCAACTCCCCTTGTGCTCTCGCATCCTAAATAATAAATACACTCTAGATAATCCATCATCATCCATTCTCTCTATGGTCTATACACAAAGCTATCATGTCCCTGTATAAGTCAAGCAAGTGTAGTAGCGCGTAACGGCCAAGTTCAACCTCAAGAACTACTTAGCTAGAATTCTACAGCACAACAGGATAATAGAGAAACAATCACACCATCCTACAATACTAGGAATGGGAAAGTAAACAGCAACCTAACAGGAAAACTAGACCCAAAGTTCAAAACAGGAAAAACATGCATGGTCAATACATCCAAATCACAAGAATTCACCCTATTCACAATCAACAATCATCTACTCAAGCATACCGGCATAGTAGAGAAACAATAGGGCTAAAATAGTAAACACGAAATACCCCGTTCATGGGTATTGGGAAAATTTGCACATAAAAATCAAAGACATTCAACAGAAAGGAATAAACCTCTTACCTTGGGGTTAGGAGATAAATATACTTGAACCTCGAAGCTTGAATCTACTTGGAACGTCGTAGATCTAAGAAAACATCCAAATTTTTTAACCCACGATAACTTGGAAAAGAAGATGAATAAGAAAACAAGGATCAAGAAGAGGAGAGAACTCACTGATGTGATTCCAACGCAATCAGAGGTGTTCGAATTGGAGGTTGGATGGAGGCTCGGGGGCTCGGAGAGATTTCACGGTCGTACAGGTTCTCTCAGACGAAGACGACCTAGACGAAGGTTGTTATGTCCGTCAGATGCGACCCCGGGGCATTTAATGAAAAAAACAAAATACACGACGTGTACTTTTGGAGTACACTGCGTGTACTTAATATTTCCGTACTCCACATTAGGAAGCCTCCAAGTCACTCTCACATGGCTGTGTGTCTGGCTACTACACGGCCAGCACACGGACTGCTGCAGCAAGGAAGTACAAGGTGTGTACTCATAAAGTACACAACGTATACTTAAAAAATTTCCATAAATTCCTCTTTTCTCCAAAAAACGACCGAAAAAGGAAAACATACATGAAAAGAAGGTCTGGCTTCATACATACTCATATTTTCTAGATAATTTAATATCATGATCCAAATTCCATTTGGATGTTTATCAATGAATCACACATGAATCCAATACATGGTGTGACCATTATGATACAAAGTGTGTGTTTTCAATTTACAATTATCTTTTTGTTAAGAATGAGTTTCAATTAGTGAAAAAAATCTTAGATTCTCTTGATACTTTTTTGGAACTATCCAGAAGTCATTTTTGATGTATTGGAATCATCTACACATCAATCTGACACACTCTGTGATTGATATGACTAAAATGTTTGTGTTTTCAATTTAAAATTTCCATTTTAGTAAAAACGTATTTCACTCACTAAAATCTAATAAAAAACACTCCTATTGTCTAGATACATTATGAAAAAAAATCATTAAGTCATTTTTGATGTGTATGAATAAACCGTACGTCAATCCAACTCACGGTGAGGCCGATGCGACCCAAAGTGCATTTTATTTAATATTGAAATTTTAGTTCAAAAGATTTATGAATTACTCAGAACTGATAAAGAACATTAATATTCCTATTATACTTAAGTATACTGATCCATAAGACATTTGTGATATGTAAGAATACGTCCAACCACAATTCGATACATGGAATGACTAGTATGACTTGAAATGTGTCTCTTCAGTTTAAAAAGTGACATTATAGATAAAAAAGTTATAACCCACTTACAACTAATAAAATACACTCGTATGGCCTTCGTACAATAGGAAAATGATCCATATATCATTTGTGACTTTTAGAAATCAGTTACACATCAATCTGATACACTGTGTGATTGGTATGACTCAAACGACGTGTTTGCAATATAAAATGACATTTAGTTAAGAACATATGTTACAAACTATAAACCAAGAAAAAATACCTCAATTATCTTGAAAATTTAGATAAACTATCTATAAGTCATTTCAGACATGTAGTAATCATCCTCACATGAATATGATACATGGTGTGACCGATATGACTCAAAGTGTGTGATCTTTGTATAAAAATTACATTTTAGTTAAAAACACGTGTTACTCCCTAAAACCCATGAAAACACACTTGGATTGTCTTAATACTTTAGGAAAATTATACATATGTCATTTTTAACAATTAATAATCAACTACATTTCAATTCAACACATAGTGTGCCCAGTATGACTCAAATTATGTGTTTTTATTTAAAATTTACATTTTAGTTAAAAATTAATGTAACATACTCAAAATAGAATAAATAATTTCTGATTTTTCTAATACATAATACAATGATCCATAAATCATTTTTTAATATCAAAATCATCTACAACTCAATATAAAACATAGTGAGACCATCATGAATCAAAATGTTTGTTTTTATTTTAAAAGTTACATTTTAGTTAAAAACATGTGTAAATCACTAAAAACTAAGAAAACAGACTCATATGGACGTGATACTTTAGGTAAATTATCCATAAATAATTTTTGATGCGTAGGAATTAGTAACATGTAATTTTGATATACAATGTGATCAATATGAATGAAAATATGTGGTTTCAATTTACAATGATATTTTAGTTACAAATGTGTGTCACTCACTGCAAACAAAGAAAAAACACTCAATTTTTCATGATATTTTATTACAATTATCGATAAATTATTTTTTATGTGTAGGAATTAGTTGTATATCAATATGATACATGGTGTGTATGATATGACTCAAAGCACAAGTTTTTATTCAAAATTGACATTTTAATTCAAAACACACATCACAAGCTCAAAACCAAGAAAATGAAATTTTATTTTCTTCATATTTAATTAAAATGATCCATAAATATTTTGTGATGTGTAGGAATCAACCACATTTTAATTAGAAATATAATGTTCCGAGTATGACTTGAAGTGTATGTATTCATTTTAAATGTGAAATATTATTAATGAATTGTATCATATTTATTTTAAATTTATTCCTTTATAGGAATACTAATATTAAAATTGTTTTTCATATAGGTATGCTATTTTTTCAGGCTAGGGTGGTTTTTTACAGCAACTGGTAGCATGATCAGTCTCTTTAGAAAGGGGGATGGGGTCAGAAAACAAAAAAAAACATTAATGTTTTGATTTTTTTGAAGTGTTCGATAAATCATTCGTACCAATATAATTGTACATGTCAATGTTTGAAATGATTGTAATAATTATATAGTATTTTATTGTTTTATTGTGATGAAAATTTAATTGAAATTAAATTCTATATTATATTCAATAATATGTTGAAATTTTAGTAGCACACTATTGTAGCTTGTATTTTGTCAATGCTGGAAATAGTACTTATTAAAGTTCCTTTTATTAGTCCTTTTAAAGTGTCAATAATGACTCCCCTTTATCATAAAGAGTGTTGATAAAGGGACCCATTTATCAGTTTTAAGACCTCTCTGATAAAGGACCATCGTTATTAGTTATTTTTTTAGTACTAATGATTAGTGATTTTATTACAGCTATTTTTAACATTTATAATAGCCATTAAATTTTAAAGTCACTCACAACATTAGTGCTTTTAGCATTGATAATGGAAATTTCTAGCACTGATAAAACCCATATTTGTAGGAGTGAAGATACTTAATTGAATTTCATTACTCTATAATGATATTTTTAGAGACTAAACTATCTTTTATCCACTTCTAGTCATTCTTTGATATTTATTAAACCTTTTATATGAATTTAAATCATCTTTATTTTACCAGATTTATGAAAAAACTAAAACAAAAACTCCATATTTTGTGCTTAATAATAATTTGTGTCATTTATTAAGTGGTTTCATGGTACATCACAAAATTTATGCGCTTTACACATTAAGGTAAAGAATGTCCCATTAGTGGGGATATATTCTTTGAAAAAGGGATAAATTGTATTTATAATATTGATAATGATTTATGTAATTCACTAAAAAATATTATATTTAAGGATTATTTTATCCATTTCCAAGTGTTATAACCCCTTTTAAACTAATTAGGTGTGGTTATGGAAAACTTCCACTTAAAAATATTAATATATAAATAATCATTACTCATATCCCCCTTCCCCCTTAACTTCCCATACATGCCCATTCCCACTATACTATCACAACTCCCCCATACTTTATTTTTTCCATAGTAGGTGATTATAACCCCAATTAAATTAATTAGTGAAAGTTATTTAAAATTGACGCTAAAATATAGAATATTTTCAAAAAAACATATCCCTACTCATGCCCTGCAACCCGCTTCACATTCCTTATGCACCCATTCCCACTAAATAATCACCACTCTCCCAAGGATTTTTTTCCATTAGAGGTGGATATAAGCCCTTTAAAATTAATTAGTGATGGTTTTGGAAAATAACTGCCAAAATATAGATTTTCTTAAAAAAACATGCTCTTGTCCCCCCACCCTTCCCATTAAACTAACACCACTCCCCCTAACCCCCACTACATGTCTCAAAAACCTACCCTAGGGGTTAACCTTTCCATTAATGGTAGTTTTAATCCCCTTAAAATTAACAGTGTCTGTTATGTAAAATCACTACTAAAATATATATAAAGTATTCATGCTCACACCTCCCACACAACCCCTACCAACTGAACTACCACAAGTCCCTCTACACATGGGACCCCATTGCCTGCATCAAACACATAAACCCCAATCACTTCTAGGATCACCCCATTTTATCATTTCAGATATGGTTAAAAACCCCCTTTAAATTAATTTAGGTAGTTATGTAAAACCAACACTAATATATATATATATATATATATATATATATAAATTCCGTGATCGTGACCCCACTGCCCCCCTTCACTTTCTATGTGCACCCATGACCACTAAATTGTTCCCACTCCCCCATGGGTTATTTTTTCTATTAATGGAAGTTCTAACCACTGTTAACTTTATTGGTTGTCGTTATTGAAAATAATGGCAAATTATAGTTTTTTTTAAAATGAAAGTAGTATATTAAAAAAATCCATGCTCACCCCACCCTATCCCATTAAATTGTTGTCTCTCCCCGCTAAACCCACCTCCACCCATTACCATTGGAATATCACCACTCCCCCATGCATGGGGTCCCAAATTCTTACCTCAAGAGCCTAAACACCACTTATATATAGGAAAACCACCATTTCTCGCATCAATGATGATTATAACCCCATTAAAATAAATTTGTGGAAGTTATCTAAAACTGTTGCTAAAAAATATATTTTTTTACAAAACAATTTTATGCTCACGGTCCCACTGCCCCTTCACATTCCCTATGCACTCCTACCCACTGAACTGTTGTCACTCCCCTAGGGGATATTTATTCCATTATCAAAGTTTATAACCCCCCTTAAAATTAATTAGTTGGGACTATGTTAAATCATAACTAACATATACATTAAAAAAACTATATTCTCATGACCGCTTTCCTAGTGAATCGTGATAACTCACCCCAATACACGCCCCCCATTTTCCACCCTAAGAACTTCCTCCAAGGGGTTATTTTTGTCATTTTAAGTGGTTATGACCCTCAAATAATTAATTAGTGATGGTTATGAAAAAAAATGAAAATATATAATTTTTTTTAAAAAAATACACTCTCATGGACCCGTACCCTTTCCCACCAAACTACTACCACCCCCCCTACACACAAGCCCCCACTACCTACATCAAGAACCTATATGCCACTCACCTACAGTCACACCCCCTTTTCTTCTATGAGTAATGAGATTAAAATCCCCCATAGAATGAGATTTGATGACACGGTATATATATAACACCCTTTAAATTACTTTTTGGAAGTTTTGGAAAACCATCAATATATATATATATATATATATTAAAAAATCATACTCACCCACCTTTTATCCCCTTCCCATTGAACTGCAGATACTCCCCCTATATGTGCCCCTCACTACCTTCCTCAAGAACCTCCTCCCTGAGGATAATGTTTCTGTTAACAACGATTATAACAACCTTAAAATTAATTAGGTATGCTTATGGAAAACTGCTGCTAAATTATAATAATTTTTAAAAAATCCATGTTAATGGTCCACCCCCCAACCCTACCCACTAAACTTATAGAACTCCCCCTATACACGACCCCTCCCACATGCCTCATGCACTTACACAAAACTCACCTATAGGCACACCTCATTTTCACTTATTAGTAAATGGATTAAAAATCCCATAGATGTGGTTATTTGAATCCATAAAGTAATTTTCTCTTAACAGATGTTATACCCCATTTAAATTAATTATAGGTGGTTATAGAAAATTACTGCTAATATATATATAAAATCCATGCTCACGACCCCCTTTCCCTTACCCACTAAACTGCCACCACTCCCCCTATATATGACCCCCACTACCTACCTCAAGAACCTCATATTCTAGGGGTTATATTTTACATTTGGAGAAGTTATAAAACATTAAAATTAATTAGAGTAAATTGTGAAAACAATCACTAACATGTATTTTTTGTTTTAAAAAATCCATTATCTTGCCCCCCCCCACGCCCATTCCCACTGAACTACTACCCCCTTATATGTGGGCCTCCAGGGCCTAGTTCAAGCACCTACACACGACTCTCCTACATAGCATGCCCCCTTTACACCTACTACTGATGAGATTAAAATCCCACGAAGGGGATTTAAAACCACAACATTGGTATAATGAGCATGACTATTACATTTATTTATTTTGATGCTCAAAAAGATATATTAAAGATGATCCTGAGTAATACCTTTATTTATAAAAACATGAATTACATATTATATATTTTATTATTATTGTTGCTATTATATATATATATATATATTATATTTTGTTATATATATATTATGTTCTATATGTAATAATATATTTTATAACAAACTGGATTTAAAAGTTAATAATAAAAATAATAATAAGTAATTTTTATTAATATAAACATATAATATGTAATATGTAATATTAATATAAAAAAATATTTATTTAAATATATTTTACAAATAAATTATTTATATATATATATATTCATGTATATATAAGTATCTATATAATAAGAAACACATATATAAATATATTAGAAAACATATAATATAATATATTTTTATATTATAATTATATAATATAAAATATTATATATAGAATGATTATCTAATATATATATATATATATATATATATAAAGATGTGAATATTTATTTGAATATTATTTTTATATAATTATTTGTATATGATTATATATATATTATGTATTTACATACTTACAATATTAATTTATAATAGGAAATATATAATTTGGTATATATATAATATTAGGAAATTATTTTTATATACTAATATATATGATGTATTTATATATTTAATATATTAATTTAACTTATTTTATTTATATGCTAAAATCATAAATACATCTATGTAATGTATTTTTATTATAATAATAATATTAAATAAATATATATATATATATATTAAATTTATGTGTATAATATATTGTATATCTATGCATTTAATGCATTTCTATAATTTATATTTATAATATATATATATATAATATTTATGCCCAAATACCTCTAATATTAACACACACACACATATGATATATTTAAATACATTTATATATCATGTTAAATAATATATTTAAATATATAAATATATATAAATATATATAATTTTTATGAAAAAGTAAAAAAATTAGCGGTGGTTCAACCCACTTATATTCTAACATATTAGTAGTAATTTAAACCCCTTATATTTTTTACTTTTTTAAATAAATCAAGTATATTTTAGCGGAAGTTAGGGAAAATGCACCACTAAAATATATCATATTTAATTAAAAAATTATAGGGGGTTTAAACTGCAGGTTATTTGTTAAATAAATATGGTCTATTTTAGTGTTGGGTTTTCCACAATTATTACTAAATATTTTTTTGAGTAATGGTTTTCAGATAACCACTACGAATATATATGTAAAATGAATGTATAAGTGGTTCTACATTACCCACATTAAATAATTTCCACTAATGTGTAGTATTTTTGTAGTGATTAAAAAAATATCTAAATGATGAGATCTTGGTTCTCGTCAGATGGATTTGGAATTAACTTCATGGGCATTATTTTATTTTCACAATATTATTTTTCACATGAATATATTTTTTGCGTTCATGATTAGAGGGTGAAATTGAATTCATGGATGTTTGGATAAGTTATATTTGTTGATAATTGGTTGTTTTCAATAAAATGAAGCACATTAAAACAATGATTGAGTGGTTTTAATAGTTTTATCTCACTAAGAATGTTATAGGAAGAAGAAGGTAGATATATGTGAAAATTTAGAAGATAGACATGTACGAATATTTTAATGTTGATATATCACCAATAATTCCGTACAAAGAAGATTGTAGATTTAGGTGAATAATTGAATGATATAAATGGGAGAATATTTGAGAAACAAATTAATGAAGTTTTCTAAGAGTCAAAACATGAGAAATAAAACATAATAAGAGCCTATGCATATTAGACTTATAAGTCATCTTAACACAATGAAGTCTAAGGAAGTCTATTAGATGAAAAGAGTATAAATACCAGACACCACATGATTTGAGTAAAATCACTAAACACAACTTACCAGAGCTTCTACTAGAAAAAAAAATACATATATTTCTTGATGTGTAAAGTATGTGAAAATTCACACAATATGTTCAAAATTAATACACAAATGTCATTCAATTCTCATTTATGAAATTTATAGAGACATAATGTTATTACACAAAGATATTTTTTGTTTTTTCATTATATTTTGAACATAAGAGACATTATTCTATTAATACTGAAAGAAAACATCAATTTAGTCTAGTAGCATACTAAAATTGTTTGAGATGAGGACGTTTTTGACAATGTAAAATGGGAAATTTTAGGGAGGTGAATCATGGAGTAAGAATTATACATGATTTGGAAAATATATAAAATGGGGTGAAAGAAAATTAATAAGATATAAATATAAATTAATGTGAAAATATATTGAAGAACATCCAACTTCCTAATTTTATTAGAATGGTTGGGGTGTTGGCTTTTTGGTAAGCCACCATATTAATCTAAAATTAGTCATGGGTTATACTTCACATGGAATATTATTAAGAGAATATTTACTTAGAAATGTTGTAAAATATTCTTCTCACAATATTGTGGGAGTTTTACTAGGAAAATTTAATATAAATGTGTGTACGGTGGATGCGACACTGATCGTGGGGTGGGGACGTCAAAAATTTTAGAGACTATGCTTATTGTGGGGAGCTTAATTCCTTAAACATGTATTCCTTGATCTTATGCTAAAAAACACAATACTTATATTTATTTATTTGAAACAAAAACAGAATAATAAATTTTAACCATCCATAATCAAAACATAAAAAGAAAATATTGAGACACTTATACCTCTAATACCTTTTTTGTTTTGATTTTTAGAGAATTAGAAAAAAAACTTTACATAACTAAACCCATGTATTTCCATCCAAATGTTAATTTTTTCTATTATACATAGATTTTTCTATTCAATGATAATTCTTCCACATCTCCTATAAAATTCAACTTAGATGAAACCCTTCTATATATATCTTACATAACATCATTCTCCCAATGTTGGGTAAATAGATACATAAAAAAGGCTGATCTCAATTGCTCGGTAAGGGTAAACATAGGCGTTGATAATTGAATATCATTAGTGAGTATAATACGAGGGTATATGAACATAATAAATGTTCATGAATATAATGCATATTAATTTTTAACCATAAAAAATTGGATCATAAAGCTTGATTAATGACTTAAATCCTTAACATATGACAATATTAAAATTATTCAACA
Source organism: Viscum album (assembly GCA_963277665.1). Lineage (NCBI taxonomy): Eukaryota > Viridiplantae > Streptophyta > Magnoliopsida > Santalales > Viscaceae > Viscum > Viscum album. The sequence goes on along the minus strand of OY728139.1, from coordinate 677,451,210 downwards.
ATACTAAGCCATGTGAAATCAATATTCTTTAAAAGAACCATTAAAACATAAAACAATCATAGAGAAATTGTGTTGGTATATAATAGACAACATAATTTCATCATGGAATCAAATTAATAGGATACTTAAAATATTCTATTAGGGGTAAATTTCATCTAGTTAACTCCTTTGTCTCTTAGAGATTTTTAATATTCAAAAAACTTCATCATCTCTTGGGGGTAACTTCCATCCAGTTAACTCTGTCCCATTACCTAATGTATTATAGATCTATATCAGGCTCACACATCATTGAGATCTATATCGGTCTCACTCATCATTATTAACAATTTCAAAGAACTATAACATTAATAAATTACATAGAACTTTCATTACATCATAAAACTAATAAAAACAACCACCATCCCCTTCATAACATTATTAACTCATGGAAAATAAATGTGTTTAATAACAATATCTTTAAAACATCATCATGAACCATCCATAGAAATATGTTTGATTGTACGATTATAAAATTTCCATAGTATATCATAATAATAATTAAAATATGTTGACATATAATGAAACCACCATTATAAAAGCATTTCAAATATACTTTTTCAAACAAGAAGTAATAACCTTTTTCTGTAACCTTTTTAAAACTAAAATTAACAGAACATTTGGAAATTGATTTAAATTGTAAAAGTAACACTAAAACATGTAAATAAATCATTATAATGATGTATGATCATTATGGATGTAAAATACATTCATGATATAAATGTTAAAAAAATTTCTTTTCAATATTTTGTAAAGAGATTCAAAAGTGACCCATACATATTACATTAAGAAATTTCCATTTAAAAACTTTTAAAAATATAAAAGGATAATTTAAAATGACTTTAATAACTCATTTAATTATAAATAATAACATTCTTGATACATTTAAATTAATAAAGATATAGAGGGAAAAGAGTTTGGTAAAGGACTTCAAAAGCCCTAAAGAAATGTTGTTAAGGGAAACCCTTTATGACCATTCAAAACCAAATACCCATTGAAAGGAAGAAAATGATAAGGAACATAAAATTCCATGAGTAGAAATAGTTTCATTATATTATATATAAAATAGGCATTATATACATCATATAAATGATTATATGTTCATCAATTGAAACATGTCTCAAAGAATGAAGTTTGATATGAGAAAACCTTAAATCTTTAGTGATGATTGAATCAAAAATCTATTGAATAGAGGAACTTAATATAATTATGTAAAGCCCATAATTTCAATAAAATAATATGTTAAAACACATTAATAGGGTACAAATTGAACCATATAATATAAATCAAGATATATAATATGAAATATGCCTCAAGTAATTGAATATGTACACCAAGAACCCTTACAAATATTGTGACATTTGAAATAAGAATTAGATAATGAGAATATTGCGAAAAATAAAATTAAATCCATTCAGAAAATTTTAAAAATAATATATATATTCATAGGCCAAAATACACATAATATTTTCATATCATAGTCAATGAATAAGTGATATAAACCGATGAAAATAAATTGAGTTAAAAATCTCATTACCTTGAGTTTGGAATTTCCATGTACATCCACAAAATTCTTGAATAATAAATAATATTAATTATATACTTGATTCAAAATATATTTCATGTTTATTCCTTTATTATTATCCCTTATTATAATGTTTCATTCATTTACTAAATCAGTATAGATGACATCAGTTGTTTTGGGGTCATTAATTTCATAATCTATAAAAAGGGTGGTTTTATTCATAAAAGATAAAAGTATTAGTTAAATTTTTTCAAAAAAAGGAAGATTAATCATATAGTGTCTATGTCATTATATTATTAAGTATGTTCAATAGGTCATCAAATTGTTACCATCCTAAAAATCTACCATAATAAGCTTTTTTATGGTTAGAAATAAACATGTTTGTGTAAATTAAAATTCATTGTTATAATGGTTGATTTATAAATTTAGAATCATAATATTAAAATTAATTGAATATTAATTTTATATTAAACAATAAAATAAACTTTGAATATGTCCCATGAGAGTCTTAAATTCAATAAAACCTTATTTTTTATATATGTTGCGTAAAACCACCATGGTGAACTATGTTTTTCAAAATTATTTAAAATAGGGTTAAATATAGTAAATATTAATGTTTAATAAAATACATTTGATAACACATAAAACACCATTTTTGGATAAATTATTTTTTTATTACTTTCATTACTTAAGAATTAAGAGTATAATTTGAAAAGAGAAGACCATCTTTAAAAATCCATCTTTTTTACACAATAACAACTTATGTAGAAGAGTTAATTGAGAGGTAAAATATGATCCCTATAATTTCCCAGGCCTGCTTTACTCATAATTAACTAAAACCAGTTGTCTTCATGGATTTAATCACACCTCCTCATATGCCTAAGGTTACAAACTTGGAGTGGGGGTTTATGATGGTACGATGGGGAGACTATTCCCTCTTTAATTATAATGGAGAACAATGATGAAATCTAGATATAAATCAATGAATGTAGTAATAGCGGGAATAGTGGAAGTACATCATCTAGATAAAGAACACTAACATAAATAATACCCAATATCATAGACAAAATATAATGTCATGGTAGTATGCAATATAAAATGGGGAATACAAGGGGGAAAATTACGGCAAGAAGATACAACATTCTATACAAAATTAAAAATTCAAGTAGATATCTCCAATAGAATCACAATAATTTGATCAGTACTCTTCTTCTATATTTCATCGTAGTCCAAAAATCTAGTATCTAATGTTGGACTATTCCCTTTGTTCCTACCTTCATCTATGAAGTTTGTTAGTGTACTAATTAGCTACTCGAATAGATTATGGGATAAACTTAGTATGTGTCCACATATAGTGTATAATAATATCCAATATGTGAATATATTATGAGAACTGTGTATTCATAATGAATAAATAAAGTAAATAAATCAAGTAATACCCATGTCATCTTGGGTTCCTCATGGGACAGAAATCTAAAACTACCTATTTCAAACTAATTTGGGTGGTCTATAAACACTTATTTATTTAAAAAATAAGGGGTAATCATGTCTCTTAATTATGAATAGTTAATATGGGACATTGTGGACATTGACTATAAATAAAAAATTTGGAAAGTTGTTTCCATTAGATAGGCATATCCACTATGGAACATCATGTCCATTAACCATAAATAAAAATGATAGAATTTTGTGTCATTTTGTTTCTAATAAATAATATAGAGCTTTATATACTTGATTCTCATTGACTATAAGTAACATCATGTCTATAAGATCCAATTGAATAATAAGGAACATCATCTCCATAATCATAAATAATAATAGGGAACAATTTGGACACTATAGAAGGAAATAATTCTATACTCACATCCATACCATATTATATTCAAGGAAAAAAGAGAATAAATATTACCATTATTCAATAAATTTAATTATTTAATCTATATAACAAATAATTAATAATAAGAGACCAATGTATGTAAACCATGCCTCTAAAACATTCAATTATCTCACTTTACCAAATTTCACTGGCCAATGGTAAGATAAAAACACCTGAGTGCAGTTTTGGACATAACGAGAACATAATTCATTAAGGTATATAATAGAACTCACCCTAGGGGTGTTTTTATTTGAGTTGATAAATATCCAACCAATTATTAGGGTCTCATAACATGTTAAGAATTAATATTCAACAATTAATTTATGGTTTTATCAATTCTAGGAGAAAAACTGGGAAAGTTAGGTGCGTAGGGAAATGAAAACATAATATAAACACCTAATATTTTATCGAATAGTATGATACAACTACATTAGATTAGTAGTAGACATCTAATCTGATATAATATTATGATTTGAGATGGTATTGGAGAAAATTACAGAATATATTAATACCTTGAAAATAAAGAATATTATCTCCCATAGATTCATAATCCCATACATTGAAACAAATGAAGATAGGAAGCAAGAGAGAAGAAGATATTACCAATGGATATCCAATGTGATGAATGATGAGTGATTCCTATTTAAAATGAGGGAGGTGGATAAAATCCTTGTGTAAAACCATAGATAATATTAAATGGGAGGGTTTATATGCATGGAGAGTAAATGAAATGATGGTAAACAATTCAAGGAAGGAAGATAAAAAATGGGAATTTCACCCATTTTTAAAGGGGTGTATAGTTTGGCTCCATGATCTTCCAAAAAATGTTCTCATTATTAATCACCACTTTCTATATGTAACACTCCCTTATAGGGTTATACAATCCATAGGATAACCATGTATATTTTCTTTGTATGAAATATTCACCATTTCTATAACATTTCGCCTCTCCTCATTGGGTTGAGAAGGGAAAGAGGTGTTACTGGCTTTAGGTGACATCACCAGCACACCAAAGGTTATCAATATATGTGAAGGACCTCATAAAATCATTGAGGGATGATTTTTCCTTCAAGATAAAGCAACCAATTATAGTTAAACAAAAAACATCCAAGTCAAACAATATGATGCATGAACATAACCCAAGTAATATCAATATAGACTAAACAACCAACAATATTTGAGTGAAAATGGAAACATGATAATAATAATAATATTAAGGGTGCAAAAAGACCAAAAACAAAAAAAATAACCCATCTATCTAGCTCATATTATAACTCCACCCACCATGGACAAGGTATCAAGATGCATCACTAGATACGTACAATACATTTCCTTTTCATGTGTCCTAATAGGTGACATGTACAAACTCATAGAAGTTCCCATGAAGGGGGTGAGTATAAACTAGATAGGATTTATCCAAATACTTCCTATCACATGCGACAAGGACAAGAACTATTTATAACATTTTATGTAAAATAATTTAAAATCATTTAAAAATAGTTTATATCAATACCACAAGAATGTTTCATGGAAAACAATAATTAAATACTTCAAAACATTTCTCATTGAATTGGTATACCCATTCCATGTTTCCACACACACACACATTCATTCCAAGTGGTAGTTCGATACTCATGAGCAATCTCTCATCCATTCACCAAGTCATCACAAGGTATCTAATCACTTTGTTCCCTAATGGAACATACCCCATATCTTGGGTCTTTTCTTATACCCCAATTATACACACCCCTTATTCAGGATAATGTCATAAGAAATGAGCTCACACTAGCCATATAATCCATATACCATGGAAAATCAATCCACAAAAAAATAAAGTTTTTCTTCAAATCATTTTATCAAACAAATTTTGTGTATCAAGCCCATCCCTTGATTTTTAAACTATCATTTTCAAATTACAGACAATGAGTTTTTATGAAATCTATCCAATTTACCAAAAATTTCATAATACATAAAAAATGGGATTTCCACCAAGAATCACCCAAATATTTCATCAGGATTTACAAAAACATTTAATTGAAGCTAATCCTTTAGGTACTAGAAAAGTTGAGATGAGAGAAAATCTACCTACCTCTCAATAGACAATGAAAATGAAGAACGTCACATAGATATTCTAGATCTATCCCTAGATCTTCTTTACTTAAATATATTAAATTATATGTCATTAGTATTACAATCATAGAATATAGATATTACAATAATAGACTATATGTATTGTTCTAAGAGATTGGAGAAGAGTGTATCTAAGAAAAACAAAAAAGAAAAATAAATTACAGAAAAATTTGAATCTATAGCACACTTTTATTCGACAATAGGTGTATATAGATTGAAAGGAATCACCAAAGGGTCCTTGAGAAGAAATGGAATTATATATACTAGTATATTTTTTGGATAATGAGGGTTTTGGGACTTAAAAAACATAAAACAAGGGTAATATATATGAAATTACGGGTTGTAAATTCTCCCCACCAATAATTTTCATCCCCAAAATGTATAAAAAATGTTGTTCTTTAGAATTGCTCGATAAAATATTCAAACATTTCCATCTCGTTCTCCTATGTCCCTTTTTGAATTTCACAATGTTGTCACAAAACATGCACTATAAACTGGTGCTTTTCCCATGAATGGCCTTCTTTTTCCTATCTATAATCTGCACTAGCACATGAATCAACATAACATCCAGTTCAATATCAACATGGTACCATAGATTCAAAAGGATATGATCTCATTGTTACTTATTCAATTGAGATACATGAAATATGCTATGCACTGAATTAAATTTTATTGGTAAGTACAAACAATAATTGAAATCACCAATGTATTCAATTATCTCAAAAGGGTCATTGTATATTGGGGAAAATTTTACATTCTTACCAAAATGATGATGCCCAATACTTGGAGATATCCTCAAGAAAACATGATCTACTACCTCAAATGACAATGGTCATCAATGATGATCCACATATAATTTATGTTGACTCTATGTTGTCACCATTTTTTTATAATAAAATGAATATTCCCTATTGTTTCTTACACAATTTAAGATTTGATAATTGAGGTATATTCTTTTTTCACCCAACAATATAGAAAATGACATGTATGGCCACAAAATTATTCAAAAAAATCCATATTTGTTTAGTATTGATAACTTTTATTTTAATATAAATCCACTAATAGTATGTTCTCCCCACATGATCCATTGAAATCCATTGTGCAATCCATAAGAAGGTATTACATTGTTTGGATCATTATTTTGTATTATTCATCCATTTGAGAATGATAAGCAGTACTCATAGTCAACTGGGTTCAAGGGGATTATTTTGAGGAATTCCAAAAATGATATTGTTACATAAGGTCTCAGTTAGATATAATCAAGACAATAATTCTATGCATCCTTCCTATATCCGTAATATAGAGTTTTGAAATGTATTTTATAGTATTGGTTTCATTAATAGGGAATAAGTGGGCTAAATTCATGAGTTAATTCACAACCACCCTTATAGAATCTTGTTTCCTAACTATTCTTTGAAAACCCATCATAAAATCCATGGATATCTTCTCCCATTTTTACATGGGTATTGATAAATATTTCATCATACCAACAGGTTATTGGTGCTATACCTTGACCTAATGATAAGTGATGTAACTCAAAAAAATTGTTCTACTTTACTTTTCATGAAATCCTACCTAAATTGTTATCCCAATGTTGTAGACATCTTCTATATTATGATATGAAAAAACAATTTTGAATGGTGGTATCCATTAAGAAGTTGTTCCTAATATATTGAAGGAACTACTATCTAATGTCTAAACCAAAACATAGATATCTCATTTAGCTTCCATCCCTAAATAGTGTCCCCATCATTGATTTTTAAACTTATAGTAAAACATTCATGATCAAATATATGTTCCCCTTTCACATGATCAACCAAATAAGTAACAAAAAACTACAAATATGGTTACATAATTACCTTTCTCAATACATTATGGATGCATATCTACTATGATTAAAATTTGAAACCACAGATTTGAAGATTATTTATCCAATTACTTATATGAATTTCTATTTAATGCATCATCCATAAATTTCTCTTTTAATAGTTTATACTTTAAGTTTAATTGAATCATTTGAAGAAATTCCTTACATCTTCAATTCCTTATATTTAAGTATATTTGTGAGAAAATATGTTTCAAAATCTTTGATCCATAAAATCCATAAATTTATCACAAAAAAGATAATGACACCAAGTCATCAAATTTTTGACTATAAAAGCTAATTCTAAATCATGCATTAGGTACTTTTCTTATTTACTCAAAACTATCATAAGCCATAATTTATTCCATGATCTCCATATATGATATGACATCCAAACCGAGATCACAATGTATAAAAATAAATGAAATAAACCTATACAAACTCAAGAAACATATTTATAGGTGCTTATGTAATCCAAACATTGAGTTCTTGAAATTACTTAAGGAATTCATAATTCAATTATATTAAGATTCCCTTCATTGTTAAAACAGTCATTGGTGAGACTAGAAGTGAAAAATCATGAACAAAGAATCGGTAGTGTACTGTTAACCCAAAGAATCTATATATCTCAATTATATTATTCAGTTTTTTCCAAGAGATAAAAAACGCATATCTTTTTAGGATCTAAAAAAACACTTTTTTCTAAAGTGAAATAGCTAATAAAATGTACTTATTGTATCCAAAAATCACACTTAGATAACTAATCATAAAGGTGATTCTATTTCAAGATACCCAACATTATACCCAAGTATTTCACATGATTATATTTTGTCCTAGAATACACCCAAATATTATTAAATAACACCACCAGAAATGATCCAGTTTCCTTTGAAATATTTGATACATCCATTCCATAAATAAAGATTTTGTATTTGTAAACCAAAAGGGATAACAACAAATTCATAATTTTCATATCTACTTCTAAAATTTATCTTTAGAATATCCTCCTTCTAAAATCAAAGTTTGTGATATATGAAACATAAATCAATTTTATATAACCATTTTTATTCCCTTAATTGATCAAAAAAACATCGATTTGTGGAAGAGGATATCGATTATTTATCATAACTTGGTTTTATTTAACATAATCCACCCAAATCATAATATTTTCATCTTCCTTCTTCACAAATAGAACTAGTGACACCCTTGGAGATGTGCTCGATTGAAGGAACCCTTAACTTTCCGACTCTTCAAAACTTAAATTCAATTACATCAATTTTTTGTGTTATCCTATAAGATAGAAGTGAAATAAGAAGGGTCCTCATTAGGATATCAATAATAAAATACAATTCTCCTTTTTTGTAAACCCCATGAAATTGTCAAGAGAACATCAAGACATTATTCAATGATAGTTCCAAAATCTCAATTTCTAATCCCATCCATAGATTATCGAGTAAGTGATTCCAAATGGTAAGAGATGGTTCCAACCATGGGTGCCAAAAATATTTCTCTACATGAATTTACATTCCAATCACATCTAAATAGATTATTAATTCCATAAATAGATGTGAATCCATCCTTTTAGTAATAACATTTGAAGTGGGACTTGAACAATTTCAACTGATCCATACCAATCTATCGTTCTAGAAATTCTCAATGGGTGTGGATATAATTATTGCATGAATAATTCTTCAAAATCATCCCACATTATTCCTCGATCAACTTTAGTATGAATAGCTAAATCCCACCATTAGCATACTAGATCCTCTAGTGTATATGTTGCTAACTTTACATTTAATTCTACTAGTGTCCTAATGAAATCAAATCTTTTATTAATCCTATTAAACTAGAATTATTATTTTTCCAGTTCTACAACCCTCCAAAATGTGGGAGGGTTCATCTTTTTGATCTAAAATGAATTGATTACTTGTCAAGGCCCATAATTTTGATTACCATTATTCATGGTCAGAAAATATGGGACAATTCTTTGGGATAGCTATTGGTTTACATATGTTTTAGGTACAACCAAATTTTAAATTGACTCTTTTGGTTGATTTCTGTTATGGGTATCTGATTCCATTCACTATAAATAGAACAAACTCCGTTTACTCAACAACCATTGGAAACTGAAGGCATAAAAATTAGAAATTACAATATCTTCCAATATCATAACCCTTCAGGTCAAAATATAACCATTTGAAATCTTTTTCATTTTTTTTTTCATAAATAGATCAACACATAATAAACAATATAGTCTTAGTGGGAAGTCTTCCAATAAATGAATAATATCAAATCTTTATTGGATAAACCCATGATGATGAGATAAAAACTCACCTAGAAGAGTGTAAAAACACTTTTGTTCCTGAACCTCTTGGTAACATGAAGTTCTATAAAAATAATGTTACATAAAACATTTTATGATATATATTTCACATTCTTAAAATCCTATCTCCTTGCAACCAAACCAACTTAACAATCGAACAAGACTGGTACTATTTCCAACATAAGGTAAAAAAACTAATACCATTTATAACATCCCACCCCTCCTCATTATATTGAGAATAGGTGAAGGTTATATTGTCCATAGGCGGCATCCCCAAGACACCAGTGTCTAGAAATAAATTCTATTGGATTAGGAAAAACATTGGACGATGATTTTCCCTTAAAGATAAAATAGCTAGTTAACAATAAGACATAAACATCAAATATAAACTATATGACTCATTAAAACAACCCACATAATATTAATATAAACCAAACAACCAAAAATATAATGTGACAATAGAAACATGGAAAAAACTAACAAGACCAATGAGAAAACAAGACCAAATCTAATAAAAGACCCAATCCATTCATCTCTAAGATCCAACTCAACCTACAATTCCCAAGGTATCGAGATACATCACTAAAGAAGAATGATATGTTCCCCTTTATTATTTACTGAAAGATGACATATGAAAATGCTTTGAAGTTCCCAAGAAGGGGGTGAGTATAAAATCAAAAATATTTCTCCAAATACTTCCCAACACATTCAAATAGTACAATAACTGGTTAGCACATTTGATATAAAACAATTTAAAAATAGATTATATGAAAACCAAAATAAAGTTCCTTGTAAAATAATAAAAAAATCCATTAAAACATTTCTTATTGATTTGGCATACCCATTCCATGTTTCCACACACACACCTACATGTTAAGTGATAGTTTCATAATCATGAGCAGTATCTCATCCATTCACCAAGTCATCACCAGGTGGCCAATATCATTATGCCTTAATGGAACATTCCCTATATCCTGTTTCATTTCCTTGTACCCCAATGGTACATGCCCCTTATTCAAGGTCACATAAAAAATGAACTCACACCAACCATATATGAAAAATACCATGATAAAAAATTTAATTTAAAAACCAAATACTTCTTCAAACAATTTAATCAAACTTACATGCATCAAGACCATCCCATAATTTTAAAACCATCATGTTAAAATTTTAAACAATGCTTTTTTATGAAATGCATCTAATTTCTGAAAACTTTTCAAATCCATAACCAAATAGTATTTCCCCCAATAATGACATATATATTTCACCACAATTTCAATTAAAAAAATTAAATAAAAATAAGACCTCAAGTTCTATAAAAAGTGGATACATGAAAGAAGACACTTACCTCTCAATAGAGGATAAAAATGAGGATTGACACTTAGATATTATAGATATAACCTAAGATCTTCTTTCCTTCAATAGATTAAATCATATATCATCAATATTAACATCATAGAACATATATCTACCCATAATAAACTAGATATATGGCTTCAAGAGAGATGAAAAGATTAAAACTAAGAAGAATGAAGACCTATTTTTGAATCAATATCTCTAATGTGATTTGATTCATTAAAAGTTATCTCCAGATAGAAAGAAATAACCAAAGGGACCTAGGGAGTAAAGGGAATTAGAGATACTGGCATATTAGGTATAAAATGAGGGTTCAGGCCCTTAATTTGGATTATGTCCACAATGTTCATGGAATTAACTACACATCACATGGTTTGGAAAACCGTGTGCTAACAATACAGTGATACTGTCTTAAATCTACAGCTCATTTGTTTGGCACACATGATTAGAAAAACCATGAAAAAACCTTTTTTCATTCTATTTCACATTTCATGGTTTTCCATGGGAACTCACAAGGTTTGGCCAAACCATCTTCCAACTCTATTCTAGCACAATGAATTACAAAACACGTTTCATAGGTTCCTAGAGGTGGTGCATGGTTTCCACTAATCGTTCACCTCCATAAACACCTCAAAAATATGATATAACCTTATTGAAAATACCTAAACTTAACATAATAATTAAACAGATTTAAAACATATAAAATAATGGTAAACTAACTAAAATAGGGTGTGCTAAAAATTTTCATAGTCATGCCCCCCCGAATCGTTTTTCAAACAGTGTTTCTTCTTTATAGATCTGTATGGTTGAGCCACATGGTTACTACTAACCATGTCTCAACCATGTGATTCTTCATATTCCTTAAAAAAATCAGAGATCTGAGGTCTATAAAATCATTGGATTCTCCCAAAGGAATTATTTAAATATTTTCCACTTTCATATAGATAAAAATAAAATTTTCAACCAAAATTTAAAGGGTACAAACCTTAAATAAAAATCAAGATGTTAAAATCTACTATCCTTAAATAAAATCTTCCCCGAGTTTCCCTTATGAAGTTAGTGGAACCTCATATGAGAATAGATTTTTCATTGAGAGTGTACATTATCCTCTATAACTTGGTTCTCATATTGTACATGGACATGTTTTCATAGAACCAAAACTAGAGGAATAGACCTACCCTAATAATCCCTCATGATATGGTCAATGAGATGAATCAAAAACTACTCACAATAATCATCGAAATCTGAGTGAATTTACTCAAGATCAAATGAATGGTATTGTTGGGAAATATAATGGATAAAAAGAGATACATTAATGAAATCATACATCCCCATGTGTCTTCGAAGAAGTACTAACTGATAAGACACTGGTCTAACCATATCTAATATCAAGAAAGGTATTTAAAATTATGGAGATAGATTTCCCAACCCATTAATCCATATATTTACCCAATCTAGGAAAGAATCCCAAAATGACTAGATATCCGACCTCAAACTCCATAGGTCGATGTTGAAGATTGCTATAAGACTTAGGTCTTGACCAAGCTATACCTATATGATTATTATTAAGTTATACATAATTTTTTTGTCTCTTGTATAATATGAGGTCCCATTAGTGCTTCCTAACAAACCTCTAATCAGCAGAGGATTGAATGGATCAACCAACTACATAAAGCCTTATAAGGATCCATCGGGATAGTTTCTTGGAAGCTATTATAATAAGTAAACCCAGAATGAGGTAAATGTTTTTCCCAATAACCTCCAAAATAAAGGATTCAAGCTCCAAGAATGTCTTCCAACACCCATATATTACACTCAGACTAGTCGTTGGTCTGAGAGTGATTTTTTGTACTCAGAAGAACATATGGAACTAGTGCCTTATGTAACCCATGTCATCACCAAGACCTGAATGAAGCATCCCTATCTGATATGACGGTATGTGGAATATCTATAAAGGAATATGATCTCCCTAAAATATAACCTATAGATACCCATACCTTTCATACATATATATCACATATTTTTAAATAAAAGTTCAATACATTACACAAATACACACCTGAAGATTGCAATAGTTTAGTGTCTTTGGAAATTGGGAACACAAAAAGATAGTCCATATTGAAAATAAATCATCTCCAACTATGTTTTTTATAACTACTACCCTTATTAGAAATATAATATGTAATATATTTTTTTCACAAGCTATGGAATGAAAACATAGGAAGGGTGAGGAAAGATACTCTGTAAGGGTAAGAAAGGGAGATATATAAGTACATCATAGATATTAGGGTATGAGACCATGAAGATAAAATTTTAAAACCATACCTTATATATAAAAGATTATAATATGTAGTCATTACATAACTATTAGAAGTTTATAAGACATGAATCATAAGAAAATAAAAGAAAATGATCCATGAGAGCATAACATTTTCATAAGACATAGATGTTTGGAATACACATAAAGAGATACCATCATTTCCATAGTAGTATAGTCTCATTTATAAGGTTATCATAGTGGAATAGGTTCACCTCCCATACCATAATAGTAGTTAAGGTTCACTCAAAAGACCACCATCACATAATAATTCTCATACTGAACTAGGTTCACTTCATATTCCAATTCTATCTATCTTTTGATATATAAATCTTTACCAAATACATTGATGGGATATATAGGTTCCACCAATCACATAATGAAAATAATACATATGGGTTCCATAAGATCATAAAAAATTAATCATCTCATAATCCATTTAATGAAATGGGCTTATAAACATTTCATTATATCAGAAACTATGGAAAATAGATAGTTTTCATAATCATTTCATCATTTCATCATTTCATCCTAGAATATACTATGAAAAGAAGTGGGTTTCAAAAGACTTATATCATGGTATAACCCATGGAAGAGAAATGGGTTTCATAAAAATGATTTCAACATAATCATAAACCATTCATAGAAATAATAAGATTGTTTTCCTTGGATTATATCAATAAAAAATCATAATTATCCTCAAGGATTTCACTTTAGATGGAGATTTATTTTCAAAGAAAAATCACATGGAACATTTCTTGGACAAAATAACGTATCTTTAAAAATAACTTTTTAAAAATAATATTTAGGAAATACTTTTATTTTAAAATAATATTGAAAATTAATAAATGATGTTTTAAAAATCATTTAAAACATTTTGTAGGGAAAATAACTTTCCCAGTTTGAAAAAAACATCATAAAACATAATTAATATTGATAATATTTTTCATTGAAAATAAAATCCACAACAAATAAATGAATAATTAAAAATCATTTAAAATATTTATTGAGTAAAATAACTTTTTTCTTTAGAAAACACTTTTTAAAACATATAGCATTTTGAAAATCATTTTCACTTTGAAATCACTTATTTAAAACTGAAAAAACATTCCCAAATATTTAGGAAATAATTTCAATGGAAAATATATTTTAAAATTATAATGGAATCATAAAGTCATTCAGTAGTCATCATAGTGGGAAATATTTTTTATGTCATTGAAGATAAAGAACATATATTTTTTACATTTTTATTAGAAGAAAAATAGTCATCATTTGAAAAAAAAAGAATGAATATTACTCTCATAACAATTTTTTAAAATTAAATCATGAGTAAAAAATATAATTAAATTTTTTTTAAAAAAATTTTAATTTTTTTTTAGAAAACATGTTTAAAAAAAAAGGCCTTTGACAAAAAAATATTTTTTCTTAAAAACATTCATTTTCAATTCTTGAGTACAAAAAGAGAGGAAAATGAAGGTAAAACATGTATTATACTAAAATAACTCTGGGAAAAGAAAATTAATTATTTTTTAAGAGGGATATCATAATTATTTATCATTAAAAACATAATCATAAAAAATCCCAATAAATGATGAGATTGTAAGATAAAATCATTACCACTTTTATAACATTGAATCATATGTCCCAAGAAGGCATGACCTAAAGTGAATATTTAAATAGATTGTGGAAAAATAATTTCCCTATATAACATGTAAAATGGGTTGTATATACACCTCATAAAATATTATAGGATTTTAAAAAAACGCATGTCTTAAAAATAGAAAATGAAGACAATAATCTCTTAACACAAGTATTAAATCCATAGTACCTGTTAAAATCACCTGTATAGTAGATATAACTTTATTATAAATCAATTAAATAACCATATTTATATATATCATATTATATATATTTTTCTTATTACCTTTTATTACCCGTTTATTAACAATTCCATGTTAAAGTCCCGTTTTTGGCATTATCTTCCTTTTTGTGTATGTTTTGATTTTTATATTCTTGGTCCTATTACATTGATCATGGTTAAATAATCTAAAAAATGATAAAATTGAAATTAATATCATATATATTCATTATATATTTATTTATATTACTCTGTAAAAGTTAAGTCTAGAAAAGGAAATACATCGTTCCTGGAGACGGCATGTCATATGTATGCATTACCACAATTAATATTTTCTTGAAAGAATGAATTAAAGAAAGTTAAATAGTATATTAACTGTATATAATAATTTTTATTTCATCTATATATATATAAAACATATTTTCATTAAACCCATATTTGTTACCTTCTATGTAAAGAGTTAATGAATCACATCACTTCTCGAGGAGGTAGACCACCGTACACACGAGCGACCTTATCATATTCCCATAAAATGGAAAGTATGAAGGTATGAATCATATAATAATTACAAAAGAATAATAATAAAATAAATATCATATATAAAAATTTAATATATAATTATAACCATTTGTAAGACATGGTAATGGAAAAAATAATTACATCAGTTTTTGAGGCGGTAATCCTCTGTACACACGAACCATGATTTCGTAACCTATTCGATGAAAGTGGATATTTTTTAGGAAATTTAATTAAAAAAATATTATTATATGTAATATAATGGGTATATTATATCATCATGGTGTAAAAATAATTGAAGTTGGTGGAGAAATAAATAAAATAAAATCCCACGTTGAATAACATTACTTCTTCTTTGAGAATCCTCCTCAGGTTTGCACCAAAATCCTTTGTAGGTTGGATTTATATCCAATATAAGACTTCTAAAATTATAGGAGTAAATTTTATAAGGTATTTTTCCAGGTCTTGAACAAACAAAAAAGTTTTTATGGTGTAAATAAGAAAGGATAGGGGCTAGCCTTTTATAAGTTTGGTGAGTAGCATACTTGTGATTTTTTGAAAATAAAAATGTATAGTTATGTTTTTCTCATGACAAAAGGCTCAAAAAATGGAGTTTTATAGAGATTTATATATTTTAGGGTTGTAACATTGCCATAAAATTGGTTTTGGAAAAGTTTTGGGTGATTTTTAACCCTTATCTTTTTAGTTTAATCCCCCAAGTAAACCCACTTTTACCATAACTATGGTAATTAATATTTACTATTTTTACTATTCATTTTGGTCAAAAATTAATTTGAAACTACAATAAAATTTAAATTATTATAATTAAAAATAATTAATCAAAATTTTTAGATTCAATTTACAGAAGTGTAAAATTTTATTTTCAAATTAATCTTCTATAGGCGACGGAAAAAAGTGTTTTGAAGGATAAAATGTTGAAAAGTTTGTAAAGTATTTATATTCTATTTCAATATAAAATTGATTAAAATGACATATATTGTATTAATATATATATCTCTGTGTGTGCGTGTGTGTGTATAATTTAACTAATATTTCTTTAAATCCAATTTAAAATATAATTTCACTTTATTAGTTATTTAAATGGAAAGGGATTTTTCAATTAAAGTCTTCTATTTTTCACTTTTTATGAAAAAAATAATATTTTTAAAAAATTCAAAAAATAAAAATAAATATAAAATATTTTTGAAAATATTATTCAAAAAAATAAATTTATTTTTGAAAATTAATTTTCTAGAAGTGTAAAAAATCTGCTTAAAACAAAACCCCTAAACATGATGAAATAGTTGGTTTTTTGGAAGTGTATTTTTCGAGCATAAGATGATTCTATATTAACTCTATGTATAATAATAATCATTCTATTACTTCCAATTAAAATATATTGATATATAATTTATAAATTTAATTTAAACATTCATCATTATGGATTATTTTAAATAATTAGATTAGAGAAACATTATGCAGTTTAAAAGAGTTTTCAGAAAATACATTTTTTAACCACAAAAAAAACTTATAAAACAAATTCACTATACAAATTATTCAAAAGTAATTAAGTCATTTAAATATAAATAAATAATAATTTTTTTCCTATAAATAATAATTTGTTATTTTATTTTCTTAATTTATTGAAAATAAATGATATTTTTACAACATATTCGGTATTTTTTCACTATTTACTGAAAAATCAATATTTTTTTAAAAATCCCAAAATATCACCATAAAGTAATTTAAATATAATGATTTTAAGAATTAGGTTAATTTTATCAAATAAATTTTCTAAAATAATTATAATATTATCACATAAAAAATAATAATTTTTTTTTATGAAGACATATTTTTGATAAATATAATCACATTACAAAAAATTGGTAGATTATTAACTAGGAATGTATAAATTTTTATTGAATGGGAGATTTATATGAATATTTAATAAATTAGTTAATATAATTCATACATTCTTATTTAATGTCAGGGTTATAACTATCGTATTTAAAATAATATTATTTCATAGTTCACTAAAACTCGGTGTCACGTGTCAAGAACGCTAACAATGAAACTCAATGTTGCATGAAATGAAATATAAACTAAGTGTTGAGTATGAATAAAGCTATAGAAAATTTTTAATTGATTTGAATAATAATATTTCAAAAAATTAAGAGGTTTTACATTCAACCGAACTTAAAATGAATTTTTACCTCGAAATGTTTCTCAGTCCTCAAAGGTTTAACATTTAAAAAGTCCTTCATAGAAACCCACATTATAAAAATGAATTATAAAAATTAACTTAAAATGGAAAATTTGAAACATAAATGTTACCTAAAGTAACTCATGAGTCAGTTTCACATAGGATAACATAGGTGGGAACTGAAGATTTCGACATGTAAGAAAAGCACAAATAATTATAGAGAGTGATAGAGACCATTGATCATAAGAATGCGTGCGATCCAAATAAGATTAATGGACAAAAAACCATAATCCAAAGAGGTGTGAAAAAGGTCATTAATGTCATCAATTGTAATGATAACAAGAAAAAAATTTATTTTAAGATCCTTTTCCTAAAGTTGAATAATTTTCATGAGAATATATACTAACTTGATTTCATTCCATTTCATATTCTCAATCTCACCACATGGTTGTGACTTGATCTATTTCCACTTCATATCTTACTCTAAGAGATAAAGGTGTATTTTTTATTTTTGAATCTATAATAGATCATAATATCCATAAATAGAATGATAATTCATTATATTCATCTTGAGTTATTATCAAAATGAAATTTTTAGCACAAGTTATCCAATATACACAATTCTCCATATGGTGAAGTAATACATTATTAACTAAACCCTCATTCATTGTTCAAATTAAACCATTCTATAAATTTTTAACCTTATAAACTTTACAAAATTCAAAAGTTATAAAGAAGGACAATAAATTTATTAAAATTAACCTAACATTAATCCCCCATATATCAAAAAATAGCTCTTGATTCTCACATACCAAACATGTAAATACATTTATCATGTATTCTCTTGAAACATAGTAATAACTTGAATTAACATAAAAACTTATTGAAAACATACATTCTTCCTTATCCATTATATAAAATTCATATTATTGGATATATTCCTTAAATCCATAATGTTGTTAACTCCATGATAGATAGTATAAACCACTTTTGGAAAAAAAATATTAATCAATTCAATGGTAATCAGTACTATACAACTTAAATTTTCCATATCAATAATCTCTTTATCCCATCATCATTATCTAAATATCATGGACATATTATGGATAATTTTTCCCTTAATCATGTTCTTTTAGTGAATATCAACCATCCCTTAAATAACTTTTCTAGGTCATCAGAATCTTTTTACATATTCTTTCAAATCATTAATGAAACAATTATACTGAATAATACATATATATTTAATAATTATTCAATTCTAATACATAAATAATTAAATCATCCCACTTCCTTCTCAAACCATTCACTGGTACAAAATAGGGTTTTTACATTGGTCTTTTTTATATTTTTAATATTGGTTCTTAAGTAGACTTCTTTGAACATGATATTCTAAATATATATTTTAACATCGATTATTATAACTGACCTCAAATTTTTTTATGATTTTTCGCATTGGTTTTTAAAAAAAATGACATGATACACCATCTTAACAACTATTTTTAAACAAATTGATGATAAAAAGTCCTATTTTCACATATTTTTCCTAAAATTGACATAAAATATGCTCATTCATCTCAATTTTATAATAAATGATGTGAAAAATATTTCCTTAAAAAATATTATTTCAGTTCTTACAACATTACACACAGCTCATTTTCGGTTTCTATAAGAACAAATATTGTTCTACATGATAAATTTTTTTTCTCTTATAGAGAAGAATAAATAAAGATAATTCAATGATATAGTGATTATAATCAAAAAATATCTATAACAATATATATTACTGCATACATGGAAAAATAAGATTGATAAACAACAACATATCATAGAAACCATATGAAACATAGAAAAAAAAGATAAATCATTGACATAATTTTCAAGGTTGTTGAAGTCTTAATGGATATAATTTTCTTCCAAGGAAAGATCTCTTGACGAAACCAAAGATTCAACATAAAAGAAATTTTAGAATACAAAGGAATATTTTTAGTTTTACAGTGATTTGAAGAGGAACTCTTCATTATAAGAAAAAAGGAATCACTAATGGTATATCAATTAAAAATACAATGCAAAAAAATTAAATCATGGAAAATAATTATAAATACCATGATGAGATCACTAAAAGAAGAATTAGTGGATTTATTATTATAATCAAACAAGTTGAGTGAGTGGAATAATTATGATTGAAATAACTGATCCTAATATTAATATACGTGTAGAATGAAAACATATAAATTACATGGTAAAAGAAATCACAATATTATATTTTTTATGTGGTAATTGAAAATTCCTATGTCACACAGAAAAGAAATGGAATTCCAAGTTCCTGGGATATTAAATATTAATTTTCACATTATCTTTATGATAAAATTCAAGAAAATATTGTTTTTAATGTTTTTTATATTAAAACTGACATTAAAATTTTCATTTTTCAAATTATTTTTATGATAACCGACATGAAAAATGAGCTTTTAACATTGGTTTTTTTTTCAGGAAAAAATTTTAAAAGTAATTTGTCATGTAAGTTAGTTAAAAATGAGATTAATAATGTTTATACAATTTTATTTCATTTACCATGGTTCACGTTTCCTGGATTTTGGTTTAAAATGGATTTATGAATGAAATGTTATGGATGTCTAAATTTAGACTTCTCTAAGACTTCATTTAGAGATGTTCAACTTCCAACATCCATAAATTTTGTCTGTAAGTCTATTTTAGCTCCCCAATCAATCAAATGGGATATTTAAAAATGAAATAAAACTTATTTAATATTATTAACATCATTTTTTTGAAAAAAAAACATGAAAAATAACTTTTAATGTCGATTCTTGAAAATAACATACATTAAAAGTCTTCTATAAGGAATTTTAACACTGTATTTTGATGAAACGATAATTAAAGTAAGATGTTTTACTTATTTATTTCAAAAAATGATGTTATTAATGTTGAAAATGTTGTCTTTAATTTCCCAATCTTAGATTTTACTAGTCTAGGAGCTCAAATAGAGTTGTGGATCAATAGTTATGACTGTTGAAAGTTGTAATTCTCTAAGACTTCTCTCAGAGATATTCAACTTTAGACATCCATAAGTTTTTATCATTAAGTTTTTTTTATCTCCAAGAATAGTTAAATGAAATAATTTTAAATTAAATACAACTTAGTTACATTATTAACAACATTTTTTTGAAAAAATAATGTGAAAAGTTACTTTTAACATCGCTTCAGGGAAAAAATTGATGTTAAAAGTATTCAATAAGGAATTTTAACAACAGTTTTTCATGAAATGATGATAAAAGTAGGATTTTAACATCGGTTACTAAATAAAAAATGTAAAAAAATACTTCCATGAGGACTTTTAACATTATTTTATATTTAATTGATGTTAGATATGGTATTTTAACATCTGTTACTAAATTACTAATGTTAAAATCCCTCAAGGAAGACTCTTAACATCTATCATGAAGAAGTGACATAAAATGGTGATGTTAAAAACCATTTTTCTACTACTAATTAACTAGGATTCATTATCTTATTCCTTAATTCCCCCTTCCTTTGATATTTCATTCAAAATTTCTTCATTTCCAACTACAAAACCATTAATTGTACAACCTTGTTGGTTCTCCTCATAAGCATTCCCTTTAAGACATTGATTTATATAATACCCATACTTTACACATTTGAAATATTAAACCATAAATTATATATTAGGGAGACCATTATTATCATCCATTTCATTAACTAAAGTTTTCATATTTCCCCTAGAATTGATTTATTTGTTTTGTTCTTTTCCACACACAAAACATCTTCTCGTACCTCTATAACATTCCCTTGACTACTTCATCCCACATTATCAACATATAGGAAACGAAATATTCATTCCTCTATGGTATCCATTACCTAAAATATCAACGAAATAAATAATTATCTTATTCAGTGTTTCTGAGTGTTTGTTACGATCCATGTTGTTAATCAAACATTGTGATAAATTATTAGCCATAATCACAATATCCTTTATTCTAGTCATCATCCCATTTTGCAGGTCATCAGAAAATTGTTTGTCACGTTCAATGTTAATATTTTTCCTTCTATTTCCCACTATAAACTAAAAAAAAACATAGTGTGAGTAACACTAATCATAGTGTAAAACCATATAGTATGAATAATCATTCAAGGGTGGTTTAAATCAAGACACATTATTTTAAATTTAGAAAACCTTAGGTTTAACCTAGGCCATCCGTTATCATCATAAATTAAAATCCTTAATGATGGTTTGTAAAGTGTTTTTGAATTTCCAAATCATATCCCTAATTAGTGTTGAACTAATTGTGTAGTAAGGCCCATTGTCAGGCACCCGGTGATGATCGAGTCCTGCTCAATGCACCCTTTTTTGCAGTTATTTCTTATAGCTACCTATTTTCCAGAGCCACATACACATGTTGCATCAATAAAGGGATGTAATTTCTTAAAAAATAATTTATATATCCATTACAAAAAAATTAGGACATTTTCTATACTTTGACATGTCCTTAAAAATTATCCTTAGAGACATCCCTAGAAAAATCCTTATAAATATCTCTAGGTATCACACAAATTTTTCTCATCTTACTTTCGAAAGGTTAAAAAAACCTTTCCTTTGATTCTAACTATAGAGAAGTAGTCTTTTCATACATATATATTACATATTTTTAGATGAATAGTCAATACATTACACAAACACATGCTTGAGGATTGTAGTAGTTTACTGTCTTTTGGAAACATAGAAAAACAAAAAACTGGTTCATATACAAACTACATCACCACCCACTACATTCTTTATAACTATCGCAATTCTCAGAAATATCATACATAATATATTTCTTCATAACCAGGGGCTAAATATCTCCTGGAAAAAGGATTGGGCTGGAGGATTGGGAATGGCTCATCTGTCAAAATCTGGACTGATCCCTAGCTCATTGATAAGGATGGTCTAAGGGCTACATCCCTGCCCAACCAGGCCTTGAAGACGCTATTGTCAGCTTCCGCCTCTCCGACTAGGGACAGGGGTAGGATTTGGAAAATATCCTTGATTGGTTTAAAAAAAAAGATCAAAGAATTATCCTTAGCATTCCATGGCTACCAGATGCAATCCCTGACCATCTCTTCTGGATTAATGACAACTTGGGAGGATATATGGTGAGATTCGATTATAGACTTGCTATTGGAATCCACTTAGTCGGTCGGGATGGGGGACCTTGGAAATCTATTTGGAAGCTCAACGTCCCCATAAAAATTTGCCAATTTTGGTGGCAGGTTTGCTCAGGCATTCTCCCAACAATGAGCCTTCTCCTTTACCGACATATGGCCATTACCATTTTTTCCCTTTTTGCCCAAACACTCTAGAAACTCCTCTGAAATCTATTGTTTACTTCATGGGAGTGAAGGATATTTGGAATCATTGGGGTCCGGTTTTAGTTGTGTCACTGGCATTGGCCTCTGACCTTCCCGATCTGCTGATGCATTGGTGCTCCTTTCTCTCTTCAGCAGATATTGGCTCACTTTTCACCTTGGATTATATTATTTGGGTCCAGCGTAACGATGCTATTTTTAATCAAGCTCAGAGACCCACCAAATTCTGGATTGATCGGGCCACTTCTTGGATTCAGGATTGGAAAGGCCACAACGGACATTCTCTGCTGGGTGTCCCCCCTCCCATCCCACCCACTGGAATCCCCCAAAGGAAGGGATCCTCAATATTAATGTGGATGCGTCTCTTCCAAAGTATGGGCTTGTTTCCCTCAGCCTTCTTTCCTGAAATCATATGGGGAATATCATTGCTGCTAAATATGAACCAAATCAGGCATTCTGGGAACCGGAAGTTGCTGAGGCCACAACCATCCTTTCTGGTTTGATACTCGCTTTGGAATGTGGATGGGGTGATATCATCATTGAGTCCGACTGCCTCACCGTGATCAATGCAATTAATCACAACGACGAAGACCTCCAATATTTTGGCATCATCATCAGGATAATTCTCTCACTTCACCAATGCTTCTCATTTTTTACTTTCTCCTTTACCAAAACGGAAGGAAACAACGCAGCCCATCAGCTTGCGGCCTCAGACCCTTTCGATTCTAACCAGTTCTAGTTAGACAATTTCCCTTCATGGCTTAGCACATGTAATTATGCTGTTCTTTATCATTAATGTTATATGCCTTTTTCCAAAAAAAATATAAGGGTATAAGAACATGAGTATAACATTTTAAAACAATTCTATTCATATAAAATATCATAATATAGAGTCATGAAAAAAATATTGAAAGTTCATAATTAAGGATCACTACCATGTATGTCATAGTGGAATGGTTTCACTCCCCAAACCATTATAGTAGTCAAGGTTCACTCCCAATACTATTATAATGATTAAAATACCTTTAGTAAACTGGGTTCACGCCCCATTCCAGTACTATTTATATCTTGAGATATAAATCCTTACCCAATGCATTAGATGGAGATATAGGTCCCACATTTCACATAATTAAAATAATACATATGTGTGCCACAAGATAATAAAACATTTATCATATCATAACCCATGACATAAAATATGATTCAAAAATATTTCATCATATAAGAACATATAGAAAATAGATAGGTTTCATAATCATTTCATCATTCTATCATATCATAGACTGTGAAAAGAAGTAGTTTTCATAAGATTTGTATCATGGTATAACCCATGGAAGAGAAAAATTTTTCAAAACCAATATTTCATCAGAAACATAAACCATTCATAGAATGAATAAGAATGGTATCATTGGATCATATCCTCAATAAAGGATAAGTTTCCTCAAAGGATGTCACTATATATGGAGAAGGATTTTGGAAGAAAAATAACTAGTAAAATTTCATGAGGAAAATATCCTTTTTGGAAATAAAATTTAACAACTAATCCTAATAAAATATTATATAAATAATTTTATTTGAAAATAAGATTTAAAACTAATAAAGGAAACTTTAAAAATAATTTAAATTTTTTCTTGAGTAAAATAACCTTTTCACATTGAAAAAAATGTAAAACATAAAAAATATGGAAATTAATTTCTTTTAAATTAAAATTGAAAACTTATAATGGAATATTTAAAAATCATTTAAAATATTTCTTAAGTAAAATAAATTTTCCTCTTTGAAAATAAATTTTTAAAATGTAAAAAACTTTAAAAATCCTTTTCAATTTCAATGAATTTTTTTAAGATCTAAAAAAGTCTCCAAAGTATTTAGGAAAAACTTTTTTAAAATATATTTGAAAACCTAGAAGTGAAGCTTGAAATCATTTAGTATTCATGAAAATGGGAAATGATGTTCATATCATTCATGTTAAAAAAACACAGATTATTTTCACATTTCCAGTAAATTCCAAACAAGATTTTTTTGGAAAATAACATGAATAATAGTTTAAAAACATTTTTTTAAAAATTCAAACATGGGTAAAAATTACTTTAATAAATAATTTTAAAAAAAATGTTAATTTTTTTTAGAAAATATGGTTTTGGAATACAAATGGTTTTCGACCAAAAAGGATTTTTTTCTTAAAAGCATTATTTTTGAAATCTTATGTAAAAAAAGAGAGGAAAAGGAAGAGGAAACATGAATTCTCATGGAATAACCAAGGGAGGTAAAATTAATGAGTTTCTTTACAGATAAACCATGATATTTTTTCATCAAAAACATAATCATAAAAAATATTGATGAATAATGAGATTGTAATATAATATCATTACCGCTTCGGTAACTATGAATCATTATCCCAATAAAAGAATAAAATAAATTGAAAAATCATATATCATGAGTAAAAAAATTAATTCATGATATTTCATGTCAAATCAGTTTTATATATACCTCATAAAATAATATAGGTGCATGACATATCGTTTGTCTCAAAATGGAAAAATTGAGACAAAAATATCTTATATTAAATATTGAATTCTGTCATACATGTTCAAAAATACTATATAATAAATATAAGTTTATTATAAATCTATTATAGAGCCATATTTATATATATAATTCCATATTTGTTTTTTATCACCTTTTTTACCTGTTTATTAATAATTCTGTGTTAGTGTTGTGTTTCGAGCAATAATTGCATTGTTTTCATCAATATTTTGATTTTTTATTTTTGGTTCACTTACTCTGATCATAGTAAAAACATATTAAAATTTATAACCATGATATAAATATTATATATATATTGATTATATACGTATTTATAATACTCAAAAAAGTTATAAATAGAAAAAAATACACTGTTCATAGAGACGATAGGTCGTACAAACACATGAAAGTTTTTTCCATTTTAATTATATATTGAAAGAAAGAAAGGTAAATAGTATTTTACCATACTAGAAAAAAATTTATTTCATATATATATATATATATATATATATCATATTTCTATTAAACCCAACCTTATTACCATCTATATAAATAGTGAATGAATCACATCACTTCGTGAGGCAGCAGTCTGTTATACACACGAGCGGCTGCATTATATTCCCAAAAAAATAGAATTTATTGAGGTATGTGTGATATAATACTTCTATAAGTATAATAATATCATATATATCATATATAAATTTCTAATCCATCATTATAACCAGTTTTTATAGGTGGTAGTAGAAAAATGAATGACATCGGTTCGCGAGGCGGTAGTCCACCGTACATACGAATGAAGATTTTCTAACCCATTTAATGGATGTGAAGATGGTTGAAGGCAATTAACTTATCATAAAAAAATATCAACTTATGAAATTTAATGAGGCTATTATATCATCATGTTATAATTATAATTTAATGAGGTGGAGGAATAAATAAAATAACAATTCTCATTGAATAACATAACCTCTTCTTCAGAAATCCTCCTTAGGTTTTCATCAAAAGCCTTCCTACATTAGATGTATGTCCAAACTAAGGATTATAGGATGAGCTATGAGAATTTGGGAAATTATTTGGGTATGAATTGGACAAACCAAAAGTGTTTTAAGGTGCGAATAATAAAGGATTGTGGGTGGACTTTTATAAGTGAGGTGAGTGGCATACTTGTAATCTTTTCAAAAGGAAAAAAGTGTACCCACGTTTTTATCAAACCCAAAGGATACAAAATGGTGTATTATCACTAATTATAAATTATATGTTCTACATAAGGCCATAAAATGGGTTTTAAAAAAGTTTTGAGTTATTTTTTATCCCTTAACATTTTAGTTTAACCCTTGGTAAACACATTTTACCTTAACCACGGTAATTAATTTTTACTATTTACAAAATTATTTTTTGTTAAAATTTAAGTTTAAATTGTAATAAAATATAAATTATTATAATTACAAATATTTAATCCATTTTTTAAAATTTAATTTATATAATTGGAAAATTTTAATTTAAAATTAATCCCACAAATGCAATGAGAAAGTGGGTTTTCAAAGAGAAAATGTTCAAAAGATTATAAAATTGTTATATCCTATTTGAATATAAATTGGATTAAAATTAACTAAATTGTATTAATAGATATATATTTGAAATAATTTTTCTTAAAAAAATATTTAAATTTAAATTTCACTTTATAAATAATTTAAATGAAAAGTCGGTTTTAAATTAAATTCTAATATTATTCACTATTCTTGACGAAATTAATCTTTTCATAAAATTATCAAAAATTCATCATAATATAAATTTTAAATTATTTTTTTAAAAAAATTTATTTTGGAAAATAAATTTTCTAACAGTAGTACAATTTCTGTTTAAAACAATACCCAGAGACAAAGTGAAAAAGAGGGGTTTCAAGAAGTGTATTTTTCAAGGAAAAGAAGATTTTGTATTAAAATTATGTCTATTAATGCTTATTTTATGAATTTAAATTAAAATATATTTATATATAATCTATATATTTCATTTAAAACATTCATTATTAGGTATTGTTTTTATTAATTGAAATAGAGAAAAATTATGCACTTTGAAATAGTTTTCAGAAAACTCTTTTTTTTAAACGGAAAATCAAATTATACTAAAATCCCAAGTATAATTAATTATAAATTGGTTAATTAGGTTAAATATAAATAAATAAAACTTATTTTACTTTAAAACATAATTTCTAATTTAAATTATTTAATTTATTGAAAATAAATTATAGTTTTATAAATATCGGTATTTTTCATTATTCATGGAAAAATAATTATTTTTAGAAAAAATCCAAAACATTTCCCATAAGATAATATACATATGATGATTTAAAAATGAGGTTAATATTATCAAATAAATTTCCTAAAATCGTGATAATAGTTTCTAAAAAAAAAATAATTAAATTCATTTTTGATGAAAACATATTTTTTATGAATATAATTACTTTACTAAAAAATGATTGAGTGTTTACTAAGAATTTATAAATTCATATTGAGTAGGAAATTTATATATGTATTTCATAAATTAGTAAATATAATTCATACCTTCCTATTTAAAGGCTAGGTTATAACCGTCATATTTAAAATAATATTATTTCAAGGTTCTCTAAAACTCAGGGTCATGTGTAATACATGCAAATAAATGAACTCATTTTTATGTGTAATAAAAGATAAAATATGTGTTTTGTATAAAAAAATTCTAAAACATAATATTATTTTGAAATAAATATATTTCCTAAAATCATGGGATGTTACATAACATCCCCATCTTGTCCATTGAAAATGTCTCCTGAATAGGAAAGAATTCAGAAACCTTTTTTAGCCTACTAACGATCACTCATACCATGTCACTAGCTCATGGGGATCTAAATATTCCCATCATAAAACCCATAGTAATTTCGTACCATTACCAATCTATAATGGATAATATCTATAAAATTACCACTAGTCTCTAGTGTTCAACTGTCACCTAATGACAGGTGGAACACCGAGTAATGAAACCATTTATCTCCCTTTTCACACCAAGACACCAATAATTGAGGCATAATTCATGGTACATATGTCAATCCTTGATCTTTTAAATTATTTTATTTTATTATTTCTTGGCTTTGGATTGTCTTTTAAAGGTGAGGGATGAGTGCATGTTTAATTTTTTTTGATATTTGATGTTTTTTATGGGTTTCGGGTCAGTGCACGGGCACCGCACGGTTGGCGGTAACCGTGCGGTTGGCTCGGATGTCCCTACAGTTACCTATTAATTAAAATAATACAATTTTATTAGAAATAAATATACTAAATGGTTAAGACATAATAATAATAATAATAATAATAATAACATTGTTGTGTAGATAAATTGTTTTTAAAATAAAAAATTATTAATGGTATTATTATCATTAGAATGGATATAAATATAATTATTATTTGTTTGTTATTAATTTTGATATTTTTTAAAAGAAAATGAATAAAATTATCATTATCATTATTATTATTTTTATTGTTATTATTATTATCATTAAGAAAATTAATGGGGTTGTTATGATTATATAATTTTTTAAAATTTTTATAAATATTTCCATTAAAATTTTGTAATTATTATTGTTATTTAAATTTTTATAATTATTATCATTATTATTGTAATTATTATTAACATATTTTTGGTTATGGTTATCAATTTTTCAGGGTTTTAATCATCCCTCTTTTTTTATCATCCACGCCTCACCCACTCTCTCCCTATTCACTCTCACGCACATCCCTCTCCCATTTAATTTTCCCCCTATTTTTTATCCCTCTCTCTACTCATACCTCTCTCCAATCACACCCCACCTTTTTTTCCTTTACCCATCACGCACTACCCTTCCCCATAAATGTTTTTTCTTTATTATTTTCTCCCACTTTTTTTATCCCTCTCTCTAATCATGCCTCTCCCCTATTTTATTTATCAATCACACCTCTCCCTATTATACCTTTTTTATTGTTTTTTATTCCCTCAAAACTCTCTCCATGCACCTCCCTCTCTTCCAACTTATTCCTTCTTTCTTTTTACTAATCACACTCACCCATCTCCCTATAATCCCTCATACTCATCTATTTTTTTATCCTTCATGTGCTCACCCCTCTTCCCCCTTATTTCTTCACACTCACACCTATCTTCCCCTAAACCCCCCACTCACGCATGCCTCCTCCCATCCGGGGATCCTTCTGGTAGCCGCTCCTCCCTCCGGTGATTCCTTCCGGTAAGTTCTATTCCACTTTCTCTCCTCTCCTCACTAATTTTTTAGAGTTTTCATGTGGGTTTTATTGTTGTACGAACCCTAAATGATAGGGTTAATATGTATCTTGGGTTTCCTTTGGATTTAGGGTGTGTGTTTTGTCTGAGGGGTATTGTTCTTCCTCCAATTGAAGTTTTATTCCAATCACACGAGGTTTTGGTAGGTGTTTCCAAGTTTTTCATTTTTAAAGACGTTCATTTGATTCTTTCCATTTTAAATAAATTTATAAAATGGGTTTTCATCTCTATGAAACCCTTTTTTAAATTATTATAGAAATTCAGAATTTATTTTATTTGTTAAAAGTATGTTTTAAATGAGTTTTAGTGTAAATTGAATAGTTTTTAGATTCCTAGAAAGCAGGTTTGAATTGGTTATGCTTCTTTAAGAAGAAATTGGTCCCTTATGAAATGTATCATCATTATTATGATAAAACGAAATTTTTTATTAATGAATATGGTTTGGTTGTGTTATGGCTTTGTTATGGTTTTAAAACACTTTTGTAAGTGTTTAATGAATTCAATGTTTTTAGTTGGTCTTTCGTTAAAATAATGTGGGTAACTGGTGATTTTAGGGGAAATTCTTTAAAATGTTTTCTTGGTGTGAATTTGATTTCAAAATGGGATTTCAGGTGTGAATGGTTCGATGTTAGTATAACATGATAAATATTAGGGTTTAATGTTTTTTTGGATTTTTTTATGTTCTATAATTAAATAGGTGTACATTTATGGTTTGAAGGTAATTGGTGTTTTCATGGAAGATCAGTTTTCTAAATAGATTTTAGTTTTCAAATAAAATTTCCCCCCTTGATTGGTTTCTAAATATTATTTTAAATTTGGTTTTGTAAAGTGTTTCTTTAAGTGTTTTGGAAATCATGGTTTATAATGTGGTCTTTAAGGTTTGGTCATCCGATTTGAAACATGTTTTGGTGTGGGTCGGAAAAGGGTAAAATCATGTATGATACTTATGAAGTGTTTGAATGTCTGTTTAGAACTTGAGAGCCTGTTTAGTTTTTTAAATGTAATAGTGGTGTTTGCAAGATATTTTGGATAAATTTGTGTGCCTATTTGGAAACCTTAAACGGTTTATTTAGAAAATGGTTTTGATATGAACATGATGTGATGGGACATCTGGAACATTGTTTAATGTGAACGATTGAACATGTATATGAGGCGCTCTTGTATAGTGTAACCATTTATGGGTGAATGTATAGGGAGTTTCCGTGTTTGAGGAAGGAAAGTGCGGTGAGATGAGTCACGCATGCGATGACCCTCCTACCTAAATAGTATTATTATAACCACTATGGGTTCCTAGGAGTCTTATAGATTATAGATTGATGGTTTCTCACCATCCCTGATTAGATGGGTTGGTGCCCCTGGTAGATATAGAGGCCAGGTGGGATTTGCCGCTGATTTTGTCGCGAGGGTGATCTGTGGGTTATAGACTATGGGGATTCACCATACACTGACAGGTGGTTCTAAACCGAGTGCTTCTAGGGGCTGTCTAAGGATTTTCAGGATCACCCATGGTTACATCTTGTATTGATTGTCTATTTTTATACTACACTAGTTTATTTTCAGCTTGTATTGTTTACCTATCTCCCTTTTACATAGCCCAAATATTACTTATTTGGTTTTTTTTATAAAATGGAAAATATTTTTTGAAATAATATATGGTGTGAGTTAGTTCTCATAGTGGGAAAGAGGTGTTATTTTGTTTAAACGATAAAAACTTATTTTTTGTAATTTTATTTCCAAACTTGTTTCATCGAATATCTTTGGGTAAGGAAACACTTGGATTCAGTGGTTTACTTTTGGCATCCCTACTGATCATTTTTGTGCTCATGCCTATCCTTTACCAATTCAGTTGCAGGTTCAGATGTTGTTTAGGCTTTTCCTTAGTGGCTGCTCATGTGGGAGCAGTTTTGGGCTTTTGGTTGGAGGTGAACAATGGGTCACATGGAGATCATTGTTGCGGGGTTCTTGTTTCCGGTTTTGTTATTTTTAGTGGTACTTCATATATGGATCAATTATTTGTTTATTTAAGTTTTAGTTGTCATTTTTCTGAATGCTCTATTTTTTCTTTTTATTTATATGGTCCTGATTTTATTTCATATGCTTAAATAGTTCCCTCATGTATACTTTGATGCCTGGCATGGGCTTCCAACCTGTGGGGATCAGGAACACCCTTCATGACTTGTCGCGAACTGGCTCGCGTGACCAGTTCGAGGTCGACCCCGGTTGGTTTGTGACCACATATTTTTAAAATAAGGATTTATAACTTAAAAGGGAATGAGACTCTCACATTATCTCATCTCATATGTCTACAAGTACCCAAACATCTCTATGAATCACAATATCTCATCCTCATCGACGACGCAAACTGACAGGGGGTCCTTCTCTGAAACTCTCTTCCTTAATAATAATCCATCAATATCATAATGTTTCCTCATATTCACTCTATCCATAAGTGAAGAGGTCACTTAAAATTAAGTGAGAACATATTTCCCAATATGATTCTACACTTCTATGTGAATCACAAAAAATAAGTCCACCAAATACCATTAACTGATGGACTCCTTCACTACTTTTTTCTGAGTCTTCCTACTCAGAGAATCTACCATTGCATTGCCTTTCCTAGTGGTATAATTAAGATCAACGTGAAATGACTTTAGGTATTCTACCCATATTCATTATTTTATATTCAAATCATGCTTCATGAAGAATTATTTTTGGATTTTTTGGTCCATGTATACAATGAATTGTTCTCCCAATAAATAATTCTTAAAAAAATGTAAGGTATGAAAAAATAAAGATAAATAGAGATTGTTCTTCAGGTAATTCCACTCATGAGGTCTAAACCAGAGAGACCTATTTTCTATGAATAAATATCCCTATATCATAACTACTCCCATGCTGATTTTTAATGTTTTATAATGTATTGAATAAATTATACACAACTCTAGTAGATTCAAGATCTATGTTGAAGTCATTATTCCTTTAAACTCGTAATGGATTCCTCACATTCTTCATACCATAAAAATTTCATACCCTTATTGGTTATTCCCATAAATGGTGCTTCAAGGAATGATAAATCCTAAATAAAATCCCTATAATATCCATAAATCCTGAAGAAACATTGTATTTCAAACAATTTCTTAGGTTGTTCATAAGAAACCATATATATGACCATATCTAGGTAAATAGATACTCATACCTATAAGATATGTGACATAGGAAGTGGAATTTATTGATACAGAGCTAACATTTTGTGATCTTGGAATAAAAAAACTTATCTCTCAATATACTTAATATTATTTGAAGGTTTTTTGAATGATCTCATTGGGTATAATAATAAACCATGGGTATATCTACAAAAACCATGACTAAATATTATAATTAGAGGTGGAAAACTTGCTTCATCAGGGCCATAAAAACTACCAGTGAATTTCTAACACCAAATGCCATAAAACAATACTCATACAATCCTTATCTACTATGAAATAATTTATGTGGTAAATCTACTGTCTTGACTCATACCTAATGGTATACTAACCAAAAATCAATCATCAAGAAGACACGAGATCATTTGAGGTGATTAAAAAGGTCATCTATATGAGGTAGTGGACACTAATTCTAAATAGTAATTGAGTTCAATTTCTAATAATCCATATAAATCTTGTTGGTCCCATCTACCTTCATGTTGAAAAGAATTGGTGAACCCCACAGTGAAGTATTGTGTCGTACAAACTCCTTGGATTATAAATTCTCTAACTTCTACTTGAAACTTAGTATTATCCATCATATATGGTGTACATGATACTGGAGTTACTCAAATAATTAGTTTAATAGTAGAATCTATCTCCCTAATAGGATGGAGTCCAAACAATTCATCGAGGAATACATCCCTAAAATGATCCACTACTAGAGGGAAATTTTTATGTCACCTTCCCTAATCATTAGGTTAAAGGTAAGAATCTTTTGTTGTCGCTCCACCCATACCATGATACTTGGGTCTAGATCATCTCACCTAGAAATCTTATCCCCCCTTGTGGATATAGTTACCAACCTCAAGTGATATAAAGGACACCCTTATATTATAATAGTTAATTTTGAAATGATAGGTTACTATCCAATCCATCCCAAGAATTATGTCAAATCCCATTATATCAATAAAAAAAGGAGTCCATAAGAAATGAAAATCGCCAATTTCAGGTAGGAATTCCTTACATTGGGGTATAATCTCGAATTGAATCTCCAACACAGTATCAAGAGTCATAACTACATATAAATACATGATATTTGGGCTAATAAATTCCATAATTTCCAAATATGTAAACAAGTTGGAAGAATATGTGTAAAATAAAACTAAGACAAAAGTAGAGGCTACTAAAATCATACCTCGAACTGTAGAAGTTCTAACCCTATGCTCCTCATGGGTAAAAAATACATCATATATCTGTCCTGATCCACAAACTTTATAAACAGGATGACAAACCTATGCAGTTTTTTTATTTTGGAACTATAAGTATTATGTTTGGCTCCCTCAACTACAATCTCCTCTTCAACCGGAACGGTCAGTAGTACTCTAGTACCAGCATGGGGAGGACCATTGATTCCTCTTCTGAGGGAAGAACTGGTGTGGATACTCTACCCCTAATAAATTATGGAAAGGTCCTATAATTCCACTGATGGTTCCCTATCCTACCATAGGCTAGATACTCAATAGGGTCTCTATCACATTGAGGCTTCAGGTGATCCAGTTTCCCACACTAATGGCATAATACCTGGCTATGGTTGAAGAAAATTTAACTGCCACTACTCTGATGAGAACTCTCAAGGTGGGACTTATTTCTACTAGTCTAAGTATTATCTACTCTAGGTGATGCACCACCTTGTACTACACCCTCAACCTCTCTAATATCATGCTCAGTGATGATAGTCTAATTCAATATCCCAAATGATGTAACATCCTAGGTAAATAAATTATATGATATTTTCATATTTACTAATATTTGTGAATTAAATATTAAATTTACTTTAAAGGGTATGATATGTTCGATGGCTTACCCTACATGCAAAAATGGGTTTCTCCGAATTCTTATGTTACACACAAAGCAGATTCATACTAAAAAACAAATAAAAATATAATCATTTTATATGGTAGTTAAAGCCTAACCTTTTAATTAGAGGGAATGAGCAGAACTAACCATATTATGGTTATACATATGTTTTAAATACATTTATCCAAAAAAATCTATGCTTAAAATGATAACGAATCCAATTTTAATCATAAATACTCTAATATTTTTAAAAGCTCATTTTACCGCCTTTTGATGGAGAACCCTTTTTTAAATATATTTTTTTTGTCAATGTTATATGTTATATTTGAAAAAATAATATTCTTCTTTAGAATTGAGACATCAAAATTTACTTTTGGTAATTTTTTGGTATTTTTCATATAAAGTTCATTTTTTTAATGAACAGTGAAAATACTGCATTTTAAGTTAAAACTATCTTTTCATCTGATTTATTTATATAGTTAGATTATATTTTTAAATGGTTTTAAAGTTTAATTGGATTATATATTTACCATTTAATCCAATTTGGTTCATTGGAAGTAATTTCACTATGAAATTGGACATAAATACATGACAATCTTTTTGTGCTTTTTATTTCTTAAAAACACGCTTTCTAGTTTTTACAACGGAAATTAATTTTAAATTAATAAATGAAAATTATATTCTTTGAATTTTTTAATATAGAGATAATTTTTGAATTTGGAAATATCAAAATTATATTAGGGTGAATTTTTAGTATTTTTCTGAAAACATTCTATTTTTTATGAATAGTGAAAAACACTACATAGTAGTTGAAAACTGTCTTTTTCATTTAAATAAAATTTTACCGTTTCTGTGAATTGAATTTCAAAAATCCTACATACATGGTTTTCATCAGTAAGTAAAATTTGTTTCAATAGGTTGAAAATAATTTTTGTGAATAGTAAATTTTGACTTTTATTTACCACGGTTAAAGGTAAATAGGGTAATTCAAGGTAAAAATAATATTATAATAATATCAAATTACCTTAACACTGTACTAACCTTATTGGATGATTCATGGACGACCAATACAATTATTAGGAGATACTTGTGGCCTTCTAAATCCATTTTGGTAAGATAAGGACATTAATAACTTTTTATTTAAAGTAAAAATAAAAATATCATAAACATGAATTGTTTTGCTAAAAAATTTAATGTCAGGTCATATAATTGATATTTTGGACTATAAATAGTCATTATAAATATAATTTTTTTTCTCTAAATCATGGTATTTTATTTTTTATTTTTAGATATCAAATAAATAAATTTATTTATGACACAATGATGATTTAATGATCACCTCATTAATGAATTTTTCAAATAAATGAGATTATAAATATTAAAATAAATTAATTTTGAAACTTTTTATTCCATACAGGAATTTTAGGAATGATTATGACTTGTTATATTTTAGTTAATTAAGGTTTTTCAAAATAATACAGTTGGTTTGAAATTTTTAAAAAGTCATGATATGAATAGTATTAAAATTGACATAAATGGGTTTTTAAATCAATTAATATTTTATTAAATCATAAAATAGTCCTAAAAATACAATATTCTTCCAAATGACATATATAATGTTAAAAAGTTCATTGATGAACAACTTGAGTTTCTATTTTCATTTTATAATAACTATATTAACCATATAGAGTGAATACACAATAAGACATGATAAGGGTGAAATTAGTTAACTCAGGGTTGAAGCTAAATGATATGGTTAAATTTGAAACCAAAACTTGTCTAGAACATATTTTTTGAGAGGATATAAAATAATAGTCTTATTATCTTTTAATTTAATGGGTTTGGGACCTTTTGAAACCGAAATTGTGTTTATAATAAAATAATACTTTCAAACATTCATAAAGAGTCCCTCATCCCCCTTATAAAAAGCCATCACCTCAAACCCTTAATCACACCTCTCAATACCCTTATATCATCCCACCTCTATCCAAATAATCTCCCAACATCCCTATCTTTCTCTTATAATCCTTTACTTAGTTATATGGAACTTCAAGAAAGCATTTTGGTTCTATCTAAAGGAAGTTACCTGATTTAAATGTAACGTCTTCTCTCAAGTTCTCTTCTATTATTTTAATTATTCACTCCCTATGATCATCTTATTATTTGTTTATATAACAAAACAAGTATCCTTAATATACTAGGTTGTTTTTATGATAATTATTCTAACAAAACATACACACACAATCATCTAATGTGTATAGAACATAATGTTTCTGTGGACGGTGAACTACTCCCTCACAAAATGATGATTGTTCAATATTATCCTACCACATCTTATGGAGGCCATTATGATGGAAATGTAATTATATATGTTATATATGTTATTTATTTTATCTCTATTCTTATTTAATTCTTATTTATAATATACCATTATACTTTTTATGTTGTATAGATATGAAAATTTCATTTGAGGAAGTGCATACTACCGCCCCCTCAAAGTGATATGACTCTTTCATGCCATGCATGGAATGTATAATGGATGGTGTTAATGAACTTATATAACATATATAAAATATTATATTATAGAGTAATAAAAATATACCTCTATATTATTTGGTTTTCATTCCTTTAAAAATAAAAATAATGAAATGGAAGTAGCGTTCATGCATACATACGGCTTACCGTCTCCCGGAATAGTGCATTTCATTTTCATATATCCAAATGATATAGACTATTATAAATAAATATATACTATATATATATGATATATATTATATATAAATCATGAATATAATTCTAGAGATAATAGAATTCTGACCACATGGACAATTTCAAATTATAAGATGTTCAATTATTACTCAAGTTCCGAAAATCAAAAAAATGTCTAATATAAACTCAAATAATTAACTAATTGTTATAAAGAGTAAATAAGTGACAAAAAATGAATAATAAACTTTAAATTTTTTTTTAATCAAGTAGAAATTAACTTATGTTTATTATTCAGGAAATTAAAGAATGAACGAGTCAAGTCGGACATGATGTAAGGGACTTTGTCTGAATCTCCTTTCATTGAGGCATGTATTGATAATATAAACCTCCTTCTTTTATATGGTGTATAATAAACCCCTATTAATTTAACTTTCATTCAAATGGAATCTTTTTTCTATGAAGCATTTTACTAAATAACAAAAGGAATTTTTTTAATGCTTGCGGGGACAATGACCTCTCCACCACCGTAGTCGTTATTTGGATTACTCTATAAGCCTTAATGTTTTTTAAAATGAAAAAGAAACCCTTTATTCTGTTTTGGGGGTTTTTTATTTAAATTTTTTTTTGAAATGGATTTATTATTTCAATATCTTGAAATGATTTATTGTGATTTCAAATGAAATGTTATTAATTAAATGTTTATATTTGTAATATTTTATGTGTTATGGTTTCATTATGGTACAATGACATTTGATGGGTGGTTATGTGATAAACTAAATGACGGGTGAGGCCGTGATAAACCAGGACAAGTGGTTACATTATAACCTCCAATTCATTGGGTGTGGAATTCGGCCGTATTACTATTCCATTTAGTGATATGTTTAGAGGTCGATCGTATGGTTATTCCATTTAAGTATGTTTATGTACTAAGTTACCTTTATATGTTATGTGTGATTTCTATGGGTTTTATGGTAATATTTTGGTTAAAAAAGGCTAAGTAATGAGATTTTATTTAGTGAATAGTATTTACTACTTCATAAAGGTGAAAATTATTACTTATGATAATGTATTCATGGTTTATTGGTTGTTTTGAAAAACTAACAGTTTTCTTTCTTTGTGTATCACTTACTGATTATTTTATGCTCATCCCAAGTTTTTGAATTTTTTTCATTGGGATTAAAGTGGATTAGGGTCAAGGATGGGATCAATTAAAATTCATTATTATTAAAACATGTAACTAAACATGTTTCATTTCTTTAAAGAGTTTTTATTTTATGAAAAAATGGATACTGAGTAGAAGTGTCTTCATGTAATATTTGTGTTGATATGTATAAGTTATGTACTAATTTTCTAAATCTATAAACCTGAAAAGATCCTCAATATGAATTATTAACTTAATTCAAGATTATGTAATCTTTATTTTCTGGTCATTGCAGTTGGTTTCATAGGTCAGTTTAGATAACTTTAGAGTTTAGGGTGTTATTTAAGAATAAGTGACATAACCATAATGGTTAGCACATTATAAAGATTCATAGTTATCTTAGATATATCAAATGAGTTTAAGATAACATGAATAATTATGTCTTAGTGTTTACCATCCTCATAAGACATTATATGATGATTTTACCGATATAGTCACACTAACCTTTTTGGTTTTAGTAAATGACTAGATCTAGCTGGCACCCAAGTGACAATGGATGTGAAAAAAACCGTGATGGTTTTATGATTATGAAACCATATGAAATGGGAGCCGGAATAAGAAATATTTTTTTTCTCAACCAACTATCTAGATTCATGATTGAACACATGATCCTTGGTGTTTTTTATATGGTCTTGTATATGCAAGAAACAAATCCCTATGAAGTTCATGTAATAATCATAAAGGTAATTATATTCAAAAACCTATGTGTAATTGATATGGAAAGAAACACCTATGAAAATGATTCAAAGGTATGAGAAGATTTTATAGATGTTGTAATGAAGTTCATAAAGTGTGAACATTCAATTAAAAAAGGAAGCGTCCAGTTGACTCTAGGAACGAAAAAGAAGTAATTTTTAATGGTTCAATTGAATGTTTTAAATGTGGTGTACATGGTTGTTATACAAATAGGCGTCCTACAAAGAAGGTTAAATAATGGGATCAGTAGGACCATACAATTATATTTTTACCAATAACTAATTCCATTCCAATTAATGACGAGTAAACTTACAATGACCAATGAATGGTACATGTTATTTTCTTATTTATTGCTTTGATATTATTGAATCTTAGCATATGACTCATGATTTTGTTTGTAGGAAAGAATTATGAAGGAATAAGTTTGAAAATAATGGGTAATAGATCATGATGAATTTTGAATGAGTAAAAAGTCTAAATATACTGGATTCAAGAGTTATGGTATATTTTTGGATGATGAAATGATTAAAAGTATTAAGGATCTTTTGATGATAGGATTACTTTGGAAGACTTTTTCTACTATGTGTAAATCTGAAGTTTGATATGTAAAAATGTTATTCAATAAAGAGTTATCTTTTCTTGTGTGGACATAATGGATCACTTTAGGGTTTTATATGATATTTTTGAGGTGATAAATGGTTATTATATTTTGGGATGCAAAATGAAAGGTATTAGATAAAAATTCTGGTTAAAATATGATGTGGTTATTTTTGAGAAATTTATCTCGTTTTTGGGAATGTTATAAAATTATATAGTTTTATAAATAGGGAAACCTGTAGGATGGGTGACAACCCATCACTTCCAGAAAGGCCGCAGGAATCAAACCCACAAATAAAGGGAGACAAGGGTGCTTCGCCTACCACTGGCCTATGTGAAGTCCCTAGTTAGTATAACTTACACTTTTTAGTTAAATGATTTCATGGATCAAGAATAATTTTATTTTGGTAAATAATGTTTATAAAATGGATATCAATATTATAGAAAAATGATTTGGTGATTAAGTGATAAAGGTTATTTTGGAAGACATTCTCTCTTTTGGGGAACAATATATGCCTAAGGAAAATAGATTTCTATAGGATTTCAATTATGGAGTAATGGTTGAAATTTTATTTTGGAAGAATATATGTTTTCATTGTGGACATATAGAGATTTGGGGTATTTATGGAAATGATTAAACTATCATAGAGAATGTTTGATTAGGTTAAGTAAACTTCAGTTTGAGACTTTAAGAGTAGTCGATGTTATTTGGAGATAAATGATAAGATTTACTATGGAAGACTATGTAATTAAATCCTTATTAATTTTGGGTTTCAAACATAGTTTGGATTATATTAAATAATTTAAGGACAATTGTGTATTGAGTGGTCTTTTTTTATCTTTGAGTACTCTTTGTTCCATTTTGGAGATTAAGAGTAGTATTTATTTTTATAAAAGATTATCCTTTTGGGGATTATCTAATCTCGTACTAACCATTTTGGTTTTGGTTAATGTCTAATGAAAGGGAAAATATATAGTTCATATTTTTTAGATTATGTGATTCTCTAGAAGTTGATTTTAGCACTTCAGTTGTGACCATGTCATCATGAATACTCATCTTTTGAAGAAAATATGAGTTTGTGGTAGAAATTTATTAAAGAATGAAACTCTACTTGAAAGTAAGTATATTTCCTTCTGTTATTAGTCAATCTCATAAATAAATTTCTCCAATTTTATTAAATAGAACTTAAAACAATAACATAGTTTGTTTAATTTTCCTACTGGGAAACCAATGACCATTTAACCCATCACAAGTTTGTGTTTTTCTTGTTGTTAACTTTTTCCTGACCATGTTTTCTATCACTCTCCATCAGAACATGACACCTAGTTTCTCCTCCATATCCATTTTTTCATGGAATCCAAGTATGGTTTATCTTTGGTGACCTTTATAATTCTCTTTATTTCTTTTAAGGTGATAGTTTTATTGAATATTTTTCCGATAGGGGACTTCCAATGAAGTTTCCAAGCCCAATTTTAATATTGAAATGACACAATCTCCAAAAGAGGAGAAGGATGTAACATCCCAAGTAAATAAAGGATACGATATTTTCATATTTATTAATATTTTTATTTAAATTTTAATTTTACATTAAAGGAGATGCTATGTTTGATGGCGTACCCGACACACAACAATGGGTTTCTCCAAAGTCTTATGTTGCACACAAAGGTTAGTCATACTAAAAACAAATAATAATATAATTATTTTAAATGGTAGTTAACGCCAAGCCATTTTATTGGTTGTAATGAACAAAAATAACCATATTATGATTATACATGTTTTTTAAATACATTTATCCAATAAAATTTAGAGGCTTAAAATGAGAATGAATCCAATTTTAAGTATAAATAATCTAATATTTTTAAAAAGTCATTTACCACCTTTTGATGGAGAACCATTTTAAATCTATTTTTTGCCACTTTTATATGTTCTATTTGACAAAATAATATTCTTCTTTAGAATTGGGAACTTCAAAATTTACTTAGGGTAAATTTTTGGTATTTTTCAGATAAAGAACATTTTTTAATGAATAGTGAAAAGTGCTACATTTTAAGTCAAAATTGTCTTTTCATATGATTTATTTAAATAGTCAGATTGTCTTTTTAAATTATTTTAAAGTATAATTGGATTATATTTTTACCATTAAATCCAATTTTGTTCATTTTATGTAATTTCACTTTTAAATTGGACACAAACACATGTCAATCGTTTTTTAGTTTTTTACTTCTTAAAAACATGTTTTCTAGTTTTGAAAACAAAATTTAATTTTAAATTAATTAATGAAACTTATATTTTTAGAATTTTACAAAATAGACATAATTTTTGAATTTGTAATATCAAAATTATCATAGGGTGAATTTTTGGTATTTTTCTAAAAACGTTCAATTTTTTATGAATAGTGAAAAACACAACATAGTAGTTAATAACCAACTATTTCATTTAAATGAAAATTTACCATTTCTATGAATTGAATTTGAAAAATCTGACATACATGTTTGTCATCAGTAGGTAAATTTGGTTCAATAGGATTAAAATAATTTTTGGTGAATAGTAGGTTTTTAATTTTATTTACCACGGTTAAAGGAAAATGGGGTAATTCAAGGTAAAAATAATATTAAAGTAACATAAAATTACCTTAACACTTTTACTAACCTTATTTTATGAGTCATGGATGACCAATACAATCCTTAGGTGATACTTTTGGTCTTTTAAAGTCATTTGGGTAAGATAATGACATTAATAACTTTTTATTTAATGTAAAAATACAAATATCATAAAAATGTATGGTTTTTATAAAACAATTTTAATGTGGGGTTATATAATTTATATTTTTTACTATAACTATTCATTATAAAGATAAAACGTTTTCCTAAATCATTGAATTTTATTTATAATTTTTAGTCATCAAATAAATAAATTTATTTATGACAAAATGATGATGTAATGATTACCTCATTATCGAATGTTTCAAATAACTGATATTATAAATATTAATATAAATTAATTTTGAAACTTTTTATGCTATACACGAATTTTATAGATGATGATGAATTTTTATATTTGAATTAATGAATTTTTTTTGAATCAATCAAGCTGGTTTCAAATTTTTAAAAAGTCGTGATAAGTATAGTATAAAAATTGACATGAATGAGTATTTAAATAAATTAATTTATTTTAAATGATAAAATAGCTCTAAAAATATAATATTTTAAAAAATGAAATATATGATGTTAAAATTTTCATTTATGAGTCACTTGAAGTTCTATTAGTATTTTATGGTAACTCTGTTAACCATATAGAGTGAATACACAAGAAGACATGGTAAGAGTCAAATTAGTTAACCAAGGGTTAAATATAAATAACAAGGTTAAATTTGAAACAAAAACTTGTATAAACCTTATTGTTTGATATTATTTATAATAATAGTCATCTTAACTTCTAATTTAATGAGTTTGGGACCTTTTTAAACCTAAATTTTGTTTAAAATAAAATAATACTTTCAAACTTCCTAAAGAGCCCATCCTACCCCTTATAGAAATACATCACCTCTAACCCTCACTCACACCCCTCAAACCCCTTGAATAATTAAAAATCTACTCAAATAATCTCCCAAAATCTATCTATTCCTCCTAGAATCCTTACCTTAGTCATAAGGCACTTCAAGAAATCCTTTCGATTTAAGGTAAAGGGAGTTATCTAATTTAAAGGTAACGTCTTCCCTCAAGTTATCTTCTTTTATTTTACTTCTTCACTCCCTATAATCTTATTATTATTTGTCTATATAACAAAACCAGTATCCTCAATATACTATGTTGTTTTTATGAGAATTTTTTAAACTAAACTTACACAAACATCCATTTAATGGGTATAGAACATATTGTTTCTGTGGATGACAAACTACTGCCTCAAGAGACGATGATTGTTCAATATTCTCCTACCACCACTTATGGTGGAAATTATGATGTAACTGTAATTATATAATATAT
This sequence comes from Viscum album, assembly GCA_963277665.1. NCBI lineage: Eukaryota > Viridiplantae > Streptophyta > Magnoliopsida > Santalales > Viscaceae > Viscum > Viscum album. The sequence goes on along the minus strand of OY728139.1, from coordinate 677,406,767 downwards.
TTATGATATTTATTTTATCTCTATGCTTCTTTAATTATAATTTATAACATACATTTATACTTTTCATGTTGTATAGATACGATAATTTCATTTGGGTAAGTGCGGACTACGACCCCCTCAAAGTGATATAACCCATTCATACCATACATGGAATGTTTAATGGATGATGTTAATGGACTTATGTAACATATATAAAATATTATATTATAATTCAATAATAATATACCTATATATTATTTGGTTTTCATTAATTTAAAAATGAAAAAAATGAAATGGAAGTATCGTTCTTGCGTAGGTACGACTTACCGTCTCCATGAACGGTGTATTTCATTCTCATATAACCAAATGATATAGAATATTATAAATAAACATGTACTAGATATATATGATATATATGATATCTAAATCATGAATATAATTATGGAGATAATGGACTTCTAACCACATGGACAATTTGTAATTATAAAATGTTCATTTTTTACTCCAGTTCCGAACATCGAAAAAATGTATGATATGAACTAAAATCATTAACTAATTATTATAACAAGGTAATAAGTGACATAAAATGAATAATAAAATTCATAAAATTTATTAAGCAAGTAGAAATTAACTTAATTTTATTATTCAAGAAATTAAAGAATGAACGAGTCAAGTCAGACACGAGGTAATTGACTTTTTCCCAATCTCCTTTCAATGAGAATGTTTTGATAATATACACCTCCTTCTTTTATATGGTGTATAATAAACCCCTTTGAATTTTAATTTCATTCAAAGGGAATATTTTTTCTACGAATTATTTTACTAAACCACAAAATGAATTTTTTAATGTTTACGGTGACAATGACCTCTCTATCGCCGTAATCATTATTTGGATTCCTTTATAAGACCTAATGTTTTTTAAAATGAAGAATAAACCCCTTATTATGTTTTGGGGTGTTTTGGTATTGAAAATGGTTTTTGAAATGGATTGATTATTTCAATATCTTGAAATGATTTATTTTGATTTCAAATGAAATGTTATTAGTTAAATGATTATATTTGCAATATTTTATGTGTTAATATTTTATAATTGAACTTTGACATTTTACAGGTGGTTACATGATAAAACAAATGAAGGGTGGTGTCATGATAAACTAGGATGGGTGGTTACATTATATCCTCCAATGCATTGGGTATGGAAGTTGGTCGTATGGATATTCCATTTAGTGATATGTGTGGAAGTCAACCATATGGTTATTCCATTTAAGTATGTTTATGTCGTAAGTTACCTTTTTATGTTATGTGTTATTTCTATGGGTTTTATGGTAATATTTTGGTTAAAAAAGGGTAAGTAATGAGATTTTATTCAGTTAAGAATATTTACTACTTCATAAAGGTGAAAATTATTACTTATTATAATGTATTAATGGTTTATTGGTTGTTTTAAAAAACTAATAGTTTTCCTTCTTTGTGTATCCCTTACTAAGCTTTTTATGCTCATCCCATGTTTTTGAAATGTTTTTCATAGGAATTAAAGTGGATTAGGGTCAAGTATAGGATCAATTAAAATTCATGATGATTAAAACATGGAACTAAACATGTTTAATTTCTTTTAAGAGTTTTTATTTTATGAAAAAATAGATTCTTAGTAGAAGTGTATACATGTAATATTCAACTTGTTATGTATAAGTTATGACCTAATTCATTAAATATCTAAACCTAAAAATATCCTCAATTTGAATTATTAAATTAATTCCATATTATGTAATGTTTAAGACTGGGTCCTTGCAAATATGGCAATCAACCAGAAGATGTTCAATTATAATAGGATTTCATACCTGAATATGTCCATAAACCGTCTAACTATAGATTGATGACTGCTTATAATAATTTATTTAAAGCATTAAATCTCAGTAAAAAGAGTTGAATATTCCATTAAGAACATATTTCCCTATTATGAATGTATAAACTCCTGGGATCTGTCATCCCTGAAAGTCTCAAGATGGAAGTAATCATAGAAGACCATATGAAACTCTCTCAAAAACACAAACCAATATTGGTTTGACTATGTGGTATCATCCCACCATCTCTTGGATAATCCATACATAATATATGTAGCGAGTTGTAATCTCTTCTAAAGAGGTATCTAAAGGTGATTTACTATAGATAACATGGCCTCCATCCATGACTCAGTAGCCTGAGGACCGACTTCCCTTGAAAAGGATGGAGGGTACAACTACTGGAACTCTCTTGTAAAATCTTCCATATAAGGGGTAGGTCATCAAGTTCATCGTATAGACTATAATTTCTGTAATAATCCCTCTCAAAACTGGGCATTTGTTCCCAAATTAGGAATAATAGGAGGTTCCACAGGTGGCACTATAGGATTTATTATAAGTGTCTTTGGTCTAACCACCTCCGAAGTATGGTTGTTGCCACCCCCTTAGAATATGATGCATGGCCATCAGGGTGGAATATCTATACAATCCTAAAACAATGCCCCAAAACAAGGTTTGATAATAGAAAATTTCATTGAATAAAGAATAGTATGGATATAAATACTTCCTATAAAATATTCAAAACCCCCATTATTTCTCATAAATCTAGTTATAAGTGACATTGAAGATCATAAGGGTAATAAGAGAAACTCCCCAAAACCCACTACAGAGGTCGAATCACGGTCAAGTTCTCTATTTCATGATAAATGTTTCAGTATATGGAGTGTCAATTGTGAGCTATAGAAGAAAATTACATTTATGTTACAATTGGAATCTACATTTAATGACAACAATTTCACTCAAGATTTATAATTTAGTAGTTATATATATCATTATTCAGTTAGATGATCTATAATTACCAAGTTCTAAATACAAGACATTATAAGTTATAATTGTTACATCATGTAACTACAACCAGACCTATTACATTTGGTCTGCAAATAAAAATGACCATATAAAATGATTTTATTAAATGAATCTCCCTTCAAAATTTATATAAGTACATGATTTATAAATTAAAATTGGAATTCATGTAATTAAAATCAACTGATGTTTCAATATATATAACTCAATCTATATAGATCAAACATGTAATAATTGGTTAATTAAGGTGCCACCCACAAGATACATGAGAAAACCCATTCTGGTTCGGGAAGAAAATTTAATTATCAATTATTTATTTCATTCATCCTATCAAAATTATAGTCAATAACAAGTATATTACTTAATGAATATAAAAAATGTTGTAGGAAATGAACACAATAAAGTAAACTTGGCATGGAATATGGATAAAAATTAAATCCTTAGGCGCTTATAATGATTCATGAATAAATAATTACCTTAAATACTGAGATAAGTGTTAAAAGTGAATCCATAATAATAATAATAGTAATAATTTACACAAATCCTATTAATCACCCATTAGTGAGATCAGTACAACTATAACAGGTACAATGTAGAAAAATAATTCCCATCCCAGGTAATTTTAGATTTTTTCTTGTATGTGGGTGAGATACTCCCAAGAACAAGATCATTACCAAATTCTAAAACTTTCATGGTCTCCTGTCTACTAACCCAAAATAGTAAGACAAAGTAAAATGGATTCGATACCACTTTGTAATATCTCAGAACCAATTCACTCATGTGTAAATAAACTCTATTTTTCACATGGCCTCAAACATGACTCCCCATATGCTAATTATTTTTGTCTAATATTAGGGGATTATGATGGTATGGTGGCGAGACTCTACCACCTTTAATCAGAGTTTATCATCATGGTAAAATATCTATGTAAATCAGTGGAGGCGATAATAATGAAAATAACATAAGTACATCATCCAAAAAATTAATCTGATATAAGTAATACACGGTATCATATACAAATGATGATGTAATTTTGGTATGCAATACAAAATGGGTGATGATAGGGGAAACAGAGTAGTGGGAATATCAAAATTCTATTCAAAAATGAACGAAAGGAAAATAACTATCTCCCATAGTATCACTAGTGTAATCTCAATCCACAGCTTTTGTACACCATCCTAGTATATAAAATTAAGTGTCCAAATATGGATGCTTCCCTTTATCCCAACTGTCATCCATGAAGTCTTCCTAAGTACTAATAAGTGGTCTGAACATGCTAAAAGATAAACTTAGTAGTCCACCCCTAATGGTGTCTAGTACTATCCAATAGGTGAATATATGATGAGCATTGTGTAGGGATAATGAATAATGACATTAAATAAATCAGCTGAAACTCATGTTGTCTTAGGTTCGTTACTAGACACCCATCTAAGACAACCTTTTTTAGACTAATCTAGGAGGTCTCTAAACACTTATTACTTTAAAAGAATAAGGGGTGTCATGTCCATTAATTAAACATAGTCAATATGGAACATCTTGTCTCTTGACTATAAATAAACAATGTTGAACATCATATCCATTAGTTAGGCATAGCCACTATGGAACACCATGTCCATTAATAATAAATAAACATGAAAGAACCTTGTGTACTCAGTTTTCAAATAAATATTATGGATCATCAAGTCCATTATCCCCATTAACTATAAGGAGAATCATCTATATAATCACCAATTAAACAGTAATGAACATCATGTCTATAATCAAAAATAATAATAAGTATTGTTGTGTCTAGTATTAAAGGAAACCAAGTTCTACTCACATCCACAAAATTTTTTATCAAAGGCTAAAGAGAATCACTTTTTTAATTATTCAATATATTTAATAATTTATTACATATAATTGGTAAGTAAGAAGGGGGTAAAGGATTGTAATCCATGCATCTATATAATTATATTATCTCACTTTATAACATTTCAATGGCCAACTCTAAGAGAAACACACCTCAGAGGTGTTTTGGTCCTAAGGAAAATGTAAGTCATCATGGTATATAATAGAACTATCCCAAGGGGTAGTTTGGGTTAAGATCATCAACCTCCAATTAGTTATCAGGGTCTTATAACATGTCTATAATTAAGATTCAATAATGAATTCATAGAATTATCAATTTTTTTAGAAATTCTAGGAAATTATTTCATGCAACATAATGACCACATAATATAAACACCCAATCATTTTTGGAAAAGTACAAGACCATCGACCTTAGAATGTCAGTAGACTCCTTATCTAATATCGGCTTCTAATTCGGGATTAAGTGAGAGAAAACAATGGAATAGACAAGTAACCTACAAATAGGTCATATCAGTTTGAATAATTTAATAATTCCATTTGGTGTAATAAATGATGGAAGGATGCGAGAGGAAAGAAGAGTTTGCTTATATTTATCCAATGTGATGAACCGAGAGCGATTCTAACATCTTAAGAAGGAGATGGATCAAATAACAGAGTTTAACAAATAAAAATATCGAATGGGAGGGATATTATATGTTGATAGGAAAATAAATGAGTGTTTAAATTTAAACAATACTAGGAAAAATAATAATTTCACCAATTTTTAATGGAGCACATGGTATGTTAGACCACATGCCAACTTTTTTCCACCACATTCCATATGTAATACCCACTTATAAGTTTAGGAACCCAGTTAGAAAAACCATGCACTAACAATTTCTTTTATCTTTTCAATAGGTCTTCGCAATTTCACATGGTATTTTGGCCTCCCTTGCACTATTTTTCAAACTGTTATCATTCTTTACATGGTCATATGGTTGAGTCACATGATTTTAATAATTGTGATCCTCTACCCATTTCTCCAAAAAATGGAGCTCCAAACTCCAAAAAAGTCTCGAACAATACTGAACACTTACTTAAACTCTTAGTCACTTTCATATATATAAACTGAAATATTTAAATTGAAATTTGAGGGATTGATACCTACATGAAAATAGGTATTTTATAACACACCATCATCAATTGATAAAATATATTTTAGTAATATATTAATGTAATCATGAAATAAATATTTGTGATGGTTTAATATGATTTCAATGTAAAGAGTCATAATTAAGAAATGTGAAAGGGTTTGAAAAACCTCTCCTCGATCTTTGAGGCACCACCTTTGGATTGAACTTAAGGCCTTTGTAAAAGAGAATTTTGATCACTCTAGAGGCTTAGGGACATGGTATTGGAATTTTTAAGAGGGATTTGGGTGGTGTTTTGAGTAAAACTATAAATAATATGTGTCTTAGTAAAGGTTAGATTACACCCCTTTTATAAGCAAAAATCAATGGTGTTTTCGAATATATTTAGTTTTTAAGGGTTAAAAAAGTGATTTTGAACTTCTAAGTAGCACAAACATGAACCATGAATGATAATATCAAAATATTTACATCTAATTATCTAAATACATAATTTTTCTGATTTTATAATGATTTAATAAATAAATTTAAACATTAAATATAATTTAAATTCATTTTCAGGACTATCCATATATTTTGACTTTAAAGGAATCAAAAAAATTTTTAATTAGAATATAAAAATAGTTACCACCACTAATGTTTTATAATTATCCATTAAATTATTTGAAAACCAAAAATAATCCAAAACATTTTAATTTTAATGTTTTTCAAATAACTTAATTTATTTTTATACTACATGCACATGCATTGTGTATGGTTTCAAGGAAATTATACCATCACAAAAAATTAAAAATAAATTACTATCATAAAAATAGTTTATTTAATATAAAAATATCTATTTAGAAACATTCATAAAAAATATCCTTATGAAAAAATTATAGATATTAAAATAAAGTGACATTTTTTAATTATTAATTACATAAAATAATATAACGGTCATTATCAAAGGAAAAGGAAACCAAATTTCCTTAATTTAGAATATAGGATTAGGATGGTTTAAATTTACTCATACATTGAAATAAAGGAAAATTTTTGAGGGATTTTGAGACTTTTTATAGTATATATAATCCCAATTAAAACATTTTAACCTTTATCATGATGAAAAACTTTTAACATAGTTTCTATTTATTATGAATAAAAATAAAATTGACCTTATTCAAAAATATGAACATTCTGATTATAAATATGGAATACATTTTTTAGGTTTATTGTGGGATGTAAATCCTTGTTTTAGACCATTATATGTTTATAATAGAAGAAATATGTTCACAAGAATTTCGGTCAGTGGTATGAGGCGGAAATCAATGTGAAGTTAGTGGTGGTTCCTCTCGTCAGTGATAAAATGGTAATTAGAATTTTTTTTCTTATGATAAAATAAAATGGTGTCCATAATTTTTATAAAGATGTATACAAGGAATTATATTTAAGAATAATATAGAAGTTTTTACCACTGCAATTTGTTAAGGTCAACAATTTTACAAGAGATCAGTAGTGACATTCCATATGAAGAATCCTCCATAAATATGGGAAGGCAATGTGACTAGTTAAACATGTTATGATTCATATAAAATGAAGTGGAGATTAATGGAAATAGTGATATGATGAATTCATAGTGTACCGGTGGAATTAAAAGTGCATCAGAGTTACATAGAGTTTCAATCATTCTATAATGAATCTCACTGATTTTTTTTAGTTTCATGTAATATTTTTAATTATGGTAATATAATATAGTTGTAATGATTTATCCCATGTATTTAAGATAGATAATTTGATTAAAATTAACTATACAGTTTTATTTACTAGTTTATGTACTTTTTCTTCATATAGTAAAATTTCTTGAATTTAAATTTCATTATATATTTGTGTTGATCTGTGTAATATTTCAACTTTGTGTGGTGAGTAGGGTATAATGAATTCAAACTTCTAGTACCCCTAATAAATGGGGTTTAATATTTTAGATGTTTGGTTTTTATACTCAACTAATTTATATATAAAATTTCAGTGGATTCATGAAATGATGTCTTGGTGGTTTTACTGATAGATCAAACATTTAGGCCTTCACAGGTTCTTCCCCAAAAAGTGGCAGCATAGTAAGGTTAAAAACATTGATTTCACCATAGTTTTGGAATCTAATTAACAGAATATATAGATCAATAAATTTGATGTAATAAATTTTAGATCATAGAGAATGTAGATTTAAGATAAATTTATTCAAAAAGTTTTGGAAGTTTAATTATCTGGTGTGAAACCAATATTGATGGAGAATGATAAATGGAAATGGTTTAGTATTAAGGATTTGGAACTGGTAAGGATGTCTCTGGAATGAAATTTTTTCCTTCAACATTTAGTAGAAGAATACAACAATATATGTTAGCATGGATTTGATATATATATATATATGTGTGTGTGTGTGTGTGTGTGTGAAAAATAGATAACCCTTAAAAATATTTTTTTGTTTCAACAGTTGTTCAAATTAATGTTTCCATAAGGAAACCCACTTTTATATCTTGTGAATTATTTTCATATGATCCATGGAAAACTCTAATCGGTAAATTTTGTAACACCCCAACCCTAGTTTCCTGGAGTCATTGAATTATTTTAATACGTTGTAAAAATTACAAGGATTCAAATCCTGAAGGACTGAGTATTTTAGTATATTTTTAAACAAGATATAAACTTAATTTCAACATTATAACATTAAATTAAATACAATTTATTAGTTTTGTTGGGAACATCCATAAGTATAGGTTTATACTTTTAGGTCAATCAAAATAAATTTATTCATGTCCAGAGAAAATGAAACATAAGAAAGGGGTGAGATCAAACGCTCAGTAAGGGTAAGCAATAAAGTGGAATATATCATCAACATATACATTGGGAATGGTGAATAATTGAAAACACATGGATTTAAATATAAAAATGAACATAATATGGAAGGAATATGAGTTAATAAAACATGTCCATAATAAAACATAATCATGAGTATTATACTAGTAGAATAACAACATTAAATATGAATTTATAACTTCATAATGAGGGAAATTAACATTATAGAAATTATGAAACATACATTCAAGGCCTTGGCCAATATATATAAAAATTATTAAGGCCTCAGTCAAAACCATATCGAAAAAATGGGCAAGGCCTCATCCAAGTACATATCTATTTTTATCGTGAGACCTACCGATGCATTGAGAGGATATAGCAGGCCCCACCCCTCACATAATAATTTCAATTAATTCCTCATATTAATAAGGATAAACATAAATAACATATACATTCATATTGAAACTAACATATGAAATATAAATTACTTTCCCCGAACAATAAGTACAAACAAAAACCATTCATAGTAAATTAGTGAAAGGTTTTATGATAGAAAATCCATAGTCAAACTAATAATAACCCATTATACTAAATATGGTAGATGATATCATAATATATTAACTCCAACAATACATAAGAATCATCAAGAGTGTTGAAAAATATGAAGATACTCTTATAGAATTATTGAGTAGTTCTTGAGATGAACACTCTTTTACTTTGAAAAGAATAGTTCTTTTGGAAAATTATTTGTATAAAACTAAAAGTTTAGTAGATAGTATTTTCAAAATAAAATGAGTGAATTTATAAGGATAATAGTATCTAAAAAATATTTTACAGTGTTCCCATAAAAGTAGGTAAGAATTTGAGAAATTCCGTTGAATCTGGATTTTATTTTTGAAAGAATCTTGAATGTTCCTTTTAAAACATAAAAAACCCATAAAAGAAGGTATTATTATAGTTAGAATATATATATATATAATTCAAACATAAATTATGAGGAGTATATATGAATGAATATTAATTTAATTGAGGTAAGTAGGTAATAAAAAAACCCGAATGAAAATGGAGGTTCGGGAGGAAACCCCTTACAACTTTGTAATCAATTGAATCATATGCCCCCGAAAACTAATAATCATAAAATGATACATTAAATATAATGAAAATAAATATATTCATTATGTGAAACATAAATGGTCATTATATATACACCATACAGAAGTGATAATAGTGAATATAGAATATCTCACAAAAATAGAAGTGAGATGAAGAAACTCCTTACCTTAAGTCGGAAGGTGTTATCCATTTGATCTTAATGACCTGAATAATATAATTTTGGTTCATTAATTAATAATTCGAGAATAATCTCTTCATTTAATTGATTTATTTTAACCATCTTAGATTCATTCATGGCCTTTTGATATGTTTAAAAGGTTCAATTTTATTGTTTTGAAAGCATTTTCTTTTTCGGTTTTCATGATCGATATACTTGTATTCATGAACGAAATTTCATTTGAAATTTGGTTAAACATCCAGAATTGTTAATATATATTATTAGTTACATTACATAGAGATAAATAATATTATAATGATCTTGGTTATATTCCATGAGGATGACTCATTAGATAAAAGTTAATGATAAACACTTGGATTAACCTGGAGGTGCTGTGCATAATGAACTTGTTTTGTATTATTATTTTATATAATGATTGTGTAAGGATTACAGAAAATTAAATAAGATAAAATAAATATATTCTGATATGTTTCAACAATTATAAAGGTTTCATGACCAGTCTTGACGATAGTAATTCAAATTGAAAACCCATATTCCTTGAACGTGATTATTAACACAACTCGGACAGTGCTCTCATTTATTATATAAATAGAGGTAAAAGAGAAGATGATGATGCAATATTCAATTATCCTAAAAAACCTAATGTATATATAAGGTAATAGATTCGTAATGAATAATTGGGTAACATGTAGGGATAAGGTATAAGTGAGAAAGAATTTAAAAGAGAAGAAGAAGAAATCTTACCTCTTGAATATTGATCTTTTGAAACCACCTTAAGGATCTTTGAAGTTGTATTTTTTTTTTGAGATCAGAAGCACAAGAATGTGTCTAGGAATGATGAGGATGGAATTTTACAGATTTTTTCCAAACAATAAAGCTTATGATTATGATGTTTGTGAAGGAATGAACCTCCTTTTATTAGTGTGGTGAGGGTTAACTTAGGAATCACCAAAATTATTAAAATAAAATAAATATATTAAACCATTTAAGACTACCAAAAGGCCTAAAATTAATGGGAGATTACATTGTTAAAGTAGTCTTATAATTTTTTTATTTGTTAAATAATTTGGATATTTCTAAATAATTTAATAAGATATTTTATTCATGAAAAACAATTTTATCAAGATAAAAACTATTCACATCTATGACTTTAAACACATAAAAAATGTTTAAAAATCGAATAAAATTTTATATTATATCATAGAAATTTCATATTTATATAAGGAATCTATGAATTAGCTTAAAAATATAAAATATATTTATTTTATAATCTTTAATATCATTTATTTGATTTAATAATTAATTAAATTAACTTTGCATCATCTTTTTGGAAGTCATTATGGTATTTATTTTTTGTCTAAATATTAAAAATAAAGTTCCATGAGAAATATAAATTTACGATCCTTTCAAATACTATTCCTATTTGAATAAAACCTCTAAAAAATCTCATATAACGATATTATTAAAATTAAAAACTATAATGTGACAACTATATTTCCTTTTGAAACAAAATATTATAAAGGCTTAAAGTGATTCATGTGGGTCCAAAATGTCCCAAATTCGAATCAAAACATGATAATATTCTAAAAAGGATTATGTAAAATATATTATCCAAATATATGTCATTTAATAATCTTAAAAATTTAATTAAAAACATTTTATATTTTTATTCTAGCACACGCGCTGCATCAGAATTGCGTAAGCATTAATGTTAATTATTTCATATATAAAAATTAAAAAAAATACAATCATAAATATAATTTAATTATATTCAAATTAAAATTATTAATTTATTTATTATGTATATTCACTCTTATAAAAAACAAGACATCTTCTTAAATTTTTTATTTTGTCTTTTCTTTCCCTATACAAGCATTGCACGACATTTGGGTAATATTCATCTTATACAACACTAAAATTGGAAATTAAAAAAGAAAGAGATAAATAATACAAAATAATTAATAAATAAGTCGTGAAAATAATTTTTAGCACTCAATTATTATATAAATTACCAATTTTGACTTTTTCAGCGCTGCGCAGGCACTGCGTCGACATTGACAATGATTTTTATGCTTATCATGGAAAAAAATATACCTTTCATGTTATAAATTAATTTTGTACAATATTACACTTGTAATATAATTATTTAGTTATTACATAGTTTAAATAAATTTTTAAATCATAATAATTTGATGATGATGTCACGAAAAATGCCGTATTTTATTAAAAAACGATATTTTTACTATTCAACAAAAATAAAACTATTTCCTAAATATCCCAAAAAATCATCAAAACCATTTTTAGACATGTAGAATCCAAAAAGGAACTTCTTTTTAAGATTATAATTTTATAAATATGAGGAAATTAGTTTTTAATTAAAATCACCATTTACTTGAAACCTAAAAATTTTAATATTATAACTGATTTTATGACACATAAAAAATATTAACTAGTGTATCATAAAATTATCTTATAATCATAGGAAAACAAAATATTGATTCATTAATACATTTTATGAAAATGAATTATCTTTTAAATTAATCTATTAATTACAAAATTGTAATTCATTATTTATTGCTCATAAAAATTCCAACACTTAATTATTAATTCTTAAAATATTCACCCTCATTTAAAAGGTGCCTAAATTCTATTTTCACTTACATTGGTGAGGTTACTATTCATAAGGGTATATTACTATTCATAAGAGCCAAGTTACTATTTATAAGGGTGCATTACTATTCAAGTTACTATTCATAATGGTATACTTCTATTCATAAGGGTTAAGTTATTATTCATAAGGGTGCATTACTTTTCATAAGTGTCAAATTGCTATTCATACGAGTAAGTTACTATTTATATAGGTGGGTTACAATTCACTAAAATTATTTTTGTTCTATCAGACTTGAAAAAACATCCTAAATGCAACCGTGTATGTCAGCTATTCAAAATTCAAATCACATAAGTGGGAAAATTATGTTTATTGGCTTAGTTATAACAAAGTGTTGTTTTATAGAGAATCAGTGTTTTATATTTTCAATATTAAATTTATTCTTAAATCCTTGGGGTGTTACATTATCCTTTCCTTTAAAAAATTCATCCTTGAAATTTTGAAATTGAATTTCGAAGGTTAATGGTTGATACTTGAAAATTACCTTATGGGAAACCCACTTATGGTTAAAATATCTTCTTAATAATAGGGAAAGGGAAATGCATCTGTTACTACGAAACTACAAATTATAATTAGATTACATGGTCATGGAAGTATAATCAAACCATTATGTTCTGATGGAAAGCGGTATAGAACATGCTCAGATGAAAGATCATTACCACAAAACCATAAACCACTGTTATGAAAAAAAATGATAATAGGACAAAATTAGTTTTTATGACTCTTTTCCTAGAGTTCAGGAATTATTCCACTCTATAGGAGTATAAATACATGTTTCTATTTAATAAACATAATCTTATCCTTTGTTTGTGCCTTGAACTATCTATAATTCATCTCTTAACACAGGTTGCATCATGTGGTGATGTTAATCTATAAATCCTCATACAATGATCAACTTAAACCATTTCATAAATAGTTTAACTTTCCAAAAGATCATGACCCAACACTTAAGAATCATTCCCATATCCATCCTTTCTAGATCCATGTACACAGGGCCCTTGGAAATCCTAATTTTCTTTAAGACTCCATGATTTATCCTACTCATGTCATCTACTACCTTATTTTCCTTTAATCAACTTGTACCAGTCCTAAATTTTCACATTCCAAACATGTGAATATCTTCATCATGTGTCCACTTGAAATATGGTAATAAGTCACATTCATATAAATCCTTATTTGAAATTTTCATTCATCCTTACACATTTTGTTGTATATATTCCTTATATCTAAAAATGTTGTAAACTCCATCATTGATAGAATAAACCACTTGTCAATAAGTCAATAATCAATTTCTAAGGTAGTCAGTACTTATCCAAATCAATCATTTCAACATCATTATCTTAATCATCAATAATATATTTAGGGATTTCTTTTCTTCAACCATATTCTTTCCCAAGATATTAAGTTTCTACTGAGTCACTTATCTTTGGTACAATTCATCATACAAACTCAAATACCTAATGAAATAGTACTATAGTACAATCCACATATATTCCATAATTATTAGAACTAGTACATTGCTGATTAAATATTAAAATGACTTGATTCCTAGTGAGGAATAAAAATCCTCCCACTTCATCTGTAGCAGTATCATAAATTGATCATTATCCAGTAACAACATTTAGGACATATTCCTTTGACATTTGGGAAATTGATTCTCATAGTGTCCCACATACTTGTAGTTTAAGAATTATACATCGGAAACCTCTTTCTTACCCTTTCAATCATGAAATTGGTGTCATTTTTCTCCATTCGTAAAACAAACTATCACTCCCTTCAAGCATTTACCAGGATGATTATTTTCACAGTTATCACATGTGGTAAAACCCTTATTTCCCTTCAACCCTTTATCCATATTTTTCTCTACCATCACCTTCTTGTTTTTCTTGCCTTAAAATCCATAGGAATCAGAGAATTATTTTCACACCTTGTTAACACATGATATTATTTCCTCATATAATAAGGATACACGGGATACTATCTTCCTTTGAAATGATGGATTAAGGCCATAAGATATATGATCTTATTACCCTTTTCATCGCATGAATTAGTGAAGTTATCATTCCTTCTGCTAGGTTTCATTTCTAATCAATTCCAAATACTAAATTAGATCATAAAATTATGAACTCTATATAACCCTAAAAATGGTATAATAAATAACATAAATTTATGCATCACAAATCCTAGAACCATATATTTTGGATACTTTAGGGACATAAATCCTTCATAATGGATTGTAACAAAAATTTCAATTATCCTAAGAATATCCCCCAAGAGTATCAAACTTAGTGCGTAGTAAGGTCCATTGTCATGTACCATGTTACCCTAGGTCAAGCACGAAACAGCTTGTCAGATTTGTTACTCCTTGGTACATCTGTTACAGAACCACATCTACTTGTAGTATCTAGACAGAAATTTATTTTCTAGAAAGATACAACTAATCAATTTTTACCAGAATTATAGGATGTTCTTGTATGTGTATATTAAAGTATATTTTTTTTCCTAATCTACATTTTCTAAATCCAGTTTCCATGTTTCCTACTAAACCTCCTTAGATACCAACTATAACACCTCAACCCCAGTTGCCCATAGCTGATGCTTTATTTTAATACATTAGCATGATTTCAAGGAAACAAATCCCAATGGACCGAGTTGTTTAGTATATTTGGAAACAAGATACATACATAATATCAACATTAAAACTTGAAATTAAATACAATATATTAGTTTTGTTCGGAACATCCTCAACTATAAGTTTTTCCTTACAGGTCAATCATAATTAACATCTTCATGTCCTTAGAAAATGAAACATAAGAAAGGGATGAACTCAAACACTCATTAAGGGTAAGAAATACAGAATACGATATCATAGAAATAAACATTAGGCATTGTGAATAATTTAAAACACATTCTTTTAAAAATAAACTTGAGCATAATATGGTAGGAATATGAGCTAACTAAACATTTCCATAATAAAACATAATCATAGGTATTCTACTAGTCGAAAAACAACATGAAATATAAATTTCTAGCTTCATAATAAGGCAAATGAATATTTCAGATATAATGAAACATACTTTCAAGGCCTTAGGAAATACATCTAAAATTATTAAGGCCTCATCCAAACCCATATCGAAAAAATGGGCAAGGCCTCGACCAAGTCTATATCCATTTGTCTCATTAGACCTACTGATGCATCGAGGGTCTATAGCGGTCCGCACCCATCACATAATAATTATAATTCATTCGTCATAGGTGCAGGGATAAACATAAACGAAAAATACATTCATATTTAAACTAACAAAAGAAATGTAAATTACTTTCCCCAAACACTAAGCATAAACATTAAACATTCGGAGTAAATTGGTGAATGGTTTTAGGATAGAAAATCCACATTAAAGATGATAATAAACCATTCAACTAAATATGGTAGATTATATCATAAAATATTAAATCCAACAATACATAAGAATCAACATGAGTGTTGAAAAAGATGAAGATACTCTTATAAAATCATTGAGTAGTTATTGAGATGAATAATCTTTTACTTTGAAAAATAAGAGTTCTTTTAGAAAAGTATTTGTATAAAACCATAAGTGTAGTAGATAGTATTTTAAAAATAAAATGAGTTAATTTAGAAATATAATGGTCTCTAAAAATAGATATTATAGTGTTCCCTTAAAAGTAGGTAAGAATTTGAGAAATTCCCTTGAAGCAGGCTTGTATTTTTGAAAGAATTTTGAATGTTCGTTTTAAAATGTATAAATCGCCATAAAAGAATTTATGATTATAGTTGTAAAACATATATAGAACATTTGCACATAAATTATTAGTAGTAAATATGAATAAATAAGATTTTAATTGAGGTAAGAAGATAATAAAAGTAACCCAAATGAAAATAGAGGTTCGTGTGGAAAACCATCAAAACTTTGTAATTAATTGAATCGTAAACCCCAAAAATTAATAATCATAAAATGATACATATAATATAATGAAAATAAATATATTGATGATATTAAATATCAATGGTCAGTATACATTCACCATACACAGGTAGTAGTAGTGAATATGGATTATCACACAAAAATGGAAGTGAGATGAAGAAACCCCTTACCTTAAGTCTGAAGGTGTTATCCACTTGATCTTAATAACCTGAATAATAATTTTTTTTATTAATTAATAATTAAACAACCTATTCTACATGTTATTTATTTATCTAATCCATTTTAGGTTCATTCATTTCCTTTTTGATGGGTTTAAGAGGTTCAATTTTATTGTTTTTGAAGCATTTTATTCTTTGGTTTTCATGATAAGTATACATGTATCCATGAATGGAAGTTCATTTTAAATGTGGTAAAACATCCAAAAAATTTAATCAATTTTGTTAGATGCATTAAATATATATAAATTATCTTATATTGATCTTGGTTATATTCAATGAGGATGAATCATTAGATAAGAGTTAATGATAAATGCTTGGATTAACTTGGCGGTTTTGTGCGTAATGAATTTGTTTTGTATTATTATTTTATATAATGAGTGTTTTAGGATTATACAAAATTAAAAAAATATATTTTGATCTGTTTCTAACATTATAAAGTTTTCATGACCAGCCTTGAAAATAGTAATGCAAATTCAAAACCCGTCTTCCTTGAACACAATAATTAACACATCCCAGACGGTGTTCTAATTTATAGTATAAAAGTAGGGAAAATAAGAGAAGATGATGCCATATTACATTATCATAATAACATTAAAGAACATATAAGGTAATGGAGTTATCTTGAATAATTGGATAATACATAGGGATAAGGTAAATGTGAGAAATAATTTAAAAGAGAAGAAGAAGAAATCTTAAAACTTGAAAATTTCTCTTTTAGAACCATAATAAGGCTCTTGGAAGTGGTATTTTTGTGAGATAAGAAGAACTATAATGTGTCAAGGGATGATGAGGATAGAATTTGGACATGTGTTTCCTAAAAATAAGGCTTATGGTTATGGAATTTGTGAAGGAATGGACCTCTTTTAAAAGTCAGGTGAGGGGTAACTTATGAATCATAACAATTATTAAAATATAATAAATATATTATAGGATTTAAGACTGAAAAAAGGCCTAAAACTAAATGGGTATTTAATTTTAAAATTAATATTATCATTTTTTTAAATGTTCAATAATTTTGGGATATTTAAATAATTTAATAAAATATTCTATTCATGAAAAAAATTAAGATAGAACTATTCATATCTATGACTTTAAACACATCAAAAAAAGTTTAAAAATATAATAAAATTTTATATTATATCATTGATATGTCATATTAATCTAAGGAATACATGAATTAGCTTAAAAAATATAAAAAAATATTTATTTTATTATTTTTAATATCATATTTTTGATTTATTCATAAATTAAATTAATATTTATTTATCTTTGTGGAATCCATTATGGTATTTATTTATTGTCTAAAATTGAAACTAAGATTCCATGAGAAAAATAATTTTATTATATTATCAAATACTATTAATTTTTGAATAAAACCTCTGAAATATATCATAAAACAATATTATTAAAATTAAAAACTATAATGTGACAACTTTATTTCCTTTTGAAATAAAATATTCTAAAGGATTTAAAGTTAATCATGTGGGTCTAAAATTTCCCATATTCAAATAAAGACTTTATAATAGTATAGAAATGATTATTTAAAATATATTATTAAAAATATGGGTGATTTAATTATTTTATAATTTTAATTAAAAACATTTAATTTATTTTTCTTATACTTTCCCAAGCGCTGCATCAACATTGCATAAGAATTAATGTTAATTATTTCATATATAAAAATAAAAAATAAAATAAAATCATAAAGATAAATTAATTTTATTTAAAATAAAATTATGAATTTATTTATTAATAATATTCACTCTTATACATAACAAGACATCTTCTTAAATTTTTTTGCTTTGTATTTTCATTCCCTGTATAAGCATTGCAAAGACATTTGGATAATAATAAAGTTATATAACACTAAAATTGTAATTTAAAAATAAAAGAGATAAATAATACATAATAATTAATAAATAAGTCATGAAAATAATTTTTATCACTCAATTATTATATAAATTACAAATTTTGACTTTGTTAGTTCTGCACAGGCACTATGTCAACATTGACATTTATTTTTATACATATCATGGAAAAAAATATAGTTTTCCTATTATAAATTAATTTTGTACAATATTACACTTGTAATATAATTATTTAGTTATTACATAGTTTAAATAAATTTTTTTATCATAATAATTTCATGATGATGTCACCAAAAATGCTATATTTTATAAAAAATCTGTATTTTTTATTATTAAACAAAAGTAAAAATATTTCATAAAAATCCCAAACAATTATCCAATGCATTTTTTGACGTTTAGAATCAAAAAAATAAACTCTATTTTAAGAAAATATTTTTCTAAATATGAGAAAATTAATTTTTAATTAAAATCATCATTTACTCAAAAAATACCGATTTTAATATTATAACTGACTTTATGACACTTCGAAAAAATTAACTAAGGTCTCATAAAATTATCATATAATCATTGGAAAAAAATATTGATTCATGATTGCATTTTATGAAAATGAGTTATCTTTTAAATTAATCTATTAATTATAAAATTTTAATTCATTATTTATTACTCATAAAAATACCAACACTTAATTATTAATTTTTAAAATATTCACTCTCATTTATAAGGTGCCTAAATTATATTTTAAATTACATTGGTCATGTTAATATTCATATGTGTACATTACTATTAATAAGGTCTAAGTTACTATTCATAAGGGTACATTACTATTTTAGTTACTATTCACATATGTATACTACTATTCATAAGGGTCAAGTTACTATTCATAAGGGTGAATTACTATTCATAATGGTCAAATTATTATACATAAGGGTAAGTTACTATTCATATGGGTAGGTTTCTATTCACCAAAAAATATGTTTGTTCTATCAGACTCCAAAAATCACCCTGAACGCAACCTTGTATGTCATATTTTTTAAATTCAAATCACATAAGTGAAAAAATTATGTTTATTGGCTCGGTTATAACAAAGTGTTCTTTTTTAGAGACTTAGTGTTTTATTAATTCAATATTAAATTTATTTTTAAATCCTTGGGGTGTTACAAATTTAACCTTTTCTGATAATGTGTGGGTGTTGCTACTGTTATCTTTATTACCAGAGAGCTGGTATTCCATGGTTATTATAATACGTAACTCTAATGGAAAATAGATATGTTGTATGATGATATCTGGAATTTAGTATTTAATAAAGAACTTCACCAAAGGAAAATTTATGAACTAACTAGTAGTTCTCATAATATTGATAGAAGGGGAATTTCACTCTATTAGAAAAACAAAAATAAGCCAATGGAAGAAAATTCCTGTGAATGATATTGTAGAAATTCAGTTGGTCCTAGTCCTATATGATGGAAATTAAGAAAGAAATGATATATCGAGAAGGACTGTAAGGGTCATAAGTAGAACACCATAAACACATCAACTTTTGGTAGTTTAAATTCCATAAACACAGTATAATATACAAAACATTACTTACTGGGTGTGAACACACGAGTACATGCCTTGGTGATTGCCTCTAGAAAAATATATCTCCTAACTAGTGCTAAAAAGTAAAAAGGTAATTATGTGTCTAGAATATTTAGGAAAGTATATCTAGTAGATAGTGAATCCTTTGGGGTTCTCAGAAATGGATAAGTTAATATTCAAGGGAATAATGGAGGATTCTTGGTGTTAATGGTTGATCTTTACATTCATAGCATACAAAGGAATCTATTTTCTAATTGAAAACATGATGAAGTAGGCTATAGGAATAGATTTTAAAATTGGGTTTGAATGGTTACTTAAGGATCAATGATATTTTCATGAGGAGTTAATGATGAAACTCTTTACATGAACATAATTTTATAAGGAGGTACAAATTTCATAAGTATAAATTTTGATGATAAAAAAGTATGTAACTAAAAATTAAGTCACATTAGTGATAATAACATGAAATTTATAAAGGATAAGTGTAAAATGAAGCTTGATCATGTTGAAATTTTAATATATGAAAGTTGTGTGCTGGGAAAGCAAAAAAAGTGTGTCCTTCAACTTATATAATCAAAAACCCCATAATCGTATGTTGGAGCATATACACTCATATGTTTGGTGATCTACTCCTATTCAATCCTATAGTGGTTACCTTTACATTATCAATTTTATTGATTATTATATAAGGAAAGTATCTATTTACTTATTGAAGAATAATTCAATTGTATTTTTGGTGTTTAATCTCTGAAAAACATTGGTAGAAAGGGAATTGGATTATAAGATAAATTATTCCAATCAGATACTGATGGTGAGTACACCAAATGAAACTTTTGTAACTATTTACAAAAGGAGGGAATAATTCACGATAGGATGGTGTATGAAACACCACAACAAAATGGTGTGTCTAAAATAATGAATCATACTTTATCAAAGAGAACTAGAAGTATAAGGCTTCACTTGAGAATTCCTGAGGCAGTTTGGAAAGAGGCACTCAACACAGCAGCATATCTCATCAATATAAGTGTGTCATCAATAGTTGGATAGGAACATCTATAAGATCCATGGGCTGGTAAATGACTAGATTCTCAACATCTTAAATTTTAAATAGTTTATCAGATATATGTGTAAATTATAAGGACAAGATAAACATAAATCAAAATGAAAAATTATATTGATTCATTAATTATGGTGATGTAAATTTTGGATATTGAATGTGGGATGGTGATAGTAAACAAATAAATTTAGTAGAGATATTTTATTCAATGAAAATGTTTTATGGAAGGATTTGAACTTGGCATAACAAGAAGTTTAAAGAGAAAAACAATTGAAGTCCTGATTGATCAGAGATCTCATAGCTCATCAAAAATAGAAGGACTTCGATGGGGGTGTAGAAATCACTGAAAGTATAAAATTAAAACCATTAAAAAGAAAATATAATTCAAGGATGATTTAATCTCGAGAGGGAGAACCTAACTTATGGGATCTATATGACAAAGTACCAGAATTTCAAGTACCAAAAAAAGAGAAAATCTAAATAGTTCAGTATAACAGATTTAGTTAAGAAGCTTAACCAGAATCCGAAGACTGTTTCAAAGGTGTAGTGATGATATGATTTCAATATTTCTAAATGAATCAATATAACCTTAAAATATAGAGGAATAATTTTTCTTAGTTAATATAAATAGTGGAAGTCATCCATGAATGATAATATGGATTCATTGATGTTCAACAGAACATTGGAGATGGATGAACATATGGAAGTATAAAAATCCACATGAAAAAATGGGTTTACTAGATTAAATAGGTGTATTGTGAATGGAAAATATAAAAATAATAAATTTTATTAAAATATTTTCAATATAAGGAAGGAATTTATTTCTCAGAAATACCCTCACAAGTAGTTAAACATTCTACCATTTGAATTATGATAAGTATGGGGGACTTAGAAAATATTTATGTGGAGATGATGGATGCTGAGAAAAATTTCTTTCCTAGTGATTTAGAGGAGGAAATATATATGAATTAGATTACAGGTGCATTGGAAGTTGGGAACTATGATTTAGTATCTTGATCAAAGAAAAGTTTGTATGGCTTGAAACAAGAACCACAAAAGTGGTATTCAATAGGTTTATGTTGGATAAAATATTCAATAAATATAATGTTTATCCCTATTGTAACCTAAAGAAATGGGATTGTAGGTCCTTAATAAATTTTTATTATATTTTAATGACATGTTTCTTGTTAGACTGAATGGTTAAAATATTAAAAAATTTAAGAAACATTTGTCAATAAGTATCAAGATAAAAGATCATGGGCAGCATAAGAGGATATTGTGGATGAGTACAAAAATAGTGTTACACCCTATGATTTAATGATATATTTATCTATGAATAAATTTAATTTCATTGATATCTATTTTTACACACAACATTGAGTTTAAACACATCGCAATATACTATTGAAATATTATTATTTAAATGTAACCATTATAACCTAGCCATTAAAATGGGTAGTATGAATAGGAATAAACACATTATGAAATATATTTATATTATTCCAACTAAATAAAATTTTATTTAGTAATTATTAGGAAATAAGTACTTGATTTTAGTGAATTCATTTTATGCTTCAAAAATGCATTTTCTTCAAAATTGATTTTTATTGCATTCTATTCATGGAAATTGTAATGAAATTACACAAACTTTAGAAATTTAATTTTAAAAAATTAACTTTATTTTGGAAATCTTCATTTCAAAATAATATTATAGTGAATTTTTTATAATTTTACAAAAAGATTTCTTTTTAATGAAAAGTGAAAAAAATATTGATTTTTATTGATAATTGACTTTTGATTAATGATTTTACAATTTAAATTTTTTTTATAATGTATTTAAAAGAAACATTAGTTCATTTATATTATTAATAACATTATTAAGATAATATTAATAAAATTTATACTTGATTTTGGAATAAAAACATTTTACACTTAAAAAGACCTTGTTTTTATAGAAAACTATTTTTCATTGGATTTTGTAAGTTTAATTTTAAATATAATTATACCACTTCCATGAATTTAATTTGATAAAATATATTATTAATTTTTTATTATAATAATTAATATAATGTAAAAGTGTTAACTTAATTTTTGGTCATTACCCATAGTGACCCTGGTAAATATTTTTAACCTTGGTAAAAGATGTAAAATTGGGTTAAAACCATGTGGTAAGAAATAAAAATATCAGTAAAACTAAAGTTTATTGTATTTAATGAGTCATTTTATACCGAACGTATTCTTAAGGAGTTAAATAATGGATTTTAGAACATTATTTTTAAATTGGGAACCCAAGTTTAACATTCATGAATTTATGATTTATTTTATTCAAATAAATTTCTATTTTTGGGTCTTTGCATTTAATGGAATGGTTGGAAGATTTAATTGAGTTTTGGATTTTCAAAAAAGTCTAAAAACTTTCAATTTTTTATGATTTAAAAAAAACATGGAAATAATTTGATTAATTTGTTTTCAGGTAAATTTATTTTTACTCCTAAATGAGGTATTTTCCTAAAAATCGTTTTCCATGAATTTTTTGTTCTTATATAAAATTTAATTTATTTAACCAATATAAATTTAATCTAAAAATTGTATTCCAAATTTTTAATCTTAATTTCCAAATTTAATTATAAATCCCATTTTATTTCTCATAAGTTATCATGGTAAAAAGTTAAGTTATCACTTTTAAATTTTAAATGAGTTTTAGTTGTTTAACAATAAGATAATGATTATAATGTATCAAAAAAAGTATCCAAATGTGATTGGTTGAGTTTATTTAGTCCTTATCAAATATTATAAATTAATTTTGTGTTCCTTGGTTCTACGCAACATGATCGTGATATATATATATATATATTATTTAATCTTTTAGGTAGTTCTAAGTGTGGTCTTTCCCTCCCCTATAAAAGGGTACCATCTCTCATGTATTCTCCAATCTTAATGAAACTTCTATCACAGCCAAGGCCAACCATGATACCATCCTATATTTTTCCCACGTTCTAGAGCATTTGGTCTTTCCAAAAAAACATTATTACAAGGATTCAGGTTCAATCAAATAGGGGTTTATCAAAAAAGAGGTATAACTCTTAATTGAGTACATTAAATTTTATTTCTTCTACTACCTCCTACAAATATATGGTGTCTATAATAAAATAATTATTTCAGTATCTTCAATATACTCAATTGTTATTATGATAATGGAACTATGAAAAACCATTTATTGAATACACTTTTTTTTATGATTTATTACATAAAGGTACAGATTATACAATACCGAAAGATATTGAATCCTGGTGTATTTGATAAATTATGTACATAGCACATAAAAATGATACATGGATAAAAAAATATTATTTAAAATCTCATTATGATGCTCCAAAATTTCCATTTCTTCTTTTAAACTACATGAGACAACCTAGGGACATACATAATATATGGGTGATTTATAAATCTTATTAAGATAATAAAAAAGCATAGAACAAGGTAAAGAATTACATGTGAGAAATAGGAAGATTAAGGTAATATAAGAGGGTCGAGAATCATAATATTGAACAATGATTCATGATATAACATGATAGCATAAAGAAAACAAGGGAATATGTCTATAACATTAAACATGACATCATAAGCATAGGTCAAGTTTAATCACTAAGACATCATAACATGGTGGAAAAATTCCCATAATGTATTAGGTTTACTCCATAATCCCATACATGAAATCTCATGAGAATAAAATAATACCCAATGTAATGGAGTGCTATCTGGACACACCCATCATTTTCATATCTTGTACATGCATAAATGTGCCATGTGAATCATAAAAAATAAAGATGCATTTCATCATTTTTAATCCTAAGATAAAGTATTGTGTGTCATATAAATGGAATTCTAAAATAAATTAATTATATTAACATCCATGTGAATACTCTTGAGTGGAAATAAGTATGGTAATTCATAACAAAAATTATTGGCATGGAAAAATAAAAGGATTATTCTAGAAGCATAACAGGGGTGAATAAATGCTCATGGTAGGCCCTAATGAGAGTTAAATGGGTATATAATCACTTTAAAATCATAAGGTGAGTAATATGGATATTTGAAATCGTATCCCAACATGAAAATTTGGGAAAAAATGGAACAACATAAACGAGGTGCTTGAATAAATATGAGAAGGAGAGGATCCCTTACCTTGATAGGTAGCTTCTAAAATATTGGGAGAATATTATTAAGAGATTTTGGGAACCTTAAGAGGGTTATATGTAGGAAAAGGTAAATTAATTTTATAATATATGGGTTTTTAGGGAATATAAATGGGAGGTTGGGTAGATTTGAATAGTAAAAGAGAGGTTTATTCTTTATAAATTTACAAACATTGGTTTTGGACTCTATATGATAAAGTAATCAAAACCACAAACCATCCCATGGTATTCCCATTGTTTTTACAAAATTGGATTTGTTTTTATTATTTTACATTTTTATGAACTGATATCATTAAAATAATACCCTTGGTGATTTGGAAGTGAGTCATGTTTACAAACAATTAATTTTTAAACCTAAAAATATTATAAAGGTTTTGGAGGATTAATTAAGGGTATATAAAAATAATAAAATAACCTCAAAAAAAATTATTTTAAATGGGAAACATAATTTTGTTCATGTAAAATATTTATAGTATTTATTACATAACTTTTTGTATTTAATTATGTTGTAAAACAAACATTATATTTTTACCATATTTAATTTTGACCAAAAATATGACTATCTCTGAAAATTATGAAAAAAATATTTATTGGATTATTTTTACGTGATTATTTCAAAAAGAATTTTTATTTTAAAAAAATTATCCCCTATGTTTGAAAATATAAACATTTATATCAAAAATAAAAAATTATTAAAAAATAATTGGTTTTTTAAAATAACATTTTTTGGATGCATATAAAATTGTTTTTGACATTGTAAAATTATTTATCAATTAAAGTTAACAAAAATTATTTTATAATAATATTTTTTAAAATATCAATTATTTCAAAAATCCTTTAGATCATCAATAAGTGTGGCTTGATTGAAAATATATATTTTTCAAAAATACAATTTCTATTTTATCATATCAAAAAATAATTTTTATCAAACTAATTATTGAATCCTTTAAAAATTAACATTAGAAAGGGACAAATAAAATCATTGTTTTTTGAAAATAAAATATTCAAAATCATACTCTTATGGTATTGATACATATATATACCATTATCACACTAGATAATTGTATAAGGGTAAATTGTGCGATGGTAAAATTTTCCTAGGGTGGTTTGACATACATGGTTTGGGTCATGATCATAGTGATATTGAACTTATCCTATAAATTGTTTCATTCATGCTTTATTTTTTCAATATTGTTTTAGTCTTGATTAAGTAAAAATTCTAGTGATGTTATATCCCTTGGATGCTTTGATAAATTATCTTCATAGGGTATGATCCTACTTGTTGAATTCATCGCTACTTTTGTTTGTATCAATTAGAAATTATCATAAACCTTAATATACTAATATTCACGTTCACACTATAATTACTATTTTAACAATGGTTATGATACATAATGGTATTTAAAATTTTTCCAACCATATAACTGTTTAAAATATGAAAATTAGAACATGTGTTTTTTATAACTTCATTACTTAATTTGGAATTTTTCTTTTCAAAATTGAATTTTATTTATAAAAGTTTAGTTCATTATGTTCTTCCTATATTTAGAAATATTGCCCTATAAATTTTCATTTCTAAAATAACACAATTTAGGGTACTTATGTTTCATTTCCTCTTCAAGTTCACATGTTTTTTCCTCAACATTTTAGTTTTTTCATAACACTTTGACTGAGTGAGTTGTCTTATTTCATATAAATTTATCTCTATTATCAATAATTTTACTAAATACCCTTATATTAAAGATAATTTTTTAATATTACCACCCTTAGTTTCATTACATGTGATGGGTCAAATATTCACTTCGTTAATATGGATAAATGGAACACATCATGTACTTGACATAGGTTAGGAGGGAATGCTAGTTGATAGGCCACCACTCCAATACTATCAATGATCATAAAGGGGATGATGTATCTTGGACTAAGATTTCCATTCTACCCAAACCTCATGAATTTATTCCTTGGTGATATATGAAGGATCAATTTACCTTAAACCAAAAACTCTTGATCTCGTCAACAACTTTCTATATAGATGTTCTGTCAACTTTGAGTGGTTTTTATATGACATTAAATGGTTTGAACCTTCTCTACCCTCTTTAAGACAAGATTAGGTTCCATAACCTTCTTTTGTATAACTTCATCCCAACATGTCGAAGTCTGACATAACTTCCCATATATGTCCTTATAATGTGGTATTTGAATACTATAATGGAAAATATTGTTATATCAGAACTCCTCTTGGGATGGTTCAAGTCCCAAAATCCTTGTAATTTTATTGAACAATATATAAATATATTCTCTAGAGTTTTTTTGGTCCTTATGGACTGAATATCTATTTGAGGGTGATAAGTTTCACTGAATCTCAATTTTGTATCCAATACTTACCAAATTATTCTCTAAAACCTCAAGCTAAACCCCTGATCTCGATAAAAAACAATAGATATTGGAACTACATATTGTCTTTCCACTTCCCTTACATGTATCTTGGTGAGTTGGTCAATAGATAAATCTTCCTTTATTACAATGAAATACATTTACTTGGAATGATGAATAACTAGCACCCATAGAGTGTTATTGTCTTTATGTTTCCTAAGTATCCCTATGATGAAATCAATGGTTATGTTTTTTGATTTCTATACTAGTATTGGAAATGATTGCATCATACACATGAAATTATGTCATCTAGACTCAACTTATTGGCATACCAATAATCTTGATACAAACTCCACATTCTCCCTCTTCATTTTATCCTTCCAAGATTTTTTCTTCAAATATTTATACTTCTTAGTACTTGACTGATGAATATAAAATGATGATCTATTCACATCATCTATAAGTTCCTTATTCAAATATAGTTTTGATGTGGACACATATCTAAGTTCCAAACCTTATAACTCCATATTCAGAAAAGTTCAACTCCAGAATTCTCTCTAGCTTATTCTTTATAAAATCATAATGATTATGGCCCTCCTTGATCATATCATCAAGAGATGGTTGATTATTTATTTGATCAAGGTAGGATCAATATCCACCTATTATTTCCTTCTTTATCCTCTACTAGTTTAAGAATATTAGATCAGTATAAATCATTATCATCGATAGGATATTAGTATGCTTTCTACATAGAGCAACTTCCACTTTTTTCCCTTCCCTGGATGGTAATATATTGAACAATAATAATCCATGTTCAGCTCTAACCACCTTCATTGGATCATATTAAACTCTTTTTGTGTGAATATATACTTTAGGATATTGTAATCCTTATATATGTCACAATTTTCTCCATAGAAAAAATTTCACCAAATATCCAATATGAAGATCACTATATACCATTAAAGATCATTATTTGGGTAGTTATGATTATGGTACTTTAATTGGTTAGAGGCAAAGGCTATCACTTTTTCATCTTGTATAAGAACACATCCTAAACCCTTTTTAGATACATTGATGTAAATCAAAAATCCTTCCCTAGTGGTGGGTAATGTGAGCTTAGGTATAGTGATTAGCTTCTTCTTCATCTCTTTAAATTTATCTTCCCATTCATTAGTCCAAAAAAAACTTTACACCCTTTCAATTTATCTTGGTTAGTGGTCCTAACAATCCTGAGAAGTTTTTCAAAAATCGATGATAGTACCCAATTGATCCAAGAAAACTATGTAATTTTTTTTCAAATATATTATCATTATATATCCTTAAATTTACTTGGTTTTTTAGGATCCATAGATATTCCTTTACTATTGGTAACATGTCATAATAGGTTCACTTGCGTCAACCAAAAATTATATTTATTGTACCTCACAAATAACCTTTTTTCCAAAAATCCTTCAGTAAAAAATTATAATACTCCTTGTGTGCATCATTGATTTTGGAGTAGTTGAGAATATAGTTTATAAATACTTCCACATATTTATCTAGGTAATCTATAAAGACTCCATTTATTAAGTCCTTGAATATTTATGGAGAATATTTGAGTCTAAATGGAATCACTATGAAATCATAGTGCTCGTACCTTGTAAGAAAAGTAGTCTTGGGGATATCCTCCTCCAGCTTTATTTAATATTATCCTGATCAAAGATCCACCTTATAAGAATACCTGGATCCACATATCTGATCAGAAATTCATCTATCTATGTTATAGGATACATTTTATTTGTCGTGGTCTTGTTTATCTCATGATAATCAATGCAGAGGTGCAGTGACCCATCCTTCTTCTTGATTAAGAGGACCGACACACCTCATGGTGAAGCACTTGGGCGTATAATCCATTTTTCTAGATTATCATTTATTTTATTCTTCATCTAATTAATTTCATCAATGGACATTATCTATTAATTCTTGTATATTATAAAATATCTAGTTATAGTATTGATTGAAAATTCCACCTATCTTGTAGGAGGAAGATAATGAAATTATATGAGAAAAACATCAGTGCATTCCCTCATAATGGTAATGTATTCAGGGATGATATTTTCTTTAGTATCAATCATTTTAGCTTGATATTATTTCTCACAATGAAATAATATCTTTTCTTGAGATTTTGATACCAAATAATATTTATCCTCCTCCTTGATCTTGTATAGAATTGGAGGTTGATTCACAATATAGAGGGTGATTTTCTTCTTTAGAAATTTATGTTCGGTTTATATAAAGAAATTAAATCCATTCCTATAATAGAATTTAATTAGAGTAAATGAAGTATCAAAAAGTTTTCTTAGATGTTCAACCCAAAAATATAGACTAATGTGAGTTATATACTTTGGAAACAACAAATTACCTATTTGTCATCTTTACTAATAACTCAATTTCCATGTTTTTATGTGGTGTTTCAATAGTTCTACTAAACTTGAATAATATGAAAGAATGTGTAGAACTATGGAAAAAAAATTATAATATCTATTTTTGAATGAATAAGTAGAATACCTACCACCACTTCTTTACTGTGATCTAACTCAAGAGTTGTGATGCAATAAGCTCACCCTTGTTTCCTTAGAGGAATTTAGCATCAATTGTATCTAATAAACCTTGTCTTAGGAAATTAGATTGCATTATTCATGTAATCCTTGAAATTGAAACATTATACACCTTGATTAGGTTTGACTAAAGAATTCATTTCTTCCATCACATTAGTATATCTTTTTTATTGGAAGTACTTATCTAGGTTCCCTTCCTCCCCCACCTAAAACATCTCTTCATCCCCTTAGTAAATTTCTAGGATGATTCTTCCCACATTTTTTAGAAGTTGTATTTTTGTATTTTTTCCATTATATTTATCCACCATACTACTAGAATGACACTACATTTTTCACTTATTTTACCCATTAAAACATTGAGATTCACTAATCAACATTTCAAAATTGAGTGTTCATCAATAAATTTCATCATAGTTGTCAAAGTCAAGAATGGTTAATGATTTTCAAATACTAGGCTTCACCCCCCCAAAGAAGTAGTCATAATTACTTTAAGGGGTAATGACAAATTTGGAGGTGTATTGTTCAATTCTTGTGAATTTTTCCTCATACTCCCAATAGATTCATCATAATTTTTATTGAGTATAAGAAATTCCCTATCCATTTTTAGTTGAAGATTTTAAGAAAATTATTTGGTATATTTCTTTTTGTAATTTCTTCCACTTCATCAATTCAATCTTCCCATAATGTTTTTTAATTTTGACCAATATACACTATTAATCATCTTCTCATTCCATATAATAAATAGTCATCACAAACTTCTCTTACTTTGATAATTGAAAGATATAGAATACCATTTAAATGGATTTGATCCATTATTCCATGATTAAGGGATCAGAAGATCCACTAAAATTCATAGGATTTTATCACATAAAGGTATCAATTGACACTTGCTATTTCTTAGGGGGATTTTATAATTCCCCCCAATTTCATTTTAATTTAAAAACTAGTGTTAATTGATAATTTATTTTCATGAGTTCTTGAATAATCTTCCAATCTGGTTGGGCATCTCATTTGGGTAGCCATTACATTTCTCATCACATAGGTTATTGACTTTGTTTCTCCTATTTCTATCCATTTGACTAGAAAAATAGGATAAGTAGGAATGAGTATTTTTAAACTATTAAACACATAAATGTGAAACCGTGAACATTAAAGTGATAAATCGTCAATGGAAACTATTATCTAACCTATGAATTTCTAGGTTTTCAATATATGTTTTCATTGTCTATTTCCTAACAAAAAAATTTATAGGAATTTTTATTCCCTTAATAATGGTTTTTAGGGGTCTTGTGAATTTACCAATTAATATACCCTAGGAGTGTCAAACTAGGAGTATATAAAGGCCCATTTTTTTGTGCTAGGTGAATATTGATTCTAGTTCAATACACTCTTTTCAGGGTTATTACCCCTAGGTGTGAATATGGAAGAGCCACATCCACTTGTAGTATCTAGACAAGGATGTATTTTCTTAAAAACCACTTAATCTATACTTTAAAAAAATTTCTATGTTAGCCTATGTTTTTTCTTATCATTAAGGATTTTAGTAGAGTTTTCAAATTCTAATATCCAAATATAACTAAATTTTTTTCTGATACCAACTATGACAACCCATGATTTTAATACACTATCTTTCATGATTTATTACATGAAGTTTCACATTATAATATCACAAAAGATCATTAATCCTATTATATTTAGAAAATTAAGTACATATGACATAAAATTGATATATTTATAAAACATATTATATAAATGTTTATCATCATTCTCATAAAATCCCATTTCTCTTATAAATTTTATGGGATAACCTGGGGAGATACATAAGAAAGAGGTGAGATATAAATCCTTATAAGGGAATAAAAATAGAATAACATAAGGTAAATTATTAAATGTGATCAAATATTCATATCAAGGTAACATTAGAGGGTTTTGAATCATAATCTTGAACAATAAGTAATGATATATCATGATATAATAAAGGAAACATAGGAATGCGATGAACACATTAAACGTGAAATCATAAAAATGGGTCAAGGATAACCCACCAGAAATCATAACTAGGTGGAAAATCTCCTAAAATGGATTATTTTTACTCCCTAATACCATAAATTATTTTTCAAGATACTAAAACATTTCCCAATGGATTGGGGTGTTATTTGGGTGCACCAATCATTTTTATATCATGTACATGCATAATGATTCCACATGAATCATATGACATAAAAATGCCTTTCATAAATTTTAATCCCATTATCAAGGAATTTGGGTTTTATACATGGAATTACATAATAAATTAAGGATATGTACATCTAGTTTAATAAACTTGATTGGATAATTGATGGATATTCACAAACACAAATTGTTTCCATGGAAAAATCATAGGATAATTCGAGTAGCATAACGGGGGAACAGAAAGGTTTATGTGGGGGATTAGTGATAGTGAAAGGGGTATATCATCACTTTGATGTAATAATGGAAGTAATAGGGGTTTTTAAAATCATATACCAACATGAAATTTTTTAAAACAATGGGTATAACATAAAGGTTGTGTAAGAATAAATATTAGGAGAGGATCCCTTACCTTGAGGGGACACTTATAAATGTTTGGGAGAGGATTCTTAAGATATTGTGTCATATTGGGTGGGATTTGGAGAGGGAAAGGTAAATTAATGTCTTGATATAAGGGATTTGAGTGATGATAAATGAAATTTTAGGTCGGTTTTTATATAAAAAGAGAGAAGAATATTTTATTATTTTCCAAACTTAGATTTTGGACTCTGTATGATAAAGTAAGTAAATAAACAAACCATGCCACGGTTTTTTAACATAGTTTCTGCCAAATTGGATTGTTTTATATTATGTTAAATGTTTAATAACTTTGTTCATTTAAATTATACCATTAGTGATGTGGGAATGAGTCATGTTTATAAAAGAATTGATTTTAAAATCTAAAAATATGGTATAGGTTTTGAGGATTCATTAAGGGTTTATAAAAATAATAAAATAAACTCAAAAATAAATTATTTTAAATGGGAAAATTAATTTTGGTTTTATATATTATTTATAGTTTTTATTACATCTCATTAGGCTTTTATAATGTCTTAATACACTATTTAAATTTATACCGTATTTAATTTTGACTTCAAAATTTGACTATATATAAAAATTATAAAAACATAACCATTGAATAATATCACCTTTCTGATATAAAAAAATTATATTTATTTTCTATAAATAATTCTATATGTATGATAATGTACACATTTAAATAAAAAATCCACATTTATCGAAAATACCTATTTTTTTACAATAACAGTTTTCTGACCTGTATAAAAATATTTTTGACATCATAAAATTATGTTATGATTATTATTTAATAAAAAATATTTTATAATAATATTTTATTAAAATATTATTTATTTAAAATAATTTTAATTCATCAAAAAGAGTTTGTTGATTTAAACTATATATTTCACAAAAAGTATAATTTTGTGTTTCATTGTATCAAAATAAATTTTTTATCAAACTACATGTCTAATTATTTACAAGGAGATAATAGAAGGGGATAAACAAAATAATTGTTTTGTTAAAATAAAATATTCAAATTCTTACTATTAAGGTCAATATACATAGCCCTTTGTTACACCAGTGATTTCATTAGGGGTAAGGTGTGCGATGGTGAGAATTTCTTGGGGTGGTTTGGTGTACGTGGTTCTGGTCGTGATCTCAATGAGTTTGAAATTCTCCTATAAATGGTTTCTTTAATTATTTAGTTATTGAATATTTTCTTAGGCTTGGTCATGGTAATATCATAGGGATACCCTCTCCCTCATAAGTTTCGATAAATTACCTTCATGAGGTATGATCCTACTTGTCTAGTCTGCCACTTATTTCATCTATATCAATTGAAATTTTTCATAACCTTTAATATAATAATCTTAATGGTATTTTTACAATTAATATATGAAAAATTATTATGATGCATAATGGTATTTTAAATTTGGTAGACAATAAAACTATTCCAAATAGCCAAAGTAGTGCATGTATTTTCTCTAGCTTCATTACTTATTATGGAATTTATTAATTAAAAAAGGGAATTTCATTTATAAAGTTTCAGTTCTTTATATGACCAGCAATTTTTCAAATTATTTTCAACCTATGGAAAATGAAAACATCACTCGTATGTATGTACGAATTACCATCTCTATAAAAAATGTAACTCATTTTTCATCATCATTTTAATTGGATGGTTATAAATATGGAATTAATTCTTATATATGAAATTTATGATATGATTATTTTTATGAAATGATAAGATTTAATAAATATTTATTTCCTTCTTTTCATTAGAAAATGAAAACATCCTTCATGCGTATGTATAGCCTACCATCTCCATGAACAGTATAAATAATTTTTATATATATACATTTTATGGATACCACTAGTTATATATATATATACACACAATAAATATATAATATATTTATATTGTGTTCAAAATTCTAGATATTATCGATCCATGATCAAAGTGCACTGATCAAAATTATAGAACTAAAACTTCAATGAAAAAACAAAACAGTTAACACTAAGAAACAATGATTTTAATAAAGATTTATCAATAAATGGTTGTTCAAATGTTATAAGTAGATCATATATTATATTAAAAGTTTGTAAATGGTTTTTTTATATAAGTATAATATATTTAAATTTATTATATAGGAGTTTAGAGTTCTTATGAAGCTATATGAGACCTAAGGTAAGGGGGTTATTGAATCACATTTATTTCTATGAGAAATATGTCATATTCACCTCTTATTTCCTTTTTAGGTGTATATAATTTAACTTTAACTTATTTTAATATGAATATACTAAATTTAATTTTATTTAATGTTTTATTGAAATTTATTCTTACATCGGAATTCTGATTCAAATGTTACCAAAGTGGAAAAAGATTTATGTTATAATATCATTGTTTATAGGGATTGTTTATGATTAAGTTTCTCATGATAAACCATTATAACATATCTCTCAAGATACCCATGAATTTTATTCTCTAATGGTTATTTCTTGATAATTAATGATTTGATTTAGATTTCCCCGCTTTATGAACTCAAGAGACAAAAGGAATGTTTTAAAGGAAAAATGAATTCATTTATCTATTCGGTCAAAAATAAATTTTCTTATGTATCCATGTTTTCTAAAATATTATCAATAATTATTTTACTAATCTCCGATTATTGTTTATATTTATTTTTACCCATGATTTAGTATTTAAAGGATGGTTTAAATAGATTCTTCTTGTTGTTTTTTGAATGAGGTACTTTTGACTTTTTACCAAAAATGTGAAAGGAATATTTATGTTAACAAACACAGCATGAATGAAACTTTCCTCCATCATGACCACCCAATACTATGTTAATTTATTTAAAATTTTCTTGGTTTATTTTCAAAGAATTTTTTTCCATAATATTTTATAAATTTTTATATTTTAAAGAAGTTATTTCAAAGTGAAAATGTTATTTTCCTCAATAAATATTCTATGTGATATTTTAAAGTTATTTTAATTCAAGATGATATCCATTGATGTAACATATGATTTACTAAGGATATGATCCAATGATACCAACCTTAATCTTTTTTTCATTTTTTATGATTATGGTGATGAGATATTTATACAACCTGTTTATTTTCCGCAAGTTATGTTATGATGAAATGTTGAAATATTTATGAAACCAACTTTCATTCCATGGGTTTTGATATATGATAAATGATTTATGATTTTTTGGAATATATATAAATGGATTATGATTATGTAATTGGTGGTTATGGAATTATATATTCCTAAAATTCATTGGGTAAAGTTTGATGTCTCGTGAGATAATAGTGGCTAGAATAGGGATTGAACCTAGTTCAGTAAGGGACATTATCCCCTACGATTGTCTTCGGAGTGAATGCTAACTAATGGTATTATGGAATGGGGAGTGAACCCAATACATTTTATTTTATTGGTTGTGAGTCTTAACTAAGGAAATAATTTTTCATGACTATGTGTATGCCAGAAAATTTTGTTTAATTCCATTGTTATTCTTTCATGGCTCAGGTTATTTGATTCCTTTATGATTCATGTCTTATGATTTCCAAGCGTTATTCCATGACTCAGTATTATGATCTATGGTATGAAGGGTATGGTCTTAAAATGTTAATTTTGTGTTATCACACCCTTATGATTATGTTTTATTTAAGTGGTCATTTATATCTACATTGTTTTACCTTAATGATCATCCGAGATCACCCTTTCATACATTTCCTTTCACTAGGTTATAAATAAAGGTTTTGGGTATGTTATGTATAATAAAGGTGCTAGTTAAAAACAAATTAGTTGGAGATAACATATATATCTTATAAACTAGTTGTTTATTCATCTTTGTTTACAAATACACTAAACATATATGATTCTAGTGTGGATTATTAGGTTATGTATTTAATATCCATCTAAGAATATTTCACATTTATAAATGAAAAGTATGGGCAACTATACTGATGTAGGAAGACTAAAACCTTATTTGGGACTTAGAAGGAGTATATCTATAAAATCATTGAATGGTTTGGATTGAGTGAATAAAAATATAGTCACTTTTCCTCTTACTAGTCACTTCAAACTGTCTAAGGAACAAGCTCCTAAAATTAATGATGAGCATTAGTACATTGAGAGATGACATTATTCATCAGCTTTCAAAAGTGTAATGTATGTAATGATTTTTACTTGGATAGATATAATATCTACTATGGGATTATTAATCAGATTTATGTCTAACCTAGTAAAAGAAAATTGGTATGTTGTTAAGTGGATCCTTTGGTATTTAATAAGAATCGTAGATCAGGATATGTGTTTTATGGAGGAAAATATTCTACAAGGATTTGTTAATAATGACTTTTCTGGGGATTTAGAATGTTCAAATAGAACAAAAGGGTCGGTTTTTTTACTTAGGGAGGAACAAACATTAGTTGGATATCATAACTACATAATATTTTCATATTAATTACAAGGGAAGAATAGCATGTATAAGAAACAAAATCTAGTAAGGATATGGATTCATTGAAACAATTGTTGAAAAATCATAGAAGAAGTCAGCAAGGAGGGATTATTTTCTATGAAATACAATGTGCAATAAACTTTTCTAAAAATATATCATATCATAAAAGGACATATAACATCATCCTAATGTACCACTTCATTAGGAATATGTTGGTGGAGAATATTTTAGATCTTAAGAAGACCACTGATAGCCAAAATCTGGCCGACATATTCAATATGAATTTAACTCAATAAATTTCGTGGTAGTATTGTGCCTCAATAGTTATTGGGTGAATTAAGAAGAAAAATGTGGAGGAAAACTACTAGTAGAGGTATAAATTATGTTTGTTGAGGTTGGTTTTTAGATTTTTCCCTGGAATGAGTCTTAAAGTGAAATATTTTTTGAATGTGGAGCCTTATTTAAAACCATCATAAGTAAAAATTATTGAAAATAAATTCACTATAATTTATAATAATGATAGTAGGTATAAATCGGTGTGAAGTAAGTGATAATTTCTCTATTTAGTAATTACATGTTCTTCTAAAGTTTGTTTCTTCAAATAAAATCAAAGGTGGTCCATAATGTTGGCGAACTCTCTAGAAGGAATTCTTTTAAAGGGGGAGTCTAGAATTATTAACCAATTTAAGGATTTAGGTAAAAATTATGTTTGATTAATATTTAACTTCAATATGGAGGCTCTATTATGAATATGGGAAGGTGGTGTGACCGGTGTACCTGACTAGGATTCCTATGAATGGAAGTGTGGACCAATTGAAATGGTAATTTAACAAGTGTGTCATATACCAATGGAATATACAGTGTATCCATGTTTTACAAAGTGTTACTCATTTTATAATATGTCTTTTGAATGGTTCTTTCAATTTATGATAATTGTTGTTCTTCTGATTATATAAGATAATCGCAATGTATCCTCTCATGCACATAGAACAACTTGTTCAAAGCTTTCCAATCTTTAGTATTCATTTATTATTTTATGTACTTATGTCTCATGTATTAAAATTACTTGAATTTATATTTCTTTATATGTTTATTTTTAGGTGTGTGTAAGGTATGCCTTTTTTGGTGGGTAGGGTGTCATTACTTCCTACTTCTGGTGCACCTATTCGGGGGGAGGTGATGTATTGAATGTTTAGTTTTTCTACTTTGCTGATTGTCATTGAATATTTCGATGGATTGATGAACTAATGTTCTAGTGTTTTTACTGATAGTTTAGGTTACTAGAATTCCATGGGATCTTCCCTAACAGTTTCCATTTATTGAATTGTAAAATTTACTTTCAATATAGGTACACAAGATTCTATGAGAATTTCTTTATAGAAAAATTACTTTTTTAAGCATAAAAATGATTATATAAAAATCATGAAATTTTTTTATTCTCATGGAATTAATTGGATTATATTTTATAAAATGATACTTATTTAACTTTCAAACCAAACCAAAACCTAATGTATCCTTTGAATACTCGATAAAAATTAAATAATCAAAAATGGTTTTTATTAGAATAAAATAATTATGTAGATTTCAAAATTGAAAAACATATGTTTATAAGTTCAAAATTATATTTTTTAAAAGAACTAAATTACTTATTAAATATATATTTTTCATAGGAAATATGTTTCATAAGATTTCATGTTATTCTTGTATCTTGATAACTTCATAAAAGTGACAGTATTTTTAAAATCATTATTTTTCATTATTCAGCCAAAAAACAGTCTTTATAGATTAATCTGAATAAATAATATTAAGCTTATTTTGAAATTATGATGTAAAATATGATTTTATATTTTTCAATTATAATTTCTAAAATTAATAAATATAACTTTTAAATAAAAGTATAAAATATAAATAAAACCTACTATTATAAAATATGAATCTTTTAGACATTAAATATTATTAACATTATATGATTTAATTATTATCATTCAAAATTGGGCACTTATTTACTAGGAATTAATCAATAAATTTGTATAATTAAAACTTTTCTACAAATATTTCAAAATTTGGTTACTCATATTCATACCTTATAATATAATAACCATGTTATAATTGTCAAATTTAAATAATAATGTTACAGATCATTTAAGCTCCCTGTTGTGTGTGGTATACGTTATTAAATATAATTTTAATTAAAAAAATATTAAATAAAATTTTGGGGGTTACATTTTACTCCCATGATGAAATTATTTCATTTTCATTTTATTTTGTGTCTAATAAAAGTGTTTACAACGTTTTTATATTCTTTTCCAAAGTGTGGAAAATAATATATATAATTATGAAAGGAAAAAACATTCTAATATTTAAAAATACCTTGGTTAAAAAACCACATTTCAAAAAAGGATAATAAAAAATCCTTTTAAAATAATAAACGGGAAATATGAATGTCACTGAGAATAAAACATAATCATGTTCCTAAATATCTATAACTTTGATGACAAGTGAAAATATGGACATAAAACAGAAATCTATTCTAATGTGGATGAAAATAATCCTAAAAAATGTTATAATTTTAATAAAAATAAGTTCATCATGGATGAAAGTTTTAATTAAAATTTTATTTTCCCCAAAGATTGAAAATAACTTCAATTAATCAGAAATGATTGTAAACGGATGACATTATAATTTTAAGAACATTTTTCGAGATTGGAGGGATTATTTTACTATCATGATAGATAACATGAGAAAATATACTTACTTGATTTCAATAAATCTATAAAAAACCATCATTTCCTTGTGTGTTTCAAAAATTTTCCACCTTTATTTCATCCCATATTCAAAATGATGAACATAAAAAGAAAATTTTTAATTTTTCTTAAGGTATGAAAATAACATTTTAATAGATGATGAAAACTATAAAAGGATGACAATCTATTCCTCTTTTTTTACTAAAACTGAAATGGTTAGAACAAGGTAAGATAATACACAAAATGAATAATATTTAACCTGAATAAAGAATACATTAATCTTTAAATCCTCAAAAATAATACCCAAAGTTCAACTTAAATATTTTCATAAATAACTGACTCTATATCCCAATTAACCATAATTAACTCAACATTAATAAATATACTAACCTAAAGGTTATATTAGACCTTTCAACTTAAATCCCTAAAAATTTAATAGACCCCTTTACAAATAACCTTAATATTAAACCTAAGGGTTACATATAACACAATTATCTATTAAAACACAACAAAACATCTCCAAAAATACCATTGATCACATTAAAATATTTTTAATTAAATACTCAAAATGGGACATATACCTTTAATATTATGGTTGACCTTAGACTCTTTAACCCATTATGATATCCATAACTCTTAAAATAACCCCATATAATTATATTCTACACACTAAATTTATCTAAACCTTGCTATAATACAAATTATAAATCCCCACACCCATACATCTGGATCCAATTCTAAAAAAAATCTTTATAATTCTGGATTTGAAACTAAAATATGAGACTTGATTTTAACCATACATAATTACAACATCTAAAGGAAATATTGACTCCCTTATATATATACCCAATGTCTTTTAGGTTTGGAGTTTTAAAGAATTAGAAACAAACCATTATGTTACTAAACCCATGTATTTCCTTATAAATGGAAATTTTTTCCATTATACCCAAAAAAATTAATCCATGATATTCCTTCAACATAACTCATAAAATTATACACACATCAAATCATTATGAAAAAACTCACATAAAATCATACTTCATAACATGGTAAATAGAAATATAACAAGGGTGAGATCAGTAACTCACTAAGGGTAAACATGATCATTAACAATTCAATATTGTTAATGAGCATAAGATGAGTATATGTATATGAGAAAATAATCAAATTTCATGGGTATAAGATAAGTGAATTAATATGCATAAAAACACAGATCATAAAACATGATTCATGGAATAAATATTTAACATAACACATAATTCATATGATCCAAAAATAATGATCCATGTTAAATCAAGCTTATTCAATGGAACTATTAAAACTCATAAAAATCATTTAAAAACCATGTTGGTATCTTGGGACATCATGCATTCATCATTGAATCTCCTAATAGTATAATTAATGCAATATATTAGGATTAATTTTCATATAGTTAATTCCAACATCTATTAAGAGTTTCTTATATTCATAAAACTTCATGTTATTTTAAGGACAACTTCCATCTATTTAAGTCCATCATATTTGTTTAACCTAATAGAATTTAATTGTTTTTGTTTTCAATAAGTGGTTAATATATATTGGAGATTATAAGAAGATATTAAGTGAATAATCATGGAGAAATAATACTATATATATATAAATTATGAAAATTGTTGAACCATTATTAAATTAAAAAGACATGTTCAAGTGGTGTTTTTGATAATTCAACTTGATTTTATAGATTATTATGTGAAGATGATTTTAGGTTGAATGAATTTAAAATTAATAATTGAACTGTACAAAAAAATAAAGAGGATAATTATTGATATGTAGAAATATTTTACTTTTCATGAGGTATTGTTTAGGATAATATGTTTTGGAATTTGTATTATAAATTCCTCATATTCTATATTTCACTTAGAGATTTTTCTAAGTGTCACCTAAAATATCATCCAACCATTTTATCTAGGAACTAACTCTATCCTATATATGTGGAAGGGTAATCACAACCCCATAGGAGAGATATCTCATATAGCCTACTTGGTGGAAAGGGAGTGAGCACCTACATGGTTGGGCAAGTGTGAACCCATATGCTCACAGAGCAGTGTGGTGACACCACCTTTCGGGGCATCACAACAATAGGCATAGTGTGCGAGGTGTGGTTTGGAGAGAATACCTTGGGCTACTCACACATAATAAGTCTATGGAATTTACTAGATTATATAGTTATAATATACTACTCGTAGTTGATATGGGATTCGGAAATAATTTTCACTGTTTATCTGTAAAAAAGTTACATATAAAACACATGTCACCCAATCAACTTAATTTGTGTCGTCTGATCACATCTCTAGTCATCTTTATCCCACCAATTGTACCCTTACATGTGATACTAATATTTACATGGGATCTATGATAACCATATGTGAGAATTGTGAATATGGGGCGAGTGACCATTATATATCACTGGTTCTTATCTTTACGTGGGGACTACATGAAGGAAGATATTCCACAATTCTTAGTGTTGCATGATGTCAGAAAAAGAAACCCCATGTGGAAATATTTCAAATATAGACATATTCACGGGTTTTAAATGATTCTTGATATGGAATTTAACAAAGTTAATTGACATGAAATATTAGTCAATCATTTGAGTTGGTGGAAAAATTGAAGGATTGGTGGTGGAACTCACTTATAAAGGGGAATCGCCAAGGTTGAGAGTGTTTTTTCCATTATTTTAGGCACTCATTTCTTAGAGAGAAACAAATAACTATGAATCACTCTACGATTTCTCAAAAGTGTAGATCTCATAGCCTCTTTAATTAAAACTCATGCACTCAAGTGTTTTTTTAAGAAATTATTATATCACACACTATAGTGTATAAAATACTCATCATTTGAATGAAGAACTATTATGGGAAGCTATACTGCTTTGTGTGAAGAAGTTTCTTCATATTTGATAATGCCTCATAATATTTCATGTGAATAATACTTTTATTTTTATCAGTCAAACTATTTAAAGCAATAATGAAGAAGATATTGATTATTCACCATGAATGAAGAAGACATGTAGATACCAGGAACTTATTTTCATGATCAAGAAACCATTCAGGTTTTTGTTGTGAATATAATAATTGCATGGTTTTATTAAGTATATGAAAGATAATGGATAGGGTAATATAACCAAAATAGATAAAATAAATTGAAATTAAATAAAAAAAAATTAGGATAATGAAATTGATATGTTATAGGGTTTAAAAAGTTGAGGAGTCCATGAAATCTATTCTAAATGCATGAAGTGATCTTGTGATAAGTGAGAATTAATAAAGGGAATAATTTGAGTAGAGAAATATTATTCCTTTTTAAAATATTACTTACAGAAATTACACGAATCTCTTGAACACATCTAAGTGAGGGCTAGAAATCATCAGTATCAGGGAGAATTGATCGAGAATTATTACACTGAGGAAACTAATCATATAAAAGTGATCAGAAATATTTGAGTAAGTCCAGAAAGTGATAAAGGTACTTAAAGTTTACATGATCAATTTATATCTATAAAGATCATGGGGGAAGATCAAAATCTCATCCCATAGTGTATTAATCCTCAAATAATAGAATAATTTGTGATGTAATATACAATTACTATTCTTTGACTCAAGAGTTAGAAGGATAGTGTGGACTCTGGTAATAGTTTGTGAAGTAGTATAAAGACTCTCTAGTGTAGAATCACTAGTAGAAAGCCTGTGTGTACTTTGGTAACACTGTTTTTAGTAGTATAAATATTCTTCTATGTGGACTCAGAAACATAATGTTATTATTGAATTTGGTAAAACCATGCGAAGAATTCCATATATCCTTTTATATAGAATCGGGAGTTAAGATACAATGTGACTATATATCAACTATTGTAATTTATAAAAAAACTACAGTGGATAATTCATGTTGGGGGGTTTAACCAGCATAGAAAGGAGTAGGAATTTGTTTCAAACCTTATAAATCTATGTGCACTGTGTTTTTTATTTATAGATTTATTCAAGGTGATACTAAAAGACAACAAAAAATAATACTTAGGTCTTAACTGGCCACAGAGGATGAATTGAAAAGAAAATAATTGTAATAAGATAATAGATCACTGAATCTCCACTCCCTATCTCATTGATCTTACACAGATCTGGGTTCTGCAATAGGTATCAAAGCCAATCACCCTCTGAAATATCCATCCTTTATCAGTAAGTTCATACAAACTTTTTTATTTAGTAAATAATATCAAAACATATAGATTTCATATTGTAAGCATTTCCATAAGATCATTAGTTGGAAGATTAAATATCTATCATTTTTATAAAAATGTTTAAGTCATAGTAAGGACTTTGAAAAATAAGAAGAAAAGAGAGACAAAGAATATATAAAATCATTCAATAAA
Source organism: Viscum album (assembly GCA_963277665.1). NCBI lineage: Eukaryota > Viridiplantae > Streptophyta > Magnoliopsida > Santalales > Viscaceae > Viscum > Viscum album. Next base: position 677,362,153 of record OY728139.1, on the reverse strand, counting down.
GAAAGAATAATTGGCTCATGAATCAAGCTATGATGAAGAAATTATTAAAGAAACATTCAGTTATTTTGACTATGAAGTTAAGGATTATTTTGATAATTTCCTACTTAATTAGTTTCACATATATTTCAATATATCAATATATTTCATAATAAAAAACACCCCTGAAATAAGAATCAGATGTAATAGAGGAATCGTTATCCAATAATTTGAAAAATGATAATTACCTCATCAATAATTAAAAATACAAGTATTAAACATTAATTATTTATAAATATATTGTCACATTGGTTTAATAAATAAATGAGTAACTTTTAACTAATTGAAATAGTTTTTTTACGAGTTAAAGAATAATTTTAAAGAATATTGTATGAGGAGGATGTGATATAAACTATTCCTTCAGAAGTTATTCATGCACATGGGATACATTCTAAACCCTCTATGAATGTTTAATAAGTTGAACTAAAATCTTAGGGAATACTTAGTAGTATAAAAAATTTCTTCCAAATACATGTAAAAATCATGAAGATCAGATCAGAAAGTTGAAGAATGATTGTGAAGAGTGTTTGAGATCCATATTAATTGATTTAATTTCATTAAACATGAAATATCTTGAAATATAGTCATTATTGAAAAATTTGAAAACAATATTTGATGTTACTTACCAGTTATTTGAAAATATGGATGTTTCTACATAAATAATTAACAAATTTATTGATTCCAAAAATACTATTAAGTGTGTTAACAGAATTATGAGATATTATGGTGAAGAATCCATATAAATATCATGGAAAGAGGTAAAACATTTTCCATCCAAATATATTTTTATTAACACTACTTAATCTTCTAGTGTGTGTTACAAATTTAAAAATGGATATGTGTGGGAGAAAATTTAAAAAGAAAAACCCACCATACCATCAATGGTGTGTGTAAATAAATTCAAGGACTCTTATTCACAATAGAAAGTTAAGAAAAATAAATATTTTCTAAAAGAAGAAATGTATCAAAGCTAGCTATAATGTTACATAGAAAATAAAACCAACATTTATTAGATTGTGGAAAATTTAGAGATCATCCCATTGATTGTTGGAATAATTATTTAGAGTATCATAAATATAGAAGGCTTGAATCAAGGGGTAGGATATCATATAACCAAATAAAGAATTGAAAATAATAAAATTTAATTCACCTTGGGGATGTGAAATAAAAGAAGAAAAAGGCTAACCACATTACTACTATTATGTTTATAAATAAAGAAGGAAAGTATGTCACACGAACTATAAAAATAATTTTCTACTTTGGAAGGAAATTCCATATCATGGATCACTGAAAAGGGCCATTGAAATATAAATTAAAAGAGGCATACTAAAAAAGGATAAATAATCAATTCAATAAAGGAATTATAATATGGGATTTATTAAAGACATCCTAGATGAATATATTAAGAATTTTTCTAAACGTGTCTATAATAATATTCAGAATTAATCTTATAGAAACTACTACAATACCATGTATATAAGGAATGAATTTCAAACTGTTAGTCTAGATTTATCAAAATTATCCAGAAATCAAAGGGAGAAATAAAAATTAAATGATTAAGTATTTCCAAGTAAGGAAAAGAAGTTATTTGTACATGAAGTTTCAACTAATTAAAATACAATAGTCACACATTTTATGTAAACTAAGGAATTTGGGTCATCAAATATTGAGTAAAAAATAAGTAGAAAGGAAGGTTGAAAAGAAACTCTCATCCTTAGTATGTTCACTAAAAATTTAATTTCCCTCATTTTCCCTTACTATTTATATGAACTAACATGTTTAAAATTGAAGGAGAATATTTATTCACGATGGAGAACACCTATATCCATGTTGATGAATGGATTGTATTCCTTCCGGAGGAGAAACAATAAAGAGGAGATATAATCATTACACTTGAACATATTACTTGATCATGTCAAACTACTTCTTAAGGGGGGTAATGGATCATGATAATGATGAGATGTAGGGGAGTAATATTTTATGACCTTTAAATGTTTTTATGTTTTTGTTAATATGTGTGAAGGATATATCTTGAAATTTGTTCAAAGATAACCCATTAAATTAAGAAGTTTATTTATATTTATAATGGTGTAAAATTATTAAACATTTTTTGGGTAGATTTGGTGATTCGATGAGATCACTCTAGTTTTTTAAATTGGGCTAGCCCATATTGACTTAGATTTCATTATCTAAAATCTTAATTCTTTTTGAAAATATTTATTCCATTCCTTAATGTGAGAAAAAATCATAAAAATGGGGTTTTTTATGCTGTTGAATTTGAAATTGTAGTGTCCACTTTTAAATTCACCTTTCCATTTATTTTCATTTACAGGGACAAAAAATGAATATAATTGAAAAATAGAATTGGTGAATTAAATAAGGTTATTGAAAAAAAAACTTTAAAGGGGGATATTTCTATACTTAAAAGAAATGAATTGTAGTTGTTTCCAACAAAGGGTCGATATGTATTGGATATTGTGAGAAGAGATGAAGTGAATAAGTATGGAAAATTAATATTAAACATTTCAATTTTGATGATTTTTGAAAAATTCTTGAATTCCAAACACATATGAAAGGGGTGTTTTGGAGTATTCGCATTGTTTTTCTATATATTATATAGTGAATATGATTCAAGGTTAAACAGATTTGGAATTACAAATTGAACCACAAAATAAGAGAAAGAGGATAATTATATTAGACCATAATAAATTAAATTTTTCATGAGGGATTGTTGATGGAAATATGGTTTTTAATTTGTATTTGGAATTTCTAATATTTTATATTTCACTTATATATTTTTCTAGGTGCCACAAAAAAATGGCCAACCATTTGAGTTAGGAACCATCTACAGGTTCTGGGTGCATTAAAAGCATTGTGATGGACGGTGCCTAACTTTTATTTTTCCATGATCAATGATCAATGTGATATCTATGTGAAGTTCAACACCATGATCAATGGGAATGAATAAACGAAATAGACAAGGGATAGAATAGTGGAACCAAAGGAGAGGATATCAACCCATTTTTTTATAATCAATTTAATTAGAAAAAGAATTACCACTAACTAATTCTTTCATCATAGATGAATCCGGTGACATATCTTTAGTGAACCATCATTTCCTTATAGAAACCAAGTGTAGATTTCCTCCAACGGTGATCCCCACATGTTCCAAAAATATCCAAAATTTTTTAAAGGAGTATCCAGGTGCTAGCATGAAAGATCATTGCACTTGTATCATCCATGTTTGATCACCTTGTGAATCGATTCCAAATAGTTATTCTTGATCTGATTGAAGAGGATTCCTCTTCGTTATTCAAAGCGTTATTGAATAAGGGAGCTCTCTAGAATTGAAAGTATTATTTAAAATCTGTTGTGCACAACTAAATTGGATCTTGAGAAAATAAAATAATTGGGTATTTATATTTCCAGGGTTAAAATAAATTAATTTCACAGGTTCCCTTGATTATTTTATTTAATCTCATAAAAACCCCATGTCAAATTATAATAACAACATTATTATTTATTGACACAAGCTTAAATTGAAAATTATAATTAAATATTATTTAATTAAATAATATTCAATATTTATTATTTCCCACTAGACCATTAAGCTCGATCCTTCATTCCCCCACAATATTTATCGGGGCTTGCATAATGTCTATTTATTTATCAAATAAATTTAACTGCATTATTCTCTAACAAATAAAAAAAATATTATATTCCCTAAATAGAAAATAAATATTTATTAAACATTCGGCTCACAATATATTCTCTAGAATAACTAGTGATAGAATAAATGCGATCAGGAATACATGAATAATTATTAAACCAAAATTGGGAAAAATATTTATTCAACTTTTTAAATAATAAAAAATAATATATTATTTAACTGAGATTTTGGATTCACTTAGTGTGTGACTCTCTAGGCCTCTTTCTCAGTGGAATTAGGTGAATAAGCCTAGAGTCCTATATTATCATCTACCAAAACACCATGTCGATCATAGAGAAAGAATATAATTTCATAATGAAATGTTACAACATATGAATTCTTACCATGTAATATAATCTCTTTATCATAATCTCTCAAATAAAGCAGGTTGCATGCTAGTTCCATCAACCTAGATCCTCGATTATCTCTTTATTTGATGTTCCAAAAGTAGAACATGACAATAGAACACCATGGACATGGATTTATTTATGATATATCATATCCATTAAAGGGAATGAGATATTAACTTCCATTAAAGAATAGAAGGTATAATTTATTCATGCATTATTCATTATTGTAATATTACTTGTGACACACCCAATATATCCTACCTCGTAGCAGACATATGTCATCATGGTTTTCTTCAATACATAATAGTATGTGGCTCACAATATTCATTCATAATAATCATAAATTATAAGGACCAATACACATTTCTGTGGATAGGAACATCCAATGACATATATAAATGTGGATTTCCTATTGGCGGGTCCCTTTCTCATAATATACTACTGGATATTACAAAAGGCGTACACCATGATAAGGTTCCTCAAAGTCCTATAAGTCTCCACTTATGATAGAATATATTATTTTTGTCCCTCAAATGATATCATCCAGCTATATAACATGTATTAATGAATAGTTTCATAGAACATCTAGGTTCACATCATAGCGGGGAACTACAGTGACCTTTTAGTGTGATAACTACTCTTAGGATATTATCACATACTATGTCACACAAAAGAATAATAATAATGTGATAAGTATTTAATTAATATTAAAAAAATGAATACTTGTTTATCATAAATTACAAATAAGTTGGTTCTATGGCACAAACTCCAACAGACTCCCACATACACTAGAGACAACTACTAACAACCTCTAGTCCGCTTGCTCTCAAATGATTCTCATGATTCTGCTGAGATTGGCCTTTAATCAAGGGATTTTCTACATTCTATTCTATGGGTACTCTACTCACTGCAACATCACTCCTTTGATAAAAATACCTAAAGAGGTGATACTTATAAAGTATGTTCTTTGTCTGTTGGTGTGACCTTGTCTCTTTTACGAGAGACACTATTGTAGTATTATCACAATACAATGTGATAGGGTCTTTACTGCTAGGTACCAAATCAAGACACTTGACAAAGTTATAAATCCAACAAGCTTACTTGGTTGCATCAAAAGTCTCTATATACTCATAATGTGCTATAGAATCAGTGTAAACTGGATGATTTGAACACTTCCAGCTCACAGTTCCTCTATTGAGACAGAAAAAATATCCTAATTTCAACATCAAATCATTTTGATCTATTTGAAAACTATCATCCATATAACATCTGATGATCAGCTCCTCATCTCCTCCATACATCGGGAACATATCCTTAGTTCTTTTTAGATACATAAGGATAGCCTTAAAAATAATAGAATGATATTCTCCTGGAGCTTCTTAATATTTTCCTACCATGCTTAATGCATAGGAAACATAAATTCTATTAAATAACATTGCATACATTATTGATCCTATCACAGTAGCATATGGTATCTTATTCATTCTATATTTTTCTTTTTGTGTTTGGGGAAAAATTGTCATAGAAATATGTAAACCATGTGACACTATAACCAATACCCTCTTGGATTGTTCCATACTAAATATATTTAGTATCTTGTCAATATATGCACTTTTACTTAGTACAAGTAGGCTCTTGGATCTATCATGAATGATATTGATCCCTTGAATGTAGGTTGCTTCACCTAAGCCTTCATAGAGAAACACTTGTTTAACTAGTCCTTAATATATTTTAAGACCGGTATGTCGTTTACAATAAGTAAAATGTCATAAAAAGTTTCTAATAGGATAGAGACTGCTTTCCCACTTAAACTCTAGTAAACACATAGCTCAAATTTGATCTTAATGAAACAAAATTATTTTATGGATTCATCCAATCAAGGGTTCCATGACCTAGATGCTTTCTTAAATCCCTAGATGGATCATTGTAACTTTCAAACCTTTTGGCATCACATAGAGTCACAAACCATTCTGGTTGTGTCATATAGACATCTTCCTGAAGGTTCCGAGTAGGGAATGCAGTTTTGACATCCTTATTCTAAATCTCCTAATCATGGTTAGATGTTATAGAAATTATAATTATGATGGTTTTAAACATGGAAACTGGTGAAAATGTTTCATCATAGTCAATTCCTTGATTTTGTTTGAACCCTTTAGCCACTAGCCTTACTTTATAGGTACTTACTTTACCTTTGATGTCCCATTTCCTCTTGAATACCCATTTACACCCAACATGAGTTACATCAGCTAGCGCATCGACCATAACCCAAATTCGGTTCTGATACATAGAGTCCATCTCAGAATTCATAGATTCTATCTATATTATAGCTTATAATATCTCTAATGTCTCCTTGTAGCATAGAGTTTCATTATCGCCAACCAATAATGAGTCACCATCCTCAGTGACTAGAAAACCACATCTCTCTGGACCTCTTACCTCTCTTGATCTCTTACATAGTACATCTGTTTCAATAACTACTTCCTCCATAGGCACCTGTTGGACATGTTCATATACCGAATCTTGTGTATCTTGAGCATTAAATTCATTGAAGTCAATCTTGCTCCTATAATCCCTTTTGAGTATGTACTCCCACTCAAGAAAGACGACTTGTTTGGTGATAGTCACTTTCTTTATGAGTGGTTGTATAGGTCATATCCTTTTGTTTCTTTGGTATATCCTATAAATATACACATCATACCCCATGGTTCTAGTATGTTTGCTGATAAAACCTTAACGAATGTCTCACATCCCCATACATGTGTATGTGAAAAAAGGGGTCTTTTCCACTCCGTAGCTCAAAGGGAATTTCATTTTCCTCTTTACATGGTACTCAGTTTAATGTGTATTCCACAGTTTTTAATGTATATCCCCAAAAGGATAATGGAAGATATGTATGACTCATCATCAATGTTACCATGTCCAATATGGTACGGTTCCTCCTTTCACTAACACCATTCCACTGTGGTGTATAAGGTGGAGTGAGTTGAGATAGAATCCCAAACTCCCATAGAAATTATATGATCTCTTAGTTAAGAGAATCGCCACATCGATACAATTTATTCTTATTTATATTCTTAACAAGTTTATTCTATACTTCATTCTTTAAATCCTTGAGTTTCTTCGAGGACTCATACTTATACCTCTTCAAGTAGATATAGCCATATCTACTAAAGTCAGCAGTAAAAGTTATAATGTAAGAATGTCCACCACTAACTTATACTAAAAATTGTCCACACACATCAGTGTGTACCAATCCTAGAATTTCTATGGCCCTTTCAACCTATCCACCAAATGGTGGTTTGGTTATTTTCCCTTGTAAACAAGCATGAAATATTTCAAGTGGTTTTTTCTCATAAGAGTCTAAGTAACCATCTTAACAGAGCTTTTTCAAATGCTTCTAATTTACATGAACAAGATGGTGATTCCAAAACGGAGTGTTATATGATTTTTGTGAACATGATTTGTTAGTGATTTACATCGCATGATTTTTTTACTTTAATACATAAATAATATTATTTAAATGTTCCATAACATAACATATGTTTTCCTTAAAAATGAAAAACCTTTATTCACATACTATAAAATAAACTCATTTTATCTAAACATGACATAGAAATTATGTTCTTGGTAACTGTAGATACATAATAAAAATATCTTAATACCAAAATCATTCATGTTGGTAATGAAAGATGGTAGTCACCAATGGAAATGGAATCAATACTCGCTCTATTGGTATCTCGCATATTCACCTCTCCTCTAGAAATCTTCAGGATTCTACTTGGCTCTTACATTTGGATATATATATGAGAACCACAAGATCTATCTAATAAAAAAAGTGTATAAATGGAAATGCTGCACTCGATAATGAACTCACATTTAGCTTCCCCTTGATTTTGGGTGCAGTTCCTCTTCAAGTGTCCTAGCTTTCCACATAAAAAACATACTTCATACTTTTCCTTACCTTGCCTTTAGATACGCTCCTTCTTAGAAGGATAGTTCTCCTGAGGTTTAAACTATCTATAGTACTTTGGCCCTTATTACTTGTTCTTTCTTTTATTGTTCACCATAAGTACCATGGGTTTATCACACCCCATGTCCTTCTCCACATGAATAATAAAGGTCATAAGTTCCCAAAGACTCTTCTCGTTATTAATCATCTTATAATTCACAATAAAGCTAGATAAGGTCCTGTGAAGTGATGAAAGTATGAGATCTATATAAAAATAATTAAGGAATTTAATCCCTAAGATTGCTAGGTATTCAATGTACCTGATAATATTAACTACATGAGGACCAACTGGCGCAGATTCTCCACGTTTAGTTGTAAACAAAAAATTATAGATCTTGTACCTCTCTTGTCTCTCCTTATCTTAATAGAGATCCCAAAGGTGAGACATCATGCTATAGGTATCCATATCCTAATGTTTCCTCACAATATAATTGGACATGGATGATATCATGAAGAAATGAACATCTATAGCATCATTCAGATGTTTCACATAGATATATAGAATTTTATCACTTGCCTCATTTCTCGGTGCAACTAGAATAGGATCTTCCAACGCATACAATTTCCTTTCATGGTGAAGGATAAATCAAAAATTCCTTTTCCATTCATGGAAATTTGTTATGTTGATAAGGTTTTCATTATCTAGTATGGATCATAGTGATATATTTTATTTCATTTTTAATGATGTTTCTAAAAATAATATAAGAATATATTTAGCACTTTATCTGATAAAATTTAGACAAATAAGTATTATATTATATTTATTAGTCTTTGACTATTTTATCAAAACCCAATATCCCTCACCATTGGATTTGGAATATCCTATTTCATGGATATTATAATGGAAAGGATCCATATTCACTTTTTCATTACCCCATATTTGGTTCTTCAAGAAACTTGAATGGTTGTAGTTAGGAATTCCAAATGACAACTACATTAACTCACAGTTCATTGATCTGTTGAGTTGACTCCCCAATCTTGAAATCCTTTAATTGTATTTGCTCAACCTTCGCATCTTAGTTACACCAAGTCCTTCTTTGGTACTAAACCCTTGATTTGAACCAAATAATGTCAACCCAAATCCTCAAGTTATAATTCCTTGATAATTGAAATCACCCCAACTTTGGCTGGTCAATAACTTTGAACTATGGTTCATTTCTAATTGATGTAATGGAAGGCAATACCGACATAATTGTTTGTTGATATATTTTATCATTTTATGAATAAATATACAATTATTATCTTTATTACATGAATTTTAATATTTAGTGGGATTACTTATGTTATTAACAACATCTTAGATAATATTTATGCATAATACAATTTATTTTAGTTCCATATTTCATGATTGTTAGTTCATTAATTTATGTGATCATGAAAAAAAACCATAATTAAATAACCATAAAACATGATAGAAATAAAATAATGGGTATGATAATGACATTATACTAATGGTCATTTTATCTAGAAGTTGATAAACTAATCATTGATCAAGGGGAGAAATACCTTAAACCAATTGAGGTTCATGTTTACATCTTTCCAACTGTCCACCTTTGTATCTCACTTGGATTGGTTTCACAATAGCTCCTAACATGAACCACCTCTACTAGCTTGGGAGCTCCATCCATTAAATGTGCCTTCTACTCACAAACATGTGAGGTGAAAAATAGGTTTACATAAAATATCCCATGGGAATGAAATCCCTATGTAATGAAAGGATAAAAGGCACATAGGCAAACAATTTATTTTAATAATAAATTAAATGAAACCAATAACATAAAAAATGTTTTTTATATTTCATGATCATCCATATGCATGAAAAAAATTACAAATTTAATAAAACTAGAATTCAATTATTAATAATTCTTATTTAAGATAAATCATCCTTGAATCGATTAATTGTTATCTTTAATTAAATAATCATTTTATCTTAATCCTTATCAGAATTTCCTTGAGATTCTCACCCATTATAATTGTAAACAAATTAAATAAATTATTTTAAAATTAATTGTGTACATAAATTGTACATTGGAGGAAACACGGTGTATACCCATCCAAATCTACCCAACATGTATTATAATCATATACATTTTATTCTCTATCACATTTAGCATACAAGACTTACCACATACTTTCATTATGTGTAGTATCAACTTAATGATTATATGAATTACATGATATTTCTGTAATGTGTCATTATTTAATGCACATAGAATAATGAATATAATACAAATCATACATGACATATAGATCATGAACATTATTTAGATGTTAATTAAACATTTATACATATAATTATTAAACCCCATAACATGGCATGTCATACGAATCTTAATGACCACTTGCAAGAACTTGTCTCAAGGTTTACATAATATAATAAATAAATTTAAAATCTGCATAATTAGTAAAGGTACATAGCTTGTATATCTTAACTACATGGTGTATACATATCTAACCATCTCTCCAAGACAGATTCCTAAGGACTCGGTGTATAGTTTGTTCCTCAAAAACATTTGAGTACACTATGCGTCCAATGGGACACATGTCATGTTGACTCTGTGTTACACAATCACCGGTCAGGTAGGTCGTGTATGGTATACACAGACCATATAAGACTCAAAGGGGCTACTTGTTATGTATTTGGGAAACACTGACTATAATCTAGCTAACCATGTGCTATTAAAATCTGGTAAACATGCAGTGCATTAAATGGTGTAATTAATGAAATACTCGATTAATAATCTTGAACTGGTTTCTGAATCCATTATGACACGTTGAATGTGACTACATGGTGTGTAACTCTAGTTACACACCCTGCAGTATGGTGTTGTTCGGATAGAATCCTTGGCACCTATGGATGAGTTCCTCAATTTTATTTTAATCATAAAATTAAACGTATCGATTAGATCTATGAGAAACAAAGGAGGAAGAAAAAGATATCTCAATTCATATTAAAAGAAATATTAAACATTAAGTTAAAAACGAAATTAAATATTCATAAATCACCAATGATTGTTAAATAATTATAAACAATTATGTTCCCACTCTGATACCACTAGTAGGTTCTGGGCACAGTGGAATCATTGCGATGGATGGTGCCCAATTTTATTTTTCCATAATCAATGATCAATATGAGATCTACGCAACAGTGAATATCATGTTCAAAGGGATTGAATCAGGGGAATAGACAAGGGATAGAATGCCAGAACCAAGAGAGAGGAGATCAACACATATTTTTATAATTAATTTAATTAGATAAATAATTACAACAAATTAATTCATTCTGCATTGATGAATCTTGTGAAAGATCTATGGTGAAACATCAATTCATTAAAGAAACCAATTGTAGGATTCCTATAGTGGTGATCCACACATGTTCCACTAATCTGTAGAAATCAAAAAAGGTGTGTTAAGGTTCTAGCATGGATGATCCTTATGCTTGTATCATCCACCTTTGATCACCTTGAGAATCACTTTCAAATAATTTTTCTTGATCTAGTGAAGGAGGATTTCTCTCCATTCTTAGGATATTTCTTAGAGAATGGAGTTATCTAGGCTTGAGAGGATTTTCCAAAATCTATTGTGCACAATTGAACTATTTCTAGAGAAAATAACATAATTGGGTATTTATATGTCTATTGTTAAAATAAAATAATTTCATAATGCCCTTGATTATTTTATTTACTCCTAGAAAAATCCCCATGTCAAATAATAATAATAATATTATTTTTTGACATGCGCTTAAATTATTATTTATATTTAAATATTATTTAATTAAATAATATTTATTATTTATTATTTATCATTATAATGTTAAGCTTGGTCCACTATTCCTCAATAATATATTTTAGTCTATGAATAATATCTATTTATTTATCAAATAAATATAACATCATTATTTGCCAATAGATAAACAAATATAATATTTACTAAATAGAAAATAGATATTTATTAAATATTCTACTCACAATATATTCTTTAGAATAAATAGTGACATAATAAATGTTAGAATTCATACATGAATAATTATTAAACCACAACTGGAAATACTATTTATTCTAATTGTTAAATTATAAATAATAATATATTAGTTAATTGAGATTCTGGATATAATCATTGTGTGACCCTGTAGTCCTCTCTCTTAGTGGAATTAGGTGAATCAACCTAAAGTCCAAGGTTAGTGTCTAACAATATGAAAAATCACACATAGAGAAAGAAGTTAATTTTGCAACAAAATGTTACCATATACGAACGCTTATCGTGTAATATAATCCTTTAATCACAATATCTCAAATCGAGCAGGTTGCATGCTAGTTCCATCAACATATATGCTCAATTATCTCTTTCTTTGACTTTCAAGAAATATAACATTCCTATATAACACCATGGACATGGATTTATTTAGGCTATATCATTTCCATCGAAGGGACTAAGATATTAAATTCTATTAAAGAACAGAAGGGATAAATCCTTTCTCACATTATTCATTAATGCAATATCACTCCTGACACACCAAATGCATCATACCTCACTGAGAACATATTTCACTGTGTTTTTTGTCAATACATCAAAGAATGTGACTCTTAATATTCATTAGTCATAATATGAAACTCTAAGGACCAATACACTTGCCCATAGATAGGAACATCTACTAACATGTACAAATGTGGAATTCCTACTAGTTGGTCCCATTCTCAAAATATTCTACTTGATGTTGCCAAGGGTGCGCACCATGAGAAAGTGCCTCAAATTCCTATGAGTCTCCACCCCTAATTTCATGTATCATTTGGGTCCCTCAAATGATATCATCCGACTATAGAACATATATTCAAGAATAGTGTCTTGGAACTTCGGAGTTCTAATCATACCAGGGAATAATAATGACCTTTTAGGGTGACAGCTACTCATAAGAAATTATCAAAAACTATATCACACAGAATAACAATATTGATGTGATAAGTAGTTAATTAATATTCAAACCAATGTATACTTGTTTATCATAAAGTATAAAGAATTTTGTTCTAGAGAACCAACTCTAACTCCATATATATCCTATACATGTGGGAGGAGGATGTCAACCACATGGGAGAGAAAACTCAAAAATCCCACATGGAAGAATCGGTGTGAGTTCCTACGTGGGTAGGTAGGTGTGAACATGATGGTTTATGGAGCAGAGTGGTGGAACCACTGTGCAGGGTGGAATGATGAGTTTTATAATGGGTGAGGTGTGGTTCTGGGATCAGACCTCAAGCTACTAACATCTATAGAGTCTATAGAATCAATTGGATTATGTAGAACTGGTCATCTATTTTCATAACCGATGTGGTATTTAGAAAGAATAGTCATAGTTCCACCACTAAAAATATATGGACAAAATGCAATCAACTTGGTCTAATTAATATACATCATCTGATCACATCGCAAGTAATATTTTACCACCTGAGTGTACCCTTAAATATGTTGTTGAACTTTACGTGGGAATTGTATTACATATACATGAGACTTATAAAGATTGGATGAGTGGACCTTACATTGTTCTAGTTTTTACCTTTACATAGTGAATGCATGAAGGAATAGACACAACCGTTATCAGTGTTGTATGATATTAAAAAACAGGAAACCAATATGGAATTATTTTAAACCACAAGATATAAATGAGTTTTGAAAAATCATTAATGTGTCATTAAAACCCAGATAATTGAAATGAAATTTTATTCAAGAATTTGAGTTGGTGAAAGAATATAAGGAGAGGTGGTGGAACTGTCCTATAAAAGTAGAAGCACCGAGGTAGATTCAGCTGATGATATTCTTTGAGGAATTTATTTTCTAGAGAGAAATAGATCACCATGAAGTACTCTTTTCTTTCACAAAAAGGATATCTTGTGGCCTCTTGACTTTTCTATATTTCATTCAAGCGTTTCATGAAAAACCAAGATACCGTTCACTTGAGTTTATAAGATACTCATTGTTTTTGTGAAGAACTATTCTATAAAACCATATTGGTTTGAATTAATAAGTTTTTTCATATTTTAGAAGGATTTGTAATCTTTTATACAAAGTAATAGTTGATTTTCCTAAAGAACACTATTTCAAGAAATAAGGAAGAAAATATTGGGCATTCACTTAGCACAATGAATTCAGGAGATATCGTCCACTTATTTCCATGATCAAGAACCCATTAAGTTTAGTGAGGCGAAGATAGTGAATGCATGATTTCATTAAGTAAATGAATTCATATTCACATGATAATATATCTAAAATTTATCTAAAACCTTTACTAGAAAATAAAAAAAAAATAAGGATAATTAAATGGCTATGTACGAGGGTTTAAAATTTTGAGGAGGCCATGCAATGTATCTTACCTGCCTAAACTTATCTTTTGATAATTATAATTTAACAAGAGAATAATTTGATTAGTGTAATATTATTCATGAATAAAATAATACTTGAAGAAATTTTTTTCATCTCTTGCACAGATCTAAGTGAGCCCGAGACTTCATCAGCAGAAGGAAGCATTTTCTGAGCATTATTTCACTAAGGTAACTGATCATACACAACTAAGTAGGAAAAAATTGGGAAAGACCATCAAGTTGAAAATTTTATTAAAGTGTATATGATAAATTCATATATATTGATCATGGAGGAAGATCAAAATATCATCCTACAGTGGATCAATCCTTGAAGAAGATAAGACTAGATGGTGTAAAAAGATCATGTTTTGGGACTCAAGATTTGGAAATCCAGTGTGGACTCTGGTAACAGTGTGTGAAGTAGTATAAAGATACTTTTTTTTGTGGATATAGGAGTATAAGGATAGTGTGGTCCTTAGTCACACTGTTTGAAGCAGTATAATGATCCTCTTATGTGGAATTAGGAGTAGAAGGCCATTGTGGGATCTGGTAACACTCTATAAAGCAATCTAGATATACTCTAGTGTGGAATCAGAAGTTAATATATATTGTGATTCTCTATCGACCAATGTAATTGATAAAAATATTATGGTGGAGAATCCATTTGGGGGGGGGGGGGGGGTCTAACAAATATGTAAATGAGTGGTTCTTTGTACCAAACCTTGTAAATACTTATATTGTGTGCCTTTGATTTACCGTATTATTATATGTAAGACTGATAGACAAAAGAACAGTGAAATTAATCTTTAACTAGACATATAGGTTTAATTGAAAAATGAATAATTTTTAAAAATAAAATGGATAAATGACTCACCACCTACCCCTCTCAGGGATCTCTCACTAATTTGGGATCTACAACATTACTCAATGCATTTGAGAACTATATCGGGCTCACCCATCACCATTAGATATATTTATCTTAAAAATCATCATAAAAATATTTCATGGACCATAACGTTAGTAAAGTAGATAAATATTTCCATACATCATAAAACACGTAAAAACATCCATCATTCCCTTCATAAAATGATTAACCCATGGAAAAAAATGGTTTTCATAATAAAATCATTAAAACGTCACCATAAGACATAAAAAGAAATGGGGTTTATGGTATTATTATAACATATACCTAGTGAATAATAAAAATCATTAAACAATGATTAAATAGATGAAAAATATCTTCACTAAGGAATTTGGAATATACTTTTGTAACCAGGAAGAGATATTTTTTCTTTTAGTAACCATTTGAAAAAAAAATAAAAGAAAAATTAGAAAATTAATTCATTTTAAAAACCATATAATATTATAAATAAATATTTATAATGAAATATCATGATGGAGGGAAAATTCATTCATGAAGTAAACTTTAAAAAAACATTCATTTCCATATTTTTAAAGAGAGTCAAAAGTGAAGTATGCAAAAAATGTTTTTGTAGTTCCTTTTAGAAATACTAAAAATAAAGTGAAATATAGTTGAAAATGACCTTAATAAATCATCTGAGTATAAAAAAAGATATTATTGAAACATTTTAAGGAATATGGATATTGAGGAAAAAGAGTTTTTTAAAACACTTCAAAATATTTAAAGAAATATTATTAATGAAAAACCAATATGGCCTTTTAAAAATGAAAACCATTTGAATGAAATAACATGTTAATTAGAATAAAATACCATGAGTATAAAGTGATTCATGATATTATATGTAAAATTTGAATTATATACACCATATAAGCGAATATAGGTACATCAATCTAAACATGTCTCGAAGAAGGAAATTTGAGACGAGAAACCATTTAATCATTGGTAATGATTGAATCAAAAACCATTAAATGACGGAACATAATATGATTAGGTAAAAATCAAAATTTGAAATAAATAATATGTTAAAACACATTCATGGGGTATTAATTACATTCTATAAAATAAATCATGATGTATAACATGAAACATGCTTCACGGAATTGAATATTTGGACCAAGAACCCGTACAAATATGTAACATTTGAAATAATAAATTTTAAATGAAAATATTATGCGGAAAAAAATTAAATCAAAATAATAATAGTGTAAGTATATAATAAAAAATAATATTTAATAATTCATATAATCTAGTCATAACATAGTCAATGAATAATTGAAATAACACAATAAAATGAAATTGGGTTTAAAATCACCTCTCCTTGAGTCCTGACGTGCCTCATATATCCAATCCCTTCCAAAATAATAAATTTATATAAATTATATACTTTATTATGAAAATAATTTATTTTTATTAACTTATTATTATACCTTATTTTTATATTTTGTTCATTTACTATATCATTACAGATCACATCGTTTGTTTTGGATTTTCTCAGTTCAAAATCTCTAAACAAGTTAATTATATTCATAATGTTATATGGTCTTAGTTCAATGGATTCATAAAATTTAGAAGATGCAATGGATGGTTTTTATATTAGTCCACAATGAAGGATGTTTAATTCAACATAAAACTGTTACCATCCCAAAAACATTCCTTAATAAGCCTCTTTTGGATAGTCAAAAAATAACCATGTTTTTTTTACCTTAAATATCATTGTTATAATGAATAATTTATAATTAAATATTCATAAATGTTAAATAAATAAAATATTAATATTATATTAAGTTAAAAAATTAATTTTTAATAATACTCATGAGATTTTTAAATTCATGAAAAAAATATCTTTTGCATAGGTTGAGTAAAACCACCATAGTGAATGATGATTTTAAAAAGTGATTAAAATAAGCGCAAATTTATTAAATATATAAGTTTTATAAAATAAATTTTATAATATATAAAACACTTATTTAGAATAACTTTTGAGTTATTACTTTTTTTATTGAAAAATTAAGAGTATAAATTGAAAAGAGAAGATCGTTTATGAAAAACCGTCATTTTTACACAATAACTACTTATGGAGAAGAGTACATCCATAGTTAACAAGTTACCCCCCATCATAAATTGATAAAATATATTCTATTACCATATTAATGGAATAATGGTTGAAATATATGGTTTTTTGTTTTATAATGTTTTAAAATTTATTTTTTAACATTAAATATCATTTTATGTCATTTTCATTACTATTTAAATATTTTGACTTCAAATGAATCAATATAAAAATCGAATTCAAGTATATATACATTAACCACCTCTAATAATTTATAATTTTACATGAAATTAATATAACACCATAATCCATCCAAAAGATATTACTTTTAATGTTTTGAAAATAATTTACTTAATTTTTTACTCCTTGCACAAGCGTTGCGTTAGCCTTGTGTAAGAATTCAATGAAATTATATTGTCACTAAAAATTAAAAATATATTAATGATATAAAAATAGGTTATTATTATTTAAAATAGTAATTTATAAATTTTCATAATATATTAGTATCCCTATGAAAAAATATTAGATATATTAAAAGGAAGAACGTGGTATTTTGTAATTATTCTTTACTTAAAATAATATAAATGTCATTATCTATTGAAAATGACACAAAATTGCTAACATTTTGAAGTTAGGATGATTATATTTATAATATAATTGTAAAATTAAATTAATTAAATTTTATAAGAGATTTTGATACCTTATCCCATAGTTTATACCCCATTTGACCCTTTATCATAATGATAAAATTTTACCATTCTTACTGTTCATTATGAATAAAAATAAAATTGAACTTATTAATAAATATGAATATGATGATTCCAAATATTAAATCCATTTTATAATTTTAAATTTATATTATTCGAAAAAAATTCTTTCAATATAAGTACACAAAACAAAATGGAAAATTGTATTTATAAAAATGATCGTTATAAGCATAAAAATGATTTTATAGAAAAAATATTGTATGATGTTTATTGTTATGGAATTAATTTGATTTTTTAATAAAAATTTAATTATTTAATTTAAAATAAACCCTAAACTAAAAGAAATATTTTTAATACTTGATTAAATGAAAATAATCAAAAATAATTTTTATTTGAATAAAATAATTATTTAGATTTTATAAATGCCAGGCATATATTTCTAAGATCAAAATTATATTTTAAAAAATATACATTATTAAATATACATTTATTATAAAAAAACTTTTATTAAATTTTCAAGTCATTTTTTATCATGATAATGTCATAATAGTGATAGTATTTATAAAGTCATTAGCTTCCAATTTTCACCCAAAAATCAATTTTTGACACCCTAGGCCCATGCTCTCAGATCTAGATCTATAAACTCATACATTATATATTATATCTGATACTACATATATATTCTTATATTCAACCCTCTAGTAATTACAAGATTTGACGAAAATATTGCATTACATACATTCCTAAAACCTTTTGCGTTTAGAGATTTAGTGGATTAGGAAAAAACATGATCTAAAATATCCCATGTTGTTTGAATCAGACGATAATTTTCCCCATTATATAAAAAAATAGTTAATCTATAATGAGTCGTAAACGTAAAAGGTTTTAGGAATGTACTACTTTACTTTTTAACCTAGAGAATGGAAATATAAGAATGGGGTGAGCTCAAATACTCAATAAGGAAAACATATAACTAAAATTGTCAAAACAAATAAAAATAATTTACATTATATGGAAGGTATAAATAATTTTAATAATTCCATAATCAATTGAAACTATGAGTATGTTATTTCCCTCTTAAAAAATGAAAACATGAATATCAATACTACTGATCACATACCGATGTGAAAGATTTTGAAATATTGATATGAATTATTTTGAAAACAAAAATTTAAAAAATAATTTCAAATAATGGATCCTTGAAAATAGATAAATTTTATCTTAGTGAAATTTGGAGGGGAAGGAAAAACATATGAAAGTGAAAGGAAAATCTCTTTTTATTATTTTCAAAATAACTTTGCTCAAAACCCACTTTATAAGAAAATATTCATATCTATTAAAATAAATTATTTCCTATAAATGGGAATAAATTTCCATATAATAAAATATTAGGGTGGAAGAACCCAATCATGGATTAAATAAGTTTATAATGAAACAATATAACTCTAGGAAATTATTTTGGAGTTATCGATATCCCTTATGAGAAACATACTCCTTGAAGTGAGAAATATTACAAAAGGGAGTTTTACTGGTTATTAATGTGAGTAAATAAAATACAACATAATAAAATTAATGGTTATAATGTTCCCAACCTATGTGCTGTAATTACAAGAGAATGTAACATAACTCAATGAATGAAAATTGAGTTACCAAAACACATTACAATTGTGGTAAAAACTGTGTCAAAATCAATTTAATGAAAAGGATCTAATATGCCTTAGAATTTCCCATGAATGACAAAAATATATGATAAATATACATAAATGGGTATTGAATACACCATTTAAAGGAGAATATGGTTTATAAAGTAAATTCTTCTCAATGAATTAAATTTTAGGACATAGAAACCTTGCGGGCTGAGTAACATTTTAATCACTGTCCCCTTGAAATATAGGGCTTGCAATTGAACTTTGAATACTATGATTAAAATATAATTCAGGATATGATATCTCAAATAGGTAGTATATACACCATATCAATGAAATTAGTCTCATAATACCAAAAATATATCAAAGAGAGTAATGTGAGACCAAAATCATCACCTCAACCCTGACTCTCTCTACACTTACACCAAACGTCCCAAATAATTAAATTAAGTTCATTGAATTCATACCTAAGAACCATATTCAAAATTATAACCATTTATAATCTAAATTTATAATCATTATATGCATATATATTATAACACACAGATAATTTAGAATATATCTCTCTTTAAATAAATTCTATTTCTTTGATAGCTTGTGTTACATGAGACACCATGTTTAAACGAACCACATTATATTATTAAAATATTATTATTTAAACATAACCATTATAACATATACATTAAAATTGTTGATATAAATAGGAATAACCACATTATAAAAATTATGTATAATGGTTTTATCTAAGGAAAACATATTTATAATTATGTACTAATTTTTTTTGTAAAGTCATTATGTGCTTCAAAAATACATTTTTCCTAAAAAAAATTATTTTAAAAAAAAAACATTTCTACAACTTTTAGAAATTATATTTGAAAAAATGAACCTAATTTTTTAAATAAACAGGAAAAAATTATTTAAAGTGAATTATTTAGAATTTTCTGAAAAGATTAATTTATCAATGAATAATGGAACATATTTGTTTTTATTAAAAACATTATTTTATTTAAATCATTTAGAAGTTAATTTTTTTTAAAAAAAATTTAAAGTAAAATTATTTCACTTATGTAATGACTCAAACTTTTTGAATAATATTTTTCCCTAAAAATGTAAGTTTTTTTGTGTTATAATCAATAAAAATACATAAGTATAATTGAAATGTAACCATCTAGTTTTGATGATTATATGAATATTGGTTAATAAGGCCATTAGAAATAATAATAATTTTTAAAATTATAATTATTTTTTATATGTAGATATGATAAAGGATAATTAATGTAGGAAGAAGAGTCGAGGGCCTCATCCAGTAGACTCGGGCCATATAAAGCCCATTTTTCAAAGCTTGGGAAGGAGGTGGCATTACTAGGTTTTACTCTGGACCAAGACAAAGCCATGCTTCAACATGTCAAGATTGAACAAAATCTCATATTGGAGAAGTTCAAGTTGATAGAAATCACCACTCGGGCAATGTTATCTAAGCCTCCCCTAGAGTTTATCTCCATTGAACACCTTACCCATAGGTCATATGTGTACGTTATAAGGGGTTATTTATTAAGGCCTTAGTTACTTAGTATAATCCATTTTTATAAATAATGTTTTTATTATGGTAAAATAAACAACATTTTTGATATTCAAATGTCAAAATTAATCTAGGATTAATTTTTTTATTTTTATAAGAAGTTTCATATTATTGATGAATATTAATTAAAAGATTATTTTACAATATTTTTATATATTAAATAATTGATAGTGAGAAATGATTTTCGAAAAACAAACATACATGGTTGTGATCGGTAAGAAATTTAGAGTCTGATATAATCAATTTAATTTTTGGCGAAAAGTAACTTATGAATAGTAATATTATCCTTTTGAAAATTAATATGATCAATGGAATAGTAACATCACCTAAGAAAGTGTAAATATAAATTAGGGGTCTTGAATGGTAAGGTGATATAATAGTATATGTAAATAACTATTTTAGCAATTATTAATAATGTATTAGTATTTTTTGAGTAAAAAGTGATTTTAATTAAAATTTAATTTTATCATATTTGGAAATATATTTTTATAAATTTGAGTTTAGATTTTAATTCAGAACATCTATATTAGGTTAGGGTGAATTTATGATCTTTTTATAAATTGTTTTGTTTTTTGTTGAATAGTAAAAAAATAGTTTTTGAGTTTTCGGTGTGTTTAATGACATCATAATGATGTAATATGTTATGTGAAATAATGGTCGACTCATGTGGATTTAATTATGATATTATGTGTACCTAGTATCTAAAACCATTGGAAAATACCATGGTAAGGCCCTTTGTTTTGCAAATACCACAGATGAGGTGCCCTCAGAAATTAATAAAAATCTCACTCTCTTTTACTATAAATACCCACCCATTCCTCCATTATATTTCATTAAAAATTATATATACTATAATATATGATCGTATTACCTCCCAAGGAGTCATCCAAAAGGGTCCTCAAGCCCCCAAAGTCCCAACCTTCAAGTTTTAGGAGTCACTACTCAAGATAAGGGAAATCTCAACATCATTTTTCCTTTCATGTTCTCTTTTTATGTTATATGCCTTTAAAATTTCCAAGTCATGTTCTTATATAAATTTTTTTCTATCCCTATCCTGTATTATGAGTCTATTTTTATTTGAATACCCATTCCCCCTCTCTATTTAATGTTTTCTATAACTGTGTTTTATACCTGTTAGGATGCCGAATATTCATCTTGAAATTTCTCTCTTTTATCAAGAAATTATTTTCTTTTCTTTTCTAAATACCCAAATATCTATCTTATCAAGGGTTATCCACATGGATTTCCAAATGATATATTTTAATTATAGTGTTAACATACATGAATCCCACCTTCTTTTAATGTGGGATTTAAATGACAAAAGGAAATTGTTTTTAAGCACTTTCTAAAACGTCATGATTTTGATATGAAACTAATTTCTATTATTATTTATAGGTTATTTATGAAATATTTGATTGTGATCTATGTGGAAAAAATGAAATAAATAAATATTTAGTGTGTGTCCTAATATTTATCCAATGCATTGGGTAAATAAATTTATCTCTAGAGATGGCATGTTTTACGATCCCCTCGTGAATAACCTTGGTAATTTTTACGACACCTTGGGGATAAACCTTGGTGGTAATCTTATGAATGTATAAAATAAATGTTTTAGCCACATTTTAAAGTTATTATTCATGTTATTATTATTATTATATTCATATTACTTTAGCCTTTATTAAATTCCACATGTTCTTATTAATAGCTCACAAGTCCACATGTAAACTCTTTCCCCTATTTTCCCTTATTGTTCCTTATGCTCACCCATTACTTTGATGTATGTACCCATGTTCTGAGATGAAATAAATGTACTTAGGATGAATATTTTAATAATCTTTCTAGTGGATTACAATAAATTTATATTTTTCCATGTATCATAAACCTTATTTCCAAGACACTAGAATTTAAAGATCCTATGTTTGTAAAGTGTAATGAAAATCTATGTAATAAAAAGAAAGATTTAATAGTTGGTATAAAAGGATAGTTTAGTAATTTGTGGAAGTTAAAATATGAAAAATTTAGGAATAACCATACATAAAAGTTTAAATTTAGGACAAAATCATTGTATATTGGTGAAATATTAAGTAGTTTCCAAAAAAATAAATCCTTATCTAGATACAAACAGGTCAAGGTGGCTCTAGCACAGATGTATATAAGGGTAAAACACAAAACACCACTTTGAGCTATACTAGAATGGGAATTGGTGCACCAAAACGGGTTTTTCTTCACTCTTGGTTTGACACTCTCACGGGATATTTTTGGTTAATGACAATCTTTTTATGAACTATTATGAAGGATTTACAGAAGATTTAATTGTTTATAATTAATAAATTATTTAAGAATGATGTTTTAAGACATAGAAATACTTTAGAGATATAAGATTATTAAATGAATCAAGTTTCTCACTAAGGTTTTCTTCTTTTAGAAAATGGTGGAAAATATGAGGTATTGTGCAAATGGTAACCCCAAAGGACCATGTGCTGACGACCCTCTGATAGAAGTCATAATGGAAGATTTCATGAGAATGATGAATCAAATGACTCATGTTGAGGGAAATAACTTGAATTAATCTAAGGGACCAATTTCACCAAGAAGGGAAAAACATTGTGTTGAGTCCTTTATGTTTCAATGACCACCAATGTTTGGTGGTTCTACTAACCCATTTATTATAGAATAAGGAATAATCTCTATAGAAAATATCTTCTTGATACTTTGTAGTTCTGAATAAGAGAAAGTCATCTCGGTTATTTACCTCTTAGATGGAGAATCTGATCAACGATTAGTGTTGATTAACCAAGAGGGGGGATTTTAAGTTATGGAGTGGGAGGAGTTCAGAGGGTTCTTCTTCAATAAATATTTCCCTCATTTTATAAGAACAAAAACAGAGAAGGAATTTCTCAAGCTGAAGAAGAAGGAGAATGAATCTATGGGACGCTATGAGATGAACATAACAATTCTTTCCTGTTACACCTCAAGATTTTTCACGGATCCTGATCGTAATGTTAAAAGATTATTTGGTGGACTAAGACCTCATCTGTAGAATAATCTATCCAACCAATACTATGATAGCTATGAGGAGATTGTGCTGAGTGCTATGAATGTTGACTTGAAATTTGGTGAGATGCAGTGGTCTCACAAATCCAAAGAAAAAAAGTGATCAATGGATCCATGATTAGAGATGATATTTGATAAAGGAAGAGAAGGAAAGAAAGTGAAACTTCCCATGTGTAATAAATGTGGGAATAAGAATTCATTGAACTGGTTGTTCGGGAGAAGGAAGTGTTACAAGTGTGGAAGAGATGGCCATATCACTCAGAATTTTTGTAGTGAGGGGAAACCTCAACCTCCCAACATTAATGACAGAGGGAATATAGTACAGGACCTACCTGAAGTCTAATGCTTCAAGTGTTGATATCTTGGTCACTTTTCCAAACACTATCCAACTTCGAGGGAAGTGGAGGGGAATCAACATTAGCATCAGCAAAGGCCAAGAGAGTAAGTTTGTGCTTTTTCAATCACAACAACTGAAGTTGAATCTCCAAATGATATGGTGGAAGGTACTCTTTTTGTTCTCTCAAAGCTAGCAACTACTTTGTTTGATTCTAGTTCTACACATTCTTTTATTTCCTTCATGTTTTCAAAGAATATAGAATCAATCCCTAAACTTCTAGAAGTATAATTATTAATCAAGACTCCTGGAGGAATTATCCAAGCACCAATAGTGTTTAGAAACTCTAGTATTTACTTAAGTGAGCACAATCTTATTGCAAATATTGTAGTCATTCCGATGTTGGAATTCTATATTATACTAAGGATAGATTGTCTCTCAAAATATAATGCATTGATAAAATACAAAATTAAGGAAATATTAGTAGTCTTGAATGGAAAACCTACAGTTATCTTACAAGGAGATATATATATATACATGATCGTTGTCTAGAAGCTCCTACTATACCCTTCTTATTAGATTTGATCGATTAATAAGAAGGAAATCAGAGTGTAAGGATATAGAATGTCACCACATTTTAGGAATACATTGATATATTTCATGAGGAGTTACTTTAACCTCCCCCAGAAATAGAGGTAGAGTTCTCCATTCAACTCATGCCTGGTTCCAAGACAATTTAAAAAACCCTATATAGAATGCCAAATGTGGAGCTGGAGGAATTAAAGAAGAAACTCCAAGATCTTTTGGAGAAGGGGTTTGTCCTACCAAGTGTGTCTCCTTGGGGAGAACTTGTTCTCTTTATGAAAAAGAAGGATAGATAAATGCATCTATAAATTGATTATAGAGAACTGAATGGGATCACAATGAAGAACAAATACCCTCTTCCAAGAATTGATTACTTATTTGACCAGTATTGTGGGCCCCAATTGTTAACTCGGATTGATCTTTGATCTGGTTATCATCAATTTATGGTGAATAAAGAAGATATTCCAAAAAACATATTCCGATCAAGATATGGGAATTATGAGTTTGTTGCTATGCCCTTCAGATTGAATAATGAACCTACTATATTTATGGATTTGATGAATAGATTCATTAAGGAATAACTTGATTATTTTGAGGTAGTTTTTATTGATGACATTCTGATATATTCTATATTCCTAGAGGAGAATGAGGATCATATAAGGGTTATTTGGAAAAGTCTACAGAAGGAAAGACTTTTTGGAAATTTCTAAAAATGTGAATTTTTGTTACAACAAGTTGCTTTCTTGGTTCACATGGTAACCAATGAAGGAATCCCAATTGACCCTGCAATGACAAAGGTTGTAGAGGATTGTCCTCATCCTACAACAGTAACTGAGATTTTTAATTTCCTTGGATTAACATGATATTATAGGAGGTTTCTGAAAAACTATTCATGACTTTCTAATCCATTAACCAAGTTAATTAAAAAAAGGTCAATTTCATTTGAAAAAATGAGTGTGAAGAATCTTCCCAAGAGCTGAAGAAGAGACTGGTTACTGCACCCATGTTAACTCTACTCTCAATAGGATAAGGATTCAATATTTTTAGCGATTCATCTCTGAAAGGGATTGGGAGAGTCCTCCTGAAAAATGAAAAGTTCATTGCTTATGAATCTCAAAAGCTGAAGCCTCATGAGCATAATTGTCCTATGGATTATCTTGAGTTGGCTGCAGTTTTTTTTACTATGAAGATATAGAGGCGCTATCTTTATGGGTAGAAGTGTGATATATAAATAGACCATCAAAGTTTGAAGTATATTTTTAGAAAAAATTAATTTAACATGAGACAGAGGAGATGGTTGGAACTTATTAAAGACTACGATTGTTCAATTCATTATCATCCAGGAAGTGCCAACAAAGTTGTTGATTCATTAAGTAGGAAGGACACAGTTGTTCTAGCAATGAAGATGATTTAAGGAGATCCCTTTATCAAAGACCAATTGAAATTGGACATGATAATTTTATGACGACCCAAAAAACATGATCCATTTTATTAACTTAAATAATTTTAATTCATTTATTTATTTATAACACAACCCGAGATTGCAAAGGTATAGAGTTTTAGAGAGTCCGAATATATTAGAGAACCCACAATACACATGATATTAATGAAAATCCACAAAGTATTATTTACAAGGGTTATACACATTAGTGGGACCTCTTTCACTATATCTCTTCTGCATGTCTTTAACCCCTGTGAAAAGTGATTTTGAAAACATAGGGTGAGAAACAACAAGCTCAGTAATGGGTTTTTTAAACAAAATGAAACCAAACATAGTTTTAAAAATACAAAAAGTATGACATAATATAATGTTTTTTAATTATAGATTAGGAAAGGATGTATAATTTCTAATAATAAACATTTCCATGAAAAAAAGATTTTAATTTATATATGCATCATTTGAAAAATCGGCATTGATTATTCATAAATTGAAAGTAATGTGACTTGAAAATATATTAAGCATTCAAAATTAATTCTGAAAGGCACCTTGGATTATAGCTTGAATTCTCAGTTCACTTCCAAGACATAGTGGACATAGTCCCATGGTGGATTAGGTTAACTACCTAATCCTATAATGTGTGTGGAATAAACCTTATGTGCATCGTGATGTTCTTGGGATAAACCTCCTGCGCACCATGATGTGCTTGGGATAAACCATTCACACACCGTATATGACATCTCATGAAATTAATATGTTACCCAATGCATTGTAGCACTATGAGGGTGCACCCTTCATAAATATTTCATTCTCAAACATCTAAGTGTGAATTTTAGAATTATAACTTACATTTCATTATGAGGACCATGAAATTTCTTTTAAATCGTGATCTTTGAAAACCATTATAGTACCTACTTGATTATATGTGTATCCTAATAAAACAATTTTCACATTAGTTTTTCATAAATGATACATGTGTATACATTTATTTACATAAATATTAGTGTTTGAATAAAACATGACTGCATACTCGTGCATATATATATTGATTAAAAATAATAACACTTGCATAAAATTAAATATACATATACAATATTATATTAACATATATAAACATAAAAATTAATATATATATATACATGCCTTAATTAAAACTATTTCATGTGAAATTATATATATAAACATTTATTTCTGTGCATTCAATTTTTTTGAAAGAAAAAAATTAATTTGATGTTTCGATAACCTCACTCGCACTCATAGGGCTTAATGAAAATTCAAGAATTCATCAAATTTAATTTTATTAAAGAATGATCCATGTGCTGATGTGATTTAAACATGTAATGATATATAAATATATATACATACACATATGTACATACATTCAAATAATTATTATCAAAATAATACTTTTTAAAATCTAATGACATCACTTGTATTTAATGGAGTCCAACTGAAACTCTTTAATTATTCAAAACAATTTTATGAAAAATGAGTCTCACAATCCAATGAAATTTAAATATTTAAGGAGTTACTAACATGAAACACTGATGTAGAACATGAAAATAATCCCCTTTCCATCATCAAAATATTAAAAAATTGTATATATATATTAAATTCATAAATAGCTTAAAAGTTTCACTTAGTTTTTATTATTATGACATAATATAAATATATCTAAGCAGACCTAAAATAAATTTCCATAAAATAGATAAACAATACATTTTACATAAATAGATTTGAAATAAACCAAATTTGTAAGAAAAAGTTTTAAAGGGATGAATGCATAAAAAATCCATGGTTTTCTTACTATAAAAATAATTATTTGAGTAGCCGAGAAATACTGCAAAGTAATTAAAACCAATTAGAAGAAAATAAATGAGTTTCATAAAACACCTGAACATTTTACATAAAATAAACATTATTACCACACAGATGATATTCGTAGTAGTGTATTTCATAAAGAGAAGGGTTAAATGCAATGATAAATTCAGAAATGATTAGAAAATACAAGAAAAATTTATAAACACAGAATCCCATTACATTACCAATGATTCCACTTCTTTGTAACAGGGAAACAATTACACATGGGGGGTTAATAGTAGATTGGAAACACCTTAAAAATAACTGAATAGATCGACTTGCTTATATGTGTTTAAAAAAAACAAATTCCCCTTACCTTGAGATTGATACTACTGCTTTGTAATAGGGGAGAAACAATTGTACATCTATGAAATAATTTGATAAAGTAAGAAAAAATTGAACTGAAAATATTTTACCAAACATAACCCCCTTACCTTGCGAAGTGTTGTGGATTACTTCTAACCAAGTTTATCATGACAGTTAAAAAAAAATCCAATATATGTATTTTAGGTTTAAATAGATAGGATTTCAATAGTTTCCTTCCATAGCCCTAATTCATCAGCACAGACCCTTAAATACATAGATAATCCTACATCCAAAAAATGAGCACAAAACATGAGGACTATGAACGGTGGATTCTCCCCCCAACATGAAAACCCCACATTTCCTTAAACTATTTCACTAATTTCAATCCGAACAAGATATGTGAACCCAAACTAGAAATGAAAATTAAAAACCCTAATTCAAACGTTCATCATTTTTCTAACATTTGACTCACACCATCATGAAGGATTTGTGAGTAGGTGTTTCCAGGAGGTAAATGATAGTAGAAGGAATCATGGATCTCCGGTGAGGGTTGCAGTTCAACCGACCTCTGGTCGGCTTCGTCTGCATGCAGCTATCCCCTTGATAGTGGGATCCCTGAAGAAGACGTGTTGAACTCCGGATGAATCATTCATGGATAAAATACTTCCTTTTGTAACACGTGTGAAACCCACCAATTCAATTGAGGAAGATGACGGCTGGAGCTTTGTTGGGGCCACGAAGGGGAAGAAGACAAAACAGGGGGAAGAGGTTCGTGGAAAATTTGGCGTATGGGGTTTGTTTTATTGTAATGGGTATAGGGTGCCCATATTTAGACAAATGGGATGGTTCAGCACCACTTCATGTGGTGCTCAAATATTCGGGTGGCTAGCGCCACTTCAAGTAGCGCTTTGCCACTTTTTTTTGTTTTTTTTTGTTTTTTTGCACCCCTCCCATTTTTTGTTTTATTTTTTTGGCACCCCATCCATTTTTTAATAATAAACAATTAAAATTTTAAAAATATACTTATAAATATGTATTTAAAAACGTTAAATTAATTATAATTATATTTATAAATATATAATTTATAAATATATATTTATATAGTTATAAACATTATTTAATTATATAATAAAATAATGAAATAAACATTATATATAATTTTATATATAAATTTATAAATTTATATATAATTTTTTAAATAAAAATATGTATTAAATAAAAAATATATGATTTATTTATATTTATATAGTTATATAATATAAAATATAAGGCCTTTTTTCCGATTTGTGTGTTTTATTTATATGTTTACATATAAATATTATAATTATTATAATTATAAATAGTTATATATATGTGTGTGTATAAATATAATTATGTATATATATAATTAAAAATAAATATTTTTAAATATAAATCTATTTATATATATTTTTGAAATAAAAAATATATTTGTAATTATATAATTATAAACTAATCTTTATAAATAAATATTTATAATTATATAAATACGAATATATTTATAAATATATAATTATGAAAATATTGTTACATATATATTTAAAATTTAGTTATAAATATATTTAATATTCATATATAAATAAATATATATATATGTGTGTGTGTGTGTATGTATGTATAATTATATGTATAATTATATTTAGAATTATATTGTAATTATAGTTATACTTATATATTTATAATTATATATTTGTACATATATATATAATTTTATATCTATAATTACTAATCTATGTTTATATAGTTATAAGTAATTATTTATAAATAAATTTGAAATATTGTTAAACATATAAGAAATTGGTAGTAACAACAATATTATTAATGATGATAAAATATAAACTATATGAACAATATAAATTAAACATAAAACATGGATTAAAAATATACTAAATAGATGGAATTAAAAAAATTATGTAAACATTATTGATAAAAAATATTTTATAGTCTTTCAAAACCACCTACTTGAAAATTAAAGATGTTTCAAGTATGTGACTTTGAACGCCTATAAAATATAATCTATACGACCAATATGAATGAAAC
The DNA here is from genome assembly GCA_963277665.1 of Viscum album. Classification (NCBI taxonomy): domain Eukaryota; kingdom Viridiplantae; phylum Streptophyta; class Magnoliopsida; order Santalales; family Viscaceae; genus Viscum; species Viscum album. Next base: position 677,331,160 of record OY728139.1, on the reverse strand, counting down.
TTAAAACATGGATTAAACATATAGTAAATAGATGAAAATAATAAAATTACGTAAAAAATGTCGATAAAAAATATTTTATAGGCTTTCAAAACAACCTAGTTGAAACTTAAAAATGTTTCAAGTATGTGACTTTGAAAGCCTATAAACTATAAACTATATGAACAATATGAATGAAACTTAAAATATGGATGAAACATATACTAAATAGATGAAAATAAAAAAAATTACGTAAAAAAGGTTGATAAAAAATAATTTTTAGTCTTTCAAAATCACCTAGTTGAAACATAAAAATGTTTTATGTATGTGACTTTGAAAGCCTATGAAATATAAACTATATGAGCAAAATGAATGAAACTTAAAACATGGATTAAAAATATAGTAAATAGATGAAAATAAAAAAATTACATAAAAAATGTCGATAAATTTTTTTTATAGGCTTTCAAAACCACCTAGTTGAAACATGAAAATGTTTCTAGTATGTGACTTTGAAAGCATATAAAATATTATTATTTAATATACAATTATTAATTAGTTAGTAATATAATAATTAATTAGTTAGTAATATAATTATTAATTATTATTCGTCATTATAATTATTAATTATTAATGGTTAATTATTAATTAATTAATTAATCAATTACTAATTAGTAATTTACATTTATAAATAAATTTATTATTATATAATTATAAATGTAATGTTTTTAAATATTTAAGTATTCATGTAAAATATTTTTTGTTTACTATATGTATTTTTTTCTATTCATTTTTCAAGTAATTATCAGATGTTTAGTCTGTGTGACAATTTTTTTTTATATTTTACTTGTACTTTATAATTTAATAGTGCATTTAAATCAGTTTGTATTAAATATATTTTTGATTTTCTTATTATTTTTCTTAAAAACAATTAATTATCATAGTAAATAAGTTATTTAATATATACAACATGACATCCAAAAACATGAACGATAATGCGCCCTGGTACCACAACGAGGCGTCTGAATCTCACGTCCTCTCCGCGTCCGATGTCTGTGTCGCTCCGGTGTCCTCTCTGTGGGTTCCTCCTCTTCTGGTGCTTCTAGTACCTCCTCGTGGTGCTGTGTAGAGAACTGACCAAAACCATGTGAGGAGGACGCCCAAAAATTATATGGAGTGCCATATGAATCTGAAGATCCTATAAATTTTAGAAATGGGGTATTGTAGAAGGCCTCGTCGGGAGGAGAGGGGGCCGCCATAAGCTGTGTGACTGTGCCCAGATCGAAGTCCATAGTAGTCTGCGGAGACGCCATATGTGGTATATAAGCATCTCCCTGCTGTGAAAATCATCAGTCGGCTGGGCCGGATTGTCTCTCTGTGGTGCAGTGACATCTGCAGGAGCTTCTCTAGGATGTCGATGTTGTCGCCTCTGCCCCTCCGGATGTGCTTGTCACTATCGTCTAGTTGGCGGCAATGGAGGTGGTGCATCCTCCTCAGTAGGAACAGTAGGGAAATCGCCATCCTCAGGTGCATCAGCATGAAGATATAGATCAAGATATATATGTGGCTCATCATCAAAAAAACTATCACATATCAACCGGAGATGATCGAATAGAGCCACCACATCCTGATGAAATACCTCCCCGCAGAATATATGCATGCTCCTGAGGCTGTGCGGAATGTGCAAGATGACCAATGGTGTCTGCCTACAAATCAAATAACATTCAAATTAATATAAAAAATGAGTTAAAAATAATAATAAATCTTAGTAAACATACCAACTACTGAATGCCAATCCCCATACGTGTAAGGTGGATGATGGTGTGACATCGATACCAGTGTGAATAATCCCCCTGATCAGATAACTGAGAGTGTGCTATGGTATATCCATGTGGAAAGATATTGAATCGGGCACGCCTGTCCTAAATCTCGATATAAGATGCATGATGATGCCGCTAGTCTGTCGTATGTCTACCTATAAGCACAATAGAATGTAACTCGGTAGACTATCATGGTGCCATAGAGATATGTTGTATAAAACCGAACTGGCGCATGACCCGGTCTAGCTGGTGCCACTCAAGGATGTGGAAGTAAATGAGTGGCACCACTGCAGCACATTCTTTAACCATAGTTGTGCATTATAGTGGAAGTGATGCGTAGGCATAACCTGTATAAGGAGTCCATGAAACCTGAAATGTAAACTCAAAAAGTAAGTCATACAGTAGAATGATAATGTTACTGAGATTATATTGAAATAACTTAAAATAGTGATAACAAAACCAATTTTCCTATAAAAAAGTACTGTTTAACTTACATAAGCTGGCACTATGGCGTCAAATATCTGTCAGAATCTATGCACACTATGTCTCGGAGTATGTGAAAACTTTTGATACTGACTCCACTAAGTGAAAAAAGAGTAATCTACGGTAATTTTATAAAAATAAATAACAAAAGTACTAAATAATTGAAAGTAATGATGTAGACATACCACCATCCCCGAGGACAGTCCTGAAGTAGCTCTTGTGAAAACGGTGCGACAACTCGAGGAGCGATGCGTGGAAAACGCTCCCAGGCCCACATCTGTACTAACACCATGAAACCTGCAATCTGATGTGAATTGGCCTGACAACTGGTGCAGAGATATCTGTAAAGATGTGCTAGTACAGCGGACCCCCAACTGTACGTAGACGTCTGATCCATATCCTCAAGTAATGGGGGGTACATCATGTGTACCAAAGCGATGGAGTAGTCGATGCACAACATTCCCCAAAGCAGCCGAAAAATGTATGCACGTGTGTGCTGAAGAAGAGTCTCCTCGTCTGCATCATCCGAAATGACGTCGAAATGCTGATCAATCCACCTCATGCGCAAGTGCGAACCCTGGAGGACCCCCCGTGCACCGATGACGTCAATGCCTAGCAAAATCTTTATGACTGCAGCCCAATCGCCAGTACTGGAACACGTAACTTCATGTCCATTGATAGGTAACCCCAGCATGTAGGCGACGTCCTCTAATGTAACAGTCATCTCCCCCTCAAGGAGATGAAATGTTTGTGACTCTGGCCACCATCTCTCAACTAACGTAGCTTTAAATGATGGTCAATGGTCTTGAAGCCACACATAGAGACTCCATAAAATCCCACACGTCTAAGGTATGGAAAAATAGCTGCCGGCGGTGACTCATGATGGAAACGATGCGCTCTCCGAACATGAAGATGTCTAACAGGTCGCTACGCCAACACATCATGCGACACATGCATCTCCTAGCCAGATAAAATTGGATGCTCCATCTGAATGTGAAAATAGTAAAACATTAATTTCATGTAAGATATGACATTTATCATGTAAGATATGAAATTTATCATTTAATTATTGAAAGAAGCATAAACACATTGGCTCAGTTTTTTTCTCCCATGTTGGGGTGAAAACTTTCAGAGTTTCCTCATTTGTTTTGTCTGGCCATTATAAGTTCATCTTTCATTATAAAAGACTGATGAATGATGCCAAATAAACATCAGTATTCTTCCAACACACTATGTTAAGCGATAGTTAACCTCCAGTAGTGAAATGCATAGAGAATCTGTAGTTTGTTTATTAAATTTGGGAGTGATGCACAACCAATCCATGATTTCGATTCATTGATCAATGAATCCAAATAAATATCAATATTCTACCAACACACTAAATCAGTAGAAACAACAATAGAAATAACCATAATACATCATTTCAATGAACCCACACATGACGTATAAATTTTTTCTTATAAAAATGATTACATGTACAAAGTTTTACAGTAAATGATATTGTACATGATTCATTTTAACAATTTGATGATTTCCCTATGTGTCTAGGGAAACATGTCCTCGTATGACCTTCTTGGTGGCATATATTGCACCACCGTCCAACTAGATGTTCATTAGGCCAATTCATCTCATTCCGAATACGAGTCGACTTTGGCCTCCCTCTAGGTCGAAGTCTACTTTTGTTCGGCAGAAGCGTGGGTGCGCCATCAGGCAGCTGAAAATTTTGATATTCCCCGATTGGCATCCATGGAGTACTGTAGCAGGAGTTGATGCTCTCGAGTCGATAAGCCAGATCAATGAACTGCTCCCAAGATACGTGTACATAAGCACATGCTGAAATCACATGGCTGCAAGGATATCTCAATGCCTAAAAGTTACCACAATCACAATAGCACTTCTCCAGTAAAAAAACTCACATACTACCATTGCTACATGCCACAACATCACCGGGCTCAGTGACCTAAAATCGTTGCTCTGGATGATTAAATGCAGTAACATGGTAAGTTTCAGCCTCCTGAATAACTATATCTAACTCACGTTGGAAATGGTTTCCATAGCACATCCCTCTGTTGAAGTCCTCTCCAACCTTCTTTCCTCATTCCAGAAAGTACTTTACACTACGATAGAAGGTCTCTTGTACCATCCCTGAAATTTATATTTATGACATTATACAAATATTATATTATAATAGTATCTCTTCTGGGTAACATATATTCAAATATTTGTATTTACCTATGATAGGTAGTTTTCAAACTCCCTTGAAAACTCCATTTATACATTTTACGACGTTGGTCGTCATATAACCATATCTCCTCCCATCATCATATGCCAATGACAATTTCTTCTTTGGAATTTGCATCATGTAATCATATACTTCTGGATTCAGTTTGTGAATATCTTGAAGACGCTCCTCCATCCTTTGTTGTTGAGGCTCATATGAAATCATACAAGCATTCATCTAAATAGTTATGAAAATAACTATGACCAAAAAATTTAAAATAGAGAAGGACGTTCATACCAATTTTTAATATTTCCTTCTTCATCGACTCATTATTGAACTTATTTCACAAATTGCTGGAAATGTGTCGAATACAGTATCGATGATGGGTATAGGGTGGTCTCCACGAAAGACCCTCAGACTGTATTGCCTCCTTGATTTCATGGTGGCGATCAGAAATAATACAAATCCCTTCCGTATCCATAAAAAACTCTCAGAGACATGCCAGAAACCACCTCCATGATGAGAAGTTCTCTTTCTCCACAATTGCAAATGTTATAGGAAGAGGGGATCAATTTCCATCTTGTGTGGCGGAAATCAATAAAGTTCTTATATAGTTTCCATACAGAAATGTTCCATCAATCTGTATGAACTGCTTGCAATGTCTAAAAGCCACCGCACATGGTAAAAATGTCCAAAATAATCTATCAAACACAACCATTGAGCGGTCAAGTTCTTTCTATTGGTTAAAATATTCAACAGTATGTAACCGATAGAATATTTAATTATTTTGGCGTAGAAGCTCCAACAGTTGTGGTAAAACTCGATATGAGTCATCCTAATCACCATACACTTTCACAATAGCCTTTTTTCATGCTTCTCATGCCTTCAAGTAAGAGATTTGATACCCAAAAAGTTTTTCGGTTCGCTCAATGACCAGAACCACAGGGACTTCTTGACATGCTCTAATCATTTCAATAATAACAGTTGAAACAAACTCAACATCTAATGAAGTGTGTTAATATGACAAGCTTGGGTTCACACAAGTGTGTGGAATAAATCTAGTGATGCGCCAGCTGTGAAAAGTGTTACCAATAATAGCACACAGACGCATTTGACAATTTGATTCATATTTGTCACAACAGATCAAATAGTAAGACCTCTTTGACTATTCTACAACATATGAGTAATGTCTTTCAATGTGATATTGTTTTATCACATTTTTCATTGATTCTTTACTCTAAAACTCTCTGCCAATATACAGAAAAACGTTATCTGACACTCGATTTGTCCCACTAATGATTCCTGGAAATTCTGAACTGGGAGTGATAATTGAATAATCAAATTCTTGCAAGCGATTCATGCCTTCAGTCGACCATGAAGCTAGTAGTAGAGGATGGTTCAATGGTCGGTTTAACCTCACATGAGTTCGCACAGACTGATCTTCCGCATGCTCTTCTTCTTCTTCAACTTCATCTCCATCTTCTTCTTCGAAATTGCCATCATCCTCAAATTCATCAACCAATGAATCTAAAGTATGTAGAGGACTATCCATTGAAACTGTGGCCAATTGAAATGATGGAACAACTACTGATGCTGATGGAACCTCCATTGTAGCTATAGTGACATACAACTCCATCATTTGATTCTCAGGTATATACTTAACCAATGAAAGTATATATTCCCAATCATTGTCATCATTTACCGGATAGGGAACATGCCAAAACCTATCTATAAATTAGAGATGTATGAATGTGATTGACTCTATCACTTGATTCCTCGCCAGTTTTAACTTCTGATGAATTTTCATTTGCACAACTTCCAAAGTAGTACATCCTCCAAGCATCACAACAACTTCTGGATGTATACTATAACTAAATCTTTGTTTTGTCTCAATTATTTGACCATTCCAATAAATATAAGCGGCGACCATCTTTTTTATGTAAAAGAAACCATTCTTATTAATTAAATCTGATTAAAGAATCAATTTATGTATGCATGCTTCTAGTAATTTAGGTTGGAATCCTAATCCCTCCACCAAATCAACATGTTCAAACCATATTTATGTGTAACTATTTACACAACCCATAAGTTTGTGTTAATTATCCAAAAATAGAAGTCAAACGAATTCATTCATATCCACATGCATTATATGCATGAGGTACACGAACACGTCATGTAAAAGCATAGAGTTATATGATATTGAAAATCTCCTCGTGAGTAAGCCCAGAGCGACAGATAGCCAACCCCATTCACTTTCCTAGATTAGGCAATCCTTCAGGAATATAGGTGGTCCGACCCAAAGCCCCTCTACCCGGGGATACATTACTCAAGAGAGCAATCATTTCATGACAACTCTAACACTTAATATGAAAAAATATATTCAACAACTAAATTCAAGTTCATAACTTCAATTAAAAATCGAGGACAAGGTAGATTGGAAACTAAATTCATTATCATACCTAGAATGTAATGCAAAGGTATATTCCAGAAGCAATTTACAATTATTTTATTAATTACCTATTAATAGTTAATTAATTACCTAATTATAATTAATTAATTACCGAATTATAATTCATTAATAAACTAAGTAGAATTAATTAATAACCTAATTAGAATTAAATAATAAACTAATTAGAATTAATTAATAACCTAATTAGAATTAAATAATAACCTAATTAGAATTAATTAATTTCCTATTAATAATTAATTAATTAACTAATTATAATTTATTAATAACCTAAATAGAATTAATTAATTACCTAATTAGAAATAATTAATTACCTAAATAGAATTAATTAATTACCTAATAAGAATTAATTAACTAGCTAATTATAATTAAATAATTACATATTTAGAATTCACTAATTACATAATTAGAATTCATTAATTACCTAATTAGAATTCATTAATTACCTAATTAGAATTCATTATTAACCTAATTAGAATTAATTATTAACCTAATTATAATTAATTATTAACCTATATATAATTAATTATTAACTTAATTATAATTAATTAATTACCTAATTAGAAGTAATTAATTACCTAATTAGAATTAATTAACAACCTAATTAGAAATAATTAATTACCAAATTAGAATTAATTAATTACCTTATTATAATTAATTAGTTACCTAATTAGAATTAATTAATTACCCAATTATAATTAATTAATTACATAATTATAATTCATCAATAACCTAATTAGAATTAATTAATAACCTAATTAGAATTAAATAACTAACCTAATTAGAATTAATTAATAACCTAATTAGAATTAAATAATAACCTAATTAGAATTAATTAATTACCTAATTAGAATTAATTGATTACCTAATTAGAATTAATTAACTAACTAATTAGAATTAATTAACTATCTAATTTGAATTAATTAATTACCTAATTATAATTAATTAATTAGCTAATTAGAATTCATTAATTAACAAAGTATAATTAATTATTAACCTAGTTATAATTAATTATTAACCTAATTATAATTAATTATTAACCTAATTATAATTAATTAATTACCTAATTATAATTAATTAATTACATAATTAGAATTAATTAATTACCTATTTAGAATTAATTAATTACCTATTTAGAATTAATTAGTTACCTAATTATAATTAATCAATTACCTAATTATAATTAATTAATTACCTAATTATAATTAATTAATTACCTAATTATAATTAATTAATTACCTAATTATAATTCATATTAAACTAATTAGAATTCATTAATAGCCTAATTATAAATAATTATTAACCTAATTTTAATTAATTAATTACCTAATTATAATTAATTAATTACATAATGAGAATTAAATAATAACCTAATTAGAATTAATTAATTACCTAATTAGAATTAATTAATTACCTAATTAGAATTAATTAATTACCTAATTAGAATTAATTAACTAACTAATTAGAATTAATTAACAAACTAATTATAATTAATTAATTTCCTAATTAGAATTCATTAATTACCAAATTAGAATTAATTATTAACCTACTTATAATTGATTATTAACCTAATTATAATTAATTATTAACATAATTATAAGTAATTATTAACCTAATTAGAATTAATTAATTACCTAATTATAATTAATTAATTACCTAATTATAATTAGTTAATTACCTAATTAGAATTAATTAATTACCTAATTAGAATTAATTAATTACCTAATTAGAATTAATTAATTACCTAATTATAATTAATTAATTACCTAATTATAGTTAATTAATTACCAAATTATAATTAATTAATTACCAAATTATAATTCATTAATTACCTAATTATAATTCATTAATAATCTAATTAAAATTTATTAATAACGTAATTATAATTAATTAATAACCTAATTACAATTAATTAATAACCTAATTAGAATTAATTAATAACCAAATAAGAATTAAATAATAACCTAATTAGAATTAATTAATTACCTAATTAGAATTAATTAATTACCTAATTAGAATTAATTAATTACCTAATTATAATTAATTAATAACCTAATTAGAATTAATTAATAACCTAATTAGAATTAATTAGTTACCTAATTATTATTAATTAGTTACCTAATTATAATTAATTACTTACCTAATTCTTATTATTTAGTTATGTAATTATAATTAATTAGTTACCTAATTATAATTAATTAGTTACCTAATTCTAATTACTTAATTAATTAACTAATTATAATAATTTCATTACCAAATTACATTTTAAAAAACTATACTATTTATATAATACAAATATTATAAACTAAGTCTATAAATTAAACAACTAAATTAATAAATCAAAATATTAAATAAATTTAAAGAAAGATTTACCTCAAATTTGTGGAGATGTATCTACGGAGGCAGAGCAACTGGAGAGGCAAAGCCCAGAAACAACCGGAAAACATTGAAAGAGAGAGAGAGAGGGGGGAAGTGAGGAGATGGGAATTTGAGAGAGAGAGAGAGAGAGAGTGGTATGTGAGGAGATAAGTAATTGGTAGGGTGAGTGGACTTATTTATAGGGAGGGGGAGGGTTTCGGTGCCACTTCAAGTGGCGCCGAATGGGGAGGGATTAAAGGAGCAGTGCCACTTCAAGTGGCACTGTTCGTTGGTTGGAGATGCCTTCAGCGCCACTTCAAGTGGCGCTGAAGGGATGCTGGGCCTAAATGGCCGAGCGCCAGTTGAAGTGGCGCTCGGCCTACTCACCCTTTGAGCGCCACATGAAGTGGCGCTCAAAGAACCCATTTTCTTAAATATCTACACCCTAGACCCATTAAAATTAAAAAAAAAACAACCCCATACGCCAAATTAACCGAGGTTCGTCGGGTTCAACCCCAACCATTACGAAATCCCCTGTTTTTATTTTTATATCACAATTTCATCCTTTTTTTATTCGTTTTTATTTCATCATTTCACATTTTATCATGTTTTACCATTTTTTTACAAACCTCATTTATTCATCACATTTTCTTCTTTTCTTTTATCCCATGTTTTTAGAGTTTCATATTTATTTTATAAATATAGTTATAGTTATTATTTTATAATATATACACATTATATTAAAATATGATTACTTCATATATATATATATATTGATTTAAGAAAAACTAAAAAAACTCTTATATTTAAAATTAATATTCAGATTTCATAATATTTATATAATCAAAGTTTCATATATAATATTCATGATTATGAAAATAATAATACTTATATTTTCTTAAACACATAATTATATTTTTTAGTTGTATTTGAATTTATAATTTCATATATTTTATAATAAATATTATTATACTTAATTATAAATATTATTATTGATATTATTTTATTATTTTAACCTTTTATATTGTATAATTAAATATAAATTTTTTTTCTCTGATGCCTTTAATTATGGATATTCAAACATTTATAAAAATAATTTAACATGTCATTTAATTTTTCCAAACTAAACATTTCAAATATAATCTAGTTTTCAATTATGTCACAAGTACTTTTATTTTAAAAATACTCCAATGGATATATTAAACGGTTGTTTTATGTATAAATACACAATCGTAACATACATTTTATTTTAACCAAAGTCGTCAAATTTTTATATTTCTTCCCCGCAAAGATGATTCCTATTTTTTACATTCCTCTACGCTCTAATCCTTATTCTCTTCATTTTTTTTCTACTCATTGAAGATACCAAAGGCGTGGGCTATGACGTCGCAGTTATCATGTTTTTTATAAGTTGCCCATGTTTATTTATGATGATAGATATAGGATTAATATTACCACCTTCTTAGTCTAAGGCGAAGTTTCTTGTACCATTTTTATTATATTGCTTTAGTAAACAAGGTGTTTCTTTTGTTTAAGATTTATTTATTTCATTTTATTAAGAGAAATATTTATATAAAAGTTATTGGGACCTTACATTCTCCCCACCCCCACCCCCTTAAAAAAATTATTTCCTCGCAATTTTATTAAATACAAAAAAAAACACTAAAATTAGACACAGATTCATGGTTGTTTACCTCCCTCCATTACGCATCCCTCAATTATCATTATCATGCTGATCACGAAGAGTGAGGGTCCACATAGTGCGACAATACCTAAATGCATTTTCAAAGTCTTCCCCTTCCTTATCCCAGATGTAGTTCGTACAACTCGGATTGTTCTGATGGAAAAATTGATACACTTTTTGAAAATAATTATTTCTAACATATAGTTTCAAAACATCATAATGAACTAGGTCTTTATAAAATATCTTGATAGAGTCAGATTTGAAATTTTCAAGATGTGGTTCCTCAAATATATTGCTTATGTTTCCAAAAACACTCGAAGCCAAGACTAAATATATATTGGCCTCTCAAAGATCTCCCTCTTCAAAAACTATTCTAAACTCACAGAGTGCATCATACTCTTTGGACAAGGTTAAATATTTGAATATGTCCTGGTTGTACCTCCCTTGGTAAAAATGGTGGGAGAGTTGGAAGCATAGGATTTGATCATTGGTGATCCATCATCCTTGATGATTCTGCGGTATGGAGGAGGTGTTGGATATGTTTTTGAGAATCTTGTAGGAAATTTGGACATTGGAAAATGTTTCGATACTATGTGAGATTGACTTTGAAATAATTATTGCGAGTAATTCATCGGGAAGTGACAAGTTCATTGGGAGAGGTTCTTCCCCTTCCATCTTGAAACTATTTTTTATCTTACCGATAAAACATAGAAAATCTTATGTTACCTATTATACATGAAAAACATGTTATATTAAATGACTCGAAATTTAAATATTTACTACCCAATGAAAAGGTCCTATGAAAATCTATTAAGGTATCCAAAGAGTTTCTCTATATCCTGAAATCTAAAGTTATCTATAACTTGACTCTGATACTAAATATGATGACCCAGAAAACATGATCCATTTTTAACTTAAATAATTTTAATTCATTTATTTATTTATAACACAACATGAGATCGCAAAGGTATAGTGCTTTAGAGAGTCCGAAAAATTTGAAAACCCTCAATACACATGTTATAAAAAGAAGTCCCCAAATTATTCTTTACAAGGATTAAACACCTTAGCGGGACCTCATCCACTATCTCAGTTATGCATGTCCTTAGGCCCCATGAATTGTTTTTAAACACATGATGAGTGACAATAAGCTCAGTAAGGGGTTTTTTAAAACAAAATGAAAAAAATGATTTTGGAAAATCAAAATAAAAATTAGGAAATTTTATAAGTTTTTTTAATGCTATCTTAGTAAAACATGTATACTTTCCAATAATAATCATTTTAGTGAAAAACGATTTTAATTTATATATGCAGCATTTGGAAATTTTTCTTTCATTATTCATAATGTAAACATAATTTCACTTGAAAATCTATTATGCATTCATAATTAATTCTCAAAGTCCCCTTGGATTATAGCCCGAATTCTCCTTTCACTCTCGAGATATGGTGGACATAGTCCCATGATGGATTAGATTCACTCCCTAATCCCATAATGTGTGTGGGATAAACCTCTTGTGCACCGTGATGTGCTTGGGATAAACCTCCTGCACACCGTGACGTGTTTGGGATAAACCCCGTGCACACCATGATGTGCTTGGGATAAACCTTATGCGTGCTATACATGATACTTTGTGAGATGAACATGTTACCCAATGCATTGGAGTGCGATCAGAACACACCCTTCATAAACATTTCATTCTCATACATCTAAGTGGGACTTTTATAATTATAACTTACATTTCATTATGAGGACCATGAAATTTATTTTAAATAATGATCATTAAAAACCATGAGAAAACCTGGTTGATTATACGTGTATCCTAATAAAAGAAGTTTCACAATAGTTTCACATAAAAGATACATGTGTATACATTTATTTACATAAATATTAGTGTTTGATTGAAACATTATTATATACTCATGTGTATATATATTGATTAAAAATAATAACACTTTTACATAAAATGGCATATACATATACAATAGTATATTTACATATATGAACATAAAAATTAATATATATATATATATACATTCCTTAACTAAAACAGTTTAATATGAAATTATATATATATAAACACATTTATTTTTATACATTCTATTGTTTTGAAATAAAAACATTATTTTGATGTCTTGATAACCTCACATGCACTCATAGGGCTTAATGAAAATTCAAGATTTCATCAAATTTAAATTTATTTAAGAATTATACATGTGCATATACAATTTAAAAATGTCATGATATATAAATATATATACATATACATATTCACATGCATTCAAAACATTATTATCAAAATAATACTTTTGAAAATTTAATGACATCGCTTGTATTTAATGGAGTCCAAATGAAACTCTTTAATTATTCAAACTAATTTTAAGAAAAATGTGTCTCACAATCCAATGAAATTTAAATATTTAAGGTGTTTCTAATAGGAAACCCTAATTCAAAACATGAATATAATCCCCTTTCCATCATCAAAATATTAAAAAAAAATGTTTATATATTAAATTCATAAATAGTTTAAAATTTTCAAACATAGTTTTTTTTTATTATGACATAATATAAACATATCTAAACAGGCATAAAATAAATTGTCATAAAAAAGATAGAGTACATTTACCATAAATAGATTTGAAATAAACCAAATTTGTTGGAAAAAGTTTGAAAGCGATTAATGCATGAAAAATGCATGGTTTTCTTACTATGAAAATAATTATTTGAACAATCGAGAAATACCACAAATTGATTAAAACCAATTAGTATATAATACATGAGTTGCATTAAACGCCTAAACATTTTACATAAAATAAACATTATTACCACGCAGATGATCTTCACAATAGAGTATTTCATAATAAGAAGGGTTAAATACACTAATAAAATTGGAAATAATTAGAAAATACAAGAACAGTTTTATAAACACAGAATCCCCTTACCTTACCAATGATTCCACTTCTTTTCAATAGGGAAACAATTACATAAGGGGATTTATAAGCAGGTTGTAAAATCCTTGAAAATGCATAAATAGACCGACTCTCTTATATGTGTTTAAAAAAAACAAATTCCCACGACCTTGATAATGATACCAATTCTTTGTAATAGTAGAGAAACAATTGCACTTCCTGGGAAAAATTTGAAAAAGAAATAGAAAATTGAATTGAAAGTATTTTAAAAAACATAATACCCTTACCTTACGAATTGCAGTGGATTAATTATAACCAATTTGATCACGACACTTGGAACAAAATTCAACCGATGGATTTTAGAGATAAATGGACATGTTTTCAACAGTTTCCTCCCAAATCCCTAATTCATATACACAGACCCTTAAATACAAAGATAATCAGACACCCAAAACAACGTGAGCAAAAAACTAGATGAGTGTGAATAGTGGATTCTCCCCCTGATATGAAAACACCACATTCCATTAAACTATTCCACAAATTTCGAACTAAAAAATATCTGGTAACCCAAAGGATAATGTTTTTTCTGGGTTTTTGGAAAAAGAATTTGCCTAAAAGGGATAGGGCTTGCGATATTTTTAAAATTGGGTCCGAGATGCGTGAACCCCGTTCACGCATCCTTCACGAATCGGGTGAAGGATGCGTCAACGGGGTTCACGCATCATTAAGAATGTTTTTAATAATTTTACAATTTTTTTTGTTTATATATATATATATAACAAAACAATTTAGCAGAATTTATCCGTTATTTAAAATCCAGTAGCACTGCCATTACAGCAGTCTGGATTCTGACAGAAACTCTCACCCAGGACAACCTTTTATAAGAGGGCTTTCCCTGAAAATTATTCTGCATTTTCGATGTGGGATACAGGTTCTTCCAAACCTGCACAGTACATTCTGCAATTTCGATGTGGGATTCTGTTTCAAGTATGTGACTTTGAAAGAGTATAAAATATAGACTATAAGACTAACATAAATGAAATTTAAAACATTGATTAAACATATTATAAATAGTTGAAAACAAAAATAATTTCATAAAAAATGTTGATAAAAAAAATTATAACCATTCAAAATCATCAAATTGAAACTTAAAAATGTTCTATGTATTTCAAGTATGTGACTTTAAAAGACTATAAAATATAAAATATAACACTAATATAAATTAAATTTTAAACACTGATTAAACATATAAGAAATAGTGGAAAACAAAAATAATTTCATAAAAAATGTGGATAAATAATAATTTATAAGCTTTCAAAGCCACCAACATGAAACTTAAAAATGTTTCAAATATGTATCATTAAAAGACTATAAAATAAAAAATATAAGACAAATATGAAGGAAACCTAAAACATGGATTAAATATATAAGAAATAGTTGAAAATAAAAATAATTTCATAAAAAATGTTGATGAAAAATAATGTATGAGCTTTCAAAACCACCAACTTGAAACATAAAAACATTTCAATTACGTGGCTTTAAAAACCTATAAAATAAAAACTATAAGACCAATATAAATGAAAATTAAAACACGGATTAAACATATAAGAAATAGTTAATGATTAATTAGTTAATTAGCAATATAATTATTAATTAGTTAATAATTAGTTAATTAGTAGTATCATTATTAATTATAGAATAATTATTTAGTTAATTTGTAATAAAATTATTAATTACACAATAATTAATTAGTTAATTAGTAATATAATTATTAATTATACAATAATTAAATATTTAGAAAACAATATAATTATTAATTATATAATAATTCGTTAGTTAATTAGTAAATTAGTAATATAATAATTAATTATAATAATTAATTATAATTATTAGTTATTAATTATTAAAAATTAATTATATAATAATAAATTAGTTAATTAGTAATATAATTATTAATTATATAATAAATAACTAATTAATTATTATATAATTAATTTTTAATAATTAATAAAATAGTTGATGATTAATTAGTTAATTAGCAATATAATTATTAATTTTTTATTAATTAGTTAATTTGTAATATCATTATTAATTATATAATAATTAACTAGTTAATTTGTAATATTATTATTAATTATATAATAATTAATTAGTTAATTAGTAATATAATTATTAATTATACAATAATTAATTATTTATTAAGTAATATAATTATTAATTATATAATAATTCATTAGTTAATTAGTAAATTAGTAAAATAATAAATAATTATAATTATTCATTACAATTATTAGTTTTTAATTATTAATTGTTAATTATATTATTATTACTTTGTTAATTAGTAATATAATTGTTAATTATATAAAAAAGAATTATTTAATTAGTAATGTAATTATTACTTATAATTATTAATATAATTATGAATTATAATTATTAATATAATTATAAATTATAATTATT
This sequence comes from Viscum album, assembly GCA_963277665.1. NCBI lineage: Eukaryota > Viridiplantae > Streptophyta > Magnoliopsida > Santalales > Viscaceae > Viscum > Viscum album. The sequence continues at coordinate 677,314,790 of OY728139.1, read as the reverse complement.
AATTATTAATTATATAATAATTAATTAGTTATTTAGTAATATAAGTATTAATTATACAATAATTAATTAATAATATAATTATTAATTATAATTATTAATTATAAATATTAATTAGTATATAATTAACAATTATTATAGAATTAGTAATTAATATTTATAATTAATAATTATAATTAATAATTATATTATTAATTATATTATTAATTATATTATTAATTAATTATTGTATAATTAATACTTATAGTAATAATTAACTAATTAATTATTATATAATTACTAATTACTAATTATAATTAATAATTATATTAGTAATTATAATTCATAATTATATTAATAATTATAATTAATAATTATATTAATAATTAAATAATTCTTTATTATATAATTAATAATTATATTACTAATTAACAAATTAATTATTATGTAATGAAAAATTAATAATTAAAAATTAAAAATTATAATGAATAATTATATTACTAATTAGCTAATTAATTAGTATATAATTAATAATTAATAATTATAATTAGTAATTATAATTAATAACTATATTATTAATTATTTATTGAATAATTGATACTTATATTAATAATTAAATAATAAATAATTATATAATTAATAATTAATAATTAATAATTAATAACTAATAATTATAATGAATAATTATAATAAATCATTATAATTATAAATTATATTAAAAATTAATTAATTAATTAATTAATTTAAATTAATAATTATATTACATAATAACTAATTTATTATCATATAATAAATTATATTACTCATTAACTAATTAATAAATAACTAATTAAATTATTATTAAGTAATTAATAATTACAAATTAACTAATTAATAACTAATTAATAATTATATTACTAATTAATAAATAACTATTTCTTATATGTTTAATCCATGTTTTAATTTTCATTTATATTGGTCTTATAGTTTTTATTTTATTGGTTTTCAAAGCCACGTACTTGAAACGTTTTTAAGTTTCATGTTGGTGGTTTTAAAAGATTATAAATTATATTTCATCAACATTTTTTACGAAATTCTTTTTATTTTCAACTATTACTTATATGTTTAATTCAGGTTTTATGTTTCATTAATATAGGTCTTATAGTTTTTATTTTATTTTCATTCAAAGACACGTATTTGAAACATTTTTAAGTTTCAATTTGGTATCTTTGAAAGCTTATAAATTATTATTCATCAACATTTTTTACAAAATTCTTTTTATTTTCAACAACTTATTATATTTTTAATCCATGTTTTAAGTTTCATTTGTATTATTCATAGAGTTTGTATTTTATAGTCTTCCAAAGTGATGCACATCAAACAGAATCCCACATCGGAAATGCAGAATGTTCTGTGCAGGGAAGATAGCAGCTGAGTCCCACATCGAAAATGCTAAACAATTTCCAGGGCTAGTCCTATTATAAAAGAGACCCATGGGTGAGGGTGTCTGTCAGAATCCAGACTGAGGTAATGGCAGAACTGTTGGATATTAAATAGCAGATAAATTCTGCTGAAATGTTTTGTTATATATATATATAAAAACAAAACAAAACAAAAAAGAAATAAAAATAAAAAATTTAAAAATACAAAAAAAAATTATGTAGGATGCGTGAATGGGGTTCACGCATCTCACTCGGATTGAAGATGCGTGAACACCATTCATACATCTTCCCTGGATCAGGGATGCGTGAACGGGGTTCATGCATCTCAGACCCAGTTTTGAAAATACCGTAAGCCCTATCCCTTTTAGGCAATTTTGTTTTCCAAAAACCCAGAAATTTTTTTTCCCTAACCCAAACCAGAAATGAAAATTAAAAACCCTAACTCAAAAATTAATTGTTTTTATGAAATTCGACTCTCCCCACTAGGATGGATTCGCGAGTAGGTGTATCTAGGAGGTAGATAACCGTAAAAGGTGTCATGGATCTCTAGTGAGGGTTGCAGGTCGACCGACCTATGGTCTGCTTCACCCGCACGCGGCCATCCCCTGGATAGTGGGATCCCCGGATAAGACGTGTTGAATGTTGGAAGAGTCATTCATGGAGCAACGAATTCCTCACCGGACACGTGTGAAAACCACCGCCTCAACCGAAGAAGACAACGGTCGAAGCTCCGTCGGTGCCGCGAAGGGGAAGAAGATAACACAGGGGGAAGGGGTTTGTCGGGTTCGACCCCAACCAAAATGGAACCCCCCTTTTTTCTTTTCCGATCACGATTTCTACCTTGTTTATTTATTTTTTCATTATTTCACATTTTAACATGTTTTATCATTTTTTTTACAAACCTCATTTATTCACCACATTTTCTTCTTTTCTTTTATCTCATTTTTTTCTTTTTTTTAGAGTTTGATATTCATTTTATAAATATAGTTATAATAATTATTTTTTAATACATACACATTTTATAAAAATATGATTACTTCATATATATATATATATATTGATTTATGAAGCATTAAAAAACTATTATATTTAAAATTAATATTCATACTTTCATAATATTTATATAATCTAAATTTAATATATAATATTCATGTTTATGAAAATAATAATACCTATACTTTCTTAAACACATAATTATAATTTATAATTTTATTTTTATATATAATTTCATATATTTTATTATAAATTTTATTATCTTTAATTATTATTGTTATTATTGTTATTGTTATTATTATTTTAACCTTATATATTTTATAATTAAATATATATTTTTTTCTAATACCTTTTATTATGGATATAAAAAATTTATAAAAATAATGTAATATGTCATTAAATTTTAACAAACTAAACATTTCATATATAATTCAATTTTCAAGTAAGTCACACATACTTTTATTTTAAAAGTTCTCCAATGACCATATGCAATGGTCATTTTATGTATAAATACTCATTCGTAACATACATTTATTTTAACCAAACTCGTCAAATTTATAGATTCCTTTGCCTACAAAGATTATCCCTATTTTTACATTCCTCTACACTCTAACCCTTGTTCTCTTCATTGTTCTTATACTCATGGAAGTTCCCAAATGTGTGGGCTATGATGTCATAGTTATCATGTTCGATATAAATTGTCCTTGTTTGCTGATGATGATAGTTATAGGTTTAATATTACCACTTTCCTAGTCCAAGGTGAATTTTCTTGTACCATTTTTATAGTATTATTTTAGCAAACAAGGTGTTTCTTTTGTTTAATATTTATTTATTTCATATTATTAAGAGGTAAATTTATATAAGAGTTACTAGGGCCTTACAAATTTTAAGGGAAGAGACATCATCAACCCTATCCCAAATGATTTATCAACCACCATTACAAGAGAAGATCAAGAAATCTCCGAAAGGATATCCTTTATTACAGAATATGTTTGAGGCTATGAAGGATGAGAAGTTTCACAAGTTCAATATTGATAAAGAAGGCGTACTGAAATTTCGTACAAGACTACGTGTTCCATTTATTCTGTAAATAAAGAAGGATCTAATGGATGAAGCTCATAGCTCTACATTCTCTATACATACTAGAAGCAAGAAAATGTATAGGGACCTTGGTGATAATTATTGGTGGGATAATATGAAAAGGGAGATTGCTGACTACACTACAAGGTTCCAAGTATGTCGGTAAGTGAAGGAATAGTGACAACTTCCTAAAGGGGTATTACAATCACTACCTAGGCCAGCATTGAAGTGAAAAGTGGTAAGGCTTCATGGAGTTACACTTTCAATCATATCTGATCATGATCCATGGTTTACAAATTTTTTTTGGAGAAGTTGTCAACATGCTCTATGTACCGAATTGAATACCAGTACGGCCTATCACCCTCAAACTGATTGAAAATAAAAAAGGACTATTCAGACACTTGAGGAAATGCTAAGAACATGCTCAGTAGAATTTAAAGGTGGATGTTTTCAACAACTCTGATTAGTTGGGTTCTCATACAACAACATCTTCCACTAAATCATTCAAATGGAACCCTATGAAGATCTATATGGGAGGTGATGTAGAACTCATACTTATTGGGATGAAGATGGTGAGAGAAAGCTTCTTGGGCTTGCTCTTGTGCAATAGATGATAGAAAAACTTCATGTCATTGAACAACACATTAAGGATGATCAGTGTCAGAAAAAGAGCTATGCTGACAACCATCGAAGGGGATTGGGTTTTGAGGTTGGTGATAAGTTCTTCATTCGAATTTCTCTAGTGAAGAGAGTCATCGGATTTTGGAAGAAAGGGAAGCTCAGGCCTAGGTTCATCAGCCCCTATGAAATCCTTGATCATGTAGGCGCAGTGGCCTATTGGGTTTCACTTATTCTAAATCTAGGTCAAGTTCATGATGTATTCCATGTATCCCTCTTAAGGAAGTACATACCGAACCCTTAACATGTACTAAATCCAGAGGTGGTACAATTGGAACATGACCTCTCTTATGAGGATAAGTCGGTGGAGATCTTGGATCATAGAGACAAGTTTCTACGCAACAAGACTACCCACCCTAGTAAAGTGTTAAGGTAGAACCACAAAAATGAAGAGTCCGTGTGGGAACCAAAGGAGACTATGAGGAAAAAGTACCCACACCTTTTCTATTCTAAGGGTATGAGTTGAAATTTTGAAGATGAAATTTCTTAATGGGGGAAGAATGTAACAACCCAAAATTTTTGAATAATATTTTGTTTCCAGAAAATGTAAGTGTTACTGTGTCAAAATCTATAAAAATATATAAGTATAACTAAAATGTAACCATCGAGTTTTGACCGTTATATGACCGTTGGTTAATATGAATGTTGGAAACAATAATAATTTTTATTGTTATAATTATTGTTTATAAATACAAATTATAATGGATAATTAATACATAAAGAATATTTGATGACCTCATCCAATATAATCGGGCTGTACGAAGCCAATTTTTCAGATCTTGGGAAGGAGGTAGCATCACTGGGCTTTACTTTAGACTAAGCCCAAACTGAGCTTCAACAAGTCAAGCTTGAATGAAATCACCTACGAGAGATGTTTAAGTTGATAGAAATTGTAACATCCCAGGTAAATAAATAATATTACATTTTCATATTTTTTAATATTTGTGAATAAAATATAAATATTACTTTAAATGGGATGCTATGTTCGATGGCGTACCAAATACGCAACAATGAGTTTCTTTGAAGTCTTACGATGCACACTAATAATATAATAATATTATTGTAAATGGTAGTAAACTCCTAGACGATGTAATGGAGGGAATGAACAGAACTAACTAAAAAGTTATTATATATGTTTGTTAAATATTTTTACATTTATCCAACAAATGTTAGAGGCCTAAAATGCAAATGAATCCAATTTTAAGAATAAATATTCTAATATTCCTTAAAAGACCGATTAACCTCCTTTTGATGGCGACCCATTTTTAAATCTACTTTTTGTCACTTTTATATGTTATATTTGAAAAAATAAAATCCTTCTTTTGAATCAAGACATAAAAATTTACTTTCTGAAAATTTTTGTTATTTTCTGATAAAGATCATTTTTAGTGAAACATGCTGTATTTTAATTCAAAACCTCATTTTAATCTAATTTATTTATATTATTATATTATATTTTTAATTAGTTTTAAAGTGTAATTAAAATATATTTTTTACCATTTAATCCAATGGTGGTCATTCGAATTAATTTCACTTTGAAATTGGACATAAACAAGTGTCAATCTTTTAATAAATATTGTTTCTTAAAAACATGCTATTTGTTTTGACATCAGGAATTGATTATAAAATTAAATAATGAAACTTCTATGTTTTTAATTTGGTAAAATTGATATCATTTTTGAATTTTGAATATAAAATAAATCTTAGGGTTAATTTTTGGTATTTTTCTGACAAATGTTCATTTTTAATGAATAGTGAAAAATACAACATTTTAATTCAAAACCGCCTTTTCATCCAATTTATTTATATAGTTATATTTTCATTTTAATTGGTTTTAAGGTGTAATATAATTATTTTTTTATCATTTAATAAAATTTTGGTCATTGGATGTAATTTCAATTTTAAATTGGATGTAAAAACAAATCAATCTTTTGATAGATTTTACTTCTTAAAAACCCGTCTTTGGTTGTGACAACGAGAATTATTTTAAATTAATTTCTGCAATTTCAGTGTTTTTAATTTGATAAAATGGATTCCATGTTTTGAATCATAAGGAACAAATTATTTAATTAAGACACTTTTGTTTTTGAAGATTATGAATAGTAACGACGGTAATTATCTTTAATTATCGTGATTAATTAGTAATCGGGTAGTTAAGGGTAATAAAATAATATCATAAAAATACAAAATGACCTCAAAATGTGTCTTAATGCTATTGGTGCTGTCATGACCAATCATGGTATGCCTTGTGCCAACTTTGGGACCCCATGGAACCACTTTAGTGTGATAGTGACCTTTTATCATTTTTTTAAAGAAAGAAAGTATAACAAAGGTTTTTATATCCTATGTAAAACAATTTTAATTTCATTTATATAAATGATATCTTAGACTATAAATATTAATTATATATCCAAAAATATTTCCTACATCACTGTATTTTTTTTATAATTTTTAGACATTAAATAAATAAATTTATTTATGACACCTTGATGATGTAGTGATTACCTCATTAATGAATGATTTAAATAAAATGAAAAGATAATGTAAAATATAAGAATTACACTTGTATAAAACCTATTGGATTGGTGGATTTCGAATCCTTATCATCTTTTCCTCGAAATATATCATTGTGGGACCTTTAAAATCCAAAACTCATTTTATAATAAAGTAACATTCCAAGACTTTCCAAGAGTGCCCCTCCTCCCTCTTATAAAAGGCCCCCACCTCTACCCCCTTACCCACACCTCTCAAGCCCTTGGCTCATCCATCCTCTGCTCATATTTTCTCTGCACATACCTATATTACTCCTAGAAGCCTCACTTTGGGTAGAAGTCTTTACAAGGAAGCCTTTGGGCTGAAATCAAAAAGAGTTACCCGATTTGAAGGTAATGTCTTCTCTTATGTTCTTTTGTTTTATTTTTCTTCTCCAACCCCCTAAACTATTTTTATTCCTTTATTTTGTAAAAACACCAGTATCTTCAATATACTAGTATTTTTTATGAGAAGTATTCAAGCTACACTTATACACACCTCCATCTAATGGTTAAATAACATACTGTTTTTGTGGGTGGCGAATTACTACCTCACAAAACGATGATTGATCAATCTTCTTTTAACACCTCTGATGGTGGCCATTAAGATGTCACTGTATTTATATATGATATATATATATTATTTTTATGTTTTCCTTATGCTTCTGTATTTTTCATTTATGTCATACCTTTATGGTTTCCATAATGGGTAAACGCGATAATTGCATTTTAGGAAGTGCGAACTACCGCCCCCTCAAAGTGATTTGAATCGTCAATGCCATATGTAGGATGTATAAAGGATGAAGTTAATGATATTATATATGATATTATACTATAATTATAATATACCTATTTATCATTATGTTTTCATTCCATTAAATCATGAAATAGAAATGAAAGTAGTGTTCATGCGTACGTACGGTATACCGTCTCCATGAACGGTGCATTTGATTTCTTATCTCTAAATGTTATGTACTATTATAAGAACATATATATAATGGATATATATGATATATATTAAATCTAAATTATTAATATAATTCTGTAATTATAATATATATATATATATCTCATTTAGTTTTAATTCCATTAATATGACAAAGAAATGAAAGTAGCGTTCATGCGTACATACGACCTACTATCTCCATGAACGGTGCATTTCATTTTTTATCTCCAAATTTTATGGAATAGTATAAAATGAATATATAATGGATATATATGATATTTAAATAATTAATACTATTTTTGAGTTTATTTACTTATAACTACATGGACAATTCTTTTCAAATATGTTCATTTTTGACTCATATACCAAACGTTGACAAAAACGTCTGATATGAACTCACATAATTAACTAATTATTATAACATTATGATATGTGATATGAATTGAATAATAAAATTTTACGTAGGTTCTTAAGAAGTTGTAAATTGACCAAATTTTATTATTCAGGAATATAAAGAAACGAACTAGACAAGTCGGACATGAGGTAAGGGATCCTACCTCTCTTTTTCTTTTTAAGTACTCGATTTATATCACTTCTTTTAAAATACTATTTCTTATGTTGGGGGATGTTATTTTATATTACTATTACTGTATGTTTTATTTTCATATGACGAGAGACCCTATTTGATCTCATCAATCCATTTTTTGATGTTTTAAGTGGCGTCGTTAGGCTGCTGAATTTTCGTAAGGGGATTTCATACCTCACTTTTAACTCCGTGAGATTTCCATTGTTCACCACTTATTTATTTCATGTGGTGTATCTTGTTCTGCCATTTTATATATATTATCATGATTCTATTCATGGTATTCTCTAATTCATTTGATGCTTATTATCTTTTGGTCATACGACTCGATTTATTACAATGAGGTAAGGGGTTTTTATCTCACTTTAATTCCCATGAGATTCATGATATATTTGTCACTATCCCCTTTGAGTGGTGTATGAACTACCCATTATTATACTCTTTGTGTAAAATACTTTCATTTATGGATATTTACATCAACATTGTATAGTCCTTCTTTCATGGGGTGTACGTTTCGAAGGTTACCCAAATCGGTAAGGGAACCTTTCACCCTCCTCTTTTTAAAAGACTTATTTTTGTTATGCCTTTTAATTTACATCTTATTATACTTGGATATGTTCTTCTATATCCTTATTGATGTTAATTTTATGTCCAAGTGATGAGATACGATTTTCTCTCTCATCAACACATTTTCTGAATTTTAATGTGGCGTCGTTAGGCTGTCGAATTTTTGTAAGGGAACTTCTTAACCCAATTTCAATTCTTTGGGTTAAACCTCTACTTCATGATTAATTCATGATATGAATATGTCTGAATTACCCCTGATTTTTTTACACTTAATATATACTTATATTGTGTGTATTTATATTTTTCACACATAATTACATAATTGATTTATCCTTAATATAAGGATACCGTCTTTGTAAGGGACTTCATCTCAATATCCTTTCATTGAGGTATATTTTGTTTTATACACAACTTTCTTTTATACGGTGTATAAAACCCTTTTTTACTTTCATTTCATTTGAAGGGAATCTTTCCTCAATGAAGTGTTTTACTAAATGACAAAAGGTGTGTTTCTTTTTTTAACGTACGCGGTGACAACGACCTTTCCGCTGTCGCGAGTATTATTTGACCTTTGTCTTCCATAACAAGCCGTAATGTTTTTAAAAGGAAAATAAATACCATATACTCTTTTATGTATTTTGTTATCGAAAATGGTTTTGATAATGTCTTAATTATATAAATGTGTTGTTGTTTCCGACGCTTTTACGCTGGGGCACGCACGCGACTTGTTGCCCTGCATTCCCGCTTTCCAAAGGTGGGCGACATCCGTTCCCTGTTCAGGGAAATCTGCTCCTTGATCGAAACTGGGATGATGGGATGTTGGTTCTTCCTTATGTGGATTCCTCCTCAGAGCTCTTCACCTAGTCTGGGTATCCCTCATATATTTAAGATGGGTTTGTGAAGCTCATTTCCGAAGCCATATCTGCATGGATGCCAGTTAATTATGCTACTTCTGTCGAGACGCTCCAAGGGGTCTGGTCAAGGCAGCAACCTTCGGTGAGGAGAATTGTCACACTGGGGTGTTGTCGGTGCGCCTTGATTCTAGGGATTGGCATGTCTGTCTTCTATCCCTTATTATAGGGCTTCTCGAGGGCACGGAAGCCCGAGGAATCCCACATCGAACACGGGGAATTGTGCACCATCTGAGGGTTTCCTCAGCTTCCCATGTTTAACACGGGGTATGCCTCGAGTTTAACGTCTTGCAAAGATAGATCGGACAGATCGGAACACTGAGAGAGGACCAGATTGAAGGACCCACTAGGGGGAACACTGATGTTAGGGCCAGCACGTGGGCAGCTTCTCAGATACTATGGAGTGGAATGGGGTGGCATGATCCCAATGGGATGTGGCGGCCTGGGTAAGGATTAGGATGGGTGATGGAGTGATGGGTTTGAACCTCATGGAGGATTCCTACGTATCCCCATAGCAGAGAATCAAAGTCTACGTAGTTCGGTGATACGGTGGGACACCTGAAGAGGCAACCCGTGAGAATGAATGCATGGATTGGAGCCTGGATGGAGTAAGATCTCTGGGTTAGGGCATGGGATTTTCGAGGCATGTGGGCTCAAGGGAGAGGTCAGGGTGAGACGTGGGTGTGAGGTATGGGGCTTACACTCTGAGGCAGCCCATGATGGTTGGTATGGGGCTTATGCTCTGAGATGGCCCATAACGGTGGTTGTGAACCGACGCAGAGGGGTCAGAACAACTGAGTGATGGGCTTCAACCTCGTGGAGGCTTCCTACGTACCATGTGTTAGCATGGATCAAAGTCCACGTAGTTCAGGGCATACAGTTTAACGTTATACAGGATGGGGAATTTGGGGCTTATGCTCTGAGGCGGCCCAAGGTATTGGCGGACCGACGTGGAGAAGTCGGAATGACCGGGTGGTGGGCTTGAACCTCGTGGAGGCTTCATACGTACCATACGTTAGCATGGATCAAAGTCCACGTAGTTCACAGGGATGGGGCTTACGCTCTGAGGCATCCCATAAGAGGATATCATGGTCAATGCGTGCTCTAAGCCCACGTGATTCATGTGTGGTGTGAGAAACAAGAGGCAGCAGGGACCAGACGATCACGTCGCAAAGGGTGCGTCTGTGAGAAGCAGAAAGGGGATCACGCATTGAGTGGCCCAAAGAGGAAAAAGGGCCTTATGTGTGGATAGCAGCCCTTGGTACCGGGGATTACTCCAGGATGGAGGACCATGGTGCGAAAAAGCATAGTGGGAATGGGACTCCACTGGCCTTGGCAGTGGGGAAGTATGGAGGTGCATGCGTGCAACCTTCCGCAAGAGAGGCTAGGGGCTTACGCTCTGAGTCAACCCTTCCCCCGTGGATAAACGCCACTCCGACAAGGATGATCTCATTCCATGTGAGAAATAATCCATTCTCGTGGAGACGAGTGGGCGTAAATAATGTCCGAGCCAGGGGGACCCTACGTGCGAGGCACAGGGTCGGACCACAGTTTAACGTCATGTGTTAAGAATGTGGTGCTTGGCAGTTTAACGTCCCGCAACTCAGACGAGGTGGGTTCGCTCCACAACCCTAGGGCATACATTCTGAACACCCTCTACCCATTGTCGGAGGGAAGGCATCGACAAGGTTGTGGTAATGGGGGGTTGCATGGCGAACCATCGAGGGGCCCATGTTAGCGTGGCTATGCCAAGAAGCAATAGCAGTTACCATTCCTATGAGAAGAAGCATAAGGCAAAGCAACGCAATGGGATACACCGCCCAATGGACCTTGAGGTTACTTCGTACGAGCCTGGAAGTCCGTACGAGAAAACAACGCATGGAGTGCATGCCCGGAATGGAAGGAATCGGGTGCCTACACTGGGAGTCAAGGTGAGAGGTACTGGGTTTTGTGCGCAAAGAGAATGTTTGCGCGCAAAACACCGAGATGGGGCACAATTGGGTCAGAGGATTGCACGCAGATACGGGATTGCACGCAAAGGGCTCGGATTGCACGCGGTGAAACCTATCAAAGGGATTGTGTGCAATTTGGAAGAGATTGCGCGGAATTGGAAGGGATTTCGTGCAAGGGACAAGGATTGCGCACAAGGGAAGAACCCAGAGGAGTTGGTAAATTCACTTAAGCCAGTGGGGTTGCGCACAAAGGCGAACCCCGGGGAAAGATTGCGTGAAAAGAGGAATTACCTGGAAGTCATCTTGCGCACGTGGGATTCCGAATTGCGCACACAAGAGATGGTCCAGATTCCTCAACCCTGAAATTGTTGGGGTCACCTTCTATTTATAGGCATCCGCTGGCGCAGAATCCAGACGGGGCGCGAAATCTTCTGCACCGGGACCCGTCGGTGATCAAAGCCTCACCGCGCGGAACTGTGCACGTAAAAATTACGTGCCTATCCTGGCATTTTTACCTGAATCCCAGAAATACTTCTTGCGGACAAAATAGTTTCGCACAAGTCCTCCTTAATTTCGCACGCCACTCCCGGGTCCTCCGGGCCGGGCCTCTGAGTCCGAATATGACATTTCTTTATCCGTTCAAAACTTCCTATAGGAGTTGCAGACTTTTTTGGCGTCTACAAATGCCCCCCCCCCCTCGAAATTGGATCTGCGGGAGGTCGCAACGATCAGATTCCGAGGAAAACACCAAAATGCCGAAGCAGTGCATCTCCTCGGCATTTTGCGCGCAAAAGTCCAACAGGGCGCGCAAAATGACGGATCTGTGTGGAAGTCTCTTTCCACGTGGCGCGGAACCTCGAACTCACCTATAAAAAGGGGCGCTGGGTCCCAAGTTCCATACTCAATCATTTCCGTGCGATAGGCATACCACTCTCGTGTGTGAAATTGCTCTCACGGCTGTGCATAAAAATGCTTTGGCAGCACATAATTCCCTCCGAATTTTGGCCGCATTTGCGATCCTACTCGGGATATTCCGCGCCTAGGGTGCCGATTGCACGCCCAACTCCTGGATTTCGGGCTGAAGCTTCCGATTTCATGCAACTCTCTCCGATTATGCGCACTTCATCCTGATTTCGCGCAACTCCCTAAATATTCGAGATGGCTTAAACAAAGTTGATGAGGGGGAATTCACCACTCTTAGAACTAAAATGGCGGCGAACGATGAAGTTTATGGTGCCAAGGTGATCGTTTCCAATGACCTAACCTTGTTCATTATGCTGACCCCATCCCAGAAGGAGTATCCCTTATCTGACAACCTCCCGCTCTGGAACATTGACATCCTGGAGGAGGTTCCCCTACCGGGCTTCGAAGTGGACACACCATGGTCATGGGTGACCCGGGAGGATGAGCTTCCTCGCTACAACATCACCAACAATAGACATCCTTCCAGGGAAACCCGACATATAGACGTATATGTCCTGAACTCGAGGACCAGGACCATTACCGGGGATGCGCCTATCACAGAGAATTATCTAGCCCTCTACGCGAGCACATTCTGTCAGAGCGTCATGGATGACACGAAGAGTTGGCTGAAAGATTAGGACCTGCGGTCCGGGGAAAAATTTACCAGCGAGTGGGCCTGGGTGTTCTGGGTTTGCCATACTTGTGACCAGTTTGGGGTCGAGCTGGGCATATTGGCCTGTTCGAGGCGGTATTGACGTTGCAGTTCCACTTCCACCATCAACCTGAGCTCAGGTCGGAGCTATTCACCCGGTGGTCTCCTGATACCAAAACATTCCACCTTCACCATGGGGAAGTTGGCATTAGCCTCTGGGACGTTCACTGAATCGGAGGTATCCCACTGGAGGGATACCAATATGATGAGTTCGTTCCTCCAAAGAACACCTGGGAAGACATGTCACGGACCCCCATACTGACGTGGCACATGTTGGAGCTGGCCAAAGAGTGGCTAGGGGTCAAGGACTTCCTTAAGGACATTTCCTACAAGGGCGGGTTCAGCCAATTCCTAGAGAAGGGTCAAGCAATCAAGATGTCGGGATGAGGTAAACGGTTCCCAACCCCAGCTTAGAGGAGCAAGGATGGGTCGTATTGGAGGACCCTGGAGACGAGGAAATACCAATCATGGGGTTACCACGTCATTGAGTCCCGGGACCGGAACGTCCTGTACTCTGGGTTCCATGTCGCCTGCCTGAGCGGGTGGCTCCAACCGGTGTAGGACGCAAGGACGAGCGTCCGTCCAGCAACACTGGTGATGGTGGGAACCATGGCCGCCAACAAACGGTTTAACTTGGGGGTCCCCGTTCTGGCCAAGTTGTATGCCATCCTGGGATGTATCTCACGAGGGGGTCACCTCGTAGGTTATGTGGCCCCTTCCAGATCTTCCATGGCTGGGTGGCAGCTCATCTCGGTAGGTACACTTTCCCAAACACAATCTGTCATCTAGGTAACGGCCTGCGACCATCCCTACTGAACATCATCGGGGTGGTGCCGATGACGCTCAATGAGGAGGGTGTGAGGATCCGCATTAGTAACCACACCAACATCAACTTCATCCCATTCCCCACCCCGATCGTCCAAATGGTGGAGAATGGGCAAGTCTCTCTGGAACAGCAAGAGTATTTTCAGAGCATCCGGGGTGGGGTTCTCGTGGCTCAGATCGACGGAAAGGTGATCTGAGAGCCTTACGTGACATCCTGATTCGCCAGGCAATTCGGGTGCCTCAAATGAATGCTGAATAAGGTATTCACGACTGTTTGGGAGGAGAAGAATCCCTGCGTTCTGTGCCAGATATGGTTGATGCTCACAACTTTTGGCTCCGACGACGTCATCACTCTTCCTCCCACGGGGTTTACGGTAGCCTAGCAACTGAGTATGTCGAGCACTGGACCATTGCGTACCCTGAGGGGATTTTATGTAAGCGAGTCCGAAAACTCGAGGCTATCCGCATGGAAATCGTGCGACGGGGAAGAAGGAAAGGTGCTGCTGGATGGGGGGAACTAGGGGTGCGTCAGGCAGTGAGGCCTGCGCAGGCCGGGACCTCAACGGCGAGAACATCACACAACAACACCGTGACCTCGTTGCCCGTGGGGGGGGGGGGTCACACGAGGCGGCCAAGGAACTACCCGGGAAGCAGATAAGGTACCTGCTCGAACCTTCCAAAGATGCAATTTTCCCGGCACTATGGTCGGCCTAGATGACCCTGCGACAATCACTGGACGTTGAAGCCATTTGGCAGAAGATAATGAGGAACAAGATCTTGCTGCTATAGGTCGGGCTCATTCGAGTTACAGATAGAGTGAACTTCCATCGGCGACATGATTATCTGATGGCCATGGACACATACGCGAGCCAAAGGGGTCGGCGTGCGGAGCCACCTTTCCAAGTGAAAGTGTTGCTCAGCCAAGAGCATGATCCGGAAGTGATGCCGCTGGGAGAAGGTGACAGTGACGAGGAGTCAGAGGGGGAGGAGGAAACCGTAGAAGATTAAGGCGAAGGAGAAGATAAAGGAGAAGGAGAACCCGAAGGTGAGGGGTTGTAGGGGCGACCTACCAGGGGTGTCTCCGGGATAACGGTGAGATTTTTGGCTCTGATCTCGACATAACCGAGATACTCGAGGTATGTCTCTATCTTCATTCATTTTCCTTCTTCATCAATTCTTCTTTGCAATTTCCAACCCATCTATCTTCCTCACTCAGGAGCGCCTAAGTGTTGTTCAGGCGTCCCCACTAGAGGAGGGAGGAGAGGAACCAGTGGGACATGATGGGGATCTGATGCCCATCACTGAATTTACAAGTGCAGAGGGGTCTCCTGTCATGGCAGCTCCTGTAGCGGCCGGAACACTGGAGGCCAACTCTCTGGGTTCCTATAAGTCCCACGCTTCACTATTGGCGCTTGTTATCAAAAGATCCCAACTAATCAGCATACACCTTGCGCTGTGATCTCAACATTGCAGGCTCACCAGGCTGCAGTGCATAGGCTGACCATGAGCGGACCAGTGGCGGACATACCACCTCGTTCAGAACATGCTCCCCCACTGAGTCAGCCCCGGAAATTGGTGAGTAGGGGGCGGCGGACATCAGCGGCGATGTCCTTTAAGCGAAGCCGGAAGCTGACGGAGGCACCGTCGCTATTGGAACGAGAGAGGAATGTCACCTGGACGTCGAGGATCCTATTCCTCATGAAGACATCCTTGAGGAAGATCCTGCCACTGACCTGCTAGATGCCTTTCCTATGTATCGGCCCGCTGATCCCGAGGAGGTAGACGACTCAGACTCAGAAGCGGCCGAGAAGAGCCAGATGACAAGGTGCAAAGGGTGGAAGTGTATCCAGCGCTTTCCCACGCAGCCCCAGTCGGATTGGCTGAGGCAGATGGGATCACTTCAGTACTAGCTTCATTTCCTATGCACCAGAGGGGCTGACCATCAACGCCTTCATCTGACCGTCCGTGATTACATGGCCAAGAAGATACGCGAGAGCAGCCGGCGCACCGACGTTGCCCAGTGTCAGGAAAGATTGGAGAGCACCCGAGCGTTTGCTGAGGGCGGAGTGGGAGGTCCGGTGCCTCAAAGGTCAGGAAACAGAGAAGGAGGCCTTCATTGAAATGTGCTCTGAGCTCGTGGAACAACTGACGGCCCAGCTGGCTGATTCCCAAGAGCAACTGACGGAGGCGAGTCACCATATGGCCGTACTTCAAACTGAGCGGGTACAGGCACATGCCCGAGTTGGCGAGCTGCGCTCTGCGGATGCTAATGAGGAGAGAGTCTTCAAGGAGCGAGAAGCAGTCCTAGTGGCTACCAGCCAAAGGGTTGCATCCTTAGAAAGATCGATCTAGCACGCTGATCCTTAAGGGATTTGTTTCGGCCATCTCATGAACTTTTTTCTTTTACTGCTCAACATTTCAACCCATGTATGGACCAATCAATTTATCTGTACCTTCGGTCTAATATGCTCACCATAATTCCGAAATGAATAACAACTCACCCCTAATCTCCTGTGGGTCTCACCCAACACGAGAAGTAAAGGATGCTCATGTTATCATTTCCTCCAACTGCGGGGCATTAACCAAGCTTCAGGCATTTGAACTCGGGCCTGGATTTCTGAGGAGAAGAGGGAGGTCCAGCCGATAGGAGGGGACCTCAGACCGATCGATGTATCGTCTCCTCCATGTGCCTTAACACATGAGCGGGGCAATGCTGGGGGCATTGAAATTCCTCTAAACATAGGGAGATGAAAAAGGCGAATCATGTTACCCGAATTCGGAACACAAAGGGGGTTGAAGATGGAGGATAACTATTAACCTTGGCGGAAATGCAGCATCCATATCGCATTGGCCTGAAATGGGGATAATAAATGAGGTCTGGCTGCTGACCATGTTCGCAACACGGGGCCTAACTCAAATATCGCTGATCAGCCTTCCAGAACATTGGCCCAAGACAGCAGGCGGACTGTAGGTCTATCATCCATATTTTTACAATAGGCGGACCAACGGTCTATCATCCATATTGTGGCAGCAGGAGGACCGAAGTCGGTCATCCATACTGTTAGGGGGTCCCATCAAACATGACCAGTCCTCCGGAACATTGGCCCAAGACAGTAGGCGGACCATAGGTCTATCATCCATACTATTAGGGGGTCCCATCGAACATGAAAGAGGATGAGGATTCCGAATAAAGGGGAATGCCAAGCATGTAAAGTGGAGTGGTGGTTTGTTTGAATAGAGTACAACACTCCCAAAATTGCGCCATCGTCATAGAGGCGCGTTAGGTGGACGTACCAACCTGATCACGGATCATCCCAATTTTCAGACAAGACCTCTCTGGCGAGAGAACTGTCACTTCCCACCATCACTATGGGGCATCCCAAACTTATTTGGGGTAGAGTTCGTGACTACACCACTCCTCAAGAAGTCGGGCTGAGGGACCGACGGTAAGGAGGGACAGAATTTGGTAATCCCTGGGGCTGGACCCATGAAAAAATGTCCAGGCGTTCCTACGTACCTCATAAAGATGAGAATAATGCCACATGTAGTTCTATAGAGATCTTAGTATATGGTCTTAGAACTAGGACCAAAGGAGCCCAGATATAGGGAAGAATGCAGATTAGGGTCATGTAGGACCGCGAAAGGATCTTATTTTTATGTCTTAGAACTTAGACCACAGGACAAGGGGAATGGGAGACACACAGTAAAGCAATTGAGAAACCCGACGTGAATGGGGGCAAGGCCCTGTTTATGATGTGCTCCTAGGGACGTGTTTGGCCGAGGGACCGAACACGAAAAGTTTGGCTGGGCCTGTGGGGAAGTGCCCAGGTGCTCCTACATGTCTCTTAAGGATGAGAATCAAGCCATACGTAGTTCTAGAGAGGTGGCGTGGCACGACATGGTGCCTGCGCAAAAGACGAGGGAGACGTTCGGGTCTAGCCTTCGCACCAAAATAAGAGGCATTTGATATATCTTGTTTGTCCGTGAAGGTGAGTGGTTTTTCTTTTGTGGAGTGACCGGCCTGGGGCAGGAACTCCAAGAATCGCCACAATAATTAAGCTGTAACATGTGTTGACAAATGGTATGACAATTGAACAATACCCAACGTGATGTCCCCTATGGTGTGGTCACCACAATGTAGTTCCATTTTTCATCATGCGCCCTGGGAGATATCATCATAGTTTAAGGTCGTATGGCTAGGACTTGATAGCACAGTTTAAGGTCGTATGGCTTGGACCTGGAAGCACAGTTTAAGGTTGTATGGCTTGGACCTGGCAGCACAGTTTAAGGTTCTATGTCTTGGACCTGTCAGCACAGTTTAAGGTCATATGACTTGGACTTGTTAGCACAGGTTAAGGTCATATGGCTTGGACCTGGAAGCATAGTTTAAGGTCCTATGGCTTGGACCTGGGGAATACACACGATGTGGTAAGGTGTACCCAATGTAGATGAGGGCATATCCTCATACCATAACTGCGTGCGACTCTAAGAGATGAGCCTCAGGCCAAGGGGCCGATGAGGGTTCAACAATCCGGGGGGGGGGGGGCAGGAGATGCTATCTTCCAGCTACGCTGGGTCTGAAACACAATGTCTGGGAGACTCCTCATTTCCCATGGGGATGAGGGTCAAGCT
Source organism: Viscum album (assembly GCA_963277665.1). NCBI lineage: Eukaryota > Viridiplantae > Streptophyta > Magnoliopsida > Santalales > Viscaceae > Viscum > Viscum album. Next base: position 677,296,020 of record OY728139.1, on the reverse strand, counting down.
GCATGAAATCCTTAAAGAAAAATCCCAAGCACATACTCTAGCACTCAGATCACGGGAGCCCCAAGAGACGTCGTTGCGTAGCTTGGTCCATCTGACGTGTGGGGGTGCACTGAGGGTTAGTGCAATGAGTGTCGAGATTCCACCTTGACACGATGGGGTGGAACATAATGTGAATCATGCAACCAACATTCAGGGCCAGAAGAAGCCGACGTGACGGCTGAGGATTACTGCTGACCATGTTCACAACACATCATCCTATCGCATTAGCCTAGAGATAGGGGCCAACAAATGAGCATCAACCACTGACCATATTCGCAACGTGGTATTTGTATCAATTTTTTTCCCGGAACCCTCAGGGGCGTTGGCCCGTGACGGTAGGAGAGCCCTTAGGCATTGTATTCGGGCCGTTCTTGGTGTCCCTCCGGGTGTGCAAGATAATGGAGACCAAATGAAGGGGATCACGAAGCTTGAAAAGTGGAAGAAAACTTGTCTAAGTTGAATCTGACACTCCAGGTCCTAGACTAGAGTACCCTGAACACATTTGCAGACCACTGGAAAGGGTCAAAGGGCTCAGTTTGAGAGCGGCCAAAAGATGGCGGATTCTCGGAGGGAAGGGGCGTAGTGCCAACAACCCAATACTACACCTATATGTCCCCCCGTGGGGAGGGACATGCCAAAAGACCAAGGCCAATGGGAGATCGTTGGATCTCCAAGAGATGGGGATGGACCTGAAATCTAGTTGTTTAGGTGGTCCTATGTATCCCACAAGGATGGGAATCAATCTGCATGTAGTTATTGAGAGATCTTAGTTTATGGTCTTAGAACTCAGACCAAAGGGGTCCAGATATAGGGAAAAATGTAGTTTAAGGTCATGCTGGACCGTGTAAGGATCTTAGTTTTAGGTCTTAGAACTCGGACCAAAGGGTCCCAGATGTAGGGAAAAATGTAGTCTAAGGTCATGCTGGACAGTGTAAGGATATTAGTTTTAGGTCTTAGAATTATGACCAAAGGGGCCCAGATGTAGGTAAAAAGGTAGTTTAAGGTCATGCTGGACTATTTAAGGATCTTAGTTTTAGGTCTTAGAAATCGGACCAAAGGGGACCAGATGTAGGGAAAAATGTAGTTTAAGGTCATGCTGGACCGTGTAAGGATCTTATTTTTAGGTCTTAGAACTCGGACTAAAGGGGCCTAGATGTAGGGAGAAATGTAGTTTAAGGTCATGCTGGACCGTGTAAGGATCTTAGTTTTAGGTCTTAGAACATGGACCAAAGGGGCTCAGGTAGAGTGTCGTTTGAGGAACCTGGAATTGGTGGGAGGAGTGACATGCTCACCATCCATAGTCACCAGGGAATACACACAATTGGGATAGGCCTTATGGACAATAAAAGTCCCCTCCCATTTGGGCTCCAACTTGGGTTGTTTCCTCCTAGGAATCATTGGTGCTCTAAGAGACAACACCAGGTCACCTTGTAGGAAGGAGCAGAGGCGAACCTTCTAGTTGAAATCTTGAGCCATCCTGCTCTGATTCTTTTCCAAGTTATGTAAAGCGCAAAGCCTATTTTCATCCAGCATTTCCAATTCAGCTAGACAGATTTCGACAACTCCATCTGGAGATTGCTGGTCGTAGACCGCCATGCGCAATGAAGGCAACTGAATCTCGATGGGCAGGACGACCTCAGCTCCGTATACCAGGGAATACGGAGTCACCTGGGTGGAGTTACGAGTTGTCGTCTGATAAGACCAATGAGCATTGGGGAGAATGTCCAACCAACTTTTCTTGTTCTGACCAACCATTTTTTGCAGAATGATAGAGAGGGTTTTGTTAAACGCCTCGATATGTCCATTCTCCTGAGCATGATATCGGGAGGTGTGGTTAGAGAGAATGTTGTACTTGGCGTACAATTTCATCAGCTCGGCTACTCGGAAGTTGGTTCCGTTATCCGTATGGATAGCGTGAGGTACTCCAAATCAATAGATGATATTGGAGCTCACGAAGTCAGTGATAGAACATGCTTTGAGTTACTTGAGAGGAATTGCCTCTACCCACTTGGAAAAGAAATCTGTAGCAGTCAGGATGAACCGACACTGGCGGGCCATCACCGGCGGGTAAGGTCCTACGACATCCAACCCCCTGACTACAAAGGGCCAAGAATACTTGGTAGTATGGAGAGGCTCCGGTGTCCGATGCACAAAGTTACCGTGAACTTGGAATGCATGACACCTCTTGGAAAACTCGATGCAGTCATAGATCATGGAGGCCCAGAAGTATCCCAGTGTCCGAATATGGTGGGACAAATTCGACCCAGTCTGGTGGGAACCACAGGAACCAGCATGAACTTCTTGCATGACCTATGGGATCTCGACTCCTTGAAGGGAATGGAGGAGAAAACCATCAAATCCGCGCCTGTAATGGAGCTGCTCAAGGCTGGGACCGCTCTAAAGGGTAAACTGCGGTGCGTGGCATCAGATTTGCTCGCGCTCGGCTCGGTCCGACCGAAGATTGCCGTGCTGGAGATACTCAACCAAGGGCATCCTCCAGTCATGAACTATATCTATTACCGCATCTGAAGACCCCGGGGATGCTAACATAGGGGCACCAGTGGTGAGATGGTTCACTCGCGGGCCACGATCATCCTCCAGAATAACAGGAGCAATGACTCTCTGGTGTGCCACGTGGATATTTAGGTTTCCCTATTGGGCTCCGCAAGTGATGAGGCTAGGATGGCCAAAGCATCTACTTGACTATTCTACGACCGGGTAATATGAACGACCTCTGGCCGAGAGGGGAACTTAGCCATTAGACGAAGGGTTCACTCCAGCAGTGGCACGAGTTTTGGATTTCTGATAGCATAGTCACCATTGACCTGCTTGATGACTAGCTCGGAGTCCCCTTTTAGATGAAGATGGGGTACGTCAATCTCGAGAGCCAACTCAAGGCCAACGATGAGGGCATGATATTCTGCCTCATTGTTGGTGCACCCTTCTGACAACAAGAATGAATATGGCAGAACAGCTTGCTTCGGGGTGATGAAGAGGACACTCAGGCCCACTCCGTTGAGCCTAGGATCATTGAGCCTTCTACCGGTGGGGCTCCGAGAGGCACCGTCAAAGTACATCTGCCAGTATGGGACGGTATGGTCGACTGAGATAATTGCCTCATCAGGAAAGCCTAGATCTAGTGGCTGGTCCACAGAGGTTGGATGAGCGGCTAAGAAGTCTGCCAATGCCTTTCCTTTGATAGACTTCTGAGGTACGAACCAAATGTCGAACTGCTGGAGGATCACCGCCCAGCGCGCCAATCGGTCGGTCAACATAGGTCGGTTCTGGATGTATTTCAACAGGTCTACCCGAGAGACCAGCTATACCTCGTGGTGCTACAAGTACTGTCACAATTTCGGTACGGCAAATACGAGCGCCAAGCAATTCTTCTCGATGGGAGAATATCTAATTTCTATATTGAGGAGCATGCAGATGAGGTAGCAGAGGATATTATCAGTTCCCTCGCTGTTCTTCTGGGTGAGAAGTGTGCCGAGGGATCGTTCCAGGGCGGTCACGTAGAGGACCAGTGGCTTTTCAGAAACGGGTGGCATTAATACCGGAGGATGGAGCAGATACTGCTTGATTTCCTCAAAAGCTATCTGACACTCTTCGTCCCATTCATAGGCAGCGCCTTTCTTCATGATCCAGGAAAAGGGATTACACATGCTGGTCATATTCACAATGAATCGGCGTATATAGGCTAAGTGGCCTTGGAGACCTCGAAGCTCCCGAATATTGTTCGGGGGAGGAATCTGGCTGACGGCCTTGATCTTCTCTGGGTCGATCTCGATGCATCAGTATCTAACAGCGAAGCCAAGAATCTTTCCGGAGGTGACCCCGAAGGAACACTTCAGTGGGTTCATCTTCAAGTGGCGATAACGGAGGAAGCTGAACACTTTCTCAAGGTCTTTGAGATGGTCCTGGTGCTGGCGAGATTTAACCACCAGATCATCCACATAGCACTCCACCAGCATCTCGATAATCGGCTTGAATATGCGGTGCATGGCCCGTTGATAGGTGGCACCTGCATTCTTCAGGCCGAAGGGCATAACCTGGTAGCAGAAAGTACCTTGGGGGGGCCTGAAGGCAGTGAACTCCTCATCTTCAGTGGCCATCCGGATCTGGTTGTACCCGGAGTACCCTCCATGAAGGAGAGGGCTTGGAACCCCACCGTGGCATCGATCAACAACTCTGTCACTGGAAGGGGAAAATCATCCTTCAGATAGTGGCGATTGAGATCGTGGAAGTCGATACAGACCCTGATCTCTCTTTTTTTCTTCCTGACCGGCACAATGTTGGCTAGACACCGGGGATACTGAACTTCTTTGGCGAAGTTGGATTTGATGAGCTTATCAACTTCGACCTCAACCACGACACCGTTAGAGGGGTGCATCTTTCTGGGAGGCTTCTTGAACCCGCGATGGTTTTTTGGAAGGCCAAGGTGGTGGACAGATACCTGGGGATCTAGTCCTGGCATCATGCCATAACTCCAAGAGAACACATCATGGTGCTGTCTACGTAATGTTGCCTCTCCTTGGGGGGAATAGCGGCGCTGATCAACGTCGGTCTTGGGTCCTCCTCGCTACCGAGGTTCACCTGCACTAACTCGTCAACCGTAGTGGAGATGCCTTCCTCAAAGGCAGGGGTGCATCTTCCACATCCTCATCTCCACTTGTGGAGGGATCATCCACGGGAGGAGCCATTTCAGGGCTGCCAGACCCTGATGGGAAGCTGGTGCCAGCGTGGGCGGTAGAGGATGTCACATTAGGTGACTCATGTACTACGGAGACCGTGGTGACAAAGGCGGTTGATCCAATCCCATACGACCTTCAGCCCAAGGGGCCACGCCTTATGACATCAAAGAATTAGTGGTGTGTTGGCTTGAGCCGGTCGATTCAGGCCCGGTGAAACAGACACGTATGACGTACTGCCGTTGCCATTAGCCTAACGCCCCGATATCGTACAGGAGTAGGAGGCTCGGGGATCACCTGAGCCTGGTTTGTGTAGGAGTATGAGGTGATTTCCTGCCGTCGCTTGGACCTAGAAATATGCCATCCAGTGGTACTAAAAAAAAAATCATTTCCCCATGTCTGGGTTTGTGGCCTCCAACCGATGGATTGGGAAGACATATGCATCATCCAAACCTGCCCAGGGATCACTTACGATAGTGGCAGGCTTAACCTCACCTACCAAGATCTTCTTGTCCTTGCTCTTGTAATAGTCGGCATCCAGATAACGGGCTTCACAAGAGGAAAAAGGAGACGAATCTTCTTGGAGTATGCCTACTCGACCCTTAAGGGAGTATTTTAGGCACTGGTGATAAGATGAGGGAACCGCTGCATGAAGGTAGAGCCACGGCCTGCCCATAAATGCATTGTATACAGTGTCTTGAGAGACAACCATGAATTCAGTGTTGGCAATTAGGCCGCCGAACTAGGTCTTCAAGCGAATCTTGCCGAGTGGAGTTTGCTCGGTCCGGTCATACCCCTGGATCCTAAGATCGGAGTGGGTTAGATTATCCTCAGACATCCCCAGCTTCCACAGTGTTCGAGTTTGGATTTGGTTAATCCTGGAAACCGTGTCAACAAGATAGCGCCAGACTTCTACGCCATTGAACTGGCCGGTGATGTATAGTGGGCAAATATTCCCTTGTATGGGAGGGTCTTCATCTTAACCGGAGAATGAGATAACCTCCTGACATTTGGCGTTCTCAATCGCCTCGGTGTGGAAGGATTCAACAACCGCTACCTCCATCCCAAAATGGAGGGGGATCTTTAGAACCTCAGCGAGCGCCTCACGAATTTTAGATGACAGGAAAAGAGCCTCAATGATAGAAAGCCTTGCCAGAATGCCGACCAGGTGCTTCAGAACATCATAATTTCTAGCCAAACACGAGCTTCTACTTACAGGAGGTTGCTCTGCGATTGGAGGCATGATGGGCTCCGCTGGTTGGACCGGTGACTGAATGGTACTAGGCACGTCTCGCTATTCACTAGTAGAAGCCCGGTAAGTGGCTTCTGAATTCGGGACAGAAGGTTGTGGTCCCAGATTAGGGCGGGAAGGCTGCGGTCAGCTGGTGGCAGGGCAGAGCTGGTCACAGCATGTCCGAGGAGGTTGTGCCTGATCCAGCAACATAAACGGTGGTAAAGGCGAACCCGGCGACACCGGATGAAGGGGACGCGCATGATGAGCTCTGTATCGGGCCTGCTACCTGGTTTTAGTTGTGTGCATGGACTGGAAAGAGGTGCTAACTGCCAAGCCCCGGTGATTCACGTATCCATGGCTCTGCCGACGTTGGGGACGACTGGGGATATTGGGAAGGTCCACCTGGTGTTCCTCATCGTCGGGAGTCAAAAAGGGTTTTACCAACTCTACGGTATTAACCGAAGCATACCCCAGGCTTTCACTCGAGCAGTATCCACTAATGGATGGAGTCTCGGAGGGATCCCCATTTCTGGGAGCATAAAATCGCCAAGAGTGTGGGATGATGATGGCATTGGCAGGGCACACTCTTTCTTCTTGCGTCGTCGCTTGTTCTTCTGGGAAGAGGTTGGCTGGGACGACGATGCCGAAGCGGCGATCACAGATTCTGAGGGCTCTGGCTGATTTAGGAGGGCACGGATAATGCCATGGGTGTGGGAAACCATCTTGCGGGCCATCCAGTCGTTATACCTCCAGGACCAATGGTCGGAAACCTGCTTCCATTCATCCTCGATGCCACTACTGGCATCTGGTTTCACAAAGACACCTGACACCTGCACCGGGGTTGGGCCCAACCTGACTATGTTGTTTTCAATCTGGTCTTGGAGCCAGTACTTGAACACATAGCATCGTTGGATGGTGTGCCCCAGGGTCCGGTGATAAGGGAAATAGTTAGGGTGATCAGTGAGACACACCTTTTATGGCTTCCGATACTCGGGCAGCCGCACGATCCTCTACTCTAGGGCACTATAGAAATAACCAGGGACCTGGGGCTCATAAATCGAGTAAGTCTGATTCCTTCTATCTAGAAAGGGGGTTCTTGGAGGCTGGCCATGACCAGGTGCTAGAGGAGCATGCCGAGGAGACAGAGCCTGATTATCTCACCTAGGTGGTAGCGGTGCGTTACGCGGAGGTGCCTGTCAATTTTGAGGCGGTCACTGTTAGGCCGGAGGCTATGTCCGTGGGGGTGGACCCCTATGGGGATGCTGAGCTGGACTCACTAGTAGAAACTCTAACTACATGGGAGCCTCTATCTAGGCCACAGAAGCGGGCTCAACTCTGGAAGCTCTCCTTGTAGGGACTACAGGAGGCAGCGGGCATGCCTGACTGGTCTATTGTAGGGCTTCTTCGAGGCGCTGATCCTTGTCTGAGAAGTCCTGAAACCCTCCGGGGTAATTTTGAGTGATCAGAGAAGGAAACAGCTCTGCCTTGACGTTACCTACACACATCATCAGTAATTTCTCCTGAGTTAGTGGCATGTCAAGGGAGTACCTGAGCCCCTTCCACTGGGCGATGAAGTCCGCAACTCGCTCATTGAGCCATTGTTTGCAACTGAAAAGGTCTGCGATGTTCATCTTCTGGGTTGTGGAACTGAATTGGTGGAGGAATTGCCTATGAAGGTCCTCCAAACTAGTGACACACCCGACAGGGAGCTGGATGTACCAGATGAATTCTGGTCCTTCCAGCGTCTGAATGAAGCAACGGATCTTGGCGGCCTCCTGCTGTACCGGAGTCCCTAACATAGGCCCGCACCTTGAGTTGACGTCGGCCAGGTGCTGTGGCGGGTCTCTGGTCCTGTTAAATAGAGCAAAAGTGGGGTTCCCAAATCCCGGTGGGGCCGGCATATCATCCACCCATGCTGGGTATGGCTTGCCGTCCGGTAGGATTGCCACCTGCCGAGTTTCCAGGGCCTCTAAGCAGGTGATGAGCGCTTCCATTAGATCGTCTGGATGCGGGTTCCTGTCCTGACAGGGATCTCTGACCACAAGAAAATTTTCGGGCCCTTTAATCCAGTAGTCAAACTCAGTAGCTTGCGGGGAAGTAGGCGGAGCGACTCTTGGGGCAGTGGGAGGAAACTGAGTGGGGTCCCATGGGTGATCACGCTGCTGAGGAGGGTCCGGCGAAACGTATCACGACCTCTTGCCAGGGCTCCGGCCTCTCCCCTGTTGGCGAACGTGGCATGGTGGCGGTTGCCCGGGGGAATCTCATCAAGGGGTAGGTTCTCCTTCCCCTGCTGTCCTGGCCTAGGATTACCGTAGTCAGGCCGCCGCTCTGCAATGCGTTCGGCGAAGAGATCATCGACCGACCTCTTTTTCTCAGCAATCTGTTGGCATAGCGTGGCATTCTTGGGATCTTCCTCTGCCTTATGTGCTAAGCCATATGGGTCGGCGATCTTGATAGCCCCAGTGTGCTCTTTACCCTTGCTGATGTTTCGGCTCAGGGTTAATGCCTCAGTGGGTGTGGGGAGACCTATGAGGCTCCTCTGTTGGTGAGTAATTCTCCCAGATGGGTCCAGTAGAATCTTGTCCTCAGGGGGTGAGTCCCCATCGAAGAGTTACACACCGTTTCCCTCACCCGGAAGGTCAGACATATTGACCATCACTACCCTTGGCGACATTCCCTCAGAGCCGCCTAGTGAATCGGGTTGTCGGAGAATCACATAGAAAAGAAGGGCAGCGTACTGCCCCCATCCGCAGACATGCGCGTGGGGGGTGGCTTCCTCGATAAATTTACGGAGTACTTGAAAACTCTGGATGCATTGTTGCTGGGGGGCCCTGTGGTGGCCAAGTGACTCAGGGTGCCAAACCACGGGGAGCACAGCTAGGTCGACCTGACGACACTGCTCACCGATATCCTTGAGATGTGCTTGATTCCCGGGATAAGGCTCTCGTTTATGGAAAAGACGGGAGTGGGTCACTCAGAGAGTCTGGCGGAAACATTCAAACTCTCCCACGGTGAGAGACTCTGGAATATCAAAATCCGATCCTGCTACCGGGCAAAACTTCTCGGGGATGTGGCCTGCAGCAAGGATGGTCCAGAAGCTCCATGAATCTGGTTTGGGATCTCTCCCTTACTGCCCCTACTCATTAAACGAGAATGGCTGGGGAATAGTCAGCGGTGCCGAGGCAGGCCGCTGGGCCGAGGCAGGCCGGTGGAGAATACGACGAGCAGGCCGATTGGCCGCTGAATCCTAAGTCGTCCTCCAAGGTCTGCGGTGTCCTGGCTGCCACATCACGATAGGATGTGCCAGCAAATAGGCCTCCTGTCAAAGCGTCGACACTTGCTGAGGGTGTGTCATGTCATGACTCTTTTGTCGATCCACATAAAAGTTCCCCACCCTCCCTGACTGAGGTGGAAGGTGCTTCCGGGGAGGCCAGTGGTAACTGTGGGTCTGACCCATGGGGGTATGCCAAGTCCTCATCCTCCTGGATATACCATCAGAGGGAGGCGGGAATCATGTGGATCTCGCATTCAGGGAGTACGAGGCTGACACGCCGCATCCTCACCCATTCCCTTGACTCATAAGACCGGGGGGAGGGCTCCATCACTGAGTCATACTCCGCCTCAGAGTCTGAGAAACGAACTGGTCTGATTTCCGTCCGGACTCCCATGGCATGCCTCTTACAGCAACGACGTCCCGCCTTCCTGCACCTGGGTGGCTCCTCAGGGTAAGGATGACTTTCGTCAAGGAGTCCCCTGGCCACAATAGTGCTGGGGAAGAAAGGCCTGAAGGACGGGGTGCGAGAAGCACCGGGACAGATGTCAAAAGGGACATGGGGAGGACCTCCATGTGGGTGAGCAACCAGATATGCAACGACTCCATACTCGCGGCCAGTGGTAGAGAAATTGACCTCATAACCAACGCAGTGAGCGCTAAAAAATCCATACCTGGAGCGTAGCTTTCGAGGAAAAGCCTTATGATTTCTAGATCAGTGGCACGGAATGGGCCTTTATGGTGGATGACACTACCATTAATTGGTCTGCGGTGGCCATTGCCTGTGCCCATGACTGGGAGAGTCGACCCAACCTGCCTTCAGGGCGGTCGGGGCCTTGATCCGGGTCAGGCATGTGACTGCCCCTGCTCAACATGTGCGGGGGTCTGGTAACAGGAGTCATCAGTGGATTGGGCCATAGTGGTTGATGATGTTGGTGCCCTAGGGTGGTAATTCTCCTACGCTCGCGCCCGACGCTGGCGTCGGGTTAGATGGGTTGGAGCCGGTGGTGTGAGCATGAAGATTTACTGCTCCTCAGCCCGGGGAGTCGGGCGGCAGCGTTGACGCAGCCTGGCAGGGGCTCTTGTTGTGAATTCCTAGGACAGTTCTCCGATCGGGTGGACCCGGACATCTCCCACCTCATCAGCGTAGGGAAGGGAGGTGTCAAGGCGCTCTAGGGAAAGGCTCCCGAAGCGGTTGAACGTCGGAGTGGGGAGCGGCGACTCCCTAGGCGGCCCTCAGGGGCGGTGATGGTAGTGGTGAGGCACAACTGCCTCTAGATCCAAACGGGCCTTGTCCCTGGTGGGGATGAACCCTTCCTCATCGTACCTATGAACCAAGTCATTAATCACCCTTCTTTGGATGATTTCTGATGGGGAGAGGGGGCGTGAGTTCCCGACAGCTACGGCGGTCGGAGTTGGAGAAACTGTGGAAAAGGCGGGACCGCGCGAGGTGGCCTCGTCGGTATTGCCCTTGCCCCTGCACCGGTGGGCCGGTGGCTATCAAGATCCGGATGTAGCGATCTGATTCCTGGAAGCAGGGTGATGAACCCATTAGTACTAATAGGAAAAGAAATCGACAACCCCTAGCCTAGCGTCATTCCGTCTTCCGTGGTCAGCGAGAGGGATCCATGATGACGACGTCGTAGATTAGAGTGCTCAACATCCTGATTGCCTCAACCCCTGGCGGGTTTCACATCCTGGTGATAGGTGCCCGGACCTGGTGACATGATAATCTTCCGACACCCCGAATGCTACCCGTCTCCTTATTGAGGAGAAGAGCTTCACGTCGGGTTCACCATTTTCTGTTTCCGACGCATTTACGCCGGGTCACGCGCGCGTCTGTCACGTGAGGGGGGGGGGGGACGTGTGGCTTGTTGCCCCACATTCCCGCTTTCCAAAGGCGGGCGACATCCGTTCCTTGTTTAGGGACGTCTTCTCCTTTATCGAAACTGGGATGATGGGATGTCGGTTCTTCCTTTCGTGGATTCCTTCTCGGAGCTCATCACCTAGTCTGGGTCTCCCCCATAGATTTACGACGGGTTCGTGAAGCTCGTTCCCTATTTCATATCTGCATGGACGCCTATTAATTACACTACTTCCGTTGAGACGCTCCAAGGGGTCTGGTCGGGGTAGCAACCTTCGGTGAAAAGAATAGTCATGCTGGGGTGATGTCGGCGCACCTTGACGCTGGGGATTGGAATGTGCATCTTCTGTCCCTTATCATAGGGCTTCTCGAGGGCGTGGAAGCCCGAGGCATCCCACATCGAATGCGGGGAATTGTGCCCCATCTGAGGTTTTCCTCAGCTTCCCATGTAAACACGAGGTATGCTGCGAGTTTAACGTCTTGCGAAGATGGATTTGATTGATCAGAACACTGAGAGTGGATCAGTTTGAAGGAGCCCCTAGGGGGAAAACCGATGTTGGGGCCAGCATGTGGGCGGCTTCCCGGATAATATAGAGTGGAATGGGGTGGCATGATCCCAATGGGATGTGGCGGCCCGGGTAAGGATCAGGATGAGTGATGGAGTGACGATCTTGAACCTCATGGAGGCTTCCTACATATCACCATGGCAGGGAATCGAAATCCCCGTAGTTTGGTGATATGGTGGGACACCTGCAGAGGAGACCTGTGAGAATGAATGCATGGATTGGATCCTAGAGGGAGTAAGAACTCCGGGCTAGGGCATGAGCTTCCCGAGGAACGTGGGCATGAGGGAGAGGTCAGGGTGAGACGTGGGTGTGAGGTATGTGGATTATGCTCTGAGGTGGCCCATGATGGTGGGTATGGGGATTACGCTCTGAGGCGTCCCATAACAGTGGTTGTGAACTGACGCGGAGGGGTCGGAACAACTGAGTGATGGGCTTGAGCCTCGTGGAGGGTTCCTACGTACCATGCGTTAGCATGGATCAAAGTCCATGTAGTTCGGGGCATACAGTTTAACGTCATGCGGGATGGGGAATTTGGGGCTTATGTTCTGAGGCGGCCCAAGGTATTGGCGGACCGACGTGGAGAAGTCGGAATGACCGGGCGGTGGGCTTGAACCTCGTGGAGGCTTCCTACGTACCATGCGTTAGCATGGGTCAAAGTCCACGTAGTTTGATGGGATCGGGCTTATGCTCTGAGGCGGACCATAAGAAGATATCATGGTCAATGTGTGCTCTAAGCCCACGTGAGTCTTGCTTGGTGTGAGAAAAAAGAGGCAGCAGGGACCAGACGATCATGTCGCAAAGGATGCGTCCATGAGAAGCGAAAAGGGGCTTACGCATTGAGCGACCCAAAGAGGAAACAGGGGCTTATGCGTGGTTAGAAACCCTTGGTGCTGGGGCTTACTCCCGGATGGAGGCCCGTGGTGCGACAAAGTGTAGTGGGAAAGGGACTCCACTGGCCTTGGCAGTGGGGAAGTATGGAGGTGCGTGGGTGCAACCTTCTGCAAGAGAGGCTAGGGGATTACGCTCTGAGGCAGCCCTTCCCCCATGGAAAAACACCACTCCAACAAGGAGGATCTCATTCCATGCGAGGAAGAATCCATTCCCGTGGAGATGAGTGGGCATAAAGAATGTCCGTGCCGGGGGGACCCTGCATGCGAGGCACGGGGTCGGACCACAGTTTAACGTCATGTGTTAAGGACGAGGTGCTTGGCAGTTTAACTTCCTTTAGCTCAGACATGGTGGGTTCTCTCCACAACCCTAGGGCTTACATGCCCAACACCCTCTACCCCTTGTGGGAGGGAAGGCATCAGCAAGGTCGTGGTAAAGGGGGGTCGTAGGGCGAACCATCGAGGGGCCCACGTTAGCGTGGCTATGAGAAGAAGCAATATCCGTTAGCGTTCCTATGTGAGTAAGCATAAGGAAAAGAAATGTAATGGGAAACACCACCCAAGGGACCTTGAGGTTACTTTGTACAAGCCTGGAAGGCCGTACGGGAAAACAACGCTTGGCGTGCATGCCCGACATGGGTGTCATTGGGCGCCTACACAAGGCATCAAGGTGAGAGGCCCTGGGTTTTGTGTGCAAAGAGAAGGTTTGCGCGCAAAACATTGGGATGGAGCGCAATTGGGTCAGAGGATTTCACGTGGATAGGGGATTGCACGCAAAGGGCTTGGATTGCGCACGACGAAACCTATCAAAGGGATTGTGCGCAAATTGGAAGAGATTTCACGCAATTGGAAGGGATTGCGTGCAAGGGAAAAGGATTGCACGCAACGGATGAATCCGGAGGAGTTGTTAAATCCACTTAAGCCAGTGGGTTTGCACACAAAGGCGAACCCCGGGGCAAGATTGCACGAAAAGAGGAATTACCTGGAAGTCATCTTGCACGCGCGGGAGTCTGAATTGCGTGCACGAGAGCTGGTCCAGATTCCTCTACCCTGAAACGATTGGGGTCACCTTCTATTTATAGGCATCCACTGGCGTGGAATCCGGATGGGGTGCTAAATATTTCGCGCCGGGACCCATCGGCGCGCAAAGACTCACCGCGCGGAACCTGGCGTGCAAAATTACATGCCTATCCCAGCGTTTTTATGCGAATCCCAGACTTCCTTCGCGTAGAAAACGGTTTTTCACGCAAGTCCTCCTTAATTTCACGTGCCACTCCCGGGTCCTCTGGGCTGGGCCTCTGAGTCCGAATATGGCTTCGCTCCATCCGTTCAAAACGTCCTCTGGGATTTGCGGACTTTTTCGGCGTCTATAGTTGTATTGATATCTTCTGATTGAAATGTGGAAATGCTATGTTTCCTTTATACATGTTTTGTGTGATACAATTATGTTATGGTTCATGGGAATTGTTTATGAAGACGGGTGGTTCCATGATAAACTAAGGGCAGGTGAGCCCGTGATAGATCTCCAATGCATTGGGTAACGTGAAGGAGTTAAACTCTAAGGATTCTCTGAAGAGATTTAGGGAATATACTGTGATGGGTATTCCAAACATAACCATTAGGGTTTCTCCCAACGTAAGAATGTTATGAATGCCTCAAGTTAACTTTATGTCTTATGATTTCTATTGAGTTATGCATAAATCTTATGATTTCATTAGGTATGTTAAATTACTTATGTTTTATGAGTAAAGAATGATTTCATTGATTCTTATGTATACATGTACTAATGTTTTCTTTCTGTATTTTTATATCCCTTACTGAGCATCTTATGCTCATCCCAAGTTTTTGAAAATTTTTCCACAGGACTTAAAGTGTAATACGGTCAAGGATGGGGTCAAGGAAATGTCATGATGTCTAAAACATGGAATTAAACATGAATCTTTTGTTCAAGAGTTTATATTTTGTGAAAAAATGGAAACTGAGTAGATTTGTCTACGTTGTAATCTTTGAGATGTAATAGTTATGTTCTAATTCCCAAAAACTCTAAACCTGAAAAGATCCTCAATGTGTATTCTTGAAATAAATCAGGATTATGTAATGTTTTAAGGCCAATTCCTTATAGTTGGTATCAAAGGTTGATTTAGATAACTTTAGAGGTCAGTGTATTCTTTAAGCACAAGTGACATTACCATAATGGTTAGGATTTTAGAAATAGTCATAGATTTATTTTGATAAAGTTAATGAGTTTAAGATAATATGAATAATTATATATTTGTATTTACCCTCCTCATAAGATATTATATGATGATTTTAATGATATACTCACACAGACATTTTTGGTTTTTGTAAATGGATGGATCTAGCAGGAACCAAAGTGACAATGGGTTTGAAGGAAACTATGGTGGTTCTGTGATTAAGAGACTGGATGAAATGGGGGATTCAATGACAAATCTCGTGGTTATTCTAAACCAGCTATCAGGAGTCATGATCAACCACTTGAACCTTGGTGAGTTCTCTTGGGCATCATGTATGAGAGAACCAACTTCATGTGGATGTTCAGGTAATAATTATAAAGGTAACCATTAGGGTTTATATAATCCTTAGTTTTGAGGTAATTATGTCTTACTATATGTTATGATAGAAAATGAATGTCATGAGATAAACATGAGGTTAAATTATGTTATGGTTATTTTTTATGATTTTATCTCTTTTTGGGGAATGTTTTAAGAATTATATAGTTTTGCAAAAAGGACAACACGCAGACCGTGTGACAACCCGTCGCATCGGACAAAGGTGCGGGAATTGAACCCACAACCAAAGTGTGACTTGTATTTATCGCCTACCACATGACTACGTGAAGTCCCTGGTTAGTATGAAAAATTCTTATTAGTTAGATGATTTTATGAATCAAGAATAAGTTTATTTTGGGTTATCTAGGAAATTATTGACCTATCATGGATGATATATGATTAGGTTAATTACTTTTGAATATAAGACTTTAAGAGGAACTGATGTTATTTGGAGATAAATGTTAATATTTACCTTGGAAGACTATGTGATTAAATCCTTCAGAGATTTGTGTTTCAATCTTAGTTTGTATTACTTTTGAAGAATTTTATGGAAAATTGTTTATCAAATGGTCTTTGTTGAACTTTGGGTTTTGTTGGACAAATTTTGGAGATTAAGAATAGATTTTATTTTTATAAAGGATTATCCTTTTAGGGGATTATCTGATCTTGTACTAACCTTTTTTGGTTTTGGTTAAAGTCATAAGATATGGTAAATATATAGTTCATTTTGTGTGGATTATGTGATTCTCTTTAAGTTGATTATAGTTCTCTTAATGTGAACAATTCATCCTAAAATACTCATCGTTTGGAGAAAATATGAGCTTGTGTTAGAAATCTAGTATTAGTTGAAAGTCTACATGACAAGTGAGTATGTTTCCTTATGTTTTAGTTAAGCTCATAAATAAATTCCTCAATGAAAAGTAACTATGAACAAAAAAAATTTCTATTAATTTTTCCTACTGGGGAATCTAATAGAGTTTAACCCATCAAAAGTTTGTGATTTTCTGGTGGTTAACTTTCTCTTAAACATGTTTTCTATCACTCTCCATCAGAACATGACCCCTTGTTTTTTCTTCCATATCCATGTTTTCCTACATGGAATCCTAGTATGGGTTAACTCAGGTGATCTTTGTACTTCTATTTCTTTCTTTAATTTGATAGTTTTGCTGACTCTTTTTCTGATAATGAGCTTTCAATGAAGTTCCCAAGCCCAATTTTAAAATTGCGAAGATGAAATTCCAAAAAGGGGGGAAGGATGTAACATCCCAGGTAAATAAATAATATTACATTTTCATATTTATTAATATTTGGGAATAAAATATTAATATTACTTTAAAGGGGATGCTATGTTCGATGGCGTACCCAATACGCAACAACGATTTTTTTTGAAATCTTACGATGCACAATAATAATATAATAATATTATAGTAAATAGTAGTAAAATCCTAGTCGATGTAATGGTGGTAATGAACAAAACTAACTAAAAAGTGATTATATATATTTTTTAAATATTTTTACATTTATCCAATAAATTTTAGAGGCCTAAAATGAAAATTAATTCAATTTTAAGAATAATTATTCTAATCTTCTTTGAAAGGCCGATTAACCACCTTTTGATGGAGAACCCTTTTTAAATCTACGTTTTGTCACTTTTCTATGTTATATTTGACAAAATAAAATCCTTCTTTAGAATCAAGACATCAAAATTTACTTTGTGTAATTTTTTTTTATTTTCCGATAATGATCATTTTTAGTGAAAAATGTTGTATTTTAATTCAAACCCTCCTTTTAATATAATTTATTTACATTTTTAGATTATATTTTTAATTGGTTTTAAATTGTAATTAAAATATTTTTTTACCATTTAATCCAATGGTGTTCATTATAATTAATTTCACTTTGAAATTGGACATAAATATGTGTCAATCTTTTAATAGATATTGTTTCTTAAAAACACGCTATTTGTTTTGACAGCGGGAATTGATTATAAAATTAAATAATGAAACTTCTATGTTTTTAATTTGGTAAAATTTATATCAATTTTGAATTTGTAATATCAACTATATCTTAGGGTGAATTTTTGGTATTTTTCTGACAAATGTTCATTTTTAATGAATAGTGAAAAATTCTGCATTTTAATTCAAAACTGCCTTTTCAACCAATTTATTTATATAGTTAGATTTTAATTTTAATTGGTTTTAAGGTGTAATTTAAATATATTGTTATCATTAAATATAATTTTGGTCATTGTATGTAATTTAAATTTTAAATTTGATGTAAAAACAAATCAATCTTTTGATAGATTTTACTTCTTAAAAACCCGTCTTTGGTTGTAACAATGGGAATTATTTTAAATTAATTACTGAAATTTCTATGTTTTGAATTTGATAAAATTGATTCCATATTTGGAATCATATGTTCCAAATTATGTAACTAAGACACTTTTGTTTTTGGAGATTATGAATAGTAACGACGATAATTATCTTTAATTTTCATGATTAATTAGTAATTGGGTAGTTAAGGGTAATAAAATAATATCATAAAAAATGACCCCAACATGTGTCTTAACGATATTTGTGATATCATGGCCGACCATGGGATTCATTTTTCCAACTTTGGGACCCCATGGAATCATTTTAGTGTGATAGTGACCATTTATCATTTTTTAAAGAAAGGAAATAAAACAAAGGTTCGTATATCCTAAGTAAAACAAATTTAATTTAGTTTAAATAAATGATATATTAGACTATAAAAATTCATTAGAAAGATAAAAATATTTCCTACATCATGTTAGTTTTTTATAATTTTATACATTAAATAAATAAATTTATTTATGACACCTTGATGATGCAGTGATTACCTCATTAATGAACGATTTAAATAAAATGAAAAGATAAGGTAAAATCTAAGACTTACAATTGTATAAAACCTATTGTATGGGTAGATTTCGTACCCTTATCACCTATTACTCTAAATATATCATTTTGGGACCTATAAAATCTGAAACACATTTTATAATAAAGTAAAATTCCAAGACTTTCCAAGAGTTCCCCTCCTCCCTCTTACAAAAGGCCCCGACCTCTACCCATTTACCGCACCTCTGAAGCCCATGGATCATCCAACCTCGGAAAATGTTGTCTCTCCACATACCTATATTACTTCTAGAATCCCCACTTTGGGTAGAATTTTTTCCAAGGAATCCTTTGGGCTCAAATCAAAAAGAGTTACCCGATTTGAAGGTAATGTCTTCTCTTATGTTCTTTTGTTTTATTTTACTTCTCCAACCCCCTAAAATCTTTTTATTCCTTTCTTTTGTGAAAAAACCAGTATCTTAAATATACTAGTATGTTGTTATTATAATTATTAGATCTACAATTATACACACCTCCATCTAATGGTTAAGGAACATAATGTTTCTGTGGGCGGCGAATTACTGCCTCACGAAACGATGATTGTTCAATTTTCTTTTATCACCTCTCATGGTGGCAATTAAGATGTCACTGTATTTATATATGATATATATATTATTTTTATGTTTTCTTTATTCTTATGTATTTTTCATTTATGTCATACCTTTATGGTTTCCATAATGGGTAAATGCGATAATTTCATTTTAAGAAGTGCGGACTACCGCCCCCTCAAGTGATTTGAATCGTTAATGCCATATGTGGGATGTATAAAGGATGGAGTTAATGATATTATATATGATATTATACTGTAATTACAATATACCTATGTATTATTATGTTTTCATTCCATTAAAGCATGAAATAGAAATGAAAGTAGCGTTCATGCGTACGTACGGATTACCGTCTCCATGAACGGTACATTTCATTTCTTTTCTCCAAATGTTATGTACTATTATAAGAACATATATATAATGTATATATATGATATATATTAAATATAAATTATTAATATCATTCTGGAATTATAATATATATATAAATATATATATAAATATATCATTTAGTTTTAATTCCATTAATATGACAAAGAAATGAAAGTAGCGTTCATGCGTACGTACGGTCTGCCGTCTCCATGAACGGTGCATTTCATTTTTTATCTCAAAATGATATGTAATAGTATAAAATTAATATATAATGGATATATATGATATCTAAATAATTAATACTATTTTTAAGATGATTTAATTATAACTACATGGACAATTCTTTTCAAACATGTTCATTTTTGACTCATATACCGAACGTCGACAAAAAAGTCTGATATGAACTCACATAATTAACTACTTATTATAAAATTATAATATGTGATATGAATTGAATAATAAAATTTAAAGGATATCCTTAAGCAATTATTATTTGACCAAAGTTTATTATTCAGGAATATAAATAAACGAACAAGGGAAGTCGGACTTGAGGTAAGTGATCCGACCTCTCTCTTTCTTTTTAAGTACTCTATTTTATGTAACTTGTTTTAAGATCCTATTTCTTATGTTGGGGGGTGTTATTTTATATTCATCTTACTGTAATTTTTACTTTCATATGATGATAGAACCTATTTGATCTCATCAATCCATTTTTGGAAGTTTTATGTGGCGCCATTAGGCTGCCGAATTTTCATAAGGGGATTTCTTACCTCACTTTTAATTCCATGAGATTTCCATTGTTAGACACTTATTTATTGCATGTGTTGTATTTTGTACTTCCATTTGATATATATTATCATGATTCTATTCAGGGTATTCTGTGATTCATTTTGTGCTTATTATCTTTTGGTCATACGACTCAATTTATTACAACGGGGTAAGGGGTTTTTATCTCACTTTTATTCCCGTGAGATTCATGAGATATTTGTCACTATCTCCTTTGAGTGGTGTATGTACTTCCCATTATTCTACTCTTTGTGTAAAATACTTTCATTTATGGGTATTTACATCAAAATTTTATGGTCCTTCTTTCATGGGGTGTACGTTTCGAAAGTTACCCAAATCGTTAAAGGAACCTTTCACCGTCCTCTTTTTAAAAGACTTATTTTTGTTATGTCTTTTAATTTACATATTATTAAGTTGGGATATGTTATTCTATATCTTTATTGATGCAAATATTATGTCCAAGTGATGAGATACATTTTCTCTCACATCAACTCATTTTCTGAATTTTAATGTGATGTCGTTAGGCTGTCAAATTTTTGTAAGGGAACTTCATAACCCAATTTCAATTCTTTGGGTTAAACCTATACTTCTTGATTAATTCATGATAGGAATATGTGTGAACGAACCTTGATTGTTTTACACATAATATCCACTTATATTGTGTGTATTTATATTTTTCACACATTATTACATAATTGATTTATCCTTAATCTAAGCACACCGTCTTTGTAAGGGACTTCGTCTCAATCTCCTTTAATTGAGGAATATTTGTTTTATACACAACTTTATTTTATATGGTGTATAAAACCATTTTTTAATTTTCATTTCATTTTAAGGGAATCTTTCCTCTACGAAGAATTTTACTAAATGAAAAAAAGGAATGTTTCTTTTTTAATG
Source organism: Viscum album (assembly GCA_963277665.1). Taxonomy (NCBI): domain Eukaryota; kingdom Viridiplantae; phylum Streptophyta; class Magnoliopsida; order Santalales; family Viscaceae; genus Viscum; species Viscum album. The sequence continues at coordinate 677,275,383 of OY728139.1, read as the reverse complement.
TATGCGGTGACAATGACCTTTCCGCCCCCGGAAGTATTATTTGATCATTGGCTTCCTTTAGAAGATGTAATGTTTTTAAAAGGAAAATAAATACCATCTACTCTTTTATGTATTTTGGTATTGAAAATGGTTTTGATAATGTATTAATTATATCAATGTGTTGTACTGATATCTTGTGATTGAAATGTGGAGATGTTATGTTTACTTTATGCATGTTTTATGTGATACGATTATGTTACGGTTCTTGGGAATTGTTTATGAAGACGGGTGGTTCTGTGATAAACTAAGGGAAGGTGAGCCTGTGATATCTCTCCAATGCATTGGGTAATGTGAAGGAGTTAAATACTAAGGTTTCTCCGAAGAGATTTAGGGAATATACTGTGATGGGTATTCCAAACGTAACCATGAGGGTTGCTCCCTACATAAGAATGTTATGAATGACCAAGTTACCTTTATATCTAATGATTTATATTGAGTTATTCATAAATCTTATGATTTCATGAGGTATGTTAAACTGCTTATGTTTTATGAGTAATGTATGATTTCATTGATTCTTATGTATATATGCATTAATATTTTCTTTCCGTATTTTTATATCCCTTACTGAGCTTCTTATGATCATCCCATGTTTTTGAAATGTTTTCCACAGGACATGAAGTGGAATACGGTCAAGGATGGGATAAAGGAAATGTCATCATGTCTAAAACGTGGAACTAGACAAGACTCTTTTGTTCATAAGTTTATATTTTGTGAAAAAAATTGAAACTGGGTAGATGAGTCTACTTTGTAATCTTTGAGATGTAATAGTTATTCCCTAATTCTCTAAAACTCTAAACCTGAAAAGATCCTCACTGTGTATTCTTGAAATAACTCAAGATTATGTAATGTTTTGAGGCCGGGTCCTTATAGAAATACCCACTCGAGCGATATTATCTGAGTCACCCTAAGAGTCTATCACCATTGTACACCTTACCCTTAGGTCCTATGCATGAATTATAAGGGGTGATGTATTGATGTGTTAGTTACTTTGTGTGATCCATTTGTATAAATAAAATTGTTTTTATTGTAAAATAAACATAATATTTGAAATTAAAAATGTCAAAATTAATCTAGGAGGAATTTTTAGTATTTTTATATCATTTTTCATATTATTGATGAATATTAAAAAAAAGAGTATTTTAAAATATTTTTATTCTTTAAATAATTGATACTGGGAAATGATTTTCAAAAAATGGACATACACTTTTGTGATTAGTAATAAATTTAGAGTCTGACAAGATCAACTTATTTTTTTGGTGAATAGTAACTTATGAATACTAATATTACCCTTATAAATAGTGATATGACCAATGGAATAGTGAACTCACCTAAGAAAGTATAAATATAATTTAGGAATCTTAAATGGTAATGTGATATAATAGTATAAGTAAATAACTATTCTAGAAATTATTAATTAAGTATTAGTATTTTTCATGTAATTAGTGATTTTACTTAAAAAATAAATTTCAAAAATTTCAAAAAATATTTTAATAAAATCGATTTTATTTTTTAATTCATAACATATATATTAGGTTAGGGTGAATTTATAATATTTTTATAAAATGTTTTGTTTTTTGGTGAATAGTAAAAAATGCAGTTTTTGAGTTTTCGGTGTGTTTAATGACATCATAATGTTGTAATATGTAATTTAAAATTAAGATTGAATCATATGGATTTAATTATTACATTAGGTGTTTAATATGGCCAAAACCATTGTCAAATTCCATGGGCAAGCCTATGGTTTTTCTAATACGATCGATGAGGTGTCTTGAGAAATAAATAAAAAACTCCCCCTCTTTTACTATAAATACCCACCCATTACACCATTATATTTCACTCCAAATTCTCTATACTAAAATATATAATAATATTATTTCCCAAAGAGTCCTCCCAAAGTGTCCTCAATCCCCCAATCTCCAGAACTTCATGTTTTAGGAGTCACTACTCAAGGTAAGGGGAATCTGGACTTTTCTTTTCCTTTCGTGTACTCTTTTTACGTTTTATATCTTTCAAATTTTCATATCATGTTCTTTTTTAAATTTTTTTCTATACCTATACTGTATTATGAGTATTTTATTATTGGGAGACCCTTTTCCCCTCTTTATTTAATATTTTCTAAAACTGTGTTTCATACTTGTTATGCTGCAGAATGTTTATCTCGAAGTTTCTCTCTTTTTATCAAGAAATTATTTTATTTTATTTTATGGATATCCAATCCTCTATATTCTCTAGTGGTTTTTAAATTTATTCACAAATGATATATTTTAATTATGGGATTAACATACATGAAACCCACCTTTATTTTCCATGGGGTTGAAATGACAAAACAAACTTGTATTTAAGATCTTTTTAAAACACCCTGATTTTGATATAAATCTCATTTATTTTATTCTCTATGGACTTTTTATGAAATTTTTGATTATAATATATGTTTATCACATGGAAATGAATACATATTTAGGGTGTTACCTGATATCTCTCCAATGCATTAGGTAAAGAAATTAATCTCTAGAGATGAAAAGTTTTATGATACCTTGGTGAATAATTTTGGTAATTTTTACGATACCTTGGGGATAGACCTTAGTGCTATGCTTATGAATTTCTAAAATAAATGTTATAGACACATTTTCAAGTTATGATTGATGTTATTATTTTTATTATAAGTCTCTTTCTCATGCCGTTATGAAATTTCTCATATTCTTATTGATAGCTCTCAAGTTCACATGCAAACCACTAACCTTGTTTTCCCTTAATGGGCCTTATACTCGACCTTTCCATTGATGTATGTCCCCAGGTTATGAGATTCTAAAAATGTACTGAGTATGAAAAAAAAATACTTTCAAGTGGATTAAGATAATGTTACATGTTTTCATGTACTATGTACCTCATTCCCAAGACACTAGACTTTAAAGACCCTCTGTTTGTAAAGTCTAATAAAACATTATGTAATAAAAAGGTGGTATTCCATAAATTATATTATGAATTATCAAATTATGGTCATTGGAATTAGTTTTATGTGAATTTTGTTATAAAAGTATTGTATACATAAGAAAAAAATTATTGAAAACTATTTTTCATCTAATTTTATTGACTTATTTTAAAATGAATTTATACCACTTATAGAAATAAAATTTTGAAAAATTTACCCCTTATTCTGAATTGATTGATTCAAATTTTGTAAATATTTTCTTTTATTTTTTATCATTATGAATAGTAACCTTTGAAAATTTGTTTCACCTCAATAAGGGAAAAACAGGTAAAACAGGGTCAAAATTTTGACATAATCTTTAAAATTTCTCTAACACTTCCCAATATCTTATTATATTAGTGTATTTAAGATGTTTATATTAAATTATCAAATATATGGTCACTTGTTGAAATTTGACTTTGATTATGATCTTCATATTAATTTAAGAAAAAAATTAATTCAAAAGGACACTCTTGACTTTAATATCTTTAAATTTGTTACGTAATTATAAAAATAGGATAAGTTTTATTATAAATGTTTATTTCAAAGATAAATTATTATTTTTATCATAGTAAATTATTTAAAAATTTTAGTGATTGAAAAAATAACTTTGATTCTTAGGAAACTCTCACTTAGTATTCATTTCAATTAATATAAAAATTAAAGTATTCTAATAACCATTAAAATTAATAAAATTTAGTGATTTATTGTGTTCCATTAATTTTATATATAAATATAAAATATTATCAATTTTTAAAGGTTTACATTCAAAATATTTTGTTGACATATTTTCTTTTAAGTCAAATTAAATGAATAGTGTAAAAATGATATTAATGATATTCTATGTTAAATAATATTTTACGAAATTATTTTAAAATCACAAAAATATTGAAATAATACAATTAGGATGATAAATTGTATAAAATTTTATTCCTTATTCATTTATGATCGATTTTTTACCTTATAAGTAAAATTACAACCCCTTAATATTAAAAATGGCATTAACATGGTTAAGATTAAAACTTGTTAACCAAGGGGTTAAAACAAAAGATAAGGATTAAAATGACCCCAAAACCTATATAAATTTAACTTTATGATTATATTTAGAAATTATACCCTCTATCAATGAATATATTTCCATTTCAATTCATTTTTCTATTGAATAAATTAATGTTAATTTGATATTATTTTGTAATTCTAAGTGTGTCATTTCTCTCCCTTATAAAAGGAAACTCCTTATCTCTTTTATTTACACCACTTAGAGCCATATATCTAGAATAGGACCTATAATATTCTCTTATAAACTAACATATACACAATTTATAGGCACTTTTATTTTTAAATACCATTTCAACAGTCCTTAAGAAAGAATATAAACGTGGTCTCATGAAGAATACGAAATCATCTTACTCAAACCCTTTCAATATATTTCTTCTTATACACAATCCAAATCTGTGGTATTAATAATGAAATAATAAATTTTGTATCATAAATATACATATTTGTTATTATGATCATTAAACCACAATTATTCACCTTCTTTTACCTCAAATGTGAAGTGAATGTTTCGCTTGTGCGTACGTGTGGACTACCACCTCCACATAGCGATACAATTCATTTTTCATCACCAACTTTTCTAAATGATTATTTTTATGGGTTTAATTTTCAACATAATATTTATTAAATTATTATTATTCATAAATTATAATATCATTACTACCTTCTTACATTCCAATCTGTTGGAAAATGATAACATTTCTCATACATACGTGTGGTCTAACACCTCCACTAAGTGATGGGATTTTTTTTCATTTACACTTTACATGGATAGTAATAAAAAAAATTAAATGAATATATAAGATATGTTGGATATAAAAATGATCCTTTAAATTTGATTTATGTTTACCTTTATTTCATTCCATTCATCGAAATGTGAAAGTAACATTCCTGCATACGTACAACCTACAATCTCTATAAATTGTGTAATTAATTTTTCTATCTCTACCTTTTATAAATGACTTAAAATATACATATAATATTATTGATATATATTACATTTATATCTATTTTAAAATATTTTATATGATTTAACAATGATCAAGGTACAATGACCAAAACTACTAAACTGAAATCCTTATGAGAAAAGAAATAGATAACCCTCGAAAATGACCATTTTAATATGGAATTGTTAATAAATAGGTGTTAAAATATTAAAAATAGATCATATATGATATTATAATTATTTTTTATGTCTTTTTATGGAATTATAATGAATTTAAATTTATTATTCATGAGAATAAAGAACATTAGAACCAAGTCAAACTCAAGGTAAGGGTTTATCATCTCAAATTATCCTCTTCGGGACATATTTTATGTTATGAACCTATCCTACATTATGAGGTGTATATAAAGACATTTTTATATTTTATATCATGAATCTATTTATTATTATGATATTTAAACATTAATTCTACTTTATACTTTCATGGGGATTATGGTTCAAAAGTTAATAGAGTGGTAAAGGAATTATGTTATAATCCCATTATTTATTAGGGTTATTTATGATTTTGTTTCTAATGAGGAAATTTCATGATATATCACTAAATAATATCATTAATTTTATTCTCCTATTTATATTTATTTATTATAAATTTTTTCATTTAATTTTTCTCATTTTAAGGACTCAAGATACCAAAAAAACATTTTTGAGGAAAACTGACATTATTTCTCTCTTTGTTTGACAAACCTTTTTCTTCCATATCCATGTTTTCTAAAAATATTTTCATTAATGTTTTTAATATTCAATTATTTTTTTAAAATTAATTTTTATCCATGCTTTAAATTTTATAAAATGGTTTAAAAATAATATTCTTTTCATTTATTGAATGAGGTACTTTTGATGTTTTACCAAAAATATGATAGGAGTCATTGTTTTAACATACATGACATGAATAGAATTTCCATTCATCATGAACACTCAATGATTTAATTATTCTATTACAATTTTACCTCATAATTTGCAATGAATTTTTTTTCAATAATATTTTGGATATTTTATATATTTTAAAGAAGTGATTTAAAAGTAAAAAGGGTATCTTACTCAAGAAATATTCCAAGTGTTCTTTTATAGGCACTTTTATCTAAGATAAAATCCTTTGATGGTATTTATAATTTTACATGGATTTGATCTAATGATATTACCCTCCTTATTTATCTAGATGCTTTATGGTTATGATGGTGAGATGTTGATGAAAATTGATTCCTTTCTATGAGTTATGATATATAATGAATGAGTTATGATCTTATGGTACACATACAGATGAATTATGATTATGTGATGGGTGGTACCTAAATTATATATCCCTCCAAATAATTGGGAAAATATGGATTTCTCATGAGATAGTATTGACTGGAATGAGGAGTGAACTCAGACCAGTAATGGAATTTGTCTACATGATGGTTATGGGAGTAAACCTTGACTAAGGATATGATGGTTTGGGGAGTGAACAAAATTCACTATGATAGTCTTTTAAGTGAGCCTTTAATAGTAATAAAATGATTTTATATTCTTATGTGCAATAAAAAAACTTATTTTTATGCCAATTTTATTATCTTGTAGCCCATGTTCTTTGATTCCTTTATGATTCAATTCTTAAAAACATCCACGATTTATTCCATGATTTATGTTTATTATCTATGATATCCTAGGTATGGTTTTAAAATGTTAATATCATTTTGTCATTCCCTTCTTCTAATTTTATGCTTAAGTGATCATTTATATCTCCCTTGTTTACCCTAACTGAGTATATGATCTCACACTTTTTTATGTTTCCATTCCCCGAGATATGAAGAATGATATTAAGTATTATATTTCTTCGAAGGGAAGTAGATGTGAAGATCTAAGTGGGATATGATGGAGACATCTTATGACAAATTTCTTCATGTATCCAAGTTTCCAAATACACTTTACCTATTTGATTATAGGGTGGATCAAACTTCCATGTGTAGAAAAATAATCTAATAAGATGTAATATTTTGGTATTCAAATTATGGGCCACTATAGTAGGTATCAGAGTAGGATTTAAATACCTTTGGAAACTAGGGTGCGAAATATTTAGTGAGATCCCCTAGGATAATCCTATATATAGAAGAAAATATGTTATTGAAAATAAATATGTGTGGTTTTCCTAGACAAACATCCTTGTATAGATACCAAAAGTGGATGTGGTTTTGCAATAGATACTTATCACTACTGGAATTTAGTCTTTTCCCAATGGTAGTATACCAACGGTTTACTTAAAACGTTGGTATAGTTAGCCTTTGCCAACGGTTTAACAAAACCATTGGAAAAAGGAATTTCGGTGGACCCTTTTCCAACGGTTCATTGGAACCGTTGGGAAAGGGGTGCTATTTCCAAACGGTTCACTAGAACCATTGGGAAAGGGGTGTTATACTCACACATTTCCCAACGGTTCTCTAGAATCGTTGGTAAATGTGTGCCTTTGCCAACGGTTTTTATAAACCATTGGAAAAGGTTTCCCCAAAATTACAGATCGTGATCTCCTCTCCCCATTCGGACAGAGCCCTAATCTATTCGCTCCGCTACTCTCACGAACCCCATCCGACTCCACTGCTCTCGCGAATCTGAACACCAGAACCCCAATAGGTACACCCCCATATGAATAGGTAAAATTTTATCTCAACCATATTGTTGTAGTTTTTTTAATGAATATATTTTTTCCAAGTGTTGGTGGTTGAATTTATTATTGAAATTAACATCTAAATAGGATATTGTTTGTGTTTTTGAAGACTTCTTTAATGTTTTTGTATTCTATTTTTGGAATTAGAGTGTTCAAAACATGTAAATCAGAGTTGGAGGAGGCTATCGTGAACGTTTACATGTTTTGGATAATGGATTGTGGGAATTATGGATTGTGTTCAAACCAATTTGATATGTTTTGGATAATGGATTGTGGGGGTAGGGGGTGTCCACGGGGGTGGGTGGGTTGTCCACCGGGGTGGGCGGGGGTGTCCACGGGGGTGGGAAAGGCTGTCCACGGGGGTGGGCGGGGCTGTCTAGGGGGTGTGGGCTATCCTGGGGGTCTGGGTGGGGTGTCCTGGTGGGGGAGGGGTGTGTGGGGTGTCCAGGGGGGTGGTATGTCTAGGTAGTGGTGGTGGGGTTGTAGGGGAGGGGGGTGTGGGCTGTTTGGGAGGGTGGGCGGGGCTATCCAAGGGGGGTATGGGGTGTCCAGGGGGGTACGGGGGTGGGTGGGTTGTCCACAAGGGTGGATGGTCTGTCCATGGGGGTGGCCGGGCTGTCAAGGAGGGGTGGGCGGGCTGTCCAGGGGGGGTGGGTGGGCTGGCCACGGGGGGTAGGGGTGTCCAGGGGGTGGGCGGGCTATCCAAGGGGGTGGGGGCTGTCCATAGGGAGAAGGGGTGTCGAGGGGGGTGGGTGGGCTGTCCACGGGGGTGGTTGGACTGTCTTGGGGGTAGGGGGTGTCCACAGGGGTGGGCGGGGCTGTCCAGGGGGTGTGGGCTGTCCTGGGGGTCTGGGTGGGGTGTCCTGGTGGGAGAGGGGTGTGTGGGGTGTCCAGGTGGGGTGGTATGTCTAGGTGGTTGTGGTGCGGTTGCAGGGAAGGGGGGTGTGGGCTGTTTGGGAGGGTGGGCGGGGCTATCTAGGGGGGGTACTGGGTGTCCAGGGGGGTACGGGGGTGGGCGGGCTGTCTACAAGGGTGGACGGGCTATCCACGGGGGTTACCGGGCTGTCAAGGAGGGGTGGGCGGGCTGTCCAAGGGGGGTGGGTGGGCTGGCCACAGGGGGTAGGGGTGTCCAGGGGGGTGGGCGGGCTATCCAAGGGGGTGGGGGCTGTCCATAGGGAGAAGGGGTGTCGAGGGGGGGTGGGCGGGCTGTCCACGGGGGTGGTTGGGCTGTCTAGGGGGTAGGGGCATCCACGGGGGTGGCTGGGTTGTCCGCGGGGGTGGGCGGGGCTGTCCACAGGGGTGAGAAAGGCTGTCCACGGGGGTGGGCGGGGCTGTCCAGGGGGTGTGGGCTGTCCTGGGGGTCTGGGTGGGGTGTCCTGGTGGGGGAGGGGTGTGTGGGGTGTCCAGGGGGGTTGGTATGTCTAGGTGGTGGTGGTGGGGTTGCAGGGGAGGGGGGTGTGGGCTATTTGGGAGGGGGGGGCGGGGCTATCCCGGGGGGGGGGGGGGGGTACGGGGTGTCCAGGGGGGTACAGGGGTGGGCGGGCTGTCCACAAGGGTGGACGGGCTGTCCACGGGGGTGGCCGGGCTGTCAAAGAGGGGTGGGCGGGCTGTCCAGGTGGGGTGGGTGGGCTGGCCACAGGGGGTAGGGGTGTCCAGGGGGGTGGGCGGGCTATCCAAGGGGGTGGGGGGCTGTCCATAGGGAGAAGGGGTGTCGAGGGGGGTGGGTGGGCTGTCCACGGGGGTGGTTGGGCTGTCTAGGGGGGTAGAGGGTGTCCACGGGGGTGGGTGGGTTGTCCACGGGGGTGGGCGGGGCTGTCCACGAGGGTGGGAAAGGCTTTCCACGGGGGTGGGCGGGGCTGTCCAGGGGGTGTGGGCTTTCCTGGGGGTCTGGGTGGGGTGTCCTGGTGGGGGAGGGGTGTGTGGGGTGTCCAGGGGGGTTGGTATGTCAAGGTGGTGGTGGTGGGGTTGCAGGGGAGGGGGGGTGTGGGCTGTTTGGGAGGGGTGGGCGGGGATATCCCATGGGGGTACGGGGTGTCCAGGGGGGGTACGGGGGTGGGCGGGCTGTCCACAAGGGTGTACGGGCTGTCCACGAGGGTGGTCGGGCTGTCATGGAGGGGTGGGAGGGCTGTCTGGGGGGGGGGTGGGTGGGCTGGCCACAGGGGGTGGCTGTGCTCTCGTGAACCCCCCGTCCGAACATCATCGACCCCCATGGACAACCCTCCTTTTATCCCAAATTCCAAAGATTTATACATTATTTTATCATATTATGTCTCAAATTATCTAAAATATGTCTTTGATGTTCTTCACGTGACCTATCATAATTCCTTCTCATAATCTATAGTGATCATGGGAAGATCCCATGCATGATTCATGATCACTCAAATTATTCTGCAGATCATACATAATGGAAGCCTTACAGGATGTGAGATGATTATATCTATGAAATCTACTCAGGTACCTGGTGAGGAAGTGCATATTAATTCAAAAAGGTAAATCTCATATGAGGATACCCTACTAATATGGTTATGGGATGAGGCATGCTCTACTGATGTGATAACACATTAAGTTCTTGTTGGTTTTACATTTTTTCAATAACACATTAGTATGTTTTTTTCACATGTGTAGTTGATACCATGGTTATTTTCTTCCTTTATCGTTTACTTAAATGTATTTTCTATTAAAGTTCAATCCTATTGAATTGTTTATGACAAAATGACTTATATGAATTCTTTTTACAGAATGGACAGAAGTTGGATGTATGAAACCGATCGTATCTCAAGCAATTTTCAAAACAATTTGGAGAGCTTTATAGATTTTTCATTTCACAATGCTTCAGATAGTGGTCGCATACACTGCCCATGTTCCAATTGTGTTGGTAGACCTTGGTTGAGTCGTGAAGAAGTCAGCTACCACATAACCAAAAATGGTTTTCAAGCAAACTACTTTGTGTGGTATCACAATGGGGAGAAAATGAAATCTCAAATTGGTGATGATCGAAATGAAAGGACTGGAATGGAGAATTTGTTAGATGATCGGTTTCCGTTTATTCGTCATCATGAAAAAGAAAGGATTTTGACTCAAGAAGACGTCGATATGAGGAAAACTGATGCATCTAGTGAAAATGATGATATTGATAGGGTGAAAAAATTGAATGATTCTGCCACGACTCCAGTATATCGATAATGCGATAGAATGAAAAAGCTGGAATTTTTAATCCGATTGTTTCATGGAAAAACTATGTATGGGATTTCTAATACAGCAATCAATTACATTCTTACCCTCTTGAAGGATTTACTTCCAGATGATGCAGATATTCCCTCAAACCACTATATGGCATGGAAGTTAGTTGAAGAACTTGGATTTTCCAGAAACAAAATTCATGCTTGCCCGAAAGATTGTAGTTTATTCTAGGAAGAAACCGCTGAACGAAATGAATGTATAAAATGTGGCACATCCCGCTGGAAGTCAAAATCTGATGGAACACCATCCCGCATTCCACAGAAAGTAATGTGTCACTTTCCATTGATCCCCAGACTCTAGAATATTTTTATGTCTGATGACATATCAATAAAAATGAGATGGCATGATACCGAGAGAAAGAAGACTAATGATGGGTTGGTTCATACTGCAGATGGATTTTCATGGCAGAGATTTGATTCTTGACATCCTGATTTTGCAGCTGACGTGCGTAATGTGAGGCTGAGTCTTTCATGCAACGGTTTTAATCTATTTGGGTAGATGCTTACTTCGCAGAGCACATGGCCAGTTTTTATACACATTTATAATCTTCCCCCATGGTTGTGTATGAAAAAATCTTTCACTTTCATGAGTATACACATATCTGGTCCTTCTGATCCCGGCATTGATATTGATGGATACATGCAACCTTTAATAAAAGAGTTGAAACTTCTTTGGGATGTGGGTGTGCGCACATACGATGCATGTTCGAAAGACATATTTCAGATGCGTGCTATGCTTATGTGGATGATCAATGATTTTCCGGCTTATGCAATGATGTCTGGATGGAGCACGAAGGGAAAACTGCCATGTCCAGTTTGTATGAAGAATACACGATCCAGAAGACTGAAACATCGTTGTAGTTTCAGTTTTATGGGACATCGACGATTTTTTCCAAAGGATCATCCATATAGAATGAATCTTCGAAGATTTGATAATACTATATAGACTGATGATCCACCTCAGCGTATGTCTGGAACTGATGTGCTTAATGAATTTAAAGATTTCAGTTTTTCGTTCGGGAAGGGTCAAATGAAGTCTAGAAAGAGAAAGAATGTTTCCACATAAACCTGTTACAATTGGAGGAAGAGGAGTATCTTTTTTGATTTTCCTTATTGGTCCACCAATTTGCTACGTCATTGCTTAGACGTAATGCATATTGAAAAGAATATATGTGAAATGTTGCTTTCAGTTCTTCTAAATGTCAAGGGGAAGACAAAATATGATTTACGATCTCTACGTGACTTGGTGGATTGGGGCATCAGACCAGAATTGCATCCTGTGCGTATCAGTGGAAATAAATGGAAACTTCCATGTGCTTCTTATGTGATGACACCTACTGAAAAAAAAACAATTTCTGGAAGTATTAGAGACTATTAGAGTTCCTGATGGCTATTCAAGAAACATATCTAAACGGGTCAACAGAAGAGAGTTGAAGCTAAAATCTTTTAAGACTCATGATTATCACGTTCTACTGCATGAGTTGCTTCCAATAGAAATCCGTCATCTTTTGTCCAATAATGTAAGGGTGGGTGTTATTCGGTTGTTCCATTTGTTTAGAGATCTTTGTGCTAAGAAGTTGTCCAAGTCTTTCTTGCAAAAAATGTCGACAGATTCCCCATTAATTTTGTGTGAGTTGGAGAAAATATTTCCCCCATCATTTTTCACATGCATGCTGCATCTGACTGTCCATATTCCAACTGAAATACTTCTCGGAGGACCTGTTTCCTTTCGTTGGATGTATCCAACTGAAAGAAATATGTTCACATTAAAGTCTTATGTTCGAAACAAGAATCATCCCAAAGGTTCCATTGTGAACGGTTACTTAGCTCAAGAATGTATGGATTTCTGTTCGATGTATTTGTCTGATCTTACTAAAAGAATGAACAGACCAATGAGAAATGAAGAAGAACAATATGAGCAAATTGAACCCAGTTTTCCATCACTTCCTCAAACAGGAGGAATTCCTGGATCATATACATTTAAGACATTAAGACATGAAGAGCAGGAGATGGCACATCGCACAGTTTTGTTCAACTGTGATTTGTTCGATGACTATATCAGGTAACAAAACTGAATATGTATATCTTATATATATATCTATTAAACTATTCATATTTTTTTATCTACAGGGAACATAAAACAATGATAAATAGGAAGCATCATTCTTTATCTTTGAGAAGGAGAGAGACTTTGCATAGCAAAGTGTTTTCTGCTTGGTCAAAATTGAAGGTAAAAATATTACTGTTTAAATTAATTATTTCAATATTTACTTAAGTTTAACTATCATTTATATTGCAGGTATTGAGTTTGTCTCCTGACTCTGTCTCTAAGGAAATAAGAGCTTTGGCTTTTGGTCCTAATACCATGGTTCGTGACTGTAAATCAATTGTTATCAATGGGTACATATTTATTGTCACTGAACGAGCCAAAAACACGAGAACACAACATGATGGTATTATGGTTACTGCCACAACAGATTGTTATGCCAGTGCATCAGATAGTAGACCGCGACATGAAAACGTGGGTTATTATGGAGTCGTTGAGAAAATAATAATATTGGATTATTACTCTAATGGACGAGTCACAATGATGAAATGCCATTGGTTTGATTCGATGACGAGACATGGCACATTTATTGATGATTGTGGATTTCGAGTAATTAATATGACCCGCACTCTTGCTACCGAAGAACCATATGTGTTGGCATCAATGGCTAAACAAGTTTTTTATGTCAAAGATCAACTTCAACCTGAATTTGGTTTCATAGTTGAAGTAATTCCAAGACATATTTTTGATGATGCTGATGATGGAATTGACACTGTCCCTATTGCCATTGGAACCAATCCATTTATTTCTTTTGATGACTCCAATAGCTCAATTGTCAGAGTTGATTGTGAACCTGAAGTTGTGGTTGGAAATATATAGAATCATTCATCGATGTTCTCAATTCTTTTGGTTTACCTCGAGTTGGGTTGTTAAGGTTGTTAATATTTATATTTATTTAGTATTGATCACAAATATGTTTTAGCTGACTTGAACGTTATGTGAATTTTCAATGTTTATTGGTTGCTGTTTTATTTGAATTGCATTTTCTAATTTGGAATTGAACTGTATTCAAACCAAATCAAACAATATTTCTAACTTGGTGAACATTACAACTTGTATGTTTTATTAAATTCATTCAAGCTCTTCTAAAATAATTGATAGATAAATTACCAATGAATCCCCTCATTCCCTCATATATTTAGTTTTTTGGTTTACACATTAATTCCCTTTTTCTAATTAACTACATATTTGTTTTCAAATGCATAAAATGCAGCCAATTGAAGAGATACGAAGAAAAAAATGGCGGAGAACAATCGTCGGATGGATGAGCTGAGCGTTCCACCATTAGTGCCTACAGTGAGTACTTTATTTCAAATATATATATATATATATATATATATTTACAAAATATATAATGTCACATGATTAATTTATTTGTAAATTTTTTTGTAGGATCCACCATTACGTCGATAGTTATTCGACGAGGATCCTAGTACTGGTCTTAGTACTCAGGCCGGTGGTACGAGGAGGGTTCGTACCAGAGGTGGACATAGAGCTGCGTGTGCCCGACTAGACCCTGCCCCTCCCCCTGACGTTTCAGCCTTCCCACATTCTGATCCCGGTGTGTCGTTAGGGACACACGGGGTATTTAGGCCTCCCATGTTTTCGCTACCTTCTGCATCTTCTGCCCCATCATTTTCACATCCCATGATGATTCCCACTCCCTAGTCATCATCAGGTCATACAGGTGTTCCATATTCTTTTCCTTCTACTTCTATCTCTCCGAGATTTTATATTCCATCGTCTTCAACTCCTGTTCCACCAGAGGGTGTTCCATCAGGTTCTGTGGATCCGACGCCACTCATTGATCAGACTAGCGCAGGTATATTTATAAAACCCTAACAAATTTTTATAGCAATATTTATTTTCATTATAACATGTTTTGATAAAATGTTTGTTTTTCTTTCATGACAGATACATCTACTGACAGGAGGCGGGGGCGGGGCCGTACACGCATGCGTTCGGTGTGGAACCGTCGCACACATGTTATGGTGGAATATAATGAAGACAATCAGATGGTTGAGAAAACAGGGCAGCAATGTCGGAGTTTTCTGGCGACGCTTTCCAAATACTCCGACATCATTCCCGTCAGCTCGCTGTCATGGAGACATTTGCCACATGAGGTCAAAGATAGATCTTGGGCAGAGATATGGGTAAAAAAATCTGTTGTATTTAATGCCATGAATTATTTTTGTATTTATATGAATTAATATTTTGATTTCAGCTTCGATTTAATTTTCCTGATTGTGAGGGTGCAAGACTGGAACGTCTAAAGGATTTAGGCGAGCTTTGGAGAGCCTACAAGCATGATCTGTATATTGGATGGCGTGCTAGAGTTGGCACTAAGTTAGAGGCGGTACCAGTTGTGGATGATTTTCCTATAGAGCAGTATCGTCAGATGATTACTCATTGGACGAGTACCCAGTTTAAGGTATGAATTACATTTGAGGTATTTAAATAATAACTTTCAAGTTTTGAATTAATATTATCCTTTGCATTATCGAATTTTATTTAGGAATCATCTGGAAAAAATAAAAAAAACATTGATGCAAAAAAATACCTCCATACACTAGGACGCACGACGATGCCAGATCATGAGAGGCAGCAGGTATGACAATTGATTATAAGTTTTCTTTACGACTTACATTTTCTTTTGTTTCCTCAATTATTTAATCATTTTCTAAAGTTTATATATATATTTTTTTTTCAATGTCATTGTAGAGGCAAGTAAAAAATATTGATGGACGTGTGCCTCGAGCAAAACTGTTTTGCTCGAGTAGACGAAAAAAGGATGGAAGTGCTGTCAACGAAGCGACTCAGCAGCAGATTGTAAGTTTTAATCTGTTGATTTTATATTTTAATATCTATTTTGTAACTTAATAATATATTTATATTTGTAACAGGATTCTTTAGAGGCCCTCGATGCCCAAGAAGCAGACAATTTTGGGCCATCTGATCACTTACATCAGGTGTTGGGAGATGATCATTCTCGCAGAGTACGCTGCCGACCTAGGATAGCCCCGACGAGGTATTGGCCTGCCTCAAGTACGAGTTGTAGTGCCACCGAGCTGCAGCAAGTTAGGTCACAGGAAGAACAGGCTGAGAAAAGGGCCACAGAGACGGCAAAACAGTCTGCTAGGGCAAACAGTGCATTTATGAAATTTATTGAAGTTCTACGTCCAACACTTCCAGCAGAGGCCAGCCCAGCGATTGATGAATACATGTCGTCGATACATTCTATATATGGTGCACCAGGTGGAAGTTCCAGTGGTGGTCAGGCCAATGTCTATCGTGAAGATGATGATGGCGAGGAGTCTGATGCGGAAGAGGAGGGAGATGAGGACGAGGAGGAGGGCGAAGGCGAGGAGGAGGGTGCTGTGGAGGGTGAGGACGATGAGGAGGACGATGACGAGGGTGATGATGATGATGATGGTGGTGATGGTGATGCTGATGTGGGACATATTGATCCATTAAATTTTTGACTTATATTACTGAGATTTGATGTTTAATCTATTCTAGGTGTTGGTTTTATCTAGACACGTAGTATAGTATTGGAGTTGAGTTATTTTTATATATAGTCTGTTTTTATGGATGTTGTTGTCTTTTAGTGGTTGTGTGTTAGAGAACTCCCTGGAAAACCCCCCTCATTCTTGGACCCTAGACAACCCCCCCTCCCCCTTGGACCCCGAACACCCCCCAAACACCCCCCGGACAGCCCCGCAGACATCCCCCTGGACAGCCCCCCGTACAGCCCCCCACCCTCCACCCTGGACCTCAGATAGCCCCCCGGACAGCCCCCCGGACAACCCCCTGAACATCCCCAGACAACCCCCTGAACAACCCCTGAACAACCCCTGAACAACCCCTGAACAACCCCCGGACAGCCCCCTGAACAACCCCGGACGACCCCCTGAACAACCCCCAAACACCCCCCGGACAGACCCCGCACAGCCCCCCACCCTCCTCCTTGGTCCCCAGACAGCCCCCCGGACACCCACCGGACAGCCCCCCCCGGACAGCCCCCCGGACAGCCCCTCCACCTTCCTTAATTTCATTAGCTCTGAAATGTTTCATAGCACGATAAACTAAAATCTAATCCATACGAGTCAACACCACCTCAATCCGAGGCACGGTGTGACCGACACCACTCAAAGTGTCTCTATTTTGTTTAAAATGGACTTCATTTTTAGTGAAAACAACAAATGACATACGGAAAACCGACCAAACGGATTCTGATTGTGTTGATACTTTAGAAAAATGATCCATGGGTCATATGTGACGTGTACTAGTCAACCCCGCCTCAATCCGAGGCGCGGTGTGTCCGAAACAACTCAAAGTGTATGTATTTTGTTTCAAAAGGACATCATTTTAAGTGAAAAACATCAACTAGCATACGTAAAACCGGCCAAACACATTCGGATTGTGTTGATACTTTATGACAACGATCCATGGGTCATTTGAAACATATACGAGTCAACCCCGCCTAAATCCGAGATGCGGTGTGGTCGGGACCACTCTAAGTGACTTTCTTTTGTTTAAAATGGACAGTATTTTAAGTACATACGGAAAACCAACCAAACGCATTCGGTTTTTATTGAAACTATAGGAGAATGATCCATGGGTCATATGTTACGTGTACGAGTCAACACCACCTCAATCCGATGTGCGGTGTGACCGACACCACTCAAAGTGTCTCTATTTTGTTTAAAATGGACTTCATAAACGGCCAAAGCGCGCGCATCACTTAAAACACGAATATTGAGCCGTACCGCGCAAACTACACGTCCGATTGACGTGAAGTCTACACGTACACGTCACGAATAAAAATTAGAATGTTGTACAGTGGTTTCAGCACAATCCGAGGTCGTTCGCTATGAATTTGACCGTTTGACGCCCGTTTTGGCCGTTTATGACACCAGAACTGCGTTGTCGGTCACCGCGGGCACACGGCACGTCCGATTGACGTGCCGTCTACTCAACCACTTCACAAATCACTCTCCCGTATTTGTCGTCTGATTTCAGGCCATTCCGACTTCGTTCGGCCCGTTTGGACCCCCCTCACGCGCGTTTACGAAGAGCGCGCATCACTTAAAACACGAATATTGAGCCGTACCGTGCAAACCGCACGTCCGATTGACATGCTTTCTACGCGTACACGTCACGAATAATAATTAGAATGTTTCATGGTGGTTTCAGCTCAATCCGAGGTCGTCCGCTATGAATTTGACCGTTTGACGCCCGTTTTGGCCGTTTGTGACACCAGAACTGCGTTGTCGGTCACCGCGGGCACACGGCACGTCCGATTAACGTGCCGTCTGCTCGAACACTTCATAAATCACTCTCCCGTATTTTTCGTCTGATTTCAGGCCATTCCGACTTCGTTCGGCCCGTTTGGACCCCCCTCACGTGCGTTTACGAAGCGCGCGCATCACTTAAAACACGAATATTGAGCCGTACCGCGCAAACTGCATGTCCGATTGACGTTCCGTATGCACGTACATGTCACGAATAATAATTAGAATGTTTCACGGTGGTTTCAGCTTAATCTGAGGTCGTCCGCTATGAATTTGACCGTTTGACGCCCGTTTTGGCCGTTTATGACACCAGAACTGCGTTGTCGGTCACCGCGAGCACATGGCACGTCCAATTGACGTGCCGTCTGCTCGAACACTTCAGAAATAACACACCCGTATTTGTCATCTGATACCACGCCATTCTGACTTCGTTCGGCCCGTTCGGACCCCCCTCACGCGTGTTTACGAAGCACGCGCATCACTTAAAATTCGAATATTGAGCCGTACCGCGCAAACCGCATGTCCGATTGACGTGCCGTCTGCGCGTACACGTCACGAAAAATAACTAGAATGTTTCACGGTGGTTTAAGCTCAATATGAGGTCGTCCTCTATGAATTTGACAGTTGGACACCCGTTTTGGCCGTTTTTGACACCAGAACTGCGTTGTCGGTCACCGCGGGCACACGGCACGTCCGATTGACGTGCTGTCTGCTCGACCACTTCATAAATCACTCTTCCGTATTTGTCGTCTGATTTCAGGCCATTACGACTTCGTTCAGCCCGTTTGGACCCCCCTCACGCGCGTTTACGAAGCACACGCATCACTTAAAACACGAATATTGAGTCGTACCGCGCAAACCGCACGTCCGATTGACGTGCTGTCTGCGCGTACACATCACGAATAATAATTAGAATGTTTCACGGTGGTTTTAGCTCAATCCGGAGACGTGGTGTGGCCGGCACCACTCAAAGTGTCCGTCTTTTGTTTCAAAAGGACGTCATTTTAAGTGAAAAGCATCAACTGACATACGGAAAACCGACCAAACGCATTCCGAATCTGTAGATAATTTATCCCAACAATCCATGGGTCATATGTGACGTGTAGAGCCAACCCGGGATGTATCTAAGTCGCGGTGTGGCCAGGATAAGTCTAAGTGACTCTCTTTTGTTTAAAATGGACACCATTTTATGTACATACGGAAAAATGACCAAACGGATTCTGTTTCCGTTGAAAATTTAGGAGAACGATCCATGGGTCATATGTGACATGTACGAATCTTCCCCGCCTCAATCCGACATGCGGTGTGGCTGACACCACTCAAAGTGTCCGTCTTTTGTTTCAAAAGGACGTTATTTTAAGTGAAAGGCATCAACTGACATACTGAAGAACGACCAAACGCATTCGGATTCTATCGATACTTTAGCACAAAGATCCATGAGTCATATGTGACGTGTAAAAGTCAACCCCGTCTTAATCCGAGACACGGTGTGGCCGACACCGCTCTAACTCTGTCTCTTTTGTTTAAAATGGACATGATTATAAATGAAAAGAACAACTGGCATACGCAAAACCGACCAAACTCATTCGTAATCTTTTGATAATTTATCACAACGATCCATGGGTCATATGTGACATGTACGAGCCAACCCGGGATGAATCTGAGTCGCGGTGTGGTCAAGATTAGTCTAAGTGTCACTCTTTTGTTTAAAATGGACAACATTTTAAGTACATAGGGAAAACCGACCAAACGCATTCGGTTTCCTTTTTAACTTTAGGAGAACAATCCATGAGTCATATATGACGTGTAAGAATCAACCCCACCTCAATTGGAGACGCGGTGTGGTCGGCACCACTCATAGTGTCCGTCTTTTGTTTCAAAAGGACGTCATTTTAAGTGAAAAAAATCAACTGGCATACGGAAAACCGACCAAACGCATTCGGATTGTGTCGATACTTTAGCACAACGATCCATGGGTCAAATGTGACGTGTACAAGTAAACCCTGTCTCAATATGATGTGTGGTGTGGCCGGTATCACTTCAGGTGTATGTATTTTGTTTAAAATGGACATCATTTGAGGTAAAAATATATGGTATAGAAAAAACCGATCAAATTATGAATTGAATTTCGGATACCACATATAATTGTCATCTAAATTTTAAATTGAATTCTATATGAATTATGTATGTTTATAATTACGTTATGAATTCTAATTTAATTGTCATCTAAGTGTGGTCGGGACCACTCTAAGTGACTTTCTGTTGTTTAAAATGGACAACATTTTAAGTACATAGGGAAAACTGGCCAAATGCATTCGGTTTCCATTGAAACAATAGGATAACGATCCATGGGTTATATGTGATGTGTACGAGTCAACTCCACCTCAATCCGAGGCATGGTGTGGTCGGCACAACTCAAAGTGTATGTCTTTTGTTTCAAAAGGACATCATTTTAAGTGAAAAACATCAACTGACATACGGAAAACCGGCCAAATGCATTCGGATTGTGTTGATAATTTAGGAAAATGATCCATGGGTCATTTGAGACGTGTAAGAGTCAAACCCGTCTAAATCCGAGACGCGGTGTGGCTGATACCAGTCTGACTGTGTCTCCTTTGTTTAAAATGGACAAGATTATAAGTGAAATAATCAACTGACATATGAAAAACTGACCAAACGCATTTGGAATCTGTTGAAAATTTAGGACAACGATTCATGGGTCATATGTTACGTGTACGAGTCAACCACGCCTCAATCTGAGTCGCGGTTTGGCCGAGACCACTCTAAGTGTATCTATTTTCTTTAAAATGGACTACATTTTAAATTCATACGGAAAACCAACCAAACGCATTCTGATTGTGTTTATATTTTAGCACAACAATCCATGGGTCATTTGTGATGTGTACGAGTTAACCCCGCCTCAATAATAGGCACGGTGTGGCCGAAACCATTCAAAGTGTCTCTCTTTTATTTAAAAAACACTTCATTTTAAGTGAAAACAACAACTGACATACGAAAAACCGACCAAACGATTTCGGAATATGTTGATACTTTAGGAAAACGATCAATGAGTCATTTTTGACGTGTACGAGTTAACCTCACCTCAATCCGAGGCATGGTGTGACCGATATCATTCCATATGTATGTATTTTTTTTAAAATGGATATCATTTCTATTAAAAATATATGGTATATGAAAAACCAATCAAATTATGAATTGAATTCCGGATTCCACATATCATTATCATCTAAATTTTAAAATGAATTCTAAATGAATTATGTATGTTTATAATTATGTTATGAATTTTACTTTAATTATGGATGTGTATATTTTCAGGATGCATTATATGTGTTGGTTGGTTGGTTTGCATTATTTGTATGTGTTGGTTTGTTCTCTATATGTATGCATTATAAGTGTTATAGGTACAATAATTGGATTGAAAAATGAATTGAAAACTAGGGAATAATTGGATTGAAAATTGAATTGAAACCGAGGGTGAATGCCCAAAAACCAGACCTGCTGTGCAAATTGCAGGCTGCTGTGCAATTTTCACAGCAAAGCCTATGCCAACGGTTTGAAAACCGTTGGCATAGGCTCCATGTAGCTATTTTTACCAACGGTTCAAGGAACCGTTGGTAAAAACACCCTATCCCAACAGTTTCAAACCATTGGGATATCTTGTTGAATGGTTTTTTTAAACAACGGTTCTATGAATCGTTGGTAAAAACCTTTCCCAACGGTTTGTAAACCGTTGGGAAAGAAAATTCTCTGTTGATTTCCCAATGGGACAAACCGTTGGGAAAGGCCTTTCCCAACGGTTTGGCAGAACCATTGGGATAGGTTGATTTTTTCTAACCTATCCCAACGGTTCTCTGTAAACCGTTGGGAAAAGCCTTTCCCAACGGCTTACTTCCCTACGGTTTGCATAACCGTTGGTATAACATATACCAACGGTTCTGCAGCCTTTCCCAACGGTTCTAAACCGTTGAGAAATGCTGGATTTCCAGTAGTGTATTGGGGTAATAACCCCCCAAAAAGTGTTGTTTGAGTATATATCAACTATCATTTTATTGCATGGTGAGTGTGCCCTTACTACACACCTAGATTGAAACTCCATACGGATATTATTGTGTTAAATCTTATTTTATCTATGAACAATTATGAATGATTTGAATAGATTATTACCATGGATAGAAAAGGTTAAACCTATGGTAGCATGGATTAAAAAGGTTTAATTATTTATACATCCTATGAATGATTTTCCTTGATTGATCACTCTGATCAAATATATCTAACAGTCATGCTAACCATTTTGGTTTTACTAAAGGATGGAATATTGAATAATAAAGTTGTGGTGGTTACAGGTAAGCTGAAAGAATAAAGTTATCTATTTGAACATAGTTATGTGAATTATTGTATATCCGTAAAATCCCCAAGTAATGTCAACTAATTTCATCAATTATTAGATTTTTAATTAGTAGTGAAAAAGACAAAATTGTATTATAATCACATATCAATCCTATGATTCTTCTCCTACAATTGTTTTTGGGAATATTCTTCCTCCAAATCAAATCACTCTCCCTCCAGTTGAATTTTATGTAATAATTGGAATGGATTGTATTTATTTAAATAAAATATCATATAAATTATCATGGAAGGGAAGTCATCTTATATATTTCAAAGCATCCTATGAGTTTTGAAGTGACCATGATTATTTTCACTACTAAGAATGGGGGTTAAATCATGGTTAATTATCATAATTTTTCTTTCTTCTGAAATTAACCTATGTTAATCTATTAGGATATGATCCCCTCTTGTGATAATAAATCCTCTCTTCAATTAATTTAAAATAAATAGAATAGGAACAAAAACGTTTTACAAGGTTCGTCCTAACAAATTTCCTACTTCTTGCTATGATTAGTTAGACCCCCCAATCATAGATTCCCCATTATAATCACAAGCGATAAAAGCATAAATTTCTTCACTAGAGTAGAGTACAGCTATGATTTGTAGAGTCCTAATAGAATAAAACCTTCATAATTCCTTATTAAAAAAAATTATTACACAACAAGACTAGAAATACCCCTTCTTTTGTTGAATTTTTTTGAAGCCATTGATGAAAATATTTCTTTTGAGCCTTCAAGATAAATAAAATATCAAAAGATCATAAAATGAAGAATTCCACTAAACAAAATCTTTTTCAAAATTTATCCTATTGAATTCTAAATTATATATCCCTCAAATAGAAATCCAAATAACATATATGTGTGTAACACCCCGGTTTCGGAAGCCACCTAGAGGTTCCCCGTACCCGGTTGGTCACATAGACTCAAGAGCATTTCCCCAAACGCTAGAGGCTACCGACTTGTAGTGAGGGCCTTGGGTGTGATAGTAGGGAAACTATGCCCTCATTAGTAGAGTACACAACAGAAAAGAGAAATAATAAACAATAATGGAAGTAGTAACAATCCATACACAAGTGAATAGTGGAAGACTAGATATGATAAACAACAGGAGCACATATATATAGATATAATGCATGATACATATATGTCTAGGAGAGTAGCCAAAACAGTCACAATGATGAATATAGTACTAAACCAAAGTATAAAATAAAAACAGATAAGACAACTCCTCAGCATCGCAAGCCTCGGCTTGGTCCCATGCTTTCCAGCTCTAGTGCATTCAAGAACCTGATGTAGAAGGGTGCTTGCCCTTATATATACCTGCAGTAATATAATATGTTTGGGCCCAAAATCATATCCCAAAAAGGGTGTGAGACAAAGTCCCAGTAGGTAACCACCCAAAGATCTGTGCCTAATAGTCATTGAATATACGGCAGGTAAAAATGCAGTAAACAGTAATAGTAACGTGAAATACTCAGTAGCAAACAATCCACAGTTCTAGCAAATAATTTACAAACAAGAAAGCAGCCACTCAAGCAAGTAGAACAAATAGGTAACCTCTAGGTAGTTCTCACAACCTAACCCCTATGGTTCAACCTACAAGTACTAGCAACCCTCTAGGAGGCACATACAGTGTCACCCCTCTGGTTCAACTAAATAAGAATAGACTCTCCAGGGAACAACTCACCATCAATTCCCCCCTATAGTCTCGTATCGTACTAAAGCCTCTCCGGGGAAGAACTCAATGTCTCATTCCCCCATGTGGCCCGCGTAGAGGAACTACAGACACTCTGAGGAAGCACTCAACGTCAATTCCCACTGTGGTCTCGCATCGTAAATTAAAGACACTCTAGAGAAGCCCTTACGTCCATTCTCCCTATGGTCTCCTAAAATAAGTTCTCACAGCCCCGTGTAAAGTCATAAATTATTGCATCGTGTAACAACAAAAATATACTCAAGCACTACTTGTCTAGCATTATATAGCATCTCATCATAGAAGAAAAATCACACCATCCTACAAACTAGGCATGGAACTGGCAAAAACATAACAGCCAAAACTAGACCAAAAGGTCATAACATGAAAAATGCATGGGAAAACTTCCAAAGCATAGTAAAATTACCCTATTCACAAGAAAAGTCCCCCACATAGGAATATAATCAAATAAATCCAACAAAAAGGGTTAAATAGGAAACACACAATACCCCGTTCAAGGGTATTGGTGGAATTTGCACAAAACTCAAATAATTTCTACAGAAAGGCACAAACCACCTACCTTGATGTTAAGAGATCGATATAATCGAACATCGACGCTTGAATCTCCTTGAAATGTCATAGATCTAAGAAAACGTCCACAACCCTCAACCCACGATAACATGATAAAGATAATGAATTGGAAAACGAAACTCTAGGAGAAGGAGGAGATTTCCGCTAAGGTTCCAATGCAATCGACGACGGTCGATTCAAAGAACAGACGGAGGCACAGGGGCTCAGAGAAGATCTGCAGCCATACAGAATGCTCTCGGTCGATGAAGCAGGAGAAGAAGACAATTCTAGGGTTAAGACGCAACCCCAGTCCGTTTAATGAAAAAACAAAGTACACAGTGTGTACTTTTGAAGTACAAAACATGTTCTCGCCTTTCCATACTCCACTTCAGGTGGCCTCCACATCACCCCTACATGCCGTGTGCATGGTCATGACACGGCTAGAACATGGCCTCGAGCGACATCAAAGTACACGGCTTGTACTCATAAAGTACATGACATGTACTTCAAAAATTTCAAGAAACTCCGCTTTTCTCAAAAACTCCAAGAAAAGGAAAAAAATACCTGAAAAGAAGGTATGGGTTCTTACAGTGTGTGTATTAAATAAGAATGGAATATCATATATTTATTTTAGTGAACTGCCTATAAAAAACTTCACTACTTCACAAATTGATGTCTACATTCAGATACATTGTCTCATACTATCTGCAATTAATTTTATTAATTTAAGAGAAACATCTCAACACTATGAGTGACAAAATAATTTTCTTATAAACTTAAATGCATTTATCTTTAGTGCCAATGCACACTTATCTGTGTTTCAAAAAAATATTTCACATTTCTGTACCAAACACTTCATCTGAGATTCAACCTGATATTTATATGAAAACAATCACATGTAATTTTTGAGAAATTATCGCATGATATTTCTGGACATGTGTATTGAAATTTAAAGAAGTTCACATCCTCATTTTTTCTTAGAAAAACCTAGTATGAAAAAAAATATACACATAAATATCTGTATGGTCACATACTGCTTAGTTTCACCTTATCTAGAATCCAAAACAAAATTTATATGAGAAAAAAGAAATTAAGAACTGAACCTATCTACAAACCATATTTCATTGTGAACCACTATCTGTAGTGGACTTTATCATGAACAGTATATAAACCCATGAAGAACTTAATCGCGAATCATTTTTTTTGAAGAACATTGTATATGCGAAGAATTTCATCCATGAAGAACTATCTAGGAAAAAATTAAACACAAACCACTATCTATTGGGCACCTTATCCACGTGGTTTTCTATTAAGGGAGTTATCATGAACCAAATTCTATAAGGGACCACCACCGAAAAGTACATCATTTCCATATGATCATGGGATTTTTATTTCACTGCAAAACATTGTTTGCATTTATCAACTCCACAAATACCCACTTCCATGAACTGTTTTAATAGCTCACATATTTATTCTTCATGAACAACTAATTTTGAAAAGAATCACCATCGAAAATAATTTTATGCTTTGATGAAATCATCCTTAGATGATATTAGGAACTCCCAAAGTGTTTTAAAACAACTCACAAGGTAGTCAAGTGTACTATGGATGTTTGGTCTACAAAGATTGATTTTGAGGAGATTTTCTGTGAAGGGATAATTATCCAGAGTAAGGAAATGTTATACCTTGATATCGAGAATCTCAAATTCAAATAGGGTGATTAGATCAGAGAGTGGAACTACCTCTACTCTCATGTGGACTATCTGGCCCTATCCATGCATGCATGGGAGCATGCTCCATGGGACCTATACATAGGCCTTCTCCCATAGGGCCTATACATGGCCCCAGCCACCTATGAGCTGGCTTGAGATGGACTCCCATGGTTGTGGTTCACCTTTGGGTCCCATAAATTCCTTGATTGAGGCTGAATTGGGTTGCTTATGGGTTGGCGTTTATTTTTTGTACGAGGCTTCTATAAAAATAGTAAATACTATGTATAATTTATATAATCTCTTCAATAAATTCCAAGATACCATCTCAACTCCTAAAATACATAATTCAACGTTCTTCACATCTTCTACACTTGTTAAAAACAATGTTTCCTTAGTTCCACATGTCATTAATATTAAAGATCATAACAAAAAATTTCATAATTAGAATATGAAGAATAATTATCTAGGCATTACATCTAATTCTATATAAAAAAAATTGCCTAATTGTGACATCCAATTATATTAGTTGAATCCATAACGATTCTCTAGGCATAACCACTATTGTATCCATAAAAATTCTTCAATTATCACAACTTCATACATACTTAGTAAACAAATATTGACACATTATGAAAAAAATGGAACACTAAGGTTTAAAAATATCCCCTTTTATATTTTGTTTTAAGTATCCATTCACACATATTTGTTTCATATAAAATTCAGTATGTGTGTATAATATTTACTCCCACTTAATGAAAATAAAATTCAATGTGAAGTGGTGTCTTTTATCACTTTGTCATTTTAGTATACTCTTATCTAAAAAAAAAATGACATCACATGATATTTGGAAAAGATACTTTGGTAAATAATCTATAAGTCTACAAGGGATAACCCATTGTAAAAAAACAATATAGATATAACCAAGGGTATCTATATTGTATCTGAAATAACTAGTCATGTGAAATCAATCCTAGAAAATTTTCAAAGAAAATACAAGATCTTTCACACACTTTATAAAATACATTAGAAAGTTCGTGTGAAGAAGAATGATTTCTCTTTTATTAGAATTTGCAATAATAAATCAATCCATTTAGATAAATACAATTTATAATGAGATAGGAGTGGGATTGGAATACTCAAAACTCATAAATTCTCCCCCTTAAGAGATGAATATACTTTCATCATCATGAAATTAAATGAAATCCCTAGTGAAAAAAACTTCTCCTTTAATTTTATGTCTTGTTATCACAAAAAACATAAATGGATAGGGAATAAGGAGGTACCTCTTGATAGTTATCAA
Source organism: Viscum album (assembly GCA_963277665.1). NCBI lineage: Eukaryota > Viridiplantae > Streptophyta > Magnoliopsida > Santalales > Viscaceae > Viscum > Viscum album. The sequence continues at coordinate 677,247,355 of OY728139.1, read as the reverse complement.
GTGTGAAGAGAAGGCTGGACATGAAGTTTCAACCTCAACTCAACAAACCAAACTTTTTGAATTACATTAGTGAAAATATATGAAACTTATTCTTTATTAGAAATGTATTCTAGATTGATATCTCATCCTATCACCTTTTATTTTATAAAATGATACCTAATTTCAATATTTTTGGATTTTAATGGTGTGCATGATTTTTAGATAATCCAATAGTAATTTGATTATCACATGAAATTTTTAATGGTCTTTAAATGTCAATTTTTAATTATTCTATCTACAATTTCATCCAGATCATTTATGTTCATGCATGTGTAGCTGCAATATATTCATAATTAGTCATCCTCAGTGTTATCAAATTATAATTTTTGTTCTACCAAAAAGCATACCCTTCTTCCAGAAAGAAGGTTCCACCTAAGGATGGTATCCTATCAGTACAATCACCTTCCTGATCATCACATGTAAACCCCAATAGTTTCAAATATTCATTGTGTTTGTATAACAACCCATAGTTCAATGTTCTTTTAAAATATATCATTATTATTTTAGTATAAAAAAAGTGATATTATATTGGATCACTTTGAAATATAGAACATAGAGTCACTTCATAAGTTATATTAATCCATCATGATGTGATATAAAGAAGACTACCAATGAATCTTTGAAATTATTTCAGATTCACATGGTTTTTGGCTTTATTCTCTCATAATTTAGTTCCAACTAAAATGGGTATTGAAACTTATTTTTCATTTTCCATTCCAAACATTTCCATAAATTCCTTGGAATACTTTTCCGATGAAATAAATATGGAATTTGGCTTCTTCTCAACTTGAAATCCTAGAAAATAAGTCATCTTACCCAACATGGACATCTCAAAATTTCTTTCCATTTTCAAGGAAAAATCATCACATATAACATTCTTTTAACTAGTAAATATGATTTCATCCACACATATAATGACTATGAAAGTAATTTTGGACACATATCTCACATAAATTTTACTATCAACTTTACCAATTAAAATCATCATATTCCTTAGACAACCATCTAATTTGGAATACCAGGATCTATGGACATATTTCAAACCATACAAATCTGTTCTCAACCTAAATACCTTACTATCACCATTGTCTAAAAACCCCATCAACTCATTAAATATATAATTATTCATCAATATCACCATTTATAAGGAAGACTTCACAGCCATTTGATAAACTTTAAAATGTTTGTGTGCTACTAATATCAATAATATTCTAATGGTTTCCAATCTTTCAACTAGTGAAAAAATTTCTTCAAATTCAATTCCTTCTATTTGAGAATAACCTTTGCACACTATCCCAGATTTATTTTTTGAGACTTCACCTTTATCATTTAGCTTATTTATGAAAACCCTCTTGGTATGAATAACATTTTTATTTTTTGGTATTTGTAACGCCCCGACCCTAGTTACCCAGAGTCGGTGAATTATTACATAACATTGGCATGATCACAAGAAAGCTCAAATCTCGAAAGACCTATTGGTTTAGTAGCTTTGGAAACACGAGATATATTCATAAGTTTTACATTACATCATAAATTGAAAAAATACTACAACAACATAATGTCTCCATAAACCACACTCATATCCCCACATAAAATCCCTGCAGGTCATTCATAATTTACTTCTTCACTTCCTGGGAAAAATAAAACATAGAAAAGGGGTGAGATCAAATGCCCAGTAAGGATAACAATATACCGGAAACTTTCATAAATAAGAATAAACATTTAAGGCTATGTATAACTAAAACAAAAGCCTTTTAAACTTGAACTTCAACATAGTATGGCAAAAGTAAAATGAAATAATGCCATTCACTTGTTCACATGGATATTCTACTACTCTAATAATCACATGCAATATCAATAACCACTTTCATAATGTTGGAATGCATAATGCCAGACTATCATAACCACATAGCCAAGGCCTCGTGCCAAGACTACAAATAAGATTTTTCCAAGGCCTTGTGCCAAGACACTAGTTTGTCTCATGAGACCTACCGATGCATCGAGGAGCTATAGCGGGATCCACACGTCACATATTAAGTCCAATGCATTCCCATATGAAAAGGTTTAAACATAACATAAACATTCGTATTAAAACTAGCATACGAAATTTCAATACATTCATCATAAACCATGAATGGTATAAAAACAGAACATCCACAGTCAAACAAATCACAAAACCTTCAATATAATATAGAAGTTTTGTATAATAACAAATCAACTTTAAATAAGCGTAAAATCCATCAAAGGACGTTGACATAGATGAAATAAAAATTCTTTTTAAAGAAATATCTCCTTTTATTTTGAAATCATTTAAGATACATATAAAATAAAACATTTTCTTTGAAAATATTCTTATAAGCTTGTAAGGGAAGCTTTGAAGATTTTATAATGGCAGAAAATAGCCGCACCCGCCGTATATGTAAAAAAAACATTCTTACCTTAATTCTGTCGAAAAGGTTAAAAAGGACCTTGTTATGAAAACGACGGAAAGATTCCTTTATAAACCTCTTATAAAAAGTCAAACAAGGGTATAAATGACTTTAACCCATATTCTTGTAAATAATAAAAATGTTTTGAAATACATTTCGAAGAAACATGGATGTGGATGATAAAGAAATCCCAGTAGATTATTACATATAAACAACCTCGGATAATGAAGAGATTGTGAAATAAACCCTTACATTGTACTTTTACTTGGTTGGGGTAGGTTAACCTCCATTATAATGGTGAAATAATTGTTATTAAATTATACAAGAATCATATATATTAATATGATATCATATATGATCTTTTAACATTGTTTTGTTAATAATATCTTAGAATTATCGTCGTTTCGGGTGTTAACTTACTCATTTTCTTTTATATGTTTTGTTACATAAGCCATGGTTGTTGTATCTTATTCATATCCAGAATGATATCAAGTCCTTAAACATCATTTTTTGAATCATTAAATGATAATTATACCTGAATGGATACGATGGAGAATGAATCTCATCACGTTCGTGGAGATGGTAGTCCGTACGTACGCACGAGCGACAATATCATTCTTTTGATATTAAAATAATATATAAATGGATGGTATATCATATATACAGAATCATGAAAATATTATATTTATTATTTTCATGAGTTACATATCATTATTATACCCATCCAAATAATAATATATTGAATAACAATTACACCACGACGTGGAGACGGTAAGCCGTACGTACGCACGTATGGTGACATGTTATTCAAAGGGTGGATAGAATACTGAATATGGTTGTACCATATTTATAATAACATAAAATTATATATATGATACTAGAGTTATTATTTTATAATGGTAACAACAAAGGAAGAATAAGTGGAAGAAGAAATGAACTTGGAAAAGGGTGGTGAAATCATTACCTCTTCTTCGGGTTCTTCCTTTTGATTTGATCAAAAGGGATCCTTATGTTGGATTTCTGATCAAACTAAGGCCTCTAGGTTGTAGTGAGGGATGTTGGGAGAGTATTTTGGCAGAGTTTGGCCGAACCAAAAGGTTTTGAAGGTGCGAAGAAATGAGAAGGAGGAGTGCCCTTTTATAAGAGGGGTGAGGGGCACCTTTGGAAAAGCTAGAGATATTAGTTTATAATAAATTCATAATCGGTTTACAATGGCTCCAAAGTTGACTATTAAAATGTTAAGGTGGGGATGGGTCGAAAAAAACTCAACCAATATAATTTAGACAGGTTTGGGTACTTATATTAACCTTATATTTAAGTATTAACTCTAAGTTAATTAGTTTCACTTTTACAATGTCTCTTTGTATTTTTATATAATATGGTTAATAAACTTACTATATACATCCAAGATACCCCCAAGTGGTCCATTAATTATGAAACTATCATGATATAAGTCTCTTGGCCGAACCTTAGATTTTTAGGAATTTAATATCAATTAATAATATAATATTTGTTTTAAGAACTCTTTTATGTCAATTTTGACACTATTCAATAGTTGATTTTTTTGAAACTCATAACAGATTGATTACTTCTAAAAAAGTAAATTAAATAAATCCTAATATATAATATTATCCTATAAAATTAGTTTAATTCATTAAAATTTCATATTATATTTATTTGGGTATTTATAATATCAATTATTTTAATTTTTCACTATTATAGTAATTACTGCATCATCATTGTGTCATAAATAAAATAAATTATTTAATGTCTAAAAATTATAAATAAAATATCATTATGTAGGAAATATTTTTATCATTCTAATGAATATTTATAATCTAAAATACAACATATATAACCCTATGTAACAATTGTTTTTCTAAAAGATATATGCTTGTGTCATTTTTGTATTCATTTTAACTTAATTAAAATAAAGTGTCATTATCACTTACAAGTGGATCCATTGGGTCCCTAAATCGACCCAAAGATGCCCATGGTCGACCATGTATCAACCAATAGGGTTAAGACACGTTTTAGGGTAATTTATTATTATTATAATATTATTTTTTAACCCTTATTTACCAGATTTACCCTTAACCATGGTAAATAAAATATTTACCACAGTAATTATTCAAAATGTCTAAAAATAAAAGTTACCTATTTAAATAATTTGAACATCCTGATTCCAAATATGGAATCCATTTTCCTAAATTCAAAACACAGAAGTGGAAGAAATTAATTTAAAATTAATTCCCGCTGTCAAAACAAAAAGCGTGTTTTTAAGAGATAATAACTATCAAAAGATTGACACTTGTTTATGTTCGGTTTAATTGTAAAATTATGTCCAATTACCAATATTATATTAAATGGTAAAAATATATTCTAAATATACTTTAAAACCACTCAAATTCATAATTTATTACTATTAATTATTTTGATTAAAAAAGTTGTTTTTAATTAAAATTTAGTAATTTTCACTATTCATCAAAATATGAAAGTTATCCGAAAAGTACCAAAATTTCACCTTAGGCTAAATTCGATATTCCGAATCCAGAAATGAAGTCCATTTTAAAATATAAAATATATATAATTTCGAAAAGTAGGTATTACTATTCATAACGGCTAGTTTGATTGGTTATGGTGTGTGTTAAAACTCAAGGTTGCGTACAACACACGCTACTGTATTATTCAAAGAAAGCGTACCGTGGAAGCTTGGGATGTTTCATTTTAAATTTTTGATGTCCCCATTTAGTCAAAAAGTTTAAAATATTTTATTTAAAAAGGGTTCACTATTAAAAGTTGATAAAAGTGCAATACTGAAAATGAATTTGTTCTTGCATTATGTCTAAGATACTCATAATATGGAAAAATTATAAGGATTATATAAAGTTTAAAATTTATTTAATAATATTTATAACCTCTTTTGAATGGATTTTTGGTAATTCATGGTGCAATTGAACTCGGTGTTGCGTGTAGTGCAAGTTATTGAATTATTTTGAAGAAATAACACATTATGAATTCTTGGGGTGTTACATTCTGCCCTCCTTCAATAAATTGCGTCCTCTCAATTTGAAATTGTTCTTCGAAAATAAAAGGTTGAAAGTAGATAATATATTTGTGGGAAAACCCACATCGGAAATTGGGTTACTAAAATTTAGTCTTAATATGAGGAAAAGAGAAATCAAAGGGTCACCACCAAATTATGATCTCGATTAGGAGAACATTGGTGGCAATTAGAGACATATAATTGGAGGAAAAAAGTAAATATTTATAGGTAGTGATTGAGGTTATCAATCACAAACAAGTGTAAAATTGAGGTCCTTAAATTCATCAATCTATGATGATTTGAAATACCATCGGTTCAACAAAACATAGGGTATTAGGATAACACATTTTTGACGTTTCAAAATATCTTAGTTGAAATCCCACATCGAAAAATGAATTAATGAGGCCTCTATTTAAAATAAAGAGTCGAAAGTATGAAGATTACTGAAAATAACACATACTAGGGTTCCATGTAGGAAAATATGGATATGGAAGAAAAATCTAACCATCAATTATCTGATGGAGAGTGGTAGAGAACATGGCTATGAAAAGGCCAACAATCCCAAAGCCATAATTTAGTGATGATTTAAGGTATCATCTAGGAAAACATTTTTGTTCTAAGTTTCTTTTCTTAATGATGAGGAATTTATTTATGATATTGTCTAAGATCATAAGGAGATATACTTACTTTATAATTAGTGTTTTATCCATTAATAAATTTCTACCACAAACTCATCTTTCACTCTAAAAGATAATAGAATGTAAAAGAATTTTATTTACACTATTCATATAGGGTTCCAAAATAAACGAATTTATAATTCATCTACAAGATCTTTTAATAAAAACTACATTATTTAATCCAGGACATATCGTGGGCCAGTGGTAGGTGATACACCCTTGTCGCCCTTCGGTTGCATGTTCAAGTCTCGCATCCTTGCCGGATGCGACGGGTTTCCGCCCGACCTCCGGGTTGTCCTTTTATGACAATCCAAAATAATCCAAACTAGAACTATCCAAAATACTTCTGTCCAAACTCACAGTCCAACATTCATAAGGAAGGTAAACATAATATAGATCCTTTTTACCATGTAATAGCATATGAATACCTTCATCATGTATTACCATATTCCTTATTGATTACATTCATGCTCCCTTATTCCATATAGAATGCTGGATATACTTCATTAATCCAAAAATGTTTTAAACCCCAACAATGATGGAATATACAAATCATTAATCAGTTCCAAGGTAGTCAAGAATATCCAATATAATTTATCCAAAACAATCACATATTATTCCAAAATCACTAACTCAGTATCAGAACTATATTATGATTTATCATTCTCTCAACCATATATTTTCCAAAACTTTATCCTGCTATTGAGTCACTTTTCTTTGTTCCACACAATCTCAAGTCCTTAATGAAATAGTACTGTAGTACAATCCTTATATACTCCATAATTATTATAACAAGTACATTGTTGATACAACACTCAATTGACATAATCAACTTAAGAACTCTAATCATTCCTCTTCATCTATGGTAGTATCATAACTTGATTATTATCCAATAACATCATTTGCGGCATAGTCTGATGACTGGGACATAGGTTCGCGTAGTGTCCAAACTCCTTGCAAATGAAGCATTGTACATTTGAAACCATTTTCTTACCCTTACAGTCACGTACTTTGTGCCCTTTTCCTCCACACTTATAACAAACTCCCATTCCTTTCAGGCAAGTTCCAGGGTATTTTTTTCCACAGTTACCACATATGAGAAAATTCTTCTTTTCCCTCTTCCCTTTATCCATCTTTCTCTCTTCCATCCTTTTCTTCTCTTGCTTCCCTTCAAAGCCATAGGACTCAATAAACTCTTTACTTATCTTATCAACACATGATATTATTTCTTCATATGATGATAATACATGGGAGACTATTTCTCTTATAAATTCTAGCTTAAGACCATGAATGATATGATCCTTGTAACGACCCAAATTTTCATTAATGGAAAATCCCTCTTGATCCAGTTAAATGTTTCTTTATGTTTTTATAAGATGTCAACTTCTTTAAGTTTTACGTTAAGATTTGTGACCGTTACTTTTATAGTCGTTGAACAGTGATCATCTGGGTAGTTTAAATATAAGGCTTTAACGAACCAATTTTCTACTCAGACAAAGGAAGCGATGGCCTCATCCAGTAGAATTGCCCCTTACGAAGCCCATTTGTCGGAGCTCGGTAAAGAGGTGGTGTCTTTGGGCTTTTCCCTTGACCAAGCCCAAGCTGAGCTTCATCAAGTCAAGCTCGAACGTGATCGTCTACGGGAAAAATGGAAGTTGATAGAGATTACCACTCGAGCGATGTTATCCGAGCAGCCCCAAGAGTCTGTCACCATCGCGCACCTTACCCTTAGGTCTTATGCGGCTATTTTAAGGGGTTATGTAACAAATAAGTAGAACCATGTTCATGTACATTTTTTTTATATATAATAATGAATATAATTTCTAGTCATTTTTGATACATTGTAATTAGTTTTTAAAGTACAAATGGTGTTTTTAGTTATTATTTAATTAAGAATTATATTTTATTAAATTAAAGGATTTTTTAATTAAATAATATTTTAATAAAATATTATTATTAATATTAAATTAATTGTCATTAATTATAAATGATCTTATAATTTTATGAATGCAATTAAAATGTTTATTAAGGTTTGAAAGTCATTTCTGTCAAAACCCGTGAATTTTTTTATAAATGTCGGTTTTTATTTTAAAAGTGAAAATTCACATATTTATAAAATTATTTAGATAAAATAAATATTATTTTTGGAATCAGGACGTCGAAATTATCCAACGGTGAATTTTTCATAATTTTCTGAGACAGTCCAATTTTTGGGTAAAAATTAAATACCATTTAAATATATACTGTGTTTTATGACATCATAATGACCCAATGGTGATGTAATAAAATACCATAATCCTTAGGTTCGGCCAATATATGTTTTATCATTAAAATAATGAGGTTTTGGGTTTGTTTGACTCACTTTTCAAAGCATTAATGGAGCCCTCAAGACTTATTCAACACTTTGCCTTTTTAAATTAATTTCCATTGGAGTGTGACTCACCTCCACATAAGCAACCCTAATTTTTTTAATAAGTTCGGACCTTGGACTTGAAAAATATTGTTTTCCTCTTTCCTTTTCCAGAAAACCATGGGCTAATACCATGGGATGGTTTGTGGTTTGGATTATTTTAATATAAGGGGTCCCAAACCTAAATAATAAAGAATTCTCTCACCTTTCCTATATAAACCCACCCAAGCTCCCACTTCCTCCTCACCCAAAGCCCTTGAAGTTCGTCCAACCTCTGCCCTACTCTCCCTAGAATCCTCTCAAGGTGCCCCAAGCTCCCAAGAAGCCTCTCACAAGCCTCTCTCTAGCCTTTGGAAGCACACTTCCAAGTAAGGGTATTTCTTCCTTTCTCATTTTTGTCAATTTTCTTTAAGTTGTATTGCCCTTTTAATTTCATTTATGAATGTTGGGGTATGGTTTAGCACCTCTCCCATACTTCCATATTATTGTTTGAATAATGGGAGACCCCTTTCTCTCTCATTAACTGCCTCCCATGTACACCCGTTACTATGCCGAAATTCCGAAAGGAACCTTTTTTTCCTCTTCTATATTCAAGCAATACTTTTGTATCATGAATCTAAATTCCTTTTCAATTGTTGGGACATGTATATATATGACCTTATTACTGTCCATTACATGTAAATATGATGAGGAACCACTTTCTCTCCCATCAGCCTTTTTTATGAATTCTTATGTCACGCCGTTACGCTGCCGAAATCACACCGATTTTCTAAGCCAATATCATTGTGTAGTGAATACCATGCCCATTTCTCCATCAAGGGTATTCACCTTTATGCACGTTTACTTATTGATTGTAAAGTTTCATGTATGAATTCCACATTCCTTTATCGTGGAATAAATGATTATGTTTTATGAATCCATGTTTTATGATCCATGTGGCACACTTATGCATGAAATGAAATGTTTAAGAAGGGTGCGCCCTGATAGCGCTCCAATGCATTGGGTAAAGTATAGTATCATGATACGTCATGTGCCATGAGTGTTTACTCATGCTAATTCAAGTGCAACGAGGGTTTACTCGTGCTTCAAGTGCAATGAGGGTTTACTCATGCTCCATGTGCAATGAGCCTTGGCTCATGCTAATTCAATGTTAAGTGTTGTTGCCACATTTCCATGTTATGATTACCATGCTTTATCATGACTTTATGTTCATGTCTCTCTTATTCTCTATTGATATGACTATTTCCTAACATGTATTGTACTCCTCATGTTATTCATTGTGCACTCCCTTACTGGGCTTTATAGCTCACCCTTTTCTTATGCATGTCCTCAGGTTATCCCATGCAATGCTAAGTACGAAGGAATGTAGTGGTCATGTAAAGGAAGTTTTCAATAATGATGTTGTATTTCAAGTTTAAAGTTTTTATGTAATGATCCTAATCCCCAAAGACACTAAACCTCTCGATCTCCTTTGTTGTATCAAGTGAAGTTTTATGTAATAAAGCATGTTTAAGTTGTGATAAAAAGCAGGGTTGTCATAGTTGGTATCAGAGGATAGGTTTAGTTATTTTTGGGATTAGGAAACCCTAGTAAAACCTTAGATACAAGAATAAGCATAATAAAAACTCCCCTAAGTTTTGGTAAATACTAAGTAAGTGGTTTATCAAACAAATACATCCCTGTCTGGATACGAGCAGGTAGAGGCGGCTCTGGCACAGATGTATCCTAGGGGTAAAACCCGAAAACACCGCTTTGAGCTAGACTCGAACGGGAACTTGTGCACGACAACGGGCCTTGCTGCACTCTTGGTTACGACACTCCCGGGGGATATGTTTTGATAAATTCACAATCTTAGTATGAACCCTTATTAAGGAAAAAATGCCCCTAAGAATATATGTTAGAAGGAAGATCATGAAAAGCCTGGATTGAATCCTATAGACTCATGAGTTAAAGAGATTAATGTTTATTTATAAGTCATCAACTTTTGTCTTTGGATTACCCTTTATGTGTTACCCCTAACTTTCCTTTTATTCCAGCCAATGGCCGGTAATAGGAGAACTCGGGCTAACAACCGTTGTGAAGATCAGTGTGATGATTGTACTAATGAGATTCCCAATCTGATGGGAGCGGGAATCGCGAACTTTGTCACGCTTCTCTCTCAGCTAACTCAAGTTTTGAATAGAAACACTGGTCAAGAGGAACGTTCAACCCCCCCTAAGAAAGAACAAGTCACTATTGAAAGCTTCATGAGACAAAGGCCTCCTACGTTTAGTGGATCATCTGATCCCACGATTGCTGAACAATGGATCAACTCCATTGAAAAGATATTCTCCATCCTCCAATGCTCTGAAAAAGAGAAAGTCCTCCTGGCGGCTTATCGTATGGAGGGTGAAGCTGATCAATGGTGGACATTGATCAAAAATACGAAGCCTGAGGAGGAGATCGAGGCTTTGGAATGGAAGGTATTCCGGAAGATGTTTTTCGATAAATATTTTCCACACACCCTCCATCTTAAGATGGAAAGGGACTTCCTTTCCCTCAAGCAGAAAGATGAGGAATCTGTGGGAGCGTACGAGGCAAACTTCACAAGGCTTGCACGATACGCTTCCGGCTTTGTCGTTACCCCCGAATGCAAGGTTGACCGCTTCTTTGGTGGGCTGAAGCCTAGCTTGCGGAAAGCTTTAGCGATCCGTGACTTCGACAGCTATGAGGAAATTGTCCGATGTTCCATCAAGGTTGAAATGGAGATCGGAGAATCACAGGGGTATCATGGGGACAAGAAGCGGAAGGTGGACTTCAATGCTGGTTGTCCGATGGATAAATCCAACGGCGCTAAGAAATTCCAGCACCCCACTTGCCAAAAGTGTGGAAAGAAGCACCCTGGAAATTGCCTTAGGGGGACAAGAAAATGCTTCAAATGTGGAAGAGAAGGGCACCTAGCTGTTAACTTTCAGCAATAAGGACCCGCGGCTGCGACGGAGGGGAGGAACGCTCCGTTCGAACCTCAACGCGTTGTTCAATGCTTCAAATTCAAAGAACTGGGTCATTTTGCGAATCAGTGCCCTAATCCAAGGGTTATCGGAGGCAATCAACAACCTCCAAGACAGCAAGGAAGAGCTTTTGCCATCACTTCTGCCGAAGTGAACCCCGACAACGAAGTGGTGACAGGTACGCTAGTTATTCATTCAAGAATAGAGAACGTACTTTTTGATTCAGGTTCTACGCATTCTTTTATATCTCAAAAGTTTAGTAGAATAATCCCTACACCACCACAAATCATGGAAGTAAAGATGTCGGTGAGTACGGAAAATGGGGCAATCATTGCATCCCATGAGTATAAGTCCTCCCCTGTTATAATCTGTGGATTGAATTTCCCGGCGAACCTCGTCATACTCCCTTTGGTGGAATTTGATGCAATTCTTGGCATGGATTGGCTTTCCTTATATAGAGCCAACATAAATTGTCGGGAGAGGAAAATCACACTCTATATGGAGAATCGACCCCCGATTCTTTACAAGTGTCAGGAGGAAGATGAATCTCCTTTAGCTCCATCATCTCAAGCATGGATATTACTGCCTTATGAGCACGCATATCTGGCTCAGATGATTGAGTCCAAGGAAGAAACGACCCTTGAAGAAATGCCTATTGTGAGGGAATTCGCTGAAGTATTTCCCGAGGAACTTCCTGGTCTTCCTCCAAGAAGAGATGTTGAGTTCTCAATTGAACTTATACCTGGGGCGCTACCAATATCCAAGACTCCATATAGAATGGCTGTGGTTGAGCTTGAAGAACTGAAGAAACAACTACAGGAGAATCTGGATAAAGGGTTTATACGCCCAAGTGCATCACCATGGGGTGCACCAGTCCTCTTCGTCAAGAAGAAGGATGGGTCAATGCGGCTTTGCATCGATTATCGTGAACTTAACAAAATCACGATAAAGAACAAGTATCCTCTCCCAAGAATCGATGACTTGTTTGATCAGCTGCGTGGAGCACAATACTTCTCCAAGGTCGATTTGCGGTCGGGATATTATCAAGTAAGGGTGAAGAAGGAAGATATCCCCAAGACTGCTTTTTGTACAAGGTACGGGCACTATGAATTCATAGTAATGCCTTTTGGACTCACTAATGCTCCAGAAATATTCATGGACTTGATGAATAGAGTCTTTAAAGATTACCTAGATAAATTTGTGGTAGTCTTTATAGATGATATTCTAATATACTCCAAAACCAAGGAGGACCATGAGGAGCATTTAAGAACTGTACTGGAGACTTTGCGCAAGGAGAAGCTCTATGCCAAGTACAGCAAGTGTGAGTTCTGGTTGAAGGAGGTCTCATTCTTGGGCCATATCATCACAAGCAATGGGATATCTGTGGACCCCTCCAAAACAGATGCAATTGAGGGATGGCCGAGGCCAACATCGGTAACTGATATCCGTAGCTTCTTGGGGTTAGCTGGATATTATCGACGATTTGTGAGAAACTTCTCACGATTGTCCAACCCTCTTACCAAGCTAACTCGAAAGGGAGTAAAGTTTGCTTGGAGTGATGAATGCGAAGAAAGCTTCAAGGATTTGAAAAGGAGGCTTATCTATGCACCTGTGCTCACATTACCCACAAGTGGGGAGCTTTTTGTGGTATTCAGTGATGCTTCGAAGAAGGGCTTAGGATGTGTGCTGATGCAGAATGATAAAGTGATATCCCATGCCTCAAGGCAGTTGAAAATCCATGAGCGAAACTATCCAACGCATGATCTGGAGTTGGCGACGGTGATCTTTGCCTTGAAAATCTGGCGGCATTATCTCTATGGGGAGAAATGTGAGATATATACTGACCACAAGAGTCTTAAATATATATTCACACAGAAAGAGCTTAATATGCGCCAAAGAAGATGGATAGAGCTCATCAAGGATTATGACTGTTCAATACATTACCACCCTGGGAAGGCGAACAAGGTGGCGGATTCCCTAAGTAGAAAGGATCCAGCAATTCTATCAATGATGAGAATTGAGAAGGATCCAATCTTCTAAGACTTGATGAAGATGGACGTGGGAATCATAAAGAAGGGAACATCATCAATCCTTTCACAAATGATTTCTCAACCATCTCTTTTGGAAAGGTTAAAGGATGCTCAAAAGGATGATGCGAGAATCCAAGAAAAAGTGGAAGCTATAAAAAAGGGAAAATCCTCAGAGTTTAATGTTAATGAAGAAGGAATTGTGCGGTTTGGGAAAAGACTATGTGTCCCATCAAGTTCGGAGCTGAAGAAGGAACTTTTGGATGATGCACATAGTTCAAATTTCTCTATTCACCCAGGGATCACAAAGATGTATCGAGATCTCCGAGAAAACTTTTGGTGGGATAATATGAAGAAAGAGATCGCCGAATATACATCAAAGTGCCTGGTGTGTCAGCAAGTGAAGGCAGAGAGGCAGAAGTCTAAGGGGATGATGCAACCATTGCCCATACCTGAATGGAAATGGGAGAACATCACCATGGACTTCGTCACTGGACTTCCAAGGACATCCAAAGGCAACAATGCAATCTGGATTGTTTTGGATCGTCTTACAAAGACTGCACACTTCATTGCTATTCGAGAGGATTTCTCTTTGGATCAACTGGCACGGATATACATCAGGGAAGTGGTACGGTTGCATGGAGTACCACTATCTATTGTGTCTGACCGAGATCCAAGATTTACCTCTAAGTTTTGGAAGAGTCTTCAACATGCTCTGAATACTGAACTGAACTTCAGTACGGCCTATCATCCTCAAACTGATGGCCAATCCGAGCGGACTATCCAAACACTTGAGGATATGTTGAGAGCATGCTCAATGGACTTTAAAGGAGGATGGGATCAACATCTTCCTCTAGTTGAGTTCTCTTATAATAATAGTTTCCACTCGAGCATCCAAATGGCACCATATGAAGCCCTGTATGGGAAAAGGTGTAGAACACCGGCATGTTGGGATGAGGTCGGTGAACGTAAGCTGCTTGGACCAGAAATGGTCGAAGAAATGGTGGAGAAGGTGAAAACCATTCAGCAGCATATCAAGGCAGCCCAAAGTCGACAGAAGAGTTATGCAGATAATCGTCGACGAGACCTCGAGTTTAAAGTCGGAGACATGGTGTTTTTACGCATATCTCCGTGGAAGAAGGTCATGAGGTTTGGAAAGAAAGGGAAGTTAAGTCCAAGGTACATCGGCCCCTTCGAGATTCTTGATCGTGTTGGGGCTGTGGCCTATCGACTAGCACTTCCACCTACTATGGCCAAGGTGCATGATGTCTTCCATGTATCCCTCTTAAGGAAGTACATACCAGACCCTTCACATGTACTCTCTTCTGAGGTGGTACAATTAGAAGACGATCTTTCTTATGAGGAGAAACCAGTGAAGATCCTGGATCGTAGAGAAAAAGTTCTACGAAATAAGACAATGCCCCTCGTCAAGGTGTTGTGGAGAAACCACAAGTTTGAAGAAGCAACTTGGGAGTCGGAGGATATGATGAAGCTAAGTTACCCAAATTTGTTTTAGTGTGGGAAAAGGAAAATTTCGAGGGCGAAATTTCTTAAGGGGGGAATGTTGTAACGACCCAAATTTTCATTAATGGAAAATCCCTCTTGATCCAGTTAAATGTTTCTTTATGTTTTTATAAGATGTCAACTTCTTTAAGTTTTACGTTAAGATTTGTGACCGTTACTTTTATAGCCGTTGAACAGTGATCATCTGGGAAGTTTAAATATAAGGATTTAACGAACCAATTTTCTACTCAGACAAAGGAAGCGATGGCCTCATCCAGTAGAATTGCCCCTTACGAAGCCCATTTGTCAGAGCTCGGTAAAGAGGTGGAGTCTTTGGGCTTTTCCCTTGACCAAGCCCAAGCTGAGCTTCATCAAGTCAAGCTCGAACGTGATCGTCTACGGGAAAATGGAAGTTGATAGAGATTACCACTCGAGCGATGTTATCCGAGCAGCCCCAAGAGTCTGTCACCATCGCGCACCTTACCCTTAGGTCTTATGCGGCTATTTTAAGGGGTTATGTAACAAATACGTAGAACCATGTTCATGTACATTTTTTTTATATATAATAATGAATATAATTTCTAGTCATTTTTGATACATTGTAATTAGTTTTTAAAGTACAAATGGTGTTTTTAGTTATTATTTAATTAAGAATTATATTTTATTAAATTAAAGGATTTTTGAATTAAATAATATTTTAATAAAATATTATTATTAATATTAAATTAATTGTCATTAATTATAAATGATCTTATAATTTTATGAATGCAATTAAAATGTTTATTAAGGTTTGAAAGTCATTTCTGTCAAAACCCGTGATATTTTTTTATAAATGTCGGTTTTTATTTTAAAAGTGAAAATTCACATATTTAGAAAATTATTTAGATAAAATAAATATTATTTTTGGAATCAGGACGTCGAAATTATCCAACGGTGAATTTTTCATAATTTTCTGAGACAGTCCAATTTTTGGGTAAAAATTAAATACCATTTAAATATATAATGTGTTTTATGACATCATAATGACCCAATGGTGATGTAATAAAATACCATAATCCTTAGGTTCGGCCAATATATGTTTTATCATTAAAATAATGAGGTTTTTGGTTTGTTTGACTCACTTTTCAAATCATTAATGGAGCCCTCAAGACTTATTCAACACTTTGCCTTTTTAAATTAATTTCCATGGGAGTGTGACTCACCTCCACATAAGCAACCCTAATTTTTTTAATAAGTTCGGACCTTGGACATGAAAAATATTGTCTTCCTCTTTCCTTTTCCAGAAAACCATGGGCTAATACCATGGGATGGTTTGTGGTTTGGATTATTTTAATATAAGGGGTCCCAAACCTAAATAATAAAGAATTCTCTCACCTTTCCTATATAAACCCACCCAAGCTCCCACTTCCTCCTCACCCAAAGCCCTTGAAGGTCGTCCAACCTCTGCCCTACTCTCCCTAGAATCCTCTCAAGGTGCCCCAAGCTCCCAATAAGCCTCTCACAAGCCTCTCTCTAGCCTTTGGAAGCACACTTCCAAGTAAGGGTTTTTCTTCCTTTCTCATTTTTGTCAATTTTCTTTAAGTTGTATTGCCCTTTTAATTTCATTTATGAATGTTGGGGTATGGTTTCGCACCTCTCCCATACTGCCATATTATTGTTTGAATGATGGTAGACCCCTTTCTCTCTCATTAACTGCCTCCCATGTACACCCGTTACTATGCCGAAATTCCGAAAGGAACCTTTTTTTCCTCTTCTATATTCAAGCAATACTTTTGTATCATTAATCTAAATTCCTTTTCAATTGTTGGGACATGTATATATATGACCTTATTACTGTCCATTATATGTAAATATGATGAGGAACCCCTTTCTCTCCAATCAGCCTTTTTTATGAATTCTTATGTCACGCCGTTACGCTGCCGAAATCACACCGATTTTCTAAGCCAATATCATTGTGTAGTGAATACCATGCCCATTTCTCCATCAAGGGTATTCACCTTTATGCACGTTTACTTATTGATTTTAAAGTTTCATGTATGAATTCCACATTCCTTTATCATGGAATAAATGATTATGTTTTATGAATCCATGTTTTAGGATCCATGTGGCCCACTTATGCATGAAATGAAATGTTTAAGAAGGGTGCGCCCTGATAGCGCTCCAATGCATTGGGTAAAGTATAGTATCATGATACGTCATGTGCAATGAGTGTTTACTCATGCTAATTCAAGTGCAACGAGGGTTTACTCGTGCTTCAAGTGCAATGAGGGTTTACTCATGCTCCATGTGCAATGAGCCTTGGCTCATGCTAATTCAATGTTAAGTGTTGTTGCCACATTTCCATGTTATGATTACCATGCTTTATCATGCCTTTATGTTCATGTCTCTCTTATGCTCTATTGATATGACTATTGCCTAACATGTATTGTACTCCTCATGTTATTCATTGTTCACTCCCTTACTGGGCTTTATAGCTCACCCTTTTCTTATGCATGTCCTCAGGTTATCCCATGCAATGCTAAGTACGAAGGAATGTAGTGGTCATGTAAAGGAAGTTTTCAATAATGATGTTGTATTTCAAGTTTAAAGTTTTTATGTAATGATCCTAAGCCCCAAAGACACTAAACCTCTCGATCTCCTTTGTTGTATCAAGTGAAGTTTTATGTAATAAAGCATGTTTAAGTTGTGATAAAAAGCAGGGTTGTCATAATCCTTCCTTCTCTTTGGATCATGTGCATTGCTGGAGTTCTCATTCCTTCTACTTGGCACCATTTATAAACAATGGCATACACTGGATTAGTTTATGAATCAAAATACATAATCCCATACTTATAAAACACTTAACATAAATTGAACTATTTATGGATATAATCCATAATCATAAAAAATATTTTCTTTGAGGAAGTATATACTCATAAACCCTTCATAATGATTTGTAAAGAAAATGAGAGTTATCCTAAGCATATCCCCCGGGAGTGTCGTAACCAAGAGTGAAGCAATGCCCATTGTCGTGCACCAGTTCCCGTTCGAGTCTAGCTCAAAGCGGTGTTTTCGGGTTTTACCCCTAGGTACATCTGTGCCAGAGCCGCCTCTACCTTCTCGTATCCAGACAGGGATGTATTTCTCGGAAAACTCACAAAATCCCTACAATACCAAAATTCAAGGAAGTTCTTCTATACTAATCCTCAAAGTTCATCTTAGGTATACGTGCTCTAATCAGTGTTTATCTAAATCTAGTTTCCAAGGTTTGTACTAAACTTCCTCTGATACCAACTGTAATGCCCCGACCCTAGTTACCCAGAGTCGGTGCATTATTACATAACATTGGCATGATCACAAGAAAGATCAAATATCGAAAGACCAATTGGTTTAGTATCCTTAGAAACACTAGATATATTCATAAGTTTTACATTACATCATAAATTGAAAAACTACTACAACAACATAATGTCTCCATAAACCACACTCATATCCCCACATAAAATCCCTGCAGGTCATTCATAATTTATTTCTTCACTTCCTGGGAAAAATAAAACATAGAAAAGGGGTGAGCTAAAACGCCCAGTAAGGATAACAATATACCGGAAACTTTCATAAATAAGAATAAACATTTAAGGCTATGTATAACTAAAACAAAAGCCTTTTAAACTTGAACTTCAATATAGTATGGCAAAAGTAAAATTAAATAATGCCATTCACTTGTTCACATGGATATTCTACTAATCAAATAATCACATGCAATATCAATAACCACTTTCATAATGTTGGAATGCATAATTCCAGACTATCATAACCACATAGCCAAGGCCTCGTGCCAAGACTACAAATAAGATTTTTCCAAGGCCTTGTGCCAAGACACAAGTTTGTCTCATGAGACCTACCGATGCATCGAGGAGCTATAGCGGGCTCCACCCGTCACATATTAATTCCAATGCATTCCCATATGAAAAGGTTTAAACATAACATAAACATTCGTATTAAAACTAGCATACGAAATGTCAATACATTCACTATAAACCATGAATGGTATAAAAACAGAACATCCACAGTCAAACAAATCACAAAACCTTCAATATAATATATAAGTTTTGTATCATAACAAATCAACTTTAAATAAGCGTAAAATCCATCAAAGGATGTTGACATAGATGAAATAAAAATTCTTTTTAAAGAAATATCTCCTTTTATTTTTAAATCATTTAAGATCCATATAAAATAAAACATTTTCTTTGAAAATATTCTTATAAGCTTGTAAGGGAAGCTTGGAAGATTTTATAACGGCGGAAAATAGCCGCACCCACCGTATAAGTAAAAAAACATTCTTACCTTAATTCTGTCGAAAAGGTTAAAAAGGACCTTGTTTTGAAAACGACGGAAAGATTCCTTTATAAACCTCTTATAAAAAGTCAAAAAAGGGTATAAATGACTTTAACCCATATTCATGTAAATAATAAAAATGTTTTGAAATACATTTCGAAGAAACATGGATGTGGATGATAAATAAATCCCAGTAGATTATTACATATAAACAACCTCGGATAATGAAGAGATTGTGAAATAAACCCTTACCTTGTACTTTTCCTTGGTTGGGGTAGGTTAACCTCCTGTATAATGGTGAAATAATTGTTATTAAATTATACAAGAATCATATATATTAATATGATATCATATATGATCTTTTAATATTGATTTGATAATAATATCTTAGAATTATCGTCGTTTCGGGTGTTAACTTACTCATTTTCTTTTATATGTTTTGTTACATAAGCCATGGTTGTTGTATCTTATTCATATCCAGAATGATATAAAGTCCTTAAACATCATTTTTTAAATCATCAAATGATAATTATACTTGAATGGATACGATGGAGAATGAATCTCATCGCGTTCGTGGAGACGGTAGTCCGTACGTACGCACGAGCGACAATATCATTCTTTTGATATTAAAATAATATATAAATGGATGGTATATCATATATACAGAATAATTAAAATATTATATTTATTATTTTTATGAGTTACATATCATTATTATACCCATCCAAATAATAATATATTGAATAACAATTACACCACGACGTGGAGACGGTAAGCCGTACGTACGCACGTATGGTGACATGTTATTCAAAGGGTGGATAGAATACTGAATATGGTTGTACCATATTTATAATAACATCATAGTATATATATGATACTATAGTAATTATTTTATAATGGTAACAACAAAGGAAGAATAAGTGGAAGAAGAAATGAACTTGGAAAAGGGTGGTGAAATCATTACCCCTTCTTCGGGTTCTTCCTTTTGATTTGATCAAAAGGGCTCCTTATGTTGGATTTATGATCAAACTATGGCCTCTAGGTTGTAGTGAGGGATGTTGGGAGAGTATTTGGGCAGAGTTTGGCCGAACCAAAAGGCTTTTAAGGTGTGAAGAAATGAGAAGGAGGATTTCCCTTTTATAAGAGGGGTGAGGGGCACCTTTGGAAAAGCTAGAGATATTAGTTTATAATAAATTCATAATCGGTTTCCAATGGCTCCAAAGTTAAATATACAAAGTTTAAGGTGGGTATGGGTCGAAAAAAACTCATCCAATATAATTTATACAGGTATTTGTACTTATATTAACCTTATCTTTAAGTATTAACTCTAAGTTAATTAGTTTCACTTTTACAATGTCTCTTTGTATTTTTATATAATATGGTTAATAAACTTACTATATACATTCAAGCGACCCCCAAGTGGTCCATTAATGATGAACCTATCATGATATAAGTCTCTTGGCCGAACCTTAGATTTTTAGGAATTTAATATCAATTAATAATATAATATTTGTTTTAAGACCTCTTTTATGTCAATTTTGACACTATTCAATAGTTGATTTTTTTTGAAACTCATAAAAGATTGATTACTTAGAAAAAAGTACGTTAAATAAATCCTAATATATCATATTATCCTAGAAAATTAGTTTAATTCAGTAAAAGTTTCATATTATATTTATTTGGGTATTTATAATATCAATTATTTTAATGTTTCACTATTATAGCAATTACTGCATCATCATTGTGTCATAAATAAAATAAATTATTTAATGTCTAAAAATTATAAATAAAATATAATTATGTATGAAATCTTTTTATCATTCTAATGAATATTTATAATCTAACATCCAACATATATAACCCTATGTAACAATTGTTTTGCTAAAAGATATATGCTTGTGTCATTTTTGTATTCATTTTAACTTAATTAAAATAAAGTGTCATTATCACTTACAAGTGGATCCATGGGGTCCCAAAATCGACCCAAAGATGCCCATTGTCGACCATGTATCAACCAATAGGGTTAAGACACGTTTTAGGGTAATTTAGTATTATTATAATATTATTTTTTAACCCTTATTTACCAGATTTACCCTTAACCATGGTAAATAAAATATTTACCGCAGTAATTATTCAAAATGTCTAAAAATAAAAGTTACCTATTTACACAATTTGAACATCCTGATTCCAAATATGGAATCCATTTTACTAAATTCAAAACACATAAGTGGCAGAAATTAATTTAAAATTAATTCCCACTATCAAAACAAAAAGCGTTTTTTAAGAGAAAATAACTATCAAAAGATTGACACTTGTTTATGTTCGGTTTAATTGTAAAATTATGTCCAATGACCAAAATTATATTAAATGGTAAAAATCTATTATAAATATACTTTAAAACCACTAAAATTCATAATTTATCACTATTAATTATTTTGATTAAAAAAGTTGTTTTTAATTAAAATTTAGTAATTTTCACTATTCATCAAAATATGAAAGTTATCCGAAAAGTACCAAAATTTCACCTTAGGCTAAATTCGATATTCCGAATCCAGAAATGAAGTCCATTTTAAAATATAAAATATATATAATTTCGAAAAGTAGGTATTACTATTCATAACGGCTAGTTTGATTGGTTATGGTGTGTGTTAAAACTCAAGGTTTCGTACAACACACGCTACTGTATTATTCAAAGAAAGCGTACCGTGGAAGCTTGGGATGTTTCATTTTAAGTTTTTGATGTCCCCATTTAGTCAAAAAGTTTAAAATATTGTATTTAAAAAGGGTTCACTATTAAAAGTTGATAAAAGTGCAATACTGAAAATGAATTTGTTCTTGCATTATGTCTAAGATACTCATAATATGGAAAAATTATAAGGATTATATAAAGTTTAAAATTTAGTTAATACTATTCATAACCTCTTTTGAATGGCTTTTTGGTAAGTCATGGTGCAATTGAACTCGGTATTGCGTGTAGTGCAAGTTATTGAATTATTTTGAAGAAATAACACATTATGAATTCTTGGGGTGTTACAGTATTGATACAAGATCCCAAGTGTAGTTATTCTATATTTGATCAAGATTCTCATTCATAGTTGAATCCATTATTTATGCTCATCTAATTCTAAAACTGTATCAGGTTAAACTTGAGAAATAATTGCATTTTGATTTTCAATTCTCAATCTTTCTCATGTTTTAAATGGATCCTCTTTATTTCCAATTATATTTTCATTCTCAACATGTTTCTTCAGTTTGTTTAATGGATTTCTACTATTTTCATTAGTTTAATCTTCATCGTTGATATGTTAAAAATCAATATCATATATTTTTATCTCTTTCTAAGTAACTTCATCATTATGATACTTCATTTTCATATCATTTTATATTTAATATTCTGAATCTTCATCAACTATGATATCTAATTTGATCTAATTTTCATCAATTTTAACACCACTGCAATCTACCATATTATCCATATGTTTGTTCTAACATCTGTTTACTCTACTATAAGATATGTAGCCCATTAAAATTCATTAATTTAACTATTCATAAAGGTTTCCAAGATTGATGTTCTTGATTTTTGTAATGTGAGGGCTTCCAAAACTCTAAAGTATTTACCATTTATCTTTTTATTGTACCATGATTCATATGTTATTTTTGTTTGTTTCTAGTCTTAAGAGGCATTTATTATGTGTATGTATGGTAGTAAATATTGATTCTCTCTAGAAATACATTGAGATATTATATTAATCTAATATAGTCCTCCCATCTCAACTAAGCTTCTATTATTTCTTCCAGCTACCCCATTGTTCTATAGATGATATGATGTGTTTTTAATGATGCATGATTATATGTTTGGAAAGATAACATTCAAAATAATCACAAGTAAAATCCTTTCCATTATTTGATCTCATATTCTTGGTATCAATATTCATCTATTTATCATATTTCCGTCTAAAATTTTTGAAATTTTTATTTTCCTCTAACTTGTGCTTGATATACATTACAGTTTTTATCTGAGTATAATAATAAATAAATGTAATAAAATACAGATCCCCTCTATTATAATTTTTCATCATTTGGACATATAAGTCAGTGTAAATATGATAAGGAGGTCTAGATGATTCGATATCAACCCCTTTTTGTGAAATTTGGGTTAATTTACATTTTTGAATAGTTTCATGGATTTAATCTCTTTCTCTTATTATCTTAGGAAAGTCTCTAAAAATATCATGCTTTATGGTTTTAATAATACTTCTTGTACCAATATGGGCAAGACTTTTATCTAATAGTTGTTTTCAATTTTGGAACTCAAGTAACATGAATTGATAGAATCACTAATTTGAAAAAAAATTATAATTCATTCTTTTTCCTTGAGTGATTATTCTTCTATCCTTTGTGATTTTGGTGATAAATGAATCCTTTTTGAATATAACATAATGTCAATAATCGCATAGTTAGTTGAAATTAAGAAAATTGTGCTTCATTTTTTCTACATATAACACATTATTTGAGTTCATATTTTGGCCTTTAATATTTTCCTTACCAACCCCTTTAATTTTTAGTGAACAATCATTTCTAAAGGTCACTGATCCTCCTTCATGATTATCAATATTTCTTAGGATTTTTTTACGAGTCATATGTTGTGAACATCCACTATCAAGAGTCTAAAACTTTGTTTTTTTACTCCTTTCAAATAAACTTCAATGAAACATGATTTTTCTTCATTCATTTTTTGATCTACCTTTACTTTAAATTTTTTTAATGTTTGTTCGAGTAGAATACTCATGCATTTTTCATAAATATGTTCTTTTTGATAACATCTATCAAAGGATTCTTCTAAATAGACACATTTCTTTATGTTAGAAGATTGGATGGATTATTTATATCTATTTTCTTACTTTAAAAATTTACACTATTATACTCAAAATAAATCCCCCTTGATTCATGTCTCATCTCAGGTAGGGAAATCTTATACCAATATAAATAATATATATGCCCAGACAGTCTATAACATCATCAGTGTCCTTTGAATCTTGATCTTGTCAACTGATAATAGCCTTTTCTTGAAAACTATTGATGTTTTATTTCCATATATTGATATTGTCTCTGCTCTTGATGAAAAAACATTATTGGGGAATTAGATGATAATTTATCACTTGTTTTTTGTTCCATACTTGTCCAGAATTTATTTTTCTCCGGCATTGTTAGAGATAAAAGACTCATTTTGAGATTCATTGAGTGTTGAATAAACCTACTACTTTGTACTAGTTTGTGATGATTCTGCCTTGACCTCAACAACCTTGCTGAAATATTATATGATCTTTTAAATCTTTTATATTCTTCAAGAAATTTAAATTGATTCTTCATATGTTCTTATTCTTGGAGAGAATGTTTTTCTTCAAGGTATTTTACTATATTTTCCATTTCAGCCACTTGTAGTTTGTTTCTTTTGATCTCTTAAATGTAGAGAGTATCTTTCTTTTAACATTATTCATTTTCATCTGTTATCTTTTATTTTTCATTAAATAATATTCTCTTCCCATTCTTAATCTTTTTTCTAAAGAAAAGATCTAATTAATTTTTCAACAAGTTCTCTACATCTGTTCGTTCACTTTCACCATCTTCACTTCCTAAAGTGTCAACCCCCTTTTTAACCTAATCCATAAAGGTAGATTCATCTTTTGGTTAGATTCTTGTAGTGTAGTCAACATAATCATCCATTCATACTAAACTTCTTCTTTTACTTTTAAATAATTTCTTCTTATTTACAAAAAACTTGCTTGTGACTTTTGATCTCTTCCCCATTCCTTTTTCTGTATTTTTCATCATCTATCTCTAGTTCCACAGACTTATTTTTAGGAAAATTTATGGAAAATTTTGAAATTTAATTATAGTTATAGCACCATGCAGGAAATTTATTTCTACCCCTAAATTTTCAATTCTTGAATCTTTTTGATACAAGATAAATGGTTCTATAGAAATCTTCATCTTAATTTTCATTATTAGATTCACTTGATTCTGATATTTCATCATCTCTGATTTAGATCTTTTTAATGGACTAAAATTCCATCTCATCTTTGATATTTTTCCTCAAGACTAGAATATTTCAGATTCCACATGAAATGAGTATGTTATGAAATTCATCAAGAGTAAGATCATCTAAATCTTCCAAATATGATACTTTTGGTTTAGACATGTTATGAAAATTTCTCATTAATTATTTGATAATGGTTTAGTCATCCAACATTTCACCAAAACCTAGAATATTATAGAAAACCTAATTCACTCTTGTGAATTAGTCATAAATATTTTTTTATTCACACATATTGATATCTTTAAATATTCCACTCTAAATTTTCAATTTTCTCCCCTTGACTTTTGTTTTTTCCTTCATCACTAATTTCTAATTTATCCTAAATTTATTTGTAATTTTTGAGTCCCAAAACATTTTCGTAAACTTTTTATAAAAGATACATCAAAATGGAATTTTTAGCTTTTCCATAAACCTTCATTTTTATCTTCTCAATAAAATTCATAATAGCTTCATCAATAATGGGCTAGAATCTAACAGTAATTGTATCTTTAACTTCACGGTCATGAGATATAAGACAGGGCAACATCTTATTCTTAAAATTGTGATATTTTTTTGCCGTAAAAAGTAGGAAAACCCTTACTATTAGAAGAATTTAGATTATATATCTCTAATACATAGTGTATAGTGACAAAGGTAACCTTGTGCTCTGATACCAAATGATTTTCCAGAAAACATTTCCCCACTCTGAAGGGGTGGTTGAATCAGTGGTGATTTTAAAACATATCAGTTTTCTTGAAGTTAACCTCAATTAATCTATTGGGATTTGATCCACTTTTATGATAACTCATCCTCTCCTATATGAAGTAAAAATAATTTTCATAGGAATATAAAATATTTATAATGTTCAACCTCAAAAATAGCCCACTCCTTACTATGGTTGGTTAGACTCCCCAGTCACAGATTCTACACTATAATCACAATTGGTTACAACATACATTTCTTCACTATCATAGAGTCCCACTATGATTTCCAGAGTCCCACTAAAACGATATCTTGATGCTTCCTTTTTACAAACAATTATTACCCAACAACACTAGAAAGACTACTTATGATGTGGACTAGCACCACCACAGAAATGGGTTTCTATAGTTCCACCTTTTAACAGCACTAAAAAAGAGCTGATAAAGGGGGGTCCTTTATCAGCGCTAAAAAAAGTGTTGTTAGATGGAACTTTTAACAGTGCTAAAAAAAGATCTATTAAAAGTGACCCTTTAAGAGCGCTTTTTTATTGCTGATAAAGCCCCCCATCAATGCTTTTTTAGCACTCTTAAAGGGGACCCCTTTATTAGCGCTTTTTTAGTAGCACTGATAAAAGTGGGATTTATCAGCACTTTTTCCTAGAGTTGATAAATTTAAATAAAAAATCATGAAAAATAATATATTTTTATATAAGTATATTTATATTGATATAAATATAATATAAATATTTTAAATTTGTTTTAGATTAGTATAAATAGACTATTACATTTAATATATAAGAAATTTAGTGAAAATGACTTTAAAATATTTTTAAAAATATTATTAATTAATAATTTTCTAATTATCATCGATTAATAATAATTTAATAACAATTTTAGGACACAAAAATAAAATAAAATAAAACATCTAAAATAAGTTGAAAATATAACTCAAACTTCAAACGACCATAACTTTTGATCCGGCTGTCCGTTTGAGCTCTACAACATATCAAATTGAATATCGGAATGAGATCTATATTCTAGTGACTGATGGGAACACTATGTCATATTTTTAGAGGCCCAAAAAGGACCATAATGCATCCAAACCTGAGTTTTTAGTCGGGATACCCCGATTTTTTAACATTCAAATAGGTATAAATTCTGATCCGGATGACTTCTAGGCTTATAAAACATATCATATCAAATATTGTTTCATTTTATTTGATTTTACAAGTTTTGGAGTTGAAACAGATTTCTGGATTAGAAGTTATGGTTTTTCTAACATTCTATGGCTTTTCAAATACACACATATATATGTATATATTCATAAATATATGAATGTGTATGTGTTTGTATCTGTATGTGTGTGTTGTATATATGTTTTTATTTATTTATAAACACACAAAAAAACATATTTTTTAAATGTATTTAAAACTAATCTTATAAACATATATTAATATATACAAATAAATATATGGATACAAAATTATAACTATATATATATATAAATAAATATAAATATAAATTAATATATGAATTAATATATATATATACTAATATATGAATAAATATATATTTCTTAATATAACTAAATATATTTATATTAAAATGAATCTATATTAATATACGAATAAATATAACTATATATATAAATAAATATAAATATATATAAATATATGAATAAATATATATCTATATATATATTAATATATGAATAATATATTTGTATTAATACAACTAAATATATTTATATTAATATGAATCTATATTAATATAAGAATAAATATAACTATATATATATAAATAAATATTAATATATATTATTATACAAATAAATATATGCATATTAATATACGAATAAATATATATGTATTAATATATCTAAATATATTTATATTAATATGAATATAAATTAATATGAAAATAAGTATAACTATATATACAAATAAATATATATATCATTAAATAGAGGAAAAAACTAAATAGCTTAGTGGTAAAGGTGCAGACGCGTAAGGCGGAGGTCTCGAGTTCGAGTTAGGGTGGAAGCAGGGAGGGGCGCGTGGGCATGTGTGGGATGTGTGGGCAAGGGAAGCGTGTGGGAGAGTGGTAAGGGGTCCGCCTATCACCAATAAGGGGGGGTCAAGTGCTATTAAATTCTCCCCCAGCATTATATACTATCTTTAATTATTTTTCATTTTTTTTACTATTATCAGTTCATAAAAAAAAGTGCTGATAAAAGGGATCCCCTATATTCGCCGCGATAAACAGTTCTTTTTTTTAGTGTTTTTAATTCACTTTTCTAGAGATGATAAAATCCATATTTGTAGTAGTGTAATTTTGAAAATATTTTATGAAAATATGTATTTCAAGCCTTCAAGATAAATAAAATATCATATACTCACAAAAATAAATAATTCCATTGAATATACTCTTTATCAAAATTCTAACTCCTGACTTCTCAATTATATGACTCTCAAATATAATTTTAAATAATCTTTACGTGCATTAGTAATTATGGTATAACATATATTTATTTTATCGAACCTCCTGAAAAAAAAAATCACTACTTGAAGATTTTATGTTTGCATTCAGATAATCTACCACATATTATTTGAAATTAATTTTATTACATCATGGTCAATATCTAAATAATGTGATTGATAAAATAATTTTCTTAGAAAATTACTTATGTTGAATTTCAGCACCACTGCAAACTACTCTTTGTTTCGAAAAAACATCGCATGCATGTACAACACACATCATCCAAGACTCAAGCTAATATTTATAAGAAAAAAACAACCTTTTATTTTTGAGCATTTACCACGTGATAATTCTTTGAATGTGAATAGAAGTTTAAAGAGGTTAATCTCAATGTTTTTTCTTGGAAACACCTCATCCAAAATCCACTATCCACATATATATCTACATGGTAACATACTTCTTGGTCGCACCCTATCTAAAAAAAACATAATTTATCCATAATAAAATATATCGTGAACTAAGCCTATCAGAAAACCATCTTTTATAGTGAACCACTATCCACAAAGGACTACATTGTGAACTTCATGACAACTAGTGAAGGACTTCATTGTGAATCATTTTCCATCAAGCACACAACATCTATAAATCATTTCATTATAGAATCACCATCCAAGAATAACTTCACTATAAACCACTTTCCACAGGGATCCTAAGTTGCATGGTTTTCTACAAAGGGATTCTTAGCAAACCATTGTCTATGAGGGACCACCACCATGAAGCACACTATTTATGGATGATTCGAGGATTTTTATTCCATCGTGAAATTATATATGCATGTCTCAACTCCATAAAAACCAACTTCCGTGAACTATTTTAATTGATTGATTATTTCTTCCTCATAAGAAACTCATCATACAATACCTCGCCATGAAAAATCATTTTATTCTTTCCATAAATCATCCTTATCCAATACCATAAACTCACAATGCATGTTAAAACATCTCACAAGGTAGTCAAATATATTATGGAAGTTCAGTCTACAACCCTTGATTGTGAGGGACTTATCTGTTAGGGGATAACAAAAAGGATAAAGGAGAATATATCATACGATATTGAACAACTCTCATTCAAATAGGGTGATTAGACCATACGATCACTGTTAATTCTTTTTTTCATCTAGTGGAATAGAACCCCACTCATCTTATTATATCACATCAAAATGGCCATGTTTTGGATAATGGTATATCATTCAAGCACTGAGGAAAGTGGCTCAGAAATCTCCTCCCCCCTCCTGGTACCACCCCATATCAGCTC
Organism: Viscum album; assembly: GCA_963277665.1. Taxonomy (NCBI): domain Eukaryota; kingdom Viridiplantae; phylum Streptophyta; class Magnoliopsida; order Santalales; family Viscaceae; genus Viscum; species Viscum album. Next base: position 677,217,348 of record OY728139.1, on the reverse strand, counting down.
ACCTATTGTTGTGATTCCCCACACAGTGGCACTGCCTCTACTATCCTATAGGATATCTAGCCTAGTCTATGCAGACCTATTCATGTGCTCTATGATCACTATAAAATTTCCTACTCCCATGGTGCCTATAAAAATTCCAAGCAGCCTGCAAACTAGCTCAAATTGGCCTCTCAGGGATGTGGTTGACCTTTGGGTACCACAAATGCCTTGATTGAGGGTGGCATGGGATACTCATAGGTTGGAACTTATTTTTTTAATGAGTCTTATAAAAAATTATTAAATACTAAGTACAAAGCCACATGTACTAATAAAAAAATTTCAAGATACCATCTGAACTCCTCAAATACATAATTCAATGTTCCTCACATCTTCTACACTTTTTGAAAATAATGTGTCATTAGTGATACATATCTTTAATATTAAAGATCAGAACAACAATAATCACAATTAGAATTACAAGAAGAACTATCCAAGTGTAACATCCAATTCCATATAAGGAATAATTTACAAGAGTTAAATCTAATTCTATTAGTTGATTCCATAACAATTCTATTGGAAATGTTACCACTGTATCCATTATAATTTTACAGGAATCTCCACTTCAAACATACTTACTAAACAAATATTGAAAAATTGTCACAACAAATGAGACACAAAGGTTAAACAGTTGTCTCTCTGTTTAATGATAAATATAAACCTCAATTAGAAATTATAACCATTATATGGTTCTTGATTATTATTAAAAAAGGGTGTTTATCTAAGATGGTTGTGAAGAAACTCAACATTAATGATATGCCTATATTACATGATTTTGTTGATGTTTTCCCTAAGAGTTTCCTATTATTCCTTAGAATCATGAATTTTATTTTCAATAGAACTTATACTTGATGATACACATATTTCAAAGACTCCATATAGAATGACCCCTTTTAACTTACTGTAATTCATTAAGTAACTATTGGTGAATCTTGATAATGGATTCATTTGGTCTACTACATCACCTTGGGGTGAACTTGTTTATTTTTAATAATACATTTATATCAATATGACTCTATATTTATTATCGATAACTAAATAAAATCATTATCATGAGCAAGTATCCTTAACCCTGTATTGATGATGTGTTTTATCAACTACATGAGGTTCGATACTTTTTTATGATTGAGCGTTATTCTGGATACCATTAATTGAGGATCATGAAGGTGGATATACCCAAGACAACATTTAATAAGAGGTATGAACATTATGAATTTATATTAATGTAATTTGAACTTACTAATTACCTAGATATCTTCATGGATTTAATGAATAGAGTTTTTAGATATTACCTTGATTAGTTTATGGTAGTATTTATAGATGATATTGTTATATATTCAAATAGTACGTAAGAGCATGATGATAATTTATGGATTGTACTAAATACCCTAAGGAAATAGGATCTATATGAAAAATTTACTGATTTTTCCTTTTTCCAATAAAATGTTTCATTTTTAGGTCATATAATCTTTAGTTAGGGTATATCTGTGGATCCGTAAAAGTTTTTGGTTATTGAATGTTGTCCCAGACTAACCATTGTGGTTAAGATCTATAGATTTTGTGGTTTATATGGATATTGTTGATGCTTTGTGAATAATTTCTCATGAATTTATAATCCAATCACCATGTTAACTTAGAAGGGAGCCATGTTCCTTTGTAATGATGAATATTTGGAAAATTTCAAGGAATACAAGAGAAGGTTTGTCAGAATACCTATTCTTACACTACCTTGAAGTGGATAAGGGTTTACGATCTATAATGATTCATCAAATAAGGGAGTAGGATTAATACCCATGTATAATTATATAGTGATAGCTTATGTTTCAAAATAATTGAAGGATCTTGTACAAAATTACCTAACTCATGATTTGGAGTTAGCTGTGGTAATTTTTTTCATTAATGATATAGAGACGTTATCTTTATAAATAAACTTGTGACATATATAATGTGAATAAACGATTAAATTATATATTCACTTAAAAAAAGTTGAATATGCACCAAAGAATATGGTAAGAGTTGATTAATTATTAGGAATGATCAATACATTTCAACCCTAGGAATGTGAAAATGGTGGAAGATGCTTTGAGACGAAAAGATCGGGAAAGAGTATCTATGTTTGGTAAAAATTATTACATTCTACTTTTCCTTCAATTATTTTTGGAAATAAAAAACACTTTATTTAAACAATGTTTACTAACTTTATATTTACAGTCTATTTTTTTATTGTTTTGTAGAAATCATTATTTTTTACTTAACATAGAAATAGTCATACTGTAAAATGAATATAAACATTAATTCATCAATATGATCTATTAGACTGAGTTTTTTCATGATAAATCAGACCAACATTTTTTATAACTATTAGTTAGAATAATTTCCTGTCTTTAATATTTACAAAATTCATGAACATCATAACGAAATTGGCACTGATACATCAGACTAACCCTTATTCAGTTTATTGGATTGATAACTTATCAAGAAGTCCATCAAAATAAAAAAAAATTATAATTGAATTACTAGAATTATATCTATTACATAGAATCCAAAATAGCATTGTAATGGTGCTAAACTAAATGAAACTGCAAAACAATAGTACAACTCATTCTTATCTTTCACGTTCAAGATCCAGATCATTATGAGATGTTAATGTGTAAACTTTCTGAGGCCATTGCAACAAACTATAAAATATGATCTTTGGATACTTTATTATAAATATGAGGCCATTTTGAGAGTTTGGATCTGATGCATTCCCACCTCAAATCGTCTATGTTTTTATCTGCATGATCATCTCATTATAATCACCTTTTAATTTCTTAGACACTTGAAGTTATAATAAATCTGAGTGAGGATTTTAAATTAATTTTAACACATTTTCTTTTCTATTTTTTGTCCGATAATGGTAATGATTGAGGCCTTTCAGGGATAGGAAGATGGTAAATCTTATCCATTGGATCAAGGGAATCCAAGGAAAGTAATAGAGACGCTAATTATCATACTGAGGGATTTTAGGGGATTGGAAGATGGAGTTGATTGAGATCATCATATTGAGGGATCCCAAGGGATTGGAAGACATAGTTGATTATGATCATCATATATAGGGATTTCGTAGTAAGAAAAGGCAACAATTTATAGTAGTTATAAAACTAAGGATATCTTATGTTAGGGTTTTTTAATTCCTTAACTCTAAAGGTTAAAGATTATTTTTTTTATTAAATCATGTAATTAATTATAAATATTATAAGATTTTTTATTTCTTGTTTCTATAAGTTATATTTTATACTATGCATGTATGTTAGAAATATAATTTTATACTTATCATTCTGACTAACTATTTTATCAGTGTATTTTGATAATGATAAAAAACTATGATGTAATCAGAGAGTTTATGGTTTTTATTCTAATACTCTGATAATAAGACAATGTATGAGTTTGATCATTTTTACATAATAAGTTTATTCTTTTGTTTTTAATTTAAAAATTTTAAACTAAAATTCACCCCCTCTTCTAGTCATAGAAACTATTTCGATCTAATAATTGGTATCAGAGAAGGTTCTACTTCTTTACATGCTGATGTTTTACTTTCATTATTAACTGAAAGTTTTTTAAGTTTTTTGTATAAAATTTTTGTTTATAAACAATTTTTCATTAATGTGTTATTATAGAAAAATTTTATATATTTTAAATGTGGTTGTTATTAATTTTGTTACTTTAGAAAATTTAAATCTCAGTTGACCACCTATCTTTCATGGTAATGACTATGAGTACTGGAGAGACCAAATGAATACATTTGTTATCGATAATAGAGTAAATAATTTTTTAATGACTATTTTTTATTATAATATATCAAATAAAGAAGTTACATATATTAAAAATCAATAAAATAAATAATTTAAATTTAATTGTAGAGTAAGGAACACTCTTTTGTATTCAATGGCACATAATATATATAGTCAAATTTCATCATGCGAAGGAGAAAATAGCAAATATAAAAAGTTAGAAGTCACTCAATTTGGAACTTATAAAGTTATTGAGACTAGAAATGCTATGATAATAGTAAACTATCAAGCATTTGATTTCATACCTCAAGAATCAGTTTCTAAAATGCCTCAAAGATTTATGAATATTATAAATAGATTACATTATCTTGGATATAATTATTTGATAGATTTAATCTTAGTGGAAAATATTATTGAGATCATTCCCAATGAATATAAATCTAAAAGGGTATCCTTGGATGACAAACTAAATATCAAAAATATTAATTTAGATGATCTTATTTGTACCCACATGAAATATAAGGGAATATTGAAAAGAGATGCTGCTAAAATGAAAAAGAAGAATGAAGGAGTTACTTTTTAAGCTACATCTAATGTTCCTACTAAAGTTAAATCATATAAGAAAGTTATGAAATCTTTGAATAAGAAGAAATTCATTTTTAATCCAATTCTAGTTACATAGAACTTAATTGTAAGGAATTGAAAAATCATTCTAGAAGAATGAATAAGATCACTGGAAATAAATATTTTCAATACACATATAAGAAAAGTCATAAGGATAAGAGTGACATGAAATACTCTACATAAGTTATTTTTTATGAATTAAAAAATATAGGACACATTCAATCAAAATTTCCTAATATCAAAATGAAGGATAAGAAGAAAATAAATTTATACAAGAATACTAAGACATATTAAAATTATAAAGGCAATAAGAGTATAAAAGCTTCTAAAACTTGGAGTGCAAGTAGAAGATATAGATTATTATATAATTATTTGGTCAAAGAAAGTTCTTGAAAAGGGAAAATTAGTTTATTTTCATAAATTAAATACATGATTAAATGTTTCATTGAACAGGTACAAACTCTTGAATCCCATATCAACTTTAGTTTTAGTGAAAACTACCCTAATAGTAATGAGAAAAATTAAACATACTCAAAAGAATAATCGTACTCAGTTGAAGAGGATAATAACATAACTAGTTTTGAAGAGGTATCCATATTTGCAAAACATATTGAAAAAAATTGTAAAATTTGTAAATACACTAATAATGGCTAAGAAAAACATATCAAGGAAAATTCAAAAATTACAACCCTTACTATTGAGATATAAAATATTTCTAAATATATTGACAAAAATAAGTTTGAAAAATATATACTTTCAAAAGGCCTTGAAAAATCTATTTCAATGAAAAATATTTTACCAAATTATTTTGTAAAAATTAATTTAAAAATTTATACTACTAAGGAAAAAAATTTAGTTGTCAAACTAAAATTTGAAACTTATAGTTTGAAGAAAGGCTTTCCAAATTTTACTTATGGGAAATATAATTTTGAAAAAAAATTATAAAATACTTATACTATGTAATAATATTTCTAGAATGGTATTGAATAATAAAAAACTAGTTTTAATAATTAATACTCTGTTATAAAGAGTGATCTATTTTTCAATTAATTTTTAAGTGTTGGACACTAGAAGCACAAATGTTATCTTAATAAAGTTCATTATTTATGTTTTCATAAAGATTATTTTTCTAAGGAAATGAAATTTTCTCAATATATTTATGTTTGAAAATGTGGTAGGATAAAATATTAATTTTTAATAATACTATACCAAAGAAGGTTTGGGTTTAGAAACACTATTTTTTTTGTTTTTAGGAAAAGAAAGAAAGTGCCAACAATAGAAAGATTTGGTACATCGATAGTGGTTATTCCAAACATATGATGAGAAATAAATATTTCTTTAATAAAATCATTAAGACGAGAGGTAGAAAATTAACCTTCAGAGATAATTCTCAAGGAGATATTGGTGGTATAAGTAATATTGTTCTTATTGGAAAATATTTAATTTCAAAGGTTTTTATTTATTATTGGACTTAAGCACAACCTTATAAGAATAATCCAATTGTACTATTAGGGTTATCTTGTGAACATCAGGAATGAAAAATGTATTATCCTCTATTCTAAAGATGAGTATATTATTTCTACAAATTTACATAAGAATGTTTACAACTTAAAATTAGATGACCTTAGGATCCAAAATCTATCTTTTCTTAGTGCAATGAAAGATAAATGTTAGTTATGGAATAGATTTTTAGGAAACTATAACCTTATAAATTTAGATAAGTTTAATAAGAAATGACTTATTAAGGATAAAATAGAAATTAGGTCTAATACTTCTAAAGTTTGTGATCCTTTTCTATTTGGTAAGTAACATTAGTCAAGTATTACATCTATTAGTGAAGTCCCAACTTTTGATGTTTTACAGATAGTACACATGGACTTGTTTAGTCCTACAAAAACTATAAGTATTGGTGGAAAATATAATGTATATGTCTCATTTGATGATTACACTAGATACACATGGGTCTATTTTCTAGTAAGAAAATTACAATACTTTAGTTGTTTTAAAAATTTTGTAGCCAAAGTTATAAATGAAAAAAAGGTTCTCCTTGATAACCATTCAATGTGATCATGGTAGAGAATTTATAAATTCTAATTTTGAAACTATTTTTAGTAAGAAAGGTAGAATACATAAATTTTCAGCATCTAGAACTCCACAAAAAATGGTGTATTTGAAAGAAGAAATATAGTTATTTAAGAGACTACAAGAACCATGTTAGGTGAGTAGTCAATTGCTAAACATTTTTTAGCAGAAGTGGTTAGTACTGCCTATTATACTATAAATTGAGTTTCAATTAGAACTTTTTTTTAATAAAAATCTATATGAGTTATCTATAGGAAGAAAACCAAAACATTCTTAATCCAAATTCTTTGGATACAATGTTTTCATCCTAAGTACTAAAGATAACTTACATAAATTTTATATAAAATCTGATGAAGGAATATTTTGAGGTTATTCCACAACTAGTATGTTTTGTATAATTTTTAATATAAATACATGTACTATTGAGGAAACTGTAAATGTAATGTTTTATGGAAGTGATCCATTTATTTTCATAAAACACCAACCTACATCTTCATATGTTATTTCTAAAAATGATTTTCAACCTATGTTAGAATGTTCTTCTCATTATAAAACAACTAAATAATATGTTTATATTGTTATTCATGGGGAATATTTTCTACATATTTTTGAACAATAGATGTTCAAAAACCCAAGAGGTTAGTTGTTTCATTGGAATAATCCTAGTGATAATATCATTGGTGATGTAGATTAACAAGTTATAACTAGAAGTAATTTAATAAATGAAATTTAACATCTAGCATTTTAATTAAAATTTGAACATAAAAATACTTATGAGGCTTTAGGTGATGAGGATTGGAAAAAAGGAATGAAATATGAACTCAATGAGTTTTAACTAAACAGTGTTTGGAATTTGATAGAACTTCATAATGATAATTCTATAATGGGAGTAAAATGAATCTTTAAGAACAAATGTGATGAAAGTGGCATAATTCTTATTAATAAATCTAGACTTGTTACTAAGGGTTATAATAAATAAGAAGGAATATATTTTAAAAAAATTTATACTTCAGTAGTAAGAATTTATTTTATTCTTATACTTCTAGATTATGTAGTATTCTTATATTTAAACTATTTCAAATGGATATGAAGTGGAATGTCCTTAATGGATATGATCACGAGGACGTTTATGTAGAATGACCCCTGGTTTTGAAAATTAAAAACATCTAGAACATGTTTATATACATATTAAGGTGCTATATAGACTTAAAACAATCCCATATATCCTGATATGACTAGTTAATTGTATTTTTATTACAAAAACAATTGTTAAGGGAGCCTTATATCCAACTCTTTTTATGAAATATGTTAATAAAAATATTTTATTGTAAAAATTTATGTTGATGAAATTATATTTCGTTCAATAAAAAATTAAAAGATTCCATGTGTGATATTATGAAATATGAGTTTGAAATGAGTATGATAGGTGAGTTGACGAACTTTATAGGTTTTTAAATTTCAAAAAAATAAGAAGGATCTTTTATATCTCCAAATAAGTATAAAAAATATAATCTTAAGAAATTCGGTTATGAAAACATTAAAAAAAATGGTACACCTTTCAGAACCTCAAATACATTAGATCATGATTAATTTGGGATACCATTAGATCAAAAAAAATTCAGAGGTACGATTGGAAGTTTACATTACTTAACATCTAGTCATCCAGATTTAATATTCTCAGTATGCTTATGTGATAGATATCAATCCATTCAAGAAGAATCCAATCATAATGATGTTAAATTAATTTTTCATTATCTTAATAGAACTATGTATTTAGGCATATTCTACTCTTCTCGAAATGATTTTGAACAAAAATGTTTTTTAGATGCTCATTTTGGTGGATGTAGAATTGATAGGAAAAGTAAATTTGTAACATGCACTAGTGAAAAGAATGGATTTAACATCGAATTACTGACGCTAGTTTTTTCTAAATTGATGCAAATAGTATGTGTGAGAAATTTGCGGCATCAGTTTTACTAAAACCTAATGAATAAAAATTTAGAGTGGTTTTTGGAATCTATTTTTAGTAGAACTTGTGACAAAAACCTCAAAGGGTATGATATATGGGATTGGTTTTTCAAAAAACCGATGCCATAAATAAAAAAAATAGTTTGGACATCGGTTTTTACAAAAACTGAAACCATTAATCCCAAACTCAGGATCATTCAGTGTCAATTTTTATAAAACCTGATGGCATGTATTAAAAAAATTATACTTAGGAAAACCAATGCCATATACTAAAAAAATATATTTTTGGCCTCAGTTTTCTCAAAAACCGACACTGAAAATATTTTTTTGACTCTCAAACATTAGTTTTTTTGTAAAAACTCACACCTAAAGTCTTTTAAAATTAGTCAGGATCGGGAAACCCCCATATTTTTGGATCTTCAAAAGGTAAACCTTTGTGAATCCTCTCAACTTGAGATGACATTGAAGGCGTATTTGTGATCTCGAACCCTCGTTCTTGTCGAATTTCTTCTATTTTTTACAATCTACAGTTTGATTTCTTGATTATCTCCCCATTTTTCATAATCTACGGGTTATGATTTCGTCTAAATCTTATTTCCAACAACATTCAACCACAGTTTGATTTTAGTTTGTTTTTAATCTTTATTTTTTATTTTTATAATCATTTTTTGTATAGATCTTTCAACGTTTAATCTTCCAAAGTAGTCTATGGAGAAATTTTTGGATTTGTATCTATTTTCATGTTAAACTCTAAATTTTGTATGTTTTTTTTTAATTTTGATGATAAATTAGTTATCATTTAATTATGTTTTTTATTTTCTTCAATTATTAGTTTTTAGTTTATTATAAATTTGTTGAACATGGTTAATAGTTATCCCTAAAAGTGATCAACCTATATAAATTTACTTTATTTTGGTTTAATTTAGTTTAGTCTAAGAATGTTCAATTTGGTTCAAATCTGGTTGAGTCTATTTAGGCCAAGTTTGTTCCATTTGGTTCAATTCAATTCATCTTTATTTGTTTAGATTTTATCCACTTGTTAATATAGATTGAAAATCTATCTAAGGGTGTTGCTTAAACCAACAAATTTGGATCCACTTCCTCAATTATAGTGAAATAAAATTATTAAAATTATCAAATAACACAACCTTGAAATTATTACCCAGTATGTATACAAGGAATAGAAAATAGTAGTCACTCCTGGAGTCAAAAACAGTAAATTTTTTTATTCTCTTGATCATGACATGCAATAACTCAAAAGACTACTACTGCAACTGATTTATCTTTTTAATATATAAAAATCATAATTTTTTTTATGTTTAGAATAACTCATATGCAAGTCCATGTGACTCATTCAACGTATGATATCACTTACAAGAAATAATAGATGACATGTTCATGGGTCCAGATTACTCATGAAATGTTCAAAATTACATATATGCTATTTTAAATGACTCATATAAAAATTGAAATAACTCATACATTAGACATGATTTTTTCTAAAATTGGATCATACAGAGTGAGGAATGGCTCATATGTAGATCAAAATGACTCATAAACAAATCAATACTTAAAAATTTATACAGCCTTAACTTGAGATTCTAGTCTTTCTTAAAAAAATACAAGGGTCGCATAAAATTTTATAGTCCTATTAAGTCCCTTAAAATCACCACAGAATGACATAAAATAATAAATTAATTATTATAACAATTATAACCCCATCTAGCTCATTTACAATGTCCTTTGAAAAATATAAATATTGAACTAGATTACTTCAATCAATTGAACTAGATTCATATTTCTAACTTCACTTCATTCATTAAAATACTTCATCCAAGTTATATTTATCACTAAATACAGTAGACATATTTCTAAATAATCCATTAATGATTTCCCTAGATTCATCCAAGATTTTTTCAAAAATATTAAACCAGGTTGTATCGATTTAATGGTGTATTTTACTAGGATTTATATTTCATATTAATATAAAATTATTTAAAAATGAATGTATGTTTTTTTGGGGTTTCCTCAATTCATATAAATGTTAACTTTCTTATTTTTTTTGTTATAATAATAATAATAATTTCATGATATAATAAAAGAAAAATAATAATGAATCAAATGTGGTCAAATGTATACTAATTCCGTTATGTATTTAATTTCATATATCATAATTTTGAGAGTATCATGATTGATTTCACTTATAATATTAACATTTACTCTAATTATTATTTCATATTACTAATAATAAGAAATTTTTCTCTCGTTAAATTAATGATATTTTCAATAATTTTGACACATGAAACATCAAAATAATGAAACAACTATGTAAAATGAACAAATAAATTTTAGAATATTGATATTATAATTAAATTATAATATCAATATAACCCATGTATATAATATGAAAATAAAAAGTTTAAAATTTATAAATATTTTTCATATCTGATTTTTTCTATATGATTATCAAAAGTTTTTATTAAATGTGTTTCTATTTACAATTTATCTATAAATACATGTATATATATATATATATAAATTTTTATATGTTTTAATATATTCAAAAATTATATTGTGATATCAGTCATTGAATGGGTTGAAATTGGATACATTTATGAAGACCAACTAATGAATATGAAAAAGGAGTTCTTGAATTCATGGAATTTTCTAAATGACATATTCAAAACATTGATTTGATTTTCTATTCACGTGTAAAGTGTTTGAATATAAGAAACTTAAACTCCATAGAAATCAGGGATCATCTCATTTATTATGGTTGCAGCCTTAATTATACATGCTGGATCTAGAATAGTGGAAGAAATAAAAATTCAACATCCAATGTTGATGAAAATATTAATAATGAGGTAGAGGATCATATTGAAGAATTAAATCATGATTTAGGTGTTGAAACCATCAAAAAATAGGAACTGTTCAATGATTGTATGGAGATTCTGAGAAACCATTATTCCCAGGTTGTAGTAAATATATAGTGTTATTTGTAGTTTTGATATTAGATAACGTAAAAGAATAAAATGGGTGGAGTGATAAAAGTTTCTCCAGCTTAGTTGAGATTTTAAAAGAGATACTTCTAGAATACAATGGGCTTCCAAATTCCAATTATGAAGTGAAAAAAATATATTTACCCAATGGGATTGGGGTATAAAAAGATACATTATTTCCCCAATGATTTTGTATTGTATAGGAATGAATAAGAATATTTATCAAGTTTTCCTACATGTGGGACATCACACTATAAGCTAGATGGGAAATTCAACTCAGATTTATTATCACGTACTATCATATAATATCATGAAAAATCATGTTTTTATTTTCTAATGATATCATCCAATATTTTTCTCATACAATTCTGATAATTCAACTGTGATTCATTCTTAGGTACCAGAATCAAAATATATGCTAAATCAATTTGGTACATTCCAATCATTTCTCATTTGAAGTGTCTATTAGAAAATTCAATTGATACAAAAATGGTAAGGATGACATTTATATGAGAACATATCTTATGGTAACTTACATCACCATGCGAATTCACCAAAGAGGAAGAGTGTTGATAAAAAAATATCCTGAATTTGGAAGTGAATTTATAAATATCAGAATGGGATTTTATACTAATATAATGAATCCATATCATAGCCTCAGTAGCCAACATAGTTCATGTCTTGTTTTTCTGGTAGTTTACAACTTATCCCCACATTTATGTATGAAGAAAAAACTATGTTATGAGGATATTGATGATTTCTGGACCAAAATAACCTAGAAATGATATTGATGTGTATATTTCACCATTGATTGATGATTTGAAACTGCTATGGGAGGAAGGTGTTAAATTTTTATATGCATACAAGGAAGAGTATTTTCTTTTGCATGATATGATTATGTTCACTATAAAGGACTTTACTTCATATGGAAACTTATCTGGATATAGTGTTAAGGGACATAAAGCATGTACAATTATTGAAGAAAATACTTCATATTATCAATTTCAGAATGTATGAAAGATAGTGTAAATGGGACATCAAAGATTTTTGTGAATTGGTCCTTTGTTTCATAGATTTAAAAAATCATTTAATGTTTTACAAGAATAAAAACTTACCCCTAAGAAATGTTCAGCTGAAGAGTATTATGATACGGTGAAAAATATTGATTCGACATTTGGAACGAAAAGAATTTTTCATCTTCAAGAAAATATCTGGAAGAATCATGTAATTTTTTTTGAACTACCTTATTAAATATTTTTAGAGATAAAATATAACATTGATGTTATGCATGTTGAGAAAATCATATGTGACAGTTTGATTGGAACTTTGTTAGACATAAAAGGAAACACAAACGATGGATTGCATTCTATATTGGACTTGATATTAATGAGAATACATTTGGACTTAGCTCCCACTATGAAAGGAAACATAGCATATCTATCTCTGGCTTGTCACACAGTAAGAAAGACTGAAAAGATAAATTTTTGTTAGTGTTTTCATTTTATTAAATTACCCAATAGTTTTTCTTCAAATGTGAATAATTTGGTGTCATTTAAGGATTGTAAATTAATATGTATGAAAACTCATGATTTTCATGTATTGATGCAACAACTTCTTCCAGTATTAGTGTGTGGTATATTGCCGACAGCTATCCGAAAGACTATCATCATGTTATGTAATTTTTTAAAATCTATTTGTAGAAAATTCATTGATCCAAATTTGTTAGATGTGTTGGAGAATGAAGCAACTCATATTATTTATCAAATAGAAATGTATTTCCCACCTACTTTTTTATATATAATGGTTTATCTACTAATTAATTAGGAGCATGAGATAAGAATATGTGGGACTCTTTAATAATAATGGATGTATCCTTTTGAAATATATATGAAAATTTTTAATGGATATGTTTAATATCCTTATCGAAAAGAGGCCATTATTGTTTAAAAATATGTATCAGAAGAGGTGATTGAGTTTTGTACTGATTATTTGGATGAGGTGGAGCATATTTTTCTCCCTATAACTTGACATATGATAGTTGATTGTGAAGGTAGAGGGGTTCGAGGCTTAAAGGTATAGTTCATTCCACGTGATGAAGTGATGCAGGATCATTTTTATATTTTGAACAACACAGTTCAGGTTAAATCATATATATACTCACATATTTCTGAATTAAAGTTACAATATTAGAAATGAAATGAAAAGTGGTTGATTATTGAGAGTAAGAAGAAATTTTTTTCGTGGTGTAAAGAGCAAGTCACCACAGATATATCTGCATCTGAAAAATTGAAGTGGTTAACAGAGGGACCATCTCTTAATGGGGTCACATGGTCTTCTTTTTATATTAATGGTTACACATTTTACACAAAAAATCTAGATGAATAGAGTACCGTTCAGAATAGTGGTGTGATGGTTTTCATTAAAGCAGTGCATTTATTGAGTGCCAAAGATAAAAACCCATTTTTGTATCGATGCCATATTTTGGAGTTCGTGAAGACATATGGGAAAATAATTATATAAAATTTCAAGTCACTATTTTTAATTGCAATTGGGCTGATATTAAGAGTGGTGTGAAACATGATAAATATGGGTTTAAAATGGTTGAATTGAAACGATTTATTTAAAATGAGGAACCATTTATCATGGGGACACATGAAAAACAAGTATTTTGTGTCATTGATCCATCGAATGATTCGTGGTATATCATTTAGCAAGGAAAAAGTTACCATTTGGGTGATGAGGATGATGCTGATGATGTTATTTATTTACATGAGCTTTATTCATCTATTACACAATTTATGGATGATTACAATTGGTATAAGACAGGCATAGTTCATACAATATGTAATGATCATAATGAAGGAATGTGGTAAAACACTAAATTAGTCCCCTAATCTTTCTGATAAATATTTATATTTTGTTTATTTTTTTGAAACATACAAATTCATTCCTCTTTTTTACTTACTTATTTTTGTCTTTCTTGTTTCTAAATATTCAGTTTTATAATGATATGCAGGTATACAAAATTTCATTACACTTTCTAGTAGAAATATCAGACACATATAAAGAGGAGCAGTTACCGAGGAATATCTATTTTTTCATATTATTAAATATTCAGTAATATACTTATTTAATAAAAGAAAACTATTAATTTACCAAAATAAATTACAGGACTACTGATGCATCCTCATCAGAGGAGATTACACCTGTTACTACTAAAAAAACAAGTTCTCAAGTTGGTAAACGTGGTATTACACATTTACCAAAACTATCACTAGCTCATGATTATGTAAGATTACAAATCTGTTTGGATGATAATAATAATGAAACTTACCAAAATGCAGTTCAGTTTATCAGTTATATATTAATGCAGAGCTGTTGTAGGATTAGTATTTTATATCCTGATTGGAAGTCAGTGGACAGGATGGTGAAGCAACAACTTTGGGAGGCTGTGATGGTAAAATATATTAATTTATTTATTTATTCTTTTTTGTCCTATAGGATACTCTAGAAGGGTGGGGGTGAATTGAGTTCCTATCAAAAATTTCTGTTTAAAAGATTTGCATTGAAATCCTCTAATTCCTAAAACAAGTTAAACTGTAGTGAATTTTTAAATATTGTAAGTGTTCAATTAGTTTCTCAAAGATTGATTATTTCTCAGTTAACATTATCTTAAGATTAAGTTAGATTTTGAAAGTAACATACTAGTTATAAATAATTTCCAACACTTTCTAGTTCAACTATTAGAGTTACTTTAAAAAATATTTGAATTTCAAAGTAATTAGTAGTGGAATATTGGTAATAGTTTAGACTAAAATAAGATGCACTACAGTTTTAACCAAGAGGTTCGGTATCAGTATGAAACTTAGTCCTCTCAAATAGTTTATATATAAATTTGATCCACACCCTGGATCGAGGTTTACAAAAGTACTCAGACTATCCAGGTCGTTAGACCTCTACCACAGTTATACGTGGGAAAGTAACAACAACAGCACACAAGCTGTCCCGGTCCTCAGACCTCTACCATAGTTCCATGTGGGATACAAAAAGGTATAAAGAGTGTGGTGTGAGGATTTCAGTATCCTCGAGTTCAACTTAGGAGACATTTTGTGTCCAAACAGATAGAATCACACACTGCTTGAAATGTAATAAAAAATGATCACAGTATAGCAATAATATAGAGATGAGTTTAAAATTCTCTTGTGTGATGTCAATGTAGCTCTGGACTCCTTTGGATTGAAGTAGATGAAGCTTTGAGTCCTTCTCTGGAAGTTGTATGGAAAACAGAGTGTCATAGTTTTTTTCCTTTATTTCCAGTACCGGTGTTCATCTTGAAGGTGAGAGTATTCCTTGTAGCACTTGAACCTCCTCTTTGAACATATATACTTGATGTTTATGAGTGTTCTTCGTGTGTTCTTCTCTGTATGTTCGTGTGTATCTTCTTGTATGTGTCTCTTCTGTATCTTCTGTTCTTCCTTACGTATATGTATCTCTATTCTCAAGTAGCTCGCTATTGCTTTTTTTCCTTGAGCTTCGGAAATGGGAATGATTACCTTTTATAGGTACGAGGTACGGTTCCCTAACATGACAACAACCCACGTTAATTAATAGCAGTTTCATTGAATTAAGAAAATATGATCGTTAGCATTATATTAATAATATTAACAATGTATAGAGTTTTAGTAACAGAGGCTGGTTAACAATCATCTTCTATCAGTAGCTCTCTATCGGTACACTTGTAACGGTAGCTCTGGTAACAGTAGCTCATGTATCAATATATCCATGTGTAGAAATATCTCCTTGTATCGGTAGCTCTATCTGTTGGTAGATCTTTGTAATGGTTTACTTCTGTAGATAGCTCTTCCTCGCTATCAATGGCTATTATCATCTGTAGCAGTAGCTCTCTCTATCAGTAGCTTCCTCTATTGGTAGCTCCATTCTATCGGTAGCTCCATTCTATCGGTAGCTTGTATTAGTGGACTTGTATCGGTGAACTTGTATATCAGTGACCTTCCCTATCAGTAGACTTTGTCTATTAGTGGACTTGTCTAATAGTGAACTTGTATCTGTCAGTTTTATTTGTGAGCTAGTCTGTATCAGTCAGAATTATAACTATCAGTGAATTAAGAACTTAAATTCTTACAAAGAAACTGTTCTATGAATATTAGTTCCAGATTGAATCAATATCATACTTCATCACAAATAAACGTTGATTAATATATTCCATGATATTATATGATTATTTTGACATCAATACTAACTATAGAACATGAAGTCATAATTATGAAACATAATTATTATATAGATAATCATAATTTGGGATTATCATAACATATCTAATCATATTTGAGATTATTAAAATAGGTGAGTCCAACAATCTCACCCTTTTTGATAATCACAAATTATGGAATTATAATCTAGAATAAACTTTAATGAATTAGAGTAAAATAAATATAATGGAATTTCTCAGTGTGTTTAGATCATAACTCTCAAATGTATCAGAGCTTCTTAAATGTATCAGAGTTAAACTATGGACAAAAATAAGAGTAAAAAGAAATAGAAAAATTATTTTCCCAAAAGAAACAAAGTATAATTTTCTCCCCCTTAGTGTAATTTATCCCAAAATTGTATGGTCTCCCCATATTATAATTTTTCTCCCCCTTTGTAATTAGAAATAATAGAAAAACAATGGTTCATAGCATAAAATAAGAATAGAGAAAACTGATAGTTTCATATGAAAAAGTTACATGAGATTGTATGAAAGAAATAAATGAAGTACAAAAATTCCTATCAAAATATCAAGCCTCATTCAATCAACCTCCTAGATGTCCACTTGGGATTTCTCTTTAGGATCAGAGGACTGAGTTTGGGTAGGTTGAGAGGTAGGATTGGGTGCTCTAGTAATTATCAAAGGTGATTCAGCTACTGAAACACTGCCAGGTCTGTAATGAGTACTCCTTTGTGTGATCATAGGAGTCAGGCTTCTGATTTCCTTATTAGGAGTCATTTGAGGTGTGGAACCAGCAGAACCAGTGGAAGTTAAGGAAGGAGGCACGATGATAGGTGTAATGTCCACATTCTGGAATGGCAGTAAGAGATTCCTAAAATCCATAATGATACATTCCCCTATCTCTTTGGTAGAGATGAAATCATCCTTGTTCTCCATAAATTTTTCCAAAGCAGGGGTCAACTACTTTAGCTTACTAACTTGTTCCCTGAAGGCTTGAGTGACTACAGAAGTTTCAAATTCTCTAATAGTAGCTTGAAATTATTGGTTATCTGATGCTTGGTGTACACTCTATGAAAATAATAATTAATTTTCTCTTTGATTTCCTTCTGTCCTGCAGTAGCATCTCTCAGATAATCTTGGATGATTTTTCTGATTTACCTGGTGGTATTAACTACCTGAGAATCAGATGACCTACTGGAACGAACATGACCGAGTTCTTCTTTCAACACAGATCTAAACTGTTCCACTTCAACAGAAAATTTGGATGCACCAAGAGGTAATATAGTAAAATATACTATTTCTTTGAAAGACTGAGTCACAGTACTTATCAAAATTTTCACAACAAAATCATGAGTACTGACATGTGTTTTTATGGTCTTATTAAAATATTCAAATAGATCAACAAACTGTTTCACTACACCTCGAATATAGTTGATGTTAGTATCAACTTGAGATTTGGAACTCACGAAGGTATCAAATGAAGCAACAAATTTTCTTAGAGAGTCAACAACCTCTGATAAACTTTTAACTTGATTTTGACATTCATTTACTTCATCCATCACTTCTATCACAACACTTGACAAAACAATTCCCATGGAAGATACCAAATAACTTTCCATCTTACTTAGATCTTCAACAAAATAGGTTTTCAATTCAGATTTCAGTGCCTCAAGATCTCCTTTTCTCACCATGTCTTCAAGAAGAGCTAGAGGAGCAACTGGTCGAGCAATAACTTCTTCTGAGAAAATATCATAAGACACAAGATGACTTCTAATGGGTAACTCATAATAAGAATCAGGATAGTCTTGTCCCAATACAATGAATCCTGGATCCACAGACCACTCTTCCACTTCATAGGTCACAGAAACTGATCCTATCCTTACAAGTTTCTCCCCCTCAACCTGAGATTTCATCACCATATCTGCTGCAGCAGCAACAACCTCATTGGATACTTCCTCTTCAGAAGAGTCATCTACAACCATATTTATATCCAAACTAGGTGGCACAGGCTGGGGTATGTTAGCAAAAGGTACTGGTCTATCCACTCCAAGAACCTCCTCAACAGGCATAATAGAGCTCTCAATCAGAGGAATGAGACTCAAATATGTACTTCTATTTTCAGATAATTTTTCTTCATAATCATCACTACTACTGGAATCTGGAGAAGTCTCATTATGATATGATCTAGGAAGGTCTTCCTCATTTATAGATATTTATTCAACACTTTCCCTAAGAACTTCTTCCTTTCTAGGTAGGGTCACAGGTGGAATTTCTTTTCCATATGATACCTATTCAGCAGCTGGGATTGGAGGCAAATCGGGATATCCTATATCTTCTATAGTGGTATCCTCCTTAGCATCATCATCACTATATTGAGGTTACTCCTCGTCATGTCCTAGACATGGATCCCTCACATCATTTGGTTTTAAAGGATGTTCCATAGGATTGAAATTTTTATACAACTTCACTTCATCACTAACCCATTATCTTCACCACGGGTTCTAGTTAATCTTTATGTATTTGCAAATGGTTTTGGTGATACAGTAGTTTTCCTTCACAACTACAGTCTCATATTGAGACCTAGCTATTCCCTTTACTTTAATCATTGAAGATATCAACTTGGAAAAGAACAAGGCATTTGTTTTTGATTTTGTCCTAGTCATATCTTCCATTTGAATCATCAGAAGACTACATAGATTTACTTTGAAACCATTCCTTAGCAGATACAACAAGAATATATCTTGTAATCTGAGGTTTGAAAAATATTCTCTTCTTGGACTTAACACATGCTAGATGAATTTGAACAACAACCAGTTTTCTCCATCCATTTCTGTAGAAACTACTTTTCCTGGTGTTCCATCTCCAGTTAGATCTTCCAAATCAGTTTCATACTCAAAAACATCACTATCAGGGGGTACAAACATTGAATAAAAATTGAATATACCTTCATGGGGTACCCTCAGACAATCATCACATTCCACTGAGGAGAATGAAACTTCCTTTACATTAACAAATGAGAATACCCGATTCTCATTATCCAGTTTTTAAAATTTGAGAAACTCGTAGAAAGCTTTAACCAACTTAGGAAAATATGGTCCATTGTTGTTTGAGAAGCACTCAACCCATTCCTGCTTTTCAACCACTCTTAGAAGTAATGATTTACTGGTCATCAACCATTCTGTGCACAACTCTTTCTCAACTACTATTTCCCTTTTTATGAGATGCGGGATTATACGTTTATTTACCTCACTACCACCACTAGACACTCCTTTGAGTCTCTCAGCATTCATCTCATCACCCTCTTCATTGATTGCGGATCTCATCAGTTGTGCCATTCTACGAATCGTGAGGCATAGAGTTTGAGGTTAATGAAGGTTTGAGAGCTAAGGTTTGAAGGTAAAGGGTTCGAGGTGGATTAAAATGAGGTTAAGACTAATGTTTTATCATTTAGTAATCATGAAATAAATAAATAAAACATAATAAATATAATACAAATGATACAGATTCTGGCGGCTAAAAAACTCCAGGTTTAAAACAACACAAACTAGCGGTAACATACACCGGTGAGGATTCCTAATAATGAGGTCCACTAATAGTGAGGTTCTAACGGTGAGTTCCATACCAGTGAGGTATAATGGTGAGGTCCATACCAATGAGGTATAGCGGTGAGGTCCATACTAGTGAGGTATCCTTAAACTATTATGAAAAATTTATCATTCCGAATTCATGTTTGATGTAATTTGACCTCTCTGAATTTAAAGGTTTGGTAAATATATCAGCCAACTGATGTTCAGTGCCAACGAATTCAAGAGTTATATCACTGTTTTGATAATGATCTCTCAAAAAGTTATGTCTTACGTCAATGTGCTTAGTCCTATAGTGAGACACATGATTCTTAGAAATTTTGATTGCCCTAGTGTTGTCACAGTTTATAGATACATGTCTAAATTGATATTCATAGTTCAGTAGAGTGTGTTTCATCCATAGAATTTGTTCACAGCAACTACCAGCAGCTATGTACTCTGATTCAGCAGTAGACAATGTAACAAAATTCTACTTTTTTTACTACACCATGATACTAAGGATTTACCTAGAAAGTGACATGTTCCCGATGTACTCTTCCTATCTAACTTGCAACCAGAAAAGTCAGCATCTGAATAACTTATTAAATCAAAAATATTGTCCTTTTGGATAAAATAATCCTAAATTAGTATTTTGTTTAAGATATTTTAAAATACTTTTAACAGCAAGTAAGTGTGATTCTTTTATATTAGCTTGAAATCTTGCACACATGAACACACTAAACATGATATCTGGTCGACTAGTAGTAAGGTAAAGTAAACTCCCAATCATAACTCTATAATTGTTTTATCTACTGGTTTCCCAGATTCATCAATGTCCAATTTACATGTGGTACTCATAGTTGTATCAAATCCCTTATTACTATCCAGACCAAAATGTTTTATAATATCCTTTTTATATTTTATTTGATTTAAACAGATACAATCATTATTTTGAAAAACATGAAATCCAAGAAAGTATTTGAGTTCTCCCATTAAACTCATTTCAAATTCACTTTGTATACTCTTTGAAAAATCAATACACAAAGAATTTTTAGAATATCTAAAAATAATATCATCAACATATATTTGTATTATCAAAACATCTTTGGAAATCCTTTTGATAAAAAGAGATGGATCAAAAATCCCTTTAATAAAACCTTTTGAAATAAGAAAATTACTAAGTCTATCATACCAAGATCTTGGAGCTTGTTTTAAACCATATAGATCTTTAGATAGTTTAAAAACTCGATTTGGAAAATGAGGATTTGTAAATCCAGGTTGTTGTTCAACAAAAACATCTTTAATTATAAAACCATTTAGAAAAGAACTTTTAACATCCATTTGATATAACATGAAATTCAAATGAGCCGCATAAGCGTGTAGAATCCTAATATCTTCTAACCTAGCTACAGGTGCAAAGGTTCCCTCATAGTCTATTCCATCTTCTTGACTATATCCTTGTGCAACTAGTCTTTCTTTGTTTCTAATGATATTTTTGGATTCACCAACTTTGTTTCTAAAAACCCATTTAGTGACATTGGTCAATGTTTCCTTATGTCTGTCTACTAATTCCCAGACTTTGTTTCTTTTAAATTGATTTCATTCTTCTTTCATAGCCATTACACAAAATTCATCATTGATGGCATCATTAATATTTTTAGGTTCTGACTATGAAAGAAAATCTTGATGTTCAACCTTATTTCTTATAGAAGACATAGTCTTAGTTCCTCTATCTAAATCTCCTACTACAACACCTAAAGGATGGGTTTTAAGGTTCCTAGTTGGTCTAGTAATGGTAGGGATAGAAAGTTTAGGTTCATTTACAAGTTCAGGTTCAATAGAAAAAGGTTCTGGAAAATTTCCAAAACTGGTTTTCTTAACAACAGGTTCACTTCTTTTTCATTTAGGTTTAGAATTGACCTATCTTCATTAAGATTTTCAAGAGGGGTCTAAGTTCATGTGGATCAGTTTCATCAAATTTGATGTGTACAGAATCATCCACACATTTCGTCCTCTTATTAAATACTCTATAAGCTTTGATAGTTATAGAATAACCTAGAAAGATTCCTTCATCGCTTTTGGATGAAAACTTATCAAGATTATATTTTAGTATTGAGGATGAAGACTTTGCAACCAAAAACTCTAAAGTAATAAAACTTAGTCTTCCTATTATTCTATAGCTCATAAGGGATCCTTTTGATAATTGGTCTAATCAAGACTCTATTTATAATATAACAAGCTGTATTGACAGCTTTATCCCAGAGGTAAACACGTAGATCATATTCATTAAGCATAGTTCTTGAAATTTCTTGAAGTGTTCTATTTCCTCTTTCTACTACACCACTCTGTTGTGGTGTTCTAGGGGCAGAGAAATTGTGACTATAGCCATTATGTGAGCAATAAGTTTCAAACTCATGATTTTCAAACTCATGACCATGGTCACTTCTCAAGGTCTTAATCTTAAGTCCAATTAGGTTTTCTATAGACTTGGAGAATTTAATGAAATAAGAACAAGCTTAACTTTTGTGAGCTAGAAAGTATACCCAAATATATCTAGAAAATTCATATACAAGGACATAGAAATAGTGCTTCCCATTTAATCTAGAAACTCTAGATGGTCCAAATAAATCCATATCAACCAACTCGAGAGGTTGAGAAGTTGAAACTTTATTCTTTGATTTGAATGAAACTTTATGTTGTTTTCTCTTTTGAAAAGGATTACAAAATTTATCTGTTAGGAATTCTAGTTCAGGTAGGTCTCTAAATAAATCATTCATAGTTAGTTTCCTAAGTGAATGAACATTGTAGTGTCCTAATATTTTGTTCCATATCCAAGATTCGTTATGAAATGCATTTAAACAAGTAAAATTTTGTTTAGATAAAGAATTAAAATCTACAGCACATATATTTTCATTTCTTAATGTAGTGAATACCAAAACATTTTTAGAATTAAAAACATTACATGAATCATTTTCAAATTTTACATTGAATCCATCATAACACAACTAAGAAATACTTAATAGATTGTATTTTAATCCATCAACAAATAGTACTTTAGAAATTAAAATTGAATCAGAGTTACCAATCAGGCCTAAGCCAACGATTTTTCCTTTGGAGTTATCCCCAAAGGTCACATGTCCTCCATCAACATTTATTAAGCTCTTAATGCGTGAGTAGTCTCCTGTCATATCCCTTGAACATCCACTGTCCAATTACCATATCTCCCTACATGAACTTTTCAAGAAAGATTCCTACAAAACAGATTTAGATTGAAGATAATTTTAGTACCCAGATTTTCTTGGGTCCAGAAACATTAGCAAGTAAAACTTTCGGAACCCATATTTTTCTATTGGGTTTCCTATAATTAACATATTCAAAAGAGTTTGATAAATAAACTTTATTGGGTCTATAATAATTTGAATAGATTGATGAAGCATAAGAATTTCCAGAACTTGAACTATGAGAATATTGTCCAGATTTTTGAATAAATTTACTTATAACAATATTTCTCTATCTAGGATGGTAACCTATACCAGTAGTATACTTTTGTGCAACTTGTTTTCCAAGAATTTGAGTGAGAGTGGTTTTTCCACTTGTAATCTTCTATAAGTCTTTTCTAAGTTTCTCATTAGAAAATTTAAGTTCAGTATTCTCTTTCAAGAGTTGAGCATTCTTTTCCTTTTCTATACTAAGATCAAAACTAAAAATATCATTCAAGGAATACTTCTTCTTTAAGGATATGTACTTATATTTCATATCATTAAAAGTATCTTCTAACATATTACAGTATTCAAATAATTCAGCTTTAGATATATTATCATAATTATTTGAATCACTTTCATTCCCATAATAATAATCACTGTACATAAGGGATTTAAGTGTTACCTTAGATGTTTTAGTCATGAAACACATGTTGGAATGATTCTTTTCTTTAAAATCAGAAGATTTAGATCCACTTGAGTTGTCTTCAGAAGCACTCTATGTAGCTTTCATGTATTTCTTTTATTTCTTATCCTTATAGTCATACTTTTTCTTAAATTCTAGTTTTGGACAGTCATCTTTGACATGCCATTTTCTTTTGCACTCATAGAAAACTATTCCATTGTCTTTATCAGTTTTCCTCCAGTCTTTCTTCCAATTTCCTCATCGATCATACTTACCCTTATAATCAGATTTTCTGAAGAATTTCTTCTTTCTATAGAATTTTATGAATCTCCTCGCTATCGGATCCATCTCTTCATCACTGTCTGAGTCATAATTTTGACTAGTTCAGCTTTCTTTAGTTATCTGAACCTTCTCTTTGTCATTGCTCTTCGATGCAGTGGACTTGAATGCCATTGACTTCTTCTTGGGTTTAACATCTTCCTCTTTATTCACTTTTAGTTGTTCTTCATAAATCATCAATTTTCCAATCATCTCCTAGACATGAATCTTTCTAATGTCACATGATTCTCATATAGAGATAGAGGTTCCCCTCCAACTATCTGGTAGGCATATCTGTATCCTCATGATTTCCTCTTTTGCTGGAACAACTTTTCCCAGTGATCTCATTGTATTAACTATATCATTAAATCATAGATACATATCAGAAATAGATTCATTATATTTTATTTTAAAATTATCATACTTAATAGTGTATGAGTTTAGTATCATTTCCTTAACATTGGTTGTTCTCTCATGGGAAACAACCAAAGTATCCCAAATTTCATAAGCAGTATTACTAGTAGATATTCGATTAAATTCTTCATCTCCTAAATCACAATACAAATCATTCATTTATTTACAATTATTATTGTAAGCAGCATTCGTAGGTTCATCCCAAGTAGTTCTAACAGTTTCGAGAATCTTATTCCGAGTCTCTATAGCAGTCCATATGTCAAATCCCATACTTTCTAAATGGATTTTCATTTTTATTTTCCATTGGGCATAGTTGACACCATTAAATAAGGGTGGAATGTTGGTAGCTACACCTTCTAATTTTTTATCCATACTAACTAAGTTTTAGAAAGATATATAAAGATAAAAAAAATTAGACTTAACAGAAATTTTGAGATCTTTAAGATACAACTAAAATCACAGTCGAAAACATTTCACAAACAGAGTGTTTTGAAAAACTTTCATCTACTCACTCTGACAACAAATGTTGTCCCAGAGGATACTCAAGAGGGGGGCTGAAATGAGTTCCTATTAAAAATATCTGTTTAAAAGATTTTTATTGAAATCCCCCAATTTATAAAACAAGTTAAACTGTGGTGAATTTATAAATATTGTAAGCGTTCAATTATTTTCTCAAAGATTGATTATTTCTAAGTTAATTTTATCTTAAGATTAAGTTAGATTTTGAAACTAACTTACTAGCTACAAATAATTACAAACACTTTCTAGTTAAACTATCAGAGTTACTTTAAAACAGATTTGAACTTCAAAGTAATTAGCAGTGGAATATTGAAAATAGTTTAGACTAAAATAATATGCACAAAAGTTTTAACCAAGAGGTTCAATTTCAAGATGAGACATAGTCCTCTCAAACAGTTTATATATAAATTTTATCGACACCCTGGATCAGGGTTTACAACAGTACTTAGACAGTCCAGGTCCTCAGACCTCTACCACAGTTCTACATGGGAAAGTAACAACAACATCACACAGGCTGTCTAGGTACTCATAACTCTACCACAGTTCTACATGGGATACAAAAAGGTATAAAGAGTTTGGTGTGAGGATTTTAGTATCCTGTAGTTAAGATTAGGAGTTAGTGTGTGTCCAAACATACAGAAGCACACACACTGCTTGTAATGTAATAAAAATGATCATAGTAGAGAAATAATATGGAAATGAGGTTAGAATGCTCTTGTGTGATGTCAATGCAGATATGGAATCCTTTGGATTGAAGCATATGAAGCTTTGAGTCCTTCTCTAAAGTTTTCTGGAAAATAGAGTGTCATGGTTTTGTTCCTTCACTTACAGTACAATTGTTTAGCTTGAATGTTAGAGTATTCCATGTAGCACTTGAACCTCCTCTTTGAACTTCTGTACTTGATGTGTATGAGTGTTCTTCGATTTCTTCGTGTGTTCTTCTCTGCATGTACGTGTGTATCTTATTGTATGTTTCTCATATGTATCTTTTGTTCTTCATTACGTATATGTCTCTCTATTCTCCAGTATCTTGATATTCCTTTTATTCCTTGAGCTTCGGAAATGGGAATAATTACCTTTTATAGGTATGAGGTATGGTTCTCTGACATGCCAAAAAATCACATTAATTAATAACAGTTACATTTAATTAAGAAAATATGAATGTTATCATTATATTAATAATATTAAAAAAGTATAGAGTTTGAGTAATAGTGATTGGTTAACAGTCATCTTCCATAAGCAGATCTCAATCGGTAGACTTGTAACGGTAGCTCTTGTAGCAGTAGCTCATGTATCTGTAGCTCCATGTGTAGCGATAGCTCCTTGTATCAGTAGCTCCATATTTAGGTAGCTCTTTGTAATTGTGTACATCTGTCGGTATCTCTTCCTCACTATCATTGGTTGTTATCATCGGTAGCGGTAGCTCTCTTTATAAGTATCTTCCTCTATCGGTAGCTCCATTCTATCGGTATCTCTATCCTATCAGTAGCTTGTATCAGTGGACTTGTATTGGTGAACTTTTATATCAGTGACCTTGTCTATCAATAGACTTAGTCTATTGGTGGACTTGTCTAATAGTGACCTGGTATCAGTGAGCTACATTAGTGAGCTAGTCTGTATCAGTCAGAATTATAACTACCGGTGACATAAGAAATTAAATGCTTACAAAGAAACTATTCCATACATATTAGTTCTAGATTGAATCAATATCATACTTCATCATAAATAAACATTTATTAATATATTCCATGATATTATATGATTATTTTGACATCCATACTAACTCTAGAACATGAAGGCATAATTATGAAACATAATTATTATATAGATAAGCATGATTTGGGATTATCAGAACATATCTAATCATATTTGAGATTATCAAAACAGGTGAGTCCAACAATCACATTTTCTTAATATTAAATAATTTAAATGACATATTTAATTTTTTCAATTATATATTTCATTAAATTTTGAAGAAACCAAAGAAATTAAGAAAATAAATATCTCTTTATCAGTGGTTCGTTGGACAGATTTTAAAACAAAACTGATAAAAAATTACATTTTTGGAAAGAGATGGTTTGAAAACCCATCCCTCAAATATCAGTTTATTGATGAAGATACATGGAATA
The DNA here is from genome assembly GCA_963277665.1 of Viscum album. Taxonomy (NCBI): domain Eukaryota; kingdom Viridiplantae; phylum Streptophyta; class Magnoliopsida; order Santalales; family Viscaceae; genus Viscum; species Viscum album. Next base: position 677,189,805 of record OY728139.1, on the reverse strand, counting down.
GATTTTTTGATAGTGGTCATGAAGAAAGATTTCAGGTATGATAATTATTTTATATTGTATAATTTGTTATATATTTTTCTGATTAATTAGTAGTTTATTTTTATATAATAGGCCTCTAGAAGATCTCATAAAGAGATTTGGTTGAGAAATGTATACCCTTATACTTTATCACATGGATGGTATACATATTTCAATTATAAAATGATTGAAGAAAAATTTTAACCACTAAGAGATCGATCTAGTAGTGGTTTAGAAGAGGTTTAACATGGTCCTTCATCTCCTCCCACTCACCATGAAAATTGGAAATGAGAAAGAATAAGGAAAAATGAATAGTATCTTATAGAGGAATCTAAGAAAGTAGATGATAAAATTGTAAGTAAATATTATATATTTGTCATTAATTTTTATACTTTTCAAATTTTAAACACTAATATAACTTTTTAATTTTCATTTTAGGATGAAATTCAGGAGAAAGAGACACAAGGATGTTTTATCTCTGAGGGTAGGATGGAAATTATAACCACATATTTGGGAAAGCTAGAACACCTCATACGTGTTAGAGAATATCAGGCATGTATTAGTATTCGAAAGGTTTTTGGTTAGAGTAAGCAATCAAGAGATCCGAAAATAGAATCCTTAAAGGCCAAGATAAAAGTTATGAAACAGTCTATGGGTGATCAAATTCAAGAAGCAGTGTAGAAGGCTTTATTAGAAAACTTGTAGAGATAGTCATAGCATGCATAGCATTCTGAGGTATATTATTTATTTTTCATCAGTTTTTCTAATTTATAAATTATAAAAACTAATATAACCTTTTCATTTCTCAGCCTTCCCAACCTATTCAGCCAGAATACCCTACCCCATATACCTACCCTATCCCGTATGAGAAGCCTTCCTAGGTATATTATTTATTTGTCATTTATTTTTCTATTTTATAAATTATAAACACTAATATAATGTTTTAATTTTTCAGCCTTCCCAACCTACTCACCCAGACTACCCTTCCCCATCTGCCTACCCTGCCCCGTACGAGAAGTCTTCCCATGTATATTATTTATTTTTCATCAATTTTTATATTTTATAAATTATAAACACTAATATAACATTTTCATTTTTTTAGAATTCCCAGCATGCTCATCCAGACTACCCTGCCCCATCTGCCTACTTCGGTCCTCCACCTCCTCACTCAGACAAATCAATATATTATTTATTTTTCATCAATTTTTCTATTTTATAAATTATAAACACTAATATAATTTTTTCATTTTTCATCCTTCCCATCCTTCTCACTCATACTAACCTGCCCCATCCGCTTACTTTGATCCTCCACCACCTCACTCGGACCAAAACTTATAATGTGAGTTGTGTTTTAGAGATCCTCATATACATATTTTTGTGTTAAGACTCATGCATGTTTTAGTGGATTTTGTACATCACCAACCTATGCATATGGGTCAAGTTAGAGTTTAAGTACTTGATATTATAGATCCTAATACAGTAAGAGAAAACTGGCACTGCGAGTTCAACGGTTCCCTCAGATCTCAATTCTGAGAAATGGTTCAAAAGTTATAAAATCTCGCTCGTACGTTTATAGAACGTACCCAAACTAATGTTTGTAAATTCATTCCAGGCACTCCGGGCCTCGGAATCTCGTGCCGTAAATTTTCACAGACTCATAAAATTCCCATATATTAAAAAAAAATTACATGTAAATTCCAGGTCTTTACATTTTCCCCACCTCAAGGCTTTATATCCTTGTAAGATAGAACTCAAACTAGGTAAAAAAATTGGGGGTACTGAGCACGCATCTGTGCCTCCCGCTCCCATGTTCTCTCCTAAAGGTTCCCATGCTGACAGTGAATGCGCAACAGAGGTATTGAACGTCCATGAAGGACCCGCTCCTGTAGATCCTCAATCTCTACTGTAACCTCCATAAAAGTCAACCCATCGTCGACGTCTAGCTCACCATGGTCGATGATGTGAGAAGGGTCGTGCACATATATCCTCAGTTAGGATATATGGAAGATGTCGTGCACCTGGTGCCACTAAGGTGGAAGAGATAAGTAGTACACCACCTTGCCTACTCTGCTGAGGATGTGAAAAGGTCTGATGAACCTCAAAGATAACTTTCCACATCAACCAAATCTATATAGACCTCGTCAGGGTGAGACCCGTAGAAAGACATGGTTTCCATCCTCAAACTCCAGAGGCCTCCATCTCCTGTCAACATATGACTTCTTCTTGTTCTGTGTAGTCTTCATCTGCTCTTGGATGATCTGAAACTTCTCTGTGGTAGCCCGAACCATCTCTAGTCCCACGAGTGCTCACTCCCCTGGGTCAGTCTAACAAAAAGGTGATCTATAAGGTCGCCCGTATAACAACTCAAAAGGTTCCATCCCTATGGTGGAGTGATAGCTATTATTGTATGAAAAATCCACCAAAGGTAAGTGATCCCCCCAGTTGGGACCGAAGTCAAGGACACAAGAACGCAACATGTCCTCAAGGGTCTGAATGGTCTGCTCAGTCTGGCCATCCGTCTAAGGATGGAAGGCGGTTCCTAAACGAAGCTACGTCCCGAAAGCCTCATGCAACCCCTTCTATACCCAGGAAGTAAAATGTGCATCATGATCAGAGAAAATAATCAAGGGTACTCTATGTAACCACACAATCTCCTGCACATAGAGTTATCCCAAGCTCTCTACTAAACCCAGCTCTCTGATCGGTAGGAAGTGGGCTGACTTGGTGAGTCGGTCGACGATCACCCAGATTGAGTCATGACCTCTAGATGTATGTGGAATTCCTTTCATGAAGTCCATGGATATCCCATCCCACTTCCACTATGGAACCTCTAAAGGCTAAACCAAGCCTGCTAGTACCTGATGCTCTACCTTCACTTACTGGAAAGTGAGCCACTGAGAGACAAACTCTGCTACTGATTTCTTCATTCCCGGCCACCAGTGCTATAGTTGGATATCCTGGTACATCTTCGCCACTCCTGGATGTACCGATAGAGGGGTTGTGTGGAACTACCTCAACAATTCCTCATGGAGTGACACTGGTATCATGGTATGTCCTCTGAAGAGGATGATGTGCTTCCCACCTTCAGAAAATCCATCAGGTTCCTGCCATGTAGATATCTGAGCACGTTGAGCCTCACAGTCATTGTCCCCATGAAGTGCCTCCCTGACATTCTGAACAAGTGGGGGATGGACTGTAAGATACTGAAGGAAAGCTACTCCATCACTTTCCATGAAGGATATCTGTAAAGCATCCACCTTCTCCATCGCCTTGCCTAGCAGCTGTATACTAGACCTCCTGCTGAGTGCATCTGCTACAACGTTCCCCTTCCCATGAGTATAGAATATCTCAACGTCATAGTCCTTGAGGAACTCAAGACAACATCGTTGTCTTAGGTTAAGGTCCTTCTGGGAGAAGATATACCTGAGAATCATGTGATTAGAGTATACAGTAAAACGCTCTCACATCAGATAGTGTTGCTATATCTTCAAGGCAAAGATCACTACTGCTAACTCCAGGTCATGGGTAGCTTAGTTATTCTCATGTTGTATCATCTACTAAGAACCATATGTGATCACTTCTCATTTCTGCATCAGGACACATCCGAGCCCGATCCCTGATGCATCGCAGTAGACTACGTACCCTATGTGCTACTCTGGTAGCCTCAAGATGGGGGCACTAGTCAGCCTCTAACTCAGCTTCTGAAAACTCTGCTGGAATCTCTCTGACCAAACAAAGGTTTTCCAGTTATTCTTCAAGGATGATAGTGGTGATACAATTCTGGAGAAGTCCAGCACAATCCTTTGGTAGTATCCCTCCATACCCAGGAAACTCCGTACCTCTACCACACTCCTGGGTGGCTCCCAGGCAGGTAACGCATCAATCTTCGCTGGATCCACTACAACTCCAGCCTCTGATATGACATGTCTCAGAAAGTGAACCTCTTAGATCCAAAATTGGCACTTCGAGAGCTTACCATAAATCTGGTGCTCTTGGAGTCTGTCCAGTACTACCTGCAAATGATAGGCATGCTCCTCCTCAGTAACCGAGTATATCAGAATGTTGTCGATGAAGACCACTATAAAGTGATCAAGGTATGGCTGGAAGATCCTATTCATGAGTCCCATGAACACTGATGGAGCGTTGGTCACACGGAATGGAATAACCAAGAACTCGTAATGGCCGTACCGACACCTAAAGGCCATCTTCCGCATATCCTCATCTTGTACTCTGAGCTGGTGATAGCCTGATCTGAGGTCTATCTTTGAGAACCACCATGCTCCCTTCATATGATCAAAGACGTCTTCAATCCTCAGGAGTGGGTACTTGTTCTTCACGGTCACCTGGTTCAGGTGCTGATAGTCAACACAAATCCTCAATCTCCCATCCACCTTCTTGGTGAATAGAATCAAGGATACCCAAGGAGAAACACTGGGTTGGATTAATCCCTTCCCCTGTAAGTCCTCTAGTTGTACATGCAGCTCATGAAGCTCCACAGGAGCCATCCGATATGCTAGTGTAGATACTGGTGTCATCCTGTGGAACAAGTCAATGTAAAAGTCCACCTCTCTATGAGTAGGTAGACCCTGATCATCATCAGGGAAAACATCAGCATACTGGTCCCCCACTATAGGATAGCTCAGACTCTCCACATCAATACATCCAAGGTTAAGGCTAGCCAACTGATGAGTGATCGATAGTACTCTCCTCTGGGCAAGTCCATCCTAAGCTACAAAGGCTCCCTTCTCGCTGGTGAAGGTAATCCTGGTCCCATCTATGCAGACACACCACACCTTTCACCTAATACTGTCTATCTGAGCATGGACAGTAGATAAACAGTCCATAGCCAGATGACATCGTAAGGCCTCGACGCCGCTAGTAGGAGATCCCAGCCGAAGCTCTTGCCTCCTAGAGTAAGCTCACACTGCCATCACCAGTGTGTAATCGTCGAATCCGCTCCCATAGGAGTCTCTAGCCATAAGGATCGATCCAACAACTCCGTCAGAATATCAAAGCTCCAAACAAGGGCGGTGGAAATAAAAGAATGACTGTAACCTATGTCTATAAGTACTACATCTATGGTGGAATAGAAATAGATCATACCTCGTATCATCTCCAGAGCGCCATTATTGCAGGCCTCAGCTGCCTGGAGCAGAGCTCTCCCCTGTCCACCTGCTCCCTGGGGTTGGGGTGGACCTCCTAGTGGTGGTGGCGGTAACACCTCAAATCATCGCACACTACCAGCTGCACGACCAGCTCCTCTTCCACGTCCACCTTCTCCCTGCGGACCTCCTCGTTCGAACCTCTATCTCTGTTTGGGTGTTCCTTCGACCGTCAGCTGATCATATGAACGACAGGTCGGACAGTCACTAGCTGTGCGACCATACTCATCGCATGCATAACACTTCCCACTCTTGGCATGACTAGCTCCACTTTGGTTGCCCCGCACACCCGATCCTGAGTCATACGGTCGTCCACCTGTAGGTCTTATCGAAGGTTCGAGCCCTAAATAATGGGTTCCGCACCATATCCATGGAGGAACATGAGAGGTAAGTGAATCTCACTGAGTACTGAGCTTCATTCTTGCTGCCCTACTACAGATGAAGAAGATCATGTATGAGCAATGCGCGAAGAGTCACTAGGACAAACTCTGTCCAAAATAGGTTCTCAAAGTCTATCTAGAGAAGCGTCACCTCATCGTGAACCTGGAGCATCAAGTTACACTATCTACCATGTCACGACCCGTCCTCGGGCCCGTGTCGTGACTACCCCAAGCCCGCCTTCCATAGGCCAGGGGCTGGCGACTAGCACCAAGGCGTAAATCCCAAAAAAAAGGGAAGGCATTTCCTTTGAAAAGTATACAAGCACCATAGAGAAAGCAAGCGGAAAAGTAAACACTAAGTAAAACTGTACAAGCTGTGCTGAAAGTAAAAAGGGTCCGGAAATACAAGCCCAACTGTAAAGTACAACTGAAAGGAAAAACAGCAACTAAAAAGGGAAAACTGCAGCGTCGAGCCGTCCTTCGGAAGTCCCACCTGAAGGGTGGGTACAGATAGCCTCCACTGCTCCTCGGGTCCACCTAACCGCTCCGAGTACGTCCCGCCCAGTGGTCCACCTCCAGGTACTGTCCTGCTCCGCACGCCTCCTCCACGATCAGCGCTGTCCGTCGTTTGCAACCAACACCACGAAGTGCGGGCATAGCCCGTGCAGGGGTGAGTATAAGCTACTCAGTAGGGACCCCGAGACCCCCGAAGGTCTCCCGAAATCCACAAAGGATAATCCACAAAGGAAAGATACAATCACAAAGTAACATCTGACACGGCTTAGGTATATGCCCATACATATACCTAAGTCTTCAATTCCCGTTCGGCTCCAACGTCCGAGCCCAAGCACAACCCAGTCCACACAGGAAAGCAAAACGTATACCCACGCAGGATAGAGAAACACAATCCAAAAAGGAGAGTAACACAAGATTCAGCTCACACAGGTATACTTATTCGGATGACGATAAAGATGATCATTGAACCATCTAAGTCGTCGGAACCACGAAGGATCGATAGGTACTAACCTTGTAGTGACCCACACAGGATCGGGCCCACGCAGGACCTGTAGAAGTTGGCTCACACAGAATCGCTGAGAGATGACCCACACAGGATCGGGCCCACACAGGACCGGGCCCACACATGACCTGTAGGCGCTGGCTCACACAGAACCGCTGAGCGCTGACCCACGCAAGATCGGACCCATACAGGATCGGGCCCACACAGGACCGGCAGCACTGATCCACGTAGGATCGCTGAGTGCAGTAGTCGTCGCAGTCCGCTGAGGATCTCTGCACAGTCGTCGCCACAGTCCACCGAGGATCTCTGCACGGTCGTCATCGGAGTCCACGGAGGATCTCTGCACAGTCGTCGCCGCAGTCCACTGAGGATCTCTGCACGGTCGTCGCTGTCGAAGTAGCAGTCGCAGCCAGCACTAGGGTTCCCGCACACAGCAAGCTCGTTCGGGAAGGTCCGCTCCACGAGCCGAGAGGCTGATACATCAACTGACACGAAGTCCGAAGTTGATGTATCCAAAAGTTCCGTATCGTCAACAGGAACTCAACGTCGCAGACGGCGCGTCAATCGGACGCCTGGTCTGAGAGATATTGGCATTTTCGTCCCAGGGGCCCGGTTGGTTTTTAAGGCAAAACCAACCCTACCGCACTCCACCTGCGTCCAAACCTCGGGCGGAGTATGCCAAAAGATCCGTCTCACTTAGAGGAATTCAACAAAGCTGACGTCACGTCAATCGGACGTCCGTAGCTCAAGATATGAGCGTTTCCGCTCCGAGGGCCCGGTTGGTCTCGTGTACGAACCAACCCGGCCGAACTCAAAGTATTCCGAAACCTTGAGTGCGATATACCGAAACGACCGTCTCGATCCAAGTATCGCGTTGCCGCTGACGGCGAGTCGTTTGGAGGAACGAAGCTCAAGATACGGGCGTTTGAACGAAAACGTCCGAAGATGGGGGGTACGGGCCCGGGCCGACCCGGCCCGACCCCCCTGGGTCGGCCCGAACCGGGTCGACCCGAACCGGGTCCGAACCGGCTGGCCCGGCCCGGCCCGGCCAGGGCCGGTCCGGCTCGGCCGGCTCGGCTTGGCCGCGCCGCGCGGGTGGAAGCCGCGGGCGCTGACCCGTGGCTTGAGGAAGGACCGCGGCCCGCGTGCGGGCCGCGCTGGCAAGCCGCGGACGCGCTGAGCCGCGTTCGCCCGGATGAACCGGACCCGCGCGCCGCGGGTCCATTTGGCCGCCGCCGCCACGGCGGATTTCGTCTGGCGGCGCGCCGGGGCGCCGCCGCCTCCGGCCGCCGGTGCCGCCGCACCGGTGACTTGCGCCGCCGGCAACTTCCGCGGGCCGCCGGCGTCGCTCCAGTGGCCTGTTTTCCTTCCCATCTGCGCCGTTGCTCCTCCCGGGATCCGTTCTTTACTGCGGGATCGTCAACCGTCCGCTGCGGCACGTTCCGTCGTCGACCGTCAAATCCGCACAAAACGAAGAACGGCGGAGGGTCGTCGGGCCGTGTTCGTTCGGCCCGCACCCTCCGCGTTAGAGATAAACAACCGGGAGAAAAACGATCAACACATGATCCAACAATTTTAATTAAAATAAAAATTTTCATTGAAAACCAGCTTTTTAATTTTCAAGAACGTTCATGAGAAAATTAAAAAGGGGTAATTTTCCAAAATGAATCCCTACCTTGATGATCGTCGTGCGCAGGCGTTCTTCGCGGAAGAGACCGTCGCGGAAGAGATCGATCGCCGCGTCGTCGCAGGGAGGCGTCGCGTCGTCGCGGATTCCGGCGTTGAGTCGGCGAGCTCGAATGGTCGGTGATCGGAGATCGGAGATCAGAGATCGGAAGAGCGTCTCGTGCGAAGGCGTCGTCGATTTCCGGGTTCGGCGTTCTTCGCGTTCTTCGCGTTCTTCGCGTTCTTCGCGTTCTTTGCGAGGGAGAAGAAGTTGCGAGGGTTCTCCCAAATCTTCTCAAGCGAAAAATAACCAGAGGTTAAGCGTTGGTCTTATTTTATTATTACGCCAACGAATTTGAAAAACTGGTTAAGAAACGATCCATCAATTCGTTGAATTAATTCAACGAAAGAAACGACCCATTTAATTCACGAAGGAAACAGCCCATTTAATTCACGAAAGAAACAGCCCATTTAATTCACGAAATAAACCTCCCAATTAAATGGTCTGTTAAGAATTTAGAAAACGCGTCGGTTGACTTTCATTAAGACGGGTTTTCACGGGTGCGTTTCTTAGCGGAAAGAAACGGCGGGGCTCGTGCGGGACCCACCTCACAAATTTTCTACCAAGGGGGTAGGATATTTCTGGATAGCATCCTATCCAGTTCAACTCAGTTCAAGCCTCCTTTAAGTGGCTTCAAGTGGCTTCCATGTGGCTTAAGTGAAATAAAATAAAGCTGTCGCAAAATTATTTTATTTCTTAACTTTAAGCCCGAAAATTAAAAACCACACCCGAGCAAACGCAACTCCGGAAGAGGCGTTTCTAAGCGAATACCGGCGCTGGGATTTCATCGGTGCCCTCAGAATTCGATTCCGGGCACCGGTTCAAAAGTTAGAAAATCCCGCTCGTCCGTTCACTGAACGTACCCGAGCGAAACTTCAGAAAATGATTCCGGGCACACCGGGCCTCGGAATCAGGCGCCGTCAAAAACTGCGTTCTTGTAAAATTCCAAAGAAAATTAAGAAAAAAATTTCCTTGAAATTTACGGGTCTTTACATTACTCCCACCTCAGGACATTACGTCCCCGTAAAGATACAAAAAAAACTAGGGAAACAAATGTGGGTACTGAGCACGCATCTGAGCCTCCCACTCCCAAATGCTTTCCTGGAGGTTCCCGTGCTTCCATCTGATGCGCACAAGAGGAATCGATCGCCCACGTAGGACCCGCTCCTGTCGATCCTCTATCTCCACTGGGACCTCCGTAAAAGTCGCTCCATCATCCACGTCTAGATCCCCATAGTCAATGATGTGCGTCGGGTCGTGCACGTTTCTCCTCAGCTGGGATACGTGGAAGACATCGTGCACCCGGTGCAACTGAGGTGGCAGAGCCAGGCGATAAGCCACCTTGCCAATCCTTCTGAGGACCTGGAAAGGCCCGATGAAGCGTGGAGACAACTTGCCGCCTCGGCCAAATCTCCTCAAACCACGTCGAGGTGAGACCCGCAAGAAGACATGGTCACCATCCTCGAACTCTAGTGGCCTCCGCCTCCTGTCAGCATATGACTTCTGCCGGCTCTGTGCTGTCCTCATCCGCTCCTGGATGAGCTGGACCTTCTCTTTCGTGGCCCGGACCATCTCTGGTCCCACAAGTGCTGACTCTCCAGGGTATGTCCAGCACAAAGGAGATCTGTAAGGCCTGCCGTACAACGCCTCGTAGGGTGCCATCCTGATGGTGGAGTCGTAGCTGTTGTTGTACGCGAACTCCACCAAGGGTAGGTGGTCCTCCCAGCTGCGACCAAAGTCGAGGACACATGCACGGAGCATGTCCTCGAGAGTCTGAATGGTCCTCTCCGTCTGACCATCCGTCTGAGGGTGAAAGGCGGTGCTCAGACGTAGTCGCGTCCCGAACGCCTCCTGCAACCCCTTCCAAAGCCGGGAAGTAAAACGAGCGTCCCGATCGGAGACGATGGTCGATGGCACACCGTGAAGTCGTACAATCTCCTGAACGTAGAGACGCCCCAAGCTCTCCACTGTGCCCTGCTCTCGGATGGGTAAGAAGTGTGCCGACTTGGTGAGTCCGTCAACAATCACCCATATGGAATCGTGACCTTTGGAAGTGCGTGGAAGTCCAGTCACAAAGTCCATAGATATCCCGTCCCACTTCCACTCCGGGACCTCCAAGGGCTGTACCAAGCCTGCTGGTACCTGATGCTCTACCTTCACCTGCTGGCAGGTGAGGCACCGTGAAACGAACTATGCCACAACCTTCTTCATGCCCGACCACCAGTGCTGTCGCCCGAGATCCTGGTACATCTTCGCCACTCTAGGATGTACCGCCAACGGAGAAGTGTGAAACTCTCTCAGCACCTCCTCTCGTAAGGCGACTGGTACCAAGGTACGTCCTCTGTAAAGGACATCGTGCTCTGATCCAAGCGAGAAACCATCAGGTGCCTGTCCCGAGGATATCTGTGCACGCCGCGTCTCATAGTCAACATCCCCATGTTGTGCCTCTCTGACCCGCTGAAGAAGTGGAGGAGAGACTGTGAGAGACTGAAGGAAGGCTGCTCCGTCTCTATCCACGAAGGATATCTGCAAAGCGGCTAGCTGCTCTGTCGCCTCCTCAAGTAGCTGGATGCCCGTCCTCCTGCTGAGGGCATCAGCCACCATGTTCACCTTCCCAGGAGTATAGACTATTTCAAAGTCATAGTCCTGGAGGAACTCGAGCCATCGCCGCTGTCTCAGGTTCAGGTCCTTCTGAGAGAAGATGTACCTGAGACTCTGGTGGTCAGAAAAGACTGTGAAGCCCTCTCCCATCAGATAGTGTCTCCATGTCTTCAGGGCAAAGACTACTGCTGCCAACTCCAAGTCATGGGTAGCGTAGTTCTTCTCATGAGGCCTCAACTGACATGATCTGTAGGAAATCACGGCCCGCTCCTGCATCAGGACACACCCGAGTCCGGTCCCTGATGCATCGCAGTAGACTACGTAACCAACTCCCTCCTCAGGCAACCTCAAGATAGGTGCGCTGGTCAACCTCTGCCTTAGCTCCTGGAAGCTCTGCTGACATCTGTCTGACCACACGAAGGGTTTCCCCTTCTTCGTCAACGCTGAGAGTGGGGCCGCAACTCTGGAGAAGTCCGGCACAAATCTCCGATAGTATCCGGCTAGGCCCAAGAAACTTCGCACCTCTGTCACGCTCTTGGGTGGCTCCCAAGCTAGCACTGCCTCGATCTTCATGGGATCCACTGCAACTCCCGCCTCAGAAATGATGTGCCCTAAGAAGTGGACCTCACGTAACCAGAACTGACACTTCGAGAGCTTTCCATAAAGCTGGTGCTCTCGGAGTGTGTCTAGTACAACACGCAGGTGGTAGGCGTGCTCCTCCTCCGTCGTCGAGTACACCAAAATGTCGTCGATGAAGACCACGACAAATCGATCGAGGTATGGCTGGAAGATCCTGTTCATGAGGCTCATGAACACTGCTGGAGTGTTGGTCACGCTGAAAGGCATAACCAAGAACTCGAAGTGGCCATACCGACACCTGAAGTCTGTCTTCTGCACATCCTCGTCTCGAACTCTATGCTGATGATAGCCTGACCAGAGGTCTATCTTCGAGAACCACCGTGCTCCCTTGAGCTGGTCGAAGAGATCATCAATCCTGGGTAGCGGATACTTGTTCCTCACTGTCACCTGATTCAGGCGACGATAATCGACACACAGTCGCAAGCTCCCGTCCGCCTTCTTGGAGAACAAAATCGGGGAAGCCCAGGGTGAAACACTGGGTCGGATGAACCCCTTGCCCTGCAAGTCCTCCAACTGTACTCACAGCTCTCGAAGCTTAGCGGGGGCCATCCGATATGCTGGAGTGGATATCGGGGCTGTCCCGGGGTACAGGTCAATATTAAAGTCTACCTCTCTGTGAGGAGGTAGTCCTGGAACGTCGTCGGGAAAGACGTCCGCGTACTGATCCACCACTGCAGGGAAACTAGGACTCCGCACGTCAACTGCTCCCAGGATGAGGCTAGCCAACTGATGAGTGATGGGCTGACCTCTCCTCTGCGTGAGTCCATCATGTGCTGCTAAGGCTCCCTTCTCGCCGGTGAAGGTGAACCTGCTCCCGTCGGTGCGCACACATCGCACCTTGCGCCTAAAACAGTCAATCTGAGCATGGACCGTAGATAACCAATCCATGCCCAAAATGACGTCGTAAGGCCTCGACGCTGCTACAAGAAGATCCCAGCCAAAGCTCTCGCCTCCTAGAGTAAGCTCACACTGCCGGAACCAGTGCGTAATCGTCGAGTCTACTCTCGTAGGAGTCTCTAGCCGCAAGGATCGAGCCAATGGCTCTGTCGGAATCTCCGAGCTCCGAACAAGGGCAGTGGCTATGAAAGAGTGACTCGCTCCTGTGTCTATCAGAACTGCAGCAAGGGTGGAATAGACACAGATCGTACCTCGAATCATCTCTGGTGCGCCATGGTCGTAGGCCTCCGCTGCCTGGAGCTGAGCCTGTCTCTGCCCGCCAGCTCCCTGTGGTCGGGGCGGGCCTCCTGGTGGTGGTGGTGGCAGAGCCTCAAAGCGTCGCCCACCACCTGCTGCTCGGCCAGCTCCTCTTCCTCGTCCGCCTCCTCCCTGCGGACTGCCACGGTTGACCCTCTGCCTCTGCCTGGGTGTCCCCTCCACCGTCTGCTGCCCCTAGGTACGACGGGTCGGGCAGTCACGAGCCATGTGGCCCTGCCCGCCGCACTCGTAGCACTGTCTGCCTCTCGGAAGGCTGGCTCCGGGCCGGGTGCCCTGCACTGCTGAGCCAGCGTCCCGAGGTTGCCTGTCGGAAGGTCTGGTCCGCCTGGAACCCTGAGTCATCCGCCGGCTACCAACTGCCGAAGACTCCGCTATCTGCCGCCCTGTGGTGGGTCTCGCTGTGGACTCAGCCAGGAAGCTCTCGATCAGGAGGGCTCGCTCCAGTACCCCTGCCTGGGTCGGGATGCTGAGGGAGATCAGCGATGCCCTGATCTCGTGTCTCAAACCCTGCTCGAAGGTCCGGGCCCAGAAGAAGGTGTCCCGTACCATGTCTGTCGAGTACCGAGAAAGGTCGGTGAACCTCGCCGCGTACTGAGCGACCGTCAAGCTGCCCTTCCGCAGCTGAAGAAGCTCCTGGATGCACACCGCTCGGAGGGTGGCCGGGACGAACTCTGAGCGGACGAGGCTCTCGAAGTCCGTCCAGATGAGGGAGGCCTCATCGTGTACCTGGAGCATCAGGCTCCACCAGCGTCCGGCTGCTGCGTGCAGTAAGCTCGCCGCGAGGATCACCATGAGGTCTGCTGGCGTCCTCACTAGCCTGAAAACTCGGACGACCGCCTCCAGCCAGTCCTCGGCTGCCTGGGGGTCCGACTCCCCACGGAACCTGGGTGGTCGCTGGAGCTGGAACTCGTGCAGAGCTCCGAGGCGTCGTGCGTCGTCAGCTGCCAGTGCTGGAAGCATCGGGGGCTCGGCAGGTAAAGGTACCACCGGTGCCTCTGCTGTCAACGGGCCCTGTATCGAGGCCTCGTCGCTCGGCGGGCTGTCGTCGCGCCCTACTCTAGGAACCCTAGCTGGCTGATGTCGCCGTGCCATCCTGAAAAGGAAACAAGTATTCCACGGTCAGAACAGTATACCTGGTGAGCTGACACAGGTAATCACAAAGAAAACTTGAAACACACATGCAAACAATGTTTTCGTACATTAAGTAAGGAATCAGAATTCAGGGTCCTGGTGTATGGATACGTCGGCCGCCGCACCAACACTGGACTCCCTGGACTGATAACCACACTCAATACACTAAACACTTTTGCTTCACATAGAAGAAAGATCAGAGTCTGCGGTAGAACCGACCACCTTTGATACCAATTTGTCACGACCCGTCCTCGGGCCCGTGTCGTGACTACCCCAAGCCCGCCTTCCATAGGCCAGGGGCTGGCGACTAGCACCAAGGCGTAAATCCCAACAAAAAGGGAAGGCATTGCCTTTGAAAAGTAAACAAGCACCATAGAGCAAGCAAGCGGAAAAGTAAACACTAAGTAAAACTGTACAAGCTGTGCTGAAAGTAAAAAGGGGCCGGAAATACAAGCCCAACTGTAAAGTACAACTGAAAGGAAAAACAGCAACTAAAAAGGGAAAACTGCAGCGTCGAGCCGTCCTCCGGAAGTCCCACCTGAAGGGTGGGTACAGATAGCCTCCACTGCTCCTCGGGTCCACCTAACCGCTCCGAGTACGTCCCGCCCAGTGGTCCACCTCCAGGTACTGTCCTGCTCCGCACGCCTCCTCCACGATCAGCGCTGTCCGTCGTCTGCAACCAACACCACGAAGTGCGGGCATAGCCCGTGCAGGGGTGAGTATAAGCTACTCAGTAGGGACCCCGAGACCCCCGAAGGTCTCCCGAAATCCACAAAGGATAATCCACAAAGGAAAGATACAATCACGAAGTAACATCTGACACGGCTTAGGTATATGCCCATACATATACCTAAGTCTTCAATTCCCGTTCGGCTCCAACGTCCGAGCCCAAGCACAACCCAGTCCACACAGGAAAGAAAAATGTATACCCACGTAGGATAGAGCAACACAATCCACAAAGGAGAGTAACACAAGATTCAGCTCAGACAGGTATACTTCTTCGGATGACGATAAAGATGATCATTGAACCATCTAAGTCGTCGGACCCACGAAGGATCGATAGGTACTAACCTTGCAGTGACCCACACAGGATCGGGCCCAGACAGGACCGGGCCCACGCAGGACCTGTAGGCGCTGGCTCACACAGAACCGCTGAGCACTGACCCACGCAGGATCGGACCCACACAGGATCGGGCCCACACAGGACCGGTAGCACTGATCCACGTAGGATCGCTGAGTGCAGTAGTCGTCGCAGTCCGCTGAGGATCTCTGCACAGTCGTCGCCGCAGTCCACTGAGGATCTCTGCACGGTCGTCGTCGGAGTCCACGGAGGATCTCTGCACCGTCGTCGCCGCAGTCCACTGAGGATCTCTGCACGGTCGTCGCTGTCGAAGTAGCAGTCGCAGCCAGCACTAGGGTTCCCGCACACAGCAAGCTCGTTCGGGAAGGTCCGCTCCACGAGCCGAGAGGCTGATACATCAACTGACACGAAGTCCGAAGTTGATGTATCCAAAAGTTCCGTATCGT
This sequence comes from Viscum album, assembly GCA_963277665.1. NCBI lineage: Eukaryota > Viridiplantae > Streptophyta > Magnoliopsida > Santalales > Viscaceae > Viscum > Viscum album. Next base: position 677,174,388 of record OY728139.1, on the reverse strand, counting down.
CAACAGGAACTCAACGTCGCAGACGGCGCGTCAATCGGACGCCCGGTCTGAGAGATATTGGCATTTTCGTCCCAGGGGCCCGGATGGTTTTTAAGAAAAAACCAACCCGACCGCACTCCACCTGCGTCCAAACCTCGGGCGGAGTATGCCAAAAGATCCGTCTCACATAGAGGAATTCAACAAAGCTGACGACACGTCAATCGGACGTCCGTAGCTCAAGATATGAGCGTTTCCGCTCCGAGGGCCCGGTTGGTCTCGTGTACGAACCAACCCGGCCGAACTCAAAGTATTCCGAAACCTTGAGTGAGATATACCGAAACGACCGTCTCGATCCAAGGATCGTGTTGCCACTGACGGAGAGTCGTTTGTAGGCATGAAGCTCATGATACAGGCGTTTGAACGAAAACGTCCGAAGATGGGGGGTACGGGCCCGGGCCGACCAGGGCCGACCCCCCCTGGGTCGGCCCGAACCGGGTCGACCCGACCCGGGTCCGACCAGGCTGGCCCGGCCCGGCCCGGCCAGGGCCGGTCCGGCTCGGCCGGCTCGGCCGGCTCGGCTTGGCCGAGCCGCGCGGGTGGAAGCCGCGGGCGCTGACCCGCGGCTTGAGGAAGGACCGCGGCCCGCGTGCGCGCCGCGCTGGCGAGCTGCGGACGCGCTGAGCCGCGTCCGCCCGGATGAACCGGACCCGCGCGTCGCGGGTCCGTTTGGCCGCCGCTGCCACGGCTTCAGCCGCGGCAGATTTCGTCCGGCGGCGCGCCGGGGCGCCGCCGCCTCCGGTCGCCGGCAACTTCCGCGGGCCGCCGGCTTCGCTCCGGTGGCCCGTTTTCCTTCCCGTCTGCGCCGTTGCTCCTCCCGGGATCCGTTCTTTACTGCGGGATCGTCAACTGTCCGCTGCGGCATGTTCCGTCGTCGACCGTCAAATCCGCACAAAACGAAGAACGGCGGAGGGTCGTCGGGCCGTGTTCGTTCTGCCCGCACCCTCCGCGTTAGAGATAAACAACCTGGAGAAAAACGATCAACACATGATCCAACAATTTTAATTAAAATAAAATTTTTCATTGAAAACCGTCTTTTTAATTTTCAATAACGTTCATGAGAAAATTAAAAAGGGGTAATTTTCCAAAATGAATCCCTACCTTGATGATCGTCGTGCGCGGGCGTTCTTCGCGGAAGAGACCGTCGCGGAAGAGATCGATCGTCGCGTCGTCGCGGGGAGGCGTTGCGTCGTCGCGGATTCCGGCATTGAGTCGGCGATCTCGAATGGTCGGTGATCGGAGATCGGAGATCGGAGATCGGAAGAGCATCTCGGGCAAAGGCGTCGTCGATTTCCGGGTTCGGCGTTCTTCGCGTTCTTCGCGTTCTTCGCATTCTTCGCGAGGGAGAAGAAGTTGCGAGGGTTCTCCCAAATCTTCTCAAGCGCAAAATAACCAGAGGTTAAGCGTTGGTCTTATTTTATTATGACGCCAACGAATTTGAAAAACTGTTTAAGAAACGATCCATCAATTCGTTGAATTAATTCAACGAAAGAAACGACCCATTTAATTCACGAAGGAAACAGCCCATTTAATTCACGAAAGAAACAGCCCATTTAATTCACGAAATAAACCTCCCAATTAAATGGTCTGTTAAGAATTTAGAAAATGCGTCGGTTGACTTTCATTAAGACGGGTTTTCACGGGTGCATTTCTTAGCGGAAAGAAACGGCGGGGCTCGTGCGGGCCCCACCTCACAAATATCCTACCAAGGGGGTAGGATATTTCTGGATAGCATCCTATCCAGTTCAACTCAGTTCAAGCCTCCTTTAAGTGGCTTCAAGTGGCTTCCAAGTGGCTTAAGTGAAATAAAATAAAGCTGTCGCAAAATTATTTTATTTCTTAACTTTAAGCCCGAAAATTAAAAACCACACCCGAGCAAACGCAACTCCGGAAGAGGCGTTTCTAAGCGAATACCGGCGCTGCGATTTCATCGGTGCCCTCAGAATTCGATTCCGGGCACCGGTTCAAAAGTTAGAAAAACCCGCTCGTCCGTTCACTGAACGTACCCGAGCCAAACTTCAGAAAATGATTCCGGGCACACCGGGCCTCGGAATCAGGCGCCGTCAGAAAATGCGTTCTTGTAAAATTTCAAAGAAAATTAAGAAAAAAATTTCCTTGAAATTTACGGGTCTTTACATACCTACTGCTGCCTATAGAAGGCTGTCAGAAAGGATCGCCATGAGATCGGCTGGTGTCCCTATGAGTCGGAAGACTCTCACCACAGCCTCCATCCCATCCTTAGCCACTTGTGGGTCCATCTCTCCCCTGAACCTAGGTGGCCTCTGGCACTGGAAATCATGAAACGTGCTCAAGAAGCATGAAAAATCTACTGCTGGGGCTGGTGGCATTGCTGGCCCAACAGGGAGTGGTACTGCTGGTGCCTCTACTGGAAAAGGGACTTATACCGAGGCCTCGTCGCTCGGTGGGCTATCAATGAGTACAACTCTCAGAACTCTAGCTGGCTGTCTGCATGGAGGCATCATGAAATGAAACAAGTATTCCACAGTCAAAAGTTATACATGGTGAGCTGAAAGTTATACCTGGTGAGATGACTCAAATGATCATAAAGAAAAATCTTGAAAACACACACATAATCAGTGTTTTCATGCTCTGAGTTGGAAATCAGAAGTCAGGGTCCTGGTGATTGGATACGTTCGCTGCCGCACCAACACTGGACTCTCTGAATTGAAAACCTCACTCACTACACTTAACATTATTGCTTCAAAGAAAAGCTTAGAGTCCTAGTTCTATGGTAGAAACTACTCCTCTGATACCAATTTGTCACGACCCGTCCCCCGGGGCCCATGCCGTGACTACCCCAAGCCCGCCTTCCATAGGCCAAGGGCTGATGACTAGCACCAAAGGCATAATTCCCTAAAACTGGGAATGGATTTCCTTTATAACCTATAAAAACACACACAATAAAGCACACAGCTGGACAAAACACCGAGTAAACTATATATCAAAAGAGTGATGAAAGTAAAAGGGGCCAGAATACAAGTCCAATTGGAAAGTACAAGTACAAATGTGATACAATAAAAATGAAGAAAAGGTAAAATCAGTTGTTGGTTCATCCTCCGAGGTTCCTACCAGAAGGGTGGATACAGATTGCCTCCTTAGCACTCCTCATCATCCGTCTCCTCCGTGTACCGACTCGTCGTAAGGTCTACCTCCAGGTACCGTCCAGTCCTGGTACTCTCGACCTCAGTCAATGATGTTCGTCATCTGAATCCAACACAACATGGTGCAGGAATAGCCCATCTAGGGGTGAGTATAACGATACTTAGTAGGGACCCCGAGACCCTATAGGTCTCACATAATCCAACAAGGATAAAACACAAAGTATGAAATCAACAGATAACCTTACTTAGGTATATACCCATAAATATACCTAAGTTATCATGTAATCCATCTCATTAATGAGTAAAACATAGAATTTATGACTTAGCTCACACTAGGATTTATTGTAGGGGTAGTATCAAGTAGCATTCCGAACACAACGTCAAACACCTCAGCTACTGGAGAACTGATCGTACCATGATTCACTGTGTCATTTTCACCCTTACACCATTGCATTAAATTGAATTTGTATTGTAAATTCAAAAAATAATAACAAATTGAATTCCATGTTTGAATCAATTATTTTTATTTTTATCTCTATTAAAAAGTCCAATGTTACTTGTCTTTTAAATTTCATTGATGGTGAATGTGGTTTGGAGGGCCCATGATGATGTCCAAGAAAAATGGGCCAAACTGCGCAAGATCCAAGCACACCAGTGGATTAATCCGCAAACTGATTCTAGAAAGTGCATTAAATTGGGCTGAAATATTTTTATCTAGTCCATAACCCATTGGGATACATTTCATATGAAGAAACCAAAGACTCATTCGGCCATCTGATGGCCTTTCTGACCTGATCTTTCCAGCACACCAAATCTGCATGGATTCAAAAGTGGTGTGTTGTTTTCTATCCATATATCGGGAAATAGGTGTCCAAATTGTGCCAACATTTCAGTGGAGACATCCAAGAGGTGGGGCTAAAACTTTTTTATTTTCTAAAAATCTATATAAGTCTTTTTATAGGTTGAAACACCTCTGACAAATGTTTTTAATAATCCTGTGTGCTCAAAACCACCTTCCCATTTTCCTATAAAATGGAACCTCATGCTCCTCATTTGAAAGTTCGTCTAGGAGGCAAAGCTTTGGTATTTTGGAGACCCAAAGGAGTTCTCTCTTCATAATTTAAGTTTTGTAGGCCCCTATCCTCATAGGGGAATCAAGGATGAAGAATGAGTTCCACCCGAGCCTCCTCCTCCTCTCGATGGCGAGCTAAACGGTGGATGATCATTTTGAGGGAGCTACACATCCTTGGGAGGGAGTCCCAGCACTTGATACTCTACTGGTTTTTGTAATTTGTGTGTGGATTATTTCACTTATGTATTATCTAAACATGTTTCTCCTTTTAGTTCATTTTTTGGGTTTAATTAAGTGAACCGCTATTCATTTCAACACCGATTGGGTTGAAATTTCAAGTGGGGAACTTGAGTTGTTATGATTAGGAAACATAAGGATCCTCTTTATCTAACACATAAAAAAGATATTAGTATTCTTTTTCAGCCTTTAATTGATTTTGATGTCCAAAACTTGACAACACGATTGTTGTTTCAAGGGTTGGTACTTTGTGCAACGTTTAGAGAGGCAAGAGGGTAATCAAGATCTTCACAACCCTCAACCAAAGTATTAAACAAAACCATGTGAAATTTTCAGAAAAATTAACTACACATGATGTGTAGTGAACTTGAAGTGATATCCTTATCTCATAATTCTTAATCCTCCACCTTATTCTATCAAATATTAAACTCTTTAAGTTATGTTATTTTATTAAAACCGTTTTCAAAATCACCCCCTCTTTTAGTAATCATTATTAAAAATACACACTATAAGCCACCAATGATCCTTGAGAGATGACATAGGTTCTTCCCTAAACTATAAATCAACCTTAAAACATAATAAATATGTTGTTTCATGACAACGCAGTCAAATTTTGACATCGTTTTCGGGGGGCATTTTGGTTTTAGAGCGTGTTTTTGATAATTTTTTTTTGTAATTATTGCGAATATTTTTTGTTGTTTTATCTTATAACTCTACATATATTTTTGTATTCTGATCCATTTTTTGTGTAGGTTTGGTGCATGACGTGTTCTACTCTGGGAGACTTACAACATTTCAAACGTGAACCTGAGAGAATCCTACATCTGTGACCCCGAGATACACAAGAGGAACCTTTGAAGGAGGACACACAAAACATCGACACTCATCTTGATCCTTCGTCTTATTCATTGAGAACCCGCATTAAAACTGAAATTTACGTGAATAACATGGATGAAAACAATCGAAAACTAAATGAACTAACCTCAAATAATGTTGATATTCATCCCACATACATTCAATTACAAGGTGAGGCACCCAATTTTGAACTAAAATTTGGGTTAATTCATCTATTACCAAGATTCCGTGGACTTCCTGGAGAAGATCCACACAAGAACTTAAAATAATTTCATGCTGTTTGTTCAATATTAAAACCTGATAATGTGGATGAGGAAGAAGTAAAGCTTAGAGCATTCCCATTTTCTTTATAAGACACTGTGAAAGATTGGTTGTACTATGTTAATTCCCCAATAAGAGGCTGGGTGGACAAGAAACACCTTTTTCTTGGAAAATATTGCCTAGCCTCTCGAACTGCAGCAATAAGGAAAAAATTTTGTGGGATAAGACAATCTCAAGGGGAAACATTACATGAAAATTGGGAACATTTTAAAAGGTTATGTTCAAGTTTCCCACACCACCAAATAAGTGACCTACTTTTAATTCAATATTTTTATGAAGGTTTAATCCCTATTGATCGAAATATGATTGATGCTGCTGTAGGTGGTGAACTGGTAGATAAGACCCCAATTGCTGCAAGTAACTTAATTGAGAACATGGAAGATAACACTCAACAATTCGGTACAAGGTCTAGCATACCCATTTGGGGAGTCCATGAGGTGAAAAGTACTGAATTTGAGAAGAAGGTGGACACAAAGTTTGAAGAGGTAAGTACCCTTCTTCGACAACTTTCTCATTCCCAAGGAAAATCCCAATCTCCTCCTCCCATCCATTGTGGTATATGTTCTTATGAAACCCACTACTCATATATATTCCCCCAATTGATATAAAATTCTGAGATTTGTGAGGCAATCTTCCCAGGACGCCCCTATAACCAACCCTTTAGGCAAGAACCATACTATCCATCCAACTATAGGTGGAAGGAGAACCAAGCCTATAGGAAAGGGGGGTATTCAAACCAACCTCAACAAAAATGGAACCAACCAGGGTAGAGTAGTCATCATCAACCACCACCTAGAAACCCTCAACCACCCCAAAGGCCTTTCCAACAAACCCCTCAAAAACCCAAGACTAGCATAGAAGATATGATGATACAAATGTCTACCAACAATATCCAATTCCAACAAGCCACTCAGGCAGCCATACAAGACCTCAAAACCCAATTAGGCCAACTAGCTAACTCAGTGGGTGAAATTCAAAGTCATGGGTCAGGTAAACATCCCTCTCAACCAGTAGTTAACCCTAGGAATAAAAAATGTTAGTGCCATCACCCTTAGAAGTGGAAAACAACTATAAAGTAAAATGAATCCTCAATTAGAGTCATCCCCTCCTGAAGAAACCTCCATCCCAACCATTAAGATTGTTCCAAATGTTGAAGAACCTTGTCCTGAGATAATCCCTTCCAATGGAAAGAGTGTGAATATTTATGAGTCACCTAGACCAACAATTTATCTTCCATTTCATCAAAGGGCCACACAACCATGAAAACAAAAGGAAACTGCACTTGATAAGGAAATATTGGATATTTTCAAGAAAGTGAAGGTTAACATCCCATTGATTGATGCTGTGAAGAAAATTCCACGGTACGCTAAGTTTTTAAAGGAGATGTGTACACACCGAAGGAAACTTCGAGGTGATGAGAAAGTGATCTTGGGAAGGAATGTTTCAACATTGATAGAGCCATCACTCCCCACCAGGTGCAATGATCTTGGAACATTTTCAATTCCATGCACCATAGGGGAGTATTATTTTTCTAATGCTATGCTTGATTTATGTGCCTCTATAAATGTGATGCCTCACTCCATTTACTCTGCATTGCAGGTCGGAGAACTGAATCCCACTAGAAATATTGTTGAACTAGCTAACCAGAGTATTGCACACCCCTATGGTGTGTTAGAGGATGTTCTTGTGAGGGTCCAAAATTTAATTTTTCCTTCTGAATTTTTTGTGCTTAAAATGGAGGATGATAGGATGAATGGACAGGCCCCGATTATATTGGGGAGACCTTTCTTGAAAACCGAAAAAAACATAATTTATGTCCAAAATGGTACATTATCTATGGAATTTGGTGGTGAAATAGTCCAATTCAATATCCTTGATTCCATGATGCACCTCTCATAAGAACATTCCTCTCTCTTTGTTAATTCAATTGGTGTACTCCCTGCCTCTAAAAAACATCTTTTCTTTCTCCCAATCCCCTTTATAAGTTTTCTTCATTGATATAAATTCTAGGAAATGATTCATGCATCGATTTTTGTAGTGGTATAGAAAAGTGTCATGCATGTTCATTGATTGATGATTTCTTGAACACTAATGATCCACTGACCATCGATGATACTTCTATGCTTGTAAAATCTAATTCCTCATACAAGGATGATATCATTGAGAAGTTATATGAGATTGTTGACCTTTCAATTTCACACACACTCCCATCAATACAAAATCCACCTGAATTGGAACTAAAACAACTACCTCAAGATTTAAAATATTCATATCTTGAGAATGGAAACAAGTTTCTCGTCATCATTGCTAGATCACTCCCTCCTGAGCATGAATGGCGATTACATGATCTTTTGAGGGGGTATAAACAATCTTTGGGGTGGACACTTGCTAACATTCTTGGTATTAGCCCATAAATTTTTACACATCATATTTTGTTAAATGATGAGGCTAAACCAGTGAGGCAGTCACAACGTCGACTGAACCCAAACCTCCTAAAAGTTGTGAAAAATGAGGTAACAAAATTATTGGCTACTGGAATAATTTACCCCATCTCTGACAGCCAATGGATCAGTCCCATTCAAGAAGTTCCTAAAACTATTGGCCTTAATGTAATTAAAAATGAAAATAATTAATTATTTCCAACTCGTGTGCAAAATAGTTGGCGTGTCTGTCTAGACTATCGCCGACTAAACCAACACATGAGGAAGGACCATTTCCCTTTGCCATTCATTGAACAAATTCTAGAGAGGCTAGTCGGTTAGTCCCAATACTGTTTCCTTGATGGGTATTCTAGATATTTTCAGATCCATATTGCCCGTGAGGATCAGGAAAATACAACCTTGACTTTCCCCTTTGGGACATTTTCCTATAGAAGGATTCCATTGGGTTTGTGAAATGCTCAAGGTACTTTCCAACGATGCTTGGTTAGTATTTTTTATGATTACCTAGAGAATTGCATGGAAGTATTCATGGATGATTTCACTATTTATGGATCTTCTTTTGATGAATGTTTGAGTAGTCTTGGCTCAGTCCCATGTCACTCTATTGAAAAGAATCTTGTATTAAATTATGATAAATGTCATTTCATTGTACGACAATGTATTGTTTTGGGGAATTTCATTTCTGGGGATGGTATCCAAGTAGATAAATCAGAAGTGGATGTTATTTATTCCCTTCTATTACCCCAAAATATACAGGATGTGTGATCTTTCCTAGGTCATGCTGGATTTTAACGTCGTTTTATTCATGACTTTAGTAAAATTTCACTCCCCCTCTCCCTGTTACTCCAAAAAGAAAAAGAATTTGTTTTTGATAAAGAATGTGATGATTCTTTTAATAAGTAAAAATGGAGTCTCACCTCACCCCCAGTAATCCAACCACCTCGGTGGGATTTACCATTTGAGCTCATGTGTGACGCCTCTAACTATACAGTTGGGGAAGTTTTGTCACAAAGGGTCAACCGAGCTCCATATGTCACAGCCTATGCCTCACGTACTTTGGACCCTGCCAAAGAAAACTACACCACAACTGAAAAAGAATTCCTTGCCATTGTTTTCTCCTTGGGAAAATTCAGGTCATATCTTTTGGGGTCCAAATTCATTGTGTTCTCAGACCATGCAGCCATCCGGTACCTCCTTAAGAAATCGGAATCGAAGAGATGTCTCATTCGTTGGATGCTCCTCCTTAAAAAATTAAATATAGAAATTAGTGATAAAAAAGGAGCAGAGAATGTAGTGGCTAATCATATCAGTATGATTCCACCATCCTCGGAAATTAACTCATCCACTTGTATTCCTATAAATGATATGTTTCCGGATGAGAAATTATACCAAGTGAAAGATGTTATTCTTTGGTATGTTGAAATTGTAAATTATTTTGTAGCATCTTGCATTCCAACTGATTTCAATAAAAACCAAGACAGGCATCTAAAACATAAGTCTCGTTGGTACATTTGGGATGACCCCTACCTCTTGCGCACATGTAGTGATCAAGTCCTTAGGCGTTGTGTTCCTGATAGTGAGTTTCAGTCCATCCTTAGATTCTGCCACACTCTTGCTTATGGGGGCCACTTTGGTCCCCAACAAACAACTCACAAGGTACATTATTTTGGTCTCTTTTGGCCAAAATTTTTTTGGGATGCCCATGATTTTTGCAAATCTTTTCCTTGTTTTCAAATAATGGGTAATGTCTCTAAAAGAAATGAAATGCCACAACAACTGTTTCTCTTTCATGACATTTTTGATGTTTGGGGTATTGATGTTATGAGGCCATTTCCCAATTCCATTGGAAACTTGTACATTCATCTGGCATTTGATTATGTGTCAAAATGGGTAGAGGCATGAGCTACAAGGATTGATGATTATAAGGTAGTTATAGAATTTTTGAGAACCCAAATCTTCTATAGGATTGGCTTACCTAGGTTCATCATCAGTGACCAGGGTTCTCATCTCTGCAACTGAACAATGCAATCACTTTTGCATAGGTATGGGGTTGGTCATAGAGTGTCTACTTCATATCATCCACGAACTAGTGGTCAAGATGAGGTTTCAAAGAGATAGGTAAAAAAATTATTGAAAAACTGGTTTAACCCAATAGAAAAGATTAGAGTATTCGACTTGATGAATCATTATGGGCCTACCGTACTAATTTCAAAACATCCATTGGAATGTCACCTTATCATCTTGTGTTTGGAAAGAGTTGTCATCTCCCTGTTGAGATTGAGAACTGGGCCTACTGGGCCATCAAACAATGAAATTCTAATCATTCTGTTATAGGTTCTCAAACGATGTTGGAGATTCATGAGTTGGAGGAAATGAGAAGAGATGCATATGAAAACTCCATAATTTATAAGGATCAAACCAAGGCTTCCCACGACTGTCTTATATTTCATCGTCAGTTCCACATTGGGCAGAAGGTCCTCCTTTATAATTCAAGGCTGAAGTTGCATCTAGGTAAGCTTTGTTCCCGCTGGTTTGGCCCATACACTTTTATTAATGTATCTCTATCTGGTGTTGTTCAGGTTCAAAATGAAGAAACCCAGCAAACCTTCACTGTCAATGGGCATCGGTTGAAGCACTTCCATGAATCCTTTTCAGAGTTCCCAATAGAGGAATTCCATGTTCAAGAAGCAACATACCAATGAAACACACTAGGTTTTATCTTTCCTTCTCACCCTATCAATTATTACAGTGAGGAAACTACACATTCTAGGTGTGGGGGGATGGGTACATTCCTGGTTTAGATAAGAATTTTTATTTTTTTCTCTTTCTCTTTATTCTTTCTTCTCTTTCATTCCTTCCTTATGGTATTTTCATTTTTCCCCCATCAGGGGGAAAGTAAAAATACGATAAATAATGGTAGAAAAAAATATTTTTATGAAGTTAACATTATGAAGTGATTTTTAGTGAATTGGTCTTCTGTCAATGATATAAATGGTTGTATCTCTGTGAAAAATTTGAGATGATTGATGCCCCTTATGTGAGTAGTTTTGGGAAAATTATTTCATGAATATCTCCATATATTTTTTCACCAAACCACGAAGTATTAACATTTATTACTTAATATAAGGTGAATATATGTTAGTTTAATATTTTTCAGCTTTAAATGATATTTTCATACATTCCTTCCTTATCCGATCTATTTCATTACTGTACCAGATTGACCTATGTGTTTGTACCTAATGTCCGACTGTTGTACACCCTCAAAAAAATTGTGTCTTCGGTAGGTCAAAAACCACCCCTCCTCAACCTTTTATCTTGTTATAACTATTGCAATTATTTTCGTGAGGAGATCAAACAAGGGTTGAGAGATGAGTGTGATATTTGTTCCAAATGAAACATCAAAAAGAATATAATAAATGAGGGGAGTGATGAAATGTGCAACATAAGGGGATATCTAGGTCAAGAGCTTATGGTTTGACTTTTGGGAATGATTAAGTGAGTGGGTCTTGAAATATGATTGCAAAGGATGTAGGAAGAGTTTTCTATAAAATCATTTAAAGATGAATAATGTTAAAATAACCTATATCTATTTGATAGAAAGTGGAAAGAATAGCATGGAATGGTTTTCATACACACACATGGAGAGTTAGTGGAATGGATGACTTTTGAATTCTTTGCTCATGTTGGTGTCATGAATCTCATTGAATTTTATTGTGATATTATTTATGAGACAACTTTTTCCATTTTCACTAGGAAGAACTCCTTGGTGTGGTTCATGCATTCATCACATTACTTTAGTGAATTAAAATTTCCTCAAAATTTATATCTTCATGACGTTGGGAATATATATGTGCATCATTTTATTTTGATATGTGACTTTTCCAAGGAGTGAAAATGTTTAGGTGTGGGGGTGTGATCATACCATGATTCACTATGTCATTTTCACCCTTACACCATTGTATTAAACTGAATTCGTATTGTAAATTCCAAAAATAATAACAAAATTAATTTCATGTTTGAATCATTTATTTTGTTTTTATATCTATTAAAAAGTACAATTTTACTTGTCTTGTAAATTTCATTGAAGGTGAAGGTGATTTGGAGGGCCCATGATGAAGTCCAAGAAAAATGGGCCAAACTGCGCAGGATCCAAGCACACCAATGGATTAATCCAAACACTTCTACTTGATCGTGCACCCAATTGGGCTGAAATATTTTGGTTTGGTCCAAAACTCATTGTGATACATTTCATATGAAGAAACCCAAGACTTGTTCCATCATCTTATGGCCTTGACTACCTGATCTATCCAGCACACCAAATCTGAACGGATTCAAAAGTGGTGTGTTGTGATATGTCCATATCTCAGGCTATAGGTGTCCAAATTGTTCCAAAATTTCAGTGGAGACATCCAAGAGGTGGGGATACAACTTTTTTATTTTTTCCAAATCTAGATAAGGCTGTATGGAGGTTGAAACACCTGTGAAAACTGGTTTTAATAATTCTGTGTGCTCAAAACCACCTTCCCATTTTCCTATAAAATGGAACATTGGGCTCCTCATTTGAAAGTTCGGCTAGGAAGAAAATATCTGGTATTTTGGAGACCCATAGGAGTTATATCCTCATACTTGATGTTCTAGAGGAGCTATCTTCGTAGGGGAATCAAGTATGAAGAGGGAGTTTCACCTGAGCCTCCTCCTCCTCTCTATGGCGAGCTAAACGGTGGAAGATCATTTCGAGGGAGCAACACATTCTTGGGAGGGAGTTCCGGCACTTGATACTCTACTGGTTTTCTGTAATTTTTGTGTGGATTAGGTCACTTATGTCTTATATAAACATGTTTCTCCTCTAAGTTTATTTCTTGGGTTTAATTAAGTGAACCACTTTTCATTTCAACACCGATTGGGTGGAAATTTCAAGTTGGAAACTTGAGTTGTTATGATTGGGAAACACAAGGATCCTCATTCTCTCACACATAAAAAAGATATTAGTATGATTTGGTAGCCTTTAATCTGTTCTGAAGTCCAAACCTTGACAAGAATATTGTTCTTTGAAGGGTTGGTACTTTGTGCAACGTTTAGAGAGGCAAGAGGGGAATCAAGATCATGACAACCCTCAACCAAATAATTAAACAAAACCATGTGAAATTTATAGAACAATGAACTATCAAGGATGTGTAGTGAACTTGAAGTTATATCCTTATCTCATAATTCTTAATACTCCACCTTTTTCTATCAAATAATAAACTCTTTATGTTAAGTTATTTTCATAAAACTTTTTTGAAAATCACCCCCCGTTTAGTAAAATTGATTAAAAATACACACTATAAGCCATCAATGCTCCTTGAGATATGACCTAGGGTCTTCCCTAAACTATAAATCAACCTTAAAAACATAACCAATTTGATGTTTCATGACAAAAAGGTCATGAAATCCTCCTATATCAAGTACAGTGGGCCTTCCGCGTCACACAGAGGCGCTTCCCACTAACCTTGGACTACTGAGGTACTCCTCCAGCCGAGTACCATGGGGCTTCCGCGTCACACAGAGGCGCTCCCCACCATGGGTCTGCCACGTCACACATAGGTGCTCCCCCTCCAGGCCTGCTAAGGTAATCCTCCTATCGAGTACCATGGATCTGCCGCATCACCAAGGCGCTCCCCACCATGGGTCTTCCGCGTCACCAAGGCACTCCCCACTAGGTCTGTCGAGTCACTCTGAGTCGAAAAGGTCAACAATCATTAAGTCTCATCCAGCCACTAGGTCTCCACAATATTCTCTCTCATCTCCGAGAGGATCCACTCCACAATCTACTGGTCGATACTCCAACTGCCACGAAGTCCCACAAATAAGTATCTCAAAGGTCCATCACGTCATAGGGGTCTCAACGTAACAGAAGACACGTCAATCGGACGCCCGATCTGTGAGTTATTAGTCTTTTAGTGCCAGGGGCCCAGTTGGATTCGTGGTCAATCCAACTTGACCGTTCCCATCATAATCCAAAATATAGTTGGGTATCACTCAAAGGGACTGTATTTCTCCTAGATTCCCAGCATTGGTGATGGTTCGTCAAATGGATGTCCGGTGCCAAAGTTATGGCCAAAAGAAGGTAAATGGGTCGTAGTGCGCCCCGGTCTGGTCCGACCCGGTCGGACTGACCCTGCCTGGCCAGTAGTGCGGCCCAGCCCATTGGGTCGGTCCGGCCCACTTGGTCCAGCCCGAAAGGCTGTGAGGGGCTGTAGAGGGTCGTGGATGGCCGTGAGGGCGCGAGGCCGTGGAGCGGCTCAGCAGGAAGTTTCTGTGAGGGAACGAGGCTACGGGGAAGCTCGGTGGGCCGGCGGGTAGCACAGTCGGGGTGGCTTGAAGGGTGGGTGGGTGGCACGAGCCGGGGCGGCTCAGAGGGCCACAACAAGGGCGGTTCGTCCGGGAAGCCGGAGCACCGTGTGGGCGCGGGGCCGGTTCGGCTGGGAGGTCGGAGCACCGCGGGGGTGTGGGGCCGGGAGGCCGGTGCACCATGGGGGTATGGGGCCAGTTTGGTCAGGAGGACGAAGCACCACGGGGTGGATCGGTAGGGGCGTGGAGCTGGGGTGAGTGGTCGGTTCGGCTGGGAGGGTGGAGCGCCGTGAGTGGCTCAGCCAGGGCGCGGAGCCGGGGAGCGTGGCTGGTTCGGCCGAGAGACCGGAACTCCGTGGATGTGGTGCGGATCGTGGAGGCCGCGGGTGGCAGCACCATTTCCGTCTTCACCTTCTTCGCATTCATCACCATCCTTCATTTCAAAGAGCACATGAAAGAAGAATGATATATAGGTCGGGCCATTTTCTTCTGGCCCGCACCCACGGTGTTTAGAGTGGTAGCAAGCAGTTCACAATGAACGAAGCATGCACATGTGTGGAAGATATTTTAAAACATCATTTACCACAACCCTTGTCAATCTATATTCCAAAATCCCACATAATAATTAGAAGGGGAGAACATGTGAAGTGTTAATCAATAAACCCCTACCTCATTCACATGATGACATTAACGCAAGAAGGTAGTACAATCATCGATTCACTATAGCTGAGGATGTCCCACGTCAGAAAAAGTCCCGAGGATGAATGTCAAAGGGGGTAGATGTTCTTAATTGGAAGATCATTCTTCTTCAGTTGAGATTTCTTCATGGAAGAACGTGTTCTTCGTTGAAGAGCTTTCTCCCAAGATCTCCTTCCTCCCAATTCCACCAAAGATCCAAAGGATAACAAATTAAGTTCTCTATTTAGTTCATTGGCACAAATTCAAATTAGCCTAATCAATTAACTAGGTTGGCATATTAAAGGTATGTGCATTGGCACAATTAATTTGGAGGAAGTCTAGAGGCACCTCCACATTAATGAAGGGGGTTGAGAGGTTTTTCTCCATAATGAGGGGAGTTAAAGAGGTTTATGCCTCGGGTGGTCCCCACCACCATAACCTCTCATGGGAGGTTAGGTTCGGGTGGTCCCCACCACCATAACCTCTCAGGGGAGGTTATGGTCTGGTGGTCTCCACTTCTAAACTTCCACATGGAGGTTTAGTTCTAGTGGATCTCACCTCCCAACACCCACATGGGTGTTGAACAAAAAAATAAAATGTTTGTACAATTTTATTTTTATTTTTATTCCTTCACAAAGAACCCAAAAACTAACTTTCACCCTCGACCAACTACCATCGAGGTGAAAGTCTCCTTAAGCGAACACCAGCACTGCGAGTTCAACAGTGCCCTCAGATTTCAATTCCGAGCACTGGTTCAAAAGTTATAAAAACCCGCTCGTACGTTTAATGAACGTACCGGAAGTAAAGTTTGGAAATTAATTCTGGGCACTCCAGGCCTCGGAATCATGCACCGTAAATTTTTGCGGACTCATAAAATTCCAATATATTAAAAAAATAGATTGAAATTCTAGGTCTTTACAATTGATTTAAACCATCATATCAAGGCCTTTCTATACAAGGGAAGATATTCCATTATAGTGGGTATAAAATTGTGGATACATTATGTCAGGGTTTCTGACTTCCATAACTCTTATGGTTAAAGAGTAAATTATTTTATAAAATCTTATAAGTCATTCTTACTATTATAATTATTTTTATTTCGTTTTTTAAAAGTTATATTTTTTATTGTGTATATATTTTAGAAATTTAGTTTTATAATTATCTTTATGACTAACCATATTATTGGTGTGTCTATGATTCCAATAATAAAACTCTGATATAATCAAGTAGTTTTTTGTTGTGATTATAGTACTCTGATCATCAGAAAAATTCTGTGTCCAATCACTTTTAATTAAAAGGGTTTGTGTTTTGTGTTTAGTTTAATACTTTTAAACTAAAATTCACCCCCTATCCTTAGTAACTCTTTAAATCCAATAATCTATTATGAGGATTACAAACTATTTAATATTTATATATTTCCAAATGATGGATCTTGAAATCCTGAATGAATGGGGGATATCTTATATTTCTCAAATGAATATATAACTATTTATCATTGTGGTGATTAAAGAAGAATATAAGGAAGATGTGTAACTAAAAGATAAGTTGAGAAATTTTCCTAAGTTCAATACTGATTTTTAAGGGATGATATGGTTTAGGAAATAATTATGTGTCCCATTAATATAAAACTTAAAGAATGAGCTACTGGATGGAAGTCACACATCATCATTCTTTGTAAATCTTAGTAGTATAATGATATATAATGATCTAAGAGTATTTTTGGTGGTCCAACATGAAAATAAATATTATAGAGTATGTATCATGGTACTTTTTATTCAAGAAATTTAAGTCTAAGATATATAATTCTAAGGGGATGTTAAAGCCATTACCCATACTATAATGGAAATGGGAAAACCTCAGCATGGATTTTGTTGTTGGACTTTAAAAAATATAAAGGCCATTATTCTTCATGGGTTATAGTAGATTGAATTATGAATTCAGTACAATTCATTTCCATTAGATAATATTTATCTTTGGATTATATTTCTAGGATATAAAATAAGGAAGTGGTTAGGTTTCAAGGAATATGACATTCTATTATATCTGACCAGGATTTGTTATTTACCTTGTTGTTCTGATGAAGTCTTCATAAGTCTCAGGGAAAAAAAGTTGAGTTTCAGTAATTTTTATAATCCTCTAATAGATATTCAGTCTGAGGGTACCATTTAAAACCCATAGGATATTCTAATATATTTTATAATTTTTTAAAAGGTGTTTGGGATCAAAACCTTCATCTAGTCATGTTTCTTACAAAAAAATCTTTCTCTCGAAAATTCAAATGGCTTCTTATGAAGCCCTCTATGGAAACAAGTGTGTAACTCCAATGTTCTGGTATAAAGTTATAGAAATAAAGATATTGGGACATGATCTAGATGAGGAAATAGAAAATAAATTTAGATCTATTCAGAAGCCCAATAGAGTAGCTCAAAGTTGATAAAAAAGTTCTACTAATAAGCATCGGTAAGATCTGGAGTTTGAAGTTGGTGAGAAGCTATTCATGTGAATTTATCTGTTGAAGAATGTTACAAGATTCAGAAATAAGGGAATGTTGATCCCTAGTTATGTTGAACCTTTTTATATTTTCAATCCAGTATGGATGGTATCATATCACTTGGCCTCGTCATCGAACCTCTCTCAGGTTCATGATGTGTTCTGTGTACCTCTCCTGAGGAAGTACATACCTGATCCTTTGCATATACTAACCCCAAAGGTTGTAACACTAGATAATGATCTTTTCTATGAAGAAAAAATATTATATATATTATATTTTATAGATAAATTGATATATAACAATAATACTCAACTAATTAAATTTATCAGGAGGAATAAAAAAATTTAAGAAACCACTTGGGAACCTAAGGATGTGATGAAATAGATATATACTCATTTTTTGTATTAAAGTGTTTGTAATTTCAAGTGGAAAATCAATTTAGTTGGGACACCTTGAGATTTTAGAATATATTTATTTTTAAATAAATTTTATTTCTTCGATAGTTTTTATTCTATGCTTCACTTAGTTTAAACAGAACACATTAAACTATTAAAATATTATTATTTAAACATAATGATAATATCCTATCTATAAAAATTGAAGGTATCAATTAGAATAAAAATATAATAAAAATTATTTATAAAGGGCTTATATAAATAAAACATAATGTTAATTAAGCACTCAATATTTTGTAAATCCTTTATATGCTTCAAAAATACATTTTTCCAAAAAAATGATTCTTACAACTTTTTTGTCAACAAATAAAATAATTAATCTCTTCTAATTTTAGAAAATATATGTAATGGCTCGGACCTCTCGGTTCCATTACTTTGTGAAAATGAGGTGTTTGAGTTGTTCCAGGAGGTCAAGGTGACTTATCCCCAACACTTTTCTAAATTTTTAATTTTGTGAACAGTTCTATCGGTGAGGTTTTGTGAATAGTTCTATCAGTGAGGTATAGTGAACAGTTCTATCGGTGAGGTTTTGTGAACAGTTTTATTGGTGAGGTTCAGTGAACAATTCTATCGGTGATGTTTTGTGAACAGTTCTATCAGTGAGGTTCAGTGAACAGTTCTATGGGTGAGGTTTTGTGAACAGTTCTATCGGTGAGGTTCAGTGAAAAGTTCTATCGGTGAGGTTTTGTGAATAGTTCTATCAGTGAGGTTCAACAAACAGTTCTATCGGTGAGGTTCAGTGAATAGATCTATCAGTGAGGTTTTGTGAACAGTTCTATCGGTGAGGTTCAGTGAATAGTTCTATCGGTGAGGTTCAATGAACAGTTCTATCGGTGAGGTTCAGTGAATAGTTCTATCGGTGAGGTTCAGTGAATAGTTCAATTAGTGAGGTTTTGTGAACTGTTCTATCTGTGAGGTTCACTGAACACTGTTCTATCGATGAGGGTTAGTGAATAGTGTTCTATCGGTGAGGTTCACTAAACACTGTTCTATCGGCGAGGTTCAGTGAACAGTGTTTTATCGGTGAGGTTTAGTGAACAGTGTTCTATCGGTGAGGTTCTAATGGTGAGGTTTGTGAATAGTGTTATAACAGTGAGGTTCATGAACAGTGTTCTATCGGTGAGGTTCATGAACACTGTTCTATCGGCGAGGTTCTAACGATGAGGTTCATGAACAATGTTCTAAAAGTGAGGTTCATGAATAGTGTTTCCAGCTTCTTATAGTTTCACCCCTTTAGTGTTTTCCTTTGACGTAAAATTCATTTAATGCCTTATTTTATAGACTCTTAAGTCCAATTCAAAGGCCATAAATCCTATATTAATTATTCCTAAGGCCAAGATGTTTTTACTTGGTCAAAACGCGTGGGTTAATGCGATTCGCTTTTAATGGGGAATTAAGCATATTGTAAACTGTCACCCCATTAAATCTTCAAAAGTGACAAGATATGTAACACCCCAAACTTCCATGGTACACTTCTCTTTGAATAATACAGTAGCGTGTGTTGTACGCAACTTCGTGTTCTAACAGACACCACAACCAATCAAAATAGCCTTTATGAATAGTAATACCCACTTTTTGAAATTTTATAAATATTATCTTTCAATATGGACTTAATTTTTGGATTCATAATATCAAAATTAGCTTAGGGTGAATTTTTGGTATTTTTCTGAAAAATTTCAATTTTTGATGAATAGTGAAAAACACTGAGTTATAGTTTAAAACCGAATTTTTATGTAAATAATTATTTATTTAAATTTATTTTAGGTCAAAATAGAAATATAATACCTATATAAGTTCAATGTAATTCATTGGAGTTAGATTATAATAATTTTAGATATATAAAATTTTTATTGAACTTTTCATCGTCTTTTACCCATCACCTAGGAGAATTTGAAAATTCACATAAAACATAATTTTACCACTTTTGTGAGTGGAATTCTGAAAATCCGAGAGACACGGTTAATATCAAGGAGTAAAATTTTGTTCAATAATATAAAAATAATTTTTGTTCAATAGAATCGTTTTACTTTTATTTACCACGGTTAAAAGTAAATAGGGTAATTAAGAGTAAAAATGATATTATTATTACCCTAACACATGTCCTAATTCTATTGGCTAATTATAATTAGACCGAAAACAACCTTAGGAATAAAATATGAACTTCTTTGGTCCACTTGGATTAGATTAGGACATTTATTATTATTTAATTCATAGAAGAGTTAAAGGAGTTAAATCAAAGTTTAATAAATAAATCATTTTTAATATAGGGTTATACATAAGATAAATTCGATTATAAATATTCATTATAAAGAAAAAAAATATTTCCTACATGATTTTATTTTATTTATAATTTTTAGAAATTAAATAATTTAATTTATTTATGACACAATGGTGATGCAGTAATTACCTAATTAATGAAATATTAAAATAAGTGATATTATAAATATCACAATAAATGTAATTTGAGACTTTTTATGAGTTAAACTAATTTTATAGGTTAATATGACAAGTTAGTATTGATTAAATTAATTTATTTCGAATTAATAAAGTTTTTAGATCTTTATCAAAAATCAATTATTAAATAGTGTCAAAATTTACATAAAAGAGTATTTAAAAAAATATTATATTATTAATTGATACTCAATTACTAAAAATATAAGGATCATCCAAGAGACTTATTTAATGATAGGTGGATCATTAATGAACCACTTGGGGTTCTCTTGGTAGTTTAAAGTAATTTTATTAACAATATAATATAAAAATACAAAGAGACATGGTGAATGTGAAACTAATTAACTAAGAGTTAAAACTAAAAGATAAGGTTAATATAGTTACCCAAACCTGTCTAAAACCTATTGGTTGGGTGGTTTTCGACACATACCCACCTTATCCTTGAAATAAGTAACTTTGGATCCATTAGAAACTGAAAATGAATTTATTATAATATAATATTTCTATCTTTTCCTAAGGTGCCCATCACCCCTCTTATAAAAGGGAACTACCCCTTCCCTCAATTTCACACATTCAAAGCCTTCTGGATCGGCCAAAACCTGCCCACATATCCTCTCAGCTTCCCTCACTGCAATCTAGGGGCGTTATTTTGATCAAAAAGCCAACATAAGGAGCCCTTTTGATCAAATCAAAAGGAAGAACCCGGAGAATAGGTAATGATTTCACCACCCTATTTCAAGTTCCTTTCTTCTTCCACATCTTCTTTCTTTGATATTTCCATTCTAAAATAATAAATCCGGTATCTTCTATATATTTCGATGTTATTATAAATATGATACAACCATATTCAGTTTTCTATCCATCCTTTCAATGACATGTCACCATACGTGCGTACGAACGACTTACTGTCTCCACGTCGTGGTGTAATTGTTATTCAAACCATTATTATTTGGATGGGTGTGATAATGATGTGTAATTTAAGTAAATAATAAATATAACATTATAATTATTTGGTATATATTATATAACATTATATTATATATGATTTTAATATCAGAATAATGATATTGTCGCTCGTGCGTACGTACAGACTACTGTCTCCACGAACGCAATGAGATTCATTCCCCATCATATCCATTCAAGACTAACCTTCATTTGATGTTTAGAAATAATTTTTAAGGACTTGATATAATTCTGTATATGAATAATATATAACCTATAGATAACAAGCATGACTTATGTAACAAAAAATATAAAAGATAACTAGTAAGTGAACACCTGAAACGATGATAATATTAACAAAGCAATATTAAAAGATCATATGTGATATCATATTTGTGTACATGATTAATTTATAATTTAATAACAATTAGTTAACTATTATACCGGAGGTTAACCTACCGTCGACCAAGGAAAAGTACAAGTCAATGGTTAATTTCACAATCTCTTTATTATCTGAGGTTGTTTTTACGTAAGTATCTACTGGGACCTCTTTGTCATCCACATCCATGTTTCTTAAAAATGTATTTCAAAACATTCTTAATACTTTATAGAATTTTGGTTAATGTAACTTATACCCTTTTTTGACTTTTTATAAGATTTTTATAAAGGAATCATTCTGTCATTTTCCAAACAAGTTCCTTTTTAACGTTTTCGACAGAATTAAGGGAAGAATGTCTTTTTTTAACTTATGTGACGGGTACGACTATTTTACGCCATTATAAAATCATCTAAACCTACCTTACAACCTTATAAGAATATTTTTAGAGTAAATGTTTCCTTTTTTAATTATGTAACTTTTAAATGATTAAAAAAAGAGATATTTCTCTCAAATAGTTTTGATTTCATCTATGTCAACATCCTTTGATAAATTTTAAGCTTATTTGAAGTTGAATTATTATGATACAAAACTTCCATATAGTATAGAAGCTATTGTGATATGTTTGATTGTGGATGTGTTATTTTTATACCATTCATGGTTTATGGATAATGTATTGACATTTCGTATGCTAGTTTTAATACGAATGTTTATGTTATGTTTAAAACTTTTCATATGAGGAATTAGTTGGACTTAATAAGTGACGGGTGGAGCCCGCTATAGCTCCTCGATGCATCGGTAGGTCTCATGAGACAAACTAGTGTCCTAGAAGAAGGCCTTGACAAAACAGTATTTGTAGTCTTGGAACAAGGCCTTGACAATGTGGTTATGATAGTCTGGCATTATGCATTCCATTATTATGAATGTGGTTTTTGATATTGCATGTGATTATTCGACTAGTAGAATATCCATTTGAATAGGTAAATGACATTATTTCATTTTATCGTTTCTATATTATTCTGAAGTTCAAGTTTAAAAAGATTTTGTTTTAGTTATACATTGCCTTAAATGTTTATGTTTATTTATGAATGTTTCCGCTATATTGTTATCCTTACTCGGCATCTGAGCTCACCCCTTTCTGTGTTTTATTTTTCCCAGGTTGTGAAGTAGTATTTTATGAATAACCTGCAGGGATAGTATGAGGGGATATGAGTGTGGTCTATGGAGAAAAGATGTTGTTGTAGTTTTTCACGTTATGATGTAATGTAAACTTTATGAATGTATCTAGTGATTCCAAGGCTACTAAACTAACCGGTATTTCGTGACCTGATCTTTTGTGATCATGCCAATATTATGTAATAATGCACCGATTCTGGGTAACAAGGGTTGGGGTGTTACATTTGGTATCTGAGGAATTTTAGTACAAACCTTGGAAGCTAGAGATAGATAAACTCTGATCAGATAACATAGCCTTAAGATAGACTTTGTGGAATAATATAGAAGATATTTCTAGAATTTCGGTATTGTAGAGATTTTGTGAGTTTTCTGAGAAATACATCCCTGTCTGGATATGAGCAGGTAGAGTCAGCTCTGGAACAGATGTACATAGGGGTAAAACCCGAAAACACCGCTTTGAGCTAGACTCGAATGACAAATGGTGAATGACAACAGGCCTTGCTGCACTCTTGGTTACGACACTCCCAGGGGATATGCTTAGGATAATTCTAATTTCATTTATAAATCATTATGAAGGGTTTATGAGTATATACTTCCTCATAGATTTTTTTATGATTATGGATTATATCAATAAATGGTTCAATTTATGTTATGTGTTTTACAAGTTTGGAATTATGTATTTTGATTCATAAACTGATCTAGTTTATTCCGTTGTTTAGAAATTGAACCTAGTTGTAGTAATGGAAATCGTATCAATGCACGAACTCCATGTAGGGATTTCCCTCCTGCTCAAGATAATTATAGTGGAGTTGGAAATACAATTGGTGCCGATCCGCATATCACCATACAGGGACAACTCACTCAGGTTATGAATAATAACCTTACTCATATGGAGCACCCTAATTCACAGAATGGAGGATAAATGTTAAATAGCTTCATGAGGAAACAACCACCAACATTTAATTGGGGTAAGAATCCACTATTAGTTGAGCAATGGATAAATTATTTAGAGAAAATATTCCACACATTGGGGAGTAGTGAAAGGAAAAAAGTTGTCATGACTGTTTACCACCTCATTGGAGATGCTGATCAATGGCGGTCATTGATAAAAAACACAAAGGAAGATGAAGAAGTATAAAATATGAAATGGAGGGTGTTTAAAGAGATTTTTATAGAAAAATATTTTCCTCATGACCATCGAGCGGATATGGAAATACAATTTCTAAGTCTGAGGAAAAAGGAGGAAGATAATGTTGAAAAGTATGAGTCTAACTTTACAAGGTTAGCAAGGCATGCTGTAGATTATATACATAACCCAAGAAGTAAGATTGATCGTTTCTTTGACGTGTTAAAACTGTTTCATTGTTGAGAATTTGTCTCACAATCCTTCTTGTCGTACGAAGATATTGTCTCATGTGCTATCAAGATAGAAAAAGAATCCTCTAAGTCTTATGACTTTAAAGAAAAGGAAGAGAAGAAGAGATCTGCTGATCACTCTGGAAATTGAAATAAGGGAAAGAAAGGAAAAGTTGAATATCCATCCTGCAGTAAATGTGGGAAGAAACACCCTAGTACTTGCTTAAAAGGAATCAGAGTCTGTTACAATTGTGTTGAAAAAGGCCACCATGCTCGTGATTGCAAGGGGAAGAAAGAATCTACCGATGTTCAATGCTACAATTGCAGGGAGATGGGAAATTATGAAAATGAATGTCCTAAGCGTTAGGGGAACATACCTTAGAAAAGGCCAAGGGATCAAGGCCAAGCTTATACTATCACTACTGCTGAGGTATAAGCTTCGAAAGACGTGGTGGAAAGTAATTTAATGGTTTCCTCAAGTTTAGCTAATTATTTATTTGATTCTGGATCATCTCATTGTTTCATATCTTCCCAATTTTCTATGAAAATTATAAATTTCCAATTTTATTTAACAAGGGAGTTTTCAGTTAAAACTTTTAAGGGAAGTATCATCGTAACAATGTTTTGTGAATCTGTTCCCATTATAGCATATCAATGTTCTTTATCTACTGATCTCATTGGCATACCTATGATTGAGATTGATATAATCCTTGGTATGGATTGGATTTCCGACTATGATGCGAAGATTTATTGTAAGAATTAGTAGGTTACGATTTTTGATGATGATGAGAAGGAACACCTTATCCTTAGAGCAGAATCGTCACCACCTAATTCTTATCTAGATCCACCCCCAGTAGCTCAACTAAATTCAATTATTGGGGTGGAAGAAAATGAAATGACTATGGGTGATTAATGGAATGTTCAAATAGAGGATGTACCTATTGTGAAAGAATATGTCGATGTGTTTCCAGAAGATTTACCTTTGCACCCTCTAGAGCGAGAAATTGAGTTTTCCATTGATTTAATTCTTGGTTCAAAGCCTATATCGAAGACCACTTATAGAATGGCCACTATGGAATTAGTTGAACTAAATAAAAAACTAGATGAATTGAGTAATAATGGATTTATTTTCCCTAGTGTTTCTCCATGGGGAGCCCCTATCCTTTTTGTTAAAAGAAAGATGGATCTATGAGGTTATGTATCAACTACAGGGAAATTAATGCTATAACGATAAAGAAAAAGTATCCCCTACCTCACATCGATGATTTATTTGACCAACTACATGGAGCTCAATAATTTTCAAATATTGACCTTCGATCTAGATACCATCAGTTGTGTGTGAAGAAGGAAGACATTCCGAATATAAAATTTCGATCTAGGTACGGGCATTACGAGTTTAAAGTAATGCCTTTTGGGTTGACTAATGCACCCTATGTATTCATGGATCTAATGAATAGAGTTTTCAAGGAATATCTCAATGATTTTTTTGGTGGTATTTATTGATGATATCTTGGTATATTACAAAAGATACAAAGATAATAAAAATCACTAGTGTATTATCCTGAAGACTCTTAGAAGACATGAATTATATGGGATGTTTAGAAAGTGTGAATTATGGATTCAGAAGATCTCTTTTCTTGGACATATTGTCTCTAAGTATGGAATCTCTGTTGATCCTTCTAAGACCAAGGCAATCCAATAATGGCCAGAACCAAAGATTATAATCAAGGTACATAGTTTTATTGGTTTAGCAGGTTATTATCGACGTTTTGTCCAGAATTTTTCCCGATTGGCTAACCCATTAACGAAGCTCACACGTAAAGGGGTTAAATTTGATTGGAAAAAATATTGTGAATAATGTTTCGAAGAACTGAAGAGAAGATTATTCAATGCTCCTATATTGACTCTACCATCAGGGAATGATGGGTTTGTTATTTATAGTGATGCTTCAAAGAAAAGACTTGGTTGAGTCATTATATAGAATGATAGGGTTATTGCCTATGCATTACGACAGCTAAAAATTCATGAGCAGAACTATCCTACTCATGATCTTGAGTTAGTGGATGTAATCTTTGATTTGAAGATTTGGAGACACTATCTCTATGGTGAGAAATGTGAGATTTATACTGATCACAAGAGTTTGAAGTATATTTTATCATAGAAAGAACTCAACATGAGGAAAAGGAGATGACTTGAACTACTCAAGGATTATGATTGCATGATACACTACCACCCGGGGAAGGAAAATAAGGTGGGAGATGCTTCGAGCAGAAAATATCATGGAGTTTTGAAAAAAATGAGAGATGAAAGAGATCTAATTTTCATGGATCTAGTAAAGTTGGATATGGGAATAACCATGGAAGGTGAATCATCGATACTTTTTTCAAATGGTTTCCAAATCATATTTACTAGAAAGGATAAAGAGTTCTCAGACTGATGATGAAGAGTTTCAAAAGAAGATTAAAGCTGTGAATGATGGGAGATTGAGTGAAATTGTGTATGAAGATGGAATTTTGAAATTTGGGAAGATACATTGTGTTCCCGATATACCTGATCTAAAAAGGGAATTGTTGGACGATGCTCATAGTTCCAATTTCTCTATACACCCTAGGAGCACCGAAATGTATAGAGATTTTAAGGAACATTTTTGGTGGGATAACATGAAAAGGGAGATTTCTGATTTTTTGTCAAGATGTATGGTTTGTCAACAAGTGAAAGCTGGAAGACAACAGTCTTGAGGATTCATGCAAACTCTTCCCATACCTGAGTGGAAATGGGATAATATCACGATGGACATTGTCATGGGACTACCAAAGACTCCTAGAAGGAACGATGCAATATGTGTCATTGTTGATCGTCTTACCAAATCAGCACATTTTCTTATTATAAGAGAAGATCTACCACTTGAACATCTAGTAGGGATATATATTAATGAATTTGTGAGGCTTCATGGAGTACCCCTATTGACTGTTTCTGATTGTGATCCCCATTTTACTTCAAGATTCTGGAAGAGTATTCTGAAGGCCCAGGATACTAAACTTCATTTGAGCACTGCCTACCACCCTGAAACTGATGGAAAATCAGAACGGGCTATTCAAACCTTAGAAGACATGTTGAGATCATGCTCACATGACTTTCAGGGTATGTGGGACCAATATTTACCTCCAGTGGAATTTTCCTATAATAATAGATTCTATTAAAGAATTCATATAGAACCATATGAAGCGTTATACGGAAAGAGATGTCGCACACCAACCTGTTGGGATGATGTTGGTGAAAGAAAACTTATAGGTCCATAACTGGTGGAGGAAACTATGGAAAAGGTGAAGGTAATCCAAAACCACATCAAAGTAGCTGAAAGTAGCCAGAAGAGCTATACTGATAACCAAAGGAAGGATTTGAAATTTTAGGTAGGAGATCATGTTTTCTTGAAGGTATCTCCATGGAAGGGTGTTATGCATTTCTGTAAGAAAGGTTTATTGAGTCCCAGGTACATCGGACCTTTCGAAATTCTAGAACTAATTGGGGTTGTAGCTTACCGTTTGGTAATGCCGCCATGTCTCTCCATAGTTCATGATGTGTTCCACGTATCACTATTGAGAAAATGCATGCCTGACCCAACACATGTACTCACCTATGAGGAAGTAGAACTGGAACTCAATCTATCTTATTGCGAAGAGCCCGTCAGGATTCTTAATACCAGAGAACAAGTGTTGCGTAACCGAACGACTCATCTGGAAAATGTTATATGGAGAAACCATAAGATGGAAGAGGCAATGTGGGAACCCGAGGAACTTATGATAAAGAACCCCCTGAGTCTTTTTATGAAGTAATATTCTATAAATTTAGAGGAAGAAATTATTTGACGGAGGGGAGAATGTAATACCCCAAGCTTCCACTGTACACTTCTCTTTGAATAATATAGTATCGTGTGTTGTATGCAACTTCGAGTTCCAACACACACCACAACCAATCAAACTAGTTGTTATGAATAGTAATACCCACTTTTTGAAATTTTATAAATATTATCTTTCAAAATGGACCTCATTTTTTGGATTCGGAATATAGAAATTAGCTTAGGGTGAATTTTTGGTATTTCTCTGAAAACATTCAATTTTTGATGAATAGTGAAAAACACTGAGTTATAGTTTAAAACAAAATTTTTATTTAGATAATTATTTATTTAAATTTATTTTAGTTCAAAATAGATACATAATACCTATATAAGTTATATGTAATTCATTGGAGTCAGTTTAAAATAATTTTAGATATATAAAAATTTTATTGAACTTTTCACCGTCTTTTACCCATCTCCTAGGAGAATTTGAAAATTCACAAAAAACATAATTTTATCACTTTTGTGAGTGGAATTTCAAAAATCTGAGAGACATGGTTAATATCAAGGAATACAATGTGGTTCAATAAGATAAAAATAATTTTTGGTGAATAGTAACATTTTTCTTTTATTTACCACGGTTAAAAATAAATCGGGTAATTAAGGGTAAAAATGATATTATTATTACATTAAAACATATCCTAATTCTACTGGATAAGTATAATTCGACAAAAAAATACCTTAGTAATAAAATATGAACCTCTTTGGTCCACTTTTATTAGATTAGGACATTTATTATTATTTAATTCAAAGAAGAGTTAAAAGAGTTAAAATCAAAGTTTAATAAGAAAAACATTTTTAATATAGGGTTATAAAATAGGTAAATTATATTATAAATATTCATTATAAAGATAAAACTATTTTCTACATAATGGTATTTTATTTATAAATTTTATACATTAAATAATTTAATTTATTTATGACAAAATGGCGATGCAGTAATTACCTAATTAATGAAATATTAAACTAAGTGATATTATAAATATCCAAATAAATGTAATTTGAGACTTTTTATGAATTAAACTTATTTTATAGGTTAATAGGACATGTTAGTATTGATTAAATGAATTTATCTCGAATTAATAAAGTTTTTGGGACTTTATAAAAAATAAATTATTAAATAGCGTCAAAATTGACATAAAGGAGTATTTAAAACAAATATTATATTATTAATTGATATTAAATTCCTAAAAATATAAGGTTCAGCCAAGAAGCTTATTTAATGATAGGTGTATCATTAATTAACCACTTGGGGTTCTCTTGGAAGTTTATAGTATGTTTATTAACCATATAATATAAAAATACAAAGGGACATGGTAAATGTAAAACTAATTAACTAAGAGTTAAAACTAAAAGATAAGACTAATATAGTGACCCAAACCTGTCTAAAACCTATTGGTTGGGTGGTTTTCAACCCATCCCCACCTTAGACTCAAAATAACTCACTTTGGAGCCATTATAATCTGAATATGAATTTATTATAAAATAATATTTCTAGCTTTTCCTAAGGTACCCCTCACCCCTCTTATAAAAGGGAACTCCCCATTCCCTCAATTTCACACCGTCAAAGCCTTTTGGATCAGCCAAACCCTACCCAAATAACTTCTAATCTTCCCTAAATTCAACCTAGGGGACTTATTTGGATCAGAAATCCAACATATGGAGCCCTTTTGATCAAATCAAAAGGAAGAACCCGAGGAATAGGTAATGATTTTACCACCCTCTTTCAAGTTCCTTTCTTCTTCCACTTCATCATTCTTTGATATTTCCATTATAAAATAATAACTCTGGTATCTTCTGTATATTTTTATGTCATTATAAATATGTTACATCCATATTCAGTATTCTATCCATCATTTGAATGACATGTCACCATACGTGCGTACGTACGACTTATTATCTCCATGTCGTGGTGTAATTGTTATGCAAAACATTATTATTTGGATGGGTATGATAATGATGTGTAACTGAAGTAAATAATAAATATAACATTATAATGATTCTGTATATATGATATAACATCCAATTATATATGATTTTAATATCAAAAGAATGATATTGTCGCTCGTGTGTATGTACGGACTACCGTCTCCATGAACGTGATGAGATTCATTCCCCATCATATCCATTCAAGAATAATTTTCATTTGATGATTAAAAATAATGTTTAAGGACTTGATATCATTCTAGATATGAATAAGATACATCCTATGGATAACAAACATGTCTTATGTAACAAAACATATAAAAGAAAATGAGTAAGTGAACACCCGAAACAACGATAATATTAACAAAGAACTATTAAAAGATCATATATGATATCATATTAATGTATATGATTATTGTATAATTTAATAACAATTATTTAACTATTATACAAGAGGTTAACCTACCCTTGACCAAGGAAAATTACAAGGTAAGGGTTAATTTCACAATCTCTTTATTATCTGAGGTTGTTTTTACGTAAGAATCTACTGGGACCTCTTTATCATCCACATCCATGTTTTTAAAAAATGTATTTCAAAACATTTTTACTATTTTATAATATTTGGGTTAAAGTAATTTATACCATTTTTTTACTTTTTATAAGATTTTTATAAAGTAATCTTTCCATTGTTTTCCAAACAAGGTCCTTTTTAACCTTTTCGACAGAATTAAGGTAAGAATGTCTTTTTTTAACTTATATGGTGGGTGTGGCTATTTTAGGCCATTATAAAATCGTGGAAGCTTCCCTTAAAAGCTTATAAGAATATTTTCAAAGTAAATGTTTCATTTTATAATTAGGTAACTTTTAAATGATTTAAAAAAAGATATATTTCTCTCAAATAGTTTTGATTTCATCTATGTCAACATCCTTTGATGAATTTTAAGCTTATTTAAAGTTGAATTATTTTGATACAAAAATTCCATATAGTATTGAAGGTTTTGTGATATGTTTGATTTTGGATGTGTTATTTTTATACCATTCATGGTTTATGGATAAAGTATTGACATTTTGTATGTTAGTTTTAATATGAATGTTTATGTTATGTTTAAACCTTTTCATATGAGGAATGTATTGGACTTAATAAGTGACGGGTAGAGCCCGCTATAGCTACTTGATGCATCAGTAGGTATCATGATACAAACTAGTGTCTTGGCACAAGGCCTTGACAAAAACATATTTGTATTCTTGTAACAAGGCCTTGACTATGTGGTTATGATAGTCTGGCATTATGTATTCCATTATTTTTAAAGTGGTTATTGATATTGCATGTGATTATTCGACTAGTATAATATCTATGTGAATAATTAAATGGAATTATTTCATTTTATCTTTTCCATATTATGCTGATGTTCAAGTTTAAAAGGCTTTTGTTTTAGTTATACATTTCCTTAAATGTTTATGTTTATTTCTGAAAGTTTCCACTATATTGTTATCCTTACTGGGAATCTGAGCTCACACCATTCTATGTTTTATTTTTCCCAGGATGTGAAGAAGTATTTTATGAATGACCTGCAGGGATATGATGAGGGGATATGAGTGTGGTGTACATAGACAAGATCTTGTTGTTGTTTTTCACTTTATTATGTAATGTAAACTTTATCAATGTATCTAGTGATTCCAAGGCTACTAAACTAATCGGTCTTTAGAGACTTGATCTTTTGTGATCATGCTAATGTTATGTAATAATGCACCAACTTTGGGTAACTGGGGTCGGGACATTACAAGATATTTTCCTCCCTTATTCATCTTCTTTGTTCTCATCTATGAGACTCTAGAACCTTTCAATCCATCCCTTAGGAGTTGTTCAATCAAAATTTACTCCCCATATTGGTTCCACTATATTTTGATGCAACCAAGCAGTATCGATCAATCTTTGATATAAGGTATGTTTTATCGTCATTCCTTTGGGGATCATATTCTCCTGTTTCTCATTTCCGTATTATAGCATGTAATCTCCATGCTTCTAATGGGGTTTTTCATGGGGTTTGGTCGGTGCGGTCATACCGTGGCATGCTCACGTGGATGCAGTTTTCGCGAGAGGAGGATCGTGACCCGTTGTGTCGATAAAGAACGAGAGGAACTGTTTGAGGTAGAGGATTCGTTGCTTCTCTTTCTTTTATGTGCAACTGTATCGTTAGCATATTTTATCTCACTAGATGATAATGGAATTGAAATAATAAATATTTGAACTGGATAAATAAATTGATTTCGATCATATGTTATTGCCTCTTTTTTTTGCAAGATTGTGTGATATTTATGCTTGTTCTTGATGGAAATCAGTAGAGAATGTAAACAGGGATTAATTGATAATTGTATGGCTAAATATATGGAGGCATGTAAACTAATATGGTTCTTGTTGTAATTTGATGTTAATAAAATTGGTGCAGTAAGCATGTTCATTTATTTGTGATATCTTACTGTTAGGTTTCTCCAATTTATAACCAACGAATAAAAAATCAGTTAATCCAAGATGGATTAAATAACTATTGGTTAGTAAAAGATAATTGCTCGCAGGGTTTTGAGTTACCCTTTTGTTTGTTTAAGGGCCAAGAGCCCAATTGTGAAGATGTTTGTTTTACTGCTTCTTGTGTTTTGATGTGAGTCTTGATGGTTGTGGTAATATGTAGAGGCATGGAGGCCTTTTTGGTTGTGGTAGAAGATGGCGCCTAGAGTGGCGAGATGCATCGGTTTATGCATGTGGGTGTTAGGGAGGACACCAAGGATGATGGAATGGAATGGATGTGATTGTTGGATGCTTTCTATTTATTTGGTTGTTTATCTGCTTTACTTTTACCCACTGCTCAAGGCAGCTGGTCTTACTTACCCCTCTTCTGAAAGAGGCGAGGACATGTGGGGCATGCCACATGCTTTCCGTGTTTATCTTCTTAAGGAAGGATGAGTATATGATCTTGCTATAAGAGGCAAAGACTCGACATGTAGTATATCTACTCACCATGTTGACCCCCCTTGTGTTTAGTTGCATAGAATGTTTCTATAGAATGCCTGGTAATGTGGGGAAATATTTCTGTAATGAATAATTGAATAAATGGTGTGAACCCATGGGGATGGAGTTGCTGGAACATAATGATGTGGTTGTAATTTTGAAGGAACAGTTGACTTGGGTATGATGCTAATGAAATTTAACATGGAATTGTTCGTGGTTAATTAATGTTTAAAGAATTAATTAATGTAAAGTGAAACTGATAAAAATGGAATGAAGTAATCTAATAAATCTATCTAAATGCTTTTATGCTTATAGGATACCTAGTCTTAGAAGTAGCATCCCAGAGTCTAAGAGACGTTTGCTTCAGTTGTGTCTAAGACTAGTTAATGCCTGTAGTTTGGTTGTGAGATATAATATATCCTGTAATTTTTGTGTTTCTATATGCGACTCCACCCAGTCAGTAAGGGAAACTGACACCCCGGGAATTCTGAGCCCTGGGGGGTGTTTTCATCAACATTCTGGAGGGAGGGTGGATGGATGACTACCCCCTTTGGCCCTGCTCTCTTCTCTTGGTAGTTACTTGTGTTGGTAGGCACAATGGTTAGTGTTCCCCATATATGTGTGTAGATGTATGTAATGGATTGTGGTTATTCACACACATATATTTTGGATATAGTATCCTATGGACTACTATAGGTGTAACGTGTATGGGCTGTGATGGCTTGTGGATTCTTACTCGGTGTAAGTGCTGTAATGGCTTGAGGTATAATACCTGATGTATGATACACATTATGCGGGCTGTGTTGGCTCCCAAAAACTACCTGGTTACTTTGCCTACATGGACATGGTGGTCTTATTGCACGAGGTACACGTTGTGGTTCTTTGCCCAGGTGTCTGCGGGCAAGCCTTTTTAGAGATAGATGCTCAGGACGTGCGACGTTTGGGAAAAGTGGTAAACAAGTTGGGAAGTAGTAGCGGGGTACCCTTTATATTCTTTATTATATGATATATTCTTATATGCATTACTTGTTGAGAGTATCCATGGTGAGTTTTGAAACATAGTATGCCTATTTAGGTGATGAGTTAGTTTCACTTGTTGTTCACTGTGCTTTAGAATGCTTTCTTTAATTTTTCACGAGAGGCTTTGGGGAGGATCCTACTGAGTATACTATTATACTCACCCTATGTATATATAAACTATTTTTTAGGTCACTGGGAGTAGGTTGGAGATCAAGCTGGTTTCTATGAGCTTGGGGTTGCAGGAGCTATTCGGGCTTGTGGTTGCTGCTGTTTTTACTTTATTTTGGGTACTTGCAGTTTTTCCCTTCCACTTGTAGTACTTTTGCATGACATTTGATAGATGTACTTGGGTTTATTTTAGATTCCAGTTCTGAGTTGGAGTTTATTGGTGTCTATCATATCTCTCTCTTCCGCATGTGTTCTATTAGAGGGTAATGCCTCCCTTTTGTGCGTTTATTATACCCTCAGTGCTAGTTGCCAACCCGGGGCCTACTAGAGGCAGGACTCAGGGGTCATTATCTCCCTTCTCACATTGCCGACCTAGGAGGGGTACACATTGTGGGGAGGGGGTCATGACAGAGTGGTATCAGAGGTCTTGTTGAGGGATATGATGGAGTTTGGAGTTAGGCACAGGTGAGGTTTCATGGGTTGGTAGGGAAACAAAGTCATTCATGTTCATAAAGTGAGATAAACACTGGAGACCGGCTGAGACATAGGCATTTAGGGCCCCCTATGATCTGATGTACAGACCTTTATGTTTAAAATGGCTACTAAACAAGGTGATACTAGTTGCAGGGTAGAGACCTAGGAAAGGACCTTGCAACATTTTTCTTTGTTCCTGTGTTTTAATGGGTAGACCTTGTGATAGGTTAACCTAAAAAGAATAAAAGAAAATAATTAATTAATTAATGTTGAGTCTTCCATATTCTAGGTTTAGGAGCTCTAACGGTTTTTTATTTTATAGGTATGGCTCTAGGTTGATTTCCTCGTCAGTTTTGCGCAGAAAATGTCCATCAGTCTATTCCAGCAGATCACCGCAGTGTAGAGGTTGATGGCGATGAGACTTAGAGGAAAACACTCCGAGAGTTTCAGTGCCAGAGTCTATAGAAGTATGAGGGCCCCGTTTCAGATGCAGTCACAGAAGACTGGTTAGTAGAGGTCGAGATCAGCTTCAGTTCGATCCGTGCTCGGAAGGACCACTGAGTGTCCTTGGTTGTGATGATGCTGCGTGGAGAAGTGAGGAAGTGGTGGTTCTTGTTCCTCAGGGATCATGAGGAGTCAGTGATATCATGGAAGGAATTCTGAGACATGTTTAGAGTCTAGTTTCTATCTTCGACTATGAAGGCGTCCAGTTTCTAGGAGCTTCATACCCTTAAACAGGGGATCTCCAGTGTTCGTGAGTTTCGAATTCGTTTTAGGATCCTTTTATGATATGATTCGGACCTATTGCTAGATGAGGAGGCCAGGTCAAAACATTTTGAGGAGGCTTTGTGTCCAGAGATCCAGTGCCAGGTCACCCCATTTATGCTGAAAACATATCTTGAGGTACTGGTGAGGGAAGAGGTTGTCGAGAGGACTTTGGATCGGACCATATCATCACAAGAGGGGAATCAACATGATTCCTCATGAAATAGAGCTATAGTCTAGGGTTCCTAGTTTTCAGGGTAGAAGTGTTTCCATTCAGCAGAGAGTAGGTCCCATCTATTCACATCCCGTTTCTCCAGAGTCTGCAAATCTCAGTCTTATACCAAGGGATCAAGTTCTTGTTTTTATTGTGGTGGTAATGACCATCAATAGAGGGAGTGCCCGAAAATTTAGAGTGGTCATCGTGCACCTGACACTGCGCTCCAGGTTCTTCCATTGAGGCGGTTCCAGCCGAGGCAACATCAACCTATTGCACCAGAATTATATAAGAAAAGGGTACATAGGGCAGGCAGAGGACATCCCCATGACGCTCCCCATCCTCAGAGAGTAGAGAGCGACCATGGTGGTGGTCGTCATCAGGGTCAGAGAGGCTGTGGAGGAGGTCTTGGTCAGCTTCATGCTCTAGCGTTGCCAGCTCTAGGTGATCCAGACATCATTCGCGGTACCATTTGCTTGTATTCTACCTTGTTGTATTCCTTTTTTGATTCAGGAGCAACACACTCCTTCATATCACTTACCCTTGTCCATGCTTTAGGACTTGAGGTAGAGAGGCTTCCAGTGCCCTTGGCATTGTCTATGCAAGTTGGAGGTCGAACTGACTTGTTTGAATTATATAAAGACTGTGAGCTAGTGTTGGGGAAAAACTGCTCTTGGGGATATTTCCTATGTTTACGAGTACAACCATATTATGTCATCCTTGGAATGGATTGGCTGTATTCAGTGCAGGCTATCGTGGATTGCTTTAGGAAGAAGGTAGTTTTCATTGGTGCAGATGGAGAGAAAGTGGTCTTTGTTGGTGAGAAAGGCCCTCAGATGGGTCATAGGTTCATTCCATCCTTATCATCCATGATGGCTGAGATGATGCTGAGTTCTTCAGAGGTTCAGCAGTTGGTGTTTCCTAGGGTCATAGAGGAGTACCCTAATGTGTTTCCAGAAGAGGTTGTAACATTAACCCCTCAACGAGAGATCGAGTTTTGGATCGAGCTATAACCAGGAGCGTCTTCTATCTCTATGTCTCCATATAGGATGGTCCCTTATGAGTTACAAAAGGTACGTATACTGCTTTATGGTTTGTTACAGTGCGGTTTTGTTCGGCCAAGTGTGTCACCATGGGGTGCACCCATTTTTTTCGTGAAGAAGGCTGACAGTAGTTTGCGGCTGTGTGTCGATAATCATCGATTGAACAAAGTGAAAATAAAGAATCGCTATCCTATTCTATGGATTTATGACTTCTTCGATAAACTAAAGGGTGAAAGTTGGATCTCAAAGATCGACTTGTGGTCATGATATCATCAGATTCATGTGAAGGATGAGGATATCCCGAAGACTGCTTTCCATTGTCGTCATGGGCATTATAGGTTCATTGTAATTCTGTTTGGCATGAAGAATGCTCCAGCTGCATTCATGGGATTGATTAAATTTGTGTTCGATGAGTTCCTGGACAAGTTCGTGGTAGTTTTCATCGACGACATCCTTGTGTACTCCACATCTGAAGAGGAGCATGTATAGCATATACAATCCATTTTGGGAATTCTTCGCCAACATCAGCTATTCGGGAAGTTTTCGAAGTGTGACTTTTGGGCTCTAGATGCCCGTTTCTTAGTGCATGTTGTGTCCCAATAGAGATTAGCTATGGATCTATCGAAGATAGAAGCAGTTGTTTCTTGGGCAGCCACCAAGACAGTGTTAGAGGTGCGAAGTTTCCTTAGTCTCGCAGGCTACTAAATTAGGTTCGTAGCTGATTTTTCACGAGTTGCGACTCTTCTGACAGCTTTGACTATGAAGGATAAGGCATTCATATGGAATGATCAGTGTCAGGAATCTTTCAAGTATCTAAAAGAGAAGTTAGTAAGTTCTCCAGTCATTTGTCTTCCAGCTGAGGGAGTTAAATTTGATGTTTTATGTGATGCTTCACATCTGGGGTTAGGTTGTGTTCTCATACAGTAGATGTCAGTTGTTTCTTATGGGTCTCGACAGTTACATCCCCATGAACTCAACTATGCCACCCATGATCTTGAGTTGGCAGCCGTGGTGTTTTCTCTGAATTTGTGGAGATATTACCTTATTAGTGAGCACTTCGTGGTTTTCACCGATCATAAGAGTTTGAGGTATGTTTTCTCCCAGCGTGACTTGAACTTACGACAACGTCGGTGGATGGAGTTCTTACAGGAATAAGACTTTGAAATATTTTATACACCTGGAAAAGGGAATGTTGTAGTTGACGCACTGATTCGAAAGTCACATAGTGATGCTGTGTGTGAATCTGGTCATTCCTAGAGAGTAATGGAAGAACTGTCAGCATTGCATCTTGATATGGAAGAAGTTGGGGGTAGAGGTTGTCTTTTTTAGATGATGGTACAATCATCCATGATGCTGAAGGTGGAAGAGTCCCAGTTGGGAGATCTAGAGGTGGAGGTTTGGAGAGATTGAGTTGTTTTTGGTGAGGCCCCTGATGGTTGGTCAGAGGATGAACAACACCGAGTGTTGTATCATGGAAGACTTTTTTTCCCTTGACGATGCGCGAGATGGTTCTCTGAGAGTTCCATAGTTTGCCTTTCACAGTACATCTTGGTGTGACAAAGATGTACCGATCCTTAAGGAGTCTGTTTTGGTTTCCTGGTCTGAAGCGTGCGGTTGTAGAGTTTGTGTCTCGATGTTTAGTCTTCCAGAAGGTGAAGTCCAAACACCGTGTTCCAGGTGGTCTTCTCTAGCTATTATAGATTTCTCAGTGGAAGTGGGAGAACATCTCAATGGACTTTGTTACAGGTTTACCTTGAGCTCTAGTAGGACCTAGTGCTATTTTTTTGGTAGTTTATCGTTTAACCAAATCGGCCCACTTCATAGCAATCAAGGAGTCGAGCTCAATGGATGTTTTGTTGAGGCGGTATCTAGAGGAGGTGGTGAGACTGTATGGAGTCCCTAAGTTGATCATTTCTGATTGAGATCCTCGTTTTACCTCTAGGGTGTGGAGAGGTCTCCAACAAGATTTCGGTTCTAAACTATTCCTTTAACTGCTTTTCATCCTCAAATGGATAGTCTGATAGAGAAAACCATCCATAATATTGAAGACATGTTACTCTCTTGTGTTCTTCATTTTGGAGGTTCATGGATGAGGCACTTACCATTGGTGGAGTTCGCATACAATAATAGTTTTCACTCCACCATCGGTATGTCGCTGTTTGAAGCCTTCTATAGTCGGCCTTGCCGTTCTCTATTGTGCTGGACTGGGCTCATAGAGTCAGCAATTCTCGGACCATAACTAGTAAAGAATACAACAACGATGGTTCAAGTGATTCTTGAGAGGATGAAGAGAGTGCAAGATTGTCAGAAATCATATGCTAATCAAATAAGGAGACCCTTAGAGTTTAATGTTTTGGATCATGTGTTTCTAAAGGTGACTCCCCATCGTGGGCAGTGAAGGTTTGTTCATGGAAGTAAGCTTTCTCCCCGGTTTATTGGGCCTTTCGTGGTGTTAGCTCATGTTGGAGCTGTGGAATATTGAGTAGCACTTCCCCCATAGATGAGTCAGATACATGATTTTTTCCATGTTTCACAGCTCCGTCGTTATCTTCATGATTACTCTCACATCATCGATTGGGGGGAGATCAATGTTGATGATGATGCAACCTTTGAGGAATGACCTGTGAAGATCTAAGACCGTAAGGAGAAGGTGTTGCGCGGGCATTCTATCCCCTTAGTTCATGTCTTGTGGCGACATAGTGGCATGGAGGAGAGTACCTGGGAACGTGAGTCACATATACGTGCTTAGTACCCATATTTTTTTGATGTTTAACTCTTTTCAGGTAACAGTGTTCCCTTTGTGGTTATAACTTTCATGTATATTTTATGAATTTCTTTTGTTTCTTTTGTGGATTGGTCTCTTTTGAGAGGTATCGTGATGGGTTGTTGTTCGGACCCCGTTTTGAATTCTTGAGGATGAGAATGTTTTGAGAGGTATTTGATGTAATGTCCCGGACATCTCCGGTCCATTACTTTGTGAAAATATGGTGTTTGAGGTGTTCTGGGAGGTCAAGGTGACTTATCTCCAACACTTTTCCAAATTTCCAATTTTGGGAACAGTTCTATCAGTGAGGATTTGTGAACAGTTCTAACGGCGAGGTTTAGTGAACAGTTCTATCGGTGAGGTTTTTTGAATAGTTCTATCAGTGAGGTTCAGTGAACAGTCTATCAGTGAGGTTTTTTGAACAGTTTTATCAGTGAGGTTCAGTGAACAGTTCTATCAGTGAGGTTTTGTGAACTGTTCTATCAGTGAGGTTCAGTGAACAGTTCTATCGGTGAGGTTCAGTGAAAAGTTCATTGGGTGAGGTTTTGTGAACAGTTCTATCAGTTAGGTTTAGTGAACAGTTCTATCGGTGCGGTTAAGTAAACAGTTCTATCAGTGATGTTCATTGAAGAGTTCTATCGGTGAGGTTTTGTGAACAGTTCTATCAGTGAGGTTTAGTGAACAGTTCTATCAGTGAGGTTTAGTGAACGGTTCTATCTGTGAAGTTCTGTGAACAGTCTATCAGTGAGTTTTTGTGAACAGTTCTACCGGTGAGGTTTAGTGAACAGTGTTCTATCAGTGAGGATCAGTGAATGGTGTTCTATCAGTGAGGTTCAGTGAACAGTGTCCTATCAGTGAGGTTCAGTGAATAGTGATCTATTGGTGAGGTTCTAATGGTGAGGTTTGTGAACAATGTTCTAAAGGTGAGGTTCATGAACAGTGTTCTATCGGTGAGGTTCATGAATCGTGTTCTATCGGTGAGGTTCTAATGGTGAGGTTCATAAACAGTGTTCTAACAGTGAGGTTCATGAATAGTGTTTCCATCATCCTACATATTCACCCCTTTAGCTTTTTCCTTTGACATAAAATGCATTTAAATCTTTATTTTAAGGACTTTTTAGGCTGATTCAAAGGACACAAATCCTATATTAATTATTCCTAAGGCCGAGATGTTTTTACTTGGACAAACCGCATGGGTTAATGCAATCCTCTTTTAATAGGGAATTAAGTGTATCTTAAACCGTCTCCCCATTAAATCTTCAAAAGGGAAAAGATATCTTCCTCCCTTATTCCCCCTCTTTATTCTCGTCTATGAGACTCTATGACCTTTCAATCCATCCTGTAGGAGTTTCACAATCAAAATTTACTCCCCAGATTGGTTCCACTCTATTTTGATGCAAAAAATCTGTATCGATCAATCTTCAATATAAGATATGTTTTATCGTCATTCCTTTAGAGATTATATTTTCCAATTTCTTCTTTCCATATTATAGCATGTAATATCTATAATTCAAATGGGGTTTTTCTTGGGGTTTGGTTGCTGAGGTCGTACAGTGGAATCCTCGGGTGGATGCAGTTGTCGCGAGAGGAGGATAACGACCCGTTGTGTGGATAAAGAATGAGAGGAACTATTCGAGGTAGGGGATTCATTGCTTCTCATTCTTTTGTGTGCAACTGTATCTTTAGCATGTTTTATCTCACTGGATGACAATGGAATTGACATAATAATTATTTGAACTGGATAAATAAATTGATATCGATCATATGTTATTGCCTCTTTTTTTTCTATATTGTGTGATATTTATTCTTGTTCTTGATGGAAATAGTTAAATAACGTAAACTGGGATTAATTGATAATTTTTTTGGCTAAAGATAAAGAGGCATGCAAATAAATCTGGTTCTTGTTGTAATTTGATGTTAATCAAATTGGTTCAGTAAGCAAGTTCATTTATTTGTGATATCTTACTATTAGGTTTCCCAAATTTAGAACCAATGAATAATAAATCGGTTAATACAAGATGGATTAAAGAACTGTTGGTTGTTAGAAGATAATTTCTTATAGGGTTCTAATATACCCACTTGTTTGTTTAAGGGCCAAGATCCAATTTGTGAAGATGTTTGTTTTACTGCTGCTTGTGTTTTAATGTTATCCTGGATGGTTGTGGTAATATGTGGAGGCATGGATGCCTTTTTAGTGGTGGTAGCAGATGATGCCTAGAGTGGTGAGATGCATCAGTTAATGCATTCCTGTGTTAGGGAGGACACTAGGGATGATGGAATGGAATGGATTTTATTGTTGGATGCTTTCTATTTATTTGGTTGTTTATCTACTTTACTTTTCCCCACTTCTCAAGGCATCAGATCTTACTTACCCCTCTTCCAAAAAAGGCGAAGACAGGTAGGGTATACCACATGCTTTTTGTGTTTAGCTTCCCAAGGAAGGATGGGTATATTCTCTTGCAATAAGTGGTAAAGACTCAATGGGTAGTACATCTATCACCGTGTTGATCCCCCTTGTGTTTAGTAGCATAGAATTGTTTTCTAGAATGCCTGGGAATGTGGGAAAATATTTCTATAATGAATAATTGAATAAATGGTGTTAATCCATGTGGATGAAGTTGCTGGAACATAATGACGAGGGTGTAATTTTTAAGGAACAATTGACTTGGGTATGATGGTAATGAAATTTAATGTGGAATTTTTCATGGTTAATTAATGTTTATAGAATTAATTAACGTAAAGTGAAAATGATAAAAAGGGAATTAATTAATCTAATAAAGCTCTCTAAATGGATGTATGCTTATAGGATACCTAGTCCTAGAAGTAGCAGCCTAGAGTCTAAGAGACGTTAGCTGTAGTTGTGTATAAGACTAGGTAATGACCATAGTGTGGTTTTGAGATATAATATATCCTGTACTTTTTGTGTTTCTATACGCTACTCCACCCATTTAGTAAGGGAAACTAACACCCTGAGGATTTTGAGCCCTGGGGGTGTTTTCCCCAACATTTCGGTGAGAGGATGGATGGCTGACTACCCCCCTTTGGTCCTG
The DNA here is from genome assembly GCA_963277665.1 of Viscum album. NCBI lineage: Eukaryota > Viridiplantae > Streptophyta > Magnoliopsida > Santalales > Viscaceae > Viscum > Viscum album. Next base: position 677,131,726 of record OY728139.1, on the reverse strand, counting down.
CTCTCTTCTCTTGGTAGTTACTTGTGCTGGTAGGAAGAATGGTTAGTTTTTTCCATATATGTGTGTAGAGGGATGTAATGGCTTGTGGTTATTCACACACATATATTCTGGATATAGTATCCTATGGACTACTATTTGTGTAACGTGTATGGGTTGTGATGGCTTGAGGATTCTTACTCGGTGTATGGGTTGTAATGGCTTGAGCTATAAGACCCGATGTATGATACACATTATACGGGCTGTGGTGGCTCCCAAAAACTGCCTGGTTACATTGGTTACGTGGAAATTGTGTTTTTGTTTCATGAGGATCTTGTTGTGGTGCTTCGCCAAGGTGTCTGCGGGCAAGCCTTTATGAAGAGAGATGCTCAGGACGTGCGACATTGGGGAAAAGGGGGAAACTAGTGGGTAAGTAGTAGAGGGGTGCGCTTGATATTATTTATTATTTGATATATTATTATATGGGTTACTTGGTGAGAGCAGCCATGGTGAGGTTGGGAACCTAGTATACCTATTTAGGCGACGAGTTAGTTTCACTTGTTGTTCACTGTGCTTTAGCATGCTTTCTTTACTTTTGCACGAGAGGCTTCGGGGAGGACCCTACTGAGTATACTGTTATACTCACCCTATGTATATATAAACTATTTTTTTGGACACTTGGAGCAGGATGGATATCAAACTGGTTTCTACTAGCTTGGGGTTGCAGGCGCTGTTCAAGCTTGTGGTTGCTGCTGTTTTTACTTTCTTTTGGGTACTTGCAGCTTTTCACTTCCAGTTGAAGTACTTTTTCATGGCATTTCATATATGAATTTGGGTTTCTTTTATATTCATGTTCTGAGTTGTATTTTATTGGATTATATCTTATATCTCTCTTCCGTATGTGTTCTCTTAGAGGGTAATTCCTCCCATTTGTGTGTTTATTATACCCTTGGTGCTAGTCGCCATCCCGTGGCCTACTGGAGGCGGGACTCGGGGGTCATTATCTCCCTTCTCACATTGCCGACCCAGGAGGGGTACACTTTGTGGGGAGGGGGTTCTGACAATATCTCTGAAAAAATTAAATTAATTTTGGAAATAAACATATCAAAATTATCATAGAGTGATTTTTTTGAGTTTTCAAAAAAGATTAAATTTTCAATGAATAGAGAAGAATATTTTTTGTTATTGAAACGTGTTTTTCATTTAAAGAATTTAAAAAGTTCAATTTTTTTTAAATTATTTTAAATGTAAAATTAGTTCATTAATTTTATTAATAATATAATTATTTTCATTTTATTTAATTGTATGTTGATTTTGGTATTAAAAAAATTAATAATTAAGAAAGCATTTTTTTCTTGAAACCCATTTTTGGTAGCATTTTTTGTGCATATTTTAATATTAATTTTTTTTCACTTATAATAATTAAATCTTGAAAAATGATTCCAAAATTTGGAATCAAGAAATTAAAATTGGGTACATAGTTCACTTTTAATTTTGATCATTATGAATAGTAACCTTGGTAAATGTCTGTCACATTTGTTTAGGGTAAAATTGGTAAAATGGGGTTGAAACATTGAGATAAGGCTTTAAAATTTCTCTAACACTTGATATTATCCCATTTAATGGATTTACATCATCTATTTCCATACAAGTACATAATATATGGCCACTTAGTACCATTTTCATTTGATTATGACCTTTATATTAATTTAAGAATATAACAAATACAAAATGTCACTATCTTGACTTTAATATCCCTAAACATTTTATGTAAGGATAAAAGTATGATATATTCTATTATAAATGTTTAATTGAAATATAAATTATTATTCTTTATCCATTTAATTAATTTATAATTTTTAGGGAATGAATAATTATATTAAATTCTTACACAATGCCGAAACAATATTTATTTAATTAATTGAAAATTAAAAGAAATGATTTTATAAATATTTAAATTAATAAAATTTGGGTGAATTATTGTGTTCCATTAATTTTATAGATAAATTTAACATATTATATATTTTTGAAAGATTTAGATTTGGATTTCTTTGATATCATGTTGTCTTTAAAGTCAAATTAAATGAATATATTCAAAAATAACATTAATGTTATTTTAGGTTGAATTATATTTTTTTAAATTATTTTTAAAAAAACATTTAAGAAGAAAATTATGATGAAAAATGGTTGAAACTATGATATATTGAACATTAATGAGAAATGTTTTACCTTTTATATAAAATTAAAATGCTTTAATATTAAAGAATTCCTTACCAGAGTTAAGATTAAAATTGGTTAACCAAGGGGTTAAACCAAAAGATAACTTTTAAAATGACACCAAAAACTATTTAAATTTCATTATCTGACCATATTTTTACTTTATCCTCTTTTTCTTTGAATTTATTTCCATTTGGAAGTAATGTCTAAATCATATTTTTATCTTTTTGGTAATTCCAAGTGTTTCTTTCCATCCATCATAAATGAATCCCCTTTTCTAAATTAGTTACACAAATTTGATCCATATAGATCCACCCAAACCTAAAAAATTTTCTTTTAAAATTCCCTACACAAAAATTATAGGTTGTGGTGTTTTTAAAATACCATTCCAAGGGTCCTTAAGGATGTTTCTCAAGGAGGTCTCTTGAAGAAGAGGTAATCATCTTTCCTAACATCTTTCGATTTATTTATTTTTTTACATCCTCAAAATCTATGGAATTAATTTAAAAATAATAACTTAATTATCCAAAATATATTGAAATTTTATTATGATCATTAAACCACCATTATCATCCATATTTTCCATCAAATGGGATGTGAATGTATCACTCATGTGTACATGGGGACTATCACCTCCACATAACAATAAAATTAATTATTCATCACCATTTTTATGGATGGGTATTATGATGGGGTTCATGTTTATAAATTATATTTATGGAATTATTATGTTTCTTTAAATTTAATATCATATCTACCATATTACCTTCCTATATCTTGGAAATGACAATGTCACTCATCGGTACATGTGGACTACCACCTCTATAAAATGATGTGATTCGTTTTTCATTTTTTCTATAAAAGGATGGTAATAAGGATAATTTTAATGAATGAATAATATAAATATGATATTAAAATATTCCTTTTAAGATGAAATATTATTTATCTTTCTTTTGTTCCATTTATCAATAAGTTAAAACAATGTTCGTGTGTACGTACGACCTACCGTCACCATGAATAGTGCAATTTTTCTTTCTATATAAACCTTTTATGGATGAATACAAATATACATATAATGAATATATATATATATATATATAATTAATATATATTAAATTTATATCATGGTTAACATTATATAGACTACGGAACCAAGGTCAAAGTACAAGGACCAAAACTATCAAACTAAAATTCTCATGAAAAATGAAATAGTTAACACCCAAAAATAACTATTTTAATACGGAATTTTCAATCAATGGGTTTTGAAATGTTACAAGTGGATAATATAATATTTTAAAAATATGTTAATGACTTTTTTATATAATTATAATAAATTTAAATTTACTATACAGGAGGTTAAAGATCTTTTGAAGGAAGTTGAACTTGAGGTAATGATTTATTATCTCAAATTATCTTATGTAGGACATATGTTATGTTATGATCCCATCAACCTTTTTGAGGTGTATATACAACCATTTTTATATTATATATCATTAATATAATTATGATCATGGTAATTAATGTTTCATTTGATTTTATAATTTCATGTGGTTTATGATTCAAAAGTTAACAAAGTCGTAATAGATTTATGTTACAATATCACTTATTATCAGGACTTTAAGGATTAAATATTTGATGATAAAATTTCATGTTCTATCACTAAATAATCACATTAATTTTCCTATATTATATATTTTTTCTTGATAAAATATATTTTCCTTTTGTTTTATTCATTTTATGTACTCAATATTATAAGGACCCATCTTTAAAAATTAATTAATATGGATCCATTATATTATAATTCATTTTATTTCATTACAAAATATCTTTTATATTTATATTCTTTGAGAGTTATTTCATAATTATTTCATAGTAATCCCATAAATTAAAAACATGACACTTTTACCTAGTATAAAATTTTTCACAATATAAAACTATAACAGTAAACATTATTTCCTTTCATGAAAAATATTTACATCGTTAAATATGAATTATTATTTTCCCTTAAGCATCCTTAAACCCTATGAAAGACATTTTAAAACATTGTATGACCCCAATAATCTTGGTAAGGGACATAAAAAAGAAAGAAATATTTTTTAGTCCATGAATACTTATAAATACTTTCTTTTTCAAAATAAACATTGGTCTTAGAATAAAAATTTTCTTACATAAGAAATATTCTTCTCTACCCAAATATTTTCATAGAATATTTCATAATAAATATTAAATAAAATATAAAGCATATAAGGCATCTTTGAAATCATGAAAAGCTCATAATAATTTTTTTCCCCAAAGTTATCCTTTTCAACCTTACAAGTAACATATATTTTCTTTTACCTTGTGAAATCATAATATTTCCATAAAAACCAATAGAAATCATAGAAAATAATTTAGATAATTTCAGCAATCATTTTCATATAATTATTACATACACATGTAATAACAATCATGTTTACACATAGAGTAACCATCATAGTTACACTTGAAATAACCATCATAGTTTGACTTGGAATAACTATTGCAGTATATTCCCATAATCTCTTAATAGAAACCTAGTCGGTTAACACTATCCCTTTATATAATGAATTAGAGAGCTATAATGGGCTCACCTGACCTTGGTTTATCATGGAACTACCCTTAATCATAAAAAATTCCCATAAACCATAATATAATAATAAAATAGAAAATCTTGTATCATAAAAACATTATTTTTACACATAAGAAAACAATTATAGATATTGATATATCTATTTTCCTTGAAACCCAATTTAAAAAACTAAAATTTCCAGAAAAAAGGGAAATATGGTTTTTCATTAAAGATGACAAGAAATATTATAAAGTAATAAAAACATCAAATAATGGTTATGGTGGTGGGAAAATTCATTTATCACCATATATGTTAAAATAAAAATTATTTTCATCTTTTTGTAAAGAATATAAAAACATTACACAAAAGGATTACATTTAAAAATATTTTAATGAAATTAAAGATACATAAAATTTCTTTTATAAATATTTTATGTACATATATAAAAAATATCATTTCAAAAATATATATATGGTAGAAAAATAAAGTATTAAGTGAAACTTTAAAAGAATATATATATATATATTTAAAAATGTCCCTTACATTGAGTTTGAATCATCACATACATTATTTATATTTATAAAAAATAATCATAGGTTAGTTATTTACATAATTAATAATTTTTTCAATTTTATTATTCCCTTTATTTTAACTCTTACCATGTTATGTTTAATTATTTAATTAATAAAATTCATGTTGAACATTTTGAAAATATTCGATTCATAAGTCAAAAATCACTTCAGTAAGTCAACCATGTTCAAATATATCAATATTTTATCATATGTATAATAATAATAATATTTATTATATAATTTTAATTTTAATACATAAATTATACTTTTGAAAATAATCATGAAAGATGGTTATGAAAAATGAGCTACATTACAATCATGAAGATGGTAAGTCGAACGTAAGCATTGGTAACATTTCCATTTTTCAAAGATCATTCTGGAAAGATGGAAAGTATTATTTTATCTTTCTATAAATATCATAATATCATAAATATTATATTTATTCTTTAATTAAAGTTATATATATCATCCATGTGATGTCGTGATGAAAAACAAATCACATCTCTTCATGGAGGTGGTTGTCCACATGTATGCATGAATGGCGTTATCGTTTTTCATTGAATGGAAGGATAAGCATGTAAATAAAATGTTATATTTTAATATTGATATATATGTCATTATTATAATATATATACATTAATTCCATAATTATAACCTTCTATAAGAGGTAGTGACGGAAAATAAATTACATCGGTTCGTGAGGTGCTAGTCTGTCAAACACATGAATAATGGTTTTATTTCCCATTTGGTACAACAAGAGATGGATATAGGTTGTGACTTTAAAAAAAAATCTTAGCATATGGAATATATATATTTTATTATATAATCATTGTTAATGGATATTTTAATGAGGTGGAATAAGAAATTAAATAAAAACATGCGGTTAAAAACTTTACCTCTTCTTTGGAAAGTATCCTTGGATTAAAACCTTATGACCTATATAGTTATAATTATGCCAATAAAAGACCTATAAAATTAGGGTATGGAATATATAAAGTTATTTGGGAAGTTATTGGCTGAAAAAAATGTGTTTTGAAGTATTAATTAAAGGTAATAAGTGATGTCATTTTATAAGAGATATGTGGGGTACTCTTGGAATTTCTCAAAATATAAATTAATATAATTTAAATTTAAATTAAAAATGGATCCAAAAAGATTTATTTCTAATACATTATGAGTATTTATTAAAATAATCTCATAAAATAAAAATATATATAGGTTTTAACATGTTTTTAACAGTTATCTTCTGGGTTTAACCCTTCGTTAATCCCTTTGAGAGTTACAACAATATTAAATTTCTACACATTAATGATAAATAATGTTACTATAAAAAGAGAAAAAATACCTAAAATGGTCCATTTATTATTTAAGTAACCATATAAATTTTTTTTGGGATAAATAAACATTATATTATAGAAAAATCAGTCGAATTCAAGAGCAGCATATAAGAAAGCAAACCAAACTTGGGACAACTAGACCTCATCTTTCCACCAGCCAACCATCAAGTCTTTAATGATCATGATATCCAAGAAAAAGCCTTCAAACATCAAATTTTGCTTCTAAATCTTCCATGAGGAGCTCCCCCCCTCTTGGATGTCAACCTCAGATCCACATAGTAAAACTGTTGAATTTTTCAATGGATCATGATCAGAAAAATACAAACTGGAACCCTCCTGTTTAGACTCATCATCATCTTTGAAAACATCCCGGATGAAAAATAATCCTTTGAAATAGAAATGTTACTAAAAATCTAGAATTAGATCACAAATATCCTTCTACATCAGAGATAATCATCAAAATCTTGAAAAAAAACATACCTGTATCATCCCCCTGATTAGAAAAAATGACACAGATCCATGGGAATAAGAATCTCCAGAAGGAACAAATTCAGGAGTCACATCAATATTTGAATTATCAAAAATAGGAACTTATGGATTGGTTTCAAGAAGAACTGTTGACATCAAATTTAACACAATAAAACCAAAAACCAACATCAACCATTTTAAAGGATGAACACTATTAACAAATTGTAGAATATGTCAAACAAGTCTAAAAGAATGAAAAAACATTTATCCCTTTGAAAAACAGGGATAACATCCTCTGCGATTTGATCAGACCAAGAAATATTCCCCCCATCAGCTCCTTTATTAGCCAGAATATCATCCAGAGCATTACCCTCCCTAAAAACATGGGTAATAATAAAGTCAATGGATGAGAGAAAATGTATGCAATTAATCTATCTATTCATAAGCTTCAAAAGGATATGTATAGAAGTGGGTATAATTGCATGAACGGCCGTAGTGGAGTCACACTCCAAAAAAATCCTATTTAAACCCCATTTTTTTAACAATATCAAGGGCCTAAATGACACCAAACATCTCATCCTCAAGAGACGAGGAAAACCCACAAGAGTTGTAAGAGCAACCTAAAACATCACCAAAGATGTTCCTGAAAACTAAACCATAACCTGAAGGACCCGAATTTCCTCTGGAAGAGCCATCAATTTTAATTTTAATCCAACCCAAATAAGGAGTATGCCAAAAAACTTCCATAGTACCCCAAAGAGGCCGAAAATTACCTTTAAACTTGAGACGCCTAAGAACTGAAAATCATACACCGAGTTGTTACAATAAGATTTACAAGGGAGCTTAACATGCTTCATGATAGAAAAAATACCAGAAGGCAGGCCCGGGGATTGTAATCAACTCCATCAGGAAGACCCTTATTTCTCTCCATCCACAAGGAATGAACAAGTTCAGTAGCAGCAACTTGAAAAAGAATCAACAACATAGGAGATAAAGGAAGGCAGAGAATACCTTCAAGAATATCTAAAATAGTAGAAACATTCTGCATTTTAACCTCAAAAATATCATGAAGTGCCTTCCACATGGAGGCAGTAAACTTCCCAATCCAATCTAAACCTAACATAGGAGTATTTTCATGATAGTATAAGTATTTAGAAGTGATTATACAAGAGGGATGTGGTTCCCAAATCCAAAAATCACTAATAGAGGAAAAACAATAATTACTAATAATCTGTTTAACAAGATCCTGAACAACAAAAATATCATTTAATTGATCCTTAATAGAAACATCAAGGTCCATGTTTGAAATTTCATGACTAAGATTATCAATAAGAGAAACACCAGTCTAATTTTCTTTCCAAAACTTGAGAGAAGAATCATGAGAGATAGACCATCTATCATAAACATCAATAAGAGAAGAAATAGATTTAAAAGAATACCAAACAAGAGAATTCTTATAATTAATGTTGCCACTTTTGAGTTTAGTAAGGAATCTAAACATCAAAAAAGAAGTAGCTTCTGATTTGTCATTTATTAGATTCTAGAAAAAAGAAGCCTAAAGGGATTGATTAAAAAGGCTAATATTTTTGATACCAAGATCCCCTTTATAAAAATATTTGCAACCAGTGTTCCAAGACACAATTACCAATCTTCTTTCCAAAATACTACCAATAAAAATGAAGTTTTTGATGGCCACATTAATTGATTTAATAAGAGAACCAATCCATTTATAAACCATAAAGGAATAAAAAGAATTAGAAACAATAACATCTTTAACCAGACAAACACAACCGGACATTGAAAGGGACTTTCCGTTCCAGGCAGCAAGCTAATTCTTGATCTTACTAATAATCCAAAAAAATAACAAGCCTTAGGTTGACCCCAAAACATGGGAACACGAAGATAAGTAAATGGAAAAAACCTTCCCTAATCCTCAAATCAGTGATGACATATGATTTCCTAGTATGTGCAATATTTCTACCAAAGTAGACAAAGGACATATTCTAACTAAATCGTTGCCCAGAAACTTGCTCGTAATGCAGGAGAGCTTTCTTGATATTCTTGATATTTATTTTATCCCCTTGAGTAAAGAGGATAATATCATTACCATAAAAGAGATGGGTAGGATCAAAGAGACCACGACTAGAACCAATATCCTTTATCTTACCATTCTTGGCCATGATAAAAAACAATATACTAATATAATCCTCTAATATAGAAAAAAATAATAGTAGAAAGAGGATCACCATGCGTAACTCCTCTAGAACAAGAGAAATATCCCTCTAGGGATCCATTCACAAAAACTGAGATACATGCCGAAGAAAAAATAATCTTAATCCAATTAATGAAAGTGTCATCAAAACCAAAAATTGAAAGAATTTTAAATATAAAACCCCAATCTATTAAGTCAAAATCCTTTTTAATATCTAATTTGAGAGAAATTTTCCCACCATGAATACGTTTTTTAAGAAGATTGATTCACTCAAAATCCGTAACAAGATAATATTAAATGGACCTACCTTTGATGAAACCAAATTGATTTGAAGAAACAATTTTATTAGAAATGGGCACAAGTCTACTGGTAAGGATCTTAGTGATAAATTTGTATAAAGTATTAATAAGAGCAACAAGCCTGAATAAATGTATCTTGTTAGCATTTTCGATATTTGGAATAAGAGAGAGAAATTGAGAATTTAAACCTTGAGTAAGATTTCACCCTTTAAAAAATGCAGAATAAGGTTGAAAACATCATTCCCAATGATCTCCCAATAATTATGAAAAAATGCTAAAGCCATCAGGACCCAGGGAGCTATCCGGCTTAAGACTGAAAACCAAAGCCTTGATTTCAAGTTCCAAAGGAATGGAAACATTTCTAGAATTATCCTCTTGGTTAACCAATTTAGGTATAATTCCCTCTATAGGGGGGGGGGGAATGGTAGATGATCCATTAAATAGATCTTCATAATAGGAAATAATGTGCTCTGAAAGATCATGTCTATTATCTAGAATTTGATCACATATTTTTTGTAAAGCAAGAGGCCTAGAAATTTTCCAAACTATTTGAATATTATTAAAGAATTTGGTATTTCTATCCCCATCCTTGAGAGAATTTTCTTTGAAAGAATACTTTTGTATAACATCTTTAATATTAAGAAAATTATTAAGTTTAAGAGTCTTCTCAGATTCCAATGAAACATCACGAGAGAAATCAGCATAGGTACATTTCTCCTGGAAAGACCGAAGAGAGGCTTCAAGATTGGATATGTCTGAGTCAAGATAACTGAACCGATCCCTACTCCAGAGTTTAATATTTCCCTTAAGAATCTTAAATTTAAGAATACAAGAAAATACATTCCTCTTACACCATACTGAACACCAAGCATCCCAAAAAAGCTTATCACATTCCAGATGAAGAACCCAAGATTTATTAAATCTAAAGGGGAAAGGGGATTTAATACCCTTGACTGAGAGGTCTATCATAATATGATGATGATTAGAGTTAAACCGGGATAAAGACATAAAAAAAATAGAATCCCAAGAACATAAAGATAAGTCATTAACAAAATCCCTATTAGTTTTACTATCCACCATACCATTAAGGTGCCGTCTATACCAAGTAAACTTTTCCACAATAAGATTTACTTCAAACAACTCATTTGGTTCAATAAAGCCCTTAAATTCTCTAGAAGAAATATAAAAATTCATAAGACCAATTTTTTCATCAGAATTAAGAATCGAGTTAAAATCCCCAATAACGATTTATGGATCATTAATAAAACTTTTCAGAGAACCAATTTTAGTCCAAAGAGATCTACAATCCTGATAAATATTACTAGCATAAATGAAAGAACAAAACAGCTTGATGCTGAAATCAGAAAATGAAAAAGTAACATGTTGATTGCTTGAACCAACAAGGAGAGGATCAGATAGATAAAATTATCCAAGACCCACAGATTATTAACCTCGGAAAAACTGTTTTTCAATCCTAGAAAATTGAAACCAATATTTTCTAATATAGAAAGAAAATTATAGTAAATAGTTTTGGGCTCAGTAATCCCAATTAAAATAGGTATGGGCTTCCTAATATATATCTTAAGAGACCTAATTGTTGACTCATTAGCCAGGCTATGACAATTCCAAAAAATAATCCTCATTTGAAGCCTGATTTGGGGTGAACCCCCCTCTTATTCCCATCCCCCTCTTTCTTTTTAGTAAATTTAGGAGGTCTCCTTGCTTTATTCTTAGGTAACTCACGAATTTAAATTAGAGTATCAATATCTAAAAGTGATTTAGGCCTAATTTCCTGCTCTTGAGCGAGAACCAAATCAACCTTGTTAATATTTTTAGAAATAGGAATAGAATAATCCTTAATTTCAGGCTCAAATTCCCTAGGATCAGAGATTTTCTAAGATTGAGTAGTAGGAAAATCAATATTTTCATTTCTAGATTCATTAAAACCATCCTATTATTTATAGGGGTGTGACCAAAGAAGTAGAATTTATGGAGGAAATGAAACCCTTTTCTCTTGATGAGTATAATAGGGCCTTATCTGTAAAAAGAGAAGGAAAAACATCTGTAAATCTGGAAGAAATCATGTTTTCGGGAGGTGAATTCTGCTCCAAAGGGGGGCCTACAAAAGACTTATGAGGCTGAAGACTGAAAAAAAGATCTATAATATCCTTAGAAAAAGAGTTAAAGATGGATTCCTCCTCCAAATTCAGTTGAATAATACAGACAAGTTCAGTTATGATTCGAAAAATCTCTAAAGAAATTAAACTATCATACATATCTCCACCAAATTCCAGTGGAATATTGTGAGGGTATGGATTAGAAGAAAAATTATCTTCTCCATCCACCATATCATCCCAAGATTTATCTAGGGTGGACTTTCAAATAGGAAGGAAGATAATGTGAATATTTCCTCATGGGATTACCATAAATAACCAACTCAGGAGCAGACCCTTTATTCTTACGGAGAATGATATAATCCCTTAAATCATTTTCTTTTGGAGGACCCATAACTTTCTTTTGAATCACTCTACAAGATTCAATAGACTGCCTTACAATTTTACAAAAATCACAGAATGGGGGAATTCACTCAAACTCAAACTTGACATCAATTCATTGTTCATTAGCAAGTAGGAAAATGGAATTGGTCCATTCAAAAGAAAAATTAACGTCCACTAAAATTATAGCATAAAGACCTAAATATTCTTCCAAAGTTCTTTGATCCATCTTTATAGGAGAGAAAAAAATAAATTAAGATCATTTAAAATTTTTGGATGCCAATACACTATATTTAAACCATGAAGCCTGATCCAAATTTGGGCATTGGACTGCTTTTGATTAAAAGGATCTAAATTACAATCCCATTCAGAGATTCAAAACAGACCTAGATTAAAATGAAGATTACCTGTAGGCCAGGACATACGCATATCATCTTCATTCTGAAAAAAATGAAAATAACCCTTATCAATTGGAATGAGTTTCCATGCACTTATACCCCAACAGATGGAAATTCGATGTTTAATGTCATCATACGATCAATGCTTACCCCCTGGAAAGTATCATTCTGCCTTGAAGCGAGAATTTGAAAAGATTGAATCGCGATTTCAATGAATCCGGATCTACCACCACTGCAAAAGAACCATCTTACAATTTTTAGATAGAATAGGTATTAGGAATATCCAATTTCATTAGATCTTACAAACTTGATAGGGATTCTATGAAGGAAACTCCAACCTTTCAAAGCAAAGGAGCATCAGCAATACCCTAAGTAGAAAAAAGCAGAGAACCCTTGAAGGATAACTCCTATTCTAGATTGAATGAATCCATTCTCAGGCGAAATTGATGAATCAATGAAAGACTCCATTACAATGAAGATAATCTCCTTTCTTCGCTCCTGAATGAGACTCCATCCTTTTCTCAAAGAGACCTCCAAACAAATGATCTTGTTATAAATGTGTGTATGATTTTAAATATATATAACATATATGATTATGGCCAAAAAACTATATAACATTCAATTGTTTGAATATATATTTGAAGGAATTTTATAACATTTAATAAAATATTATTTCATTAAAATATCAATAATGTCAATTTTAGAACTATTCCTTTCCTTATTTTTTATAATATCAATAAAACAAAGGAAGTTGAATATAATAAATTAAGATATCCATAATATGTTATATTTTTCTATAACATTATTGGTTCACCATATTATTTGAAGTTATACTCCTTTAAAATAACTAAATCATTTATTTCATTTTTCCCATTAGTTGAATAACAACTACATAAACGTTGTGTATCAATTTAAGGTAAATATTTATTCACAAAAAATTAAAAATAAATTTTCTTTATGAATAAAAATCATTTATTTATAAAAATAAATTTTATAATAAAACATATACTTCAGTTTTTCCTATGTTAAAAATATTATAGTTATTAAAAACAAGAGTTTGACATTTTCTCACTTTTCTTTAAATAAATATTATAAATATTATAATCACATAAAAATGGAATCAAAATGATATATAACCGAATATTATATGATTATAGATGATATAGAATAATTAAATAAAATTTAGGAAAGTTTTATGGTCATTTTATAATCATTTTCATTTTTTACTTTAATTATATGATTTACCTTTTACCGTGGTAACATGAAATAATAAGGTTACTACTCATATTGATAAAAAATAAAATGGAAATATTTACCAAATTTGGATGCACTATTTCCAAATATAGAATAAAATTTTCAAAATTAGAAACATATAAGTGGTAGAATTTAATTTAAAATTTAATCATAAAAATGTAGGGAAAAATGGTATTGCATAACCATGTCCTTTTAAAATAAAACAATTATACTAAATTCAAATATAATATTTATTAGAAAAACATAATTGTATTATTCTACATAAAAAGGAACTATAGAAATTTTAAAAGTAATTCAAAAATATATTTTTTTTAATTTTGAAATAATTTTAAAATAAAATAATGTTTTCAATAAAAATTAGTAATTTCCATTATTTGTTGAAAAATAAAACTTTTCAGAAAAATATAAAAATTAAATAATAGGATAATTTTGATATACTAATTTTAAAAACTATATTTATTTTATCAAATAAAGTTTTTAAAATTTACAGAAATTAATTATATTATTCTCCATTAAAAAAAGAAATCAAAATCCCTTTTTAAGGAAAAAAAACTTTGAAGAAAAAAATGGTTTTAGTAAAACATGAGTTCTTATTTCCAAAGTACTAATAAAAAAATTGTATTGATTAAAATCTTTATATATATATTTCAAAAATTATTTAAACATATTTATACCCACAAATTTAACAACTAGGTTATTATGGTTATCTTTAGATAATAATTTTTCATGGGCCTTTTAAGCTCGGTGTTTCATATCTTGAACGTAATATTATTTTAAAATATTAGGATATTACATTATCCCCCACTTTAATAAATTTCCTTACTGAAATTTGAACTCATTATTAGTAATAGTGGTTTGAATTTTCAAAAATACCTTTGTGTAAATACCACTTTATACAATGTTTTAATAAACAATCCTCTTAATAAGAGAGAATGGAAAGTACATAAGTCATCTAGAATAAAATATAACTAGTTTTCCATGTAGGAAAACATTTTTGGGAAGTTAAAACCAGAACATGTGAGAAAAAATAACACCCAAGGGATAATAGTGAGTGATATAGAACATGCCCCTGAGAAAGTTAACCATCACAAAATCATAAATCTGTTATTGGTTAAAAGTATATTGATTTCTTGGAAAGAAAATTAAAGAGATTATGTTTTTATTTCCAGTACATTTTCCTATAGTTGAGAAATTTATTTATCATATATAACAATAACATAAGGAAATATAATTACTCAAAAATTATAATTTCATCCTTTAATCAGTTTCTACCACAATCTCATATTTTTCCCCAAATAATGTGTATTCAAGATAAATTTTTCATGCCTAAAGAACTAGAATAAAATTCTAATAGATCACATGATCCATAATAGGATAAAAATATATCCCTATAATATTTAGACATAAGACAAAACCAAACGGTTAGTACAAGATAAGATAACATCCAAAATGAATAAACCATCATATAAAGGAATTCCACATTAATATCAATATTAATACCCGATATTCAAACATAATCATCACATAAATAAAAAGAATTAAAATTATTCAAAATGTTATAGACTAAGATTCAAACCTAAAAATAAGAATGAATTGATCACATATTCTTCTAAAAAATCATTTATCTCTAAAGAACACCAATCAATTTTAAAGTCTTATACCAATAATGAATATTCCCAAATCATATAATCTCTATGATATGAAAATATTTTTGGTAAATAACTTGAATCACTATAAATCCAAATTTTTAACATATATAATAAAAAAAAAATTCAATCTTGAATCCATAAATAAAATCACATAAATTTATATTTACCTTAATAATATAAAGATCCAAAAATAGAAAACTTATTTCAAAATAACTTTAATCACTTAATCACCAAATCAATTTTCAATCCCATGGTTATCTATACAATGAAACATATTTTACCAAAATCAAATTATTCATTATATATCAAAACATTTAAGTTAAAAAATTACTTCATATTAACCAGGAGATCACATAGGCCAGTGGTATGCACTGAACCCATTTAACCCTTTGGTTGTGGGTTCAACCGATGCGACATTGTCTGATGTTATTGTTTATCATCTGGCTTGTGGGTTATCCTTATTATAAAAATGTATAATTCTTATCTCATTTACAAAATACAACATTAATAATAAAATTTCATATTAACCCTAAATGTTATAAATATACATAAACCTATTTCCAGAAAAGTAAAAGAGAATTATTCCTTGAATAATTTTTTTCATTTTAAAATTACGGGTCACATACACCTCAAACATATTTCAAAACTCAAAAAATATCTCCAAATGTATTCCCATCACATAAAACCGTAAAAAGGGGTGTCTATGACTTTAAATTTATGATCACCCTTAAATATATCATAATATAATAACTCTTGAATTTTGGTACCTTAATCGTTATATATTCTTTATTAATATTGTTTTCCCGTATTATTATTTAATATTTCCTTTTTAAAAAAATATGAATCATGTCCTAAGATTCAAAAATATCAAAACATAATCCAAGATATAATACATACCTTTTATATTTCATTTTTATTTATCTCATCATCAATAATAATGAAATTAGTTATTAATAAACATTCATTTCTATTTTCTTGATGATCTCATTTTTGGGATCTCCCCCTAGGACATTGATTTTAATAATTCCCATACTCCCCACATTCAATAAAATCAATTGATAACATGGGAATAATTTTATTCCCCTTTATGTCATTATCTAGATTCTTCCTCTTTCCTTTATATATTATTTCTTTATCAACTCTTTTACCACATACAAATCATCTTCATATTCTCTGAAGAATTTTTCCAGGGTTCTTCTTCTATCATTCATAACACATAGGCCATTAAATATTTATACCTTTATAGCATTTATCACCATAATTTCTAAGGATATTTTCTTGGTTCAAGTTTCTAGTAATAACTTTTGATAGCTGGTTAAGAATAAAATAATCAATTTTCATTACATCTATCATTTCATTTAGTTTATGATTCATACAATCACCACATTTTCCTCCACATCCATTGTTACCTTAGTTCTTATTGGATCCAAAAATTTATTAAAACCAAAAAAAGAGCATGTGAGGATATTAAGAAAATCATAGTAAACCATCTTATAATGAGGGTTAACACAAAGATATCCTAAACCATGTTATCTTCAAGACTTTAAATTTATCCAAATAGCTACAATTCTCCCAAAAAAACTATCTTTGTGGGTTATATAGGAATTTTAACTTATATTTACATAATATACTAACCTCTAAAATTAAATAAACCTTTCTCTAAAAAACTATAAGGACTCTACCTTAAGAATTAATTAATATAGTGTCTTTAGTCTATATTTCATTTAATTTTATTAATTAAATTATTTTGGGTTTAGAGTTTTAGATAGTTAGGTCATAATTAATACATAATAATCCCATACATTACAAAGATGAAACTTCTACTAAGTATCCATTTTTTCATAATATAAAACTTTTAAAGTAAAGCATGGTTTCTTCTCAAGAAAAATCTTCATGGCTTTTAAAATTAATTCTTTATTTCCCTTACTCATCCTTCAACCATGTAAAAACATTTTAAAATGTGCCAGTAGCACAAAACGATCAGTAAGGGGCATAAAAATAAAGAATTAAAATTTTAGTTTATCAATACTTATAAAAAATTTCCTTTTTCAAAATAAACATTGGGCTCCAAATAATCAATTTCTTACCCGATAAATAACATTATCTGATCAAATATTTTCATTAAAAATTTATATGAAATATTAAATGAAAAATAAAACTCATAAGGTTTTGATTTTATCATGAAAAAAACATAATCAATTTTTTTTCACAAAGTTGTTATTTTTATCCTTATAAAGTAACATATAATTATCTTTACATTGTGAAATCATAATATTTCCATAAAAAATTCATAGAAAGCATAGATAAATCAGGTAGATAACTTGATGAATCATTTTCATATCATTATTAAATAAAAGTGGAAAAAACATAATGGTTATACTTGGATTAATAATCACAATTAATCTTGAAATAAAAATCATATTTATACATGTAATAACCATCACAATATCTTCCTATAATCTCTTAAGAGAAACCTAATCAGTTAACTTTTTCCCTTTACCCAATGAATTGGAGAGCTATAACAAGATCACCTGAAATTTTTTATCATGAAACCACCCATCATCATAAAAAATTTCCAATAATCATAACATGATCAGAACACATAAAAACTTGCACTTTAAAAACATTCCTTCCACCCATAAGAAATCATTTTCATATATTGATATATCCCTTTAATTTAAAAAAATTGTCAAAACTGAAATAATAATAATAAATTGAATGAGGGTATTTCTTTTAATAAAATATGTAATCTTATAAATGAATCCAAAAATAAATTAATAGATATATTTGTGGAAAATTCATTATCTCCGTATATGTTAAAATAGAACATTCTTTTTTCGATTCTTTTCAAAGAAAATCCAAAAATCCAAAAAAATATTCATGTTTAAAACCTTTGAATGAAATTAAAAAAGATATATATAATTTACTTTATAAATATTTTGTGTCCATATATAAACATTTATAATTTTAAAAATATATATATGGAAGAAAAAGAGATTTTAAAGGGAAACTTTAAAAAACATTAAAAGAAACTCCCTGACATTGAGTATGACTCATCACATACATTATTTATCTTCCTTAATAATAAATTTAGGTTAATTATTTAATTTGTTATGAAAAAATTTCAATTTTATTATTCCATTTATTTTATCTCTTTCCATGTTATATTTAATTATTTAATTAATTAAATTCACATCGGATATTTTGATGATGGTCCATTCATAAGTCAAAAATGGTTCGGTAAGTCAATTATTTTGAAATTGGTCATCATTTCCTAATATCCATAATAATAATCATGATAAATTATCATTTTAATACATAAATTATACATTTAAAAGAAATCATTAAATATGGTTATGAAAAATTAACGATGTTACAATCATGGAGACAGTAGGTCGTACGTACGCATGAGTAATGTTTCCATTTTTTAGTGATTGTTATGAAAAAAAGGTAAGTATAATTTTATCCTTAAATAATGATTATACTATCATAAATATCATATTATATATTTAATTATACTTATATATACCATCCATGTGATACGGTGATGAAAAACAAATCACATCGCTTCGTTGAGCTCATAGTCTATGCGTACGCCTGAACGACATTATCATTTTTTAGTGAATGGAAATGTAGGAAACTAAATAATATATTATAATTTAGTAATTATAAATATGTTATTAATATCATAAATATCCATTAATTACATCATTATAACCATCTATAAGAGAAGGTGATCAACAAAGAATTACATCGGTTCCGGAGACGGTAGTCCACTATACACATGGATGATGGTTTCATTTCCCATTTGATGGAAAAGGACATTAATATAGGTTGTTACATTAGGATAAAAACACACAATTATATGAAATATACTAGGGTAATTATATAATAATGGTAAAGTGATATTTTATGAAGGTGGAAGAAGAAGTAAAACAAAAACATACGGTTAAAAACTATACATCTTCATTGGAAAGTCTCCTTTTATAAACATATTAATCCCACTATGATTAGTATTATGCCTCTAAAAATACCTATATAGTGAATTTATATATTCTAGTAAGGTACTTGGGTAGTTATTGGTCTAACAATTTTTTTAAGTATGAAGTAAAAAGAATAAGTGATAACCTTTTATAAGAGAGAGGAGGGGTACTCTTGGATTTTCTTAAAATATTAAATTATAATAAATAAAATTTACAAAAAAAAGGATTAAAAATTATTTATTTATAATATATAATGATTATTTATATAAAGACTATAATAAAATAGAAATTAAACCAGTTTTATCTATGTTTTTACCCTTATTTTTTGTTTTAACCCTTCATTAACCCTTTTGACAATTACAAAAATATTAAAATTTTATACACATTAAGGGATAATAATATTACTATAAAATGGAAAAATAACCATAAATGGACCATGGTTGATTTAAATAACAAAATACCATTTATTTTTATAAATATAATCTTTTTAGTAATCTTATATCATTTAATAAAATATCATTTTCATAAAATATCAATAATGTCAATGTTTAAACTTCTCATTCACTTTGATTATTTTAAAACATTAAGACAATAAAGGAATTCATATAAAATCAATTTAAATATACCTAAAATGTTAAAAATATCTATAAAATTCTTATTTTGCCTTAATTATTTCAAATTAATCAACTTTTTATGTTTTTAATATCATTTATTTATTTTTCATTAATTTAATAATTACCATGTCACAATTGTGTAAGCCTTTAAGATAATTATTTTTTCGCTAAAAATTGAAAAAATACCATGATGAAGATAAATAATTTATATCTCAAAACAATAAATATAGATAAACATATCCTCTAATTATCTCTATGTTAAAAATATTATAGTCATTAAAAATAAGTCTGATACATTTTTTACTTTTCTTTAAATAATTTCATATAAATTTTATTATCACGTAAAAATGGGAAAATGACTATATAACTAAATATTTAAGGAATAGTGAGGAAATATACTCATAAAATTAAATTAATACCAGTGTTAGGGTCATTTATAGTTGTTATAATTTCAATTTTAACTTTAAATATCTGATTTACCCTTTACCATGGTAACAAATACTAATAAGCTCACTATTCATATTAACCAAAAATAAAAGTGGAAGACATATCAAATTTGGACCTACTGATTCCAAATATGAAATATATTTTTCAAAATTATAAATACATAATTAGAAAATTTAAATTTAAAATTAAATTAAAAAATGAAATAAATAATGATTTTTCAGAAAAAATGTCTTTTTTAAATATAAAATAATTTTTTATTAAATTAATGTATAAAATTAATTTAAAACCAAATAATTAATTATTTAAAAAAAAATAAACAGGTAAAATCTTAAAAATAATACAAAAATATATTTTTTACTTTGTAAATACTTTATAAAAAATACATTTTTTAATAAAAATCAATATTTTACACTATTTATTGAAAAAAAAAACTTTTCATAAAATATAAAAATATCATCGTAGTATAATTTTGATATTAGGATTTCATAAATTATATTTACTTTATCTAAAAAAATTTATTATATTTTAATAAATATATTATATTATTCAATCACAAAAAGAAATCACAAACCTTTTTTTTGTTGAAAATGAAAATTTGAATAAAAAAATGGTTTTACAAAAACATGAGTGATTATTTAATAAGAATTAATCAATAAATTTTTATTTATTATAATATATATATTTATGTATTTCAAAAATTAGTTAATCCTATCCATACCCACCGATTTATCATCTTGGTTATAATGGTCATATTTAAATAATAATTTTTCATGGTTCTTTTAAACATAGTGTTTCATATCTTGAAAAAAAGGTTAATTTTAAAATATTCGGATACTATAATGATAATAAAAGAAAATTTTTACGTAAAACCATCTTTATTTCTCTCTTTGGTTGAAATTCATTTTTAGACCATATTTTTGTTTTCTAAAAATATTTTCTTGATGTTTTAATTATAATCGTGTGATTCATTAATGTCATTTTACTTATGTTTCAATTTTTAAAAAATGTTTCAAATAAAATATTATTTTCTTTTTTTAAGGTGGTACTTTATAGTTTTTACCAAAAATGTGAAAAGAATATTTATTTTAACATACACGACATGGAAAAAAATTCATTATTTCATGACCGCTCAATGATTTGAATCTTCTTTTAAAAGATTCAATGGTTTATTTCAATGAAACTGTTTTCTATAATATTTTGTAATTTTTTATTTTTTAAATAAGTGATTTTAAATTGAAAATGGTATTTTCCTAAAGAAATATTCTAAGTGATGGGTTGATATATATATATATATATTATTTGGTTAGTTTTTACTAATTTTCAGCACCAGGTGTAAGTAATCTTCATCACATAAAACAAGTTTCAAAAAAGCAGTGTTGGTATTGATTATTTTGTAATTTTTTATATCATTATTATATCATATAAGGCACTATAGTTTCTTTTATAGTATATTTTATAAATCTATAATTTCATTTCATGGTAGTTTTGGATGTATTCTATGAGGATGAAATAGACGATGAGTATGTTTTAATGATTCTTTATGAACAAAGGGTGATTTCTTAATTAATGAGTTAAATTTTTATATAACCTTAAAAAAATAAAAAAACATTATTTATATATTTATATCATATTATACCAGTAAATAAGTTCACATAGTCACTGATGATATAAATTAATAGTATTGTTCAATATGTGGTTAAACCAACCCAAACATGAACCTACCCTGATTAATGGATGATTATGGGCTTGTTTTGTTAAAATATCATCATAAAAAAAAGCACAATGATATTATTTGGTTCTTATTAACATGATATATCATAATATTAAATAATTACAAATATGATAATATAAATATAAATTCATTAATTGGAAAGAAGATAACATCTTTTTCTAAGTATGCTCATTTTAATTGATTAAATTAATGATGATCATTTGTTGATCATAGAATAAATAGTTTCTAAAATTAATAATACTAGAAAATTAAGGATATCATAAAAATTATATTTATACATTAAAATCATTCTCAGGGCCATCCATGTAAAGCATCGATGAAATGAAAAATGGAAATGAATCTTTCCATGGAGTTGGTAATCTACACATATGCATGGTTGAGGATTTCATTTTCCATAGAACCAAAGAAACAAATAATTAATTCTATAATTTAAGAATATAAAATATTTTCTACAAATAATTTTTATTTATTAAATTAAACATTATTATAAATCATGTAACATGGTTATGAAAAATGAAACATGACATTTTATGGAGGTGGTAGTCTACATGCCTGCACACAAATGTTATTTCCTCATTTCTTAAGGGAAAAATAGAAAAAATGATTAAATATTATTCCAATAGCACAATAAAACTAAATATAAAACTAATCAAAATTTCATTGAATAGGTATTTTAAGATTATAATTGTAAAATAAAAATACAAAAGAAAGAAGTTAAGTAAAAATGATTACTCACGTTTAGCACATTGAGATCTCCTTAGAAGATCTATTAAAAATGGATGAAATAAGATAATATATTGTTACCAATGGATAAAAAGAGAGAAATAAGATTATAAGGTATGGATAAAGGACATATTTTCATGAGGAAACTTATTTTTTAGAGAGATATTGAATGGGTGGTGGGAGGCCCCTTTTATAAGCCCCGAGAATAGATTTTTTTGTAAATATTTCAACTTAATATAAAGTTTTCACATGTTAAAAAATTTCAAGTGGATAAAAAAATAGAAACTATTATATTATAAGGTCATATAAGTTTGATAATCCCTCAAAAACTCATTAATATACATGTTTTTATCATATTTCAGGACCTTTTACCCCTTGAATTTTTACTTTAACCATTTTAGCTTTTATTGCATTAACTAGATTTTACCTAAGGTAACATATCTTTATGACTAAAAATAAAAAGGAATTTTTTACATAATTTTTACCCAATTATTAAAAAATTTAAATATTTTTAATAATATTAAATTTCTAAATATGATAAAAATTAATTTGTAAATATAAAACAAATAATGTATTATAATTTCTTTTTTAAAAATTATAAATTAAGTTCTCTAATGTATGACGTGGGTTTATAAATTAAGAAAAAATAGTTTAAAATTATAATTCATCTTATAAAATAAATGGTTTAGACTTTTAAAAGGTTTCATGAATTTATAATTCATACTTATATACAAATAATGTTTTAAAAGTCATGTTTTTTGTAAAAAGGAATTTTTCACTATTCATTTGAAAGAAAATATTTTTAGAAAAATAAATAAAAATTTATATTAAGTTTATATTAATATTATTAATTCAAAAATGATATTAATTTATTTCCAAATTATATTTCTAAAATTTTAGAATTCAATATATAAATAAAATCACAAAATATAGTTGAAAATGTTTCATATTGTAAAATAGATTTTTAAAATGTTAGCTATTATTTATTCTTATTTCTTATAAAATGATAATTAATTTATTCATTACTCATATAATAAATATATTTTATAATTATTTAATAACAATATACTCATTTTCTTTAAATAAAACAAAAAATTTAGAAAAATATATTCTTAAGCATAAAATGATTTTCTTTTTTTTTAGATATAGTAATTGAATCTCATTAGTAAATAAAGTAAAATTTATTTTTATTATACACATATTAATTAATTAAGTTACTCCTATTCATTCCCACTAATTTAGCATAAATTTTTAACAGTCTAAACATATCATGGTATCATTTTAGTTCAATGCTACATGTGGATAAATTTATTGAACACGTTGACTTATTCAAAGATAATCATATATTAAAATTTCAATTCATTAAATTCCCCTTCATGAAAAAAATTCCTCACAATTTAACTCATAAGATCAGTGTAATTTATATAGGGAACTCATAATTAACCGTACACTACTAGATAATCACGGTTTTATTGAATACATGGAATGTGATTTATCTATATGAAAAATTATAATAAGCACTTTATAAAGTGTAATAACCCATTTCTAATTTCACATTTAATTATACTAAGTGAATAAAATATAGATCCATAAATAATAACATCCCAAAAAAACTTGAAAATGATTTATTTGATAATTATTCCACTAGGGTTTTTATTTTTAACTCCATATCCAGTAGTTGGTGAAAACTTACATGATATAAGAAACAAGTAAATCTTTAGTGAAGACACATTATCCACTACATTAGTAGTAGTTTAATATTATTTTACTAGTTCATATGATTGTTGGTGACTATTTATATTATTATCCCTTTCATTGAGACATTGAGTCACATAATGTTCATGTCTCTTACACTTAAAGTAATAAATTTTTGTAGTTTCTCAAATTCCATTACAACTATGAGTCTAATAAACTCTATATCCTTACTTATAGAATTTACAAAACACTTTAAAAAAATTCCCCCATGATTCTTCCCATAATTTTAATATATAGGTAATTGAATCTTCTTTCCTTCATCATCTTGGTCACCAAGATTTCAATGAGATCCCATCCTTCTCTTCTTTAGAGTGTTTTGGATTTCAACTATATTTATATTAAAAATCAGAATTATGGATGTTCAATTTGGAATAATAATTAGACTTCTCACTCCAACCCTAATCGCATTAGGAGTATCATTGGGACTTCTTTTTCTTTTTCCATTATATCCATGTTTAACATCATTTTGTCAATCATTATCCATTACTAAAACCAAAAAAGTTAACATGAGTGTCACTCATTAAAAGTTAATTATCATGAATAACCATAGGAATATTTACCTGCAAGATGGATCACATTATAAAACTATCATGTTAACATATATTTTTAATAACTCAACATGTATTAGACTCAGTTCATCATATATCAATTTTAGTTAACCTATATCATTCTTGGTTCAACCTAGGTTATTTTAATTCGGTTTCTCTCATAATTGTTAACAAAATCCTCAAAATAGATATCCCAAATTAACATGAGTTTTTTTTATATTCCAAACCTAAAATCATTTAAATATATTCTCTTAATATCCATCTTATACTTTTTATGAGAAAGTAAATATTGATTAATATGTGGCATAACTTATTCATCTCTATATTTCAATCAATGTTATCCATGATCACTTTCCTATTATGTTATCTCACCTAAAAAAATTCAAATCTTCTATAACCGTTCATAAATGGAATATGAATTTACCAAATCACTTCCCATGAGAGTGGTAAATTAGGATTACAGTGAGACCACTTAGTGATGCTCCAATTGACTATCTAGTTAATACTGAATCTTCCCTTTTTAGGGTTATTACCTCTAATAACATTTATACTAGAGCATAAATCCACTTGTCATATCCATATAGGAATAAAATTTCTATGAGAACTATACCATCTCTATTTTACAAAAACATCATGATATAATCCTATATTTATAATTATCTATTAGAATTTTCCATTGGGTTTTCACGAAACTTCTCTTTATCCTAATCCCCATATAAAATGTTAATTATTACAAACATTAAATCATATACTATCCCAAAGGGTTATCTATACCTTTGAAATTATGATCAAAATTAACATATAAATGTAATTCCCCAACCCTAGTTAATCAGAGTAGGTGCATTATTACATAACATTGGAATGATCACAAAAGATCAAGTCTCTAAAGACCAATTAGTTTAGTAGCCTTGGAAGTACTAGATACATTCATAAGGTTTATATTACATCATAAAATGGAAAACTACAACAACATTGTTTCCATACACAACACTGAGATCCCATAGACTATCCCTATAGGTCAGCCATAATATACTTCTTGTCATCCTGGGAAAACTAAAACATAGAAAGGGGTCAGCTCAGATGCTCAGTAAGGATAATAATACAGCGAAAACTTTCATAAATAAGCATAAACATTTAAGGCAATGTATAAGACTAAAACAAAAGCCTTTTAAACTTGAACTTCTGTATAAAATGACAAAGATAAAAATCAAATATTTCCATTTACTTCTTCACATGGATATTCTACTAGTCTAACAATCACATGAAATATCAATATCCACTTTCATATTGATGGAATTCATAATGCCAGACTTTCATAACCACATAGTCAAGGACTTGTGCCAAGACTACAAATAAGGTTTTTTCAAGGCCTTGTTGCAATACACTAGTTTGCCTCATGAGACCTGCTGATGCATCGAGGAGCTATAGCGGGCTCCACCCATCACTTACTAAGTCTAATGCATTCCTCATATAAAAAGTTTTAAACATAACATAGACATTCATATTAAAACTAGCATAAACAATTTCAATAATTTATCCATAAACCATTAATGGTGTAAAAATAACACATCCATAGTCAAACATATCACAAAACAATCAATACAATATGGAATTTTTGTGTCATAATATATAAACTTCAAATATGCTTACAATCCATCAAAAGATGTTGACATAGATGAAATCAAAAACTTTTTTTTAGAGAAATATCTCTTTCTATTTTGAAATATTTTAAAATTCATATAATTATAAAAGAAAACATTTATTTTGTAAATATTATTATAAGCATGTAATGGAATCATTGATGATGTTATAATGACGGAAAATATCCGTACCCGCCCTATAATTTAAAAAAGACATTCTTACCTTAGTTTTGTCGAAAAGGTTATAAAGTACATTGTTTAGAAAACGATAGAAATATTCCTTTAGAAAGAATCTTATAATAAGTCAAAAAAAGGTTATACATGAATTTATACCATAGTCTCGTAAATAGTAAAAATGTTTTGAAATACATTTTTAATAAAACATGGATGCAGATGATAAGGTGGTCCTAGTAGATAATTACGTATAAACAACCTCAGATAATGAAGAGATTGTGAAATTAACCCTTACCTTGTAATTTTCCTTGGTAGAGGGTAGGTTAACCACCTTTATAATGGTTAAATAATTGTTATTAAATTATAAAATAATCATATACCTTAATATGATATCATATATGATCTTTTAACATTGCTTTGTTTATAATATCTTAGTATTATCGTCGTTTTGGGTGTTAACTGATTCATTTTCCTTTATAAGATTTTTTACGTATGTAATGTTTGTTATGGATAGGATGTATATTATTAATATTTAGAATGATATTAAGTATTTAAAAATTATTTTTAATCATTTAATGAAAATTATTCTTGAATGGATTATGATGGGGAATGAATCTTATCACGTTCGTGGAGACGGTAATCCGTACGTACACACGAGTGACAATATAATTATTTTGTTATTAAAATAATATATAATTGGATGGTATATAATATATACATAATTATTATCATGTTATATTTATTATTTACATCAATTGAACATCATTATTATACCCATCCAAATAATAATGTATTGAATAACAATTACACCACGACGTGGAGACGGTAAGTTGCACGTACGCATGTATGGTGACATGCCATTGAAAGGATGGATATAATAATTAATATCTTTGTGCCATATTTATGATAACATAAAAATTTATAGAAGATAATGGATTTATTATTTTATAATTTAAACAACAAATAATGAGGAAGTGGAAGATGAAAAGAACATGAAAGTGGTGATGAAATATTTACCTCTTCTTCAGGTTCTTCCTTTTGATTTGATCAAAAGGGATACTTAGGATTGCTTTATGACTAAATAAAGGCCTCTAGGATGAATTTAGGACAATTGAAAGGGTATTTGGGCATATTTTTGCTGAGCCAAATGGCTTTGAAGGTGTGAATTAGAGATAAGGGGAAGTGCCCTTTTATAAGAGGGGTGAGGGGCACCTTAGGAAAAGCTAGAAATATTAATTTATAATAAAATAATTTTCGGTTTCTAATGGATCCAAAATGAATTATTTAATGTATAAGGTTTGTATGGGTCTAAAACCAGTCAACCAATAGGTTTTAGACTGGTTTGCCTCACAATATTAACCTTATCTTTTAGATTTAACTCTTAGTTAAATAGTTTGACATTTACCATGTCTCTTTGTATTTTTATATTATATGGTTAATAAACTTAATATATAACTCCAATAGAACCCCAAGTGGTTCATTAATGATATAAATATAATTATATAAGTCTTTGGTCCAAACCTTATATTTTTAAGAAAATAATATCAATTAATAATATAATATATTTTTTTTAAAAACACTTTTATGTCAATTTTGACACTATTTGGTATTTTGTTTTTTATAAATTTATAACAGAATTATTACTTCAAAAAAAATTCATCTAACAAACCTTAATATGTCAAATTAACCAAGAAAAGTAGTGTAATTCATAAAAATCCACAAATTACATTCATTTGGATATTTATAATATCAATTATTTTAATCTTTCATTAATACAGTAATTACTGCATCGTCATTGTGTCATAAATAAAATTAATTATTTAAAGTCTAAAATATATATATAAATAATTACACTATTTATGAAATCTTTTTATATTTATAATTAATATTTACAGTCGAATTTATCTTATGTGTAACCGAATATTAAAAATGGTTTAGTTACTAAACATTGAATTTTACACATTTAACTCTTCTTTGAATTAAATAATAATAAATGTTATAATATAATCCAAGTGGACCTAAAGGATCATATTTTATTCCTAATTTAGTTTTTGGTCGAATTAAACTTATACAATATAATTATGACATGTGTTAGGTTAATAATAATATCATTTTACCTTTAATTACCCTATTTACTTATAATCGTGGTAAATAAAAGTAAACAGTTACTAATCACCAAAAATTATTTTCATACTATTGAACCAAATTTTACTTAATAATATCAACCATGTCTCTTGAATTTATAATATTCAACTCACAGAAGTGGTAAAATTAAGTTTTATGTAAATTTGCAAATGCTCATAGGAGGTGTGTAAAAGACGGTAAAAAGTTCAATAAAATTTTTATATATCTAAAATTATTATGAACTGAATCTAATTAATTAAATTGAACATATATATGTATTATGTATCTATTTTGATCAAAAATAAATTTAAATAAAATAAATAATTATTTAAATAAAAATTAAGTTTTAAACTATAACTCAGTGTTTTTCACTATTCATAAAAAATTGAATGTTTTCAGAAAAATACCAAAAAATCACCCCAAGCTAATCTGGATATTCCGAATCCAAAATTGAATTCCATTTTGAAAGATAAAATTTATAAAATTTCAAAAATTGGGTATTACTATTCATAACGGCTAGTTTGATTGGTTGTGGTGTGTTAGAACTCGAAGTTGCATACAACACACGCTATTGTATAATTCAAAGAAAAGCATACCATGGAATATTTGGGTGTTACATTCTTCCCTCCTTCAAATAATTTCGTCCTTGAATTTTCTAGAATATTACTGTATAAAAAGACTCGGGTGGTTATTCATCATAAGTTCCTCGGGTTCCCACGTTGCCTCTTCCATATTATGGTTTCTCCATAGAACGTTTACCAGACGAGTCATCCGGTTTCTCAGCACTTGTTCTCTTGTATCAAGAATCTCCACAAGATCTTCACAATAAGACAGATCGGGTTCCAGTTCTAATTCCTCATAGGTGAGTACATGTGTTGGACCAGGCATGTATTTTCTCAACAGTGATATGTGGCAGACATCCAAAACATTGGAGAGACTTGGCGGAATTTCCAAATGGTAAGCTATAATCCCAATTCATTCTAGAATTTAGAAAGGTCCGATGTACATGGGACTTAATTTTCCCTTCTTAACAAACCATATAACACCCTTCCGTGGAGATACCTTCAAGAAAATATGATCTCCTACCTGAAGTTCCAAATTTTTCCTTTTGTTATCGGCATAACACTTCTGCCTACTTTGAGCTGCTTTGATGTGGTTTTGGACTACCTTTACCTTTTCCATCATTTCCTCCACCAGTTCTGGGATTATGAGTTTTCTTTCACTAACATCATCCAAACAGGTTGGTGTGCGACAACTCTTTTCATTCAACGCTTCATATGGTGCCCTATGAATACTTGAATGGATTATATTGTTATAGGAAAATTCCACTAGAGGTAACTATTGATCCCACATACCTTGAAAGTCAAGTGAGCATGATCTCAACATGTCTTTTAAGTTTTGAATAGTCAGTTCTGATTTTCCATCAGTTTGGAGGGTGGTAGGTAGTTCTCAAACGAAGTTCCATATCCATGGCTTTCTGAAGACTTTTCCAGAATCTTGATGTAAAACGGGGATCAAGATCAGAAACAATGGATAGGGGTACACCATGGAGTATTATAAATTCATTATATTATAGTCTTGCTAAATGTTCAAGTGGTAAATCTTCTCTTATGGAAAGAAAATGTACTGACTTGGTAAGACTATCAACAATGACCCATACTTTATCAATCCTTCTGGGTTTCTTTGGTAGCCCCATGACAAAGTCCAACATAATATCATCCCATTTCCACTCAGGTATGTGAAGAGGTTGCATGACTCCTCCAGGTTGTTGCCTTCCAGCTTTCACTTGTTGACAAACCATACATCTTGACACAAAATCAGCAATCTCCCTCTTCATGTTGTCCCACCAAAAATGTTCCTTCAAATATCTATACATTTTGGTTCTCTCAGGGTGTATAGAGAAATTGGAACTATTAGCATCATCCAACAATTATCTTTTTAGATCGGGTATATCGGGAACACAAATTCTCTTCCCAAATTTCAAAATTCCATCTTCATACACAAAGTCACTCAATCTCCCACCATTCAAAGATTTAATCTTCTTTTTAAACTCTTCATCACCTATTTGAGAACTCTTTATAATTTCTAGTAAATATAGTTTGGAAACCATTTGAAAATGTATTGATGTTTCACCTTCCATGGTGATTCCCATATACATCTTTACTAGATCCATGTATATAGAATCATTTTCAACTATTATCTTGTTCAAAACGCCATGATACTTTCTTCTCAAAGAATCTTCCACCCTATTTTCCTTCCTTGGTTGGTAGTGTATCGTGGAATCATAATCCTTGAGTAGTTCAAGCCATCTCCTTTTCCTCATGTTGAGTTCTTTCTGTGAGAAAATATACTTCAAACAATTATGATCGGTATATATCTCACATTTTTCACAATAGAGATAATGTCTCCATATCTTCAAAGAAAAATTACATATGCTAACTCAAGATCATGATTATGATAGTTTTGCTCATGAATTTTTAGCTGTCGTGATGCACAGACAATAACCCTATCATTCTGCACGAGGACACAACCAAGTCATTTCTTTGAAGCATCACTATAAATTACAAACCCATCATTCCCCAATGGTAGAGTCAATATAGAAGCATTGAATAATCTTCTCTTCAATTATTCAAAACATTATTCACATTGTTTTGTACAAAAAAATTTCACCCCATTACGTGTGATCTTGGTTTATGGGTTATCCAATGGGGAAAAATTCTGGACAAAATGCCGATAATAACCTATTAAACAAATACAACTGTGTACCTCAGTTATACATTTCGGTGCTAGACATTCTTGGATTGCTCTTATCTTAGAAGGATCAACAGAGATTCCATCCTTAGAGATGATATGGCCACAAAATAAATCTGTTGAAGTTAGAATTCACAGTTGCTAAACTTCCCATATAATTCATGTCTTCTAAGAGATTTCAGGATAATGTGTAAGTGATTTTCATGATCTTCATAGCTTTTGGATTATACCAATATATCATCAAAAAATAAAACTAAAAAGTCATAAAGATATTCCTTTAAAACTCTATTCATTAGATCCATGAAAACATAGGGTGCATTAGTCAATCCAAAATGAACTATAGTAAACTCATAATGCTCATACCTAGTTCAAAATTTTGTTTTCAGAATGTCTTCCTTCTTCACACACAACTAATGATATCCAGATCGAAGGTAAATCTTTGAAAAGTGTTGATCTCCTTGAAGTTGGTCAAATAAATCATTAATGCGAGGTAGGGGATACTTGTTCTTTTTTGTTATAGAATTGATCTCCCTATAGTCAATGCACAACCTCATAGATCCATCTTTCTTCTTAACAAAAAGGACATGGGCTCCCCATGGAGAAACAGTTATGAGAATAAATCACTTATTAATCAATTCCTCAAGTTGTTTCTTTAGTTACACTAATTCCACATTGTTAATTCTATAAGGGGTCTTCAATATGGACCTTGAACCAGGAATTAAATAAATGGAAAACTCAATTTCTCATTCTGGAGGATGTCCAGGTAAATCTTCTAGAAACACATCAACATATTCTTTCACAATAGGTAAATCCTCTATTTGAACATTTATTTCCTCACAGATAGTTATTTCATTATATTTCTCCCCAATAATTGAATTTAGTTGAGCTAATGGTGGTGGATCTAGATAAAAATCAGGTGGTGACATTTCTGCTCTAAAGATAAGGTGTTCTTTATCATCGTCATCAAAAATACTAACCTCCTTCTTCTTATATTAAATTTTTTCATCATGGATTGAAAGAAAATTATGAGGATTATATCAAGTTAAATCACGTGTATGACGTTGAGATCAACAGATAAAGAACATTTTTATCCTCTAATGGGGACTGATTCGCAAAACATTGTTGCAATGATACTTCCCTTAAGAGTTTTGACTGACAACTCCCTTGTTAAATCAAATTGGAAATATCTAATTTTCTTAGCAAACTGGGTATATATGAAACAATGTGATGATTCAGAATAAAATAAAGCATTTTCTAAACTTGAGGAAACCAATAAATTACCTACCACTATGTCTTTCAGAGCTTCAACCTCAGCAGTAGTGATAGCATAAGATTGAACTTCATCAATTGGCCTTTTATGAGGTAAGTTCCCTAGATTCTTAGGAAATTCATTTTCATAATGACCCCTTTCTCTACAATTGTAGCATTCAACACTGACAGCCTCTTTCATACCCTTGTAATCATGATCTTGGTGGCCTTTTTCACCAAATTGTAACAGACTCCCATTCCCTTCAGATGAGTACCAGGGTGTTTCTTCTCACATTTACTGCTGGATGGTTATTCAACTTTTCCCTTCTTCCACTTATTTTTATTTACAGAGTGTTCAGTAGATCTCTTCTTCTCTTGCTTTTCTTTAATGTTTTAAGACTTAGAGAATTCTTTTTATGTCTTGATAACACACAAGACAATATCTTCGTACGATGAGAAGGATTGTGAGACTAATGCTCGATGGATAAATTGTTTTAAACCATCAAATAAATGATCAATATTACTTCTTGGGTTACATATATAATCTGCTGAATCCCTTTCTATCCTTGTAAAGTTAGCCTCATACTTTGCGATATGATCACCCTCCTTTTTCCTCAGACGCAGAAATTGCCTTTCCATATCTGCTCGATGTTCACGAGGAAATTATTTTTCTAAGAAAAGCTCTGTAAACACCATCCATTCCATATTTGATACTTCATAGTCTTCCTTTGTGTTTTGAATCAATGACCATCATTGATCAGCATCTCCAATAAGGCGGTAAACTTCCATGAAATTTTTTTCCCTTTCACTACTTCCCAAGGCATGGAATATTTTCTCTATGGAATTTATCCATTTCTCAGCTACTAATGGATTTTTACTCCAATTGAATATTGGTGGTTGTTTACTCATGAAGCGATCTAACATTGATCATCCACGCTGTGGATCAGGGTGCTCCATATGGGTAAGTTTATTCATAACCTCAGTGAGTTGTTCTAGTATGGTGATAAGATGATCAACACCAGTTGTATCACTAGTTCGACTATAATTATCTTGAGCAAGAGGGAAATCCCTTAATGGAGTGCGTGCATTGATACAGTTTCCATTCATTCCATTAGGCACCATTTCTAAAAAATGTCATAAACTAGATTAGTTTATGAATCGAAATACATAAATCCAATCATTTAAAACACTTAACATAAAAAAAAGTGTATCGACATAATCCATAACCATAATTTTTTTTGAGGAATTATATACTCATAAACCCTTCATAATGGTTTGTAAAAAAATGAGAATTATCCTAATCATATCCCCCGAGAGGGGCATAACCAAGAGTACAGCAAGGCCCGTTGTCATGCACCAGTTCTCATTCGAGTCTAGCTCAAAGAAATGTTTTCGGGTTTTACCCCTGGTACATCTGTGCTAGAACCGCCTCTACCTGCTCGTATCTAAACATGAATTTATTTCTTGGAAAACTCACAAAATCTCTACAATACCAAAATTCTAGGAACTTTTTCTATACTAATCCTCAAAGTTTATCTTAGTGTAATGTGCTCTAATCAGATTTTTTCTAAATATAGTTTCCAAGGTTTATAATAAACTTCCCTTTATACAAACTATAATGTCCCAACCCTAGTTACCTAAGGTCGGTGCATTATTACATAAAATTTTCATGATCACAAAAGATCAAGTCTCAAAAGACCGATTAGTTTAGTAGCCTTGGAAGTACTAGATACATACATAAGGTTTACATTACATTATAAAATGAAAAAATACAACAGCATAGTTTCCATAGACCACAAACATATCCCCTCAGACAATCCCTTCAGGTCAGTCATAAAATACTTCTTCGCATCCTGGGAAAAATAAAACATAGAAAGGGGTGAGCTCAGATGCTCAGTAAGGATAACAATATAGCGGAAACTTTCATAAGTAAGCATAAACATTTAAGGCAATGTATAAGACTAAAAAAAAAGTCTATTGAACTTGAACTTCAGAATAATATGGTAATGATAAAAATCAAATAATTCCATTTACTAATTCACATGTATATTCTACTAGTCTAATAATCTCATGCAATATTAATATCCACTTTCATTATGATGGAATTCATAATGCCAGACTTTCAAAACCACATAGTCAAGGCCTTATGCCAAGACTACAAATAAGATTATGTCAAGGAAATGTTCCAAGACACTAGTTTGTCTCATGAGACCTACCGATGCATCAAGGAGCTATATCGGGCTCCACCCATTTCTTACTAAGTCCAATTCATTCTTCATATGAAAAGGTTTAAACATAACATAAACATTTGTATTAAAACTAGCATACGAAATGTCAATACTTTATACATAAACAATGGATGGTGTAAAAATAACACATCCATAGTCAAACATATCAAAAAAACTTCAATACAATATTGATGTTTTTTATCATAATTAATCAACTTCAAATATGCTTAAAATCCATCAAAGGATGTTGACATAGATGAAATCAATACCTTTTTTTAGAGAAATATCTCTTTTTATTTTGAAATATTTTAAAATTCAAATAATTATAAAAGAAAACATTTATTTTAGAAATATTCTTATAAGATTGTAAGGGAATCTTTGATGATGTTATAATGGTGGAAAATATCCGCACTCGTCGTATAAGTTAAGAAAGACATTCTTACCTTAGTTTTTTCAAAAAGGTTATAAAGTACCTTGTTTGAAAAATGACGGAAATATTCCTTTCAAAATCATCTTATAAAAAGTCAAAAAAGGGTAAAATGACTTTATCCCATAGTATAGTAAATAGTAAAAATGTTTTGAATTACATTTTTGAGAAAACACAAATTTGGATGATAAAGAGGTCCCAATAGATAATTACAAATAAACAACCTCAGATAATGAATATATTGTGAAATTAACCCTTAACTTGTACTTTTTCTTGGTTGAGGGTAGGTTACACTCCTGTATAATTGTGAAATAATTGTTATTAAATCATACAAGAGTCATATACATTAATATGATATCATATATGATCTTTTAACATTTTTTGTTAATAATATCTTAGTATTATCATAGTTTCTAGTGTTAACTGATTCGTTTTCCTTTATAAGATTTGTTATGTAAGTAATGTTTGTTATGGATAGGATGTATCTTATTCATATTAAGAATGATATTAAGTCTTTAAACATTATTTTTAATCATCTAATGAAAATTATTCTTGAATGGATTATGATGGGGAATGAATCTTATCACGTTTGTGTAGAAGGTAATCCGTACGTATGCATGAGGGAAAATATCATTTTTTTGATATTAAAATAATATATAATTGGATGTTATATCATATATACATAATCATTATTATGTTATATTTATTATTTACATCAATTACACATCATTATTATACCGATCCAAATAATAATGTATTGAATAACAATTACACCACGACGTTGAGACGGTAAGACATACGTACGCATGTATGGTGACATGTCATTCAAAGGATGGATAGAATAATGAATATGGTTGTGCCATATTTATAATAACATCATAGTATATAGAAGATACTGGAGTTATTATTTTAGAATGGAAACAACAAATAAAGAGGTAGTGGAAGAAGAAAAGAACTTGAAAGAGGTGATGAAATATTTCCCTCTTCTTCGGGTTATTATTTTTTATTTGATCAAAAGGGCTCCTAAGGATGGATTTTTGAATAAAGGATGGCCTCAAGGATGAAGGTAGGATAGTTGAGAGGGTATTTGGGCAGAGTTTGGCCGATCCAAATGGATTTGAAGTTGTGAATTAGAGAGAATGGGGAGTGCCCTTTTATAAGAGGGGTGAGCGACACCTTTGGAAAACCTTGAAATATTAATTTATAATAAAATAATTTTCGGTTTCTAATGGCTCCAAAATAAATTATTTAAAGGAAATGGTGTGGATGGGTCGAAAACCACTAAACCGATAGGTTTTAGATAGGTTTGGGTCCCTATATTAACATTATCTTTTAGATTTAACTCTTAGTTAAATAGTTTGACATTTACCATGTCTCTTTGTTTTTTTATATTATATGGTTAATAAAAAACTATATACTTCCAAGATAACCCCAAGTGGTTAATTAACGATACAAATATCATTATATAAGTTTATTTTCTGAACCTTATATTTTTAGGAATAGAATATCATTTAATAATATAATATTTGATTAAAAAACTCTTTTGTGTCAATTTTACACTATTTGGTATTGTGTTTTTTCTAAATTCATAACAGAATTATTACTTCTAAAAAATTCATCTAACCAACCCTAATATGTAATATTAACCTATAAAATTAGTGTAATTCCTAAAAAGTCTCAAAATACATTCATTTTGATATTTATAATATCAATTATGTTAATCTTTCATTAATACAGTAATTATTGCATCATCATTGTGTCATAAATAAATTTAATTATTTAATGTATAAAAAATATAAATAAAATACCATTATGTAGGAAATCTCTATATAATTCTAATGATTATTTATAGTATAATTTATCTTATGTGTAACCCTATATTAAAAATGGTTTAGTAATTAAACATTGAATTTTACACTTTTAACTGTTCTTTGAATTAAATAATAATAAATTTTCTAATCTAATCCAAGTGGATCTAAAGGATCATATTTTATTCAAAAGATTGTTTTTGGTCGAACTAAACTTATCCAATAGAATTAGGAAATGTGTTAGGGTAAAAATAATATCATTTGTACCCTTAATTACCCTATTTACTTTTAACTATGGTAAATAAAAGTAAAAAGTTACTATTCACCAAAAAAATATTTTCATCTTATTGAACAACATTTTACTTACTTATATCAATCGGGTGTCTCTTATTTTTGAAATTAAACTCACAGAAGCAGTAAAATTATGTTTTAAGTAAATTTTCAAATGCTCCTAGGTGGTTGGTAAAAGGCGGTAAAAGGTTCAATAAAATTTTTATATATCTAAAATTATTATAAACTAACTCTAATGAATAAAAATAAAATTATATATGTATTATATATCTATTTTGACCTAAAATAAATTTAAATAAAATAAATAATTATTTAAATAAAAATTCATTTTTAAACTATAACTAAGTGTTTTTCACTATTCATCAAAAATTGAAAGTTTTCTGAAAAATACCAAAAATTCACCCTAAGATAATTTCGATATTACAAATCCAAAAATGAAGTCCATTTTGAAAGATAAAATTTATAAAATTTTAAAAAGTGGGTATTAATATTCATAACATCTAGTTTGATTAGTTGTGTTGTGTTAGAACTCAAAAATGCGTACAACACACACTATTTTATTATCCAAAGAGAAGCATACCGTGGAAGATTGGGGAGTTACAATAAAAACTTATATTATCTTCAAAAAAAATCTTAACCTCAAAATTTATATAAACCCTACTCCAATAAAAACTATGACACACCAGAATTGAGATCCTATATCTGGTTCCATAAACCCATACTTTACATATTGGATTCAATATCAAATGTAGATTCCTAGACTGAACTATCTGGTAATTACATGATTTAATATAAAAAATATTGTATTTCATACATTCCCAAGACCTTTTATTTTTATAGATTTGGATAATTAGGAAAAATCCTAATAACAAATCACATGTTATTTGTGTCAAACAATGTCTTTAATATTATATAAGAAACTGCTTAATCCACAATTAGTCTTCACCATAACCCAAAATTTCTTCCACACATGTCATCATTCTAAACTTATCACGTGTTATACTTTACTTCATAAACTGGGGAATAGAAACCAAACAATGGTGTGAGATCAAATTCTCGATAATGGAGTCATATAACTGAAACTATAAATATCATAAGCATTGAATACATAATATAAAATGAATAAATAATATAAATAATTGAATAATCATATAAAACTGAGAGAATTCTATATCTATGACAATAAATGAAACCATGTATATGAATAATATTAATCTCATACTAATGGAATGTATAATTTTGAACATAAAAAACAAGTTCTTAGGGACTTTTTTAAGACATTATATTGTTGTGGAGAGAAGTATAAACCAAAAGCCAAGATGTTTTGTATCATGAGACTTGTCAATGTATAAAGGGGTAAATATAATGTTGAGCCCCACCCATGACCTGATTAAGTCTAATGTATTCACCATAAGAGTCGATAATAAAATTCATATCATTCTATAAGAAACATCTAAATGAATAAAAAAAGGATATCTATTTAATGAAATATATATAATTCAATAAAAAATCCACCTATTTTGGTAGTGAATAATCATAAATAATTTCAACACTTCCGCAGAAAATAAATAAATGTTCTTTCTAGGTGAATACCCCCCCCCCCCGCAATCTTAATTTTTTAAAATGAGATGTTCGCACCAAATACATTGATAAGTATACTATAAATTCAATGTTGGAATAACATAATCATAAGCCATCTAGAGAAAAAATTTGGATGGTTGTAAATTAACATATCTCTAAATCAATAAAGGAAGCATAAAAGGGTATTTACATAAATTAAAACCACCCATGAAGAATAATGCTTCAAATGGTTTCAAAAAACAAGGGATCAAGAATCAAATTTTTTGATATCATGAGTTCAATCCACCAAATTATATATAAATATATATGTATATATATATATATTATAGGATGAATCAAGAGAAATAAACCTCATTAGGGTAAATCTTCTTGAAAATTATAAGGGAAATAAAATAAAAAACATAAAATAGATTTTAGAAAACATTTTCTACAATGATGTCAAATAAAAATTTAGATGCTTCTTTTAAATGTAACATTTGAAAAGGCAACATGAATTTTTTTTAGAAATAATTAATTTTAAAAATATTCTGAAATAATGGATTCCTAAAAAGACATAAATTTTATCATAGATAAATTAGGAGTGGAATGAAACACATATGAAAGTGAAATGAAAGTCTATTTTTATTATTTTCAAAATACCTTTATTATAAAATCACAACATAAGAAAACATTTATTTACCTAAAAATATTTTATTTCCCCATATATTAATATAATTTTCTATCTACTAAAATATTAGTATGGAAGAACCCAATCATGGAGTATTGAATTTCACAAAAAAAATAATATAACTCCAAGAAATGAGTTGAAAGTCGTCAATATTTCTTGCAAGCAACATACTCTTTGAATTAAGAAATATTTTAATAGGGGGATTTTATGGTAGAAATGTGACTATATAAAATAAAAAATAATATAATAAAATTTTATAAAGTTATAAACTTATATGAAATAAGTTCAAGATAAAGGATCGTAACTCAATAAATGAAAACTACATTACCAAAATTCCTTACAACTGGGGTAACAACTGAGTCAAAATTAATTTGATGAAAAGAAACTAATATGGATTAGTATTTCAAATTAATAAAAAAATATGATAAATATAAATTAATGGGTATTAAATATTAAATTGGAAGGAAAACATGGTTCATAACATAAACATGACTAAATGAATTAATTTTTGAGAAAAATTGCTACTTGAGTAACATTTTAATCAAAATCCGTTGAATGACATGGCTTGAAATTGAAATTTAAATACTATTATTAAAATATAATGAAATATATTATATCTAAATATATATTATATAAACCACATAAATGTAATTAGGTGTATATTACAAAACTTGCCTCAATGAAATGAATTTGAGTCGAAAACTCTTACCTCGATCCTGGTTTATTCTGAAATTACACCAAACAACCAGAATAATTAAATTAAGTTCATTAAATAAATATCCAAAATAATTATTCATAATTATAACCATTTATACTCTTCATTTATGATCATTCTACACATATACACATTAGTTATTTTTTTCCCATTTTCAACACTAGGTGTAAGTAATCTTTATCATTTTGAAATAGGTTCTTAAAAAAGGTGTTGGAATATATTATTTTCTCAAATTAAATAATTATTAGATCATATAAGGTACTTTAATATATTATAAAATACAGTTTATAAATCTATAATTTCATTTCATGTTATTTTTGGTTATGATCCATGAGGATGAGATCAACGACGAGCATGAGTCTGTTATTCTTTATGATCAAAGGGTGATTTGTTAATTAATGAGATAAATGTTGATATATCATTAAAATAAATAAAAAATATTATTTATATATTTATATGATATTTTAATTGAAATTAAGTTCCCATAGTCATCTGTGATATAAATACTTAGTATTTTTCAATTAGGTGGTTAAATTGACCCAAACATGAACCTACCCAGATTAATGGGCGATTATGAGGTTGTTTAGTTATAATATCATTATACCAGATTAAGAATCATATTATTGGGTAATTATTAGTGTGACATATCATAATTTTAAATAATTATAAATACAGGATAATATATAAAGTTTTTACATAGAAAGAAGAGATCATTTTCCTCTTAGTACGCTCGTTTTAAAAGATTGAATTATCTATGACTATTTTTTAATCATATAATTAATGAGTTCTACAATTTTTCATACCATAATAATATTTATATAATAAAAACAACATTTATCTATTAATACCACTATCATGAGCATCCGTGTAAGTATGTGATGAAAATAAAAAGGAAATCAATTGTATCATGGAGGCGATAGTCCATGCGTACAAATGTTTGATGATTTCATTTTCCATAGAATGAGAGAAATTTATAATATGTTTTATCACTTTAGAATCTAAAATATTTTATAAATATAATTATTAATTATTAAAATAAAAAATAGTACCATCTTTTCAAGGTGGTTAAGTAAAATGAAACATGATGTTTTATTGAGGCGGTAGTTCGCGTAAGCACACACAAATGTCTTCTCTACTTCTCTAAAAGTAAAAAAGGGAAAAGTGATTAATGATTATTCTCATAGAATAATAAAATTCAGTATATAACTAATAATTATTTCATTAAATAGTTATTTGAAAAATATAATTAAAAATAAAAATATGAAAGAAAGAAGCTAAGTAAAAATGATTACTCTCATTGAGCACATTGAGATTTCCTGAGAAGATCCCTTGGAAATGGATGGCATAGGCCACTCTATTGTGAATAGAAGCTAAATATATAGAAAAAAATTGTTTTTAATGAAAAAATGTATATTTTTAGTATGAAATGTTTTTTTAGAGTGTTATTGAAATGGAATTAAGAGGACCCTTTATAAGTGGTGAGAATGACATTTCTCTAAATATTTAAACCTAATATAAAGGTAGCACATGTCAAGCTTTTTAACTGGATTCAAAAATATAAAATTAGTCTATAGTGGGTGAGATATGGGGATAATATATCAATAACTCAATTCTAGACATGCATTTATCCTATCCCAAGCACTTTACACCTTAAATTATTACTTTTACCATTTTAACTTTTATCACGATAACTAGATTTTACCTAAGGTGACTTACCTTTATGCCTAAAAAATGGTTCTACTTACATAATTTGAACCTAGTAATTCCAAAATTTTAATCCATTTAATAATATAAAATTTATAAATGTTATATAAAGATATTTTAAAATACTAAACGTGTAATGTATTAAAACATTTTTTTGAAAAATATAAATTATGTTTTAAAATGTAAAATATGGGTTTGTAAATTGAAACCATCATTTTTGAAATTATAAATTCTCTTATAAAATAAATATTTTTTTCTTTGAAAATGGATTAATAAATTTTAGACTCATATTTATACACTAATAATGTTACAAAACACATGTTATTTGAAAAAAATGGAATTTCCCACAATTCAGTTAATAATATATATTTTTAGAAAAATTTCAAAAATATACCCTAAGATTATATTACTATGATTAATCCAAAAAATATTTTAAACGTTTAAAATTAAATTTCTAAAAAATTTAATTCAATATTTAAATAAAATTATAAAATATAGTGGAAACTGTTCATATTGGAAAATATATTTCAAATTATTAAATACTATTTATTATTATTTATATGAAATTACTAATTTATTTATTAGAATTAAATTAGCCATATTATTAGTTTATTTATTATAATTTAATCATAAAATACTTATTTTCCTAAAATAAAACACTAATTTTAGAAAAAAATATGTTTAATCACAAAATTATTTTCTTAGTTGTTTTAGTTATAGTAACTGAATTTCAATAGTATTATAAGTAGACTTTATTTTAATTATACCCTTATTTCATAATTATTTTACTCTTATTCATTCTTTCTAATTCGATAGCTATCTTTTAAAGGTATTAATATATTACGGTTCTATTTTAGTTCAGTTTTGTGTGTGGATAAAGATATCAAACAAATTGACTTATTTAAAGGTAATCATATATTAAAATTTTGGTGTTTTACACAATATTTATAGAAAATTAAAAAAAAAATATTCTTATTTTTATAGGTTGATGTCAAAAGTTAAGAATTTTTTATCAATTTTAAATATCTAAAATTTATAAATTCAACATTTAAATTAAAATAAAAAATATAATGAAACTCTGATTTTATAGAAAAATGACACTTTTAAACATTAACTTTTACTAACCATATATTATTTAATTCTTA
Source organism: Viscum album (assembly GCA_963277665.1). Classification (NCBI taxonomy): domain Eukaryota; kingdom Viridiplantae; phylum Streptophyta; class Magnoliopsida; order Santalales; family Viscaceae; genus Viscum; species Viscum album. The sequence goes on along the minus strand of OY728139.1, from coordinate 677,087,957 downwards.
TCATTCAAAATTGATTAATTATTTCCTATAAATTAATCAATAAATTTTAATTTTTAAAACTTTTCTACATATACTTCATAATTCAATTACTCTTATTGATACTCGTTAATCCAAAGACAAGGTTATAAGAACCATATTTAGAGAATAATATTGTGGTTCATATTAGATCAGTTCTACATGTGGTACACACTATAAAAAATTGTTTTCTTTTAAAGGAATATAAACTATAATCATGGGGTGTTACGGAGATTGGGAGGTTCTCTATGGGGATTTTATGGACTGATAATCTAGTAATAAATGATGGGAGGCATGTTACGTGATTCTTAATAGAGCACAAATTTTGTTTCCTTTTTATCATTAAATTTTAATAAACGTAAAACTATGCGGTAAACCAACTTTTGGGGGTGAGATCTGGTCTCGATGGATGATTGAATCATTTTTAAATTAGAATATTTATTTATACCTACTCAACACTAGTATAATATTATGTAGGGTTGAACCCAAAAGGAAGGAAAAAATATGTGTGAGACAAACAAAATAACTGTAAGACCCAAAAATAAAAAACTGATATAGTAATAAATAATGATGAAATATTGGTGGTGTGATGTGTAATTGAGCTTGAATATATAGTGGAGTTTTTCAAAGTGATACTATAAAGATTTTAGTAATGAATTAAAACATGTAATAAATTAGCACAATAGCAAGACAACAATGAATGAAATATGGGTTTTTCAATTGATGAAAATGCTAAACAAATAATCATACAATATTGAGATAAATGGTAGGATCATATTGACTACCAAAAAATAATAAACATAGATCTATCAAGAGGTGATCTTGTTATAGGATCAATTCTGAATCTATTGATTCAGAACTATGTCAGCAACAAATGAATTGGTTTTTTCCAAATCAAAACCAATTTGTCAATTTATCCTAATATTTATCAACATTATTGGGAATTACTTTTTTTTCAAACTGGGTTTCTTGAAAATTTGGTTCTTGAAATATTTTAAAATTTGATTGAGGATAGTAATTGTTGAACCTTAATCATTTCAGAATTAGTTTGGTGAAATAAGTAACCATGAGAGAATAATTATCCAATATCAAAAGGTAGAAGAATGTATTAAAAAGGAAATATTGCATCAATCTTATTCTCATAATGGGTTTTAGAAAAAAATAATTTTAATTAAAATACACATAAAGTTTTCCATTAAAATAATGATATAAAGGAAAAAAGAGTATTTGGAGATGAATCTTCTCTATCAATTTGATCATTTCTCCCCTGTACTATTTTGATGAAGCCTGGTGTTTTTTTCTCCTCTATGATGTCTTAATTACCAGTTTGAATCTTGATTCCTACAAAATAAATCTTACACTTATGCATAAGAATAATCTTGCAGTTCCTTCACTCACAATCCACAACTCATTTATTCTCATCTCTTCTCTCCATATGATATATCTCCATTGTTAACTACCTTCTCTAATTCACTCAAGAAGATATACCCTGATAATTTGATTTTTGAATGTGAATCTTTATTTTCCCTTCAAAATAATCTTTTTAACCTCCAAATATAATCTCAATAACACCTATTTGATCTCAAGTCTCCCTTTGTTTTAATTTTTAGTTAAAAGGAATTAGATCACCAAAACATTTCAAATGGGTCTTAAGTATTTAAGGATTCAACTAAATCAAAAATTTAGACAAATTAAAATATGTTGTGAACTAGCCACATAAAGGAAAATTTATCATAAATATGAAACTTCACATAATTAGTTAAACTCCATTATATTATGTAACCACTACACTAAGAAAACTATAAAACATATGAAAAATGTCCCTCAAAATTAGATTCCGTATAAATCAACATTGAATTTTTCAATCTCCAAAACCCCACTTATGAAAATCCTTGGTCGAACATATTACTCATAAAATTTATTCTTTAAATTATGTCACTTATTAAACTTCACCAAATTCTTCAAAGGGGGACTAACTTTTTTATAGATTCTAAGCCTTAGAGAAAACATATGTATGAAGCTTTATCAATTTTTTCCAAACTGTAAAATTCTACAAATCTCATACATCTTCAAAAATATATTATGTGTGAACTCTATTTTATAAAAATATAATATATTTCATCTTTCAATAGGGGAATATAATTTTTAAATTTTTCAATAAAAATTTTATGTATGAACTACGATTAAAAACATCCTATATATGAATATTTATTGCATAATTCAACAATTTATGAAAAATTTCATTTCAAAATGAAATACTAAAAATAAAAATTAAATAATCAATTATTTGAATATTTATAAAGAATAATTAATATGCATTTCAATAAATTATATAAAAAATATAAATATAAAACATTCAAATAATTTATTCCAAAATCCAAAACCCAATCAAAACAACTTCAAAATATCATTTTAACTAAAATAACCCTAAAAACATTAAAGAAACATGACCATAATTTATATGAAAAATAAGACAAAGGACAATTAATTAATTTAGAAAAAAAATTACATAATTTTATTCAAATATTCAATGAATAAACATTCATAATTAAAATGATCCAAATTCAAAATATTTTATGTTAAATAAAATTTCATCATAAAAATCAACTGAATAAAATAAAAAAATTATGAAAATGAAAATTAAAATAATGCCACATAAAATTATCCCACACATAATAAATTAATTTTCCTCAAGAAAAAATTTAAAAATATTTTGTGGAATATAAATCATTTAAAAATTAATGAATTATAATGTCCATCAAGATGTTATTTTCAAAATAATTTTCCCCCATTAACTCTCTTAAGTAAAAATTGATGATTTTACTCTTAATGGATATTTGTTTTATAATTTTTTTTCTTGTTTTAAAAAAATGATCAAAATAGAATATTATGATGGGATTTTAACTAAATTAATTTTTCTTTTTCATATTCTTTTAAACATCTCTTTTCCTCTTAGGTGAAAATAGACACATAATTTTGAATCATATTATAATTATATACAATTGGTGGATGAGTGAGTTTAATAATTGATAGAAAATAATAAATGAAATAATCCTATAGTTCTAATCATAAAAATATCAACTAGGATTGGGAATTAATTTTTAGTGCATTTAAATTCAAATATTATTAGTTTAAATCCAATCATGAAGTTAAAATACAATTAAGATTATAAATATTACACCAATTGTTTTTTTCCAAAAAAGTGTTTATTAGAGTGAAAAAGAAAATATGTTACCCAATTAAATCATAGATAAATGGAAAATATTAACCCAGAAAAGTAAAAAAAATCTACAATCTTAAGAAAAAACATTAACTATTTAATGTGTTAACTAAAGACCGATAATAATAAATTTTAATATATTTTTAGGGTATAATGATGGATGCATAATGAAATATATCTTACCATAATGATAACCCCTCCCCCACACATAAAACACAAAATTTTCCCCAATGTTTATCTTCAAGGTGGAAGAATCATTTAAAAAATTTTAAGATCAAAATGACTTTTCAATTTAGCTGTGAAAATCATGTGTGAAGGGTCACAATAAAATTTAAATTATAAATTTTCCACATAGAACACAGTTAACAGAAAAATTGATACCATGTCTGGAGTTTTCTAGGTATCTACATTATAAAAATTATAGTTCATATTTTTTATTTTTTAGAAAAGGAATACCTAAATTTTTGATTTAGAAACATTTTCAAAAAGTCACAAAAACCAGCATACAACACAATAGTTTTAACATTCAAATAAAACAAAAATTATCTACAAACAATATAATTTTCTAATACATTCAATATTAAAACAAAACCACAATAAAATAAAATATATAAAGATAAAACATAATAAGTAAAAGTTTTCAATAAATAAAGGAGAAAAAATTAAAAAAAATTGTACAAAAACTCCCCTTAATGTGAATCCTTATTTATTTAAGTACAACTAATAAACATATTACCTCTCTACAAATCCTACAATATTAAAGAGATTAATATACTTATTAATAAATTTTAACTTGATATATAATACAGATAAATTTTGATTTAATGGAAAGGGGATTCAATGTTTCCCCAGCATTCTTATTCTCATGGTCTTGAATCTCAGGGTTCTATAATTTCTCTCTCCAAAATATTTCATGTTAGGTTGAATTTATTATAAAATACTAGGGGACCAGAATTGATGTACCCAACCATTCAAAACAGTGAAAGATACTTCAAATGATTTTAATCAGTGTAAATTGAAAAAAATTTATTATATATTTATTTATATAATAAGAATAAAATATCATAAGTTTTATTCATATTAGAAAAGGGAACAAGGAAATAGTATAACCTTGGTATGTCTCCCATGATGCAATGAATTTTAACACTTCATTTAGACATAAAGAATACTCAAGTTCAAAAAACAAAAACATAAGCCAATTCATTTAGTTTCACCTCAAATTAGTATTTAATTCTCTATCCATTGACTAAAAAATGGTATATTTTCCTCTCATAATAACTCAACAACTCCATTGAATAAGACTCAAAGGATGATGAAAGGTCCCGACCATTTGGACTTGAGTTTTATAAGAAATAAATTGAGTCTGAATTGAAATGAGAAACCATCTGACTAGCATTAAAATTTCTATTTTTGATGATTGATTTATGAAAATAATTATATATCTCTTTGTAAATATTATAATTTCCTATGATTCTTCCCTAACGTCATCCATTTCACTTAACTCCAGTAATATTTTCTCTACAATAGTTTTAAAATTTTATTTCAAAATATTCTCTATCTTAAAATATTTATATTATAATTCCATAGATAAGTGTCATGATATTCCAAAGAGAATTCGATAGGGGGATATTTTTAAGGGAGTATTAAGTATACTTCTATCAGTCAAAAATTCTTTATCATTCTTCAAAGACTAATATTTCCTAGATATCCAAAAAATATTTTCTATAATTTTTTTCAGTTCTCTATTTTAAACAAAATATTATCCACTAGATTGAGGGTGGTATATGGTTCCATTTTTATGAACTCAACCATACTTATTAATATAATATTAGAATTTAAATTTCTTAAAATGTGTCCCATTTCCAGGGATAAAATATTTTAGCACACTATATCTTAAAAAATATTCTTCCTGATGAATTTAATAATCCTATTATCTTGATTTTATAGAAGTTTCACAACCTCTAACCACTTTTAAATATAGTCAATTACTACAAAGATATACTCATTTCCCATAAAAATATAGAATTGGTCTCATAAATACCAAGAGATACACATAAAAAATTAAATATTTTAGAATTCCTTTTTGAGGCGTCTCTTTCATTCTCCCCACATTTCCATTCCTTTGGAACTTATAATAGACCACCACTAAATTTTTATCATCCTTGAAGAGAGTTGGATAATATAAGTCATATTGTAAACTCATTCGAGTTTCCCCCTCAACTACATGATTTCCACCCCATGGGGATGTTTAAAAACTATATAAAATGGAGACCATATCTGGCTCAAGAACATATCTACATAATATTACATTTGTACTAATCTTAAATAATAATGGGTTATCCCAAAATTTGTAGTTTATATTAGAGTTGAATTTCTTACTTTGGTTTTGAGTAAGGCCACTAAGCATCCCAAGGATAATAAATTAACAAAATATATTAAAAAAATAAGTCAATGATGTTGAAATAGAGAGGATTTTTTCATCTAGTAAAGATGAATTAAAGTCTCTTAGATCACTAATTTGAGTACTGGATAACCAAAACATATGATCAGAGGTATAATTCTCATCACCTTTCTTGTCACTGATCATGAAATAAATCATTTACATAAAAATTATAGATCTAATGAGTGTATATTTATCCTCTTTCTTGGAAAATATGTACTTTGGTGAAGAATGATCAGTGAAAAATATGATTTTATACCCAATAAATTAGTATATAAACTTTTAAAGACATAATATGATAGAAAACAACCCCAATTTTTTTTTTAATTTTATTAGTCACCATAGAATAATATATAACATGAAACCTCTTTTCTTTTTTCTAATCTATAAATACCCCCAAATTCATACCAATAAAATTAAATATAATTTCAATGTGATGTTTTTCAATCAAGGATAGTGATGATGGGTAAAGAAGTTAATTTTTTCCATGATAATATTGAATGGTTCAAGGCACTTCTCATCAAAGACAAAGGGTGTATATTTTTCCAAGAGAGAACATATGGTACTTGTAACCTTTGAAAAATCCTAAATAAAACTTCAGTAAAAACTAATATGACTTTGATAACATGTTATATCGTTGACATTTTTAGGAGAGGGTAGATTTTTAATGGATTTAACTGAGGTAGTTTATACTTATATACTCCTTATAGACACTTTATAGAAAACAATAATCCCCTTGAAGATAATAAATTTACATTTATCCTAGTTCAAAATAAGATTTACCTCTTGGAATCTTTATAATACTAATATTATAATATGTAAATAGCTCTCAAAATTACTCCCAATAATGGAAAATCGTCCATGAAGTCCTTAATAATTCTATTTATCATGTCTGAAAATATTTCCATTAATAATATTTGAAAAGTGTTCAAATATCCACTCAAACCAAAGGTTATTCACTAATAACTAAATGTTACAAAAGGACTTGTAAAGGTTATATTTTATTGATCTTTAGGGATATGGGAATCTGGTTGAAACTATAATGTCCATTAACAAAATAGTAAAATTAACTATTGATCAACCTCTGATGAATTTGGTCTTGGAATGGTATGGGAAAATGGTCAATCAGAGTAAAAGAATTTATCTTTCTCTAATCTATACATTCTCTGTTTTTCATTCCAAGTATAAATTTTATCTTTATTTTCATTGTTGAAAATCGTGTCACCTACTTTCCTAAGTACCACTTGGATTGGACTATCCCAAGGGATGTTTGAGATAGGATTAATGATTCATACATCTGATAGATTTTTAACTTCTTCCTAAAAAACTCTCTTCATGTTGCGATTGAGTCTCCTCATCCACTGAACTCTTGGTTAGTTCCCAAGTTCCATATGAATACTATACATGTTTAATAATAGAATAATTCCCTTTATAATAGTAATAGTCATGTTAATGATATATTTGAACCCTCATAAGATAGTTAAAAACCTTTTTAACCGACTTTCTTCAAGATCGAATGATCTGATAAAAGGAAATGAATCATTCCCACCTAGAAATAAATAATTCATGTGAGTTAGAAGTTTTTTAAGATCAACTATATAGTTTTTTCCAGATATATGGTGGACTCTTGAGTGTATGTGTCACAAGTTACTCAATTTTTTAAAGAAATAATGCAAGAAAAATTAAACCACTTCCTCATCACTTTTATGCTATATTGATAACTCTTTATACTCAGAGTCTAGAATTTTTGTAAGCATTTTTTCTTGAGAAAACTCATCAATATATTCTAATAAAATTATTTTACACTCATATAAGGGTTCCTCCTCCTTACTAGAATTTATTCCCAAAGAGGTTTTTATAGTGACATATTTACTATTAATCTCCTCAATAATTCTTAAAAAATCTTCCTTAATCTCATCAATAGGTTACTCACATTCGTATATCTTATATCTTGATAATTTTTTCCATGTGGAGGTTATTTATCCTTCATGAATACCTTAAATTCCCCTATTTGTTCACAAAAATTGAAAATAAATTTTCTTTTTGAAACATCACAAACTGTTCTACCCATGGATAAGAATATCCTACCATAGATTATATGAACTTCCTTATGACCTTCTATGTCACATATTTTAAAATCAGTCGGAAAAATATTTCTCCCACTCTAATTAACAAATCATCTACTTTGGTGTGAGTAATGGATTGGTCATCCAATTATAATATAACTATCGTTGGTTGTAATTAACTTAATCATCAAATATTAGAATAATGAAAAAGGGATAAAATTCATGCTATCACCAAGTTCACATAAACAATTGTTCTGACCACTATATCCTAAGGTACATGGGATAGAAAAGTTTCATGTGACATGAAGTTTAAGAGGATTTCAATTATGAATAATTATATTACACTCTTATTTTATACTAAAAGTATTAAACTCTTTCAATGTATTTTTGTTTCAAATAATCTTCTTTAATGATATGAAATATTATTTTATTTGAAATAAATTTTGAAGGAAGGGGAAATTTATTTTAAGGTTATTAAAAAAAATATAGGAAATTGTTCATCTTAGGTTCCTAATTCTTATACATAATCATTTGATTTAATGTTATGGGTTGGAAAAACATTTCTTAAAATCATAGGCATTCCCTGAATATTCCCCTCAATATTTTCCTTTTATTTAATATTCTCTATCTTCAGGTTTTTTTGAAGAGTGGTAGTTGGTTATAACTCTATTTCAACATTAATATCTTCATTTAAAAATTCTAAATTATCTATTTTTTGATTACTAGATTCTTCCAAAATTCATTATGAATTATCATCATATCATCGATGATATTATCAAGAGTTTTTAAACCATTCATAGTGCTAAGAACCATAATTTTAACCTAAGTGTTGATTTCAGTGGTACTTGGTTTGTTACCCTTATCTCTTAAAGTAAACTCGTTGGCCGATTTAATCATTTAAAACTCAAGGTTTCAAATCCTATAATATATATCAGACTTTTTTCTTCAATATTAGACTATTTTAATTCAAACTATAAAAGAATATACTAAATCATACCCCTCAGTTTCTCTTGATAATTATCGGACTCGACCCTTGGTTGATTTTGAAAATGTTGACTTGGTTTATTTTTGATACTAGGGGTAGAAGATTTTTTAATCATTCCTTGATCTTTCGAAGAATGATTATGGTTTTCATTACATCCAGGATCATATTTTGAAAATGGATCATTTTTTCTTGCATCCTTGGTCTATATCCAACAAAATAGAAATTCTTATTAGGTAGACCAATAATGTAAAAAATGGATAATAATTTTTAGTATGGATGAATATACCATGATGGGAAGATAGTTTAGAAAATTAAATAATAGTTTGTTTAGAATTATGATTCATTAGAAACTAAATTTGATCCTTAATTTCTGAAAGTTTTGAATTCATTTATATTAATGAATATGATTTTTCTCTACCTGATTAAGTATTATTCTCCTATAATGTTGTGTTGTGAATTATGGGAAAGAGTATTGTAGATATTCCTTATCACCACATCAGTTTTGTAAGTATAGTTCCATATAACTAACTGATCTACCAGATTCTAAACTAATGATAAAAATAATTCATAAAAGGAATATATTAGTATATGTGAGATAAGATAGTGATGAAGAAACTATTGAAGTTGGTTCTCTAGAACCAAATAAAATTGTAAATTGAATTATAAGTATATTCAAACGGTTGAATATTAATAAATATCATCATAGTGAGCATTTTTGGTAGGTAATAATAGTTATTAATTATCCTTATCTCCTTAGGGTTCATTAGGTTTTTATATATACCTCTCTTGGTCTATGATTTGGACTTACTACTGTCGAGATGAGATCCTGGAGGGTCATGCATATAGTGTATCAACAAGCTCAACCATGTTGGATGAATTGGAGTTCTGGATGAACATGGCCCCATGTGCATGGACTAATGGATGTACAAGTGAACGAACATAAGTAAATTAATTCAATTGTATTATTTAATTTCAATATAATGATAATTGAATTTATTTTTTAAATTACACACAAGTAATTAATTATAAAGGTGAATATAAGAATATTATTTTTTGAAAAAATCATACATGTTAATTGTTTGTTAAATAATTACAATTGGTATAAGAAATGTTATTGAATTTAGGTTTATAATTTGGAATTTAAAAAAGTAAAAAGTGAATGGTAAAATTTTCATGACATGAAAGAAATGTTTACTTATTTATTCATGTTATTTTGTTATAATTTAAGAGGTTTAACTTATATAAGGTCTTAAAGGTAATTTTGGAAAGTTACAAATAACTATTTAAGCTAACATTTTAGCTATGAATATTATGAGAGTCCATTTTCATGAATATAGATTTATCCGCTCCTATTCTCCCTTTTTTACATATTTTATAGAGATAATGGTAATGAACAGATTGATCCATTTTTGGGGTTCAATTATGTATTTTTTGTAACCATATGAGCACTGTAAGGACATCAAATTTTTATACTAAAACATGGTAATTGTATCACAACATTTTTTCATCCATGGTACTCATTTTAAAAATTTATAGGTAATATAATATGTTTTCTTGGAGCTACATTGATCCAAATAAGTGAAAATGAAACCTAGATTTTGTTATTCCACTATGGTACCATTATGATTTTGTTTTCATACTTAAATTTAATTATCTAAGATCCTTATCATGAATTTAGTATCATTATACCGAATCTAGTATCTTTTGTTAGATTCAATGTAGATATTTTAAATTTACTAATTTTTACACTTCTATGAAAACCTGGTTCCTTCAATAGAATTCAATTAATTGTGAAATTATTTAAGGAAAAACATTAATTAAATTTGTTATAATTAAGAAGGAGGGATTCAATATGATCCTATAACCAATGACAGTGTATCGATATGAGTTTGAATGTCCACGAACATTTATTTGAATATATATTTTATTTTTGAAATAAAAAAATAAAATTCATATATATATATATATGGCTAAAGGGTGGGTTTTTTTCACACAATGTTCTAACTGGAGTGAGGGGTCACAGTGGGGGATTTTTTGAATAAGATCAAAATAAAAAAATATATATTATTTAAACAAATAAGTGGTGGGTGGAGGCACTGCCTGCATTGACCAAGGAGAACCCTCCATTAATTAGGGGTAGTTGACCATGATAGTGACTTAAAGTTCTATTTTAGTGAATAAATAAATTATTTTTCCATTATTCTGTTTCCACATAGGGCACCTACACCCCCACCTTGAATAGGTTTTGTGACCTATTACAACCTGTCCCTTAGCTAGGATGGGAAATATCAGACCTATTCAACCCAACCAAGCCTAGTTAGGGCTTGGTGTCCTTCTTGGTAACCTTTTAGGACTAAAATAACCTAGAAAATAAAAAAAATTAAAAAAAAAATTATTTTCTATAATTTATGAATTTTTTTTAAGATTTGTGGGATGTATCGATAATTAATTAAATTTATTTTAATTCTACTTTAATGTATAAAAATTTAACTCGTGTTAAATTTAGTATATTTCTTTTATATTATATAATTTTACTGCATGTTTTTGTATTAATTTATTTCAATTTACATATTTAATTTTAGTTTTAAAATGTAATAATTTTATATAATTTTGATAACTTCTGAATAATACCCCCTATTTAAATTTATAAGGGTTTTCATGTCCATATTTTAGTGTTAAAATGTATATCCTACATCCTATGTTCCCATAACCTGCGTGTGAGTATACATTGTAAATATCAAAGGAGTTCTCAATGACATGGTTAAAATCGAGAGTCGGTATGCATCCAAAAAAGTATAATGCATGGTTGTTTGATAAGTACTACCATTTAATTTGGGATACGACTCAATGTATTCCCCTATGGTCTCGATTGATCAATTATCCACTCGATGGATCAAAAAATAGAAAACAACTCATTATCATGTTATTATTTATTTATTTTTGTATTAAATGGTTAAATATATCATTATGTGGATGTTGTATGATCGCATAAGATAATTAAAAATTATGTGAAGATAAAAATGAATAACAACATGATGATTGTTTCAATTTATTCATTATTAAACATGTGATTGTAATCACATAGTAAAAATCATAATAAATAGATCTAAATTATAGTCACTAAGTGAAATATGATAAATGGATTGTGTATACATTATTTTATCAAGACATGGTTAATTAAATTTGTAAAATCCACAAAATATTGACAAGAATGTAAAAGGATAAAATAAATAATATTTACATATATTATATAAAAAATCCTTAAATAAATATTAATTCACACATTTCCTTTAATTATTTTAGTAAATATGCACCCATAGTATATCCAGGCAGAGGCAGAATTTTTGGGGTACTATTGCAGCACTGTAGAAGCACTGTAGCAGGAACTGTACAGTACTGTAGTAGGTAATGTAGTAGGCACTATTTGGCACTGTAGCAGCCAGGAATATTCCCCAGTTTGGGCCTTCAGGACACCGATTTGGTCCCTAACTCTTTTAAAGCCTTAGGACCACCCATGCCTCCAGGTCAGTAAGGCCTTAAGGCCAACTCAAGGCCTTCAAGACACCTTCAGTGTAGATGCAAACCAGCGACCTACAAGGAACCAACTCTACAAGGAGGATGAGCAAGGAGCATTCACCACAGAAAAGCTAAATGGATTGCAAGAATGAGAGGGTATGACACCTGTCATCAGGAAAAGCCTGTGCATGAATGGGAATGCCTAACCGATCAGCAATGCGAAGGTGGAGAGATGATTTCACGATGAAGATGCTGGGGAGGAGCAGTTCCATGTAGTTAGTTTGGGTTGTATGTAATGTTGGAATCCTACAGGCAATGAATTCCTCTAAAGAATATGGGCCATGTAATACTTACAACTAGGGGCCTTGTAAGGGTCCCACCTCATCCCTTGAAAGGTGGATTATCAAAAATCAATAAAAAATTAAGGCCTTCTGGCCATTGGAGGTAGGGAGTCTTAATAAGGAGGATTGGAGGACTTAAAAAAATTGGTATTTATTATAATGGCCATAATATTTTCAATATAATTGGGAAGCATGTGTTGATGAAATTAAAGTCCAAGATTCTAGGATTAGGTAATCTTCTAAACAGAACATGGAGTTGTGAGTTAATCCATATGGCATAACCTTCCAACCTAAATAACTTCATATAAATTATACCAATCCATAATTTGGGTTACAAGAAAGGAAATATAGATCCTTGACACTAGAATATCCATGAGTTAGGATATTATGAATCTAATGGTAAGGTATATTTATATTTGATAAAATATTGGGAGATCCCTAATTTAAATTTATTACGTCACATTTTTAGCAATCAAGATAAAGTACTAAAATGTGTTTCATTATTTATAGAAAATGGAAAGTAGTATGGCCATGAAATTATCATTGTAATCAATAATAGTGAAATATAATCTCCTTGCCAACAAAAATACCCAAGAGTGGTAAAGGAACTTGTACATCATATTGTTCCATGAAAAAAAATCTAGGTATTGGGTCCCCTATTCCTAATAAAGATTTTTTTAATGAGCCCACTAATGAGGAGATTGTTTTCTTCTGAATAAAAATATAGATGATATAATATTCCCAAACCCACACTCTTGGATCCAGTGTTAAACAACATCATTATATTTCTATATTTGATACCAATTAATGAGACCCAATTTAAACCATCCAATACTTATTATTTCAAAAGAAAATATTGGATAACTAGCATACCCATGGGCTGGTCAGGTTTAGAGTTTTGGAGAATTTGGAAATACTCATTCCTAAAAATACCCATGTCTTTAAGTGAGAATTTTTCCTAATTATACATAGCCTTTCATATTCTATATGTAGTCTTCAACATATTTACACATGGTAAATTTCTAGAAAAATATCATTTAACATCATTCTTCATAACCTGAGATGGATACACAAGAAGGTTGAGCTCAAACACTTAGTACGGGTAAACATATGCTTGAATAGTTGAATGTCATCAGTGAGCATTAGATGAACATAAGGGTATAATGACATGATCAATGTTCTTAATAATAACATAAGTGAATCCATACATATCAAAATTTGGATTATTTTATATGTTAAATATCATAAGTCTTAAATAAATTCAAGATTTATATGAATCAATCATCATTAGTTGTGTGATGTCAAACTTGATTAAAGTAAACATTATAAACCCATATCAAGCATAAAGAAAACATATTGGTATCCTAGGACATTATCTTTATAAACATTGTTATAAATTACTATATCCTTGTTAAATCCAATTAGAAAACTCCCTCACTGAAAACCTTATTTTTTTCTTCAAATATAATTAACATTAACTAATGCTTTGTAGAGCTATATCGGGCTCACCCATCGTATAAGAAGTATCATCCACAGCTGTCAAAAATATATATATATTAAGATCTCCCATTATTATGATCTATATTCACCTCACTCATCATCATAAATAATTTCCAAGAACCTTATCAGGGATAGAACATTTTTAATCTTTCATTATTTAACATAATATTCTTTTAAACAAACATAATTTCTTTATAACTTGGTTAACTCATGGAAAACAAATGGATTTCATTATAATATCATTTAAATAATAATCATATATCCAGAGAAAGAATAATTATGGTATTTTTAAAACATATACTCGGTTTATAACAATTAAATTCATTGGTTGTTTTCATTTGTGTACTGAAATACCCTAAAAATATATTTAAAACATTCTTGAGGAGAATACACTTTCCATATTGAAAATACATTCTAAAAACTAAAAATTCTAAAAATATTATTAAAAAAATTAATTGAAAATAACCTTGGAAAATTATAAAGAAATATTCAAATAAAATAATGGTCATGATGGAAATAAAATATGTTCATGATGTAAATGTAAAAAATAATCATTAATTTCAAACTTTTATAATGAAATTCAAGAGTGACTCATGCAAAAAATGTTAAAAAATTACATTTTTATACTTTTAAAAGTAGATAAATATTCATATAAAATAATTTTTTTAAATAATTTACATTTTTAAAAGAAAATTCCTGAAAACTATTTAGAAACCCTGGATATATAAGAGAAAGATTCATGATCTAAAAGAAGATAAAAGATTGGTATCACTTAAAAATAACTTTCATTGATGTTTCTTTAATAAATAAGGTAGTAAATGGAAACAAAATATTTAATCTAAATTCCTAAATAGATTAGAATAAAGTATATATGGTTTACGAAAATAAGAGCATATTATTTTCCCCAATCATGAACATAAAACATCTTGAAAAGAAAGATGATTGAAACATAAAGCCTTTACCTTTTTGTTATATTTCAAATAAAATTTCATTGAAGGTAATATTATTATATGGATATATAAATCCTATTAATTTCTTTAATTAATATTTCAATATTCATTCATGGGAAAATAATTAAACCATACATCGAAATCATGGTTCATTACATGAACCATGTCTCGGGAAAATGATATTGAGACAAAGAAAACCCTTGCAAATATTATAACATTTGAAGTGATAATTAACCAATGAAATGAATATGTGTAAATATTTAAAAACCCATAAAACATTTAAAATATATAATAAAACAATTTATATATCAGTTCATATATAATCCTGACATAACAAAGTCAATGAAAAGGTTTTATAACCCAATGAAAGGAAATTATGTTAAGAAACCCCTTACCACTTGGTAAATTCCAAATAAAATACATTTGAATGAAACAATTTGAAATGTAAATTAAACTAACATTAAGTATGAATTATTCATGACAAAAAATTTAAAATATAAATATATACACCATATCAAATAAATTATGTTTATAACATTAAAATTTTCCTCGATGAAGGGAAATTGAGACGAAATCCCTTACCACTTATCAAGACCTTCCATGTATGTCCTTAAACTCATATATAATAAAATTTTATAATTTATTTTCTTGATTTAAAAACTTTAACATTTTCTTATTTTTTCATTAAAATATTATTTTATTTATTAAAATTACAAATTTAATTTCTTAATCCGTTATCTTCATGTCGAATGTTTTGAGGTCATTCGGTTCATAATTTCAAAACAGATTTATTAGGTTCACCAAGGTAAAATTGTTAATTCTTCCATTATCTCTAGAATAATAATAATGAAATAATTTTAAGTTTTATACATTAATTATAATTTTTAATCCAACTACTAATGATGGTTATGGAAAATAAATTAGGTTACAATCATAGAGGCGGTAGGTTGTACATATGCATTAGTAACATTTCCATTTTTTAATGAATATCATGGGAATAATTTAAGTATTATTTTATCTTTAAATAATTATTATTATATTATAAATATCATATTTTAACTTTAAATACGTTATATATTCCATAAATTTATTGCAGTGATGAAAAATGAATCGCATTACTTTGTGAAGGTGGTAATCCACACGTACACGTGAACGACATTACCATTTCTAAATATATGAGAAGGTAAAAAATATATGATATATTATATTTAAATAATGATAATTATTTCATTAAAATCATATATATACATTAAATTTATCATTATTAATAGTCATGAAAGGCGGTGATGGAAAACAAAACACGTCACTTTGTGAAAGTGGTAATCCACATCGATGTAAGAATGATGTTTTTGTGAAAAATATGATCTAAAAGGAGATGAAAAAGGGTTGTTACATAGTCATAATAACACATAAATATATAATATATATTGTTTGACTATATAATCATTGTTTAAGAATATTTTAATGGGGTAGAAGGAGACACAATTTGTAATAGGGTGGGTTGGATGATAAGATTTTCTTCGATAGACCTTCTTTAGATCCCTTCTTAAAGAGTCTTGGAAATGTATTTAAGAAGAAAAAAATAAATAATTCATGTAAATTAAAGTTTATAATATAATTTCTTAGGATTATATTTAGATATAATTCTCAATGTGGTTTAAAGAAGAGAAATAAGGGGTGTTCTTTTATAAGGGAGTGGAGGGGAATTTTTTAAAATTCAAGAAATATAATAACATAATCTATGTCAAACTCATGTAAAATGGTTACAAAATTATAAGGATTAAAATATAAGGATAAAATAGTCTTTATATAATAATAAACGAAAATTTATATAGGTTTATATATTATTTATACCTTATTTTTTTGTTTAACCCCTTGATTAATGAAATTTAACCTTAATTGTGGAAATGTTTTTTTCAATATTACAGGGATATAATGTTAATTATAAAGTGAAATTTGGCACATAAATGGTCAATGGATGAAATTATAGAGAATATATATTCTTAACTAACCTATTTAAAGTTTTTAATTATTTTTAAATTATTTAATTATGTATTATTTAACATAAAATACAAGTAATGTCATTTTTGACGCTATTAGTTTAGTTTGGCCTTAAAGAAAAAAATACAGTAATAAAGTTTAAATATAATCCTTTTACACATCCCCTAATATGTTATATTGATATATAAAATTCTTTTGATGCTATAAATCACCTAAAAAATATTAATTTTTTAGTTTTTAAAATAATTTACTTGATTTTTCTACTAGCTTCACAAACACTATGTGAACGTTGTGTAAGCATTTAAGGTAATTATACTATTATTAAAAATAAAAAATAACTTTCCATGATAAAAACAATTTCTCTCTAAAATAAAAACTTATAATTGAATATAATTTGTTTTCATCTATTTCAAAAAATATTAAAATTACTATAATTAAGAGAGTTGTGTTATTTACAAAATATATTACTTAAAATATTATAAAGTTCAAAATCGAAGATAAAATAAAAAAAATGTCATATTTATAATTTTTTATGATTTTGGATGAATATAGTCATCCAATAAAGTCATGTAAAGTGTTTGAATGAATTTTAAGCCTAATAACATTAGTGTTAACTGTAATAAACTCATTTTACCTTTATTGTGGTAACAAAAACTTAATATGGTTATTACTCATATTGAACAAAAAATAAATTTATGTTATAAAATATTTTTAATTACTCTAATTAAAAATAATTAATCCATTTTATCAAATTAAATTCATCTAAGTGAGATAATTAAATTTAAAATTAAACTCACAAATTAGGAAAAAATCTATTTTCTTTAGAAATCTATTTTAAGTATAAAAATGTTTTTATAAAAAATTAAATTATAATATTGAATAAAATAATATTTATTAGACCATTTTTAATCAAAAGGAACTAATTAAATTTATAAATAATTCAAAATATAATGTGACTTTGTAATTACTTGAAAAAAAGACGATTTTCAATAAAAATAGTATTTTCACTATTTGTTAAAAAATCAAATAATTTAGAAAATTATCAAAAATTCACCCTAAATTTCTTTTGACATGATGAAGTAAAATATTATATATTTTTTATCAAATAAAATTTATAAAAGTTTATAAAATTATTTATAATATTCACTAATAAATATCAATAAAATCCATTTTTGAAGAAAACATATTTTTAATGCGTAAAACCACTCTATTGAAAAATATTTTACTTATTTATTAAGTATCAATTAATAAAATTGAATTGATTAGGAAATTTATATATATTTAATAATATATTTAATCCTATTTATACCTTCCAATTTTATTTTTAGGTTTTAACTATAACATTTAAATATAAATATTCCATGGTACGTTTAAGCTCGGTATTACATGTTGCATATGCTATAAAACATAGTTTTATTTTATAATATCTATATATTATGGTTTATTCACTAGATATATAGTTTCCCATGTTAAATTCTATATTGAGTAAGATTTGGAAGCTACATGAGTATCTGCATTCATATAACATGTCATCTCATATCCATGATCTTTATCAAGAGAAGTAAATACATTAGTAATTAGAGATCTTAAAGGCACTTTTCACTTGAATTCCGGAAAATGGTGTTCTATTTTTACCTCATATAGTCAGGATGATTGGTTATATTGAGTATTTATACATATTGGGTTTCATACTATCTGATGATTTTCTCCCATATCTCTTATTTTCATTACGACCTCATTGCTTATCTAGTTTTATTATGAATTATAACAGAGAAATATTGAGAAGTAACTTCTAGTACTCATCACCCAAATTAGTTGAGAACATAAAGACACAAGGAATTAAAAACCTTATTTCCTTATGGTGTACAAGGAAAGTGAATGGGAAAGTTTCTTATGACCATTTCTAAGTACAAGGCTTCTACACATCGCCAGACCAAGAAGAGGAAGTTCTATGGGTATACTAAATAAAGAAATATAATATGTTTTTCATATGGAAAGTAGGGACAATGGACCAACTTCCCCTTAGTGAAGAAGAATATAGAATATTTAGGTGCATTTTTTTATCAAATGAATCCTCTGTATATCTACTATTTAGGTATTGTTCACTGCTATTGGTTCTCAAATTTGTGTCGAACTATATAAACCTTGTATATTGAAGAGGTTTCCATAGGTGGGGTAGGTCTTCAAGATGTCAACAAATAAGGACATGTTTACTGGACTATAAGAGACTAACACATTAATTTTACGATGATAGTGATTTATTTATTGATTAGTTTTTATATCATTTCCCAGTGCTACCAAAATAAATTATAGTTGTGTCTAGTTTAAACATGGATGGGTTTATAGTCATGTTTTTTAATCGAAGAAAATAATTTTGTAAACGTTGAATTTTTAATTGTATAAAAATAATAATAATGGTCATTATATTCTAGAATATAAAGACCTTATGTTAGAAATCAATAATGAATACATTTTTCATGACTCATATCAAACCTAGTTATTACATTACTGACTTGGTCAGGTAAAGGATAATTTCTGGACAAATCACTATCAAGATGGGTATTTTGAATCTTTTGAACTAAAACCACCTGATAGATGTCACACATTTATGGAAAGAAAAAATGACCAAACCTCCTTTTGGAGGTAAGTGTGAAAGGCCTATAGAGAATATATGTTTTGTACACACATAAATGTGCTGAACTTTTCCAGTTGAAACTAGGTTTTCAAAATCATACATCATTACTTTTACCAAAGAATTTAGTAGATATAGATTTATTTACATAATGAGGTATAAATTATAATTATTTCAGAAATTTAATTATTTTTAAAATGAATTATGGAATAATTTATGTTAGAAGGTGAAGAATCTTAGATCAAATTGATGTAGAGAATATCATAAATATGATTTCATCTACTATCTAGGAGAGTTTGGGATACTATCTCAACTCACTATACCATAATTAAATGGTGTTAGTGAAAGGAGGAACCACACCATATGGAACATGGTGATGTTGATGATGTGTCATTTAGATATTTTATTATATATCTGAGTATATACAATAACAAATTATGTATACACTAAATCTTGTTCCATCAAAGGTGAAAAACGTGATTATGTTCGAGTTTTGGACTAGAAAGAAACTTGTGTTGTCTTGTACTCATAAATGGGGTTGTGATGCATTTTTTATGGTATATTATGGTAAACAAAACTAGTATCCCAAGTAATAAAAGATATCCTTATTGAATTTACATATAAAAAATGGGATACTATATATAAAACCCCTTAGAAAACAAGATAATAGTATAAATACATTTCATATTCATTAACAAAGTGTATATCTCCAATAATGATTAGGTGAGAAATATTGAATTTGATGAAGTTGATGCTCAAGATGCACTAGAGTTAGAACAGGAAAAGGATCCACAAGACCCCATAGAATAGGTTATTATATAGGAACAAGTACTATATAGGATCACAATAAAGTTTATATAACTAGAGAGATATGGTGTTCTACTCACTAAGGACAGTGACCTATTATTTGTCCACAATGATTAACCTATATCCTATAAGGAGATACTATGTTTATTATATCCTATAAGATGGAAATAATCCATGCATTTAGAGATGCATTCCATGTATTAGAACTAATTTTGGGTTCTGGTCAATCTGTTCGTAGATATAAAGCTTATTGGGTTAAAATGGGTATTCAAGAATAAATTGGGAAAGGAAGGTAAATTTAGCACCTATAAGGTGTGGTTAGTGTCTAAAGGTTTTACGAAACATCAATTCATAGACTATGATAAAAACGTTTTACCATATTTAGGGAAAAAATCATTATAATTATACTTTCCATAACAAATTACCCTAATTATGATATTTAGAAAATGGATTTCAAGAAAAATCTCATAATATAAGCCTTATGTATGATGTATATATGATATAAAAAGTGGGTTTCGTGACACTATGAGATTCCAATAAGGTATATAAGTCATCAATATACATTTATTGAAAAATTAAAATAGCTATTTCATCAAACATTCAAATTTATAAATCCATAAGTGATTTCTGTTTCATAAGGAATGAATGTGAGACCTATGTTTACAAGTGGTTTAGGGGGGGTGAATTAATTTTATTAATAGTCTATGTTAATGACATATAACTTATTATAAAAGAGATAATAGTCTTGTAGTTAGTTAAGATGTGAGTGGATAAGTTATTCTCCATTATTGAGTTAGGGGAAGTAGCTTATATTTTAGGGATCAATATCACTCATGATAGATCTAATAGTATTCCTCGATTAATCCAAGGATCATACATTGACCATATATTAAAGATATTGATTATGAAACAGTCTAATTGGGGATTGGTTTTAGTGTCATGTGGTATAAATATCTCCAAGAAAATATGTCCATAGACACAATAGGAGAGAGAAATATATAAATATAGATAGAGAGGGATGAAGAGTAGAATACCTTACACTTCTATGATAGGTATAATTATGTATATTATTCTATATACCAGGCTATATGTTTCTTACCCGTTGAACCTGGTAAGTGAATATCAAGAAAAATTAGGATAACTACAAGGATGAAAGTTAGAACTGTCCAATAATACCTAAAAATTTAAATATGGATGAGTTTCAGGTAATTAGGAAAATAATAATACTAGTTACCAAGGGGATAAAAACTAGTCTTTATTTATATTAGTTTAATCTATGATCGTGGATAGTCTAAGGTAATGTACAAGTGAAAAATTAGTACAACGCTTGGTTTCTTTATCTATATAAATCGTGTACATTGTAGCTTCTGATGTAGCTTAAGAAGAAATTAATAAAAAAAATCTATAATTTGGATTTTTACAGAGTTATTAATTTGTAATCATATTATGATGAATATTATATTATGGTATTATCCATGATTTCAAGTAAAACAAAGGGAAAAAGGTATATATTTGGTGATATCATCTCTTGAGGTATTTTATTAGAGAGACGATGTTAAGGTAAGTAGTATATCCACCCAGACATGGTAGGCCCTGAAACTATAACCATATCTCAATATAAACATGTTAATAAAGTGATAATAACCAATTAAGTTAGTAATTGGTTCTAATGAAAGTGGGAGTCTATTGTAGTTTGTTCCCTATAACTAACCGACTTTGATCCTTCAATTACATATACATTAAAAATATTTAATATTGAAAATATCTTATAACATGATGATGATTGTTTTTCATAAAATTTAATTGGATAATTTCCTTATATTATTTTTCACATCAAAAGGATTTAACAACCCCCCATTATGATGAGATCCTTGAAGTGTGATAATGATATTATTAAATACAAAATACATAGCTAGATGACATCAACTAGCTGAAAATAGATGATACCATCTATCAGGGGTAGTGGAATCATAATACATTGAGACTTACTCTCTTGAATTTTAAACATAGTAATCTCCAAGATAAGAGGGTATGGTAACTGACTTTCCTGTAGGAATTCCATATGTTCTATATGTCATTATATATTCTTATCTTTGAACATTTTTATTGGTCAGTTAAATTGATATTATTATTAATGTATATCATGAGCCAAATAATTCTATGTACTACTGAAAACCGTAATAAAAAATGATCATAATAAGTTATGATATATTGAACGCATCACAAGTGATGTGACATTATTGAATAATTCAAAAAATGAATTGTCCCCACAGATTTAATGGAAGTTGATATCTCTAAACATTTGATGAAAATGTAACTATCTAATTAAGTCCATATCCATGGAGGTTTATCAATTATTTCATTTATGGAATTTCAAATATGGATATATGAAACATATATATTAATAACTCATACGATGCATCCTACATGATGAGATATGAAGAAAATGATATTATATTACATATTTGGCATTCATGTCAGGTATTCATAGTTGTAACTTAACCTTTTATCTTTAGGGGTCATGATATGTGGCTAAACATAGCTCTCACTCTATGAGTGGGAGTCACTACTATCAAGATGAAAGCCTATAAGGTCATATATATATATATTTTATCCATAATTTCAACTGATTTCATTGAATTAGAATTTAGGATTAAGTAAACCCCACATATAGAGACCAATTTATTTCATTGTGAATGATCATAAGTAAATTAATCCAGTTATATTATTCTCGTTTATAGGAATTACAATTGAATTTATTTATCAATTTATTCAAATGTTATTTAATTATAAATGTGGATAGGAGAAATTATTGTTTTTTAAACAAAATTTAGGTGTTCAAGGTTTGTTAAATAATTATTTGGAGAAAAGGATAAGTTTATGGATCTAGGTTCATCATGTAAAATTTAGTAATGTCACTAAATAGTAGTGAAATACTTTTTGCATGGATGACATGTTTATATTGTTATTAATATCACTTTGGGAGAGTTTAAGAGGTTTAACTAATGAAAATATTAAATGTAATTTTTAAAACATAAACCTAACTATCTAAGCTCATTTTTAGAAAAAATAGAATGAGATTACATAAGAAATAATTTTGAGTTTTACACTCCTCTCCACCCTTATCACTATTTTTTAGAGATATAAATATCAATAATGGATTGATCCATGTTTGGGGATCAATCGAATGATCTTATGGAAACCCTATGAGTATTTTGAGGACTTAAATTTCATGAGATAGAACTTGAGAATTAAATCATGACGTCTAAAAATACATACTACATGTGTGGATAATCTTTAGGGAATTTAGATTTGTATCTTCAATCTATGAAAATATAGATAAGATCAAATAACATTGTGATCATGTTGTTCCATCTATGTACCATTTGTAATTCATTTTCTCACATGAATTGAATTACAAGATATCCTTCGAATCAATTGTGTATAATAATATTAAATCCGGAATCTTATGATATATTCAATGTAAAAAATTTAAATTTATCAGTTTTATGCTTCTTTGGTATACACTTTTCCTTTAAAAACTTCCTAAGTAGGTCCCCAAACCTATCCTAGGGTTCATGAAAATCCACTCTATCCTCTTGAAAAAACTAGGGATCTTAATTCTAAGATCTCCATTCATCCTACTATGGTACAATTTAATGAAAAAATATTTTATAAACTTGTTTCCATGTTTTAAAAAAATACATATAATTTAAGGAACTATTATCTAGAATTTCCCTTTATACAGAAGTGGAAAACACTCATTTTTATCCCATTCTCAGTTAACCCTTGAAGTGGTAGAAATTACACATTATTATAAAAATACCTAATGAAGGATAGAAATTCATCATTAGGAATGACTATAAATTTGATTGTTAGTGAATGGTATGATTATTTAAGATCATTTATTTGATCTATCTAGGTTATCCTTATAGAAAGTGGGTTTCTTGAATCTTTAGGGAGTTAATACTCCCTCATCCCAATCCTTTCTAAATTTTATTGGATGAATTGTTTATTAATATCCATAACCCTATCTTATAGCTATTTATTCCCTATTTCCATTTCATTATTTAAATCTAGAATATTTTTATGAATTTTAGGATTTAATGGATCTTGGTTTTCTTCTTTTGATCCAATTCCCATACACAAGATAGTTTTTTTAAAAACATTTTTTCTAAAACCACGTTTTTTTATTTTAATTTTTTTTCTCTTGGAACACATTTTTACTTCCCCAGAAATGAATTTTAATTATGATAGCTTCATTAAGTGATCATAATATTTATTTAAACCTACTCAACACTAAAATAGTTATAAGTATGGTAGAACCCTCAACGAAGGACAAAATGTGTCTAATTCAAAAAAACAACCGGAAAACCAAAAAATAATCAATAGAGAAAGAAAAAAAAGGTGATTATTGGTGGTGTTATGTGAAATTGAACTTCAATATGTAGTGGAATTTTTCAAAGAGACACAAAAAATTACTTAATATAGAATGAACACTATTAAGAAATGATCACAATGATATGATAAAATTGAATAAAATAGTGGATTTTTAATTGATTCCAATTAGGAAGAAATAAACTTACAATCATGAGATAAAGCGTATAACTGAATCAAAAACCACAAAATGATAACCACAACTATTTTTAGTGGTGATCCTATATTAGTATCAATTATAAACCTTTAAATTCATAACCCAGTCAACAAAAAATGAATTAATTATCTCAAAATAAAAAATAATTGACCAATACCGAGGTTTCTCTTCTTGATGGAGAATTATATTTTATTCAAATTGGTTTTAAGTAAAATTTATATTTAGAGATATTTTGAAAATGGATGGAGTATTACTATAGTGAAATGTTTATAATATTATAATTGGTTCAATGAAAGATGTATCTATGAGAAGAAAACTTTCCAATCTCAAAATAGTTGAGAGAATATAGTAAAAGGAAACAATTGAATCAATACTTACCCTCTAAAGGTTTTTATCCAATAATAATATTAATTATAATATAAGTAAAGGATTTAATGATGAAATATATATAAATAAAGGAAATATTAGTGAAATATACTGTTCTTTTTTTATTTGAACATTCCACCCCTACTATTGTCATCAAACCCAAAAGATATTTTTTCCCATCGATGATGTCTGAATTACTTATATGAGTATTATTTCCTACAAAATTAATCTTCCACAAATTAATAAGAATGATCATTTTTTTCCTTCACTCACAATAAATTACTCATTTCTTCACAAATCATTTCTACATAACAAATCTTTTCATTGTAAAATTTCTTCTCCAAGTCAGTTAGGAAGAACACTATGATAATTACAATTCTCCACATGATTATTGATTTAGACTTCAAAATATTTTTTAACTTCCTTGTAGCTTCCCAAGGACACCTCTTTGGGTTTAAGCCTCGTTTTTTTAAATTTTTAGATGAAATGAATTAGGTCACCTAAATATTTCAACTAGATTTTAAGTTTTAAAAGTTGTGGTCAACCCAAAAATTTATTTTGAGTATATTATATTGTGTTCCATCCAAATAGAGGAAAACTTATCATAAATTTGAAACTTTACTTAATTAGGAAAATTCACAAATCCACTACATTGATAAATTTATAATTTTTATGAAAAAATCCCCTGAAATCATATTTTTTAATATTATATTTTGAAATTTTCAAACTCAAAAAACCTATGTTTGAAATTCATCTTCAAAAAAATATTATGTATAAAGATTTATTAAATTTTTAAAAACTATAAAAAATAAGGCATCTCATTTTCTCTCCAAAAAATTTTTTATGTATGAACTATTTTTTCAAAAAAATGTTCTGTATCATCCTCCACTAATAGAATATGGTAAGTATGAAATCTTATTCAACAAAAATGTTATGTATAAAAATCAATTACAAAAATACCATACATGTGATTTTTTAATGTGGAATTAAATAATTTGTGAAGATTTATCAATTTAAAAAGTAATATTAAACTTCAAACTAGATTAATCAATGAATTATATATTTCAAAATAGTAATTAAAATATGTTCTAATGAATGATATTAAAAATATATATGGAACAATGAAATAATTAATTCCAAAATCAAAAACCCCCTCAAAATCATTTAAAATAATATTTCAATTAAAGTATAAAAAACTATAAAAACATTTTATCTTAACATATATGAAAACGAAAAAAAATATCATTTAAGTTTTTAGCACCAAAATTCATCATTTTCATTAAAATATTCAAAGAATAACCATTTAAATTTAAAATTAACCAAATTAAAAACATTATAAGTTAAGTAAATTTTCATCATAAAAAACACCTGAATTTAAGGCGGTGGCGACCCGTCACTGAGGTTCCGGGTTCGAGTCCTCACAAAGGCAACACGCACCATTTGTCAGCGAACCTCCCGTCCCCTCGACTCCGTGGGAACTGGCCCAAGCCCAAGGGTTGGCCACCTTGGGCCTAGCTGGGGGCGTGCCGCGCGCAGGTGGGCAGGCCAACCCTATACCTCGTTACCCATACAACACGTTTGCCCATGGGGGCTGGGTGAGTTGGTTCAAGGTGGTGGCGACCCGTCGCTGAGGTTCCGGGTTCGAGTCCTCACAAAGGCAACGCGCACCATTTGTCAGCGAACCTCTTGTCCCCTCGACTCCGTGGGAACTGGCCCAAGCCCAAGGGTTGGCCACCTTGGGCCTAGCTGGGGGCGTGCGGGGCGCAAGTGGGCAGGCCAACCCTATACCTCGTTACCCATACAACACGTTTTCCCGCGGGGGCTGGGTGAGTTGGTTCAAGGCGGTGGCGACCCGTCGCTGAGGTTCCGGGTTCGAGTCCTCACAAAGGCAACGCACACCATTTGTCAGCGAACATCTCGTCCCCTCGACTCCGTGGGAACTGGCCCAAGCCCAAGGGTTGGCCACCTTGGGCCTAGCTGGGGGCGTGCGGCGCACAGGTGGGCAGGCCAACCCTATACCTCGTTACCCATACAACACGTTTTGCCCCCGTGGGCGTGGTGGAGTGGTCGAAGGCTCCGCTTCCCTCAGGGGAGGTCGGGGGTTCGAACCTTGTCAGGGGGTATGCTGTAAAAAGCATGTTCACCACACGCGGTGCACGATTGCACGCCGGTTACCCAAGAGTTTACGCGGCGCCGGCCCCAGTTGGGGAACTGGGCTTCACCCCTTGGGTGGGCATGGGGAAGGTAGGGGATTCTCGGGCCACTGCATGCCTGACCGCGTACCCACTCGGGGGCTGGGCCATCACCCGCATTGTTTCCCGGACCCTACCTTTTAAAAGAAAAAGAGAAAAAAAATAATACAACATCACTAGAATATTAGTGTGTGAGATTTTTTGGATGTTTAAACCCATATAAATTACTTAGATTAGTATTAAGGGGGGTTACTCATTCTATGGATATTTGAAACCTACACTCATTGTGAAGTAGAATCACCCAATTCTCCCTTAACCATCATCATATATAATTATAGTCATAAACAGCAAGCCTCAGTTAGGTATATATAGAAAATAATGAGAAACATGATAAGGTAGGGTAAGGGACATATGAGAATGTTTATAAGGTAAGGGACAAGGATACAGGGAACTTGGTGGCACTAAGAAGATATGGCTTGAGATAGGCGAGGAGGGTATCCCACCCATTATACTGTGAGAGGTATCACTCTTTGAGATTCTCTCCCACACCCACTACATCCATCATATTCTTCTTATAGAGAATATTAACAAGAATGGAAAGGATCTTGGGTATCTATTATTTGAGTATCTTAACATAGACCTTAATAAATTCATTAACTCCCTCTATAAGGGACCCCACCCCAATCCCCCCCCCACATTCCATCATCTATAGTATTCTTTACCAGCTCTAAAAAGTCATAACCCATTACCATAGGCATGGAATCCACCATTGCGATCATAAAACCAAAAATAATCTCATTTATATGTAAAATAGAATCCTAAAGATTTTAGATCTTTTCCATAGTTCGGATTTAGCATCACTTGAAAAATATATACTCATGAGATCATTATGGTCTACTACGAAGCCCCAAAAGTGTTTCTAGGATCAAATCGTTACTTGACTAACATTGATATGTGTTATATTGGATAATTTGTACTAAAATGTATAGAAAAAAACATCTATTAAAAGGGAAATTTGAGTTCTAATAATTTCTTAACATATTTAGGTTACTAGGAATGTCAACTAACAAAGAATGGCCTAATGCTAGTTCATTTTGTAACTGGAACATGTATCCATAGTATGATCCTCAAAACATATCCCATGTTATTCCATCACTAAAACCTGAAAGAATTTATATTTTATCAAAAATGATGAAATATAATTATATATACATAATCTTAGTAATTTCATCAAACAAACTCATTTAGTAAAACATCTATAAATTTCCTATTTTTTAAAACAACCCTCTCCCACACAGACACTGAAAAACATAATGAAACATTGCACACAATCATGTGAAATGAAAAATGTTTCATTGATTAAATACACAAACCATGTCCCACCCTATATTTCTATTTCCACTAATTTAACCATATTCATAGAATATCTGATAAAAATAAACCCTACTTTCAAAAAAGGATGAATAATACATAAAAACATTATTCCCATGTAAAACATATAACCCAAACCAACAAAATCCATTCACTATACTCATTTATAATATCAACTCTATATTTATTTCTTCTTTATGGAGGATAACCTATATTTATTCTACTCCTCCTCCATCCCTATTAGAAAACGAGATAAAATAATTTGAACAAATATATATTTATTTCTATTTGTAAAACATATATCCGTATTTATATGGTGCATTAACCATTTCAATATCATTAGATTACCCACTAGAAGAGTTTCTCTTCCTATTGTGAAAAAAACCTTCAATGGAGTGGTAAAATTTAATTTCATCTACTTCACAATCAATCTTTATAAATACATAATTACAATGTCAAAATAATCAATAAAAAGTCCCACACAAGTTTTTATTTATTTTTCACTACTTACAGCTTCATGAATTGACTTGGAATCATAAAATAGATATTTCAAATCATCATGTTTGATATTGAATATTATTTTAACCAACCAAAAAGACACAAATGTTTATATAACCTGATCTTCCATAAATGAACTAGTTAATATAATAGGCGGATTCACTCACCATAATGTACTAATGTAATGTTTGAATAACTATCCATTTTCCATAAAAACTAGTCTCTTCGTCAAGATCTATGATAAATAAATTTTTTTGGGGTTGAGTTGATTAAAAAATACTTCATGGAATCCTTAATCAAAACACTCTTCATGTACAATGACCCCAAGCACCAACTAAACTCTAACCATTCATCCACCTTCACACCCCACATTTTAGTTTCGAACAACACTTCCTCTGTAAATCCATAGACTTCAAACAACTTTCCATAGCATAAAAATTCATCAAAATAATAACCAAAGCATGCTTTTTATCAAAAAAGTTGAAATACAATTCCAAACACAGTAAAATAATTAACATAGAATCAAACCAAAATACTGAAACCATCTAAAAAAAGACACAACACACTCAAAACTAACTGAGAGAGAGTGAAATATAAACAAAGATAAATATAAATGAGTGAAAATTATGATCTATAAAACATACAAAAATCATGTAACATAAATAGGGAACCCTAATGTCTAGTCAAATATAGTTTTTTCAACCTCCTATCCTTATATAGATATCATGAAAACATATATTTCTTTTAAAAATAAATTTACTCCTAAGAGAAATATGAGTTTTTCCTTTTTGGGACTCAAAGGTGTTAGAGATTTCAAATATTACAAACTTCCCCTCCCATATTTTTAATAACACCAAGAATTTTTTATAAATTTAAACTAGTCTTTCCCCGAACCACCATGAATTTCCTCATCAATAGGTCATCTCTCAATGTTGGAGCATGCCTAACCCAGTGACACTATTCGAGCCTTAGTTTTACCTTCAACCAAAACCATAGACATGGGAAACTCACCACCATGAAATTTTTGAATTAGAATGACTGATTAGGGTATTAGGGGTGAGGGGCATGTGGTGTATCATCGTCTGTCAGAGTGAGGGTTGGGGTATTTGATTCATGTAAAGATAATTGTCTAGATTTTAGAGTACTCACTAAATCTCCATTGATGTGTTGAGGATGGAGGATTCTTAGAACATATGGAATAATCAAGTGGTCCACTGTTAATATAAAAATATGTTTTCCCTACTATAACATTCAACAAATTTAAATAAAATAACCAATTAACATCATTTATATCATTACTTATCTATCCACTATTAATATCATTAATAACATTGAAATTAACCATCTAACAATTCAAATTATAAATTTTATGATTAATAATATTAAAAAATTCATTATAATTGATCATAAATAAATTATTATCCCATATAATTGATTCATTAACTTGATATCATTAAAAAAAATCATTGAAATTTTTAAAATTAGGTGGATCCAAATTTATTCAATTATAGTGGAGTATGAACAACCAAGAAGGACCTTATAGTGTATTTTAGACAACTTTCCCATAAATTTAATAATTGGTGTAAGTAAACCGGATTCTATTATCTCAATTACCCATATAATAATTGAGGAGAAATTCCCATGTGGGGATGGGGATGGGTAGAACTGGAAGGAATGACACCATCTCCACTAATATTTTTTTTAAGTAATAAATTTATTTATCCAAAGACCACTACACCTACATTGAATACACTACCACACATTAATATTTATATATATATTTAAAACTATATGTGATAACAATTTTTAATATAATGATTTTTAAAAATAAACATTAAAATTTGTAATAACTTTTATTTATTCACATTTATAAATTAATGTTTATATATTTTAAGCTATATATTAACTTTTATTAATATAATAACTTTTATAGACATATTTTAAACATTTAAATAACATATTTGTGTTTTAAAGTTACTTTATTTTTTTCTGTTAATATAATACCATTTATAAATATATATGTATATTTATGATAATGTTTTTATATTAATTTTTATGTATATTGATGATTATTTATTAACATATATATATTATTCAAAATAAATTTCATATGTATTTTTTATAATGAAATTTATGTATTTAATGTATTTTTATATTATTATTACATAAATTTATAAAAATATGAGTATATATAAGAATACAGGTGTGTGTGTGTGTGTGTGTCTAAAATGAATTTTATAAATATTTTTTAACATTGTTAGTAGTATTATTGTAATTATTATATTTTTTATTTGTATTTATTATAATTATTTAAAATTCTTTACCTTAATACATTTCTTATAATATAGTATATATAGCTTATACAAAACTATAAACTATAATTTTTGATGAAAATATGTTTTTATATATGAAAATATTTATTACATTTATTTTATATTAATTTTATTAAAATTTTATAACACTATATACCATTATTATTATTAAATTCAATTTATATGTATTTATTGTGTTTAATATTTAAAAAAATTAACATAAATCATTATTTTTATAAATATCTAAGAAAATTATATAAGACTATATATTATTGTTATTTTCAAATTTAGTTTATATGTATTTTTTTGTTATTGTTATTTAGAACATTTTAACATTAAATTAAATAAATATAATAAATATAATTGTAAATTATACAGATACACCATTGTAAATATTTGGACTAAAAATAAAATCTGATATCATGATTTAGGACACTCCTCCTCCTCTATCTCTTATGGAAATAGAGAAATAAAAATGTGCGACAACTTCTTTCTTCTTATTCATGAAATAGAACCCATGGCTTTCTTTGGTGTTGTTTTGGGTAGTGTTGTTGAGGATCTACACAATAACAACAGAAATACATTGATTTATATGTTATGGTTGAATTTTTTTTAGATAAATCATTTATTGTAAAAAAAAATAATGATCAATATAAAATAGAAATACATAAGAGCACACTTATACAGAAAAAATAGAACTAATGAATAACAATATGTAACATGTTTTGGTTCACGTTGAACCTATGTGCATAGATAAATACCACCCTAACAAGTATTTGTTACTAAAGGAAAGGAGAAAATTACAGGACTCAAAAAAATGACCATAAAAACTATATGAGGATTCCTACATTCTAAAACCAGGTGGAAGTAATCAATTCCACCATGTGGAGTTAGCATCATCCATCCAGGATGGACTCACACACATTCCTGGCATAATAGATACAATAATTGGTATGAAAAAGTATCTAGATCACTTATCGAGTTGGGTCTCCTATACTGAAATGCAGATAAGACTAAGAATATTAATCTACAACTTATAATGAATCATTTTTTCAATAACCATACCTCTTCCATGAATCCTATCATCTCCAGTGACTCTCCATAAGAATAAATCCCTGATTTTAGAGGATCAATATTCCATAGAGTAAGGGAAGTTTTATAGGTTTTTGGTCCATTCTCTCTACCAAATATATTCAAATTCATCATAATATACTAGGGGTGTCTTCCTCTCCTACTCACCATGAACCAGAACAATTGATACTACCCTCATTTGAATGTTAAAATCAAAAAGTGTAGTGAAATGATGCAACCCAAAAGTTGTGATGGGCTGAACGAGAGAGTACGTGGGATGATTGAAAAAAGAACAACCATAACAAAACTTAGACATTTGGGTAACTGAATGCATAATATCTGGAAAAAACGCATAAAAATCAACAACATGTATTTATAATAAAACATGGATTTCCCATGATAATTTAGAAAAAACACACATGGCACAAAACAAAAAAGGCGAACCAAGGGGATATTGGATTAAGATGGATTAATGGATCCAAATAATCCAACCAATAAAATAGATACAATATACAAACATAAATAAAATCACAAATAGGAAATTAATTTTAAGATAACAATTTCAAAAAATTATAAAAAAATCACACATAAATAGGATCATGCATTCCATGAAAACAAAATAAATCTCAGTAGTAACCATCAGCAGCAAATGAGGAAACTGTTTTATAAAAAATAAATTTATTGAGAAAATATTTAAATATATAAGAGAAAAATTAAATTTAAAAATTTCCTTGTTGCAATTAAAATGATCACTTACTACTAGTGTTTTCACACCATGAACTACGATAGAGTTTCTTAAACTAAAATAGTGATTGAACATTTATAATGGAATGGATTTTGTCAAACTACCATATGGATTATCATCTTTTTGTATCATCCAGACACACACAATACTAGATTCAACAATCTCCCAAACAAAGTGAAGTATAATGTATATATTCTTCGATTTACCATGGAAAACATGGTTTTTGGACAAATATAAAGAATAATAACTATCATTATGAACCTCTATACTTTATGATTATAAAAAAAATATTTCTCATGACCTTTAACCAAATAAACTCTTTTATAGATTCATTTAAATATATATATTCATCCCTAGTGGTGGAAGGGGAAACTAATAATTTAATTTAAACTTCTATGAAACATGAGAACCAGGGGCATAAAAAACAAATCCAATAATAGATTTACATGTATCAAAATTGGAAATGTAGTTAGAATCAATAAAACCAACAACATTATTAGAATATCTAAAATTATTTCCATATCAAATTCATAAAACAGTAGACATAGTTACATTCTTGAGGTTCCATTTCATATAATTTCAGTTATATTTACCTAATTTTCCAATATACATTCTTATAATACACATAATAATGGAAACATCTTATCACAAATAGACAATGGAATGCATAATACTACTAACTTTGTGAACATATGGTGTCTTATAAATATATTCTTCCATAGATGCACATTATAGAGATTGAATAAGGGATAACCTGAAATGTTAACCCAAATAAATACAAAATGGATTAAAATTCTCAAACATATACCTTCTTAAAACCAATTTAGAATAAAAATGTTGCGACATAAGCATGTCTATAGTCTCTCTATCACTCATAATTTACATTCTTAATTTTTTTTGAATTTTTAAGATGATTCATTTCAAAAAAAACTGAGTGGGTATTTTATATGATTAATTTCTATAGATAATTTTTGTGTTATAAATATATAAAAGTGATTAAATCATATCATGGTTAATGTGTTTGAAATAAATACATGTTTTAAATTTATTTATTCTAAAACAATTTTCAATCATAAAATAATCAAAATACATGTACCATTGACTTAACTATTACTTGAGTCTGTATAAGGTCTTATATAAAAGATTGATATGACTAGTTTTGAATTCCTTTAATAACCTCTCAAGAGGCTTCATATAATTTATTTCATCCAATTTACCATTAAAATATCTACTTTTAACATCAAGTTGATTTATATGGAAATCATATATAGTAGAAAAATATAGTAAAATGTGAATATATAAATTCTTAACAATAGATAGAAAATTGTCTCCATACTCAATTCCTTTAGGTTGAATAAAACCTTTGTCTAAAAACATGATTTTCATTTTATTTTTAACTCCCCAATGTTATCCTCCTTTTTAATGATCTATTAACAACCAATTAATTTATAATTTTTAGGTTTAGTTACAATAACTTAGGGCTTGTTTTTGAGATGGGAATTTATTTCAAATTCACACTACTAAAAATTTAGGCTATAGCCATAGACCTATAGCCATGGTTTTATAGGTCTGTGGATATATATTTTTTATTGCCACAGTTTAATTAATCCTCTATGGTTATATCCATTTTATATCGTGGTTATCATTTTTTTCAATCTATATAGGGTTCCTCCTCCTCCCCTGGTCCACAACCCTATCACCGCGCATCCCTCCTCCTCGACGACCTATTCTCCTCCCTCGATCCATAACCCTATCATCGCACAACCCGCCTCTTTTAAGGAATATCCTTCTCCCTAAAGACCTATCTCACAATATCGCCCTCCTCCCCAATGACCTCTATCACAGTGGCTCCCTCCTCCCCAAAGACCACTCTCACTACGAAACCCTCCTCCCTGATGGACTCTGTCGTCATGGCTCCCTCCTCCCTAAAAACCTCTCTCACTACAGTTCCCTCCTCCCTAATGACCTCTGTCACTACGGTGCCCTCCACCCCAATGCATCCAATCAACACTGCCCTCCACTGTATTTTATGGTTTTTTTTATGATTTCAATAGCACTCTTGTTGTCACAATAGATCACTATAAGATAAACGATCATGATTTAAATTGTACTCTTTTCTTCCAAATATCTATTCCATTAAAATTTTCCATTTTAGACCAAATGATCATGATTTAGTCATCAATTGAATGTAGAACCAATCCACCTTTATCATATTTGATATTTATAATAAGATTTTTATTCCAGGTCTTGTGTGAGGTACATCTTCTATCCAAAAACCAAAAATTGGGAACATATATATCATTCAAAGAAACATTAGATACATTTTACTTGTAATGCCATTTAATATTATTCTATGACCATTAAGGAACTTGTTCTAATGTTTGATACTTATAAGTATATTTTTTTTAGAACACTCCCCTTTATCATGAAAAACTAAAAAAATTATATTTGTTGAAAGATGTTTTAATCTACTGATATCCCCATTTATGGGTCTCAAGAGTCTCATCTCGTTGTACCCTAGTGTAATAGTAGGCATCCTTATGTCTCTATCCATCACACACACAAAAATAACCGTTAAAATAATAATATTATAATGGAAAAAATATTGCCTATTTTTTTGTTTTGTTTCTCTCTAAAAATCATTTTCTATGTACAAATCAAACTGGATTTGTCTGAATTTTTTACAATAAAAACACATAATATTTTTTGGTCTTCTCCCATTTCTGAAATCTTTATATCTAGGCTATTAAGATTATCCCATTTTCACTTTCCTCTAGATGTTTTAGGCCCATGTTATGGAATGATGTGGGGTTTATACTCCATTTTATCACATTACATATTATATTTCCTATTCTTTTTATAGTGACACACATTTGGAATGGAAATACTCACTTTCGAAAAAACTCATGGGATATATTTTTCTTCCACTAGAACTTGTTTCGTTGAGTAAAAAAATTTCATGTTAGGTGTAAATATTCATTGTCATTCATTATACATACACCACAAAACCCATACTTCTACATCATGTTCTTCATCCCTCCTAAGCTATTATTTTACAGTATTGTCCAAACCATCTTGGATTCACACTCGTTCCTCCACATTGAGCTTGAGATCCACTCCTTTTCTAAGTTACCAAAAACTCCATTTCTCAATTTTTCAATCTATGCTATAATTTCTGATTTCTCAACCTCTTATTACTATATGTAGAGATTTAGGTGAGGAAATAAGAAATTTTGTTTCATGGTTTTATCCCACTCTTTGTTATGATATTGAAGGGATACATCAAACAAAACTTTCAGATCAACTCACCCCAATAAATCATTGTTATTACAATCACTATTTTCAATTAATGTTCTATAGGAAACATTCACTAATGAATCATAACCATGATACCTACAATTATCAACTTCTTCAACTTTAGACTCATCTGAACATCCATATTCATGAGGTTAGTGTATGTTGTATATTTATGATTCTTTTTAATTTCACATTGTTAGTTTTATCATGCCTTTATTGTTGTAATGTTTTATTACTTTAACTTTTTCTTTAAAATAATGATATCATTATACCAATATATTATAATGAAATGATGAATATATATACTACCAATAATATGTGTTATCCTATGGGAAATGGGAATCATTTTTGAAAAATAATTGAAGAACTAAAATCCAGAATGATGATAAAACGTATGGAAAGATGACATTTTAACTTGATTCATCATTATACTATCTTCAATTATTATTTATTGAATATATGATTTGATGTTGCATTGATGATATTATGTTGAATCATATGTGTAAAAATAATTGATTTAATAATGGTAATATAATGTAAATTAAAATAAATACATTAACTATAGATTTAATAACCTAGAAATTATTTACTAATGATAGTTCTCTTGAAATGAATTTGAGGGCTGGTCCATGATTAGAACAAAAATATCTTTCATTTACTTTTAAAAAGGTTAGTTTAGATGAGGTATAATTATCATATTTATGAGATGTTAGAAGTTTTTTTTATTCACTTGAGAGTATTCATTACTTTTCAATCCTTTTTCCTCCCCTAGGATGATGTCCTTCTATTTTGGGTTGGGTAGAAAGAATTTTGAGGGAAGAAGAGAGGTCCAAATGTTTCTATTTAGGGCAATTCCATTAGATGTATCTTAGGATGAGGCGTGTAATACATTAAGATATATGCAGGATTTTTTTATGAGAGGGTTGGGTAAGTCTTAGTGATGGGATTACTGATAGATTAAGTTTATGATTTAGGCTTTGGATTTGATGTGTTGGATAGCTATTGGAATTGGGCTTCATTACCATCTTACCTTATGGGTTGAGCCAACCATTTTATTTTGTTGCTTCCCTCTTCATTCATCGGATGTCATATGGGGTATGTATATACACATACATAAATGGGATTTTACTATACATTTAATTTCTTTTATTGATGGTAGAAATATTTGATTTGAATTTAGTGGACCACGATTAGTGGAGATTAGAAGTTTATGGTTGTGTTGAACATGTTTGGTGGTCAGATCCTGGTAACCTGATCCAATCTTTACCCTTCTATTTCCTTTATAGTTGTTCCTAGGTCAAAGACTCTATTTCCTTTATGTTAGGGAAATTATGTTCCCCCCTTCTAATTTTTTGTTACCTTTCTATTAATTGATGTAATTTCTATAGGATTTTTCTTTTAATGATTACTATATAGAGGTGGTGAAGGTGGGGGTAGTGGGGGTTCAGGTGGGGGAAGTGGGGGTACAAGTGGGTGCAGTGGGGGTGAAATTTGGGGGGCAGTTGGGGTGAAGAGGACAAGGGGGTGAGGCAGTGTGTAGGGGGTAGTGGGGGTGAGGGGGGGGGGGGGGAAGTGTGCAGGGGGTAGGGAGGTGGGGGAAGTGGGGGTGCAGGTGGGAGGGAAGGGTGTCTAAGAGGGAGGGGTGTCTAGGGGGAGTGAGGGGGTGTCTCGGATGGGGGAGTATCCACAAGGGGGGGGGGGGGGTGTCTACGATGGGGTGGGGTGTCTAGGAGGGGGTGTCCAGTGGGTGTCCATGAGGGAGGGGGTGTCTAGGGGGTGTCTAGGAGGGGTTTATAGGGGGTGTCCAGGAGGGTTTCCAAGAGGTTGGGGTGGTGTTCAGGAGGAGAGGGTGTCTAGGAGGGAGGAGGTGTGTCCAGGAGGGAGGAGGAGGGGTTTCCTAGAGGGATGGGGTGTCCAGGAGGGGGGGTGTCCAAGATGGGGGTGTCAAGGAGGGGGGTGTCCAAGAGGGAGGGGGTTTTCAGGGGGTGTCTAGTAGAGGTGGTGTCTAGGAGGGTGTCTAGGAGGGGGGTTTCTATTAGATAATTATATAAAAAACATAATAGGTCATTGTTCAAACATCTATGTTTTAATTTGGGTGTTTTATGTACACCAAAATAATCATATGTGGTCATAGAAAGGTGTGACTATTCATGGTTTTTTATATTTTTAAACATTTATAAATTCCCTTAACCATAATATTTGTTATGATTTTTTATTAACATGTCATTTATGGTTACTTATTTTCTTATGAAACAATACATATAATGTTAAGTCAGTTTCATGATTATTTATTTAATGTATTTTTATATGCCTCAGAATGAATAGATACAGTATGTACAGTGTTTATCGGATCAATGATGAATTTTAGAAGGAGTTATGATATTTCATGGACTTTGAATTCGCTAATGATTCAGATGGTGGATTGATTTGATGCTTGTGTTTTGATTGGGTTGGAAGGGTATGGTTAACTCGTGAGGAAGTGAGTTACCATATCACTAAATATGGTTTCCAAAGAAATTTATCATGTGTGGTATCACAGTGGAGAAAAGTGAAAGTGGTGAATAAAATCAATTCAGCAGAAAGGATTGGTATGAAAAATATGATTTATGATCAGTTTACTTTTGTTTCTGAAGATAACTCCTTATATAGACCAGTGCAAGAGGAAATGAATTCTGGGACACAATTTTCATCTATTAATTAGGATGATGACTTTGAGAGTGTTAGAAATCTAATGGAAGATAAAAATACCTCAGTATATTAGGCATGTGGAAAAATGATAAAACTTGATTTTTTAATTCTATTATATCATTGGAAAACAGTTTATGGATTTTTTAATATTTCGGTCGACTATCTCCTTACATTTATTAAGGACTTACTGCCTGATGATGCATGAATTATAGAAAATGATTATATGGCATCAAAGTTGGTTGAAAAAATTTTATTTTCAACTATTAAGATTCATTCTTGCCCCAAATATTTTTGTCTGTTCTGGAAGGAAAATGCAGAGTTAAGTCAGTGAAAATAGTGTGCCACATCAAGGTGGAAGAATAATAAAGACGGAACTCGATCTCGCATACCATATATAGTGATGTAACTTCTCATTAATTCCTTGGATTAAAAAAAATTATGTTAGAACAAATGGAAAAGAATATGAGATGGTATGAAGATGAAGGAAATAAGGATAATGATGAAATAGTGCATCTTGTAGATGGGTTGGCTTGGAAACAATTTTATAGGTTACATCCGGATTTTGCAGCTGACCCACAAAATGTTAGATCGGGATTATCCTATAATGTTTTCAACCGATTTCTCTAAATGAACCTATTGGTATTTATTTTAATGTTTCATTTGATGACATAGATGATTCAATTGCTAGAATAAATTGTGAAACAGAAATTTTCACAAATAACACATAACATTGAAACATTTTTAAGCATTTACCTACTTTTTTTAATATTGTATGTGTTTTTTATACTTCCATACATGATTTCAAATTAACTAGTATATTTTAATTTTTTTCATTATTTCAATTTATTTGAGAATATTATTTTAAATTTCTAGGTAAAAATGTCTGAATATGATGATACTAGAAGAAATAGAATAATACAAAGAAATGAATAATTTATGTCTCCTCTGGCCAACAATATAAGTAAAATTTATGTTTGAATATTATGGTATTTCATATTATTTATCTTGTTATAATTCATTTTATTTTTATATATATGTTATTTTAGGCTACTTCGTCGAGGAGATGGTTGGATTATAATACCAAAGCTGATAGTATGGCGGGGGTACTGATTCTACAGTTCATCCTAATACTATGCCGGTTGAGTCACCAGGAGGTCATCCTCCCATTATACTGCCTCTCTATTATCCGTACCCACCTTTTACATATCCCTTTCTACCCAAACCCACATTGGATGGTAGTTCTCAGACTCTCATCCCTTCTTATTTTCCATTCCCACCATCCATTGTACAG
Organism: Viscum album; assembly: GCA_963277665.1. NCBI lineage: Eukaryota > Viridiplantae > Streptophyta > Magnoliopsida > Santalales > Viscaceae > Viscum > Viscum album. Next base: position 677,047,059 of record OY728139.1, on the reverse strand, counting down.
GGAACTGTGCCCCAATATATCCCACCACCATATCCATATCCATATCCACCCACAATTGTACAAGGTTATCCAAAGGGTTTTATCCCTCCATCATTACACTTATCATCTTCAACTGTACAGAGTGCTCCTACTATAGATATCCCACCTACCACAATTGTTACTGCCCCTCTAGACGCTGCACTCCAGGAGTCAGAATATCAACCATCTACAGGTATGTGCTTAAAATTTACTATTAGTGATTAATGATAAATTCATATATATTATTTTCCATTATTACTTTTTTCATGATTAGATCGGGCCTCCACCAAATGATAAGGCTGCCCAAAAATACGAGAGGTTTGGAATCGACACATGCAAATCATAGTTGAATACAATGAGCAAAATTCTATAATTAAAAAAATGGTAAAAAATGTTAATGATTTAAGGGAACACTTTCTAGACATATCAATATCATTATGGTTCAACCAATAAGTTGAAGGGATGTTAGAGAAAATATAATGGACAATGCAATGGATGAGATTTGGGTATGTGATGTTAATATCCTTATATATGTATATATATTAATTTATAATATTTTTTAACAAATATTTTGTCCATTGTATCTTCGATATAATTCTCTTGATGGAAAAAATGAAAAGTATGTAAGGTTAATGGGTTTATGTTAAATGTGGTGAGACTACAAGTATGACTTATATATTGGTTGGAAAAGGGGGGTTGGTACATATCTTGAAGAGGTATTGATGATTCGTGATGTCCCAATATCACAATACAAAGAGACCATAAGCTATTGGAAGTGTCCAGGGCTGATGGTATATATACATTCATTTATTTATATCAAAAATATTTTTAAATTATAAATTAGTTGTTTTATTTATGTTAATTAAGATATATAATTATTTTTTATAGGAGAAATCAGACATAAATAAAAAAACAAGATTGGAATAAAACACATTTATACTCGCAGACACATTTCACTACCAAATCAGGAGCAAGCATAAAATTTAAAATATTTATCTTCTTTTAGTGTAATTTTTTTGACATCCAATTTTGATTTATTTCTATGTTTTCTTAGAAAAAGGGATTGAATATCGAGGGTTGTGTTACTCTCTCCACTTTTTTTTGTACAAGCAAGAAAAAATAAAGATGGTATTGTCACAAATACTGACACTAATAAGGCGATTGTAAGTATATTTAAATTTATTTTATTTTTACTGAATTTAATTCCGTATATTATTTTATCATTTTAATTTATGTTATATATCAATCAACAGAATGCTTTTGAGGCATTGGTAGAAAAAAACCTGACAATTGTTTCTAAAACGATCATCTACATCAGGTATTAGGAGATGAGAATCAGGGTAGAGTGCATTGTCAACCTGGGAAGAAGATTGTACCATCTAGATGCTGGTCTACTAACAACTTTTCTTCGAACACCGGTTCTAGTTTGGTCACATTAGAAAAAATGAATTCCAAAATCAAATAAGAAAGTCCAAAATTACAAAATTAAATAACTAAAAATATGATGAAATTTATGTCTACCCTTTCTTCTGCACTTCCACCAGAAGAAAGTTCAATAGTTGATGCCTTTTTTATGTCGATGTATTATACTAATATATATTCTTCTTCCAGAGCCGGAGCTAGACCCAGTACCGGTGCCGGCACCGATATTGATTTCGATGATGATGTTGGTGGTGTGAGAGGTGGTGATGGTGTTTCTATAGGAGTCATGGATGAGGGTTATCATGATTCTAATTATCCTAATATCGATACTCATTATTGATGTAAATTGTATTTTTAGATTATTAATTTGTGGAATTGTATTATGCAGTGCAGTTTGATTATTGTAATATTGAATTCTATTGCGGGTTTTTTTATCTATTTATACATATATTGAATTATTGTATTATAATGTATGTTTGTTTATGTAGTAGTTTAGTTTTATTATTATTATATTGAACCGTATCCTCCTCTGATGTGACCATCATACCTCCTCATCGACACTACTCCGAGGTGGCCCTTGTATCTCCTCAAGCACACCTTCGATATTGTGTAGTTCAAATTTTCCATTTTTTGTCGATTCTTTTATCTTTCTACTATTAGTTCCTGCCCCTCATTTTTCTATCTTTTAAATTTATTCTGCATGTGAAACCATTCTAGCGCACCTCCGATGGTATGTTTTTTTATAGCATGAAAATTTGGTGTCATAGACTTATTTTCAAATATATAAGATTCCATAAATTAGTTTAATTGATGATTTTTAATTGCATTTTTTCCTATACTAATATTCTATTTTTTTATCCAATCTTATTATAATTGGGCGATAGCAATATATGATCCAATAAAAATGTGTGGTCGTAAAGAGGCTGAAGAGTTGCAGAAACTGTTTCAATGTTTTAGGAATTATGTGCTTTAGATTCAATTCACATAAATGTTATATAATTAATATTCATTTCTATAATAACACAATCAGGCCTCATTTCTGATTTTTTTTTTCTAAAATTTATTTTATGTGTACTAGGGGTTGGGTACAAGCACATCCAAGGAAGGATAATAATAGTTTAGTGAGCTCCAAAAGAACAAGAATGAATTTTTGTGGGTCTATGATGAATATGGAAATGCAATTGAGCTTGCATTCAACAAGAAAATGATAAAATATAGAAATAATTGGCTTCAGAATTTTGAGGTTTGGAATTTACTTTGACAGTAGATTTCTAGGGATATATTTAATTATCTTTTTGTGAAAATTAAATTTCCATTTATGATCCCTAATGAAGACAGATCTGGAGACTTAAGTTATCACAACAAGCGGGTGACATGCTAGGAATTCTATCCCAAAAATAACATAATTCTACTGTCTAGGGATTAGGTTGGTTATTTAATTTTCCTTTTGATGTATATATTCTTAGAAGTATGAATTTTATGTTGTTCATTTATATATTTGGTGTTTCCTTGGTTCCTTTGAAAAGAAAGGACAACTTGGTGTTTGTGATTACAATATGGTTTATGAAAACACGGTGTACAGAAATATACATAGCTTCATAGTAAAAAATATGAGGTGAGTAATATGTTTATTAGGATATAGGTTCCACCTATATTTTTTTGTATAAGATGAACATTTATTTTTATTCCTAGGAGGAGTCATGTGCATGCTCACACACACACATTAACACCATTTTCCATATAGAAAAAAAACACCACTTATTTTTTTAGACTATATCAAAAGTGTTCATTGATAAGTTCTATAAGCCGTGCTCTCAAACATAGACTTAATGATATTCCCCCAACCTCAATTGTGTATGTTCTGATTAAAAAATGGTTGCACAATTTTTGATAGGTTTAATTGGAAGAATGATGGATCAGTATATAGCACATCTTCAGATGGAACTGTTTGTTGCACTGACATGGAAAATTGAATGGCGACATATTTCATGGACCTTAACCCCAATGGATGGCAGGTATTGTTCGGAAATGTGTCAAAAATTCTATTCTATTCTATGACTTATTTGCAACTTCCAATTCATTATATGGTTTGGGACAACCTCTTAAGTAACCATTAGGTGTTATGGTCATATAAATTTTCAATTGTGACTTATAAATGACTTTTTTATAGGGCCCAAGAAGTTGGGAGATGATATATGGTTTGGATATTAACTTGGATAAAGGTCGTGAACTTGTTATAAATAATTTTGGGTTTCTTTAAATGTAAGTATTCTAATTAAGAACTTTTCAGTTTTACATTTGGTGATTTTTTTAAAAACATTACAATCTACTTGAGATGGTATTTTAATTATGTAATTCCAATGTCTGAAATACATCCTTACAATCATGTCTACGTTATTGATATTTTTTATTGGATTCCTAAAATTTGGGCTCATTTAAAGTATATTGAATGAGGCTGATGTTTATCCATGACATTCATCTTTTTAAAGATCTATTTGGAAATTTGTTTCTTGGTTTTATTACTCATTCAATGTTATTTGTTGATATATGATTCAAATTATCTACCTCAAGGTTGTTGAGAACATGTGCTAGGTTTTATTACTCATTAAATGTTATTTGTTTGTATATGATTCCAATAAGCTACCTTAAGGTTAGCATTATAATTGAAATGATTCACTGATATACAAAAATATAATTTTTTTCAGTGATATGGGGGATTTAAGGTTAGTTTCCATTATAATTTACTTGATTTACTAATATAGACAACAATAATGAACTATAAATAGAGAGGGGTTGTCCAGGGGTTATGGGGTTGTCCAGGGGGCTGGTGTAGAGGGAAGGGGTGTGTGCAGGGGAGGGGGGGGGGCTAGTGATGGGGGCATGGGTGTGTGTAGGGGGAGGGGGCTTCTAGTGCTAGGGAAGAGGGCTAGGGGTGTGCAGGGGGGTTCATTGTGAGGGGGAATGGGGTGTACAGTGGGAAGGGGGAAATGGGTGTGTATATGTTAAGGGGTGCTTTTACTAGTATTCGAGGGGAGGGGTGGTGCTGGGAAGAGGGTATGGGGCGTGCAGGGGAGGCGGGGTGGTGCTGGGGAAGAGGGAATGAGTGTCTGTAGGGGAGGGGGCTAGTGTTGGGGAAGATGGCAAGGTAGAGTGAGGGGTGTGTAGGTTTAGGGGGGAGGTGGTGTGGAGTGGGAAGGGCCATAGGAGTTTATAGTGGTAAGGGGCAGTGGGGTGTGTAGGGTGAGGGTGTTTTTCCAAGTATTAAGGGGAGGGGTGGGGCTGGGGAAGAGGGAGGGGGTGTGCATGGGAGGTGGGGTTGGTGTTGGGGAAGAGGGCATGGGTGTGTGAAGGGGAGGGGGTGTAGGGTGAGGTGTGAGGGGGTGTGCAGTGGGAAGGGGGCATTGGGGGTGTGTAGGGTGAGGGGGTGTTTTTAAAAGTATTTTTGGGAGAGGGGATGATGTTGTGGAAGAGTGTAGGGGTGTTCAGGGGAGGGGGTGGTGTTGGGGAAGAGGGTTGGGGTGTGTGCAGGGGCGGGGGTGGATGGGTTGTGCTGGGGTGTGCTGGGGTGTGTAGGGGTTGTGCAGGTGTGTGAAAGGGGAAGGTATCTACTTTGATAATTATTATATATGATGGTATTTGTATCTTTACAGTTAAAAACTGTTTACAATAGCGCTTTTACTTGTGGTTATTATTCATTAAATGTTAAAATACATGGAAATTTATTAGTATGTATTGTCAATTTTAAACATTATTGTATCTGTAGATATACATGTTGGATGATTTTGTAGGCGGTGAACTCCTGGATTATTACCTATTATTCACAAATAAAATTCTAGTTAAAGCAATAGATATATTTTCTTGAAATTTTTTTATTTTAGTATTCAATATTTTTACATCCATATGTCACTCATATTTATTAATGTCTACATAGAATGTGTAAAAGAAAATATAAGGAAGAAATGGACCCTTTTTGACTACACATGTTCTACTTTCTTTCATTTTTAGGGATTTTATATAGCTGAGGGAGATTATCGGGAATTTCTTGGTTTGATTTCTCTTCTATAAGATGTTTTATCATCGAAGTAATGTGTTCTGTACATTGTAGTTAGTATCAATTTCTTTTATTTTTTTACTTGCAATTGAATGGTATTGTTTAATGGAAATTAATGTACAATTGGAAATGCCTTACATATTATTATGTTCTAGTTCCATAACATTAATATGTAGTTTCAATACCAATTTGATGGATCTAGGGGGTGTCAAGGGGGTTGTCCAAGAGGGGGGGGGGGTTTCCATAAGGGGGTGGGGGTGTCTGGGGGGTGTCCAGGGGTGTGTTCAGGAGGGAGGGAGGGGGTGTCCCGAAGGGAGAGGTGTCTGAAGGGGTGTCTAGGAGGGGTGTGCAGGGGGGTGCGGGGTGGTCTATCAAGGGAGAGAGTGGGGTGTATAGGGGGTTCATGGGGATGGGGTTTGTCCAGTGGGTGGGGTTGTATAGTGGGTGCAAGGGGGTCTATCTGGGGGGGGGGGCTATCCATGGGGTGCAAGGTGGGTTAGTAGGGGGGTTCTGTCCAACGGGAGAGTGGGGGTGTGAAGGGTTGTGAAAGGGGGGAGGGGTGCAGGGGATGTTTGGGGGAGGTTGTTCAGGGGGTGCAAGGTGGGTCAGTATGGGGGTCTGTCTAAGGGGAGAGTGGGGATGCAAGGGGGGAGGGGTGTAGGGTGGGTCTTTCTAGGGGGTTCAAGGGGGGTCTATCCAGGGAGGGGGCTATCCAGGTGGGGTGAAATGTGGGTCAACATGGTGGTCTATCCAAGGGTATAGTGGGGGGCAATGGGGGAGGGGGTACAAGGGGGATATGTCTAGGGGGGCTTCCCTGGGGGTGCAAGGTGGGTCAGTAGGGGGGTCTGTCCAGGGGGGTGCAATGGGGGTCTATCTAGGGAGGGGGATTTCTAGCGGTGAAAGATGGGTTAGAAGGGGGTATGTCTAGGGGGAGAGTGGGGGTGCAAGGGGGGAGGGGTGCTGGAGAGTCTGGTCAGGGGGGGTGCAACGAGGGTATGTCCAAGGAGGGGGGATATCTAGGGGGTGCAAGGGGTTAGCAGGGGGTCTGTTTAGTGAGAGAGTGGGAGTGTGTTGGGGGGTTTGTCCAAGAGGGTCCAGGGGGTGAAAGGGGGTCTGTCTAGGGGGGCTACCAGGGGTGAAAGGTGGGTCAGCAGGGGGGTCTGTCTAGGGGAGAGAGGGGTGTGTGTAGGGGGTGAAAGAGGGGAGGGGTGAAGGGGGGGTCTGTCCAGGTGGGGTGCTGTCCAGGGGGGTGCAAGGTGGGTCTGTCCAGGGGGGGATGTCTAGGGGGTGCATGGTGGGTCATAAGTGGGTCTTTCCATGGGGAGAGTAAGGGGTGAGCAGGGTGGGTGTAGGGTGTGTTTAGGGGGTGCAAATGGGGTTTGTCCAGGGGGGCATCCAAGGGGGTTCAAGGTGGATCAGCAAGGGGGTCTGTCCAGGGAGGGTGCGAGGGGGAGGGTGTAACAACTAGGCCATAGTGACAGCACAGACACCCCGCATTAACAATGTCATCGGGTCCCAGCCCGCCATGCACCCCAATTGCCCCGCAAACATGTGGTCCCCACCATGGGGTCTACACACGTTCCTGAACGAGTCATATGACTAATGAAAGTCTCAATAACCCAACACTTGTCCTTTTTAGTGTGCTTTTTCCTCACTCACACACACCGTAGGAAAATTCCCATAAGGTCACCCATCCTGATCACTACTCTAGACCAAGCACGCTTAACTGTGGAGTTCTAATCATATAGGCTCCTGAAAAGTAAGTTGCACCTTGTTGTGTTCTTGGAATGTATGTTTGTATAGGTTAAAAGGTAATGTCTTTCCATTTAGGGATAAAACATTTTGGTGCTAGTTTCCAACCCCTAGACTATAGAAGGAGGGCTTGGGCTGGTCACATCATAGGCCCCAGGGGATGGGTCATGACAAAGTGGTATCATAGGAGCCGGTTCTACCAAAGAACTAGGACTCTGATCTTTTCTATACGGAAAAAGTGTTACGTGTTATGAGTGTGGTTTTTAGATTGGGGAATCCAGTGTTGGTGCGGCAGCCAACGTATCCGTACACATGTACCCTGACATCTAATTTCTGACTTAGTCCACGAAAACACTGATTGTGTGTGTTTTGGAATGTTCTTCTTATAATCTCTTCGATTAAGCTCACCAGGTGTAAATTATTGACCATGGAACAGATGTGTTCTTTTAGGATGCCTCCACATAGACAGCTATCCAAAATTCCCAAGAGAGTATGTGATGACGGCCCACAGAGCGATAAGGCCTTGGTGTAGGGCCCTCTTACGGCGTTAGCACCATCGGGTGGTGTACCAGTAGCACCAAGACCCATTGGGAAATCATTTCCACCAGACCCACCAGTAGAGGATATACGTCGACTTAGCATGTGTCATGAGTTTCAGTAGAAGATACCTCCATGTTTTCGAGGTGAGACGGATCCACAGGCAGCTTAGGACTGGCTGGAGGCTGTGGCCAGAGTTTTTTGCTTAGTGGGGACACCAGCTGATATAATAGTGATCCAATCTACCAGTCTCTTATAGAGAACAGCTGAGAGATGGTGGAGTTTGAAATTCCAGATACACAATGAGGTGACCCTCATCAAGGTGGAATTTGAGAGCATTTTCAAGGTATATTTTTTTCCCAATTACCATACACTCAGTGCATATACAGGAGCTATTGCACTAACAGCAGGGCAGCATGAATGTGGCCTAATACTCGGCGAAGATCACTGATCTCTCCCGCTACACCACCAACATGGTACATACCCTTTCGTCATGGCCTAGACCTTTGAACAGGGTCTCTGACAGGAGATCATAGCATCGATGATATTTCTCAGCATTCTAACGCAGGCTGGGGTGCTAGAGTGATCACTTTTGGTGGAGAGATTCCTAGCTGAGCAGGCACTGACAGCGAGTGCCACCACTGGATGTCAGGTAGCAGATTCATCTGTAGTAGGTAGTAGTAAGATAACGTCGGGGCCTAAGTGGGCCTGACCTTCTGGTGGATGACCTTAAGATACAGGGTCGGTGGTGAGGGGATCATTTGATAGAGGAGAACAGTTGAGGAGTAGGTAGTGATACTAATGCAAAGGGAAGGTTCACATGGCTCATGAATGCCCTACCCACCATACGGACGACCATAAGATGGTCTATGGACCAACAAGTCAAGGGAAGAGATTCGATCAGGGAGGTCCACAAGAAGAAGGAGGACATGGTAGAGGATATGGCCATGTAGTAGGCGGTGGGAGACGACTTGAGGATCGACCTCCACCACCTCCAGGTGGTCCACCCTAACAACAGGGAGCATGTGGATAGGTATGAGCTTATCACAAGGTAGTTTAGGCCTACGACCACGACACTCTGGAGATGATTATAGGTATGATCTTTGTCTACTACCCCTTTTTTGTTGTACTTATAGACAAAGGTTCCATTCACTATTTTATTTCCATGGCCCTTGTTCAGAGCTCGGAGAATCAGGTGGAGCCTTTGGCACGATCCTTACTGCAACATACTCCTACGAGAGAGGTTTCCATGATTGAGCACTGGTGTCGGCAGTGTGAGATTACTCTAGGAGGTGAGAAATCCTACTGGGATCTTCTAGTGATGGAGTTGAGGCCATGGAAAGTCATCTTGGGTATCGATTGGTTATCCACAGACCATGCCCATATTGAATGTATTAGGTGGAAATTAAGGTGTGTCCACGTGGATGGGACCAGGTTTTCCTTCACCGACGAGAATGGAATCTTTGCAGCACAATATGGACTTACCTGAAGGAGGGTGTAGTCGATCACACATCAGTTGGCTAGCCTTACCCATAGAGTAGTGGATGTTGAGAGTCTGAGCTATCCTGAAGTGGTGGACCAGTATGACGATGTCTTTACTAATGATGTTTCAGGACTACCTCCACACACAGAGGTAGACTTTTACATTGACCTATACCCTAGGAAAACATTAATTTCTAATCTATCATATCATATGGCACCTGTGGAGCTTCGTGAGTTATGAGTATAGTTGGAGGACTTACAAAGATAGGGGTTCAAAAGGTCCAGTGTTTCTCCATGGGCAGCCCCAATTTTGTTCGCAAAGAAGGCAGGTGGGAGTTTGAGACTCTGTGAAGACTATAGGTGCCTGAACCAAGTGACCGTGAAGAAAAAGTATCAACTTCCAAGGATTGATGATATTTTTGATCAGTTGAAGGGATGTCATTAGTTTTCAAAGATAGAAATCAGAACAGGCTATCATTAGCTCAAAGAACGAGATGAGGATGTGCAGAAGAGGGCCTTCAGATATCGGTATGACCACTATGAGATATTGGTTATGACATTCAGCATAACCAACACCCATGCAGTGTTCATGGGACTTAGGAAAAAGATATTCCAGCCATACCTTGATCACTTTGTGGTGGTCTTCATCGATGAAATCCTGTTATACTCAGTGACGAAGGGGGATCATGTTTATCATCTACAGATAGTTCTGGATACACTCCTATAGCACTAGCTTTATGGTAAGCTCTCGAAGGGCCAGTTCTGGATATGAGAGGTATACTTTATGCGACATGTTATCTTGGAAGTTGTAGTTGCAGTGTATATAGCATAGATAGATTTCATACTTGCTTGGGAGCCACCCAAGAGTGTGACCGAGGTTCGGAGTTTCCTGGGGTAGGCTGGATACTACTAAATATTCGTACCTGAATTTTCTAGAGTTGTGGAAACCTTTTCATCATTGATGAAGAAGGGATAGCCCTTCATATAGACGGAGAGATTCCAACAATGTTTTTTAGAGATGAGGAAGATAATGTCGAGTTCCCCCATCTTGAGGCTACCAGAAGAGGGTGTTTGGTATGTAGTCTACTACGACGCATTAGGGACAAGAATTGGATGTGTCCTGATGCAGGAGAGATCACTGATCGCTTATGGTTCGTGACAGATGATACAACATGAGAATAAATACGCTACCCCTGACCTGTAGTTAGTAGTAGTGGTCTTCACCTTGAATATGTGGTGACATTACTTGATTGGTGAATGTTTTATGGTATACTCTCACCATAAGAGTCTCAGGTATATCTTCTTTCAAAAGAACCAGAACATGAGATAGCGGTGATGGATAGAGTTCCTACAGAACTATGAATTTGAGATAGTCTATACTCCTGGGAATGGATACATGGTAGAAGATGCACTCAGCAGGAGGTCTGGTCTGTAGTTGGTGAGTGAGGCGACAGAGCAGCTAGCCATGTTGCAGATATCCTTCATGTATTGAGATGGTGCAACATACCTCTATTCTAGGACAGTCACTCCCCCACTCCTTCAGCGATTCAGGGAGGTGCATCTTGGGGACATTTCCTGAAAGGCTTTATGTGCTCAGATATCCTCAGGACAGGAACCTGATGGATTTTCTGATGGTGGGGAGCATGTCATCCTCTACAGAGGACGTACCATGGTACCGATGGCGCTACTGGAGGAGGTGTTGAAGGATTTCCATACGTACCCTCTGGTGGTGCAACCTGGTGTTGAGAAGATGTACCAGGACTTTCGACATCAGTACTGGTGTCCAAGGATGAAGAAAGCAGTGGAAGAGTTTGTTTCTCGATTCCTCACTTTTCATCAAGTGAAGGTCGATCATCAGGTTCCAGTTGGCTTCACACAACCACTAGAGGTGCCGGAGTGGATGTGGGATGGAATCTCCATGGACTTTGTGATAGGGATTCCATGTACGTCCAGGGGACATGATTTCATCAAGGTGATCATTGACCGACTCACCATGTTGGACCACTTCCTACCTATCCGAGAGAAAGGATTAGTAGAGGGCTTGGGATGCCTCTATATACAAGAGATTTTGAGACTTCATGGGGTTCCATTGACGATTTTCTCTGACTGTGACACATGTTTTACTTCCGAGTTGTGGAAGGGATTATAGGAGGTATTTTGGACTCAGCTACGTTTGAGAACCACCTTTCATTCTCAGATTTATTGTCAGATAGAGCAGACCATTCAGATGATGGAGGATATGCTTCATGCATGCATCCAAGATTTTCTCCGTAGTTTGGAGTATCAATTTCCCTTGGTGGAGTTTGCATACAACAATAGTTATCACTCCACCATCGGTATGGCACCATTTGAGGCCTTGTACGGTCGACAATGCAGATCACCTCTATGATGGACACACCTAGGGGAGTTATCACTTATGGGTCCAGAGTTGGTACAAGCAACCACCGAGAAGGTGAAGATCATCCCAGAGTAGATGAAGACTACACAGAGTAGGAAGAAGTCTTATGCTGATAGGAGATAGAAAAAATTGGATTTCAACAAGGGGGACAATGTATTATTTTGAATATCCCTTCGTCTGGGACTATAGAGATTTGGCCGAAGAAGAAGCTTATCACCGAGGTTTATCAGACCATTTTTGATACTTTATAGGATGGGAATGGGGGAATACTATTTGGCACTTCCACCGCATTTGCAGAGGGTGCAGGACGTCTTCCACATATCCCATTTGAGGAGATACCTGCATGACCTATCTCACATCATCAACCACAACGAGTTGGAATCTGATGATGGGGAGATGTTTACAGAGGTTTTAGTTGAGATTGAGGATCGACATGAGTGGGTCCTTCGTGGGTGGTCGATACCTCTGGTGTGCATTTGCTGGCCGCATGGGAACCTCCAGGAGAGCACTTGGGAGTGGGAGGCTCAAATTTATGCTCAGTACCCCCACTTGGTTTTTTAGTCAAGGATGTTTATTTTGTGGATGAAAATCCCTAAGTTGGGGAGAATATAAAGACTTTGATTTTCGATGTAATGTTTTTTAATTATATGGAAATATTACGAGTTTTTTAAAATTGATAGTGTGTGATTCTGAGGCCTGGTGTTCCCAGAATGAATTTATGAAATTCTTTTAATGTACATTCATTAAATGTGTGAACAACGTTTTCTAACACTTGAACCAGTGAATGGATTAAAATTTGAGGGAACTGTTGATTCTGTAGTGCAGGGATTCGCTTAAGGGAGGCTTCACTTTGACCACAATAGCTCTAGAGAAAAAGTTAGACTTTGGTACTTTTAAAAGAATAAATTAAATAACTTTGTTATTTTATTTTATTTCTTTCTTTCCCTCCAACATACAAGCGACTACATGGGACCAGCGATGTGTCAAGCCATTTATTGGCTTGACCCTTCAAATCCTATGTAACTGCATCGTTAGAATTTAGGAAGGTTCTTATTAATGAACCATCATAAATTCTATGAGCGTTAGACACCATCCCCCTCTCCTATTTATATGGAGCTTGGGGAGAGGTGTCAAAACTGCTTCACCCAAAAACAATGTGCTGGTAAAGTGCCACGACACTAAACCATTGGATTATGGAGCCGGTTCTGGTGAGCGGTGATGAGTGACACCAAATCCCTGAATGGAATATTGATGATTGGGTGGCATCATTGGAGTATAGTTGCAGGGGATGGGGATCATTGACCCACTTCGTCAATCATGGGAGTGTCTCCATCGTTCTTGAGGTAGGGTTTAATCTTAATTTTTTAAGAGTTATCTCATTCCTTCCTACCCTCTTTATATCAACCTAACATGGAGGGCATGGGCCAAATGAACAAGGCCCAGTCCCTACGCCATTTTTTTTGAATGTTGGTGTGTATTTTTCTTGATTTACCTTAGGGTTGGATGAGCCCTGGGGTGAAAAAGGATACCGGTGGCCGGCACTGTCTGGCAGCAGAGGAGGTGCGACATGTTGTAGCGTGCCGCCGGAGAGCAAGGGGTCATGGACGAATCTGCAACGAATGAAGGCGGCGGCTACCACACAGGCCGACTGCATGGAAGGAGGTGGTGCACCTACACCACTGGAGGAACCGACCATGGCTCATCAGCCACGACAGTCGGAAGAGGGGCCAACACACTAGTCGGCTGTGGAAGCAGAGGGCCACGCGACCAGCACACCAACGAAGGAGCCGCGGTTCGGACGCCATAGCGGTGGGACCCACAGCGGGTCCCATAGTGACCTAGCAGTTCCCTTAGGCACTGCCTATTCACATTCCAAATAGAGGGCCGCTCCCCACCCATGTCGGCTGGGGAGGAACCCACCGTGGGCCAGACCGATGGGCCACCCCCTTGTGGGTCGGGCCTCCCCCTTGCGAGTCGGGCCGCCCCTTGCAGGCCGGGCTGAACCTCAGCCCAGCAGGCCTAGCCCGCAGTGGCCTAGCCCAGTCGGGTCAGACCCAAATCAGGTCGGGTTTGGCCCGAACTGGGTCAGTCGAACCGGACCCAGGCCCATTAGGACCTAGAAAAACATAAATGGATATATCTTGATAATCGGACGTCCGTTTAATGAACCGTCTATGGAGTTGGGATCCTTGGATCGAGATGGTCCATTTAGAATCCTCCACTTGAGTTTTGGAGATAGTTGGGGTATGGCTGGGATTTATTGAACCCTAATCCAACCGGGCCCCCAGAACTAAAACGCTTATAACTCACAGACCAGGTGTCTAATTGACGCACCGTCTATCGCGTTGAAACCCTTATTACATGGCAGTCCGTTGGGTTACTCATTTTTGGATCTTAGTGGCGGTTGAGGTATGACTGATATCTCGAGGGGTAGATTTTATGGAACTTGAGCGCACCGGGTGCAAGGAATCTTGTGTCAAGCTATAACATGAAGAAGGAACATCGATCCTATGTGGGTTAGTATATATCGAGCATGTGTGGTTCAGCTTCTATTAGATCATGTGTGGGTCAACACTCAGCGATCCTGTGTGGGTCAGTGCATACCGATCCTATGTTGGTCAGATCCTGTGTGGGTCAGCAGGGGTAAGTACATATCGATCATGTGTGGGTCATAAGAAGTTCCTCTTAACAGAATAAGATGATCCAGATTTTGACTAATCATTTGTACTTTTGTAATTATTTTATACCTTATTGTGAGCTGAGTTTCTTATATCTGTGATCTGTTAACTGTGTGGTACTCCTATCTTAGTGGTGTTACTTGTGTGGTACTTCTACCTTCTTGGTGGTGTCTTAGTGGTGTTACCTATGTGGTACTTCTACCTATGTGGTAATTCTATCTTCGTGGTGTTACCTATGTGGTACTTCTACCTCTGTGGTGTTACCTATGTGGTACTTCTTCCTTTGTGGTGTTGTCTTGGTGGTGTTACCTGTAAGGTACTTCTACCTCTGTGGTGTTACCTGTGTGGTATAACTAAATTCGTGGTGTTACGTTTGTGGTATTCTTACCTCATGTATGAGATGAGTAGACCTTGAGAAATTAGGTATATGTATGAGAATATACCTATGTAGAGTTGATGTCTTACTTTGTGGTTTATCCTTTGTGGAACTCTAGGAGACCTACGGGTGTCTCGGGGTCCCTACTGAGTATTTTTATATGCACCCCTACACAGGCTATGCCTGCACCTCATTGTGTCTTGTATAGGTAACTGACAAAATTGATCGAGGATGAGAGAGGCATGACAATACGGTGCCTGGAGGTGGACCATTGGGTGTGATGTGATGCAGGGGCTACTGTTCGTGAGTTGTACCTACCCTTTAGGTAGGATCCTCAGTGGACGACCCAAGAGTTCTTTTGTAATTTTTAGTCGTTTTTGTACTTTTCATTTGTAATTTTACTTTCTAGTTGTTCTTGTATTCCGGCCCCTTTACTTTCAGCACACTTTTAATACAACAGTTTACTTCGTGGTTTCTCCTTGTTATGTTCTTGGATTGTGTGTCTATACAGGTTAAAAGGCAATTCCTTATCGTTTAGGGATACACCTTTCTGGTGCTAGTCGCCAGCCACTGGCCTATGGAAGGTTGGATTTGGGTAGTCACGTAAGGGGAACTAAGGGATGAGTTTTAACATAAGGAAAAAGCCCTAAACATGTCAAGTAACACTTTAATCATAATCTTATATTTTCCTTATGTATTAGGGTGAAAATTTACACTCGAGAATACTTGAGAGGGTGAAAGTGGGGAGGGGTTGTAGGGGGAGTGGTGGGGGATGTGGGGGTATTTTTTTTGAAATGGGAAGGCCTATATCCACAATTTTAAACCATGTCTATAAAACTATTACAACGGTTTTAAACCATGGTTATAGGGATTTAGCTACAGTTTAAAACCATGACTATAGGGATTTTTCCACAGTTTGAACCTTTGTAATGGCCCGGACCTCTCGAGTCCTTTCCTTTGTGAAAATCTGGTGTTTGAGGTGTTCCGGTAAGTCAATGTGACTAATCCCCAACAGTTCCATTGGTGAACAGTTATATCGGTAACCAATAATGGTAGGTGAATAGTATTCTATTGGTGAGGTTCTATGAATAGTTCTATTGGTGAGGTTATGTGAATAGTTCTATCCGTGAGGTTTAGTGAACAGTTCTATTAGTGAGGTTTTATGAACAGTTCGATCGGTGAGGTTCAGTGAAAAGTTCTATCAGTGAGGTTGTGTGAACAGTTATATCAGTGAGGTTCAGTGAACAGTTCTATCAGTGAGGTTCTGTAAATAGTTCTATCGGTGAGGTTCTGTGAATAGTTCTATCAGTGAGATTTTGTGAACAGTTCTATCGGTGAGGTTCAGCGAACAGTTCTATTGGTGAGGTTCTGTGAACAGTTCTATCGGTGATGTTTAATGAACTGTGTTTCTAGAATGGTGAGGTCTATCGGTAACATCTATTGGTAACCTCTAATGGTAGGTGTACAGTAATGGCAGGTGTACAGTAACGGTAGGTGTACAGTGTTTCCAGAATGGTGAGGTCTATCAGTAACCTCTATCGGTAACCTCTAATGGTAGGTGTATAGTAATGGTAGGTGTACAGTAACGGTAGGTGTACAGTGTTTCCAGAATGGTGATTTCTATTGGTAAGCTCTATTGGTAACCTCTAATGGTAGGTGTACAGTAACGGTAGGTGTACAGTAACGGTAGGTGTACAATGTTTCCAGCTTCCTACAGTTTCACCCCTTTGACATTTCCTTTGACGTAAAATAAAATTAAATCCTTATTTTATGGACCCTTAAGGCCAATTAAAAGGCCATAAATCCTATATTAATTATTCCTATGGCTCGGGATGTCTTTTCTTGGTCAACCCGCGTGGGTTAATGAGATCCGCATTTAATGGGGAATTAAGCGTATCTTAAACTGTCACCCCATTAAATCTTCAAAAGGGACAAGATATATTCCTCCCTTGTTATTCCTATCTGTTCTCATCTATGAGATGCTAGAACCTTTAATTCCTTCTCATAGGATTTTCACAATCAAACATTCCCTCCTAGGATTGGTTCTGCTATGTTTTGATGCAACCAAGTTGTATCGATATATCTTTGATATAAGGTACTTTTTATCGTCATTCTTTTGGGGATCATCTTCTCCTATTTCTCCTTTCCATAGTATAGCATGTAATCTCCATGCTTCTAATGGGGTTTTTCTTGGGGTTTGGTTGGTGCGGTCGTATTGTGGAATCCTCGGGTGGATGCAGTTGTCGCGAGAGGAGGATCGTGACCTGTTGTGTGGATAAAGAGCATGAGGAACTGTTTGATGTAGGGGATTCATTGCTTCTCTTTTCTTTTATGTGAAACTGTATTGTTAACATGTTTTATCCCACTTGACCACAATGGAATTGATATAATAAATATTTGAACTGAATAAATAAATTGATATTTATCGTATGTTATTGCCCCCTTGTTTTGCTAGATAAGTGTGATATCTATGATTTCTTTCATTATTTGTTTTTTCTTGATGAAAATTGGAAAAGAACATAAATCAGAAGTAATTGATAACTTTTGGCTAATCATAAATAGGCATGTAAATGAATCCGGCTCTTCTTGTTTTACTTTGATGTTAATCAAATTGGTGCAGTAAGCATGTTTAATTATTTAGAATAAATTACTAATTAGGTTTCCCAAATTTTGGAAACTATGAATAATAAATCTGTTAATTTAATATGGATTAAAGAACTGATTGTTTGATAATTACTTTAAGTGTTCTGAGTTACCCTCATGATTGTTAAAGGGCCAATAGCCCAATTGATGTGATTTTTTTTTTCCTGCTGCTTGTGTTGTGATGTGATCCTAGATGGGTGTTGTGATATGTGGGGGCATGGTGAATTTTGGTTGTGGAAACCAATGATTCCTAGAGTGGCGAGATGCATCGGTTTATGAATGTGGGTGTTAGGGAGGACACTAGGGATGATGGAATGGGGTGGATGTGATTGTTGGATGCTTATTGATTCTTTTGGTTGTTTATCTACTTTACTTTTCCCCACTGCTCAAGGTTGCTGGACTTACTTATCCTTCTTCCAAAAGAGGCAAAGACACGTGGGGTATGACACATGCTTTCCATGTTTATCTTCTCAAGGAAGGATGAGTATATGGTTTTTCTATAAGCGGAAAATACTCGATAGGAAGTAAATCTACACACCGTGTTGATCCCCCTTGTGTTTATTAGCATAGAATGTTTTTCCAGAATTCCTGGTAATGTGGGAAAGTAATTTTTTAATGAATAATTGAATAAATTTTGTTAACACATGGGGTTGGTGTTTTCTAGAACATAATGACGAGGTTGAAATTTTTACGGAACAATTGTCTTTGGGTGTGATGCTAATGAAATTTAATGTGGATTTTTTCATGGTTAATTAATGTTTAAAGAATTAATTAACGTAAAGTGGAACTAATAAAAAAAGGGAATTAAGTAATCTAATAAAGCTCTTTAAATGGTTGTGTGCTTATAGGATACCTAGTCTTAGAAGTAACAGCCTAGATTCTGAGAGACATTAGATGCAGTTGTTTCTAAGACTAGGTTATGCCCATAATGTGGTTGTGAGATATAGTATATCATGTACTTTTTGTGTTTCTATACGCTACTCGACCCTTTCGGTAAGGGAAACTGACACCCCAGGGGATTCTGAACCTTGGGGGTGTTTTCCCCAACATTCTGGTGGGAGGATGAATGGATGACTACCCCCTTTGGTCCCGCTCTCTTCTCTTGGTAGTTACTTGTGCTGGTAGGCATAACGGTTAGTTTTCCCCATATATATGTGTAGAGGGATGTAATGGCTTGTGGTTATTCACGCACATATATTCTGGATATAGTATCCTATGGACTACTATAGATGTAACGTGTATGGGCTGTTATGGCTTGATGATCCTTACTCGGTGTATGTGCTGTAATGGCTTGAGGTATAATACCCAATGTATGATACACATTATGCGGGATGTGGTGGAACCTCGAAACTAACTTGTTACTTTTCTTACGTGGACGTGGTGGTTTTGTCACACGAGGTGCGTGTTGTGGTGCTTCGCCCTGGTGTTTTAGGGCAAGCCTTTTTGGAGAGAGATGCTCAGGACGTGCAACGCTGGGGAAAAGCGGAAAACCAGTGGGGAAGTAGTAGCGGGGTACCATTGATATTATTTATTATATCATATATTCGTGTATGTGTTACTTGGTGAGAATAGCCATGGTGAGGTTGGGAACTTAGTATACCTGTTTAGGTGACAAGTTAGTTTCACTTGTTGTTCACTGTACATTATCATGATTTCTTTTCTTTTGCACGAGAGGCTTTAGGGAGGATCCTACTGAGTATACTGTTATACTCACCCTGTGTATATATAAACTGTTTTTCAGGTCACTTGGAGTAGGTTGGAGATCAAGCTGGTTTCTACTATCTTGGGGTTGCAGGAGTTGTTCGGGCTGGTGGTTGCTATTGTTTTTTACTTTTTTTTGGGTACTTGTAGTTTTTCCCTTCCATTTGTAGTACTTTTTCATGACATTACATATGTGCACATGGTTTTTCTTTTATATTTTAGTTCTAAGTTGAAGTTGGTTGGTTTCTATCTTATCTCTCTCTTCCGCATGTGTTCTCTTAGAGGGTAATGCCTCCCATTTGTGTCTTTATTATACCCTCGGTTCTAGTCGCCAACTCAGGGCCTACTAGAGGTGGGACTCGGGGGCCATTATCTCCCTTCTCACATTGCCGACCCAGGAGGGGTACACTTTGTGGGGAGGGGGTCATGACAACCTTGGCAATAGGGTTTTATACATGGTTTTAAACCATGGCTATAGGTATTGACCTATATCCTTTCCAATACTTGCTACGGTCCATTGAATCATGGCTATTACTTATCGCCCCGATTTTTGGGCTTATAGACATGGTTTGAAACCAAGACTATATCCTAAATTTCTAGTAGTGTGCATAATAGCAAGAAAAATCTTCAATTATATTGATTTCGTAGCTTTCTTAATAGTTTTTGGTTAAAAATCGTTTATATCATGAGTAATGTTAAACACATACATGGAAACATCAACATGACTAAACTGAGAATGAGGTATAATAGTCCCTATATTTTTTATCATAGGAATATTGAAAATATCCAAGAGTATCATATCCCTCTATCTCTAAATAATAATCAAAATAAAAATTTTGATTAGGTTAAGTCTTAGGTGGAGGGCCATTGGATACTAATACAGGCTCATGCTGATCTCAAGGCACTGAGGGAACCTAAATGCCCAAAGGTTAGGGTATATAAGCACTTTTATGTTCAACAAATTTATTCTTAAATGAAAAAACTCCTAAAAGATTAAATATTGAAAAATGAAATGGGTTTATCAATACATAGTCTATATCCCTTGAAACCCTATAGATATCTCAAAAAGATCAACTTCACAACCTTCAGTTCTAAGTTATCATTATTACATTAAGAATAGTTTGTGGATAAAAATAATCTAAGGTTTTCAAGAATATGTGGTCTTCCCATCCTGACTTCTTTTGGGGTCTTGAAATATAGATATTTAGAAAAAAAATTCATAATAAAATACCCATTCATAATGGAAGCTTCTACCTATAAGGAATAAAGAAAACCTAGGTGATAGTGCATGATTATTATTCATACATTCACCCAAGACATTCCATTTATGGATTTCCATAATATTTTAATGACTTTAGAAACCATAAAATCTGTAAATATTTACAAATTCATTATACAAATTAAATAAAAAATTATTTGTTTTCAACGTCTTTAACATCCCACTTGATTGGATTTCTATACTATTTTTCCAATTCATAAAAGTATTAAAGGGATCAAAAATGTTTTCCAGTATGTAAATCCATACTTTTCATGAGTAATCATCAATAATGGTCATAAATTAATATCCTCCACAATGGGAAATATTCCTAGAGGGGCTCCAAATATTATAATGGAAATAGTTAAGAGGGTTTTTATCTTTTTATGAAACCCTATTTATATTCACACTTAGACTTACTATAAATATAATATTCATGGAAGGGAAGATTGTTGGGGATTATATCAGTTAAAAACCATTGTTTACTAACTTCATCAAGGCCTTTTTCACTCACATACCCATGACTTCTATGACAAATAATGGTGTTCTGAGACACTAGTATATGGGAATCATTAAACTAATTAATGTGAGACTTACTATCTAACACATACAACCCATTCAAGAGGGTTCCCTTCTTCATTTTGAGGGTTTCGTGGGAAATTTTAATACTATCAAAACCTAACCAGGTGGTGTAAACATTCTGGTCATGAATTGATTGGTAAATTAGGTTTATCTTTAATTTCAGTACCCATATTTCCTTTTCTATTATTTTAGCTATATCATCATGAATTTCAAGAGAGACAAAACCTATCCCCTTGGTATGAAAACTCTTATTACCCATATATATCCCAATCACACAAATAGATATATCATGGTCACACACACTAAGAACATCAACAATATCAAATTCACATACACAAATAACATCATCAATATCTAATTCCTACTATATTAATAATAAATTATCATCATTATTATATTTATGGTTATTCTTCTTGTTTAGATAGTTCCATTTAATATTCCATGGTTATTTACATGGAAGCATATAATCACCAAATTCTTGGATATAGAATTATCATGCCTATAATGAATTATTTCACCCGAACAACCTCTATAACACCCCAATATTTATGATTTATTTTTTTCAAATAAATACTATTTCTTCAATAGCTTAAGATACACACACCCCTAATTCAAAATAAACCTTATTGTTATATTCCATTATAACATAATAATTTAATTGGTGGGTATGAATAGAAATAAAAAAATGTATTAAAAATTTATGGTTTACCCATGCATAAAATAGATTCATTGGTTATCAATTTATTTGAAATAAAAATAAAAACATTTATTAATAAAAGATATTTTTTTTCCGTAAAAACAGTTTTTATATGAAAAATGTGTTTTTATCTTACTAAATTAAATTGATCACTATTGGTGAATGATTTCAATGAAATATATATATTATTTATTTAATAATTTTTTTTGACATTCATCTAATAATTTTCTATTTATTAGATAACAATATATATATCTAGATTTAGGCTTTAAAATGTATTTTCTGTAAAACGATTTTTCACATTTTAGCATTTTTTAAAATTAACATCTACCAGTTATAGAAAATGAATCTTGAAATATGGAAACCATATTTGGAATTAAGAATAGAAAATTTGGTAAATAGTTACTTTTTATTTTTTTTAATATAAATAGTATACAAAGTAAATTTTCGTCACCCTGATAAGGCTAAAACAGGTAAAATAGAGTTATAATTTTGGGATAAGGCTTTAAAATTTATCCAAAAAATCCCATTATCCTATTTTATTCATGTATTTCTACCATTTTTATATAATTCGTTAATTAATGGTCACTTTGCGCCATATTTATTTTATTATGACATTTATATTAATTTAAGAAATGAATAAATACTAAAAGCCACTATCTTGACTTAAATATCTCTATAAAATTTTTCATGAGGATAAAAAAAGAGGACAAGTTCAATTATATATTTTTACATGAAAGATAAATTATTATTATCATACTAATTAATTTTTAATTTAAATCTATATAATAATAACCTAAAATGCCTTTCCAAGGGTGACACAATATTTATTAAAATAACATAAAAATAAAATAATTTTTTAAAAAAATATCAAAAGTAATAATATTTAAGTAAATTATTTTGTTACACAATTTTTTTTGAGACATATAAAATATTAGGTATGTGTCAAAGGATTTTATTCTAATTCCATATTTTTCTTGTTGTATTTTAATTAAAATTAATTAAATTGTTTCAAAATTGGGTTTAGTGATATTTTATAATAAATAATAATTTATTAATAATTTAACTTCATAAAAATTCTATATTTATCCAATTGAATGTAATATGATTGAAAATATAATAATTTTACATTTATTATTCCCCATTTCATTTATGTTAACATTCTTATCCCTTTAAGATTGAGATAGTTGTTACCACGATTAAGGTCAGAAATTGTTAATGAAGGGTTTAATAAAAATAAAAGGTTTAAAATTAACCCAAATCCATTATAAATATCATTGGATGATGTCATTTAGACCCTATACTATTTTTATTCTAGTTCATGTCCATTTGGAATCATTTTTCTTGAGGATGACTTATTATTTTTTTATCTTTTACGAAATTCCAAGTGTATCCTATCCCTCCCTTAAAAAAGCAAACCCATTTTTTATCTTCTTTACACCACTTTGAGACTTTTGTCTAGACCAAAAACTGGTAAATTAAATCATAAAATTCTTTATACATGTTATAGAGTTTATTTTCTAACCAAAAGTCCAACCCTAGTTTCATTAAGGGGATATCTAAAGGGGATCTTCCAAAGAAGAGGTAATCACCTTAACCAATCACATTATTTTTTTTTACTTCTATTGAAAAAATAGGATTTAATGTCAAAGTAATGATGTTGGTTTTTTATAAACCCCCGCCAATAGTATGTGCAAGAAAAATTTGACGTCAGTTTTACTACAAATCGACGCCAAAAATTTTTAAGAGTGGTTTTTGGCATCGTTTTTTAGTAGAACTGATTCCAAAAACCTCCAAAGGTATAATATATGGTATTAGTTTTTCAAATAACCAATGCCATAACGAAAAAATAAGTTTTGGAATTAGTTTTTAAAAACAATGATGCCATATATTAAAAACAAATTATGGCATTTTTTTAGGAAAACCGACGCCATATATTAAGAAATATATATCTTCGAAGTCATTTTTCCCAAAAACCGATGTCGAATATATTTTTTGGACTCTTTAGTGTTGGTTTTTATATAAACCTACACTGAATGTATTTTAAAACTATTCATAATCAAGAAACCCTTATGTTTGCAGACGATAGAAATCTAAATTGCGGCCACTCCTCTCGACTCATGATGAGTTCGAAGGAGTATTTGTGATCTCAAACTGCCATTATTGTTGAGTTTCTTCTATTTTCATGATATACGATCTCATTTCTTGATTATCTCCCCATTTTTCATCATCTACGAGTTAATTTTTCTTCCAAATCTTATTTTTAGTGAAATTCACCTACGGTTTGATTTTAGTTTGTTGTTCATCTTTATTTTTTTACAATCATTTTATATATAGATCTTGTAGTGTTTAATCTTCCAACGTATTCTATAGAACAATGTTCGGAATGGATCTATTTTCATGTTAAACTCTGAATTTTGTATGTTTTATTTTTAATTTTAAGATAAATTAGTTATCATTTAATTATGTTTTTGATTGGCTTCAATTATTAGTTTATAGTTTAATATAAATTTGGTGAACATGTTTAATAGTTATCCCTAAAAGTGATCATCCCATATAAATTTACTTTATTTTTGTTTAATTTAGTTTAGTCTAATATTTTTCAATTTGGTTCAAATCTAGTTGAGTCTATTTAATCCAATTTAGATTCATTTTGTTCAATTAAATTCATCTTTATGTGTGTAGATTCCATCCACTCATTAATGTAGATTTAAAATATATCCAAGGGTGTCTCTTAAACCAACAAATTTTGATCCACTTCCTCAATTATAGTGAAATAAAATTATTAAAATTATCTAACAACACAACCTAGAAATTATTACCCAGTATTTATATAATGAATAAAAAATGTTAGTCATTCCTGGAGTTAAAAACACTAAATATATTTTTATGCTCTTTCTCACAACATGCAATAACTAATGGGACTACTACTGCTACTTCTTCATCATTTTATTATATAAAAATCATAACAAAATTTATGTCTAGAATGACTCATATGAAAGTCTATGTGACTCATTAATATCCTGATATCACTTATAATAAATGATTGATGACTTGTTCATGGGTCCATATTACTCATAAAATTTTCACAATTACCTATATGTTGTTTTAAATGACTCGTATAAAAATTGAAATAAATCATACATTGGTAGTAAATTTTACTAAAAATGGATCATACAGAGTTAGGAATGGATCATATGTAGATCAAAATGATTCGTAAACAAATAAATACTTAAAAGTTTCTACAGCTTCAACTTGAGATTCCGGTATTTCTTAAAACAATACAAGGGTCGCATAAAATTTTCTATAGTACTATTAAATACCTTCAAATAAACATAGAATAACATAAAATAATCTAGGAATTATCATAATAATTACAAGCCTTTCAAGCTCATTTACAATGTCCTTTGAAAAATATAAATATTGAACTAGATTACTTCAATAAACATAACTAGATTTAGATTTCTAACTTTATTTAATTCATTAAAATCTTTCATCCAAGTTATATTTATCACTAAATCTAGTAGACATATTTTTAAATAATCCATTAATGATTTATCTAGAGTCATTTAAGATTTTCTCAAATATATTAAACCATGTTGTATCCAATTAATGGTGTATTTTACTAGGATATATATTTCACAATAATATAAAATAATTTAAAAATGAATGTATATTTTTATTTGGTTTCCTCGGTTGGTATAAATGTTATCTTTCATATTTTTTATTATAATAATAAAACTTTTATGATATAATAAAAAACAAATAATAATGAATCAAATGTGTTATAAGATATACCAATTTAGTTATGTATTTAATTTCATCTGTCATAATTTTGGGAGTATTATGATTGATTTCACTTATAATCTGACCATTTACTCTAATTATTATTTCATATTAAAAATAATAAGTAATTTTTATCCTTTTAAATTAATTCAGTTTTCAATACTATTGACACATGAACATCGAAATAATGCATCAACTATGTAAAATAAAATAATAAATTTTAGAATATTGATATTATAATTAAATTATAATATCAATATAAAACATGTATATAATATGAAAATCAAAAATTTACTATTTTTACATGTGTTTCATATTTGATGTTTTCTATCTGATTAACAATAGTTTTTATTAAATACGTTTATGTTTATAATTTATCTATATATATATATATATTTATTTAAATTTTTATATGTTTTAATATATTCACAAATAATATTGTGATATCAGGTATTAAATAGATCATAATTGGATACCTTTAAGAAGAACCACTAGTGAATATGAAAAAGAAGTTTATGAATTCTATGAATTTTCTAAACAACATCTTCAAAACATTTATTTTATTTTATTTCTATATGTAATGTCTTTGAATATGAGAAATTTAAACTACAGAGAAATAAAGGATCATCTTATTTGTTATGTTGTTACCCTTAATTATACATGTTGGATCTAGAATGGTGAAAGAACTGAAAATTCAACATCCCATGTTGATAAAAATATTCATAATGAGACAGAGGATCATATTGAAGAATTAATGTATGATTTAGGTGTTAAAACCATCAAAAAATAGGAAATGTTTAATGATTTTAAAGATATTCTGAGAAACCATTATTCCTAGGTTGCAGTAAATATACAGTTTCATTATCACTTTTGAGATTAGTTAACTTAAAAGAAAAAAATGGGTGGAGTGATAAAATTTTATCAAGATTACTTGAGCTTTTAAAAGAGCTACTTCTAGAAGGCAATGGGCTTCTATATTCGAATTATGGGGTGAAAAAAATATTATGCTCAATGGGATTGGTGTGTAAAAAGATACATGCTTGCCCTAATTATTGTGTACTGTATAGGAAAGAATACGAATATTTATCAAGTTGTTCTATATATGGGATATCAGACTATAAGATAGATTGGGAAGTCAACTCAGATTCATTCTCAGGTATTGTCATCTAACATCATGAAAATATAATTTTTTACTTTCTAATGATATCAACCAATATTTTTCGCATACAATTCTGATAATTCAACTATGATTCATTCTTAGGTACCAGAATCAAAACTCCTACAAACTCAATTTGGTACCTTCCAATAATTCCTCATTTGAAGTGTCTATTTGAAAATTCAATTGACGCAAAAAGGTTAAGATGGCACTCAGATAATCACATCTCTGATAGTAACTTACGTCACCCAGCCGATTCAACACAGTGGACGATTTTTTATAAATAAATCATGATTATGGATGTGATGTTAGAAATATCAGAATTGGATTGTGTACTAATAGAATGGATCCATATCGTAGCCTTAGTATCCAACATAGTTCATGGCCTGTTTTTCTGGTAGTTTACAACTCATCCCCACATATATATATGAATAAAAAATATTTAATGATGAGATTGATGATTTCTAGACCAAAAAAACTAGGAAATGATATTGATTAGTATCTTTGACTATTGATTGATGATTTAAACTATTATGGGTGGAAGGTGTTAATTTTTTTGATGCATACAAGAAAGAGTATTCTCTGTTGTGTGCTATGATAATGTTCACTATAAATGACTTTCCTGCATATGGAAACTTATCTGAATATCGTGTTAAGTGATATAATGTATGTCCAATTTTTGAAGAGCAAACTTCATATTATCAATTACATGATGGAAGAAATATTGTGTACATGGGATATCGAAGATTGTTGCGAACTGATCGTCCTTATCATAGATTGAGAAATTAATTTAACAATTTACAAGAATACAACCATCCCCCTCTACTATTGTCAACTAAAGAATATTATGATAGGGTGAAAAATATTGATTCGACATTTGGATAGAAAAGAATATCTGGTCTTCAAAGAAATATCTAGAAGAAGAATTTTATTTTTTTAACTACCTTATTGCATATTTTTAGAGATAAAACATAACAACTATGTAATGCATGTTGAGAAAAACATATGTGAAATTTTGAATGTAACTTTTTTAGAAATAAAAGGAAAGAAAAAATTTGGATTTCAAACTATATTGGACTTGATATTAGTGAGAATACATTTGGATTTAGCTCCTGCTGGGAAAGGAAACAAAACATATTTACCACCAGCTTTTCACACATTAAGCAACATTGAAAAGAAACTTTTTTGTCAGTGTCTTCATGGTATTAAAGTACCCAATGGTTTTTCTTCAAATGTGAATAATTTTGTTTCATTGAAGTCACTACTAGAGAAATGGGATTTGGAGCCCCCTGACACAGGCAACCGCCTTTGGTGGTCTTTGGGATTTAAAAAAAAGCTTCATCACCCCCCACCCCTCCCCTCGTGAAACACTACTAGCGTCCCTCGATTGTCGATGCCTATCCCTCGTTGTCCTCCGTCCTCCACCCTCTCCGCCCATCCGCTCGCCGCCCTCCACCCCTCACCACCCATTCCCTCGCCTCCCTTCTCCCTCCGGCCCCTCCGCCCTCCTCCCTCCACCCTTCTCCCTCCACCCTCCTCCCTCCACCCCTTCACTGCTCATCTCCCATCCCCTCTCCTCCCTCCGCTCCAGCCCTCCTCCATCACCTGTACCCTCCCTCTTCGTCCCCCTCCCTTGCCACACCATCACTTCCCATCCCCTCCTATGCGGAACTGCTACTTCCTGGTCCCCTCCCTCCCTGCACGGCCACTGCTCTCCCCCTCATCATTGTTGTATGTCCACTCCATCTACCCACTGCCCTCTGTCCCCTCCCTCGTCGTCCCACCCTCACTGCACCATCTCCATTTCAAAACCTCCTCTCCTCTGGCTCACCATTGCCTATCCCCTCCCTCACCGCACCATCTATGGCTCTGGATCCCCTCTGTTCCCTCTCCTCTCCCCCACAACACTGCCTTCAGATCCCCTCCCTTCCAGGTTTGTAGCGCAATTAGGTATGACATGACATGATCTTTCACTTACATTCCATTATCTATCCTCTTGTTTATTATTCAGAGATATAATTTGATTATTTTATTAATGGTCCATAAGCAATTGGTTAGTATTTATTTTTAGTATATTTGATATGAAAAAGACATGTAATAACTCTTGTGTAAATTTGTGTTATACAGATATTATTATTGATAAGAGTTGCATTGATCTTCCAAATAGAACGTCTAGAGAATATTTCAATGGAATTATGAAGTTTATTGACTTCACCAGATTATTTTAAAGTGAGTTTATTAGTTTTTCATGTAGAAAATGTGCTAACATATATCAATTAAAACGAGATACTCTGAGCGTGCACCTAATATTTAACGGATTTATGAAAAATTATAAGAGTTGGACTCTTCATGGAGAAGAATATGTTCATTGAAAAAATAAGGATGTAGTTCAGATGGATGTTGATGCAAGGATGAATGATCCAATGCATGAAATGCTTACTGAAATGGTATGTGGCTTGGATCCTGAAGGCATTGACATCCAGAATCTTGGGACCAGTGAGATAAATCTTCACTCTGGTGAAGATCGTGATTCGGGGACGTTTTATGAAGCACTTGATGATTCAAAAACATAATTATATCCTAGATGTACTTCTTACAATAAATTTTCATTTATCGTGGAGTTTTTGTATTCGAAGACTTTGAATCAGTGGTCAGACACATCATTTGACATGATGTTTGTGTTATTGAAAAATGTTCTTCCTATTGATGCTAAGATTCCAAAGTCGTATTACCATGCTCGTAAGTTGACAATGAACTTAGTTTTTACATATGATACAATAGATGCATGTGCAAACAACTGTAAGTTGTTTAGAAAGGAAACTGCCCATTTGGATATTTGTATGGTTTGTGGCGCTTCCAGGTGTAATGAGAACAAGGGAAATTAGATTCATCAAAGTAAGATTGTGATACAGGGGGAAACTGATTTCCATAAATCAAATGTGTTACTTTCCCCTTAAACCAAGGTTGAAAATATTTTTTATGTCATCTAAATTTTCTAATTTAATGAGATGGCATGCAGAAAGAATTCATGAAAGTGATATTATAACCCACCCGACAGACTCTCATGCATGGAAGGATTTTGATAAGAGACATCCCAACTTTTCTAAAGATGTTCGTAATGTCTGATTGGGGTTGGCAGAAGATGGTTCCAATCCATTAAATTCTATGGTTGGTGAAACTCATGACACATGTCTCGTGGTGTTGGTTCCATATAATCTCCCTCTGTGGTTTTGTATGAAGCAAAAATTTATATAAATTTACACTCTTATTGATGGACCTAGAAGTTTGGGGGATAAGATTGATGTTTACATTCAGCCATTGATTGATGATTTGAATGAATTTTGGGGCGATGGTGTTATGACTTATTACTGTGAAATGAATGAAATGTTCAAACTAAAGGCTGCTTTATTGTGGATAATCAATGAATTCCCGGATTATGAAAATTTATTAGGCTGTAGTAATAAAGGGGAATTTTCTTTCCCATGTTTTAAAAAAAGTAAAAAATATGTATGTCTTAAACATTATAAAAAATGGGCATACATGGGTCAAAGATGTTTTCTCCCCCCTCAGCACAGGTTCAGAATGGAAAAAGTGGAATTTGATGGTTCTAGAGAGTTCATCCCAGCACCAATGATCATGATAGGAGTGAAAATGTTATTTCATATGGAGAAAGAAAACATCCACATGGTATATGAAATTTAGGATTCGGTGGCTCATCCATTACGTAATATCCGTGTTGCGGGTAGGCAGTGCAGTCATAGTTGAAAAAAGAAAAGTATTTCTTATAGTCTTTTGTATTGGAGAACTTACATGCTAAGGCATAATTTGGATGTCATGAACATTGAAAATAATGTTTGTAAGAACATATTGTGGACCATTCTAGGTGTTAGTGTAAAATAAAAGGACCATGTTAATGCACGTCGTGATTTGGAAGAAATGGGTTTAATGAAACAATTTCATTTATAGTTAGATAAGGGGAACAAGGCATATATGCCTTCTTCACAGTATAAAATTACTACAAAGTAGAAAGAGACATTTCTTTCCATTTTGAAGATGCTTAAGGTTCCTGATGGTTGCTCTTCTAATATTTCAAAGTGTGTGAATCTGACGATCAGGACATTGCAAGGGTTGAAAAGCCATGACAATCCCATACTAATTCAACAGTTGATTCCAATCTCAATTTGTGATTATTTATCCCCCAATTTTTTTCAGACATTGATTTCGATGAGTAATATTTTTAGACATCTTTGTTAAAGAAATCAAGGAAAAATTTATTTAAAAAGATTGCAGGACTGAATTGTACTTACGCTTTGTCACATTGAGAAAATATTTCCCCCCTCATTTTTCAAAGATATGGTCCACATGACAGTGCACCTAACTGATGAATTAATGCCTACTGGTCTAGTACAATTCAGGTGGATGTATCCTATTGAGCGGTATGTGAGTACATTGCTACAATTTTTATGCAATAGAGCTCGTCCGAAGGCATCAATTTCCAATTGTTATTTGATGGATGAGTGTACTACTTTTTGTGTAGAATATCTTAGAGATATTGAAACAAAATTAGATAATCCCTCTAAGATTCATGATGGTCTAGTTGGAGATGGAACCGTATTTGATATGGACAACATCTAGTGGATTCAAGCGCATTAATATATCTTCTTCAATACTCAATTAGTTGCACCTTTAATGCTGTAAGTGTCTTATCACTTTTATTGTTTAAATTTTACATGTTTTGTTTGCATAAGTTGATCATTTAAACATAGCGTTATAATTTGCAGGAAACACATTAATGAGATGAAAGAAGAGATGTATCATGCGACTGGGTATCAAATTCAACAATCTCATTATGTGTAATTTTATGATTGGTTCTAGGATTATGTATATATAAATTGATTTACCTTATGAGTTAAGTATTATACTAATTTATTTCTGCATAAATCATTATTTAATTCTATGAATTATGTAGGTTCATAAGATGAGTGAGTTAGGGGACCCCATGCTAATTGAAGAATTTATCCAACTGGTTGAGGGTCCATCTATAATGGCTCATTGTTATAAAGTTATAGATGCTAATGGTTTTCGATTTTGCATTAAAGATGTTGATGACAAACGAGAAATACAAAATAGTGGCATCAATTGTCCTTTAGTCGGTTCTAGTTATTACTATGGTCAATTGATAGACATCATTGAAGTTTTATACGCACACAGGTTGAAGTACATATTATTAATGTTTAATTGGTTTGATCCAGTGCGTGGATGTAAAGTCGATCAATATTATTTTTCATTGATGAATTTTAACTATATGTTATAAAAAATGAACGAGTTGACAATAAAACTTTCATTTTGAAATCAAAAGAAGAACAAGTATTCTTTCATACTTTGCCTTCGAATCCAATTTGGAAAGTTGTAGTTAAAATGTCCCTGTGAGGAGTGTTTTTATTTGAACAAGATGAACCCGAGACTATTTCGTTTGTTTCCCAACAGCTTGATCAACATACCGTAGTTAAACGTGAAGAATATATTTATAGGGTCAAAGCGGCCGTTGAAGGATAAACTGTTGATTTTCATGATTAATTAAAGGTATAATTGTTTTCCTACTATTTGGTATTGAATGTCCTATGATATCATAAATTATATAACCATTTTATAAATCCTTGTAAGTTTTAATCCTCACTTTTGGAAGTTTATTAATTTATAAATATTTAGGGTGATTTCCCTTTTTTTATTTTCATGTTATTATCAGTGTATCTTACCATTGAGGTATTCTTCATTTGGTTCAAATGATTATTGAATTTTTATTAATTCAATCTGAAATTTGGCTATGCATTGATTGGTTTTGTACATAATTCGTATATCTGTTTTGTTAACTTTCAGATTTTTTAAAATCCATTCACAACTAATTATTCAATCCCTTTTTGTTTGATTAACAACTGTACAAGTTTGATTTTTTTAAAAACAATCCAATTTATCTTTTGGACACTTTGGATAGTCCACTTACTAATGTTTTCTATGACTGCAAGAATGTTAGGGGAAGAGGTAGCAGATCCACATCATCCATCTGATCCATCTACGTCTCAGGATTAAGGTATGTTTGAATGTAATTATGTCTATTTTTATGTAATTTAGAAAGACACACAAACACACACACATATATATTTATAACATCTGTCAAATTTTATATAAAATTGTTTTCAACATGATCAGACTCGACTTCTTCTTCCTCTCGCAAGAGAGGCCATGGTCATGGCATTTTATCATGGAATTCTGACCCAACATTTGATGTTTCCTTTAATGAGCTATTTCATCTTTTGGAATTGAATTCCCCTAAATTTATTCGTCAGCTGGGTCATATCATATGTGTCCCACATCGATTTCCATTGACCATACGTGAATGGGCTTCCATCACTCAGGACACATTAGATCGCCTTTTGAGGGAGGTTCATGTAAGAAGACCATTTTACTTTCTTCCCTATGTATAAAAAATACTAACACATGTCATTTTTTTCATTAATAAAAAAATTTGAAAGTATTACCCGATGTGTTTCAGCTCGTGTGTATGAGAAAATGCATTAAGATGTGGGAAGATTATAAAGGCAAAGTCAATAGGGACCACATGGTACCAAATGTGGGTGCCCCAGACATTATGGAAAAAGTCCCGAGAGGTGTCCTCTCGACTCAGTGGCATGAATTAGTTGCATATTGGTCTACTGATGGTGTTGTGGTTTGTATATTTATTTTGGTATATATATTTTCAAGAATGTGTGATTTGTTTTAAATTTGAATTAATTGAATATAGGAGGTGTCAGCACGCCATTCTGAGAATCGAGCGTTGTAGGGACCACCTCACAGGCTCGGGATTCATCACGTGTCTCAGATCCGACATGAGGTATTTATTATTAATTTTTTAATTTATTAATTAATATGTTTTTGTGTTTATATTCTATTCATATATAGTCACGGGAGCAAGGTGCACTGACTGATAAAATGTCAGTGTGGATGAGGACTCGTGATCTAAATGATCCAGAGGTTTTAGAAATGATAGTAAGTTCTTGTACTCATTACCAATACTTACATAAATCAATATATAAACATATATATGTATATATATTTAAACATTTCACAGGTTCAATTTGAAGCTGAGTTAGAACAGCTGCCAGAGGACTAGCAACAACTTCCCATGCGAAGGGATGAGATCTTCCATCGCATTTTTGGTCAGGATGGGCATGGATATAGTTTGACCTATTGAACAAGGATTCATCGTTCTGTAGTATCACACACTGTAGTTGTCGGTCCTACTGTTGCAGAGATGACACAACAGTTGTCAGATTTTGAGGGACGACTGCGTGCTTCCGAGGAGGTAAATGAACAATTGATCACTGAGGTTAGAGAAATGCGGGAATATGTTCATCTAGGTGATGGTGTAGGGGATCATATGACACATGTTTATACTATATTTATTTATTTAATTTCTATTATTTTTGTTCTGAAAAGATTCATAATTTTTATTTCTTGTAGGCTCCTGGCCCACCGGATGGAGGTAGCAGTCATGACCACGCATAATGCATCATATTTAGGAGGTGTGTTTCTTTTTTTATTGGTGAGGTTGTTATTGATGTTTAGGTGGGTTCCTAGGGATATTTTTTGAGATTTGAGGGTATCATGTGTGTTTTGGCCTTAAGCAATGTTTGTGTAAACAAATTGAGCAGTAACCATGAAACTGATTAATGATTTGGATACTTTTAGTTCATTTTATTCTTTACTATTTTCATTTTCATGTTCTGTGAATAGTTTTAGTAAAACCATGTGATTCCTAATAGAAACCATGAAACTTGTTTTTTGTGATTGATCTCAGGTTCAATATTTGTAGGCCCCTGGCCTACCATGAACAACCCCCCCCCCCCCCCCCCCCGGACCCCAGACAGCCCCCCCCACACCCCGGAATTCATTAGGACAATTTAAAATTAGTTTATTAGGGAAATTTTTCATTAGGTTGTTAGGCCATTTGGGAAATTGGCCAGTTGGCCAATTTTCCAGTTGGATGTAGGCCAAATGGCCATTAGGAAATTATGCCATTATTCCAATTGTACAAGTAGACAATAGACCATTATTCCAATTGTTTGTTATGAGACTATGACATTGGGTCATTAGGTCATTAGGGAATTAGGTGAATTGTTAAATGGGACAATTTGACATTGGGTCATTAGGAAAATCACTACAAGAAATGCCGGTCCTAGCGGCGGTTTAAACCGCCGCTATATTGTGTGGCGGCGGTTTACAAAAACCGCCACTATGTTTGGCGTCGGCAATCTATTAGCGACGGTTTTTTCGATTCCTTGGAAGTTTTAGAAATGTGTCGTAGGTCCGTCATTTAGCGGCAGTTTCTCTTCATTTAGCGGCGGTTATATGGGTATCTTATTCGTGGCGGTTTTAACTGCCGCTAAATTCAGGCGTTTGATGCGCCTATTCTACGGCAGTGAATACCGCCGCTAAATATCAACATAATATATTTAGCGGCCGTTTTAACTGCTGCTAAATTCTGCCTAGTTCATCATTTAGCGGTGGTTTTAACTGCCGCTAAATGATTCCCGGTTATTTAGAGGCGGTTTTAACCGCCGCTAAATGCTCACAGGTATGGCATTCGCAGCGGTTAAAACCGCCGCTAAATGTTGAACTGGAAAAAAAAAATATGTTGGATCTGCTCCACCACTGCCCTAAATTTTCCAAAACCACAGCCACATCTCACCCATCAGCCCAACATAATATCACATCCACACATATTTGTAATGTACAACAGCTTACAACATTATTACATCATTACCATTTCATATTCCATCACCAAAAGAATACTACCACAAACCACTACACACAAAAACCAACATCCTCATAATAGTGACCATAACATCTCTTACCATAATAAAAACCAACATTAAAAACACCATCCCTCATAGACAAAACCACACCATAACAAGAAACATGTATCTCACTATGAGAACCAAATTCACCCATAACACGTCCACAATTAAAAACAAATTGTGAAACCAAACTTGTTGGTTCCATCATACTTCAAACCCCTTAAATCCCACACAAAAAAAGATAAACAACAGACAACCAAATGTACACAAGAATATATTTCAAGATATATGAAGACAATTTCACATTAATTCATCATCTCATGTGGTTGTTTTTTCATAATTATCAAAATTTTCAATGTAATTGATTCTTATCAAAATATACCTATTATTCCTTTTTCGATGGATGAGTTAAAATAATCATCCAAAAGAAGATTTTATAAATAGAAAAATAATACATTCAGGAATCACAAGGAAGAAGAGAATGATACTGTGGAATAATAATGAAAAACCAAATATCTAGTAACCATATTTGAAATCACGGATCACGTAAAATACATTTCAAAATCAATTAGTTATTTTTTCTTTGATTTATCTCAATTACCCACCCACATGGAGAAAACCACGATAATTTCATAAATGGTAAAATCAATAGAGATTAAGGACACCGTAATAGAATATACTATAATTATTTCTACACAAAAAAATGGAAATGAGAAGCAGATGTAATAGCCTATATATACCAAGGTAATGCTTTGATCAGTAACACAACCCATTTAGAGAATGGAGGAATAAGGGAGGGGGACTAAAAACAACATCAAACTTCACATCACGGTGCAATCAAATGAAGAATGGTAGTAAAGAACATACCTAGAATTGCATGTTTGGGGAGTCCATGTCCCATATAGTGGATCTAAAAAATTAAAACCATATCTAAGGATTGATGAAACAAGATAAAAACAAGTTAATACATAATATAGAAGGAGTCCCCTAATTTAAGATTCCAAATTTAATTTACCAAACGTTATTGGGTTGTTATGTTTGTCAAAATTCCATTTTTCTGTATCATCAAATTTGGTTTCATTTAAATGATGGGTAATTTACCATTTAAAACCATGAATCATGATTATTTCAGTAATGTTGGGATACATGGATGATATTGTGAATTATTTTTATCAGTGGTTAGAGCTCCAACTGATATAACACCTCACCAATGTTCACCAAAACCTAAAAAATCCAGAACAACCTAGGAGAATCCACAATCACTCACACAAAATATGCCTACACCATCATGGAAACAACCTCAAGAACACATGATCTTTGAAATATAACTACATGGGTCTACATCTATATTATACAGTGGTATTGAAATGATCCTGATCTTCTTTTATATTTTCTATAACTATTAGGATATTTTAAGTCATGCATTACACCACACTAGAAAAATATTTTTTTATTCCCTTACATAGACACATCACAATGTAAAAGTATACAAAATCCAACACAACTCATAGAATATATACACAAAAACAGATGACTGATGTATATTTTTATCAGAAAACAAAAAAAAAATTGGTGTTTTATTCACCCATAATGCAACTAGGTCAAAATTAATGTTGCCAAAAAATCCCACAACTTATTGAAATTCAATTCCAGATTTCCATCGATTAGGGGATTGAAATTCATTTTAAAGAGAGTTTAGGTAATGGATGGATTCCATATTCCTCCCAATAATGATGATATGAAATAGGAATTACATTCTAAACAATTAATTATGGTATCATGGGGAGTCCTAAAACCTCATCCATGTACAATCATTCTTAATAATGTATTTAACTGGACTCCTTGATTTCTATATAATGTTATGAAATCATTATTCAATATATGATCACATATCCTCCATAATATTGGGGATACATTGTGACCATCACAAATTTTACCCTCCACCAAAAGGATTTAATGATTGTATACATAAGGAAACATGAGAAATAAAGAAAATGTTAGGACATGGAAATGTTTTGTGGCAACTATGTGTCATAAATGTTACATATACAAACCAACTTTTATCATACTTGTTCAACACATCAACAATACTACTACTCATCATCTGATGCTGCATCGCCACCCTCTCCACCTTCATCTCCACCACCTGCTGCCACCTGTAAGAACATTATATTGAAAATTAAATATTGTTGCATATTTATAATAAAAATTAAAACCAATAAAAGTTTGCAAACTAAATGATTTTGATTTTTTTGTGATTTACCTGCTCACCACTACCCGATGCACTACCACCGGGGGCATATCTGCTCATATGATGACGTATTTCAAGCAACTCTTTCAGCAAATCAGATATCTGATTCCCCTGCTGGTGAACTGTGTTTCGTAGAGCATACATCTCCCTCTGAGCATCTTCAGGTATGAAATGACTATAACCAGGAGTAGATGAGGCCGAAATCCCGGATGGCATGTGAAAGACCTCAGATGGTACGGGTCCCAAACCCATCCCGCGCACTCTACCAGGATGCTCCTTCCCAAGGACTTGACCAACCAGGTCATCCTGGGAGACTGAGTAGGATTGCCCAGGATTGGCATCCCATATTTCTTTAATTTTTACCTATAAATCAAATATAAATATATATTAACACAGTAAAAACTGATATTAAGTTATTATAATAAATAATTGACTTCATACCCCAACTTCTCTGGCAGGTTCATTAACAAAACTTCCATCTGTTTTTTTATGAACATCCAGCCACAGTTCTGTTCGGGATGCTTCATGCCTTAAACTCTGTGACTGCATTAAACAAAGATAAATCATCAATCAAATATGTTAAATAGATAATATTATCTTATAAATATTTAAACTAATTAAAAGATTACCAATGACATTCGGCTTCTTGAAAAGATTTTTGAACCTTCAGTGTGCGGGATTACCTGCTTCGCCCGGTTTGAAGCATTCTTTCTTGAGAGATCCTGAAATAAATAAAATTCAATTCAACAGTATTGTATTCAATGTCTATCTCCTCTTCATGTACATGTATAAATTTAAAATGAGGATAATATAATAATATATATTTCAATACCATCCGCTTCTCATCACAATGTCTATCGACAAAAACCTTCCACTGTTCTTTCGGTACCCCACTGGGTATCTTCTCATACATCTGTTGCACGGTCAACGAAGAATCATTGACATCACACCACAACCTCCATTTGAAATCTTTCCATTTTTTCCAAGATTTTTCAATGTCCACTTCCGTGCTATCACATCAGCAACGGTAAAGTGGAAGAACATCTGTATACAGAAATTCATTTTGAATATATTAGTAAAATGACATTAAATTAAACCATAAAGTAATAAAATTACCTTTATCTGAGAATCATAAACTTCATTTTTCCAGTTTGGAGGCATATGCCTCCAATCATCATACGAAATAGGCAGGGAAACGGGCTCCGCTGCCAGCTGACCTATAATCTGACCAAGTAAACCTGCGGCGTCATCCGTCGGGACCCCATAAGAATCAAATGGCACCACTATCTTCTTGCCATGCATGTTCCAAACATCAGAACTTTTTATGTCTCTTTCCATGGTTTCATTGTCTTCATCTGCAATGAGAAAACAATTACTATAAAAAAATGTAATAAATTTATTTAATTAAAATTTGTACCTATGACTGCGACCCTCCAGAATGTCCGTGATGAACTGGAGGGAGCGTGTCGCTGCCCCGCTACTGAAGCTCCTGTAGGGGGAGGCGATGACTCATCCTCTAATGAGGCATCCACCGATGGTGTCATAGATGGTGCATGGGGAGATGTTGTCGTGGGGACAGACGGATCGTCATCTGTCGCAGAAGAAGAAGGAATAGTGTACCGCTTCTTCCTTGGCATTCCTGTCATTTAATCCAATAAAATTAAGTTCAGAATATATATTTCAAAAAATTTATGTAGAAAAAAAATTAAAAATGATTATAGATGCCCAGTATTAACAAACAAAATATATATAACAATGATAATGAATGACTACAGAAATGAAACAAGTAGTTGCTGAATGAATAAATAATTGTACATACAATCATTTTCCCCTTCAATCATGTCGATTTCCTGCTCCATTGCTTCATACACTTCATTCATCCTTGCTAGACCAATATTTTCAATATCATGATGGACAAATAATTCTGCGTCCTTTTGTTGATGAAATTCAATTGCAGAGGTCAAATCTTCCACTTCATCACCCATATCATACAAATCTCTTTGTATTACGTGAGTAACTACACTCCACCCTTCATCCACAACATCATTCACATAATATACCATTTTTTCCTTCGATGCTAAGATATATGGATCATGCAGTTCACGATCACCAACATCCATCAAGCGAGAGAAGTTTACAGAAGTAAATTGCAAGGAATCTCTTTTAACACCTCTGATAAAATCGACCCATTTGCATTTGAATAAAACAACAGAAAAATGCCCGTGGTAGTTTAATTCAATAATATCATGAAGCTTTCCATAGTATTCCACTTCAGCAAATGTAAAAATACCACTATTCTGTGTTTTCAAACCCACTTCTCGATCGACTGTACGAAATCTAAAACCATTCACATTATAAGCATTGAACTTTCTAACTTGTTTTATAGGACCTCTAGCAAGAATCTTAAAATATTCTGAAAAGTCAGCTCGAGTATTAGTATTCATGATCTGAAAAAAAAAATTTAATAGATTTGCAAATTGTATGTGTCAAAGTAATATTCGTATTTATTGCAATATTTATAAACTTACACGTCGTGAAAACCATTCTACCAGCTCTTTATTCACAACTTTCGTTATATCTTTTTCATTTCGTGTTCGGCTTCTCATTCGTCTCTTTGTTTGTATCCTCAACTCTTCAATAAATGGATCTGCAATTTCACTATTCAGCAGCACATATCTATGTGCCTGTAATAATTCCAATTCTGTTAGTGTCGCGTATGAAGTCCTCCCAACTGATCGGCCAATAGCAGGAAATATTTTTGATTTCTGATGCATTTGATATTGAGTTGAAATGTCGTCAACACGTCCAACTCGAGTAAATCTTGTCTCAATAACATCCAAATATCTGGAACAAAAGGTGAGACACTCCTCGGCCAAATAGCCTTCAGCAATAGAGCCTTCTAGTTGAGCTTTATTTCTCACGTATGCTTTCAAATGCCCAAGATATCTGTGAAAAATAATAATATTATTATGCATTTATTTAAATGCCAAAAAATGTTTACTTAACTGGAAACATATAAATAAAATACCTCTCAATTGGATACATCCATCGATAATGAACGGGGCCTCCTAATTTAGCTTCGTCAACCAAATGCACAGTTAAATGCATCATGACAGTAAAAAACGATGGAGGGAAGATCATCTCCATTGCACAAAGGGTCAATACAAACCTCTCTTGTAGGTTGTCAAGCTGAAATGGATGTAGATCTTTCTCACATAACTGTCTGAAAAATGTGCAGAAATGGAGTACAACAGCATTAACCTTTTCAGGTAATAATGTACGCAATGCCAATGGTAGTAACTGTTGTAACAAAACATGTGAATCGTGACTTTTCAATCCATATAACATATGATTCTTCAAGTCAACACACCTCGAGATGTTACTCGAATACCCATCAGATACCTTCACATTCTTTAAAATTTGAAGGAACGTATCTTTATCCCTATTTTTCAATGAAAAAATGGCCGGAGCATACTTTTCATTCTCATCTGGCCAGAGATCACGTTTTATGTTCATTACTTGTAAGTCTTTGCGAGCATTGAGATGATCCTTCAACTTTCCATGCTCATTAAGTAATGTGAAAATCAAATTATCACATACATTCTTCTCAATATGCATAACATCAAGATTGTGGTGCAAAGAATTAAATTCCCAATACGGAAGTTTGAAGAATATACTTTTTTTCTTCCATTGTTGCGTTCTGATTTCACTTGACGATGCACTTCGCACTCGTTTTCCGCTATCATTCAAATGATGAACCTTCCAAAATTCTGTTTTAACATTTTCAAGCTATGTCAATATTTCAGAACCGGTTAACAACTTTGGAGGTGGTCTACGATCAATGCAACCATTAAATTTTGATTTGTTCAGCCGAAATCTATGAGATGCATCAATAAATATTCGATGGCACAAGAAGCACCATTTTCTACTGTGAGGTAGCCGTTTGGTCTCGAAATCAAAGTTACGAACGGGACAAGCCAAACCCGTATAAGTGTTCCAACCAGATAAATTCCCAAGCCCAGGGAAGTCACTAATGGTCCACATTAAAGCAGCATGCATTTTAAACATTGTTTTAGAAGAAACATCAAATGTCTCAGCACTGTTTCTCCATAACTCCTGCAATTCTTCAATCAAAGGCTGCAGGTATACATCAATATCATTTCCAGGCATTTGTTTTCCAGGAATAATCATCGAAATGATAAAAGATGTTTGTTGCATACACATCCACGGAGGCAGATTATAAGGGATGAAAACAACAGGCCAAATGCTATAACTCGTACTCAAAGTCCCAAATGGGTTGAATCCATCGGCAGCCAATCCCAATCGAACATTCCTAGGATCAGCTGAGAAATCTGGATGTAATGAATCAAATGTCTTCCATGATTGGGAATCTCTTGGATGTCTCATTAACCCATCATTGTTATTATCTACAGCATGCCACATCATGTGTTCGGCGGTTTTTGATGACATTAATAATCTTTGCAATCGAGGCTTCAAAGGAAAGTAACGCAAAACTTTTGCATGTGTGTTCCTTTTCTTCTTCTCCGTGAAATTATGTTCAGTCATACTTCCAACATCACCCTTTGACTGCCATCTAGAAGAAGAACATTTCTTACAATTCTGTCTACTTGAATCCTCTCCCCAGTAAAGCATACAATCATTGGGACACGCATGTATTTTTGTATAATTCAGACCAAGCTTGTTAACAACTTTCTTCATATCATAAAATGATTCTGGGATTTTTGCTTCAGGAAATGCATCACGAATCAATTCCAATATCATGGACATTGCCTTATTTGTAATTCCACATAGACATTTGATATGGTACAACTTCAGTAGAAATGAAAACTTTGAATATTTCAAACACCCACTATACAACTCTTGATTTCCATCTTCAACTAAATCATGAAATGCATTTTCCTCACTGATGTTTTCCCTTACATTTGGCTCCACAGAATCAAGAGGATCCAATGATATGTTACAATCTTGATCTGCTTGTGTTACAGTCTCAGAAACATCACTTGTCACGTTGCAATTTGTAGCACCCTCTTCTGGTTGTTCTGATATGTTTTGATGCT
Source organism: Viscum album (assembly GCA_963277665.1). Lineage (NCBI taxonomy): Eukaryota > Viridiplantae > Streptophyta > Magnoliopsida > Santalales > Viscaceae > Viscum > Viscum album. Next base: position 677,004,341 of record OY728139.1, on the reverse strand, counting down.
CATAGTGGTGTCTTGCAGTGCCGAATGCATCATTTATGAGGTTTTTCATTTTATTTTCCATTGTCGAAGAACTTGGGACCTCATTCTGTGGATTAACATCAGTCCTCAATCTTTCTGTATTGTTTGATTCTCCATGCCAAATCCAACACAAATATTGCTTTGGGAATTGCTTCAGTATTAAATGTTCATAAACTTCATCTCTCTTCAACCATGTTCTAAATTTACATTTAGGACATGGACATCTTATTCTCCCTTCAACGGATCGATTAGAAATTGAAAAATCTAAAAACCCATTCAAACCCTTAACATATTGAGATGTGTTCCTTGGTAATGTGATCCATCTTTTATCCATGTATATCACAATGTGCCTACACAAAATATACGATAGTGTAAGATTACAGAAACATAATATAATAAAGATGAACCATTGACCATAAAGTATGCATAATATAATAAAGATGATTCATTGACCACATTTACCATTTCAGACCAACTGAACAAGTCTAGTCCATAGGAGACAGCGTCAACACCTCATTGAGGAGAAATAAGAATATCGGGATACACACTTATCATAACACCATCGATCACACATTTATGTTGCCTCAAACAACACCCCTTTGATGTGTGATCGAAACTGATCATAATGCATTTTAAATCAAGTTAACTACATTCACTGAAACCATTTTCACAATGGGTAATGTTTGTTTTATTGTTCTAGGGAAATCTAAATGGCCACATTTAAGTTTTGGGGTTCATCTTGTGATGGAAGCATGAGACATGGTGTTTGAATTTCTTGAATAAATTAGTGATAATGACCCTCCTAAGTTGGAGAGAATTATGTTAGTCATGGAAATGTGGAGAAAACTGTAGATTGGATGTGGAGGAATCAAGGTTCCAAATAGAAACCTATAAGGGACATGTTTGGGGGTTCTTAGGGAAGGCCAGGTGGAACATCGATATGGTGTGTGTAGGTGATGGAGGTATACCTTATGTGAGAAGGCTTCGTGTTTGGGTAGAGGGGAGACATGCCAATAGGGGAAGTTGGGAACCAACGGAGTGAGTTAGCAGGAATGGAAAGACATAGTTTGATAGAAAGGGAATGGATGTGGTGGGCTGCGAGGCACCTCAAGTTAATGTTGAAATGATAAGTTTATCCTTGTAATGTGAATGAGTTTTGAAGAAGAACCAAGTAGTCCTTGGTTGAGACATGGATGGTGAAAGTGTGACAAATCTGGGTAGTTTTGGCAGAAATAATGAATGCTAGAATTGGGTGGAGTTTTCATGGATGTTGTGAGTTGGAAAACATGTTAGGGAAGTTTTGAAGGTTGAGTTGAGGTTCTGTTGACCTCTTTTATGATGAGTGAAGTTCTCAAAACTAGAAAATTATGGCGACGAAGTAATTAATATGGTGTTGAGAACCATGGAAGGAAAGTAATCGATTAATGGTGTGGCTAGAGTTTCAAGTTGGATGGTCTCAGGTTGGAACCATATTAGTGTATTAGTTTTGGTGATGGGTGTTGGATCAGGTTTTGGATGGTTGAATACCTTGAGATGAAGGTTATGCTTGGGTTGTGCTTTGGATGTTTGAAATGGAGTGAGGCTGTTGGGCCTTGAGTTCTGGATTAATGTAGGTCAGAGAATGTGGTTGGAATCTATGTATCCCTTCAGCGACAATGAGTTTGTGTCACCATTATAATTTTGGTTACTAGGTGAGGTGGTGCTAAGAATTTTGGGCCATGAGTTGTGGAGAGGATTGGAACAAAGGTGTTCCGATTGGCTCTCCATAGGGTAGTGTAGTGCCTTATCGATATCCTCTTGTGCGGTGGTATAGTAACATTACCTAAACCGTTAATTTTCATTTGATGTTGATAATAAATAGTTGAGAGATGAACTTTAGTCATTTTTATTAAAAATACACCCTATAAACCTATCAATTATCCTTGAGAGATGAACTAGGGTATTAACTAGACCATAAACCAACTTTAAAGATATAATCAATTTGACGTGTCATGACAATGTGGTCAGTTCCTATTGGCAAAACCAAGGGTATCGACACTACAATGTAGATTAGGAAACCCTAAGAGTGGGAGAATCCACAATGGGAGATTTTGGAACCATCCTCACAATAAAATACACAAATCAATCACCATTTTCCATGATTAAAATTTCATTTATTCACTTAAAATAGGGAGTTAAATTACCTATATGTTGTTGTCGGTGCTTCCCATCATTAAATATCTTAATCACTATTCGATGATAGAAAGTTGACTCAATTTATTTACTTTATTCTATTTTTAGATTAATTATTTGGGAAATACACCTCACCCTATTCATTTGAATGGTCATGGAATAAAATCCCAACCATGAAAACTATAAAAAATACCCCATTAAATCATCATATAATCATTCTATAATCACTGATTAATCATAACACCACTTGTTCACACCAGGCTTCCCCACACTACTGAAATTCTATCACATCAATGTCTGTACTTGTACCCACCAAAATGAAGTGTGAGCTGATCACTAGATGAATTTACCCCCACCCTCTTACATGTTTCTCCATAATTTCTAGATCTCCCACAATATCTAACCCTAGTGGATTTTTATAGACCACTTTACATGGTCAAGATGAAATTTCCCTTGATTTCAACCCCAGATGAACACTCTTACCACATTGATATTTTATTATTATCCCATTATATTATGATATACATATGAATTAAGATCCAAATCAACCAACCTTATCACCTATTTACAAAATCACCACCTTAAATCATTAGTACGAGTGTATCCATTTCCTAGAATTCTTTCCTTACACCCCATCTGTGAATCACCTTAAAAAGGTTTCCTTTTCCCAAAACCCCATTAATATTGAATGTATTTACATTTTTTACTCATATCTTAGTGTATAATTTAGTTATCAAGACTTCCATGCATTCCAACCATTCTTCTAAAAACTTACAATCATCCTAATTTCCTTATGAGTAAAATAATTATGCTAACATGGAATCCCTATCTCAAATGAATGATAAGTATCTTATCAAAGGTCACTTTTTCCTAGATTAACTAACCTTTATAAGGATTATTATTGATAACTATCCAATTATTATTTCACCTTGATGAATCATTTTTCCACATTATCCAAATCATCCCAAGACTAGGCTGAATATGATATTACCTTGCAACCCCAAATCAATATCCCTATTTTTCAACATCTGAGAATAAATACATATTGAATCAAACCCAAGTCAAGTACAAAATCCCTTAAAATCCTGTAAAAATAAAAAAAACAAATCATCCTAGACATATCATAAGTCCTCACCCCTATCATAGAACTAACCTTCAGTGATAATAACACCCTCACCATAGGTTTCACCAGATGGATGGGTCTATGGGTACGATTCATGGATCATAAAATTGGTCATTATATCTAGTAAAACCTATAATACAACTTGAAATACATTTAACTTTTATATAAAAATCACTATCATTCACCCCCATCAATATAAAATAATACCACAAGGATAATCACACTTATATACATCGCATATCTAGTATATTATGAAGTAAAACTCTTAGATCTTGGCCAACTAAGATATCAATGATCAACCTCTTAATTCATTATCAAGTGATCATTGGTGATGTTTAATCCAACTAACATAACCCTAATCTATAATTTACCCTAGTCTATTAATTAACTTTACACCAATTAATCATTTAATTCCAAATTAATTACTAACCAATAACTTTTAATTAATCCAAGACTATTCTCATTTTCATTTAAAAACACTATCGTATCATCATAAAAATAATGCGTCAACATTGTATCCACACAACTAATTTTCTCATTATGAAATTTTAAATGGTTCATGAATAATCACGAGTATGTCAAGCAGTAGACATAGAGAAAACTCACTTTGGGGCCGAGGTCGAAGCGAGAAAGGTCACCGGGAGAAGGGGGTCGCGGGTTGCCGGTCGCAGGCACCGCCGGAGGAGGTCGCGGGGTCGCCGGAGGAGGTCACAGGGTCACCGGAGGAGGTCGCGGGATCGCCGGGGGGGTCGCGGGGGTCTGCGGGCGAGGGTTGCAGGGAAAGGGGTCGGGGTAGGGAAGGGTCGGGGTTTTTTAAAAAAAACAAAGGTTTAGCGGCGGTTTATTAAAAACCGCCACGAAATGTATTTCGGAAAACGTTTAGAGGCGGTTTTGTGAACCGCCGCCACAAAACCGCCGCTAAACACTGTTTATTTTGTAGTGAATTGACCTTTGGGCCATTAGGATAATTGATCATTATGCTGTTAGGACAATTGGCCAATTGGTCGTTATCCCCCCTCCCCCCACCCCTGACAACCCCCACCCCCAGACAGTGCCCCTCCACCCTGGATAGCCCCCCACTAGACAACCCCCCCCCCCAACACATGCATTTCAAGTGTGGAAAACACCTAAAAACGCATATTCAACCGTGTCATACAAACCGTGCTGCTGAATGATGTGTCATCTCCTTGTACACCTGAAGAATAATAATTATGGTAGTTTCCTGTGTTTTCAAGTCATGCTGATGTCGTTAAGTATGAATTTGACCTTTAAAAGCATGTTTTGGCCATTTACGACATGCGACATGCGCTTCGGGTCACCGTGGTCAAATGACACCTCTGATTGATGTGACGTCTGCCCGAACATTTCAAAATTCATCCACCCTTTGTGGTTGTCTTATTTCATGGTATTCCGAGGTCGTTCAGCTGGTTTTGATCACACCACGCATGCTTTTCAAACGCGCCAAAACAACGTGTAACAGTCCAATTCAGAGAAAACGTTCTCAGAATGACTTGAAATCACACAAAAACAATAGGAATAGTATTATTTCCATGTAGGATGAGAAGACACATCAATCAGACGTGCGGTGTACATGGTATGACCGAATATGCCATTTTGAACAGTTCAACGCACTCTAAAAGGGCGCATTGGGTGGTTAAAACCAGCTGAACGACCTCGAAATACCATTAAATCATACGAAAACAACCATGGAGTTAATTGTGAAATGTTTGGGTAGACGGAACATCAATCAGAGGTGTTGTTTGACCGTGGTGACCGAAAATGCATTTCCAAAGTCATAAAAAGCCAAAACGATGTGTAACGGTCGAATTCAAAGCAAACATGCTCAGAATGACTTTTAATTACAAGAAAAAAATAGTAATACTATTTGTGACATTTATAAGGAGACGACATGTCAATCGGACATGTGGTGTGCATGGTACGATGGAATATGCTGTTTTGAACAGTTCGACATGTTCTAAAAGGGCACGTTGGGTGGTCAAAACTAGCCGAATGACCTAGTATTGCCATGAAATCATACGAAAATAACAATGGTGTAAATTGTGAAATGTTTGGGTAGATATCACGTCAATCAGGGGTGTCGTTTGACCGCGGTGACCGAAAATGCATTTTCGGAGTCATAAAACGTCAAAACGACGTGTAACGGTCAAATTTAGAGAAAACGTTCTTAGAATGACTCGAAATCAGAAAAAATAGTAATAGTATTCTTGACATGTAGGAGGAGACAACACATCAATTGGACATGCGGTGTTCACGGTACGACCGAAAATGCTGTTTTGAATAGTTTGGCGCGCTCTAAAAGGGTGCCTTGGGAGGTCAAAACCAGCCGAAAAACCTCCGAATTCCAGGAAATCATACAACAACAACCATGGTGTAAAATTTTAAATGTTCAAGAAGAAGGTATGTCAATAAGAGGTTTCGTCTAACCGCGATGACCATAAACGCATTTCCGGAGTCATAAAACGCCAAAACAACGTGTAACGTTCGAATTCAGAGAAAACATGCTCATAATGACTTAATATCACATTAAAACAATGGTAATAGTATTATTGACATGTAGTAGGAGATATAATGTCAATCAGATGTGTGTGTGTGCGGTACGACCAAATAAACTATTTTGAACAGTTCGGCGCGCTCTAAAATGGCGCGTTGGGTGGTTAAAACCAACCGAACGACCTCAGAATGCCATGAAATCATACGACAACAACCATGGTGGAAATTGTAAAATTTTTGGGCAAGAGGAACATCAATCAGAGGTGTCATTTGACCTCGGTGACCAGAGACTCATTTCCGAAGTCATAAAACGCCAAAACGATGTGTAATGGTCAAATTCAGAGAAAACGTGATCAGAATGAATTGAAATCACACAAAAATAATCAGAATACTATTCGTGACATGTACGAGGAGATAGAACATTAGTAATACATTTAGTGTGGGTGGTACGACTGAATATGTTGTTTTGAACAGTTCATTGTGCTCTAATGGTGCGCGTTGGGTGGTCAAAACCAGCCGAACGGCCTCAGAATACCATGAAAACATACAACAACAACCGTGGTGTGAATTTTGAAATGGTCAGGTATACGGAATGTTAATCGGAGGTGTTGTTTGACCACGGTAACTGGAAATACATTTCTGGTGTCATAAAACACCAAAATGACGTGTAATAGTCAAATTTAGATAAAACGTGCTCATAATGACTTGAAATCATATGAAAACAACAGTAATAGTATTCTTGACATGTAGGAGGAGACGACTATAACGACCCATACTTTACATAAATGGTTATTACTACAAAATTGAAGCATAATTATTACAACATATAACAAAACCATGTAAGGACCATATAGGTATAGTGTCTTTAGAAACTGGGAAACATAAACAACTGGTTCATAAATCATCTACGTTGTCTCCCATTTATTTTATCATATCTAGAGTCCCTTTTGGTAATATCCTACTTAATATCCTTCTTCCTGACATAGGGAAAATAAATAATACAAAATGGTGAGCTCAAATTCTCAGTAAGGGTAAACAAAAGAAATATCAAACATATCATATTTATAAGAACATAACATTTTGAAAAACTTATCCTGCAATAGAGATCATAACATGGGATAAATCATAAAAGTGAAATCTAATTCCAATAATCATAACTTCAAACATGAATCTTTTTTTCATATACACATAATCATAGAAAATCATTTCGTAGTAGTCAAGGCTCTTTGCCAAGACTATATTAGCGGACAAAGTCCTTTTCTGAACCGAGTTCACTCCTCGTTTCAGTCCTGTTTCACTGAACCTGTTTAACCTGATGTTCCAGCCATGTCTATCTCATGAGATATAAATATTTACCCAATTCATTGGAGGGAGATATAGTTACCACCCATCTCATAATGATAACATTATTATGTGTGGCACAAAATCATAAACCATACATCATAGCATAACCCATGTAATAAAAATGGGATTCTTAAACATCGTTCCATCATAACATAATACATATAAGATAAATGGAATTCATAAAAATAATTCCATCATAACATAATCAAATCAATTTAAAAATAGTGATAGAAACAGAACCCTATATTATCTTAGATAGAAAATAATTTTGATAAAACGCTTGAACTCCATTCTGGAGGAAAATATCCTTTCTACTTCAAAAACATTTTATTGTCTTAAAATGTCATATAATTTTAAACTAAAAGAAGTTGATTAAAAATAAACTTGAAAACTTGTAAAGGAATCCTCATGAAAATAATTTTCTATGAATCCATTCATACCGTATAAGTTAAAAAAACATTCTTCTCGTACTTTGGCCAGAAAAGTCAAAAAGTACCTCGTACGAAATACGACAAAAGAAGTCGTTCATATATTTTACTAAAAACTCACCGAGAGGTAAAATTGGATATAAAAAATTGTAGTAGGATATAAATAATATTACATATAGAGGAAGCATGGATGTTTATTATAAATATTCCCCTGTAAATTCTGAAGTATAAACAATCTCGGATAAAAATTGAGATTGCAAGATTTTCCCTTACCTTTGGTCTGATATGCTTCGTATGAATCCGAAACTCCTGTGATATGGTTTAAATAATTTCAATTGACTTATTAAAGAATCATATTCATTTTTATGATATCATATATGGTCATATTTGTATCTTCTTAGTAGTAATATTTCATTGCTACTTGTTATTCGGGTGTTTATTGCTTATTGTTCTTATGCGTGTTTTGTCGAATAAATTCTTATTACTCTTTATAGGATATAGATATATTATTTAAAGAATGGTATTAGTGTAATATATATCATATTAATTCATTAAATTCATTTATATAATCATTATTCAATGAATATCAGATAGAACGAGTCGCATCACATCGTGGAGACGGTATGCCGTACGTACGCATGAGCGATGATATCGTTCCCATGATCATGGAATTGTATTGAAGTGTATGTATAATATTTCAGAATCAATTACACTTTAAAATAATCATATATAGTCATTTATTTGAACCATTATACCAATCCATGTAAGGTGGTGGTGGAAAACATATTACACCACGGCGTGGAGACGGTATTCCGTACGTACGCACGCGCGGTGATTTTGTTTAACGTATGACAGATAAGAGGTGAAATAGGGTTACTTCATATTTATAATAAAATATAATTATATTATGGATACTGATGCTATTACTTCATAATGAAACAACTAAAGAAGAGGGAGTAGAATAAGAATGGAACTTGAAGAAAACGGTAGAAGGTATTACCTCTTTCTCGAAGTGCCTTCTTTAAACATTCTCTTAGGGCACTAGAGTTGGTCTTTTGAGGAGACCAGTACCTCTAGTAGGTTTCTAAGGAAGAGGGAAAGTGAAATGGTCAGGGTTTGGCCGATCATGAAGGCTAAAATTGGTGTGAGGAGGAGAGGGAGGAGGTGCACTTTTATAAGGGAGGAGAGGAGCACCTTTGGAAATATTAGTTTATATTAAATCACAACCCCACCTAAAAACATCCAAAATGACTCATATCCGAATATTAAATGAGATAGGGTTGTAAAATAATCAAACAATAAAATTGATACATGTTATGAATTTATTTTAAACATTATCAACTTGATTTATCCTTATTTATCAATTTAATTTTATTTGTGGAAATAATATTATAAATTTTAAATTATTATAAATAATTACATATGTGTTTTTAATTTTCCATAATATGACACTTTATGAATTTTTAGACCATATAAATTTTAATTTATAATATTTAAATATTTTCATGATTTTTTAACAATTTTATAATATGTTATTTTTATAAAATAACAATAGTTTCAATTTTGACACTATTCATTTATTTGAATTTAAATAATTTATATACAGAAGATATGTTCGAACTAAAAGCTTTAATAGATTTATAAAATGTCATATGTATCTATAAAATTAGTGGATCACATTAAATAGTTCATATAATATTTATTTTAATATTTTTAATATCATTTATTTCATATTTCAATCAATAAAATAATTTCAACATCACTATTGTGTCATAATTAATGATAATTATTTAATCCCTAAAAATTATAAATAAATTCATATAATGTAGATAATGGTATTAGATTTCTGGAGACTATTCATTTTCGAAGTTTCATTATGTTTATCACTAATTTAAAATTATTATACTTATAAGATTTAAGAAAGTGACATGTTGTCACATTCTTTGGTTTTAATAATAATTAAATTATTTTCATGGAAAAAAGTCCATTAAATGAATCTAATCCGACCCTTAGGTGATATGGGTGGACTTTCAGTCATCCAATAAGATTTTTGAAGGTGTTAGGGTAATTTTATAATCTTATATTTACCCTTAATTACCCGATTTACCTTTAACTATGGTAAATAAAATTTACCGTAGTTACTATTCATAATGCGCAAAAATAAAAAGTAGCCTATTAAAATTATTTGGAACCACTAATTACAAATATGGAATCCATTTTTCAAAATTCGAAACAGATAAGTTGTAGTAATTAATTTAAAATTAATCTAGTTGTTATGAATATGGGTTTTAGAAGTTAAAACATTGCCAAACATTGAAATGTTTTTACCTATGAATTCAATGTAAAATTAATGATAATGACCTATATTATATTAAATGGTAAAAATATATTCTATTTATACTTTAAAACCATTCAATATTATAATTTAACCATATAAATTATCTCAATGAAAAAAGTTGTTTTTAATTAAAAATTAGCTTATTTTTACTATTCATCAAAATATGAAAGTTATCAGAAAAATATCAAAAATTTATCCAGAGTAAATTTTTATATCCTGATTCAAAGAATAATTTTATTTTGTCAAATTTAACTTATAAACATGTCAAAAAAAATTAAATGTGGGCGCGCCATCAAAAGGAGGCAAAACTGCATTTTTTTGAAAAATACTTATTTTATCCGAAAAAATTATTTTGTTCTCTTACCATGTCCTTGAAAATGTGTAAGATGAATAATAATGTTATAAAATTTAAAATGTTGTTAATACTATTCATAAAGGCTAGTCCATAATAATATATTGTTGTTTAGTGAAACCCTGTATTGCGCACTACACACGCTGTCGAGGAAGGTCGCGATTTCGTGTAATGCAAGCCAACTCAGTATTGTGTGTTGTGAAAGATTCTTTTGGTGTTGCTTATAACATAAGACATAAAAAAAATATTTCTCATAAAATCTCACGGTGTTACATTCTACCCCCCTTAAAATTAATTTCGCCCTCGAAATTCGTCACTTCATTACAAAAAGATGAGGATACCTCTCCCCCATCATATCCTCAAGTTCCCATGTAGCTTCTTCTAATTGGTGGTTCCTCCATAAGACATTCACCAAGCGAGTGGTCTTGTTCTGTAGGACTTTTTCGCTACGATCCAGAATCTCTATCGGTTGTTCTTCAAAAGACAGTTCTTGCTCCAGTGGTACAACTTCTGAGCTGAGTACATGTGAAGGATCAAGTATGTACTTTCTTAGGAGAGATACATGGAACACATCGCGAACGTGAGATAGATTCGGTGGAAGCACCAATCGATATTCTACCTTCCCAACATGATCCGGAATTTCAAAAGGAACGATATATCTAGGGCTCAACTTTCCCTTCTTTCCAAATCTCATGACCCTCTTCCAGGGAGATATTTGTAAGAACACTTTATCACCCACTTCAAACTCTAGGTCTTTTCTTCGGTTATTGATATAAATTTGCTGTCGACTCTGAGCTGCTCTTATGTGTTGTTGAATAGATCTGACCTTTTCTACCATCTCATCAACAAGATCATGTCCTAATAGCTTTCTTTCCCCAACTTCATCCCAGCAAGATGGAGTTCTGCATTTCTTTCCATAGAGGGCTTCATAAGGAGCCATCTGAATACTGGAGTGGAAGAAATTATTATAAGAAAATTCCACCAAAGATAGGTGTTGATCCCAACCACCTTTGAAATCCATAGATCAAGCTCAAAACATGTCTTCTAGAGTTTGAATTTTCCTCTCAGACTGACCGTTTGTCTGAGGATGGTAAGTAGTGCAGAAAGTTAACTCTGTATCTAGATCATGCTGAAGACTTCGCCATAATTTCGAGGTAAACCTCGGATCCCGATCAGATATAATGGAAAGTGGTACTCCATGCAATCTTACCACTTCCTTTACATATATCCTGGCAAGCTGATCAAGAGAAAAATCTTCTCTAATAGCAATTAAGTGTGCCGACTTTATAAGACAATCAACTATAACCCATATTGCATTAATGACTTTGGATGTTTTAGGAAGTCCCATGACAAAGTCCATAGTGATGTTTTCCCATTTCCATTCTGGTATTGGTAATGGTTGTAACATTACCTTAGAATTGTTTCTCTCAACTTTAACTTGCTGACAAACCAAGCATCGAGAGACATATTCAGCAACATATCTTTTCATGCCATCCCACTAGAAGTACTCTTTCAGGTCCCTGTACATCTTTGTACTTCTAGGATGAATAGAAAATGAAGAACTATGAGCCTCATCCAGTATCTCCTTCTTTAATTCTAGGATGGGAGGAACACAAACCTGATTCCTGAACTCATTATCCCATCACAATCAAGGTTGAATTCAGGAACATTTCTCACCTTCTTTTGTAACTCTACATCTTCTTTCTGTGCCTCTTTAATCTTCACATGTATAGATGGTTGAACATTCATTTGAGAAAGATAAGATTTTTCCCTTTCCATTATAATTCCAATATCCATCCTTTGTAAATCCATAAATATTGGATCTTTTGGGATCCTCATCATGGATAAGCTAGGATGGTCTTGTTGACTTAATGCGTCTTATACCTTGTTTTCTTTCCCAGGGTGGTAATGAATTGAGTAGTCGTATTCCTTAATCTGCTCCAACCATCTTCTTTGGTGTATATTCAGATCCTTTTGTGTGAAAATATACTTTAAACTTTTATGATCAGCATAAATATCACACCTTTCACCATAATGATAATGCCTCCAAATATTTAATGCAAAGATTACCACAGCTAACTCCAAATCATGAGTTGGGTAATATTTCTCATGGATTTTCAACTATCGTGAGGCATAAGCTATCACCATATCATTTTGCATAAGAACACACCCCAGTCCCTTCTTGGATACATCACTGTAGATAAAAACCTTTCTCCACTGCAAGGTAGTGTGAGCATAGGTTCACTGGCTAACCTTCTTTTTATCTCTTTGAAATTCTCTTCACATTACTCCATCCAAACAAAATTAACTCCTTTCTACGTCAACATGGTGAGTGGGTTAGATAACCTTAAAAAATCTTTCACAAAACATCGGTAATATCTAGCCAAACCAAGAAAACCATGGATCTCATTTACTGTTTTTGGTCTCGACCATCTTTCGATAACCTCTGTTTTTGCTGGATCCACAGATGTCCCCTCTTTTGAGATTATGTGACCCAAGAATGCAACTTTTTTAATCCAAAATTCACACTTGGTAAATTGGGAATAAATCTTCTCCTTTCTCAGGGTCTTCAATAAAATTCTCAAGTGATCTTTATGTTCTTCCTTGCTATTTCAATAGACAAGAATATCGTCTATAAAGACTACCACAAACTGATCAAGATAGTCTCTAAAGACTCTATTAATCAGATCCATGAAAATATCATGGGCATTAGTAAGACCAAATGGCATCACTATAAATTCATAGTGTCCATACCTTGTACGGAAAGTCGTGTTTGGTATATCCTACCTTTGGATACATAATTGATGATACCCTGAATGAAGATAAATCTTGGAAAAGTATTGAGCTCCTCATAGTTGGTCAAATAAGTCATCAATGCGTGGGAAATGATATTTGTTCTTGATAGTGATCTTGTTAAGTTCTCGATAATCAATGCAGAGTCTCATTGATCCATCATTCTTCTTAACAAACGGAACAGGTGCTCCCCAAGGTGACACACTAGGGAATATGAATCCTTTATCAAGATTCGCTTGGAGTTTCTTCTTCAATTCCTGCAACTCAATTGGGGCCATTCTATAAGGTTTCTTTGAAATAGGAAAAGCACTCGGTACGAGTTCTATTGAAAAATCAACTTCACGATTTGGTGGAAGACCTGGAAATTCCTCTAGAAAGATATCATCAAATTCCCGTACAATGGGCATATTATTAATCGTGAGTTTCTCTCCAACCATTTGAGATAAATAACCTTCATTTAGTGGAATCAAGACCCATAAGATGGAAGAAATTTCCACTAGAAGGTTATGTTCATCCTTGCATCGATAGACGATCATAGATTGATCTGGAATATGAAATGTGACTTCCCTTCATTGGAAATTGATATGAGCTCCATATAAAGAAATCCAATCCATGCCAAGAATCACATCAAATTCCACTATAGGAAGGATCACAAGATTTGTAGGAAGCACTTTCCCACAAAATTCAATCGGAGAAGAATTGTAAACTTTTTATGCGACTGTTGTGCCATTAGGAGTTGTCACAGCCAACTCAACATCTAATTGTTGAGGTAATATGGCAATACCCTTAGAAAATTCTTCAGAAATAAAAGAGTGGGTGGAACCAAAATCAAATAAAACATATGCAACTTTAGAGTGGATGATAAGTGTACCTCTCACCACTTCGTTGTCGTACTCCACATCGATGATAGTAATTACATGTGAATTTCCATTTTCTTTGGCCTTAAGAGTTTTTTGATGTCGATCATCATCATCAAACCTTGGATTTGGGAATTGATTGGCATAATGCCCCATCTCCTTTCAATTGAAACATTGAAGTGTAGTAGGTTCATTCTGTGTATCCCTTCCTTTGTTTGCATCATTAAACATCTTCATCCCATTATTTCGACATTCAATTTCCCGATGACCTTCTTTTCCACCATATAACATTTTCTTGTCCCCTTAAGAAAATTTCCTCCATGTTTCTTTCAACACTTTGAGCATAAGGGAAAACTCATCTTCTTTTCAGTGTGGTCTTTAGATTTTACTTTGAATTCCATTTTCTTCTTCTTATTAAACACATGTGACGGATGGGTTACACCAATATCTATCTCAACCTTGAGAGAACATCGAACAATTTCCTCGCAGCTATTGAAGTCCCTTATGGCTAACGCCCTTCGAAGACTTTGTTTTAAGCCATTAAATAATCGATCGATCTTACTCTCAGGTTGGATAATAATTCTAGAAGCGTACCTTGCAAGTCTTGTAAAATTTGATTCAAAAGTACCAATGGATTCATCATCCCTTTGCGTCAGTTCAAGAAACTCCTTCTCCATATTTGTTCGAATAACACGAGGGAAATACTTATTGAAAAATAAGTTCTTGAACTCATCCCATTCGACGGACTCAATTTCATCCCTTTTCCTAGTATTTTTAATAAGATTCCACCGTTGATCAGCAGCACCATTCAAACAATATAGTACTAAGATTACTTTATCATGTTCAGAACATTGATGATCTGAAAATATCTTTTCAGTGGTACTGATCCATTGTTCAACCACTAATGGATCAGAAGACCCACTGAATGAATGTGGACACTGCCTCATGAAGGATTCAATAGAATGTTGCTCCTTCCTTTTCTCGTTTGGAAGTCCTGCATGATTCATATCTTGAGAAATTTGTTTGAGCATGGCTACAAGATTTTTCATTCCAACTCCCATAATGTTTGGTTTCTCAAGGGGACAGTCATTGCATTTCCCGTCGCATTCCGCATTAACACGGTTTCTTCGAGTTATAGTCATTGACTAAAACCAAGAAGAATAGTGTGAGAAACACTAATTATAATTGGGAAACCACATAATCAAGAATAAAATTTCACACTTAAGATCTTATCAAAGGTTTTTCATGACCATTTCTAAAACACTATGATTGTGTTCTATGCTTAGACATATCCTTAGGTTTCTTACTAAGGCTTTCACATCCTAGTTTCCAAATGTTGACTATATCTTTCCTCTGATACCAACTATAACGACCCATACTTTACATACATGGTTATTACTTCAAAATTCATGAATAATTATTACAACATATAAAAAACCATGCATGGACCGTATAGGTATAGTGGCTTTAGAAACTTTGAAACATAAAAAACTGTTTCATAAATCATCGACGTTGTCTCCCTTTTATTTCATCATATATAGAGTCCCTTTTTGGCATATCCTTCTTAATATCCTTCTTCCTAACCTGAGGAAAAGAAAACATACAAAAGGGTGAGCTCAAATGCTCAGTAAGGGTAAATAAAAGAAATATCAAACATATCATATTTATAAGAACATAAAATTTTGAAAATCTTATCCTATAAAAGAGATCATAACATGGGATAAATCATAGAAGTGAAATGTAATTCCAATAATAATTACTTAAAACATGAAGCTTTGTGGAATACACACATAATCATAGAAAATCATTTCTTAGTAGTCAAAACTCATTGCCAAGACTATCGTAGCGGACAAAGTCCTTTTATGAACCGAGTTCACTCCTCGTTTCAGTCCTGTTTCACAGAACCGGTTTAACCTGCCATTCCAGCCATGTCTATCTCATGAGATATAAATCTTTACCCAATGGATTGGAAGGAGATATAGGTCCCACCCATCTCATAATTATACCATTCTTATGTGTGCCAAAAAATCATAAACCATACATCATAGCCTAACCCATGTAATAAATATAGGATTCTTAAACATCGTGCCATCATAACGTAATCCATATAAGATAAAAGAACTTCATAAAAATAATTCCATCATAACATAATCAAATCAATTTAAAAATAGGGATGGAAACAGAACCCTATATTATCCTATATGGAAAATAAGTTTCATAAAACGCTTGAACTCCATTCTTGAGGAAAATATCCTTTCTACTTCAAAAAAATCTTCTTGTCTTAAAATGTCATATAATTTTAAACTAAAAAAGTTGATTTAAAATAAACATGATAATCTGTAAAGGAAGATTCATGGAAATAATGTTCTATGAATACATTCATGTATTATATGTTAAAAAAACATTCTTCCCGTACTTTGGCCAGAAAAGTCAAAAAGTACCTCATACTAAATACGACAAAAGATTTCATTCATATCTTTTACTAAAAACTCACCGAAGGGTAAAATTGGATATAAAAAATTTTAGGAGGATATAAATAATATTACATATTGAGGAAACATGGTTGTGGATGATAAATATTACTCGGTAAATTCTGAAGTATAAACAATCTCGGATAAAAAATGAGATTGCGAGATTTTCCCTTACCTTTGGTCCGATATGCTTCATATGAATCTGAACCTCCTGTAATATGGTTTAAATAATGTCAATTGACTTATTACAGAATAATATTCATTGTTATGATATCTTATATGGTCATATTTGTATCTTCTTAGAAGTAATATTTCATTGCTACTTGTTATTCGGGTGTTTATTGCTTATTGTTCTTATGCGTGTTTTGTTGAATAAATTCTTATTAATCTTTATAGGATATAGATATATCATTTACAGAATGGTATTAGTGTAGTATATATCATATTAATTCATTCAATTCATTTATATAATCATTATTCAATGAATATCGTATAGAACGAGTCGCATCACATCGTGGAGACAGTAGGCCGTACGTATACACGAGCGATGATATCATTCCCATGATCATGGAATTGTATTGAAGTGTATGTATAATATTTCAGAATAAATAACACATTAAAAATAATCATATATAGTTATTTATTTTCACCATTTTACCCATCCAAGTAAGGTGGTGGTGGAAAACATATTACACCAAGGCGTGGAGACGGTATTCCGTAGGTACGCACGCTCGGTGATTTTGTTTACCATAGGATGGATAAGAGGTGAAATAGGGTTGTTTAATTTTTATAATAACATATTAGTATATGAGGGATACTGATGTTATTACTTCATAATGAAACAACTAAAGAAGAGGGAGTATAATAAGAATGGAACATGAAGAAAACGGTAGAAGGTATTACCTCTTTCTCGAAGTGCCTTCTTTTAACATTCTTTTAGGGCACTAGAGTTGGTCTTTTGAGGAGACCATTACCTCTAGTAGGATTATTAGGAAGTGAGGAAGTGAAATGGTCTGGGGTTGGTCGATCTTGAAGGCTCAAATTGGTGGGAGGAGGAGAGGGAGGAGGTGCCCTTTTATAAGGGAGGAGAGGGTCACCTTTGGAAATATAAGAAATATTAGTTTATATTAAATCCCAACCTCACTTAAAACTTCCAAAATGACTCATATCTGAATATTAGATGATATAGGGTTGTAATCTCATCAAATGAGAATATTTATACATGTTAGGAATTTATTTTAAACATTATCAACTTGATTTATCCATATTTATCAATTTAATTTTATTTGTGGTAATAATAGTCCAAATTTTAAATTATTATAAATAATTAAATATGTGTTGTAAAATTTCCATAATTTGACACTTTATGAAATTTTAGACCATATAAATTTTAATTTATAATTATTAAATATTTTTGTGATTTTTAAACAATTTTATAATATGTTATTTTTATAAAATAACAATAGTGTCAATTTTGACACTATTCATTTATTTGAATTTAAATACATTATATACAGAAGATATGTTAAAACTAAAAGCATTAATAGATTCATAAAATTTTATATGTCTCTAGAAAATTAGTGGAGCACATTAAATAGTTCATATAATATTTATTTAATATTTTTAAGATCATTTATTTGATATTTCAATCAATAAAATAATTTCAACATCACTATTGTGTCATAATTAATGATAATTATTTAATCCCTAAAAATTATAAATAAATTTATATGATGTAGATAATTGTATTAGATTTCTGGATACTATTCATGTTCGAAGTTGCATTAATTTTATCATTAAATTAAAATTATTATACTTATAAGATTTAAGAAAGTGACATGTTGTCACTTTCTTTGGTTTTAATAATAATTAAATTCATTTAATGGGAAAAAGTCCATTAAATGAATCTAATCTAACCCTTAGGTGATATGGGTCGAGTTTTAGTAATCCAATAGGATTTTGGCAGGTGTTAGGGTAATTTTATAATATTATATTTACCCTTAATTACCCGATATACCTTTAACAACGGTAAATAAAATTTACCTTAGTTACTATTCATAATGCCCAAAAATAAAAGTAGAATATTAACATAATTTGGACCCAATGATTCCAAATATGGATTCCATTTTTCAAAATTAAAAACACATATGCTGCAATAAATAATTTAAAATTAATCTCGTTGTTATGAAAATGGATTTTAGAAGTTAAAACATTGCCAAAGATTGAAATGTTTTTACCTATGAATTCAATGTGAAATTAATGATAATTAAATATATTATATTAACTGGTAAAAATATATTCTATTTATACTTTAAAACCATTAAATATTATAATTTAACCATATAAATTATCTCAATGAAACAAGTTGTTTTTAATTAATAATTAGCGTATTTTTACTATTCATCAAAATATGAAAGTTATCAGAAAAATATCAAAAATTTATCCAAAGTAAATTTTTATATTATGATTCCAAATAATAATTTTATTTTATCATATTGAACCTATAAACATGTCAAAAACTAGATTTAATGTTCGTATGCCATCAAAAGGCGGAAAAACTGCATTTTTTTGAAAAATACTTATTTTACCCGAAAAAAATTATTTTGTTCTCTTACCATGTTCTAGAAAATGTGTAAGATGAATAATAATGTTATAAAATTTAAAATTTAGTTAATACTATTCATAATGGCTAGTCCATAATAATATATCGTTATTTAGTGAAACCCGGTATTGCGTACTACACACGCCGTCGAGGAAGGTCGTGATTGCGTGTAATGCAAGCCAAGTCAGTATTGTGTGTTGTGAAAGATTCCTTTGGAGTTGCGTATAACATAAGACATAAAAAAATATTTCTCATAAAATCTCAGGGAATTACACCGACACATCAATCAGATTTGTGGTGTGTGCGGTACAACCAAATATGCTGTTTAGAACAGTTCGCTGCGCTATAAAATGGCGCGTTGGGTGGTAAAAATTAGCCGAACGACTTCAGAATTCCATTAAATCATACTACAACAATCGTGGTGTAAATTTTGAAATAGTTGGGCAGAAGACATGTCAATCGGTGGTGTCGTTTGACCGCGGTGACCAGAAATGCATTTCCGAAGTCATAAAATGCCAAAATGACGTGTAACGGTCGAATTCAGAGAAAACGTGCTCATAATGACCTGAAATCACACAAACACAATAGGAATACTATTCATGATTTTTATGATGATACAACACGTAAATCAGACATGTGGTGTGTGCGTTACAACTGAATATGCTATTTTGAATAGTTCTGCACGTTCTAAAAGGGTGCATTGGGTGGTCAAAACTAGCTGAACGACCTCAGAATTCCATGAAATCATACGACAACAACTGTGGTGTGAATTGTGAAATGGTCGGGTAGACAGCACATCAATCAGAGGTGTCTTTTGACAGTGGTGACCGGAAACACATTTCTGGAGTCATAAAATGCCAAAACGACGTGTAATTGTCGAATTTAGAGAAAATGTGCTCATAATGACTTGAAATCACACAAAAACAATAGAAATATTATTCACGATATGTAGGAGGAGACGAAACGTCAATCGGACATGCGGTGTGCGCGGTAAGCCCGAATATGCTATTTTGAACAGTTCGACGTGCTCTAAAAGGGCGCATTGGGTGGTCAAAACCAGTCGAACAACCTCGTAATGCCATGAAATAATATGACAACAACTGTGGTGTGAATTGTGAAATGGTTGGGTGGAAGGCATGTCAATCGGAGGTGTCGTTTGATCGCGGTGACCAGAAACACATTTCTGCGGTCATAAAATGCCAAAACAACGTGTAATGGTTGAATTTAGATAAAACGTGCTCATAATGACATGAAATCACACGAAAACAATATGAATAGTATTCTTGACATGTAGGAGGAGACGACACGTCAATCGGACGTGCGGTGTGGGCAGTACGACAGAATATGTTGTTTTAAACAGTTCGGCGCGCTCTAGAAGGGTATGTTGGGTGGTCAAAACAAGTCGAATGACCTCAGAATGCCATGATATCATACAAAAACAATTGTGGTGTAAATTTTAAAATGTTCGGGTAGACGACACGTCAATCGAAGGTGTCATTTGATAGCGGTGACCGGAAACACATTTCTGAAGTCATAAAATGCACAAAGTGTGTAACGGTCGAATTCTGAGCAAACATACTTAGAATGACATGAAATCACACAAAACAATAGGAATTGTATTTTTGACATGTAGGAGGAGGAGACACATCAATCAGACATGCGGTGTGCACAGTACGACAGAATATGCTGTTTTGAGCAGTTCTGCGCACTCTAAAAGGGCGCGTTGGTGATCAAAACTAGCCGAATGACCTCAGAATGCCATTAAATCATATGACAACAATCGTGGTATGAATTTTGAAATGGTCGGGTAGACAGCATTCCAATTGGAGGTGTCTTTTGACCGTGGTGCCCGAAAACACATTTCTGGAGTCATAAAATGCCAAAACAACGTGTACTGGTCAAATTCAGAGAAAACATGATCAGAATGACTTGAAATCACACGAAAACAATATAAATAGTATTTTTGACATGTAAGAGGAGACGACACATCAATTGGATGTGCAGTGTTTGTGGTACGACCAAATATGATGTTTTGAACAGTTCGACATGCTCTAAAAGGGCGTGTAGGGTGGTCAAAACCAGTCAAATGACCTTGGAATGCCATGAAATCAAACGACACCAACCGTGGTGTGAATTGTAAAATGTTCAGGCAGATGAAATATCAAATGGAGGTGTCGTTTGACCTCGGTGACTGGAAATGCATTTCCAAAGTCATAAAACACCAAAACGATTTATAACGGTCGAATTCAGAGGAAACAAGTTCAGAATGACTTGAAATCACACGAAATCAATAATAATTGTATTATTGACGTGTAGGAGGAGACGACACATCAATTGGACATGTGGTGTGCTCGGTATTACCGAATATGTTGTTTTGAACAGTTCAACGCGCTTTAAAAGGGCGGGTTGGGTGGTCAAAACCCGCCGAACGACCTTGGAATGCCATGAAATAATACGATAACAACCAGGGTGTGAATTGTGAAATGGTAGGGCATAAGAAACATTAATCGGAGGTTTTTTTTGACAGCGGTGACCGGAAACGCATTTTCGGAGTCATAAAATGAGAAAACGACATGTACTGGTCAAATTTATAGAAAACGTGCTTAGAATGACTTGAAATCACATGAAAACAATAAGAATATTATTCATGACATGTAAGAGGAGACGGAATGTCAATCACATGTGTGTTGTGCGGGGTATGACTGAATATGCTATTTTGAACAGTTTGACACGCTCTAAAAGGATCCATTGGTTGGTCAAAACCTGCTGAAAAACCTCGTAATTACATTAAATCATACGACAATAACTATGGTGTGAATTGTAAAATGGTTGGGTAGACGACACTCAATAGAAGGTGTCGTTTGAACGTAGTGACCGGAAATGCATTTCTAGAGTCATAATACGCCAAAATGACATGTAACAGTCGAATTCAGAGAAAACGTGTTCAGAATGACTTAAAATCACATGAAAACAATATAAATAGTATTCATGACATTTAGGAAGAGATGGCATGTCAATCAGACGTGTGGTGTGTGCGGTATGACCGAATATGCTGTTTTGAACAGTTTAGCGTGCTCTAAAAGGGCGAATTGGGTGGTCAAAACTACCTGAATGACCTTGGAATGCCATAAAATCATAAAAAACCAACCGCGGTGTGAATTTTGAAATGTGTGGGCAGATAAAACGTGAATTAGAGGTATCGTTTGACCGCGATGATCAGAAATGCATTTCCGGAGTCATAAAACGCCAAAACGACGTGTAATTGTCGAATTCAGAGAACACATGCTCAGAATGACTTGATATCACAAAAATACAATAGAAATACTATCTTTGATAGTAGGAGGAGACGACACATCAATCAGATGTGTGGTGTGTGTAGTATGACTGAATATGCTATTTTGAACAGTTCGATGCACTCTAAAATGGTGCATTGGGTGGTCAAAACCAACTGAACAACCTCATAATGCCATGAAATCATACGAAAAAAATCGTGGTGTGGATTGTGAAATAGTCAAGTAGAAGACACATCAATCGGAGGTGTTGTTTGACCACGGTGACTGGAAATGCATTTCTGGAGTCATAAAACGCCAAAATGACGTGTAATGGTCTAATTCAGATAAAACATGCTCATAATGACATGAAATCACATGAAAACAATAGGAATAGTATTCGAGACATGTATGAGGAGAATACATGTCAATTGGACGTGCGGTGTGCGCGGTACGACTGAATATGCTAGTTTGAACAGTTCAGTGCGCTCTAAAAGGGAGCGTTGGGTGTTCAAAACTAGGTGAACGACCTTGGAATGCCATGAAATCATATGAAAGAAACTGTGGTATGAATTTTGAAATGGTCAGGTAGAAGGAACATCAATCGGAGGTGTCCTTTGACCGCGGTGACCAAAAACGCATTTCTAGAGTCATAAAATGCCAAAACGATGTGCAATAGTTGAATTCAGAGAAAACGTGCTCAGAATGACTTGAAATCACATGAAAACAATATTAATAGTATTCTTAACATGTAGGAGGAGACAAAACTTCAATTGGACGTGCGATGTGCACGATACGACCGAATATGCTGTTTTGAACAGTTCGACGTGCTTTAAAAGGGCGCGTTGGGAGGTCTATACCAGTCGAACGACCTCGGAATGCTATGAAATCATACAACAAAAACATTGGTGTGAATTTTGAAATGTTCATATAGACGGAATGTCAATCAGAGGTGTTGTTTGACCTGGTGACTGGAAACGCATTTCTGGAGTCATAAAACGCCAAAACGACGTGTAACGATCGAATTCAGAGAAAACATTCTTAGAATGACTTGATATCACATGAAAAAAAATTGGAATACAATTCATGACATTTAGGAGTAGACAACACATCAATCAGACATGTGGTGTACACGGTACGACTGAATATGCTATTTTGAACAGTTCAGTGCACTCTAAAAGGGCGCGTTTGGTGGTCAAAACCAGTCGAATGACCTCAGAATACCATGAAATCATACGAAAACAACCATGGAGTGAATTGTGAAATGTTCGGGAAGACTACACATCAATAGGAGGTGTCGTTTTACCACAATGACCTAAAACACATTTCTGGAGTCATAAAACATGAAAACGACGTGTAACAGTCGAAACCAGAGAAAACCTTCTCATAATGACTTGAAATCACACGAAAAAAATATTAATACTATTAGTGACATGTATGAGGATATGTCACATCAATCGAACATGAGGTGTGCGCGGTACGACTGAATATGTTGTTTTGAACAGTTCGGTGTGCTCTAGAAGGACGCGTTGGGTGGTCAAAACCAGCCGAATGAGCTCGAAATGACATGCATTCATACGACAACAACCATGGTGTGAATTGTGAAATGTTCGGGTAGAAGACACATCAATTGAAGGTGTCGTTTGATTGCGGTGACCGGAAACACATTTCCAGTTTCATAAAATTCCAAAACGACGTGTAATGTTCGAATTCAGAGAAAACGTGCTCAGAATGACTTGAAATCACACGAAAACAATAGGAATAATATTCGTGACATATAGGATGAGATAGAACATCAATCAGACGTGCATTTTTTGGGTATAACCAAATATTTGTTTTAACAATTTAACATGGTGTGCATGAAGAGCATTCCTTTTTAGACCACAAAACACTTCCATAAGCTAAACCAAAGACTCCAAAACAAGAAAAAAAATGCAAAAATGATAAAATTTCTTAAATTGGGGGTTTAAAATTATTATATCACCCATAATTTGATGTCAAATTTAATTTTATTATATATATTAACTAAATAAATATGTTTAAATTACGTTTGTTTTGTTTAGTTGTTTTTTGTACCTTATTGTAGGTTAATTGAAGCGGAATATTGAAATGGATTGGACCTATTTGGATCATTTAACCACATCTATCATTTATTGCTTATGATGATCTTGATGTTTATGCTGTTTAGAATTGTTTTTTTATGATTTTTATCCTGTTTTTGTTGATTGGGAATCGTGAATTTTTTTTTTAAAAAATATCCAGGATAGTGACCGCCATTGGCACTCACTATAGCTCGATCGAGCATCTGAACTGCGACCGCCACTGGCGATTGATGTAGCTCGGCTAAGGATCAGGGCAGTGACCGCCAGTGGCGGTCGCTATTGCTCGATCGAGCAATAGGTCAGAAACCGCCTGGCAATCGTTGTAGGTCGGATTTTCAGCCTCCTTAAGCGACCTCCTTTGGCAGTTGTTATAGGCGTACTGCGACGGGCCTAAAGCGACTACCATTGGCGGTCGCTGAGCAGTCTCTATATGGCATTAGCCACCACCAATGGTGGTCGCTAATGGCCATATTTTTAGTAGTGAGGATTTTAAATTAATAGGTATAAAGTCTCATGATTTCCATTTATTGATGCAACATCTTCTACTAGTAGGATTGCGTGGTATATTTCCAATAGCTGTCAGAAAGACTATCATCAGGTTATGTAATTTTTTAAAATCTATTTGTAGAAAATTAATTAATCCAAATTTGTTAGATATGTTGGATAATGAAGAAACTATTATTCTTTGTCAACTAGAAATGTATTTACCAGCTATGTTTTTTTGATATAATGGTTCATCTACTGATGCATGTGGTGCCTGAGATAAGAATTTGTGGGCCTATTTATTTACGATTGATGTATCCTTTTGAATGATATATGAAAATTTTGAAGGGATATGTTAAAAATCCTTGTCGACAAGAGGCCTCTATTTTTCAAAAATATTCTTCGGGGGAGGCTACTGACTTCTATACAGATTATTTGTATGAGCTAGAGCATATTGTTCTCCCTATATCTCGATATATGATAGTTGATAGTGAAGTTATAGGGGTTCATGCCTTAAAGATAAAGTTCCTTCCACGTGATGAAGTGATGTAGGAAAATTTATATATTTTGAACAACACAGATGAGGTTCAATCATATATATCCTCACATATTTATAAATTAAAGTTACGATATCATAAAATAAATGAAAAGTGGTTGATGATTGAGCATAAGAATACATATGTTTCATGGTTTAAAGAGAAAGTCACCACATATATATCTACATTAGAAACATTGAAGTGGTCAGTAGGGGGACTATCTCTTAATGTGATCACATGATATGGTTTTTATATTAATGGTTACACATTTTACATAAAAAATTTGGATGATAAGAGTACCGTTCAGAATAGGAGTGTGATGGTTTTCACTGAAGTCATGCATTTTTTGAGTGCCAAAGATAAAAACCCAATTTCTGCATCAATGCCATATTTTGGAGTTCTTGAAGACATATGGGAAATTGATTATATTAAATTTTTAGTCACTATTTTTAGGTGTAATTGGGTTGATAGTAATAGTGCTGTGGAACATGATGAATATGGGTTTGAACTGGTTAATTAGAAAAGATTTAATTACAATGAGTAACCATTTATCATGGAGACACATGAAAAACAATTATTTTATGTCATTGATCCATCGAATGATTAGTGGTTCATCATTTTACAAAGAAAAAGATACCATTTGGGTGATGAGGATGATGTTGATGATGTTATTGATTTACATGAGCCTTATTCATTTATTATGCAATTTCTGTATGATTACAATGAGTATAAGATAGATATAGAGCATGGAATACGTAATGATCATGATTAAGGCTTGTGGTAAAAATCTAAATTAGTCTCGTAATTTTTCTGGTAAATATTTATATTTTGTTTCTTTTTTTGAAACTTACAAATTCATGCCTCTTTATTACTTATTTATTTTTTCTTTCTTGTTTCTAAATATTCAGTTTTCTAATGATATGTAGGTACACAAAATTTCATTACAGTTTCTAGTAGTAATGTTAAATACAAATAGAGAGGAGCAGTTACTGAGGTATATCTATTTTTTCATGTTATTAAATATTCGTTAATATACTTAATTAATGAAATAAATCTATTAATTTACAAAAAACACTTTCAGGAATACTGATGCATCCTCGGAAGAGAAGAATTCTCATGTTACTATTAAAAAATCAAGTTCTCAAGTTGGTAATGTTGCATTACACGTTCACCAAATGAAGTTCCTAGTCAAGATCCAAGTATCACTGAGAGGGGAGGGGGTGAATCAATTATATCTTTTTATTTTTAAGCTTCCCCTTTTTGAAACAACATTCGTCTCCTGTTAAAGAGATTCTTCCCTGCCAAACACACAAAACCACAAGAACACAAGATTTAAAAGGTTCTTTACTCAACAAGAGTAGCTACGTCCTTGGTATGGTAAGAAAAAAATCCAGTACCACACAATCCACAAGAAAACAATCATTTGATGTGGAATACAATTTGTATGATATACCCTTAAACTTGTGTAGCACTTTGAAAACAATCCAATAGTGTGTGTGCTCCCTCTTAGCACAAATAGAGTAATGTAATGATTCTGTGCTTCTTAATGAAATTTCACAAATCAAATATTTCAAAAACAATATTCACTTTCCTACCCAGAAGCTGGTAAGAACCTCCTGGTGCAGATATCATGTGTGCCACTCCATACTTGCGCGCCTCCCTACTTGTGAACCTCCCTGATTGCGCGCCTCTGGAAACTTGCGCGGAAAAACTTGCACGGAAAAACTTGTGTAGAAAAACTTGCATGGAACCCTACTTGCGCGCCTAATCAATAACCCTCAGCTTGCGTGCCACTTTATCTTGCGCGCCTCCCTCTACTACTTGCATGATCAGAGCTCGAATTTTCTCTTAAGTGTTGATCACTAAAAAATGAGGAGTCTAGCTCTCTATTTATATGCATTTTGGTTACTTGTGCACCACATATACTTGTGCTCCATTCCTACTTGCGCGCTGCTTCATCACTTTCATACCACTCCATCACATGCACGCCCATCCATCCCTCACTCGACACTTTCTTTCCTTTTTCATATTTTGATATGATGATGTTGGAATATGAATTGCACGCAACATGCACTTTCACGCCAAGACTTGCACGCCAATACTTGCACGAAACTCTTTGACTTGCACGACACTTTATAACTTGCACACCACTTTATTTCCTTTGTCATATTTTGATTGGATGATCTTTTCACGACACTCCATATGGTCTATTCCTTTGTCATTTCTCTCCTCACTGCTTCCCATAACCATTATTCAGCTTTCATCATGAACTCTGCTATCGTGATATATATCCTTTGATAGATCATAATTAGCATCGTCCGAGTTACAATGGGAAGTACTAAAACATCTTTGTCTTCTATCAACATCATTCCTTCCAATCAAAACTATATATGACTGGCATCATCATTTCTCCCCCTTTCCTTCATAAGGCTTGCATCACAAGTTCTCCGAAATTATGATATTTGTGAAATACATATCAGCAAAACATCGTCTAGTTTCCAATTCCTTTACAAAGTGAATTGGTTTAGCTTCTTTGAAAACAAAAGACAACAATCTATAATAACAAAATTTTCTTACTTCCTTATCCTTCCAACTTGGTCCCAACACCAAAACTATAAATTGATTGTGATGATGACAGATTACACATCTGTTTTGATGATAATAATAACACAACTAGGCCAAATATAGTTCAGTTTATCAGTTATATATCGATGCAAATCTATTGTAGG
This sequence comes from Viscum album, assembly GCA_963277665.1. Lineage (NCBI taxonomy): Eukaryota > Viridiplantae > Streptophyta > Magnoliopsida > Santalales > Viscaceae > Viscum > Viscum album. The sequence goes on along the minus strand of OY728139.1, from coordinate 676,976,213 downwards.
ATTAATATTTTATATCTTGATTGGATGTCAGTGGACTAGATGGCGAAGAAACATCATTGGGAGGCCGTGATGGTAAAATATCTTAATTTATTTCTTTTTTCTCATTTTATGAATATTAAATATTTTAAATGAAATATTTAATTTATTCAATCAAAGATGACATTCAACTTTGAGAAAACTAATGAAATTAATAAAAATCCTCTCTCTTTAGTGGTGGTTCTATAGAGATATTTTAAAACAACACAGAAAAAAATTATGTTTTTTGAAAGAGAAGGTTTTAAAACCCATGCCTCAAGTATCAGTTTATAGACAAAGATACATAGAATTGATTTGTTAACACTCGTCATGAAAAAAAAAATTAGGTATGATAATTATTTTATATTGTAAAATTTATTATATATTTTTCTAATTACATATAAGTTTAGTTTTATATAATAGGCCTCTAGGATATCTCATCAAGATATTCAGTTGAGAAATATATACACTCATAATTTATCACGTGGAGAGTATCTGTATTTGGAGCAGAAAATGTTTGAAGAAAAATTTGAAGCCTTAAGAACTCGATCTAGTAGGGGTTCAGAAGAGGTTAAACATGGTCCTCCATATCCTCCCACTCACCATGAAAAATGGGAATGAGTAAGAATAATGAAAAATGAACAGTATCCTATAGAGGATGCTAAGCAAGTAGCTGATAAAATTTTAAGTAAATATTATTTATTTCTCATAATTTTTTATATTTTATAAATTTTAAACACTAATATAAGTTTTCATTTTTATTTTAGGAAGAACTTCAAGAGAAAGAGACACAGGGCTCTGTTATCCCTAAAGGTAGGATGGACATCCTAGGAATTTATTTGGGAAAGGTAGAACACCCCATACGTGTTAGAGGATATCATGAAGGTGTTAGTATTATGAAATTTTTTGGTAAGAGAAAGAAATCAAGAGACCCGGATATAGAATCCTTAAAATACAAGCTAAAAGATTTGAAGCATTATATGGGTGATCAAATCCATGCAGTAATGTAGAGGAATTTGTTAGAACACTTTGCAAGACATTCATATTCTTCACAGACTTCCCAGGTATATTATTTATTTTTCATCAATTTTTCTATTTTATAAATTATAAACACTAATATAAACATTTCATTTTTTATCCTTCCAATCCTACTTACCTAGACTACCCTGCCCTATCTGCCTACCCTACCCCGTATGAGTAGCCATCCAATGTATATTATTTATTTGACTTCAATTTTTCTATTATATAAATTATAATAACTAATATAACTTTTTCGTTTTTCAGCCTTCCCAGCCAGCTCACCCGGACTACCCTGCCCCATCTACCTACCTTGTACCATATGAACAGCCTTCCCATGTATATTATTTATTTTTGATCAATTTTTTTATTTTATAAATTATAAACACTAATATAACTTTTTCATTTTTTATCCTTCTCAGCCTGCTCAGTCGGACCACCCTACCTCATCTTCCTGCTTTGATCATCCATCTCCTCGCTTGGACTCATCAGTATATTATTTATTTGTCATAAATTTTTCGATTTTATAAATTATAAACACTAATATTTTTTTTTCATTTTTCAGCCTTCCCATCCTTCTCACCCGGACTACCCATCCCCATTTACTTACTTTGATCCTCTACCACCTCACTCGGACTAAAACATATATTGTGAGTTGCTTGCTATAGATCCTTATATACATATTGTTGTGTTAGGACTTGTCAATTTTTTAGGGGATTCTATACATTCTCATCCTATGTAGATGGGTCATGTTATAGTATCAGTAAATTATATTATATATCCTAATGATCTACTACCACTTCCTACTGAGGAGATCACCTAATTTGGGGATTTTATGGGTCATTTTTTACTTTGTCCAACTGGTCTTCTTCGTTATATTTCATATGTGGTTTGTGTTTTTTTAAATATTAATTAAAAATGATTCAAAATTACTTATAATTAATTCTTAAAATTAACTTATATAGGATTATCTGAATGAAAAAGAAAATTCACAAATGAGACAAAATGTTCAGGAACAATTGACTGTAGATACTTTATATATTGCTTATGGGATACAAAGATTATCTCAGGCTTCTAATTCATTGAATTTTTTCATGAGTTTTGGATGAAGACCGATATATGCATAAGAGAACATCCATTGAGATTAATCAAAGAAGATATCATGCATCAAGTTTATTTTGAAGAGGTCAGTCTGAATGTAGTGCAATTGTTTTCTATGTAAGTATATTGACATTTGTATTTGTATTTGTATTTCTTTAATAAAAGGTGGTTTTAAATTGACTAACTATATTTTATTTTAAAATTAGGTATCTACACATACTTCTTCTATAAAATGAAGGTATTGGAATTTAAGGTTTTATAGATCAAGTATTCATTTCCATGGAAGTGAATCATGTGGAGAATCCTGATAGAGTTGCATATATATGTGAGAGATTATCACATATGAATATTGAGTGTTGGTTTCTGTGATTTCTTTATAAGTAAGAACAAAAACATAATTATTAACTAATGATTAATATAATGTCATTAATTGTTACGTTTTTTATTGTAAGGGGGCATTGGATGTTAGGTGTATTTTTCCCATGTGAATGCACTTTATTTTGGTTTTCCTCTTTATCAGGGAATGTTTATAAAATAATTTCCACCTTATTAGATAGATATGTTTTTTTTGTTTTTTATAAGCTCATTATGTTTAATTCTCTTTGCTTATACATGTATCATTAGTTCATATATATGAAAATGCAGTTCATGGAAAAAATTAAACAAGGAATACATGTCAATAAAGACACCAAATAAAATCAAATATGTTGAAGTACTGTTATATATTTTTTATATTATGTTTTATTCTGATTTTTTGTTATATATTTATTTTTTTTGTCAGTTTAATGTTTTATAACTGTAGTGTCATAGTCGAAAAGAACATATTGAATGTGGTTATTATATTCTATGATTTATGTATGAGATAATCACAACTGGGGAAACTACTAAATTTGATAAGGTTAGTTGTATTAATTTTTTATATTTTATACCATATTATTTTATTTTTTATCTTATGTCATTCAATGTTATTGTAGGCATTAAATGATTCCCAGTATTATTCTTAGTCTGATCTAACCCATATTCATTCTATTTTTTCGAACTATTTGTTAAGTTTGATTATGATTTGAGTTATGTATATTTTAATACTAATGAATAATATTACATATGGGTTCAAAAAACTAACTATTTTGATATAATAGGTGTTTGAACATACTGATAATCCAATTAATTCTTCAACAATATCCAATAATGATCATTTTGTAAATTTCATGTATGTGTATTCTAATACTACATTATAATACAAATGTGTAGATTATTTTTTGATTAACTAGATAAAAGCCTGTAAGTTATTGATTTTTAGTCAATGATAAATAATATTTGATTGTTCTATATTCTGTTTTTATTATGAGGGTTTCTATTATTTAAGAAGTTTAATATTCTGAATTTTCTAAAAAAAATTATGTTTCATCTTCAGTTTTTTAAAAACTGACGCCAAATTTTTTTAAAAAAATATTCAGTTTTCGGCATCAGTTTTTAAAGTAACTGATTATGAAAACTATTAGGAGAGTATTTTCAGCATCGGTTTTTGACTTTAAATAAGTTGTTTCAAATTGAAGAGTTTATTTTCCTCTAGAAATGTTCCATGTGATCTTTTTAAATAATTTTCGATCTATGATAACATCCTTTGAGGTTTCTTAATATTTAATGGGGATATGATAAAATGATACCATACTTATTCTTTCTATAGATGGTTTATGATTATGATGATAAGATTTTTATGAAAACCATTTCTTTTACATGGGTTCTACCATAATTAAATGTTCATGAAACTGATTTATTTCTCATGGGTTACGATATGATGAATATTTTATGATCTTGTAGAACACATATGTATGTTTTTCATTATGTTATGGCATGGCTAAGAATTATATATCCCTCATATTAATTAGGTAAATATGAATATCTCTTGTGATAAATAGGACTGTAATGGGGAGTAAACCCAATTAAATAAGGTATTATGTCCACTATGATAGCCTTTGGACTTAACATTGACTTCTATGATGGTTCAGGGAGTGAACCCAATACACTATGATAGTCTTGGAAGTGATCCTTGACTACTAAGGAAATAAATTTATATGCTTATGTATACCAAACACTTATGTCTTATGCCAATGTTATACTCTCTTGCCTCATGTTATTTGATTTGTTTTTATTCGTGTATTATAAACTGACATGATTTATTCCATGATTCAGTATTATGATCTATGATATAATGGGAATGGTTATCTAATGTTATTTTCAAGTTATGTTTTAATGATCATTGGTATCTCTCTTTTTTACCTATATTGGTAATTTTTGATCTCCCCATCTCATGTTTCCTTTAATAAGTTAATGAAGAAAGTTTATAATTATGATATATCAAAGAAGGTTACTAGTTTTGAATAACTAAGTGGGAGATGATATAGATATCTTATGAACCAGTTGTTTATGTATCCAAGTTACAAAAGATACTAGACCTATATGACTCTTGTGTGGATCTTTATGTTATGTAATTAATATTCATCTAATAATATGTAATATCTATATATTAAATGTATGGGTTTCTATAACCTTAATTCTCTTGTTATCTTATAACATTAAATTCATCATCCTATTTTTAATAGAGCATATTTTTTATATATTTTTTAGACAATAAGGTTTATTTAACATCTTCTAGTGCTAGAGTATCCCTACCATGAATCATTAAATCCTTAAAATAATTATACAATTCATCTAATTATGTTAATAAAATGTTTTTGAGGTCTTCATGGTTAATCATTATATCTATATTAGATAAATATCGAATGATGTTGTTGAATTCATCAATATGTGTCCTGGTTATAGGTACAAGATATATCATGATGTTATACAGTAATTTTTTTTTGTCATATTCCAACCAAATATTTAGTCAAATATTTATCCTCAATATTAGACCATATTTGAGTAGTGAAAGACTCATAAATGACTTTCTGAAGAAACTTGTAACCTAATGGAAAAACATGAGAGTATGAACCTTCCTAAGGATATTAGTAGTAACATCTACATTGGTAATAATAGACTTACTATCAAGGGACACAATTGTAACATTCATATTGAAACCTTCAAGGGAATCAAGAATCTCATTATAATCAAGAATATTTATCATATTTATTCTCAAAATAATAAAGGTGGTTTAACAATAAAATTTATTTTTTTGAATTTAGTAGAACCTATATTTTATAGATTAGATAGTAATGAATCCAATTTTTATGGGAAATATTGTAGATGTTATCCTTAAGAATGGGAACGATCCATTGATTTATATGTGATAGTTTAAATTCCTTAAGATAAATCATTTTATAATGAAAAATAGTTAATTTATAATATGAATACATATGACCACATCTTTAGAAATAAAAATAAGATTTAATGTTATTTGGTTCAAATTAAACCTACATGAATGAAAAGAACACCACCTGAATCATTATTTATTACTAAAAAAATCAAACAATTATAACACTTGGAAATGACAAATTACCAGATAAATAATATGAGTATGTCGAGCATGCTAAACTAGATGGTGGTGATCAACTACATCATGTGGAGTTATCAATGGATATCCTAGATGGACCCATGCATGCACCCAATATAAAGGATACAATATATAATATTAAAATGGATTTGATCACTTATATAGATAGGTTTGTTATACCAAAACCAGGTTATGACTGAAAAGATAAATCTATAACCTATAACAAAGCCTTCGAGCAATGACTATCCCATTTATATGAATCCAAACATTGTCAGATGTAGACTAAAATATATATGTTAATGAATAAATACTAGGATCATGTATCTTCCAATGTGGTTTCATTAGTTATAATCCATTATGATTTGATTAAATGGATGGTTTCCATTGAAGGAATTCAATGAATAATTATAATTGGAATAAGCATATGTCGATATATTGAATACGGCCAACTCATTTCTTTAAATGAAACAAATTAAGGATGGATATATAAATGGATGATATCCCTCTTATTAGATACCCCTAATTTTATGAAATACTCACAATTATATCTTCCTCACAAAAGGATATTTATCACTAGGTGGAGTTTTTTATAAAATTATATCCCATTTGGAGTTAATAAATGCTTGTTGTTTTTAAATTTTTGAGGTTGGTGTATGGGATGTTTTTAAAACCAAATATTAAAATAAAAACCTAAGAGTTAAAGAATCTTAAATTTTTTTTTGGATATACAATGATGTATGAGAGGTGACTTAGGTTCTCAAAAAAGTCCCATAGATTCGAGTTGAATTTTGGAGGTTTTTGGAGTTTTTCTTACTAGGTTCATGGTTTGGTGTTCATGGTTTAAGAGTAACTATTCAACACCCTAAGAATGGAGTGGGTTTCAATGAAAATTTTATTGTGTGTGGTTGATTTTCATAGTTAGTGAATGTTTTTGGATAAACCATTCAAAGTAAACTATAGAAGATGGCTTAGATATATGGCTAGGAAAAAGGTTGGAACATAGTTAAAGACAAACCATGTGAATTGTTGTGTAGGGTTTCTAAGATGAATCACATGGTTAAATAATGATTTGTAAACTGTGAGGACCAGTAATGTGGGGAGGTGTATTGTGAGGCCATTTTTAATTCACTATTTCTGAATATTTTGGAATCCAGTGCATCCAAATTGTGTGCCACCTTTAAAAATTGAAAATTTTAAAAAAATCACAAACAACCTCTTCACCCTTAAATACATTTTCCCTCCCTGTCTCATTAATAATCCTAAAGTGAAATCCACCCTTCCTCCTTTCCTCTTATATGGTGGTGTTTCCTTACTCTTTCTCCATTTTTGCTTCAATAGGGTGTGATCAAGAGATTAAGGTGAGTCTTTGAGCCCTCTAATTCCCTTTATTTTATTATTTCAAAGGATAATATCTCTCCCTAGTTTATTCTAATATTCCCTATATCTAGGATATTTTTATTTATCTTCTTTTTTATCTAATTTAATCCAAACTGAAGGAAGATACTTGATGAGTGGGTTTCCTTAAGCATAAGTTATGTGGTACCTAATTATAACCCATAGTCTTGCTATTTTTCATCTGTGATGTAATTGTGTAGCCATGTAATTCTTGTCATGAATTGATCTAATATTTAAAATAATGTTTTTTTGAAGTTTTTTTATCATAATGTGTCAATTAACATGCCTAAAACCATATAAAAATGATAGTTCCATGAGGGATGATCCTAGTTGGGTTTTAACTATGAATGGTCTTGGGGTGATTAATGGTTTTATCAATTAAAAGTTTAAATGAGAATTTACAGTTCTAAACAAGGGTTATGAAATCGAATTTCATAGCCATGGATAATTTTTAAATGGGTTGGACCTTTGAGTTGGACCTATTAGATTTTGACCATTATATTGTAAAATGGATTTGGCATCTTAAATGAGTCAAAGGGAATGACAAGTCTTGTTTATAAAAAAGATCAATCATGATTGAAATAGATTTTTATAAAATGAATATGATATTATGGAATGAACCTGGTATAGATAAAATTTTTAAATCATGGTTATGGAAAGAGATTAAATTTCTAAAAAATAGGTTTTCTAACTTTTTGAATTTAAATGAATTGTTAAATGATGGTGTTGCTAAAATAGAGTACCAGAGAGCATGCTATAATGTGTTTTACTTTATATCCTATGAATGAAATCATATTTAATCGATCCTTGGGAAAGGATAATGATTTTGGGAAATTAAAATTGAGACTGAATATTGACATGATCTATAGTAATGATGTTGGATTGGTTTTGGTATTTGGGAAGAATGGATCCATGAAGAGGATAATGGTAGTTTTATTCTTAAATGATACTGCTTGATAGGAAATGATTTCATGGTAAGTAAAAATGGTTCATTTATAATTTTGTTTTTAAATGATTTTTATGGGTGGAATTCCTTTGGTGATATACTTTTAATTCATTTATATATAATAAATGGATGTAATTCCTTGAGTGAGTGTAGATTCTATTAGGAGACTCACTTTAATTCCATGGGAGGATTCCTCTATTTATTCAAGGATATCCAAAGCTATGGAATGGAATGAGTTGCATTGGATTCCTCATTGATTTTTTACTGTGAATGCCTCGGGATAACTCCTTCATAGATTCATATGATGTCTTATATATTAAATTTCATAGATTAATTTCATGAATTCCCTCAGGTTACCTTTTCAATTATATGGGATGAGATCCCTAGATTCATCTTAATTATACAAGATAAAATTCCATGGGTGTTGACCTATATTCATATCAAGTTGAACCTTTTAATTCCTTGTATACATGGTTACATGGATTCGATTTAGATAATTCCAAGGTTATATTTATTTTATTCAACTATTTTGTGAAGATAAGAATGCCTTGTATGACTTCCATGGATTATGGATGACTTAGTTAGATATGAATCCTCAGTGGATCCCCCAGGGGATTCCCTTATGATTTCATGGTCAAAGTTTCCTTAGGCCCACACCTTGGAACTGACCTAGGTTTATGAGACCTATCTTTATGTTTAATGATATCAGGAAGTAGTTTTAGTGGGTAGGTTTGACCTTAGGTGTCACCAAGGAGCTCAGGATTAGAGGGCGTATTTTATTTATTTATTTATCTATTTTGTTTTATGGTAAACTATTATGATTATCTCATCAGAATGACTTTTTATATAGACTAGTTATTCTAGGGATTCAATTGGCGGTGGCCTATTAAGTTATTCTCACACCATGCTTAAGCTATCATAGAACTTGGGTAACAGACCATAAGAATAACTATTTGTAGGTAAAGTTTTATGACAATTATTGTTGTTGATGATTATTGGATTGGTATGATATGATGTAGTATTCAAAATGGGACCAGGAAGGACTCAGGGCCACTTTGGGATGATTTCTTAGTTTTTATTTATTTTTTGGTATTTTTTCTGTATATAATCTTCAATGGTGGATCTTAGTTTTGTATGGAATACCCATTTATGTTATAGCATATAATGTTGTACTTATTTATTAAAACTTTTCTAATTTTTGTGCATTGGTTATTTGGCCTAGTTTATATGTTTTCTACTATTTATGCTACTTTAGCTTCTATGAATAGTGGGTTTAGTATCCCCACAATATCTTTATAGATACTCACCACTATCTGGTAGCCTATGGCATATGGGGAGTTGTGATTTAGTCCTGTAGCACAGTGGTCTATCGACTGTTCATAGAGAGTCGGGTGGGACGTCATAGTACTAAAACCCCTTCTTTATTTTGGGATAATCAATAAATATTCTCAGATACATTGGTTTTTGTAATAACTTAGTAGAAGGAATATTTCATTTTTCTTCTTTTGTTATCTTCATCGTATGCGTGTAAAATAATAAAATATGGATTCATCACTTCAGGTATGCATGTTATGTTATTAATTTAAATTATGCATGTTGATTCTATCAAGGATAGCTCTAAAAAAATATGTGTTTTCTTCTACTGTCAAGATCATTTTATGACCCCCAAAAACTCATTAGTGATATCCAAGAAATATTCATCATTGAATCAATGTGTTTATTACATTATTAAATGAATAACACATTTTATGAAATTGTAACTTGTTTTTACCATCTTCTGTAACATTATTGAATAACAGATGTCCAAGAGAATCAATCAGCTTTATGTTAAATGTTTAACATAATGTGGAGTGGAATACATGAATTACATTAATCATGTAACATATTCTATAGATCTATAGTGAGAAAACAAAGCGTCAAAATGTTAGGTTATTTTTAAATTGTTTATAAATAATAGAATCAGATATTTTTTATTATTTACAAAAATTATAAAATTGTTTTATAAATTAGATATAAAATGTTTATAGGTAATAGAATAAATATTTTTTAAAATATATTTATAAATACTCCATTAATAGTGAAGAGTTAATATTAAGAATATTTTTTAAACATTTATATGGTCCATAAAATATTTATAAATTATAGTAAAATGTATTTTTAGAATATTTTAATTTATAAAGAGTTAATTAATCAATTAATTAAAAATATTATATAATTAATTATGTAAATTTCTTGGAAACATTTATTAATAAAATATTTAAAATATTAAATCCTAATATTCTAAATAACTTTTTCCAAATTATATGGCATGACATGTGATCTTGGAAAAAAACATTAATTCATAAATTACATGGATGATTTATAAAGATATTATAAATTATATAAATAAGTCCGAACTATAGAATATTATATATTTAATGTTATGAATTGTTCATAATTAATTAATTTGAATTGTTCACATTAAAAGTGGCCTTATTTGATATATTATCCTGGACATCTTAGAAGTGTTTTATTGATTGGTATGATCAAAGGTTTAAATAATGATAAATATGTGAAATATAAATTATTTAAAAGGTCTATATAATTGAAACTGGATTATAAAATGATTATAATTCATAACAATATGATATTTTTAAATAAAAATTCCAAATAATGTATAATATTAAAATTTCATATTATGGGATGACTATAAAAGTGTTTATATTCAAAATTACAGAGAATCAATAATATTCTAGGTACTTTATAAAAGGATTATAGTTAGATATTAATTATGAATTGTTCATGAATGGCCATCTCATGTTTTTGGAAAATAAATAAAATGATTATTTTTTCATCAATTCCTTTTAAATTCAATTTTTTATTGTTTATAAAATATGAATAATTTATATGAAAAAATTATTTGATAAATAGCTATTATGAGATTTACCTCTCTATTAGGTTCTTGGTATAACTATAAAATATATTTTTAATCTACCTTGAACTTAGTTTTTAATTGAAGTAATTAGCTTGAATTTAGTTATTTGGAAAATTTTTTAAATATTAGGTGTTACAGTTTTCATTAATTGGATTATATCTTGAGTAAAGTATCCCTAGGAAGTAGGATGTGGAATTTAACTACCCACTAGAATGGAGTCTTATTCCATATTCTATAAATGTATGGTGTTTCCTATTGATTTTTCCAGGATTACTCATGTGGAGATTATCAATATCATATAGTTATAAACATTTACATGAAGCATTTTTATACCTTGTACATATGATGCATTTGAATATGTATGAATATTTTTGTCTTCTATTCTTGGGAGAGTGACATGGACTATCGGTTGTGTAAATGGATACACATTAATTTTGTGTGTACACATCAATTTGGTGGATGGAATAGTGATTCTAAAACTAAATCATTAGAGGAATTCATGAAAAAAACATGAGATGATATAGATTACATAAGATGAAATAATTATGAATTAAATATGCATATGATATATATTAAATTTTTGAGATTAAGAAAACCTTTCAAATACTAAGTGTAATATTCCTTATAAAGAGACACTTGGCAAGACCTCGATCATCCAACAGGGTTGGTTCTTCCAAATAAAGGTGCCTCTATATTATTTTTTGTAATGAAATTAAGTAATCTTTAACACCATATCATCCTTAGGTAGGTTATTCTAAAGAAGGTTACCACTATATTATCTTTTTTCATCTTATTCTTGGAATTTTCTTGGGGTGACACTTAGTTGAGAAACCTGTAGGATTGATAACATAGGAATAAAGATGAGTACATCCATATGATGGATTCGTGTAAAGGGTGATCCACTCAAACAATATAAGAATCATAAATATTATAATTGGGATGATTCCATACTTAGATAACTAATTATTGAGATGAACACCAAATCATACACATTGGTTAGTGAAATATGGTTCTCAACTATGTAAAAGGGTATAATGTATGAGATCGTCAATTTTAGTGGGAAAACTATAATTAAAATACCTTGACTAAAATATATAAAACATGATACTCACCCATGAATATTTCCATTCTGTAGATTATGGAATTCTTTATAAAAATCATATTAAGATCATTAATAGGTATAAAAAATAGGTAAAAATTAGTATCTATGGTTAAAAAGTGTTCTTAAATAAAATCATTCAGAGCCCTTGAATGTGAATGTTATGAATATCAATTTCATTAAATATCACTCATGTAATTTAATGATCAGATGTGAATCACACATTTTTGCTGTAAAACACAAACTCAGAGGAAGGAGTGAATTGATAAAGGGTGAATTAGATATTCATATCAGTAATGGTGTAAAATTTGTTGCATTAGAAGTCAACACTTATGATCTTACTTTACTATATGTTTTAGAACTATAATTAGAGAGCTATTATTATTTTCCCGTTATCAATATGAATTTTATTTCTATATATTTTTTGGAAATAATGGTATTTTTATTCGCTATTAGGAACAAGATTCATTCAATACATAAGAATAAAATGTTTTATTCATTGGAAGTAAAGTAGATTGATTATAAATTATAAATATGGATAATCCTATTTATAAAATTTAGAATAAGATATTGAAGGTTGATTCTAATTACACCTATCTTTGGTATTCTCATCTTATACATATAAATGATAAAGGCATTTAAAAATCACATAAAGATGGATTGTTGGACTAATTAAATTATGAATAATTTGAGATTTGTGTGTAATGACCCGAAATTTTATTAATGAAAATTAATATTGATCTAGTTAAGGGTATTATTATGTAAAGTTATTATATAACATATGAACTTCCATGGTTTTATAATTTTGGATTTTAGAATACCATTAAGAATTGTGACCGTGTCTAATATAGTCACTGAAAGGTGATCACATGATTAGTATAAATACATGGCTTTAACAAATCCAATTTACTCAGACAAAGGAAGTTATGGCCTCATCCAACAGAATTTCTCCATACTAAGTCCATTTTTTGGAGATTGGAATGGAGGTGGAATCAGGGGATTCTCTCTTGACCAAGCCCAAGCAGAGCTTCAAGACGTTAAGCTCGAACGGAACTGCCTACAGGAGAAGTGGAAGTTGATAGAGATTACCACCCGAGCAATGTTATCCGAGCCACCCCAAGAGTCTGTCACCATCGCACACCTTATCCTTCGGTATTATGTAGGTGTTATAAGGGGATATGTAATAAGACCCTAGCACCATGATTTTGTGCTTTATTTTTTGTATAAAGAATATACATTTATTTTGTAAATGGTTTTTAAAGCTCAAGTAGCATTTTTAGTTAATATTCCATTAAAAAATATATTTTGATGAATTAATTAGTTTTTGAATTAAATAATATTTTAATAAAATATTATTACTAAATTGATTTTTATAAATGGTCATTTAATTTTAATTAATACAATTGTAATTTTTATTAAGGCATGAAAGCTGTTTTTGTCAAAACCCATGAATTTTGGAAATATGTCGGTTTTTATTTTAAAAGTAAAAATTCACATATTTAAAAAATTATTTAGATAAAATTAATATTATTTTTGGAATCATTAAATCAAAATTATCCAACGGTTAATTTTTCATAATTTTCCGAGATTCAAATTTTTGGATTAAAATTAAATACCGTTTAAATATATAATGTGTTTATGACATCATAATTGCACAATAGTGATGTAATAAAATACTATAAATGGGTTGTTCGGCCAATATAAATTTTAACATTAAAATAATGTAATTTTCGGTTTATTTTATTTATTTTACAACGTTTTAGTGGACCCTCTAAGACTTATAAAACATTTTACCTTTTTAAAATGATTTCTTTGAGAGTGTGACTCACCTCCACATTAACAATCCTAATATTTTAAGAAGTTCGTCCATTTTCATTATAAAATAATTTTTTCCACTAACCTTGGGAAAAACCTAGGGGAAAAACCATGGGATGGTTTTTGGTTTTTATTAGTTTAATGTGTAGGGTCCAAAACCTAAATAATAAATAATTCCCTCCATTTTCCTATATAAACCCACCCAAACTCCCACTTCCTCTTCACTAAAATCCTTTGGAGCTTGAAAAAACTCTTCCCTATTTTATATAGAATCCTCTCAAGGCTCCCAAATCTCCCAAGAAGCCTCTTCTAAGCCTCTCCCAAGACTTTTGGATCACACTTCCAAGTAAGGTATTTATTCCTCTCTCATTTTTGTCCAAGTTTCCTTATGTTTCTATACCCTTGCCTTTTCAATTAAAAAGATTGGTTATGATTTCACACCTCTACCATACTACCCTAGTTATGTTTTAATGATGATATATCCCTTTATATCTCATCAATTCCTCTCATGTACACCCATTACCATGCCTAAATTCTGTAAGGATTTTCTCTCTCCTCATTTACATTCAAGAAATTCTTTTGTATTATGAATATAAATTACATTAATTGTGTGAGACATGTATCTATATGACCCCCTTATTGTCTATTTCTATTAAATATGATGATACACCCATTTATCTCTCATCAACCATTTTTATGAATTCTTATGTCACGCTGTTATGCTGCCAAAATTGCACCACGATTTTCCAAGACAAATTCATTGTGAAGTGAATACCATGCCCATTATTCTATCAAGGGTATTAAACTTTATGAACATTTAATTATTGATTATATAGTTTGATGTATGAATTCCACATTACTTTATCATGTAATAAATAATTATGTTTAATGAATCCATGTTATATGATCCACGTGGCACACTTATGCATGAAATGAAATGATTAAGAAGGGTGTTCCATGATAGTGCTCCAATTCATCGGGTAAAGAATGGTATAATGATACATCAAATACAATAAATTTTTACGCATTCTAATTCAATTTAAATGAGGGTTTAATCATCTCCATGTTAAATTATCTTTGGCTCATGCAAATATCATATTAAATGTTGCTGCCACATTTCTATGTTATGATAATCATGTTATATCATGCCTTTATGTTCATGTTTCTCGTATGCTCCATTGATATTCCTATTTCCTAACATGTAATTTTTTCTTCATGTTATGCATTTTTTACAACATTATTGGGCATTATAGATCACCCTTTTATTGTGCATGTCCTCAGGTTATCCCATGCAATGCTAAGTACGATGGAATTATCTGGTCATGTAAAAGATGTTTTCAACAAGATGTTGTGTTTTATGTTTTATATTGTTATGTAATGTTCCTATGCCTCAAATACACTAGACCTATCAATATTCTATGTTATATCAAGTGAATGTTTTATGTAATGAATTATTTTTAACTGTGAAATAAAGAGAAGGGTTGTTATAGTTGGTATCATAGGATAGGTTTAGTTATTTTTGAGATTAGAATTAGAAAACCTTAGTGAAGCCTTAGGGATAAGACTATGTATAATAAAAAAATCCCTAAATTTTTTTGAGTATTGAGTAAGTGGTTTATCAATAAAATACATCTCTTTCTGGATACGAGTAGGTAGAGATGGCTCTGGCACATATGTATCTAGTGGTAAAACCTGAAAACAAAACATTGAGCTAGACTCGAACGAGAACTTTTGCACAAAAACTGGACTTACTACACTCTTGGTTACGACACTATTTGGGGATATTTTTTGTTAAATTCCTGATCATAGTATGAACTATTGTTAAGAGTAAAATACCCCCTAATAATATATGTTGGGAAGTAGATCATGGATAACATAGATTGAAACCTAGGAATTCATAAGTTAAGGAAATAAAATTAATTTATAAGTCATATATTTTTGTATTTGGTTTACCCTTTATGGGTTACCCATAACTTTCCTTTTATTCCAACCAATGGCCGATAATAGGTGGACTCAGGCTAACCACTGATGTGAAGATCAATGTGACGACTATTCTAATGAAAGGCCCAACCCGATGAGAGTAGTAATTACAATATTTATCATGATACTATCTCACATGACTCAATTTTTGAACAGAAACACGGGTCGTTAAGAACATTCAACCCCCCCACCCCAATAAATAACAAGTCGTAATTGAGAGATTCATGAGACAAAGGCCTCCTAATTTTAATAGATCATCTGATCCCTCAATTTCTAAAAAATGGATCAATTACATTGAAAAAATATTCTCTATCCTTCAATGTTCCGAACAAGAGAAGGTTATTATGGTTTCTTATTGTTTGGAAGATGAAGCTGGTCAATGGTGGAAATTGATTAAAAATACAAATCTTGAGGAAGATATTTATGCATTGGAATGTAAGTATTTCCAAAAAATATTTTTCGATAAGTATTTTCCATGAACCCTCTAACTTAAGATGGAAAGGGAATTCCTTGACCTCTAGAAAAAAATACGTCGAATATGTTGGAGTGTACAGGGATAACTTTACAAGGCTTTCACGATATGCCTCCAACTTTGTTTTTCCCCCAAATGCAAGGTTGACTAATTATTTTGTCGGATAAAACCTAGCCTACAGAAATCCCAACTGATCTATGACTTCAAGAGCTATGAGTAAATTGTCTGATGTTCCCTCAAGGTTGAAATAGAGATCAGATACTCTCAGGGGAATCATGGGGGCATGAAGTGTAAGGCGGAAGTTAATTTTGGTGGTAATATGGATAAATACAACAGTACTATGAAAATCCAGCACCCCACTTGCCAAAGGTGTAGAAAGAAGCACCCCGGTAATTACCTTAAGGGGGAGAGGAAATTTTTTAGGTGTGGAAGAGAAGGGAACCTGACCATTAACTGATTAAAAGAGAAACCCACAGCTGCGACAGAGGAGAGAAATGCTCTATTTGACCCTCAATGTGTTGTTCATTGCTTCAAATACAAAGAAATATGGCACTTTGCAAACAAGTTCCCTAAGATAAAGGTTTTCGAGGGCAACCAACAACTTCCAAGGTAGCAAGGTCGATCTATTTCCATCCTTACCAACGAATTGAACCCCATCAGTGAAGTGGTTACATGTATGCTATTTATTCATTCAATAATAGAGAATTTACTTTTTGATTCTGGTTCTATGCATTCTTTTATATCCTGGATGTTTAGTAGAACAATCCCAATACCACCACAAATCATGGAAGTAAAGATGTTGGTGAGTATAAAAAATGGGGAAATCATTTCATCCCATGAATATAACTCGTCCCCTATCATAATTTGTGGATTGAAATTCCTGGAAAACCTCTTCATACTCCCTCTGGTGGAATTTTATGTAATTCTTGGCATGGATTGTTTTCCTTATATAGAGCCAACATAAATTTCCGTGAGAGGGAAATCACTCCCCATATGGATAATTAACCCCCAATTCTGTACAAGTGCAAGGATGAGGATGAATATTCTTTATCACCATCATCTCAAGAATGGATATTACTTCCCTATGAGCATGCGTATCATTCTTAGATGATTGATTCTAAGGAAGAAACCATCCTTGAAGACATACCTATTGTTAGGGAATTATATAAAGTGTTTGATGAGATGTTTCCCGGTCTTCCTCCTAGAAGAGATGTTGAATTCTCAATTGATCTTATAACTAGGGCACTGCCAATATCAAATACTCCGTATAGAATGGATGTTGTGGATATTGAGGAGCTCAAGAAACAATTACATGAGAATCTCGATAAAGGGTTTATATGCCCAGGTGATTCACCATGGGCTGAACCAGTCCACTTCGTCAAGAAGAAGGATTGGTCAATGTGCTTTTGCATCGATTATCATGATCTCAACAAAAATTACGATAAAGAACAAATACCATCTTCCCTGAATTGATGACTTTTTTGATCAGCTATGTGGAACACAATACTTCTCCAAGGTGGATTTGCGGTTGGGATATTACCAAGTAAGGGTGAAGAAGGAAGATATCCCCAAGACTGCTTTTCATACATGATACTGACACTATGAATTCATAGTAATGCCTTTCGGACTCACTAATGCTCCAGAAATCTTTATAGACTTTATGAATAGAGTCTTTAGAGATTACCTCAACACATTCATGGTAGTATTTATATATGATAATCTAATATAATTAAAAACCAAGGAGGAGAATGAGGATAATATAAAAAATATACTAGATACCTTATTAAAGGAGAATATCTATGAAATGTATAGAAAGTGTGAGTTCTGGCTGAAGGAGGTCTCATTATTGGGTCATATCATCATAAGCAATGGGATATTCATGGATCCCTCAAAGAAAGCTAAAATTGAATGATGGTCGAGGTGAACATCGATGACAGATATCTGTAGCTTCTTGGAGTTAGCTGGATATTGTTGCTGATTTGTGAGAAATTCTTTACAATTGTAAACCCCTATTACCAAGATATCTTGGAAGGGAGTCAAGTTTTCTTGGAGTGATGAATGTGTAGAGAGTTTCAAGGAGTTGAAAAGTAGTCTTATCACTACGCATGTGCTCACATTACCCACAAGTGGATAAATTTTTGTGGTATTCAGTGATGCTTTGAAGAAAATAATGGGTTGTGTGTTGATGAAAAATGACAAATTCATTATCTATAATTTAAGGAAATTGAAAGTTCATGAGAAGAAAAATCAAAAAAATGATCTAGAGTTGGTTTTAGTGATCTTCTCTTTAAGAATTTTGCGACATTACCTCTTTGGGGAGAAGTTTAAAATATATACAAATCACAAAAGCTTCAATTATATATTCACACAGAAAGTGTTGAATATGCGCCAATGAAGATGGTTAGAGCTGATAAAAAACTATGACTGATCAATCCATTACCACCCTGGGAAAGCGAACAAGGTGGCATATTCTCTAAGTAGAAAGTACCCAAAAATTCTATATTTGATGAGAATTGAAAAGGATCCAATATTATTAGATTTGATAAATATGGACATGGGAATCATAAAGAAGGGAACATCATCAATAATTTCACAAATGATTACTCAACCATCACTTTTGGAAAGGTTAAAGGATGCCTAAAAGTGTGATGTGGGAATTCAGAAGAAAGTGGAAATTATCAGATAAGGGAAATACTTATATTTCAATGTTAATGAAGATGGAACTGTGATATTTGGGTAAAGACTATGTGTTCCATCAAATCTGGAGCTAAAAAAATAACTTTTGGATGATTCACATAGTTTGAATTTCCCCATTCACCCAGGAAACATAAATATGTATCGAGATCATTGAGAGAATTATTGGTGGGATAACAAGAAAAAGGATATCGCTGAATATACATCACTGTTACCGGTATATTAGCAAGTGGTTTCTGAGAGGAAGAAGTCTAAGGCTGTGATGCAACCATTACCCATACCATCATGGAAATGGGAGAACATCACCATAGACTTTGACACCAGACTTTTGAAGACATCCAAGGGAAAAAATGTTATCTCGGTTGTTGTGAATCATCTTACAAATACTGAACACTTTATTGAAATTTGAGAGGATTTCGTATTGGATCAATTGGAATGAATATATATCCGAGAAGTGGTAAGGATGCATGGAGTACCACTATCTATTATATCTGATCGAGATCCAAGATTTGGATGTATGTTTTGGAAGAGTCTACAACATTCTCTGAATACTGAGCTGAACTTCAGTAAGTCTTATAATCCTAAAATTCATATACAATCATATTGTACTATCACAACACTTTAGGACATGTTGAGAGCATTCTCAATGGACTTTAAAGGAGAATGGGATCAATATCTTCCTCTAGATGAGTTATCTTAGAAAAATTGTTTCCACTCAAGTATCCTAATGGCTCCTTATAAAGCCCTTTATGGGAAGAGGTGAAAGACACTGGCATGTTGGGATGAAGTTGGGGAGAGAAAACTCCTAGGTCCATAAATGATCGATGAAATTATGGATAAGGTTAAGACCATCCAGCAGCACATTAAAGTTTCTCAAAGTCGATAAAAGAGTTATGCTAATAATCATCGATGACACAATGATTTTGATGTCGGAGACATGATATTCCACCACATAATACCATGGAAGAGATTAATGAGATTTGGGAATAAGGTAAATCTTAGTCCAAGGTAAATCATCCCATTTGAGATCCTTGATCACATTGGAGCAGTGTCCTATATGTAGGTTTCGGGCGTAGCAGAAGCGCATTGGTAGGTGTGCCTAACTTTAATTTTAGCATTAACAATGATCAATCTGAGACTCGTAATGATAATAAAATGATGGATCATCAGAATATAATGAAGAAATAAAAAAGAAATAGGAGAGTCTGAAAACCATAAATTGGATCATTATATATTGGTTATAATTAATTTAATTAATTGAAAATAATTACCTCGATGGAATTCATTCTTTGTTGATGTATCCAGTCAATATCTAATGTGATCCATCATTGCGTCAAAGAATCCAAGTCTAGGATTACTCTATAGGTGATCCACACATGCTCCACATATCTCTGGACATCATCGAAGGGATCTCTAGGTGCTAGAGCAGAAGATCCTTTGCTTGCATTGTCTGCCTTCGATTTCCTTGATCCGGTGGACATGGATCTCTCTCTCGTAGCTTCAGAGCATTATTAGAGGAAAAATAATTCTCTCTTGGTATGAGAGATTTTACAAATCCATTGTGCTCATCCACAAAAAAATATCTATGATGATGAGAAATATATAATTGGGATTTTTAATTACATATAAGAATAACATGAATTAATTACCCGAAAGCATTTATTCATTTCATTTAATTCTTAGTAATACAACATTTCTAATAATAACAGTTGACTATTATTATTACTTGACATGCTCCTAGTGAATTACACCTAATATTATTTTATTAAATAAATAATATGATTTCTCATAAATTCCCAAAAAAAGACACGTCGTGTATATTTAATACACCTGATGTGTATATTTATTTTTCCATTTTTCTTTATTTCCTCCCCCACATTTACTAGTCCTTGAATAATGGCTATTTACTTCCCAATAAATATCAATGCATTACTCAATAATAAATATATATTATTTCACCCACAATATATTCTCTCAAATAACTAGTGTTGAAATAAATGTGATTAGGCATCCTTTAATAATTATTAAACCACATTTGGGAATAATCTTTATTCAACTTGTTAAATTAATATTTAATTGAGATACTTGGACACACATAGTTTGTGACCCTCTAGGCCTCTTTCTAAGTGGAATTAGGCATAGCTTGCCTAAATTACAAGGTTAGCATCTAGAAACATGCCAAGGCACCCATAGAGAAAGAAGGTAACACCGCGACGACGTGTCACCTCCTATGAATTATTACCATGTAATGTAATCCATTTGTCACGATATCTCATATCAAATGGGTTTCATACTAGTTCCATCGACCCATGTGATCGATTATTCTTTCTTTGACTTCCAAGAATTGAGCTTTCCCATTCCTCACCATGGCCATAGCTTTATTTAGGCTATATCAATTCCATCAAAGGGCCTAAGATATCTACTTCTGTTAAGGAATAGAAGGGGAAAATCCTTTCTTACATTATCTATTAATACAGTATTACGTGTGACACACCCAACATATCCTACCTCGCTATGAATAGTGTGTCATCACAGTTTTTGTCAATACATCTATGTTAGTGAGTGGTACTACCCATTAATAACAATGTTAAAGTCTAAGGACAAATACACACGTCCACAGATAGGAATATCCAATGACACAATGAAATGTGGATTTCCTACTGGCGGGTCTCATTCTCATAATATCCTCATGGATATTACGAAGGGTGCAAACCATGAGAAAGTGCCTCAAAGTTTTATGAGTCCTCACCCCTAATGGCTTTTATTACTTGTGTCCCTCAAATGACATCATCCGTCCATAGAACATATATTTAAGAATAGTATTATGGCACTTCTGGGTTCTCATTAGAGAAGGGATCCGCTATAACCCTTTAATGCAACCACTATCCTTAGGACAATATCATATGCATTGTCATGTAGAAGAACATTAAAGATGTGATAAGGTATTTATTTAATGAATAAAGTACATATTAGTTGGTTCTAGGCCACCAACTCCAACAGAATCTCACTTGGACTAGAGCCAACTACTAACAACCTTTAACCCACTATCTCTCACATGATATTCATTCTTATACTGATATATGCCTTTAGTCATGGGGTCTACCACGTTCTCTTTCATGGGCACTCTGCTCACAACAACTTCACCCCTTTGATATAAATACCTCAAAAGGTGATACTTACAGAGTATGTGCTTTTTCTGTTTATGTGACCTTGGTTCTTTTGAGAGATCCACTGCTGTAGTATTATCCCAATACAACGAGATAGGATCTTTACTTCTAGGCACCACATCTAGATCCTAGAAAAAGTTCTGAATACATACATCTTCCTTGGCTGCATCATAAGCTGCTATATATTCAGGATCCGCTGTAGAATCAGCGACAACTGGCTGCATTGAACTCTTCCAACTCACAGCTCCTCCATTGAGACAAGAAACATATCCAGATTGCAACGCCATATCGTTCTGATCTTTCTGAAAACCAGTATCAGCATACCCTATGATTTCAAGCTCCTCGTCTAATCTATACACCAAGAACATATCCTTAGTTCTTCTCAAATACCTAAGGATAGTCTTAACAATATTCCAATGTTGTTCTCACAGATATTCGTGATATCTACCTAACATTCTCAGTGCATAGGAAACATCAAGCCTTTTATATAACATGGAATACATGATGGATCCTATAGCCAAAGCGTATGGGATCTTACTCATTGTATCTTTCTCTTGTTGTGTCTGAGGAAATATTTTCTTAGAAAGATGTAGGCCATGTGACACTGGAACCAAACCCCTCTTGAATTGTTCCATACTAAATCTCTTTAGTATCTAGTCAATTTATGTACCCAGACTTAGTACAAGCAGCCTCTTGGATCTATCATGAATGATCTTGATCCCTAGAATGTAGGCTGCTTCACCCAAGTCTTTCATGGGGAAACACTTGTTTAACCAGTCCTTAACTGACTGTAAGATTGGTACATCATTTCCAATATGCAATATGTCATCAATATATACTACTAGGATAAAGATCATATTCCCATTAAACCTCTTATAAGCACATGGATCACATTCATTCCTAATGAAACCAAATTCTTTTATGGATTTATAAAATCAAATTTTCCATGACCTGAATGCTTGCTTTAATCCATAAATGGATTTTTGCAAATTGCAAACCTATTTGGATTCACCTGGTGTCACAAACCATTCTGTTTGTGTCGTATAGACATATTCGTGAAGGTTCCCATTAGGGAATGTTGTTTTGACATCCATCTTCCAAATCTCGTAGTCCTAGTAAGCCGTTATGGCAAGTATGATTCTTATGGATTTAAACATGGAAACTGGTGAGAAGGTTTCATCATAGTAAATTCCTTGATGATGTCTGAATCCTTTATCCACTAACCTTGATTTAAAGGTTCTAACTTGACCTTACATGTCTATTTTTATCCTAAATACTCATTTGCATCCAACATGATTTACATCAACTGGATCATCGACCAGAACCCAGACTTGGTTCTGATACATGGAATCTATCTTAGAATTCATAGCTTATATCCATCCTTCATCTTTTGAACTTTATACTGCTTCCTTGTAGAATATAGGTTCATCATTGTCCAAAAATAATGATTCACCATCCTCGATGACTAGGAAACCAAATCTCTCTAGTTCCCTTACCTCTCTTGAGCTCCTATACAGTACTTGTGTTTCTAGAACCTCTTCCACATGGACCTGTGGAACTTGTTCTTGTACCAACACTTGTGTATCTTGAGCATCAACTTCATCTAATTCAATCTTGATCCCACTATCCTTTTTGAGGATGTGCTCCCTCTCAGGAAAGACGGCTTGACTAGCGATAGTCACTTTCTTATCTGAACGGTAATATTGGTAATATCCTTTCATTTTGTTAGGATATCCTATAAAGATACAATTCATGCCCTGGGGTGCTAGTTTGTTGTCTGAGAAGGCCTTAACAAACACCTCACATCCCCATATATGTGTATGTGAAAAAATGTATTTCATTCCATTCCATAACTCGAGCGAATTCCATTTTCCACCTTAGTTGATACTCAGTTTAATGTGTATGTTTCAGTTTGTAATGCATATCCCGAAAAGGATAATAGAAGATCTGCATGACTCATCATCGACCTCACCATGTCCAACAAGGTGAGGTTCCTCATTTCACAAACACATTTCCACTGCAGTGTGTATGGAGGAGTGAGTGGAGATAGAATCCTAGACTCCCAGAGAAGATCGATGAACTCTTGGTTCAGATATTCTCTACCTCGATATGATTGAAGCTTCTTTATCTTCTTACCAAGCTGATTCTCTACTTCATTATTGAATTCCTTAAATTTATCTAAGTATTCTAACTTATACGTAATTAAGTAGACATAGCCATATCTACTCAAATCATCAGTAAAGGTAATGAAGAAGAATATCCACCTCTAGCTTCTACTATAAATGGTCCACACACATCCGTGTGCACTAATCCTAGAATCTCTATGGCCCTCCCCCCCTGTCCACCGAAACGAAACATGGTAATTTTTCCTTTTAAACAAGTGTGACATCTATAAAGTGGTTTTATCTTAGTAGATTCTAAATATCCATCTTGATAGAGCTTTGTCAAGCACTTCTCTTTTACAAGACCGAGACGGTGATTCCACAACTTGGTGATGTATGAGTCATGTGAGTCTGTTTTATTATCGATTTCCAAAACTTGGTTTTCATAATTTAATACATACACACCATTATTTAAATGTGCCATACCATAACATACATTATTCTTATAAAATAGACAACCCTTATTTACGAACATGAAAATAAATACATCCATATACAAACAAGATACAGAAATTATGTTCTTCGTAACACTAGGCACATAATAGTAGTTATGTAAAACCAAAATCATCTCATTCGGCAATGAGAGGTGGTAATCTCTAATCACCATTGCAGCCGTCCTCACGCCATTAGAAGCTTGAAGATCCACCTCTCCTTGGGAAATCTTTCTAAATATACTTAGTTCCTGCATTTTAATACAGATGTGAGCCCCATAAGCTTTATCTAATACCCTATGTGTATAAATGGAAAGATTACACTCGATAATTAAAGCACCTTTAGCATCCCATTTCTTCTAGGTGTAGTTCCTCTTCCAGTGGCCTTAATTTCAACATGAAAAACATATCACCTCACGTTCCTTTCCCTGACTCTGGATCGTCCCCTTCTTAGAGAGATGGCACTTGGGTGCTTCAGACCTTTTATAATTCTTTGGCCCCTTTTCCTTGTCCTTCCTTTTCTTATTCACCATAAATACTGCGGGTTTTTCACACCCCATGTCCTTATCATTGACTTCAGAATATTCTATTGCCTGAATATTCTAGTGTAAAGGATCCATATTTCCCTTCTCATTAACCCAAATAGGGTTGTTCAAGCAACTTGAAGTGTTTTAGGTAGGCATTCCAAATGCCAACTGCATTAACTTGTATCTCCTTGATCTGTTGAGTGGACTCTCTAATCCTGAAATCCTTTTATTTTGTATTTGCTCAACCTTTGCCTCTTGGTCACACCAAGTCCTACTATGGAAGTCAACCCTTGATGCGAACCAAGTCAATTCAACCTAGAACCTTGAATTAGAATTCACCGATAATTGAGATCACCCCAACTAGGGTTGGTCAAGCAGTTTGAACTATGGTTCAATTCTAACCAAGATTATGGAAGGCTATACCGACCTAATATTTCATTGAGGGATTTTATCCTTATACGTAAATTTCTGATTTATTATCTTTAATTACATGCTTGTTAATATTAAGTGGGATATACTTAAGTGATTAACCATGTCTAAGATAGTATTTTATACATAATCCGGTCTTATTTTAGTTCCATCTTGCATGTTTGTTTAATTCATTAACTGTGTGATCGTGACAACACACCCATAATAAATAAACCATGCAACTGACAGAAATAAAATAAATGGTATGGTCATGAGATTGTTATATTTGTTATTTTATCTAGCGGTTGATAAACTAACACAAGACCTAGGGTGAAAACCCCTTTAACCTTTTAGGTTCGTGTTTACAGCTTTCCACCTATCCACCTTTGTATCTCCTTGGATTGGTTTCACCTTGGCTCCTAACTTGGACCGCCTCCATTGGCATGGGAGCTCCATCCATTACATATGCATTTATCCCACACACAGGTGAGGGGTAAAAGGGGTTTTTTACATAAAAGAAACCATGGGTGTGCATTCCCTGCATATTAATGAGGATAAGGATCATAGGCCATCAAATTTAATTTAAATAAATAAATTAAATTAAACCACTCACATACAAAGGCCTAGTTCAATCTCATGATTATCTATGCATGTAACAATATTTATGCATAAATAAAACTAGCATTCAATTCATTAATCATTCTTGTTTAAGATAAATCATGCTTGAATCAATTAATTATCTTTAATTAATCAATCCATTTATCATAAACCCTTTTTCAAAATTTCCTTTAGATTGTCATCCATCGTAATTTTAAACAAATAAATTCATTTAAAAATACCTTTTTACGTAACTTGTACCATGGAGTCAACCCGGTGAATTCTCGTTCATTACACATTTGTAAAATTAAACACATATATATAAAACACCTATCACGTGTTGTGACTCATCTTTACGCTAGAACTATGGTACACGTATCAAGGGTTTTTATAATATAATAATAAATTTTAATAAATCTACATAATTTGGATGAGTGCACAGTGTGTAGTTTCGACTACATGACATGTACTTTTGTTGACATTCCATCCAAAGTACACGCCCGGGGACATGGTGTGTAGATGTACTTTTGAAATTTTTGGACTACACGACGTGTTTAGATGGACACATGCCGTGTAGTATCCGCGTTGCACAGTTTCTAGCTGGGCAAGCTGTGTACGAGGTACACATTACAACCCCAGCCTGAAGGGACTACACACTGTGTTCAGTGGACAACATAATGTGTAATCCGGAAACCGTGTTCCACCTATCCCTTGTCAACACACGGTGTCATTTATGACTTAGGTATACTCCAACACACGGCCTGATTTGGAAGATCATTCTGATGCATTGAACATAGACTACATGACGTGTACTTCCGAATACACACCGTGTATTCTGTTGTTGTACGACCAGGAACATTTGGCTCCTTCAGAGGAGATCTTCAATTTTATTTTAATGAAAATTAAAAAAATCATTTCTATAAGGTTAATGAGAAACGAGAGAGGAGGAACAGATCTTGAGACTCAGATTTTAGAGTACGATTAACTTGAATTGAAACAAATAATTTTTTAGATGCGTAAATTCCCAACAAAAAATTTAATAATTATAATCAACGATATGACCGATCTTATACCACTTGTACATTCCGGGTGCAGCAGAAGCGCGTTGGTAGGTGTACCAAACTTTAATTTTAGCGTTAACAACAATCAATTCGAGATCTATCACGATAATAAAATGCTGGATCATCAGAATAGAATGAATAATGAAAAAGAAAGAGGAGGGTCCCAGAACCATAAATAGGATCATTAAATGTTGGTTATAATTAATTTAATTAATTGAAAAGAATTACCTTGATGAAATTCTTTCTTCACTGATGTTTCTGGCCACGATTCGATGTGATCCATCGTTGCGTCGTAGAATCCAAGTGTAGGATTCCTCTAGCGGTGATCCACACATGCTCCACATATCTCTGGATGTCGCTAAAGGGATCTCCAAGTGCTAGTGTGGAATATCCTTCACTTGTGATTTCCGCCTTCGATCTCCTTGATCCGGTGGAGGTGGATCTCTCTCTCTTTTAGCTTGAGAGCGTTATTAGTGGAAAAGGAATACTCTCTTGGCTTGAGAGCTTTTCCAAATACATTGTGCACGACCACTAAAAAATATCTAGGCTAAAGAGAAATATTAAATTGGGATTTTTAATTACATATAATAATAAAATGAATTAATTACTCGAAATCATTTATTCATTTCATTTAATTCTTAATAATACCCCATGTCTAATAATATGAGTTGAATATTTTTATTACTTGACATCCGCCCAGCGAATTACACATAATATTATTTAATTAAATAAATAATATTATTTCTCAAAAATTATTAGAAAAATACACGGCGTGTATGTTTAATATACACGACATGTACATTTATTTTTCGATTTTTCATTATTTCCTCCACCGTATTTATCAGACCTTGAATAATGGATATTTATTTCTCAAATAAATATCACTGCATTACTCACTAATAAATATATATTATTTCTCCCACAATATATTCTCTCGAATAACTGGTGTCGAAATAAATACGATTAGGCATCCTTGAATAATTATTAAACCACATTAGGAAATAATCTTTATTCAACTTGTTAAATTAATATTTAATTGAGATACTTTGACACACTTAGTGTGTGACCCTCTAGGCCTCTTTCTCAGTGGCATTAGGCGGAGCCTGCCTAAAGTCCAAGGTTAACGTCTAGAAACACGCCAAGGCACCCATAGAGGAAGAAGTTAACGCCTCGATGATGTTTCAACTACTACTAATGCTTAATGTATATGCAATCCCTTTGTCACGGTGTCTCATATCAAGCGAGTTGCATGCTAGTGTCATTAACCCATGTGCTCGATTATTCTTTCTTTTACTTCCTAGAATTGAACTTGCCC
This sequence comes from Viscum album, assembly GCA_963277665.1. Classification (NCBI taxonomy): domain Eukaryota; kingdom Viridiplantae; phylum Streptophyta; class Magnoliopsida; order Santalales; family Viscaceae; genus Viscum; species Viscum album. The sequence goes on along the minus strand of OY728139.1, from coordinate 676,947,607 downwards.
ATTCCTCAGCATGGTCATGGATTTATTTAGGATATATCAATTCCATAAAAGGGCCTAAGATATCTACTTTCATTATGAAATAGAAAGGGACAAATATTTTCTCGAATTATCTATTAATGCAGTATTACTCGTGATACACCCAACTTATCCTACCTCGTTGTGAACAGTGTGTCGTCACAGTTTTCTTCAATACATCTAAGTGTGTGAGTTGTGATACCCATTAATAATAATATTAAAGTATAAGGACTAATACAGACATCCACATATAGGAACATCCAATGACACTATGAAATGTAGATTTCCTGCTGGCGGGTATCGTTCTCATAATATCCTCCTGGATATTACCAAGGGCGCACACCATGAGAAGGTGCCTCAATTTTTTATGAGTCCTCACCCCTAATGGCCTGTATTACTTATGTCCCTCAAATAATGTCATCTGGTCATAGAACATATATTAAAGAACAGTGTTATGGCACTTTCAGGTTCTCATCATAGCAGGGATCCGCTATGACCCTTTAATGAAATAGTTATCCTTAGAACATTATCACATTCATTGTCACGCAGAAGAACAATCAATATGTGATAAGGTATTTATTTAATGAATAATGTAGAAAGTAGTTTGTTGTAGGCCAACAAATCCAACACTATAGACTATCACTACCACCAAACTTGTCTGAAGTACATGATATATTCCATGTATCACTCTTGAGGAAGTACCTACCGAACCCATCGCAATTAATCAATCCAGAGGTGGTACCATTGGATAATGACCACTCCTATGAAGATAGAATGGTGAAGATCTTAGATAATTGGGAAAGAGTTATACTAAATAAGAAAATTCCCCTTTTAAAGATGTTGTGGTGAAACAAGAAGTTTGAATAAGAAATGTGGGAATTAGAGGAAGTGATGAAGTAGAGTTACCCGCATCTATTTTAGTGTGGGAAACAAAAAATTCGAGGGACAAATTTCTTAAGGGGGAAGATTGTAATGACCCAAAATTTTATTAATTAAAATTCATCTTGATCTAATGAAATGTATTATTATTTAAAATGGTTATATAACAAATTCCATTCCTTGGTTTTATGTTTTTGAATTTTTAAATTCCGTTACAAATTGTGACCGTTGCAAATATAGTCATTGAACAGTGGTCACATGATTATGATAAATATAGTTCATTAAAAAAATCCAATTTACTTAGAAAAAGGAAGAAATGGCCCCACCCAGTAGAACTGCTCTATATGAATCCCATTTTTCAAATCTCCAAAAGGAGGTGGCATAATTGGGATTCTCTCTTGACTAATCCCAATCAGAGCTTCTACTCGTTAAGCTCGAATGGAACTGCCTATGGGAGAAGTGGAAGTTGATAGAGATTACCACGTGAGCGATGGTATCCGAGCCAACCCAAGAGTATGTACCCATCACACATCTTACCCTTTGGTATTATACGGGTGTTATAAGGGGATATATAACAAGACCCTATCACCATTATTGTGTGCTTTGGTTTTTGTATAAAGAATATACATTTAGTTTTTAAATGGTTTTTAAAGCACAAATAGCATTTTTAATCAATATTCAATTAAAAAATATATTTTTATGAATTGATGGATTTTTGAATTAAATAATATTTTAATAAAATATTATTACTAAATTACTTTTTATAAATTATCATATAATTTTTAAGAATACAATTTTAATTTTTATTAAGGCTTAAAAGTTGTTTTTTCAAAACCCATTATTTTTTTATAAATGTATGTTTTTAATATAAAATTAATAATTCACACATATATAAAATTATTTAGATAAAATGAATATTATATTTGGAATCAGGACATCAAAATTTTCCCATGGTGAATTTTTCATAATTTTATGAGACAATATATTTTTTGGGTAAACATTAAATACCATTTAAATATATAATATGTTTATGACATTATAATGACCTAATAGTGATGTATTAAAATAATATAAATTTTATTTTAGTCCAATATATGTTTTACCATTAAAATAATCTTATTTTAGGTTTATTTTATTTATTTCACAAAGCCTTAATGGACCCTCCAAGACTTATAAAACATTTTACCATTTTAAAATGATTTCCTTGAGAGTGTGACTCACCTCCACATAAGCAAGCCTAATATTTTTAGATGTTAGGACATTGGCCTTATAAAATAATGTTTTCAACTCCCCTTTTTCAAAAAACATGGGCAAAAACCATGGTATGGTTTTTTTTGATTAGTTAAATGTGTAGGGTCCAAAACCTAAATAATAAAGGATTACCTCCCTTTTCCTATATAAACCCACACAAGATCCCACTTCCTCTTCACTCGAAGTCTTTGGATCTCGACAAAAATCTTCCCTCCTATCTCTATAATTATTTCCAAGGTGCCCCAATCTCTTAATAATCCTCTATCAAGCCTCTACCAAGCCTTTTGGATCACACTTCCAAGCAAGGAATTTCTTCCTCTCTCATTTTTTCCAAGTTTCTTTATGTTTCTATACCCTTTTATTTTCAATTAAAAATGATGGGGTATGATTTTGAAACTCTCCCATACTATCCTATTTTTTTTAATGATGATAGACCCATTTATCTCTCATTAATGCCACCCATGTACACCCGTTACCATGCTAAAATGTTATAAGGTATTTCTCTCTCCTCATTTACATTCAAGAAATTCATTCATATTATGAATCTAAATTCCATTAATTTTTTTGGGACATGTATATATATATGACCCCGTTAATTTCTATTTAATGTAAATATGATGAGACTCCCCTTCCTCTCTCATCAACCATTTTTATGAATTCTTATGTCACGCTGTTATGCTGTCAAAATTGCACCGTGATTTTCCAAGCCAAAGTCATTTCATAGTGAATAACATTCCCATTTATCTATCAAGGGTATTCATATTTATGCACATTTACATATTCATTATATAGATTCATTTATTAATTACACATTCCTTTATCAAAGAATAAATTTTTATGTTTAATGAATCTATGTTATATGATCCATGTGGCACACTTATGCATTAAATGAAATGATTAAGAAGTGTGCTCCCTGACAACTCTCAAATGCATTGGATAAAGAATAGTATCTTGATACATCAAGTGAATGAGTTTTTACTCATTATAATTCAAGTTAAATGATGTTTTACTCATTCTCCATGTGCAATGATCCTTGGCTCATGTTGATATCATGTTAAATGTTGTTTCCACATTTCCATGTTTGGATAATCATGCTATATCATGCCTTTATGTTCATTTTTCTCTTATGCTCCATTGATATTTCTATTTCCTAACATGTGATTTATTCTTCATGTTATTCCTAGTTTACACCCTTACTGGGCTTTATAGCTCACCCTTTTATTATGCATGTCTTCAAGGTATCCCATGCATTGCTAAGTACGAAGGAATGATGTAATCATGTAAAAAAAAGTTTTCAATAAGATGTTGTGTTTTATGTTTTAAGTTGTTATGTAATGTTCCTTATCCCCAAAGACACTATAACTCTTTATATTATATGTTTTATCAACAAAATGTTTTATGTAATAAATTATGTTTATGTGTGAAATAAAGTTCATGGTTGTTATATGTGAATCCTGCTTAACAAGATAAATGAAAAAGATATATTTTGGGATAAAATGTTAAATGGATAGTGTATTGTTCAATAATAATCATCATCCTCATTGTACCATTTGTATTCAAAAATAGATACAAATATAGAGGAGAAACCAATAACTAGGGGGCGGAAATCATGAAGGCCCAGAGCATCTCCCCGAATCAATTTCACTCCCTCAGGTTTGAAATGAGAAACATGACAAATAAAATTGACCGGGGTACTAAGGGTCTCTATAGAGGCCAATTGATCTACCACCTTCTTTCCCTCTCTCCACGTATGGGTGAATCTAGTGTTACTATCAATGTGGGATTTTCATTGACTAATTATGTAAACAATAGACCAAGGTATGGTACCTTTCCCAGGCAAGGAGTCATGAATAATCATAGAATCGGTCTCCACATGGGATATGTAAAGCTCCCTCTGCCTGCATATGTAAATACCTGAATGAACCGCATTTTCCTCCACCTAAAAATAATTTCCATTTCCATAATACGCTGTGAATGCTAAAACCACACTACCCATGGAATCCCAAACCACGCCGCCACCACACATTTCACCCATCAAGAAGGAACCATCTGTATTAAGTTTGATCCCACGTTCACGAGGGCTCCATCGAACCCATTTCCCATGTTGCCTGATACATGACTACTAGGCCACAACTTGAGGAGAATACATCTTGCGGAGAGAGGGAGTCTGCAACCATTTGCCATCAATTCCACACAAATCAACTAGTATACACCTTACACTGACAATTATGTATCTCCCCATAGAAGAGATCCCCTCAAACCTGGCCCAGTTTCTTGCTTTCTATAAACACCAATAACCCATGTTGAGGATGATGGATCTCGCCATTCTTTCCCTCTCTGAACTGTCTGACCCCTAGAACCAACACACCTGAAGGATTCAAAACTCGACGCAGAGGAGGAGTACCCTATAAACTCCCCGATGAAATACGAAACTAGGTGGGCCCAGTCACCTTTGAAGAAAAAATGAGTCATTGTCTTTTCATGTTTGTTCACACAGCATTGGCAGTAGGATACCATGATGATTCTGAGATTTTTGATGTTATCGTCGGTTGGCAGGGCACTATTTTGGATCATCCGTGAGAAGAAATTTAATTTAGTAGGGATGATCTTACACCATGCCAGACCATACCGACCACCTTGATAGCCTTGGGGAGAGAGTATCCTGCAGAAATCCTTCACATTGAACTTTACCTGAGGTGGAGGGAGTGAATAGACACTGTTCCAGTTACGTTCACATGCTAAAAGACTCGAAATCCATCTGCTGGTTTGCATCCAATATTTCTATGAAAAATTGTGGAAACTGGATTGCCTCCCTGAAAGTGATCAATGGGGCTAGGAACCCTGGATAATTAAGGGATCTTATAGACCATTTGTGATACCAAAATAGAATGTTCCCATCCCCAATAATCCACTACGAGTTGTGCAGGATGTTCAGAATAATGCTGCAAACTGAGGACCATAGCGGAGACCCACTCCCTGGTGAAGATTCGGTGTTGACCCCGTACCTGCGTGGTATCAGCTTCTCCCACAAAGTTTGTTCTTCAATGAACTCCCAATCCAACTTCACGTGAATCTAGTGAATGGTATTCACAAGGCTTTTTACATTGATCCCTCCCTCCAAAATGGGTCGGGCCATCTTCCCACAAGAGACCCAATGTCTCTTCCCCTCCGAAGAAGCATCCTAAATTAAACGGTACAAAAGTCTATCAATAGATCTGATAACACCCTTCGACATGTTGGTAGATGAAAGAGCATGCACTGGTATGGCTGAGAGGGCAGTATTCACAAGAGTAATATGGCTACCAAAGGATAAAAAATGGTTCTTCCAATTGAGAATGTGCCCCGTAATCTTTCTCACCACACGGTCAAAGTCTCTGATGTGCATTCTACCTAGAGAGAATGGGGTACTGAGATATTCCATTGGAAATAAACCACGCCTCATCAAAATTTAAATTTTTATGAAAACCCATTTTTAAGAAAAATGGGAAACCAACATTCACAAAAAGGCAACCACTACATGTTGAAAGAGCTCACAAAATGATTAAACACAAGACTAATATTTCTTAACCCAGCTACTCTATAAATCTCCCAGTGCAGTGAACTAACCAAGATAGCTGAGTATTCTTTGATAACCTCTTCAAGCGGAGAAATCATCCTTTCCATTGTTTGAATAAATTCCTCTGAGTTGATTTTACTCTGATTGAAGCCTCAGGCCAGAATTATATTTTTTTTATCTAACCACACTTCTTTCTCCTTTTTTCATCCACTTGCAACCTTCGTTCATAAATACGCTTGATCTCCTCTTCTGAGACATTGGTTCATATTTCTTGCTCAAGTATATCTTCCTTGGAGTGCAGAATTAATTTCAAGCACTCTCCATACATTTCTTCTATGTATCTTCTGTATCTATTTTCTTCTTCACTTTCTCCCTTCTGTATGACTGATCTTTCTTTTTTCCTTCCCTTCTTGGTCGACCGAGTTTCCATAGGTTTTTGCAAGTAAGAGTAATCCTTTCATCCCTTTTTCTTTTTACCTTGAACCACTATAAATTTCCCTAAATATCTAATAAATTTTCCCCTTCTTCCTGTGAGGGCTGTGAGGACCTTTTCCTTCACATAGGTCCATAATTTCCACTAAAGGGAGACTATAATTGTCATCCCATGATGATTCATCCTCCTCATTCAATGGATGTTCTTGGTCTAATAAGATATCAAAATAGTTCCTCAGCTTTATCGTTGAGACAACATTGAGGGGCCTATGCTTACGTAGAGACTCCTCCTTATTTTCTATATTCTCCTGGGTAGATTTATTCCCCCCCCCCAAACCCTGCCTTCAGATGGGAATCGAAGGTGTTTTGGTTTAAGTCCCTCAATACATTCACATCATCAAGCTTCCTTTGTCTATTGTGAAATGTTTCATCCGAAAAGTAGGGCTTCCCCTACACCGATTCTGATCCAGTGTGTTGCTCATATCCTCTTCCCATAAACTGCTACTAATTATTAGTGTCCTCCCAACCTCTACTTTGAGAGCCACAGAGACTTTGGACCTCACTCTTTATCTATTTCTCCTCACCTTCCTCGGAATTGGGTGTAGCTATTGGGTTCACCGTAGCCACTTCTAAGAGACTCTCTTCTTCAACTCCAAGGATAAACAAATCAGGATCCAACTGGGTGAATATGTCCTCAAACTGCAATCCTGCCTCCTTTCACTTCAATTTCTTCACATCCACTGTGGAAATCAAGGGATTTTTTTGCTTCTGAGCCTCCTCGGTACTGGCCTCCACAATTGAAGGGTCATGGTACCTGACCAAATCCAGATCCATTGGAACCTCCCCATGCACATCCTCATAATCACCCAAAACACCACTATCCCACAATTGGTGTTCAACCACGGTATCTTCTTTCACCACTGATGGCCGATCTCAGTTCACATGACAACACCCAGAGGTCAAATGGCTGAGTTTGTTGCATCCCTAGAAGAATGTTGTCCATGATTCGAACACTACTCTCTGCTTCCATCTAAGATCTTCACCTACCAAAATCTACAACCACTCTAATGGAGGTTTGGAGACATCGACCTCAACACATGAGCAATGATAAATAGGATGACAAATCACAGATGTGCGATTATCCAAACACAGATATCTTCCAACCAAATTCCCGAGCATAAAAATAATGGAAGGATTATAGAAGGGTATAGGAAGTTTGGGAAAAATTACCCATACTGAAGCTGAATACGGGTCATGATTCATGTTGAGATCAAAGGACCATAACATGAGGAAAAATCCGCAACCATTGAACACCCTAAGAGCGCTGGACCAGGTGACAAATAAGCCCTCCTCCTATGAGAATCGAATCATCAGTTGGCTTCAATCAAGAAGACCTACCATCGCTCGGCATTAAAGACCCCTTTCTTTGATAACAAATATGTCAAAAGAGTCAATTAATGGACGGACACCCCTGAATCGGGCGACAAGCATCAATCTGTATAGATATAATGCTGCATTGAACTCCTTTTTAGAAATCACAAGCTGAGGAGAGCCTTCATGAAGGTTGGGGACCTTGGGGAAAATAGTTGTCGGTGGGAAAGGAGGAAGATAAGATGGGTTTATGAAGGGAGTGGAAGGATGAGCCGTCGAGGAAGAAGGACGCATCCACCCTCCCCCGGCCGAGGAGGAGGGGGCCATAGCCTCAAGCATCTCCACGCTAGGGCATTGTCACCGTTGAGGAAGGAGTGCTCGATAAACCCACATAAGGGATAGTGAGTTGTTGGATCTCATAAATATTGATGTATATAGACAAGTGAAAACAAAAGAAACTAGTAGTTTTAGGTACTATGTAAAATTTATTGATTAATTTAGTCAATAAGGTTATGTTTTTATGATGAAACACAAGTATGAATCTTTTGAAAACATCAAAAATATTCAGAATAAAGTATATAATTACGTGGGAAATATTATAATTAGATTTAGGGGTGAATACGTAATCCAATAAATCATTGAATGTATGAGGAATTTTAGAATTGTTTCACAACTAGCCCCTTAAGAAACACCAAACCGATCTGGCATATATCAATGTGGGAATCATACCATGTTAGGTATCATTTTATCAATAGTGATTCAATGAGGCCTTTCTATTACATTCTAGGTTTATGATCAAGATATTTCTTCTTTACTACTAAATTGTGTTCCATCTAAATTAATCATAATTAAATACAGCACATGAGATATGGTCTAAGAAATTCCTAGATATATATTTCATGTGTATTTGGGGTAGTAAATCATATTCATTTCATTTTAATTTATAAAAAATTACCCTAAGTATAAAATATTATTTTCTATTAATTATCCTAAAGAAATTAAGGGAAATTATTTCTATAACCCAACAAAGAAAAAAGTGTTTGCAGCCTGATTTTATACATTCCATAATAAGGGATATATAAAATGGGGAATTAGTTTGAGTAATGTTGAACATGAAGATGTTAAAGACTAAAAAGAAGGAAATGTTCCTAAGATAGAGGATGATCTGGTACAATGTAGATTTTTTGAAGAAGAACAGATTCAAGTTTTAGAAAAACCTCAATGGTCTAGTAGGATTTATTGTCAACCTAGAAGATATGAATTTCTTATGGATAATGATGATGAAGTAACCTTTATAGGAGATAAATATACTTCCCACTATAAATCTATTGTGAGTTATAATTTTGAAAAATGGTTAAAATCCATGGAATTTGAAATAGACTCCATGTACACTAACCAAGTCTGGGACTTGGTAAATTCACCTACATGGTTCAGAACCATAGGGTGAATGTGTGTTTTCCATAATAAAACTGACAATGATGGTAGAGTGTCTACCTATAAAGCACATCTAGTTATAAAAGGATACAAAAAAATCTTGGTAATGACTATAGACAAACCATTACACCTATTGCGATGATAGTACATTTGTATTTTGTTATCCATAATAGCTTATATGATTATGAGATATAACATATGGATGTAAAAAACACTTTCCTTAATAGGAATTTAATTGAGGACATGTATATAATATACCCTGAAGGTTTTAAAGTTCCAAATGAAAAATTCATGGTATACAAGGTGAAATTATCCATTTATATATTGAAGATATCTTCTTAGAGTGGTAAATATTTTGGAGCATGGTGGTGTTTCAGATTTTTTATGTGGATAAAATATTTATTACTAGAAAATATTTCCTCACTCTTCACTCTATGAATATATGGATAGGTAAATTCTTCTCGATGAAAGACATGGGTGAATTAGCCTATATACTGGGTATAAAAATCTAGACAGATAAATAGAAAAGGTTAATTGGACTTGCTTGGGATTAAAACATTTGTAAATTTCAAGTTTGGTTTATCCTGTTGAACTCCAAGAAGGGTTCTTGAATAGTATTACATGGCATTAATATTAGGAAGATTCAAGATTCATATAAAGTGTTAAAAAGAATGGATAAAATTAATTATGTGTCTATCATAGGCTCTATCATGTATTCTATATTTTAATCCCAATATGATGATCCTATTCTCCCACTATATCCATTAGATACTAATTCAATATTGGCAATAGCCACTATATTATTATGAATAACATTCCTAAGTACTCAAGAATGAGTAAGTATATGATTGTGGTCTTTGGAGGAGAGAATAAACTCTATATAAAAGGTTACATGAATGTATGTTTTCAATATAAAAAATATGATATGAAATCCCAATATGAGTTCAATATTTCCTTAAATTGTTGAGGTATCACTTGTAAAAGATCCAAAAAATACACCATAGAGGACTTAACAACTGAGTTAGAGTGGATCGTTACATCAGAAGTTGTAAAGGAAAATGTTTAGATCAGGATGTTCATATTTGAATTTGTTGTTGTTCCTAGAATTCAAATACTAATAGAGCTCTACTATGAAAAAAATAAATCTATGAATCTAGCTAAGGAACCCTAGTCACACAAAAGGACTAAACACATCCTTTGAAAATAACATTTCATATGAGATATCATTTAGAGGGGTAATGTAAAGATGAATTTTGTGGAAATGGAGGATAATGTAGAATATATATTGATGAATCCACTACCACATAAACAACATGAGGTTCATGTTACGCCTCTAGATATTTTATACTTGAGATATTGATGTAATGAATAATTTATGTATTAGAATTTCATAAAAAATAAACCTCTATTTATCATTCATTCACGTGGGAAACATTTTACTTTACATGAATGATAGATTGATAATATACCCTAAAAGTATAAACATAAAGTTTTATCTATTCAATTATTATCATAGAGTGCTATGGATTGTTATGATATGATAATATTATCATGAATAGAATATTTTACTCATTACAAAGAGTTGTATATAACCTATAAAGAATAGATTCATAAGGTAATAAGTAAATACTTATTGCTTAGATTGACTCATCCAAGTTTATCCTATGGAGTTTCATACATTCGTTAATATATATAGGGATGTGTGATTTTTATCAATTCTTTTTACCTATGGTTGGAAATATACCTATAATGTTGACCTTAACACTTTGATACCATTATTATGAAAGTCAAAAGCTACATAGATAGTCAGTGGGTGTTTGGGTATGTTGTTGATCATGGAATCAGTTGGATCACAACCAAGATGGTATTTTTTCTAATCACATTTTCCACATGATTGAATTATATTGATTAAATTCATGTCCATGATTAGTTAGGTCAAATATGATGTTCTTAGATACTTAGATGAGATACATGTGATGTAAAACCCATATAATTCTACCTAAGTATGAACCAATTTATATTTTCTTGAACCAATTTAAATTATATTAAACTATATATATATTTATTATATATAAAGGGTTTTTATTTGGTTTTGGTTTATGACAAGATTTAGGGGTGAAATAATGATTTGTGACATGTTTCATTGGGTGATTCAATTTTTGAATCTTTATAGAACCTCTCACTTGAGGGTTGTGTTTATATGGATGTCTCTAAGAAATGGTATGAGATCATAAGAGAGACATTAAAGACTAGTGGCTAGGATGTTGGAACCTAGGGGTTGGGTTTCTTCAGAAGAGACCCTTAGTGATACTTCCTTGGGAATATAAGTATTTATAAAGGGATTTTGTAACACCCATAATATTTGTTAGGTGAATTATAGTTTGTTCTTTGGGTCTAAACATGTGTAATATTATTATTGTTTGTTAAATGAGGTTTCTTGGTAGTTAAAGAGAAATATTGAGATGACCAGAGTGTGGATTCATTAAATCTCTTCACTGTACATATTTTGAAAACCATGAAATGATTCATTTATTATTTTATATATTTTATGTTTTATTGTTTTATCTTTATTGCTTTCAGAATGTGAAAATTTTAAATGAATTACTGATAACATGAGGTTTGAATAAATACTAATAATGGTTGTTTATGAAAATTAGATAACCTTAGGAATTCAATAATACATAAAGTATGTAGTTTTCATGAAAATACAATAATATGAATAATGAAATAACTATTACCTTTACCTGTTTTAAATATCACTATAGCGGTGTTGAATCAACTCATCAATAAATATGGAGGGATGTTATGTCTACCAGAAGATGAGAAGTAAGCTGGTGCTGATATGGATGAATCGAACCCCATAATATGTGAAATTCTACCATTAAAGGATTTATTTTAAATAGAGATTTCCGTTTTGTAATATAAGAACAATAATAGAAATATTTTATAAAAGAAAACTCTAATAATTTCAATCTCTTGAAGTCATCAACATCATGTTAACTAGTGTACATCTGATTGTTTTTCTTTTTTAGTGTTTTTCAAGAGATTAGGTTTCATAGGTTTCATTATAAAATCTATTTTAATTTCTTTTTGTATTCACTTCAACCAAGGTATTGGTTAAATTATTGGGCTAACCAAGCCACCAGTTAAATTAGTTTCTAAAACCAAGCTATCAATTTTTGTAGAGAAATAATTCATTACAAGTCTAAGTAATAGTTAAATTGATCTTGAGGTAATAAAAGTGGGGAAATTCTATGTAGGATAATTTAAGGATTTCATGGTAAGGATGATAGATCCAAGATTTAGTATTTAATAAGAGTATACATTTTGATATTTTTACCATCGATGATACCTTAGATCAATTCTATAGATATACTATTTAATTTGGTTTAAAAGTTATTATTTCATATTAACTATTAGCAGTATTTGTTTGGTTAATCTATACACCATTATTTATTTATATTTATATTGTGTTAAATATTTTATTATTATTTGATTATAATACGTATACTTTTTCTGTTTTTGTTGTCTATATTATATTTAGTGATAATTTGAAATTTTGTTTCATAATATAGTTACTTTGTTTTTACTTTGATATTTTTATGGGTTTATCAATTGCTTCTAATACTGATACATTTATCTCTTGAAGAGAATGAAAATAAATAGATGATTTCAAACTAAAATGAATCCCCCCTCTTATAGTGTAAATTCTATACCTTTATGATCCTATATTGGTATCAGAGGAGGGATATACATTTGGGATTGAACTTGATATATCTATATCTATATTTCCCATTACGCTACTGTAATTTCATATTTCAATTTTTTTTACCCCTAACAGTGTGTAAATAATATTTTTATAAGTATAAAAGGTATTCATGTTGGATTAATTGATAATATAAATCCAAATAGACCACATATATTTCATGAAAATGATTATTAATATTGGAGATACATAATAGAATCATTTTTCATTAATACTAGAGTTAAAAACTATCTTATGCTTACTATTGACTAAAAGTATCATATAATGAAGTTGTTTATTTTTCAAGATAATATTAAAATTAATTTTAGTTAAACATAAAATTCATAAAAAAAATTATGTTCAATTTACATAAATATATATTGTCAAATTTCATCATGTTGAAGTGCATGTAGAATATAGAAAAAATCTTGAATTTACACATTTTAGTACTTCATAATTTATTGAAACTAAGATATCTATGCTAAGAGAAAATTATCAAGCATTTTGTTTTATTTTGGTGAATTAGTTTCTAATATTCATCAACGATTGATTAAAATAGTTAATATTTTTCAATCCCATAGAGAAAAATATCTTCTCTTATGATCGATTTTTTGAAAAGACCATAGATATTTTACATAAAGAATTAGAATAAAAAGAAAAACCATAGATGATAAAAATAACATTACCAAACTATGTCTATATGACTTAATATGTACCCTTATTTAATATTAAACAAATCTAAATATAGATGCATAGAAAGTTAAAAGGAAGAATGGTGTTTCTTTAACAACTATTGAAAATTGTACACTAAGAACATCTAAGTAATGTTTAAGATAAGTTAATAAAAAAGTGACTTGGAATCAAATTATGGTGAATGTTATGAAATAAAAAATAATAATATTTAAACAAAATAATTTCAATATAAATTAATCAAAAGAAATAAAAGATAGTTTTTATCATTCTAAACTGATTTTATATGAATGAAAAAACCAAGTTCATATTTGACCTGATTGTACTGAATAGAAAAAGAAAGAAATAAAATATTCTAGAAATTATTTCATGAAGAAAATTAATAAATGTCTAAAATAAATGGACACTTTGAGTACAAGTTAAATAGAAACTACATTATAGAGTTCATTGGATTTTATGACAATATTCCAAAAATAGAAAACTGTTTCATATGAAGATTAACTATAGAAGCCCTTATGAATCTATCTCTAGATTAAAAATGTTTTTATTCATATGAAAATGATACTAATGAAGAAAATTCATCTATTTCATATGATGATAAAATATATCATGAAAATCTTGAATTAATGGGAGAATAAATGTTTGAATGTAAATATATGTACTATAATATTTATAATAAATATATTAAGGATAAAGGTAAATTTTTTGAAAGAAAATAAAAGATAATAAAATTTTAGGATGAGCTAACAAAAATAAGAAATGATAATGGAAATATTAATTTAAATTAGAAAATTCAAAAAAAAAATTCAAACATAATGATGATATAAAAGGGAAAATAAAATTTAAATCATCCTAATATCTTAGAAATATAACCTAAAAAATAAGAAATAAAAGTCAAAAATTGTGACATTTTACCCAAACAATGATGAGATTATCAAATTAAAGTATTATTCTTAAAGATAAAAGAAATTTTTGAATAATATAAAAATCATAAGGAAAGAATTTAAAAATATTAATAGTCAGATATGACCTAATGGAACGTTATCTCGTTTGGGTTATGAAACAAATTGAAGTCCACTCTACCAACAAAGTTTTTTCCCAAATTGACCACCCTTCTATACTATGTGTCAAATAGGAGTAAATTGGATGAGAAATTATTCCTTCAATAAAATTCAATATTTTAGACAACACATAGCATTTAAATCACTGGTAATTGTTACCTATGAACATAAGAAAACTACAAAAATGAGGATTTTGAAGATTTTGTTGCTAATTCTTCATGACCCACGAAGGTCTATCTACACAATGTCTAATTTTGGAGAATTATATAATTGTGGACCAGAAGATAAATAAATATCATTTGTTCCCCTATTATTTCTTATTTACATTATTTTAAATCCATCACTTCATTTTTTTTCTTTAATATATTGAATTTAATCTTTTTACTTAGGGGAAGTATTTTTCAATGATTTCTAACAACATTTAAAAAAAATTAATTCTCAAAGAACTTAAAAATTAATTCAAAAAATTTATGAAATAATCATAAAAATAAGAAGATCAAGTCATTCTGTAAATTGAATATTTTTGGTTCATCAAATTTTTAGAAACTATTGTTTATTTACCATTTTTTCACAATATTTTTTATTTACCTATAATTCAATTATATCTTAATTTTTAAATTTTTTTAATTTATCTATATTTTATTTTTATATGAATTTTGAGGTATTATTTATCTAAATGAATTCTGAAATTTCAATTAAATTCATAATCTATCAAAAATTTGAAAATTTGAAAATTTCTTCCAAAATAAATATGACATCATGTGTTTTCACGTGATTAGATCTCAGACGTTGGATCAAGAAATTCAAGGTGACTCTTCAAATTCCCAAATTTCCTTTACAAAATAAGTGGACCCAATGTTGGTTAGACACTTTAGTTACAATTATAATTAAATCTCTTGTAGTTTTTAGTAGATTTTTTTCTATCTTCTGATAAGATAATGGTTTTATTTGGAGAAATAGAAACTTGAGAAATAATTTGAAAAAGGAGTGTTGATTTAGATATTCACGAAAAGTATGAGTTTCTGTTTAAGGACATCATCTCCATTCAAGGATGGAGAAAGATAGTTTCCACTAAATAATAACAAAAACAATAATACCCTCTACAGATTCCTATGTTCTATAGATCTATAAAAAAAATTGAAGTAGATAGAATTTAGAATATAACTTATATAATTTTTGTTTGTAAGTTTAACTTGACTTTGTAGAAGTTTTATTAGCTTATTTAAGTTCAATTGGAGGGAGAATCCTTGTTTTTTATATAAAATATCTTGAGGTTTATGGTTAGTTTTTCTAGGCACAAATCACAAAAGAATCTATTTTTATTAAAGATAAAGTCATAAAATTGAGCATCTTCTTCCTAAAGTTAAAATTTTTTTTAGAGTATTTTATGACTTCTTTTACCAAATTTGGATAAAGATATGATCAATACATAGTAATTTTACCCTTTATATTATCTTATAAAGTCCAAAAAACATAAACTCGATAAGTTTGTATGGTCTTATAAAAAATCCATTTGAAATGGAACAGTTGAGATAAAGATATTACTATATGGAAAACTTTTGAACAGTGTTCTTGACAAGTTATTAAAATATTAAAATGTTGAAAATAAATAATATCTACAAATACACAAGTAAAATCCTATTAATACAGAGATAATATCAAGGATTAGATTGATTTATGATGATAAATAAAAAAACAATTCAAAAAATAATTTCTAGTTGAATTAGATAATCAAGAAGTTCAGATTTCATTAAATACAAATCCTCTAAAGCTTCTATTTTAGTTAAATACCCTAAGTAAAAGAACTATAAAACCCTTAGAGAAGATTAATCCAATAAATTATATGTGCCTTTAGAGGAGGACAATCTAAAACTAGTTAAAACTAAAGTACAACTTAAAAATAAGAGTAAATATGTAACTTTATATGTGTGAATCAAGAAGTTGATAAATACCCATAGAATTATTTTTATAGAGAAATATGATGATGCTAAGAAGAATAAGGAAGAAAGTGATGTAATAAATCCATTTTTTGTTTAAATAATGTTTAGGTAATGTCTTTGAGATAAGAAAAAGACTAGAAGTTGATAGAAAAGGAAAGCAAGAATATATATTCCCTGAAGTGGAAGTAATGGAAAATTGGTAAAGCTATCCTTCATGGAGTTATAATCAATGAATGTGTTTCTCAAGAAATGGTACAAAGAAATTTATATTTGTTAGAAAAGTAAAATAATTTATGATATAAGTGTCAAAAAAATATTTATCTCTATCATCACACCATAAAATGACTAGAAATCTAGTGTAGAATCCATTAGATATTCAACCTTCAGATTCTTAGTTAGCTAAAGATCAGGAAAAAATAATTCATCCTCCTAAAGTTGCTCATCCTCCCCAATTTTCTAAAATAGAAGTAATTGAAAAAATATTTGATAAGAAAGCTATGATAGAAGATTTATTCCCATTTGAAAATTCATTTCACACCTGTGCTATAGTTACCTCCTCACCCTCTATGAATGATATTTCTAAATATGGTGCATAATAATGAGATTCATGTTCCATATATTCTTCATCAATTTTTTCTAAGAGAAATATTTTTGAAAAAAATGCAATAAATGGTGATCCAATTTACTTTGAAGATTCATCTACTAAGAATATAAAAGTGAAGGAAACTAATATACTTTTTTCTAAGGATTATAGGAATAAAAAAGATATCTCATTAGAATATATAACATCAGTTGTATCATAATATTTTTCTCTAAATCATGATTTAGTCCTAATCATGAAAATTAAAATAAATCATATAATTAATATGATCCTTGAACTAAGTGAAAGGGTGAGACTCATGAAAATTCATATGATTCATGATTAGAATCGAGACGTGAAAAGTCTGTTAATTGATTTAGTTTTAAAATTTAATGAATATTTGAAGTAATTTAAATAAGAAACCGATCTTCGTAATCATAAATTTAAGAAGTTCACAAAGTTATTTAAAGATTAAATCAAATATTTTAATTCTATTGTTGAGAACATCATATCATTCATCATAATTTTAAAATTCTATATGAGAAATAAATTTCTATTAAAAAATATTTGAAATATCATGAAATAAAATTATAGAAATTTCTTCATCTGTTAAAGATTTGAAAAATGTTGGGGTTATTTGGAACCATAAGAGAGTTGATTAGAATCCAATTTTTTTTTAAAAGTAATATAAATATAAATAGAAAAACTATAAAATCCCTTATTTAGAATGAAAATTAACCTTTTTGAAACAAAATTAAAGATATTATGAAGAAATATTTTTTAGATAAAGTATCTTTGTTTTATTAGAAATTCAAAGTTCATGATGAGATGTTATCTGAGGAATGGGAGTAAATCATGTTGAAAAAGTATATGATTAAAAAATAAATTAAGAATGACAGATTTTTTAAATTCAGATTTACTATATCTATGAAACATTTTTTTATAAACATTTTTCCAATATAATCTTGGTGATGTTATTTTGATATTTCTACTTCTCTATATTATTGTTATTTGTATGAATGTAAACAAATTTTTTACCATTTATATAATATTTATAACATTTTTTATCTATTTGTATGTATAAGTAGAGTCTTTATTTCCATAAGTTTATGAAATAATAAAAATTTAAATCCTTATTTTTTTAAACCCAAAAATGTATGGATGTGTTTTACAATTTAAAATTTTAAATCATTCCTTAAGGTGGAGAAATTTCATTAAGGGGGAGTTATGATATAAAGATTCTTTTCAAAAGGGGGAGGAAAAATCTTTTCAAGGGAAGATAAGTGTTTTAAAATCATCATTACCTTTACCAAACATTATTTTCTAGAAAAGGAAAAACTTTATAAATAATGAAATATAGATATCATTATTTAAAGATATACACGGTGTGATTTTATATTGTTTTAATTTTTAAAAAATGTGTTTATGTTTTTTGAATGGGGGGACATTTTTGTGTCTTTAAATCAATTAACTTTAATTGTTTTTAAAACCATGAAACACATCATTTAATATTTGGTCTAACATAAGGTTTTTGTTTTATTTTTTATTTTTTTAGAGTATAAAGTTGATAAATGAATTATATATAACATGACATTTAAAAAAATACCAATAGTATAGATTTTTGAAAATCAAATAACCTAAGGAATTATATAATACTAAAATATTATGGTTTTCTGAAAAACTTGTAATCTGAATAATTAAATCTAGATTAATTTCACTTATTTGAAAAATACCTATAATCGGGTTGAGTAAACTCATTGGTAAATAGAGAAATATTTTCAATCCATCAGAATATGAACAATAATGTTTTGTTGATGTCATTGAAACTAACCCCTAGATATAAAGAATCTGACTTCTAGAGGATTTCATGTAAATATATATGAACTTCATGGGTCATAAGAACAATTGTACAAACATGTGATAAAAGAATACTCTAAGAGTTTCAATTTATTCAAGTCTTCAATATCTTTTTGACTAGTGTACTTATGATTATTTTTCTATTTGAATATTTTTATAGATATTACATTTTAAAAGATTCATTGTAAAAGATCCTATCATTTCTTGTTGTAATCATTTTAACTCAGCTATTGGTTAAAGTAGAGGGATAACCAAGATACTGGTTAAACTGTTAAGTAAAATCGAACTGTCAATTTTTCTAATGGAACCACTGAGCTATCAGTCTAAGTAGTGGGTAAATAAAGATTCAGGTTATTGAATCAAGGAAATATTGATTAGGTTCACCAAGGGATTACAAGGTAAGGAAGATAGATCAAATATTTAGGCTTTAAGAAGAAGATACCTTTATATGGGTTTAAAGTTGAGGATACCTCTAATCAGTTCTATAGATATACCATTCACTTTGGATTAAAAGTGATAATTTTATAATAACTTTTAGGCGTATTTGATTATTAATGATACACCCCATTGCTTATTTCTATTTTTTAATGTTAAATATTTTATCAACATTTGATTGTAATAACCATATTTTTTATATTTTCAAAGTGAATATTAATTACATCAATAAATTTAGATATTGATTCTTAAATTAACTAACTCTAATTTTACTATGATACTATTGTGGTTTTATCAGATTTTTATAGTACTGAGACATTTATCACATGAGGAGGATGAAAATCAGTATTTGATTTCAAGGTAAAATTCACCCCCACCCACCCTCTGGTAAAATAATTTCTATACCTTTATAATCCTTCATGGAGATAGACCTATATACATTTAGTGGTTTCAAGAAATATTCAGGATGTGACATAGTGCATCAAATCATGAAAAATCATGCCATGTTATGGAGTGGTGCTACCCTAAACTTTCACGGTGTGAATTCATGATTCACACTATGAATTTTCCCTAGGAAATATTTTTTAAAGTGTTTAAAAAAAGTTTACTTTCTTAGAAACCCCCGTATTCCATCTATTTAACCAAAACTCTCATTTTTAGTGAATTTTGGATTCAAAGGGAATTTCTCCTTCACTTCATGGGGGATCGAATAATCATTTGTTGTGATTGATTTCTCTCAATAATTCTAAGCCTCTTTATTCCCAAGATGTATTGTTTCTTCTCTATTTATTATTACCCTTCTTATAAACCCTATAATAGTGTTGATGTAATCTAATTTAGGGATTTTGGTTCATTGGGATTGATTTGGGTTTTGGTTCTTGACGATTAAACTCTGTTACGTTTGAGGTTGGTAGTATATATTTTTTACCTGCAAGTATTAATATATTTGTTAATTATTTAGTTGTGTGGTAGCACTATATTTCCAAGAATTTGATCTAGAAATGAATTATATAATTTAAATTATGTAGAATATACAAATAAAATACCCATTGAGTCTTATAAGGACCCTAATTGAAAAGTAACCTAAGGGGATTCCTTGATATGGATTTCTTTGTAAGGAATTTGTTCAATAATATGATGAACCTATAATTATTTGACTTGAATTTTACTCAAAAAATATTGAATTATAATTAGAGAACAATGGTTATTAAAAATAATTAATTATGATTTTGGATCGATGAAAATGATTTTTTTTTTCAAAATGGTAAAAGGGGTCTTTAATGAAACACTAAAGTATTGATGAGTTGATGAGTGATTAATATTATTTGGATTTATGGAATGGTTTCAGGATTGGTGTTATCCTTGGGTATTTTGTTCCATGGTTTTGAAGATGGATTTTCCTATGGGGGTGATCTATTATTTTTGTGATGTGTATATATACTTTTGTGTGACTATTGTTTTGGGAATGGTATATTTCCCTAGGTGTTACTATTGTTTCAGGATGTGTATATCTCCCTGGGTAAGATTTTTATTTCAGGCTGGGTATATTTCCTTGGGTGTGGGTCTTTTGTTCCTAGATGTGTATATTTCCCTGAGAGGTAATATAATCATAGAGAAGGGTATATTTACCATAGATGGATACCTAAAACTTAGAGACATCCAACACTAGATACAGGTATGGTTGGTCTCAAGTGTCATCATAGAACTCGATAACCAATGATGTCTATTTATTTACATTCAACTCCTGTTATAAATATTTTTTGTCACTTTTGTATTCACTTATATTGACCAAATATATTTATAGACACCATTTATAGTGGCCTACTGAGTTTTACTCACACTGTTCTCAAGCCATTGGTTCATACCTAGGAATACTTCAAGACTTAGGATAGGATAATAGTAAGTTCCCTATGAATATTTTGTGACTTGGACTACTAGGCTGGAGCATGGGAGATCGATATTTCCTTCAGGAGTATTCCAATTTTATAATTTCTTTCTTTTTCAGATAATCAAGGATATGGCATGTTTTTTTGTGATTGTTTGACATGTATACTGATATCTTGATATTGTATAGGTTGCAGTTATATAGTGGAATTTTCCTAGATGTTTGATTACTTATTATTATGGATTATTATATGATTATATTTATTTTCATTGTTATTGTTGGGAAAAAATACCTCACGGTATCATTGAAGAATTTTTGAGGTAATTGTGTTTGTTGAAAAAGTATGCCTCCATGTTGTGCGTGTTGACAAAGCAGACCACGATGTATGAATTTGTTGAAAAAGGGAGTTTACATGGTGATTTTTCGGGTTCAAGAGATGTTTTTGGATATCCATGCTTGACAGAAGAACCTAGACAATGAAATAGATGATGTGGAGGCAGTAAAAAAAGAGCAGATAAAAGGTGGCTCAATTTTCCATTGTTTGCCAAATTTTTGGGCCTAAAAATAGGAAAATGGGGAGATGCATTTTTGGAAAAGGGAGCAGTGCACGCGAAATTAGAACGATTCAAAAAAAAGAATGTGGTGCGTGAAATAGTGACATAAAGCTTTTTGCGCAATAAGTGTTTCGAGATTAAGATCTTGAAAGTTGGAAAAGGCATGAGGTGTGCAAAAACATAGAGCATTGTGAGAAATATAGTATTGTACAGAAGATGTGTTTTTCACGCTTAAAGTGGATTACGCCCGGAAGGAGGGTTTTTCGTGCAGGGGTCATTTTTTCCTATAAATATGAAGTGAAACCCATTATACGGAGTATCTGACGACTTAGAGAGTATCCATGCTCTGGTAGGGGAAATTGGAGTACGAAAAGGATTTCTGCGTAAACAGCAAGTTTGCGCATAAAAAGAATGTGTGCGCATAACGAAAAAGGTTGCACATAAAATAAGGTATCTATGTGTAAAATCAGTATTTGCTCATAAAGAAAAGGTTGCGCATAAAAGAAATAGTTTTGCATAAATGAAGTCAGTTTCACATAAAGGTGGTATTGTGTGAAAAGTGTATTTTGTGCAAAAGTAGGGAATTATGTACAAGGCCTAGTGAAGGTTATGAGTAAAAATTGGGGTTACCCGGTACACCCAGTGCAAAGTGAGATTCATCTGCGGGTGAAAGTTGGACATCAAAAGAGCATATATCAATAGTTAAGGATGTCGAATTCATTAGAGATAATTAAAGGACCTACAGTTCTATAAACAGTTAGTGGATCTTCTGAATAAGTAGTGAGCACACTTAAGTTGAGAGAGTAGTGAGCTTTCATATTCTGAGTGGTTGTAAACCAGATGGAACAGTGAATCCACTTCGAATTTGTAAGCAGCAGTACGCTTTTAGTGGGTTTAGTACATCAAAACATCACTGTTGTATACTCCTTGGATGTAGCCCAATGAGGGTGAACCAAGTAAAAATCATTGTGTCATGTACGTGATATAATTTCTGTTTATACTTTGATACAGGAAAGAGAGATAATAGAGTTTTTCTTAACAATGAAATAAGATCAATAGGGGCAATTGTTTTAATCTGTCATACCCTAATTCACCCCCCTCTCAGGGTATCTAACCCAGTGGACCTAACAAATGGTATCAGTGTGAGAGGTTAATATCAGTGGTTCTCTCTCAAATGGAAGTCACTAATCATAAAGGGATTCCAATATTCAACTGGAATAATTTTCAACTATGGATGAATCAGATGAAACATTAATTCCGATCTTTGGGAATGGATGTATTCACAGCAACAATGCATGGTATAATAGCCGATATTAAAAGTGGTGCATTATCGGAAGACGAGCGAAGAGAATTGTATGTTGACACCAAGGGAATTAATGCTCTAGCGGGAGCCCTATACAATATTATCTATATGAAGGTGATGTCATGAAAAACATCACATGCCATGTGGGAAAAGCTATTGAATATATATTAACGAGACACAAAGGTCAGAGAGGCAAAGCTGCAAGTTCTGTGGAACAAATATGAATATCTGAGAATGAACCCGAATGAGTCTGTTGATACATTATTTGATTGGATAAATGTTGTATTAGGAGGCATGTGAGGTGTTGGTGAATTCATTGAAGGAATAAATATTATGAAGCAAATCTTGAGGAAACTTCCACCTCATTTCAATATGAAGGTTTCAGTTTTGGAAGATAATGACCCGAAAGAGATGACATTGGATAACCTACATAGCACCCTTGTTGCATATGAAATGAGAAATTATGATAACGATTTTGTGGAAAAGGGTAAATCCAAAGAGGTGGCATTAAAAGCCATGAAGAAGCTCATTATTGAAGACTCTCAGGAAGAAGAAGAGACAGATGAGGTGATGTTATTCCACTCCTCAAACCTCCAAAGAGGAAAATGAATGTTTAAAGGGAAATTTCCACTTGCTTGTTTTTGATGTGGAAAGGTTTGATATATTGTGCCAAAAAGTTCCATGATTTTGATGATGTCGATGAAGCTGAAATTCCCAATAAGAAGTATTCATCTTATTTGAAAGTAAAGAAACAGTTCAAGAGAAATTTCGTTAAGAAGAAGAACCTTCTTTCAAAAGAATGTGATAGTTTAGATGAGTCTGAGGTTTAAGAGGTTGAAGAGATAGAGAACTGCAGAGATCGTGGAGAGAATGTTATGGTGGAAGCTTTTGGTAGTTCTCACAAACAGGATGAAACCAAAGATGATGGAGAAGAAGAGGAATAAGTTTAATGAACAGTCGACATGGAAGCTGAATTAGAAGAAACTCTTGAAGATATAGATGTTTGGAGAGAAAAAACAAAGAAATCCAACAAGGTGATACATGATTCCAAAGTATACATGCAACAATAGGAAGAAGAGAAGTCTGGGATGGTAAAAGAAATTGATAACCATAAGTCTTCCCAGCCAGAAATCTCAGAAAAGGTCGATGGGCATAAGAAAAAGATTGAAGAACAAAAAAGGTATATTGATGTCTTGAATAGAAAAGTGAAATATCAAGTCAAACGTATTGATGAAATTGAAGAAGAAGTCGTAAGTCTGCGATGAAAACTGAAGAATCAAGAAAAACTCTTGACCCACAATGTGACATCGGGAAAGAAGATCATTCAAAGGACTGAAAATATGAAAGAGGATCATAGCAGTTCAACAGGAAAGAAGTAGCAATCATTCTCAGATGTTAAGGATAAAATAGGGCTTGATTAGAAATAGAAAGAAGTTATGGTTGAAGTCAGGCCGTAATCACCCGTTCCAAAAATGGAAATTGACGTGCGTAAAAATCAGAATTAGAAAATTCAAAGAACCCAAGGAACAACTGGAAGTATAGAAGTGACATATAAGAATGCACCTTTCATCATGTGCTATTTTTTTGGAAATATGGGACACTAAAAAAATGTGTGTTCTATAGCCAGATGATACCGAAGGGCATAAGAACAAAGGTGGAAGCCAAAATGAGAATGGTTATCTAGAACATATTTCGAAGGACACTACTTTTGGTGTGGAGGATTTGGGCACATTTCTAGATAATGTACATCAACAATATAGAGGAATGTGCCAAAGCAGAATCAAAATGTTCTCAAGCACCAGATCAATGATCCAACATGTGAGTTGAAGATGCAAAATAGATTTGAATATTTTCAAGATGAAGCTGGTCCATCATACTCTGATAAAGAATATAAGTCTCAATCCATTCCATGTGTTAAGGAAAAAATATGGACTAATAAGAAGAAGGATGAGAAGGTAGTGGTTGCAGAAATGTCCCTTAAAGCATCAGATCACTCTGGTGTTTGGATCCTTGACAGTGGTTGCACATCTCACATGATAGGTAATAAGTATCTAATTTTAGGCATAAAGTATGACAAGGAAGAAGTTTTCAAGTTTGGAAACGATGAAGGCCTAAAGATTATTGGCTTAGGAAAGGCCATGTTTTGGGGCAAAGAGATGAGACGTGCTAATGTCTTAGTAGTAGAAGGCCTCAATCACGATTTTCTTAGTGTCGGTCAACAATGTGACTCGGGACATTATATAAGGTTTACTAAGAAGATCTGTATCATAAAAGGAAGAGATGAGCCAGTGGTTCAATAGGGAAAAATAACAAAGGGAAATCTCTAACTGGTAAGTAGAGAAGAAGATATATGTTTTCTGTCTAGAGAGTAAGAAAACAAGTTGAGGCATAAACAACTTCGTCATCTATGCCAACCATCCCTAGAAGATCTGGTAAAGTGTTATGCCGCAAGAGACCTCCCTAAGATATCATGTGATCATACTCACACATGTGATTCATGCCAGTAAGGGAATATCATCACAAAGGTGTATAAGGAAAAGGAAAATAAGTCAACAAGAGTGCTTGAATTGGTGCATACTGTTGTTTGTGGGCCTGTCACACAAAGATAAATTGACGGAAATAGGTACTATGCTCTTTTCATTGATGAATACAGCATAATTGCATGGTTATTTGTTATTTTCCATAATTCTGATGTTTTCACCTACTTAAAACAGTACCAGAGGGAGTGTGAAAGGATTCTTGGACAGAAAATTCTGAAGTTTCGTACTGAAAATTGTACAGAATTCACAAACTATCATGTGGAAGACTATCTCGAGAAACACGGGATAAGGAATCATGTTTTTCAGTAAGAACCCCCCAATAGAATGGAGTAGTTGAAAGGAGAAATAGGATCATCAACAACATGGCCAGGACAATTATTATAGAAAAAGACCTACTAGAGAAATTTTGGAAGGAAGCAGTATTAACATCGGTCAACATTTCTAATAGGGATTTGTTGTGTCTGAAAGAAGTAAAAACTCTGTATAAAATGTGGTACGGGAAGAATCCAATAATGAATTACTTTTGAATATTTGGGAGTAAGTGATTTTTACTCAACAAAGAAAAACATAGGAAATTTGAGTCACATGGAGATGAGAGAATATTACTTGGCGACTCGGGAAAAATCAAATCATATAAATGCTTTAATAAAAGGATGGAAAATTAGTTGAGAGCAATGGAATCACTATTGTGGAAAATGATGAGAATGTTCAACGGCACTTTAAAAAATTTCCTGATGAAAGTGATGAGGAAGAAAGCAATGAAGGAGGATCAGAAGTGGATGATGCTGATTCAGAAGAAGATACTGATGATGAGAATGAAGAAGAAAAATCTGTATATGCACAAAATCCAAGGAGTTGAGTTCAAATTGAAAAGAAAAATATCATTGGTAATCAATCAGATCCAGTTCAGAAAAGAAGAATGAAATCACTGCAACATACATCTTTCTTATCTCAGGAAGATCCTAAATTCTTTGTTAATGCATCGAAAGATGAAAACTGGGTTCAGGTAATGAATGAAGAGCTAGATCAGATTGAGAAGAATCGGATGTGGGAGATTATTTTGAGGCCAGCTGATAAGAATGTCATCAGGACTAAATGGGTCTTTCACAACAAGATGAATGAAGATGGAATAGTGATTTGAAACAAATCACGACTAGTGTGCAAAGGATACTCCTAGATAGAGGTAATTGATGTCGATGAGACATTTTCACCGGTTGCAAGGCTGGAGAAAATCATATTATTCTTAGCCATTACAGTGCAATGAAAGTTCAATGTTTTCCAGATGGATGTCAAATCTTCATTTTTGAACTGGATTCTAGAAGAAGAAGTGTATATCGAGTAGCCAAATGGTTTTCTCATTCATGAAGATGAGAACAAGGTTTGTCGACTGAAGAAGGCGTTGTATGGGTTGAAACAAGCACCAAGAAAATGGTACTCAAGGCTTGATCATTACTTGAAGAAGCTTGGTTTCCAACGTGGAGGATTTGATTACAATATCTATTTCAATAAAAATAGTAATGAAAGGATAATGGTGCTAGTTTATTTCAATGACATAATATTTGGCGGATCAGATTAAGCTCAGTGTAGATAGTTTTCAAAATTTATGAAAAGTAAGTTCAAAATGTCAATGATTGGAGAGCTGATGATTTTCCTTGGTTTACAGGTGACACAAGGAAGGAATGGAACATTAATTTCTCAATATAAATATGCTAAGTAGGTTTTGAGAAGGTCTGTAATGGAAAATTCAAAGGTGATGAAGACTCAGGTTTCTACCTGGATGAAATTATTGAAATATGATAATGTCACGACAGTTAATATCATAGAGTACAGAAATATTATTGGGAGCTTACTACACCTAACAGCGATAAGACCTTATATGGTTTTCACCACATGCCAAGAAGCACGATATCAAAACAATCCCAAGGAAATCCACATGCTCATAGTGAAACAAATACTTAGGTATTTCAAAGGAACTGTGGATTTTGGTTTGAAGTATACTGACAAATATCAGCAAGAGGTTTTGGGATATATAGTTGTAGATTGGTCCAGATATGCATATGATAGAAAATCAACGTCAGGAGGTGCTTTCTATATTGGTGGTTTGTGTATTTATTGGATAAGCAAGAAGCAAGATTTCATTTCATTGAGCACCATAGAAGATGAGTATATTGCTTCCACTCAATCATTCACACAGTTACTATGGATGAAGAAATATCTTGATGAAATGGGCATTGAAATGAATCCTTCGATTGGAATCCAGTGTAATAATTCATGTGTTATAAGTCTCCGAAAAAATCTAGTACATCACTCAAGAACAAAGTACATTGAGATAAAGTATCTTTTTATCAAGGAGAATGTTGAGCAAGGAATCATGAAGTTGGAGTATGTGCCTACAAAACTATAGGTTATAGACATACTGACAAAGGTCTTACCCAAGGAAGCTTTTTAGAGGCATATACTAGCTTTGGGAGACCAGTCGTCACCCCACACTTGACATAGTGTGGCTGTGGACAACCCCCCCCCCCCCCCCCCCACCCCCTCTCCCCGAGGTATGGTGTGTTTTTACCTAATGTGATAATTTGTGTTATTTCTAATTTCTTAGACCATAGAGGAGTTCCCTTTGGGTTCGTTGACAAAGGGGGAGAAAGAGTGACTCCTAAAGGGGGATAAACTGTGGCTCAAGAAGGGAGATAATGTATTTTTCAATGACACGGGGAGAAGCTGATAGGTGGAGCAGTGAGATTGGGGGAGAGCAATGAGATAAGGGGGGAGTATTAAATATGAGTATTCTATAAGTGATCGATCAAATAGTAGATATCATGATATCCGAGGATCATGATAAAAGCATAAGGGTGGTGTTGGAATTGTGTGGGAAGGTCATTAGCGATCCACAATTAGTATCATTTTAGCAATTGGTATCAGTTTGGTATCAACAATTCGGGTTAGGAATGAAGTGATTCATTGATGATCTTTTAATTTAGTCTTATTTATCATGGAGAGAATTTCTCATGCGGGATTAGAGTATGTGTTAAGTAAATCCTTGAATGCTATCAAAATCGCAAGATGCGAAGGGTGGTAGCAGATGGAAGAAGCTTTAATAATGTATCAAAGTGAAGAGAATTGTTATGAGAAGAGTTGTCAACAAACCCAATGGGGGAGATTATTGGGCATAAATCCCTCAAGGTATCATTGAATCATTTCTGATGTAATTGTGATTGTTGACAAAAGAGGCCTCCATGTTGTCTGTGTTGACAAATCAGACCACGATGTAAAAATTTGATGAAAAAGGTGGTTTACATGGTGATTTTTCGGGTTCAAGAAATTTTGTTGGCTATCCATGTTTGATATAAGAACCTCGACAAAGGAATGGATGATTTGGAGGTGGTACAAAAAGAGAAGATACAAGGTGACACCATTTTCTAGTGTTTGCCAAATTTTTGGGCCTGAAAATCAAAAAATGGAGAGATGTATTTTTTGAAAAGGGAGTAGAGCGTGCAAAATTAGTGCGATGTGTGAAAAAGAATGTGGTGAATGAAATGGTTATGGAACGTTTTTTGCATAAGAAGTGTTTCGAGACCAGAAGCTCGAAAGTTGGAAAAGGCATGAGGTGCGCGAAAAATTGGGGCATTGTTTGAAATACAGTGTTGCACAGAATATGTGTTTTTCACACTCAAAAAGGATTACGCATTGAAGGAGGGTTTTTTGCGTAGGGGTTATTTTTGCCTATAAATATGAAGTAACACCCATCATTCAGAGCAACTCAAGACTTAGAGAGTATCCAAGCTCTAGCTTGCGAAATTGGAATACGCAAAGTAGTTGCGCATAAACAACAAGTTCACACGTAAAAGGAGTGTTTGCGCGTAAAGAAAAAGTTTGCGCATAAAAGATTGTAGCTTCACGTAAAAGAAGTATTTGCGTGTAAAGAAAATGTTGCGTGTAAAAGAAACATTTCTGTGTAAAAGAAGTTACCTGTGCGTAAAAGTGGTGTTGCGCAAAAATTGTATTTCATGCAAAAGTAGGGAATTACACGCAAGGCCAAGTGAAAGTTGCGCGTAAAAATTAGTGTTGCCCGGTACACCCGGTGCAAATTGAGGTTCCTCTGCATGTGAAAGTTGGACATCAAAAGAGAATCTATCAATAGTTAAGGATGAAAATTTCATTAGAGATAATGAAAGGACATATAGGTCTATAAACTATCAGTGGATCTTTTGAATAAACAGTGACCACACTTTAGTTGAGAGAGTACTGAGCTTTCATATTATGAGTGGTTGTAAACCCAAAGGGACAGTGAGTCTACTTCTAATTTCTAAACAGCAGTGCGCTTTTAGTGGATTTAGTACATTGAAACATTGATGGTGTATTCTCCTTGTACATAGCCCAGTGAGGGTGAACCAAGTAAAAATAATTGTGTCATGTGCATGATTTAATTTTTGTTTATAATTTGCTACAGGAAAGAAAGAGAATAGAGTTCTTCTTAATAGAGAAACAAGATCAATAGGGGTAGTTTTTTTAATCTATCATACACTGATTCACCCCCCCCCCCTCATGGTATCTAACCAAGTGGACCTAACATTTATCTAACTCTGATATATAGGTATAGTCTCCCCTCTGTATCACCTCACACAAACACTACTAGTTGACAGCTTTTGACATACAGGGAGGCATTCCTGATGTCACATAGCAATATTTTTTCTCACAATGATTAATGGTCATTTACTATGGGTTGTAATATGTGACTTTCTCATTTATTAGATTAATAACTTGTTATGTATTCATCATCCAGGTCTATCTATTTTTAATAATTAATAAAAAATGAGTTATCTCATACTAGATTAACATGTCACATGTGTGGTGGTCAATTGGTGTCATAGAAAAGTGGATTAAATACATATAAATCTGATGTATATGATACATATTATGGTGGGGAAGGTTGTATTTATTTATGAGTCTCTTTGATTAAGATCACATAGGGCCCCTAGTATATTAACATCAATGCTTTTTTAGAGGTCTGTCTTTGATTATATTTATGAAATATTGATTTTTTATTTATTTAAAATGCTAATAAGGCCCACCAAGTTAGACGGTTAGGCCCCTAGATAAGAATTAAGTTTTGGAAAAAGTGTTTGTTCCAAAATGAAGAGAGTATGATAAGGTCATATCCAAGTGGAGTTTTGGATGGTTTTATAAAGAGTTATAAAGTTTTGTTTAATGTACGTATGAGATTTTATTGTGAGTGGTAGATTGTTAAATGTGCAGTAATATATATGTGTGAATGAAGTAAATTAAGGTTAATGTATCTTCCCATGTTGTTTCATCAGTTATAATCCCATATATATGGATTAAATGGATTTCATTCATTTAATAAATTAAATGAATAATTCCAATGGGAATAAATGTATGTTGATAAATTAAATATAGTTAATGTGTTTCATTAAATAAAACATTTAAAGGATGTCTATATAAAGGGATGAGATCCCTCTAATTGTATACAGCCATTTGTATACAATCCTCTTGATTCTCTCCTTCTCGTGATGTGCATTTTATAAGTAGGAGAAGGTGCTAACACCCTTCATGGATTTTTAGATCCTCAAGAAATTTTGTGGGATCCTTTAGTTGGTGTAATTTCTTGAATGTAGGAATATTTTAATTGCTTACTTCACGATCTTCATTAAAAAAGAATCTAAGAATAAAATATGTATTCATTACTTCATGTATAAATGTTATGTTCTATATTAAAATTACACATGTTGATTCTATTGAGGATAGATCACATAAATATGGGTTTGATTCCACTGCCAAGATATTCTTATGATCCTCTAAAACCCATCAGTCGTCTACATCAAATATCCACAAAAACAAACCTTTAATTACAGGGTATCATTGCACTAGATAATAAGGGAAGAAGTGTAGGGATGAAGTCCAAACTCTCCTCCAAATATTTTTAAATCTATCATAAAAAACAAGGGGTTTCTTACACTTTTACTCCCCAATAACCATAACAACATAAACTCCACTCATTTGAATTCCAAAATCTAAAATCAAGGTGTGATGATGTAGCCCATGATATGTAACATGTGAAATAGGAGTATATGTAGGATTCATTGCACACATATAGCCACATTGTTTCAGATCATAAAATGATTTTACCTTTGGTGTAATGATAATTATGAGATAAATATGAAGTGAAAATATTGAAAAAAATGACACTAGATGTAACATGGAAAATCCCCAAATTAGAAACACAAAAAACCATGGGAAATAGAAGGATCTCACTTTGGTGCAATATGGGTTCACACTATCTTGCTATTACATAGAAAATTACCTTGTAAATATATCTCATGAATAATGTAGAATAAACCATGGAAAATACCACTCAAATAAACACTAAAATGAGATAGTAATTGGTTCTTGAATCTACTGATATAAACAAAGGGAAACTATTACCTTTTATAGGTAGCCACATCCATTCTTCTGTAGGACCCTGGAACACCCTGAGATAGAGGGGTGAATCAAGGTGTCAAAATTTTCTTTTTTATGTGATTAATCTTATTCCCACATTGGTAGGAACTTGTTAAACTTGTCTGAAGGAATTTTGTAGAAATTAAACATTCACATGAAAAGAGACAACGTAGCAGTTTTACATGGTTCACCACTAAGGGATAGTCCAAGGATAATACGTATGTTGTGTGTCAGTTATACCTAAATCTACTAATCTTTAATAGTTATTGGGATTTATAGAAGTTTAGACATAGTCACTCTGTTCCAGGCACACTACCTTAACATGATTTTAGGGATAGCTCACTACCTCCCTCAAAACACTTCTATAAAATCACCCTAGGCCATTGATATGGGAGAAGTCTAGCTCACATTAATGACTTGAAGGTCACCTAAATATATTGTAATTAAAGTATTTGTCCCCAAATAGCACGAGACTCAAATTTCACTAGATACTTGAATTTTTGAACTTAAAAGTATTGTTCAATTAATCCAAATGTTCAACATTTTTGTTCACAAATAAACTTTGTGAAGATTCTATCCATTAAAAAGAAAAAAAATAATTCATGGAGAACTAAGTTAATGTTGAATACCTTATCATCACAGAACTCCTTTTCCCAAGATACCTAAGGATAAGTCAAGAGAAGAATAGTCTTTCTAAATTGCTCAAGCTCACTTCATATTTTTTATTTACAAACATATTATCCTTCACAAATTCAGGTAGATTTAGAATTTTCTTCAATTCTATTTTGTTTCAAATGAAGTGGGGGTTACTGCCTATTTGTACGCTCAACCATTCATGTAGATTCCATGATCCTAGAGTATTTTTAGTGAACCTTCAAAAACATGTTCGTGAATCTCGTTATTTTAAAAATATCTAGGGAAATTTATCCAATTTGAAAACATTATATTAGTAACAAAGAATCACTATCAATTCATCACACACTCACGATACTCTATCATAGTCACAAAGATTTACCATCATCTCATCACGTTTTCATGATTCATGTTTGCGATGCTCCACATCATCATGAATCTCATCCTTAATAAAACCTATTTTTTGAAAAAATTATTCCTTAACCATATTTGAGAAGTGTTACTCTATGAAAACCACATTTTTTAAGATTGTTCCTTCCACCTGATTTTTAACCCAAAAATTTGGAAAACAATGATAAATGACACCACATTAAAAATTTTATTCAACTCATACTATAAGATCACTTACCATGAAAACTCCCTGACCAACCCAATGTGGTTTTAAAACAAAGAAATACTATAATATATTTCTTTTAGATGTGACAGTACATGGTTCCATTAGTCTCTCTATATTTTTTTAATATTTAGTGGGGTTTTTCCACTGACCACTACCTACCCCCCCCCCACCCCCTTGAAAAATGAGGACGGATATTATAGTCTATAGAAATGTGGATTTAAGAATCATTTTTTTCTCTGTACTTTTCTTAAATGGTTACTGATATATATCCCACTTTTATATTGATTAATATCCTTTAAAATTTCAAAACAAAATTTATATCATCAAAAAATGATGATCATGTCTCAAAAAGGCAACTTAAGTATCTGCACCATCTAAACTCAACAAATCCAATAACTTTTATAATGAAATTAGCTAGATTTTCTTTAGTGTCAACTTTTTTCATGTCCATGATTCCTTATTCCACCATGTTTCAAAAAAAATTATATTTTACCCCACATTTATTTATATTGGAATATAAATATGGATTCCTTATAATGTGTATGGAACCCTGACTATCACAAAACAATGGAATCCTCTCTTATTTGTGCTTGAGCTCATCTAAAAACATTATTATCCAAATTTACCCTTTATATGGTTATATAGTATCAATGTATTCCACCTTGGTTGTCGATAAATCTATAAATTTATATAACATTAAAAACCATCTCACATATCCTCCTACAAGAGTAAACACATAACCAATAATATATTTCCTTTGGTCATAATATCTTATAAAATATGAATCAACATAGCCTCATATTGTAAAATCTATTCCTCCACATCGTAATGCAGTATTTGTGGTCTAATTGACATTTCTCAGGATACTCTCCACTATGTTCTAATTCTCCTATACAAGATTCTCCATGTGATGACTAACTTCTCCTATTGCATGTGCAATGTATGGTCTAGAATAAAAAATAGTGAACATGAGCTCACCCGCTATTGTTGCATATGGTACTTAAGACATCTGTATACTATTTTCTTCAAATATAAGACTCATTATAGAGGATTACATGAAATATTCATGACCATGGGTAGATATTGGATTATAATATTGCATGTTGAAATGTTTTAATACTTTTCATAAGTAATTATTTTGTGATATCAAAATATTCCCATTATTTTTGTCTGATAAATTTTTTATTCCATGAATTATT
This sequence comes from Viscum album, assembly GCA_963277665.1. Classification (NCBI taxonomy): domain Eukaryota; kingdom Viridiplantae; phylum Streptophyta; class Magnoliopsida; order Santalales; family Viscaceae; genus Viscum; species Viscum album. Next base: position 676,913,172 of record OY728139.1, on the reverse strand, counting down.
TTTATTAGTATCGAGTCCCTGATATCAAAATCCCTATCAAAATATGCCTTCATCTCTTTGATCTATTCATTTTTGGGGCCTTCAACTAGTCTTTAATCTACATATAATAGAATAATAATAAAATAATTACTATCCAAACCCTTGAAATATAAATTAGAATCTAAATGAAATATGTTGTGTCTAAGTATCGTGATATAAAAATCAAATCTCTCAAATGAACACCTCAGTGCCTTTTTGAGACCATATTATAAATCATCAGTATAATAATAGGAGAAAATATGGGTTTCTTTATCAAGATATCCATAGAGAAAATATGTCTTCACATATAGCTACTATAGATGTATATTGTATGTAGAATGCTTTACCAAAACCTCTTGAATAGTCATCAGTATAACAATAGGAGAAAATGTTTCATTTAAATCAATACCTTCCTTTTGAGAATACCCTTTGATCACCAGTCTCACATGATAACTTTACATATTTTCCTTTCTATACCACCAGATCTTAAAGAACCATTTGTTGTTAATATCCTACCTTTCATGGGGTATGGAACAAGATCCCAAGTCTTATTCTTATACATGGCTTCAATTTTCTCTTATATAACTTCTATCCATGAGGATTCGTTTAGACTCTAGGTCACCTCCTTAAAATAATATGGATTTCCATCCTCCATTAGTAAGTATTACATAATATTTCTCTCATTAACATAGGCTGAATGCCATATAGGCACTCTTTTCTCTCGAGTTGACCATCATGGTATAAACTCAACCAGTACTTGATCATTGTTCTCTTCTAATACATCATAGGAAACTGGTTCTTCCTTGGATTCATCCTCTACCTCAACTATTTTATTTTCTATATTCTATTTATTTATATATCTATAAATTGTTATTTTCACCTTGCCTTCTACAAAAAATGGAATCTATAATGATGATAAGTTTGTCAGAAGTGGGTTCCCACAAACAATACCCCTTCACACCATCAGCGTATCCTAAGAATATGCATTCCATGGATTATCAATTCAACATTGATCTTTACCGGACATTAAAGAATTCATATATTGGACTTCCAAAATTATACAAACTATAATAGTTAGTAGGTTTATCAGTACACATATCTATCTGTATCATTAGATCAATATCCACAAAAGGTGATCGATTCATCATATAATAGTTGGTCAAAATTTCTTCTATCATGAATGTATTATTAATTTCTATAGTTTTCAACATCACCCTTACTCTTTCAAATATGGATCTATTCATCCACTCTTTGACTCTATTATGTTAAAGAGTGTACACAAGCATGAACTTTCACCTTATACATTCCAATTGATAAAAAATTTCAAACTCATTGATTGTATATTATCCACTATTTTCATTCCTCAAACACTTGATCATTTTTCTATAAATAGACACCTTTCATGCTTTGAATTTTTTAAATACATCAAAAACATCCACTTCTCCATTGATTGGTTACACCCAACATCTCATGGAATAATGATCAATAAATTATATAAAGTTTCTTGACCCTCTTAGGGATATATTTAGTTCTTACCAAACATCATAATATATAAAATCTAAGATCTCATTTCCTATCACCATTAATGACGCAAAATTTAACCTATATCATTGGATCAAAACATAATTCTCACAAAATGGTAAAGATTCCTTTATAAGACTAGGTAGAAATTTTTTATCAAAAAAATTTTTAGGCATAAATCAAACATATGAAAAAGTTACCTATTCCATGAAATAGTTAATTATTTCACCATGGTAGTTGATACGACAACCATATCCAACTCCTTATATGTTTGACCCGAAATAACATATAATAATCTTGACATCTTCACTTTCGTCATCACCACAAGCATTCCATTCCTAATCTTCATAACTCCATTATTGATGAAAGTAATATACTTGATGTCTCATGTTTTATAATTTAAAATGTGTTTTCATTTATTCCCTTAATATTATGTAATCCTTATATTACTCGAACTATACCATCATGAATCCATAGTTTGATGGAACAAACTCTAACAATCATCAAAGAGTGATTGTTACCCATATAAAAAAGTACTAAGATAGTTTCATACTAATCAAACCATTCTCATCCTATAATAACATGCTATATTTCACCCAAATCAATTATCCATGCATCATTGAGATGTCACCTATCTCTAGCAGTTGGTTTTACCTTACTAAATAGTATTTCTTTGCTTCCAAATTACTCAACACATTTCCTTGATATTTCTTTCCACCACGCTTCTTACTCCAATAGTTATTATTGATGTGACCATTATTTCCATATTTTTAATGTGTGAAATTATTCTTCCTTGTCCTTTATTTGGAGATTTCATGATTTTCATTCCCACTAGAATCAATCTCCATCATCCTTACTCTATCCATTGATTAAGCCTACACTTAATGTGATGTTATTTGTCTGTCCTCCTTGATCATACATGAACATTATTATTTAAAAACCATAGCTGTAATGTCATTGAAGAGAAATATATCCATATGGATGTTTTTGGTGTGTTTGATGATGATCTGATCATATTAATGGGGAAAAAGTTAGAGATGAATATTCACACATTCAATATCCCCAATTCTATAGCTCAATGTCATTATATGAAAAAATATGGTATTCAAAGTATTGATGTGGTCATTCATTGATGATAACTTCATAATTCAAAGGTTTTATAATTTTACCTTTAGGTGAAAATTCCATTGAATTGGCCTTATATATCTTCATTAGAGAATCCAAAATTTATTTCTTCATATTTATCTTTTCAATGCTTGACATATCCTCATTTTACAAAGCTAGGGAAAAATTGTTGATGGGTTTTAACCTGACGGTTTGATTGTGGGGTGTTCAATTACTTTCTCAAACACTCACATTGGTTTTACCATTTATTTATACTTATTATGAAATTCCAAATGGTTTCATATTCATAAATTAGTACGAACCTACTTTCCAAAGGCAGGCATCACTTTGGGGTTTCAAACTCAATGATGCTTAATAAATCACATTCTTCGATAGGAAGTGAGGTCGGGCTCATCACACCCTATTGGGGGTAATTTTTTCATATTATGGGACTATCTTATATAATTAATATATTTTTTTGAAATAATTCCCATGCCCTGATATATGGATTGTTACCCTTGTTCCAATGACATTATTATGAAAATGTATTGATATAAGTGATTTTGTGCATGTCATGGGTTCTCCGCCATTATCTTACTTATTTATGATAATTTGGTTTTTCACCATGTTTTGGAAATCTGGATTTTATTTCTATACTAGGGGAAGTTGGTGTCTTGGATATGGGAGTGAATCTCTATGGGTTTTCTAATATATCCTATGAAAATAGGAAACAAAACCCATGCAGTTCGTTTTAAAAATTTCAAGGTCGTGTGACTGGACTGATCCATGAAGTTTAATTTCATATGGAGATGATTTAAATATAGGTCTTAGACCTCTATGAGGTGTCCTATATATCTAATTTAAGATAGGAATCATAGTCCATGTAGTTCTTATATTGTCTTTTATGTCATACAAGAAACAAAAACAGAGGCCTTAACCGGGAATTCTGATTGGGAGTATACTCCTTTGAGTGTGAATGATATGTAATCAGAACACATACCAAAGAAGATCCCTCCCCATGGTATTCTCATCATGCTGTTGTTATAATCATCACCAATCTCTAATCCCACATTTTTCATGCTTATTGTGAGAAATAAGTGATAGGAGAAGATTGAGCACATTGCATGAGAGGATGTTTGAGCTGGGATTACACATCAAATTTTACCAAGGAGAGGTAGGATTAACCATATTATGGAGGGTGTGGTATAGATTCTAGGCCTCATTGTGGTTTCATGGGTATATTATTTCACAATAGTAGTTAGATTTATCATAGTTCAATTTGATTATTAGTCTACTAGTGGATGAGGTAGAATGATCATCCCATTGAAATGATTTGGTCCTTATGGTTGAAATGAATAAGACATGAGGAAAATTACACCAAAGTGGATTCTCATTAGAGGTAAGTAATTAGGAAGATGCCCTATATATTCCATTTGTTATGGAATCAAATTTCACATAGTTTAGTTGGACTCTTAGTCTACTGGTGGATGAGGTAGAATGATCAATCCATGGGAATGATTAAGTCCCGATGGTTGAAATGTCAGGGACATGAGGTGACTTATGCTGAAGTGGATGCCCGTTGGAGCTCAGGCCATTAGAAGAAATACTATGTATCATATTTGGGTAGTAATAAGAGTTCTCATAGTTTATTTGGATTCTCAATATGTTGGTGGATGAGGTAGAGTGATCGTCCCATGAGAATGATTGGGTCCCAATGGTTGAAATATCAGAGACATGAGGGGAATTACACCAAAGTGGATGCTCATTAGAGCGTGGTCCATAAGAAGGAATCCAATGTATCATATTTGTATAGGAATCCGAGTTATCAATGTTTAGTTACCCCATAACCCGCTGATGGGATATGGTGGGTGATCACACTCAGAGACATTATGGTTATCCCTAAGGTTTTAAGAATACTAGGGGCTTACACCAGGATAAATTCTATCTTTATTAGGGATTAAACACTAATTATTTCCTATTGATTTGGGTTTAAACACTAAGGTTGTCCTATTGATTGTTTCATACACACTATGGTTTCCCTATCGATCAGAAATTACACACTGAGCCTTCTCTATTGATTGGGTCTTACACACTGAGGATGCCCTTTTGATTGCGTCTAACACACTAAGGTTTTCCTTTTTCATACTCATTAATTATCTTCTAAAATATTAAATATATATTGTGATGTTCATGACATATTTTGTGGATATTATTATCATGAAATGGAGGTCCCAAAAGAGATAATGAAAAAATAGGGTCACATGACTGAATAACCCTATCCCAATAAGGAAACATCCCTTATAACGATGGAATGGTGTTGAGGATTCCTGACTGGGGTCCACATAGCATGATTCTGAGTGTGTCTATTGGATGAATTAGACATGTCTTATAAGATTTTCCTGACATATCTTAGTATCCTACTAGACATATTTTAATTTTCCACTTGACATGTCTAGGATGTCACACTATCATGGCAGACACATCCAAGGGTGTCTGACTAATCAATTAACATGTCCTGGATGTCTTTTCATAATCAATGCAGATATGTCCAATGAATTGTGAAAGATAAAAGTATACATGTATCTTTAGTGTAACATGATCAACATGGCTTGTCTTGGATGCCTTCACATGATTGAATCAAACATTTTAAATGGGTACCACATGATCAAATGGGGCATGTCTACGGGAAATTGCATGAAAATGCCAACATGTCAATATGTTGTCATGAGATCAACCTGACTTGTCTTGGATTCCTTCACATGAGTAAGGTGGACATGTTCAAGATTTTTTTCATAATCAAATCAAAAATATTTGGGGTATTTAACATAATATAGTAGACATTGATATATATTTGTTGCATGATTAACCTGAATTTTCTTTGTATTGTCATATGTCAGTGCTTCCATGTCAACGGGAAATCACATAATCATGTTGACATGTCAATAAGTTTTTGAAAGATCAACCTAACTTTTCCAAAGATTGTCATGTGACAATACAGTAATGTCAATGGGTTGTCGCCTAATCAACTTGGCTTGTCCTCGGGATATCACGTGACAATGAAAATATGTTAATAACCAAATGTGAAATCAACCTGATTTTTCCAAGTCTTTTTTCATAACCAACATTACTTTTCCAAGGTTGCCTAAGGACATCATGATATTAGTGGAGAATCATACAATTGCATGAACTTAAATTTATCATGAGGCTGGTTCAAACGAACATGTATACTATCTTTCACCAATACGGGTATCAATATTCACAACCAAAAAGATCATGCCTTAAGTCCATATGGGTAACATACTTATAAAAGGAGAGTGTATGGCTAGTGGGTTCATTATATAGCCACATCTCATAGGGTTTTCATGGAAATGTGAGGGATTTCCTCTAGGTGTAATGGCCATGAACATGTGGAGGGGTACAAAAAATGATGGCATCGCAAGTAGGATTATTGTTTATGTGACTCGTATGACCTTATAGAGGTTTTGTGAGGGGTTTTTTCATCATTCATGGGGCTTTGTATCAAATCCTCCATGTGCATGGGTGAGGGTAAACATTGTATGATGAATAAGGGTTCACAAATTATATGGTGGGGGATGCATATGGGATCCATGAGATGGCTTATGGCTGCATGATCATATGCGCATGAGTCCTTTTGTAGCACCTTAATATTTTATAGTATGTTTTCTTTTTAAATAAATTTAATAGAATGTGTTCCACACAAGATCAGTTTCAAACACAACTTGATCTTTTAATAAGTGACTATTATAACCTAGTTGTTAAAATATAAGGAATGAATAGTATTAACGACATTACGAAATTTATATATTTAATAATCATCTAAAATATTTTATAGACATAAGATAAGAATGAATCCAATTTTATACATAAAAAGGCTATATTTGATTAAAGGTAATTTTACTGCCTTTTGATGGAACACTTGTTTTAAATTTAGTTTTTTTACACTATTATAAATTATATTTTACAAAATCAACTTATTATGTGAAATATTAATATCAAAATTTACTTTAGTTCAATTTTTGGTATTTTTTGATAAATTTCTCGTTTTGATAAATAGTGATAAAATATTGCATTTTAATTGAAAACACTTTTTCAAATAAATAATTCATTTTGATAAATTATGTTTTTATTGGTTTTAAAGTGTAACTAGATTAATTTTTTATCACCTAACCTAATTTAGGTCATTGGAGTCAATTTGACATTGATTATGGATTATAAAAACATTTCAATCTTTTCAAGGTTTTCACTTTAAAAACACATTTTCTCATTAAGTCGATAGGGTTAATTTTAAATAGATTATTGAAAATCTGTATTTTGAATTTTGAAAAATGGGTTCCATAATTGGAATCAGTTGGTCCAAATTATTTAAACAAATTCCTTTTTTTCTGTCATTATGAATAGTAACTTTAGTAATTTTATATTAATAAAGTGAAAGGTAAATCGAGTAATTAAAGGTAAAAATAATATTATAAATATTATAAAATTACCCTAAATCTTGTCAAATTTTAATTGTATGAGTGGGTGTCAAAAAAAATCATCCATGTTCTTAGATTATAACCTTTGGAAGCCACTTGGATGACAGTATGACATTTATTATATTTTATTTAAAGAGAAATTAAATATTTCATACTCATATTTCTAATAAATATATCATTTTTAATATAGGTTTATACAAAAGATATATTCATATATAAATAGTTAATTTAAATATAAAATTTTTATCTTTATCATGATAATTTATTTTCAATCTTTATGAAATAAACAATTACCTTACAGGCTTTATATATTGATGATACGGTAATATTTTAATTAATGGAAATATCAAATAAATTATATTAAAAACGTTATAATAAATACAATTTTAGATAAATAATGTCATCCAAGAATTTTATATATGACTTAGAAATAATATTTATTTATTATATTTTTTATTTTGAAGTTATAATGATGTTATTTTATTCGTAAAAAGTCAAGTAATGAATAGTGTTAAAATTGACACTAATGATATTTTAAAATAAATTATATTTTATTAAATGGTATAAAATTAATAAAAAAATAAAATTCAGCCAAATGATTGGGATAAATTTAAAAATTTTACACAAGATTCATTTAAGGTTCTTTTTTAATTTTATAGTTACTATATTAACCCTTAAGTAATAAAAACATATGTTGTCACGGTAAGAGTTAATGGAATTAATTAAGGGTTAAATCTCGACGATAAGGGTAAGAATATAAACTAAACTTTTATAAATATTATTGGTTGAGTGGATTTAGATATATCCTCATATTATATTATAAATAAATAACTTTGTATCCATTTATAATTTTAAATTAATTTATATTAAATTAATATTTTTAGAGTTTCCAAAAGTGACACTCACCTCAATTATAAAATAGATCGTACTCCTTCACTTCTCCATGCCACATTAATCCTTCTAGATCTATCAACCTATGCTCAGTTATCCTCCTAAAATAATTATCCATGTTCTAGTGGTCCTGGTGTTCCAAAAAGACAAACTCTAGATCCCATGATAATATATCTAAAGGAATTCCACCAAAGAAGAGGTAATTATTTTACCAACTCATTCAAGATCATTTATTCTTGTACTTACTATTATTGTGTTGTTTCCATAATAAAGTAAAAACTTCAATATCATTTATATTATTTTATGATGTTATGATTATGGTACAACCATATTCCACCTTTTATCTATCCTATAAAAAAAAAGCATCGCACGTGCATACGTACGACATACTGTCTCCACACCGTGGTGTAATTTTATTTCATCATGAAATCATTTGGATGAGTATAATGATGGATATAATGGATATTAATTAAAAATATAATATTATATCTATTCTTTATAATTAAAATATTATCCAATTCTATACCCTTTCACCATTAATGGAATGATACTGTCGCTCGTGCATACGTACGGCCTACCATCTCAATGACATGATGAGATTCATTTTCCATGTTAACAATTCAAGAATTATTATAAAAATGTATATGATGAGTAAATATAATATATATGAACTTAATATCATTCTTTAGATGATATATATATATATATATCCTATTCATAAGAAACATGACTTACATGACAAAACATGCATAGGAAAATGAAGCAGTTAACACTCAAAATAAAGGTAATAGTGGAATATAATTAACAAAACTATATAATAATATCATCTATGATATCATAAATATAGATATCATTATATTATAAAATAATAACATGTTTTAAACTATTATACCTTATGTTAAATTACATTCATCAAAATTAAAGTACAAGGTAAGGGTTAATTTTATAATCTCCTTATCATTCAGGATTGTTTATACGTAAGCATATACTGAGAAATATTTATCATTCATGTCCATGTTTCTTAAAAAAAATTCCAACATATTTTTACTATTATTATAAAAAAAAATATTTACCTTTGTCTTAATATTTATTAAACATTTTGAAAGGAATATTTTTTTTATTTTCTAAATGAGGTACTTTGTGACTTTTTTGAAAAAAATATAGACGGAATGTTTTTTTTTAACTTATACTACATGAGCAGATATTTCTACTATAATGAAACCTTAATGTCTTTAATCTTCATTTATAATATTACAAATTTATTTTCTATTAAAATTTTTTGTTTTAAAATTCCACATTATTATAAATAAATGAGGTCAATATAAAAAAAGGGTAATTCTATCAAGAAGTTTTTAATAACGTTATTAGAGTGTTTTCATCAATGTCAACATCCTTGTTAGATCTTATTTATGATTGAGGTTGATCTATTATTATACCATATACCATATTTTATTAAAAAAATTAGGATCATTTTGAATGTGGATGTGTTATTTTGATACCATTCATGGTTTATGATTAAAGTATTCACATTCCATATGATAGTTTTTTAATATGAATGTTTATGTTGTTTATGTTTCACCCTTTTCATTTGAGGAATACATTGGACTTCGTAAGTGATGGGTGGGGACCTCTATATCCCCTCAATTCATCGGTAGGTCTCATTATATAAACTAGTTTGGGTATTGGATGATGTCTTACCCATTTATATATGGTGTCTTGGCCAAAGACTTTATTGTATATTTATGATTTCTGCAATTATGAATTCCCTCACTATGAGTTTAGTTATTGATATTCCATGTGATTATTCAAATAATGGAATATCCATGTGATTATTTATATGTTATTATTTTATTTTCATTTATTCTTACCATATTATACCCAAGATTATGTTTAAATAGCATTTGATTTTGTTATTCACTTTTACTTGAGGTTTTTACTAATTTATAGTGGTTTTTGTTGTACTCTTACCCTTACTAAGCATCTGAGCTCACCCCTTTATTATTTTTTAATTTTCCTTGGAATCAAATATATGTATTATGGATGATATACAAGGTTAATCTAGGAGAATAATGGTGTTCTCAAAATATTTTCAATGTTGTATTTTATAGTTTCAATTGTATTGTATGTTTCAAGAATATAATCTAGTTTCCAAAACTTCTAAACTAATCTATCCTTGGGGATTCCAGTCTTGTATCTATTCCCTTGTAATAAATTAACGCAATGTTACTGGGCTATTGGTTTCGGGGTCTTTAGAGTTGGTTTCAATAGAATTTTAGTAGAAACCTTGCAAAATAGATCTATAAAACAATGAATAGGGAACATAACCCTAAGATAGACTTTGAGGATAAACATAAAAGAGAATCATAGAATTTTGGTAAGGTAGGTATTGTGTGGGTATTCCTAGAAATACATCCCTTTCAAAATGCTACAAGTGGAAATAGTTCTAGCATAGATGTACCTAGGGGTAAAAACTAAGACAATGAGTGACAGGTCTGACTTAGCATAACATGTTACATGAAAATGGTTCTTACTGCACACCTGGTTTGACACTCTTAGGGGATATACATAGGATAATTTACATTTTCTTTAAAAACCCTTATGAACAGTTTAAAATTAAATATGTCCCCAAAGAAACCATGTTTATGATTATGAGATAAGATATGCATAAATTTTTCGATTTGTGTTAACTGTTACTAGTTAGAAATTATTCATTATGATTCCTAAACTAATCTAATGCATGCCATTATTTAGAAGGGTACCTAGTGGAAGGAATGGAAAATTTATAAACACAAGTAATATATTTAGATATTTCCCTCCTATGAAAGATAATGATGTTGGAGATGAAGCTGCAACTAGTTCTGAACAACATATAACTATACTGAGACAACTTACTCTGGTTATGAATAATAACCTCAACCATACGGAGCATCATCATCCACAATGTGTAGGAACAATGTTATACTAATTCATGAGAAAACAACCTACAACATTCAATGGGTCTAGAAATCTATTTGTAGTGGAACAATGGATAAGTTTCGTAGATAATATATTTCTTAATTTGGGAAGTAATGAAAGGGAGAAGATTGTCATGGTAGTTTATCATCTCTCAGGTGATGCAGATCAGTGGTGGTCACTGGTTCAAAACATGAAGGAGGAGGAAGAAATAGAAAACATGTAATGGAAATATTTTGAGGACCTTTTCTTGGAAACATATGTCCTCTGTGAATAGTGGGTGGATATAGAGAGACAATTTTTTAATCTAAGGAAAAATAATATGAGAATGTTGCTAAATATGAAGCCGAATTTATAAGGATAGAAGGGCATGCTATAGATTATGTACATAATCTAAAGAGAAATATTGATCAATAATTTTATGGGTTAAAACCATTCTTCTAAAAGGAACTGGTCTCCCAAAATTTCTCATTATATGAAGATATATTGTTATGTGATGTCATGATAGAAAAATAATTCTCTAAGATGTATGAATTTATGGGAACGTAAGAGAATAACGGGGATGGTGAACACTCTGGAAAAGGAAATAAGGAAAAGGGTAATAATGGATGAGTTGAATTTCCATCATACTATAAATGTGCAAATAAAAATCATGGAACATGCCTATTGGGGATATGAATTTGTTAAAAGTGTGGATAAAAATGCCAACAAGAACATGATTGTAAGGGAAATAAATAAGCTACCAATTTTCAATTATAAAATTGTAAATATATGGGATGTTATGAAAATGATTATCTTAAGCATAAAGGAAGCTTTACCTAGAAAAGGATAATGGAGAAACTCCAAGCTTATGTGATCATAACTGTGGAGGTTCAAGTTCCTAATGATGTGGTGGAAGGGACTTTAATCATCTCCTCAAACTTAGATAATGCTTTATTTGATTCTGTATCATCACATTATTTTATATCTTAATAGTTTTCCATGAAAATTAGACATTTACATATTGATTTAATAAAGGATTTTCCAGTCAAAAATCCAAAGGGAAGTCTCATCCGAACAAAAATGTGTTGGGAAGTCCCCTTTATGACACATAAATGTTCATTACTTACTGACCTTGTGGTCGTACCTATGGTAGACATTGAAATAATCCTTCGTATGCTCTGGATTTCAAAATATGATATGAAAAATTATTGTAATAAGAAGGATATTATGATGTGTGAGGAAGAATATTCCCTTATCTATAAAGTAGAAACTTCATCATTTGATTCTTATCTAGATCCACCCCCAATAGTTATACTAAATGAAATTCTTGGGGAGGAAGAGAAAATAACTTCTAGTGATGAATAAGGTAATCATAAAATTTAGTATGTTCCTATTATAAAAGAATAGGTTAATTTATTTCCTGGGGAATTACCTAGACACCCCCTAGAATGTGAATTTTAGTTTTCTATTGATTTAATCCCCGATGTAAGGCCAATATTGATTACTCCATATAGAATGGCCATAATGGAATTAGTGGAGTTGAAGAAAAAATTAGAGGATTTTCATAAAAATGGATTCATTCACCCTAGTGTTTATCTATGGGGGTCCCTTGTTCTCTTTATTAGTAAGAAATATGGATCAATGAGGTTGTGTATTGATTATAATGAAATCAATGCTATAAAAATAAAGAAAAAGTATCATCTTCCTCCTGTTGATGATTTATTTGATCAAATTCATGGAGCTCAAATTTTTTCAAATATTGACCTTTGTTCTGGATATCATCAATTACGAGTGAAGAAGTTATACATTATAAAGATTGATTTTTAGACAAAGTATGGAAATTACGAGTTTATAGTAATTCCATTTGGATTGAATAATGAAACCTCATTTTTATGGATCTAATTAATTGAGTATTCAATTAATATCTTGATGATTTTATATGGTATTCATTATTGATATTATGGTGTATTCTAAAAGTTATGAAGACCATTAGAATTACTTAGGGATTATACTTGAGACACTCAGAAGGGAAGAGTTATATAGTCAATTTAGCAAGGGTGAATCTTGGCTTCAAGAAATTTATTTTCTTTTCTATATTGTCTCTAAGGATAGAATATCTTCTGATCCTACAATGACAAAGGCAGTCCATGAATGACATGCACCAACAAGAATAATTGAGGTATTTAGTTTCATTGGTTTAGCAGGTTACTATTGGCGTTTCATTCAGAATTTTTCTCGATTAGCTAACTCGTTAACCAAGCTCACATTTAATGGGTTAAATTTATATAGACAAAATAATGTGAAGATTTTTTGAAGAATTGAATTGATTATTGGCCAATAAATGGATATTGACATTACCATAAAGAAATTGTGGATTTGTGATTTATAGTGATGTATCAAGGAAAGAACTCGGTTGTGTCCTTATGCTGATTGATAGAGTTACTGCATATGAATCAAGGCAATTAAAAATCATGAACAGAACTATCCAACTCATGATATTGAGTTAGAAATTCTAATATTTTCTCTAAATATATAGAGGTGTTATCTCTATGGTGAAAGATGTGAAATATATACAGATCACTAGAGTTTGAAATATATTTTATCACAAAAATAACTCAATATGAGGAAAAGGAGATGGATCGAGCTACTCAAGGATTATGATTTATCAATACACTATCACCCAAGGAAGGAAAATAAGGTAACAGATGCATTGAGCGGGATGGATCATGGAGTTCTGAACAAAATGATAATTGAAAGGGATCATGTGTTCATGGATCTAGTGAATATTGATATGGGAATTTCTACGGAATGGAAGACATCAGACTACCACAAAACAGGGCAAGGGAAGCGCCTCATTTTATCAGCACTAAGTAGAAATCACTGATAAAGGGGAAGCCTTTATCAGCATGAGATAAAAGCATTGATACATGAATTCTTTATTAGCGGTAAGAAAAATGCTGCTAAAAGGTACGCCTTTATCAACACTTTTCTTAGCGCTGATAAAGGACTCATTTATCAGTGCTATATTTAGCGCTGATAAAAGTTTTTAATAATGTATATTAAAAAATAATATTTATTTGGACACATTAACTAAAAAATTCATGTTTATAATTAATATTTTTTTAATAATTCAAAAATATATGTAATGTTTTAAAAAAAGTATTTCTAAGATTAAAATTATATATATATATACACACATATATATATATTTAAATAATTATAAGTTTATAATAAATTTTATTAAATAATAAATATATTTATTTGATTTATTTGATTTACGAGATTTATTAGATTTATTGGATTTGTTATAGATTTTTAGAGTTATATTAATTAGATTAATTAGATTAATTATTTATATTGTTTAGATTAATTTGGTTTATTATATTATTAGATTTATTAGATTCATTATATTTATTATAATTTTTATATTAATATATTTATTTTATTTATAATTAATATATATAAATTCATTTTTAAATATATATTTATATTAAATATTAAATATATATGTGTTTTCAATGAATTTTTTCGATAAATATGTTGATCATGCATGCATATGTTATGTATCATAATGTTCATTTGTACATTATATGCTTTCTTATTATTCATGTTGTCCATTGATGACTCGTTTTTTTATTATGTATATTTACTAGGTATATGATTAATTCATGTTACCCATATATACTATTATGTTCTCAAAAATAATTATAAAATTACATTAAATATATTTAAATAATAAATATACTTATTATATTTATAATTATTAAATTTTAATTATATATAAATACTTTTTAAATATATTTATTTTTAATCATAATTACAACTATATATAGATATATATTTAAATAATTATAAAGTTAAATAAATACAAATATTATAATTAGATATATATATATATATATATAATTATATACAAATATTTATAAATAAATTTATTTATAGTTATAATTACAAATATATATGTAAATAATTATAAAATTATAATAAATATATTTATTATGATACTTATAAAGTTAAAATATAATTAAATAAATATTTTTAATAATATATACAAATATTTATATATAAATACTAATTTTTATCATTACAATTCCTAGATAAATATAGATATATTTAAATAATTAAAAAATTATAATAAATATATTAATTATATTAATATTTATATATAAATATTTATAAATAAATAAAAATAGTTATAAATATAATTCTAAATAAATGTATATATATTTAAATAATTTAAAAAATATAATAAATATATTTTTATGTACTTATAAACTTATAAATATATATTCTATAATTTTATAATTATTTATATATATATATAATTACAACTATAAATAAATATTTGTTTATTATAATTTTTAATTAAAAATAAATATATATTTATTAATTTGTAGTAAATATAAATAAATATTTATTTATTTATATAATTATTAATTTATAAAAAATATATTTATTATTTTCATATATAATGTTATATATAATTAAATAAATATTTTTGGAAATTTATAGAAATATTTATAAATAAATACAAATATTTATATTTATATTTATAAACAAATACAGATATATTTAAATAATTAAAAAATTCTAATAAAAATATTAAATACATATTAATAAAATTATAAATATTATACATATTAATATGGTATAATTTTATAATTATTTAAATAAATAAATTTATATTCATTTATAATTATAATTATAAATAAATATACATTCATATAATTATAAATAAATATATATTCATATATTTATAAATAAATACATATTCATATAAATAATTATAAAATTAGAATAAATATAGTTGTAGGTATCTATAATCTTATAAATATATATAATTAATATATTTATTATATATATTCTAAGTTTATAAATATAATATGTATATTTATTATAATTTTATAATTATATATTTATCATATATATGATTTTATATATTTAGAATATATATAATTTTATAAGTATATATATTAATATAAATAAAATATTAACATGATATATTTATCAGCGTTTTTTAGCACTCATAAAGATTGGCCTTTATCAGCACTAAACAAGTGCGGATAAAAGGTGTCTTTATTAGTGATAAATTTATAACACTGATAAGGACAACTTTTAACAATGCTTTTTTATCACTGATAAAGGCCCAACTTCATCAGTACAGATAAAGGTATATTTTATAAGTGCTTTTTATTTTAGCACTGACAAAACATACCTTTATCATCACTTTTTAGCTATCAATGATAAAAGATTCACTGGGTTTTATAAAAAAACCCTTATAGTCTCCTTCATTCTCACACCACTCAAGCTCTCACGGAAGCTGACCCCTGGGCCACTACTCCTCCTCCTCCTCTCTCACAGCCTCTCCTCTACCAAGAACCACAACTCCATCATGCGACTCTCCTCCACCGCGAAGCATACTGTCGTGCGCCTCTCCTCCATCGCACGCCACACTTCTGGCATGCATGAACCTGCTATCGTGCACCTCTCCTTCGTCACATGCCACATCTTTGTCATGCACCACACCTCCCCTATGCACCTCTCCTCCGCTACACGACTCTCCTCTGCCGATGAGTTTTCTCCTCTTTTTCATCTATTTCATCTTGTTCACATGTAATTATAGTTTGATATTGATGGTATGTAGTGAATTGTACAGGTTAAACTCCCTGCTGAAAATCATGGTCGTTGGTGGTCCTCATTTTTGTACTAAATGAATTGCATGTTGGTGGTTGTTCCTCTTCATATTTTTTGCTTTGATTTTGTGTTACTCGGTTTTGCATTTGAAGTGTGATGCCACTAGAGCATAGTGTAATTGCTTTTTAATGATGATTATTTTTATCATTCGGGGTTGTGTAGTATGTCACTTGACATATTTATGTGTTCTCCATTAATATCGACAAGTTTTAGCTTCAATTTTACTTGTGTAAGGTAGGTGTTTCTTTAGAACTCCCTTATAATGCATGTTATAAATTTCTTGGATGTTTTTAAATGATTTATTATGAAATTATAATCCTTTTTTATGACTTTTTTGTGTTTCAATTGGATTGAAAACTGTTTAAAGAGTTGGCATGGACTTATGTCACATTACAAGTGTTTTGTAAATTGCCCGAGTGGATTTTTTAAAGGAATTTAAATATTTTGAATGTTTTTTCATAAATTGTTTTTCATTAAAGTGAATATGTGATATTTTAAAGTATTTATTTACATAATGAATAGAATTGAACTTTAACCTATTTAAATGGTTTTGAGACCCTTAACATTAATGGCGGATTAAGATGTTTTCAAAAGGATATTGAAGTTTAATAAAATAGTTCTTATCACATATTTTCTTTAAAAAAAGGTTTTATTATTCTAAAAACTTATTTATATAAAATGGTTGGGATTCCAAATGGAATTTCTAGTGAATTTTGATAAATTTATTTTTGATAAAATTTGAAATGTTGTTCTCAAATGAAGTGAAAATGGATTGGCTTCTCGAGCACATTTTTAAAATCCTATTTGGTAAGTTAGATAATTTATTTTATAAATACAGGAGACCCTAAATTGAGTTCCATGAATTTATTGTTCCTTTTGTGTCTCGTGACCCCATGGGGGATTCTTAATATTCTTATGCTTATTGTGAAGCTTATAAAAGGATGTGAAAGGGGTTGTATCTTGTGAGGGTGTAGGAGGTGGGGTGAGGTTAAATTTCAAATTATTGAAATTATATTTATGTGATGATATATTATTTCATTGGTTGCTCACTTCCACTACTGAAATGTCATGGGTATCCTAGGAGACTGATAGGGATCTAGATAATTGAAATCCCTAGAGTGGAGTGTGATTCCTATTGTAAGGACCCAGTTAGATTATTTGAGTTTTTGAGATGTTTTAGTGTCCCTAGAATGTACTGGAAGGGACCAGGGTTTCTTTCGATTCCCATATCATGATAGATCCTAGTGAGTTCTATAGGACTAATTTGATATGGCAAGTTAAATAGTATCGAACTAGGTTCTTCATCTTCAATTTAGGATCTAAATACAAGAGTCTCAAAAAGTTTCACATGATGGTTACATCATTCTTAGGACACTTTAAAGGAATTACTTTCTTGGATGGATTGTATTCTTCTAGTTTTTTTATTATATGGAACCATCATTTGGTATTTTTTTGGATTATCTTTCCTTGTTTCCTTAGTTCCTATGTATGATCATTGTTTGACTTAGAATGTGTATTTTATTACTTTGAAATAGGTTGATTTAAATGGTTAAAAAGTTTTATTTAAAAAGGAAATTTTTTTGGTTATTTTCTAAATGAGTTTTATGAAAATATATTTTCATTATGGTTATTTTTGAAAAAGGGTTTTTCAAAAAATGATCTAAAAGAGGGATAAATTGTGATTTAACATGCCTTATATGGTTTTAAAGTCCATATTTCCATTTTTTTCTTCATATTATTAGTCATACTTTTTTATATTATAAAAAGGGTGGTTGTTTGAAAATATGTAAGTTCATTGTTTTTATAATTGTTTTATAATTCATGTGAACATATATAATATACCTTATGTTCAAAATATAAATTTATGAACTATATTATAAAGGGGCTCATAGATAATTCTTTATGAAATCATACAAATACTTTTTACCTTGCACCCTACATATGAACTGGTGGGAGGGAGTGTATGACGATCTTATATCTCATATTTAACTGCCCTATTTTTTTGTTCTTGATTATTAGATAAGACCATAGTTGGATGATGGGATGTGGTGAGTCACTGGGGTTCACTAGTGTAAATGTATGAGTTATTTACGTTTTTATTCCATTTTAATGTTCCTTTTATGATATTTTAGTAAGAATGAGTTGCGATTTGTTTTGGAATTAGGTGATTGGTCTGTAGTGTGTTCTTAATCACTACCCTTTTTAGCAAAGCTTATGTTTCCATAGACTAGTTATACTCCCTACATTGATGGTCTGGAAAAGGCATGGTTGTAGATAAGACTCTATGTGAGATGGTGGAGGGTTTTAAGATGATATTTGAAATATATGAGATAGGGATGAACTATTAACTTCAAATTTCCATCTATGATAATACCATTGAAATATACATGGAATAATTGAAGACATGAACTATGTTGTGTAGAACAATATGACTATTTAGATTTTCATGAGTGATCCTTATAAGATCTTTATGGGATATTGATTAATACACCAATATTAACTATAAATGAGATGGGTAATGAGTATTACATATATTTTGATGTATCAAGAGTCATGATTTGAATAGTTTTAGTCCATGATGGTCACGTGGTTTCTTATGGGTCCAGACAGTTGAGAAAATGTTAGAGAAACTTCCCAAATCCTTTCCTTGATTTTGAAATAGTGGTGATTTCCATGAGGTGTTTTTGGAATACACTAAAAAAAGTGATTGATTTTTTTTTCAACATACCTTTTTATAGTTTTAAATAACTTTAAAATGATTTAAACAGTTTTCATGGACTTAGGATGCATGCGAAGTGTTTCTAAACTCACATAATTGGATTTCATAAAGGGATGTGAATGTTTTGAAAGGATATTTAATGCTGGTTTCATTTTAACAAGGGGTTTGTGAAGTTTTAAATGAAAATTTGTAAAATATAGAGGGTTGATGCTAATTTTAAATGATTAGAAATATTGGGTGATGAAGTTTCCTTGTATTATTTATAAAAAATGAATTTGGGTTTTGAGAAAGAGAGTTTGAAACTGATTGGTTTATTTGAAAAATGGCATGTTATTTTGAAGATAAATTTGTGCAAATGGTTTGTTTTTTAATGGGATTTAAACTATGATTTTATAAATAGTTTTCAAAGGAGAATTAAAGTCTATAACTTTTTTTATACTTTTTAATTATTATATTATTCTTTTGTCAATTTATTTTGTAAAAATTAATATCACCAAATCAAATAGGATTGATATGAGTAATTACTAGATGGATGCCAATCATTTGACAAGAGAGTATGAAGATGGAGTGAAAGAGTTCATCAAGTTTTCAAAAGATCATGCATATGACCCTTCTCAAATCCTTTTTCCATGTTTAAATTGTTATTATTCAAGAGAAGTTAGTCAAGAGGAGTTAGAAGAACACTTGATCTATTACAGAATAGATTGAAGATATAAATGTTGGAATAAGTATAGGGAAAAAGAAAATGTAGCTAGTGGCTAGGATAACAGTGCATTTTGTGGATAATCTTTTATAATTACAAGTGGGGAAAATGAAGAAGACAGTATCAAGGATGTGACTTTAGATGTGAATGATGATGGAGTTCATATTGAGGAAATGACAAGAATAGTCGAATATGAACTTCATGATTTCACAAAATTGATTGAGCAAGTAAAGAGTTGTGCGAAGACACCATTGTATGGTGGTTGCACAAAATGTATAGCATTGTTAGCCATACATAAGCTATATAATTTGAAATCAGGAAATGGATGGTGTGACCCATGTTTTATATAATTACTTTCTCTCTTGAATGACATACTCCCAGAAGATAATGAACTCCTAAACTAAACATATGACACCAAAAAAAAGCTTCGTTTGATGTGTATGATCTCTGAATGAATAGAAGTATGCCTGCATGACTGTATACTGTTTTTCAAGGACCATAAATCACTTATATAATTCCCAAAGTGTGGTTATTCTCAATACAAGAAAGATGAATCCAGACCTACGAATGTTTTATGGTACTTTCCAATAATTTCAAGTTTTAGGCTCCTATATGGATGTTAGGAGACTACAGTGAAATTGATGTGGCATGCAGATAGAATAAATAAAGATGGTAAACTATGTCACCCAAAAAACTCTCCTCAGTGGAAGAGAATTGATCATGAGTATCCTGATTTTGAAAACAAGTTGAGAAACCTTCATCTTGTGTTATCTATAGATGGAGTGAATACTTTTGGTTTTCAAAGAAGCACTCATAGAACATGGACGATTATGTTAGTAAATTATAACATGCCACCATGGTTATGCATGAAACGAAAACACATCATGCTATCTATGCTTATGTCAAGACAAAAACAATTGGGTAATGATATTGATGTTTATTTGGATCCATTGATCGAGGATTTGAAATTATTATGGGATTTAGGTGTTAATTTTTATGATGATAATAGAAATGAAGATTTCACATTGAGATCCATTTTGTACGGGATGATAAATTACATTCATACTTATGAGAATTTTTTAAGATATATCATTAAAGGAAGTCATGGGTATTTCATCTGCCAACAAGGTACACAATCAATTAGGTTGAAACATTCATTGAAAACCGTGTTTTTAGGACATCACAGATTTCTACCCCAACGACATAAATACCAATATTAGACGAAATCATTCGATGGATGTTTAGATGAACATACATCACCATCTCCACTAACTGGTGGACAAATGTTTGAGAAACTAAAAGATGTGGACACTGCTTTTGGTAAATTATTTTCAAAAAACCTTATTAAAACCAGTTGGATGAAGAGATCTATTTTTTTAATTACAATACTAGATTTTTCTATACATAAGACACATTCATGATGCTATGCATGTTGAAAAAATGTATGTGATTATTTCATCAGCACATTGCTAAATACACCCAAAAAAACAAAGGATGAAATTAAGGCTTGGTTGGACGTGGTTGACATGGGAATATGAGAAGAGTTCGTGCCAATGAAGGGTGAAAAAATAACTTTTCTTCCTCCAGTAGCTTACACTATTTACAAGCAAGAGGGATATCAGTTTGTTAACTTCTTGAATGGCGTAAAGGTTTCAGAGGGGTATTCATCGAATATCAATAATAGCGTGTCAATGACCGATTGAAAGTTAAAGGGTTTGAAATCACATGAATTCCAAATTTTTATGCAAGATCTAATTCATATAGATTTACATTACATTTTCCCCATAAATTCCATTATACGTTAACGAATATCGATTTTTTCTTAAAAGCTATATGCATCAAAGTTATAGACCCTGTGAAATTGAGGAGTATGGAAAGGGAAATTGTAGTCATATTATGTGAATTGGAAATGTTCTTCCTGCTAACATTATTTGATATTATGGTTCATTTGATGGTTCACTTGGTGAGAGAGATTCTACTATGTGGTCTTATAGACTATTGATGGATGTACCCCATTGAATGGTAGATGAACTTTTTGAAAGGGTGTGAAAAAATCGATATTGGGTAGAGGTTTGTATTGTGGAGCGATATATTGTTGAGGAGGACCTTGAATTATATACCGAATACAAGTCTATGGTGAAAAGTATTGTTCTACCGAAATCTTGCCACACTGGGTGGCTTGTGGGTGAAGGAATTTCTAGAAGAGAGGTTGTCATAATAAATATTACAGATTGGAAATAAGCCTACGTTGATGTTTTTAATAACATTTTGAAGGTTGACCCATATGTTGAAACCCAAAAATAAATTCATAGTAATTCGAATCCATCAAGGGATGAAAAATGGATATCAAATACACATAATCGAAAGTTTATAGGATGGTTTTTGGGAAAATATATTTAAGGATTCAGATGAAAATCCGTACTCAATTTCAGATCGACTTTGATGGTAATATGGAGAACCAAGTGTGTACATATTATTTTATAATACTTAAGTAATTAATAGTCATACATTATATACTAATGAACATGATGAATACAGTACCATGTAGAATACTCGAGTTACACTTGTGGCTGAAGCAATGCACGTCTCCGATGCTAAGGACAGAAATCCAATTTATTCAAATATGTTATACTTTGGCATCATCAAACAAACATGGGAGTGGGATTATAAAAACTTCTATGTGATAATTTTTCAATGCAAGTGGGTTGATAACATGAGTTCAATTAAAATAGATGAATTGGGATTTGTGAAAGTTTATTTCAGTGTGGAAGGGTACAAATATGAACCATTTATAATGGCATCACAGGCCGAACAAGTATTTTATGTTTCAGATCCCTGAAACCAAAACTGGTCAATTATTCTATTATTCACCAAAATCACTAAAGGTTTAGATGAAAATTCAATGGTGGGTGACCCTTTCATTGGGACATCACAATCATTTCACATTGGTCCCAATATAGATGTATTTTTTTATGTTAGAGGAGACCATAATGAATGGATTCAGATAGTCGATAGAGGGTTCAAATCCCTTAAGCCATTAAAAAAAGAGAGTTCAATAATCTGGTTATATATTTTTGTAATATACATCATGTTACCTTATGTTATTATTTTTTTGATGCTGCTTTTATGTAATCTAGATTAAATGTTGAACCACTTATTTAGATAATGACTTTTTTATTTGATGATTCTCCCAATCCTAAGGCACCATATGTCTTTCAACCTACTACTTCTCACAGTGTAGAGGACCAACAATTTTCTCAACTTGTTGCTGCTACTTCTCCCAATGCAGAGGTACAACCACCATCTACACATGCCGATACTAGTGCTCCAAAGGAACATATTGATGATGTTGAAACCAATGAAATGGTTGGCACCAAAATAGTGGTGGTGCAGAAAAAATATGAGTGGTGTAGTTTGAAAGTGGTAGAAAAAATCCTTAAGTCAAAAGAAAAAGGAATCAAATACGAGGTCAGATGAAATATGCAGGGCCAAAATGTTGACCCTAACAAGGCCATGTTAAGTAGTTGCATTGGAATTGTCACTCGATAATGAGTTCGGATTTTTGTACAGTCATGGAACTATGTTTTCACTAGGATTAATACACTGATGTGAGGAGATATTATGGTAACATTATGATATATCATTTCTTTAATTTACTAAAAAATAAAATAATGAAACATTGACCTACTCTTCCTCATCCCTTATAGAGTGAATTTATAGTGGATGACACACACAAAGACTATGTATTAAGGGTTTTCGGAAGGATTCAAAGAGTTTTTCTCACAATTTTAACAAAATGTTATCTTAAAGATGATGAAGGGAAAATAAACCCGCACCCTCCTCCAAATTATGTACACCTGATAACCCAAGGATCCGAGGTTGTGTTTACTAGCCATCATGAGGAGCAGTCTTTTCAGGTACATTGTGATAGTTAATACATTGTTTGATGATACATGTATTCATCACTTTTATTGACATTTTTTTTATTTATGAAATAGAAAATGAGTGTTGAAAATAAGTAACGAGCAGTAAAACCAGCATACCCCTACTGTAAACCAATAATAGGGTACGCTTCACTTGAAAAAAAATGGTATGTATTTTAAATCTATCGTAATACTTTTATGTGACATAAAACAACACCATAACTATGTTCCTCTATTTATATGAAGATTGATGAATCCAAATCCAATGTAACTTCCATCAAACACCATGTGTTATGGAAGAAGGTGCGTGTAAATAACAAGGGGATACTAATAGATGAAAACACACCAAAGTGTGGGAAACATGTGTATGTATAAAATAATAAATATATTTTTTGATTTAAATCGATATTACATAAAAATGATTAATTATTTTCCTATATTTTCTATCTGACATCGTCATAGAAATCATCAACACCCAAACCTGATGTGGATATACTTTTGGTGTCCTTGAAGTTTCTATAAAAGTATGGCCATGTCAAAGGTGCGGGTTTTGGGGTGACACCCCGAACATTTTTTGAGAAAAAAACAAGAGGAGGATCAAAGTGATGAAATCAAAATGATGAGAGAAAGAATAGCTATCCTTGAAGAACATATGCAATTGTAGAGAGAGTTCATGGAAAATATGATGGCAGAGGGAAAAGAGAAGAAACAACTCAAGAACAACCATCGTGTGAAGATCCCGCCCCTCCCCTAATAGCTTTGAGGTGATCCATTCCGCAGAAAAACATATATTATTTAAGGTAATAACAGTTCTAATAGTTGTTTCTAGGAATTTTGAATCAAATAGATACTGATACCTTTCTTATACTGATATTGTAAAGGGTAAAAATGACTGTGATTTATATCTATCAACACCCACCCATCGTCTTGTAGCGAGGGATACATTGTTCAATATCCAGAATGTCATGATACACAACAGACCACTTCCAACAGGTCATGTAAAATTGATGATTAACGTATCCCATGAGCTGAGTGTCGAGCTACCTATTCCAATTTATGATGAATATATTCATAATATCGAACAAGATCATAGAATATTAATCACGTAGCCGCCACATCTTGTAAAAACACGTGTCGACAAAGAGGTATTAATTTCAAATTTTTTCAAGATAAACCTTTAACATTTAATGAAAAAAGATCTGAACTGATTAATTTTATTATAGACGGACACAGAGAAGGGGTGGAAAGAAAGAATAGCTCAAAACCATCTCAAGGATCAACCAACTGATCAAAATGATCTACCAAAAGCACCTTAAACCATTATGTTCTATATAATCATTTATTATCATTGTAGACTCATGTGAATACGAACTTGAAAGACCGTGGGGTTCACACAATTATTTTGGATGAAAATATGTATAGTGGGGAAGATCTAGATTTCATTATTTTTTACAATGTAAGTGAAATCATGGAGTATGGTTGGTAGGAGTCTCAGTTGTAAATGTATACATGAGGTATGATTTCATGATTTTATTTTCCAAAAGATGATATACTATGATAATTATGACTAAATACATTTCATAATTTTTGTAGGAATATATATGAAAAACAATTGACGGTATTTCCCCATGGAAACAAATTTGGACTCGTTAGTCCTCATGTCACCTCTTTAGAAATAAATAGATATAGAATCCAAGAAATATGGTGAAATAGTGGTTATCCAGCTCAAATTGTTTAACAACAAAATTATAGATAGCATACTCTTCTTAATACTAATGATACATGGGTAAAACTATACAATTTAATAATACAAAATATATTGTAATTTATTTCATTACTTATTCCTTTTTGTGTTTTTAGGCAGTATTGTATTCTCATTACGGTCAATTTGGATACTTCAAAGATTTATTTCTTGGATTAAATGCGTGGATATCCAACAAACCTACCACAAATGATGGAATTTGCCACTTTGTAATACACTGCATCCAATATTTTAAAACTAAACATCTAGTTAGATAATTTATATTATCTTGTAATGAGGATTCTCTTGTAATAGGGTGTTGCATGAATATTTTCTACATCATGGATTGATGCCAGGGAAAAAGGAAAAGAAACTTCACAAGTACTACGACTGGATAAAGATCAAGGTATATATAATTAAATTTCACTATCGAAAAACATATAAAAATTACTTATTTTTATCAATATTTATACAGTTCTTGAAACAAAAAAATGATAAAGCATGTGGTTATTATGTTTGTAAATTTATTAAAGTGGTAATATTCCATGAAAAAACTAACATCCCTGAAGAGGTACTTTTGAAGATAATTAATATTTCATTTAAAATACTTTTTAATCATTTGTATATTTATATTTTTTCAGTACTACCATGATTATCAAATATATTAATGTTCACAAGATGAGATATATTTGTTTATAAATGAATGGGCAGTAGACCAAATGGAAGGATTTATAGAAATATAATGAATTTGTGACCGGTATAACTCGAAGTGTCTATTTTTATTTAAAATTGTCAGTATTTTTAGTAAAAAGAAGAAATTCCATACTGAAAACTGAGAAAATGCATTAGGATTGTTTTGATACATGAGGAAAATGATCCATAATTAATTCTAATGTGTAAGAATCAACTGAACCTAAATTTGAAACATGGTGTGACTGTTATGACTTTAAGTGTGTGTTATTATAATAAATTGACAACAAATTTAGAAAAAAGAACAAGTGACATACTAAAAACTGAGTAAAGGCCTTCATATTGTTATTATACATTAATAAAATGATCCATCATTCATTTTTTATGTATAGGAATCAACCACACCTCAATCTGATGAACAATGTGATTGATATGATTAAAAGTGTTCGTTATCACTTTAAAATTGAAATTTTATCTCAAAATGTGTCACTCACTGAAAGCCACAAAAACTCACTATGATTGTCTCCATAATTTAGTAAAATTATTCATATGTTCTTTTTGATGTGTATAAAGCAGTATCAGGTCAAAATGACACATGATGAAACTGATATGACTCAAAATGCGTGTTTCCAGTTTGAAATGATATTTTAGTAGAAATACACAACTGACACACTAAAAACTAATAAAACACATTCAGATTGTTTTGAATCTATATAAAAATGATCTATAATTAATTTTTTGATGTTTAGTAATCAACTGCACCTCAATATGACATATGGTGTGACCGGTATGACTCAAAGTGTTTCTTTTTATTTAAAATTGACATTAATTTTATTAAAAAAGCACAACTGGCATACTAAAAACTGAGAAAATTCCTTCTTATTATTTTTATAATTTAGGAAAATGATCCATGAGTCATTTGAGACTTGTAGGAATCAACCCCACCTCAGTAAAATACATGATGTGACTGGTATAAATCTAAATGTGTCTTTTTTATTTAAAATTGATAATAATTTAAGTATAAAAGAACAACTGACATATAGAAAACCATGTAAAATTATTAGTATTGTTTTTATACTTTAGGAAAATGATACATGAGTCATTTGTGATGTGTAGGAATCAAACATACCTCAATATCACGCACAGTGTGACCAGTTTGACTAAAAGTGTCTGTTATCAGTTTAAAATTTACAATTTAGCTCAAAACGCGTCACTCACTAAAAACCAAGAAAATGATTTCTTATTGACTTCATAATTTAGTATAGTGATTCTTAAGTCCTTTATGACATGTATGATGGACTCTCACATGCATTCAATTCAGGATGTGACTGTTATGACTCAAAAATCATGTTTTTATTTTGAAATGATATTTTAGTAAAAAAAACATGACTGACATGCTGAAAACTAAGAAAATGAATTTGGATTGTATTGATACCTTAGAACAACAATCCATGAGTCATTTTTGACCTTTAAGAATCAACCAAACCTAAATCCGACAAACTATGTGACCATTATAAATCCAAATATGTTTTTATTTAAAATTGACATTAATTTAAGTAAAAAAGAACAAGTGACTTACTAAAAACTGAGAAAAAACATTAAGATTGTTTTGATACATTAAGGTAGTGATCCATGAGTCATTTGTGATGTGTGGGAATTAACCTCACCTCAACTTGATGCATGGTGTGACCATTATGACTAAAAGTTTCTTTTATCTGTTTAAAATTTACATTTTATCTGAAAATGTTTCACTCACAGAAAACCACGAAGATACTCTCTGATTGTCTTTATAAGTTAGGAGAGTGATTCCTAAGTCCATTGTGATATTTATGATGTATTATCGCCTAAAACCAACACTCGATGCGACCATTATGACAGAAAATGGGTGTTTTTGGTTTGAAATTATATTTCTGTAAAAAACACTAATGTCATACTGAAAACTGAGAAAACACATTCGAATTGTTTTGATACTTCAGAAAAATGATCCATGGGTAATTTTTGACGTGTATAAATCAACCACACCTCAATCTGATGAATGATTTGACTAGTATAAATCCAAGTATGTAATTTAAATTTGATATTAATTTTAGTAAAAAAATGGGACATACTCAAAACCAAGAAAAATAATTCAAATTGTTTCGATATTTTAGGAAAATGATTCGTAACTCATTTGTGATGTGTAGGAATCAACCCCCCTCAATACGATGCACGGTGTGACCTTTATATCTCCAAATGTTTCTTTTTTATTAAAAATTGTCATTTTATTAATATATTCATTAATATTAATGTTTAATTTATTTCTTTATAGTATTACTAACATAATATTTTTTTCTTATATAGGTGGAACCTTTTTCTGAGTTGGGATGATTTTTTCGGAAACACATCCCATGAGAGGACATTTTTGAGAGGGGATCACAGATTTCAAAGGATGAAACATTAATGTTTTTAACTGATTATTGGATAATTGTAAATTTATTTATATGATACATTTTTTGAAATGTATAAAATTTTTTTTGAAAAACCCTTTCATGCACTGCTTGGTTCTTCTATGCGTTGTGTTGGTGTCCTTTTAGGTGGTGTCTGTGTGTTGTGCAGGTGTTGCTGGTGGGTGTGTTGTTATATAAACAAAACATCATAGGCAGTTAGGACTTTATCAGTGCTATTTTGAATGGTGATAAAATCCCCCATTATCAGCGCTTGAAGTAGCACTGATAAAGGCCCCCTTTAGCAGTTCTATTTCAAGCGCGGATAAAGGCACCATTTATTAGTGCTAATTAAAGCACTGATAAAAAAATCTTTTATCTGTTCTAAAAAACATGGATAATGTGGGGCCTTTATCAGCGCTTTTTAGCGTAGATAAAGGACACCCTTTATGAGTGCTTTTTTAGCATTGTTAAAGTGGACCCCTATCTTCATTGAGATTAACGACACTTTTCTAGCACTATTAAAAGCATTTTATAGTGATGATAAAAGCACTATATTTAATAGTGTTAATAATTTTTCACATGATTGTAAAACCATATTTATTAGAGAATATTAATAAGTCTCAATCAAATGATTAGAACTTTAAGAAGAAAATTAAAATATTTAATGAAGGAAAATTTTTGGACTTTGTTTGTGAAGATGGTGATCTAATATTTGTAAGGAGACTATGGGTTCCATCTATTCCTAAGCTAAAAATTTAATTGTTGTAAAATTATCATAGGTCAAATTTCTCTATACACCCTAGTAGAACAAATATGTATATGGACTTGAAGGAATATTTATTATTGGGAAACATGAAGAGTTAAATTTTTTATTTTGTGTCCAGATGTTTGGTTAGTCAATAAGTGAAATCTATGAGGTATCATCCTAAATGATTCCTGTAACCTCTTCTTGTTTCTGTGTGGAAATGGTATGCAATTACAATGTACTTTTTCATGGGACTACCAAATACTCCTAGAAAGAATGAAGTGATATGGGTTATCATTGATCTCCAAACCAAATCTACACATTTTATTTCTATAAGATAATATTTACCTCTTGAATACTTAGAAAAGACTATATATTATTAAAGTTATAAGACTTCATGGTGAACCTCTATCAATTGTGTCTGATCATGATCCACAATTTACATTGAAAGTATGGAAAATTCGTTAGATGTCTCTAGTTACTGAGCTTTATTTAAGCACCAACTACCACCCTCAAACTGAATGATAGTTTGAAAGGCTTATTCAAACATTATAAGACATGTTTAGGTCTTTATCACTTGACTTTCAAGGTATGCAGGATCATCATTTACCTTTGTTAGAATTTTCTTATAATAATAGTCTCAATTAAAATATTCAAATGGCATTTTATGAAGCATTATATGGAAATAGATTTCATACTCCAACTTTTTGGGATGATGTTGGAAAAAAGGAAACTTATAGGCCTAAAATGTTTTGAGGAAATAATAGAAAAGGTGATGATTATTCTAACCCATATGAAAGTATCTCAAAGTAAGAAAAAGAGTTATGTGGATAACCGAAGGAAGGATTTGGAATTTCAAGAGAGATATCATGTTTTCTTTGAAGTATCTCCATGTAATGGTGTAATAATATTTAGAAAGGAAAATTAATCCACAGGTACATACTATTGTTTTAAATTATGTAAATAATTGGAGTTATAAATTAACGTTTATAAGTGTCACCAAGTCTCTCTAAGGTTCATGACATGTTCCACATATCATTATTAATGAAGTATATTCTATACCCAATGCATGTTATCACTTTTGAATAAATATAATTGGACCCTAATTTATCCTACTATGAAGAGCCTATCCAAATTCTGGATACTAGAGAACAAGTGTTGACTAATCGTACAACATAGTTGGTAAAGGTATTGTGAAAAAATCATAAAATTGAAGAGGCGGTGTGGGAACCTAAGAAAGTTATGATGAACTACCCAAATATTTTTATGATGTGATATTTTGTAAATTTCATGGATGAATTTATTGGAGGTAAGAATGTAACACCCAAATATTTTATGGTATGTTTTATTTTTAAATAAATTTAATAGTCTGTGTTCCACACAAGACCAAGTTAGAATGCACCATGATCTATTAATAAATGACTGTTATAACCTAGCCATTAAAATATATGGAATGAATATTATTAACCACATTATGAAATTTATATATTTAATATTCATCAAAATTTTTTATAGGTATAAGAAAATAATGAATCCAATTTTATGCATTAAAAGTTTATATTTTTCTAATGGTAGTTTTACCACCTTTTAATGGCGCAATTGTTTTAAATTTATTTTTTGACAATTTTCTAAATTATATTTGAAAAAATAATATTATTATTTGAAAGAGTATTATAAAAAGTTAATTTAGTTTAATGTTTTTATTTTTATGATAAATTTCATGTTTTGATGAATAATGATAAAATATTTCATTTTAACTGAATTTTTTTGTATAAATAATTCATAGTGTTAAATTATATTTTTAAATTGTTTTAAAGTGTAATTAGATTAATTTTTTTTTATCATTTAATACAATTTAATTCATTTGAGTCAATTTCACATTGAGTTTGGATATAAAAACATTTTCAATCTTTTGAAGGTTTTCACTTTAAAAATTTATTTTCTCATTTCGTCAATTTGATTAATTTTAAATTAATTACAATAACTTGTGTTTTTTTAATTTTAAAAAATTGATTCCATATTTTTAATAAGTTTTTCCAAATTCTGTAAATAGGTTTCTTTTATTTTTTTGACATTACGAATAATAACTTTATAAATTTTTTATTTACACAGTTAAAGGTAAATCGAGTAATTAAGGGTAAAAATAATATTATAAATATTATAAAATTACCCTAAAACTTGTCCTAATTTTATTTGATGAGAGGGAATCGACCAAAATCATCCTTTGGAAGATAATTCAACCATTGGAAGCCATTTGGATGAGAGTATGACATTTATTATATTTTATTTAAAGAGAAGTTAAAGATGTCATACTCTTATTTATAATAATTATATCATATTTAATATAGGGTTATACAGAATATAAATTCAACAATAAATAGTCAATTGAAATAAAATTTTTTGTATTCATAGTGATAATTTATTTAAAATTTTAGTAAAAAATAATTACCTTAATGTCTTATACAATGATGATGCTGTAATTGTTTAATTAATGGAAATATCAAATAAAGGATATTAAAAATATTAAAATAAATATAATCTGAGATAAATAATTTTATAAAAATTTAATAGATTAAATATAAATTATATATATGTATTAGAGGTTTTATTTTGAATTTATCAGGTTTTTATGATATTTTTAAGATGTTAGGTAATGAATAGTGTCAAAATTGACACTAATGATATTTTAAAATAAATAATATATTATTAAATGATATAATATTTATAAAAATCAAAACATATTCCATAATATTGGTATAAAGTTAAAAATTTCATACATGAATCATTTGTGTTTTTTTCATTCCTTTTATAGTAACTATATTAGCCGTTAAGTAATAAAAACACATGTTGTCATGGTGAGAGTTAAAGAAATTAATTAAGCATTAAAGGCAAAAGATAAGGGTGAGAATATAACCTAAAATTTCCTAAAGATTATAATTTGAGAGTATTTCTACCAATAATCTTCTTATATTAAAAAAACACACTTTTAATCCAATTTTTAATTGGAAATTAATTTATATTAATTTATATTAATTTAATATTCTAAGAGTTTCCAAAAGTGACCCTCGCCTCAATTATAGAAGGGAACCTTCTCCCTCACTTACCCAAACAACTTTAATCGTTCTAGATTGACCAAAATCTGATAATTTCTCTGCATAATATCCTTATACAAGTTATAGAGGTCTTAGTCTTCCAAAAATACCAACTCTAGGTCCCTTGAGAAGATATTTAAAAGGAATTCTATCGAAGATGAGGTAATTGTTTTACCAACTCATTCAAGTTAATTTCTTTTTATACTTCCTATTAATGTTTTTCTTCGATAATAAAGTAATAAATATAGTATCATATATATTCTGATATTTTATTATGATTATGGGACAATCATATTCCACCTTTTATCCATCCTACGAAAAACAAAAGCACCACACATGCGGATGTACGGCTTATCATCTCCACGTCATGATGTAATTTTTTTTCATCGCCAATTTATTTAGATGGGTATAATTATTGATATAATGGTTATAAATATTAAATATGACATGATATTTATTCTTTATAAATAACATACCATCAAATTCCTTATCCTTTCACCATTAAGAGAATGATATTATCGCTTGTGCGTATGTACGGTCTACCGTCTCCACAACATGATGAGATTCACTTTCCATGTTAACCATTAAAAAATGATTATAGAAATGTATATGATGAGTAAATATAATATCTATGAACTTAATATCATTATATATATATAATATATATATCCTATGCATAAAAAAAAAGACTTACACGACAAAACATGCAAAGGAAAATGAAGCAGTTAACACCTGAAACCAGGTTTATAGCGAAATATTATTAAACAAAAGATATAAGAAGATAATATATGATATTATAAATATGGATATGATTCTGGTATAAATTAATAACATGTTTTACACCATTATATAGGAGTTTAAATCACATTCTACTGATGTAAATTATAAGGTAGGGGTTAATTTTAGAATCTCATTATTATTCGAGATTGATTATATGTAAGTATATACTGGGGAATATTTATCATTCATGTCCATGTTTCTAAAACAAATTCCAAAATATTTTTACAATTATTATAAAAAATTTAAATTATTTTTACACATGTTTTAATTTTTATTAAATGGTTTGAAAAGAATCTTTTTTTTCAAATGATGTACTTTATTAATTTTTAAACAAAATATAGAAGGAAGTCTTTTTTAACTTATATATCATTAGAATATTTTTACACCATCATAAAACCTTAATAGATTTAATATTCCTTTATAATTTTACAAGATATCTTTAATGAAAATGTTTTCTTTTAAAATTGTGTGTCATTTTAAATTAATGATTACAAAGTAAAAGGGTCATTTATCCCATGAAATTTATATTGATTTTATTAGAGTATTTTTATCTATGTAAACATCCTTGATGGATCTTATTTATGATTGAGATCGATATCTTAAGATACCATCTATTATATTTTATTAAAGGTATTATGATCATTTTGACTATGGATGTGCTCTTTTTATACCATTCATGGTTTCTGGTTAAAGTAATCACATTTCCTATGCTAGTTTTTCAATACAAATGTTTATATTGTTTATGATTCACCCTTTTCATATGAGGAATTCATTTGACTTAGTAAGTGATGAGTAGGGCCCTCTATATCCCCTTGATGAATTGGTATATCTCATGAGACAAACTAGTTTGGTCATTTTTTTATGTCTTACCCATTTATGTATGGTGTCTTGGATGAAGCCATAACGGTATGTTAATGAAGTTTGATATTATTCATTCCCTCATTATGAGTTTAGTTATTGATATTTCATGTGATTATTCGATAAGTATAATATACATGTGATTATTTATATAAAATTGTTTTATTTTGATTTATTCTTGTCTTATTATGCTCAAGATAATGTTTAAATAGCTTCTAATTTTGTTATACACTTTTTCTTAAGGATTATGATTATCTATAATAGTTTTGTTGTATTCATACCCTTGTTGAACATCTGAGATCACCCCTTTCTTATATTTTAATTTACCTAGGATACCATGATTTGTATTATGAATGATATGAAGGGTTAATCTAGTAGAATAATGGAATTCTCAAATGATTTTATATGTTTTATTTTATAGCTTCAATTGTAATTTAGGTTTCAAGTATGTAATATGGTTTCAAAAACTGATAAGTTGATCCATCATTTGGGATTGAGTCTTGTATTTATTCCAATGTAATAAAGTAAGGCACCAGCTCTGAGCTCCTGGGTTCGGGGTATTTACTCCTTTACACATCTAAGGGGGTTCATTGAAAGGGTATTGCATGTCAAGGAAGGAATGTATGGGGTTGTATGTCGATATATTAAGACTAGGGGGTTGGCATCATCATGATAACAATGGATTGCATAATTATAGGGTCCTTCTTTTCTATTAGCTATGTATGGAAATGCAGTTGTATTAGGAACCCATTCCATTCCATTAGAGGATGTTCTATTATTAATGTGATCATTTGACCTAAAGGGGGCATCACGATAGGCCTTGTGATCATTCACATGAGGTTTACATCAGGAATGTAAGTCCAGATGATGGTTTACATGACATACAGAGTTCTTAGACAAACCTCATATTCATTGGTTTGTACGCTCATCGAAGTTTCATTTAAAATAGGGAGCTTCATGTGATATTATTTTGATCATGCGATGGGTTCTTGTGGTGGTATTTCATAGTCGGTTCTCATGATAGGATCCCCTGATTACCTATAGGTGATCTATGATGGCAGAAATTGGCTCCCCTATTTCCCTTATCCCCCTTACTCCCTTCATTTTGGATTCTCTCCTTCTTACCTTACATGTGTTTTTAAGGGGTGCAATAGTATTTATAGGCCTATGTTGTCTGAATCTCCTGATGATTTTCATGGTGAAAGTGCCTCATGTGATGGTTAAAGTGGTGGATGATTCTCATGAAAAGTATCATGCAATCTCAAGATGGCTTCTTGTGGTGGAAGGTTAGACAGTCATCAGGGATTCACGTGATTGGATTTGGAAGCTTCACATAAACCCAGGGCATTTTAGTGTATAGTCACCTAAAATCATCATGTAAGAAGATAAATGAATAAAATACCAGATGTGGGAGGATCTTTCAATATTGTTCTTCATGAAAGGCTTTGGTGATGTCATGTTTTCCTTTATTGATCATCATCATTGCATTGTGTGATTCATGGTGCCTTTCATGATGGATTCATGTGGTCACATGACCATATTCACGCGATGCCTCTTGCATGCATGGTGGATTCTCTTCCAATAATACAAATTAATTCTGAAGAGAAAATAAACAGAAGATGGGAGATCCACGTAGTTGTAAACTTCACTCAATGAGTTCGGTGGTTGTCTTAATTACTTCACATGACTCTATTGACCTTCAGAAAATATTATGATGGATTCTCATGGTTCTCATGAATGGGATCATGTGATGTCATTTCATGGTCTGATCCCACCACATGCATGAAATCATGGTTGCATGCATGCCTTAGACATTGAGTGAGTCTTGGATTCCTTGGCTCGAACATCAGGGAAGGATGTCATGGAGTTTCAAGTGATGTCAAGCATCTCCATAGCATCGAACCAGTGTTACGAGAGTGCAGTTGATGAGCAGGTGAGTGGTTGGTTGAATATGTTCATGAAATTGTGATCATATGGTCAGTATTGATCTAATTGGGCGGCTCTAGTTATTTCCACCTTATCAAGTGTGAGTTAACAGTACCTGTGGTTTCTTCATCCCATGTCAAAGTCATGTTACTTTGCGCTTCCCCTGTAGTTTATCAAAAAAATCTATGATCGTTGTTTGGCCAATACGGTAATGAGGTTTGGCACCCATACCACCTACATTCACTTCCACCTGAGTTTCAGCCCTACGGGTTCTCATCCCATACTATGCGTGGCTTAGGTATCACACACTCTAGGCCTTACACGTAAGTCCACCCCATTCTTGCAGTCTCTATGCCTCTATCCTCTAGATAGCCCAATATGTATCTAACTTGGCATGTTGAATCTAGTCCCACATGGGCCTATGGTCGAGCCCTGGTCTGGTTGGCCAGTGTATTTTCTAAATTTTTGGCAAAGGGTGGGAATATATCCATACATGAATAAGGTCCAAAAAAGTGTAGGATATTATATCCAAGAATAATCCCAATATTCAAGGATTCCATGCCCAGATACTTGGTGAAAATCATATCAATACTTTTCATAGTCTTCACACATATGATGTTTTTTATGGAAAAGTGAATATCACACAATTATGAGTGTAAACAAAATTCCCCCCTAGAATGATATTAAATTAGAATTAAAATAATTTGATTTTACGTTAATTGTACATCACTTTTCCACATATCTGAATATCTAATGATCTATTATATTGATTTTCCTAAGAGGATCTATCCTGGGTATATCAATTGAGGATTTTGAGGTGTTATCTATAGGAGTCCTTTTACCATGTGTGCTTGGATAAATTTGATGTAGGAAGTGGCTTTGGCTTGGGGCATGGATACCCTGATTTTGGAATGTGTACAAATTTTAAATTATAAAAAGGATTAGGTGAAAAGAAACTTATGGCTAGATCTGAAGTAAGGTATTTGGACATCACTACGTATCCCATGATAATGGGAATCAATCCGTATGTTGTTTTGAAATATACCACTGTGTGGATCAAAATCATGCATAGGGAACATAGGTTTATGGATAGAGAAATCTATAATTAATGTCCATATGTAGAACTAGATCATACATAGGTAAGGGAATTTCACTGTTTTGAGATGAAATCCCAGGTAGAGTTCCATGTTTCGGTGGATATATTGCTCAGATCATCCATGATGCTCATCATTTGTGTGTAATACCAAATAGATCCAACCACGTGGATTTGAGTTCTTAACATACAAAATGTTTCTCTTGAGAAATTTTCCTGAATTCCCACTGACATAAGATTCCGTATTGATGTATCATCCCCAGTTGTCTTGAGATTACCTGATTTAAAAGGATAATTTTGGAAAGGTATCCATCCTAGAGAATGAATGCTTTACCTTCTACCTAAGTTAGGATACTTAGAAAGCAGAGCATTATTTTTTATAAGGCCCTATTATGGACCCCATAATATTTGTATCTCTTTATTTATTTTGCCTTAACTTTTTCATAGGCTTCATATGGAGGAAGACTTAGCAGGCGTGGACTTGGATTTTACTCAAGCCTCCTTTTATGGAGTTTTGACTTGAAATGTTTTGTTCCTCTTCCATTTGGTTTTTTTAAAGTCTTATAAGCTAGACCATCACTATGAGGTAAATCATATTCCCATGAACTTGGATCAATGAATCATGGATTGGGGCATACATACCATAGATGACACAAGATACTCTGTGATTTTGAGTATCTTTCATGGTGTCACTAAGGCTCAGGAGGATTGGATATCATTTCCTATATGGAGGGGACACCTTTGGTTGGTAGGTATAAGACCTTTATGCATCGATATCATGGTCAAACCAAGGTATACCCACTCCTTTACAAGGGAAATGTAATATTTGAAAAGACTCAAGCGTATGGACAAAGAAGTTGGGTATGAAGGAAAAGATGGTTAGGAAGTGTTCTAACACCCTATAGAAATTTAGCTCTTAATTTTTGAAAGTCAAGAAATACACTATGAGGTTTTGAATCATGATGTGTGGGACATAAAAAGGATCAGTAATGGGTTTCTTCATTCCTATATTGAGAAAGGATACAAAACATGGTGACGTTATGTTGAGGATATAAAATCTAATTAAATAGTCTAGTTGCAGGAATTGTAAATCATGGTCTTAGAATATTTAAGCTAACTGGATGTGGGAACTAGTGGGTATACTTTAACCATCAGTGATGATATGAGCCTCTATTATTCCATGAGTTCATAACGATAAATCCTATATTTAACGAGGGCCTTCCTAGGATATGATGGTCCATTCAGAAGAGCAATTCCATGTTACCAATATTCTATAGGGAGTTTTTACAAGCTTCAGACTTTAAAGGCACGAATGTGGTTTATAAAATGCGTGATATTCAAAAAACATTTGAACACACAAAAATTTGTGACACTACCTAATGAAATTGTTATCATAGTGAGGGGATGCAACAAACTATTACTCTAACTTTTTCCTAAACCATAGGGTACAACGAGCATAGCTTGGATTTTACTAAGGCCAAAAAGTAGGCCCTATATGATTTATGGCTTAATTATTTGCACCATAATTTTTTCTTAAACTTTGTAGATGAAGAGTTTAGTGAGTGAAGACTTGAATTTTGTTTAGGACACCATTTGTGGGTTTTCAACCTGAAATGTTGTGTGTCCCTTTCCCTAGCAGTTTAAGGGATTTCAATTTGGACTATTAAAGTCTTGAGTTTTAGGTCTTACATCTTTGACCAAAGTAAAAAATATTTTAAGGTCATGACTCACATGGACCTAATATGGGGGATGTTACACAATAGCCCAATTAGTATACCAAGGGTTAAGGGAACTTAAACATCCTTCGGAGTGGGATATAAAAATGTTGTAAATCATGGATCTAAGATCTCAGGTCAAGAGTATTGATATGGGAAAATCAAGATGAGGATATCACAAAACACCTTTAGGTGTTGAGTTCCACCATGATGACATCAGGATCACAAGGATTAAAATCCCTTCGTATAGAGGCGATATTTTTTCTAGTTGTTAGGTATCATCCCTTATGCATCAATAGCATTATCAAGAATTGAGATCTCATTTCCATTCCAAGGTCCATGAAATTTTTGTGGTAACCTGAGGCACTAAAGACATAAAGTGTGGTATATGGATTGAGGTGTTTAAAATATGAAGGAAGCACCATGTAATCTGGTTGATCGGGGTAAGGCTCTTATAGTCCTTTGATAAGGAATGATAATGGGTGATGGCCTGTACATTTTAACATCAAATAGTGTGGACACATTTTTTGTGTAGTTTTAATGTCATTCAACCAGGACATCTACCTTGCTGTTTAACATCATGCGGTAAGGAAATATTTATTTTCTTATAGTGTAAATTCATGCGGTAAAGATTTTTTTGTGATTCAGTTTTAATTTCATCGACCCATAAATTTTCTTTTCAATTTAATGTCATGCGATAAGGATGTTGGGACCATTGTGAAAATTTTTGTATGATGAATTGTGTGCATGAGAAATTTTTATGTAGATATGGCTCATACATGAGAAAAATGATCTCATATAACTCATATTTTATGAATTTGGGGTGAATTTTTTTAATGGTTGTTATAGTTGGGCTTATGATTGGAGATATGGGCATCACTATGTATCTTGTGATGACAAGAATCAAGCCACACATATTTCATGAGGGGATGTGCAGTTTAACATCACGCAGTAAGGATGTGGGTTCCCTGATGTGAAAAGGGAATGTTGCAGTTGGGACCATGAATGGAGTTTTAGGTGTCATAGTGTATCCCACCTTAATAAGAATCAAGGAACATGTAGTTCTTAAATTGGGTCTCTATACATAAGTTTGACCCATATATAGAGAGGGGGGATTTTCTATGTTTATTTGTTTTGATTGGACCTGAGGTTGGAAATTCAGGAATCACTATGTATCCTATTATGGAAATAATCAAGTAACACATAGTTCTTGAATGGGAAACTCTCTATACAGGTGTGACCCACATGCATATGGGGGAATTGTTCCCATTAGTTGTTATAGATGGGATCATGATTGGAGATATGGGTGTCACTATGTATCCTATGATGAGAGGAATCGATCCACATGTAGTTCTTCAATGGAGGTGTGGTGGGAGACTAACACCAAGGGTGGTGTCTTTATCTCAGGTGAGTTCCACAAGAATGTGCAGTTTTATGTGATGTAGAAGACATCAGTTATACAGTTTAACGTCATCGATGAGGACCCAAGGTGTACCTTTTATGATCTTTCATCTAGGACCATGACAACCCTATCATGAGTTTTATGCCTTGTTTTTTTGGAAGACCTTACCAAAATTCCTAATCTCACATGAGCTATGATCAGTGTGATAAACAAGGAATGACAAGGATTCATCTCACCATACCAAGGTGATTAAGGATATGATAGGAGGATTTTGTATCTTGTGGTAGTTGGACCAAGATATAGGATCGAGGAATCCCTAAATATCCCATTGATATAATAATCAAGTAATACATAGTTAAATAAAATACTTTCAGTTTAATGTCATTTGGAAAGGATATCAACCATGCAGTTTAACATCTTGTGATAAGGATATAGGTCACCTGATGTGAATGAAGATGGATGTCGTGGATCTGTACAAGTTTATTTTATTTGGTAAGAACATTCTCTGTGTAGTTTAGCATCATGCGGTGAAAAAAAAGTGTCACCCTACATGAATGGAAATTAAACTAATTTATGGGTGCAAGAATATAGGTTTGGGCATCATTATGTGTCATGTGATTGCAAGAATCAAGACACACATAGTTCTAGAGAACTGTGCAGTTTAGTGTCATGTGGAGAGGAAATCATCGGTGCATTTTAATGTCTTGTAGCGAGGACAAGGGTCACCTGATAAGAATGAAGGTGAACCATTGGGGGATCCATGTATTTTAACGTCATGTAGTCAGGAAGTGATACATATAGTTCAGTGTCGTGTGGTCAGGAAATGAGATGTTGTGCAGTTTAATGTCTTACTGCTAGGACTTGGGATAAAGTGCAATTTAACATCTTGCTTCCAGGATGAGGGTCGCTTGATAATAATGAAGATGAACCATTGGGGGATCTGTGTAGTTTAATTTTATGGGGGGCGGGGGTTCTCTGTATAATTTATCATAGTGTAGTCAGTAAATGATATTTAGTGTAGTTTAATTTCTTGATGCTTGAACTTGAGATGTTTTGATGTTTAACGTCTTGTTTCTAGGATGCCATTTTTCAGTTTAATTTCATACAACCAAGACAACTCTGTACTATTTAACTTCACGTGTTTGGGACATTAGATATTTTGTAGTTTAAAGTCTTGTTTCTAGGACTTAATCTGTATAGTTTAATATCATGTGGTCGGTACATGTTCAATATAGTTTAAAATCATTTTGTAAGTACATGTTCTATATAGTTTAACATCATTTTTTAAGGACATACTCCATATAGTTAACCATAATGTGGTTAGGGTTTTCTCCATACAGTTTAACATCATGTGGCTAGGATAACTCTAACACTCCCTTTTTGAGCAATTTGGGATCTCATAATTGTAAGTGGCAATTTTTTTGGGCATGTTTGGGAGGTTTCTTCTGACTAACACTCTCCATATCTCTATGTCAACCACTTTTTCATCAAACCTATTTGTCATTACATGGTCATACTATAGAGGTTGCCTCTCTAGGTTTTCCGATGACTATGGTGAAGTGTTGTTGATGGTTTTTGGGGAACTATATAAGGTTAACCCCAATATTATGAGAATCAATCTATATGAAGGTGCATGAAATTTTTGAGAACCTCTCTATACCAAGGTGTCTGATATTTTTAAGAACCTCACTGTTTGAAGGTTTTTGGGAAAGGGGAGGATTTCCTTGTCCATGGGAGATATAACTATAGAAAGGTTGACCAAAAATATGTCATGAGTAGAGTCCCTAAGATCCATCTCCATACTACCATATATCCCAATCCTTATGTTGTGTCCTTTACTGGAATATGTTGATAATTCTCCTAGATGATAGAAAAAAATATATGATTTCTCTATTGTATCCACTTTTTCATACTGATCAGAGTGTTGTGTTGCTCTGGCTATCATGATTGGAATATATTCCCTTCCCTGCATCTTAACTATAATATACTAGCGGAGCTCCTCTATTTTTTGTGACAAAGCACTGGCACTTCGACAGGGTATGTATAGGAATATATGTATGTATAATCTTAGATTCTGGGATATGTTGGTCAATGTCTTTGATTGATGTAGGGATATTCACCCACACCTATCCTCCTTGTTTCATCAGAATAGGCTGATGGAATTTATGCATGGGGGAATGGATTCATACCTACCCTATGCTGGCTACCCAGATATGATAACACACACTGTTTTAACTAGTTGGGGTATGAGACTACTCTCTCTAGTCTATATCTTTCTGTATCTAACAAGGTGTCCATGATGATTAAATATAAATATTTGTGGAGGTGACCTTTTTGTAAACACCTTCAGTAAAAAACTAAGGGGTATTGGATATTACTTGATATAGCTAAGATCAAGATTGTATTGTATCAGTGGTGCTTCTTACAACTACAATTTCCACCTAATGGTGACGATGCCTCTCAGAGATTGAAATGTCACATATTTTTATGTCTTGGGACTGGGACATGTTCCATTCAGTTTATCATCATGTGATAAGGACATAAATATAGGAGTATGGGCCAAGATATAGGATCCAGGCATCCCTAAATATCTCATTATGATAAGAATCAAGACATACATTGTTCTCGAAACCCATGCAGTTTAATGTCATGTAGAAAGGGAATTAGCCATCTAGTTTAACATCTTATAGTGAGGACATGAATATAGGTGGTTGGTCTAAGATATAGGATCCAGGCATCCCTACATATCTCATTAAAATGAGAATTAATTCATACGTAGTTCTAAAAACACATGCAGTTTAATATCAAGCAGAAAGGACATTAGTCATGCAGTTTAATTTCTTGTGGTAAGGACATGAATGTACGTGGATAAGACAAGATGAAGGATCTAGGTGTCTCTAATTATCTCATTAGGATAAGAATCAAGCCATACATAGTTCTAGAAACCTATGCAGTTTAATGTCATACGGAAAGGGAATTAGCCATGTAGTTTAACATCATGCTGTAAGTACGTGAATATAGGTAGTTGT
This sequence comes from Viscum album, assembly GCA_963277665.1. Lineage (NCBI taxonomy): Eukaryota > Viridiplantae > Streptophyta > Magnoliopsida > Santalales > Viscaceae > Viscum > Viscum album. The sequence continues at coordinate 676,869,675 of OY728139.1, read as the reverse complement.
GATAATATATAGTATCTAAGTGTCCCTACGTATCTCAATAGGATGAAAATAAAGTCATATATAGTTTTTGAAGCCCATTCAATTTAATGTTGTGCAGCAAGGACATCATTCATGAAATTTAACATCTTGTAGTAAGGATGTGAATATAGGTGGTTGGACAAAGATATAGAATCTAGGTGTCCCTACTTATCTCATTAGGATGAGAATCAATACATGCATAGTTTTAGAAGTCCATGTAGTTTAATTACATGGGGGGAGGATATTAGACATGTAGTTTGATGTATAGTGATAAGGTCATGAATATTGGTGTTTGGGCTAAGATAAAGGATCTAGGTGTCATTACGTATCTCATTAGGATGAAAATAAGGTCATATATAGTTCTAAAAATCTATGCAGTTTAATGTCATACAGAAAGGACATTAGACTTATAGTTTAACATATTTCAATAAGGACATGAATATTGGTGTATGGGATAGGATATAGGATTTAGGCATCCCTACGTATCTTAATAGGATGTGAATCAATCCATACATAGTTCTAAGAACTCGTGCAGTTTAATGTCATGCGTAAAGAACATTAATTATGTAGTTTAATGTCTTGTGGTATGGATGTAGGTAATAAACTATCAGGGGAGTGGTGATTATGATGGATCTTTTATAACTCTTATGTATATTTCATGGGTTTTGGGATCCTTCAAATAAATTCAGACATCACATACCTATATCTCTAACTAACCCTTGAAGACAGAGCATCTCTCTATTGTGCACCTGAGACATTGATGGTAGGGGAAATGGTTGTCAGGGCCTCTCAACCCTCCCTCATTAAATTTCTTTATTTTTGGGAGTTCTATCAAACCATTTTCCATGGAATAGTAAAAATACATGGGGACATTTATTTTTTGGAAAGAATAGGCTTTATTCAACCATATATTAAAAGATGATTTTTTATCCCTAAGATCTATATGGATCATGCACTGTTGCACAAATTATGTTTCTTCTTCAGAGTTCTTAGATGACTGGAGTAAGAATCCATGTGTTTGTGGTTCTAATATCCCCATTTACATATGTACCTAAAGCTAGTATTTAAAGAAAAAAAACCTTCTATTGTGTTCCCAAGAGGATAATATTAGGTGAAATGATTATCATGGCCTTTCATCATTGCCTCACTCATATTTCTCATCATTGGGAGCTCTATCAAACCATTTTACATAGCATAGTTTAAATTCAAGGTAACATGTATTAATTAAATGGAATATGCATTTCAATGTCTATCTTCAAGGGATGGGCAAGCATGAATATTCTTCTACATGTTATTTATGCCTCTATTAGCATGGTAGCATGGATGAGTATGAAGCCTCGGGTACAAAGTCTCCATATTTATTGGTCCAGGGGTAGGTTCTAAAGCACCGTGGGTCTTGGATGATATATACGCTTCCCATTGATTAAAAGATCTCAACTCTCATAGAGGTTTTGTGGAAACATATGAGGTCAGATGGTTTCTAGAATATCCTTGTTGAGGAGGTAGAAAATATAGAAATTCCCCCATCCCTATGGGATGGTGATAGGTGGATCAATTTCTAGATTTCATCTAATGAGGGGATGAAAAATATAAAAAATCATGCAACCCTTTGGGTTTGGTCACTTCACTATAAGGTAGGATTCCATAGGTAAGTACTGGTACATCATTCTGAGGTAGAGATCTTAGGATAATTCCCACAATTATTTCTTGGAGATGTATTTTCTCTCATTGGATTTGGGTGGCCTATTCTTCTATAGAAATTTAATTTTCATCTTTAAGGTTCTTTCTAGTAAGATCCATGAACAATCATCCCCTCTTTCAGTGGTAGGTTGAGTGGATGATGACGTGAGTTCAGACGTAGACCCCAAATACAAAATCCATGGTTGCAATTGTCCATATGATCAATGGTCATTACCCTTTGAAATACCAACATGGTTGATAACACCTTTTGTAGATGCTTGATAGATATCGTTGATCATCTCTTCTCCTGTGAATGTGGTAGAAGATAGGCCAACCTGTTGTGACTCAGATGACTACCGGAGGGTATGATTATACTCTTTAGGAGTGATCTCGTCTAGATTTGATGAGGAGTTTTTAGACATGATTGATATCATATTGACTGAAGCACAAGAGGGTCGGTGCTCCTCCTCGACAAATTATCTTTTTTAGTAGGTCAGTACCCAATATATCAATTTAAGGGTTTTTTCTTATTGTACCATTTGAGGGGTCTGTTCCCATGATACTGTTTGAGGGGTCAGATCCCATGGTACCATTTGAGGGATCGGTTCCCATGATACCATTTGAGGGGTCAGTGCCCATGTTGAAGATGATGATCAGAATGGATGGAAGCCCTCTTAGGCAGCTCTTAAGTGGTTTTTTTGACATTATTATAGTCCTCACACACCTCTCTATGGTAGGGAGGTATGCGTGGATGTTCTCTAGGGATAAGATCCTAAAGAGGTTCAATGTGGCAACAAGGTCCATTTCCTCACTTATGGCCTATCGTGGGAAAAATGGCTGATGGGAACTCGTCCTGAAGGATTTCATGATCCAATCCCATGGTCGGGGTAGATATTTTGATGCGTTACTATCATACCAAAACATTCACCAACTGATACTAGAAGTGGTGTTTTTGTTAGAGTGTATGCCAAGGCCTTAGAGCCAAAGTAGATTGTCTAGTGATCTTAGGATATGTTGGAACATTCTATGAGGTCATTTAAGTTGAAAGGAATCTAAAAAGTCCTATTGGGAAACAAGACACCTTATTAGTGTAGCATCTCATATAAGAGTACATGTTCAATCAGTTACTTTCATAGTTAATGGTTAAAGAGGTGATCCCTTATTTTTATGAAGGGTTCAGAGTAGTAAAAAAACATGTCAGGATCACCATTTTGTTTTATGAAAAGGGTGGAACAAACTGGCCCAACGAGAGCTTGACAGTCTATCCTTTTTGACCTGTTAAATGGATGACACGGTTAATGAATTTCATGCTGGGTTCACCATTTTATTTCATCTAAAAAAGAAGTGGATGGGTTTTGTCCTGTCGGTTTGATTATGTGGGGTTAAATTCCTTCCTCAGTCACTCACATTGATTTTAACATTTATTTAGTCTTCCCTAGAAACACCCAATAGTTCCCACATCCATAACTAAGTATAGACTTAATTTCCAAAGGCAGAGGATCCTTTGGGTTTTTAGACCCAACGATGCTTAGGAACTCACATTGGTCGAGATGATGGGACGTTGGGATCATCAAACCCTTTTGAGTGGAATTATTTCCTACTCTAGGACTCTCTTATATATTTAATATGTTTTAATGAAATCCTTCCCAGGCTCCTATACAGGGCCGGTTACCCTTGTGTCAATGACTTGATTATGAATATGTGTTGATAGGAGAAACTGTGGGCTTGTCACGGGTTCTCCATCATTATTTTACTTATTTATGATGCTTTGGTTTGTCACCATGTTTGGGAATTTGGGGATTTATAATCATTTAGGGGGGTTTTGGTGTCTTGGAGATGGTATTGGCCCTCTACGACGTGTCATACATATCTTGTGAAAATAGGAATCAAAACCCACATAGTTCATTTGACATAGTTTAAGGTAGCGTGACTAGACCGATCCATGCAGTTTAAGGTCATATAGTATAGACATAAATATAGGGCTAAGGCCTTGATATGGTGACCTGAGTAACCTGTTTAAGACAAAAATTAGATTCTATGTTGTTCTTATGTGGACGCCTGCATCATAAGAGACACAAAAATAGAGGCCTTAAGTAAAACTTGTGAAAATAAGGATACTCTGGATTATCTGATTGGGAGTATCCCCCTTTGAGAAAGGATGAGATATAATTAGACATACATTCCAAAGAAGATCCCCCTCTGAGAGATTCCCATCGTATTTTTGTTATAATCATCTCCAATCTCTAAGCCCATGTGACTCATGCTCAGTGTGAGAAGCACAAGATAGTGGAAGAGCGGGTACAGTGAATGAGAAGAAGTTTGAGTGGGGCTTACACATCAAAGTTTCCATGTTATAGGTAGAATTACCCATATTATGAAGGGTGTGGTATGGAGCTCGGGCCTTAGAAAGGAATCATGAATATCTTATTTTATAACTGGAATTAGAGTCATCATAGTTCAATTAGATTATCAGTCTGCTGGTCGATGAGGTAGAATGATCATCCCATGGGAATGATTGGGTCCCTATGGTTGAAATGTCAAAGAAATGAGGGGACTTATGACAAAGTGGATTCCCATGGAGCTTGGGCCTTAGGAAGGCATCCTACATATCCTGTTTGGATAGGAATCATAGTTTTCATAGTTCGGTTGGGTTCTCAGTCCACTTGTGCTGAGGTAGAATGATCAGGCCATGGGAATGATTGGGTTCGGATGGTTGAAATGATGGAGACGTGAGGGGATTTACGCTGAAGTGGGTTCCCATTAGAGCTCGGGCCTTAGGAAGGCTTCCTACATATCCTTCTTGTATAGGAATCAGAGTTCTCATAGTTCAGTTAGATTCTTAGTCCATTAGTGGATGAGTTAGAATGATCATCCCATGGGAATGATTGGGTCCCGAATGTTGAAATTTTAGAGACATGGGTGGGGGGGGACATATGCCGAAGTGGATTCCCATTGGAGCTCGGGCCATAAGAAGGTATCTTGTGTATCTTGTTTGGATAGGAATTAAAGTTCTTGTAGTTTAGTCACCGCTTAACCTGCTGATGGGTTAAGTTGGGTGATCACACTCAGAGACATTATGGTTATCCCCAAGGTTTTTGGAATGCTAGGGGATTACACTAGGATGGATTCCCTATTGATCAGGGCTTACACGCTAAGGCTTCCCTATTGGTCGGGGCTTAAACACTATGTTTTTCCTATTGATCGAGGCTTACACATTGAGGTTTCCCTATTGATTGGGTCTTACACATTGGGGATTCCATATTGATCGATTCTTACACACTAAGGTTGCACTATTCATCATGGCATACACACTAAATTTTCCCTATTCATAGGGTCTTACACGATGAGGTTGCCCTGTTGATCAGGGCTTACACACTTAGGATTCCGTTTTGATTGGGGATTAAAAACTAAGGTTTCCCTTTTGAATACTCATTCTTTATCTTATAGAGGATTAAAAAGAGATGAGGGTGACCATGAAAGGTCTACTGGATATGTTTGGCATGACATCAAGGGCCCTCCTAAGAGCATGACACAAATAGGGTCTCATGACTACGTAAACCCATCCCATTATGGACACTTACCTTATAAAGTGGGAATGTGGTCGAAGATTCATGGTTGGGGTCCACATGGAATGAGTCTGACTGTGTCTATTGGACGAAGCATACATGTCTTAGTGGATTTTATAGACATTTCTTCGCTACCTATTGGATATGTATTGATCTTCCACAAGACATGTTTGGGGTGTTAGCATGTGATGTAAGACACGATTAAGGGTGTCTTCACAATTAATTGACTTTTCGTGGATGCCTTTTCATAATCAAAGCATACGTGTCCAATGTCTTGTTCATGATCGAAGCAGGCATGTCTCTATGGTGTCACATGATCAACCTGGATTGTCTTGGATGTCTTCACCTAAGTGAAGCAGACTTGTCAAAGGGATACCACAAGATCAAAGTAGTCATATCTATGGGAAATTGCATGAAAATGATATCATGTTAATAAGTTTTCATGAGATCAATGTGACTTTTCTTGGATTATTTTGAATGGGTAAAGTGGACATGTCCAAGATGCTTCACATGATCAAAGTGGAAATGTCTAGGGTCTTGCTCATGATCGAAGTAGACACGGATATGTACTTTTGCATGATCGACCTGACTCGTCTTCAAACTATCACATGACAATGCTCACATGTCAATGGGAAAACACATGATCATTCGGAAATGTCAATAAGTTGTTGTGAGATTGGCCTAACTTGTCCAGAGCCTCTCTTGTGATAATGCAGACATGCCAAGGGGTTATTTCATGATCAACTTGTATTTTCCTCAGACGGTCGCATGATAATGAAAATATGTCAATAACCTATCATGAAATCAATATGAGTGTCCAAGGCATGACCGACATGACTTGTCCAAGGTTGCCTAAGGGCATCGCGAGATCAGTGAATAATCTTGTGTTCGGTCTTGTGAACATGTATATGATCTTGCACCTATTCAAGTGTTGATGTGCATACCCAAAGGGATCATTCCAAAGGAAATATACTTATGGAAGGAGAGTGTGTGGCTAGAGGGTTCATTTCACACCCACATCTCTTAGGGTTTTCTTGTAAATGTGAGAGATTGTCCATTGGTGTCATGGCCACGGGCATGCAGAGGGGGTGCAGACATGATGTCACCGCATGAAGGTTCAATGTTCATGCGACTCACATTAGGTCTTGTGAGGGGTTTTTTGGTCATTCATGGGGGTTGTGTATCAAAGCCTCTGAGTGGATGGGTGAGGGTACACTTTGTATGACGAAGTAGGGTTCATAGCTTATGTAGAGGGGGGATGCATATGGGAGCCATGCGATGGATTAAGGCCGATTGATCATAGGTTCATGAGTCCTTTGCGGTGGTATTTCATGGAAGGTTCTTGTGAAAGGATCCCCTAATTACCTGGAGATGATCTCTGACGGTAGCAGCTGGCTCCTTAGTTTCCATTCTCCAACCCGCTCCTTTCTTCGTCCTTCATCACGCGTGTTTTTTAAGGGCAGCAGTCAGCTCCTCTGTTTCACTTTTTTACGTGATGACTTCAGTGGTTGTCTGTATTTTTTCACCTCACTTTCATAACATTCAGAAATTCTTGCGATGGTTTTCCATGGTTTGCATGAATGGGATCATGTGATGGCGTTTCGCTGTATAATCCTACCACAAAAATGAAAACATAGTTTCATGCATGCCTTAGACATTGAGTGAGTCTCGACTGCCTTGGCTAGATCATTGGGGAAGGATTTCATAGAGGATCAAGTGAATATCTGCAGTGTTGAACCAGTCGTGTGAGAGTGATGTGGATGAGAGGGCAAGCGGGAAGTTGTAAACGATTGTATGATCATGATCGGATGGCCAGGATTGATTTGATCGGGTGGCTCTGTTATTTCCAACTTTTTTACCGCAGGTGAACTGTACCAATGGTTTCTTTGTCCCACATCGAAATCATATTGCGCTTCACCGGTATGTCAGCAAATCTATGACCTTTACCTGGTTGTGCTGGCAATGTGTTTGACACTTGTACAACCTACACACATTTCCACTAGTATATTGGTTATATTTTTGGATGAGTGGGAATATCTACATATATAAATAATGTCCAACAAATTGTAAGCCCTTATCTCCAACTCGAGCATATTCTTCAAGGATTTTATCTTATATAATTTGTGCCAAGCAAATAAATACTTTTCATAATCTTCACACTTCTAAAGTTTTTGAAATCAAAGTAGACACCAAAGTGAATATCACACAATTATGGGTGTCAACACATTCATATCCATGTTATTCTATTTCTCATTTTTCACACTCATCAGTCTTTATCTAGTCAATGGTAGGAAATTATCATTCCATAACACCACTTGTATCTATATTTTCAAAAATAAAAAATTATAGTTATTTAATTTTCAGTCTGGAATTTCCCCTTCATATAGACAATTCATCAGTCTAGAACCTCCTCTAGTTCAAAAATGTGTATTTAATAATCTAAATAATTTTTTTTCCAGATTTAAAAGATGAACTACAATTGAAATCAAAAAGCATACTCCAATTTATGAAAATTATTAATAACCAAAAAGTGAACATCACCAGATCATAAACTTACTCGAATATCACTTTTTAAGACTGAAAAATGATTTTCCATTTGGTTTGGTGATAATTGTAGGATAAAATAAACAGAAAATGTATAAATAAATAAACACTAGTTATAATGTGGAAAACCCAGTAAATGAAGGGGGATAAAAAACCATGGAAAATATAGAAGGGTGTCACTATGGTAAAAAGTGGGTGCACACTCATTATTTCAAGAAAAATGACCTTGTAATTATCTATCTTGAATAATGGAGAATAAACCTCACAAAGTACCATTTAAACAAACACTAAAATGGGACATCAATTTGTGCTTGAAGTCACGAACCAAAGCGGGTCATCATCCAACTGATGCCAGACCCGCACCGAGATCCGAAGGTCTTTTCCAATCCCCACGGCTTGCACAGGTGCCCGGGTATCAAAATAATGTTTGCGAATAATTTACCTGAATAAACAAATATAAATAAAACAACTAACAATATAAAATTGATCAAACCTGAAGGTCAAAACCAAAGGAGCCTTAACAAAAAACCAGAAATCAAGTTTCATATTTAAACTGAAAACCAAACAAAAACTACTGCTTGGTAGGGTGACCAAAAACCAACACAAAAACCACAACCGGATGAGAGGACACCACCATCAATCCATCTCCACAACACCACGCCATGAAATCTGCTAACAACCTGAACCACCACTCCCAAAAGTTAGACCCTTACCTGTATCAGACATAATCAAATCTACTTACACCCAAGGGTGTAAGAATGGTGTTAGATAATGCCCAACAGGATACCACCAAAAAAAGATTCCACTCATAAAAATTAAATGACAAAAACAGTTTCATGTTTAACAGATGAAAATAAATAAATATTAAAACAATTTTAATAAAAAAGTTCTAAAGCTAAAGACTTTAAAGAAAACAACATAAATACAAAAAAAACATGCACATTTATAGTAACCGAATAGTAACACTGTGTGCCTGTGGTGAGTGAAAAGTGAAGAGGGAGCACAATACATGGGAGAGGCCCGAGATATTATTGAAAAAAGTGGATCCCTAGGACATCGTGTCTCGGTGAAAAGTGGTGTAGGGACCACAACAATATGCATTCTCGTGCACAAGCCACTGGTAGGGAACACTCCCATAATCTAGTAGTCTCCTATTAAAATTCAAAATTTAAGTTAGAGTTTTCGTCGTCAATACAGATGAGTGAAACCGGGCTAAGGCCACTCCCGTGTCACTATCGCACTAGTCCTAGTCTTTCCACCTAGTTCTCAGACTTCCCACTTTGTGCTCAAACAGGTTTCAGGTTCACAACATGCCACATCTACACAAGGAAAAACACATGCCCACACACACACCTATACCAAGGTCACTATTTACATACCCAAAACACAACCAAAAATCATACACACACCAACACATTACTAGAACAGGATCTTTACAACTTAAACAGATTTATCAAAAATTTACACAATTAATTAAACAATTTTGCGTCATTGTTATTATTTAATAAATCATCTAAAATTTTCATAAAACATTTTTCAATGAATCACCCGGGTTTACCCACAAAAGCAACCCAAAACCTTCATCCATGAATAAGAGCACACAATGCCGCATCAAGAACACCATATGCACCACTTACAGAAATTAATAAGCAAACTGCACAAATTAGTACAACACTACAAATTGGCCAAAAATATGTTTTCAGCCAAAACGCACTCATAACCAAATAATAAAATACCAAACAAAACAAACGCAGACTAAATTATTCTCAAAACTAATTATGCACCAAATAAATTAATTAATGAGCTTTCCAAATAAATTAAACTTGAAAACCAATTCTTGATGTAATAATTAAGCACAGAACCACCTACCGGCATGTAGCAAACCTCGCGAAACAATTCGCAAACATCCACTGCATGCCACACACACCGAAAGTAGACAAAAAAGAAACCCGAAATCAATAATTTGAACCAAGAACATTAAAATAGGGGTTTTCATTTTTAATGGGTTTTAAATTTTTTTTACAAAAGGGATAGGGCTTGGGATATTTTTAAAAATGGGTCTAAGATGTGTGAACGCCGTTCACGCATCTTCCCTCCGAGTGAGATCCGTGAACCGCATTCACGCATCCTTCGCGAATCAGATGATGGATGCATGAACGGGGTTCACGCATCATGCAGAATGTTTTTTAATAGTTTTAAAAATTTTTATTTTTATTTTTATTTTGTCGTGTTTTGTATATATATATATATATAACAAAAAAATTTAGCAAAATTTATCCGCTATTTAAAATCCAGCAGCACTTCCATTACAACAATCTGGATTCTGACAGAAACTCTCACCCATGACTTCCTTTTATAAGATATCTTTCCCTGAAAATTATTCCGCATTTTCGATGTGGGATACAGGTTCTTCCGAACCTGCACAGTACATTCTGCATTTCCGATGTGGGATTCTGTTTCAAGTACGTGACTTTTAAAGAATATAAAATATAGACTATAAGACTAATATAAATGAAATTTTAAACATTGATTAAACATATAAGAAATAGTTGAAAACAAAAATAATTTCATAATAAATGTTGATCGAAAATAAATTATAACCATTCAAAACCATCAAATTGTAACTTAAAAATGTCTCACGTATTTCAAGTATGTGACTTTGAAAAACTATAAAATATAAACTCTAACACTAATATAAAAGAAATTTTAATCACTGATTAAAAATATTTGAAATATTTGAAAACAAAAATAATTTCATAAAAAATGTCGATAAAAAATAATTTATAACCATTCAAAACCATCAAATTTAAACTTAAAAATTCTTCATGTATGTAACTTTGAAAACCTATAAAATATCAAGTGTAAGACTAGTATAAATGAAAATTAAAACAAGAATTTAAAATATAAGAAATAGTTGAACATAAAAATATTTTAATAAAAAATGTGGATGAAAAATAATTTATAAGATTTCAAACAAACATACTTTAAACATACAAATATTTCAAATATGTGGCTTTGAAAGACTATAAAATATAAATTACAGGACGAATATAAATGAAACTTAAAACATGAATTAAAAATATGTGAAATAATTAATAATTAATTAGTTAATTAGTAGTATAATTATTAAATATATAATTATTAATTACTTATTAATCCAAATAATTATAATTTAGTTAATTATTAATATAAATATTAATTATTAACTACTGATATAATTATATTATAATTAATTAGTTAAGTAGTAATATGATTATTAATTATAATTAGGAATTGTTAATTATATAATAATTAATTAGTTAATTAGTAAAATAATTATTAATTATTATTATTAATTACTAATATACAATAATTAATTAGTTAATTAGTAGTATAATTATTAATAATACAATAATTAAATAATTAACTAATTAGTAATAAAATTATTAATTATAATTATTCAATATAATTATTATTTCTTATTTCTTATTTATATAGTAATTAATTAACTAATTAGTAATATAATTATTAATTATAATTAGTCATTATTAATTAATAATTATATATATAATAACTAATTATTTATTAGTATTATAGTTATTAATTATATAATAATTAAGTAGTTAATTAGTAATATAAATATAAAATATAATTTGTAATATAAATATTTATTATAAGTAGTAATTATTAATTATATAATAATTAATTAGTTAATTAGAAGCATAATTATTATTTATTAGTTAATTAATTATTATATAATTAATAATTATATTACTGATTAACTATTTAATCATTATATAATTAATTATTATATTACTAATTAACTATTAAATTATTATATAATTAATTATTAATAAGTGATAATTAATATTTATAATGAATAATTATAATTATTAATTATCTTGTTAATTTACTAGTTAAATAATGAATTATTATATAATTAGTAATTATTTTACTAATTAAAAAATTAATAATTATATAACTAATAATTATATTACTAATTAACTAATTGATTTTTATATATTTAATAATTATATTACGAATTAACTAATTAAGTATTATATAATTAATTATTACATTACTAATTAATTATTATATAATTAATAATTATATTACTACTTTATTATTATATAATTAATAATGATATTACTAATTACCAAATAATTATATTATTAATTAACCAATTAATTATTATCTAATAAATAATTATGTTACTAAATAACTAATTAATTATTATATAATTATATTAGTTATTAACTAATTAATTTTTGCATATTAGTAATTAATAACTAATATTTATATTAATAATTAACTAATTTATAATTTTATTGATTAATAAGTAATTAATAATTATATAATTAATAATTTTACTACTAATTAACTAATTAATTTTTAGTTATTACTTATATGTTTAATCCATGTTTAATGTTTCATTTATATATTTCTTGTAATTTATATTTTAGTCTTTCAAAACCACATATTTGAAACATTTTTTTTGTTTCAAGTATGTGTGTTTGAAATCTTATAAATTATTTGTCATCAAATTTTTTTATTAAAATCTATTTATTTTCAACTATTTCTTATATTTTAAATTCATTCTTTAATTTGAATTTATATTGGTCTTATACTTTATATTTTATAGGATTTCAAAGTCACATACATGAAACATTTTTAAGTCTCAATTTGATGGTTTTGAATGCTTACAAATTATTTTTGATCAACATTTTTTGTGAATTTTTTTTTGTTTTCAGCTGTTTATTATATGTTTAATTAATTTTTAAAATTTGATTTTTATTAGTATTATATTTTATATTTTATAGTCTTTCAAGTCACGTACTTGAAATATGTGAAACATTTTTAAGTTTCAATTTGATGGTTTTGAATGGTTATAATTTATTTTTGATAAAACAATTTATGAAATTATTTTTATTTTAAATTATTTCATATATTTGTAATCAATGTTTAAACTTTAATTTATATTAGTATTATAGTTTATTTTTTATAGTCTTTAAAAGTCATGTACTTGAAATACATGAAACATTTTTATGTTTCAATTTGATGGTTTTGAATGGTTATATATTATTTTTTATCAGCATTTTTATTGAAATTATTTTTCTCAACTATTTATTATCTTTTTAATCGGTGTTTCAAATTTTATTTATATTTGTGTTATAGTTTATATTTTATAGTCTTTCAAAGTCACGTACTTGAAATACGTGAAACATTTTTAAGTTTCAATTTGATGGTTTTGAATGGTTATAATTTATTTTTGATCAACATTTTTTATCAAAATCTTTTTGTTTTCAACTATTTCTTATATGTTTAATCAATGTTTAAAATTTCATTTATATTAGTCTTATAGTCTATATTGTATACTCTATCAAAGTCACATACTTGAAACAGAATCTCACATCGAAAATGTAGAATTTACTGTGCAGGTTAGGAAGAACCTGTATCCCACATCGAAAATGTAGAATAATTTTCAGGGCAAGCCCTCTTATAAAAGGGAGTCCTGGGTGGGAGTTTCTATCAGAATCCACACTATTGTAATGGCAGTGCTATGAGATTTTAAATATCAGATAAATTTTTCTAAATTATTTTGTTTATATATATATATATATATTTATATATATAAATAAAACAAAACAAATAAAATTAAAAAATTTAATACAATTAAAAAACATTATGCATGATGCGTGAACCCCGTTCACGCATCCTTCATCCGATTCACAATGGATTCATGAACAAGGTTCACGCATATCGCTCGGGTTGGAGATGCATGAACCTCATTCACACATCTTCCCAGGATCGAGGATGCGTGAATGGGGTTCAGGCATCTCGGTCCCATTTTTAAAAATATCCCAATCCCTATCCCTTTGGTAAAAAAAATTTAAAACCCATTTAGAATGAAAACCCTTAAAATAGAACCTGAAACTATAAGAAACCCTAACCTGAAAACCCTAATGGAAGGAGAAGGAAGGGATTTACCCGTTGATATGCACTTGCGGCAATAGAAAAATAGGAGACAACGAGGGGGGTCGCACCCTAAGGAGGGTCAGTTTTTCCGGATGGGAGGGTGAAGAAGGGAATTGGACAAAGGGGAGGTTATAGGGAAGGGAGGCACTGGCAAAAGTTGGTGTCAACCAAGGGACCAGTGGCCAAGGGGGATGAGGCGGGAGGGGCATGCGACGTAAGTTGGTAGGCCGACGCGAGGGGAGGTGGTCCGCCGGGAGGGAGGCTTCCGGTCAGGTAGGTGCGGCCAAGGTGAGGGGAATGGAACAACGATGCCCTAGGAGGGGGACTGCTACAACAGTGCGATGGAAAAAGAGGGGAGAGGAATAGAGGGGGAGGAAAAAAGAGAAGAAAAAAGAAAAAAGAAAAGGAAAATATAAGGAAAAATGAAAATAAAAAAGAAAAGGAAAATAAAAATGAAAAGAAGAGAAAAATAAAAATAAAAATAAAAGGAAATAATATATAAAATAAAATAAACCTAAAACATAAATCAACTTAAAAATATTAATAATAAAATAATAATAATAATGATAACAATTTTATAAACATGTAAATAATCTAATATTAAAATCCTAGTTAAAATATTAATGATAATAATAATAATAATCTTAAAAATAATAATATTATTATTATTAAATCAGTTCTAAAGTATTATTATTATTAAATAAATTCTAAAATAACTTTATTTTTATTCTACGTTAACTTTACCAATCATTCAGTTAATTAATTAAGTACATGTGCACTGAGTAGACCGCACGGTGATCTGGAGAAGCCTCCCGACTTCACCCATACCCTGCCCATACACCGAACAATGTCTGGCCCGGATTCTTTCTTATCAGCAAAGCACAAAACAAAAGTCAGGACCAGAACACATCTCAAAAAGATAATTTTTAAAGGAAGATAAAAAAGTATGAGATAAAAGTAAAATTAAAATTAAAATCATACCGCAGTGCGATGTTCGGGTGTGACAATTCTCACCACCATCAAAACTTTCCGCCCTTAGAAAGTCAACTCAAAGTCTAATCAGAGAATAAAAACAGGTAATCTTGCTCAACCCATGACTTCTACTCCTATGTCTCATGCTCGTCATTCTCATACTGTTAAAGAATGCGAACCAATGGAATGGACTTCCCACGAAGCACCTTTTCTTTGGAATCCATTATCCGCATTGGCCGCTAAAACACTGATAAATTGGAATCTATCACCAAATCTTCCCAATTCAACACATGTGATGGGTCCAGATTATATTTTTTCAATTGGGAGATATGGAATAGATCGTGAATTGACATCAACTGAGAAGACAAAGCTAACATTTATGCCACCTTGCCAATCCTCTCAGTGATCTTGAAAGGTCCAACATACCACGACGATAGATTTCCTTGAATCCCTAAACAATGGTGACCCAAGTGAGGGGACACTTTCAAAAACACATTGTTGTTAGGGAGAATCCTTATTCCGGGCTGAAAATTTCATGCCAAAAAATATCATGAGAAACTCATCGAAATATGGAAGCGATATGAGCAGAATAAATAAATCAACACGCAGGATTTTTAATGCGGAAAAACTCTCCCATGCGGAGGATTAAAAAACCACTTGGCAATTCCCAATAATATCCACTATGAATCAGAGAATACAAGAATCCAATTAATGCCCAAACTTGAATTACAAATAAGAGAGCGTATAAATCCTATGTAAAAACCACACCTCGATACGCCTCTATCTTCTCTCTGATAAACATCCCGCTAGTACCATGTATCGGAAGATCAATCTGTGAAAACATTTCACCCTTCTGTTGATGAAACGTCACTACCTCAGAGATCTTCATCCGAACATGCGTCAACCTCGCACCAGCTTGTGACACTCAAATGATCTCGCCATTATGATGTACCTTCGATCTTCAATCGGGACATGCCACCTGATCACCTCTATCAGGAAGACTTTCGATACGTGTACATGATCATCAATTCTATAGTCGTTGCTCTGCACATGTCAAACACCGACGCGCCACACATGCTAACGCTGATGCGACAACCCCTTCTTTCTCCTAGTGGACTGCATCTTGAAAACCCTTCCAAGAACATCGCCACACGTTCAAGATAATTGTGTTGTCATCGTCATTTCACATGGGCCACCGCAAACGAGGAAACCGCTTCCCGGGCCTCTCATACCGGCTACATCCTACTGGCACACCCCTTTTTCTTCAAAATATGTTTTTTATCCTCATTATATAGACACCAAGTCCATAATAATCAATTAATGTAGTCAACATCCATTATTCCATCCATTAATATTGAGAATTAAATATCCATTAATGTTGGGAGAAAATCCTCAATTAATGGTGATATAAATCTCCCAATTAACAATTTTCCTCTCTCATTAATAAATGTGATGAATCCCTCTATTAATAATTTTGTCTCTCTCATCAATAAATGTGATGAATCTCAACAATATCCTCCTTCATCACATTAATGAATGGAACCATCCGACAAACCCAGTTGGAAAATATGTTGGTATCACACCAACCATCATCAACTGAAGAAAATATGACAATGTCCTTTTTAAATTCTGATAAACAAAATTTCAGCTCCCCCTGCAAAAAGAAAATCAAATGCTGAAATCTTCGTCACATTTGTATCTGCACCATCCTGCTCATCCTACTCATCCTGTTGAACAAGAAAAGAACCAGAAACATCTGGCTCCCCCATAATAGTGATTACCACATAATCTAGAGCACCGGTAGGAATAAACTGCTCCTCTTGCTCAATATCATATGAGAAGACATGTGTATCACCTCTCTTAACCTGCTTTAATTTCCAAACATTATTCTATTCCACGCACGCATTTTCGATCCACTTAGAAGCTTCCAAAGTCCTCACGTTAAAATGCAATCACAAACCAACCTCCTCTGATACCACTTGTTAGGGAGAATCCTGATTCCGGGCTGAAAATTGCTTGCCAAAAAATTTCGTGAGAAACTCATCAAAATATGGAAGTGATATGAGCAGAATAAATAAATCAACACGCTGAATTTTTAACGTGAAAAAACTCTCCCATCCGGAGGATTAAAAAACCACTGGGAAATTCCCAATAATATCCACTATGAATCAGAGAATACATGAATTTAAGTAATTCCCTAAGTTGAATGGAAAATAAGAGAGCATAGAAAACCTGTGTGAAAACCACACCCCGATACGCCACTGTCTTCTCTTTAATAAACATCCCGCTGGCGCCATGTATTGGAAGATCAATCTGTGACAAAATGTCACCCTTCTGTCGACGAAACGTCACTACCTCGGAGATCTTCACCTGAACATGCGTCAACCTCGCACCAGCTTGTGACACCCGAATTATCTCCCCATTATGATATACCGCCAATCTTCAATCGGGACACACCACCTGATCACCGCTATCAAGAAGAATTTCGATACGTGGACATGATCATCAATTCCTTAGTCGCTGCTCTGCACCTGTCAAATTCCGATGTGCCGCACATGCTACCGCCAACGCGACAACCCCCTTCTTTCTCCTGGTGGAATGCATCTTGAATACCCTGCCAAGAACATCTCCACACGTCCAAGATAATTGTGTCATCATTGCTGTGCCACATGGGCCACCAAAAACGTAGCAACCCCTTCTCGGGTCTCTCTTGCCGGCTACATCTTGCTGGAACACCCCTTTTTCTTCAAAATATTTTTCTGCATCCTGCTTATATAGACACCAAGTCCATAATAATCAATTAATGCAGTCAACATCCATTATTCCATCCATTAATATTGGGAATTAAATATCCATTAATGTTGGGAGAAAATCCTCAATTAATGGGGATATAAATCTCCCCATTAATAATTTTCCTCGCTCATAAATAAATGTGATGAATCCCTCTATTAATAATTTTATCTCTGTCATCAATAAATGTAATGAATCTCAACATTTATCACCCACTGAAAACTCATGATCTCATCACCTCTAATAAACATAATATTTGTGTTGACTCTGTGCTATCAATAAGCGCTGCCTGATCAACTTGACTTTCTCAAATGTCTCCTACACAATGCTCGGTCCCAAAAGTGAAGTATCGCCTACCTCATCCCAACATAAAGGAGACCGACAATGTAAAGTCCCAGAAATTCCATATAATTATTTTTTAAAATTATATGGAATTATTATAGACTGATAAATCTGATGGCACACAATTCTGAGGCCGGGAGAGTTCAGAATGATCCGTTGATGTTTTGTTATGCTTTAATTAGCGCGCATAAGCAGTTTTCCTAAAAAAGTGGAATAACTCTTAAATGGTAACTCAGATCAGAAATATGAGGGCACCGTTGCGTTTATATTGGCTGGTTTACCCTATACACGACTTATGTTTGGTCGGTGCGGGCCTCCTGTGAGAAAGCCCAAAAATGGAATAATAGTAAATAAAATAATTAAATAAATTATTTTATTTTTAAAATCCATATAACTCACAAATGATATCTCAGATTGAAAATCTGGGACCACTGATGAATTCATGAAGGAATGCTTTATTTAAGTAGATAATAACATTGGCCAGAGCGAGCCACCAGTAAAAGTTAGTTTTTTCCCATAAATAAAACAATTAAGTGACAATTATTTTATTGTAAAAATACATATCTTTTAATTGGTAACTCGGATTGAAAATCTGAGAGTATCATTGGGTTCATTGGAGTGTGTTTCACTTGGTCAGAGCCTAACCTCGACCAGAGCGGGTCGAGGGTGTCTGTTAATAATTTTCCAAACATTTCTTTCGGGTATGTTCAGTAATCGTACGAGCGGGTTTTTATAACTTTTAAACCGGTGCTCGAAATGGAAATATGAGGACACCGTTAAACATCCAGCGCCGGTATTTTCTTAAGGAGACTTTCACCTCGACGACAGTTGGTTAAGGGTGAAAGTTAGTTTTTGGGTTTTTCGTGAAGGAATAAAATAAAAATAAAATTGTGCAAACATTTTATTTTTATTTGAAGCACCAATGTGAATATTGTGGAGGTGGGACCATAGGAGTTTTCTCCTACATGTGGAAGTTGAGAAGTGGGGACCACCATAACATAACCTCCCATGTGAGGTTATGGTGGTGGGGACCACCCAGGCCTAACCTCCAATGAGAGGTTATGGTGGTGGGGGCCACCTAAAGTCTAAACCTCTTCAACTCCCTCATTAATGTGGAGGAGCCTCTTGAACTTCCTCCACGTTAATTGTGTCAACCATTGGTATCGTCCCTTTTTAATTTGGCCAACGCAACCCATTTATTGTTGCCAATTAATTAATCCAAATTTGAATCACCAACAAATTAAATAGTTAAATATATTTTATTTGGTTGGATATTCATTTATTGGAAAAGGAGGATTGGGAGAACATGGGAGAAAGCTCTCCAACGAAGAACTTCACCTCCCAACGAAGAACGCTCTGCCAACAGGGAACGTCGTCCTCCTCCAAAATTCTTCCTCGGGACTTCTTCCGACACGGGACGTCCTCATATACGGTGAATCGACGACCGTACTACCTTCTTGCGCCAACATCATCAAGCAGACGAGGTAGGGGTCCATTTATTATCACTTCCCATATTCTCCCCTTCTAATTATTTTGTGGGATTTGGGAATAGAGAATGATGAGGGATGTGCGAAATGATGTTTTAAAATATATTCCATACACGTTCATGCTTAGTTATTTGTGAACTGATTGCTATCACTCTAAACGCGGAGGGTGCTGGCCAAAAAAACATGGCTCGAACCCTATGTCGTTCTTCTTTGGTGTACTCTTCAAAATGGAGGAAGACGATGAAGACGATGAACGTGACGAAGGGAATAACACCGCCACCCGCGGCCTCCGTGACCCGCACCACCCTTGTGGCGCTTCTCCCACTCGGCCAAACCAGCCCCGAGCCGGCCGAGCCACCCGCTTCAAGACCGAGCTACTGTGCTAACCCGAGCCGAACCCCCTCGTCGTGCCGCTGCTGTGCAGAACCACCGCCTTGCCGAGCCGCAGTGCCAAGCCACCGCGCCGTCGCCGTCCGTTGCGCCGCCACTATTCGCCAAGCCACGCCGCCGTCCGCCGAGCCGCGCCGCTGTCCAGGCCGAGCTGAGCCATGCCAACGTCATGCCGAACTGCTGTCCGGGTCAAGTCGCTCTGCGCCACCACCGTGCGCTCGACGTAGCCCTCCGAGCTGCCCGAGCCGCCCCGAGCCGAGCCGGCCTACAGCCAAGCTGTTCCACGGCCGAGCCACCCTTACGGCACACTCTGAGGCCGAGCTGCCTCTGCGAACCCTCGCAGACTTCAGTTCGAACCCAATGGGCCCAACCGGGTCGACCCGAACCGGGTCGGCCCCAGGCCGGGTCGGTCCGACCAGGTTGGATCGAACCCAGGCCCACTACGACCCGATTACTTTATTTTAGCCATAACTTTGGCACCAAACGTCAGTTTGACAAACTGTTAGCATCAGATGAAATATTGGAGCAAGATGGTCCCTTTGAGTGTTACCCCTCTTTGTTTAGGATAAAGATGGGAAATGGTCAGGTTGGATTGACCACGAATCAAACCGGGCCCCCAGGACTAAAAGGATAATAACTCACAGACCTGGCATCCAATTGACGCATCGTCTATTGCGTTGAGACTCCTATGACGTGGCAGAACATTGAGATACTTCTTCGTGGGAGTTCTTGGAAGTTGGTGTATCGACCAGTAGCATGTGGATCAAATCCTCTCAAAGACGAGAGAGCATAGTACGAAGACCTAGTGGCTGGATGAGACTTGTCGACTGCTGATTGTTTCGACTTGTAGTGACTCGACAGACCCAAGAGGGAGGACCTTGGTGACACGGCAGACCCATGGTGTGGAGTTCCTTGGTGACGCGACATACCCATGTTACTCAACAGGAGGGGTACCTCAGTAGGCCTTGAGGGGGAGCGCCTCTATGTGACGCAGTAGAGCCATGGCGGGGAGCGCCTCTGTGTGACGTGGCAGACTCATGGTACTCGACAGGAGGAGTACCTCAGTAGTCCAAGGTTAGTGGGAAGCGCCACTGAGTGATGCGGTAGGCCCACTGTAATCGATAGAGGGGGAGTTCTCCTTCAGCTGAGGTGTTCGACGATTTGACTGGGGATGTTACTTGTTACTACCCCTAGAATAAATCATGGTGTGAGCTGAGTCAGTACCTCTGTGTTTTACTCATGATTGAGATGGATTAATTTATAACTTAATGTATATGTATGGGTGTATACTTAAGTAAGTTTATCTATTTATTTCATACTTTTTTATTTATCCTTGATGGATTTTGTGAGGCCTATAAGGTCTCGGGGTCCCTACTGAGTATCGTTATACTCACCCTTGCACAGGATATGCCCAAACCTTGTTGTGTTGAATGCCGACGACAGACAACGCTGACTGAGGCGGAGAGTACCAGGACTGGACGGTACCTGGAGGTGGACTATACGACGTGTCAGTATGTAGAGGAGACAGGTGGACGTGGAGTGCTAAGGAGTAAATATGTACCCACCCTTCAGGTAGGAACCTCGGAGGACGATCCAGTAGCTGTCTCTTATTTTTCTTCAGTTGTATTGTATCACAGTTGTACTTGTGCTTTCATGTTGGGATTGTATTCTGGACCCTTTTACTTAATCCACTAACTCTGTTTACAATTCAGTTTAGTTGGGTTCCTATTTTACTATGTGCTTGGTTATGTATGATTACAGGTTATAAAGGCAATGCCTTCCAAGTTTTAAGGAATACTCCTTTGGTGCTAGTTGCCATCCCCTTTCCTATAGAAGGCAGGTTTGGGGTTAGTCACGGCATGGGCCCCAGTGGACGGGTCATGGCAAATTGGTATCAGAGGACTCGGTTCTACCGCATAACTAGGACTCTAATCTTTTCTATGAAGCAATAGTGTTAAGGGTAATGAGTGCGGTTTTCAGTTTAGGGAGTCCAGTGTTGGTGTGACGGCCAACTTATCTATACACCAGTACCCTGAATTTTGATATCCGACACAGTGCATGAAAACACTAATTTTGTGTGTGTTTTCAAGAGTCTTCTTTGTGAGCTCTTTGAGTCATCTCATCAGGTCAGCTCACCGGGTATAACTTTTGACCGCAGCGCACCTGTTACTTTTTAGGATGCCTCCACGCAGACAACCAACTAGAGTTCCAAGAGTTATATGCACCGATAGCACACCGAATGATGAGGCTCTAGTGCAGGGCCCTCTTACTTTGTTGGCACCTTCTGGTGGTGTACCAGCAGCCCCACCACCCATTGGGAAACAATTACCACCATCCACCCTAGAAGATGGTGCACGCTGACTGAGCGCATTGCACGAGTTCTAGCAGAAGAGGCCTCTGAGGTTTCTAGGTGAGACAGATTCCCACATAGATGAGGGCTGACTGGAGGCAGTTGCTAGAGTTTTCCACCTAGTTGAGACACCAGTAGAGTAGATGGTGATCTTAGCTACTAGTATTTTTCTATGAGTGACCATGAGGATGGTCCGCATAGTGATGAGGATTCTGTACGTGGACCATTATCTGAGATAGTGCCTTCAAGTAGTGTGTCAGTTGTATCACTACCCGTTGGTCAGCATTTACAACCAGAGGTACCGGTAGAGGACACATATAGTCATAGTTCCTTACACGTGATTCAGCATCAGATACCCCATAGGTTCTGAGGTGAGCCCGACTCATAGGCGGCTGAGGACTGGCTTGAGGAGGTGGTTGAGAGTTCTCTAGAGATTCTACAGCTTTGGAAGGATGACATGTCGGTAGATGAGTATTCATCGAGGCGTACCAACCTTTCCTAGTACTCGATTAATACGATACGATCAGTTCTTCAGGGATCGGACTTCCGAGTGAGGTGTGTTTAAGGAAATCCGAGCCATCACCATTCCTCTATGCATTCCTACTTATGTTAGGGTGCTAGAGAGAACCTTTGTGGTTGAATGTTCTTTGGATGAGCGGATACAGCCAGTGAATGTTAGCAGTGGGAAAGCAAGAAACTGGTGCCAGTCTCAGAGACTTGGGTGTGTATGATGTTTCGGGAAGAGGATGTGGCAGTGACAGATGAATCTGCAGGGAAGAAGACGTGGAATCAGAGCTAGGATAACAACATGAGGTGGTGTACATTTCGACATTTCAGAACCACCCCCCTTTTTTTGGACCCCAATAGGCTTAGGGAGCTAGAGGAAATGGGAAAATAGTAGCTGCATGTGGTCAAGGAGTGTGACCAAAGGGCTCTAAGAATGATTAGAGGTACAGTTTTTGTCTACTACTAGCTGCCGTATCAATAGGAATAGGTACCAATAATTCCTTCCTTCCATGAATCTTGTACAAGACCTGGAGTTTCTGATTAAACTATTGACTTGACCCTCACGTCTGGAGATCCCTTTGGGAGGAGACTCGATAATCACACTTATGCCGACAGTATGATCTGACCCTTGAGGTGAGAGTTTCGATTGGAACCTCTTGGTGGCATCATTGAGGCCTTATGACGTTAGTTTGGGTATGGAATGGACATCCACAGTTCATTCCCAGATTGAATTTATTAGGAAAAAATGTTGTGGTTTACCTACAACATTGGAATGGGGATTTCCTTAGTAGGAAAAAAAGGAAACCCAGGCAGCATAGGATAAAATCATGCATAGGAGTTTTGATTTTTCAGTTCCAAACAAGAGTGTTAGAGCATGGGAAAATATTTACAAAAAATGTTTCCAGGAATACCTCCCTGAAGGGAGAGGGATCAATGTCAGTTTTGGCTAGGTAATATGGGATATTTGTACCTAACTTCTCTAGGGTAGCGACACCTTTATCAACATTGAAAAATAAGGGGAAACCCTTCGTCTGGTCGGAGAGATGTCAGGGGAGTTTTCAGGAGCTGAAGCAGAGGCTGACTAGTGCACCCATCTTGAGGATACTAGATGAGGGCATAGGGTACGTAGTATATTAGGACGCATTAGGGAATGGGCTCAGATGTGTCCTGATGCAGGATCGAGTAGTGATCAAATATGGTTCTTGATAGCTGAGACAACATGAGAAAAACTATGCTACCTATGACCTGGAATTAGAAGCAGTGGTCTTCTCCATGATGATGTGGTGACATTACATGATGGGTGAGTATTTTACAGTCTACTCAGAACACAAGAGTCTCAGGTATATCTTCTCTCAGAAGGACTTAAACCTGAGATAGAGACGTTGGCTTGAGTTCCTCCAGGACTATGAATTAGAGATATTCTATACTCCTGGGAAGGGGAACATTATATTAGATGCACTCAGTAGGATATTTGGTATATAGTTATTAGGTGAGGTGATGGAGCAGCTGGACGCTTTGTCGATATCCTTTGTGGAAAAGGATGGAGTAGCTTTTATTCAGTCTCTTACATTCACTCCCCCACTTCATCAACGAGTCAGGGAGGCGCAGCATGGGGACACTGACAGCGAGACTCAACGTGCTCAGATATCCACAAGACAAGCACCTGATGGATTTTCTGAAGGTAGGAAGCACTTCATTCTCTTCAAAGGACGTACCATGGTACTAGTGTCGCTTTGGGAGGGAGTGTTGAGGGATTTCCACACATCTCCTCTAGCGGTACATCATGGTGTGGTGAAGATGTACCAGGAACTTCAGCATCAGTACTAGTGGACAGGGATGAAGAAAGCAGTGGTAGATTTTGTATCATGATGCCTCACTTGTTAAAAAGTGAAAACTTCTCAAAGCCGGTAGAGGTCTTTTGCTGACAGGAGGAGGGAGATTATGTCTTCCTACGGGTATCACCTTAATGAGGTTTGCGGAGTTTTGGCTGAGGGTGAAAGTTATCACCAAGGTATATTGGTCCTTTTCTGATCCTTCGAATGGTATGTGAGGTGGCATACCGCTTGTATCATCCACTGTAGTTAGAGATGGTGTGAGACGTATTCCACGTACCCCAACTGAGGGGATACATGCACGACCCATCTCACATCATCGACCACGTCGAGCTGGACTTAGACGGTGGGGTGTTGTTTACGGAGGTTCTAGTGGAGATTGAGGATAGCCAAGAGAGAGTCCTTTATGGGAGATTGATACATTTGTTGTGTGTACGTTCGCAGCACATGAACCTCCAGGAGATCACATAGGAGCAGGAGTCTCATATTCGTGCTCAGCACCCTCTTTTGGATTGATTTTCCCTTGTTTTGGATTTCGAGGACGTAAAACCCTAAGGTGGGGAGAATGTAAAGTCCCAGAAATTCCATATAATTTCTTTTAATTATATGGAATTATTAATCGATCGCAAAATTTGACGGTGCACAATTCTGATGCCCGGAGCACCCATAATGATCCGTCAAAGTTTTGTTAAGCTTTAATTAGTGCACGTAAGAAGTTTTCCTGAAAAATGGAATAACTACTAAATGGTAACTCAGATCAGAAATCCGAGAACACCATTGCGTTCATAATGACGGGTTTACCCTAGGAACGACTTAAGATTGGTCGGTACAGGCCTCCTGTGAGAAAACCAGAAAAGGGAATAATCGTAATTAAAATAATTAAATAAATTATTTTATTTTTCAAATTCTTATAACTCACAAATGGTAGCTCGGATTGAATATCTGAGACCACCGTTGAACTCATGAGGGAATTATTTATTTAAGAAAATACTAACTTTGTCCGGCATAGTCCACCAGTGAAAGTTAATTTTTGGCCGTAAATAAAATAATTAAGTGACAATTATTTTATTGTAAAATCCATAACTTTTAAATGGTAACTAGGATTTGAAATCTGAGAGTATTGTTGGGTTCGTTGGGAAATGTTTCACTTGGGCAGAGCCTACCTTTGACCGGCGTGGGTCAAGGGTGTCTGTTAATAATTTTCCAAAATTTTTTTCGGGTACGTTCAATAAACTTTCAAGAAGGTTTCTATAACTTTTAAACTGGTGCTCGAAATTAAAATACAAGGGCACCATTGAACTCGTAGTGCCGATATTCTCTTAAGAAGACTTTCACCTCGACGACAGTTGGTTGAGGGTGAAATTTTGTTTTTGGGTTTTTCATGAAGGAATAAAATAAAAAAAAATTGTGCAAACATTTTATTTTTATTTGAAGCACCCAAGTGAATATTGTGGAGGTGGGACCACAGGAGTTTTATCCTACATGTGGATGTTGAGAAGTGGGGACCACCAGACCTTAACCTCCCATGTGAGGTTATGGTGGTGGGGACCACCCAATTCTAACCTCCCAGGAGAGGTTATGGTGGTTGGGGCCACCCGAGATCTAATCCTCTTCAACTCCCGCATTAATGTGGAGGAGCCCCTTGAGCTTCATCCACATTAATTGTGCCAATCCTTGGAATCCTCCGTTTTTAATTTTTCCAAAGCAACCCATTTATTGTTTCTAATTAATTAAGAGAACATTGAATCACCGAAAAATTAAATAGTTAAACATATTTTATTTGTTTGGATATTCATTTGATGGCAAAGGAGGATTGGGAGAACATGGGAGAAAGCTCTCCAATGAAGAACTTCAACTCCCAACGAAGAATGCTCCACCAATGGAGAATGCCGAAGTCCTTCAACTTTCTTCCTCGGGACATCTTCCGACGTGGGACGTCCTCATCTATGGAGAATTGATGACTGTACTACCTTCTTGCGCCAATGTCACCAAGAGGACGAGGTAGGGTTTTATTGATTATCACTTCCCATATTATCCCCTTCTAATTCTTTTGTGGGATTTGGGAATATAGAATGACAAGGGTTGTGTGAAATGATGTTTTAAAATATCTTCCATACACATTTATGCTTCGTTCTTTGTGAACCGCTTGATATCACACTAAACGCGGAGGATGCGGGCCAAAAAAACATGGCCCGACCCCTCCATCATTCATATTTGGTGTACCCTTTGAAATGGAGGAAGGCGATGAAGGTGACGAAGGCAATGACGCTGCCGCCCACGACCTCTGCGACTCGCACCACCCCCGTGGAGCTTCGCCCTCCCAGCCGAACCGGCCCGCGCCCGCCAAGCCACCCGTGGCTGGAGCGAGCTAGCGTGCTGCCCCAGGCCAAACCCCCTGGTCACGCCGCCGCCGTAATGCCCCAGGAGAACCCCTTTACCATGTCATCGTAGTGCCGAGCTGTTGCGCCGCCACCGTCCGCTGTGCCGAGACGTCGCACCGCCGCCGTCTGCCAAGCCGTGCTGCCGTCCGCCGAGCCACGCAACTATCTAGGTCGAGCCGTGTCGTGACGCCGCCGTGGAAAACCACTGTTCAGGCAGAGCTGAGTCATACCGCCACCGCCGTCGTGCCCTTGACACGGCCCTCCGAGCCGCCCAATCCGCCCTCGTTGCGGCCTTGCGAGCAGCCTTGAGCCGAGCCAGCCCGCGGCCAATCTGTTCCATGGCCGAGCCGCCCTCGCGGCACCCTCCGAGGCCGAGCCACCTCTGTGACCCCTCACGGTCGTCGGGCTGAACCCAACGCGCCAGGCTGCCCAGCGGGCCGGGCCGAACCCAGTGGGACGGGTCGGTCCGACCGGACCCGGGCCCACTACGACCCAATTACTTTCTTTTGGCCATAACATTGGCACCAGACATCCGTGTGAAGAACCATCTACAAAACTAGAAATATTGGAGATAGACAGTCCCTTTGAGTGTTACCCCTCTGTGTTTTGGATAATGGTGGGAAATGTTCTGGTTGGATCGAGCACGAATCCAACCGGGCTCCCGGGACTAAAAGACTAATAACTCACAGAATGAGCATCATATTGACACTCTTTCTGTTGCATTGAGAACCCTATGGCGTGGAGAACATTTGATATAATTCTTCATGGGACTACGTGGTAGTTGGTGTATCGACCAGTAGCTTTTGGAGTAGATCCTCTCGGAGATGAGTGAGCATAGTGCAGAGACTTAGTGTCTGGATGAGACTTGATGATTGATGACCATTTCGATTCAGAGTGACTTGATAGGCCCAGTGGGGAGTGCCTTGGTGACATGGAAGACCCACTGTGGGGAGCGCCTTGGTGATGCGGTAGACCCACAGTACTCGACAGGAGGAGTACCTAAGCAGGCCTTGAGAGGGAGCTCCTATGTGTGACACGACAGACCCACGGTGGGGAGCGCCTCTGTGTGACGTGAAAGACCCATTGTACTCGATAGGAGAGTACCTCAGTGGTCCAAGTTTAGTGGGAAGAACCTCCGTAAGACGCGACAGACCCACTGTACTCAATCAAGGAGAATTTCTCCAGCAGCCGAGGTGTTCGACGATGTGACTGGGGATGTTACTTGTTACTACCCCTAGAATAAATCCTTGTGTGAGTTGAGTCAGTACCTCTGTGTTTTTCTCATGATTGAGATGGATTACTTGATAACTAAGGTATATGTATGGGCATATACCGAAGTAAGTTTATCTGTTGATTTCATACTTTGTGATTTATTCTTGATAGATTTTGTGAGATCTAGAGGGTCTCGGGGTCCCTACTATGTATTGTTATACTCACCCTGCACTGGCTAGTCCCGCACCTTGTTGTGTTGGATGCAGACAAGAAACATCGCTGACTGAGGCTGAGAGTACTAGGACTAGGTGGTAACTTTAGGTGGACCATATGTGACGTGTCGGTACGCAGAGGAGATGGGTGGACGTGGAGTGATGAGGAGGCGATCTGTATCTACCCTTCAGGTAGGAACCTCAGAGGACGATCCAATAACTGTCTCTTATTTTTCTTCAGTTGTATTGTATCACAATTTTACTTGTACTTTCCAGTTGGGGTTGTATTCTGGAACCTTTTACATACTGCACTCACTCTATTTACAGTTCAGTTTACTTGTGTTCCTATCTTACTATGTTCTTGGTTAGGTGTTCTTACAGGTTATGAAGTCAATACCTTCCCTATTTTAAGGAATATTCCTTTGGTGCTAGTTGCCAGCCCCTGGCCTATGGAAGGCAGGTTTGGGGATAGTCACGGCACGGGCCCCAGGGGATGGGTCGTGATAGACAAGGCCGACCATAGAGAGCCTCAAAGGGGGCCATTCGAATAGAGGATTGATAACTACTATTATAAGAAAACTCAACCAATTCCATATGGAAATCCCATGATCCTCTGAAATCTAACACACATGCGCGAAGCATGCCCTCCAGAATCTGATTTTCCTTCTATGTCTGACCATCTGTTTGAGGATGATATACCATGATTATTTTTATTTGCAATCCCAATGCCATTTTAAGGTCTTACCAAACTAATAGGTAAATTGGGCGTCCCTGTTAGAAACAACCACTGATGAAACACCATGATGTCTGACCACCTCCTGAACATACAACCGGACAAGCTCATACACCTTTATTGTATCTCTAATCGAAATAAAGTGAGTTGAATTGGTTAAACGTTCAATCACTACCCAAATGGTGTTCTTTCCATAGGGTGTACTAGGAAATCCAATAATAAAGTCCATGGAAATCTTGTCCCACTTCTATGTAGGAATGGGTAATGGCTGAAGAAAACTAGATGGCCTCCGATGATCTGCTTTCACCTAATGACATGTGTAGCTTATCGACATGAAGTTCTCTATGTCACATCTCATACCTGGACACCATAACTGGTGAAAAAAATCATAATACATCTTGGTAGTACCATGGTGGATGACTCACTAAGACTAGTGACTATCCTGTATCACCACCATCTGCAGAGACAATGACACCACTGTGCGACCCTTGAAGCACAAGATCCCCTCGAGAGACAAGGAGAAATCAGGAAAAGTATCCCCACCATGAAGAGACTACATAGACCACTGACATATCTCATCACCAGGCTGCTTCCACATAATCAATTATGGAAGAGAAGGATTCAACTGAATACTAGAAAAAAATGTACCTTTGTTATGGTCCTTGGTCTCCAAGTGGATCTGGGAAAAGAGACCCATCAAAGTCCACTTAACACTGGACTTCCTCAACGCCTGCACAAGAACCTTCCTGCACAAGGAATCAGCCACCACATTACCCTTGCCCAGGGTATAGACAATGTCAAAGTCAAACCTCTGTAGATAATCTATCAAACGACGCTGCCTTAGATTGATATCCATCTATGAGAAAATGTAGGTTAGGCTCTTATGGTCAGAATAGACCACAAATTTCTCCCCAAAGTGGTAGTGACGCCAAGTCTTCAGGGCATGCATCATCGCTGCCAACTCCAATTCGTGAGCTAGGTAATTATTCTCATGCGGTCAGAGTTAGTGTGAACCAGAAGCCACCACACGATCATCCTGCATGTGTACACACTTGAGGCCCCTAACTGAGGAATCAAAATAAACCACATATCCCTTCCTAGACTCTATAAAGATCAACACCAGTGCGGTAGACAGTCACATTTTCAACTCCACAAATGATGCTTGGAACTATGGGCTCCACTCATACTTCACCTCATTCCAGGTGATTGCAGTCATGGAGGAATCAAGCTGTGAGAAATCCTGAACAAAATGCCTATAATAACCTTCCTGGCCAAGAAAACTCTAGATCTCAAACACATTCCATAGCTATTACCATGAAATAATTGCACTAATCTGGTCAAGATCCACTGAAACCCCTTATTCTGAAATTAAATTCCCCATAAACATCACTTACCTAAGCCAAAATGTGCACTTTGAATGTTTGGCGTATATGAGGTGATCACACAAAGTGCCCAAAATGATCCTCATATGATGCTCATGTTCCTCCTTAGATCCAAAATAAACCAGGATTTCATCCACAAAAACCATGACAATGGAGTCAAGATACTGGTGAAACACCCTATTCATGAGTTCCATTAAAACCGTCAGATCATTATTCAGTCTGAAAGGCATGACCACATACTAAAAGTGGCCATACCTGCTTCAGAAATTCAAATTCAGAATGTCTGCTTCTCTCAGCATTAGTTGGTGGTAACCCGAAAGCAAGTCTATCTTGGAGAACAACCTTTCCCCCTTCAGATGGTCGAACAAGTAATCAATTCTAAGAAAAGGGTATTTATTTTTTATGGTTACCATAATCAATTTCCGGTAATCAATACACAACCAGAGGGTTCCATCATCCTTCTTTTTGAATAAGATTGGGGAGGCCCAAGGAGAGACGCTCGAGTGAATGAACCCTTTGGATTCTAAATCATCCAGCTGTATCATTAATTCCATCATCTTGGTGGGGTCCATGCGATATGAGGTAAGAGATATAGGCTATGTTCCCAGTGCTAACTCAATCGATAATTTCACATCCCGATCTGTGGGTAAGCCTGAAAAATCATCTGGAAATACCTAGAGAAACTCATCCACTACAGCAGGTAATCCAACTTGAGGAACACCACCATTTTCCTACAGCACGTGCGATGATAACTAATAAGCAATATTTCAAAATTCTGGAAGTGGAGAACCCATGCGACCCAACTGAGGATTTAATTCCCCACGAAATACCCGAGGGCTCCCATCAGGTGCCATAAAACTAACCCACCACCTATAGCAATTAATATGTGCTTGGAAGCGCAAGGTCCAGTCCATGATAAGGATCACATCAAATAGGTCCATGTCAAGGACAAAAAAATCCCAATCCATCTCAACTCTTTACATATAAAGTGCACATGACTGACACATAAGGCCTCACTCCTTCTTTTCCCCCAATGGTGTAACCAACTCCATGGGAATAGATAACAGTTATGTTGGTAGGTTCAAAAGGTTCAAAAGATGGGTGGATATAAAGGAAACTAAAGCACTCATATCAAATAAAACTCTAGCTATAGAAGATTCAATCAGAATGCTACCTTGAATAGTCAAAGGTCCAAAATCAGATCCCACTGGTGCCTGATCCACAACATACAGATGCATGGTCCCTGCCTAAGAATGATCTCTCCCCTATGGCTCTTCCCTAATCTGGATCTACCCAAAAGATCAGTCGGTCATGCCTCCACAACCACCAAACTGATATCCAGTCATCCTGGTTGGATTCAACCGAACTAACGCTCTTTTGGAGGCCATAGATACATTCCCACTATGGTAAGGGAACATCACCCTACAAAAACGATGCATGTTTCACATAACTATACATCAATAAAAAGGCATGGGAGGGGAGGGACATGCAGGCCAAATGTGTCATACCTTCCCACACTGATGGAATACCACAGACCCTACACGAGAAGCCCCAGATGAAGTATTCCTGGGAGAATGTCCTGAGCTTCCACTACTCTTCTTCCATTGCTCATCATAATTTCTATTCTTCGTAGATGAACTGCCACTGCCAAACATTGACATAGCCCCAAAAGAACCATACCTACCCTTGCCGTCAATATCCACCATAAAAGCTCGATCAACCACCTCAACGTAAGTCTTTATCTTGAAAATAAATACCTCAGAGTAGATCTATGGTCACAAAACCCTTTAAAACCTCTGAGCCTTCATATATTCATTAGAGACTATTTCAGGTGCATATCGAACTAGCTTGAAAAAGCGGTTGGAATACTCCATCACCGACTGGTCCCCTTGAACATGGTCCATGAACTCTCAGGATCTTGCTTACACCAAGACTTCAGGGAATTATTGATCATTGAATACTGCCTTGAAGTCCTTTTATCTCATCTGCTCATGCTTCCCATCTTGGACCACTCAGTCCTACCACCTTTGACTGGGAACTTCTAGCAGGAACGAAGCACGCTTCACTCTGACCTCTTTAGGAGTGTCCAGAAATTTGAACATGCGCTAAATCTTCTCAATTCATTATTCCAGTTCATGAGGCCCTATGTTGCCTTAGAATGAAGAGTGTTTGTTCCTAATAAATTCCTAATATTTTTCTATTTTTGGACCAGATTCATATTCTCTAACTAGAGCAGGAGCATGCGCATGAGTCACTCCTTGTCCTAGAGCCTGAACAGCCTAGACTACAACTTCCACCAAACTCTGATCAAGTGGAGAGGGAGAACTATCTTTGGCTTCCTCCCGTGGGTGCGTGTAAGCTCTCTAAAGAGGCATGCTACTGCAAGAAGAAATAGTCACAAAATAACATCATTAATATATCATGTCTGAAGAAAAATAAAATTTCATCAAGGACAATAATCATTAGTATACAAAACATGCAAAAGAAACATCATGTCAAAACCCATTATCCCCCATTCGATATCCACACATAATCTACAAATATCACATCCCACCTGGAAGATAAGTCAAACAAGTATCCTGACACCCCATGGTGACTCAAGGTCTGTTACGAGGTGTGCTGGCCAGGCACCCTACTCGCAACTAGAGCTCCGATTTTCGACCATCCTAGCTCCTGTCTAACCAGACTCATCCCAAATAAATTAACCCAATGAGCATAACCTCCACTAATAAGATTTATTCATGAACCAAATCGGGAATCCATCCAACTGATTCCCGACCCATCCCACAACAAGGCCCAAAGGGCGTTCTCCATCCCCACGGGCTGGCACAAGTGCCCGGGTATCAAAATAAATATTGGAAAAAATTTACCCAAATAAAAAAAATATAAATAAAATAAGAAAAAATATAAAATAGACCAAAGATGAACGTCACAACCAAATGATCCTTTAATCAAAAACTAGAATTTAAGTTTCATATTTAAACTGAAAACCACACAAGAACTACCACTTGGTAGGGTGACCAAAAATCAACACAAAATCTACCACCTGGAGAGAGGACACCTCCCACAAGCCATATCTACAATGCCACACAGATCAGTCCCCTAACAACCTGAACCACAACTCCCAAAAGCTAGACCCTTACCTTTATTAGACATAATCATATATACTTACACCCAATAGTGTAAGTAGGGTTTGAGTTAACACCCAATAAGATACCACAAAAAAAAATATTCCACACATAAAAAATAAATGAGAAATATGGTTGAAAGTTTAACAGATGAAAATAAATAAATATTTAAAAAATTTTAATGAAACATTTCTAAGGCTAAAGAATTTAAAGAAAACAACTTAAATTTAACAAAACACACACACTTTTATAATAACCCCAATGCCACATTGTGTGCCGATGGTGAGCGAAAAGTGAAGAGGGAGCCCAATACATGGGAGAGTCCTAAGAGATACTAGAAAGAAGTGGGGTCCCTATGACATTATGTCTTGGTGAAAAGTGGTGTAGGGACCAGAACAAAAAGCTTTCTTCTTCGTGAGGCACTAGTAGGGAACACGTCCATAACCTAGTGGCCTCCTATCAACATCCAAAAGTTGAGTTAGAGTTGTAGTTGTCAATCCAGCTAAGTGAAACCGGGCTAAGGCCACTCCCATGTCACTAGTGCACTAGTCCTAGTTCATCCACCTAGTACTCAGGATTCCCAGTTTATACTCAAACAAGGTTCAGGTTTACTACATGCCACATCTACACAAGGAAAACACACACACACACAAACACACACACACACACATATACCAAGGTCACTATTTACACACCCAAAACACAAAAAAAAATCATACACACAACAACACATTACTAAAACATGATCTCCACTACTTAAACAGATTTATCAAACATTTACACAATTAATAAATCAATTTTTAATCATCATAATTATTTAATAAATCATTTAAAATTCTCTTAAAACAATTTTCAAAGAATCACCAAGCTTTACCCACAAAACCAGCCCAAAACCTTTTTTAATGACTAAGCGCACACAATGCCACATCAAGACCACCATATGCACCAATTACACAAATTAATAAGATAACATCAAAAATTAGTACAACACTAAAAATTTACCAAAAACATGTTTTCAGAAAAAATGAACTCATAACATAATAATAATGTACCAAACAATGCACACACTGACTAAATTATTCTCAAAAATAATTTACACTAAATAAATTAATCAATGATCTTGAAAAATAAATTAAACATGAAAACCAATTCATCAAGTAATAATTAAACACAAACCACCTACCAGTGTGTAGAAAATCTCGCGAAAACCCTAAGGGAAGAAGAAGGAAGG
Organism: Viscum album; assembly: GCA_963277665.1. Taxonomy (NCBI): domain Eukaryota; kingdom Viridiplantae; phylum Streptophyta; class Magnoliopsida; order Santalales; family Viscaceae; genus Viscum; species Viscum album. Next base: position 676,834,963 of record OY728139.1, on the reverse strand, counting down.
GATTTACCTGGTGATTTCCATTCGTGGAAAAATAAAAGAGGCAATGATGAGGGGGTCACACCCTATGGAGTGTCGGTTTTGCTGGAGGGGAGGATGAGGAAGGGAATCAACAAAATGGGAGGTTATAGAGAAGGGAGGAATTGTCCAGGGGGGGGGGGGGGGGGGTTGTCCAAGGGATAAGCAGCCAAGGGGGAGGAGGCGTGAGGGGCTCGCGACGCAGGTAAGTGGGTCGGCTCGGGGGGAGTTGGTCTGCTGGGAGGGAGGTCGCCAGTCAGGTAGGTGTGGCCAAGGCGAGGGGAATTGAGCAGTAGTGACCTAGGAGGGGGGATTCTATAATAACGCGACATGAAAAGAGGGGTGAAGAAGAGAGAGGGAGGAAAAAAAGAGAGAAAAGAAAAGAAAAAGAAAAGGAAAATAAAATGAAAAAGTAAAATAAAAAGAAAAGGAAAATAAAAAGGAAAATAAAAATAAAAAGAAAAGTAAATAAGAAAAAAAATAAAATAACCCTAAAACTTAAACCAACTTAATATAATAAAAATAATATAATAATAATAATGCTAACAATTTTATAAACATGAAATTAATTTTATATTAAAAGCCTACTTAAAATATTAACGATAATAATAATAATAATAATCTTATTATTATTATTATTATCATTATTAAATAAGTTCTAAAATAACTTTATTTTCCTTCTGCGTTAACTTTACCAATCAATCGGTTAATTAGTTAAGTACCTGTGTACCAGGTAGACCACACAGTGATCTGGCTAAGCCTCACGGCTTCGCCCATGCCCTGCCCGTATGCCGAAAATTTCTGGGGCAGAACACTTTCTTATCAACAAAGTGTAAAACATAATTCGGGCACGACCCGCATCTCAACAAGATAATTTTTAATGGTAGATAAAAAAACTATGAGATAAAATTAAAATTAAAATTAAAATCATACCACAGTGTGAAGGCTGGGTGTGAAACTTGAAGCCGATGATAAAAACCTTGGGTACCCTCTTCCTATTTTAGGCTAGCCTCAACAACTTCCACCTCCTTCACTTGAGTTGAAAGGGTTTGGCCACCCACCGCTGCCTACCTCTTCCTTCCCCACTAGAAAAATGAGGGGTGATACTACCATTTGTGGAAAATGAGGATGGTGGACTCTTTTTATTTACCCTTTTAATAGATGGGTTCTGACATGATCAACTAGGGTATTCACAAAAACAAATTCACACTAGCTATTAAGGACACTAGAAAACCTATAACAAGTCACAATAGTAAAAAAATAGATAGCCTAAGATCCATAATAAAAAAACAATCATGATACAGAAATACAACAGAGAAACTAGGGCATTAGATCCAGATGGATCATGAGTCCTAAATAACCCATCCAAAAAATGGCTGAAACCTAGTAACATAAATAAAATCACAAATAAACAATAAATAATTGAAGAATAAATACTAGAAATTCCAAAATGTTACTCAGTAGTAAGGAAAATAACAATGCAATAAAACAAAACAAATCAATTTGATTACAATATGAATTAGTGGTAGTATTAAATTTCACTATAATACACACTCAAGGAGTCGATTATCCACATGAGAAATTCTAGAACAACCTATGAAGGAGTTATAAAATTTAACTGGATCTAATTTGAAATCAAACTCTGGAAGTTTGAAATTATAGTTTCAAAAGAATCACTAAAAAGACACACCTAGGTTTCCATTCATTTTTCACTACATATAGCTTTGAGAATTGACTTCGAAATATAAAATACCTACTTAAAATCATCATGTTAAATGAAACATAGCATTTTAACCTACAAAATAGAATTCAGATTCAAATAAACATCTCTTTCATGGATAAACTAGTTAAAAGTAGAGGAGGCTATAGTGACCCAAGCTAAACATATGTTTATTTTACATTACTTCCATAATTTAAATATTAAATATCAAAAAATAATATAACAATCCAAATAACCTAATTTTTATTGTCTTTGAGGACTATCAACATAATAAATTGTATTTTACAATACTTGTAAACATTTCTCTATAATTAAGCCACACTAGACTCTTTTTAGACTTATCTTAGGTCATACTCATCTTCATAACCTAGAAAATGGAAACATAAGAAAGGGGTGATCTCAAACACTTAGTAAGAGTAAACATAAGTGATAAGAATAAAATATCATAAGTGACAATAATATGAGAATATGAGTATAATCAAGATACAATAAAAAGTTATACCCAAAAAAGTATAGACCAAAAATTATAACATAAGGCATGACATAACATAAGAATACATTATAAAAATACCACGTATAATTGAAAAAAGGAGTATTTAAAGAATTATGGAAACATTAGTCAATAAACATGAGACACGAGAGCATAATATTATGATACCTTAGTGATGTGGTATAAACATTATTATATGGAACATTACTTTCATAAGGCACACCAACAGTGCCCACGCTTATGAGGAAATAAAACATACTCGAAAATAATTTTCTCATTAGATGTATATCCTTAACCAATGCATTGGAGGGAGATATAGGACCCCCCTATCATCATTCATATATATGAGTGCCAATTGAAAATATTAATTCGTCATATCATAAAGAAATCGTGGATAGAAAATGGGTTTCATATGATTTTCAAATGGAATCTCATAATGTAATCACTCATAATTCCATCAATAATCTTAACATGATAAACCTATGAAAAATAAATGGATATTCGAATATTTAGTGAATTTCTAGTTAAATAACCTTGAATAAAAATAATAAATCATATATTATATAAACCATATAGATAAAGGACATATGGTTAAGTCAATAATTTCCTCAAATCAATCAATGTATGGAATCATGGTGAACACCCTACTATAAAAGGAATAGAAAATAGGGTATTTACAAAGCAAAGGTAGTGGAAATAAAATTATTCCTATCCATAGAGGATGGTTAGGAAAGAAAAAGGCATTGATCTGTCATATATTTGATATAAAACAACCTTACATAAGTCATCCAAATAAATAAGTTGGTTGATAACATTTGAAGAATATCCTTGATCAATCATAAGATATTTCAAAGGATAATGACTTAGATGAAAATTTATTTTTAGGAGTTTTATACAAATTGATTTCAAAATAAGGAATATCCTTGATATTTTAAAATAATTTTAAAATAAATATTTTATAAATCTACAAGAAAAATAATCTGTTTTTATAAATCATGAAAACATAGAAATAAAGCTTCATATAAAATGACAAAGACATTGAAAAGACGTGTTTACACCAAAAACATTAAAAATATATTATTCACACTTTGATGATAATGAACCATATAAAAAATTTACTTAAAACATTTATAGAAGATCAGGTAGTATAAAATGATGTTAATAAATTATTTAGGCATAGATAAGTTCATTCTCAAAATAATCCAATAAATATGGACATGGAAAAAGATAGGTTTTAAATCAAGAATAAGAGATGGGGTTGGTTTCCTTATATTGGGTAAATAATGATCCAAGAGAGGAAAAAATAGTGATAAGATATATAAAACCCCAAAAAATCATAAAAGAAGAAATTTTGTGATGGTAACATAGGATTCAAAAGAACATAATAGGGTTAATATGAAATAGACATTCAAATATCATGCATTAAAATTTATTAATTATAATTTATTGAAAAAGGTAAGTGATTAAAATATATAAAAGGCATGATGGTGCATAATACCAAACATGTCTCATGGAACTAGAAACAGAGACAAATAAAATCATATAACCATGATATCCTATGAATTGAAAGACATTTAATGAATGAAAATAATATTGACTTTTAATCCCCATGAATTACATAAATATGGAAAAATAAATTCATTAGTTAGTAATCACACCATATGAAATATATCATGGTGCATAATAAGAATTATGTCTTAAGAAATTAAATTTGAGATAAATAACCTCTTACCTTAATCTCAGACTTCCAATAAAGTGCTTGAATCTCATATATAAAAAAATAAAAATCTTAATAACCTATTTAAGAACATTATTAATTTCTATAACCTTTTTATAAAATTCATTTATAATTATTTCCTATATTTATATTAGTTAGTTATTATTTATTTTGAAAATCAGGTGTGAGTAATCTTGATCATTTTGAACTAATTTCACAATAGTGGTATTGTTCTTCGTTCTTCTAAAAAAATTTATTATTAAAACGTCATAAATGATTCTATAATTGACGTCTTATAATTATTTATAAATATTATAATTTTAATCTTTTTTTGTTATGTTTTTTTGTAAATGAAATTGATGAAAAGCATCTTTCAATTATTTTTAACAAACTAAGGGTGGTATCTTAATTATTGAGTTTAATATTAATGTTACCAAATCACAAAAAATATAAAATCAGTATTTACTTATTTATATCATATATTATATATATTTAACTTTATATAGTCATATGTGATATTATTTTAAAGCTTTTTTCAAGTTGGGGGTTAGACCAACCCATACATGAACATACTATAATTAATAAATGATTATGATTATAAAAGTGGTTTCTTTTTTAACAATATAGTAATTAAAAATTCATAAAGATATTATTTAGATATTAGAGAATAATATTTTAATATATTTTAATAACTAATAAAGAAACTCGATGAAAAATGAGATACGAAACTTCGTGGAGGAGGTAGTCCACACAACACACAATTAACATTTTCATTTCTCAAAGAAAGTGATGGAATGAATGTGGATTAAATTTTTTCCCTTATTAATAATAATTTTAGTGAATATGTCACATTTATTCTCCAATTACACCCATATAAGAAGTGAATGGAGGTAATGGTGAAAAATGGAAGTTTTCGCTTCATCAAGGTGGTGGTCTGTATGACGCATGAATGGAGATTTTGTTTTTATTAATAGAAAATGGTAAATTTGGTAAATAGTTATTCCATTAGAATAATAAAATTAACTATAAAAAATTATGATTTCATTATATAGGAATTATATAATTAGGTATGGGAAATTTAAAATTAAAGGAAAATAAGTTAAGAAAAAAGTACTCACATTGAGGACTTGGGCTTTCCCTTAGAAGAATCCTTAGAAATAGAGTTCTTAAGTCAATGTATTATGACTAGAGGATCAAATAAATTTAATAGGATTTAAGGATTAGTTAAAGGAATATATTTTAAAGAGTAAAACTAATTTTTAGGTTGGTCTTAAAGGGTTGGTGAGAGACCCCTTTTATAATTGGCGAGGATGACATTTTTGTAATTATAACAACTTAATATAAATGGATCAAATGTTAAACATGTCAAGTGACTCCAAAATAGACAATAATGGATTGGGGTATGAGATCCATTTTATCAGATAATATTTCTATTTGTAAGAATAATCAATTTTTAACATTAGTGCATGTGATGCGTAAAACCCCATTTTTAGAAAAATTGTATTATTAAGCTTGAATTTTATGTGTTTGGTAAAATTATACATTTATTTTATTTTCATGATATAAATTGGGTTTTTTTAATTTTTTTTTCTTTTATATAAATCCAAAACCATTTTTACCAAAATATTTTTTAATTACAAGAAAAGACCAAAAAGAGTTTTTATTAGAAAATATTAATTAAGTTCCTAAAATTTTAATCATAGGTTTTCTAAATTCATAATAGTATTATTAAAATGTATAATTTTAAATATTGAATATATATTTGAACAATTAAAAGGTTCTATAAACTTCTATTTTCTGCTAATAAAGTCATAAAATTTACAATTTTGGTAAAAACTATATTTTCACTATTCACCTAAAAATTCATTTATTTTAAAAAATACTAAAAATTTTTCCTATGATAATATTGTTATTCTATGTCCAAAAATAATTTTAATTAAAAAAACGGATATTCTAAATTTTTTAAATTCACCTTTTAAATGAAAATTCAAAATATAAAGAAAACTGTTTATAGTTAAAAAATTGTGTTTTTAAACATTAAGTGTGGTTAATATTATTTTATATTGATTGAAAAATTAAATAATATTAATATATTAGTTCATATATAAAAATATTTTAATATCGATTAATTTAATTTACTGGGATAAAATATACGACACTTAATAATAATGTTCTATGAACAAATATTACTTTTATATAAAATTCCCTATAACAAAATACCATTAAAATTAATAATTTATATTCTAAAATATAATTTTAGCAATCCGTTGATATTAAAACCATTATTTGAATTTTATAAATATATTATAACCTATTTTAATAATATTAATATTAATATTAACATGCAGGAAACAAATATATATATATATATATATATAATATTCTAATCTTATATTTTAATTTCATTGTGAGTTATCTTATTCTAAATTTTCTACTAATAATACACCACTTAAATATACCTATTGAACAAATGTATATTCACTGACCATATTCTTAATGACCATATTTTCAATGACCATATTTATAATGGCCCAATTTCGTTCCTATATATAAAGGTGCTAGAATCGTGCATTCCATTATCATTTCTTAATTCACACATCCCATTTTCATAGTTTTCATTTTTGATATCACAATATACATTCTCCTTTCATGATGTTTTTCATCATTATATGTTTTATTTGGCTATTGGTGATCCTTAAGGGTGAAGATGATCCAAGTAATCTTGTAGTGTTAAAGATTTTATTCTTCTTTATTTATGATTTACTTTTAATTTATGTGCTTTTAAAGGATGTAATAATCCACTGTGAAAAATAATTGTTTTCATGTGATTTTGTTGTAAAGTTTTACTATGAATGAAAAGAGGATTTCTAGTTTAATTCCTATCTCTTATGACTTATTACTGAATCTATTTCAATTCCTTAAAGAAAATATTAAAAATTATTTAGAATTATGAACATTTAGTTTATAGAAATAATATACTTCTTAAAAACATGGGGATAAACACAGGCACTCTCCCTAAGGCCCTAGGAAATGTTTGTATAGTTTCACATTCTCCTTTAAAATAGGTCTCTCCATCTAGATCATTGATTTATCGCTTATTTATTGGGTTTAAATCGATACTTCATGATGCACAATGTTAAGGGGGGGGGGGATAAAAATGTTTTCCACATCGAGGGCTCGTGAGGGAAAAATGAGAACCATTTAGCCGATATTTGAATCTAAAAACTATTCTAGGGAGATTGGTTGATTATCGAGGACAATAGCAAATGAAAATAAAATCAAGGGGAAGAGGCTTTATAAATATAAAATGTAGATGCATAGAATATGTGAGATTTCATGGAAATGTGAAAATATTGATATGTATGGTTCACCTGGACATAATGCATGAATGCTGCCTGGATGCAGCCCTCATTTAATATAGTTGACAGTTTCAATAAAAAAAGGGGAGTGGATATATTATGAAAACCCGTTGTCATTAAATATTCTCCAATTCATTTGTAAAATAATCAATCTCATTTGTGGCATGGGAGGTGAGAACAACACAAAATCCTTCCATCCACTCAGGTATAGCATCTGTAGGCCTCTGCGCCTCCCGGAAACAGAGGCACAACCACATGAGACAACTTCTTTCTTCCAATTAGGCACCTCCTAGAGTGTTTGGGTGCATTCAGACATTCAATGTCCTCAGAAGACCTGCCCCTCCTAGTAACCTTGGAAGGAGTGGTAAAGTTGACAATACTTACTGACTTAGAAACATAGAAGAGGTGCTTCAAATCCTCCTGATCGACACAACATAGTATTCTCAGAAGAAGTTCTGGAGGCAGTGTTTGAAAAAGAGAACATTCTCCATCACAAAAGCGCTTCTTTGCAGGTGGCTTAATTGAATTAGTTGGATGCTATTATAGTTTTACCTCACCAATTATATACCAATCACACAATGGTGGAGATTTAGAAGTCGCTTCCCCTCCCTGATTTTAATACCACCATTCTTTCACCCGATCACTTACCCACCCCCGATTTTAATGCCATCGTTTACTCACCCAATCACTTCACCTCCCAGGATTTTATAATTTTTTCTTAATGTCTTTTCAATGTAACATTATATTCTATTAAAATATGGTGAACTCCTAAATATTGAATATAATTTTAATTATAGAAAATCCCAATTAATTCATAAAAATGAGATGCTGGTCGATTCCGGGAAGAATGAGATTACATTAACACCATATATTTAACAAAATTTTAATTATATAACATAACATAATATATTTAATAAAATTTTATTTAGCCTTAATATTCAATCACGAGCCTTATTCTCCCCTCACCAACTCTCTTCTTCTCTAGTGCTCTCTCCTAATTCACAGATTTTTTTGATTCCGATCTTCTTCGACATCATATTAGTGACTTCCAAATCCTTCTTCTCTTTTGGATACTAGTGTTTTCAATTTTATTATTTTCATAATAAATTTGATTGTAACAGATATATTTATTGTTTTAATTTACTTATCCACTACTTTTACATAAATCAAATACAATTTTTTTTGTAATACATATTAAATGTTTACGTAATTAATTAATGTAGTAATTTGATTTTTTATTAATGCATTAGGGGTTATTTTATGTCCTGTGATTATATAAAATAACTCATGAATTTCCTTTACATAGATCAGTATACCCTTGTGTAGCCTTCAACTTTTTATTCTTACCTTTACATAGGTCAGTGGACTCTTATTGCTCCTACCCTTACACGTGGGTGAGGAACATACCACTTGAAGAGCTAGTTGACACCACTATCAATCCATTTCTTCCAATTTCTCTACAACGAACTATTATTTAAAGTGAGCCTAAGTATATTTTATAAGCCAATATTTATCTCCCCCTGATGTTTTTAAACTCTAAACGCCACTTGTTGAAACCAATTTGTCGGTAGACTTATTTTTCCAAGTAGCTTCTGAGTATCCTGAAAAGCACTCAGATGATACCGACATGTTAGTTTATAATAAATCACTTGAAAGGTTTTCCAAATAGTCGAACTTCATTAGTTAAACTAAAACTTGGATTTGAAACCTGAATCACTCCAAAATAGGCATGAAATCCAATGTATCTTTAATATTTCAATAGATTCATATATATTCCAACATGTATGGTCAAATTTACAATGTTCCACACTTAATTCTTAATTTATTCAATTTCATATTCATCTTGAAATTTCATTTCATCATGCACTCTTGTATTTGTAATACTCTTTTTAATGTGCACATGGTGAATACCCCCCATGGATCGTATTTACCCCTTCATTCCACATCACTCAATTTATCATATTTAACAATAATGTAAAAGGGGATAGGGTTTGGAATCCTCATGTTAATGATTGTGGCTTTTCATGATGAACTAACTCTTTTATTCTACACTTCCTCCAAGCCTTGCTAGTGGATGTTTTTTTACAAAACCACTTGTGATGATTCCACTTCATATATTCTCTATGAGATTGTTTATCCTTCTTGGCTTGGGTTCCTTCACCATTATGAGACCAATCCCACTAATACTTGTCTCTTCTTTTTATACATTTTTCTCACACCCTTAAACATGATTCCTCCGCCAATGGAGGGATATTCCACCAACATCGACCTCTTGCTTTGTGGGGTAATATGTGAGATCATTAAGGCATAATTTGTGCTTTTCCTCCTTTGATATCTATAAGTCTCACTTTAGACTTATTCTTCCATAGTTAATCCTTATTTAAGGGAACTTCCTTCACAATTTACACACACTCTATGTGTATGTAAACCCGATTTACTTTGATTTTGGTAGTTGAAAGTTAATGTTTGAGTTAGTGGATGATCAGTAGATATTATTCAAGCTTATGGAAGGATACATGTGATACATTTTCCCTTTCCAATTAGAGATGGTAATTGTTTCCAACAAATTTTGTATTGCATTTCATATATCATACAACTTTGTGCTTCTATCTCCTTTATTACATTTTGGATTTTTTTATAAATCTTAGTTTCTATGCTATTAGGATTGGATGATTATTTTTATTTATATCTATTATGGTAGAAATTACATGATATTATTATACCATTTTTATAGTTTTGATGTTGGGAGACACATTTTTGTTATTATTGAGTAAATGTTTTTCATCATAAAGAAAAGTATAAATTTTATTCTTAGGCACATTATGAAAGATATTGGAAGAAGTTAAAAGGAATATATTAGTTGATAATGATTGATGGATGTGCGAGTGAGGGTCGCCTCCTATAATTCCCTTAGTGAGTATAATAATTGTAATATTTTTATTCTACATTACATTTACTGTCATGTCCTTATTCTTTATCAAATTCTTTTTAGGGATGTTTTACTATACCAAAGTTTAATTCTTCTCAGATTACTAGTATGGGTCTGAGTGGGGGTTCTCCTAGAGTTACATAGAGCACCCGTCATACCCGTTCACACCCTTACTTGGCAACGGACACCCCATCCACCACACTTTCTCATCCGCCACTTGAGCCTCCAGGGTTGTTCCCACCCATGCCTCCACCATCATCTTATTTAGCCTCTTATTCTCATACCAATTCTACATTGCCTCTAGAAATGTTTCCACATATACCATATCCATATCCTATGATGTATCACCAGCCCTTTTATCCTTATCCCACCATGTCTACACTACCTCTATTTCCTACTATCCATCCAGGATCTGATGATTTTGTTCCTTAAGCTTCAACTCTAGTGCATGTAGATGACCCAATGCATGCATTGGAAAATACACATCCTTAAATGGTTACTGATCCAGGATAACCCACAGATCCTTCTGAGCTTAATGAGCAGTCCACATCAGGGTTTTTTATAAGTGTGTAAAATTATGTGACATTATTTTTTTCTTGTTGTACTTTGAATTGATTCTTCTTATTTTTCCCTTTTATATTATTTAGTGAGATCTTCTAATTGGAAACAAGGGTTCACCCATATGCATGAATCTTGGAATCATCAAACATAAATAATGGTGGATTACTATGAAGACAATCAAATGATAGGTAAACATTCCAAGCATTGTAAAAGTTTTATGGAAACTTTATCCAAGTACAAAAATATCATTCCGGTGCAACCAACCTCATGGATAATTATCAGTAATAAAATCAAGGAGAAATCATGGGTGAAGATATGGGTAAGGAAATATATTAAATTTATAACTATATTATTGTTTTATTTATATGAATTAACATGTTCGTTGCAACATCAGTTTAACTTTCTCGACTGTGAAGCTACTAAGGTCGCACGATTGATGGATCTTGGGAAGTTGTGAAGATCATATACACATAAGTTATTTATTGGTTGTTTTGGAGTTGGGTCCTAAAACCAAATTCTATTTACTTTTTGATAATCTATATTCATAGTTTTTAATATTAATAAACTTCTTAACACATCATGACTGTTATTTTGCGTGACATAGTTTGTGATAATATCCTAAGAGAATGTGTCACACTAAAAGGTCATAGAAGTTCTCCACTACAATGAGAACCCAGAAGTGTCACAATAGTATTCTTAAAATATATTTTCTATAGTAGGATGATATCATTTTAGGCATACAAATGATACAGGATATTAGGGGTGGAGACTCATAGGACTAGTAGTGAGGGTCCAATAGGTCATGTGGGGAGACTATAGCCTCTTTACCAAAGTATTCCACAATATATAACGTAAGAAATAAGAAAAAAATAGACAATAAACTAGAATATTCATTACCAACCATTTCCCAAAGAGGATACAAACACAATCAAAAGATAAATATTCCATGTCGTGCTAACAGTGCCAAAAGTAAAGGAAACCCAAAATAAAGACTAACAGAAACATCCCCCAAAATGAGACCTGAAACAAAGTCCAGATCTCCATCCATGCTCATCCCAATCCCAAATAAATTCCCTAGCATAAGGACTTTCCCCTTATCTAATATCGAAACAATGAAATATGATCGGTTACGCAAAAACGTTCTGAGTAGGGTGTGAGTACAACTCAGTAGGCCACCACCAACGGTGTCTAAAATATATATTACCAAAATAGATAGTACATACGAGTACTAAATAAGTTGAAAGATAAAGAAAAGACAACTCAAGTTCCATTAGTTAACAATATTCACTTTAGAAACTTGAATCATTTAATCCATTCAACCACTTAAACCATTTATGTAACTTAATCCATGGGTTAGGAATTTACTTCATTTACACTTCAGCCTAACCTAATCAATTATCTAAAATAAGGGAATAATTCAAGTTCCCTATCTCACTAGGGATAAAAATTTCATAAAAAATACATCACACTCACCTTGGAATCTCACTCCAGTTAGTCTCATAAAATGTGAAGTTCCAAAGGATCAGATAACAATTGAGGGGGGGAGGGTTGAATCAATTGTTCAATTTTTATAATCTTTGAAACATTTAGAAACATAACCCCTACAACCTGTTAATAGTTATTTCTTTACCAACTTATATTAAATACTCATGTATTCAATAATAGTAAAGAATGTAAGGCAAACAAGATTTAAAAGGTTCGACCTCAGTGTGAGAACCTATATCCTTGCCATAACCACTCCCATGAGTCTCTAGAAATTCACTATTATGAAGAAATGAATACAACTTGTGTCAATTCCTATTAGAAACCTTTTATCTCCAGAGAGGAAATATTATACTGACTCCTGTCTGTTTACAATGTTTTCTTATAAAACAATTGATCCAAACAATATAATAAAGACTTTTTTGAAACTAATACACAATTTCTCATTCTAAATCCCCAATCTAATTTGGATGGATATGATTTTCTCAATCTGATGATGTTGGATCTCATTTTCTCATTACAATGATATTGGTTCCTGGATTCGATTTTATATGTATGACAATGCTGGATCCTGGATCCGATTTGCTGAGTACGATGATTCTAGATCTGATTATCTGAATACAATAATGTTGGATCCTAGATCTGATTTTCTGAGTACGATAATGCTGGATCCTAGATTCAATTTTCCCAATACGATGATTCAATACAACGAATTCATTCTCAATATTAAAAACTAAAACTTCTTATATAATGATCAATTCAATTATTATTCAATCCAATGTGAACTTTCACTTTGAATCCTCCAGTGCTCCACGTTTTTCAGGTATATAAAAAGTTAAAAATGAACGAATGATCTGAGCTAGTATTTATAGGTGGCTCAGAAAATAAAAGCACGAAACATGAAAAATCTTCCCGCTTCGTCAAATTTCAAAACTCAACAAATCTCTCACATTTAAACTCCATCTTTGACATATTAAACCATCCAAATACATATATAAGATTCATGAAAAATTGATTTTCAAGTTTGGATTCTTTAGCTCATCATATCTTTCTCATATCATTATGATATTTTTCGTTATCAACTCATTATGATAATTTTCTTTCATAGATCATTACAATTAGTTTCTCTCTCAGTACAAAAATCTGAGTACGAAAATTTTAGTATGATTTTCCCAATATGAAAATCTCAGTGCGAATATCTGAGTACAAAAATCTCAGTATGATGTTCCCAATATGAAAATCTTAGTATGAAAATCAAATTAAGAAAATATCAGTATGATTTTACCAGTACAAAAATATCATTACGAAAATCTAAGTACGAAAATCTCAGTACACTTTTCACAGTATGAAAATCCCATTATGATGGAAATTTCATCTTGCAACTCTAAAATTCTTCAAAACTCTCTATCATCTCTTAAAATGCATTCATCATGAGATTTTTCCTGATTTTTGAGAACTTACTGATCAGAAAATTATCCTCTGACTTGGTTTTAGAAAGTATAAAAACTTTCTAACTATTGACTTCACATATTTTCATCAAAACTATTGAACAAAAATATATCTTCTTCAACTAAGAACTTCTTTCTTTCTAACTTAAAAACATAATTCTTTCTCTGGTTATGGAAAAGAAAGACTTCTAGGGAACAATAAATTCTGCCACTGATTCTTTTGAATTCAATGTTTTTCAATTTCATGCCGATGGACCTGAATATGATAAAACGACTGATAAACAAATTCATCTTCCTGACTTCTTTTATGTTTGGTGCAGCTCAATACGAAATATTGGGTCCAAAAACTTGTGTCTGAAAAGTAATCTCATTATGATGGACTGGGTTTGATTCCTAGATAACAATAACATTCTTGAAAAAAGGGTAGTTATCAAAAAATACAAAAACATTGTTAAAAAAATTTATCACAAAGGTTCTCTAATCTCCCCCTTTGGATTTTTTGACAACCCTAGTTAACAAATTTTCAAACCCTCAAAAAAATTTCCTAACTCAAGATTTTGAATTTTATCGAAACATATTATTTCTCATAAGAGGGTGTCCTTACACCACACTACTCAATAGTGTAATGTTTTTTAAGGAATTCCATCCCTCGGTGGAAAGAAAAGTTTGCGGCCATGTGAAGATAAAATCTCCTCACTTTTCTTTTCATGCATTTTTTCTCCCCCATTATTTCTTGTCTCACTTTATTTTTATCTCCCCCATTTTATGACAACCACATATTTAGATTCTTAAAATAAATATAAGTAAAACTTCTTACAATGTAAAAGGTTGTTACGTTTTCTTCCCCTCTGTCAACAGAATCCAAAGAACAGTGGGGGTCCTTCTTTATGAGGTTTAGGAAGACATGGGAGGAGGCTGAACATGAGGTTGCAACCTCCATTCCATAAAACTTTCTATTGACATTGATTTTTTAGAAATATTAGAAATCTAATACTTTGTTGAAATGTATTCCAACAAAACATCTATAGTAGAAACTTTCCCTTTTATAAAGTGAGAATTGATATAAATTTGTTTTGATCTTAAATGTTGGAAAGGATTCTTAGAAAGATCAATTGCACTCTGATTATCACAAAGTATCTTCAATGGTTTAGAATCTTTTACTTTAAAATTTTCCAGCATAACTTTCTTCCACAACATTTGAGTACAAGCCTAAGTATCTACAATATATTTGAATTTAGTTATGCTCAAAGTTAATGAATTTTGTTTCTTACTATGCCAATTCACACAACATTCACCCAATAAAAATTTTCCCACCTAAGGCTGATTTTATTTCATTACAATCACCAACCCAATCGACATCAGTATAACCATGAAAATTCATCTCATTGTTTATTTTGTATAACAACCTATGAATTTTTTTTCTTGTCACGAACCATCTCCCAGGGCCCGTGATGTCACTACCTCAAGCCCTCCTTCCAAAGGCTAGGGGCTGGTGACTAGCCCCAGAAAGTACCACCACTGAGAAGTACAAGCTTCAGAGGTCATTTTTTGAGGATCCTACATGACGTAAAATCTTCGGAATGTAATGCCACAGAGAAGTAAAAGCCTCAGAATGTACCACCACTGAAAGGAAAGTACATCAAAATAAGTATAAGCTTTAGAGGTCATCCACCGAGGATCCTACCTAAAGGGTAGGTACAACCCACTGTCGGATGTCACTACAACACACCACGTCTATCAATCAACCTCCAAGCATTGTCTTCCCTATGGCTCCCCAAAGTCCCAGTCAAAACTGTCCATTGTCTACACAAGACACAATAGGTGAGGGAGAATCCTATGTACGGGTGAGTATAAAAATACTCAGTAGGGACCTTGAGACCAAGTCGGGTCTCACAGAAATCCACAAAAAAAATACCACATAAAAAATCTCAATGTAAATCACAAAGAAAAAGACACAGCTCACACCAGGTATAACTTAAGTACATAAGTAAGGATGATTAGTTGTAAGGCTAGATAACCTTATTATGTCGAGAGGATCTGCTGCTAATCCATGAAGGGTCAACCTGCTGCAGATCCACAAAGGGTCACTATACTACTAATACACGATGGGTCTCTCTATGGATGATACATGACGGGTCACGCTATTGCTGATCCATGAAGGGTTGATCTTATTCTGATCTATGAAGGGTTTCTCTTATGCTGATCCATGAAGGGTTTCACTTCATTCTTCATGTCACAGCCAGCCATTGGATTCTCACACTTAGCACACTTGATTCTAGGTTAATCTTCTCCTCAAGCAATCGGTCATACCTCAACCACCACGATGTCCCACATAGAATAACCCAATGGACCGTCTAGTCGTAAGTGCCCCAACTCAATAGACGACGAGTCGAACGGACCCCCAGTCTGTAAGATATGGACATTTTTTGTAAAAAGGTCCTGGTTGGATTCGACCCCAATCTAACCCAGCTGTATTCCATCCTCTGCCAAAATTTATATTGAGTTTCTCAGAAGGACCACCTCATTGTAAGGGTCCTTATGCCATAGACGACGCATCTATCGAATGCATGGTCTGCAAAGTATAGGCATTTTTCTAAAAAGGGGCTGATTGGGTCTGAGTCTAGTCCGACCCGACTCGGGTCTGCCGAACCGACCTAGACCCAGCCCGGTATAGGTCCAATCTATTGGGTCCTTGGCCAGTTGGGCCAATGGTCCATCCTGGAATAACGGGGAGAGTCCGGCTTGCTAGAGCGGGTCCAGCCCGTGGGTCTGCCCTGTCCAACCGGGATACGGCAGGCACCCGCGTCCAACTCCCCAACTCACCCTACAGTCAAAAAAGGGGTGGATTCTCCACCGCGGTTAAGCGACTGTGGCTTTCCAATGTGTTCAGTCGATCTGGTTAGCCTCCCACATGCGGTCTTCGACCGTGTGTCGACAACTCGTCTGAGTATCCCGAATGCAGGGCACTCCCTCCATGTGGCGCCGGTTGGTGCCCTGTCTCCACGCCACTACGACAATTCATCGCCATAGTGCACCAACAGGTGGTATGTCTCTTTCTGCCCATGGAAGCCATCGCTTTCCACCACCGGTCCTTGCGGGCCACCTCTAGACTCCGCGGGGCCCTTCTGGTGCCAACGTACTGGTGGTTCATTCTACGGGCCACCAAAGTTGTTCTGGTGGTCCGTTTTTCAAACCATCTGCGTCTACGGGACCGTTGGGATTCCACCTTCACTACGATGGCCTCGAACTCATATTTCATCCATTTTTAAAATTGGTACATGAATAACGCACAAGAACACATAAGGCGGATGTACATAGGCCTTGTTCGTGTTGGCCCACGCCCTCTACGTTAGGAGTTTCAAACCAGGGAGGCATTGAATGATATTCTATCAACAAAATTTTAATACTAAATAGAAATCCCAAAAGAAACACCCTCCCGCAAGAACACACAATTCATGAATCAACCAGTTCGTGGGTTGATCTGCATTCGTCATTTATAAATTAGAACATGGTAACTTAAACAAAATTAAAACCCCTATGTCATTTGAAGTTATTTGCTGGAGTGTTCCGTCCTCAAGGATTCAAGAGGTAAATTTTTGTTCGTCGCTTCCTGAATTCATTCATCGAGGTACGTCAATGTCGATGACGTTCCACCAGCATTCTCCATTCTTCGTTGGAGAGGAAAATTGTTGTAGGTTCGTCAGAAAATTTCCTATAGTTTAATTCCAAACTCTCCAACACGTTATCTAATAAAAAATCGAACACGTCGCAACGTTTCTGTCATGCTGCGATGTTGTGTTGTTATGTAGTTCCATTTACGAAACAGTGTAGCGGTTACACTGCAACTTAACGTTCCATTAAGGGGCTTCCTTTAATGTTCATCTCCATCACCTCATCTCCACACCATAGCGCCTCCATCTTCCGCTCAGTGGTTGGGAAAAGAAATAAAATAAATTTTTAAACTTATTTTCTTAATTTCCAAAAAGTCCTAAAAAATAACTTTTTTGTCCGACCCTTTCCAGTCGAAGTTAAGTCCTTTCTAGGAGAATCATGGAGTTCTGAGTTCAATGGTGCCCTATGATTTTTGATCCAAGCACTGGTTCAAAAGTTATAAAAACCCGCTCGCACGTTTACTGAACGTACCTAAAAATAAGTTCAAAATTATGCGCAGGGATCAGCAGGTCTCAGAATCACGTGCCGTCAAAGTGCCTGGTCTCAAAATAATTCCATATAATTTAAAAAACAATTACATGGAAATTATAAGACATTACATTCTACCCACCATAGGGATTTACTTCCCAAAAAAAAAAACAAAGGCTAGTCAAACAAATGGGGGTACTGAGCACAAATTTGAGCCACCTACTCCCATGTGCTCTCCCGGAGGTTCCCGTGCTTCCACCAAATGCGCACTTATAGAATCGACCTTCCATGAAGGAAACGCTCCTATCGATCCTCTATCTCCACTTGGAACTCCACAAACATCGCCCCATTGTCAATGTCCATCTCACCCCAGTCGATGACATGTGATGGATCATGCATGTACCTCCTCAACTACAACATGTAAAAAACATCATGAACGGATGAATCTGTTGGGGAAGATCTAGATGGTACACCACCTCGCCAACTCTATTGAGAATCTAGGATGGTCCGATAAACCTCGAAGATAGCTTGCTGCCCCAGCCAAATCTCTGTAATCCCCACCGGGGTGAGACCTAAAGGAAACAATATCCTCCCTCCTTGAATTTTATGGTTGTACATATCATGTCAGCATATGAATTATGCCTACTATGTGAAGTCCTCATATTCTCCTGGATGATATGCACCTTCTCTGTGGTATCTCGTATCAACTTTGGACCCTTGAGTGCTGACTCTACTAGTTCTATCTTGCATAAATGTGATCTGTATGGCCTCTCGTACAAGGCCTCAAATGGTGCAATGATAATGGTGGAGTGATATCTATTTTTGTACATAAACTCCACCAGTGGTAAGTGGTCCTCCCAACTGTGACCAAAATTAAGGACACAAGCACAAAGCATGTCCTCCAAGGTCTATATGGTCTGCTCTGTTTGACCATCTGTCTGAGGGTGAAAAGTTGTGCTCAAACAGAACTGTGTCCCAAATGCCTCCTACAATCCCTTCCAAAACTAGGATGTAAAGCATGCATCACAGTCTGAGACAATTTTCGAAGGCACCCTGTGAAGCTGCACTATCTCATAGACATAGAGGCATCCCAAGCCCTCTACTGATCCTTGATCCGAGAGGGGTAGGAAGTGAACCAGCTTAGTGAGTTGGTCAATGATCACCCAGACATAGTAGTGGCCCCTCAACGTGCGTGGTAACCCTATAATGAAGTCCATGTAAATACCATCCTATTTACACTATGAAACCTCAAGTGGTTGTGCTAAGCCCTTTGGGACCTGATGCTAGAGCTTCACTTGCTAACAAGTGAGGAATCGTGAAACGAACTCTACCATCACTTTCTTTATCCCTGACCACCAGTATTGATGTCGGATGTCCTCTTACAACTTCACCACAACAAGATGTACCACTAAAGGGGATGTATGGAACTCCCTCAATACCTCATTTTGTAACATCACTAATACTATGGTACGTCCTCTAAAAAGGATGAAGTGCTCCCCACCGATCGAAAATCCATCAGGAGCCTGTCTTGAGGATAACTGTGCACGTTAGGTCTCATAGTCAACATCCACAAGATGTGCCTCCCCAACTCGCTGTAAGAGTGGGGGAGTGATATTCAAATACTGAAGGTAAGCTTCTCCATCATCATCCACAAAGGATTTATGCATCGCGGCTAGCTGCCTATCACCTCACTCAGCAGCTGAAAACCGAACCTCCTGTTGAGAGAATCAGGCACCACGTTCCCCTTACCAAGATTATAGACTATCTAAAAGTCATAGTCCTGAAGGAACTCCACCCATTGATGTTGTATTCCTTTTAGATCCTTCTATGAGAATATATACCTAGGACTCTTGTTGTTGGAGAAAATGGTAAACCGTTCACCCATCAAGTAGTTCCACCACATCTTCAAGTCATTGACCACTACTCCCAACTCTAGGTCATGGGTTGCATAGTTCTTCTCATGCTGCGTTAGCTGTCGTGAGCCTTAGGCGATCACTACTCTCTCCTGCATCAGGACACAACCCAGTCTGGTACCTAATGCATTGCAGAAGAGTGCATACCCATTTACCTCTTCTGGTAGTCTCAAGATGGTGTCACTCATCAATATCAACCTCAACTCTTGGAAACTTTTATGGAACCTCTACGTCCATAAAAAGGGATGTCCCTTCCTTTTGAAAGCTGAAAAGGGTGCTGCTACTCCAGAAAAGATGGGTATGAACCTCTGATAGTATCCATCCAAAACTAGGAAACTCTACCCCTTAGTCAAGCTTCTGGGTGGATCTTAAGAAACTACTGCTTCTATATTTACTGCATCTACCACAACTCTAGCCTCTGAGATGACATGTCTCAGGAAGTGGGCTTCCCGAATCCATAACTATCACTTTGAGAGGTTACCGTAATGTTGATTCTCTCAGAGTGTATCTAGGACTATCCATAGGTGTGTAGCGTGCTCCTCCTCCTCCGACGAGTATTCCAAGATGTCATCATTTAAGACTACCATGAAACGATCGTGGTAAGGCTAGAATATCATGTTCATGAGTCCCATGAACACTATGGGGGAACTGGTCATGCCGAAGGGCATTACTAGGAACTCATAGTGGCTATAAGGCTGTCTTCGGCACGTCCTCATCTGGTACCCAAAGCTGATGATAGCCTGATCTGAGGTTGATCTTCGAGAACCACCTCGCTCCCTTCAGCAGGTTGAAGCAGTCATCAATTCATGGCGGTGGATACTTGTTCTTAACGATCACCGGGTTTAGGAACTGGAAGTCCATGTATAGACTCAATCTCCCAGCTTCCTTCTTCGCAAACAACAATGAAGCTGCCTATGATGAAACACTAGGACTTACAAACCCCTTCTCCTACAAGTCCTCTAGCTATACGCTCAATTCCTGAAGCTCCCTGGGTGACATCCGATATTCCGTTGTGGATATCGGTTTCATCCATAGGTACAAATCGATGCATAAGTCTACCTCCCTACAAGGAGGTAGTCCTGGAAAATCCTTCGGAAGGACATCCTCTTACTCATCCACCACTACAGGAAAGCTCAGACTCCTCTCATCCACCGCACCGAGGGTGAGGCTAGCCAACTGGTGAGTGATCGGCTGCACCCTCCTCTGAGAAGTTTCATCCTGTCATGCAAAGGTTCCCTTCTCGTCGGTGAAGGAAAACCTAGTCCCATCCTCGCAGACACAAAAAATTTTCACCTAAAATAGTTTATTTGAGAATGGAATATAGATAACCAATCCATACCCAAGAAGACGTCATAAGGCCTAGATGCTACTACTAGGAGATCCTTGAAAAATATATCATCTCCAAGATTAAGCTCACACTACTGGAACTAGTGTGTAATCATCGAATCCCCTCTCGTAGAAGTCTCTAATCTTAAAGATCAGTCCAACAGCTCCACTAGAATCTCCAAGCCTCGAACGAGGTACATGGTAAGGAAAGAGTGACTGGAACCCATGTCTATAAGAACTACAACTAATATGGAGAAGACACAAATTGTACCTCTAATAATATTTGGAGCATCATGGTTATAGGCCTACATTTCCTGAAGTTATCCCCACACCTTCCCACATGCTCCTAGAGCTCGTGGTGGACCACCTGAGGGTGGTGGTGGTAGTACCTCGAACCGTCATCCCCTGCTTGTCGCTCGACTGGATCCCCTGCCACATCTGCCGCCCTACAGAAATCCTTGCTCGAACCTCTGTCACTATCTTGGCAGTCCCTCGACTGCCTGATGATCATCCATGTGGGGAGTTCGATAGTCTGGTGCTATGTAACCTTGTCCTCCATTGGAGTAAAAGATTATAGCCCTCACCTGACCTCCTCTTCCCTTAGAGCTCTGCACCTCCGAACCTGCATCACGGGGTTGTCCTCTGGATGGTCTGGCCCATTTGGGCCTATGCATCATCTTCCTAATGACTACTGCAGATGACTCGGCCACCTATCGTTCGGTGGTTTCTCTCACCGTCGATGCATGCTCATCTAGGAAGATATCAACTATTAGATCTTGCTCTAGCACTCCAGCATATGTTGGGATGCTGAGAAAAATCATAAATACCTTGATCTCTCATTGGAGTCCCTGCTCAACGGCCCATGCCCTGAAGAAAGGGTCTCATACCATGTCAGTGGAGTATTGGGAGAGGTTAGTAAACCTCACTGAGTATTGAGCCACAGTCAGGCTGCCCTGCTATAGGTGGAGTATCTCCAAAATATACACTGAGTGTAGAGTCCATGGTATAAACTCTTCCATAAAGAGGCTCTCAAAGTAAAACCCGGAAAGGGTCTCCTCCTAGTGTGTCAGGAGCGTCAAGATCCACCGTCTCACTGTCGTGCACTAAAAAAGGCTAGCGAATAGGACCACCATCTGGTCTGTAGGTGTCTCTTCCATGAGAAAAACCTGCATAACCAACTCTATAAAATCCTCAAATTCCTAAGGATATATCATTCCTCGAAACTTAAAAGGCCTCTATCTCTGGAACTCGTGCAACGTGCTCAGTTGGCGTGCAATATCTGTTAGTGTCGATAGTAGCAACTACTGCTCTCCGGGTGGTGGTGTTGCTGGTACCCCACCTAAAGGTGCTATCATTGTAAGTGGTCCATACACCAACACCTAATCACTTAGTGGAACACCATTGTGATCCCTCATTATAATCCTGGTTGGCTATCTTCGTGGAGGCATCCTGTAGTGAAACAAATGCGCCAAAGTCAATAAGTTATACCTGGCTATATGACTCAAAAGAGATCAAAAGGAAAACATTTCCAAAAGACATGCAACTAGTGTTTTCATGTACTGAGTCAGAAAACCGAATACAAGGTTCTAGTGTATGGATACGTCGACCGCCACACCAACACTGGAATCCCTGGCTAGAAAGCAGAACTCAAAACACTTAACACTATTGCCTCATAAAAAATACAGACTCTTAGTTCTTCTGGTAGAACTGACCGCCCTTTGATACAACTTTGTCATGAATCATCCCCCGAGGCCTGTGCTGTGAATACCCCAACCCCGCCTTACATAGGCTAGGGTATGGTGACTAGAACCAGAAAGGAATATCCAAAAAAGGGATGGAATTTCCGGTAAACTGGTATACACAAAGACTAGGTATATTGCTCAAAGAAAACCACAATGACGAGAAAAATAGTACAACCACCACAAATTACCACCACTGGGAGTAAAGGTGTAAAATAAAAGTAAAGGGTCCATAATTCAAGCCTAACTAAAATGAAAGTACAAAACAATAACTACATGATCCCGAGGACATCCACCAAGGATCCTACCTAAAGGGTAGGTACAACCCACTGTCAGATGTCACTACATCACACCACGTCTATCGATCCACCTCCAAGAACCATATGACCCTAGATCCCCAAAGTCCCAGTCAAAGATATCCTTCATCTGTACAAGACACAATAGGTGTGGGAGAAGCTCATGTAGGGGTGAGTATAACAATACTTAGTAGGGTCCTTGAGACAAACTCGCGTCTCGCAAAAATCCACAAAGGAAGAATACAACAAAGTAAGATCTCAAAGTAAAGAACAATGAAAAAGACATAGCTCACAAAAAGTTTAACTTTATTAGAGAAGTAAGGATGATTATTTATATGGCTAGATCATCTTATACTTTTGAGACGCTCTGCTGATGATCCATGAAGGGTAACTCTGCTACTAATCTATGAAGGGTCTCTCTACTGCTAATCCACAAAGGGTCACTCTACGATGATCCATGATGAGTCGTGCTCCTATTGATCCACAAAGGGTCTCTCTAATGCTGATCCACGAAGGGTTGCTGTTATGATGATCCAAAGAGAGTCTCTTTTATGCTGATTCATGAAGGGTCTCTCTTATGCTTAGCCATGAAGGGTTGCTCTCCATTCTCCATGTCACATCAACCCACTAGATTCCCGCTCCTAGCATGATTGATTCCTGGAGAATATGATCCTCAAGCCATCGGTCGTACCTCAACCTCTATGAAGTCCCACATAGAATAACCCAAAGGATCGTTTCGTCGTAAGGGACCCAACACAACAGACGACGTGTTGAATGGACGCACAGTCTGTAAGATATGGCATTTTTGTAAAAAGGGCCCTATTGGATTTGAGTCCGATCAAACCAGGACATATGAAAAACTCTGCCAAAAATCATGTAGAGTATCTCAGATGGTCCGCCTTTTCCCAAGGGTTTTTATGCTGCAGACGACACGTCAATCGAACGCCCGATCTGCAAGTTATTGACATTTTTTCAAAACCAGACCGACTGGGTCTGGGTCTGGTCCGACTTGGTTGAACCATCCCGACCCGGCCTGAGGTCCACGGAACCATCCCAGGGTCCACTGAACCAGCCAGGGGTCCACCAACCTGACCTGGGCCCATTAACCCAACTTGGATCCGATCCGTCTTGGGTAGTGTCTGTTGGGTTACTAGCCCATTTGGCCGCAGGTCTGGCCCGGTCCGCTCGAGGCGGACAGACTTTCGGTCCTGATGGGATGCGGAAGGTGGCCGCATCTGAATCCCTAGCTCACCTCATAGTCGATGAAGGGCGGTCTCTTCACCGAGGTCAAGTGACCGTGACTTTGCGAAGTGGCCAACCGATCCAGCCGACCATACTCCCGCACGTCGTCTTCGACCGTGTGTCGTTATCTTGCCAAAGTGGTCAGGACACAGATTGGTCCCTCCACACAGCGCCGTTTGGCACTGCATCTCCCCAACACCGTGGCACACCACCTCTCTCCACCTGAAACTGCCACTGCTATCCACCGCTGGTGTCGGTACCAGCACACCGACAGTTCCTTCTACGGGCCACCTAAGTTGCTCCAGTGGTCCGTTTTTCAAACCATCTGCACCTACGGGACCGTAGGGCTTCCACCTTCACTGCGATTGTCCTAATGTTTTTAAATAGAAATTACCTCCTTAAAAATATGTAATAAAATCATATGAAAACACAATATAATGAACTACTAAGTTCTAAGTTAAATTTAAATATAAGTTTTACACTTCTGCGTTTGGAATTTCGAAAATCCAACATACATAGTTGCAATCAGTATGTTTTTTAGAGTCTGATAAGAAAAACATACATTTTGTGAATAGTAATCTACCTTTATGAATAGTAACATACCCTTATGAATAGTCATATACCATAATTAATAGTAACCTTACCGATTATAATAGATAAATATTATTCATGTTGAAAGTATGATATACCTATATTTTAGAATGAGTTAATGAATGTTTTAAAACTGTTTTTTGATAAAAAATTATGATTTTAATTAAATATTAAAATAATAATATTTAGAATTTTTTTTTGGAAAAATGTAAATCATTTTTGGATTCTGCATGTCGAAAAATTGTTAGAGTGAATTTTTGGGATTTTTATGAAATACTTGAATTTTCTATGAATAGTAAAAATACGATAATTTAATATAAATGCTAAATAATGGATTTATTGAGTCATTGATGATTTTCTGCTGATGTAAGACCCATTGGTTCGGTATCACATGATAAAATTTCTATTCTTGGTCAAGGAAGACTCACTATTCCTAGTCTTGTGGGGAAATAATAAATTAATGAATTTTATATTGAGAAATCTCTTCTCTCCTCCACTATAAACCCCCCTCACTCCCTCTTCTCTTCACTCCTCTCAAGCCTTGTGAATTTACAATATTTTACCCAAATGTCTCCCCAAAATCATATCCCACGTAAAAAATCTCCTAGCCTCTTCAAAATACCAAAACCTCTCCCCTTGAGAGGTTCTCAAAGAATGAAGTCTCAAGAGGTAAATTCCTCTTTCCAATTCCTTCATTTCTTTTAAGTTCTTTTCTTTTTGTTTCTTTCCTCACCTCCCTTCACCATAACAGTATGATAAATCCAGTATCATATATGTACTAGAATTTTTTCATGATAATGGTATATTTCATTATCTTCTCTCCTTTACCCATCTTTTATTTGAATGAAATGAAAGCACCTTTTGAGATGTGCTAATTTAGCACATTCAAGGACAACAGTTTATCAATTTCTATTATAATATTTAATTCTGGTCATGAAACCATTTGTGTTATGGTTGAACCAGATTATTTTATATGCAATATATCCTATTTTTAGTTCTGTAATATTTTTTTTATAAATGGTATTATGTTATAATGAAAAACATGTTCTTTGTAATCAAACCCCATAATTAACAAAAACGGTTGTCACTATGGTTTTATATAATATTTAGACTTCAATATAAGTAACAAAATTAAATTTAAAACCATGTAATATCCTGTATGTTCACTAATATCATATAAATTTATTTTTGGACAACCACTTCTATCTTTCATGTTTATCCAAACTTTAATTTAAGTGAACCGATCTTTTAAAACCAAGTAAACAAATGAGCCCGAACAATGAAATTGAACCTTATAACTAATCAAGATGGCCTTGAATGAACTAAAAAGGGTTATAATAAATAAATTACATATATAATAGGTTCTGGACCTATGAATTAATAACCCTAATTTATTTATTCATGTCTTTAATAACATGTGGAGAACACCAATGAATTTAAGGTAAGGGATTCCCTCCATTTCAAACTTAATCAAGATTGTCCTCTATGTGATGACTTTTTATGTGTAATTCCTAATGATGGGGTTTTATTTCCCACCTCCCCCATACTTCCATCATTATGTATATGTGAAGAGAAACCTATTTTCTCTCTCATCAAGCCCTTTTGGGTACACCCGTCACTATACCGATAAAACCGTAACGAATTCTACCCGAACCTTCTTTGTTCTTATGGGTTGCCTTATCTTTATTTAAAAATGGTGTTATCTTATATATTTATGTGATTATTGTTAATTCTGGTTATTTGTACCAAATTCTTATATCAAGACCCTTTCATCACTTTATTTCGGGGATATACATGTTTTTAAAAGATTCCCTCCTTAGAACATTCTGATAAGAAAACCTATTTTAAGGGGACTTCCCGAATTTTTACCCAAATTTCAAGTGCACTCTATCCTCTATTTTAAGAAAACATTGTATTTATAAAATAAGTATATTTGTTATGAAAAACTTCTTGGTTAAATTCTGGTTTTATATAAATGACTATCCTCTTCTCTATTTTAAATTCTCTATAGTATTTTCCTTAAAACTGCAGAAAAATGTTTTAATGCTAATGTTTCTCAAATAAATTTCTTATATTTTGTCACTTCTATTTGAAACCACCAACCATTTTATATGCCTATTTTACCTTATGAACATCCATGTATGTTCTAATCCATTTCTTTCATGGACACTTTCAAGATACGCTCATTGGTTATGCTTTATGTCATGATTGTGGTACCCAATTCTTTACATGGGTATCCTATATGTTTATGTATGGTTGATTATGTATGATTATATATGTGGTAAGACTATTTATGTGGAAATAATATTCATGAAAATATTGAGATGCGTGCTCCCAGATAGAGATCTAATGCATTGGGTAAAGTTAGGTCTCATGATATGTGATGTGAAACGGGATTGGCGGCTAGCCTTGACCTGTACTAAAATGGGAAAAGGGATTGGCAGTCAGCCTTGACCCGTACTAAAGAAATTTTTTATGATTATTCCACATTTATATGATTCCAATTTTATATGATCCCATGCTTATATAATATTATTTCATATGTTCCATGCTTTGGATATCATTATGTCATGCCTCCTAACTCATGTTCTTAAGATGTATCCTTATGTTTATTCCCTTACTGGGATTTTCAGCTCATCCCTTTGTTCATGTGTTCCCCAGGTACCCTATGCAGATGTAAGGGCTCAAAAGAAGTTAGGAGCTCATTATGAAGATTAAATAAAGTGTTTTTTATCCCCATATTTTATGTTTTATGTACCCATTATTCCAAGACAGTAGACTTAACAATCAATGGATTTTACTCTCATGATTAATTATGATTAAAATCATGTAATGATAAATGTAATTATCTTGGGTCTCTATAGTTGGTATCAGAGCATGTTATAGTTATTTTTGCAGATTAGGAATAGAGCCCCTTAGTGAGATCCATAAGGATGTGACTAAGTATTAGAAAACATTCCTAATTTTTTTGTGAGTATTGAGTAAGTGGTTTATCAAGAAAATACATCCCTGTCTGAATAAAAGCAGGTAGAGGTCGCTCTAGAACAGATGTACCTGGGAGTGAAAACTCTGACAAGGAGTTTCGGGCTTGACCTAGGGTATCCTGGTACACGAAAATGTGTCTTTCTGCACTCTTGGTTACGACAGTCACGGGGGATATACTTTCGTAGATTCATGAGCTTAGTACAAACCATTGTTAAGGGACAAAAAAAGCCAATAAGAATATATGTTATGAAATAGATCGAGGATAACCTGGATTTAAACCTAAGGAATCAGAAGTTAAGATTTACCTCTTCTTTATAAGTTTATCCTTTTATGTTCAAATTTTCATTTTTTATGCTCAGTAGCTAAGAATTCAAGACCTCTAATTGTACATTAGTTTTCTTGGTTAATAGATGGAAATAGAAGAACAAGTTCTAATAACAAATGTGATATACAATGTGAATATTTCCCTAATTATATGCATGATATGATGGGAGAGGGTGCTCAAAACTTCATGACAGTACTTTCTCAGCTGGTTCGAGTTATGAATAATAACTTGAATCATGTGTAACGTCCTCCTCCTCCAAGGAAAGAGCATGTTTCCATAGAATCCTTTATGCGGAAAAGTCCTCACATGTTTAACGGATCCTTTGATCCCCTCCTCGCGGAACAATGGATTAAATCCATCGAAAAGATATTCTTCATCTTCCAGTGCTCAGAAGAAGAGAATGTTGTATTGGCGGTCTATCGTTTTGATGGGGAAGATGATCGGTGGTGGAAACTGATCAAGAATAAAAATTCCTAAGAGGGAATTGATTCCATGGATTGGGAGGAATTCAAAATGATGTTTTTCAACAAATATTTTCCTCGAACCCTCCCTCTCAAGATGGAAAGAGAGTTCCTTAGACACAAGCAGAATGATGATGAGTCCATCGAGGCATATGAAGCAAACTTAACAAGGATTGAATGGTACGCCTCTGGCTTTGTTATGAACACCGAAAGAAAGATGGATCACTTCTTTATCAGACTAAAGCGGACTCTACAAAAAGTGTTGGTGATTCAAGACTTCTACAATTATGAGGATATAGTCAGTTGTGCACTCAAGGTTGAAATGGAGATCGGAGACTCTCAATGGTCTCGTGGGCCCTGTGAAAAGAAGAGAAAAAATGGACAACAACATGGGTGGTTAATCAAAAAAATCCCATAATGGAAAGAAGCCTGAATTTTCCCCTTACAAAAATTGTGGGAAGAAGCATCCTGATAACTGTCTGAAGGGAACCAAGAATTGTTTCAAATGTGGAATTTTTGGTCATCAGGAAAAAAACTGCGGTCGGGATATGAAGAATACCACTAATGCAGAAGAAGAAATGAAGTTTCAAGTCAACACTCAGCCTAAAGTGCAGTGTTACAACTTCAAGGAGCATGTGCATTAGGCGAAAAGTTTCCCTAAGCTGAGGGTTGTCAGAGGCAATCAACAACAACCTCCAAGGAAAAAATCAAGGGATTTTTCTATCACTACTGTTGAGGTGGAGCAGGAAAATGATGTGGTGATAGGTATGATTTTTATTCATTCAATAATAGAGGACGTACTATTTGATTCTGGTTCTACGCATTCTTTTATATCTTGCAAATTTAGTAGAACTATTCAAACACCACCTCAAAATTTGGAGGAAAATTTATCTGTGAGAACATATAATGGGAAAATTATTTCATCCAAGGATTATAACTCCTCCTTGGTTAATTTTTGTGGACTAATACTCCTATAAAATATCGTCATACTTCCTTTAGTGGAGTTTGATGCTATCTTGGGCATGGATTGGCTATCTGTATACAAAGACAACACCAACTTTCAGGAAAGGTAGATCACTTTTTACATCCCGAAGCATCCTCCGATTATTTACAAGTGTAAGGAGGAAGATGAATCTATTTTAGAATCATCATATCAAGTGTGGTTATTTCTTCCTTGTGAGAATACATATCTAGCTCAAATGATTGAGACAAAGGAGAGAATCATGCTTGAAGAAATGCCCATCGTGAGGGATTACACTGATGTATTCCCTGAAGAGTTTCCGAGTCTTCCTCCTAACTGAGAGGTTGAGTTCTCAATTGAACTTATCCCTGGATCTCTACCTATCTCAATGAAACCTTATAGAATGACCACTATATTGTAGGAAGAGATAAAGACGTAGTTACAAGAGAACATGGAGAAGGGTTTTATACGCCTGAGTGCTTCACCGTGGGGTGTTCCAGTCCTCTTCGTCAAGAAGAAGGATAGATCAATGTGCCTTTGCATTGATTATAGTGAGCTCAATAAAATCATGGTAAAGATTAAGTATCCCCTACCACAGATAGATGACTTGTTTGATCATCTTCACAGGGCGAGTTAGTTCTCTAAGGTGGAACTTTGGTCGGGATATCAGCAATTAAAGGTGATAAAGGAACATATTCCCAAGACTGACTTTCGAACAAGTTATGGACACTATGACTTCATAGTGATTCCCTTAAGACTCACTAATGCTCCATCAATTTTCATGGATTTAATGAATAGAGTTTTTATTGATTACCTCAACAAATTTGTGGTAGTCTTTATTGATGATATTCTGATATACTCCAAGAGAAAGGAGGAACATGAGGATCATTTGAATACTGTGTTAAAGACTTTGCGAAGGCAGAATTTGTATGAACATTACAATAAATGTGAGTTCTGGATGGAGGAAGTATCATTCTTGGGGCATGTTATCACCAGTAAAATGATATCTGTGGACCCTTCCAAGATGAAGGCAATTGAAGAGTGGCCCATACCAACTTCTGTAATGGAGATTCGCAACTTTTTGGGTCTACCTGGGTATTATTGACGATTCATGATGAACTTTTCACGATTTTTAAACCTAGTGAACAAGCTAACATGGAAGGGAGTAATGTTTTTCTAGACATAGGAATGTGAATACAGCTTCAAGGAGTTGAAAATGAGGCTACTACTATGCTATTACTCACACTCACTTCAAGTTGAGAATGATTTGTGTTGTATAATGAAGCTTATAAGAAGGTATTAGGCTGTGTGCTAATGAAAAATGATATAGTGACAGCCTATGACTCACGGCAGTAGAAAATCCACAAGAAAAACTATCCCACGCATGATCTGGAGTTGGAGGCAGTGATCTTTGCGTTGAAAATCAGGCGACATTATCTCTATGGGGAGAAGTGTGAGATATATACTGACCACAAAATTCTCAAATATATATTCACACAGAATAAGATTAATATGCACAAGAAAAGATGGATAGAGCTCATCAAGGATTATGACTTCTCAATACACTACCATCCCAGTATGGCAAACAAGGTGGAAGATGCTCTAAGTAAAAAGGATCCTGCATCTTTATCAATGATTAGAATTGAGAAGGATCTGATCATATTAGATTTGAAAAGGATGGACATGGAAATCATTAAGGGTGGGACATCATCAATCATTTCGTAAATGATTGATCAACCATACATCTTGGAGAAAATAAAGGATGCTCAAAGAAAGGATGTGGAAATTCAGAAAATGGTGGAAGTTGTTAAAAATGGGGAATCCTCCAATTTCAAAATTGATGTGGAAGGAGTTGTAAGACTTGGGACACGATTATGTGTACCATCCGATTTAGAGATAAAGAAGGAGATATTGAATGATGTACATAGATTGACCTTCTCTATCCACCCAGGGAGCACAATGATGTATTGAGATCTCCGAGAAAACTTTTGGTGGGACAATATAAAAAGGGAGATTTCCGAATATACATCAAAGTGCCTCATATGTCAGCAAGTGAAGGCTGAGAGAAAAAAGTCTAAGGTGATGATGAAACCACTATCTATACTAGCATAGAAGTGGGAGAACATTACCATGGGATTTTCCACTATAATTCCAAGGACATCCAGAGGAAATAATGCTATATGGGTCATTGTGGATCATCTTACGAAGATAGCTCACTTTATCACGATTCGAGATGACTTCTCATAGGATCAACTTGCACAGATTTACATCAAAGTGGTAAGGCTGTATGGAGTACCACTAAATATTTTATCTAATCGTGATCCAAGATTCACCTTGATGTTCTGGAAAAGTCTCTAGCATGCTCTGAGCACTGAACTAAACTTTTGTACGGCCTATCATCCTCAAACTGATGGCCAATCTGAGCAAAATATTTAGTTACTAGAATACATGTTGAGAGTGAGTTCTATGGAATTCGATGGAGGATGGGACCAACATCTTCCACTGGTTGAATTCTTCTACAACAACAGTTTCCACTCGAGCATCCGAATGGCACCATATGAATCCCTTTATGGGAAAAGGTGAAGAACACCGGTGTGTTGGGATAAAGTCGGTGAACATAAGCTTCTAGGACCTGAAATGGTCAAAGAAAAGGTGGAGAAGGTGAAAACCATTCACCAGCATATCATGGAAACCGAAAGACAACATAAGATTTACGCAGATTACCATCGATGAGAACTTTAGTTCAAAGTTAGAGACATGGTATTTCTATGCATATATCTTTGGAAAAAGTTCATGAGGATTGGGAAGAAATGGAAGGTAAATCCCAGGTACATTGGCCCCTTCGAGATCCTTGATCGAGTTAGAGTTGTGGCATATCGACGGGCACTTCTACCTACCATGTAGAAATTACATGATTTATTTCATGTATCACTCTTAAGGAAGTACATACCAGACCCTCCACATGTACTCTCTTCAGAGGTGGTACAGTTGGAGGATGATCTTTCCTATGAGGAGAAGCCAGTGAAGATCTTGGATCGTAGAGACAATATTCTACGCAACAAGACTACTCATCTAGTAAAGGTACTATGGAGAAACCATAAGTATTAAGAAGAAACATGGAAATTCGAGGAAGGAAAGAAGGAAAATCACCCCCACCTATTTTTGGATTAGAATATAAAATAAAATTTCGAGGGTGAAATTTCATAAGGGGGGAAGAATGTAACGACCCAATGTTTTTCAATGGAAATTACCTTCTTATAAAGATGTCATAAAATCAGATGAAAACACAACAAAATCAACTACTAAGTTCTAAGTGACCTTTAAACATAAGTTTGTCACTTCTGCATTTGGAATTTCGAAAATCCGATATACATGGTTTTAATTAGTAAGATATTTAAAGTCCGATAAAAAAACATAATATTTGGTGAATAATAACCTACCCATATGAATAGTAACATACCCTTATGAATATTGATATACCCTAATGAATATTAAACTTAACTATGATAATATATAAATATTATTCAAGTTGAAAGTATGATATACCTATATTTATGAATGAGTAAATGAATGTTTTAAAACTGGTCTTTGATAATAAATTATGATTTAAATTAAATATTTAAATAATCATATTTAGAAAATTATTTTTGAAAAATGGGCTTCATTTTGGGATTCTAAATGTCTAAAAATGGTTAGGGTGAATTTCAGATATTTTTATGAAATACTTGAATTTTTGATGAATAGTTAAAAAATGACAATTTACAATAAATGCTAAATAATGGATTTATCGAGTCATTGATGATGTTCTACTGATGTAAGATCAATTGGTTCAGGATAACATGATAAAATTACTATTCTTGGTCAAGTAAGACTCACTATTCCTTATATTTTGTGGAAATAATAAATTCATGAATTTTATATTGAGAAATCCCTTCTCTCCTCCACTATAACCCCCCCTCACCCCCTCTTCTCTTCACTCCTCTCAAGCCTTGTGTCTTGCCAATATTCTGCCCAAATATCTCCCCAAGATCCTAAACCACGTCCAAAAGCTCCTAGACTCTTCAAAATACCAAAACCTCTCCCTTTAAGGGGTTCGCAAAGGAGGAAGTCTCAAGAGGTAAATTCCTCTTTCCAATTCCTTCATTTATTTTAAGTTCTTTTTTTTTTGTTTCTTCTCACCTACCTTCACCATAATAGTATGATAAATAGAGTAAAATACATTTATAGGAATGTTTTCATTCTAATGCTATATGTCATTATCTTCTCTCCTTTCCCCAACTTTTATTTGAAAGAAATGAAAGCACCATTTGAGATTTGTTAATTTAGCACATTCAAGGACAACGATTTATCAATTTCTATTATAATACTTAATTATGGTCAGTAAATCATTTGTATTATGGTTGAAACAGATTATTATATATGTAATATATCCTATTTTTAGTTCTGTAATCCTTTTGTACAATTCATATTAATTTATAAAGAAAATCATGTTGTTTGTAATCAAACCCCCCGATTAACAAAAAAAATTGTCACTGTGGTTTTATATAATAGATTGAATTCAATCTTAGTAACCAAATTAAATTTAAAACCATGTAATCTCTTGTATGTTCACTAATATCGTATAAATTAATTTCTGGAAAAACACTTCCATCTTTCATGTTTATCTGAACATGAATTTAAGTGAACTGATCTTTTAAAACCATGTAAACAAACGAGCCCGAACAATGAAATTGACCTTATAACTAATCAAGAAGGCCGTGAATGAACTAAAAAGGGTTATAATAAATAAATTACATATATAATAAGTTATGGAATTTTGAATTAATAACCCTAATTTGTGTATTCAGTTATTTAATAACAAGTGGAGAACACCAATGGATTTAAGGTAAGGGATTCCCTCCATTTCACTCTTAATCAAGATTGTCCTCTATGAAATGCCTTTTTATGTGTAATTATGAATTATGGGGTATTATTTATCAGACCCCCATACTTCCCTCATTGTTTATAAGTTATTATAAACTTATTTTTTCTCTCTCATCAAGCCCTTTTGGGTACACCTGTCACCATACCGATAAAACCGTAATGAATTCTACCTGAACCTTCTTTGTTCTTTTGGGTTGCCTTATCTTTATTTAAAAATGGTGTTATCTTATCTATTTATGTGAATCTTATAAATTATGGTTATTTTTACCAAATTATTATATCAATACCCTTTCATCACTTTATTTCCGGGATATACATGTTTTTAAAAGATTCCCTCCTTAGAACTTTATGATAAGCAAACCTGTTTTAAGGGGACTTCCTGATTTTTTACCCAAATTTAAAGTGCTATCTATCCTCTATTTTAAGACACCATTGTATTTATAAAATCAGTATATTTATTGTGGAAACCATCTTGGTTCAATTATGCTTTTATATAAAATTATTTCCTCTTTTCCATTTTAAAATCTCTATAGTATTTTCCTTAAAACCGCACAAAAATGATTTAATGATAATGTTTCTCAAATACATTTCTTATATGTTGTCACTAATATTTGACGCCCCTACCATGATATATTTATATTTTACCTTATTAATTCCCATGTATTTTTTAATCCATTTCTTTCATGGACACTTTCAGGATACACTCATTGGTTATGATTTATGTCATGATTGTGGTACCCAATTCTTTACATGGGTATCCTTTATGCTTATGTACGGTTGATTATGTATTATTTTATATGTGGTAATAATATAAATGTGGCAGGAATATTCATGAAAATGTTGATATGGGTGCACCCAGATAGCGCTCTAATTCATTGGGTAAAGTTAGGTCTCATGAGATGTGATATGAAACAAGATTGGCGGTTAGCCTTGACCCGTACTAAAATGGGAAACAAGATTAATGATTAGCCTTGACCCATATTAAAGAAATGTTTTATGATTTGGCCACATTTATATGATTCCATGTTTATATGATCCCATGCTTATATGATATTATTTCATATGTTCTATGCTTTGGATATCATTATGTCATGCCTCATAACTCTTGTGCTTAAGATGTAGCCTTATGTTCATTACCTTACTGGGATTTTCAGCTCATCCCTTTTTTCATGTGTTCCCCAGGGTACCCTATGAAGATGTAAGGGATCAAAGGAAGTTAAGATCTCATTATGTAGATTAAATAAAGAAGTTTTTTAGTCCCATGTTTTATGTTTTATATACCTAGTCTTCCAAGACCCTAGACTTAATGATCCTTGGATTGCACTATGATGATTAATTATGCTTAAAATCATGTAATGATATATTTAAAAGGATTGAGTCGCTATAGAGATGGCCTCAAACTTGTCTTGAAACCATGTCAAAAAATTCAGCCATGAAGAGCACACAAGAACACGCAAGGTGGAGGGACTTGGGCCTTGTTCATGTCGGACCATGACCTCTGTGTTAGGAGATTCAAACTACGGAGGATTGGGATGATATTTTATCAAAAAAAGTTGAATACTGAATAGAAATCCCAAAAGAAATCACATCCCACAATAATGAACAATTTTCATATCTACCAGTTCATGTGTTGATCCGTGTTCATCGTTTAGAAATTTGAACAGGGTAACTTTAACCAAATTATACCCCTACCTCGTTTTACATTAATTACCACAGCGTTCCATCCTCAAGGTTTCAAGAGGCCTATGTCATTCATCACTTCCCTAATTCATTCTTCGAGGTACTTCAATGTTTATACCGTTCTACTGACGTTTGTCTTTCTTCATTAGAGAGGAAACTCACTAGAGGTTCATTAGAGAATTGTATGCGGTTTAATTCCCAACTCTCCAGCGTGTTAGCTAATTAAAAAGGGACCACATCATAGTGTTTCTATTATGTTGTGTTGTTACATCATTACACTATGAATTAATGAGCCGTTAAGGGGCTTCCTTTAATACGCCTCGTCATCGGCTCTTCACCGCACCACAACATCATTGTCCACTGCTCAGCGGTTGAGAAAAGAAATAAAATAACTTTTTAATGTTATTTTATTATTTTTTGAAAAGACCAAAAAATTAACTTTTCCATCCAACCCATTACGATCGAAGTTAAGTCCTTTATAGGAGAATCCCATTGTTTTGAGTTCAACGATGCCGTCATATTTTAGATCCGAGAACCTGTTCAAAAGTTATAAAAAACCGCTCGCACGTTTACTGAAGGTACTTAAAAAATTTTCAAAATTATACTTCAGGTTCACCGGGCCTCAGAATCATGTGCCTTAAAAGCACATTGTCTCAAAATAATTCCACATTATTTAAAAAAAATTACAAAGAAATTCAGAGACATTACATTTCCTTTGACATATCTCAAAATTATTTTTTTATTCCAAAACATGTGATTATTTTGGATTACTTTGATATTTGGCACACAAATTCAAAACATAACAATATAATTCCTTGAGGCTGTAAGGTAAAAAAGAATTCATATCAGATTTAAAAAGTCTTTCTAATTAACACTTATTCCAGACTCATCTTTACTCAGCTTTGTGCTCACAGATATAGGAGTAGAAACTTCATTGGATTATCTCCTCCCAGACTTCTTTAACAATTACCTGGAATACTTTTGTTGAGATAATAAAATGTATTTTTCTTTTTGTTGAACTTGTAAGACATGGAAGAAAATTAATTATCCCAACAGAAACATTTCAAAATTTTTCATCATTTCATCAGTAAATGTTTTACGAACATCTTCTCTATCCTCGGAAAAAATTATATCATCTACATAAACAATTACAATTAGAGATCTAGAGTCAACATCTTTCACATATAAGTTGCTATAAAATTTTCATTTAGATAAGTTCATTATTCTCAAACAATTGTCAGGTTTAGAATACCAATCATGTGGATATTGTTTCATCCCATACAAATATTTCATCAATTTAAAAACTTTTTTTTCATTCTTATCAAGTAGAAACCCACAATGTTGTTAAATGTAAACTTCTTCCTCAATCTCACCATTTTATAAATATGACTTTACATCCATCTGAAAAACTTTGTAATAATGATGAGCAAACACTGCAAGAAACATTCGAATAATTTCTAGCCTTGTAACGAGGGAAAAGGTTTCCTCAAAATCTACATCTTCCACCAATTCATACCCTTTTCAAACAAATATTTCTTTGTTTCTTGAAACTTATCCACGCTCATTAATTTTGTTTATAAACCCACTTTTTTCAAATAACAGTTTTATTTGCTATCCTTGAAACATGTTCCCATGTTTCATTCTTATCAATCTGATCAAACTCCTCATTCATACAATCCATCCATTCATTATGTTGAATATCCTTTGGAACTAATTCTTGATCAATTTTTTAGATATGTGAAGTCTGTTTTTTAAATATCAACTTCTTTTTTTTCTGAACTGGAGCCTTCTTATTCCCAATAATGTTTTCAAACTCAATATGTTTTTAAAGTAGAAAATTTCAAATTTTATCTCCCAGATTCACTTCCCTCACCACATGACTCATTTTAATATTGATAAGGATGTTTTGAATTACATTTAATATTGTTGGAATTCTCCAGTTTATCATCCTCAGCATTCTCAACAACATTTGTTATGGAACTTTTATTTTCAATTACCTTACCATCATATGAGTACACTAACTTTTTTAAATGTTTGTTCCAACTTTTTTAACTTATTCCATTTGGTGAATAACCCATAAAAGTTCATTCCTCATCTTTCTCATCAAACTTTCCCAAGTATGGATTTTTCATTTTGAGCAAACATGTGCTTCTAAATACTTTGAAGTATTTTAAAGAAGGTTTTTTTATTATACAACATTTCATAAGGATTCATTTTGGTTTCTAGTCTCAACAAATATTTATAAGTTTCAAAACATTTAGAAACTTAACCCCTCTAACCTATTAAGATTTATATCCTTATCACCTTTTAGTAATTACTCATGCATGCAAGAATAGTAAATCAAGTAATGCACACATGATTTACAAGGTTTTCCCTCAGTGTGAGAACCTACATCATTAACATAGCCACTCATGTGGGTCTATAGAAATTAACTATTATAATGAAGATAATTAAACTTATGTCAACTCTCACTAGGAAAATTTTATCTCCTGATAGAAAATATTATACTGATTCCCATCAGTTTAAAATGTTTTATTATAAAACATTGAGTCAAACCAAATAAAAATGACTTTTTTGAAACTAATCCACATTTTCTTAGTCCGAATCCTCACTCTAATTTGGTTATATTTGATTTTCTTAATTTTATGATGCTCGATCCGATTCTCTCAATACAATGATTCTGGATCCTGGATCCAATTTTCAGAGTTCAATAATGCTGTATAATGGATCTGATTTTTTTGAGTAAGATGATTATGGATCTGATTCTCCTAATACGATAATGCTGGATCCTTGATCCGATTTTCCCAATACAATGATTAAATATAATGAATCCATTCTCAATATAAAAAACTCGATCTTCTTCTATAATTGTGAATAAAATTATTCCTCAATCATATGGTAAATTTCACTTTGATTTCTACAAAACTCCGCCTTTTATGCATATATAAAAAGTTACAAATGAATGAATGATCTAAGAAAGTATTTATAGGTGACTTAGAAAACAAAAGTGGGAAACTTGAAAACCTTTTCCACTTCCTCAAATTTCAAAAACTCTTTAAATATCCCTCATTTAAACTTTAACTTTTACTTATTCAATACTCCATAGATTTCTCTAATATTCATGAAGATTTTAATTTCAAGTTTGACT
This sequence comes from Viscum album, assembly GCA_963277665.1. NCBI lineage: Eukaryota > Viridiplantae > Streptophyta > Magnoliopsida > Santalales > Viscaceae > Viscum > Viscum album. Next base: position 676,795,512 of record OY728139.1, on the reverse strand, counting down.
TCTTCAACTCTAAATATATTTCTCAGATCATTACGGTGTTTTTCTTTCTCAACTCATTATGATCTTTTTATTTCTCAGCTTGTTATGATCAATTTATTTCTCAGTACCAAAAATCTGAGTACAAAAATTTGATTATGAAAATCTCAAAATGATTTTCCCATTACAAAAATCACAGAATGAAAATCTGAGTATGAAAATATCAGTATGATTTTCCCAGTATGAAAATCCCATTACAATGAAAATATTATTTTTCAACTATAAAATTCTTCAAACCTCTCCATCATTTCTTTAAAAACTTTTATCATGAGAGTTCTCATGATTTGTGAGAACTTATTGACCAACAAAGAATCATCTAATTTTTTTAGAATGTATAAAAACTTTTTAACTCTTAACTTTATATTTTTCTTTCTAAACTCTCCAGCAATAATACGTCTTATTCAACTAGAAACTTCTTTATTTTTAAATCAATAACTTTATTTTTTCTCTAATTATGAAAAATAAATACGTCTAGAAAAAAAATTATTCCTCCATTTATTTTGAATCCGATGTTTCTCAATGTCATGATGATGGATCTAAATATGATAATGTGATTGATCAACAAATTCATCATCCAGACTTCTTCTGTGTATGGTGCAGCTCACTATGAAAACCTGTGTATGAAAACATGTGTCCTGAAAACCACCACATTACGATGTAATGGGTCTGATTCATAAATAACAAAAACATTATTGAACAAAAAATGTTAGTTGTAAAAAAATACAAAAACATTTTTAAAATAATTTATCACAAAGGTTCTTCAAAATGAAACTGTTAGGGTCTTAGAGCCTCAATACGCCTCCCTAACCCATGAATTCTAGGGGTGGAGTTTAGTGCCCCAGTCCAACCTAACATATTAGAGGATCCTCAATCAAATATCCCACATATCACCAAGACATGTGAACATTCTTATTTATCTAATTACCACATATACCAAATCACAAACCATGCATGATCAATACACATAACATTCATAATTCACATTCCATTTAACACTTAAATCAACTTGTTTCTTAACCCATTAACACATTTACCACAGACCTTACATAGCCCATTTAACCCAATTTCCTTTCATATCTCAACCCATTTAACTTATTAAACAATTTTCATACATTAACCCATTTCACACAATTCATTATTTCACTTGTATTAGCATATTCATTCATTTCAATTTAAATCTCACATGTCATTAGAAAAATTCACCTTATTTCATTTAACCATATTTATGTTGTTCCAATAAAACCTTATTCCATTATCAAAGTCGACGAAAAACTATCAATAATCCCTTTTCCAACTCAACTAACATATCAACATGTTCATCTTGGTCTTTAATTTATCACAAGTCAACTCCATAGTTAACATTACAAATTTCCATGTTCGGGAATTCTGTAACACCCCATGGGTGGCCCTAAATTGATTTATTCAATCTTAATGCACCCTAAGGGGATCATGAGGGGTTGAATTCATCATTTATAAAACCATTTACCAAATCCTTTTCAATGCATAAAATTATCAACAAGAGAGAACCATCAACACAAAAACACATTCCAAAATCAACTTCAAGACCATGGAATATAACTTATAGACCACCTACCTTGAAATCAGAGATGAACACATGATTAACCTTAGACTTAGATATATATTTAAGAACCCTTTGGTTCCCTGACCAAAGATCCATTGGAAAAGATGGTTTTAGGGATTTTGAATAAGGATAATGAAACCACAATCTCTAATCTAGAAAATATAAGAAATAGGAGCATAGGACTTACCCGAAGTTTTGATCAACAACCAATGACACTCCAAATGGACACAAAACAAATTAGATTGACATGTGGGAAGATTTAGGTGTTTAGGATAATCAATAGGGTTGTAGGAGGAAGAATGAAGAACAAATTAGGGCGAGGAACCTAAAAACCCGAGGGATAAAAATTGTAAAATACCACTTTTAATGAGGCACACGGTTTGGATGCACGATTAACGGGGGAGCCCTTAATTGTTTAACAGACCATGCCCAAACCATATGAAATTCATATATCTTGGAACTCATGTTTTTTCTTCTCCTCCTTCATGGTTTAATAATCTGTGAACCCATTTTTCTTGGCTAGCATGGTTTGGGTGAACAATTACTACTAATCGTGCGCCAACTGTGCAACATGCATAGGATGGCCAAAATATCCTTTCTTTTGTGTCTTGAGCCCCTGAGACACCACCAATATTCCCAATACATCCAAATTTTTTTATGAACTATAATAATGAGACTTAAACCAAAACGTAAACAAAAATTGACCTCGATAAAATCTAGGATCTTACACCATTATAGGGAATTTAACATTGATTCCTATAACTCAACGACAATACAATGTAGATATATTTTCAGATCCATCGAAAAAGAAATAATTTCTCACAAGCTAATTTTTAATTGATTAAATTAAGTATAAATAATATGTGATGATCCTGTGCTCTGGTTATGACATTTTATCCATTGTCTATTTTTTATTCAATTCCATTGATCAAGATGTTTATCATAATGTAAATCTTGGATTAACCATTAATTATGACAAAAGAAAAGTTGGGAATGACCCATCACATTCTTATATTATGACCAGAACCTACAAGTTATATTGGATCATCCACATAATTAAATATAATTATCCAAATATCATTGATTGATTTACGCATTTGTAATTTAGTTTTCAATTTCACTTTAATTATTATTAAATCCAAATTTTGAGATATTCTTATTCCTATTTTGTTTCTCATAAATATAATCAAATTGATTAATTTTATGAATGAAATAAATTTTAAGATCACTTCTGGAGTTGTTGAGGAATCTATCCGAATAACACAAGAGTACATGTCGTGTAACCTGGATGTACACATAGTGTACTAGTGTTCAATGCACCAAGAATTATTTCAGAATTAATTCAAGGAGTATACATTTATTTCACATGGTACCTTTAATTTTATGCAACATGTTGACCAGGCCAGTCTGGCACACAGTTAGCCGAAGTAAACGTTGTGTAACTGCCATACACGGTGTGAAATATTTTATTGAAAGATAGGTCATGTATCTTCTTACATGGACTACCTGACTGGTTATCGTGTAACTCAGAGACCACATGATGTGTATCCCATGTACAGGTTGTGTACTCTATCATTTTACATGGAATGATTTACAATCCATGTCAATAAGCATGTGTCTCTGATAGATGGTTAAAATAGGGCACACCATTAAGCTGGCTTGTACATGCCATGTACTTTTACCAAATTATGAAAAATTAAAAATTAAAATATTATACTATGAAAACCTTATCAACATGTTCTTTTTTATTTTCATTAAGTTGATAGGACACAACATGAAATTCGTTTTGTTATGTATAATTTTCGGATCTTCATATCATTTATGAATTATATTATAGTTATTTCTATACGTACATTGAATCATAACACGTGAAAAAAAATCATGTAATCAGTGTAATAATTATGTTGATAGTACATGTCATGAAAGTATGTGAGAAGTCATTTATGCCACATATTTCAAGAGTAAACAGTATACGAGTATAATACATATTGGGTAGTTTAGATGAGTACTCACCGTGTTTCATTCAAGGTATATTTAGGTACATAGTTAATTTTAAATAAATTAATTTATTTTTTTTAAAATTATGATGGATGGGAATCTTAATGACATTTATATTGGAATTAAGATAAAATAGTAGATTAATTAAAGAATATAATTTATTTATTCCAATAAAATTTATCTTAAATAAGAACGATTATAATTGAATGCTAATTTTATTAAATGCATAATTCGTTGCATGCATGTGGATGATCATGATACTAGACCAAACCATTTCATGTGATTGGTTTCATTTAATTTATTAGTAAATCAAAATTTTGGCATGCATTCTATCTCTCCTCTTATTATGTAAGGGTTGTTGTTGTAACGACCCAATGTTTTTCAATGGAAAATTCCCTTCTTATATATATGTCATAAAAACACAAAATAAGGAACTACTAAGTGATAAGTGACCTTTAAACATAATTTTGTCACCCCTATGTTTGGAATTTTAAAAATCTGGCATACACAGTTCTGTTCAAGATTGTTTTAGAGTCTAATGAAACAAAAATAATTTTTGGTGAATAGTAACCTACCCTTATGAATAGTAACCTACCCTTATTAATAGTAATATGACCCTTATGAATAGTAAATAAGAGTAACATTACCTATGAATAATAAAATAAAATTTAGACATCATAGAAAGTGATAATTGACCTTAGTAAACGTTTTTTTTTGTATTTTATAAGTCATAAATAATTAATTATAATTAATTAATTAATTTAAAAGAATATTTATTCCCCTGTAATGTATTCATATAGTATTGAATCAATGTATAATCGTTTTTAGATAATTTTATAAGACCCTATGTAATTTTTGAAAGAACTATAAAATCAGTTTTAATCTTAAAAACTGTTTTTTTTAGTAAATTATGATTTTATTTAAATATTAAATTAATAATACATAGAAAATTATTTTTGAAAAATGGACTTCATTTTTGGATTCTCCATGTCGAAAAATGGTTGGGGTAAATTTTTGGGATTTTTCTTAGGTACTTGAATTTTTGATGAATAGTGGAATCCGATAATTCACAATAAAAGCTAAATAATGTATTAATAGAGTCATTGCTGATGTTATGATGATGTAAGACCACTTGGTTCGGGATTAAATGATAATATTACTATTATTGGTCATCCAAGACCCACTATTCCTTGTCTTTGGTGAAATTAATAAACTAATCAATTTTATATTAAGGAAACCCCTCTCCCCTCCACTATAAAAGTCACCCTTCACTCCCTCTTTTCCTCACACCTCTCAAGCTCCAAGCCTTCTCTAAATTCTTCCCAACCACCTTCCCTAGCTCATCCCCCACGTCCAAAATCTGTTGGTCTCATCAAAAGAACATGCCTAGCTTCCTTAAAGAGGATCTCAAGAGAAGGATTCTAAAGGTAATTTCTCTCTCTCTTCTCTTTTAATTTCCTTTCAAGTTCAAGTTCCTTTCTTGATCCCTCCCTACCTATATTCATCCAAATTGTTCTATAAATCCAGTATTATACTGTAATATTATGATTCTAATGGTATTTTATATCACCCCACACCCTTTCCCTCTTCCTTTTATTTTATTAAAGAGAACGTTGTTCAAGTGGTGATAATTTATCACCTTCAAAAACAACATGCTCTCTTCTTCCATTTCAACCATCAATCTGGTCATGAAACCATTTTTATGGTTGAACCATAATATTTTATATGTATTATGTTCTATTTTAAGTTCTGGAAATAACCTATGGCCTTATTACTAAGATAAATGTTAAAACAAGATCGTTGTGATCCAAAAACCGCTGAAATTAACCCAAATAACCAACCACTTGGATCTAATATAACTCATTATAAAATCACTCAAGCTTCTGTAATATCATTAATAACATGTAATATCAGTTCTGTATGTTTACCAATGATCTACCCAAACATCAATTTAAAAATACAAGTGGACCACTCAAGAAAACCATAAAAAAGAACATCCCCGTTCAATGTTTTTAAAATCTATAAGTCATCCAAAGGAACATAATATGAAATAATGAAACCATAATGAACCCTATTAATGTATAAAAGGTTCTGAAATTTCTAATTAATGAATATAATGTCATTATACAGGACATTAAAGAGAAGGAGGCATTCGAGTACAAGGTAAGGGGAAATCTCGAACCCAATTTTCTTCCTTCGGGTTCTCCCTCTTTCACTCCATTTTTGATATGGTTACTCATCAAAGATCATTTTTTCATCATTTCCTTTACTTTTCTGGGATATACATGTTTGTCACTGGTTTTTATGTCCATAAAAATGTTTTCCAAAAGAACTCTTCTTTCAAGATCTCACATTTTACCTCTCATTCAAGGTTGATGGTTCTTATATCAAGTATGTCGTTCCCTCTTTCTTTTGGGAACCCAAAGATTATGAATGTGTTATTATGAGATGAAAACCATTAATTTCCATGGTTTATTTATGTATATGTTTGATATGTGTTCTATGTGGCATGCATGATAATGATAATGTTATGATGTGACGGGTGCGCCTGAAATTATATAGCGCAATATGAATGTTTAAATGTGACGGGTGCGCCCGAAATTATATAGCGCTCCAATGCATTGGGTAAAGTGACGAATATCATGAGTAAATGTGAATTGATGCATGAACATGATGGTAGATTTTTTCACAAGTATGTTTTGTAGTTAACCACTAAGACATGATGTTTCTTTTTTATGCTTTGCCACATTTCAAGATTATTGTTTATGCTCCTCTCATGTTCAAGATCTTCTTCCTATATCATGATTATGCTCACCCCATGATATGTTGTTCTTATCTATCCTCTTACTGGGATTTTAGCTCACCCCTTTTGATGTATATCCTTAGGTGGCTACATGTACTAAGGAGAGGACAAGTACTACTAAGAAGCTATAGAAGAAGATATTAAATGAATTTTTATGCATGATGTTGTACTTGTTATGTGTAGTCCTAGTTTTCCCAAGACACTAAACCTCTAGATCCTCCATGTGTAATACTATTATGTTTTTTATCTTTGAAATGATGTAATAGTAATGTAAGAAAAGGCCGGGTCGCTATAGTTGGTATCAGAGAAAGGTTTAGTTAATTTGGGAATTAGGATTAGTGAACCCTAAAGAAAACCTCTAGCATGAGACTAAGTACAAATATGCACAGAAGGATATTTACCTATGGATCCCATATGTTATGTTTTTGGTATAATTGTTTCAAAGGATAAGTTATTCATGAATTTTTTTACTTATGTTTTGTTCTAACCTTTTCTATTTTAGAAAATGGTGGGAACCAGGAGAAATCAGGCCAACAACTCTTGCGAAGACCAATGCAATGATTGCCCGAACGACATCCCCAATGATTTTGGAGGTGGAGTTCAAAACTTCATGGTGGTGCTTACCCAATTATCTCGGGTTATGAATAATAACCATAATAATGGTGAACGTCCTCCTTCACCAAAGAGGGAGCAACTAGCTATCGAATGTTTTATGCGACAACGACCACCGATGTTTTGTGGATCTTCCGATCCACTAGTTGCGGAACCGTGGGTCAACTCCATGGAGAAGATCTTTTCTGTTCTTCACTATTCTGAGACAGAGAAGGTGACTCTAGCGGTTTATCATCTAGATGGAGAAGATGATCAATGGTGGTCTTTGATTAAGAACACCAAGCCAAGGGATGAAATTGATGTGATGGAATGGGAAGACTTTAAGATAATGTTTCTTAATAAGTACTTCCCATGAACTCTTTGCACGAATATGGAGAGAGAATTCATAGAGCTCAAGAAAAAAGAAGGAGAATCTGTCACAACCTATGAAACAAATTTCACAAGGCTCGCAAGGTATGATTCGGGTTTTGTTATCAACAATGATAGAAAAATTGATAGATTCTTTAGTGGATTAAAACCACATCTTCGAAAAGCTCATGCAATTCGAGACTTTGGGAGTTATGAAGAAGTTGTTTGGTGTGCTCTCAACGTGGAGATGGAGTTTGGAGAATGGTCCCATGGATATGGTGATAATAAAATAGAGATGGAGTTTCAAGATGATGGATCTAGTGATAAAGATGGGAAGAAAACACAACGACCCACTTGCCAAAAATGTGGGAAGTTGCACAATGGGAACTGCCTCAAAGGGACAGGGAAATGCATCAAGTGTGGGAATGAAGGACACCTAGCTCACGAGTGTCGAAGAGACATGAAAAGGAAGGATAATGTAGATGATGAAAGGAGAGAACCACTCGTGGTTCAATGCTACAACTATAAGGAGCTAGGGAACTATTCAAACCAGTGCACTAAACCTCGAGCTTTTGAGGGTAATCAGTGCCAACAACCACCAAAGCCAAAGGAACAAGGGAAGGATTATGCCGTCACTACTGTGGAGGTGGAACATGATAATGAAGTCATACAAGGTACACTTCCTATTCACTCAAGAATGGAAAAAGTCTTATTTGATTCTGGTTCTACACATTCCTTTATATCTTGCAAGTTTGCTATAACTATAGAATCGAAGCCCCGAAACCTTGAAGTAGAGATATCTGTAAAAACACCAAGTGGTGCAATCATTGCAACCCAAGTGTTTGATTCTTCTTCTGTTGACGTATGTGGGATGATTCTTCCGGCAAATCTCGTAATACTTCCCTTGGTGGAATTCAACGCTATAATGGGAATAGATTGGCTCTCATTATATAGAGCACATATCAACTGTCAGGAAAAGGAAATATATTTTCATATTCCGAACCATCCCATGCTCCTCTACAAATGAAAGGAAGATCATGAATCTCCTTTGAGAAATCCTTCAATGGTTTGGGTGATGATTCCCTATGAAGAAGCATACCTCGCTTAAATGTTTGAGTCGAAGGAAAGTTCCAACCTTGAGGAAATTCCCATCGTAAGGGAATACGTCGATGTATTTCCCGAAGAGTTACCCGGAATTCCCCCGGATCGTGAGGTAGAGTTCTCAATTGAACTCATACCCGAAGCTACTCCTATCTCGAAGTGCCCCTATAGGATGGCTCCTATCAAACTGGAGGAGTTAAAGAAACAGCTGCAAGAGCATCTGGAAAAAGGGTTCATACGCCCTAGTGCATCACCTTGGGGTGCGCCAGTGCTCTTTGTGAAGAAGAAGGATGGAACCATGCGGCTGTGTATCGATTATCGGGAACTCAACAAGATCACCATAAAGAACAAGTATCCTCTCCCAAGGATTGATGACTTGTTCGATCAGTTAAGAGGAGCTCAATACTTCTCAATGGTGGATCTTCGTTCTGGATATCATCAAGTAAAGGTGAAGAAGAAAGATATTCAGAAGCCTGCCTTCCATACAAGGTATGGGCACTATGAGTTTTTGGTGATGCCCTTCAGACTTACTAATGCCCCTGCAATCTTCATGGATTTGATGAATAGAGTCTTTATACATTACATCGACAAATTTGTGGTAGTGTTTATTGATGATATTCTCATTTACTCCATGAGTAAGGAGGAACATGAAGAACATCTAAGACTTGTGTTGGAGACATTGAGAAAGGAGAAGTTGTACGCCAAGTTCAGCAAGTGTGACTTTTGGATGAATCAAGTCACGTTCTTGGGACATGTGATCACAAGAGAGGGAATTTCTGTGGACCCTTCAAAGACAAAGGTGATTGAATAATGGCCCAAGCCCTCTAGTGTCACAGAAATCCGTAGTTTTCTTGGATTAGCTGGGTACTACCGACGTTTTGTGAGAAACTTCTCACGATTTTCAAGCCTGCTAACTAAGTTGACAAGGAAAGGGTTAAATTATGTATGGACGGAAGAATGTGAGGGAAGATTCAAGGAGATAAAGAGGAGGCTGATCACTACACCTGTACTCACACTACCGAAAAGTGGAGAAAGTTTTGTGATATACAGTGACGCTTCAAAGAAAGGCTTGGGTTGTGTACTCATGCAAAATGATAATGTGATAGCCTACGCCTCACGACAGTTCAAGATCCATGAGCAGAACTACCCAACGCATGATCTAGAGCTGGAAGCCGTGATTTTTGCCTTGAAAATATGGTGGCACTACCTTTATGGTGAGAAGTGTGACATATACACCGACCACAAGAGCCTAAAGTATATATTCACACAAAAGGAGCTCAACATGCGTCAAAGGATATGGTTAGAGATAATCAAGGATTACGATTGATCTATTCACTATCATCCTGGAAAGGCGAACAAGGTAGCTGATGCTTTAGGCAGGAAGGAACCTGCTACACTATCCATGTTGAGGATTGAGAAAGACCCTATCTTCTTGGATATGCAAAGGATGGATTTGGGGATCGTAAGGGCAGGGGATACATCCTACCTTGCCCAAATGATTGCGCAACCATCAATCCAACAGAAGATTAAGGAAGCACAAAGGGATGATGTAGATATACAAAAGAGGGTGAATGCAGTAAAGGAAGGGAAGCTGCAAGAGTTCCATATCGACAATGATGGTGTGATTTGGTTTGGAACGCGGCTTTGTGTGCCTTAATCACCCGGAATAAAGAAGGAGATATTGGATAATGCACATAGCTCAAATTTCTCTATTCATCCTGGAAGTACCAAGATGTATCGTGATCTCCGAGAATACTTCTGGTGGGATAACAAGAAGAAGGAGATTGCAGAATATATATCAAGGTTCTTGGTGTGTCAGCAAGTTAAAGATGAGCGGCAAAAGTCCAAAGGTATGATTCAGCCATTGCCTATACCCATGTGGAAATAGGAAAATGTCACTATGGACTTTGTCATGGGTCTCCCGAAAACGTCAAGAGGAAATAATGCGATATGGGTTGTGGTTGACCGACTCACCCAGACTGCCCATTTTATCGCTATTCGGGAAGAACTCTCACTTGAACAACTTGCAAGGATATATGAAGGAAGTAGTGAGATTGCATGGTGTTCCACTCTCGATTGTCTCTGACCGTGATCCAAGGTTCACTTCTAAATTCTGGAGGAGCCTTCAACATTCTTTGAGTACTGAATTAAATTTCAGCACGGTTTATCACCCCCAAACTGATGGCCAGTCTGAATGGACTATTTAGACACTTGAAGATATGCTAAGATCCTTCTATCTTGAATTCAAAGGTGGTTGGGATAAGCATCTCCCATTGGTTGAGTTCTCATACAACAATAGCTTCCACTCGAGTATTCAGATGGCTCCGTATGAAGCTCTTTATGGGAAGCGATGTAGAACTCCAACCTGTTGGGATGAAGTTGGAGAACGAAAACTGCTTGGTCCCGATCTTGTTCAAGAGATGACAGAGAAGGTTCAAGTCATCCAGAAACCTATCAAAGAGGCTCAAAGTTGGAAAAAGAGCTATGCTGACAATCGTCGAAGGGAATTGGAGTTCGATGTTGGAGATAAAGTCTTCCTTCGAATATATTCATGGAAGAGAGTCATGTGATTCAGGAAGAAAGGGAAGCTAAGCCCAAGGTACATTGGCCCCTTTGAGATCCTTGATCATATAGGAGCCGTAGCCTATCTTCTGGCACTTCCACCGAATATGGATCAAGTTCATGTTGTGTTTCACGTATCACTACTGAGGAAGTACATTCCAGACCCCTCACATGTACTAAACTCAGATGTGGTACAGTTGGAAGATGATATCTCATAAAAGGAGCAGTCGGTAAAAATTCTGGACCGAATTGATAAGGTTCGACGCAACAAGAAAACCCGCCTTTTCAAAGTGTTGTGCAGGAACCAAAAGTTTGAGGAAGAAACTTGGGAACCGGAAGAGGCAATGAAGGAGAAGTACCCTCACCTGTTTGTGTAAGGTGAAATTTCGGGGGTGAAATTTCTTACGGGGGGAAGAATGTAACGACCCAAATTTTTTCAATGGAAAATTCCCTTCTTATATCTATGTCATAAAAACAAAAAATAATGAACTACTAAGTGATAAGTGACCTTTAAACATAATTTTGTCACCCCTATGTTTGGAATTTTAAAAATCCGGCATACACGGTTGTGTTCAAGATAGTTTTGGAGTCTAATGAAACAAAAATAATTTTTGGTGAATAGTAACCTACCCTTATGAATAGTAACCTACCCTTATTAATAGTAATATGACCCTTATGAATAGTAAATAAGAGTAACATTACCTATGAATAATAAAATACAATTTAGACATCATAGAAAGTGATAATTTGACCTTAGTAAACATTTTTTTTTGTATTTTATAAGTCATAAATAATTAATTATAATTAATTAATTAATTTAAAAGAATATTTATTCCCCTGGAATGTATTCATATAGTATTTAATCAATGTCTAATAGTTTTTAGATAATTTTATAAGACCCTATGTAAATTTTGAAAGAACTATAAAATCAGTTTTAATCTTAAAAATTGTTTTTAAGTAAATTATGATTTTATTTAAATATTAAATTAATAATATTTTAAAATTATTTTTGGAAAATGGACTTCATTTTTGGATTCTACACATCGAAAAATGGTTGGGGTAATGTTTTGGGATTTTTCTTAGGTACTTGAATTTTTGATGAATAGTGGAATCCGATAATTCACAATAAAAGCTAAATAATGTATTTATTGATTCATTGATGATGTTCTGCTGATGTAATCCCACTTGGTTCGGGATTACATTATAAAATTACTATTATTGCTCATCCAAGTCTCAATATTCCTTGTCTTTGGTGAAATTAACAAACTAATCAATTTTATATTAAGGAAACCCCTCTCTCCTCCACTATAAAAGCCACCCTTCACTCCCTGTTTTCCTCACACCTCTCAAGATCCAAGCCTTCTCTAACTTCTGCCCAAACACCTTCCCTAGCTCATCCCCCACATCTAATAGCTGTTGGTCTCATCAAAAGACCAAGCCTAGCTTCCTTAAAGTGGATCTCAAGAGAAGAATTCTAAAGGTAATTTCTCTCTCTCTTCTCCTTTAATTTCCTTTCAAGTTCAAGTTTTTTTCTTGATCTCTCGCTACCTATATTCATCCAAATTGTTCTATAAATCCAGTATAATACTATACTATTATGATTCTAATGGTATATTATATCACCCCACACCCTTTCCCTCTTCCTTTGATTTTATTAAAGAGAACGCTGTTCATGTGGTGATAATTTATCACCTTCAAAAACAACATGCTCTCTTCTTCCATTTCTACCTTCAATCTGGTCATGAAACCATTTTTATGGTTGAACCAGAATATTTTATATTTATTATGTTCTATTTTATGTTCTGGAAATAACCTATGTCATTATTACTAAGATAAATGTTAAAACAAGATCGTTGTGATCCAAAAAACCGCTAAAATTAACCCAAATAACCATCATTAAATTTTTTTCTAATGATTCGTCCACTTGGATCTAATATAAATCATTATAAAATCATTAAAGCTTCTTTAATATCATTAATAACATGTAATCAGTTCTGTATGTTTACCCATGATCTACCCAAGCATCAATTTAAGAATACAAGTGGACCGCTCAAGAAAACCATAAAAACGAACATCCCCGATCAATGTTTTTAAAATCTATAAGTCATCCAAAGGAACATAATATGAAATAATGAAACCAGAATGAACCCTATTAATGTATAAAAGTTTCTAAAATTTCTAATTAATTAATATAATGTCATTATACAGGACATTAAAGAGAAGGAGGCATTCGAGTACAAGGTAAGGGGAAATCTCGAACCCAATTTTCTTCCTTCGGGTTCTCCCTCTTTCACTCCATTTTTGATATGGTTACTCCTCAAATATCATTTGTTCATCATTTCCTTTACTTTTCTGGGATATACATGTTTGTCACTGGTTTTTATGTCCATCAAAATGTTTTCCAAAAGAACTCTTCTTTCAAGATATCACATTTTACCTCTCATTCAAGGTTGATGGTTCTTATATCAAGTATGTTTTTCCCTCTTTCTTTTGGGAACCCAAAGCTTATGAATGTGTTATTATGAGATGAAACCCATTTATTTCCATGTGTTATTTATTTACATGTTTGATATGTATTCTATGTGGAAATCATGATAATGATAATGTTATGATGTGACGGGTGCGCCCAGAATTATATAGCGCAATATGAATGTTTAAATGTGATGGGTGCGCCCGGAATTATATAGTGCTCCAATGCATTGGGTAAAGTGATAAATCTCATGAGTAAATGTGAAATGATGCGTGAACATGATTCTATCTTTGTTCAAAAGTATGTGTGGTAGTTAACCACTAAGATATGATGTTTCATTTTTATGCTTTTCCACATTTCATGTTTATTGTTTATGCTCCTCTCATGTTCAAGATCTTCTTCCTAAGTCATGATTATGCTCACCCCATGCTATGTTGTTCTTATCTATCCTCTTACTGGGCTTTTAGCTCACCCCTTTTGATGTATATCATCAGGTGTCTACATGTACTAAGGAGAGGACAAGTGCTACTAAGAAGCTATAGAATAAGAGATTAAATGAATGTTTATGCTTGATGTTGTACTTGTTATGTGTAGTCCTAGTTTTCCCAAGAAACTAAACCTCTGGATCCTCCATGTGTAATACTATTATGTTGTTTATCTTTGAAATGATGTAATAGTAATGTAATAAAAGGTCGGGTCGCTATAGTTGTGCCCAATTTTTCTTTTATATAAACCATTTTTCCCAATTTGTGTGTGAATAAAAGTATATGTAATGGATGGAGCACCCAAGATAGTGGAGGAAGTTCCTATTTGGAGCCTAGACGAAACCAATACAAGATAGATACATTGGTGGATAGATGTAAAAATGAAACACGAACCATAAATTGTTCAAGGTGTTTTCCCCCTTGGTCAATAGTAAGTTTATCATCCACTAGAAACTAACCATTAGTAAAAGCTTTATGAAACCGATCCTTTTTATTTCAAACAACCCCAACTTACATCTTCAGATGTTATTTCTTAAACTAATTTTCAACCTATGTTAGAAAGTTCTTATTATTAGAAAATAACTTAAGAATATATTTCTAAAGTTTTACATCAAGAATATTTTCAACCTATTTTTGAAGAACGTACTTTTGAAAACCCAAGAAGTCAGTTGTTTCTTAATAATCCTCACAGTGATAATATCATTGGTCTTGTAGATCAACTGATTATAAATAGAATTTCTTTGAGAAACGAAATTGAACATCTATCATTTTTATCACATTTCTAACCTAAGAATCCTGATGAGGATTTAGGTGATGAGTATTGGATTAAAGATATGAAAAAAGAAATCAATAAGTTTGAAAGGAACAAATTTTGGACTTTTCTTGAATGTCCTAATGATACTTTTTATTATTGGAGTAAAATGGGGTTTTCAGAAAAATTGTGATGAAAATGGCACAATATTTAGAAATAAATCTAAATTTGTTACTAAAGGTTATAATTATAAAGATGTAATATACTATGGATAAAAATATTCCCCGATATCAATACTTGAACTTATATGTATACTTCTAGATTCTACAACATCCTTAAATTTTAATATATTTCAAATAGTTGTGAAGTGTACTTTCCTTAATGGGTATGTTCAAAAGAAACCTTTTTTATAACAAACCCCTAATTTTGAAAATACAAAACATCTAAAACATGTTTATAAACTTACCAAATAACTTTATAGACTTGAAGAATCCCCTAGAACATGGTATGATAAGTTAAATATATTTTTAGTACAAAAAAACTTTATTAGGGGAGCTACCGATCCAACTCTTTTTATAAAATATGTTAATAAAAACATTATGATTGTAAAAATATATGTTTATGACATTATATTTGGTTCAACTCAAAAATATTTAACATATTATTTTTTGGATCTTATGAAATATGGTACTGATTCATCAGACTAGCCTTAATTTTCTTTATCAGATTGAAAATCAATAAGAAAGTCCATCGGACTATCCAAAGTTTACAATTGGTTAGATTTGAATTATATATATCATAAGGAATCCAGAATAGAATTTTAATGGTTCTAATCTAAATGAATTCGGACTATCAAAGTACAAATCATCCTTAGCTAGTAAGTTAATGATCAAGATCATTACGAGCTGTCAGGTGAAAGCTGTATGAGTCCATTGAATCTAACTCTCAAATATGACCATTACAAAACTGCCTATAAATTCGAAGTTATTTTAATAGTTATGATCTAATGCAATTTGAAACTCAAGTCATATAAAGATTGATCTATGTGAAAACCTCATTCCCAGTCTTTGTAATGATTTAGAAAGTTGAATTTCAAAGGAATCCTTATGAGGATTGTAATTCCTTAAGAATTATTTTACTTTTTAATCGCTTGTCTAATCATGGTACTGATAAAGGGCTTCTGGGGCGAGGAAGATTGTCATAGATCATCATATCGAGGGATTTCTTGGTTTCTTGGTTAAGAAAGAGAGAGTTGAATCTGAACATCGTATCAAGGGATTTCTATGAATTGGAAGACAAAGCTAATTCTAATCCATCGGATCGATGAATTTTCTGTTAAGGGAAGACATACCATACAGTAGGTACTAAGAACTATGGACATCATTAGACGGGATTTTTAACTACCTTAACTCTTAAGTTTAAGGAGTAAATTGGTTTATAGGGTTGTAATTCATTCTTACTATTATAATATTTTGAATTTATTATTTATATAAGAGCTATTTTCTATTGTGCGTGTGTATTAAAAATTTATTTTTTGTACTTATCTTTCCAACAAACTATTTTATCGGTGTGTTTGTGATGCCGATAAACTGTAATTTAGTAGGAAAGTATTTGGATATTATTGTATCACTCTAATCATTAGTCGATCTGTGATTGTGATCATTCTTACAAGAGATATTTTGTATTTTTTAGTTTAATTTGTAAACTAAAATTCACCCCCTCTTGTATCCATTTAATACTATTTCGATCCAATATTTTTCATCTTGTTTAAGGATCTCTCATGAATATTAGTGGTTCCATAACATAGAAAATAGTGGAGGGTGAATAGGTGAAAAATATTGAACTTGTTTATTAAGTTGAATGATTTAGTAAAAAACTAAATAATGATATATCTCACTAGAATCCATCCTTAGGAACATTTACATTTCTCACATTCATTTTGTGTTCATATAAATTTTGACTCTATTCTTTTTTTGAATTCACAAAAAAACAAAACACAACATTTGTGCTATTTTTATAATTAATAAAACAAATGAAATATTAATAAGTTATTAGAATAGTGAA
This sequence comes from Viscum album, assembly GCA_963277665.1. NCBI lineage: Eukaryota > Viridiplantae > Streptophyta > Magnoliopsida > Santalales > Viscaceae > Viscum > Viscum album. The sequence continues at coordinate 676,778,700 of OY728139.1, read as the reverse complement.
TAACCAAACCACACACACTCCTTGGGAAATGATCTCATTTATCCCTATACTTCATTCCAAGATTTTAACAAAAACATTTGTTTGACTGTGGTCCGCAACAACTGCGCGATCACCCCTTTTATGTGATTTTTCACTTAGCTCATAATGCGAGGGATAACATCAATTTTGAACATATAGATTAATTTTGGTATATTATCAACATGTTAATGATTTATATAGATATTAAATGACAAAAATATCATTTTACATATATTTCATGTCAATCGGAGCTTGTTTGGTCAGTTTTGACCCAAAAAACCTGATTTGTCTATTATTATAATTAATTTAATAATGTAAAATCATACCTTAAGACATACCGATCAATATGAGAATAATATTGATTTTTGGATGATTACAAATTATCAAAAAATGATTCATTGAATGTTATCCTAGCTTTACACGTCAATCTGAAGTCATTTTCTCGTTTTTGACCCCCCGATGGGAGATATGTCATTTTAATAAAACTATAAAATGTTACTTGTTTTTTTCCATCATACTGAGAAACACGAGAATCTGATGGATGAAACATTGATTCCTATAGATCAAAAACTAATGGGTGATCATTCTATCGGTATATCATGTCATTCCATGTGTGTTCTCTTGAAATTATTTCCTTTTATGTTATTTGTCACTTAACTCTAAATTCGGGGGGGGGGGGAGCCACTTTCAATCATACTAAGAAATTAGGGCATCCAATTGATTTTCCATTGAATCATATATATTTTAAATGACTTGAAGTCCATTTTCATAGAATTTCATGTTAATTATAGCTCATTTGGTTGGTTTTGACCCCTAACTATATGATTTTCTCATTAATAGAAAAATGTTAATAATGTGAAATAATACCTTAAGTTATACTAATAAATATGGGCATAAAATTGATTCTTGGTTGATTGAAAAATTTTAAAAATTATTCACGAAATATTATCCTTGATTTTTAAATCAATCCGAAGTTGTTTTCTTGTTTTTACCCCCCAATGAGAGATATTTCATTTTAATATAACTATGCAATGTTACTCATTATTTTCCATTATATATAATGAAAATAGAGTCTGATGGATGGAAAATTTATTCCTATGGATCATAAATGTATTAATGATCATTATCCCATAATTTCATGTGAATACAAGTGTGTTTACCAGGTATTAAACCCTTTTGTGTGACTTGTCACTTAACTCAAAATCTGAGAGAGAGAGAGACACAACTTTTAATCTTACTAAGAAATTAGGGTATCTAGTGAATGTTCTAATGATTCCTATAGATCATAAATAACTTACGGATCACTTTACAAAGATTACATGTCAATAAAAGATCATTTTTTTGGTTTTAACCCCTAGACACTTCCCTTAAGACATATTGATCAATCTGGGCATCAGATTGTAATGCAGTTGATGCCAACGTATCAAAAATTATTTGAGGAATGTTATCTTAGATATTCACATTAATATGATGTAATTTTCTCTTTTCTTACCCCCATGATGGGAGATATATCATTTTAATAAAATTATACAATGTTACAAGTTGTTTTCCTTCATATCGAGGGACACGAGCATTCGATGGATGCAGCGTTGAATCCTACAGATCAAAATGAATAATTGATTTTTATCCCTTTATTTCATGTCAATCAATGTGTGTTTTTTTTGGTATTAACCCCCCCTTTATGTGATTTTTCACTAAAAACTAAATCTGAGGAAACAATGCCACTTTTGATCATAATGAACAATTTGGATATTTGATCGATGTGTTAATGATTCATATGGATTGTAAATGGTTTAAAGATAATTGTATTAGGATTTCATGTTAATATGATATCATAATTATATTATTATTTCACACTAATCAAAGTGACTATAATCATTTTTGACTCTTAAACTGGTAATAATTCATTTTAAGAAAATAATAAATGTAAAAAAGTACCTTAAATTGAACCAACTATTTTAAGCATACCATTGACATGTTTTTGAAATTTAAAGATAAAAAATCACTTAATGGTTATTTTATTAAGTTTTATATTCAATATAAATGTATTTAGTTGGTTTTAAATCATAACTTGGTCAAATTTCATTTTAATGAAAATGTAAATTTGATTTGTGACTTTATTAAAAATAAAAGTAAAATGAGACATTCAATTTGAATGGGAAACTAGAAAGATAAAATGAAAGACACCTCCTGGATCTAATTCATCTTGTAAGACCATGACTTCTGCATACATATGTTGGAGTAGGGGCATACAATAAATAAAAATTATAAATATGTTAATAATGAATGTAATAAAAAATGTAGTATAAATCTGCATCATAGGATCATGTTCACCATCACCATGGAAGATATATTCCCATAGTACTCTAACCTCAGCTAGAAGTAGTGTATTCACCTTCTTGGGAGCATGAATCTACCCTCCAAATCATTCACCCATTATGTCATCTCAGTAATAATAGGATACAAAAACTTAGAACATGAAACTATAGAATGGGGAATCTATGTTCCATATTTCAAGTTATATCCATGTCCATCACGATCAATGATGTGATGAAATATCTCATTCATCTTCATGGAAAGTTATCGATGGTTAGTTGGAAACTATGTTAACTCAGCCTCAAATTGATCATGTGTATTATATAAATACAGGTATATATGTATATATAGATATATGTAAGTATTGATAATTAATATAATAACATTCCATAAGAGTCATAGCCTCATGATCATTTCGATCTGGAGTTATCATCCACACTGATATTGTATCAGTCAGGGTACCTTGCTCCTGTGACTATAAACCAATAAGATATAACTATAGAACAAAAAAAAAATTAAATAATAAACATACAAATTAAAATATAAATAAATTATGTTAAATCTAGGACACATGATGAGTCCAAAGCCTGTGTGGTAGTCCCTGTATCACATGAATCTCATAATGACGCTCCACCACCACCTACATTAAATAAATTCAAATTTGAAACTTGAAAAATGATACACATTCTTAGAAATATATAAACCAAAATAATTAGGCTCACTATCATAGCCTTAGTGTATCAATATGTAACCATGTCATGACATTGAGATTGGAGAACACCTCTCAGGACTCTATCCAGAATGTCTAGGGCACCCACATTTGGTACCCGTTCTCCCTCTTCACTCTACCTTTTCAATATTTACACATTTTACAACATTTTTCCACACACATTGGCTAAAACTCATTGGGAAGAACTCTCAGATTATTCTACTTAAGGGGAAAAATTATCACAAATTTAATTGTTTTTATGGATAGTTATGAAACTAAAATGATTCTCTTACATGAAATTCCCTCCATAGTCAATCTAAGGTGTCCTGAGGGAATGAATCCCAATCATGTGTATTAAATGTAAATATATGTGGTTCATGCATGATATGAACCAAATGGAGAATAAATGAAGGGGGACCCTCTCGCATGGGATGGTATGTCTCATAAGATAATATATCAAGGGTCTTGTTAGGATGAAATCCCACAACCAGGGACTCCCCTATGAGAGGAATAAGAGGTCAAGTTGAATCCTATTGAAAACATTTCATAAATAATTTGAAATATGTTAATATATATGTTTAACTCTTAATTGAAAATATAAAAACACATTTACTTTCATACATACCTTGAACAATTGTAGTAGATACCTCTCTATAATAATGTGGATATGGTTGTAGTTCTGTTAACATGTTTGTAGTCATAGAAATCATTAATATTTGAACATACATATAATATATATATAAAAATAGATAATAAATACAGAAAAAACATTTAACCGGTTTATAAAGAGTTAAACAGTTAAAAATAGATTTAGAACCATATAGCATGACAAACATCATACCATTCACTAGACATGAAAATCAATCATTTATCCTTCAACTATATCTCTAAACTACTGAATATATTCTACATATTGATCTATAGTGTGTTAATATATCTTTTTTGAAAAAAAATACAATAATCTCGAGTTCATATCATTCAATTTAAAACACTCCTCATCTTGAAATTTTCACAGAAACTTTTCAATTTTTATTAGATAGCAAGGTGGTGACGAAAATGTGTTTTACTTGAGATGAAAAAATTAAAAACATGTTACTAACTCATTCCTCAATATATAACATACTATTAAAGTTCACCAATGTAAACTAAAATTGATCAACATTAGCTCCCCAGACTGGATCAACCCAATTACACTTTAACAATATTCATTGCAACCTGTGTGCATATACAATATCAATGATTCCTTTCAATTGACTATAGTAATAAAAAAAATTAATAGATGGATAATCAATGTCATGTTTTGGTGTTTCTCGTTTTTCATCAACATATTTAATGTGAATCTGAAAGGAATTATCATCAAAAGCTTTATAATGATGAGTCGTTATAGATGGACTATTAGCTAGCTGGTAAAATTCTTCATTCAGTCTACGGTCACCTAAATCCTACAAGTTATATACCTATATATTTCATGAAATTCAATAAATAGTTATGAATAAAGTCATCAGTACTATACTTTAATCATAATGAAAATGAATTTATACATACAAAAGCCTTAAACCAATCATGAAATGATGCATAATGTGACTGTTGAATTTTATAATCACTAGCACAAGGCATATATTTTTTTATATTATTATGTTTTTTCATATAAATGATAATTACATGTTTAAGTGATCAACTTCTATATGAAAAAAAACACATCAAAGGTGTACAGTAAAAGTGATACGACACTTACTAAAACAATGATGCAACTAATGGAGTATTGAACAAGATGTATCGATGTGATTTTAAAACTTTGATGTTTTCCATACAAAATATAGTTCATTCTTTATCTATAATATCATTAATCTGAGAGGGATTATCATATTTGTTTTCAACATTGATAAGATATTTAGTGAAAAAAATATTTTAGTCATCCATAAAATAACAATTGGCTATTGATACCTCTGGATGAGCACAATTACATATAAATAATTTTAATGTATTCAAATACCATTCAATAGGATACATCCACCTGAATTGCACAATACTCGTAGTAATTACATCAATGTTTAAGTGTACTATCCCATAAAGCATAACATCGAAAAATGAGGGTGGAAATAGTTTCTCCAAGTGAAAAATAATAAGTAAAATCTATTCCTAATTTTTTTTAAATCACCCATTCATTGATTTTTTAAGAAAATATGTCTAAAAAATTACTCATTTCAACCAATGGTTGAAAAACATTGGATGATAAACAATCACAATTTGTGATTGGAATCAAATATTGAAGTAGTATGGAATTGTCATTAATTTCCAACCCTTTCTATAAGAGTAGCCTTCAGGAACCATGAAAATATTAAAAATGGAAATAAATGTTATTTTTACTCATCAAATACGGTGTAGTAGGAATGTATTCCTCATTTCTCTCACCCAAATTTAATTTCAATTGTTTCCTTAAAACGATTTCTTCAAAATCATGTCATGCGTTGACATTGTCTTTTTATTTTCCACTAACACCCAAAATGGTCCCCAATATATTATCACAAGAGAAATTCAATGTGCATGAAATCTAGATTATTCCTTAATACGTTAATTTTATAGTAAGGGAGATTAAAAAAACATTTTTCTCTTTCCAATTGAGATTGTTCTTTCTACCCACACCATGGATAAAGGTTAATGAAAGATCCCACAAATCTAAAAATTCATATACCATGTGAATTTTTTCTTTCTCAATCTCTACAAATATTTCAACTCATGTCATGATCTTTGGTGCTATGTTGAATTCTCAAGAACCAACAAATTCCAATTTGACCTTTTATAACTTATGTTTATGGGGAAGAAAACATATGGGGTGTGTGTATGTCCATTATTTATAATGTTTAATCCATATATAATTTTAACTTTTATTACATCATGGTCAAAAAAATTAACCTTTCATACTCCAAATTGATAAATTTTTATAATTCAAGAAGTCATTGATTTCCAATAATAAAATAGCCTACAGTTTGAATGTTTCATTCATTTAAAAATCATAAGTTATCACAAAATCAGATGAGTCTATTGATGAGGAATGTAGCACCACCACTAGTGAGATTAAAGCTATGGAAGACGATTATCAACACTAGGTAAGAGAAAAAGTAGACCGAACCACTTGCAGAAAGAAAACAAACCACCAACATCGACAGGGCATCAACTTCAAGAATCTGGATCTCTTCTTACCAGATTAAATCAATCACCTAAGAAGATTATTTTTAGATCTGTTTTTTATATTGAATGTAGGGGCCACAAGGGTGATGAAACACCCTACCAGATCCTTAACTGGATAATTACACAACCAAGGGGAGGCTTCCATGAATCCAATGCCTAAATTCCCACCCAACGACACATGGAATGGGTCAAATCAATGTATTTCCATGATAGATTAGTCTAAAATATCCATTAACATATAGAAATGAAGATAATAGGTATGAAATGGATAACCAAGGTGGCAACCCAAATCAAGAAGGACAAATAATGGAGTGGGCCACATAAATCAGCTCATGCGGTAAAATTAAACCAAAATATAGCAGATAATTAATTGTGAAAATATTTAATAATAAATTTCTTGTATTTAACGTAATTTAAATAGAAGAAAAATTTAAATGGGTTAACTTAAATTTTCAATATGAAAACAAAGAATACTGAAATTAACAAATCTCCACCATTTTCAATTGAAAATTGTTGATGTTATTGCACCTAAATTTTATTCAAGTAAATCCAAGTTCAAGATATCAAAACAATGCGGGAACTTGGTTAAACTTGCAACCTCAGTTAAACTATTGGTTAGGTTTTCATCCATGTGTATCTTAGTGACACACACTTCCCACTTTCAATAATTTCTCTAATTAAATGAAGACTAATATCTACGTGACTATACATACCAAGACATGCTACATGTTTAGACAAAATAAAGGGAATATTAAGAATAACAAAGTATAGTAATAATAGAATTAATTATACTATGTTTAGAAATCAAACCCTTAATCCATATGGCTTCTTTGACTGCATCCATCAGTGCTATGTACTTGGCTACAGTGGTCGAGAGGGTCACCACTGATTGCATATTACACTTCCATGATATAGGTCCTCCACATGCAGCAAAGACATAACCAGTTAGTGATTTCCTTGTATAAACATTTCCATTATAGTCAGAATCCACATAACCAGTCACTAATTCAGAAGAATTAATATTCTTACCATATAAAATTGAAAGAGATTATTTAAAATAAGTTTACCAAAAAAACCATTTAAGATCATGCCAATGTGGCTTGCCTAGATTTTCTATAAACCTTCTCAAAGTACATATATAAAAAAAATATAGTCGAGTACAAATAATAGAATACATAATACTTCCCACTACATTAGCATATAGGATTCTACTCATATATTCAATATCAGAAGTTGTGGTAGGTGACTGAGATTAAGAATTTTAAAACGTTCAACAAAAGGAAAACTAACAAGCTTCAAAACATCAAAAAATACCTCTTAATTACATTAAGGATATAGGGACATTGACATACCTAAGGAATCTCATTCATCATATCCCTAAAAATTTACTTTCCCAAAATTTTCTTAGAACAACCTAGAAATTTTATTTGAAAATTGGAATTCAATTGAATTTTAACATGGGTGATTAATTTCATATCACTACATATGAGTAACATGTCGTCTACATAGAGCATTAAATAAATAATGGATTTTTTAATAGATTTAATATATACACATGAATCAAACTAACTCCTTATGAAACTGTATTATAACATGAATGAATCAAACTTCTTATACCATTGTCTTGAAGATTATTTTAATCCATATAATGCTTTTTTAAGAAAACAAACTTGGTTAGCTTTAAATTCATGTTCAAAACTAGTTGGAGGATTCATGTATATTTTTTCAATTAAATCACCATTCAAGAAAGAAATTTTTATTTCTAGATATTTTATATGAATATCGAAATGAGAAGAAAATAAAGATGAATTCTTGTTGAAGAATGTTTCACTACAGAAGGAAAAACCTCAGAGTAATCAATTCCTTTTATTTTAAGGAGGCCTTTGGCTATAAGTCTAGGTTTAAATTTAACTTTATTTCCTACAGTATTGTCTTCTTTTGTTTTGTATATCAATTTACAACCAATCACCTTGGAATTAGGTGGTTTATTGACTATGTACCAAGTATGGTTGTTTCTTATAGATTTTAACTCATCTTCCATAAATGAAATCCAATGCTTAGATTATTTTGTCATTGACGGCTTGATTTCATCTTTGGGGATCCTCTCCACAAAGATTATCTACCTCATTTAAGGTAAAGGCAACCATTTTAGCATGGATGTACCTAGGAAGAGGTTTAATGAACCTCATCTGCCTATCCATAGTGATATGATAACCCCTATGTTCACTAGGATCTCTATCATCAATAGTATTAATAAGATTAGATGAAGATTATGGATCGGGCTGAGACAGGGGATCCTGAGAGGTAGATGGAGTCTTAGTAGGAGACTTAATAACACTGGGAGGATCAACCTCATGATCCCTCTTCTCAGAAGGATGAAACTTTTCATTAGTTTTAGGATGAACTCTAGTAATAATAGATTCTTAAAACACCACTCTTAGCTATCAAGACACTTTTGAAAGCTAGGTTTATCTACCCAAATCTTATACCCCTTCACCTACTCAGGATACCCTATCAATATTCACTTGAAATCTCTACGCTCAAGTTTATCATCCTTAAAATTAGTATATCTAATGCATCGAAACACCCTAAGATGTTCATAGGATAGGGGGTGATTGCTCAAAAATTCAATAAGAGTCTTAAATTTGTTTGTTGATAAGGGACACCTATTTATTAAGTCAACTACCATAGTAACAACTTATACCCAAAAGTATTTGGACAAGCCTGAGAATGAAACCATGATATGAACCTTCTCAATAATGGTATGATTCATATGATCATCTAGTCCATTCTGCGGAGTACTATGACTCACAGTTTGGTGCCTTAAAATTCCCTCACTTTCAAAAAACATGAAAAAATTAGTATATAGGAACTCAAGGCCATTATAACTCCTGAAAGACTTTAACATATTCATAAATTGATTTTCTATAGAGTCTTTACATGTTTTAAAAACCTCAAATACATCATATTTATTTCTCAAAATATAAACCCATTCTTTCCTTAAAAAGTCATCTACAGAGGTGCAAAGTAAGAGCCTCCACCATAGGAGGTATTCCTAAAAGGTCCCCACAAATAAAAGTGAACATACTCAAGTGGGTGACTATATTTAAAGTTGGATCTATGAAAACTGACTCTTTTAGACATACCCATGACATAGTCTTCAAAAAAGGGTATGTTACTAGGTGTAACATGAGTGAGAATCCCTTGATTACTCAATTTCTATAGACCTTTAGCACTCACATGTCCCAACCACCTATTCAAAAGCGTAGTGTTTTCATTGTTAGTGACATAAGTGTTTTCCAATTACTTGATGTGTGCTATTCCATCGAAAACATATAACCCATTCAATAAGAATCCTTCATGAACTGCACGATCTCCCTTGCAGATTCTAAGATAACAAAAATTAGTTTTAAAGTTAAAACCTCTCTGATCTAAGACACCTAGTGAGATCAGAGCCTAGTGTAAATACAAAACACATATCATATCCAATAAGGTGAAACAATAATGGTTTGAGAGCTCTATAATAATAGAACCTCGATCCATGATGAAACATCTCTTGGTGTTTCATACATAAACCTCCCCTTCAACTACCACGGTCAAACAAGAAAAGGAACTCCCATTCAAGAACATATGGAAAGAACATCATGAGTCTAATACCCACTCGACATCAACAGTATATCGGGACACACACAACACATCAATACTTTCATATCCTTGGTCCTTAAAGAGAGAAATACCACTAGACTCCTTAGATGGTTTTCTAGATTCCAAATCGGGTCATTTGGGTCTAATATGCTCAGGTTTCCCACAGTGGTATCTTGTAACCTCTTTCATCTTGGTTTTAGATAGATGTTCATGTGATTCGATATGAATATTACTTTAATTCCTATGTTTACCTTTTTCCCTCAAAACTCTAAATGACCCCTCAAATTTAGACCCTTGGTTTCAGGTTTAACCATAGCCTTTCTCCAAAACACTTGAAAGAAAGGCAAAATTTAATTCCTCTAAAGTTAAGGAATCTCTTCCCTAAATCATAGTTCAATAAGATGTTTATATTAACTATATAAATAAATTAAAATTATGATGTCTTGGTCCTCATCTTTAACATTAAAATTTATTTTCTAAAACTCTAATTTTTTTTATTAAAATCATCAAGGTGTGTCTGGATGGTGGTTTCATGACATATCTTGAAGGTATATAATTTGTGTTTCTTATGTAGACAACCAATTAAAGATTTTTTTCATATAAGTTTTTCATGTTTAGAATAAATATCAGTTGTGAAGGTCCCATAATCAACCTCCCATAGGGCTGTATCACCTATAGACATGGTTAAAGTGCTCTGTGCTTTCATCAAAACATCGGGAGGGACATCTGAATAGGTTTTGACTGTTGGAAAATAAGTGGTCACACTTAAATTGGGTTTCTTAGGTCCGTAAAGGGAATATTTTAGCCCTTGTTGGACTAACATGGCTTACATTTTTAATCATTATAAATTAAAATCATTACACCCACCAAAAGTTTCTATTTCATATTTCATAGAAACCATAGTTTATTCAGGTTGCTTTAATACCACTCTTTTATAGGATAATAGAGGGATAAAATACCACAAAAAACAATTACATAGACCATTGAATAAGAAATACAGTTTAGTTCAATATATAGAATAGATAAATTAATTTGATTACAATACAAAAACAGCCAAATAGAGTACTGATATGGGAATAGCGAAACAACAACTATTACAGAAAATGAAACTAGAATTGAAAACAAAGGAAACAATAAGATTTATGTGATTTGGTTCCTTTGGGACCTACTACATGGAAGGAACACCACCCAAACATGCAATTTTATTATATTTTCAAAACAAAAATGCATTACAATGTAAATAGGAAAAGAAAATAGCCCACTAAAATATAGAGAAGTGATAAAATAGAAATTTCATACTAGAAGAAGCAACACAGAAGGAATTGGGTTTAAGAAAAAATTACAACCTCTAACAAATGTTCAGGAATCCAGATCACTTCAAGATTCAAGAATAGTGATCCCATTACTTTGTTTGATATCGTCGTAGGATGATCATACTAGGTCTTCATATTTGAAAAATGGTCACATGACTTTAACAGGGAAGAACCATGGCAGGATCCACTATGAGACACACACCAACGACATGTAGGGGGTCAACGATCCACTAGACAAGTTCTCCAATGGATAAGATAGCACCACAACTAGCGATATTGAAGATGAGGAAGATGATTCTCAACACTGGGTGAGAGAAATAGAAAACTGAGCCACCAGCGGGAAGAAAAAAAATCACCAGCATTGAGATGGTGTCAATTTTGGGAATCTGGATCTCTACTTACTAGATGAACTCAAATGTGAAAGAATATGATTTCTAGACCTATTTCGTATATCTAATGCAAGAACCATAGTGATGATGAAACCCTATACTAAAACCCTAACTGGCTAACTGCACAACCAAGGGGAGGCTTCCACAAATCCAACGCTGAACTTCCCACCCAAGGGCACATGGAATGACTCAAATCAATAGATGGATAGGATATATTATGTGGTAGCATCCATCGATTACCAAAAATTAAGAGAATAGGTATACAATGTATAGCCAAGTTAGCATCCCAAATCAAGTAGGCCAAAAAATTGAGTGAGCCACATAAATCAGCTCATGCAGTAAAATGAAACCAAAATCCAGAAAATATTAAAATGTCAAAATATATAATAATAAATTTTATGTACATAAAATAATTTAAATGGGTTAATTTAAATTTTCAATATGAAAACAAAGAATACCCAAATTAACAACATGATATTAAATTATTTAAACATGCTCTATACGTAACCTTCAAGTTTCAACAAAATTAAGGAAGAACAAAACTCATTAATCATGCCTTTTATTACCATAAAAATGCATTCCAGCTTTAGGTTCTTTATCCAATTACATTAACTCATGGAGTAACACATTCAGTTAAACATGCATACTTTCATCAATTTGATTACCATTAAATTTTGAGAAACACCAAATTTTTAAAAAATGTTTTCTATTTAATTATTTATGCAACCAACAAAACATTTTCAGCTCTATGTTCTTTATCCAAATTTATCAATTTCAACATGATAAACCAAGCATAAGAACATGCTATACAAATCATAGTATAGATTGAACACTATCAATAAAATTAAGAAGCAAACCATTATCATGATGCAAAGAAACAAAATGCGATCACTAAACATAAAATATTTTCTCTCTTTAATATAGTTTAATATTTATTATGTTTATTCCACCACCATACAATGAGACAAACCATTGTTAATTTATGATTTAATGTAAATAAATATGATAAGAATCAAACCCCCTAAATGAAAGTTTCGACATTCTTCGCATGAGATCAAATGGAGAGAAACCATTAGAAATGTAGAACAATCTACCTCAGATCACCACAGATTGAATTCGGGAATTTAGAATTTATTCCTATTAAAGGGGGATTCGGAGCCTTTAAAATCACCCTTGGATGCCTATGGTTCAAGAGGAAGGAGTGGGAGAAAACAAGGTCTAGGGGACATAGGTTTATTTATAGGTAAAAAGTTTTTTAGAGGACTATGACACAGCCCCTAAGATCACATAGTAGACCTCCTAGACCACTACATAGTGAGAACATACCATATCACACCCCCAGTAAAACTCGTGTCTGGGATCCACTACTAGATCCACGATACATATCCTATTTATAAAGGGGAGGTACTATGTAACAAACTATAGCCCACATTGCAGCTACCCCTGATTTGGAAATATCCTCAAAAACCACTATGACACAGCCACCTCGCTCCACATTACATTACTCGATACCGGGGATGGACCCACGCTGTAGCCAACCACCATGGGACAGCCAGGACTAAAAAGGCATTAGCCCCAATTTTTTTTCTTTGAGCCTCCCTACACTATAGTAGGGGGGACCGCACCATAGAAGCATGGCCTACGACACAACCCATGGCTCCACACCACAACCTAGCCTCAATTGGCAGTGACACCCACCTTTTTTATTCATTTATCCTCCAAGCTCCTTGAAAACTCTTCTAAGTGCCTCCAACACCCAAAAAACACAAATATAAGGGAAACTAATGTTCAATCCCTTACACTGTTTATGTAAGAAAACAATAACAATTACACAATATTTCATATTAAATAATTTTTTAGAATTAAAGATCACATAATATATTTAAATAGTTGTATAATACACATTTTTAAAAAATATTATTTTTACAGATCACTCTACCAGAATAATTTAAGACATCTAGCCTCAACAATTGATAACATAAACACAAATATGTATAAAAAATTATCAATATATTATAAAATCCTTTAATGATTCCCTATGTCTCCTTATAGTGATCACAAAACCAATGATAATGTTAAACAAATTTTCCATTTATTAATAAAAAAATATATAGAAACATGCAACTATTATCTCTATATATAATGATATTCCCATTTACATTCAAACTCTATTTCTAAGTATTTTAATTTTTTATTATATTTCTCGTAGTGTTTTTTATCCAAATATCATAGTGACCTCTTTATCATATAGATACACTGGTATAAAATTTCTTCCAACTATCCATCCTAATAATATTTATTTCAATAATATTCATAATAACACCATTATCCATTGAAAAAAATGTTATTACAATATAATATAAAACTTAGAATGTAAATAAGAATAATTAAGGAATTCAATTTAGGTTCTACTACTCGAACAAAAATGTTTTTTAAGTTATATAACATTGAATATTTTTCTTATATGATTGTATAATAACAAACCAAGGTAAAACTAAAGAGAAATATCCTTGTAGTTAATGTATTTTTAAAATCATCTTAAAAGTTAGTGTGTTTAAATTTATATTTTAATAAACTTCTATTCCAAGAGAGAAGCTCTGCATTTCTAGCAAGAAGTTTTCAGATCGAGATTAATTAAAAAAGATTATCATACAGAAAAAGAAGAAGGAGAAGAATAGATAGATCATATTCAGCTATTTATCATATTGTTATGGATAATCAAACATGGAAAATAATATTGAGATTTATAGACTGAAGAATAAGAAGCTTAGAATTGTTTCAGTAGTATACTGACAGAGGTATATTTTTCGTATTGATAAATCAAACTTGGGAATTGGATTGGGGAATCAGACTAAGTATCATTACAAAGTCCAAGAAGTTATTACAATCTTCTAGGTAATAATGTGAATAATTTTTTTGAATGATCATATTTGTTAAATTTGATCAAGAATCATTATGACATGTTTGTTAAAAAAATTGTATTACATAATTTCATGCTACTTGAAGAACATGAAATATCGTATTGAACATAGTGCTAAAAGAGTGTAAGGAAAAATCCTACTGGCTGTTTTCCACACAAAAGAATTGTTTTATAGTGTATTTTGTGGTATCAGATTATTTACAAACCATACAAAGGACTAGCTACTCTTACTGAGTAGTACACCTTTTAAATTCCTATGTTCATGTGTTTATGTGTTTGAATTTTGTTTTGAGCAGAGAAATAATTTTTTCACCAGAGGAAAAGGTTGTTTCTTAAGAAAGGAAAGTTAAAATAAAAAGTTACCACTGATTCAACCCTATCCCTATCATTAATACTTAAATCCTCGTTGGGTAATCTTAACAGGTTCAAACTATGACAACCTAAGGAATCATCTATAATAAGCTATTAAATTATTTAAACATGCACTATGGCATAAGATTTTAGTTTCAACCAACTTAAAGAAGAACAAAACTCATTAGTCATGCCTTTTATTTTCATCAACTAGCATTATAGCATCAAGTTATTTATCCAATTCCATTAACACATGGAATAGTACATTCAGTTAAACACACACACTTTCATCAATTTAATTACCACCAAATTATGAGAAACACTATATTTGTTAAACATTATTCCTATTTAATTCTTTATCCAACAAATAAAACATTATTGACTTTATGTTCTTCATAAAAATTCCTCAGTTTCAACATCATAAACCAATAATAACAACATTCTATACAAATCCTATTATAAATAGCACATAATATAGCAAAATAAGAAGCAAACCAATATAATGGTTTAAAGCAACATCATGCGATCTCTACACATAAACCAATTCCATTATTTAATTTGGTTTAATATTTATTAGGTTAATTCCACTACCATACAAAGAGATAAAACATGGTTAAATTATGATTTCCTATAAATAAATTGGAGAAGAAACAAATCCCCCACCTCAAAGTTTCAACATTATTTGCACAAGAATGAATAAATGTCGCAGATCTATGATCACCTATGCTGTGAGGAAACTATGATCTCCCAAGGATGTAGTTCCTTGAACATATTGATAATAAACAAACAAATACCCATTTTAATGATGGAGATCATACACCATAATATGGATAGAAGGAATGGGAGGAAACGAGATCAAATAGACAGAAACCTCTAGAAAAGTGGAAGATCCTCCTTGAGATCACCACATATTGAACTTTGGAAGTTGGGATTGATCCCTCTCAAAAGGGGGATTAAAATACATTGAAAATAACCCTTGGGTGACTAGGTATTAATATCAAGGAGTGGGAGAAAACCATGTCCAGGGGACTTAGGGGTATTTATATGAAGGCATATATTTAGAGGACCACAAAGCAGCACCTAAGACAATGTAGTAGACCACCAAGACCCCCACAAAGTCAGAGGAGACCATATTACAGGCCCTTGTAAAACCCACATCTTAGATCCACTGCAAGATCCATGGTGTGGATCCTATTTAGGTAGGGGAGGGACTATGACCCAGCCTACAACCCACATTGTTACCACCCTCAATTTGGAAGTGGCCTCAAAAACTACTACAGCATAGCCACCTCGCTCCATACCACAACGCTCGACACCGAGGAGTCTCATACACTACAACAAACCACCATGGAACAAACATGCCTTAAACGATAGTAGCCTCAATTTCCTCATTCGAGCCTCCCTATTTCGTCAGTAAGAGACCACGCCATAGAATCATGTCTTATGGCATAGCCCATGGCTCCACATCACAACCTGGCCTCAAATGGAATCAGCACCCACCTTTTTTCCCATTTACACTTTAAACTCCATGAAACCTCCTCCAGGTGCCTCCAACATCGAAAAAACACAAAGGGAAAGGCCACTGTGGTTTTATCCCTTACACTGTATATGTAAAAAAATAGCAACAATTACACAAATATTAAGTGATTTTCTAGAATTTCATATCACATAATATATTTAAATAGTTGCATAGAACACATTTAAAAGAATATTATTTCATACAGACCACTCTGCCAAAATAATTCATGATATCTAACTTTAATAATTGATATCATAGACTCAAATATGTATGAAAAATTATTAATTTATTATAAAATACTCTAATGACTCGCTATATCACATTATAGTGTTCTCAATTTCAATGAACATGTTATAAAAAATTTCATTTGATTCATCATAAAAATTATAGAAACATGTAACTATTGTCTCTATATATAATGATAGCCCCATTTACATTTGAACTGAGTTTCTAGATATTTTAATTTATTCTCATATTTTTTATACTAGTTTTATCCAATTATCATAGTGATCTCTTTATCATATAAATATGTTGGTATAGAATTTCTTCCAACTATCCATCCAAATAATATTTATTTAAATAATATTCATAATAACACCCTTATCCATTGAAGAAAATGTTATTGTAGTATAATATATAACATAAAATCCAAATAAAAGAAATAAGGAATTCAATTTAGTGTCTCCTACTGGAAGAAAAATATTTTTTATGTTTTATAATGTTGAATATTTTTCTTATATGATCGTATAATAACAAAACAAGGTCAAACTAGAGAGAAAAATCCTTTTAGTTAATGTATTTTTAAACTAATTTTGTAAGTCAATGTGTTGAAATGTATATTTTGTTAAATTATATAATAGAAATATAATATTAGGTGGATATACTCAATCAATATGTGAAATCAAGTATTCTAAATGTAGTTAAATTTTACATCATTAGGATTTCAAAGTAATTGTATTTAATTAGAAAAATTTCAATGCAATATAATTAAATAACAGCATAAATACACTCAATTAAGGATAACTAATAAATAAATCATGGTTTTTTAATCATATATCGAAATTGATGAATGAACATAAGGTGAAAGAGAGGGAAATGAAATATTTTTCAAGAATCTAAGGGTGATAATATGGAACCCTAAAATAGAGTGTTTTTTCAATGAATCAATAATACATATTGAAAATAGGGTTTACCTCACAGATATGGAGACTAATGAAGGGTTCAAGCATGGAGGAAATGGGGGAGGTGATGATGGTGGGATCGACCTGAATCTATGGAAATGGCAAGTGGTTTCATTGATGCATGGAAATTATGATTGGAGATGGGCTCTGGCATTGCTGTGGAGACGCCGGTGGTGGGTATGTGGCGAGGTATTCAGGGGAGGGTGTGTAGTTGGGGTATGGAGGGCACGATCAGGGTGGGGGTGATAGGTAAGTTTTTTTTCAATGAAATGACCGCCAAAGATGGTCGTCTATGTCAATGGCCGAAAAATATCGACTCTCTAGTAGTGCATTATGTGCGAGAATATCACATTAAGGGGAAGAACATTATAAAAAGAATTGTAAAAACATATTTATAATATTGAAAAAGATTTTTTTTATTGACAACAAATCAAAATGTTGAGAAAAATATGACAATGATTGGGGTGTGAAATTGATGTCATGGAAATGATTATATTTAGGAGAGTTTATTCTCCACATAGAGGGTGAATTAAAAGACATTGTATTGTGAATAGGTTACATTTGTTGAAAATTAATTTTTTGTTAATAACATGAAGCACATTGAAAACTTTTTTGATTTATTTCAATAGTTGAAACTCAACAAGAATGTCATACAAAGAAGATTGTAGATATAGGTGAACATTTGAAAGATAAACATGGGTGAATATTTGAATGTTTTTATAACACCAAGAATTTCGTACAAAGAAGATGTTAGATATAAGTGAATAGGGTCAACTCGAGGGTGATCCCCACGAGACCTAGGGCTAGGGAAAAAACCAATATGGGGGCAACCTGTATACATCTTCCTCTCTCCAATTTTCTCTGAAACCCTAGAATCAGCTGTTAGTTATAACCATCGACCCTCCCTATATTACTTAATGAACTTATTATTTCTTTTTTCATCAGTGAATATGCTTTGGATCCACTACTTAGAGTGATTTGTCTGTATCATCTGTGAGTTGTCTTGGCGACGATTCCTAGTGCTTCAGGGTCTTTGTCTTCATTGTTTCACTATCCATGGCTACGTGACAGGCATGCCTCCCCTATTCTGTAATGCTACCTTGTACTCTAGGCATTCAATGTTATGATTTGGAATCTTAATGTGGTGAAAACGCCTTGTGAAATGATGGGTTGGGCTGCCTCCTCATCTCCTTACTTACTCACCCACCTAAATCCCTATATCACACCATTTTCAACACCACTCTTCTCTAGGACAGCTCACCATGCCTAACTGTGATCCATTATCATCTTCCGCCTCTTTTCCAATGTATACCTCTACCTTCGAAAGATAAATATTGGACTCTATCTTCCATGAACTTGGTAACATCTGATTATTCAGGTGGAGGTTTGTCTTTAGCGAAAAAAAATTTGTTAGTTTTGATGGAAGCTCATCTAATAAGACTAATTGATTTTAACTCATTCTTATAAAAATAGTTATGAAAAATTCCTAGAATTAAATTTGTTGAACTTATCCACTATCATGTAAAAATTAAATTAATTCATGTCTAAGGTTGGTTCGAGGATCTTGTGTGACCCTTTGATTTGATTAATTGCCTATTCTATGATAAATTTATTTTATCCACAATTATATTTTTCCTTGTTAAATTCTATTAATGTATTACAGAAGTCATGTTTTGTCTAGATTTTATACATATTACATATCAAGTCACTATAACTTTTTATTGTGCATGTTGGGAGTAGATCTCATGTGGCCCTTGAAAAGAAAGATTTATTTGGAAATGAGGTTGTCCAGTTGAGATTTCTTATAATATTAATACATGTTTCAATTTTAATTTTATGAAATTGAAGGGGCTGTTTGAATTGAAACACCTCTAAATTATTTATCATGATATAAATCTATATAACACTATAAAAATTCCAAATAAAATAAAATTATCAAGAATGAATTATTTCAAATTTTTTATAATATATAATGGTTATTGTGATTAATGGGTGGAGGGGAGGTGACCAGATGTGATATTAAATCATTAAGTGGATAGATTTTATTTCATCTCATTTTTTGTGTTAGTGATTTATATTCAGTAGAATAATTTTTTATGTATTTATTTATTTTTATAGATACAAAAATTTAATGCTCATTAATTTTAAATTTAATTAATTTGAATGTTTTAAAATATCTAGTATATTTTTATATATTTTCTTTATATAATAATGCATATTATAAAGTTAATATTTTAAAAATTAGGATTTAGAAACAATATTTCCTAGGCCGCTGTAAGTGAACATGTGAATGATAGAAATGAGTGAATCTTTGATGAAAACAATAAATAGGTTTTTCAATAGAAAAAGAATGAGAAATAAAACATAACAAGAGTCTACATGTACTAGAGATGGAAGTAAAATATGATTGGGGCCTGAAGAAATTGGTCTTCTATCTAAGATGTTGAAATATGATCCTGTTGAAGCAATATAAACTATTTCATCAGATCAACTAATTGGGTAAAACATCTATAAAGTTTCTATTATTTTAAAACAACCCCCACATGACTAAAATATTTTAAAAGTTTTATGGAATAGATTATTTGATAGTGATCGATGGATGTGAGAGCTAGGGTTTCCCCATTTAGTTCCCTTAGTGAGTATAATAATTTTAATATTTTTCTTTTTCATTATATTTAATATCATGTCCTTATTCATTATCAATTTTTTAGGGACGTTTGAATGAACCAGAGTTGTCTTCTTCTCAGCCTACTAGTATGGGTCTGATAAAGGGTGCTCATAAAGCTACACAGATCACACGTTGTACCTGTTCACACCCTAAAACACCGACAGACACCCCATCTACCACACCTTTTTATCCTTGAGCCTCTAGGGTTATTCCCACCCATGATTCCATTATTATCTTATTTAGCCTCTTATTCTCATACCATGTCAACATCGTCTCCAGAAATTATCCCACTTATACCATATCTATATCCTATGATGTATCTCTAGCTCTTATATCCTTATCCCCCCACTTCTACACCGCCTCTATTTCCTACTACCCATATAGGATCTATTGATTTTGTTCTTTCAGTTTCAACAATAGTGCATGCAAATGACTTGGTGCATGCATTGGAATAGATGAATCCTTCATAGATTACTGATCCAGATCATCCCATAGATCCATTCGAGCCTAATGAGTAGTCTTCAACAGGTTTTTTATAAGTGTTTCAAATTATGTCACATTATTTTTTTCTTGTTGTACTATGAATTAATTATTTTATTTCCTTTTATCTTATTCCGTGATATAGGTGACATGGGTGCACCCGTATTCTCAACGATTATAATCATAAAAAAATAATAGTGTATTAAAAGAAAGTCAATTAAATTATAGGTAACAATTTCAGGTAGTTTAGAAGTTTTATAGAAAATTTAGCCAAGTACAATGATATCATTCCATTGAAACCAGTCTCATTGAGGCATATCCGTAATTAAATCAAGGAGAAATCATGGGTGGAGATATGGTTAATTTTTTTTATTAAATTGATATCTATATTATTATTGTATTTATATGAATTAACATATTCATTGCAATGTAATTTTAACTTTCTTGATAGTGAAGATACTAAGGTCACACATTTAATGGATCTTGGAAAGTTGAGGTGATCATATAAGCATGATTTATATGTTTGTTGTGTTATATTTGGTTTCCTAGAACCATCTTCTGTGTACTTTATGATCATCTATATTCATTGAATTTAATATTAATAAAATTATTAGTATATCATGATTTTTCTTCTACGTGACATGGTATGTGATAATATCCTAAGAGCAGTTGTCACATTGAAATGTCATAACAGTTTCCCACTATTATGAGAAATCAAAAGTGTTGCAATAGTATTTTTAAAATATATGTTCTATAGTCGGGTGACATAATTTTAGGGACACAAATGATACATGCTATTAGGGGCGGAGGCTCATAAGAATTTGAGGCACCTTCTCATGGTGTACTCCCTTGGTAATATCCAGTGCATGATATTATGAGAACAAGACCCACTAGTAGGAAATCGACAATTATATGTGTCATTGGATGTTCCTATCAAAGAATGTGTGTATTGATCCTTAAACATTAATATTATTATTAATGAATATTATAAGTAACGTAATTTGATGTATTGATGAAGATCATTTTGAAATATGTTCGCGATGAGGTAGGATACATAGGGTGAGTCATGAGTAATATTTCATTAATGAAAATCGAGAGAAAATATTTTTCACTTATATTATTTAATTGAAGTTGATATATCTGGCCATTTAATGAAAATGATATATCCTAAATAAATCCATGGCCATGGTGTTCAATAGGCATCTTTGATTTCATGAAATTAAATGAAAAATACATTGAGCACATAGGTTGATGACACCAGCATACAACCTTCTTAATAAGAGATATATTGATAAAGGGATTATATTACGCAGTTAGTTCCTGTATGAGGTATTATGTTTCTACGACATCAAATTATTTCTCTATAGGCACCTTGGCATGTTGCGAGACACTAACCTTGGAATTTAGCCTGCTTCACCTAATGCCACTAAGAAAGAGGCATAGAGGATCACACGCTAAGTGTATTTAGAATCTCAGTTAAATCAAATATTACTATTTATTATTTAAAAAGTTGAATAAATATTATTCTAACACATGAATTAATAAATACTCATGTCTGCTTGATCGTATATATTCTGTCCCTAGTTATTCAGGAGAATATTATTTGAGCAGAATATTTAATAAATATTTATTTTCTATTTAGTGAATATAATATTTATTATTTATTGGTGAATAATATAGTGATATTTATTTATTAAATAAAAATTCATTATTCAAGTCCTGATAAATATTGTAGAACAATGGTAAATTGAGTTTATAGGTCTGGTGAGAAATAATATATATTGAATATTATTTGATTAAATGATATTTAATTTTATTTTTTGGGTTTATCACAAGTCAAGAAATAATAATAATAATAATATTTTTATTGACATGGGGTTCCGTAGGGATTAAATAAATAATAAAAGAAACTTTTTCGATTATTTATTTCTAACCATATCGATATATAAACCCAATTATATTATTTTTCAAGAGAGTCAATTTCATTTGTGTTGCGCACGATGACCGTCTAAGAGAATAATCTCAATCCTTAGAGAGCTCCCTTTCCAAGAGAACTCCCAAGAATGGGGAGTGATCTTCCTCCACCATCTACTCTCAAATGTAGAGAGTTCAAGGGGAATCCTTTGAATTATATTCTCATGGTGATCAAAAGAGAACAATTCAAGAATTAGTATCTACCATGGTAGCACCGATAGATTTCTATGAAGATGTTCTTAAACTTGCGAAACATGTGTGGGTCATCACTTTTAACTTCCCTGACCTGCAATCTACTAAACCGGTGCTCCGATCTAGGTCACCACATGACCTAAAGCATGCCTCCCCATATGTTAGATGATGCTGACTAGTAGTGAGGGTCTAGTAGGTTACGTGGGGATACTATACCCTCTTTACTATAGTTCTCCACAACACATAACCTATGAAATATGGAAAACAATAGAAAATATACCACAACATACATTACAATCCATTTCTAAAACATATTACACCCACAACCAAAAGATAAATAATCCATGTTAGGCTAAAAGTTCCAAAAGTGAATGAAATTATAAATAAACACCAACGGAAACATCCCCCAAAATGGGTCAGGAATCCAAGTCTGAATCCTCATCCATGAAAATCCTAATCCCGAATCAACTCCCCAACACATAGATTTTTCTTTTGCCCAATACTATAATAATGAAATTTGATCAGGTACCCAACAATAGCCCATGTAGGGTGTCAGTACAACTCAGTAGGCCACCACTAATGGTGTCTATAAAATATTCATTATAAACTGACAGTGCATTAAAGTACTAAATAAATGGAAATATAAACAAAAGATAACTCGAGTTCTATTAGTTAGAAATATTCACTTTCACAACATTGATCATTTATTCCATTCAACCACTTAAACCATTTCTATCACATAATACATGGGTTAGGAATTTACATCATTTGCACTATAGCCTAAGATGATCAATTATCAGACATAATGGAATAAGTGAAGTTCCATATCTCACTAGGTACAATAATTTCATAACAAATACATAGAATTCACCTTGGATCCTCTGTATAGGTAGTCTCATCAAATGAACCCATTAGGGGCTTAGATCCTCAGTTTGACTCCCTAAGCTCTGCATTATAGGGGTGGGGTTTAGAGCCTCATTCCAACCTAACCTATGGGAGGATCCTATATCCAATACCCCACATACCACCAAGCCATGCTCACATTCTTATTAATATAATTAACACATATACCAAATCAGGGACCATGAATAATAAATACACGTAACATTAAAAACTCATAGTCTATTTAACACTTAAATCATCTTTTGGACATAACCCATTAACACATTTACCACACACCTTACACAACCCATTTAACCTAATTCCCTTTCATTTCTCAACCCATTTAACATATTGAAAAATATCCATACATTAACCCATTTCACATAATTCATCATTTGACATGTATTAACACATTCAATCATTCCAATTTCAATCTCACAAGTCATTAGGCGCATTCACCTTATTACATTTAACCCTATTTACATTGTTCCAAACAAACCCTTATGCCATTATCAAAGTCTGGGCCCAAATATCAATAATCCCTTTTCCAAATCAACTAACATATCAACATGTTCATATTTGGCCCTAATTTATCACAATTCAATTCTATACTTCACATTACAATTTTCCATGTTTGGGAATATTGGAACACCCCATGCTTGGCACTAAGTCAGTCTAGTCAACCTCAATGCATCCCATGAGGATCATGAGGGGTTCAGTTAATCATTTAGCCAACAATTTTACCAAATCCATTCAAAGGAATAAAATTCACAACAAGAGAGAACCATTAAGACAACCATACATTCACATGTCAAATTCAAGACCATGGAATTTGACTTGTAGACCATCTACCTCGAAACCAAAAATTAATGCACACATAACTTAGACTTATATCTAGATTGCAGAACCATTTGAATCCATAACATAAGATCCACTATAAAAAGAGGGTTTTAGGGATTTGGAAGAAGAAGTATGAAACCACAATCCTTAATCTGTAAAATAGAATCAAGAGGAGAATAAGAATTACCCGTAGCTTTGATCCACAACCAACAGAAATCTAAACGTCCTAGAAATGAAGGAGATCCATCACCCAGAAGATTTGAGTGTTTAGGTTTGTCACTAGGGATTAAAGAGGAAGAATGAAGAAGAAATTCGAGTGAAGAACTTAAAAAAATGAGGGGGGAAATATTAAAATCACACTTTTAATGGGCCCCACAGTTTGGCCGAATAGTTTTCCAAACCGTGCACCAACCGTTAGCATGCCTCTGTCCAAGAGAGGATGAGTTGCACAGTTACCTAAGGACCCACACACCCATTGAAAAACCGTGTGCCAACCATGCAGAATGCCTCTATCCAAGCCCACATAGTTTATCATCCCCTCTTACAAGGTTTACTAAATTGTGAATTCCTTCCTCTTGGCAAGCATGGTTTGGGCACATGATTACTAGTAACTATTCTCCAACCATGCAACATTCACAGGATTGCCAAAATCTCACTTATTTCATGTCTTGATCCCCTTAGCCACCTCTAAGATTCCTCATACATCTAGAAAACATTTCATTAATAAAACTAATGAGACTTAAACCAAAACTTAAACAAGAACATACCTTGAAAAAATCATGAATCTTACAAAATCCCCACCTTATAATGGATCTTCCTCGAACCACATTCCCAAGCATCACATAACTTTTAAAGAAAAGTGACTAGGCCACTGAGCCCACATATCTATCTCCCTCACCCCTGTTTCTTCCTAAACATTACCATACTACCAAAAAACACAAACCAAAGGCACATTCTTTGTAGAAACTCATATTTTTTCCCTGTCAGACTTTGGATTATTTCTACGAATAATTCCAGAGCTAGGCACGAAGACGGTGTGCGATTCCGAGTCCCGATGTGTTCGGAATTAATTTTATAAAAATATTAAGTATTTTTATACTATGCACATGGCAGGTGTGTGATATCTCCTAAACGGTAGCTCAGAACGGGAATTTGAGGGCACGACTACGTCCGGAACATGCCGTTTACCCTGGGAGAGGTGTAAACATTGTGGGCGTGGGCCTGCGGTGAGAAACGCCACCAGGGCATTTTCATAAATAAGTGGAGAAGTTAGTGTGCGAGCGTCGGCTCGAATAACTTCTAAATGGAGTCTCGGATTGAAAATCTGAGTCCTCCATTGCATACAGAACGACGCGTTTACCCTAGGGGTGACCATACCGTTGTTCGCATTGGGCGTTGGGTCCGAGGCGGGTTTGGCGCCGGCGGGTTTGGCGCCGGCGGGTGGCTGATATAAATATCAGCACCCCCACCCCCCTTTTATTGTTCCTCTCGGTGTTCTTCGCCGTTCTTCGTCGCTGATCCGCCGCATCGAGCATACAAAGTGCCCACGAGCTCAGAATTAGACGGCGGACGTTCCAGGAGTGCGTAGAGAAAGCTCTGGAGAACGGATCTATGGTAGAACGTCGGCGTTTCGCCTGCGAGGTAGGCGGATTTGAGTTATAACCCCAGATCCCGTTTTTGCTACATTTTTCTCCAAATTGAAGCTGTAGCAGCGTAGATCAGGTTCTGAGGGTCGTGTAGACGCCTCTGGATCGTAAAACGGACCACCGGGGTGCCCCTGGCAGTCCATGGAAGATCCTCCGGCAAGGATTCGGCGTGGCGGCGCCAACATCGGCGGACCACGGCGGCCGGCCGCCCAGCGCGGTAGAGCTGTGCATTGCGCGATGGAGGGCCGCCGGCTGGACCGGCCGGTCGAGCCCGGTCCGACCTCTTTTGTCATACGGGGGTCTTTAAACCCCCGTATCTTGCAATCCACGAGTCTAATTCGCGTGGTGTTTACGGCGACGCGACCCTGACGATGAGGCGAACCCTTCAGTGTGGGTTTGAGTTTTTGAAGGTTCATGATCATGGCCCGGTAGCTAGAAATGTCGTATAAAATAATATTATTTTATTATTTTACGACTTCGGGCCGTTGTAACTTCTACTCAAAGCGTCCGAATGACGTGTCGTCAGTGGCGTTGAGACCCTGATGGTACGAAAGACTTTTTGAGTTGGTTTCCGGGTTTGGGACTGAGAACGGGGTGCTGGCCCCACGAGAGTGGGTTTTGGCATTTGTGGAGAAACACAACTTTTTCACCAGGAGTCTGATTTTGGCGGATGATTAGTCGATCCTGTGTGTTTTTCTGAGAGGATCGCAATGTTGCGATCTGTTCGATGAGTATCAGAATCGAGAAGTGGGCCCCACCTGAGCTGGCTTTGGTGAATAGTACCTTTTTCACCGGGTGTCTGTTTCGGACGAGCGAGTAGTCGATTCCACTTGTTTGTCGGTGGGGATCGCCGTGGTATGGTCCGCTCGATGGGTTTCATGATCGTTGTGTGGGCCCCACACGTCTAGCTATAGTGAATAGTGCCTTTTTCACCGGTGCTTTGTTTCAGGCAAGTAAACAGCCTATCCTGCATGTTTTTCCAGGTAGAACGTGATGGTGGCCTCGGTTTTGGCCTTGGAGGTGCGCAGTGTGGCGTTGTTGCGGGTCGCTCGGGTTAGCAATGTTTTGGACCAATAGTGGTTGAGGGTACTCCCTTGGTTCATTCTCACGATGGTTTGTGTGGCATCACAACCTCCATATAGGATTGTGATCCTCTCGATGGGATGTTTAAACTGTTAGAGTTCTGCCATCCCTCCGGTGGGCCCGGAGTGGGATCCTCTAGCATCTTTTTCATAGATCGGGTTCTTGGTATCGCTGTGACCACATATTCACGGGAGGCGATCCCCTATCTAGTAGGTTAACCCCATAGGGTTTGTGGCATCATCGGGAATATGATCCCCTATGCAGTGGGCCGCGATCAGTAGGGTTGTGGCATCGTCGGGTATACGATCCCCTGCTCAACATCAAGTTTATAGTAGGGTTGCAGAATCGTTGGTTATACGATCCCCTACTCAGCGTGTGGTTTCTATAGGGTTGTGGTGTCGTCAGTTCAATCCCCTACATTATGATTTATATCAGATAGTGTTCTGGTATCGGCGTGACCACTTTTATACGGGCGATGATCCTCTATCTGAGTGATGTGCTTCTGTCTAGCGCCAGATCGGGTTGTGGTATCCCCCAGTGGTTCCTGGGTGTGATTCCCTATCTGTGAGAACTACGTATGCCAGATCGGGTTGTGGTATCCCCCAGCAGACCCTGGGAGTGTTCCCCTATCTGTGAGCTTCATATACCGGAGTGGGTTCTGGTATCCCCTAGTGGAACCTAGGACCGACCCATTATCCGAGGAGTTTGGTGGTTCTGTTGTTTCAGTAAGGTTTCCTCGGTGATTCCAACCGATGAGCGTGATCTCTCAAGTGAGTGTCTGAGAGGTTTGTGAAAAAACCGATGGAGTGTATGTCTCGGATGAGTGTCATCTGGGATGACAGTGATCATGGGGTGTACTCTCCTGGTTGTGGACAGTTGCTGGTGATGAGGTCGGTACCTCTTGTGGCTTGGTGCGTGAGCTGAGTATATCTGGATTGTTCAAGGTGTATGTATGGGAATACACCTAAGCTGAGCTGACTAGTTGTTTTCAGCTTAGGATGGTCACAAGATGGAGTTTCTATCTCGTCTGGGTTCCCTCTGGCTGGGATGAACATACTGTTTCCTTTCATTTCCTCTCTTTTGTTTTGGGTTTCTTGGGGTTCCTACTGAGTATGTTTATACTCACCCCTACACGGGATTTTCCCGCACATGTTTGTGTCTTGTGCAGACCACAGGCCTTTCGACGGAGTCCCAGGAGGACCCGGAGCAGGCAAAGCTGAGTGAGCGAGACTGACCGGGGTGTTTTCTAGTGCTGTGCCGAGGGAGATTTCTGGTGGGTTTTTGTGGCAGCGTTCCCCTTCTTCAGAGCATGTTGGACGCACTTTTGTAGTTTTATTTTGGTGGGTCCTGTTTTTCCTTTTGTACTTCTACTGTACTCTAGTTGTGGGATAGTGTATGCATGCATTTTTACTTTTCAGTTTTATAAATCTCTACACTATTGCAAGGAGGTGTATGTGGGTGCGTGTGTACAGGTACCTTAGGCTAATGCCTCCCATGTGTGTGATAGCCTACTCGGCGCTAGTTGTTAGCCCCTGGCCTATTGGAGGCGGGCTTTGGGAGTCACGGATCGATCCCCGTTGGGTCGGGTCATGACATTTTTACCTCACAAGGCTTTCTCACTATGATCCACAATATGAACTAGATTCTCTTAAAAGGACGCATTAGCCTCAAGCTCAATATCCTTGATATGAAACACATGAAATGGGTTAGGTCGATAATATCGAAGTTGTGACACATGAAAAACATCATTAATGACACTATACCACTGTGGAAGAGCCAATTAGTATGCCACCGGCCCAATCCTCTCCACAATCTGAAACACACCCACATACCTGGGCACCAACTTTCCCTATTTCTATATCTGATTGTGACCCAACCTTTGTGACACCCGAAGAAACAAAATATCACTCACCATAAACTCAATAGATCTATGATGTTGATCCACATATATCTTCTGCCTACTCTGAGCTGTTTCCATACATTTCTGAATCAACTGAACCTGTTTTGAATTCTCCTGTATGAGACTCGGTCTGAAAAATTCATATTCTCATACCTTCATCCAACACAACAAAGATCTACATGGTCTACCACAAAGCGCCTCATATAGTGCCGTTTGAATTTTCACCTATTAACTATTTTTATAAGTGAATTCAATAAGCGCTAAGTGCCTCTCCCATGATCCACCAAAATGTAGTACATAATACCCCAAAATATCCTCTAGTACTTGAATAGTATGCTTTTATTTCTTGTCTGTATGTGGGTGGAAATCCATACTCAAAAACACCTGGTTACCATGCACTTTCAAAACCCATGCAAGAAATGTGATGCATAACATGGATCATGATTTGAAAATATAGTCTACAGTACTCCATGAAATTACACTATTTCCTAAACATAAAATTCACCCAACTGATTAACAGTGAATGTCTCTAAAATTGGTAAGAAATTTTAATCCATTTTCAACTGATCCATAACTACCCATATCACATGATTCTTCTCAGGCATCCTAGGAAGACCTACCATGAAATCCATCATCACGTAATCTTGTTTCAATTCTAAAATGGTAAATGGTTGTAAAAAACCACCCAACCAGTGATGTTAAGCCATCACATACTAACAAGTAATGCATCATGCCACAAAACCTACATCCTATTTCTTCATTCCCGGACATCAATAATTTCTAAACAAATCATGATACATTTAGTTCAAACCAGGATTCACCACCCGCCATGATGCATAAATCTTGTGTATCAACACTTCTTGAAAACATGCTTTCACAACAGCACAACCACTAACATAAACGATATGTCATCAGTAATGGTCAAACCGGAAGGTGACTCAACAACTTTAAGACTCTACATTAATGAAAAACATTCTTAATCATCATTCCTCATTTCCTTGATCCAACTCGGAATCATGAACTCAACTGCCTTGGATGAATGGGTCATCTGCTCGTGCTCATTCTGCAACTCGAGAGGCATCCATGTTAACAATTTCATCATCCTCAATTCAGAACTAGATTCCTAAACTACCGAAATTTGATTCTTACGGATCAAATAATCGAAAATACAATTCCACTTTACTAGAGTGTAAACCACCTCAAAGTCAAAATAATTCTTTTACTCAACCCATATTCGCTTCTGAATATTAAAATCACACTGAGAAAATATGTAATTGAGGCTATTATGATCGGTATACATGGAAAACTGTTCTCCCAATAAGTAGTGTCACCAACAATTTAAAGAATAAACCATTGTGGCTAAATCAATATCATACATAAGGTAATTTATTTCATGACGCCTCAACTGCTTTGAACCTTATATCACAACCTGATCATTCTACATAAATAGTGCCCCAAGTCCCACAATGAACACATCACACAACAAGGTATACCTATTTCCTGGGTTGGGTAGGATCAGAATTGGTGAAGATTTCAACTGATACTTTAACACTTGGAAAACATCTTCACATGCCTCAGACCATTAAAACTTGATTCCATTCTTAGTCAAACCCAAAATCATTGTTTCCAAACAAGGGAAGTCCTTAATGATCCTTCAGTAATAGCTGACAAAACATAGAAAAACTTTGGATATCAGAAAAATTCTTGGGTTGTTCCCAAGACACAACTGCTCTCACTTTCTCTGAGTCAACTAACACACCTTCCTTAGCGATGATGTGACCCATGAAATTCACCCTATCGATTAAGAAATGAATTTTGGATAGCTGGACATATAGACTATGCTCTCTTAGTGTACTCAGGATGATTTCAAGAGTTTTGGAATGATCCTTACGAGTTTTAGAGTAAACCAAGATGTCATCAATAAAAAAACTACAAAATGATCTAGGCACGAGTGAAATATTCAGTTCATTAGTTCTATAAACACTTCTGGTGAATTGGTCAATCCAAACAGCATTACCAAAAACTCATATAAACCGTATATTCTCTTGAAGGTATTCTGCGAAATATCAGAAGGTCTCACCCTTAGATGATGATACCTTGATCTCATATCAATATTATATAAAACTAAAGAAACCCTTAGATGGTAAAAAGATCCTTTATTTTAGGAAGAGAGTATCAGTTCCTAAATGTCATCTGATTCAACTTCTTATAATTGACACACAATAGAAATGATCTATAACACCCCAAACATTTTATGGTATCTTTCTCTTAAATACTTTCTATTTATTAGATAACCTATATTGCATGAAGCACTAATCCTTTTGTGAAACAAAACATTATAGGAGAAAGTTGTATTCTCTCCATTAAACATAAATTTTCTACTTCTATGTTTTGAATTTTGAAAATCAGTCATCTATAGTTGTGACCAGTAAGTTGTTTGGAGTCTGATAGAACCAACTTGATTTTTTGATGAATAGTAACATACCCTTATGAATAGTAATATGACCCTTATAAATAGTAAATAATGATAATATTTTATTTTCATAAGGTAATAAGATAATTATAAGTTAATTAATATTTCAATGTAATACAAAACTAATTATACCATTAAAATGTTATTTTTCGAATTAACTTTGATATTATTTAAAAATAAAATTAAAAATACATAGAAAATTATTTTCCAAATATTGACTTCATTTTTTAATTCTACACATCGAAAAATGGTTAGGGTGAATTTTTGGGATTTTTCTAAAATACTTGAATTTTTCGTGAATAGTAAAAATACAAATTTGTGTTTTTGGTAGTTTAATGACATCGTAATGATGTAATAATTAAAATAAAGGGATGGTAGAATTTTGTACAGTATCTTATGACATTAGGTGTCCCATGTGGCTTAAAACATGGTTAAATACCATGGGAAGGCCCATGTTTTTGCGGAAACCACTAATGAGGTGTCCCTTTTAATTAATAAAAAACTCTCTTAATTACTATAAATATGCACTCACCACCCTTAGTTTTCATTCATTCCAAACTAAATATCCTCAATTATTTGGTTTTATTGCCTCCATAGGAGTCCTCCCAAGATGTTATTAATCCCCAAGGTCCCAAACTTCAATATATAGGAGTTACTGTACAAGGTAAGGGGATCCTTCATTTTCTTCTTTTAGTAGACACTTCCTTTTTGTTATCT
Source organism: Viscum album (assembly GCA_963277665.1). Lineage (NCBI taxonomy): Eukaryota > Viridiplantae > Streptophyta > Magnoliopsida > Santalales > Viscaceae > Viscum > Viscum album. The sequence continues at coordinate 676,746,295 of OY728139.1, read as the reverse complement.
ATTTGATTTTACATTCTCATATGTTGGGGTTTGATTTTATATATTCATATTATTGTAATTTTTATTTTAATATGATGAGATACTCTTTTTCTCTCATCATTTCATTTTATGAAATTTTAAGCGACGCTGTCAGGCTGCCGAATTTTTATAAGGGATCTCTCAACTTTTCTTTTATTTTCAAGATCATCTCTATTCATTTTCACTCCTCACCTCATCTATACAAATGACCATGATAACTCCAGTATAATATATATACTAGAATTATATCATGTGAATGGAATAACCATCATCAATATTCTTAATCCCTCCCTTTTTATTTTTATAAACAAAATCAACGTCCATGAGGTTCCAATTTATAACCTTTGTGGACGATGGAGTTTCGTTCTTCAATTTCTTCTTCATTACTGGTCATGAGACCATTTTAATGTTTGAAACAGATAATAATATAAGTATTTAATCTCATTAATTTTCTGGAATGATTACCAACTCATAATATAAAATAATAATACAAAACAAGTTCGTTATGAACAAAATGACAAAGTTAATCCGAATATTTGTAATAAAATTTTAACTAATGAATCATCATCATGGTATTTAACCCAAAATCATTATAAGAGAATTTATATCTCATTAATTTCATTAATAATATATATTAAAAATTCTGTTTGTTTAACCACATTTCAAATGAACTTCCATTCATGAAAACAAGTAAACGAACCATGAAAACCAAGGAAGAAAATGCTTCCAAAACTAGAAAAGTGAACCTATTAAACCCATTGAAAGTGCCATGAATGAACCTAATAAGATTATAATAAACCAAGTACATGTATAGGAGGTTATTCAGTTATTAATTAATTAATCTAAATTTTATTATTCAGGTCAATAAAACAAACGAAGAACACACTCGATTATAAGGTAAGGGGTTTCTCATCTCACTTTCATTTCTGTGAGATTTTCATTGTTCGGAACTTATTTCTTGTATTTTTTATATGTGTACTGCCATTTGATATATAATAACATGATTCTATTCATATTCATTTTATGAAATGATTCATTTTAAGGTTATTATGTTTTCGTCATATGATTCGACCGATTACATTGTGGTAAGAGACTTTGTCTCAACTACTATTTTGTTGGGACTAACTTTGTAGGGTGCAACTAATAATCATTATGTGGTTTAACTACAACCCATTTGACATCACTTTTCATTTTAAATTATATTTATTTTAAATATCCATAATCTTATATCATGGATATTTTTTTGTCTAAACCATATACCATTTTACAAATGGTGTTTATTTGGAAAGTTATTTTAATTATGGAAATATTGATGAATCTGTATACTCTACTCTATATGAATATTGTATAGGGATATTTATATTGTATTAGATAAATGTATAAAGAATGATTTTGAAATGCAGTGGCATGTGGGGTCCTCTATAGCCCCTCAATGCATCGGTAGGTCTCGTGAGACAAATCATTTTGGCGACAAACCCTTCGAGTTTGTTTCAAAAAATCAGATGGGTTTCTACCCACAGAACTAAACCATTTTAACGATATTATGGTGTCATGTTCCAGATACATGATGTCCAATTATAAATAATTATCTTTATTCATTTTCATTTATTACTATCCATGTGGTTTTCATTATGACAAAATCTATGGATGCAATCCCTTTCTCAGTTTATTAATGGCATGTTTTTTTTCATTTATTCACCATGCCATATTTGTCTATGATTCAGTTATTATTACTTCATGCTTCTACTATTTGTAACCCTTACTGCGCATTTGAGCTCACCCCTTTCACTGTCTACCTTCAACAGGTGATGAAGAGAAGGTCTTTTATTGAGCTCTTGTGGATGCAATTTTAGTTTTTATTAGGTATTGGATTTTGTAACCTTTTCCAATGAAAATTGAGTTACATCTATGTATCTAGTCTCTTCAATACTACTAAACTGATTGTTCCTTGGGAATTTTTATTCCCTATAACCATGCCAATATAACATGTAATGCAATGAATCTGGCCTAGAGGGGTTGGGGTGTTACAGTTGGTATCAGAGGAATTTTAGTAGAAAACATGGAAACTAGAGTAGGAAATGTATAGTAGGGAAAAAAGCCTTAAGGCAGTATTTGAGGAAAAACTCACAAGAAAATCCTGGTATTTTGGTAAGGAATAGATTATGTGAACCGTTCTCGCAAACACATCCCTTTCTGGATATGAGCAGGTAGAGGTGGCTCTTGCACAGATGTACCTAGGAGAGAAATCTCTGACAAGAAGTTTCAGGATTGACCAGGGGTATCATGGTGCACAAAAATGGGCCTTGCTACAATCTTGGTTACGACACTCCTGGGGGATATTCTTAGGATAATTCACATTTTATTTACAATCCATTATGAAGGAGTTTAATGTAAATTTTTCCTCAGAGGAACCATGTTTATAAGATTATCTATGCATAGAATTTCAATATATGTAGTGTGATTTTATATTTGAGATTCATAAACTAATCTAGTGTATCCCATTATTTAGAAATGGAGTCTAATGGAAGAAGGAGAATCAATACTCGTGGAAAATGTAGGGATCTCCCTACTGAGTAGGTTAACACATTCAAAGTTGGAGCAGATCAGACCATGACCATATTGGGACAACTTACTCAAGTTATAATGAATAAAAATTACAAACCTGTGTTGGATCATTTCATGCAGAAGAACCCACCATATTACAGTGGGACTAGTAATCCAATGGTTATTGAGAAATAGATCAAGTCCCTTGAAATGATATTCATGTCGTTAAGAAGCAATGGAAATGAAAAGGTAGTACTGGAATTATATTTTTTCAAGGGTGACGCTGATCAATGGTGGTCCCTAATTCCAAATACCATAGAGGAAGAAGAAACAAAAGGCATAGAATGGAGGAATTTTAAGGAAATATTCTTCGAAAAATATTTTCCTCATGAGCAATGAACTGAAATGAAGAGGAAATTCCTTGGATTAAAATAAATGGAAGAAGACAGTGTTGCAGAGTACGATCCTAACTACACAAGGCTATCTAGGTATGTCTTAGATTACGTACGTGACTCGACAGACAAGATTTATCATTTCTTTGTAGGTCTTAAGCCAAGTATTTGAAGGGCTCTGTTTTCTCAAAAAAATTCATCATATGATGAAATTGTATCAAGTGCCAACAAAACAGATAATGAATTTTTTAGATCAAATCTTTTAAAATGAAAAAAAGGTTAGAAGTGGTACTCTGATAAAAAAGGAAAATGAGAAGCACCAAAGAAGAGAAAGGGAACAAAGCTATTCCCATTACGTGAGAACTATGGAAAGAATCATCTCGGGAAATGCTTGAAAGGAATGGGAGTCTGCTATAACTGCAGAGAAAAGGGTCATCGATCTGATGAATGAAAGGGGAAGAAAAAATTTAATGATATTCAATTCTATAATTGCAGAGATATGGGACACTATGAAAATGAGTGTCCTAAGCGACAAGGAAAACATGCCTCAGAAAAATCCAAGAGAACAAGGGAGAGCCTTTGTGATTACAACCACGGAGGTTAAAGTTCCTAATGACATGGTGGAAGGTACTTTAATTGATTCCTCAAAGATAGCCAAAACATTATTTGATTCTAGATCATCGCATTCATTTATATCTTCTTAGTTTTCCCAGAAAATTATATATGTCCAATTTGATTTAATAAAGGATTTGTCAGTCAAAAACTCCCAGGGGATGTATAATTGCAACAAAGGCATGTTGACTAGTCCCCCTCCAGACACCAAAATGAGATTTAGTTTCTAACCTTATCATCATACCAATGACTGAATTTGATATAATTCTCGGTATGGATTGGATGTCAAATTATGATGCAAGGATTTATTGCAAGAAAAAAAGTTACAATTTTTGAAAATGGTGTAGAATCTCTTATCTTTAGAGAGGAGACTTCCCCATCTAATTCATTTCTAGAACCACCCCCATTAGATCTACTGAATGTAATAATTTGAGAGGAAGATAAACCAATATCTATGGGTGAGGAAATAAATCTTCAAATTGAAGATGTGCATATTGTGGAAGAAAACCTTGATGTATTTCCAGAGGATTTACGTAGACATCCTCCAGAGTGTGAAATTAAGTTTTCCATTGACTTAATTCTTGGTGAAAGACCTATATCAAAGACCCCCTATAGAATGACCATTGTGGAGTTAGTGGAGTTAAAGAAAAAACTAGAAGATTTGATTGACAAAGGATTTATTCGACCTAGTGTTTCTACATGGGGAGCCCCAGTCTTTTTTGTCAAGAAGAAAGATGGATCCATGAGGCTATGCATTGATTACATGGAAATAAATGCTATTACAATAAATAATATGTATCCTCTACCCAGGAATGATGATTTATTTTATCAACTTCCTGGAGATTAATACTTTTTAATGATTTACCTTCGAACCAGATATCATTAACTGAGTGTGAGGCAGAAAGATATTATGAAGACAGAATTTCGAACTAGGTATGGGCATTGCGAGTTTACAGTGATTCCTTTTGGACTAACGAATGTACCATCAGTTTTCATGGATTTAATGAATATATTCTTCAAGGAATATCTTGATAACCTTTTGGTGGTATTCATCGATGATATCCTTGTATACTCAAAAATCTATGAAGACCATGAGAATCACTTCATAATTATTCTGAGACTCTTAGAAGTAATAAATTATATGGGAAGTTTAGCAAGTGCGAATTATGGATTCAATCAGTTTCTTTTCTAGGAAATATTGTCTCAAAGGATGGAATCCTAGTTGATCCTGCAAAGAAAAAGGCAATTCAAGAATGTCCCACACCAAAAAACATAACCGAGGTACGCTGTTTTATTGGCTTAGTTGGTTACTATCGACGTTTCGGTCAGAATTTTTCCCGACTGGATAACCCGTTAACCAAGATCACACGTAATGGAGTTAAGTTTGTGTGGAAAAAATAGTGTATGGAATGCTTCAATGAATTGAAAAGAATATTGGTTAATGCTACAATTTTGACTCTTCCATCTGGAAGTGATGGATTTGTGATATACAGTGATGCATCAAATAATGGGTTGGGTTGTGTCCTTATGCAAAATGATAATGTTATTGATTATGCATCAAGATAGTTGAAGACCCATGAGAAAAATTATCCAACTCATGATCTTGAGTTAGTAGTCATAATCTTTTCTCTGAAAATATGGATACATTATCTCTACAGAGAAAGATGTGAGATTTATATGAACCACAAGAGTTTGAAATACATTTTCACACAAAAAGAACTCAACATGAGGAAAAGGAGATGGATGGAGTTACTCAAAGATTATGATTTTTCAATACACTACCACCCAAGAAAGGCGAATAAGGTGGAAGATGCATTAAGTAGGAAGGATCATGGGCTTCTGACTCAAACGAGGATTGAAAGAGATCCTATATTTTTGGATATACTAAAGATGGATATGAGAATTGTTGAGGAAGGGGAAACATCATTTCTCTTTCAAATGATTTCTAAATCATATTTATTAGATAAGATAAAAATCTCTCAATATTATGATGAAAATCTACAGAAAAAAATTATTTCTATTAAGGATGGGAGATTGGAAAACATCGTGTATGAGGAGGGAGTTCTAAAGTTTGGGAAGAGGTTATGTGTCCCATCCGTACCAGAGATAAAAAGGAAACTATTATACGATGCTCATAGCTCAAATTTCTCTATACACTTGGGTAGCACCAAGATGTATAGATATCTGAAAGAATATTTTTGGTGGGATAATATGAATTGGGAAATTGTTGACTACGTGTCAAGGTGTCTAGTTTGTCAACAAGTGAAGGCGAAGAGACAATATCTCAAAAGAGTGATGCATCCTCTACCTATTCCTATGTGTAAGTGGGATAACATTACGATGGATTTTTTCACAAGACTACAGAGGACACCTAGATGGAATGATGTAATATGGGTAATTGTTGATCGTCTCACAAAATCAGCACATTTCCTTCATATAAGAGATGATTTACCACTTAAGCGCCTGGAAAGATTGTATATTAATGAAGTTGTAAGACTTCATGGTGTACCTCTATCAATTGTGTCCGACCGAGATCCCCGATTTATGTCAAAATTATGGAAAAGTCTCCAGAAGGCTTTGAATACAGAGCTTCGTATGAGTACTGCTTATCACCCCCAAACTGATGGTTAGTCTGAAAGGAATATTCAAACTATTGAAGATATGATGAGGTCATGTTCCCTTGAATTACATGGTATGTGGGATCAATACTTTCCTTTGGTGTAATTTTCATAAAACAATAGTTTCCATTCTAGTATTCAAATGGATCTATATGAAGCATTATATGGAATGAGATGTCGAACTCAAACTTTTTTGGATGAAGTTGCTGAGAGGAAACTTATAGGCCTAGAACATATCGAAGATACCAAGACAAAGGTGAATAAAATCCAAGCCCATATTAAAGAATCCCAAAGTAGGAAGAAGAGTTATGTGGACAATCAGAGAAAGGATTTGGAATTCTAGGTGGGTGATCATGTCTTTTTAAAAGTGTCTCCATGGAAGGGTGTCTTAAGGTTTGGTAAGAAAGATAAACTGAGTCCCAGGTATATTAGACCATTTGAAGTTATATAAAGAATCAGAGCTTTATCATACCATTTAGTGATGCCACAAAATCTCTCTAGAGTTCATGATGTGTTTCACATGTCATTGTTAATGAAATACATGCTAGACCCAACGTATGTACTCACATATAAAGAAATAGAACTAGAACTTGATTTTTAATACTGTGAAAAGCCTATCAGGATTCTTGACACAAGGGAGCAGGTATTGAGAAATCAAAAAACTCATCTAGTGATGGTTATTTAGAGAAACCAAAATATGGAGGAAGAAACATGGGAACTATAGGATTTCATGAAGAATAACCACCCACATCTTTTTGGTGGGATTTTTACATAAAATTTCGAGGATGAAATTTCCCAATGGAGGGAATAATATAACACCCAAAATATTATATGGTATGTTGCTCTTAAATAATTTATATTCATTAGATAGCCTATATTGTATGAATCACTAAGTCTTTTTTGAAACAAAACATTATAGGAGAAAGTTATATGATATCCATTAAACATAAATTTTCCACTTCTATGTTTTGAATTTCAAAAAATAGTCATCTAGAGTTGTGACCATTAAGTCATTTAGAGTCTGATAAAACCAACTTGGTTTTTTGATGAATAGTAACATACCCTTATGAATAGTAATATGAATAGTAATATGACCCTTACAAATAGTAAATAATTATAATATTTTATTTTCTTAAGTTAATAAGATAATGTGTAGTTAATTAATTTTTCAATGTAATATAAAACAAATTATACCCTTAAATTGTTATTTTTCGAATTAACTTTGATTTCATTTAAATATTAAATTAAAAATACATAGAAAATTATTTTAAAAAAATGGATTTCAATTTTGAATTATTCATGTTCAAAAATAGTTTGGGTGAATTTTTGGGATTTTTCTAAAATACTTGATTTTTTCGTGAATTGTAAAAATACAACATTGAGTTTTTGGTAGTTTAATGACATCATAATGATGTAATAATTAAAATAAAGGGCTGGTCGACTTTCGTATTGTATATTACGACATGAGGTGTCCCAATTGGATTAAAACATGGGCAAATACCTTGGGAAATCCCATGGTTTTGTGGAAACCACTAACGAGGTGTCCCTTTTAATTAATATAAAACTCTCTCTTAATTACTATAAATACCCACTCACCCCCTTCATATTATTTCATTAAAAATAAATATCCTCAAATATCTGGTGGTATTAACTCTCTAGGAGTCATCCCAAGGTGTCCTTATGACCCAAGGTTTCATCCTTCAAGATCTAGGAGTTACTCTACAAGGTAAGGGAATCCTTCATTCTCTTCTTTTAGTCGACACTTCCTTTATGTTATATATTTGATTTTATATTCTTATAAGTTGGGGTTTGATTTTAGGTATTATTATTACTGTCCTTTTTATTTTAATATGATGAGATACCCCTTTTCTTTCATCATTACATTTTATGAAATTTTAAGCGACGCTGTTAGGCTGCCGAATTTTTATAAGGGTTCTCTCAACTTTTCTTTTATTTTCAAGTTCATCTCTTTTATTTTTATTTCCTCACCTCCTCTGTCCAAATGACCATGAAAAATCCAGTATAATCTATATACTAGAAATATATCATGTGAATGGAAGAAACATCATCAATATTCTTACTCCCTCCATTTTTATTTTTATAAATGAAATCAACATCCATGTGGTTCAAATTTATAACCTTTGTGGACAATGGAGTTTCATTTTTCACATTCTTCTTAATTACTGGTAATTATAATATTTTAATGGTTGAAATAGATAAGAATATAATAATTTCATATCATTAATGTTATCTAATCCTTACACAATCATAATATAAAATAATAATACAAAACAAGTTCATTATGAACAAAACGGCCTAGTTAATCCGAATATTTCTAATAAAATATTAACTAATGAATCATCATAATGGTATATAAACCAAAATAATTATCTCCTTAATTTCATTAATAATATATATTAACAAATCTGTATGTTTAACCACATTTCAAATGAACTTCCATTCATGAAAACAAGTAAACGAACCATGAAAACCAAGGAAGAAATGATTCCAAAACAAGAAAATTGAACCTATTCAACCCATAGAAAGGGCCATGAATGAACCTAATAAGGTTATAATAAAACAAATAAATGTATATGAGGTTCTGGAGTTATTAATTAATGAATATAAATTTTATTATTCAGGTCATTCAAACAAACTATGAACACACTAGAGCATAAGGTAAGGGGTTTCTCATCTCACTTTCATTTCTGGGAGATTTTCATTGTTCGCCACTTATTTCTTGTATGGGGTATATTTGTACTACTATTTGATATATAATAACATGATTATATTCACATTCATGTTATTAAATGATAATTTTTTAGGTAATTATGTTTTGGTCATATGATTCGACCGATTACATTGTGGTAAGAGGTTTTGTCTCAACTACTATTTTGTTGTGACTAACTTTGTATGGTGCAACTAATAATCCTTATGTGGTGTACCTACTGCCCATTTGAGATCAATTTTCATTTTAAATTATATTTATATTAAATATCCATAATCTCATATCATGTATATGTTTTTTTAAAACCATATACCATTTTATATATGGTATTTATTTGGAAAGTTATTTTAATTATGGAAGTATTGATGAATCTGTATACTCTACTTTATATGGATATTGAATAGAAATATTTATCTTGTATTGAATCAGTGTATAAATAATGATTTGGACATGCAGTGGCATGTGGGGCCTATATAGCCCCTCGATTCATCGATAGGTCTCATGAGACAAATCAGTTTGGCGATAAACCCTTCGAGTTTGTTTCCAAAAATCAGTCAGGTTTCTACCCACAGAACCAAACCATTTTAACTGTATTATGGTGTAATGTTCCAGATACATGACTTAAAATTAGAAATCATTCTCTTTATTCATTTTCAGTCATTACTATTTATGAGTTTTTCATTAGGAAAAAATCTATGGATGCATGCCCTTTCTCAATTTATTAATGGCGTTTTTTTCATTTCTTCACCATGCCATATTTGTCTATAATTCAGTTATTATTACTTCATGCTTCTACTATTTTTAACCATTACTGATCATTCGAGCTCACCCCTTTCATTGTCTACCTTTAACAGGTGATGAATAAAAGGTCTTTTATTGAGTTCCTGTGGATTCAGTATTTAGTTTTTGTTATGTATTGTATTTTTTAACCTTTTCCATTGTAATTTGAGTTACATCTATGTATCTAGTTTCTTCAAGGCTACTAAACTGATCATTCCTTTGTGATTATAGTTCATTCTAACCATTCCAATATAATAAGTAAGGCACCGAATCTGGCCTAGAGGGGTCGAGGTGTTACATGATCCATAAAAACTTTTAGTAAACAACACTAGAGATCCCCAAGGTGACATATGTGGCTGAAAAAACATCTTGTTTTCCAATTCCTTCAACTGAGTTTACTGATCTGGGAGTTTTTTCAGTTCCATTATATATGACGAAATAGAAACTATATCTTCTCCCTGTAGTAACTCTATCGTGAACTCGATATCTCTTTTGGGAGACAACCCCGAAAGGTCCTTAAGAAACACATCCTGAAATTGATCCACCCTAGGAGGAAAGAGATACTGCTCTACTCCCCCATCATCAAGTAGAAGACAAGCCACTTGATTTGTGAGATCACCCAGCTGCTAAAAAACCAGCCCTATTCGGCCTGAAAGAATTTCCCACTAACCACGATTGGCATAAGTGTATCCTTCAAGAGATGTGAATGTTAAACTATAGTGGAAATAGTTAATATGGTCACAGTAAACACTATCCAGTCCATGCCCAAAATCAGATCAAAACCTAACATCTCAAGCACAAAAATGTCTCATAGGAAATGGTACCCACCAACTTCAAGAGCACACCCCTTACACATCCTAATATTCTTTGCTCACATACCTAATTGGGTATCAATCAACCTGACCCCAAAAAAACGTTCCACCGCCAGACCCATCATAACCACAAGTTGAGTTGAAATAAAATAATGTGTGGAACCTATATCAAATAAATAACTAACATGAATGGATGCTACATGGATAATACCTTGAACAATCGATGGTCTAGCCCGCCCCCTCCTGGTGTATATTAAACTCTATGAATTTAAACTATCCCTATACCCTGGGGTCTAGTCTGAATTTATGGCACTGGACTACCCATATGATAAAGATGCTCTCTCCCTATAGTACCACATCTGCCACCTTGACCAGCACTACCAGTAGAGCTCTAACTGCCTACCTGATATAAGTTTAACAACCCCTTGTATGCACTCATCATTGGGCTCATCCCTCCATCCATTCTTATCTATCTTGGGTTCCTATATAACCTATGCACATTCCCCATTCTTACACATGATCGACACTCAACCAGTGGTCGGGGCCACTAAACATGCATGTGCCCCATCCAACCACACTGATAGAAGTAAACATGATCACTACCCAGAAGGGATGGTCCTGCCTTTTGACTAATCATTCCACCACCGAACTGGTGAAATTTATCAAAACAAAACTTCCATCCATTAGACTTTTCACCACTAGATCGCCCAACTAGAACTACATGCCCACAATCGGGGGCCTCTTTGAGGCTTCCCTCCAAAATAAGGTCCCAATACACCACATTATAAAATATTTTTAAAATTAATATATTCACATGGGAAATAATCTCATGATTAAGTCCATCCTAAAAATTTCATTCCATAACTTCCTTGTCCCCTAATAATGTTGGAATAAGACATTGCAAGTTGATGAAACAACTATTGTATTTCATCACTGTCTTCTTCACCTATGTCAACCTCATAAATTATGCATCCATTTCCTACATCATGGTCTCCAAATATAATGTTCTAGAAACTTTTCCTGGAAATATGTTCATGACATACAATCAGAATGCTATTTCTAAAACAGAATGTCCCATGAGATATTTTCCTTCCCTCACAACATGTAAGCTACCAACTTGACTATCTTCTTAGGAGGAGTCTCTAAGTGACCAAGAATAATCTGGATAGGCTCTACTAAAAACATAAATGCATTAGGTCCACCCTCTCCAACAAAATTCATAGGGTGTTTCAATTGAAACACCCTTGCCACCTCAAACATACATAGCATGACCCACCATGGGTCCCATTCCATTATCAACATAAAATGAGTGAAATTCTCACAAAACTATTCCTCTCTTATATTACCTTGAACGATCAGGTTTTCTTTATCTACTTCTAGAGAAGAATTATCAATGACATTCTCTTATTTTCCAACTGGCTCATGATGTTGTGGTGGAATATACCTACAAATCCAACACACATCTCAAAACACATAACATAAAACATCCACAGTTTTTATAAAATAAGTCTCTCCACTATCCATAGACAACACCTCTTTCATACACTATTCACAATAGACAACATCTCACTTTGAACATTGCCATCAACCATCCCTACCGTGGTTCATGGTCAACATGGGGAAAACCTACTTACACAGTCATGAGTCTTTCATTAGACACCCTTTTTAAAAAACTTATATATTCACAAAATAAATATTTCTCTTTTAAGTACACTTCTCACCTCACCATTTATTATAACTAACATTTTAGATCATTTACCTCCATTCATCAAGCACCATTCTTTGACCATTACTTCACAATATTTCCATTTACCCATTCATATCATCTTTATTAGACTTTACTATCCTTATATTTTAAGGAATGTGAAAAGAATTCGATTCTTCATGTCTCACACATCCCTGTCATGTGTGCTCATCATTATGCATTCCACCTATATTTCTAGGTGCCTATAATGATGCATGTATGCACAACCTCATTAAATTATAGAAAGGATAAAAATATCATAAAACAATCAAATTACACAACAAGTGCATCACCCAATGGTGCAATACCATTCAACTATAACAACACATATCAAGAACAATAAATCCCACCTAGGGTACTTGGGCTTTCCCATGTGGATGGGTTTGTTAATCGCAAACATGAGCTCATCACCAAAACCTGACACATCCTAATCTCCTGTATACCATCCCCAAACAGTAAGGCCACTGAATAGAACTCATCTAATACTAGTTTGTAATTTCCGTGACCTATAATCCACTAAAGTGGTTCTCTGATTCGGGTCTCCACATGACCTTCAACACACCTACCCATATGCCAAAGGCTTCAAACAAGCAGCGAGGGTCTAATAGGTGATGTGGGGAGATTATACCATCTTTACCAAAGTATGTCATAAGAGGTAACATAATAAATAAGGAAGAAATAGACAATAAACTATAACACTAATTACCAACCATTTCCCAAATAGGGTACAACCACAACCAAAAGATAAATATGCCATGTCATGCTAATAGTGCCAAAAGTGAACGAAGCCCAAAATAAAGAATAACGAAAACATCAACTAAAATGATTCCTGACTCCAAATCCATATCCTCATCCATGATCATCACAATAATAACTCAACTCCCTAGAATAGGGCCTTTACCTAGTCCAATCCTACAATAATGAAATCTACTCAGGTACCCAATGGTGGCTCGAGCATGGTGTGCGTACAACTCCACTAACCAACACCAACAGTGTCTACAAAATATCCATTCAAAACAAATATTGCATGAAATTACTAAATAAATGGAATGATAAACAAAAGAAAACTCGCGTTCCATTAGTTAATAATATTCACTTCAGCAACATTGATCATTTATTCCGTTCAATCACTTAAAAAATTTCTGTCACTTAATCCATGGGTTAGGAATTTACATAATTTAAACTTCAACCTAAGATGATAAATTATTAGACATAAGGGAATAAGTCATGTTACCCATATCAATAGGGATAAAAATTTCACAATAAATTCATCACACTCACCTTGGGGTCTCAATCCAGGTAGTCTCATCAACTGAAACTGTTAGGGGCCTAGAGTCTCAATCCAACTCCCTAACCCATGCATTATAGAAGTGGGGTTTAGAGCCTCAGTCCAAACATTCCTATGAGAGGAGCCTCAACCCATTATCCCACATAACACAAAGCCATGTTCACATTCTTATTCCTCCAATTACCACATATACCAAATCACAGACCATGTATAGTCAATACACATAATAATCACAATTCACATTCCATTTAACACTTAAATCATCTTTATTCCTTAACCCATTAACACATTTACCACATAGTTTAAATAGCCCATTTAACCCAAATCCATTTTATATCTCAACCCATTTAACATATTCAATAGTTTCCACACATTAATCCATTTCACATAAATCATCATTTCACATGTATTATCCCATTCATGAATTTAAATTTCAACCCTCTTTACATTGTTCCAAACAAAACCTCTTTACATTATGCAAAAAAAATTATTCCATTATCAATGTCCAGGAACAATTATCAATAATAAATTTTTCAACCTATTTTTGAAGAACAGACTTTGAAAACCCAAGAAGATAGTTTTTTATTAATAATCATCACAGAGATAATATCATTGGTGATGTAGATCAACTGATTAAAACTATAATTTCTTTGAGAAATGAAATTGAACATCTATCATTTTTATCACAATTTGGACCTAAGAATCCTGATGAGGCCTTGGTGATGAGGATTGGACTAAATTAATTCAAGATGAACTCAATGAGTTTTAAAGGAACAATGTTTTGACTTTAGTTGAATGTCCTAATGATACTTCTATAACTGGAGTAAAATGCGTTTTTCAGAAAAAAATGTGATGAAAATGGAATAATAGTTAAAAATTAAGATATTCTTGTTACTAAATGTTATAATCAATAAGAGGGGATAGAATATGTGGAATCGTATGCACTGGTATCAACGATTTAACTTATTCATATACTTCTAGATTTTACACTATTATTAAATTTTAATATATTTCAAAATGGATGTGAAATGAGCCTTCCTTAATGGATATGTTTACGAAATAATTTATGCATAAAACCCCATATTTTTGAAAATAAAAAACATCCATAATATGTTTATAAACTTAAAAAAGTTCTTTATGGACTTAAACAAGCCCCAAGAGCTTGGTATGATAAGTTAACTTGATTTTTGTTACAAAAAAACTTTGTTAAGGGAGCTATGAATCCAAATATTTTTATAAAATAAGTTAATAAAAAATTATTATTGTAAAAATTTATATTGATGACATTATATTTGGTTCAAATAAAAAATCTTTAAAATATTTTTTTCTAGATCTTAAGAAATCTAAGTTTGAAATGTGTATGATGGGTGAGTTAACATACATGATAAGTTTTCAAATTTCAAAAAATCGAAAAGGAAATTTTATATCTCAACATAATTATATAAATATTATTATTAGGAAATTAAGTTATGACAAAACAAAAATTATTAGTACTCCCATTGGATCCTCCTATACTTTAGATCATGATGATGCTGGGAAACAAGTTGATCAACAGACTTTAAGAGGTATGATTGGAAGTTTAATTTACATAGCTAGTTGTCTGGATTTAATGTTTTCTATATTCTTATATGCTAGATATCAAGACAATGAAAAAGAATCTTATCCTAAAGATGTAAAAATAATTTTTCATTATTTTAAGGAAACTATGGATTTAGGCCTATTATATTCTTCTAGAAATGATTTTGAACTAAAAAGTTTGTTAGATGCTGATTTTGGTGGATGTTGAATGGATAGATAAAGTAATTGTAGGTTAACATGTAATTTCTTAGGAGAAGATTTGGTTTCATGGTTATGTAAGAAACAAAACTAAGTATCCATTTCCACAAATGAATCCAAATATGTGGTATCTAGAATTTGTTGCACTCAGGTGTTGAAGATGCAACACACACTCACTCACTATGGCATGAGTTTTACTAAAACAAAAATTTTGTGTGATAGCAAATGTTCCATTGCGCTAAGTAAAAACCCATCACATAACTTACTTGATAAGAAAATAGACATAATACACAATTTATTTTGATATCAAAAATGTAAAAGAGATATTATTTTACAATTCATCAGAATACATGAAAAAATTGCTGATATTTTTACTAAACCCATTATTTTTGATAGATTTGAATACATTAAATAGAAATTTGGAGTAATCAATATCAGGTGATTAATCATATATACTTTTTTATCAATCTACATAAATTAATGAACTCATTTCTTAATGGGGAGTATATATGATTTTAATTATATAAAACCTTTTTATTAAAAATTATAGTTTTTTTGTATTTATATTTACTTTTTTTGACACAAAAACGTTTTTAAAATTTTTCGTAGTCATATTCTCATATAAAAACTCTTTGAATCTAAAATTATTTAGAAATGATTATTTAGAGTCAAAATTGTTTTCAGAACAAAAATATATTATAAAAAGTTTTCTGTATCAAAATTTTTTATAAATTTTTTAGAGTAAATTTTTTTTACAAAATGTTCAGATAATATTTTTGTTATAAACATTATCATAATTAGTTTTGTTTACAAGAACAAAGAAGACCAGTTTACACTTATCAATGCAACTTTTCTACTCAAAAAGTTATTCTTCTTTTAGTTCTTACACTAATTCAATATATTAGATATAACTGTTTGTGTTCACTTATTCATTTACTTTTAATATATTTGTTTTCAAACTTATAAGTTTTCAAATTGGATTGATACTCATTCTAATGAAATATTTTCCTAAAAACTTTAAGAGTTAAAAATTTACATTAAATTATTTCTTCAATTAATTCATGATCGTTAGATTAGATAAGGAATGTTAATTTAATACATTGAAATTCATGGAATTATAACCATCTCTATCTTGCCTATATAAGGGTGGGAAAACTTGTGTCCCTCATCGGTTCTCAGATACCTTTCTCCCAACTCTTACAACTCCTTTAAGTTCTCTGTCTAATGTTTTGGCATTTTTCTGACCACCGGTTCAAGTCTCAGTACAATGGAAAATTTATAATTCTTTTTAGAGATAGAAGCCTATAGAGAAATATTTTTCCAGTGAAAATATTGTTAAAATTATTATTCAATTATTAAATGGATCATTAGTTTTCATGGCTAGGAGAAATCTTGTGTAGAAAAACCAGATACGGATTTTGATTTATGTTTTCTCGAAATTATAATATATTTTTATGCGAAACTTTTAGATGGAATTATAATAAGAGGAAGAGGAATGAGAAGAAGATAATGAAGTGGGAGTAGAAGAAGAAAAATAAGACAAGGAATAAGAATAATAGGAAGAAGATGATGATGAAGAAGAAACAATGATCGATGAAGAGTCAAAAGAAAAGAAAAAATAGAAAATATCATCATCTTAAACATCTCTACCTTCCCAGTAAGATAAGGATGCATACTTGGAAGAATTAGGTGAGAAAAATAATTATCCAAAGAAGAAGAAAATTCATCTTCAAATCATAGGAAGAAGATAAACAATCCCAAATGGAATTTTGAGATAATGTTAAACCTGATAAAAAAGTGGAAATTATTAATGTATCAGAATATGAAAATATTTCTCAAAAAGGCATTGAAAAGTTGAGAAAGAAGAAGAACCAGATGTAGAATCCTCCAGACCAAATTCTCCTAAATCATTATCAGGTTCATCAAACTCTAAAGGGATATTTACTTAGAATGTTTTTGACTATATTTTCCAAACCATAAAAAGGTTAAGTGATTCCATTCTCTATTTTCCAAACATATAATCAAGGTGTAAATTGATTCAAAATAGTCTAAATGATAAATCTGAATCACAAATTTTTTTGAATGAATCAGTTGTTCATATTAAGGAAGATTTGAAATCGTTAAAAGAAAATGCAGAGGCTTAAAATAGATCATACAATTAGATGGTTAAGTGTTCAATCAAGTGGAAATTTATCTCA
Source organism: Viscum album (assembly GCA_963277665.1). Lineage (NCBI taxonomy): Eukaryota > Viridiplantae > Streptophyta > Magnoliopsida > Santalales > Viscaceae > Viscum > Viscum album. Next base: position 676,728,785 of record OY728139.1, on the reverse strand, counting down.
ATGGTCATGATGATCAATTCATAGAAGTAAAGAAAGTTACTTTAGAAATGAAAAGAACCTTTTATAATTTATCAATAGATGTATCTGATAGAGTTAAGTTTGTGGATGAGTTTAGAGATACTACTGATGTTCTTAATGAGGAATTAATAGTTTTAAAAGAAATGTGTAATTCCCTATCCCTACCACATTTTCATGATAATGCGTTGAGGTGATACTAATACTTAAGTGATGTTCCCAAGGTTCCAAAGGCTGGAAATAAATGCTGAGGGCTTAATGTAAAAATTGGGGTACAATATTTGATTGAGATAAACCAAAGAACCAACCAAACAAGCCATTACCAAAAAACACTCCATAATGTATTCTAAAATAGAAACCTGAACCATATAGTACCAAAAGGAAACCAAAATCATCCATAAAAATTCCCAAAAACGAATACAACCAACCCATACCAATCCAAAATTATAGTACGAAGAGGAAGATTAAAAAAGAGACCCATGTAAACCAAGACAACTCTACTACTCCTTAAGAAACTCCATGTTCCAAGAACCACCAAACCACCCAAGCATCAGGAATATTTGCTAGAAAAATGAGATGCTTTACTCTTACCTGTGTATCAGAATAAAACATCTACAAAATCACCAAAGTGATAAAGTAGGGGTGAGTAATAATAATTAGTAGGATTTTCCCAAATGACTTCCATACACACGCCACTAGGATAAAACCGTTAGTAAATTTATATAAAGTAGTTTATATAAAACATCAATTATTTCAATAATTACCAATAGGCCAAACACACCCTTAACAAGACACCTTACCCAAACCTTGAAACCCATGAAAAATCCAAAATACCATTCCATAATCCATTTTACCATTTCACCTTTGAACAACAATTTTCATCTTTCCTAGAAACACACAATAAGGAAAACAACCACAGTGGAACTTCCCATCCAAACCCGTTTACTACTTTTCCAAACTAATGGTACTTCCTGACCACTTATCCATAATGGTGACCCTTACATCCACTATGCATCATCTTTTAGAGTGGGACGTCTCACCCACTTTATCACAATTAAAACAAACCATAATACTTAACCAACCAACAAGAAATAAAGCACACCAAGGTCACACATTATGCACACAACCAATTCAAACACATGCCAAGTCACTTCACTAAATCCATCATTTATTTAAAACACCCCTTTAACCATATTCTATACCAAAACATATTTCAAAAAAGCAACATCATTATTGGAATTCATCTTTCAAAAAAATTTCCATAATTCAAACCATTATCGAATTTTAAAATCAACATTTTAAAATCATTCAAAAAACCCCTTTTGCCCAATATCCCATTTTACCCAAAGTACTCAAATACTCACAAAATGGGTTTCCACCATGATTCTCACATCATATTCATTATTAATTTCATTTATGAAAAATTAATTGCGACAAGGCCTCAAGTTATGACAAATTGGAGTTGAGAGAGAGGAAACCTACCTATAGGGTTCTGGTGAAATTGACCTACAAGAAACCATACCACCAATCCAGAAAATAAAAATCCACCAAAAACACTGTAGACTCCTTCCCTATCATCAAAAATCCCAAAAATAATCACCTAATGCAACAAAAAACCTATATCTACATGCAAACGATATAGATCTAGAAAACCAATAGAGGGAAGAGAGAAGATCTAGAGGAAACAAAAAAGAAACCAAAATATAAGACTTACCCAAGATGATCCAACTTCAAGCCACCTTGAAAACCATTCAAATCCCATCCAAAAAGAGTGGGAGAGGATCCCTAACCCCTATGAAGAATAAATCCTGCATAGGGGTTGTATGGGAGAAGAAATGGGTGAGTTAGGGAAAATCCAGACTAATCCCATTTAGAAAAAAACCAATTTTTAAGGGGCCTCACAGTTATCTCACACAATTTGACAAAACATGCACTAAATATGTGGATTCTACTATCCAAATAGTGGAAAATCACATAATTACATGGGATTATCACATGATTTCCCCTAACCGTGCTCAAATTGTGTAGCCTTAAAAAGGCCTCTAAACTTTTCCAAAACCTTTCCAAACTATCCCAAACTCTAACAAACCTTTCCCATCCAATTCATATGCATAAAAAGGTACAAATAAGGGTTACATACCTCAAACCAGGGGTTCTAAAAAATGGTTCATATTTTAGAGTTAAAAAATAGAAGAATCAGAATGTGTGGAGATGGGATTTTCCTTGTGAAGGAGGAAAATAAAAAAAAGATCTCTGGGGAAGTTGAAAGACTTAAGTCATAAATTCCAAAGCAAATAGTGATAGATGACCAGATCATGAATCTTAAATCATCAGTTACAGAGGATTAGAAGGATCATGATGCATTTAATAAAATGAAGAAAATTGTGAAAAGTTTTATGAATAAATAATGAACTTTTTTTTATTTGAACTCTTAATGTATATTTTGAAACATTTTTTAGGGTGAATGTTAAATCTGAATGAATGTTTCATCCAAAAACATTATGTCTGAATGTATTATAATAAATTTTTGGCATATTTTATTTCTTTATTTCTTGGATGATTAGTTATTTCACATAAAATTGTTTCATGTGTTATCTATTTCAAAAATTTCAGGATATATCCCTTCCCTATTCTTTTTTGTAAATCATAAAGGAAAAGAAATTTATAAAGAGGGAGAAATTTATAAATGGTGAGAATTTTATAAAGGGATAAGACTTTGAGATATTATCTTAAAGGGGAGATATTATCCTAAGGGTGAAAACCAAATAAAAACTTTATATCATATTATAAAGATGTTATAAACTCATGGTGTGTTAAGATATGAGGTATATATTTGATAATCATAAAATCATAAAGGGATATGATTTTTTCTCAAAGTTATTATTATATCATTTTTAGTTTTGTGTTTTGTGCCTTCTAAAAAGGGGGGATTGTTAAGTCAGATGTATTAATTCTTACATTTCCTTAGTTTTTGGAAATCACATACACTTCCTTAAAATACTAATTTACTATATTTATATTTCCTAATTTTTTTAGTATGGTTTTGTAGAAAACATTAATTTATACCAAATTTAGAAATAATTCCTATGAAAACATATATAAAATTATTATTTTTTATTCCAAACAATCAAGCTCAAGGTGGTATGATACATTGGACTAACTAGTGGTTTTACCATTAGTTAGAGTTATATCTTGTTGAAAAAAGTCAAGACCATCGTACTAACCCCAATATCTATTCATTATATTTACCCTTACTCAGTTTATTAGAATAATAAAAAAATACAGAAATCCATTGGACTATCAAAATTATATAATTGGTTTGATTGGAATTATATATATCATAACGAATCAAGAATATAATTTTAACGGTGTTAATCTTAATGTTGTCAGACTATTAAAGTAAAAACCATCCTTATCAGGAAAATTGGAGATCTAGATCATTATAAGATATCATGTGAAAGCTGTCTGAGGACATTGCAACTAACTATAAAATATGAAAATTATAAAATCACCTATAAATAGGACTTCATTTGAATAGTTGGGAGTTGATGAAATTTTAAACTCAAGTCATCTAAAGATTGATTTGCATGAACACCTCGTTTATAGTATTTTTAATTCTTTAGAGAGTTGAAGTTAAAAGGAATACTTGTGAGGATTTTAATTCTTTAATAAATATTTTCTTTTATAATCACATTTCTAATTGTGGTACTGATTGAGGGATTCTAGGGATTGGAAGTTGGTAAAACTGATCCATCGGATCGAGGTCTTCCAGTGATAATAATATAGACAAAGATTATCATATGAAGGAATTTCATGTTCATGAAAGATAGTGTTAAATATGATCATCTTATCGAGGGATTCCTGGGGATTGGAAGAAAGATCTAATTCTGATCCACTGTATTGAGGGATTTCCAAGTAAAGAAATAAATTCATTATTGCAAGTACTAAAAATTGTGGATGTCATTATTTAGGATTTATGACTACCTTAACTCTTAAGGTTAATGAGTAAAATATTTTATAAGCTTGTAATTAATTATTACTATTATAATATTTTTTATTTATTTCTTATAAAAGTTCTATTTTCGATTGTGCATGTGTATTAAAAATTTATTTTTTATACTTATATTTCTAAAAAAATATTTTAACAGTGTGTCTACGATACTGATAAACTCTGATTTAATCGGACAATATCTAGATTTGATTGTATTACTCTAATTATCAGATGATCTATGAGGTTGATCATTTTTTACTTAAGAGGTTTTTTACTTTTTTTCAGTTTAATTTTTAAACAACAATTCTCTCTCCTCTTATAGGCAATGAATACTCTTTTTATTAAATAATTTTTTTTGTTTAAAGGTATTTTAATTAGACTAGTGCTTCCATACCAAAGAAAAAAGTGCAGGGTAAATAGGTGAATGATATTGAACTTTTTCATTGAATTGGATTATTTAGAAAAAAGTTAAATAAGGATAGATATCGCTAGAATTCATCTTTAAAAACATTTACATTTCTCACATTCATTTTTTCTGCATCTACATTTTGATTCTATTATTTTTTTTCATTCATAACAACTGAAACACAATATTTGTGCTATTTTAATAATTAAGAAAACAAAAGAAATATTAATAAGTCATTAGAATAGTGAAGAAATAACCCACACACACTCCTTTAGAAATGATCTTGTTCTTCCCTATAATTTATTCCATGATTTTAATTAAAAAAAATTAACTGTGGTCTGCAATAACTGCACGATCACCCCTTTCATGTAATTTGTCAATTAGCTCCAAATGCATGAGATAACACCACATTTGAACATACTGAACAATTTGGGTATCCGATCAATGTGTTAATGATTCATATAGATTTTAAATGACTAATAAAATATCATTATCATGGCATTTCATGTCAATCAAAGCTGGTTTGGTCAGTTTTAACCTCTATAAACATTATTTTTCTATTATTATAAAAAGGATAATAATGTTAAATCACACCTTAAGCCATACCAATCAATATGAGCATCACAATAATGTTTGGTTGATTCCAAAAAGATAAAAAATGATTCAAGTAATGTTATCCTAGGTTTAACGTCAATAAGAAGTCATTTTCTCATTTTTGACCCCCGATGGGAGATATGTCATTTTAATAAAATTGCAAAATGTAATACCTTGTTTTCCATCATACTGAGTGACACAAGCATCTGATAGATTCATTGTTGATTCCTATATATCAAAAACAAATTGGTGATCATTCTCCCATGATTTCATGTCAATCCAAGTGTGTTCCGCTAGCATTATTCCCTTTTATGTGAATTTTCACTTAACTCTAAATTCAAGTGGGAAACACCACTTTCGATCATACTAAGAAATTTGGGTATCTAATCGATGTTTCAATGAATTTTATATATTTTAAATATCTTAAAGATAATTTTCCTAGGATTTAATGTTAATCAGAGATCGTTTGGTTGGTTTTGAACCCTATCCATATGATTTTCCCATTATTACAAAAATGTTAATAATGTAAAATCATACCTTAAGTTATACTAATCAATTTGGGATTCAAATTTATTTTTTATTTATTTAAAATGATTAAATGTAGAGACTCAAGCCTGACGTACATGAAAATTACATTACTTTTGCGGAAAACATATTACACAAATAAAAAAAATTCCCAATGATCGTATTAGTTTTGTGTCTTTGGAAACTCGGAACATAATATTCTAATTACGGTGAAAGATCTTCAACATCTCCCATAAAGATCTTCCCATTTTTTACTACATATAACCTTCCTTTATATCCTGGGGAAAAGAAAACATAAAAAGGGTGAGCTTGAATTCTGAGTAAGGATAAGAATGGAGAAAATAAAAAAACCATATACATTTGAACATAAAAACATGAACATAATGTTTAAACATCAAAATCTTGAGTCGTGAAATAAATCTTGGCAGTACATAAGGCATAAATCACAAAGGAACATTAATCATGATAAAATTTCTTGGGAATAAAACATGTAATCATGACACACCATTAAGCACATGATATGATTTCCATAGTAGACAAGGCATTGTTTCCAAGACCATTAGAGTGGACAAAGTCCATTACTGAACTGGGTTTACTTGCCGTTCCTGCCCTATATTACTGAACCATATTTACTTGCCGTTCCAGCCATGTCTATCTCATGAGATATAAATCTTTACCTAATGCATTGTAGGGAGATATAGGTCCCACCCATCCCATAATGAAATCATTCTTACATGTTCCACAAAATCATAAATCATACATCATAGCATAACCCATGTAATAAAATGTGATTCTTAAACATCATGCCATCATAACATAATCCACATAAAACAATTTGTATCATTTCATCATAAACAAAATCAAACCATATAAATAATAGAGAAATTATACTTGAAACACAACCATGTTATCTTAGATGGAAAATATTTTTGATAAAACACTTGAAATGAATACTTGAGGAAAATGTCATTTCTTCTTCAAAATCACTTTCTTTTCTCAAAATTCTGTGCAAATTTAAAAGAAAATAATTTTTTTAAAGTTAATAATGAAATCTTGTAGAGTAAGATTCATAGAAATAAGGAGTTATGAAAAATGTAAAAAAATATGTTCATTCCATATAATTTTAAAAAAACCATACTCATACTTTTTTCATAAAAGTCAAAAAGTATCTTGTATGGTAAACAAAAGAAAGATTTCTTCCATAACACATAGTAAAATTTAAATTGGGGTAAACATGACTTTAAACATACATGGATGAATAGTAAATAATTTAGGATTTTTTTTTATAAAACATGTAAATGGATGATAAATATAACCCCAGTAAATACTTACGTATAAGATATCTTGGATAAAAATGAGATTGAAAAATTATCCCTTACCTTAGGTCTGATATTCTTTGTACGTATCCGAACCTCCTCTTTCTCGACATGCCTATTATAATCCTCCTCATAGGGCACTAAAGTTGGTTGTTGAAGAAGACCAGGACCTCTAGTATGTTTCTAGGGAAGTGGAGAATGGAAATGGACATGGTTTGTCTGAGTTGGAATGCTCAAGATGGAGTGAAGATGAGATGGAGGAGGTGCCCTTTTATAAGAGAGGGGAGGGGCGCTTTTGGAAACCTCAAAAATATTAATTTATAATAAACTGAATCCCCACTTAAAAACCTCCAAAGTGACTCACATTAGAATCTGAGATCATATAGCGTTGTAATATCATCAACCAATAATATTTAGACATGTTTTGATTTTATTTTAATCCTTATCATTTTGATTTATCCTTATTTAATCTGTTTAATTTTTTTTGTTGTAATAAATTTATAACTTTTAAATGGTAAAAAATACTTACTTATGTGTTGTGAATTCCCCATAATTGTATAATTCAAGATATTTTAGACCATATAAATTTCAATTTGTAATTTTTAAATAATTTTTTGATTTGTAAACAATTTAATAATATGTTATTTTTATAAAATATCAATAGTATGAATTTTGACAGTATTCAGTTATTTGAATTTAAATAATATCCATACAGATGATACAGCCAAACAAAAATATTTAATAGATTCATAACATGTCATATTAATCTATAAAATTCGTGGAGCATGTTAATTAGTTCATATAATATTTATTTTAATATTTTTAAAAACATTTATTAGATATTTCTCTTAATAAAATAATTTCTACAACATTTTTGTATAATTATTTAATATAGTTATTTTTTTCAAAAAAATTAAAAATAAAATAATTTGATGACTATAAATCTAATATATTTCATTATAATACTTTTAGTCGAATTTATATTCTAAAACAACCAACTTTTAAAATGTTATCTTTGTTAAACTATTAAGGTGACAACTTGGACATCATTTAAAATAAAATAATATAAATGTCATAATCTCTTTTATAAAACTCGAAATGGTACACAAGTAAACCCTTGGATACTTATGGTTTAGATATACTCTACCAATAATGTTTGGTCAAGTGTTTGGTCCTTTTGATGGGTATTATTATTTTAATAATAACTATATTATTGATTTTTCACTAAATAAATAATTTCTGCATCATTAATGTATACGCTATTAAAATAATTATATATTTCTTTAAAATAACAAATAAACTACCATGATAAAGAAAAAAATATTAGATTTCAAATGATTATTTGTAATCAAATTTATATTCTGTATAACCTTATATTAAAATTAATTTAATTATTAATGTTTGAGTGAGACATATTTCACTTTCCTTTAAATAAAATAAATTAAAGGTCTTAATCTAATCCAAGTGTGTTCTAATAGATTACATTTCGACCCATGCATGTTCTAGGGAGAAATATAATCATACATTTATATTAATACAAATGTTAGGATAATTTTATAATATTATTTTTACCCTTAATTACCTAATTTACCTTCAACTATTGTAAATAAAATTAACCATAGTTACTATTCATAATGCCCAAAAATAAAAGTATCCTATTTAAATAATTTGGACATACTAATTCCCAATATGGAATCTATTTTTATAAATTCAAGACACAGAAGTTGCAATAAGTAATTTAAAATTAAACCCGTTGTCGAAAAAACAGGTTTTTGTTTAAAACATTACAAAAGATAGAAATGATTTTACCTATGAATTCAATGTAAAATTAATACTAATGAAATAAATTATATTAAATAGTAAAAATATATTATATTTATATTTTAAACCATTCAATATTATAATTTAACCATATAAATTATCTTGATGAAAAAAGTTGTTTTTAATTAAAATTTAGCGTGTTTTTACTGTTCATTAGAATATGAAAGTTATCATAAAAATATAAAACAATTTCCAAAGTAAATTTTTATATCCTGATTCCAAGGATGAATTATAATTTTTCAAATTTATCTTATAAACATGTCAAAAACTATATTTAAAATGGTTGCGCCATCCAAAGGCAAAAAAAACTGCATTTTTTGAAAAATACTTCTTTTATATGAAAAATTGAATCTGTTCTCACACCATGTTCTATAAAATGTGTAAGATGAATTACAATGTTATAAAATTAAAAATTTGGTTAATACTATTCATAATGGCTAGTTCATAATAATATTATAATAATATATCATTGTTTAGTGAAACTCGATATTGTGTACCATGGAAACTATCGAGGAAGGTCACTCTTACGTGTAACGCAAGCTAAGTTAGTGTTGCGTGTAGTGAAAGATTCCTTTTGTGTTTATAATAACATAATAAAAAATTATTTAATTTATACATTGAAAAAAATCTATACTCAATGTTGCGTAGAATGATTTCTACCAAACAAACATGAAATTGTGTGTAACATGAGCCAAGAATAGTGTTGTGTATACTGCAAGCTAATACAGTGTTGGATATAGCACAATCTAATCTTGGTGTAGAATAATAAATAAGATATCAAACAAATTAAAAATAATATATCTCATAAAATCTTAGGGTGTTACATTCTACCCCCCGTAAAATGAATTTCGCCCTCGAAATTCATCGGGGTTATAAATGGTTTAATACATGAAAGTTTCTTTCATAGAAACCCACATCGTAAAAAGGAATACAAAAACTTAATTTTAAAAAATAATGTAAGAAACCCAATGGTTACCCAAATTAACTCATCACCGGGTTTTCACATAGGATAACATATGTGAAAATATGGATATGGAAGAGAAATCTAACCATCATGTTCTGATGGAGAGTGGTAGAGAACATGGCTAAGAAAAATCCAACAATCACAAATTCATAAATTTGGTGATGATCTAAGGTACCATCAGATTCATCAGATATGACGGTACTTGGATAACATTTTCTTTTCAATATCATGTCCCTAAAGTTGAATAATTTTTTCATAAGGAGAAATACTTGATTTCAGTGTAATATCATCGTTGGTCATTCCATGAACAATTTCCTCTTCATCTCTTATTTAAATAAATGAAGCTTGATTTTTCATTATCAAACTGTTAGCAGATCATACAATAGATTGATAGGTCATTCCATATATCTCAACAAAAAGTTTAGAACATATTTTTAAACAGGAATAAGTCTACCTATAGTGAGATAATACATTAATCTAACAAACTTTAACCAGAATATAAATTATACTATCCATAAATAGATAACATTTCAAATCCTTCCAAAAACTGAAAATATAAATCTTTTGAAGGAGGTGAACTAAATATACTTAACATCTCTCTCCCATATCTTATTTGGTAGTTCTTGGATGTAACATTATGAACATCTATATACCTTGATCATTTATTCTCGTAAAACATAAATTACCATAGAACCTTAGTGAAAATAAGAATAATGTCAAAAGTTAACTCTTTCCACACACCAAAATCCCAAAAATTCTATATACTCAAACCATGTTATCACTTTGTCCTTATACAAGTCATGATCTCATTAATACAATAAAAAATTTCATAATCTCCTTATCCCTTCATTATGTGCATATCATGTGCCTTCCAAAAATATATGAATAACCATTCATGGTTACCAGTACCATTCAACATTTACTTTCAAATACTTAAGTAAAAACAATAGTGTAAAAATCCTTAGATGTTTCTTTATTCCATAGTACCATTAAATTAGTTATACAGTATTACTCTTGATAAACATGGAATCATTCCAATACCTTCTTAAACCATTGACCGAGAATCATCATTTTATTTCTTAACACTTATTTTATCTCATATATCATTTGTAGTCTCTTCATCATCATCAACATAAATACTACCCATACAACCATTTTGATTTTCTTCATGAGATTTTCACTTAGAGCATCGATTTCCATATTGCCCATACATTCCACATTTAAAACATTTAACTGTCGTTGATGTCTTAGAAATACCATTATCCTTGTCCATTGTGTTAACTGAACATTTTCCTTTCCAATCGCTGGCATTGGGTCTTTCTTTTTCAACACCAAAGCATCTTATAGTTCCTTTGAAACATTCTCCTTGATTCCTCTCCCCCCGTGATTTACATGAGGGGAATTGAAAATTCTTTCCTCTATGATCATCATGAAACTCCATCATTCTCTTATTAGCTAAGTCAAGAAACTTACCAAGGTTGAGATTATTGGTCATATTATGATATTGTTGATTAGGAATAATAACAATGTTTCTCCTTCCAAACCCCGTTTCATTTGGTTCCTCATGAATAATATCATTCCATTGTCCATAATATTATCCATTAACATGAATCTTCGCATTTATATCCATTTTCTAAAACCCAAAAAATAGTGTGAGTGCCAAAACTCATAATAGGAAAACAACATAATCAAGGGGGATTACTTTAAATCTCTAACATCTTAGGTTTAATCCTAGGTTATTCATGATCGTTATCATAATTCTAGGATTATATCCTATACTTATACTTAACCTTAGAGACATCCCTAGAAATATCCTTAGAAATATCTTTAGGAATATCACTAAAGGTTTCACATATTAGTTTCCAATGTTTGACAAAACCTTCGCTCTGATACCAACTGTAGAGACCCAAGCCTGATGTACATGGAAATTACATTACTTTTATAGAAAACTTAATACACGACACAAACAAATTTCTAATGACCGTATTAGTTTAGTTTCTTTAGAAACATGGAACATAATCTTCTGATTATGGTGAAAGATCTTCAACATCCCACATAAAGATCTTCCCCTTTTTTTACTACCTAAAACATTCCTTTATATCCTGGGGAAAAGAAAACATAAAAAGGGTGAGCTCTAATTATGAGTAAGGGTAAGCATAAATAAAATAAAAAAACAGAATACATTTGAACTTAAAAACATTAACATAATGTTTAAACATCAAAATCATGAGTCATGAAATAAATCTTGGCAATACATAAGGCATAGATTACAAAGGAACATTAATCATGATAAAATATCTTGGGAATAAAACATGTAATCTTGGAAAACCATTTAGCACATGATATTATTTCTATAGTAGCCAAGGCATTATTTCCAAGACTATCAGAGTGGAAAAAGTACATTACTGAACCGGGGTTACTTGTCATTCCAACCCTGTATTACTGAACCATATTTACTTATCGTTCCATCCATATCTATCTCAGGAGATATAAATCTTTATCAAATGAATTGGTGGGAGATATAGGTCCCACCCATCTCATAATGAAATCATTCTTACGTGTGCCAAAAAGCACATATCATACATCATAGAATAACCCATGTAATAAAATGGGATTCTTAAACATCATTCCATCATAATATAATCTATATAAAACAATTGATATCATTTCATAATAAATAAAATAAAACCATGTAAATAATAGGGAAATTATACTTGAAGCATAACCATGTCATCTTATATGGAAAATAGTTTTGATAAAACATTTGAAATGAATTGTCGAGGAAAATATCCATTCTTCTTCAAAATAATTTTCTTTTCTCAAAATGATGTGGAATTTTTTTAAATTTTTTGTTGTTGAAAATAATCATAAAATATTATAGTTTAAGCTTTATGTAAATAAGGTGTTATGAAACCGTAAAAAAATCTGTTCATGCCATAAAAGTTAGAAAAACACTATCCTTGTACTTTTTTTGAAAAATTCAAAAAGTACCTCGTATGGTAAACAAAATAATGATTCCTTCCATAACACATAATAAAAGTCAAAAGGGGGTAAACATGGATTTAAACATACATGGATGAATAGTAAATACTTTATGAAAACATTCTTATAAAAAAGGTAAATAGATGATAAATGTAACCCCAATAAAAACTTACATATAAGCAATATTGGATAAAAATGAGATCCCAAAATTATCCCTTACCTTAGGTCCGATATGCTTTGTACGTATCCGAACCTCGTCTTCCTCGACGTGGCTCTTCTAATCCTCCTCTTAGGGCACTAAATTTGGTCGTTGAAGAGGAACAAAACCTCTAGTATGTTTCTAGGGAAGTGGAGAAGGGAAATGTATAGGGTTTTGCCAAGTTGGAATGCTCAAAATGGAGTGAAGATGAGAGGGAGGAGGTTCCCTTTTATAGAAGAGGAGAGGGGCACTTTTGGAATCCTCAAAAATATTAATTTATAATAAACTCAAACCCCACATAAAAACTTTCAAAGTGACTCAAATTCGAAGCTGAGAAAAGATATGGTTGTAATATCGTCAACCAATAAAATTTAGACATGTTTTGATTTTATTTTAAACATTATCATTTTGATTTATCCTTATTTAATCTATTTAGTTTTATTTGTGGTAATAATATTATAAATTTCAAATGGTTATAAATACATACTTATGTATTGTGAATTGTCCATAATTGGATATTTTATGACATTTTAGACCATATTAATTTCAATTTGTTATTTTTAAATATTTTTTTGATTTTTAAACAATTTAATAATATGATATTTTTATAAAATATCACTAATGTCAATTTTGACACTATTAATTTAATTGAATTTAAATAACATCCATACAGATTATAGAGTAATTATATATATATATATAATAGATTTATAACATGTCATATTCATCTATAAAATTCACGGATCACATTAATTAGTTTATATAATATTTAGTTTAATATTTTTAAAACCATTTATTTGATATTTCTCTTAATAAAATAATTACTACAACATTTTTGTATAATAATTTAATATACTTATTTGTTACATAAAAATTAAAAATAAAATAATTTTATTACTATGCATGTAATATATTTTATTATAATACTTTTAGTAGAATTTGTATTCTATAACACCCAACTTTTAAAATGTTATCTTTATTAAATTATGAAGGTCACAACTTTGACATCATTTAAAATTAAATAATATAAATGTCATAATCTCTTTTATAAAGCACAAAATGGTCCACAAGTTTACCCTTGGATGATTATGGGTTATATATACTCTACCAATAAGGTTTGGTCAAGTTTTTGGTCTTTTTTATCAGTATTATTATCTTAATAAAAACTATATTATTGATTTTTCACTAAATAAATAATTTCTGTATCATTAATGTATACGCTATTAAGGTAATTATATATTTCATAAAAATTACAAATAAATTACAATGATAAAGAAAAACATATTATCTTTTAAATGATTATTTATAATCAAATTTATATTATGTATAACCTTATATTGAAATTAATTTAATTATTAAAGTTTGACTGAGACATATTTTACTTTTCTTTAAATAAAATAAATTAAAGGTCTTAATCTCATCCATGTAGGTTACAATAGATTCCATTTACACCCAAGTATATTTTAGGGTGAAATTTAATCATCCAATTATATTAAGTCAAGTTTTAGGATAATTTTATAATATTATTTTTACCCTTAATTACACGATTTACCATTAACTATGGTAAATAAAATTAACCGTAGTTACTATTCATAATGCCCAAAAATAAAAGTAGAATATTAACATAATTTTGGAATAATTATTTGAAATATTGAATCTATTTTTCTAAATTCAAGACATAGAAGTTGCAGTAATTATTTTAAAATTAATCTCATTGTCGAAAAAATGGGTTTTTGTTTAAAACATTGCAAAAGATTGAAATGATTTTACCTATGAATTCAATGTAAAATTAATTCTAATGAAACAAATTATATTAAATGATAAAATATATTAAATTTATACATTAAAACCATTTAATATTATAATTTTACCATATAAATTTTCTTGATGAAAAAACATGTTTTTTATTAAAATTTTGCGCGTTTTTACTATTCATTAGAATATGACAGTTATCAGAAAAATATCAAAATTTATCCAAAGTAAATTTTTATATCATTATTATACAGAAGAAGATTAATTTTTAAAATTTATCTTATATACATGTAAAAATACTATATTTAAAATGGTTTCACCATCAAAAGTTGACCAAACTTCATTTTTTGAAAAATACTTCCATTATACTAAAAATTGATTTTGTTCTCACACCATGTTCTAGAAAATGTGTAAGACGAATTATAATGTTATAAAATTAAAAATGAGGTCAATAATATTCATAACTTCTAGTTCATAATAATATTATAATAATATATCATTGTATAGTAAAACTCAGTATTGCGTAGCACGCAGGCTATCGAGGAAGGCCGTTTTTGCGTATAACACAAGACAAGTTAGTGTTGCGTGTAGTGAAATATTACTTTGGTGTTTCATATTACATAATCAAAATTAATTTAATTTATACATTGAAAAAAAATTTATACTCAATGTTGCATTGAATAATTTCTTCCAAATGAACTTGAAATTGAATGGAACACGAACCAAGAATAGTGTTGTGTATACTGCAAGATAATACGGTATTGCATATAGCACAAGCTAATCTTGGTGTATCATAAAACAGAAGATATCAAAGAAATTAAAAAGAATATATCTCATAAAATCTTAGGGTGTTACATTAAAAATGGTTCAACAAATATTCTCCTTCATTTTCACATCAATCCAAAGTAATTTGCCTACTTTTACCCCCCAATGAGAGATATTTAATTTTAATAAAACTATGAAATATTACTCATTGTTTTCCATCATATCTAGAGTCACCAGAATTTGATGGATGAAACTTTGATTCCTATACAATGTTACTCATTTTGATTGGAATTTGTGTATACCAACGGTTTATGTAAACTATTGGTATGGAAAAGTTATCTTAATGGTTTTAAAAAAATATTTGGTATGGGTTGAGATATACAAATGATTTGTTTAAAACCATTGGGATAGAGCTCTCACAACTACTATACAAATTCCTTTTAACGATGCACAAAATTTCCATTAACAGCTCTAAAAAATCACGGCTAATCATAAAGATGATAGGCAGGGGGGTACCCTTTCATAGCACTAAAAAAACACTGATAATGCGGGTCCTTTATCCACACTAAAAAAGAACTGATTAAGTAACCCCTTTATCAGCACTAGTTTATCACTTATAAAGGCCAAATTTCCTGCAATGTGTTGTTAATTTAACAACACACCCTGCAGAAACCTGTAATTCTAGAAAAAACCTATAATTTCAAACAATGCTATATACATTTAATGGGATAACATAAATAGAAATATTTCTACCCAGGTTATATACAAAAAACACTACTATATACATTTAATGTGACAACATGAATAGAAAAATTTCTACCCATGTTATATACAAAAACACTACTATATACATTTCAAACAATGTTTTATATAATTACATTTTACAATTATCCAACAAACATTTAAAAAAATTAATTTTTCATCTTTTGACACCCATAATCCTCGCTAAAAAATGTAAACTCATGGTATTAGTCGATGAAAAAATAATTTCAACCCAATAAAAATATTCTTCATTTATATGAAAACAAATATTATGTTAGTAAAAATATAAAGAAATAAATTAAACATTAATATGAATGAATAGATTAATAAAATGTCAATATTTAATAAAAAAGACACACTTCGAGTCATACCAATCACACCATGCATTAGATTGAGGTAGGGTTTAGTCTTACACAACACAAATGACTGATGGATCATTATCTTGAAGTATAAAGAACATAACAATGTGTTTTCTTGGTTTTCTATTTGTCACGTTTTCTTTTTACCTAAATTAATGTCAATTTTAAATAAAAAGACACACTTGGAGTCATACCGGTCACACTGTGTGTTATATTGAGGCTCGGTTGACTCCTAGATATCAAAAATGAATCATGGATCATTTTATTAAAGTATGAAAACAATCAGAATGCATTTTCTTAATTTTCAACAAGCCAGTTGATTTTTTTACTAAAATGCAATTTCAAACTGAAAAGACGCATTTTGAGTAATAACGGTCGCATCGTGAGTCGGTATGATGTGATTCTAATTAATACTATTAAAAATTGAATTATTAATTGATTTACTAAATTATAATGACAATTGGAGTGTGTTTTCTTGGTTTTCAGTGAGTGACATGTTTTGAACTAAAAAGTCAACTTTAAACTGATAAAGGACATTTTTAGTCATATTGGGAACATCGTGCATTGGATTAAGGTGGGTGGGATGTTCAACATGTAAAGCATTACTGTTGGATCATATTATTAAAATATCAAACCAATCCGAATTCATTTTATTGATTTTTAGTATTTTATTTTTATTTTTACCAAAATTAATGTCAATTTTAAATAAAATGATACACTTGGAGTCATAATGGTCACTCTGTGTGTTGTATTTAGTTGTGGTTAAATCCTACACATCAAAAATGACTCATGGATACTTTTAATAAAGTATAAAAACAATATGAATGCGTTTTCTTAGTTTTCAGTATGACAATTGTGTTTTTTTACTAAAATGTCATTTCAAATAGGTAATACGCATTTTGAATCACACCAGTCACATCATGAATCTTTTTGATGTGATACGACTTCATATACATCACAAATAACATAATAATTATTTTCCTAAATCATTGATATAATCAAAGAACATTTTCATGGGTTTTAATGAGTGAAACGTTTGAACTAAAATGTCAATTTTAAATTGATAATAGACACTTTTGGTCATAACGGTCACACCGTGCATTGGATTGAGGTGGGGTTGAGTTCTACACATCAAAAATGACTCATGCATCATTTTAATAATGTATAAAAACAATTATAATGCGTTTTATCAGTTTTCAATGTGTCACTTCTTCTTTTTACCAAAATTAATGTCAATTTTAAATAAAAAGACACATTAGAAGTCATATCGGTCAATTCGTATGTGATATTGAGACGAGGATAACTCATACAAATCAAAAATTAATCCCGAATCATTTTCATAAGGTATCAAAATAATTGTAATTCATTTTCATGGTTTTCAGTATGTCACTTTTTTTTACTAAAATGTCATTTCGAACTGGAAACAAACATTTTGAGTCATACCGATTTCATAATTTTTCAGTTTGGCATGAGACTGCTTCGTACAGGTCACAAATGACATATGAATAACTATCCTATATTATACAGACAATCAAAGAACATTTTATTCGTTTTATGTGAGTGACATGTTTTGAATTAAAATGTTATTTTTAAACTGATAGCGAACAATTTTAGTCACACTGGTCAAACTGTGCATCAGATTGAGGCGGGGTTGAGTCATAAACATCACAAATGACTCATGGATCATTTTACTAAAGCATAAAAATAATATAAATGTTCTTTCGTGCTTTTTATTATGTCACTATTTCTTTTTACCTAAATTAATGTCAATTATTAATAAAAAGACACCCTTGGAGTCATACCGGTCACACCATGTGTCATATTGAGCTGTGGTTGACTCCTACATGTAAAAAATGAATCATGTATATATTTATTAATGTATAAAAACATTCTAAATACATTTTATTGATTTTTATTATACTAGTTTTGTTTTTTAATAAAATGTAATTTCAAATTGGAAACATGCTTTGAGTCATACTAGTCGCATCGTGCTTTGGTTTAATGTGAGAATGATCCATACGTTTCAAAAATGACTTATGAATCACATTATTAAATTTTTAACATAATCAGAGTGTGTTTTCTTTGATTTCAGTAACTGAAATGTTTTTGAACTAAAATGTCAATTTTAAACTGATAACATACACTTTTAGTCATACCGGTCACACTGTGTATTGGATTGTGGTGGGGTTGAGTTCTACATGTAAAAACTAAATCATGGATCGTTTTACTAAAGTAAAAAAACAAATCAAATGCGTTTTCTTAGTTTTAAGTATATCACTTGTTCTTTTTACCTAAATTAATGTCAATTTTAAATAAAAAGACACACTTGGAATAATACCGGTAACACTGTGAATCTTGTTGAGGTGTGATTGACTCCTAAACATCACAAATGAATCATGTATTGTTTTCCTAAAGTATCAAAACAATATGAATGTGTTCTCTATGTTTTAAGTATGCCAGTTGTGTTTTTTTCTTCTAAAATGTCATTTCAAACTAGAAACATGGATTTTTAGTCATACTAGTTGCATCATGCATTAGTTTGATGTGAGACTACATCATACATGTCACAAATGAAATTTGATTTTCTTTCCAAAATTACAAATACAATCAGAGTGTGCTTTCTTGGTTATCATTGATTGACACATTTTGAACTAAAATAGCATTTTGAAACTGATAATAGACAATCTTAGTCATACTGTTCACATTGTGCATTAGATTGATATGGGATTGAGTCCTACAAATTTCAAACAACTCATGGATCATTTTAATAAAGTATAAAAACAATATGAATGCGTTTTCTCAGTTTTCAATATGTCACATTTTATTTTTACCTAAATTAATGTCAATTTTAAATAAAAAGACACACTTGGAGTCATACCGGTCACACCTTTCATTGTATTGAGATGAGGTTGTATCTTATACATCAAGAATTACTCACAAATCATTGTACTAAATTATCAAAATAATATGAATGTATTTGATCAGTTTTCATTATATCAGTTGATATTTTTTACTAAAATGTCATTTGAAACTGGAAACAAGCATTTTTAGTCATAGCTATTGCATCCTGTGTCAATTTAATATGTGAAATATTCATACAATTCAAAAATGACTTATTAATATCTGTAATAAATTATCAAGGAAATCCGTGCATTTTTTCTTGGGTTTCAAAGAGTAACACGTTTTGGAATAAAATGTCAATTTTAAACTGATAATGGATACTTTTAGTCATATCGGTCACACTGTGAATCATATTGAGATTATGTTGAGTCATACACATCACATATGAATCGTGGATCATTGTACTAAATTATTAAAACAATACGAATGTGTTTTCTCAATTTTCAGAATGCCAATTGTGTTTTCTTACCTAAATTAATGTCGATTTTAAATAAAAAGACACACTTGGAGTCATACTAGTCACATTGTGCATTGTATTGAGTTAAAATTTACTTATACACATAAAAAATGACTCATTTATAATTTTCCTAAAGTATCAAAACAATGTGAATGAATTTTCTTTATTTTTAGTATGCTAGCTGTATTTTTTTACTAAAATGCCATTTCAAATTAGAAACATGCATTTTGAGTCATACCAGTCACTTCATGCATCAGTTTGATGTAATACAACTTCATAAACGTCTAAAATGATTTATGAATCATTGTTCTAAATTATCAAGACAATCAGAGTTTGTTTTCATGGTTTTCATTGAGTGACACATTTTGAACTAAAATGTCAATTTTAAACTAATAATGGAGAATTTTAGTCATACCAGTCACACCATGCATCTGATTGAGGTGGGGTTATGTCCTAAACATATAAAATTAATCACGGATATTTTTTATAAAGTATCAAAACAATTAAAATGTGTTTTATTAGTTTTTATATGTCACATGTTCTTTTTACCTAAATTAATATCAATTTTAAATAAAAAGACACACTTGGAGTCATACCAATCATGCCATGCATCATATTGAGGTGGAGTTGAATCCTACACATTAGAAATGACTCATGTATTTTTTCCCAAATGTATCGAAATAGTCCAAATTCATTTTCATGTTTTTCAGTATGCTAGATGTGTTTTTTTTAATAAAATGTCATTTGATACTCGAAACACGTATTTGGAGTCATACCGGTCACATCATACATCAGCTTAATGAGAGAATGCTTCATATATGTCAAAATTTACTTAGGAATCACTATCCAAAATTATGAAGACAATAAGGTATCATTTTCATGGTTTTTAGTGAGTGACATGTTTTGAACTAAAATGTCTATTTCAAACCGTTAATGGACACTTTTAGTCATACCGGTCACACCGTGCATCAGATTGAGGAGAGTATGAGTCATATATGTCATAAATGTCTCATGTATAATTTTACTAAAGTATCAAAATAATTTGAATGTGTTTTCTCTGTTTTTAGTATGCCAGTTGTGTTTTTTTTTACTAAAATGACATTTCAAATTGGAAACAATCATTTTGAGTCATACCGGTGACATCGTGGGTCAGTTTGATGCGAGGATTCTTCATAAAAATCAAGATTAACATATGAATTTCCATCCTAAATTATAAATATAATCTAAGTATGTTATATTGGTTTTCAGTGAGTGACACATTTTGAACTAAAATTTCAATTTTAAACTAATAACAAAAACATTTAGTCATACCGGTCACACCGTATGTCAAATTGTGGTGGGGTTGAGTCATACACATCATAAATGACTCATGGATCATTTTACTAGTGTAAGAAAAAATCCAAATGTTTTTTGTTAGTTTTTAGTATGTCACCTTTTCTATTTACTTAAATTAATATAAATTTTATATAAATAGACACATTTTGAGTTATCACAAATTATCAAAATAATATGAATAGTTTTGATCAGTTTTGAGTATGTTAGTTTTATTTTTTACTAAAATTAAAGTCAATTTTATATATAAATATGCACTTGGAGTCATATCTGTCACACCATGTGTCAGATTGAGGTGCGATTGATTCTTACACATATCAGAGTCTTGAAACAACCCTTAACTATAAATTTTATCATGATTTCCATTATATTTCTTTGTCAAACTGTCAACACTTCATAATTACTTTATGTTATTTGTAGAAAAACCTTTCTTGTTCTTGACAATCAGGGGAGTGGAGGAAATGATTGTTCCCATTATATATTGACAAGTCACCGCAATGAGAACATGAGCTTCATCCACTCTTTTGGTTTTCAACGAGAATGGTTTTTTCTGCTAAATAACATAAACTCTATGTAGTGTTGGCATCTCGATAATGTAAAGTAATTTAAAGCATAAATAACATTCAAAAAACCTGAATAATTATTAGATAAAAATGATATGGAAATAAACTTAAAAATAATAGATAAAATGATGAAACAATTAATTAAATAAGTAGTAGGAAGTCACCTTTTCGGGAAAATTTTATACATTCCCAACCCATTTCTTTGTTTTCATTATCTTAATTGTAGCTTCGAAGCCCTATCTCATACAATAATTATTTTTGTATTTTCAAATGACACTTTAAGGGAAAGTGTGAACCCAAATACAACCACATGATCCCGTATATTCCACACCGACAAGGATACTAATACAAACGCTTTCAAAGGCCACTGTTCATAATTCAAAATTCGAAATCCAAAACAACCGCCATCCATTGCCTCGAACCTTGAGTCGCACGCCCCCCAAGGTCCACGACCCATCAAACATCACCCTCCACCTGAGAAAATAGACCTCTAACACCTCTCCTCTATCGAAAATTTTTCTACCATCATCACCTCACCGGCTTCAATCGCATCAACACCAACCACCATCACTATCTCACCAGAGCTGAACACAACCATGCCATCGACAATCGAAACGTCGTCACAACACTCCTCCCGACGTTTCCCATTCAGACTCAGAACCCAAAAAACCTTGAAGGCGACCCCAAATCAAACCAAATAATCCACCTATATAATAAATCAATTATTATGTGAGTAATACTAAAAATATATAAATTAGACATAAATAATAAACAATCCATTATTTTTATGGAAGCTACACATTCATGTTATTTTTGTACATTCTATCCTTAGGTATATTGCCTGTTCATTTCTAAGAAAATCTATATCACCTTGTGAATATGATCCTTTTTTATAGTCATAGTAGTACTATAAAAAATAATAATTCACAAAGGATTAATAAATATTTTAAATGAAATAGTAATTAACTTAAAAAATACCTCTTTAGGGATTATAGTTTGTTAATGGAATATGATCTCTGTCATTATCTATATAAGTGGTTTAACATTTAATTTAGAGTACATAAATGCAGAAATGAATGAATAATAACATGAGTTAACATGCTGTATATTACAAAAAATATATAACCTGATTATCAATCTTTTTTTAAAGGATGAAGGTATTTTACCCCTCTATTGAAAACTCAAATCCATTCATTGTGGTCTCATATGACATTAAAAATGCTATCTAGATTGATAAATCTATGAACTGATTGTGATGTCCCAATGAAATGGTTATCCTCAGTTTAATTTCTATCTATCCCATCAATAGTTTTGATCGATAGAATAACAATTTACCACTTTCGGTTTGTGGGATCTATAACATAAAATACGAATACTACTTGTTATGCCATTAAAATGGTCCGTCTTTGTACCCTTACTTACATAAATCTACTTTAATAAATCCCAATTCAACTATTTTAACAAAACTCCTATTATAAACCCACTTCCATTATAAAATACTCAGTTGGAATGTTTTATAATCCAAATCCCATATTTGTTTGATGATTCCAATGTATAACATATTCAAGTAAGTTGGATTTCTATCTTTAGTACCAGAAACATGCTTCACTTCAGTAGCAATTGTAACTCCACTATTTTTCATGGTACTATTTTCACCATGTTCATTTTTAAAGAACAAATAAATTTTAATTACATTACCATTTTAAGATAATACATACACACATGGTCCTCCGAGTAGCTATCAAAGTCATTCTAAAATTGAATTTGTATTTTCATACGACTCCTTAGAAATATGGTCCCAAAACCATAATATAAATCATTGATTATGTAAATTTGATATCCATCTTTCAGCACATAATGGATTCAAATGCCTAAGAATTTATTTATGGGTTTCATCATATAGAGAAACCTCAAAAATGTTATGTAAAGCATAAAGGTGGATCTTCTCATGATCTATAATATTGATTATGAAAAGATATCCTCTAGAAATTCCTTCACCCACAAGCTTCCCAGTGTGTTGATATTTCATTAGAACAATGCTTTCTACACCAAAAATGTATTTGGTATAGAATTCAACAGCTTCCTCAACAATATATCACTCCATAATACAACCATCTGACCAATTTTGATTTTTTATATAACCATTCAAAATTTTCATATACCATTAAATGGGGTACATAATTCTATAGTATATTGGACAACATAATAAAATCTCTCTCACCATGAGAACCCTCAAATGAACCATCATATCAAAAATTATTGGCTTTAATAACATTTATAATTCACATAATATGATAGTAATTTCTCTTTCCACAGTCGACAATTTTATTGGGTCTATAAATTTTCTACATATAGCTTTGAATAAGAAAGGGATATTGGTTAATGTATTAATGATATTCTTGAAAAAAATGCAACTTAAAGATATAAGAATTAGATCTTTCATCAGAACATAGAAGTCATGTGATTTTAGACCCCTTAACATTAAATTGGCCATTGGTACACTGTTCTAGATATTCGATGAATACCCCAATGGAACCTTTAAGTCATTAAGGAAGATGAAAAAAAGATATATCTCCTACCTGGAAGTAGTGTAAGCAACTGTAGGAAGAAGATTTTTTTTCACCCTTCACTGGCACCAACTCTTCTCGTTTTCCCATGTCAACCATGTCCATCCTAGCCTTAATTCCATCCTTTATTTTTCAGGGTTCATTTAGAAACACGTTGGTGACACTATCACAGATATATTTTTCAACATGAATAAAATAAAGAAAATTTATGACATGCATAAAATTATAGTATGGTAATTCCAAAAAATATAATTTATTTATCTAACGCATTTTCATATGGTTTTTTGAAAAAGGTTTACCAAAAGAAGTGTCCACATATTTTACTTTCTCAAAACATTGATCACCTGTTAGTGGAGATGGTGTTGTACGTTCTTATGAACTTCCATCGAATGATGTTGTCCAAGATCAATATTTATGTCATCAGGGTATAAATATTTGATGTTATAGATACACGGTTTTTTATGAATGTTTCAACCTAATTGACTGTATACCTTTTTCACAAATGGGCCACCCTTGAGTTCCTTTAATTATATATACTTACAGATTTCCATAAGTAGGAAAGTAATTTATCACCCCGTACAACATGGATCTCGATGTGAAATCATTATTTCTGTGGGAATAATACAACATAACACCTGAATCCCGTAATAAATTCAAATCCTTGATATGTGGAGCCAAATAAACATCAATATCATTACCTGATTGTTTTGATCTGGATATAAGCGTAGATAACATGATGTATTTTTTTCATGCATAACCCCGGTGGTATGTTATAATTTACCAACATAACCGGATATGTATTGTGAGTGCTTGGTTGATAAATAAAAGATTCACTCCATCTATAGATAGTGCAAGATGAAGGTTTCCTGGATCGTTTACAAATTTAGGATACTCATGATCAATTATCTTCCACCTTGGAGAGTCTTCCAGGTGATGTAGTTTTCCATCTTTAATTCTTGTATATGCATGACACATCAATTTCTATAATGTCTCCACACTTCCATATAGGCTCCTAAGCCTTAGAATGATTGGAAACTACCATAAAACTTATGAAGGACCATATTCATCTTTCTTGCATTGAGAAGCACCACACTTTGGGAATTCTATAAGTAATTTCTGGTCCTTTAGAAATAGTATATGATCATTTGAGAAGGCATGTATTCTTTCATAGATCATACCCATCAAGCATAGTATTCATTTGGCATCATATGTTTGGCTTGGGAGCTCATTATATTCTGGGATCATGTCGTCCAAGAGAGAAAGTAATTCCATAAAATAGAGTCACTCTATCTGTTGCCTTCTTACAAATTATACATCTTCAGTATGGTGAAATATGTTGTATATTTAGTAAAACCAACATACAATGGAGACTTTGTACAACTCTTTAACATCTCAAACAATTTTGGGAAATTAGGAAGTTCATATTCAACTATCCTTTTCATTTACTCAATATGATGTTCATCATCATTGACATCAGTAATCACATTCTTGATACGGTCTTCTTTATTGCCTATACTTGTAATCATATTACATTATCCATAAAAAGTAGTGATATCCT
The DNA here is from genome assembly GCA_963277665.1 of Viscum album. NCBI lineage: Eukaryota > Viridiplantae > Streptophyta > Magnoliopsida > Santalales > Viscaceae > Viscum > Viscum album. The sequence continues at coordinate 676,702,956 of OY728139.1, read as the reverse complement.
CTCCACTAGATGCATTATATTTTCCCCCATGTTTATTTCAACATATATAGGATTTATTTGTTCTTTGACAGATCTAGTTTTCTTCCAACTCTTCTAGACTAATTAATCATGAATAACAATAGTCTAAACACAGACAAAGGAATTGAGAAGGGTCATATGTAGGATCTTTTGTAAACTTGAAGAACTATTTCACTCCATCTTCATATTCTTTTGTCAGATGATTTACATTCATCCATTCTTTATTCTTATCCATCCTATTTTATTTATTAATATTAATATTTAATATAATAAATACACAAATACTTCCAAAATTTGAAAACAATCCAAATTATTAAAGATGAAATTCAACCTTTTCATTTTAAATGATTTCCAAAAACTCATAAAATGTTCCCTAATTTTTCATAATTAAATCAACCGCATCTCAAACATTTCAAATTAAATAAATTCCTTTTTACAAGGAAATATTCACACATGGTTTAAAAAATTAATGAATTTCTCAAAATCATTTTTTAATTTATATACTAATAATTCCATATAAATATGAAAATAGAATTGAAACTATATTTAAAACATTTCTCAATCACTCAAATACTTTTCATTCCCTCAAAAAATTTATTTTAAAATTTACTTATTCAATAAAATATCATTTTCTATTCATGAATATTATTTTACAAACACAAAACAAGATTTTAAGTACTAAAATAGGATATTATAGAAAAACATACATGAATTGGAATATAATGCAATATTAAATTTGAAATGATTGTGGAAAATAGTATAAAAGTGATATTTAAGGTCAGACCAAAGATAGGAAATCAAGGAATCAATATATATCCCATAAGAACATGAATTTGGCTATATATAGTTCTAAGAAATGGAAGACATGCATAGATTGAGATCACACACGAGGGGGATATAATAGTTCAAGTTAACAGGATGGAAAATTGTTTCAAAGATCTTATCAAGGATGATCCAAATATAAAGGTAATCACACTTTATTGGGATTTATAAGGGCTTTAAATCCACCATGATATGGATATGACTATTGTGCTTCTCTGAAATATCCAACTAATTCTAAAACCTATTCAAGTCTTTAAAAAATCAAATCATGAAAAAAAATAAAGAAACCTCTAGGAAACATTTTCATTGACATAAATACTCTTTCAAGGAACGTATATCATTGTAAATATCATTCGATATCCTATAAAACTAGACATAATCAATTATTCTTCAACAATGTTCAATAATATCCAACATCATCAATGAATTTCAAAAAATTTCATATTCAACAATACCATAAATCATTCTGAGGAGTATTTCATTAACCACTAATCATATATGAGACAATTCTAAGTCTAGAAAAAGCGAATTAATCAATATTGAATTATCATCCTTAAATCTAGATCAAATAGCTGTATTTTTCTAGGAATGATGGATTATATCTCTCCCAATATCAATGCTTTCAAAAATAATATAAATTTATATGCACAAATAATATCCATATGCACAAATAATTTAAACCAAATGGAACTTACGGTCCAGAGGTAGGGATGTCGTGAGATGTGAAGGTGGTGGCGTGGGAAACGACATTGGGGACAACAAAGGAGGAGGAGGGGGTGACAGAGAAGGAGGTGGTGGGGTGGAAGAGGAAGAGGAAGTTGAGAAGGGGTCAGGGGGCAGCAGAGGTAGAGGCAGGGGCGGTGGTGGAGGCAGAACTGGAGGTGGAAGCGACCGAGGCAGGAGAGGCGGAGATGGGGGCCGGAGCGAAGGTGGTAGAGGGAGAGGGGGAGGTGGAGGTAAAGTTAGGGAAAATTGAGGTGGGGGTAGTGGAGAGGGGGGCAGTGGAAATAGAGGTACAGGAGGTGGATGCAGAGTTGGAGGGGACAAGGGGGGAGGCGGAGGCAGCCGAGGAATAGGTGAAGGGGTAGACAATCGAGGCAGATGTGAAGGCGGAGGTAGAGGCAGAGGGAGGGGTGGAGGTGGAGGTAGTAGTGGCGGCAGATCTCGACTACGGCGAAATCATAAGGCTCGAGCAGAAAGTGGATCTCCTAGGGTTCAATTTATAAAAAACATGAAATGATTTTATCTGGGCATTTTTAAAAGCACTGATATAGGATGATTTTATAAGCACTAAAATATAAAGCACAAATAAAATGGACCTTTATTAGCTCTAAAAAGCGTTGATAAAACAATCCTTTGTCACCGCTAAACATATAGAATTGATAAATCATGTCTTTATCAACATTGTTTTAGTGCTGAAAAAGGGTTTTCTTTATCAGCGGTAAAAAAAAACACTCATCAAGACCTAATATTATTAAATTATTTATAATTATATTTTTAAATATTTGTATATATGTATAAATATATGTATATATTTATAAATATATTTCTATAATTATACATATTTATAAAATTTTAATTATTATAATTGTATTTATTATAATTTATAACAATTTAAATAAATAAATATTTATAATTATAATTATAACTATAACAAATATATTTAGTATATTTTTAATTATATAAAATAAATGTCTTAATAATATATATTTATATATTTATTAATATAATACTGATATTATTATAAATATAAATATATAAATTCATATTCATAATTATAAATAAATATTTATTTATTTTTTAAAATTATAAAATTAAAATAAATATCTATATTATATTTATAATTATATAAATATATATAATTAATATATTTAATACAAATTTATAAATATTTAAATATATATATATATTTATTTATAATTATAAGTATAAATATTTGTATAAATTTATAAATATATATATTTATAATAGTTATTATATGTATAAATAAATATTTATTTATTATAAGTTTTAAATTTACAATAAATAATTATTTATTTATAATTATAATTATAAATAAATATACATTTATTTAAATAATTATAAAATTATAACAAATATATTTATTATAGTTATAATGTTAAAAATATATATTATTAAATAAATATATTTATAAATGTATAAAAATATTTATAATTATAATTAAAAACAAATACAGATATATTTAAATAATTATAAAATTATTACAAATATATTAGTTATATAAATTAATAAATAAATATTTATATTTATATTTATAACTATAAATAAATATGTTGAAATACATTACAATATAATAGTTTTTTTTATTTCAGAAAACAATAATGAAACCAAATCACATCATACTACAAATAAGGAATAAAACTTCTTCCATTCAACAAAAAAACCATTGAAATTTCCAATTAGTGATTAAACACTTAAAACACGAAATGAGGACACTTTCTTTAATGAAAATAAGAAAAAAAATATTTCTAAAAATATTTATTTAATTATATATATTTATAACTTTATATGTGTAATAAATATATTTATTATAACTTTATTATTTACACACACAGATATATATATATATATAATTATAAGATTAAATAAATATATTTATTAATATTTTTATATAATTATAAATATATAAATATATTTATTTATAACATATATATCTACTATAGTTTTATAATTATTTAAATATATATATTTAGTTATAATTACAATTATAAATAAATATATTTAAAAAGTATTTATATGTAACTAAAAATTTCAAATTATAAATTTAATAAATATATTTATTAAAATTTTATAAGTATTTATGCAAACATATATAATAGATTTATGTGTATAACATGAAGAAATTATATATCTAGTAAATTATAAATCATAAAAAACGAGTCATCACATACATGGACAACATCAATAGTAATGAGGGTGTAATGTATAAATGATCATTCTAGATGAATACATAATATATAAATGTCAACTATATTAACACATCAATATATTTATTAACCAAATTCATTGGAAACATATATTTATTTAAATATATATATATAAATTATTTATATATAATTATAAATATATAATTATAAATATATTTTTATAAGTACATAATTATAACTATATAATTATTAATACATAATTATAATTATATAATTATATAATTATAAATATAATAGATATATTTATTATTTCATAATATTTATTATAATCTTATAAAAATTTAAATATATATTTATTAAATTATAATCTTATAAATACATTTTTAAAAGATTATATACATATTTGAATTATTAAAAAAAATATTAAATATAAAAATGTGATTTTTATATAATGTATATAAATAATTTTTTTGAATATAAATTTAATAATTTTAAAGAAATTAAAGAAATTATTTATTAAAAACGTTTATTAGCGCTAATAATAACACTGATAAAGGTTGCCATTTTATCAGTGCGTTTTTCATAGCACTGATAAAGGTCGGTTCTACCCTTGCACCGATCTATGGTAGTGCTAATTTCCCTCAGTCTCCCACCCTCCCAGATTCACTCGCAAGCCTTATTCTCCCCTCACCTAAGTGTCGACTGACTCTCTTCTCCTCCTACATTCTCTCCTAATTCAGATATTTTTTGATTCTCATCTTCTTCGACATCATATAAGCGACATCCAAATCCTTCTTCACTTTGACAGACTATTTTTTTCATTTTTTTATTTGTATAATAAATTTGATTGTAATGGATATATTTGTTGTTTTAATTTAGTTATCCACTACTTTTACATAAATCCAATACATTTTTTTCTAATATATATTAAATGATTATGTAATTAAATTAATGTAGTAATTTTTTTTTGTTTTATTAATGTATTAGGGGGTTATTATATGTTCTATGATTATATAGAATAATTCATGAGTTACCTTTACTTAGATTAGTATACCCTTGCATAACCTTCAACTTTTTATGCTTACCTTTATATAGGTTAGTGTACTCTTACACACCTTTACACAGGTATTGAAAATCATGGATGACCCTTATGTAGATTCTTTAATGGACTACTCCTACCCTTACACATGGGTGAGGAACATACCACATGAAGATCTAGTTTACCCCACTATAAATCCATTTCCTCCAATTTCTCTACAATGAGTCATTCTTTCAAGTGAGGCTAAGTACATTTTATGAGCAAATACTTATCTCTACCTGATTTTTTGAACCTGTAGATGCCACTTATTGAAACCACTTTGTTGGTAGAATTATTTTTCCATGTAGCTTCTGAGTAACCTGAAAAGAACTCAGATGATACCAACATGTTAGTTTATAATAAATCACTTGAAAGGTTTTACAAATAGCCTAACCTCTTTAGTAAAACTAAAAATAGGATTTGAAACCTGAATCACTCCAATATAGGCTTAAAATCCATCGTATATTTAATATTTTAGTAGATTCACATATATTATATCATGTATGGTAAAATTCAAAATGTGCTACACTTAATTCATGATTATTTCAATTTCATATTTACCTAGAAATTTCATTTCATCATGAACTCTTGTATTTTTAATACTCATTTTAATGCACACATGGTGAATACCCCCCATGAATTTTATTTACCCCTTAATCCTACATCACTCAATTTATCATATTTAACAATAAAGTAGAAGGGTATAGGGGTACCTTTGACATCCTCATGTTAATGATTATCATTTTTCTCGATAAACCAACTCTTTTCTTCTACTCTTCCTCCTAGCCTTGGTAGTGGATATTTTTTTTTTGGAAAAACACTTGTGATTATTCCACTTCAAATGATCTTTATGACATTATTTATCCTTATTATATTGGGTTACTTAACCATTATGAGACCAATCCCACTAACACTTGCCTCTTCTTTTTATACATTTTTCTCACACCCTTCATCATGTTCCCTCTTCTAATGGAGGGATGTTACTACAACTTTGACCTCTTGCCTTGTGGAGTGATATGTGAGATCATTAAGGCATACTTTTTGATTTTCCAATTTCTTGATATCAATAAAAGTTACTTTAGACTTATTCTTCCTTAGTGAATCATTATTTAAGGGCACTTCCTTCACAATTTATGGACTCTCTATGTGAAAGTAGACCCAATGTACTTGTATTTTGGTATTTAAATGTTACTTCTTGAGTTAGTGGATGATCATTGGATATTATACAGGCTTATAGAAGGAGATAATTGATACATTTTTTACTTTTCAATTAGAGATGAGTAATTTTTTCTAAGAAATTTTTTTATTTCATTTCATATATCACACAACTTTGAGATTGCATATCCTTTATTCCATTTTGTATATTTTTTTTATAAAACATAGTTTCTATGATATTAATATTGTATGATTATTTATATTTATATCAATTATGGTATAATTTCTATGATATTATTATACCATGTTTTGTGGTTGTGATGTTGGGTGACACATTTTTGTTATTATTAAGTAAATGTTTTTCACTATAAAGACAAGTGTACATTTAATTCTTATTCAGATTATGAAAATATTAAATATGTTCAGAGGAATAGATTATTTGATACTAATCAATGGATTTGTGAGCAAGGGTTGGCTCCTCTGGTTCCCATAGTACAATAGTTGTAATATTTTTCTTCTTTATTACTTTTAATGTCATGAGCTTATTATTTATAATTTTTTTTTGGGACATTAGACTAAACCAGATTTGACTTCTTCTCATCCAACTAGTATGGGACTGAGCAAGGATTTTCCTAGAGCTACACGAAGCACCCATCATACCCATTCACACCCTGAACCTCCAACATAGACCCCATCTACCACACCTTTTCATCCTCCACTTGAGCCTCCAGGGGTTTTCCCACCCATGCCTCCATCATTATCTTATTTATCTTTTTATTCTCATAAAATGTCTATATCACCTCTATAAATGTTCCCACATATACCATATCCATATCCTATGATAAATCTCTAGCCCTTCTATCATTATCCCACCATTTCTACATGACCTCCATTTCCTACTATCCGTCCAAGATCTGATGATTTTGTTACTTCAACTTCAACTCTAGTGCATGTAGATGGCCTAATTCATGCATTAGAAAATACACATACTTCAAAGGTTACTGATCCAGGATAGCCCACAGATCCATCTGGGCCTAATGAGTAGTCTGCCTCAGGTTTTTTATAAGTGTATCAAATTATGTCCCATTATTTTATTATTTTTGTACTGTGAATTAATTATTCTTTTTTAAACATAAATAATGGTGGATTAAGATGAAGACAATCAAATTATAGGTAGAAATTATTGATATTATAGAAGTTTTATGGAGACTTTATCCAAGTACAATGATATCATTCTTGTGAATCCAGTCTCAAGGAGGCATATGGGTAATAAAATAAAAGAGAAAGCATGGGTGGAGATGTGGGTAATAAAATTTATTAAATTGATATATATATTATTGTTTTATTTATATTAATTAACATGTTCAGTGCAATGTCAGTTTAATTTTCCTGACAGTGAATCTACTAAGGTCACATGGTTGATGGATCTTGGAACTTGTGGAGATCATATAAACATGAGTTATATATTGGATATGTTGAAGTTGGTATCCTAGAACCATTTTTTGTGTACCTTATGATAATATATATTCATAGTTTTGAATATTAATAAAATTCTTAACACATCATGATTTTTCTTCTACATGACAAATTCTGTGATGATATCCTAAGAGAAGGTTTTGTACTAATAGGTCATAGTAGTTCTCCACTATGATGAGAACCTAGAAGTGTCATAATAGTATTCTTAAAATATATTTTCAATAACTGGATGATATCATTTGAGGGACATAAATGATACAGGTTATCAGGGGTGGAGACTCATAGAACATTGAGGCACGTTCTCATGGTGTACTCCCTTGGTGATATCCAGTATAGGATATTATAAGAACAAGACCGACCAGTAGGAAATCCACATTTATATGTTTCATTGGATGTTCTTATCTATGAATTCATGTATTTATCCTTATACTTTAATATTATTATTAATGAATATTATAAGTCATATACTTTGATGTATTACTGATAATCATTATGAAATATGTTTACAATGAGGTAGGATACATTGGGTGCATCATGAGTAATATTGTATTAATGAATAACTCAAGAATAGATTTTACCTTATGTACTTTAAATGAAGTTGATATCTCAGGCCCTTCCATGAAAATGGTATAGCCAAAATAAATCCATGTCCATGGTGTTCTATAGGAATGTTTGATTTCTATAAATTAAAAGAAAGAGACATTGAGAACATAGGTTGATGACGCCATCATGTAACTTGGTTGATTAGAGATATAATGATAAAGGGATTATATTACATAGTGATCACCCGAATGAGGTATTATGTTGTTGTGTCATTAACTTTTTTATCTATAGATGTTTTGGTATATTGTCAGACAATATCATTGGACTTTAGGTGGCTTCACCTAATTCCACTAAGAAAGTGGCATAGAGGATCACACACTAAATGTATCTATAATCTTTTTTAAATAATATAATAATATTTAATATTTAAAACGTTGAATAAATATTATTCTTATACATGGTTTAATAATTTTTCATGTTTCCTTGATCCCATATATTTCTTCACCAGTTATTCAAGAGAATGTTATGAAAGCGTAATATTTAATAAATAATTATCTTATATTTAGTGAATATAATATTAATTTATTTATTGGTGAATAATGAAGTGATATTTATTTATTATATAAATAGTCATTATTCAAGGCCTGATAAATATTGTGTAGGAATGGAGGATCATGTTTATAGGTCCGTTGAGAAATAATATATATTGAATATTATTTGATTAATTGATATTTAATTTTAATTCATGGATTTAGTGCATATTAAGAAATAATAATATTATTAATATTATTATTAACATGAGGTTCTATAGGGATTAAATAAATATTAAGAGGCACTTGTGAGATTTTTTATTTCTAACCACAGTGGTATATAAACCCAAATATATTATTTTTCAAGAGAGTAAATTTCATTTGTGTCATGAATAATGATAACAAGAGAGAATCATCTCATTCCCTAGAGATCTCCCTCTCCAAGAACTCTCCCAAGAATGGAGAGCAATATTCCTTAATAATCTAATCTCAAATCTAGAAAGATCAAGGAGTATCCTTTGGAATCGATTCTTGAGGCGATCAAAATAGAATTAAATAAGCATTAGGATATTCTAAAATTGCACCTAGATATTACTAGGATGACATTAAATGATTTTTAGAACATGTTGGGATAACCTTTTTTAACATTCCTGACCCAGGAGCCACTAAACTGGTGCTCCGAGCCGGGTCACCACATGACCTCAAGTGCACTTCCGCATACACTAGAGGATTATGACGAGTAGCGAGGGTATAATAGGTCATGTGGGAGTATATAACAACATTTCCATAATTTTTCATAATATATAACATAAAAAATTAGGAAAACAATAGAAAATAAACCAGAACATGCATTACCAACCATTTCCAAAACATGGTACAACCACAACCAAAAGAAAACTATTCCATGTCATGCTACAATGCCAAAAGTGAAGAAAAACTAAAATAAATACTAATGGAAACATCCCCCCAAAAGGGTCCTGACTCAAAATACAAATCCTCATATATGCACATCCCATGCCCAACTCAACTCCCTAGCATATGGATGTTTCCATTGCCCAATCCTGCAATAATGAAATTTTCTCAGGTACCCAACGGTGGCCCAAGCAGGGTGAGAGTACAACTCCATAGGCCACCACCAACAGTGTCTACAAAATATCCAATCAAAACAGATATTGCATGAAAGTACTAAATAAATGGAAATAAAAACAAATTACAACTTGAGTTCCATTAGTTAACATTATTCACATTAGAAACATTGAACAATTATTCCATTAAATCACTTAAACCATTTCTGTCTCTTAATCCATGGGTTATGAATTTACATCATTTACACTACGTTATAATACAGTCAATTATCAGTCATAAGAGAATAAGTCAAGTTTCCTATCTCACTAGAGATAAACATTTCATAACAAATACATCACACTCACCATGGTGCCTCAGTCTAGGTAGCCTCATCAAATGGAACCATTAGGGGCATAGACTTAGTCTGACTCCCTATCCCATGCATTATAGGGGTGGGGTTTAGAGACTCTATCCAACCCAACCCATGGGAGGATACTCAAGAAAATACCCACATACCACCAAGCCATGTTCACATTCTTATTCTTCCAATTACCACATATAACAAATCACAAACCAAGCATAATCAATACAGATACCATTCACAATTCACATTCCATTCAACACTTAAAATCATATTTGGGCAATAACCCATTAACATGTTTACCACACACCTAATATATCCCATTTAACCCAATTTGTTTTTATATCTCAACCCATTTATCTTATTCAACAATTTCCATTCATTAACCCATCTAACATAATTCATCATTTCACATGTATTATCCCATTCATGCATTTCAATTTAAATCTCACAAGTGATTAGAAACATTCAACTTATTCAATTTAACACTCTTTACATTTTTCCAAACAAACCCTTATGCCATTATCAAAGTCTAGGAATAACTATAAATAATCCCTTTTCCAACATAACTAACCTATCAAAATGTTATTATTGGGATTTACTTTATCACAAGTCAGTTCCATACTTAACATTATAATTTTCCATGTTCAGGAATATTGGAACACCCCATGGTTGGACCTAAATCCATCTAGTTAACCTCAATGCATCCCAAGGGGGTCATGAGGTGTTTAATTAATCATTTATCCAAACATTTAACCAAATCCATTCAAAGGAATCATATGCACAATGAGAGATAACCATTAACACAACCACACATGCACAAATCAACTTCAAGACACATAATATAACTTATAGACCATCAGCCTCAAAACCAGAGATCACTACATGCTTAACATTATCCTTAGATTTGGACTCAAGCACTTTTTGAATCCCAAACCTAAGATCCCCTAGAAAAATATGGGTTTAGGGATTTGGAAGAATAATAATGAAACCAAAATCCCTTATCCATAAAAGGGAAATACATGATCACCCACCATAAACTCAATAGGTCTACGAAACTGATCCACATATGACTTTTTTCTACTATGAGTTTTTTACATATGTTTCTGAATTAACTAAACCATTTCTGATGTCTCCTGCATGGGTCTTTACACTAATAATTTAGATTCTTCTACCTCCATCCAACGCAATGAGGATCTACATGGTCTATCATAGAGTGCCTCATATAGTGTCATCTGAACCATCTCCTGGTAACTGTTGTTATAGGTGAGTTCAACAAGAGCTAAGGGATTCTCCCATGATCCTCAAAAATATTTGACATAATCCCTCAAGATATCCTCTAGTACTTGAATAGTATTCTCTAATTTCCTGTCTGTCTGTGGGTGGAAATCCATTCTAAAAACAACCTAGGTACCAAAAAATTTCTGTAATCCCTACTAGAATTGTAATGTAAGACATAGATCAGGATCCAAAACTATATTATGCGGTACTCCATGAAACTTCACTATTTACTAAACATACAATTCAACAAATTGAGCAATGGTGAAAGTATCTCAAATTGGAAAGAAATCTACCACCATGGTCAACTAATCCACAACTACCCATATCACATCATTCTTCTGTGGTGTCCTTAGAATACCTACCATGAAATCCATCGTTACTTCATCCAATTTCCATTGTGGAATGGGAAATGGTTGTAACAAACCACCTAGCTATTGATGATCAACCTTCACCTATTGACATGTAAGGAATCACACCATGAAACCTATAAAATATTTCTTCATTCCTAGCCACCAATACTATCTATGAAGGTCATGACACATTTTGGTCAAACTAAGACACCCAACCCACCTCAATGCATAAAAATCATGCATTGAGTCTTTTTGTAAACATACTGGAACAACAACATCACCATGAAGATAAATGACCCCATGATAACTAATGGTCTAAATGAAAGGTGACTCCCCACCATTAAGACTCTCCCTAAAATTCCAAAATTATGAATCCTTATGATTCTTTTCCTTGATCCAGCTAAGAAGCACGAACTCAACTACTAAGGATGAAAGTGTCATCTGCCTGTATTCATTCTGCACCTCATGATGCATCTTAGCAAAAAACTCTATCATCCTCCATTCAAAACTAGATTCATAAACTACTAGAATTTGATTCTTGTGACTCAAAGCATCTTCAAAACTATTACCCTTTCCTGGAGCGTAATACAGATCGAAGTCAAAAGACTACATGTAATCAACCCATATTCATTTTTAAAGATTCGAATCATGCTGATAGAAGATGTAATTAAGTATTTTATGATCTATATAAAAGGTAAACTGTTCTTTGAACAAGTTGTGTTTCCAACATATTTAAGTATTAACCACTACAGCCAACTCAAGATCATGTTTAGGGTAATTTCATTCATTAGGCCTCAATTTCTTTTACTCGTACACCACAACCTGATCATTCTGAATCAACACTTCCCCAAGTACAACATCAGACACATCACAAAACAAGGTATACCCCTTACATGGGTCAGATCAAAATTGGTGTGGATGTCAGATGATTCTTTATCTATTATAAAATATCCTCATATTCCTCAGACCATTCCAACTTGATGTCACTATTAGTCAAACAAGAAAGTGGTGTTTCAAAATTGGAGAAGTCCTTAATGAAACTTTGGTAATAGTCGTCCAAAACTAGAAAACTTTGTATATTAGAAACATTCTTGGGTTGTTCCCAAGATACAACTACTCACACTTTCTCCGGGTCCACTGACACACCTTCTTTAGAGATGATGTATCCCACGAAATGCACCCTATCAATTCAGAAATGAAATTTTTATATCTTGGTGTATATCCTATTCCCACATTTTTTAATTAGGAATATGTAAATATGTTTGGAATAATCATCATGAGTTTTAGAGTACAGCAAGATGTCATCAACAAAAACAACAACAAACTGATCCATGTATGAGTGAAATATTTGATTCATTGGAGCCATAAATACTACTAGTTAATTGGTCAATCCAAACGGCATTACCAAAAACTAATATAAACCATATACTCTAATGAAGGTAGTACATAGTATATTAGAAGGTATCACCCTTAGCTGATGATACCATGCTCTCATATCAATCTTAGAGAATATTGAAGAAACCCTTACCTAGTCAATAAGATCATTGATTTGAGGAATATGGTATTAGTTCTTAACCATCATCAGATTCAACTTCCTATAATCGAAACACAACTGTAACGATCAATTTGTATTATTAATAAAGAAACACTAGATATCCCCATGGTGACATACTCAAGAAAACAAACCTCTTTTGATCCAATTCCTCCAACTGAGTTTTAAGCTCCAGGAGTTCTGATGGTGCTATTATATATGTTATAATAGAAACCGGCTCTTCTCCTGGTAGAAACTCTATCATGGACTTGACATATCTTTCAGGGGAAAACCCCAAGAAGTCCTCAAGAAACACATCCTGAAATTTATTCACCACAAGAGGAAATACAACATGCTGTACTCCCCCATCATCAAGTCTATGACAAGCCACTTGAGTTGTGATCTCACCCAACCACTGACAAATTGGCCCTACATGGCCTTCCCAAATGTGCCAATCACCACGATGGACATACGTGTCTCCTTCAGGAGCCATGAATGTTATCATACAGTTGAAATAGTTGATATGGTCCTAGTAAAACACTATCCAATCCAATCCCAAAACCAAATTAAAACCTGACATCTCAAGCACAAACACATCCCAAAGGAAATGATAGCCACCAACATCAATAGATCACCCCTTAAACTACCTAATATTCTCTACTCGCATCCCGAATAGTGTATCAATGATATTACCCCATAAAAACATTCCACTGCTAGATCCAACATAACCACAAGCTATGAAAAAATAAAATAATTAGAGGCACCTGTATCAAATAAATCAAAAACAAATCATGGAAGCAACAAGGATAGTATATAAAATAGTCAATGGTCCAGCCTCACCACCTCATGGTGTAGACTAAAATATATGAATATGAGATTCCCCTCTACCATATCCTCCAGTATAAATTCCTTGTGCTTCACTATCCTACTGATATGGATTTTCTACCCCTAGAGTACCATGTTTGACAGCTTGATCAGTATGACCAGTAGATCTCCAACTGCCTGCCTGATATGGGGTAACCAACCCCCTTACTACACTCTGCATTGAACTCAACCCTCCATAATTTCTCATATATTGTGGGTTCCTAAATAACCTCTGCACATTCCCCATTATTTTGCATTCTTAGCACTGAACTGGTGGCCAGGGACACTAACCATGAATGGGCCCTATCCTTCCACACTGATAGCAAAAAACTTGATCACTACCCTAAGGGGATCGTTCTGTCTTATGACTACTCTATCCACCAAAAACCTCATGAAAGTTCTCAAAATAGAGATTCCTTCCATTGGATGTCACACCAATGGTTCGCCCGACTAGAATAGCATGCCCACCACTAAGGGCCTTTTTTTGGTTTCCCTATGAAATAAAATCATGAACCACCACCTCAAAAACTCATTTTAAACTTAAGATATTCACTTGAGACATAATCTCATGTTTAATCCCATTCTAAAAACATATTTCCATAGCTGCATCATCCCATGCTAAAGATGGAACAAAACATTTCAAATCAATGAAAAAACTATTGTATTCCATCACATTCATCAACCCCTGGGTCTACCTCATAAACTATGTTACCTTTTCCTACCTCAGGGCCTCCAAATTGAAAGGTTCTAGAAACATTTCCTAGAGATATTTCCATGACATTCCATCAAACTCCTGGGTATAAACCAAAAAGTCCCACCAGTGCTTTGCTTTCCCTCACAACATGTTAGCCGCCAACTTGACTGTCTTCTCAGGTGGAGTCTCTAAGTGCCCAAGAATCATCTAGAAGGACTCTATGCAAGACTCATCAACATCAGAAACACCCTCTCTAGAAAAAGTCAGTGGGTGTTGCAGATGAAACTCCCTAGTCATCTCAAACATACTTGACACACACTTCCATGGGCCTCATTCCATCATTTACATAAAATTAGTGAAGTTCTTAAAAATCTTATCCTATCCTATATTACCATGAACCACTAGGTTTTCATGATATACTTATAGAAGAGCATTCTCAAAGACTTCCTCCTATTTCCCAACAAGCACATGATGTTGTGGTGGTATATTCCTACAATTCCAACACACATACCTGAACACATAACATAAAAAATCCATAATTTTTAAAAATTAAGGCTATACACTATCCATAAATAACCCCTTTTTTCATACACTATTCCCAACAAACATCATCTCACTCTGAACACTACCCTCAACCAACCCTACCACGTGCCACGTAAAACATGCAGTAAACCAAATTACACAATCATGAGTCTTTCATTAGACAACATTTTTATACCATTTCAACATTAAAAATTAAAATCTTTCTCTTTTAAGTACCCTTCTCATCTCACTATTTATTATAACCAATATTTTATCTCATTTAACTCATTTCATAAAGAAAATTTTTTTAACCATTCTTTCACACTATTTCCATTTACCCATTTGTGTCATCTTTATTGGAAATTACATTCCTCATATTTTAAGGAATGTGAAAATCATTCTACCCTTCTTTTCTCACACATATATCTCATGTGATCCCACCATGATGCATTCCACCTATATTCCTCGGTGCCTATAATGATGCATGTATGTACAACATCATTCCATTACAGCCATGGGAAAAATATCATAAAACAATATCATCACACAACAAGTGAATCACACAATGGTGAAATATCATTCAATTGTAATAACATGTATCAAGAAAACAATTCCCACCCTGGGTACTTAGGTTTTCCCCCATGGATGGGTTAGCTACTCCCTAAAACAAGCACATTTCTAAAAACTGACATATCATAATCAACCGTATACCTTCCATAAATAGTAATACCATAGAAAGGAAATTCTATAATACTAAATTGTAACATCCTTATCCTAGAATATGCGATCCCCCATTTTTATTACATAAATTTTCATTACATTTTACAAATAGAGGATCTTTAAAGTCGAGTGTCTTGGAAATAAGGTACATAATACAAGAAAACATATAACATTATTTTATTCCAATTGAAAGTTTTGTTGAAATATACATCCAATTTTAAATTACTTCATATCATAACCTGGGGAAACACATCAATGTAAATGGTGATCATATGGCCTAATAAGGAATTACAATGAAAATATTTTACATATGAGATTAAGAGAATACAATAAAAAAATGAGGAAATATCATAAATGCATGATAAAGTGGAATATAATTAAAATAATAACTTGAAAAATATATTGAAAACTTGGCTAAAACATTTTATTTATACATTCATAATAATATCACTAAGGTCCATCCCCAAGGTGTCATAAAAATTACCAAGGTTATTCATCAATGTATCGTAAAAATTGTCATCTATAGAGATTACTTTCTTTACCCAGTGAATTAGAGAGATATAATAGATAAACCATAATATGTATTGATTTTTATGTGATCCGCATAGATTATAATCAAATCTTTCATAAATAACCTAAAGAGAATAAATGAAATGGGTTTCATATCAAAATCATGGTGTTTTAAAGAGTGCTTAAAAATGATCATTATGTTATTTATAAACCATGGAAAGAGAATGAGGGTTTTATGTATATCAATTAAAAAATAAAATAATAATATTTATGTCTTTATTAATACCCTTGGAAATGAAATAGTTTTGGTTATTCACATAAAAAATATAACATAATTTCTTGAGAAAAAGAGAGTGATTTTGAGACGAAAATTCTGCAGCATGACAGGTATGAAACATGATTTTATAAAACATTAAAAAGAGAGGGGAAATGGGTAAAACATTCATAAAAGAATCATAATACAGTATAGGTACATAATAAAATGTAAATAAGAACATTTTATGGAAATTTTAAATACATGACCCATAGAAGATAACTTGAAAGGAAAAGAGAAGTTGAGAATTCCCTTACATTGAACAGTAACTTCTAAAACTCTAAGATCGGGACCTTGAGGGTTTTAGGACTCCTTGGTAAAAATACATGGGAGGTAATAATATCATATATTCAAGGTTTATGATTTTTTAATTAATGGAAATGAAGGAATGAATCGATTTTTATATTAAAAGAGAGCGGATTCTTTATTAATTTCCTAG
Organism: Viscum album; assembly: GCA_963277665.1. NCBI lineage: Eukaryota > Viridiplantae > Streptophyta > Magnoliopsida > Santalales > Viscaceae > Viscum > Viscum album. The sequence goes on along the minus strand of OY728139.1, from coordinate 676,685,796 downwards.
GACACCTCATGAGTGGTATTTGCAAAACCGTGGGATTTAACATTGTATTTGCCCATGGTTTTTGCCAAATGGCACACCTAATAATATATTTTATTCCACATGAGTCCACCAGAATTTTAAATTATATATTACATCATTATGATGTCATTAAGCACACTGAAAACTCAAAAACAACATATTTACTATTCATCAAAAAACAAAATATTTTATAAAATTATCATAAATTTACCCAAAACATATATAGATGAAGTGAGTTCAAAAATGAAATCTTTTATATGAAAACAGTTTTCTAAAAATGAGAAATTTAATCTTTATGTAAAATCACTCTTTACTCGAATAATACTAATACCTAAATAATAATTTCTAAAATAGTTATTTACTTGTATTATTATATCACATTACCATTCGAGATACCTAAATTATATTTATACTTCTTTAGGAAATATTACTACTACATTGGTCATATTAATATTCATAAGGGTAATATTACTATTCATAAGTTATTATTCACCAAAAATTAAGTTGATCTTATCAGGATCTAAATTTCTTACTGATCACAAAGGTGTATGTCCTTTTTTTTAAATAATTTCACAATATCAATTATTTAAATTATAAAAATTATTTTAAAATACTCTTTTTTTCAATATTCATCAACAATATGAAACATCTTTGAAAAATACTAAAAATTAATTCTAGATTAATTTTGAAATTTGAAATTCAAAAATGATATTTATTTTACCATAATAAGAAATAAAAATTTTACTTATAAAAATGGATTACAAAAAGTAACTATGGACTCATTATATAACCCCTAATAACACTCACATATAACCTAAGGGTAAGGTGTTCAATGGTGATAGAATCATAGGGCGGCTCAGATAACATCATCTGAGTGGTGATTTCTATCAACTTGAACATCTCCTATAGGCGTTTTCGTTCAATCATAACATATTGAAGATCAACTTTGTCTTGGTCCAGAGAAAAGCCCTATGAAACTACCTCCATACCAAGTTCCAAAATATGAGATTCATATGTCTCGAGTCTACTGGATGACGCCATCGACTATTCTATATGCATTAATTATCCATTATCATTTCTATTTATAAACAATAATTATAATGTTAAAAATTATTATGGTTTCCAATGGTTATATTAACCAATTATTGTAACCCAATGGTCACATTGAAATATTCTGACTTCATTATTAATGAGGTACAGTTTTTTGGTGTAATATAATATAAAAAACATTTTTCAGAAACAAAATATTTTTTAATGTTCGGGTCATTACATTAACCCCCATTAAGAAATTTTGTCCCTGAAATTTGAACTCATACACTCAGAAGGAAAAAGGTGCGGGTACTTATTCCTCATTATTTCCTCAAGTTCCCATGTGGATTATTCATATTTTTTTTGTTTCTCCACAACACTTTAATGAGGTGGGTATTCTTGTTACATAGAACCTTGTCTCTACAATCTATGATCTACACCTGATTCTACTCACAAGAGAGGTCATGTTCTTGTTGTACCACATCAGGACTCAGTACATGTGAAGGGTTAGGTATGTACATACTCAAGTGGGATACATGGAATGCATCATGAGCTTGAGCTATATTTTTAGGAAATGAAAGTTGATAATCCACTGCTCCTATGCAATCAGTGACTTCATAGGGGCCAATGTACCTAGGGCTGAGGTTCCATTTCTTCTCAAACCTCATTACTCTTTTCCAAGGTGAAATTATAAGGAAGGCTTTGTGTCCAACATCAGACTCCAAGTACCTTAGATGATTATTGGCATAACTCTTCTGCCAAATCTTCGCATCCTTAATGTTTTGTGGGATGGTATGAACGTTTTCTGTCATTTCTTGAACAATATTAGGCCCAATAAGCTATCACTCACTAGCTTCATCCCAATAAGTAGATGTTCTACATCGATTCCCATATAGAGCTTCATAAGATTCCATTTTAATGATCAAATGGAATCTTTTTTTGTAGGATAACTCAACTAATGGGAGATGTTGATCCCATACACCTTTAAGTTCTATTGAGCATGTTCTCAACCTGTCCTTGAGTGTTTGAATAGTCCTTTCAGATTGGCCATCAGTTTGGGGGTGATATGCCATACTGAAATTCAATTCAGTACTCAATAAAAGTTAAATACTTCTCTATAATTTTGATGTGAACCTATGATCATGATCATATATGATAGAGAGTGGTAACCCATACAGACTTAACCACTTACCTCATGAAAATCCTGGAATTTTGATCAAGAGAGAAGTCTTATCGAATGGAGATAAAATGGGAAGCCTGGGTGAGACGGTCCACTATCATCCATATCAAATTGTTTCATTTGGAAGTTATTGGGAGAACAGGGAAAAAGTTCATAGTTATATTGTCCTACTTCTATGTTGGTATGGTTATTGGTTGTAATACCCCTTTAGGACATTGTCTCTTTTCCTTCTCTTGATAACACATTAGGCACCTTATAGTGTAGTCGGAAATCTCCCTTTTCAAGTTATCCCGCCAATAATGATCACAAAGGTACCTATAAACTTTAGTTCTTTAAGGATGTATATAGAATATAAATATATGAGCTTCATCCATAAGATCCTTTATTTGTAGAATAGATGGAATGAATTATCTTGTACAAAATTTCAGTACACCTTATCGATCAATATTGAACTCAGTAAACATCCCATCCCTCACAGCCTGAAACTTCTTCTATATGAAAAGATATTCTTTATGATATTTCGTGACCTTATCTAGTATTTATTGTTGAGAAATCATTTTATATAGGGTTAATGATATCCCATTCCTTACGATTCCCATGTCCAATTTTACTTGGTCTTTCATCAAAGGATCTCTTTGAATCCTCATCATTGCTATCATAACAGGGTCTTTCCTACTTAATACATCAATGAATTTGTTTTCCCTTTCAGGGTGATAATGAATTTAAAAATAATAGTATTTAAGAAGTTCTAATCATCTCCTCTTTCTCATGTTCAATTCATTTTGTGTGAAAATATACTTCAAACATTGATGGTCTATGTATATATCAAATTTCTCACAATAAAGATAGTGCCTCCAAATATTCAGAAAAAAACAACTGCAGTCGGGTCCAGATCATGTGTATGATAGTTCTACTCCTAAGGCTTCAACCATCGAGATGCATAAGCAATAAGTTTTTCATTTTTCAGGAGGACACACCCAAGAATTTTCAGATACGCATCACTAAAAATAATTAATCATTCTCCAATAGAAGGTAGAGTTAACATGGGTTCATCAACCAATCCCTTCTTTAGCTCTTGGAAATTTTCCTCACACTCATTTTTCAAGATGAAATTGAACTCTTTTCGATTTAACTTGTTTAGTGTATTGGAATGTCTTGAATTTTTTTGAAAAACATCTTATAATATCCTTCTAAACAAAGGAAACTATGAATTTAAGTTATTGTTTTAGGATGAGTCCACTCCTTTATAACCTTTTTCTTTGTAGGGTCGACTGAGATTCCTCCATTGGTTATAGTGTTCCCTGAGAAAGAAACTTATTGTAACCAAAATTCATATTTTCCAAACATTCCAAAAAATAATTTTCTTTCGTACAGTTTTCAAAACAACCCTTAGATGACCCTCATTCTCCTCATTACTTTTATAATATATTATAATATCATCAACAAAAACTACCAAAAATTTATCAAGGTAGTCCTCAAAGACTCTATTCATCAAATCCATAAATATATCAGGTTCATTAGTTAATCCTAAAGTCATAACAACAAACTCATAACACACATATCTTGATTGGATGGTGGTTTTTAGAATATATTCTTTATTCACCCCAAATTGATGATAACCAGATCAAAGATCAATCTTGGATATGAATTGAGCCCCATGAAGCTGATAAAAAAAGTCATAAATTCCTAGAAGAGGGTAATTTTTATTCAATGTGATCCTATTTAGTTCCATGTAATCAATGTATATCCGAATTGATCCATCCTCCGTCTTTAAAAAGAGATCAAATTATCTCCAAGGATACACACTCAGTTGGATAAACCCCTTCTCCAAAAGATTATGGAGTTGTTTCTTTAATTACTCATGCTCCACATTTTCAATCCTATATTGGGTCTTTAATATCAGATGAGATCCAGGTATGAGTTCAATGGAGAACTCTACCTCTCTTTCTGGGGGAGGTCCTAGTAACTCCTTAGGAAATATTTCCATTTATTCCATGATTATGGGGACATTTTCTCTCCATATACTCTCATTCCCTTCTTCATTATCACTAATAAAATCCACAAATAAGGCTATAGGAAGTGCTTCTAGTAAAATATCTCATCGAGAAATATCTCCTTGGAAGGTAACTATAGGTTTCTCATTCAAGAATACTAATATTTCCTTACTTCTTCATTTGATCATAGGACTATACATTGAGAGTCAATCCATCCCTAGTGAAATGTTTAATTCCGTAATGGGAATGACTACAAGATTTATGATAAGATTGTTCTCAATAAATAAAGTACTAGAGTATCTAAAAATTGTTGATGCTTTGATAATCCCTCCATGAGTCTTCACTGATAACTATACTTTTAGAAATTTAGGTAGTGATTCTATATTATTTTATAACTTGGAGGAAATAAAGGAAGGAAAAGAACCAGAATAAAAAAGTACATGCTGGATTTGAGAGAACAAAAAGAACACCAGCCACCACATCATTTGGAGCATCAACTTCAGTTATTGTGTTAAAAAATAACAACCTTTCTACCTTGTCCTTTGTTGAGGCTGATGGTGATTCCCCTCCACTACCCTTGAATTTGAAAAGTAATCGTAAAAGTTCCCTAGCTATCCACACTTGTAGAATTTGAATTCATGTAGGGCCTTCAACATCTTCCCTTCGTCGTTAGTGTTGGGATGTTGAGGCTTCACCTCACAAAGAAAATTTCGAGCGAAATTTCCTTCTCTTCCACACTTGTAACATTTCCTACTCCTGAGAAGGAATTTCACTAAGCACTTCATCCAACATTTATTACACGAGGGAAGTTTCACTTTCTTTCCTCCTTTTCCCCAATAAAAGATCCATTGCAAGCTTGGATCCATTTATCTCTTCTTTTCATTGGATTTGTGAGACCAATGATTCTCACAAAAATCCAATTTAACTTTCATAGCACTCTGCGTGATATTCTCCTAACTGTCATAGTCTGAGTTGGCTATATTATTCTATAGATGAGATCTTAGTTTACCAAGGAATCTATCAACCTTCCCATTATAATCCATGGAAAATCTTGAGGTGTAATGGTAAAGTCTTGTGAGTTTCATCTCGTATAATCCCATAGATTCATTCTCCTTCTGTATTTTCTCGAGAAATACCTTCTCTATTTTCATTCTCATCGGACGAGCGAAATAATATTTGAATAAGATCCTTGTGAACTCTTCCCACTCGATATCATCAATCTCCACTCTTTGTCTCGTTTTATTAATCAGAACCCACTACTGATCAGATTATCCCTCTAAGTAGTAAACAACCAGAATAACATTCTATTGTTTAGAACTACATAGTACAGAAAATATATTTTCTATATAGCGTATCCACTATTTAGTAGTAAATGGTTTGGTAGATCCACTGAACATTAGTGGTCGTTAATGCATAAAATAATCAATGGAAAGTTGTTCCCTTCATAGTGAAACTAGTTTCTCATCTTGATTCAGGTTATTTCACATAACTTGAGTTTGTTGATTTATAATTCTCATAAAAGATTACCTTCCGGCTTCTATCAGAGGGCTGTCAGCATATGGTCTGTTGCGGTTACCATTTGCAAGATTCCTCCTATTTCCCACCATTTTATAAAATAATAAGTCCTTATAGATAAACTTATTTCATTTAAAAATATTCTAACTGTAAAGGATTTTTATGTCTTAAAACATCATTCTTAAACATATTATTCTTTAACAACAATTAAATTTCTCTATAAATCCTTTATAATGATTCATAAAAATCAAGTATTTAACCAAACATACCCCCTATGATTTTTTTAAATAAGATTGAATAAAGGACTTTTTTTTATGATATTGTTCCCATTCGAGTTTAGATCAAAGTGGTGTTTTTAGATTTTTCCCCTAGATACATCTATTCCAGAGCCACATCCACTTGTTCGTATCCATACATGGATTTATTTGTTTGAAAACCATTTACATAATATTTCACCAAAATACCAGGATATTTTAATATATTTAATATTTTCCATTGGGTTATTCCTAAAAATTTTAATTACTAATTTTTAAAAAAACTAAACTATCCTTTGATACCAACTATGGAATCATTCCTTTTTTATTACATAATTTTTCATTACATTTTACAAACAGAGGATCTTTAATGTCTAGTGTCTTGGAAATAAGATACACAATACATTAAAACATATAACATTATATTAATACAATTGAATAGTTTTTTGAAATTTTAATCCTATGTTTAATTATTGCATCTCATAACTTGGGGACATACATCAATGTAAAGGGTGAGCATAAGGCCCAACAAGGGAAAACAAGGAAAATATTACATGTGAGTTTGAGAGAATACAATAAGAACAAGAGGGAATATCATAAAAGAATGAGAAATAGGCATATCATGATAATAATAACTTTAATCATATCTTGAAAATGTTTCTAAAACTTTTAATTTAGACATTAATAGGCATATCACCAAGTTCCATCCCCAATGTGTCATAAAAATAACAAAGGTTATTCACCAAGGTATTGTAAAACTTATCATCTATAGAGATTAATTTATTTGCCTAATGAATTGGAGAACTATTAGGTTGAACCCTTAATATTTATTTATTTTCATGTGATAAACATATATCATAATCAAACCTTTAATAAACAATTCAAATAGAATAAAAGAAATGAGTTTAATATCAAAATCACAGTGTTTTAAAAAGTGCTTAAAAACATGATCATTATGACATTTATAAACCATGGAAAGGGAATATAAGATTTATGTATGTCAATTCTAGAATAAAATAAATAATTTTTATGACTTGATGAATAGACTTGAAAATTAAATAGGTCCGGGTATTCAGATAAAGAAAATAAAATAATTTCTTTAGAAAAAGAGAGAGATTTTGAGAAGAACATTCTACAGCACGATGGGTATGAAATATTGTTTTATAAAACATTAAAAAGAGAGGTTAAAGGAGTGAAAAATTCATAAAATACTCATAATACAGTATAGGTATATAATAAAATGAAAATAAGAACATGGTATTGAAATTTGGAAGACATACCCCATAAAAGAGAACTTGAAAGGAAAAGGGAAGTTGAGAATTCCATTACCCTGAAGAGTAAATTCTAAAACTCTAAGATCAGGACCTTGATAGATTTAGGACACATCAATAGGACTACTTGGGAGGTAATACTATCATAAATTCGTTGGGGATGATTTTTTTAATGAAAGGAAATGAAGGAATGGCTTGGTATTTATATTAAAAGAGAGGGAGTTCTTTATTAATTTCTAAGGACACCTCATAAGTGGTATTTGGCGATGGTTTTGGCCACTCGGGACACCTCATATAATATTTTAAGACACAGGAGTCTAACATAATTTTAAATTATATATTACATCATTATGATGTCATTAAACACCCAAAAAACTAAAAAACTGTATTTTTACAATTCATTAAAAAAAACTTTTTATAAAAATATCATAAATTCACCATAACCTAATATCAATGTTCTAATTTAAAAAATGAACTAGATGTTATGAAAATAATTTCTTAAATATGATAAATATAATTTTTAATTAAAATCATTATTTTCTCGAAAAATAATAATACCTAACAAATAATTTATAAAATAGTTATTTACGTATACTATTATATCACATTACCATTCAAGATGACTAACTAATATTTATACTACATTATGTGAGGTTACTATTCCATCGGTCATATAACAATCTTGTATGTCCATTTTTAAAAAATAATTTCATAGTATCAATTATTTAATTATAATTATTTTAAAATACTCTTTTTTTCAATATTCATCAATAATATGACACTTCTTATAAAAATAATGAAAATTCATCCTAGATAAATTTTGACATTATAAATTCAATAATGATGTTTATTTTACCATAATTAGAAATAAAAGTTTTATTTATAAAAATGTATTACACGAAGTAACTAAGACCTCTTTACATAAATCCTTATAATGCATGCATATGACCTAAGGGTAAGGTGTGTAATAGTGAAAAACTCTTAGGTCAGATTGAATAACATCGTATGAGTGGTGATTTCTATCATATTTAACTTCTCTCACAAGCGATTTCGTTCAAGCTGAACATATTTTATCTTGACATGGGATTGGTTTAGAGATAATCCCATTGATTCTACCTCCTTCTCAAGAACTGACAAATGGGATTCATATGACCTGAGTCTACTAGATTAGGGCATCGACTCATCATTCTGTATAAACTATCTATTTCCATTTCTATTTATAAAAAATAATTTTAATGTTAAAAATTATTATTTATTCTAATGGTCATAACCCAATGGTCACATTAAAATATACATACTTAATTATTAATGAGATATATTTTTGTTGTGTAATATATTATAAAACAAATTTTCAGGAAATAAAATATTATTCAAAAGTTTTGGTCGTTACATGGAAGCCACTAAACTGGTGCTCTGAGCCAATTCACCGCATGACCTTAAGCACGCCTCCCCGTATGCTATAGGCTGTCGACTATAAGCGAGGGTCTAATAGGTCATGTGGGGATATTATACCCTCTTTACCATTGAATTCCACAATAGATAACATAATAAATAAGGAAAGATATTGTCAATACACTATAACATTCATTACTAACCATTTCCCAGAGAGGGTACACCAACACCAAAAGATAAATATTCCATGTCATGAAAATATTTCCAAAATTTAAGGAAACCAAAAATAAACACTAATGGAAACACCCCCAAAAAAGGGGTCTTGACTCTAAATCCATATCCCCATCCATGCTCATCCCATGCCCAACTCAACTCCCTTGAACATGGCATTTTCCCTTGTCCAATACTACAACAATAAAATCTGCTCGGGTACCCAATGACGGCTCGAGTAGGGTATGAGTAAAACTCAGTAGGCCACCACCAATTGTGTCTACATAATATCTAGTCAAAAAAGTTAGTTCATGCAAGTACTAAATAAATTGAAAGATAAAAAAAACACAACTTGGGTTCTATTAGTTAACAATATTCACTTTAGAAACTTTCATCATTTATTCCATGAAATCACTTAAACCATTTCCATCATATAATCCCTGGGTAAGGCATTTATATCATTCACACCTAAGCCTTAGATTATCAATTATTAGACATAAGGGAATATTTCAAGTTCCCTATATCACTAGGGATAAATAGTTCATAACAAATACATCACACTCTCCTTGGAATCTGAGTCCAGGTACTCTCATAAAATGAAATTGTCAGGGGTGTAGAGTCTCAATCTAACTACCTAACCCATGCATTCTAGGGGTGGGGTTTAGAGCCTTAGTCTAACCCGACATGTGAGAGGATATCCAGTCCAATATCCCTCATACCAGTGATCCATGTGCACATTATTATTCATACAATTATGAAATATACCAAATCATAGACCATGAATAATAAATAAGCATAACATTCACAATTCACATTCCATTTAACACTTAATTCATCTTTGGGCCTTATCCCATTAACAAATTTACCACACACCTAACATATCCCATTTAACCCAATTCCCTTTCATATCTAAAACCATTTAACTTATTAAAAAATTTCTATACATTATCATATTTCACATAATTCATCATTTCACATTTATTATCCCATTCATGAATTTAAATTTCCATCTCACAAGTCATTAGACACATTAACCTTATTCCATTTAACCCTTTTTAAATTGTTCCAAACAAATCCTTATGACATTATCAAAGTCTAGGAACAACTATAAATAATCAATTTTACAACTAAACTAACATATCAACATGTTCATCTTGGGATCTACATTATCACAAGTCAACTCCATAGTTAACATTACAATTTTCCATGTTTGATAATATTGGCACACATCATGGGTAGCCCTAAATCTATCTAGTTAATCTCAATACATCCCACATGGATCATAATGGGTACAATTCATCATTTTTCCAACCATTTTCCCAAATCCATTCAAAGGCATCAAAGGCATCAACTTCATGACAACATAATATAACTTATAGACCAACTACCTCAAAACTAGGGATGAACACACGCTTAACCATATAATTAGATCTTGATTAAAGAACTCTTTGAATCCCCAACCTATGATCCACTAGAAAATAGGGTTTTGGGGCATCAAAAAAACAATAATGAAACCACAAGACATAAAAAATTAAAGATATTCAAGAGGATTATAATACTTGACCGAAGTTTCGATCCATAGATAACGACACTCCAAACAGCCTAGAAATGAAGGAGATTGATTCTTTGGAAGATCTGAGTTTTTAGATTCATCACTAGGGATGTAGGAGAAAGAATGAGGAAGAAATTTGTGCGAGGAACTTAAAATCCCGAGGGATAAAAATAGTAAAATATCACATTTAATGAGGTGCGTGTTTTGGCTGCATGTTTTTCCAAACCATGCATCAATAGTGCATCTGCCTCTATCCAAGAGGGCATGAGTTGCATGATTACCTAGGGGACCCTGTATGGTTTGAAAAACTATTATCCAATTGTGTAGAATTTCTCCATCAAATCTTGCATGGTTTGGCCTCCCCTATTGAATGGTTTACTAAACCGTGAACCCCTTCCTCTTGGCTAGAATGGTCTGGGTGCATAGTTACTAATAATCACGTTCCAACCATGTAACATGCACAATATGGGAAAAATATCTTTGATTTCATGTCCTAAGCCCCTAAGACACCATCAAGCATCCACCTACATCCAATAAAAATTCCATTAACCACAATAACGAGACATAAACCAAAAATTAAAGAGGAAAATACCATGAGAAAATCTAAGATGATACATTACTAGAGGGAATATTCCCTTGATTCCTATAATGAAACAAAAATACAATGTAGATTTGTGGTCAGATCCATCAACAAAGAAATAATTTCTCACAAGGTAATTTTTTAATTAATTAAACCAATTATAAATAATATGTTATGATCCTATGCTCTGGTTTTAGCATTTTATCCATTATCTATTTTTATTCAATTCCATTGACCACGATGTTTGTGGACACGTAATTCTTGGATTTATCATTGATTATGCCAAAAAGAAAAGTTGGGAATGAACCATCACATGCTTTTGTTGTGCCTGTATCTACAAGTTGTATTAGAGTGGTCACATAATTATTTATAATTATTTAAATATCATTTATTGATCTAAACATTTATAATTTAGTTTTAAATTTAAGTTTAATCATTATTCAATACAAATTTTGATATCTGCTTCCTCCTCTTTCATTTCTCATAAATATAATCAAATTGATTAATTTTAAGAAAAAAAATAAATTCGAAGATCTCCTCTGGAGGTGATGAGGAATCTGGCTGGATAACAGAAGAGTACATGCCATGTAGCTCAGAGGTACACAAAATATAATAGTTTATAATGAACCAAGAATTAATTCAAGTAGTGTATGTTTATTACACATAGTAACTTTAATTTTACACTACATGTTAACTAGGACAGTCCAGCACACTGTTAGTCAGACTACACTCTATGTAATTTTTATACACAGTGTGTAATATTTTAGTCATAGATGAGACATATATCTTTTTACATGGCCTTCCTGACTGGTGATTGTGTAACTCAAATAACACATGATGTGTATCCCATGTTCACATCATGTAATCTATCTTTTTTCATGGAAAGATTTACATTCCAAGTCCCTAAACAAGCATCTTGGATAGACGGTGAAAATAGTTCATGCAGTGTAGCTGGCCTGTACATGTTTTTTACTTTTACCAAATTATGCATAATTAAAAATTAATTTTTTATACTATGAAAACCTTATCAATAAGATCTTGTGTGAGGTCATTAAGTTGATAAGAAACACCATGCGATGAGTTTTAATATATAAAAATGTTTAACTAATTTCTTTATAATGTTCAGATCATGATATCATGTATGAGTAATATTATAGTTATTTCTATATGTATATTGAAGCATAACACAAGACAGAAAAATCAGGTAATCAGTGTAATCATTAAGTTGATAGTACACATCATGAAAGTATGTGATATGTCGTGTATGACACATATCTCAAGAGTAAGCAGTATACGAGTATGATTCATATTGGGTAGTTTTGATGGGTACTCAATGTGTTGCCTCCAAGGAACATTTATGTACATAGTTAATTTTAAATAAATTTACTTAATTTTTTAAAAAACTATGATGTATGAGAATCTCAACGAAATTTTGATGTGAATTAAGATAAAATAATTGATTAATTAATGAATATAATTAATTCATTCGATTTTGATTTGTCTAAAATAATAATGATTATAATTTAATTATAATATTATTAAATGCAGAATTTTTTTCATGCATGTGGATGATCATGAGCATAGGGAAGACAATTTCATGGGATTGGTTTCATTTAATTTATTATTAAATTAAATTGTTCACATACATGATATATCTCCTCTTATTACGTAAGGGTTTGTGTTCCCATTTTTTCGTTTATGTAACCCATTTCCCCTAACTTGTGTGTAAACAAAAGCATATATAATGGATGGAGCTCCCAAGTTAGTGGAGGAAGTTCATGTTTGGATCTGAGAAAAAACCAATCCACAAGAGATACATAGGTGGATAGGTGGAAAACTAAAAAACAAACCATAAATGGTGTGAGGTGTTTTTACCCTTAGTCAATGGTTAGTTTGTCATCCATTAGACAAACTAACCATTATTAAAATCTTTATAAAACTAATCCTTTTGTTTTCAAATAACCCAATATAAATTTTCAAATGTTATTTCTAAAACTAATTTTCAACCTATGTTAAAAAGTTCTTAATATGAGAAAACAACATAATATTATATTTCTAAAGATTTTCATTAAGAATATTTTCAACCTATTTTTAAAGAACATACTTTTTAAAACCTAAGATGTTTTTTTTTGTTTCTTAAGAATCATCATAGTGATAATATCATTGGTGATGTAGATCAACTGATTAGAACTAGATTTTTTTGAGAAATGAAATTTAAAATCTATCATTTTTATCCCAATTAGAACCTAATAATCCGAATTAGGCTTTAAGTGAAGGGGATTGGATTAAAGAAATACAAGATGAACTGAATGAGTCTGAAAGGAAATTTTTTTTTACTTTGATTGAAAATCCTAATGATAGTCCTATAATTGGAGTAAAATGGGTTTTTTTCGGAACAAATGTGATGAAAATGGAATTATAGTTAGAAATAAATCTATACTTGCTACTAAAGTTTATAATCAACAATAGGGAATATAATATAGGGAAACCTATAGAATGGTATCACGTTTTTATCTTCTTCGTATACTTATACCATTTTCAGTATTCTTAAATTTTGATATATTTCAAATGGTATTGAAGTGTGCTTTCCTTAATGGATATTTTCAAGAGAATGTTTATGTATAACAACCCAGTAGTTTTTAAAATAAAAAACATTGAGAACATGTTTATAAACTTACCAAAGATCTTTATGGGCTTAATAAATCCCCTAGAGCTTAGTATGATAAGATAAATAGATTTTTATTACAAAACAACATTGTTAAGGGAGCTAAATATCCAAATTTTTTATAAAAGAAGTTAATAAAATAATCATGATTGTAAAAATATATGTTGATGACATTATATTTTGTTGAACTCAAAAATATTTGATATATTCATTTGTTGATCTTATTAAATGAGTATAATGGTTGAGTTAACATATATTCTAGGTTTTAAAATTTCTATAAAACAAGATAGAACTTTTATATCTCAACATAAGTATGTAAAATTTATTCTTAAGATATTAAGTTATGACAACACTAAAATTATTAATAATCTCAATGGAACCATCAATACTTTAGATCTTGATGAATTTAGGAAAGACCAGTTGATCAAAATACTTTTGGAGGTATGATTGGAACTTTACATTACTCAACAACTAGTCATCTAGATTTAGTGTTTTCAATATTCTTATATTATAGATATCAATTCAATCCAAAATAATCTCACGTTAATTATGTTAATTTATTTTTTTTATCTTAATGGAATAATGGATTTAGAATTAATCTATTATTCTATAAATGATTTTGAACTAAATTTTTTTTTCAAATGTAGTTTTTTGGTGGATATAGAATGGATTGAAAAGTACTTCTAGAACATGTTATTTCATAGGAGAAGCTTGATTTTATTGGTTATATTAGAAACAACACTCATTATAACATTCTACAACTAAATCCAAATATGTGGTAGTTGTAAATTGTTGTACTCAAGTGTTATATATGCAACACACACTAACTGACTATGGCATGAGTTTTTCTAAAACTCAAATTTTGTGTGATAATACAAGTACCATTATGCTATGTAAAACCCCATAACATGAATTTAATGATAAGAAAATAGACATAAGAAAAAATTTGCTTCATGATCACACATGTGAAGGGGATATTATTATAGAATTCATCTGAACATAATAACAAATTGCTAATATTTTTACTAAACCCCTTAGTTTTGATCAATTTGAATACATTAAATAGAATCTAAGAATGATCAATATAAGGTGATTATTCATATATACTTCTTGTTATCCATATCCTTACATTAATGAACTCCTTTTCAAATGGAAAGTACATATGATATTAAGTTTCTAAAACCTATTTTTCTTGAAAATTTCAGTTTTCTAAAATGTTTTAATTTTTATATTTACCTTTTATAAGTAAAAAACTTTTTAATTTTTTTGGAGTCATATTTTCTTATAAAAACATTATGAATCTAAAATGATTTAAAAATTATTATTTGGATTCAAAAAAATTTCTAGGACAAAAGATGTTATAAAATGTTTTTTGTTTCAAATTTTTTTATAAAAATTTTAGACTAAAAAATTATTACAAAATGTTTGGAAAATATTTTTGTTATAAACATTATCATAATCAGTTTCTTTACAAAAACCAAGTAGAAAAGTTTACTTGTACCAATGGAACTTTTCTACTCCAAAATTTATTCTTCTTTTAGTTTTTACAATGATTAATTACATTAGTTATAAATGTTCTTACTTACATATTATTTTAATTTTAATACTTTGTTTTGTTTTTGAACTTATAAGTATTCAAATTAAGTTTATAATTATTCCAATGAAATGTTTTAATAAAAACATTAACTGTTCCAAATTAACATTAAATTATTACTCCAATTAATTCATGATCCTCAGATCAGATAAGAACTTTTAATCTGATCCATTTATATTCGTGGAATTATAACTATTTTTGTCATTCCTATATAAGGGTGGGACAACATGTGTCCCTCATTAGTTATCAAATACTTTTCTCCTGACTCTTACCACTACTTTAAGTTCTTTTATACAAAGTTTTCAAATTTTTCTGATCACTGATTCTAGTCCCAATATAGATTAAAGTTTAGAATATTTTTCATAGAGAGAAGTATATAGAGAAATAATCATCAAGATAAAATGGTATGAATAGTACAATTAAATTATTAAAAGTATAAATAGTTCTAAAGGTTGGGATATAGTTTTTGTAGAAAAATCTTATAAGGATTTTGATTTACATTTTCCAAAATTTATAATAGATTTTTATTCTATATTTTGAGAATGAACTAGAAGAAGAGGAAGTGGAACATGAAGAATAGAATTAAGTGGGAGAAGAAGAAGAAAAAGAAGAAGAATAATATGATTAGGAAGAAGAATATGATGATGATGAAGAAACATAGACTGATGAAGAGTCAAAATAAAAGAAAACATTAGACTCATCATCATATTAAACTCCTCTACCTTCCCAATTAGTTAAGGATGTAGACTTGGAAGATTTAGGGGAAGATATATCATCATCGAAAGAAGAATAAAATTCATTACCAAAAGCAGAGGAATAAGTTAAATAATCCTTAAAAAAATTTCAGATAAAGTTAAATCATATATGGTAGTAGACATTATTAAATTATTAGAAGATGAAAATGTTTCTTAGAAAGGTACGGAAAAAATTTGAGATGGAATAAAAACCAAATATAGAATCCTCCAGAACAAATGCTCCTAAAGATTTATCAGGTTTATCAAACTATGAAGGGATAATTTATTAGAATGTTTTTTACTATATTTTCCAACTCAGGAAAAGGTTAAGTGATTCCATTACATATCTTAAAAATATATAATCAAGGTGTAAGTTGATTCAAATTATTATAAATGAGAAATCATAATCACTAAAAGGTTTGACTAAATCAGTTGTTCACAACAAGCCTGACTTGAAATATTTCAAAGAAAATATAAAGGATTAAAAGTGATCGTAAAATCTGATGGTTAAGTGTTCAAACAAAGTTTAAATAGATATCAAGGATCCTGATGATTATTTCATATAATTAAAGAAAAATTCTTTAGAAATGGAAAAAATCAATTGATAATTTATCAAAGAATGTTTTTGATAGACTTAAGTTTGTGGGAGAGTTCATAGAAACAAATTATGATCATAATGAGTAAGTAAATGTTTTTAAAGAAATGGTTTGTAGTTTAGAGTAATAAAATAGGATACTTAGAATGTGTGAAGATTATATTTTCCTTATGAAAGAGGAAAATAAGAAAATCTATGTGGAAGTCAAAACTCATAAGTTATAAATTAATAAGCAATCAATGATGGAGGACCAGAATGTGAATCTGAAATAATTGGATGTAGAGGATTTGAAGTATTTGGATTAATTTAATAAAATTAATGAAATTGTGAAAAAATTGATGAATAAATGATGCACTTTTTTATCTGAACTCTTGATGTATATTTTGATTTTTTTTGAATGAATGCTAAATCTAAATGAATTTTTCATCCAAAAACATTAGTTATAAATTTATTCTAATTAATTTTGGATGTATCATATTTCATTCATTTTCTTGGGTGATTAGTTATTTCACAGAAAATTGTTTTGTATGTTTTCTATTTCTAAAATTTTAGGAGATAACCCTTTCCTATTCTTTTTTTAAATCAAAAAATGGGAGAAATTTTAAAAAAGGGAAATTTATTAATCAGGAGAAGTTTATAAAGGGAGAATACTTTGAGATTTTATCCTAAGGATGGGGGTGGGGAATTGAATTAATAATTTTCATAATATTATAATGATTTTATAAACTTAGGGGGAGTTAAGATATGAGGTATATCTTTGAAGATCATAAAAGTATAATGGTCTGTAAGTATTTTTTCAATGTTATTATTTTTTTCATTTTATCTATTTTTATGTGATTTCCAAAGGGGGGATTGTTAAGTCAGAAGTCTTACTTCATACATTTCCTTTCCTTAATTTTTTAAATAAAAAACAATTCCTTAAATAACTAATTTTCTAACATTATATTTTCCAAGTTCCTTAGTATGTTTTTTTAGAAAACATTACTTTATACCGAATGTAGAAAAAATTCCAATGAAAACAAATTTAAACTTATTATTTTTCATTCTAGTCAATAAAACTAAAGGTGAATACATTACATTGGACAAAATAGTAGTTTGATTAGTGGTAAGAGTTATTAATTACTAGAAAAAGTCAAGACCGTCAGACTTACCCTGGTACCAATTCATCAAACTAACCCTTATTCAATTTATTAGAATGAAAATCAATAAGGAAGTTCATGAGACAATCCAATGTTTATAATTGGTTTGATTAAAATTATATCTATCGTAAGGAATCCAAAATTTAATTGTAATGGTGCTAATCTAAATGACGTCGGACTATCAAAGTACAAATCATCCTTAGATATAAATTTTATGATCTTGATCATTATGATCTATCAAGTGAAAACTATCTAGGGCCATTGCCACAAACTCTAAAATATGTACATTGGAATGTTTCTTACAAATAAAAGGACAATTGAATAGTTGGTTGCTAATGAAATTCATAACTCAAGCCCTCTAAATATTTCTCTTCATAAACACATCATTCCTAGTAATTATAATTGTTTAGAGAGTTGAAGACATAAGGAATAATTATAAGGATTGTAATTTCCTAAGAACTATTTTTCTGTAATCATATATCCAATCACAGTACTAATCGAGGGATTCTGGGGATAGGAATATGGAGAATTTGATCCATTATATTGAGGGATTCTGGGGATAGGAAGATAGAAGCCAATCATCGTATCTAGGGATTTCTTGGTCAAGAATGAAAAGGTTAAATCTGATAATTGTATCAAGGGATTCTAGGGGATTGGAAGATAGAGCTCATTCTGATCCATCAGATCTATGTATTTCCTGGTAAGGAATGACATACCTTATAGTAGTTATGAAAAACTGTGGATATGTTTAGTTAGGATTTATAAACACCATAACTCTTAATGTAAAAGAGTAAATTATTTTATAATCTCGTAATCTATTCTTACTATTATAATCATTTTTATTTATTTTATATATAAGATCTATTTTCTATTATGCGTGTCTATTAAACATTTATTTTTTATACTTATATTTCCAACAAAATATTTTATCAGTGTGTTTGTGATACTAATAAACTATGATTTAATCAGACAGTATCGGGATCTGATTATATTAATCGATTCATCAAACGATCTATGAGTATGATCATTTTTAATTAAGAGGTATTTTATTTTGTTTTAGTTTAATTTTTAAACTACAATTAAACTCCCCTTTTTATCCATTAAATACTCTTTCGGTCAAATAATTTTAGGTCTATTTAAGGACCCCTCAACCAGATTAGTGGATCCCAAAAAACAATGGAGGGAGAATGGGTGAATGAAATTAAAGTTTTTCATTGAATTTGATGGTTTATAAAATAAAGTAAATAATGATAAATCTCACTGGGATTCATCCTTAACAACATTTAAATTTCTCCCATTCATTTTGTGTGCATCTACATTTTGATTCTATTCTTTTTTTCTTTCATAAAAAAACAACACACAATGTTTGTGCTATTTTAATATTTGATAAAATAAAAATAAAAATAATAAGTGATTAGAATTGTGAAGCATCGAACCACACACACTCCTTGGGAAATGATCTTGTTCCTCCCTATACTTAATTCCAATCTTTTAATAAAAAAATATGTTTGATTTTGGTCCACAAAAACCACTTTATCACCCATTTTATGTGATTTGTCACTTAGCTCCAAATGTGAGGGATAACATCAATTTTGAACATGAAGAGAAATTTGGGTATCTGGTCAATGTTTTAATGACTAATATAGATTTTAAATTACTAAAATGTCATTTTATTGAAATTTCATGTCAATCAGAGCTTTTTTGGTCGGGTTTAACCCCTACAAACATGATTTTTCTATTATTATAAAGATGTTAATAATGTCAAATCATAACATAATCCATATTGATCAATCTGAGTATCATATGTTTTTTGGTTGATTCCAAAAGATCAAAATGATTCAAGTAATGTTATCATAGTTTTTCACATCAATCCGAAGTAATATTCTCATTTTGACCTTCTGATAGAAGATATGTAATTTTAATACATCTATA
The DNA here is from genome assembly GCA_963277665.1 of Viscum album. Classification (NCBI taxonomy): domain Eukaryota; kingdom Viridiplantae; phylum Streptophyta; class Magnoliopsida; order Santalales; family Viscaceae; genus Viscum; species Viscum album. Next base: position 676,666,142 of record OY728139.1, on the reverse strand, counting down.
ACATGTTACCTATTTTTTACATCATAATGAGAAACACAAGAATCTGATGGATGCGACATTGATTCTTATAGATAAAAAAATATTGGTTTATTGTTATCCTACAATTTCATGTCAATCCACGTTTTTTCTCTTAGTATTATTCCCTTCTATGTGATTTTCACTTAACTCAAAATTCAGGGGGGGGGGATTCCACTTTTGTTCATACTAAGTAATTTTGGTATCTGGTCATTGTGAAAATGAATCCTATAGATTTTAAATGAATTAAAGATCATTTTACTAGGATTTCATGTTAATCAGAGCTCGTTTGGTTGGTTTTCACCCCCAACCATATGTTTTTTCCTTTATTATAAAATTTTTAATAATTCCAAATCATACCATAATTTATACTGATCAATTTGGGAATCAAATTAATGCATGGTTGATTCATAAAGATTTAAAATGATTCAAGGAATAATCTCCTTGATTTTCACATAAATCTAGAGTCTTTTCATTGTTTTTTACCCCACAATGGGAGATATTTCATTTCTATTAAACTATGCAGTGTTACTCATTGTTTTCCATTAGATCTAGAGACATCAGAATATGATGGATGCAACATTGATTCTTATGGATCATAAATGTCTAGTGATCATTCTCCCATTATTTCAAGTCTTTCCAAGTGTGTTACCTTGGTATTAAACCCTTTAATGTGATTTTTCACTTAACTCCAAATATGATTGAAAACATGATTTTTTCCATCATATTTAGTTGGTTTTGAATCACATTATCAAATTTAATTTTAATGAAAATGTAAATTTTATTTGTAATTTTACTAAAAAACAATCCATTCAAATTGAATGGGAAACCATAAAGATAAAATGAAACACACCTCCTGGATCTGATGCATCTTGCAGAACCATGGATTCTACAAACGTCTATTTTAGTAGGGGACTAAAAAAATAAAATTTTTAAATATAATAACAATGAATGTAATAAAAATAAACATAAAATTGAGTATAAACTTTCATCATAGGATCTCGTACACTATCACCCAGGAAGATATATTCCCATTGTGCTCTGACCTCTGCTAGAAGAAGTATATTTACATTCTTGGGAGCATGGATCTATCCTCCAATAAGATATAAATATAGAATAAAAATCATATTAAATAATAAATATAAAATTTAATGATATATACATCATGTCAAACCTAGGACACATGATGATTCCCAAGCCTGCGAGGTAGTACCGGCATCAGATGATTCTTAGAATGATGTGCCACCACCACCTAAATTCAATTAATTCAAATTTGAAACTTTTAAAATGTTACACATTCATCGAAATATAAAAATAAAAAATAAACAGGCTCATTATCATAGACTCAGTGGACCAATATGTAACCATGTAACACTACTGAGATGAGAAATCACCTCTCAGAACTCTACCTAGAATGTCTTGGGCACCCACATTTAGTGCTCAGTGCTCTCTATTCACACAACCTTTATAATATTTCCACATTTTTCAAAATTTTCCATACACATCGACTGAAACTCATTATGGATAACTCTAAAATTATTCTATGTAAGAAAATTTTTTATCACAAATGTAAGTGTTTTTTAAGAATTGATATGAAACTAAAATGATTTTCATACACGAACTTCCCTCCAAATTCGATCTAATGTGTCTAGAGGGAATGAAGCCCAATCCTGTGTAGTCAATGGAAATATATGTGGGTCATAAATGATATCAGCCAATTTGATAATAAATGAAGGGGGTCACTCTCCCATGGGATGGTATGTCTCATAAAATGATATATCAAGGGTCCTATCATGATGAAATCCCACAACCAAGGCCTCTCCTATGAGAGGAAGAAAAGGCTGAGTCGAATCTTATTGAAAATAATTTCATACAAAATTTTATAGATGCACATATATATGTTTAAATATTAATTTAAAATATAAAAAACACATTTACTTTCATACAAACCTCAACCTATAGAAGTAGATTCCTCTCCAAAATAATATGGATATGGTTCCAATTTCGCTAACATGTCTGTAGTCATAAAAAGAATTAATAGTTGAAAACACATAGACTGTATATTAAAGAAATAGATAGTAAATACATAAAAATTCATTGAAATGGTTTATAAATAGTAAAATAGTTAAAAATAATTTTGAATCAAAGATCATGAAAAATATCATACCTTTCACTAGATATGAATATCGATCATTTATCCTTCAACTATATTTCTAAACTATTGAATATCTTATTCAAATTTATCTATAGTGTGTTGATCTAGCTATTTTTCAAAAACAAAATTGCCTCAGGTTCATCTCATTCAATTAAAAATACTCATTGCCTGTACATTTTCATAGAAACATTCCAATTTGGAATAGATATCAATATGGTGAATAAAATGTGTTCTACCTGTAAGGACCCGACCCCAGTTACCCGGAGCCGGTGCCTTATTAGTTACATTGGAATAAAAACAAGTAATAAGCATCCCAAATTACCGATTGGTTTAGTATTATTGGAAACAAGATACATACAAAAGTTCATCATTACAACTTGAAATGAAAAACAACATAGAAATTCCTTAGACAACATCCATAACTACTCGTTTATTTCAGAAAGTCATTCACAATAGAATTCTTATTTCCTTGTGGAAATGAAACATAATTAAGGGGTGAGCTAAAATTCTCATTAAGGGTATGAAATACAGTGGAAGATAACATAAACATTAGACATGGTGAATAATTCAAAACACGTACCTTTAGAAATAAGCTTGAACATAATATGGTAGAAATATGAGCTAAGAAAATATGTCCATAACATAACATATTCATGGGTATTATACTAGTCTAATAACCAAATGAACCATAAATACTATATTCATAATGAGGGAATGCATAATGCGGGACAATATAACCATACCGTCAAGGCCACGTGCCGAGACCATAAATAATCGTTTTGTAAAGGCTTTGTGCCAAGATCGTAGTTTGTCTCATGAGACCTACCAATGCACTGAGGGGATATAGCGGTCCCCACACGACAATTAATTTGTCCAATGCATTCCTCATATGAACAGGGATAAAAACAATCAACATACACATTAATATATTAAATGTAAATAGCTTTCCCCAAACATTAAGCCAAAACACTAACTATTCGAAGTAAACTGATGAATGGTTTAAAGATAGTTCATAAATAGACAAAATAATAATAAACCATTAAATTGAATATGGTAGATGATAATGTGGAATACTAATCCCAATAATACATAATAATCAACAAGTTTGTTGAATTAGAGGAAGATACTCTTATAAAATCGTCGAGTAATTCTTGAAATAAATACTCTATTTCTTTAAAAAGAAGAGTTCTTTAGGAAAAATATTTTTATAAATCCAGAAGTGAAGTAAGATATTATTTTCATAACAAAATGAGTGATTTTATATATATAATGGTTTCCAAAAACATATTTGATATTTTCCTTGAAAAGAGGTCAGAAATTGAGATATTTCCTTGATTTGGGTTTGTATTTCGGAAACAATTTGAAAGATCCTTCTAAAGAATATAACTAACCATAAAATAAAGAATGATTATGGTTTTTGTACATATATATAACACTCAAACATAATTTATTATGATTATATATTAATACATAATAATTTCATTGAGGTAATTTAGACAATGAAAATAACCCGAATGGAAATGGAAGTTCAGGTGAAAAAACCCCTACCTTAAATCCAAATGTGTTCCCCTCCTGAACTTAAGGTCCTGGTATATGAAATTATACATATCAATAAATTATTTAAGAACCTAATATAAATGTATTTAGTTTATCATAATTATTTTTAGTTCATTTATGTTATTATTTATAAGTTATTATATCGAATTATGTCGTTCCGGAGTGTTTGTTTTCTTGATTTTCATAATTGGTTCAATTGTTTTTAAGTAATTAAGTTCATGTGGAATGATTGTAAATATTTAGAATTGAAATTAAATATTATTTATGAACATTCATAATTTTTAATGGCCATTTATATCCTTTGGTTACATGTAATGAGAATGAATCATTAGATGACAATCACTTCGATTATTTGGCGGTATTTGGATTATTATGAATGAGTTTTGTCACATAAATTAATAATATGTACATTTACGGGTTCCTGAATATTAATTTGGTTTTAATTCATATATTATAGTCTGGTTTAACCATAAATGTGGTTTCATGACCAGTAATGAAGAATAAAGTGAAGAACAAAACTTCATCGTCCACGAAGGCAATAAATTGGAACCTCATTGGCGTTGATTTCGTTTCTAAAAATAAAAGGGAGGGAGTAAGAATATTTATGATGGTTATTCCATTAACATGATATAATTCCAGTATATAGAAGATACTATAGTTATCATGATCATTTGGATAGATTATGTGAGGAGAGGATAGAAAATGAAGATAAATTCAAATGAAACTCAATGAAAAAGAAACGTGCTTTACCTCTTTAAATAACTTCCTTGAGAACCTCCTTAAGGGAAGGGATTTAGGTATTATGGAAAGAACAAGAGCTTCCTAGTCAGGGGGAGTAACTATGAAAGGGTATTTGGGAAGAACATTTAGGAGATTCAAGGCTTAGAGGAGTGAAGAGAAGAGGGAGTTGTGAGGGGTGTTTATAGTGGAAAAGAGGGGTAATTTTTTAATATTTAATTCATTATTTTATTATTTCCCTCAAGACAACAAATAGTATTGTTTCATGTGACCCCTAATAGTAATAAGTGCATGTGATTTCGAATCAAGTGGCCTTTCTCACTTGTGATGTCATGAATAGTGTATTTAACTGATAATTTGTACATACGGTATTTTATAGTATTTCACTATTCATAAAAAATTCTAGAATTTTCGAAAAATCCAAAAATTTACCCCAACCATTTTAGACATGTAGAACTCAAAAATGAACTCCATTTTTCAAAATTAATTTTCTAAATATTATTAATTTAATTTTTAAATAAAGTCATAGTTAATTTGAAAAATAACAATTTTAAGGTGCAATTAGTTTTATTTCACATTGAAAAATTAATTAAGATCTCATTATGTTATTGCCTTAAAAAATAAAATAATAATATTATTTACTATTCTTAAGGGTCATATTAATATTCATAACGGTATGTTACTATTCACCAAAAAATCATGTTTGTTCTATCAGACTTTAAATAACTTAATTGTCACAACTCTATATGACCGTTATTCGAAATTACAAACACAGTAGAGGAAAAGTTGTGTTTAATGGATAGATTATAAAATGCATTCAATATTTATTTTCAAAATCATGGGGTGTTACATTCTTCCATCCTTACAGAAATTTCTTCCTCGAAATTTCATTTTACAAACTAGGCCAAAAATAGATGGGGGTACTTTTCCTTCATTTCTTTCTCCTGTTTTCATGTTGCCTCTTCAAAGTTATGGTTTTTCCATAGTACCTTGATCAGATAAGCAGTCTTGTTGCGTAGAACTTTGTCTCTACAATGCAAGATTCTCACTGGCTGCTCCTCATATGAAAGATCATCCTCCAACTGTACCACCTCTAAAAGGAGTACATGTGAAGGGTCTGTTATGTACTTCCTTAATAGGGATACATGAAAGACATCATGTACTTTTGACATGGTAGGTGGAAGTGATAGTGGATAGGCCACAGCTCCGACTCGATCAAGGATATCAAAGGGGACGATATACCTAGGACATAGCTTTCCTTTTTTTCCCAAACCTCATGAACTTCTTCCATGGAGATATGTGTAGAAATACCAGGTCTCCTACATTGAACTCAAGGTCTCGTCGATGGTTATCCACATAACTCTTCTGTCAACTTTGGGCTGCCTTGATATGCCGCTGAATAGTTTTCCCCTTCTTCTCCATTTCATCAACCAATTCAGGTCCTAGCAGCTTTCTCTCACCGAATTCATCCCAAAACGCTGGTGTTCAACACCTTTTCCCATAAAGGGCTTCATATGGTGCCATTCGGATGCTCGATTGGAAACTGTTGATGTAGGAGAATTCAACTAGTGGAAGATGTTGGTCCCATCCTCCTTTGGATTCCATAGAACATGCTCTCAACATGTATTCTATTTTCTGAATAGTCCACTCAGATTGGCCATCAGTCTGAGGATGATAGGCCGTACTGAAGTTCAATTCAGTGCTTAAAGCATGTCAGAGACTTTTCCAGAACTTCTAGGTGAATCTAGGATCACGGTCCGATACAATAGAGAGGGGTACCCCATGTATCCTTACCACTAATTTGATGTAAAGCTGTGCAAGTTGACCCAACAAGAAGTCCACTCGAATCGTGATAAAGTGAGATGTCTTTGTAAGACGATGCACAATGACCTATTTAGAATTTTTTCCTCTAGATGTCTTTGGAGTCCAGTGACAAAGTCCATGGTAATGTTCTCCCACTTCCATGATGATATGGGTAGTGGTTTCATTATCACCTTAGACTTTTGCCTCTCAGCATTCACTTGTTGACATACTAGGCACTTCGATGTATATTCAACAATCTCCCTTTTCATATTGTCCCACCAATTGTTTTCTTAGAGATCTTGATACATCTTTGTGCTACCAGGACGTATAGAGAAATTAGATCTATGAGCATCATCCAACAGTTCTCTCTTTAGCTCCGGAATAACAGGAACACAAAGGCTGTTCCCGAATTTCAAAATTCCACCTTCATATGCGAAGTTAGTCAACTTCCCATCATTTATAGCTTTAATTTTATTTCGAAAATCCTCATTATCAGCATGAGAACTTTTTATCCTCTCCAGTAAAGAAGGTTGGGAAACCATTTGAAAAGTAGTGATGTGCTACCTTCCTTGATAATTCCCATATCCATCTTTACTAGATCCATGGACATAGGATCCCTTTCAACTCTCATAGTGTTCAAAACTCCATGATCCTTTCTACTCAAAGCATCTACTACTTTATTTTCCTTCCCCGGGTGGTAGTGTATTGTGAAATCATAGTCTTTGAGTAGATCAATCCATCTCTTTTGTCTCAAGTTGAGTTCTTTCTGTCAGAATATATATTTAAAACTCTTATTATCTGTATATATCTCATATTTTTCACCATAGATTTAATGTCTCAAAATCCTCATAGAAAATATTACCGCTGCTAACTCAAGATCATGAGTTGGATAGTTTTGTTCATGAATTTTTAGCTATCTAGATGCATAAGAAATAACTTGATCATTATGCATAAGGACACAACCAAGTCCTTTCTTTGATGCATCAATAAAGATAAAAAACCCATCCTTCCCTGATGATAGGGTTAGGATCGAATTGTTCACTAACCTCCTCTTCAATTATTCAAAACATTCTTCACATTCCTTTGTCCATACGAACTTAACCCCTTTTTATGTGAGCTTGGATATTGGGTTTTCTAAACGAGCGAATTTCTGAATGAAATGCTAATAATAACCTGCTAAACCAATAAAACTACCTACCTTAGTTACTTTCATTGGAGTAGGCCATTCTTGCACAACTTTTTTCTTCGCAGGATCTATATATATTCCATCCTTAGAGACAATGTGGCCTATAAAGGTAACGGATTAGAGCCAAAAATCACACTTTCTAAACTTCCCATATAATTTATTTCTTCTCAGAGTCTTCAGAATAGTGCACAAGTGATTTTCATGTTCTTCATTGATTTTAGAGTACACTAGGATATCATCAATAAAAACCACCACCAAGCCATCAAGATATTCCTTGAAAACTCTATTCATCAAATCCATGAAAATAGATGGTGCATCAGTTAGTCCAAAATGCATTATTGTAAACTCGTAATGCCCGTACCTAGTTCGGAATGCTGTTTTTGGAATGTCTTTTTTCCTCACAAGTATATGCTGATATCCAGATAGAAGATCAATCTTAGAAAAATATTGGGCTCCATGAATTTGATCGAATAAATCATCAATTATTTGTAGAAGATACTTATTATTTATTATAACAACACTGATTTCCCTGTAATCAATGTACAACCTCATAGACCAATCATTCTTCTTAACAAAAAGAACAGGGGATCCTCAAGGATAAACTCTAGGGTGAATAAATACTTAATCACTAAATTCCTCTAGTTGTTTCTTTAGCTCCACTATCTCCAAAGTGGTCCCTCTATAAGGGGTCTTTGATATGTGACTTGATCTAGGAAATAAGAAAATGGAAAACTCAATTTCCTGCTTTAGAGGATATCCCGGAAAATCCTCTAGAAAGACATCAATATATTCATGCACAATAGGTACATATTCTATTTGTACATTCTTCTCCTCACCAATATTTATTTCATTACCTTCATCATCAATAATTGAATTCAGTAGAGCTATTGGGGGTGGATCTAGATGAGAATCACATGGTGAGGTTTCTGCTCTTGAAATAAGGGATTCTACCCCATTGTTGAAAATTGAAAATTTCTTCTTCTTGAAATATATCTTCGCATCATAATTTGAGAGCCAATCCATATTGAGAATTATATCATTGTAAACAATTGTTATGATGATAAGGTTATCAACTAAAGCATCTTTATGAGTTACGAGGGGGGACTAATTGATACACCTTTGTTGAAATTATACATCCACTAAGATTTTTGACTGATAACTCCTTTATTAAATATAATTGGACATATCTAATTTTTTTTTCAAATTGGGAAGATATAAATGAATGCGATGATCTAGAATCAAATAAAGTATTGGCTAAGTTGGATGAAACAATCAATGTACCTGCCACTACATTTTTAGGAACTTCAACCTCCACAGTTGTAACCACATAAGCTTGGCCTTTCTCCCTTGACCTTCTTTGGGGAACATTTCCCTAACACTTGGGACATTCATGTGCGTCATGTCCTATCTCACTGTAATTGTAGCACATAACATTGGTAGCTTCTTTCTTCCCCTTATAATCCCGAGATAGGTGGCCTTTTTCTCTGCACTTGTAACAGACACCCGTTCCCTTCCGGCAAGTGCCAGGGTGATTCTTCCCACAATTACTGCATAATGGAAATCAAACTCTTACCTTCTTCCCCATTTCCTTATTTCTTTTCCCAGGGTTTTCAGATGCCTTCTTGTTCACTTTCTTTCCTTTAAAGTCATAAGACTTAGAGAATTCATTTTCCATCTTGATAACACTTGAGACTATATCTTTATATGATTCAAATCTTTGGAAGAGAAGATCCCTTTAGAGGAATGTTTTTAAACCATCAATGAATCAATTAATTTTGGTCCTTGGATTACCTATGTAGTCCATAGAATGCCTTTGCAGCCTTGAAAAGTTGGCTTCATTCATGGAAACAGTTTCATCCTCCTACCTCAGATTCAATAATTGCCTCTCCATATCTACTCGCTATTCACATGGGAAATAATTTTCTAAGAACATTTCCTTAAAATCCCTCCATTCCATCTCTTCTATTTCTTCCTCCTACTTTGTATTTTGGACTAAGGACAACCACTAATCCTAATCACCTGTTAGACGATAAACATCCATGACAACCTTCTCTCTTTCGTTACATCCCAAAGTGATAAATATCTTCTCAAGGGAACATATCAATTGCTCTACTAGAAACGGGTTTGTAATACCATTGAATGATGGAGGTTGTTGTCGCATAAAGCAATCTAACATGGATCCTCCACGTGTTGGATATGGATGCTCCACACGAGTAAGGTTATTATTCATAACCTGGGTAAGTTTTCCTAGTATAGTTCTGAGTTGCTCAGTACCAGAGCCAACATCATTATCTTGCATCAGAGGGAAATCCCTACAGGGAACACACAAGTTCATGTGGTTTCCATTACTTCCACTTGGAGCCATCTCTAGATAATGTCATACACTAGATTATCTTATGAATCATAATGTATAATCTTAACTTAAAAAAATAAATAGAAAAAATTGAGATCCTACACATGGCTAATCCTATATTCAAAAATGGTTTCTCTGAGGAAAATTTTACATTTCAACCCTTAATAATGGATTGTAAAGAAAATTTAAATTATCTTAAGCATATCCCGCGGGAGTGTCATAACCAAGAGTGTAGCAAAGACCATTTTCGTGCACCAGTTGGTGTTCAAGTCTAGCACAAAGCGGTGTTTTCGGGTCTTACCCCTAGATACATCTGTGCCAGAGCTGGATGTACCTGCTCGTATCTAGACAGGGATTTATTTCTTGAAAGATCCACATAATCTATTCATTACCAAAATACCAAGACGTTATTGTATGTATATCCTCATAGACTAACTTAGGGACTCTTCCCAAATTCTATTTTTTCTAAATCTAGTTTCCAAATACTCTACTATACTTCCTTTGATACCAACTGTAAGGACCTGACCTCATTTACCCGGAGCCAGTCCCTTATTTATTATATTGGAATACAAACAAGGAGTAAGCATCCCAAAAGACCGAGTAGTTTAGTATTATTGGAAACAAGATACATGCATAAGTTCATCATTACAACTTGAAATTAAAAACAACATAGAAACTCCTTAGAGAACTTCAATAAATCATAGTTTATTTCATAATGTCATTCATAATAGAATTAATCTTGCCCTGTGGAAGTGAAACATAATAAAGTGGTGATCTAAAATACTTAGTAAGGGTAAGAAATATAGCGGAAGATAACATAAACATTAGACATGGTGAATAATTTAAAACGCACGCCTTTTAAAATAAACATGAACATAACATGGTAGAAATATGAGTTGAGTATATATTTCCATAACATAACATAATCATGGGTATTATACTAGTCAAATAACCACACAAACCATCAATACTATATTCATAATGAGGTAATGGATAATGCGAGACAATATAACCATACTGTCAAGGCCTCTTGCCAAGACCATAAATAATCATTTTTTCAAGGCCTTGTGCCAAAACCGTAGTTTGTCTCATGAGACCTACCAATGCACCAAGGGGATATAGCGGGCCCCACCTGACTCTTACTATGTCCAATTCATTCCTCATATGAATGGTGATAAACATAAACAACATACACATTAATATATTAAATGTAAATATCTTTCCCCGAACATTAATCCAAAACACTAACCATTTGAAGTAAACTGGTGAATGGTTTAAAGATATCTCATCAATAGCCAAAATAATAATAAACCATTAAATTTAATATTGTAGATGATAATATGGAATACTAATCCCAATAATACATAAGAATCAACAATTGTGTTGAAGTAGAGAAAGATACTCTTATAAAATCTTCGAGTAATTCTTGAAATAAATAATATTTTACTTTGAAAAGAAGAGTTCTTATAGAAAAATATTTGTATAAAACTAGGAATGAAGTAAGATAATATTTTTATAACAAAATGAGTGATTTTATAGATATAATGGTTTCCAAAAACAGATTATATATTGACATTTAAAATAGGTTAGAAATTGAGATATTCTCTTGATTCGGGTTTGTATTTCAGAAACAATTTGAAAGATCCTTTTAAAGAATGTAACTAACCATAAAATAAAGAAGTATTATGGTTTGTGTACATATATATATCACTCAAACATAATTTATGATGAGTATATAATAATAAATAATAATTTTATTGCGGTAATTTAGACAATGAAAATTACCCGAATAGAAATGGATGTTCGGGTGAAAAAATCCTTACCTTAAATCTGAATGTGTTCCTCTATTGAACTTAAGGTCATGGAATATGAAATTATACATAACAATAAATTATTTCATAACCTAATATACATGTACTTTTTTATCATAATTCTGTTTATTTCATTTATGTTTTTATTTATAAGTTATTATATTGAATTTCGTCGTTCCAGAGTGTTTGTTTTCTTGATTTTCATAATTTGTTCACTTGTTTTTAAGTGAGGAAGTTCATGTGGAATGGTTTTAAATCTCCAGAATTGAAATTAAATATTATTTATGAACATCCATAATTGTTAATGGCCAATTCTACCATTTTGTTACATGTTATGAGGATGAATCATTAGATGACAATCACTTCGATTATTTGGTGGTATTTAGATTATTATGAACTAGTTTTGTCACATAAATTAATAATATGTACATATACTGGTTCCTGAATATTAATTAGGTTTTAATTTATATATTATATTATGTTTCAACCAAAAATATGGTTTCATGACCAGTAATGAAGAATAAATTTAAGAACAAAACTTCGTCATCCATGAAGGCTATAAATTGGAACCTCATGAACGTTGATTTCATTTATAAAAATAAAAGGGAGGGTGTAAACATATTTATGATGGTTATTCCATTAACATGATATAATTAATGTATATAGATGATACTGGAGTTATCAGGATCATTTGGATATAGGAGGTGAGGATAGGATAGAAAAAGAAGATAAATTCAAATGAAACTCAAAGAAAAAGAAAGGTGCTTTACCTCTTGAAATAACTTCCTCGAGAACCTCTTTAAGGGAAGGGATTCAGGTCTTTTGAAAAGACAAAGAGATTTTGGTTGTGGGGAGTGACTAGGGAAGGGTATTTGGGAAGATCTTTGAGTAGATTCAACTCTTATAGAAGTGAAGAGAAGAGTGAGGGGTGAGGGGTTTTTATATTGGAGGAGAGGGGTAATTTTTGAATATTTAATTCATTATTTTATTATTTCCCACAAGACAACCAATAGTATTATTTCATGTGACCCCTAATAGTAATAAGTGAATGTGAGTTCGAACCAAGTGGCCTTGCATCACTTGTGATGTCATGAATAGTGTATTTAACTGATAATTTGTACATACAGTATTTTATCGTATTTCACTATTCACAAAATATTCTAGAATTTCACAAAAATCCCAAAAACATTCCCCTAACATTTTTCGACATGTAGAATTCAAAAATGAACTCCATTTTTCAAAATTAATTTTCTTAATATTATTATTTTAATTTTTAAATAAATTCATAGTTAATTCAAAAAATAACAATTTTAAGGTGCTATTAGTTTTATTTGACATTAAAAAGTTAATTAAGATCTTATTATATTATTTCCTTAAGAAAATAAAATAATAATATTATTTACTATTCATAAGGGTCGTATTACTATTCATATTACTATTCATAAGGGTATGTTACCATTCACCAATAAAATCAAGTTTGTTCTATCAAACTCTAAATGACTTACTGGTCACAACTCTAGATGACCGTTATTCAAAATTCCAAACACAGTAGAGGCAATGTTGTGTTTAATGGATATATTATAAAATGCATTCAATATTTATATTCAAAATCATTGGGTGTTACACAAACTATGATTGAAATATAAAATGTATGTTACTAACTAGTTCATCTCTATATAAAATACTATTAAAGTTCACCAATGTAAACTGAAATTGAGAAAATTTAGTTCCACAGACTAGATAAACCCAATTACACTTTAAAAATATGTATTCCAACTTGTGTGAATATAAAACATCTGTGATGCCTTTCAATTGGCCATAGTATTGACCAAAATCGACAGATGGATAACCGATTTTAATGTTATGTGTTTCTCGTTTTTCATCAAAATATTTAATGTGAATCTAAAACACATTATCATCTAATTATTTGTAATGAAGAGTTGTTATAGATGGATAGTTAGTTAGTTGGTCAAATTATTTAGTCAGAGTAGGTTCACCTAACTCTTACAGGTTATGTACCTATATATTAGAAATAATTCAATAAATAGTTATGCAAAAAGAAATTAGTACTATACTTCAATCATAATGAAAATGTATTTATAGATACAAAAGCCTTGAACAAATCATTAAATGATGTATAATGGGATAGTTGAATATGATAATCACTAGCACAAGGAAATATCTTGTTTTATCTTATTAATGTGTTTCCTATAAATGATAATTCCATGTTTAAATGATCAACTTCTATATGAAAACAAAACATGTAAAAGTTAAACATTAAATGTCATAAGACACTTACTACAACAACAGTGCAACTAATGGAGTATTGAACAAGATGTATCGATGAACCTACATAAAAAATTAGTACACTCATCCATTAAATCACTCATTCATTGATTTTGTAAACAAAGATGTATAAAAAATTATTGAATTATTTCTAATATATAGGTACAGAATCTATAATTTTTTATACATCTTTGTTTACAGAATCTATAATTTTTTCCACATAAAAAATTAGTACACTCATCCATTAAATATAAATTGGATATTGATACCTTTGGAAGATCTATATTACATATAAATCATTTTAATAAATTTAAATACCACCCAATTGGATACATCCACCTGAATTAAACAATACCAGTAGGAATTGCTTCAATGGTTACATGTACCATCAAATTAAGAATAAGATTGAAAAATGAGGGTGGAAATAGTTTCTCATAGTGAAAAGGTATCATTAAAATTCTATCCTGAAATTTTTTAAATCACTCATTCATTGATTTTGTAAACAAAGATGTATAAAAAATTAATTATCTCAATCAATGGTTTAACAACATTGGGTGATAAATAATCACAAATTCTGATTGGAATAAATTGTTGAAGTAGTGTGTGATTTTCAGGAATTTTCTACCCTTCCTAGAAGAGTATCCATCATGGACCATGAGAATCATCAAAATAGAAAGAAATTTCATTTTTACGCATCATATATTGTGCAGTAGGAATGTATTCCCCGTCAACCTCACCCAAATATAAATGAAACTGATTCCTTAAACCCATTTATTCTAAATCATGTCATGTATTCACACTGTCCTTTTATTTTTCACTAACACCCAAAATGGTCCCCTTTTTTCATACACTATTCCTATCAGATATCATCTCACATTGAACACTTCACTCAACCATCACCAACGTGGGTTATGGAAAAAATGGCGTAAACAAAATCAAACAGTCATGAGTCATTCAATGGACACCCTTTTTAAACCATTTCCACATTCACAACGTAAATCTCTCTATTTTAAGTACCCTTCTCATCTCACCATTTATTATATCAAACATTTTAGATAATTTACCTCCTTTCATAAAGCACAATTATTTTTCCATTAATTCAAAATCTTTCCATTTACCCATTTGTATCATCTTTATTATACATTACATTCTTTATATTTTAAATAATGTGAAAATCATTCCACCCTTCATGTCTCACACATCCATCTCATGTGTTCTAATCATGATTCATTCCACCTATATCCCATGGTTCCTATAATGATGCATGTATTTACAACATCGTTCAATTCCATCCATAAGAAAAATATCCTAAAACAATATCATTTCATAATAAGTGAATCACTTAATGGTGAA
The DNA here is from genome assembly GCA_963277665.1 of Viscum album. Taxonomy (NCBI): domain Eukaryota; kingdom Viridiplantae; phylum Streptophyta; class Magnoliopsida; order Santalales; family Viscaceae; genus Viscum; species Viscum album. The sequence goes on along the minus strand of OY728139.1, from coordinate 676,650,885 downwards.
ATATCGTTCAATTGTAACAACATATATCAAGACCAAAAATTCCCACATAGGGAACTTGGGTTTTCCCCCATGGATGGGATAATTTCTCCCAAACACGAGCTCATCTCCAAAACATGACACATCCTAATCTCCCGTATACCATACCCAAATAGTAATACCACATAAAATAACTTCTATGATACTGAGTTTTATTGTCCTCGACCCATAAACCATGAAATAGGTGCTCCGAGATGGGTCGCCACATAACATTAAGTGTGACTGCTCATATTCTATAGGATGCTGACTAGTAGAGACAATCTAATAGGTCATGTAGGGAGACTACACCCTCTCTAGAGGAGTATGTCACAATAGATAACATATTAAATAGGGAAAAATAGATAATAATCTAGAACACTCATTACCAACCATTTTCCAAACTGGTTACAACCATAACAAAATGATAACTAAGCCATGGCATGCCAACAGTGCCAAAAGTGAATGAAACCCAAAATAAAGACTAATAGAAACATCCCCCAAGATGGGTCCTAACTCCAAGTCAATATCCTCATCCATGCTCATCCCAAGCCCAACTCAACTTCCTAGCACAAGGCCATTTCCCTTGTATAATCCCGCAATAGTGAACTATGCTCACATACCCAACGATGTCCTAAAAAGGGTGTTAGTACAAATCAGTAGGCCACCACAAATTGTGTATATAAAATATCTAGTCAAAATATACAGTGAATTAAAGTACCAAATAAATGTAAAGATAAACAAAAGACAACTCTTTTTCAGTTAGTTAACAATATTCACTACTACTATAAATTCCTATAGCGCCCACCCAAAGTGGTTTTTATAGGGCTTTAGAGACCTCCTTGAGACCTCTTTTGGCGGTCAAAGTTTCTCCATCGGTAAAAACCAACAGTGACCGCCAATGGAGGTTGATGAAGATCCTTTAAAAAAATGAAAAATTTCCCTCTTGCAGGACACTGGTGGGGTGTGAGGTGGGACATGCGGGGACAAGGCCGGATGAGGAGGGACCTCATGGTCTGGCCACCGACCATGGCAGCTCCACGGTGGCCGGAGGGAGAGGCGGGTGCGACGTCGAGGGGTTTATGGTGTGTAGTTGAACGTCTGGGGTTGTAGGGTTCGGAAACAGGTGTTATGAGGGTGAAGGGATGCGAAGGAGGGTGGAAATGGGGGGTTGGACGAGGGTTGTAGGGCGGCGAAAAGGGCGGCGAAAAGGGCGGCCTGGGAAATAAATAGGGTTGCAGTGATGATTTGGGGAAGACAACGGTAGGGGGCAGGAAAACTCCGCCTATTTTATTTGGGCATTAGCAGCCGCTAATGGCGGTCGCTAATACTATCAATAGTGACCTCCAAAAGCGGTCACCCATTCCCAGAGGCGCAGAAACCATTTTTTCTAGTAGTGATTCACTTTAGCAACTTTCATCATTTATTCCATGCAACCACTTAAACTATTTCCATCATTTAATCGATGGGTGATGCATTCAAATCATTTACACCTTAGCCAAATCTGATAAATTATCAAACATTAGGTAATAAGTCAAGTTTCTTATCTCACTAGTGATAAACCATTCATAACAAATACATCACACTCACCTTAGAGTCTCAGTTCAGGTAGTCTCATCAAATGAAAATGTTAGGGGCTTGGAGCGTCAATCTGACTCCCTAACCTATGAATTCTAGGGGTGGGGTTTAGAGCCTCAATATAACATAACCTATCGGAGGATCCTCAATCTAATATCCCACATACCACCAAGACATGTGCGCTTGATTATTCATACAATCACGACATATACCAAATCACAGACCTTGAATATTCAATACCCATAACATTCACAATTCACATTCTATTTAAAACATAAATCATCTTTGGGCCTTAACCCTTTAAAAAATTTAACACACATCTTACATATCCAATTTAACTAAATTCCCTGTCATATCTTAACCCATTTATCTTATTCAAAAATTTATATACATTATCCCATTTCACATAATTCATCATTTAACATGTATTAGCCCATTCATGCATCTCAATTTCTATCTCACAAGTCATTAGACGCATTCACCTTATTTCATTTAACCCTATTTACATTGTTCCAAACAAACCCTTATTCCATTAGCAAGTCAAGGAACAACTATTAATAATCAATTTTCTAAGTCAACTAACATAGCAACATGTTCATCTTGGGATCTACTTTATCACAAGTCAACTATATAGTTAACATTACAATTTTCCATGTTCGTGAATATTGGAACACCCCAAGGATGGCCCTAAATAGGTCTAGTCAATCTCAATACATCCCACGAGGATCATGAGGGGTTAGATTAAGAAATTATCCAACAATTCTACCAAATCCATTCCAAGTCATCAAATGAACAACAAGAGAGAACCATTAACACAACCACACATTCAAAAATCAACTTTAAGAACATGGAATATAAATTTTATTCCACCTACCATGAAACCAGAGATGAAAAGATGCTTAACCATAGCCTTATATATATATTCAATAACCCTTTGAATCCCAAAAATAAGATGGACTAGAAAATACTGTTTTAGGGATTTGGAAGAAGAATAATGAAACCACAATCCCTAATCTTGAAAAGAGACGAAAAAGGAGAAAAAAATATAAATGGACTTTCGATCCATAACCAACAACACTCCAAACAACCAAGAAATTAAGAAGATCAATCCTTGGGAATATTTGGGTGTTTACAATAATCACTAGGGATATAAGAGGAAGAATGAGGAACAAATTTCTGTGAGGAACAAATTTCTGTGAGGAACTTAAAATCTAAAGGGGGAAAATGGTAAATAACCACTTTTAATGAGGCACATGGTTTGGAAACATGGTTTTATAAACCATGAACCAACCTTTCATATGCCTCTATCCAAGAGAGGATGAGTTACATGGTTACCCGAGGAGCCCCACAAAGTTTGAAAATCCATGTACCAAATGTGCAGAATTCCTCTATCTAGACCGATATGGTTTGGCCTAACATCTTGAATGGTTTACTAAATTGTGAAAACCTTAATCGTAGATAGAATGGTTTGGGATCATAGTTACTACTAACTTTGCGCCAATCGTGCAACATGCACATGATGGCTAAAATGTATCTTCTTTCATGCCCTAATTCCTTGATGCACTATTGAGCTTCCTCATACAAGAAAAAACCATTCCTTTAACCACAATAAGGATACTTAAACAAGAATGTACCATGAGAAAATATAGGATCATACACCACTATAGGTACTCTTCCCTTGATTCCTATAATGAAATGAAAATACAACATACATCTATTGTTAGATCCATCAATAAACAAAGCATTCAACACCAACCATTTTTTTAATTGATTAAATTAATTATAAATAATATGGGATGATCTTGTGCTCTGCTTCTTGTGATTTATCCATTTTCGATTTTTTATTCAATTCCATTGATCATAATGTTTTTGCATGTAAATCTATGATTAATCATTGATTACGCCCAAAATAAAAGTTTGGCCTAACCTATTGAATGCTTCTATTTCACATAGAACATACAGGTTGTACCATAGTAGTCACATAAATAATTATAATTATTTAAATATCATTGACTGATTTGCGCATGTTGTGGTGGTAAAAACTGTAGCAGTGGCGGGTACTATGCAAGTACTGTAACAGGTGGGTACTGTAGCAGTACTATTCATAGAATGGGCCTTAGGACAAACAAAGCAGGCTTATGGGCCATGTAATGGGATACATGCCCCCTGAGACATTGGGATATGTAATGGGTCTCCCTTTACCGAGTCAAAATAGGTCTTTTCTTTACTTTAACAATAAAATGAGGCTTCGGTCCCAACCTTTTAAAAAAATGATTGATTTATGCATTAGAAATTTTGTTTTTCATTTCAGTTCAATAATTCTTAAATCAAAATTTCGAGATCTTCTTATTCCTCATTCGTTTCTAATAAATATAATCAAATTGATTAATCTTATGATTGAAATAAATTTTAAGATCTCATCTGGAGTTGCTGAGGAATCTGGCCGGATAACAGCATAGTAGACACCGTGTAACCCAGAGGTACATGCAACATACTATTTTTCAATGCACCCATAATTAATTTATAATTAATTCAAGGAGTATACATTTATTACACATTGAACCTTTAATTTGACACCATGTGTTAACCAGGCCAGTCTAGCACACAATCATCTGGAGTACACGTTAGGTAACTTCTTTACACAGTGTGTAATCTTTTAGTCATAGATAGGTCATGTGTCTTCTTACATGGTCTACCTGACTGGTGACCATGTAACTCAGAGACCACATGATGTGTATCTCATGTACACATCGTGTACTCTGAATTTTTCAATGGCATGATTTATAAACCAACTCCCTAATCGCGTGTCTCAGATAGATAGTGAAAATAGTGCACACTATGTAGTTGGCTTGTACATACCCTATACCTTTTCCAAATTAGGAAAAATTATAAATTAATGTATTATACTATGAAAAAATTATAGATATGTTCTTGTGTGTGGTCATTAAGTTTATAGGAAATTCCATGCAATGAGTTTTAATATATATAAATGTTTAATTAATTTCGGTATAATGTTTGGATCTACATATCAGGTATGAGTCATATTATAGTTATTTCTCTACATACGCATAAACATAACATGTATATGTAAAATAATGTAGTCAGTGTGATTATTAAGTTGATAGGACACATCTTGAAATTATGTGATAAGTCATGAATGAAACATATCTCAAGAGTAAATGGTATACGATTATAATACATATTGGGTGGTTCAGATGAGTACTCACCCTATTACCACTAATGTACATTTATGTAAACAGTTAATTTTAAATAATTTTATATAATTTCTTAAAATTTAAGATTGCTGATAATATAAAGGAAATTTTTGATGTGAATTAATATAAAAGAATTTATTAATTAAAGAATATAAATAATTGATTCAAGCGTGATTTATCATAAATAAGAACGATTATAATTGAATGCTAATTTTATTAAATGCATAATTCATTGTATTCATGTGGATGATCGTGAGGGTAGACCATACGATTTCATGAAATTTCTTTCATTTAATTTATTATTAAATTAATTTGTTGGCATACATGCCATCTCTCCTCTTATTATGTAAGGGTCTATGTGACCATTGTTTCTTTTATATAAACCATTTCCCTCACTTGTGTGTTAAAAAATCATATATAATGGATGGAGCTCCCAAGTTAGTGGAGGAATTTCTAGTTTGGACTTGAGGCAAAACCAATCCAAGATAGATACATAGGTGGATAGGTGGAAAATTTCAACATGAACCATAAATGGTTCAAGGTGTTTTTCCCCTCGGACAATGGTTAGTTTATCATCTACTAGATAAACTAACAATTAGTAAAATCTTGATCAAACTAATCCTTTTGTTTTCAAACCACCCCAACTTACATCTTTATATGTTATTTCTAAAACTAATTTTCAACCTATTTAATAAAGTTCTTCTTATGTGAAAACAACTTAAGAATATATTTATGATGTTTTCTAATAAGAATATTTTGAACTTATTTTTTAGGAACAAGATTCTGAAAACCCAAGAAGTTAGTTGTTCCTTAAGAATCATCATAGTGATAATATCATTAGTGATTTAGATTAATAGATTAGAACTAGAATTTAATTGATAAATGAAATTTAACATCTATAATTTTTATCAAAATTCAATAATAAGAATCCTGATGAGGATATAGGGGAAGAGGACTAGATTAAAGAAATGCAAGATGGAATCAATGAGTTGGAAAGGAAAATTGGTTAGACTTTGGTTGAACATCCTAATGATACTTCTATAATTGGAGTAAAATGGGGGTTTCAGAGAAAATGTGATGAAAATTGCATAATAATTAGAAATAAAGCTAAACATGTTACTAAATGTTATAATTAACAAGAGGTAATAGACTATGGAGAAACATATGTGCCAATAAAATGACTTGAACTAATTCATACAGTTCAGTATTTTCTTGCATTCTTAAATTTCAATATATTGAAAATAGAGGTGAATTGTGACTTCCTTAAATGATATGTTTATTAGAATGTTTATGTATAACAACCCCATAGTTTAGAAAATAAAAGATATCTATAAAATGATTATAAACATACCAAAGATCTTTAGGGACTTAAACAAGCCCCTAGATCTTGGTATGATATGTTAACTGGATTTTTTTTACAAAACAAATTATTAAGGGAGATATAGATCCAACACTTTTTATAAAATAAGTTAAGAAAAACAATATGATTGTACTAATATATGTTGATGGCATTATATTTGGTTGAACTCAAGAATCATTAACAGATTCCTTTACGGATCATATGAAATCTGAATATTAAATGAGTATGATTGGTGAGTTAAAATACATTATAGGTTTTCAAATTTATAAAAAACTAGAAGGAACATTTATAACTCAAGATAATTATATAAAATTTCTTCTTAATAAATTAAGGTATGAAAACAATAAACGTATTAGTACTCCCATATGAACCTCCAATACTTTAGATCATAATGAGCTGAGAAACTAGTCGATCAAAGTACTTTTAGAGGTATGATAAGACATTTACTTTACTCAATATCTAGTAATCCGGATTTAATGTTTTAATATGGTTATAAGATAGATATAAAGCCAATCCAAAAGAATCTCATTATAAATATGTAAAATGTTTCCTTTTCATTATCTTAAGGGAACTATGGATTTTGGATTATTCTATACTTCTAGAAATGATTTTGAACTATTTTTTTCATATGCTAATTTTAGTGGATTTAGAATGTATAGGAAAAGTATTTATAGAACATGTCATTTCATAGTAGAATATTCAGTTTCTTGGTTATACACAAACACTCAATAGAACATTCCATAATTGAATCCAAATAAGTGGTAGTTGGATGTTATTGCACTCAAGTGTTATAGATTCAACACACACTCACTAACTATGGAATGATTTTTACTGAAAATAATTTTTTTTGTGATAACACAAGTTTGATTTCACTAAGTAAAAACCTAGAACATCCCTTACGTGGCAATAAAATATCCATAAGACAAAATTTTATTTTAGATTACACATGTAAAGGATATATTTTTTTATAATTCATTGGAATTCAAGAACAAATTGTGGATATTTTTACTAAACCCATTAGTTTTGATAGATTTTAATACATTAAAAATAATCGTGGAATGATCAATATCAGGTGATTATTCATATTTAATTCTTGTTACCAATCTCCTTACACTAACTAAGTACTTATAAAAGGAGGATTATATATGATTTTAAGGTTCTAAAACATTTTTTTCCATTGGAAATTTCAATTTTTTAAAAAGTTTTAGTTTTTATATTTACGTTTTTAGACAGAAAAACATTTTTTAAAATTTTCATAGTCATATTTTATTATAAGAACTCTATGAATCTAAAATTTTTTACAATTGATTCTTTGGATTCAAAATTTTTTCTAGAACCAATATATGTTATAAAATGTTTTCTGTATAAAAATTTGTTATAAAATTTTCAGGCTTAATAATTATTATAAAATGATTGGAAAATATTTTTTTTATAGACTTTATCATAGTCATTTTTCTTTAATAAAACAAGATGATCAGTTTACTCATACCGATGAAAATTTTCTTCTCTAAAAGGTATTATTCATTTAGTTTTTACACTGATTCATTCCATTAGTTATAAATGTTATTTTTTATATATTCTTTTAGTTTTAATAATTTGTTTTATTTTCAAACTTATAATTTTTCTGATCATATTGATACTCATTATAATGAAAAGTTTTCTTAAAAACCCTACAAGTTCAAAATTAACTTTAAATTATTTCTTAAATTAATTCATCATCATCAGATTAGATAAGGACTTTTAATCAGAACCATTGAAATTAATGGAATTATCACAACTGCTATCATGCCTATATAAGAGTGGGACAACCTGTATCCCTCATCAGTTCATAGATACTTTTTCCCTGACTCTTACAATAACTTTAAGTGATATTTACAATGTTTTTTAAAATTTCTAATTATAGGTTAAAGTCTTAGTACAATGGAACCTTTAGAACATTTTTCATATAGATAAGTCTAGATTGATAAAACCATCGAGGGAAAATGGTATAAAAAGTAAGATTCAATTATTAAAAGGATCATTAGTTTTCAAGTATGTGAGAAATTTTGTGTAAAAAAAATTAAGGATTTTGATTTATATTTTCCAAAAATTATAAGTGAATTTTATTCTATAGTTTGATAAGGAATTTGAAGAAGAGGAAGATGAGCGAGAAGAAGAGAAAGAAGTGGGAGAAGAAGAGGAGGAAGAAGACGAATAGTAATGGGAAAAATAAGAATATGATGATGTAGAAGAAATAGAGACTGAGAAATTTAGGTATCTGATCAATGTGTTAATTATTCATATAGATTTTAAATGATTAAAATACAATTTTCATGATATTTCATGACAATCAGAGCTTGTTTGGTAAACCCCTATAAACTTGATTTTTCTATTATCATAAATTTTTTAATGATGTCAAATTATACCTAAATCTATACAGATAAGTATGAGAAAAATATTTATGTTTGGTTGACTCCAAGAGAATAAAAATGATTCAATGAATGTTATCCTAGATTTTCATGTCAATATGAAGACATTTTCTCTTTTTTGAACCCCCAATGGGAGATTTGTCATTTTAAAAAAACTATAAAATGTTACGTATTGTTTTCCATCATATTGATTGATGTGATTATCTGATGGATGTGGAATTGATTCCTATAGATCAAAAATGAATGTTTGATCATTCTCCCATGATTTTATGTCAATGAAAGTGTGTTATCTTGGAATAATTCCCTTATATGTGATTTGTCACTTATGTATAAATTCGTGGGAAACACTAATTTCGATCATACTAAGAAATTTATGTATCTAATCTATGTTTCAATGAATACTAAAGATTGTAAATGAATTAAAGATCATTTTACTAGGATTTTATGTAAACCAGATCTCGTTTGGTTGGTTTTAAACCCTAACCATATGATTTTAACCCTATTACAAAATGTTAACAATTTCAAATCATACCTTAAGTTATACCGATCAACCTGAGATCCAATTTATCCTTGATTGATTCCAAAAGATAAAAAATGATTTAAATAATATTCTCCTTGATTTTCACATCAATATAAAGTCTCTTTCTAGTTTTTACCCCCTAATGAGATATATTTCATTTTATTAAAACTATGCATGTCAGTCATGGTTTTCCATCATATCTAGAGACACTAGAATATGATGGATGTGGAATTTATTACTACAGATCACAAATTTCTCATTGATCATTATACCATAATTTACTGTCAATACAAGTGTTTTTACTTGGTATTAAACCCTTTTATGTGATTTTTCACATAACTCCAAATATGAGAGACAAACATGACTTTCAATCACAATGGGAAATTCATGTATCTGATTGATGTGAAAATGATTCATATAGGTTATAAATGACATAAATATCACTTTCAAAATATTTTATGTCAATAAAAGCTCATTTGGTTGGTTTTAACGCCTAGAATTTTACCTTAACCTATACCAATCAATCTGGGCATCATATTGAAATGCTATGGATTCCAAGATATCACAATGGATTAGAAGAATGTTATATTCTACTTCCACATACATCTAATATAGTTTTCAAATTTTTGACCCCAATAATTAGATATATGTCATTTTAATAAAACTATATAATGTTACCAGTTGTTTTCCATCATACTAAGGGACATGAGCATTCGATAGATGCAATGTTGACTCCTACATATCAAAAATGACTTCGTGATTTTTATCCCTCGATTTCATGTTAATATAAGTGTGTCTTCTTGGTTTTCACCCCCTTTATTTTATTTTTTACTTAACTCCAAATTTGAAATGAAATTTACACTTTTGATCATAATAATAAATTTTGATATCTGATCCATGTGTTGATGATTCCTATATATTTTAAATGACTTAAAGATCATTGTACTCGGATTTCATGTTAATAATAGATCATTGTTTTCTTATGATTTCACACAAATCCATGTTTTTTTCCTCATTTTTGAATCCTAAATCGGTGATAAGTTATTTTAAGAAAATAATTAATGTAAAAAAGTACCTTAAATTGCATGAACTATTTTCAGCCTACAATTGACATTTTTTTGAAATTTAAAGATAAAAAATCACATTATAGTTATTTTCTTAAGTTTTCTCATAAATATAAATATATTTAGTTTTTTTTGAATCACCATTTAGTCAAATTCCAATTTAGTAAAAATTTATATTTGTTTTTTTTGAATGGGAAACCATAAAGTTAAAATGAAACAAACCAACTAGATTTGATGCATCTTGTAGGACCATGTATTCTATATATGATGGTTTGAGTAGGGTCCTACAAAAAGGAAAATAGTAATAATAATAATTAATATAATAAAAATAAAGAAACAATCTATTATAAACCTACATCATAGGATCCCCTACACCATCACCAAGGAAGATATATTCCCATAGCGCTCTAACCTTAGCTAGAAGTAGTGTATTTACCTTCGCAAGAGCAGGCATCTAGCCTCTAAATCTATCACCCATTATGTCCTCCCGGTAATAAAAAGAGACATAGAATTAGAACATGAAACTATAGAATAGAAAATCTCTATTCCATATGTCAAGTTATATCCCTATCCATAACGATCAATGATGCGATGAAATATCTCATTCCTCTACATGGAAAGTTATCGATGGTCATTTAGAATCTATGTAAACTCAGCCTCAAATTGATCATGTGTAACATATAAATATAAATATATATGTATATATAAATGTATGTATTGTTAATTAATACAAGACCTTTTTATAAGAGTCATAACCTCGATATCATTTCGATCTTGAGTTGCCATCATCACTAATATTCTATCAGTCAGTGTTCCTTGCTCTCGTAACTATAAACCAATAAGATATTACTTTAGAACAAAAAACCATATTAAATAATAAATATAAAAATTAAATTATAAATACATCATGCAAAATCATGTACACATTATGATTCCCAAGCCTATGAGGTAGTCCCTACATCATTTGATTCTCAGAATGATGTTCCACCACCACCTACATTCAATAAATTCAAATTTTAAAATTGTAAAATATTAAAAATTATTTGAAATATATAAACCAAAAATAAGAAATCTCACAATCATAGCCTTAGTGGACCAATACGTAACCATTTCACTCTACTGAGATGGGAGAACACCTCTCTGGATTCTATCCAAAATGTCTAGGGAACCAAAATTTGGTACCCAGTTCTCCCTCTTTACTTTGCCTTTATAATATTTCCACATTTTATAACATTTTTCCATACAAACTGGCTGAAAATAATTGGGGAGAACTCTAACACTTGCCTATTTAAGAAAAATATTATCACAAAATTATTATTTTTAAATATATATAAAAAATTAAAATGATCTACTTACCTGAAGTTCCCTCTACAGTTGATTTAATGAGTCCTAAGGGAATGAATCCCATTCATGTGTAGTCAATAGAAACATATGTGGTTCATGCATGATATGACCCAAATGGTGAATAATTGAAAGGGGACTCTCTCCCATGGGATGATATGTCTCATAAAATGATATATCAAGCATCTTGTCTGGAGGAAATCCCACAACCAGGGCCTCTTCTATGAGAGGAAGAATAGTTTGGATCAAATCATATTGAAAATAATTTCACCAATAATTTTAAATATGTGCATATATATTTTTAACTTTTAATTTAAAATATAAAAACACATTTACTTTCATACATACCTCAACCCATAGAAGTAGATGCCTCTCCATAATAATGTGGATATGATTCCAGTTATGCTAACATGTATGTAGTCATAGAAACAATTAATAGTTGAACTCACATAGACTATATATCAATGAGAGAGATAATAAATACATAGAAAAACATGTACATAGTTTATAAAGAGTTAAAGAGTAAAAAATATCTTTAAATGTAAAGAGAATGAATAACACCATACCTTTCACTAGAAATTAAAATCGTTCATTTATCATTCAACTGTCTCTCTAAACAATTGAATATCTTCTTTACATTGATCTAAAATTTGTTCATCTTTATTTTTTTTAAATACGAAATAGTATTGGGTTCATTTAATTCAATTAAAACACTCATCACCTATAAATTTTCAAATAAACTTTCCAATTTGGATTAGATATCACGGTGGTGAAGAAAACATGTTCTACTTGTGATGCCAAACTAAAAAGTATGTTACTTACTCAATCATCTCTATATAACATATGGATAAAGTTAACTAATATAAACTAAAATTTATCAACTTTAGTTACATATAATGGATCAACCCAATTAAACTTTAACAATATGTATTTCAAGCAGTGTCCATATACAACATCAATGGCGTCTTTCAATTGACCATAGTAATAACCAAAATCGAAAGATGGATAACCAATGTCACAATATTATGTTTCTAGTTTGTCATCAACATATTTAATGTGAGTCCGAAAGGCATTATCATATAATGTTTTGTAATGATAAGTCATTATCGATGGATTGTAAGATAGTTGGTTAAATTATTCAGTCAGTGGAGGGTTACCTAAATCCTAGAGGTTATGATCCAATATATTTCACAGAATTCAATAAATAGTAATGCAGAAATAAATTAATACTATAATTAAATGACAATGAAAATGCATTTATACATACAAAATCCTTGAACCAATCATGAAATGATGCGTAATGGGACTGTTGAATATGATAATCATTAGAACAAGGAATATCTTGTATTATTTTATTAATATGTTTCCTGTAAATGATAATTACATGTTTTAGTGGTTAAATTCAATATGGAAACAAAACATGTAAAATTTGAACAATAAAAGTGATAAAACACCTACTACAACAATGATGCAACTAATGGGGTATTGAGTGAGATATATCAATGAGAATGAACTACTTCAATGTTGTCTATATGAAATATAGTTCATTCTCTATCTATCCTGTCATGAATCTGAGAGGGATTATCTGATTTTGTTTCAACATCCATAAGATATTCAGAAAAAAAAGTGTTACACTCATCCATAAAATAACTATTGGCTATTGATGCCTCTGGATGACCTCTATTACATATAAATTGTTTTAATGTATTCAAATACCACTCAATAGTGTACATCCATATAAGTTGCACAATACAATAGTAATTACATCAATTGTTAAGTGTACCATTAAATGAAGCATAACATCAAAAAATGAGGGTCGAAGTAGTATCTCCAAGTGAAAATGTGTAAGTAAAATCCTATCCTATAAAATTTTTAAATCGCCCATTTATTGATTTTCTAAACAAACATGTCCAAAAAAATTACTCATCTAAATAAATGGTTAAACAACATTGGGAAATAATAATCATGATTTGTGATTGGAATAAACTGTTGAAGTTGTATGTGATTATCATGAATTTTCAACCCTTGCAAGAAGAGTATCCATTGTTCACTATGATTATCTTCAAAATGGAAAGAAATGATATTTTTACTCAACATATACTATGAATCGTACATGCATTTCTCATTATGCTCACCCAACTATAAATGAAATTGTTTCCTTAAACCCATTTCTTCTAAATCACGTCATGCACGGACATTGTCCTTTTATTTTCCACTAACACCCAAAATGATCCTCAATATATTATCTCAAAAAAATAAATGTGAATAACAACCATATTATGCCTTAATAGGATAATTTTATAATAATATCCACCTTGATCTCCAAATTTCTCTCTACTAAACTAAAAAAAATTTATATATAGATAGGGTGATCATAATAGTACACTTAGTAGGATCCTCCCTAGAGCCACTTACACAGAATACAAAGAAATCATACCAAAGATCAATGAACAATAAGTAAAACTAAATCATTGCCTAAATAGGTATACTAAGTACCCAGCCTCACCATGGATATCTCCCACAATGTTAATGATATAAGAGAGATCATATAATATAATAATAATTTAACAAGGGCACTCGACTTCTACTTCCCCACTCGTTTTCTACTGTAACCTAACATTGCATGTCCTGATCCATATATTTCTAAAAGAAGATAACATAAATTCACTCTGGCTAAGTATCATGACATGAATCTCATTCATTACATCATTTCATCATCTCATTCTTCATCTCAATATAGTAACAAAGTAGTTTTCGGGATCCACCACCGCCTGTATTACATGTTTCATACCTCAGGTGTTATACCCTAAGCCATCACATCCCATGCACATCATACCTATAATAATAATTTGGATACTATATCCATAGATACATTTGTGTGAAATAACCAAAATATATTAAATCCCTATATACACATATATGGGGAAACTAACCACTGTGCATACCAACACATAATACTATTAGGAGGAAAGAACTATACCAAAGGGGGGTAGTCAATCATATGTCCCTCTCCAACTTAGATGTTAGGGAAAACACCCACCTATTTCCACTAGGTTTCATTCACCCCACCGACATGGGTGGGGTAGCATATGAAATTAAAAAACATCTAATATATAGTATATCCCATTAACACACTATACCCATTTACCAAGTCCTAGGATAAACTGCAGTTATTGTCTCTTGGACACCTGACTTACACTTATAAGGACATGATATCCAATAAGAATGGATCTATATTAAATTCCTTCTTTTATTTTAACATTTCACTTCACGTTAATTAATTCATTAACTATTAATTAAAATTATATTGATTATTCTTCATTTACAATCTAAGTGAATTCCATGAACTCTAAGAACAATACAACTCTATCCACGGTTTCTCAAGAATAACATTTACATTTTCATTCCTGGAAGAACTAAAAAAATGGGTTGAACATTTATTAAACATTATAATCATTCCCTAATTCCAGGAACTCTAGGAAAACATATTAATCTACCATTAAGAGATATAACTAAACACATTCATATACCTTAAAAAGTAAGGAAAGGAATGTAGGTAAAAAAAACAACCAAATCATCTGACTATTAACCAGATTGATTAAGAAGAACGCATATCAGATTTTAGTAGAACAATCAGTAATCCTTACTTCAACCCATTCCATCACCTCTTGTGTCATCCCTGACACACTCATACATATCATTATTTATTTCGCTATCATGGGTGTTAATTTCTGCCACAAATTCAGGCCTCATCTCCCATATCTCATCATCCATCTCAATGTCATATTGAATCACATAAAAAGGATCATATATAGATTATACATAAGTTAGAAAGAAACAAACATAGTCCAGAAGGCAACATGGCCCTGAAAACAAGGTATCTGACCTTCACATGCAAATGGGCTCTCACAGCCCCAACACAAGATGTTAAGCATTCACATGAAAATGGGAAACCTTGGCCCCAAACATCTATCTTTATTAAAAAATCCTTATTTATTCCATATTGAATTAACCAACTTAGTTATCATAGGTTCCAACTATGGGAAACCTAAGGAATCCGCTATAACAAGTGTTATGGGGTAATGGAAGAATACAACACCCAAAAATAATTCCAAGGACCACCAAATAAACAATACAGTTTAATTAATTATATAAAATAGAAATTTGAATTTGATTATAATGAAAATTCAACCAAATAGAGTGTTGATGTGGTAATAGGGAAACAACAATTATAGAAGATGAAATGAGAAAAAAACAAAGGAAACACCAAGATTTATGTGCTTCGGTCCCTTTGTGGCCTACTGTATGAAAAGAACACCACCCACTCACACACGATTTTTAAATTCTCAAAATAGAAAAATATTAAAGTGTATATAGGTAAAATAGATAATCAACTGAAATGCAAATAAGTGCTAAAAATTAAATTGCGCACTAGAAGGAGAAACATAGAAAGAATAAATTTTATGAAATATTTACAACCCAGAAAAATTTCAAGGCATCTAGATCACTTCAAGATACAAGAACATTGATCCCATTGATTCATTGGATCTCACCATAGGTTGATCATTACAGGTCTTCAGATTGGAGAAGTGGACACACATCTTCAACCGGGAAGAACACAAAGAGGCACCACCATGATCTTCACACCAACGAAGTGTAGGGTGGTTGGTGGGCCACTAAATGAGTCAAAAGATGAGAAATATTGAACCACCACCAGTAATATTGAAGCTAGTAATATGATTCTCAATACTGGGTGAGATAAAAAGTAGATCGATATGCTAGCAGGAATAAAACAAACCACCAGTGGTGAGAGTGCCTCAATTTAGAGAATCTGGATCTCTACATACCTAATAAGCTTTACCACCTAATAATATGATTTTTTAGATATGTTTCATATATCAAATGCAGGGGTTGTAGGGTGGTGTAAACCCCTTTCAGAACCTTAACCAGCTAACTACACATCAAAGGGGAGGCTTCTATGCATCCAACGCTGAACTTCCCACCTAGTGACACATGGAACAACTCAAATCAAATTGTATGGATATTATATATTAGGTCAAAACATCCATTGATGGACATAAATGAAGATAATAGGTCTAAAACATATAGCCATGGTGGTATCCCCACTCAAATAGGCCAAACAATTGAGCGGGCCATGCAAATCAACTCATGTAATAAAATTGAACCAAAATCCAGTAGATATTAAAATGATAAAATATTTAATAATAAATTTCATGTATTTAAAACAATTTAAATGGAAGAAAAAGTTGAATGGGTTAGTTTCAATTTTCAAAATGAAGACAAATAATACCCAAATTAACAAATCCCCAACATTTTCAATTGAAAAATAGTGACTTTATTACACCTAAATGTTATTCAAGTGGAGACAAGTTTATGATATCTAAGAAATGCTTAAACTCTGATAAAGTTGTAGCCTTGTACAAACTATCAGCTGGGTTTTCACCCATGTCACTAGTGAAGAAAATGTTTTTTACATTGGCTATTTTTTATTTTTTACATTGGTTTTTAGCCGATGTTATTAAAGGAGACGTTGTAAATATTGTTTTTTACCTCGATTATTTTAAAAACGACTTAAAAATAATAAATCATAATAGTTTTTCATGCCGGTTCCTGAATAACTAATGTGACAAAACCTTTAGAGGCTTGATTTATCACATCAGTTATTTAATAACCAATGTGGTATATAGTTTTTTCACGCCAGTTATTAAATAATTGTCGTGATAAATCGAGCCTTTTAAGACTTTTCACGCCGGTTATTTAGGAACTGACATGAAAAAAACTTTAGAGGATTGATTTATCATGTTGTTTATTTAATAACTGATGTGGTATAGAGTTTATTATGTTGGTTATTAAATAACTGATGTAATAAATGAAGCCTCTGAATAGTTTTTAACATTGGTTCCTAAATAATCGATGTGAAAAAATTCTTCAGAGTCTCTATTTATTATGCCAGTTATTTAACAAATGATGTAATAAACAATATACCATGTCAGTTATTAAATAATTGATGTGTTAAATTGAGGCTTCATAGGGTTTTTCACATCGGTTCCTAAATACCAGACGTGAAAAAGGATATATGACATCAGTTATGTAATAACCAATGTAATAAACTATACCCATGTATTTATTACATAAGTTATAAAATAACTAATGTAAAACCCAATTTTTTTTTAATAAAAATGAAATACCATTATTATGATCCTCCATAGAAGACCTGAAACAAGTAGAAACCAGACTCAAATCAAAAAAAAACTAGACCAGAATCCATACCAAAAAAACATCAAAACTAGACCAAAACAGGAAGATCCCGAGAAAAATTAAACATTCACATATATAACATTCAAAACATACATTGTCAATTAAAAAACCTAAATCTAACCAAAAAAACTACCAAATATATAGTTACGATTAAAATATTCAAAATTACATTTTACAATACTAACAAACTAAAATCCAATCAAAACTGTAAAATAATTTGACCCTTCCAATTGTACATTTTTGACCTCTTGAAAACTATAGTGTTTGAGGTCATCCAATAGATACAAATTAAAAGGAAAGTAGTTAACATACATAATTATTAAATGACATGAAATAATATGGAAAATTTTACATAGAAATCTTACTAGTCAACGTTCATTATTGTTATAGTTTTAATAATTTCATACATAAATATTAACATATAATATCCACATTTAATGACACCTTATTGTTCAGGAAAAATATTTTTAAATTAGTGTCAATTCGAAATATCATTTTTATGTAATACATTGAACAGTAAAAATTATTAATGGATATTTTCCTTTACTTTTACATATTTGATCTTGGAACTTTTTTTCTTTGTGTTTTTTCAAAAGTAGGCCCGTCCCCTATTAGAAAATAATATGAATGGTATAAATTTAAAATTTATTATAATACAAACAACTACTAAGAAATTGAATCTTACCTTTCTAACATATTCTTAAAACATCCGTGCACATCACCATGGAAAAAGAATATCTAATAATGTATTTTCCCCCTTGGAAAAAAAACACCTAACATCCAATGATCACTGATATAAAAGAAAATTTATGATTAGTGGTTTTTAATGTTAAAAGATAAAGAAATTTTTTCCAAATATATGTTTCATACCTCTCACAAAAAATAATCATCCAGCACTGTATGATTATATTTTTTTCAAATCATTAAGCAATATATATTGTTATTTGTTCCTCATCCAATCCATGTGCTTCAATGGAAATCATATGCGGGTCCATGAATCCATATACATATTTCTACTCATTCTTCTCACACATGTTATAAAGTTAACTAATACAAAATAGTCATAAGTATACATTTTTAATAAATATAACACATGGAAAGGTGTTAAGACTTACAAGGAAACAATCTGCACCGCATTGATGCCCAACATATCTCTAGTTACATGCTCCATGATTTATTTTTTCACAATCCCCACATTTATTGCATGTACACAAGCACAAGATTCCATTGGAAACTCATAATGATTCGCCAAAAAATTTGAATATCTTAACAATCTGTCAGGACTACAAGAATTTGTATCTACTATCATAGCCATTTTCCTTTTTTGTTTTCTATACTATATTTCTTTACCTTCAAAGTATTACCATTAATAAATAGAAAAATATATTAGTTTTAAAATTATAAAACATATTTAATAAAAAATAAAATAAAATATATTATATACATACCTCTATGGTAATGAGTCACCGAAGTATGGATGACCAAACTAAAAAGTTTTCGATACTATGTCCAACTGTCATCACCTTATCTGTAGGTAATGGTACTCAAATTGATCTATCTACAATATCCTGTACAGTAACCCTATGCTTCTCTACCTCTAACTGTTGATGAAGAACTGTATATCCTATACAATATACCGTCCCATATGAACATATATGATGGTGAGGATCATCAACATTCAAATCAAAATAAGTATGAAGTTGTGGTGGAGGATTAGGATAAAAAATGGGGTTCGTAGGCTGAGGTGGGAGAGTGGGAAATACTGGCAGAGGTGGAGGATAAATAATGGGGTATTTAGGGGGAGGTGGAGGAGTGGGAGTTGTAGTCTGAAATTGTGATTTCATGTCTGTAAACATAGACTATACCAACACTCTAATAATTTCCTCCATCATGGCATTAATATTATGAACTTTATCCTCTATAGAGTCTATTTTTTTATAAACACACTCAATGGAAGAATTTGAAGAACATGGCGACAGGTTTTTTACCGATACACCCATCGTGTATCCTCATACACAACCAGGGTGTTTGGGCTTTCCCAATATTGCAGATAAAATATCTTGCCTCCAAGTAGTTGTAAATACCCCCTATGAGCACTGATCTTCAAGATAATCATGTATTAATTAATTGATCATTTCTGTAATGAATCAAAGTATATAAATAATAGAATTAACTTAAATAATTAAATAAATATCTTACAATCCTTTCAGCTATGATTCTTGATTCTTACAAAAGATATTTTCCCTTTTTTCCATCTGAGCTCTCTTCTATTTTTCATGTTTAGATGGAGGGGATGGAGGGGTAACCTCTCTAGAGGTTGAAGACCCAGCCCTCATTTATTGTAATTTTTCTACCATCATTTGTTCTTCTAATAATGTATACCCTCGCCGAGATAAAATACGAGAGTATAAATTTTTAGATTGGATCTATTGATGAGATTTCCTTATTTTCTGTAAATTAAGAATAAGAAATCATTAACAAAACATTAATAAGAACATTTATATAAGAAAGCTTATAAAAGTTTACATTACCCTTACCAAAAATGAATCTTTTCTTTTAATTTCAACAAATTTTCTCCATGTGTCTTCATCTATGAAAGGATATATATGACATATATTGTCATGATTCCTATGAAAAAAATGAAATCAGATGTGATAGTTGATTTGAAATCCCTCCATCTCCTAGCATCCATCAATAAAATTTCCTTCTGACTAATCCAGTGTCAGGAATATCAAATTTCATCTGATAAAGAAGAGTTAAAACATATTATACTAGAAACATTTACATATTAGTCAAACAATATGAAAATATCTTACCAAAATCATCTCTCAAAACTGAGATATTACCTCATTGTCCACACTTCTCCAATCATCATACAAAATTATTAGTTTTCCTTTACCCTGAGATGATACAAAACTATTAAAAACTTCTGCATTTGGACCTCTTGGAATATCATTATCCTCAAACTCAAAGAGAACCCTCTGGACCTAGGTACGGGCAACTGATAATTTTGGTAAGTACATGCAGCCATGTTTAACAACTCTTGAACACCTCTTTGTCATTATGGGAGCACATGAGGAAGATTGGGGAATATCAAGAGAAGCATGTGAATGTTCCTCTCCAGAGGTATTATCATGATGCTTATCTTAAGAATCATGTGGTTGATCAACTGTTTGATCTATCATTATCCTTCAAATCATAAAATCAAACATTAGTTCAAAAATATAAAAATTCAAATATTACAATATTAATCTAAAAAAATGGGAAACTGAACTAAGTTACGCAATAGTAAACATGGTAAATATGGTAAGCATGTTAAACAATAGTAAATATGGTAACCATGTTAAACATGGTAGTGTAATTGTTATTCCACAAAATCAATAAATATATAAGTTATGTAAATTAAAACTATGGTAAACTATGGAAACATTGTAAACATGGTAAACATGATAAACATGGAAAAGTAATTTCCATTCAAAAAAATAAATATATATATATAAGTTACATAAAGTTAAACTATGGTAAACTATAGTAAACTATGGTAAACATTGTAAACATGGTAAACATGGTAAACATGGTAAACATGGTAAACATGGTAAAGTAATTTTCATTCACAAAATTAATAGATATATAAGTTACATAATGGTAAGAATGATATAATAAAATAAAATATTTAAAATAATGTTTTTTCTACTTATATGTTTTAATATGCATTTTAATAAAGAAAAAAAGTACAATATATAAAATTTTATGTAAATAATAAATGTAAAAAATAAATAAACATATGTTACCTATAATATTAGGAATGTAAAAATGGATTGTTTTCCCAAATTCTTTCTTCCTGATAGTTCCTTATAGCACAAACCATGTATTCAACATGCTCATCATTATTTTCTGCTAATTTTTCCATGGAAGTCGGGATCTTACATAAATCATCATCTTCATAAAGTTTATCCTCACCAACATATTATTTTTCCCTTGTCAAAGAACATACCACTACATATCTGATTGATCAACTACATAGAAAATTTGTTTTTCATGTGTTTCCATTAAAAAAGAATCTGTTGTGTCTTCCCATCTATTCAGATTAACAACTATAATTCCAGATTCATCATGTCTGAAACTATTTTTACCAATAAAACATTTTCAGTTAAAATCAGGAACTTTAATTTTAAAGTAAAAAACCTCCCATATTTCTTGAATGAATCCATAATATGCACTTGATGCAGAAATTGGGTTTTTGTCTTTTGATCTCAAAAATTTCATTGCTTCTGCAAACACCAATACACCACTATTTGGAACTGCACTTCTGTTGTCCTGAGCTTTTGTATGAAATATATATCCATTAATATCATACCCAGACCATGATATCACATTTAAACATGGACCACCCACTAACCATCATAATGTCTCTGATGCATCTGATCTACCAAGAAACATCTTTTTAAACCATGGAAAAAATGTTTTCTTGTGCTCATTCAAAATCCAAATTTCTTTCTTCTTTGGATGACATTTTTTCAATTCATTTATATGCAATGTGATATATGATAGAGCATAAAATATGTTATTCAAGATTTATAATTCTACATTCTTCATCTGTTCAGCCGACAATTATTTGAATTTCAGTCCATGAATCTCATTTCTTTCATTATTAACTAGTTTATGGCGACATGGAGGCAAACCTATGTGATCCGTCGCAACCAATTAGCTCATACAAAACTCTGAAACCTCCTCAGAAATATTTGTTTCAACAATGGAGGATTCAGGTTGATATGGATTGTTAACATACCCCTTCAATATTTTCATATACCATTAAAAAGGATACATCCAATGAAGATATACAGGTCCACAAAGATTTATTTCTCGAACTAGTTGAACCATTAAATTCACCATTATATCAAAAACTATGGAGGAAAATACATTTCCAATTGAAAAAGTATTGAAATTTCATCCTTTTCCAAAATGTTCAAAGCATTCACATCAATCACCTTATTAAAAATTGAATTGAAAAAATAACAGAACTTCATTATAGTCTTTCTTAAATTCATGGGCAATATTCCATACAATGCAACTGGTAGAAGTTGTTTCATCATGATGTGACAATTATGATATTTTATACATATCAACTTCAAATCCCTCAAAGAGACAAATTTTTTTACATTGGAAGAATAACCTTAAGGAACTTTGATATCATGAAGACATTGAAAAAATCTAATTTTCTACCTCTTGGATAATTTATGACAAGAAGGGGGAATAAATGTTCTTCTGCCATTAAGAATAGGAGATAAATCCAAATTTATTCCCATTTATTGTAAGTCTAATCTTTAATTCAACCCATCTTTCGTATTTCCTTTTATATCTAATAATGTCCATATCAAACTGTCACATATATTCTTCTCCACATTAATTACATCAATATCATGTTTCCTTTCATGATATCTCTAATATGCTAGCTCAAAAAATATTGACCTTTTCTTCCATATATTTCTATCATTACCATATTTATGTGACATTACAAATGTCACATCATGGTTTTTCACCCTCTCAAAATATAAATATAGGGATAATGGTTTTGGAGCAATATCAAATTCTTGTGAGCCATTGAATTCCTTTTTTAGTCTTCTATAAGAGTGATCCATAGGAAAAAACTTTCGATCACAAATTTATACTATTTTCCTTCCATGATGTAATTGACTATATGAAGTTTGTTTTTCGCAAATTCGACATGCTTGATACCCCTTAACACTATATCCAGATAAATTTCCATACGCTGGGAAGTCATTTATTGTGAACATAAGCACTGTATAAAGTTAAAAATATTCCATTTTATAAGAATCATACACCCTAATACCATCCACCCATAAAAGTTTTGAATCATCAATCAATGGTGACAAGAAAAAATCAATATCAATTCTGGGTTTCTTTAGAAAAGTGATCATTATACTCAACATGACATATTTGTGCTTCATACAAACTTTAGAAGAGAGGTTTCAAATTAGAAATAAAATAGGCCACGAACTATGTGTGCAACTAAGGATTCAGTATGGATTCATTCCATCTGTGTACAACCCAAGTCTGAGATTTCTAATTTCATTTCCAAATTTAGGATACTACTCATCAATTTTCATCCATTGTGGACAATCAGCTGGATGATGTATTTTTCCATCACATATCCGCTCATCATCATGCCATATTAGCCTTTTTGCATCATGTGAATTAGCAAATAAACATTTCAATTGATGAATTATAGGAAGATACCAAAATACCTTGGTAGGAATCTCTGTAATCTCTACACCAGCTTGTGGTTTTTCTTCCAACTTATACCATGATGTGCCACATTTAGGAAAATCTGACAAAAATTCATATTCCTTTCAATATATCATACAATCATTCGAGTAGGAATGTTTGTTCTTGTATCCTAATCCCATCGGGAAGAATATTTTCTTGGCCTTATAATGCGAATATGGAAGATCATTGTCTTTTGGAAGAATGTCTTTAAACAATTGTAGTAGCTCTGTAAAACTTCTTTCACCCCAACCATGTTTTTAATTCATGTTAATCAATCTTTACACCACTGAAAAACCCATAGAATCCATACAACCAAGATACAATGGTTTTTCAGAATCACCATATAGATTCACAACTATCAGTTCTATCTCAATTTATTCTACTGCAATATCACGAATCATATCTTCAATTCCATCGGAGTTACTATCTTGAAAATCATCATCATCAGTAGATTTAAAATTTTATCTAGTTTCAACATGCCTAATTCAAGGGATATAACCTAGATTAAAACCATGAAACATCATATGATCTTTGATATCTCTACTTTTCAACTTCTTCATATTCAAACATTTCAGTCATGGACAGAAAAAAATGTCGTTACTTAGAACATTTCATTTAGAAAATTCCAAAAAAGGCATCAACACCTTCCTCATATTCGTTACTCATTCAATGTGATATATTCCAACTTCGAATCATTATTTCCTATAATAAATATCAAAATTAAACATCATGTTTAGATAATCTAATTTTATATTTATATTAAAAATATCATAATTTAAATGTAAATTGTTTTGAAATATAAAACAAAAATATGCATATTTGAAAAAGATATGCATGAAAATGATTTTAGAAGGAAAATATTGTTAGATATAACAGTTTTATATTTATATAAAAACTAGTTTTGGATTACATATCTTTCATATAGATCATGATATAACAGTACTAATTCATCTTGGATTCTTTTTTCTTAAGGTACACAAAGAATACATCCTAGTGCAACTGGATACCAAATTCACCCTTCTGTAAACAAGAAATATGAAGTATAAATATTAAAATATGTATAAATTTGAAGTGAATTGTGTTGCATTTGTTGTCAATAAGGCATGAAGTTGTCATGGAATGAATGGATGTCAAGGAATGTCAAGATGTGAATGACAAAGGTTATGATGGTGATGGTGATGAATGGAGAATGGCCATGGTACTAAGATGTGTGTCACTTAGGAGATTCACTAAGTGGAATAGGAGATGTGGTTGAAACATTCTCTAGCTAAATCAGACGATTGCTGAGTTGCTCTTTAAGTTCTAAGAACTTGTATCAACTGGATACAAAGTCACAACAATGTTTGAAGACCATGCATTGTATTGACAATGCATGAGGAGATGAAGAAGATCCATCCACAAGTTCAAAGTGGACGAAGTGAGTGGATGGAAGAGTCCATGCACTATCACTTAGTGCATGTGAACATGAAGTTGATCCAACTTGATCTCTGATTGGATCAATGAAGAACATTGGAGATTTTATGTGATTCAAGAGCTCGGTTGATGAAGAACCTTCGGAATTCCCTCCTAAGTTGAGAAATGTTGAAAAGTTATTAAGAACATGAGGAGGAGATGGGAAATTCCTAAGAAGAAGAAGAATTATGATGAAGATGGCCTGAAGTGGCATTTGGCATTGGGGGATACATTTCTTTATACAAAGTCTTTATTCCTATACTTAGAAAAAATTAGGCCAGCCAAGGCCAGCCCATGGGTTAAACCCCAAGGCACTTGTGGGCCTAAGGCGCCACACCCATGGGGGATACCATGGTGCAAGCACAAGGCGGCAGGGGCCGTGTATAAGCCCCCGAGGGCACGCGGTGGTGAAGCCCGCACACCCGAGGAAGCATAGTGGGCGCCAGTAGCGCGCCCGCAGGGAGCGGAGAGTGGGCGCAGAGCGCGCCCGCAGGGAGAACACGGTGTGGGGCGGCACCGTGGAGGGAGAAGTGCAACTGAGAGTTGAGCGGCAGCGCCAGGGTGATAAACCGCGGAAAAACCGCACCCCGTTTCGATGTGGGACGCAGAAAAATCACCGGGAGTGAATCCTGGCCGCACGATTGATCGCGCGCCAGATCTCGGCCGCTCATCGCATCGCGCCGCTCCCGTTCAGATCCAGGCCGTCCGATGTGTTTCATTCGCCCGATCCAACGGCTCCCGGTCCATCTCCTACCTCGAGCTCGACCGAGGCATCCACGACGTCTCCCGCTGAACCAGAGGCATCCCGACGACGGATTTCGATCTCCCGGCTGTCTTTCTCGAAGCTGAAGGCACCATTGTGCTCGTCTCTCCGTAAGGAACATATACATGCAATAAAATATGCATGAACACGTTGGATGGAGAATTTCGAGTATTGGCCGAATCCAAACGAAGTGCCGAGGCCATGAGGATTATTGCTTTGCATGGGATGTCCAAAACAGAGGCCGTGCATGCGTTCTAAATCGCATGCACATGGAGGAATGAAATAGCGAAAAATAAATGATCCCGTGTGAAACAGAGGAAGATATCAAGATTTGAAAAATCTTGAAATACCCGAAAACTTCGGGGATTCAAAGATTATCTCACGCGGATGATTCGAGACGTCTCTGCCTATAAAAAGAGAGGTGAGGCTCTCATGATGCTTGCTGATCCGCTGAAAAACTTAGAGCACCTTTGCCTTGTGAAGAAGAGTCTGCGCGCACACTTGCGCGGCAATACAGCCCAGAGCATCCCTAGCTCTGTTTGGTTCCTTTTGTGCACTCGTTGCGCAAAAGAAGAAAGGGAGTCCCCTGCGCGCCAATCCTTTGCGCAGCAGGAAGACCTCGTGGCCGCAACACCTTGCGCGCCCGAGGCTTGTTCCCTCTCTGCCCGCACCCTTGCGCGGCAAGAGGAAGACCCCGCGGGTGTTGCACTTGCGCGCCCCGCGGCAGGAGGAGCTTGCGCGCACGCGACTGCCCTGCACCCGAGGCTTGCGCGGTTGTTGAAGTGAAGGAAGGTCGAGCCCCTTTCATCCTTCGGTGTGTGCTAAGTGCAAATAATACCCGAGGCACTGTGTGTGCAAGGAGAACCCAAGACATGGCAGTGTGTGTGCATAAGGAGGAAGACCACACTATTTGTGTGTGTGCAAAGTGGACAAGAACACCTACGGGCCAAGTGTGTGCCAAGTGGAGAAGAGGACCCGAGGCATAGCCTTGTGTGTGCACCAAGTGAATACCACAACTTTTGTGTGTGAAAAACAAGAAGAGGACCTACGGGTTAAGTGTGTGTAAGAAAAAGAGTGAAGGCCAAATATAAACTCATTGTGTGTGTGCAAATCAAAGAACAAGTTGTGTGTGCAAAACAACAAAGTGGCTGAACCTTAGTGTGTGTGCAAAATAAAGTGTACACACTATGAAGAAAGAGTAGAGGACTCTCACACTATTGTATAACACACAATCTAAGTGTGTAGACAAAAGGAATTAAACGTGTGATGGAAAAGAAGGAACAAGGTGTGTGTGCTAAAAGTATTTACACCCATTGTGGGTTTATCACACCAAGGAGAAAAAGGGGAGTGAATACATACATGCATGCACGTGCACACGTGAACAGAGTCAAATCAGTGGTGTGCAATTGAGTTTTCCAAGACAGAAGATCTTGAAGTATTGAGAAGGCCATGCAGTCAGTGCATGAAGATGCAGAGTTTCCATGCACTCAGTGCATGAAGTTGTTTTGAAGTGAGACTGGACCAGACTGAAGTTTAAGATATCAGTTGTCTGAGTATTCAGTATTTGGAGAGAGGCCAGGTCATCCTTAGAAGTAGGAGATAAATCCTGAGCAAGATGAGAAGACCTGATAAACTCAAGTGATCAGAGGTACAGAGCAAGGCCAGCAGTCTTTATCCCAGACTGCTGAAGATACTTGAAGAAACATAAAGAGAAGAAGAGCTACTCGTGTGACTCGAGGAGCCAGGAGAAGACCCTGTGGGACTCAGGGAGAAGAAGTTTTCAGTGGGATTCTGGAGCAGGCCAGTGGGACTCTGGTAACACTGTGTGAAGCAGTATAAAGACCCTCCTGTGGGACTCAGGAGAGATACGGTGGGAAGATGTATCGACCATTGTAATTCTAACAAGTTATAATGGGAGAATCCATGCTGGGAGAGCATGGCAAGGATGTAGGCCTTTGGTGCCGAACCTTGTAAATCCTTGTGTCCTGTGCCTTTTCATTACTGCATTATCCGGGAAAGGTTGAGAGACATAAGAAGAGTGGATCGAGGCCTTAACAGCCATAGAGGTTTAATTGATTAAGAATCAATTAGTAAAAAGTTTTAAAGGATCACTGATTCACCCCCTCCCCCTCTCAGTGATTCACACTCATCTGGGCACTTCAATTGGTATCAGAGGGAAGGTTACCTCTAAAATATCCAAGAGAGTCTTTATGAAGTGCAGATTTGAGGAAATGAGTGACCAGCCTCAAATGGAGATATCTGCCAAGACTCAGAAAAATAGAAAGAAGAAACAGGCCAAGAAGATGAAGAAAGCCTATCCTAGCTGTGATGAAGTTGAAACAATGAATGATCTTCAGAGTTCACTCAAATATCTTCAGAAGACAGTTCCCATGGAAGTGGAAAAGTGTATAGCTACAGGAATCCATGATATTCCTGAAGAAAAATCACAGTTAGAAGAAGAAGCCAATGCAATGGAAGATCAATTGGCTAAAAGGGTTGGCATAACCAACACTCTCAGAAAGCTGGTGAAGGCTAAAGATGAAACAATATCTCTTTGCAATGAAAGATATGAAGACACTATTGAAGAATTGCAAAGAAGCCTTTCTGAGAAAGAATTCTTTAAGACTATGGTCAAAGAAGTTTTCCATGCACTGGAAAAATTGCACAGAGTGTCAATGAATGTCAGAGATGCTCAATTCAAAGACAAAGTCAAAATGGTGAAGGAGCTGGACAATTCATTGCTTGAAATAAAAAGGGTGCATGAAGACCAGATAAAGCAGCTGGAAGAGAAATGGGAAGGAAGGCTAAGAACTATTGAGGATGAGAAGAACTCCCTCAATATGAAATGCATAGAACTGGAGGTGATATTGAAAAATCAGCAATCACCCAAAGCCAAAGCCTCCCAGTCAGCTGAAAGAAGAAATGTTGCTACTCAAGTGAGCTTTGAGAAGGATGATTCTAAAAGAAAGACATCCTCTAATAAAAGGGCAACAACTTCTAAAAAGAAGGTACCATCCATACCATCTTGTACTGATGCTTCTAAAAGTGTTTCTACTAAAAGTGCAGGATGGAAGAATGAATCCAAACAAGTATGGATGAAGACAGTAATGAAAGAATGCTCTCCTGAAACAACACAGCAAGTCAAGAAAAGTACCCTACAATCAGAAGGAATCAAAAATTCTAGATTTGTGGGTCAATGTTGGTGTTGTAAAAAGTATGGGCATTGTGCAAAGGATTGTTGGTACAATCCACTGAATGTCAAAGCACAAAGGAAGCCCATGCCAAGGGGGAGCAAGCCAGAAGGAAAGAAGCAACATCCACAGGTCCAGAGACATCTGTTTACTGCAAATAGATTTGGATTACTTTACAACATCTGGGATGATTTAAAAAGTGGTCAAATAGATACATGTCAATCTCCAACTGTATCCAGAGCTCAAAAGAAGAAAAGATCACAGAACCTGGCTCAGAAAGAATCCTTGGGAAGCAAACAGAAGAGAGGTGACAATGCTCCCAAGAAGATTATGAAAAAGGAAAAGAAGTCCTTGGAATCTAAATCCAAGAAGGGTGATGCATCCAGAAGGACCACCAAGAAAACATGCTTCTACTGTGGAAAGAAAGGTCATACCATGGATCTTTGTGAACAAGCCATGGAACTGAATAGAAGAAGACTGGACTCAAACAGACAATCAATCCAGAAGAAGCAGAAGGGATTGGTTGAAAACAAGTTTCCTAATAAAGGTAGCTTGAAAGAATCAAAGGAACCATGTGGAATATCCAGAACTGAGGGCACACCTCCAAATGATTTACTAGTCATATGGCCAAATCAGTTGCAACTTGCCAAAGATCTGCAAAAAGCTGAAGATAAAGTTCTGTCAATTGCTAAGGAAAAAGGGAAGAAGAAGATTTCACATGAAGATGTTTTGAGAACCACACCAGCACAATCATCAATGAAGATCAAATGTGCAAGTGTGAAGAATGGTGAAAATGGGACATCTCGGTTGAGAGAATCTTCTCAACCTTGTTGTTCACATTGATGAACCAAGGAGGTTCCATCTTATTCCCTTATACTTCTGGTATTTACATGTGCTAACATTGCAGGGAATTGAAGATGATGATCATTCTCATCTGGAGAGTGGTTTGGACAGAATGGAGTGAACCCCTTGAGGGGGAGCCAATCTGAAGAAGATGGGATTCTTAGATTATTACCATCTTGAGAAAAGTGAAGGTATTCCAATCATACTTTCATCCCTTGTTTCTTAATTGAGTTTATAGTGTCAATTAAGGGGGAGTATGGATTGAAGACAAATGGATGAAAGGGGGAGCTTTATCTTTTCACTGAACTTTCTAATGAGTCTTGTGAAGTATGTGCAGGATTTAGCAATTCATTGTTATATCTGAAAAATTTCAAACCCCTAAGCATGATCTCACATGTGTAGAGAACTATGGACCGCTTTGAATTCCTTGGTTACATCACTCTTGTTTTCTACACCGGGTTAGCCCAAGTAGACTTAGAGTTGATCAAATAAAGGTTCTTTGCTAAAGAAGAACATGTGACATCATCCCTCTCTTAGTGATTTTGAAGAAAATGCTTTTATAAGGGAGGAAGAGATTTTTGAAGAGAACCACACCACACCTTTGCATTTGATTGCCAATAAGGGGGAGAAAATATTGGCACACATATTGACCCATTCATATGTGCTAAAGGAGTGTATTGACAACAAATACAAAGGGGGAGATTGAAGTGAATTGTGTTGCATTTGTTGTCAATAAGGCATGAAATTGTCATGGAATGAATGGATGTCAAGGAATGTCAAGATGTGAATGACAAAGGTTTGGATGGTGATGGTGATGAATGGAGAATGGCCATGGTACTAAGATGTGTGTCACTTAGGAGATTCACTAAGTGGCATAAGAGATGTGGTTGAAACATTCTCTAGCTAAATCAGACGATTGCTGAGCTGCTCTTTATGTTCTAAGAACTTGTATCAACTGGATACAAAGTCACCACAATGTTTGAAGACCATGCATTGTATTGACAATGCATGAGGAGATGAAGAAGATCCATCCACAAGTTCAAAGTGGATGCAGTGAGTGGATGGAAGAGTCCATGCACTATCACTTAGTGCTTGTGAACATGAAGTTGATCCAACTTGATCTCTGATTGGATCAATGAAGAACATTGGAGATTTTATGTGATTCAAGAGCTCGGTTGATGAAGAACCTTCGGAATTACCTCCTAAGTTGTGAAATGTTGAAAAGTTATTAAGAACATGAGGAGGAGATGGGAAATTCCTAAGAAGAAGAAGAATTATGAAGAAGATGGCTTGAAGTGGCATTTGGCATATGGGGATACTTAGTTTTTATACAAAGTCTTTATTCTTATACTTAGCAAAAATTAGGCCAGCCAAGGCCAGCCCACCGGTTCAACCCCAAGGCACTTGTGGGCCTAAGGCGCCACACCAATGGGGGATCCCATGGTGCAAGCACAAGGCGGCAGGGGCCGTGTATAAGCCCCCAAGGGCACGCGGTGGTGAAGCCCGCGCACCCGAGGAAGCATAGTGGGCGCCAGTAGCGCGCCCGCAGGGAGCAGAGAGTGGGCGCAGAGCGCGCCCGCAGGGAGAACACGGTGCGGGGAGGCACCGTGGAGGGAGAAGTGCAACTAAGAGTTGGGCGGCAACGCCAGGGTGATAAACCGCGGCAAAACCGCGCCCCGTTTCGATGTGGGACGCGGAAAAATCACCGGGAGCGAATCCTGGCCGCACGATTGATCGCGCGCCAGATCTCGGCCGCTCATCACATCGCGCCGCTCCCGTTCAGATCTAGGCCGTCCGATGTGTTTCATTCGCCCGATCCAACGGCTCCCGGTCCATCTCCTAACTCGAGCTCGACCGAGGCATCCCCGACGTCTCCCGCTGAACCAGAGGCATCCCGACGACGGATTTCGAGCTCCCGGCTGTCTTTCTCGAAGCTGAAGGCACCATTGTGCTCGTCCCTCCGTAAGGAACATATACATGCAATAAAATATGCATGCACACGTTGGATGGAGAATTTCGAGTATTGGCCGAAGGCAAACGAAGTGCCGAGGCCATGAGGATTATTGCTGTGCATGGGATGTCCAAAACAGAGGCCGTGCATGCGTTCTAAATCGCATGCACGAGGAGGAATGAAAGAGCAAAAAATAAATGATCCCGTGTGAAATAGAGGAAGATATCATGATTTTCAAAATCTTGAAATACCCGAAAACTTTGGGGATTCAAAGATTATCTCACGCGGATGATTCGAGACATCTCTGCCTATAAAAAGAGAGGTGAGGCTCTCATGATGCTTGCTGATCCGCTGAAAAACATAGAGCACCTATGCCTCGCGAAGAAGAGTCTGCGCGCACACTTGCGCGGCAGTACAGCCCAGAGCTTCCCTAGCTCTGTTTGGTTCCTTTTGTGCACTCCTTGCGCAAAAGAAGAAAGGGAGTCCCCTGCGCGCCAATCCTTTGCGCAGCAGGAAGACCTCATGGCCGCAACACCTTGCGCGCCCGAGGCTTGTTCCCTCTCTGCCCGCACCCTTGCGCGGCAAGAGGAAGACCCTGCGGGTGTTGCACTTGCGCGCCCCGTGGCAGGAGGAGCTTGCGCGCCCGCGATTGCCCTGCACTCGAGGCTTGCGCGGTTGTTGAAGTGAAGGAAGGTCGAGCCCCTTTCATCCTTCGGTGTGTGCTAAGTGCAAAGAATACCCGAGGCACTGTGTGTGCAAGGAGAACCCAAGACTTGGCAGTGTGTGTGCATAAGGAGGAAGACCACACTATTTGTGTGTGTACAAAGTGGACAAGGACACCTACGGGCCAAGTGTGTGCCAAGTGGAGAAGAGGACCCGAGGCATAGCCTTGTGTGTGCACCAAGTGAAGACCACACCTTTTGTGTGTGCAAAACAAGAAGAGGACCTACGGGTTAAGTGTGTGCAAGAAAAAGAGTGAAGGCCAAATATACACTCATTGTGTGTGTGCAAATCAAAGAACAAGTTGTGTGTGCAAAACAACAAAGTGGCCGAACCTTAGTGTGTGTGCAAAATAAAGTGTACACACTAAGAAGAAAGAGTAGAGGAATCTCACACTATTGTAGAACACACAATCTAAGTGTGTAGAAAAAAGGAATTAAACATGTGAAGGAAAAGAAGGAACATGGTGTGTGTGCTAAAAGTATTTACACCCATTGTGGGTTTATCACACCAAGGAGAAAAAGGGGAGTGCATGCATACATGCATGCACGTGCACACGTGAACAGAGTCAAATCAGTGGTGTGCAATTGAGTTGTCCAAGACAGAATATCTTGAAGTATTGAGAAGGCCATGCAATCAGTGCATGAAGATGCAGAGTTGCCATGCACTCAGTGCATGAAGTTGTTTTGAAGTGAGACTGGACCAGACTGAAGTTTAAGATATCAGTTTTTTGAGTATTCAGTATTTGGAGAGAGGCCAGGTCATCCTTAGAAGAAGGAGATAAATCCTGAGCAAGATGAGAAGACCTGATCAACTCAAGTGATCAGAGGTACAGAGCAAGGCCAGCAGTCTTTATCCCAGACTGCTGAAGATACTTGAAGAAACTTAAAGAGAAGAAGAGCTACTCGTGTGACTCGAGGAGCCAGGAGAAGACCCTGTGGGACTCAGGGAGAAGAAGTCTTCAGTGGGATTCTGGAGAAGGCCAGTGGGACTTTGGTAACACTGTGTGAAGCAGTATAAAGACCCTCCTGTGGGACTCAGGATAGATACGGTGGGAATCTGTATCGACCATTGTAATTCTAACAAGTTATAATGGGAGAATCCATGCTGGGAGAGCATGGCAAGGATGTAGGCCTTTGGTGCCGAACCTTGTAAATCCTTGTGTCCTGTGCCTTTTCATTACTGCATTATCCGGGAAAGGTTGAGAGACATAAGAAGAGTGGATCGAGGCCTTAACAGCCATAGAGGTTTAATTGATTAAGAATCAATTAGTAAAATGTTTTAAAGGATCACTGATTCACCCCCTCCCCCTCTCAGTGATTCACACTGATCTGGGAACTTCAAAATTCACTACTGAAAATTACACCTATACCAAAAAGCTTAAATAATTAGGATACACCCTAAAACCATTTGGATTGAATATCTCAATGGTTTCACACATTGTTGGCATGTTGGTCGTTGCAATAGCCCTATACCAACAGTTCTACAGGAACTATTAGTGTAGACTTATTGAAGTTAATATATGCCAATGATTTCAATGAAAATGTTTGGATATATATATAACCATGGTTTGAGAACCATTGTTATACATGTTGTCTAGCACATAGTCTATTACAACGGTTTCAAGGAAACTATTGGGATATATGTATACCAACGGGTCAAGAACTGTTGGCATACACTCTCTAGTATATAATCTATTGCAATAGGGGGTGGGGGGAATGTCCATGGGGGTGGGGGTTTATAGAGGGTGGGGGGGGGGCTGTCCAGGGGTGGGGGTGTCCATCGGTGTGGAGGTGTCCCGGGGGGTGGGGTGTCTAGGGGTGGGGGCTGAGGGGGCTGTACAGGGGGGTGAGGGGGATGCACATGGGGGTCGGGGGTGTCCAGGGGGGGTGTCTGGGGGTGGGGGCGGGGGGGTGGGGTCTGTCTAGGGAGTTGGGGGGCTATCCTTGGGGGTTGAGGTTGTCCATGGGTGGGGGTGTCCAAGCGGTGGGGGGTGTCCATGGGGGGTGTGGGTGACTTGGGGGGTGGGGGTGTCCAAGGGGGGTGGGAGTGTCCATGGGGGTGGGGGTGACTTGGTGGGGGGGGGGGTGTCCAAGGGGGTGGGGGTGTCCAATGGGGTGGGGGTATCCGGGGGCTGCGGGGCCTATCCAAGGGGGGTAGGTGTGTCCAAGGGGTGGGGTGGGGGGGGGGGAGGGTAGTACAAGGGTGTAGGAGTGTCTAAGGGGGATGGGGGAGTGGGGGCTGTCCAAGGGGGTGGGGGTGTCCAGGGGGTTTCCAAGAGGGTGGGGGGTGTCCAGTGGGTGCGAGGTTTTTCCAAGGGGTAGGGGTTGTCCAGGGGATGGGGGTCCGAGGGGGGGTGATGGGGTTGTCCAACCCCCCTACCCCCTTGGACATCCCCCACCCCTGGACACACCCACCCCCTGGACACCCCCACCACCCTTGACTGCCCCCAACCCCCTGGACAGCCCCCCACCCCCTAGACACTACCTAACCCCTTGGACAACCCCCTCACCCCCTGGACAACACCCCATGGACAACCCTACCCCGCTTGGGAAACCCCTCACCCCATGGACTCCATCCCCACCATTGGACTACCCTACCCCCTTGGACAACCCCCTCACCCCCATTGGACACCACCCCCACCCCCTTGGGCACCCCTGGACTTAACTACTCCCTAGACACCCTCACCCCTAGATAGTCCTCCCACCACCCCTAGACACCCCCACCCCAAGAGAATCACCACCCCTTGACACTCCAACCCCCGGACACCCCCACCCCAATGGTAATCCCCCAACCCCCTAGACATCCCCCACCCCCTGGACACCCCCACCCCTGGACACCGCCTACCCCCTTGGACAACCCCTCACTCCCTGGACACCACCCCCCACCCCTATGGACACCACTACCCCTTTGGAAAGCCCCCACACCCCTAAACACCACCACCCCTGGAAAACCCTTGGACACCCCCACCCCCTTGGATATCCCCCACCCCCTAGACACCCCACCCCCAAGATAGCCCCCCACCCGTGGACAACCCCACCACCATGGACAACCCCCAACCCATGGAAATACCCCCCACCCCTTGAACACCACCACCCCCTAGACACCCCCACCCCCATGGACAGCCCCCAACCCCCTGGACACCCCCACCCTCAAGACACCCCCACCCCTGGACACCCCGACCCCCCTTGGACAACCCCCTCGCCCCCTGGACACCACCCCACCCCTGGAAACCCCTACCCCCTTGGATAGCCCCAGCACCCCCTGGACACCACCACCCACCCCCATGGACACCATCATGGACACCCCCACCCGGATAACCCCCACCACCTAGACACCCCACCCCTAGACACCCCCCACCCCATGGAAACCCCCACCCACTTGGACAGCCCCCCAACCCCCTAGACAACCCCCTCCCCATGGACAACCCCACCCCCATGGACAACCACCCAACCCCCTGAACATCCCATCCACCCCCAGGACACCCCACCCCCTGGACACCCCCTACTCCCTTGGACAACCCCCTCACCCCTGGACACACCCCCCACACCCAGGACACCCCTACCCCCTTGGATAGCCCCCTCACCCATGGACACCACCCCCCACCCCATGGACACCCGCTACCCCCCTTGGAAAGCCACATCACCCCCTAGACACCACTCCCCACCCCTTAGACACCCCTTGGACACTACCACCCCCCTTCGACACCACCACCCACTTGGACAGCCCCCCACCCCGAGACACTCGTCCCCCCTACACAGCCCACACCCCCTGGACACCACCACCCACATGGACACCTCCAACCCCAATGGACAGCCCCCCAACCACCTAGACAACCCCCTCCCCCCCCAGGCAGCCCCACCCCCCGGACACCCATAACCCCTTGGACGACCCCCTCACCCCCTGGAAACCCCCACCCCTACCCACATGGAATGCCCTCTCACTCCCCTGGACACCACCACCCCACACCCTTGGACACCACCACACCCTTGGACATCCCCCACCCCTAGACACCCCCCCCCCCACATGAAAGTACATGCATACACACGTGATAGAACACACATGGTAGAAACAAAAATCGTAGAGCTTGCATGATACCACGCCCATGGATTATTTTACTAGAAAAGAATTTAGCATGGTATAAAAGAACACAATGACACTTGCCATGATAGAAAGAACAATGATAGAAAAATAACATCTCAAAACATAAGTTTGGGGTATCGTGAAAAATAAAAAATGAAACTGAGGCGTGTGAGGTGTACTTGAGTGTTTTGAGTCGACTTGATTGTTATGGTGATAGTAAAGATGATGAATGATGTTGGAAAAATGAATTTAGAGGGAACAAATTCGATGAATCCTTTTTAGGATTTCCATGCGAGAGAGAGAAGTTGCATGTCACCCGATCAAAGAAAACAGAATGACAGAATACGAGGCATGATAAATCATTTAAAATCTTTATCACATTGGTTATTTAATAACCGACGTGATAAACTTTTTTATGTTTATAACATCAGTTATTTAACAAATGAAGTAGAAAATCCTTCATCACATTGGTTATTTTATAACTGACGTGATCAATCATCGAGATTTGATTTATCAGGCCAGTTATAAAATAACCGATGTGATAAAGCACCCAGATTGAATCTTTCAAATTAGTTATAAAATAACCAACGTGATAAATATAATCTTGTTAATTTTTTACATCAGTTATTTTATAACCGATGCGATAAACAAATTTTTCCAGCTTTGCACGTCAGATATATAGAACTGATGTGAAAAACACTGGCATGTTAAACGTTTTTTGAACTAGTGTGTGTGTCTTAGTGACACAAACTTCTCCACTTTCAATAACTTATCTAATAAAATGAATCCTAATATCTATGGAATACTGAATTTTTATATAAATAAAGGGAATATCGGGATTCACAATGTATATTAATAATATAATTACTTATACTTGGTTCATAAATCAAACCCTTAATCCATATAGCTTCTTGGACTACTTCTTTCAGCGCCATGTACTAGGATACAATGGTCAATATGGTCACCACTGATTTCATATTGCACTTCCATGATATAGGTACTCTACATAGAGTAAATACATAACCAAAAATTGATTTCCAATTCTCAACATTTCCAGTATTGTCATAATACACATAACCAGTCACTAATTTAGAAGAATTAATATTCTTACAATAGAAAATTGAAAGAGATGATGTAGAAGAAATGCAACTTAATATCCCTTTAAGATCATTATAATATTGATATCCTAGACTTTCTATAAACCTACTCAATGTATAGATAGAAAAAGAAACATCTAGTCGAGTACAAATCATAACATAAACAATAATCCCAACTACATTAACACAATATATTATACTCATATATTCAATATCAGAAGTTGTGGAAGGTGACTACGATAAGGACAATATAAAATGTTGACCTAAAGGAACATTAAAATGATTCAAAGTATCAAACAAATACCTCTTAATCACTTTAAGGGTATATGAATGTTGAGACACATAAAGAATCTTATGCTTTTTATCCCTAATAATTTACATGCCTGAAATTTATTTAGAATAGCCTTGATATTTCATTTAAAAAGTTTAATTAAATTTAATTTTAACATTGGTGATTAATTTCATATCAATAAATATGAGTAACATGCCATCTACATAGAGAACTAAATAAAGAATGGATGTTTTAACAGATTTAAAATATACCCATGCATCAAACTGATTCTTGCTGAAACCATTTTCTAACATGAATGAATCCAAATTGTTATACTATTGTATTAATGATTATATTAATCCATATAACAATTTATTAAGAAAAAAACTCGGTTGGCTTTAAATTCATGTCCAAAACGAGTACGATGCTTCATGTATAATTTTTCAATTAAATCACCATGCAAGAAAGTAGTTTTGACATATAGATGTTCTAAATGAAAATTTAAATGGTTAACAAAAGAAAGAAGAATTATTATTAATTAATATTTCACTATAGGGGAAAAAATTTCAGAGTA
Organism: Viscum album; assembly: GCA_963277665.1. Taxonomy (NCBI): domain Eukaryota; kingdom Viridiplantae; phylum Streptophyta; class Magnoliopsida; order Santalales; family Viscaceae; genus Viscum; species Viscum album. The sequence goes on along the minus strand of OY728139.1, from coordinate 676,611,875 downwards.
ATCAATTCATTCTAGTTAAAGGTAGCATTTGGATACTAGTCTAGCTCTAAACTTGATTTTATTTCCTATAGTATTGCCTTATATTGTTTTATATATCAATTTACAACCAATAACATTGGTAGTAGGTGTTTTATTGACTATGTACCATGTATGGTTCTTTATTTGGTATTTCATCTAATCTTCCATAGCTGAAATCCAATGCTTGGAGTTTCTATTACTAATAGATTTATTGTAGATTTGGGGATCCTTTCCACCATGATCCAATTCTACATATAAGGAAAAGGATACCATATTAGAATCGATATACCTAGGAGGAGGTCTAATGATCCTCTTATGCATATCCCTAGTGAGATGATAACCCCCAAGGTTACTAAGAACTCTATCAACCAGAGTATCGTCGGAATCAAACCAATATTATGGATTAGGATGAGAAAGGGGAACCTGAGAGGAAGAAGGAGTTTAAATAGGAGACTCACTAACATTGGGAGGATCAACCTCAAGTTCCATCTTCTAATAAGGATCAACACTATCATTAGTGGAGGGATGGACTCTTCCAAGAACAAACTCTTAAAACAACGTATCCCATCTAAGAATATAATTTTGAAATCCAAGTTTATCTACCCAAATCTTATATCCCGTCACCCCCTTAGGATACCCTATGAATATTCACTTGACACATTTGGGATCAAGTTTATCATCTTTATCATGAGTGTAGGCCGTGCATCCAAACTACCTAATATGTTTATAGGATGAGGGTGATTTTTCAACAATTAAATAGGAGTCTTAAATATTTTGGAAGATGAGGGACACATATTTATTAAGTAAATTTCTGTAGTGATAGATTCTGCCTTAGAGGATTTAGGAAAGCCCAAGCAAACAAGAATTCTAGGAATATTTTTAAGAATGTAATGATTCATATAGTCATCTAGACCATTGTGTTGAGGAGTAAGACTCATGGTTCGGTTCCTTAAAATTACCACACTTTCAAAAAAACTTGATGAACTCATTAGATAGGTATTAAAAAGCATTATCAGTCCTCAAAGCCTTTAACTTCTTCATAGATTGATTTCATATAGATTCTTTCTATGTTTTAAACACCTCAAAAACATCACATTTATTTCACCAAATATAAACCCATACTTTCCTTGAAATGACATCTACAAAAGAGATAAAGTAAGATCCATCACCATTGAAGGTAGTCCTAACAGGTCCCCACAAATTTGAGTGAACATAGTCAAGTGGGTGACCATATTTAAATATGGATCTATGAAAAATGCCTATTACTGACTTATCCATGAAGAAATATTCAGAAAAGGGTAAGTAACTTTGGGTAACATGAGGGAACAATCTTTTCTTGCTCAATTTCTATAGACCTGTAGCACTCGTATGTCCAAAATGCCTATTCCAAAGCATAGATTTGTCATTGTTAGTGACATAAGTGTTTCCCAACTGCTTTAAATGTTTTATTACATCTAAAACATATACCCCATTCAACATGGAGACTTTAAGAACGATAAGATCTCCCTTGGAGATTCTAAGACCACTATAATCAGATTTAAAGGTAAAACCACTTTGATCTAAGACACCTAGTGAGATCAGATTTAGGTATAAATATGGAACCCATATCACATCCAATAAGGTGACAAGAGAATGATATGAGAGGTCTATAATAATAGTACCTCTACCCATGACACAAAATCTCTTATTTCTTAATATAAAAACCTTTCCTTCAACTCCATTAGTCATGCAAGAAAAGGAAATCCTATTCGGGAATATATGGAAAGAACATCCTATGTCTAAGACCCACTTGGAATCAAGAGTATATCGAGGCATACACAACACCTCAAAACTTTCATAACAATGGTCATAAAATAGGGAATGATCACTTGGCTCCTTAGAAGGTTTACATATTTCAAATTGGTTCATTTGGGTCTAATATGCCCAAGTTTCCCATAGTGGTAGAAGGTAACCTCCTTCAGCTTGGGTTTAAACCGATGTTCTTGTGATTGGCTAGGAATATTGATTACCTTCCTATGTTTACCTTTATTTTCCCTTGAAACTCCAAATGACCCCTCACATTTAGATTGTAGTCTTCAGGTTTAACCTTAGCCTTGCTACACAACTCATGTAAGATAAAGGCAGACATGACTTCCTCTAAATTCAAGGAATCTCTTATATACATCAAAGCATCTATAAGATGTTCATTTGATCTATCTAAATAAATTAAAAGTATGATGGCTTGGTCCTCACCTTCAAAATTACTATTTATATTGGCGAGCTCAAATAAAATTTTATTAAACTCTCCATGGTGTGTCCAGATGGTGGTTCCATGACATATATTGAAGGTATATAATTTGTGTTTCTTATATAGAAGAACAATTATATATGTTGTTATATACAGTTTTCAATCTCATACCAAATACTAGCTACATAGGTCTCATAAGAAACCTATTGCAGGGCATTATCACTTATAGACAAGGTTAAAGAGCTATGTTATTTTATAAAATCGTTGGGGGGGGGACATCTGAATAGGTTGTGACTATTTGACCATAAGTGGAAAGACATTATTGGGGTTTATTAGGTCCACAAATTGAATCTTGAAACCAAAGTAAGAAAAAATATGGATATTTTTTTTAATCACCAAAAATTAAAATCATTGCACCCATTGAATATTTCTATTTCGTATTTCAAAAATGCCATTTTTACTCGGGTGGATCTGATACCACTTTGTCGTGGGGTAATAGAGAAATACAAACCCCCAAGAAAACTAATTCCAAGACCACCAAATAAAAAGATTGGTTTAATTAAATATAAAAAAAGAAAAATGAATTTGATTACATTGAAAAAAACACCCAAATAGAGTGCTGATGTGGGAGTAGAGAAACAAAAAACAATAGTATAAGAAGAAACATGAATAGAAAATAAAGGAAATACCAGGATTTATGTGCTTCAATCCCTTTGGGAACTACTTCTAGGAAAGAACCCCACCCATACAAGAAAGTTTATTAGTTTCTCAGAAAGAAATGGATTACAGTGTACATAGGCAAAGAAAATAGCCAAAAAAATGCATATAAGTACAAAAACAGAAATTGCACACTAGAAGTAGCAACAAAGAAGGAATCGAGTTTAAGAAATACATAAAACCTCATACAAATGTTCGAGAATTAAAATCTCTTCAAGATCTAAGAACATTGATCACATTGTTCTGTTGGATCTCATCATTAGATGATCATGACAGGTCTCCAGGTTTGATCAATGGTCACACATCTTCAACTAGGAAGAACCCCAACATTCTCCACTATGATCCACTCACCAGTGGCATATGGGGGGGGGGGGTCTAAGGGCCACCAGATGAGTTCACCAATGAGGATAATAGCACCACCACATGCGATATTGAAGCTGATGAAGATGATTCTCAACACTGGGAGAGATAAAAAGAAGAATGAACAACCACCAGGAAGAAAACAAACCACTAGCTGCAAGAGGGCATCAATTTTGGGAATCTGTATCTCTACTTACCAGATGAACTCAACCTCCCAAGATTATTTTTTCAGATATGCTTTATATATCGAATGTAGGCATCTTAGGGGTGATGAAACCCCTACAAGAACCATTACTGGCTAACTATACATCCAAGATGAGTTTTCCACAAAGAAATTTCCAAAATACCCACCAAAAAACACATAGAACAACTCAAATCAATGGATGGAAAATGTAAATTAGGAATCAGTATCCATCAATGGATATAAATAAAAGTAATAGGTATACAGTGAATATCCAAGTTGTCATCCCAAATTGAGTAGGCCAAATAATTGAGCGGTCCACGTAAATAAACTCATTTGGTAAAATAAAACCAAAAGGTAGAAGATATTAAAATGATAGAATATTTAATAACAAATTAAATTTATTTAAAACAATTTAAATTAAAGAAAATTTTAAGTGGATTAATTTCAATTTTCAATATGTAAAAAAGAATACCCAAGTTAAAAATAATCTATTAAATTATTTAAACTTTCTCTATTCCATAATCTTCCATTTTCAACAAACTTAAGGAAGAAAAAACTCATTAAATTTGACTTTTATTATCATAAACAAGAATTCCAACTTCAATTTATTTATCCAACTCCATTAATAATTGGAATAACACATTCACTTAATCAAGCATACTTGAATGAATTTTATTACCATCAAATTATGAGAAACACCAGATTTAGTAAATATGTATCCTCTTTAATTCTTTATCCAACAAAAAAAACATTATCGGCTTTATGTTATTTATCCAAATTCATTAATTTCAAGATGATAAACCAAGAATAAAAAAAATTTATACAGAGCATCGTATATATAGAAAAATATTTATCAAAACAAGAATAAAACCATTATAACGGTGCAAAGCAACAATATGAAATCTCTTAACATAAACTAATTCCATTATTTAATCTAGTGAAATATTTATTAGGTTAATTCCACCTACATACAAAGGTACAATCCATGGTCAATTTAGGATTTCATGTAAATAAATATGAGAAGAAATGAGTCCCCTACTTCAAATATTCGACATTCTTCACAGAAGAATAAATCAATGTCGTGGATCTCTGATCACCTATCGCGTGAGGAATCTACGATATCTCAAGGATTTCATTCCATTAAATCATTGATAAATAACAATGAAAAATTTATTAGAATGATGGAGATCATATTCCATAAAATGGAAAGAAGGATTGGGAAGAAAAGAGATAAAATTGAGAGAAATCATTACAAAATTAGATGATCCTACCTCAGATCACAATGAATTGAACTCAGGAATTCAAGAGTCATCCCTATCAAAAGGGGGATTCAAAACCCTTTAAAAAACCCTTGGGATCCTATGGTTCAAGAGTATGGAGTTGGAGAAAACTGAGTGTAGGGATCTCAGGGGTATTTATAGGAAAACATATTTTTAGAGGACCATGATGCAACCCCAAATATCACATAGTAGTCCACCTAGACCATTGTATAGTGGGAATTGACCATATCATGACTAATAGAAAAAACCATCTCTAGGATCTACTACATGATCCATGGTGCATATAATATTTATCCATGGGAGGGACTACAACCCGAACTACATCTCACATTGTAGCCACTATCAATTTGGAAGTAGCATAAAAAGAAATATAGCATAGACACCTTGCTCCACACCACATCACTCGACACTGGGAAAGGGCCTATGTTGTATCAACCACCATGACACAACAAGGCCTAAAATGGTAGAAACCTTGATTTTCCTACTTCGAGCCTCCTTACACTATAGTCAGTATACCACACCACAAAATCCTGGCTTACAACACAGTCCACGGATCACGCTGCAACCTGACCTCAAATGGCAGTGACACCCACCTTTTTTTCATTTATCCTCCAAACTCCTTGAAACCTCCTCTAGGTGCATCCTGTCCATAAAAAACACAAAGTGAATGGACACTATCATTTGATCCCTTACATCATTTATGTACAATAAATAGTAAAAATTATACAAGATTCTACATTAAATGAATTTTTAGAATTTCAGATCACATAATATATTTAAATAGTTGTATAGTTCACATATTTTTAAAATATTATTCTATAAATATCACTCTACTAGAATATTTTAGGATATATATTCTTAATAATTTATCACAAAGTCTCAAATATGTATAAGAAATTATCAATATATTATAAAATCCACTAATTACTTCCCATATCACATTATAATGATAAAAAATTCAGTGACCATGTTAAACAAATTTTCAATTGATTAATAAAAATGATTATAGAAACATGAAACTACATTCTCTATATATAATGATGTTCCCATTTACATTCAAACTCTATTTATAAATATTTTAATTTATTCTTACATTTATCATATTGATTTTATCAAATTATCATAGTGAATTATTTATCATATAGATACACTGGTATAAAATTTCTTCCAAATATCCATCCTAATAATATTTATTTCAATAATATTTTAATAACACAATTATCTAGTAAAAAATTTCATTTCTATTGAATATACAAATTAGAATCCAAATAATAAAAAATAAGGAATTCAATTTAGTGTCTACTTCTTAAAAAAAATGTTTGAAGTTATATAATGTTGAATATTTTTTTATATGATTTCATAATAACAAAACTAGGTAAAAATAGATATAAAAATCCCCGTAGTTCATTTATTTTAAACACCTCTTGTAATTCATTGTGTTAAACTATATTTTTTGATAAACTCCTCTTCAAATAGAAAAGATTCACATTTCTAGAAAGAAGAAGTTTATGTATTGATCTTACTTGAAAAAGGTTATTATATAGAAGAATTAGAAGAAGATGAATAAGAATAAGAATAAGAAGAGATAGATCATATTCAGCTGGTTATCATATTGGGATAGATAATCGATCTAGGAAAATAGTATTGAGATTTTTTAGATGAAAGAAGAAGCAGCTCGGAATTTTTTCAACGATATTCTAACAAAGTTATATTTTCAATATTGAGAAATCAATCTTGGGAATCATACTGGGAAATCATATTGAGTATCACTAAAAATTCTCGGAAGTTATTACCATATTCTAGGTAAAAAGTGAATAACTGTTTTGAATGAACATATTTGAAAAAGTTGATCCAGAATCACTGTAACAAATTTATTACAAAAATTTTATTACATCATTTCATGCTACTTGTATTACATGAACTATTGTATTGAACATATTGTTACACAAGTGTAAGGGAAAACAATACTCATTGTATTCCACACAAAATAATTATTTTCTAGTGGACTGTGTGGTACTATATTATATCCAAAGCCGTACTAAGGACTAGATACTCTTGTTGAGTAGTGAACCCTGTAAATTATTATTTTTATGTGGTTATGTTGTTGAATTCTTTCAGAAAATAAATGAATATTTAACCATAGGGGAAGTTTTTTTCTTAAGAAATGAAACTTAAATAAAAAAATCAGTTATAAACCACCTCCCCTCTTAGTGATAGTTAAATCCTGGTTGGGTAATCTCAATAGGTTCCAACTACAGCAACCTAAGGAATTATATATAACAAGCTGTTAAATTATTTAAATATCCTCCCTGGAATAAGCATCCAAATTAAAACATACTCAATGATGAAAAATACTCATTAATCATGCCTTTTATTATCATCAACAAGCATTATAGCTTTAATTTATTTACCCAATTCCATTAAAACATAGAATAACACATTCAGGTAAACATGCATACTTGAATCAATTTGATTACCCTCAAATTATGAGAAACACTAGATTTTTTAAATACACCTTCTCTTTAATTATTTATCCAACCAAAAAAATTATTGGATTTTTGTTCTTTATACAAATTCATCAAATTCATCATGATAAACCAAGCATAAGAAAATGATATAGAAATCATAGTATAAATAGAAAACTATCTAGATAGACAAGAAGCAAACCATTATTATAGTGGAAAGAAACAACATGAAATTTCTAAACATAAACCAATTACATTCTCTAATACTGTTTAATATTTATTCGGTTAACTCCACTTCCGTGAAAAGGGATAAAGCATGGTTAATTTATGATTTCACATAAATAAATAGGAGATGAAACTAATCCCCTAACTCAAAGCTTCAACAATATTTTCGTGAGAATGAGTCAATGTCATAGATCTCTAATCACCTCTACTGTGAGGAAACTATAATCTCCCAAGGATGTTGTTCCATGAACACATTGATAAATGAAAATGAAAACCCCAATAGAATGATGGAGATCAAACCCCATAATATGGAAATAAGGAATGGGAGGAAACAAGATAAAATGGAGAGAAACATCTAGAAAAGAGGAAGAGCCTACCTAAGATCACTATCAATTGAACTAGAGAATTCCGGATTGGTCTGTATTTAAAGGGGGATTCAAAGCTTTCAAGAACCACCCTCAAGTGCCTAGGGTTCAAAGAGAAAATAGTGTGAGAAAACTATGTCTAAGGACCTTGGGGTATTTATAGGAAAATTGATTTTAGAGGACCACAACACAGCCCCTAAGACCATGTAGTAGACCAACTAGAACACTACACAGTCGGAGGAGACCATATCACATCCCCTGATAAAACCTGGTTCTAGGATAAACTACTAGATTCATGGTGAAGATCCTATTTATCTTTGGGGAGGTACTATGACCCAACATACGACCCACGTTGTAGCCACCCCTACTTTTGTAGTATCCCTAAAAAATACTATGGCACAAATACCTCTCTCTATGCCACAGTGCTCGACACGAGGGATGGGCCAACACCGTAGCCAACCACCATGGTGCAACCATTCCTAAAAAGATTGTATCCCTGGTATTCCTCCATCAGGCCTCCAAACACCGTATCATTAAGACAACATCGTAGAGGCATGTCTTATGCTACAACCCATGGATCCACATCATAACCCGACCTAAAATGGAATTGGAACCCATATTTTTCTTTATTTATCCTCCAAACTCTTTGAATCCTCTTTTAGGTTCCTCAGACACCAAAAACACACAAAGGGAATTGCCACTATGGTTCGATCCCTTAGACTGTATATGTAAAAAAATAGTAATAATTACAAAAATAGTAAGTTAATTTTTATTATTTTAGATCACATATTATATTTAAATAGTTTCATAGTACATGTTTAAAAAATATTATTTTATATAGATCACCCTACAAAAATAATTCATGATATCCAACTTCTATAATTGACTATATAGACTAAAATATGTATGAAAATAATGAATATATTATAAAATCTTCGGATGACTCACCATATCACCTTATAATGATCCCAATTTCGATGAACATGTTAATTATTTTCAATTGATCCAGAAAAAAATAGAAATATGAAAGTATTGTCTCTATATATAATTTTTTCCCCATTTACATTGAACTCGATTTCTAAATATTTTAATTTTTTCTTATATTTCTTATACCATTTTTATCCTATTATCATACTGATATTTTTATCATATAGATATGATGGTATAAAATTTATTTCAACAATCCAACCTAGTCATATTTATTTCAATAAGATTCGTAATAACACCATTGTGTAGTGAAGAAAAGGTTATTGCATCAGACTATACAATTTAGAATAAAAAAATAAAGAATTCAATTTAGTGTATACTACTAGAAAAAAAATGTTTTTTATGTTTTATAATGTTGAATATTTTTCATATATGATAATATAATAACAATCCAAGCTCAAACATGAGATAAAAATCCTTGTAGTTAATGTTTTTTTAATTCCTCTTAGAGTTCTGTTGGTTGAAATATAGATTTATTAGATTAGTTGATAGAAATATAAGATTAGATGGATACACTCAATAAATACATGAAATAAAGTATTAAATATGAAGTTAACATATACATTATTAGGATTACAAAATAATTTTAATTCATTAGAAATTTTTTAGTTCAATATAATTAAATAACAACATAAATTCACCCGAATAAGGATCCGAAATAACACTACCATAGAAACTGCTTTATGCAGTGCTACCCTTTATCAGAATAAGTAAAAAACCGCTGATAATGACCCCCCCCCTTATCAGCTCTTTTTTAATATTTTTGATAAAGGTTATATCTAAAAAATAAATTTCATTAAATATAATATATTAATATATTAATATAATATATATTTTTTAAATATGTTTTAGATAAGTATAAATTTGAATTTAATCTTAATATATAATAAATTTAATAAAAAAAGCTTATAAAATAATAAAAAAATTATTTTCTTTAATAATTTTTTAATTTTTATTGAGTAATAGTCATTTAATAACAATTTGAATATAAAAAAATGAAAAAATAATAAAAGATCTAAAATAAGTTGAAAATAAAACTCAAACTTCAAGCGAACATTACTTTTGATCTGGGTGTCCGTTTGGGCTTTACCACATATAAAATCGAAGCATGTGATGATCTATACGACATATTGGCAATGGATAAACACTTCATCAAATTTAATGATTCCAAAAAAGGCTTATAAGGCCTCCAAAATTTAGTTTTTAGTCAGGGTACTCTGATTTTTTAACATTCGATAGATTTTCAGCCTTCTTTAAGTAGGTATTGTTTTCTTTTTTCACTGGGGACTTGTAATAAACTTTTATTTAATGATGATAAACCATCTTGTATTAAATTATTAATATCTTAAGTGGGAAAAATTGATTTATGAGTGAAATAATTTGATAAATGTGTTAAAGAACTTGAACGCCTGTTAACATTTTGGAATACAGTTGGATATTTTTGGGGTTCGACACTGAGTTAGTGTGAGATTTTGAGGCTCACAAAGTCTTAGTGAGGGATGAATAAATATATTAAATATAATATATTAATCACACATGTTTTATTCAAAATAATTTAATTACTCCAAAATGGTGTGTCGTATGGGAAATATAAGACCATTGTTGTGTACGAAATAGGGTTTTTTCCCTAAGAGGTGTTTAACGTTTGTAAGCGTTGGATGTTTGGATGTGTCGCTCATGAAAATATCAGTTTTTATATTTAATTAAATTTAATCCATTTTTTGTATTAAATAATTAATATAACTAAAACAGTGCATCATAAAGGAAATCTAAGACCACCATTGGGTCTGGAATATGGTGTTTTACCTATAAAAGGTATAAATTTTACATGCGTCAGGTGTTTGGAAACATCGCATGTGATAAAAATTATATTTTATAATTAATTAATTATTTATTTCAATTTTTAATTGATGAATAATTAATATATCCCAAATTGTGCATCGTAAGAGAAATATGAGACCATCGTTAGGTCCAAAACATGGTGTTTACTCTATATAGGGTATAACATTTGAATGCATTGGATGTTTAGATGACTCGCTCACAATAAAACCATTTTTATTTTTAATTAATTTTTTATTATCTTTTTGAAAATAGTAAATAATTATATCTCTCAAACAATGTGTTGTTTGACAAATCAAAGAGCACTATTAGGTCTATAAAGGGGGGTTTACCCTAGTTGGGACATAAATTCTATGTTCAATGAGGATTAGGTGATATTTAATTTTTTTGTGTTAAAAAATTAATTTTATTTATATATTTAAAAGGAATTTCACCCCTAACATCAATCTAGAAACATAATTATTGTACACCGAAGATTTTTCAAACCAACAATTTTACACCTTTTTGACCAATTTAAAATATCCAATGCATTAATCGTGCAAAATCAAACATTTCCTATATTAAAATTCAGATAAAACAGAAGAATATTTTGACATTTTAATGGTGACAATGTTGAAACATATTTAATAATAATAATAATTTATGTTGTAAATATTATTATTTTTATGTTAATACAACAAGTATTTTAATATTTACTGGGAAGATATAAATAATATTACTAATAATAAGTGTATTTTTATTATTTTTTCTTTCAAAAAAAATTAAAAGAAAAGTACATGTGTCATTAAATATTCTTAGTCACTTAAATGATGGATGATGTTTCACCAAATGTGAATATTGTTTGTTGAATAATGTAATAATAGTGAAATTATCAGTCAATACTAAATAAATGAAAATATGGGGTTGATATTAATTTATTAACTATTATCAACATTCAATGAATGTTGTTGGAAAAACATTAAATATGAAATATACATTATAATAATAATAATAATTACTTATTATTATTATTATTATTATTATTAAATTGAGAAAATAATTGTTGCTAAAACACTGTTTTAGTCATAACTCTTTCATATGGTGTCAAATTGACACGCCATCAACGACAACATAACCCTAAAATTAAGGATGTGATTTCAAGACCAATGTTGAATATTTAATTTAGGATCATGGTATTGGTCCATTAAAATACCAATATGATGATGGTTTGGTGCATGAAATTAATAAGAGATATTAATAAATAAGTGATGCAATTAATAAATGAAACTAAATTAATTAATGAAAATGTATTATAAATTTGATTTGGGGTGGTGCGAATAGAATGGTTAGGAAGCCCATTATTTCTGACACCTCTACCCTCTCTTACACTCTTTCTATCTTCTATTTTATTTTATTCTTCAAAACTTCTCTCTTCAATTTATTATTCGATATCGATCAGATTGATGCACTGTCAGTTTCATTTTATTCATCTTGGTGAGTATAAATGTTTCTAAATATTATTTTTGGAAGAAGTAATGGTCATTTTTATGATTTAATTAAGTATTTTTAAATATTAAAGATAATGATGATTCTAAATAATTTCAAAATGGGGATATATCAAGGGTTCGTTGGTGTGTGTTATTGAATTTCTGGTTGGGGTGTGATTGTGGTTCAGGTGATGACACATATGATGAAAATTTACATTAACATTGATGACTTTGAGGTGGGTGGTTGTGTCCTGATTATCCAAATTTAATAACCTTAAATTTATTGAATTATTTCAATTTTTGGTTTAAACTCAATTACTCAAAATTTCTTTCAATTGGTTTGATAAAACCCAATTCCAGTGGATTTGGAGATTTTAGACAGTTTTGGCATGAAGATTTGGAAGAACTATCAATTATATTGAATTGTGGTGTGTTTATAGAAATTGGTTGACTTAAATTGTTGAATTTAAATTATATATTTGAAGGAAAAAACTTCAATTAAGTTATTGAATTTAATTTTGGAAATTAATTTTGAAATGATAGAATTGGTTTTTAATGGATTTCAATCACGTGAGAATGACATAAAATGTTTTGATATAAACACAATGGTTTTTTCATGTTAAAGATCCATGTTTTTGATCAAAACCTCTTTTTGTTTTAAATGAAAAATTGACATTTGAAATATGGGGATCTGATTTAATTGTTTTTTAAGAAGTCATAATATAAATTTCTCATCATTTATTGTGTAATAGCACATGCAATACTGTGGTATATTGTGATTTATTTGGACACAATCCATGATTATAAAATATTCTAAAACATAAAAGTTGTAGGTTGCATCCCTTAGGCGATCGTGATGAGTCCTCCCTGACCAGTGTCCAGAAGAGGTAAGTGTGTACATGTTGTCGTGATCACTTAGAGAGTGTGGAGTCCAATACCTAGAAACTTTCATACCTATTGCGCAGATGTCCATGTTCCTCGCTTGTTTATATTTGAGATATAATGACATGCCAATATTTTTAAACTATTTTACATTCCCTTTATGAATTTATATAAAATGTTTTATATAAATTGTATTATTTAGGCCATTGTCTTCGAAATATTATATCACTTGTAAGGAAAAGCACGTGTTTAAAGTATTTTCCACCATTTGAATTGTATATCATGATTTTTTTAAATACTATTTGAAATTCCAAAACTATTTTATTTAAAATTGAAAGTTTTCCTTGCTTAATTTATTATTATAATTTCTTATAGAATATTTGGTGGAATCCTACTGGTATTTGAAGCACACCCTACTATTTCCTTCAGGTATTTTTAGTCTTTCTCCTTCTAGGTTTGAGCGAGGGGAATGTATCTCTTGGTGGTGGATCCAGCTATTGAACCATGGCATGGTGAGTTGTTTCCTTAGGTACTTGGGTTGTTTTTCCCTATTTTTGTAATTGGGTTATAGTAATTTGGGTGTGTTTGTGCCTTGTTTAATTCTTGTACATTACTCCTAGTGGAGTTTCTTTTGATATGCATACAGTCTTGTTTCTTTTATTTCTGAATTGTTAGTGTAAAAATAATTCCCACTCTCAGTTTGTATGTTGTGAGGTCCTATTCACCGACCCATGGGGATTGGTAACACCCTTCAAGCTCTGTCAGGGATGGCTCAGTTATCGGGTTACTAGGGTACCCAGACTGGTTTGTGATTGGACTGAATTTATTCCTATGGCTTACATTCATATTGATATTATGGTTTTAAAATTTTATCATTTTTTACAATGTACTATTATTTATAATAAAATATATAATGTTATATACATATTTTTTATATATCCACCCATAAAAATTTAATATTATAAATAAATAATTAAACATGTTTACATATAAAATATATTTCTCAACATATAAACCATATGAAAACAAAAAATAATATCCATTTTATTTAAAATACAAATGTATGAATATTTATATAAATATCTATATACAATCAATGTATACATAATGTATATATATATAAATATATTTTTGGGTGTATTGAAAAACATATATAAGTTTACCGACATCCATCCAAATCAAATTATTAATCAAAATAAGAAAACTTTACAACCCTGGGGTTCCCCGGGCGTAGGGAGGTCTAAAATAGTGAAATCCAAGGGAATCCCCTCTATGTAAGTTAACACACTCTGGTTTCAATCTATTGACAGAGAGAAGGTAAGTGGATATCGATCTATGGACCTCCAAGGAATCCAAGTGATCCACTACCTTATTACCCTCGCGCCAAGTGTGCGACACATCAATATTGGGTCTAAGAAGAGATCTAAATTTTCTAACAATGTAAGAAATAGTCCAAGGAGGGGATCTGATTCCAAGCATGGCATCGTGGAGAATCCTGGAATCAGTCTCCACCTTGGATAGATCCAACTTCTCCTGCCTATAGAGGGAAAGCCCCATGAGCATGGCCATCACCTCATCCAAGAGATAAGTGCCCTTTCCAAAGAAGGACATGAACTCCATGACCGACTCCCCCCTGGGGCCACAGACTAAACCTCGTCCTTTAATCACCCCCATAGCACAGGACCCGTTAGTATTCAGCTTCAAACTAGAACCACGGGGCTTCCAGGTTACCCAGTTCCCATGCAAGATGACCCATGTAGGAGAAGCCAATGAGATAATAACCTGTAGCTGGTTGAGAGAGGGGACCGCCGGCAAGTCCTTCATGAGCGGAGTCAATTCAATCAGAAGGAAGCGATTCTGTGCAACGATGGACCTAACCGAATGAGAGAAGCCTTTAAACCTTGATTGGTTCCTAGCTTGCCACATGCCCCAGCATCCTGCACTGAATATCACTGAATGAACCATCCTAACCTTGTGTGATCCTGCAATGACATGGAACCAACCTTCCACAAAATTAGTGTCATTCTGCTCATTAGAGGAGAGAACCAAGGAGCCACTAAATCAAGACCACACCACCTGAGCCCAGTCACCTTCGAAAAACAATTGTTTTGTACTCTCTTCCCGCCTGTTGTTGCAGCAAGAACACCTAGAATACAAGCTTATTCCCATCTTTCTAACATTATCGTTTGTTGCTAACACAATATTCCTGATGCACCAAGTTATAAAGTTGAACTTCATTGGGATGTTATGGAACCACACAACACCATTCCAATGACAACCCTGATCTTTTATTACACCATTAGACATAATTTATTACATGAACTTCACTTGACACAACATAGACGATTGAGAGGTCTAGTGTCTTTGGGGATTAGGATCATTACATAAAAACATAAAAGATGAAACATGCAACATATTTATTGAAAACTTCCTTTACATGACCACTACATTCCCTCGTACATAACATTACATGGTATAACCTGAGGACATGCATAAGAAAAGGGTGAGTTACAAAGCCCAGTAAGGGAATAAACATGGAATAACATGAGAAATACATTAAATGTTAGAAAATAGGCATATCAATAGAGAAAAATATAATCATAATCATAAAGGCATGATAAAGCATGATAATCATAACATGTAAATGTGGAAACAACTCTTAACATGGAATTAGTATGAGCCAAGGATCATTGCACAGAAAGCATGAGTAAACCCTCATTGCACATGAAGCATGAGTAAACCCTCCTTTCACTTGAATTATCATGAGTCAACACCCATTTCACATAACGTATCATGATACTATACTTTACCCAATGCATTAGAGCACTATCAGGGAGCACCCTTCTTAAACATTTCACTTCATGCATAAGTGTGCCACATGGATCATAAAACATTGAATCCTTAAAAATAATAATTTATTCCATTATAAACGAATGTGGAATGCATACATTAATCTATTTAAACAATAAGTAAATGTTCATAAAGGTGAATACCCTTGATAGAGAAATGTTCATGGTATTCATTACACAATGACTTTGGATTGGAAAAATGCAGTGCAATTTCGACAACATAACAACATGACGTAAGAACTCATAAAAATGGCTGATGGGAGAGAAAGGGGTGTCTCATAATATTCACATGAAATGGACAGTAAGTGGGTCATATATATACATTTCCCAACAAATGTAATGGAATTTAGATTTATGATACAAAATAATTTCTTGAATGTAAATGAGGAGAGGGAAATTCTTTTTGGGAATTTTGGCATAGTAATGGGTGTACATGGGAGGCATTTAATGAGATAGAAATGTGTATCCCATCATTAAAACATAAATAGGAAAGTATGGGGGATGTGTGAAACCTTAAAAAAACATTTATAATTGAAATTAAAAGGGCATAACAACATAAAGAAAATTGGATGAAAATTAGAATGGAAGAAAAAACCCTTACATGGAAGTGTGCTTCCAAAGGCTTGAGAGAGGATTGAGGGTCGCTTCATGGGATCTTCGGAGGATAATAGACAGAGAATTTCAGAGGTTGGACGAACTCCAAAGGCTTTGAGTAAGGAGAAAGTGGGATATTTGGTGGGTTTATATAGGAAAGGTGAGGGAATTCTTTATTATTTAGGTTTGGGATACATCACATTAAACTAATCCAAACCACAAACCAGCCAATTGTTTTTAACCATGGTTTTTGGAAAAGGGAATTTGGGAACAATATTTTATAAGGCCAAAGTCATAAATTCTTAAAATAAAGGGGTTTCTTATGTTGAGGTGAGTCACACTCCGAAGGAAAACAATTTATAAAGACATGATGTTTAATAAGTCTTAAAGGGATCATTAATGATTTTTAGAATAAGTCAAACACACCGAAAATCACATTAATTTATTGGTAAAACATATATTTTCTGAACATAAAGCTTATTGTATTTTATTACATCACTATTGGGTCATTATGATGTCATAAAACACATTATATATTTAAAAGGTATTTAATTTTTACCCAAATATTTGACTGTTTTAGAAAATTATGAAAAATTCAGCGTTGGATAATTTGGACGTCCTGATTCTAGAAATAATATTTATTTTATCTAAATAATTTTCTAAATATGCTAATTTTCACTTTTAAAATAAAAATTGACATTTATAAAAAATTCACAGGTTTTGACAAAAATGGCTTTCGAACCTTAATAAAAATTACAATTGCATTCATAAAATTATACGATCATATATATTTAATAAAAATTAATTTAATAATAATAATAATATTTTATTAAAATATTATTTAATACAAAAAAAATCCATTAATTCATCAAAATTGAATTCATAGTTGTATATTCACTAAAAATACTATTTGTGATTTAAAAACTATTTACAAGGTAATAATAATAAAATGAAATTATATTAATTATTACATAAAAAAGTAATGAACATAGCCATAGTTGTAACGCCCCGACCCCAGCTACCCAGAGTCGGTGCATTAATTACATAAACATTGGCATGATCACAAGAAAGATCAAATCTCGAAAGACCGATTGGTTTAGTAGCCTTGGAAACACTAGATATATTCATAAGTTTTACATTACATCATAAAATGAAAAACTAATACAACAACATAATGTTTCCACAATCCACACTATAATCCCCTCATAATATCCCTGAAGGTCATTCATAACTTACTTTTTCACATCCTGGGAAAAATAAAACATAGAAAAGGGGTGAGCTCAAATGCCCAGTAAGGATAACAATATAGCAGAAACTTTCATAAATAAAAATAAACATTTAAGGCAATGTATAACTAAAACAAAAGCCTTTCAAACATGAACTTTCAACATGGTATGGAATAAATAAAATGAAATAATGCCATTTACTTATTCACATGGATATTCTACTAATCGAATAATCACTTGCAAAAATCAATAACCACTTTCATAATGTTGGAATGCATAATGCCAGACTATCATAACCACATAGTCAAGGCCTCGTGCCAAGACTACAAATAAGATTTTGTCAAGGCCTTGTTCCAAGACACTAGTTTGTCTCATGAGACCTACCGATGCATCGAGGAGCTATAGCGGGCTCCACCCGTCACTTATTAAGTCCAATGCATTCCCATATGAAAAGGTTTAAACATAACATAAACATTCGTATTAAAACTAGCATAAGAAATGTCAATAATTTCACCATAAACTATGAATGGTATAAAAATAGCACATCCACAGTCAAACATATCACAAAACCTTCAATACAATATAGAAGTTTTGTATCATAATAAATCAACTTCAAATAATCTTAAAATCCATCAAAGGATGTTGACATAGATGAAATCAAAATTCTTTTTTAAAGAAGTATCTCCTTTTATTTTGAAATCATTTAAGATCCATATAAAATAAAACATTTTCTTTGAAAATATTCTTATAAGCTTGTATGGAAAGCTTCGACGATTTTATAACGGCGGAAAATAACCGCACCCGCCGTATAAGTTAAAAAAAACATTCTTACCTCAATTCTGTCGAAAAGGTTAAAAAGGACCTTGTTTTGAAAACGACGGAAAGATTCCTTTATAAACCTCTTATAAAAAATCAAAAAAGGGTATAAATGACTTTAACCCATATTCTTCTAAATAGTAAAAATGTTTTGAAATACATTTCGAAGAAACATGGATGTGGATGATAAAGAGGTCCCAGTAGATTATTACGTATAATACAACCTCGGATAATGAAGAGATTGTGAAATAACCCTTACCTTTTACTTTTCCTTGGTTGGGGTAGGTTAACCTCCTGTATAATGGTGAAATAATTGTTATTAAATTATACAAGAATCATATACATTAATATGATATCATATATGATCTTTTAACATTGCTTTATTAATAATATCTTAGTATTATCGTCGTTTCAGGTGATAATCGATTCGTTCTTCTTAAATGTTTGGTTACGTAAGACATGTTTGTAATGGATAGATTAAATCTTATTCATAATCATAATGATATTAACATTATTTTTAACCCTAAAATGAGAATAAGACTTGAATGGACACGATGGAGGATGGATCTCACCGCGTTCGTGGAGACGGTAGTCCGTACGTACGCATGAACGCTACTTCCATTTAATTTTTATTTTAAAAGAATTGAATCCAAATGATACATAGGTATATTACTATTCCAGTATAATATAATATTTCATATATGTTACTTAAGTTCATTAACACCATCCTTCATACGTTCCATGTGTGGTATGAACGAGTCATATCATTTTAAGGGGGCGGTAGTCCGCACTTCCTCAAATGAAATTATCGTATGTATATACAACATGAAACAAATAATGGTATGAAATAAAATGGAATTACAGAAGCTTATATATAAAATATATATCATTAATATCATATTTAATTACAGTTCCATCATAATGGCCACCATGAGAGGCGGTAAGATGAATTTGAACAATCATCGTTTCGTGAGGCGTTAGTTTGCCATCCACAGAAACATTATGTTCATCATCCATTAGATGGAGTTGTGTGTATGTGTAGTTTGAATCCTTATTATAACAACATCCTAGTATATTTAGGATACTGGTGTTGTTACAAAAGAAAGGAAATAAAAAGAGTTTGGGGTTTGGAGAAGCAAAATAAAGGAAAATAATTTAAGAGAAATCGTTACCTTTAATTTAGGTAACTCACTTTGGTTGGAACCAAAGGACTTCTTGAAATGATTTCTGCCTAAGGGGAAGCTTCAAGGAGGAGGAGAGGGATGTGGGGAGCTTAGTTGGGCAGAGTTTGGACGAGCCAAGTGGCTTGAGAGGTGTGAGGAATGAGTAGAAGTTGTCTCCTTTTATAAGGGAGAAGAGGGGCTCTTTAGGAAAGAGTGAAAGTATTACTTTATAATATAATTATATTCGGTTTATAATGGTCCAAAAATCATTGAGGTCGAAGATAAGATGACTAATATTATAAATAACATCAACCAATAAGAATTGGACAGGTTTTAGATAATATTTTTATCATTATAAGCTTATTTATTTAAATGATTTATTAATGAGGTAAACATTGCATCATTATTGTGTCATTAATAATTTAAATTATTTGATGTCTAGAAATTATAAATAAAATATCATTATGTAGGAAATCTTTTTATCTTTCTAATGAATATTTATAATCGAAAATCCAACATTTATAACCCTATGTAAAAATTGTTCTTCTAAAAGATGTAAACTTATGCCATTTTTATTTTTATTTTAACTTTATTAATATAAAGTGTCCCTACCACATAAAAGTGGCTCCAAGGGGTTCCCAAATTGACCCAAGGATGCTCATGGTCGGGTATGTGTCCACCAATAAGGTTAGGACACGTTTTAGGTTAATTTTGTATTATTATAATATTATTTTTTAACCCTTATTTACCGGATTTACCCTTAACCATGGTCAATAAAATATTTACCACAGTAATTATTCAAAATGTCTAAAAATAAAAGTTACCTATTTACACAATTTGGACATCCTGATTCCAAATATGGAATCCATTTTTCTAAATTCAAAACACAGAAGTGGCAGAAATTAATTTAAAATTAATTCCCGCTGTCAAAACAAAAAGCGTGTTTTTAAGAGATAATAACTATCAAAAGATTGACACTCGTTTATGTTCGGTTTAATTGTAAAATTATGTCTAATGAACAACATTATATTAAATTGTAAAAATATATTCTAAATATACTTTAAAACCACTCAAATTCACAATTTATCACTATTAATTATTTTGATTAAAAAAGTTGTTTTTAATTAAAATTTAGTAATTTTCACTATTCATCAAAATATTAAAGTTATCCGAAAAGTACCAAAATTTCACCCTAGGCTAATTTCAATATTCAGAATCCAAAAATGAAGTCCATTTTGAAATATAAAATATTTATGATTTCAAAAAGTAGGTATTACTATTCACAACGGCTATCTTAATTAGTTGTGGTGTGTGTTAGAACTCGAGGTTGCGTACAACACACGCTACTCTTTTATTCAAAGGAAAGCGTACCGTGGAAGCTTGGGATGTTTCATTTTAAATTTTTTGATGTCTCCATTTAGTCAAAAAGTTTAAAATATTGTATTTAAAAAGGTTTCACTATCAAAAGTTGATAAAATTGCAATACTGAAAATGAATCTGTTCTTGCATTATGACTAAGAAACTCATAATATGGATTCTAAAATTATAAGGATTATATAAAGTTTAAAATTTAGTTTATACTATTCATGACCTCTTTTAATGGCTTTTTTTTTGGTAAGTCATGGTGCAATTGAACTCAGTGTTGCGTGTAGTGCAAGTTATTGAATTATTTTGAAGAAATAACACACTATGAAATCTTGGGGTGTTACATTCTCCCCTCCTTCAATAAATTGAGTCCTCGCAATTTGAAATTGTTCTTCAAAAATAAAAGGTTGAAAGTAGAAAATATATTTGTGGGAAAACCCACATCGGAAATTGGGTTACTAAAATTTAGTCTTAATATGAGGAAAAGAGAAATGAAAGGGTCACCACCAAATTATGATCTTGATTAGGAGAACATTGGTGGCAATTAGAGACATATAATCGGAGGAAAAATGTAAATATTTATAGGTAGTGATTGAGGTCATCAATCACAAACAAGTGTATAATTGAGGTCCTTAAACTCATCAATCTATGATGATTTGAAGTACCATTGGTTCAACAAAATATAGGGTATTGGGATAACACATTTTTGACGTTTCAAAATATCTTAGTTGAAATCCCACATCGAAAAATGAATTAACGAGGCCTCTATTTAAAATAAAGAGTCGAAAGTATTAAGATTACCGAAAATAACACATACTAGGGTTCCATGTAGGAAAATATGGATATGGAAGAAAAATCTAACCATCAATTATCTGATGGAGAGTGGTAGAGAACATGGCTATGAAAAGGCCAACAATCCCAAAGCCATAAATTAGTGATGATTTAAGGTACCATCTAGGAAAACATTTTTGTTCAAAGTTGCTTTTCATAATATTGAGGAATTTATTTATGAGATTGGCTAAGATCATAAGGAGATATACTTACTTTATAATTAGAGTTTTATCCATTAATAAATTTCTACCATAAACTCATATTTCACTCTAAAAGATAATAGAATGTAAAAAAAAATTCTATTTGCACTATTCGTATAGGGTTCCAAAATAAACGAATTTATAATTCATCTACATGATCTTTTAATAAAAACTACATTATTTAATCCAGGACATCTCATGGTCCAGTGGTAGGTGATACACCCTTGTCGCCCTTCGGTTGCAGGTTCAAGTCTCACAGCCTTGCCGGACGCGACGGGTTGCCGCCCGACCTCCGGGTTGTCCTTTTATGGCAATCCAAAATAATCCAAACTAGAACTATCCAAAATACTTCTATCCAAACTCACAGTCCAACATTTATAAGGAAGGTAAACATAATATAGATCCTTTTTACCCCGTAATAGCATATGAATACCTTCATCATGTATTACCATATTCCTTATTGATTACATTCATGTTCCCTTATTCCATATAGAATTCTGGATATACTTCATTAATCCAAAAATGTTTTAAACCCCAAAAATGATAGAATATAAAAATCATTAATCAGCTTCAAGGTAGTCAATAATATCCAATATAATTTATCCAAATCAATCATGTATTATTCTAAAATCACCAACTCGGTATCTGAACCATATTATGGTTTATCTTTCTCTCAACCATATATTTTCCAAACATTTAACCTGCTACTGAGTCACTTTTCTTTGTTCCACACCATCTCAAGTCCTTAATGAAATAGTACTGCAGTACAATCCTTATATACTCCATGATTATTGTAACAAGTACATTGTTGATACAACACTCAATTGACATAATCAACATAAGAACTCTAATCATTCCACTTCATCTGTGGTAGTATCATAACATGATTATTATCCAATAACATCATTTGCGGCATAGTCTGATGACTGGGACATAGGTTCGCGTAGTGTCCAAACTCTTTGAAAATGAAGCATTGTACATTTGAAACCATTTTCTTACCCTTGAAGTCACATACTTTGTGCCCTTTTCCTCCACACTTATAACAAACTCCCATTCCTTTCAGGCAAGTTCCAGGGTGTTTCTTTCCACAGTTACCACATATTGGAAAATTCTTCTTTTCCCTCTTCCCTTTATCCATCTTTCTCTCTTCCATCCTTTTCTTCTCTTGCTTCCCTTCAAAGCCATAGGACTCAGTAAACTCTTTACTTATCTTATCAACACATGATATTATTTCTTCATATGATGATAATACATGGGAGACTATTTCTCTTATAAATTCTAGCTTAAGACAATGAGAGATATGATCCTTCCTTCTCTTTGAATCATGTGCATTTTTGGAGTTATCATTCCATCTAGTGGGCGCCATTTCTAAACAATGGCATAAACTAGATTAGTTTATGAGTCAAAATACATAATCCCATACTTATAAAACACTTAACATATATTGAACTATTTATGGATATAATCCATAATCATAAAAATGTTTTCTTTGAGGAAGTATATACTCATAAACCCTTCATAATGGTTTGTAAAGAAAATGAGAATTATCCTAAGCATATCCCCCGGGAGTGTCGTAACCAAGAGTGCAGCAAGGCCCGTTGTCGTGCACCAGTTCCCGTTCGAGTCTAGCTCAAAGCGGTGTTTTCGGGTTTTACCCCTAGGTACATCTGTGCCAGAGCCGCCTCTACCTGCTCGTATCCAGACAGGGATGTATTGCTCGGAAAACTCACAAAATCTCTACAATACCAAAATTCTAGGAAGTTCTTTTACACTAATCCTCAAAGTTCATCTTAGGTCCACGTGCTCTAATCAGAGTTTATCTAAATCTAGCTTCCAAGGTTTGTACTAAACTTCCTCTGATACCAACTGTAACGCCCCGACCCCAGCTACCCAGAGTCGGTGCATTACTTTGTAACATTGGCATGATCACAAGAAAGATCAAATCTCGAAAGACCGATTGGTTTAGTAGCCTTGGAAACACTAGATATATTCATAAGTTTTACATTACATCATAAAATAAAAAACTAATACAACAACATAATGTTTCCACAATCCACACTATAATCCTCTCATAATATCCCTCAAGGTCATTCATAACTTACTTCTTCACATCCTGGGAAAAATAAAACATAGAAAAGGGGTGAGCTCAAATGCCCAGTAAGGATAACAATATAGCAGAAACTTTCATAAATAAGAATAAACATTTAAGGCAATGTATAACTAAAACAAAAGCCTTTCAAACATGAACTTTCAACATGGTATGGCATAAATAAAATGAAATAATGCCATTTACTTATTCACATGGATATTCTACTAATCGAATAATCACATGCAAAAATCAATAACCACTTTTATAATGTTGGAATGCATAATGCCAGACTATCATAACCACATAGTCAAGGCCTCGTGCCAAGACTACAAATAAGATTTTGTCAAGGCCTTGTGCCAAGACACTAGTTTGTCTCATGAGACCTACCGATGCATCGAGGAGCTATAGCGGGCTCCACCCGTCACTTATTAAGTCCAATGCATTCCCATATGAAAAGGTTTAAACATAACATAAACATTCGTATTAAAACTAGCATACGAAATGTCAATAATTTCACCATAAACTATGAATGGTATAAAAATAGCACATCCATAGTCAAACATATCACAAAACCTTCAATACAATATAGAAGTTTTGTATCATAATAAATCAACTTCAAATAATCTTAAAATCCATCAAAGGATGTTGACATAGATGAAATCAAAATTCTTTTTTAAAGAAGTATCTCCTTTTATTTTGAAATCATTTAAGATCCATATAAAATAAAACATTTTCTTTGAAAATATTCTTATAAGCTTGTATGGAAAGCTTCGACGATTTTATAACGGCGGAAAATAACCGCACCCGCCGTATAAGTTAAAAAAAACATTCTTACCTCAATTCTGTCGAAAAGGTTAAAAAGGACCTTGTTTTGAAAACGACGGAAAGATTCCTTTATAAACCTCTTATAAAAAGTCAAAAAAGGGTATAAATGAATTTAACCCATATTCTTGTAAATAGTAAAAATGTTTTGAAATACATTTCGAAGAAACATGGATGTGGATGATAAAGAGGTCCCAGTAGATTATTACGTATAATACAACCTCGGATAATGAAGAGATTGTGAAATAACCCTTACCTTGTACTTTTCCTTGGTTGGGGTAGGTTAACCTCCAGTATAATGGTGAAATAATTGTTATTAAATTATACAAGAATCATATACATTAATATGATATCATATATGATCTTTTAACATTGCTTTATTAATAATATCTTAGTATTATCGTCGTTTCAGGTCATAATCGATTCGTTCTTCTTAAATGTTTGGTTACGTAAGACATGTTTGTAATGGATAGATTAAATCTTATTCATAATAATAATGATATTAACATTATTTTTAACCCTAAAATGAGAATAAGACTTGAATGGACACGATGGAGTATGGATCTCACCGCGTTCGTGGAGACGGTAGTCCGTACGTACGCACGAACGCTACTTCCATTTAATTTTTATTTTAAAAGAATTGAATCCAAATGATACATAGGTATATTACTATTCCAGTATAATATAATATTTTATATATTTTACTTAGGTTCATTAACACCATCCTTTATACGTTCCATGTGTGGTATGAACGAGTCATATCATTTTAAGGGGGCGGTAGTCCGCACTTCCTCAAATGAAATTATCGTATGTATATACAACATGAAACAAATAATGGTATGAAATAAAATGGAATTACAGAAGCTTATATATAAAATATATATCATTAATATCATATTTAATTATAGTTCCATCATAATGGCCACCATGAGAGGCGGTAAGATGTATTTGAACAATCATCGTTTCGTGAGGCGTTAGTTTTCCATCCACAGAAACATTATGTTCATCATCCATTAGATGGAGTTGTGTGTCTGTGTAGTTTGAATCCTTCTTATAACAACATCCTAGTATATTGAGGATACTGGTGTTGTTACAAAAGAAAGGAAATAAAAAGAGTTTGGGGGTTGGAGAAGCAAAATAAAGGAAAATAATTTAAGAGAAATCGTTACCTTTAATTTAGGTAACTCACTTTGGTTGGAACCAAAGGACTTTTTGAAATGATTTCTGCCTAAGGGGAAGCTTCAAGGAGGAGGAGAGGAATGTGGGGAGCTTAGTTGGGCAGAGTTTGGACGAGCCAAGTGGCTTGAGAGGTGTGAGGAATGAGTAGAAGTTGTCTCCTTTTATAAGGGAGAAGTGGGGCTCTTTAGGAAAGAGTGAAAGTATTACTTTATAATATAATTATATTCGGTTTATAATGGTCCAAAAATCATTGAGGTCGAAGATAAGATGACTAATATTCTAAATAACATCAACCAATAAGAATTGGACAGGTTTTAGATAATATTTTAATCATTATAATCTTATTTATTTAAATGATTTGTTAATGAGGTAAACATTCCATCATTATTGTGTCATTAATAATTTAAATTATTTGATGTCAAGAAATTATAAATAAAATATCATTATGTAGGAAATCTTTTTATATTTCTAATGAATATTTATAATCGAAAATCCAACATGTATAACCCTATGTAAAAATAGTTCTTCTAAAAGATGTAAGCTTATGCCATTTTTATTTTTATTTTAACTTTATTAATATAAAGTGTCCCTACCACATACAAGTGGCTCCAAGGGGTCCCCAAATTGACCCAAGGATGCTCATGGTCGGGTATGTATCCACCAATAAGGTTAGGACACGTTTTATGTTAATTTTGTATTATTATAATATTATTTTTTAACCCTTATTTACCGGATTTACCCTTAACCATGGTCAATAAAATATTTACCACAGTAATTATTCAAAATGTCTAAAAATAAAAGTTACCTATTTACACAATTTGGACATCCTGATTCCAAATATGGAATCCATTTTTCTAAATTCAAAACACAGAAGTGGCAGAAATTAATTTAAAATTAATTCCCGTTGTCAAAACAAAAAGCGTGTTTTTAAGAGATAATAACAATCAAAAGATTGACACTCGTTTATGTTCGGTTTAATTGTAAAATTATGTCTAATGACCAAAATTATATTAAATTGTAAAAATATATTCTAAATATACATTAAAACCACTCAAATTCACAATTTATCACTATTAATTATTTTGATTAAAAAAGTTGTTTTTAATTAAAATTTACTAATTTTCACTATTCATCAAAATATTAAAGTTATCCGAAAAGTACCAAAATTTCACCCTAGGCTAATTTCAATATTCCGAATCCAAAAATGAAGTCCATTTTAAAATATAAAATATATATGATTTCAAAAAATAGGTATTACTATTCACAACGGCTATTTTAATTAGTTGTGGTGTGTGTTAGAACTCGAGGTTGCGTACAACACACGCTACTGTTTTATTCAAAGGAAAGCGTACCGTGGAAGCCTGGGATGTTTCATTTTAAATTTTTTGATGTCTCCATTTAGTAAAAAAGTTTAAAATATTGTATTTAAAAAGGTTTCACTATCAAAAGTTGATAAAATTGCAATACTGAAAATGAATCTGTTCTTGCATTATGACTAAGAAACTCATAATATGGATTCTAAAATTATAAGGATTATATAAAGTTTAAAATTTAGTTAATACTATTCATGACCTCTTTTAATGGATTTTTTTTGGTAAGTCATGGTGCAATTGAACTCAGTGTTGCGTGTAGTGCAAGTTATTGAATTATTTTGAAGAAATAACACACTATAAAATCTTGGGGTGTTACAATAGTACTAGGTTCTTGTTAAATAACCCCTTAAAACCCCCACATAAGACGGAAGGGTGAGGTGTGCAATGTTGACAGACTCTTGGGGTGGCTCGGATAACATTGCTCGCATGGTGATCTCTATCAACTTCCAATTCTCTCATAGGAGGTTCCGTTCGGGCTTAACCTATTGAAGCTCGTCTTGATAATGGTCAAGATCGAATCCCAATGACGCAACCTCTTTTTCGAGCTCCGACAAATGGGATTCATATAGAGAAATTCTACTCGATGAGGCCATCACTTCCTTTGTCTGAGTAAATTGGATTTTTTAAAGCCCATATTTATACTAATCATGTGATCAATGTTCAACGGCTGCAAAATCAATGGTCACAATTCTTAATGATATTTTAAAATCCAAAAACAAAATAAGTGCATATGTTGTATAACCATTTCACATATTAAGAAATTCAATTAGATCAAGAGAGATTTTCATTAACAAAGGTTTGGGTCGTTACAATCTTCCCCCCTTAAGAAATTTTACCCTAGAAATTTCCTTCTCCCACACTAAAACAAATGCAGGTAACTCTACTTACATACTTCCTCTGATTCCCACGCCGTTTCTTAAAACTTGTTGGTTCTCCATAACACATTTACGAGGGGCATTGTCTTATTTCGTAGAACTTTTTCTCTGCGATCTAAGATCTTCACTGCTTTCTCCTCATAAGAATGATTATCCTTTAACTGTACCACCTTTGAAGAGAGTACATGTGAAGGGTCCATTATATACTTCGTTGAGAGGGATACATGAAATACATCATGCACTTTGTCCATGGTAGGTGGAAGTTCTAGTCTATAGGCCAAAACCCCGACACGATCAAGAATCTAGAAGGGGCCGATGTACCTTGGACTTAACTTCCCTTACTTTCCAAATCTCAAGACCTTATTCCACGGTGATATGCATAGAAAACCCATGTCTCCAAATTTAAACTCAAGGTATCTTCGACACTATCTTCACAACTCTTCTGTCGACTCTGGTTTGCCTTGATATAGAGCTGAATGGTTTTCACCTTATCAACCATTTCTTCGACCATTTCCGGTCCAAGCAACTTATGCTCACTAACCTTATCTCAACATGCTGGTGTTCTGCACCTTATCCCATAAAGGGCTTCATATGGTGCCATTTGGATTCTTGAGTGGAAACTGATATTATAAGAGTACTAAACCAGAGGAAGATATTGATCCCATCCTCCATTAAAGTCCATTGAGCATGCTCTCAACATGTCCTCAAGTGTTTGGATAGTCCGCTCAGATTGAACATTAGTTCGAGGATGATAGGATGTACTGAAGTTCAGTTCAGTATTCAGAGCATGTTGAAGAATCTTCCAAAACTTAGAGGTAAATCTTGGATCTCGATCAGACACAATAGATAGTGTTAATCCATGCAGCCTTACCACTTCCTTGATATATATCTTTTCCAGTTCATCCAATGAGAGGTCCTCCTGAATTTCAATGAAGTGTGCAGACTTTGTAAGATGATCCACAAAAACCCAAATTGCATTGTTGTCTTTGGATGTTTTCGGAATTCTAGTGACAAATCCCTTGGTGATGTTCTGCCACTTCCATGCTGGTATGGGTAGTGGTTGCATCATCCCCTTAGACTTTTGTCTCTAATCCTTCACTTGTTGACATACCAGACACTTTGATGTATATTCGGCAATCTCCCTTTTCATATTATACCACTAAAATTTTTCTCGGAGATCTCGATACATCTTTGTGCTCCCTGGGTAGATAGAGAAGGTCGAGATATGTGCATCATTCAATAGCTCCTTCTTTATCTCTGGATCATATGGTACACATATTCGCATCCCAAATCTTACAACTCCTTCCTCATCAACTTTGAAATCAGAGGATTCCCCATTTCTAACAGCTTCCACCCTTTTCTAAATTTACACATCTTTTCGGTGAGAATCCTTTATTCGCTCAAAGAGGGTTGGTTGAGCAATCATTTGAGAAAGGATTGATGATGTTCCTCCATTAATGATTCTCATGTCCATCCTTTGAAAATATATAAAGATTGAATCCTTTTCAATTATCGTTATTGACAAAGATGCATGATCCTTTCTACTTAGAGCATATGCCACCTTGTTCGCTTTCCCAGGGTGGTAATGGATTGAGCAGTCACAGTCTATGATCAGCTCAAACCATCTTCATCGGTTCATATTCAACTCTTTCTGTGTGAATATATACTAGAGGATTTTGTGGTTCGTATATATTTCACACTTCTTCCCAAAGAGATAATGCTGCCAAATTTTCAAAGCGAAGATCACTGCAGCCAGCTCGAGGTCATGTGTTGGATATTTCTGTTCATGAAATTTCAATATCCTGGACGCATAGGCAATGACTTTGTCATTTTTCATCAACACACATCCCAGGACCTTCTTCAAAGCATCACTAAATACCACAAAAAGTTCTCCACTTGTGGGTAAAGTGAGCACGAGTGCATTGATAAGACTCCTTTTCAACTCCTTGAAGCTTTCTTCGCATTCATCACTTCAAGAAAACCTTACTCCCTTCCAAGTTATCTTGGTAAGAG
Organism: Viscum album; assembly: GCA_963277665.1. NCBI lineage: Eukaryota > Viridiplantae > Streptophyta > Magnoliopsida > Santalales > Viscaceae > Viscum > Viscum album. The sequence continues at coordinate 676,581,465 of OY728139.1, read as the reverse complement.
GGTTGGACAAACATGAGAAATTTCTCACAAATCGTCGATAATATCTAGCTATCCCCAAGAATCTACGAATATCTGTTACTGAAGTTGACCTTGGACATCCTTCAATTGCATCTGTTTTGGAGGGATCCAAAGATATCCCATTACTTGTGATGATATGGCCCAAGAATGATACCTCCTTCAACCAAAACTCACACTTGATGTACTTGTCATAGATCTTCTCCTTCTTCAAGGTCTCTAGTACAGTTATTAGATTATCTTCATGATCCTCCTTGGTTTTGGAGTATATTAGAATATCATCTATAAAGACTACCACAAATTTGTCGAGGTAACATCTAAAGACTCTATTCATCAAGTTCATGAATATTTTTGGATCATTAGTGAGTCCGAAAGGCATTACTATGAATTCATAGTGCCCGTATCTTGTACGAAAATCAGTCTTGGGGAAATCTTCCTTCATCACCCTTACTTGATAATATCCCGGCCGCAAATCCACCATGGAGAAGTATTCTGCTCCACGCATCTGATCAAACAAGTTGTCAATTCATGGGAGAGGATACTTGTTCTTTATCGTGATTTTGTTGAGCTCAAGATAATTGATGAAAAGGTGCATAGATACATCCTTCTTCTTGATGGAGAGGACTGGTGCACCCCATGGTGAAGCACTTGGGCGTATAAACCCTTTCTCCAGATTCTCCTGTAGTTGTTTCTTCAGCCCTTCAAGCTCCACAACACCTATTCTATATAGAGTTTTGGATATTGGCAACACCCCCGGTATAAGTTCAATTGAGAACTCAACATCTCTTATGTGAGGAAATCTAGGAAATTCCTCGGGAAACACTTCCATGAATTACCTTACAATACTCATGTCTTCAAGGATAGTTGCTTCCTTGGACTCAATCATCTGATCCAGATATGCATGCTCATAGGGTAGTAATATCCACTCTTGAGATGATGGAGCTAAAGAAGATTCATCTTCCTCCTTGCACTTGTAAAGAATCGGGGGTCGATTCTCCACATGGAGAGTGATTTCTCTCTCACGACAATTTATGTCGGCTCTATATAAGGAAACCCAATCTATGCCAAGAATTTCATCAAATTCCACCATAGGGAGTACGACGAGGTTGGATGGGAGGTTTAATCCATAAATTATGACACGGGAGGAGTTATATTCATGGGATGCAATGATTTCCCCATTTTCCGTACTCACCGATATCATTAATTACCTGATTTGTGGTGGTTTTCGGATTGTTCTACTAAAATTTTGAGATATAATAGAATGTGTAGAACCTGAATCAAAAAGTATGTTTGCTATTATTGAATGAATAACTAGCATACCTGACACCACTTCATTTTTAGGGTTCACTTTGGCGGTAGTGATAGCATAAGCCCTTCCTTTTTTTCCTCGGAGGTTGTTGTTGATTGCCTCTAATAACCCTCAGCTTAGAGAAAATGTTTTCATAATTCCCAAGCTCCTTGTAGTTGTGACACTACACTGTCGGATGAGTGTTGATCTAAAAATTCCTTTCTTCTTCTACATTATAGGGATTTCTCATATCCCTTCAGCAGTTCTTGGCCAAATGACCAAACATTGCACATTTGAAGCAATTCCAGGTTCCCTTGAGATAGTTACCAGGATATTTCTTCCCACAATTTTTGAAAGTGGGAAAGTCAAGATTTTTTCCATAATGGGATTTTTTTGATGGACCACCCATGTTGTTCTCCATTTTCCACTTCTTGTCACTGGGCCCATGAGACCACTGAGATTATCCAATCTCCATTTCAACCTTGAGGGCACAATAGAAAATATCTTCATAACCGTCGAAGTCTCGAATCTCCAATGCTTTTCGTAGAGTTGGCTTTAGTCTGCTAAATAAGTGATCCACCATTCTTTTAGTGTTCATGGCAAAGCCAGAGGCGTACCTTGCAAGCCTTGTAAATTTTTCTTCATACGCCCCAATGGACTCATCTTCCTTCAGCATGAGTCTGAGGAACTCTCTTTCCATCTTGAGATGGAGGGTTCGAAGAAAATATTTGATGAAAAACATCCTCTTGAATTCCTCCCAATTCATTGAATCAATTTCTTCTTGGGACCATGTATTCTTGATCAGTTTCCACCACTGGTCACCTTCCCCATAAAAATGATAGACCACCATTACAAATTTTTCCTCTTTCAAACACGGGAGGATAGATAATATCTTCTCAATGGAGTTAATCCATTGTTATGTGAGGAGTGTATATGAAGATCCGCTAAACATGGGAGGCGTTTCCCGCATGAAGGATTCTACGGAAACTTGATCTTTCCGTGGAGGTGTAAGGAGTTCCGCCTGATTCAAGTTACTATTCATAACTCAGGCCAGCTGAGAAATAACTTTCATGAAGTTCTGAGCACCCTCACCCATCATATCAGACATATCATTTGGGAAATCATTACGTTGCCTATCACATTTGTTGTTAGAATGAGTTCTTATATTTCCCGACATTAACTAATAAAAGAATGTATAATTATAGGTCTTAAATACTTATCCATTGAGTCTAAAAAGGAAACTTTTAACATAAAAGTATAAACTTATAAAGAATAAGTATATCCTAACTTGTGATTTCTTGGGTTTAAATCTAGCTTATCCTCTATCTATTTCATAACTTATATTATTATGGACTTTTTTTGACCCTTAATAATGGTTTGTACTAATCTTATGAATATACCAAAGCATATCCCCTGGGATTATCGTAACCAAGAGTGTAGAAAGGCCCATTTTCATGCACCAGTTCCTGTTCGAGTCTAGCTCAAAGCGGTGTTTTCAGGTTTTACCCCTAGGATACATTTGTGCCAGAGCCGCCTCTACCTGCTCGTATCCAGACGGGGATTTATTTTCTTGATAAACCACTTACTCCATACTCACCAAAACATATGAATGTTTTTATAATACTTAGTCTTGTCTATAAGGATTCACTATGGTTTTCTAAACCTAATCCCAAAAATAACCAAACTTATCCTCTGATACCGACTATGACAACCCTGGTCTTTTATTACACCATAAGACAAAATTTATTACATGAACCTCACTTGATACAACCTAGAAGATCGAGAGATCAAGTTTCTTTGGGGATTAGGATCATTACTTAACAACTTATAACATGAAACATGAAATATCTTTGTTGAAAACATCCTTTACATGACCACTACATTTCTTCGTACTTAGCATTGCATGGGATAACCTGAGGACATGCATAAGAAAAGGGTGAGCTAAAAAGCCTAGTAAGGGAACAAACATGGAATAAAATCAGGAATACAATACATGTTAGAAAATAGGCATATCAATAGAGAACAAGATAAGCATAAAAATAAAGTCATGATAAAGTATGATAATCATAACATGGAAATGTTGCAACAACTCTTAACATTGAATTATCATGAGCCAAGGCTCATTGCACATAAAGAATGAGTAAACCCTCATGGAACATGAAGCACAAGTAAACCATAATTGCACTTGAATTATCAGGAGTCAACACCCATTGCACATAACGTATCATGATACTATACTTTACCCAATTCATTGAAGTGCTATCAGGGCACACCTTTCTTAAACATTTCATTTCATGCATAAGTGTGCCACATGGATCATAAAACATTGAATCATTAAACATAATCATTTATTACATGATAAAATAATTTTGAATACATAAATGAAAATCTTTAAACAATAAGTAAATGTGCATAAAGGTGAATACCCTTGATAGAGAAATGGGCATGGTATTCACTACACAATGACTTTGTCTTGGAAAAACGCAGTACAATTTCGGTAGCATAACAGCATGACAAAAGAACTCATAAAAATGGTTGATGAGAGATAAAGGGGTGTCTAATCTTATTAACATGACAGGGATAGTAAGGTGGTAATGTAGATACCTTTCCAAACAAATGTAATGGAATTTAGATTCACTATACAAAATAATTTATTAAATGTAAATGAATAGAGGGTAATTCCTTTCGGAATTTTGGCATAGTAACAGGTGTACATGGGAGTAATTTAATGAAAGAGAAAGGGGTATCCCATTATTAAAACACATATAGGGAAGTATTTGGGATGTGAGAAACCATACCCCAACATTTATAATTGAAATTTAAAGGGTATAACAACGTAAAGAAAATTGGACAAAAATTAGAAATGAAGAAAAACTCTTACTTGGAAGTGTGCTTCCAAAGGCTTGAGAGAGGCTTAAGGGGAGATTCTTGGGAGCTTGGGGCACCTTGGGAGGATTATATCGATAGGAGGGTAGAGTTTTGAAGAACTAAAAAGGCTTTGAGTGAGGAGAAAGTGTTAGATTGGGTGGGTTTATATAGGAAAGGTGAGGGAATTCTTTATTATTTAGGTTTGGGACACCACACATTAAACTAATCCAAACCCCAAACCATCCCATGGTTTTTACCCATGGTTATTAGAAAAGGGAAGAAGAAAACAATATTTTTATAATTCCAATGTCCAATCTTCTTAAAATAATGGGGCTGGTTATGTGGAGGTGAGTCACATTCCCAAGGAAAACTATTTAAAAAGACAAGATATTTAAAAAGTCTTAAAGGGTTCATTAATGATTTGTAAAATAAGTCAAACACACCCAGAATCACATTAATATATTATTAAAACATATATTGGCCAAACATAAAGCTTTTAGTATTTTATTACATCACTATTGGGTCATTATGATGTCATAAAACACATTATATATTTAAACGGTATATAATTTTTACCCAAAAATTTGACTGTCTTAGAAAATTATGAAAAATTCACTGCTGGATAATTTCGATAGCATGATTCCAGAAATAATATTTATTTTTTTCTAAATAATTTTCTAAATATGTTAATTTTAACTTTTAAATTAAAAATCTACATTTATAAAAAATTCACGGGTTTTGACAAAAATGGATTTCGAACCTTAATAAAAATTAATATTGCATTCATAAAATTATACGATCATTTATATTTAAAAAAAATAAATTTAATAGGAATAAAAATGATATTTTATTAAAATATTATTTAATACAAAATAATCCATTCATTCATCAAAATTGTTTTCTTAGTTGTATATTAACTAAAAATACTATTTGTGATTTAAAAACTATTTACAAGGTAACAATAATATAATGAAAGTATATTCATTATTATGTAACAAAAGTAATGTACATAGCCATAATACTAGGGTCTTGTTAAATAACCCCTTAAAACACTCGCATAAGACCGAAGGGTGAGGTGTGCGATGGTGAAAGTCTCTTTGGGTGGCTCGGATAACATTACTCGCGTGGTGATCTCTATCCACTTCCACTTCTCTCGTAGGCGGTTCTGTTCGAGCTAAAACTAGTTGAAGCTAAGCTTGGTCTTGGCCAAGAGTGAAGCCCAATAATGCCACCTCATTTCCAAGCTCTAAAAAATAGGATTTGAAGGGAGCAATTCTACTGGATGAGGCCATCGCTTCCTTTTTCTGAGGAAATTGGATTTATTAAAGCAAATGTTTACACTAATCATGTGATCACTGTTCAATGACCACAATAGAAACAGTCACAATTCTTAATGGTATTTTAAAATCCAAAAACAAAATAAGTTCATATGTTGTATAACCATTTCACATATTAATACATTTAATTAGATCAAGAGATATTTTCATTAACAAAGGTTTAGGTCGTTACAATTACACCCCTCCTGAAGATCTTGCTCAGAAAACAACCTGAAGAAATCTTTGTAGGAGAAGAAACCTGAAGTAGGGGGTAAAAAAACACCTGTCTGGATCTTCATTTAACTAAATGGTATCACGAAGGGGCAATTTATCCTAATCTAGGATTTCCAAGGTGAAACTGGGGTTCTTACAAGCTTCTTTAACCGTAATCATCAGGGTCGGGAAACCAGGGAAGGCTAAAATAGATCCCGCTCAATTTATGTGCTAGAAAAGGATATCCCCTAATCCAACAATCCACCGAGAGATGAGATGTATCATTTGGTATAGGGGGTAAACTTTCACCCATAGAGGGTAAGTATATTCACAGATAGCCTCCACAATTCCACAATAGAGAGGAAATATGATCTTTCCCCATAATGAATGCTCCTCCAGAACATCCCATGCGAGCATTCCATGCATGCAGAGTATTGTGCTCTAGAGGCTCTTCATATTAATCCTTCCATCCTGAATCGGCCTCGTCAACAAACCCCATGAATCCCAATGTTTCTTCCCTTCCAATTTTTCATCCCACACAAATCTGTACAAGATATTGTTGATGTTCTTTATCACACCTTGAGGGACGTTGGAAGATTCCATTTCATGGATAGTAATGGTAGACAAAACACTATTCACTAGAGCATTACTTCCCCCAAAATACAGAAACTTATTTTTCCAATTAAGGATACGACTAGTGATTCTGCTCACAATGTGATCATAGTCCTTGATTCTGAGTCTGCCAGAAGAAATAGGGGATCCCAGGTACTCCATCAGAAAAGACCCATGATTTATGTCCAAGAGACTACACAAGGAGGAAACCCTCTTTTGAGAGCTTTTATTAGAGATGAATATACTGATTTTAGAGTTACAGAAAACTTGACCACTCTAGTAGAAGTATTGATCATGAATTCCCTTGATCCCACAAACAGAGCCCCGATAACAATTGGTGAAGATAACCGTGTCGTCAGTGAACATAATATGAGACACCACTATAAGACTCATTTTCTTCCTGAAAGGGAGAATAACCCCTTGGGAAATGCCTTTGTTGATGAGTCTGCTGAGGGTTTCCTGATCCAGAATGAATATACTACAAGAGAGTGGGTCTCTCTACCAGAGAACTCTTGTTTCTATGAAGAATCCATGTTTCTTCCCCCTGAATGACACCACCAACCATGAATAACTAATGATATTTAAAAAATGTCCATTGACTTGTCCGAAAACCCAATACCCTAAAAGAATGTATTGATGAAACTCCATTCGAGGCTAGCATATGCCTTATTCATATCCAATTTAATCTCCATGTTTGATCCATGAGTATTCAGGTTTATGTCCCTTATCTACATATTCAAATATATCTATATAAATATATATATAAATATATAATATATGTAAATAATTCTAAATATATATAATTACATTTATGGATAAAGACATATATATATATATGTATGTATGTATGTATGTATTTATAAGCACACACACACACACTTACACACACACACAAGAAATTATATATATGTGTGTTTAAATATATATATATATATATATATGGATAATAATGAAATGAAATATATATAAATATATAGATATATCATTAAATGAAAAACAAAACAATAGAGTTGAGTGGAAGAGTCGTGGGCACATGAGGAGGAGGTATCATGTTCAAAACCCAACAAAGGCAAGGGCGTGTGGGTTGATGAGAAGGTGACTAGTGCCACTTGATGAAACCACTTTATGGGAAGAATTATTTTTCCAAGTATCTTCTAAGTATCTTGATAAGTACTCAAATGATACCAACCTGTTAGTTTATAATAAATCACTTGAAAGGTTTTTCAAACAGCTAAACTTTATTAGTAAAAATAAAACATGGATTTGAAACTTGAATCACTACAAAATATGCTTGAAATCCACTGTATGTTTAATATTTTAGTTAATTCGTTTATATTCCATCATTTATGGTCAAATTCCCAATTTTGTAAACATAATTCAAGATTTGTGAAATTTCAGATTTATCTTGAAATTTAATATCATCATTTACTCTTTTATTTGTAATACTTATTTTATTACACGCACGATGAATACCCCCCATTGATTGTATTTAACCCTTCTTCCCACATCACTCAATTTATCATATTTAATAATAAATTAAAAGGGGATAGGGGTACCAATGACATCCTCATGTTAATGACTATGATTTTTCTTGATGAACCAACTCTTTTCTTATATTATTCCTCAAAGACTTACTGGTGGATGTTTTCTTGAAAGACCACTTGTGATGATTCCACTTAAAATTTTCCCTATGATATTATTTATCCTTATTGTCTTGGGTTCCTTCAACATTATGAGACAAATCCCACAAATAATTGTCTCTTATTTTGATACATTTTTCTCTCACCCTTCAACATGTTTCCCCACCCAATGGGTGGATCTTCATCCAACTTTAACCTCTTAACTTGTTGAGAGATATGTGGGATCATTATGTCTTACATTGTGCTTTCTCTATTCTTTTATATCCATAATAGTCAATTCAGAGTTATTCTTCCTTAGTGAATCCTTATTTAAGGGCACTTAATTTACAATTTCTGCACACTCTATGTGTATATAGACCCAATTAACTGTGATTTTGGTAGTTTAATGTCACTTTTTGAGTTAGTGGATGATAATTGGATATTATTTGGGCTTAGATAAGGAGAAAATTGATACATTTTTTCCTTTCCAATTAGAGATGGGTATTTTTTCTAACAAATTTTTTATTTCTTTTCATATATAATACAACTTCGATATCCCATATCATTTTTTACATTTTGGATATTATTTGATAAATATTAGTTTCTATGATATTAGGATTAGATGATTATTTATATTTATATCAATTACGGTAGATTTTATATGATATTATTATACCATGTTTTATGGTTTTGATATTCGTTGACACGTTGTTTTTATTCTTGAATAAAGGTTTTTCATCATAAAGACAATTGTACATTTCATTCTTATGAAAATTATGAAAGCTATTGAAGAAGTTTTAAGGAAGAGATTATTTGATAAAGAATGATGGATGTTTTATATAGGGTTTCCTCCTCTATTTCCATTAGAGATTATAATAATTATAATATTTTTCTTTACATTACATTTAATTCCATGTAATTATTATTTATCAATTTTTTAGGGACATTCGACTAAACTGGAGTTGACTTCTTCTTAGCCTACTAGTATGGGTCTGAGCGAGGATAATCCTAGAGCTACACTGAGCACAGATCATATCCGTTCACACCATGACCCACCAAAATACACCCCATCTACCACAAATTTGCATCCTCTACTTGAACCTCTAGGGTTGTTCCCACACATGTCTCCTTCATCATATTTTTATACTCTTATTCTCATATGATGACTACATCACCTCCATAAATGTTCCCATATATGCCTTCCAAATCCATTTTTTATTCATTTATGGAAAAATATTTTTAAGGTTGAGTGTGAAACTTCAGAAAATTCTATGTAGATAAAATACCATCCAAAAATATCATAAAATCAAAAAACCATTATAACACACAAAAGAAAAAATAGATTTGAATTTCAAATTGTGATTTGAGTACACCTTGATTCCAGAAATACCAACTCGGATCACTCCACTGTGTGGATCGAGGCATGACAAGTTAGGTCAGAGCATGCCCACATCAATAGTTCCATTATTAAAAAATGTCATTAGCATGTCTCTATAATCCAAAACACCACAATATAACAGCCCAATCTATGTTGGCATCACCAATGGAAAAAGGAAAACATTGACCATCCCCTGCACTTTGAGAACATGACTCACCACTGTAGACTTCAGATCCTTCATCGAATAGATAACTGAAAATTCAAGTCGTCTACCCAAAGACCAAAGACTGCTAAAACCATATCTCTTAGTTCCTCCATCAAGACCATCATACTCGACCAACTGGAAAGGGAGCGCTGGAATGGGACTCCATAGTAGATTTGAGAGGAGGAGGCCTCTGTTGGGGACTACGGTAGAGACCACATCATCATTAATTGGGGAGAAACAACCACATTCTTCCATCAACCATCGAACCAAAATAGGACAATCAGAAAGAACCAACACTATAAATCAAGCTCCCTAAGGAAGAACTAACCCATAAAAACACCAATCAAGACTCATACCATATCTTAAAACAAAAAAAAACAATAAGGTAAAAAGGATAATAAAGAGAACAAGAAAAGGATATTGTTAGTCCTCCTCTAGCACAATCCCAAGTAGGCACAGATCCTACATCTAGCCTGACCAAAAAATGGAGTCAATCCCAGATGTGTTGGCTAGAAAGGGTTGTGGAGAAGAAAAATATCAGACGCTGCCATCTACACAGACCCAACCCATCTAATATGTTAGTACATAGATCCATAGTAGAGGTATGATCCACCACGTTAGATCAAAATAGGGGCAGTGAGTGACATGAAATATCCACACCACAAAGATGAAGTAGTTGAGAAGGAGGGAAGGAGAATTAAAGATAAGGAAGAGAAAAAAATCAGGTGAAGTATGGAGCACAATAACTATCTATCAGACCCATGAAACCCTAAGAGAAGAAGAATTAGAGGAATCGGGAGCCCCAGGCACCAGGAAAGTGTAGAGGCATCCCCTTTCATGGATCATGTTTCTACCTTTACAATATATATATCCTATGATTTATCCCTAGACCTTCTATACTTATCCCACCAGGTATACACCACTTCTATTTCTTATTATCCATCCAGGATCTGTGGATTTTGTTTCTTCATATTCAACTCTAGTTCAAGGAGATGAATCGATGCATGCATTGGAATAGACACATCGTTCAGAGGTTATCGATCGAAGTAAGCACACAGATCCATCAGAGCCTAATGAGTAGTTTGAATCAGGTTTTTTTATAAGTGTGTCAAAATATTTCACATTATTTTTTCTTGTTGTATTATGAATTAATTATTCCTTTTTTCTTGTATATTATTCATTGAGATCTTATAACTAGTGACGTGGGTGGAACCATATGGGTGAAACTTGGAATCATAAAACACAAATAACACTTGATTATAATGAAGAAAATAAAATGATAGATAAAAATGCTATGAGGTGTAGAAGTTTTATGGAATCTTTATCCAAGTACAATGATATCATTCCGATGAAACCAACCTCATGGAGGCATATTCGTAATAAAATCAAGTAGAAATCATGGGTGGAGATATGGGTAAGAAAATTTATTAAGTTGATTTCTTTATTATTGTCGTATATATATGAACTAATGTTTTTTGAAATATCAGTTTAACTTTCCTGACAGTGAAGCTATTGAGGTCACATGGTTGATGAAACTTTGAATGTTTTAGAGATCATATAAGCCTATGTTATATGTTGGTTTTGATGGATTTGTTGTCCTGGAACCAAATTCTATTTACATTATGATAATATATATTCAAATTTTTCAATATGAATAGACCTCTTCGCAATCATGATTGTTATTTTGGGTGATATAGCATGTGATAAAATCCTAAGAGCAGCTGTCACGCTGAAAGGTTATAGTAGTTATCCATCATGATGAGAACCCAGAAGTGTCACAATAGTATTATTAAAACATATGTTCTATATCCCAGTGATATCAAATTAGGGTCATAAATGATACATTCTATCAGGGTTAGAAACTTATAGGACTTTTGAGGCACCTTTTTAGGGTGTATGCCCTTGGTAATATCCAGTGTAGGATATTATTAGAACAGGACCTGCTGATAGGAAATCCACACTTATATGTGTTATTGGATGTTACTATATACAAATGTGTGTATTTATCCTTCGACTTCAATATTATTATTAATGAATATTAAAAGTCACTTATTTTGATGTATTGTTGAAAGTTGTTATGACATATGTTCACAGTGAGGTATGATACGCTAGGTGCATCATGAGTAATGTTCCATTAATGTATAATAAAAGAAAGTATTTTGCCTTTATCTTCATTAATTGAAGTTGATATATCAGGACCCTTCATGAAAATTATATATCCTAAATAAATCCATGGCCATGCTGTTCAATATTCATGTCCAATTTCTAGAAATTCTAAGAGGCATCGAGCACATAGGTTGATGACGCAAGCATGAAACCTACTTAATTATAGATATCTTGATAAAGGGATTATATTACACTGTGAGGGTCCATATGAGGTATTATTTTTTTTGGGCATTAACTTCTTTCTCTATAGGTTCCTTGTCGTGTTGTGAGATGCTAACCTTGAGCATTTAACTATTTCACCTAACACCACTGAGAAAGAGGCATAGAGTATCACACAATAAATATATCCAGAATCATAATTAAATAATATATTAATATTTATTATTCAAAAATTATAATAAATATTATTCTCATATGTGTTTTAATAATTATTCATGTTTTCTTGATTGCATATATTCTATCACCAGTTATTCGACAGAATATTATGTGAGTAGAATATTTAATAAATATTTATTTTCTATTTAGAGAATATAATATTTATTTCTTTACTAGAGAATAATGTAGTGATATCTATTTATTAAATTGATAATTTTTATTTATTTTTGATAAATATTTTGGAGGAATACCGGATCAAGTTTATAGTTTTGATGAGAAATAATTTATATTGAATATTATTTGATTAAATAATATGTAATTTTAATTTTCGTGTTTAGTGCATTTTAAGATATAATAATATTATCAATATTATTGTGGACATGGGGTTTTGCAGGGATTAAATAAATAGTAAGGGGCACTTGTGAAATTATTTATTTCTAACCATAATTTTTTATAAACCCAATTATGTTATTTTTCACGAGAGTCAATTGCATTTGTGTTGTGAAAAATGAAATCTGGAGAGAATCATCTCAAGCCCTAGAGATCTACCACTCTAGGGAATCTCCCAAGAATGGAGTGCAGTCTTCCTCTACCATATACTCATCTAGATATTTCATGGAAAACCCTTTGGAAGTGATTATTGAGGTGATCAAAAACGAACGATGCAATCATTAGAATCTACCATACTAGCACATGAAGATTCCTATAATGATGTTCTGAGGTTTGTGGAACATGTTTCAATCACTACATGAAACATGGCTAAAATGGAATCCAATAAACCATTGCTCTGATCCAGGTCACCACATGACCTCAAGTGCACCTCCCCATATGCTAGATGATGCCTACTAGAAACGAGGGTCTAATAGGTCACGGGGGAAGACTATACCCTCTTTACCGGAGTTTTACACAACATATAACAAAAGAAATAATGAAAAAATAGATAATAAACCAGAACAAACATTACCAATTCTTTCCCAAACATAGTATAACCACAACCAAAAGATAAATATTCCATATCATGCTAATAGTTCCGAAAGAGAAGGAAACCCAAAAAAATAAGACCAATGGAAACATCCCCCAAAACAGGTCCTGACTCCATGTCTATATCCTCATCAATCCATCCCAAGCCTAACTCAACTCCATAGAATAGGGATTTTCCCTCACCCAATAATACAATAATTAAATTTTCATGGGTACCCAATGATGGCCCAAGTAGGGTGTGAGTACAACTCAGTAGGTCACCACCACTAGTGTCTATAAAATATCCAGTCTAAATAGATAGTATATGAAATTAATAAATAAATAGAATGGAAAACAGAAGAAAACTTGGGTTCCATTGGTTAAAAATATTCACATTAGCAATTTTGATCATTTATTCCATTCAATCACTTAAACCATTTATTTCACTTAATCCAATGGTTGGGAATTTAAATCATTTACACTCCAACCAAAGCTGATCAATTTTCAAACATAAGGGAATAATTTATGTTCTCTATCTCACTTGGGATAAACATTTCTTAATAAATACATCACACTCACCTTGTAGCCTTAGTCTAGGAAGTCTCATCAAATTCAGTCATTAGAGGCATAGAGCCTCAGTAATACTCCCTAAACCATGCATTCTATGGGTGGGGTTTAGAGCCTTAGTCCAATCCAACTCGTGGTAGGAGCCTCAATCCAATACCCCACATACCACCTAGAAATGTGCACATGCTTATTCATCTAATTACCACATATACCAAATCACATACCAATCATAATCATTACACATAAAATTCACAATTCTCATTCCATTTAACACTTAAATCATATTTGGACCTTAAATGATTAACAAATTTACCACACACCTTAAATATCCCATTTACCCAATTTCTATTTCATTTCTCAACCCATTTAACTTATTCAACAATGCGGGGAAAAACTCCCTCAAGGTATCATTGAATAATTTTTGAGGTGATTGTATTTGTTGACAAAGTGGACATCTAGGTGGTGATTGTTGAAAAATAAAAACAATGAAATACGAATTTGTTGACAAAGAGGATTTCATGAAGGAATGTCGAGTTCAAGAGTTGAAGTCAATGATCCATGTTTGATTCAAGAACGTCGACAAGAGGAATTGATGATCTGGAGGCAGTACAAAAGAACAGATACAAGGTGATTATATTTTCCAGTGTTTTCCAAATTTTTGGTCTTGAAAATCATCAAATGAAGAAAAGTGATTTTTGGAAAAGCGACTTGCGCATAGTGTACTTGAAGGCTTGGAAACTTGCGCGCCATATGTTTTTCAAGACCAGATCATCAAAATATGGCAAAGGGATAAGTGTCGCGCAAGTGACTTGCGCTCCGTGAAAGAGACTTGCACACCGATGCATTGAAATCTTGAGAAGATGTGTGCCTATGGTTTTTAAAGATCAGAAGATCAAAGTATGGAAAAGGAAAGAGGTTCGTGCAATTTTGGAATTTGTTCGTGCAAGTGACTTGCATGAGAAGAGACTTGCGCGCCGAGGAGAGACATGCGTGCTGTCACATAGGGGTGACAAAATTCCTATAAATACTGGACCACCCCTCCTCATTCTTCACTAGAGTTCAACACTTTGAGAAATCATAGCTTCTGTCGCGCAGGTGTGGTGGTCGCGCAAGTGGTGAGTGGTCGTGCAGGTGGATTTGCGCGCTAGTGTGAGGAATTGTGTGCCAGCGTGAGAAGTTGCATTCCAGTTGGTAGTTGCACGCCAATGTTGGTTTGGGCGTAAAAGTAAGTGAGTCGTGCAAGTTTGGAGTTGAGGAATCTTGTGTCTCACAAGTGTGAGAGGTGGAATTGTGCGCCAGTTGTGACTTGTGCGCTGAGATTGACTTTCTCGCCAAGTAAAGTTTATTTCCAGCAGTGTTTTTCGGGCTGCGTGGAAGCTGGAAGTTTTCTCGATAACTTTGGTGCAAAGATAGATTCATATACAGGTGAAATTTATGCTTCAACAGAGCATCTAATTACAGAGGAAAATGTATTCCTTCATGAAAACGTGGAGACCTACAGGTCTATAAACTAGGAGTGGATCCTTTCCGAAGCAGTGAGCAAAGGAAGAGGAAGAAGTTGATCCTCTCCACCGATAGTGAGTCATAGAGAGAGAAACAGGGAGTGACCCTTGGGAAATCACTGAGCTGGCCCTAAACTTTGTAAAGGTAGTGATCCTAGGAATAGAATTGATCTAGCCTGAACATTTTAATCCATATCTAGTGAATAATAGTTGAATTTTCTATGACCGGAAACTTGTCGGCATATGCTCCTTGGATGTAGCCCAGTGAGGGTGAACCACGTAAAAATATTTGTGTCTACCTGTTTTACTCCATACATTACATTCAAAGTATCATCATCAGATAATTAAGAAAAGAAGTGGTCATAATAATCACACGAGTGCAAACAAGGTTAACCTTGTAATAAAAAGGTCAAGATCTAGTGGGGCAGGAAGAACTTTGCGAAAGAATATCCATACCCCGATTCACCCCCCCCCCTCTCAGGGAATATAGGCCCCTATTGGTCCAAACAAAAAACTTTAAAACATTAACCCATTTCACAAAATTAATTATTTTTCATTTGTTATCCCATTCATGAATTTCAATTTCAATCTCACAAGTCATTTGACACATTCACCTTATTACATTTAACCGTATTTACATTAAAAAAAAACATGTTTCATTATCAAATTCTAGGAACAATTTTGAATAATCCCTTTTCCAACTCAACTAACATATCAATATGTTCATCATGGGATCTACTTTATCACATGTAAATTTCGTACATAACATTACAATTTTCCATGTTCAGGAATATTGGAACACCCCATGGGTGGCCCTAAATCGGTCTAGTCAACCTCAATGCATCCCATGGGGATCATGATGGGTTCAATTCATAATTTAGCCAACCATTTTACCAAATCCATTCATAGGAATCAAATGCACAATAAGAGAAAACCATTAATACAACCACACATTCAAAAATCAACTTCAAGACCATGGAATATAAATTTTAGACCATATACCTTGAAAACATTGATGAACACACGCTTAACATTAGCCTTAGTTCTAGATTCAAGAACCGTTTGAAGACCCAAAATAATATCCACTAGAAAAGAGGGGTTTAGGGATTCAGAAGAAGAAGAATGAAACCACAATGCCTAATCCATAAAATAGAATCAAGAGGAGCATAAGACTTACCTGTAGCATTGATCTGCAACCCAAGACACTATAAATGGCCTAGAAATTAATGAGATCGATCCTTTTGAATATTTGGGTGGTTAGAGTTGTCACTAGTGCTATAGGAGTGAGAATGAGAAAGACATTTGGGTGAGGAACAAAAAATTTGGAGGGGTGAAATTGGTATAATCCCACTTTTAATGGGTCCCATGGTTTGGCCACATGGTTTATCAAACCATGCACCAACTGTGTGTGTGAATCTATCCAAGAGAGGTTGAGTTGCACGTTTGTCTAGGGAGCCCTGCACGGATTGATAAACCATCCACCAACCATACAGAATTCCACTATCCAGCCCCACATGGTTTGGACACCTCTCGTGCATAGTCTATTAAACCGTGAACCCCTTTCTATTGGCTAGCACAATTTTGGAACATGATTATTACTAACCATGCGCCAACTATGTAACATGAACATGATGGCCCCAATATCCCTTCTTTCATGTCTCGAGCCCCTGATACACCCCGATCATCCTCATACATCCATAAAAAGTTCCATTTACCACAATAAGATACTTATACCAAAACATAAAAAATAATGTATCTTAAGAAAATCTAGGATTTTACAACATTCCACACCTTATAATGGCTCATACTCAAGCCGGATTCCCAATAATCACTAAAATTTTATAGAAAAGTGATTGGGCCACTAAGACAAAATATATGTCTCCCTCTACCATGTTACTTCCTAAAAATTTACCATGCTTCCAAAAAACTAAAACCAATGATACAGTTTTTCCTCACAAGGATTTCTCACTGTGATCCATTGTACGAACTCTATTATCCTCAAAGGACACATTAGCCTCAAGCTCAACATCCTTGACATAGAACACATGATATGGGTTAGGGTGATACTGTTAACGTTTTGACACATGAAAATCATCATGAATGGCACTATACTATTGTGGAGGAGCCAATAGTTATGCCACCTCTCCATTCCTCTCCACAATCTAAAATGGACCCACATACTTGGGAACCAAAATTCCCTATTTCTATATATGTTGGTGACCCAACCTTCGCGACACCCGGAGAAACACATGATCTCTCACCATAATCTAAAGAGGCATATGATTCTGATCCACATATGACTTCTACGTACTATGAGATATTTCCTTGTGTTTCTGAATCAACTGAACCTGTTCTGATGTCTTCTACATGAAACTCAACCCAAAAAATTTAGATTCTCCAACCTCCATCCAACACAACGAGAATCTACATGGTTTACTATAGATCACCTCATACAGTTCCATTCGAATCATTTCCAAGTAACTATGGTTATATGTGAATTCAAAAAATACTAAGTGTCTCTCACTTGATCAACCAAAATACAGGACACAATCCCTCAACATATCCCCTAGTACATGAAATGTATGCTCTGATTGACTATCTATTTGTGGTTGGGAATCTATATTAAAAAACACTTGTGTATGAACTGAATTCTATAATACCTACTAGAAACTTGATGTAAAACGTGAATCATGATCCGAAACTATAATATATGATACTCCATGAAACTACACTGTTTCTCAAACATACCATTCACCCATCTGATCAATGGTGAAAGTCTCTCAAATTTGCAATAATTGTTCCACCACGGTCAACTGATCCATAACTACCCATATCACATCATTATTTTCAGGCTTGCATAGAAGAAACACTATGAAATACATCATTATGTCATCCCATTTCCATTCTGAAATTGGAAATAGTTGTAACTAAACAACTGACCATTGATGATCAGCCTTCACCCACTAAAAGGTAAGGCATAACAACACAAAACATGTAACCTATTTCTTCATTCCTAACCACCAATACAGTCTACAAAGATGATGATACATTTTTGTTGAACTAGTATGTATCTTCCACCTTGATGCATAAAAATCTCACATCAACTCTTCCCACAAACATGCTTGTACAAAAACCGAACCACGAACATAAACGCTCTTTTCATCACTAATGGTCCAACTAGAAGGTGAATTCCCCCCTTTATGGATCTCCCTTAAATACAAACATTTTGAATCCTCATGCTTCATTTCCGTGATTCAGATCAGAATCATGAACTCAACTACCAAGGATGCAAGGGTCATATAACCATGCTCATTCTTCACCTCAAGATGCATCTCAACAAACAATTCCATCATCCTATATTCAAAACTAGATTCCAAAACTTCCGAACTTTGAGTCTTCTAGATCAAATAATCTGTTATGGTATTCCCCTTTCTGAGAGTTTAAACCAGCTGAATGTCAAAAAAAAAATGAATGTACTCAACCCATCGCTACTTCTAAAGATTCAAATCTCACTGAGAGAAGATGTAATTAAGGATTTTATGATCGGTATACATGATAAATCATTCTCCCAACAATTAGTGGCACTAACACTTTAAATAGTAAACCATTGAGGCCAACTCAATATCTTGCATAGGGTAATTTATTTCATGATGACTCAACTAACTTGACCCATATTCCACAACCCGATCATTATATATCAACACTACCCCAAGTCCAACACTGGTCACATCATGAAACAAGGTTTACCCATTACCTGGGTTGGGTAAGATCAGAATTGGTGCATATGTCAACTGATTCTTTAACACCTGGAAAACATCCTCACATGCCCCATACCATTCAAACTTGATTCCATTATTAGTGAAACCTGAATGCAAAGATTCCAAATAAGAAAAGTCTTTACTGAACCTTCAGTAATAGCATTCCAAACCCAGAAAATTTTGGATATTAGAAACATTATTGGGTTGTTCCTAAGACACAACTACTCACACATTCTACAGGTCCACTAACACACCTTCCACAGAGATTATGTGAACTAATAAATGCACCTTATCGATTTAGAAATGAAATTTGTATAGCTTGGTGTATAGCCTATGCCCTCCTAGTGTAGTGAAGATGATGTCATGATGTTGGGAATGATCATCATGAGTTTTAGAGTACACCAACATGCCATCAACAAAAACAAATACAAACTGATCAAGGTATGGGTTAAATATTCAGTTCATTAGAGCCATAAACACTACTAGTGAATTCGTCAATTCAAACCGAATTACCAAAAACTCATATTAACCATATATGCTCCTGTAAGAAGTATACTGTATATCAGAAGGTATAACACTTATCTTATGATATAATAATCTCATAACAATCTTAGAGAACATTGAAACAACCGTTAGCTAGTAAAAAAGATCATCGATTCAAGGAAGAAGTTATTAATTCTTAACCCTCGTCTGATTCAAATCCCTATAATCGACACGTAACCGCAATGATCCATCAACCTTCATAGGAAACAACACTAGAGATCCCCAAGGTGACATAATTAGGTGAAGAAACCTCTTGTTTTACTATTACTCCAACTGAGTTTTAAGCTTCTAGAGTTCTGTCGGTGCCATTCTATATGACAGTATAGAAACATGGCCGGCTCTCGGCAACAACTCTATCAGGAACTTGATACATATTTTGGGAGACAAACCTAAGTAGTCTTCAGGAAACACATACTAAAGCTGATCTAACATAGTAGGAAAAAAATATGCTCTACTTCCCCATAATCAAGTATAAGACAATCTAGTTGAGTTGTGTTCTCACCCAATCGCTGAAAAACAAGCCATGCACAGCCTTCCTGAATGTCCCACTCAGCACAATGGACATAAGTGTCTTCTTAAAGAGACGTGAATGTTAACCTATGGTGGTAATAACTGATATGGTCTTGGTAAAAAACTATAAAATCCATGTACAAAATCATATCAAAACGAGACATCTTAAGAACAAACACGTCCCATAAGAAATGGTACCCAACAACTTCAAGAGAACAACCCTTACACTGCCTAATATTCTCTTCTCACATCCATAATGGTGTATCAATCAACATGACGCCACAAATCATTCCACCACTTAACCCAAAATAACCAAAAGATGAGAAGAAATAAAATAATGTGAGGCACATGTATTGAATAAATCACTAACAAGAATGGAAACTACAAGGATCATACCTCGAACAACCAATGGTCTAGCCTCACCACTACCTGGTGTAGTTTGAATTGTAAAAAGATGACATGACCCTCTACCCTAGGCTCTAGTTTGAATTCGTAGGGCTACAATACCTTACAGATATGGATGCTCTATCCCCAGAGTACCACATCTTCCACCTTGATCGGTAAGAACAGTAGATATCCAACTTCCTACCTGATGTGAGGTAACCAACCCTCTTCCCACACTCAACATTGGCCTTATCCCTCCATTGTTTCCCATTTGTCAACAATTCTTAAATAACCTCTGCACATGCCCCATTCTTCTGCATTCTCTTACTTAAATGGTGGTTAGGGACACTGACCATGCATGTGCCTCATCCTGCAACACTAATTGCAGAAAACATGATCACTACATTGAGGGGCTATTTTTATCTTCTGACTAATATTTTAACCACATCCATGGTGAATTTTCTTGAAACAACGCTTCATTCCATTGGACCTCTCACCACTAGATTTCCCAACTGGAACAACATTCCCACCATCGGGGGCCTCCATGAGGTTTCCCTCTAAAATAAGGGCCTGATCCACCACCTCATAAACTCTTTTTAAACATAATATATTCACATAGGACCTAATATTATGTTTAAGTCCATCCTAGAAATGTCTTTCCATAGCTGCCTCATCCCTTTCCAAAGCTGAAAAAAACATTCGAGGACAGTGAAACGACTAGCATATTCCATCACTGTCTTCAACCCCGGGGTTAGCCTCATAATCTGTGTTGACTTTTCCTATCTCAATGTCTCTGAATAGATATGTTATAGAAACTTTTACAAGAAATATTTCCATGACATACCATCAGACTGCTATGTCTAAACCAGTATTTCCCACCATCTCTTTGCCTACCCTCGAAACTTTTAAGCCACACACTTGACTATCTTCTTAAGAGGAGTCTCTTAGTGACCAATAATTGTCTGGATGGACTCTATCTATAACATAGTTGTATCAGGTCCACCCTCTCTAAAAAAAGTTAGAGGGTGTTGCAGTTCAAACTCCCTATTCATATCAAACATACTTTGCACAACCCACCCTGGTTCTCATTCCATTATCTACATAAAATGACAAAAGTTATCACGAAACTTCTCTTATCATATGTTAACATGAACCACTCGGTTTTCTTGTTACACTTTTGGGGGATAATTCTTTATGGCCTCCCTTATATCCCAACTAGCACAAGATTTTTTGGTTCCATATTCCTATAATAACAACACACAACTAAGAACACATAACATGAAACATCCACAGTTTTCATAAAATAAGGCTATCTACTAGCCAAAAACAATCCCTTTTATATACTCTATTCCCAAGATACATCATATCACTTTGAACACTATCCTCAACCATCCCTATCGTGGGTAAAGGTCATAATGGGTTAAAACAACTTACACAGTCTTGAGATTTTCATTAGACACCCTTTTTAAACCATTTCCCCATTCACAACACAAATCTCTCTCTTTTAAGTAGCCTTATCATCTCACAATTTATTATAACCAAAATTTTATCTCATTTACCTCCTTTAATAAAGATTAATTATTAAACCATACATTCATTGTCTTTCCATTTACCCATTCATATCATCTTTATTATACATTACATTCTTCATATTTTAAGAAATGTGAAAATAATTCTACCCTTCTCGTCTCACACGTCCATCTCGTCTATGACCACCATGATGAATTCCACCTATATCCCTAGGTGCCTATAATGATACATGTATGTGTAACCTCATTCCATTGTAGCCACAAGAAAAATAACATAAAACTATCTCATCACACAAAAAGTGCATCACCCCATGGTGAAATATTATTCAACTGTAACAACACATATCAAGAACAATAATTCCTACCCTGGGTACTTGGGTCTTACCCGAAAGATGGGATAGATACTCCCAAACACGAGCTCATAACCAAAACCCAACACATCATAATCTCCTATATACCATCTTCAAATTGCAACACCACATAATAGAATTACTCTGATTCCACTTTGTAACATCCCCGACATGGAATCCATTAAACCGATGCTCTGAGCTAGGTCACCACATGATCATAAGCATGCCTCCCCATATGCTAAAGGCTACCGACTAGTAGTGAGGGTATAACAAGTCATGTGGGGAGGCTATACCCTCTTTACCAGAGTTTTCCACAAAAGATAACATACAAAATAAGGAAAACAATAGGCAATAAACTAGAACATTCTTTACAAACCATTTCCAAAATAGTGTACAACCACAACCAAAAGATAAATATGTCATGTCATGCTAATAGTTCCAAAAGTGAAGGAAACCCAAAATAAAATATAATGGATATATACCTAAAAAAGGGTCCTAAATAAATGTTTGTATCCTCATCTATGCTCATCCCAAGACTAACTAAACTCCCTAACACAGGGACTTTTCCCTTGTCCAATCCTGCAATAATGAAATATTAACAGGTACACAATGGTGGCCCGAGAAGAGTGTGAGTAAAAATTAGTAAACCACCACCAATGGTGTTTAAAAAATATTCTGTAAAAATATATAGTTCATGAAAGTACTAATAAATGGAAAGATAAACAAAATAAAACTCAGGTTTTATGATTTAAAAATATTCAATTTAGAAACTTTCATCATTTATTCTTTTCAATCAATTAAACCATTTACATCTCTTAATCTATGGGTTAGGAATTTACAACATTTACACTATAGCCTAAGTGGATAAATTATCAGACATAAGGGAATAATTCAATCTACCTACCTCACTAGGGAGAAACATTTCATAACAAATACATCTCACTCGCCTTGGAGTCTAAATCCAAGAAGTCTCATAAATGAAACTATTAGGAGATTAGATCCTCAATATGATTCCCTAAACCATGCATTATAGTGGTGGGGTTTAGAGGCCCAGCCTAACCCGGACCATGGGAAGATACTCACTCCTATATCCCACATACCACCAAGCCATGTGTACATGCTTATTCAACAAATTTCCACATATACCAAATCACAAACCATACATAATAAATACACATAACATTCCAATTTCGCATTCAATTTAACACATAAATCTTCTTTGGGACTTAACCCATTATCACCTTTATCACACACCTTACATATCCCATTTATCCCAATTCCCTTCCATATCTCATCCCATTTAACTCATTAAAAAGTTTTCATACATTATCCCATTTCGCATAATTAATCATTTCACATGTATTATCCCATTCATGAATTTAAATTTCAATCCCATAAGTCATTAGGAACATTCAAATTATTCAATTTAACCATCTTAACATTTTTCCAAAAAAAACACCTTATTCCATTATCAATGTCTAGGCACAACTTTGAATAATAACTTTTCCGGCTCAACTAACATATCAACATGTTCATCTTTATATATGCTTTATCACAATTCAAATCCATAGTTAACATTATAATTTTCCACGTTTGGGAATATTGGAACACCCCATGGGTGACCCTAAACTACTCTAGTAAATCTCAAGGCATACCATGGGGATCATGGGGGTTTAATTAATCATTTAGCCAACCATTTTCACAAATACTTTCAATGTAATCAAATAAAAAAACAAGAGATAATAATTAACACAACCAAACATGCACAAATCAACATGAAGCCCATGAAATATAACTTGTAGACCAGATAAATCAAAACCAAAGACAAACAGACCCTTAACATTAGCATTAGATTTTGATTGAAGCACCCTTTTAATTCCCAACCTAAGATTCACTAGAAAATAAGTGTTTTAGGGTTTTTGAAGAAGAATAAAAGAAACCAAAAGCCCTAATCCAGAATATATAA
Source organism: Viscum album (assembly GCA_963277665.1). Lineage (NCBI taxonomy): Eukaryota > Viridiplantae > Streptophyta > Magnoliopsida > Santalales > Viscaceae > Viscum > Viscum album. The sequence continues at coordinate 676,557,341 of OY728139.1, read as the reverse complement.
CCAAGAGGAGCGTAAGACATGACTAGGGTTTTGATCCACAACAAATGACACTTAAATTGGCCTAGAAACAAAGGATATCAACACTTGGGAAGATTTAGTTATTTAGGTTCATCACTAGGGTTTTAGGAGGAATAATGAGGAATAAATTCAGGTGGGGAACTTAAAATCATAGGGGGTAAAATACCACTTTTAATGGGGCACACAGTTTGGTCACACAATTTTCCAAAATATGATCCAACCATGAATTACCTCTATCCAAGAGGGGATAAGACACACAGTTACCTGGGGAGCCCAGCACGGTTTGAGAAACTATGTGCCAACATGGCAGAATTCATATTTCTAGGCCCACATGGTTTGGCCTCCCCTCTTTCGTGGATTACTAAACTGTGCACCGCTTTCTCTTTTCTAGCATGGTTTTTGTGCTCAGTTACTACTAACCATGCGCCAAACATGAAACATGAACATGATGGCCAAAATATTCATTATTTCATGTAATGATCCACTAAGACATGCCTAAGCTTCCTCATACGACCAAAAAACATTCCATTAACCACAATAATGAGACTTGAACCATAACTTAAACAAGAATATACCTCAAGAAAATCTAGGATCTTACACCACTAGAGGGAATCTTCCCTTTATTCCTATAACACAATGAATATACAACATAGATATATTTTAGATCCATCAAAAGGAATGAATTTCTCATAATTTAATTTTTTAATCAATTAAATTTATTATAAATAATATATGATGCTATTTTTCTTTAGTTATAACGTTTTATACATTATCTATTTTTTTTTCAATTCAATTGATCACGATGTTTATTTTTATGAAAATATTTGATTGATAATTGATTATGAAAAAAATAAATGTTGGGAATAACCCATCACATGCTTCTCTTGCATATAAAACCTATAAGTTTTATTAGAGTTTTTTATAATTATTTAAATATCATTTATTGATATACGCGTTTGTAATTTAGCTTTCAATTTTAGTTTAATCATTCCTAATTCCAAATTCTGAGATCTAATTCTGCTTATTTTGTTTCTCGTAAATATAATCAAATTAATTAATTTTATGAATAAAAAAAATTCAATGATCTTATCTGGAGGTGCTAAGGAATCCGGCTGGATAACACAAGAGTACATGTTGTGTAACCCGGAGGGACACACCATGTACTAGTGTTCAATGCAACAAGTATTAATTAGGAATTATTTCTAGGAGTGTAAATTTATTAAATGTAGTTCCCTTAATTTTACACCATATGTTGACCAGGCTAGTCTGGAACACAGTCAGCCGAAGTACATACCATGTAACTACCATACATGGTGTGTAATCTTTTAGTCAGAGATGGGTCTGGTATCTTCTTAAATGACCCGCGTGACTGGTGACCATGTAACATAAAGACCACATAATGTATAGCCCATGTACACATTGTTTAATCTAAATTTTTACATGGTATCGTTTACATGACAAGTCCCTAGGCATGTTTCTTAGATAGATAATGAAAATAGTCCATGCTTTGTAGATGGCTTTTACACACCCTGTACTTTAACCAAATCATGAAAAATGAAAGATTAATTTATTATACTATGAAATACATATCAAAATGTTCTTTTTTCTTGTCATTAATTTGATAGGACATTACATGCTATGAGTTTTAATATATATAAATGTTTAATTAATTTTTGTATATTTTTCAGATCTGCATATCATGTATGAGTCATATTATAGTTATTTCTTTATGTACATTAGAGCATAACACATGATAGAAAAATAATTTAATCAGTGTAATCATTAATTTGATAGTAAATGTCATGAAATTATGTAATAATTTTATATAACACATATCTCAAGAGTAAACGTTTAAAGAGTATAATACTTATTGGGTAGTTCGGATGGGAACTCATCTTGTTTCCTCCATGGTACATTTATATACGTAGTTAATTTTAAATAAATCTATTTAATTTTCTGAAAATTATGATGGACGAGAATCCCAAGGAAATTTAGATGTGAATTAAGATAAAATAATTTATTAATTAATGAATATAATTAATTGACTCAAGCATGATTTATCTTAAATAAGAATGATTTGAATTGAATAGTAATTTTGTTAAATTAATAATTAGTTTCATGAATATGGATGATCATGATCCTATATCTGACCATTGCACATGATCAGTTTCATTTAATTTATTATTAAATTAAATTTTTGGCATTCATGTCTTCTATCCTCTTATTATGTAAGGGTATACATGCCCATTTTTTCTTTTATGCAAACCATTTACCTCACTTGTTTGTGAATAGAAGCATTTGTAATGGATGAAACTTTTAATTTAGTGGAGGAAGTTCAAGTTTGATTCTAATAAGAAACCAATCCAATATATATACATAGGTGGATAGGTGGAAAACTACAATAAAATCTAGAAATGGTTCAAGGTGTTTTCCTGTAAGTCAATAGTTAGTTTATCATCCTGTAGATAAACTAACCATTTGTAAAATCTTGACGAAACACATCCTTTTGTTTTCAAAAAACCCCAACTTAAATCGTTAAATGTTATTTATAAAACGTTTTTTCAACCTATGTTAGAATGTTCTTGTTATGATAAAACAACTCAATAATTTATTTCTGATGTTTTTAATCAACAATATCATCAACCTATTGTTGAAGAATAGAATTTTTAAAACCTATGAAGTCGGATATTTATTAAGAATCATCCTAGTGAAAATATAATTGGTGATTTAGATCAACTGATTTGAACTAGAATTTATTTATGAAATGAAATTTAACATCTATCATTTTATGACAATTCTAACATAATAATCCTGATGAGGCTTTAGGTGATGATGATTAGATTAAATAAATACAAGATTAACTCAATGATAATGAAAGGGAAAAACTTTGTACTTAGGTTTAACGTCCTAATGATACTTTTATAATTTTCATAAAATGGGTTTTTTGGAACAAATGTGATGAAAATGAAAAAATATTTTGAAATAAATCTAGAATTCATGATTAAGGTTATAATAAAAAATATGGAATATACTATGGATAGACCTATGCACTAGTATCCATACATGAAATTATTTGTATACTTCTAGACTTTACAACATTCTTAAATTTTAATATATTTCCAATAGATATAAAGCATTATTTCCTTAATGGATATGTTTCGTAGAAATTTAATGTATAAAAACCCCTTAGTTTTGAAAATAAAAAACATCTTGAACATGTTTTAATATTAATAAAGTGCTTTAGGGACTTACACAAGCCCCTAGAGCTTTCTATGATAAAATAACTGTATTTTTGTTACAAAACAACTTTGTTAGGGGATTTGTGGATCAAAATAATTTTATAAAAGAAGTTAATAAAAACATTATGATTGTAAAAATATATGTTGAAGACATTATTTCTTGTTCAACTCAAAAATCTTTAAAAAAGACTTTTGCAGATCTTATGAAATTTGAGTTTGAAATGAGTGTGATGGGTGAGTAATCATACTTTATAGGTTTTCAAATTTCATAAAAACTAGAAGGAAATTTTATATAACAACATAATTATATAAAATTTCTTATTTATAAATTTAGGTATGATAATACTAAAAGTTTTATTACTCCAATATGAACCAAGAATACATTAGATCTTGATGATGCTGGGAAACTAGTTGATCAAAAAAAATTAGATGTATGATTGGAAGTATGCTATACATAATATCTAGTCATCCAGATTTAATGTTTTCAATATTCTTATGTGATAGATATCAAGATAATCCAAAATAATCTCATCTTAAAGTTGTAAAATGAAATTTTCATTATCATAATGGAAATATGGATTTACTCTTATTTTATTCTTCTATATGTTATTTTGAACTTTTTTTATGAAGCTTATTTTCATGGATAGAGAAAGGATAAGAAAATTACTTTTGGAACATGTCATTTATTAGGAGAATATTTAGTTTATTGGTTATGTAAGAAACAAAACATAGTAGAACATTCTACAACCGGAGCCAAATATGTGGTAGATGGAAGTTTTTATGATCAAGTGTTGTAGATGTAACACATACTCACTAACTATGGAATGTTTTCTTTAAATAATAAAATTTGGTGTGATAAAACAAGCATCATTGCGCTATGTAAAAAAACACATCACTTACATTCTATGAAAATAGACAGAAGATTCCATTTATTTCGAGATCACACACACAAATGATATATTATTCTATAATTCATCATAATAAAAAAAACCTTGCTGATATTTTTACTAAACAACTTATATTCGATTGATTTGAATACATTAAATAGGAGGTGTGTATGATACATTAGACTAAATAGTGTTTTGATCAGTGGTTAGAGTTATATCTTACGGAAAAAAGTCAAGAACTTCAGACTAACCCTGGTACGGATTAATTAAAAACTCCCTTATTCGGTTTATCAGATTGAAAATCAATAAGGAAGTCCATCAGACTATATAATGTTTTAATTGGTTTGATAAGAATTATATCTATCAAAAGGAATCAAACATAACATTGAAATGGTGCTAATATAAATGATGTTAGAATATAAAAGTACAAATCATCCTTAGATAAAAAGCTAAAGATTGAGATCATTATGAGTTGTTAAGTGCAAGATGTCTGAGGTTGTTTCAACTTACGCTGAAATATAAAAGTTGTAAAATCAGCTATAAATACATGGTAATTTTAATAGTTGGGAGAAAATGCAATTTGAAACTCAATTCATCAAAATATTTCTCTGTATGAACACTTCATTCCTAGCGATTTTAATTATTTAGAGAGTTTAAGTTCTATGGAATCCTTGCGAGGATTGTAATAACTTAAGAACTATTTTCTTTTGTAATCGCATGTCCAATCATGGTACTGATCGAGGGAGAAATGCCGATTTCAATCATACTAAGAACTTTGGGTATCCGATCGATGTGGAAATGAATCCTATAGATAAAAAATAAATTAAATATCATTTTCCTAGGATTTCATGTTAATTATATTTTGTTTGGTTGGTTTTGAACCCAAACCATATGAATTTCCCATTATTACAAAAATGCTAATAATGTGAAATCATTCCTTAAGTTATACTGATCAATCTGGGTACCAAATTGATTCTCAGCTGATTCCAAATGATTAAAATGATCCAAGGAATATTGTCATTTATTTTCACATCAATCCAAATTTGTTTTCTTGTTTTACACCCCCAATGGTAGATATTTCATTCTAATAAAAATATTCCTTGTTAATCATTATTTTCCATTATATCTAGAGACACCAAAATAGGATGGATACAACATTGATTGATACTAATAAAAAATGTATCAGTTATCATTATACCATAATTTTATGTCAATCTATGTGTGTGGACATGGTATTAAACCCTTTTATATGTGTTTTTCACTTAGCTCCAAATCTAAGAGGCAAACATGAATTTCAGTCTTTTTGAGAAATTTGAGTATCTGATTGATGTGCCAAAGCTTACTATAGATTATAAATGAATTAATGATCAATTTACAAAGATTTCATGACAATAAAATCTTTTTTGGTTTGTTTTAACACCTAGACATTGATATTAATATTATTACAAAAAATGTCAATAATGTTAAATCATACCATAAGCCATACTAATCAATATGATCATCATATTGACACATGATTGATTCCAAAATATCAAAAATAATTTGGGTATTGTTATCTGATATTTTGACATCAATTTTATGTTGTTTTTTCATTTCTGATCCCCTAATGGGAGATAAGTCATTTTAATAAAAGTATACAATGTTATTGCATGTTTTCCAGCATACTGAGTGACACATGCATTTTATGGATATGGCGTAGAATCCTATTGATAAAAATGACTTAGTGATTTTTATCCCTTTATTTCATGTCAATCTATGTGTGTTTTCTTAGTATTAACCCCCTTCATGTGTTTTTTCATTTAACTCTTAATCTGAGGGAAAACACCACCTTTGACCATATCGACTGATTTGGATATCTAATAAATGTTTTTATGATTCCGAAGAATTTTAAATGACTTAAATATCATTTTTCTAGGATTTCATGTCAATCAGAGACCATAATTCTCTTATGATTTCACATAAATTTAGGTGTGTTTAATCTTTTTTGACTCCTAAACCAGTAAAAAGTAATTTTAAGAAAATAATAAATTTAAAAAAGTATATTAAATTTTACCAACTATTTTGATCATACAATTGACATGTGTTTGAAATTTAAAGGTATAAAATAAATAAATTGTTATTTTCTTATGTTTTCTCATCAATATAAATGTATTTAGTTGGTTTTGAATCACCACTTGTTCAAATTTCAATTTAACAAAAATAAAAATTTTATTTGGGACTTTACTAAAAATAAACAATAAAATGAGACATTAAACATGAATGGGAAACCAGGAACGTAAAATGAAATACAACTCCATGATTTGATGCATCTTATAGGACCACAGATTCTACATACTTCAATTGTAGTAGGGGCCTACAAAAAATAAAAATCATAAATATAATTACTATGAATGTTATTAAAATAAAATAATATAGTATAAGCATGGATCATATAATCCAATGAACCATCACCCTATAAGATATATTCCCATAGTGCTGTGCCCTTAGCTTGAAATAGTGTATTTATCTTATTGGGAGCATCCATCTAGCCTCCAAATCAATCACCCATTGTGTAATCCCAACAATAATAGGAGCCATAGCTTAAACATAGTAAATTATTGAATGGGGAATATTTGTTCCCTATGTAAAGTTATATCTATGTCCATCATGATCAATGATGCAATAAAATATCTCATACCTCTACATGGAAAGTTATCAATGGTCCTCCGGATGCTATGTTAACTCGACCTCAAATATATAATGTTTAATATATAAATATAAATATATATAGATATATAGATATTTGTAAGTATTGTTAATTAATGAATGAACGTTCTATAAGAGTTGTAACCTTGGGATTATTTTGAACTTGAGTTATCAGCCACACCGATATTCTATCAGTCAGTATAACTTTCTCTAATAACTATAAACCAATAATATATAACAATAGGACATAAACCATATTAAATAATAAATATAAAAATTAAATGATAAATAAATCATGTCAAATCAAGGATATGTGATGAATCCCAATACTATGGGGTAATCCCTACATCATGTTATTCTCAGAATGACATGCCACCACCACCTACATTCAATTAATTCAAATTTGAAAATTGTAAAATATTACACATTCATTGAAATTTATAAACCAATAGTCAGCATTCTCATTGTCTAATCCTTAGTTGACCAATATATAACCATGTCATGCCACTGATATGGGAGAGTACCTCTCAATAATATTTCGATATTGTCTAGGCCACCCACATTTGTTATCCAGTTCTCCCTCTTCACTCAAAATTTATAATATTTCCACATTTTAAAAAAAAAATCCATACACACTAGTTGAAACAAATTGGTGAGAACTCACTAATTATTCTATATAATAAAAACAATTATCACAAATTTATATATTTTTTATGTAAAGCAATGAAACTAAAATTATTCTCTTACCTTAAATTCTCTCTATAGTCGATCTAATGTGTCCCGAGAGAATTCAGCCCAATCACGTGTAGTCAATGGAAATATATATGGGTTATGTTTGATATAATACAACTAGAAAACAAATAAAGGGTCACCTATCCCACGAGATAGTATGTCTCATAAAATGATATATCAAGGGTCTTGTCATGCTGAAATCCCATAACCAGGTCCTCTCCTATGAGAGGAAGAAGAGGTTGATGAAAATCCTATAGAAAAAAATTTCATAAATAATTTGAAAGATGTTCATATATATGTTTAACTCTTAATTGAAAATATAAAAACACATTTAATTATATACATACCTCAACCCATTGAAGTAGATGCCTCTCTAGAATAATGTGGATCTGGTTCCAATTCCACTAACATGTCTACAGTCATAACAAGAATTAATGGATGAACACACATAGACTATATGTCAAATAAATAGATAGTAAATAGACAAATAAATATTTAAATAGTTTATAAACAGTTAAAAAATTAAAAATAGCTTTAAACCCAAAGAGCATGAAAAACATCATACCTTTCATTAGACATGAAAATTGATCATTTCTACTTCATCTGTATCTCTAAAATATTGAATACCTTCTTCACGTTGATCTATAGCGTGTTGATATAGCTATTGTACAAAAAATTAAATAGTTTATGGTTCATCTCATTCAATTAAAAACACTCATCACCTTGAACTAATCATGAAACGATACATAATGAGACTGCTGAATTTCATAATAACTAGCACAAGGCATATCTGGTTTTATCTTATTAATGTGTTTCCTAAAAATGATAATTCCATGTTTAAATTATAAAATTATATATTAAAACAAAACATGTACCAATTGAACAGTAAAAGTGATAAGACACTTACTACAACAACTGTGAAACTAATGGAGTATTGAAAAAAATTTATCAATGAGATTGAACCAATTTGATGTTTTCTATATGAAATATAGTTTATTATCTCTCTATCATATCAGAAATCTGAAATGGATATTTAATTTTGTTTCAATATCCATAAGATATTAATCATAGAATGTAGTACACCCATCCAACAAATAACTATTTGTTACTGATACCTCTGCATGATCTCTATTATATATAAATTATTTTAATGTATCCAAATACCACTCAATAGGATACATCCATCTGAATTTAACAATAACAGTATTAATTACTTCCATGGTTAAGTGTACAATAAAATGAATCATATCATTGAAAAATTAGGGTGGAAATAGTTTCTCCAAGTGAAAAAGTGTATGTAAAAAAGCTATCTTGAAATTTTTTTAAATCACTCATTATTTAATTTTCTAAACAAATATGTCTACAAAATTACTCATCTCAATCAATGGCTGAACATAATTGGGCAATAAACAATCATTAATTGTGATTGGAATCAACTGTTGAAGTAGTATGTGATTGTCATGAATTTTCAACCCCTACAAGAAGAGTAGCCATTATGCACAATTAGAATTTTCAAAATGGAAGGAAATGTCATTTTAACTCATCATATACTATGTAGCAGGCATGTATTCCAAATTACCCTCACCCAAATATAAATGAAATTATTTCCTTGCAACCATTTCTTATAAGTCAAACTATTCATTTCCATTGTACTTTTATTTTCCACCAACACCCAATATGTTCCTGAATATATTATCATAAAAAAATTCAATGTGCATGAAATCTATACTATACCTTAATATGTTAATATTCTAGTAAGGGAGATTAAAAAAATAATTTTTTCCTTCCAATTGAGATTGTGTGTTCTACCATCACAACAAATAAAGGGTAATGAAAGAGCCAACAATTCCTAAAATTCATATACCATGGGAATGTTTGCCTTTTCAATCTCTGATAATATTTCAACTCATGTAATGATTTTTGTTGCTGGGTTGAATTCTCTAGAACGGTCAAATTCCAATTTGTTCTTTCAGAACTTTTACTGAGGGGAAAAAACATATGCAGCCCATGTGTATCCATTTTTTACAATGTTTAATCCATATAGAATTTTTACTTTTATTACAACAAGGGTGAAAAATTCACATTTCATACTCCAGCCTGATAAATTTGTATAATTCATGAAGTAATTTATTTTCCATTATCTTACAATTAATAATTTTTCATTCATTTAAAAATCATAAGTTATGTAAGAACCTGGTTCTTATTCTTGAGTTATGGGTTTATTATTTTTCCTTTTTTCATTTAGTGCTTTTGAGAAAAAAAGGGAAATGTGAGAAAAATCCCAAATTTATGGGTACACGCGGTGTACTTTTTGTACACACGTCGTGAATTTCGGCTGTGTGGGGTGAGAATACAGGATGCGTAGGTTTGTCTGTAAAAACAAACTACACATCATGTAATTTCATATACACACCATGTACTTGGGCCGTGTGGGATGAGAACATAGGGCATGTAGGCTTTTCGATGACTAACGGTGTAAAAACTAACTACACTCCATGTACTTAGTAAATACACGTCATGTATTCAGTTGGCAGATGAACAGGGTGGTAGTGAAAAGTAGCCACCCGGGGAACATTTAAAAAGGAAAGTACACACCAGGTACTATAAAGTACACGCCGTGTAGTCATGTATTTTCACTTAAAATAGGAAGTAGCCTCCTCATTCAGAGGAGGAGGAAAAGAACACCTTTTGGAGCTCTGGAGAGGATGTTGAGGCTTGGAGGAGCTCCCGAACGCACGCCGCAACTCTGATTCTTCTGCTGACAATCTCATTTGAACTGTGCGGGTAAGGCCTTCCCTCTCCTTGAGCCTTTCCTTTAAATTATTTCCCTTAAGGTAAGTTATTTACGTTTGAACAAGAAATCTTTTATCCCATATCAAAATCATTCTTGGTTGTTTCGGGAGATTCCTTTCACATATATCGATCAGAGGAGATCAAGGTAGGTGTTCTTGTGTTTTATTCCAACTGTTGAGTTGATTTTGTGTACTGAGGTTCCACGAGCCCAATGTTCGGGGTGTTGTGTGGTTGAGACCTTGAATGTTGAGATACCTATAATTTCATAGGTGATCTAATAAATAAAATTAAACTACCTTTTGGGATCATTTCTTTGATCCAGGGCCACCCCATGGGTGTATTTTCCCTTGTTTAGTCATTTGGACAGAATACCCGTGGGTATTCCGTGATTATAGCATGTTCTGAGTTTTATTGAGAGGAAATATATATGAATTTCTTGTTTTTGCATTGGGCTTGGCCCAGTTACTTGTTCACCTATACAATTCCAGAAGGTAGTGTTTTTTTAGCCTAAGGGCAGTGTTTTATTTATTCTATGGGCAACATTTCGTATGCATGTGGGAAGTAGCCTCTGTGCCTGAGGGAAATATATTGTATGCCTGAGGGAAATATTTGTTATTCTTGTGGGTAGTCACCTACGTGTTTCGATTCTTTTTACTTGAGGGTGAGTATTTTCATGTCTGAGGAGAATGTTTACATTGAATATTTACTGTGGTGATTCCTTATGTTATACTGGCCAAGCTAAAGCACATGCATTGAATTGTAAAATAATTATTAAAATGGAAATGGAACTCGTAGAGATAGTTACTTTCGAGTACTTCTTAGTTTACTTCATTTTATTATTGCACACTACTGTTGCACATTTTCAATGACAGTTAGTCATGAGCCTTTTGTGGTCGCCTACTGGGATTTCGTTCTCACAACCTGTTTGGGTCATGTCTTGGGCCCAAACAGATTATATTATTGTAGGTGTTGATAAGGGAAAGAGTCCCTACATAGGTACATGATTGTTGTAGTTGAGTAGGAGAGCATGGGACGAAGCTTATGATTGCAATGCTAATGTGTCCCTGTTGCACTGTTTTGTTTTTTTTTCTGTACTTTGTACCTTGTGTTTTATTGTATTAGACTGAAGTTTTCTACTTTGGTTGCTTTCTTAGAATTAGTGACATGTTGCATCATGATATCTATATGACTTCTAGTTATCTTTTCCTTCGGTTTTCCATTTCTGGTTTATATTGTTTACTACTTCTGCTTCTGTATGTTTATATTTTATTCCAATGCACTACACCTTGACAAATGAGGGCATAGTTTCCCCACTAGCATTACTTGGCCCTCGCTTCTAGTTGGCAGCCTCTAGCATTTGGGGAAATGTGCTTGAGGTCATGTGACCAACCTGGTTCAGGGTACCCGTTGTGTGGCTTCCGGAACTATGATGTTACAAAGTGGTATCAGATGAGTTTATTTTCTTTGACTTACTATTTGGAGCCTCTAGTTAGGGATATGAAAAAATTGGTATTTGGTAATATTTTGTACCCATGAGTAGCTAGCCCGTGTATAGGAAAATCCAATCTACCTCGTTTAATTTGATTTTTTTTTTGTTTTGCAATTTTACAGTAGATTTGATTTTCACCATTGGGTGACGCACATGTGGTGTGATATTTATATTTTTATATACATGGGTTCTATTTAGTTGAAACCCAATGAGATGAGGGTATTCCATCTCATGCATCATTTAGGCACATGTTAGAATCACATTTCATGCATAATTTCCATTCCTTGTTGGTGCATTAAAATTTTCATGTTGTTGTGATAGATGTTGTGATAGAAAATTCATGTAGTTGTGATAGGTGATTTGAAAGATACACATACAGTTGATAGCATATTGGTACATGTTATGGTAGGGTTTATGGATGCTAAACTTTGGTTCCTGAGAAGTATGTGCTCTCTTGGAATGGAATTTGGAAGATCATGGTCTAGCATTTTTGTTGCATTTTGTACTATAACGTGAAAGGTCGGGTGCTAAAATTTGGTTCACGGGGGGAATATGGGCCCCCACGGATCAAAAATTGGTATACCGATGCTTGAAATTAAAAAAAGGGTCTCCAGAGTAGTTTCTTATGGTTTACTATCCGGAAACCAAGACAACACGGCATGCTGTTCTATGAACACGTGCCATGTACTCTTCTGTTTGGGAAGAAATAAAATTTTTATGTGCAGGCCATGTAGTTTATGTACATGTCATGTAGTCTCTAACCGTGTTATCTTATGTGTGGGCAGAGACACAGGATAGGGAATTTCTCAATGGAAAATGTTGTGTACCTGTTGTACACGCCGTGTAGTATTGACCCTGTGTTCGCCCATGTAATTAAAAAAATAGGTCGGCGTTATCTTTTACGTACATGCCATGTCCGTATGGAACACACCGTGTAATGTCAGCCATGTAGCTAACAAAACAGGTTGGTTGGGACTTCATAGTACACGTCGTGTCGATCTGGAACACGCTGTTTTGTGTAAACCATGTGTTAGGCCATGTCACTAACAACACAGGCTAGGTGAAGCTTGTCTAGTACACGTTGTGTACCTGTGGGACACACTGTGTAGTCTTGGCCGTTGAACTATCGTGTGGTTTTGGCTGTGTGGCTGGGGAAATAGGGTGGTGTACATGTCGTGTGCAGGTGTAACACGCCGTGTATTGAGGTTTGAGACATGCCCAGGCCGGTGTCAAAACACGACCATATAAAGGGCTCAAGGATACACGTTGTGTGGACTTTATACACGCCGTGTAGTCCTTTTTTGCCAGTTCTTGAGTTTTTCTTTCCCCTTTTTGTGTGGGAACACTTTAACAGACAAAAGAAACCTCGATATTAAATTAAAGTAAGGCATGTGTTTGACCTTGTAGATTCATGCCACCGAGACGACCGCGAGTTGTTCGCCAAGAGAGTGGTGATGATTATACTCCAGAGATGATAGGACATGGGCTATTAGTGGATCCTCCTACAGTTCATGATGCGGTGCCAGACGTTATACCGAATACAGGCGTGGTTTCATAGTTCTGTGAAGGCTTCATGCGGTTCGTGAAAACCTTCCAGGGAGCACCGCAGGTTGCCACATCATTGGAAGAACTGACACTTATATTCCAGAGGCAACATCTGCCTACATTTTCAAGGGATGGAGGACCACAGGTTGCAGAGTCTTGGATGGATTCTATGTAGAAAATCTTCGAGCATCTGGAGACGCCTCCTGGGAGGAGGGTCAAGCTCGCTACTTACGTGCTGTGTGATTCTGCCAATATATTTTGGGATGTTACCACCCAGACTGAGCATCACTGAGACAAGTAGTGTGATGATTTTCATGTAGTCATCTTTGAATTTTTATTTCTGGAGATGCTAAGGGCAGATCGAGCCTGAGTGTTCATGAATCTGCAGCAGGGCGCCATGTCAGTGATAGACATTTCAACCCACTTCACCGAGCTATAGTGTTTTGAACCTGTTCTAGTGGGTGATGAGACATTGAGGGCTAGATGCTTTGAGGATGGTCTTCGATATGACATCTGATCACTAATGAATGTTTTCTGGTTGCCTATAATGCAATATTTTGTGAACCAGGTGTTGATTACTGAACGACATCTTTGGGAAGCTAGTGGTGTGGACCAGGGCAATTCGGCACCAGTTTCTGTTACAATTTCTACTGGAAAGAGGAATAGGAAGATATATTTCTCTCATGGTGGTAGTACTAGCCAAAATAATTCTTCAGGTGGCCAGCTATTGTGCTACTAGTGTGGTAAAGACGGGCATAAGAGACCTCAGTGTCCACGTAACCCAGTGGAGTGGTGAACTTGGTGCATGACGTGTCATCTTCAACGTTTTTGCAGGGTGTTTCCACTAGTGGCTAGTGAGAGGGGTTCTGTGCAGACTCCGCATGCGGGAGAAGGTCCAACAACTTCTTACTAGTCAGGGAATTGGAATACGTCAGGATGTTCAAGCCAAGGTGGTGTTTATGGTCGTGGTTGCCGGAAAACAGGATCTCAGAGACAACAGGGCGGGTCAGCTCAGGGTAGCCAGGCTGTGTCACAGGGCAGCGACACTGGGCAGACATATGCAGTGCAACAGACCCAACAAGAGTAGGATCCCGGACCTTCCACTGTCAGATGTGCTATTCTAGTTGCTTCTGTATTATCTTCAGTGTTTTTTAATACTAGTTATAGAACTATCTTTATATCTGTTCCCGTTGTGGAGAGTCTTATTCTCTGTGATTCTTATTCTTCAAATATGATGACGCTAGACACTCCGTTGTGATTTAGAACGGAAAGTGTGCATCAGTGCAAGGAGTTCCCCCTAGAGGTTGGTGGGTGTCAATTTATATGGGACTTCTATGTCTTAAAGATTACAACCTATGATGTCATTCTCTTAATGGACTGGTTGGTACCATTTCGAGCCTTTGTATATTGCTATCTTGGCAGGGTGAGTTTCACGTCACCATAGGGAAGAGTGTTTTTATACAAGGGATAATGGGATATCCATGCGAGCCGAGTTGTACCTAAGAATCGTGGGCGAGGTGGGGTGACATCCCAGATTACGAGTTTATATCTGGATGACCACAGAACTTGTAACACCCCGAGATTTTATGATAAATATTCATTTAATTTCATTAATGTCTTGTGTTGTATGCTACACCAATATTACCTTGCGCTATACGCAACACCGTATTAGCTTGCAGTATACGCAACACTATTCTTGGATCGTGTTACACAGAATTTTGATAATAGTTATTCTACGCAACATTGAGTATATATATATATATATATTCAATGTATAAATGAAATATGGTTGGATTATGTTATACGAAACAACAAAGGATTCTTTCACAGCACGCAACCCTGACTTGGCCTGCATTACACGCAATTGCCACCTTCCTCGATAGCGTGTGTTGTACGCAATACCGGGTTTTACTAAACAACGATATATTATTATAATATTATTATGAACTAGACGTTATTAATAGTACTAACTAAATTTTGAATCTTATAAAATTATTATTCGTCTTACACATTTTCTAAAACATGGTATAAGAACAAAATAAATTTTTCGGGTAAAATAAGTATTTTTCAAAAAATGCAGTTTTGCCGCCTTTTGATGGTGCACCCACTTTAAATCTAGTTTTTGACATTTTTATAAGTTCAATTTGACAAAATAAAATTCTTCTTTGGAATCATAAAATAAAAATTTACTTTGGATAAATGTTTCATATTATTCTGGTAACTTTCATATTTTGATGAATAGTAAAAACACGCTATATTTTAATTAAAAACAACTTTTTTCATCGCAATAATTTATATGGTTAAATTATAATATTTAATGGTTTCAAAGTATAAATAGAATATATTTTTACCATTTAATATAATGTATGCCATTAGCATTGATTCTACCTTGAATTCGTAGGATAAATCAATTCAATCTTTTGCAATGTTTTAAAGAAAAAACCGTTTTCTTTCGACAACGGGATAGATTTTAATTTAATTTATGAAACTTTTGTGTATTGAATTTGGAAAAATGGATTTCATATTTGGAATCAGTGGATCCAAATTATGTTAATAAGCTACTTTTTATTTTTGGGAATTATGAATAGTAACTACAGTAAATTTTATTTACCATAGTTAAAGGTAAATTTGGTAATTAAGGGTAAATATAATATTATAAAATTATCATAAAACATGTCCAAATCCTATTGGATGACTAAAAGTCTACCCATATCACCTAAGGGTCGGATTAGATTCATTTAATGGACTTTTTTCCAGGAAAATAATTTAATTATTATTAAAACCAAAGAATGTGACAACATGTCACTTTCTTAAATCTTATAAGTATAATAATTTTAATTTAGTGATAAAATTCATGAAACTTAGAAAATGAATAGTCTCCAGAACTTTAATACAATTATCTACGTTATATGAATTTATTTATAATTTTTAGCGATTAAATAATTATCAATTATTATGACACAAAGATGATGTAGTAATTGTCTTATTAATGAAATATTGACATAATTGATGTTATAAACAACAAAATAAATGTAATTTAAGACTTTTTTTGAATGAAACTAATTTTATAGGTTAATATGACATGTTATTGTGGATTTAAGTAACGTTTTTAGAACTAATCATTCTGTTATGATTTTCACAAAAATCAATTACAAAATAGTGTCAAAATTGACATAAAATAGTTTTTAAAACAAATATTATATTATTAATTGTTATTTTATTCCTAGAAATATATGGTTCTGCCAAATGACTTAGATAAGGTTATATATATTAATAATAAAAAACTTGGTGTTCTTTTGGCTTGATATAGTATGTTTATTAACCTTATAGTGTAAGAAAACAAGAAGACAAGGTAAATGTAAAATTATCTAACTTAAAGTTAAATATAAATGATAAGGTTCAAATATGAACCTAAACATGACTAAATTCTATTGGATGAGAGGATTTCGACCCATACACACCTTAGCTTCTAAATAAATCAATTTGGAGCTATTTAAAACCGAATTTGTCTTTAGAATAAAATAATATTTTTTGTTATTCCAACGGTGCCCCTCTCCTCCCTTATAAAAGGGCACCTCCTCCTCCCTCTTCCTCACACCACTTTGATCCTTTAAGCTCATCCATACTCTGACAAATTCTCTTATACACTTCCCTAGAAACATCCTAGAGGTTCTGTTATTCCTCAAATACCAATTTTAGTGCCCAAAGAGGAGGTCTCAAAGAGGCGCTTCAAAGAAGAGGTAATTTCTGTTACCGATTCTTTCATCTTTATTTCTTCTTCCGCTTATTCTTCTTTAGTTGTTTCATTATGAAGTAATAACATAAGTATCACTAATATACTGATATGTTATTATAAGTATGAAACAACCCTATTTCACCATCTATCCATCCTACGGAAAACGAAATCACCGCGCGTGCGTACGTACGGAATACCGTCTCCACGCCGTGGTGAAATCTATTTTCCACCACCACCTTACTTGGATGGGTATAATGGTGTACATTATAACTATATATGATTATTGTAAAGTTATATTTATTCTGAAATAGTATACATACACTCAAATACAATTCCACGATCATGAGAACGATATCATCGCTCGTGCGTACGTACGGACTACCGTCTCCACGACGCGATGAGATTCATTCTCCACGTTAACCATTCATGAATGATTATAAAGTATATATAATAAGTAATAATGAAATATATGACATAATAATGATTCTGGATTTATGTGTATATATATGTATGTCATCTACTTAATTCCATTCAACTCAATAGGGAAAATAAAAACAACATTCATGCGTACGTACGGTCTACCGTCTCCATGAACGGTGTATTTCTTTCCATTTACTGATATTATATATATATATATATATATTCTGAATATATATTATATATAAATCATGTTTTATATTCTGTAATTAAGTAATCATGATCTAAGTAATCATATGAATAATTACAAGTCAAAACACAGACGACAAATGAAACGATTTTACCCAAAACGCTCTTTAACATGGAATTTACAAAAGAACGGGTAATATAAAGCCATAAGTGAACCATATATGATATCATAACAATGATTATGATTATGGAATAAGTCAATGACATTATTTAAATCATTATAGAGGAGTTTCGGACACATATAATGCAAATCGGACCTAAGGTAAGGGAAATATCACAATCTCATTTTTATCCGAGATTGTTTATACTTTGGAATTTACTAGGGTGTATCTTATCATCCACATCCATGTTTTCTCAATATGTAATATTATTTCCATCCAACTACAATTTTTTAAATCCATTTTTACCCTTTGGTGAGTTTATAGTAAAAGATATGAAAGGAATCTTTTGTCGTTTTTCGTACGAGGTACTTTTTGACTTTTCCGACAAAAGTACGAGAAGAATGTTTTCTTTTAACTTATACGGAATGAATGGATATTTAAAACATTATTTCCAAGAAACTTACTTTACAAGTTTTCAACTTTATTTTTCATCAACTTCTTTTAAAATTGTATGACATGTTAAGAAAGGAAAATGTTTTTGAAGTAGAAAGGATATTTTCCTCAAGAATGGAGTTCAAGTGTTTTATCAAAATTATTTTCCATCTAAGATAATATAGGGTTCTGTTTATATCCCTATTATTACATTGATATGATTATGTTGTGATGGATATATTTTTATGAATTCCTTTATCTTATATGAATTGTTTTATGATTTCATGATGTTTAAGATTCCCATTTTTATTAAATGGGTTATGCTATGATGTATGGTTTATGATTTTGTGGCACACATAAGAATGGTATCATTATGAGATGGATGGGACCTATATCTCCCTCCAATGCATTGGGTAAAAATTTTATATCTCATGAGATAGACATGGCTAGAATGGTAGGTTATACCAGTTCAGTGAAACAGGACTGAAACGAGGGTGACTCGGTTCAGAAATGGACTTTGTCCACTAAGATAGTCTTGGCAATGAGTCTTGACTAATAAGATATGATTCTCTATGATAATGTGAGTATGCCACAAAGTTTCATGTTTTATGTTATGATTATTGGGATTTCATTTCACTACTATGATTTATCCCATGTTATGAAATTATGCTCTCTTTTGCAGGTTATGATTTCCAAAATGTTATGTTCTTATGAATATGATGTGATTCATATTTATTTTTCTTACCTTTACTGAGCATTTGAGCTCACCCTTTTATGTTTTCTTTTCCCCAGGACATAATGAAAGGATTTAGGTTTAAAAAAAAGAATATCTTTATGGGAGATGTTGATGATCTTTCACCACGATTAGAAGATTATATTCTGAGTTTCCAAAGACACTAAACTATTACGATCCTTGTGTGTGTGTTTTTGTTATGTACTAAGTATTATGAAAAAGTAATGTAATGTCCATGTACGTCAAGATTCAGGTCTCTACAGTTGCTATCAGTGGAAAGGTTTAGTCAACCTTTGGAAACTAGGATGCGAAAACGTTAGTGAGATCCCTAGAGATATTTCTATGGTATGTCTAGGGATGTCCCTAAGGATAAGTATACATATAGGATATAGTCCTAGAAATACTGTAATGATCTTAGAATTTAACCTAAGATGTTAGATATTGACGTTACTCCCCATTTATTATGATTTTTTCCATTAACACTATTTTTTTGGGTTTTAGAAAATGGCTGGAAACAAGATGATTCACGATAATGTAGGATATTATGGACAATGGAATGATATTCTTCATTAGAAACCAAATGAAATGGGATTTGGATGTCCAAACATAATTATAATATCGAATCATCAATATCATAATATGATCAATAATGTAAAATTTGTTAAGTTTCTTGACTAGGCTAATAAGAGAAAGATGGAGTTTCATGATGATCATAGGGGAAAGAAAGTTCAATTTCCCCTATGTAAATCATGTGGGAAGAGGCATCAAGGAGAATGTTTCAAAGGAACTGGAAGATTCTTTGGGTGTGGAAAAGAAGGACACAATGCCAGTAAGTGCAATGGAAAGGGTTCAGTTAACACCAGGGATGAGGATAACGGTATTTCTACGACATCAACAATGGTTAAATGTTTTAAATGTGGAATGTACGGGAATTATGAAAACCAATTCCCTAAGGGAAAGTCTCATGAATAGAATCAGTACGGTGTATGGGTAGTATTTATGTTGATGCTGAAGAAGAGACTACAAATGATATGTAGGATGAAAGAATTGTTGAAGCTCGTTCAATTGTTTAAGATTGTAGTGGAATGAATACATGTTTATCATGTGTAATTTTGTATAAGTAATCTCATGGTACTATGGAATAAAGAGACATCTAAGGATTGTTACAATGTTGTCTTTCCTTGGGTTTTGAAAGTGTATGATTAATGGTACCAGTATCCATGAAAGGTTATTCAGATATTTTTGGAATGTAGATGATATGCGCATACTGAATGGATAAAGAGAAAATTAAATGTTTGATAGTATTCATGAGCTCATGACTGATATAAGGAGAATGTTATATCATGGTTTGAGTATATAGAAATTTTGGATTTTGCTATGTGGAAAGTGTTAAGATTTAACTTCATTCATGTTTTCACTATGGTTCAATGGGTATTCATTTTTCAAGAGAATACATGATTAAGGCCTTCAAATGTTTGGAATGTGACCAACAAGACATATCTTATGATATATGGGGATCAACGATGGTATTAAATCTCTGGTAATCATTTTCACTATATTATAAGAGTGGACTGCAGTATTATGGATAAGCCTAAAGATTGGAATGGATTATGTTGGACATAAGTTAGAATTGTTTAAGGATAAAACTTTTTTTTGATATTATTGATGTGATGTTATAGTAATATAGCTTTAGAAAAAGGACAACCTGCAGGACGAGCGACAAACCATCGCGTCGGACAAGGTCGTAGGAATCGAACCCACAACCGAAGTGCGACTGGCCTTTATCGCCTACCACTAGCCTACAGTAAGTCCCTGGTTAGTAGAAACTAGTTTTATTTTATTAAGTGGTATGATATATGAAGTATAAGTACATTTTTGGATCCATATATGATTAATCTAACCATAAGATGGACTTATAACTTTTTCTAACCTTTTGTTTGAATGAGATGAAATGACCCATCATTCTATCACATGATCTACTAACATATCACGAATGACAAATTCAACTTCATTTCTTTAAGAGATAATGTGGAAATTTTCCAAAGAACGACAAACGGTGAGACTATACCAAAATAACGAAAGTATTTCTTCTAATTCCAATTTCATCAACTTTAGGGAAATGATATTGAAAACCAAAAATTTTGTCCTAGTGCTCTTATATCTGATGAATCAGATGGTACCTTAGATCGTCACAAATTTATGGATATGTGATTGCTGGATTTTCCATAGCCATGTTCTCTACCACTCTCCATCAGAACATGATGGTTAGAATTCTCTTCCATATCCATATTTTCACCTATGTGGAAACCTAGTGATTAGTTTATTTGGGTGACCGTTATGTTTCATACTTTTGTTTTTAAATATTGGTTTTGGTATTCCTTTTTACGATGTGGGTTTCTATTAAAGAAACTTTCGAATAGTAAACCATTTATAACCCCGACGAATTTCGAGGGAGAAATTCATTTTATGGGGGGTAGAGTGTAACACCCCAAGATTTTATGATAAATATTCATTTAATTTCATTAATGTCTTGGGTTTTATGCTACACCAAGATTACCTTGCGCTATATGCAACACCGTATTATCTTCCAGTATACGCAACACTATTCTTGGATCGTGTTACACAGAATTTTGATAATAGTTATTCTACGCAACATTGAGTACATATATATATATATTCAATGTATAAATGAAATATGGTTGGATTATGTTATACGAAACAACGAAGGATTCTTGCACAGCACACAACCCTGACTTGGCCTGCATTACACGCAATCGCGACCTTCCTCGATAGCGTGTGTTGTACGCAATACCGGGTTTTACTAAACAACGATATATTATTATAATATTATTATGAACTATCCATTATTAATAGTATTAACTAAATTTTTAATCTTATAACATTATTATTCGTCGTACACATTTTTTAAAACATGTTATAAGAACAAAATAATTTTTTCAGGTAAAATAAGTATTTTTCAAAAAATGAAGTTTTGCCGCCATTTGATGATGCACCCACATTAAATCTAGTTTTTGACATTTTTATAAGTTCAATTTGACAAAATAAAATTCTTATTTGGAATCATAAAATAAAAAATTACATTGGATAAATTTTTCATATTATTCTGGTAACTTTCATATTTTGATGAATAGTAAAAACACGCTATATTTTAATTAAAAACAACTTTTTTCATCGCAATAATTTATATGGTTAAATTATAATATTGAATGGTTTCAAAGTATAAATAAAATATATATTTACCATTTAATATAATGTATGTCATTAGCATTGATTCTACCTTGAATTCGTAGGATAAATCAATTCAATCTTTTGTAATGTTTTAAAGAAAAACCTGTTTTCTTTCGACAACGGGATTGATTTTAATTTAATTTCTGCAAATTTTGTGTATTGAATTTGGAAAAATGGATTCCATATTTGGAAGCAGTGGATCCATATTATGTTAATAAGCTACTTTTTATTTTTGGGAATTATGAATAGTAACTACTGTAAATTTTATTTACCATAGTTAAAGGTAAATCGGGTAATTAAGGGTAAATATAATATTATAAAATTACCCTAAAACAAGTCAAAAACCTATTGGATAACTAAAAGTAGACCCATATCACCTAAGGGTTGGATTATATTAATTTAATGGACTTTGTTCTATGAAAATAATTTAATTATTATTAAAACCAAAGAATGTTATAACATGTCACTTTCTTAAATATTATAAGTATAATAATTTTAATTTAGTGATACACTTCATGAAACTTGGAAAATGAATAGTATACAGAAATCTAATACAATTATCTACATCATAAGAATTTATTTATAATTTTTAGGGATTAAATAATTTTCATTTATTATGACACAAAGATGATGCAGTAATTGTCTTATTAATGAAATATTGACATAATTGATGTTATAAATACCCAATTAAATGTATTTTAATACTGTTTATGAATGAAACCAATTTTATAGGTTAATATGACATGTTAGTATTGATTTAATTAACTTTTTTAGAACTAATCATTCTGTTATGAGTTTCACAAAAATCAATTACTTAATAGTGTCAAAATTGACATAAAATAGTTTTTAAAACAAATATTATATTATTAATTGTTATTTTATTCATAAAAATCTAAGGTTCTTCCAAATGACTTATATAAGGTTATATATATTAATAATAAACAACTTGGGGTTCGTTTGGCTTGATATAGTAAGCTTATTAACCTTATAGTGTAAGAAAACAAGAAGACACGGTAGAAGTAAAATTATCTAACTTAAAGTTAAATATAAATGATAAGGTTAACATAAGACCATAAACATGTCTAAATTCTATTGGATGAAAGGATTGCGACACATCCCCACTTTAGCTTCTAAATAAATCAATTTGGAGCTACTTAAAACCAAATTTGGCTTTATAATAAAATAATATTTTTAGTTATTCCAAAGGTGCCCCTCTCCTCCCTTATAAAAGGGAACCTCACCCTCCCTCTTCCTCACACCACTTTGAGCCTTCAAGCTCGTCCATACTCTGCCAAATTCTATTCTCCACTTCCTTAGAAACATCCTAGAGGTTCGGGTATTCCTCAAAGACCAATTTTAGTGCCCTAAGAGGAGGTCTCAAAGAGGCGCTTCAAAGAAGAGGTTATTTCTGTTACCGATTCTTTCATCTTTATTTCTTCTTCCGATTCTTCTTATTTAGTTGTTTCATTATGAAGTAATAACATCAGTATCACTCATATACGGATACATTATTACGAGTATGAAACAACCCTATTTCACCATCTATCCATCCTACGGAAAACGAAATCACCGCGCGTGCGTACGTACGGAATACCGTCTCCACGCCGTGGTGAAATCTATTTTCCACCACCACCTTACTTGGATGGGTATAATGGTGTAAATAATATCTATATATGATTATTGTAAAGTGATATTGATTCTAAAATAGTATACATACAATCCAATTAAATTCCACGATCATGAGAACGATATCATCGCCCGTGCGTACGTACGGACTACCGTCTCCACGACGCGATGAGATTCATTCTCCACATTAACCATTCATGAATGATTATAAATTATATATAATAATTAATAATGAAATATATGACATAATAATTATTCTGTATTTATGTGTATATGTATGTATGTCATCTACTTAATTCCATTCAACTCAATAAGGAAAAGAAAAACAACGTTCATGCGTACGTACGGTCTACCGTCTCAATGAACGGTGTATTTCATTCCATTTATTGATATATTATATATATATATATATTCTAAATATATATTATATATAAAATCATGTTTTATATTCTGGAATTAAGTAATCATGATCTAAGTAATCATATGAATAATTACAAGTCAAAACACGGACGACAAATGAAACGATTTTACCCAAAACGCTCTTTAACATGGAATTTACAAAAGAACGGGTAATATAAAGCCATAAGTGAACCATATATGATATCATAACAATGAGTATGATTCTGGAATAAGTAAATGACATTATTTAAATCATTATACAGGAGGTTCGGACACATACAAAGCAAATTAGACCTAAGGTAAGGGAAATATCAAAATCTCATTTTTATCTGAGATTGTTTATACTTTGTCATTTACTGGGGTGTATTTTATCACCAACATCCATGTTTCCTCAATATTTAATATTATTTCCATCCACCTACAACTGTTTAAATCCATTTTTACCCTTTGGTGAGTTTATAGTAAAAGATATGAAAGGAATCTTTTGTCGTTTTTCGTACGAGATACTTTTTGACTTTTCTAACAAAAGTACGAGAATAATGTTTTCTTTTAACTTATACGGCATGAATGGATTTTTAAAACATTATTTCCAAGAAGCTTCCTTTACAAGTTTTCAAGTTTATTTTTAATCAACTTCTTTTAAAATTGTATGACATGTTAATAAAGGAAAATGTTTTTGAAGTAGAAAGGATATTTTCCTCAAGAATGGAGTTCAAGTGATTTATCAAAATTATTTTCCATCTAAGATAATATAGGGTTCTGTTTATATCCCTATTATTACATTGATATTATTATGTTGTGATGGATATATTATTATGAATTCCTTTATCTTATATGAATTTTTTTATGATGTCATGATGTTTAAGATTCCCATTTTTATTACATGGGTTATGCTATGATGTATGGTTTATGATTTTGTGGCACACATAAGAATGGTATCATTATGAGATGGGTGGGACCTATATCTCCCTCCAATTCATTGGGTAAAGATTTTATATCTCATGAGATAGACATGGCTGGAACAGTAGGTTATACCGGTTCAGTGAAACAGGACTGAAACGAGGGTGACTCGGTTCAGAAATGGACTTTGTCCACTAAGATAGTGTTGGCAATGAGTCTTGACTAATAAGATATGATTCTCTATGATTATGTGTGTATTCCACAAATATTCATGTTTTAAGTTATGATTATTGGGATTTCGTTTCACTACTATGATTTATCCCATGTTATGAAATGATGCTCTCTTTTGCAGGTTAAGATTTCCAAAATGTTATGTTCTTATGAATATGATGTGATTGATATTTCTTTTGATTACCCTTACTGATCATTTGAGCTCACCCTTTTATGTTTTCTTTTCCCCAGGACATAAAGAAAGTATTTAGGATTAAAAAAAGAAGATATTTATGGGAGATGTTGAAGTTCGTTCACCACGATTAGAAGATTATATTCCGAGTTTCCAAAGACACTAAACTATTATGATCCTTCTGTGTGTGTTTTTTTATGTACTAAGTATTACACAAAAGTAATTTAATGTCCATGTACGTCAAGCTTCGGGTCTCTACCGAACTTGTCAGAAGTATTTCCCTCTAGTGGTTAATCATTTCAGGTATGTCTTTCTAGAAAATTTTTTAGGTCTACCTCTGGAGCGAGAGTTGGATTTCCCTATTGATCTTATGTCAGGAGCGGAACCAGTGTCCATTCCTCCGTATAGGATGGCTACACTAGAATTGTCGGAGCTCAATAAGTAGTTGGAGGAGTTGAAGGCAAAGGGCCTCATCCAACCCAGTACTTCTCCTTGGGGTTCGCCGATCCTTTTTGCGAAGAAGGCGGACGATACCCTTAGAATCTTTGTGGATTATCAGAGGATGAACCAGTTTTCGGTCAAGAACTTATATCCCTTACCGAGGATTGATGATATTTTTGATCAACTTCAAGGAACACGAGTGTTATCAATGATTTACTTGAGATTCCGATATCATTAGTTGCACATTATACCATCATATATACCTCTTACAACTTTTTGGAGAAGATATAGTCTATATGAGTACTTGGTTATTCCATTTGGACTCACAAAATCACCAGCAGTTTTCATGGATTTTATGAATCATGTGTTCCACCCTTATCTATATTCTTTTCTGGTAGTCTTCGTGGACGATATCTTGGTGTACTCTCACACTTTACACATCCATGCTACCCATCTTGAGATCGTATTGAGTACAATGAGAGACCAACAATTATATGCTATTCTCTCAAAGTTCCACTTTTGGATGGACCAGATACACTTCCTGGGTCATATTATCTCAGAGGCAGGAGTTTTGGTAGAACCAGTGAAAGTGAGAACTATATTTTCCTGAGAGAAACCTAAAAACGTGTTTTAAATACGGAGTTTCCAAGGGATGGCTGGTTACTACAAGTGGTTTATACAAGACTTCTCCCACTTAGTAGCGCTGTTGACATGTTTGACTAAGAAGGGTAAAAAGTTTGTTTGGTCAAAATCTTTTGAGACAACCTTTCAGAAGATGAAGGGAAGGTTGAAATCTGCACCAATTCTGATACTTCAAGATAAAGGGAAGATCTATACAATTTACTGCGATGCATCAGGTATTGGGCAGGGAGGAGTGTTTATTCAGGGAGATCGAGTAGTTGCATATGGGTCTTGGAAGTTGAGGCCACATGAGAGGAATTTTCCGACGCATGATCTCGAGTTGGATGCAGTTGTTTATGAGATACGTTGTTGGAGACATTATCTATTGGGAGACAAATTTGTGGTCTTTATGGACCAAAAAAATCTTAAATACATCTTTATCAATCGTGACTTGAATTTGAGACTACGAATGTGGGTTGAATACCTTCATTCCTTCGACTTCGAGTTTGCTTATAAGCCTAGTAAGGGTAACGTAGTGGTTGAGGCACTGAGTAGGAGGACATTGACATTGGCAGTTCAGGAGGCCAGTGGTGAGCTTAGATCCTCAATATTATTCCCTAAACCATGCATTCTATGGGATTCGGTGGCAAGTGAGGATGATCCTCCTAGTTGGACGATAGGCGATGATGAGGTACATCATATCCATCGATGAGTGTGGGTTCCATATGATATACGCGAGGATTTGATGCGAGAATTTCATGTTTCAGCTTTGTCAGTGCATCCCGGGGTTACCAAAATGTACCGTGACTTGAGTCGTTAGTATTGGTGGCTGGGTATGAAAAGAGAGGTAGCTGGTTTTGTTACTAGATGTTCCACCTGTCAGTAGGTGAAGGCGGAGTATCAGAGGCCAGCCAAACTGTTACAAAAGTTACCCATTCCGGAGTGGAAATGGGTTGATGTTGTGATGGACGTCGTGACCGGGTTGTCGAGGTCACCTAGAGGTAATGATGTCGCATGGGTTGTGGTGGAAAGACTTACAAAGGTAGCTCACTTTTTGACAGTCAAGGAGACCTTCGGTGTTGACGAGATCGGGAAGTTGTATGTCCAAGAGGTAGTATGTCTTCATGGGGTCCTTCGTTCTATCATTTTTGAGAGGGTCCCCTTCTTTATGCCTCATTTCTGGCATAGTTTTCGGAGGTTACTGGGTACACAGGTGCTTCTGACCACAGCTTACCACCGTCAGACCGATGGCTAGTCAGAGCGTACAATACAGGTGATGAGGACATGTCGCATGCATGTATATTAGACTTTGGGGGCTCTTTGGAGAATCACATACTTCGGTTCGAGTTTTACTAAAATAATAGTTTTCAGGAAACTATTGAGCTAGCACCTTATGAGGCTTTATATGGTAGGCCATGTCAATCACCCTTGTTCTGGTTGGATGCCGGTGAGGTAGCTTTACTAGGACCACGACTTGTGTAGGAGACTTCAGAGCAGGTCCAGTTGATTCAGAAGTAGATGGCTACGGCACAATCTCATCAAAAATCTTATGCTACTCGTCGCAGATGACCCTTGGAGTTCGTGGTCAAGGATCAGGATTTCATGTGTGTTTCACTGAGGTTGGGACACAGGTGGATCAGGAGACAGGGTAGAATTTCACCAAGGTATGTAGGTCCATTTGAGATTTTGGAGAGAGTCGGGCCAGTTGCCTATCATTTGTAGTTACCAAATAGGTACCGGGCCATGCACAACATCTTCCACATATCTCAGCTGTGCCATTATCATTCAATCCCATCTCACATTTTTCATCCCGAGGAGGTTGAACATCAGGTAGATGCATCCTTTGAGAAGCATCTGATTCGTATTGTTGATAGGAGCACAAAGGTTCTCCGAGGCCGGTCAGTTCCTCTCATACAGGTGCTATGGCAGCATGGATGAGTCCAAATGAAACCTTGGAGCGAGATACTAACATACGTGCTATGTGTCCAGAGTTGTTCACAACTTCATCGTCACCACCCTTGTAAGGGAAATTCGAGGATGAATTTCTTTAATGGGGGAAGTTTTTAAGAACCAGGTTTGTATTCTTGAGGTATGAGTTTCTTAATTTCCTTTTTTCCTTTAGTATTTTTGAGAAAAAAGGGAAATGTGGGGAAATCCTAAATTTATAGGTACACGCCGTGTATTTCAGCTGTGTGGGATGGGAATACAGGGCGCATAGGTTTGTCGGTAAAAACAAACTACACTCTGTGTACTTTCATATACACGCTTTGTACATGGGCCGTGTGGGACGAGAACATAGGGTGTGTAGGATTTTCGGTGATTAAGGGTGTAAAAACTAACTACACGACGTGTACTTAGTAAATACACGTCATGTAATTAGTCGGCAGATGAACAGGGTGGCGGTGAAAAGTATCCACCAGAGGAACATTTAAAAAGTAATGTACACACCGTGTACTTTAAAGTAAAGGTCCTGTAGTCATGTATTTTCTCTTAAAATAGGTAGTAGACTCCTCATTTTTTGTAGAAGGTAGAGAACTCATTTTGGTGCTCGGGAGAGGAGTTCGAGGCTTGGAGGAGCTCTCGAACTCACGCCGAATCTCCTATTCTTCCACCGATGATCTCGTTTCAACCGCACGGATAAAGCCTTCCCTCTCCTTGAGCCTTTCCTTCCAATTCTTTCCCTAAAGGAAGTTATTTAAGTTTGAATAGGAAATCTTTCATCCTAGATCAACAACATTATTGGTCATTTCGGGAGACACCTTTCATGTATATCGATCAGAGGAGATTGAGGTAGGTGGCCTTGTGTTTTATTCCAACTGTTGAGTTGATTTTGTGTACCGTGGTGCCACGATCCAATGTTTAGGGTGTCTTGTGGTTGAGACCTTGACTATTGAGATACTTAGAATTGCATAGGTGATATAATGAATAAATGTAAACTACTGTTTGGGATCTTTTCATTGATCCAGGGCCAAACCGTGGGTGCGCATCCCTTGTTTAGCTATTTGTCCAGGATACCCATGGGTATACCATGATTATAGCATTTTCTGTGTTTTCTTGAGAGGAAACATATATGAATTTCTTTCTTGTGTTTTGGGATCACCCTATTTACTTGTTCACTTATACAATGCCCGAGGGCAGTGTTTTGTTTAGCCTGAGGGCATTGTTTTATTTCGCCTATGGGAAAGGTTTCTTATGCCTGTGGGCATTATCCTCTATTCCTGAGATAAATATCTCATATTCTTGAGGGAAATATTCATTATGCCTGTGGGTAGTCACCTATGGGTTTTGATTCTGGTTACCCGAGGGTGAGTATTTGCATGTCCGAGGACAATGTTTACTTTGAATATTCACTGTGGTGATTTCTTATGTTATACTGCCCAAGCTAAAGCACAGGCTTGGAATTGATAAATAATTATTAAAATGGAAATGGAACTGGTAGAGATAGTTACATTTTAGTACTGCCTTGTTTATATCATTTTATTATTGCACACTAATGTTTCACATTTCCACTGATAGTTGGGCACGAGCCATTGGTGGTTGCCTAGTAGGATTCATTTCTCACACCCTGTTTGGGTCATGTCATGGGCCCAAATAGAGTATATTGTTGCAGGTGTTGATAAGGGAAAGAGTCCCTACACAGGTACATGAATGTTGCAGAGGAGTAAGAGAGCATGGGACAGAGCATAGGCATGTGATGCTACTGTGTCCCTATTTCACTGTTTTGGTTTTGTTCACTGTACTTTGTACCCTGTGATGTATTGTATTAGGCTGTAGTTTCCTACTTTGGTTGGTTTCTTAGAATTAGTGACATGGTGCATCATGATATCTATAAAACTACTAGTTATCTTTTCCTTCTGTTGTGCATTTCTGGTTTATATTGTTTACTGCTTCGGCTTCTTTGTGTTTATATTTTATTTCGCTGGGCTACACTTTGACATATGAGGGCATAGTTTCCCCACTATCCATCCTTTTCCCTCACTGATAGTCGGCAGCCTCTGGCATTTGGGTAAATGTGCTTGAGGTCATGTGACCAACCGGGTTCGGGGCACTAGTTGTGTGGCTTCCGAAACTGGGGTGTTACATGTTATAACACCATCACCCCAAAATTATTTCAACTCATCAATAAATGGCTGAAGGTATGCATCAATATTATCCTCTAAACCTCTAGGTCCATCAATCAGAGTGGAAAGTAATAAAAATATTTTTTCATGCAAATCCACAATAGAAGATTATACAGAACAAACAACATGGGCTTTATGTTATGAGTTTCACCAAACAAATAACTGAATAAATTGAAATAATCTACTACCAACCCCAATTGTTCATTATTACTATCTTTAGAAAAGCCATGATGCCTATTATTAAGCTCTTTCCTTGCAAAAGAGCCTGTCGGGTCGGTTAGCATATCATTGTCTATAATGACCCAAAATTATATTAATGAGATTTACCTTCTTATGTTTATTTTATATAGTATAGATCACATATAATAACTTATATAAGAAAATAATAACTTTATAAATGAATAATGAATGAAATAAGTGGAATTTTAAGTCGTTTAAGAACCTATACTGATGAAATTGTTACTTGTCGTTAGGAATCGTAATATGACCCTTATGCATAGTAAAATAGCCAAATTAATAGTAACTACACCCATGTTGGTATAAGTAAAACTTAGGAATCTCATAAGTTAATGTATGATATAATTTTAGCATAGTAAAAGTAAGTGAATATTTTAAAATTTAATATTTAAGTGTTGGTATTTTTATAAGTCATAAATAATTAATTACAATTTTATAATTAATAAAATTATTTAAAATAAAATTAATTTTCATAAAAATAATTCATAAATTAATATTTTTGTGTCTTATGATTTTAGGATAATTTTATGAGACCTTAGTTAATTTTTGATAGTGTTATAAACATAGTTTGAAATTTAAAAACTGTATTTTTCAATTAAATAATCATTTTCTTTAAAAATTAAATATCACATAATTATTAAATTATTTTGATAAAATGGAGTCAATTTTTGGATTCTTCACATTGAATAAGGATTACAGATAATTTTTGGGTTTTTTTGAAATACATGATTTTTTGGTGAATAGTAAAATATGGTAATTTACAATTTAAATACATTATAAGATAAATAAACTATTCCATGCATCATTAATGATTTAATAAACCATTATTTAGAACTAAAATTATCACTTTAATGTTTTTGGTCACAATAATCAGAACTATTTCTTGTCTTGATTAAAATAATAAAATAATGAATAAGATATTCAAAAATGACGTCTCTGCTTTATTATAAAAACCACCCATCAATTACTCTTATATTCATTCATCTATGCCTTTATTCTTCTCAATGTTCTACCCAAATAATCTTCCCTAGTCTCTCCCCACTTCCAAGAGCTCTTGTTCTTACCAAAAGGCCAAAACCTCTTCCCTTAGGGGGGTTTTCAAGGAGGAGTACTCAAGACGTAAAATCATCTTCATTTTTCCTTTTAATTTATTTTAAGATCCATATTGTATTAATATATCCTCACCTCTCAAATAATAATGATCATGGTAACTCAATTATCATCTATATACTGGAGTCATATCATGTTAATGGAATATCCATCGCAATCTTCTTACTCTCTCTTTTTTTATTTTATAAATACAATCATCACCTGAGAGGTGCCAATTTACAACCTTTGTGGACGATGAAGTTTCTTTCTTCAAATTATTCTTCTAGGTTGGTCATTATAACATTTTATGGTTTAATCAGATTTAAAAATATATATTATATCTTATTTAATGATTTTTTAACAATCAGTTATATATGATATTAAATAATAGAACAAAACTAGTTTCTTATGATCAACAACCACCATAATAATCAAAATGATTTTCACTAAATCTATTATATAATGATTCATAATCATAATATATAATCAAATGATTCATATAACCATTTACACTAATTTATGTTCATTAATATCATATAAATTCATTTCTAAATAATTATACCCATTCCACAAGAACTTGCATTATCATATATAGTTATACCGATCATTAAAACCATGGAAACGAATGCTCCCATCAATAATTTTTTATCTTATAACTCATAAAAAGGATACAAATGAACATAATAAAATTATGAAAAATAAAAAAATTTAAATATGTTTTTTAATTAATCAATTAATTAATTTGATTTTATTAACTTTGATGTTAAGATCAAGTGCAGATCACATTCAGAAACAAGGTATGGGTTTCTACCTGAACCTCTATTTTCTTTCGGGTTACTCTTATTCTCCACTTACCTCAATGAAATTATTAGTTATTTTTATTTACTCCTCATAATTTTTTTGTGAATGTTCTATATATGCATACTGACCATATTCCTTCTTTATTTTATGGAGAGTTACATGTTTTGAATGGATCATTCAAATTAATTTCCTGATAAACAAGCCCCCTTTAAGGGAACTTCCTCAATTCTTACCTATTTTCAAGTACACTGTAATATATTTTATGTAAGCATTTTTTTATTAAATAACTCGATTTTTTTATCTTCTGGTTTTATACAAATATTCTATCCAAAATAACACTACTTTTCTAAGTAAAATAATATTTATCTCAATAATCACATGATGATTTTATAAGTGTATTTTCACCTATTACAACAATCTTGTTGATTCTTATGTTTAATTGGTATTAATATTTTATGATATCATATAAAATAATTTATTGAATGGTTAATGATTTGTTTGAGAATGGATGTTTTATCTTGATACCATTCACCATATTACTCTGAATGGTTAGTGTTTATGTTTAATGATTGGGAAAAGTTATTTACATTTCATAAGTTATTTTCAATATGAATGAATATGTTGTTTATGTTTATCCCCATTCATATGAAGAATTAATTAGACTTATTATATGATTTTGGAGTCCCACTATAGCCTCTCGATGCATCTATAGGTATCATGAGACACACTAGTTTGGGTTTTTACCCATTTATGTAAGGCCTTGGCACCAGGCCATCAAAAAACGATTATGATGTCTGACATTATGCATTCCCTCGTTAGGATACTAAAGAGTAATAGTCCATGTGATTATTAGACTAGTAGAATATCCATTGTTATGATTTATGGGATTATTTAATAAGTTTTTCTCCCTTCCATATTATGCTCAAGATTATTTTTAAAGGCATGTGTTTTTAGATATTCATCATGCATAGTGTTTATGTTTATGATTAATTCAACTATATTATTTAACCTTACTAATCATATAAGATCACCCCTTTCATAAGTTTTATATTTCCCCAAGATATGAATATGGGTTTTATGAATGACTCTCATGGATAATCTTGGAGTTATGGGAGTTACTAATGGATCTAATTAATTTTTTTCATTTCATGTTGTAATTTTTGACTTATGTATGTATCTGGTCTTACAAAAATACTAAAATATTAAGTCCTTTTTTATATGATTTTATTGTCATCATTCCAACCTAATAAAACAATGCACCTTGTTTGGGAAACTGGGGGCGGGGTGTTACACTATCCTTATTTCTTTCCATGCATCATATCACTAATTTAGAAACATTAGATGACATAAATAATATTTTCAACCTCAGATATAGTGGAAATTTATGCATTTTCTTTATGGTAATCGATTTCACCTATTTCATAGTCTATCTTTGATATTTATAATTTCCCCCATTATCATTCCACTAGGAAGATCCATAGACTATGGAATTATTCAAATGGGATGTTTCTTTGATAAATGACATAAAGTTGTTTGCACATGAATCTATGGTCTCATGTGGGAAACAAAAGTTCTTTTTCAACTTATGAGAATGGTAGTATGAATTCAGAATCATTTAATTAGTAGGAATTACTTTTTTCATTAACATCAACAACATTTTGAATGACATGTCTGAACACTGATTCCAAACCTATAAGTGCAATAAATTCATGATAAAAGACAATTTTATGAAATAAGTACAATAAAA
The DNA here is from genome assembly GCA_963277665.1 of Viscum album. Lineage (NCBI taxonomy): Eukaryota > Viridiplantae > Streptophyta > Magnoliopsida > Santalales > Viscaceae > Viscum > Viscum album. Next base: position 676,522,651 of record OY728139.1, on the reverse strand, counting down.
TATAATTTAGTTTGTTCATCAGCAAGTATTTAATAAAAAATAAATTATTCATGATCTACACTAGAGCATAGAGTGATCTCACTAGTCTCACCATTTCAAATGTAAATTCTTTTAGGACCCAACCCATAGGACATTTCATTAAGCATTTCATGCATCAGATCATCCATCCATTCATCAACATCCATATGAATAGTTTCTATTCAATGAAAATGATTATATTATTCCATATAACATGTCCAAATATTATAATTTTTTAGAAACCCATTCAAGAATAGGTTCTCCCTCTTGGTATCTCATGTGAATTGATATTTGTTTTCACATTTTATACATGGAAAACTAATATAGTCATTTTGAAATCCTCAAGTGAAATCAATAAACTGAATAATTATCCCAAGATATTATTTAAATTTTATATTTGTAATATTAATATAAATGTTATCCATATATGTATGGAATGAACCCCTGTGGCATCCCACCTTTTTATAACATAGACTTTCATTACATTACAAAAAACCGAGGATCTTTAAGGATTAGTGTGTTGGAAACCAGGAACATAATACATGAAAACAACATAAAACATTATTCTTAAACACTTGAAAGGATTCTCCTTAAGTTCATCCTTGGTTCATTACTGTATCTCATAACCTGGGGACATACATCAAACGAAAGGGTGAGCAGAAGGCCCAGTAAGGGAAACAAGAGAAACATTTTACATGTGAACTTGAGACACTTCAATAAGGTCAGGAAAAGAACTTTAAGGCATGAGAAAGAAATCATGAGGCATATCATAATAAAAATAACGTTTTTCATAACTTGAAGATTTGGCTACAACATTTAACAAAGGCAATCATTTCCGTTTCAACAAGTTCTATCCCCAATGTGTCAATAAAAATTACCATGGTTATTCACCAAGGTATCAATCAAAATGGTTATCTCTAGAGATTAAGTCTTTACCCAATGCATTGGAGCGCTATCAGGGAGCACCCTTAAATTCATCTTTATTATAATGTGAGCCACATATATCATCATAAATAATTTCATAAACAACCCATATAGCATAAAGGAAATGGGTTTCATTTCATAATCATAATGTTTCAAAAACTGCTTTAAAGACATGATATTTGTGTCACTTTAAAACCAACAGAAAAGGAAGGTGGGTCTCATGAATGTAAATCCCAGAATGTAAAATAGAACATTTTGGTATATATATAAATACCCCTATATAATAGAGATCTTTGAGTGTTCACTTAATAAAACAAAATAACTTTATAAAAAGAGAGAGTGATTTTGAGACGGAAATTCTGCAGCATAACGACTATGTTTCGGGGTTTTAGAAAACATTGAAAAGAGAGGGGAAATGGGTAAAATATTCATAAATGTCCCATAAAATAGTATAGGGACATAATATTAAGGATATATGAACCTGGTAATGAAATCTTATCGACATACCATTTGAAATGAAAAACATGGAAGGAAGACAAAAATTAGATTTCTCTTATGAAAAATCGGCAGCCTAACGATGCCACTTAAACTTCAACAAAAATGAATTGACGAGATCAAATAGGGTCTATCATCATATGAACATAATAATTCAGTATGATAGATATATATATCATACCCCAACATAATAAAAAGGAACTTGAAAGACTTTAAATGAATGAAGAACTTCGAACAAATGAGAAAGGTGAACGAATCCCTTAAAAATTCGGCAGCCTAACGGCGTCACCTAAACTTCAACAAAAATAGATTGAAGAGATAAAATAGGGTATCTCATCATATGAACATAAAATATCATTATGATAGATATATAGATCATAAACCAAATAATAAAAAGGAACATGAAAGACTTGACATGAAAGTATAACTTTGAAAAATGAGAAAGGTGAACGAATCCCTTAAAACTTCGGCAGCCTAACGACGTCACCTAAACTTCAACAAAAATGAATTGACGATATAAAATAGGGTATATCGTCATATGAAAATATATGATAAGTATGATATATATAGAGATAATACCCAAAAATAATAAAAAGGAACTTGAAAGACATGATATGAAAGTAGAACTTTGAAAAAATGAGAAAGGTAAACGAATCCCTTAAAAATTCGGCAGCCTAACGTCGTCATTTAAACTTTCTTAAAATGAATTGATGAGAGAAAGAGGGGGTCTCACATCATATGAAAATGAAAATGGAAGTAAGAGGAATATAAAATAACATCCTACAACATAATAGCATGGAGCATAAATGAAATGACATAAAAGAGATTACTTGAAAAGAAAGAGAGAGGTAGGATCCCTTACTTTAAAACATAACTCTTAAAACTCAAAGGTTGGGACCTTGAGGGATTGGGGGCACCTTGGGAGGACTCTTTGGGAGGTAATGAGACCAGAGCTTTTGGGGGGGGGGGAGGAGTTGCGAGTCGAATGGATGAGAAGATGGCTTGGTATTTATAGGGAAAGTGAGGGGACAAGGCATTAATGGCAAAGGGACACCTCATTGGTGGTTTTGGAAAAACCATTGGCCTGCCCATGGTATTGTCCACATGGGACAACTCATACCTTATCTTACTATTCATATGTCGACCATATTGATTACATACTTAATACATCATTTAATGATGTCATTAAACACCTGTAACCTAAATACCGTATTTGCACTATTCATTGAAAATTCAAATTTCTCAGAAAAATCCCAGAATTTCACCTTAACCAAATATAGATGCTCTCATTTCAAAAATGAAATCCATTTTATAAAAATAATTTTCTAAATATTTTTAATTTAGTTTTTAAATAAATACACTATTCACCGAAAATTCATTTTTTTCAGAAAAATCACCAAAACTTTTCTTAACATAATATCGATGCTCTAAGTTCAAAAATGAAATCAATTTTATAAATATAATTTTCTAAATATTTTTAATTTAATTTTTAATTAAAAAACACTATTCACCTGAAAAAACTAATACTTGGCTAATAATTTATGAAACCGTTATTTAACCATTTTATTGAATCACATTACTTAATCAAGGATCCTAGATTATATTAATACTTTCATTAAGTGAGATTACTAATCCATTTGGTCACATTACTAATCCTAAGCATAAAATCACTGTTTATAGTTTACTATTCATCAAAAATTAAGTTGATCTTGTTAGACTTTAAATTTCATACTGAATCTAATTATTGAAGACCATTTTTTTGAAAATCATTACACATTTTTAATTATTTAAGGTTTACATAAACATTTTTTAAAATATCCTTTCTCTAAGATTCAATAAAAATATGCATACTATATTTATCCAGACATTTGAAAATTCATAAACTTCATCATAAGAAGAAATCAAAATTTTTATTTAAAACAAAGGATTACACAAGGCATTTACGGTCCCATTACATAGCCCCTTATCACACCAGCATAGGACCTAAGTGTAAGGTGTGCTAAGATGAGAGAATCCGAGGGAGGCTCGGCCAACATCACACGAGTAGTAATTTCTATCATTTTGAACTTCTCGCGAAGCCGATTCCATTCTAGCTTCACACGATGAAGTTCAGCTTGGGTTTGGTCATGAGAAAAGCCCATTTGTGCTACCTCCTTCCCAAGTTCTGTTAGATGGGCTTCGATAGGTCCAAGACTACTGGGTGAGGCCATCAAATCTTCTTTCTATATTAATTAACCAAGATCACTTGTATTTATAGACAAATATCGAAATGTTTAGTTTCCAACGGTAATATTGACCAATGGTAATATAACAGTCAAAACCCAACAGTATCATTTTAATTATACTCATGTTATCAAATGAAACAGTTTTTTTTGTGTTAAAAAAAATAAAATAACACACAAAATTAGGAAACAAGATTTATTCAAAATTTTGGGTCGTTACAATCTTCCCCCCTTAAGAAATTACGTCCTTGCAATTTTTAAAATTGGGTTTTGAAATTTCATTGAAAGTCCCACACCAAAAAAAGAGTCAGTAAAACTATTACTTCAAAATAATGAAAGGGAAGTACAAAGGTCACCCGAGTTAACCCACACTAGGATTTCATGTAGGAAAACATGGACATGGAGGAGAAAACAAAGGGTCATGTTCTGAGGGAGAGTGATAGAAAACATGATTATGAGAAAGTTATCCATGAGAAAATCCCAAACTTATGATGTGTGTAAATGGTCTTTGATTACCTAGTAGGAAACGTAAACTAACAATGTTTTTGTTTTATGTTCCTTTTCATAATTTTTAGGAATTCATTTACTACATAGAACAAAAACATAAGGAAATATACCTACCTTCAATTAGAGTTTCATCCTTTAATAAGTTTCTACCAAAACTAATCTATTCTCCAAATGATGAGCATTCAAAAACACTTGGTCTCATCTAAACACAAGAATCATCTTCTTGAGAGTCACATAATCCACAAAATATTAACTATCAATTTCTTATATCTTTAAACATTATCACAAAAACAGAAAGGGTAAGATAAAACAACTCTTCAAAAATAAAGAATCCCATAAGAATGGAAACTACTTTTAAATCTTTATAGTTCCATGGTACTACACAAAGTTCATCATAGACCATTCCATAAATCACTGTCCTTAAAATTCCTCAAAATAAACCAAACTAAGATTGAAACCCAATTATAATAACGATCTCATAACATAGTCTTCCAAGATAGACTTTATCGTTCGTCTTCAAACAACATTAACCACTCTTATCATCTTATAACAAAAGTAACTAACCTAATCACATTTTTTCCAAGATAGTTTAATCATTTCCATATGTAACCTAAATTACTATATGTCCACCTTAAATTCATCGATTCATCAATATATAAGTCAACCTTTACTCCTCAAAGAAAATACCATAGTAATCTATTTACCTCGATCAAATAGGGTTCCAAAAATAGTGAACGTCTTCGAAAATAGTAATTATCTTTTAATCCCCTAATCAACCCTTTTTTAAGAAGAACAACTTCACTACATCAACATGTGGTACATAACAGTAGATGTTTTACTTAATGATATAAAATCATCTTAGGTAGTGACTCGCTGATCTTTGAAAGCATAAAATATATTCTCATAGAGCACGAACTAAAATACAACATGACATAGACAATTATTGCGAAGAAGTTACATATACTTTAGTCATCATGATCCATCTCAGCATAGGACTTGCATTGTTTCCTTGTCCTCGAAGATTGTTGATGCTCATCATGCTTCTCATACATTCCAAGAGAGAATTTCCTTGGTTAATGTCTAACTTCTCCACATTTACGACATCGAAATGTATAAGGTATATTAGATCGAACCTTATCTCCATTCATCACATTATCCATTTTAAATCAATTGGCTACTTTATGCCCTATCTTCCCACACTTAAAAAATATCCCGGTTCCTTTGTGACATTATCCTTGGTGCCTCCTCCCACAGTTTCTGTAAAAATGAAATTGGGTCTTTTATCCCTTATCAAAATTATCTGATGAAAATCTTTGAGACTTTGTCTTCTTCTTCCTTGATGAATTTGGGCATTGAACCAGCTACCAATTATTAATTGTGATTTTTGATAGCTGGTTTGGCATAATCACAATATGTTCAACTTGATCTTTTTCATCTCTATCACATTAATAAGTCAATCGTCACATTTCCTATCACATTGGTTGTTGAGACTTGCTCTTCCATTTCTAGCCATTAACTAAGAAAAGAACGTATAATTAGGGGGCTTAAATACTTATCCAATAATCCTGAAATGGAAACTTAAATCTTAGAAGGATAAAATTGTAGAAGAAAATTATACCCTAACTTGTGATCCCCTAGGTCCCAATCTCGGTTATCCATGATCATATATTCTTATGTGAATCTTTATTTTATTTTTTCTTTGTTCCATTAATAATGGTTCATACTAAGCTTATGAATTTACCAAAGAATATCCCCTGGGAGTGTCGTAACCAAGAGTGCAGCAATGCCCATTGTCGTGTACCAGTTCCCGTTCGAGTCTAGCTCAAAGCGGTGTTTTCGGGTTTCACCCCTATGTACATCTGTGCCAGAGCCACCACTACCTGCTCGTATCGAGACAAGGATGTATTTTAATGGAAACCCTTACTCAATACTCACCAAAATACAAGGAAGATTTCCTATAAATAAACTTTTATAGTGGGTTCTTCCTAACATTTTCATATTCTAATTTCCACAAATAACTAAACCATCCTTTGATACCAACTGTGGCATCCCGACTTTTTATAAAATAGTCTTTCATTACATTACACAAAACTGAGGATCTTTAAGGTTTAGTGTCTTGGAAACCAGGAACATAATACATGAAAACAACATAAAACATTCTTCTTAAACACATGAAAGGGTTCTCCTTAAGTTCAACCTAGGTTCACTACTGCATCTCATAACCTGGGGACATACATCAAAAGAAAGGGTGAGCTGAAGACCCATTAAGGGAAATAAGAGAAACATTTTACATGTGAACTTGAGATACTTCATTAAGGTCATGAAAAGAACTTTAAGGCATGAGAAAGAAATCATGAGGCATATCATAATAAATATAACGTTTTTTATAACTTGAAGATGTGGCTACAAATTTAACAAAGACAATCTTTTCCGTTTCACCAAGGTCTATTCTCAAGGTGTCAATAAAAATTACTATGGTTATTCACCAAGGTATCAGTCAAAATGGTCATCTCTAGAGATTAAGTCTTTACCCAATGCATTGGAGCGCTATCAGGTCGCACCATTAAATTAATCTCTATTATAATGTGATCCACATATATCATCTTAAATAATTTCATAACCAACCCATATAGCATAAAGGAAATGGGTTTCATTTCATAATAATAATGTTTTAAAAACTGCTTTAAAGACATGATCATTGTGTCACTTTAAAACCCACAGAAAACGAAGGGGGTCTCTTGTATATAAATCCCAGAATTTAAAATAGAACATTTTGGTATATATGTGAATACAACTATATAATATAGAGCTTTGAGTGTTCACTTAATAAAACAAAAGAACTTTAGAAAAAGAGAGAGATGTTTTCAGACAGAAATTCTGCAGCATAACGACTATGTTTCGGGGTTTTAGAAAACATTGAAAAGAGAGGGGTCATGGGTCAAATATTCATAAATGACCCATAAAACAGTATAGAGACAGAATATGAAGGATATATGAACCTACTAATGAAATTTTAAGGAAATACAATTTGAAATGAAAAACATGGAAGAAAGAAAAAAATTAGATTTCTCTTATGAAAATTCGGCAGCCTAACGATGTCACATAAACTTCAACAAAAAAGAATTGACGAGATCAAATAGGGTATCTAATAATATGAGAATAAAACTTTAGTATGATAGATATAGAGATCATAACCCAAAATAATAAAAAGGAACTTGAAAGAATTGACATGAAAGTATAACTTTGAACAAATGAGAAAAGTGAACGAATTCCTTAAAAATTTGGCAGCCTAACGGCGTCACCTAAACTTCAACAAAAATAAATTGAAGAGATTAAATAGGGTCTCTCATCCTATGAAAATAAAATATCATTATGATAGATATATATATCATACCCCAACATAATAAAAAGTAACTTTAAAGACTTGACATGAAAGTAGAACTTTGAAAAATGAGAATGGTGAACAAATCCCTTAAAAATTCGGCAGCCAAATGGCGTCACCTAAACTTCAACAAAAATTAATTAACGAGATCAAATAGGGTATCTCATAATATGAACATAATAGATCAGTATGATAGATATAGAGATAATACCCCAAAATAATAAAAAGGAACTTGAAAGACTTGACATGAAAGTAGAACTTTGAAAAAATGAGAAAGGTGAACGAATCCCTTAAAAATTCGGCAGCCTAATGGAATCATTCAAACGTTCTTAAAATGAATTGATGAGAGAAAAAGGGGGTATCTCATCATATGAACATGAAAATGGTAGTAAGAGGAATATAAAAGTACATCCTCCAACACAAGATCATGGAGCATAAAAGAAATGACATAAAAGAGATTACTTGAAAAGAAAGAGTGAGGTAGGATCCCTTACCTTAAAATGTAACTCTTAAAACTCAAAGGTTGGGACCTTGAGGGCTTGGGGGAACCCTCGGAGAAATATTTGGGAGGTAATGAGACCAGAGATTTTTTGGGGGAGAGTTGGGAGTCGAATGGGTGATAGGATGGATTGGTATTTATAGGGAAAGTGAGGGGACAATGCATTAATGGCCAAAGGACACCTCATTGGTGGTTTTGGAAAAACCTTGGGCTTGCCCATGGTATTGGCCACTTGGGAAACCTCATACCTTATCTTACTATTCTTAAGTCGACCATATTGATTACATACTTAATACATCATTTAATGATGTCATTAAACTCCCGTAACTTAAAAACTGTATTTTCACTATTTATCGAAAATTATACTTTCTCAGAAAAATCCCAAAATTTCACCTATACCAAATATCGATGCTCTAATTTCATAAATGAACTCCATTTTATAAAAAAAGATTTCAAAAAAATTTTAATTTAATTTTTAAATAAATACACTATTCACCGAAAATTCATTTTTTTCAGAATAAATCCCCAAAAATTATCTTAACATAATATCGATGCTCTGAGTTAAAAAAATGAAATCAATTTTATAAAAAAAAATTTAAAAAAATTTAATTTAATTTTTAATTAAAAAACACTATGCATCCTAAAAAATCTAATGTTTGACTAATAATTTATGAAACCATTATTTAACCATTTTATTGAATCACATTACTTAATCAAGGTGCCTAGATTATATTAATACTTTATTTAAGTGAGATTACTAATCCATTTGGCCACATTACTAATCCTAAGCATAAAATCACTATTCATAATTTACTATTCATCAAAAATTATGTTGATCTTATTAGACTCTAAATTTCTTACTGAACATAATTGTAGAAGACCATTTTTTTGAAAATCATTACATATTTTTAATTATTTAAGGTTTACATATTTTTTTTTTAAAATATCCTTTCTCTTAGATTCTCCAAAAATATGCATACTATATTTATTCGGACATTTGAAAATTCATAAACTTCATCATAAGAAGAAATCAAAATTTTTATTTAAAACAAAGGATTAAACAAGGCAGATATGGTCTCCTTACATAGCCCCTTATCACACCAGCATAAGAACTAAGTGTAAGGTGTGCTAAGGTGAGAGAATCCTATGGAGGCTCGGCCAACATCGCACGATTAATAATTTCTATCAGTTTGAACTTCTCGCGAAGGTGATTCCGTTCTAGCTTCACACGATGAAGTTCGGCTTGGGTTTGGTCCAGAGAAAACCCCAGTGGTGCTACCTCCTTCCCAAGTTCTGTTAGATGGGCTTCGATCGGTCCAAGACTATTGGGTGAGGCCATCAAATCTTCTTTCTATATTAATTAACCAAGATCACTTGTATTTAGAGACAAATATCGAAATATTTAGTTTCCAGCTGTCATATTGACCAATGGTCATATAACAGTCAAAACCCAATAGTCTCATTTTAATTATACTCATTTTATCAAATGAAACATTTTTGTTGAGTATAAAAAAAATAAAATAACACACAAAATTAGGAAATAAGTTTTATTCAAAATTTCGGGTCGTTACACCCCCATCCCCCAAAGAGTACCCCCCCCCCCCCCCGGGGCCTGTAATTGGACAAGGAGGATTGTGACCACCCGAGTCATTCCACCAGTAAGCCCCTAATTGTCAACTATCACCGAGGGTATATCATATATATAAATTTGAGGCATTACCCTCAAAGAGAAACATGGTGAAGGGGGACATAAGATAGATAATCTAATCAACTCATTCTCATAAAGATAATATAAACTCATGTGTATACATGTAATGTCATATGAAACTGAAACAACTGGATAGGAAACTAAAAGTACCAAAAACGTAAACACAACAACAACCACAAATCCCAAACATCTCCTGAAAAACCACAAGATAGTAATATCTAGCCGGATCTCCAAATATCTCCTACTGACATAACAAATGATTATATATACATGGGTTGATCATAATAGTACAATCAGTAGAATCCTCTATAGAGAATCTCCTGTAAAAGATAAATAAAGCATACTAAATCCGAAAACAAATTACTGAAACTAACTGATCACCTAAATAGGTATACTAAGTACCAATCCTCACCATGGATACCTCTCACCAAGTCAAAGATATATAGAGATATAATATAATATTTTAATAAATCAATGAGGGTGACCCACTTCTATTCCCCCACTGTTTTGCTTGTATGACCTAACGTTGCATGTCATGAGTCATCTCTCTCTCTAAAATAATCTTGCAGGAACACACCTGGGAAAAGTATCATGACATTCATGTCATTCATAAAATATTCTCATAATATCATGCCACAACTCCATATAGTAACCATGTAGTTTTCAGGATCAACCATAGCTCGTATGACTTGTATCATGCATCGGGTATTATACCCTAAGCCATCACAGCCCATACACCGAGTATGGAACCACAAGAAATCAAATCCCATACATGCCATACCCATAAAAATTATTTGGATACTATATCTAGAGATACATGTGTGTGAAATAACAGCAAGACATTATATCCCTCTACACACATATATGAAGAAACTAACCACTGTGCATACTATCACATATTACTAGTAAGATAAGAGTACGAGACCAGAGGGGTTAGTTACTCATTTGTCCCTATCCAACCTAGATGTTGGGGAAAACACCCCCCAGAGTCCACTGGGTGTCATTTCTACTAAAATGGTCAGGGTGGAATAAGAAAACCCAAATCATAAAAGATATAATATAGCTCATGACCACACTATAGCATTTAAACTAGTCCATGGCTCAACTATAGTTATCGTCTCTCAGACACCTGACTACTACTTATAGGCACTAGATATCCTATAAGAAAACAAGAAATTAAAGGAGATATATTAAATTAATTATTTTCTTTTAACATTTCACTTCATGTTAATTAATTCATTAACTCATAATTAACATTATTTTGATTATATTTCATTAACCATCCAAGTGAATTCCATGCACTCCAAGAATAATCCAACTGACTCCATGGTTTCTCAATATTAACATTAACATTTTCATTCTAGAAATAACTAAAAATGTAAAGACCCGAAAATTTCAAGGAAATTTTTTTCTTAATTTTCTTTGGAATTTTGCAAGAGCGCAGCTTCAGACGGCACCTGATTCCGAGGCCCGGTGTGCCCGGAATCAATTTCCGAAGTTTGGCTCGGGTACGTTCAGTGAACGGACGAGCGGGTTTTTCTATCTTTTGAACCGGTGCCCGGAAGCGAATTCTGAGGGCACCGATGAAATCGCAGCGCCGGTATTTGCTTAGAAACGCCTCTTCCGGAGTTGCGTTTGCTCAGACGTGGTTTTTAAATTTTGCGGCTTTAAGTCAGAAATAAAATAAAGTTTGTGCGGCAACTTTATTTTATTTCACTTAAGCTGCTTGGAAGCCACTTGAAGTCACTTTAAGACGGCTTGAACTGGGTTGAACTGGATAGGATGCTATCCTGAAATATCCTACCCTCTTGGTAGGATATTTGTGCGGTGGGACCCGCACGAGCCCGCCGTTTCTTTCGCTAAGTAACGCACCCGCGAAAACCCGTCAAAGTAACTGAAAAGTCAACCGACGCGTTTTCTTTAATTCTTAACAGACCATTTAATTGGGCGGTTATTTCGTGAATTAAATGGACTGTTTCTTCGTGAATTAAATAGGTCGTTTCTTTCGTTGAATTAATTCAACGAATTGATGGATCGTTTCTTAACCGGTTTCGTGTGTTGGCATGTTTATAAAATAAGACCAACCCAAAAATCCTTGGAAAGGATTTGAAAGAATCTTCGTTCCTCCACCCTCTCCGCGAAGAACGCGAAGAACACGAAGAACGCGAAGAACGCGAAGAACGCCGGCGACCGGAATTCGACGACGCACACCAAGATCTGCGACGTCGACGAGATCTACCCGCGACATTCTTCGGCGACGCTTCTTCTTCTGCGGCCGACCCTCGTTCGGCAACAAAGGTGAGAATCGGATCTTTTCTTCTCCCTTTTTAATTTCAATATCAACGGATTTAAACTAATTAAATCCGTTTGATCTTGATCCGGAGATTGGCGACGCGACGCCGGATACCGCGACGACGCGACGATCTCCTTCCTCCGCGACGAGCGATTCCGCGACGACCTCTCGTCCGACGACGACGACAAGGTAAGGGTTGATTGGAATATTTTCCTTCCCGTGATTTTATTTCTTTTAAAGTAAAGAACTTGATCTTTGAACAATTTTAACATTTAAAATTGTTGTTGATTGTTTTATTGTTCCTCCCGTGGATTATGACTAACGCGGAGGGTGCGGGTCTAACGAACAAGACCCGGAAACCCTCCACCGATCTTCTCTTTTTGTGCGGATTTGGCGGACGACGACGAACCGTGCGGCAAGGGCAATTTGTTGGCTCCGCAGTGAAGATCGTCCCCCGGGAGGAGCATCGGCGCAGACGGGAAAGAAATCGGGCCACCGGAGCATCTCCGGCGGCCCGCGGAAGGCGGCGGCGGCGCGGGTCGCCGGCGCAGCGGCGCCGGCGACCGGTGGCGGCGGCGCCCGGCGCGCCGCCGTGGAGGAAGCCCGCCGCGGCTAAAGCCGCGGCGGCAACGGCGGCCGGTTCCGCGGCCGCGCGGAACCGGGACGGACGCGGCGGCCCGGCCGCGTCCGCGTGACAGGCGGCCCCCCGCGGGGGCCGCGTCTCCTTCAAAGCCGCGGGTCAACCCCGCGGCGGCGGCTCTTCGGCCGCTCGGCCGAAGACCGAGCCGGCCGGTCCGGTCGGCCGGGCCGCGCCCAGGCCGACCCGGTTCGGCCGACCCCAGGGGGGGGGGGGGTTCGGGCCGGGTCGCCCCGGGCCCAGTACCCCCGTTTCGGGCCCTCTTCGGTCTTTCGCCCATATCTTGGGCCTGGGACCTCCGATTGACGAACCGTCAGCGGCTACGCGATCCTTGGATCGAGACGGTCGTTTCGGTATATTATACTCAAGGTTTCGGAAGAATTTGGGTTCGGCCGGTTTGGTTCGTACACGAAACCAACCGGGCCCTCGGAGCGGAAACGCTCATAACTTGAGCTACGGACGTCCGAACGACGTACCGTCAGCTGTGGTAGTTTCCTCTAAGTGAGACGGAACTTTTGGCATACTCCGCCCGAGGATCGGATACAGGCGGAGTACGGTCGGGTTGGTTTTGCCCTAAAAACCAACCGGGCCCCTGGGACGAAAATGCCAATAACTCTCAGACCGGGCGTCCGATTGACGCGCCGTCTGTCGCGTTGAGATCCTGTTGTCGATACGGAACTTTTGGATACATCAACTTCGGACTACGTGTCAGTTGATGTATCTGCCTCTCGGCTCGTGGAGCGGACCCTCCTAAACGAGCTCGCTACGTGCGGGAACCCTAGCGCTGGCTGTGACCTCGACGACAGAGCAGAGATCCTCCGTGGACAGCGACGACGGCAGAGCAGAGATCCTCCGTGGACTGCGACGACGGCAGAGCAGAGATCCTCTGTGGACTGCGACGACGGCAGAGCAGAGATCCTCCGTGGACTGCGGCGACGACTGTGCAGAGATCCTCAGTGGACTGCGTCGACTACTGCACTCAGCGATCATATGCGGATCAGTGCCCGATCCTATGTGGGTCCTACTACCGGTTCTGTGTGAGCCACTGCCTACCGGTTCTGTGTGAGCCACTGCCTACAGGTTCTGTGTGAGCCCGATCCTGTGTGGGTCTTCTGCGGGGGTTAGTACCTATCGATCCTTCGTGGGTCCGACGACTTAGATGGATCAGTGATCATCTTTGACGTCATCTGAAAAAGTATACCTGGTTGAGCTGAATCTTATGTTACTCTCCTTTGTGGATTGTGTTGAACTATCCTATGTGGATTTACTATTTACTCTCCCTTGTGGATTGTGTTGAACTATCCTTTGTGGATTTACTGTTTACTCTCCTTGTGGATTTGAGTCTTGCTTTCCTTCGTGGATTGAGTTGTTCTTGAGCTCGTGAGCAGAGTTAGAATTGGGGACTTAGGTATATGTATGGGCATATACCTAAGTCAAGTCAGATGTTACTTCGTGATTGCATCTTTCTTTTGTGCTATATCCTTTGTGGATTTCGGGAGACCTTCGGGGGTCTCGGGGTCCTTATTGAGTAGTTGTACTCACCCCTGCACGGGCTATGCCCGCACCTTGTTGTGTTGGTTGCAGACGACGGACAGCGCTGATCACGGTTGGGGCGTGGAGCAGGACGGTACCTGGAGGTGGACCACTGGGCGGGACGTGCTCGGAGCGGACGTGGGACCCGAGGAGCCTGGAGGCTATCTGTACCCACCCTTCAGGTGGGATTGCCAGTGGACGACACGAGGCCGCCATCTTTTCTTCAGTTTCTTTACTTTCAGTTGTACTTTACAGTTGGGCTTGTATTTCCGGCCCCTTTACTTTTCTGTACTTTACTTTCCGCTTGCTGACTCTGTGTGGTTGTTACTTATAAAGGCAATGCCTTCCCTGTTTACTGGGATTTTACGCCTTGGTGCTAGTCGCCAGCCCCTGGCCTATGGAAGGCGGGCTTGGGGTAGTCACGGCACGGGCCCCGAGGACGGGTCGTGACAAATTGGTATCAGAGGTGGTCGGTTCTACCGCGGACTCTGATCGTCCTTCCTTTCTATGTGAAGCAATAGTGTTTAGTGTATTGAGTGTGGTTATCAGTTCAGGGAGCCCAGTGTTGGTGCGGCGGCCGACGTATCCGTACACCAGGACCCTGACTCTTGATTTCCGACTTAATGCATGAAAACATTGATTGCGTGTGTGTTTCAAGTTTTCTTTGTGATTACTTGTGTCAGCTCACCGGGTATACTGATCTGCTTTATGAAAGTCACAAGTTTTCCTTGCGATTACTTGTGCCAGCTCACCAGGTATACTGTTCTGACTGTGGTGCTCTTGTTCTCCTTTTCAGGATGGCCCCGCGATGACTGCCAGCTAGGGTTCCGAGTGTAGGGCGCGACGGCAGCCCACCGAGCGACGAGGCCTCGGTGCAGGGCCCTTTGCCAGCTGTGGCACCGGCGGTAGCTTTACCCGCCGAGCCACCGATGCTACCAGTACCAGACACTGACGATGCACGTCGCCTCAGGGCACTGCACGAGTTTCAGAGCCAGCGACCGCCCAGGTTTCGCGGTGAGGCGGACCCCCAGGCCGCCGAGGACTGGCTAGAGGCGGTGGTACGGATCTTCAGGCTAGTGAGGACACCAGCGGATCTCATGATGATCCTCGCAGCGAGCCTCCTGCAGGCGGCGGCAGGACGATGGTGGAGCCTGATGCTCCAGGTTCACGATGAGGCATCCTTGCTCTGGGCGGACTTCGAGAGCATCTTCCGCTCTGAGTTCGTCCCGGCCACCCTCCGAGCGGTGCGCATCCAGGAGCTTCTCCAGCTGCGCCAGGGCAGCATGACAGTCGCTCAGTACGCGCCGAGGTTCACGGACCTATCTCGCTACTCGACCGACATGGTACGGGACCCCTTCTTCCGGGCCCGGACCTTCGAGCAGGGCTTGCGACAGGAGATTCGGGCGTCGCTGATCTCCCTCAGCATTCCGACCCAGGCGGGAGTTCTGGAGCGAGCCCTCCTGATCGAGAGCTTCCTGGCAGAGCCTTCTTCAGCAGCGAGACCTAGCGCAGGGCGGCAGGTAGCTGAGTCATCGGCAGCAGGCAGCCGACGGATGACTCACGGGTCCAGGCAGACCAGACCCCCTCGCAGACGGCCTCAGGACACCGGCTCAGCGGTGCGGGGCACACAGCGGAGTGCCAGCCTTTCGAGAGGCAGGCTGTGCTACTCTTGCGGCGGGCAGGGTCACATGGCTCGTGACTGCCCGACTCGCCGACCAGAGGAGCAGCAGACGGTGGAGGGGCCACCCAGGCAGAGGCAGAGGGTCGACCGTGGCGGTCCGCAGGGAGGAGGCGGACGAGGCAGAGGAGCTGGCCGAGCAGCGGGTGGTGGGCGACGCTTCCAGGCTCTACCCCCACCACCACCAGGAGGGCCACCTCGACCACAGGGAGCTGGCGGGCAGGGACATGCCCAGCTCCAGGCAGTGGAGGCCTACGACCCCGACATGCCAGAGATGATTCGAGGTACGATCTGTGTCTATTCCACCCTTGCTGCAGTACTTATAGACACAGGAGCGAGTCACTCTTTCATAGCCTCTGCCCTTGTTCGGAGCTCGGAGATTCTGACTGAGCCGTTGGCTCGATCCTTACGGCTAGAGACTCCTACGGGAGCAGACTCGACGATTACGCACTGGTGCCGGCAGTGTGAGCTTACTCTAGGAGGCGAGAGCTTCGGCTGGGATCTCCTTGTAGCGGCGTCGAGGCCTTACGACGTCATCTTGGGCATGGATTGGCTATCCACGGTTCATGCCCAGATCGACTGTTTTAGGCGCAAGGTGCGATGTGTTCGTACTGACGGGAGCAGGTTTACCTTCACCGGCGAGAAGGGAACCTTTGCAGCACAGGATGGACTTCCGTGGAGGAGAGTGCAGCCTATCTCTCATCAGTTGGCTAGCCTCATCCTAGTAGCAGTGGATGTGCGGAGTCCGGCTTTTCCTGCAGTGGTGGACCAGTACGTGGACGTCTTTCCCGACGACGTTCCAGGGCTACCTCCTCGTAGAGATGTAGACTTTTACATCGACTTGTACCCCGGGACAGCCCCGATATCTACTCCAGCATATCGGATGGCCCCCGCCGAGCTTCGAGAGCTGCGGGTACAGTTGGAGGACTTGCAGAGCAAGGGGTTTATCCGACCCAGTGTTTCACCCTGGGCTTCCCCGATTTTGTTCGCCAAGAAGGCGGACGGGAGCTTGCGACTATGTGTCGACTATCGTCGCCTGAACCAGGTGACAGTGAGGAACAAGTATCCGCTGCCACGGATTGATGACCTCTTCGATCAGCTCAAGGGAGCGCGGTGGTTCTCGAAGATAGACCTCCGGTCAGGCTATCATCAGCTCAGAGTTCGAGACGAGGACGTGCAGAAGACGGCCTTCAGGTGTCGGTATGGCCATTATGAGTTCTTGGTTATGCCATTCGGCGTAACCAATGCTCCAGCAGTGTTCATGAGCCTCATGAACAGGATCTTCCAGCCATACCTCGACCGATTTGTCGTTGTCTTCATTGACGACATTTTGGAATACTCGACGACTGAGGAGGAGCATGCATACCACCTGCGAGTTGTGCTAGACACACTCCGAGAGCACCAGCTTTATGGAAAACTCTCAAAATGCCAGTTCTGGTTACGTGAGGTCCATTTCTTGGGGCACGTCATTTCTGAGGCGGGAGTTGCAGTGGATCCCGCGAAGATCGAGGCAGTGCTAGCTTGGGAGCCACCCAAGAGCGTGACAGAGGTGCGGAGCTTCTTGGGCCTAGCGGGATACTATCGGAGATTCGTGCCAGACTTCTCCAGAGTTGCGGCACCACTCTCAGCGTTGACGAAGAAGGGGAAACCCTTCGTGTGGTCAGACAGATGTCAGCAGAGCTTCCAGGAGCTGAGACAGAGATTGACCAGCGCACCTATCTTGAGGTTGCCTGAGGAGGGAGTTGGGTACGTAGTTTACTGCGATGCATCAGGGACTGGACTCGGGTGCGTCCTGATGCAGGAGCGGGCCGTGATCGCCTACGGATCACGTCAGTTGAGGCCGCATGAGCAGAACTACGCCACTCATGACCTGGAGTTAGCAGCAGTGGTCTTCGCTCTGAAGACGTGGCGGCACTATCTGATGGGCGAGCGCTTCACGGTCTTTTCTGACCACCAGAGTCTCAGGTATATCTTCTCTCAGAAGGACCTGAACCTGAGACAGCGGAGATGGCTTGAGTTCCTCCAGGACTATGACTTTGAGATAGTCTATACTCCTGGGAAGGGGAACGTGGTAGCCGATGCCCTCAGCAGGAGGACGGGCATTCAGCTGCTTGAGGAGGCGACGGAGCAGCTAGCCTCCTTGCAGATATCCTTCGTGGATAGAGACGGAGCAGCCTTTCTTCAGTCTCTCACAGTCTCTCCTCCACTTCTACAGCGGGTCAGAGAGGCTCAGCGTGGGGACGCTGACTGTGAGACCCGGCGTGCACTGATATCCTCAGGTCAGGCGCCTGATGGTTTCTCCCTTGGAGCAGAGCACGACATCCTTTTCAGAGGGCGTACCTTCGTACCAGTTGCTTTACGAGAGGAGGTGCTGAGAGAGTTTCACACTTCTCCCTTGGCGGTGCATCCCGGAGTGGCGAAGATGTACCAGGATCTCAGACGACAGCACTGGTGGCCGGGCATGAAGAAAGCTGTGGCAGAGTTCGTTTCACGATGCCTCACCTGCCAGCAGGTGAAGGCAGAGCACCAGGTACCAGCAGGCTTGGTACAGCCCTTGGAGGTCCCGGAGTGGAAGTGGGACGGCATATCTATGGACTTCGTGACTGGACTTCCACGTACTTCCAGAGGTCACGACTCCATTTGGGTGATTGTCGACCGACTCACCAAGTCGGCACACTTCTTACCCATCAGAGAGCAGAGCTCAGTGGAGAGCTTGGGACGTCTTTACGTCCAGGAGATCGTACGGCTTCACGGTGTGCCATCATCTATAGTCTCCGATTGAGATGCTCGTTTTACTTCCCGGCTTTGGAAGGGGTTGCAGGAGGCGTTTGGGACGCGGCTCCATCTGAGCACAGCCTTCCACCCTCAGACGGATGGTCAGACGGAGAGGACCATACAGACACTCGAGGACATGCTCCGTGCATGTGTTCTCGACTTTGGTTGCAGCTGGGAGGACCACCTACCCCTGGTGGAGTTTGCGTACAACAACAGCTACCACTCCACCATCGGGATGGCACCATACGAGGCGTTGTACGGCAGACCCTGCAGATCACCGTTGTGCTGGACAGACCCTGGGGAGTCAGCACTCGTGGGACCAGAGATGGTCCGAGCCACGACAGAGAAGGTCCAGATCATCCAGGAGAGGATGAGGACAGCTCAGAGCCGGCAGAAGTCATATGCTGACAGGAGGCGGAGGCCACTAGAGTTCGAGGATGGCGACCACGTCTTTTTGCGTGTCTCACCTCGACGTGGTTTACGGAGATTTGGCCGAGGCGGCAAGTTGTCTCCACGCTTCATCGGGCCTTTCCAGGTCCTCAGCAGGATAGGAGAGGTGGCTTATCGCCTGGCTCTACCACCTCAGTTGCACCGGGTGCACGACGTCTTCCACGTGTCTCAGCTGAGGAGATACGTGCACGACCCGACGCACATCATCGACTTTGGGGAGCTGGACGTGGACGATGGGGCGACTTTTGCGGAGGTCCCAGTGGAGATCGAGGATCGACAGGAGCGGGTCCTACGTGGGCGGTCGATTCCTCTTGTACGCATCAGATGGCAGCACGGGAACCTCCAGGAGAGCACTTGGGAGCGGGAGGCTCAGATGCGTGCTCAGTACCCCCATTTGTTCCCCTAGTTTTTGATGTATCTTTACGGGGACGTAAAGCCCTGAGGTGGGAGTAATGTAAAGACCCGCAAATTTCAATGAAATTTTTTTCTTAATTTTCTTTGGAATTTTGCAAGAGCGCAGCTTCAGACGACACCTGATTCCGAGGCCCGGTGTGCCCGGAATCAATTTCCGAAGTTTGGCTCGGGTACGTTCAGTGAACGGACGAGCGGGTTTTTCTATCTTTTGAACCGGTGCCCGGAATCGAATTCTGAGGGCACCGATGAAATCGCAGCGCCAGTATTTGCTTAGAAACGCCTCTTCCGGAGTTGCGTTTGCTCAGACGTGGTTTTTAAATTTTGCGGCTTTAAGTCAGAAATAAAATAAAGTTTGTGCGGCAACTTTATTTTATTTCACTTAAGCTGCTTGGAAGCCACTTGAAGTCACTTTAAGACGGCTCGAACTGGGTTGAACTGGATAGGATGCTATCCAGAAATATCCTACCCTCTTGGTAGGATATTTGTGCGGTGGGACCCGCACGAGCCCGCCGTTTCTTTCGCTAAGTAACGCACCCGCGAAAACCCGTCAAAGTAACTGAAAAGTCAACCGACGCGTTTTCTTTAATTCTTAACAGACCATTTAATTGGGCGGTTATTTCGTGAATTAAATGGACTGTTTCTTCGTGAATTAAATAGGTCGTTTCTTTCGTTGAATTAATTCAACGAATTGATGGATCGTTTCTTAACCGGTTTCGTGTGTTGGCATGTTTATAAAATAAGACCAACCCAAAAATCCTTGGAAAGGATTTGAAAGAATCTTCGTTCCTCCACCCTCTCCGCGAAGAACGCGAAGAACGCGAAGAACGCGAAGAACGCGAAGAACGCCGGCGACCGGAATTCGACGACGCACACCAAGATCTGCGACGTCGACGAGATCTACCCGCGACATTCTTCGGCGACGCTTCTTCTTCCGCGGCCGACCCTCGTTCGGCAACAAAGGTGAGAATTGGATCTTTTCTTCTCCCTTTTTAATTTCAATATCAACGGATTTAAACTAATTAAATCCGTTTGATCTTGATCCGGAGATTGGCGACGCGACGCCGGATACCGCGACGACGCGACGATCTCCTTCCTCCGCGACGAGCGATTCCGCGACGACCTCTCGTCCGACGACGACGACAAGGTAAGGGTTGATTGGAATATTTTCCTTCCCGTGATTTTATTTCTTTTAAAGTAAAGAACTTGATCTTCGAACAATTTTAACATTTAAAATTGTTGTTGATTGTTTTATTGTTCCTCCCGTGGATTATGACTAACGCGGAGGGTGCGGGTCTAACGAACAAGACCCGGCAACCCTCCGCCGATCTTCTCTTTTTGTGAGGATTTGGCGGACGACGACGAACCGTGTGGCAAGGGCAATTTGTTGGCTCCGCAGTGAAGATCGTCCCCCGGGAGGAGCATCGGCGCAGACGGGAAAGAAATCGGGCCACCGGAGCATCTCCGGCGGCCCGCAGAAGGCGGCGGCGGCGCGGGTCGCCGGCGCGGCGGCGCCGGCGACCGGAGGCGGCGGCGCCCGGCGCGCCGCCGTGGAGGAAGCCCGCCGCGGCTGAAGCCGCGGCGGCAACGGCGGCCGGTTCCGCGGCCGCGCGGAACCGGGACGGACGCGGCGGCCCGGCCGCGTCCGCGTGATAGGCGGCCCCCCGCGGGGGCCGCGTCTCCTTCAAAGCCGCGGGTCAACCCCGCGGCGGCGGCTCTTCGGCCGCTCGGCCGAAGACCGAGCCGGCCGGTCCGGTCGGCCGGGCCGCGCCCAGGCCGGACCGGACCCGGCCGAGCCGGTTCGGGCCGGGTCGGGCCGGCCCGGTTCGGGCCGACCCGGTTCGGCCGACCCCAGGGGGGGGTTCGGGCCGGGTCGCCCCGGGCCCAGTACCCCCGTTTCGGGCCCTCTTCGGTCTTTCGCCCATATCTTGGGCCTGGGACCTCCGATTGACGAACCGTCAGCGGCTACGCGATCCTTGGATCGAGACGGTCGTTTCGGTATATTATACTCAAGGTTTCGGAAGGCTTTGGGTTCGGCCGGGTTGGTTCGTACACGAAACCAACCGGGCCCTCGGAGCGGAAACGCTCATAACTTGAGCTACGGACGTCCGAACGACGTACCGTCAGCTGTGGTAGTTTCCTCTAAGTGAGACGGAACTTTTGGCATACTCCGCCCGAGGATCGGATACAGGCGGAGTACGGTCGGGTTGGTTTTGCCCTAAAAACCAACCGGGCCCCTGGGACGAAAATGCCAATAACTCTCAGACCGGGCGTCCGATTGACGCGCCGTCTGTCGCGTTGAGATCCTGTTGTCGATACGGAACTTTTGGATACATCAACTTCGGACTACGTGTCAGTTGATGTATCTGCCTCTCGGCTCGTGGAGCGGACCCTCCTAAACGAGCTCGCTACGTGCGGGAACCCTAGCGCTGGCTGTGACCTCGACGACAGAGCAGAGATCCTCCGTGGACAGCGACGACGGCAGAGCAGAGATCCTCCGTGGACTGCGACGACGGCAGAGCAGAGATCCTCCGTGGACTGCGACGACGGCAGAGCAGAGATCCTCCGTGGACTGCGGCGACGACTGTGCAGAGATCCTCAGTGGACTGCGTCGACTACTGCACTCAGCGATCCTATGCGGATCAGTGCCCGATCCTATGTGGGTCCTACTACCGGTTCTGTGTGAGCCACTGCCTACCGGTTCTGTGTGAGCCACTGCCTACAGGTTCTGTGTGAGCCCGATCCTGTGTGGGTCTTCTGCGGGGGTTAGTACCTATCGATCCTTCGTGGGTCCGACGACTTAGATGGATCAGTGATCATCTTTGACGTCATCTGAAAAAGTATACCTGGTTGAGCTGAATCTTATGTTACTCTCCTTTGTGGATTGTGTTGAACTATCCTATGTGGATTTACTATTTACTCTCCCTTGTGGATTGTGTTGAACTATCCTTTGTGGATTTACTGTTTACTCTCCTTGTGGATTTGAGTCTTGCTTTCCTTCGTGGATTGAGTTGTTCTTGAGCTCGTGAGCAGAGTTAGAATTGGGGACTTAGGTATATGTATGGGCATATACCTAAGTCAAGTCAGATGTTACTTCGTGATTGCATCTTTCTTTTGTGCTATATCCTTTGTGGATTTCGGGAGACCTTCGGGGGTCTCGGGGTCCTTACTGAGTAGTTGTACTCACCCCTGCACGGGCTATGCCCGCACCTTGCTGTGTTGGTTGCAGACGACGGACAGCGCTGATCACGGTTGGGGCGTGGAGCAGGACGATACCTGGAGGTGGACCATTGGGTGGGACGTGCTCGGAGCGGACGTGGGACCCGAGGAGCCTGGAGGCTATCTGTACCCACCCTTCAGGTGGGATTTCCAGTGGACGACACGAGGCCGCCGTCTTTTCTTCAGTTGCTTTACTTTCAGTTGTACTTTACAGTTGGGCTTGTATTTCCGGCCCCTTTACTTTTCTGTACTTTACTTTCCGCTTGCTGACTCTGTGTGGTTGTTACTTATAAAGGCAATGCCTTCCCTGTTTACTGGGATTTTACGCCTTGGTGCTAGTCGCCAGCCCCTGGCCTATGGAAGGCGGGCTTGGGGTAGTCACGGCACGGGCCCCGAGGACGGGTCGTGACAAAAAACATGGGTAGAACATTCATGAAACAATATAACCATTCCATAATTCTAGGTACTCTAGGAAAACATCCTAAGATACCATTAACATATGTAACCAAACACATCCTTCTACCTCAGGTAGGAGGGAAATGAATGTAGGTAAAAAAGAAACCCAAAAATACATCCATTAAATAGATTCATTAATAATAATTCATATAAACTATTATCATAACAACGATTAATCTTACCTACAACACATTCCATCGACTCTTGTGTTATCCCCAACACCCTCATGCATATCACCATGCATCTCACTATCATGGGTTTTAGTTGTTGCCACAAACTTGGGCCTCCCCACCCATATCTCATCATCCATCCCTATCTCATATCGCATCGCATAAAAAAGAGCATATCTAGATTAATCAAAAGTTAGTAAGAAACAAACATAATTAAGAAGAAAATTTTTCCCTAAAAACATGGCATCCAGCATTCACATGCATATAAACTCTCATAGCCGCAACACAAGAAATTAAGCCTTCACATGAAAAAAAGAAACCTTATCCCCAAACAATTATATTTATTAAAAAATATGGTTTTATTCCCTCTTGAATTAACCAATTAAATTATCATAGGTTCCAACTATGGGCAACCTAAGGAATCATATATAACTAGTGTTATGAGGTAAAAGTGGAATATAACCCCCCCCTCAATAATAATTCCAAGGACCACCAAATAAGAAATATGGTTTAATTCAATATAAAAATGGAAAAAGAAATTTGATTACAATGAAAACACACCCAAATAGAGTGATAATGTGGGAATAGAGAAACAACAACAATTTCTGAAGAAGAAACGAGAACAGAAAACAAAGTCAACATCAGGATTTACATGATTCGGTTCTTTTGGGACATAATGCATGAAAAAAACGCCATCCACACAGGTACTTTTATTATAAAATCAACACAGAAAACATATTTAATTTTATAGAGGCAAAACAGATAGGAAATTGTAATACACATAAGCGCTAAAATAGAAACTGTGCATTATAAGAAGCAACACATAACACTACTACTACTTTGGATTTTATCAGCGCTAAAGGAGGCCTTTAACAGTGCTAAAAAGCATTGTTAATGCCGGAGAAGATAAAGGGGGGTCCCCTTTATCAGCACTCCAAAAACCGCTGATAAAAGTTAAAAAATTAAAAAAATAAAAAAAACATTAAAAAAATCTTTAAATTGGAGGGGGCTTTTTACAGCGCTTCCCCCCCCATTTATCAGCACCCGCCCCACCCACTCCCCCTCAAGCCCCAGCCATGACGTCCCACGTTTTATCAGTGCTTTGATGATCCCTTTAACAATGCTATACCCCCCCCCCCCAAATTCACCAATGCGCGCGCACCTACCTGCCTCTACTAGGTTTTGAACTCAAGACCTCCCACCATGCGCACTAAGCCTTTACCAATCCTCTAATTTGATTTGTTCTCCAACTAGTGATATATCTATTTATATATATATATATAGTTATATTTATTCTTGTATTAATATAAATTTATATAGTTGTATTAATATATATATATATATACATATATAGTTATATTTACATATTTACATATTTATTTATATATTAATATATATAGTTAGTTACATTTATATATGTATATAGTTTTATATTTTTTCGTATATTAATATTAAGTTATATTTTTTTATTTATTTATATTTAGTTATATTTTTTTATCCATATATATATTTGTATATTAATATATATTTATAAGATTAGTTTTCAATACAAATATAAAATATGTTTTGTTTTTTGTGCGTGTAAATAAATACATATATACAACACAGACACACACATGTATATATATATTTCTGTGTTTCTATAAGTATAATTATACATATATATATATATATGTGCATATACATATGTTAGAATATATATATATATATATATATATATATATATTTATAATATCACTTTGTTAATATATAGACACACACAAATAGACACACACACATTATGTAGGTACATATATATTTAGATTAATATATAGGTTTATAAATATTGATATATTGGTATTTTAAAAAAATGGATATTAGTTATTTTTAGATAATTCTAATATATTTTATTTGTAAATATGTTTAATTATTTATTTTAAAAATTAATGTTTATGTGTGAATATATAAAAAACTATGTATATATTGTTATATATTTGATTATATATAGTAGTTCATTATAAAATACGATAAAATTTCAATGACATAATATCAATATGAATGTAATAACTTGGAATAAATTCAGTCCCAACCAAAAAAAGCCAATAATACCCCCTTAAATGAGGATGAAAATCCACAAAATGTTAAAACATTGGGGTATACAAACTAAAAACTCAGTTTTGAGGCCTTATGGCCCTTTTTTGGCCTCAAAAAATATGACAGTGGCTTTTCCTGGGTCACTACTGCGTAGAGCTCATCACAGACTTCAATTTGATATGCTGTAGAGCTCAAACGAACATTCAGACCAAAAGTTATGGTCGTTTGATGTTCAAGTTCCGTTTTGAATATATTTTGGATCTTTTTTAAATTTTTTTATTTTGTAGCCTTCAAATTCTTATTAAATGACTATCAATCCATAATAATTATCAAATTATTAATTAATTTTTTTTAATTTCTTTATAATCCATTTTCATTAAATATCTTATATATTAAGTGTAACTGTATATTTACACTTATCTAAAATATATTTAAAATTATATTTAAAATATATATATTAAATTTATATCAATATAACTATATATATATATTTAAATTTAAATATTTATTTTTTAATGAATTTTTTTTCGAAGTAGACCCTTTATCAGTGATTTTAAAAAAATCACTTATAAAGACCCCCCTTTATCAGCGCTACTAAAAAAGCGCTGATAAAGGGGTACCCCTTAACAGCGCTAAAAAAGTGCTATTAAAGGGGGTACGTTTATCAGCGCTGATAAAGTGTTACTTTTATCAGCACTTTTTTTATCACTGATAAAAGTACCCCCCTATATCAGCACTTTTTCGTTAGCGCCAGCCTTGCCCAGTTTTTTGGTAGTGTAAGAAATTCGGTTTACGAAGCCCTGGAAAAATATTCAGGCATCCATATCACTTCAAGATTTAAGAACATTATTCTTCCTTATTAGTTGTATCTCATCGTATGATGAACACATGAGGTCTCCTGATTCGAGCAATGGTCACATGTCTTCAACCGATAAAAACCCTAATAGGATCCACCAAGAGTCGTGCACCAGGAGTGTGTTGGGGGGTTGGCGGGCCACTAAATGAGTCTGTTGGTGAGGATGATTGCACCACCACCGATGAGATCGAAGTCGAGGAATCCTATTCTCAACGTTGAGTGATATAAATAGTAGACTAACCCACCAACGGGATGAAAACAAACCACCAACGGTGATAAGACTTCAATTTTAAAAATCTATATCTCTTCTTACAAGATGAACTCAACCTCTTAAGAAGATAATTTTTAGATCTGTTTCGTCTATCGAATTCAGGCACCATAGGGGGTGATGAAACCCCCTACCGAAACCCTAACCAAATAACTACAAAACCAAGGGGAGGATACCATGAATCCAACACCAAACTGCCCACCCATCAGTACATAGAACATCTCAAATCAATGGATGTATATGATATATTAGGCGACAACATCCATTGATAGCTAGAAATGAAGAGAATGGGGATACAATGGATATCCAAAGTGGCATCTGAAATAAACTAGGCCTCAAAATTGTGCGGGCCGTGCAAATAATATCATGCAATAAAATGAACCCAAAATCTAACAGATATTAAAATGAGAAAATATTTAATATTTAATTTTATTTTTTAAAATATAAATAGAAGAACAATTTAAATGGGTTAATTTAAATTTTCAATATGAAACAAATAATTCCCAAATTAACAAATCTCTTCCATTTTCAATTGAAAATTTGTGATTCTATTGCACCTAAATGTTATTCATGTAGATCCAAGTTCAAGATATCTATGAAATTCTTGAACTTGGATAAAGTTGTAGCTTTAGTCAAACTATCAGATAGGTTTTCATCCTTGTGTATCTTAGTGACACACACTTCTCCACTTTTAATAACATCTCTAATGAAATGAATCCTAATATCTATGTTCTTAGACCAACCATGGAATACTAAATTTTTAGAAAAATAAAAGGAATATTTAGAATCACAATGAACAATAATAATAGAATTACTTATACTAAGTTCATAAATCAAACCCTTAAGAAAAATAGCTTCTTTGAATGCTTTTGTTAGTTCTATGTACTTAGCTGTAGTTGTCAGGAGGGTCACCAATTATTGAAAATTTAACTTCCATTATATATTCCCTTCACATGAAATAAATACAAAACCAGTTAGTGATTTCCCAGTATCAAAATTTTTAGCATAGTCAAAATCCAAATAACCAGTCAATAATTCAGAAGAATTAATAATCTTACCATATTCAATTGAAGGAGATGAAGTATAATTAGTGTACCTCAACAACCATTTATGAGAATACCAATGTGGTTTGACTGGATTTTCTAAAATCATTCTCAAAGTAGATATAGAAAAAGAATCATCTAGTAGAGTACAAATCATAGCATACATAATACTTCCAACTACATTTTCATACATGATTCAAATCATATATTCAATATCAGAAGTTGTGGCTGGTGAATGAGATAAATAAAATTGAAAATGTTGATCTAATGGAACACTACCCGGATTCAAATCATCAAAAAATATATCTTAATAACTTTACGGATATAGGAACATTGAGATACATAAATCAGATTATGCTTCTTATCCCAAATAATTTCCATGCCAATAATTTTCTTAGCACAACCTAGATATTTCATTTCAAAATATGATTTCAATTTTATTTTAACATGGATGATTAATTTCATATCACTACATATGAGTAACATGTCATCTACAATGATATATAAATAAATCATGGATTTTTTATAGATTTAAAATATACACATGCAACAAATTGACTCCTACTGAAACCATTTTCTAACGTGAATGAATTAAACTTCTTTTACCATCATCTTGAAGCTTATTATAATCCATATAATGATTTATATATAAAAAAAATTTGGTTATCTTTAAATTCATTTTCAAAACCCGTAGGAGGATTCTTATATAATTTTTCAATTAAATCACCATGCAAGAATCCATTTTTTACATCTAAAAGTTATACATGAAAATCTAAATGGGAAGAAAAATAAACAAGAATTTTTATTGAAAAATGTTTCCCTATAGGAGAAAAAATATCAGATTAATAAATTACTTCTCTTTGATGGAATCCTTTGGCTAAAATTATATCTTTAAACTTAATTTTATTTCCTGTAGTATTGTATTTTTTATATATACATTTACAACCAATCACCATGGAAGTATATAGTTTTTTATGGACTAAGTATGGTAATTTAGTTGGGATTTCATCTCATCTTCCATATTTTAAATCCAATGATTATAGTTTTTGTCATTGATAACTTGATTATAGCTTTGGGGATCCTCTCCACCAAGATCCTCTGATGCATTTAAGGACAAGGAAACCATATTAGCATGGTTATACCATGGAGGAGTTATAATGACCCTCCTATTCATGTCCTTAGTTAGATGATAACCCCTATGGCCACTAGGAACTCCATCAGTAGGAGAATCATTATAATCAAACCATGATTATGGATCAAGCTGAGAAAGAGGAACCATAGAGGTAGAAGGAGTGTTAATAAGAGACTCACTAACACTGGGAGGATAAACCTCAAGATCCATATTCTGAGAAATATCAAAATTTTCATCAATGGGAGGTTGGACTCTATTAAGAACAGACTCATAAAACACCACATCCCAATTAAAAAAACACTTTTGAAATATAGGTTTATCTATCCAAATATTTCACCCCATTACACCCTAATGATACCCTATGAAGATGCACTTTATAGCCATGGGATCAAGTTTACCATCCTTAAAATGAGCATATACAATGCATCCAAACACTATAAGATGTTCATAGGATGGGGGTGATTGCCCCACAATTCAATATGAGTCTTAATATAGTTATAAGATGATAGAAACCTATTTATTAAGCAAACTATAATAGTGAAAACTTCTAACCAAAAGGATTTGGGAAAGACAGAGCATGAAATCATGTTACAAACCTACTAAAAAATGATACGAGTCATACGCTCATCTAGACCACTTTGTTGAGGAGTATGACTCATAGTTTAGTGATTTAAAATTCCCCCACTTTCAAAAAACATTATAAACTCTGTATATAGGTATTAAAGTCCATTATCATTCCCCAAATACTTTAACTTATTCATAGATTGATTTTCTACAATGCATTTCCATGTTTTAAACACCTCAAATAACTCATATTTATTTGTCAAAATATAAACCAAGACATTCGTTAAAAATTCATCTATAATGGTCACAAATTAAGATCCTCCACCATGGGTGGTAGTCGTAGTATGTCCCCACAAATAAGAGTGAACATACTCAAGTGGGTCACACCTAATTCATTTAGAATTACCCATGAAACAGTCTTTAAAAAATGGTAAGTTACTTGGTGTAACTTGAGTGAGAGGCCCTTTTTTTCTCAATTTCTCTAGAACTTTAGCACTCACATGTCCCATCTACTTATGCCAAAGCATAGTGTTGTCATTGTTAGTAAAATAAGTGTGGTCAAACTACTTGATGTTCGTTCTTCCATCAAAAAAATATAATTCATTCAGTATGGAGCCTTTATGAACTGTACGATTTCCCTTATAGATTCAATGACAACTAGAATCAAATTTAAAGGTAAAACCTCTCTCATCTAAGACGCCTAGTGAGATCATTTTTCTGTGTAAATATGGATCCCATCTCACATCCAATAAGGAGAAAATATAATGGTTTAAAATCTCTTTCATAATAGAACCTCTACCCATGAAGCAACATCTCATATCACTGCCAATAACAACCTCTCCTCCAACTCCCTTAGTCAAACAAGAAAATGAATTCCTATCCAAGCACATATGGAAATAAAATCTAGAGTCTAATACACACTTAGCATCAATAGTATCTTGAGAAACATACAAAACCTCAACACTTTCATAGCTTTGATCTGAAAAGAAAAAAATATCACTAGACTCCTTAGAAGGTTTTCAAGATTTCAAATTGGGTCATTTGGGTCTAATATTCCCAAGTTTCTCATATTTGTAGTAGGTAACCTCCTTAGGATTGGGTTTAGACCAATGTTCATGTGATTGGATACAAGTATTAATTTCATTCCTATGTATGACTTTATTTTTACTTTGAAACTCCAAATGACCCCTCACATTTAGACCCTCACATTTAGGTTTAACCTTATCCTTTCTACATAACTCACGTAAAAGAAAGGCATACTTAACTTCCTCTAAAGTCCAGAAATATCTACCATACATCATATAATCGATTAGATGTTCATATAAACTATCTAAATAAATTAAAATTATGATATCTTGTACCTCATATTCAATATTAAAATTTATATCGGCGATCTCTAATAATAATTTATTAAACTCCTCAAGGTCTGTCTAGATGGTGGTTCCATGACACATCTTCATGGTATCTAATTTGAGATTCATATATAGACAACCAATTAAAGACGTTTTCATATATATTTTTTCATGTTGAGTCCAAATATCGGCTATTGAGGTCTCATAGGAAACCTCCCATAGGACATTATCACCTAAAGACAAGGTTAAATACCTATGTGCTTTCATCAAAATGTTGGGAGGGACATCTGAATAGGTTGTGACTATTTGAACATCAGTGGACAGACATACTTGGGGTTTCTTAGGCACATAATGGGAATATTTCATCCCTTTTGGACTAACATGACTAATTATAAATCACCGCGAATTAATATCATTTCACCCATCAGAATTTTCTATTTCATATTTTGAAGATGAAATTGTTTATTTGGGTAGCTCTTATACCACATTATTATGGGGTAATAATGGAATAGACCCCACAAAAAATAATTTCATGGACTTACAAATAAACAATATGGTTTAATTCAATATTCAAAATAGAAAAATGAATTTTAGTTTAATTCAAACACACCAAAAAAGAGTGAAAATTCTGAAATAGAAAAACAACCACAATTTCAGAAGAAGAAATGATAACAGAAAAAAAGGCAACACCAAGATTTAGGTGCTTTGGTTTTTTGGGACCTACTACATGGAAAGAACAACACCCACCCACACACTTTTATTTGATGTCAAAAAAAATTTATTATAGTGTACATAGGAAAAGAAAATATCCTTCTGAAATGCATAGAAGCGCTAAAATAGAAACTATGAACTAAAAGAAGCAACATAGAAGGAATATGGTTTAAGAAAAAATTACAACCATAGATAAATATCTAGTAATCTAGATAACTTCAAGATCCAAGAGAACTGATCATAATGCTCAGTTTCACCTCATCATAGGATGATCTTTCTAGGTATCTAGATCTGAGCTATGGTCACGCGTCATCAACCAACAATAGCACAGATAGGCTCCACCCTGAGACGTGCACCATCGACATCGAGGGAGGTTGGCAGGCCACTAGATGAGTTCACCAATATAGATGATAGCACTTCCAACAGTGAGATTTAAGATCATAAAGTTGATTCTCCACACCAGAAAGGAGTAAAAGCAGACCAAACCACTAGTGGGAAGAAAAAACCACCAGTTGTGAGAGGGTGTCAATTTTGGGAGTTAGGATCTCTTTTTACCAGAGAACTCAATTTCCCATGAAGTTTATTTTTGTATTTTTTTTTCTTATATTGAATGCAGGCACTGTAGTGGTGATGAAATCCCCCTTCTATAACCCTAACCAAATAACAAAACGACCGAGGGGAGGCTCCCACAAAGAAAATTCCAAACAACACACCTAATGGAACATGGAATGTCTCAAATAAATGGATAGATAGGTTATATTAGGTGGTATCATACATCAATGGCTAGAAATATAGAGAATTGGTATACATCAGATAGCCAAGTTTCCATCCAAAATCGAGCAGGCCAAACAATTGAGCAGGCTATGTAAATAAGATCATGTAGTGAAATGAAACCAAAATCCAACATATATTAAATTGATAAAATATTTAATAATAAATTTCATGTATTTAAAAAAATTTAAATGGAAGAACAATTTAAATGGGTTAATTTCAATTTTCATTATGAGAACAAATAATACCCAAATTAACAACAACCTATTAAATTTTCTAAACATTCTCTATGACATAGGCTTCTAGTTTCAAAAAACTTAAGGAAGAACAAAACTCATTAATCATACCTTTTATTATAAAAAAAATCATTCTAAATTTATGTTTCTTATCCAATTAAATCAACACATGGAATAACACATTCAGTAAATCATGCATACTTGCATCAATTTGATTACCATCAAATTATGAGAAACACCAAATTTGTTAAACATGCCTCATATTTAATTCCTTATCCAACCAAAAAAACATTATCAACTTTATGTTATTTATCCAAATTCAATAATTTTAACCTGATAAACCATCCATAATGAAATTATATACAAATCATAGTAGAGATTTAATATTATCAAGCACTATAAGAATCAAACCATTATCACAGTGCAAAAAAACAACACGCGATCACTAAACATAAACTAATTCCATTAGTTAATCGAGTATAATATTTAAAAGGTTAATTTCACTATTATACAAAGGGATAAACCATAGTCAAATTATGATTTCACATAAAGAAATATAATGATAAATGAATCCCATTCCTCAAATCTTTTTCATTCTTCGTACAATAATGAATCAATGTCATGAATCTTTGGTCTCCTCCGCCATTATGAAACAATGATCTCTCAAGGATTTTTTTTCCTAGAATGCATTGATAAATGATAAATAAAAGTCCATTAGAATAATGGAGATCATATTCCATGACATATAATAAAGTAATGGGAGGAAATAAGATCAAAAGGAGATAAATCACTAGAAAAGAGGAAGAGCCTACCTCAGATCACTATGGATTGAAATCAAGAATTTTGTATTAATTCTTATCGAAAGGGGGCTTCAAAGCCTTCAAAAAGAACCATTGGGTGCCCAGGGTTCAAGAGGAATTAGTGGGACGAAACCGGGCCCAAGGGCCTTAGGGATATTGATAGGAAAACATATTTTTAGAGGACCACGGTGCAGCCCCTAAGATCACATAGTATACCACCTAGACCACTTCACAGTGTGAGGAGACCATATCATGACCCCATGTAAAACCTGTGTTTCGGATCAACTACTGGATCCATAGTACATATCATATTTATCCAAGGGAGGGTCTATGGCTTAGCCTTTAGCCCATGTTGCAGCTACCCCTGATTTGACTATAGCCTCAAAACAACTATGACACAACCACCTCGCTCCATGCCACATTGCTTGACACTGGGGAACGACCTACACCATAGCCACCACTATGGCATAACCATGAAAAAAATGTACTATCCCTAATTTTCCACCATCAAGACTCCCTACAACATAGTTTGGAGACCACACCTTAAAAGACTGACTTATGACAAAACACATGGCTCCATGCCACAACCTGGCCTCTAATGGAAGTGGAACCCACCTTTTTTCATTATTTATCCTCTAATATTCTTGAAACCTCCTTTGGGTGCCTCCAACATCCAAAAAAAACCCAGATGGAAGTGCCACTAAGGTTCGATCCCTTAAACTAGTTATATTCAAAAAACTGTAACAATACACAAGATTTTATATTAAATGAATTTTTAGAATTTTAGATCACATAATATAAATAAATAGGTGTATAATACACATTTTAAAAAAAAATATATTATTTTATACGGATCACTCTACCAGAATAATTTAGGATATCTATCCCTAGTATTTGATAACATAGACTCAAATATGTATGAAAAGTTATCAATATATTATAAAATCCTATAATGACTCACCATAACACCTTATAGTGATCACAATTTCAATGACCATGGTATTTTTTTTAATTAATTAATCAGAAAAATTATAGAAACATACAATATTACCTCTATAAAAAATGATGTTACCATTTACATTATAACTCTATTTTTAAATATTTTAATTTATTATTATATTTCTCATAGTGTTCTTATCCAATTATAATAGTGACCTCTTTATCAAATAGACAGTCTGGTATAAAATTTCTTCCAACTATCCATCCTAATAATATTTATTTCAATAATTTTCATAATAACACCATTTTATATAGAAAGAAATGTTATTTCTGTAGAATATACAAATTAGAATCCAAATAATAGTAAATAAGGAACTCAAATTATTGTCTACCACTTGAACAAATTTTTTTAATGTTATATAATATTGAATATTTTATTATATAATTGTATAATAAAAAAGTAAGGCCAAACTAGAGAGAACAATCCTTGCAGTTAATGTATTTTTAAACTCCTCTTGTAAGTCAATGAGTTGAAATATAGAGTTTGATAAACTAATCGTCTAACAGAGAATCATTACATTTATAGTAAGATGAAGTTTTCGGATAAAGATCACTTGAAAATATTTATCTAACAGAAGAAGAAAAAGAATAAGAAGAAGAAGAGATAGATAATATTCAGTTGGTTATCATATTGGGCTGCATAATAAGACTAGGAAAATCATATTGATATTTTTGGAGTAAATAAGAAGAATATCAAAAAAAATCAGTAGTATTCTCACAGAGATATATTTTCCATATTGAGAAATCAGACTTGTGAATTAGGCTAGGAAATCAGACTGAGTATCATTACAAAGTTTATGAAGTTATAACCAACATCTATGTAAGAATGTGAGGAATTTTTTTGAAATATCACATTTGTTAAATTGGAACAAGAAGCACCATAACATGTTTGTTACAAATATTTTATTAAATCATTTCATACTACTTGAAGCACATGCACTATTGTATTGAACATAGTGCTACACGAGTGTAAGGAAATATCCTACTCATTTTATTCCACACAAAATGATTATTTTCTAGTGGAATGTGTAGAATCAAATTATTTCCAAACCATACCAAGGACTAGATACACTTTTTGATAATTGAACCTTGTAAATTCTTTTGTTAATATGGTTATGTGTTTGATTTTTTTTCAGCAAAGAAAGAATTATTTAACCGTAGAAAACAATTATTTATTAAGAAAGGAAACTTAAAAGAAAAAGTTATCACTGATTCACCCATCCCCCTATCAGTGATACTTAAATCCTAATTGGGTAATCTCAACAGATTCCAACTACAAAAACCTAAGGAATAAGCTAAAACAAGATATAAAATTATTTAAACATGATCTTCGGTATAAGTATCCAATTTCAACAAACATAATGAAGAAAAAAACCCATTAATCATGCCTTTTATTATCATCAAAATGAATTCCATATTTATTTACTTTATCCAATTTCATTAACAAATGGAATAATAAATTCCATTAAACATGCATACTTGCATAAATTGTATTACCATTAAATTATGAGAAACATTAGATTTGGTAAACTTGCGTCCCTTTTAATTATTTATACAACCAAAAAAACATTATCATCCTTATGTTCTTTATCGAAATTCATCAATTTCAACCTGAAAAACCTGTAATAACAAAATGATATACAAATCATAGTATAAATATCACACCATCTTGAAAAACAAGAAGAAAACCAATATCATGGTAGAAAGCAACAACATGAGATCGTTAAACATAAACGAATTACATTAGTTAGTATGGTTTAATCTTTATTAGGTTAATTACAATACTATAAAAAGGGATAATACCTGGACAATTTATGATTTCATGTATATAAATTGGAGAAGAAATGAATCCCTTACCTCAACGATTTAACATTATTTTCATGAGAACGAATAAATGTCACGGGTCTTTAATCACATCTTCTGTGAGGAGACTACGATCTCCCAATGATGTTGTTTGATGAATGCATTTATAAACGAAAAATAAAACCCCATTAGTATGATGGAGATCATCCACCATAATATTGAAAGAAGGAATGACAGGAAATGAGATCAAATGGAGAGAAACTTCTAGAAAATAGGAAGAGACTACTTGAGATCATCATAGATTGAACTCAAGAAGTCCAGACTGATCCCTATAAAAAGGGGGGATTCAAAGCCTTTGAAAAGAACCCTTGGTTAGATGGGGTTCAAGAGGAAGGAATTGGAGAAAACTGGGTCTAGAGGCTTCGAGGTATTTATAGGCAGATAGATTTTTAGTTGACAACATCGCACACTACTACAAAACACGCCTTTAACAGCCCTGTCATTTAGTAGTGCTAGAATAATGCGCTGATAAAGTGCATCTTTATTAGTGCTAAAAAAGATGTTGATAAAGGAAGACCTTTAATAGGGCTAAAAAAACACTGATAAAGGTAACCCTTTATGAGAACTTTTTTTAGCACTGATAAAAGGGAACCTTTTTAGTGCTTTATTTTTTGCGTTGATAAAGGTTTCTATTTATCAGTGATTTATTATTAGCACCAATAAAGGGTACCTTTTATGAGTGCTAAAAATAAATCACTGATAACGGTCTAAAAATAAAATAAAATAATTAATCAAATATAAATAAAAAAATTTAACATTTTCATTAATTAAATAATTATTGTCAAAAATGAATAAAATTAATATATATATATATAATTTTTTAAAATTAATAAATATTATAATATATATATATATATATGTGTAAAATGAATAAAATGAAACAATTAATGAAATAGAAATTTAAAATGTGTAAATTATGAAAAATATAAAACATTTTTTTTAATTAATTAATTATTTACAAAAACTAATAAATTTAATATATATATATATATTGATTATAAATATTAATAAATAGTATATATTAAATATAGATATGTAAAATTAATATATTGTAATAAATAAATAAAAAAATCACAAAATAATTTTAAAATTTATTAATGAAACATTTATTCATAAAAATGAATAATTATAATATATAAACAAATATATATATATATATATATATTTTATAAATAGTAATAATTAATATAAATTAATTATATATATATATATATAATGAATAAAATATTAACTTAAAACATATTAGTGGATTAGTAATTTTTTATTTTGTTTTATTTTTCAATTTATTATATATCAAATGTCATTTGTTACATTGATTTCATGTATATATATATATATTTTTGTGTGTGTGTGTGTGTAATTAACACATTTTGATATACAAAAACACACACAAATATATTTATGTAATATATAGAAACTCATACACCTATTATTTATGTAATTTATTCAAATTTTATTATATTCTATAATTTTCATTATAACATGATATATTATATTTTTAATCGGTCATTTTTATTTATTTATTTTTAATACTATTATAGTTATGGTATTCAATTTTTAATTTTTTTTTTAATTTGACCATTTTTTTAATTATTTTATATATATTTATTTACTATGTTTTTGTATTTTCAATATATATATATATATATAACCATATGTTTTTAATAATTTATATTTAATTAATAAAAGTTTTCCATTTTTTCAATATTTTTAAAGTGTAATCATTTTAAATTATTCACTTTCACTCATTTTTAAATTGCATTTACTTAAAATTATATATCCACTAATAAAGTTAAAAATATATTTTTAAATAAATATATTTATAAATTTATATTTAATATATATATTTATAAGTTTATATATTTATAATTATTATAGATAAATAATAATTATTTTTAAAATTAGTATTTATATAATTATAAATATATATATATATATATACTTAAATCGTTATAAATTTATAAAACATTTATTTAAATAGTTATAATATAAATCCTTTATGAGGGCTAAAATTTTAGACCTTATAAAAGGAATATTCATCAAAACTTTTTTAGTGATGATAAATATAAATCTTTATCAGCGCTAAAATGTTATAACTGATAAAGATATATTTTATCAGTGCTTATCATTTTAGCATTGATAAGGGATCTTTATCATCACTTTTACAGAATTGATGTATGAAGTACCTCTGATCTATTTAAAAGAACTCTAACTATGACTCAGTCACCCATGATTCCCAAGTTCTCGCAGAACTTGTCTGATGCCGACGTGACTTCCCTATGTTCCCTCAGACGAATCAAGGCCTGAGAATCCAATGTATTTTATTTTCTACTTTTCCTCTATCATTGTTTGATTATTTGGGTTCTGTGTTTTTCATTTTTTGAACTGTTCTTAACCGTGGGGAACCCAACATCTCATCTCCTCACCACTGAAATACAACGACTGTTTCTATTTCATAACATTCTTCTATAGAAAATGGTTTAGAAGAAAGAAAATGATGTTTTCATGTGGTTTGGTAAGTCTACATATGTGTATGGTCATGTATGGATAAAGAAAATATTTTTTTTCACCACATGCTACTGCAAAGGTAATGTTATCTATATCCTTTAGCATTGACATACAACTTTAGTGATCGGGAAGTGTGTCTCATGTGATGTGCTAACCTAAATTGGGAACTATTTGGGTATACTTGGTCAAAAATTGTACAAAATGGAATCAGAGTGAAACTAGGGATATTGGTATTGATTATATCCAAAATAGAAAACCTTATAGACCTAATAAGTAATCCATAGATATGTCTGGATAGAATAATTATATTTGATACTTGAGTTACAATATGTATTATAGGTTATTTTTTATATTTTTTCCTTGACCTATCTTCTCAATTCTCATGCCACTTATTTAGGAGTTGATAGGTACATGCATCGGTAAGAATATATGAAATTTCGTGTTCTTATGTGTGTTTGTTTAATTTTTTTCTAGAATCAATTATAAATTTATATTAATATAAAAATGAATAATAAATAAATATAATATTCTAATTTACTTATTAGTGATGATTAGGTTTATATAACTTATTATTTTATTGAGATTATTTAGTAACACCCATTATCAATACTATTAGTCAGTTGTTTCATACTTATATTTAAAATAATTATTCAATCATCTTTTAAATTATATTTAATGTATGAAAACAATTATTAAAAAGTAAATTAATTAGAGAGAGGGGCATAAGGTTCACATTTAATATAGATTATTTTATTCCAATTTCTGAAAGATTATTGTTTTTTGGAATGGGAAAATTATGTGAATCTCTAAATTAATATAGAATATGTCACCACTCTAACCCATTGATATTTGTATAAAGGATATAATAAAAATCCTCTATATTCTAGAACTTATATTGATTCTCATGTCCTAGAGTTAATTTTAGATCTACTTCATGCTATGTGGTATTATTTTCAATAGAGATAAAATATAGTATCTACATTTCCTCATTGATTTTATGGTAATATATCATAATAATAAATTTAGGACATCATTTAATATATTCATTTCATTATAAGAGTACAAATTTATATATCTATACTGAGCATAAGTTGAAAAATTCACCCTTTAAAGGGATGTATTTTATTAGAGGGATCTTAGGGTGAATTTAAAAAATATCCAAAATTGGAAGGTGAGGAATCCTTGAGTAGACAAAAGTGATGTCAAATGTAGGTGGGGTGAGATTTATTTCTTCAAGACCATTATAGTGGCATTATTCCAATTCCTCTTCAATTGAGGAGACATTTTGAGTAATTCCATCAGTGTCGGTTCTTAGGACACTTTAATCCTTATTTCCTATTTGATGTGAAACATTTCTATCGATGTGGCTAGTTGGGGAATCTCCAATGGTTCTTTTGAGCTATTTCTTGTTGGAAAGGTCATTAGATACGGTTGGTAGATTATTTATGGCTAACTAGTCTATGGATGATGTTATAAAAGGTTCTTCTATAGTGATAGGTACAATCCAGGTATATTATACTCTTGTAGATGGTCTTAGGACATAAAACCTTCTTATTATTTATTTATGGGTATCTTATATTTCATATGGGATTGAGATTAAAACATATTCATAATGTTATAAACAACAATATTCTATATAAATAAACATATGGAAAAAGTGTAATCTGTGTCAAATTTATTTATGAGTATCTTATCTCTCTCCCTCTATCTCCCTTACCTATACCTACATAATTCCAAACCTATTCTATAAACTCATTCCATCTTCATATGAGACCACTATAAGCTGAATATCCATCCACTAATATGAAAGAATCATACAACACATAATAGTCGTGAGAAACATAAATAAATTTTTATAAAAAAAGTACAACGGATTTCACAATTAAGCTTGTGTAAATAATGATTCATTTTGGGAAAACAGATATTCAATACACTCCATGCATAAAGTCCAAAATTGCATGTATCTTGCAAGAAAATTATTACTGCCTTTAATAGATATATAATACATTAATAATTAAGTACAAGTAACCTTAAATGCCTTTATTTAATCCGTTCTGAGATGATTAATTTCCATCTGTATTTTGATGATGGATTGAACTGCCTTTTTCAAACTATAATTCCTCCCATCATTGTGGTTCCAAAGTTCCTTGATTACATACCTCCTTCTTATATTTTATTTATTAATCATCATCAAATCTGCTGCTATGGAAATGAATACTGCATCCCACAACTAATTTTTCAACTCTTTCAGCCTTTCAACTTCCTCATTTACTACTTCCTGGTGACACAAAAAATGACACTAAAACATTAATCAAAACATAATGAATAATATTTTTGGTTTCTTAATAATCATCTTCTTATATGACTCAATCAGTTACTTTTGACTACACTTCATGCAAAATTAATTTTATTTTGAGTGCGATCACATTGGATCTTATTAGAACTCCGAAGTTAAGAATACTTGGATGAGAATACTACTATGACAAGTCATCTAATATGACACTCAAAGGTATTCCTCCCAAAATGAGCTGAGCCCTCTAACCCTATTTTTAGCTTCATCTTCCGGACACTTTCTCGTTTTATATTGTAGAAATTGTCAGTTTTCAAGCTCTCTAATACACCTTACATCAATACCACCACAAGTTTTCATCTCCTCTATGACCTATCAAAAAAGAAGCATTTTAGAGGATGTGGAAAACAATAAATGTTTGTGAGTGTAAGTAAATTAGTGTGAGTTGAATTCATGTGGATTTGAATGTTCATCCCTTCATTTTTGTAATGTAATATGTTAGAATCCATAATTAAAATTTCATTGAAGTTATTTTTTAACCTCAATGAAAACATAACTTTTATATACCGAATAGTTATTATTGCATTTTGTTGCTTGAGACTCATCCCTCCACGACTGGAAAATTTAGCTATAGCCACGGACATATAGCCACGGTTTTATATGTCCGTGGATATAGCTTGGTTATACCCACGGTTCAATTTTCATCAATGTATACACATTTTCATTTCTCTTTTTTTCGATTCATGTCGGGCTCGTCCTTCCCCGATATGAAACCCTCATCACGACACCCTTCTCCCCTGACGACCTCTCCTCCTCTCGACGACCTCTCCTCCTCCCAATGACCTCTCTCACCACAACCTCCTCTCTTCCCTCACGGCTGTCATCTCTTGAACTCGCTGCTGTCCTCTCCCATTGTCCTCACCAGCTTCGGTTCCTCCATCCTTCATCGCAGTTCCTTCATCCACAGCGCGGATTCTCCAATAGTGGCTCAGCTTCTCCATTAGGGGTTGCTCCATCCCTCGCATGGTACTCCTCTCCTCCATAACCTTAATTGGGTGTTCCTCATCCATTCGGTGCATCAGAAGAAGGGTTCCTCCCATCCTCCACACCCTTATACGATCCTTTCTCTTCTATACGATATGTTGGCCCTGCTAATTTAATTAATTTTGTTTAGTGGCTGCAGTTTACAGTTTTTGTAACCAATTTTATGCCTCCCAGGAGTATGAATACTTTTTTCATTTGCAGGAGGAGTTTGTGTTTTGTGGCTTCTAGTTTTTAGCATTAATTATATTTGTGTTTCGGTGCGTTTTCTATTTTGTGGATCCTGTTTTGTGGGTTCTTTGAATATTTTTTGCAGTTTTTATTATGTTTAGGAAGTTTTCAGTTTATAGGAGGAGTTCAAGGATGGGTTTGTGTCCATTTCCAACTGTTTTGTGGCTCTTGTGTGTTGACTGGTATTCTATCGACTGTTATTCACTGGTATTTCATGGTTTATATTTCAATCTAATTCCCATAATTAATCTAGTATTCTGGTATTCATGGATTAATATGTTTACTATTCTGTCATCTATTTACCATTCTAGAATTATTATGTTTCTATTTACTATTATGTAATTATTAATCTGTTTCTAAGTGTTTTGTGTAATAGAATTTGTATTTCTGAAATTTACAGAATTCAGAAGTTGGATATTTTAGTCATAAATTCCAAAAGTTAGGATTTTCACTATGTAAAGAACCTTAATTATCCAATTTTTACCTTTTTATATCAACCATATTCATAGAATACCCTTTTATATGATTATGATCATGCTATAAAGGGTATGTTTATATTTTTCCTTCTTATTATATATTGTTAAGCATGTTTTCTGTCCATTTATGTACATATAAATTACATGGGATATGATTTTGAGTTATAAATGAGTATACCCCTTTAATTATTCCATGGTATGGTATGAGGACTCCACTTTTTATAATCCTTCCCCATTCCATGGGATGGTCTTAGGACCTGACTCCAGAAGTGCACCTGGGTGGGATGGCCTATAAGATTTCCCTACACCAAACCTAGACAAGATGTCTTACAATATTTCTATATCTCAAGATTGACATCGATAACGAATCCCATTAAATAATATAAACATAGGTAAGTTCTAATATGTATTTTCATAGTATTGAGAGTTACTTGATATAACGTGTATTTGTCTTTCAACTACCTATTTACAATTATTTTAATATTATTTTGGTTATTTTCCTAAAAATACTTTTTATTTAAACATGATAATTAGTATACATGTTCACACGTACACTTGGTTATTCCATTTTTATTTGAGGTATGTCATTGGTTCCCTATTGAGTATATAAATTCTTATACCCGACATTAACACCTTACTGG
This sequence comes from Viscum album, assembly GCA_963277665.1. Classification (NCBI taxonomy): domain Eukaryota; kingdom Viridiplantae; phylum Streptophyta; class Magnoliopsida; order Santalales; family Viscaceae; genus Viscum; species Viscum album. Next base: position 676,479,419 of record OY728139.1, on the reverse strand, counting down.
GCATGAATCTTTATGCCTTATACTTCAAGTGCCTTTTAAACAATGGATGTTTTGGGAATTAACTAGTCTTGGGTTGATTGAAAGCTATTCCCTCTTAGAGATTGGATATTTGGAGGAGTATTCTTTTATGTACCAACACAAATACAAAAATAGGATTTCATATTGGCATTTAGATGATATTTATTTTATAATCGACATAAAAAAAATAATGACAGTTTTTTAGATAATCAATGTTAAATGCATTTCACCAATGGGTATTACTGCTTCTTATCTACTCATTTCTCTTGCAAGAATTCCCAAGCTAAATTGTTCTATATCTACCATTTGAAGGTTCAAATCTAGTTATTCTACACTATTAATAATTCTCAACAACATTGATTGGTCTAATTATTATATATTCATTATAATGAATATACTTTGTGGTGTAATGTTTTATCTAGTTTTAATCACTCAACTAACACATGGTTGTGCCTCCATAAAAATTTAGTGTATTGGTTATGCTAACCTAGGAAAAAATTATTTCATAGGTTCTACTTTATCCCAAAAAAAATGTTGGTGTTTGGGTTGTGCCTTCAAGTGTGAAAAAGGTAAGTTGGTTTTTTGTTGTTTTTGGGTATGATAAAAGAATATTATAAATAGTTTTCAATCTCCTTCACCATGATGTGGTGTTATACTCCATGATTAAAAGTCAACAATGGAATGACATCGCGTCTTTACAATATGGAATATGATATGGTTTATATTTTCAAAATGTCTCTAAATTTCAACAAATATTTGTAGAATTAATACAAAACATCCCAACTCATTGTGAATCTATCCAAACACTTTTGGTAATTGATTATTATTATCTCTTAGATTTCATACAGTCTCTTTTTACTATATTCTACTACTAGAAAAACGACTTATATCCATGGTTTACTTTGGTTCTTTATTGGGTATATGATTTGGTGTTCACGGTTTAATTGGGTTCTTTATTGGGTGTTCTTCATGATGTTTCATGGTAAATAAATCATGGATAACATTTATGATGCATGAAATTAGCCTCCTCTATGTTTTTCATGTTTATTAAGTTGTGGATATGGAATTTTCCTGGTGAAAAATATTTTAAGTGTTTTGAAAAGTTAAATACACTAAATTCATAGGTTATATTCCAAATGGTTTTATTTAAACAAATTATAAATTTTAAGAATGTTTTCGCCTTCTGGAATATATTTTTAAAATGGTTTTATAACATAGACGATTTTCTAAATATATTTAAATTAGTTTTCCAAATTGAAATTTTTTATTTTCAAATAAAGAGTCCCATTTAGTTCCTTAGGGGGTTTCTTGAAAAAGTAGGCACCTCTATACAAACTATCCATTTAGGGGGAATTCACATGGATGGTGTCAGGAGGTGGGATTAGCATAGATGATGGATCTTATGACTTAGATGTAATATTTACATTGTTTACTCTCCTAAAACATTTCTTATAGTCATGGGATCCTAGGTGTCATAGTGAGAGTTGAGTGATTTAGTGGCAATGTAGTGGTTGGTTCAATTAAGTGAGGAATTTCATTGACGGTCCAACTTATCGGTCATTTCATCTAGGGGAGTATCTGTGACGATGGTGAAAATTTGGTTTTAGGCCCACCTCCGCACAACCTGGTGTTCGATTGCAATGTGGGGATTCTGATTTTTATTGTTCACTACCACTGGTATATAATCTAGTAGTGTAATCACAATAGACATATTTTTATTAAATAATGACTCAAGTGTAGAAAAATATTCCATTTCTGCTTCCTTCCCAGCTTTGGGATCATGATAATAGGACCCACATCAATTGATGGGGTTCCCATTGCTGATTCATAGGGACCAAAATTGGTAGGGATACTAGAGGAATAAGATAATAATGTCAAATATGAAGCATATCCTATAAGGAGGTGGTGAGATGTTGAAGTTCCCCTGAGAGTTTTAGATTATTTGGATGTGATTCATTCTCCCATTGAAATCAATAAAGAGGTTGCATCAGACATAGGAGTAGTGGAGGCCAGCAGCTTGAATACCTATTAGACTGACCTTTCCAGTACTTCTTTAGGGTAGTAATCCACCAAAATCTATGCATACTCCCATGAAAAGTTAATTAAGGATCCCATGTGAGGGAAACATATTTTCATTATAGAATCCTCACACAGCATCAACAATCATAACTGATGATGAATGACTGAGTGAGAGTCTATTTTGATCTGGGTAATTGGTAAAAATGAAACTTTTTGTAATCAACTGAACCTCCTTTCAAATATTTAAGGAGTGTAGGGTTCACAAATGGTTACCCTATCCACCTGAGTGGTTAATATCTTATCTCGCAGCATAATGATATAGGATCTTTCTTTTAAATAACCCCTTCTGTCATCTACCACTACTCAATGGGGTGCGGGGTAAGTCATTAAAGAAAACTGAGAAAAAACACTAAACAACTCAACCACACTAGAAATTCCCAAGGATTTTAGTAAAATGACAACAATGTAGAGTAGGGTAGGATGGAAGTTAGAGTGGGGGACTATTGCGGTATATCGGTACTCATAACATTGATATCACTTCACCACCCATCTATACAATAATTGAAATGGACCACTGTGGTGATGTGGGGATCTTCATTCCTGTATTTGACCCAACAGTTTATAGATACAAACAAGGGTGGGAACAACCAAGTTGATGGGATATTCCTTTTCTAAGGTGACCTCCATCATTAAAGTATAGATTTAGACACTAGTTATTATTCTCATCCCATTCTTTAATATTAATTCTTGGTATATGATATGGTTTATATTTTCAAAATGTCTCTAAATTTCAATAAATCTTTGTAAATTTAATACAAAACATCACAACTCGTTATGAATTGACCCAAACCCTTTTGGGAATTGATTATTATTTTCTCTTAGATTTCATATAAACTCTTTTTACTATAATCAATCCTCATTCTTGGAACTTATGTATGACTATTCATGAATTTTTATAATTTAAAACATTTATGAATTCTCACAACCATAATTTTAATATATTTGTTATGATTTTTTTATTAACATGTTATTGATGATTACTTAATATCTTATGAAACAATACAAATAATTTTAATTAATTTTCTAGATTATTTATTTAATATATTTTTATTTGCCTCAGAATGGATAGATACTGGATGTACAACATTGATCAGATCACTGATGAATTTCAGAAGGAGTTACAATATTTTTTAGACTTTGTATTCAAAAATGATTCATATGGCGGATTGATTCTATGCCCATGTTTTGATTGTATAGGAAGACCTTGGTTAACTCGTGAGAAAGTGAGTTACCATATCACTAAAAGTGGATTCCAAAAAAAATATCATGTGCGGTATCACAATGGATAAAAATCTCAAGTGTTAAATGACATCGATTCAGCGGAAAATATTGGTATGAAAAATATGATTTCTGATCGGTTTCCTTTTTTTTCTGAAGCTAGCTCCTCATGTAGAACAGTGCAAGAGGAAATGAATACTAGAACACAGTTCTCATCTATTAATTAGGATGATGACATTGAGAGTGTTAGAAAGCTGATGGAAGATGAAAATACCCAAGTAGATCAAGCATGTGGAAAAATAAGCAAACATGAGTTTTTAATGTGATTATATCATGGGAAAACAATGTATGGATTTAGTAAAACTACAGTCGACTATATCCTCACATTTATTATGGATTTACTTCCTGATGATGCATGTATTCCATAAAATAATTACATGGCATCAAAGTTGGTTGACAAATTTGGATTTTCATCTCGAAAGATTCATTCTTGTCTCAAATAATGCTGTTTGTTCTGGAAGGAGAATGCATACTTGAGTTAGGAAAACATTGTGGCACATCAAGGTGGAAGACTAATAAAGACGGATCTCAATCTTGCATACCACAGAAAGTGATGTGGCACTTCCCTTTAATTCCCAGGCTTCAAAAAAAATTTATGTCAGAACAATGGAAAAGAATATTAGATGGCATGCAGATGAAGGAAATAAAGATAACGATGAAATATGGAATCCTACATATGGGTTGTCTAGGAAGAAAGTTGACAGGTTACATCCTGATTTTTTAGCTGACCAACGAAATGTTAGATTGGGATTATCCTGTGATGGTTTCAACCCATTTCGCTAAATTCATACTTCAAACAGTACTTGTCATGTTTTCATTCACATTTATAACTTTCCTTCATGGATGTGTAGGAACAAGCCGTTCACTATCCGGAGTATATTGATATCTGGACCTAGTGATCCTGGAAATGATATTGATATATACTTGCAGCTATTAATAGAGGAGTTAAATGAGCTTTGTATTGTTGGTTCACAAGCGTATGATGCATTCAAAAAGGAGTAATTTATGTTTTTTGTAGCTTTATTATGGATGATAAATGATTTCCCTACCTACGGAATGATGTCTGGTTAGAGTAATAAAGGGAAATTATCCTTTCCTATTTGTATGAAAAATACCTGTTTCCAAAGATTAAAATTTTGACGAACTTTCAGATTTATAGGGCATCGATGTTTTTTACCAATGGATCATCCATACAGGAAAATTCAGAGACAGTTCAACAATTCCATCGAGACAGATGAGACACCTTAACGAATGTCAGTGACTAATATTGTTAAATAACTTGATTATTTGAATTATGTTCTTGGAAAAAGTCAATCAAATATCAGAAAGAAAAAGCAAGCTAATTCGAATTCCAATAGAAATTGGAGAAAGAAAAGCATATTCTTTGAGTTTCCATATTGGTCATCAAATTTATTACGTCATTTTTTGGATGTAATGCATATTGAGAAAAACATTTGTGAGCTGTTAAATGCTACTATTTTAATTGTCAAAGGAAAAACAAAAGACAATTTGCGGTGTCGTCGTGATTTGATGGATTGGGGTAGAAGAGAAAGACTTCATCCTGAGTTAATTGATCAAAATAAGTAGAATGTCCTTGTTTCCTGTTATTTGATGACAAATGTGGAGAAAAAAAATTTCTTCAGGTCTTGGAATGTTTGATGGTTTCGGATGGTTATTCAAGTAATATTTTTATAAGGGTGAATACACAAGATGTGAAACTCAAGTCTCTTAAAACCCATGATTACCATGTCTTATTACATGATTTGATTCCCATTGCCATTTTCTATTTACTTTAACATAATATTAGAGTTGTGATTATTAAGTTATGTCAATTTTATCAAGATCTTTGTGCCAAAAAATTGAGCAGATGTGTTGTTTAGAAATTGCATAGAGATGCACCGATTATTCTTTGTGACTTGGAGAGAATTTTCCCACTATCTTTTTTCACATGTATGTTACATTTGACTGTGCATATTCCCACAGAAGTTCTCTTTGGTGGTCATGTTTTGAGTCGGTGGATGTATCCTACTGAAAGAATGGTGTTTACATTGAAATATTATGTGAGAAATAAATATCATCTTGAAGGCTCTATTGTGAAATGCTATTTAGCACAAGAATGCATGGATTTCTATTCATAGTACTTGGATAACATCACTACGCGGTCTAATCGTAAAATGAGAACTGAAGATGAGCAATATGATCCCATTGAACCTGTATTTCCTTCACTATCCCAAATAAGGGGTATATCTGGATCGTACTCATTGTGTACTTTAAGCAGGGAAGAGTGGGAAATGGCACATCGCACAGTGTTATTCAACTGTGGTGTGCTTGATGATTATATCATGTAAGTAAACTAATAATTATTTATTTTTTCATTGTGTGATTTCTTTATATCTTCTAACATTTTAATTCTTTCAAATATGTAGAGAACATTTAGAAATTATAAAAAAGAGACATCTCTCTCTATCTATTAAGAGGAAGGAAATGTTCCACAACAGAGAATTTGCTGCCTGGTTAAAGAAAAAGGTAATAGATTTCTTTTTCTTCTTCTCATATCATAATCACATGTCTCTGGTTAATATTATATGTTAGTATCTTTTTTGATTTAACTCTACCAATGATTGAAGTATTAGATGAAATAAAAGCATTGTCCTTTGTTCCAAAAAATGTGGTATGTGATTGTAATTCAATGGTTTTCAATGGATTTAAATTTTCTATAAATAGTTGTGCATAAAAAATAGCAACACAGCATGACGGTGTCACGATAAGCGCCACAACAGATTTTTCTGCGAGTGCATCGAACAGGCAGCCTCGATCAAAAAATTTATCATATTACGGTGTTGTTGAAAGAATCATTTTATTAAAATACCATGAACATGGTCGTGTCGCAATGATTAAATGCAATTGGTTTGATTCAATGACATGACAAGGAATGCATATTGATAAATATGGATTTAGAGTGATTGATATGAACTACCAGCTTCATACCGACGAACCTTATATTCTTCTGTCACAAGATAAGCAAGTGGTTTATGTAAGTGACCCGTTACAACCAAAATTTGGTGTTATTGTTGGTGTTATTCCGAGACATATTTTTGAAGAAGGAATGGATGACAATGATGTTGTGGATGAACCTGTTGGTATTTATTCAAATTTTGGATTTGATTATACGGATGATGAAATTGTTAGAACAGATTGTGAACCAGAAATTGTCACAGACCCCACATAGTGTTGACACATTTGTAAGTATTTACCTGATATTATCGCAATATTTTATGTGTTTTTTAAATTCCATACATGATATCAAAATAACTAGTATATTTTATACCACTATCGAATATAAAACTATTAATATCCCGACCAATTTATGTTTAACCACTTCTCTAGTAAATCTTGAACATAGAAAAGTCTTGATATTTTATCAGTATAAATATCACACATGAAAATGAATCTCATTATTTTATGATGCAATTGTATTATTTAAAATTTTGCATTATTTCTATTTATTTGAGAATATTTTTTTAAATTTCTAGGTCAAAAAGTATGATTATAATGATACTAGAAGGAGTAGAAGAATACCGAGAAACGAAAAATGTAGGTCTCCTCCTGGAAACAATGTTAGTACAAATTATGTTTGAATATTATGGTCTTTCATATTATTTATCTTGTTATCATTTCATTTTATTTTATCATCTATGTTTTTTTAGGCCGCATCGTCGAGGAGACGCTTGGATTATGCCACTGAGGATGATATTGTGGCGGGGGTACTGATTCTACAGGTCAGTCTACTACTACGCCGCTTGAGACACTAGGAGGCCATCCTCCCATTATGCCACCTCCATATTATCCATACCCACCTTTTCCGTATCCCTTTTTCCCACACCCACATCAGATGGTAGTTCTCAGACTACCATCCCACATTTTCAATTCCCACCATCCATTATACAGGGTATTGTGCCCCCATATATTCCACCGCCATATCCATATCTATATCCACCCTCATCTGTACAGGGTTATCCATCGGGTTTTCTGCCTCCATCAGTACACTTTTCATCTACTATACATAGTACTCCTGTAGATATCTCACCTACCATGGAGGATACCCCCCTCCAGATGCAGCACTTCAGGGGTCATTAGATCCCCCATCAACTGGTATTTGTTTAAACATTACTGATACTGATTAATGATGAATTCATATATATTATTTTCTTTTATTTTTGGTTTCATGATTAGCTCCAGCCTCTACCAGACGACAAGGCCACACAAAAATGCGCGAGGTTTAGAATCGGCGCATGCAAATCATAGTTGATTACAATGATGACAATGCTATAATTAATTAAAATGGCACAGAATGTAAAAGTTTTGTGGGAACACTTGCTAGACACAACAATATCTTTCTGGTTCAACCGATATGTTGGAAGGTAGTTGGACAACAAATGAGGGACAAAGCCTGGGCAGATATTTGGGTATGTAATGTTAATCACATTTTATATATATTTAAATTTATAATATTTTCTTAACAAATAATATGTCCATTACAGCTTTCATATAATTTTCCTGATGGACAAAATGCAAAGGCTGCAAGGATAATGGATTTAGGTGAAATGTGGCGAGCCTACAAGTATGATTTATATCTTGGTAGGAAAAAGAGAGTTGGTACAGAGCTTGATGAAGTACCAATGATTCAATATTTCCCAGTATCACAATATAAAGAGATGATCAGCTATTGGAAGAGTCCAGCTTTTAAGGTGTTTCTCAAATTTATATATATATTCATTTATTTATTTGAAAAATATTTTAAATTACTTGTTTTATTTATGTTAATTAATTTATATTGTTATTTGTTTATAAGAGAAATCAAACATAAATAAAACAAACAAGAGTGCAATGAAACACATTTATACTCACAGACACACTTCATTACTAGATCATGAGAAGACGCAGGTAATTTAACATTTAAAATATTTATCTTTGTTTAGTGTAATTTTTTTAACTTCCAATTTTGATTTATTTATTTGTTTTTTTTTCCAGAAAAGGCATCGAATATCAAGGGTCACGTTCCTCGCTCAACTTTGTTTTGTACAAGCCAGAAAAAGAAAGATGGTATTATGCCAAATACCGACACCGAGAAGGCGATTGTATGTATATTTCAATTTATTTTATTTTTACTGAATTTAATTCCTTATATTATTTTATCATTTTAATTTAAGTTATATATCAATCAACAAAATTCTTTAGAGGAATTGGCAGAAAAATAACCTGACAATTTGGGCCCAAACGATCATCTACATCAGGTTTTAGGAGATGAGAATCAGGGTAGAGTGCGTTGTCGACCTCGGAAGAATATTGTACCATCTCGATGCTGGTCTACTAACGTTTCTTTGAGTACAAGTTCTGGTTTTTTCACAGTGGAACAAGTGAATGTCGTAATCAAAGAAGAAAGTCAAAAATCAGAACAGGCGATAACTGCAAATATGATGAAATTTATGTCTGCCCTTTCTTCTACACTTCCACCAGAATCAGCTGCAACGGTTGATTCCTTTTTGATGTCGATGCGTTCTGCTAATGTAGATTCTTCTGTCGGAGACGGAGCCGTACCTAGTGCTGGACCCAGTGCTGGAACCGGTTCGGATGCTGATGACGATGATGATGTCAGTTGTGTGAGTGGTGGTGATGGTGTTCTGTTGGAGGTGTGGATGAGGGTTATCATGATTCTGATGGTACTAACATTGAGACTCACTTTTGATGTAAGTTGTATTTTTGGACTGGTAATGTATGATGAGTTCCTTAAGACATAGGATGGTGTGTTTCATGGCCATGTTCTTGAATGGGTTTATTTTCCTGGTAAGGTATTCATGCTTGAGAATATAAGTTAGCATGTCGGTGATGAAAGATTGATTAGTCGAGTGGTGACTACATAATATATCAATGATGATTATTTCATGGACATGTTCTTTAATGGGATTAATGAAGAGAATTCATTCTTTCCCATGATTACCTTGTCAAATTTTCAACCAAGTGGGCATGGTGTATTTTTTATTTAGATATTATAATGTCTTGAAAACATGACCATTCCTATATTTTATTTCAAGGTCTTCCTACTTAGAATATATCCTGAAATCCATATTTAGGATTACATCAAAAAGGCTTATTTCTAGAACTAGGAAATCCCATTCCAGATTGACCCATGAATGAGTGAGAGTGTAGGACAGACACCTGAAACCCTGATCCTTCTCCTTATTGAGCATTTTTGGTAACTACATCTCATAAGGGATGATATCAATCATAAATTTCAAAAAATCCAGAAGAAAGTAAGAAATAATGGAGTTAGATTCACTAGTATCAAACAATCCTACAACAATAGATTATACCTTAAGAGTAGTACATTAAACTATCACATTACAGGCATCTGATTACACTGCTTTTTTTTATCAATATCATTAATATTTACCATATCTTATTGGGAATGAGAATTACTACTAACCTGTAGATCTACCTTAAGCTAACTATTTCTGGTATTAGATATAGCCCTACCGCAATGACTTCTCAATCGATAAGCTTCTTCCCTTGATGGTTCTGACTGGGTCATCATTCCCTTAGAGGTTGTGGAACACAAACCAATCTGGTATGAGTCTCCAACATTATATAACCACTAAAAATTCCCCATTAGTTTACAATGACGGAAAGGTTTAGGTGGGGTTGGAAATTCACATCGCAAATTCTCAAACCTTCCAAACTGATGGCACATGATTGTTCCTACACTTGAAGCCTCAGTAGAAGATGGTCAAGAAGGAGAGCCTAAGATACCACATAACCTCTTATACATTTTCAAGTCCTCCTATTCTTTTCATATGAACCTCCTCCACCCTAGCATACTAATGATGACATTAGGGATCAAAAGTATTATAAAGTCCTTTTTTCAAGGAAATGACACATTTCTTTCAATACAATGAGTTCATATTGAAAAGACATATATGAAATCATTGGCTAGGAATGGAAAAAATCCTATGGATTATGCAGATGACTTCATCACACCGAACCCCAAAAAAACTAGGAAAAGAAGGGACTACTCATAGGTAGAAAGAAACATTATCACACGCTCGATCAACACACCTAAGGAAAACACTGAAACGGTTCAAAATCGTATTGTTGATGTCCCTAAGGAGAAGGAAACCCAACACCGCATGGAACTAGTGCTTTTGGAATTTGATGCTCACAATGAACGACAAAGGAAAATTTCTTACCAGAAATTCCAATGTGGGGAAATATCTGTGGAGACCTACCTTAAGGTTAAATAAGGAATATTTAAAAGGAGTATCATTTTAACTTTAGCTTCTCCAGATGCCTGAATTCTGATTTATCACTATTATCCTTGCATAGACCATGGTTGTCTACTTTATGTCACTTCACTTTTTCTTATTCAGTTTGATTTTGTCAAATTTTATCTGGGTTAAAGGCCTTTTCAGGATGTCTACTTTTCTACTCAGTTAGATTGTTTTTCTGAAAGTTTCTGGTTTTGGGATTTCATTCTCTGTTGGTCTGGTTTGGTTCTTTACAGACTGAATGTTGTCTTTTCTTTCTCTCTCTTACTGGACTCTAAAATGCATGCATGAGTCTCATTATTGACTTCAGGTATTGAACAAAGCACTGAGGCTTTACTGTGTTGAATGTCTGCTCGAATTCAGAATGATTTCTCCATGATGAGGCATGTTTTAATGAAAGTGTAGGTCTAGAACTCAGTTCCCTGTTTTGCATTGGATCTAATGGGAGAATCTGACTGCATGAGTCCTATTTTCCTTCTCATGATGGCTGTATTTCAAGGTTCATACTGCAGCTATTGAATATTTTGTGTGATCAGGTGGGGGGTAGGGGGTTGTTGGGGGGAGGGGTGTGCGGGGGGGGGGGGGGGGGGGGTAGGGGGCAGCGGGTGTGTTGGGGGCAGGGGGAGGGGTGTGTGCAGGTGGGTGTGGCAGGGGGCATGGGGGTAGGGAGAGGGGGTGTGCAGGTGGGGGGGGGGGGGGTAGGGGGTGTGCAGGTGTAGGGGGAGGGGTGTCTGTAGGTGGGGGGAAGGTGGGGGGGGGGGCATGGGGAGGGGTGTGTGTAGGTGGGGGTAGGGGATGAAGCAGGGGGGTGTGAAGGTGGGGGGGTAGGGGGCAGGGAGAAATTATCATTTTCTCTCTTATTGTTTTCTCCCAAATCAAATCTAAACAATTGTTATTATTATTGTGATTGATTAGAAGAGATTTTGAGCGTTTTACAGACATTCTACATCTTTTAAATTTACATTTACTATTTTGAAATTCATCTAACATTTTCATTTCGTTCTAACATGGGAATCAGCAATTTTCTTGTGTGATTATTATTTCATGTTAATTTTTTATTGATTTATTGATTAATCTGATTGAAAACTACTTTATTCTTGAGAATTAAATTGAAAACTACCATAGTTCATCTATTATATATATATATCATATCCATGTATGAATTGTTTTCTTCGATCTTATTTTTCACAGTCCGGAGTGGCTAAACCACTAAGGGGAAGGGTTAAGTGTATGCGTCTTATGATCTTATTTAATTTCTAAATCAGAACCATCTAACCCAAATTATATTAATAATGTAATATAAATTCTATATATTAAATTATTTTATGAATCCATTACCATATTATATTTATTTGATTTAACTTTGCCTGATTAGAGTTGATTTGGATATGACTATTAACATTTTCCACTTTCTGCCATTACAACTAGGATTAAAGAATCATCGTTTTTATCTATATCAAAACTAAGGAAGTTTTAACTCTTATATAGATCTATTTTGGGTTTTACATGACAAAATAGTGTTTTAAAATCCCCTTCAAAGCCTAATCCATAGGATTATTCCATGTCAGGACCAATGTTATCCTTTTTACCTCAATCCTGAAATAGACCATGATCCCAATTTCTTACTAAATGTTAAACAAAACTCAATATCATCAATCATATCCCAAAACCAATACAAATTTTTAGGACTCCTAAAAAAAATTTAGAGTCCAATTTTCTATTCTACTAAACATTTTTCATGGGTTCGACCCCACACTATCAATATACAAAAATATTATAGCATGTGTAGTTTGGGATAATAGAATTATAATTTGACTCAGCCCATGTAAAGTGAATAATAAATATGGGATCGTCAAATTTGGATGATGATTACAGGAAATATGTTTACTATCCTTATGCATAGGGACCGTTAGCACAAACCTAGGATAACCTCACCCTCCCCATATTCTATTTTAAATCATTTCAATTTATTTTGAAAGCCATTATGTCATTATTTTTAAAGCCTAGTTCATGTGACATGACCCTCTACAATATTCAAACGGGCATGAAACCCATTAAATTCTTACCTTCATGCCTAAAATTTCATGGTACCTTTCCAATTTCTTCCATTTATGTATGGAATACCACAACAAACTAGCCATTCCCAACCGACCCAACATTCGATATGTTTCAACAAAACATCAAGAAGATTATCCTAATATGCAACTAGAGTGAACCATTCTGGATTATTTCTATCCACGAATAAACATTATCACACCCAGTATTGTGTTACCTCCTCTCCATGCTGATTCATTTGAAATAAAAAATGGTCTCATCAGTATAAACTATAAAATAGTTCATCTTAGCAAACAGTAGAGTGAAAATCCTCATAAACACATATCTAACTTCATTGAGGTATAAAATACCTTTTTCAACCTTGGTGTATCCTCATATGTAATCTAATTATTTGTATTCCCATTTTCCGTGCATGATTAATCAAAGGATTGGTTTAAAATTTGACCCCCTAAATCGACCGGGGGGGCTACTGTCCAGGGGGGCCTAGCAGGGGGGCTGTTGTCCAGTAGGGGGGGCTGTCCAGGGGGGTTCAGCAGGGGGGGGGGGGGGGGGTTGTCCAGGGGGCTCCAACCGGGGGGGTCTGTCTGGGGGGGGGCTTCTATCCAGGGGGGCTGTCCGTGGGGGGCTTTCCAGGGGGTGGGGGGCTGCTGTCCAGGGGGTCCAACAGGGGGGGCTGCTGTCCAGCAGGGGGGCTGTCTAGGGGGTCAAGCAGGGGGGGCTTCTTTCAAGGGGGGCTTCTGTCTAGGGGGGGATACAATCCAGGGGGTCTAGTAGGGGGTGGGGGGCTGCGGTCCGGGGGGGGGGGGGGGTTCTGTAAATTATCATTTTAGTGTTCTTTTATATTTTTATTTTCATTTATTGAGTCCACTTTTTTCTTTTCTTAATATTTTATGTTATAAGTTTCTTGTTCAATTGAATATTATTTTATAATGATTTGTTTCCCATAAAGGGATCTCTCATACAACTCAATGACGGGAACTTACCTCACAGTTTCGGGTTGCTTTCAAGCCTTGGTACTCTGTAAGAAACTGAGACTTTAGTTAAGATAATTATCATTTTTAATGTATTTATGGCTTTATTCAGGTATTTATAGATCAATCAATTCACTGGTCTAATTGATTACCTTGTTGGCGTTCCCGTTGATGATTTGTAAGTTGATGGTATGTTTAAACAACGCTTACATGAATTGATATATTTCTAGTTTACATAGTTTTTGTTAACATGTAATTAATCAAATTTCACTGCTTTAGTTTGTATGAATTTTGATCATCCGTAGTGAAAAGTCTCAAATCCATTCTTTATTTTACTGATTCTATCAAGAATGTCTCAAACAACCAATTTATTGGAGCTTATTTTTGTATCATTGTGACATTGTTAGCACTTGGTGGACCACCCTAGTTATCTGTATATAGATTGTTATTATTTTATTTATTTTACTTTATATTAACTAACCCATCATATTATGTGATATATTAAAGTAATTGTTTTTAGTGAACAACTTAATTTTATGCTCATTTCCCACACATGTATACAGATTGTTACTATTTTATTTATTTTACAGGTCTTGTGTTTTTTAACTTTATATTCACCTCCATTGGGGGGTGCTGGTGCAGGGTGGGGTCGGTCTAGGGGGAGGGGGTGCAGCGAGGAGGGGGTAGGGGGTCAGGTGCAAGGTGCAGGGGGGTGGGGCAGGGGAGGTGTGTAGGATCAGGGAGTTCATAAATTTGGTTCATGTAAGATGCGGGATGAACGAATGGGATTTGAAACTATAGTACAAGGATATCCCAAACCAGATGATTTTTCTTGTTTGCTGATTGAGACATCAAGCGCTTCCAACGGAGGAGAATATTTAGAATTAGTGGGTGGGTCTGGCCTATGGATGTCACTGTTGTACAAAGGCCACACTATGAATCTTCTTGGAACTTATTTTTTCAGAATTACTTGGTGAGGGGGATCTGGGAGTTTATGGGACAATTTTTGAATATCAACAGCAGCGGGAACTCCATGTAGGATATTATTGAGGCCTTTTTCCAAGGGGAGATCCAGGGTGGAGGTTATGATTCATTTTTGTTTTTTCTTGGATGTGTGTGGGGCTATTTGGGATGGTAGGAATAATGTAAGAGAAGGCAGGAGGAATTCCTGAATCTATTTTCAGGTTCAAGGGAAAATGATTGGGGAAGAGTTGGGAGTGATTATCAAGGGAGGAATTTTTTCTACTACCCTGATATGATTTCATGCATGGATTTGTATGAATAGTTATTCCTTCCAAGGTAGTCAAGGATATGAGGCTTCAATGGATGCCTCCTTCTATGGGATTATAATTGAATGTGGATGGATAATTAATTGTCGGGGAGACAAGGGGAGGGGTTTGGTTCAGAACAATAGGGTCTTAGCATTAAAATTGAATGTGGATGGATCATGTATTGTGGGAGAGAAGAGGGGAGGAGGGTTGGTTCAGAACAATAGGGGCTTGGTGATTCTGTGTTTCAATTCCATTTACTGAATGGGTACCTCTATTGGGGCAGAGGTGAGTGCGATGAATACATGCCTTAGGTTGTGTAATATTTTCAATGAGGAGATTGATGAAGTAGAATCCCACTCAATTGTGTTGGTTCGGCTATTTCCGAAGAAGGTGGAGGTTCCATGGGATTCGGATTACCTTGTATGGGGGGTGCTGGTGCAGGGTGGGACAGTCTAGGGGGAGGGGGGTGTGCAGTGAGGAGGGGGCAGGGGTGGGGTGAAAGGTGCAGCGGGGTGGGACAGGGGAGGTGTGCAGGAGTAGGGGTGGGGGGTGCTGGTGTAGTCCTCCCAACAGCCATCACGATGAACCGTGCTGGGTTTTTTTATGTAGTGGAAAGGCTTATAACCATGATAACTTTGGCCTTTATTGGCATCTATAGGGCTATACCTACGGTTGGAGCCATGGCTTTAGGGATGTTTCCACGGCTCGAACCATGGCTATAGGGATATAGCCACAGTTTCAAACCATGGATATAGGATCCGACCTATAGCCACGCCAATACCAGCCACGGTTCATAAAACCGTGGATAAAACCTATAGCCATGGTTTTTGAGCATATAGCCACGGTTTAGAACCGTGGCTATAGCCTAAATTTCTATTAGTGCTCATCTCTTCTATGTTTCTTGAACTACTCTGAGAAGTAGTCATCCAAAAATGAACATGGGATGAATTTTGGTTAGAGTAATTCACGAAACATAGGTGGATTCCCAAAAAATATGGAAGATAAATATCAAACAAAAAAATTAAATAATAACTATTCGAGAGGCATGTCATCAAGGAACTTTGGAACCACAATGATGGGTGTAAGGCTAGTTTGAAAGAGGGAGTCCAATACATCATGAAGAGATGTGAGACAATAAACATATGAGGAAGAATTAAATAAAGGTAATGAATGTTAGTATTACTGTAATATTGAAGTATTATATCTGTGTTCAAGAAAATAATAATTTCCATGAAAGATGCTTGGAATTGTTGACTTTTATGCATGGAGTGTATTGTATTGTTCTTATTAAAGACGAATTAATGTTTTGACTACTCATGCAGATAATGTTTTCTGCACATGATGATGTTTCTAATCCCGAGGAAGAACATACCATTTATGGTGAAACTACATAATTATTATGGGATCAAAAACATGTTGATGAAAAAACAATAACGAAGCAGCATCACAGTGCTAAATAAAATTATCAAGGTGAGTGTTCAGTGTATAAAATTTTTGGTTGGTTGGAATCAATGCGACAAACCTATTGAACCCAAAAATTCTATGCTCATTAGTTATATTGGGGTTACAACAAGGATGAATGTGCCCATTCATATTTATTCACGACACCACATCCAACCTGTAATGAAGGAAAGCATTTTTAACGATATAATAATAATGTTACAATATAATTTCTCTATTTTAATGAAATTTATATAATGAAAAATTGATTTAATTTTCATTATTCCTTGTAGAATTCATTTATTTTAGAATATTTCCATGAGAAATTTGTATTAATGTCCACAGTAAAAGCCCATATTGGATTCTGGACTCCTATTACAAAGTTACATCTTAGAGATACTAAGGGGAAAATAAAGCACATCCCACCACTTAGTTTTCACACATTATAAAGTTGGAAACATGATCTAATTTCATCAATCATCACAATGAGAAATCAATTCAGGTTCATTATAGTCGATAATATTTTATTTGAAATTATTTATTTTATCTTACTTGATTTAAAATTGTTAATTTATGAAATAGAAAATGAGTGATGAAAATAATGAATGTGAATCAATACCAACATACCCCCATAAAAAAGAAAGGATGGGGTACACTTCATTATAAAAGAAATTGGTATTTATTTTAAATCAATAATAAAAGTTTAATTATGTGATATGAAACAACATACGTTCCTTTGTTTATATGCAGATTGATGAATCAAAATCTGAAGCCACTTCCATCCCACGTCATGTGCTTTGGAAGGAGGCTTGTGTAAATAAAGAGGGGTAAATTAGTTGATGAAAACACAAAAAATGATATAGGAATCATGTGTAAGTATGACATAATTTTAATTCAGTATTCTTTGTAACAAAATTACATTAAAATATATATTATTTTGTCATGTTTTTATAGTGTTTATATATAATAATTGGAAAAAAATAAACCAGAAGAAAATCTACTTTTAGTATCTTTGATGTGACCTGAAAAATATGGTCACATTAGAGGATTAGGTTTTGGAGTCTCTCCATGAACATATTTCAAGAAACTAAAAATGCATGAAGATACATATAATATTATGAGATGATTGTATACAAAAATAGAATCACTACAAGATATTATTTTGCAGTCTAGTTTGTCAAACCAATGTATAATAAAGGATCAAAGTGAACCCGTGGTGGAGTAAAGATCCACACATGAACCAAAGGACCCCACTGGCTTTGAGGCCAGTTATTCCCCCCAACCTCAAACCTTACCCAAGGTAATCAATTTTTTCATTACCCATTATCCTAAATGTGAATTAAACAACTTCCGATAACTTGATATCACTAAAATTTTATAGGGTACAATATTATGTGATTTGTATCTGTCAATACCCACGTACCACCGTGTTGTGATGTGTACAATTTATAATATATTGGGATAACAACTACACAATCAAGACTTCCCAAAAGATAACATGAGAGTGGGTATTGAGATATCCTATGAGCCTACTTCTATGTTTCATGTTCCACATGATGGTATGAATATTACAACAGTCGAAGCTTCTATTGGAGCTTTCACAACATGGCCATCTAATCCTATAAAGATACATGTGGTCCCTCTTTAAAAATTTTTTCACATGAAAAACATGAAAAATTTGATGACAAAAGGTCTGAAGTGAGGTAATATATTACACATGGACAAAGCAGTGGGGAAATGGAAGGTCGAGTAAAAAAATCTAGTGAATTGAACAAGAAAAAAAATGACTTTCTGAGAGTACCTTCTCCCCGCCAATTCTAGAGCATCATTTATTATCATTAAACATTCATACATAGACCTCATTTAAAGATAAAACTATTTATTACATTGAATATGAAGAATTAATATATGGAGATTCCTGGACATGTGGAATTGTTCTCGAGACTCTAAATGAGATTCTCAGGCATGAATGGATGGGTTCCTCAGTTTTGAATACATATATAAGGTACATTTTAATAATACATCTATCCAAATAATGAGATAATATGTTTATTAATTTTAAAAACTATTCATATATTATAAATAAGCTTATATCACAACTATATAAATGGAATATCGTGTGAAGAATGCTTTTGATTTATCAATCACTATGTCATTTCATTGTGAGAACTTACTTTGGATGATGAAGAAATTAAAAAGAAAAACGTTTTGTTACTTGAAACATTTAATAAAAAAGCATCATACGAAAAATCTTTTTGAAACCAATAATGAAAATGTAAAACTCTACAATTTAGTCACATAAAATATATTTTAAAATTTTTCATTACTTAATTTTATTTTTAGGACACATAAGATGATAACAGCGGCCAATATGCGTACACCAAATATTTATTTTTTGGATCCAATGCATGGATATGCAACCAATCAACAACAAATGATGTGTATTATGAATATGTAATAAAAAATTGTTGTTTAGAGTAGTTAACTCATGAGGGGAGGGGTGGATTGAGTAAATATACAAAAATTTCTGTTTAAAAGAATATTAGTTTTACAAATAATGATTTCCCCAAAAATAGATACAACCCAGTTAATCAAGGTTATAATGTTATAAGAGTTTTACTATTTAAAAAACTTCTTAGAAGATAGATTAATTATTAGTAATCTTAATTGGTATTATTAAAATTACTTTTTAAGTTATCCTACTAAGAAAAATTAGATATAACTTCTTTCCAAGACTAACTATCACAGTGAAATTAGTGTTTTTCTGGATTATGAGGTAAGCAGTAAAACAGAGTAGACTAAATTAAATAGAACAACAGATATAAAACAAGTGTTTCAGTATCAAGCTGAGACCTAATCTACTCCACTTGGTGATCACCTTCCACTAAGCAGATTATATAATAAACTCTAATACACACCCTGGATCGGGGTTAACAAAAGTACATGGACTGTCCAGGCCACGCAGGGACCTCTTCCACACTTTTCATGGGTAAAAACAATAATGATCAGGCCACACAGGGACTTCTTCCATAGTTTTCGTGGGTAAACAAGGGTAAATAATTTGGTGCGAGGATTTTGAAATCATTTAGTTCAGCGCAGGAGTCAGGGTGTGTGTAAAATTTACAGAGTACACACACTGCTCGAAAGTAAAATAAAGAAATCACTAAAAGAGAGGGTAGATATGAGTTCGGAATGCTCTAGTGATTAGCAGTCCAGCTCTAGACTCCTTGGATAAGACAGAAATTCTTCTGAGTTCTTCTCTGGTTTTCATGTTGAAAAATAGAGTGTCGTGATTCAACTTTCGTTCTTCACGAGTAAAGATGTTCTCTAAATTCTAGTGTACTTCATGTGTTCTTCAGTAGATTTGGATTACATGCATGATACAATGATTTCTTTTAATATCTTTTAACGTGTTCTTCTCTATTATGCTTAGGCTTTCTTTTCTGTTCAGTACAGTGCACTGGCGTTCCTTGCGTTGTTGTGTATTTTTCTTGCACTTGGAAACTCTACATTTTTTATCTTCGAATGCATGAGGGTTGGCTGATAGGTTCCATATTTGTCATACCTCATACCTCTTAATATGTCAACAAATAAACATTAATTATATAAGTGTATTAAAGACATCAAATATGAACATTAAAAAGTTAAATTGAAAGACGAAAAAATAGGTTAAGAAACGGTGTCATAGTATGTTATGCAAAAGGTATCTTCTTCATAGTATATCCTTGTCACAGTGTCACCTTCATTGTGTTTCCTTCACAGTGTCTCCTTGTCACGGTGTCTCCTTAACTGTGTCTCCTTCATGGTGTATCCCTATCACGGTGTCTTGCTTACGGTTTCTAGCTTCCGGTGCCTTGCTCATAGTTTCTGGATTCACGGTACCTTGACGACTGTGTCTTGATAACTGTGTCTGGAACATAGGAAAACAGTGTCTGTCTTGCCGTGTCTGTTCTTAGTGTCTTGCATCACGGTGTCAGGTTTACTGTGTGATGGTGTCTCGTGGTCACGGTGTCTCGTGGTCATGGTGTCTCATTTGTCACGGTTCCTGTGTCTTGCTCATAGTTTCTGACTTACTGTGTCAAGATTCACGATGTCTTGTACTTAGGAAAATAATTGTATTCAGACTAAAATAGTAATATGCATAAAATGAATTGAGCTTAACCATTATAAAGTATGAGATAACATGAAACATAAATACACATGATTAATAAGATTTTTGAGATTTGTAATCATGAATGAGATTTGTAATCGTTATTGAGATTTGTTATCATTAAAACATTATTAATACATGAGGAGTCCAAAAATATCCCACTTTTTGATGATCACAAATCAGGTACAGTTAAAGGGTAAATTGAATGTAGCTACAGAGAAAATAACATAAAGAATAACAGATAACTTCTCACTTTTTCTCCCCCTTTTGGGAATATCAAAAATATAACGAATAGAGGAAAACTATTCATATGGAATTAAGAGTGTTCAGAAGACAACATACAGTAGAAATAAAAAAATCAATGACATACCCATCAAAAAAATAACATTCACTGGTCTTCTTCAAGGATTGGCCTTCTCTTTTCCTTTATCAGCAGCAGAAGAGGAAGACATAGGGGCAGTTGCTGAGGTGGAAGATGGAATAGAAGTGATAGATAGAGAAGGTAACGAGATACCTTCAAAGTCTGAGGGAGCCAATGTTGGAGTAGTAGAAGATCTTGGCCGTTGTTGGTCAAGAAGGACTGGCCTGATCTGACTAAGAGCTTGGCCAACAGACATGGTTGTGGAAGCTAAGGTAGAAGTGAAAGTAGGTAATCCAGGTCTGAGAGGAGCATCCGTTGGAGAAACAATTGATGTACTTTGAACATGAAGATAAAGTCTTAGAATTTTAATGAATTCTGCAATAATATCCCCTCTATACTACATGGCCTTTTCAAAATCAACTTTATTTTCCATGAACTTGTCCAACAATCTGGTAAACTCGGTCAGCTTCTAGACTTGGTTTTTTAAGCCTTGGGTTACAGGAGGAATTCTCATATTCACTACAAGGTATTTGAAGTGGTTGGTCATATCAGTCTTGGATAAAATACTGTTGAAATATAAGTCCACTTTCCTAGAGATCTCCTTCTGGGCATCATTGGCAATCTTTGAGTGAATTTGAACCAGGGCAAGCACTCTATCACTATTCTTAACAACTTCAGATAAAGGAGCCATATCAAATCCACTGAAGGAATTTTTAATCTCTTCCTTGTCTATAGAGATGAGTAGAGAACAATCCAAAGAAGGAGTAAAGGATTGACCAGAGGTATGAGAAGCTTTGACAGCTATGGTCAGAGATTTGAGCTGTTTCAGGACCTTTTGATGACAACCAATATATTCATCTATGAGATTCTTAAGGTTCTCTACAAGCTCTCCCATGTGCTACAACATGTTTGTGTGCCTTCATCTAATATTTTCATCAAATCATAAGATTTATGAATGAATCGGGGACACAATATCTGTAGAAATAGGAGAAATAGTAGGTTTAGGAGAAGCAGGTGCATGCACTAATCTGGAATGAAATTTTCTTTGTAGGTCTTCAACCTTGCTTTTTAGAGTTGCAACTTAATTACTGTGCAACTTGTTTTCAACCCCTACTTCTTGAATTTCATTAATCATCTTGGGTTGAATGTTCCAGATAATCTTTTCTAAAATAAGTGAGGAATCTTCCTGACTCAGTTTGGCCATAAGATGAGGTTGAGATGACATATGTTTCTCAACTCAAGATAAGATAGTGTCTCCAAATACTTTCAAATCACCCTTTTTGAGAAAAGATTGATGTTCAGGTAAAGGTGTAGGTGCAAGTATTGGTATAGGTGCAGGCTCAGGTTGAGGTTTAGGTTCATGTTCAGGTTCGGGTGCAAAGTATGTGACAGATTTCAATTCAAACAAAGAAGAAAGATCAATTCTAGTTGCAGTAACCTGCTGAGATTCACTTACATCATATAAGCTAGGGAATTTATACTGAGTGTCCATCGAATATGACTCAGTTGGTTGAGATGCTTCATCAGACTCAGCCTCATCATCCTCAACTTCATTAGTCTTAAGATTTTGAGGTTCCTCCCCCTCAACATGTGCTTCCTTTTCAGGACCTATAGGCTTAGGGGCTTGTTATAAATTCACAGGGTCAGCTCTAATTTCTTCATCCATTTCTGGTCTAGACAACTGAAATTCTATCTCTATCCTCTCTTCAGCAGGGGGTATGAATTCAAGAAATTATTGTTCCACAATAAGGTCTTCCAGATTAGCTTCTTGGATAGCAGGGAGTTCTTTTTGAGTTTCTCCATGCACAGTAGGGAGTTCTCCTACTTTATCCTCTTCCATGGCTTGGTGCTCAGATTTTGGGACAACTAGTTCTCTTGCAGCCTCAGGTTGGGTTTCCAGATTAACAACATCTCTAGGGACAAGAGGTTCTTCTTGAATAACAACAGGAAGAAAAACAGTCCTTTCTTTCCCAATAACAACTTCTTCCCTATGAGTTATATCATCCTCTTCACTATGTGGTACATCAGCTGCCTCTTTCTCTTCTTCTTAATCTTCTGAATATTCCACAACGTCATATGGTTCCAAACCGGGATCAAAAAATCCCTTCAGCCTCGTTGGATAATCTACAGGATTGAACTTATCATAGAGTTTATCATTATCTTCATCCCACTCCTTCTTCCAGGGGTTCTAGTTTATTTTCATCCTCTTAATGGTAGTTTTAGATAAACAATATTCAAAATCCATAAGTACTTCTTCATTGGGTCCAACTACTTCTTTGGAAACAAGCATTGCTAAAATCTTCCTAGAATAAAATACAGAGGTGGATTAGGATGTGACCTTGATCAATTCACACATATGGTGAATGATATACTTTCAGTGATTGATTTTGTGTCCATTCTTCATAAGATTAATCAGGAAAAAATCTTGGTACTTCAAGATAGAAAAGTCACCTTGCCTCGGGCTAATAAGATTTTGAACAAATTTAAACAATAGACTTGTCTCTCCATCAAGTTCAGTAGCTATGGCCCTTCTCTTGGTGCCATTTCCATTTAGGGTTTCCAGTTCATTTTCTAGGTCAATGAAATTAGTTGTAGGTGGGGTATCTCTCTGATAATCATCAAAAATTCCTTCGTGAGGTATCCTAAGGTATGCAGCCCATAACCTCGACAAGAAGGAGCATCTTTGTCCATTGACCCAACTCCTCACAACATAGCTTTCACCAACATCAAAAGAAAAGTATACATACTGATAAAACTGAGCTACCAACCTCGGATAAATGGGTCTATCCTTCATAGAGAACCATTCGAGCCAACCTTGTTGTCTTAAAACATTTAAAACCAGAGATTTGATAGAAAACAACCACTCAGGAAAAATTTCCTTTTCAAGTACAACACTACAGTTTAACAGGTTTGGATTTAGGGGTCTTTCAGGTTCCACCTTTGGTGTTATCTTCTTTTTCTTCGAGTTGCGCTTCTCAGGTGTGGATGAATATGGATGCTTCATCCTTGGCATTCACCGAAGGTCGAGAGAGAGAGAGGGTTTCAATGTTGAAAGGGTTCAGAAAGAGTGAGTAGGAGAAGGTCTGGGTGAAGAACCGAGTGAACCCATTTTGTTTTATCATTTGGGAATGTCAAATATCACAAAAGAAAAAAATGCAGGAAAGTAAAAAAGAAGTGAAAAGGAATTACTGTGATTCGAGTTAAAAAGAAAAGCATAGATAATTTTCATGGTGAGACCATGAATAGATGTTACGGTGCAATTGTAAATGGTCTTCAGGGAGAGACAGTCAGTGGTCATCACGGTGAGACAGTGAATGGTCAGTTCTGTCACAGTGAGACAGTAAGTAAACTGTTCGGTCACGGTGACACAGTAAATGAAAGACCGTGAATAGAAAGTGCCAATGCTGAGACCGTAAATATGAGAGACAGTAACCGAGAAATAGTGAACATGAAACAGTAAAGTAAAATATAGTAAAAGATTAAACAGTAAGACCAGTAAGATATCTATGTGTGATTGATCATGCCAAGATCATGTATGATGTAATCTATTCTCTCATAATTTAATGGTTTAGTGAATATATCAGCAAGTTGATATTTAGTTCCAATGAATTCCAAGGTGATATCACCTTTTTGATAATTATCCCTCAAAAAGTGATGTCTTACATCAATATGTTTTGTCCTAGAATGTGAAACAGTTTTTTTTGAGATGTTAATAGCACTTGTGTTGTCACAACTTATTAGTACATGTCTGAATTGATATCCATATTCTAGTAATCTTTGTTTCATCCACAAAATTTGTGCACAAAAACTGGCAGTAGCTATGTATTCAGCTTCTGCAGTATATAATGCAACAAAATTTTGTTTCTTACTTCACCATGACACTAGTGACTTTCCTAAAATACACCATGTTCTAGAGGTGATCTTTTTATCTAATGTAAAGAAACCAAATTCAGCATCAGAATAACTAACTAGTTCAAATTATTGTCCTTTAGGATAGAATAGTCTTAGAATGGGTGTATGTTTGAGGTATTTAAATATTCTCTTTACAGCATTTAAATGAGATTCTTTACAGTTTTCTTGAAATCGAGCACACATACCCACACTAAACATAATATTAGGATGTCTAGAAGTTAAGTAGAGTACACTTACAATCATTCCTCTATAAGTGGTTTGATCAACAGATTTTCTATCTTCATGAAGATCCAACTTAAAGGTGGTACTCATGGGAGTGTCACTACTTTTTGTGCTATCAAATCCAAAACATTTTAGAAGATCTCTGGTGTACTTTATTAAAGTCAAAACAATTCCACCATTATTTTGAAATATTTGATATCCAAGAAAGAATTTTAGTTCACCCATTAAGCTCATTTCAAATTCGTATTGCATCATTTTAGAAAAATCAATACATAAGGAATTTTTTGAAGATCCAAAAATAATATCATCTACACAGATTTGAATAACTAAAACATCATTAGATATTCTTTTTATAAAGAGAGTAGGAATAGCTATTCATTTTGTAAAACCATTTGAAATTAGAAAAGTACTTAATCTGTCATACCAAGCTCTAAGAGCATGATTGAAACCATATAAATCTTTTGATAGTTTAAAAATATGATTTGGAATATTAGGGTTTGTAAATCCAGGGGGTTGTTCAAAAAAACATCCTCAGCTATATACCCATTTATGAATGCACTCTTGACATCCATTTGATATAGTTTGAAATTCAGATGTGCAACATAAGAAAGTAGAATTCTAATGGCTTCAAGTCTAGCTATTGAAGAAAAGGTCTCCTCATAGTCAATTACTTCTTCTTGACTATAGCATTTTACAACAAATCTAGCCTTGTTCCTAACAATGTTTCCGGCTTTATCTAATTTATTTCTAAACACCCATTTAGTGCCTATGACAAAAGTGTCCTTGGGTATTTCAACAAGTATCCAAACATTATTTATTTCAAACTGATTAAGTTATTCTTGCATAGCCATTACCCAAAATTCATCTTCAATGGTATCATAAATGTTTTTAGGTTCATGCTGCGACAAGAAGGCTTGATGTTCAACCTGATTTCTATGAGAATCTCTAGTTTGTGTTCCTTTCTCTAAGTCTCCTACAACAGCATCTAAGGGATAGTTTCTAAGGGTTCTAACCTTTCTAGAAAATGTTTGACTAGTGATTTTAGGTTCATCAACAAATTTTTGTTCATTATGACTCGATTGAAGAAAATTTAAAGAATTAGAAGTTTTCACAGATTCTTTCATAGTGGAATTTGAGGATTTTAAGTTGATGATCAGATTTGATACATCATCCTCCAAATTTTCTATGATGGTTCGAGGGTCATGTGGATCTGTTTCATAAAACTTGATATGGACAGCTTCTTCAACACATTTATTTCTCTTATTTAATACTCTATAAGATTTACTTGATATTGAGTAACCTAGGAAAATGCCTTCATCCCTTTTGGATGAAAATTTGTCAAGATTATCCTTAGGGTTGAGAATAAATACTTTGAAGCCAAAAAATCTAAAGTAATTAACCTTAGGCTTCCTATTGTTCCAAATTTCATACAGGGTCTTTTTGAGAATTGGTCTAATTAAGACTCTATTGATTATATAGAATGTTATATTAA
Organism: Viscum album; assembly: GCA_963277665.1. Lineage (NCBI taxonomy): Eukaryota > Viridiplantae > Streptophyta > Magnoliopsida > Santalales > Viscaceae > Viscum > Viscum album. The sequence continues at coordinate 676,452,848 of OY728139.1, read as the reverse complement.
TATATTCAGCCCAAAAGTAAATAGTTAGGTCATATTCACTAATAATTGTTCTAGAAATTTCTTGCAGGGTTCTATTTCTTCTTTCTACAACACCATTCTGCTGAGGTCTTTTCGGGGAAGAGAAATTGTGACTATAACCCTTTTATGAGCATAAGGATTAAAACTCTTGATTTTCAAACTCACGTCCATGATCACTTCTTAAAGATTTAATTATAAGTCCACTAATATTTTCTATAGACTTGGAAGACTTAGTAAAAAAAAGAGCATGCTTCACTTTTGTGAGCCATGGAGAAGGTCCATGTATATCTAGAGAAATAATCTACTAGAACATAAAAATAGTGCTTCCTATTTAAACTAGAAACTCTAGATGGTCCAAAAAAACCATGTGAACCAATTCGAGAGACTGAGAAGTAGAAACTTCTTTCTTTGGTTTGAATGTGATTTTGTGTTGTTTTCCCTTTTGACAAGGATTACACACTTTGTCATTTGGAAACTCATGTCTGGGTAATTCTTTAACTAGGCCTTTTCTAGTTAGCTTTATAAGGGAGTGAACATTACATTTTCCTTTTCTCCTATGCCAGATCCAAGATTCTTTATGAAATACACTTAAGTATGACAGATTTTGAGAGGCTAAGGAATCTAAATTAATAGAACAAACATTTTCATTCCTCGATGCAGAAAAAAATAAGTTATCTTTAGAATTAAAGAAATTACATTCATCATTTTCAAATCTAACATGATATCCATCATCACACAATTGTGATATACTAAGCAAATTATATTTTATTCCATTAAAAAACAGTACTTTAGAAATTAGAATCGAATCAGAGTTACCAATATGGCCTAAGCCAATGATCTTCCACTTTGCATTATCACCAAATGTGACATGTCCTCCATCTACTTTTACTAGGTTCTTGAAGCATGAGTAGTCTCCTGTCATGTTTTTTTAACACCCATTGTCCAAGTACCACAGATTTGTGCAGGATCTCTTTAAGAAGCTTTCCTACAACAAGATCAAACAAAGACAGATTTTGGTACCCATACTTTTTTGGGTCCAGAAACGTTAGTAATAAGTTCTTTAGGAACCCATATTTGTTTCATAGGTTTCCTATAGGCATTATGTAATGTATTTGAAAAATAAACTCTATTTGGTCCACAAAAACATGAAATAGTAGAATATGCATCATGAATCGAGCTAGTTGAGCTATGTCCAGAACTGGGAACAAAATTATATGTCCTATACTTTGAAACAATTTTTTTTCTACCAAGGTTTCTTTTACCAGGTTGATAACCAATGCCAGTATTATATTTAGGAGCAATTTGTTTTCCTAGAATTTGGGTAAGGGTATTTTTACCATTAGTAAACTTTTCAAAGTCACTTGATAATTTCTCATTAGGAATTTGTAGTTCATTGTTTTCTTTGATCAGTTGAGAATTTTTCTCTTGTTCAGTATAAAGTTCAGATTTCAAAGTTACAGTGAGAGAATGTTTTTTCTTCAATTATTTATATTTATCCTTTAATTCATTGCATGTCTCTTCAAGAATGTGGAAATATTCAAACCTTTCTTCATTAGTCATATTTTCAGTGTCAATTTCCTCTTCAGAATAATATGATTAATGCATAGAAGAGTCTAGTGTTACCTCAGATGTGTTTTTCATAAAACATAGATTGACTTTGTTATCTTGTTCATCGTGTGATGTCTCTAAGTTGCTTGAACTATCCTCAAAGGCACTCCAGGATGCCTTCATTACCTTTTTGTACTTATTGTCCTTGTCCTAATATTTATTCTTATACTTGAGCTTTGGACAGTCACCCTTTATATGTCATTTGATCTTACATTCATAGCATACAATCTCATCAGTTTTGTCACTTTTCTTCTAGTCCTTTTTCCACTTTCCTTTTTGATCATACTTTCCCTTGAAGATAGGTTTTCTGAAAAAAAATTATTCTTGTAAAATTGTTTGAATCTTCTGGCCAGTTGAGCTATCTCCACATCACTATCTGGTGATGATTGTTCCGTAGTGGAACTATCTATAGAAGCTTACAGTTTTCCTTTGTCATTGTGCTTCGAGAGGGAGGTCTTGAATGCAACATATTTCTTCTTTGGTTCATCCTAATCTTCTTTGTTTACTTTCATCTCTTCCTTATACATCATCAGTTTCCCAATGAGTTCCTTTAGAGGTAGCCTGCTGATGTCGCATGACTCTCTAATTGAGACAGAGTTTCCCCTCCATCTATCAGGTAGACATCTGATAATTCTCATGATCTATTCTTTGGAAGTGACTTCTCTTCCTAGAGAAATCATTATGTTGACAATCTCATTGAACCTAAGATACATATCAGAAATAGGATCACCAGGTTTCATCTTAAAATTATCATATTTTATAGTATAATTATTAAGTCCCATTTCCTTTACACTAGATGTGCCATCATGTGAGACAGACAAGGTATCCCAAATTTCTTGGGCAGTTTTACAAGCAGGAATCCTATTAAATTATTCATCTGCTAAGGAACAGTATAAATCATTCATGGCTTTGCAATTGTTATTATAAGAAAGTTTTGTAGGTTCATCCCATTTAATTCTATTAGTCACAGGATGTTTTTATTCATCTATAATGGATGACCAGATTTCAAAACCCATACTCTCTAGATGCATTTTCATTTTAATTTTCCATCGAGCATAATTGGTTCCATAAAAGAATAGTGGTATGTTGGTTGCAGCACCTTCTAATCTATTATCCATGATAACAATTTACTTTAAAAGATGTAGAAATTTAGAATTGACAGAAATTTACATATCTTTAAATTACAACTTCAATCACAGTTGATTAAGATTACACAGAGTCCAAATAAAGCACCTCTGAGAAAAAATGTTGGTCAGAGTAGTTAACTCAAGAGGGGAGGGGTGAATTGAGTAACTACATGAAAATTTATATTTAAAATAATATTAATTTTCAAATAATGATTTCCCCAAAAATAGATACAGCCCAGTTAATCATGGTTATACTGTTATAAGAGTTTGACTATTTAAAAAACATCCTAGAATATTGATTAATTCTCAGAAATCTTAATCGGTTTTATTAAAATTACTTTTGAAGTTATCCTACTTAGACAAATGAGATATAACTTTTTTCCAAGACTAAATATCAAGGTGAAGTTACTGTTTTTCTAGATTATGCAGTAAGCAGTAAAACAGAGTAGACTAAATTAAATAGCACATCGGATATAAAACAAGTTGTTCAGTCTCAGGATGAGACCTAATCAACTCCACTTGGTGATCACCTTCCACCAATAAGTTTATATAAATAAACTCTAGTCCACACCCTGGATCGGGTTTAACAATAGTACATGGACTCTCCAGGCCATGCCGGGACCTCTTCCACAGTTTTCGTGGGTAAAAAAATAATGACTAGACCACACAGGGACCTCTTCCACAGTTGTCGTTGGTTAACAGGGGTAAAGAATTTGGTGTTAGGATTTTGAAATCCTCTAGTTCAGCATAGGAGTCAGTGTGTGTGTAAAATATACAGAGTACACACACTGCTTGAAAGTAAAAAAAAAAAGAAATCACTGAGAGAGAGAGAGTAGATATGAGTTCATAATGCACGAGTGATTTTTAGTGCTGCTTTAGACTCCTTGAATAAGATAGAAATGCTTCTGAGATCTTCTATGGTTTTTGTGTTGATAAATAGAGTGTTGCGATTAAGATTTTGTTCTTCACGAGTAAAGATGTTCTCTGAATTCTAGTGTACTTCGTGTGTTCTTTAGTAGATTCGGATTGCATGCATGAGACAATGCTTTCTTTTAAGATCTTGCAATGTGTTCTTCGTGGTTATGCTCAGGATTGATTTTCTGTTTAGTACAGTGCACTGGCATTCCATGCATTGTTGTGTATTTTTCTTGCATTTGGACACTCTGCATTTTTTTTCTTCGAATGCATGAGGGTTAGACTACAGGTTCTAGATGTTTCATACCTAGTACCTCATACTATGTCTAAAAAGAAACATTAATTATCTCAGTGCATTAAAGACGTCAAATATGACTGTTAAAAAGTTAAATTGAATGATGAAAGAATAGGTTGAGAAACGGTGTCACAGTATGTTATACAAGTGGTATCTTCTTCACGGTATCTCCTTGTCATGGTGTCTCCTTCACTGTGTTTACATCACGGTGTCCCCTTGACATGGTGTCTTCTTCACTATGTCTCTTTCACAGTGTCTCCTTGTCAAGGTGTCTTGCTTACGGTTTCTGGCTTCCGGTACGTTGCACATAGTTTCTAGATTCATGGTGCCTTGATGACTGTGTCTTGCTGACTATGTCTAGATCTTAGGCAAACAGAGTGTCTGGCATACAGTGTCTGTTCTTAGTGTCTTGCCTCATGGTGTCAGGCTTACTTTGTCATGGTGTCTCGTGGTCACGGTGTCTCGCGGTAACAGTGTATCATTGGTCACGGTGTCTATGTCTTTCTCATATTGTCTGACTTGTTGTGTCAAGCTTCACGGTGTCCTGTACTTAGGCAAATAACAATATTCAGACTTAAACAGTAATATGCATAAAATGAATTGAGCTTAACCATTATAAAGTATAGATAACTTGAAACATAAATACAAATGATTAATAAGAGTTGTGAGATTTTTTATCATGAATGAGATTTGTAATCATTACTGAGATTATTTATCATTAAAACATGATTAATACATGAGGAGTCCCACACACAAGATGCTAACTGCAGTCAATATGAGTACACCAAATAATTAGTTTATGGATCCAATGCATGGATATGCAACCAATCTACCACAAATGATGTGTATTATGAATATGTAATACAAAATAATCATAATTTTATAGATAAAATTAAAATTATATATTTAGTCTATGTTTTAATAAGAATTTGGTTATGATAGGGTGGTCAATCAATACCGGCTAGATCCTGGCATGAAGTTGGTTCCCTAAGGGATAAATCATGTGGATTACTAGAAATAGAAAATAATTAAGGTATATATAGAAATATTTTACTATAAAAAATTTTAAAAACAATTTACCTATTTTTGTAAATGTTTCTGTAGTGTCCAAAGGAAGATAATGACACCAATTGTGGATATTATGTCTGAAAATATAGGAGACAAATCATAAAACATGAAAAGACCAGCATCCCCAAATAGGTAATTTCTGAAGGTAATTAATGTTTAATTAAATATATTTCATAATAAGTTGTTTTTATATATTTTCATAATAATATCAAGACTATAGAAGACCTAGTCACTCGACACAGAGTGTGACTGGTATGACTCCAAGTGTGTCTTTTTATTCTTAATTGACAATAATTATATTGAAAAAAACTAATATACTCAAAACTGAGAAATGCATTGGAATTGTTTTGGTGCTTAAGAAAAATGATCCATAATTATTTTTTGACATGTAAAAATCAGTCTCACCTCAATCTAATGCACAATGTGACCAATATGTTCCAAGTGTTCGTTATCAGTTGAAAATTGACACTTTAATACAAAATAGTGTCACTCGCTGAAAAAATAAAAAACAAGATCAGATTGTCTTGATAATTTGGGACATAAATTCATAATTCATTTGTTACGTGTATGAATATGTCTCATGCCAAACCCACACATGATTCCACCTGTATGGCTCAAATTGTGTGTTTCCAGTTTAAATTGAAATTTTAGTAAATTAAACACAAATGGACTACTCAAAATAGAGAAAACACAATTTTCATTATTTTTATACTTTATTAAAATGATCCATGAGTCATTTGGGATGTGTAGAAATCATCCAAACCTCAACATGATGCACAGTATGATCGGTATGACCCCATGTGCATATTATTATTCAAAATTGACATGAATTTTTGTAAAAAACCAGCTGAAATACTAAAAACATGGAAAACACATTTGGATTGTTTTTTTAATTTATGACAGTGATCCATAATTAAATTTTGATCTCTAGAAAGTAGCCACACCAAAATCCGATGCATGGTATGACCGGTATGGTTCCAGTGGTTTGTTATCAGCTTAAAATTGACATTTTTGTACAAAAAGTGCCACTCACTGAAATCCGAGAAAACATTATTGGATTGTCTTGATAATTTTGGAAAATGATTCATAATTAATTTGTGATTTTTATTAATTAGTCTCATATTAAATCCACACATGATGCCACCTGTATGGCTTAAAGTGCTTGTTTCAAGTTTAAAATGAAATTTTAGTAAGAAAACAAGTGGTGTACTCAAAATCGACCAAACACATTCTGATTGTTTTGATAATTAAGGAAAATGATACATGTTTCATTTGGGATGTGTATAAATCATCCTCACCTCAATACCATTGTTCGATATCCAATCAAACCATTACCTCACATGATCACTACTCTATCTCCCAACAAGGGTGGGTGCCCAACCTAATGATGCGGCCAGTCTGATCTAAGCCCCAGTTCACCCTTGTCTAGACCTGTAAGCATTTGTTCAGTCAGCAAAAATGATTAGGGTTAAAGGGGAGAGGGTAACATGGTGTGTCACTGTTGATAGGATTTGGGGATCATAGTCTTTTACCCAGGTCTAGATCTAGCTGGCTTTCAAAGGACACCACAGATCCCCATTGATGTGCTGGGGAAGCAGGCTTCGTGAAATAGTTGGAATGATGGGATGGTCTCGCACAATAAAAACACATTTCCGACAGAAATTTTCAGTAAATTTAAATCATTAAATATTATTAAAATAATCTATTATCATCATTTGTATTATTTCTTATCCATACACTATCATCAATGACACTTAAGTCCATCGTTTAAAATAACAAAAATATTACATCAAATAATTGAGCCACTCACATGGTATCATTAAACTATGACATTGAAAATTTTAAGATTATATGAAAATAAATTAATTTAATTGAGTCACTCACATGATATTAGTTTATATGTATTTATCAGGATTATAATTTAAAATGTTTTAACAAAATTTTTTTTTATAAATATATAAGAACATATTTTAACAATATATATACTATTATATTTTTGAAATTTAGTTTACATTTATTTGTTATTATTTAATTCAAAACATTTTAATTTAAAATTATAGAAAACTGAAAATATAATTTTAAATTAAATAAATGTAATTTAGTTTACATTTATTTATTATTATTCTCATAACCGCATATTCCCCGATCCGAGACCCATTTCACCCTTACATTTTATACAGTGTAGTGTACTCTTACAAACCTTGAAATAGGTATTGAAAATATTGAATGACCCTTATGTTGATTATTCAATGGACTTATCCTACCCTTGCACATGGGTGAAGAACATACCACTTGAAGAGCTAGTTGACACCAATAAGAATCCATTTCTTCCAATTTCTCTATAATGGATCATTATTTCAAGTGATAATAAGTATATTTTATAATCCAATATTTATCTCCCCCTGATTTTTTGATCCTCTGAATACCACTTGTTGAAACCAATTTTTTAGTAAAATTATTTTTCATAGTAGCTTATGAGTATCCTAAAAATCACTCAGATGATACCAACATTCTAGTTTATAACAAATCACTTGAAATATTTTTTAAATATCCAAACTTCATTAGTAAAAATAAAACTTGTATTTTAAACTTTAATAACTAGAAAATCAGATTTAAATACACTTTATCATATAGAATCATATATATCCCATCATGTATGGTCAAATTGACAATGTTATACACTTAATTCGTTATTTGTGCAATTTCATATTTATCTAGAAATTTCATGTCATCATGAACTCTTGTATTTGTAATACTCATTTTAATGAATACATGGAGAATACCCCCTAGGGATTGTATTTACACATTCATCTCATTTCACTCAATTTACTATATTTAATAATAAAGTAAAAGTGGATAGGGGTACCTCTGACATCTTCATGTCAATTATTGTGCGTTTTCTTAACGAACCAACTCTTTTCTTCTACTCTTCCTCCAAGTCTTCATAGTGGATGTTTTTTTTAAAAACACTTTTGATTATTCCACTTAAAATGTATTATATTAGATTATTTATCCTTATTTTATTGGGTTCCTTCACCATTATGAGACTAATCCTACTAATACTTGTCTCTTCTTTTGATAAATATTTCTTGAACCCTTCAACATACTTCCTCTTCCAATAGATAAATCTTTCACCAACTTTGACCACTTTCCTTATGAAGTGATATGTGAGTTCATTATGTTATAATTTGTGCTTTTCCTCTTATTTTATATCCATGAGAGTCACTTCAGACTTATTCTTCCTTAGGGAATCTTTATTTAAGGCAAGTTCTTTCAAGATTTATACACACTCTATGTGTATGTAGACCCAATTTTCTTTGATTTTTGTAGTTGAAAGTAACTTTTTTAGTTAGTGGATGATCAATTGATATTATTCAGGCTTATAAAAGGTTACAAGTGATATATTTTTTCCTTTCCATTTAGATATGAGTAAATTTTTCTAACAAATTTTCTATTTCATTTAATATATCATATAACATTGAGCTTCCATCTCTTTTATTACATTCTGGATTTTTTTATAAATATTAGTTTATATGATATTAGGATGGGGTGATTATTTATATTTATATTAATTATTGTTGAATTTACATGGTATTATTATACCTTGTTTTCGTGTTTTGATTTTGGCTGACACATTATTATTATTCTCGAGTAAATGTTTTTCATAATAAAGAGAAGTTTACATTTTATTCTTATATGTATTATGAAATATATTGAGGAAGTTTGAAAGAAGATATTATATGACAATGATTGATGGATGAGTGATCTAGGGTTTCCTCTTAAGGTTCCCTTAGTGAGTATAATAATTGTAACATTTTTCTTCTATATTTAATTTAATGTCACATCCTTATTTTTTATCAAAAGTTTTAATAGATGTTCAAATAAACCATAGTTGACTTCTTATCATCCTACTAGTATGGGTATTAGAGGGGGTGATCCTAAAGATACATGGAGAACCCATCGTACCAATTCACACCCTAACCCAGTAATAGACACCCCATCTACCACACCTTTTGATCCTCATGTTGAGCCTCTAGGGTTGTTCCCACCCATTCCTCCATCATCATTTTATTTTGACTAATATTCTCATACCATATCAATGGAATATCCAGAAATTTTATCACCTATACCATATCCATATCCTATGATGTATCCCTAGCCCTTCTATCCTTATCCCACCATCTTTACACCACCTCCATATCTAAGTATCCATCTAGGATATGATGATTTTGTTTCTTCATCTTCAAATTTAGTGCATGTAGATAACCCACTACATGCATTGGAACAAACACATCCTTTATATTTTACTGATATAGGATAGTCCACATATCCATCCGAGTGTAATGAGCAGTCTACATCAGTTTTTTTATAAGTGTGTCAAATTATGTCACATTATTTTTTTATTATTGTATTATGAATTAATTATTAGTTTATTCTTTTATATTATTCAGTTAGATCTTTTAATAGGTGTTGTGGGTTAAACCATATATGTGAGTCTTGGAATCATAAAACATAAATAATTATGGATTACAATGAAAATAATTACATTATAGGTAAAAATGCCATGCAGGGTAGAATTTTTATGGAAACTTTATCCAAGTAAAATGATATCATTCTAGTGAAACTAGTCTCCTGGAGGCATATCGGTAATAAAATCAAAGAGAAATACTCAGTGGAGATATGGGTCTGAAATTTTATTAAATTGATATCTATATTATTGTTGTATTTATATGAATTAACATGTTCATTGCAATGTCGGTTTAACTTTCATGACAGTGAAGCTACTACGGTCTCATGGTTGATGGATCTTGGGAAATTTTGGTGATCACATAAGTACGAGTTTTATGTTGGTTTTTTTGGAGTTAGTGTCCTTGAATAAATTTTTGTGTTCTTATGATAATTTGTATTCAGAGTTTTGAATATTAAAATACTTCTTTTCACATCTTTATTATTCTTCTGCATGACATAGTCTGTGATAATATCATAAGAGTATGTGTTGCACTGAAAGGTCAAATAAGTTATCAACTATGATGAGAATCCAAAAGTTTCAAAATTTTATTCTTAAAATATATGTTATATATCTAGATGATATCATTTTATGTACATGAATGATATAGGCTATTAGGCGTGGAGACTAATAAAACATTGATCCACCTTCTCAAGGTGTACACCGTTGGTAGTATCCAATGTAGGATATTATGAGAAGAAGACCCACCAGTAGGAATCCACATTTATATGTGTCATTGGATGTTCCTATATATGGATTTTTGTATTGATCCTTATACTTTAAAATTATTATTAATTAATATTAAAAGTCATGTACTTTGATGTATTGATGAAAATTGTTATGAAATATATTCATGATGAGGTAGGATACATTGGTATTTCCAAAACGACAAACCTCTCCTACTCACTCACTCTACGTAAAAGTTCTTATGGTCTCTCCAAAAGACCAAATTTTACTTCCTCAAGGGTCTCTTAAGGAGGTTATATTCAAGAGGTAATTTTCCCAAAGTACAACTCTTAATTTGTTTTCTTTTTCTACTTTCCACTCACCTCCTTCATCCAAAAATGAATGATAAATACATAATCACGTATATAATGAAGTGTTACATTTCTAATAGAATATCTCATATCTATTTCATTTCTCATATCTTCTTATTTAAGGAAACAAAAGTACAGTCCATGTTATGCCCGTTAATCGCCTCCGTGAATAATTTTTTTGTTCTTTTTCCATTACATATTTCATGGATGGTCTTTAAAATAGTTTTCAGGTAAAATAATATTTTAATATTTATATTATAAACTATGTAATATTATGTAAATTTTATATTAAAAATACATTTATTCTTTCTATATTATGGTTATACGGTAACATCATTTGTGGATGTGTGGACTACCACCTCCTCAAAGCGATGTGGCTCATTCCCAAATCACATGAATTTTATTATGTATGGTTTTAGTAAACATATATGATATAAATGACATATTAATGCTGCTGTAATAATTTTATATATATAAACATATTTAAATACATTTCATTTAATTTCATTCATTTAATACGACTAGAAAACGAAAATAGCGTTCATGCGTACGTTTGACCTACTATCTCTATGAATGGTGTTTTTTTGTATATAATGATTATTATAAATAATCATATAATTAATATATAATATATTTATGTCATGTTTTATAATCTAGAAATAATTAAATCCTAATAATCAAGAATAATAAGTAAAAATGCATATTATTATCAAAGAAAATATCACCCGAAACATAACTTAAACATGGAGTAAATTATAAACAAGTAATATAATGTCTAAAGTAGATAATATATGGTATTATAAATATTAATATGGTTTCTCGATAGATTAAAAATAAACTTATACGTATTATACAAGATTTTTTAACACATTTGAAGGAAGTCGAACACGAGGTAATGGAATTTCTGCACACTTTTTATTTCCATGAGATACATGACTTATTCACCACTCATTCATTTTTTGTGGTGCCCATGAACTTATCTATGAATTTTATACTTTAAATTTAAGGTATTTACATATACTTATTATTATTTCTTTTTCATGGGGTTTTATTGTTCAAAAGTTAGGAAGTGATTAAGGGAATTTCTTAACCGAATTTCCATTGTTTGGGTTAAACTTATACTTCTTTATTATGTTGTGCTATTCTTAATCATGAAATTAATTTTGAATATATTATGTTGTATTTAAACTTATTTTATGTGGATTTATAGATGATACACATATTCATATCATTTTATTAATTTCCACATCCATGATACTTCATCTCAATATCGTTTCATTAAGGCATATATTGATTTTATGCACCTTTATTATCATTTAAGGTCTATATACAACCATTTTGACACATTATATCATGAATTACTATACTCACATGATATTTAATATTTTTTTAATTTTATTATTTAATTTTTTTTATTCAAGTGTTTCTCAAGTGGTAAGGGACACTTTAACTAAAACATATTTTTAAATTTTTTAAATATTCTTACTCTAAAATAATTCTCATTCATGTCCATGTTTTCATAATAGTTTTTTTGGATTTATTTTTTTGTAAATTAATGTTTGAAAGTGGTAATTTATTTCAAAATTTTCAAGGTTTTATGGGAATCTTTTATTCAAAAATATATTTTTTAAAAATATTTTAAAATGGTTTTTTAAAAAAATGGATTTATTATTTTAATAACATGGAATATACAACCTGATTGGAATTTCCTGTTTTCATCACACTTTAATTATTTACCATTTCATTTATATGTTTTTATATTTCATTAAAAATAAAGTAGTTTATTTATTATGAGTGTGGTTTTATATTTTAAAGTGATTTTTACATGAAAAGGGTATTTTGATATCTTGAATCTTTTACACATGGGTTTAAAAGAGTTTTTAATGGTTTTATTCGTGATTTATTATGTGGACATTATAAATGAAGGTTTGATACCCATTATAGCTCACCTGTGAGCTTGATATAGCCTATACAAAGGCTTGAGCCCCATTATATCTCATGAAAGATGGTTGTGCCTGATATATCTTATAAAAAGGTTGATCCCTATTATAGATATACAATGAATTGGGTACTCCTTAGGTGGATGTTGACTGTAAGGTTATTTGATTTGAAATGGAGAATGTAAGAGTGATATGGTAATGATGTCCCAAGGAAATTTCATGATTTTTTATGCATGAAAATTATATTTTAAGAAAATGATTTTTTAAGGTTTGCATGTTTTCTATGGACTAACGAATTATTTATTTTTTCCTTTTCTAATATTTATTCTTATCCCAAGTTTTAAAAACATTTCACAAGAATTATGGGGCAATAGAGACAATTATGTGTTAATGGGGGGGGGATTGTGATGATTTATCATGAAATTAATCCATTTTTTATTTTAAATGTTTTATATTTAAAAAATGGATACTTCTTAGAAGTGTCCATTTTGTATTTTATGGTTTTATTATGTATAAGTTATGGAATAATTATCAAAAACTGTAACCCTAAAAATATCCTCAATGTGATGTAAAGTAAAATATTGACTAAGAAAAAATATTATGTAATGTTTAAGGTCAGGGCCTTATATTTGGTATCAAATAAAATATTTAGACAACTTTAGATATTAGGAATTTTGGTTAAACATATGTTAGGTTTCTATATATATTATTTTAGTTAAATCCTTATTCTATAAGATTTTCATATCATGGAATGTTATTTAAAAATCAAAGGAGGAGGATATAAAAAAACATTTATATCCCTCCCTGATAACCTGATTTCAAAAATTATTGCAAAGTTATGTCATAAATATTATGAAACTTTTTATAACATAAAACTCTCTTAAAAACAATTGTATGATATATCAAACACCACCTCTATACCTAGATACCATAATAGATATTGGATTTTTTCAATCAAGTCATATTTTCTAAATATTCTCATAATTTCAAAATAGCTAAATATTAACAACGAATTTTAAGATATTTTACCTCATCACAAGATTATGAAGCATATTATGATTTTAAAAAAACTACTGATGAAGGAGACCCTTGCACAACCTATTTATATTTGATTTTAAAATATATTCTTTGAACACAAACTTATGGTACTTTAAAAAGCACATTAATTTAATGTTTCAAATCAAACATTGTTAGAATGTTTTATAAAAATCATGTTTTATCATTTTTTTTGAAATTATATATAATACAAGATTTTTTTCTAAAACTATTACTCTGCGAACACCGATATGTTCCAAGTTGTACATGGTGTATTTGGATAAAGGATTAAAGTTATTTTGAATAAACTCTAAATAATTGTTTCAATACATGGACTAACTAACTATGAGAACAAAATGATGATGAAACTTGGTGGACACCATTAAAGGTAGGATGTTCTTTCTTTTTTGAATAGTTTTATTAAATTATATGAAGAGGAAATGAAAAATGTAAATATATAAAAGACATCAAGGATTGATATATTGAGGTAATTATGGGTTGAGATAGAAATGACAATTATAAGACAACCATTGAAGGTAAATCATTCTATTAAAAGATAAAACAATACTTTTCAAGTAAGTATGTTTCCTTATAATGTTAGTCCAAGTAGTAAAATAATTCTTCAACATTATCAAAAGGATTATACAATGGAAAAAATTATCTATTTAATTTTCTTACTAAGGAATCAATGACCATTTTAACAATCATAGATTTATAGTTTTTTTATTGTTGACTTTATTTTTCCCATGTTTTCTATCACTTTCCATCAGAACATGATGGTAATCTTTTTCTTCTATGTATATGTTTTCTTACATGTAACCCTAATATGTGTTATCTTCAAAGACCTTCCTAATTCCATTTCTTTATTTTATAGTATAATATCTATTGAAACTTTTTACAATGAGGGTTTTCAATAAGGTTATTTTGAATTGTCAAACCTCTAGTTTTTAGTCCCGAATTCAAAATTGTGATGATGCAATTTTCTAATGAGGGGGAGAATGTAACATCCCAGATAATTATAGAATAAATATTTTTCATATTTATTAATTTTTATGCACTAGATGATAATTTTAAAATAAATTGGGTGATATTTTTAGTAGTTTACCCCACATGCAACAATTAGTTTCTCTGAAATCATACATTTCATGCAAAATAAAGTTACACCGAAAAATAATATAGTGTTTATATTATTATTTTATGAGGAAGTTATCAAAAATCCACTATATCGGTGAGAATGGATAGAAAAAAATATATTATGATTAGAAATGGTTATTACTTTTTTTAAATTCATCCAATAAATTTTATAGTTTTAAATAATAATAAATCCAATTTTAATCATAAAAGGATCTAATATATTTAAAAGGTAGTTGTTACACATTTTGATGAAGAACCCATTTTAAATATAATTTTTGACACATTTATATACATTAAAAATTAAACTTCATAATTTAAATATAAAAATAAAAATTATGTAAGGGGTAATTTTTTGTATTTTTCTGCAAACTTTTATTTTCTTGACGAATAGTGAATAATACAAAATAATAGTTCAACACTGCTTTTTCATCCAATTTATTTATATAGTTAAATTATATTCTAAAATTTTTTGAAGTATAACTAATTTATTTGAACATAAATAAAACAAATTTAGTTCATTGACATCAATTTCAAAATAAAATTACATATAAAAACTTTTCAAACTTTTGAATGTTTAACTTTAAAAACCCATGTTTTTGTTTTGTATGTAGAATTAATTTTAAATCTAGTTATTATAATTTTATGAATTAAGTATAATTAAATGGATTCCATATTTGGAATAAAATTTTCCAAATTATTTCATAAACTCCATTTCATTTTTAGGTATAACAAAGTTACTATGGTATAAAAAATTATTTACCACGATATAGGTAAAAACCGAAACATGCCAAAGTTAAAAGGATAAAGGATCCAAATACCTAAAACTACAAAATTTAAAGATTTTTTTGAGGTATGGATAAAACCTAATAATCCTAAAAAAAATTAATTTAAAGTATAATTCATTTAAATTAATTCCACCTCAATGTGGGTAGCTTTAAATATAAAATAATGAATAATTTAATCACTTGAACCCGCCTCTATGTAAGTATAAATAACACCCCTCACCTCCCCATTTTGACCCACAAAGCCTTATATCACCTAAAATATCTGACCAAACCTCTCCTCATAAATATATCTATGTCCATGTGGTTCTGGTCTAACCAAAAGTCCAAATCCATGTCCATAAAGGATCTCTGTTGGAGGTGATATTGAAGAGGTAATTCTACAAAGGTACCTCTCTTAATTTCATTTCTTTTCCCTCTTTATCCTCACCTACCTCATCCATTAATGCATGAAAACTCCAAAATAATGTATTATCTGTATTTTTATGTTTCTAATGGAATATCTCATATCCATTTCATTTATCCTATCCTCTTATTCAAAGAAACAAAATTTTTGTCCCAGTTATGTCGGTTAATCATCTCCATGAATAAAGGTTTTGTTATTTTTCCATCACCCCCTTAATGGATGGTCATAAAACTAATTTTTGATTAAACAATATTTTAATATTTATATTATAACCAATTTCATATTATTTAATTGTTATATTAAAAATATCTTCATGCATTCCATATTGTGGTTATATGATAACTTCATTTGTGGACATGTGGACTACCGCCTCCTCAAAGTGATATGTTTAATCCACACATCACATTAAAGATTGTTTTAGTGAAAATTTATGTTATAAATGAAATATTAATTACAATTTAATGATATTTTATATATATAAACGTACATATTTTCATATATGTCATCTAATTTCGTTCCTTCAATACTATAGGAAAACAAAAATATTGTTCATGCATACGTACGACCTACCATATCACTGAATGGTGTTATTCATTTTTCCTTAAAGATAATTATAAATACTAAAATAATGAATATATAAGATATTTATATCATGTTTTATAATCTAGAAATAATTAAATATTGAGAATCAAGAATAGTGGTCCTTGCCTCCATTGGGGTTTCTTCTGGTTGGTGGCTTTTCTCTATTTTTTTCAGGTGGGGATTCTGCTCGATGGTGGCTTTTCCAAAAGGGGTAGGTAGTCCGGTCGAGGTCGTGATTTCCCTATGGTTTCATGGTTATATATCACCACTACTCTGGACTTCAGACACTGTGTGGCTATCCTATTTGGTTAGAAAAAATGGTTTCTCAGTGGATTTGGGAAGTGCGGTTGGTCTGGTCATTGGTGCTCCAGGAGGTTGGTGATTCTGTTGGTTGCTTCCCAGATGAAGCCTTTCTCGAACCCTCCTCTACTCCAACTTCACACTCCTTTCACCGCTCTCCTAGTCGGTCAGTGGTGCAGGTTGCAAGTATACTTTGGGAGGTCCATTATTTTGGTCACGGTGTCCCAGAAGGCTCCCTCAGTTCACCCCTGCTGTGGTTATTTTCGGCAGGATATCTTTGTGGTAGTTGGTTTTGGATAGAAGGTGGTGTTTGTGGCTATTGATTTTCTCTACATGATAGTGATGCTCAAATAGATGTGATGCTGGAGAAGGTGAAGTGATAGCAATGTTTTGTGGTCTCTCTGACATTTCTTCTTGCCACTTCCGTCTCGTTTATATCTTTGGTTCTAGGTTACCTCCAATATCTCCAAAGAGGAGCAGCATGGTGGTCTCCACTATGCTTTGGGACATGATTTCAAGTGGCTAGATTCAGGGTGATTAGCGTCGGTGTTTGGTTCATAGTGGCTGGCAGCACGGAGGCATGAAAGTTGATGTCTTTGGTGGTGGTGTTTTGACGCGAAGACGGTGACAGAACCTGGCTCAGGACGTGAAGATGACGCTTTTAGTGGTGGACGACTGATGGTGAATTATACTCCGACGACGACAATGGCATCGATGATGGTGGTGGTTCCGAGGTGTAATGATGACAAAGGTGACTGAACATTGCATTTCCATCATCTCAAATTGAGGTAGGTGAGATAATTACACGACAGAAGGTGGCTCTTGGTTCAACCCAAAATGATGCAGTTGGCACATGGTCTAAAAGCAGTTTTTATGACTTTGAAATTTGAATTTGAATTTCATGGCGTGGTGCTTTGGTCGAAGAAGTGAAACGTGAGGGTTTTCTATAGATTTTGGAATGTGGTTTTTCTTTCTATTATGGTGGATTATTTTGCTCTTGTGATGTATGGTTTCCACTTAACCTTAAAGTGGATATTAGAAAATATCAAAAAAATAGATTTGGATGGAAGAAAGAAAATATCACCTAAAACATAACATAAACATGGATTTAATAATAAACATGCAATTTAATTTCTTAAGTACATAATATATGGCATTATAAATATTAATATGGTTCACTTATTGATGAATAATAAATTTAATCTTATTATACAGGAGGTTTGAACATGTTTGATGGAAGTTTAATGTGAGGTAATAGAATTTCATCTCACTTTTTATTTTCATGAGATACATGAATTATTCACCACTCATTCCATTTATATAGTCCTCATAAATGTATTATATTATTTTTATACTTTTATTTATGGGTATTTACATATACTTTTCATGATCTCTAATTCATGAGGTTTTATGGTTCGACAGTCACAAAATGAGTAAGTAAATTTCTAAACCCAAATTCAATTCTTCTAGTTAAACTTCTACTTCATGATTATGTCATGCTAACATTACATGTGAAAGTAATTTTGAATATCTTATGTTTTATTTAAACTATTTTATGTGGACTGAAATAAGAAACACATATTCATTTCATTTGATTAATTTTCACATCTATGTTACTTCATCTCAATCTCCTTTCATTGAGGAATATCTTGATGTTATGCACCTTTATTATCATTTATGTTGTATATAAAACATATTTGAGAGGTTATATGATTAATTAATGTACTCAAATGATATTTAATGTTTTTCTAATGCTTTTCTTTAATATTTTTATTCAATTGTTTTTCCTAGTTTTAAGGGACACCTTAACTAAAACAACGTTTTAAATGTTTTAAATATTTATTCTTCAAAATCATTCTTATTAATGTCCATGTTTTCAAAATGGGTCTATCAATTTATTTTTATGGACATGTATCTTTCAAAATAGTAATTTATTACAAAATATTCAAAGTTGTATGGGACAATTTGATTCAAAAATATCATTTTTTATATTCTAAAATTATTTTAAAAAAATGGATTGATCATTTCTATAACAATGAATATATGACCTGAATGAAATTGACAATTTTAATGATGATTTAATTATTTAAATTTTCCTTTATATGTTTTCATATTTATTTAAAGATAATGATTTTATTTAATATTTGTGTGTTTTTAAATTTTATTGATATTTTTTATGTGAAAATGGTATTTTGATATTTGAATTTTTTTACACATGGGTTTAAAAGAGTTTGAAGGGTTTTATTCATGATTTAGTCCTTCAAAATTATAGATGAAGGTTTTATCTCTATTATATCTCATGAGTGGTACCGATATAATTTATAAGAAGGTTGATCCCCATTATAGCTCATGAAATATGGATGAGCATGATATAGCTTATATAAAGGGTGATCCCCATTATAGCTCTTCAATGCATTGGGTACTTCGAAGGTGGAAGTTGAACATAAAGTTATTCCATTTTTAAGGGTGAATGTAAGAGTTATATGGTAATGATGTCCCAAGTAACTTTAATGATTTTTATATGCATCCTAATGAGTTTTTAAGAATCGTATATTTAATGGTTTACATATTTTTACTGGACTAACGAATTCTTTGTTTTGCCCCTTAGAGAGATTTTTTCTCATCCCATGTTTTGAAATGTTTTTCATAGGAATTAAGAGATACTAGAGACATGGATGAGTTCAAGGGGTGATTTTTGATGATTTATCCTGAAACGAAACAATGAATATTTTTTTAAGGTTTTATATTTTATAATAAATGGATACAACTTGGAAGTGTCCACTTTGTATTTTATGGTTTTTTTGTATTTCAGTTTTGGACTAATTTTCTAAAACTATTTACCTAAAAAGATCCTCAATGTAAAATAAAGTAAATTCTTAACTAAATCTCATTATTATTTAATGTTTAAGGTTAAGGAATTATAGTTGAAATCAATGGAAAGGTTTAGACATCTTTAGTGATTAAGAAATTTTGTTTAACAAAGGTTATGTTTCTATATATATTCCTTTAGTAATATCTTAATTCAATAAATTTTTCAGATGGAGGTAGGTCAGTGGAAAAATGAAGGAGGATGATCTCAAATAACATTCTTATCCCTTCCTCATGACTCGATTGCAATAATTATTGCAAATTCAAGTCCTGAAGACTCTAAAAATCAATTCAACATAGAACCTTCTTACAAACAGTTGTATGAGATATCAAACAAGTACTATATACCTTGATACCATCATGTATATTGGGTTATTTTTAATCAAATCCTATTTTCTCAATATTCTCAAAATTTTAAAAAAAGGTAAATATGATTAAGGAATTTTTAGATATTTTACCTTATCACAAGATTATGAATCATATCATGATTTTAAAAAGGATAATGAAGCGGAGACCCTTGCACAACCTATTTTTATTTTCTTTTAAAATATAGTCTTTCATAACATACTTATAGTATTTTAAAAAGGACTTTTGATTTTCAGTTTCAAATCAAACATTGTTCAAATGTTTTATATATGTTTTGAAATTTAATGTCATACATGATTATTTTAAAAAATATTTCTCTACAAACATCCATATTACCCAAGTTTTATAGGGTGTATTTGGATAAAGAAAATTATTTTTAAGAATCTATAAATCATTATTTCAATGCATGGTCATTCTATCTACGTGAAAAAAATAACGATGAAACCAATTAGACAACAAGATCAAGGTACAATGATAATTATTTTTGGAATAGTTTTATTAAATCATAGGGAGATAAAATGAAAATTTTAAATATATGAAAGACTTCATGGATTATGATGTTGAGGTAATTATGTGTTGATATGGAAATGAGAGGTATAAGATAGCCATTGAAGTTAAAGCATTCTATTTAAGGATAAAACTCTACTTTTCAAGTAAGTATGTTCCCTTATAATCTTAGTCTAAGTAGAAGAATAATTGTTCAACTTTATGAAAAGGATTCTACAATAAAAAATAATATTTTTTTAATTTTAATTCTATGGAATCAATGAAATTTTTATCAATCATATATATTTGGTTTTGTGGTTGTTTACTTTCTTTTGACCATGTTTTCTATCATTCTCTATCAGAACATGTTGGTTAGGTTTATCTTCCATTTTTCATGTTTTCCTATATGAAACCCTAGTATGTGTTATCTCAAGTGACCTTTGTAATTCTATTTCTTTATTTGAATGTGTATGTTTTGTTGAACCTTGATCCAATTTTGGATTTAAATAAGAGTATTTTGAAAGTCAAACCTCTCTTTTTCAATCCTAAATTCAAAATTGTGAGGATGCAATTTCCAAATGGGGGTATGTAACATCCCAGGTAATTATGGAATAAGGAATTTAAATATTTATTAATTTTTATGAATTAGATAGTAAATTTACCATAAATGGGGTTATATGTTTGATAATGTACCTAACATGTAGCAATGAGTTTCCCCAAAATCAGACATTTCATGCAAGACTACGTTATACCAAAAATAATATAATTCAAATATTTTTATTTTATGTGGAAGTTATAAAAAATACATTGTATATATGAGAATTAATAGAACTAACTATATTATTTTAACACATTTTTATTACATTTTTTTTGATCCATTTGATAAATTTTATAGGTTTAAAATATCAATAAATATAATTTTAATCATAAAAAGAATTAATATTTTTAAAAGGTAGTTTTACTGTAATTTGATGGTGAACCCATTTTAAATATAATTTTGACATATTTATAATTTATATTTTAAATATTACACAAAAATTTTAAAGTGAAATGTAAAAATTAGTTTAGGGAAAATGTTTTGTATTTTTATGGGAACATTAATTTTTTTATTGTAACACCCCGAGCATCCACGATACGCTTCTCATTCAATAATGCAATGGCTTGCATTGTACGCAACTTTGAGTTCTAAAACACCGCGACTAATCAAAGTAGCCGTTATGAATAGTAATAACCACTTTTTAAAATTATAGAAATTTTATATTTCAAAATGGACTTCATTTTAGGATTCGGAATATCGAAATTAGCCTATGTTGAATTTTTGGTATTTTTCTGAGAACTTCTAATTTTTTATGAATAGTGAAAAATAATTAAAAACAACTTCTTTAATAAAAATAATTTATAGTTATAAATTATACTATTTAGTGGTTTTAAAGTATAATTAGAATATATTTTTACAATTTTATCCAATGGTGGTCATTATAATTAATTTAACATTGAAATTGGACATAAACAATTGCCAATCATTTGATATAAATTGTTTCTCAAAAACACGCTATTTGTTGTGACAGCGGGAATTAATTATAAAATTAATTAATCCAACTTACATGTTTGAAATTTTTTAAAATAGACATCATTTTTGAATTCGGAATATCAATTATAGCTTAGGGTGAAATTTTGGCATTGTTCTGAAAAACTTCAATTTTTGATGAACAGTGAAACCACTAAGTGGTAGTTAAATAACTGATTTTTCGATTAAATGAAATATTACCACTTCTGTGATTTGATTTTCAAAAATCCGACATACATGGTTGTCATTAAGAAGTAAAATGTGGTTCAATGAGATTAAAATAATTTTTTGGTGAATAGTAACTTTTAAGTTCTTAATCGCGATTAGAGGTAATTAGTGTAGTTTAAGGTAAAAATAATGTTTTAATAATATGATATGAGCTTGACACTTGTCCTACTCCTATTGGATGTTCCATGGCCGACCAAGAAAATCCATGGGTCAACTTGGGGACCCCATGGAGCCACTTTAGTTGTGAAATGACATAAATACCTTTTATTTAATGTTAAAGTAAAAAATGACACAAACATGAAATGTTTTACTAAAACAATTTTTACATGGGGTTATACAAGTCATATTTTTGAATATAAATAGTAATTGAAAAGCTAAAAATATTTCCTACATCATATTATTTTTTTATTTTTTTTAGACATTAAATAAATTAAATTATTTATGACATCATTACGATGCAGCGATGACCTCATTATTTAACGATTTTAATAAAATGAAATGATAATGTACAATCCAAGGCTTACACTTGTCCAAAGACTATTGGATGGGTAGGTTTCGAACCCTTATCACCTTATCCACGAATTATATAAGTGTGGGACCTTTAGAATCCTAAAGGCATTGTAGAATAATGTAAAATTTCCTTACTTTCCAAGAGTGCCCCTCCTCTCCTCTTATAAAAGGCCCCCACCTATACCACCTCATTCATACTTTAAAGCCATTTGGCTCGGCCAAACTCTGCCCGAATACTCTCCCAACTTCCCCCTCTTACTCCTAGAAGCCTCAATTTGGGCAGAACGCTTCCCAAGGAAGCCTTTGGCTCAAATCAAAAAGAGTTACCCGATTTTGAGGTAATGTCTTCTATAATGTTGTTTTGTTTTATTTTTCTTCTACAACCCCCTAAACTCTTTTTATTCATTTATTTTGTAACCACACAAGTATCCTAAATATACTAGGATGTTTTTATAAGAAGGATTCGAGCTACACTTACACAAACCTACATCTAATGGTTAAAGAACATACTGTTTCTGTGGATGGCGAATTTTTGCCTCACGAAACTATGATTGTTCAACACTCATATAACACCTCTAATGGTGGCCATTATGACGAAACTATTATTATATATGATATATATTATGTTTTTGTTTTCCTTATGATTTTGTATTTTTCATTTATGGCATACCTTTATGGTTTCCATTATGGGTAAACGCGATATTTTCATTTTAGGAAGTGCGGACTACCGCCCCCTCAAAGTGATTTGAATCATTAATGCCATATGTGGGATGTATAAAGGATGAAGTAAATGGTATTATACAATATATTATACTGTAATTATATTATACATTTATATCATTATGATTTCATTCCACTAAATACGAAATAGAAATGAAAGTAGCGTTCATGCGTACGTACGGCTTACCGTCTCCATGAACGGTGCATTTCATTTCTTACCTCTAAATGTTACGTAATATTATAAATAAATGTATATACTGAATATATATTATATATTTGAAATCTAAATCATGAATATAATTCTGGAGATAATGGATATTCTACCACATAAACAACCTGTAATTATAAGAAGTTTATTGTTGACTCAAGTACCAAAGATCGACAAAACGACCGTTATTAAATTAAATAACTACATAATGTTCATAAGATTGTAATAAGTGATATAAAAAGGATAATGAAATTAAAAATGGTTCTTAATAAGGTATATATTAACTCTAGTTTATTATTCAGGAGGTTAAATAATGGTTGAGTCAAGTCAGACACGAGGTAAGGGAACTTCTTAACCCAACTTCTATTCTTTGGGTTAATCTCCTACTTTCAAATTATGTCATCATATTATTATGTCCTATCTTGTATTTTTACATTATTTATGTGTACTTATAGTGAATAAACAGTATAGATGTACTTTATTTAAAAAATGATCTTTTTAAGGACTTCGTCTTAATCCCCTTTCATTGAGGCATATTTGGTTTTACACACAACTTTCTTTTATACGGTGTATAAACCCCTTTGACTTTTACGTTTATTCAAAAGGAATCTTTTTATATGAAGCGTTTTTCTAAATGACAAAAGGGAATGTTTTTCTTTCCGTACTTATGTGGCGACAACAACTTCTCCGCCGCCGTGACCATTATTTGAGTTTCGGCTTCCTCTACAAGCCGTCATTTTTTTAATGAAAAATAAATACAAAGTTTTAACTTTATTTTATTTCGGTATTGAAAATGGTTTTGAAAGCGTTTTTATTATATCAATGTGTTGTATTGATATATTGTGATTGAGATGTGGAAATTTTATGTTTCCTTTATGCATGTTTTATGTGATACGATTATGTTATGGTTTATGATATGTTTAAACCTATTCATATGAGGAATGTATTGGACTTAATAAGTGACGGGTGGAGCCCGCTATATCTCCTCGATGCATCAGTAGATCTCATGAGACAACTAGACGTGGAATTGGCCGCGACCCTTTCCCAATTTGATTTATGGTTTTGGCCAAGGCCTTAATCATTTTGGACGTCTTGGCTGAGGCATTGACAAAATTTTTCAGAATGTCTGGCATTATACATTCCCTCATTATGAAAGTGGTTATTGATATTGCATGTGATTATTAGACCAGTAGAATATCCATGTGAAGAAATAAATGGAATTATCTCATTTTACTTTTTCCATATTATGTTGATGTTCAAGTTTAAAAGGCTTTTGTTTTAGTTATACATTGCCTTAAATGTTTATGTTTATTTATGAAAGCTTTTGCAATATTGTTATCCTTACTGAGCATATGAACTCACCCCTTTCAATGTTTTAATATTTTACAGGATGTGAAGAAGTATTGTATGAATGACCTGCAGGGATAGTCAGAAGAGGATATGAGTGTGGACTATGGAGACTTTTTTATTTTAGTTTTTCACCTTATGATGTAATATAACATTTATGAATGTATATATTGTTTCCAAGGCTACTAAACTAATTGGTCTTTTGAGACTTGATCTTTTGTGATCATGCCAATGTTACGAAGTAATGCACCGACTCTGGGTAGCTGGGGTTGGGGCGTTACAGTTGGTATCAGAGGCAGTTTAGTACTAACCTTGGAAGCTAGATTTAGATAAACTCTGATTAGAGCACATAACCCAAAGATAGACTTTGAGGATTAGTACAGAAGAACTTCCTATAATTTTGTTATTGTAGAGATTTTGTGAGTTTTCCGAGAAATACATCCCTGTCTGGATATGAGCAGGTAGAGGCGGCTCTGGCACAGATGTACCTAGGGGTAAAACCTGAAAACACCGCTTTGAGCTAGACTCGAACAGGAACTGGTGCAGGACAACGGGCCTTGCTGCACTCTTCGTTACGACACTCCCGGGGGATATGCTTAGGATAATTCTCATTTTCTTTACAAACCACTATAAACGGTTATGAGTATATACTTCCTCAAATAATTTTTTTTTATGATTATGGATTATATCCATAAATAGTTCAATTTATGTTAAGTATTTTACAAATATGGAATTATGTATTTTAATTCATAAACTAATCTAGTTTATGCCATTGTTTAGAAATGGTGCCTAGTGGAAGGAATGGAAACTGTATCAATGCACACACTCCATGTAGGGATTTCCCTCCTACTCAAGATAATTATTGTGGATCTGGAGATACAACTGTTGCGGATCAACTTATTACCATACTGGGACAACTCACTCAAGTTATGAATAATAACCCTACTCGTATGGATCACCCTGATCCACAACGTGGAGGATCAATGTTAGACCGCTTCATGAGGAAACAACCGCCAACATTTAATGGGGGTACAAATACATTAGTATCTAAGAAATGGATAAACTCCTTAGAGAAAATATTCCATGCCTTGGGGAGTAGCGAAAGGGAGAAGGTTGTCATGGCAGTTTACCACCTCACTGGAGATGCCGATCAGTGGTGGTCGCTGATTCAAAACACAATGGAAGATGATGATGTATCGAATATGGAATTGAGGGATTTCAAAGACCTTTTCCTAGAAAAATACTATCCTCGTGACCATCGAGCAGATATGGAAAGGAAATTTCTGAGTCTGAGACAAAAGGAGGATGAGAATGTCGCAAAGTATGAGGCCAACTTTACAAGGTTGGTGATGTATGCTGCAGATTATATACGTAACCCAAGAGGTAAGATTGATCGTTTCTTTGATGGGTTAAAACCATTTCTCCATCGAGGTTTAGTATCACAATCCTTCTCATCATATGAAGATATTGTCTCGTGTTCTATCAAGACAGAAAAAGAATTCTCTAAGTCTTATGACAACAATGTAAAGTAATAGAATAAGAGAACAGTGGAACAAGAGACAGATAAAGGGAAAAAGGGAAAGAAGGATTTTCTATTATGTGATCATTGTGGGAAGAATCACCCTGGTACTTGCCTAAAAGGAATGGGAGTTTGTTATAAATGTAGAGAAAAGGGTCACCAGGCTCGTGATTGCAAGGGAAAGAAAGAGGCTATCAAAGTTGAATGCTACAATTGTAGAGAAATGGGTCATTATGCAAATGAATTTCCTAAGTGTCAGGGAAAATTTCCTCAGAAAAGGCCAAGGGATCAAGGAAAATCTTATGCTGTTACTACAGTTGAAGCAGAATAACTAATGTATTGGTGCTTTTGAACTCATGGATTATATTCTGGTTATTAGAATAATGTGATATATATATAAGGATTGTACTGCAGTACTTGTTGATTTCAGTAAGGTTTTAATATGATGAAGGTAATTATATTTTTAGTATGTGACAATAAGAGAAACTTTACTTTGTTTGGGGAATCTGATAAATTTATTTTGGAATTAAGAGACCTTTTAGAGAAATTCTGGACAGAGGTATTTTGGATAACTATAAAGGTTGGAGTGGATTAAGTTGATCTTTTGATAGTATTGTTTAAGGTTAAAAAATTTATGACGATTATTTTTGGAATATTATAATACTATAGTTTTAGGAAAAGGACAACCTGCAGGGTGGGGCATAACCCGTCGCGTCGGACAAAGCTGCAAGAATCGAACCTACAACCATAGTGCGACAGGCCTTTATTTCCTACCACTAGCCTACAGGAAGTCCCTGGTTATTAAAAAATAATTTTACGAATCTAAATGGTATGTGTTAACATTTGGAACCTTATACAATTAGGATAAGTATAATATTTTTGAGTTCTATTATCTTTTTGAGTGAAAGATGAGTTGAAGGTTGAAACTCTAATTGTCAAGCATAAATATATATATACCTATCTCTTATTCAATGAATAAATTAATTCTTAAACATTAGTAAAGGGATATTAAAACAAAAAATGTGTTATCCTAATACATTATGTCTTGTTGAACTGATGATATTTTAAATCAACATAGATTGAAGACTTTGAGGCCCTCAATTTGACAGTTGATTATGATTGATGACCTCAATCACTCCCTATGAATATTTACGTTTTCCTCCAATTATATGTCTCTAATTTCCACCAATGTTATCCTAATCGAGATCATAATTGGGTGGTGACATTTTCATTTCCCTTTCCCTCTTATTAAGGCTAAATTTTATTAATCTTATTTCCGATGTGGGTTTTCCACAAAGGTATTTTCTCTTTTCAACATTTTATTTTCAAAGAAAAAATTTCAAATTGCGAGGACACAATTTATTGAAGGAGGGGAGAATGTAACACCCCGAGATTCCACGATACGCTTCTCATTCAATAATGCAATGGCTTGCATTATACGCAACATCGAGTTCTAAAACACCGCGACTAATCAAAGTAGCCATTATGAATAGTAATAACCACTTTTTAAAATTATAGAAATTTTATATTTCAAAATGGACTTCATTTTTGGATTCGGGATATCGAAATTAGCCTATGTTGAATTTTTGGTATTTTTCTGAGAACTTCTAATTTTTTATGAATAGTGAAAAATACTTAAAAACAACTTCTTTAATCAAAATAATTTATAGTGATAAATTATACTATTTAGTGGTTTTAAAGTATAATTAGAATATATTTTTACCATTTTATCCAATGGTGGTCATTAGAATTAATTTATCATTGAAATTGGACATAAACAATTGCCAATCTTTTGATATAAATTGTTTCTTAAAAACACGCTATTTGTTGTGTCAGTGGGAATTAATTATAAAATTAATTAATACAACTTATATGTTTGAAATTTTGTAAAATAGACATCATTTTTGAATTCGGAATATCAATTATAGCCTAGTGTGAAATTTTGGCATTGTTCTGAAAAACATCAATTTTTGATGAATAGTGAAACCACTAAGTGGTAGTTAAATAACTGATTTTTCGATTAAATGAAATATTACCACTTCTGTGATTTGATTTTAAAAAATCTGACATACATGGTTGTCATTAAGAAGTAAAATATGGTTCAATGAGATTAAAATAATTTTTTGTTGAATAGTAACTTTTAAGTTCTTAATCGCGATTAGAGGTAATTAGTGTGGTTTAAGGTAAAAATAATGTTTTAATAATATGCGATGAGCTTGACACTTGTCCTACTCCTATTGGATGTGCCTTGGCCGATCAAGAAAATCCATGGGTCAACTTCGGGACCCGATGGAGCCACATTAGTTGGAAAATGACATAAATACCTTTTATTTAATGTTAAAGTAAAAAATGACACAAACATGAAATGTTTTACTAAAAAAAATTTACATGGGGTTATACAAGTCATATTTTTGACTATAAATAGTAATTGGAAAGATAAAAAGATTTCCTACATCATAGTATTTTTTTATAATTTTTTGAAATTAAATAAATTAAATTATTTATGACATCATTATGATGCAGCGATGACCTCATTATTTAACTATTTTAATAAAATGAAAAGATAATGTACAATACAAGGCTTACACTTGTCCAAAGTCTATTGGATGGGTATATTTCGAACCCTTATCACCTTAGTCACGAATTATATAAGTGTGGGACCTTTATAATCCGAAAGGCATTGTATAATAATGTAAAATTTCCTTACTTTCCAAGAGTTCCCCTCCTCTCCTATTATAAAAGGCCCCCACCTCTACCACCTCATTCATACTTTCAAGCCATTTGGCTCAGCCAACCTCTGCCCAAATACTCTCCCAACTTCCCCCTCTTACTCCTAGAAGCCTCACTTTGGGCAGAACTCTTCCCAAGGAAGCCTTTGGATCAAATCAAAAAGAGTTACCCAATTTTGAGGTAATGTCTTCTCTAATGTTGTTTTGTTTTATTTTTCTTCTCCAACCCCCTAAAATCTTTTTATTCATTTATTTTGTAACCACAACAGTATCCTCAATATACTAGGATGTTGTTATAAGAAGTATTCGAGCTACACTTACAAAAACCTACATCTAATGGTTAAAGAACATACTGTTTCTGTGGATGGAGAATTTTTGCCTCACGAAACGATGATTGTTCAACACTCATATAACACCTCTAATGGTGGCCATTATAATGACACTATTTTTATACATGATATATATTCTGTTTTTGTTTTCCTTATGATTTTGTATTTTTCATTTATGGAATACCTTTATGGTTTCCATTATGGGTAAACGCGATATTTTCATTTTCGGAAGTGCGGACTACCGCCCCCTCAAAGTGATTTGAATCGTTAATTCCATATGTGGGATGTATAAAGGATGGAGTAAATGGTATTATACAATATATTATACTGTAATTATATTATACATTTATATCATTATGATTTCATTCCATTAAATACGAAATAAAAATGAAAGTAGTGTTCATGCGTACGTACGGCTTACCGTCTCCATGAACGGTGCATTTCATTTCATACCTCTAAATGTTACGTAATATTATAAATTAATGAATATACTAAATATATATGATATATATGAAATATAAATCATGAATATAATTCTGGAGATAATGGATATTCTACCACATAAACAACTTGTAATTATAAGAAGTTTATTGTTGACTCAAGTACCAAAGATCGACAAAACGACCGTTATTACCTTAAATAATTACATAATGTTCATAACATTGTAATAAGTGATATAAAAAGGATAATGAAATTAAAAATGGTTCTTAATAAGGTATATATTAACTCTAGTTTATTATTCAGGAGGTTAAATAATGGTTGAGTCAAGTCAGACACGAGGTAAGGGAACTTCTTAACCCAACTTCTATTCTTTGGGTTAATCTCCTACTTTCAAATTATGTCATCATATTATTATGTCCTATCTTGTATTTTTAAATTATTTATGTGTACTTATAGTGAATACACATTATATATGTACTTTATTTAAAAAAATGATCTTTTTAAGGACTTCGTCTCAATCCCCTTTCAATGAGGCATATTTGGTTTTATACACAACTCTCTTTTATACGGTGTATAAACCCCTTTGACTTTTACGTTTATTCAAAAGGAATCTTTTTATATGAAGTGTTTTTCTAAACGACAAAAGGGAATGTTTTTCTTTCCGTACTTATGTGGCGACAACGACTTCTCCGCCGCCGTGACCATTATTTGAGTTTCGGCTTCCTCTACAAGCCATCATTTTTTTAATGAAAAATAAATACAATGTTTTAACATTCTTTTATTTTGGTATTGAAAATGGTTTTTAAAGTGTTCTTATTATATCAATGTGTTGTATTGATATCTTTTGATTGAAATGTGGAAATTTTATGTTTCCTTTATGCATGTTATATGTGATACGATTATGTTATGGTTTATGATATGTTTAAACCTATTCATATGAGGAATGTATTGGACTTAATAAGTGACGGGTGGAGCCCGCTATAGCTCCTCGATGCATCGGTAGGTCTAATGAGACAACTAGACGTGTAATTGGCCGAGGCCCTTTCCCAATTTGATTTATGGTTTTGGCCGAGGCCTTAATCATTTTGGACGTCTTGGCCGAGGCCTTGACAAAATGTTTCAGAATGTCTGGCATTATACATTCCCTCATTATGAAAGTGGTTATTGATATTTCATTGATTATTCGACCAGTAGAATATCCATGTGAAGAAGTAAATGGCATTATCTCATTTTACCTTTTCCATATTATGTTGATGTTAAAGTTTAAAAGGCTTTTGTTTTAGTTATGAATTGCCTTAAATGTTTATGTTTATTTATGAAAGCTTCCGCAATATTGTTATCCTTAATGAGCATATGCGATCACCCCTTTCAATGTTTTAATATTTTCCAGGATGTGAAGAAGTATTTTATGAATGACCTGCAGGGATAGTCAGAAGAGGATATGAGTTTGGACTATGGAGACTTTGTTATTTTAGTTTTTCACCTTATGATATAATGTAACATTCATGAATGTATATAGTGTTTCCAAGGCTACTGAACTAATCGGTCTTTCGAGACATGATCTTTTGTGATCATTCCAATGTTACGAAGTAATGCGCCGACTCTGGGTAGCTGGGGTTGGGGTGTTACATTTATGAATAGTGAATAATATAAAATGTTAGTTGAAAAATTCTTTTTCGTCCTATTTATTTATATAGTTAAATAATATTATAAATTGGTTTTTAAGTATTATAAGTTTAATTATAAATAAATAAAACCACTATAAGTCATGTAGTCCATTAAAATCAATTTCAAATTGAAATTAGATATAAAAACAATTCAAACTTTTGAACGTTTGACTATAAAAACCCACATTTTTTTGTCTCTGGAATTAATTTTAAATAAAATTCCTGAAATTATATGATTTAAATTAGGTAAAATGGATTTGGTATTTTTTAATTAGAATTTATAAAATGGGTTGAATGTCCAATTTTATTTTTAGTTATAAAAAATTTATCATGGTAAAAAAATTATTTATCGCGGTATAGGTAAAAAATAAAACTTGTTAAATTCAAAAGGTTAAAGGATTAAAATACCTTAAAACTACAACATTTAATGGTTTTTTAGGTGTTTCTAGACCCCAAACTGCCTAAAAACATTAATATAATGTATAATTCATTGAAATTAATTCCACATTAATATGGTTAGATTTAAATATAAAATATTCAATAATTTATTCACTTAACCCACCTCTCGTCAAGTTTAAATACCACCCCTCACCTCTATATTTCGACCCAAAAAGCCTTTTAGATACTCAAATATCTACCCAAACCTCTCATCCTCACTCTCTATATATCAAAGTTATTATATTCTCACCAAAAGACCAAATATGAGGTCCTTAAGGGTCTTTCAAGGATGTGATATTCAAGAGGTAAATTTCCCAAAGTACCTCTCTTAATTTCTATTAATTTTCTATTTTCACCTCAACTCCTTCATCCATGAATGAATTATAACTCCAAAATCAGGTATATACCAAATTTTCATTTTTCTAATGGAATGTATCATTTCAATTTCATTTCTCATATCCTCTTATTCAAAGAAATAAAATTGTAGTCCAAGTTATGTCAGTTACTCTCCTTCGTGAATAATGTTTTTGTTATTTTTCTATTGCGGACGTCATGGCTTGTCTTAAAAATATATTTCTGGTTAAATAGTTTTTAAATATATATATATATATATATTATGATATATTTAATTTTCTAGAAATTTTATATTGATCATACCTTCATACTTTCCATATTGTGGTTATACGATAACTTAGTTTGAGGACATGTGGACTACTGCCTCCTGAAAGTGTTATGATTCATTCACAAATCACATAGAATGTATTTAGGATTTTTTTAATATAAATATATGATATAAATGACATATTAATTATACTATAATGATATTATATATATATATATATATTTATACATGTCATTTACTTCTTTTTTTTCAATAGGATAGGAAGACAAAAATAGCGTTCATGCGTATGTACGACCCACCATCTACAAAATGGTGTTTTTAGTTTTTTTTAAAGATTATTATATATAATTATATAATTAATATATATATATTTATATAATGTAATATAATCTAGAAATAATTAAATATTAAGAATCATGAATAACAAGTAAAAACATATACTATTAACAAAGAAAATATCACCCGAAACATAACTTAAACATAGAGTTAATAATACACGAGTAATATAATGACTTAAATAAATAATATATGCAATTATAGAAATTATTATGGTTATGTGATATATAAATAATAAATTTATACTTATTATACAGTAGGTTTGAACATATTTTATGGAAGTCGAAAATGTGGTAAGGTAATTTCATTTCACTTTTTATTTCCATGACATACATGCCATATTAACCACTCATTCATTTTTTGTGGTGACCATGAATATATTATATTACTTTGATACATTAATTTATTGATATTTACATACTCTTTTTATGATATCTATTTCATGGGGTTTTATGATTGAAATGTTTCAAATGAGTAAGGGAATTTCATAACCCAATTTTCATTCTGTGGGTTAAACATCTACATATTGATTATTTCATGCTAATATTACATGTGAAATGAATTTTGAATATATTGTATTATATTTAAAACTATTTTATTTTTATTTATAGAAGATACACATATTCATTTCATTTGATTAATTTCCACATCCATTTTACTTCTTCTCAATCTCCTTTGATTAAGGAATACTTGATATTATGCACCTTTATTATCGTTTAAGGTTTATATAAAACCCTTTTGACATGTTATATCATGAATTAATATAACCTCATGATATTTAATGTTTTTTTATGTTATTATTTAATTTTTGTATTCATGTGTTTCTCAAGGGGCAAGGTACACTTTCATTTAAACACCATTTTAAATGTTTTAAATATTTATTCTTCGAAATCATTCTTATTCATGTCCATGTTTTCAAAAAGTTTTGATGGATTTTTTTGTTTGGACATGAATGTTTGAAAATGGTAATTAGTTTCAAAAATTTCTTTGTGGTATGGAATACTTTTATTCATAAATCAATTTTTTTAAATATTTTAAAATGGGTTTTTAAAAAATGGATTGATTATTTCAATAACATGGAATATAAGACATGAATATAATTTCTAGTTTTCCTTACACTTTAATTATTTAATTTTTCCTTTATATGTTTTTAGATTTATTAACATATAAAGTATTTTCTTTATTTTGTGCATGGTTTTAAATTTTAATGTTATTTTTATGTGAAAATGGATTTTGGTTTTCTAGAATTGATTTACACATGGGTTTTAAATATTTCATATGGCTTTTATTCATGATTTAGTCCTTAGAAATTATAACTGAAGGGTTTATCCCCATTATACCTCACAGATGAGGCCAATATATCTTGTATGATGTGTTATGCCGCATTATAGATCATAAAATAAGAGTGATCTCGATATAGCTTATACGTGGGTGATCCCCATTATAGCTCTCCAACGCATTGGGTACTCCAAAGGTGAAAGTTGACCATAAAGTTATTCCATTAGTAAGGTAGAATGTAAGAGTTATATGGTAATGTTGTACCAAGGAACTTGCATGATTTTCCTATCCATTCTAATGAGTTTTTAAGAAAAGGATTTCTAAAGTTTTACGTGTTTTCACAGGAATAACTAATTCTTTATTTTTTCCCTCACTAATATTTTGGCTCATCCCAAGTTTCAATATGTTTTTCACAGGACATAAGGCATAATCTAGACAAGGTTGAGGTCAATGGGATAATTTTGATGACGTATCATAAAAAGAAACCATGTTTTATTTTAAATGTCTTTTAATTATATTTTTAAAAATGTATACTACTTGGAAGTGTCCACTTTGTATTTTATGGTTTTGTTATATACGAGTTAAGGCCAAATTCTCTAAAACTCTAAACCTGAAACGATAATCATTGTTAAATAAAGTAAAATCTTGAATAAAACTCAATATTATGTAATGTTTAAGTTTAGGGCCTTATAAATAAATAAGTAAGTATATAAATAAATAACTCGATTGTGATCTGGTAAAATAGTTGATTTATTGAGTGGATAATAAACTGGTATATGGCCTCGGAAAAAACACATTGTT
Organism: Viscum album; assembly: GCA_963277665.1. Classification (NCBI taxonomy): domain Eukaryota; kingdom Viridiplantae; phylum Streptophyta; class Magnoliopsida; order Santalales; family Viscaceae; genus Viscum; species Viscum album. The sequence goes on along the minus strand of OY728139.1, from coordinate 676,417,634 downwards.
TCAATATTGGCATGAGTCGCAACATTCCATTTGTACAACTATGTATCACTTGAGTTGGAATCATTTTAGTTTCTTCTTGAATTTCCTCTACACACCTTTGGATACTCCATTTATTACATTCATTTATAACTCCCTTGCAGGTGAGGGTAACCAAATGATTCATTAAGAGGAATTACATAAAACATCTTAGGCACATAGGTCCTGCATAATAATGGAGAGAGGGATGAATCAGATGCTATCAATTTAATTTAATAATTAATAATTTCAAAACCATGCGACAAATTAAATTAAATATTTTCAACTCATATACATGTCTTTTTCAATCTCATGATTATTCATACACTTTCAATGGTAACATAAAAGTAAAGTGGATAACATTTATTTATATTAGTTCTTTATTATTAAGATAAACATGCTTGTATTGGTTAATTAATTTTATTTCAATATAATGACCATCTAAATTCTCTTGGGGATACCCATTAAAATAAATTAATACAAAATAAAAGATAGAAATAATAATTAGATATAATTATAATTAATTAATGAGAATTTAATAATTCTTTAAAACCATTATTAAATTGTCAAGAACAATATGTTTTAATCAATATAATGAGGTTTTAATGTCTCAATTACCAATTTAATGTAATTTAATTTTATCTATTATTGGGAGACTATACAGTGTGTACTTTTGAGCTACATGTCCAGTACCTCAATATTTGTGTGCCCAATATACATATGTGAGGCTTTAGTGTGTAGCTTAACTAGACTACATAGTGTGTGCAGGATAGCTAAAAATTGAGTATCGCTCTTTCCATGTGTCTATAAAACCCTATAGAGGACTTAGCATGTCTATTAGATGTTGGGTTAAATTTTGTATACAATCCTACCACACACCAAGTATATAACATTTCATCTATCCACTTTAATCGTCGAATGGCTCGACAAGTATTTCAAATGTGGGAAATAATGAACTACTTTATGTGTACGTCGGCTACATGTAATGTATCTCATTAGTGGTATAGGATATAAATCTCTCATAGTTTTTCCAATTTATATGACCGCATGCCTTGAATGAATTTTACTGCTAAACAATTTAGACTACACGATGTGTACACTAGCTAAACTCTTTGTAATATGACATGTCGTGTGTCTGGTTATCCCTGTCTATACATGGCATGAAATTAATACACCGTTTGTAGATACTTCTCAGTGTCTCATGTATCCTGGGCACAATCAGGTGTAGTACACTTGGGTACATGACACGTACACTGACCACGTGTCGTGTAATCCTATTTTATCTATCATGAATGCATTTCACTTCCCGATGGAATATCCAGTCATTTTTCATATGTTCTTAATCTTATAATGAAATGAAACACTTAACAGTGATTACTAATATGTCAAAAACATGTCAATTAAAATTTTATTAAAGAATGAATAATTCATGAAATGAAAATCTAACAACTTCTGTGAATATAGATCAAAAATAAAATAAATAATTATAAATTTTAAACATGGACACTCTAATAGCACTTGAACATTCTTGGCATATCGAAATCAATTGGGTGGGAGAAATACCAAGAAGGGTTTTTCAATTTGGTGGATAATTCGAAATATTATACATGACATGAATTCCTTGAACAACAAAAGTTTTCCACCAAATATTGAAAAAGAGAAACCCAAAAACCCAGAGAAGATCTTTTCATGCCAAATTTACAGTTAATTTATTTGAGATTGGAAGAAATGTTTACCTCATATTAGGAACTTTCTCTAATGAAGATGTCATTAATCATCTGAAACCCATTTTCTATATTAATATGATTCTACTGTAAGGATCCAAGTGCAAAATCCCTATAGTGAAGATCAACTCATGCTTCTTTGACATATAAATGACACCAATTGATTTTTAGGTGCTATCATGGTGAATCAGTTGTCTTTCATTGTTTGTGTTGTTTGTCTGCAGTTCATTCGAACAGGAAGGAATAACTCTAGTGACTCTCATTCTTGAGATAAATAGAGGTGGAGTAATGGAGAGAGAATTAAAATTTTCACAATGATTTTCAAAACATTATTTTCTGATTAACCCTTTACAATAGACATAACCATATATTTATTGAGCAAGATTTTAGGCTATGAATTATTTTATTCCATACCTAACCTTGAATAATATAATAATTCATAACAAACCCAATCCCAAATAATAATAATAATAATATTTTATTGTGTTCACTAACTCATAAAATTGATAAATTTTATTTCACTAGCTTGAAAATTAAAACTTATCACCGGACATGATCTTAGTGTGATCTTATTCATCAATATTTATTGAATACCTAAATAAATATTTAATTAAACTTTTGATTCATTAATAAATAAAACAAATATTTTATTAAAAATTTAGAAAATAAATATTTATTAAATATTCATGTAATCAAATAAATTATTTATTAATAAAAAATAGATATTTATTACCTTGTAAATATTAATGATCTATAAAACTTGAATGAAATTATTCCCAATTCATAAGAATAATAATTTTTACAATAATTAAATTTAAATATAATTTAATCAAGATCAACAGAAACACATAGTGTGTGACCCTCTAGGATTATTTTACCATGACATTATTTGGGCTTTCCTAAAGTAAAAAATTACTATCTAGTAATGGGTTAAGGTATCCAATAGAAAGAACATAATTTTACAATGATGAAAACCACATACTAATTCTCATTATCTAATATACCCCCTTTTTTCAATATCTCATCAATTTGGTTGCACATCCATGTCATTAACCTATTAGTTTGGTATGTCTTTCATTGACTATCTCAAATAAACACACCATTACACAATGGCCATGAAATTTAATGTGACAATTCTATTCCAATCAATGTTTGAGATATCAACATCCATAAATACGGAAGGGATAAATACTTCCTATAATTATCCATTAATAACATGTCATTCATGATGCACACAATGTATCCTACTTCCCACGAACATATGACATCATAGTTTTGGTTAATAAATCAATGTCTGTGAGTCAGTCCATGCATTGATGATAATATAAATATCTAAGTACCATTACAAATGCTCACAGATAGGAATATCCAATGAAACCAAAATATGTATAATTCCAACTGGAATGTTTATTCTCATAATCTCATGTCTTGGAGATTACCAAATGGAAAATTAATGAGAAAAATCCTCATCTACTTATGAGTACTCACAATTAATAGCATACATACCATGTGCCTTATCTTACCACGTTATCCAACCATAGAACTATATTTAGGAATATCTTTATTGTACTTCAAGGTTCTCATCATATTGGAAAACTAATATGAATATATCAATGCGATAGATACCCTAGGAAATTATTACATTAATTTCATGTAGAATAATGAATAGTATGTAATAATATGTTTTGATTAATATTCAAATGTTCGAATATACATGTAATCAATGTACAGTCAGTTGGTTCTAGAAAAAAAATCCAACATATAGATCTAAAATTACTCGGGGATTTTTCTTCCATGATTTCATGTTAATAAAATTTCATTTACATGGTATTGACCCCTTTTATATAGTTTGTTACCAAACTAAAAATTCAAGAGACAAACACTGCTTTTGATTATATCGAACAAGTTGAGTATTTGATCGACATGTCAATGATTCAGAAAATTTTTAAATGACTCGAATATCATTTTCTAAAAATTTATTATAAATTAGAGCTCATTTGGTATGTTTTTACCCCTGTACATATGATTTTATAATTATTTTAAAAAAATTAATAATGTAAAACCATAACTTAATCCATACAAATCAATTCGAACATTGTATTGGTGCGTGGTTGACTCTAATAGATCAAAAATGATTTTATGAATTTTATCCTAGATTTTCACACCAATTATAAGTTGTTTTCTCATTTTTGATCCCTTGATAAAAAATATGTCATTTTAATACAACTATAATGTGTTATATGTTGTTTCCCATTTTTTCCAGACACACGAGCATCTAATGGATGTAGTGTGGATTTCTACAAATAAATAATTAATCAGTGTTCCTTCTCCCATGATTTCATGTCAATCCAAGAATGGTTTCTTAGTATTGACCCATTTTATGTGATTTTTCCCTTAACTCCAAATATGGGAGACAAAATCCATTTTTAGTCATACTGAGAAATTTGTGTATCTGATCAATGTGATGATGATTCCTACATATATTAAATGAATTAACGATATTTTTCTTAACATTTCATGTCAATGAGTCTCCCAAACCATCCCAGATACGCTAGTACTCTGATACCCAACCAGTCTCTGAAATTTCCCGAAGGGCATTCCTGACCCCCATGGGTTGGCAAAAAGCACATGACATCATACAAGAAAAAGAGAAAAAACATTCCACATAGAGAGTAGAAGAGACAAAAACAAGTCAGTATACTCATAGAAAAAAAATACTAAAGTATATTGTACTAGAAATCAAATAGGTATAACAAAACCAAAATAGTACATCATCAAAGTACCAAAAATTAAGGTAAACTACCCAAGATCTAATAGACATACCACTACAAGATCAAAAAATCAACAACCACCACCTCCAAGTTGTTTCGTTTCCTTTCTCAAACCCTACATAATGAAATCTAGAAATGCTTGAAGGAAAAGGAAGGGTGTGAGCTAAAATCCACGTAGGATCTCACCATGTGTTCTATAAAAAAATTCCAATATAAATAGAAAAAATAATTCTTCAGTTTTAAATAAAATAGGTATGGAAGTACATGATCATATTTAAAAAAACGTGGTTATAATTTCAATTGATGGAGACATTTATACAATGGATTAATAAACATTTTATATAAAAAAAGTATATATAAATTAACAAGGCATGTCTAATGTAGTTTAAAAATAATAGAATTCATATCGAAATAGTCACAAATGTGTAACATGTTCATATTCAAAGTGGTGTGATAGTTACAGGTTATAGGTCCTTACACATTCATATAGGTGATCACTGCAATACATTTAGGCATGTCCATCAGAAACAATTTGAATAGGACTAATCAGCCTCCCATCAGGGATAAGATCTATTGCACCATGTTTTGTTAATATTGTAAATCATAAAACCAAGCATGTTTGTCCCAAATATCTCACTAACTACACAGGCTTTCATGTGCTCAAACAATAATCAAAAATGGAAAAATTATTTCAAAACTGTTTAAAATATAGTTTCCCCATTTCCATTTCAATATTATAATTCCTATTTAAAATACAAAACATGAGTTTTTAATAAATTCATGCCTTCATACAGGTTAAAACCAAATGAGTTCTTATCAAATAAATTCAATCCATTTTCTCAAAGCAATTCCACAAATCAAATTTTCAATTCAATTTCTCAATTCCTTAAATTTCGAATCATACCCCAATTCATTGGAATTGAGGGTTTTTTCAAAAATCCATACCATTTAAATTTAAACCCAAATCCACATAAAATTGTATTTTTAAAATACAGATAAAATAAATATAATTCAAAACATAAAAATCAAGGGTTATTCAATTGTCCAAACATAGACAGAACCACTTACTGAAACACAGATATCACGTAACATAACAGCTGTAGTGGGAAACTCTGGCATATAACATTAGTAACAGAGATATGAGAATCAAACTAATATTCAATATCAAAAAAATTTAGTTTATATCCTCTAAATATATAGAGATCTAATAAAACCAAAGTAAGATATAAGAATAGATCAGCAGATAGAGAATGAGAGAAGAAACCTTACATAGAAGAGATGGGAAGACATTATCCTAGCTTCAATCCACCTTGGAAAGGGTTTGAATGAGCCACAATGGGTCCTTGAAAGGCATCAAAACCATTTAAATCTAGATATAGTGATTTAGGTTTCAGCGGGTGATTATACAGGGGTTTGAGAAATTTAAAATAAATTTTCAAAAATAAATTTTCCCTTTCACACGGTTAGGTGGGTAGGGTCGTGCCACATTATCAAATTGTACATCATAAACATTCAACCCTCTAGTCGGGTTCGCAATTTCTACTAGGAGGCACATGGTTTTTTAAAACATGTTCCCACCATGAAAACCTCTACTATTTAGGTTTGAATAGTTTCCCCTGGGTGGGTCCTTGGTTTTGGTAAATTGTTCGCCAATTGTGTACAACCCTGAAAAAATAAAAAAAATATAATTCTTTCTGGAAACAACCCAAGATGAACCCCAACCAAATAATGATTAAAAATAGGGGTCATGGAGTACATATAAATTTCAAAAAGGTGTTACAAACTCCCCCCCCATTGAAACTTTCTATCCCCAGAAATCCAATTAATCAGCTTCCATGTCAAAAAGATGAGGCCACTGCTCACTCATCAGTGCCTCACTCTCCCATGTATCATGAGTATCAGAACCTCTCTATAGTAACACTTGAACAAAAGGAATCATACTACCACTAGGTACTTTGTTTTGAGAGTAAACTATCCCAATTGGATGCCTACTCATATATAAATCTGGTTCGACCTCATGATCACTCCAGCTCCGAATATGTGATGGATTAGAAAGATATTTTCATAGTTGTGATACATGGAACATGTTATGTATCGATGTAAACTATGAAAGAAGCGAAAAATAGTGATCCATATTACCCACATTCACAAAAACCTAAAAATATTCCATAAAATGATGAATATTCTTCCCTTGCATCCCAAGCCATCGATGACCCAAACTAGGTGAAACATTCAAGAACACCTGATCACCAACTGAAAATTACAACGGTTTGTGATGATGATCAGTATAAGACTTATACCAAATTTGTTTCGTCAGTAATCTATAATGAATCAACTAAATATTTGATATCATCTCTTGAAACAAACTCAGTCCAACCATGAACCTTTTGCCAATATTCAACCAACGTAATAGATATTTACATGTTTGGCGATACAAGGCCACAAAAGGATCCATTCTAATCGCATACTGGTAATTTTTCTAATAATAAAACCCAACAATCCTTAACTCATCTTCCTAATCCCCAACAAATTTGAGGATGTAGTCATGAATCATATCCCCAGAAATATGTACAACTCTCTCTGTCTTGAAATCCAACTCTAGATGATACGATGTACTCAAACAAACTTGTGATACCATTGAATCCTGAAGGTCTCTCCCAAAGGGAGAAGTAAAATTGGGATCTATGTCAGAGAATATAGCAGATGGATGTCTGTAAAAATGAATAATATGCCCCACATAGATATTTCCCAGTTCCTTAAATTTGGTTATGTCACAAATGTATTTAAAGTGAGACAATTTAGTCATCCTATCAATCAAAACCCATATCACATTTTTCATTCTCTGGTAATTAGGAAACCCAACCATGTAATCCATAAATATCTCATCCCACTTCCATGTTAGCATTGGAAGTGGTTGGAGAAAACCGTAAGGTCTATGGTGCTCGGACATGACCAACTAACATGTTTATCAATGAGAGAAAAAATCATAAATTCCCCATGTCATATTAGTTCACCAGAATCGTCGTCACATATCCTAAAACATATTTGTGGTTACTAGGTGCACATCGCATCAGGAATTTTAAAAATCCACAATCACAACTTTTCTTAAAAGAAAAGGTATAATGTACCGGTTCCAAAAACACAGGATACCCTATATGGATAATGAACACTCAACAATAGTCTTCCCACTATAAGGAGAGTTCCTAATAGCTCAGAATTCATCATGAGGAGAGTGGAGGTTAGATGGAAACTATCTAAAAAACCATTGTCCCCTGATCCCCAAACTCCAATATGAAACTATTCAAAAAGACCCATTAGGTTCCACTCTTCCAATGATTCTTTTACAACTTGGGTCAGAAGCTTCATGCTCAAGGCATCTGCTTAGACATTCCCTTTCTTTGGGATATTTTCAATATCAAAATCAAAAGATTGTAGGAAATCCACATAACACCTATGGCGAAGATTTTATTTTTGATATTAGATATAACACAAGATCTTATGGTCAGAAAACAGAGTAAAACATTCCATGAAAATGTAATGCCTCCAATAGAATTCATCAATGATACAATTACAAGATCATGGGTTGGGTAATTTTTATCATGTGACCTAATCAATCAAGATCCATAAGCAATTTCATGATCACTATATCTATCAAAAAATCCACAATACTGTGGGATGATCTGGTAGCCTATAAATTTATGTGGTTTGGGATTTGAATATTTAGGTCTGTAAAAATTTTGACCATGTTTCATCCATCATGAATCCCACACGGACTAGCCCGTTGGGTGTCTGTGGGTCCCATTTGACCAGATATTATATGTAATATTCTAAAAGTTATATTTGAAAAATAAAATAAAATAATGTAATACAATTAATTAACATGAGTGAAAAAAATAGTTCAATTTTAATACAATCGTATATAAATCAAATTAAATATCGTCTCATGTTGTTTTTTGAACCTAACTATCAGGTTGGCCTTGAGATGGATGACATGTGTGTTTATTTAGAGCATGACACCATATTAATAAATATGAATGATGTATTAAAAAATTGATGTAATAATTCTGAAAATGGATGTACAAGACTGTCATTTTGTTTTTAAAACAACACTTTATTGATATTTTGATTTATGTATTTTAATTTCATTATTATATTTTTTTATATATTAATTTTTATATATTTTTAATAAAATTTTAAAATATAAAATAATTTCTTGGATTTTATTTTAAAATATACTATATGTTATCATAATATTTTTGTATTTATAATTTTTTATAACATCAAAAAATTTTTAAAAAATATAACAACCATTATTTAATTTTAACAATATATATATATATATATATATTTATTTATTTATATTACTATGAGTTTTTAAAGTAACTTAGTAAAAATTAATAAATAGGAGAAATTAAAATAAGATATATTAATAACAAATATATAATATTATTATGTTTTAATATATTTACAATGAAAAAATAATCATGTTTTTATTTTAAAATATTTAAAATCAAGTCTACAAAACATATTTTCAATGTAATATTTCTGTGAAAATTTGGAGTTCAGATTTACACTGATAACACTAAAATTATAGTGCATAGAAAATATAATTTGGGACTTTACATTAGAAATTTGAATTAAAATTTTAACATCAATTTTCCAATGGATATTTCCACTATGAATTTCTTTTATAAATTTTTACTGTACATTTCTAATAATGTTTTATATTTTAGATATATGTATCAATATATTTTTATTGTAGTTTTAGGTGTATGTTTCTACTGGAATTTTATAGTAAAAGTTTCTAATGAAAATTTTAAATGTAATTTTATAATGAGAATTTACATTATTATTTACATTTTAATGTTTCTACATTAAAATTTTAAGTGAAAAAATGGAATTGTGGATTTCTGGTGGAAATTTTCACTGGGAATTTCCAGTGGAATTTTGCACTAGAAAATTCCCTAGGAAATTTATGGTATAAATTTCCAGTGAAAAGTTACATTATTTATATATTAATATATATGAATTGAAAATTTAAACATTCTTTTATTTTATAATTTTGTTGATCAAATGTTCAGTATAATTATAATAAAAATTAAATGGAAATTTGTAATGGAAATTTGAGTGTAAATTTGAACATAAATTTTCTAGTGTAAATCTATATTAAAAGTTTTTCATGAAATTTTTCAATGAAAATTTCCAATTAAAATTTACATTTTTTATATATGTATTAACATATTTTTATTTTAGTTTTAATTGTTGAAAATTTAATTTTTTTATTTATGTTTTAATATGTATATATTGTAATTTTAAGTGAAAATTTGAAAAAAAAATCTCTAGTGCAAATTTACATTGTGAATTTTAAGTACGCATTTGTTTTAGATATTTTTTATCAAGATTTTATTATAAATATAATGAAAATCAAATGAAAATTTCCACTCTAGATTTAGGTGGAGATTCATATTAATTTTTTTGTAGAAGTTTGCAGTAAAACAATTTATGTGAAAATTTGAAATGTAATTTTTTGTGTGAAAATTATCATTTTTTTATGTATTAATATGTTTTCATTGTAATTTTAATTGAAAATTTTATGTGAAAATTTACACATGAAATTTTCAATAGAATGTTTCGTAGGAAATTTCCAGTGGAGGTTTTCATTTGAAATTTTTTGATGTACATATAATTAATGATATATATTATTTATATATGTAATAAATTTAATGTATGTATTATATAAATTTATATAATAAATAATATGAATTATTATATGTATATGCAAAAAATATTATATATATTATTTTTAGTGTTAGCGAGAGTTGTGGGGGTATTTCTATACATAAATTGGTTTAGGGTTCAGTTTTAAGGGCCCACCATAGATGAAAATAATCCCATAAATCATCAATGATATAATTTTTTAATTATTGTTGTTTCTTCTAGGGTTATTTTTAATTTAAAACTAAATATTTTCACTAAATATAAAACATTTATATTTTCTAAACACTTTATCATGGTTCACCAAACAAAATAATATTTTTATATATTATTTTCTTTATCCTCGTGGGTTGGATCGTTAGTCTGTGGGCCCCACTTGGATAGGTTTGGGATTTTGGTTTTTAATCCTGCATTTTTTTTGGGCCAGGATGAACCACTCAACAAAATCATTCAACTAACTTGATATACCCTATGGGATGGCCTTCCTCGCCCCATTAACACCTCGAATGATCACCCTGGATAAGAACACAACCCAAACCTGATCCTGATTCATGACAGAAGACCATATAGCCTTTACCAGCCTATGGAAGAGTCAACACCATCACAGTATTCAAAATAAGTTTCATCTCAACAAAATAACTCTGAAATTTATCATCCAACCAAGCTTTACTCCCTTCCGAGTTAGTATAGTCAATAGAGAATCCAACTTTGAGAAATCCTTTATGAACTGGTTGTAATATCCAGTTAAACCCAAGAATCTATGAATCTAATTTTTTTTGTGGTTTATACCATTTCATAACAGATTTCACCTTATAAAGATCACCTAAGATACCATGTTCTGGCACCATGTGTCCCAATAACTTCACTTCCCAAATTTAGAAATCACATTTTAATAGCTTAGCATAAAGTTAGTGATTTCTCAACAATTCCAAAACTGATCTTAGTTGACACACATGATTATCCTCAAACTTAGAGTTAACAAAGATGTCATCCAAAAATACCAGCACATAAGTATCAAGATACTCATGGAATATCCTATTCATTAAATCCATAAAGATCGTAGGATAATTGGTTTGACCAAATGGCATGATAAGGTACTCATAATGGCCATATCTACTCTAGAAGGTGGTTTTCTGAAAGTCAGGTTGTTTTATTCCCAACTAGTGATAACCAAAAACAATATCAATCTTCCAAAACAACTTCACCAGTTTAAATTGGTCAAACATATTATCAATCATTATCAATGGAAATTTTTTCTTTATCATAACTCGATGGAGATTTAGGCAATCAACACAAAGTTGAAGTGTTCTATCATATATTTTAGTAAATAGAATAGGCATCACCCAAGGTGACACACTCGGGTGTGTAAATACTTACTATAGGAGACCATCCAATTGAGTCTTAAACTCGTTAATTTTTGTTTTTCATGCATGGTTGGTGTTTTTTAGGCGGTTTCATTGCCATAGGGCCCTGTTATTCTGCTGGTTCCTTCTACCTCATGCGATTTGTCTTTTTCGCGTTGTCGTGTATGTTCGAAGGGCGCTTCACGGTCGTGGTGAGGTTCTTGTGGCTTCGTTTCCTGCGGTAATGGCTTCAGGGTGATTCCTTCAAGTGAGTTTGTCTGGTTCTACCCATTAAGTTGTTCTCATTTAGTTGTTCTCATTTGGCTTTGATGTCTTGATAATTGTGGTTTTCGGAAATTTATATTGGTTTGTGTCTCGAAAGTCCGCTACTCAAGGGCTTCTACAATGATTTACTTACAAAAAGATGGTTCAGATGAGGTTGAGTAAAAAGAGGTTCCACTGTTTCATGGCATTGCGTAATCGGAAGATTGAGAGGGTATGGCTTTGGCCATCGGTACCATGCCCGTGCTTTGGCATGGGTTTTCTTGTCGTGCTGTGATGAGTCTTTGGAAGCTGTATTTTATGGTAGTTTATTGTTGGGAGGAGCTTCTCTTTTTTACAGTGAGCATTTGTTTTGATCTCGAGTTTTGGTCTATTGGAGACTATTGTTTTGTGGTTAAGTCTTTATATCATGGGTTCTCACTTTCCCTTAAAAGTGTTTGGAAAATAAAAAAGTAATTTTCAGTCAATAGATAAATCCTTTATAAAAGATTTTAAAGATTCAAAATAAGAGTTGAAATGAAAAAATGAGATTCACCAGTATCAAATAAAGCAGTCACTAAAGATGAAGCTATAGTAGTGGTACCTCTCGCAGTCACTAGACCCATATATGATTCATCTAGTGAATCTTCCACTATGTGAAGAATATTTTATTCAGATACCTCTGGATAGAAACCCTTTTCTTGTGATGTTTATGACTAAAATAAAGTATTTTTTGGTGTTGATGATCTGATTTCACTACGTGCATGATCACATCACAATTCACTGCTTTATATTACCCTTACATCACTGTGTTAAACTATATTTGTATTTAAAATTAAAAAAATTATCTCAAATTGAACATCCCATTTGATTAAATTATTAAATATTTATCACTTTTTAAATGGGAAATTATTCTTGTTTTGGTGATTTAGTTGTTGGAGGAGGTGATTTGGAGGGTTGAAGATGATCTAGAAAGGAATTGGGCGAAACTACATGGAAGCCCAAGGAAATATGTCCCCTTTTTTACACATTTATCAATATTTGTGTCTCTAAATGGGATGAATTTTTTTTGGCCGCTCCAGAATTTCATGTACTAAAACTCATCTCAAGAAACGGAAGCCCAATTCGCCAATTAAGGGGGCCATACGAACCAATCTATCCAGGGAACAAAATCTTTACAAATTCTAAAGGTTGGTTATGTAATTTTGCCATATCATTCACTGTAATCCTCCATTAGCCGCCAAATTTGGCATAGAGACATTCAAGATGATGGAATAAAACTTTCTTATTTTTCCAATTCTATATATGTCCATTTACCAACCCAAAACTGAGGCACAAGTGGTATATCGAAATCGTGGTGCCCAAAACCACTTCCCATTTTGACTATAAATTGACACATTGGGCACCTCTTTTGGGAGTTCGACCAAGGAGTGAAGTGATGCCATTTTGGAGTTCCAGAGGATTTCTCTCATCATTTTGAGGTTTTTGAACTTCCTATACTCTTAGGGGGATCTCTAGAAGTAACGATCCCTTCATCGAAGCCTTCTTATCTTTATCAGGTTGTAATGTTTGTGTTTTAATAATAAACATATTTGTTCTTATTTTATTTCTTCCCTTTTCTTCTATTTTTTTCAAATTTTTTCTTCACATAATATTCATAATTGGTCTATAATCAAGAGTAGAAACTTTATTGGGTTTTACCCTTTCTAAAACTTTTCACATGAAAACGTTTTCTACGATGACTACACCGCCCATGGAAGTGTAGTTATTTTTAGTAATTGATCAACCCCTATCCTTATTCATTAATTTATTTTGAAAAAATGGGATACTTTAATTCAAATAATATTATATGTTAATTGTGTTTTTAATTTAAATTAAGCTAATAAAGTAATTTAACATTTAAAAAAATATGTGAGGTCGAGAATTGTGTGATTTATTAGAGTGAGAACTTAATCGGTGATTCAAAACCACACAGGATCAATTTGTAGAGTTCAAACATAATACATAAATAGAATTAGTACTCATTTACATAATGGATATGTTCCTTAATTTACCACTAACTATAATCTATCCTTATAACATTATTCAAAGAAGGTTTCTGTGATTGCATGTTCTGAAGATAGCATAGGGTTTAATTCTCTTCATCTTTGTAGTAAAGTTAATTCTCATAGGGTTAGGAGATTAACATATTATTGGATCATAATTAAGTGGATGTTAATTTAAATTATAAAAAATAATATTTAAATTAATAGGTTGAGTAAGATTGATTACATATTTTAAAATATTTTCTAAAAAACATCTTCTTTGTTGTGTCTTTTTAAATGAACTTCATTTCAAAAATAAAAAATGAAATACTCTTCCAGACAAAATTATCAAGTTTTATAAACTATAATAAAAACCCCATCCTTTAAATAAGTGGTTTTTAGTTATAATTTTTTTTCTCCAAACACCATTATAAAGTTGTTTTAATTATTCCCTCTTTGAGAGACAACATTGGTCAGCCACCCTACTACACCTAAATAACCCCAAATCGAACATCATTTGAGAGCACCCATGATAGTGCCTTTCAAAAGTGGTTCCTTTTATATGGAGGAAAGTAATTATTTCAACCAATTAGAGGTATTTATTTTATTTTACATTGTATTCCTTTCTTCTATTATTTATTCCTTTTTTACATAATCTGGGTTTTTCTCGTCTTCTTTTATTTTATTCTTCTTATTTTTGGACCATAAACTCAAACTTCTCATTTTTTATTATGGTCAACTTTCCTTTTTTTAATATGATTTATGACATGAACAAATCTCGATGATATTTTAGATCTTAACAAAGAGATTGAACGTATTCTTTGAGCTCAAATCGGACATTCTCAGTCTACGGAAAGTTTTAACATTAAACTTGTTGGGGAATTCCTCCATGCTGGGAACACTGGAATTGGAAAAACTTCTATATAAATCATAAAATAAATACCAATACCTGAAAATAATATAAATTAACTTAATAGAACAATTTTATCAACCAAATGTTTTTGCATACCCAAAACTCCAATCAGTCTTTGAACTGAAATTTGGATTAATTCACCATCCTCCAAAATTTCACAGATTATCTGTTCAGGATAAAAAAAATATTTACAATAATTTAATGTTGTTTTCTCAACCCTTACACCATGAAATGTCTCCGAAGATAAATAAAATTAAGGGCATTTACATTTTCACTTGATGGAGCTGTAAAGTATTGTATGTATTAATTACAACCAGAAGATTTAACATGTTGGAATGATTTGAAACATATTTTTTATAGATATTTTTCCAGCATCAAGGACCAATTCCATTTGTAATGAGATATCATGGATTAAGAAAGCACAACGGGAGTAAATGTATGAATACTGGGAGCAATTTAATAAGTTGTACACAAGCTATCCACATCACCAAATCAGTGAGCAAATCCACTTCCAGTACTTCTATAAAGGACTCACACCTATGGAGAGAAGCATGGTGGATTCCATGGCTAGAGGAGTATTGGTGGACAAGAAACAAGTATAAACACATGCATTGATTGACAACATGGCCCAAAACACCAAATAATTTGGCGATCGAGGTAACCACATGTTAGGGGAGTTCATCAGGTAAGTCCTTCTTCTCTTGAAATTCATTTAATTGACACCAATTTGGATTAACTAACCACTATGGGGAGGAAAATTTCTTTGGAACTAAATATATCCCAACCCACTTATATGAGGAAATGTGGCATTTTTATTGAAACAGACCTCCCGAATGACTATTCCCCTAATTACAAGAGACATAGGATTGTGCAGAAGTATTCCCGGGGAGACCATATCAACAACAACAACAACCACATCCCCAAAAGAAGTATGATTACTTTTCACCAACATAAAAAAAGGGTGGAAAGATTAATTATACATGAGGTATGGATATGGAAAACAAAAAAGTCCACCTTTTCAAAAAAACTTCTGTTAGCCTCTGCCTTACTATATAAGGGTTTCAAATGATCCCAGAAGATATTTGAATCCCAAACATCAACAAGACAACAATAAGAAAATCACCCACCCAAGGTAGATTCTAACACTGATGACCTTTTGAAGAAATTTTTTTTTAATCAACAGAATGGGATGAAGAGTAAAGGTTCAAAGCTGAGGGAGTTGAATACACAAATGAGCTAGATTGCCAATGCCCTCTATGAATTGGTTAGTAAGAACTATGGAAATATTCCTTCCCAACCTACTCCAAATCCCAAGGGGAATGTTAGTGCCATCACATTGAGAAGTGGGAAACAAATTAATGATATATCTATACATACCATTCCACCATGATTCACATAAACTCTAGGAAATCTCCATTTCTCACTAACTACTGAGCAACCCAAGGAGGAAGATAAAGGTAAGAAAAAGATTGATGATATTATTCTTAAACCCCTTCCTTTTCCAAAGAGATTTTTTCAAACCAAAAATATGGCTAATGAGGTGATGAAAAAATAATTTTTGGATACATTAAAGCATGTGGAGATTAATATACCATAACTTGAATCCATTAAAAATACTGATTTACGCCAAATTTTTAAAATAACTTTGTACCAATCGAAGACTGCTTAAGGGAAATGAGAGGATCAGTCTTGGAAGGAATGTTTCAACACTCATTACACCAACTCTAGAAATTCCAACAAAGTGAAATAAACTAGGGACATTCACCATTACAGGAACTATAGGGTAGTTACAATTTTCTGATTCTCTTTTGTGATTTGGGAGCTTCCGTAAATGGGATGCCTCACTCTATATTATCTTACTTATTGGTTGGTGAGTTGAAGCTGACATGTGTAGTGGTGTAGTTAGAAAATATAACTACAGCTTATCCAGTGGGAGTCCATGAGGATGTACTTTTCTGAGTAAGAGACAAGATATTTCTAGTAGTTTTCTACGTGCTTAAAATGGAGGATGATCAGGTAAGTTCACTTGGTCCCATTATCTTAGGTAGGCCCTTCCTCAAAACTACAAAACTATTATAAATGTTCATGAGGGTACACATTAAATGGAGTTTGGAGATAAAGTTGTGATATTTAATGTTACAGACTCCACAAAGTACCCATTAGAGTACCATTTTACTTTTTTATATTCAATTTTGAACCACCAAGTAAAAACCCCCTGGATTTTTATTTTCTTATTCTTATAAAGATTACGAGCATTGGTTCTAGTTTGATTTCTAAGAGTAAATCCACACATGTTTCTAATGCACAAGACTATATTAGATTTTATTTTTAAATGGATTCATATTCTGATTTTGATCATCTTTAATTTGATTATGATATGGCTATTGAGTATGCTGATGGATTTGATGAATTATTCACATATTTTTATGATTTTTATTCTGATACCGATTTTATTCATTCACATATTTCAATTCCATAAATTTATCCATTCATACATCACCCCCCTTCATTGAAGCTCGAGCCATTTACACCAAATCTCAAATAATCATACTTGTTATGTGCAGAGAGATTACTTCTTATAATTGTTTATAATATTCCTTTTGAACAAGAAGAAAAACCATTGAATCTTTCGAGGGAGAACATTAAGGCAATCTGTCGAACCTTGGCTGACATATCAGGTATTAGAACCTCCATTTACTTGCATAGGGTTATTTTGGAGGATGGGGATAAAATGGTTAGGTATCCACAAAGGAGACTAAATCCAACACTTTTGTAGGTTGTTAATAAAAGAGGTTGAAAAATTTCTCGAGGTAGGTTTAATATGTCCCATTTCAGATTCCTACTGGGTAAGTCAAATTCAGGTTGTGCCTAAGAAAAGTGGTGTTACTATTGTTAAAAATGAAAAAGAGGAGTTAGTTCTGACGAGGGTGTAGAATAATTGGCGTGTGTGTATTGATTATAGGAAACTAAATTAATCTACTCTCAAGGACCATTCCCCCCTTCCATTTATTGATCAAATGCTTGAG
Organism: Viscum album; assembly: GCA_963277665.1. Classification (NCBI taxonomy): domain Eukaryota; kingdom Viridiplantae; phylum Streptophyta; class Magnoliopsida; order Santalales; family Viscaceae; genus Viscum; species Viscum album. The sequence goes on along the minus strand of OY728139.1, from coordinate 676,399,842 downwards.
AGACTATATGGGAAGACTCATTATTGTTTCTTGGATGGACTTTATTGATATTTTCAGGTTACTATAGCTCTAAAGGATTAGGAGAAGGAAACATTCACTAGTCCATTTGACACATTTTCCTACCGGAGGATGCCATATGGAATTTGAAATTCCATAGGTACATTCTAGAGATACATGGGGAGTATTTTCTCTCATTTTACTGAGACCAGCATAGAGGTATTTATGGATGATTTTACTGTGTATGAATCTTCATTTTATGTTTCTATTTGTAGTTTGGGAAAGGTTTTGAATCATTATATTGAAAAGAATTTGGTCTTGAACATTGAAAAGTGTCATTATATGGTAGAGCATGACATTGTCTTAGGGAATGTAGTGTCAAAACATGGGATAGAGGTTAATAAACCTAAGGTAGATATTATTTCATTCATACCATATCCATCATGTGTGTGTGATGTTAGATATTTCCTAGCGAATGCAGGATTTTACAGGAACTTCATTAAAGATTTTGCTAAGATTTCTCTTCCTAAGTCGTGATTACTTCAAAAGGATTCTGATTTTGTGTTTGATGATTCTTGTAGGAATTCTTTTGAGGAGCTAAAGAAGTTTCTGACCACTCTAATAATCATACAACCCCCACTATGGGAGCTTCCTTTAGAGTTTATGTGTAACACCTCCAAATTTGAGGTCAAATATTTATTATCTCAAAGATAAGGGGGACGTTTTCTTGTGATTCCCTATACATAGAGGACACTGGATTCAGCCCAATCAAACAACACAACCATGAAAAAGAAGTTTCTTACTATCATATTTTCTTTTGTTAAATTCCATTCATATTTATTGGGGTCTAAATTAGTTGTTTTTTCTGACCATGCAATGTTGAGGTACCTCTTGAAGAAGCCATATGCAAAGCGTAGACTTATCTGATGGATGCTCCTTCTTAAATAATTTGATATTGAGATAAAGGACAATAAAAGGATAGAAAACCTAGTGGCATACCACATGAGTAGGATTACTCAAACATTAGAGGCTGAAAACTTGTACCAGGTACCACTTCGGGACACTTTCCCGGATGATAATATTTATTCCATCTCAGGTATGCATCCATGGTATGCGGATTTTGTTAACTAACATGTTTCCTATAAAATCCCTACAAATTTAAAGAAACATCAAGTCCAAAAATTAAATTGTGGGTCTAGATTTTATGTGTGGGATGATGCCTTCCTTTGGTGCATGTGTAGTTACCAAGTTATTAGGATGTGTGTTCCTAATCACGAGTTTGAGTCTATTTCACATTTTAGTCATACACTTGCTTGTGGTAGAAACTTTAGACCCCAATAGATAGCTATGAATGTTTTAGAATTTGTATTATATTGGCATAGCATATTCCATGATTCTCATATGTTTTGTATGTCGTGCTCACATTGCCAACACAAAACAAACATTTCTAGGAGATATGAGATGCCTCAACAAACCATATTATTCTGTGAGATTTTTGATGTGTGGGGCATTTATTTTATGGGTCCTTTTCCAAGTTATTTAGGTTTCATGTACATTATGGTCACTGTTGATTATGTGAAAAAATGGGTTAAGGATAAGGCCACTAGGACTGATGATTCTCATGTTATGGTAGACTTTTTCAAGACTCAAATTTCCTATAGGTTTGGAGTTCCAAAGGCTATCATCAGTGATCAAGGGACACAATTCTTCAATTAGAATTTGGATTCCCTCCTTCAAAAGTATGGCGTGACACACAAAACAACAACACCATACCACCCCGAAACAAATGGTTAGGCTGAGGTTTCAAATCGGGGGTCAAAATAGATTTTGGAGAAAATCATGCAGTCAAGTATGGATGTTTTGAGAAAGATATTGGATGATGATTTATGAGATTATAAGACAATATATAAAAAACACATTAGTATTTCCCCATTTTTAATTTTTTTTGGGAAATAATTTCATCTCCAAGTATAAGTCGAGAATTTAGAATATTGGGCTATAAAGAAATGAAACATGAATTTGGCCAAAGATGGAATTCAAAGGAAGAGAAAAATTCAATAGCTTGAAGAGATTATATTGTCATCCTACGGGAACTCAAGGCTCTACAAGGAAATACCAAAATAAATTAATGATAAAATGATCTAGAAAAGATAATTTCATGTTGGAGAGAAATTCATTCTATACAGTTCACCATTGAAGCTGATGCCTGGTAAGTTACATTCTAGATGGTTAGGTGCTTATATTGTATCTAATGTTTTTCCTTATGCTGCAGTGGAGATCACACAATAGGTCACTCGAAGGAACTTTACAGTCAATGGGAAACAGATTAAGCAATACATTGTTGTAATTCCTACCGATACAGTTGATTTCATCACACATCATGAACCCATCATCACTTGATAATATCAAAATCTTCCCAACCCTTTCACTATTATATTATTTTTCCTATTTAACATTATACATTCCATGTCCTCATATCATCTCATAGGTTCACATTATGGACAATAAAATATTTTATGTGTGGGGGAGGGAACCATTTGGTTTAGTAATTTCAATTGTTTTTCAATGTTTTTCAAAAAATATTGTGTTTTTAAACTTTTGTGTGTTTATTTTTCATTTTTTTGTGAGTTTTTGAAACTTTTGAGATGAAATGATTCTCATCTACATTTTGAAATCAATATCAATGAGTGAAAAATTTTATCCAATGAAACTATGCTTAAATGAATGCTGAAAATGACTTTGTTTCAAGTTCAAATATTTAGTAAATTCATGAAAAGTACTCTGAATTTTGAATCCCATGCCATATCTCACTGTCCTTATATTGGAAATAACATTCTTGTGAGGCTTTGGAACCATTATTTTCATATTATATACATTTACCTCACTTCATGAGAGAACCAAACCATGCTTTATTAAAACAGAATTTGATTTATTCATATCAAAACTTGAGGGTTTTAGGTACTTTTTTTTAAATGATTAATCCATTTTTTTGGTATTAAAGCCTCAATTTCATAAGAATCCTTTTTATAATTTCCTAACTTGAACATTTAATCCTAATATCCCTTATAATTCATGAAGAACATGTTAGGTTGGCCACATTACAAGCCAATTTTCCATATCCAACCAATTGTTGAAGTGAAATTGCATAATCTAGTTGAACTTTTGTGGGGGGGGGGGGGAAGATGTCAAGTATTGTTCCACAACATTTGGTGATACTTTGGGTGGAAAATTAAATTCTGAAGAGATGTGTTTACTTCTGAAAAAACATTATGTTAAAATCTATGACTTTCTGGATCTTTCATGATAAAATAAATTGTTCCTTTCTAGATCTTCCAATGAAGAAAGAAAGTTGTTCCTATCTGTAGCATTCACGAAAAAACTATGTTTGTGAAGATTGTAAATTTTTTTTGCTGAAATGATGAATGGTGTAAAATTTCCATGACTTTTCATGATGATGGAGCTGAATTGATCCTAAGGGGAGTGAGGAGGAGACCATATTTAGGTGAAAATTAGAATAATTCAATTTTTCTTCAAATTGAGTCAAGACCTCCTCATTCTGCCTCAAAATTTTTCACATTTAAATCCTAACAACTGAAATCCACATAACTACCATGAAAAGTCTTGATGGTAAATATATGTCCTTGAATCACATCAGGTAGATATGTAGGAATTTGTCAATCCAATGGTGACCCTTGTATGAGTTTGGATGAGAAATACATTACTGAAAAATTACCATTTGTGTGATGAGAGAAAATTAGAGTGAGGTAAGTTTTTTGTGTGCATGGGAGGACAAATTAAGTGGAAATATATTGAATAATATAAATGAAGAAATTTAAATAATGGTTTTTTTATAAGGCATGATATATTTTGTTTCTTGGTGTGGAATTGTTGGATCTCAAGGATATGTGTTTTAAAATTTTTTGATGTTTAATTTTTACAATTTTTTGGAATACATGATATGAGGTTTTTCTTAGGGGTGAAAATGGGTATGTGTGGGGGTATGATCACATCACAATTAACTGCTTTATTTCACTCTTACATCACTATTTTAAACTAGTGTTGTATTTATACATACAAATATTATCTCAAATTGAAAATACCATTTGATTAAATTGATAAATATTTATCACTTTTAAAAAGTGTATTTATTCTTTTTTGATGATTTCGTTGTAGGAGGAATGGATTTAGAGGGTTGGAGACGATCTAGATGAAAAATGGGCTAAACAGCATGGAAGCCCATGGACATTTGTCCAATTTTTTTCTCATTTCTCAAAATCCATGTCTCCAAATGGGATATTGTTTTTTGGTCCACTCCAAAACGTCATGGAAAAAAACTCATCTCAAGAAGATGAAGCCCAATTCTCCCATTATTGGGGAATCTGATCCAATATATCTTGGGGAAAAAATAAGCATGAAGTCAAAAAGATGGTTCTTTATTTAGGTTATATCTTATGCTTTCATCTTCAATTGGCCTCAAAATATGACATGGAGACAGAAAATATGATGAAATAAAACTTTTCTATATTTTCCAAGTCTACATAAGGCAATTTACTAACCCAAAACCGAGACATAAGTGGAATCTTGAAATCTGGGTGCCTAAAACCACTTCCGATTTTGGCTTTAAATTGACACATTGGGAACCTCATTTGGGAGTTCGATGAAGGAGTGAAGTTCTTTCATTTTGTAGTTCCAGAGGACTACATTCATCACATTGGAGGTTATGTAATTTCTTACACTCATAGGGGGTATCTTGAAGCAAGTATCCCTTCATCGAAGCCTTCTCATCTTTCTCATGTTGTAATGTTTCTATTTTCATAACAAAATTCTTTTTTATTCTTTTATTTCATCTCTTTTATTCTGTTTTGTTCAAATTTCTTCTTTTATTAATCTTCCTAATTAGGATGGAATCAATAATCTAAATGAGATTAGTTTTTACCCTTTCTAAACCATTCCACATGAAAAAGTTTTCTACGATGACTACATGGAACAATGGAAGAGTAGTTATTTTTATTAATCGATAGAGCTCTATCATTCTTCATTCATTTATCTGGAATCAATGGGCTACTGTAATTCACATAATATGATATATTAATTGAGATTTTAATTTAAATGAAACTAATCATGAAATTGAACAATTAACTCTATACACTTGAGGTCGAGAATTTTGTGAATTATGAGAGCACAAATGTAATCGGTAATTGAAAACCACACAGAATTAGTTTCCAAAGATCAAACATAATCCATAAACTCAATTATTCCTCATTTATAAAATGTATATGTGCCTTAATTTACCACTAACCATAAGCTATCCTTATAACATCAATAATTGTAGGGTGTTGAGATTTCATGTTCTGATGATAGTGTAGGGTTTAATTCTCTTCATCATTGGGGTAAATTTAATTATCGTAGGGTTTAGGGGTTACACAATTTAGGGATAATAATTAAGTGAACATTAATTTAATTTATAATGATTAATAATTAAATTAAGAGTTTTAGTTAGATCGATTAAACTTTTAAAAATATTTTCTAAAAAATATCTTTTTGTTGTGTCCTTTTAAACGAACTTGATTTCAAAAACAAAAAACAATTCAATCTTCTTCCAGAAAACTTAATCTAGTTTTATAAACAATAAACAACCCCCATCCTTTAAAGAAGTTTTTTTGAGTTATTTTTTTTCAAAATACCTTTATAATGTTTTTTAATTACTGTCTCTTTGAGAGATAACCTAGGTCTACCGCCTTACTACACCTAAAAAACACCAAATTGAACATAATTTGAGAGAACCCACAACAAATCCTTTCAATGCAGCAGAATAGACATGAAAGAACTTCTATAAGAAACCCGAGCGTCATCATGAACCCCATATCTTGTGTCTCTCATTGAAAACCCATTTTTAGTTCCCAGGCATTCCACATTGGTAGAAAATCAAAGGGCCTCTATCAAGTACTGTAATATCTCTCGAAAAAATATTCTATCAAAAACTACCACAATAATAAACACTATTTATCTTTCCTTTGAAGGATCTCATCGAGCTACCACTTTGAGAAAAAGGAACTCTCATGAACCCTGATATACCATCCAGGTCCATCTCAACCATCAACGCTCTATCCAACACATCAGTATAAGAAAGGAGTTTCAGAAAGAAAACCTGAAAATGAATATCAAATCAAATTACCATCTGAACCCATTGATTATTCATCTTCTCAGTCGATATAATCTCAGGTGAGAACTGCAGAATCTTAAAGAAGTGATTTGAATATTCAGTCACGATCATGCTAGCCTGATTGAGTTTGAAAACCTCTATAGCCTTGGAAAACACCATCGAAACTGTATAGGATTGGTTGGTGAAAATATATTTAAAATACTTACAATCTAATCCCTCACGATTCTTCATGATTACAATTATGTCCCACCATCTCCTGTAAGGTCCTTCTAGCTTGAAGGTGTAACATTTCACATTGATTTAATTACGAATTTCAAAGAACCCAATCAAAAAACAATCTCCTCAACTAATCCCCATCCTTTTGAGGATAGTATTAGCCTTGGAACATTGAATTATTATAGTGAAGGTGAACCTAAGCATGATTTCAGAAAACATCCCTCTAGGGTTACACGACTAGAGCTTCAACAAGAATGGATGTAGGTGCATATCCCAAAGCATCGATAGCATGCATAATAACCTCAACTAGATTCTGGTCCATGAGAGTATTTTCCCGCTATGGTTCATCAGAAACGTCCTTCTGGATCCTATTCACTCATCTTCTCAGACAAATGATGCTACACAACATCAAAAGACAATATTGAAAAAAATAAAATTTATTCAGAATAACAATCAAACAAGAGCTATAAGAAAATTTAATCCCATTAGACAGATTAAAAAGATTTGGATTTCAACTACCCAAATCAAAATCAAGAAAATAATAGAACTAATCCTCAAGACATATTTCTCAAACTACCCATGGTGACTAAAGGATCATTATTATGAGAGATGTCTTTATACTTGCTTTCAAGGAACTTTTAAGTCCTGAAAAGATTTAAAACTGAAAACTAACATCAAGGAAAGATGGTTAACCCGCACCATTGATACCACTTTGTCATTAACCATCCTAGATACCCTGTACTCTGATACCCGAGCCAAATATGACATATCCTGATGGTTAGTCCCAATCTCCATGGGTTGGCGATAATAACCTGAAATCATACAAGATAACGAGGGAAGAATTTTGCAATAAAGACAGTGGAAGAGACAAATTCAAGTCAGTATGCTCAAAGAAAACTCCCAAAGTAGACTATACCAAAATTCAAATAGGTATATAAAAACCGAAATAGTACATAAACAATTACTATAAAACAAGGTAAACATCCTTAACCCCAATGCACACAACACTCCATGTTCAAAGAATCAACAACAACCACCTCTAAGTGTTACCTTTATTTACATGAACGTTCCAGAGGGAAATCTACAAATGCTTGAAGGCAATAGATGGGTGTGAGATAAAAGCCTAGGGTATCAGAAAGTATTACATAATTTCATTCCAATATAAATAAACCTACTAATGATTTAAATTTCAAATAAAATAGTCATGGTGGTATAAGAGCATATTTAAAACAAATCACATTTTTCATTTCAATTTATGGAGACATTTCAACAATGACATAATAAATTTTTTTATAGAATAGTTTATATAAATTCATCAGGCATGTGTAAGGTAGTTTAAAAAAATGGAATATATATCAAAACAATCACAAATGAACATCATGGACATCTACCAAGAGGTATGATAGTTCCAAGTTATGGGATACTCACACACTCATATAGGTGATAATGAAAATATGTGTACCAACATCCCTCAAGCACTGGTCAAAGAGGACTAGTCAACATCTCATTTGGAACAAGATTTGTTTAAAAAAAAATTAGTGTTGTAAAGCATCAAACCAAGATTTTTTCCCAAATAAACTGCTATCTACCAAGGATTCCATGTTCTCTAACAACAATCAATAATGGGAAAATTATTTCAAATCTCTTAAAAATAAAATTTCCCTATTTCCATTTCAATAAGACAATTCCTCTTTAAAAAACAAAAAACTTGCATTTAATTAGTTCATGACTTTTTCCAGGATAAAGAAAATTGGTTATTATAAAAACAATTCAATCCATTTTCAAAAATCAATTTCACAAATCAAATTTTCAATTCAAATTCATAATTCCATCAATTTCAAATAATATCCCCATTCATTGGAATTGGGGGTTTTTACCAAAACCCATAACTTTTCAATTTAAACCCCAATTCGCATAAAATATTATTTTAACAACACAGTTGAACGTAATTTAATTTGAATTATGAAAATATAGGGTTATTCAATTGTCTAAACTTAGATGAAACCACCTTCCATAACACAAATATCACGTAACTTAATACCCGCAACGGGAAACTCCAATGAAGAAAGTCAGAAATGGAGATCCAAGAATCAAACCTAGATTCAAGTTCTAAAAAAAAGTATTTTGTATGCTCAAAAGACATAGTGATATAACAAACCCTAAGGAGGAGAGCATAAGAGAGTGGGAGATAAAGGAAAAAAGAAGAACACTTATTTGGATGAGATCGAATGAAGTTTTCCTAGATTCTATGCATTTTGGAAAGGGTTTGGAGGATACCAAATGGGTCTTTAAGATCCCTAACAACCTTAGAAATCGAGATATAGAAATTTAGGTTCGAGTGGCTGATTATACAGGGGTTAATAAAATAGAAAAATAATTTTTAGAAATAATTTTTCTCATGCACAGGGTCAGATAGGGCCACATAGTTTGAAAATTGTGTGCCCTAATTGTGCACCCCTATAATTGGGTGAATGATTTTTACTATTTGGTTTCATGGTTTTTCAAAACACACACCATCCATGTGAACCCCACAATTCAGGTTTTCACTGTTTCTCCTAGGCAGGCACACAGTTTGTGAAAACCGTGCGTCAGCCGTGCACAACCCAGAAAATTCAAAATGTTTCATCTTATTTACCGAACCAAATTTATATAAACCCAAACAAATTCATGAAAAAATGGGATAAGGAGTGCCTAAAAATAGTAACAAGATCTTAAATTTAGTGCTTATTGGGTTGGTTTTGAACACTACACACTTGATTTTTCCATTATTATAAAAATGTTAATGATGTTAAATACTACCTTAATCCATACCAATATACATAAGCATTCGAATGATGAAATTTTGATTCCAAAGTATCATAAAAAATCTAAGGAATGTTCTCCTAGATATATAGGTCAATCCAAAATCATTTTATCATTTTTGATCCCCGGATGGGAGATGTTTCATTTTAATAAAACTATAAAATGTTACCCATTTTTTTCTATCATACCGAGTGACACAAGTATTAGATGGATGAAGAGTTGGTTCCTATATATCAAAAATTATTTGGTGATCATTATCCATTGATTTCATGGAAATACAAGTGGTTTTTCTTAGTATTGACCCATTTTATGCGTTTTTTCATTTAACTTCAAATCTTAGTGACGAACACCACATTTGATCATACCAAGCCATTTGGGTATCCAATTAATATGTTATTGGTTCCTAAAGATTGTAAATGAAATAAAAATCATTTTTATAATATTTCATTTCAATCAAAGATATTTTGGTCAGTTTTGACCCATACACACATGATTATACAAATATTACAAAAAATGCTAATAATTTCAAATCATACAATAAGCCATACCAATCAATAAGGGAATAATATTGATGTGTGGTTGATTCTAATGGATCAAAAATGATTTGATGAATTTTCACCCAAATTTTCATGATAATAAAAAGTAGTTTTCGTAATTTTTTACCCCCCTAACGTAAGATATGTCATTTTAAAAAATTTATATTGTGTTACTTATTATTTTCCATTATATCGTGTGAAAAGGGAATTAAATGGATGTGTTGTTGATTATTATATATCAAAAAGTACTCGGTGGTTATCCTCTCATGATTTCATGTTAAAAAAAGTGTGTTTTCATGGTATTAACCCCTTTTATTTGATTTTTCATTAAACTCTAAATTTGAGGTACAAATTCCACTTTATAACATATCAAAAAATTTGGCTATATGATCGACATTCCAATGATTACTATATATTTTAAATTAATTAAATTTCATTTTCTTGATAATTTATTTCAATTGGATATCACTTGGTTAGTTTTGACCCTTACACATATGATTTTCCCTTTATTAGTTTTTTTTAATAATTTCAAATCACAGCTTAAGTCATACCAATCAATTTGGGTGTTGGATTGATGTGCGGTTGATTCCAAAAGATCAAAAATGATTCAAAAAATGAAATATATGATTTTATTGTCAATACAAATTCATTTTCTCATTTTTAATCCCTGATGGGAGATATTTCATTTTAATAAAATTATAAAATGTTTCCTATTGTTTTTTATCATTCTAAGAAACAAAATTATCTGATGGAAGTGGTGTTGATTCCTATAGATAGAAAATGATAGTTATTGTCTCCCTTTACAAGATTGTTCACTTAAAATTAAATTTTTGGGACAAACACCACATTCGGTCATACTGATAAATTTGGGTATCTAATAAAAAATCCAATGATTCCATTCCCATTATTATAAAAATGTTAATAATGTCAAATCATACCTCAAGTGACAAAAATAAATATGGGTGTCAGGTTGATGTGTGGTTTATTACCAAAGATAAAAAATGATTCATGAAATTTTATCCTAGTTTTAATATCAATCTAAAGTCATTTTCTCATTTTTATCCCCCCCCAATAGGAGATATGTCGTTATAATAATATTATAAAACATTACCTATTTATTTCAGTCATACTAAGAGACATGATCATGTGATGGATGTGGTGTCAATTCCTATAGATAAAAAATGATTGGGTGATCATTCCCCCATAATTTCATGTAAATATAATTTTGATCCCACGGTATTAATCCCTTTATACGATTTGTAACATAACTTCAAATTCCAGGGACAAACAACACTTTCAATCATACTGATAAATATAGGTATCTGATAAAAAATATAATGATTTTTGTAGATTATAATTGACTTAATATCATTGTCCTAAGATTTATATTAATTAGATATTGTTTGGTCTGTTTTTACCCCTAACCACATGATTTCCCATTATTAAAAAAATGTTAATAATGTCAAATCATACATTATGTTTTATTAATCAATATGGGAATCAGATTGATGTATAATTGATTAAAACATATTAAAACTAACCAATTAATGTTCTCCTAGATTTGTTTTTCGATATGAGTTCGTTTTCTAGTTTTTGACCCCCCCTACAAGATATATTTTAATTTAATAAAACTACACAATGATACTTTTTTCCATTATACTATGAGACACGAGAATTTGATTAATGAAGTATTGATTCCTATATATAGAAATGACCCGGTGATCATTCCCCCATTATTGTATGTCAATCCAAGTGTGTTAGCTTGGTATTGACCCATTTTATGTGATATTTCACTTAACTCTAATTCTAATAGACAAATGTCACTTTCAATCATACCGATCAATTATGGTATCCAATCAACGTTCCAATAATTAATATATATTTTAAATTATTTAAAGATTGTTTCCATAATATTTCATGCTAATTAGAGCTTGGTTGGTTGGTTTTTACCCCTACATACTTGATTTGACCATTATTACAAAAAATTTAATAATTTCAAATCATACCTTAATCCATACTAATAAATATTGGAATCAAATTGATATGTGATTGAATCCAATAGATCAAAAATGATTTGAAGAATTTCTCCTATACATTCACATCAATCATGATTTCTTTTCTTACTTTGAACCCTGGATGGGGGATATGTCATTTTAATAAAACTATAAAATTTACCTATTGTTTTTTTGTCATATCGAAGGACACGAGTATCCAATGGATGAAACATTAACTCCTATAGATCAAAAATGAATCAGTGGTCATTATCTCTTTAATTCATGTTAATGAAAGTGTGTTCACATTGTATTAAGTACTTTTACGTGATTTTTGACTTAACTCCAAATCCAATGTACAAACGATACTTTTGACCATACCAAATAATTCAAGTATCTTATCAATGTGTCAATGATTCATAAATACTAGAAATGACATAAAGATCATTTTCCTGTGATTTCATGTCAATCATAGCTCATCATTATCTTATTTTTTTCAAAACAATCCATGTTTGATTCCACATTTTCAACTCCTAAAATAATAATAATTAATATTAAGATAATAATAAATATGAAAAAACAATTTAAATTACACTAACCATTCTGAGCATCCAATTAACACACAGTTGAAATATAAAGATAAATAACTACTTAATGATTATTTTCTTAAGTTTTTTCATCAATATAATTGTATTTAGTTGGTTTTGTATCCCTAATTAGTCAAATTTTAGTTTAATAAAAATGAAAATCTCTTTTTTGACTTTACTAAAAACAAAAAAAAAACAAAATGAGACATTCAATTTGAATGAGAAATCAAATATATAAAGTGAAACACACCTCCTAGATCTGATGCATCATGTCAAACCAAGGATGATATATGTGTATAATGCAGGAGGGGCCTACAAAAAATATATGAAGATAATAATAATGAATGTAATAAAAAATATATATAAAAATTTATTATAAACCTATATTTTAGGATCTCATTCACTATCACCCCGGTGCATATATTCTTATAGTGCTATTACCCCATCTAATAGCTACACATATACATTGTCTAAAGTACGCATACAACCTATAAATATGTCACCTACTGTGTTATATCAACAAAAAAAAGGAATCATAACCTCAACACATGAAACTAATGAATGATTAATCCCTATGCCATATGTCAAGCAATATTCATGTCCATCACAACCAATGATGTGATGAAATATCTTATCCTTCTACATGGAATGTTGTCACCGGTCCTCAGGAAGATGTGTTAACTTATACCCAAATTGAGAATGTATAATATATATATATATATATATGTAAATAATGGTACTTAAAAAAAGAACATACTATAAGAGGTGAACCTCATAATCATTTAGATCTCGAGTCTGCAACCACACCGACACTCTATCAATCAGTGCACCTTACTCTGATAATTTTATACAAATAATATATAACTATAGAAAACAAAATCATATTAAAAAATAAGTATACAAATTAAATGATAAATACATCATGTTGAATGTGGGGACGTGATGATTCCCATGCCTATGTGGTGGTCCTTACATCACATGATTATCAAAATGACATGCCACTACCACCTACATTAAATTAACTCAAATTTGGAACATGAAAAATGCTAAACATTATCTGAAATATGTAAACCAAAATAACTAGGATCTCTGTCTCAACCTCAGTGGATAAATATACAGCCAATTCACACCACAGATATGGGAGATCACCTCTCACAACTCTATCCAAAATGTCTAGGGCACCCACATTTGGTACCCAATCCCCCCTCTTCACTCTACCTTTATAATATTTCTACATAAAAAAAATCCATACATAATAGAAAAAACTCATTGGGGAACACTAATAGCTTAATATATTTAAGAAATAAAAATAGCACAAATGAAAGTGTCTTTTAAGAATAGCTAAGAAAATAAAATTATCATATTTCCTAAATTTACCTCCATAGTCGATCTAATATATATTGATGGAATGAATCACAATCTTGTGTACTTAATGGGTGTCTATGTGGGTTATGTATGATATGAACCAACTATAGAATAAATGTAGGGGAAACCACTCCCACATGATGATATGTCTCATCAAATGATATATCAAGGATATTGTCAAATTCCATGATAAAATCCCATAACCAAGGTCTCTCCTATGAGAGGAAGGAGTGTTCGAGTCTAATATTGATTAAAAAACATTATAAATGTTTTTATAGATTTGAATGTACATGTCTAATACTTAATTTAAAATACAATAACACATTTACATTCACATACACCTTAACCCATAGAATCATATGCATCTCCAGAATGATGTGGATATGGTGCCAGTTCCCTGAACATGTCTACAATCATAGAAATCAGTAGTAGTTAAACACACATAGACTATATATCAAGTAAAACGATATTAAATAAAAAACATTTTAATAGTTTAAAAAAATTTAAATATTTAAAAAATATATATTCTAAACTAAAGATCATGAAAATCATCATACCTTTCATTAAACATGAAATTGATAGTTTCTTCTTCAACGGTCTCCCTAACCAACTGAATACCTTCTTCACACTGATCTATATATCATTGATCAATTTTTTTACAATTAAGAAAATAGTATCGGGTTCATCTCATTCTATTAAAAACACCCCTCTCCTTGAAAATTTCTTAGAAACATGCCAATTTGAATTAGATTTCAAGGTAACGAAGAAAACTTATTCTACTTGAAATGACAAAATGAAATGTTTTTTAGCTACTTATGAATCTCTAAATAACACATTGTTAATGTTCATCAATGTAAAATGAAATTGATCGACTTTAGTTCCAATGATTATATAAACCAAACTATAATTTATCAATGTGTATTTCAACTTGTCCATATATATAAATTCATTGATGTGTTTCAATTAACCATTGTAATTAGTAAAATCAACAGATGAACAACCAATGTCACAATTTTTTGTTTCTTGTTTTCATCATCATCTTTAAGGTGAAACTGAAATTCATTAGAATCTAAAGCATTGTAACTATGAGACTTTATAGATGGACCATCTACTAGTTAGTTATATTCTTCAGTCGGCATAGGGTCACTAACTCCTATAGGTTACAGACCAATATATATCATAGAATTATGTAAAATATTATGCATAATTAAATTAGTACTATGCTTCAATCATATTGAAAATACATTTTTACATACAAAATCCGTGAACCAATCATGAAATTGATTATAATTGTACTATTGAATATGATAATCACTATTATGAGACAAATCTTGTTTTATCTCATTATTGTGTTTTTTTAGAATGATAAATCCATGTTTAAATGATCAGATTCTTGATGCAAAAAATGTAAAATTTTGAACATTAAAAGTGATAAGACACTTTCAGAAACAATGGTTTAACTGATAGAGTATTGAATAAAATGTATATATGAGATTGTACCCACTCAATTGTAGGATCAAAATTAATATATACGTTCTCAATTATAAGGGGGTGAGTTATAGGTTTAAAAACATTCATTTTGTATCCTTATGAAAATCTATATTTAACAATGTTAAACAAGATGGATTCACAAACCCTCTTTAGTTCATAATAAAAAAACTAACTTACTTATTATCCAATAAGATAAATCCAATAAATTAGCTTAAGAAAAGTTTACATAGAGATAGATTCTACCTTAAATCATATAGAATCTTAATATATCAGAGTTTGTAAAAGTATAAGAACGTGTAAGAACGATACACCTTCTTTCTCTAACAAAATGTAGTGGAAATAAAAACTTGTAACAAAGACAAGTAAACAAGTATAAAAAATATTTTAACCCAAATAGAAGGGTATCCAATAACATTGGATAAAGGTACCTTGATTTATAATTTCAATAAAGTCTATCATAACCATACCAGGGTAAGACCTCAATATAAATACCAGAATTTGTCATGCTATCCCCACAAGACCTCAGTCTCTAAGGTGATCAATACCTTTTTCTTCCTATCTTTGGATTACACTGATTGATAACACCAACAATCATATTCACCCTAAGAAGGTTGAAAATGTTCTTCATGGATGAACAGGTTGTTTACAACATTCACACAAGGTAGGTTTGAGTAGAGTTATCGCAGAGTTTCACTTAAATATGGAAATCAACATCTCTCATTGAAAACTATAGAACTAAGCTCATTCAACTGTCTGGGTATTTATTAGTGAAAGTTACAACATTCAGCTTCCTCCCCCAACGATCATATTTTTCCTTAAAAATACAAGGGATCTGGAGAGATTTCACTTAACCAATGGATAGTTAATAATAGATTATACAACATCGTTTCATCTAATAAAACATGGGAAACATTATCATGTGTAAGAAACTATAATATGTATTAAAAACATTGTCAATTTTAAGAAACATCAGAATAATTTGATCTGATAAAGTTGGATCAATATGTTAATGATGAAATGAAACATTAACAAATACGAATATATAGATTCTATGAATAATAAAAAAGCATAGTCTAAATTAACATGGAAACAATGTCTGAAAATATGTAGAAATAGAGTCTAAAAATATATAAAAATGGAGTCTAAAAATAAGTGGAAACAGAGTATGAAAATATGTAGAAATAGGTTATGAAAGTATGTTGAAATTCAGGATTTAAATATATAGAAACTAAGTCTTAAAATATGTAGAAACAGATTCTATATTTTGATGAAATCAGAGTCTATATTTTTATGAAATCTAAGTCTATATTTAGATGAAATCGGAGTCTAAATCTTTAGTGAATCGGAGTATAAAAAATAAATATAATAATATTTTAAATATAGAGAGCATCAGATTCTAAAAATAGAGAAAAATGGATTCTAAAGAATTGTATGGTTCCGATATTTAGATACGGATCCAATTAATCATAGGGAATTCTGTCTTTAATAAAAAATATATTTAATCTTAAATAAATAACATTAAGAATAACTTATGAAAACATGATAAATATTTAAGCATATAAATTTCCTCAGAGAAAGAAAATAATGTTTAATGAAAAAGTGATTGTGACTTTTAAAACATAAGGAATGGAAAACTCATAAGGGACTTATTTATTTAACAATATCCCCCATTTTGGAAAGAACAAATGACTTTTAGAAAAATAATATTATGTTTGTAATACTTGATAGAAAAACTAATCTCCCTTATATTTGTGACTTATGGTTAATATAACTAAGTCCCACTTTGGTTATGTCACCTTAAGGATCATATTCTTTAGTTTAAGAAATTCTCTTGAAATAATTTACCTTTTCTTAATAAAGTATTTTTTTAATTTAAACTCCCACTTTCATAATAAACTTATTCTTTGGGTAATCTCCCCCTTAAAATGATATTCTTTTGGAATAATCCTTTCTCTCCCTGTGTGATTTTAAAAAAGGAATGGGGTGTTATATTTTTGTTACTGAAAGGCTAAGAAGTATGCATATAACACAAACTAGTTTATGTAAATTTCATTAACTATGAATAAAAAATTTTTGGTACAACAAAAGATCAGTTTTAATCAAATAATTCATCCATTTTCTTCTTTGGTAGAATTTCCTTGAGAATGTATTTCATCTTTTTTATATTTTTATGATCATATTTGAACGTCTTGAGTAACTCTTCTTAATTTCTGTTTTCATTTCAATTATCTAAATCATTTATTATTGTGTAATGATCACATATTCTTTGGACTTAAATTTATCTTCCAACTATTCCCTGGTTTTTCGTACACTCTTTAGGATAAGAGCAATGGAATTGAGCTTTCCATTAAGATCTCTATTCTTTGGGATCCATGAATCTTTCTCTTGATTCAGCTTGTATGAAATATTGTTGTTCTATTCGTCAGATTTTTTAAAATCATCTTTAACTAAGTCAATGTAATCATCAAATATTTTAAGATCATCAACGACTGACTTTAACCAGCTTGTTATCTTCTTGCAGGACTTCCTGTGGGCTTCATAATTTATCATGAAATATTTGAAGTTATCTTCTATCTTGATGAGCTTCTGCATTGAATGACTTTTCGATTTTGTTTTTGAATTAATTGACTATTTAATCTAGGGGCATCTTTATTTAATGTTTGGAAGAAAAAAAATTTAATATAAAATATTTCTCAAAGTCTATTCAACAAAATCATGTCCCATGGACAAGGACAATTTATAGTCCAAGGCATCTTTCCCTAGATGAGTATCTTTGTATTCTTCAGAATTCTTTGACTTATATTTTTCAACTACATATTTCTTTGGGATATCAATAAAGATTTCATTTCCATTAACATCAATATTTTTAGAAAAAATGGAACCTCAACTTCTTGTTCTTTAATATTAACTTCATTTCCTTCACACTAAAAAATATCATCATCATATTTTCTTTCTTAATTAGAATGGATTTTGAAAACTTTCTGTTCTTTAGAATTTTTTTTCTACTCTTATAAAGCTATTTTGGTGGAAGGTTCATTGGAAGTTCTTATTAAAATATTTCCAAAGGGGATAAATTTTTCATGATAATCCTAAACAATTCTTTTTAGGTCTTCAGTTTCCTCAACTTCTTCTTATTGTTTTTTCTACTAGATATATTCTTCATCAACAATCTGTTTCAAAAGTAATGTATCCTTCAAGAAGGATTCTGGTACCTGAATCTATTCCAAATATTTTTCAACGCCTTTTAATAAAGTATGAGCAATATGATATTATGACTCTTTTTCTCTTAGATTCATCCATTTGGCTTTTTTATCAAGATTTTCTGCTTGAATTATCTTCAAGGTTTTAGCCTCAACAGGGTCAATTCCAAATAATACATCTCCCTATTTCTTATTTTTCTTCTGTTGTATCCATTTTATACTACTCCATTAGAAAATTTATTTTTTTTCTTAGGTTTAGGGGGTGATTATTGAGATTCTGGGATCTGTCTGGGTAACTGAGGTTCTGGTTCTTTTTATTTTCTTTTCTTAGGGTTAGGTTTTTTATTCTCTTCAGATTAACCTTTCTTAGATTGATCATCCTTATTAGGAAGATCAAATATTTCACTATAATAGAAACTTAAATCAATCTTCATTCTCCTAAAAGTATCATCACTAGGAAACATAATCTTAAAGTTATTGGCCTTTGATGTGAAGAGGATTTTAAAGGAGTCTAATAATAAGATTATAATCTTTGTCAAGATTTCCGGATACATAAAAATTTGACATTTGATATTTTTATTCTTAATGTTTATGATTGTAAAAAGAATATTCTTAACCCAATTTATCTTCCTTACATTCAAAAGAAAATACAACAGAAATATATCACATATATTAAGATATTCTTTTTCTCCCTTTCTTAGAATTAAGAATCCTTTCATCCATAAGGAAACTAATCTATGGTTATTGTAAATATAAGTTATATTAGGTTTCTTAACTCCATTAAATCCATGGTATCAAATATCTTTAACTCACTCAAACAAACCTTCATTATCTGATAATTTGTGAGAGTATATAATTTCCTCTCCATCATAAGGTATGTCTAGACTACTTGCTGGTCTGTTTAAATATAAGGACTGAGACTTTCCATAACCTGTGATCATGAAAATTTATTTTCCACCATGATCATAGAAATGAACTGAATCATAAAATTCTACAACAATATAAACATAAATTGTATCCTGTTTATTTTCCTTAGAAACACATAAGCTTTCCCATCCATTTAACTTGATGATATTTGAAATCAAAGAATCGTACTTGGTGATGAAATTATAGTCTACTATCCTTTCCTCGAATATAATACAGTCTTTGGAT
This sequence comes from Viscum album, assembly GCA_963277665.1. Taxonomy (NCBI): domain Eukaryota; kingdom Viridiplantae; phylum Streptophyta; class Magnoliopsida; order Santalales; family Viscaceae; genus Viscum; species Viscum album. The sequence continues at coordinate 676,380,342 of OY728139.1, read as the reverse complement.
TCCTTGTTTCATTGAGATTGCATCGGAGTCTGAGAATAAATATTAAGTGACATGCAGAATTTAAGGTAAAGAAAACAAATAACAGACTTGAAGATGGGAAGTGCTTTGGTGATAAAAAATACTTAGAGAACTAATGTGGGACATGAAAATGGAGGTCCTGTAAATAGGCTTCATAGTGACGAATCAAATTCTCAGTTCAATCTGACAATTCAGATTAGAATAATCTGATCTGATATTTGATATCAATGCCTGAGAAGGATTCGTAGGTTCCGATATTTTGAGTTTTTAAGGAAAAATTAAATTTTAGGAAAATAAATCTAATAAGGTTTTCTTATAAATTTTTTGAAAATACCAAAAAACATAAAAAATTGTTTTTAATATGATATATGTAGGATAACATACCTTATAGATTGATCAGAAAGAATTTTTATTATTGATACGGTTATTCTTATAAAACATATTTTCTGAAAAGTTTTATTAAGGAAATGAAAAAAATTTATGTTTTGAAAGATATTTAAAAAATCAAATATTAAAGAATAAACATATGTACTCCCTCTATGGAAATGAGTAACATAATGTTAGTAGATATGCTTTAACATAAATTTAATATGGATGATTACCTTATGATTATTATTACTAATTTTTTTATGGAATTCAAATCTATTGTAGGATAAAGGTTTTGTAAATATACAAGCATGTTGATCTTGCGTTCCAATGAATTGAAAAGTGATTCCTTATGTCTATGTGCCTTACACGGGAGCGATGTGCATGATTTTGTTAGGGAAATTTCACAATTGTTATCACAAAATATTTAGGTTTTTTTAAACTCATGCCATAATTTGTGAGTGGGTGTTGCATCCACAACACTTGGGAACAAAAACATCCATTTGCCACATATTCAGCTTCAGCAATGGAAAGTGATACAGAGTGTTTCTTATTACATGAACAAGAAAATAATGAATCTTCTAAAAAATGACATGTTTCGAATGTAATTTTTCTATCAATTCTACATCCACCAAATTCATCATATCAAAATATATTTAAAACAAAATCATTTCCATAAGAATAGAAAATTCCTAAATCTATAGTTCCCTTTAAATAGCGAAAAATTATTTTCACTGCTTTTAAATAAGATTCCTTTGGATTAGATTGATATATTTCACAATAGTATACTAAAAAAATAATGTCTAGATGACTAGCTCTTAATTATAATAAATGTTATATCATACCTTCAAAAATATGTTTGATGTACTGGTTTCCCATCTTCATCAAGATTAAGGGTGTTTGAAGTACCTATTGGAGTAATTATACTTTTCTTGTTGTCATATCCATACTTTTTAAGAAGATATTTAATATAATTATGTTGAGATATAAAAGTTCCTTCTGGTTTTTGAGAAATTGGAAAACCAAGAAAAAATGTTATCTCAACCATCATATTCATTTCAAACTAAGATCTCATGAGATACAAAAATAAATCAGTTAAAGATTACTGAGTTGATCCGAATATAATTTCATCAACATAAATTTGACCAATCAATTTTTTTTGTTATCTTTCATTATAAAAATGGTTGGATGAGTAGTTCCCTTAACATAATTCTTTTATAACAAAAACTTTGTAAGTCTACCATACCAGGATCTAGGGGCATGTTTGAGTCGATATAAATATTTGTTAGGATTTTAAACATGTTCAAGATGTTTTCTGTCTTATAATTTTGGAGGTTGTTAAATATAAACTTCCTCTTGAACATTTTTTTATAGAAAGAACACTTCATGTTGATTTTGAAAAGTTTGAAATTAAAATATTCTACTAATTATAGCTACTGTAGAATAGGTTTCTTCATAGTCTATTTCTTCTTGTTGATTATAGCCTTTAGAAACTAATCATGATTTATTTCGTACAATGATTCCATTTTCATCACATTTAATTAAAAAAGGCCCATTTTACACCAGTTACAAAAAATTTCTTTAAGTCTTTCAACCATGTTCCATAATTTGTTCTTTTAAAATTCATTTAGTTTATATTTTATAGCTTTAATCCAATCATCATCACCCAAAGTTTCATCAGTACTTTTAGGTTCTAATTTCGAAAGAAATACTCGATGGTCTAATTCATTTCATAATAAAATTTAATTCCTTATAGGTTGATTTACATCACCAATAATATTATCACTAGGATTATTCTTATGAAACAAACGATTTGGGATTTGTAAAACAAGGTCATCAATATAGGGTAAAAAATATTATGGGGTAATTACTTTAGAAACATTTTCTTGATTATTTTCTTTATTCAAAGAATCTTACATCAAAGGCTGATAATTAGTTTTTCAAAACAAATATGAAGATATAGTTTGAGGTTGTTTAAAAACAAAACGATAAGTTTCATTACACTTAACATGTAATGTTTCCTCAATAGTACAATATTTTTTGTTGAAAACATTATAAGCCTTATAAGTAGTGGAATAGCCAAATAAAATTCATTCATCGGATTTGGGTCTGAATTTATGTATGTTATCCTTAGTATTCAAGATGAATACTTTTCATCCAAATACATTGAAGTAAGAATCTTTAGGTTTTAGACCAGTTAATAACTCATAAGTTGTTTTATTAAGAAAATGTCTTATTAAAACTTGATGCATAGTATAGAATGCAGTCGTAACAGATTCAATCCAAAGTGATCAGTAATAGATTATTCACTCAACATGGTTCTAGTTATCTCTTGAGGAATACCATTTCTTCTTTAACAACACCAGTTTTTGAGGATTTATTGGAGCCTAGAAGACATGAGTAACACTTTTCTTAGTAAAAAAAGTTTCAAAATATTAATATTTAAATTATCACCCATGATCACTGCGAATAGTTATCAACTAAAGGTTTTTCTCATTTTTAAATTTGGATGAAAAATCATTAAAATATAAAAGATATCAACTTTATTTGCTAGAAAATATACCCAAGTAAATATAGTGTAATCATCAACTAAAAAAATACATAGTATCTTCCTCCAATACTTTTTGTTTGTGTTGGACCGAAAAGATCCATATGCACTAGTTGTAATGCATCAGAAGTTGGGACATCACTAATTTATTTAAATCTTCACATATGTTTCTTTCCATATATACTAGGATCACAAACTTTTGAAGAATAAAATCTAATCTCTAGTAGATCCTTAAAAAATCTTTTCTTTGGGATTTTACATAAGTTCCTAAGGTTATAGTGTCCTAGTATTATATTCCATAACCAAGATTGATCATTTGTTTCACTACGCCAAGGTAATTATTGGCTCTTAAGATCTTCTAAGTTCATTGTATATACATTCTCACGCCTATGAGCAGAGAGAATAAAATATTCCTTGGAACTTTGTACTAGGCATTTGTCATTCCTAAAATTTACAAGGTAATCTTCATCACTTTATTTGATTATAATTATATGGTTTTTCATAAGATCTTTATCAAATAAGACATTTCAAATTAAAGTTTTTCCAAGAAGAACAACATTACCAATACCAACAATTTATCCTTTAGAATTATCTACAAAATTTAATTTTACACTTTTCATCTTAATAATATTTTAAAATAAGTTTTTGTTTCCAATAATGTGTTGGGAACATCCACTATCCATTTACCATGTATTGTTGTTGGAATTTCCTTTGTTTTCTTGAAAATAAAATAATTAAACTTTAAAAATCCAAATTTTCTTGGATCTATAAAAGTTAGAAAATAAAATATTAGATATCCAAATTTTCTAAGAAAATGTGATTTATGAAAACCTAAGGATTGGGTTTTATTCAAAGTACAATTTTTCTCCCAACTTCCACCATAAGGAAACTTAGTGCTAAAAGGATCACTTTTAGGAACAAAATAATTGTGACTAAAATTTTTTTTTTCTTGAGAATAACAAAATCTATAATTATTTCTAGGAGGACAAAGTTGTGAATAAATTTTTTCAAAACCTTACATTCTATTGGAAAAGTTTTAAAAAAGTATCTTTAAGGAAAATATTTCATATTTCAGTTTGATGACTAAATTCTTATCCTCCTAGTCATTAGTCTTAAAATTTTTGTTAGTCTCTAAAACATTTTTCTCGGAAATAACTTTTCCAACATCCTTAGAAAGTTTATCCTTTTATAATTTACTTCCTTATGGTTTTTGGAAACATTTTCAAAATCAAGGATTTTTTTATCAAGATACCTTGAAGGATCTAATAATTCTTTTGTTAAAATAGTGCTTCTAGAATTTTCATTAATAAGTTTCTTATTGATCTTACTATTTCCACTCTCATGTAACATGGAAAACCTAGATACTTCTTCAAAATAAGGTAAAGAATTATCTTCTGATGAGGAAGATTATTTATTTAAAGAATCATAAATCTCTTTATTTTGATAATTTTAACTAAACTAAATATTGGTTAAAGATTCATAACTTTGTACCTTATCCATGAAACATTGATTTTAAGTAGGATTTCTGGATATTAGAACAATATTCTTCTATCCTGAAGATTCAATATTAGAGGATTCATTATAAGAATCACCACCACTAGAACTCCAAGTGTCATTAGATTTAAGTAACTTCATAGAATTAGACTTCAAGTACATCTTCTTGTCTCTTTAAAAATTCCTATACTTTCTTTCTTTCCTTTTGAACATAAAAATGTCTTGCTTGTATGACTTGCCCTCTGGAATTCATAAAAAGTTACTTCTGAATCGTTCTTATTCCTTCGGTCTTTCTTCTTGTATCAATATAATAAATCATTCTTTACCACAATAATTTTAATTATTCGATAGAGATTTACAAGTTCATTCTTAAAATGATCACTATCACTTGATTCAGATATAATAGTATCTTTTTTTAATTGTGATCTAGTAACACTTTCTAATGTTTGGGATTTCATATGATTTGATGTAGTAGTGAAAGAAAAACTTACACTAACATTCCTTTTTCTGTTTGAAATCTGAATTTATCTTCATTCTAGTTTCATGCTATAGAAGTGTCCCAAATAACTCCTCAATAGTGATGTTTGAAACTTTCCTATTATCATCAATAATTATTCTTTTATATGACCACTAATTTGGAATAATATCTTTTATCTTATCCACAAAGAACCACATCATCATGTCCTTTCTCACCAATAGACTAAAGGATATTGATGATAGCCATAAATATTTTTTGAACTTTGAAAATCAGTTATCCATAAGGAAAAATAAAACCATTATATTCAACTCTAAGAAATGATCTTCTTATTTCAATGACCTTTGATGTGAAAAAAATTAGTAACTACTAATTTCTTCCAAATTCAATTGGATGCTTCACAGGATGAAATTTGACTATATATATTCCTAGTCATAGAACAAAATAATGTATTACATGCATTAAATTTAAGCTGATACTCATGATTTTCCTAATTAGTGAATTATCTAATTTACTTATCAATAATTTTGTAATCACTGGTATGCACAACAAAGTTCTCCACACTGGTATTGATAATAAAAGTATTCATCACATCCCTCAAATATTCATATTTATTTCCATAAAAAATTGGAGGTCTGAAAGGATTTAAATTTTCTATATAACCATCATTCATTACTTTCATTTTATTAGAAAATAAAAAAGATCTTTTCCAAAAAACAAGTCAGTAGAAAATGTTTATAAACAATGAAAATATTTAAGGAAAAAATGAAAAATTAAAGTTAAGAAAAAAAAGATGAGCAAGAAAACTTATATGAAAGTATAAGAAGTTCATATATCTCCTCTAATACTAATTTTAAGATCAAAATTAAGATATATATGCTCAATTACAAGAGGGGGTCAATTATAGGTTTAATTTTTTTATCCTTAATAAAATCTATGTTTAACAAAGTTAAATGAGATGAATTCACAAACCCTCTTTAGTTATTAACAATGAAAGTAAATTTATTAGAACCTACAAAGATTTATCCAACAAATAAACATAATATAGGTTTACTTAGAGATAGATTCTACCTTAAAGTGTATATAATCTTAATATATCATTGTTTTTACAAGTATAAGAAAGTGTAAAAAAGTTACACTTTCTTTCTTTAAGAAAATGCAGTGGAAATAAAAACTTGAAAAAAAGACAAGTAAGAAGTATAAGAAATATTTTAACCTAAAGAGAAGGGTATCCAACAACCTTGGATGAAGGCCCCTTGACTTATACTTTTAGGAAAGTATGTCTTACCCACACCAGGGTAATCCATCGATATGAAGATCAGAATATGTCTTTCTATCCTTGTAGGAACTCGATATCTAACATGAATAGAACATCTATCTTCTAATCCCCAGAAGCCATAGATTAATAATAGAAACAATCAGATTCACACTAATAATTTTGAACAAGTTGTTCATAGCTAAATTTTTTTGACAGCTTAACAATTTGTTCACACCATTCGCACAAGGAAAGTTTGAGTAGGGATCTCACAGAGTGTCACAAAAATATAGAAATCAATAGATCTCATCAAAAAATATAGCACAAATCTCATTCAAATGGTTGGGTTTTTATAGGTGAAAATTCCAACGGTTGACTTCCTCCTCTAATGTTTAAATTATTCATTGAAAATTAGAGGGACCTGGAGAGATTTTTCTTTGAAAAAAGTTAGTCAATAACAGATTGTATGGCATCCTTTCATATAAGAAAACATGGGAAACATTATCATGTGTATGAAACAATAATATGTAAGAAAAAAATTATCAATTTTAAGAAAAATATGCATAATAGGATATAATAATATTGGAACAATATGTTAAGAAATAAATATATATTTAAAAAATATAAATAAACAAATTCTAAGAATAATGAAAAATCAGAGTCTAAATTAATATGGAAATAGAGTCTGAATGTATATAGAAACTGAGTATGACAATATGTAGAAACAGAATCTAAAAATATATAGAAACGGAGTTTGAAAATATGTAGAAACATTGACTGAAAATATGTAGAATCAAAGTCTAAAAATATGCAAAAATAGTGTCTTAAAATATTTAGAAACAGAGTCTGAAAATATATATAAATAAAGTCTAGATTTCGAGGAAATAAAATTCAATATTTCAATGAAATTTGAGTCTATATTTCGATTAAATCTAACTCTAAATCCAAAGTGAATGAGTGTGTAAAAAATAGAGGGAACCTGATTCTAAAAACAGAGAAAATCAGATTCCAAAAATAGAGAGAATCAGATTCTAAATAACAGTATGGTTTTGATATTTAGATAAGGATCTTATTATTCTTAGGGAATTCGTTCTTTAAAGAAAAATATTGTTAATCGTAGATAAATAACATTATGCACAACATATAAAAACATGATAAATATTTAGGAATATAAATTTACTAATATAAATAAAACAATCGTTAGGGGAAATTGTTTGTAATTTTCAAAACATAAGGAATAGAAAAGTCATAAAGGACTTATTGACTTAACATCGATGTTGTCCATATAAAATATTGTTATTTCTCCAACAATCCCATCATGATTTCAAGATGGATTATCTAATTTTGTTTCAAAACATGTAAGATATTTAGTACAAAAATTTGTACACTCATTCAACCAATAACTATTGGTTATTGATATATTTATAAGATCTATGTTACATACAAATCATTTGAATGTATTCAGATATTTCTCAATAGGATACATCCAACTAAATTTAACTAGATCGACAACCATTACTTCAACAAGTAGGTTCACCATAAAATGAACCATAAAATCGAAAAACTATGGTGAAAATAGTTTCTACATGTGATAATGTGTAAGAAAAATCATATCCTATAAAATTTTTAAATCACTCAAAGTTTATTTATTAAAAAAGATGTCTGAAAAATTACTCATCTCAATAAATGATGGAAAATCATTGGGCAATAAACAATCTTGAATTGTGATTGTAATCAACTAATAAAGTAGTATGTAGTTTTCATGATTTTTAAACACATGAAATGCCATGTGTGTAACTATCACACACTTGGAAATAATATAAGAGAGACCTTCAGGAACCATGAGCATCTTAAAAATGGAAAAAAATTCACTTTTACTCATTGTATATTGTGATGTAGGCATGTATGCCTTGTTTCCCTCAACCATCTATAAATAATTTTTTTCCCTTAAACCCATTAAATTTAAATCACATCATTCTTTGACAAAGACTTTTTCTTTTCCAATAACACAAAAAATGTTCTACAATATCTTATCACATACATTTTTTCAATGTTCCTGACATTCATATTATTCCTTAATGTGTTAATTTTCTATTAAGGTAGATTAAAAAAATTATCATTCTTCTTCCAATTATGATTGTTCTATCTACCCACACCATAAATAGAGGGTAATAGAATATCCATGAAATCCTGAAATTGATATACCACAATAATATTTTCTTTCTCAATATTTAATAATTTGTCAACTCCCGATGTGATCTTTGGTGCTGGGTTGAATTCCATGGAACCATAAAATTCCACTTTGTCCTATATAAATATTTACTAATGGGGAAGAAAACATATGTGGCCCATGTATGCCTATTTTTTACAATGTTTAATCCACATAGAGTTTTTACTTTTATTATTGTAGGGGAAAGAAAATTTCCTTTTCATACACCAAACAGATGAATTTGTATATGTCATGAATTCATTGATTATCCACAATAAAGCAGCCTACAATTTGAATAATTCATTCATTTAAAAATCACAACTCATCACACCAAAGCTCAAAAATTAATTCATTTCATCAATCAATGGATGAGGGTAAACATCAATATTGTCCTTAGATTTCTAGGTCGACCAATAAGAGTGGAAAAGAATATAAATGTTTGTTTCATAAAAATACATAGAGTTAGATTATGTAGAACCAACACCATGATCCATGTGCTATGAGTTTAACCAACCAAATACCTAAACATATTGAAACTGTATGTTTCATACCTCAATCAGGCATTATAACTGTCTTTATAGAATTCAGGGTGTCTCTAATTGAACTCCCTTCACGTAAAATATTTTTTAATGAATGTTATCATTTCAATTTCCTTATTTCATTCCATATTTAATCTCATTAATTTAGAAAAATAATATGACATAAATAATATTTTCAACCTTATCTTTAAAAGAAATTATTCCATTTTATTTATGAAAATCAGCTTCCCTATTTCACAGTCTGACTTTGATGAGTCTAATTTCCCCTTTTATCTTTCCATGTGGAAGAGCCACAGATTTTATAGTTATCCAAATGTTCACTTTCCTTTCTAAACAACATTCAGTTGTTTAAAGATGAATCTATGGTCTCATATGTGAAACCTATGTTCTCTATCAACTTAAGAGCATGGTAATATGACTCAGTAATCTTAGCACCATCAGGAAGTACTTTTTCAATAACACCAACAAAAAGTTGAATAATTTTTGTGATCAATAATTCAAATCCTTCAAGTGAAAAAATTCCTTGATAAATGAAAAATTAATGTATGTAGTACACGTAAAATATAATTTAATTGGAAAATCACCCATTCTTTCATAAAACCTCAATGAATCTTGATCTTCACTAGATCACGAATTGATCTCACCGATCTCAAAATTTTAAATGTTTATACCTTTAGGAGCCAACCCAGAATAAATTTAGTAAGCATTTCATACATTTGATTAGTCTCCCTCACATAAACATCCATATGAATAGTTTATATTCAATGAAAATCAATATAATTTCTCCATTACTATAACACCGCAAGATTTTAGGGTATGCCTGTTTTAAAATTTAATATCTTTGATAGTTTATTCTTCACGCAAAACTATGTTTAAAACTATCATATACTATTAAGTATGATCATTTGAATAGTACTTTAACCATTTGGAATATTAATATGACCAATAGAATTGTAACTTAACCTATGAAAGAGTAAAAAATTTTGGTAACTTATAAATGAAAATATGGTATATTTATATCAGAAAATAAGTAAATAAATGTTTTGAAAATGATAAATTAATTGTTGGTATTTTTGTGAAACATAAATGTTTATTTATAATTTTATAATTAACATGACAATTCAAAAGAATTTTTTATATAAAATAGATTCATAAATTAATATTTTTTGTCTTATTATTATAATATAATTTTATGAGACCTTAATTATTTTTTCAAGGTCTCATAAAAACAATTATAATATTAAAATCCATATTTTCAATGAAATGATGTTTTTATTAAATTTATCAAAAATAAAAAATTATTTATGGAGTCCATTTTTGAATTATACACATTGAAAAAAGGTTAGAGTGAATTTTTGGGATTTTTCTAAAATCATTGAATTTTTTGTGAATAGTGAAATTGGGTAATTTACGGTGTTAGCTAAATATATAAATTATTGAGTTTGGACGATATATGGATGATGTAGGAATAATTAGTTAGAAATTACAGGTGCAATTTACTATATTTAGTAACATTAATTGGTACTATTGATAATCTTCAGCCAAAATAATAAACAAAATAATTAAATAAAAAAAAACACCCCTCTCCTCCACTATAAATACCACCCACTCTCCTAACACCTAGAATACCTTAAATCATGGTTATATTCTAACTATTTCCCCTCCAAAACCTCTCCCAAATGTTCTGGTCTTACTGGAATTTCCAAAATACCATTTCAAAGTTCCTTAAATAGGTTCCAAAGGTGAAGAATTCAAGAGGTAAATCGCCTGCCATTCTTTTAATTTTATTACAATTTTTTTTCATTCCATCTAATTTACTTAACTCCTCTATAAAAAAATGCATGATAACTCTAGTGACTTATATATGAAATAATTTTATTATGATAATGGTATATCCACCATCAATTCTTTTCTACCCCCTTTTTATTCTAAAAATGAAAACGTCATCTCTGAGGTGTTGTTTCACCACCTTCTTGGATGACGATTCTTTCGTTTTCTAATACCACCTTCATGTATAGTCATAAAAAAAATTTTATGGTTAAAATAGAATATAATATGTATATTAAAACTTATTTATTATTATGAAAATATCATATATACATGATATTAATTAATAAAACAAAACTAGCATGTGATGATTGAGAAAACACCAAAATAATCAAACAGCTATCATTAATGTTTAATCAAATAAATCATCCTCATATATAAAAAAAGATATGTAAAACAATAAAATATTTTTTAAATTTCATTAATAACGTATAATTTAAATTATGGATATCTATTCCAATTTCACAAGATCTTTCATACATTTATACACGTGAACCAATCATGAAAACCAAGGAAACGAGCACTCCTGAAGGACCGAATTAAATCTTATAACTCATCAAAAAGTTCATAAATGAACACAATAAAATTATAATAAATCAAATACATATTTAATTGGTTATGAAATAATTTATTTATGAATATAATTTCATTATCTAGTATGTTATGTACAACTGTAGAGCGGTTTCGAACATACGACAAGGCTTTCTTCTCGAACCTCCATTTTTCATTTGGGTGATGATTTCTATCTCTTTATCCCAATGTAATAATTATATATTTTTATATAATTATTAAAATTTATGTTTATATGTTCCATGATCATGTATCCAGATCAATTCATCATTCTTTTATGGGGATTTACATGTTTTATAAGGTTCCCTTTTCAATCCCTCTCGATAACCAAGCTCGATTAAAGGGTACTTTCCAATTTCTTACCCATATTCAAGTACACTATATAATCTATTTTAAGTGAACAATATTTTTCTAAAATCACAATTTTTATAATAAAAAGCTATGTTAGTTAATTTTTGGTTTTATTCAAGCAATTACACATTTTTTGGCATTAAAGACTCTTATATTTTCTCTTAAACCGCACTAAAGTGGCTCATTTATATGGTTTCTTAAACACTATTTTTACACGTTATCACTTCAGTTTCCAAATTTCAGTATGTATATTCTTTTAATATTCATGAAATATAATTTTATTCCATTTTTTAGGATATAAATTTTAATAATCTAATTTTTATGAAAAACTGAAATGATTTTCTAAAAGAACACATCCTTCCAAAGTAAAAGGGTATTTCTCTCAAGAATTTCTTAATGATTTTATTAGAGTATTTTTCAACTATTTCAACACCCTATTTTGAATATTTTTCTTAATTGATATTGATCTCTTATGTTTCCTTCTACTATAATTTAATTAATTATTTATGATTATTTTGATTGACGATGTACTACCACGATACCATTCATCATATTACTGTGGATGGTTTATGATTACATTTATTTTTTGGGAAAATTTATTAACATTTCATATGATATTTTATATATGAGTGTATTTGTTGATTATGTTTCAACCCTTTCATATGAGGAATGAATTGGACTTAGTAAGTGTTGGGTGGGACCCGCTATATCCCATTTATGCATCGGTAGGTCTCATGAGACAGACTAGACTAGGTTTTTACTTATTTATGTATGTTGTCTTGGTCGAATCCTTAACAGTATGTTTTTGATGTCCAAAATTTTGAATTCCTTTATTATGATACTAGTAATTGATATTCCATGTGGTTATTCACCTAGTATAATTTCGATGTTTATGTTTATTTATCAGATGATTATTTATGGAATTATTTATTCATATTTTATTCCTACCATATTATGCTCAATATTATGTTTTAATGCCATGGGTTTTTATTTGTTCACCATGCCTTATTGTTTATGTTTATTTATGATATCATCATCTATATTGATTACCCTTACTAATAATCTGAGCTTACCCCTTTCTTATGTTTTATTTTCCCCTAGGATGTAAATATGTATATTAAGAATTACTTTTTAGGATAATTTATGAGTTTATGTGTGTTTCCAGATGATTTTATATATTGTTTTTCCTTTAAAGTTGTAATTTAAAACTTGTTTATGTATTTGGTTTTCCAAAGCTAATAAACTATTTGGTACTTTAGGATGTTATCACTTATTCATAGTGTCAATGTAATAAATTAATGCATCGACTCTAGGATATTGGTGTCAAGTTAGTTACATTTACTATTAGAGAAAGTTTAATAGAAACCATAGAAACTAGATTTAGGAAAATAAGATTAGGGAACATAACCCTAAGATAGACTTTAAGGATAAGAATAAAATAACATCATAGAATTTTGGTAAGGTAGATATTTTGTGGGTATTCCTAGTAATAAATTTATGACTGAATACAATAAGTGGATGTGGTTATCGCACATTTGTTCCTAGGGGTAACTACCAGGTGAAGGTGCATTAGTCCTGACTCAGTATAACCTATTACACGACAATGGGACTTACTAAGCACCTAGTTTGAGACTCTTATGGGATATGCTGAGGATAGTTAAAATTTTCTTTAAAAACCATTATGAAGGAATCAAAAGTAAATATACACCCAAAGAAAGCATGTTTATGATTATGAGATTAGCTATGCATAAATTTCTGATTTATGTTAAGTTTTTTTCTAGTTCAAAATTATGAATTATTAATCATAACCTAATTGAGTGTATGTCATTGTTTAGAAATGGTGCATAGTAGAAAAATGTAATCTATATCAATGCACGTATTTCATGTAGGGATTTCTATTTTATGAATGATAATGATGTTAGAGAAGGTGTTGCAACTAGAGATGAGAAACTTATAACTATACTAGGATAGCTAACGTTGGTTATGAACAATAACCTTACCCATATCAATCATCTTCATCCAAAATGTTGAGGAACAATTTTAGACCACTTAATGAGATAAAAACCTCTATCATTTTATGGGACAACAAGACCATTTGTACCAGATAATTGAATAAGTTATATAGAGAATATATTTCTCACTTTGGTAAGTAACGAAAGGGAGAAGGTTATCATGGAATTGTATCGCCTTTCGGGAGATACAGATCAATGGTGGTCATTAATTCAAAACACCAATTAGAAGGAAGATATTTCAAATATGTAAAGGAAGGATTTTAAGGAAAATTTCATAAAAAAATATTTCCCTTGTGAATAGTGAGTAGATATGGAGAGGTAATTTTTGAATCTATGGGAAAATAAGGATGAGAACACTGCCATGTATGAAGGAAAATTTAAAAGGATAGAAAAGAACGATATGGATTATGCACATAATCAAGTATAAATATTGATCAATTATATTAAAGGTTAAATACAATCTTACAAAGAGTATTGGTCTCCCAAACTTTCTCATCATATGACTATATAGTCTCCTGTGTAATCAAGAGAGAGAGATAATTCTCTAGGTTTTATGACATTAAAGAAAAGAAATAGAATTGTATAGATGTTGAACACTCTTGAGAAGGAAATATAGAAAAGGGGAAGATGGTAAGAGTTGACATTCCATCCTTTAATAACTGTGAAAAGAAACCTAATGGAACATGCCTATCAGTGATAGCATTCTGTTACAAGTGTTGAGAAAAATTCCAACAAGCCTGTGATTTCATGGGAATGAAAGAGGCTACAAATTTTCAATGATAAAATTGTAAATATATGGTAAATTATACAAATTATTATCCCAAGCATCAAGGAATAAATCCCTAGAAAAGGATAAGGGAACAAGGCAATTATTATGTAGCCATAATAGCTGATATTTATGTTCTTAATGATGTGGTGGAAAGTTCTTTAATAAGCGTCTCAAATTTAGATATATATTTATTTGATTCTGGATCATAATATTTCCTTTTTTATCTTCCCTATTTTCCCAAAAAGTTAGATATTTCCAATTCACCTTAACAAGGGAGTTGTTAGTAAAGACTCATAGTGGAACCCTTATTGCAATAAATATATATCGAGTAGATCCTATTAGAACACATAAACATGCTCTAGTTTATGATAATATCATCATAAATATGGTTTATTTTTATATAATACATGGTATGACCAAGATTTAAAAATATAATGAAAAAAATTTATTTCTAAGAAAAGGAAATTATGATTCATGATGAAGATATGGAATTTATTATCTTTAAAGGGTATACCTCATCATTTGATTCATATCTGGATCCAAATCCAATATATCTTCTAAATGAAATTCTTGGGGAGAAAGAGAAAATGTTATCTATTGATTTGTAAAGAAATCTTCAAATTGAATATTTACCTATTGTGAAATAATAAATTGATTTATTTCTAGAGGATTTAGCTAAATATCACATAGAATGGGATTTTTGTTCTCAATTGATTTAATTCCTAGTGAAAGACCTATATTTATGACTCCTTATATAATTTCCATTGTGGAATTAGTGTATCTAAATAAAAAATAAAGGAATTGAGTTATAATGTATTTAGTCACCCTAGTATTCCTATACAGGGAGCTTATGATCTCTTTGTCATGAAGAAAGATGGATCAATGAGTTTTTCCATTGAATATAGAGAAATAAATGCTATTATAATAAAGAATAAGTATCCTCTTCATCGCATTGATGATTTATTTGATCATCTTCACAGATTTAAATATTTTTTCTATGATTGAGCTTTGATATGGATATCATCAATTTCATGTGAGTAAGGAAGATATTCCAAAGACAACATTTCAAATTAGGTATGGACAATAGGATTTTAAAGTAATTCCATTTTTATTGACTAATACACCCTATGTTTTTATGGATCTAATGAAAAAAGTGTTCAATGTGTATATGGATGAATTTTTGTGTTATTTATAAAATATATCTTGATATAATCCAAAGGTTATAAGGACTGTGAGGACCACTTTAATGTTGTTCTGAATACTCTTAGAAGAAAAGAGTTATATGGGATTTTTAGCAAGTGTGAATTCTCGCTTCAAGAAATTTCTTTTCTTTTACATATTTTCTCTAAGGATGGACTCTAAATTGATCATCTGAAGACAAAGGCAGTCCAAAAATGAGGGACACCAACAAATGTAACCAAGGTACATAGTTTCATTGGTTTAGTATGTTACTATCAGAATTTTTTCATAATTTTTCTTGATTAGCTAACCCATTGACCAAGCTTACACATAATGGGTTTAGGTTAATATGGAAAAATAATGTGAAGAATGTTTTGATGAATTGAAGAGGATATTAGTGAATGCTCCAATCGTGACTCTACCATTGGAAAATAGTAGATTTGTGATTTATAGTGATTCATAAAAGAAAAGGACATGGTTGTGTCCTTAGGAAGAATGGTAGATTTATTGCCTATGCATCAAGGTAATTAAAACCCCATGAAAAAATATATCCAAATCATGATCTTGAGTTTTAGTACATAATATTTTCTATGAAGATATGGAGACACTATCTCTATGGTGAATGATGTGAGATATATATAGATCATAAGAGTTTGAAATATATATTCTCATAGAAGTAACTCAACATGAGGAAAAGATGATGGGTTGATCTACTCAAGGATTTTGATTGTTCAATACACTACCACCTAGGGAAGGAAAATAAGGTATCATATGCATTAAGTAATAAGGATCATAGAATTAAAAACAATTGAGGATAGATAAGGATATTGTTTACATGGATCTAAAAAATATGGATATAGGAATTATTAAGGAAGGTAAAACATCATTACCTTTTCAATTGGTTTCCTAACAATATTTATTGGCACAGATTAAAAGTTCTCAATCTGATGATGAGAATTTTTAATGGAAAATTAATGTTGTGAATGATGGGAGGTTGGAAGACTTCATGTATGAAGATAAAAATCTAAAATTTGGGAAGAGCCTTTATGTTCCTTTTATACCAGAGCTAAAAAGGGATCTATTGGATTATACCCATAGAAAAAATTTCTCTATACACCCTAGTAGAACTAAAATTTAAATAGATTTGAAGGAAAAATGTTTTGGGGGATATAATAATATCAGGAAATTTATATTTATGTATCAAGCTATTTAGTCTGTCAATATGTGAGGGATGAAAGGAAACATCGTAGAGGAGTCATGAAACCTCTACCTATTTCTACATTGAAATGGGATGAAATTACTATGTATATTTTCACTCAATTATAAAAAATTCCAAGAAATAATAACACAACATGGGTAATTTTGGATCAACTTACTAGATCTACTAATTTCCTCACTATAAGGGAGTATTTTTCACTGGCGCACCTTGCACAACTCTATATTAATGAAGTTAAAAGACTTCATAGAGAACATATTTTAATTGTGTATGGTCATGATCCACGTTTTACATCAAAATTATGGAAAATTATTCAAAAATATTTAGACACTAAGCTTTATTTGAGTACAACTTATCACCCTCAAACCGATAGGCAGTCTGAAAAGACCATTCAAACATTAGAAGACAAGTTGAGAACCTGATCACTTGACTTTCAAGGTATGTGGGGTCAGTATTTACCTTTTTTAGAGTTTTACTACAATAATAGGTTCCATTAAAGTAATTAAATAGTTCCATATAAAGCATTGTATGGAAATAGATGTCGTACACTAATTTATTAGGATGAAGTTGGTGAAAGGAAGCTTATAGGCACATAACATGTGGAGGAAAATATAACGACCCAAAATTTTATGAAGGAGATTTCCTTTCTTTTGATTATTTTATATTGTATAAGTTATATAAAACTACATAGAGAAAACAATATAATCTATATAAATTAATAATGAATGAAATAAGAGGTATTTCAAGATGTTAAAGAACCTCTAATGATGAAATAGTAACATTCCCTTATGAATAAAAATATGACCCGTATAAATAGTAAATTGGCCTAATGAATAGTAACCTCACCCATTAAAGTATAAATAAAATTTAGGAATTTCATAAGTTAATGTATGATATGATTATGTCATAGTAAAATTAAGTGAATAATTTAAAAATTAATATTTAAGTCTTGTTATTCTTATAAGTTATAAATATTTAATAACAATTTATTAATAAATAGAAATATATAAAATAAAATTTCATTTCATAAAATGGATTCGTAAATAAATATTTATTTACTTATGATTTTAGGATAATTTTATGAGACCTTAGTTAATTTTTGAAAGTGTTATAAAATAAGTTTTAAATTTAATATCACCATTTTCAAGTAAATAATTATTTTATTTAAAAAAATAAATTTAAAATATTTAGAAGTTTATCATGATTAAATGGATACCAATTTTTAATTCTAAATTTCAAAAAATGATTAGGGTGAATTTTTGCGATTTTTCAAAAATACTTGAATTTTTAGTGAATAGTTAAATACCGCAATTTTGAATATTTATACATTATATGTTAAATACACTATTTATGAGATCATTAATGGCGTAATCACCCTTGGTTTGAACTCACATGCGCTTATTACTTTAATTAGTGACACTAATAAATATTAATGCGTGTCTTGAGAAAAATAATAATATTATGAATAGAATTATGAGAAATCACCCCTCTCCTCCACTATAAAACCCACCCTCACCCCCACTTATCCTCACTAATATAAGCCATTATGATTGTCAAAATTCTTCCCAAATCCTCTTTCCTAGTCTCTCAACACATCCAGTTGCTCTTGTTCTTTCCAAAATACCAAAACCCTTTCCCTAAAGGAGGTTCTCAAGGATGATATTTCTAGAGATAAATCCTCTTCCTTTTTCATTTAATATCATTTGAATTAATATTATTTTATAACAATATCCTCACCTCCTATGTAAAAATGCTTATAATAACTCTACTATAATCAATATACTATAATTATATCATTTTAATAGAATACCCATTATCAATCTCCTTACTTTATTTCTATTTTATTTAAAAAAATTAAATCATCGTCTAGGAGGTGCCGATTTACAAGCTTCGTGGACGACGAACTTCTGTTCCTTAATATCTCTTTCAAGGCTGGTGTTGAAACCAATTAAATGTTTGAAACATATTATAAAATATTTATTATCTCTTATGTAATGTTCTATAACTAGTATATATACATAATACTAATCTATACGATAAAACTAGTTTGAGATGATCAAAATCACACCGTAATAATCTAAACAACTATCACCAATGTTTTATATAATAAATCATCTTCATACCATATGAACAAATGAATTATATAACTATTTAATATTATGTATTTTCATTAGTATCTTATAAATTCAATTCTATGTTATTATATCCATTCCACATGAACTTCCATACTCATATACAAGTATATCGATCATAAAAACTAAGGAAACGAATGATCCCGAGTGATAAATTTATATTTTATAACTCATAAAAAGGCCATAAATTAACTTAATAAAATTATAATAAATCTAATAAATATAGAAAATTTTATTAAGTAATTTATTAATTTATTTAATTTGTTTATATAGTACACTAAGGTCAAGTGAAAAACTCATTCAGACATAAGGTAAGGGTTTTCTACCAGAACCTCCATTTTCTTTTGGGTTACTCTTTTTCTCTCCTTAACCCAATGAAATTATTAAATATTATTATTTACTCCACATATATTATTTTTTAATTATATATATATATATGTAATAATAATAATCCTTCTTTCTTTAATAGGTATATACATGTTTTAAAAGTCTATTTCTCAAAATCTCTCCGATAAACAAGCCTGATTCAAGGGAACTTCTTGAATTCTTACCAATTTTCAAGTGAAATATACAATATGTTTTAAGAAACCATTATTTTTCAGAAAAATAATTTTTTATGAAAAAACAATATTAGTTCACTTCTGGTTTTATAAAAATATTTTTTCCCAAAGGAACTCTCCTTTGCAAAGTAAAAGAGTATTTCTCTCAAGTACAACTCAGTGATTTTGAAAGTGTATTTCGATCTATATCAACTCCCTTGTTGATTATTATGTTTAATTGGGATTAATATTTTATCATATAATGTATCTCATTGAATGTTTTTTTATTATATTGACTGTGTATGTGCTGTCTTGATACCATTAACCATATTACTCTAAACGGTCAGTGTTTATGTTTTCTGATTGGGGAAAGTCATTTACATTAAATATATTAGTTTTAATATGAATGTATATACTGATTATGTTTCTCCATTTTCATATGGGGAATGAATTTTACTTAGTATGTGATGTTTAAGGATCAATATATCCTCTTGATCCATTAATAGGTCTCATGAGAAAAATTATCTCATGTTTTTATCCATTATGTATGATGTCTTGGATGAGGCCTTGGCGGTATGATTATGATGTTTAGCATTATGTATTCCCTCATTATAAATCCATTAATTGTTTTTCCATGTGATTAATCTAAAAGAAAAATATACATGGTTATGTTTTGTTATGGAATTATTAGTTTTTAATTCAACAATTTTACGCTCAAGTTTAATTTTATTGGCATGTGTACTTTTAGTTATTCAGTGTGCTTCATATTTCTTTTTCCAATATATTACATACCCTTGAACAAAAATATGAGCTCACCCCTTTGTTATATTTTATTTTTCCTTCGAATGTAAAGGTGTATATTATGAATGACTTTTAAGGAAAATCTATAAGAATATTAGTGTTTCCAATATAATTAATATGTTGTACTTCATTTAAGTTGTAATGAAACTATTATATATTTATCAGGTTTTCCAATGATACTAAACTATTTGATACTTTGGGTTGTGTCTTCCTTATTTATATTCCAATGTTATTAAATAATGCACTGGCTATGGAAAACTGGAGTTGGGGTCATTACAATTGGTATCCAATTAATTTTAGTATAATCCTTGGAAAGTAGACTTAGAATGCATAGATTAGTGAACAAAACCCTAAGATGGACTTTAAGGATAAGTATACAATAACATCATAGAATTTTGGTAAGGTATAGATTATGTGGATATTCCTAAACAATACATCCATGTCTGGATACTACAAGTGTATGTGGTTCTCGCACATATGTACCTTGGAGTAACAACTCTAATAAAGTGTTCTAGGCCTGACTTAGGGTAAGTTGTTTCCAGACAATGGGCCCTAATACGCACCTAGTTTGACACTCCTTGGGGATATGCATAAGATAATTCACATTTTATTTATAACCCATCATGAATGATTTAAATGTAAGTATGTCACCAAAAGAAACCATGCTTATGATTATGAGATTAAGCATGCATACAATTCTAATTTATGTTAAGTATGTTTCTAGTTTGACATTATACATTACGATTCATAACCTAATTTAGTGTATGTAATCTTTTATAAATGGTGCCTAGAGGAAGGAATGTAAACTACATGAATGGGAGTGTCTCGTGTTGGGATTACCCTCCTATGAAAGATAATTATTTTGGTTCAGGAGTTGTGACTTGTGCTGACAAAATTATAACTATACTGAGATAGATGACTTGGGTTATGACCAATATCCTTACATTTATGAATCATTTTGATCCACAACGTGCATGAGAAATGTTAGACTGCTTTATATGACAATATCCTCCATCATTTAATAGGACTACATACAAATTCATATCAGAGCCGTGGATATGTTTCTTTGAGAATATATTTCTCCCTTTGGTAAGTAAAAAAAGGGAGAAGGTTTTCATGGTAGTGTACCATATATTGGGAGATACTGATCGATGGTGTTCATTGATTCAAAAAAAGAGGAGGAAGTGATTTAAAAAATGGAATAGAAGTATTCTAAGGAAATATTCCAAGAAATATATTTTCCTCATGAACAATGAGTATATATGGAAAGGAAATTCTTGAATCTAAGGCAAAAAGAGGATGAAAATTTTGTAATGTATGAAGCCAACTTCAAAAGATTAGTAAATCATGTTTCAGACTATATTCATAATCCAATGAGCAATATTGTTTGATTCTTTAATGGTTTAAAACGATTTCTCCAAAGGGAAATGGTATCCAAGAATTTGTACTTATATGAGGTTATAGTCTCATGTGCTATCAAGATAGAAAAATAATTCCCTATGTATTATGAATTTAACGGATTCCAAGAGAAGAATATGGTTACTGAACAATCTAGAAAAGGAAATAAGGAAATGTGAATAATGTAAGAATTTATTTTCAATCCTGTGATAATTGTGGGAAGAAACACATTGGTACTTGCCTGAAGGGTATGGATTTTTTTTACAAGTGTGGTGGAAAAGGCCACCAAGCTAAAGATTTCAAAGGAAAGAAAGAAGCTACCAATTTTCAATGATACAATTGAAAAGAGATGGGACGTTATGAAAATGATTTTCCTATGATCTAAGGAAAATTTTCCCAGATAAGGCTAATAGATATATTCCAAGATTATGCGGTCAAAACCTAAGAGGTTGAAGTTTTAATGATGTGGTTTTGGGTACAAAAAAAATTCCCCAAATTTAGATAAAGCCTTATTTTATTCTGAATCGTCACATTCCATTATATCTTCCTATTTTTCATTAAAAAATATATATTTCTAAATCTTTTTAATAAGGGATTTTTCAGTATAACCCCCTAAGGGAAGTCTCATTTTAGAAACATGTGTCATGCAGTTCCCATTTTGGCATATAAACAATCTTTATCAACTTATTTTATTATCACACATATGGTGTACATTTACATAATCCTTAATAAGTATTGGTTTTCAAAAATTTATATGAAAATATACTACAAGAAGAAGGAAATTAAGATTTGTGGGGAAGGTGTTGGATTCGATATCTTTAGAGCAAAAACATGACCATATGATTCCCATCTAGATCTACCCCAAGTAGCTCTTTTGAATTCAATTATTGGGGAGGAAGAGAATATAATATCTATGGGTGAGGAAATAAATATTCAAATTTAGGATGTTCGTATTTTAATAGAATATGTTGATGTATTTCTAGAGGATTTTCCTAGACACCCTCTAAAGTACGAAATTTAGTATTCTATTGATTTAATTCTTAGTACAAGGCCAATATCAAAGAATCCTTATAGAAAGTCCATTGTGGAATTAGTAAAACTAAAGAAACAACTTGAGTTATTGAGTGATAAAGGATTTATTCTCCCTAGTGCTTCTCTATGTGGATCCCCTGTTCTATTTGTCATGAATAAAGATGGATACATAAGGTTGTGCATTGACTATAGAGAAGTCAATGCTATTACAATAAAGAACTTGTACCTCATTCCTCACATTGATGATTTATTTGATCAACTCCATGGAGCTCAAAACTTTTAAAATATTGACCTTTGATCTAGAAATCATCAATTGTGTATGAGGAATTAAGATATTCCAAAGAAAGAATTTCAAACAAGGTATGGGAATTATGAGTTTATATTAATGACTTTTGGTCTGTCTAATGCACCCTCTGTTTTCATGGATCTAATGAATAGAGTTTTCAAGGAATATATTGATGGATTTTTTGTGGTATTTATTGATGATATCTTTGTATACTTTAAAATATATGAATATCATTAGAATAACTTGTAGATTGTTGAAATGACTCTTAAAAGAAATGAATTATAAGGGAAGTTTAGAAAGTGTGAATTTTGTATTCAATCAGTTTCTTTTCTTGGCCATATTATCTCTATGAATGTAATCCTAGTTGATATTGTGAGGACAATGGATGTTCAGGAATAGGCTACAACAACGAACATTATCGAGGTATGCAATTTTATTGGTTGAGCTGGTTATTATTTTCATTTTTTTAGAATTCCATCCGATTAGGAATTACAATAACCAAGGTTACTAGTAAAGGGGTTAAGTTCATATATAAAAAATAATTTGAAGAATGTTTTGAATAATTGGAGAAGAGATTAGTGAATTCCCCGATCCGGACTCTACTATTGGGAAATGGGGGATTTGTGATTTATAGTGTCGCATCAATGAAAGGACTTGGTTGTGTCCTTATGCAAAATGATAGATTTATTCCCTAGGAGTCAATGTTGTTAAAAATTCATGAAAATAACTATCCAACTCATGATCTTGACTTATAAATTGTAATATTTTCTCTAAAAATATGGATATGTAATCTCTATGGTGAAATATGTGAGATATATATAGATCACAAGAGCTTGAAATTATCTTTCACAAAAATAAATCATCATGATTTAAAGGAAATGGATCGAGCTACTCAAAGATTATGATTTTTCAATACACTACCACCCTGGGAAGAAGAATAAGGTAGAAAATTCATTGAGTAGGAAGGATCATGAAGTTCTAAACGAACTCAGGATTGAAAGGGATTTTGTGTTCATGTATCTAGTAAAGATGGATAAGATAATTATCAAATAAGGCGAAACATAATTATTTTTTCAATTGGTTTCCCAGAAATATATATTAGAAAAGATTAAAAGTTCTCAACCCAATTATTAGAATAATAAAAAGAAAATGAATTATATAATTGATGGTAATTTTCTAGACTTTGTATGTGAGGATAGAATTCCAAAATTTGGGAGGAGGAAATCTGTTCCCTCTATACCCAAGCTAAAAAGGCAGTTATTAGATGATGCCCATAGCGCAAATTTCTCTATACACCCATGTAGCAATAAGATATATAGATATTTAAGGGAACATTTATGGTGGGATAATATGAAGCTTGAAATCGGTGATTTTGTATCAAGATGATTATTTTTTAAATAGGTGAAGGCTGGAATAAGAAATACTAGCAGAGTCTTGCAACATCTTCTAATTCCGTCATGGAAATGGGATGACATCACTATATATTTTTTCATTGGATTAACCAAAATTCCTATAAATAATGATGCAATGTGGGTACTTTTTTATCTACATACCAAATCTACGCATTTCCTCACAATAATTGAAGATTTTCCACTTAAACACCATGCATGACTCTATATCAATGAAGTTGTAATAATATATGGAGAACCTCTCTCAATTGTATCTGATCATGACTGATGATTTGCATCAAAAGTCTAGAAAATTATACAAAATATTTGGATACTTATATTTATTTAAGTTCTTCTTATCACCCTCAAACTGACATGCAGTTAGAAAGGAGGATACAAACATTAGATAACAGGTTGAGATCATACACACTATACTTTCAAGGTATGTGGGGTCAGTATTTACCTCTGGTAGAGTTTTCCTATAATAATAGTTTCCATTCGAGTATTTAAATGGCACCATATGAAGCACGATATAGAAATAGATATCATACACTAACATGTTGGGATAAAGTTGGTGAAAGGAAGCTTGTAGGCCCCGAGCTTATGGACGAAACAACCCAAAAGGTAATGACTATTCAAACCCATATCAATGTATCTCAAAGTAGTAAAAAGATATATACTAATAATCTAATTAATGACTTGTAATTTCAAGTTGGATATCATGTTTTCTTGAATGTATCTCTATGGGGGGTGTTATAAGACTTGAAAAGAAAGGGAAATTGAGTCCCAAATGAATTGGTCCTTTTGAAATTCTAAAGAGAGTTAAAGTTGTGGCCTATCAATTTTTGATGCCTCCTATCCTTTATAAAGTAAAAAATATGTTCCACTTATCATTTTTAAGGAAGTACATTCCAAACCCAACACATGAACTCACATCTAAAAGAATATAATTGGAACCTTAATTATCTTACTATGAAGAGCCTATCTAGATTCTAGACACTAATGAATAGGTGTTGAGGAATTAGATAACTCGATTGGTAAAGGTTAACTGTAAAAATCACAAAATTGAAGAAGTGACATGGGAGCCTAAGGAGATTATTAGGAAGAACTACCCAAATCTTTTTTGGGGAGAAATCTAGATTTTTTAGGGATGAAATTTTTGTAGGAGTGGAGAATGTAATGACCGAGAATTCTATAAATGATATTTCCCTTGTTATGCTTATTTTTTATAGTTTGAATCATATAAAACCACATAGAGAACAAAATAGATTCATTATAAATTAATAATGAATAAAATAAGAGGTTGTTTTAGAAATTTAGGATCCTATACAGATAAAATAGTAACTTGCCCTTAGGAATAGAATTATGACAATTATGAATAGTAAATTAGCCTAATGAATAGTAACATCAACCATAAATGTATAAATAAAATTTATGAATTTCATAAGTGAATGTATGATATAATTATATTATAGTAAAAGTAAGTGAATATTTTAAAATTTAATATATAAGTGTAGGTATTTTTATAAGACGTGAATATTTAATTAAAATTTTTTAAATAATAAAATTATTTAAAATAAAATTCATTTTCATAAAATGGATTCCTGAATAAATATTTTTTGGTCTTATGATTTTAGGATAATTTTATGAGACCTTAGTTAATTTTTTAAAGTGTTATAAAATCAATTTTAAATTTCAAATTAGTATTTTTCAAGTAAATAATTATTTTATTTAAAAATTAAATTTCACATATATAGAAAATTATTTCAATAAAATAGAGTCCTTTTTTAAATTCTACGCATTGAAAAATTGTTAGGGTGAATGTTTTGTATTTTTCCGTAAATACTTGAATTTTTAGTGAACAGTAAAATATTGTAATTTATGGTTTTTATACAATATATGTTAAATAAACTCCTTATTTCATGAGTGATGTAAGAACCCTTAGTTAGAACTCACATGTACATATTACTTTAATTAGTCACAATAATCCATAATATTTCTTTTCCTGAGAAAAATAATAAAATAATGAATAAAATAATGAGAAATCACCCTTCTCCTCCACTATATAAACCACCCCTCACCCCTATTTTACTCACTTGTCTAAGCCTTGAATCATTTAAAAATTCTACCCAAATCCTATTCGCTGGTCTCTCCCCCCATTCCGGATCTCTTGATATTTCCATGAAACCAAAACCCCTTCCCTTAAAGATGTTCTCAAGGAGGATATTTCAAGAGGTAAATCATGTTCCCTTTTCATTTAATTAAATTTCAATTCTTTTTCTTTTCTTATAATCTCCTCACCCACTCTATAAAAATGATAATGATAATTTCAGTATCATCAATATAATATAATTATCTCATGTTAATTTAATACCCCTTATCAATCTTTTTACTCTCTCTCTCTCTCTAATTTATTTTAAAAAAATGAAATCATCGTCTGGGACGTGCCGATTTACAACCTTAATGGATGAAGAACATTCATTATTTAATTTATCCTTCAAGTCTACTCATGAAACCATATTTATGGTTGAACCAAATTAAAAAATATTTATTATGTCTTATTTAATGTCATTGAACTAGTATATATATTAATTCTAATTCATACGAAAAAACTAGTTCGTGATGATCGAAATACCCCCATAATAATCTAAACGATTATAACCAATGTTTTATCTAATAAATATTCTTCTTACCATATATCAAAATTAATTATAAACCATTTAATCTTATATATGTTCATTATTATCATATAAATTCAATTCTTTTGAATTATATCCATTCCACATGAACATTCATTATCATAGATAAGTATACTGATTGTGAAAACCATGGAAATGAATACTTCTGAGTGATAATTTGTATCTTATAACTCATCCAAAAGACCATAAATGAACTTAATAATATTATACTAAGTTAAATAAATGTATATAAGTTATTAATTAATTAATTGATGGATTTAATTTTATTATCCATGACACTAAGGGAAAGTGAAAAACTCATTGTGACATAAGGTAAGGGGTTTCTGCCCAAACCTCCATTCTCTTTCGGGATACTTTTTTTATCTATTTTCCCCAATGAAATTTATAATTATTATTATCAATTATCATAAATTTTTTTATGTTATATATATATATATATGTACCAATAATAATACTTCTTACTTTTATGGAGAGTTACGTTTTTTAAAGGATATTTCTCAAAATCACCCGGATAAACAAGCCCAATTCAAGGTAACTTCTCAAAATCTTACATATTTTCATGTACACACTTTAATATGTTTTAAGAAAACATTATTTTTCAAAATAAACTCATTTTATATCAGAAAACTATATTAGTTCATTTCTAGTTTTATACAATGATTTTTCCCAAATAGCTCTCATTTGAAAAGTAAAAGAGTATTTCTCTCAAGTATAACTTGATGATTTTGTAAGTGTATTTCCATCTATTTCAAATATGTTGATGATTATTTTGTTTCATTGGTATTAATATTTTACCATAAACCATATTTTATTGAATGTTTTATGATTATTTTTACTATGTATTATCTATTTTGATACCATTCACTATATTACTCCGAATTGTTACTGTTTATATTCACTGATTGGGGAATGTTGTTTACATTTCATCTGATAGTTTCAATATGAATGTGTATGTTGATTATGTTTCTCTTATTTCATATGAGGAATTAATTGGACATAGTAAATCATGGTTGGGTACCTCTATATACCCTCTATGCATCATTAGGTCTCATGAGACAAACTAGTGTGGGTTTTTACCCATTATTTATGGTGTCTTTCCTGAGTCCTTGACGGTATGATTATGATGTACAACATTATGCATTACCTCATTATGAAGATATTAATTGATCGTCGATGTGATTATTCGACTAAATTAATGTCTATGGTTATGTATTTTTATTGAATTATAATTTTTTAATTCATTCCATTTTACGCACAAGTTTATTTTTATTGGAATGTGTACTTTTAGTTATTCACTACACTTCATATTTCTTTTTCCACTATATTACATACCCTTACTAGGAATCTGAGATCACCCCATTCTTCAATTTTATTTTTCTCAAGGATGAAAATGTGTATATTATTAATGGCTTGAAATTATAATCTATAATTTTATTTATGTTTCCAATATAGCTAATGTGGTGTACTTCATTTCATGTTATAATGAAACTATTATATATGTATCTGGTTTTCCAATTCTACGAAACAATTTGTTCCTTCGGGTTGCATCTTCCTTGTTTATATTCTAATGTAATTAAATAAGGCACTGACTTTGGGCATCTGGGATTGGGGTCTTTCCAGGAACAACATCAATGATAAATACTATTCAAAACAATATCACAGAATCTCAAAGTAAGAAAAAGGTCTTTGATAGTAATCAAAGGAAGGATTGGGAATTTCAAGTGGGAGATCATGTTTTCTTGAAAGTATCTGCATGGAAGTGTTTTATATGATTTGGACATAAATGAAAATTAAGCCCCAATTACGTTGGACATTTTGAAATCCTAGAGGGAATTGGATTTTTGGCTTATCGTTTGGCGATGCGACCTATCCTTTTTAAAGTAAACAATGTGTTTCACATATCTTTGTTAAGGAATTACTTACCAAACCCAATTCATGTTCTCAATTATAAAATAATGGAATTGGTACCTTATTTGTCTTACTGTGAACATCCTATCCAGATTATGGACACTATAGATTAGGTGATGAGGAATCAGATGACTTGGCTGGTAATGGTATTTGGGAAAATTCATAAAATTAAAGAAGCGATGTGGGAACTAGAAGAATTTATGATGAAGAACTACCCAAATATGTTTATGATGTGCCATTCTATAAAATTTGAGGATAGAATTTTTTGAAGGAAGGGATAATATAACACCCTATGATTTTATGCTATTCATTTTTTAAAATTTAATATCTTTGATTTTTTATGCTTCACACAACACTAAGCTTAAAATATTCATATACTAATAAGTATGAGCGTTGTAATAGTAATGTAGCCATTAGGAATAGTAATATGAAAAATAGAATAGTAACATCACCTAATAAAGTATAAATTTTTTTGGAAAACTTATAAATGAAATTATGGTATGTTTATATATTGGAATATGTAAATAATTTTTTTTAAAATGATAAATTAAGTGTTGATATTTTTGTGAAACATAAATGTTTATTTACAATTTTATAATTTATATAATTATTAAGAAGCAATTTATTTTCATAAAATAGATTCATAAATTAATATTTTTTTCTTATGGTTATAAGATAATTTTATGAGACCATAACTAATTTTTCAGGATGTCATAAAAATAGGTATAATATTAAAATCAGTATTTTTTGAGTAAGTGATGATTTTATTAAATTTATCTTAATTAAAAGATTATTTTTATTAAATGGATTCTATTTTTGAATTATAAACATTAAAAATGGTTACGTTGAATTTTTTGGATTTTTCTAAAATAATTTATTTTTTGTGAATAGTGAAAAACAATGATTTACAGTATTAGCTAAATACATGAATTATTGAGTCATGCCTGATACGAGGATAATGTAGGAATAATTGGTTCGAAATCACATGAAAAAGTTACTATATTTAGTCCCATGAAATAGTATCTGAGCCATGGTTAGCTCAAATTATTGATTCTGATGATCGTGTTGATGTGATGAATGTTGTTCATGGTAAACAGGTCAGTATTGATGTTTTCGATGCACCATTCTTTTTCTGACAACCTAGTTCTAGGATTTATTAATGAACCAGTTCATCCACTTTCGAAGATCATATTATCATCGTACCATTTCTACTTGGTATTAACCATAATGTGTATATGCTTCATTTTAAAGGGGTGGAACCAAAATCTTTTGATGAGGTGATGAAAAGTAATTAGAAGGATGGATGGGTTGCGAAAATGGATTATGAGATAAGATTGTTGAATGAAAACCATAATTTTGAACTTGTGAAGTTACCTACAGGTAATATAGATTTTTAAAATTGATGGATTTATCAGATTAAAAATGATGAATCCATGTATTTTCCATGATACAAGGAAACATTATTTGTTAAAGGATCTAATCAGAAGAAATGTATTAGTTTTGAAGAGATTTTCTCACATGTTGGAAAAATTTCTTCCATTCAGGTTGTTCTTGGTTTGACTTCTAGTTTCGATCTATAGATTGACCAAATGGAAGTGGTGAAAACATTTCTCCAATTATATTTTGAGGAGGATATTTATATGGAGAAACCATGAGGTTTTATTAAAATAGGTAAAGATAATTTTGTCAACATATTGAAGAAGAATTTGTATGTTCTAAATTAGGATCCAAGATACTGGTATAATAAGTTTGAATGTATCATTTTACTTCAGGGTTTTTGGAATACATCTTCTGATCCTTGGTTTTCATTCAGATATTTATTTGTGATGATTTTCTTATAATATTGACTTATGTTGATGATATGCACATTATTGTCCACGATGCTTCTAAAATTGACAGATTTAAGAAGGATATTTTTTAGTCTTTTGCAATGAAATTCTTTGGGCTAAAACTAAAGATTCTTTTCATGTTGATCTCCAATGACAGAAAGTCCAAGAATTTATGGTTATCTTAGTAGAGATATATTAGAAATATTCTTTAGATATTTTCTATAGAGAGGGAAAAGGTGATTATTACTCCTCTTTATTTACATTTGGTGCTCATTTCTAGTTAGTTTCATTATAAGGATGAATAGTGAGAGGATATGCAACACATAACTTATTCATTGATCATTGGTTATTTCATATATGTGATGGTGTGCTCTTGACCTGATATAATACATGCATTTGGTGTGGTTGGTCCATTTATATCTAATATTGGTGGGGTATAACAACCCTTGTATGTATTACACATTAAATCATTATTTATTACATAAAATAGAATTTAATACAACCCATATGATTGAGAGGTATAGTGTATTTGGGGATTAGGAACATTACATGATAACTTAATAAATAAACTACAACATCTTTATTGAAAACTTCTTTTACATGACCACAACATTCCATCTTACTTAGCATTGCATGGGATAACTGGAGGAAATACATAAGAAAGGCATGACCTATAAATCTTGGTAAGGGATTAAACAAGAAATAACATGAATAATACAATACATGTAATTAAATAGGCATACCGATGGATTAAAATAGAAATGTGGACATAAAGACATGATATAACATGATTAGCATAACATGGAAAATGTGGAAACTCCTTAAAACACTGCATCATTAACATAAAGAAATCAGGTAAACCCCTATCCCAACATGAATAAAAAAATTTCTATAAAGGAATCAGATAAACCCCTATCCCAACATGATGTATCATGATACTAAACATTACCAAATGAATTGGAGCTCTATCAGGGTGAACCCTTCATGAACATTTTAATCTCATGCTTAAGTGTTCCACATAAATCATATAACATGGATTCATTCAAAATCATAATTTATTCCATGATAAAGGAATGTGAGATACATAAATTAATTTTTATAATAAATTAGTTTATGTGAATAAAAATAAATACCATTTATAGATAAATGGTCATGGTATTCACTAAACGATGATTTTGGCTTGGAAAATCGCTGTGCAATTTAAAAAGCATAACGACATCACATGGGAAGTCATAAAATGGTTTGATGAGAGTGAAAGCGGTATCTAATCATTTATACATGATATTGTTTATAAGGGTATCATGAAACATAATATAGTATCATATTAAATGTAATTTGAGATGCATAATATAAAATAAATGCTTGAATGGAAATGACGAGAGAGAAACCCCTTACAGATTTTCAGCATGGTAACTGGTGTACATGGGAGGGATTAATGAGAGTGAAAGGTATATATCATCATTAAAACATAATGAGGTAAATATGGGGTATTTTTTAATACATACCCCGTCATTTTTAATTTAAAAATTAAAATGGTATTAAAATATTAGGAAACTTGGATAAAAATGAGAAAGGAAGGAAAGTGAGGATCCCTTACATGGGTGTGTGATCACAAAGGATTGATAGAGGTCTCTTGGGAGCTAGGGGTGACTTGGGAGGACTCTAGGGAGTGGAGAGAAGAGAGATAGTAACATCTTAAAATATTTTTAGTGACTATTAATGGGTTCTTGTGTGGGTTTGTATAAGAAAGGAGGGGGAAGTCTTTATTATTTAGGTTTTAGACACTACACAATAAAATATTCAAAACCACAAACCAAACCATGGTTTTTCTCATGGTTTCTATCCAAGGGGGGTGTAAAACATTATTTTATAAGGCCAAGGTCCTAATTCATTAAAATATTATCCTTAATTATTTGGATGTGAGTCACACCCTCAAGGAAATGAATTTAAAATCATAAAATATATTATACATTTTGAAGGATTCACTAAGGCATTATAAGATAACTAAAATAAATATAAAAACACATTATTTTAAATTTAAAGAATATATTTAGCCAAATATACCATTTATGGTAATTATTACATCAGGATTTGGTCATTATGATGCCATAAAACACGATATATATTTATATATTATTTAATTTTTACCCAAAAATTCAACTATCTTGGAAAATTATGAAAAAAATCACTGCTGGATAATTTAGAAACACCCATTAAAAAAATATTCATTTTATCTAAATAATTCTCTAAATATTTGAATTTTCAATTTTAAAATGAGAACTGACATTTATTTAAAATTGACGGGTTTTGATAAAAATTATTTTTAAACCTTAATTAATATTACATTTGACATCATAAAATATATATATACTCATTTATTATAAATAACATTAATTTGATATTAATATTTTATTAAAATATTAATTATTTCAAAAATTCATTAATTCCTTAAAAAATCTTTAAAAATGAAGTTTTTGTTTTTTCTAAAAAATATATAACTATTATTGAAATTATTAATTAATCTTTTATAGTTAAGGAACTATTATAATCATAATTTATAATAATTTTTTAAAATATTATTAATAAAAACCATAATGTATATATTTCTCAAAAGTTCCATTTTTATCCCGAAAATCAATTTATCAAATTCATCATTATTTAAGAAAGACTATTCCCATAAAGAAATTGGTGGAATAAGAATTTTATTTATAAAAGGGATTAAAGAATAAGTAACTAATACCTTGTTATATATCCCCTTATAACAACCACATAAGACCTAAGGGTAAAGTGTGTGATGGTGACATACTCTTGAGGTGACTCAGAGAACATCGCTCGAGTGGTAATTCATAGGCGATTCTGTTTAAGCTTAACATGATGAAGCTTTTCTTGGGCATGGTCAAGTGTGAATCCTATGGATACTACCTCCTTTATGAGCTCCGAAAAATGAGCTTCGTAGTGCATGAGTCTACTGGATGAGGACATTATCTCTTTTTTCTGTGTCGAAAGGATTTTTTAAAACCTTATATTCATATTACTTGTCCAATCACTGTTCAATGTCTATATCATTAACAAAAATGATACATAATGGTCATTTAAGATCCATTGGATATGATAAAGTAAAATGATTTAATTAGTTTTCTATATCTATACAAAATTAAAAGAAATGGAATTTTATTCATAAATGTTCGGGTAATTACATAGAGAGAATTAATGAGAAGTGAAGTATATATTTCATTATCTTTTCGGTACTTCCTGGTATGAGATTTTGTTTTGGTAATAGAGAACTTATACTTTGTGGGTTTATATATTCATATGTAGTATGAGGTATAGATTCAAGGAAGTCTCATTTAGGCTATTTGATGACTTTTTTAGGGGAATATGTGTCTTGTTAGTCTAGATTGCAGAGATGTATTACATTTTCTACCACTGAGTCTGAGTTAATTACAGCTACAGAGGCATGCAGATAATTATTATGGATGGAATTTTTTATTCATGAGCTAAATTTTAATTAGGATAAGTATGTTTTAGTTTTTGATAGTCAGAGTGCTATTTGTTTGGGAAATAATCCCACTTTTCATGAAAGGTCAAAACATATCAATGTTCAGTATCATCAGATACATGTTGTCATTGATTCAATAAAGTTGGAGCTTAAGATGTTCTAAACAGATGAAAATGGTTCAGATGTATTGATCGAGATTTTTCCTAGAGGAAAATTTGAGACTTTCCGACTAATTATAGGGTTTTTAGTGATCCCCAATTGAGATGGAGGGGGAGTTTTTTCAGGACCTCATAATGTGGAGACCCCACATCTCATTTAAAATAAAAAATAAAAAAAATTATTTTATATTAGGGGAGTTATGGGCTTCTATAGGATAATATTTTTGATGTGTTTTGCGATGTTTGTCTCCTTTTCTCAGTCATCGCACGGTAGTTTGGTTTTTACCCTATTGTTTTCATATCTACAATTGGAAATATTATTTTGATCTAATTCACTTTCATTTGAAAAGATATTTTATCTGATCATTATGTTTTTATTCATCAAATTTTATTCAGACAATGAACATCTACTTTACATAGTTAGATATATTTGGTTTCTTCATAAAATCTTGTTCTTCATTTCATGATTCTTTTAAACTACTTCATTCTTTATTTGATTCACTATTCTGTCAAAATTTTATTCTTGAGATCCCTCTCATCTTTGGGGGTCTCTTCCTTGTACTGTTGATTATTAGTATATTCTTCTTTCTAGACTAGGTCATTTGGTTTTTCCATTTAGGGTTTTCCTTGTTAAATAATTTTGGTGTCATCATTTTATTTTTCTGCACATATTTTTTGGTCATTGTGTATTCACTTTATATTTTTAGGATTTCATGAAGGGAACTACAATTTATTTCCACTATGTGTTCTCTTTGTTGTTAATTTTCGCATTTTCCATTTTCCATATTTCCAAACAACTCATGCACAACTCACTCGGTTTTCATAACCAGATAAAATATTCTCAAATATAGACACATCAATTTTCAAGGAACCCATCTTCAATGTATAATGCCCGAGTTCCTTGGATAATCTTGTATATTTATAGTGGGATTGTCTTTCTTCAGCGGTTCTCAATAGGTCTAAATATTCTACCACAATCTAGGTTTTTACTCATCATAGTTAGTGAGTCTTGTTTGAGAGGTCTTATTCTCACCCCAACTAGTATTGTGGGAACTTTCAAATTCTGATTCATTAATCTACAGATCTGGCATAGCACCATAAACATCAACCTCAAAATTCTGGTGAACTTGGTGTACTACTCATGTAAACATCTTTGAAAATTACCATGCTTGGGCATCGTCACTATCGGTTAGTAGTCATATTTATACCGACATGGTTTCTTCCTATATCTCTGAATGATGGGTTTGATATCTCCATTCGTGACTCGAATTTTTTGGATCATCATGATCGAGTGTCTTAACTAACACATGCATCTATGATCTGCATTCATTCTTAGGAAGCCTCCAATAGACTAATGTTATCTTCCTCTATAGAGGCTCAGTCAAGGGTCCTCATTTGGTCTTGGTCAGTATCGCCACCTCCTTCAAATATAAATTTCCACCTTCAACTGATTCTTCAAAAAATATGGCTTAGGTTTTTTTTTTCAAAAAAATAAAGGGTGTGGTTAAACAAGTTCATTTATGGACTATCCTATTTCTAATCATTATTTCCCCAACATCTTAGCATGGTCGATAATAGATTTTTCCAAAATTTAGGCATAGAATCTAAAAATACCCTTTTAGGTCAATTGAAAACCCTCATAGTCACTCCATCCCATAGGAAAATTATCCCCTACAGTTGATTGTAAATATGGCCTATGGTTTATTATATATTTGGTGCATGGTCCATTGAGGTGTTTTCCAAAAATCTATCCATGAAAACTTAAAATCCCATCACTTGGTTTCTTAGGGAGTGATGTGGTTGAATGGATTCTAATTCATGGTTGTTCCAAGAGTTTGGTTGATTTTAAACAAATGGTCAACCATGAGTTTTTGCCTTATGGTCACTCCATCCCATGGAAAAGTAGTTTCTAAAATTTCATTGTTATCAGAACACAAAAAATCCAATTTTTTTTGTTTTTATGATCACTTGAACCCTTTTCCATTTTATGGGCATCCAGTCAGCTGCCATTTCTTCCTCAATGTGTGGTTATTCCATTTTCACTTATGATCACTCCCACTCAAGAATGCTTTCTTTGACCCTTTAAACAATTTCCACCATGGGTCCTAAGAAAAATATAATTCCAAAATTTATTACTAAAATCCAAAATGAGTAAAAAAAAGAAAAAAGAAATGTTTTTCAGAAAATGGAATTTATCATCATCATATTAATTTAAATTCCACAAACAATTATATAAGGTTTAAATCATGAAAATGGAATAATTAATTCAAATATCTAAAACACAATAAAATAAGCAAGAAATTATTTAAATTACTATTCATACAAAATTTTAAATTTCAAAATAATAAAACCAATTCAAAATTCAATTTCAATTTTAGAAAATAAAATGTATTCCTATAGAAAGATGTTATGAATTCCAACATGGAATAATGAAATCATTATTTCTCAAATCAAAGCCACAAAAAAATCACTTAAAACAAAATATTTTCAATGAATATCACAAAAATGGTTATTCTATAATATATATATATATATTGAAATAAAATAAAATTTAAATTTAGGGCACCAAAACACTAATTTTTTCATTATTTTCAAATAGTGATAGTTTTCACTCATTTTACTATTATTCAATAAATCTCCATTAAAAATACATTTTTCAATTTCAAAACACATTTAATTCCCTAAAGTAGTTGTGAAAAACTATAATAAAATAATGTCGCATAAAATTCCCCCACACTTAATCAATTTCAATCCTAGGTAATTAAATTTATATTTTTTATTATTTAAAAAGACTTTAAAAATGATGATATTTTTCATGTTCAAATACACACCAAAATTGAAGAAAATCACCAAGCCATTCATTACCAAAATATTCTATCCCTCCATGTGAATTAATCTCACAACCCTACTTCAATGTAACTAAAGTGTGGGCCAATTATATTCAGGTGAAATTAAATATATAATAAGAAGAAATACCGGTTTTCATCTTATCTTAGGTTCCTCATATCGAGTGGCTCCGTGTCATTTTCATCTTGTTTTGGTTTTGGTAATAACATGAATCCATCATTCTTTGATTACTAATAAATTTTTTAAGTGATTTCAGATTTAGTATCTCACTATATTTATTGTATATTTGAATAAATTTATATTATATTATTAATGATTTTGTTACATTGTAATGATAAAAAAATATATTAATTTCATATGTTTATGTTGAAATCCAATTCAATTGTATCGATTCCGTAAAAATTCACGAATGATTTTTCAAGTTTTTCATGTGACATTGTCATTTTTTTAGTATAATGTAATCTACTTATTTTGATTATATATCAATATAAAAAGATTAAATTCAAGTTAATCTTGTGTCGTCGGATATCTAATATATTTACATAAACATCATTAGTTTACAAGGATTTATGAAAAGGTTGTTTTGTGCTCTAAAAAATCATCAATGTTTCTATAATAGTTTAGAAACTATACCGTCTATGGATTTGAAAAACTATTGTATTTCATTTAAATCATCTTCTATAGATATCTGAATCATGTGAAACCTAGTGTGATGGAAATAAAAGAAGTTTCTCTGGATTTATTTATTTTACATCAAAGTATGAAAATTAATTTTTAATTATCAATAAATTATTTTAATTTCTTTGATGATATTACAGAACTATTGTTTTTCTAGAGTAGTGTTGGTTTTATTTTTCAAAGATATCAAGAGATATATAAGTCATATTCACTCTATTATTTATGTTTTTAGAGTCTCTAAATAT
The DNA here is from genome assembly GCA_963277665.1 of Viscum album. Lineage (NCBI taxonomy): Eukaryota > Viridiplantae > Streptophyta > Magnoliopsida > Santalales > Viscaceae > Viscum > Viscum album. Next base: position 676,342,075 of record OY728139.1, on the reverse strand, counting down.
TTACTAAATATAATTCTTATATTCCAAATTATAAATCAGATGTTAAGAGCCCCTCGAAATTTAGCGAAGTAAGTAATGGTATGTTGCCGATATTTTATCCCAGTGTTGGTTAAAAAGTAGGGTTAATATAATATACATTTGAATCAAATGATATATATAGTACTTTTTGATTCCATAATTTTAATATAAAATTACGGTACATGAACCATATATTGGAATTGAACCATACACTACTTTAAATAAACCCTACGTTCATAATCCAAACAGTCAAAAATTATACCCTATATTAGAAATGATCCCTATGTTCTGTAGGAAAATGATCCATTCATTTTCTTGCTGCATTGAAGTTCTTCATGCCTCTACTACTACTTTAAAGTGGAGCTTATTCCTATTGCACTTTCTATACTAATTCCAAGAGAACTCGAGCCGGATAAAAACATAGAAATGATGTGCGATTGATGTATCAAACAAGCCTGTATTGTTGCAACAGGTTTATGTGTTAGTTTTTATCATGAAAAACTCAATCAATATTTTATACCCTATAGAAATTCAATATATTAGTCCCTATATTGTCTCTAAAGGTGTTTTCAATTTGAGTCACAAAGTTTTCACTTTTTTTGGGTATTTTTGCAAGAAAAGAAAACGGGGATTTGATTAATAGTTCGAATAAATAATATTAATACAAACTAAAATTAAAGAAAAGATAATGGAAAGATAAAAAATTATAGAAAATAAAATGGTTTTGATATCAAAATTAAAATAGTGGTCACGGACAAGCTTCAACCTCTCAGACACACCCCTCTTCCTTTTTAAAAAATATTTCTCAATTGAAATTCTAAATGAACCCTAAGGGACCCCCATGTGAGAACTAAAATTTTGATAGGAAGCATATAAATACCTCGATATTATTGCTTTCCTTTATATAGAAGTTACTCAATTACATGAATACCTCCAAGCAGTCAAACCTGATTGAAATCACTATACTCCATGGCAATGCCTCACTGAAGAATTTTAAATAGAAAAATCAATTAATTTACTTCATAGATGGAATAATTATTAAAACCAATTTGATGAAAATATATTTAATATGTAAAATAATAACATTCATTCAAAAATATATGTTCCAGAAATTATAAAAGAGAATACACAATAATAACACAACTCCAAAGAGAGTGTCTATCGGATGTCGCCATCCTCAACCACTTGCTTCTTAGCCACACATCACTTGGGTAGCCTTTGTATTTTCCCTAATAGAATCAATGGATGAAATACTCATAAGGATCTTGACCTCCACACCCTTCCTAAGTGGAATTACGGTGCAGGAAGGATAGATATCATCGTATGGATGTTTGGTGGCAGTGCACTGCTCTTACTGGACCCATAATGCCTCCAAGAAGCAGTCAAGGGGTGCCTTTTATATCAAATATGATCAAAAAATCAGCTAACATAATATTTATTTATTTATGAACATCAAACATTACACGATTTGTAATGGAATTACACATCGTGTAATCTCTTAGCCAATAGTCACTATGAATCTCGACATGATCTTCTCTGAAATATTTCCCAAAAAATTTCATTTTTTGTAAATAATTTTCTCAATGTGTATTGGTATTTCATGGATTTAAATGATGTGACAACTTTTCCTGTATAGAAAATCCATTTATGAAAATTCATGGCATGTAATAGTATTACATGATGCGTAACCATTCTGCTTTAGTTTTGAGCTCCGCTTCTTTCTAAAAAACCTAGTGTCGTGCCGATTTGGTTCGCTCATGGTGTGAACTGTCCTTTAGCTTCAATATTGGAATATAGAAGCTATTGAAAATAGTTAAAAGTCCATAATTGTGTAATTTTATATTTCAATCTCAAAACATCCCTAAATTCTGAAATCAATGCAATTTCACAAAAAAGGACACATTGATGGGGCTTAAATCATTAAAATATATGTGAAAAATAGTGGAAATATTATCTCTATCATAGGTTGGTGAATTTTTTCACATGAGAAATAAAAATTCTATGCTAGTACCATTTGAATAATGAATTGTGTAATGTTGGAGAAAATGAAACTCTATAGGAGTTTTCACCTCAACATGGATCTTCACCATAATACTCTTGAAGTTATCAGCATGCCATACTACATAGAACAAGAATTGAAACACGTGGTTTTTGATTTCATATGTGGGCTTTATGTTGAATTCTTGGGAGAATAATTCATGAAACATGAACCAGAGTTATGTGTTAGATGTTAAAGATGATGAAATGATATATAGTTTCATATTAGATGACGATGAATGCTATAATAAAGATTAAAAATGTGACGTTCATGCTTAAACTGAAAAAAAATAACAATATTCATGATCCACCACTATATGATGAAACATTTGATGATGTATTCTTCATGTATTATGGTCTAATATATTCCATAATATTAGAGTGGATAACCAGAGATGGATTCAATATGTTGATGTTGCATAATATCACTGTAACGAACTGGATATATCTTATGCATGTTAGTTGTAACTGAGGTAGATGATATTCCTTGTATATGTCTCTCAACATGGATAATTCTTATCACCATAAAGAATATTCACTCAATATGTATGACTTGAAAGATTGCACTACTCTCTACATATAGCGAAATATGGAACAATTAGTTAGCACAATAGATGATTATGTGAGACATCTTGAGGAGATCATATGTTAAAATAGAGATGTGGTGTATTACATGAAAAAATCATCGATATTGAGAAGAATGTATATGTACTTGAAGAAATATCACAAGCCTAGAAATAATATCATGATAAAAATGGGGTGTTTACAATTAAAATTTAAATATTTGAATTATTCCAAAGGTACTACTGCTACTTTTCTGGATATTTTTTTAGAAATTTTAAAGAAGAATTTTTAGATTCATAAAAGAAGGAAATATTCAACACATAATATTTTCAATAGATATTATCATAGGAGTTATTTAAATTATTTTGAATGATTTTATTAGAGATTTATTCTATAGGAATAAAGAGGCAACAATGGTGTAGTTTTTATAGAGATATTTATGAAATCTCTTTGATGGATTTATTTTGAATATCTGAATTAAGTGGAACTGATATTACCATTGGATATTTATTATTTATATATCTATTTATATAACAAGTTAAAAATATATGAATAAGGTAGGATACATGAAAATGCTTGAAAGAAAAGTGCTTCAAATTTTCTATTCGACAATTTTGAAGAGAGAATTAAAAAACCTTGTCTATCTATTATTATCTCACTATATGACTAATAAGAAAGAGGAAAACCTATGAAAAAGAAGAAAAATATTATTTTCTATTGATTAAAGAAGAAGAATACGTCTGCGCGTCATTTAAGATTATTTAACTTATTCTGTGTATTATTAAAGATCATATACATCTGTTAGTGGTTGCTACAACTATGAGATGAACCAGTATTCAACAAACTTCTAATCATTTAATTTATATTGAAGTGTTTCTTGATCGTACTTAGTCGTAGCAGAGTGTCATCTTCTCAAACTAGGTTTTGGATATTTTTATTCCCTACAAAAGAAACATAAGGCCCTATAAAAGTATTTAAGGTGTCAACTACCTATACTCAGTTGTAGAGGTAACCAAATAAGAGGAATTGCGAGTATAAATCACCAATCTCATAGAGTAGAGCATTTATGGGGTGGAATAGGTGATTTCTATGCATTGAACCACTATACATCATCATGTTCTTCTCTTTATTTATTTCCACTCACTATAAAAAAATAGGTCTTACTGGCAGTGTATTGGTGGTGGTTCTAATAACCACTAAAAAATAAATTATATTCAACAAAATTATAATATAGAATCAGTTTAAAATAACTACCGCTATTTTTTTATTATTATATTTTGAGGTGTTTTTATTTAACCCACACATAAATATTATAAAAAAACTTAATTTTGACCCCTCACCCCGATCCCCTTGGCCCCGACCCACCCCTTCTCCCCTAAACGACCCCCGACCCTAACTCCCCTTGCTCCCAACGATGGCAGTCGTGACCTCCCTACTCTAGATGGTAACTTTCGCGACCCCAACCCCCTCTACTCCTAACAACGATCATCGTGACCATGAACCCCCTTCTCCTGATGATGTCCACCCCCCTCTTATCATTGTGACCGTGACCCCCTACTCCATGATGAGGACCTCAAAATGACCCAGACACCTCATGCTTCTTGACAGCGACCCCCAAATGTCTCCCTTTCCCTTTTTTCGATGATTGTGACCCTCAAAATCATTGAACATATTATTGATTAAATTTTTCTTTGGTTTTTAATTAAATTATATAAATATCTATTTAATTTATTGTTTTTTGGGGATTTTTCCTAAGACGATTTCGGGGTTAAGTTGCAGACCTCCCATCATCAAATGGTTATAGTTTTGGAGAGTGTATGCACTTCAATGTTCTTTTATGTTAGTATTTATATTTTTTATTATGAATAACTAATTATAAAATTTTATAATTATTTATTTATTTCTTTTTTCATGATAAATGTGTCCAAAGTTTTATCGGTTTCATGCGTAAAACTTGAAGCATTTATATTTTCTTCAAGAGGTAGATCAATCTTTCTGTTTTATGTTTCATCCTCATTTAATAATAGTTTAAATGTTTATAAATTGATAATTTTCCTATTGAGATCCACCTTAAGGGACATTATGGGTTTTCATGAGGATAATAGTTGTTTTAGATGCTTTGTAAAAGGGTTTTCATTCAAAAAACCCAATCATTTAGCCTGTTGTTTAATAACACAAGACACGTGTAATTTACCAATTTGTTTTTCAAAATAATAACACAAAGATAATATATTAAATAAAAAATACTATTAATCAGGAGTACAATGCATAATGCTTACTAAAATATACATAACATAAGATTACATGAAGATTTTTGTATGTGAAGCTTTCTTCATGTTGAGTATTGTTATTCAAATCAATTCTGAAAATATTATAAAACCATAATTTTATGCAATTCAATGATGCATATGGAATCACATGCACCAGATATCATCATGCCATGTTCTTTTTTTGAGATACAATAAATATTGATTTTCAAAATTATCAAATAAAAATCTATCTATAGAGACAGTCATGTTTCAAAAATATTAAATAAATAATAATAATAATAAGAAATGAAAAAAAGATAGATAATTTTTAATGAATTTATTATTTTCATGTATTATTGCGGATTTATAAAAGTACGCTCAATATCACTATAACATCTCTCCTATACTTAGTGATATTATTATATGACATGTGATTGTATTATTGCATGGGGTAATATTTATTCATTTACGTTTTTTATGTTTTTTATGTTGGATTGAATCATCTTTATATTGAATTTGTGTTATGTTGAATCAAGACCCAACCCTGGTCAATGAAAATGTTGTGTAATGTTTAATTTTGATTGTACTTGTTTTATTAAGCTTTTATATATTTTTATATAAATGTACATGGAGAAGATTGAAAATCATAAACTTATGGATAAAAGTTGGATTAATTTTCCTTAAAACACACCTTGGTATGCCAAGGGTTTGGAAGAAGTTTTAGAATATGCAATTGCAAACTGATCAGTGGATGGTAGAATAAAATGTATATTTCCTTATTGTAAATTCAAGTGATGGTTGAATAGAAATGATTTATATGACTATTTTATATTGAAATTGTTTCTTTCTCTACATGTATGTTGTATTTGGAATGATGGATAAAATTTTGTGGAATATCAAAACAATGAAAATATAGTCAATGAAACACAAAGTGGACTACTAGAGGAGAATTTAGATCCAATTTTTATAAAGTATGCATTTTTATTTTTCAGGATACAATATCCAATATTTTAATTGATCAAGATAACCTTCAACTGATCCTAAGAAGTTCAATGTTTCTGATAACTTCAATGACCAAAAAAATGAGTTTTATTAATTAGTTGAAGATGGAAAAAAATAATTATATAAAACGTTTATTAGGTGTTTGAAGTTGACATTTCTACTTAAGTATTATCATATCAAGTGTCTCAATGGATTTTATTAAAAAAGAAATGTTCATGATTTTAGAGTTACTTCGTGATGCCTTTAGTGAATCTATAATCCTTGCCTCATTATAATAGATTAATAAAGTCGTCCAAAAACTTATACATGATTATAAAAATATACATGCATGCCCTAATGATTTCAAGCTATATTGGGGAGAATATTACAATAATGAAGAATGGATAACATGTTTTATAAGTAGATTAACGTAAATGAACAAAAATAATATTATAAATCCATGCCACCCTAGAAAAAAATAGAAGAATAAAACCCCTAAAAAGGTATTGCATTACTCTCCTCTAAAATAACACTTTAAAATATTATCCATGTCATCTAAGACTACATGCAACATGAAGCATCATGATTAGGATAGTAATTTGGGCTTGATGTGACATCCAAAATATTAAGCATCATGGAAGATGTTAGATTAATCATATCCATATTTCTCTTTGAAACCTTGAATGCATATTTGGGGTAGGATTTTAATGATTTTAACCCTTTTGGTAATTTAAGTACTAATTATATCATTTGTCTGGTCGTTTTGATCCCCCATAATCTACCTTCATGGATGTGTATGAATAATAATTCTTTCATTATTTCAATTATTATTCCTGAAAATAAAATTCCTAGAAATGACATTGATTTATACTTTCAACCTCTATTCAAATAATTGTGAGTATTATGGGATAATGATGTTAAAAAATATGATTCTTTAATGAGAAAAATATTCAAAATGCATGTTTATTTAATGTGGACAATTAGAGACATTCCATAAATAGGAAACTCATCTAGTTTGAACACCCATACTAGTTTGGATTTTCTAGGTCATAATTTTTATTTTTTACCTCAATGATTACCTAATAGTAGAAAATGTTGTTTTTGAGTCATCATCAATTTCTTGATACTTCTCATAAATTCATGTTTAATAAGATACAATTCAATAGATACATTGACTTGGTAAATCCACTAAAGGTGTTATCTAGTTTATAAATCATGGGAAAATTAATGATTTTCACTGACAGATTTAGAAAATGTAATTATTTTAAATATGGGGTAATGGGAACTATGTACAATATCTTAAGCAACTGGAACAAAATAATGGAGGAAAATAAGTATATTTTTCCAACTTCCTTATTGAGAGTTTAATTATATATTTCATAATCTTAACATAATTCATATTTATAAGAACTTATTTGAAAATATAATTTTTACATTGCTTAATGAGTGGGGTAAATCGAAGGATCACCTTAAAGATCTGAAGGATTTAGAGTCAATGAATATAAAGAATGGTTTGAGGGAAAAGAAGAATGGAACGTATGATTCAGATATTTTTACAATGAAAAATTATGAGAAAGAATTATTCCTTCAAACATTAAATAATTTAAAAGTTATAGATGGATATTTAAGTAACAAATCAAGTTGAGTTGACTTAAAATATTTAGAGTAACATGTATTGAAAATTCATGACTCACATATTATTATGGAGTAGTTGTTTCCATTTTCATTGTGTAATACGTTACCTAAAAAAGTAACCACAATTATTGTTGAGTTGTGTACCTTTTTTAGAGAGTTTTTTGGAAAAATAATAAATCTATCCATGCTTGATAAACGTGAAGAAATAATTTTTTTGACACTTTTTCTTTTTGAGATGTTGTCTCTCCCTTTATTCTTCATAGTCATGACTTATTTGACTGTTCATTTGGTTGAAGAAGCTTAACTTGGTGGACTGATACACTATCAATGGATGTATCCAATTGAGAGGTATTTTGATAATATTTTTTTATTCATTAGTGAATTTAATTTTATCAAATAATTTCATAATTTTTAAATATGTTTCTTTTTTTCATCAGGTAATTAGGTCATTTGAAATCATATGTGAGGAATAAAGCTCAACTGTAAGGCTATATGTTTTATGTTTACTTAGACAAAGAGTTCCTAACCTTATGTTCTAGGTATTTGGATGTTATTGAGACTAGATTAAATCATATTGGACATGTTTAAGACATATCCACTTATTCTCATTCTAAAAACTAATCATATGTATTTACAACTATTAGATTAACAATTAGAAAGGGGTAAAATTTTACAATGGTTGAATTGAAGTTTCTACAAGAACATATATATATGATACTCAATAGTATTATTAAAGATCCATTTATTAAAGAATTGTGATTTCAAACAAGGAGGCAACAGTGGGGCCAATATCTAAATGAGATGGAATTAACAAAATCTATTAATAAGTATATTATTGAATGGTTCACTCGTCATGTAAGTATATACTCATATTCATACTACTGATGTGAAATTATTTTTTATATGTTAAAAGTAACACCTTATATCTTATTGTATAGATAATTAATGTTGATAATCAAGTTAAAATATTAAATGATGTTATGTTTTCATCTCGATTTCATCTAAGTAATGTTAAGATATTCAACGCCTAAAATATTCATGCCTTTAGGTTTCATACAATTTATCATGAAGAAGACTTCAAAACTCGAAATAGTGTTGTATTTACACATATAGAGGTGAGATACTATGGGATGTTGAATGATATAATTGAATCAAACTATCATGATTAGTTTTCAGTTGTCGTATTCAAATTAATTTGGATCAACATTGATAGGGGTATAATGAAAGATTCGTTATATTTTACTTCTGTCAACTTCTCTCTCTTGATCAGTATTAGTGATCATGCATGGCATGATCTATTTATCTTGGATTCACAAATAAATATGGTTTATTATCTGGATGATGAAATACATAAGGGTTAGAGTGTTTTTGTACACTTAAAGTAGAGAGAGTTATGTGATATGGCTGATGAAGATCGATTTAGTACTCCATGGGAGTGAACATCATCAACCACAAAGCATTGAACGATTTTCCCCTGACAATATTAAAACAATAGAACCTATAAGAGAGGGTAAAAATGAAAAACTCTCTATAATGGTGGTTGACAACAATGAAGATAATAAAGATTAATATAATTTAATGTATCAATTAGGAATGAAACTATATTACATTTTCTCATTTATATGTTTTTCGTAAATATATATTTTTATATTTTTCCTTTTTCTTTTTGTAAAAAAAATATTTTTATGTTTTTTATAAATATAATATATCTGAACCATTTTCATTCCATAAATTCCATGAACAAAAAATTTCAAGATCTTAGTCGATCATCATCTCGATGCACACCACCATTATCATTAGATTTAGTGGATCCGAGTGATTCCGTTATACCCAGGACTTCTAGTGAGCCAGTTGTTTCCCCAGATTTTGTTGGTATCCCACTATCCAATTCACCTCTGTTGAGAGAGATGTTTTTTACCCCTCCATCTATGCAATTTTGGTGAGTTAATATTACTGGAATGTATGTTATTGTATAAGAAAACTATATATTTTATTACTTGTTTAATGAATTTTTCAAACAGATAAAGATAAAAATTGAAGGGATATAAATATGAATATGTAATATGTATGATAACTAATGTACTTTGAGATTATCATTATATTTGATAAGTTTTTGTTGCCTGCTGGATATGCTGTTGGAATCTATGGGAAAATTCGTAGGCATCTTGTTTACAAGATGGTGAGATTTCCTATTAATTACAAATATTGGAGGCATATTCCCAGAGCTTGAAAAATGAGATATTGATAATAAATTAAAGGTAATATTAATTTTATATTCATTGATAACTAATTTAAAAGTCATGAGTATTTCTTTAATATAATTTTAAGGGAATATGATTTTTATTTATAGACGTTTTTTCAGTTTTGATGTCCATAAATCTGTTTCACACCCATTTAATCTAAAAATTTTGGACAAGAAATTTTGAGATTCTAAATAGATATTATGGCTTGAGTTTAATGAAAAATCTATGAGATCATGATAGATATATTAGAAATTTCCTGAATGCATTTCTCGTGAACAATGGAAGTTGTTTTCAATTTAACAATGATGTATCTAATGAGGTAATTGCATATTTGATAATATATTAATTAAATAAATATAATAAAATTATAATTTTTATTAATGTTGCTATTTTTTGTAGTAATTATATTAAAAAAATACTATTAATCATGAGAAACAAGTCATTCCTCATGTCTTTGGGTCTAATTGTTTTTTGAGAAAAAGAAAATTTTGGGCTATATTTTATTCATTGTTATTTATATAATTTTATTATAAGTCAAGGGTTTTCTAACTTTATTATATTTTTTATAAAGTCTAATGAATTAGGTTACTCTGTTGGCTGAACAGAGATGTGGTTTAAAGTTCATATGATACTTGAAGGCTGTTTTGGAAATTACCCTACCAAAGAAGTTGGAGTATGTACTTTTCATTACTATTTCATATTTTTTCATTACTATAAAAACATAATATTAAAAAATATATTATAAAAACAAACAATTATTAATCCCAACTAAATGGGGATGGCTATATGGATCAAGAGATGCCAAATTGGCATTGATTGAGCCATCTATTTGGTTTTAATTAATTGATTTAAACACTTGTTTGTTATTATAATTTATTTTCAATTATTATGTTTTTATAGTAATGAAATAAAAATAAATAATAATGACTAATTTATTAATTAGAAAATATTATTATGACCATATAATTTAAAAAATCATTATTTATATTTTTTTATTAATTTTTCAAAATTCAAGAATTATAGGATGTGACCCCTTCACAATCATCATAGATTTCCCATAATGATGTAGTTTCAATCATTTTAGGGAAAGAGAATCATAGACGTGTATGGGGGATGGGTTTTGGGCCTACCCGATCAGCTTTCTTTGGTAGTGTAACATCTTTAGTTAAATTTACACCCACGGGGGGTTTTATTAGTTCCATTAATTAGGAATTTTATAGAGAAATTTTTAGGTTAAAATAAAAAGCGCAAGAACAAGTATCTTATAAGAAAACATAGGATATGTGGAAATCAGAAATAGATAATGATTTAGATTCTATATTTTAGTGGATGAATAGAATGATCGTTGAGTAAATTTTCATCCTTATAGATAATCCTACCATTTTAAATTCTAAATTCCATATATCATTCTTGCATTTTTAAAAAAACACAACATCCATAAAAAAATAAAACGACACTTTTATTATGAAGAAACACACGTCAAGTCATACCGACCAAATAATGTTCCATATTGATATGTGGTTGATTTCAATATGTAAAAATTGAATTATGGATCATTATCATAATTTTTGAAAACAATCTGAGCTTGTTTTCAAGGTTTTGAATCCGTAAATAGATTTTAAAGGTACCAATGACCTTAAAAGCATGTGTCGGGGGGTTAAAAATAGGAAAATTATTTCAGATGATAATAAAATCATAATTCAATTAATTTAGATTTAGGTTTGATATTTAGGAACTAACATCACATCATTCTGAGTTACGGTTTTCCTGGGATGCCCGTAAACTCGTTTTTAGTGTTTTAAAATACTAAAACGTTTTTGTAATGGTAAAAACCTAGAAAATGACATCATACTGACATAAAATCATGAAGAAACCGCCTTTGAGTTATTTTGTATGTTTATGTATAGAAAAAACATCAATACGATGTGTGCTGTGGACCGAAAGACTCGTTAAACAATTTTTAAAGGTACTAAAGCCTTTAAAAACATGTATCTGGGGTCAAAACCTAGATAATAATGTTGAATGGGCATCTAATCAGAATAAAAAGACCACATATTGTTTTTTAAAATTTTGTAACCTAATAAACATCATTCTATGTTATGGGTTTCCTAGGATTTCCATAAATATATTTTTTGGGTTTTAAAACACTAAAACAAGTGTCTAATGGTCAAAACCTTTAAAAACGACCTTATATTGATGTGGAATCATGGAAAATCCATCATTAAGTTATTTTATATGTTTACACATATAAAACACATAAATAAGATGTGTTGTCATGACCCATCCTAGTGGGGCTTGTATCATGACTCCCCAAGCCCAACTCAAATAGGTCAGGGGCTAGTGACTAGCACCGAGTTGGTATATCACTGACATGGGTGGAATTGCCTATGTGCCTATATGAAAACAAACAGCTCCAATACCAAAAATTCTGAAATGTAAAAACCACTAATAAAAAATTTATTCATACCAATATATCCCAACCAATAGAGTACGATAGGGAATGTAAAGCAAGTAAAGTAAACCAGGCCAGAATAAAACCCCACCAAAAAGAGTCTATAAACCAAAAAGTCCAACCTATAATGAAAGGTACTGAGACTACAGTGTGTAGCCATAAGAAAAACTAAACCACCTCATCTCAGAAAGATCTGTTCGGTCCTGGTCTTCCTAGGACTCCGTCAAAAGGTTTCTCATCTGCACAAGACATGACACGTACTGTAAAAGCCCATGTAGGGGCGAGTATAACATTACTCAATAGGACACCACAAAACCACAAAGAAATGAAAAAAGGAAAGATATATTCATCTCTACATAGTATATGTCTACAACACATATATCAAGAATATCTAGATACAATCAATCCAAGACACACAGTCTAGATATACAACTATTGATTACCAACACTAGGGATTCAACTCAAAGATTCCACAAAACACTCATCTGGGAGAACAAACTCTTAAGTATAATAGTACTGGTGACATTCTTCTGAGAAGTACTATTCTCCAAGAATTGACATAAGAGATATATGTCGATAGATCTGAAGGGATATATATGATACACATATGTGGATCACAACAAGGGCCCTGGGGTGATACCAACCACTCTATCTAGATTATCCCGCTATGTAGAGGATCAATGTCCAGTAGGATTCGTCACATCGATACTGAAGACTCTACCTAGGGAATGAAGAATAAATTGAGGATACACTTTGGGCCTCTCGGGGGATTCCAGCATCTCTATCCCAGAAGTCATACTGAAGGGATGAAACTCCTATGAGTGGGAAATGATATGAACAAACCTTCCGGGAAAGGATAACATGAATGCACCCTCAATGAAACCTATTCTTGATATGGTGTAAAAGTGGCTCAAGACATGTAGAAAGGGGTACACAGTGTGTATTAGGTTCACACGCAGTGTCCTTTGACCCCAGGTACTACCCATGTACAACAACCCATGTAATTAGAACATGTCATCAAGAAAAGGAGGTACATAGAATGTAAAAGGCGTCACACACCCAATCCTATAATTTGGCGTCTACCTATGTACTCTTGTCATGTTCATGTACACAACGTCAGCCCGTGTCTACATTCCCATGTACTAGTACAAGAGGTAGCCCATGAACTCAGTCCAGGCCATGTCGTATGGTGGAGTACAGGTCGTGTAGGAAACTAGTGTACTCCACCATGTGCCCTTGAACTCCCTGAGTACACGCCAAGTGGTCGGGTGATGAACACACACCATGTAGAGGGACCTAATTCCACGTGTTCTAGAATTTCTATAACCTCATGGTATTCCTCCATGCACCTCAGCCGATCTCTCAGGTTCTACTCCGATGGCCCGTTTTCCTTGATACTCCGGATCTAGGATCATTTAATCACCCAAAAACTGAGTAGATGTCTTTCGAGCCTTCAATCGACTCGAAAAAGTAATAAATTCAATTCTAATGAGAACCTCCCAAAGGATGATTTCTCCCAAATGTCATTGATTCATCTGTCTTCATCGACATCGCACCTCCTTAACGTCGTCATGATGCTGGATATTTTATTTTAGATCATTGTATGAAGAAACAAAGGTGCAATGATCGATCTTTCATAAACACATTGAAGAATAAAGAACACAAGTATATTCAAGGGATCCAAATACACAATGAAAAAATATAAGGAACGAACCTCAACCATTTCTCATTCCATCTTCAATCCATTTATGTAAGAATGATCAATAAATTAAAACAATAATCCAACCCCGTAATTCCCACAATTAAAACCCATCCCGCAAAGCATGATCAAACTGTGAATCAACCTGTTCGTTGGTTGGTCCGTGTTTTTCGTTGAATCTAATTACAGGAAAATAAATCGGAAATAAAACATCCTACCTGTGATTTTTATCGTTCACTATAAAAGATCGATTGTCGCTGGTGAGATCAATCAAGAATGATCTTCGATCAAAGTCTCTATCATCACCGCTGAGAGAATTATGTAGGATTTCTCTCTAGATCCTCTAGAGAATTTCCAGGGTTATCATCATAACCCTAGATCCATGTAACACCCCAAGAATTCATAATTTGTTATTTCTTCAAAATAATTCAATAACTTGCACTACACGCAACACCGAGTTCAATTTCACCATGACTTACTCAAAAGCCATTCAAAAGAGGTTATTAATAGTATTAACTAAATTATAAACTTTATATAATCCTTATAATTTTTCCATATTATGAGTATCTTAGACATAATGCAAGAACAAATTCATTTTCAGTATTGCACTTTTATCAAATTTTAATAGTGAACCCTTTTTAAATACAATATTTTAAACTTTTTGAATAAATGGGGACATCAAAAATTTAAAATGAAACATCCCAAGCTTCCACGGTACGCTTTCTTTGAATAATACAGTAGCGTGTGTTGTATGCAACCTTGAGTTTTAACACACACCATAACCAATCAAACTAGCCGTTATGAATAGTAATACATACTTTTCGAAATTATATATATTTTATATTTTAAAATGGACTTCATTTCTGGATTCGGAATATCGAATTTAGCCTAAGGTAAAATTTTGGAACTTTTCAGATAACTTTCATATTTTGATGAATAGTGAAAATTACTAAATTTTAATTAAAAACAACTTTTTTAATCAAAATAATTAATAGTGATAAATTATTAATTTGAGTGGTTTTAAAGTATATTTAGAATATATTTTTACCATTTAATATAATGTTGGTCATTGGACATAATTTTACAATTAAACCGAACATAAACAAGTGTCAATCTTTTGATAGTTATTATCTATTAAAAACAGGCTTTTTGTTTTGACAGCGGGAATTAATTTTAAATTAATTTCTGCCACTTCTGTGTTTTTAATTTAGGAAAATTGATTTTATATTTTGAATCAGGATGTTCAAATTGTGTATATAGGTAACTTTTATTTTTAGACATTTTGAATAATTACTGCGGTAAATATTTTATTTACCATGGTTAAGGGTAAATCTGGTAAATAAGGGTTAAAAAATAATATTATAATAATACTAAATTACCCTAAAACGTGTCTTAAACCTATTGGTTGATACATGGTCGACCATGGGCATCTTTGGGTCGATTTTGGGACCCCATGGATCCACTTGTAAGTGATAATGACACTTTATTTTAATTAAGTTAAAATGAATACAAAAATGACACAAGCATATATGTTTTAGCAAAACAATTGTTACATAGGGTTATATATGTTGGATTTTAGATTATAAATATTAATTATAATGATAAAACGATTTCCTACATAATGATATTTTATTTATAATTTTTACACATTAAATAAGTTATTTTATTTATGACACAATGATGATGCAGTAATTACTATAATAGTGAAAAAATAAAATAATTGATATTATAAATACCCAAATAAATATAATATGAAACTTTTAATGAATTAAACTAATTTTATAGAATAATATGATATATTAGTATTGATTTAATTTTCTTTTTTCGAAGTAATCAATCTGTTATATGTTTCAAAAAAATCAACTATTGAATAGTGTCAAAATTGACATAAAAGAGTTCTTAAAAAAAATATTATATTATTAATTGATATTAAATTCCTAAAAATCTAAGGTTCGGTAAAGAGACTTATATCATGATAGGTTCATCATTAATGGACCACTTGGGGGTCTCTTGGATGTATATAGTATGTTTATTAACCATATTATATAAAAATACAAAGAGACATTGTAAAAGTGAAACTAATTAACTTAGAGTTAATACTTAAAGATAAGGTTAATATAAGTACCCAATCCGGTCTAAATTATATTGGTTGAGTTTTTTTCGACCCATCTCCACCTTAACCTTTGAATAGTCAACTTTGGAGCCATTGGAAACCGATTATGAATTTATTATAAACTAATATCTCTAGCTTTTCCAAAGGTGCCCCTCACCCCTCTTATAAAAGGGCACTCCTCCTTCTCATTTCTTCACACCTACAAAGCCTTTTGGTTCTGCCAAACTCTGCCCAAATACTCTCCCAACACCCCTCACTACAACCTAGAGGCCTTAGTTTGATCAGAAATCCATCATAAGGATCCCTTTTGATCAAATCAAAAGGAAGAACCTGAAGAAGAGGTAATGATTTCACCACCCTTTTCCAAGTTCATTTCTTCTTCCACTTATTCTTCCTTTGTTGTTACCATTATAAAATAATAACTCCAGTATCATATATATACTGTGATGTTATTATAAATATGGTACAACCATATTCAGTATTCTATCCACCCTTTGAATAACATGTCACCATAGGTCCGTACGTACGACTTACCGTCTCCACGTCGTGGTGTAATTGTTATTCAATATATTATTATTTGGATGGGTATAATAATGATATGTAACTCATGAAAATAATAAATATAAAATTTTAATGATTCTGTATATATGATATACCATCCATTTATATATTATTTTAATATCAAAAGATTGATATTGTCGCTCGTGCGTACGTACGGACTACCGTCTCCACGAACGCGATGAGATTCATTCTCCATCGTATCCATTCAAGTATAATTATCATTTAATGATTTAAAAAATGATGTTTAAGGACTAAATATCATTCTGGATATGAATAATATACAACAACCATGGCTTATGTAACAAAACATATAAAAGAAAATGAGTAAGTTAACACCCGAAACGACGATAATTCTAAGATATTATTAACAAATCAATGTTAAAAGATCATATATGATATCATATTAATATATATGATTCTTGTATAATTTAATAACAATTATTTCACCATTATACAGGATGTTAACCTACCCCAACCAAGGAAAAGTACAAGGTAAGGGTTTATTTCACAATCTCTTCATTATCCGAGGTTGTTTATATGTAATAATCTACTGGGATTTCTTTATCATCCACATCCATGTTTCTTCGAAATGTATTTCAAAACATCTTTATTATTTACAAGAATATGGGTTAAAGTCATTTATACCCTTGTTTGACTTTTTATAAGAGGTTTATAAAGGAATCTTTCGGTCGTTTTCAAAACAAGGTCCTTTTTAACCTTTTCGACAGAATTAAGGTAAGAATGTTTCTTTTTACTTATACGGCGGGTGCGGCTATTTTCCGCCGTTATAAAATCTTCAAAGATTCCCTTACAATATTATAAGAATATTTTCAAAGAAAATGTTTTATTTTATATGGATCTTAAATTATTTCAAAATAAATGGAGATATTTCGTTAAAAAGAATTTTGATTTCATCTATGTCAACATCCTTTGATGGATTTTACGCTTATTTAAAGTTGATTTGTTATGATACAAAACTTCTATATTATATTGAAGGTTTTGTGATCTGTTTGACTGTGGATGTTCTATTTTTATACCATTCATGGTTTATGGGGAATGTATTGACATTTCGTATTCTAGTTTTAATACAAATGTTTATGTTATGTTTAATCCTTTTCATATGGGAATGAATTGTACTTAATATGTGACGGGTGGAGCCCGCTATAGCTCCTCGATGCATCGGTAGGTCTCATGAGACAAACTAGTGTCTTGGCACAAGGCCTTGGAAAAATCATATTTGTAGTCTTGGCACGAGGCCTTGGCTATGTGGTTTTGATAGTCTGGCATTATGCATTCCAACATTATGAAAGTGGTTATTGATATTGCATGTGATTATTCGATTAGTAGAATATCCATGTGAACAAGTGAATGAAATTCTTTCATTTTACTTTTGCCATACTATGTTGAAGTTCATGTTTAAAAGGCTTTTGTTTTAGTTATACATAGCCTTAAATGTTTATTCTTATTTATGAATATTTCCGGTATATTCTTATCCTTACTGGGCATTTGAGCTCACCCCTTTTCTATGTTTTATTTTTCCCAGGAAGTGAAGAAGTAAATTATGAATGACCTCCAGGGATTTTATGTGGGGATATGAGTGTGGTTTATGGAGACATTATGTTGTTGTAGTAGTTTTTCAATTTATGATGTAATGTAAAACTTATGAATATATCTAGTGTTTCCAAGGATACTAAACCAATTGGTCTTATAAGATTTGATCTTTCTTGTGATCATGCCAATGTTATGTAATAATGCACCGACTCTGGGTAACTAGTGTCGGGGCGTTACAATCCATATATAAAAGGTCATTTAAAAGAAAATAAACACTACGTCTCTATTTTGATGAAATGAAAAATATATTAAAATTTCAATTTATCTTATCCATTAAATATGCCCAAAACTACTTTTCACAGTCAACCGATGCCAACCAATGTTAGGCAACACCTAGAGGAAAGGAACTTTTCAGAATGCAACAGTTCCCTCAGATTTCAGATCTAAGCACCCTTTTAGAAGTTATTACACTTGTTCTGAAAAACTATGTGTGTGTTCTATTTAATATTTTAATATTTTTCAAACAATTATAATGAGAACATCGGGCCTCATAATCACATGTCATCTTAGACCCTTGTCTCAAAATTAATACATATAACATTTTAAAACAATGAACCAAAAAATATATGACATTACATTCTCCCCAAAAACCAAAGTAAGGGCTACACAAAATGATGTGGGTACTTTGCATGAATCTGAGCCACCTATTCCCTTTTTCTCTCTTAGATATTCCTATGCAGCCACCAAACACGTACCAAAGTAATCAATTGCCCTTGAAGGATACTCTCCCATAAATCTTTTATCTCCCCCAGGTACTCAGCAAAAGATTCTCCTTCCTCAAAGTCCATATCACCCCAGTCGATGACGTGCAATCAATCATACATGTGCCTCCTCAATTGTGACATGAGGAAGGTATCATGTACCAGTCCAACTGAGTGAGTAGAGATAAGAAGTATTCCACATTTCTAAGTCTATGAAATATCTAAAAAGGGTTGATAAACCTAGGATATAACATGTCACCTTTTCCAAATCACTACAATCAACATCAAGTTGAAACCTAAAGGAACACATTTTATCCTTCCTCGAACTAAAAATGACTCTACCTCCTATCATCATAATTATTATGACTGATCTATGCAGTCTTCATCCACTCCTAGATGATCTTCACCTTTTTTGTAGTAGGTCGCACCAACTCCGATCCAATAAGTGTTGACTCTCCTAGGTCAGTCATGGAAAGTGGTGACCGGAAGGGTCACCCATACAAGGCATCAAATGGTGTCATACTAATTGTGGAATGGTAGTTATTATTTTATGTGAACTCCACCAGTGGTAGGTGATCCTCCCAACTACGATCGAAGTTCAACATGAAATTTCATAGCATTTCCTTCAAAACCTAAATGTTCAGGACTTTCTAGACATATTTCTATAGGTGAAATGTTGTACTCAAGCACAAATGGGTCCCAAATGCCTCCTGTAATCCCTTACACAACCTGGATGTAAAACAATCATCACGATATGAAACTATCGTCGATGGAACTCCATGAATTCGAACTATCTCCTCCACATAGAGGCGTCTCAAGCTCTCTTTTGAAATCTTCTCTAAAATAGCTAGGATGTGGGATAACTTGGGGAGTCAGTCAATTTTAACCAATATGGAATCATGTCCCCTGTACATATGTGGTAAAACCTTCATATATTCCATCGATATCTCTTCCCACATCTATTCTGGAACCTCAAGGTTTTAAGCTAAGCCTAATGGAACCTAGTGCTTAGCCTTCACTTGCTGACAAGTAAGGCATAAAGAAATCAACTTTTCCACTATATTCTTCATCTTTACCACTAAAATTAATTTGAGAGGTCTTGGTAAACTTTTTTCACAATAGGATGTTCCACAAAAGTGGATGTATGAAACTACCAAAAAACCTCCTCCTACAGTTCCATTGGTACTACCATGCATCTTATAAAATGAAAGACATGATCACCGCGTTTTGAATATCCATTAAGAGCACGCCTCGTGGACATCTAATAAAAAGGGTCTCACAATTGGTATCCCCAAGTTGTTAATCCCTCACTCTCTATAAGAGTGGAGGGGTAAGAACCATCGACTAGAGGTAAGCTGCTCCATCTCCATCAACAAAATATCACTGCAATGAGGATAACTACTCCAAATCCTTGTTCAGCAACTGTGCACTATATCTCCTACTGAGAGATACTTCCACCACGTTCCCCTTCCCATAATTATAGAAAATATCAAATTCATAGTCATGGAGAAACTCTAGAAATCACATCTATCTCATGTTTAGAAACTTCTAAGATAAGATATATTTGAGACTCTTGTGATCAGAGTAGATGATAAACCGATCACCCATCGGGTAGTGTCGTCACATATTCAATGTGAGGACTACCACTACATACTCAAGATCATGGGTCACTTAGTTCAAATCATGTGGTATCAACTAGTGTTAACCATGGTAAATCAATAATTGGCTCTTCATCAATACACAACCAAGCCCAGTTCCTAAGGCATCGCATAACACCACGTACTAGACACCCTCCTACAGAAATCTAAAAATAATAGCACTCATCCAACTCTGCCTCAACTGATGAAAATCTTGCTGGAACTTCTATATCCACAAAAAAGGCTGCCTCTTTCAATTCAAATCTATTATTGATGTATATATCTTGGATAAATCATGTATGAATCTCTGGTAATATCCTTCAAGCTTGAGGAATCTCCGTAACTCTGTCACGCTCCTACATGGCTCCCATGCAGACACTACCACCACCTTGGTCTTGTCTAATGCCAATCCATATGCTAAGATAATGTGTCCCAAAAATTGGACCACCTGAATCTAAAATGGAAACTTTGAGAGATTCCCATAAAGATGGTGCACTTGGAGTACGTATAGAACCATCCCTAAGTATCTCATGTGCTCCTCCTCAGACACTAAGTATATATGGATATCGTTGAGGAAGAATAATATGAAACGGACTATGTAATGCTAAAATATCTGATTCATGAGTTCATTTAACACTATAGGGTTGTTTTTCACACCGAAGGGCACCACTGAGTACTCATAGTGCTTGTAGAAACATCTGATATCAATATTCAACATATCCTCATCTTTTACTCACCATTGGTGATAGCCTGATCAAAGTTCATCCTTTGAGAACTATCATTCACCTCTCAACTGTCAAAAATGTCATAAATCCTTGGAAGTGGATACATATTCTTCACGGTCACCTAGTTCAAGTGCCAGTAGTCGATACACAATCTCAATACCCAATATTCCTTTTTGAAAAAAAAACTTGGGCCACCCATGGTGAAACACTGGGTCTCCCAAAGCCCTTCATCTATATGTCCTCTAATTGTATTTACATCTCACAAAGCTTTGAGGGAGCCATCTGATAAGTTGGTGCTGATATTAGTGTTATTCAGGGGTGTATATCAATGTAAAATTCTATCTCCTGATTGGGAGGTAATATTGGACCATATTTAAGAAATACATCCTTGTAATCTACCACTGCTAAAAAGGACTGGAAACTCACAACATCTACTGCACCGAGGGTCAAGAAATCCAAACAATGTGTAATCAAATGCACCATCCTATGCATGAGTCCATCCCGTGTTACCTGAGTTCACTTTTCATCAACAATGTAAAACCTCATTCCATCACTGTGGACACACCTCACCCTTAACCTAAAAAATAAATCTGAGCATGGACCGAAGATAACCAATCCATACCAAGAATTACGTCATAAGACCCCGATTGTTCCACCTAGAGGTTCAAACTGAAACTCTCACCTCCAAAGGATAGGTCACACTGTTAGGATAGATGTGTGATCATTTAGTCTCCTCCTGTAAGTGTCTTCAAGTGTAAGGGTCGAGTAAATGGTTCAATTGGAATATCAAGGTTTCATAAAAGATATGTGCTGAGAAAGGAATGACTAGAACTTGTGTCTATAAGTACAATATCCATAGTAGAAAAGACACATATTGTACCTTGAATCAATCTTGGATCCCCTAGGTCATATGCCTCGACCTCATGATTTTTTCTCCACCCTTATCCTCTAGATTGTTGAGCCTAGCATGGCCCAGCTGAGGGTGGTGGTGGTAACATGTTGAAACATTGACCACCTCCAACTACTCTCCCAACTCCTCTAACACATTCACCACCCTATGGATCTACCTTCTACTATCACTATCTCTACCTTGGTGGTCCCTCCACTATCTCCCTACCAGTATATTGATGTTTTGGACAATCTTGAGTGAGATGTCCTATATCCCTGCATTAATAGCATCTCCTCTCCCTAGGATAACTAGACCTAGCCTATGATCCCTGAACTTCCAATCCTATGCCTTAGGACCTCCTCATAAAACATCTCCCATTTCTGGATCCCTAAGAATTACATTGGCTCCCAGCGAGTGAGGTCTATGCACATTCATGTCGACTAGTGACTATCACCGGCAACATCTACACTTCCATGAATCTTTTAACCACCAATGCTCACTAAAGAACCACATAATAAACCAAAATACATAGATGGACAATGTTGGATCAACTATCTCTATACAGACCTCATTCAATGTTCTGATCCCTAAAGTACTGATCTCTAACCATATCCATTGAGTACTTGGAAAGGTTGGGGAACCTTCTTGAATAGCCAGCCACTGTCATGCTACCCTACTGGAGCTGAAGAAGCCCTATATTCACATAGATCTCAATGTAACCAGTGAGAAATCCTCCCAAAAGATATGATCGATCTCTATACATGAAAGAGTTGCCTCATCGTGACTCTAGGTTTCCTAACTCTATTATCTCTATGCTGAAACCTGTAGAAGAATCATCGGCCGGACCACCATCTGATCTGTTGGTGTCCTGACTAGATGGAAAACATAGGTCACTACCTCAATCCATTCCTCTACCACCTATGATTTGGGATCACCTCAATACCTGAGGTTTCTATGTCTCTGAAACTCATGAAACATACTCAGCTTTTGATCCTCGTTTACCGGTATTGCGGGTACCACATGTTGATCCATAGGTGGTGGTATAGCTGGTGCACCACCTGGGGGTAACATCTGGGAAACATGACCATGTATTGATGCCTCATCACTAAGGGGGTCATCCTCAGGATCATGTTTTTCAATCCTATCCGGTATGAATCATGGAGGCATCATATTAGAAAATAAGATGCACCACGGTTAGTGAGTATATCTGGAGATATGCTCAAGAAAAACATGGAAGCCACAACCCATTCATATATAATGTGTGTACTATTATTTTCCCTAAAACCAGTGTTCTTATGTACTGAGTTGAAAAGCAGGTTATCCAAGTTCTGGTGTGTGGATACGTTAGCCACCTGCACCAACACTAGAGTCCCTAGCCTGAAAACCGAACTCGAAACACTTAACATTGTTTCCCCAAACTAATCTCATAGACTCTCGATCCAAAAGTCGAACCAACTTCTCTGATATCACTTTTTCAAGAACCGTACTAGTGGGGTCTATTCCATGACTCCACATTCATGGATCCAATGGCTCAAGGGATGGTGACTAGAACCATGTAGGCATATCACTAACATGGGAGGCATTTCTTACGTACCTGTACATATGCACACATCTCCAAGAAAAAAAATATTGAAATGTAAAAACTACTAAGAACAAATTCTTGAATACCATTATATTCCAACCAATATATTATTATAGGGAAAGTAAAGAAAGTAAATTAATCTAGGCCAGAATATAAGCCCACCAAAAAGAGTTTGTTAACCACCAATTCAAACCAATAAAAAATGTATTGGCACTGCTATCTCTTGCCGCAAGAACACCTCGAAAACCTATTCTAAAAAAGATCTATCCAGTCCTGGTCTACCTAGGACTCCTTCAAAAGGTTACTCATTTACACAAGACAAAAAATGTACTGGAAAATCTCGTGGAGGAGGGAGTTTAACAATACTCAGTAGGGAACCCCAAAACGAAAAAGCAATACACAAAGGAAAGATAGAGTGATCTCAACATAGTATATGACTAAAACACATATAACAAGAATATCCAGATATACTAAATCCAAGACACATAGTGTAGAGATACAACTAGTACTTAACAACACGAGTGATTCATCTCGAAGATTCCATGAATCACTCATTCATGATAACACACTCTTGAGTCTGATAGCACTAATGAAGTATGTCCGAGAAGTATTCTTCATTTGGAACCATCATGGGAGAGATACATTGATAGATCTAAAGATAGATTTATGAAAAAAAATGAGGATCACAACTATGGACATGGAGTGATACCAACCAATCTATCTAGTTTATCCCTCTAAGTATAGGATTAATATCTGGTTGGACTGGTCAAACCTATACAAAAGACTCTACCTAGGGCACAAATAATGAATAGAGGATACACTTTGAGCCTCTCAGAGGATTCCAACAACTCTATCTAGGAAGTCATGCAGAATAGATCATACTCCTATGAGTAAGAAACAGTATAAACTACCCTTTATGGAAAGGATAAAAATAATTAACCCTTAAAAAACTTGTCCAAGATATGGTGGACCAGTGCATCAATCCATGTAGAAAGGGGTACACAGTGTGTAGTAGGGTCACACACCCTGTCTCTGGACCCTAGGTACTGCCCATGTAAAATGGCCCATGTCATTAGAACATGTCGTATAAAAAGGAGGTATATGGCTTATAGAAGGAGTCACATGCCATGTCCTGTCATCTGGAGTCTTCCCGTGTACTCCAGTCATGTTTCAGTAAACGGCATTGGCTCGTGTCTACCTTCTTGTGTAACAGTACACAAGGTAGCCTGTGTACTAGTACATAGGTTATCATGTGTACGTGGTCCATACCAAGCCATTTGTTGGAGTGCACTCCATTTAAGAAACTCGTTTACTCTACCATGTGCCTCTTTACTCCCAAATTACCCACCGAGTGGTCCGGCGATGAACACACACCATACAGAGGGACCTACACATCGTGTATTCTGTAATTTCTAAAACCTCATGTTCATCCTTCACGCTCCTCAGATGATCTCTTGAGTTTTGCTCTAAGGGTCCATTCTCCTTGAAACTTCATATCTTTGCTCATTTCATCACCCTAACACTGAATCAAGGTTCTTTAGCCTTCAATCATCATAGAAACACAATTAATTCATTTCCAAAAAAACCTACCAAAGGAAGATATCTTTGGAATTGTTTAGATTAATAAATCATCATCATCGTCACATAACCTTTAGGTTATCCTGATGTTGGATCCTCAATTCTTATCACTGCACCAAGAAACGAAGGCACAAGATGGATCTTTCGTAAACATGTCAAAGAATGAAGAACACACATAGAAAACGGGGGTGATAAATACAAAAGGATCAAATATGAGGGATGAAACTAGACCATTGTTCAATATAGCCTCGATCTATTCCCATAAGAATGATCAAAAAATTAAAAAATTAATTAAACCCTATAAATCGAACAATTAAAATCAATCCCGCAAATCACGACCAAACCACGAATTAACATGTTCCTTGGTAGGTCTGTGTTCATTTTTGAATCAGAGAACGAGGAAAGAAATCCAAAATAACACATCCTACCTGGAAATTGGATCATTCACTATTAAAGAATGATTTCCACTGGTGAGATCTGTCAAGAACGATCTTTGATCCAAGTCTCTATAACAACCACCAAGAGAATTGTCCAGGGTTTCTCTTGAGATCCTCTAGGGAATTTCCAAGGTTAGGAGCCTAACCCTATATCCATTCCTTAATATTTATTTAAAATAAAACGAATGTTTCATCACTATGTTGATGAAATGGAAAATAAAATAAATTTCCAATTTATTTTCTATACTGAAACTCATGAAACTACTTTTACATTTGCCTATGTTGGCCAATGTTAGGCCACATCTATGGGAAATCCATTGCTCTGAATGCAACGGTGCCCTTGGATTTTTAATCCGAGCACCAGTTTAAAAGTTATTCCACTTTTTCAAGAAAACTATGTGTACATGCTATTTGATACTTTATTATTTTAAAAATAATTAATTTGGGCACTCCAGGACTCCAAATCACACACTCTTTCAAAACATGGTCTCTAATTTAAACCATATAATAACTAAAAATAATACACGAAAAAATCCAGGACATTACATTTGTGGTGTGGTCAAAATGACCCTGTAAAAAGTTTCTAAAGGTATTAAAGGCTTTAAAATGTGTGGGTAAAAACCAAGAAGATGATGCTGGATTACCATGAAATCATAGGAAAGCTATTGTTTATTTATTATTTAAATATAGGAACTAACAGAACATTAATCTGATTTATAGTTTTTTAGGATGCTCGTAAACATTTTTTGTGTTCTAAAACACTAAAACATGCATGTAATGGTAAAACCATATAAAATGAACTCGTATTGATTTGAAACCATGAGAAAAACTATTGTGTTATTTTTGATGTGTATGAAAAAACAACATGTAAATCTGATGTGTGTTTTGGTCATAATGACTCGGAAACAGTTTTTAAAGGTACTGAAGCCTTTAAAAACGTGTGTCGGGGTCAAAAATAGGATTCAGACATTATATTACCAAGAAATAAAAGGAAAATTATAGTATATTGATTTTTAAAATTTAGAAACTAACAACACCTCATTATGAGTTATGATTTTTCTGAGATTCCTATAAACGTGTTTTTACTGTTTTAAAACACTAAAACTTGCATATAATGGCCAAAACCAAAAAAACAACCTCAAATTCATTTGAAATCATGAGAAACCCACCACTGATTTATTTTTTATTTTCAATCGGGTAAATCAAATCAATACAATATGCAGTGTGGTTTTAATGTCTTAGTAATCAAGGTTTAAAGGTTTCACAACCTTAAAAAACATGTGTCGAGGAATCAAAACCTGGTCAATGAAGTAGGGTTTCAATGAAATTAAAAGAAAAGTAATCGTAGATTTATTTTTGAAATTTTGGAACTAAAAACATGTCATTATGATTTTTAGTTTTCTTGAGATAGTCATAAACATGTTTTTAGTGCTTCAAAACACTAAAATGTGTTTAATGGTCAAAACCACAGAAAAAGATGGTAGATCGACATGAAATCATTGGAAAACCACCATTGAGTTATCCTTGTTGTGTATTCATAGAAAAAATTTCAATCTGATCTGTGATGTGGTCATAATGACTCGGTGAATAGTTTTTAAACATATCAAATCCTTTAAAAACATGTGTCGGGGGGCCAAAACTAGAATGAATTTATCATATTCCCATTAAATCATAGGAAAACAATCGCATATTGATTTTTGAAATGAAGGAATCGACAGGACAATATTATGAGTAACAGTCTTTCTAGGATGAACGTAAAGACATTTTAAGTGTTTTTAAACACAAAAATGTGTTTGTGATGATCAAAACCATAGAAAAAGACCTCAGTTTGATGTGAAATACTAGAAAACCCACCGTTGAGTTATTTTTTATGTTTACTAATTGAAAAAACTTTAATTCTTCATGTAGTTTTGTCAGAATGACTCTGTAAACTGCTTTTAATGTTTCAAAAGCCTTTAAAAACAGGTTTCATGGGATCAAAACTAGGAAAATGATATTGAATTGACATAAAATTAGAGGAAAAATAACATAAATTTATTGATGAAGTGTGGGAAAGGAATACACATCATCCTGTGTTACGGTTTTCTTGGGATTCCCATAAATGCATTTTTAGTTCTTTGAAACACTATAGCATGCATGTAATGGATCAAAACCATAAAAAACCACTTCATATTGACATGAAATCATGGAAAAAATTAGGTTTATTTTTTATGTGTATGCGGAGAAAACACATCAATCTGACATGCGGTATGGTTAGAATGACTCAGTAAATAGTTTTTTAAGGTACTAAATCCTTTAAAAACATCTATCGGGGGATCAAAACTTGGAAAATGATGCTAGATCGACATGAAATAAGATTACAATGAATATAGACTTATTTTTTAAATGTAAAAATTTATAACATCTCATTTTGAGTTACAATTTTCTTGGGATATCTGTAAACATGTATTTAGTATTTTAAAACACTAAAACATTTGTGTAATGGTCAAGACCATAGAAAACAACCTCATATTGACTTCAAATCAAGGGAAAAACACTATTGAGTTATTTTTGACATGTATTCATAGAAAACACATCAATATGATATGTAGTGTGGTCAAAATGTCTTAGAAAATAGTTTTAATGGTACTAAAACCTTTAAAACATGTGTTGGGGGATCAAAACTAGGAAACAAACATTATATTACCCTGAAATAATATAAAAAATACCTTAGATTAATTTTCAAAATGTAAGAATTGAAAACACATCTTTTCAAGTTATGGTTTTCCTAAGATGTCTGTAAATGTGTTTTTAGTGTTTTAAAATACTAAAACATGTGTGTAATGGTCAAAACCATAGGAAAAAAGATTAGATTGACACGAAATCATGGTGAAACCACATTTGAGTTATTTTTGATGTGTATACATAGACAACACATCGATCTGACATGCAGTGTGATCTGAATGAATTGGTAAACAGTTTTTAAAGGTATAAAGACTTTAAAAACGTGTACTAGGGAGTCAACAATTGGAAAATGATGTCATATTTCCATGAAATCAGAGGGAAGTGGCTATCAATTTATTTTTTGAAATTTAGGAATTGATGACATGTCATTCTGAGTTACAGTTTTTTGGATTCTCATAAACAAGTTTAATTATTTTAAAACACTAAAACTTGCATGTAATGGTTAAACCCATAAAAATTGCCTCAAATTGATGTGAAATAATAGAATAACCAGCTTTGAGTTATTTTTGATGTGCATGTGTATACAACAGGTCAATATGACATGTGGTGTGGTAAAAATGACTCGATAAACAATTTTTAATGGTACCAAAACTATTAAAAACATATGTCGGGGGTCAAACAAGGAAAACAATGTCGGGTTACTAGAAAATCCAAGTAAAATGATTGTATATTGATTTTTGAAATATAGGAACTGATGTAATGTCATTATGAGTTACGGTTTTTCAGGAATTCCCACAAATACATTTCTTGTGTTTAAAACACTAAAACATGTATGTAATGGTCAAATCCATAAAAAAACCCCAGATTGACATGAAATCATGGGAAAACCACTTTTGAGTTGTTTTTGAAATATAGTACATGTTTTCATGTCAAATTCTTTAAAAAAAATTATATGTAAATTACAAGCACAACGCACATTGATTTAATATTTAATTAGATTGCTATATTCTTATTCCTTTTTAGTTTCAATTGTAGAATCATATATTAAATAGTATGTTTGTGTTTTCATATTGTTTTTCTTGATATAATTTTTTATTCATGTTAAATTATAGTATTTTTTATGAAAAAAATTGTGAAACATTCTGAATATAATCTGTATCTTGTCTCTTTCACATTTCTTTTCTTCAATGATCTAGTTTTTATTGTAGCAGATAGATTCTAACAGTTGGTAAGAGGTTAAATATTCCGATCCATGAAATTCTTTAGAAGACAGTTTTGATGGTTCTTAGTTTCTTTTTCATGTTTAAAATTTATCAATGATTTTACTGTAATTCAGATTTATTATGTTCAGATTTGTTTTTTTTTTCTTTTTTGTTATAGTTGATTAGTTGATGTTGTTGGTTCCAGTTGATGATATGATATGGAGGAAGATGTATGCATTTTAGGTCATGGTATGGATTTATATTAGGCATGTGTTGTTTTTGTTAATATTTTATATGGATATATTGATGATCGTGGTAGGGGTTGACTGAGGTTATCAGTTGACTGAGGTTATCAGTTGACTGTGGTTATCAGTTGACTGAGGTTATTGTGACTGAGGATATGGTGACTGTGGATGTAGGTACATATGACTATGGATTTATGATGGTTTTAATATAAATTTATGTTTTAGTTTATTTCATTTAGAGTTTTTATATTTATATTTTTTTATTAAATATTTAAAATTTAGTAATTTCAACAAAAAATATTTAGTAGTCACCAAGGCGTAGAGCTAATCGCAAGCTTTGATTCGATATGTATTAGAGTATAAATGGACACCGGATCAAATGATATGGTCACTTGATGTTCGAGTAAAATTTTCAACATATTTTAGATCTTTTATTAATATTTTAATTTTTTATATATTGAAATTGTTATAAAATGACTATTATAGATAATAATTAGGAAAAAATTAATTAAAATTATTTTATAAATTATTTTATATTCCATTTTCACTAAATATCTTATATATTAAGTGGAAATCCCTATTTAGCATTATCTAAAACATATTTAAAAATATATACATTATACTTATATATTAATATATTATTTTTAATGATTTTTTTAAATTTACCCTTTCTAATCACATTTTTAATAGCACTGATAAAGGAGGCCTTTATTAGTTATTTTTTACAAGTGCTGATAAAGGCCCCCCTTTAACAACACTTTTTTTAGCTATGTTAAAGACCCCCTTAAACAATGCTAAAAAATTGCAGTTAAAGTCTCCCTTTGATAACACCTTTTCTAGCACTGACAAACGGGGTCTTTAACAGCACTTTTAGCTAGCACTATTAAATCCCCAATTCTAGATAAACTCAGTTTTTAGTAGTGTATATAACCCCTACTGATTATTTGAAATCACCCTTTTATTTACTTTCCTTCTCCTATTTTTCAAGATGAAATCTTTCAATAAGTTTCATGGAAGTAGTTTATTTAAATTTGTTATTTTTTATGTTTAATTACCAATGCAATAAGGGAACCATGTTTGTATCTAGTTATTCAATACTACTAAATTGTTTAATACTTGGTGATGTGATCTCTTGTATTTATGCCATTATAATAAAATAACCCCAACTCTTGGACATTAGGGTCAAGGTTGTAATAACAGTCATATGGGTTCATGAATGAGTTTGGATCACATTAGTATTAATTTCTTTATGAAGATCTCTCATATGGGCAGGCTTTGTCCAACGGCTACCTTAGCTACCTTGTTTTGAAATATTCAGCATGATGGTACTCAATATCAGTCTTATGAGCCCAGAACAATATTGGGTGATAGGTGTCTTTGGATGTTCCATGAGAAGGCCTCAGACTTAGAAATGACATGTTGGGGAGAATCCTAATCCAGGGAAGAAAAACTATTGTGAAATATTTCTGAGAGAAAAGATGAAAAATGGAAGTGGAAACTTGAGGAGAATAAAATCATCAAGCAATATTTTTTAACATGTAACAACCCTCTGATGCAGAGGATTAAAAAACCACAAGCAATCTATGGAAATTCCACTAATAAACAAGAGAGTCAAAAATCATGTAAATCCCCAAACTATAATATCAATGACAACATAAAAAAATTTGTGAAAAACACACACTGATATACCTCAATCCTCATTGAATATCACCCCACTAAAAACACCACAGGTCCGTGAAAAAACATCATACTTGGGGATCCATATATGAAAAACACCACCCATAAATAAAAACCCAACTATCTCATATATCTTGATCCATACATGTGTCATCATTGATGTGCTACTACAATACCTCTTCGACGGGTACTCCATGACCTATCAATCAAGGCACCCAATCCTTGTGCTGATGGTCTACCCACTCCTTGAATTCTATATATCAAGGTACTTTACCACTAGATGCAATTACCTAAACCCTATCATGTCACTACTAATTCACACTTGCACCATTTAAACACGTTGTACAGGCTACCACAAATTTGGTATCCCAATACATTAGAGATCTACTATTAGCACATCACTCGCCATCACCAACGATTCACCCATGTTGCCACCAAAGCGCCAGTATCCTTCCTCCTCTATGTGGAATATATCTTGAGGACTCCCCTGGATGATACACTCCAGTGGATTCTTCTCATTTTAAAATCAATCATAGGCTCCTTTTTCAAATATAGATAATATATAATATAGTATATATTAAACTTCAAAAATGTTCTCTTCACATGAAGATAAGGTCTTATCACCAAAATTGATATATAAAAATATATATCACTTCAAATATCACATAGACATCATGGGTTTAAATAAAAAACTCTCACATAACATTGAATTTGAAATTTCAAATGGATTGAACCCTATCAATCTTCCCCTTCATCCCATAAATGATGGAGATACCATCTAATAAACTCAATTGGAATGAGAATTGGTTGGTATCACACTAACATTCATCAAGTGTAGAAAATATGACAATTGTTTTTTGATAATTTGACAGAAACATGTTGGGTCCCCCATAAAAAGAAATCCAAAGGCCCAAGTCTTTATCGTATCAGAATTTTCACTATCCTGTTGAATAATACTTGAACTAGAAATATCCAGCTCCCCAAAAATCACAATTTACACACACTCATGAATACCTGCAAAAATAAATACACCCCTCAAATCACATCACCTTGATATGTAGTTTTTAGTTCTTACTTCACTATTGTAACACTATAAATAAAAATAATTAGGTGTAAGGCCTGAAACACCTAACATTCATTTGATTCAGCTTCCAAACCTTATTCTTCCTTTCACATTCTCTATCGATCATCTTGAAAACATCGATAATTCCCATGATAAATTTCATGTTTGAACAAACAACTATGAAACCACTGGTTGGGGGATATTCTTTTCTAGGATAATCTTTCTAGGCCTAAGATATAATCCTTTCTAGGGTTGCATCCTAAAACCAATTGGTGGTAGGAAGAGTAGCTCTTCCAAGCTTATGTGTTAGTCATCTCTCCTCATGGAAACCAATGTGGGATTGGTTTTCCACCTGAAAATCCTTCCTTGAAACTAAAGACCACAAATTAAAGCCCCCCCTTCAATAATAATCCATTTGATCTGCATCATCTTTCACTTGAACTTCCATTTCTCTCTTCGCTAGGACATGCTGCTTGGTCATTTCTATCAGATGAACTTTTAACATAATCCACAACAATAGATCCACATCTACCACTCTGAGCCATAGTAATCATTGTCAAACTAGTTTGGGGATATTCCACTCACATCACACCAAGGTTACACCATCGCTTTGATGACACTATTTGGGAGAATCCCAATCTCAGGAAGAAGACGACTTGCGAAATTTTTATGAGAAACCCAATGAAAAATGGAAGCATAAACTTAAATAGAATAAAATTATCATGCAAGATTTTTTAACATGAAAAAAAACCTTTGATACATAGGATTAAGAACCATAGGTAAACTTTATAAATTCTACAAATAAATCAGAGAGTAAAAAATTCATGTAAATTCCCAAATTTTAATGTCAATGAAAACGTATAAAAACTTGTGTGAAAACACATCCTGACACACCTTCCTCCTATTTGGATATATTCTCAGTGATAAATTCCACACTTTCATGATAAAAAAATCATTCTCATAGATCCATCTATCACAAACGTTACCCTTATATGACAAAACACCTCTACATTGAAGATAATGATTATGAAATCTCATCATCGATGTGTTGTTGTAATACCTCTTTGATGGATTCTTCTTGATTTGTCAATAAAGGCACTCTATCCTCATTTCATTTCCCTATCCGCTCTTGGAAGTATATATATTAAGGATTCTTGCCATCCGATGGAATTTCATGAACCCTAGCATGTCACTACTGCTTTTGCAACTGTTCATTGTCATCATGCCACACATTCTACCATAAAAATAGTATCTCATCACATCAGATATCTATCGGTGATCCATTGATCACCATCCCCAACAATTTTCACATGCTACCCCAAATGTGGTAGGACCATTCCTCCACTCAATGGATTACATCATGTGGAACTCTCTTTGATGTTACTCACCACTAGATGCTTCACCTTTAAAATTAATCAGATGCTCCTTTTTCAAATATATATATTAGATAATATATTATTTCTTAAAAATCAAAAAATTTTGTATCATGTGTATATAAGAACTTATTACAAAAGTATATATATTAAAATATATGTCTCTTCAAATCTGATGTGCATAGTGAGAGTTCAAATAAAAAACACTATATTATCATTGAATTTGAAAACTCAAATAGGTTGAACCCTATCATGATAGAGAATGTGTTAATGGCATTGTGCATGGTAGAGGTATTATTTGAGACTCTCAAAGCTTGACGATCCAAGCATTTAGCGTTTATTATGGTGCAGGAAACTCCCTCGTGGCTAAATCTCAGGTAATGTTAAGTGGACTTCTCATTTATAGACTCTTCAATATTGGCCTCTTTGTTATTGAATCAATCTCGACTCTATATGCTTATTTTCCTTTTGGGTTATTCTTCGGTTTATTGGGTTGTGGTGCACAACATCATGGAATGTCAAAAACTTATTCGTCAGGATGTGAAGATCCAACACACATGGTGTGAAGGCAACAAGGCAGCTGATCTCCTAGATTTGAAATGCATCCTTGATGATTCCCACTAAAATTTCTCTTTCATAAGATACTATCCTCACTACCACAGATTCGGGCAAGGGATATTCCAGATTTTATCAACGCTAAGAAGAAAGTAGTGAAAAAAGGGCGACCTTTATCAGCACTAGCTAAAAGCCCTTATAAAGATACCCTTTATCAGTGCTAAAAAAGTGATGATAAAGGTGTACCCTTTATCAGTTCTTTTTTTAGTGGTGATAAAAGGTATCTTTATCAATGTTATGTTTAGAACTAATAAATTTTTTTAACAAAAAATATTGTAAATTTATTTAAAATTATTATATTTATATTCAGGAATAATATTTATTCGCATACATTAAATAAAAACACATGTTTATAATTAATATATATATACTTATTAATAATTCAAACATATATATAATAAACTTCACTGAATAAATAATATATTTTTTTATATTTTTTATATTTTTTATTTATATATATTTATATGTTTATAATCACATATAAGTACTTTTTAAATATATATATATATATATAAACACTTTTTAAAATATGTTTATTTATAATTACATTCATTATATTTATTATATTTATATGCTTATAAAATAAATATATATTCATATTTAAATAAATATATTTTTCCAATGTATTGGTCAATTGATGCGTGAATATAATTGATGTTCATATATATATATTCTATGCATTAATCATGAATGTTTGTTTATATATTACACCCTCATTACTATTCATGTTTTCCATGTATATGATGACCCATTTTTTATAGTCTATACTTTGCTCAGTGTATATGATTCATGTTCCCATGAAGCTATTATGTTCTCATAAATACATAGCATCACGATAAATATATTTTAATAATAAATGTAGTTATTATATTTATAATCAAAAATATTTAGTTATATATAAATACTTTTTAAAATATATTTTTAAATATAAATATATATATATATTAATGATTATAAAATTACTATAAATTTTTTAAATGATAAATATATATTTATTATATTTTAATTATATATGAATACCTTTTAGATATATTTATTTATAAATATAATAATAAGTAAATTATATTTTTTAAAATAAATATATGTCTTTAATGAATATATATATATATACATATATTAAAATATTTGTACATATATATAAATATTTATATTTTAATTATAAATAATATATATATATATATATATATATAAATAATTATAAAATTATAATAAATATATTTATTAAATTTATAATTATAATTATAAATAAATAATTATTTATTTAGTCATAAATACATATATATATATTTAAATACTTGTGAATTTAAAATGAATATATTAATTATATATATTTTCTCTAATTTCATAATTATTTAAATAAATATATATTTATATTAAAATAATTATAAAATTATAATTATTATATTTATTTTAGTTTCATTACTATTTAAATATATATATATATATATATATATTTATAATTGTAAATATATATATACATATAATTATAATTATAATTATAATAAATATATTTATTATATTTATATTTATTATAATTTTATAATTCTTTAAATATAAATATACATTTATTTATATAATCGTGAAATTATAAAAAATGTATATAATTAAGATATTTATTTTAATCTCATTAGAATTTTAATAAATAATTTTTTATTTTTATTTATGACTATATACAATTAATATATTTATTTATAAATATTTTTATATATTTTAAAATATATTTATTTAATAAATTTATTTATTATTATTTTATAATTATTTAAATATAAATATATATTTATTAAAATAAAAATGAAATACTTATGAAATAAATATATGTTTATAATATAATTTTTAATTATAAATAAATAAAAAAATATTATATAAAGAAATGTATATTTATTTATAGTTATTATTATAAATAAATAAATTTATATTTATTATATTTATACTTTTATAAATATATATAAAATATAAATAATTTATTATCATTATAGTTTTATCAGCGCTTTTTTAGTGCTCGTAATGATATGCCTTTATTAGCGCTAACAAAGAACATATAAAATGTGTCTTTATTAGTGCTAAAAAAGTGCTGATAAATGCTTCCCCTGATTTTATAAAAATACCCTAACATTCTTTTTCTTCCTTCGCACGCCTCAAGATCTCATGAAAACCTTACCCTGTCATCGCAAATCCTCCTCCTCCTCCTCCTCGCTGCTGTCGTGGATCCTCCTCCTCTTCCTCCTCACTAGCACCGTGAATCCCCCCTCCTCCAATGTCATTAATTCCTCCTCCTCCTCCTCCATTGTTGTCATTGACTTCTCCTCCTACTCATCACCACCAATCCATCGTCTGCTGCCATCATGAAGCCCTGCTTTGCCGGTGCACAATCCCTCCTCTGACCTACCTTCGCGAAGCTCTCCTCCGTCACCACACAAATATTGGGTACTTTTTCAAATCTCCCTACATTTTGAGTTCCCTTATACATTGCCTTCTGAGTACCCTTACATGTTTCCTTCTGATTTCCCTTAGTAACAACCCATGGAATTTAGAGTACTTTGGCATGAACGAACTTGTTTCATCCCCTTATCAAGCATAGAAAAGGTTTTATGATACTAAAATATTTATGGGTTAACTATTTAATTATAAATTTTGTTACAAGTGTAGATTAATTTAATTGTTATTGAGTAGGTAACATAAAAAGGTTATGATATAGATTATATGTTTTTAGAAGGATGTCTAGAGTTAAGATGTTTTCATGAATTATTTTGAAATCAATAGTGAATATTTTCTTAATCTTGTTTATGTGTTGAGAATGTTTCACCTATGTATGGATGAATGTGTATTTCACCCTTTATGTAACATGGTAGCATGTCTCTATGGTAGGGAACTGTTTAATGCATGTTATTTTGAACAAGACAACCATAAAGAATGAAATTTAAGCATGTGAATTTTTAATTTTAAAAAATAGAATAATGTTTTATTGATATTATTGAATTACAAAGTATGCTATTTTATAGAATTTGAGTTATTTATTATCATGTTACATTTTATTATTTCTTCTATAATGTGTTGATATATTTTTTGGTGACCTATTTTTCTAAAACTAGAATTTGATAGTCTAAAGTATACTTAATATGAATTTCACTCTTTATTGAGTATATGTTTATAATTTCTATGATGTTTCATTGAAATATTTTTAAAGTGATCAATGTTAGTGATAATTCCTCCTATATTGATTATGTGATATTTATTTGATTGAATTTATATGGTCATTTTCCATAAAAGGTTAATATTTTAAATAAGGTATTGAGAAATCTATTTAGAAATATAGAATTTGGTGATGATGATGTATTGAACACACTTAATGATTTTAAAATAATGATGAAAGGGGGATTGGTTGTTGTGTTTTATTATTGGGTTTTTTGTGGTTGTTTGTGTTACCTTTGTTGTGGGTTCTGTAGTCTTAGTTGGGAATTATTGTGGTTGGTTTGGGTGTTGGAATGTATTATGAAGTAGGTGTGGTGGTTGGTTTCCTTGATAATCCTAATAAGTTGTGATTTTCGACATGGAACTATTGAATAGATTATTGTTTTGCTATAGTGGTGGATGAACTATTGTGTTTGTGATATTGGGGTGTTATGGTTGGTGGTGTAGGAAGGATATGATTTTTTTGGTTGTTATAGATAATTTTAAGTGGTGATGAGTTTTGGTGTTTCATTTTGATTATTATGGTTGGAATTTGGTGATTTCATTTATATAAAAGAGGTCATATGATGTTTTGATTAATTCAGAGTGGTGAAATGGTTATGCAATATGATGCATGGATGGTATGAATATGAATAGTTGAAGGATAAGTTTAGTTAGTACATGATCAAATCATCATGTGGATGATGGTTTCACACTTTGAAGAGATGTGACTTTATGTTCAAAAGTATCATGTCCAAGTGACACTTATGTATTTATCTATCACTTATTCACTCATCAATAGTATTAAGGGAGTAAAATATAGGATTCATCCTATTTATTTGTGAGAGACATGATAAACCATTAATAACATTATATTTTATAAAATGTTTGTTATTTTTTAATTAGGTATCCTTTATAATGCATTTCTCTTGGGATTTATGTATTTGTAAAAATGATTAAGTGGATATTTTTAAATGATAAGTGTATTGAAATGTTTCTTAAAAAAATATATTTGTTCAAAATACCTTTTTTGGTTTTAAATAAATTTAAAATTATTTAAACACTTTGAATGGACTTAGGTTTCATGCTATGTGTTTGTCAACTCACCTAATTGGCTTTCATAAAGAGATGTGAATGTTTTGAATGCGTATGTAATGCTGGTTTCATTTTAACAAGGGGTGTGTGATGTTTTAAATGAAAATATGTAAAATATATAGGGTTTTTGGTCATTTTAAATTATTGAGATTATTGGGTCATGAAGGTACCTTGAATTCTTTATAAAAAAAGGAATTGGGGTTTTGAGAAAGAGTTTTTGATACATATTGGTTTATTTTAAAAATGAAATGTTACTTTAAATAGGAATTTCTATAAATGGTTGAGTTTTTAATGGGATTTCAACTATGATTTTATAAATTATTTTCAAAGGATACTTAAAGTCTATAAATTTTTTTTAGCCTTGGTTAATTTTTTTTATCAACATGTTATGTATTTATTTTGTTAAATATTAATATTACCGAATCAAATGGGATTGATATGAATAGGGAAAGGGTGGATGCCAATCATTTGAAAAAAGAATATAAAGATGGAGTGAAATAGTTCATCACATTTTTAAAAAATCATGCATATTACCCATATCAAATCCTTTGTATGTGTTTACATTGTTCTTATTCAATACAATTTTGTCCAGAGGAGTTTGAAGAACACTTGATCTATCATGAAATAGATCAATGTTATAAATGTTGTAATATACATTGGTAAAAGTGAATGTATCTAGTGGATGGTATAACACTTCATTTTATGGATCATCTGATATGATTATAAGTGTGGACAATGAAAAAGGCTATATCAAGGATGTTATTACAGATTTGAATGGTGGTGAAGATCGTATTGAGGAAATAACAAGGATAGTTGAAGATGAACATTATGATTGGCCAAAATTTATTGAGTATTTAAATAGTTGTTCCAAGACACCATTATATGGTAGTTTTACTAAATATAAAACTTTTTCAGCCGTACTGAAGTTTTATAATCATAAATAAGGAAACATATGTAGTGATTCTAATTTTATAGAATTACTTTGTATCTTGAATGAAAAAATATGATAAGATAATGTGCTTATGAGATGAACATACGACACCAAATGAATGATAAAATCAATGGGTATGATCTTTAAAAAAATACATGCTTTTCTGAATGACTATATACTACATTAAAAGGACCACAAATCACTTATATAATTCCCAAAGTGTGGTGATTCTCGATATAAGAAAGATGGATATGGTCCTAAAAAAGTTATATGATATTTCCTACTCATTCCAAGATTTAGGTTCCTATATGGAAGTGAGGAGACAACAGGGGTATTTTCATGGCACGCAGAAAGAATAAATAAAGATATGAAACTACATCACCTGATAGACTCTCCTCAGTGGAAGAGAATCAATCACGAGTATCGTGATTTTGGAAACGAGCTGAGAAACATTCATTTTACATTATCTACATATGGAGTGAATCCTTTTGATTTTCAAAGAAGCACTCATAGTACATGGCCATTTTTGTTGGTAAATTATAACATTCCACTATGGTTATGCATAAAATGAAAATACATCATGCTATCTATGGTTATATGAAGAACAAAAAAACTGGGTAATGATATTGATGTTTATTTGGGTCCATTGATTGAGGATTTGAAATTATTGTGGGATTCAGGTGTTATCTTATAGAAATTAAGATATCATATTGAGATACGTGTTGTATGTGGTAGGATAATAAATGACTTTCCTGCTTATGGAAATTTTTTCCGGATATAACATTAAAGTAACTCATCGGTGTTCTATCTATGAATAAGGTACACAATCAATTAGGTTGAAACATTCATCTAAAACTGTGTTTCTAAGAAATTGTGAATTTCTAGCCCAATGATGATAGTACCATTCATGGAAGACCTCATTCAATGGAAGTTCAGAAGAACGTACAACACCATCTCTACTAATATGTGATCAACTATTTCAGAAAGTCATAGATGTGTACACTTCTTTTGGTAAACCATTTTCAAAAAACCTTATGAAAACCAATTTTAAAAAGAGATTTTTTTTTCTTTGAATTACCAATATAAAATTGGTTGTATGTTAGTGCTTTCTTGATGTTATGAATGTAAGAAAATTTTATGTGGTAGTGTCATCAGCACGTTGCAAAATACACCCGAAATAATAAAGGATGGAATCAAGGCTAGGTTAGACGTGGTTGATATGGGAATATGAGAAGAGTTGGCACTAGTGAACGGTGAAAAATGAACTTTTCTTCATCGAACTACTTACACTCTTTCTAGGAAGGAGAGATTTTAGTTTTATAACTTCTTGAATGATGTAAAGGTTCCAGAGGGGTATTCATAGAATATCAAGAACATCGTATCAAAGACCAATTTGAAGTAAAAGGGTTTGGAATCACATGACTTATATGTTCTGATGCATGATATAATTCCTATAGCTTTACATTTCATTTTTCCAAAGAATTCCCATCATATATTAACCAAAATCTATTTCTTCTTCAAATCTATATGCAAAAAATTTATCGACTCTGTGAAATTGCTGAGTATGGAAAGAGAAATTATCGTCATATTATATGAATTGAAAATTTTCTTCATACCAACATTCCATGATATGTTGTCTCATTTAATGGTTGAAATGGTAAGAGAGATTTGACTA
Organism: Viscum album; assembly: GCA_963277665.1. Classification (NCBI taxonomy): domain Eukaryota; kingdom Viridiplantae; phylum Streptophyta; class Magnoliopsida; order Santalales; family Viscaceae; genus Viscum; species Viscum album. The sequence continues at coordinate 676,300,655 of OY728139.1, read as the reverse complement.
TGTGGTCATGTACACTACATAGGGATGTACCCCAATCAACATTATATGATGATTTTGAAAGGGTATGTCAACAATTGAATTTGGAAAGATGGTTGAATTGTTGAGTGATATTTTATTAAGGATTACATTGAATTATATACCAAATACCTGTCTGGTGTGGAAATCATTGTTCTACTGAAATCTCATCACACTGGGTGACTTATAGGTGAAGGAATTTCTGGAAGAGATGTTTTCATAATCAATAATACAAATCAGTATTAGTCCCACCTTTATGTTTTTCATAAATGTTTTGAGGTTTCCCCATATTTCGAAACCCACAAAGAATTTTTTAGGCATTTAAATCCATCAATGGATGAAATATGGATACCAAATACACATAATCAATAGATTATAGGACGGTTTCAGTACCATATTTTAAAGGAATTAGTTGAAAATCTAGATTCAATTTTAGAATTACATTGATGTATAACCGGAGGACCAATTGTGTATGTATTATCATATAATGGTTATGTAATTAAAGGTTATACGTTTTATAAAAATTAGTCTGATGAATAAAATACCATGAAAAATAGTGTATTTGTACTCGTAGATAAAGCGATTCGTGTTTCTATTACTAAGGTATGAAATCCAATTTACCAGAATATGTCGTACTTTTGCATCATCAAACAATTATTGGATTTGGATTATACAATATTCCAAGTGCCGATTTTTCAATGCAAGTGGGTTGATAAGGGGAGTTCCATAAAAATAGATGAATTGGGATTTATGAAAGTTTATTTCAATAAGGAATGATATAAAGATGAACCATTTATAATGGAGTCATAGACAGTACAAATATTTTTTGTCACAGATCCTGCTAATCGAATGTGGTAAATTATTATGTTATCGATTAAAACCACTAAAGGGTCAAATGAAAATTCAACCGAGGGTGACCCTTTAATTGGGACATAACAATAATTTCATAGCATTCCCAATGTAGAAGGAATATTGTATGTCATAGGAGACCGTAAGGAATAGATTTGGATCATCGATAGAGGGATGAAATCTCTTTATCCTTTAAAAATGAAAAAGAGAGTCCAATAATCATGTTACATTTTTTTGTAATATACATTTTCTTACCTCATATTATTATCCATTTCCTACTGAATTGATGTAATCTAAATTAAATGATAAACCACTTCTTCAGATACTGAATTCTACACATGCTGGTGCTCACAATCCCAAGGAACAACATGTCTTTTAACCTGCTGTTGCTTGCAGTACATAAGAACAACCTTCGACACTCACTATTTATCCCATTATTAAGGAACAAAAAGTTTCTCAACCTACTGTTGATCCTAGTGTAGAGGTACAACAACCATATTCACATGCTAATGAAACCCCTCAAGAGGAATATATTGACGCTGTTGATTTTGGGGAAATGGTAGGCGATGAAGGACCAACATTGCAGAAAAAACAAGAGCATGGTAGTTTGATGGTGTCAGCAAAAATAATTAAGGTGAAATTAAAAGGCATAAAATTTGACATGGGATGGAATGCGAGGGGTTATCATTTCAACCCCAACAAGTCCATGCTCAATAGTTATATTATAATCATTACACAAAAATGTGTGCCAATTGATGTAGTTTTGTGGCACTATGTTGTGCCTGGGATGAATACACTGATGTGGGAAGAGATCACGGTAACATTATGATATCATTTATTTATTTAAATTAAAAAATAATAATGAAACATTGACTTACTATTCATCATCCATTGTAGAGTGCATGTATAGTAGATAAATCACACAATTATTATGTATCAATTATTTCTAGAAGGATTCACAGAGGATTTCGTGCAATATTTAACAAGACATTGTCTTAAAGATACTGAATAGAAAATAAACCCACTCCCATTAGTTATCTAAGCACACTTTGTAAACTAAGAATCATGGGATGCATTTACTAGATGCTGTGTAGATGGGTCTTTTCAGGTACACTGTGGCCAGTAATATGTAGTTTGACGATACATGTATTCATCACGTTGATTGAAAATTTTTTATTTATGAAACAACAATTCATTGGTGGAAATAAGGAATGAATAGAAAAACTAGCATACCCCTACCGTAAAACAAGGATGGGGTAATATTAACTTGAAAAAAAATTTATACATATTTTAATTTGAGAGTGATACATTTATGTGACATGAAACAACACCGTAATTATGTTCCTCTATTTATACAAAAATTGATGAATTAAAATATAAAGCCAATTCCATCCAACACCATGTGATATGGAATGAAGCATGTGTAAATCAAGATGAGATACTAATAGATGAGAACACAAAAAAAGTGTGTGAATAATGTGTAAGTATTACATAATAAAAATTTATTTTCATTTCAATCACTATTATAAAACAATGATCGCTTATTTTTCGTATATTTTTTATCGAACATAGTCACATGAATAAGTAACACCTATTCAGGATAAACACATGTGGTCGGTGGACTTGAAGTGTCTAGAAGAGTATGTCCGTGTTAGAGGTGTGAGTTTCGGGGTGACACCCTGAAAATATTTTGAGAAAAAAACTAGAGGACAATCAAAGTGAATTAATAAGACAGATGAAAAAAATAATATCTACCCTTGAAGAAAAATTCCAATGTAATTGGGTGATGATTGACACTTTAATGAGGGATATGAGAAGAGAATAAGAAACTCAATAACAACCACCATGTGGAGATCCCGCCCCACCCCCACCAGCTATAGGGCTAGCCATTCCCCTCAAAGAGATGTCATAGAAGAGTTGATCAATGTTCTAATAAATGTTTCTGTGAAACGTGACTCAGATAGACACTGATTCCTTTCCAATACTACTATTCTACATGGTGATAATGACTGTGATTTATATCTAGAAACACCCATCCATCGCATTTTGGTGAGGGCTATGATGTTCAATATTCAAAATTACATGCTACACAACAGAACACTTCCAGTAGGTCATGTGTGAGTATTGATCACCGTAGCCCATGATCTGAGCATAGAGATACCTATTTTAATTCATGAGGATGATATTAATATGGTCAAAAAGTATATAGGAACATTCACCACATGGTCATCACATATTTTAAAAAGCATGGCGATAAGGAGGTATTCATTTCGAATTAAATGCTAAAACATGAACAATTATTGAAAAAGGTCTGAACTGGTGAATGTAATTATAGATAGACAAAGAGAAGGTGATGAAATGAAATACCATCTGAAAACCATCTAAAGGATTAACTGAACAACCAAAAAGATCTATCCAAATAAATATTACCCCACCTGTTCTGTGTCAACATTTACTTGCATTCATGGCTCATGTGGATACAAAGTTAATGGATGGTCGCAATCACATAGTTGATTTTAAATAAAATATGTATAGAGATAAAGATAATGACCTCATTGGTGTAGAGAGTGCAACTGAAATCCTTGATTGTGAATGGATAAGTGGCTCAGTTGTAAATTTATATATGAGGTATGTTCACATGATTTGATTTTTTGAAAGCCGATATACTATGTTAATTATGACTAAATTCATTTAATATTTTTTGCAGGCATGTATATGAAAAAAAATTGAAGGAATTTTACCATGAGAAATTTTTTTCTTCATTATTCCCCATATCACCTCAATAGAACAATATAAAATAAAACCCCAAAAAAGGATGAAATGATGGGAGGTCTGATCAAATCCTGGGAAAGAAAAATTTCAGATGACAGACTCTATTTAATAACAATGATACAGAGGTAAGACTCTTAAATTTACTCATATAAAATTTATTTCATTGCTTTTATTAATTATTCCTTTTTGTGTTTTTCAGATGCATTGGATGCTCATTACTGTAAATTTGGATAATCCAATGATTTACTTTTTGGATTCAATGCATGGATATCCAATAAACTATCCAGACATGATGGAATTTGTAAATTTTTAATAAACTACATCCATCATTTTAGAACTAGAAATCATGTTATATAATTTATATTATCTTTTAATGAGAAATCTATTATGATAGGGTGGTGCATGACTATTGTTTAAAAAAGTAATGGGGATAGGGGTTAAGGACAATAAAGAAGACAAGTACTACGACTGGATTAATATCAGGGTATATATAGTAATATTTTACTTTCCAAACACAAATCAAATCAACTTAATTATTATCCTCAACATTTATTTAGTGTCTGATTAAATCCAATAGAAAATATTTTAGTTATTATGTTTGTACATTTATGAAAGAGATCATATTCTATGAACAAACTAGCATCCCTAAAAATGTATTTTAGAATATAATTACTATTTTATTTAAAATATTTACAAATCCTTTATATATTTATATTTTTCCTTTACTACCAAGATTGTCGAAAAAAGTCATATTCACTAGATCATACAGGTATACTCAGAGATGAATGGGCGTCATACTTGATGAAAGAAGGCACACAAATAGCATGAAGATGTCACTTTCATATACTGGGTATTAATTTATAATGTTAATATCACCTTCTAACATATTTATACTCATGTTATCCTTATATTATCATTAATATCTCCATTATTTTCACTTATTGAACATCTCTGATCACCCTTTTTTATGTTTGATATCCTTAGATTATGACTCAAAATGCGTGTTTCCAGTTTGAAATGACATTTTAGTAAAAACAACTGACATGCTAAAAACTGAGAAAACATAATTAGATTTTTTTGATACACTTGGAAAACTATCTATAAGTCACTTGTGATGTGTAGGAATCATCTTCACCTCAATATGATACACGGTGTGACCAGTATAACTCAATGTGTCTTGTTTTATTTAAAATTGACATCAATTTAAATAAAAACAACTAGTGACATACTGAGAACCAAGAAAATGAATTTGGATTTCTTTGATACTCTAGGAATATGATTTATAAGTCATTTTTAATTTTAGGAATTATTTTCACCTCAATAGGACACATCGTGTGGCCGGTATGACTCAAAGTGTGTCTTTTTTTTTAAAATTGACATTAATTTATGTATAAAGAACAAGTGGTATAATGAAAACCAATTAAACACCATCGGATTGTTTTGATACATTAGGAAAAAAATGATTCATTTTTTACATTTAGGAATTATATTCACCTCAATATTATGCAACATGTGACTGGTATAACTCCAAGTGTCTCTTTTTTTTTACAATTTACATTAATTCAAGTAAAAACAACAAGGGACATACTGAATACTGAAAAAATTCATTCGTATTGTTTTGATACTTTATTAAAAAGCTACATGAGTCATTTGTGACATGTAGGAATTAGTTTCACCTCAATCTGACACACGGTGTGCCTGGAATCACTCAAAGTGTCTCTTTTTATCTAAAATTCACATTAATTTAAGTAAAAACAATATGTGACATACTGAAAACTATAGGAACACATGAATATTATTTAGATGTTTTAAAAAACACTCTATAATTAATTTGTTAAGTGTTGGGATCATTACCACCATAATATGACTCACAGTGTGGCCGATACAACTCAAAGTGACTTTTTATTTAAATTTGGCATTAATTTCAGTAAAAACAACAAGTGACATATTGAAAACCAAGAAAACACATTCGTATTGTTTTTATACATTAATAAAATGATATAGGAGTCATTTTTTATTTGTAGAAGTCAATATTTCCTTAATATGACACACAGTGTGACCGGTATAACTCAAAGTGTCCCTTTTTATTTAAAATTGGTATTAATTTATTTATAAACAACAGGTGACATACTGAAAACCAAGAAAACACATTAATATTTTTCATACTTCAGAACAATGATCCATTAGTCTTTTGTGACATGTAGAGATTAGCCACACCTCAATAAAATTCATGGTGTGCCTAGTACAACTAAAAATGTATTTTTGTTTAAAATTGACATTAATTTAAGTAAAAACAAAAAGGGTCATTCTGAAAGCTGAGAAAATTCCTATAGATTATTTGAATACATCCATAAAATGATCCATGAGTCATTTGTGACAAGTAGGAATAGGACTCACCTCAATCCGACCCACGGTGTGACCGGTATCACTCAAAGTGTCACTTTTAATTTAAAATTGACATTAAATGAAGTAAAAACAACAATTGACATACTAAAAAAAATGAGAAAATAGATTCGGATTGTTTTGATATTTTATAAAATGATCTATTAGTCATTTGTGACATGTAAAGATAAAACGCATGTCAATATGATGCATGGTGTTCCTGGTATAACTCAAAGTGTCTCTTTTTATTTAAAATTGACATTACATTCAATAAAAACAACATGTGCCACACTAAAACCCAATCAAACACATTCATATTGTTTTGATATTTTAATAAAATTATATATTAGTCATTTTTTACATGTAGGGATCTACCAAACCACAATACGATTCACGGTGTGGAAGATATGACTAAAAGCATCCATTATGAGTTTAAAATTGACACTTAAGTTCAATAACTAGAAACCAAGCAAACTTGCTCCGTTTTTCTTGATAATTTAGGAAAACAATTTATAAGTCATTTATGATGTGTATGATGTAGTATAATGTCAAACCGATTCACCATGCAATCGATATGACTCAAAATTCATGTTTTCATATTGAAATTATATTTTACTAAAACACAACTAACATACTTAAAACCAAACAAGCACATTCAGATTATTTTGATACTTTCGGTCAATGATCCATTAGTAATTTTGATAGTTAGTACTCAGCTTATCCTCAACATGATGCACGGTGTGGCAGGTATTACCCCACATGTTTCATCAATTAAAATTGACATTAATTTAATAAAAGGACAAGTGACATAAACAAAATAAAGAAAACACATTCGGATTATTTTGATATTTTAGGAAAATGATCCATAACTCATTTATAACATGTAGGAGGAAACCCCACCTAGATAGGACACACGGTGTGACCGGTATAACTCTAATTGTTTCATTTTTATTAAATATTCTATTTTATTAATGTGTTTTCCATATTAATGTTTATTTTATTTGTTTTTAGTATTACTAACATAATATTAGTTTTCTTATATAAGTGGAATCTTTTTCTTGTGTTGATATGATTTATTTGGCAATTGATACCATGGGTGGAGATTTTTGAGAGGGGATCACGGGTGTCAATAGTTAAAATATGAATGTTTTAGAATGTTTTTTGGACAATTGTAAATGTAATTATATAAAAATTTTTTTTGAAATGTAAATTGCAGTGTTTATTTTTGAATATATCATGAGAGGATAGTTTTGTATTCCTGATGTCAATTAAATGTATATAGTAGGTTTTCTTTTGGGTGTGCTATGTTTGGTGTGTAGGTTTGATTGTAGGTTTTACTAGATGTGCTGTTATATAAACAACACACTTACAAATGGGTATCCCTTTATCTGGGCTTTTTTAGCGCTGATAAAGGGGACCCCCTTATCATCGCTGCAATTAACAACACTTTTTTAGCGTTGTTAAATGACATTTTGCGCATTGTTAAAGGCCATATTGGTTGTAGTAACTATTGATTATTTTCTTACTATTTGTGGCGATGCCTTGGGGATCTATCACTTTATTCCCCCCAATCCCCATGAGGCACTTCTTCGGATGCAATAGTTCTTATTTTAATAAAAAGTTATTTTGATAGGGAGTTAGTGGGAGGAGTTGGTTGTTGATAGCTTCATCTTGATGAGCAATTAGAAGTGTTTAGTTTCATTTTATTTGATTGTTTTGGTATACCTTTATGTGGTAATGTGTTTATCTCACATCTTTGTGGGTTGTTGTGATGTAATTAATTTTCATTCATATTATTATATACATTTATTTATTGTTAGAGTTTTCTTTTATTGGGGATAATACATCTCATTTTAGATATTTATACTCTCAACTAACCCATTATCTATTAAGGGTGGGCATGGGGGGCATCTTCTATCTTGTCGGCTCAAGGGGAGTCCCAACGTGGTCGGATCATTACATTCAATTTCATTTTTTTATTTTTATTTTGAATTTTAACACCAAATTATTATTCTAATTCAAACTTTAAATCTATATTTAAATTTAAACTTTAATATTATATTAAACATCATATGTACAATATTTGTTTACATACATATCAATTTAAATATTTAAATATAAATATATTGGTAGATACTTATATGTTTATATATATACACAAACACTAATTCCAATAAACATATATATGATTTCTGGTTTAATATAAATCCATAAATACATTATTTATTTATATACATATTAATTTATATGTGTGTGTAAAATTAATATTTCATTTGTTTTATTTTTCAAACATTTTTTATTTTATATATACATATTAATATTAATACTTATTTAGGGCCCAAAAGTTGTATTACATTTATATTTGAATATAAATATATATATCTAAATATAAATTAACAATGAAACATATAAATTAATGTGTATTTTTATGTGTATATATATAAATTAATGTAGATATCATAATTTATTTTTATTAATATATATTTATAATAAATATAATAATATAAATTAATTTTATGTGTTTATTTATTTATATTCATAAAAATACATCACAACACCTAATTTTCCAATATGGGGTCGGTTACTAAATTTAACTTCATTTTTTATTGCGAATATTTCTGATTTTTTATTGAAAATATTTTAGAAGTCCGAAAATAATTTTAAAATATTAAAGTGGGGATGATAACCATATATTTGAGTGGAAAGTGAAATTGGGTGAGGAATGCAAGTTGTAGTTATATTTGATCCCCTAGACAACTTGAAAGTAATGGGCGAGGAATACGAGGAAATTATAGGGAATCATTGATCGAGAAAATCGAAATATTTAATAATATATGATTATTTAATTGAACTTTCATGATATAATTATTAGTAAAAAATTAATGGTGTGCTAAATTTTAGGTCCTTTTTTCCAATGTTGGTTTTTTATTATATCGATATTTTTAATTGAGAGCCATCATTTTTCTAGTACCAGGTTATAGTTGGGCTACTACTATTTAACTATTCAATGTGATGTATATCTTTTCATATCGTTTTTCTTCCAATGTTGGTTTTTTTAATTTTATATATTTTAATATTTTAATTTTTTAAACACCTATTAATACTTTTCACACACATATAAATCTATAAATATATTTAAATATATAGATAAATAATGATATTTTCACCGACCACCCACCAACCTTATCCCATCAGTTGCAACCTTCGATGGCGACCCATATTCCCCTTTTTCTAGTGACTGTGATCCCTGATGGCAACACCAGCTCTAACCCCCTTCTCCCCACAACCTCATCATCATGCTTTGTCTACATTGACTTGATTTCCCTTACCCTTGTCCATCCATGATTCATTCTTTGTCGCCCTAATCACCCCAATCTCCATGTTGTCCATTTCTCTCTTCTTTCCTCAATGACCTTCCACGACATCCGACCATGTTACTGTGAGGGGTAATATTTATCCATTTTTCTTTTTATGTTTTTCATGTCTGATTTATGTTGAATTTTGTTTAGTCAAATCATTACCCCACCCTATTCAATAAAAAATTTGGTTGATGTTATAAATTTATTTACTTGTTTGATTACTCATTTATATCTTTATATTTTAATGTACAGGGAATAAAGTGACAATCCAATAACAATGGATAAAATTTAGATTAATTTAACTTAAAACACACCTTTCTATGCAAGGGTTTGGAAAAAAATTTACACCGCTACAAATCAGCATGAGGATGCGCTTACTTTTATCAATGCTAAACAAAAAACTGATAAAATCTCCACCTTTATCAGTTCTAATTAAAAGCACTTATAAAGGTAAGATTTATCAGTGCTAAACAAAGTGATGATAAAGGTGTATCCTTTATCAGCACTTTCTTTAGCGTTGATAAATGTTAACTTTATCAGCATTATTCTTATCACTGATAATTTTTTTTAATATAATATATATATATATATTAATTATATTCAAAAATAATGTTTACTTATGTAAATTAATTAAGAAACACATGTTTATAATTAAAATAAATATGATATATTAATGTATTTTTTTAATAATTCAAATATATATATATATATAATGTTTTAAAAGTATTTATAAAATTATACATATATATAAAGTTATATAATTATAATATAAATTTAAAATAATAAATATATTTGTTGTATTTATAATTATATATTTATAATTATATATGTAAATACTTTTTAAATATATTTATTTATAATTATAATTATAAATAAATATGTATATTTAAATAAATATTTGGCACTGGTGAATTGAGTTGATATATATCATGAGATAATGATGATATTCATGGACATTTTTATGTTCATATATTGATATGTGTGAGTATAATGGACACTAACTACGATTAAAAATTTATTTGTGGACATTATTGGGTTGGTTTATATGTTCTAAATGTTAGATTACCTATTCTCATGATGAAACATCTATATGTTATGTATTCATGAGTCATAAATGTTTATTTATACATTGACACAATTATTATTCATGATTCCATATATGCGATGACTCGTTTATTATGATCTATACTTTTCTTTTGTGTTATACCCATGAATATATTTATGTTCTCATAAATAATTATAAAATTACTATAAATATATTTAAATAATAAATATAATTATTATATTTATAATTATAATTTTTCCATTATATATAAATACTTTTCAAATATCTATATTTATAATTATAAATATATATATTTGAAGAATTATAAAATTACAATAAATATACTTATTATAATTTAGAAATATATATAAACATTTATGTGTATATATATATATATATATTAATAAATATATTTATTTTTAATTATAATTATAAATAAAATATATATATATATTAATAATTATAATTAGAAATAAATAATTTTATGTTTGAATATTTATAAAATCATAATAAATTCATTCATTATAATTTTATAAATATAAATATTTATATATTAATATATATATATATATATATTATAATTATATAAAAATATTTAAAAAAATATTTATTTATAATTATAAATATATATATTTAATTAAGCCTCTGATCTTATATATATATACATATAAATAGATAGATACATTCATACTATTATATGGGGTACCGGCAGCTACCCCTTCCCATCGCCCCCAACCGTTGGATGGGGGCTCCTATAGGCCGACATCACCGACCTTAATCCATCAACCCCAATTGTGCAGGTCCACATCCATCTGCTGGTCGCGCACCAGGGATTTGCATGCACCACCACCAATATCGGTCCGTCAAGGGGCCCTATATCATGACCCCATTGTCGGGGCCCTCCATCAATGTAACAGCCCAAGATTTTATAAAAAAATATTTTTTTTAATTTTATTAATGTCTTGTGTTGTACGCTACACCAAAAGGAGCTTGCACAACACACATCCTTGACTTAACTTGCATTACACGCAATCGCGACCTTCCTCGATAGCGTGTGTAGTACGCAATACCGAGTTTCACTAAACAACGATATGCTATAAAAATATTATTAAAACTAGCCGTTATGAATAGTAATAACCACTTTTTGAAATCCAGTAAATCTTATTTTTCAAAATGAACTTTATTTTTGGATTCGGAGTATCGAATTTAGCCTAAGGTGAAATTTTGGTACTTTTCGGATAACTTTCATATTCTGATGAATAGTGAAAATTACTAAATTATAATCAAAAACAACTTTTTTAATCGAAATAATTAATAGTGATAAATCATTAATTTGAGTGGTTTTAAAGTATATTTAGAATATATTTTTACAATTTAATACAATGTTGGTCATTGGATGTAGTTTCACATTTAAACTAGACATAAACAAATGTCAATCTTTTGATAGATATTGTTTCTTAAAAACACGCTATTTGTTTTAACAGCGGGATTTAATTATAAAATTAATTAATGCAACTTTTATGTTATGAATTTGGTAAAATAGACTTCATTTTTGAATTCGGAATATGAAATATAGCTTAGGATGAAATTTTGGCATTTTTCTGAAAAACATCAATTTTTGATGAATAGTGAAACTACTAAGTGGTAGGTTAAAAACCGAATTTTGCATAAAACTTAATTTTACCGCTTCTGTGAATGGAATTTCGAAAATCCGAGAGACACGGTTAATATCAAGGACTAAAATGTGGTTCAATGAGATGAAAATAATTTTTTTGGTGAATAGTAACTTTTTACTTTTTTTACCACGGTTAATAGTAAATAAGGTAACTAAGGGTAAATATGATATTAATATTACCCTAACACATGTCCTAATTTTATTGGACAAGTGTAATTCGACCAAAAACAAACTTAGGAATAAAATATGACCATTTAGGCCCACTTGGATTAGATTAGGACGTTTATTATTAATTTATTTAAAGAAGGGTTAAAATAGTTAAAATCAATGTTTAATAAGTAAATCATTTTTAATATGGGGTTATACATAGGATAAATTCGACTATAAATATTCATTAGAAAGCTAAAAAGATTTCCTACATGATGGTATTTTATTTGTAATTTTAGACATCAAATAATATAATTTATTTATGACACAAAGATGATGCAGTAATTATCTTATTAATGAAATATTGACATAATTGATAATATAAATACCAAAATAAATGTAATTTAAGACTTTTTATGAATTCCACTAATTTTCTAGGTTACTATGATATATTAGTGTTTATTTAATCAACTTGTTTCGAACATATAATTCTGTTATGATTTTCACAAAAATCATATATCAAAAAGTGTCAAAATTGACACAAAATAGTTTTTAAATCAAATATTATATTATTAATTGTTATTTTATTCCTAAAAATCTAAGGTTCGGCCAAATGACTTAGATAAGGATATATGTATTAATAATATACAATTTGGGGTTCTTTTGGCATGTTATAGTAAGTTTATTAACCATATAGTGAAAGAAAACAAAAAGACACGGTAAAAGTTAAATTATTTAACTTAGAGTTAAATCTATTTGATAAGGTTAAAATAATACCCTAAACTTGTCTAAATCCTATTGGTTGATAGGATTTCGACCCATCCCCACTTTATCTTCGAAATAAGACCCTTTGGAACCATTATAAACCGATTTTGACTTTAATATAAAATAATATTTTGAGATATTCCTAAGGTGCCCCTCTCCTCCCCTATAAAAGGACACATCCTCCCCCTCCTCCTCACACCAATTTGAGCACTCAAGCTCGGCCAACCCCTGCCATTTTCTCCTCTCCACTTCCCTAGAAACATCCTAGAGGTTCTGGTCTTCCTCAAAGACCAATTCTAGTGCCCTAAGAGGAGGTCTCAAAGAGGCGCTTCAAAGAAGAGGTAATTACCGTTACCAATTCTTTTATCTTTATTTCCTCTTCCACTTCTTCTTAGGTTGTTTCATTATGAAGTAATAACATCAGTATCACTCATATACTGATATGTTATTATAAGTATGAAACAACCCTATTTCACTATCTATCCATCCTACGGAAAAAGAAATCACCGCGCGTGCGTACGTACGGAATACCGTCTCCACGCCGTGGTGTAATCTATTTTCCACCACCACCTTACATGGATGGGTATAATGGTGTAAAGAATAACTATACATAGTTATTACAACATCATATTGATTCTGATATATTGTGTAATTCACGTCAATTCAGTTCAATATTTATGGAAATGATATCATCGCTCGTGCGTACGTACGGAATACCGTCTCCACGACGCGATGAGATTCATTCTCCATGTTAACCATTTAAGAATGATTATAATGTATATATAAGAAATAATAATGAAATATATGACATTATAAAGCTACTGGATTTATGTATATATATACATATGTATGTCATCTACTTACTTCCATTTCAAGACAATAAGAAAAGGAAAACAGCGTTCATGCATACGTACGGACTACCGTCTCCATGAACGGTGTTTTTCATTTTATTTATCTAACTATTATATATATATATATATTGAATATATATGATATATAAATCATATTTTATATTCTGGAAGTAAGTAAATCATGATATAAGTAATAATGATGTCAAGAACAACAAGTCAAAACACCTACGATAAATGAAACGATTTTACCCAAAACGCTTCTTTAACATGGAATTTACAAAAGAACGGGTAATATAATGTCATAAGTGAACCATATATGATATCATAACAATGAATATGATTCTGTAATAAGTCAATAACATGATTTAAATCATTATACAGGAGGTTCGGACACTTACAAAGCAAGTCGGACCTAAGGTAAGGGAAATATCACAATCTCATTTTTATCCGAGATTGTTTATTCGTAAGTATTTACTGGGGTTTATTTTATCATCCACATCCATGTTTCCTCAATATGTAATATTATTTCCATCCAACTACAATGGTTTAAATCCAATTTTACCCTTTGGTTAGTTTTAAGTAAAAGATATGAAAGGAATCTTTTGTCGTTTATCGTACGAGGTACATTTTGACTTTTTCGACAAAAGTACAAAGAATGTTTTTTTTAACTTATACGGCACGAACGGATTTCTACTGTTTTATAAAGCCTTATTTTCACGAAGCTTACTCTAAAAGATTTCATGACTATTTTCAATAAAATCTCTTTCTCTTAAAATTGCATGATGTTTTGTGAAAAGAAATTGATTTTGAAGAAGAAATGATATTTTCCTCAAGAATTCAATTCAAGTGTTTTATCAAAATTATTTTCCATCTAAGATAATAAAGGGTTCTGTTTCTATCCATATTTTTACATTGATTTGACCATGTTGTGATGGAATTATGTTTATGAATTCCTTTATCTTATATGAATGGTTTTATGATGTCATGTTGTTTAAGAATCCCATTTTTATTACATGGGTTATGCAATGATGTATGATTTATGATTTTGTGGCACACATAAGAAAGGATTCATTAAGAGATGGGTGGGACCTATATCTCCCTCCAATGCATTGGGTAAAGATTTTATATCTCATGAGATAGACATGGCTGGAATGGTAGGTTATACCGGTTCAGTGAAACAGGACTGAAACGAGGATTACTCGATTCAGAAAGGGACTTTGTCCACTAAGATAGTCTTGGCAATGAGTCTTGACTAACAAGAAATGATTCTCTATGATTATGTGTGTATGCCACAATGAGTAATGTTTTAAGTTATGATTTCATTTTCACTTCTATGATTTATCCCACGTTATGATATTATGAGCTCTTTTGCAGGTTAAGATTTCCAAAAGCTACGTTCTTATGTATATGATGTGATTGATATTTCTTTTGTTTACCCTTACTGAGCATTTGATCTCACCCTTTTATGTTTTCTTTTCCCCAGGATATAAAGAAAGGTTTTTAGGTAAAAAAGGGAAGATATTTATGGGAGATGTTGAAGATCTTTCCCCACGATTAGAAGATTTTATTCCGAGTTTCCAAAGACACTAAACTATTACGATCCTTGTGTGTGTGTTTTTGTTATGTACTAAGTATTCCGCAAATGTAATGTAATGTCCATGTACGACAGGATACGGGTCTCTACAGTTGGTATCCGAGGAAAGGTTTAGTCAACCTTTGGAAACTAGGATGTGAGAACGTTAGTGAGATCCCTAGAGATATTTCTAAGGTATGTCTAGGGATGTCCCTAAGGATAAGTATACGTATAGGATATATTCCTAGAACTACGGTAACGATCTTAGAATTTAACCTAATATGTTAGATATTGAGGGTGCTCCCCCTTTACTATGTTGTCTTCCCTAGCATGATTTCGCCTCTCAAAAAATTCTTTTTGTGTTTTAGTTAATGGAAGGAACCAGAAGGAATTCGGTTAACATTGAATCCAATGGACAAATTTGTGACTATGAGCAACAAAATTGTGTGATGCCTAGAGATAAAGATATTGTGATTATGCCGAATCAGTCATCGCGATATATGATTAACAAGGTGAAATTTAGTGGTATGACTAATTCATCAAAGAAGAGGAAGATAAACTATTATGCATGTTCGCATGTTGAGGATCATAAAGAAAGTAAGATTGAGATTTCTAAAGAAGGGAAGAAGAACCTTGAGGAATACCTCAAATGGAGGGACCGATGTTATCTGTGTGGAGAAAAGGGTCATAGAGTGACAGATTGTTATGGAGTTCAATGTCTTATTTGTGGAGAACATGGGCATTACCCAACTCAATGCCCTGACCTAAAAAGATACTTCTAAATCAAGGAAGGACTTATTCCAGGACAGTCATTGAAGTGGATGGACTGAAGTGTTTATGTATTGGTATTCAAGAATAATGTTGTTGAGGTACTTTTATGGTGTATTGGAATATTTATGTATTGCTCTAATGTGGTATTCGAAGTGATTGAGGTATTTTTGGAAAAAAGATGTTATGAGCATAATGAAGGGAAAATGAGAAAATGAAATATTTGACAGTATTCATGAGATCATGATTGATATAAGGACTAAGTGATATCATGGTTTGAGTATATGGAATTTTGAGGATTTCGGTATGTGAAAAGTGTTAACTTTTAACTGCATTCAAGTTTTCACTAAGGTTCAATGGGTATTCAAGAGAGTACAAGATTAAGGCCTTTAAATGTTTGGAATGTGACCAACAAGATATATCTTATGATATATGGGGATCGACGATGGTGTTAAATCTCTGGTAATCGTTTTCACTATATTATGAGAGTCGACTGCAGTATTATGGATAAGCCTAAAGATTAGACTGGATTATGTTGAACATAAGTTAGTATTGTTTAAGGATCGAAGTTTTCTCGATATTATTGATGGGATGTTATAGTAATATAGTTTTAGAAAAAGGACAACCTGCAGGACGGGCGACAGCCCATCGCGTCGGACAAGGCTGTGGGAATCGAACCCACAACCGAAGTGCGACTGGCCTTTATCGCCTACCACTGGCCTACAGGAAGTCCCTGTTTAGTAGAAACTAGTTTTATTATATTAAGCAGTATGATATATGAAGTATAAGTCCATTTTAGGAACTATATATGATTAATCTCACTATAGAATGACTTATGTATATTTAATAACTTTTGCTTACCTTTTGTTTGAGACAGATGGAATGACCCGTCATTCTATCACATGATCTGCTAACACTTCACGAATAACAAATTCAACTTCATTTATTTAAGAGATGAAGTGGAAATTGTTCAAGGCACGAACAACAGTGATATTGTATCAAAATAAAGTAAGTATTTATTCTAATTCAAATTTTCAACTTTAGGGAAATTATCTTGAAAACCAAAAATGTTGTCCTAGTGATCTTATACCTGATGAATCAGATGGTACCTTAGATCGTCACAAATTTATGGATTTGTGATTACTGGATTTTCCATAGCCATGTTCTCTACCACTCTCCATCAGAACATGATGGTTAGATTTCTCTTCCATATCCATATATTCACCTATGTGGAAACCCAGTGATTAGTTTATTTGGGTAATCGTTACATTTCATACTTTAGTTTTTAAAGCCAAGTTTTGGTATTCCCTTTTACGATGTGGGTTTCTATTAAAGAAACTTTCAAATAGTAAACCATTTATAACCCCGATGAATTTCGAGGGCGAAATTCATTTTAAGGGGGGTAGAATGTAACAGCCCAAGATTTTATAAAAAAATATTCTTTTTAATTTTATTAATGTCTTCTGTTGTACGCTACACCAAAAGGACCTTGCACAACACACATCCTTGACTTAACTTGCATTACACGCAATCGCGACCTTCCTCGATAGCATGTGTAGTACGCAATACTGAGTTTCACTAAACAACGATATGCTATAAAAATATTATTAAAACTAGCCGTTATGAATAGTAATAACCACTTTTTGAAATCCAGTAAATCTTATTTTTCAAAATGAACTTTATTTTTGGATTCGGAGTATCGAATTTAGCCTAAGGTGAAATTTTGGTACTTTTCGGATAACTTTCATATTCTGATGAATAGTGAAAATTACTAAATTATAATTAAAAACAACTTTTTTAATCGAAATAATTAATAGTGATAAATCATTAATTTGAGTGGTTTTAAAGTATATTTAGAATATATTTTTACAATTTAATACAATGTTGGTCATTGGATGTAGTTTCACATTTAAACTAGACATAAACAAGTGTCAATCTTTTGATAGATATTGTTTCTTAAAAACACGCTATTTGTTTTAACAGCGGGATTTAATTATAAAATTAATTAATGCAACTTTTATGTTATGAATTTGGTAAAATAGACTTCATTTTTGAATTCGGAATATGAAATATAGCTTAGGATGAAATTTTGGCATTGTTCTGAAAAACATCAATTTTTGATGAATAGTGAAACTACTAAGTGGTAGGTTAAAAACTGAATTTTGCATAAAACTTAATTTTACCGCTTCTGTGAATGGAATTTCGAAAATCCGAGAGACACGGTTAATATCAAGGACTAAAATGTGGTTCAATGAGATGAAAATAATTTTTTGGTGAATAGTAACTTTTTACTTTTTTTACCACGGTTAATAGTAAATAAGGTAACTAAGGGTAAATATGATATTAATATTACCCTAACACATGTCCTAATTTTATTGGACAAGTGTAATTCGACCAAAAACAAACTTAGGAATAAAATATGACCATTTAGGCCCACTTGGATTAGATTAGGACGTTTATTATTAATTTATTTAAAGAAGGGTTAAAATAGTTAAAATCAATGTTTAATAAGTAAATCATTTTTAATATGGGGTTATACATAAGATAAATTCGACTATAAATATTCATTAGAAAGCTAAAAAGATTTCCTACATGATGGTATTTTATTTGTAATTTTAGACATCAAATAATATAATTTATTTATGACACAAAGATGATGCAGTAATTATCTTATTAATGAAATATTGACATAATTGATAATATAAATACCAAAATAAATGTAATTTAAGACTTTTTATGAATTCCACTAATTTTCTAGGTTACTATGATATATTAGTGTTGATTTAATCAACTTGTTTCGAACATATAATTCTGTTATGACTTTCACAAAAATCATATATCAAATAGTGTCAAAATTGACACAAAATAGTTTTTAAATCAAATATTATATTATTAATTGTTATTTTATTCCTAAAAATCTAAGGTTCGGCCAAATGACTTAGATAAGGATATATGTATTAATAATATACAATTTGGGGTTCGTTTGGCATGTTATAGTAAGTTTATTAACCATATAGTGAAAGAAAACAAAAAGACACGGTAAAAGTTAAATTATTTAACTTAGAGTTAAATCTATTTGATAAGGTTAAAATAATACCCTAAACTTGTCTAAATCCTATTGGTTGATAGGATTTCGACCCATCCCCACTTTATCTTCGAAATAAGACCCTTTGGAACCATTATAAACCGATTTTGACTTTAATATAAAATAATATTTTGAGATATTCCTAAGGTGCCCCTCTCCTCCCCTATAAAAGGACACCTCCTCCCCCTCCTCCTCACACCAATTTGAGCACTCAAGCTCGGCCAACCCCTGCCATTTTCTCCTCTCCACTTCCCTAGAAACATCCTAGAGGTTCTGGTCTTCCTCAAAGACCAATTCTAGTGCCCTAAGAGGAGGTCTCAAAGAGGCGCTTCAAAGAAGAGGTAATTACCGTTACCAATTCTTTTATCTTTATTTCTTCTTCCACTTCTTCTTAGGTTGTTTCATTATGAAGTAATAATATCAGTATCACTCATATACTGATATGTTATTATAATTATGAAACAACCCTATTTCACTATCTATCCATCCTACGGAAAAAGAAATCACCGCGCGTGCGTACGTACGGAATACCGTCTCCACGCCGTGGTGTAATCTATTTTCCACCACCACCTTACATGGATGGGTATAATGGTGTAAAGAATAACTATACATAGTTATTACAACATCATATTGATTCTGATATATTGTGTAATGCACTTCAATTCAGTTCAATATTTATGGAAATGATATCATCGCTCGTGCGTACGTACGGAATACCGTCTCCACGACGCGATGAGATTCATTCTCCATGTTAACCATTTAAGAATGATTATAATGTATATATAAGAAATAATAATGAAATATATGACATTATAAAGCTACTGGATTTATTTATATATATACATATGTATGTCATCTACTTACTTCCATTTCAAGACTATAAGGAAAGGAAAACATCGTTCATGCGTACGTACGGACTACCGTCTCCATGAACGGTGTTTTTCATTTTATTTATCTAACTATTATATATATATATATATTGAATATATATGATATATAAATCATATTTTATATTCTGGAAGTAAGTAAATCATGATATAAGTAATAATGATGTCAAGAACAACAAGTCAAAACACCTACGATAAATGAAACGATTTTACCCAAAACGCTTCTTTAACATGGAATTTACAAAAGAACGGGTAATATAATGTCATAAGTGAACCATATATGATATCATAACAATTAATATGATTCTGTAATAAGTCAATAACATGATTTAAATCATTATACAGGAGGTTCTGACACTTACAAAGCAAGTCGGACCTAAGGTAAGGGAAATATCACAATCTCATTTTTATCCGAGATTGTTTATTCGTAAGTATTTACTGGGGTTTATTTTATCATCCACATCCATGTTTCCTCAATATGTAATATTATTTCCATCCAACTACAATGGTTTAAATCCAATTTTACCCTTTGGTTAGTTTTAAGTAAAAGATATGAAAGGAATCTTTTCTCGTTTATCGTACGAGGTACATTTTGACTTTTTCGACAAAAGTACAAAGAATGTTTTTTTTAACTTATACGGCACGAACGGATTTCTACTGTTTTATAAAGCCTTATTTTCACGAAGCTTACTCTAAAATATTTCATGACTATTTTCAATAAAATCTCTTTCTCTTAAAATTGCATGATGTTTTGTGAAAAGAAATTGATTTTGAAGAAGAAATGATATTTTCCTCAGGAATTCAATTCAAGTGTTTTATCAAAATTATTTTCCATCTAAGATAATAAAGGGTTCTGTTTCTATCCATATTTTTACATTGATTTGACCATGTTGTGATGGAATTATGTTTATGAATTCCTTTATCTTATATGAATGGTTTTATGATGTCATGTTGTTTAAGAATCCCATTTTTATTACATGGGTTATGCAATGATGTATGATTTATGATTTTGTGGCACACATAAGAAAGGATTCATTAAGAGATGGGTGGGACCTATATCTCCCTCCAATGCATTGGGTAAAGATTTTATATCTCATGAGATAGACATGGCTGGAATGGTAGGTTATACCGGTTCAGTGAAACAGGACTGAAACGAGGATTACTCGATTCAGAAAGGGACTTTGTCCACTAAGATAGTATTGGAAATGATTCTTGACTAACAAGAAATGATTCTCTATGATTATGTGTGTATGCCACAATGAGTAATGTTTTAAGTTATGATTTCATTTTCACTTCTATGATTTATCCCACGTTATGATATTATGAGCTCTTTTGCAGGTTAAGATTTCCAAAAGCTACGTTCTTATGTATATGATGTGATTGATATTTCTTTTGTTTACCCTTACTGAGCATTTGAGCTCACCCTTTTATGTTTTCTTTTCCCCAGGATATAAAGAAAGGTTTTTAGGTAAAAAAAGGGAAGATATTTATGGGAGATGTTGAAGATCTTTCCCCACGATTAGAAGATTTTATTCCGAGTTTCCAAAGACACTAAACTATTACGATCCTTGTGTGTGTGTTTTTGTTATGTACTAAGTATTCCGCAAATGTAATGTAATGTCCATGTACGACAGGATACGGGTCTCTACAATCAACGTTGTCAGCTTTGCATCAACGAAACTTCCTTTGTCGTGCAACCTCCGACTTCTCCCTTTATCATTAGCCACCACGACGGTGCAACACCGTCGATGAAGATTGCCCACGCCACCCACGTGAAGCATGACCACCCCTCCCTATAATACCGCTGATGGGAAAGGTACACATATCTAAACCCTATTTCTTTATATATTAAAGGTCTGAAAGACCCTATATTACAAGGCCAACAATACCCCAGACCAACCATGTATTATCGGGTCCACCTCTGATGGCCCATCCACATACCCCCTCCCATCAAACGTTGTTCCCCATAGCCACCCGCTGCTCCCCCTACCAGTAATGCCGCCAATGCTCGGACCGAGCTCACTCGTGCCAGCACCACCACCAATAGCCACCTATTGTTGGGTGAATGGTCATTTCCATCCCCTATATCTGACTAGTACAAACCAACCACAACATCCCATTGCTTTTGATGCCAATGAGCCTGACCGCACGCCGACACTGTTGACGGCGTCAAGGGCTACGTCGAGCCCTCCCACTGCCGTTGCTCCTTCATCATCAAATCCAACGAGACATTTTATAACTATATATATATATATATATGTTGAGTTTATTTACATTTTTTCAAAAAAAAAGTTTTAAAAATACGACCAAGTTAAAAATATTTTTTTACATCCCAAAGGTGGTACACTATGTGCCGCCTTTCGGGCATTTTAGCGCTGAAGAAAGGCAGCACCTGGTGTGCCGCCTTTTCCCATAATTAAAGAACAAAGGCGGCACACCAGGTTCCGCCTTCAGACTAAAAAATTAGTAAAATTTTTAATTTTAACTTAGTCCTTCTAACTTTGTCGTAGCATTCAGATGCATTCCGACAATGAAAACATCAACCAGCTTATGTGCTTTACACACAATAGAAACATCTTTGCAATTTTGTCATTCCCCTGAGTATAAATAAACCTCAAAATCTCTAGATAATTTTTCTTGGTAAGGCGAGATGAGAAGGGAGGTATTATACCATCAGAAATAGAGATTCTAGAAATGTGCAATGCTATGACAAACCTTTAGATGAAATGTGTCAGTTCCCCACTAGATGTGGATGTTCCTCCAAAATTTTCAGGCTGGAGATAATCCACCTTAACTTCCAAATAGCCTTATGCCTTCCATGGATTAATTTCAAACACTTCATCCCATTTTTTTACTTTATGGGGAAGTCAAACCTCATACCTTTGAATATTCAAATTACCATGAACATATACAATCAGCATTTTGCAAGAAAAAACTACTAATCTCATGTTCACTGAAATACCCCTTAACGTAAGAATGATACAAATAGTGTAAGTACCCAATAGAAAGCTTCCAATCAATTTTGACTAGGCTATGTGGAATCATTACTATTTTCATCTAATTAATAATTTAAAAGGTTTCAAAACCACCTTTCTGAACCTCAAATATGTTTCAAGTAAGTTACTTTGAAAGCCTATAAAATATAAACTATAAGATCTGTTGAAATGAAACATAAAACATGGATTAAACATATAATAAGTAATTGAAAATAAAAACCATTTCTTAAAAATTGTTGATGAAATACAATTATAAGATTTCAAAAACACTTCTTGCAACTCAAAAATATTTCAGATATGAGACTTTGAAAACCTATAAAATATAAAATTAAAGACTCATATAAATGAACCTTATAACATCGATTAAACATATAAGAAGTATTAGAAAAGTAATTAGTTAATTTTGGTGAGGGGGAAAACTGTTAGACCCTGGAATTGAAGGATAATGACGATGACAAGGAAACATCAACCCCCACGCCCACCCCTTCCACCCATTCAACCAACTTCAGTAACTCATATAGTAGTATCTTTTCAAAAAAATGAAATGGCACACCACCACAACTTCCTTCATCCATATTAACCCTTCTGTTTCATTAAATTTAGACAGCCCCCATTTTTACCAAATTCAAGGATGCACTATTAAACCACAACTTTCAACCCCCGCCTCAAAAATACAAAATGATTTGAGGGATGAGAAATGATTCGATGCATTTCAATGTTCTAAAATGCACCGAATAATTTCTCATCCCTCAAATCATTTTGTATTATTGAGGTGGGGGTTGAAGAGTGATGGTTTAATAGTACATCATTGACTTTTGTAAAAATGGGGGCTTTCCACATTTAATGAAACTGAATTGGGGGGTTAATATGGATGTATAAAGCTGTGGTGGTGTGACATTTCATTTTTTTGAAAAGCTACTTCTATATGAGTTACTGTAGTTGGTTGAATGGGTGGAAGGGGTGGGCGTGGGGGTTGATGTTTCCTTGTCATCCTCATTATCCTTCAATTCCAGGGTCTAACATTTTTCCCCCTCTCTAGAATTAGCTAATTACTTTTCTACTAATTCGTATATGTTTAATCTATGTTCTAAGTTTCATTTATATGAGTCTTTAAGTTTATATTTTATAGGCTTTCAAAGTATCATATCTGAAATATTTTTGATTTGCAAGAAGTGTTTTTGAAAGCTTATAATTGTATTTCATCAACAATTTTTAAGAAATGGTTTTTATTTTCAATTACATATTATATGTTTAATCAATGTTTTAAGTTTCAATTCATTGGATATTATAGTTTATATTTTATAGGCTTTCAAATTCACTTACTTGAAACATTTTTGAGTTTCATAAATGTGGTTTTGAAACCTTTTAAATTATTAATCAGATGATAACACCAATGATTCCACATAGCCCAGTCAAAATGGATTGGAATCTTTCCATTGGGTACTTACACTATTTGTATCATTCTTACGTTAAGGGGTATTTCAGTGAAAATGAGATTAGTAGTTTTTCTTGCAAAATGATGATTGTATATGTTCATAGTAATGTGCATATTCAAAGGAATGAGTTTTTACTTCCCCATAAAGTAAAAAAATGGGATGAAGTGTTTGCCATTAATCCATGGAAGGCATAAGGCTCTGTGGAACTTATGGTGGATTATCTCCAGCCTAAAAATTTTGGAGGAGCATGCACATCTAGTGGGGAGCTGACACATTTCATCTAAAGGTTTTTCATAGCATTTCACATTCAATGTCACTTACTTGAAGCATTTTTGAGTTTCAGGAAGGTGGTTTTGAAACCTTTTAAAAAATTTATCATCATCATTTCTTAAGAAATTCATTTTGTTTTCAACTATCACTTATATGTTTAATTCATATTTTAATTTTCATTCATATCGGTCTTATAGTTTATATTTTATAAGCTTTCATAGTCACGTACTTGAACCATTATGAAGTTTCACATAGGTATTTTTGAAAGCCTGTAAATTTTGTTTCATCGATAATTTTTAAGAAATTCTTTTAGAGTAAATGTAATGCACTATTTTTAATAAATAGAAAACATTTACATAAAGAAGTAATGTCAGTTTCTATGGTGAGGCTCTGTCCCAAAAGTTGGTGTGTGAATGGTACATCCATATCGAGAGCGACGTGTTCCATGCTGGGATAGAGTATGATGACCTGGAGAGGGATGATCTTCGGGCACTGGAACTTCAATCACAGGATCCTCTATCATAGTCTGCATGGAAGGAGGTGTCGGAGGGATGTCATCGTGTGCACGAGATCGTTCTCCCACTATGTAAGTAGAAGGGGTTGTCATAATACCCTTGGGACACCATATAGGCTGTGAAGGATTCGGTATGAAAGATGGCATCATGGGAGATGACCCTTGATAAATCCCTGGAAAATAAATATCTGGTGAATACTGTGGATATCCGGTCAAAAAAGATGGATCCCATGCTGCATCCTGCTGCAAAAACCCTGACAAGTCAGGCTGGACTGATAGAGCACTGACCTGTGCCTCTGGAACAGGTGAGGGCTCACGTGCAGCAGGACGCGGTCTCCATCGCCGTTGTCGTCGCTGGGGAAAAACGACAGCTACTACTGCAGGTTCCTGATTAGGACCCTCATCTCTTGGGATAGGAGCATTATGTTCCTGAGCAGGAACATCATGTCTCTAGGTTCTAGGATGGATGATACTATCATGAATAGATCGACAAATTGGCATTGTATCCTCCAAAGCAGCATGGATCATAGATAAACTAGCAAACTCCTCCTCCTCCGGATCAGTCATGCGACATAGTCATCATAGTCTGGTATGCTGTACAGAGATTCAAAATGAATTATAAAATAGAGTAATAAATATATTATGTGAAATTTATTGACTTACCAGATCCTGAATCCCTCTCCCGTGTTGAGTCAGATACAATATAGACTTCATTCTATACCATGGCTCATACTCTACCTGATCTGATAGGTAGAATCGCATCGTACGTACACATGTGATATGATACTCTGCTCAATTGTCCCAGATGGCAACATACTGGGCATGTCATCATCACCAATCGACATGCTGTCTCCCTGTGAGATTCAAGCCATGAAGCGGTGGTAACTGTCGTGGTGTAGGTGGAATCAACTGAACATAGAAAAACTGACGCATAACTCTATCGGGCTGGTGCCACTCAATAATATGAAAGTGAATGAGTGGCACTACAGCCATAACCTCATGAAGTCCAGCAGTACAGTATGTAGGTATATCCTAAACAACACTCCAGTATAGCATCCAATGAATCTGTAATGACATGTGACATTTCATCAGAGAAATTTGATAACAAAAAACAAAAACCATGATATATACTTATGCTGTCAGGTAGTAAATTGTCTAACATGATACGATATGCATCCAAATTGTGGGTCGGAGCATCGACGAAGCGATGTCCCTGACTCCACCTATCAAATACAACATTTAAAGTGATAAATAATCAAAAAGTAAATATAATAAATCATAATACAATCAGAAAAAAATAAATATGATGGATCATACCATCGTCCACATGGAGCATCCTATAGCACATCTATAAGAAGCATCTGGCCAACAATAATAGGGGCGAGGACAGGGATGCACTCCCATGCCCACAACTGTATAAGGACGACACATCCTCCGAGATCTGTGTGATCTAAGCAGTATGTCGTACATAATGCTCTATAAGTGTAGTCCAAACATGCAGATCCCCAACTGTATCTCCCGGTCCGATCAAAGTCTTCCAGTAAACTAAGATACATCATGTGCACATGCACACCCGAGTGATCTGAACACAATGTACCTCCAATAAGTCATAAGATATATGCCCGAGCATAACACATGATGGCCTGCTCATCAGAATCAGTAGGTAAATGTGCAAACTACAATGCAAGACAAGGAATATACATGGACCCACCATCTGTAGCCGTATGATCAACCAAAATATTGACACCTAATAATCTTTGTGCCAGCTCAGCCCAATCCCCACTTTTGGGTCCAATAACTACATCTCCCGGAATAGGAAGACCGAGTAGCACTGCCACATCCTCTAAGGTGATAGTCATCTCTCCCTCTAGAAAGTTGAATGTGTGAGTCTCTGGTCTCCATCTCTCGACCAAGGCAGCAATAAGGGGATGATCAGTGTAAGTGAAATTAGAAACGGAAATGTCGTAGAAGCCAACATGACATAAGTATGGTATAATAGCATCTGGAGGCACCATGTGTTGAAAATGGTGTGCTCGCCGCACCCTAATCTGTCGAACATCCCGACCCACTATCAAATCACGAGAAACACGCCTATGCTGCTCAGTGAGGAGTGGAATATCATCCATCTGGAAGCCAGAAAAGGAAATTAGTCTTCACTATAAAATGTAAATATAATGTTAAATTTAATAGAATTTTATGATTGGTATAATGAACAATATGTGATGTTTTTTTAGAAAAATTTAAGGGAATGTCGTCATATTTTGGAGAACATTTATCTATCGTGTCTTTATATATGTTTTTACCATGAAAATTATGTTTTTTAAGATATGGTGTCATACATTTATATATATAAACATTTTATCCCGGTTATGTATGATTTATGAATATCCTTTATGATAAATGTTTTAATAATATTTTGTCTTTGATGAAAAATAACCTTTTTTTAATAATGTTTTTGTTTTCATAGATTACGTTCAGATTAATGGATTTAAAAGTATTGAATACAGAGGTTTGTTATTGGAAGGAGATAAGTTTCTTATTGGAAATGTGAAACAATTCTTAAAAAGTTCATCTCTGATATTAACAACATATAACCGACTACATGAAAAGATCATGTTGGATACAGCACATCATTGTGGCTGAGTGTGTGAACTCGATCCAGCAATGTTAGGACATCATTTTCGGTTATGCCCTTCTTGATGACATAGACGACATCTAAACCTTATCCCTTGTTCTTGAGGCCAATCCATATCATTTCATATCCTGTTGGTCTTCGGTCTTCCTCGTGGTCGTAATCTACTAATGTCAGGAATTAGTATGGGCTGGTCTTCAGGCATTGGGAAATATCGAAACTCCCCAATAGGCATCCATGGCGCAACAGAAAAGTTAGAAATGGCCACCAATCAGTATACTGGATCAACATAAGCTTCCCATGATACGTTCACAGACGCACATGCTGCGATGGCATGTGCGCATGGAAACCTTAATGCCTAAAACTTTCCACATTGACATTGTTTTGCTTCTAGAAGTACCACTACTTTTTCACCACTGTTACCTATGATGGGGTTACAATACTCTTGAACTTAAAATGCCGAGTCTTCCTGACGGAATAGACACACTCGATAACTGGAATCTTTATCAATGTTCTTGTCAATATCTCGTTGAATGTTTTTTACAAATCTTAGCCCCTGTTGAATCCCATCAGAGGCTAGTTTTTGTCTATCAACAAAGTACTTGACACAACGATAAAATGTATCCTGAATTAGGGCAGTAATTGGTAGCTCACGAATCCCCTTGAAGATTCCATTTATACAATCCACAATGTTTGTGGTCATGTGTCCGTAATTACCCCTTAATCATCACTTAAACATTCCTTAATTACCCCTTAATCATCACTTAATCATTCCTTGATTACCCCTTAATAATCACCTTAACCCCTTAATCACTCCTTAATTACCCCTTAATCACCCCCTTAATCATTAGCTAATCACCCCTTAAACATTACTTAATTACCCCTTAAACACCCCTTAAACATTCCATAATTACCCCTTAATCATCACTTAATCATTCCTTAATTACACCTTAATCATCCCCTTAACCCCTTAATCACTCCTTAATTACCCCTTCATTCCTTAATTACCCCTTAATTAGTTACTAAACCCTTAATATACCCCTTAATCATTAGTTAATCACCCCTTAAACATTCCTTAATTACCCCTTAATCACCCATTAACCATACCCTAATCATTCCTTAATCATTAGTTAATGACAACTTAATCACCCCATAATCGTTAGTTAATCACCCCTTAATCGTTACTTAATCACCCCTAAAACATTCTTTAATTACCCCTTAATCACCCCTTAATCACACCTTAATTACCCCTTAATCATCACTTAATCATTCCTTAATTACCCCTTAATCATTAGATAATCACCCCTGAATCAGTCCTTAATTACCCCTTAATCATCACTTAATCATTCCTTAATTACCTTAATGACCCCTTAATCATCCCTTAATCATCACTTAATCACCCCTTAAACATTTCTTAATTAATCATCCATGGTTAATTACCCCTTTAATCAAGAATCAATTATTCCTTAATCATCATTTAATTATTCTATGATTATCTCTAAAATATAAATAAATTATTATTATCCCTAATTATAATTCATTAATAATATTATATTATAAATACTTTAATCTAACATTAAATAATTTATCCCTAATCATCATTCATTAGTAATATTAACTTACATATACCTTAATCTAACATTAAATATTAACTAATTAATATAACTATTTATTTCTTCTCTTTAAATAACTACTACTACATACTTAAATATTTAAAATTAACTAATTAAAATTAAATAAATAAATAAATTTAAAATAATAAAAAAATACCTCTAAATGAAGCATTACACAAAAATCTTTTACTCCTTTCGTCTCTGGAAGCACCACGAAGGAAAACCCAACTTAGAGAGAGGAGCTCTCAAAATTTTAGAGAGAAGAGGGATTTGTGAGTGAGGAAGGATGGGTGGGGAGGCTCCCTTTTATAGGTATTTTTTTGGCGAATGAGGCATCTGGGCAGCTGCCTTCGGCCATTTAAAACATGAAAGGCGGCTCTTCCAAAGCCACATTTCACAGAAAAAAATCGAAAGGCAGGCACTAGTGTGCCACCTTTCATTTCCCCAAAGGCGCAAGGCGGTTTTTGGAGAACCGCCTTTGGCCCGGTGGAAACTGAACCGAAGGCGGCACATGGTGCGCCGCCTTTGGGATGTAAAAAAAATATTTTTAACCTGGTCGTATTTTTAATTTTTTTTTAAATGAAAAAACAACTCTATATACCAGGAAAGTTCAGTCAGAGGAATAACCTCTGACAATTTATTAAAAGAAATAAAAAGTGCAGTAAATAAGGAGATGGATGAGGGCGAACATCTTGCCCAAACCCAATGAGAAGTCCCCACCAAACATAGCCAATTACAAACCAAACCATTACACCCAAAACGAAAGACCCATACGCTGATTCAACACTTCAACCAGCAGTTCATCATCTTTAAAAACATCAAAACTTCCAGATTTCAATAGCATATCTTCACTGCAATTACTGCAACCGCGACTTCATTCCAGAGATCTTCCAGAAAATAGATCAATCACAAAATCAGAAATCCAGAACGAACGGCCATCGATCAAACACAAACCCATCTTCACCAAATCAGAACCTCAAAACAGCTTCCATCCGCACCAAAAACCACCAAATAAAAAGTCCTCCCCCCTCCAAGACATTGGAGCCAACCCTGAGCAAACCGTAGCACGCCATGGACGATGTCGATCCAGGATGAAGCCGAGCAATGAACAAGATCCGCCGGAGCTGAGCACATCAACGCCGAGCACACCGCCACCGTGACTGAACCGAACAGCAGGTCCCACGAAGCCGACGACAAGCCCACCAAGTCGACGACGATCCGAAGCCGCGACGAGATCCTGAAACTAGGGACGAGCCAAAGCCAACACTGGCACACCAGATCTAGCACCACGCACCTGGATCCGCAAAGAGGACCTGGGCCCGGATGCAACGAAACCGTCACCGAGCCGAGATGCCGAATCCGAGACACTCGGAGTCGACGCACGCCAACGCTGAGATGAGATCCCAAATCCTGGAGAGACGAGGCCACCGCCGTTCTAAATTCTCAAAGAATCAATCTAAGGTATAAATGGATTTATCTTGTTAGCACCCACAAAACAATTTTGTTTAGTCGTCACCATTTGTTCATCACAGCAGCCCCATCCTCCACCCCTTTACATGTTGCACACCATAAACCAGGGTGTACCAACATCATCACCTCTTTCTTCACTACTATAAAAGAGGCCTTTAAAAGTGATAGAATAGGTCTTTACCAGCACTAAAAAAGAACCGGTAATCAATGTGCAATTAAAATCCCAAAGCTATTATCAATTATAAAAAATAAACGTTAATGTAACACTTTAAAAGCACTAAAAAATATTACTAAAAGTGTCATTTAATACCACATTTTTTGCACTAAAAAGGGGTAAAAAATTATATTTTTTTCAGACACATATGAGCATGTTCCCTTTATCAGCTTCTCCCCACCAGCCTTTTATCAACACATTTCGAATTAATAGAATCCTCCGTACATGCCTAGATTCGAACCCTTCACATCTCCTTTGAATATGGAACGCCTTTACCACTACACCATGTTATTTTTCTATCTCTTTAATGATATTTTTGTTTGTATTTATATATTTAATATTTTTTTTTATACATTTATTAAATATGTGGGTGTGTGATGTATATATACTTATATTTGTTTTAATATATTATATATTATATTATTTATATATAATAGAATAATATATATATATCTATTTATTAATTCCCACATATATGTATATATAGACTTTATAAATATATTTTTATAATGTAAAAATGGTTAGATACTGTTTTAAATATATTTTTAGAATATGTATTAATTTAGATATATTAGAATATGAATTTTATATAAATATATTCATATATGTATTTATATGAGTGATTTATTATAAGTAAATATAAGAAAACATGCATATATTTAATTATAAATAAAATTACACTGTGAAAAAAATAATAATTAAAAACCATAATATCAATATGAATTTATGCCCTGTGAATAAATTCAGTACCCACTGAAAAAGGAAAAAATCCCCTTAAACATGGCATAAAATACATCAAATGTTAAAAAAATTGGGGTATACTGACTAAACACTCAGTTTTCGAGTCCTTCTAGGCCTTTTATGGCCAAAAAATTGTAACAAAGGTTTACTTGTGTCATCGAGGGTGTATAGCTCATCACATTCTTTGATTTTATATGTGGTAGAGCCCAAACAGACTCCCAAATCAATAATTATTGTCGTTTGAAGTTTTAGTTACGTTTTTATCTTATTTTAAATATTTTTATTAATATTTATTTTTTTGTCAACATTTAATTGATATTAAATTACTGTTACTCGGTAATAATAATAAAATTATTGATTAAAAATATTTTTTAATTATTTTATAATCCATATTCACTAACTATTTTATATATTAATTTTAAATGCCAATTTACCATATCTAAAACATATTTTAAAAAATATATATTATATTTATATCAATATAAAAATATCTATATATATATCGATATATATTAATATATATATTTTAATGAAATATTTGTTTTTGAATTGTACCATTATCAGCGCTACTAAAAAAGCGCTAATAAAGGGGGTCTTTATCAGTGCTTCTAAAAAAATTCTGATAAAACCCCCTCTTTATCAGCACATTTTTACAGGCAATGATTAATGGTGATCCTTTATCAATGCTTGTAAAAAAAGCATTGATAAAGACCCCCCGTTGACAATGATTTTTTTAGAATTGTTAAAGACCACTTCTAACAACCCTAAAAAGTCATTGTTAAACCCCCCCTTTAACATCGTTTTTTACACTGACAAAGGGTGTCTTTAACAACATTTTAGCTAGTTTTGTTAAATCCCTAGTAATGGATAAAACTTGTTTTGTAGTAGAGCTTAGACTCCCTTGTATGTATATTGTGAACATTACAGCCCACACACCTGAACTCCAAGCCCACAACAAGTTGAACTGCTATGTAGTGTCGCACCTACTTTTCACACAATCCATTTACGCATTTCCATCCAACAAGTGGGACCTCCTTTTGCATTTGATGGTTCATGTTGAGTTCGTAATTGTGGAAGGTTTGATTTTTCATCTCATAGATCAATGGTTGATGGTTTTCTTACTGTAGTGAGAGTTTAAGGTCTTCAATAGTGGTGTGCGAGACCATCTCCACTTCAGATCTACTTTTATTAGTCTTAAATTTGGTCCCACACATTTTATGTCGACAGTGGCCTATGACCTATGAGGAGACACTTTTCATTGAGACTGAATTTTATCCAAAAATTATAAAGAACAACCAGTTTTATATTATTTTATATTATATGCATTTAATAATGAAAAACATTAATAATTAGTTTATGGACCCTCTATTGGATATTTTTTAAAAAAATTAAAGGAAGAACAGAAATTCCTAGTATGCAAATTCATTTTGACATATTCAAAGTGTTTCAAGTTTATAATTTTTTAGTTTTATACATTTTTTAATTTATATACTTTTATAAATTTTATAATATACCGTATTATAAAAATATAACTGAGTTATAATTTTTATTAAATATTTATAGATTTTTAGTTTTATTTATTGATACATTTATATAAATTTATTAATTTTACTGTGTATCATATTATACATATATAGTCTAAATATATAAATTAATTAATTATCTATACTTCTATAATTTTCTAGATTTATAAATTAATATACAATTATTGTTTTATTCATTATAAATTATTTTACTTTTATACTTTCATAAATTTTACTTTTATAAATTGTAATTTCATACTTTTATAAATTTGTAAAACTATTTACTTCTTTAAATTATTTATACTTTTATAAAATATATTGTACTTTATATTGTTTTATAAATTTATATATATTTATACATTATGTATAATTCATTAAAATATATATACATTTATAAATTCTGTATATTTCATCTAATCAAGATCTCAAAAACGATTATTGAAAGTTACATGTAACACTGTCTTTATAAGAAAATTTTCAAAACGATTTATGGAAACCTTTTTTATGATTTAAATTTGTTTCTCCCATCTATATCCAAAGAAAATATCTCTTAAGAAGTTTTGATTAATGAGTTATCCATATAAATTATATTATGATACAATTATTCTATGAAATTGTGATTTTGGTTTCAAAAGGTCTCATTCTTGATTTCATTGGAAAATGTTATGTATCTTATTTTTTGGTGGGTTAATTTTTTAATGTGATATATAATTAATTTCACATGGCACACATATGTATGGTTTATCAAAATATGATGATAAAGGCCTATATATCCATCTAATGTATTGAGTAAAGTATAATATCTCACGATATTACTATGAGAAACAAGTTGTGATGCTTGATCCACAATATGAAATGAGTTTTGATGCTTGATTGACTATGAGAAAGGAGTTGTGATGCTTGATCCACAATAGTAAATGAGCTATGGTGATCAATAAACTATGATAAATTGGTTGTGGTTCTTGATCCACTATGTTATGACGGTATTCCTATATAAACTTGACCTATTCCTTGATTTTCTATGATTATGTATGTGCCACATTTTCTATGCCACATTTCTAAGATATGACATATGTTTATGTAATTCTCTAAGGATCATAATTATTGTCACATGCATTTAAATTCTTATTCCATGGTATATTTTTGATCTCTTCTAGTTATATGTCCTTATTTAATTATTTGATGAAATATATTATGATTCCATTTTAATTTTAATATGATATTTATTCTCTTCTCTTTTTTCTCATTTGATTTTTATTTAACCACTTTATGGGAAATTTATATGTCATCCCTTTCTAAGAATTTTATATCCCTCCTCCTTTTGTTTCCCATTTCCATAGGGAATCATATATAAGATTATTTTTATAATTAATACTTATCTAGAGACATCTTTGGGAGATGTTGAAGAAATATATTGTAATAAGACATTTCTATAGATAATTTCCAAAGACACTAAATCATTTGGTTCTACTGTTGTGTGAAAATATGTGAGATAAAATATTTGAATTAATAAAAATGTAAAATCTATACATGTTATATTTTATTTGTATGAGTTGGTTAGAGAGTGGGGTTTAGTAACTTTGGGGGATTAGCTAAATAATTACAATAGAAACCATCTTTAATCCTCCTAGGGTTCAACTGAAAGTATTATAGGATAAAATAAATGTTTCCAATATTAATACATCATGATTTTGAATTTTCAAGTGGTTTTTACTTTATGATATTATTGTTTATTACTCATGATTCACATTTTTGGTTTTAGTAAGGAGTGGATCTAGGAGGAATAAATATAATAATGGCTATAATGGACAATGAGGTGATTGTCCCAATACGAAATCAAATGGGAAGAGAGATGAATTAAAAAATACCATGATAATAATTAATCAACATTCTCTAGAAATTAATAATAATATGAACCATTTCGAACTCCCAAAAAATATAAGGATTAATCAAATCACCATAGATTCATTCATGCGGTAATTCCCTCTAACTATTTAGGTTCCTATGGTCAAATAGTTTTGAAGAAATGGATAGCCATTTTGAATTTGGAAGGTGAAGTAGATAGCCAGTGGGTTCTGATTATGAATACAAGTAAAAATGAAGAAGTGTATAGCATTAAATGAGAGGAGTTTAAGGAAATATTTTCATTTCCATTGTTAAATTTTTTATAAATTCTCAAGGTATTGTGCCTCAATACATTAGTAAATAGAACATTATTTGATCCAAAATTCATCACTATAATTTTAGTGTTTTTTACTCCATTCAATTTAAGTGAAAAATATTTTTTAAAAGTGAAATCACCTCCATTATATTTATAAATTTCCTTCAATATGTTTGTTTTTTGATCATGTGGGAAGATAAACCATTTTTCAATCTTTCCATTATCTTTCTAGCAAATCATGAGAACCATATTCAATTGAATATCTTTTGTGTATTTATTTTGTGAAATATTAATATTACTGAATAAAATACATTTGATATAAATAGAGATTATGTGGATTCCCATAATATGACAAAAGAGTATTAAGATCAGGTGAAAGTGTTCATTAGGTTTGAAAAAGATCATGTCTATAAAGCCTCTCAAATCCTTTGTTAGTGTTTACGCTTTTGGTATTCAAGACCAATTAGTCCAAATGAGTTGGAAGAACACTTGATCTGTCACACAATTGATAAAAGTTTTAAATTTTGGAATAAATATAGGGAAAAATAGAATTTAGATAGTGAGTGGGATAAAACTACTTTTAATGGATAAACTAATATGATTAAAAGTATGGACAATGAATAAGACCATATTGAGGCTCTGATTACAGGTGTGAATGATAATGAAGATCATATTGAAAAAATAACAATGATAGTTGAAGAAGAACATCATGATTGTCCAAATTTGTTTGAGAAGTTAAAGTGTTTTAAAAAGACTCCATTGTATGCTGGTTTCACTAAATATACTGAATTTTCAGCCATACTGATGTTATATAATTTAAAAGTAGGAAAAAGATGAAGTGATGCCAGTTTTACTGAACTACTTCCTCCTTTGAATGAAATCCTTCCAGAAGATAATGTGATCCCAAGCTGAACATATGACATTAAATGAATTCTACATTCGATGGGTACAATATCTGAAAGAATACATGCCTATCCAAATGACTTTATACTATTTCACAAGGACCAAAAATCACTTAATGAATTTCCAATGTGTGGTGGTTCTTGATATTAGAAAGATAAGTTGTATCCTAGGAAGGTTGTATGGAACTTTCCAATCATTCAAATGTTTACGTGCCTATATGGAAGTAAGTTGACCACAAGGAAATTGACATGGTATTTTGATATAAGAAATACATATGGGAAACTTCATCACCCAAAAAACACTCCTTAGTGCAAGATAATTGATCACGAGTTTCCTGAATTTGACAACAATCCAAGAAACTTTCATCTTACATTATCTACAAATGGAGTGAATCTTCTTGGTTTTCAAAGAAACACTCACAATACATGGTTGTTTATATTGGTAAATTATTACTTTCCACGTTGGTTATGAATTTAATTAAAATAAATTATTATATCTATGATTATATCAGGACTAAAATAACCATATAATGATATTGATGTTTATTTGGCTCTATTTTTAACAACCCCAACCCCAGTAGCCCAATGTTTATGGTTACATTACTACAATGGTACATATTACAAGCGATCACATCCCAAAGGATTTAATAGTTTAATAGTTTGGTAAAATTAGATAAAAACTTCAATCTCACATTATGATAGAAGATATACAATATGTTTAAAAACATCATTGTAAACACTATAAATCTCCCTACATATCAGTATATACATCTTCACACCCTCGGGAAGATAAACATAAGAAAGGCGTGATATCAGATGTTCAGTAAGGGTATGTATATAGAGAAATCTAATAAATTACTACTATGCATAGGTAAAAAACTAAAATTCCAGCCATTTAATTAATAACTTGAGCATAAAATTACTAGTATAAAATATGATCAAATAAGGCCATATAAACAATCTAATGAGCTAGAAAACTTATCTATGGAAATTATAATAACCTAAAATTCATATGTAAATCAAAAAATAATTTCATAATTATAGAATTCATAATTATGTACATCTAAAACATATGAAAGAGGCCTCAGAAAAGACATATGAATATAAATGGTTAAGGCCTCGGCCAAATCCATATCTGAAAATAAATGGGCAAGGCCTCAACCTTGTCCATATCTGGTTTGTCTCATGAGACCTATCATTTCATCATGGGGCTATAACATGCCCTACCCATCACTTAACATGTTAAATGCATTACTCATATAAATTAGGTGAAACAACAAATTTTTATGAAATGTAAATAACTACCCCTAATTAGTAAACATAATCACAAACCATTCTGAGTAATATGGTAAATGGTATCAAAATATCACATTCACAGTCAAAATGATCATAAAACATTAAATAAAATATGGTCAATAATATCATAATAGATCATCCTCAATGAAAAATAAAATTTAAGAAATTATGATGACATAAATGAAAATACTATAATAAAATCATTGAAAAATCTTGAAGGAAATACCCTTTTTATTGAATTTTATTTAAAAGGCCAATTTTTTTAAAAGAAATCAATTTAATTGAAAATAATGTTATAAAATTATAAATTAATATTCATGAAATTGTGGTTTCATGATGGTAGAAAAATCCTCTCATGCCCTATATGTAAAAAAAACACTCCCTTCCATATTTTGTTCAAAAAAGCCATAAAGTACCTCAATTGGAAAATGGAAAAATTATTCCTTTCAAAAAATTTAATAAACAGTAAATCAAGGTTAAAAATCCTTTAAAAATTCATATAATACTTTTAAAATATATATTTTTGAATACATGGACATGGATGATAACTATTCCCCAATATACACTTCCATTTAAACAATCCCGAATAATAATGAGATTGTGAAATTAACCCTTAACTTCTACTTTCCATTAGTTGAGTGTGATTTAAACTCATTTATAATGGTTTAAAATAGGTTATTAATTTATAATAGAACCATATCTATATTTATGATATCATATATTATCTTCTTATATTGTTTTGTTAATAACATTCCCATATCACACTTGTTTTGGGTGTTAACTATGTCGTTTTTCTATGATTTTTTTTCATGTATGTATTGTTTCTCATGCATAGGATATATATATATATATTTCATATAAATAATGATATTAAGTTAATATATATATTATATACTCATTATATATATTTTTATAATCGTTTTCGAATGGTTAATGTCGAAAATGAATCTCATCGCGTCGTGGAGACCGTAGACCGTATGTACGCACGAGCGACGATATCATTACCTTAATGGTAAAAGGGTAAGAAATTGGATGGTATGTTAATTATAAAAAATCAATATCATGTCATATTTACTATATATATCCATTATTTCCATCATTATACCCATCCAAGTAAAGTGGTCACAAAAATAAATTACACCACGATGTGGAGACAATAAGTTTTATGTATGCACATGTGATGATTTAATTTTTTGTAGGATGGATAAATCATGGAATATGGTTGTTCCGTAATCATAATAACATCTCATAATATATATTACAAAATATTTATTGCTTTATCATGGAGACAACTCATTAATAGGGAGTGGAAGATGAAGTGAACTTGAATGACTTGGTAAAAACTCGTCTTCATCAGACTCCCTTTAGATCACTTCTTAGGGATATTGGGTTAGTATTTTAGGAAGACCAGGAACTCAAATAAATTACTATGTAATTTGGGAGGATAAATGGTTAGGGTTAGGTCGATCTATAAATCTCAAAGCGGCATGAGGAATTGAG
Organism: Viscum album; assembly: GCA_963277665.1. NCBI lineage: Eukaryota > Viridiplantae > Streptophyta > Magnoliopsida > Santalales > Viscaceae > Viscum > Viscum album. Next base: position 676,261,214 of record OY728139.1, on the reverse strand, counting down.
GGAGGAGGTTCCCTTTTATAATTGAGGTGCGGGTCGCTTTTGGAAATTCTCAAAATATTAAATTAATATAAATTAATTATAAATTAAAAATGGATCCAAAATGAGTTATATATAATAAAATATTAGTATGGGTATAAATCCCTTCAAAAAATAATTTTTATACAATTTTACATTACATTCTTACCCTTATCTCTAGGTTTTGACCCTTAATTATTTCCTTTAACTCTTACCCATGACAACATGTGTTTTTATACTTTGAAGGTTAATATAGTTACTATGAAATGAAAAAAGAACCTCATATGAGTAATGGTTGAAATATTCATCTTTATCGAAATAATGTGGGTAAAATTTTAATTTTAATTAATTTTTTATCATTTAATAAAATATTATTTATTTAAAAATATCAATAATTTCAATTTTGATATTATTCATTACTTGTATTTTTAAATAACTCATAAAATAAAGATAAATTTAAACCAATAATTATATAAAAAATCAATAAAATGTAAATTTATTCCAATTTTTTTGGTTTGACATTAATAATCTCAATTTTTGTTATTATATTATTTATAATATCATTTATTTCATATTTAATTTAATCAAACAATTATTTCATCATCATTTTGAATGCCATTAATTTAATTATTTCTTACCTAAAAATTAAAAAGAAATTAGCATGATGAAAATAAATATTTCAGAATTCAATTGAATATTTATATCCAAATTTATCTTCTTTATAACCATATATTAAAAAATATGTATTTATTAGAAATATGAGTATAACATCCTTAACTTCTCTTTAAATAAAATTTAATAAATGTCATACATTGATCTAAGTGGATTCCAAAGGTTATAATCTCAACCCAAGGATGATTTTGGTAGACAAACTCTCATCCAATTATTTTTTTATAAGTGTTATGGTATTTCTTAATATTTATAATATTATTTTTTCCCTTAATTACCCAATTTATCTTTAATGATGTTAATAAATAATTATTAAAGTTACTATTAATAATGCCCAAAAATAATAGAAACCTATTTAAATAATTTGAAACAAATGATTCCAAATATATAATACATTTATAAAAATTCAAAACATTGAAGCTGCAGTAATTAATTTAATATTAATCTCATTGACAGAATGAGAAAACAGGGTTTTAAAGTTAAATGTTCAAAATACTGAAATGTTTTTATATCCATATTCAATGTGAGTTTGATTCAAATGAACTATATTGGATTAAATAGAAAAAAATTAATCTAATTATACATTAAAACTAATTAAAAACATAATTTTACATCATAAATTGTTTAGATGAATTTTTTTTAATAAATTGCCACATTTTATCACTATTCATCAAAACATAAAACATAATAGAAAAATATCACAAAATTCAACAAAAGTAAATTTTTATATCTCAATTAAAAAAAAAAGTTTATTTTTTCAAATATCATTTATAAAAGTGTCAAAAAGTATATTCAAAACAAGTACGCCATCGAAAGGTAGTAAAACTAACTTTAGAAAAATATAGTCTTTTAATGCGTAAAATTGGATTCATTCTCATCTTATGTCTATAAAATATTTTAGATAAATAAAAAATATATAAATTTGATAAAGTTTTAATAATATTAATTCCCACTATTTTAATGGATAGTTTATAACAGTACCTTATTAATAGATCATGGTGTGTTAGAACTCAGTTTTGCGTACAACACAAGCTACTAAATTTATTTAAAAACGCAATGTACTAAAAAATATTGGGGTGTTATATTCTTCCCTCCTTAGAAAATTTCTTCCTAAAAATTTATAGAATATCACCTCATAAAATTATTTGGTTATTTATTGATCATAATTTCCTCAGGTTCCCATATCGCCTCTTCTATTTTATGATTTTTCCATAATTACTTTACCATTTGAGTTTTCCGATTCCTCAACACTTTTCTCTAGTATCCAGAATCTAGAAAGGATCTTCATAGTAATATTGATGAGGTTCCAATTATATTTCATCATAAGTGAGAAAATGATTTTGTTATTGAAAGAACTTCTTTAACAATGATACATGGAACACATCATGAACAAATGAGAGACTTGGTGACATTACTAATTGGTAGGCTATAACTCCAATTCTTTCTGAAATTCCAAATGGTCCAATGTACCTGGGGCTCAGTTTCCCTTTCTTACAAAACCTTATGTCACCCTTCCATGGAGATACCCTTAAGAATACATTATATGACACTTGAAACTCTAAATACTTCTTTCTATTATCGACATATCTATTTTACATACTTTGAGCTACTTTGATATGGCTTTAAATAGTTTTTACCTTTTCCGTTGTTTCCTCCAGAAGTTCTGGGAAAAAATATTCCTTTCACTAACTTCATCATAATAAGTTGGTGTACGAAATCTCTTTCCATATAATTCTTCATATGAAAACATTTTAATACTTGAACCGAATTTATTGTTATAGGAAAATTCTACCAAAGTTAAATATTGATCCCACATAAATTGAAAGTCAAGTGAGAAAGACTTCAATATGTATTCTAATATTTTAATAGTCCTTTCAAACTGTCCATCAGTTTGAGTATTATAGGAAATTCTCAAATGAAGCTCAGTATCTAGAGCCTTCTGAATACTTTTCTAGAACTTTGATATAATATAGGGATCTCGATCAGACACAATCAAAATAGGTGTACCATAAATTATTGCAACTTAATTAAAATAGAGTGTTGTGAAAAGTTAAAGAGGTAAATTTTATCTTATATAAAGAAAATATACTGATTTTGTGTAGAGATCAACAATAACCCATATCACATCATTTATTCCAAGGGTCTTTTGAAATCCTATAAAAAATCCATTTTAATGTCATCCCATTTTCACACAGATATTCGAAGAGGTTGCGTGAATCCTCTAGGATGTTGTCTTTCAAAATTCACCTATTTGAAAACAAAACATCTTGACACATAATCCACAATTTCCCTCTTCATATTTTCCCACAAAAAATGTTCCTTCAAATCTCTATACATCTTAGTTCTTCCAGGATATATAGAGATATTTGAGCTATGAGCATCATCTAACAATTCCTCATTTAGCTTTGGTATAGAGGGAATACAAAAACACATTCCAATTTTCAAGGTAACATATTCACAAACAAAGTATATCAATGTTCCATCATTCAAAAGTTTAATTTTCTTTTGAATATTTTCATCATCAGACTGGTAACTTCTTATCTTTTCCAATAATGATGGTTTGGAAACTATTTTAATAAGTAGTGATGTTTCAACTTCATTTATAGTTCCTCTATCCAACTTCACTAAATCCATGAACATATGATCCCTATCAATCCACATTTTTTTCAAAACTCCATGATCATTTATACTCAATGAATCCACTACCTTATTTTCTTTCATTGGATAATATTGCATCGAACAATCATAATCATTGAGTATCTCAAGCCATCTCCTTTGTCCCTTGTTGAGTTCTTTCTGTGAGAAGATATATTTTAAACTCTTGTAATCTTTACATATATCACATATTTCACCATATATATAGTGCCTCCATATATTGGGAGAATATATTACCACTACTATCTCATGATCTTGATTTTTATAATTTTGTTCATGAGTTTTTTACTTCCTGGATGCACATTAAATAACTCTTTCATTCTGCATAAGTACACAACAAATTTCCTTCCTTGATTCATCACTATAAATAAAAAATCCACCATTTATTGATGGTAAATTCCATATTGAAACATTGAAAAATATTCTCTTCCATTCTTCAAAACATTATTAACATTATTTTTCCATACAAACAGAACACCTTTATGTGTGATATTGGTTAACTAGTTATCCAAACAGGAAAAATTCTGAAAGAAATTCCGATAGTAACCTTAGAAACCAATGAAATTACATACATAAGTTATTCTCATTGATGCAAGACATTATAGGATTGACTTTATTTTTATAGGATCAACCAAGATTCCATCCTTAGAGCCAATATATCTAAGAAAGGAAATTTCCCGAAGTAAAAATTCACAATGGATAAATTTACCATATAACTCTTCCCTTATTACCATATCAAGAATGACATGCATGTAATTATCATGGTCTTCATTTCTTTAATAATATACCTTAATATAATTAATGAATACCAAAAAAATCATCAACATACTCCTTGAATACACTTTTCATTAGATCTATAAAAACCGAGGGTTCATTAGTCAATCCTAATGGAATTAATATAAAACCCTAATGTTTATAACTCATCCAAAAATATATCTTTGAATGTATCTCCTATTTAATTTCAATTGATGATATCCAAAATAAAGGTTTATCTTCAAAAAAAATTATCTCTATGATGTTGATCAACTAAATCATCAATTCAAGGTAGATGATACATGTTATTTATTGTAATAGCATTTATTTCCCTATAATTAATACACACCCACAAGAATCCATATTTATTATTAATAAAATGAATAGGGGATCCCCATAGAGAAACATTAGGGTGAATAAATCCATTTTTACCCAACTACTCTAATTGATTCTTCATCTCCACTAATTCAACTATATACATTCTATAGGGTGTCTTTGATATTGGTATTAAATCAGAGATTAAGTCAATATAAAACTCAACTTCACACTCTAGGCGATGTCCAGGTAATTGATCAAGAAATCCATCAATGTATTCCTTTACAATAGGTACATCATCAATTTGAATATTTCCTTCTTTATCCCTATATGTCGTTTTCTCTTACACTACAAGAATTTCATTCATTAGAGATACTAGGGGTGGATGTAGATATGAATAAAATGATGATGTTTCTATCTTAATGATAAGTAATTGTATATCTTCCTCAAAAATCATAATTTACTTATTCTTGTAATAAATTTTTACATATAATTTTTCATGCTAGTCCATACCTAGGATTATATCGGACACAACCATAGATATGATGATAAGGTTAGAAAGTAAATAACATTTATGTATCATAAAGGGTAATGCACACACATAATTGTTATAATGAGACATCCCTTAGGAGTTTTTATTGAAAAATCCTTTTATTAAATCCAAAGGTAAATGCCCAATATTCTTGTAAAACTATGAAGATATAAAATAATGCGATGATATAGAATCAAATAAATCATTAGCTAAATTTGAATAGATGATTAAAGTACCATACACAAAATAATTAGGAACTTTAACCACTACTGTGGTGGTTGCATAATCTTTTCCTTGATCCCTTGGCCTTTTCTAGGTCAAGTTTCTTTGATCCTTAGGAAAATAATTTTCATAGTGTCTCATCTACCTAAAATTACCACACTGAACATTAGTAGCTTCATTATTTACCTTGAAATCATGAGCATGATGGCCTTTCTCTTCAAACTTGAAACAAAATCCTTTTCCTTTTAAGTAGGATCCATGGTGTTTCCTTCCATGAGTATCGTAGGATGAAAAATTCCCTTTTTTCCCTTTATCCATTATTTAATATTCCACTATATTTTTCTATTACATTCCCATAAATTTATAAGACATAGACAATTCTTTCTCTGTCTTGATAGAACATGAGACTATCTTCCTATAATGAGAAAGTTTGGGATACTACTTCCATCAAATGGAATGGTTTTAAACCATCAACGAATTGATAAATCTTTCACTTTGAATTGTGTACAAAATTCATGGCATGAATTACCAACTTTGTAATGTTGGATTCATATTTAACAATATTATCATTATTTTTTGCCTCAGACTCAAGAATTGTCTCTCTATATCAGCTCGTTGTTAATGAGGGAAATATTTTTTCAAGAAACATTCCGTAAAATCATTCTGTTCCATGTTTTCTATTTCTTATCCCTTACATTAGTAGAAAAACATTTAATTACATCATAATTTTCACATCTATCATTTTTAATTGATGTGAAAATCTATGAATATTAATTTTTTACGTCTCTTTTCCATTGACTGATGTGAAAAAATAAATATTCACCGCTCTATCACATCAGTTATATAATTTAATTGATGATAAATATTGATATTTGACATATATTATAGTATAACTAGCATGAAATACATGAAAATATCCAGTCATCATGCTGATTATAATATAACTGACATAAAAAATCTTTTAATAAATTATGAATCGAGTGAGGGTTCATTATGCGGTGTTCCATTATCATGCCGCAGTTCTTCTTTCTTTCTCACCCAAGACCTAACTCTCTATTTTCTTGAATATAGTGGTCTAATATCACATTACGGTCTTAAAAAATCCTTAGGTTTTTTTGGTGTCATGTCACACATCAAATATAGATCTGAAGTTAGCCTCAAACATTTTTGTTTCTCTCTTTTCAGTCATTATTTGTCTTGGAATATCTAACTGACGATTGTTCCATTAGGTGTTCTTCATTTTCTCATTATCATATTCATACATTTGGGTGTTTTTAGCTTCATCGTGTGTTCAATTATAGACATGATCATCTCCAATTATCTCACCAGAAGGTTTTAATATCTTTTTTAATGTGTTAATTAGTTGTACCAAATTTTATTTCTAATATAAATTAGTTGTTCTCATTTAATATATTTTTACATGTTAGGATTACTTTAAAATTTTTTTATAGAATATGTCATGATAAAGATTATTATTTAGAAGACAAGATAGGTGGATGTTTTGTGTTTTTATATTGTCATTCAAGTCAGTGAGTTGGTTTGAAAATAATTTGGGGTTGATATCATAGTTGGTTCATTTCAATTTTGATAAAGTTGGTTCATATGAGAGTTAACCAATTCATTTTCATGTAATTTCACATCATGAGTGGGTTTTGTAATGGGTTTTATAAAATATGTTTTGTTTCAGATATGGTATGTTTTTATTGTATAATATAATGATAGTTTTTGTTAAAAACTAGTTCGGAGTTTGAATTTATTAATTAGTGGTGAAAACCATTTATAATGGTACTCAGGGGCATTTTAAAGGGGTTGAATGGGTGATGATTCTACTTTTTAAAGTAGCAGACCAACTGGGTACCCTATTTGGGAATACTATACACAATATGAAGTCCCATGAAGCAAGGTTTAATGTGATTTTTTTAAACTAAGACTCAATTTATGATTATATTATTTTGTTAATTACAATATAGAATAGTTTTTAATTTTTATAAATAATAAAATATGAATTAGTTGTTCTAATTTTATATATTATTTATGGATATTATTTTATAGATATTATTATACATAATTATTTAATAATTTCATAATTTTATATTCATTTATGTTTTATTGAGATATTTTTTAAACGAATTTATTTTGTAATTCCTTCCACATGAATGATTTTTCTCATCAAAATTTTCTGTTTTCCTTGTAATGTTTCCATTCATATTTCAGTATATTTTTGGATTTAATCTCTAATCTCAATATTTTATAAATTACTACCTTTGTTTTTTATATTTATTTTTTATATTTTTTATAGATAAAGAATAAATTTTTTGACTAATTCACCTTAAATAGAAGCTAAATATGGAGAAGGTTTCGATGTTTCTTTGGAATTTGATGAAAAAATATTCAAACAATGACATGTTTTAGTATCCATGCCTGAAATTTATTAATTTTAAGAATTTGAAAATTTGATAGATCAAATATCATTTAATTTTTCATGGTTATAATTCGAGTTACAACCCTTGGATTTGGTATGATGAAACCATGAAAGATTTCATATCTATTGATAATGGTGCATTACAATATGATAAATCTAATAAAATTGATGTAATGATTTGTGATATTGAAGTAGATGGAATTGAGAAACAACCGAAAATTGAGAATTTATATGAGGATTCTGAAAAACCATTTTATCTGGGTTGTACGGAATTTACGGTTTTAACGATGGTGTTAAGATGGAAAAACCAGATGTCAAAACATGGATGAAGTGACAATAGTTTTACAGAGATGATAAATTTATTGAAATAAATTCTTCCTAAATACTACATTCTTCAAGATTCACATTATGAGGTCAAGAAAATATTATTCTTGATGGGATTGGGGTACAAGAAAATACAAGTCTACCCAAATGACAGTGTGCTATATAAGATAGAATATGAATTTCTATTACAGTGTCCTAAGTGTGGAAAATCACGATATAAGTTGAAAGGAAAATCACAAGCTGATTTGGAAGTTTCGTAGAACCCTTACAAATAATTTTTGTATCTTATTATAATTATTCATTTCAAACATTTATGTTCTAATTAACATTGTGAAAAAAGTTTAAGATGGAATGCTGATGAGTGGATATGTGATGGAAAAGTACATCATTCAACTTATTGTCCACAGTGGAAGAAAATTGATCATCAGTTTCCTATATTTGTAAATGAAGTTGGAAATCTCAGACTTGGACTGTGTACAAATGGAATGAATCCATATCAAATACTTAGTAACACACATAGTTCATGGCCTATTTTATTGGTAATTTATAACTTATCTAATGATTTTTATATAAAGCTAAAATATGTCACATTGAGTTTCCTGATCTGTGGACCAGAACATTTTTGGAAATGATATCAACATTTTATTTTCACCATTAATTTATGATTTGAAACTATTATGGGTGGAAGGTATAAGGGCATTTGATTAATATGAAATGGAATATTTTCAACTGCATGAAATGATTTTGTTCACTATAATTTAATTTCCAACATATGAAAATTTTTTCGGATACAATGTTAAGGGGCATAAAGATTGTCCAATTTGATAACAACATACTTCATATTATCAACAACATCATGGGAGAAAAATAGTATACTTGGGTCATTGAATGTTTTTGCCTATGGATAACTCTTATAGAATATTAAAAAATGATTTCAACGACTCACTTGAATTTGATATTTCTCTAAAACCTTCATCCACTGATCATTATTTTGAGAGGGTGAAAAACATTGATGTGACATTTGTAAAGACACATAAATCTGGTAATGATTGAAATATTTGGATGAAATTGTCAATATTTTTTGAGCTACCATATTGGAGATATCATGAGGTGAACCATAACATTGGTTTCATGCTCATGGAGAATAATATATGTGATAGTTTGATTTGAACATAGTTAGATTTTAAAGTAAATAGTAAAGATGGGTTGAATGAAAAAATGGATTTACTCTCAATGGGAATATGTTTGGAGTTGCCTCCCACTCCCGATAGAAGGCGGACATTCCTACCCCCAACATGTTATAACTTATCTAAGAGGTAGAAAACTATATGTTTTCAATGTCTTCATGACATCAAAGTTCCACATTCTTTTCCTTCAAATTAAATTTTTTTTGTGACTTTAAAGGATTTGAAGTTGACAGGTATGAAATCTCTAGACTATCACATCATGATTCTACAACTCATACCAGTAGTATTGCATAGAATATTTCCCACCCATGTTATAATGACTATCATGAAGGTGTGTTATTTTTATAATTCAATTTTTAATTTATTTTATTGAATAAAATTCTTCATACATTTTAGAGAATAAAGTCTTTTTCTATACTTTGTTAATTAGAAATGTATTTTCCTTCATTTTTTTTGATATCATGGTGAATTTAATAGTCCATTAGGTGTAAAAAATAATGCTTTATAGACCTGTATATATATATATTGGATGTATCCTTTTGAAAGGTAAATGATGATATGGAAGGGTTATGTTATTAATCCATATCAACCAGATTCATCTATTTTATAAGAGTATATTTCTAAGGTGTTTGTATAGTTTTTTACAGGTTATTTGTCTGATGTGGAGCACATCAGTTTTATTACATCTCTTCATGAACAAGTTAAGTATGGGGGAAGGTGATTCGTAGTTTGAAAATAAAATCATTGACAGGTGAATAGATAAAAAAGGTATAGTTATACATCTTGAATAAAATAGATAAATCTCAAAAATATATATAATTTCATATTAATGAGTTTAAATGAAGTTATCTAAAGAAGAATGATATGTGAATTTTGATTGAGTATAATTTTTTTTTACCATAGTTTAAAGAGACTGTACAACCAAAATCATCATAAAAATTGATGGTTATACATATCATATGAAAGATATGTCGGTGGTCAATGTTTAAATTTGATAACATGGTTTGGGTATGACATTAATGGTTATTCTTCTTATTCAATAGATCAGGAAAATAGAAGTGAAGTTCAGAATAGTAGTGTGTTAGTGTTTATAGAAGTAATTCATTTTTCAAGTTCCAAAGACAAAAACCCAATCTCTACATTAACCTCATATTATGGAGTCATTGAAGAAAAATGAGTGGTTGATTACATTAAATTTCATGTTACGGTGCTTAAGTATAAATGGTTTATCGATAACAATACTGTCCAACATGTTGAATTTGGAATGACACTATAACACCCAAATGTTTTCAAAAAATAAATTGAAATGCATGAAACATTCTTTTAATTAGATATTTATAACAAGCCTTTAAACATAATTTTTCCATATCTATGTTTTTAATTTCAATAAACGGTCATCTGCAATTGTGATCAGTAAATTATTTTGAGTCTGAAAGAACCGAATTGTTTTTGGGGAATAGTAACATACCCTTATAAATAGTAATATGAATTTTAATATGAACTTTATTAATAGTATATCATATTATTATTTTATTTTTCTATAGATATAAGATAATGAAATGTCGATTAATTTTTCAATCTGTTAAAAAAATATTTATTGATTTTAAACTGTTATTTTTGAATAAATTATGATTTTATTTAAAAATTAATTTAATAATATTAAGAAAATTATTTTCAAAAAATAGAATTTATTTTTTAATTCTACGCATAAAAAATGATTAGGGAGATTTTTAATAATTTTTCTGAAACTGTGGAATTTTTGGTGAATAGTAAAAATACATTTTGAGTTTCAATGTGTTTAATGAAATCATTAATGATGTAATAATGATGTAAAAATTCTGGTCTAATTTGGTGTAGTAAAAAAATTTATAAGGTTTCCCAAGTTTCTAATACCATGGGCATGCCCATGGTTTTTCAAATACCACTAATGAGGTGTCTCTTGAAAATTAATAAAATATTTCGTCACTTTTTCTATAAATACCAACCCATTCCTTCATTCCATTCCTTCCAAATTACTACTCAATGATAATCTGATTGTCTAACTTCCCATGTATTCCTCTCAAGGTGTCCTTAAGCCCCCATGGTCCCAACCATCATCTTTTAAGAGTTACTCTACAAGGTAAGGGAATCAACCACCCTTCTCTTTTTCAAGCTTTCATTTTATGTAATTATTAATAATTTCCATTGGATTGTGTTAGGATATGTTATTAAATATTCACCTTACTTCCCATATTATATAAGAATGATTATATACCACTTTTCTCTCAGGAAAATATTTTTTGTAATTTTAATCGACGCATTAGGCTGCCAAATTTTCGTAAGGGATTTCTCAACCATTCATTTATTTTGAGAATCCTTTCTTTTATTTTACTTTCCTAAAATCTCCTTATCCAAGAGGAATTAATGGTCCATTATCTATATATTCTTGATTTAATAATTTTTATGGAATACTCACCATTATATTCCTTCTCCTCTTCCACTTATTCAAGAAATTAAAACATCGTCCGTGATGTGTCAATTTACCGACATCGTGGAGAACATGCAGTCATTTTCATTTAATTTCTTAAAAACAGGTAATGAAACCATTTTTTATGTTTGAAACATATTATAATTTATGTATCAAAACTTATATAATGTTATGGATTCATTTTGTACACATGTTATTAATTTATAAAACAAAAGGAGTTCTTTACGATTGAAGAATCACCAAAATGACTTAAACAAATATAAATAATGCTTTAACTTATGAATCATCATTATGTTAGAGTTAAAAATGATGAAAGGAACTATTTATGGTTCTAGAAACATTTAAATACCACTCCATTCTAATTTTTGAGTTTCACTTCCAATCAGAAAGAATATCTGTCATGAACTGATCATGGAAATCATGTAAAGAACGCACCCAAAACAATGGAACGAACAAAATACTAACAATTAAAGAGAGAAATGATGTAATGAAATGATCAAATAAGGTATTATAAAAAAGAATATTTTTCTTTAAGATATTAATAACACTCTTTTAACCATTATAAAGGTTTTTAAAACATGTTTGAAGTAAGAACAACCTGAGGAAATGGAATTCTTAACCCAATTTCCATTTTTGGGGTTAACGTTCATCTTTATTGTTTATGTGGCATTAAAATTGTTTTTCTGATTAAGTATGTTCATATTATGATTAATTATTTTTATTCACAGTGTATATACATATTCCATCCACTCTATTAAGTATCTCTTCAACCATGTGATATTTATAAGGGACTTTTATTTTAAATACAACTTTTGAGATTTTGTTTTTTGAAATTAAAAATTAATGTTTTATGGAATTATTCATGTTGTATAATTGTGTTATGGTTCATGGGAATTGGTTATAATAAAGGGTGGGAGCTATATCTCCCTCCAATTCATTGGTTATGTGTAATTTTGAGGTCGGCCATATGGTTACTCCAAATGTAACTAAGATGGATACACAAATTTTAAGGTTGTCATGAGAGTTTCAAATTATAAGGTAGCAGAGAGGCTTACATGATTATGTAAGTAATGCACCAAGATAACGTTATGGTTCTATTTATATTTTTATTTTTTGTGAGGATATTGTATAAATATCATGTTTCACAAAGTATGTATATATTGGTGAAAAATATATCTTTTGAAAATGATTTCATACGTTACAAGTATTCATGGACTAATTTGTTCTTCCCTTCTTTTTATATCCATTACTGAGCTTTTTTTCTCATCCCAAGGTTTTGAATGATTTTAATAGGTTATAAGTATGTGTAAGACAAATAAGTAAGCAATGTTAAATGTTTGAATAATTTTCAATGAAATCATGTTTTATTTGAAAAGCATTATATTTTGGAAGAAATGAGTACTGTTTTAATGGTACCCACTATGAATTAATGTGTAATTTCATGAATTTTTTTTATCCCATTTCGATAAAGCTCTAAAATTAAAAAGATCCTCAATGTGAAATGAATTGATTTCTTGACTAAATTAACGATTATGTAATGTAATAAGGTCAGGTCCTTATAGTTGGTATCAGAGGATGGTTTAGGTGAATTTAGGGATTAGAGTGATGTTAATAGAATTCCATAAATGATTTTTTTACTTTAAGATTAATTTGAAATGATATAGAATTTAAAGACTACCATGTTGCTTTGACTAATATATGTTTGTTCATAATGGTTGTCCGTAGAAGAAATAGGGAAGCTGAAGAGGAGAGGCACTGACAGACTGATATCCTTCCAAATCTGCAGCCCAGAATGGTAGGGATTGGAACCAAGTAGTTTGTGACATTAATGTATTAGATAATGTAGGAAATAAATGGTAGTGGTATCCATGAAATAAAACATCCAAAGGTACCACAACAGAACACGAATACAGTGTAAAATTTTATGAGATAAAACCTCTTACATTTAATGGGTATTCTGACATTGTAGCGGATAAAGGTTGTATCAAATCCCTTGAAAAGATATTCGATGTTATGTTATATTCAATTAAAAAAAAGGTAAGTCTTTACATTTATTGTTTTGAAGGTTATTTTGATCAGTAGTGGTCAATGGTCAATAACATCAGGGATAGAGAAGATATCGATGCCTTAGAGTGGGATGAATTTAATAGTATTTTCCTTGAAAGATATTTTTCAATAGTGATTATACATAGGATGGAGAAGAAATTCATTTAATTGATGAAAAATGAGGAAGATTCAGTTGTTGTGTATAATGTAAACATCACTCAACTGGTGAGGTATACTCCAAATCTTATTTTGGATATTGATAAAAAAATCAACTGCTTCTACTTAGGATTAAATCCAAGTTATCAAAGGGAGTTGGTGTCCCGTGAATTCAAATGTTAAGAGAAACATTTATCATGTGCTTAGAGGCTAGAGATAGAGTTTGCTGATGCTCATATGTATTTTGAAAATAAGGAGAAGAAGAGATCTATATGGAAATAAATGTTTATTATTCAACAGAAGAAATCTGATGGTAAGAAAATCCAGTTTCCAGTTTGTGAAAAGTGTGGAAAAAATAACCTCGGGGAATGCCTTACCAAAACTAGGAAGTGTTTTTTATGTGGTAAGCATGGATATGTGGCCCTAGACTGTAATGAAAATGATCCTAAGAATAATTCTTAAAAGAAAACTGTTATGTGTTTTAAATGTGGTGAGATGGGTCATTATGAAATTTTCTGCCCAAAGAGAGATCCAAATGATTCAAAGAAGCCAGACTATAAGCAGAAATGTTTAGTGAGATCCTTTATGGCTACGTCAGCAAATTTCGGGCCATCCCATGAACTGGTATTACGTAGTTTTTTTGTTTACTCAAGTTTTTCTATAGTATTGTTTGATATGGGGTCTAGACATTCCTTTATTTTGGAGAAATGTTTTGGTAAATTGGAAATATCACATCAACCAATGAGACTGGAACTCATTATTAAAACACCAGGGGAAAATATTATTGAACAGATGAATTATAAGAATCTTTCTATTGTGGTCTTCATAAATACTTTACCTACAAACCTTTTTGTTTTTCCCGTAGTATAGTTGTATGTCATTATAATAATGTATTGGTTTTCTATTTATGATATAAATATTTATTGTAAAGCTAAAAAAGTTGTTTTTTAGAAAGCATTTTAGATTGTATAAAAAAATAACCCATACAATTAATAACATATCAAGAAGATGAGAAACTGTTTAGATATGGAAATAAAAGTTATCTTCCTCATATTATTGAAAATAAGGGAACTGTTCAGATTAATGATGTGCCAGTGGTAAATCAATACCCAGATGTTTTTCCTGATGATTTCCCTGGTGTTATTCCAAATCTAGAGGTTGAGTTAACTATTTAATTAGTTCTTAATGCTAATCTAATTTAAAAACACCCATATGGTATGGATCAAATATAACTTATTTTATTGAAAAAATAGTTTCAGGATTTTCTTGATAAAGGATTCATTCATCCTAGCACTTCACGGTGGGGTGCCTCTATTTTGATAGTTAAAAAGATGTATGGTTCCATGAAACTTTTCATTGATTATATAAATTTTTATAACATCACTATTAAAAAAAGTAGCCATTTACTCATATCAATGACTTTTGATCTGCTCCAGGGAGATATGTACTTATCCATGATTGACTTGAGATCTGGATACCATCAGCTGATGGAGAAGGAGGATGAAATCCCCAAAATAGATTTTTGTACTAGATATGGGAGTTATGAATTTGTTATGCCACTTGGGTTAACTAATGAAACTTCTATATGAAGTTTCTGGGAGTAGTAGAAGCACATGGGTGGATGTTCCCACTTGGATTTTTTTCATTAACAATGATCAATCCGGGATCAATACGATGATAAATACCAGTCTCTACGGATCAAATCACAGAAATGGAAAATGAAAAGGAAATTCTAGGAACCACGAAGTAGGATCATTACAGGTTGATTATAATTAATTTAATCAATTGAAAAGAAATTCCTTTTGGGCCTTCTTTCTTCGTTGATGTTCTTGATCACGTTCTGATGTGATTCGTCGTTGCGTCGCAGAAGCCAAGTGTAGACTTCCTCTAGCGAGGATCCACACGTGTACCTCGTATATCGGGATGTCGCCAAAGGAGTCTCCGGGTGCTAGCATGGAGAAACCTTTTCTTGCATTGTCTGCCTTAGATCGTCTTGATCCGATGGAAGATGATCTCTCTCGGTCTTGAGAGAATTCTTGGAGGAAGAGGTTCTTTCAGTCCTGAAAGAATCATCCTTAATTGTTGTTCACAACGATTCTCTTGTGTTGGAAATGAGTTGGGGTTGTGAGGATATTTATAATCGAGTTTGAGGTTTTAGAGTTTTGACAATAAATAAACGCGATACATGTTTCACTTATTTCATTAACTCTTATTGAAAACCCTCAAGTTGAATAACTAATTCCTTGACATGCACTCATGCTGATTATAATAAATATCATTTAATAAAACGATATTTCCTCAAAATCCTGACTGGAAATACTACAGGGCGTCTATTAATAAATACACGGCGTGTACTTTTTTTTCATTGAAAACTACATGGCATGTACATTCAATGCACATGCAATGTATATATTGTTTTAATTTATTCATTTCTTTTCTAAAATGAAAACTACACGGCGTGTACATTTAATAATACACGGCGTGTACTTGTTTTCAAAATAAAACTACATGGCGTGTAATTATTGATACACAGAGTGTACCTGTTTTATTTTATTCTTCCTCCAACATTAAAATGATTTTAGGATTCCTTGAATAATTATTAAACCACATAAATGAGTAATCTTTATTCTACTTGAGATATTTGAATACACTTAGTGTGTGAACCTCCAGGCCTCTTTCTCATTGGAATTAGACGTGCTTGCCTAAAGTCCAAGATTACTGTCTAGCAACGGTTCAAGGAATCCAAGGGAAAGAAGTTGACGCCGCATTGACGTATCACCTCATATAGATTATTACTGTGTAATTTAATCCCTTTGTCTCGATATCTCATCAATCAGGTTTCATGGTAGTGTCATAAACCTATATGCTTGATCTGTCATTCTTTGACTACCTGAAATAAACTCGTTGTTTACACCATGACATTTCTATTTCAGTCAAAGGGACGAGATATCATCTTCCATAAATGGAAGGGACAAATCCTTCCTCGAATTATCCATTAACAACATGTCATTCTTGAAGCACCCAATGTACCCTACTTCACGCCAACTGTCTGCGTGACGGTTTTCGTCAGTAAATCTAAGTGCGCGAGTCATGACATGAGTTAATGATAATATTTCAGTCTAAGGACCATTACACACGCTCGTAGATAGTAATGTTTTATGACACCAATACATGCGGAATTGCTACTGGCAGGTTTGTTCCCATAATCTCTTATCTTGGAGATTACCATGTGTGAACTCCATGAGAGAGAGTATAGTCTTCTTATGAGTACTCGCACATGATAGTCTATATAATATGTGTCCTATCATACTATTTCATCCAATCGCAAAACATTATTTAAGAATATTATTATATAATTTCAAGGTTCTCATCATAGAGGGGATCTTCCATGACCTTAATAATGAATCAAATATTTTAGGACATTATTATATTATAGTCATGCAGAATAATGAACAATATATAATAAGTGAACATTCATGTAATAAAAGTACAAAACAGTTGGTTCTCAGGACACCTACCCTTACAAACTCCCACTTGGACTAGAGCCAACTGCCTACGATTTTTAGTCTCCTAGACCTCACATGATGATCATGTTTCTGCTGAGTCAAGGCTTTAGTCAAGGGGTCTGCCACGTTGTCTTCCGTGAAAATACTACTCACTGCAACTTCACCTCTCGTAGAGAAATCCCTTAAGAGATGATACTTCCGAAGTATGTTCTTTGTCCGCTGATGTGACCTTGGATCTTTTTCAAGTTCCACCGCTGTACTATTATCACAATAGAGTGTGATAGGATCTTTACTCCTCGGTACTACATCAAACTCTTTCATGAAGCTTCACATCCATACTACTTCCTTAGCTACCTCAGAAGCTGTGATATACTCAGACTCCGATGTAGAATCTGTCACAACACATTGTTTTGAGCTCTTCTAGCTCACTGCACCTCCATTCAAACTGAAGATGTATCCAGTCTGTGACATCATGTCATCTAGATTAGTCTGGAAACTAGAATCTACATGTCCTCTGATGACTAGTTCCTCATCTCCTCCTTAAAACAGGAACATATCCTTAGTATGCCTCAGATACTTAAGGATAGTCATGACTTCCATCCAATGGAGGTCTCCTAGATCAACTTGATATCTACCTTCCACACTTAATGCGTAAGCAACATCTAGCCTCGTACATATCATAACATACATGACTGTCCCAATCACGATTACGTAAGGGATCATTTCCAATCTCTTCCTTTCCTCATGTGTCTGAGGACACATTTTCTTGAAAAGATGAATGCCATGTGACACTGGCAACAATACCCTCTTGGACTGTTCCATAATGAACCTCTTCAGTATGTTGTCAATGTATGTACTTTGACTCAGGCCCAAAATTCTCTTGGATCTATCACAATGGATCTTGATCCCAAGAATATATGATGCCTCGCCCAAGTATTTCATGGAGAATCATTTATGCAACCATGCCTTAACTGACTGTAAGATTGGAAATTCGTTTCCAATTAGTAATATGGAATCAACATATAGTATTATGAAAACAACTGCACTCCCACTAAACCTTTTATAGACACAAGGCTCAAATTTGTTCTTAACAAAGACAAATTCTGTTACAGATTCATCAAAACGAATGTTCCATGACCTTAATGCTTGTTTTAATCCATAAATGGATTTCTGACACTTTCATACCTTGTTGGCATCCTTTGGAGTCACAAACCCTTCAGGTTGTGTCATGTAGACATCTTCGTGGAGGTTCCCATTAAGGAATGTTGTTTTGACATCCATTTGCCAAATTTCATAGTCATGGTAAGAGGCAATGGCCAATAGGATTATGATGGATTTCACCATTGCATCTGGTGAAAAGTTTTCATCATAGTCAATTCTTTGACGCTGTCCAAAACCTTTTTCAACCAGTCATTCCTTATAGGTGATGAATTTCCCCTCCATTTCCAGTTTCTTCTTGAATACCCATTTATTACTAATAGTATTTACATAAACTGGAGGATCTACCAATATCCAGACTTGGTTTTGGTACATTGAATCCATTTAAGAATTCGTGGCTTCTTGACACTTGGAAAAGTTTGTGCCTTCAACTACTTTCTTATAGGTAAGAGGATCATCATTGTCAACCAATAATGAGTCACCATCCTCGGTGACAAGAAAATCATATCGCTCTGGTTCTCTAACCTCTCTCGTGATCCTATGCAGTTCTTGTGTCTCTGGATTGATTGTTCTTCCATGGGGCTTTGTGGAATCTGTTCTTGTACCAACTCCTATGTATCTTGAGCCTCAAATTCATCGAAGTCTATCTCGCTCCCACTATCTCTTTTGGAGATGTGATCCCTCTCAAAGAATATGGTGTGTCTTTACACTGTAAACTTTTTGTCTGAGGGGTTTTATAGGTAATATCCCCATGTTTCCTTGGGATATCCTATAAAGATACACTTTGTGCCTCGGGGTGCAATTTTGTTACCTGAAGAGGCCTTAACAAATGCTTCGCTACCCCACACATGTAAATTTGATAACATGGCTTTGCATTTACTCCATAACTCATATGGAATACCATTTATCGATTTAGTTGGTACTTGGTTTATTATGTGTGTTTATGTTTGTAATTAATATCCCCGAAAGGATAATGAAAGGCTCGCATGACTCATCATTGATCTCACCATGTCCAAAAGGTTGTAGTTCCTCCTTTCACTTACACCATTCCACTGAGGTGTGTAAGGAGGAGGGAGTTGAGATAGAATCCCAAACTCCCGTAAGAAATTAATGAAGTCTGGATTAAGATATTCTCCTCCTCTGTCTAAGCAGAGTTTCTTAAAATTATTACCAAGATGGTTCTCAACTTCATTCTTGTAATCTTTGAACCAATCAAAAGAATCTGACTTATACCTCATTAAGTAGATATATCCATATCTACTAAAATCATCAGTAAAAGTTATGAAGTATGTGAACCCACACCTTTCCTCAACTGGAAATGGTCCACAGACATCTGTGTGAACTAATTCTAGAATCTCTTTAGCTCTTTAACCTTTCCAACTAAACGGGGCTTTGGTCATTTTGCCTTGTAGGCATGCATGAAATACACCAAGTGTTTTTAGTTCGAAAGAATCTAAATAACCATCTTGATGTAATTTTGTCAAACGTTTCTCATTGACATGACATAGCCGGTGATTCCAACGTTGGGTGTGGTATGAGTCATGTGAATTAACATTTTCATCGATTTCCATTAATTGGTTTCTGTAGTATAACACATAAAGGCCGTTATATAAATGCACCCTACCAAAACAAATGCTATCTTTATAAATGTAGCAACATCCACTTCCAAACTTGAAGATGAATCCTTCAGTATCTACTCTGGATACTGAAATATTGTTTTTGGTTACAGAGGGTATACAATAACATCCTTTCAAAACCAAGACCATCTCTCTAGGCAATGTGAGATGGTAGTCTCCGATAGCTACATTAGCGAGTCTGGCTCTGTTGACTTCTCATAGATCTACCTCCCCTTCATAAATCTTCTTGAATCTACATAGTTCCTGTATTTGGATACAGATGTGAGAACCACAAGCAGTATCTAATACCCAATTTGTAGAAACAGATAGATTTCATTCGATGATAAATGCACATGAAGATTTCCCTTGCTTCCTAGGCTGGGTGTAGTTTTTCTTCTAGTGGCCCTTCTTTCCACATGCGAAACAAACAACTTCATGTTCTCTTTCCTCCCCTTTGATCTTCTTTTTCTTGGAAGTCCTTGAAGAAGCATTGGGCTTAATGCTATTCGCCTTCCCTTTACTTTTATTCACCATAAGGACAGAAGTATTTTCAAGCTTCATGTCCTTATATACTTGGCGAATAAGGATAACAAGATTAGATATATAGTTCTCAATGTTGTTCATGTTTAAATTAACAACAATGTTCGAGAAGCTCTGGGGGAGTGATGAAAGAATGAGATTGGTGCCCAGTTATTCGAGAAGTTTAAAATCTAGAACCTCCACGCTCTCAATGTAGGAAATGAGCTTGACTACATGAGGCCCAGGTGGGGAACCCTCTCCAAGCTTGCACTGAAATAGAGACTTGGAGATCTCAAACCTTTCATGTATTTCTCTCTCCTGGTATAGACCATAGAGGTGCTCGAGCATGTTATAGGCATCCATGTCTTCATGAGACTTCATGAGCTCACTAGACATCTATGATAGCATCAGAAATTGAACGTTGAGAGAATTGTTCAAATGTTGATCATATACCAGGAAATCTTCATCACTCTCCCATGGGGCAGGAGAATCAGGAAGTGAGGACTCCAGCACGTAAAACTTTCGTTCATGGCGTAGGATAACCCGAAGGCACCTAAACCATTCCTGAAAGATACATCCGGTGAGGATATTGTCTTTATCAAGAATTTATCGTAGATAAAATGTGGTTGACGTGTTTGAAATTTCGATTCTACAAATTAAAAGAGCATATTTATCAGTACTTTCTTGATTACATTTTATGAAAAATAATAAATGAATTTATTCTCCCACTATTTAATCAAGTCCCAATGGCCCTCACTATTGAACTTGGAATGTCCAGTTTCTTTGACATTCTAGTGGAAAGGATCCATATTCCCCTTCGCATAACCCCAAATAGGGTTGGTCAAGCTATTTAATGGTATTTAGGTAGGTAGGTATTTGCCAACTATGAGCTTAAAGTTCCTTGATCTGTTGAGTGGACTCCCCAATCCTAAAATCCTGAATTGAATTTCCTCAACTCTTGCCTCCAATATTACACCAAGTCTACCAAGGGCTACTCCACTTGATGTAATCTAGTTAAGTCAACCTGAAACCTTTCATAAGGGAATCATTTATAAAAGTAATTGTCCCAACAAGGGTTGGTCAAACACATAGTTTTATTGAGTCTTTCCCTTAATCAGTTAACGAAAGGCTTGGTCTGACATAATATGGTATTTGATGGAATTTATTCTTTATGAATAGTTTTGCATTATCACATTCTTGTTAATATTAAGTGATTCTTTCTTAAGTGATAAACCATGTTCTGATAATGTTTACGCATAGTTCGGTTTTTATTTTATTCCATCTTTTCATGCTTGTTTATTTCATTAATTATGTGATCACGACAACACATACATAATAAATAAACAATGAAATTAGACATAAATAAAATTATATGGAATGATCATGAGCTTCTATTTGGTAGCTTATCTAGCAGTTTGATAAGCTAACCCTATCCTAGGAAAAAATACCTTGAACCGATGGTTCGGGTTTTGCAGCTCCCACCTGTCCCCCTTTGTATCTTCTTGGGTTTGTTTCACCTCATCTTCAGGTCTTGAACCGTCTCCTATAACTTGGGAGATCCTCCATTACATGGGTTTACATTAATTAAACCATGGGAACGCATGCCCTATATTTTATTGGAAGAACGATCGCAGGCCAACAAATTGAAATTTAAACAAATTTAAATGAAACCATACACACATACAAAGGGTTTTTGTTCTAGCTCATTATCATCCATAGCATGCAATGACATTTATGCATATTTAGAGTTCAAATTATTTTAATCGTTCTTTCATTTAAGATAAGTCGTTCTCAAATTCAATTAATTATGATCTTATAATTAATCAATTCTTTATCATAAATTCTTTTCTGAATTTCCTTGAGATTCTTCTCATCCATATTCCTTGTACAGGTCTGTGTACTTTTGGAGGAAACATGGTGAAATTTCTGGAAAGTACATGGCATGTAGTTTATATTTACACGGCGTGTATTTCTTTTCACCTTTTATCCAAAGTACATGCTGGGGGATTTGGTGTGTTTTCTATACTTTGGAAATTTTGGAGTACACGACGTGTAGATAAATCATACACGGCATGTACTTTCTTGTTACCCGGTTACCAGCCTGACAACCCTCTGTACGCGATAGCTGACTTACCCTTGTACACGGTTTCACCTAGGATGGAACAGACTACACAGCGTGTTTCTCCAACATACACGCCGTGTATTCCGGTTTCCACACGCCATTCAATTATAGTCAACACAGCATGATTAATACTTAGGCATTACCAATTCACATGGCGTGGTTTGGTGGACCAGTGTCGGTTCGTTGAACCTAAGTACACGACATGTTGTTTTAATTACACGTCGTGTAATCCCATGTTGTACAGATAGAAAAAGAGCCCCCTCTAGTTGAGTTCCTCATTTTTGTTAATCAAAAATTAAAATTAAAATGTCGTTTCTGTGATATGAATTGATAAAATGAAGGAGGAAGAACAGATCTCTTTTATTCACGATTTATAGAACGATTTATTTCGAATTGAATCAAATATAAATGCGTAAATTATCAACAAACATTAAATAACTATAATCAATGTTGTAACCTCCATTTGATACCATTTTAAGGTTCCGGTCATAGCGGAAGCACATGGGTGGATGTGCCCACTTGGATTTTTGTCATTAACAATGATCAATACGGGATCAATAGGACGATAAACACCAGTCTCCACGGATCGAATCACAGAAATGGAAAAAGAAAAGGAAAGTCCCAGAACCACAAAGTAGGATCATTACAGGTTGATGATAATTAATTTAATCAATTGAAAATAAATACCTTTTGGGTGTTCTTTCGTCATTGATGTTCTTGATCACGTTCTGATGTGATTCGTCATTGCACCGCAGAAGCCAAGTGTAGACTTCCTCTAGCAGTGATCCACATGTGTACCTCGTATCTCTGGACGTCACAAAAGGAGTCTTCGGGTGCTAGCGTGGAGAAACCTTTTCTTGTGTTTTCTGACTTAGATCGTCTTGATCCGATGGAAGAGGATCTCTCTCGGTCTTGAGAGAGTTCTTGGAGGAAGAGGTTATTTCGGCCTTGAAAGAATTCTCAAGAATTGTTGTTCACAACGATTCCATTTTGTTGGAAATGATTTGGGGTTGTGAGGATATTTGTAATCAAGTTTGAGGTTGTAGAGTTATGACAATAAATAAACGCGTTATGCATTTCATTTATTTCATTAACTCTTATTAAAAACCCCCATGTCGAATAATTAATTCCTTGACATGCGCTCACATTGATTATAATAAATATCATTTAATAAAACGATATTTCTTCAAAATCCCGACTGGAAAAACTACACGGCGTGTACTTTTTTTTCATTGAAAACTACACGGCGTGTACATTCAATGTACATGGCGTGTATATATTGTTTTCATTTATTCATTTCCTTTCCAAAATGAAAACTACACGGTGCGTACATTTAATAATACACGGTGTGTACTTTTTTTCAATATAAAACTACACGGCGTGTAATTATTGATACACAGTGTGTACTTGTTTTATTTTATTCTTCCTCCAACATTAAAATGATTTTAGGATTCCTTGAATAATTATTAAACCATGTACGAGAGTAATCTTTATTCAACTTGTGATTCTTAAATACACTTAGTGTGTGACCCTCTATGCATCTTTCTTCTTGGCATTAGGCGGGCTTTCCTAAAGTCCAAGATTACTGTCTAGAAACGAGTCAAGGCACCCAAGATAAAGAATTTGATGCCACATTGACGTATCACCTCATATGAACACATATTGTGTAATTTAATCCCTTTTTCTAGATATATCCTCAAGAAAGTTTCATGGAAGTGTCATAAACCTATATGCTTGATCCGTCGTTCTTTGACTACCTGAAATAAACTCGTCGTTTGCACCATGGCCATGGAATTTAATGCAACAGTTCTGTTTCAATCAATGGGTTGAGATATCAACTTCCCAAAATGAAAGGGACAAATCCATCCTCGACTTATCCATTAAAAAAATGTCATTCATGATGCACCCAATGTACCCTACTTACTGCCAACTGTCTGCATGACAGTTTTCGTTAGTAAATATAATTGCACGAGTCATGACATGATTTAATGATAATCTTCCAGTCTAAGGACAATTAGACACACTCATAGATATAAATGTTCGATGACACCAATACACGCAGAATTGCTACTGGAGGGTCTATTCTCATAATCTCCCATCTTAGAGATTACTAATTGCGAACTCCATGAGAGAGAGTCTCGTCTTCTTACGAGTACTCGCACATGACGGTCTGTATACTATGTGTCCTATAATAGTATGTCATCCAACCACAAGACATTATTTAAGAATATTGTTATAGCATTTCAAGGTTCTCATCATAGCAGGGATCTGCCAGGAACTTACTAATGCAACAAATATTCCGGGACATTATTATATTATAGTCATGCAGAATAATGAACAATATATAATAAGTGAACATTCATGTCATCAAATTACAAAACAGTTGGTTCTTAGGACACCAACCCTTACACTATATTCATGGAACTTATGAATAGAATATTTCATGAGTTCTGGGATAATATTTTTATTGTGATTATTGATGACATTAAGGTACTTTATAAGAGTAAATAAGAGAATGAAAATCATCTAATGGTAGTTTTAAAAACCTTAAAGGAAAAGAAACTGTATAGACAATTCAAAAAGTGTGATTTTTGGTTACAAATATTTTTTTCTTTGGAATATTGTAAATAAGGATGGAATAACAGTTGATCCTTCCAAAACAAAAGTGGTTGATGAATGGCGAAGACCTACAAATGTTACAAAGATTCATAGTTTTATTGGACTAGCAGGTTATTACCGAAGGTTTGTTAAAACAATTTCACATTTATCTATCATGATAATTAAATTAACGTGAAAAGGGGTAAAATTAAGTTGGACAAAAGATTGTGATGCTTGTTTTCAGGAACTGAAGGGGAGATTGGTGAATGATCCAGTTTTTTCCTAGACTTCCTGAAATGGTTAGTTTGTCATTTATAGTGATGCTTCATTAAAGGGACATGGTTGTTTTATGATGTAGAATGATATGGTAATTGATTATACTTCAATAGAACTAAAACCTAATGAGTTAAATTATCCCACACATGATTTGGAATTTGCAGGTGTTGTTTTTTTCTTTGAAAATTTTGAGGCATTGTTTATATGGATCTAAATGCCAAATATATACTGACCATAAAAGTCTGGAGTATATATTCAATCATAAGGAATTAAAAATGTGGCAGAGAAGATGGCATGATTTGATAATGGATTATGTTTGCATGATAAATTACCATTCAGGAATAGAAAACAAAGTGGCAGATTCCTAGAGTCAAAAACATCATGCATAATTAACCATGTTACATTTGGAACATGATCCCCTGATTAATGATTTGATTAATTTTGGATTAGAAGTTATTGGTGTTGGAAATACCTCTATTTTTTTCAGGTTTTATTGTAGTCATCATTATCATAAAGAATTAAGAAAGTGTTAAATGAAGATCATGAGCTATAGAAAAAACATAGAATTGGTTAAAATGGGCAAGTTAGCAGAATTTGACCTTGATAAAGATTGTGTTTTAAGATTTGGTAAAGGGTTGTATGTGCTATGTGATTCTTATTTGAAGAATGATTTGTTGTGTGAAGCTCATAGTTCTCTACTTTTAGTTCATCCTAGAAGCACTAAGATGTACAAAGACCTTCAGGAGTATTACTCAGGAGATAAAATGAAAAGGGATATTAAATAATTTACTATGAAATGTTTGAAATATCAACAAGTTAAAGTAGATAGACCATTACAAAAGAGGAAGATTCATCCTTTTCCAATTCCTGAGTGTAAATGAGAGAATATATCCATAGACTTCATGGTGGTAGTACCTAATATTTCTCGAGGTAACAATGTGATTTGGGTTATTATTGATCATCTGACAAAATCTACAAATTTCCTTTCTATTCGAGATAAAATTTCATCGGATTATATCTATCGACTATACCTTGAAGATATGTTTAGGTTACATGGAGTTCCTATTTCCATTGTATCTGATCGGGATCCCAGTTTCACTTCTAATTATTGTACGGACCTTTTGAAGTCGTTGGCCACAAAATTAAATTTCAGATTATCTTTTCATCCTTAATCAGATGGGTAGTCCTAATAAACAATTCAGACATTGGAGGTTATTCTTTGATCTTGTTCAATTGATTACTAGGGAATTTGGGATCAACATATTTATTTAGTTGAGTTTTCTTATTATAATATTTTTCATTCCATTATACAGATGGAACCTTTTGAGGCATTGTAAGAGAAGAAGTGTCGAACTATAGATTTTTGGGATGAAGTTGGAGAATGAAAGATCATGGGACCATAATTAGTAGAGGAAGTATCTGAGAAAGAGAATAAGATCCCACATCACATGAGGATATCTCAAAGCAGGCAAAAACATTATGCAGCTAAGAGAATTAAAGACTTCTCTTTTAAGGTAGTTGACCATGTTTTCATTAAAACCACTCCATGGAAAAGGGTGATATGTTTTGGTAAGAAAGGAAAGCTATGTCTGTAGTTCATTGGTCATTTTGAAATCCTGGTGAATGTTGGACTAGTTTCATACCGACTAGCTTTTCCTTTGAGTTTGACTTAGGTGCACAATGTTTTTCAAGTTTCAATGCTGAGAAAGTATGTTCCAGATTCAACTCATGCCTTGAGCCCAAAAGATGTTAATCTGAAAGGGAACTTTTTTTATGAAGAGAAACCAGTTCAGATTCTTGATCGAAGGGAACATGTATTGAAGAACAAGGTAATCCACTAGGTAATGGTTATTTGGAGAAACCACATGGTTGAATATGCAACATGGGAGTCTGAAAATGTTATGAGCGAAAGGTACCCTCACTTGTTTAATAGGTATATAAAATTTCGAGGGCGCAATTTCCAAAAGGTGGGGATAACGTAACACCCTATGTTTTTCTAAAGACAAATTGTAATGCATGAAACTTTTTTTAGGTAGATATTTATAACTAGCCCTTAAATATAATTTTTCTACTTCTATGTTTTTAATTTCATGAAATGTTCATATAAAATTGTGATCATTAAGTTATTTCGAGTCTGAAAGAACCAAATAATTTTTTTGATGAATAATAACATTCCCATATTAATAGTAATATGACCCATATTAATAGTAAATAATATTATTATTTTAATTTCATAAGGATATAAGATAATAAGATTTCAATAAATTTTTTAAGGTGTAAAAAAGGGTTATAAATTTAAAACTGTTATTTTTTAATAAATTATGATTTTATTTAAAAATTAAATTAATAATATTTAGATTTTTTTAAAAAAATGGATTTTATTTTTTAATTCTACACGTCAAAAAATTGTTTGGGTGAATTTTTCGTATTTTTCTAAAACTGTTGAATTTTAGGTGAATAGTAAAAATACAGTTTGAGCTTCAGTGTATTTAATGACATCATTAATGATGTGACAATGATGTAAAAATTATGGTCTACTTGTGTAAAGTAAAAAATGTTATGAGGTGTCCCAAGTGGACAATACCATGGAAAAATACCATGGTAAAGCCCATGGTTTTTCAAACACCACTAATGAGGTGTCCCTTGAAAATTAATAAAATATTCCTTCACATATTCTATAAATACCAACCCATTGCTTCATTCAATTCATTAAAAATTCATAATAAATGAATATTTGGTCTTATTATCACCCTAGTAGTCCTCCCAAGGTGTCCTCAAGCCCCCAAGGTCCCAACTTTCTTGTTTTAGGAGTTACTCTACAAGGTAAGGGAATCCACCACCCTTCTATTTTTTCAAACTTTCATTTTATGTTATTATTTTTAATTTCCATTGGATTATTTTGGGACATGTCATTCCATATTCCCTATAATAACCATATTATGTAATAATTACAAGATTCCACTTTTCTCTAATCAAAATATTTTATGAAAATTTAAGCGACACCGTTAGGCTGGAAAGTTTTCGTAAGGGATTTCTAAACTTTTCATTTATTTCAAGATTCCTTTATTTTATTTTTAATTCCTCACCTCCCATTATCAAAGAGGCTTGAATGATCCAGTATCTACATATTTTATATTTTATCATGTTTATGGAAGACTAACCATTATATTCCTTCTCCTCTTCCACTTATTCAAGAAATTAAAACACCAACCATGATGTGTCAATTTACAGACATCATGGGTGATGTGATTTTAATTTCGTTTACTTACATAAAGACTTGTTATGAAACCATTTTTATGGGTGAAACAGATTATAATATATTTATAATAACTTATATAAGTTTATGGAATCATTTTCTTTACATGTTCTTAATTTATAAAACAAAATGTGTTCTTTACGATCAATGAATCGCCAAAACGACCTAACAACTTTCAACAATTATTTAACTTATGAATCATCCTCATGTCAGAATTCAAAATGATAAAAGGTATAATGTTTGGTTATGTAAACATGTAAATATTAACCCATTCCAATTCTAGATTTTCACTTCAAATCAACAAGAATATTTATCATGAACCGATCATGGAAATCATGTCAAGAACACACCCAAAACAATGGAAGGAACAAACTACTAATAATTAAAGGGAGAAATGATGTAATGAAATGATCATATAAGGTATTACAAACATTATCATATATTAATAACACTCTTATAATCATTATACATGAGTTTTAAATCATGTTTTATGTAAGAAAAACCTGAGTTAATGGAATTCTTAACCCAATTTCCATTATTTAGGTTTACCTTCAACTCCATTGTTTATATGGTATTAAAATTGTTTGTTTGATTAAATATACTTATATTATGATTAATTATTTATATTTATTGTGTATATACATATTACATAAACTCTATTTAGTCTCTATTAAATTATATGATATTTATAAGGTACATTTCTTTTAAATACCACTTTAAAAATTCTGTTTTATGAAATTCAAAAGCAATGGTTTTAGGGAATCATTCCTTTTGTATGAATGTGTTATGGTTATCGGGAATTGTTTATGATATATTGTGGTACCTATATCTCCCTCCAATGCATTTTTCAGGTACAAGTTGGAGGTTGGATGTATGGTTACTCCAAGTGTAATTGAGATGGTTACACAAATTGTAAGGTAGTCGTGAGGGTTACAAATTTTAAGGTAGCCGAAAGGGTTACAAGATTATGTAAGTAGTTCTCTAAGTTACATTTATGGTTTTATTTATGTTCTTATGTTTTTAGGGATCATATGGAAATCTTAGGTTTCAAAAAGTATGTATACATGAGTGACAAGTGTCTCTTATGAAAATGATTTCATATGTTATAAGTATTCATGGACTAATGTGTTATTTACTTCTTTTTATATCCCTTACTGAGCTTTTTCGGCTCATCCAAAGTTTTTAAATGATTTTAATAGGTTATAAGGATGTGTAATATATATAAGGAAGCCAAGTTAAATGTTTTAATAATTGTAAATGAAATCATGTTTTACTTTAAAAGCATTATATTTTTTATGAAATGAGTACTGTTTTATGGTATCCACTCTATATTCATGTGTAATTTCATGTATGTGTTATGTCCCATTTCTCTAAATATATAAACGTGAAAGGATAATCAATGTGAAAGGAATTTATTTCTCAACTAAATTCAAGATTATGTAATGTAATATGGTCAGTTCCTTATAGACACTAATTAATCTGAATAAATTTGAATACACAAATGATGGTTTTATCATGGAAACACATGAAAAACAAATTTTCTATGTTTTTTAGCAATATTATATGTGGTGGGATATTGTTTGACAATAAAAAATAGTGTGTTGGTGATGATAAACTTGAAAAGGATTCTGATTTATGTGATATCCCTACATCTATGGATCAATTAAAAAATAATACTTGTGAACATATCGAAGACTGGTATGTGAAATAAAAAATGATAATGATGAAGGAATGTGGGAAAAAAATCCTTAGTACATTCATAATATTATAGGTATAATATATTTAATTATGGTTTAATTTTTTAAATTTTATAAGTTATATATTTTAATTTTATATTCTTTATTAAAAATTTATTACAACTAATAAGTTAAATTGTTTGTTTATATAAGTTTAGTTTTTTCTATTCTTTCTCGTTTTCCTTTATGTAACTTAATTATTAATTAATTTTTTTGAAAACCTATAATTTTATATATAACAATTTAAATAAAAAAAATATTGAATAGGATTATATTATAAAATAATTCTTTATATTATAAAAATTAATTATCAAGTTGGTGAATTTTTACTTTTTCATTTCATCTCTCATTAATTTTGTGTAGTTATTATTCATTTATGTCATATAATCCCTCATTAATATTGTTAGAATATTAGTTAAATATAAAAAATATGAATAGAAATGAGTTGCATTTAGTTTAATTTTTTTTGAATGTTTTTAATTTTTCATTTATATTTGTATTTAATTGTGTTATTTATATGTTTTTGTACAAATCGATTTTTCTTTTATTCGTATGATAATGAAAAATCAATCCTCTGATACACCACATATTTCTATAGATGATCATACTCATAAATCTGGGGAGGAACTTACACTTTATCCTATTGATGAGCCTCCTCATCCTTTTTTACATGAGAAATCTACTTCAATCAGAAAAAAAAGAGTTCAAGGTTTGGTAAATGTGGCACTACACAATTTCCAAAATTATCTGTTCCCCATAGCCTGGAACAGAGGATACCAATAGAATTTGATGATAAGTATATTCCAAGAGGTCCAAATTCAAAACAATACAATAATTTTTTATTAGTACAATCTAAAATAAAATTTCGGATTTTGTATGGTGATTGGTGAAGTGTTAACAAAGCGACATTATCACTATTGTGGTATACAATTTTGGTATGCTTGTTTGTTATTATTTTACTTATATTAAAATTTTTATAGTAATATATGTTTTTACCCTTCTTATGAAATGACATATGATTCACCAGACACTGGAGAAGTGAGGAGGAAATATTTAGCATTGGCTACTAGGAGATTGAGAGATTTGAAATCATCCCTCACATCACATTTCATTTTTTGGACTAGACAACCTGAAAATTCATGGGATATATATATGTATATCCATTTACATATGAATATACATGGAAATAATTTGTTGAAAGTATAAGATGAAAAGAGTTTTTAGTAAGTTCAATTAAAACCATTTAGTCATTTTTTTAATATTAAGTACCATGTTAATGATTTCATTATTCTTAATTATTAATTTACAGAAATCAAGGATATCTCATCTGGAGATTCAAGCTAGAAATATATACCTTTATATGTTATCTTAGGGTGGGTATACATTATTTGAAAAACTCATTCTGGAAGAATAAAATTAAAAAGACTAGGGCTTAGTCATCAGGATCTATAGAGGTTACCCTACACCCTACTAGACATGAAAAATGGAAGCGGACTCGGATGGGAAAAAATGGACAATATCTTACAGAAGATTCAAGGGTTGTGGTTGATAAGATAGTAATAGGTTTATTTATTTATTGAAGTTAAACCAACTATTTATATATTCTGATTCATTACATATTTTTTCAATTATTCCATACAAGATTCTCCTGAGGAGAAGAGCACACCTGGGTCTTTATTTCTAAGGGTGGACATGATATTTTAGCTGCAGCATTGGGAAAGCCTGAACACTCGGGTCATGTATGAGGATACCCGACAGGTGTATTGGTAAGAAAATTGTTTCCATATCATAAAGATTAATCAATGGATCATGTTTATAAAATAATAAATCTTTGTAATCCGAATTTCATTATATTCAAGCGATGATGGATGACAGGATCAGAGCTTTAGTACATAAGATGTTTGTAGACATCCAAGGACAGTTTTTGTCTACTGATCTGACTCCTCCACCTCGGCCATTAGATCCCACTCCTCTTCCTTATCATACTCACACATATTTTTTTCTATACCCCACTCATTATCCAACCCCAAACAACCCATCTTCCATAGCGTCCAAGTTACTATGAGATATATGTTGATGATCCTCACTATATCGTTGCATATGGGATGATATATTATATTAGAGATACCATTCACCATATCCAGATTGAGATAGAGAATCATATTGTCACTATATAAGATATTATATATAGATCAGAAAAAACACCATGTCCTATAGATGAGGTGAGTACAGTTGGACGAAGTATCAATCATTTTTTAGTTTTCCATCTAGATTACTTTGGCATATTACTAAAGAGGTATGTATATATGTTATATTTTATTTCATTTTTTTAGTAAAATTTTTATCTCAATTTAATGTTTAGATATTTCTTTATATTTTTATAGGAATAATTTAAAGGTAAAGAAATACCATATAGACAACAAAAAAATCAATGTGTCATGACTTTAGATATAGAATCTACTAGTCGTGATCAATTATCAAGATACACAAATTTGTTGTTGGGAGTATATGACATTACATTTAATGATGTTGTTTGTGGGCATGCAATGAATTTGGATATTTTTAAAAATCACATCATGGAGCTTTTAGCTAGAGAACAATTGGGCAAAAATATGATGAATATTTATTTCCATGTATGTCTATTAACAAATTTTCTTTGTTCCTATAATTTATTAATAATTTATAATTATGTCTTCTTTTTATTAGGTATCTATATAAAATTTGTATAGAGGAGTAAAAGATTGATGTGTATTGATTTATGGACCCACAATTTATTTCGTCTATAGCTTTGGCAATGACCGATGCTGAAAGAACGATTTATATAGCTGAATGATTTTTGAAGAATTTCACCATTCTATTTTGAATGTTTCCATTATTTAAAGGTATGAAATATTTTTTCTAACAAAGTGTTATATATAATGTAACATATCAAAAAATATTATTAAATTTTCTTTTATATTAGCGTTCATTGAATTTTGGGTGTTTTTTATCCAATAGAGAAGACATTGTATTGACGACCCTATTTCCTTAGTGAAGTGAGATAATATTTTAAGAATGTATTAAACATGTAAGTTTTATTATTTTAATAATTTTTTATTTTATAATGAATAATATTTTTATATTCATATTATTTTCAAAAAGGGAATGGAATTTCTTTCGAGAGATGATAATAAAGAATATTTCATAGATCAAATTTGTAAAATCTAAGGTGAATTTTCATTTATAGTTTCTAAATTTTGGATATATTAATTTAAAATATTATTTTGAAGTAAAATATCCTTGAAACAGTTTCATAAACAAAAAGGTGTAACTGAATGTGGATATTATGTTTTAAGATTCATGTATGAAATAATTTCGTCTAGGATAGTCATAAAGATTCATAAGGTTTGATTTGTTTTTAAATATTTTCATAATATTTAATATGTTTTATTGAAAATTAATGTCAAAAGATTTTTCTATTATTTTTGAATATTTTTAATGATGTACAGTCATATAATGAAGAGGAGTGGATACATTTACAAATGTAATGGGAAAATCATTTTATAGGTTTGATTGATTATTAGTTTATTTGAATGTTTAATTGTAAAAATATCTCTTTGGTTTTTCTACTACATTTTATGCTATTTTTTGGATGCTTCTCTGGTGGAGGTTGAATCAATTTACAATTTCATTAAAAAAAATTTATTGTAACATTGTTTACCCAATAAACAACATGAAACACCATTTATCACGTCGTTTATTGAATAACCAATGTTAAAAACCAATTTCATATATTATTTAATAACATTGGTTTTAGTTAACCGACATGAAAAAAGTTATTTAATATGCCCCCTCTAATAATTTCCATTAATAACTGACATGAAAATGAATAAAAAACAGATGTGAAAAACAATATTTTCACTAGTGTTTGTGTTTTTTAATCAATAACCACCATTTATCCACATTTTCTGAGAGATGTTAAACTACCTTGGAAACATTCACCCATTCATTACATCCCAAGGCAATATATATCTTCTTTAAGGAACTTATCTATTGATCATATACAAATGTATTTGTAGTCCTATTGAATGACGAAGGTTGTCGTCGCGTGAAATGGTCTATCATTGTTCCTCCACTTTGCATATCATGTTGCTCTTTACGGGTATGGTTATTATTCATTAACTAAGTCAGTTTTACCAGTATGCTTATAAGTTGTTCAACACCAGTTGCATCTTCATATCCAACATCATTATCTTTCATAGGAGGGAAATCCCTACATAGATTTCTTGCATTAATTCAGTTTTCAATCATTCTACTAGGTTACCATTCTAAGCAATGGCATATATTCTATTAAGATATGAATCATAATGTATAATTTTTAACAAGTAAGAAACATAACATAAATTGAAAATTTTATACATAGTTAATCTCATAATCCTAAACATGGTTTTTAGGTACATATTTACTTTTTAATCCTTCATAATTATTTGTAATGAACATGTGAATTATCCTAAGAATATCCCCCCATGAGTGTCAAATCAGGTGAGCAGTAAGGCCCATTTTTATGTACCATGTTACTCTGAGTCAGGACTGATGCACCTTATCAAAGTTGTTACCCCTAGGAACATCTATGCCAAAACCACATCCACTTACAGTATCCAGATAGGGATTTATTTTTAGGAAACCCCATATAATCTCTACCTTACCAGAATTATAGGATGTTCTTATATACATATCTTCAATGCCTATATTAGGATTATGTTCCCTAATCTATGTTTTCTAAATCCAGTTTCCAAGTTTTCTACTAAAATTTCTCTAATACCAACTGTAACAACCCCAACCCTAGTATCCCAGAGTTGGTGGTTACTTTATTAAAATGGTTCATGTTACAAGAGACTACATCTAAAAGGGGACTAAATAGTTTAGTTGTTTTGGAAAATTAGACAAACACTTGAATCTTACATTATAACCAAAACATTAAAATAAAACATATAAATTTCCTTGGAAATACCATTAGTCTCCCTTCATTTGAGTCATAATATACATCTTCTCACCCTGGGGAAGATTAATATAAGAAAGGGGTGAGATTAAATTCTCAGTAAGGGTATGTATATAGTGGAAGATTATAAATACATAAAATGGTAATGTTAATAACTGAAACTCATTCCATTTAATTAATAACTTGAGCATAAAATTATTTTTATAAAATATGATCAAATAATTCCAAATAAAAAATCCCATCAGCTAGAAAACTTATCTATGAAAATTATTCATACCAAATAATCACAAGGAAATAAATTACTAATATCCTAATGATGGAATGCATAATACTGGAAAACTTAAACATATATTTGAGGCCTTGACTAAGAAATATGAAAATAAATGGTTATGGTCTGGGCCAAATCCATATATGAAATCAAACGGGAAAGGCCTCAGCCAAGTACCTATTTGGTTTGTCTCATGAGGCATACCAATACATAGAGGGGCTATATCAAGCCCAGCTCATCACTTTCTAAGTCCAATACATTCCTTATATGAATGGGTTGATAAAAAATGTACATATATAATGTAAATTACTTTCCCCAATCATTAAACATAATCACAAACCATTTTGAGTAATATGGTGAATGGTATCGAAATAGCACATCTATAGGAAAAATACTCATAAAACATTTAATAAATGATGATATATGATATCATAATAGACCACCCTCAATGCAACATAAAATGAAACAAAGTATGTTGACATATATGAATGAAATCCAAAAAAATCATTAATTATTTTTGAATGAAATACCCCTTTTTATAGAAAAACATATATTTAAAAGGCCAACCTATTTTAAAAGAAACAAATTTCATTGAAAATAATATTGTAAACTTGTAAAGGAATATTCAATACATTAAATTTTCATGATCGTGGAAAAAGTCTATCATGCCATATAAGTTAAAAAAACACCCCCTTTTGTGTTTTTTTAAAAAGTCATAATGTACCTC
Organism: Viscum album; assembly: GCA_963277665.1. NCBI lineage: Eukaryota > Viridiplantae > Streptophyta > Magnoliopsida > Santalales > Viscaceae > Viscum > Viscum album. Next base: position 676,224,691 of record OY728139.1, on the reverse strand, counting down.
ATTTGGAAAATGAAAAGAAGATTCCTTTCAAACCATTTAATAAAAAGTAAAAAATGGGTAAAAATACATTAAAATTCATAGGATAATATTAAAAATATATATTTTTTACATGTACATGGCTGAAAAATATTCCCCACTAGATTCTTACGTATAAACAATCCCGAATAATAATGAGATTGTGAAATTATCCATTACCATGTACTTTTCTTTAGTTGAATGTGATTTACCATCCTTTATAATGGTTTAAAATGTTTTTTTAATTTATTAAATAACCATATACATATTAATGATATTATATATGATTTTCTTATATGGTTTTGTTAATAATATTCTATTGTTACCCATTTTAGGGTGTTAACTACTTCATTTTACTATTCATGTTTTGTCGTTTCAGTCTAGATTATTTGGAATAGAATATTGATATATATATTTAATATAAAAAATATATTAATTTCATTGATATTATATTTACTCATTATATACATTTTTATAATTATTCTAGAATGATTAATGTGGAAAATGAATCTCATCGTGTTGTGGAGACAAGAGATTGTACGTACGAACAAGTGACGATATCATTCCATTAACAGTGAAAGGGTACGGAATTGTATGGTATGTTAATTATAAATAATAAATATCATTCCATATTTACTATATATATCCATTATTTCCATAATTATACCCATCCATGTTGGGTGGTTACGAAAACTAAATTACACCATGGTGTGGAGATGGTTTGTCGTACGTATACACATGAAATTCTTTCATTTTTCATAAGATGGATAAATCATGGAATATGGTTGTTCCATAATAATACTAACATCTCATAATATATATTATAAAAGATTTATTACTTTATCATGGATAAAACTCATGAAGATAAAGTGGAAGAAGAAATGAACTTGAATGAGTTAGTAAAAACGAATACCTCTTCTTCATCAGACTCCCTTTAGATCTCTTCTTAGAGATCTTGGGATAGTCATTTAGGAAGACCAGGAACTCAAATAAATGACTAAGTAATTTTGTAGGATAAATGGTTATGGTTAGGTTGAGCTATAAGGCTCAAAGTGGCATGAGGAATTGAGGGAGGAGGTTCCCGTTTATAATTGAGGTGAGGGTCACTTTTGAGAATTCTCAAAATATTAAATTACTATTCATTAAATTTCAATTAAAAATGGATACAAAGTGATTTATTTCGAAGATAATATGATTATGGGTATAATTTATATCAACTAATAACTTTAAGTCAGGTTTGGGTTACATTATTGACCTTATCTTTTGGTTTTAACCCTTAATTAATTCATTTAACTCTTACCGTGACAACATGTGTTTTTAGATATTGAAGGATAATAAAGTTACTATAAAATGACAAAATGGAATCATATGAGACTTGTATGAAATTTTAAACTTTATACCAATCATTTGGATGACTTTTTTATTTTTATGATTTCTATATCATTTAATAAAGTAATATTTATTTTAAAATATCAATACTTTCAATTCTGACACTATTCATTACATGACTTTTTGGAAATATAATAATACAAAGTTAAATTCAAAACAATACATCTAAAACTTAAATAAAATATCATATTCATATAAAAAATTCGTGGATGACATTAATAATCTCAAATTATATTTATTTTAGTATATTTCATTTTATTTATTTGATAATTTATTTTGTTGAAGAATTATTGCATCATTATTGTGAAAGAGATTAATTTAATTATTTATTCTCTAATAATTAAAAATGAATTATTTTATAGAAATAAAAAATTTATATTTCAATTGAATGTTTATAGTTAAATTTTTATTATCCATAACCCTATATTAAAAATGATATATTTATTATTAATATGAGTATGAAATCTTTAACATCTCTTTCAAAAAATATAATAAATGTTATACTCACATAAAAATGGATTTAAAATGTTATAATATCTTCTCAAGAGTTTATTTGGTCAAAACCCACTCATTGAATTAAACCTTTACAAGTTTTAGAGTAATATTTTAATATTTGTAATATTACTTTTACCTTAAATTACTCGATATACCTTTAAGTGTGTTAATAAAAAATTACTAAAGTTATTATTCATAATGGAAAAAAATAAAAGATTAATGTTTACATAATTTGGACCCACTTATTCAAAATATTGAATCTATTTTTCAAAATTCAGAACACCAAAGTTTCAGTAATTAAATTAAAATTAATGTCATTGACCGAATGAGAAATCATGTTTTTAAGGTGAAACGTTCAAAAGATTGAAATTTTTTTATATCCAAATTCAATGGGAAATTGATTCCAATGACCTAAATTGGATTAAATTATAAAAATTTAATCTAATTATGCTTTAAAAGAAGTTAAAAATATAATTTAACAGTATAAATTATTTAGACTAAATGTTATTTTTAATTAAAATGCAATATTTTATCACTATTTGTAAAAACGTAAAACTTTATAGACAAATACAAAAAGTTCAACCAACGTAAAATTTTATATTATTTATTAAAATTGGATGTTTATTTTTTCAAATACAATTTATAAATTTTTTTGAAAATTGATTTAAAACAAGTGCACCATCAAAAGGCGATAAACTACCTTTAGAAAAATATAATATCTTAATGTGTAAATTAGATTAATTTTTATCTTATGTATATAAAATATTTTAGATTAATAATAAACATATAAATTAAATAATGTGGTTAACACAACTAATTCCCACTATTTTAATGACAATTTTATTACAGTCACTTATTATAAGATTGTGGTGCGTCCAAACTCGGTGTTGTGTGAAGAACAAGATATAAAATTTATTTTAAAAGAAAACATACTGTAAAATCTTGGGGTTTTATAAAACTGATTTAAGATTTGAAATTATTTGGAGATTTAGGTGTTATTTTGTATTATTCTTACATAAATGAATATTTCACAATGAGAGCCATGTTGTACAGGATGATAAATGAATTTCCTACTTATAGAAATTTGTCAGGATATAGCATTAAAGGGACCCATAGGATTCCCATTTGAGAACAAGGTACATAGTAAATTATGTTGAAACATTCATCAAAGACGATGTTTCTAGGAAATCAAAAATTTATTCCCTTACAACATAAGTACTAATCTTGGATGATATCTTTTTATGGAAGTTTAGAAGATCATACGACACCATCTCCATGAATAGGTGATAAAATGTTTTCGAAAGTAAAATTTTAGACACACAAATTGGAAAACATTTATTGAAAAAATATATGAAAAACTATTAGATAAAGAGAGCAGTTTTTTTTGAATTACCATACTTGAATTATCTATATATCAGAAATTTTCTTGATGTTATGCATCCTAATTTTTTTGTGATAGTGTAATTGGCATGTCAATAAATGAACCTGATAAAACAAAGGATGGAATTAAGGTTAGGTTGGACGTGATTAACATGGGAAAATGGGAATATTTGGTGGCCATGAAGGGTGAAAAATAAATTTTCCCTTCAATTTCTTATAATTTTTGCAGGAGGGAGAGATATTAGTTTCACAAATTCTTGAATGACGTAACGGTTCTAGAGGGGTATTCATCGAACAGCAATAATATCATGTCAATGAATTATTTAAAGTTAAAGGGTCTAAAATAACAAGTCTTTCATGTTTTGATGTAATATATAATTATTATTTATTTATGTTTCATTTTTTCCAATAATTTCCATCACACATTAAACAAGCTCTATTTCCTTTTCAATTCTTTATATAACAAAGTTATAGAACCATAGAAATTAACAACTATGGAAAAGTAAATTGATTTCATATTAAGAGAATTAGAAAAGTTATTACTACCAACATTATTTTATATGATGTTTCAATTGATGGTTTACTTGTTGAGAGAAACTCGACTATGTGGTCCTATACATTATATATGGATATACCCCATTGAACGGTATATGAATATTTTGAAAGGGTATATAAAAAATTGAAGTTGGCCATAAATTTGTATTATAGAGAAATATATTATTGAGTAAGCTATTGAATTCTCTACTGATTACCTATTCAACGAAGAAATAATTGGACTATTGATATCTCATCACACTTGGTAGTTTACGGGTGAAGAAATTCATGGAAGAGATGTTTTCATAATAAATATTTCAGATTAGGAGCAGAACCACCTTTATGTTTTTCATAATAGTTTTGAGGTTTCCCCATAAGTTGAAACCCACAAATAAATACGTAGGTATTTGAATATATTAAGGGTTGAAATATGGATATCAAAAACACATAATAAATATTTTATAGGATGGTTTCAATACCATATTTTTAATAAGTTAGATGAAAATTTGAATTCAATTTCAGAATAAATTCGATGGACATCTAGAGGACCAAGTGTGTGTGTGTGTGTGTGTGTGTATGAACATATAATAATTCTGCAATTAATGGTTATACTTTCTATAAAAATGAACATGATGAAGGCAGTACCTTACAAAATACTGGAGTTACACTTGTGGCTAAAGAGATGCATTTTTCTAGTAGTATGGATAAAAAACCAATTCATGAAAATATTTCATACTTTGGCATCATCAAACAAATATGGGTGTTGTATTATACAACATTCCATGTGCTTATTTTTCAATGCAAGTGGCTTGACAATAGAAGTTATGTTAAAATAGATGAATTGGGATTCGTGAAAGTTGATTTTATTAAGGAAAGGTACAAAGATGATCTATTTAGAATCGAATCACAAGAAGTTTATGTATTTTATGTTCTGGATCCTACAAACCAAAATTGGTTAATTGTTCTGTTGTCGACCAAAACCAATGAAGGGTTGGTTGAAAAAACAATCGAGGATGTCCCTTTCATTAGAACAACTCAATAATTTTTTAGCGGTCTCAATGTAGAATGGGTTTTTATTTCAAAGTAGACTGAAATGATGGGATTTGGATACTCGATAGTGGGGTAAAAACCTTCATCCTTTTAAAAAGGAGAGTTAAAAAATTAGGTTCTATTTTTTTTGTAATACACATTGTGTTACCTAATGTTATTATTTGTTTGTAGATGCATTTATGTAATATAAACTAAAAGTTAAACCAATTTTGTAGATAATGACTTCTACACATGTTGATGCTTCCAATCCTAAGGAATAAGAGGTTTCTCAACCTGTAACTTCTCCTAGTTCAGAAAAACAAATTCCTTCTGTACATGTTGATGTTACCAATCATAAGGAAAAACATATTGACAACGTTGAATCCGAGGATAAGGTAAATGGTGATGAAACGATGTTGAATAAAAAAAGTAGCGCCATAGTGTGACAGTGTTAGAAATAATTATTAAGGGGAAAAGAAAATACATCAAATTCAAGGTCATATGGAATGTACACGGTTATCTTATTAGCCCCAATAAGGGCATGTTTGGTAGTTACATTGGTCCCATCACTTGATAACGTGAGCCGATTGAGGTAGATTCATGGAACCATGGGACTAATTTGGGAAGATACTACGGTAACAATCTGATAACCTTTCCTTATTTTACAAAAAAAATAAAACAATAAAATATTGAATTACACTTCATCATACCTTGCAGAGTACATTTATAGCAGATGAATTCCACAAGAAATATTTATTACTGCTTGTTGGAAGGATTCATAGTGGATTTCACATAATTATAATGTGATTTCATCTAAAAGATGCTGAATGGAAAATAAACCTTCTACCACAACTTATGTATACACACATGATAAGCCAAGCTGTGTGGGATGAATTTACTAGATAACATGTGGATATATCTTTTCAAGTACATTGTGGATGCTAATAAATTTTTTGAAAAAAAAAATTATTCATAACTTTGATTGAAAATTTTTATTTATAAAATAAGAAATGAGTTATGATTATAATTAACAAGAAACAAAACCAATGTACCCCTATCATAAAGCAAGGATGGGGACACTTCACTTGAAAAAATGGTAAATATTTTAAATCTATCATAATACTTTTATGTGACATAAAACAACAACATAATTATGTTCCTCTATTTACATGCAGATTGATGAATCCAAATCCAATGCCACTTTTATCCCACATCATGTGCTATGGAAGGAGGTATGTATAAATAAATATGGGATACTAATAGATTAAAACAAAAAACAATTGTGGTAAATATGTGTAAATATGACGTAATAATTCTTTTTTATTAAATCACCATTACATAACAATGATTACTTATTTTCCTATATTTTCTATCTGAATTAGACATAAGAATCATCAAAAACTATACTGGATGAACAACCACTATTAGTGGCCTTTAAGGGGCCAAAATAGTATGGTTGTGTCAAAGGTGCATGTTTTTGGTTGACACCCGAAACATATTTTGAGGAAAAAATAACAAGATGATAAAGATAAAGAAATGGAAGAGATGAAAGGATGATTAAATTTACTTGTAAAAAATTTCATTTGGGGTTTGAGTAGATATAAAATGTTATGGTGGGGGGTGAAAATAGAAGAAACATATCAAGAATAATTATTGTGTGAAGATTCACCCCGAACCCCATCAGTATTAAGGTGAGCCATTCCCCTCAAAGATATGTCTTAGAAGAGGTAATCAATATTATAATATTTTTTTTCCATGAAATGTGAATCAGACAGACAGTGATACCTTTTCTATACTGATATTATATAGTGTGAAAATTACTGTGATTTATATCCATCAATATCCATCCATCACATTGTTTCTAGGGCTATTATGTTCAATATCCAATAAGACACTCTATACACAAAATAACACTTCCAACAGGTCATGTGATAGTGGCGATTAGTGTGGCTCATGATCCAAGTACTGAGTTACTTGTTCCACATATTGACACAGATATTTATATGGGTGATCAAGATGTTGGAACATTTATAGCATGGCCATCAGATCTTGTAAAAAACATGTTGACAAGGAGGTATTCACTTCCAATTTATTTTTCATGTTAAACAATTAAAAATTAATTAAAATAGGTATGAACTAATGGATTTTATTATAGATAGACAAAGGAATGCGGGTGAAATGAAAGGTTAAATAAAAACCATCTAAAGGATCAACCAACCAAAAAATTATCTTTATAAATCACCTTTACCTCATCCCTTCAATATCCACATTTACTAAAATTGAAAGATCATGTAGATAAAAAGTTACAAATTTGTAGTAAAAACATAGTTGACTTTGAAGAACATATGTACAGAGAGGACATTATAGACTACATTTCTCTTCAGAATGTAACTTAAATCCTCAAATATTAATGGATAGATGGATTAGTTGTAAATGTATACATGAAATATGTTTTCATGATTATTTTTTCAGTAGTTGATATACTATGTTAATTATGAATAAATACATTTCATATTTTTTAAGGAATATATATCAATACCAATTTAAGGGATAACCCCATGAACATAAATTTGGACTCATTAGTTCTCATATCACTTCTACAAAAAAATAGATTGTTAAAATGAGTGAAATAGTGAAAAAATGGCCAAATTATTTGAATGAAAACATAGAGATGAGAGAATCTTGTTAATACCAATGATGTTGAGGTAAAAATATATAATTTAATCATATCAAAAATATTTTAATTTCATTCATCACTTATTCATTTTTTTGTTTTTAGGAAATATTGGATGGTCATTGTGGTCAATTTGGATACTCTAAATATTTATTTTCTTGATTCAATATATGGATACCCAACAAACAGACAACACATGATGAATTTTTTCAACTTTTAATACACAAAATCAAATGTTTTAGATCTAAAAATAAAGTTAAATATTTTATATGATGTTTTAAAATACCGTGACAATCATGGAATGGGATAAACCCATGCACACAAGGAGTATGAAAAGTTCTAAAAAGTGGACACGTATCAGGGTATATATAATAATATTTCACAATCCAAACACATATCAAAATAAATTACTTATTTTTTTCAATGTTTCTATAGCGTAAAAAAATGGAAAATATTGTGGTTATTTTGTTTGTAAATTTATGGGAGAGATCATATTCCATCTACAAACATTCATGCCCAAAGTGGTAGTTGTGAAGACAATTAAAATTTCATTTCAAATATTTATTAATCCTTTATTTATTTATATTTTCCAGTACTACTATAAATGTTGAAAATCATCATATTCAAATGATGAAATAGATTTGTTTAGAAAAAAATGGTAGGCATACCTGATGAAAAAATGTACACATATATCATGCAGATATGACTTCCATAGAAGTAATGGATTTTTTTAATATTTATTAATAATTTATTTATTTTTAGTATTACTCACATAGTAATTTTTTTCTTTTACAAGTGGACTATGTTGTTCGAGTTGGGGTGGTTTGTTAGAAGTTTCTCATTCTTGTTAGAGATTAGACATCGATGCTACAACTAAGATAATGAAAACAAGTAAATGGGTCAATAACTTATACAGCCATCATGAAAAGGTCTATTCCTACTAATTTTGTAATTAGTTTTTCCATCATTTTATCTACTATTTGTAAGTTAACTTCCTTATAATTTTTATATAATAATTAATTATTTTTTTCATATACATTTTATGAAGACAAATTTTTTTTAAATTATTTGAAATAATCTAGAATAGAGAGAACATGTTCCTTTATACTGATGTTACAATGCTGTCCATTTCTTCTATTTATTGAACTGCTGACACTGCATATTAAGTCGATGTTCATAGCTGAAAAACCTTTCTTGTTGTTAAAAACTAGACGACTAGAGGATGATTTTTCAACTAATAACATCAAATCAATATGAAATTTTGGTAGTTTTAAAAAGAAAGGATGGTGTGACCAGTATGATTCCAAATGCAGATTTTTATTGAAAATTGACATTAATTTTAGTAAAAAAGAAATGTGACATATTGAGAACCAAGAAAACACATTTGTATTATTTTGATACTTTAGGAAAATGTTCCATAAGTCATTTGTGAAATGTAAGAACTAGACACACCTCAATATGGCACTTGGTTTGAATGGTATATTTCCAAGTGTGTCTATTTATTTAAAATTGAAATTAATTTTAGTAAAAAGAACATGTGACACAATGAACATCAGGAAAATTTATTTTCATTACTTTGATGATGTTGGAGAATGATCCAAAATTCATTTGTGACATGTTGGAATCAACAAAATCTCAATGTGATGCATGGTGTGGCTGGTATAACTCCAAGTGCATCTTTTCTATTTAACATTTACATTAATTTTAGTAAAAATAACAAGTGACATACTCAAAGCCGAGAAAACATATTCATATCATCTTGAAAATTTAGGAAAACGATCCACAAGTTACACTCCATCATACATTAATATTATCTAAAAACACTTTTAAGGGGAATGTGAGAACCCATACAGTCAAAAAAAATCAACCACTAAAATAAACAATAGAATTATTTAAGGATAGTTTAAGTCGGTTGGAATCCTTCTCCCTAAATGATTTATAGGAAATAGAAGATGCATGTGTACCTGGATCATCCATTATGAGGTCTTCAGAAAATACACCGAATAGTAACACACATTCATATATTCACCTTTTTTTATCTTCCACACATTGAACCCTCTTATCAATATGCGGTCTTGCTTGCTAATCTAGCGACTTTTCTCAGTATTTGTGTCCACACACAGTAGTCTCCCATAATTTATTTATCATCCTCATCTAAGTAATTGATCCATAGATAGTCCTCCAACATTTCTTCACCATAATGCATAAGCAATTCCAGATTATCTCACTGAGGATCATCAAGGGTTTTTTTTGAAAGGGTCAATCTCATAGAAAGTAGAATCTACCCTGATAGGAGAGCCAGAGGATTTGTGATTATCTATTATCTCTTTTCCTTTCATTAATTTAATGGATCTTGTATCCATTAGAATAGGAAAATATGAATAATCCTTATGACCCTTTATAGTTATTTTTTAATCCTTCCTCATCCTTTGATTAAGGATATCTTCACCTTGAAGATCATCTTTAATATCTCTCGAAAAATGACAAGATTGGTCCTCATTGGATACATCACCGAGGTACCAATGCTTCTCATTTTGGTAAAAAAGTAATGAAACATCAACCTCTAGGTGTATCTTATGATCTATGATCTCAAAGTCATTAACTATATTTATAATGATATAATCCTTCTTCAATATTGGACTCCTTTATACAACTGGTTCCACTATTAGCGTCTTAAGATCCTAGGATCCCTTTCTTCCTATAAGACATTGACTTAAGAATATTTCATCCACGTAGGATACAGACATATGGGTCATTATACATTTATCATCAGAATGTATAGTATAAATAGACCTCTCCTAGATTACATCAGAATATTTAAAATTACCAACATATGGGATGGGATGCGCTACATCCCGACATTTAGAGTGTTTATTTTAGTCAGCATTAAACACTCTTCCATTATCCACATACATCCTAGTAGGGACCTATTCATAATGATTCTCTATTAGACTTTAATCATTCTGAAATGAATTCTCATACTATAAAACATCTTTTTTATGGAATAAATGTTTGAATAAAGGACAAAAATCATACCAAGAATCGAATATAACCACTTGATTATACTAGAACACTTCATAAACATCCATCTAGAAGGAATCAATATGTGGTTTCGAAACATATATCTCAACACATATCCTTAGTTAAATGAAGTGACATACAACCCTAGTATATTTATCCAAACACAGGTATCACCTTATAAGGTTCCCTAAAATATGAATAATAATAGGATTTTGAAATGGAATTGGATGTTTTGTAATCCTTACCCAAATCGCAATGGATGGTGAATCATACCTCATATGAAAATCGTACATCCATCTGAAGAGAATGAACCAAGATCCATTACATGTATGAGGTGCGCTCGACCAGGCCAAGATTAGATCTTCCTAAAATTTTAACCTAACCATGAAGTTCTTGGCATCATGGAGGTCGATGTTTTCCCAATCCTATAAACCCCATGATCGAAAAAAACGAGTCAAAGGATTCCATCTGTAGATGGTGACATTTGAATCTTGAAATATGAATCTAGTTGAAACACAATATAATTTTCATGATAATTTATGATAGCAATTCATAAGTCACTTATGACATGTAGGGTCTCATATCAAACCATCTCATGATGTAACCAGTATGACTCAAATTGCATCTTTCCTATTTAAAATAATATTTTAATTAAAATCAAAATTGACATATTAAAAATTGATCAAACACATTAATATTGTTTTGATAATTTTGGATAACAATATTTATGTAATTTGTGACCTATAGAAATTATCTGCAACTCAATCTGATGCACAGTGTGACAATTATAATTCCAAGTGTGTCTATTTATTTAAAATTGACATTAATTTTAGTAAAAAGAACAAGTGACATATGGAAAAATGAGAAAAGTATTTTTTTTGCACTTTATTAAAATGATTAAAAATTAACTTATAACATGTAGGAATCAGCCACACCTCAATATGAAACACAGTGTGACAGTTATAACTCTTAGTGTGTGTTTTATTTAAAATTTACATTAATTTTAGTAAAAAGAGAGTGAAATACTGAAAACCAATAAACAACATTCTAATTATTTTGATACATTAGAAAACATTATCCATAAGTCATTTTTGATTTGTAAGAATCAATTGTACCTCAATCAGATATACGGCGTGACCGTTATCACTCAAAATGTTTGTTATTAGTTTGAAATTTACATTTTAGTCAAAATGTGTGACTCAATGAAAGTTGAGAAAACATTCTATGATTTTATTAATAATTTAGGATAATAATTAATATGTTATTTTTGATGTTCAGGAATTATTCTCACATCACACCTACACATGATGGAACCTATTTGACTCAAACTGCATGATTCCAGTTTCAAATGATATTTTAATAAGAAACACAAGTGACATACTCAAAACTAATAAAATGAATTCGAATTGTTTTGATACTATTGGAAAAATATAAATAATTTATTTTTGATGTGAAGGAATCATAAAAACCTCAATACAATGCATGGTGTGACCAGTATAATTCCAAGTGTGTCTATTTATTTGAAATTGACATTAATTTTAGTAAAAAGAACAAGTGACCTAGTGAGAAATAAAAAAAGCATTCATATTGTATTGATACTTTATAAAAATGTTCCATAAGCAATTTTTAACATGTATGAATCAACTTCACCTAAATATGACGCATTTGTTTACTGGTATTAGTCCAAGTGTGTATTTGTATTTAAAATTATCATTAATTTTAGTAAAAAGAACATGTGACATACTAAAAACAAAGAAAACATATTCAGATTATTTTGATAGTTTATGAAAAATATCCATATGTCCTTTGTGATGTGTATGAATGAAACTCACCTCAATCAAATGTATTGTGTGACAAATATAACTCCAAGTGTGCCTTTTATTTAAAATTGAAATTAATTTTTGTAAGAGGAACAAATGACATACTGAAAACCAAGAAAATTCATTCATATTGTTTTCATACTTTAGAATAATGAACCATTAGTCATTTGTACCTAAATGTCCAAAAGGAATTATATTTTTATTCATTTATGATAATCCCAAAATTTTAAGGGTTGAAGGGGAACACTTACATGGCTTATAGGCTTCCTGAAATTATATGACCTAACGGTCTTAGAAGAATTCATCTAGACTATAACTACATTGAATTGTACCTCCTCATAACCTACATTATGTTTTTATCTCTCCACCTCTGCATTGCTATTTGGCTAGGCATACTATGTATCCACAGGCTGGTCCTGATGGTAATTTCCATACCCTATCATTCTTTTAAATCTGTTAGCTCTATTCTAGTGAACATGCCTACTCTAAATCCCCATCTGATTCCTGCTTCTTGTAGAGTCTTCCTAGTCCATTATAGAACAATTACATGTGGTCCGAAGGTCTTGATGTGGTCCAAATTCCTTGAGGTGGCATGAAGGCCTTGGGGTGGCCCAAATTTCTTTAGATGGCATGAAATCCTTATTACCCCAATGGCCTTGGGTGGCCCGAATGCCTTGAAGGACATGAGGACCAAAATGGTGGTTGAAAAGCTAAAATAGATGAATAGTTCCAATTTATAGAGTACTGAATAGTCCCTACTATAGTACTTATAAATTAACCTAGAAAATATGTCTCCACCTAAAATTGATATTGATTTTCTTAGATGCACTTTCCAAGTCCTCACCAACTGATCTGAGGCTCTTGTGCTCCCATGATTCATTTACAACATGAAGAAATCAACTGCACCTCAATTTGACACAGGGTATGACTGGTATGACTCAAAGTGACCATTATCAATTTAAAATTAAATTTTTAGTTCAAAAAATGTGTCACTCATGAAAACCCAAGAAAATGCACTGGTATTGCCTTAATAATTTAGGAAAGAAATTTATAAGTCATTTGCGTTGTGTAGGAATTAGAATCACGTCAGACTGACACATGATGTGACCAGTATGAATCAAAATGTGTGTTTGTAGTTTGAAATTAAATTTTAGTGAAAAAAAAGTGACATAATAAAATATGAGAAGGCACATTCAGATTATTTTTCTACTTTAGGAAAATTATCCAAATGTAATTTTTGATGGGTAGGAATCAGCCTCACCTCAATCCGATGCACGGTGTGACCGGTATAACTCCAATTGTGTCTTCATTTAATATCAACATTAATTTTAGTAACAATATTGAGTAACATACTCAAAAATAAGAATAAATAGTCATATTTTTTTGATACTTTAGTAAAATGATCCATATCTCATTTGTGATGTGTAGGAACCATCCCAACCTCAATATGATGCATGATGTGACTGGTATAACTCAGAGTGTGTCTTTTGTATTTAAAGATGATAATTTATTAATGTATGCATTCATATTAATTTTTCATTTATTTCATTATAATATTACTATCATAAGTTTTTTTTCTCATATAGGTGCATTCTTTTGCTCTGGTTGAGGTGATTTGTTCAGCAACTGATACCATGGGAAGACTTTTTTGAGAGAGGATCATAGTCTCCATTGATGATGAAACATTAATTTTTTTAAATTTTTTTGGATAGTAATTCTAAATGTAATTATACAAACCATTTTTTAAAATATACGGATTAGTGTTTTTTGTATTCATAAGGTAGATTTTTTTTCAATTAAATTGTATATTTTTCATACATGTTATATTTATTTTCTACAGTGTACTATTATAAAAACAACACACTATAGTAATCTGGACATTTATTAGTGCTTTATGTAGTACTGATAAAGGTTCCCCTTTACCAGTTATTTTTTAAGGCCAATAAAGGAGCCACACCTTTAATGGTGTTGAGGAAAACAATGCCTTTTTAGTGGCGTTAAATACCTTTTTATATGCTATAAAACATAATATTTTTAGTAGTGTTAGATTCTATAATTGAAAACTGATAAGTGTATGATAGAATAAAATTCCAGTGTTTTGATTGTAAATTCATGTGATGGTTTAATATAAACAAAGTATATTGGAACTTGATATTTAAACAATTTGTTGTTCGATATGTAAGTCATGAAGGACATGGAGAATTGAATTTTATTAAAAGTAAAAACAATGACTATACTATAAACAAAACATAAAGTGTCCCACCAAAGAAGAAATTAGTTTGAAACTTGATAAATGGAATATTTGGATTTGCATGATACAATGTCCAAGATTTTAATAGTTCAACAGAACCCTAAATTGATCTTGAGTAGGTTAATGTTTCTAATAACTTTAGTGAAAAAAATGAGTTTTATGGATTATGTGAAGATGGAAAACCAAAGGGTGTACCAAGTATTCAAATTTTTCTTTTCTACACAATTTTTATCACATTAAGTGACTTTGTGGAATTACTGAAAAAAAATATTCATTATTTTAATGTTACATCATGATTCATTTAAAGAAGCTATGATCCCTTCATCATTATATGAGATGATGAAAATAATCAACAAACTTGGGCTTGATTATACAAAGATACATGTATTCCCAAATGATTTCATACATTATTGGGGACACAAGCCTAATAAATAAGAATGCATAAGATGTCATTGAAGTAGAAGGAAGTTAATAAGCAAGAATGATAGTATAGATAAGTGTAACACCAAGAATAAGAATAAGAATAAATCTACCACAAAGGAATTATGTTACATTCTCTAAAACAGTGCTTGAAAATATTATTCATGTCCTCAAAGTGTATATTAAACATGAAGTGGAATGATGAAGATAGTAACAACTCTATGTTATAGGGACAATATAAGCCCCATTTATGGGCATAAAATTAAAATTTATTTTAATTTAAAGATGAAAAAAACCCCGAGAAAGGATATTTCATGTTAAATTTTTAATTAGTAATTTTAAATCATGAAGAAATAATAACACCATATTAAGATACTTTCTTCAATGAAAAACATGAACTTTTGAAAACCCTTTTATATTACACTTGTTACACTGTACGGATTCAAGTGTGGAATCCCTCTAGTAGTGATCCACATGTGTTACTTTGATCTTCGAGCAATGTCAATCTATTTTCGAGTGCTAGAACAATGAATCATATTTCATTGTTCATGTTGATCTCTTTTCCTTCAAACTTTAAGGAATCTCTATTGTTTTTCTTATTCTAGAGAGGGAGAGAGAAATAGGAATTTGAGAGAGAAATCTATTCTGCAAATGATTCTCTATTTCTTTATTAGACCCAAAAAATAGACATTAGCTTATATATATTGAGCTAGGTCATAGGATAAAATTATTATTTAATTACATATAGGCCCTTAAATAAAATAATATACATTATTAAACCCCATAATAATAATAATAATAATAATAATATTTTCTTTTGGTGTGTGTGTGTGTTAACTTACGCAAGTGAAAATATTATTTAACTATCTTTTAAATTAATATTTTTCACCAGACATGATGTTAGTCCATTCAAACTCCTCTTAAATTTGTTGAGAACCAAAATAAGAATATTAAATATAGTATTCATTAATGAATATTTGCGATTGATAAAACAAAAATAAAACAAATCATATTTCTAGAGAATATTATATATTCCATTAGTTAAATTCAAATAAAATTTAATCAAAGTCAATGAAAATAGTTTGTGTGTGACCCTATATGATTATTTCTCATTGGATTTAGGTGAAATTGTCTAAAGTCCAAGATCACTGTCTAAAAATAGTTCAAGAAACCCAAGATAAATAATTTAATGTTTCAACAATTACAACCACATATGAACACTCAATATGTTAAATAATCCCATTTTCACCATATATCCTCAAGCAATACGAACATTCATGACATCGACCTATGTACTCAATACACATTTCATTGACTGTCAAAATAAACACACCGTTTCACCATGGATATATAATTTAATGTGAAGTATCTATTATAATCAATGGTATGAGATATAATCTTCTATATAAATGAATGTTAAAAATTCATTCCTTTAATTATCCATTAATAAAATGGAATTTAGGCCGCATCTGATGTACTATACTTCCTATTAACTTAGGTCATGATAATTTTCTTAATTAAATCTAAGTGCATGATTCATGCAACTTATTGATGATAATATTAATTTATAAGGACCATTAGACATTCACACATATTGGAATATTTGATGAAACTAAAATATGTGAAATTCCTATTAGTGGGTTTGTTCTCATAATCTCCTATCTTGGAGATTACCAAGCATAAAATTCATGATAAGAAGCCTCATCTACTTAGGAGTACTCACACCTAACAGTAATGTTATATGTGTCCCATCAGATAACATTATCCGACCGTAGAACAATATTTAAGAATTTTGTCAGAACACTTCAAGGTTCTTATCCTAGTGGGAAACTATTATGACCTTATCAATGCAAAAAATACCCTATGACATTATTACATTAAATTCATGAAAAACAATGAATAATATATAATAATATGGAATTATTATAAAAATCATTGAATATTCATGTAATCAAATTGAAAACAACTAATCCTTGGACACCAAATCCAACAAAATCCGACATGGAATAAATCCATCAACATATGACTTCCATTCCACTAGATATAACATGATAATCTGGATTATACTAAGTATTGACTTTAGTAAAGGGGTCCACCATGTTCTCTTCCCTAGAAAAACTACTCACTACAACCACATCTCTCTGAGAAAAATCCTTCAAGAGATGAAACTTACAAATTCTGATCTTTTTTTGATGTGACCTTAGCATCCTAATGTGATCCATTTCTATAGTATTACCATAATAGTGTGAGATAATATCTTTACTTCTAGGTACCATATCAAACTCATGAATGAATTTGCATATTTAAACTGATTTTTAGCTTCCTCAGAAGCCGAAATATACTTAGACTCTACTATAGAATATATTACCACAACTTTCTTTGAGCTCTTCTAGCTCACAACACCTCCATTAAAAATGAATATGTACCATATTTGTGATTTTTTATC
The DNA here is from genome assembly GCA_963277665.1 of Viscum album. Classification (NCBI taxonomy): domain Eukaryota; kingdom Viridiplantae; phylum Streptophyta; class Magnoliopsida; order Santalales; family Viscaceae; genus Viscum; species Viscum album. The sequence goes on along the minus strand of OY728139.1, from coordinate 676,207,217 downwards.
ATCTTTATCTATTTAGAAACTAGTATATGAATATCCTCTAATTAATAGTTCCTCATCTCCTCTATAGAACAAGAATATATCCTTAGAACACATCATATACATAAGGATAATCTATAATTTCATCAAATGGCGGTCACCTCGGTCATCTTGTTATATTCCAACTACACTTAATGTATAGGTGATATCTAGCCTAACACATAACATAATATACATGACTGACCCATTTGCTGATGTCTATGGAATCCTTGACATTCTATTTCATACCTAATTTATCAGAGGACATATTTTATTGGAAAGATAATGAACAAACTCAATATCTTATCAATATATATACCTTGAATTAGTTTTATCAACCCCTTGGATCTATCACGATGGATATTGATCCCAAGAATATATGTCACCTCACCTAAGTCCTTCAAGGGGAATAATGTTTTCAACCAGGATCTAATAGACTGTAAGAATGGTATTTCATTTCCAATATGTAATATTTCATCAACATATACTATTAATAAAATGACCGCACTACCACTAAATAATTTATAGACACATGAATCAAATTCATTCTTTATGAATTCAAATTATATTATGGATTAATCAAAATAAATATTCCACGAACTGAATGCTTATCTTAATCCATAAATTAATATTTTTAACATTCATAAATTTTTGGAATCCATTGAAGTAAAAAACCCTTCATGTTATGTCATATAGACATCATCCTCAATATTTATGTTAACGAAGGTCGTTTGGACATTCATTTTGCAAATCTCATAATCATGGAAGGCTGTAATTGCAACTAGAATCATGACAGATTTCAGTATTGAGATTTTTGAACAGGTTTTTTCATAGTCTATACCTTGACAATTTTTATCCCCTTTTCAACTAGTTATTCATTATAGGTATTTAATTTCCCGTCCATATCCAATTTATTCTCGAATACCCATTTAAAACCAATAGAATTTACATCCATTAGAGGATCTACCAAAAACCCAAACTTGGTTTTGGTACATGGAATCCATTTTAGAATTCATGGCTTCTTTATACTTGGAAATATTTAATCCAATTAATTCATACTCATAGGTTATAGGATCATTATTATCAACTAATAATGAGTCACCATACTCAGTGAATATAAAACCATACCATTTTAGTTCTCTAACCTCTCTTGTACTTTTTTTAAGAGGTGGTTCCTCGGTCAAAGACCAAGGCACTATTTATTGATAAAAAAAGGAGTTACAAAATTCTGAAAGACGGAATCTTATTACAATCCTTATCGTAAAAGGGGAGAAAACATCAGGAAACTCATCAATCCAGGTAACATCCTGATTGACCCCCTTGTTAGAAAGACTATCAGCAATCATGTTCGCTTCCCGGAACACATGTGTGGAAATGTAGTTGAGGTCCTTGAGAGAAGCAAGGCATTTCATCCATTGAGAGGTAAGCAGCCATGCAAGGTACACCAACCCCTTCCAGATATCTTGAACAATAGTGGTTGAATCACATTCAATCCATTGCTTGTGCCAACCCTTTTGTTTGGAAAAGTCCACTGCATGAATGACAGCCATCATTTCCGCTTCCAAAGTTGAGGTCGTACCACATCCCCCGAAGAAGCAGCCAATGCATCTTCCAAGGAAGTCTCTAAAAAATGGAACCATAACCTGTCGGACCTAGGTTTCCTCTAGAGGCGCCTTCGACATTCACTTTGATCTATCCTGGAAGCGTAGCTTGACAGAAGACCTCAAAGGTGCGTCGAGGTTGTCTATAAGATCCCGCAATCCGAAGATGGCGAAGGATCTCAAAATAACCAACAGAGTTGTCAAAATGATCTTTCTGAAGAGAAGCTGCATCCTTGATGGTAATGAGAACACACGTTTTACCTACATTGAGACTGAAAGAGAAATTATTATGAATGGAGTTATTTCTATCATAACAGATCACATGCAGGAGTTCGTCCACTACAGTCAAAAAACGATTCTTGATTTCCTTCGAAGAGTCCCAATTAACAAGGAGATGTAATTGGGAGTTCATAGTAGCGGGAAAATACCATCTGCAACCAAAAATGTCAAAATTGAAATTCCAAAGAGCTGTAGCTATAGGACAAGACAAGAACAAATGTTTAGCATCCTTGCGATGTTGGTTTCACATATGACATCTAGAGCAAAGAGGAATCCCAAAGGATTGAAGGCACAGATTGGGGTGGACCCTATAATGGGAAACAATCCAAATAAGAGTAATTCTCGAGGGCTTGATCCAAGGTTTACTAAAATATTTAAACCAAACAAAATTAGAAACAGAATTGTTGAAGTTGTTTTTGTAGAAACTTTTGGAGTCAAGGACTCCATTAAAAGAAGGTTCCCAAATGAAGAAATCGTCTGTTTTAGAAAAAGGATAGTTTTCAACGATGTGACTGATGTGATTTGAAAGGGAGATGTTTTGGGAGTTAACAACATCCCTGATGGTGGAGTTGGTGTTTCCAGGAGAAGTGTTGGATGTCAACATCGAGATTATGGAGACACCAGTCTAGTTTTCCATCTAGAAATTCAAGGAGTAATTAGCACTAACCGTCCATGTAGAGTTATCCATGATATTATGAAATGAATTTCTAGTGGAGGGCCATATAGAAGAGGTGATGTGACCAAATTTTCCATTTCTAATCTTGGTAAAAAAATCTTCTCTTGAAGAAGTCCAGAGAATCAGAGTTGTTATGAATCAGATTCCAAGTCATCTTTGCTTGAAGAGATTCATTAAAAAGCTTAAGATTCTTAATACCAAGACCACCCTTGTCCAAAGGTTTGAAACAAGTGACCCAAGGAATGGTGACATGGTTTCTTTCAATCGTACTACCAGACCAATTTTTTTTAATATAGACATTGATTTTATTGAGAAGGATGGTAGGCCAATTCTAAACCATCATCGAGTAAACCATCTTGGAGACCACCGTAGATTTAACAAGACAAATTCCTCCATCAATAGAAAGAGATTTTACCTTCCAAGAAGAATGCTGATTGGAACTTTGATCAAAAATGTTTTGAAAATAGCCGGATTTTGTTCTTCCCCAAAATATGGGAACACTAAGGTATGTGAAAGGAAAAAATCCTTCTTTGATTCCTAATTAATTAATGATGTGACTTTTTCTAGTGGGGGAAAAGTTCTTCCCAAAGAAAACAAAGGATTTGTTCCAACTTATTTCTTGACCCAAAATGTCTTCATAATGATCCATGGCACTTTTGAGGTTTTGGATGTTCCTTTTATCACCCTTTAAAAAGAAAATAATATCATTAGCATATAAAAGATGGGTAGGAAGATTTATATTTCTAGAAGCCTGAATGGGATTAATCTTGTTTTGATTCGCAAGGCTCGTAAGAAGTCTACTTAAATAGTTTTCAGCAATAGGAAAAAGGATGGAAGAAAGAGGATCACCTTGCCTAACTCCCATGTTGCATTTAAAGAAGCATTTTGGGGTTTCATTGACAAGAAGAGAAATGGAAACCGAATTAAGTAAGGTGCGGATCATGGCAGTAAAAGTATCATTGAACCCAAAGCCTTATAGAACCTTTAAAATAAAACCCCAATCCATGGTGTCAAAATCATTCCTAATGTCTAATTTGATGGCCACACTACCTCCACTAGTGACCTTATTCAGCAGATTCATGCATTCCGAGGCAAGGAAAATACAATCTTGAATTTTTCTTCCTTTGATAAAGACAAATTGGTTCCAAGAAACAATTTTATTAGCAATATAGGTGAGTATATTATCAATGAGTTTGGTGGTAATTTTATAGAGGGTTTTGAAGAGAGAAATTGGTCAAAAAAGGTGGATCTCAATGGCACTGTCCACTGTAGGAATAAGAGTAAGAAATTGATCATTTATCCCATGAGGAAGAAAACCATTGGAGAAGAAAGATTTAACCAATTTACAAACATCCACCTGAATGAGATCCCAATAATGTTGGAAGAAACCGTATTTGAAACCATCAGGTCCCGGGGCACTATTAGGTTTGAGACTAAACACAGTGTCCTTAATTTCATGATCTATAGGTATGCTTAAAAGGTGATCATTGTCCTCAGCAGTGACCATATTAGGGATGATGTCAGGGAGAAGATCCTTGCTAGACTCCGGACCATTGAACAAATTATCAAAGTAATCCACCACATGCCTAGAAATGGCATCCTCGGTGTCATGAAGAATATCATCAACTTGAATTAAAGAAAATGGCCTATATGTTTTTTTGATTATCAGGAGGGTGTTGTAAAATTTACTGTTTCTATCACTGCCTGAGAGCCATTTGGTTTTAAAGATTTTTTTTTCATGCTGTCTTTGAGCTTCAAAAGATAGTTAATCTTCAAAGAAGCAGTGATTGAGGGTTGAGGATCAAGAGAAAAATCAGAGCAGGCATTGGAGCTTTGAATGTGAATGAGGTCATTCTCCAAAGAGGAGATGTCTGCATCAAGTTGTTTAGTTTTAGAAAAGCACCAAACCTTGAGATGCTGTTTCAGAAGTTTTAATTTAGCAATGAAAGAAAAAGAATCATGTTGTTGACACATGCCATCCCAAAAATTCATTATTTTACTTCTATGAAATACATTTGCCTCTGGAAAAAGTTTTTCTTCCACATGGATTTGTGGAATCTGTTTGTATGTTAACTCTTGTGTTCCTTGAGCCTCAAATTCCTAAAATTATATATCACTCCCAATATCCCTTTTAGATATGTGATCCCTCTCAATTAATATGGCATGTATTTCCACTATTACCTTTTTCTATGAGGGGTTTTACATGAAATAACCCCTCGTTTAATGGGGGTATCCTATAAAGGTACACTTTGTTCCCTGAGGTGAAGTTTTATTACATGAAGAGTATTTAACAAATTTCATGCCACCCCACACATGTAAGTATGTACACATATGTTTCTTTCCATTAAAAAATTGTTATGGCATACCATATGTCACCTTATTTCGCACTTGGTTTAGTATTTTCTCTAATATTTGTTTCATGTATTCCCAAAAGGAAAATGGAAGACTCACTTGACTCATCATTGATCTAACTATATCTAAAATTCGTGGTTCCTCCTTTCACATAAACTATTCCAATATGGTTTATAAGGAGGAGTGAGTTGAGATATAATCACAAACTCTCAATAATAATCAATGAATTATTAATTACGATATTATCCACCACAGTCTGAGGAGAGTTTCTTAATATTCTTACCAAGTGGGTCCTCAACGTAATTTTTTTATTCTTTGAATTTATCAAAATAAGTTGACTTATACCTCATAAATTAGACATAACCATATCTATTAAAATCATCTGTAAAAGTTATGATATATGAGTATCGACCCCTAGATTCAATTGAAAATGGTCTACACACATCGTTATGAACTAATTAAAGACTATATTTGGCTTTTCCACCTTTCCCACTAAATACGGAATCAATTTTTTTCCTTAAAAACATTCTTGACATACACCAAGTGGTTTTAGTTCAAAAAAATCTAAATATCCATTTTTATTTAATTTATTGAAATAATTTGCATTTACATGACCTAATTGAAGATGCCAAAGTTGGGTGTGGTATTAGTCTTGTGAAGTAATTTCATTATCAATTTCCATTACTTAGTTTGATTAGTCTAACATATAAATATTTTTATTTAAATCTGTACTACCATGAAAAATGTTTTCCTCATAAAAGAAGTAACATTCAATCTAAAAATTGAAAATAAATCCATTCGTATATAATTAGGATATATAAATAATTTATTTGGCAATATATGGAACATAATAACAGTCTTTTAAAAATAAGATCATTATAGTTGGATACATGAGGTGGTAGTCACAGATAGCTATAATAGCAAGTTTAACTATGTTGGATGCTCACAGATCTACCTCTCCTTAGTCAATATTTTTTAGTATACATGGTTCTTGTATTCTATTACATATGTGATCACAAAAATTTGTATCTAATAAATCATATAGATGAAAAAATGAATTTCACTCGACAAAAAATGCATTTGAAGACCTGAGGATTCCACTTGCTTCCTTGCTCGGGTGCAATTTTTGTTCTAATGGACCTTGTTTCAACATGTGAAATAGGAAAAATCTTTGAACCTTGGTTCCCCCTTGATCTTCTTCTTTATGAAATGGAATGAATAAGCTTTGCTCTTAGATATCTTCACTCACCATTTTTTATTGTTCACTATAATGATGAAAGGATTTTCGTGCTTCATCTCTTTACCTAATGGTGAATAAGAGTAAGCAGATCTAGGAGATACTTATCTATGTTGTTTATATTGAAATTTAAAATAAAGGTAGAGAATCTATAATGGTGTGGTATAACAATGAGATAGGTTCCAAGTTATTCAGTGAATTTAAACCCTAAAACCTCTAGATGCTCAATATAGATAGTGAGATTTACTACATGAGGCCCAACTAGGGAACCCTCTATAAGATTTCCTGAAAAAGGATCCTTTTATATCTCAAACTGGTCATGTCTCTCTCTCTCTCTTATAGTATAGATCATTGAGATTCTCGATCATGCTATAAGCGTCCATGTTTTCAAGAGACATCATGAGTTCAATAGACATAGATTAAAAAATGAAACATTTAATGTCAACCTCATTTTTCATATGTTTTTCATAGATAAGGAACTATTCATAAATTTACTCCTTGGAAGGAAGATCATGCATTAAAGATTTTAGCATGTAAGATTTCCGTTCATGGTGTAGGATAACCCAAAGGCATCTGAACCACTCTTAGAAATTAATTCTAATGGGTATATGGTCTTTATCGAATATAGATTATAGGGATAAGGTGGATGATGAACTTTCAATTTTCTATAATTATAAAATACATATTATTAATATTTTTCATGATTAAAAATTATGAGAAAAATAATAATAAATAATTTTATTAAACATCCCACTATTCTATCATGTCCCAATATCCCACACTATTGAACTGGGAATGTCTAGTTTCTTGGAAATTCTAGTGGAAAGGATCCATATTATCCTTCTCATAACCCTATTGAGGGTTTTTCAAGCTACTTGAAGGTATTTAGGTTGGTAGGAATTTTCCAATTATGGACATACAACTCCTTGATCCCTTGAATGGACTCCCCAATCCTAAAATCCTAACATGTATTTCCTCAACACTTGCCTCCAAGTTACATCAAATCTATATAGGTCTACTTCTATTGATGTAATATTTTTAATTCAATCCATAACCTTTATAATAACTCCATGTTAAAAGTATGTGTATCAACGAGGGTTGATCAAAAACATAGTTTTATTTCTTTTATTCATAATCAAGTAGCAGATATCCAATTCTGAATTAATATATATGTGAGGGATTTTAATTTATTATGAATAAATTTTATCTTTTTTTTATCCTTTACATGACTTGTTAATATTAAGTGGATTTTATTTAATTAATTAACCATGTTGGATAAATCACTTACACATAATTCATTTATTTAAATTCCACACTTGTACATTAATTAATTTATTTATGTCATAGAAGTATTGCATCCATAAAACAAATAATGCATAACATATAAATAAATAAATAAATAATAACATGATCATGATCTTCTAACGGTTTATTTATTCAGCAAACAATAAATCAACTATTGAACTAGGGGAATAAGTCCCTACATCAGTCTTAACATGAGTTGCAACATTCCACCTATCCACTTGTGTATCACGTGAGTTGGAATCATTATGGTTTCATCTTGAACTAACTCCATGCGCCTTGGGATTATCCATTAATTACAAGTATTTATAACTCCCACGTAGGTGAGGGGAACCAAATGATTGGTTATTGGGGATTACATAAATAACCATGGATGCACATGTTCTACATAATAATGGAGGGAGATATGAAACATAGGACATCATATTTATTTAAATACTAAATATATTCAACCCCATGAAATAAATTAAATTAATACATCCAACATATTCATAGGTCTTTATCAAGATCATGAATGATCATACATGAAATGTATACACAAAATTAAACTAGTTAACATTAATTTATATTTATTATTTATTATTAAGATAAATGAACATTAATTAATTAATTAATTAGATTTTATCATAATAACCACCTGAATTTATATGAAGATACCCATCATAACATCATTCATGGAAAATAAATAGTAGAAAAAATAATCAGAAATTTATTATAATAAATTAATTAATAATTTAAAATTCATTAAAACCATTATTAAATTGTCAAAAACAATAGGTTAAAACCAATAAAATAATGTTTTAATGATTCAATTATAAATTTAATATAATTTAATTCTACCCTTAATTAGAATACTATAGAGTGTATACTTATGACTTACATACTTTGTATCTCGGTTGTTGTGTACCTGGGTTACATGACGAAGGCTTCTGTTGTTTCCTAGTGTAGTGGAATCATGTAGAGGTGGGTGATATATGAAAATTTATTTTAATAATCATTTCCTAAATTCAAGAGAGAGGGTCTTCCATGTCAAACTTTTAATTTATTTATTTAATATTTGAAGAAATAAATACTTGTTCTTAGGAACATTCCTCGTTGGTGAATGCTAATCATAAAAAACCCCTTTTGGATTACCTTCATTGAGCTGTGAGGATCCAAGGATAAAATCCCTCTAGCAGTGATCTACATGTGCTCGTATAAACTCTGAGCAACACCACTCGATCTCTGGGTGCTAGCATGGTGAGTCTAATTTCTTGTGTTGCTCATTCCGGATCACTCGTTATTCGGTCTTGAAGAAATCTCTCTTGCACTTCTTGTTCATGAGAGGGAGATAGGATGGGGAGTTGAGAGAGAATATGTTGAGCGCAAAAATTCTCTGTTATCAATTTTTGGATACTCTACACTATAGAAATATTCATCTATTTATAGAATTATGATTTTATTTAAAATATTATTTAATTTCATACTATCCATTAAATAACATTTATTACCTTTAATAAACCCCATTCCACATAATAATAATTATATTATTATTAATTTTTTGAATGTTCTAAATTTTTCAATAAGAAATATTATGAAATGGGGTTGTTTGTAATACCCCAGAATCCAATGATTTTTTTTTGACAATTAAATGGTATTATTCTGACATCAGGCGCAGAGACGATGTACGATTTTGAGGCCTGTTGTACCTAGTATTGTCTATCGGAAAATGTTATGTTTTTAAATTACGCACGTGAGCGGTTTTCTTAAAAAGGTGGAATAACTCTCAAAAAAGTCCCTGGATAAAAAATATGATGGAACCCTTGCATTCAAGATGGTGGTTTTTCACTAGGCGTGACTTATGTTTAGTCATCGGGGGCCTCTAGAGTGAAAACCCGAAAATGGCATTACTATAAATAAAATAATTAAATAAAATTATTTTATCTTTCAAATACATATAAATCATGAACGATGACTGAGATTTAAAATTTGAGACCACCGTTGAGCTCGTGAGAGTATTATTTCCTTAAGAAGATCCTAAAATTGGCCGACATAGGTTAATAGTGGAAATCCCTTTTTGGCGGTAAACAAAATAATTCTATAAAGTTATTTAATTTTCAAATCCTTATAACTCATAAACGGTAATTCAGATTATAAATATGAGAGTACCATCCAGTTTCTGAGGGTTTGATTCCCTTAGGTAGATCCTAACATTGGATGGTGCGGGTCAACAATGGAAAGTAGTTTTTGGCCTTAAATAAAATAATTGAATAAAGTTATTTTATTTTCAAATCCTTACAACTCATAAACGGTAAGTCAGATTAGAAATCCGAGAGTACCATTGACTCCATGAGGGTATGATTATATTAGATGGAGCCTAACATCAGCCGGTGTGGGGCTATTGTGAAAGTTGGTTTTTGGGACATAACCATAAATAAAATTATTTAAATAAAATTTACATTATTTTTGAATCATCATAACTCACAAATGGTAACTCAGATTAAAAATATGATACCACCATTTATTTTGTAATTAAATGTTCTCTTAATGACGAACGTAACCTCGACAGGTAGAGGTTGAGGGAAAATTTAATTTTTCAACTATTTTAGAGTTCATTTAAAAAAACATGGGAGCATGTTTTATAACTTTTAAAACAGTGCTTGGATCAAAAATCTGAGGTCACTATTGAACATAGAACATCGAGATTCCCCTAGAAAATAAATAACATCAACCAGAATGGGTCGACCGGGAAATATAGTTTTAATAATTTTTGGAAGAAAAATAAAATAACTTAAAAGTTTTTTTATTTGTTTTCTTCACCGTTAAAAAGTGGCATGTTAGCCCTATAGTGCAACAATGAGGCGTCAATGAATCTCATTAATGAACCTCATTAATGAATCAACATAACAATGCAACAATGTAGTGGCAATTGAAGGGAATTCCCTCCTCTAATGTTTTAACCCATGGGGTGCATCATTGATGTGAGAGAAACACTCGGAATCTATGGAGGATCACCGTTGATGAACAATGAACGAGGATCAATGATCACCAATGATGTTTACAATTTCCACCTCCTCTTCAAGAGATCCCGCCTTCGATGTCGGATCTAGCACTTCCGTGGATGGATCACCATTAGCGACAAATCCAACCTTCAAACAAACTTTATCTTCAAGTAGGGGTTGTTATTAAAATTATGCAATTCCCAATTCATGGATTTAAACAAAGAATGTGGATCAACCCAAAAACAGGTTGACCTGTAGTTCAATCATTATTGTTGGGGGTTCTTAACTACAGGATGATTTGGGGGAAATGAGTTTATATTTTGATTTCATTCTTGATCTTTCTAATGGGAGCATATTTACGCCATGACGAATGATGACGTAGATTCATTCCTCAAATTTTTTTCTGGATTTTATCCTCCACTTTATCCTCTCATGTTCTTCATTCTTCACAGGGACATGAACGAATGATCATATCAAATTAACCTTGCGGTGCAACGATCCGACATCGCAGATCGTAGATAGAAATGGCACAAAGGTAGTGCGAATATGACGACGACAGGTGTATTGAAGAAACGCGTGATATACCGTCAATCGAGTGGCCCAAAAAAAACCCCTTGGCGCGCCGGGAAGTGGAGGTGGTGTGCCGCAGTGGTAGTGATAGCCACTTCCATGTGGCTGTCCATACGGAGGAGGACACGACCTTGTTCGTGGCGATGACTCGGTCCTGTGTCTCAATGCTACATGTTTGTTGATCTGGGGCTCGGGAACGACTTTTTCATGTTTAACAATGGGGGACACGGTGGAGGATGCCGCATCCCAGGTGAGTGCCACCGGCCCACTCCGATGTAGGCTTGGCTAAAGATTTTGGGCCTAGACAAGTGAGAAGTGGTCCAGACCTGCGGCCCAGTAGGTCGGACTGAGCCCATTTGGTCTGGGGTGGGCCCAATCGTCCGAGTCAAACCCCATCCCGGACAGACCCAGGTTGGGATGATGAACACGGGTCGGGTCGGTCCAACCAGGTTGGACCAGAACTGGACCGAACCAACCATCATTTTGCTCAAATTTCTATAACTCTCAAATGGAGCGACCATTTGACAAGCCATTTATGGACATGGGAGCCATGCGATGAGACGGTCCTTTTGAGATAAACTGGGTTAGACTATGTGAAAGTTGGAAGATGGCCTAACGGTTTGAGGTGTAGGTCCTTCTGGTAAAAGAATGCTTGAGCGAAGATCAACTTGTTTCATAAATATAGGAAACCTCAGGTCGTAGTATTAGGTTCATTTAATTTGGGTAGCTTCCTCCAGGGGTGTCACTGCCCTGAAAGAATAGAGTGTGGGTTCCTAGAGATGTTGATGAATGTAGAGTAGGTATTCCCATGTGGGACTAGGGAGCAGGTCCACTATCCATGGAGTTGGTACTTCCCTATTGGGCTATGGTGTGGGTCCTCCACCTCTAACATACATAGATTTGTTACACCCATACTGGGTAGGGTTTGGGTTCTATTTGATAGGAGTTGTTACTCCCCTACTGTTCGGAGTCATGGGTTCTCTATAAATGATGGAATATAGTCAGTAATCCCCTACCAAGTAGGGTACGGTTCCTCTATGATAGATGCTGGTACTCCCCCATAGTTCCAGGGTGTGGTTCCTCCACACATGAACTGAAAGAGTCAGTACTCCCCTGTCGTACCAGGGTGTGGGTCCTCTAGTCACCAATTATTACTCCCCTATCGGGTAGGGTGCGGGTCCTCAATTAGAGTTTGAGATCTAACAGCTTTCAGACAATGTAGCAAGGAGTGATCCCATCTACTTGATGAAAACGATGCCTAGATAATAGATAGTTCACCCTCAACAGACTGCGGTGCGGTCCACTCCTTACAAGAGAAACATAGGTTTCACGAGATAGTTATGAGAAGGGCTCCCTCATTCATTTATAGTGGTGAGGGTGGGCCTCTCTACTTGGGTTTCCTTATTTAGGCATTGGGAGAAAGACAATGATGAATGAACCTCTGGTGCTGGACACTGAAGTTGGACCAAGTAGAATTCTACGGATGGATCACGTTCTCTTGGAAGTACCATTTAGAATGGTAGAGTGCACTCAATGGAGTGTACCTCTTGGAAGGGTGCCATCAAGGATGGATGAGCTCATGGAGTGAAATCTCCAGGTTTCAGTTGTATCCTCGTAAACCTATGATGAGAATCCTAATGTTGTCTATGAGGTTAGAACATTATGATTCCTAGTGTCTAAAATGAGTATATTTGGATTTTCTTGGTATATGTATGGGAATATAACTATGTCGAGCTGACTATGATTTTCTTGTGGTTTTTCCCCTATGCTTTACCTTTCTGGTTTCAGGGTACCCTAATGAGTATTGTTTTACTCACCCCTACACGGGCTTTGCCCGCACATGTCATGTCTTGTGAAAATAATTGATTCTTTGACGAAGTCCAGGGAGGGCCAAGACCAGATGGTGCTTTGTGAGATTAGATAGACGAGGTGAACTCCTATGACTATAGGTAGCTACCCACCACATACCATTCAGGTAGGGTTGTCGGCGGATGAGCTTTAGGGACTTGGAGTTTTACTTTTGATCTATATTTCTTTTCATGGGCTTGTATACTGGCATTGTTTTCCACCTTGTACTTTACTTTTTATTGCACTCTGGTTGTGTTATACTTAGTGGATTCCATAAATAGATTCCATGGCCTTTTACTTTCTAGTACCTTTGGCTTGGAGTTGTGTGCATGTATATAGGTACTTAGGAAAATCCCTCCCATTTGTGGGATATGCCTACTTGGTACTTATTAGTAGCCCATGTCCTATAAGATGTGGGATTGGGTTGGTCATAGCATAGGGCCTATGGGATGCTTCATGAGAGAGTGGTATCAGTGGAGGTCAATTCTACCTTACAACCGTAGTGTCATGATCTTGGTTTGGGTTGAATAGTGATAGTGTTAATATGTTTCGAGTTCGAATATCAGGACAGAGGTTCTAATGTTGGTACGGTGAGTGAAATATCCATTCCTTGAGACTTTGATAATAGTCTTTAAAAACCAGTGCTTTAGAACACTGGCCGTTGGGAAATAAATGGTACATGCATCATATATGATTTTTTTGTGTTTTCCATGTCATTCATAAGGCATGTCTCTAGATATAATATGTTAACTATGGTTCATCTTGATTTATTTAGGGATGCCTCCAGGATTAAAGACATATAAGATTCTTCACTGTGATCACGATGACGATTTGACCCGTGACGAGGATTCATTACAGGTCATTGGTTCTGAGAAGTTACCCCCGGGTGGTCTACCACCGGTGCCACAACCCGCAGAGCAGCACATTTTACCGGCAGTTTGGCCTGAGGATGCTCATAGGTTGAGTTCAATACATGAGTTCCTATGGTGGTGACCTTTGAAATAATGGGGTAATCCATACCCCATGGCAGCAGATGGCTAGCTCAATTCGGTCACTCGAGTTTCCTACTTAGTAAGGACACCTCCTAATGAGATTTTTGTCCTATCCTTGAGTCTTCTTCAGGGATTAGTGGGATAATGGTGGAGCTTGGTAATATAGTTGCATGATGAGGAAACACTCACTTGGGTGGGGATATTGAATAACTCTTTAGGGAAGAGTTTTACCCAGCCACACTGAGGTCAGAACATATATAAGAGATTTTGCAGCTTTGATAGGCCAACATGACATTGGAGGATTTTTCAGCAAGGTTCACCGACATGTGGTGGTAATCCCTGGACATTGTATGAGACTCGTTTTTCAAAGCATGAAACTTCGAGAAGGTATTAAATTGGGATATCAGGGCGTCGGTGGTTCTGTGAAATATTCCCACCTATGATGGGGGCTGGAGCGAGCCCTGGTGTTCGGGAGTTTTTTGGCTAAGGAACAGATGGATGTGACCCACAAGTGTTTTCACAAGGTAGAGGTATCTGTCGGAGTTGGAAGACGACAGATGATGTGATTGAAGTGTAGGAGGCATACCCATGCCCAAACTCATAGGTGTAGGACTATGGAATAGGTACAGGGATCAGGGAAAGATCAAATACAAAAGAGGTAGTGTTATTATTTCAATGGTTGGGGGAAACTCGCTAGAGATTTTCTGACCCACCATGCCACTAAGAGGGAGCTAGCTAACTAGCCGCCTTGACAGAGATAATGATTGGAGCAAGGAGTTCCACAAGATAGAAGGCGAGGTAGAGGATATGGAAGAGAAAACGGTGGTCTACACCAAATTCATGGAGGTAGAGGACATGGGTGAGGACAACTACATGCGGTCATCAGTATGGCACCGTTTGAGGTATTGTATGGAAGACCATGTAGGTCAGTGTTATGCTGGACAAAACTAGGGGAGTCAACACCCATGAGTCTAGAGATCATATAGGCTACCACTGAGAAGGGTTAGGTCATCTGAGAGTGGATGAATAATGCATAGATCCAACGAAAATCCTATGCTGACAGGTGACAGAGACCCTTGGATTTAAAAGAGGGGGGTGGGGCATATTCTTATGGGTCTCTCCTTGACAAGGGATACAAATATTTGGCTAGAGCGACCTTGGAATATTATCTAGTGGAGATAGAGGATCATAAGGAGAGGATCATTCGTGGATGGTTGATTCCTCTTCGGTGTCTTGATTGGTATCATGGGGATCTACAGGAGTACACGTGGGAGTGGGAGGCTGAGATTCATGATTAGTACCCCTTTTTTTATTAGAACTTATTTTAGCTTTAGAGGACACAAATCCCTAATGGGTGGAGTAATGTAATACCTTGAAATTACATGATTTTGTTTTTTAAAATTAAATGGATTATTCCAAGACCAGGCACTGAGACGGCGTGCGTTTCCAAGTCCTCGTGTGCCTAGAATGGTTTGTCGAAAAATGCTATATTTTTAAATAGCGTTAGTGGGTTGTTTTCCTAAAAAAGTGAAATAACTCTCAACCATGTGTCTAGATCATAAATTTGAGTGCACCATTTCATTTAGGATGGCATTTTTCCCTATTCGTGAAATATGTTTACTCGGTGCATGCGTCCAGTGAGAAAAACCAAAAATTGCATAATTGTAAATAAAATAATTAATAAAAAATATTTTATTTTTCAAATCTTTATAACTCATGAACAGTGACTCAGATTGAAAATTCAAGACCACTATTATGCTCTTGAGGGTATGCTTTCCTTTTTCAAAGCCTAACATTAGATGGCACATGTCAACAGTGGAAAGTAGTTTTTGGCCGTAAATAAAATAATTTAATAATGTTATTTTATTTTCAAATCCTTGGAACTCTTAAACAGAAACACATGTTTGAAATCCAAGAGTAATGTTGAGTTTTTGGTGGTATTATTCCCTTAAGAAGAGCCTAGAATTGGTCGATGCAGGTCATCAATGGAATGTAGTTTTTGGCCGTAAATAAAATAATTGAAAAAATTTATTTATTTTTTCAAATCCTTATAACTCATAAATAGTAACTGATATTGTAAATTCAATAGTACCATTGAGTTCGTGAGGGTATGAATCCAATAGGTGGAGCATAATATTGATCGGAACGGGCCGACTATGAAACTTGGTTTTTCGGACGTAACTGTAAATAAAATAATTTAAATAAAAGTTATTCTATTTTCAAATCATTATAACTCACAAATGGTACCTTGGATTAAAAATAAAAGACCACCGTTGAGTTTGTAATGATATTTTATCCTTAATAAGGACTTAATCTCAACCAACGCAGGTCGAGAGAAAAAGTTAATTTTCAAACTATTTAAAAATTCATTTAAAAAACACACGAGTGGGTTTTTCTATCTTTTAAACCAGATCTTGAATAAAGATTAAGAGGGAACTGTTGAACATGAAACGTCAGCATTTTCCTAGAAAATACCAAAAATTGACCATAGAGGGTCGACCAGGAATGATAGTTTTCAGTCTTTTCTGATGAAAAATCAAATAACATAAAAATTTATTTTATTTGTTTTCTTCACTATTATGCAGTGGTGAATCAGCACTACGATTCAACTAAAAGGAAACACTAAATATCATTAATGAACCTCATTAATGAATCAACATAACAACACTGCAAAATAGCAGTTACAGAAAGGCATTCCCTCCTTTAATGTTTTAACCAGTTGGTGCATCATTGATGTGGGAGAAATGCTCTGAATCTATGGAGGATCTCCAATAGCAAACAATGAACAATGAGAAATGATTGAAAACAATTATGAGAACTCCCCCATCTTCTAGATATCCAAAATTTGACTTTGTATCAAGAACTTCCCCTGAAAAATCACCATCAATGACAATTACACCATTCGATCAAACATGCTCTCCAGGTAGGGGTTGTTATTTAAATTATGTCTTTCCTTATTCTTGTATTTAAATGAAGAACATGGATCAACCCAATATTAGGTTGACCCGTATTTTGATCATTATTCCAGGAGGTTCTGAACTGTAGTATGATTTCGGGGAAATGAGTTTCTGTTTTTATTTTCTTCTTGATCCTTATCATGGGAGCGGATTAACGCCACGACGAACAATGGAAGTTGTTCGTTAGTCAAATTGTTTTCTGTATTTTCTTCCCCTCATTATCCCAGAACATTATTCGTTCTTAACAGAGATATAAATGAATTATCATCGCACATTCACCTTGTGAAACAATGATCTGATATCATAGATCATAGACGAACATGGCATGAATGTAGTGCAATGACGACAATGGCGGGTGGATTTAAGCAGTGTGTGAGATACCACCAATCAATAAATTTCAATCATAAGGGATTGAAACAATGCCACAATCCCACAATAGTGAATAGGGTGTTCCAAGGGATCTATAAAAACTTTCGGATTGAAAAATAGACCATCGGAGCGAGTCTGGTGCCCCGTGGAAAACACCCCCGGTGTGTTGGCACTGTCTGTGGCCGTGTACAGTGTGGTAGAGGTTTAGAGAGATTTTTTGGAGCAGGGCTTGCTCATTCTTGTATTTTAGTGAGGGTGGGCCTCTCCAATTGGGTTTTCTTAGTCTTTCATTGGGCGTAAGAGAGCAATGACTGATCCTACGTTGTTGGGTGATGAAGCTAGACCTAGTAGAATGTTCCTGATGGAGCATGTTCTCTTAGACATTCCATTTGGAATGGTAGAGTTGTTCTTGATGGAATGTACCTCTCAGATGGGCGTCAAAGAGGATGTATGATCTCATGGAGTGTGATCTTATGGTTTCATGTGTTGCCTCTCAACCCTATGATGAGAATCCTGATGCTGGCTACGAGGTTGGAACCTTATGATTCCTAGTGTCCCAAACAAGTATATCTTGACGTTCTTGGAATATATATGGGAATATACCTATGTGGATCTGACTATGTTTTTCTTGTAGTTTTCCCTTGTGCTTTACCTTTATGTTTTTTGGGTGTCCTAATGAGTATTGTTTTAGTCACACCTGCAATTGATTTTCAGTCACATGTCATGTCTTGTGCACACAATCAATGCTTTGATGAAGTCCAGGGAGGACCAGGACCAGGTGGTTCTCAATGTGATCTGATAGATGAGGCATACTCCGAAGGCTATAGGATACTACCGACCTCCTACCCTTCAGGTTGGGTTGTTAGAGGATGAGATTAAGGGACTTGGAGTTTAACTTATATTCTGTCTTTCTTTTGTTGGGCTTTTATAGTGATCTGGTTTGCCACCATGTACATTACATTTCATTGTACTCTGGTTGTGTTATACTTAGTTGCGTGCATTCATAGTTTCCTTGGTCTTTTACATTCTAGTACTTTTGGCTTGTATTTATGTGCGTGTGTACATGCACTTAGAAAAATTTCTCCCATTTGGTGTATATGCCTAATAGGTGCTAGTTGTCATCGCTTGGCCTATCAGAGGTGGGCTTGGGGTGGTCACGACATGGGGCCTAGTGGAAGGTTGTGACACTATTAATTAATATTTTTCAACGGACTCAGTCTTGGTCTGTTCAAACTCCTATAGCATTTATTGAACAACTGAATAAATATTTAATTCATAAATATATATTTTATTCACAGTCTAGTGAATAAATATTTATTAAAATATTATATAAATTAAATAAATATTTTTTTAAAATTCAGATAAAGTATATTTATTTAATTCATACCATCATTATAACGTGTATAAAATTATTCCTCATACTTATAAATAATAATTATTACATTAATTAAACTCAAATATAATTTAATTGAGATAAACATAAAAACTTAGTTTGTTAGCCTCTAGGATTCGTTCTCATTGTAATTAGGAAGTCTTTCCTAAAGTCCAAGATTACTATATAGTAATAGTTTAAGGTACCCAAGAGAAAGAACATAATTTCACAGTTTCAAAAAACAAATAAAAATGATCACTATGTAATATAATCCCTTTATGAAAATATCTCATCAAGTAGGTTTCACATATGTGTCAACACCCTAGATGCTCAATATATATTTTCTTGACTATTTGAAAGAACCACGACTTTACAGCATGGCCATGGAATTTAATGAAATAGTTATCTTCCAATTAAAGGTCCAAGATATTAGCTTCCATAAAGATGGAAGGGAAAAATCCTTCCACGACTTATTCATTAATGATATGTTACTCATGACGCATCCAATGCATCCCACTTCACCATGAACTGTTATTGTCATGGTTTATGAAATAAATCTAATTACATGAGTTGTAAAATGAATTAATAATAATATTAATGTCTAAGGACCACAAAACATGCTTATAGATATAAATATTCGATGATACCAAAACATATAGAATTTTTACTGGCGGATCAGTTCTCATAATCTCCCATATTGAAGATTACAAAGTGGGAACTTCACGAGAAGAAGCATCATCTGCTTAAGAGTAATCATACCTGATATTCTATGTTCCATGTGTCCCAACATAGTATGTTATCCAACCATAGATCATTACTTGAGAATATTGTCATAGCACATCAATGT
Organism: Viscum album; assembly: GCA_963277665.1. Taxonomy (NCBI): domain Eukaryota; kingdom Viridiplantae; phylum Streptophyta; class Magnoliopsida; order Santalales; family Viscaceae; genus Viscum; species Viscum album. Next base: position 676,187,819 of record OY728139.1, on the reverse strand, counting down.
TCTCATTATAGAGGGGGACTGCTAGGACCATATCAATGCAATGTATGCTCTAAGAAATTACTACATTAGATTCATGCAACCAAAAATATTAAATAATAAGTTTTATTAATATTCAAAACATTAAATGTACATGAAATTATTGTACAAACAGTTGGTCCTAGGTCTATAAATCCATCAAACTCCAACTAGGACTAGACCCAACTGCATACGACGATTATTCCACTAGAACTCACATGATAGATATATTTATGCTAAGTGAATTCTTTATTCAAGGGGTATAACATGTTTTCATACATGGTAATACTTCTCTCTATAACATCACATATCTGAAAAAAATCACTCAAGATATGATATTAAAAAAGTTTGTGCTTTATCTTATGATGTGGCCTTGGCTCTTTTGCAAGAGAAACCACTGTAGTATTATCACAATAGATTGTGATATGATATTTACTACTAGATACCACAAAAATATAATGTATGAAGATACACATCCATACTGCTTATTTAGCTTCTTTAGAAGACGCAATATACTGAGACTCTACTATAGAATCTTCAACCACAACCTTTTTTGAGATATTCTAGCTCACAACACCTTATTTGTTACATTATTCCTTCTTTATTTGTTTTGAAATTAGTATCTAAATATCATATGATGACTAGTTTCTCATCTCCTCAAGAACACAAGAACACATCCTTTGTACTCCATAGATACTTAAGGATAGTCTTGACTTCCATCAAATGGAGATCATCTGAATCATGATGATATATTCCTACCACACTTAACGCATAGATGACATATAGAATATTTAGTAGCTTATAATACATGAATAAACCAATAAATGATGGATATGGAATCCTTTTCATTCTGTTTCTTTCCTCATATGTCTGAGGACATGTTTTCCTGGAAATATGAATGTCATGTGACACTGGAAACAATCCCCTCTTGGATTATTCTATAGTAAATCTCTTCAGTATATTTTTAACGTAAGTATTTTGACATAGGCTATGAAACCTTTTAGATCTATCATGATGGATCTTGATCCCAAGAATATATGATGCCTCACCGAATTCCTTCATTGAGAATCATTTATTTATCAATTCCTTAACAGAATGTAAGGCAGGTATTTGGTTTCCAATGAGTAATAAATCATCAACATATACTATTAAAAAATGAGTGTACTCTGACTAAACCATTTATATAAACATGGATTGAAATCATTCTTTATGAAACTAAATCTCATTATTTCCCCATAAAAATGAATGCTTAATGACTTGGATGCTTACTTTAATCCATAAACGGATCATTTCAACCTTCATACCTTGTTGGCACCCATTAGTGCCACAAAACCTTCAGGGTGTTTCATATAGACATCTTTCCGAGGGTTCCTATTAAAGAAGGATACTTTGAAATCCATTTAACAAATATCATAATCATGGAAGCTTCAATATATTGTAGAATTCTAATGGATTTCAGCATTGAAACTGGTGAAAAGGTTTCATCATATTCAATGCATCGACACTGTTTAAACCCTTTGGCAACTAGTCATGCCTTATAGGTACTGACTTGTCCTTCAATGTCAATTTTCGTATTGGATACCCATTTGGATCAAATTCAATTTACATATACTATAGGGTATTCCAAGATCAAAACTTGGTTTTATTACATGGAATCCATTTCATAATTCCTGGATTCTTTCCACTTCGCCATATCTATGGTACTTACTACTTTCATGTAGGTTAGAGGTTAATTATTATCAACTAATAATGATTCACCATCCCCAGTGACTATAAAATGATACCATTATGGTTCTCTAACCTCTCTAGTAATCCTGTATAGTTATTGTGTCTCTGGAACAATTTCTTTTCCCCTGGGGTTTTGTAGAATTTGATCCCATGCCAACTCTTATGTATCTTGAGCCTAGACATCATTGAATTTTATGTCGCTCCCACTATATATTTTAGAGACAATATCCTCTTCAAGAAATGTGGGATTTTTATCAACCAAAAACAGTTTATTTGAAGGATTTTATAGGTAGTATCCCTTTGTTTCTTTGGGATATCCTATAAAGGCACACTTTGCGCCTTGGGGTGAAAGCCTGTTTCTTGAAGAGTCCTTAACAAATGCTTCACAACCCCACATATGTATGTAAGATAACACGAGTTTCTTTCTGTTTTCTAATTGGTATGGTCTACCATCTGTTTCTTTAGTTGGAAATTAGTTTAGTATGTATGCTTTTGTTTGTAACACATATCCCCAAAAGGATAATGGAAGACTGACATGACTCATCATTGATCTCACCATTTCCAAGAAGGTGCAGTTCTTCCTTTCCCTTACACCATACCACTAAGGAATATAAGGAGGAGTGGGTTTAGATAAATTATAGAACTCCAATAAACAATAGGTTAAATCTTGATTAAGATATTATCCACTATAGTTTGAGTGATCTTTCTTAATATTCTCACCAAGATGGTTCTCAACTACATTCTTGTATTACTTAAATTTATCAAAATAATCCGACTTATAACTCATTATGTAGACATTTCCATATCTACTAAAATCATCATTAAAAGATATGATGTATGAGTACCCACCCCATTATTCAATATGAATTGGGCTACACACATCTATATAAACTAATTCAAGAAGATATTTATACCATTAAACTTTCCCACTAATGATGATTTTTTCATTCTTCTATGTAAGCATGAATTACATACACTAAGAGGTTTTAGTTCAAAAAAATCTCAATATCAATCCTGATATAATTTAGTCAAGAACTTTTAATTTACATGACCTAGTTGGTGATGCCAAATTTTTGTGTGGTATGATTCATGTGAAGTAACTTCATTATCGAATACCATTAATTTTTTAGGTAATCTTACACATAAATACAATTATTCAAATATTCCTTACCATAAAAAGTGATATATGTATAAAATAAGAAAATTTTATTCCCAATTTTAAATATAAATCCATTCGTATCAAGTATGGATACAAAAATAATGTTTTTGGTAACTAAAGAAACATAATAACAACCATTTAAAACAAATATCTTTCCATTCAGCAATCTGAAGTGGTAGTCCCCAATAGCTACAGTAACACTTTTTATCTGTTGGATTATCTAAGAACTTCATCTCCTTGATAAATTTCTAAATATAATTGGTTCATATATTTGAATACATATGTGAGAACCACAAGATTTATCTAAAACCGAATTTGTAGAAATAGACAAATTGCACTCAACAACAAACACACCTAAATCTTCCCCTTTCTTCTATTACAGCATGAATAGTTTCTTCTAATTTCTCTTCTTTCCACATGAAAAGCTGACAAGATAATGTTCCCCATCTTCTCCCTTGATCTTCCAATTCATGGAAGGGTGTGAAGAAGCTTTGGTCTTAAATCTCTTTGCTTTCCATTTATTTTTTTTCACCATAAGTATGGTAGGTTTTTCATGTTTCATATTCTTGTTTACTTGGTGAAGAAGAGTAATAAGATCTTACATACACTTATCAATGTTGTTCACATTCAAATCCACAACAAAACTAGAGAAGCACTTTGGGAGTGATGCCAGAATGATGTCAGTTCCTAGTTCATCAGGGAGTTTAAAACCTAGATCCTCTATAAGATCAATGTATCGAATGAGATTGACTACATGAGGCCCTACTGGGGAATCCTCTACAAGATTGTTTTAAAATATCACCTTCAAAATCTCAAATTATTCCTATCTACATATCTCATAGTAAATTTCATAATGGTTCTCAATAATTATATACACTTACATGTTTTTGTGAGACTTCATTAGTTCACTAGACATCGGCGGAGGCATAAAACATTTAACATCAACCACATCACTCAAATGTTTTACATAAACAAGGAACTCTTAATCACTCACCTCTTTAGCAGGTGGATCAGTAATTGAGCATTCTAGCCCAAATGATTTTCATTCATGGCCTAGCACAATCCAAAGGTGTCTAAACCCCTCCTAGAAGTTACTACCGTTTAAGAGGATACATTTATCTAATATTGATCATATGGATAGTTTGGATGATGAGAATTTAAGTTTATTATAAAATTTAAAAAATCACATTGTTAATAATTTTATTGAATAAAAAAATATGTGATATAGAATAAATTATTTCATTTATTTATTTATTAAATATCCCACTATTTTATTGAGTCTCAAAATCCATCAACCTAGAACTTATAATGTTTAGTTTCTTTACAATTCTAGGGGAAAGGATACACATTACTTTTATTAATGATCTATACATAGTCCATGAAAACAATAATAATGTAATTAGGTATGTTGTATTTCCAACTATGGACATACACCTCCTTGATCCATTGGGTGGATTCCCCTACCATTATATACTAACATGGATTTCTTCAACAAAAACCTGTATATTTTTACTAAATAGTATTTTGTAGTTAAACTAATAACAATTTTAGTTATGTCAACACAAAACATTCACGGAACTCCTCGATAAAATAAGTGTTCAAAATTTTTCTATGCACTACACTTAGTTATATCGTTTCATTCCCAATCAAGCAATGGAAGTCTTAGTATGAGTTAATATTTAAACAAGGGATTTTAATTCATTATGCATAAATTTAATCTTATTTTATCCTTTACACTTATTGTTAATATTAAGTGGATGTTACTCAATTAATTAACCATGTTGGATAAAACATTCACATATCATTAATTTATTTAATTTATGGCTTTTGAAATTAATTCATTTATTTATGTGATCGCAACCTTGAATCTATAAAATAAATAATTTCATAGATAGAAATAAATAAATACTTTAATGAACCATTCATGAGTTTTATCTAATAATTGATTTCATGATCAGACGTTAAATTAATTTTTTCCTAGGGTAAATAACTCTTATTGTCGGTATGGCATGAGTTACAACATTATACTCATTTAATTGGACACGCAAGCCCTACATAATAATGGAGGTAGGGATGAATCACAAGACATAATTAAATTTAATAATATATAATTGAAAAATCATGTAATAAATTAAATTAAAACAAACAACACATTCAAAAGTATTGGTCAAGCTCATGAACAGTAATACATGCAACAAATACACAAAAATAAATAGCTAACATTCATTTCTTTATTCATTCTTTTGTTATATAAGATAGACGCATGTTCATTAATAAATAGATAAATTAATTATTTCCATTTCATCTTAATAACCATATCGTCTTATTTGGAGATACCCATTATTAGTATAATTCATGGAAAATAATTATAATAACCAATAATGGAATTAATTATAATAAACTAATTGAGAATTTAAAATTACTTAAAACCATTATTAAATTTCCAATCACAGAATGGTTTTCCAATAAATAAAATATGGGTTTAATAATTCCAATCTCAAATTTAATGTAAAACTATTTTTTCCATTAATGGGAAACTACATAGTGTTTACATCTTTCTATATTCCATGTACCTAGGATTCCATATATCGAAGTCACATGCATGGGGCTTCATCGAATTAACTCAGTCAGACTACAAAACATGTACATTCCACCTACACACAATGTAACCACTTGTTGGTTTCCAGGCTGTCCCTTTCAACATGCGGTGTGCAATAAACACACCACATGTAATTAACTGATTGATACACATAGATACAATGTGCATAGGTATATGGCATGTGATCTGGCCGCACACTATGTTACCTAGTTTTTTTTACCAAAGATTTGGAACTTCACAATGGAATATTTGGTTGTTCTTCATTTTTTATTCAACCATTATGAAAATGAAACACTAAAATAACATGATTAATAATTAGAGAACATGATAATTCAAATTAGATTAATGAATTAATAACAAGAAATGAAAATCTATCGAAAATTTCACAATTATCAACAATCAAATAAATAATTATAAATTTAAACATGAGCACTCTGATACCAATTATTGGTTTCAGGTGCAGCGGGAGCGTGCATAAGTGGGTGATGTATTAAAATTTCTTTTAATGGCTAGTTTTTGAAACCAAGAGGGAGGATCTTTCATGTCAAATTTATAATTAATTTATTTAATATTTTAAGAAATAAATACTTGGGATTAAAAACTTTCTTTGTTGATGAATGTTGGTCATCTAAAAATACCCTTATGTATTACCTTAATTTCACTTCCAAGACTTGTAACGCCCCGACCCCAGCTACCCAGAGTCGGTGCATTAATTACATAACATTGGCATGATCACGAGAAAGATCAAGTCTCGAAAGACCGATTAGTTTAGTAGCCTTGGAATAACTAGATACATCCATAAATTTTTACATTACATCATAAAAAAAACATCTTGTCTTCATATCCCCTCATACTATCCCTGCAGGTCATTCATAAATTACTTCTTCATAATCCTGGGAAAAAAAAAGATAAAACATTGAAAGGGGTGAGCTCGGATGCTCAGTAAGGATAACATTATAGCAGAAGCTTTCATAAATGAGCATAAACACTTAAGGCAATTTATAACTAAAACAAAAGCCTTTTAAACTTGAACTTCAGCATAAAATGGCAAAGGTAAAATGAAATAATGCCATTTACTTACTCACATGGATATTCTACTAGTCGAATGATCACATGCAATATCAATAACCACTTTCATAATGATGGAATGCATAATGCCAGACTATCATAACCACATAGCCAAGGCCTCGTGCCAAGACTACAAATAAGATTTTGCCAAGGCCTTGTGCCAAGACACTATTTTGTCTCATGAGACCTACCGATGCATCGAGGAGCTATAGCGGGCTCCACCCGTCACTTATTAAGTCCAATGCATTCCCATATGAAAAGGTTTAAACATAACGTAAACATTCGTATTAAACTAGCATACGAAATGTCAATACTTTCACCACAAACCATGAATGGTATAAAAATAGCACATCCACAGTCAAACATAATTCATTCGATACAATATGGAAGATTGTATTGTATCACATTAACCTCAATCAATAATAATGAAGGATGTTGACATAGATGAAAATAATCATCAAAACTATTTGAGAGAAATATCCCCCTTTTCTTGAAAACATTTAAAAGTCACACTATTTGTCAAGAAGCCATTTAAAAGTATATTTTTGAATCAAAGTGTCCCATACCACTTTGAAACTTTTAAAAGGATTTTTAATTTTAAAACTTTAATGTCCATATAAATAAATCCTTAAAACCATTTTTAAAATATGGACATTAATGAGCATGATTTAGAAGAATAATTCTTTAAAACATTTTAAAATGGTATTTTGGTTAGAGTTTCTAACCAAAAGAGAGACACTTGAATACAAATAATTGAGGTAATCAAAACATTGTAATATCATGAGAATAAAGGAATTCATGATATACTATGTCAAAGTACATTATATACACCACATAGAAGTGATTTGGTGTATATCATCAAAGAAGTCTCAATGGAATGTAAATTGAGATGAAATTTCTCAAAAAGGTTGTATCCTTAGGTTAAGGATAAATCAATGACATAATTATGTGTGACAAATATAAATACACTAAATATGATTGGATATTCAGTGTAAAACAATCAAAGGACATTCACACATATTCTTGTAAAAAAACAATACCAACGAATTGGATGTTTAACTCAACAAATGGAGAATGAGTTAAAATTACTCTTATCAAATTCATATCAATGACTTGAGAATTACCAATGGAGTGATTATGTGTATCAAACTTCTATCCATAGGAAGGGGAGTGGAAATTATGACATAATCAAATGAATAGTGATTCCACACATAATCTTGGGGTAATATAATCAATGAAATATGTGTAAAGCCAAATGAGTGGAAATTGAAATCTCAAATTCCCTTATCAATTAGGTAACTTACGAAACATACAACCATGAAAGAAGTATCATACCATGATGATGTAAATACCCATAAATTAAAGTATATTACACAATTAATACGATCATGGGCAGTACACATACACCACATGCAATAATTAAGTGGTGATCAATGGAATTCTCACGGAATTAAAAGTGAGATAAGAAAACCCTTACATTGTAATTTTTCCTTGGTCGATGGTAGGTTTACCTCCTGTATAATGGTGAAATAATTGTTATTGAATAATAAAAGAATCATTTACTTTAATATGATATCATATATGATCTTTTATCATTGATTTGTTAATAATATTTTAGAATTATCGTCATTTCGGGTGTTAACGGGTTCATTTTACTTTATATTCTTTGTTATGTGAGACATATTCGTTATTAATGGGATGTATATTATTCATATCCAGAATGGTATCAAGTTCTTAAACATCATTTTTAAATCATCAAATTATACGATGGAGAATGAATCTCATCGCGTTCGTGGAGACGGTAGTCCGTACGTACGCACGAACGCTACTTCCATTTAATTTTTATTTTAAAAGAATCGAATCCAAATTATACATAGGTATATTACTATTCCAGTATAATATAATATTTTATATATGTTACTTAAGTTCATTTACACCATCCTTTATACGTTCCATGTGTGGTATGAACGAGTCATATCATTTTAAGGGGGCGGTAGTCCGCACTTCCTCAAATGAAATTATCGTATGTATATACAACATGAAACGAATAATGGTATGAAATAAAATGGAACTACAGAAGCTTATATATAAAATATATATCATTAATATCATATTTAATTACAGTGCCATCCTAATGGCCACCATGAGAGGCAGTAAGATTTATTTGAACAATCATCGTTTCGTGAGGCGTTAGTTTGCCATCCACAGAAACATTATGTTCATCATCCATTAGATGGAGTTGTGTGAATGTTTAGTTTGAATACTTCTTATAACAACATCCTAGTATATTGAGGATACTGTTGTTGTTATAAAATAAAGGAAATAAAAAGATTTTGGGGGTTGGAGAAGCAAAATAAATGAAAATACTTTAAGAGAAATTGTTACCTTTAATTTAGGTAACTCACTTTGGTTGGAACCAAAGGACTTCTTGAAATGCTTTCTGCCTAAAGGGAAGCTTCAAGGAGGAGGAGAGGGATGTGGGGAGCTTAGTTGGGCAGAGTTTGGACGAGCCAAGTGGCTTGAGAGGTGTGAGGAAATGAGAAGGAGGAGTGCCCTTTTATAAGAGGGGTGTGGGGCACCTTTGGAAAAGCTAGAAATATTAATTTATAATAAATTCATATTCGGTTTCCAAAGGCTCCAAAGTTGACTATTAAAAGTATGAGGTGGGGATAGGTCGAAAACAACTCATCAAATAGAATTTAGACAGGTTTGGGTACTTATATTAACCTTATCTTTAAGTATTAACTCTAAGTTAATTAGTTTCACTTTTACAATGTCTCTTTGTATTTTTATATAATATGGTTAATAAACTTACTATATACATCCAAGAGACCCTGAAGTGGTCCATTAATGATTAACCTATCATAATATAAGTCTCTTGGCCGAACCTTAGATTTTTAGGAATTTAATATCAATTAATAATATAATATTTGTTTTAAGAACTCTTTTATGTCAATTTTGACACTATTCAATAGTTGATTTTTGTGAAACTCATAAAAGATTGATTACTTCGAAAAAAGTCAATTAAATCAATCCTAATATATCATATTATCTTAGAAAATTAGTTTAATTCATTAAAAGTTTCATATTATATTTATTCTGGTGTTTATAATATCCATTATTTTAATTTTTCACTATTATAGTAATTACTGCATCATCATTGTGTCATAAATAAAATAAATTATTTAATGTCTAAAAATTATAAATAAAATATCATTATGTAGAAAATCTTTTTAGCTTTCTAATTAATATTTATAATCTAAAATCCAACATATATAACCCTATGTAACAATTGTTGTTCTAAAAGATATATGCTTGTGTCATTTTTGTATTCATTTTAACTAAATTAAAATAAAGTGTCATTATCACTTACAAGTGGATCCATGGGGTCCCAAAATAGACCCAAAGATTCCCATGGTCGACCATGTATCAACCAATAGGGTTAAGACACGTTTTAGGGTAATTTAGTATTATTATAATATTATTTTTTTAACCCTTATTTACCGGATTTACCCTTAACCATGGTAAATAAAATATTTACCGCAGTAATTATTCAAAATGTCTAAAAATAAAAGTTACCTATTTACACAATTTTAACATCCTGATTCCAAATATGGAATCCATTTTCCTAAATTCAAAACACAGAAGTGGCAGAAATTAATTTAAAATTAAATCCCGCTGTCAAAACAAAAAGCGTGTTTTTAAGAGATAATAACTATCAAAAGATTGACACTCGTTTATGTTCGGTTTAATTGTAAAATTATGTCCAATGACCAACATTATATTAAATGGTAAAAATATATTCTAAATATACTTTAAAACCACTCAAATTCATAATTTATCACTATTAATTATTTTGACTAAAAAAGTTGTTTTTAATTAAAATTTAGTAATTTTCACTATTCATCAAAATATAAAAGTTATCCGAAAAGTACCAAAATTTCACCCTAGGATAATTTCGATATTCCGAATCCAAAAATGAAGTACATTTTTAAATATAAAATATATATAATTTCAAAAATTAGGTATTACTATTCATAACGGCTAGTTTGATTGGTTGTGGTGTGTGTTAAAACTCAAGGTTGCGTACAATATTCAAAGAAAGCGTACCGTGGAAGCTTGGGATGTTTCATTTTAAATTTTTGATGTCCCCATTTAGTCAAAAAGTTTAAAATATAGTATTTAAAAAGGGTTCACTATTAAAGTTGATAAAAGTGCAATACTGAAAATGAATTTTTTCTTGCATTATATCTAAGAAACTCATAATATGGATTCTAAAATTATAAGGATTATATAAACATTAAAATTTATCTAATACTATTCATAACCTCTTTTGAACGGCTTGTTTGGTAAGTCATGGTGTGCTTGAACATGGTGTTGCATGTAGTGAAAGTTATTGAATTATTTTGAAGAAATAACACACTATGAAATCTTGGGGTGTTACAAGACTCATGTATAAAATCCATCTAGCATTGATCTACACATGATCTTATATTCTTCTAGCAACACCACTCGATCTTCAGGTGCTAGCATGGAGAGTTTAATGTCTTTTTTTTCTAATTCATTATCGATCATTCTTCAATCCTGAAGAAATATCCCTTGCACTTATTTTTCTTGAGAGTGAGAGGGTAAGAGGAGTTGAGAGAGAATTCATTGTTTGCAACTATTCTCTATTCTCAATCTTTGGATTCTCTAAAAAATAGACATAGACATTTATTTATAGAATTAGGATTTTAGTTAAAATATTATTTAATGACATACTGGTCATTAAATAAAATTTATTACCTTTAATAAACCCCATGAATCAAAATAATAATAATAATATTATTATTATTTCGTATCTTACAGAAACTTGTGCAATAAAAAATATTATGTAACCATCCTGTTAATTAATATTTGTGACCGGACTCGGTCATGGTCTGTTCGAAATCCTCTACCATTTATTGAATAACCAAATAAATATTTTATTCATAAATAAATATTCTATTCACAATATATTATATAATTATTTATTAAAATATTCAATAAATAAAACAAATATTTTATTCAAGAGCCGAAGGATAAATATTAATTTAATTTATGTGATAAATAAAACTAGAATAACATTATTCCTTGTACTTGAGAATAATATTTATAACATTAATTAAACTCAAATATAATGTAATTGGGATCAATAAAAACATTTTGTGTGTCACCATAAAGGATTATTTCTCACTATCATTTGGAAGGTTTTCCTAAAATAAAAGATTAATGTCTAGAAATGGGTCAAGACACCAAAGAGAAAGAACATAATATTTCAATGTAGAAAAATACATATGAACACTCAATATGTAATATAATACCTTTATCACAATATCTCATCAATTAGGTTTCACATATATGTCACCAACATATATGATTGATATATCTTTCTTTGAAAATATGAAAAAAAATCATATCGTTACAACATGGTCATGGAATTCAATGTGATGGCTCTCTTTCAGTGAAATGGTCAAGATATCAACTTCTATAGAGATGGAAGGTAAAAACCAATTCTCAACTTATTCATTAATAAAATGTAACTCATGACACACCCAATGTATCCAACATCACCATGAGCTGTTATTGTGAGGGTTTATGAAATACATCTAAGTATGTGAGTTGTAACATGAATTAATAATAATATTAATGTATAAGGACCATCACACACACTCTTAGATAGGAATATCTATTGACACAAAAACCTACATAATTCCTACTTGTAGGTTTGTTCTCATAATCTCTCTAATCTTGAAGACTACCAAGTGTGAACTTAATGAGAAGAAGCCTGATCCACTTACACGTACTCTCACCTTCCAGTATATGTACTATGTGTCCTATCATATTATGCTATCCATCCATGAAAATTATTTGGTAATATCTTCGTAGCCTATCAAGGTTATCATTATAGCAGGGAACCACAATAACATTATCAATGAAAACTATACTCTGGGAAATTATTACATTAGAGTCACACAGAACAATAAAAAATATGTAATAAGAAGTTTTATTAATATTCAATGAATTGAATATACATGTAATAAAAGTAAAAACTATTGGTCTTATGACACCAAATCCAATAGCTTTGACCTATACCATTGCCAGACTACACCACATGTATATGCTAGATACATTACATGTATTGATCTTTACATTTGTTTGTGTAACCCATTGAAGAACTCATTATGTTCATCAGTTATGACAACAAAACTTGTATAACCTAAATACACATTGTGTATCATTCATGTTGTGTGTATTCATAACTCATATAATTGATTGATTTTTTATCTCAATCATGGGTAATGATGAACTACATATTTTTTACACCGTATACATATTGTTTATATCATTAATGCTATAGGTTTTCAGACTCACATAGTTTAACCATGTATTATGACCACATCGATTGAAAAAAATTAAATGCTAACCCATGTAAACTATATGGCATGTATGTCAGCTACACACTATGTAATTTGATAACCCATGTACCAGATTGGTCTGGTCTACTTTTAGTGTGAAATAAATGCACCACTTGTAGTTATTTTTTGTCATGTCGTGTATCCTGCAACATGTCCATATATAATGTAGTTGGGTACACAACATGTACTCCAACTACACTCCATGTAACCTGTTATTACCAGCCTAAAATATGTCACATCCTGATGACATGTCCAATAATTCATCATTTTTCTTAGATATTTAAGAAAATGAAACTTTGTATACAGATGATTAATATGTCAAATCATGTTAATTATAATCGGATTAAGGAATGAATAATATAAACTGAAAGAATAAAACATGATTGTGAATAATGATAAAAAATAAAAAATAATTATAATTTTAAAATGTGACCCCTCTAATACAATTTTAGGTTCTAGGAACAATAAAAGTTCCATTTTCGGGCATGAAATTAAAAATTATTTTAATTTAGAGATTCCAAAAACCCTAAGATAGGATATTTCACATTAAATTATTAATTAATTTATATATATTTGGAAGAAATGATTACCTCTTCATAGGATCCTTTCATTGATGAAGATGTTGATATTCTAAAAACCCTTTTATATTACCTTCACTACACAATTCGAATTCAAGTGTAGAATCCCTCTAGTGGTGATCCACAATTGCTCCTTTGAACTTTGAGCAGTACCAATAATTTTTCAGGTATTAGCATGTAAATTAATTTTCTTGATTTGTTTGTGTAGATAACTCATACTAAATAATTAATGGAATATCTCTTCCATTTCTTATTCTTTAGAGGGAGAGAGAAAAAAGAATTTGAGAGAGAAATTCATTGTGCATGATGATTCTCTATATATCGATTAACCATACACAATAGACATAACAATCTATTTATAGAGATAGGGATTATATTAGAAATATTATTTAATGTAATTTTGGCCCTAAAATAATATAATAATCTTTATTAAACCCCATGATAATATTAATAATAATAATATTATTTTTTGGTGCGTGCACTAACCTACACAGTGAAAAATATTATTTATGTAGCTTATAAATTATTATTTGCCATTAGACATGATCATGGTCCATTCGAACTCATCTAGAATTTATTGAACATCCAAATAAATATATAACATCTTTTATTCATTAATAAATATTTAATAATGATAAAAAATAAATAAAATTATTCATGTATGTTGAGAATAATATTTATTACATTAATTATATCAAAATAAAATTTAATTTAGATCAACCTAAACACTTTGTTTGTGACCGTTTATGATTCTTTCTCATTGGAATTAGTTGGGATTGCCTAAAGTACGAGATTACTATCCAGACACGGGTTAAGGAATTCAAAATAAATAACTTAATGTAACAATAAAAAAACCATATACAAACACTCATTGTGTGATATAATCCATTTTTAATAAAATTTCATTAAGAAGATTGCACATCTGTGTCATCAACCATTGTGATCGATACATATTTCCTTAACTATCTTAAAGAATGACATCATTCCACAATAGTCATGGAATTTAAAGCTATATATTTATTCTAATCAAAGGGATAAGATATAAGATTCCATAAATATTGAAAGGATAAATCCCACCTTGACATATCCATTAATTACATGTCCTTCATGATGCACCTAATGTACGCTCCATCTCACCATAATATGTTATTACAACATTAATAAATAAATATAATAACGTGATTACTGACACATAATAATGATAATATTAGTTTATAAGGAAAATTATAAATGATCGTAGACAGGGATATCTAATGACAATGAAACATGAAGATTCCCTACCATCATGCCTGTTCTCATAATCACATGTCATAGAGATTACCAAGTGTGAACTTCATGAAAAGAATCCACATCTTTTTATGAGTACTCACACATGAAATTCACATTCTATACGTACAATCATAGAACATTATCTAAACATAAAACTATTTTTAAGAATACTTTCATTGCACTTCAAGGTTCTAATAATTGCGGGGAACTATTATGAACTTATCAATGTGATAAATACCATAGTACATTATTAGATTAAAGTATTAATAAAAAATGAACAATATGTAATAATATGTTATTAATATTAAAATCATCTATTATATATGTAATCAATGTATAAACAGTTGGTCCTAGGTATGACAACCCTGATCTTTTATTACACCATAAGACATAATTTATTACATGAACTAAACTTGATACAATATAGAAGATAGAGAGGTATAGTGTCTTTGGGGATTAGGATCATTACATAACAACTTAAAACATGAAACATGCAACATATTTATTGAAAACTTCCTTTAAATTACCACTACATTCCCTCATACTTAGCATTGCATGGGATAACCTGAGGACATGCATAAGAAAAGGGTGTGCTACAAAGCCCAGTAAGGGAATAAACATGGAATAATATGAGGAATACAATACATGTTAGATAATAGGAATATAAATAGGGAACAAGAGAAGCATAAACATAAAGTCATGATAAAGCATGATAATCATAACATGGAAATGTGGAAACAACTCTTAACATAGAATTAGCATGAGCCAAGGCTCATTGCACATAAAGCATGAGTAAACCCTCATTGCAAATGAAGCACGTGTAAAACCACGTTTCACTGGAATCAGTATGATTCAACACCCATTGCACATAACGTATCATGATACTATACTTTACCAATGCATTGGAGGTCTATAAGGGCACACCATTCTTAAACATTTCATTTCATGTATAAGTGTGCCACATGGATCATAAAACATTGTATCATTCAACATAATCATTTATTCCACGATAAAATAATGTGGAATACATACAAGAAACTATTTTAAAAATAAGTAAATGTGCATAAAGGTGAATAGTATTGATAGAGAAAAGGGCATGGTATTCACTACACAATGACTTTGTCTTGGAAAAACGCAGTGCAATTTCGACAGCATAACGGTATGAAATAAGAACTCATAAAAATGGTTGATGATAGAGAAAGTGGTGTATCATCATATTCAAATGACATGGGAAGTAAGGGGGTCATATAGATACATGTACCAATAAATCTAATGGAATTTATATTCATGGTACAAAAGAATTTATTGAATATAAATAATGAGAGGGAAATTCCTTTCGGAATTCGACATAGTAACAAGTGTACATGAGAGGCATTTAATGAGAGATAAAGGGGTATCCCATCATTAAAACATATATAGGTAAGTATGGGGGAGGTTTGAAACCATACCCCAACATTTATAATTGAAATTAAAAGGTAATAACAACAAAAAGAAATTTTTGACAAAAATTAGAAAGGAAGAAAAAACCCTTACTTGGAAGTGTGCTTCCAAAGGCTTGAGAGAGGCTTGAGGGAGGCTTCTTGGGAGCATGGGGAACCTTTTGAGGATTCTATATAAAGCATGGAAGAGGTTGGACGAACTCTAAAGTCTTTGAGTGAGGAGAAAGTGGAAGATTGGGTGGGTTTATATAGAAAAGGTTAGGGAATTCTTTATTATTTAGGTTTGGGACACCTCACATTAAACTAATCCAAGCCACAATCTGACCCATTGTTTGTACCCATGGTTTTTGGAAAAGGGAATTGGAAAACAATATTTTATAACTCCAAAGTCCGAACTTCTTAAAATAATGGGGTTTCTTATGTGGAGGTGAGTCACACTCCCAAGGAAAACAATTTAAATAGACAAGATGTTTAATATGTCATAAAGGGTTCATTAGTGCTTTGTAAAATAAGTCAAACACACCAAATATCACATTAATTTTATGTTAAAACATATATTGGCCGAACATAAAGCTTATAGTATTTTATTACATCACTATTGGTTCATTATGATGTCATAAAACACATTATATATTTAAATGGTATTTAAATTTTACCCAAAAATTTGACTGTCTCAGAAAATTATGAAAATTTTACTGTTGGAGAATTTCGACGTCCTAATTCTATAAATAATATTTATTTTATCTAAATAATTTTCTAAATATGTTAATTTCCACTTTCAAAATAAAAATAGACATTTATCAAAAATTCACGGGTTTTGACAAAAATTGCTTTCAAACATTAATAAAAATTACAATTGCATTCATAAAGGTATACGATAATTTATATTTAATAAAAATTAGTTTAATAATAATAATAATAATATTTTATTAAAATATTATTTAATACAAAAAATCCATTAATTCATCAATATTGTTTTCTTAGTTGTATATTAACTAAAAATACTATTTGTGCTTTAAAAAATATTTACAAGGTAACTATAATAAAATAAAAGTATATTCACTATTACATAAAAAAAGTAATGTACATATCCATAGTACAAGGTTATTGTTAAATAAACCCTTAAAACACCCACATAAGACCGAAGGGTGAGGTGTGTGATGGTGACAGACTCTTGGGGTGGCTTGGATAAAATTGCTCATGTGGTGATCTCTATCAACTTAAACTTCTCTCGTAGGCGGTTCCATTCGAACATAACCTGTTGAATCCCATATTGGTCATGGTCAAGGGAAAATCCCAATGACTCCACCTCTTTTCCAAGCACTAACAAATGGGCTTCGTATAGAGCAATTCTACTGGATGAGGCCATCTCTTCCTTTGTCTGAGTAAATTGGATTTTTTAAAGCCCATATTTATACTAATAAAGTGATCACTATTCAATAAATAAAAAAGAAACGGTCACAATTATTAATGTTATTTTAAAATCCAAAAACAAAATAACTGCATATGTTTTATAACCATTTCACATATTAAGACATTTAACTAGATCAAGAGATATTTTCTTTATCAATGGTTTGGGTCATTGCAATCTTACCCCCTTAAGAAATTTCGCCCTCGAAATTTCCTTCTCCGACACTAAAACAAATGCAGGTAACTATGATTCATCACTTCCTCCGATTACCATGTCACTTCTTCAAACTTTTGGGTTTTCCACAACACCTTAACGAGGGGAATTGTCTTATTTCGTAGTAAATTTTCTCTACAATATAAGATATTCACTGGTTTCTCCTCATAAGAAAGATAATACTCTAACTGTACAACCTATGAAGAGAGTACATGTGAAGGGTCTGGTATATACTTCCTTAAGAGGGATACATGGAAGATATCGTGCACTTTGGCCATGGTAGGTGGAAGTTCTATTCGATAGGCCACAACCCCGACATGATCAAGAATCCTGAAGGGGCCGATGTACCTTTGAATTAACATATCCTTCTTTAAAAACCTCATGACCTTCTTCCATGGAGATATGCCTAGAAAAACCATGTCTCCAACTTTAAACTCAAGGTCTCATCGACGGTTATTTGCATAACTCTTCTGTAGACTCTGGGCTGCCTTGATATGTTGCTGAATGGTTTTCACCTTCTCCACCATTTCTTCGACCATTTCTGGTCCAAGCGGCTTACACTCACTGACCTCATCCCAACACGCCAGTGTTATGCACCTTTTCCCATAAAGGGCTTCATATGGTGCCATTTGGATGCTCGAGTGGAAACTGTTATTATAAGAGAACTCAACGAGAGGAATATGTTGATCCCATCCTCTTTTAAAGTCCATTGAGCACGATCTCAACATATCCTCAAGTGTTTGGATAGTCCACTCAGATTGGCAATCAGTTTAAGGATGATAGGCCGTACTGAAGTTTAGTTCAGTATTCAGAGCATGTTGAAGACTCTTACAAAACTTAGAGGTGAATCTTGGATCTCGATCGGACCCAATAGATAGTGGTACTCCATGCATCCTTACCACTTACCTTATATATATATGTGCTAGTTGATTCAATGATAAGTCCACACGAATTTCAATGAAGTGTGAAGACTTTGTAAGACTATCCACAATAACCCAGATTGCATTGTTGCCTTTGAATGTTTTTGGAAGTCCATTGACAAAGTCCATTGTGAGGTTCTCCCACTTTCATGCGGGTATGGGTACTGGTTGCATCATCACCTTAGACTTTTGTCTCTCAGCCTTCACTTGTTGATATACCAGACACTTTGATGTATATTTAGAAATCTCCCTTTTCATATTGTCCCACCAAAAGTTCTCTTGGGATATAGATACATCTTTGTGCTCCCTGGGTGGATAGAGAAGGCCGAGATATGTACATCATTCAATAGCTCATTCTTTATCTCTGGATCAGATGGTACACATATTCATATCCAAAATCTTACAAATTCTTCCTCATCAACTTTGAAATCATAGGATTTCCCATTTCTAACAGCTTCCACCCTTTTCTGAATTTCCACATCTTTTCTTTGAGCATCCTTTATTCTATCTAAGTGGGAAAGTTGAGGAATCACTTGAGAAATTATTGATGATGTTCCTCCCTTAATGATTCCCATGTCCATCCTTTGAAAATATTAGAATATTAGATCCTTTTCAATTCTCATCATTGATAAAGATGCAAGATCCTTTCTACTTAGAGAATTCTCCACCTTGTTCTCTTTCCCAAGGTGGTAATGGATTGAGAAGTCATAGTCTTTGACCACTCTAACCATCTTCATTGGCGCATATTCAACTCATTTTATGTGAATATATACTTGAGGCTTTTGGGGTTTGTATATATTTCACACTTCTACCCAAAGATATAATGTCGCCAAATTTTCAAAGTGAAGATCACTGCAGCCAGCTCGAGGTCATGTGTTGTATTGTTCTCTTCATGAACTTTCAATTGACTTGAAGCATAGGCAATGACATTGTCATTTTGTATCAACACACATCCCATGCCCTTCTTCGAAGAATCACTGAATACCACAAAAAGTTCTCCACTTGTGGGTAAAGTGAGAACGGGCGTAGTGATAAGCCTTCAACTCATTGAATCTTTTTCACATTCATTACTCCAAGAAAACTTTACTCCCTTTTGAGTTAGCCTGGTAAGAGGGTTGGAAAATCATGATAAATTTCTCAAAAATCTTCGATAATATCCATCTTACCCCAATAATCTACGGATATATGTTACAGATGTTGGCCTCAGCCATCCCTCAATTGCATCTATTTTGGATGGACGCACAGATATACCATTTCTTGTGATTATATGGCCCAGGAATGATACATCCTTCAACCAGAACTCACACTTGCTATACTTGGCATAATGCTTATCCTTCTGCAAGGTCTCTATTACAGTTCTTATATGCTCTTTATGATCCTCCTTGGTTTTGGAGTATATCTGAATATCATCTATAAAGACTACCGCAAATTTGTCGAGGTAATCTCTAAATACTATATTAATCAAGTCCATGAAGATTGCTACAACATTAGTGAGTCCAAAAGGAATTACAATGAATTCATAGTGCCCGTATCTTGTACGAAAAGTAGTCTTGGGGATATCTTCCTTCTTCACCCTTACATGATAATATCATGAATCCAAATCCACCTTGGAGAAGTATTGTTCTCCACATAGCTAATCAAACAAGTCATCAATTCTTTGGAGAGGATGCTTGTTATTTATCGTGATTTTTTTGAGCCCACAATAATCAATTCAAAGGCACATTGATCCATCCTTATTCTTGATGAAGAGGACTGGTGCACCCCATGGTGAAGCACTTGGGTGTATAAACCCTTTTTCCAGATTCTTCTGTAGTTGTATCTTCAGAACTTTAAGCTCCACAACAACCATTCTATATGTAGTTTTGGATATTGGAAACTCCCCTGATATATGTTCAATTGATAACTCAACATCTCTTCTAGGAGGAAGACCATACAATTCCTCAGGAAATACTTCTGCAAATTCCCTTACAATAGGAATGTCTTCAATGATGGTTGCTTCCTTGGGCTCAATCATCTGAGCTAGATATACGTTCTCATAGGGTAGTAATATCCACATTTGAGATGATGGAGCTAAAGAAGATTCATCTTACTCCATTCACTTGTAAAGAATCGGGGGTCGATTCTCCACATGCAGAGTGATTTCCCTCTCACTGAAATTTATGTTGGCTCTATATAAGGAAAGCCAATCCATGCCAATAATTTCATCAAATTCCACTAGAGGGAGTATGAAGAGGTTCGCCGGGAAGTTCAATCCACATATTATGATAGGGGAGGAGTTATATTCATGGGATGCAATGATTGCACCATTTTATGTACTCACTGACATCTTTACATCCATGATTTCTGGTGGTCTTGGGATTGTTCTACTAAACTTTTGAGATATAAAAGAATGCGTAGAACCTGAATCAAAATGTAAGTTCACTATTCTTGAATGAATAACTAGCATACCTATCAACACTTCGTTTTCAGGGTTCACTTCGGTGGTAGTGATAGAATAAGCCCTTCCTTGTTTCCTTGGAGGTTGTTGTTGATTTCCTCATACAACCCTTGACTTAGGGAAATTATTTACATAATGACCAAGCTCCTTGAAGTTGTAACACTGCACTGCCAACTGAGTGTTGATATGAACATTCCATTCTTCTTCAACAGTAGCAGGATTTCTCATATCCCTTTGGCAGTTCTTGTCTAGATGACCAAACTTACCGCATTTTAAGCAATGCCTTGTTCACTTGAGACAGTTACCGGTATGTTTCTTCCCACATTTTTTGAATGTGGGAATGTTAAGATTCTTTGTATCGTGGGATTTTTTTGATGGACCACCCATGTTGTTCTCCATTTTTCGCTTCGTGTCACTGGGCCCATGAGAGCACCGAGAGTCTCCAATCTCCATTTCAACCTGGAGGGCACAAAAGAAAATATCCTCATAACTATCGATGTCTATAATCTCCAATGATTTTTGTAGACTCAGCTTTAGTCCGCTAAAGAAGAGTTCCACTTTTATTTCGGTGTTCATGATAAAGCTGGATGCATACCTTTCAAGCCTTGTAAATATTTCTTCATACACCCCAATGGACACATCTTACTTCTGCTTGAGTATGAGGAACAATCTTTCCATCTTGAGACGTAGGGTTTTAGAAAAATATTTGTTGAAAAACATACTCTTGAATTCCTCCCAATTCATGGAATCAAATTCCTCTTGGGAACTTGTATTCTTGATCATTTTCCACCATTGATCAGCTTCCCCATCAAAATGATAGACCGTTAGTACAACGTTTTCCTCTTCCGAACACGAAAGGATGGAGAATATATTCTCAATGGAGTTAATCCATTGTTCCTTGAGGAGGGGATCAGAAGATCCACTATACATGGGTGGTCATTTATGCATGAAGGATTAGACGAAAACTTGATCTTTCCATGGATGATGAAGTTGTTCCGCCTAATTCAAGTTATTATTCATAACTCGGGCCAGCTGAGAATGTACTGCCATGAAGTTCTGATAACCCTCTCCCATCATATCAGGCATATCATTAGGTCAATCTTCACATTGCCTATCACATTGGTTGTTGGAACGAGTTCTACTATTTCTCTCCATTAAATAAGAAAAAGAACATATAATTATAGGTCTTAAATACTTATCCATTGAGTCTAAAAATGAAACTTTGAACATTAAAGTATAAACTTATAAAGAAGAATTATATCCTAACTTTTGATTTATTAGGTTTAAATCTAGCTTATCCTCGATCTATTTCTTAATTGATATTATTATGGACCTTTTTTAACCCTTAATAATGGTTTTTACTAAGATCATGAATCTACCAAAGCATATCTCTCGGGAGTGTCAAAACGAATAGTGAAGCAAGGCTCGTTATTATGCACCAGTTCCCATTCAAGTCTAGCTCAAAGCGTCGTTTTCTGGTTTTACCCCTAGGATACATCTGTGCCAGAGCTGCCTCTACCTGATCGTATCCAAACATTGATGTATTTTCTTGATAAACAACTTAATACATACTCACCAAAACATAGGGATGTTTTTATTATACTCAGTCTTGTCTCTAAGGCTTCACTAGGGTTTTCTAATCCTAATCCCAAAAATAACTAAACCTATCCTCTGATACCATATATGACAACCCTGATCTTTTATATCACCATTAGAAAAAATTTATTACATGAACTTCACTTGATACAACATAGAAGATCAAGAGGTATAGTGTATTTGGGTCTTAGGATCATTACATAACAATTTAAAACATGAAACATGCAACATGTTTATTGAAAACATCCTTTACATGACTACTACATTTTCTCGTACATAGCATTGCATGGGATAACCTGAGGACATGAATAAGAAAAGGGTGAGATACAAAGCCCAGTAAGGGAATAAACATGGAATAACATGAGGAATAAAATACATGTTAGACAATATACATATCAATAGATCACAAGAGATGTATAAACATAAAGGCATGATGAAGCATGCTAATGATAACATGGAAATGTGGCAACAAGTCTTAACATGTAATTAGCATGATCCAAGGCGCATTGCACATAAATCATGAGTAAACCATCATTGCACATGAAGCCGGAGTAAACCCTCATTGCACTGGAATTATTATGAGTCAACACCCATTGCACATAACGTATCATGATACTATACTTTACCCAATGCATTGGAGCACTATCAGGGCGCACCATTCATAAACATTTCATTTCATGCATAAGTTTGCCACATGGATAACAAAACATTGAATCATTCAACATAATCATTTATTCCACAATAAAAAAATGTGTAATACATACAAGAACCTTTTTAAACAACAAGTAAATGTTCATAAAGTTGAATACCCTTGATAGAGAAATGTTCATGGTATCCACTACACATTGACTTTGGCTTGGAAAAACGCAGTGCAATTTCGGCAGCATAACGACATAACATAAGAACTCATAAAAATGGTTGATGAGAGAGAAAGGGGTGTCACATCATATTCACATTACATGGACAGTAAGGGATTCATATAGATAAATGTCCCAACAAATTTAATGGAATTTAGATTCATGATACAAAATAATTTCTTAAATGTAAATGAGGAGAGGGAAATTCCTTTCTGAATTTCGGCATAGTAACGTGTGTACATGGGAGGAATTTAATGAGAGAGAAAAGGGTCTCCCATCATTCAAAAATAAAGAGGGTATTATGAGGGAGGTTAGAAACCATACCCCAACATTTATAATTGAAATTAAAAGGGCATAACAACATAATGAAAATTGGACAAAATTAGAATGGAAGAAAAAAACCTTACTTGGAAGTGTGCTTCCAAAGGCTTGAGAGAGGCTTGAGGGATGCTTCTTGGGAGCTTGGGGCACCTTGGGAGGATTATAGAGAGAGTAAGGAATATGTTTCACAAACTAAAAAGGCTTTGAGTGAGGATAAAGTGGGAGATTGGGTGGGTATATATAGGAAAGGTGAGAGAATTTTTTATTATTTATGTTTGGGACACCTCATATTAAACTAATCCAAACCACAAACCAGCCCATGGTGTTTACCTATGGTTTTTGGAAAAGGGAAGTGGAAACAAATATTTTATAAGGCAAATGTCAGAACTTCTTAAAATAATGAGGTTTATTATGTGGATGTGAGTCACACTCCCAAGGCAAACAATTAAAAAACACAAGATGTTTAATAAGTCTTAAAGGGTTCATTAATTCTTTGTAAAATAAGTCAAACACACCCAAAATCACATTAATTTATTGGTAAAACAAATATTTGATGAAAATAAATCTTATAGGTTTTTATTACATCACAATTAGGTCATTATGATGTCATAAAATACATTATATATTTAAACGGTATTTAATTTTTACCCAAAAATTTGACTGTCTGAGAAAATTATGAAAAATTCATCGTTGGAAAATTTCGACGTCCTGATTCCAGAAATAATTTTTATTTTTTCAAAATAATTTTCTAAATATTTTAATTTTCACTTTTAAAATAAAAATCGACATTTAAAATAAATTCACGGGTTTTGACAAAAATGACTTTCGAACCTTAATAAAAATTACAATTTCATTCATAAAATTAAACGATAATTAATATTTATTAAAAATTAATTTAATAATAACAATAATATTATTTTATTAAAATATTATTTAATACAAATAATATCCATTAATTCTAAAAAATTGTTTTCTTAGTTGTATATTAACTAAAAATACTATTTTTCCTTTAAAAACTATTTATAAGGTAACAATAATAAAATGAATGTATATTAATTATTACATAACAAAAGTAATGTACATAGACATACTACAAGGGTCTTGTTAAATAACCCCTTAAAACACCCGCATAAGACCGAAGGGTGAGGTGTGCGATAGTGACAGACTCTTGGGGTGGCTCGGATAACATTGCTCATGTGGTTATCTCTATCAACTTCCACTTCTCTCATATGTGGTTCTGTTTGAGCTTAACCTGTTGAAGCTCGGATTGGGATTGGTCAAGAGAGAATCCCAATGAATCCACCTCTTTTCCCAGTTCCAAAAAATGGGCTTCGTATGGGGCAATTCTATTGGATGAGGCCATCAATTCCTTTGTTTGATTAAATTGGATTTGTTAAAGCCCATATTTATACTAATCATGTGATCACTGTTCAACGGCTAAAAAATCAACGATCACAATTCTTAATGGTATTTTAAAATTAAAAAACAAAAGAAGTGCATATGTTTTATAACCATTTCACATATTAAGACATTTAATTTGATCAAGATAGATTTTCATTAACAATGGTTGGGGTCGTTACACTAGGACACTAACTACAAAAACAATGATGGTTTGATGAGATATCCATAAAATTAAACATCATGAAAGGCATTTGATTCATTATATTCATATTTTTATTTGGATTATATGAATGTATGTCTATTATTTTATTCGGATGGTTTAATACCTTATGGAACATTATGCACTAATTATAACTTATAGTAGTTATTTTGATCCCCTATAATCTAACTCTATGGATGTGTATGAATAAGACTACATTCATTATTTAAATTATTATTACTAGAATAAATTTCATAGAAATGACATTTATGTATGCCTTTATCCTATACATTAAGAATTGTGACAGTTATGGGATGATGGAATTGTCATATGTAATGAATCCACGATAAATATATTTAAAATACCTATTTCCTTAATGTGGACAATTATAGACTTTCCTAGACTAGGAAAATTATCTGATAGGAACACTCGTACTGGTTTTGACTATCCCATTTTTAATTATTATTTAGAACCTCAATAATTACCTCTTATCTGAAAATGGTTTTTATACGTCATTGTAAATTTCTTGGTGCTTATCAAAAATTCATGTTTAACAAGACACAATTCAATGGAGAGGTTGAATTTACAAAGTCACCCAAGGTGTTATCTGGTTTAAAAATCTTGGGATAATTAATTAATTTCACCATATAATTTGTAAAATATAATCATTTTAAAGGGGGGAAGGGTACAAGGTACAATATCTGATGTATCTAGAACACAATAGTGGAAGAAAATGAGTATAATTTTCATACTTCCATATTGGGAGTTTAATTTGATATATCATAATCTTAACATAATTCATATTGATAAGAATGCTGGTGATAATTTAATTTGTACATTGCTTAATGAGAAGGGTAGATTGAAGGATCAACTTAATTACTATAAGGATTTTGAATCAATGAATATATAGTATATTTTTCCAAAAATGAGAATGGAATGTATCCTTTTACCATTTTTACAATGTAAAATCATAATAAAGAGACATTCCTTTGAAATATAACATATGTACAAGTTACATATGTATATTCGAGTAATATTTCACAGTGTGTTGACTTAAAAAATTGAATGTTACATGGATTAAAAATTCATGAATCACATATTATGATAGTACAGTTCTTATCATTGGAATTACATTATATGTTACATGAAAAAGTAACTGCAATTCTAGTTGTGTTTTTCACCTTCTCGAGAGTGATTATTGGAAAAACTCTAAATCCAACAAAGCATGATAAACATAAAGAAATAATTGGTTTGACACTCTATCATTTGGAGATGTTATTTACCTTTTCATTTTTCATAGTCATAATTAATAATACTATTCATTTGGTTGCTGAAGATAAACTTGGTGGATTGGTTCACCATAGATGGAGGAATCCAATTGAGAGGTATGTTAATATATTTTTTAATTTACTTGTTGAATTCAATTTTATAAAATCATTTTACAATGTTTTTTAATATGATTCCTATTCTTTTATCTTTCACTTTGGTCATTTGAAATCATATGTGAGGAATAAATCTCGACCAGAAAGCTATATTACTGGAAGATACAGAGCCGAAGAGTTCATGACCTTTTATTTTAGATATTTTCATGGGATTGATACTAGATTCAATCATGTTAGTTATATTTATGAAATATACACTAATTCGAATTCTAAAAACAGGTTATCAATATTTCCAACTACAAGATGACCAGTTGGAAAGGGATTAAAATTTACACTGATTGAATTGGAGTTACTAGAAGCATAAAGATATGTGCTACTCAGTAGTCTTATTATAGATCAATTTATTGAATAATTAAGATTAAAAACAAAGAGATGAATTAGGATTCAATATCAAAATGAGTTAGAGTTAACAGAAGTTTTTAATAGGGATATATTTGAATGGATCTCCCATTATATAAGTATATAATCATATTCATATTACTGATGTTTAGTTAATTTGCCTATGTAAACAGTAACACCTTATATATTATTGTCTAGATAATGAATGTTGAGAATAGATATAAAACATAAAAATATTTTATTTTTTTAGATTGAGTTCCTCTAAGGAAAGAATATAAATTTTATGCTTACAATATTAATGGATTTGAGTTTTGTATAATTTGTTATGAAAAATCTTGAAAAAAATATTGTGGTGTATTTACACATTCAGATGTGAGATACTATGGAAATTTGATTGATACTATCAAATTAATCTATCATGGTAAATATTTATTTATATTATTTAAATGAAAGTGGGTCAAAATTGATAGGGTATAATGAAAGATTCATTACATTTTACTTCATTTACCTTTTATCGCTTGATCTATACAAATGAGTGTATAGAGCATGATCCATTAATATTAAATTCAAAAGTGAACATATTTTAAAATATGGATTATGAAATATATAAATATTAGAGAGTGTTTATACACTTAAATAATAGTTTCTTATATGATATGGGTGATGGAGGTCAATTGGTACTTTGTGACAGTGAACCTCATCAATCGCAAAACATTAAAAAACTTTTCCCTAAAAATATTTTAATAATAAAACATAAAAAAGAGGGTGAAAATGAAGTACCCATCATAGAGGCGGTTGATAAAAATGAAAAAAATGAAGATAACGATAATTTAATGTGTAAATATGTAATGAATCCATATTACAATTTCCAATTTAAAAGTTTTTTGTACATATATAAATTGTTATATTCTTTTCTTTTTTTTAAAAAATATTTTACATATTTTTTTATAGATTGATTATATTATAAACCATTTGAATTATAGAAATGTTTAGAATAAAATTTTTATTAATATTCTAGACAATCAACATATTAGATCAAACCACCACCACCATTAGTATCAATGGATCTGAGTGATTCCATTGTACCAAAGACTTATAGAGAGCCGTAACTTCCATAGATAATATTAGCAACCCACCGTCCAATGAATCTCCAATTATATAGTAGTTTTTCACCCTTCTATATAGGTGATATTAGTGAGTTACCATTACTGGTATGCATTTCATTGTACAAAAACAATATATTTTTCAAAAATTATGAATGAATTTATAAAACAGATAAAGATAACAATAGACGAGATGCAAATATGAAGAGAGTAGATGTATGATACATGAAACACATAAAATTTATCATTCAATTTGATGATTTTGGGATGAATAATAGGGATGTTCCTAGGATTTATTGGCACCAATTTATCCATGTAGTGTGACCAAATTAATTGGGTTTAAGAATTGTTTGATGTTATACTTTATTTTTCTTTATTATGTTTTATAGTAATGAAATAACATTAAATTGTAATGAAAAACTTATTAATTAGATAATATTATAAATTAGGATAATTTAGGAAATAATTGTTAATGTTTATGTATTAATAGGTTAAAATTATATAAGCCTAGGATGTCAACCCTTTATAATCATCATCAATTTCCTAGAATGATATAGTTGCAATCGTTTTTGGGATAGAGCATCCTGATCATATATGATGGATGGGTTCATCGCCTACTCCATTAGTTTTATTTGGAAGGGAATCATCATCATTTAATACTACACCTAGAGAGGGTTTGAGCAATGTTATTGATCAGATAACAAAGAGAGAAATTTTAATATTGAAAAAAAAATGTTCCAAAACATGAATCTTATGGGAGAACACAATATCTATGGCAGTCGAAAATGGAGAATTACATATTGTATATATTTGAAAGGATGAAAAAAATTATCCATAAGAAAAATTCTAGTCTAATAGATATACCATGGTTAATTCTATACTCAATCCATAATGCAATAAATAGTTTTAAAAGATATCAACGTTTTTAAAAACCTATGTTTAGTGTTTTTAAAATAGTAAAAAAAAATTACTGGTCAAAACCATAATAAAGAACCATGGATTTATGTTAAATCATATAAAACCACTTTTGAATTATTTGTAACATGTACAAGAAGACAACACATCCATCCAATGTGCGGCATGCTCAGAATGACTTAATCTACATTTTTAGAAGATATCAACGTATTTAAAATTGCACATCCTGGGATTAAAACAAATAAAACAACATCATATGATATTAAATCATATGAAAATGACCATAAATTTATTTTTGAAATGTAAGAAATGATGTCAAATCAATATGAGTTAAGGTTTATCAGGATTCCTATAAACACGTTTTTAGTGTTTGAAAACACTATAATGTGTGTGAAATTGTTAAACCATAGTAAATAGACTTATATTGATATTAAATGATGGGAAAACCAATTTTAATTATTTTTGATGTGTGCTAGCGGACAAAATTTCCATCAGATATGTGGCGTTCTTAGAATGACTTAATAAATAGTTTTCAAATATATCTAAATCTTTAAAAATCTGCGCTAGGCAGTCAAAACCAAGAGAACAATGTTGGATAGCTACGGAATCATAAGAAAATAACCATGCATTTATTTTTGAAATTAAAGAATAGATTCCTTATTAATACAAGTAATAGTTGGCCCGTGATATCCATAGACACATTTTTAGTGTTTTAAAACACTAAAAGACACTTGTAACAGTCAAAACTATAGAAAATGACCTCATAATAAAGTAAAATCATGATAAACCCACTATTGAATTATTTTTGTCATATAACAGTAGAAAACATGTCCATTAAATGTACGGTGCACTTGGAATGACATAATAAATCTTTTTAAAAAATATTGAAGTCTTTAAAAATGTGTGCCTGGGGGTCAAAACTAAGAATATAGTCTCAGTTAATCATGAAATCCAAGGAAACAAATGTCAGAATGATTTTTCAAATGTAGAAAATTACATCACGTCAATCTAAGTTATAGTTTACTCATAATGCTCGTAAACATATTTTTAGTGTTTTAAAACAGTAAAACGCACATGTAATGGTAAAAACATTAGAAAACGAGCTTTTATTGACATGAAATAAGGGGAAAACCTCCAATGAATTATTTTTTATGTGTATTAGTTGAAAAAACATTCATTGTATGTGTTGGGTTCTCATAATTTCACAATAATAATTTTTAAAAGATATTAAATTTATAAAAACATGTTTTATAGGGTTAAAACCAACAAAAATGTTGTCATATGACTATGAAATCATTTGAAAATTACTATAGATATATTTTAGAAATTTAGGAACAAACACCACATCAATATGAGTTACTCTTTTCTTTGGATGCCCATGAAACCATTTTTAGTGTGTTATAAAGGTAAATGTTCATGTAACAATGAAAATCTTATAAAATATCATCATATTGATGTGAATTCATGTTAAAATCATAGTATAATTATTTGTGATTTTCATGAGTAGACAAAAAATCCATTCGATGTGTAGTGTGCTTCAAATGACTGAATAAATATTTTTAAAATATATAAGTCTTTTAAAACATGTGTTAGGTTGTCAAAACCAAGAAGACAATGTAAGATATCCCTAAAATCAAATAAAAACAACCACATATTGAGTTTCGAAATGTAGGAATGTACTCCTCATCAATAAAAGTAATGTTTTCCCATGAATTCCATAAATAATTTTTTAGTGTTTAAAAACACTAATAAATACATGCAATGATAAAAACCATTGGAAATGACAAAATATTGATGTGGAATCATTGGGAAAACCACTGTTGAATTATTATTTTTGTGTAACATTTGAAAAAACATCCATTCAAAATGTGGTGTTCTTAGAATGACTCAATAACACTACTAAAAAAATGACCTATAGCCACGTACCTATATCCATAGTTCAATTGGTCTGTGGTTATACGTCATGATATACCAATTTTTTTAAATAACCACAGGTTTAGATTAGAAATATCCATGTACATATAGCACCCCATGGAAATAAATTTCCTTGGTTTTTTTCTTCCCTCAGGATTTCCTCTCCCACTCACCCACTCGTCCACTTGTACACTCATGAAATCCCTCTCCCGAAACCCTTCTCCTCGACAGATCATCACCCAACCAACTTCTCCCTCATCTGATCCTCACCAGATTCTCATTAACAGTTCCCCCATCCCTCACTATCTTATAAATTCATGGTTCTTCCATACCTCATTCATTATTTCCCTCCTCCATACTCTTTTAGGGGTGTTCCTCCTCCATTCAGTGCATTGTCTGGTGCTTCCCCTCTTCGTGATCGAGCTCCTCATCCTCCACATGATCGAATTGACCTTCCATACCTCATTCTCTCAATAACCTGATCGGGTCCCTGATCTTACAACATCCTCTCTCTTTTAACATTTAAATTCAGGTGGTTTGTTATGGTTTTATCATGTTGCATTGATGAAAAGTATCTCCTCACTTCTCCCTTATTCCTCAAACTTCACCTTCGTTGATTTTGGTTTACCTGGTCAGGGTTGAGGGAGAAAATTTTACCAGATCATGGTTAAATCATGAAGCATGGTAGAAAATTAATCTATGGATTTTAGAAAACACCATGGGAGGAGATATGAAATCCAAAGTCCATCTTTGGACCTTTGGTATGTTTTCTTATGCATTATTTTAGAATTTCTAGCAATTTCGAGTGAAATTGGAGGTATATTTGGGAGTTTAATTTTGGGATTTCACATAGATTAATTTAGTGTGTGCTATGAGTGGACCACACCCTATTGATCAAGGTTTGGGAACCGTGAGGTTGTAAAATTATATAGGAATTTATTATGATGATTTTTTACTTTTGGTTTTAGTTTTTTGGTATATTAATTTAATGGTTTTAATTTATGATATGGGCACTCTTAGACATAGAAAAGGTCGGTATGAGCTTCGGATAGATCGATGGATCATCAGTTAAGGTAGATGGTATTATCTTTATTGAGTCTCTTTCTAATTGATGCTTTTATGTTCATATTTGTAACACCCCAAACTTCTACGGTACGTTTCCCTTTGAATAATACAATAGCTTGTGTTTTACGCAACTTCGAGTTCTAGCACACCACGACAAATAAAACTAGCCATTTTAAAGGAAGTTATGAATAGTAATACCCACTTTTTGAAATTTTATACATTTCAATTTTCCAAATGGAATTTATTTTTGGATTCAGAATATCAAAATTAGCTTAGGATTATTTTTTGATATTTTTTCTGAAAACATTCAATTTTGATGAATAGTGAAAAACAATGTGTTATTGTTTAAAACCGAATATTTTATTTAAATAATTATTTATTTTATTTAGTTTTATTTTAAGAAAAAATAGATATATAATACCCATATTAGTTCAATGTAATTAATTGGAGTCATTTTTATATTTAAATTAAATGGATAAAATTTTATTGAACATTTTACTATCATTTACCAACCTTCTAGGCACATTAGCAAATTTGCATAAAATGTAATTTTACAACTTCTATAAATTGAATTTCAAAAAATACGAGAGAAATGGTTGACATCATTAAGTAAAATTCGGTTTAATAAGATGAAAATAATTTTTGGTGAATAATAACTTTTGACTTGTATTTACCATGGTTAAAATTAAATAGGGAAATTAAAGGCAAAAATGATATTATAATTACAATAACACATGTCCTAATTCTATTAGATAAGTGTATTTCGACCAAAATAAACATTAGTAATAAAATATGATCTTCTTTGACCCACATGGATTAGATTAGGACATTTAATATATTTTATTTAAAGAAGAGTTAAAAGTGTTAAATTCAATTTTTAACAACTAACCCATTTTTAATATAGGGTTATACATAATATAAATTCGACTATAAATATTCATTATAAATTTAAAAATATTTCATACATAATTTTATTTTATTTTTAATTTTTAGACATTAAATAATATAATTTATTTATGACACAATGATGATGCAGTAATTACCTTATTAATGAAAGATTAAAATAATTAATATTATAAATATCCAAATAAAAGTAAATAGAGACTTTTTATGAATTAAAAGAATTTTATAGGTTAATATGACATTTTAGGGTTGATTAAATTAATTTTTTCTAAGTAATCAAGTTTTTAGGACTTAAAAAAACTAATTACTAAATAGTGTCAAAATTGACATAAATGAGTTTTTAAAACAAATACTATATTATTGATTGATATACTATTCCTAAAAATATAAGTAACATCCAAAGGACTTATATAAGGTTATATATGTCAATAGTTAACTACTTGGGGTTCGATTGTCTTTTTATAGTTTGTTTATTAACCATATAATATAAAAATACAAGGAGACCTGGTAAATGTTTAATGATTTAACCAAGAGTTAAATCTAAACAATAAGGTTAATGTGGTGACATAAATAAATCTAAAACCTATTTTTTGAGAGTATTTCAAACCATCCCCACCATATCCTCTAAATAAATCCATTTTTTCCATTATAAACTGAATATGATTGTATAATTAAATAATATTTCATGGTTTTCCTAAAGTAACCCTCACATCTCTTATACAAGGTTAATTCCACTTCTCTTAACTTTACACATCCAAATCCATTTTTCTCAGCCAACCCCAACACTAATATCCTCCCAACTACCCTAAAATCATCCTAGAGTCATTACCTTGATAAGAAATCCAACCTAAGGTTCCCTTTTGATCAAATCAAAAGGAAGCACCCAAAGAAGATGTAATTATTTCATCACCTCTTTCAATGTTCTTTTCTTCTTCCACTTCCTTTTTTCTTTGTTGTTTCCATAAAATAATAATAACTACATTAACTTATACATACTGTGATATTATTATAAATATGGTACAACCATATTTATTATTCTATCCATTCTATGAATGAAAAAGTCACCATACCTTCATACGTACGGCTTATCGTCTCCACATCATGGTGTAGTTTGTTATTCAACACTTAATTATTTGGATGGGTATAATAATGAGTATAACTCATATAAATAATAAATATAACATGTTATTAATTATTTATATATGATATACCATCCAATTACAATCGATTCCACCATTAATATAATGGTATTGTTGCTCGTGCATACGTACGGATTACCGTCTCCACGAACGCGATGAGATTCATTCCCCATCATAAAAATTCATGAATAAAGATCATTTTATGATTAAAAAATAGTTTTTAAGAACTTAATATCATTATGGATATTAATCAAATAAATCCTATCCATAATAATCATTACTTAAGTAACAAAACATATAAAGTAAAACGAATCAGTTAACACCCGAAACAATGATACTACTGAAATATTATTAACAAAGGAATATTAGAAGATAATAAATGATATCATATTTATTTATGTGGTTAATTT
Source organism: Viscum album (assembly GCA_963277665.1). Taxonomy (NCBI): domain Eukaryota; kingdom Viridiplantae; phylum Streptophyta; class Magnoliopsida; order Santalales; family Viscaceae; genus Viscum; species Viscum album. Next base: position 676,152,942 of record OY728139.1, on the reverse strand, counting down.
ATTATTTAATAACAATTATTTAACTATTATACATTAGTTAAATTTACCCTCTACTGAGGAAACGTACAAGTTAAGGGTTAATTTACAATCTCTTTATTATCTGAGGTTGTTAATACATAAGTATCTACTGGGACATATTTATCATCCACATCAATGTTTCATAAAAATGTAGTTCATTTTTTTACTATTTCCAATAATATGGGTTAAAGTCATTTATACCTTTGTTTGACTTTTTATAAATTTTTTTGAATGCAATTTTTCCATCATTTTTAAAACAATGTACTTTATGATCTTTTTGATGAAATAAGTTAAGAATGTTTTTTAACTTATATAGTGGGTGCGGATATTTTCCGCCATTATAACACCTTCTAATCGCCCCTTACAATATTATAAGAATATTTTCAAAATTAATGTTTTCTTTTATAATTATGTTACTTTTAATTGATTTCAAAATAGAAAGAGATATTTCTCTCAAAACGTTTTGATTTCATCAATGTCAACATCCTTTGATGGATTTTAAACTTGTTTGAAGTTGATTTATTATGATATAGTATTCCATATTGTATTGACGGTTTTGTGATATGTTTGACCGTGGATGTTTGATTTTTATACCATTCATGGTTTATGGTTAAAGTATTGACATTTCGTATGCTAGTTTTAAAATGAATATTTATGTTATGTTTCAACATTTTCGTATGAGGAATGCATTGGAATTAGTAAGTGATGGGTAGATCCCATTGTAGATGATTGATGCATCAGTAGGTATCATAAGACATACTAGTGTCTTTTCACAAGTCCTTGACAAAATATTATTTGTAGTCTTGGCAGGGGGCCTTGACTATGTGGTTTTGACGTTCGTCATTATGAAATCCATCATTATGAAATTGGCTATTGATATTGCATGTGATTATTAGAATAGAAGAATATCCATGTGAATATGTAAGTGGCATTATTTGATTTATATATTACATAATATACTGAATTTTATGTTTAAAAAAATTATTTTTTAGTCTTATACATTGCCTTGAATGTTTATGCTTATTTATGAATGTTCCTGCTATATTGTTATCCTTAATGAGCATCTGAGCTCAACCCTTTCTATGTTTTATTTTTCCCAGGATGTGAAAATTATTTTATGGATGACTAGTAGAGATGGGATAAAGTATATAAGTGTGTTCAATGTGGAAAAAATGATGTTGTTGTTTTTATTTCATTATGTAATGTCCAACTCATGTATGTATCTAGTACTTCCAAGGCTACTAAACTAATCGGTCTTTCGAGACTTGATCTCTTGTGATCATGCCAATGTAATGTAATAATGAACCGACTATGGGTAACTAGGGTCAACGAGTTACAGTTGGTATCATAGGAAGTTTAGTACAATCCTTGTAAACTATATTTAGAAAAACCATGATTAGATAACTTTACCCTAAGATATACTTTGAGGATTAGTATCGAATAACTCCCATGAATTTTGGTAATATAGAGATTTTGTGTATTTTACAAGAAATAAATACCTATTTGGATATGATTAGGTAGAAGCGTCTCTTGAAAAAATGTACCTAGGAGTGAAAACTCCAATAAGGACTTTTGGGATTGAACTGGGGTATCTTGGTACACGACAACGGGCCTTGTTGCACTCTTGGTTACGACACTCCCGGGGGATATTCTTAGGATAATTCAGATTTTCTTTACAAAACATTATGAAGGATTTATGAGTATATAATTTCTCAAAGAAAAACATTTTTATGATTATATATTACATCCATAAACTATTAAATTTATGTTAAGTGTTTTATAAGTTTGGAATTATGTATTGTGATTCATAAAGTAATCTAGTGTATGACATTGTTTATAAATGGTGCATATTAAGAAGAATGGAAACCATATCAATGCACATAATCCATGTAGGGACTGACCTGCTACTCAATATAATTATAGTGGAGCTGGTTATGAAACTGGTGCTGATCAGCTTGTCACTATACATGGACAACTCACTCGGGTTATAAATAATAACAATGCCTGTATGGAGCACCCTAATCCACAAATTGGAGGATCAATGTTATAATTATTCATGAGTCAATAGCCACCAACATTCAATGGGACTATAAATCCATTTTTAGCTAAGAAATGGATAAGTTCCATAGAGAAAATATTTTACGCTATGGGGAGTAGTGAAAGAGAAAAGGTTGTCATAGCAGTTTATCGCCTCATAGGAGATGCAGATTAATGGTAGTCATTATTTCCAAACATAAAGGAGGATGATGAAGTATCCAGTATGGAATGGATGGATTTGAAAGTGCTTTTCTTAGAAAAATACTTTCCTCGTGACCATCGAGCCGATATGGAAGGACAATTTTTGAGTGTGAGGAAAAAGGAGGATGAGAATGTCGCAAAGTATGAGGTTAACTTTACATGGTTATCAAGGCATTAAATATATTATATACGAAATACAATGAGTAAGATTGATCGATTATTTGATGTGTTAAAACCATTTCTCCATCGATCATTAGTCTCCAAACCCTTCTCAACATACGAAGATATTGTCTCATGTGATATCATGACAGAAAAGGAATTCTCTAAGTCTTACAAATTTAAAGAGAAACAAGAGAATAAGTGATCTGTTGAACACTCTGGGAATGGAAATAAGGGTAAGAAGGGAAAATTTAAATTTCCATCTTACAGTAAATGTGGGAAGAAACACCCTGGTACTTTCCTATAGGGAATGAGAGTCTGTTACAAGTGTGGTGAAAAGGCCGCCAAGCTCATGATTACAAGGGAAAGAAAGAGGTAGTCAATGTTGAATGCTGAAATTGTAGAGAAATGGGGAATTATGAAAATGAATATCCAAATATCCAAATAAACTTACATTAGAAAGGGAAAGGGAGAATGTCCAAGCTTATGTGATCACTACTACTGAGGTTGAAGCTCCGAATAACACGGTGGCAGGTAATTTAATGGTTTCCTCAAATTTATCCAATTCATTATTTGATTCTGGATCATCGCATTGTTTTATATCTTCCCAGTTTTCTAAGAAAATTAGATATTTCCAAGTTTATTTAACAATGAAGCTATCAGTCAAAACTCCTAAGGGAAGTATAATTGAAAAAACATGTTATGAATCAGTTCCCATCAGGGCATATGAATGTGATTAATCTGCTGATCTCATCATCATACACATGATTAAATTTGATATAATCCTTGGAATGGATTGACTTTCAACCATGATGATAAAATTTATTTTAAGAAGTAGGAGGATACTATTATCGATGATGATAAGTAGTACCTTATCTTTAGAGCAGAAACGTCACTATCTGATTATTATCTAGATCCATTCCTAGTAGCTTTACTAAATTCATTTATTGGAGAGGAAGAGAGTGAAATAACTATGGCTGAGTAATGGAATTTGGAAATAGAGTATGTACCTATTGTGCAAGAATATGTTGATGTGTTTCTAGAGGATTTACCTTGACATCCTCCAAAATGAGAAATTGATTTTTCCATTGATTTATTTCCTAGTTCAAGGCCCATATCAAAGACCCCATATAGAATGACCACTGTGGAATTAGTAGAACTAATGAAACAACTAGAGGAATCAATTAATAAAGGATTTATTCGCCCTAGTGTTTCTCTATGGGGAGCCCATGTTCTTTTTGTTAAAAAAAGATGGATCTATGAGGTTGTGTATTGACTACAAGGAGATCAATGCGATAATAATAAAAAATAAGTATCCCCTACCATGCATTGATGATTTATTCGGTCAACTTCATAGAGCTCAATATTTTTCAAAGGTTGACCTTCAATCTGGATATCATTTGTTGTGTGTGAATAAGGAAGATATTATGAAGAAAGCATTTCATACAAGGTATGGGAATTACGAGTTCATAGTCATGCCTTTTGGACTAACTAATGCACCCTCTATCTTCATCGATCTAAGGAACATATATTTCAAGGAATATCATGATTAATTTGTAGCGGTATTTATTGATGATATCTTGGTATACACTAAAAGCTACGAAGATCATGAAAATCACTTGCGCACTATTCTAAAGACTCTTAGAAGAAATGAATTACATGGGAAGTTCAGGAAGTGTGAATTCTGGCTTCAGGTGATTTCTTTTCTTGTACGTATTATCTCTAAGGATGGAATCACTATTGATCCTTAAAATACCAAGGCAATCCATGAATGTCCATCACCGACGAGTATTGTTGAGGTAACAATTTTATTTGTTTAGAAGGTTATTATTGGCACTTCGTCCAGAATTTTTCCCGATTGGCTGACCCATTAACAAATCTCACATGCAAAGGGTTTATATTTGTTTGGACAATAGAGTGTGAATAATTTTTTGAATAACTGAAGATAAGATTATTCAATGCTCTTATATTGACTCTAACATCGTGGATTGATGGGTTTTTTATTTATAGTGATGCTTCAAATATTGGAATTTTTTGTGTCCTTATGCATAATGATAGAGTTATTGTCTATGTATCACGACAGCTAAAAATCAATGAAGAAAACTATCCAACTAATGATCTTGAGTTATCAGCTATAATATATACTCTGAGGATATGGATACACTATCTCTATGGTTAAAAATGTGAGATATATATACCGAACACAAGAGTTTAAAGTATATTTTCTAAAAGAAAGAACTCAACATTGGGCAAAGATGATGGCTTGAACTACTCAAAGATTATGACATCACTATACACTACTACCTGGGGAAGGAAAATAAAGTGTTAGACACTTTGATCTTAAAGGATCATGGAGTTTTTAACAATATGAGAGTTGAAAGGGATCCTATTTTCATAGATCTAATAAAGATGGATATGGGAATAATCATTAAAGTTGAAACATCAATACCATTTCAAATGGTTTCCAAACAATATTTTATAGAAAGGATAAAAAGTTATCATAATGATGAAGAGGAGATTCCAAAGAAAATTAAAGTTGTGAATGATTGGAGATTGATTAAGTTCATATATGAATATGGAATTTTTAAATTTGGGAGGAGAATTTGTGTTCTTGACATACCTGATCTAAAGAGAGAATTGTTGGATGATGCTCATTGTTCCAATTTCTCTATACACCCTAGTTGGACCAATATGTATAAATATTTGAAGGAACATTTTTGGAGAGACAACAAGAAGAGGGAGATTACTGATTATGTGTCAATATGTATGGTTTTTCTATAGGTGAAGCCAGGAAGACAACATCCTATAGGAGTCATGCAACCTCTTCCCATACCTAAGTGGAAATGGGTTGATATTACGATGGACTTTTCCATGGGGCTACTGAAGACTCCTAGAAGGAACGATGCTATATTGGTCAATATTGATTGTATTACCAAGTCAGCACATTTTCTTGCTATAAGAGAAGATTAAACACTTGAACATTTAGAAAGACTATATATTAACAAAGTTGTAAGAATTCATGGTTTACCCCTATCAATTTTTTCTGATCGTGATCCCCATTTTACATCAAGGTTTTGGAAAAGTGTTCAGAAATCCCAAGATACTGAACTTCGTTTGAGCTCTGCCTACCATACTCAAACTGACAGACAATCAAAACAGACTATTCAAACCATAGAAGATATGTCGAGATCTTTCTCACTTGAATTTCAAGGTATGTGGGATCAATATTTACCTCTGGTAGAATTTTCCTATAACAATAGATTTCATTCATGTATTCAGATGGAACCACATGAAAAATTTTATGGAAATAGATATTACAAACCAACATGTTGGGATGATGTTGGTGAAAGAAAACTCGTAGGCCCAGAACTTGTTGAGGAAACAATGGAAAAGGTGAATATCATCCAAACCAACATCAAAGGAGCTCAAAGTAGGCAAAAGAGCTATAAAGATAACCGAATAAATAATTTGGAATTTCATATAGGAGATCATGTTTTCTTTAATGTATCCCCATGGAAGGGTGTTTTAAGATTTATTAAGAATGTTAAATTAAGTCCTAGGTACATTGGACCTTTCGAAATTATAGAACAAATTTGAGTTGTAGCTTACCATTGGAAAATGCATCCAAGTCTTTTCAATGTTCATGATGTGCTCCACGTATCAGTGTTTTAGAAAAAACATGCCTAACCCAACACATGTTTTCAACTAGGAAGAAACAGATCTGGAAAATAATCTATCTTATAGTGAAGATCCTGTCAAGATTCTTGATACCAGAGAACAACTGTTGAGAAACTAGACGACTCGTCTAGAAAAAATTCTATGGAGAAAACATAAGATGGAAGAGGCAACATGGGAACCCGAGGAACATATGATGAAGAACCACCCGAATCTTTTTGTGTAGTAGTATTATAGAAATTTCAAGGATGAAATTATTTGAATTTTGGGATAATGTAACACCCTAATCTTCCATGGTATGTTCCCTATTAAATAATACAATATCTTGTGTTGTACACAACTTTGAGTTCTAACACACCACAAAAAATCAATCTAGTCGTTTTAAAAGCAATTATGAATAGTAATACCCACTTTTTGAAATTTTATAACTTCTATTTTTCAAATTGGACTTCATTCTTGGATTCATAGTATCAAAATTAGTATAGGGTGAATTTTTGGTATTTTTATGAAATCTTTCATTTTTTGATGAATAGTGAAAAACACTCCATTATTGTTTAAAACCAACTTTTTTATTTAAATAATTATATATTTTATTTAAATTTATTTTATGTAAAAATAGATACATAATACGTATATTAGTTCAATGTAATTCATTGGAGTTGTTTTTATAATTAAATTATATTTACAAAATTTTATTGTCCTTTTTAATATCTGTTACCCACCTTCTAGGCACGTTAGCAAATTTGCATAAAATGTAATTTTACCACTACTGTAAATTGAATTTCAAAAAATCCGAGAGACATGGTTTAAATAATTAAGTAAAATGTTGTTCAATAAGATGAAGATTATTTTTGGTGAATAGTGACTTTTGACTTTTATTTACAACGATTAAAAGTAAATAGGGAAATTAAATGTAAAAACGATATTATAATTACCCTAACACATATCCTAATTCTATTGGATATGTGTATTTCGACCAAAATCAACCTTATGAATAAAATATGATCTTCTTTGACCCACTTGGATTAGATTAGGACATTTATTATATTTTATTTAAAGAAGAGTTAAAAGTAGTAAATTCATTTTTTAACAACTAAACCATTTTCAATACCTGGTAATACATAATATAAATTATACTATATATATTCATTAAAAAGATAAAAATATTTCCTAAATAATTTTTATTTATTTATAATTTTTTGACATTAAATAATATAATTTATTTATGACATAATAATGATGCCGTAATTACCTTATTAATGAAAGATTCAAATAATTGATATTATAAATATCCAAATAAATGTAAATTGAAACTTTTCATGAATTAAAATAATTTAATAGGTTAATATGACATGTTAGGTTTGATTAAATGAGTTTTTTTCGAAGTAATTATGTTGTTAGGACTTAAAAAACCAATTACTAAATAGTGTCAAAATTTACATAAATGAGTTTTAAAAAAATACTATATTATTAATTGATAAAATATTACTAAAAATCTAAGGATTGGTCAAAGGGATTATATAAGGTTATATATGTCAATAATGAACCACTTGGGGTTCAATTGTCATTTTACAGTATGTTTATTAACCATATAATATAAAAATACAAGGAGACCGGGTAAATGTTAAACTATTTAACCAGTAGTTAAATCTAAAAAATAAGGTTCATATGGTGACGTAAATCAATATAAAACCTATTTTCTGAGAGTATTGAGACCCATACCCACCTTAAAAGTGAAATAAATCCATTTTTGTCCATTATAAACTGAATATGATGGTATAATTAAATAATATTTCATGGTTTTCCTAAAGTAACACTCACCTCTCTTATAAAAGGGTAATTCCCATTCTCTTAATTTCACAAGTCCAAATCCATTTTTCTCGGCCAAACCATAAAAAATTATCCTCCAAACTACCCTAAATTCAACCTAGAGGCCTTACCTTGATCAGAAATCCAACCTAAGGATCCCTTTTGATCAAATCAAAAGGAAGCACCCGAAGAATTGGTAATTATTTCATCTCCTCTTTCAATGTTCTTTTCTTCTTCCACTTCATTTTTTTATTTGTGGATTCCATACCAAAATAATAACTACAATACCTTATACATACTGTGATATTATTATAAATATGGTACAACCATATTAATTATTCTATCCATCCTATGAATGACAAAGTCGTCATACGTTCGTACGTACGGCTTACCGTCTCCACGTCGTGGTGTAGTTTATTATTCAACACTTAATAATTTGGATGGGTATAATAATGAGTATAACTAATGTAAAAACAAATATAAAATGTTTATAATTACTTATATATTATATACCATCCAATTACATACAATTCCACCATCAATATAATGGTATTGTCGCTCATGCATACGTACGGATTACCGTCTCCACGAATGCGATGAGATTCATTCCCCATCGTAACCATTCAAGAATAAATTTCATTTTATTATGAAAAAATAATTTTTAAGATCTTAATATCATTATGGATATTAATCAATGAAATCCAATCCATAACAATCATGACTTAAGTAATAAAACATATAAAGTAAAACGAATCAGTTAACACACAAAACAATGATACTACTGAAATATTATTAACAAATCAATATTAGAAGATCATATATGATATCATATTTATTTATGTGGTTATTTTATTATTTAATAAAAATGATTTAACTGTTATCCATGAGTGAAATTTACCCTCTACTGATGAAAATTACAAGTTAAGGGTCAATTTAGAATCTCTTTATTATCTGAGGTTGTTAATACATAAGTATCTACTGGGACATCTTTATCATCCACATATGTGTTTCTTAAAAATGTAGTTCAAAACATTTTTCCTATTTCCTATAATATGGGCTAAATTCAATTATACCCTTGTTTTACTTTTAAAAAAAATTTAATGGAATTTTTCCGTCAGTTTCCAAATGAAGTACTTAATGACCTTTTCGATGAAATAAGTTAAGAATGTTTTTTTAAATTATATGGTGGGTGTGTCTATTTTCTGCCTTTATAACACCTTCTAATCTTCCCTTACAAGCTTATAAGAATATTTTCAGAATTAATTTTTTCTTTTATAATTACGTTACTTTTAATTGATTTCAAAATAGACAGAGATATTTCTATAAATTTTTTTTGATTTCATCAATGTCAACCTCCTTTGATGGATTTTAAACTTGTTTGACGTTGATTTATTATGATAAAATATTCGATATTCTATTGAAGGTTTTGTGATCTGTTTGAATGTGGATGTGTGATTTTTAGACCATTCATGGTTTATGGTTAAAGTATTGATATTTTGTATGCTATTTTTAATATAAACATTTATGTTATGTTTCAACATTTTCATATGAGGAATGCATAGGACATAGTAAGTGAATGGTGGAGCCTTCTATAGCTCCTTGAGGCATCAAGAGGTCTCATGAGACAAACTAGTATCCTGGCAGAAGTACTTGACATAATATTATTTGTAGTCTTGGCCAGAGGCCTTGACTATGTGGTTATGATGTCTGGAATTATGTATTCCATCATTATGAAATTGGCTATTGATATTTCATGTGATTATTCGAATGGAACAATATCCATGTGAATTTGTAAGTGGCATTATTTGATTTATATATGACATATTATAATGACGTTTATGTTTAAAAGGCTTATGTTTTAGTCTTATACATTGCCTTTAATGTTTATCCTTATTTATAAAAGTTTATACTATATTGTTATCCTTACTGAGCATCTGATCTCAACCCTTTCTATGTTTTATTTTTCCCAGGATGTGAAAAGTATTTTATGGTTTAATAGTAGGGATATGATAAAGGATATAAGTGTGTTCAATGGGTAAAAATGATGTTGATGATTTTATTTCATTATGTAATGTCAAACTTATGTATGTATCTAGTACATCCAAGGCTACTAAACAAATTGATCTTTTGAAACCTGATCTGTTGTGATCATGCCAATGTTATATAATAATGCACTAGCTCTGGGTAACTATGGTCGGGGTGTTATAATGTTCCATCGTCATTATTATTTTATTCATGTTTCATGACTTATGTGATGTTGTCCATAGATTGGGATGAGATCACATTAGGTTAATAGTCAACATGGACCTTATAACTTTCTAAATGGATTGTTGGTGAAACCTTATTAGTTAAATGAGTGTCAGTGTCCCTCTTCATTACTTACTTGAAAAATACCACATAACACTTATCATTTTCATCATATGAGTTTACTATTGTGAAGTCCTGACCTGGGTTCCAATAAACGGAGCCCCGATCCGGTTGACCACATGACCTCAAGCACGCCTCCCCATACGCCAAAGGGTGCTGAATGGTATTAAGGGTCTGGAAAGTCAATCTTGGGGAAACTATACCAAATTTTATCAAAATAAAACACCAACAGATGAAAAAACCAATAAACCATTATTGAAGCATATAAATAACTAGAACAATATTGTGTCATATGATAGTCAAAACTAGAAAATATAGTAATCAACTAAAAGGTAAAACATTCTATGACAATGAATGTGTCAAGTGTCTATAATGAAACTAAAAGTAAAGACACAACGACTCCCATGTGGTCCCCGAACGATGTACGTTTCCATCTCCCATGCTCTAATCCAAAACAACAACCTATCCCAGGGCCTTTCTGTTATCCTGTACTGTAACAAAAAAGTCTACTTGGGTGCCAATCAGGCAACCCAGATAGTGTGTGAGTATGACTCATTAGGTAACCATCAACAGTGTCTAAAACAAGTCTAGTCAAAATATGGTGTATGTGGTTTTATGAAGCAATAAATTCAGTAAATAATTTAAAAGTTATCACATTGTTATTTAATATTTAATCATCACATTAGGCCGATTTTTTATTCGTGTTTCCCTTTAGAATAATCATAAAATATTATAATTAATTTGGTGTAGGTCGTCATTCCTAGAACCTCAATTATAATTAAGTGTAAGACTCCATTCCTATCACTCTATATCTCATTCAGTGTAGGTCATCATGCCTAGCACCCCATAATCTGGCTCGGTGTAGGTCGTCATGCCTAGAAACACATAATCTCAAGCTTGGATAACAATTAGTGAGGAACGCCATGTCCAAGTCAGAACTTCTAATAGGTCTAGAGGATCATGTCTAGAACCAAAAAAATATCATCCATTTAATCATTCATTATTTCACAAGAATTTGACACATCATTCCATTACTAATCCAATGACTAGTTAAATAGTTAAAAGGCCATTTGTTAACTCAAAAATTAACTAAGCATATAACCCATTAATTATTTCATCAATTAATTAATCAATCAACTAAATTATCATTCCATAATTAATTATTAAAAATTAATTGTCCATATCAAATATCAACTTGTCATAATTAATTCTCATAATAAATTATCATTGATCAACATCATGTCACATAATCAATTTTCATAATTAATTACCTCACATAGCCATACAATATTTCATAATTAATTCCCCTCAATTAATTATCTTGACATGACCAATTCAATATCTCAATTACCATATACTATCCATAAGAAATTTCCAAAATATCAATCTTTCCAAACCCCCTTCATTTTTTCTATGATTTAATTATCAATTAACCATCAAGGCAACCTCAATTCAATTCCACTTTCCTAATTACTATAATTTAGGAAATCAATTATCAAGTAAAGCTAGAAATTTCATAAAATAAATTCACATATCCAATCCATGACTATGAGAGTTTGATATAGAACACCTACCTCAATTTATTGATAGAAGTTAGCCTAGCGGAAACCCCCAAAATCCAAGCACACAACATCTTTGATCAAGTTTCGAATTTAAATCCCTAAACCAAAATTAAGATCAAAGGCATCAAGGTATTGAAAATATAGATCTAGATCCATAGTCATAGATCCAGATATTAAATCATAGGTTTAGATCCATGAAAATTGCAGAAATATTCCATGAAATGATCAAGGAAAGATAGAGGAACAAACAGAAGGAGCAATGGGATGAAATCCACTTACCAGGAAGAGAGAGGATCTTAAATCCAAGCTTTTAATATCGAAAAATGATGGTTGGAACAACTTTTAATCCTTCCAAAAGGCTCTTTAATAACCTAGAATTGGCCAAGCCCAATCCAAGGTCAAAATATGGGAGTCTCGGGGGGGTTCAATTGGTTTTAAAAAGGACTTTTGGATATTAAATTCTGCATGAACAGTTTCCTGGGTAGAGGTGCACGGTTAGGGAAAACCATAAACCAACCGTGTATACCTATATTTCTAGGATTTCATGGTGGATACTGTCTGGTTTCATGGTTTTTAAAACCGTTCACAAACCGTTTGTACCTCTCTATCCATATTTTTATGGGTCACACGGTTTATCCGAACGGTTTGTCAAACCGTGCAGAAACCCTGTGCAACCTGATGTCTGTTATTGTTCTTAAAATTTCACCTAAACGCACCCAAGAAACAACTAAAAAACAATGGTACTTAAAAACCTCAAAAATACCCTTAAATGTGAAAGAAATGACTCTAGAAAAGTCCGGGATCTAAAAATCTTGCCACCTTATAACAGCTCTCCCTCGAGCTGCACTCCTGAAATTCTCTAAGATTTCAAGCCAAAAATATTGGACCATTGAGACCTAATGTTTTCTTCCCATTCCCATGTTTTCTATTGAACACTTTTGTGCTGCCATAACATATAAACTAATAGCACGGTCTTTCCCCATAACACTTTCTCAATGCGACTCATCACATGAATCATGTGCTCCTCAAATGACGCATCTATCTCTAGATTGACCTCTTCAACATAAATCACATGAGAATGGGCTAGGGCATACCTCCATATTTGTGACACATGGAACAAATCATGTATAGTACTGAACTTATATGGATGTGCTAATTGGTATGCCCCTATCCTGATTCTCTCGAGCACCTCAAACGGTCTTAAAATCCTAGGAGCCAAATTTCCCTGCCTTCGTATCCTATGGTGACCCAATATAGGAGACACCTGAAGGTATTAAAAATCACCCTCTATAAACTCTAGGGGTTGTCTCCATCTACTAGCATACGACTTCTTTTTAATCTGATCCGTAGCTATAAGTTTCCGAATCAACTACACCTGCTCTAATGTCTCCTGAACGAGACTGGGTCCCAACAGTTCTGACACACCCACCTCTAGCCAACATAGAAGTGATCTACATGGTTTTCTATAAAGTTCCTTGTATAGTTTCATCTGTAAATTTTCATGATAACTATTTTTATTGCCCAACTCCACTAAATCCAAGTTCTTCTCCAAAGAAACACCAAAGTCAAGAACACAAGCTCGTAGCATATCCTATAAAACCTGTATTGTATGCTCTGAATGCCCATCTGTCTGTGGGTGGAAGGTCATACATAACAAAACCTATGTACCAAGTGACTTTTGTAAACCCTACCAAAACTGTGAAGTAATGTTTCAATCGTGATTTGAAAATATAGTAGGTGGCACCACTTGAAAACAATCAATCTCTCGGTACATACAGTTCCCCCAATTGTTCTACTGTAAAAGTTTCCCTGAAAGGCATGAAGTGTCATTACATCGTTAGTTGATCCAAAATGTACCAACTAGAATAATTATTCCTAAGTGTCCTTGTATGTCCTACCACGAAATCCATAGTCACGTTTTTCTACTTCCACTCCGGTATAGGTAATGGTTGCAATAGGCCTCCAGGTCGTCGATGCTCTACCTTCACTGACTGACCGGAGAAACATCTTGTTTCAAACCCTTGTATTTCATTTTTCATGATTATACAACAAAACTGGCATCAATTTTTATGGTAAATTTTTGTTACCCAAGGATGTATTTCCCTTTTCGAGTCATGAAATTCTGGCATGAGTTCCTCTCCCATAATCATAGGCCCAAAAACCCGATTTTTCACATATATTATCTCATCCTCATATATTATCCAATTTAAAGGTGTCTCCCCACATTAAAGGCTTTACATTAAGGATAAACTCTTCGGATCCTCGTAATGACTGTCCTTGATATATCTCAAGAGTATAGACTCCAATACTATAGAAACTAGAGTCATCCTCTCCTGACTCTCCTAAACTAAAACATGCATTTCTCCCACCAATGCAATCATCTTCCACTCTACACTTAACTCATGTACCAACTGATTCTGATTTTTCCTGCTCATAGAATCATCCACACTATTCCCCTTCTTGTGTGTATATTCATGTTCAAAATCAAAGGACTGTATAAAATCTACCCATCTTCGTTGCCGAATATTCAAGTCACGCTATTAAAAGATATACATCAAGATTTTGTGATATGAAATTTTTTTTAAACTTTTCACCCAAAATATAGTGTCACCAACACATAAGATCATAAACCAATACTTCCAAATATAGGTCATGAATAGGGTAATTCCATTCAAGTGGCCTCAGCTTCCAAGACCCATAAGAAATGAATCGATCCCCTTCAATCAACATAGCTCTGAGTCCAATCCCAGAAGCATCATAATACACCGTGTACTCCTCACCCGACTCAAGTAAGATCAAAATTGGCGCCATTGTCAATACCTTTTTCCACTCTTGGAAAGAATTATATCATGATTATGTTAAATCAAAATTTACCACTTTCTATGTCAAACCTGAAAGCGGTGCTCCCAAATGGGCAAATTCATGGATGAACCTCCTATAATAACCAGTTAATCCCAAAAATCTTCAGATATTGAAAAAAATTATTGGGATTCTCCCAAGAAACCACTACCTTCACTTTTTCTAGGTCCATATACACACCTTCTTCTGAGATGATATTCCCCAAAAAGTGTACCCTGCCAATCAAAAAATGACATTTATATAGATTGGCATATAGTCGATGCTCTCTCCGTGTACCCAAGACAATGTGAAGATATTTGGCATGATCGTCATGAGTCATAGAGTACACCAAGATGTCGTCCACAAACACCCTCAGAAACTAAAATATGTATAGATGAAGGATCTTATTCATCAAGAACATAAACACTACTAGAGAGTTTGTCAACCCCAACAGCATTACAAAAAATTCATAAAGGCCATACATACTTATGAAAGTTGTTCTTGGTATATTAGATGTCCAAACTCTCAGCTGATGATACCGTGATATCATATCGATCATTGAGAACACACAACCTCCCATTAGTTGGTCAAACAGATCATTGATACGTGGAAGAGGATATCAGTTCTTCAAGGTATTTTTATTTCAATTCAAGTAATTCACACACAAGTGTAGACTCTGGTCGACCATTATTGAAAACAAAATAGGTGATCCCTAAGGAGAAGTACTTGGATGGATAAACCATTTATCATCCAACTCCTCCAACTACATTTTGAAGTCTTGAATCTTAGTCATTTCCAATCTATAAGGTGGAATAGATATCAGCTCATCCCTCAGCATGAGATCAATAGTGAATTCCACATATCTATTAGGGGTAAACCATAAAAAATTGTCGATAAAGACATACTAATATGGTTCTTCTACTGATGGAAGTTCATCTTTCCTACCACTCACATCATCCATCAAAAGACTAGAAACATGGGCGGTGATCTCTCTCAATTACTGAGTAATTTTCCCAGCTCGGCCTGGATGGATATTCAATTCTACACGAAGAACATAATGGCCACCCTTAAAAGAAAAAAAGGTCATTCTAATGTGGTAAAAATATATATGGGCTCAATATGAGACTAGTTAGTCCATACCCATAATCAGGTTGAAGCCCGTTATATCAAGAAAATAAATATACCAATAAAAACAACTTTCTCTGATATATTTCTAGCATCCCTTGCATGAACAGATATCTCTAGACCGTGTTCCCAATGGTGTATTGATATTCATCACCTCGCTTATGGACTCCACCTCCAGGCTCAAGACATTAATGGGATTTATAGATATATAGGAATGAGAGGCACCAGTATCAAATAAGGTAGTAGATAAAGTAGAATCAACTAGAATAGTACTTCTCACTGTCAATGGACCAGCCTCTCTCTCCACTAGTGTTGGCTACACTACATGTAACTATCCTGCCCCTCTTCCCTATGGTTTCATCAGACTCCCTTGAGTTTCACAAATCTGCTGATACATGATCTCATTCCCCGAAGCACCATGCCCAATTCCCCTTCCACCTCTTCTAGTAGAACTCTAACTACAAAACCTATATGGTGTAGAAAACCCCCTTCACACACTCTGACTTTGAGCAGATACTCCCTCAACAATATCCTGACATGGATTCCTATAGAACATCTGTAGGTTCCCCATCTTTCCCCAAAATCAGAGCTCCACTGGTGGTTGTGGAAAATGAATACAAAAGTGTACCTTCCCACCACACTGGTGGAAATACACATGAGTAATATACGGTGAAAATATTCCTCATAACTTTCCACCTTCCTTTCCACTATCCCGGCTAAGGTTCTCGTAACGGTAATTACTTCTCTTAGAAGGCACAATCCATGATCATCCAGTAACAACTATATGTCAAGTACTGGAAGCCTCATTTAGGTTCCCCTCTGTAATGAGATTCAGATTATCCAATTTTGATAATTTCTTCAGTCTAAATATATTCACCTGGGACTTAGTTTCACACCAAAGTACATCCTGAAATCATTTTTCTAAAGAATCAACATTTGCATCCAAAGTAGGTCCAAAATGATGTAAATATAAAAAACGTTCAGTGTAATACATTACAGAACTGCTTCCTTGAGTCATATTCCTAAAATCTTAATCCTTCTCTTGTATCAACGTCTCTGGATAGAAGTTCTCCAAGAACTTCTCCAGAAAATCCTTCAATTACATATCATCAATCTGTCCATGTCATTCCTGAATGACCCACCGATGTTTTTCTAAACCCCATAGCATATAAGTAGCCTACAAAACCCTCCTCTGAGCCAGAGCCTCTAAATGGTCAATTATATTCTCTATATATTCAATCAAGAATTCAGTTTCCTTAAGTTCACCCTCTCCAGTAGAAGTAGGAGGGTGATGCAGCTGAATCTCCCTTGTCAATTGTGACATGATTTTCAGAACCCTCCCTGGGTCCCTCTCCATGAATTGAATGAAACAAGAAAAGTTATGTCTAATTTTTTCCCCTTCCTCCTCATACATCACTAATGGGTCCTTGAGTTCCCTTTCTGGAAGAATTTTCTGGGCCATACCCCTCGGTTTCTCCCTCAACATGCGTCGTGGAGGCATATATCTACAAAGCCAAAAAAACGTCTTAGGTCTCATAATGAAACCTTATAACATTTATGTAAGAGTAGAAACTAATATAACATGGTTCAACATGTCATTTTCCTCTTTTTCTCTCCATGCGGTCAACACCGAGGCTTTCTTACTACCCTTAACCATCCTACTCATAGGTCTTGGTTAACAAGGGTAATAAAATTCTCATCAATTAATTAAACCATTAATTAATCACATTATCTCAAATTAATTAATTAAATAATTAATTAATTAATCATTCTCATTTTATTAAACACCCATTTATTCTCATTTTACATCATTATTTCAATCTCACTACAAGGAAAAATAGTTCAACCTCAACAACATACCCATTAACCGTTCTCCCATGAGTGCCTAGAATGGTGCATTTTAGAACAACCCTGAGTGCCAAGAATGATGCATGCAGACTCAGGTATCATGCCTCTTTATTCCACAAATAAAAATTCAAGAAATTTCCAAACAAATATCACATCAAACCACAAGATGATCACCCAAGGTGAAATAATATAAAACTATAACAATAATCAATAATCAAAACAATCCCACCTAGAGTACTCTGATTTTCCACCGCACATGGGTTTGGAACTCCCTTGAACGATATCATTACGAGGCCTGTAGTCTTACAATTATTTTATCTACATTTCCCATAATAGTAAGAAAAAAGAAGACGAACGAAACGAAAAGTCCTCTGATACCACTTTGTGACGTCCCGACCCAGGTGCCACTAAACGGTACCCCTGGCCAGTTGGACACATGCCCTCAAGTGCGCCTCCTTGTATTCTATAGGGTGCTGACTAGTAGTGAGGGTATGTTAAGTCAGTCTAAGAGATAATATACCATATTTTATTAGAATAAAACACCAATGGAAGCAAAAAACACTAGCCACATATAGAATATTATAAATATCTATAACAATACCATGTTATATGGTAGTCAAATCTAGAAAACACAGTACTCAACTGAAAGGTAAAACATGCTATAATAATTAATGTTTCAAGTGTCTAAAATGCAACTAAAAGTAAAGACACAAAAACTCCGAAGCGGGTGCCAAACCACATCTGGTTCCCTCTTCGATGCTCCAATATCAAACCAAAACCTTTCACAAGGCCTTTCCCTTATCTTGTCCTGCAAAAATAAAGTCTATTTGGGTACTGATCATGCGACCTGAATATGGGGTGAGTATGACTCAATAGGCCACCACTAAAGGGTCTAAAACAAGTCCAGTAAAAAGATAGTGTATGTAGTATTATGAAGCAATAAATACAATTCATAATTAAATAGTCATCACATTTTCATTTAATCTTTAATCATAAAAGTATACCCAGTATCAATTCATGTTTCCCATTCGAATCATCATTCATTATTAACATTCATTCAGTGTAGGTATTCATGCATATCACCCCAATTCTCATTAAGTGTATGTCACCATACCTATCACTATATATCTCATTCAATGTAGGTCATCATACCTAGAACCCCATAATGTTGTTCTGTATAGGTCATCATGATTATAACCCCATAATCTTATGTTTGGATAACTATTGGGGAGGAACTCCATGTCCATATCCCAACATTTGATCGGTCTAGAATTCCATGTCTAACACCACAAAAATCTATGCCATTTAATCATTCATTAATTCACAAGAATTTTCCACATCATTCCATTACTAATCCAATGATTAGTTAAATAGTTCAAAGGCCATTAGTTAACTCAACAATTAACTAAGCACATAAACCATTAATTAATTCATCAATTAATTTATCAATCAACATAATTCTCATTCCATAATTAATTCTTCACAATTAATTATCCATATAAAATCCCAACATGTCATAATCAATCATCACAATTAATATCTTTTATTAACATCATGTCACATAATTAATTATCACAATTAATTATCTTTGGTCAAAATCATTGTGCAAAAATAATTCTCACAATTTATTATCTCACATATCCTAACAACATTTCATAAATAATTCCCTACCATTAATTATCTTAACAAACCCAATCCAATATCTCAATTACAATATATTATCCATAACAAATCTCTAAAATATCACTTAAGTAAACCCCCTTCGTTTGTTCCGTGATCCAAGAAGAAATTAATCATCAAGGCAACCTCAATTCAATTCCACATTCCTAATTACTCAAATTTTGGAAATAAATTATGAATGGAAGCAAGGAATTTCATAAAATAAAATTCACATATCAAATCCATGATTATGGGAGTTCGATTTAGACCACCTAACTCGGTTTATTGATGGATGTTGGCCCAATGGAGATCCCCAAAATACGAGCAACATAACATCATAGATCAAGCTTCAGATTTAACTCCCAAAACCAAAATCAAGATCAAAGTCATCAAGATCCCTAAAATCTATATCTGTATCCACATTCCTAGATCTAGATGTCAAATAATAGTGATAGATCCATATAAAATGTGTAAATAATCCTTGAAAAGATGAAATAATTATAAAAGAAATAATGGGAGAAGCAATGGGATGAAATCCACATACCAAAACGAGAGGGGATCTTCCATTCAGGAATTTGATCTCATAGAACGATGTTCAGATCACACTAGAATCCCTCTAGAAGGCTGTAGAATCACCTAGAATTCATCAAGCCTGAACCAAGTTCGAAATATGGGAGTCATGTGGGGTTCAAGTTGTTATTAAAAGGATTTTTGAATATGAAATTCTGCTCATACAGTTTACTGTGCAATTGTACATGGTTAAGGAAAACCATGCACCAACCGTGAAAACCTCTCTGTCCAAGTTTGCATGGTTGGCATGGTTGGGTTGCACAGTTCATCAAACTATCGGAAAACTGTACAAACCTCTCTTTCCAAATATTCATGGATGGCAATGTTTAGCCCTACGGTTTGTCAAACCATGCGCAAGTCATGCACAACCCACTGTCCATTATGTTTTCTTAAGATCTCCCCCAAACGCACCCAAACACACTAATATGAAACAAAGGTACTTAAAACCCTCAAAAAGTAATTGAAAATGCTCCTGATATGACTCTAGAAAACGCCAGGATATTACAACCTTTAAATTGTAAATTTCAAAATACGCATGTTGCAATTGAACTATGACTCTTGGATTAATTATTATTGTTCTAGGAATAAGTTATGAAATTCATCGATGATAAATGGAAGCTATTTATGCATTATTATAGGTAATTATCAGGGGTATTTATTTCTATCATTCATTTATCTTTTAGTTATCATTATTATCATTATTATTATCATTCAGTTATTTTTTGAGAATGGAGAGATATTTTAGAATCATGCGTGTGACACCTTTAGTAATATGTATTGTGGAATTTAAAGAGGGTACTATTGCCATTTTTGTATCATATATTTAAATAGGCCAAATCATGCATTGATAGAAATGATTTTGTGGACACCACTGTTTGATACATAAACATTTGAACCTCATTATCTTGCTATAGTCAATAGACATCATCATTTGATCCTCAAGAAGCTTCATCATTAACACTAACCCTTCCAGTTTCATATGAGCTTTATCTTATTCATCATTAAGGGAATGATCTCTACCCATTTTAGAGGCTAACATCTTCATCCACAATTATTCATTGGTTTTGTTTTTTATTCATTTACTCTATGTAATTTTCTACTATATAAATTATTTCATATAACGCATGTTTCATAGGGTTATATATACCTATTTGTAGGATGATGTTGTTGTTTTCTTAGAGATAAACCCATCACATGTGTCATTGTTTTGAGATTATCATCATGGTTAATAATGAAAAGTGATTATGGAAGTCTTTTGGTACTGTCTACAGTAGTTTGGAAAAGTTTGAAGGTTCTCGTTACCATGTACATCTTTTGATCTAATAATAACTAGTTTAAATGAGATATTAATGTTATGGAGCTTTTTAGAGTCCAACTAAGATGTAACTATAATATTGGATGCATCAATAAATATTGAAATACTCTTGGGTGAATGTTTATAAATACTAGAGTTACTTTAAAAAGGGCCCTGAACATAATTGAAGCTAATATGGTAAAAGGGATAAGTTTTATCTTCCTAAGAATCATCTATATTAGAGACATTGGAAAACTAGAAAAGATTTGGATGTGTAAGAATAATTCTGATTTTTTTCATGCATTTGCATATGCATCATCTTGCTACTACATAAGAATCATCTTGCTACTGCTTAAGCATCATCCTACTGCTTAAGAATCATCTTTAACTGTATATACATAAAGTATGTCCTACATATCCATCTAAAATTTAATATATATAACGATAATAAAATTAAATTCATTTATTTTGATTTAAAATTATGATCATCTTAAATGATATAAAATTATAATGCATTCCATAATTCCTTTTACATCAAGGTGAACATTAGATCTTCCTATACTCTTCTTAATATCCTCTTATTAATTTGTGTTGCATGAATGGGAGTAAGGATTTTCCATCTACTTATAGATAAATAAAATATTAATGATCCTAGGTCAGGCACAAATCATGATTAAAAATTACATCACCAACATTTGAAATAGAAGTGACCAAGAAATTTAAAAGGTAAGTGTTTATAAAATTTAGACTATGTTTGGATATGATGGGTAAATTTTTTTACTTTATCTATCATAGAATGAAATTTTGTGCATGTTTTGGGAACTAGACATAAGTAATTACCATTTTTGTAAATTTTGGAAATTTTTTATGTTTTTCAATTATTTCAATAAATTTTAACTATTGATGAAATTTAAATTTGTTTCATATTTGAATAGAATATTCATTTTATATAGATTATATTGAAAAATTAAATAATACGTGTATGTAAGATAATTTTTGTGGTAATGATGTAGAATATTAATGTTATTGAATTTTATGTATTTTATTATATTAATGGAATGTCTAGTTTGTTAGTTAATGGGGGATTTAATTGTTAAAAAGATATAAAATATAATATTGGAATATTATGGATAATATGATTGGGTTTTTGTGAAAGGAAATAAATAATTTGATCTCATATCTCATATTATTCAACCAAAATCAATTCTCTAAATTCCACTTCTCACTGGAGTTTGCATATATGGTGTGGCATATCAAATCAAAGAAGTTGGTGAATGAATTGTATAATTAAATGATTTTTATGTAATGATAGATGATTAATAATAATCATAGAATTTCGGTAGGTGACTCAACATTCTCTCCTTAGTTTTACTCTTTATGAACCGAGAATTATCTTGTTATATAATGATTGATGGAAAATTTATAATAATCCGTGTATAATTTTCATAATTTTCAAATGAATCTAGGCACTGTGGGTATGAAACTAATGCAATACTTCATCAATTAGAATATTTAAAATAATGATAATTGATAAATGTTATATTTATCGAATTAATATTCAACCTGAATATTTTAAATGAATAATTGAATTTTCATATGTGGGATTATTGAAAAGAATTGGTAAATAGTGGAAGTGAAATATAGAAATTGATGGAATAGTACATAATATGATAATAAAATTTGAATTGTTTTTAATTATAGAGTACTAATGGAATAGTCTATATAGTTGTAATTATTTTTTATTAAATGCCAAGAATAATGGAATTATGATATGTGATTATGATTAAATTAGTGTGCCTTATTTATTGTGATTAATGTTTGAATTACCTGATATTTTTTAGGATAAAAATTGGTGTTTTAAATCCATTGTGAATATTTTTTAAATTATCAGATTAATTTTCGTATAGAATCTTGAGACACAAAAGATAACATCAAGTGGAAAAATACTCTTATAGATGATATAATGATTTTATTATGTTTTTCATTCATTGTTTGAAATAGAAATGAGGGATATCCCAGTCTCTAGAAATATTTATTGAAGGTTTGATGATTTTGTGGGGTGAAGTGGTGGTGATGTACGTGGGGTCCATGTAACAAGGTCACGGGATTTTCCAAAATTATAATATAGTTGGACTTTGGAGTGCGATAAATAGGGGAAGTCTTGAATCTATGTTATTTATTCCACATTGGCACAAGGGAATAATATATTTAGTATTGTTTATTCTTCCTGACACATTAATCACCTTTTATTTTGGTTTATAGTTGAGTTATTGGTTTCTTTTATATGGTGGATCAATTCTATTCATTTATAAACCCATTTATAATACATTTTTATGTAAAAAGTTGAATGCGTGGCTATGTACATGTGTAGTGGATGAAGTGATTATGTGTATGTACATACTAATATGTACGAGAAAATGACGAAGTTTTAAAGATTCTTTATGCCATGGATATAAGTTTTATTAATGATGAGACTTATCACTCCCTAGGATTTTCATTATTGTAGACTACGGATAGTTCCTGAAGTGAATGTGGGTCTTTATTATTCACTTAAAATTCGAATTATATTTGTATGTCTTTACATGGAATGTATTTATTATGTTTCATTCATGGGATTTTAATGGGAAATAAAATTATATAATCATGGAATTTAGGATTTTTATGATCTAATTCATGTTTATTTTTTCCCTACTCGTAAAATTTTCATAGGAGTTTTGTGGTTTCATTCCATATCATTAATCGGTTATATCCTACAATGAAATATATTTATTCAATTATACTCCCTGTTAAACATAATAATTTCAATGATATTTCGAAACATATTACAATCATTTTATTATAAATATCATCAATTGAAACATAATATATATGACATAAGAATATTTATTATCTCCACATATTATTTTTATTTTATTTTATGGATTGAATTTTGTACATTACTAATTTTTTGTATTCATTTTTATTCTTCATAGGTGAAAAACTAGTTGTTTAAGGTGATGATAAAATTTGAATTTTTCCCTTCTAAATAGATCTTCAAAACTGATTTATATTCATCCATGAATAGAGATTTTCCTAGAGAATGATGGATGATAATGAAGTCTAGTTGGTTATCCATTATCAATTTCTTTGTTACTAAGATTTAGATTGGCATTATTCATAAAGATTCTATTATTAAATGTAAGGGTTATATAATGTTTTTCATTACTGGTCATTAAAATACAAAAATTTATATATTCTAGATTTAAATTTATCATTATGAGATCCTTATAAATAAATATGATATGAATTTTAATTGTTCACAAAAAATATGAAATTGTGAGTTATTGTAGTCATTATAGATATATTATTAATGTCTTTTTATCTATTAGTTAAAAATTATATGTTATATGGTGAAATTCTTGTCATTTTTACCAGTTTTATTTTATCAATACTAGTAAAAATGTATCTAACAACCATAAGTTATCTTTTTTTCTTTTTAATTGTTACTTTTTTTTAATATTTTGATTTTCCGATTCTCATATTATTGTTGGTGATTTTAGATTGCATTAATATCTACTATGAGAAACAACACAAACAAATTATAGATATGGTGGAATCATAACTATGAGAAGCGACTAATTAATTGGACAATAAGCTTGTAGAGGAGCTAGGTGTTAGACCTTAGGCTTAGAAGGGCTCCATGGAAGCCCAAAATAGATCATATAAAGAGATTTGGGAGTTATGAAGGAGAGATGCTAAAAAAAGGTATGCCATTATCTGACTTCATGATTTATAATTCTGAAAAATAGTGATTTGTTTTAGATACTCATCATGTTGGAGGCTTTGATCCATGTTCTTCGTAAATATTACCTTGGAACTATACTTATTATTTTATCTTATAACAGGTTAGAGTTGTTTCATGGTTTTTGGTCTACTCTTATCTACACGTATAATTTTCCCTTGTTTATTTGTATAGTGGACACCTGATGCCCTATACCATGCACATTTGTTAATTTTACTGAACAATGTGAATTATGGTGTTCATTTATTACTTTCTTTATAGGTTTCTATCTTTTTATTTCCCTGGTAAAAATGACATTGGTTTTTCATAATTTTTTTTGATGGTATCTAGATGTGGCCCTATTTTAATTAATATTTTTTATGAGATGGGTTATTGGGATAAGGGATATTAATTACTAGATTAATAAATGGTCTGGATATATTTTCTATTTTCCTTGTTGGCTTGTAATGTACAACTCCTTTTAACATATTAGAACTCATCCTTGCTTTATGTCAATGACTCTCGATGAGGATGTAAGGTAATTTCATGATAGATTTATCCTTTTTGACAAACCATATAGGTGTATGGTTTCATTTTTAATGTCATTACACTTTACTTATATGATGTACAGTTCCACGCTGCATGGAAAGATAGAGAGTTAAGAGTGAGATTCAACATTATGGTGATCCTAGGGATGATTAATTTTTGGGTGCAGAGGATTGGAAATATATATCTCCCTATAGAAGATAATATTCATAAAAATGGTATTCAATTAGATTCTTATTACATGTACTGTGAGGGACCCAATTCTATGATGACAAGAAAATTATTTTTTGAGGGTGACTGTACTGATTATTCAAGGAAAGAATATTAGATAGAGGATTGAATTTATTATTTGGTGATGTAAAATTAGTGAATTGATGTCTTATTGGTTTAATGGGGATAAGATACAACCCAATGAGGTTTAGTTTTGAAGTATGGTGTTTTATGTTGTTTGATTGGTGATTTTGGAATCTCAGAACATATATTTAAAGTAAAGTATATCTCTATTTTCTACCTCAAAGTGAACATTTACTCACAGATTCATGACCTTATTCTCCTTCATACTGTATGTTAAAATTTGGTTATCAACAAGGGGTTTCTCCCAAGTGTGGATCTTAATCATGTAGGCAGGGGTGTTGTGTCATAATTTTGGTGGGTTAAGTAGCATCCTCTTAGTATTGGACTCAATATGAAGGTGAATGGATATTTCTATCAGGGTGAAATGGTAGGATGTGGTATTGTGTGATATTCTAGGGGGTCTAGGGTGACATTCTTTCATTATTATTATGGTCTGGTAAACTCTATGAAGGCAGAATTGAAATCCATACTCAGTGGAAACAAATTTTTTAAAAACTAATACATAATAAATGATGATCTCAACACAACTCTATTTTAAATGATTATTCTCTTCTCTAGTTTTTTCTTTAATTAATAATAATTAAACTATCTATTTTTTAGTTAACACCCATCTCATTTATTTAACATTTAATTTTATCAATCCCAAATTATCAGACCTCCTTTGAATAAATCGAATCATTACTTTATTTAATGAACTAATAACAAATTTAATGAAACGAAAGATACCATATCACATAGTCAAATAGAAAAATCTCCAACCATAAAATTATTGTTTTCTTTTCTACCACACATATATATTTCTCATGATTTCATGGTGGTTGCCTTGAAAAGAATTATTGAAAAAATATGGTCATCCCACATGTATAATTTTTTACACTATGAATCTATTATGGATGATTTGGTGAGGATGGTTCTATGAAATGATGATTGTGCTTCAGATAAATCGGTCCTAGGGTGATAAAGACTCTATTATCTTTTGATTCATTCTTTGATTGCTCGGTGGCTGTTCATAATATTTCATTCATGTTTCCTGCTTCTAGTAATGGTGAGCACAATGGTGATCCAATTATATTTTACTAATATGATGAAAACTACAGTGATGGTAACTTTGGTATAGATATTTTAAATATAATAAGTTTTTAGGTTGGTAATGCCAACCTACACTATGATCATGGCCTTTATACAAAGGTATGCTAAATAAAATTACTATTTATTTTTGTGCTTATATTGATTTATATTGATGGTTTCTTTCTAAATTGATCTAATTTACCAATCAAAAAATTAATATACATTGGATGGTATTATCTAAAGCTATGTGTTGTCCTTTTACATTTCCTATTATTTACTTTTGTTCCTTCTTTTCTCATAGTAGTTTTCTTCCAAATTTGTCTGTGTTTTCATTTTATTGACTTGGCTATTATCCAAATTGATATAATTTAAAAATGAATAGAATGGGATACTTTGGATGGTCTATATTGAAGTTATGATTTGTGATTTTGTTCTTCCTTATCTTATTTAGTTTTTTTGCTACTTCAGTACCCAAATAATTTCCTAATAAAGTTTTGTGCCATTATTTTCATTACTATGATTTTTATGCAATGATTTCACCATCCATATTTATGGTACTTAATTATCTACTTCTAATATGATCTTTGATTTTACCATCCATCATTATGGTACTTCATTATCTACATCTATGTTGAAGTTATGATCTATAGTTACAACACCCTCTCACTCCATGTCATGGTGAGTCGGGTAAATAATTTAGGTATCCAAGAATTAACTGAGTTGAAATGAAGAAGTTTTCCACCTTATTTTGTTCTTGTTGTTGTGGACTATAGATTTGAACCTAATTCAAGAGGGAAATATTTGAATAACACATCCACCAAGGTCTTGTGGGTTGGGTCCAAAAGGGAAGAAAGAACCAAGGTTTCTAAATGGATAGTGTGAATGGAGGCATAAGTCAAGTGAGTCTAGAATAAGGTAATTGAAATGGATTGGTTCATGTAGAGTGGAATTCTGTATCTTTTATCTTTTATGTAATCACACTGATGGAATTATATGTGGAAAATATCAATATTTTCCTTTTCCCCATCATAAATGAACTTACTAAAACCAATGAATGCCTTTATGCATGCTAATATTGTGTAATTTTTTTTCTAGAAAGTGAAAGCTATAGAAGTGGTTTAAAACTATGGTTATAGCTCTAGTTCTATGGTGAAAAAAATGGATGTTGGTCTAATTCCACTATTTCCAGCATGGAACTAGAGATATATCCATGGTTTCAAACTGTGACTATAGATTTCAATGGAATCAACTTTTTCCATGGTTCAAAACTGTGACTATAGGTCTGCTGCTGTAACATCCCATGTAAGTAATGAATAATAGATATTTTTTTCTATGTCTATTAAAAAATTAGGTAGTGTTTTAGAGGCTTAAATGAAAATACATCCAATGTTAAGCATAGAATACACTAATATTCTTAAAAGATTGTTTTACTTCCTTTTGATGGAAAACCCTTTTTAAATCAATATTTTGACAATTTTATAATCTATATTTGTCAAAATAAAAATATTCATTATGATTGGGACATTTAATTTTACATTGGATAAATTTTTGGTATTTTTCTGACAATGATCATTTTTAATGAATAGTGAAAAATACTGCATTTTACATCAAAACTGCTTTTTAATCTAATTTATTTATATGATTATATTATCTATTGAATTGTTTTTGAAGTGAAATTATAATATATTTTTACCATTTAATCCAATGGTGGTCATTGAAATCAATTTCACTTTGAAATTGGACTTAAACTGGTGTCAATCTTTTGATACTTATTGTTTCATAAAAACACGCTATTTGTCATCACAGCGGGAATTAATTATTAAATTAATTAATCTAACTTATATGATTTGAATTTTGTAAAATAGACATTATTTTTTAATTCATAATATCAAATATATCTTAGGGTGAATTTTTGGTATATTTCTTGAAAAACATCAATTTTTGATGAATAGTGAAACCACTATATGGTATTTATAAAAACTGATTTTTCTGTTTAAATGAAATTTTGCCATCATTTTGTTTTGAATTTAAAAAATCCGACATACATGGTTGTCATTAATAAGTAAAATGTGTTTCAATGGGATTAAAATAATTTTTTTGATGAATAGTAACTTATTAAGTTCTTAATCGCGATTAGTGGTAATTAGTGTAGTTTAAGGTAAAAATAATGTTTTAATAGTATGATATGAGCTTGACACATGTCCTACCCTCATTGTATGTGTCATGGACTTCCATGACAAGCCATGGGTCACCTTGGGGACCCCATGGAGCCACTTTGGTTGGGAAATGACATAAATAACTTTTTATTTAATGTTAAAGTAAAAAATGACACAAACATGAGTTATGTTACTAAAACGATTTTTATATGTGGTTATAAAAGTCAGATTCATGACTATAAATATTCATTAGAAAGATAAAAAGATTTAATACATCAGAGTATTTTTTTTATAATTTTTACACATTAAATAAATTAAATTATTTATGACATCATGATGATGCAACGATGACCTCATTATTTAACGATTTAAATAAAATAGAATGTTAATGTAAACTCTAAGACCTACACATGGCCAAAACCAATTGTATGAGTGGATTTCTAACTCTTATCACCTTATCCTCTAATTATATTAATTTTGGACCTTTTGAATCCGAAACTCTTTTTAAAATAACGTAACTTATCATTACTTTCCAAGAGTGCCCCACCTCTCCTCTTATAAAAGGCCCCCACCTCTACCTCCTTACCCACACTCCCAAAGCCGTTGGATCGGCCAAACCCTACCCATTTTGTCTCTCCACTTCCCTCTCTTACTCATTGAAGCCTCACTTTGGGCAGAAGTCTTCCCAAGGAAGCCTTTTAGCTCAAACCAAAGGGAGTTACCCGATTTTAAGGTAATGTCTTCTTTTGAGTCCTTTTGTTTTATTTTTCTTCTCCGACCCCCTAAACTCTTTTTATTATTTTCTTTTGTAACAACTCCAGTATCCTCAATATACTAGGATGGTGTTAAAATGTTTATTCGAGCTTCACTTACACACACCTACATCTAATGGTTAACGAACATTCTGTTTCCGTGGATGGTGAATTTATGCCTCCCGAAACGATGATTGTTCAACATTCTTTTAACACCTTCAAAGGTGGACATTAACATGTAACTATATTTATATATGATATATAATATGTTTATGTTTTCCTTAAGCTTCTGTTATTTTCTTTTTGGTCATACCATTATGGTTTCCATTAAGGGTAAACATGATATCTTCATTTAAGGAAGTGCGGACTACCGCCCCCTCAAAGTGATTTGATTCGTTAAATACCATATGTGGGGAGTAAAAAGGATGGAACTATGATATTATATATGATATTATACTTTAATTATTATATACCTTTATATCATTATGATTCCATTCTATAAAATATGAAATAGATATGAAAGTAGCGTTCATGCGTACGTATGGCTTACCATCTCCATGAACGGTGCATTTCATTTATTACCTCTAAATGATTATGTAATATTATAAATGCATGTATATACTGGATATATATGATATATACATAATGATTATAATTCTGGATATAATGGATACATGAACAACATGTAATTATAAAGGGTTTATTTTTGACTCAAGTACCAATGATCATTAAAACGACCGTTATTAACTTAAATAATTACATAGTGTTCATGACATGGAAATAAGTGATATAAAAGGAATAATGAACTTGAAAAAGGTTCTTAAAGAAGTAGAAATTAACTCAAGTTTATTATTCAGGAGATTAAAGAACGACCGAGTCAAGTCGGACCCAAAGTATGGGACTTCGTCTCAATCTCCTTTCATTGAGGCATATTTTGTTGTATACACAACCTTCTTTTATACGGTGTATAAACCCCTTTGACTTTTATGTTTATCCAAAAGGAATCTTTTTTATACGACGAGTTTTACCAAACGACAAAATGGAATGTTTTTGTCGTACGTATGCGGCGACAACGACTTCTCCGCCGTCGTGACCGTTATTTGAGTTTCGGCTTCCTCTACAAGCCATACCTTATTTTTAAATGAAAAATAAATACCATGTTTTACTTTTCTTTTATTTTGGTATTGAAAATGGTTTTCATGATTTTTTTATATCAATGTGTTGTATTGATATCTTGTTATTGAAAGGTGGAAATGTTATGTTTCCTTTATGCATGTTTTATGTGATACGATTATGTTGAGGTTCTTGGGCATTATTATGAAGATGGGTGGTTCCGTGATAAACTAAGGGCGGGTGAGCCTGATATAGCTCTCCAATGCATTGGGTAACATGAAGGAGTAAAACGTTAAGATTTCTCCGAAGAGATTTAGGGAATATACTGTGATAGTTATTCCAAACGTAACCAAGAGGGTGACTCCCTACGTAAGGATGTTATGAATGCCTCAAGTTACCTTTATGTCTTATGATTTCTATGATTTATTCATGATTTGATGAGGTATGTTAAAATGATTATGTTTTATGGGTAAAGTATTATCTCATTATTATGTATATATGTACCCATGTTTCCTTTCCATATTTTTTATATACCTTACTAAGCTTTTTATGCTCTTCCCAAGTTTTTTTTGAAATGTTTTTCACAGGTCAAGGGAAAGGTACATGATATGATGATAATGTCAAGGAAGTGTAAAGAAATAATCCATGTTTTATTTTAAATATGCTTCCATTGATGGGAATGAAGAATACTAACTTTTTGTTACCACTTTGTTTATATGTGGAATGTAATGCATGTTTTATGATCTAATTCTGTAAAACTCTAAACCCGAAAAGATCCTCAATGTGTAATCTTGTAATAACTCAAGATTAAGTAAGGTTTAAGGCTGGGGCCTTATAGCTTCCATGGTTTGAATTGTAAATATATCCCTGACACTATTTCCACACCAATAGGAGATATGGTTCCTCAAACCATGGATATTACCAATATCCATGGTTTTAGGACCTATAGCCATGGTTATAAACCATGTCTTTAGCCTAAATTTGTAGTAGTATAAGCAGTTTTAAAAGATACCATAGTCTTTAAAATTGTTTACAAGGGGTTGAAAACCAAGAATATGAAATTATATGACCTTGAAATCATAATAAAATGGAAAAATATTAATTTTTGAAATATAAGTACCAACATCATGTTAATTCGAATTATGGTTTTCCTGTGATTCCCATAAATGCATTTTTAGTGTTTTATAACATTAAAAAGCATATTTAATGGAAAAAAACCTAGAAAATTACCTCATATTATTGTAAAATAAGGGGGAACCCATAACTGAATTATTCATGAAGTGTATGATTATAAACCACATCCATTCGATGTGTGGTGTTCTCAAAAGGACTCAATACGTAGTTTTAAAATATATCAAAGTCATTAAAAATCTGTGTTAGGGGTGACAACTATGAAAAAAACATATGATGACCATGAAATTAAAACGAAAAAAAATTAAAAATTTATTTCTAAAATGTATGAACTGATTTCACGTGAAGAGAAGTTATGGTTTTTTTTATGCTCAAAAACATGTTTTTAGTTTTTTAAAACATTAAAACACATGTGTAACGATCAAAACCATTAAAATGACATCTAATTGACAAAAAATCATGGGAAAATCACCGTTTAATTAACTTTTACGTTTATGAGTATAAAACATTTCTATTAGATGTGTGGTGTGCTAATAATGACTCAATATGTTGTTTTAAAATATATCAATGTTTTAAAAATGTGTGTCATGGGGTCAAAAAAAGGAAATAAAGATGGATGGATGTGAAATCATAGAAAAATGTCCATAAGTTGATTTTTGAAATGAATGAGCTGACTCCATTTCAATCCAAGTTATGGTATTCCTAGGATGTCCATAAATAAATTTTTAGTAATTTTAAATGCTAAATCAGGCATGTAATTGTCCAAACCCATTAAAAAAACCTCAAATTTATGCAATGTCATGGGATAAGGATTTAGAATCACTTTTTAGGTGTAAAAGCACATAAAACATCTATTTAATGTGTCGTGTTCTCCGAATGACACAATAAGATATTTTAAAAGGCATTAAAGTCTTTAAAAACATGCATCATGGGGTCCAAACAAAAAAATAGTTTTATATGGCCATGAAATTATATAAAAATGACCGTTGAATGATTTTAAAATATATGAACCAATTCCACATCGATCTGTGTTATGATTTTTCTATGGTGGCTGTAAACACATTTTTAGTGGTTTAAACAACCAAAATGTGAATTTAATGTTCTAAACAACAAAAGAAGACCTTATATTGATCTAAAATCATGGGAAGACTACCACTAAATTATTTTTGATGTGTAGTATCATGAAACGCATCCATTTGACATGAGGTGTGCTTCAAATAACTCAATAAGTAGTTTTAAAAGATATCAATGTTTTTAAAAACATGCACCAGGGGGGTCAAAAACAAGAAAACGACATGTGATGGCTATGAAATCATACGAAAATAACCATAAATTTATTTATTAAATGTAGGAACTAAAAAGACATCAATTTGATTTATGGTTTTCTTGTTATGCCCGTAAATTATTTTTAGTGTTTTAAAATAGTAAATCACATGTTTAATGGTTAAAACCATTTAAAATGACCTCAAATTAACATGAAATTATTGTTAAACTACCATTGAATTATTTTTGATGAGTACAACTAGAAAAAAAATTTATTCTATACATGGTGTTCTTGGAATGACTCAATAAATTTTTAAAAGATATGAAAGTTTTAAAAATAAGTATTATGGGGGGTCAGAACAATTAAAAGTCCTATGGGTGTGAAATATTTTGAAAAAGACCAAAAACTAATTTTCGGAATGTATGGACCAATTCCACATCAATCTGAGTTATAGTTTTCTCATGATTCCATTAAATGTGTTTAGTGTTTTAAAACAAGAAATTGAATAGGTAATGGTTAAAATAATGGAAAATGGACTTATATTGACATGAAATCATGGTAAACCACCATTGAATTATTTTTTTATGTAAATGACTATAAAACATGTCCATTCGATGTGCAGTGTGCTTCAAATGGATAAATAAGTAGTTTTAAAAGATTTCATAGTTTTAAAAATCAGAATCATGGGGATAAAATCTAGTAAACAACATCACCTGGACATGAAATCATAAGATAATGACTGTAAATTTATTTATGAAATGTAGGAACTGACACCACATTAATCTGAGTTATGGATTTCCTGGGATGCCCAAAAACACATTTTTAGTGTTGTAAAACACAAAAATGTGCATGTAATGATCAAAACCATAAAAATGAAAATATATTTATGTGAATTATTAAGAGAAACACCATATAATTATTTTTGAAATATAGTAAATGATTCCATATCAAAATAGATATAAGTTTTTTATTGAGTAATTTGAGGCACACCACACGCTAGTTTAAAATCTGATTATATTGGTATATACTTATCTATTTTGAGATCCAAGTGTTTAATAATATCTTAAATAGGTATTTTTTGTTTCCAAATTGTTTTTTATGATTTATCATTTATTTTATGCTAAAAATAGATCTGTTTGATTAAAAAAATGAAAAATTCTATCTGTAAAATTCCAAATATATTCTATGACTATTATTTTTCAAATTTTGTTTCTAAATGTTCTAGTTTTTATTATAGGTGACTGTTGATGGTAGTTGGTAGAAGGTTGAAAACTATGATCCATGAAATCCTTTAAAAGGCAGTAATGATGTATTATAGTTTTTGTAGTGTAGTAAAATATTATCAATGATTCTACTATAATTATAATATATTAATATTATATATGATTTCTATATTTTTTTGTACCAGTTGATGGCATGATGTGGTTGGTCTCACATATAATGACTATAGCTATGAAGGTTGATTGATGCAATAGAGGTCGTGGGATGGATGTATTGGACATGGGTTGATAGTGGTTATTGGACATATTTTATATGTCTATGATGATTACAAAACTTATTGGTTGACTGGTGGTGGTATATATAATATTGTGGATGTAAGGTTGTGTATGTATAATGAGTTTATTTTGCATGTATGGTTATTTTATTATATGAATGATTTTTTATATGCATATTGTTTTTTATTAAATATTTTTCCAAAAATATACAATTTTATCTAATCTCTTTAGCAGCAGCTTCTGATAACTCTTGGTAAATAGATTTTATTTTACCAGTTCAACGCTGGTTCTTGATAACCACCACTAAAAATAACCACAACTAAATAATATATATGTTTTTATGTTGATTTCCCTTATTTTATTTTTAATTGTTATTTGTTGAAAACCCACCACCAACTAAATAAAAACACACCCCTATGTACCCAAAAAATGACAGATATAAAAACCGCCTCCAAATTATTACCAATTATAAAATATGTAATGGTCTACTTAGCCATGCTAAACAATTTAGAAGAAGCTTAAACCACCACCAGTAGTAAAAAATACCACTAATACTGATTTATTTTGTAGTGATAAATGAAAAAAAAATATATAACAATCATTCATGATATACATTCATAATATATATATATATATCTTTGTGCATGTTTTTAAAAATTTAAATACACACACATAAATACCTACAAGTAAAGAAGTTTGGGAAACAAAGGTAACTGACTTTATTTTTGGGTAGAGGGTACCCATTACATGAACTATGTTCCTGAGGTACAAAGTCCCAATATTTGTCCAGAAATCCCTGACCCATAGGTATTTCAACCATTCAGCCTGCCATGTACTTGTCTATGCCTGCACCATCAGAGATCATCATCCTCCAAGAAACCTTTACCATTCGAGGCCACCATTCACAATGGTCCTATTGTCACTCATTCAAACTACATCATCATAGGTTCTCATCTATAATTTACCCATTGTTTTAGAGAACCTCACTTCTCATACATAGACATTACATTACGTTTTCAGAACATTTAATACTTCACACAAACACACTCCCAAAAATCGTATTAGTTTAGTGCCTTTGGAAAGATAGAAACATAAATATTTTTACCTAAGTGAGAAATATTATCAACCACTAGGTTCAACATGACTATAAGCCTTCTAAGAAAAATCTACATAATACATATCTTTATAACCTAGGGAAAGAAAATATAAGAATAGGTGAGTTGAGATGCTGAGTAAGGGTAAAAAGGGAGATATGTATACATAATCATGAGTATAAGGGTTTGAGAACATGATCGTAACAATATTAGGCCATACCCTACATATCAAAGATCATAAAAGAGAGTCATGGAATAAAAATTGGAAATTTATAAGACATGAATCATAATGAAATCAAGATAATACACTATGAAATAAAAATATAAGAAAAATATATGGAATTGTGGAAGAAAAATATTCATATAAAAATTATTTCCATATTAGTCAAGGATTATTTTCATGGACATATTAATAGAATGTTTTCACTCCCCAAACCATCTTAGTAGTTAAGGTTCACTGCTAAGACCATATTACCAAAAAAATTTCCTTTATTGAACTGAGTTCACTCCCCATTCCATCCATGTATTTCTCATGAGATATAAATATTTACCCAATTCATGGGAGGGAGATATAGGTATCACCCATCTCATAATAAAATCATACATATGTGTGGAACAATATCATAAAAAATTATCATATCATAAATCAAGAAATGAAACGGGTATTATGAACAATTCCTCCTACCACAAACTATGGAAATGACACATGTTTCATAATCATTTAAATATATAATATATAATGATAATAATAAGGTTTCATAAGTATGTGTCATGCTATAACCCATAAAATAGAAATGGGTTTCATAAACAACATGTCATCAAAATCATAACCATTCAGAGAAATAACAAGAATGGTCTCCTTGGATCATAACCTAGTAAGACATTGGTAACATAAAAAGATGTCATCTTAGTAGGAAATTAATTTATAAATATCTTAGAAAAACATTTCATGAGGTAAATATCCTTTATAATTTGAAAAATTCTTTTCAAAAGGTAAAACATTTTTCTAAATAATTTTATTCAAAATAACATTGAAAAAATATAAAATATGATTTTAAAACCATTTTAAACACCATTTTAAATGACAAAAAATTTTAAAATTCCTTTTCCTTTAAAATTATCAGAAAATATCATTTTAAAATATCATTTTTTAATACATGTCTTATGAATAAAATAGATTTACGATCGAATAGATGGTCAGATTTTCTTAAAAACACTTCCTTAATTATCTTAGGTACCGAAGAGTGGAAAAATGGTTCCAATAAATGAAGATATCATAAAGAAATATTAGAATAAAAATAATGAATCTATTGATATATTGGTAATAATATTTCATCAATGTAATCATAATAAAAAACAATCTTGATAAACAATGAGATTGTAGAAATAAACTGTTTCCACTTTTTTTACTTTGAATCCAAGTCCCTGTAAAAGAAAAACATTACATTAAGCTTAAAATATCATTATAATAATGATATTAATGATATAACATGTCAAATTTTTTTATATACACCTCATTAAAGAATATAGGTTCATAATAAAACATGTGTCTCAAATAAGACAAATTAAGGGAAAATTATATTAACGATTTGGTATATTTTAAACCATAAAAAAACCAATGAAAAAGAGATCATATAATGTATATTTAAATACCCATAAATTTAAGGATAAGTATCATATGGTACATTCATGGGTGGCATATATACCACATAAAAGATACAAGTGGTGAGTAAGGCACATGTATCTTAGAAATTAAATTGAGACTAGAAATCCCCTTACCACATGACTCCCTTTTGAATCATGAGATCAATAAAATAATAACATCATTTTAATCTTTTAAAATCATTAAATAAACTAAATTAATGATATAAAATTTAATATGTCAGTATATACACCACACTAAAATAATAAGTGGTGAATATGGAATATATCTCATAGAAATAATAGAGAGACGAGAAAACCCTTACCATATGTCTCGAGTCACGTCGTACTTGTTCAAACATCCTATATAATAAATATATATTTGTTATAAATATATTACAGAATCATATTAAATTATATCATACAATATATTATTTAATTTTTACTTTATATTACCATTATATTAACAATTCTATGTCAAATTTATATTTCAGAAAATAACTGCTTTGTTTTTCATACATGTTTTGACTTTTTATTCTTGGTTCTCTTACATAGATCATTATTTACTTATTTAAAAAATGAAAAAAATTATACCAATATCATATATAATCAGTTTATACATGTTTATATTAGTCAATAAA
Source organism: Viscum album (assembly GCA_963277665.1). NCBI lineage: Eukaryota > Viridiplantae > Streptophyta > Magnoliopsida > Santalales > Viscaceae > Viscum > Viscum album. Next base: position 676,114,764 of record OY728139.1, on the reverse strand, counting down.
AGATATAAATATGAAATTAAATACACTGTTCATGGATACGGTAGGCCCTACATACACATGAACACTGTTTCCATTTTCTTATCGTTTTGAAAGAAAGAAAAGTGAATGATGCTTATTTATATATTTTAATTATAGTTGAATTATTATTTAATATATATTAAATATTTCTATTAAACCCATCCTTAATACATTCAATGTAAATCCTGAACGATTCACATCGCATTGAGGAGGCGGTAGTCCACATGTCCACAAACAATGTTTTCGTATTCCCACAAAATGGAAAGAATTAAGGTATGTGTTATATAATAATTAAAGATGAAATAAGTCATCATAAATATAAAATATATCATATAAAAATAATAATTCCATCATTATTACCGACATTTAGAGGTGGTAATAGAAGAACAAACGAGTCGGTTCACGAGGCGGTAGTTTGTTGTATACGTGAATGATGATCGAGTATCCTATTTGATGGAAGTGTGTGTGAGTATAGTTTGAAACCATAACATCATAACATCTCATTATATTTAGTATACTTACATTATTATATAATAATTTAATAATAATAATTTATGGGGTGTGGGATAAAATAAAACAAAAGTCATTGTGGAAGGATGTTTCATCTTCCATGGGTAACCCCTTCTAGTTTTCACCAAAGGGATTCCTTGGTTGGAATTATAACCAAATTTATGTCTCTAGGATTTAGGGAGGTATTTCTGGAGGATATTTTTATAGGGGTTTTGAGAGAAAAATAATTTTATTTGTGTGTAAAAGTGAGGGGGTGAGTGCCTACTTTATAGTTGAGGAGATGTGACGTTCTTGTAAATTTAAAAAGGTAAACACTAATGAGAGGTCTCACTTACATCATGAGCATAGAATAATGGTAAATTTACGATAAAAGATGAAAAATTATGGAAATATGTCTCAAAAATGGATTTTTTCAATTGTATAGGTGATATATAAATTCAATATTAAATTTTAACTACTATGTAATCTCGTTTTAACCTTAATCGCTATGATTAATTTTAAATACTTTCATTAATATTTTGGGTCAAAAATAAGTTCACATTATTAGAAATTATAAGTTATTATGATTTCAAAAATAGAGTATATTTTTTCATATTCTAATAACATAATTTTTTTAAATTAATTTAATATTAATCTCATAAATGGGATGAGATGATGAGTTTTAATGTAAAATAGTTCAAAAGTTTGAAATGTTTTTATATCCAGTTTCAATGTGAAATTATTTAAAATGAACTAAATTTCATTAATTGATGTATAATTTATCTAACTATTCTTTGAAGCCTAAATAATAAAAAAAATTTGTTTTTAATTATAATTCATTATTTTTCACAATTAATCCAAAAATTAAATACTTTAGGAAAATCTCAAAAATTAATCCTAAGTTAATTTTGACATTATGAACTCAAAATTAATGCTTATTTTATCAAATTAAATTTATAATAGTTTCAGAAATTAATTTTATTATTTTTCATAGAAGGACATAAAAAAGAGTTCTTTTAAGAAAAATGTATTTTCCAAAACATACTAGGTTTACTGAAAATAAATTATTTTTTTATTAGTATGTTTTCATTATATAAAACCATTAAAAATCATATTTAAAAGTAGTTATTACTATTCATATTACTAATTTTAATAGGTATATTATAACAATCTTATTTAAATAATTTTAATAATAAAATGGTGTCTTGTAGAAACTCAGTTTTGTGTGTAACACAAGTTAAGATGTCGTTATGTATAGTGAAATCCTAACTTGATATAGAGTTTAATTAATGTTTAACTTGGAGCAGTGTGAAATAAAACACAACAAAAAATTTTAATTTATTTGAAAAAAAATTCCATAAAGACCCTGAGTGTTAAATTGTACCCCCATTAAATTGAAATTGACCCCTTAAATTTTTCATTCTAATTTAAATAAATTAGGATACATATGCCTCATAATATCCTTAAGCTCTCACATGACTTCCCCTAATAGGTGGTTTACCCATAAAACATTGGCCCGGTGAGTAGTCATATTTTTTATAACTTTATATGTATGATCTATAATTTCAAATGGTTGCTCCTCTTAATAAAGATAAAACTCTATAGTTATGAAATATGATTTTGGTACATGTGAATGGTTAGGTATATACTCCCTTTGGAGAGATAATGGAACACATCATGTCCTTGAGAGATATTTGGTAGAAGTGTCAAGCGATAGGCTACTATCCCAATATGATAATTAATTTCAAAGGGTCTAATATACCTAGGAATTACTTTCAATTTATTCCCAAAGTTCATATCATTCTTCTAGGGAGAAACCTCTTAGAAAAAACTTATTTCCGACATAAGATTCTAGATCTCATTGATGGTTATCAACTTAACATTTTTTCCTACTTTGTACTATCTTGATATGATGATGAATGGTTCTAAGCTTCTAGATCATTTATTCATATATATTAGGTCCCAATCACTTTATTTATCTAACATCATCCCATAATATTCGAGAACAACATTTATTTCCATGGAGGGATTCATAAGGATCTATCTGAATGCTTGAGTGAATGATGTTGTTGTAAGAAAAATCAACTAGAGGAAGTAATTGATCCCAAACATCTTTGAAATCTAATGAACAAGATATCAACATATCCTCTAGATATTGAATTTCTCTTTTAGACTGACCAACCATCTGTGTATGATTAGTAGTGCAGAAACTCAATTCTGTATTAAGGTATTTCTGAATACGTTTCTAGGACATTGAAGTAAACCTTAGATCAAGATCAAATATTATGGAATGTGGTACTTCATGAATCCTTACCACTTATTTTATGTGTATCCTCAAAATATTGTCCATAGAGAAGTATTCTCTAATAGCAATGAAGTGTGTCAACTTAATAAGGTGATCGACTACCACCAATATATCATTATTCCCAATAGCGGTTTTGGGTAGTCCAACAAAAAAATACATAGTCATGTTTACCCATTTCAATTATAGTAAGGGTAATGGATATAAAATCATCCTATGCCTTTTTCATTTATCCATAACTTGCTGATATACCAAGCATCAAGATAAAAACACTGTGATATCTCACTTTATTCCATACCACTAGAACTATTCATTAAAATCACTACACATCTTCATATATATAGGATGAATAGAGAATGATTATCTATGAGTTTCCTCTAACAACTCCTTCATCAAAGCTGGTATTGAAGGAACACATAAAGAGTTCCTGAAACTCATCATTCCATCCTAATTAAGGTTAAACTCAGGAACATTTCCAACCTTCTTTTGGAGTTCTAAATCTTCTATCTATGCCTATTTAATTTTCACATGGATAGAGGGTTGAACATTAAATTTATAAAGATAATATTTTTCCCCATTATTTTAGTATTTCCATATCCATCCTTTGAAAATCAAGAAATATTGGATCTTTTGTGATCCTCATCATGGATAATCCTAAACGATAAATTCAACTCAAATTATAGGCCACCTTGTTCTCATTCCAAAGGTGGAAATGTATTGAGAGGTCATAATACTTTATCATCTACAACCATATTCTTTAGAACATGTTCTACTCTTTTTGTGTGAATATATAATTCAAAATTTTATGATTGGTATATATATCAGACTTTTCTCCTTAAAGATAATGCCTCTATATCATTAATTAAAAAATTACCATAGATCAATCAAAATCATGAGTTGGGTAATTTTTTTCATGAATCATCAATTGTCGCAAAGCATAAGGAATAACCATGTTATTATTCATAAGAACACACCCCAATCCTTTATTGGATCCATCAATATAGATTAAAAACACTTATCCACTATAGGGTAATGTAATTATAGGTGCGTTGATTAACCTTTTCTTAAATTCTTTTAACCTTCCCTTACATTAACCAATTCAGAGGAACATGGCACCATTATGAGATAACATGGTGTGAGGATTAGATAGTTGAGATAATCCACCAAAAAACATTGATAATATCCACTTAAACTGGGAAGTCTACTAATCTCTATGACATTTGTTGGTCCGGGACAACATTCAATAACCTATGTCTTTGATGGATCTATTATTATACACTCCCTTGAGATTATATGACCCATAAATGAAACATTTTATAGCCCAAATTCAAAAATTTTAAATTTTTCCTTTATTTTCTCCATCCTTTGCGTCTTTAGTAAAATTATAAATTGGTCTTCATGCTCTTAGTTTCACTTTGAATAGTTACGAATCATCTATAAAGATGACCACAAACTGAACAAGCTAATCTCTAAAGGCTCCATCCATCAAATCCATTAAGATATAAGAGACATTAATAAGACCAAAATGAATCACTATATATTCATAGTATCCATGCCTTGTAAATAATGTCATCTTGGGTATATCATCCTTATTGACCCTGAATTGAATAAATCTCAAATGAAGGTATGTCTTTGAAAAGTATTGTGCTCTACATAGTTGATCAAATAAGTAATAAATATGGGGAAGAGGATACTTGTTCTTAATTGTGATCTTTCTCATCTCCCGATAATCAATACATAGTCGAATTAATCCATCCTTATTTTTTTAAAAAAAGAATAGGTTCACCCCATGGTGACACACTTGGCCAAATGAATCCCTTATCAAGGTTTTCTTAGATTTTCTTTTCTAATTATTACAACTCAATCTAAGAAATTCTATAGGGTTTCTTTGAAATGGGTGTGTAACTAGGTACAAGTTCTATTGAGAACTCATCATAACATTTTGGTGAAATTATAGGAATATCTTCCATAAATACATCTAAATATTCCCAAACAATAGGAATATCATCGATTTATAGTTTCTCCCCAACCATTTGAGGTATACATGCCTTATGAATGGGAACTAAGACCCATATGTCGGATGTAATCTCCATAAGAGGGGAATAATTATCATCACAAGGATAGATGATCATAGACTAGTTTTAAATATCAAACATAACATCCCTTCCTCTAAAATTTATGTGGGATTTATAAAGAGAAATCCAATCCATGCCTATGATGACATCAAATTCAACCATAGGAAGAATACCAAGATTTGAAAGAAGCACCTTACCACCAATATCAACCAGAATGGAATCAAAGACTTGAGATTCAATCATCACACCATTATGGGTTTTCACTAACAATTCCACATTTAATCATTTGTTTGGAATCTTATTACAATTATAAAATTACTTAGATACAAAAGTGTGGGTAGTTCCTGAATCAAATAAGACATTAGTATTTCTATAGTGGATGGAAAGTATACCTTTCACCATTTCATTATTGAACCCTCATTAGATACAATGATTACATGATATTTCCCCTTATCCCTAATCTTAAGAGGTTAGTAACAATGATCACCATTGCTAAACATTTCTTTTGGGCACCAGTTAGCATAATTCCCAATATCCTTACACTTGATGCACATAAGTGGGGGACGTGCATTCGGTTCTGCTTTCTCTCCATTCACATTGTTATCTTACATTTTTCCATCACATCGGTAATCAAATTCCAAAGGTCCATTCTTTTGGAAAATAAAACATTTATTAAACCCCTTAAGAAAATTTCCTCCATGATTCTTCACACACTTAAATCATGAAGTAAAACTCATGTTCTTCTCTCCATGGTTTTTAGATTTTCCTTTGAACATCATCTTCTTTTTCTTGTCAAAACCATGAGATTAATACATAAATCCAACATCCATTTCATCCTTGATTTCGAAACGCACAATATTTTCATATCTAATGACTATCTTATAGAAAAATCACTTTTAAAACATGAATTTAATTGACTGTATTATTGGTCAACCTTACTTTTGGGTTGGATGATTATTCTAGAATCATACCTTGTAAATATTGTAAAACTGGCCTCCTAGGTACCAATAAATTCCTCATCCCTTTTCTTTAAATTTAGAAACTATTTATCAATATTAATATAAATAATATAGGGAATGTACTTATTGAAAAATATCTTATTGAACTCATTCTAATAAATGGATTCAATTTCCTATTTCCACTTCATATTCTCGATTAGAGTCCACCACTGGTCCTCTTGTCTTTCTAAATGATAACAACCAAAATGAATTTTTCATGTTATAAATAATGAATAATGGAAAATATATCTTTCAGATTACTGATCCTTTGTTCTAAAACAAGTTTATCATAAGGCCTACTAAATGAATGTAAATGATTCATCATAAAGAAATCAATAGAACGTTTCTCCCTTCATTGCTCATTTCAAAGTTAATCATGATTCATTGCTTGGTAATATTGTGTTAGAATGGTAATGAGGTTTTTCATTCTAACTACAATAGAAATTAGATGATCAGAAGAACAATCATTGTATTGTATATATCAATCAACATTAACGGGTTTCCTTTAGGTTCTATCCATTGAATAAAACAAAAAAGTATAGAGTAAGAAACTATCGTCATAGTGGGAAACTATATAATCATGAAAAAATATATAGGATTTACATGTTATGAAAACTACTCTAAATAATAAAACTGTAGTTTTATCCTAGTTTATTCATATACAACACCTATTTAAATCCTTCATGATGGTTTGTAATGAGTTTGTAAATTTTCAAAGCATATCCCCCAGGAAAGTCAAACAATGTGTGCAGTAAGGCCTGTAGTTGTGCACTGGTTTCCAATTGATTCTAACTCAATACAATGTTTTTAGGGTTATTACCACTATGTACATAAGTTCTAGAGACACGCAAACATGCATTATCCTGAAAGGGATGTATTTCAAGGAAACCCCTAGATCTATCCATTATTAAAATTCAAGGAAGTTTTCCTACACTTTTCTTCATTATTAGACTTATACGTAGATACATGTACTTAGGGATCTAACTATGGACTTATCATCTTAGTTTCAAAAGGTTAGATATAATTTTTCTCTAATACCAACTGAGACACGCAATTTTAAAACATTGATATTACATTACATTAATGGAAAATTTAATACTTTTCACAGACACACACAAAAAGACCATAATAGTTTAGTGTCTTTGGAAACCTATAAACATAAACATTGGTACATATGTGAGATACATTATATCCCACTAGTTTCTCTATATCTATAACCATTCTTATACACATCATACATATTTCATATATTCATAACCCAAATAAAGGAAACATAAGGAAGGGAGATCTTAGTTTCTCAGTAAGGGTAATCAAGGGATATATGTAAGCATAATCATGAACATAAGGGTATGAGAACATTATCTTATCATTATAATAAAATATCATTCATATCAAAGATCATAATAATGATTCATAAAAAAACATTAGAAATTCATAAGACACAAATCATAAGGGAATCGAGATCATATGCCAAGAAATCAAAACACAGGAATAAGACATGAAACTGTGGAAAACAAATAAGCATAAAAAAATGATTTCCATAGTATTAAAGGATTATTTCCAAGTCTATATTAGTGTAATGAGTTCACTCCCTAATCCATATTAATAGTCAAGGTTCACTCCTAAGACCATCTTAGCAGAGAAATCCTTTTACTGAACAGAGTTTACTCCCTATTAAATCCATGTGTATCTCATGAGATAAAAATTATTATCCAATGCATTGGATAAAGATACAGGTCCCACCCATCTCATAATGAAATCATACAAACCTGTGCAGAAATATCCTAAACAGTCATCATATCATAAACCATGAAATAAAATGGGTCTCATAAACATGCCATCACATCAAAACCTATGGAAAAGTGACATGTTTCATAATCATTTAATCAAAGAATATCCCATGAAAATAAGTGGGTTTCATAACTATGTGTCATGGTATAACCCTTGGGAGAGAAGTGAGTTTCATAAACAACATGTCATCAAAACCATAACCATTCACTGAAAAAATAATAATGGTATCCTTGGAACATAAAACCTATAAAACATAGGTAAAATCAACAAATTCCATCTTAGATAGAAAACAATTTTTAAATATCTTTTAGAAACACTTCATGATGATAATATCCTTTCTGATCTGAAAATTTATTTCTTTAAATGAAGAACATTTTTTAAAATACATTTCTCTGAAAATAAATTTGAAAACATATAAAGGATGAATTTAGAACCATTTTGAACACCTTTTTAAATCCTACTTTTTTTTAAAAGTCATATTCGTTGTAAAATTATCTTAAAATATCATTTTAAAATATCATTTTTAACACATTTTTGATAACATGGTTTATTAATAAAACATATTACCGACCAAAGTAATGGTTAGATTTTCTATTAAAAACTTAGTTAATAATATTAATTACAAAAGAGTGTAAAAATGGTACCAATACATGAATATATCATGAAAAACGTAGGAAAATAAAAATTATTAATATATGGATCTTAATATTTTATCAATGGAATCATAATCATAAACAATATTTAAAAAGTATGAGAGTATAGAAATAAACTCCTACAACATTAATTAATATGAGACAAAATATCAATGAAATAATAACATTAAATTAAGCTTAAAATATCATGAAACTAATTATATTAATGATATAACATGTTAAATGGTAGTATGTACACCTCGTCAAATAATTTTGGCGCATAACAAAATAAGTGCCTCAAAGAAGGAAAATTGAGAAAAAATTACATTGCTGATTTTGTAACTCTTGAACAATAAAACCAGTGTAATAGAGATCTTAAAATGGATATGTAAACACCAAAAAATTTAATAAATATTAAAAAATTACATTCATGGGCTATATATAAACCACAAAGAATAAATTTGTGGTGAATAAGGCATAAGTCTTACAAAAAATAAAAGTGAGACTAGAAATCTCATTACAACATGAGTAACATTTGAATCATAAGATACCTGAAAGAATAACATTAGCTGAAAATTTTAATATTATTAAATAATTTAAATTCATGATAAAAAATTTCATAAGTTTGTATATACACCACATAACAAGAATAATTGGTTAATATAGCATATAAATCCCAGAAATAAAAGCGAGGTGAGAAAACCCTTACGTAATATCTTGAGTATCACCGTACATGTTCAAACATCTTGTATAATAAATATATGTTTATTATAAATATATTATATAACCATATAAAATTATATCATACCACATATGAATTACTTATGACTTTATATTACCCTTATATTAACAATTCCATGTTAAAGTTATGTTTCAGGTAATAACCGCTTTGTTTATTATACATGTTTTGACATTTTAGTCATGTTCATATTACTTATACCATGATTTAGTTATTTAAAGAATATAAAAAATTATACAAATTTTATATATATTCATTATATACACATTTATAATTATCTATAAAATACATAAATAGGAAATGAAATACACCGTCCATGGAGACGATATGTCGTACGTAGGCATGAATGTTGCTTCCATTTTCTTATTGTATTGAATGAATATTAAGTAAATGATGTTTATATATATATATTATAATTATATTATAATTATTATTAAATATATATTTCATATTTCAATTAAATCCATCCTTAATACATTCCATGTAAATCGTGAACGAATCACGTCACTTTGAGGAGGTAGTAGTCCACATATCCCCAAACGATGTTATCGTATTCCCACAAAACGAAAACCATGAAGGTATGTATTATAAACAATTAAATAAGAATAAATATATCATAAATATAATATATATAATATAATTTCTATAATTACATCATTATTTAAAACATTTAGAGGTAGTAATGAGAGAAAAAAACCCGGTTTATGAGGTTATAGTTGTTGTACACACGAATGATGATTTCATATCACATTTGATGTGTGAGTATCAGTAGAAAAATTGACATAAAAATATATCTGTATATATAGTATACATATACAATTATATAATAATTTAATAATAATAATTATGTGGATGGAGAAAGAAATAAAATGAAATTGGTTGTTGAAGGATGTTAACTATTCTTTGGGTAACTTCTTTTGGTTTCCCCCAAAGGGATTCCTTGGTTGGATTTTTTCCCAAAGTGATGTATCTAGGATGCAGTTATGGAATTTTGGAGGATATTTGGATGGGTCTTGGATGTGAAAATGGGCTTAAGAGGTGTGAATAAGTAAGAGGGTCAGTTCCCTTTTTATAGTGGAGGAGGAGTGACATTCATGCATATATAAAAAGGTAAACACTATTGAGAGGCCTTCCTTACATCATGTGCCTCGAGTAATGGTAATTTTTTGATAAAAGATGAGAAATTTGTGAAATATTAAAATACCATAAATTTTGGATAAGATTCTAGGTGATTTATCGATTTAATTTTAATGTTTAACCAATGAGTATACTCATTTTTACCTTAATCGTTGTGACTAATTTTAATTACATTCATTAATATTTTTGGTTAGAAACTAAGTTGAAATTATTAAAAATTATAAAATATGATTATTATAAATATGAAATATAATTTTCATAACTATAATAATATAAGATTCATATATTAATTTAAAATTAATCCCACTGACAGGATGAGACGACAAGTTTTTAAAGTGAAAAAGTTCAAAAGTTCAAAAGTTAAAAATGTTTCAATATCCAATTTCAATGTGCAATTGTTTATATTAACCTAAATAGGATTAATTAATGCATAATTGATCTAATATTTCTTTAAAACCAAAAAAACTAAAAAAATTATTTTCAATTATATGTTTTTTTATGTTTTACTATTCATAAAAAATTGAAATATTTTTAAAAAAAATAAAAAAAATTACACTAAGATAATTTTGAAATTATGAATTAAAAAATGAATAATAATTTATCAAATTTAATTTATAAATGTTTTAAAAAATAATTTTATTATTTTTAATAGAAGGACATAAAAATATGTTCTTTTGAAAAAATAATATTTTTCAAAACATATAAACATTAATGAAAAATATGTATTTTATTACCAATATGTTTTATATATTTAAAACAGTTATAAATAAAATTTGAAAAGTATTTATTACTATTCTTATATTATGTTTAATGGCTAGGTTGTAAATTTCTGGTTTAAATAACAGTAATAATTATATGTTGTTTCCTAGAAAGTCAGTGTTGTGCGTAAAAATAGCTAAGTCGATGCTACATACAGTGAAAGATTAACTTTGGGCAGAGTAAATATTGTTTAACTTGGTGCATCATTCAATGTAAGGAATCAAAGAAATTTAATTTATTCAAAATCAAGTTCATAAATACATGAGGTGTTACATTCTACCCCCCTTAAAATGAAATTGACCCAGGAATTTCATCAATATGATACAAAATAATGATGATATTTATTCCTCATCATATCCTAATGTTCACACATAGATTCCTCTAACACATGGTTTCTCCACAAATCTTTTACCAGATGAGTGTCCTTTATAGAAATTTTTCTATATGATCTATATTTTCAACTGGTTTTTCCTCATAAGAAAAATCCTACTTCGGCGGTAGGACCTCTTTGTTTAGTACATGTTAAGGGTTAGGTATTCACTTTCTTAGGAGAGATAAATGGTACCCATCATAGACTTGAGAGAGATTTTGTGGAATTTCCAATCGATAGGCTATTATCCGGATATGATCAAGAATTTAAAAGGGACCAATATAACAAGGGATTAGTTTTACTTTCTTCATAAATATAATAACCATATTCTAGGGAGAAATTTGTAGAAACATCTTCTCACTGACATAATATTCTAGATCCTGTTGATGGTTGTCAGCATAACTTCTGTTCAAACTTCGTATTCCCTGGATATGATGCTATTTGGTTATAACCTTCGTGGATATTTCTTTATCTATCTTAGGCCCTAATAGTTTTATTTCTCCAACATCATCCCAGAACATTAGAGCTCTATATTTATATACATATAGGGATTCATAAGGATCCATCTGAATTCTTGAGTGAATGTTATAGTTGTAAGAAAACTCAACTAGAGGAAGTTTTTTATCCCAAAAAACATTGAAATCCAATGAAAAATATCTAAATATATCATCTTGAGTTTGAATTATTCATTTGGACTAACCATCAGTGTGTGGATGATATGCGGGGTTGAAACTCAATTCTATATCACGAGATTATCGAAGACATTTCCAGAACATTGAGGTAAACCTCATATCCCAATCAAATACAATGGAATGTGATACTCCATGAAAACTTATCACTTATTTAATTTATATCATGGAATGATGATCTAGATATAAGGATTATATGATAGAGATAAAGTGTGATGTCTTAGTAAGGTGGTCGAATACCACTCATATAACATTATTCCATTTAGAGGTCTTTGAGAGTTCAAGGAAAAAATCTATAGTGATGTTCCCCCATTTCCATTATGCTATGGTTAATGTATGGAACATCCCCTTATACCTTTTTCTTTTCTCGTTAACTTGTTGACATAACAAGCACCAAGATATAAATTATATGATATATCTCATCATTCGAACACATTATAAGTATTCCTTAAAATATCTATATATATTCATAATTTCATGATGAATAGAGAATTAAGAACTATGAGACTCCTCTAAAAACTCATTATTCTAATCTTGTATGGAAGGAACACATACACAGTTCTTGAAAAAAATCATTCCATCCAAGTCAAGGTTAAACTCAAAAACATTTCTAACATTCTTCTCTAGTTCAATAAATTACATTTTTTGACTCTTTAATTTTCACTTGGAGAGAGGGTTGATCATTAAATAGAACCAGATAATATTTCCCCCATTCTTTTAGGATTTCCAAATCCATCCTTTTCAAATCCAATGTCACGACACGTCCCCTAGGGCCCGTGTCGTGACTACCCCTTGACTTCCTTCCATAGGCATGGGGTTGCCAACTAGCACCGAAAGGCATATTCCCTAAAACTGGGAAGGCATTGCCTTTATAACCTGTAAACACACGCCACCAAGCACACAATGAGATACGAACACAAGTAAACTGTATTGTAAGAAGAGTGCATACAGTAAGAAAAAGGGGCCAAAATACAATCCCGACAAGAAAGTACAAGAAAACTGAAAGAGTACAGGAAAACTGAAACATTCCTATGAAAAACGTCCATGGATCCTACCTGAAGGGTAGGTGTTGCTCTCGAATGGTCGTCTCTGCAGTATGACTCATCTAATGTCCACCTCCGAGCTACCTCTAGTCCTGGTACTCTCGTTCTTAGTCAGTGTTGTCCATCGTCTGCACCAAACACAACATGGTGTGGGCATAGCCAGTGTAGGGGTGAGTATAACGATACTCAGTAGGGACCCCGATACCCTCAAAGGTCTCACGAAATACACAAAGGATAAACCAAAAATCATGTAAACATCTGAAAACCTACTTAAGTATATGCACATACATATACCCAAGTTATCAAGTATACCCGTCTCATTCATGAGGAAAAACAAGGTCCAACTCAAAAGCCCAAAGCTCAACTATTCAATAAAGGAATGAATACCACGAAGGTAACGCCACAAAGGTGAGTACCACAAAGGTAAAACCACACAGAAGAATACCAAAAATTTATCACCGTGAAGGAAAGTACCACACAGGTACGCCACATAGAAGAATACTTCAAAGGTATCACCACAAAGGTAAGTACCACACAGTTACGCCACATAGAAGAATGCCACCAAGGTATCACCATGAAGGAAAGTACCACACAGGTATTCCACTCAGAAGAATCCCACAAAGGTTTCACCCTAAAGGAAAGTACCACATAGGTGCGCCACACAGAAGAATACCATAAAGGTATCACCATGATGGTAAGTACTACACCGGTACGCCAAATTGAAGAATACCACCAAGGTATCACCAAGAAGGAACGTACCACACAAGTACACCACACAGAAGAATACCACAATAGTGTCACCATGAAGGTAAGAACTCACCCCACACTAGGTATTACATAGGTACAGTAGTAGAGATGATTAGATGTAACTACTGAATCATGTTAATATGTTAAGAGGCAGACCCACATTGGATCATAAATCATAAGACCCACACCGTATCCTAGTATATAATCAAACCTACATAGGATCCTTGTATATCATCAGACCCACACAGGATCGTAGTACATCGTCAAACCCACACAGGATCCTAGTACATCGTCAGACCCACACATGATCCTAGTATAACAGACCCATATAGGATCCTAGTACATCTTCAGACCCACACATGATCCTAGTCCAACCGACCCACATAGGATAATAGAGTAGTCCCACATGGATTCCTAGAGCAGATCCAAGTGAGTCTCTCGAACACAGACCCATAAATTATCCCTATCACATACCCACAATGGATCCCTTTCTCATGTTACAACCAACTACAAGGTTCCCGCACTAAGCTCATTTGATTTTGGGTGGGTCTGCTCCTCATGCCACAGGTCGACACTCCAACTTCCACTAAGTCCCTTGAAGAATTATCCCATAGGAACCCCATGTAAAAGGGGTCTAAATGAAACAAATGGTGCATCAATCAGATGCCTGGTCTGTAAGTTACTGGCCTTTTAGTCCCGAGCGCCCAGTTGGATTCATGTCTGATCCAACCCGACCGTACCCCAACTTTATCCAAAAATCAAGTGGGGTATAACAAAAGGACCTTCCCGATCCTGGGTTTCTTTTTACACATACGGTTTGTCAAACGGATACCCATAGCTCAAGATATGGCTGAAGAGAAAAAATGGTCGATGTTGGTCCGGGTCCGGTCTGACCCGGTCGAACCGACCTGGTTCGTGTCGACCCGAATCGGGCCCAAGGTGGGACCCGACCCATGGGATCCGATCTAGCCCGCTAGATCCGGCTTGGCCCACAGAGCGTCCCGCGGCTAGTCGGATGACCGACCCTCTATCTTGGTGCAGTCGCACACTGCGTCGGCTCGGCCGGCCGCCCCTCCATCGTCGTCATAGCCTTGTACCGCGACCCTTGCATGCCGAACAGCGCAGACGTGCACCAACACCGCCATAATAGAGTCGACTGCTCCACCGGCCGCCGCCCTCACTCTGCCGTGGCCGATGGGCCGCGACCTTCTTGTCATCTGGTGGCACGGACGCGTGCCACCCTTCCATCCTCGCGGTCGGCCGGGTGTCGGCCACCACCTCCTTCCGTGAGTCATTGCGGATTCATTTCAAGCCTGAAAAATTAAATGATCGCATATTTTCAATCCTTGCATCGAGGGCTTCACTTCCATATATCACGCTCAGAAAATATCCTTGTTTCCAACGCTAATAAATATTTGGCCGCCTCCTTCCATGAGCCATTGTGGCTTCGTCCCATTCCCAAAAAATTGAACGATTGCATATTGGT
This sequence comes from Viscum album, assembly GCA_963277665.1. Classification (NCBI taxonomy): domain Eukaryota; kingdom Viridiplantae; phylum Streptophyta; class Magnoliopsida; order Santalales; family Viscaceae; genus Viscum; species Viscum album. Next base: position 676,099,489 of record OY728139.1, on the reverse strand, counting down.
GATCCTTGCATTGAGGGCTTCACGTTCATTAAATCTCTATGTTTCTGGCACCAATAAATATTTGGTCATTGATGAACACACAAATAACACGCGATGAAATAAAACAAAGAGGATCATGGTTTATGTGTGGGACAATCGCCATGTTTGTTTGGCCATTGTTTTTGTGAATTTAGGATAAGGAGAAACAATAGAATGAAATTCAACATGCCTAATACCCCTACCTTGATTTTCTGTTGGAGGTGGCATGAGGATGAAGACGAAGTCGATGAGATGGTGATATTGGTGTTCATTGCTCCCGCAAGATGTTTCTGATCTGGGCTCAAGCGTCATCCTCATTCTGTGATTTCGGAGGATTCTCTTCACTAGAGAAGATGATCCTCTAAAATCTCTCCCCAATTCTCCCTTTAACAACGCTTTCCCCAAACTGAATAAATAGAGGATCCAACTTATTAAATTATATTTATTAATATAAAAAGTTAAGTTGGCTCATTAAGTAAATTGAGGATGGTATATTAACTATAGAAATACCATGTGTTTTTTCTACATTAATTGGGAGTTCGTGTGGTCCCCACCACCAAGCATTCAAAATGTTGGTTTCAAATAAAATACATAAAATGTTATTTTTTTTAATTTTTTTCTTCTCCCACAAAAATCTGAAAAATTAACTTCCTCCATCAACCCACTGTAGTCAAGGTGAAGGTCTCCTTAAGTAAATACTGGCACTGCAGGTTCAACGGTGTCCTCCGAATTCCATTCCGAGTACCAGTTCAAAATTTACAAAACGCCGCTCGTGTGATTAATGAATGTACCTGAAAAACATTCGAAAAATTATTAAGAGTCACCCTAGACCCACACCAGTCAAGTTTAGGATGTTCCCATGTAAAATACACCCCAAAAAACATAATTTAACTCTCGGATTTCCAATCTGAGTTTCCATTTAAAAGTTATGGATTTTAAAATAAAATAGTTGTCACTTAATTATTTTATTTATGGCCAAAACTAACTTTCACTGGTGGCCCACACCGGCCAAAGTTAGTATCTGCTTAAATAATGAATTATCTCACATGCTTAGCGGTGGTCTCATATTTTCAATCTGAGACACCGTTTTTGAGTTATAAGCATTTGAAAAATAAAACGATAAATTTAATTATTTTATTTACGGTTATGCCATTTTTGGGTTCTCTCACCGGAGGCCCGCACCGACTAAAATTAAGTCGTGACTAGGGTAAACCTGCCATCCTGAACGCAATGGTGCCATTAGAATTTTTATCTGAGTAACCATTTAAGAGTCATTACACTATTTCAGGAAAACTTCTTACCCGCGCTAATTAAAACTCAACCAAACATCGACGGATAATTTCGGGCACTCCGAGCCTCAGAATTGAGCGTCGTCAGATTTCACGGTCACGAAATAATTTCATATAATTAAAAAAACTATACAGAATTTATGGGACATTACATTCTCCACACCTTAAGGATTTACATCCTCAGAAGCCACAACAAAGGTAAAACAACCAAAAGAGGGTACTGAGCCTGAATCTGAGCCTCCCACTCCCATATTCTCTCCTGAAGGTTCCTATGCTGCCAATGTACACACACCAAAGGTGTCGAACACCCACGAAGTAATATCTCATGTTCATCCTCAATCTCCACTGGAACCTTTGTAAAGGACACCCCATCATCTATGTCCAACTCGGTGTGGTCGATGCTGTGAGATGGGTCATTCACGTATCCCCTCAGGTGGGATAAGTGGAAGACGTCGCGCACCCTCTCAAACTGTGGTGGAAGAGCCAAGCGGTATGCCACCTCATCTACCCTCTGAAGGATCAGAAAATGACCGATATACCTCGGTGATAACTTTCCCCCTGGGCCAAATCTCTGCAAACCTCGTTAAGGTGAGACCCGTAGGAAGACATGATCTCCCTCCTCTTGTTGACATAAGACTTCTTCAGGCTCTGAGCAGTTTTCATTTGATAACTATTGAGGCATTGTGATACAAAATCATCCACTACTTTCTTCATCCCTGGCCACCAGTACTAACACTGATGGTCCTGGTACATCTTCACCATACCAAGATGTACCGCCAAAGAGGATGTATATAACTCTATCAACACCTCCTTCTGTAGAGATACTGGTACCATGGTGCGTACTCTGAAGAGGGAGATGTGCTCCCCACCTTCAGAAAATCCATCAGGTGCCTGCCCTGAGGATATCTGAGCACGTCGAGCCTCACAGTCAGCATCACCACGCTGGTCCTACCTGACTTGCTGAAAAAGTGTGGGAGTGACTATAAGAGGCTGAAGAAATGTTGCACCATCTCGATCTAGAAAGGATATCTACAAAGAGGCCAGCTGGTCTTTTGCCTCACTCAGTAGCTGTAGGCCAGACCTCCAGCTAGGTACGTCTGCTACCATGTTCCCCTTCCCAAGAGTATAGAATATCTCAAAGTCATATTCCTAGATGAACTCTATCAACTATTGTTAGGAATTGAAAACTAAAAACATATACTACCAAGAGGGTGAGGCTGGCTGACTCACGAGTGATCAACCACACCCTCTTATGTGGTAGTTTATCTTGTGGTACCTAAGTGTCCCCTTTCTTTGAATAAGAAAAACCTCATCCCAAAATTGTAGATAAACCACAACCTTTTTTTCTTAATATAATCAATCTGATTATGAACTATGGATGTCCAGTCCATACACAAAATAACGTTGTAAGGCCTCAACGCTGCCATCAAGAGGTTCCAATCGAAACTCTCACCTCAATGGTCAGATCACACTGTTGACGTAAGTGTGATTATCAAGTCTCCTCCCAAAGGTATCTCGATACTTCATGGTCAAATTAGCGGATTAACCGGAAACTCTAGGTCATGGACATGATTGGTGGAAGGAAGGAAATATTGGTACCTATGTCTATTAATACGGCAGCTAGCAGTAGATATATACCATTCATCAAATCATTCCAAGAGCCCTTGGGTCGCACTCCTTGACCGCATGCACCTACTCTCTTCCCTGGTCCTCCATCTCCCTGAGCCTGGCGGGGACTAGAATTGGGGGTGGTTGTAACATGCCAAAATGTACACCACCTCATGCTACTCCCCTGACTCTTCTTCTATGTATGAAGCCCTACAGATTCATCTGTCACTAACACTTCTTCTTCTCAAAACATTTTTACACACCCAACTCTCTAATACCGATGCCAGTTTCTTTCTTTCCCACTACTAACATTCACTGGCTTTATCCTCTCATCCAAAGAATATTCAACCACAATGTATCTCTCTAATACCCTAATATATGGAGTAATGAATAAAGTAATAGCACTAACTTGGGTGTCCATAAAGGCACCTCGCTCAGAGGTCTGAGCTCTGAAGCACTGATCGTATCATATTCATCGAGTACCTGGAATGATCGATACATCTCAATGAATACTCAGCTATTGACAAGTCATCCCGTCGAAGCTATAGAAGATCTAGAGAACTCTCAACCACCTCCTCAAGCTATTCCTCAGCCGCCTGTGAGTCGGGTTCACCTCGGAACCTGAGGGGTATGTGACGATGAATCACTTGTAAGGCACTAAGCCTATATGTTTCCTTCACCTATTCCACCGTTTGTAACTACTGACCAACGGGTAGTGATATAGCTGACACACTACCTAAAGGTACTATCTCGGGTAATGGTCCACGTACCGAAGCCTCATCACTATGCGGACCATCCTCATGGTCACTCACTAAAAAATACTAGTAGTTAAGATCAACTTCTTCTCTATTAGTGTCTCAACTAGGCGGAAAACACTAGAAACTGCCTCTAGTTAGCCCTCAACTGCATGGGAATCTATCTTACCTCGAAACCTCAGAGGCCTCTACTGCTGGAACCCATGAAATGTGCTCCATTAGCATGCACCGTCTTCCAGTGTGGATGGTGGTAACTGTTTCCCAATGAGTGGTGGTACAGCTAGTACACCACCCAAAGGTGAAAACATAGTAAGAGGGCCCTCCACCGGAGCCTCGTCGCTCGTTGGGATGTCATCGTGTACTCTCTCGGGAATCTTAGCTGGATATCTACGTAGTTGCATCCTGATAAAGAACAGGTGCACCATGATAATTAAGTTATACCTAGCGAAATTACTCGAAGAAAATATAATAAAATATTTCAAAATAAACATGAAATCAGTGTGTTCGTGCACTGAGTTAGAAATCAGAAGTCAGTGTCCTGGTGTATGGATACGTTGGTCACCGCACCAACACTAGATTCCCAAAACTGATAACCACACTCACTACACTTACCACTATTGATGTTAGAAAAATCAGAGTCATATATTTTAAGGTATAACAAACTACTATGATACCAATTTGTCATGAAGTCTCAAAAATAAGTATCTCAAAGGACAGCCATGTAAAAGGGGTCTCAATGAAAAATATGATGCATCAATCAGAAGCTCGGTCTATAAGTTATTGACCTCTTAGTCCCAAGGGCCAGGTTGGATTAGTGTCTAATCCAAACTTTCCATACCCCAACATTATCCAGAACTCAATTGGGGTATACCAAATGGACTGTCTCGATCCAAGGTTTTCAGCGCCGCAGAGGGTTCGTCAAACGGACGCCCGTAGCTCGAGATATGGCTGGAAGAGTGAAAGGGATTGAAGTGGGTCCGGGTCCAGTCCGACCCATCCTGGGCTGACCCAACCCAGTACAGGTCGACCCGGACCAACCCGGATCTGACCCTAGGTCGGAACCAGCCCATGGGATCTGACCCAGCCAGCTGGGTCTGCCCTTGGCCACCGGCGCGGCCCGCGGTGCAGCGGACCACAGTGTGGAGGCCCGCGGATGGCCGGATGGCCAGCCCTCCATCGTGGCGCAGTCAAGTGTCGCGCCTTCTCCGGCGGTCGGCTCGGCCGACCGCCCCTCTATCGCCGCCGCAGACCTAGCACGCCGAGCGGCGTGGACGCCCGCCGCCACCGCTTTCACGCGGCTGAACGATACACTGGTTGCCGCCCTCGCTCCGCCGTGACCGAAGGGCCGCGACCTTCTCATCATCCGGCGACGCGGATGTGCACCGCCCTTCCTTCCTCATGGATGGACAGGTGCGGGCCACCATCTCCTTCCCTGATTCATTGTGGATTTGTTCCAACCTTGAAAAATTAAACGATCGCATATTTGCGATACTTGGGTCGATGGCTTCGCGTCCATATATCACACTCAGAAAATCTTCGTGTTTCCAGCGCTAATAAATATTTGGCCGCCTCCTTCCACGAGCCATTGCACCTTCGTTCCAAGATGGAAAAATTAAACGATCACATATTTGCGATCCTTGCGTCGAGGGATTCACATCCATATATCACGTTCAGCTAATCTATGTGTTTCCAGTGCCAATAAATATTTGTTCATTGAAGAACGCACGAAGAACGCGTGAAGAAATAAAAGAAAGTGGAGCATGGTTTTTGTGTGGAATGATGGACATGTTTTTTTGGCCAACGTCGTTTTGAATTTAGGATATGCATAAACAGTAGAATAAAATTTAACATGCTTAAAACCCGTACCATGATTGGCTATTGGAGGTGGCGCGTGGAAGAAAACAAAGTCGATGAGATGGTGACATCGGCGTTCATTGCTCCTGCAAGTTGTTTCCTATTCGGGATCAAGAATCGTCCTCATTCTCTTATTCTATAGGATGATCTTCATTAGAGAGTGTTCTTCTTTGGAGAAAATGATCATCCAAAAGCTCTCCCCAATTCTCCCTTTTCCAACAGTTTTCCCAAACTGAAGAAAAAGAGGAGCCAATTTATTAAATTAAGTTTATTAATATAACATGTTATGTTGTCTCATTAAGTAAATTGAGGTTGGAAAATTAAATAGGGGAATACCAAGGGATTCACCACACTAATTGGGAGTTTTGGTGGTCCCCACCACCAAGCATTCAAAATGGTGGTTCCAAATAAAATAAAAAAAAGTTATTTATTTTATTTTTTTCTTCTCCCACAAAAATATGAAAAACTAACTTCCACCATCGACCAACTACTGTCAAGGTGAAGGTCTCCTTAAGAAAATATTGGCGCTGCGAGTTCAACAGTGTCCTCAGATTTCAATTCCGAGTACCGGTTCAAATGTTACAAAACACCGCTTGCGTGTTTACTGAACGTACCTGAATAAAAAGTTCGGAAAATTATTAACAGTCACCCTTGACCCACGTCGGTCAAGGTTAGGCACTGCCCAAGTGAATCATGCCCCCAAAAACCCAATGGTACACTCAGATTTCAAATCTGAGATACCATTTAAAAGTTATGGATTTTACAATAAAAATAATTGTCACTTAATTATTTTATTTACGACCAAAAACATTCACTAGTGGCTCATGCCAGCAAAAGTTAGTCTCTGCCTAAATAAATTATTCCCTCACAATTTCAGCGGTGGTATTATATTTTCAATCCAAGATACCGTTTTTGAGTTATAAGCATTTTAAAAATAAAATAATTAATTTAATTATTTTATTTACGTTTATTCCATTTTTGGGTTTCCTCACAGGAGGCCCGCGCCGACTAAACATATGTCACATCTAGGGTAAACCTTCTATCCTGAAGTAAACAGTGCCCTCAGATTTATCATTCAAGTTATCGTTTAAGAGTTATTCTACTTTTTTAGGAAATCTGCTTACGCACACTAATTATAACTCAACCAACATCGATGGATCATTCCGGGCAGTCCGGGCCTCATAATTGCGCACCGTCAGATTTCACTGTCTCAAAATAATTCCATTTAATTAAGAAAATTAAACCAAATTTCCGGGACATTACATTCTCTCCACCTTAGGGATTTATATCCCTGAAATCCACAACAAAGGCGAAACAACCAAAAGAGGGTACTGAACATGGATCTGAGCCTCCCACTCCCATGTTCTCTCCTGGAGGTTCCTGTGCTGCCAACATACATGCACCAAAGGTATCGATTTCCCATGAAGCACTCTCTCCTATCGATCCTCAATCTCCACCGGAACCTCTGTAAATGACGCCCCATCATCTAAGTATAGCTCGACGTGGTCAATGATGTGGGATGGTTCGTGCACGTATCCCCTATGCTGGGATACGTGGAAGACGTCGCGCACTCTCTCAAATTGCGGTGGAGGATCCAAGAGGTATGCCACCTCACCTACACTACAAAGGATCAAAAAAGGACCAATATACCTTGGTGATAACTTTCCCCCTCGACCAAATCTCCGCAAACCTCATCGAGGTGAGACCCGTAGGAAGATATGATCTCCATCCTCCAGTCGACATAAGACTTCTTTCGGATCTAAGCAGTTTTCACATGCTAACAAGTGAGGCATTGTGATATAAAATCAGCCACTGCTTTTTTCATCCCTGACCACCAGTACTGATGCTGAAGGTCCTGGTACAACTTCACCATACCAGGATGTATCGCCAGAGGGGACGTATATAACTCCCTCAACACCTCCTTCTATAGCGCTACTGGTACCACGGTACGTCCTCTGAAGAGGATGACGTGCTCCCCACCTTCATAAAATCCATCAGGTGCCTTCTCTGAGGATATCTGTGCACGTCGAGCCTCGCAGTCAGCGTCCCCACACTGCGCCACCCTAACTCGTTGATGAAGTGAGGGAGTGACTGTAAGAGACAGAAGAAAAGAAGCTCTATCTCGATCCAAAAAGGATATATGAAAAGTGGCTATCTGCTCTGTCACCTCACTCAGCAGTTGTAGGCCATACCTCTTACAGAGTGTGTCTACTACCATATTCCCCTTCCGAATATTATAGACTATCTCAAAGTCATAGTCCTGGAGGAACTCTATCTACTCTTGTTGGGAACTGAAAACTCAAAACATCTGCTACCACGAGGGTGAGGATGGTAGAACCACCAGTAATCAGCCGCACCCTCCTATGAAGGAGTTTATCCTCTGCTTCCTGGGATTTTTTTTTTCACTGACTAAGGAAAACATCATCCCAACGTTGTAGATAAACCACAAAATTGTTTTTCTTAATACAGTCAATATGAGTACGAACTATAGATGTCCAGTCCATACCCAAAATAATGTTGTAAGGCCTCGATGCTGCCACCAAGATGTTCCAATCGAAACTCTCACCTCAAGGGTCATATCACACCATCGGCATAAGTGTGATTATCGAGTATCCTCCCAAAGGTATCTCTTGACGTGAGGGTCAAGTCAACGTCTTAACCGGAAACTCTCGGTCTTAGAAAAGATTCGTGGACAGATGGAATTATTGGTACATATGTCTATTAATACGATATCTAGCAGTAGACACAGACCGTTCATCGAATCATTCCAATAGTCATTGGGTCATACTCCTTGACTGCATGCAGCTACTCTCTACCCCTGTCCTTCAGCTCCCTGAGCCTGGCGGGGACCACAATGGGGTATGGTTGTAACATGTCGAAATGTACACCACCTCATGCTACTTCCCTAGCTCTGCTTCTACGTCTGTAGCCCAATTGATTCATCCATCCCAAACACTTATTCTTTTCGAAACATTTTTACATGCCCAAGTCTCTAATACTGGCACCATTTTTCTACTTTCCCACTACTAACATTCACTCGATGCATCCTCTCAGCCAAATAATTTTCAACAACAAAGGTTATCTCTAGAACACTAAAAAAGTATGAGTGCATAAACAAATAGTGCTAGCTCAGATGTCCCTAAAGACACCTCGCTCAGAGGTCCGAGATCTGATGCACTGATCGTATCATATTCATCGAGTACCAGGAATGATCGGTATGCCTCAATGAATACTCAGCTACAGACATGTCGTCATGTTGAAGCTATAGAAGATCTAGATAACTCTCAACCACCTACTCAAGCAAATCATCAGTCGCCTGTGAGTCTGTATCACCTTGTAAACTGAGTGGTATCTGATGCAAAATCACGCATAAGACACTAAGACAACATGTGTCCCTTAATGGTACAGTCGGTTGTATGTTCTGACCAACGGGTAGTGATATAGTTGACACACTACCCGAAGGTACTATCTCTGGTAATGGTCCACGTACCTAATCCTCATCAATATATAGACCATCCTCATGGTCACTCATTGAAAAGTAATAGTATATGAGATCACTATCTGCTATACTGGTGTCTCAACTAGGAGGAAACCTCTATCAACCACCTCCAGCCAGCCCTCAGTCGTGTGGGAATCTATCTTGCCTCGAAACCTCGGAGGCCTCTGCTGCTAGAACTCGTGCAATGTGCTCAATCATCATGCACCATCTTTTATTGTGGCTGGTGGTAACTGTTTCCCAATGGGTGGTGGTGCTGCTAGTACACCACCCGTAGGTGCCAACATAGTAAGAGGGCCCTACATCGGAGCGTCATCACTCAGTGGTCCGTCATCGTATACTCTCTCAGTAATCTTAGCTAGCTGTCTACGCAACGGAATCCTGATAAGGAATAGGTGCGCCACGATCATTAAGTTATACTTGGTGAGTTGACTCAAAGAAAACACCAGAAAAATTTTCAAAACACACACGCAATCTGTGTTTTGGTGCACCCGGTCAGAAATTAGAAGGCAGGGTCCTGGTGTATGGATATGTTGGCCGCCACACCAACACTGGATTCCCTAAACTGATAACCACACTCACAACACTTAACACTATTTCAGTTAAAAAGATCAGAGTCCTGTGTTCTACAATAGGACCAACTCCTCTGATACCATTTTGTCACAAAGTCCCAAAAACAAGTATCCCAAAGGCCTTCCACATAAAAGGGGTCTCGATGAAACATACGGTGCCTCAATCAGACACCCGATCTATAAGTTATTGGCCTTTTAGTCCTGAGGTCCCGGTTGGACTCATGTCCAATCCACCCCGGCCATACCCCCAAAATTATCCAAAACTCAAGTGGGGTATTCCAAAAGGACCGCCTTGATCCATGGTTTTTGGCGCCATATATGGTTTGTCAAACGGATACCCATAGCTCAAGATATGGCCAGACGAGCGAAAACGGTCAAAGTTGGTCCGAGTCCGGTCCTACCCGACCTGACCCGACCCAACCCAGATCTGGCCTTGGGTCGGACCCGGCCCGCGGAGCGGTCCGCGGAGTGGCCCGCACCGGGGGTCCCGCTGGTCGGCCTACGCATGGTGGCCCGCAGCTGGCCGGATGGCCATCCGTCCTTCGTGGCGCGGTCGCACGCCACGCCCCCACCAACGGAGGGCTCGGCCGACCGTGCCTCCATCTCCGCCGCGACATTGTGTCGCGGCCCCTACATGCTGGGCGGCGTGGACGCACGCCACCGCCGCCATCACGTGGCTGACCGCTCCACCGGTCTCTACCCTCGCTCCATCGCGGCCGACAGGGCACGGTCTTTTCATCATTTGGCGGTGCAGATGCACGCTGCCCTTCCTTCCTCGTGGTCGGCCGGGTGCTGGCCGCCGCCTCCTTCCGCGAGTCATTGTAGATTCATTCAAAGCCCAAAGAATTAAACAATCGCATATTTGTGATCATTGCGTGAGGGCTTCACGTCCATATATCGCACTCAAAATATCTCAGTGTTTCCAGTGCTAATAAAAACATGGACGCCTCCTTCCGTGAGCCATTGTGGCTTCGTTCCGAGCCCGAAAAATTAAACACTTGCATATTTGTGATCCTTGCATCGAGGGCTTCACATTCATATATCACTTTCAACAAATCTCTATGTTTCCAGCGCTAATAAATATTTGGTCGTTGAAGAACCTCTGAAGAACGTGTGGATAAATAAAAGAAAGTGGAGCATGGTTTATGTGCGTGGAGATGGCCATGTTCGTTTGGCCATTGTTGTTGTGAATTTAGGATAAGGAGAAACAATAGAAATAAATTCAACATTCTTAAAACCCCTACCTCGATTGTCTGTTGGAGGTTGGTCGTGGAAGATGAAGAAGTCGATGAGATGGTGACGTCGACATTCGTTTCTCCCACAAGAATTTTCTAATCCAGGCTCTTGCGTCGTCCTCATTCTCCGATTCCGGAGGATACTCTTCGTTGGAGAGTGTTTGTTGGATGAGATGATCCTCCAAAATCTCTCCCCAATTCTCCCTTTTCCAACACTTTCCCCAAACTCATGAAAAAGGGGATCCAAGTTATTAAATTAAGTTTATTAATTTAACAAGTTAAGTTGGCTCATTATGTAAATTGAGGTTGACACATTAACTAGGGGAATACCAAGGGTTTTCCACACATTAATTGGGTATTTAGGTGGTCCCCATCACCAAGCATTCAAAATGGTTGTTTCAAATAAAATAAATAAAAAGTTATTTAATTTTTTTCTTCTCCCACGAAAATCCAAAAAACTAACTTCCACCCTTGACCCACTACGGTCAAGTTGAAGGTCTCCATAAGATAATGTCGGCACTGTGAGTTCAACGGTGTCCTCAGATATCAATTCTGAGTACCGGTTAAAAAGTTACAAAACTCCTCTCACACGATTACTAAACATACCAGAAAAAATGTTCTGAAAATTATTAACAGTCACCCTCGACCCAATCCAGTCAAGGTTAGGCTCTGTCTAAGTGAAAAACACCCCAATGAATCCAATCGTACTCTCATATTTCCAATATGAGTAACCATATATATGTAATGTATTTTACAATAAAATAATTGTCACTTAATTTCATTATTTATGGACAAAAACTAACTTTCATTGGTGGACCGTGCCGGCCAATGTGTGTATCTTCTTAAATAAAGAATTCCTTCACGAGTTCAGTGGTAGTTTTAGATTTTCAATCTGAGCTACTGTTTGTGAGTTATAAGCATTGGAAAAATAAAATAATTTCTTTAATTATTTTATTAACGGTTATTCCATTTTTGGGTTTTCCCACAGGAGGCCCACGCTGACTAAACTTAAGTTGTGCCTAGGGTAAACCATCTATCCTGAACGCAACTGTTCCCTCAGAATTTTTATCTGATTTACCGTTTAAAATTAATTCCACATTTTCAGAAAAACTGCTTATTCCCACTAATTAAAACTCAACTAATCTTCGACAGATCATTCTTGGAACTCCGGGACTTGGAATCGTGCATCGTTAGATTTCGTTACCTCGAAATAATTCCATGTAATTAAAAAACATAATAAATTTTTTTTGGAAATTTAAATGCTCCCCAACATAGTTCTTTACATCCCTAAAAGCCACATGAAAGGAAAAACAACCAAAAGAGGGTACTGAGCATGAATATAAGACTTCCAATCCCATGTGCTCTCTTGGAGGCTCCTGTTCTACCAAAATACATGAACCAAAGTTATTGATCTCCCACGAAGGACTCTTTCCTGTCGATCCTCAATCTCTACTGGAACCTCCGTAAATGACGCCCCGTCATCTAATTCTAGCTCGACATGGTTGATGATGTGAGATGGGTCGTGCAAGTATCCCCTCAGCTAGAATATGTGGAAGACGTCACAGAACCTCTCTAACTACGGTGGAAGCGCCCAATAGTATGCCACCTCGCCTACCCTCCGAATGATCAGTAAAGGACCGATATACCTCGGTGATAACTTGACCCTCGGCCAAATCTCCACAAACCTCGTCGATGTGAGACCCATAAGAAGACATGATCCCCATCCTCCTTTCAGCACAAGACTCTTTCTGGCTCTGAGCAGTTTTCGCTTGCTAACAAGTGAGGCATCGTGATACAAAATCTTCCACTACCTTCTTCATCCCTGGACACCAGTATTAAAGCTAAAGATCCTGGTACATCTTCCCCACACTAGGATGTACCGCCAGAGGGGATGTATATAAATCCCTCAACACCTCCTTATGTAGAGATACTAGTACCATGGTATGTCCTCTGAAGAAGACGACGTGCTCCCCACCTTCACAAAATCCATCTGGTGCCTTCCCTGAGGATATCTGAGCACTTCGAGCCTCGTAGTCAGCATCCCCATGTTTCACCTACCCGAATCACTGGAGAAGTGGGGGAGTGACTATAAGAGACTGAAGAAACACTACTCCATCTCGATCCACAAGGGATATCTAAAAAGTGGCTAGCATCTCTATTGCCTCACTCAGTAGCTGCAGGCCTGACCTTTTGCTGAGTGCATCTACTACTATGTTCCACTTCCCCAAAGTATAGACTATCTCAAAGTCATAGTCCAGGAGGAACTCTAGCCACACTTGTTGGGAACTGAAAACCCAAAACTTATGATACCATGAGGGTGAGGCTAGCCGACTCACAAGTGATCAGCTGCACCCTCCTATGTAGGAGTTTATCCTATGATGCCTTATTTTCCATTTTTTCCAACTAAGGAAAACCTCATCCCAACATTGTAGATAAACCACAACCTTTTTTATTAATATAGTCAATCTGAGTATGAATAGTGGATTTCTAGTCCATGCCCAAACTAACAATGTATGGCCTCAATGATTCCACCAAGATTTTCTAATCGAAACTCTCGCCTCAAGGGTCAGATCACACCATCTGCGTAAGTGTGACATTAGAGTCTCCTCCCAAAGGTATCTCAAGACGCGAGGGTCAAGTCAATGGATTAATTGGAAACTGTAGGTCTTGGACAAGATTCGTGGAAGAATGGAATGATTGGTACCTATTTCTATTAATACGGAAACTAGAAGTAGACAATGACCGTTCATTGAATCATTCCTAGAGCCCTTGGGTCGCACTCATTGGCCGCATGTAGCTACTCTCTTCCCCTATCCTCCAGCTCCCTAAGCCTGGAAGGGAACACAATGGGGGGTGGTTGTAACATGTCGAAATGTACACCACCTCATGTTGTTCCCCTATCTCTTCTTCCACATCTACATCCCTACATATTCATCTATCCCTAACACTTCTACTTCTTGAAACATTTTACACGCAAAAGTCTCTATGACTGGCACCAGTTTCCTACTTTCCCACTACTAACATTCACTGGCTGCATCCATTCAACTAAAGAATATTCAACCACAAAGGTTCTCTCTAGCACCCCTACATAAGTAGGAATTCATATAGGAATAGTGCTAGCTCGGAAGTCCCTAGAGACACCTCCCTCAGAGGTCCGAGCTTTGAAGCACTGATTGTATCATATTTATTGAGTACCAGGAATGATCGGTACGCCTCGATGGATACTCAGTTACTGAAATGTGGTCCTACTGAAGCTATTGAAGCTCTAGAGAACTCTCAGCCACCTCCTCAAGCTAGTCCTCAGCCACCAGTGAGTCAGGCTCGCCTCGGAACCTAAGGGGTATCTGTTTCTGAATCATGCGTAAGGCACTAAGCCTATATGTGTCCTTTACTCGTACTGCCGGTTGTAGCTGTTGACCAACTGGTAATGATATAGCTAATGCACTACCCAAAGGTACTATATCAATTAATGGTCCATGTATCGAAGCCTCATCACTATTCAGACCATCCACACGGTCACTCACTGAAAAGACTAGTAGCTAAGATCACCATCTGCTCTTCTGGTGTCTCAACTAGGCGGAAAACACTAGCAACCGCCTCTAGCCAGACCTCAGCCGCGTGGGACTCTGTCTCACCTCAAAACCTCAGAGGCCTCTGCCACTGGAACTCATGCTATGTGCTTAGGCAGTGTGCACCATCTTCCAGTGTGGCTGGTGGTAACTATTTCCCAACGGGTGGTGGTGCTGCTGGTACACCACCAGAAGGTGCCAACATAGTAAGAGGGCCTTACACCGGAGCCTCGTCGCTCGGTGGGCCTTCATCATGTACTCTCTCGAGAATCTTAGCTAGCTGTCTATGCAGCAGCATCCTAATAAGGAACAGGTGATCCACAGTCATTAATTTATACCTAGTAAGATGACCCCAAGAAAACACAAGAAAAAAGTTTCAAAACAAATAGGCAATCAGTGTTTTCATGCACTAAGTCGAAATCAGATGTCAGGGTCCTCGTGTATGGATATGCCGGTCACCGCACCAACACTGGATTCCCTAACCTGATAACCACAATCAACACACTTAACACTATTGACGTTAAAACGATAAGGGTCCTATTTTCTATAGTAGGACCAACTCCTATGATACCAATTTTCGACGAAGTCCTAAAAAGATGTATCCCAAAGGACAGCCACGTAAAAGGGGTCTCAATGAAATGAACATTGCATCGATCAGATTCCCGGTCTGTAAGTTATTGGCCTTTTAGTCCTGAGGGCCCGGTTAGATTCGTGTCCGATCCAACCCGTTCATACCCCGACTTTATCCAAAACTCAAGTGTGGTATACCAAAAGGACCATCTCGGTCCTAGGTTTTTGGCGCCATAGATTTTTCGTCAAACGAATGCTCGTAGATCAAGATATGACCTGAAGAGTGAAAAGGGTCAATGTTAGTCCGGGTCCGGTCCGACCCAACCCGGACCGACCCGGATCTAGCCCTGGGTCAGACCCGGCCCGCGGATTCCGACCCGGCCAGCTCGGTGGCCCATTCTAGGCTGACCGCGGTGTCGCAGCCCATAGATGGCCGAAAGGCCAGCCCTCCTTCACGGAGCGGTCACGCTCCGTGCCCCCCCACACCCCCTAGCGGCCGGCTCGGCCGGCCACCCCTCTATCATTATACGGCCTTGCTCCGTGACCCCTCCATGCCTGGTGGCATGGCTATGTGACACCACCACCGTCATGCGGCCAGTCACTCCACTTGTCACCGCCTTCACTCTGCCGCAGCCGACGGGCCACGGCCTTCTCATCATTCGGCGATGCAAACGTGCGCCACCCTTCCTTCCTTGTGGCCAGCCAGGTGCCGGCCTCCACCTCCTTTCGTGAGTCAATGAAGATTCGTTCCAAGCCTGAAAAATTAAACGGTCACATATTTTCGATCCATACCTCAAGGGCTTGACGTCTATATATCCCGCTCAACAAATCTCAGTGTTTCCAGCACTAATAAATGTTTGGCCGCCTTCTTCTACGAGTCATTTCGGCTTCGTTCCAAGCCCAAAAAATTAAACGATCATATATTTGTGATCCTTGTGTCGAGGGCTTCGTGTCCATATATTGCATTCAACAAATCTGTTTATTTCCAGCACTAATAAATATTTTCCCGTTGAAGAACGCATGAAGAACGCGTGAAGAAATAAAAGAAAGAGGAGCATGGTTTACGTGTGGGATAATGGCCATGTTCATTTGGACATTGTCATTGTGAATTTAGGATAAAGAGAAACAATAAAATAAAATTCAACATTCTTAAAACCCCTACCTCGAGTGTCCATTGGAGGTGGTGCGAGGAAGAAGATGAATTTGATGAGATGGTTACATCGGTGTTCGTTTCTCCAGCAATATGTTTACAATCCGAGCTCAAGTGTCATCCTCATTCTCAAATTCCATAGGATGCACTTCATTGGACAGTGTTATTCATTGGAGAATATGATCCTTCAAAATCTCTCCCCAATTCTCCCTTTTCCAATGCTTTCCCCAAACTCAAGAAAAAGAGGATCCAACTTATTAAATTAATTTTATTAATTTAACATGTTATGTTGGATCATTATATAAATTGAGGCCGGCACATTAACTAGGGGAATACCAAGTGTTTTCACCACACTAATTGGGAGTTCAGGTGGTCCCCACCACCAAGCATTTAAAATTCTGGTTTCAATTGAAATAAATAAAAATTTATTTATTTTATTTTTTGTTCTTCTCCCACGAAAATATGAAAAACTAACTTCCACCCTTGACCCAATGCGGTCAACATGAAGGTCTCCTTAAGTTAATATTGGTGCTATGAGTTCAACGGTGTCTCCATATTTCAATTCCGAGTACCGGTTCTAATGTTACAAAATTCCTCTCTTGCGTTTATTGAACGTACCCGATTTTTTTTTGGAAATTTATTAACAGTTACCCAAAACCTGTGCCGGTCAAGGTTAGGCTCTGCCCAAGTGAAAGACGCCCCAATGAACCCAATGGTACTCTCAGATTTATAATTGGAGATATCTTTTAAATGTTATGGATTTTACATTCAAATAATTTTCAATTAATTATTTGATTTACAGCCAGAAACTAACTTTCACTGGTGGCCCACACCGACCAAAGTTAGTATCTTCTTAAATATAGCATGCCCTCATGAGTTCAACAGTGGTCTCATATTTTCAATTCGAGCTATCGTTTGTGAGTTCTAAGCATTCAAAAACTAAAATAATTTATTTAATTATTTTATTTATAGTTATGCCATTTTTTGGTTTTCTCACAGGAGGCCCATGCTAAATAAACTTAAGTCGCACCAATGGTAAACCCGCCATCCTGAATGCAACAGTGCCCTCATATTTCTGATCTGAGTTTCTATTTAATATTTATTCTCCTTTTTCAGGAAAACTGCTTATGCACGCTAATTAAAACTCAACCAAACTTCGACGGATAATTCTGGGAACTCTGGGCCTCGGAATCGCGCTCTGTTAGATTTCACAGTCCCAAAATAATTCCCTATAATTAAAAACTATTATACGGAATTTCCTGGAAATTACATCCAAAAATATTTGATCATTTATGATCAGTATCTTGGATAAGATTACATGATCCTTTCGACTCAAAACACCAGCCACCATGTTCGCTTTCCGAGGGTGGTAATGTATTTAGTAGTCATAATCCTTTATTATTTCTAACTATCATATTTGGAACATGTTAAATTATTTTTTTCTTAATATATACTTCAAAATTTTATCATCTGTATATATATTACACTTTTCTATATAAAAATAATTACTTCATATTTTCAATGAAATAATTACCATAGCTAACTTCAAATAATGAGTTGGGAAATTTTCTCATGAATCTTCAATTTTTATGAGGAATTGGCTATAATAATTTTATTTGGAATAAAAACACATCCCAATCCCTTCTTTGATGCATCACTATATATTAAAAACCCTTTTCCTTTACATGGTATTGTAATTATCGGTGCACTAATTAACCTTATATTTAGTTCTCTGTGATTTTCCTCACATTAATTTCTCTAGAGGAAATTGGAACCCTTCTGAGTAAACTTGGTCTAAGGATTAGAAATTTATAAAATATTCTCAACAAAACATTAATAATATCTAGTTAAACTGATAAAACTATGGATCTCTATAAATATGGTTGGTCTTGGACAATATCAAATAGCCTTTATCATTGATAGATCTACTACTACTAACTCTCTTGTGATTATATAACCCAAAAGTGAAACATTTTATAGACAAAATTCAAACTTTGTAAATTTTTCATATAGTTTCTCCTTCCTTAGAATATGTAGTACAGTTCACAAGTCTTCTTTATTATCTTCATTTCTCTTTGAATAGTCATTAATATCATCTATAAATACTACCACGAACTATTCATGTAAATCTCTAAAGTCTCTTTTAAAAAAATACATAAAGAAATCAGGGGAATTAATAATACCAAAAGGAATAACTATATATTCATAGTGTCCATTCCTGGTATAGAATATCGTCTTGGGTATATATTCCTTATTGACCCTCGATTGATGATATCCATTACAAAGGTCAATTTTGGAAATGAATTGATTTCCACACAGTCGGTCAAAAAAGTCATTAATATGGGGAAGAAGATACTTATTATTAATGGTGATCTTGGTCAAATACAGATAAATAAATCATAGTCTAATTTATCCAAATTTATTTTTCACAAAAAGAACAGGTGCACCCCAAGGAGACAAACATGGCCGAATGAATCCCTTATCAAGGTTTTTTTGGAGTTTATTCTTCATTTCTTCCAAATAAATCAGGGCCATTATATTGGGAGTCTTTAAAATTGGTGTGGACCTAGGTATGAGTTCTATTATGAACTAAAATTCACATTTTAGTGGAAGTCTAGGAAACGCTTCTAGAAAGACATCCAAAAATTCCAAAATAATAGGAATATCATCGATGTCAAGTTTCTCCCTAACCTTTTGAGATATACACACCTTATAAAAGGGATTTAAGACCCATATGTTAGATGTAATATCTATATGATGTTTATATTTATCATCACATTGATAGTTGATCATAGGATGGAATGAAATATCAAATTTATCTTCCGTTAGTTAATAATAGATGTGGGATTTATGCAGAGAAATCCAATCCATGCCTATGATGACATAAAATTCAACCAGAGAAGGAATACCATGATTTTCAGGAATCACATTCCCACAATCGTCAACCGAAAGGAATCATATAATTGATTTAGAATCATCATAACATTAGGGATTTTCACTAATAATTCCAAATATAATCATTTGGGTGGAATTTTAATACCATTAGAAAATTATTTATATACAAAATAATGATTAGAACCTGAATCATATAAGACATTAAATGTTATAGAGTGGATGGAAATTATACCTTTCACCATGTCATTATCACAGCCCTCGTCAGAAATAATTATCACATGAGATTTCCCCTAGTGCCTTGACTTAAGAGGTTACTAACGTTGATCATCATCATTAACCTCATCTTTTGGGTGATGGTTAACATAATTCTCATTATCCTTACACTTGAATCACTAAAGTGTGTGGGGGGGTGTTCATTCTATGCCACTTTCTATCCATTCACATTGTTAGCTTAATTATTACAATTTCATCAGTAATTAAATTCCTAATTACCTTCATTTTTTCAATTTAAAAATTTATTAGTCTCCTTAAGAAAATTTCCTCCACACTTCTTCCCACACTTTTATCATAATGGAAATCTCATCTTCTTCCCCCATGGTTTTTATATTTTACTATGAACATCATCTTACTTTTCTTATAAAATCCATGAGATTCATACATAGAAATAACCATTATTTCAACCTTGATTCAACAAGGCACAATCTCTTCATAGATACTGTAGTCTCCTATGGATAAATTCCATGTGATACATAGAATTAATTCAATGGGGAATTGGTCAACCTTAATTTTGGTTTCGATGATAATTCTTGAAGTGTACCTTGAAATGCTTGTAAAATTTCCCTCATAGGTACCAAGAAATTCATCATCCCTTTTCTTTAACTCATGAAACTCTTTCCCCATCTTCATATGAAGAATATGAGGAAATTACTTATAATAAAATTTGCTCTTGAACTCATTCCAATCCTTGGATTGAATTTCATCTTTCTACCATGTATTCTAGATCAGAGTCCACTACTAAACCACTCCACCTTCTAAATGATAAAAATGACTTTTTCATGTTCCAAATACTGAAGAACATGAAATATCTTTTTTGTGGTAGAAATACATTGTCCAACAAGAATTTTATAAGAAGTAACACTAAAAGAAGGTAGAATTTGTTCACATGAAGTAATAAATAGAATGTTATTACCTCCTTTTCTCGTTTGGACGTTCATCATGATTCATAGCTTGATAATGTTGTTTGATCATAACCATGTGGTTTTTAATTCCATCTCCCACAACACTTAGATTCTCAAGAGAACAATCATTGCATTGTATTTCACACTTGATATTAACATGGTTCCTTCAGGTTCCAACCATTAACTAAAACTAAAAATCATAGAGTAAACAATAGTCATAGTGGAAAGCTATATAATCCAGAAATATCACTTATAGGATGTCTAAGATATAAAACCTTATTTAAACTATGAATCCTTAGGTTTATACTGGGTTATTAATATCAGACTTCTCTTTAATTCCTTCAGGATGGTAAATAAATATTTTTATAATTTCCTAAGAATATCCCCTTGGATTTTCAATCTAGGTGTGAAATAAGGCTTGTTATGGTGCACTAGTTCCCAATGTGTCTATCACAATATGGTGTTTTCGAGGTTGTTACCCCTGTGTACATAGGTGCTAGATCCAAATCTCCTTTTATTATCTTGATTAGGATGTATTTCTAAGAAACCACTCACTCTGTCCATTACCAATATTCCAGGACATTTTCCTATACTTTTCTTCATCCATATACTTATCCCTAGAGACATGTCCTTATGGGTCTCATTATGTATTTCTCATCCTAGTTTCCAAATGTTAACTAAGATTATTATTTAACACCAACTATAGCTGCCCTCACTTATCATACATAAACATTACATCACATTTTCAAAACATTTAATACTTTAAACAGACACACCTAATGACCAAAATAGTTTAGTTCCTTTGGAAACCTAGAACCAAAAACATTGGTACATAAGTGAGCTACATTGTCTCCCAATAAGTTATACATGGCTAGTAAACTTCATAGAAACATCTTACATAATACATATCTTCATAACCTGGTGAAAGGAAACATAATAAATGGTGAGCTTAGTTGCTCAATAAGGGTACACATGGTAGATACGTAAGCATAATAATGAGTATAAGGGTATGATAACATGATTATAAATTTATAAGATCATACACTACCTATCAAATAACATAATAATTATTCAAGGAATAAGTAATATTAGTTCATAATACATAAATGATAAGGTAATCAAGAGAATAACCCATGAAAGCATAACATAAGAATAAGATATGGAATTGTGGGATAAATAAAAGCCTATAAAAATGATTTCCATAGTAGTCATGGATTATTTCCAAGGGTATATTAGTGGAATGGGTTAACTCCCCAAATAATCTTAGTAGTAAATGTTCAATTATAATACCACCATAGAAAAAATAGTCCATTATTAAACCATGTTCACTCTATATTCCAACCATGTTTATCTCTTGAGATATAAATCTCTACCCAATGCATTTGTGTGAGATATAGGTCCCACCTATCTCATAATAAAATCAAACATACATGTTTCATAAGATCATAAATAATCATCATATCATAACCCATGGAATTAAATGGATATCATAAAATGTCATCATATTTTATCCTATAGAAACTATAGAGGTTTCAAAGTAGATTCATTAAATAATAACCCATTAAAAGAAGTGGATTTCATAAGTATGAATCATGGTATAAACCGTGTACGAGAAATGAGTTTCATAAAAAAAATATTTCATCAAAAATATAACCATTAATATAAATAGTAAAAATGGTATACTTGGATCATAACCATTATACGATATATGAAACTTCGATGGATGTAATCTTAGATGGAAAATACATTTTAAAAATATTTTACAAACACTTCTTGAGGATAATACCCTTTCTACATTGAAAAATTATTTATAAAATGTAAAACATTTTGAAAATACATTTCCTTGAAAATAAATTTGAAAACTTATAAATGAATATTTGAAAATCATATTAAAAACCTTTCAAAAACAAAAAATAATTATATTCATTTTTCAATGAAAATTAGATTAAAATATAATTTTAGGAAAACATTTTTAAATTTCATTTTCAAAACATGGTGTTTGAATAAAAGATATTTTTGACTGAAGAGAGAAATATGGTCACATATTATTAAAAAAACATTCTTAATTATATTACGTACCAAATAGTGAAAAAATTGTAACAATATGTGAAAATATCATAAAAAATATAGGATAATAAAAATCATGAGAGTTATTGAGAAATCGATCACCAGATCTCATTAATGGATGCATTTTCATAGACAATCCTGATAAACGATTATATTGTAACAATAAACCCTTACCACATTGGTAAATTTGAATCCATGAAAGAATAAAATTAAATGAAACTTAAAATATCATGAAAATAAGTATATTCATGATATAAAATTTCAAACTTCAGTATATAAACCTCATCTAATAATATAGGTACATATAAAACCATATGTTACAAAGAAGGAAAATTGAGAAAAATTACATTACTGATTTGGTAAATTTTGAACCATAAGTCCCCATAAATAGATATAATAAAATGGATATGTAAATACCCATAAATTTAATTATATGGATCTTATATTAAATTCATGGTCAATATATACACCACACAAAATAAACAAGTGGTGAATAAGGTATAAGTCTCATAGAAATAATTGTGAGACTATAAATCCCCATACCACTAGAGTAACTTTCGAATCACAAGATACATGAAATAATAACATCATTATAAAATTTTAACATCTTTAAATAAATTAAATTCATGATATAATATTTCATAGGTCAGTATATACACCACAAAACAAGAATAAGTGTCGAATGTAGTATATATCTCATAGAAATAAAAGTGAGACGAGAAAACCCTTACCTTATGTTTTGACTATTGTCGTACTTGTTCAAGCCTTATATATTTTAAATATATTTTTATTAAACATATAAGAAATAACTTTATTAAATTATATCATAACATATATGATTTACTTATGACATTATATTACCCTTTTATTAAAAATTCTTGGTTAAAGTTATGTTTTAGGTAATAACCGCTTTGTTTTTCATACATTTTTTTGACTTGTTATTCATGGTCCCATTGCTTATATCATGGTATCCTTATTTTAATAATGTATAAAATGATTTAACTATAATATATATTCATTATATATGTGTTTATAATAATCTAAAAAATACATAAATTGGAAATGAAATACATTGTTCATGGAGACGATAGGTCCTACGTACGCATAAATGTTGTTTCCATTTTCTATATATTAGAAGAAATAATGTAAATCATGTATATATATTATAATTATAGTATAACTATTATTTTATATATATGTATCAGATATTAAGAATAAACACACTCGTAAAACATTCTATGTAAAGCGTGAATGAATCACATCACATCGAGGAGGCAGTAGTCCACACGTCCACAAACGATTTTATCGTATTCCCAAAAAATGGAAAGAATAAAGTTATGTGTTACATAATTATTAAATAAGAATAATTAAATAATAAATATCATTAATGTAGTATAATAAAATAAGTAAATAATTATTACCAACCTTGAGAGGTGGTAATGGAAGAACAAACAACACCAGTTCGCGAGGCGGTAGCCTGCCTTAGACATGAACGATGATTGCATATCCCATTTGATGGAAGTGTCAGTGAGTGTAGGTAAAAACTCAAACATAACAACATATAAGTATATTTAAGATACTTATGTTATTATATTATAATTTAATATTAATAATTTAGGGGTTGGATAACAAAATAAAACAAAATTTCTTGTTGAAGGATGTTAACTCTTATTTGGGTAACTCTTTTTTGTTTGCACCAAAGGGATTTATTGGTTGGATTTATGCCCAAAGTGAGGCCTCTAGGATTAAGGGATTGAAGTTGGGAGGTTATTTGGATAAGGTGTTTCTGACCCAGAGTTCATTATTAGGGTGAATAAGTGAGGGTGTGAGTTCCATTTTTATAGTGGAGGAGGAGTGACATTCTTGTCAAAAAAAAGATAAACACTATTGAGATGTCTCCCTTACATCATCTGCCTCAAATTATGGTCCATTTTAGATAAAATGTGTAAATGGTAGAAATATGTATAAAATTTCTTTTCAAAAAATTTCATGGTCATCTTCCATTTTAAGATTAATGTTTACAAACTAAGTAATCTTGTTTTTAATTTAATAGTTGTGATTAATTTTAATTTCTTTCATAAATATTTTTAGTCCAAAACTAATTGGTCATTATTATAAATTATAAATTACTATGATTCCAAATATGAAATCCATTTTTACATATTCTAATCACACATGGGAAAAAAATTAAATTAAAATTAATCCCGTAGACAGGATGAGATGATGAGTTTTTAAAGTGAAAAAGTGATAAAGATTAAAATGTTGTTATATCCAGTTTCAATGTAAAATTGGATCCAATTAAATAAATTGTATTAGTTGATCTATAATTGATCGAATTATAATTTAAAATAAAATAATAAATCAAAAAAGTGGTCTTCATTTAAATATCAGTATTTTCATTATTCATTCGAAAATGAGATATGTTAGAAAAATCCAAAAAATTCACCCAATGATAATATTGAGATTATGAATGAAAAAATAAATTTAATTTAATAAAATTTAATTTTTAAACATGTCATATAATAATCTTATTTTTGTTCACAGAGGGTCATAAAAGGTAGTTCTTTTGAGAAAATAATAGTTTTCAAAAACATATAGACATTTTTGAAAATTATGTATTTTATTATCAATATTTTGTATTTATATAAACAATTATATATCATATTTAGAAATTATTTATTACTATTCATATTTTTATGTTTGATATCTAGGTTATAACTATCTTGTTTATATAATTATAATAATGAAAAGATCTTTTGTAGAAGCATAGTGTAGCGTGTAATGAAAGCTAATCTGATATTGCATGTAATGAAATATTAACATTGTGTAAAGTATAAAAAAGTTTAATTTTGTGTATAATGAACCAAAATACATTAAATAAATTTTATTTATTCAAAAAAAATCATTAAAACTATGGGTTTTACAGTCATCGTCTGAGAACCCTGCACCTTCAGTTGCCACCATCTACGTGACCCCCCACCATCAATCTCATGCCTCCTACATATATTACACCCTCTCAATAACCCCTATCATCACCCATGAAAACTATTGAAGGTTTTCATTCATGTCACCCTCATCATGATGTGTGGACATGCATCGTCAGAGGTCACCACCCCCACCATCAACTCCTTTTTTCCACCCTATGGTTTCTTGTGTTTGTGTGTCTATAGATACATATAATATGGATAACAATATAAATGTATATAATATAATTATTTCATTTTACATTCATGCATGAATACGTACCTACATAAATATATATGTATGTATGAATTATACATTTATGCACCCATGCATTTATGTATATATAGAATAAATATTTAAATTACATTATCTCTCTCTCTCTGTACACACATGAACACGTTTGTGTGTATACAGGATTGATATCTATTTTGGGAACTTTCCCATGATCTTGGGGGATATCTTGTAATTGGATTACCTTAGTTTTGGAACCATGAAATTGGGTTCTAGTCACTTTTCCTCCTATAAATACCATTATACAAGCCTTATATAAATGAAATGAGTTGAGTTAGAGATTAACGGGTACCAACATAAATTAAAAAGATACTGATGGTATCTCCATGTTCGGAATGACTAGTCACACACCAAGGGGTGGAGACCCTTCAAAAACAGTTCTTAGTTCAGTGATGTAGTGGTGAGAACCTCCCAATTGGAGTAGGCCCTATATTTGATCCATTATTGACGAAAAGGTTGTAAACACTATAAAAATAACTTTTAGGGTCTTAAAGAGACTTTTCCCTTGGAAAATACCAAATATAAGGTAAAAAATATAGATATTGTAATTAATTGTTTCATATGATTTGAGTTGACTACTTGTGGAGCCCAAATGAAAACAAAGGTAAAAAGTTATGGTTTTTTGATGTTGGGAGGAGTTTTGAAAAAATCCACACAATTTGTATAGGGGTAAAATTTTAATGTGGGTGTCTTTATATAAATGTTCCACCTTACAGGAAACATCATTTATGTCATTTTGTGTGAGACCTAGCATTGTAATCAACTCCTCGTATGCCCTGATATTAATCCCAAGTGTTACATTTATTGTCAATGATGTGTCAGTATATGTTTAGTGAGGTGAGATGATATGGTGATGCTTAAAGAATACTTATAGATTCATTTAATGGCATTGAATTTCATTATTGAACAATTATCCTTGTACTTTTTTTGGTTTTCTGAATTGATCTTACGTTCAATGTCATGTGTTAGTATAGAAGATACATTGTATGCAATAAGATAAGGAAGATGAATTATATTTAAGTATATGAAAAAAAATTGATTGCATGAGGAATGGTGAGAATGTTGGTTTGAAAATTAATATTGATAAATATAAAGAAATTATGTTGAAGATTTGACTAAATATTTTTATTACAGTTTACCAAAAAATTGGCCAGGAATGCCAACTAGCTAGGCCAGCTCAACCATGATCTTTTGGGAGTAATCTTAACCATGCATGGGATCCATCCAACCGAACTAGCATGGCTACAAGATGAAGCATAGTGCCCATATGGAGTGAAGGTGCATGGTCAGCCAAATTGGTCCCACAGTGACATGAACGAGTGAGCAATCATAGGTGGGTAGGTGGGATAATGTGGGTAGGAATGGTTCGTGATCCTAGGTGTGTGCATTATGGTTCTGGGAGCATCCCCTAGGCTACTCACAACTGAGAACTGATGGAATACACTGTAATATATGGAATCACAAAACCATAAGAGAAACTGATGTGGGTTGGGAGATGTGAAATAACTATTTATCCATTTAAAATTTGATAAAAATAACAACTATTGTTTGATCTATTGATTCTAGACCATCTGTTTCAAGTGAGTGTCATCATCTTCATCCATCGCTTGAGGGTTCTGTTGGGCACAACTATCCCATAATTTATGAGATATGAAGATCATTATTTCTTCCATCTGATCAAACTGAATACCTATTCCACATTTTTTAAGGATGAAATGATCTCCTGAGATCCATTCAAGTTTTATGTTCTTGACACACATTATATTCATTCATCTAACATGCATGAATAGAAATCACTAGGACATGATATATCTTGATTAATATAAGCTCTTTAGATGATTTTAAAGCATGATAAATGCATGAATCATGTTGAAATTATATATTCATTTAGTTTAAATTTTGTGAATATACATTTAATTATAACATTAAATGAGCCATGTGACAACATTCATGATGAGCCTACATGATGAGATGACAATACCGTAGGGATGTTCAACTCACCATAAGCTTTATTGTTAATTAAGAATCTCACACCATATCTTCATATTACACCATCAAATCCTTGAATTTATCATAAGTCGATATTTATAGTTATAGGGATCAATTCCATAATGCATGAGATTGGATCACAAGAAAATAGTAGACTTTGAGCTTCTAGAAATTAAGAGGGTGATGCAATGTGGAAGAAACACTATGCCGCATTTGCTAAAGCGCTGCACCATAGATGAAATGGATTATCCATATAAGTCATAATAAAATGCAATAAATGTGGAATTTAGGAGATCATGAATATTCAAATACTATGTGAAAGAGTGTATAAATGAAATTTCTTTAGATGATTTAAATGAATATTTCAAGGTGATTTTAAATGAGATATAAATAGGGAATTATAAACTGATTTTAATGAGAAGATCCTACTACAAAAAACAAAGGATCTACAGAATTTATATATGGAAATATTTAATGTCAAATTATGTTAATAATATTCATAATAATATTTTTGAATATAAATGAGTGTATGTAGGTAACAAAGATGTGTGCATCATTTTGAAAACTTGCATCCATTATGAAAGAATATTTTGAGAATCAAATACATCAATGTATCAATGAAAGAAGGTGATTTGATTCAAGGAGATCCTAAGTATTTGAGGATGGATAGATTTAGATTATTCAATATATAATGAGAGTTATAGGGCCAGTTAGAAGTTTTTGAAGTCCTTGAAGAAGATCGAGAAAGACCAAAATTTAAATTTCATCAGGTGAAAAGGTACTTGAATTGTACATGAGTTAGTGTGATCCAACAATATTATAGAGGAATATCATAAAAAATGTATTTCTATCATGGATAAATCGATCTGACGAGGAATGTTGTAGCTTGGGGGTATAACCAGTTACTGGAAGATTGTGATTGGGAGGTATAACTAATCACCAGTGAAGAAGGTGCCATTGGGGGGTATAACCAACTGTTGAAGGTGGATTATAGTTCAGTTCCATAACAAGTTCAAAATTCATGGGTATGACCAGTCATGGTTTGAAATAACCTTTTGATATAGTTAATAATCCATGTTGGCGGTATAACCAATGTGATAAGGAGTTGGATTTTAGGTCTAACCTTTTCAATACCATGTACAGTTCTCTATATCATTAAAATTTCACTCATGGTAATATTTCGAGTTTATATTGAGTCACTACTAGAAATCCTACCTATACCAACTATCCTTTCCAAACAGTTTTTAAAAACCATTATGATAGGAGGTCTTATCCCAATGGTTCTTCATAACCATTGGGATAGGAAATGTAATATAAATAACTTTATCCCAACAGTTATAAAAAACCATTGGGATATATCCATATAATTAGTCTTATCCCAATGATTTTGTGAAAACCATTGGGATAGGATAAGGTTATCCCAATGGTTTTAGTAAACTATTGGGATAAATCAATTTTATAACACCTACTCCAGTGGTTTTCGGATGACCATTTGGATATGATAAGTCTATACCAATGGTTTGGTAAAATCATTGTGATAGATCGTTTTATAGCACATATACCAATGGTTTTTAAAACCGTTG
Source organism: Viscum album (assembly GCA_963277665.1). NCBI lineage: Eukaryota > Viridiplantae > Streptophyta > Magnoliopsida > Santalales > Viscaceae > Viscum > Viscum album. The sequence continues at coordinate 676,070,406 of OY728139.1, read as the reverse complement.
GTATAGGTCCCAATAATTCAGGTGCCTATCCCAACGGTTCTCAAAACCATTGGTATAGGTCTGTCCCAATAGTTTTCAGAACTATTGGGATAGGTACCCTTATTTTTTATGAATTATTGTTTCAAATATTATCATATAAATAAAAATATATAAAATATATATATATATATATATCTAAATATATTCACAAAGGTAATTTTACCATAGTGGTTAGGTCTTTGGTATATAAGGTGGAGGTTGTGGGATCAAACCACTACTACGTATTTTATTTTTGATTAAATATCCTATCTATTTTGGGAAAACCATTAGGATAGACCTATCCCAATGGTTTGGAAAACCATTGGTATATGATATACCAACAGTTTAGGGACCTATACCAACAGTTCCACACCGTTGGTATAGGTTATTTTTCCAGTAGTGAGAGGATAAATAACTTAGACAAAGTTAAATAGGTTGAATTATAATTTAATTTATAAAATGTGGGTATCACTGTTTCACCCATGTTAGTGGAAAATAACTACTCCTTATATTTTATAATTGGTATTATAGGAAGGTTTCCTCTAAATATCCAAAGTTTTTTGTAGATTATATTTAATAAATTTTTAAGTGAATATTTTAGGAATAATATTTTTTACCTCCAATGGTGATTTCTTCTAAGGCTCAGAACAATCATAAGAATGGATAGGTAAGAAAGTTGAAGAAGAATTCAAAAGTAAATGGGGAAACACCCCTAACTAAATGTAATTAGAGTGATGATACAATTATCAATTATTATTCTTATGTTTCTTCTATTTAAGTTTGTCCACGCTGTGATGATATTGAATCATTTAGTGATATTGATTAAAAATTCAAAAAACATATGAAGAAATTTCTTAATGATTTAGATAAAAGTATTTTTGGTTTTATCAATGGATTTTTTTAGACAATTCACAGCTTCATGAAGATGTTTAAGAATAGGAGGATGGCCTATGTAAGATGTTCAGAATGTACATAACTCTCATGGACATATTGTATGAAATAAATCAAACCATTATTCCTACTAAATAATGATATAAAAGGTATTCTTATGAAATTTTGTTTTTCTGAGATTGATTTTCTAGAATATTTCCAATCACTTGAGAAACTGAAAAAAAATTTATATAAATGTAAAAATTACTCAATTGGAGGATAAAGAAAAAAAAGGTAAAGGATATTACCAATTCCTTATAAGAATCAAGAAAAATTAGTTAAGGAAAAAAATAAAAAATATGAATGAGGATTGGGAATATAAGTTGAGATCTGTTGAGAATGAAAATAACTCCCTCAAAATCATGTGTTTTGAGTTGGAGGTGAGATTAAAGAATCATGAATCACTATAAGAATGAGATATCAATGTTACTAGAAAATATATATTTCCACAGAAGTATACATTGAGAGTCTTGACTTTAATGAGAATCATTTTTATGGAAAAGAGAGCATGATATCTCACTCTTATTAGATGCAAACATCATCTAAGAATAAAGTATCCAATAACCTAGAAAATTTCATTCGTACTAGTTCTATTTCACTTACTAGTATTGGTTTACCTGAAAATGTTAGTAAGTTATGATTGGTGAAGAATACTCATAAACCCAAAAAAATGAAGTGTGGATGAGAAAAAAAGAATGAATTGTTGTTCCCCGTGAAGTGTCCAAAATAACGGTGGTTGTAGTCAAAGGAAACAAGGTTTAAAACATATGAAATATGGAAAAACTATATCAAAAAAGAATAGAAGAAGACTGGTAGGATTTTAATGGTGTAGCTGCATGTTTGGAAACAATGACATGGAATTCCATAATAACATTTCAGTACATAAAAACCATATAAATCAATAAGTAAGGGGGATGAAAGTTGAAGAGATAAGAAAACCTACTAATCAAAATAAGAGGTAAAAAATGAAATATTAGTATACCATTTGGAGTAATCAAATTAAAATTATTTATTTAAAAACTCCCAGGATGTGAAAGAAATAAGAAAATACACTAATCAATGGAAAAGGAAATTAATAAATCTGTAGTAAATAATGGACTATATTGAGAAGACGATCTTAGCCTCAATGTTACTTCTATAAAACAGAAGTGGTTCTTTATTACTCCCAATTGTTTATGTATTTTAATATAAATTATAGATAATTGAAGGAGAAGTTTGGTGTTGTCATTTATGGACAACATAAATAGATTTTCTTTCATGTACTCTTATGTCTACCATGAAAATGAATAGAGCAGTGCAAGCCTTGATGGGGAGATTACATAAGTTAAGGTATTATAATAAAACTCCCATACCTAGTTCTTAATTATATTCATAAATGGATATTTCTTTATTTAGGAAAATATGATAAAAAGAAGGAATTATTCTTTTGGACCTGAAAATTATAATGTGTTTATTGAATTGTGTGTAGTTTTTTTTTCTTTAAAAAATATCAATATTTAAAACTCTTTAAATGAGGTCTTCTGAGCATGGTTTCACTTGTATGGTAGTTAATGGATAACAAGGACATCCTTGGTTGTATATATATTTTTTTATACATTGGGTTATCCCACATAGACATAGAACTGATTAATTAAATACTCTTTTATAAAAATCCATGTGATATCATCCCTCTCTCAAAAGTGTTCAATAAATAATAATATATGGGTGGAAAACATATATTGCGAAAATAAAGAAGATGAGAAAAACCCACACTTTGCATTTTCATTTCATTTTCAATAAGGTGTAGAAACTTTTAGGACACATATAGAGTTTTATAATATGAAGATACATTGAAAACAAAAGATAATGAGGGAGATTGTCGACTCCAAGTGTTTCATTTGTTGTTAATGAATTGTTAATATCTATTTGGAGTGGTGTGATCAAACGATGATGATTAGAGAATAATTATGGATTCCTTTAATATCATTGGATGTCATTATTGAACAATTATCCATGAAATTGTGATGGTTTATTTGACTGATCTTAAGGATAAATACATGTGTCAATATGGATGACATAGTTTTTGTGGCATGATGAATAAGAAAAATTATATTGAATACCATGCCATATGAAATTGATTTCATGAGGACTGCTGATAAAATTGGTTTAGAAATTTATATTTATAATTATATGAACCATATATTGACTATATGACTAACAGGTTTCATGGGTTTTACTAAAAACGTTACTGGCCAAGGCAAGAAGCTATGCCGGTATGACCACACTCTTGTGGGAGAACGTTCAACCACACATGGGAGCCATCGTCGCCAGCCATCATGGTAGAAGGAGGAGAAATAGTTCCCACAAGGAGAAAATGATCTTGGTGGGCTTCATTGGGCCTTCAAGGATGCACAAAAGTGATCATGCATAAGTGGGTAGGTAGGCTAGTGCATGTAGGTGCAGTCCATGAGCCCATGTGTGTGTAGTGTGGTTCTATGAGTGGACATCGGGCTATATGCAACTGGGAAAAAATGTAACATGATGTAATATATGATAGCTCTAGACCACAGGAGAAACTACTATTTGATGGGATGTGTGATTTCACTATTCATCCATTTAAAATTTTAAACTAATAAAAGGAATCATCTGATCTATGGAATCTGGGCTGTTTGTTTCAGGTTAGCATCATCATATTCTTCTATCACTAGAGGGTTCTATTGTACGTGACTATCCCATTATTTATGAGATGTAGAGATCATTCCCATTTCCACTGGATCAAGTCAAACACCTATTCCACATTTAGTAAGGACACAATGATCTCTATATATCTAGGTGTGTTTAATGTTCATGTCACACACAATATTCAAAAATCTTCCATGCATGAACATAAATCAATGAGCCATGATATCCCTTGATGAAGCCGAGTTCTTTGGATTATTTTTAATATTTATAAATTCACGAGGTATGTTGAAATAATATATTCATGATGTTTTAATTGAATGAATATACATTAAATTAGTAGATTAAATGAGGCCCGCTACATCATGCATGATGAGGCCACATGATGAGATGGAAACTTTGCAAGGATGTTCAATTCATCATAACATCCCTTGATAATGGAGTATATCATTCCACAACTTCAAATTTCACCATGGAATCCTAACATTTAATAGATTTTTTATCTATAGATATATGCAACATAATTTATGTGATTTCACTACAATAAAATAGTTGAGTTTTGTGGTTCTTGAAATAAAGAGGATGCTACATTGTGGAAGAAGCAATATGCTACAAGGGATTATGAGCTACACTGTAACACCCTGAGATTTCATAAGATTTATTCCTTTTAATTTCTTTCATATCTTCTATTGTACGCTACACCAAGATTATCTTGCGCTATATGCAACACCGTATTAGCTTGAAGTATACACATCACTAATCTTGGATCATGTTACACACAATTTCAAGTTTGTTTGATAGTAGTTGTTCTACGCAACATTTAGTATATATATATATATATATTAATTATATAAATTAAATATGGTTGGATTTTTTTATATGCAACAACAAAGGATTCTTGCACTACACATAACCCTGACTTGGCTTGCATTACATGCAATCACAACCTTCCTCGATAGCGTGTGTTGTACGCAATACCGGGTTTCACGAAACAACAATATATGGTTATAATATTATTATAAACTAGCCGTTATGAATAATATTAACTAAATTTTATATTTTATAACATTATTATTCAACTTATACATTTTCTAGAACATAGTATGAGAACAAAATAAATTTTTCTGGTAAAATAAATATTTTTCAAAAAATGATATTTTGGCGCCTTTTGATGGAACACCGACATTAAATTTAGTTTTTAAATTCTTATAAGTTCAATTTGACTAAATAAAATTATTCTTTTGAATCAGGATATAAAAATTTACTTTGGATAAATTTTTCATATTATTCTGATAACTTTCATATTTTAATGAATAGTAAAAACACGCTATATTTTAATTAAAAACAACTTTTTTCATCATAATAATTTATATTGTTAAATTATAATATTTAATGGGTTTAAAGTATAAATAGAATATATTTTTACAATTTAACATAATTTATTTCATTAGTATTGATTTTACATTGAATTCATAGGTAAAAGATTTTCAATCTTTTGCAATGTTTTAACTTTTAAAACTCGTTTTCTTAACAACGGGATTAATTTTAAATTAGTTTCTAAAACTTCTATGATTTGAATTTGGAAAAATGGATTAAATATTTGGAATCAGTAGGTCCAAATTATGTTAATAAACTACTTTTTATTTTTAGTCATTATGAATAGTAACTACGAAAAATTTTATTTACCATAGTTAAAGGTAAATCGGGTAATTAAGGGTAAATATAATATTATAAAATTACGCTAACACTTGTACTAATCTAATTGGATGATTATAATTTATCCTAAATCATAATTGGGTAGAAATGGAATCTAATGTAACCCACTTGTATTTTATTAAGACCTTTTATTTATTTTATTTAAAGGAAGGTGAAATGTCTCACTCAAACTTTAATAATTAGATTATTTTTAATATAAGGTTATACAGAATATAAATTCGATTATAAATACTCATTTTAAATATAAAAAGTTTTTATTTACCATGTTAATTTATTTGTAATTTTTAATAAATATTTAATTACCTTAATAGCTTATACATTAATGATGAAGAAATTATTTATTTAGTGAAAAATCAGTAATATAGTTTTTATTAAAATAACAATACCATTCAAAAGTCCAATAAACTTGACCAAAAATTATTGGTCGAGTATATATATACCATAAAAATCCAAGGGTAGATTTTTGGACCATTAGTAGTCTTATAAAACCGATTAGGACATTTATATTATATTATTTTAAATGATGTCAAATATGTCACCTTCATAATTTAATAAATATAACAATTTAAATGTTGTCAATTTAAGAAGAAAAATTAGAGTAAAAAAATTATTATGAAATTTATTATATTTATCTTCATCATAGTATTTTTTTAATTTTTATGCAACAAATAAGTATATTAAATAATTATACAAAAATGTTGTACAAATTATTTTATTAAGAGATATAACAAATAAATGGTTTTAAAAATATTAAAATAAATATTATATGAACTATTTAATGTTCTCAACGAATTTTATAGACATATTTGAAATGTTAAGAATATATTAAATATTTTTTTTAGAATATATTCTCTCTGTGGATTTTATTTATATTAAAATAAATGAATAATGTCAAAATTGACACTATTGTTATTTTATAAAAATAACATATTATAAAATTGTTTAAAAATCACAAAAATATTTAAAAGTTATAAATTGAAATTTATATGGTTTAAAATGTCATAAATTATCCAAATATGGGAAATTAAAAAAACATTAGTAATTATTTATAGCAATTTAAAAATTAGAATCTTATTACCACAAATTAATTTAAATTTTTTAAATAAGGATAAATCCAGTTGATAATATTTAAAATAAATTCCCAACATGTCTAAATTTTATTTTTGGATGATATTACAACCATATATCATCTAATATTTGTATTTGAGTCATTTTTTGAGGTTTCTATGTGAGGTTGAATTTATTATAAATTAATATTTCTTATGTTACCAAAGGTGCCCCTCTCCTCCCTTATAAAAAGGGCACCCCTTCCCTCTTCTCTTCACACACTTTTGAGCCGTGAAACTCGGCCAACCACTACCGATTTTTCTTCTAACCCTCTATAGTTATATCATAGAGGTTCTTGTCTTCTCAAAAGACCAACTCTAGTGCCCTAAGAAGAAGTTTAAAGGAGGTGCGTCGAGGAAGAGGTAATCTCTTCTACCGACTCTTTCAAGTTTCTTTCTTCTTCTACTTCCTGTTATTTAGTAGTTTCATTATAAAGTAATAACATAAGTATTAATTATATATTTATATGTTATTATAAATATGAAACAACCCTATTTCACCTTCTATCCATCATATGGAAAACGAAATCACCGCGCGTGCGTACGTACGGAATACCGTCTCCACGCTGTTGTGTAATCTGTTTTCCACCACCACCGTACATAGATGGGTATAATTGTGTAAATAATAACTATATATGATTATTATAACATTATACTGATTCTAAGATATTATATCATCCACTCCAATTCCATTCAATAAATATGGTAATGATATCATCGCTCGTGCGTACGTATGGATTACCGTCTCCACAACAAGATGAGATTCATTTTCCATGTTAACAAATCAAGAATGATTATAAAGTATATATAATAAGTAATAATGAAATATATGAAATATTAATGATACTGGATTTATTTATATGTTATTTACTTACATCTATAAAATTTAATAAGGAAAAGAAAACAGTGTTCATGCGTACGTACGGCCTACCGTCTCCATGAATGGTGTATTTCTTTCCATTTATAGATCTATTATATATATGTATATTCTGAATATATATTATATATAAATCATGTTTTATATTTTTCATTTATGTAATAATGATCTATGTAATCATATAAATAATTACAAGTCAAAACCCGGATGATAAATGAAATGATTTTACCCAAAACGCTGCTTTAACATGGAATTGACAAATGAACGGATAATATAAAGTCATAAGTGAATCATATATGATATAATAAATATTATTATGGTTCTTTTACAATTTAATAATATGTCTAAACCCAATATAAAATATTCAAAGACACATACAGAAGAAATTGGACAAAAGGTAAGGGAAAATCTCGCAATCGCAATTTTTATCCGAGATTGTTTATACTTCAGTATTTACTGGGGTTATATTTATCATCCATGTCCCTGTTTTCTAAAAAATGGTTTCATGTATGTTTAAAGTCATTTTTACCCATTTTTGACTTTTACTACATGGCATGGGAGGAATATTTCTTTTTTTACCATACGTGGTACTTTTTGACTTTTCCGTTAAGCGTACGAGGAGAACGTTTTTTAACTTATACAGCATGAAGGTATTTTTACAGTTTTATAACAACTAATATTCATGAATATTCCTCTACAATATTTCATGACTATTTTAAACAAAATCCTTTTCCATTAATGTTTCATGGTATTTTGTGAAAAGAAATTAATTTTAAAGAAGAAAGGATATTTTCCTCAAGAATTCATTTCAAGTGTTTTATCAAAACCATTTTCCATCTAAAATGACATTATTTAATATGTTTATGTTTCAAGTATAATGTATCTATGATTTACATGGTTTAAACTTTCTTATGATTAAATGATATCAATTTTTTTATATAGATTATGTTATGATGGGATGATGTTTATGAACCCCATTTTATTCATTGGGTTATGATGAATTATTTATGTTTATGTTGTGGCACAGGTAAGAATGATTTCATTATGATATGGGTGAGACCTATATCTCCCGCCAATGAATTGGGTAATGATTTATATCTAATGAGATAGACATGGCTGGAATGGTAAGTTAATCCAGTTCAGTGTTATAGGACTGGAATGAGGAGTGAACTCGATTCAGAAAGGGACTTTGTCCACTAAGATGGTCTTGGCAGCAATGCCTTGGATACTATGGAAATAATATCATGTGATTAATGGTTTTCAACAATTACATGATTTATTCCCATGCTATTTTATGATTATTGATGTTCCATTATGATCTATACCTTACATACTTCCATGTTTTATTTCATTGCTCAATATTTTGATGTTTAAACATTATGTTAATGTTTTTAATTTCAAATGTATATGGTTTGTTTTATTTTCACCATGATTACCCTTACTGAGAATTTGAGCTCACCCTTTATATGTTTTATTTTACCTAGGACATAAAGAAATGTTTTAGGTAAGAAAACAAAATGGGAAGATCTTTATGGGAGATGTTGAAGATCTTTCACTGTGATTAGATGATTATGATTCGAGTTTCCAAATACACTAAACTATTACGGTCCTTGAGTGTTGGTTTTTTTATATATTAAGTATTCCACAAAAGTAATGTAATGTCTATGTACGTCATGTTTGGGGTCTCCTGTAACACCCCAAGAATTTATAATGTGTTATTTCTTCAAAATAATTCAATAACTTGCACTACACGCAACACCGAGTTCAATTGCACCATGACTTACCAAAAAGCCATTCAAAAGAGGTTATGAATATTATTAACTAAATTTTAAACTTTATATAATCCTTATAATTTTTCCATATTATGAGTATCTTAGACATAATGCAAGAACAAATTCATTTTCAGTATTGCACTTTTATCAACTTTTAATAGTAAACCCTTTTTAAATACAATATTTTAAACTTTTTGACTAAATAGGGACATCAAAAATTTAAAATGAAACATCCCAAGCTTCCACGGTATGATTTCTTTGAATAATACAGTAGCGTGTGTTGTACGCAACCCTGAGTTTTAACACACATCATAACCAATCAAACTAGCTGTTATGAATAGTAATACCTACTTTTCGAAATTATATATATTTTATATTTTAAAATGTACTTCATTTATGGATTCGGAATATCAAATTTAGCCTAAGGTGAAATTTTGGTACTTTTCGGATAACTTTCATATTTTGATGAATAGTGAAAATTACTAAATTTTAATTAAAAACAAATTTTTTAATCAAAACAATTAATAGTGATAAATTATGAATTTGAGTGGTTTTAAAGTATATTTAGAATATATTTTTACCATTTAATATAATTTTGGTCATTGGACATAATTTTACAATTAAACCGAACATAAACAAGTGTCAATCTTTTGATAGTTATTATCTCTTAAAAACACGCATTTTGTTTTGACAGCGGGAATTAATTTCAAATTAATTTCTGCCACTTCTGTGTTTTCAATTTAGGAAAATGGATTCCATATTTGGAATCAGGATGTTCAAATTGTGTAAATAGGTAACTTTTATTTTTAGACATTTTGAATAATTACTGCGGTAAATATTTTATTTACCATGGTTAAGGGTAAATCTGGTAAATAAGGGTTAAAAATAATATTATAATAATACTAAATTACACTAAAACGTGTCTTAAACCTATTGGTTGATACATGGTCGACCCTGGGAATCTTTGGGTCGATTTTGGGACCCCATGGATCCACTTGTAAGTGATAATGTCACCTTATTTTATTTAAGTTAAAATGAATACAAAAATGACACAAGCATATATTTTTTAGAAAAAGAATTGTTACATAGGGTTATATATGTTGGATTTTAGATTATAAATATTCATTAGAATTATAAAAAGATTTCCTACATAATGATAATTTATTTATAATTTTTAGACATTAAATAATTTATTTTATTTATTACACAATGATGATTCAGTAATTACAATAATAGTGAAAAATTAAAATAATTGATATTATAAATACCCAAATAAATATAATATGAAACTTTTAATGAATTAAAATAATTTTCTAGGATAATATGATATATTAGGATATATTTAATTTACGTTTTTAGAATTAATCAATCTGTTATGAGTTTCAAAAAAATCAACTATTGAATAGTGTCAAAATTGACATAAAAGAGTTCTTAAAACAAATATTATATTATTAATTGATATTAAATTCCTAAAAATCCAAGGTTCGGCCAAGAGACTTATATCATTATAGTTTCATCATTAATGGACCACTTGGGGGTCTCTTGGATGTATATAGTAAGTTTATTAACCATATTATATAAAAATACAAAGAGACATTGTAAAAGTGAAACTAATTAACTTAGAGTTAATACTTAAAGATAAGGTTAATATAAGTACCCAAACCTGTATAAATTCTATTGGTTGAGTTGTTTTCGACCCATCACCACCTTAACCTTTTAAGAGTCAACTTTGGAGCGATTGGAAACCGATTATGAATTTATTATAAATTAATATTTCTAGCTTTTCCAAAGGTGCCCCTCGCCCCTCTTATAAAAGGGCACTCCTCCTTCCCATTTCTTCACACCTTCAAAACCTTTTGGTTCGTCAAAACAATGCCCAAATACTCTCCCAACATCCCTCACTACAACCTAGAGGCCTTAGTTTGATCAGAAAGCCAACCTAAGGAGCCCTTTTGATCAAATCAAAAGGAAGAACCCGAAGAAGAGGTAATGTTTTCACCACCCCTTTTCAAGTTCCTTTCTTCTTCCACTTCTTCTTTATTTGTTCTTACCATTATAAAATAATAACTCCAGTATCTCACATATACTGTGATGTTATTATAAATATGGTACAACCATATTCAGTATTCTATCCACCCTTTGAATAACATGTCACCATACGTGCGTACGTACGACTTACCGTCTCCACGTCGTGGTGTAATTGTTATTCAATATAATATTATTTGGATGGGTATAATAATGATGTGTAACTCATGTAAATAATAAATATAACATGTTAATGATATACCATCCATTTATATATTATTTTAATATCAAAAAAATGATATTGTCGCTCGTGCGTACGTACGGACTACCGTCTCCACGAACGCGATGAGATTCATTCTCCATCGTATCCATTCAAGTATAATTATCATTTGATGATTTAAAAATGATGTTTAAGGACCTGATATCATTCTGGATATGAATAATATACCACCTATCCTTTACAAACATGTCTTACGTAACAAAACATATAAAAGAAAACAAGTAAGTTAACACCCGAAACAATGATAATACTAAGATATTATTATCAAATCAATATTAAAAGATCATATATGATATCGTATTAATTTATATTATTTCACCATTATACATAAGGTTAACCTACCCCAACCAAGGAAAAGTACAAGGTAAGGGTTATTTCACAATCTCTTCATTATCTGAGGTTGTTTATATGTAATAATCTTCTGGGATCTTTTTATCATCCACATCCATGTTTTCTTAAAAATGTATTTCAAAACATTTTTATTATTTACAAGAATATGGGTTAAAGTCATTTATACCCTTGTTTTACTTTTTATAAGAGGAATCTTTCTGTCGTTTTCAAAACAAGGTCCTTTTTAACCTTTTCGACAGAATTAAGGTAAGAATGTTTTTTTTACTTATACGGCGGGTGCAGCTATTTTCCGCCGTTATAAAATCGTAAAAGCTTCCCTTACAAGCTTATAAGAATATTTTCAAAGAAAATGTTTTATTTTATATGGATCTTAAATGATTTCAAAATAAAAGGAGATATTTATTTTAAAAGAATTTTGATTTCATCTATGTCAACATCCTTTGATGGATTTTAAGATTATTTGAAGTTGATTTATTATGATACAAAACGTCTATATTGTATTGAAGGTTTTGTGATATGTTTGACTGTGTGTGTGCTATTTTTATACCATTCATAGTTTATGGTGAAAGTATTGACATTTCGTATTCTATTTTTAATAAGAATGTTTTTGTTATGTTTAAACCTTTTCATATGGGAATGAATCGGACTTAATATGTGACGGGTGGAGCCCGCTATAGCTCCTCGATGCATCGGTAGGTCTCACGAGACAAACTAGTGTCTTGGCACAAGGCCTTGACAAAATCTTATTTGTAGTCTTGGAACGAGGCCTTGACTATGTGGTTATGATAGTCTGGCATTATGCATTCCATCATTATGAAAGTGGTTATTGATTTTGCATGTGATTATTTGATTAGTAGAATAACCATGTGAATGATTAAATGGCATTATTTCATTTTATTTTTGGCATACTATGTTAAATGTTCATGTTTAAAAGGCTTTTGTTTTAGTTATACATTGCCTTAAATGTTTATGCTTATTTATGAAAGTTTCTGCTATATTGTTATCTTTATTGGGCATTTGAGCTCACGCCTTTTCTATGTTTTATTTTTCCAGGAAGTGAAGAAGTAAATTATGAATGACCTGCAGGGATATTATGTGGGGATATGAGTGTGGATTATGGAGACAATATGTTTTTGTAGTAGTTTTTCATTTTATGATGTAATGTAAGACTTATGAATATATCTAGTGTTTCCAAGACTACTAAACCAATCGGTCTTTCGATATTTGATCTTTCTTGTGATCATACCAATGTTATGTAATAATGCACCGACTCTGGGTAATTGGGGTCGGGGCGTTACAGTTGGTATCAGAAGTAGTTTAGTACAAACCTTGGAAACTAGATTTAGATAAACTCTGATTAGAGCACGTAGACCTAAGATGAACTTTGAGGATTAGTATAGAAGAACTTCATAGAATTTTGATATTGTAGGGATTTTGTGAGTTTTCCGAGAAATACATCCCTGTCTGGATACGAGCAGGTAGAGGCGGCTCTGGCACAGATGTACCTAGGGGTAAAACCCGAAAACACCGCTTTGAGCTAGACTCGAACGGGAACTGTTGCACGACAATGGGCCTTGCTGCACTCTTGGTTACAACACTCCCGGGGGATATGCTTAGGATACCTCTCATTTTCTTTACAAATCATTATGAAGGGTTTATGAGTATATACTTCCTCAAAGAAAATATTTTTTATGATTATGGATTATATCCATAAATAGTTCAATTTATGTTAAGTGTTTTATAAGTATGGGATTATGTATTTTGATTCATAAACTAATCCAGTGTATACCATTGTTTAGAAATGGTGCCAAGTAGAAGGAATGAGAACTCCAGCAATGCACATGATCCAAAGAGAAGGAAGGATCATATCTTTCATGGTCCTAAGCTAGAATTTATAAGAGAAATAGTCTCCCATGTATTATCATCATATGAAGAAATAATTTCATGTGTTGATAAGATAAGTAAAGAGTTTACTGAGTCCTATGGCTTTGAAGGGAAGCAAGAGAAGAAAAGGATGGAAGAGAGAAAGATGGATAAAGGGAAGAGGGAAAAGAAGAATTTTCTCATATGTGGTAACTGTGGAAAGAAACACCCTGGAACTTGCCTGAAAGGAATGGGAGTTTGTTATAAGTGTGGAGGAAAAGGGCACAAAGTACGTGACTGCAAGGGTAAGAAAATGGTTTCAAATGTACAATGCTTCATTTTCAAGTAGTTTGGACACTACGCGAACCTATGTCCCAGTCATCAGACTATGCCACAAATGATGTTATTGGATAATAATCAAGTTATGATACTACCATAGATGAAGAGGAATGATTAGAGTTCTTATGTTGATTATGTCAATTGAGTGTTGTATCAACAATGTACTTGTTATAATAATTATGGAGTATATAAGGATTGTACTGCAGTACTATTTCATTAAGGACGTGAGATTGTGTGGAACAAAGAAAAGTGACTCAATATCAGGATAAATTTTTGGAAAATATATGGTTAAGAGAATGATAAATCATAATATAGTTCTGATACTGAGGTAGTGATTTTGGAATAATATGTTATTGTTTTGGATAAATTATATTGTATATTCTTGACTACCTTGGAACTGATTAATGATTTGTATGTTCCATCATTGTTGGGGTTTAAAACATTTTTGGATTAATGAAGTATATCCAGCATTCTATATGGAATAAGGGAGCATGAATGTAATCAATAAGGAATATGGTAATACATGATGAAGGTATTCATATGCTATTACGGGGTAAAAAGGATCTATATTATGTTTACCTTCCTTATGAATGTTGGACTGTGAGTTTGGACAAAAGTATTTTGGATATTTCTAGTTTGGATTATTTTGGATTTCCATAAAAGGACAACCCAGAGGTCGGGTGGCAACCCGTCGCGTCCGGCAAGGCTGCAAGACTTGAACCCGCAACTGAAGGGCGACAAGGGTGTATCACCTACCACTGGCCCACGAGATGTCCTGGATTAAATAATGTAGTTTTTATTAAAAGATCTTGTAGATGAATTATAAATTCGTTTATTTTGGAACCCTATACGAACAGTGTAAATATAATTTTTTTTACATTCTATTATCTTTTAGAGTGAAAGATGAGTTTGTGGTAGAAATTTATTAATGGATAAAACACTAATTATAAAGTAAGCATATATCCTTATGATCTTATCCAATCTCATAAATAAATTCCTCAACATTAAGAAAAGAAACTTAGAACAAAAATGTTTCCCTAGATGATACCTTAAATCATCACTAAATTATGGCTTTGGGATTGTTGGCCTTTTCATAGCCATGTTCTCTACCACTCTCCATCAGATAATTGATGGTTAGATTTTTCTTCCATATCCATATTTTCCTATATGGAACCCTATTATGTGTTATTTTCGGTAATCTTCATACTTTCGACTCTTTATTTTAAATAGAGGCCTCATTAATTCATTTTTCGATGTGGGATTTCAACTAAGATATTTTGAAACGTCAAAAATGTGTTATCCTAATACCCTATGTTTTGTAGAACCGATGGTCTTTCAAATCATCCTAGATTGATGAATTTAAGGACCTCAATTTTACACTTGTTTGTGATTGATGACCTCAATCACAACCTATAAATATTTACGTTTTTCCTCCAATTATATGTCTCTAATTTCCACCAATGTTCTCCTAATCGAGATCATAATTTGGTGGTGACCCTTTGATTTCTCTTCTCCTCATATTAAGACTAAATTTTAGTAACCCAATTTCTGATGTGGGTTTTCCCACAAATATATTATCTACATTCAACCTTTTATTTTCGAAGAACAATTTCAAATTGCGAGGACACAATTTATTGAAGGAGGGGAGAATGTAACACCCCAAGAATTCATAATGTGTTATTTCTTCAAAATAATTCAATAACTTTCACTACACGCAACACCGAGTTCAATTGCACCATGACTTACCAAAAAGCCATTCAAAAGAGGTTATGAATAGTATTAACTAAATTTTAAACTTTATATAATCCTTATAATTTTTCCATATTATGAGTATCTTAGACATAATGCAAGAACAAATTCATTTTCAGTATTGCACTTTTATCAACTTTTAATAGTGAACCCTTTTTAAATACAATATTTTAAAATTTTTGACTAAATAGGGACATCAAAAATTTAAAATGAAACATCCCATGATTCCACGGTACGCTTTCTTTGAATAATACAGTAGCGTGTGTTGTACGCAACCTTGAGTTTTAACACACACCATAACCAATCAAACTAGCCGTTATGAATAGTAATACATACTTTTCGAAATTATATATATTTTATATTTTAAAATGGACTTCATTTATGGATTCGGAATATCGAATTTAGCCTAAGGTGAAATTTTGGTACTTTTCGGATAACTTTCATATTTTGATGAATAGTGAAAATTACTAAATTTTAATTAAAAACAACTTTTTTAATCAAAATAATTAATAGTGATAAATTATGAATTTTAGTGGTTTTAAAGTATATTTAGAATATATTTTTACCATTTAATATAATGTTGGTCATTGGACATAATTTTACAATTAAACCGAACATAAACAAGTGTCAATCTTTTGATAGTTATTATCTCTTAAAAACACGCTTTTTGTTTTGACAGCGGGAATTAATTTTAAATTAATTTTTTCCACTTCTTTGTTTTGAATTTAGGAAAATGGATTCCATATTTGGAATCAGGATGTTCAAATTGTGTAAATAGGTAACTTTTATTTTTAGACATTTTGAATAATTACTGCGGTAAATATTTTATTTACCATGGTTAAGGGTAAATCTGGTAAATAAGGGTTAAAAAATAATATTATAATAATACTAAATTACCCTAAAACGTGTCTTAAACGTATTGGTTGATACATGGTCGACCATGGGAATCTTGGGGTCGATTTTGGGACCCCATGGATCCACTTGTAAGTGATAATGACACTTTATTTTAATTAAGTTAAAATGAATACAAAAATGACACAAGCATATATCTTTTAGAAAACCAATTGTTACATAGGGTTATATATGTTGGATTTTAGATTATAAATATTCATTAGAATGATAATACGATTTCCTACATAATTATATTTTATTTATAATTTTTAGACATTAAATAATTTATTATATTTATGACACAATGATGATGCAGTAATTACTATAATAATGAAAAATTAAATTAATTGATATTATAAATACCTAAATAAATATAATATGAAACTTTTAATGAATTAAACTAATTTTCTAGGATAATATGATATATTAGGATTGATTTAATTTACTTTTTTCTAAGTAATCAATCTGTTATGAGTTTCAAAAAAATCAACTATTGAATAGTGTCAAAATTGACATAAAAGAGTTCTTAAAACAAATATTATATTATTAATTGATATTAAATTCCTAAAAATATAGGTTTCGGCCAAGAGACTTATATCTTGATAGGTTCATCATTAATGGACCACTTGGGGGTATCTTGGATGTATATAGTAAGTTTATTAACCATATTATATAAAAATACAAAGAGACATTGTAAAAGTGAAACTAATTAACTTAGAGTTAATACTTAAAGATAAGGTTATTATAAGTACCCAAACCTGTCTAAATTCTATTGGTTGAGTTTTTTTCGACCCATCCCCACCTTAACCTTTGAATAGTCAACTTTGGATCCATTGGAAACCGATTATGAATTTATTATAAATTAATATTTCTAGCTTTTCCAAAGGTGCCCCTCACCCCTCTTATAAAAGGGCACTCCTCCTTCCCATTTCTTCACACCATCAAAGCCTTTTGGTTCGGCCAAACTCTGCCCAACTACTCTCCCAACATCCCTCACTACAACCTAGAGGCCTTATTTTGATCAGAAAGCCAACCTAAGGAGCCCTTTTGATCAAATCAAAAAGAAGAACCCGGAGAAGAGGTAATGTTCTCACCACCCCTTTTCAAGTTCCTTTCTTCTTCCACTTCTTCTTTCTTTGTTCTTACCATTCTAAAATAATAACTCCATTATCTCACATATACTGTGATGTTATTATAAATATGGTACAACCATATTCAGTATTCTATCCACCCTTTGAATAACATGTCACCATACGTGCGTACGTACGGCTTACCGTCTCCACGTCGTGGTGTAATTGTTATTCAATATAATATTATTTGGATGGGTATAATAATGATGTGTAACTCATGTAAATAATAAATATAATATGTTAATGATATACCATCCATTTATATATTATTTTAATATCGAAAGAATGATATTTTCGCTCGTGCGTACGTACGGACTACCGTCTCCACGAACGCGATGAGATTCATTCTCCATCGTATCCATTCAAGTATAATTATCATTTGATGATTTGAAAATGATGTTTAGAGACTTGATATAATTTTGGATATGAATAATATACAACCTATCCTTTACAAACATGTCTTACGTAACAAAAAATATAAAAGAAAACAAGTAAGTTAACACCCGAAACAATGATAATACTAAGATATTATTATCAAATCAATATTAAAAGATCATATATGATATCATATTAATTTATATTATTTCACCATTATACAGGAGGTTAACCTACCCCAACAAAGTAAAAGTACAAGGTAAGGGTTATTTCACAATATCTTCATTATCCGAGGTTGTTTATATGTAATAATCTACTGGGATCTCTTTATCATCCACATCCATGTTTTCTTAAAAATGTATTTCAAAACATTTTTATTATTTACAAGAATATGAGTTAAAGTCATTTATACCCTTGTTTGACTTTTTATAAGAGGAATCTTTTTGTTGTTTTCAAAACAAGGTCCTTTTTAACCTTTTCGACAGAATTAAGGTAAGAATGTTTTTTTTACTTATACGGTGGGTGCGGCTATTTTCCGCCGTTATAAAATCTTCAAATCTTCCCTTACAAGCTTATAAGAATATTTTCAAAGAAAATGTTTTATTTTATATGGATCTTAAATGATTTCAAAATAAAAGGAGATATTTCTTTTAAAAGAATTTTGATTTCATCTATGTCAACATCCTTTGATGGATTTTAAGATTATTTGAAGTTGATTTATTATGATACAAAACTTCTATATTGTATTGAAGGTTTTGTGATATGTTTGACTGTGGATGTGCTATTTTTATACCATTCATAGTTTATGGTGAAAGTATTGACATTTCGTATGCTATTTTTAATACGAATGTTTATGTTATGTTTAAACCTTTTTATATGGGAATGCATTGGACTTAATATGTGACGGGTGGAGCCCGCTATAGCTCCTCGATGCATCGGTAGGTCTCATGAGACAAACTAGTGTCTTGGCACAAGGCCTTGAAAAAATATTATTTGTAGTCTTGGCACGAGGCCTTTACTATGTGGTTATGATAGTCTGGCATTATGCATTCCATCATTATGAAAGTGGTTATTGATTTGCATGTGATTATTCGATTAGTAGAATAACCATGTGAATGAGTAAATGGAATTATTTCGTTTTATTTATGCCATACTATGTTAAATGTTCAAGTTTAAAAGGATTTTGTTTTAGTTATACATTGCCTTAAATGTTTATTCTTATTTATGAAAGTTTCCGCTATATTGTTATCCTTACTGGGCATTTGAGCTCACCCCTTTTCTATGTTTTATTTTTCCCAGGAAGTGAAGAAGTAAATTATAAATGACCTGCAGGGATATTATGTGGGGATATGAGTGTGGATTATGGAGACAATATGTTTTTGTAGTAGTTTTTCATTTTATGATGTAATTTAAGACTTATGAATATATCTAGTGTTTCCAAGACTACTAAACCAATTGGTCTTTCGAGATTTGATCTTTCTTGTGATCATACCAATGTTATGTAATAATGCACCGACTCTGGGTAACTGGGGTCAGGGCGTTACATCTCCACAGTTGGTATCATAGGAAAGGTTTAGTTAACCTTTGGAAACTAGGATGTGGAAACATTAGTGAGATCCCTAGAGATATTTATAAGGTAGTTCTAGGGATGTACATAAGGTTAAGTATATGTATAGGTTATAGTGATAGAATTATGGTAACGATATTAGAATTAAACCTAAGATATTAGATATTGAATGTACTCCCCCTTTATTATTTTTTTTCCTATAATGATTTTTTCCTCACACTATTCTTTTTGGATTTTAGACGATGGTTGGAACCCAAAGGAACCATGTTGATCAATGTAATGGACAATGCAATTATTTTCCACCTAAACAAACCAATGTTGTGGGAGACAGATTGAAAAATATTATTTCTATACATACACAAGCTATGAATTATTTTGTACTTCCAAATGAGCAGAGAAAGGAACAATATTATATTAAGTCCTTCATGAGGTAACATCCACCTTCTATCAGGGGGTCTTCTTATCCACTTTTTGGTGAACAATAGATTAGTACCATTGAAAAGATATTTTTGATACTTCGCTGTTCATATCATGAAAAAGTCATTTTGGCTATTTACCAGTTATAAGGTGAAGCAGACCAGTGGTGGAATCTAGTTAAAAATAGAAGGCCCCAAGATGAAATTGAATCCATGGAATGGAACGAGTTCATGAACTTGTTTTTCAATAAGTACTTCCCTCTTATTCTTCAAACAAAGATGGAGAAGGAGTTCCTTCAGCTCTAGAAAAAGGATAATGAATCTGTCGTTATATATGAAGCGAATTTTACAAGGCTTGCAAGGTATGCATCTGGATTTATCATCCAACCTGAAAGTAAAGTTGATCGATTCTTTAGTGGCTTAAAACCAAGTCCTAGAAGGGAATTATCTATAAGAGACTTCAGTAGCTATGAATAAATTGTGCGTTGTGCTATCAAGGTAGAACTGGAAGTTCGTGTTACCTATCCATCTCATGGTTCTGACATGAAACGAAAGATGGAGTTCAAGAAAAAATCTCAGAACAATGGTGAAAAGAAGGTGAATGTTTCTTTACGCTCAAATTGTGGAAATAAGAATGGTGAAGATTGTCTAAAAGGTAATAGAAAATGTCCCAAGTGTGGAAAATAAGGTCATAGAGCATCTGAGTGCCGAAGTAATGGGAAAAGGTTTCTAATGAGGTAAACAGAGAAAAGACTATAGAGAACGCTCCACAAACACTTCAATGCTTCATGTTCAAGGAAATGGGGCTTTATGCTAATCAATGCCCTAATCCAAGGTTTAATGATGATCGACGTGAGAAACCTCTTAAGGAAAAGGAAAAAGGTAAGTCACATACAATCACTATTTGTGATGTTGAGTATGATAATGATGTTTTGGAATGATTAAGTGTTTATGTAATGGGATTTCAAAATAGTATCATGGAATCTCATTTATAGTATTGTGGAATTTTGGAATATCTATGTATTGGTTTTCAATAATTGTATGGTACCAGTAACCATGAAAGTGATTGAAAAATATTTGGAAATCGGATGATATATGCATAATGAAGGAATAAGGAGAAAATGAAATGTTTGACAGTATTCATGAACTCATGACTGATATAAGGACAAAGTTATATCATGGTTTGAGTATATAGAAATTTTGGGATTTCGGTATGTGGAAAGAGTTACCTTTTCACAGCATTAATTTTTTTACTAATGTTCAATGGGTATTCATTTTTCAAGAGAATAAAAGATTAAGGTATTCACATGTTTGGAATGCAATCAAAAAGATATATCTTGTGATATATGAGGGATAAATGATGGTATTCACATGCTTGTTATATGACCATTTCAGTAATCATTCTCTTTATACTATGAGTTTAGAAATAAGTATTTTCATAAGCCTAAAAATTGGAATGGATCATGTTGAACATAAGTTAGGATTGTTTAAGGCTAGAAATTTTTTCGATATTATTGATACAATGTTATAATAGTGTAGTTTAAGAAAAGGGAAAACCTGGAGAACGAGCGATAACCCGTCTCGTCGGACGAGGATGTGGGAATCGAACCCACAACCGAAGTGCGACATGCCTTTATTGCCTACCACTGGCCTACAGGATGTCCCTGGTTAGTAGAAACTAGTTTTCTTTTATTAAGCGGTATGATAGATGAAGTATAAGTCCATTTTAGAAACCATATACGATTAATCTCACCATAGATGGACTTATGTATATAACTTTTTCTAACCTTATGTTTGAGACAGATGGAATGACGTATCATTCTATCGCATGATCGGATAACACTTCCCAGAAGACAAATTCAACTTCATTTTGTTAAGAGATAAAGTGTAAATTGTTCAAGGCACAAACAACAGTGAGATTGTACCAAAATCAAGTAAGTATTTCTTCTAATTCAAAATTTTCAACTTTAGGAAAATGATCATAAAAACCAAAAATGTTGTCCTAGTGTCCTCATATACGATGAATTAGATGGTACCTTAGATCATCACAAATTTATGGCTTTGTTATTGTTGGCTTTTTCATAGCCATGTTCTCTACCACTCTCCATCAGAACATGATGGTTAGATTTCTCTACCATATCCATATTTTCACCTATGTTCTTCTATGTGGAAACCCAGTGATTAGTTAATTTGGGTAACCGTTACATTTCATATATTAGTTTTTAAAGATAATTTTTTGTATTCCTTTTTACAATGTGGGTTTCTATAAAAGAAACTCACATGTAATAATCCATTTATAACCCCGATGAATTTCAAGAGAGAAATTCATTTTATGGGGGGAAGAATGTAATACACCGAGACTTTATAAGATATATTCTTTTTAATTTCTTTAATATCTTATGTTGTACGCTACACCAAGATTATATTTCGCTATACACAACACCATATTAGCTTGTAGTATACACATCACTAATCTTGGAACGTGTTACACACAATTTCAAGTTTGTTTGATAGTAGTTGTTCTGTGCAACATTGAGTATATATATTTATATATATTAAATATATAAATGAAATATGGTTGGATTTTGTTAT
Organism: Viscum album; assembly: GCA_963277665.1. Taxonomy (NCBI): domain Eukaryota; kingdom Viridiplantae; phylum Streptophyta; class Magnoliopsida; order Santalales; family Viscaceae; genus Viscum; species Viscum album. The sequence continues at coordinate 676,047,751 of OY728139.1, read as the reverse complement.
ACGAAACAAAAAAGGAGTCTTGCACTACACACAACCCTGACTTGGCTTGCATTACATGCAATCACGACCTTCCTCGGTAGCGTGTGTTGTACGCAATACCGGGTTTCAGTAAACAACACTATATGGTTATAATATTATTATAAACTATCCATTATGAATATTATTAACTACATTTTGAATTTTATAACATTACTATTCATCTTAAACATTTTCTAGAACATGGTATGGGAAGAAAATAATTTTTTCGGGTAAAATAAGTATTTTTCAAAAAATGAACCTTGCCGCCTTTTGATGGAACACCGACATTAAATATAGTTTTTGACAGGATTATAAGTTCAATTTGACAAAATAAAATTCTTCTTTTTAATCAGGATATAAAAATTCACTTTGTATAAATTTTTCATATTATTCTGATAACTTTCATATTTTAATGAATAGTAAAGACATGTTATATTTTAATAAAAAAAACTTTTCTCATCGTAATAATTTATATAGTTAAATTATAATATATAATGGTTTTAAAGTATAAATAGAATATATTTTTACCATTTAATATAATTTATGTCATTATCATTGATTTTACAATGAATCCATAGGTAAAATCATTTCAATCTTTTGCAATGTTTTAACTTTTAAAACTCGTTTTCTTAACAATGGGATAAATTTTAAATTAATTTCTTCAACTTCTGTGATTTGAATTTGGAAAAATGGTTTCCATATTTGTAATAATTAGGTCTAAATTATGTTAATAAGATATTTTTTATTTTTAGTCATTATGAATATTAACTACGATAAATTTTATTTACCATAGTTAAAGGTAAATCGGGTAATTAAGGGTACAAATAATAATATAAAATTAACCAAAAACCTGTCCTAATATAATTGGATGATTATATTTTACCATAAATCATAATTGGGTCGAAATTGAATCTAATGTAACCAACTTGTATTTGATTAAGACCATTCATTTATTTTATTTAAAGGAAAGTGAAATGTCTCACTCAAACATTAATAATTAGATTATTTTTAATATATGGTTATAAAGAATATAAATTCAATTATAAATACTAATTTGAAAGCTAAAAGTATTTTCTTTACCATGGTAATTTATTTGTAATTTTTAGAAAATATTTAATTACCTTAGTAGCTTATACATTAATGAGGAAGAAATTATTTATTTAGTGAAAAATCAATAATATAGTTTTTATTAAAAAAAATACCTATAAAAAGAACATTAAACCTAACAAAACATTATTGGTCGAGTATATCTATACCCTAATCATCCAAGGGTCTATTTTGGGACCATTTGGAGCCTTATAAAACCGATTAGGACATTTATATTATTTTATTTCCAATGATGTCAAAGATGTCGCCTTCATAATTAAATAAATATAACAATTTAAATTTTGTGATTTTAAGATGATAATTTCGATTAAAAATATTATTATGAATGGTATTATATTTATCTTCATAATAGGATTTTATTTTAAATTTTTAGGCAAAAAATAAGTATATTAAATAATTATACAAAAATGTTGTACTAATTATTTTATTAAGATATATACCAAATAAATGGTTTTAAAAATATTAAAATAAATATTATATGAACTATTTAATGTGATCAAAGAAATTTATAGAAAAATTTCTCATGATATAAATCTATTAAATATTTTTGTTTGAATATATCCTCTGTCTGGATTTTATGTAAATTAAAATAAATGAATAATGTCAAGATTGACATTATCGTTATTTTCTAAAAATAACATATTATAAAATTGTTCAAAAATCACAAAAATATTTAAAAATTATAAATTGAAATTTATATGGTTTAAAATGTCATTATTTATCCAATTATGGAAAATTCACTACACATAAGTAATTATTTATAACAATTTAAAAATTAGAATCTTATTACCACAAATAAAATTAAATAGATTAAATAAGGATAAATCAAGTTGATAATTTTTAAAATAAATTACCAACATGTGTAAATTTTATTGGTTGATGATATTAAAACCCTATCTCGTCTAATATTTTTATTTGAGTCATTTTTTGAGGATTTTAAGTGAGGTTGAATTTATTATAAATTAATATTTCTTATGTTACCAAAGGTGCCCCTATCCTCCCTTATAAAAAGGGCACCCCTTTCCTCTTCACTTCACACCCTTTTGATCCTTGAAGCTCGGTAAAACCCTTCCAATTCCTATTCTAAACCTCTATAGTTATATCATAGAGGTTCTGGTCTTCTCAAAAGACCAACTTTAGTTCCTTAAGAAGAAGTTTAAAGGAGGTGCGTCGAGGAAGAGGTAATCTCTTCTACCGACACTTTCAATTTTTTTTCTTCTTCTACTTCATCTTATTTAGTTGTTTCATTATAAATTTATAACATTAGTATTAAATTTATTCTGATATGTTATTATAAATATGAAACAACCCTATTTCACCTTCTATCCATCCTACAGAAAACAAAATCACCGCGTGTGCGTACGTACGGAATACCGTCTCTACACAGTGATGTAATCTATTTTCCTCCACCACCTTACATTGATGGGTATAATGGTGTAAAGAATAACTATATATGATTTTAATAACATCATATGGATTCTACGATATTATATCATCCAATACAATTCCATTCAATAAATATGGGAAAGATATCATTGCTCGTGCGTACGTACGGATTACCGTCTCCACGACGCGATGAGATTCATTTTCCATGTTAACAATTCAAGAAAGATTATAAAGTATATATAGTAAGTAATCATGAAATATATTACATATTAATGATACTGGATTTATGTATATATTGTTTACTTACATCTATTAAATTTAATAAGGAAACAAAAACAATGTTCATGCGTACGTATGGCCTACCGTCTCCATGAACGGTGTATTTCTATCAATTTATCGATCTATTATATATATGTATATTCTGAATATATATTATATATAAATCATTTCTTATATTTTTGAATTAATTAATCATGATCTATGTAATCATATGAATAATTACAAGTCAAAACACGGATGATAAATGAAAAGATTTTACCCAAAATGCTGATTTAACATGGAATTGACAAATGAACGGATAATATAAAGTCGTAAGTGAATCATATATGATATAATCAATATTATTATGGTTCTGTTACATGTTAATAATATGTTTAAACCCACTATACATGAGTCTCAGACACATATGGAAGAAATTGGATAAAAGGTAAGGGAAAATCTCGCAATCTCAATTTTTATCCAAGATGGTTTATACTTCGGTATTTACTGGGGTTATATTTATCATCCATGTTACTGTTTTCTGAAAAATGGTTTCATGTATGTTTAAATTTATTTTTACCCATTTTTTACTTTTACTCCATGGCATGTAAGGAATCTTTCTTTTTTTTACCATACATGGTACTTTTTGACTTTTCCATTAAAAGTACGAGGAGAATTGTTTTTTAACTTATATGGCATGATGGTATTTTTACAGTTTTATAACGACTAATTTTCATGAAGATTCCTCTACAATATTTCATGACTATTTTAAAAAAATCCTTTTCTTTTAAAATTTCAAGGAATTTTGTGAAAAGAAAATGATTTTATAGAATAAAGGATATTTTCCTCAATAATTCATTTCAAGTGTTTTTATCAAAACCATTTTCCATCTACGATGAAATTATTTCATATGTTTATGTTTCAAGTATAATGTCTCTATAATTTACATGGTTTCACTTTTATTATGATGAAATGATATCCATTTGTTTTATATGGATTATGTTATAATGGGATGATGTTTATGAAACCCATTTTATTCATTGGGTAATGATGAATGATTTATGTTTTTGTTGTGGAAGACGTAAGAATGATTTCATTATGAGATGGGTGGGACCTATATCTCTCTCAAATTTCTTGGGTAAAGATTTATATCTCATGAGATATGCAGGGCTGGAATGATAAGTTAATCCAGTTCCGTGTTACAGGACTGGAACGAGGAGTGAACTTGATTTAGAAAGGGGCTTTGTCCACTAAGATGGTCTTAGCAGCAATGCCTTGGTTAATATGGAAATAATATCATGTGCTTAATGGTTTTCCACAATTACATGATTTATTACCATGATATTTTATGATGATTGATGTTCCATTATGATCTATGCCTTATGCACTTCCATGTTTTATGTCATTGCTCAAGATTTTGATTTTTAAACATTATGTTCATGTTTTTAATTTCAAATGTATATGGTTTGTTTTATTTTCTCCATGCTAACCCTTACTGAGCATTTGAGCTCACCCTTTATATGTTTTATTTTCCCCGGTATATAAAGAAAGGTTTTAGGTAAGAAAACAAAAGGGGAAGATCTTTATGGGAGATGTTGAAGATCTTTCACCATGATTATAAGATTATGTTCTGAGTTTCCAATGACACTAAACTATTACGGTCCTTGAGTGTATGTTTTTGTTATGTAATAAGTATTCCGAAAAAGTAATGTAATGTCCATGTACGCATGATTGGGGTCTCTACATACATTATAGAATAAATTTCTTCACTGTAGTAGTCATAATACATAGTGAGAAATGAGGAATCTCTATGTTCACAAATATAAAATTAAAACATTAAAGAGAGTATAAATATTGAGTCATCAGAATATTTAAATGAATATTTTATGGTGAATTTAAATGTGAGATAAAACAAGAATTGATAAACTAATTTGAATGAGGAGAGCTTACTGGAAAACAAATCGCGGGATCTATAAAATTTAAATATGGAGACATTGAATGGTATAGTTATGAGAACATTATTCATATTAATATTTTTAATACAATGAGTGTATGTATGTAAAGAATATGTGTGCATAATTGAGAAACCATTCCTCAATTGTGAAACAATATTTTGAGAACCTGATTCATAAAATTATCAACAAAAGAATGTGATCTGAATCTAGGAGTTATTAAGTTTTTAAAAAACGAGATATATTGATCATTGAAGATCTAATGATAGTTTCAAGACCAATAAGAATTTATTGAATATCATGAAGAAGATTGAGCATGACAAACGTTTTTATTTTATAAGGTGAAATGGTACTTGAATTGTATATGAGAAAATGTAATCTGGAAATATCATAGAGTAGGATCATGAAATGGATATTTCTATAGTCGATCAAGCCATCTGAAGAGGAATTTTCTAGCTGGGGGGTATAACCAAATTCATTAAGATTGTGTTTGGGTTGAATAACTAATCACTAGTAAAGAAGGTACATTTGGGGGATATAACCAACTACTGAAGTTGGATTTGATATGGGGATGTTACCAATTCGTAATTGGGGGATAACCAATAATGATTTTTAATCACCTTCTAATATAGTGAAGAATACATGTTGGGGGGTATAACCAACATAGAAAGGAAAATGAATTTATGAAAAACCTTTTAAATACCACATGTTTCTCTCTCTATTATTACAATTAAACTTGCGGTAATATTGAGAGTTTATATTTAATGGACTAATAACATGAAAAAAGTTAAATAGGTTGAATTAAAATAAATTTTTTAAATTGAAGGTACCACTGATTCTCCTCCACTCTTAGTGGCACATAACCACTACTTGTATTTGAAACCTTCTACATGCTCAATTATGTGTGCCCAGAATAATACATGGGCACCAGAGGTGGTGATGAGTTGTTACTACCCATGGATGGGTGTCCATGTTGGGTATTTCCTATAAAAGGAACCCCAATCACCTCATTTTATACATGATGTTGGATGCGATCCATATTGAGAAATCCTATGAAAACAAAGCTCCAAACCATGAACCCATGTTTTCCAAAAAACCACAATCTGGTGATTTTTAATCAAAACCAAGGGAGATGGTATAGAAACATCCACACCCATGACCTCCTAATTAGATCGATGCCCTTATAGCTAAACCACCTTAGCACCCAACCACCAAGGGATCGACGACATTGAAACCAACTACCTAGGAGTCAAACAAACAATGGTTTGACTACCTAGGTGCCAACTAAATGGGTGTATAAATATCTAAATGCTAACTAACTCGGTGCATGACCACCAAATCTTCTAATTACTTGGTTTTCATAGTACCTGAGTTACCACTTAACCTGGGAAACCCCACTTGGGATCCCATTCTATCACACCCTGAAATCAGGTCCCCTTTTATTTTTATTCTTTTCTATGTCTTGGGTAATTTGGTTGAGGTTTGGATTTGAGATCGAGTTCATCATTTTTGATGTTTGGAATTTTTGGATTCTTATAGACTAGTGCATGGGCACCACATGGTTAGCATAAAACTATGCAGGGAACCCATGTATTTGTGCGGCCGCTTCTGGAACAAACAGAAGCAGCCGCACAGTTTTCACATGGTGGCTTGAGTCATGTGGGGTAACTGTACGGTTTCCCATCATTTTAATATGTAAAATAAAATAAAATAAAATGAGATAAAAATTAAAATAAAGAAAAGTTTAAAACCATAATAGTAATAATAATATTATTATTAAAAATGTAAATGAGTATTATTATTATTTTTATCATTATGTTATTAATATTTCTATTGTTGAGTTATTATTAATATTTTTATTAGTAAGGTTACAACAAAAAAGACCCTCATTACCCATCTCCCCCATCTCCCCCACCTCCCACACATTGTGACATGACCCCCCTCCTATGAACCTCTCCACCACCACCGCTTTCCCTCTTTCTAGGGAACCCTCCACCACCTTCAGTTCTTTCCCTCTGGCGGTCCTACACTACACTATGCCTCTTGATCGTGCACCCCCATTCCCGTGCCAACCTCTTCTCTAGCCAAAGTTTCCCCCTCTAGTGGCATCCTCTCTGTCATTCCACCCTCCTCTAGTGGTCGTCCCTCCTCATGACACTACTGACATTCCCCATTCCCCTTCCAGTAAGAATCCTTCTCTTTGGGGGTTTCTCTTTGGTGTTTTTCCTATTTGGACATCCCTTATTGTTATAGTTTGTATCCGGTGCATTTTTATTGGTTTCTAGGGTGTTTAGGGTGGTCTTCAAGGTTTATTCTTCCTCCTTCGAGAGTTTCAATGCAATCACACCACTTTGAGGTAGGTGAATTAGTGTTTTTTCTTTCTGAAGCATCTAATTGGTGGTTGAATTATTTTAAATGATTTGTGAACAAGATTCATGTATTTATGAGACCATTTCCTATCTTATTAAGATATTTTAGAATTTATAGAATTTGTTAAAAATATGATTTCAATGGAATATTGAGTTATGCCTAAGTAATTGTGCATTTTAAGTGTTTAATAACATGTTGTGTTTTATTTTACATGTAATTGGGTTTTTGGAGCAGAAATTTACCTTGTTTAATTTATAATAGATTTTTTGGATTTTGGGATGGTGTTGTGAGTGTAAATTTGTAATTTATTAAGGTTTGGCTCTTGCTTATGGCCTATTATGTTTATTGGAAAATATGTAGTGTTTCTTGATAATTTGTTTTGGAAAATTTCTTAGATATTGTGGTGTTCTATTAGATGTGGTCATACCCTTTTGTGATTGTAAGGTACAAATGGGTGGCCACACAAATGAAATTGGTTGGGCATAATTTGAAAACATAGATTTCAAAAACCTCACCCCTTCTATCTTCCATCCCCTTTTAAACCCAAATGATTATTTGTCTCAAATGGCTCGATGATCATTTATGAGTGTAATACTTGAAATTATGTACAATTTGGTGATTTAGAAAAGATGGTTGGATTCTAAATTGTATGGAATCCCATTTGGAATTTTTGAGTGTGTTGTGAATTTTTATCTTAGTTCTGAAATAAATATGGATTTAGAACATAAAGGCCCATTTGGTACTACTCAATTAAAAATAGTGTTTTATTTCAATATTTTTTTATTAATTATTTCTTTGGTTTTTGAATTATATCTTTGTTACTTTTTTTGGAATAATTTTATTTTAGGGGTTTTGTGATTTTTTCGGTTGTTGGTAATGTTTAAAGAGCGTGTTTGATCTCTTTATGGTTGTTTCAAGATGAGGGTGTCAAGAAAACCTACATGTACATGCATAGGGTAAGGTATATATATATATGACATCTTTGAACATATTACCTCATTAAGAGGGGAATATTTTTAATGCAACTAGTGTCATTTATATATAAGGGTATAAATTCATGTGCGTGTAAGTGGGAAGGGTCAGGTCGAGTGGTCATCATCAAAAAGAGGCATGTTTGAGGTAGGTTTCCTCCGCATTTGCATTTAAATTTAAGAATACGTTTATTTCTTGTATTTTTCACATTTATTTAATGATATTTAGTGATATATGTTTTTTAGAATAAAAGTTTGATTTGAAATAAAGTAAGATATTATTTGTATTTGAAATGCATGATACTATTTTATTCAATGTGCATGAAATGTGTTTATCTAATTTCTTGGTTGGCATTTATATATAAAATTTGGATTTTAAAGAATAGTTTGGGTTGTATGTGTAGTGGGTTTCTCAAATATATTTCTTAAATAGAGTTCCAAATTGTTTTGAAATTGGAAGTTGTGTTTGTTTGATTATTTGGAAATGGTTCTGTGTGCGTGTGGATCTGTAAAAAAATGGTTTAGCTTGTGATGGTTATGTGAGAGCAAGTTAGCACCTTAAAAATTGTTTCATTAGAAAACTCTCCTGTGATGGTCCTCTTGCCTTGGTTATGTGAATGTTGTGGGAGGTCCTCTATGTAGGAATCTCTTATGAACAAATATTTGAATGTAAAGGGACTTGTTACTTGGTGGGACTTGAGGGAAAACTATTGTGTGAGTTACTTATGTGTGATATATATATATATATAGTGTGTGTGTGTGTGTTTGCTTATGACTTGATTCTTGGTTAACATTGTAGGTTCACCCCCCCTTCAGTTTGAACATGGGAACCAGGCTTAGGGAGAAAATTTTTATTGAATGATTTTTGCACTAATTTAGATTATGCATTGTCTAGTGTCCCATAGCAAGGGAATATTTTGTTATTATTTCTTTGGGACTGGGAACCTTGGTAAGGATAGGAAGGTAAATGATCAGGATTTTGTAAATTATGACATTATCAGGTAGGGAATGACTTCAAGATGAATCACATGTATAGTACATTATAGATTATTCACAAGCTCCAATATTCCCCCTTGTTTTCTAGTACTTAGTTATCTATAGAAGATTAATGAGATACCTTTGCTGGTTGGTTACTCTTATGTTATGTTTTTCATTTTTTCATGTTTTATATTTTTTGATCTCATTTCCTTGGATAGTTTATATGCTTTCTAAAAGTGATAAAATGGTTTCATGTTTTTATGAAAAATGGTTTTGAAAATATTTTACCCTACCTTAGTCCCATTTTAGTGTAAGAATCACCTCCTTTGAAATGACAATGTCAGCTTCATAAAAAGGGAAACTAGTTTATAATTGAAAAAGTGAAATAAACCATGATTTTCATTAAAGGTAAAATATGGGAAAACATAATTTTTATATTATCGTTCAATCCTGAAATTAATGTTTCTTTGTTTAAAGGAAATTAAAATTGTAATAGATTGTTTGGTAATGCTTACTGAGATTTAAATAAGAACACATATAGTTTTATCTTGGTTTTTAGGTTTTGGTGCTTCTTCGTGCTCAGATTTGGTCGCTATAGTGAGACATTGGTTTGAGGTCAGCGATGACCCACATGGTCACATTGAGGTATGTGAAGATTTATTTTCTTTTCATTGATAGTTTTAATTTTCATTAATATTTTTATATTTATTTATTTTTCTTTCATTCATGGTCGAAATGATTTCCACCTATTTATTTTTGATTCCCGGCAGTTGTTTTCTGCCCGTGGGGATCAGTAATGCACTTCGGGCCATGAAGAGGACTGGATTGGGGGACCGATTTAGGGTCTTCCCGAGTTGGTTTGTGAAAAAATGGTATCAGAGATGGCCCTGGATATTTGGGGTGTACATTAGTTGGAGATTTGTATTATAGGGGTTTTAGAGGTAGGTTATCAGTAGTTGTCTAATCACTACCACTCATGATGAAACCTTAGGTACCTAGGGTAGTTTGGGAATTTAGTGATTTTCTTGTCTTGGTTTGTTTTGGATTGAGGGATGACAATGGAGGTTAGACAGTTTTATGTGGTGATTTCATATGGAGTAGTGAACCTTGTGGATTCTGAGTACACCGTTTTATATTATCCTATTTGTTGATGCTTACTTTGGACATGGCATACTTCCATATCACTGGGTTAAGCATAACTGCTAGTTCCTCATTCCAATTCTTTGTATTAAATTATGATATTATTGGTTTTGGTTGATGTGAATGTAATTTGAAAATGGAAATATTTTTGTAATGAAAATCATTTTATTAGGATGGTTTCAAATTGGAAAGGCATATTTTGAAATGGAAATGGATTTTGAAAAGGAAAATATTTTATTCCAACCAGTTTCTAAATTGGTAAAATGGATTTTAGAGGAAATTGTTTTAGTTTGAAAATACAGTGCATATTTGGATTTGACAGGAAAAAGAGATATGTGACCCTTGGTACTCTAAATGGAAGGTCACATGTGTGTACTGTATTTACGGAATGTGTGGGGGGAACTTTTTCATGGATGAAATGAGTGGAATGGATGGACCCACATGTGATTGTTCATAAGATTTCATGGGTGGGGTTTCCAAATTTGAATGTTTTGGAAATTGGTTTTCATCTTATAGTGTGGGTTTTGTTTGTGAGTTTTGGATTTCTCTATAAAGAATGAAGTTCTGAAAATTATATGAAAATAAGGGTTTCAAAAAAAGGGTATGTTATTTATTGCATTTTTATTGGTGTGGCTTATGATCTGGTTGTTCTTGGCTCATGGTGTTTCCTTTGATAATGTTCCAATTTGATGTTGGTTTTGGTTTGTGCTTTCGTATTTTTCAGAGAATCCCACCCAGAAAGGTCTCTGAAGTTTCCAATGACTCAAGCCTAGTTTTTGGTCCTTCTCGGACATTGCCTAATCTTCCCATAGATTGAGGTACGTTAGAGGTAGTTATGTGGCATGAAGAGGTCGAGCATGCCTTCAAGGTATTGGGACCTCCCAACGTTTTTAGAGTGAAATTTGTTTTGGGTCTGTTCAAAGGTATAGCTCTAGACGAATGGGAGTTTCTCGACCCACTATCAATACAATTTGAGATCATATGGGATGACATTAAATATATCTTCATCAGATGGTTCATGCCTAAAGAGGTAAATATAAAGAAAAGAGAAGAACTCTTGTGTATCCAACAAGGCCAACAGACGATCAATGAATATTCTGACCATTTCATAGAGCTAGTTTCCTTTTCTCCGATGGTAGAATCGTAGGATCTAATAGAGAAATATCTCTTAAACGAGGGTATTTTTCTAGATATCAAGGAGTGCCTCCTATATTTTAAGAACCATATTTTTTATAATCTAGTATATTAAGAATTTTTTTTTGAGCTATTTTCTAGAGCACAGATGGTTGTTAATCTAATGCCTCTATTCGTTCATGTAGGTTCTCTATTTATTGAGGAGTGGATTTGAGAGGAACCTATTCCTAAGAGGTTATCATAATGGGTTATGAATTCTAGTTTGTTATATTTCATTCTAGTGTCCCATCAGTGGGGCTATTCCAAACATTCAAATCCATCTTTTCACATCCCTCTGAATAACTTCCATCGTTTTGGCCATTTGGGTCACCTGGGGAAGTTCTCTATGAATCCTCTCTCAAAGAAGGGGTTATGACTGAGGGATTCTCATACCTAACCATGAGGTAGGAGATGCTTCAGCCATCAAATCCCCATCCACTAGTCTCGGTGTGATGCTCGTGCATATTCAGGGTTCCCAGGGGTATGTGAGATCTCAAACTAATTATTTATCTTTAATTTTAGAATAGATACATTTATGGTTTCCTTATTCTGGTCCTCCTACCATAGTAATTTTATCTATTGTTGTTATAGTGGGATGAACTCTCTCTATTGCAACCCAATATATTTAATATATTCTAAATATGGGTTTTTGAATCGTGTATTTTCCTTAAAGTGTGTTTGGACCTTTTATGGGATGGTTTCGTTTTAGTTGTGCTCATATGGAGATGTCTGGGATTTGTGAGATATTTGAATGGTGTTTCTGTTCCGTTTTTTAGTTAGAGTTTCTTTTCATGAGTTTCCCCCTTTTATTGGGGTCCAGTTGGTGTGAAAAGATTCTAATTCTAGTGGTGAGATTTCTTTTCTCATGCAATGGATGTTGGTTTGGATCGGTTGGGAGTTCCCACATAGGCCCCTCCTCATGGTGGAGTGTTTTAGTTTCATGTTTTCATGCTAGTTGAATCCTTGTGGTTGGGAGAACACACGAGTTTTCTACTAATATTTTATGTTTTGGTTTCTTCTAGATCGATCGGATGTGACTTGGGGAGTGAAAGGTCAGCCTTAGGTTCTTGATTTATCATTCGGTTTTGTTGGGTCATGGACTCGAGTTTTGATTATCTGTTCCCATGGTGACTTTTTGGGGGAAGAAATTGTCGGTAGTGGGGATAATTTTCACGCCACAACCATAGGTCCTCTTTTATTTTTATTCTTTTTTGGGTCTTGGGTATTTTATTCAGGGTTTATATTTGAGACCTGATATCGATTTTTGATGTTTTGAATTTTTGGTGGGTTTTAAAAAACTGCATGAGCACTGCACGATTAGGGGAAACCATGCAGTCATCCCAAGTATCTATGTATCGACTTCTATAATGGACAAGAAGATACCGAATGGTTCATGCACGGCTTCTTGAGCCATGCGGGGCGTCAGTGTTGTTTCCCAGTATTTGAATAAGTAAAATAAAATATAATTAAATGAGATAAAAATTAAAATAAAAAAAAGAATTTTTTAACCATAATAGTAATACTAATAATATTATAACAGATAATAATATTATTATTATTAAAATGTTTTATTATTATTATTAAAAGTGAAATGAATAGTATTATTATTTTTTTTCATTATGATATTATTATTATTATAGTTAAGTTATTATTATTATTAATATGATTTTAATAAAAATCACCCCCTAGAACCATCTCCCCCTTCTCCGTCACCTCTCTCACAATGTGACCTGAACCCCCCCTCCCCCAACTTCACACCTCTCCTCCACCATTTCCCCCTTCATGGCATGACCTCCTCCCCCTTCAGAGCATTCCCTCCAACAGTCCTCCCCTGCGTGGAACCTCCTGCTTATGCGGCCCCTTGCACATCCCACTATTGTGCGTCCCTCATCTCCGACCAACGTCTCCCCCTCCAGTATTCCACCCTCCTCCAGCAGCCGCCCCTCCTCATAGTGCGGCCGACCTCCCCCCTTCTCCCTCTGGTAAGTATCCTTTTCTTTTAGGATGCCTCTTTAGGGGTTCTCTTTTTTTTTCTAAACCCTAATAGTTAGGGTCCTTATTCGGTGGATTTTTTTTTCTTTCTAGGATGTTAAGGTTGGTCTTCGATGTGTATTCATCCTCCTCCGAGTTTTTCAACATAATCACACATTGTTGTGGTAGTTGAATTCATGTTCTTGCTTTCCGATTCATTCAGTTGGTGATTGAATTATTTTATATAATATTTGAACATGAATCACATGTTTGTGAGACCCTTTTCTAGCTTATTATGATGTTTTAGAATTTATAGATTTTTCTAATAATAGGATTTCAAGGGAATCTTGAGTTTTTCAGAAGTAGTTGTGCATTTTAAGTGTTCAATAACATGTCATGTTTTCTGATAAATTTAATTGGGTATTTGGAGAAATATTTGTTCTTTTTTTGTCATAATAACAATTATGGATTTTGGGATGGTGTTGTGAGTGTAAAATAGTAATTTTTTCATTATTGTCACTTGTTTATGGATTATTGTGTTGCTTGGAAAATGTGTAGTGTTTGTTGAAAATTGGTTTTGGAAAATTTCTTGGATATTTATGGTGTTCCATTGGATGTGGGCACACCCATGTGTTCTTAGGAGGAACACATGGGTGGGAACACATATTAAAATGGTTTGGATTAAAGTTAAAACCTATATTTTATAATCTTCACTTACTTCTCTCTTCTTCCCACTTTTAAACCCAAATGTCCCTTTATCTCAAGTGGATTGAAGATGAGATACAAGTGTCATATTTTAAATTATGGTGGATTGGTGATTTAAAAAATATGGTCATATTTTAAATGATATGGAATCCATTTGTAATTTTTGAGTGTGTTGTTCATTTTTATTTTAGTTTTGAAATCATTATATATTTGGAACTTAAAGGCTTGTTTCTAAATTCTCATTTAAAAATAGTTTCCTCCACTGACATTAATTTCTTGAATGTTTCATTGGTTTTTGAATCGTATCTTGGTTTATTTATTTGGGTTAATTTTATTTTAGGGGTTTTGTGAATTTTTGGGTTGTCTGTAATGTTTATATACTCTGTTGGACCTCGCTGTGGTGGTTTCGAGCTGCGGGTGTCAAGAATTCCAACATGTACATCCATAGGGTAAGGCATATATGTATATATATATTCTCTCATTGTAAATATTCCCTCATGGTGAGGGGAATATGTGCAATGAAGCTAGGGGAATGTATATATATATATATTTTTATCAACGGATGTGTGTGTAAGCACGAAGGGTCGGTTTGAGTGGTCATCATAAAAAACATCATGTTTAAGATAGGTTCCCTTTTAATTTGCTTTTAAATTTTAGAATAAATTGATTTCTTGTCTTTCACACCTTTATTTAATTCTATTTAGTGTTATAAGGTTTTTAAAATTAAAGTGTGTTGTAAAATATAGTAATATCTACTTTTTTTTTGAATTTTATGAAATTTTTTTATTGAATGGTCATTCCAAGTGTTTATCAAATTCCCCATTGGGCCTTTGTAAGTAAATTTTTTATTTTAAAGAAATTTTCAATTTGTAAGTGTGTTTGAGTTTCTCAAATATATTTTTTAAATGGGGTTCAAAATTATTTTAAAATTGGAAATTGAGTTTATTTGATTCATTGGAAATGGTTGTGGTGCAAGTGGTTATTTAAATAAAATGGTTTAGGATGTGATGGTTGTGTGAGGCCAAGTTGGAACCTTAAAAATTGTTTCATTGGAAAAATATCATTGTATGGTCCTCTTGACTTTGTTTTGTGCATTTTGTGGGAGGCCCACCGTGTAGTAATCCCCTGTGATCAAATAGTTGAAAGGAAAGGGACTTGTTCTATGGGGTGACTCAGGAGTGACTTGTTGTGTGAGTTGCTTATGTGTGATATATATATATATGTGTGTGTGTGTTCCCCACCATTAGTGGTGGGGGTGGTAATGGTTTGTGTGGGGTGAGTGGAAGGTCATGGGGTTATGTCCTCGGGCCTGCTATTTACTTTGGTTTTCTTCCATGCATTGGGTTCCATGGTTGTAGATTTAATCGACCTAGTATATATATATGTGTGTGTGTGTGTGTGTGTGTGTTGGAGTGACTGGATGCTTTTTTTACATTATTGGCTCACCCACTTTTTTTAGTCTGAACATGGGATAATGGCATAGTGAGAAAATTTTTTATGAACAATTACTTCACTAGTTTAGATTATGAACTAGTTAGTGGCCCATAGTAAGGCGATATTTTGTTATTATTTCTATGGGATTGGGCCCCTCGGTCAGGACAGGTAGGGTGATGATCGAGTGTTTAGGAATTATGATGTCATCAGGTAGGGAATTCTATCAAGATGAGTCATGTGTATAGTATGTTATAGATTATTCACGAGCTCCTAGGTTCTCCCATGTTGTCTAGTAATTAGTTATATGCGGAGAATGATTCAGATGTATGTGCTGGTTGGTTACTCTAGAGTGATGTTTTTCCATTTCTAATGTAATATGATTGTTGATCTTATTTCCTTGCATAGTGTATCTTCTTTCTACAAGTGACAAAATGGTTTCACGTGTTTATCAAAAAAACATTTGAAAATGTTTTACCCTTCCTTCATCCCTTTTTAGTGTAAATATCATCTCCTTTAAAATGCCAACGTTTTCTTCTTAAAAAGGGAATCTGGGTTTTAATTGAAAAAGGGAAATGGATCGTGATTTTATTTTAAGGGAAAATGTGTGAAAAAATTACTTTTATATATTATAGTTCAAACCTAAAATTAATGTTTCTTTTTATAAAGTAAATGAAAATGGGAATAAATTGTTTGGGCATAACTATTGAGTTTTAAATACTCACACCTATAGTTTTATCTTGGTTTTTAACATTTGGTGCTACTTATTTCTCTAATTTGATCACAAATTTATAATGTTGGTTTGAGGTTAGTGGTGTCCCATAGGGTCATGTAGAGGTATGTGCAGTTTTGTTTCCCTTCCATTTATAGTTTTCATTTTCATTGATAAGTTTATATTTATCTATTTGTGTTTTATTTATGGGCCAAATCATTCCCACCAGTTTATTTTTTATTTCCAACACTGGTTTCCATCTTATGGGGATCAGGAATGCCCTTTGGTCCATGATGAAAACCAGCTCATGTGACTAGTTTAGGCTTGACCTGGGTTGGTTTCTTAAGAACCCAGTCACCCATGTCACCTACCTGAGTACCCGATGGTTGATTCCACATGGGCTCTACCCACACACCCCCAATCCAGATCAGTGATGAGCTATAGTCTCAAGCATTTTTTTATAATCCCTCCACATTCTTCATTTACCCCCATAATGAATTGAATGTCATAATGTGAAATTTTTTGTTTGGGTTAAATATGATTTGGGTTAGTATACCCATGACCCCACCTTCATCAGAGACAATTTATTGAGTCAAATTTCTCCTCTAAGTTTTATCATACTCCTTGATTTGAGATACTCCTCTTGATTTCCTTATATTCCCTAATTTTTTTTTCTTATATTGGTTTCCTTATATTCCTTGATTCAAGATACTCATATTGGTTTCCTCAGTTCTCTTATGTCTAGATTAACCACTTGGTTTCCACATTTTAATTTATTCTAGATAACTCTATTTTTTTCTTTATATTCTTTGAGGTGAGATTTTCTTTATGGTTTCATCATATCCCTTGAGTAAATATAATCCTCTTGGATTTTATATCTTCCACGACTAGATACTCACATTATTTTATTCATATTATTTGAGTTGTGATTATCCTCTTAGTTTCATCATATTTTTTGAGCAGAGATACACCTTTTGGTTTCTCATATGACTTGAGTGGAGATAATCCTCTTAGTTTCCTCATATTATTTGATTTAAGATTCTCCTATTGGTTTCATCATATGATTTGTGAAGAGATACCACTATTGGTTTCCTCATATGACTTGAGTATAATTAATCCTCTTTTTTCCACATATAAATGGAGTTATGAAACTCCTCTAGGTTCCCTCATGTGCCTAGAGTAAATATACTTCCATTAGTTTCCTCATATACCCCAAGTTGATATATTCTTCTTAGTTTCATCATATTTCCTGATTCAAGAAACTCTTATTGGTTTACTAATATTATTTGATTCAGGACAATCATCTTGGTTTCCTCGTATTAATTATTTTTATATAATCTTAGAGGTTTTATCATATGACCTCAGTCGAGATAACCCTATTTGATTCCTAATATTGTCTCATATGCTTCATGTTGAGAAAACCCACTTGATTTAAATGTTTGGTTAAAAAATAATCGGTTGATCAATGTATAATTCCTACACAAAAACCATTTTTAGGTAGATTTCACCAAATAGTACACTCTACATTACTTTAAACTGAATGGAAGTAGTCATGGATGAACAAACACTATATTCATCACATTATAAAAACCTAGAATTGTCTAGGAACATTTTGTTTTACTATAATTATTTAGATGCGTTTTTTTGATTTATTATTTTCATGGGTGAATTATCTAGTAAATAATTATTGGTGTTGCATGTTTTTATAGGCCTTTAGGATGGTGCAGGGTTGGTTCATGGTTAGGGTGAAACCATGTGGCTCTCTCCAGGAAACTGTGAGGCTAGTTTGGAGAAAGGAAGTGGGTGGAACATAGTTAGTGCTAACCACACAACATTCCCCTATAAAATAGTTTGGATAAAGACAGTGTAAAATAATAGTTGATTCACATCTTACCAAACCTTGTGGCTAACCTGTGAAATCTTGCAAAAGAGGCATAATTCCTCACACAGTTGGCACCAAGTTTAGAATAATATGGACCAAATGATGTATGTGGTTTTTTGTTAATCCAAAAATTATGTTTCAAACCAAATAAATCTCCAAACCCCTCATTATTTCACTATGCCCAGGGATGTCAAACGTAGAGGCTCTAATGGTGATTCTTGGTGGTTCATCTCCCTTCGTACTCCATATTTGAATGATATAGAGTTTTTTTCATGTGTATTCAAGGTAAGATGTTGTTTATTCTTTTGTTCTTAACATAAATCCTAGGTAACAAATTTCTCTATTGAGATGAATCATAGATCCAAGATATATTGGCCATATCTATGATTTCTATCATAATCTAATGGATAATTCTTGGTTTTATATTAGGGAGATGCTTGATCTTGAGAATTGGAATATCTTTCTTGAGAATATATGAATACACAATTGACAGTGAATTACATTTTGTATGTTGATATAGATTTCACCCCTTTTCAAGATTCCTTCCTTGAATTCTAAAAATATATTTTATATGTTGATGGATTAAGTATTGTTCTAGTGATATTTTGTGTAGTTACATGATCTGAGAATCATTCATCTATAGGTTCTAGGTGTAGTGGAAGCGTGCGATTGGAGGTTCCCAACATTACATTTTCACAATGATTGATGATCAATCCGAGATTAAAAAAATGATAAATATAGTAATCTACAAAATTGAGTCAATGAATATCTAGAAGGTATATAATGATAGAACCAAGAGAGGACCATCACATGTTATTTACATTAAATTTAATTAAATAAATA
Organism: Viscum album; assembly: GCA_963277665.1. Classification (NCBI taxonomy): domain Eukaryota; kingdom Viridiplantae; phylum Streptophyta; class Magnoliopsida; order Santalales; family Viscaceae; genus Viscum; species Viscum album. Next base: position 676,028,854 of record OY728139.1, on the reverse strand, counting down.
ATTACCTTTATGGAATTCATTCCTCATTAATGGATCTAGAAACAGATATGTGATGCACCACCATTACATTGTAAGAATCTTGTTCATATTCCCTTTAGTGGGGATCCACATGTGTTTCATGAATCTCCAAATGTCATTGAAGTAATATCGAAGTGCTAGTAGGGTATATCCATGTGCTTTTATCAACTACCTTTGATCACTATGAAAATTCCTTCCAAAGAATTCTCCTTGATCTGGTGGAGGAATATTTCTCTCCATTCATTAGATAAATCATAGATAAGAGATACCTCATGGGCTTTAAATAATTCTGTAATTTCATTGTACACAACCCAAGAAAATGAATTGTTATATTGAGAAAATAAAACAATTGGGTTTATATGTCACTAAGTTTAAAATAAAATAATTGCAGAATTGACCTTAACTATTTATATAATACAAGTGAAAACCCCATGTCAAATAATAATATTATTGATATTATTTCCTAACAATCACATATCTTTAAAATTAAATTTATATACTATTTACTCAAATATTTTTCAATATTTATCATTTATCACTAGAACCGCAGACCGCCATTCCTCTAAAATAATTTTTTTAACATTTATAATGTCTATTTATTTATTAAATGAATATCAATGCATTATTCACCAATAAAAAAATAAATATTATATTCACTAAATAGTAGATAAATATCTATTAAATATTCCACTCACGTTATATTATCTTGAATAACTAGTGAAAAGAATATATGAGATCAATCATACATAAATAATTATTGAACCACATGTAGAAATAATATTTATTCAACCTATTAAATAATAATTAATAACATATTATTTAACTGATATTCTGGATACATTTAGTGTGCGACCCTCTAGTCCTCTTTCTCAATAGCTTCAGATAAAGCAGCCTAAAGTCCAAGGTTAGTGTCTAGAAGCCTTCCAAGGACCCCTTAGAGAATGAATTTAATGTCGTAATAACATAATACCTCATAAAAATTATTATTGTGCAATATAATCCATTTATCATGATATCTCAAATCATGAAGGTTGCATGTCGGTGCCATCGATCTATGTTCTCCTTTTATCTTTCTTTGAATTTTTGGAAATAGAGATTTCCTATATAAAACCATGGCCATTGATTTATTTAGGCTATATCACTTAAATTAAAAGGACAGAGATATAAACATTAGTTACAGAATATATGGGACAAATACTTTTTCAAACTATTCATTAATGCAATATTATTCTTGACGCAAACAACATATCCTACTTCTCCACAAACATCTATCATCAAGTTTTTTTTTCAATACATCAATTTAGGTGACTCATAAAAATAAATAATAATAATATTAAAGTCTATATAAAAATACAAAAATATTTAGATAAGAACATCCAATGACACATATGAATGTGTATTTCATTCTGGCGGGTCTCGTTCCCATAATATCCCACTAGATATTACCAAGGGCGTACAACATGAGAAGGTAACTCAATGTCCTATGAGTCTCCACCCCTGATATCAGGTAGCATTATTTTCCTAAAAATGATATTATTTGGATATAGAACATATATTTTATAATAGTGTCGTAACACTTATGAGTTCTTATTATAGTGAGGAACTGCTATAACCTTTTAATGTGATAGCTAATGTATGTAATTTATCACATTCTATGTTATAAAGAAGAACAATCATAACATGATAATAAGTTTATTAATATTCAAAAATATGAATACAAGTTATCATATTGTAAATAGAATTTATTTAGGGTACCAAATCCAATAGAAAACCACTTTTACTAGAACCAATTTCTAATAATATTATGTCCTATTACTCCTACATGATACACATGATTCTGCTGAGACATGCCTTTAGTCATGTGGCCCACCCCATTCTCTTCCATGGGTACTCTGCTCACTGTAACTTCATGCCTTTGATTGAAATTTCTCATGAGGTGATACTTTCAGAGTATATAATTTTTTCATTAGTGTGACCTTGGATCTTTTTCAAGAACCACTACTACAGTATTATTACAACACAATGTGATATGGTTTTTACTATTAGGTACCAAATCAAGATCCTAGAAATTTTTTTGAATCCAAATGGATTTCTTTTCTACATTTTAATATCCTATATACTTAGAATCTATTGTAAAATCACCGACAACTAGCTTCTTTGAACTCTTCAAGCTCACAACTCCACTGTTGTGACAAAAAACATATCCTAATTGTGACTTGTGATCATTCTGATCTATGTAAAAACTAGAATTAGTATAACCTCCAATGACCATCTCCTATCTCCTCTATACACTTGGAGAATATCCTTAGATCTTCTTAGATACTTAATGATAACCTTAACAACATTCATATTTTGTTCTCTTGAATCATCATGATATCTTCCTATCATGATCAATTAATATGCAACATCAAGTCCAGTACATAACATGACATACATGATTTATCTTATCACTGATGTGTATGGGATCTTACTCATTTTATCTTTATATTTTTTTGAGGACACATTTTATTATAAATATATAAACCATGTGACACTAGAACCAATACCCTATTGGATTTTTCCATACTAAATCTATTTCTACTATCGGGTCAATATATGTAATTTTACTTATTCCAAGCAGACTCCTAGATCTATCATGAATGATTGCGATCCAAATAATGTAAGCTACTTCAAATAATTATTGCATGGATAAACACTCATTTAACCAGTCCTTAACATATTTTAAGACTGTAATATTATTTTAAATAAGTAATATGTCATCAATATTTACTACTCGGATAACTACCACATTCCCACTGAACCTCTTGTGAAAACATGAAAAAATTTCATTCATAATGTAAAAAATTATTTTATTGATTAATCAAATAGAATGTTCAATGACCTGGAATATTTCTTCAATCCAAAAATGGATCTATACAACTTGAAAATTCTTTTGGAATCACCTAGAGTCACCAATCCTTCTAGTTGTATCATATAGAAATATTCCAGAAGGTTCCCCTTAAGGAATGTAGTTTTGACATCCATATGATAAATCTCATAGTCCTGGTAGGATATTATGTCTTATAGAATTATGATGGATTTAAAAATTGAAATTTATGAAAAAGAATCATTGTAGTCAATTTTTTTAATTTAGTTTAAACCCTTTATCCACTATCTCTTCTTTATAGGATTGTAATTTACCTTCCATTTCTAGTTTCATTTTGAATACCCATTTTCATCCAATGGGATTTACAGCAACCAAAACATCGACCAGAACCCAAACTGGGTTATGATACATGGAATCCATTTTAGTATTCATGGATTATTTCCATCTTGATACTTTTGAGCTCTCTACCACCTCTTTGTAGGGGAGTGGTTCATCATTTTCAACAAATAATGATTCACCATACTCAGTGACTAGTAAACCATATCTCGCTGGTTCTCTTACCTCTCTTACACTTCTACGCAATACTTGTGTTTCAGGAACTACTTCTTCCATGAGGAACTATAAAATTTGTTTTGGTACCAACTCTTGTGTATCTTGAGAATCTAATTTATTTAAGTCAATATTTATTCCACTATACTTTTTGAGTAACTTCTCTGTTTCAGGAAAGATAACTTTTCTGGTGATAGTCACTTTTTTGGATGAGTTTTATAGGTAATATCCCTTTATTTTCCTGGGATACCCTATAAAGATACATTTAATGCACTCGGGTGCCAGTTTGTTTCCTTATATGGCCTTTACAAATGCCTCAAAACCCCATACATGTGTATTTAACAACAGGTATTTCTTTCAACCCCATAGATTGAGGGGAATTTTTTTCCACTTTAGCTGGAACATAGTTAACTGTGTATGCTACAGTTTTTAATGCATATTCCCAAAATTATAATGGAATATCTTCATGAATCATCATCGACATTACCATGTCTAACAAGGTACTATTCCTCCTTTCATGAACACTATTTCACTATGGTGTGTAATGTGGAGTGAGTTGAGATAGAATAAGAAATTCTCATAGAATTTTAATAATCTCTTGGTTAAAATATTCACCACCTCGATCTGATTGAAGTTTCTTTATCTTCTAACCAATTTTATTATCTACTTAGTTATTTAATTCCTTAAATTTCTCAATTGACTCAGACTTATTCCTTATCAGTTTTACATATCCATATCCACTCAAGTCATCAGTAATAGTTATGAACCCCGAAAATTCACCTCCATCTTCATCTAGAAATTGCCCACTTTCATCAGCCTGTACCAATATTAGAAGCTCTATGGCACTTTCACCCTATCCACCAAATGGTGGATTGGTCATTTTTCATTTTAAACAATAATAAAATCTCTCAAGTGGTTTTAGCTCAGATGATCTTAAATAACCATCTTGACATAACTTTGGCAAATTATTCTCATTTACATGGCCAGGAGAATGATTCCATATCTTGGTGTAATATGTTTTGTGAGAACAAGATTCATTATCAATTTCCAACACTTGATTTTCATAATTTAATACATGAAGACCGCTATTGTAATGTTTCATACCATGACATATGTTTTCCATATAAAAGAAAAAAAATTTATTTCTAAATTAGAAAAACAAAAAATTTGTATCTATGAATAATATATAAATTGTGTTCTTGGTAACCGTATGTACACAATAATAATATTTTAAAACCAAAATAATTCTTATTGGAAATGAAACGTGGTAGTCGCCAATGGCTAGGGTAGCCGACCTCACTCCATTGGCATCTCTCAGATCAACCTATGCTCTTGGAATCTTTCAATATCTACATATTTCCTACTTTTGTATATAGTTGTGAGAACCAAAAGCTATATCTGATACACAATGTGTAGATATTTAAATATTAAACATGATAGTGAATAAACCTTTAGCTTCCCTTATATTTTGGGTATAGTTCATCTTCCTTTGGCCTAACATTCCACATGAAAAACATTATGCCTCCTTTTCCTTGACCTTCTTTTGGATCTTCTTCTTCTCTGAAGGACAATATTTGAGAGCTTTAGACTATTTGTAATAGATTTCCCCCATTTCCATATTGTTAATTTTCTTATTCTCTATAAGGACCATGATTTTATCATTTCCCATGTCCTTATCCACTTAGTGAATAAAAGTAAATAGTTCTGAAAGACTTTTCTCATTATTGTTCATGTTCTAATTAATAATAAAACTCTAAAAGGTCGTGGGCAGCGATGGAATTATAAAACCTGTATGGAACACATTTAATAATTTAATCCAAATGATATATAATCATCCATTGTATCCAATAATCTTGAATTCATGAGGCCTAACTGGTGTAGGCTCTCCAAGATAATTTGTAAAAAAACCATTAGAGGTTTCATACCTATCTTGTCTTAGATTATCGTGATACATATATTTAAGGTGAGACATCATGCTATAAGAATCCATATCCTTGTGTTTATTAAAAAGATCATTGTAAATATATGATAACTTGAAGAACTGAACATCTATAGCATCATTTAGATGATTCTCAGAGAGATATAGTTGTTCATCACTTTCCTCATTACCACGTGCATGTGGAAATGGTTCTTCAAGCACATGCTATTTCCTTTCACGACGAAGTATAACAGGTAAGCTCCTTTGACACTCTTGCAAATTTGTGCCAATGAGAAGACTATCCTTTTCATGTTTATATCATAGCAATATGTTTGAATTCATTTTAATGTTGTTTCTATAAATAATATGAGTATATATTTTTTTTACTTTATCTGATTAAATTTTTAAAAAATAATTAAATATTATATTTTTTAGTCTCCCACTATTTTATTGAAACCCAATAGCCCTAACCATTTACTGCTAAATATCATATTTCTTGGATATTCTTGTGGAATTAATCCACATTCTCCTTATCATTGCACCAAATTTGGTTGGTCATGAAACTCAAATGGTTTTAGGTAGGCATTCCCAATGCCAACTGTATTAACTCACAATCCCTAGATCTATTGTGTGAAATCCACATTCTTGAATTCATTAATTTATATTTTATCAACCCTTTCCTCTCAATTAAAAAATTTCCTACTTTGGTAGTCAACCCTTGTTGAGAACAAAGTTATGTTAACCCAAAATATCAAGTTATAATTTCCAGATAATTGAAAGCACCCCAACTTTAGCTGGTCAGGCACCTTGAAGTCTGGTTTGATTTTAACTAATGTAGTGGAAGGCAATACTGACTTAATATATATAATTGAGGGATTTTATACCTTTATTCATAAATTTCCAATTATTATCTTTATCACATTATTTTATAATATTTTTTGGATTTACATAATGGATTAACCATGTCTTGGATAATATTTACGCATAAGAAAATGTATTTTAGATCTATATTGCATGCTTGTTAATTTCATTAATTTATGTGACCATGACAAAACATCCATAATGACATAACCATGAAACTGAAAGAAATAAAATAATAAAGTGTTATGATCATGATCTTTTACTAATGGTTAATTTATCTAGTAGTTGATAAACTAACCATTGACCAAGGGGAAAACCCCTTTAACCAATTGAGGTTCATGTTGTAGATTTCCACCTATCCCCATGTGTATCTCTCTTGGATCAGTTTCAACTCATCTCCAAACATGAATCGCCTCTACTAGCTTGATATATCTGTCCATTACATATGATTTTACTAACATGTAGGTGAGGGTAAAATTTTTTAAATAAAATAAACCATGAGAATACATACCCCTAAATAATAAGGGTAGAGAAGGAACACATGCCAACAATTTAATTTAATAATAAATTAAATGAAAACAGTCACATAAAAAGGTCTGGTTTATGATCTTGATCATCCAGATGCATGAAATGAGTTACATATTTAATAAAACTAGTATTAAATTATTAATCATTATTATTTTAGATAAACCACATTTCAATAAATTAATTATAAAATTTAATTAATCAATTATTTTATCCTGATTCTCATCTATATTTCCTTGATATTCTCAACCATTGTAATTTTTAAAAAAATTAAATAAATTCATTTAACATTAACTACATACATAAATGAACCTTGGATGAAGCACAGTGAATACCCATAAAATTATACCCAATGTGTATTATACTTGTATACTATTTTCTTTTGTGACATATGGAATTCAAAAACATATCACGTATGTTCATGATGTGTATTATCACCTTTTTGATTACACATATTGCATTATTTTTTGGTCACATGTTATGCTTCAATAAACAAAGAGAAACAACTTTAATAAAACTCATACAAGATCTGCATATCTGAACATTATACAGATATTAATTAAACATTTACATGTATATATATTAAAACCCTTCACATGGAATTTCCTATCAACTTAATTACAACACGTAAGAACATGTATCATAGTGTACATAATATAGTAAATAAATTCCAAATATATGTAATTAGGTATAAGTAAATGACGTGTACAGGTGAGCTACACAACATGAAACTTTCTCCTTATCTATCTAAGTTTCAGACCTAGGGACTTGGTGTGTAAATCATACCACAGAACAATGGAATACACAAAGTGTTTAATGGGATACATGTCGTGTGATCTTTGAATTACATGGTAACTAGTTAAGTAGGTTGTGTCTGGAAATACAGGGTCTGTCTTTGACTCAACAAGACTACATTCCATATATGTGGGATACACAGCATGCACTTCAGTCGATAGTGTGCTAATATTTCCTAGTTAGCATATGGTTTGAGGTAATAACTACACCTCCTGTCATCAATTCATGCGAATTAATTAATTCCAAACTAATTCTTTATGCATTGAACACAACTAAATAGCATGTAACTCCGGTTACATGATGTGAATTACTGTGTTATTCATCTAGTATCCTGGTCACCCCCATACAATATATTCAATTTTATTTCATTCATTAAATAAATAATACTGATTAGATCTACCAGAAATGGAGGAGGAAAAGGCAAATCTCATGATTTGGATTAAAACAACGATTAAAATTGAATTGAAAAACTAAATTAAAATGTGTAAATCTACAAGGACCTTAAAATAATTATAAATAATTATGTGGTCACTCTATTAACACTTTTAGGTTTCGGGTGTAGTGGAAGCATGTGATGGGCATTGCCCAAATTTTCTCTTTCCAATAATCGATGATCAATCTTAGATTAACACAATGATAAACATCATGTTCTATGGAATTTAATCAATGAATTTTGACAAGGGATTGAATGATAGAATAAAGAAAGGATCATCACATATAATTTATAATCAATTTTATTAAATGATGAATTACCTTGATGGAATTCATTATTCAATGATGGATATAGAAATAGATCTACAATACACCATCCTCGCATTGTAGTAATGAAGTGCAGATTCCCTCTAGCGGGGATCGACACATGTACCAAAAATCCCCCAACATCACTGAAGGTATCTCAAGCTACTAGCATGATAGATTCTTGCTTCTACATCATCTAACTTTTATCAGTATGATAATTGCATCAAAACCATTCTCATTGATCTAGTGGAAGAAGATTGATTTCCGTTATTGGGAGTGATCTTGGAGAAGAGAGATCAAAAGGTCATGGGAGAATTCTCTAATTTCTTTATGAACGACCTAAACAAATGAATTTTTATATTGAGAAAATAACATAACTGGATTTATATATATATCTAGGGTTATATAAATTAATTCCACAAGTTCCCTTAATAATTTATTTAATCTTAGCAAAAACCCCATGTCAAATAATAATAATAATAATATTTCTTGAAATTCACTTATCTTTTGAATTAAAATTATATATTATTTAATTAAATAATATTTGATATTTATTATTTCTCACAAGACCCTCAGTCCTCCATTTACCCATAATATTTATTAGACCTTGAATAATTTATATTTATTTGTTATATAAATATCACTGTATTTTTTTCCAATAAGTAAATAAATATTATATCCACTAAATAATAAATAAATTTTTATTAAATATTTCACTCACATTATATTCTCTTGAATAACTAGTGACAGAATATATGAGACCAAACATGCATGAATAATTTTTAAACCACGTGTGAGAATAATATTTATTCGACCTATTAAATAATAAATAATAATATATTATTTAACTGAGATATTGGGTACACTTAGTCTGTGACCCTCTAGGACAGTTTATGAATCGCATTAGGTGAAGAAGGCTAAAGTATAAGGTTAATTTCTAGAAACATGACAATGTATGCATAGATAAATAAGTTAATGTTTTAATGACATAATTCCTCATATGGACGCTTACTATGTAATATAATCCCTTTATTGAGATATCTCAAATCAAGCAGGTTGCATGCTAGTGCCATCAACCTATGTGTTCGATGTCTATTTCATTAACATTTAGGAAATAGAACGTGCCTATAGAACACCATGTCCATGGATTTATTTATGCTATATCATTTCCATCAATTGTTCAGAGATACAAAAACCGTTAAATAAAAAAGGTATAAATCCATTCTGGCATTATTTATTAATGCGATATTACTCCTGACACACCCTATATATCCTATATCACCATGAACATCTATCATCATAGTTTTCATCAATACATAAAATTATGTGACTCATAATACTCATTAACAATAATGTAAAAGTCTAAGGACCAAAAAAACATCCATAAATAGGAATATCCAATGACATATATGAATATGGATTTCCTACTTGAGGGTCTCATTCTCATAATGTCATACTAGATGTTGTCAAGGGCGTACACCATGAGAAGGTTCCTCAAAGTCCTATGAGTCTCAACCCATGATATCCTATACCGTTAGTGTCCCTTAGAAGATATCGTCTCACTATATAACATATATTTAAGAATAGTGTTATAGCACTTCTGAGTTCACATAATGGAGGGGAACTGATATGACCTTTTAGTGTGACATCTACTCTAGGGAAAATATCACATAATACGTTGCAAAAAATAAAAGTCATGATGTGATAAGAAGTTTACTAATTTTCAAAATTATAAATAAAATTTTTCATAATGTATAAAAAAGTTGGTTATATGGAAAAAAATCTAATATTATCAACAAATATTGGAGTTCGGAATCAATAAACTAAAGGTTGGACGTCCTTACCATATTTTTATTTTTTATATAGTTGTTTGTAAGTTGGATCATGTGTATGTTCAAAGTCTAGAGATTATTAAATGATAAGTATGTTTGACATGTGTAGGGTGTACCATGAGACAGTTTCATGGATATAGATTTTTTTTTCATTAATGTGTCGCATCATAATTTTTTTCATTTCTAGTGGAATGTTTGATATTCTATGGTATTCTTTTTTTTTGTTTATTAATTTTGAAATATTTTATTACCCGTGGTATATTATAATAATATATTTTTGATGTTTCTCCTTTATATGTTGTGTAATACTTATGTAACATTTTATAGACCATAGAAAACTTATTGTGATATATTGATCATTTCTATGTTATCCCTTACAAGTGTATTTCTCCATATCTAGTGGAGTCTCTGTTTAGTGTTAAGATTTGAAGTTCCCCTAATAGAAATAATTGAACTCCTAAAGGGGGATGGATGACATAACCCATTGGTTATGGATATGTATAAGATGGTTAGCACCTGCGCATGACATGTTCTTAGACCATGGGGGATAGAAATAAACCATTGAATGAGGGTCCATATTCCAGTTAGATTTTTTGATGGAGAATGTACCTTCATATGTGTGGAGTTTCATTGATTCAGGTGTGCCAAGCTAGTGTACCATCAGAGGTGATCATGTAACAATGATTTATGTGTATTACCATCACTTAAAAGTGTTTATTGATTTATTTATAAAAGGTGTAATGTATATTATCCTTAAATGTGGATGGAGACACATAAAATGATCTATGTCATGTGATAACTAATAATGATATTCTTTGAGCATGGTGCTGAAACTAGTAAGGTCAGGGTTTATGGTAGTTTGGATAGTGCAAGATCTCTCAGTACATGATTGATTATATTCTCATATGTTCATTTACCTTTCCATCATGACATAAAAATAAATTTTACATGTACAATAATGTTAAGGATAAATTAGTGTTGTCTTACATGGTTTATACTCACACCCTACATGATTATGTCAGTGCATGTGTAGACTTCATGATTAATGATCTTGAGAAGGAAAATTGTCTCGAGAAAAGTTTCTGAAGAGATTTTATTGATATATGGATTTGGTATCGAGATAGAATTTGGAACAAAACTACATAGTCTTTTATTTATCTTTTCTACTTTTACTATTTATGTTGGTTGACCTTCCATACTGGGGGTCTGTTTGTTATAATTTTATGATATGGCAGGAAGTTTTTTATAACATTTATTTATGTTATATTATTATACATTATTTTATTATATATTATTTATGTTATTATTTTCTAATGTATGAATATGATTACATAGGGTATAATTTCCTCACATCACATTAGGCACTTAGAACTAGTCAGGAGCCTCTTGTGTATGGTGAGGCATGCATGTGGATTTGTGGAACTTCAAATGAAACCTAGTGATTCAAGTTAGGGTTTTATAAAATCACATCAGATCCTTAGGTTACTTTCTTTTATTCTAATCTATTATGGTATTTGGTTGAAAGTAGATAGGCTATGTGGAAGTTGGGTTGGGGAGTTTCCCTGTGCCTGGCCAGCTCATGTGTAACGAACCTCTAAGTTACCATTGTGGGTTTTCTATTATAGTTGTTGATTTATAGTTTGATGTTGATTCTGAGAATGTTTTGATATTTTAACGTATGGTATTTGGGTACATTTATGAATTTTAAATTTTAATATAGGATACCATGTCATATATATGCATGTTTTTTATTATATACTAGTTCATTAATCAAATTCATGGACTTGTGCTACCCATTTGATGATATATTTGTATTATATTCTATTTAGATTTATATGTGTTGGAACTATGTAGTTGAAATTGCAGATTATTTTATATTATAAATATATATGATTGTGATAAAAATTTTGGTACAAAGGTATAGGATTGATCCTTAGGTGGAACTAGGGGTTATACCTTATGCATGGGTATCTCCTAGGATATACATTTCTATATAATTATCATGTGTGTTCCTTATAACTACGGAATTTGTGCTCATAAGTAGGTCATTATAGGTAATCTAATTTTTTAGGCAATTCATGAAAATTTCATCTTAGAGATTCATAAAGGGGATGCCTGGAAAAGAATTCCATAATTCTCTTATTAGGTAGGATGTTCTAGTTCCACCACACACTATGGAGGAGGATGCACCTAAGAATTCTCCTACACTCACTTGAGGGGTTTAGGAATCAATCCCACCTTATCCTGGAGTCCTCCAAACTGTAGTTACTCAGGATATAGGGGAATAGATGATGATGGTTGACTATGTCTGAGATTTCTAGCTCGAACATCCTCCAACCTTCTAGGGAATAGGTGGCCCTTAGCATTATAAGGAATTGATTGAAATTATTGAAGTAATATTCAATCTAGTATAGACTCCTAAGGGTGTGAGGGTGTGGTAGGACACCTTTATGCTTTAGGGACATATGAGGAGATATTGGGTTGTTATGGCTACGAAAGGGAGAATAATGATCCAACTTGGGAGTACTTTAAGGATATATAATTCAAGGATTTAATTCCCGACACGTAGATAATGGTTGAAAACAAAACTTAATAGTTCATTAGTAGGGGACAATTTCATTTTTTGTATACTTGTATTTTTTTCATTTAGTTTCTATTCATTTCACATATTTTTACTAGGAATAATGGGAAGAAGGATGTGATGTTTAATATTGGTGTTCATCCAGAGCTTAGACATCAAGATAAAGGATTTTACCAAATGATTTATGTTTTGGTTCTTCAAAATACCCCAAATTTTAAGACTGGGAAAGAGGAGGTTTAGAATACATGTTTTCTTCTAGATTATAGTACGCTTATGGCCATACATCATAGTTCTGAAAAAACTTCATCTTTTGGATGTGGGAAGATAAATACTAAAGAGGTATATTAGCATGGTATACTGGAGTTCCTATGTGGTAGGATCCTCTATTAGTTATAATAACTATTCACATAGTGGACTTTTTAGTACATTGTACTTGAATCCTTCGAAGTAATGTCATCGACTTTGAAAGGTGGGTTATCTCTAATACATTTATTCCAATGTTTGAAGTTGAGATTTGAGGAGCTCAATTCAATGTCTAGGTGGGGGATTCTTAGTAGTATAACTAGGAATTACAGGCCTCAGTGACTCAGTAGAGCCATGTACCATAGAGTCTAAGTCATGCTCCAAAGGAAAGAAATATTTTTGTGATGGATGAGGTTTTAGCCATCGATTGAGAGGGACCTTATATAGTTAGAGTTATATTCTTGATTACCACCAAGTTATCTACTTCTTTATTTGATACAAGATCTTACCATTCTTTCATATACTCTCATGTTGTTGCTAACCTAGATTTAAAGATTAAGTAATCTTCTAAGTTTCTCTCTGTTGACATAAACTAGTGAAAGAATGTATACCTTATCTAGTGATGTACTAAGTATCCCATAGTTAACACTAGTTGTAAACATATGTGGGAATCCATGATCTTATAGATTATTATTTTCTATGTGATATTCATAATATATTAGTTGACAAGTTATTGAGCTCATTTCAACTGCTATCGCAGACTTCTATAATTCACATAATGGAGAGAGGTTCATGTCAATCGATGAGTTGAATATCAGAGTATGAATAATAGTACTATACTTTAACTAGATTGAAGATATCATGAAAAAATGTAATATTCTTGTCTCTTAAACTGGAATAAGTGGTAACCCTCTATATTATCCCTCTTATGGTGTATCATTATAAGGACACATCCCTATATGACTTCTTAGGTAGTCCTCAAGACAGAGGAATTGCATTTGAGTTTGATCTTGTACTTGCAGATCAATAGATAACAATTACTCCTTATCATATGGCACTGGCTTAGTTGAGATATTTTAAGGTATAATTAGAGTATTTGGAGTCGAATGAATTTTCCATACCAAACACATCCCCTTTGGACACTACAGTGTTGTTTTACAAGATGGTGGACTGTATTATAAGGATTTATATGGAATTTAGGAAGCAGAATAAGGTAAAAGTGAATAACAGTTACCATATACCCAGGATTGATGATATGTGTGATCAATTATAGGGAGTCTGGTGGTTTTCCCATATTTATCTCTGTTTGGGCTACCATTAACTGTGTGTGAGAAATGATGATATTCCCAAGATAGAGTTTTGGATTAGATATGGACTTTATGACTATCTTTTTATTACATTTGGGTTGAAAAATGCTCTAGTGATGTTCATGGATCTCATGAATAGAATTTTCCATCCATATATTTGTTACTTAATCACTGTATTTATAGATGATGTATTCATATATTAAAGTTATTAAGATACTAATTATACAAACCTTGAGATTATGTTGATTAATATCAGATCACACTAACTTTATTAATTTTTTTTAGAAGTTTCACTTTTGGGTTATGATTGTTTATTTCCTCATAGATTCAATTTAGGAGGCAGGGATTTCAATAGACTTGTATAAGGTAGTGTTTGTGATATCTAAGGCATGTCCTAGGAATTATTTTTTTGTGATTACGAGTTTCCTTAGGTTTTGGGGGTACTGTCAATGTTTCATATAGGACTTATTGTAATACCCTAAGATTTTATGAAATAATTGTTTCAAATAAATATCATTTCTTTGATAGCTTGGGTTATAAGAAAAAACGAATTTTAATGAAACAATATATACTATTTAAATATTATTTTTCAATTTTATAGTTATCACCTAGAAATTATAATGGTGGGCATGAATAGGATTAAAGAAATTATGAAATAATATGGTTTAAACATGTATATAAAATGAATTCTTTGGTTTATAAATTAAGATAAAAACAATTCAAAAATAAATGAATTTTTTTAAACCATTTTTTTGTGAGAAAATGAATTTCATATCAAAAAATTTCATAAATCACTTCTCTTTAATGATTTTAATGAAATATATATTTCATACTCAATAAAATTATTTAAATTTCATCTAATGTGTTTTCTAGTTACGAGATAATAATAAATCTAATTTTACACATAAAAATTATATTGTTATGAAAAAGACATTTTGTCACATTTTGTACACTTATTATAAATTTAGTTTTTACCATTATTAAGTATTTTATTTTAAAAAATTAACATTATTTTTTAAATCATAATTTCAAAGTTATCATAGAATGAATCTTTGAGAAGTTTCTTAAATGATAAAATGATCAATGAATTGAAAAAAATACTAGTTTTTATTTAGATTTATCTTTTTCATTTAGAGAATTTAAAAACTTATAAATAATTTTTACATGGTTTTAAAATTAAAATTAATTAAATAATATATCTATTTGTCCAATTTAGGTCATTGGAATCAATTTGATTTTAATTTATTATTTTAAAACATTCTATTCTTTTGAAACTTTTCTCTTTGGAAAACTGTTTTTTCATCCCGTTCGTGAGATTAATATTAAATTAAATCCTACCAAAAATATGATTTTAGTTTGATAAAATAGTTTTAGTATTTTTAATCATCATAATTAACATTATATAATAATTTCAAATTAATTTATGATATAAATATTAATAATTTCAATAAAAAATAAATTACTACGAGTAAGGATAAAACAATGTTTTATGAAGTACATGCACTTAGGTTAAAGTTAATTTTCAAAAAATATCAGATTTTTATTTCATAAATTAGATTTAATATTTATAAGCAGTGGTTTAAAATTATTTAATAATTATCATTTTTTTAATGGGTAAATTACCCAGGTAAATAAATAGATACAAGTTACCATAGTGAAAACTAATATGGTAAAATTAAGTAAACATAAAGTCTAATAGATAACATGTTTTAAAAATGTTAGTATTTTATGTTTTTTGTTTGGATAAAACATATCATCTCTAAACTCTATTATTTATCAATTTTTTAGGCACTTGTTTTGGGAGTGTCATCCCATTATTGAATAGTTTTAGGTATTTATTATAATACCACTCCCCATCAATTATAAAAGGGAACATCATTCACTCACTTATTCACACCTTATAATCAATTTTTATTGATAAAAACCTAAATATATCCCTCCCAACGTCTGTGTAAATGTTTTATATCTGAGGATAATCCATAAATAGCAATTATAGGGTCCTTAATAAGTGATCTAGACGAGGTTCTTCTAATAGTGGGTAATTGTTTTCCATAACCTCTCTATTTTTTACTTCTTCGCTTACCACCTTAATCAATGTACTAAAAATCAAAATTCTATAAAACGTGTATAAAAAAATTATTTGGATGTTATTATATATATTTCAAAACAGATATCCATCTCATCTTTCATTAAACTTGAAACTAAACTGTCGATCATGTGTATGACATACTACCACCTCACAAACCGATCTAATTCATTTTCAATCACCACCCATTATGGTAGAATATAATGTTGTATTTAACATATGTATATCATATTTAGGAAATAATTATGATTATATAATTATAATATCACATATTAATTCTTACCTTCCTTTTCATGGGAATACGTTAATGTCACTCGTGTGTATGGTGGACTACTGCCTTATGAAGCGATGTTATTTATTTTTTCACCTAAGATTTACATGGAAGGTACCACGGTTAAAATTAATTAATATATGTGATATATATAAAATAATAAATAATATATAAAGTTAATATATTACTTACATTTTTTTTATTCAATTCATTAGGGAAATGGAATAATGATTCATGGGTATGTACGACCTACCCTCTCCTTGAATGTTGTATTTCATTTTCCGTATTTAAATTTTTTGGATTACGATAAATAAATTTACAGTGAATATATATGATTTTTATATTATGGTTAAAATATAGGATATGATGAAACTACGATTAAATTAAAAGGACCCAAAATAATAAATCAACACATACATGAAAAAAAATCAGTTATTACTAAAAATGTGATTTTAAAAAAGGAATTATTAATAAAATGGTCCTAAATTTTCATTAGTAAATCATATATTGTATTATATATATAATTACGGTTATATAATAGATTTATAATAAACCTATATTTATTATACAGGGTTTTTGAATGTGTAAAAAGGAATTTGAGTCTTAAAGTAAGATATTTCTAGTCTCCCTTTTATTTTTGAGAGACACATGCCCTATCCACTAGTTGTTCTTTTTTGTGCTGTATATACTACACATGAATTTATCTTATGAAAATCCTTATGAATTTAATGAGATATAACGGTCCATATATGGTTATCTCTTTCACAAGGGTTATGATTCAATAGTTACCAAAGTGGTAAGGGTTTAATGTTACAATCACATTATTTATCAGGATTGTTTATGATTATGCTTTAGATGATGAAATATTATGATCTATTTATCAATAACATCATTAATTTTATTCTCATAGGGTTTTTTATATAAAATACATGTTTTTTACTCATTTCTATATCTTTATTTACTCAATATCACATAATAATATTTTTAAATAAAAACAACATTTTTCTCTCTTTGATCGAAATCCTTTTTTCTTCCATATTCATGTTTTACAAAAATGTTTTCAAGAATGTTTTAATGTTGTAATATGACTATTAAAATTATTTTTTTTTTGACTTTTTAATTTTTTTTAAAAGGATATTCATGTACTTTTTCAAACACGTCCTATTTGGATTTTATTGAATACGTGAAAGGAATATTTCTTTTACCATATAAAAACTGAATGATATTTTACACCATCAAGACCACTTAATTATTTTAAACATTTTTCTAAATATTTTCAAGGTTATTTTATAATATTTTTTATAATATTTGATAAATTTTTTGATTTTAAACATGTTTTTTCAAAATGGAAATGGTATTTGAATTAATAATGTTTTAATGATCTTTTATGGAATGTCCATTCATCAATGAGAACAACTTTTTGTGTTTATGATGTTTCACTGGGTATATGATCCAATTGTTTCATTTATATATTTGTTATGTATGGTGTATGATTATTATGAAGAGATTATTATGAAACTTGTTTCTTTTATATGGGTTATGCTATAATTAATTGGTGATATGATTATGAAACTTGTTTCTTTTCATCAGGTCATGATATAAATAAATGTTTATGAGAACCACTGCATTGCATGGGTTCGGATAAGATGTATGTTTTATGATTTTTTCTCACACGTACATATGGTTTTCATTAATTATGGGTGGGACCAATATCTCTATCCAATTCATTTGGTTATTAAGGATAACTCATGAGTTAACTATGAAACATGTGAACCAGATTTCAAATTCACAATGTTATGAATCGAACTTATTTCATATGCATAAGGTTATGTGTGCGCCCAATTTAATGTACATGATGTTAATTATGATCTAGATTTCATGTAAATAAGGGAGTATGGACTTTATTTCATCTCCATAATGTCATGTGGAGACCTAATTTCATTTCCATAAGTTTATGTGTGGGATTGATTTCATGGCCTTAACTTATGAGTGAACCAGTCACTATTTAAATATGTTCATAGTGTTGTAAATTTATTTTTATGCCACAATTCTATGTCTTATTCTAATGTTAGACTCTCGTGAATTTTGTTATTTAATTACATTATGATTTATGTCTTGTGAGCTCTCAAGATTTATACCACGACTCATGTTTATGATCTATGACATGCGATGCATGTTTTTAGATGTTATTTTCATGTTGTCATACCCTTATGATTATATTATAATGATATCTCCCTTTTTACCCGTAATAAAACTAATATATATTTTTATTTATGAGGGTGCATTAGCGATGAACGCTCATCGTAAAAGGTCATTTAGGACATGAGTCTATTGCTAATGTGATATTGCAAAAAACAATGTCGTGAATGAAGGTATTTACAATGGTCCATCACAAAAAAAAGTTAATTGTGATGGGTAAGATGCTTGTCACAAATGGTTTTCATTTCTGTTTTAAAAAAAGTCAACTTCAATGGTCTGTTCCAATTAATAGTATTTTTGAAAGACAGTTCAACCATCATAAATAATTATATTATTTAAAAATAAAATAATGAAAATTTAAACAAAGATAAAAAAATTTAAAATTTCAAAATATAATTAAAAATATCTAAAAAATAGTGTTTTTATAAAATATAAAATAATTAAAAATAAATAAGGAATTAAAAATAATTTAAAAATTATAATTAATTAAAATTTTAAAAATAATTACAAATATTAAAAAAAATTAAAATTATTAAAAAAATTAAAAATAATTAAAAAACCTACAAAAAAAATAATGAAGATAAAAAAATTAAAAGAAATTAAAATAATTTAAACAAAAAATAAAGCTAATATATATTTTCAAACATAATATGTTTTTCATCCAAAATTACAAAACAGTCACAAAACACCACAAATCTTCAACATGCATTAGGTGGATAATGATCACTGGAAGTATTGTGGGGAGGAAACTCCATACCAATTATATGTGCAAGCGATCAAATATACTCCAACATCGACACATCTCTCCAACATTTCTAATCACACTCCTCCTCTCTCTCTTTCTACATCAGCTACATAATCTCATTCTAATCTCTCAACCTTGCCTCATACTGTGCAGCGAATGATGACATCAATGAAAACTCTCTACAAGCTCCCTTCAAGCTCACCGATGACATCATAATAGTACCACAATAACTCATAGGTGTTATCCAAGTATCAATACCAATCACCCGACGTTTCTCAACACCATGCAAAGTTGCCTATATCCAGGCCCCCTCATTGAAACCCAAATAACCAGTGGAATATTGTTCACTGAAAACATTAATCTCTTGTGAATGATAATTCAATACCTCATACATTTTTCTTCAAATATAATTACAAATTAGAATAAAAATAAAATTAATATTCCTAAATTTTTTAAGTAAATTACTAACCACAATATGGTGCTTTCGGTTGCCTATAACATCTCATGTACAGTGATCAATATAAAATTTCATCTAAACTATAAACTTTGTAATATATGCGTCAATAGAAGCCTCTATAATAAAAAAATATGTAAAATTTAAAGTATATATAAATTAATATATAATATAACTTTCCATATGTCATTAATGTATGGAAAATGTATGACGTCCAGCCCCATGTGTAAACTATTCCCTCTATCGGAATTGATATATTGATGATGACCTCCTCTTAAAAGTCTCTTCTAGATAGTAACAACACAATCCATCCCATACCCAAGCTAAGATGTAGTCAGTTCAATGAGAGATGTATGATTGGTAAAAAATGTAGCAGCAGCTTTATCCATAACACACTTTCTGATGTTGTGTAGAAACTGAAGAAATCAGTCACATAAAAATCTCCCATACCCCTCGGATAAGATCTCTCTAGCAGTTAGGAATTAGAAAAAAATAAATTCTACAAGGAAATTAAAAATATTTTTTTTAATTACATAAATTTTAAAAATTATATATTATTTAATAATGTACAAGCCAATGGTTAACCATATTGTGACACATGGCAATGGAAACTAGGTACCACAACACCCATGGCTCTTAAAAATAATTTCATAGTATTGCACAATCCCGTACAATAGCCTAATGAGAAAAACTATGAAAATAAAAAAAATAATCAGAAAAGTATTATCAAAATCAATACCAAAAGTTATTATAAATTAAATATCATAAATAATTAAAAATTTCTCCATAATTGAGGATAAAAATAAATAGATGGCCATCTCTCTAGAACATAATTCATAATCATCAGTAGAAAGTCCAAAATCAGTGAGGGAATGAAATAGATCACCAGGAGCATCTCCAGTCACCTACAATAAATATTCTCACATTTATGAAATTTTCAATACAAATATGAAATATAAAAAACTAATAATTTCCATAATATAATAATATTACCTGTAATAAATTTTTAATTCAAATAACAAATTTAAAATATTAATAAATATTAGATCATAATAATTAACAAAAAATAATTACCAAAACATAATAATTTAACATGTAAATATTTTTAAATATAGATGTAAAATATAAAAAAACTAATAAATATAATTTAGAATATAGTATTCTTACCTTTCAATAATTTTTAATAAGAATATCAAATATTAAAAAACTAATAATTACTAGAATCAACGAAGGAAAATGATATATCATCAGGTCCAACCACCTAAAAATAATATTATTACCTATAAATAATTGTCAATACAAATGTATAATATAAAAAACTAGTAAATACCCGAATATAATACATTAATCATAATATTTTTCATATTTTTCATTCAGAACAATATCTTCATCCTCATCTTTAGAATAAAAAACTTCCATATGAATTTCAGTTTCATCATCCCTTATTACTTCATTATGGTTATCTATATCATTGGCCCTTAACTGGGGGATTTTATCATTGATATTTATATCTTTTCCGGTAATAGATATATTTTGGGATGTTTCTTAAATTTTTTCAATATGATTCACTTCCAAAGAACCATTTTCATTTATGATAAATTTATTTCTATGTGATTTTATTTTTATCACACTATACCATTCATTCAAATCTCTCAAAACATCACAATAATTTGCATAATAAGAAATATTTTCTTGGTATTCCAACATTATCATTTTATTTGATCCAAGAGGTTTGTTATATTTAATGTCAATGACTCCATGTTGGGGATGAAATCACAACCCTGATCAGTATCAAACCAATGACATTTAAACATTATCACATAATTTGGCCCTAGATAACATAACTCAATTATTTCATCCAACATATCATAAAAGTCAACTTCACTTTCATTATGATGATATCCTTTCAAAAAAAACCATTATTCATTAATTTCATGGAGTCATCATATATGAGTGCATGGAATCGAAGCCTATTAACAACATATCCATTATATGATTTTACCAATTTTGATGGAGGGTTTTTAGAAGACATAATTGACTATCCGTTTTATTTTTATGTTATGTTTTTCAAAAAAATAAACATTATTAATAATTTATATCATTGAAAAATTGATTTATTGTTCTATAAAAAGAAACATAACATACCAGTCCTTGAAACCAATATGAAATTTTTTATGACGTTCCTCAAGCACAATAGATGTAATTTGTATAAATTGTTTTTTGATATTGTTAACATATATTCTATAAAACAATTAATGTAAATCAAGGTACGTTTTATGAATATTTTAAAAATTAATAAAATATACTAATTCCAACAGAAATCACATCATTTCTTCACAATTTATAAGAACATATGTATGAGCTCTGTGGAAATATTCATCTGAAATACATAGTTCACAACAATTACCAAAACTGAGATTTGTCTAATTAGAAACTGACAATTGATGTTCTGTGACATCCTCAAAATTTTCCTTATTGTGACCCATCCATTTATGTTTTGGAGGATATTTTGATTGAAAATAATAAGAGTATAAATTTGAAATTTAATCCTATATGTATTCTTATGCAATTAACCCTTTAACCAATGATTTATTATCTACATTCTTCTTTAACTTTTTCATTCATCTCTAAAATGGGTACCTCTATCCGAATTTTACAAGTCCTCTACATTTAGCTTCATATGAAAAACACAATATTAAATGTTTCATTTGGTCAAATAAACCTGATAGGAATATTTTATGAAATTTACATAAAAATAAAACAATATCCTTTAAAATAATACTCAATGAATTATAATATGATGTTGATACATAAATATATGATAATAAATAGGATGTTTCAGTCAACACATCCCAGCTTGAAGAATTCAACCACCCACTAAGACAAAAAAGAAGTAATATTTCAATTATGAATTGGTATTCATGAATTTTTAAACTGGTAATATGTCCATTTATAATGCAGTGAGACAAATTATAATCATAACCATGTGGTGACCACAAATCTGAAATAGATTGAAAAAATAATAAATTAATTTATTTATAATGTGTGTATGCTAATTTTGGCTTCGGTAAATCGTGTGATCTTTCATTTTCAAATAATTCAAGTTCTGGCCATTTTCAAAAATAGAAAACATCTAACAATGAATTTACATTATCATTCGTCTTACCGGTTGTGTCCAACATGGTATAAAATATGATATTAGAAAAGTTATTCTCAATATGCATTACATCATACATGTGATGAACCAAAAAATTAGACCAATATGGAAGATCCCAAAAAATAATCTACTTTATCCAATTATGATCTTCCCCAACAACCATTTATTTATTATTTATTTATGGTTGGTCCAAAATCGATTGGAGGTAATACAACGATGATAAATTTTACCTGAATAGCTGAGAGAACTGTTGGAGGTTCATCTGTTTATATTCATCCTTTTGTAAAATCATTTCTATTCCTTCATAATGGGTGATCTGTAGGAATAAATCTCAAATGGTACTCAAAATAACTTGTATTTCTCTAATTACCAAGCATAAATGCTTTGTTCTTAGCCGTGTGACATGAAAATTATTTTAGACTATGTATTCCTAATCCAAATAACATATCATACACATTGAAGTCACTGATCATCCATATTAATGCAACCTTCAGTGTAAAATTATGATCTAAAACTATATAAAATGTAGTCCTACCATTGTTAATAATGAAATTAACTCATCATTAGTGTGTTCAAATAAACATCAATATTATTGTTTGGATATCTTTGAAATTAATAGAGGAAAATATATACATGGTTCCTTCATCAGCATCCAAAGAGGTATATTGTATGAAGAAAATAAAATATGCCAACAATAATATTTACTATCATAAGTTCCAAAATGAAAAATAAAAACCATCAGTAAAAATACCCAACTGTATGTTTTTAGGTTCTGAAGTAAAAGAAGTTAAAATATGATCAAAGTGTTTCCATAAATCACTATCACATGGATGATCTAAAATTTTACTAATGGAAATATTTGATTTATTCCTTGTTATCAATGCAGCCGTTTTGTGATACATACATAATTAATGTAAATGAGGTGTAATTGGAAAACACCTCAACTGATTCATAGTAAATATAGAACTTCCTTTTTTGTGCCTACTTATACCTTGATTCTCCACATGTTGGAAAATTATGCAAGTATTCATAATAACCATAATATAATATACTGTTATCTGAAGAGGCATAAATATTCTGATAAATAAGACTAAAATTATGGGCCATCATTTTAATTTCATAGAAACTTGTAGGTAATATATTTCTATCATGAAAAAATGATTTGAACAATAATAATATCTGATTGAAAAAACTATTTTACATTCCAAAATCGGATTTAATTTCCATAAATTGTTTAACAACATCATATTTTCTCATCTAGATTGCATGATATAAGGCCTTCTCAGCAGATTTGGAAAAACAGTAAAACTAAAAAGGTTCTGATTCCAGATTAGAAATATAATTTTGAGTTGTTGTTTTTGAAATTGGTAGACCAATAACATCATGTACTAAATTATTAATTGTTGGATCCAAACGAAAAAATTTTGTTTTTTGCTGAATTATTCTCACAATTTTGATCACAAAAAATACAATCTTTCCAAAAACCAAATTGCAATAGATGAAGTCCAAAATTATCAGATGCTTCAAATCTTCTAAGATCACATTTCTGACAAAGAAATTTAAATATTCCTTTAAGAACATAATATTAATTTGATGATACAGGTAATAAAATTTTTACCACACCTTTATTGTAGACATGATTTATAATAGACCTGTAAGGAATTTTTTGATAATTTGTCCAATCACGACCTCGAAATAGAAACATGTGTCTACTTTGTAATTCCATAGTTATCTAAAAAATTAATATAAATAAGTATAATTATTACCAATAATTTTGAATAAATTCAAATTATTATTATATTTTAACACCTTGGAATATTTTATAGAATATGATCAGAGTGAGGCACTGGGTTAGCACTAAATTTCAGGGCCCACAGAGGCTTAGTACCGATAGACTAAAAATATAACATATATAATATTATAGGCATGCTATTTTTCGAAAATAATAGAATAAATCCCTAATGGTGTCTCATTTATGAAATATAAGGCCACTATTAGGACCAGGATTTGAGGTTAACCATATGGACAACATAAAATGTGTGTGGTTCAAGAGTTTAGTGACATCATGAATGATGGTAATTCAATTTAAAATTTTTTATAAATTTTTATGAAAAATTGAAGTGTCTCCATAATGTTATATCATATCATAAATACAATACCACCATCAGATAGGGGATGTTTGGTTTACCCTAGGTGCAACAAAACATTTGTGTATGTCATGTGTTTTGTTACATTTCCCACAAGGGTAATCCATTTAATATTTTTATTATAAATCTTTACAAAAAATTGAAGCATCATCATAACAGTGTATCATATCAGAAATCTGAGACCATCGTCAGATCAAGGATACATGGTTTACCCTGGGTGGGACATAAAATTTGTGTGCATCAGGTGTTTGGTTATATTACACGTGAGGTAATTCATTTATTATTTTTATATAATTGTTTACAAAAAATTTAAGAATCACTACAACTGTGTATTGTATGAAAAATCAAAGACCACTATTAGGTCTTGGATGTGAGGTTTATCCAAGATGGGACATAACATTTGTGCGCGTCAAGATTTTGACAACATCATGCAATATGGTAAGTAATTTAATTTATATATTATACTTTTTTACAAAAAAAATGCAGTATATCCCAAATGGTGTATCATATTAGAAATATGATGACACATTTAGGTCTGGAATGATAGGGTTACCCTTGACGCGACATATCATTTTTGTACATCGTGTATTTGGTAACATTACAGTGAGGTAAATTAATTTTATATTTTTATAATAAATTATTATAAAAATTTGAATTATCTCTCAAATTGTGTATTATATGAAAAATAAGGGAACACTGTTGGGTTCAAAATGTGAGTTTTACCCTTGGAATGACATAACAATTGTGCGCGTCGGGTGTTTCGTAACATCGCATGTGGGAGTATCATTTTTAATCTTTAATTATATATATATTGAAATATATATACAAATTATTCTAATTAATACAACATTTATATTAATTATTGTGAATTTATAAATATTATTTTTTTTATCTTTTTTTGTAAAGTTTAAAAAATAATTTAATATTTATTACAATTTTTTTTAACTTTTATTAGTTGATATAATTATTTGTTAAGTAATATTAATTATTTATTATTTATAACTACATTTATAAAAAATATTACTAATTTTTAATAATTGGTAGTTTCAAATTTTTTATTTTAAATTTTTAATAAAATTTCACAATTTCCTAAAATGTTCAAATTTTAAATAATATTTTGTAATTAATACTAATATATAATATTTATTAATAATATTGACCAAATAATTATAAGTTATTATAAATTATTTAATTATTATTATAAATTATTTATATTATTATTACTTTTTTATTAATTACAATATATATGTATATCATGATTTCATAACTAATATAAATAAATGAGATATATTCCGACTCTTTTTTAAAAAAATATACATAAAAAATATATATATAAATATATATTATATAACTTACATGTTTTTTAAAAAATGTTTAAATATACATATTTGGATGTTAATATATATATTAATATATATTACATGATTTCATAATCAAATATATTTTTACATGTTTTTTAAACAGATATACATATTAGATCAATACACACACACACACAAAAACACACACAAAAACACATCAAACAATTTATATGTTTTCTAAAACATTTTTATGTGTTTGTGTATCTATATATATATATATCAATAACTATATATGTTTTTTAAAGATTATATATATATATTCACATGTTATATATATATATTAAAAACGTTACATGTTTTTATATAAATACACACACACAGATATATATATATATATATATATATATATATATATTAAAAACCATACAATTTATTGAAATCATTTATATGTGTTTATTTAGAGGGTATTATTTATATATATTTATATTAAAAGTTTTATTAATAAATTTAAAAACATGAAATACATTCTAACAATTTTTTTAAACTAATATAAGTGTCAAATTAATATATATATATATATATAAACACAAGAATATATAAAATCACACATGTTTTTTAAAACACACACACACACACAGATATTCACATGTTAATATTCAATAAAACACACACATATAAAAATATGAAAATTAAATAAGAAATAATAAACAAGGTGAATCGAAGACAAAATTAGATAAATTTATATACATAGGGTTTTCATACACATACAAATATCAAATAGGGTATATATTAATACACACACATACAAATACCAAATATAAAATAATTAATAATAAATTTACCGCAATCCTAAATACAAAATAAAAAATGCTAACTGGATAAATTGTTCAACATAGGGTTTTCCAAAACTAAATCAAGTAATATAATGAATAAAACCTAAAAATAATGAAAATTATGACAAAAGGAATCTGTACCAAGGAGAATCAAAGATAGATCTATAAAAATTTCTTGTAATGATGTGTGTTTGAGCAGCACTGAGTAGGGAGACCTGGTGTGGTGCATGTGTCATGATCATTTAGGTGAAGGAGAGGAAGAGGAGAGGAAGAAGGGGGTCGTGGTTCAATGGTTAAACTAAAAGACTTATTGTGATGAAGTAAATTTTGTCTCAAATATTTATTCTACCAAAATTATTTGTGACATACATTTATGCCTGTCACAAATATGTCCGAGTTGATGGGAATTTGTAATGGAAATATGATTCTGTCGCAAATTCCCATTGCTACAACTTTTCACGTTGAGTGGTGGGAAGTCCCACCAAAACTATTTTCAACTAATGAATTATTCCATTGTAAATAATTAATTTTTTTGATAGAATAATTCATCCATCACAAAATCTTTATGTCTGCAAACTATTTGTGATGGGGAAATTTCCTGTTGCAAATGCCCCATCTTCAATACTCAAATTTATAGAAGAATGATCATATGAGCTCCACCTTTATTACATTTCCATTTCCTGGGTTATAAAGAAACTTATTAAGTATTATATGTTTAACAAGAGATCTATTTAAGAGGAATTTAGTAGGAGATCATATTTTTCACTTGAGAACCTATTGATCATGTTTCCAGGTTTCTAAAGATACTAAATTTTTATGATCATTAGGTGTGTATTTGTGAAATGTAATGAAAATTCATCTAAAAATATGTAATATATATATGAAATCCTAGGAATCTATATTTGGTGTCAAAGGAAATGTTTTTCTATCCTTTTGAAACTTGATTGAGAAAACTATAATGAGAATCATTGTCAAAGACTAAGTATAGTGTAACATCCAAAGGTTTAAGTAAAGAAGATATAATGTGATTTCCAATTAATATATCCCAAGTTGGATACTAAATTTGGATGTGGTTTTGGAATATATTCATCAAGGGGATATATCCACAAAAATATTTCATTGAGAATACCTCTTTCATCATTATTGTGCACAATGAGTGTTCCCTTATAGCGCACATGGTTTGACACTCCATATAGATATGCTCTGGTTTATCCATATTTTACTGATAAAACACTATGAAGGATGTGAATAGATGATAATCATGGATGACCTAGGATAAACCTATGGTGTCATAGATTGAAATGAAGGTGTCATGATTTAGTAATCCTATAAATGATTTTTCATGACTATGTTTTTTCCCATTATGATTATAGTTGGTCACACTATTCTTTTTGGTTTCTGTCAATGTTTAGAACCCAAAGGAATCAAGTTAATGGTGAATGTAATGGAAAATGTAATGATTTATATTTCAAGAATCCAAATGTTGTTGAATATGGAAATCAAAATCTTGTTGTTATACTCACACATCTTTCTTAGGCTATTAATAAAAAAACTTCCAAACGAGCAAAGGCCTGAACAAAATTCATTTGAGTACTTTATGAGGAAACACTCAAATTATTTTAGTGGGTCCACTAATCCACTAGTCACTATGTAAAGGATCAATACCATTGATATTATATTTTGAATTCTATAGTGTCCATAACATGATAAAATGAGTTTGGTTGTCTATCATTTGGAAGGAGTGGAAGATCAATGGAGGAACCATATTAAGAATATGATTCAAGAAGAGGAAATTGAATCCACTGAATGGGATGAGTTCAAGAGGATATTTTTCAGAAAGTATGTTCTTCTTATTTTATGAAAAAAGGATGGAAAAGGATTTTTTTGAGCTTAAACAGAAGGATAATGAATTAATTGGTACCTATAAAGATAATTTTACAAGACTTTCAATGTATTATTATAGTTTAATCATCATTGAAAGAAAAATTAAGGATTCCTTTGGTGGACTTTAACCAAGTCTTCTAAAGGAATTATATATAACAGACACTATTATCTATGAATAAGTTGATCAATGTTCACTAAAGGTAGATGTGACATCCTGTCACCGATCTACGAAGAATATCCTTAAAATTATCTTGGTTTTCATTTTTATTTTTCTTTATAGGGATGATAAGGAATTGGGAGGATAAATTTGATGGTGAAGTCATAGAATTTTTTACCCTAATTTTTAACCGGTATTTTCGGTAGGCTGTAGGAGTATTTCACTCTGTGTAGTTGGGATACACACATTATAACAGTTGCTCAGTGAAAACCGTGAAAAGGATTCATGCTTTAAAAGGTTACACGATGTGACAAGATTTTTTAAATCATGTGTTTTTTAAAGAACATATTTTTAATATGAGTTGATGATGTTTTCAAGATAATTTAACACCATGGATTTCAGGACATTTAATGTAGTTACATTCCATGTAATTCCCCAATAATGGAATTTTTAGGGCACAGTTTGGGTTTTGGATTTCTATTTGGCTACCAGTTCTAATTTTATCTTGATCGAAATTTCATATTTGATGATTTTTAGAGACATCATTCCATCCTGATCGATTTTTACGAAATTCAATGTTCATTGTGGTTGTGGTGCATCTTTCTGGGTGAGTGATCTTTCTACTTAGTAATTTCCATTGATTGTGGTAACACCTTTGAGTTATGCTATCAGATCCATTGGTCTAAATTGTTGTTTCTTAATGTCTTCTTCTAAGATCTGTTGTGAAGTCTCATTCCAAAGGTTGTTCATTTGTTTTTTGTGGTGTGGAGGGTGATAATTCTTGTGATATGTGGCATTTCCTCTTCCCTAAAAACCCATTGTTTTCTAAATTGAAACAATATTGGGATGAGGATTGGATTCTGGGGCCTTCATTGATTTCGTTGAGTTTTCATTGTTGGTGGATTCCGTTGCAGGCATGTACAACCCCAGTTTTGAGGAAGGTGGTTCCTTCTCAATTCTATTTTGAAGAACCTTATTATTCCTACCTTATATATTGATTTATACATTTAACTTTCATGATTATTTCGTTTATATAGAAAATAGTTTTTAAATTAAAATGGTTTCCCCTAGATATTAATAAATGGGAAGAAATTTTATATTTTCGAAGCATTGAAATGGATTTTTGAAATGGGTTCAAAATGGTTTTTCAAATAATTAGAATGAATTGAGAAAATTATCTCATCGAATACCTTTGGTACATAGGTGGACGATTTATCTTGATTCCATCATCCATGTTTTGTGATTATCATAAGGTTTTATAATGCAGATTTCCACTATTTCCTAGGACCATATTTCTAAGGGATATATATTGACATTGTTTGGGGGGTTTAATCATTGGGTATTTCTCATCTTCTTTGGCCTATGTTCTAGGAACCGTATTGTGAATTTGATTGATTGTGGTATGAGTAGTTTTCTCGTATGAATTATAGTGATCCTTGTTTCTAATACCTATGCTTCTGGTTTGAATTGCTTCGAAATCTATTGTAGTCTAGATATTCAAGTTTATTCTTGAGAAATATGATATGAAAATATGATTTTAAATTGATATATCTAATTTTTTTAGAACTATGAAAAAGGGAAAATGTTTACCATGTTTTATTTAATATATTTTTTATCTTAACATGGCATGTTTTATTTAAAATGAGCATAAATTAATTTTTTATATAGAGACTAGTTATGGAAAAACAATGTGGGATCGTATTGAGCCTGTTAGTTGACACCCTATGCACCTCTTTGGTGGTGTGCTGACCTATGTATGTCTTCCAGTATAGGGAAAGGCAAGGAATTGTAGTGAGGCAGTGAGGGTTTTTGTCAACTAGGCTAGGTAGATATTGGTGAGATGATTGGATTTCATCCACGCAATCCCATGGAGTAGCTATTTTGTTTTGGTCCCTTATTGTTGGACTCTTCTCTTGGATTTTTGACTAATTTTACAGTAGTTTTGCTTTCATTGTTTTCTTATAGTTATAGTATTTAAATTTTTTGTTGTTTTATTGTTCATTCTTGCTTTTGGTATATATATTCCATGTTTTCCTTTTCAGGTTGGGTGAAATAATTCCCTTAGGTTTGTTGTTTGATACCCGGGTGCTTGTTGACATCCCATGGGGATCTGGAATGCCATTTGAGTATTTTATGGATAGGGTCAGGTACTTGGTTTTAGGGTAACCCAGGTTGGATTGTTCTGAAATAGTATCAAAGGAGAAGGTTTTCCATAAGATTCCTTGTCTTGGGGAATCTGTTATAGTGGAGGTTGGATTGTTGAGACTTGAGATGTTTTCCATGTGATGTTGGAATATGTGTCTCTAGTGTTGGGTTTTGTTTTAAATATTAGTTTCTATTTATGGGTTATCTGGTTTATACAAAGATTTCTTCTATTGTATGACCATTCTTGTGTTTCAGTGTATAGTAGTATGTCTTTGAGATGTCTTCCATGCATTCCATAGGAGGGTGCATATAATCCTCTTTAAGGGAATCTAACAATAAATCTTAATCTCATCATGACAATCAAACAAGAAATTTGTGTTGTTGATTAGAATGTTCCATGAGTTCAGAATAAAGTTGTTGAGGTACATCCCGAAGCTAGAAAATGGTGAGATTGGTCATTGGAATTCTTGTGCGAGAAGCCACCATATTTTAAAGGAACGAATGAACCTCAAGTAGCATATGACTATCTCGATAGGATTGATCAAATCCCTAACATTCTAAAAAAACATGAGAATATCAAGGTAAAGTGTACAACATTAAGGTTCAAGGGTTATAGAAAGATATGTTGGGATTCTATGCTCCAAGTCGATAAGGAAATGGACTTGGATTTGAAGGGTTTAAAAACCATATTCTTCAAATAGTTTTGTCCAGAGTCCTTTATACTGGAAAAGTCTTTGTAATTCATGTCTTTGCATTAGTGAGATCATTTGGTGTTATCATACAAAACTCGGTTCGCTGAAATCATCTGTTTTTTTCTAGATGTGGTGAAGAATGTCCAGTTTTAGGTTCAAAAGTACCTACGGGGTTTGTGACCAGATATTAGATCATGGGCATTTATGTTGAAATGTTCTACCAATACAAAGATGGTAGACAGATCTGTGATGGTAGAATTAGATATGGTGGGTAAGGTGAGTTTTCCCACCACTTCTCTTCTATATAGTGGAATTTTTAGTGTTGTGCATGGGAAAAAGAGAAAGTGTCAGGTTCATCACAGTAGTGATGGAGGTGGGTCTCAGCAGCGAGCCTCCTCCACACCATTTGTAACAACTAGGAGTGTGATTTTGACTTTTAATTAGTGTGGGATAGTCCGGTATAAAAGATGCTTTTCTCCTATTCTTGAGAAGACGTGAAACAATTGTTGACACATTGGTCACTTATAGTACTTCTATCAGGCTATGACTATGCCTTGTCATGGTCAAGGTTCATCAACTCCAAAGACTACTATAGTGAAGTCAGATGCTTCAAAAAATATAGGTATCCATCCACATTCCTCATGAGTGAAGCACTTTCATGAAGCAGACAAATTTCCAACAGAAGTTGATGCAGGTTTATCTGTAGTGATAGGTATTATCCTCACTGCTTCTTCCATAGAAATTTGTTTATTTGATATTGATAACTCCAATTAATTAATATCTACACATTTTATTGAAATTATTAAACATCCAACGGAACTTATTCACTTCATAATGGAGTTAAGAACGCCTCTTGGTAAGAGGAAAGATCATTGGTTTCAATGTCCTTATTTGTTAGTGATAGATGATGCATAGTTGGTCTGGAATTTTCTTGTTCTTGATTTGGATATATTTGACATCATCATCTATATGGATTGGATAATCAATCATTGAGATGAGGTTGATAGTTATCATCATCATGGTTTATTTCATAATGCCGATGGGAGCTCTTGTGTGTTTCAGGGGGAGTGGGATGCGAGGTCGGGTCATGCAGTGGATTCTCACCTAGATATCAAGATTCTTTTTGATATTATGATTGATCCTGATGACATTTCTTCTATTTTTTATCTTCTCATTGTTTTTATAGAATTTTCAGACTTTTTTCCAAATGAATTATCTGGTATTTCTGTAGAGAGAGATATGTAGAGTTTATAATCGACCTGGTGCCAAGTACCCATCTGAAATTGATACATTCTTATCCTATGGAACCAGTACAGCAGAAATAGCTCATGAATAATTTTAAAGACCTGTTGGAAAAAGGTTTTGTTAACCTTAGTGTTTTTCTTTAGGAATATCATATTCTCCTTTCTAAGAAGGCGTACGGTTCACTTCAATTATGTGAAGACTATCAGATATTGAACCAGGTAACAGTTAAGAACAAATATTCTATTCTTTGTGTGGTTGATTTGTTTGATTAGTTAAAGGGGGAAATGTGGTTTTAAAATATTAATCTTCAGCCAGGTTATCATCATCTCATAGTTTGGAGTCTAATAAACCAAAGACAACTATCAAGAGTAGGTATGGCCATTTTGAATATCTTGTGATGCCTTTTGGTCTGACTAATGCTCCTACAAATTTTATTTCCATGATGAATCAAATATTCTATCAATATCATGAAACATTTTTGGAAGTGTTCATGGATAATATTTTGGTTTATTCAAAAAAAGATAATGAGCAAGAGCACTATCTAAGTTCTATTTTGGAGATTTTTAGAAGTCACCATTTGTGTGGAAATCATTCAAAATATAGTTTCTAGATTCTCGAAGTAAAGTTATTTGGGAATAATATTTCTGAACATGACTTATCAGTTGATCCTGAGTAGTTGAAGGCAATCTGGTATTGGAAGGAAGCACAGAATGTCTTTGAGATACATAGCTTCCTTGGTCTTTTTTGACACTACCGATAGTTTTTAAGGATTTTGACTGCTCTTACAAGGAAATAAGTGAAATTCACATAGGATGAAAAGTGGTAGTATTATTTCAATGAACCAAAATGTCTTCTGACATCATCTCTTATTCTGAGATTACCTGATCCTGGTAAGGGGTACATGGTGCTTTGTGATGATTTTGGTTCTGTTTTGGGATGAATTATTTTGATGGATGGCCATGTGGTGAGTAACAGCTCTTTTCACCTTTAACCAATTGAGAATAATTACCCCAATCATGATTTCAATCTTACCATAGTTAAGAATGTTCTTAAATGTTGGTGGAACTTTATTTTTGGGGAGAGGTTCACAGTCTTCTCTGAGTAAAAGAGTTTGAGTTATATCTTTTCTCAAAATGACTTGAATCTTAAACAAATATGATGGGTAAAATACCTTGAAATGTTTGAATTCGATATCACTTATCCCCCAAGGAAGGGAAATGTCATTGATGATGCTCTTAGTAGGAAAGTACCATCGCAGGTTATTCTAGAATTGAAGGAGGAGTGTAATCTTATGGTTCTTTTTACTCTATTACACCAAGATGATCAGGATGATGTTTCAGGTACAGTTATGACCAGTTTTTAATTATCATCATCTCTACTAGAGTGTATTTTTATAGATTTAGAAGCTATATGATGAGTTTAGAAAAATTTGATAAAACCATTATGTTGAGGAGAATGTTTCTGGTTGGTTTCTCTATTTAGATGGAAATATTCATTTTGGGAATAGGTTTATCATCTTGATATTTGTGAGGATTATAATCTTGTTTAATTTTCAAAACTCTTAGTATGATGTTCATTTGGTCACTATTAATCTGTATTATGACATGAGACAGTGATTCTGGTGGCTAGGTATAAAGTATAATGTTGCATATTATGTGTCCTACTGTTACATCTGCAAACAGATAAAGGTAGATCACTTGAAACCATTTGGTTTTCTTCAGCCGCTTCCAATGCTAGTTTCGAAATGGGACAAGTTATCCATGGATTTTTTTGCATTACCACGGGATCCCTGAGGGAATAATACTATCTGGGTAGTTATTTATAGGTTGATGAAGTCTTCTCATTTTATTCAAATAAAGGATACCACTAAGCTTGAAGATCTAGGTATGATGTATGTGCATGAGGTTTTGAGGTTACATGGGAGTCCTTATAATGTATTATATTGGGATCCTAGATTTACCTTTTGTTTCTAGAGGAGTCTCCAAGAGGCAATGGGAACTCAAGTCAAGTTGAGAACAACATACCATCCCCAGATAGACGGTCAGACATATAATGTAATTCAGACATTGGAATATATGCTTCGTGCATGTATCATGGATTATAGTGGATCATGGGATATCCATCTAACATTGGTTGAGTTTTTTATTACAACAATTATTTTCATCGATTGTAATGGCTCCCTTGAGGTGTGGTATGATCTCCAATGCATATTACCTTTTTATTGGGATGGGGTGGGAGAAGTATCTTTAGTTGGACTTAGTTTGGTCTAGGATGAATCACTGAATATTTGGGAGGTACATTGACTTCTGGTTGCACCCAAGATTCAATAAAAATCATATATAGATCAAAAACATCGAAATTTGGAGTTTTCTATTGGTGTTTGGGTTTTCTTGAAATTTTCTCCTTGGATGGGTCACTATCATCTTGGAAAAATGGGAAAGTTTGCTCTAAGATATGTTAGAGCATTTGATGTAATTCAGTGGCTCAGGTAGGTTGCCTATCTAATAGAATTTATGGTTCCACTGACATGTATTAATGATGTTTTCCATATGTTTAACCCAAGAAGTATCATCCGGATCCCACTCACATTCTATGTTGGGAAGAAATTGATTTAGAGCAAGATGTTTTTATTTTGGAGAAACCAGTGGAGATAGTTCTCTCTCAAGTGAAAGTATTTCATGGGAAGTTGACTCCACTGTTCAGAGTCCTATAGAAATATGGATTGGATTCTCATGAGACTTGGCATTGTGATTTATTAATGGGGGAGTAGTTGCCTCATCTTTTTCCCAGGATTACATCATCCACATGACATCTCATGGAAAGAATGTATTTATGTTAGGGAGTATGTAACATCCTATTACAATAATGTTAGGTATATATTTAACCTCATTTTGGTTTTCCTTTTCCTTTGTCTGTATAGGGATGATAAGGAATTGGGAGGATACCTATGATGGTGAAGTCACTGATTTGTGAGGCTCTAAGATTTAATTGGTCTTTATTATAGGTTGAAGGAGGTTTTCACATCTTTTAACTTGGTTACACCCCGTGTAATAGTTTTTGGGTGCAATCTATGAAAATGAGTCACACTGTGAAAGGTTACAGAATGTGATGATCTTTTTCACAATGTGAGTTATTTGAAGTCCGTATTTTTAATCTGAGGGGATGGATTTTTCAATGTACTTGAACAACATGGATTTCACAATGTGAAAAGGAGTTACACATCATGTAATTCCCCAGAAGGGAAATTTTAGGGATTTATTCAGGTTCTGGATGTCCATTTGGCCACCCATTCTCCATTGATCTTGACCCAAAGTTCATCTCCAGTGATTCTTGGAGAAACCATTACTTCCTGATTGAACCGTTCGATGTTCTATATTCATTGTAGTTGTGGTGTGTCTCTATGAGTGATTGATCTTTTTTTACTTCTTAATTTCCATTTATTACAGAAGTACCCTTCAGATGCATTATAAGATTCATTTGTCTGAATTTTTGTTTCTTCTTATTTTCTTCCAAGATCCGTTGTGTGATCTCATTTCAGATTTCATTCCTTTGTTGGTTGTGGTGCACCAGGAGTTTGTTCTTGAGGTAAATAGAATTTAATCATCTCTACCGACTAATTTTTTTTTATAAACTGAATCTATCTTGACATGTGGATTGTATTATATGGCCATTGTTGACATCAATGATTTTTCAATGCTTGTATTCTATTGCGATCATGTGTGTCCTATGTTTTTAGGTAGGTGGATTGATGTACCTTATTATTCCTACTTTATACACTGATTTATACATGGAATTGGAAAGATTTTTTGGTGTGTAAAATATATTCTTAAAATAAAAATTATTTTTTCCGATGTAATTTATAAATGGAAAGAAAATGGGTATTTTCATATCATTGAAATGGTTTTATGGAACGGCTTTTCAATGAATTAGAATAAATTATGGAAATGACCACATGTATTACCTTGGGTACATAGGTGGAATGATTATATTGATCAAATCATTCATGTTTTTTGATTATTATGAGGTTTTCTCTTGGTTCTTTCCTCGAGTTCCTAGGTCCATCGTTCCAGGGGACCGATATTAGCATTAGGGGGAGGGGGTGTTTACCCATGGGGTATTCCACTGCTTCATAGGCTTGTGTTCTAGGAACTGGATTGTGCACTTGATGTATTGTGGTATGAGTAGTCTACTAGTCTGACCTATAGTGATCATTGGTGCTAATATCTATTATTCCTATTTTTATTTCCTCACTTTCTATTTTAGCTTTAATATGCATGTTTATTCTTGTGAAAATTATATGTAAAATATGATTTGAAATTGATATACCTACTTTTGTTTTAGGATTGTGATAAAGGGGAAATTTTAACCATATTTTGTATAAAATAGTTATACTACCTATCATGAGAAGTTTTATTTAAAATGATAATACAATAATTTTTATTCAAATACTTATTATGAACACGTAGGTGGAATCCTATTGAGTCTGTTAACTCACACATTGCACACCACGTTAGTGGTGGGAAGACCTGTTTATATCTTCCAATGTAGGGAAGGGAAATGATCCTTAATGAGGTTGTGAGGTTCTGTATTTGCAGGTTTGGGTAGCTGGTGGTGAGATGGTGGGAGTTCATCCACACCATCACATGTATTAGTTGTTTGGTTTTGGTCCATTGTAGTTGGAATAATCTCCTAGAGTTGTTGACTAATTTAACAAACATTTTGTTTCTGTTGTTTTCTTACAATTATGGAATATATTTTATTAGATTTACATTGTTCCACCTCACTTTGGGAATATATATTCCATGCATTTGTTCATATTGGGAGAAATCGTCCCATTTTGTATGTTGTTTGATGCCCGAGATCTTGTTGTGAGTGAGTGGGGACAAGGAATGCCTTTTGGGTATGTGACTGATTAGGTTGAGGAGTAAATTTTGAGAGTAATATTTGTTGGTTCATTACAATAGAAATGTAAATGGGAGATTCTAACCATTACCTTGATTTTGATAAGAAAATTAAAATTGAGTCTCATAAGAACTCAAAAAATAACAAGGTAAAAAGAAATTACATTCACCCACATTCCAGAAATGTGGATGATTCACTCAGGTGAATGAATGTAAGGATCAAGAGGGGGTTACAAGTCTGGGAATCCTATCCAAAGAGAAATTTTTTGTATAAGTAATGATAAGAGTCTGTACTGTGAAATGAATAGATAGAGATCAAAATAATTCACCACGCACACTCTAGTGTTTCAAATAAAAATAGTTTTGGAATAATGAAAATCAATGACCTAATCCCAGAATAATGATGATGATAAGATTCCAAAAAAATAGACAAATGAAAAAGGGAAAAAATTATGCAATCAAAACAATTGAAGTGAACCTTGATAATAAGGTCACTATATAGTGGGGAATTACTTTTTGGATTTGGTATTAATGACCTCAATTAAAATATTATTTTTCATTCTTTAGTGAAATCTGATGTGATTATATGTATTGATTATCTCTCTCTTTATAGATTCAAGAATAATGTAATCACATTTGATATTATGAATCTACTTATGATTTTTTATTAGTGCAATGATAAACTCAGAATAATGGAATTTTGTTTTAGAAAAGAGAGGATCTTATTTAAAGAATAAAATGTGATTTATATTTTATAATTATATATGGTTTTATTGTTACCTTTTTTTATGTTATTTGAGTTTATAATTTTATGTATAGGACTTTATTATTGTTATGTTGATCATTGAAGGATATGAGATCAATTCATTCCAATCTTCGAGATTCAATTTTGGACAAACATCTTTTAGAGGAGCCTTACAATTAACTATTTATGGAATGGATTAAAACAATCCTTGGATGTTATTGGATAATTTTTTATAACCATTTTGGTATTGGTAAATATTTAGAGGCTAAAGGAATAAGTTATGTACCTTATGATTATTTTAGAGCTTCAAGAATGAAAAACAATTATAATGAATATTCATTTCACAGAGTAAGAGATGAAATAGAAATTAATCGAAGCGATACCAAAGGATATAATTTTTTATATGATATAATGGAATGTTGATCCCGAGATATTTGTGTCCCTATTAAATTAGTGATTGAACCGGGATAATATCGTATCATCTCGTGATTCCACCGAATCTCTCTCA
The DNA here is from genome assembly GCA_963277665.1 of Viscum album. NCBI lineage: Eukaryota > Viridiplantae > Streptophyta > Magnoliopsida > Santalales > Viscaceae > Viscum > Viscum album. Next base: position 675,989,151 of record OY728139.1, on the reverse strand, counting down.
AGTTCATAGTATGTTTCATCAATTTATCTTGAAGAAGTATGTATCTAATCCATCACATGTAATGAAATATAAGGCATTACCATTAGTTAATGATATTTGTTATAATGAAAAATAGATATAAAATCTACATTAAAGAGTGATAGTGCAGTAAAATAGGACCACTCATCTTGTCAGTATTTTGTGGAAAAATCGTAAATTTGAAGAACCTATTTGGGAAACTGAGGGTGTCACGTGGTAGAAGTATCCTCAGTTGTTTACAATAAAGTGATGTATTTTCAAGGTAAAAATTATCTGTAAGGTGGGTAGAATATAAAACCCAGATATTTTAAAATAATTTTAATTTATTTGATGCTTTAATTACATGCAGCATGAGTTTTTATGAAACATGACATACTATTAAAATGTTGTTTATGAATAAGATTAACTAAAATATAAAAATATAATTTTTACAAAATTATATAAAATTAATTCTTTGGTAACCAATTAATTATAAATGAAAATAAATTCAATTTAGAAATAAAGAAATATTTTTCTTAAAATATATTTTTATGCGTATAATTGTGTTTATTGTAAATAAATAAATAAAATCACTTTTTGGAATAATTTTAATGAAATTTATATATTATATTTTCAATAAAAAATTTATCATTCATATTATGTGTTTTAAAGGTATGAGATATGAATAAATCAAAATTTACTCTTAAAAATTGTATTGATCTAAAAAAGAAATTTTGTTGGATTTGAGAAATTATTTTGAAACTAATTTTTTCCACTTTTAGAAATTTTATTTTAAAAAATAAAATTCATTTTTTAAATAAATAATTAATAATTATTTTAGTGTGAAGTTTTGATGATATTCTAAAATGATAAATTTTTCAATGAATATTTAATAGTATAGATTTGTATTAAGATGTTTCATTTGATTTAAACATTTTAAAAGATTCAAAATTGTGTTAATAAGGATTTAAAAATAATTTTGTAAAATTATATATTTATTGAAACAATTTAGTTCATTAGAATCAATTTCACATTGAATTCTCATATTAAAAGTTTTTATACTTTTGAAAATTTTCTCCTCGAGAACCCACTTTTTCATCGTGTCTATGGGAATTAATACTTTTTTAAATTATATCAATTATGTGATTTGAATTTCATAAAATGGATTCCATATTTATAATTAGAAAAATTTATATTATATAATATGTTAAAATTATTTTTTTCCTAATTATTAATAAATACAATCAAATTTAATTACTGTGATCAAGGTTAAAACTAGGTTTTGTGATTTACATGAACTTGTGTTAAAATTAATTTTTCACAGACATAGGTTTTTTATTTAATAAATTAAATTCCATATTTATAATCTATGGGTCCGAATTATCGAATATGGTTTATTTTAAATTTAGTATTAATTGATAAATTTCTTATGTTAATAAAAAGACATAACTTATCGTGCTGAAAACTAAAATGGAAAAATTAGGTAAACATAAATGGTAAAAAATACCTTGTTTAATATTGAATTTTTATGATGGAGGAATAGATTAATAATATAATCTCTCTAATCCATGATTAATCAATTTTTTAGGAACTTGGGGGTGATAGTGACATCTCATTATTTAATCATTTTGTGTATTTTAAAAAATATCACTCCTCCTAAATTATAAAAGGGAACATCCTACCCTAATTTATTCACACTCTTAAGCCATTTGGATCAACCAAACCATGAAGAAATAAATCCCCAACAACCTAATCCATTTTATAGAGCTTCTGTTCATCCAAAAACACCAATCCTAGTGTCCTGAATAAGAGATCTGAAGGATGTTTTTCTATGTGAAGGTAATTATCTTCAACAAGATCATTATTTTTACGTATTCTCTTAACACCTTCATTCATGTCCTAAAATTTTTAATATTATAAAAATATTTTCTAACATATAATAATATATTTTATGATGACTTAATAACTTATATCTATCTTTTCTTCTATTAAATGGGGAACAAAACCACCGATCGTGTGTCTGACGGACTAGAGCCTCACAAACCAATGTAATTAATTTTCCATCACCACCTACAAATAATGGATATAATGATGGATTTAATTTACTTAAATGAAATTTAGGACATAATTAAACTTTTCTAAATATAATACCCATATACCTTCTTACCTTCCATTCAATAGGAATACGACAACACCTCTCGTGTGTACAGCGGACTACCACCTTAGGAAGTGATGTGATTCTTTTTTCACTTATGATTTACATGGAAGATAATAAGGATAAATTTAATTAATATATTTGATATATATGATATTTTTTTAATCCCATAATTCCATTCAAGTTTCCAACGGTGTTTTGTGGTGTTGGTGGAACATCATTCACATCATACACATACACACACATCCCTTTCGGGCAGTTTCCAATGGGTTTTATTCATGGAACTAGAAACACCCAATGGTTCTTATATCCATGATGAATTGTGGAGATACTTTTTTATGGTAGGTGATAATTGGGAATCTTATCCAATTATACTTCAAAACTTGCATTGGCTAAGAAAATGGGAGGTCGGGCTCCTTGCACCCTTTAGTGGGGAATTACTATCTACTTCAGGACTAATTTTAAGATTTTAGAGATATTAGTGAACCCTTTTTTAATTCTAAAGAATAATTTAAGACACCCTTATATTGATAATAGATTATTAGCTTGTGTGGATATTAGAACCATCTATATGTATCTGAGGTTCTTCATCAATTGAGATACTCATTTGAATTCATGGTTCTATATCAATGAAACTATTTTATGAGTAGATTAGAGATTATTTTATCATTTACTGTCATGAATATGGTTTTAATCTATGTAGTGGGGAGCTATTGATTATATCATCATCTATGGATATGGGAGTTGTTTTGATATCAGTATTGGACTGATGATATGGGATTCCTACATATCCTTGTGAAAGGAATTAATAAACTTGTAGTTCGGTGCTGCTTAATGACACACATCATAACTTTTAAGGTCATGTGATAAGGACTGAACCATTTAGTATAAAGTTATGTGGCAAGGACATCTATAAAAAATATTTCTACAAATATATCAGTGTGGGACTTATGTTGAGGCATTCTATAGAACCAAGAAGGGGTTTGGAATACTATGTTGGATATGACATGACTGGGAATGTGTCCTAGAGAGAACAGGGTTGATTTGGGGTGTCAGGATTGGACCTCAATTAGGATTCATATATATCTCATTTTAATGGGAATAAAATCCCACATAGTTCGGTTGTGAGGACACGTGCATGTGTATTCCCTCATAAGGTTTTTTCACAGGGTAAAATGGCCCTTTGAGAAGGTTGAGTTGGGGCTTACACTGAGTAGGACAATTCCATTTGGTGAAATATTTGGTCTCAAACTGAGCAGGAGGCCTATATGGTTTGAGATTTTGTGAATATAATTATCACTTACAACCTCTTAGACCACATGATTCATGTTCGATGTAAAAAATAAGAGAAAGAAGAAGACCTAGAAAACCACACAATATTTTTTGTCTGCTGATGGATAAGGCCAAAACCCACAGGGAGAGGGAAAGAGGGCTGGATCTAGAATCCATTATCTCCCATCATTATATGCTCAACCCAACCAGAGAGAGAAAGGGATTTGGAGTGTCCATACAGCCTCTTATTCTTATTATTATGATAGTCACATTTGATGATCTATATTTCCACGACCCATTAGTATGGGGATAGAGGAAGGAAAGAAGCAGGGGAGGTCTTGGAAGAAATTATAGGGGATTAATCTTGGAGGGTTTCCATAAAAGTTGTTCCTATGGATGTCAGGATGATCTAATTACATGTCAAAGGGGAAGATAAAGTGTGATCCTCACCCTCCTTTACTGGATCTAGAGGCGTTGTGTCTTAGAGACAACTAGGAAGGACATGGTCCTAAACCTAGTATCTGATATGGAGAGTTCCCTAAAAATTCCCCTTAGGCCAGTTCCCTCTTGAATGAAGGGATTCATACTCATATGCTTCCTGATGACCCTACCCATCATATAGGACAAGTGCACGAAACCACTATCCAATAGAATGTATACCAAAATGGGAGACATGGTGGTGTTCCTCATGCCATGGTTTTTCAAGTCTAGAGGATTTGATAGAGGATTTAATTTTTGTCCCCATCAGATGAGGGATCCAAATGAGGAGGATCCCTACTGGTGCGGGCTAAAAAGAGGGAGAAAAATAAGGCGCACGCAGGTCCTGGCATGGAGAACAAATATGCTTCATGTTGGATCTAGGAGGAGCTGGAATTACTTTGCATAGGGGGTTGGCTTGAATGATATGGATATTCCTTTAGAAATGAAAAACTTTGGAAAAAACACTTGGGATATGCCTTACCCTAGGCACTATGTGTCTCCTTAGGTGTCCCTAGAATGGTGTTTCATAAGTCCCTGGTTAGAGAAGGTACCTTCACGCTAGTGGATGCCAACTTAGGGGGAGGAGGTCCTCACACATGTTCCTAAGTTTTAGACCTTGGTGGGACTTTGATCTCTCTATCCCCCATAATTCTCTCTTATCTCGAGTTTTGGATAAATACATGAAGGGTTTTATATGACATGGGTGAAGGATTTGTGTGACCAGAGGATTAGGGACTCTTTCAATTTTCTAATTCTGAAAATGAGGATACTTAGGTACCTATTTATAAGAAAATATAGAACCTCATTCTAAGGAGGTTTTACATGTAGGTAAAATGCACATGTATGAAGCATAGGTACCCTATACAAAGGTTTCCATGCATCCAGTGCCTTATAGAGGGGTTTCTCTAGACTTATGATGCATTGGGGTGCACACACAGGCAATAATGTGAAAGTTCCTTTGATTCGTCATGGGGATATTCATCTCTCTAACATTCTTGAGGTGATCTTTAAATAATTTCATATCACTTGAAAAAAATAGATTGTCAAACCCCCCCCCCCAATATAATAGGATCTGATAGAAATAAGAGGGTCTAGTCCTGGGGTATAATATGGAAAATATTATGAAGGTGGTGAAGTTTGTCCACATAGGGTTCCCGCACAAGGGAGAGGTGTAGGTCCAGTGCACAGATCCGGTGCACATTTCCCATTTCCAATTGCTTTCATTATACACTCATGCCTCTTTCTCTCATCAAACAACTTGTTCATCCATCTGTACCACACTTTTTGTTTGTACATTTCTTCTGAGGAATCTTCACTATTAAAGTTCATGATAAAACCACTTGATAGTCCATTTTGTATGGATTCACCTCATGAAGGAGCCTATGAAAGGCATCTGGTCTATGGGCCAATGCAAGAAACATGGTCAAGAGGGTCGTACGATGGACCTGATTGAAGGGATTCTGCAAGTCGTGAAATTGGTCAATTTTTTTTCTGAATTAGGATTCATCTTAATGAAAAGTATCGATGTCTTTTTACCAGTTTTCAATGGGTACCTTGATTTGTTTTCTTAGGATAGTTACTTATGTGCATCATAGATGATCAAGGATGTTGGGCCATATTATTACGGCATTACTGAATCCACTCTTCTAGATTTCGAAAAGAATTTGTTTTCATATTAGTGATAATATTCATGGAAGGATTACATTATGTTTTAAAATCACAGACTTATGAGGGATTCTCTCATTCCAAAGGATCAGAGTTATTTTCCAAAGTCTTGGATTGTGGAAAACACAAATTTCCTACTACCAATGTCTCCTCCATGAGTGTATAGAAAGGAAGGAACATTTCTATCCGATTGATTCTTTCATCAAATCTACTAAACTCTAGATATGAAGCCACATACCCAGAAGTTGAAGCCTCACTATTATGAAACTACTTTCAAAATTCAAAAACAAACTAGTTACAAGGTTAGAAGTGAGATTGGGATTTCTGTTCCAAAGGGGGATTCAGGCCTGAATGGATGTGTTCTTACTAGGTGTACTACACTTATTTCAAATTAAAGAAGGATCCATAAGAAGTAAACATTTTTAGGCAGGGAAAACATAGGTTTATAATAATTAAAAAATCATCCCAGAGATATTAAGATGACAGAGTCCTTAGATTAATTCCTTCCATCTGAAGCATGGTGAAGTTGGCATTATCTTGTGGGATATCAAAAAAAATTATGGATCCCCCATTCTCAGGGATATGTATGATGAGTTTATCACAATAAAGACCGTATGGGGGATGTTAAAAGGACAACTCCATTGTATTATGTTCTTTTTAATGTGGCTCAAAAGATGAAAAACAAATATATTTTCTCCGGGGGTGACATCCATTCTGGAACATGGAAGAAGGCTTTCCTCAATTCAGAAAGAGAATGTACCACTTTCTAATGTCCTACCAGATGCCCCACTTTAGGGAATTCGGGTGCATCTAAAACATTCTATCATACACTAGAGTAGGGAAAATATATTCTTTTGGGCTACAAGGTCAATACTGATGTTTCTATGAAGACCCTCCTCACAGGATCCCAGGAAATGTGGATGAGTATCTACCTACTTTAGATTAGTAAATCCAATGGTGGTGTGAGACTAGAGACTTTTTTTATAAAATAAAAATATAAATAAGGGATACATATAGGGTTGGATACCACTATCCTTTTGAGAATTTACTAGTTTTTGTTGAACACATACAAAAGGATGGAAACAGTCATAATTTTAGGGTCGTTTCAAGTACAGTGGGGGTGGATTGTAGAAATTTTAGTTCTCATTCTATGTTGAGTCCAGTTAAATTCCCTAAGGGATGATTTTGACAATTTTTTAGGTTGTTTCTAGAATCTATCCTATATCCTTGAAGTATGATAATGTGATGAGGATGTTGAAAATATCAGGGGAGTTTGATTTTCTCCCATATAGTGATCCCTTAACCAAAAAATTCATTGATAATGAGAAATATATTGATGATCAGAAGTTGTATATGATGGCATTCATAGACTATTTTTTGGATTACTATATTGATAGTGAGATCATATTCAAATACTATGAACCATATCAATTATCTTGATATCTCAAATGTCTACAAAAATCAAGCGTCTTTCTTCCAATGCATGGTTGAATTGAGAAAAAAAATGATGGAATGATAGTTTTGGATCATGATGGCTATCAAGGTGTCTAAAATTTCAATTTAACATACTCCATCATGCGAATGAATCATACTCGAGGTTTGGTATTCCAGTGCATGGACATGTTCATACCCTCAAGGGATATTAACAAAAGGAATTCACCAGGTTGCGTTAAAGACAACTATTATTCATGACATGCATGGTAGAAATCCTCATACTGAAGGCGAGGAAACTAAAGCCCCAAAGCATTCAAGTAAATATTGTGAAAGGACCACCGAGTAGCTGAGGGTGGAGAAAAATAGACCTTAGAAGCCAAGGTGGTCCAATCATCATCACTAGTAGAAGACAAGGGTTCTAATCACCTAGTCTTCTATGAGGATAGAGAGGTCTAGTAAAGCTTCCAATTCAAAAGATATCAGGACATCCCCATAAACAGCAATATTACTGAGAAATTACGTGTGACCCTAAGCAATAAAAACTTGGAAGATATTATCTCATGACATCAGGGAAACATGTTGGTTTCTACAAGACAGAATATGAACCCTAGAGCTAGGATATGTTCGCGACCCTCTAATATCCACCCTGAAATTGATTTGGCTGAGGTGGGGAGGTATGTTCAAGAGATGGAGGCATTGTAATATTAAATTTATGATTATATACTAGACACAAAGAGAGTGTTTTACATGCTGGAATGCAGACAGCTTGAGGGGGTACCTGGTCACACTGAAAAAGAATGGGACAACTAGCTCTTTTTTAATGATGTATATCTATATTTACCCTTCTATTTGATTAACCATTCATCATGTATCATTAATTTTGAGGGTATTTATTTATAATTTTAGAGGAGGATAAGAATAAGAAGAATAAGAAGAAGAAGTAGTAGTAGTAGCAATAGAGGTTCTATGGTCACCGAGTTAAGGGCCCACAAGAACCCCCATTGGGGTAGAAACTGAGTCCCCTAATACCTTGGAACTGTTTCTTGGTTCGAGGATGATGATATAGGAAATGTAAGGGGGAGTTCCTCATCTGTCACCTCAAGTGTTTATTTTCAAGTGGACTTATATGAGTCCAATGTTGTATCAATAGAGCAAGCAGAAGAGGGAGGAAAAGTTGTCCTGGCATACGTTTCACAATATGTATCTATGCAATCATTTGAAATCATGATTTCTTGAATACTCCTTTGAACATACATTCATTTTATAGAGTCTACATCACTTTTATCCCTAAAAGGATCTGGAAATGGACCTTCAAGGATCAAGGGGGCCCCCCATGGGAGGTACATCCCCACATCGACGCATCTTTCATCCTGATGGATGATGTATAAAGGGATGTTCTTTTGTCTACCCTGTTCTTGTAGATAGGGTTTATGGAATTAGTAATATCATATGAACACTACAAGGTTTAATTCACCTTTACTAACTTTCATCTACTCATGATATTTTAGATCAATTTACTACACTGGAGGACCTTACATCTGTCAACATCGGTCCCATTTTCACTCCAAAAAAGGTAGAAAATGATCTGATACAGCCCGATAAAGGTGTTAATGATGAATCTGACTCCATAAGGCTTGATGTTGTTGTACCTACTAATAATTCAGTAGAGGGAATATTTGGTGAAGCCAATTCAGGTCCAAATCAATTCATCTCTGATACTCCTATTGGTGAGAATGTTGTGAGATGTGAGGGAATATACAATGAAATAACATGTGAATTAATGGGACATGATGATAGATTAAACACCATTAATATCCCTTACTCAATGGAGGAATTTGAATAATTTAATAGATTATTTGACGGATGTGAGTTCTCTCTTTCGTGTAAATTTTTCGTATAGTTTTCCTTTTTTCAATTGATGTATCACATTATAATTTTATCTGTATGAAATTTTTTTTTGTAGATAATGTTACCGAGGAACTTCAAAAACAAGGAATGCAAGTCCATCTAACATCCAATACTGATGAAGTGACAACTGAGAATTATAAAGAGGGAGAATCATGAGAGCCTCTGATCCCATATTCAAAGAAAACGGGGGATGTTTCTCCTCATATGGTGGTTCGTACTATGAGATTTGAGGACAAGAGTGCTAGGGAGGTATCAATACCAACAATAAACCCAACAAAGTGTGAGTGTTATTAACCATTTTGGTTACTCCACTACCTTTAATGCCTGCCAATATTATGATGTTGATGATGGGTGCCACCTGTTATACAGTGCCATCAACTTTGGAGACTAATACTGGGAGGTGGGCTTCTATGCCAGTTCCACAAATATCGATAGGTGAAAATAAAGGAATATTGGAGGGAGTGAAGAAGGGAGAATCACTTAGTTCACTAATCCAAGATCATGTCTCACACTATGAGATCATCTATGAGTCAGACTTTGAGATATAATAGGCACTTGTCAACACATGTCGTATTATCTGGTGGGAAATCTAGAAGATAATCTCAAAGATTCCACTTGAAGACCAGCTATCATGGAACCAACTTCATTTGTTCGAGATTTACATGTTGGGATATGGTGGATATCATTACTGCATGATATATCATGTAGTGAAAATGATCATCTAGAAAAAGTAAGGGGAACGAAGTTTGCAGCTGGCTGAGGCACAGTTAACCGGATTGTTTTAAGACCTCATGGATTCTATGTACCAGGAAGATCAAAATCATTCCAAGTAGATGTAGGAGTGTCAAAATATTCTAGATGAGAAATATCTACAAATGGTGCATGCTCAAGAATGTATAAATCCATATAGTAATTGTTTGTTCAAATTCATCACTCCTTTAAGTGGGCCTCAACAAAAGGTGAATATTTTGTGGCCATAGAGAAATGTAAATTTCACTACACTGAAGAATCCATCATCACACAACCAACTAGATTCCAACAGGCCTTTAAAAAATTATCAATCTATAGTTTAACTTATTTATGCCTCTATTGAGGAAAAGCTATAAACTTTTATAGAGAGGCTCCAACATGTGGAAGTTCCATGTGTAGGGTGAACGAATCATAACGATAATATGTATGAAACACAATATAAAGCGCGTAAGGGAAAATAATATCCTGAAAAATTATAACATATTTACTATTTTAAATAAATTTAATTTATTTTATAGCTTTAAATTCATGCTACATAGAGTTAGAATGTTTATCATGTAACAATGAGTTTCTTCAATTACATGAGTTACACACAAGCCTGAGTTTAAACGAACAAAGATATATTACTAAAATGTTATTATTTAATATAATAATATACAACCTATAAGTTAAATTGGAATATATGAATAGGATTGAAAAACATATGAAAATATATTGTGTACACAAATATAAAATGAATAAATTGGTTAAAAATTAATTATAAATGAATATAATAACCAATTGGTTAAAAAGTGAATTATTTTATAAAAATAATTTTTATACACAGAAAACTTTTTTATTCTCATAAATTAATTTCAATACAATTAGTGGGTGATATTATTTTAAACTTTATATTATATATTCAGAAAAAATTTTTATATATTAATCCAATAGATTTTATAGACATGAGATAAGAATAAACCCACCTTTATGAATAAAAACCAAAATTTTTATAAAGACATTTTTACCACCTTTAAACAATAGATCAATTTTAAATCCACATGTTGGAACATTTATAAAAATTATATTTCAAAATAAAAATCATATTTTAAAAAGAAACACAATCATTTGGTTAGGGTGATTTTTTTATTTTCCTGGGAAGTTTCATATTTTAATGAATATTGAAAATACTGAATTTTAATCCAAAACCGTTTTTTGTCTTATTTATTTATAACGGTAAATTATATTTTAAAATGTTTTTAATGATTAATGAGATTAAATTTGTATCAATTAATCCAATTTATGTCATTTTAATCAAATTTAATTTGAAATTGAATAATAAAATATAGCAATCGTTTTAACGTTTTTACATTAAAACCATGCATTATCATCCTATATGTGGAATTAAATTTAAATTAATTTCAGATATTAATGTGATTATAATTTGAAAAAATGGATTCCATATTCGGATTCATAATAATTTACAATGTCTAATAAGTTCAAATTAGTTTTTTACAAAAATATTTAGTGAAATCAATAAAAATTAATTACAACAATTAAGGTGGAATTATGCTTAAGAAGGGACTAAACCATAATATTATATGAAACAATGACCTATAAACATGACCAAAATATATTTATTGGTAATATTAAACCCTGTGATCCATTAAATTTAGTTTTTTATATTATTTAAGAAACTTTAAATGGGAAAATGTGGGTGTAATTCCATTCTCTAAAATTTACAAGAGTGTCACTCCTCCTCTAATAGAAAAAGGCACTCATGCCTCCCACTTCATCAAAACACTCAAGACACATTTTATTGAAATGGATATTAACAAATACCTTCTAAAAATATATCCTATCAACCTATAATCCGCAACTTGGTTTGAAAGCCATCCAGGGAAGCCCTTTAATGCAAACCAAAAGGAGTTACCCGATTAAGAGGTAACATATTTCCACAATCTCTTTAGTTTTATTTCCAATTACCACCCCCACAATTCTCCTTATACCATGATTATATAAAAACAAGTATCCTAAATATACTTATATGTTTTTATTTTAAGGGTTATAACTACACTTACACACACATCTATCTAATTGGTAATGAACTTACCGTTCTTATGCGAGGTGAACAACCGCCACACAAAATGATGTTTTTAGTTTTTCCTTTATCACCATTCATGGATAGAAATTATGATGTAAAATCTCTTTACAAATTAAATATATTATATTTTAATATCTTTATGATTCTGAACTTTTTATAAATCACATACCCTTATTCTTTCCATTTTTTGAAAATACGATAACATCATTTGTGGAAGTGTGGATTACTACCCCCTTAAAGCGATTTGATTCATTCACACTTTACATGGAACGTATAAAGGATGGTTTTAAAAAACATATATAATATATATGACTTATATATGATAATATAACTATAATATACCTTTATATAATTTACTTTTCATTAATTTAATATGACAAATAAATGAAAGTAACACTCAAGCGTACGTAAGCCTTACCAACTCCATGAATGGTGCATTTCATTTATTATACCCAAATATTACAGATTTTTATAAATACATATATAATGAATATATATGACATTTAAACCATTTTTGAAATTACGAAGATGATGATACCATGATATTATTAATAGTTATAACAAGTTACAAGTCAAAACATACTCAAAGAACTATATAATTAACACATGAAATTGTTAAAATAAAGAATGACTGTTAACAAACATGTAATAATATATTATTATAAGATCATATATGATATCATATATATTAATATGGTTATAAAATAACTTATTAAAATTATTAATACCCTTATAAATGATTTTTAATTGTGTTCACCCTAATGTAAAGGAAAGGTAAGGGATTTCGTCCCAATTTACATTCCATTGAGACTTATCTATTGTTATGCACCTACATTATTTTATATGGTTTACATAATTACCTTTAAAATGTTTTATCCTCAATATAATTATTATAAGTATATTAAAATTTTAATTTAATGTTTTTATTCATGGGGATTATGATTCAAATGTTTCAAAGTGGTATGAGACACTTTGGAATGTATAAATACTATTTCCCTCAAGCATTTTTTGATCGCCGAATGGTATTTCCATTCTTTGGGGCATATTTAATGTTGGGAAAATAATTTATATATATGGTGAATATAATAACACTTTTACATGTAATATAATGAATAATTCAATGTTCATTTATTTTGAGTTTTAATTTGAATTATTTCATCTTAGTGGGATTACAATTAATGATACCCGAGTGGAAAATAATTTCCAAAACCAATTTATTTTCATTGGGTTATATTACATATTTGATGTGGTTAATATTATAAGATTTTTTGTTTAGTGAATTTTTAATATCTCTTTTTTATTCACCTGTGTTTTATGGATTTACATTTGACACACATAGTCTGTCCATTGATTGATTCTTACATCAACATTATGGTGTTTTCAATGGTTTACTTTACAATCCAATTTTATTTGGGATTGTTTCCACTTGAATTTACATAAAAGAAAATTATTTGAAAATTTTCTATTAAATATTTTCATTTTATTATCTTATGTTTATTCATAACCTTTATCATGTAATTGTACAATTTTTACACTCTTTGGTAATTAAAATATTTTAGAAAATGTTTTTAATATAAGATAAATTTATTTCTCTCTTTGGTCTAGGAACCCGTTTTATTATAAAAACCCATTATTATAAAAATGTTTTCAAAAATGTTTTTATACATCCCAAACTAATTTATTGTATAAAATTTTATCCTTTTTTACAATATTTCGCAGAGTAATATTCTTGTCTCTTTCCAAATAAAGAATTTTCTTGAACTTTTACAATAAAAAAAGATGTTCTTTTTACTGTACGACATGTATTATTCGAAGGTTTGGGGAAAAGTCCCATTTTATTATTAATGAAATGTAAATACATCTTTTTACTGGGTATATGGAGACCCATTGGATTGACCTATGTTTCGGGTGCATGAAATCCAATTTTTTGGCCCAAAGGGCCCTCTAGTGTATAGTACTATTATAGTACCTAGGATACTATAGTCCCTGTTACAGTCCCACCACCACTAAATTTCTAACTACATTATCTCGACCTCTAAAAACATTTAAAAAAGGATGGATTTACCTAACAATATTTCTTTAATGCTTCCTTTTCATGTTTAAAATGCTATTTTTTTAAAATAATGTTTTCAAAAGTGATTTTCATAGAAAAGGTTTTTCAAAATAAAATGATTTTTTCATTAATAATATTTTAAAATATCTTTTTATAGTATTTTTATTCATCAAAGACAACAACCCTTTATTTTTACTCCACTTGGTAAATGTTGTATTAATACCATCCTTATTATTCCTATGGATGTTTTTTGATTGATTTGGACAAGAACAATAATCACACCAAATTCCATTCTTTTTTATTAGTACCCTTGAAATATATAATTTCTTATGATCATTTGACATTGAATTTCCCAAAAATATTTATATCAATTTTACGGGATATGATTATTTCCTGAACAGTATACCATTTTTCATATGGTGTTTACTTTGAAGGTTATTTTATCTTTTAGGTAAATATTGATAAATCCATATCTTTTATTCAATATAGATACTTGATAATCCATATTTTTTATTAATTAAATGGATTACTCAATATGAGGAATTATTTGGACATGGGGTGATGGGTTAGGCCCATACATTATATATCCCCTTGATGCATCGACAAGTTCTCATGAGGGAAATAAGTTGCAAAAATTAAACATATTTCTACGTGTTGTTTTAAAATATTTATAGGATGTATCTATATTGTAGAGGTTTTCAGGTTCTTGATACATTATATCCAATACTTAAGAATTGTATTAATTTTTATCCAGTTTTAATTTACCCTGAGATTTTATGTTGGCATATCTATGGATGCATTTCATTCTTGGTTCATTTATTATATTGGACGGGTTTTGGTTTCTTACCTTTCACCATTGATTTTACCTTATATAGGTATTTTTATCCCATGTGTTACAATTTTATTACTTTTCAATATCATTTATGAACCTCCATATTAGTTTGTTTATTACATGCTATGTTTGTTTAGTTATTTACCCTTCCATAATTATTATTCTCATCGATTAATTATTTCTTATACTATACATTAATCTTAATTATCATTTGAGATCACACTTATTTTGTTTCCTTTCCCTATGATTACAAAATGTGTACTATGAAAAATGTGGAATAATATGCTATAAGGGATAAAGTTATTACCCTTGATATAATGAAAATATTATGTTCCCATTAGTGTATTTATTTTTTAAACAAGACTCATGTATGTATATTGTTTAACAAGACTACTAAATTGTTTAGTCCCTTGGGGCATGTTGTAATTTTATCAAATGCCAATATAATGGTATTAGGCATTGGATATGTGATTTTAGGGGTTGGGTCGCTATAGTTGGTATCAGAGAATGTTTAGTAGCAAGCTTGAGAACTATATTTTGGAAAACATAGATTAGAGAACATTCCCTAAGGTATAATGTGGGGATAAGTATAGAAGAACATCCTAGAATTTTGGTAATATATAGGTTATGTTGGTATTCCAAGAAATAATTCCTTTTAGGGATACTACAAGTGGATGTGGTTCTATAATAGATATAACTAGGAGTAACAACTCAAACAAGGTGTGTTAGTCCTGACTCAGTGTAACTTTTATACAACAAAAGACTTACTGCACAACTAGTTCTCCATTGCTATGGGATAATATTAGGATAATTCAAAATTATATACAAATAATTATGAAGTTTTGGAATGAATGTCCTAGGTTAAACCTGATATGTCTTAGATTGAAAATCATGTGTTAATAATCAGACGTCCTAAAACTGATTATATAGTTTTTCAAATAATATAATTGATGGTTACACAATGTTTTTTTTTGTTTTTGAAAATACCAATTTCAAAAGGAAAAACCCTAGACCAAGGAAGAACCAATATGGGAATAAATGGATGAAGTATTTATTTATTGAGTTTGTATTGAAAACCTTGGTTAAAGTGATATTTAGTGATTTAGCTTATTTCAATAATGTCCATCAAATTTTTGGGAATGCCATAGGAATTATACTAATATTATTTTAGAAAATTAAAAACTATATTCTAGGAGACAACCCATAAATCTAGAAAGGCCAAAAGATTTGAACCCATAACAAAAGGATGATAATGGTTTAACACCAACCACTGGCCTATGCAATGTCCTTATTAATATTTCATTATTTCTAGTTAAAAAATTTGATGAATAAATAATAATGATGAACCATTTGTTTTACTATTTTGGATTATTGATTAATTTGTTGAAGTTATTGGATTTGAATAATTTTTAGAGATAAATGTAAAGGCTTGACACTCTTTTATGAGATTTGCACTATATTAAACATTGTTTTAGTGCTTTTGGCAGCAGAGTTAAATTTTCGATATCTATTTATTGATCTAATATATGAATAATAAATTTATAAATGTACAAAAAAGGATGGAAGTTTTGTTTATAGAAATATGTTAAGTAAGTATATTTACCTATATTCTTTGGTAGTATAATAATTACTCAACAAAAAGAAAATGATCAAACAATTATTTTCCTAATATCTTAATTTCTGTTGAACTAGTGTCCTTTTAAATCATCATATAATTATGGCTTTGAGACCCAAAAATTTCCACTGATAATTTACTTTTTTTTGAGTGGTGGCCTCAATCATTCCCTATAATTATTTACACTTTTCCTCCATGTATGTATCTCTACTTTCCACTAATGTTCTTCTACTTAGATACATAGTTATATATTGTTCCATATGACCTTTGTACTTCCCATTTAACGTTTCTCAGAGGATTTATTAGGAACCCGTCTCACGATGTTGGATTTTAACATTCGAAAAATTAAAAAAATATATCACCAAGATCAAGTTTAAATTTCCAGGACATAATTTAATTAATGTGGGGAGAATGTGTCACCCCAAAAATCTAAATTAATAACATTATATTTGATATCATGTATGACACGTAACACTGAGCCTATATAAGAATATATTATTCTATGAATTTATAATACATTTACTATTTTAGATAAATTAAATATATTTTATAGCTCACAATTGAAATTACAGTAAGTTATGGTGTTTCGCACACAACGAGTTTCTTCGATGACTTATGTTACTTTCAAAACTACGTTTTACAAAACAACAATATATTATTAAAATATTATTATTTGACACAATAAGATAAAACCTAGCCGTTAAATTATAGATTAAGAATTATATTATCTAACTTATATAAATATATGGTTCATTCCAATATAAAATTAATTTATTGGTTGTAAATTAATTAGAATTGAGTATAATAACTAATTGGATATAAAGGGAATGTTTTTATTAAAAACTATTTTTTTGCCAACAAAGCTATTTTATTATAATACTTTAAATTAATTAAAAATAGTGTGAAATATTTATTTAATATATATAATATTTATTTAGTAAAATATTTATTATATTAATCCATTAGATTTGATAGACATAAGATAAGATCATACTCGATTTTATTCATAAAAACCCATATTTTTATAAATGTATTTTTACCATCTTTTAATGATGAACCCATTTTAAATACATTTTTTGGAACTTATTTATATATTATATTGAAAAATAAACTTCATCTTTGAAATTGAAATATGAAAAATAGTTTAGGGTTAATTTATTGTATTTTTCTAAAAAGTTGCATTTTTTTATGAATAGTGAAAAATATTGAATTTTAATTCAAAAATGCTTTTCCTTCTAATTCATTTATAAGGTAAAATTATATTTATAAATGTTTTTAAGGTTTAATTAGATTAAATTATTATAAATTAATATACTTTAGGTCATTTAATTCAATTTTACATTGAAATTGAATATAAAAACTTAGAAATATTTTGAACGATTTTAATTTTAAAACCTGAATTGTCACCCCATATGCAAGATTAAATTTTAATTAATTTCGACCAATTATATTATTAGAATATTATAAATAGTATTTAATATTTGGAATCATAATAATTTATAATTTATAATAATTTCAACTTAGTTTTTGACAAAAAAATATTAGTGAATGTAATTAAAATTAATTACAACAATTATGGTGAAATTAAGCTTAACAAGGGACGAAACCTTAAACATATGGACCAAAATGACCTAGAAACTTGTATAAAATCAATTTTATGCTCATATTTATACCCAATACTCAATTTTAACAAATGTGGGATATTATTTAATCAATGTTCAATGGAAACAATGTTGGTGGAATTTCCTTTTCAAACATTTACAAGAGATCCACTCCTCCACTATAAAAAGGCACGCAATCCTCCCACTTCCTCACACTTATCAACCCACATTGATTCGAAAAATATCTTCCCAAATAAGTCTTGAAAATACTACCCCTAAAAATATAATAATCCCCTTTATCATAAATCCATCCATGGAAGCCCTTTGGTTAAAACCAGATGGAGTTACCAGATTAAGAGGTAACATTTTTCCTCAAACTCTTTAGTTTTATTTCCATAATGGACTCCCTAAATTCTAATTAATCCATTATTGTATAAAAATAATATTTTACTTAATATAATGAGATTTTTTTAATTTACTATGTTGACTTACACTTATACACACATCCATCAAATGGGTAACGAACTTACCAGCCTTGTTTATGGTGAACTACCACCTCACCAAACGATGTTATTAGTTTTTTCATTTACCACCTTTAATTGTTCTGAATTATGGTGGAAAAAAAATAAATATATTACATATATTATATTTATAATATCTATATTCTTGTTTAATTTTCATACAACACATACCCTTATTCTTTCCATTTTGTGTAAATTCGATTATATAGTTGTGGAAGTGTGGACTATTGCCCCTTAAAATGATGTGATTCGTTCACACTGTGCATGGAATTTATAAAGAATGGTTTTAATATACAAATGTAGTATATATGAAATATATATGATAATGTAATTATTATATACATCATTGTTTAAATAAGAAAATGTAATGAAAGTAGTGTTAATACGTACATACGACTTACCGTCTCCTTGAACGGGGAATTTCATTTATTATATCCAAATATTATGGGTTATTATAAATAAATATACCTGGAATATATATGATATTTAAATCATGGTTTAAATTCTAGATATGATGAAACAAGGATATAATTAATAGGAACAACAGGTAACAAGTGAAAACATACTTGAAGAACTAGACA
This sequence comes from Viscum album, assembly GCA_963277665.1. Taxonomy (NCBI): domain Eukaryota; kingdom Viridiplantae; phylum Streptophyta; class Magnoliopsida; order Santalales; family Viscaceae; genus Viscum; species Viscum album. Next base: position 675,970,204 of record OY728139.1, on the reverse strand, counting down.
ATTAACACCTGAAACAGAGAAGATAATGAAAGATTGTTAACAAATAGGTATTAAGATTTTATAAGAAGATAATATATGATATAATAAATATCGATATGGTTTTTTAATAAGTTATTAATATGTTTACAACCATTATAAATGAGGTTAAAGGACTTTCACACAAAATGAAACACAAGGTAATGTATTTCACCTCAATTTACATTCCATTGGGACTTTTCTATTGTTGTGCACGTAGATTCAATTAAATAGTGTATATAATACCATTTGACTAGATATATCATGAATATAATTATCAAAATTATATTATATGTTTCATTTATTTTTATTTTATCATGCGGATTATGATTCTAATGTTTCAAAGTGGTATGGGACACTTTGGAATGTTTACATATTATTTTACCCAAGAATGGTTTTTATAATTTTCCAATTGAATTTCCTTTATTTGGCGCATAATTTAATTTAGTACTCCTAATTACTTATATATAGCGTATATACTAACAATATGATATTAAATATCTTGATTCATTCATTATTTATGATATTTTGAGTTTTATTTTGAATTATTTATTCTAAGAAGATTTACACTTAAAGTTACCCAAATGGAACAACATTTCATAAACCAATTTGTTTTCATTGGGTTATATTACTTCATAGACACTGTGAATATTCATATATTATGTGTGTAATAACTATTTACTTTTTTTTATTTTTCCTTATTTTATGTAGGTTTATATTTGAAACACATAATCTATTCATTCGTTGATTCTCACATCATCGTTATGTTATTTTTAAGGGTTTACATTATAATTTTATATTTCTCAATATTATTTACAATTTAATTTAAATAAAAGGAAATTATATTATAATTATCTATTAAATACTTATATTTTATTCCACTATTGTTATTCATGACCTTTATCTGGTAATAGTACCATTTTCTCACTCTTTGGTACTAAAAATGTTGGAGAAAATGTTTTTAAGAAAACCCAACATTATTTTTCTCTATGATCAGAGAACATATTTTCTTCAACAAACCCATTTTTGTAAAAAAAAGTCGAAAATATTTTTATCCTTCTCAAAATGATTTCCTAAAGAAATTTTTACCCTTTTTTACGTTTTTCTTAAATAATCCTGTTGTCGCTTTCCGGAAAAGGTATTTTTATAACATTTTACTGTGAAAAAGGAATTTTATTTTTACCTTATTTGACATGTATGGTTTTCTCAACCATAATTTCCTTGAATATTTCTTAGAATTTTTAAATTGTTAATTTTTAATGGAAATATTTTCAAAAGTGATTTTCAATGAAAAGGTTTTTCAAAACAAAATTATATTTTCCCAAATAATGTTTTTAATATATATATTTAACTTATTTCTATTCATCAAAGACAATAAACTATTAGTTTTAATCCATGTAGGATATTTTTTGTTGATACTATTCTTATTATTACTCTATATGGTTTATGATTGATTTGTCCAAGGAGAGCATTCACATTCACTTCCTTGATTCCTTGGTTATTCCCCTAGAAATATTCAAATTGTTATGATCATTTGAAATTGAATTTCTCCTAAATATATAAATCATTTTCATGGTTAGGATTATTTCCAAAACCATATATCATGTTTCACAAAGTGTTTAAGGTTGATATTTTTTTATTATTTATCAAAATACTGATAAATTAGTATCATTTATTCAATACATATATTTGATAAGGTTTATAGTTTTTTAATTAAATCTGTTTCTCAATATAAAGAATTCATTAGACATGCAGTGGGGGGTAGGGCCCAAACATTATACAGCCCCTCAATTCATCGACTGGTTCTCATGAGACAAATAATATTTGAAAATTAAATAGGATTCTACTTGTAGTTTTAAACTTCATGGATTTTGGATCCTGATGGAAGTGGTTTTTTTGTGCCTTAGACATGACAATGAATAATTAATCATTCCCTTAATTTTGATTTAGTTATTATTTATCCATGATATTTTTCATTGACATATCTATGGTTTCATTTTATTCTATTTTCTTTAATTAAATTTCATCTGTTTCATTTTCTTTCCTTGAAACATGGATTTTTTCCTTTTCAAGATATTTGAATGGAATGTGTTCCCATTTTATTACATTTCCATATCATTTATGCACTACCTTCTCAATTGGTTATTTATATTTTATGTCTATTCCATTATTTACCATACAATAATTATTATTCCCATTGATTCAAAATTTATTTTGTTATACTATATCCTTACTGATCATTTGAGCTCACTCTTATTTTGTTTCCTCACCAAAAGATTCCAAGAAGTGTACTAAGAATGATATGCAAGGATATACTAGATGTAATAAAGGTATTACCCATGGAGGAATGAAAAAACAATTATGTTGTAATTTTTTTACTAATATTTAATACAAGACTCATGTATGTATCTAGTTTACTAAGACTATTAAACTATTTTCTACCCATTGGGATGAGATATACTTGTATCTTATGCCAATGTAATGGGAGTAGACACCAAATCTGTACATTCTGGGGTTGGGTCCTTAAAAAATGACTCATTTGATTAAATTTCATCACATTATAATTAAAATGATAAGGTTGAGGGATAACATTTTGTTTTTTTCTGAATACATTGGGCCTAAAGAGGATATTTATACTATTCTAGGTTCATTTGGATAACCCTACAAATTTTGCCTGTTTGGTGTAATCACCCTAATTTTTTCCTAAGTCTGATGTGAAGAAGAGTTAGCCAGTGAGACTGGTATATTTATTAGGCCTCCCTTTTTGTGTTTTCAGCTTAATATTTTTTTGTTCCTTTTATCTTTTCACTCCGTGATTCTTGCTTAACCATTCAGAGCGTCGATATAGCAAGCTAAATCTCAAAGTTTTTCCAGAGTTCCTTTTGTTGTCTTTCAAAATCAGGAGTACTAAGTGTAATTTTGTAGTTATTATAATTTATTGAAAACTAGAATAATAATACCATGGTTTTAGGTCAAATATCTCTAAATAAAAGTTTTGAAATGATAACCCAAACGACTCATATTTTCCAAGAATGTTCCAGCATTCACCAGATTTATAAAGGATAATTTTGGGTTACAATTCTTTTATTTATGAACTTAAAACTTGATATGAGAAAAATATGTGAGGAATGAGAACATATTGACTTCAAAAGGCTATTTATAGAACAATATTATTTAGGATAGTGGGAACACATGAGTTATATCCTGAGGAAGAAATTATCGATGGATGAAAAACAAATTTTGTGGGTGTCTTTATGAAAATACAAATTGGGAATATTATTACAAATCCAAATAGTGGAATCTATTATCTTACAAGCCCTTTATGTGGGAGAATTATCCAAATCCAACTGGGGTATACTATTGTATGGTCAGATAGAGGATTTCTTTGGAATTATGACATTCTACTACCAATGGTCATGGATTTTGTGAAGATTTGGATTTATTGAGCCCACAAAATGTGGTTCTCTATAGGTAAGGTGTCTGGGAATGAATATTGCCTATGTATTTTCATTATCCATGAATTAAAAACTACTCTTAACATAATTTGGAATATGTGAAGCTGGGTACACTTTTTTAGATGACTGATGTCAGGGGGAAATGTCCCTTGCTGACAAATGATGATTCATCATGTAATTTAACATCTTATGGTAAGGATGATGTTTTATAGTTTAACCTATTGTGAATAAACTATTATGCGATGTAGTTTTAAGTTATGCAAAAAAGGAAATTTAGAGCTATAATGTAAGTTCGATTACATTTAACTAAATGGCTAATAATTATCCCATTTCATAGTAATCTTTTCAAGAATGATCTATCACATTCCAATATGATGAGGCAGTGTTGTAAGCTGTGATATAGGGATTTTTGGATCCAATGAATAGTATGGGGGAAGGGCTTATGGAGACTGTGTAAGTATCTCTGAAGGGTGAAATTATCATTGGTTAAAAACCCCATTTGTCAGATATATTGTCCAAAGACAAATATGGTGTGTGACTTCATAATTAAACACTAGAATCCTTTGGATGACATGCCCTTTTTTGCATGACTTATGAGTGGAAAACTAGGGTATGTTACTGCATAGTCAAGTAAAGGATTTGTTAATAATTTTAAAATTCTATAACCAATGGCTGAAAGAATCATACGGAGATTTTTATTTCACTAAACATAGATTCTAGTTTCATGGAAGAAAAGTTCTAGGAAATATAAGGAAAATATCATGTAATGATTATCCAAAAATGAGGGAATAGGTTTTCCATGTAGCCCCAAACCAAATCTGGGAAATAGGGTGATTTTAGTTATAGTTCGTATGGCTATTACCGTAATGTTACACAAATGATAGGTATTATTATGCTTATCGGACAGTGGTCATTCTGTCATACATCGAACATGATGGGGAAAATTTTAAACCATGATCTTGGGTGTTCTAAAATCAGAAGAAGTGATGTGGGACAAATATGTGACTCGTAAAAATGTACCAAACTCAAACCAAAAGTATTAGAATAATGTCATTGAGGCTTATGGATTCTAAAGTGTATTTTCTCAAGAGTGAAATGTACTACTGGTTGAAAAACCCATTTTTGGGTGTCTTTATTCAACGAAAACTAGGGCCTATTGATACATAGTCAAATATTGGCACCCTTTGGCTGAAAGGAAAAATTGGTGGGAGGCTTATGAAAATCCAATTGGGGAGTATTACATCATATTCTCAAAAAAGAATCTTAATGCATCAGAAGTTATATCATCTAGATATGCAGAAATATTATGCAGATTCAAAAGTATCAAAGACCAGAAGATGATTTGTGGATGGAATAAGTACTGATATAAAAGAAGAATTTGGACTGACATTGACCATGAAATGTATATTCCCATGTATATATCCGACTTATATGTATGTGAGGACATCTTTGTTTCCTCGGTGGACCCCTGAATCAGGGAAACCAAATTTGGATCCCATTCCTAGATGTCTGTTAGTATGCAGGAGAAGGGGAATTTTCCATTACCCCATGGTTGGTCCCAAGACAGAAATACTAGGTTTTGATTAATATCTTATTGTAATGAGAATCAATAGAAACATAATTTTGGAACAGAGGTTTTGTGGAAGACCAACATGAAATATAGTGGTCCTCTATGGTGAGGTTCAAAGTTATGTGCTTTTTCATTTCATGCAAGGGACAACAACCATGTAGTTTAACATCATGAGCCACGGAACCATGGTGTGACCTTTAAGGTCTTTCATCCCTGACCATGATAACTTGGTCATACACTAATATGGATTGTTTATGCGGAAGACCCTAACAAAATCTCCTAAACTCATGTGATCTATGATCAGTGTGAGATAAAAGGAATGAAAAAGGTTCTTCTTACCATGAAGATGAAAATAAGGAGAAGATAAGGGTATATTGTATCATGTATTTTCATGGCTAAGATATCGTATCATGATGTCCTTACATATCTCATTTGAATGAGAATCAAGAAATACATAGTCCTAGAAACCCATGCATCTTAATTTTATGCTATGAGGAAAATGGTGACAAATCATGAAAGAGAGGGGATATTACTAATGGTCCCATGAATGGAAATTTGGGAACCACTAGGTTTTCTATGATGGCATAAATGAATCCACATGTAGTTATTGAAAGACAGTTCCCCTCATTAGTTAGGTTTTAAAACAAGGAATTGTGGACTTTTTATTTTCCGGAATAATAATTGCTCCCAAGGAATAAGGTCTGGGAATCAAAAAATATCTCATTAAGAATGAGGATCATGACACATGTAGTTTTAAAAGGTTCCCTATGTAGGTATGACCCGTAAAAAGGAATGGAAAAATTTTATTCTACTGTAGTTGAACCCAAGGTTAGAGATCTAGGTGTCGCTACATATCTCATTTGAATGATAATCAATCCACACATTGTTTTTGTATAATGTTTTTGTGGGGGCACCAAAACAAAAGGTTGTGATCTACTCAAACACATATCAAAATTCTATGAAGTTTATTGTCATGTAACAGGGGAACAAACCATAATGTTTTACATAATGTGGTAAGGATGTTGTTATACAAGTTAAAATATTATGACCAGGATGTTAGACAATGTAGTTTAAAGTCCTATAGCTTGGGCTATGATGTCTTATAGGTTTGGGTCATATGAATAGGACCATATAGTGTGTCTTTAAGGTTTTGAAAACAATACCATGTTCATATGTAGTTTAATTTCACACTTTAAAGAAATTGGTGTCATATATTTTATCATCTTTTGACATGGATGATATTCCATTATTTTTTTAAGGTCACATGACAAAGATAGACTATAAAATGTAACATCGTGCAGATGGGACCTGATGATCTTTTGTCACACAAAGTAATTTTTGAGAAACGTTTTTGTAATTAACTATTTATCCATCAAGAACAAAGAATAATCTTCTTTAGAGTATACCTTTTTTATGGTGTAAGGTCCTTCCAACTTTGGTTCAGGATTTGGAGGACTATTTTTTGGTATCATCAGAGTTTTTAGGGACAATACATGTAATCCTTGATGGAATGAGTAGAGGCCGAACATCTTTTTTAAGGTTCATGCTATTCGATTTTTTTGGACCACTAAATGATGAAAGATGACTAATATTATCTCCAATATTCTCTCCTATTCATCCAACCATTTCTCGGATTTCTCATCCATGGATAGTTGATCATAGAGGGAAACAAGGAGTGACAACAATTGGACCGTAATGGGAAGGAATTATTTTGTCTCATATTCATGTGAATATGGGGTTTCTCATGCAGAAGAATGACATGTAGTCTTGAATTCCAACAAGGAATACAAGATCTTATAAATTCATGACTTTTTATATTTATCCGCCGTCTTCTAGAGTATGTTTGATAAGGTCTTATTGAGGACTCTATCTTTCCATTATTCTCTACTTGATAATGGGACGAGTGGTTGGATTTGATATTATACTCTTGGTATAGATTCTCCATCTCAATGGAATAGAAATTGGTGTTTTTGTCCATAAATATTGTATGAGTGACACCAAATTTGGTAATGATATAAGACTGCATGAAAATAAAGATTCTTTTGGTCCTATATTATTTAAGGGGTACTACCACATCCCATTTGGATAAGAAATCGATCACATTACGAATTTACATGAACTGCTTGGATGTGGTGGGAAGATATAAACCTACGATATCCATTCCCCATATGAAGAATTAACAAGAGTATTTTTTTATAGAAACTCCACTGGTTGATGGATGATGCTGGCATACATCAGGTAATAATGACACTTTTTGGTAACGTTTGAGCATTACTGCGACATAGTGGGCCGAGAATACCCTATTCCATGTATTTGATTGGAAAGATAACACCCTGACTGGTGGGTAGCATAGGCTCCCACATGTACTTATTTAATAAAAATTTTAGTATCTTCTATGACAAAAAATTTCAGAAGGATTCCCTCAAATCCTGGTTTATAGAGGACTTTCTAGTGATTCGCGGAGCCATAAAGAGTATATTTGGTTGTCTTCCATCATATTTTCTCCTTTCTAGATATATTCAATTGGAGTAATCCATTATGGAGGGATTTTATGATGTGTATCATCCAACCAGTGGTAGGACCATATGGTTTTGTAACTGGAATGATTTCACCAGTCTCTTTTGTGCTGACATGAGAAAAAGGCAAGACCATTCGATGATGCACGATGTTGATTACTGTTTCATCCTGATATGGATATTATAGAGCCATAAATTCATTTTAAAACATGTATTTCTAGAAATTGTGTGATTGTGGAATGTTAGTTAATGTTCTTTTGAGGGGAAATCATCCATTAACCCCCAGCCTTAGTCAAATAGGGAGATTAGCTCGTATTTTCTGATAGTATAATCACCATTAATCTGTTTGATCACCAGCCCTAAATCAACTTTAACCTCGAGGTGTTCCATTTTTATTTGGAGTGATGGTATCATTATTATGTTTATGACTTAATATTATACCTCAAAATTAGTACAAACATATAACAACATAAAGGGGTAGGGAAAAAATTCCTTTGCTTGAGAGATGAGTATGACTCTGAATCCGAATTTATTAACCTTGGGGTCTTCCATTATCTTTCATGTTGGGATCCTCGACGTTCTTCCCAAATACATTTCCCATGTTTGGGTTTTCTCTTTAATAGAAATGATCTATTCATCATGAAATTCGTTATTTATTGTTGTTCTTTCTAAGGATGGGAATTCTGTAATAAAATATGATAAGGCATAGCCTTTGTCGGCTTTATAAGGAATAAAATTTATATAAAACTACTATAAGATAAACTTCCACCATACTAAATTCCCTGTCATCATAGGAAATATGAGGATATATTTGAGTTGGTTATTGTGAGAGACCAAATGGACATCTTGGTGCTGCATGTAGTGCCTCAAAGTCTTTACCACAAAGATTAATGATAGAAAGATCCTCTTGGTATCTAAAAATGTGCCTCAACATCGAGCATGATTTTATTGATAAAATAAAGGCTATCTTCATATTAAAAATCAATATTTTGTTTGAGGAATGAACCTAGTGAATGATATAGGGATTTAACATATAGAATGACTGTATTTCCATCAATGGGAGACATTAACACAAGTAGGATCAAGGGATATTTCCTGAGACTATTGAATATTTCTTAACAGTCATGGGTCTATAGATTTGTGACACCCTTCTTCATTAATTTGGTGAAGGGAAACAAATTTCCCGTGATATTGGATATAATGTAAAATATATAGACCAAATATCCTTGAAGTCCTCTCAACTCTTTGAGGATTTGAGTCGGTGACATGGTAGTGATATCTTTGTCTTCTCTGGTTTAGCTTCAATGCCACAATGACATATCATGATGTCTAAAAACTTTCCCGAGGTTACCCTGAAGGATAATTTCATGGGGTTTATCTTCAGCCTATTATTTAAAAATTTGTTAAAGATGGTCTCAAGATCATCCAGGTTGTCAAAACACTATTTGGAATTAACTATACGATCAGCAATGTATCATATTTAATTTTTTTTCCAGGAAATGATTGAATATACGATGCATGACATGTAGGTATTTTAAACTTCCATTATTCAAGCCAAAGGGAATTATGTGGTAGAAAAATACTCCATGGGGGGACCTAAAGGTGGTCACTTACCCATATTTTGGGCTATTCAAAATTTTTTGTACCTAAATATCCATCCATGATGGAGAGGGATCGATATCCAACTATTTCATCAACCAACATTTTTGTGATTGGGATTGGAAAATCCTCTTTTTGAGAATGCTGGTTAGGATCATTGAAATCAATATAGACCCTAATCTTCCCATTTTATTTTTACTAGGATGATTTTGTCCCTACAGTTTAAATATTTAACCTCCCAGATGAAGTCATCCTTGATAATCTTGTTCATTTTAGCCTTAATTTTGGAGTGATTGGTCGGGTGTGTCTATATTGTTACCTGTTTGTATCCAAAGTGGTATTTGTACAAGATTGAGTAATGAGTGTCCACCTCAGGATCAAAGCCATGAATTTATATCAGATTCTAGGTGAACACATCCTGTTGTTATTCCAGAAGGTGGTGTATACCACTGACTCATCATAATTCTTGGATGCATCGATCAAATTTGGGAATGGATCTTCTGTTATACCAACAATTATTTCTCTATATTCACCATTAGTGGTAGAGAAACTTTCCTCAAATGATAGAGGGGCATTTTTTAGGTCCTCCTCCTCTTCCTATTCCTCCTTTTTTTCCCCTTCAACCTATGTCTTTCTCTTCCGGGATGTAAATGTTGAAATAATTTTCTTGGACCCTCAGGAGGAGTTAATATTTTAACATTTATAGGAAATAGAAATTACTTCTAACCCAGTTGATGATACTATGATTTTTTAAAACTCATGGGGTGGAATGAGTGCATTTTCACTCATGGTTTCATCATTTTATAGAGATTTTTCAACTTCTCTAGTACTACCTGGTTTAGTTTCCATTATTGATACTATAGAAGTCACAATACTCTCACATGAAATTTGACCCGTTACTTCAATTTGATTAATGTGAAGCACATACTCTTCACTATGTTTCTTTAAGGGATTAAATGGGTTATCTCTAGACCATTCATGAATTTAATTTGAGAAATATTATCAATCATGTGCTATTTCTCTTCCCTCTAATAGAGTACTACATTAATGTATTGTGATTCACATTATTTAAATGGGGCATTATCACCTTACAATGTACCAATATTACCATTAATGTATTATTTGAATAATTGGTGGTATAATGAGGGAATAGTCACATATTAATATAACTAAGGCCTCCCCAATAGAAATTTAAAGTCCACATACTTTCTAAAAGATTGAAATTTTGAGTCAGATACAAGATCCTTTAACTGATTCATGATCATGATTTCACCTAGAGGTATCTTCTCATTCTTATCATGAACTTGTAGCGTTATAGTGGTGGGGGAAAAGTGGGACTTGTTGTAACCAAGTTGATGATGTTTTTGGACTAGAATGAGGTGAACACTTGAGCCATTATCAATGATGACTTTTCAGATATCAATATCACGAATCCTTCCTGATACATATAAAGTTACAATGTGTCCTTATACAATAGTGTATTTCTCTTGTTCTATGAAAGTGATGACTATGTCTAATTCTGTAGGATTAGTCTCTATAAGGTATACATCTACAATTGAAACATAGTCCTAAAATTCATGAGGGAATAAAAAAGACTCTATGAGTGCTACCCAAAGGTCCTTTGGTTGACTCAACACATCCAGAATGGAAGACTTGGCCTGCACCAAGTCTAACTGCATTAATATATCATAAATTTGGTATAAATTTTTACTTTGACAATTTTTAGGACACCCTTTTCTAGGAACGTTAGGTACTAATGTACTAGATTTTGGTATTTAGGCCCTTGGAAGAGGAGTTGAGGGTACTTGTGTCCTTGATGGATTAATTTAACTAAGTCAAAATATGCACTGAGAATAATTGAATGTAAGTGTCTCTTCTAGTCAATATTCTTGAATGAAAGATTCAAGGAAAACTATAGCTAGTGTGGGGTTACTTTCCTCCTCTTGATGAGATTTTTGGAGGGAAACCCCAGGATTTTTGGCTACATTGATGGTCTGAGTGGGGACATGACCAAAGAATTAAATTCTGGTACGATGATTTATTCCCCAATATCCTTAGATCCATCGATCTCTTCCACGAATTTCCCAATTTGGTGTAGGTAATTTGAGTTCATATTCACACTCATAATCTAAAAAATGATACATTAAGTGGATAATTTTAATTAACCAAAGATAAAATCCTAATCTGATGAGGACTCAACTTTCTAGGTTGGTTCTTGTAGTACCATTTTGTGGGGTTGTGCTTGTTTTTTTGGGACTAAAGGTATTGAGTATAATAGAGTTAAATCCAACTTTTTTACTTGGAGTATGTTTATTTTCCTCTTTTTTATTTCTTATCTTCCATCCATGTCATTGTTGGAAATCTAAATATCAGAAGATTGTGGCACCAATGGAGTTAGTTGTGTCATAGAGAAAGAATTTGAGGGAAGAGTAATCTATTTAAAATATATTTTGAGTATAAGATGGGTCTGTTTGATAGACTTTCCTACCATCTAGTCACTGAAATTTTTCTTACCCATGATTCTAAATTCCTTCCATTCAATCTTATCTTCCAGATTGTTTCTAGAAACACATTCTACCTGAGCGACAGGCTTGGCCAACTTCACTTTCCCTAAGTCCACCATTTGTTGCATGATGTATTTTAAAAATAAATATTCCTAGATGTTATGCCCAAATTATCACTAGAAGAGGAAATAGTTTGGGAGATCTTATTCACCATTTTTCTAGGATTCTTGGGCTTTGGTAATCTAATCTAGTTGTTCTCCAATTCTTAACTGAAGTAGCTAGGGACATGGTAACATAAAAAATAATGAACATTGTTAATTGTCTCATCAAACTATTTTTTCCACTACTCCCTTTGATCATTCTAATGAGACAGTCCTTTTTATTGATTCTCAAGAGGTAGAACCATAGGACATGGTGTAGGCATTGGAGTTGGAACTGATGTTGGGGCCTAGTTAAGTGAAAAAGTATAAGCCTATGCTTTCACCATTCTATTTCATTGAGCTGATGGAATTACTCAAGACATAGACTTGGTATGGGCGATGGATTCTTCCACACTTTAAGAAATCACAATAGGGTCCCAAAACCCTGAGGTGTATTTCACAAGGAAGTGTCTTGTGTGAAACTCATTATGAAGATTTTTTATACAGATAGGAGAAAACTATTCTTGTAGAAATTTTAAATTCAAGGAACATGTTAACCCTTCACATTGAGTGATGAAATTATAGACCCCCTCATTATTTCATAATTTTCAATTTGAAATGTCTAGAACTATTATGTTCGGCATCATCGAGCTGAACTAGATGTGAAACTTCTAACAGAGATCTTACCACCCTCGAATTGGTCATGCCAGCAAGATGGTGTACCATACAAAGGCTGATCCCTATAGTGATTTTAGGAATCAAATATGTTTCACTACATCATGTAGTTTAGGGGTCCCCATAATGGGGTCATAACAAGAGAATAAATTCATTAAATTCTACTCTAGATCTCTCAGGCCATTAAAAATTGGAAATAAAAGGTTCCCAATGTTTGGAGGTGGAAGATTTTAATCTACCTATTCAAGTTAAGGATTCTTTTTTAACTATACCTGCACACAACATTCCTCCATTGATTCTAATCAATATGCTAGCAACTCAATAAGGTTTATGAACCCTCAAGGAAAGTCTACATGAGTAAGAGGTTTAATAGGGAGAGTAGTATGTAGAGATAACTGTGGTGGCCTTACCGGTATATACTACGGGTAACCTATATGGGAAGACTTGAAATGATATTACTGGTCCCATTCTGGTTGTGTACCCAATGGATGGAACTCTTTATCGACTATTTTTGGAACTATGTACATTGGTTTTTGGTACCCTATTTTGAGTGGATGTTCTAGATTAATTTTGGTCACTAAGGCGAACCCTCTTTATTAGGGTATCCCAGTTTAAAGTATGAGTTTAGGATTTGTTTGGAGAATTTATCTAGGAGGAACATTGCCTTAACGAAATTCATCATTGAGTCTTCTCAATTAATTCATATCCTCCTCCCACCGAGAAATCCTTTAATAAAAAGTATTGGTTCTATCCTTTTTATGGAGTAGTTGAGGCATAAATTTACAATTCATATTTACTTTTTTGGTTGATCATTGGGGAGGTAGTGGTGGAGTGATTTCTGGGATGACAAAATTCAAGACAAGCCTACGGGTTTAGGTATGCACACCTCCTTCAATCATTTCAATAATATATAGTATTATGAACCAAAACTTCCTCTTCTAGTTCATCCATGTTTGCCTAATGTTCTTCATGGTCTGTAGGGGTGGTGTTAATGAAATTCATCGATGCATAACATATTACAGGTGCTTCTTCAGCCTTTTTGTGAGACTCACTTTGTTGTCACCCTCCACAAGGACATACAATCTCCTTCGTTTATTTTCAATGATCCATTTTATAGAAGTTATTCTGAAGGAAATCTCTAGATAATTTAGTTATGTGTGCACCTAATGAGGACACCTGGTCATGGAATGGGACAAACTAAGAGGATTGATTTTGTTGTGTTCCCCCTATTCATGGGAGGACTGGATTCCTCTCTAGAGGATGTCGTTAATGTGAAAATGAAACAACATGGAATCCATATTTTTGGATCCACTTCTAACGAAATAAAATTGAAAAATGTGACCCAATTATTCATTTTTTAATAAAAAACATATGACATCAAAAAAATATTGGATCACTTACATAACCAAGAACCATTGTGGTTTAGTGTTTTATAGAATATGATAAACTCTAAACAACTTGGTTTCATAAAAAACTGGTTCATAAAGATCAATATTATCTCGGACTATACCCATCTTTTCTTATTTCATAATAGATCATCAACATCATCCATGTGAAATACTTTTAGAAAAAAATCAATTAATATAATTCCACATAACATGGGAAACAAAAACCTTATAAAAGGGTGATATCATATGAAAATAAGGGTGAACATAAGAGATATAAAACCATGATCATATCGAAGAATAAAGGTATGTGATCGTGACCATAACATCTGGAAATTATACCATGTATGTCAAAGATGAAAATCGTGAGTCATGGAATAAAACAAGGATATTCATAAGACATGAGTCATAAAATAATCAAATACCATGACATTTCAGAGCATAACATAATACATTGAATTATGGCATACAAATGAGAACAACAATTCATTTCCATATTTTTCAAGGCTCATTTCCAAAACCATCATAGTGGATAAAGTCCTTTACTGAACCAGGTTTACTCCTCATTCCATCCATGTATTAATGAACTGGGTTTACTCCCCATTATATTCTTATCTATATTATGAGATATAAGTCTTTATCTAATGAATTAAAGGAGATATAGGTCCCACCCATCATATAATAAAAACCATACATATTTTTCCACAATAATATAAATCAATCTTTATATCATAACCCATATAAATAAATGAGTTCCATAAACATTTCATCATAACACAACTCATGAAAAAGAAACCACGTTCATAATCATATTTCCATCAAAAAAATATACCATTATGATAAATAATAATAATGGTATCCTTGGATCATATCACTATTAATTCATGGGTAACCCTAATATATTTAATCTTATATGGAAATTAATTTTGAATGATCTTTTTAAAACATTTCTTGAGGAAAATATCCTTTCTGCTTTGAAAAATGATTTTTAAGCAATAATAAATTTTGAAAAAAAAATTAATTGAAAATAACCTTGAAAAGTATAAATGGATATTTGAAAATAACTTTAAAAAAAATTTAAATCCATTTCCATGAAAATGCATAAAAGTTCATTAGAATAACATTTTTGAAGACATTTTTAGTAAACATGGTTAAAAAAACATATTTCCAAACGAAGAGATAATAACATTACATGAAACATATAATATCAT
This sequence comes from Viscum album, assembly GCA_963277665.1. Lineage (NCBI taxonomy): Eukaryota > Viridiplantae > Streptophyta > Magnoliopsida > Santalales > Viscaceae > Viscum > Viscum album. The sequence goes on along the minus strand of OY728139.1, from coordinate 675,955,134 downwards.
GAAAAGAATAATATTAATGATAAAACATGTCAATGGTTAGTATAATCAGCTAATAAAACAATATAGATTCATAACATAATTTTTGTCTCAAACAAGGAAAATTGAGACAAAATTACCTTTCCAATTTGGTAACGTTTGAACCATTAACCCCCTGAAATAGAAATATTCAAATAGATATGTAAATACCCAAAACTATTAGTATAAGGATCATATATTACATTCATGGGTATTTTATACACCATACAAAAAAACAAGTATTGTATAAGTCATGTGTCCCACAGAAGAAGAAGTGAGACAAAAATGAAACCCATTAAAAATGTCATATCATTCAAGTGAGAATTAATAAAATGAATTTATTATGTTTATTTTCTTTAAATCCACATAAAATAAGTGAAAATGAAATATAAGACAATCAAAATTCATTTCAAACATTATCATAGAATGAAATAATTAATGAAATGGTAGTTTAACCCAATAAATGGAAATTGAGTTAAGAATTCACTTACCTGAAGTCTTGAATTTCTTTTTTTATTTTATTTTCAAGCCACAAATTATTATAAACAAGAAAGGGAACTACATGAGTCTGAATGAGAATATTTTATTACAATATTTTTTATAGATATGGAGAAGATCAACCAACAAATTATCGCTCCACGTAACGTCTTGGTTGATTCCCTTGCTGGAAAGCCCATTAGCCGCCATGTTTGCTTCTCGATAGGTGTGGGTGGAAATGTATCTAATATCTAGAAGTGAGTTAAGGAAAATATTCCAGCATGTTGTAAGAGTCCATTGAAGGTGAACCACACCATTCCAGATAGCTTAGACAATGGTGGTGGAATCACTTTCGATCCGTATATTGTTCCAGCCTTTTAGCTTGGAAAAGGTGATAGCATGAATCACAACCATCATCTCAGCCTCAGGGGAAGTGGAAATCCCATACCTACCAAAGAAGAAGCCATGACCGAGCCCAAAAGAGTCCCTAAAAATTTCCCCACAGCTAGCGGGACATAAATTTCCTTTAGAAGAACCATCTACATTAATTTTTATCCATCCCAGAATCAGGGCTTTCCAGAACACCTCGAACATGAGCTTTTTCTGGTTGTAGATCCCTTTGTGTCTAAACCGTCTAAGGATCGCCATGTTTCCAACCAAGTTGTTGCAATGAGCTTTCTACAGCATGGCGGCATCCCTAATGGAAATAATATTTCTCGTCCGACCTGCATTAAGATTGAATGAGTACTTATTGTGAATAATGGAATTTATATCATACAAAATAATGAGGAGGAGTTCAGTAATGACATATAATAATATATTTCTGATTTGTTGTGAAGATTCGAGATCCACATAACATTTTATCTGATATAAAATAAATTCATTGAGTAAACAACGGCAGTAAAAAATGAAAGTAATATAATTTGAAAGATAAGAGGTTGTAGAACAAGAAAAAAATAAATGATTGATGTCCTCCCTATGTTGATGACATAAGGAACATCTGGAGCAAAGTTGGACACCAATGTATTGGAGAAAACCCACAGTAGGAACTCGGTTATGATAAATACACAAAACAAGATTAATTCTTGAAGGCTTGATCAATGGTTTATCAAAAAACTACAACCAAGAGAGATTAGATTCATAGGTAGTGAAATAATGGTTGTAAAAACAATTTGATTCAAGAATGCCATTATGGGCAGGTTACCAAATAAGAAAGTATTCATCATTAGATAAGGGATACTCATAGACAACGTGCTTGATGTAATCAGGGCGATCAAAGTTATTAAAATGCATCACCTCCCTTATGGGGTAGTTGATGCTATTTAGAGAGGCATTAGAAGGAAGCATAGTACTATAGGGGTTTCGATGTAGTTATCAAGAAATAATTTCATTGTAGAATCTGTTCTAACCATCCATCTAGAGTTATGCATAATAGTGACAATGGAGGTTCTAATGGAAGGCCACAAATTAGAATTAGCATATCTCAAATTTCCTTTTTTATGTTTTTCCCAGAAATGACTTCTGAGAAATGTAATGGAGTCAGATTTTCATTGATCAAATTCCAATTGAGTCTGCCTAGAAGAGCCTCATTTAAAATATTGAGGTTTTTGATGGAAAGCCCTCCTTTTTTAAGAGGTTTGTAGCTGGTAGACTAGGGAATGGTAACAAGCTTCCTTTCATGGATACTACCAATCAACATGAAATTTTTAATGTAGGTATTGATTTTCTTGAGGAGGCTAATAGGCCACCTGTAAATCATCAGAGAGTAAACCATTTTGGGAAAATAGAATATTTTACAAGGAAATTTAGTCCATCCATAGAGAGAGATTTTCCTTTCCAAGAAGAAAGTTTATTAATGATTTGATCAGTAAAAGAATGAAAGTACATAGATTTAGGCCTTCCCAAAAAGATAGGAACACCATAGTAGGTAAAGAGAAAGGATCCTTATTTTATACCAAGGCTCCCAATGATGTAATTTTTTCTAGAGGAAAGGAAGATTTTCCCCAAGAAGATAAAATATTTTTTCCAAACAATGGATTGGCCTGAGAGTTCTTCATAGTGGGATAAGGCAACTTAGAGGTTAATGATATTGCGTTTTCCTCCATTAAGAAAAATAATTGTGTAGTCTGCATAGAGAATATGGAATAGAACATTGAGGTTTCAAGCTACCTTAAAAGGATGGATTTTGTTCTGATGAATGAGAGAGGTGAGTAATCGGCTAAGGTAATCCTCCTCAATGGATAAAAGGATATAAGGGAGGGGATCACCTTGTCGGACACCCTTATAGAATTTAAAATAACCCTTGGGAGAGCCATTGAAAAGGATGGAGATAGAGGTTGAGTTGAAAAGAGAGTTAATCCTGCTGATGAAAAAATCATTGAATCCAAAACTCTGAAGAACTATTAAAATGAAGCTCTAGTGTATTGTATCTAAATATTTCCTAATTTCAAGTTTGATAGCAATGTTTCCTCCTCTGGAAGCTTTATTAAGAGAGTTGGTGGATCTTGAGGCAAGGAAAATGCAGTCCTAAATTGACAAACCTTTGATGAACCCAAATTGGTTCCAAGAAATGATTTTGTTACATATAGGGGAGAGAATATTGGCCAGGATCTTGGTAATGATTTTTTATAGGGAGTTGATGAGAGAAATATTCCTGAATAAATAAATATTTTGGGTGATAACTGCTTAGTTTTCCAAGCATGATTCAGCTCAAAAGTCATAGTAATTATGATCAGATATTGGCCCCATAATTTCCATAGTTTTAATAATGTTATTAAAATAATATATAATTATTATATACATTTTTATAATAGTTCATATATTACATAGATATAATGATTAATTACACTGTTTATGGATACTGTATGTCGTACGTGTGCATGAACACTATTTCAATTTTTCATCTAATGGAATGAAATGGGTAAATAATAAAGAAATTAAAAAATCAATATTGTGTAGTATATATCATTCATTTTACTAAAAATAATACTTATTTTTACCCATGTGATATATAAAATGAAATATGAATCACAACCCATCATAGATATGGTAGTCCATAAATACGCACGAGCAACACTAAAGTTTTATAAAAGGATTATATGTTATGAAGGTAAATATGATATTATCATTATATAAGTATAATATTATTATAAATATCATATATAATCATTAATCCTATCATAATATCCATCCATAAATGATGCTGATTAAAAAATTAATTGTATCACTATTTGGAGATTGTAAGATGTATGTACGCACGAGCGATACTTTCACTTCTTATTTGATGGGAAAAGGGTTGTATATTGGTGTGTTTATAATCATACTAAAATTTAATCATATTTAGGATGCTTAATTTATTATTTTTTTATGTAAATCATAGATTTATATAAGGTAAATAAGTGTCGAAAAAGAAAGTGATTGGTAAGATTGATTACCTCTTCTTCGAATCATATCCTTTAGATCTCATCAAAATGGTTCGAGGGTTGGTATTTTGAGGAGATAATAAACTCTAGAATGTGACTAGTGGAGGTTAAAAGATACATTTTCAGGGTATGGTTGATCTAGAAGGATCAAAGTGATATGAAGATGTGGGGGAGGAGGTGTCCTTTTATAATTGAGGTCTTAGGCACTTTCATAATTTCCTCAAAGAAAAGATTAATTTATCAATATAAATGCCAAAATTGGAAAATAATTAAATTATATGATAGTATAGGGTTTTAATACCATAAATAAATATAATTTGGAATTTTTTTGTTTCATTTAAACATTATCCTTTTTATTTACCCTTGTGTTAGTCAATTTTTACCTTAACCATCATAACCACTATTTTAATCGTACATAGTTATTAATGTTGCTATAAATAAAAAAATTACCCATAAATATATCATTTATATTAAACTTAAATATATTCCATTCACATGGATTAATATAATACGTTCATGAATTTTATATAATAAATTAATATATATTTTTTGAAAAATTATCATTATTTCAATTTTCAATATATTCATTTAATTTCACTTAAAATACATAAAAAAGACGGAAAATTGGAGTATAATATTTTCAAACATCTTTAATAGTTTATAGAGATTTATAAAATACATTTCACACATTAAATCTTTAAAATTATATCAAAATAAATATTTTTAAAGTCATTTATTTTATTTTTCTATTAATTTAATAAATACTATATTAGCATTTTGAAAGCAATAAAGGTGATTATATAAATTCTAAAAATTAAAAATAAATTTCTATAATGAAACCAATTTCATTAATATTAAAATAGACATTTAGTTTCGTCCATATCTTTATTTTATCATTATGAGAACTCATATAATATATTAAACACAAAGAGAGAGACATTTTGTAACAATCTTTGATTTATATAATATATAAGTCATTTTCATGGAATAATGTCCATTAAAAAAATATAATTAGAATATAAAGGTTTTAGGGTTGAATATTATTAACAAGATATTTTTTTGGTCAAGTTTAGGGCATGTTTATACACTTATATTATTGTTTTACCCCTAATTTTACTACATTGACTCTTACAATGACAACATGTATTTTTACTCTTTGATGATTAATATAGTACCTGAAAAATGACAGATTACCCATAAATGGATCATTTATAAAACCAACTATTTTCAAACCAACTATTTTGATTTTCTTATAAAAGGTTAAATTCATCTAACAAATTCATGTATGTGATTAATTATATCAAATAATATTTATTTTAATATATTTATTATTATTTATTTTCATATTTATATTAATAAAATAATTACTTCATCATTGTTGTGTGAGAATTTAATGATTTTTTTCTCCACTGAAAGTTAAAATTATATTACCATGATGTAGATAAATCTTTTAGATTTTGAATGAATATATATAGTTTAATATATATTTTAGATAACCCAATATTAAAAGTGTTATATTTATTAAAAATATGAATATGACATCTCTCACATTTCTATAAATAAAATATTCTAAATTTCATGTTATCATCCAAATGGCTTATGATGGATATAATAAGATACTTGGATGATTATAGTCGAATCTAACTCATCCAATAAAATTTTGGGCATGTTTAAGAGTTATTTTATTGTCCTTATTATTTTATTTTTACCCTTTATTACCTAATTTACCATTTACCGTGGTAATAAAAATTACCATGGTTACTATTCACATTTACAAAAAATATAAGAGACCTACTTAATATATTTTGAGCTTATGAATACAAATATGGAATTTGTTTTTCAAAATATAAAACATTGAAGTTGAAATTTTTAATTTAAAAGTAAACTGGTAAAACACAATGTTAAATATTTTTTCAGAGAAATTCCCTTTTTAAATATAAAATGATTTTATACTATATTCAAGTACAAAATTCATTTAAAAAATCATAATTATAAATAAAATTGAATTAATTGAAATTTAAAACTAATTCAAAACACAATTTTACCATGTAAATACTTTAAAATAAAAATAAAATTAGTATTTTTTCAGTATTCATAAAAATTTAAATTTTTCAAAAAATTATCAAAGAAACACCGTAATAAAATTTTTATATGATAACTTCAAAAATAAAGATCATTTTATCAAATACATTATGTAAAATCTCTTGAAGTTAATTATATAAGTTAAAAAAACAATAAAAACATTTACTTTGAGGAAAATTTATTTTTTATAAATAAAATAATTTTATTAAAAATCTAGTAATTATTTACTAATAATTAATTACTACATTAGAAATGTGTATAAAAATTATATATATTTCATAATACTATTAATTCCTACTTATTTAACTGCTAGGTTATAGTGGTCACTTTTAAATAATAATATTTAGTTATTCATTTAAGCTCGATGTGGTGTATCTTGTATGCTATTGAACATAATGTTTCCTTTTAAAATCTAAGGATATTACATCCCCCACTTAATAAATTTGGTGCTCTAAATTTGAACTTTTTCACCATAACCAGGGTTTGACTTTTCAAAATACCTTTATTGAAACCTCGCATCAGAAAAAAGGTCAATAAAACATCCTTTTGAAATCGGAGAAAAGGAATTATGAAGGTCATCAGAAATAACACATACTAGGTTTATAAGTAGGAATACAAGGACATGAAAGAGAAAAATAACAATCATATTCTGATGGAGAGTGATCGAGAACACAATAATTCTAAATTTTACCGTAAAAAACCATAAATATAGGATAGCTTAAAAGACCATTGATTTCTTAGTAAGAAAAGTAAAAAGATAAGATTTGTGGTTCAAGATTGTTTTTCATAAATATTAGGAATTAATTTTCATTCCATCCTAATAAACTAAGAAAACATACATACTTGAAAAGTACTTTTTCATTGTTTAATTAATTTCCACCACAAACTCATCTTTTTCTTCAAACGATGAGTATTCAAGACAAATTTATAATGCCTAAATCATTAAAATTAAATTCTATTGAGTTGAATCATCCATAAAATATTAACTATCGGTTTCTATTATCTTTAATCGTTAACCAAAACCAATGTTATTTGTAAAATATAATACAATTCCCCCAAAATAATAAACCATTAAATGGGAGAAATCTTTTTTATTCTCCACAATTTGACAGTAATACCTAAGATTTAACTTTGACTAATCAAAAAATAACTAACCTTAAAATTCCTAAAAATATTCTAAAATAATAATGAAACCCAAAAATATAAAGGAATTGATCACATAGTCTTCCATGATAAATTTTAACATTTATCTCTAAAAAACATTAATCATTTTTATTGCCTCAAACCAAAAAGTAATTTCCCTAATAATATTCAAGAGGTTCTAACCATTTCCATAAACAACATTAACCTCCATAAATCCATAATAAAAACATATATTCTTATCTAATCTAATTTAACCTTTATTGCTCATATAAAATACCATAATTTTCGTATTTACCATAATCATAAAGGGTTCCAAAAATAGTGAACAAATTAATAAATAAAATTAATCACTTAATCACCAAATAATTTTCAAATCCCATGGATATATATTCAACAAAATATATGTTACCAAAATAAACTTTTTTTCATCCATAAAATTGATCAATTAAAAAATTATAGGTCATAATAACTAGGAATTCATGTAGGATAGTGGTTAGTGAATCACCCATGTCTCCCTTTGGTTGTGGGTTCAATTCCTGTGGCCTTTTTAGACATGATGGTTTGTCACATAGTCTTCAAGTTATCTTTTTTCTGAAACTATATAAATATAATCCTTATAAAATTCAATATATATGATGAACACCCAAAAAAACCTTACTTATTCAAAATTAAGGTTATGTTTTAAGCTAAAAGTTTATCTCCTACCTTTCATTTTTCATCCCAAGATGTAATAACCCATAATTAATTCAAAAATAAATGTCTATAAAATACTATTAGTCACCTTACAATTTAAAAAACTAAATCCTAAAAATGGGGTTTTTAAGACACTGAACATATGATCCCCAAAAAAATTATAAAACCATGATGATATGTATAACTCTTAATAAAACTCCATAATATATAATGCTTCTAATCCCCTATCTAATACCAAATGTATCATCCCATAATATGCACTTCTAGATCTACAACTAAACACATAATCATTAAAAATGTGACCCAGTTTTTTTTATTAAAAACTTACAATGTAAAAATAAAATATTTGATCACTTTCATACCCAAGGGCCTTTTAGGTTTTGAGATTTAAAAAATTAGTAAAAACTTCTAAAAACTTTTGTTCAAAAACAAATGGTTCAAAAATATAAATTTAATCTCCCAAAATTCTGAGATTTTCTTATTTCTTAATAGTTCATAAACATCATCCATTTGGAATTATTCTAAACAAAATACATTTAACATATTTCCTTATAACATGGAAAAAAACCTAATAAACTAGAGAGATCAAATTCTCAGTAAGGTTAATATTAGATGATATAAAATTATGATCATATGAAATCATAATATGAATATAATGGTATGTGATCATGAAAATAAAATTTTAAATTTAAACTGTGTATCACAAATATCAAAATCATGAGCAATTGAATAAAATGTGGTTATTTTTAGGACACAAGTCATAAAATAATCAAATAACATGGTCCATGAGATAATAACACAAGACATGTTATTTTTTAATACACATAAGTATAAAATTTCATTTAGAAATTAGTCAAGTATCATTTTTGAGACCATCATAGAAGAAAATGTCCTTTAATGAACCAAGTTCACTACTCATTCTGGCCATGTATTACTGAACTAAGTTGATATCCCATTTTAGTCATATCTATCTCATGAGATATAAATATTTAACCAATTAATTGAAGGGATATATAGTTCCACACATCACATAATGAGAACCATACATATGTGTGCCATAATATTATAAATCATTCATCATATAAGAATCCATAAAATGAAATGGGTTTCAGAATCATTTCTTCCTAACATAACTCATGAAAAAAATAGAATTCATAAGAATCACGACATAATAAAAATATACCATTAAAATAAATAATAATAATGGGTTCCATGGATTATATCCCTAGCAAAAAAAGTGTAACTCCAATATATGTCATCTTAGATGGAAAATAATATTGAAAGATCGTTTTAAAAAATTTCCTGAGGAAAATATACTTTCCACTTTCAAAAATAATTTTTATATCATAAAAAATTTATAAAAAGCTTTTAATTGAAAATAACCTTTAAAAATAACAATTCTTTGAAAACTAATTTAAATATATTTTTAATCAATTTCCTTAAAATTATTTAAAAATCATTAAAATAAATTTTCGATTAAATTAAAAAAACATGGTTTTTGAAAAAAAACATATTTCTGAATGAAGAGAAAATAAAGTAAATGAAACTTATAATATCTTGAAAATAATTATATTCATGATACAATGTGTCAAAATTTATTATACAGACCTCAAAAGATAATATAGGTTCCTAATATAACACGTGTCTCAAAGAGGGAAAATTAAGACAAAATTACCTTAACAATTTGTGACTTTAGAACTGTAAACCCTTTGAAAGAGATATATTAAAATGGATATGTAAATATGAATAAAATTAAGGATAACTATCATATATAAAATTTATGTAAAGTATATACACCACACAAAATAAAAAACTAGTGTATAAAGTACGTGTCTGACGTAAATAAAAGCGACACAAAAATAAAATCCCTTACCGATATCATATCATTGAAGTGAGAATTAATTAAATGAATTGATTATGTGTATTCACAATGAATCAAAATAAACAATTAAAAATAAAACATAATATAATCAAAATTAGATTCACACATAATTGTAGCATGTTGTAATCTATGAAATGGTAGTTTAACCCAATAATTTGAAATTGAGTTAAGAATTACCTTACCTCTAGTCACGAATTCCATTTTTTATGAAAGAAAATAATTTATAATAGATATATATTTAATATAAATTTATTACATAATAATATATTTATCCCACATTTTAGGATTTATTTTTAGAATCTTATCACCTGTTTATTAATAATTTTCTATTAAAATCAATGTTCTGGGTGATAACTACTTCGTTTTACATGCATGTTTCAGGTCAACAGTCCTGCTACTTTTAATTTTATCTTGGTATAACAATTTATTAAGTTTTACTAATGTTATAACAATAATATTTAATAATTTTATCCATATTTATAACCATTCATATAAAGTAGAGATAAAAAGGAATTACACCGTTCATAGAGACGGTAGGTCATACGTACGCATGAACGTTGTTTCCATTTTTCATCTAATAGAATAAAATAACGAAAAATAATAATACCCAATTAAACAATACTTATAAGGTTTTATATATCATATATTTTCATTAAAATCATCCTTATTACCATCCATGTGAAAGAGAGATGAAAAAATAATCACATCACATCGTAGAGATGAAAGTCCATATGTATGGACGAGCGACGTTATCATTTTCTAAAAACATTAGATGATAAGAAGGTATATATGATATTTTAATTCTAGAAGTATAATTTTATTATAAATATCATATATAATCATTAATTCCACATTAATATCAATCCATAAAACATGGTGATAATGAATGAATTGTATCACTACGTGGAGATGGTAAGTCATATGTAATCACGAGTGATACATTCAATAATTGTTTGATGGGAAAGGGGGTGTATATTGGTGTGTTCTGGACCATAATTAAATTTATTAATTTTTAGGAAGATTAATTTATTATTCAATGATGTACATCATAGATTTAGATGAGGTGATTAGGGGTAGAAAAATAAAGTGATCTGTACGAGCTATCACCTCTTCTTCAAAACATCTCCTTTGGATATCCTCTAATGGATTATAGGGTTGGTCTATTGAGGATATCGTAACCTATATAATGTAGATAGATAATTTTATAAGATACATTGGTAGGGTATTATTTCTATAGAAGGATCAATGTTATTTGAATAATTGAGTGAGGAGGTTCCCTTTTATAATTGAGGTGAGAGGCGCTTTTGAAATTTTCTAAAAGAATAAATTAACTTACAATTACAAATGTCACAAGAAGGAAAGGAATTATAAGATAATATCATATAGGTTTTTAATACCATTAACCAATATAAATTCGACAAGTTTTTATGTCATTTTTAACTTAATCATTTTTTATTTACCCCTTGGTTGGTAATTTTTGACCATAATTGTGGTAACCACTATTTGAATCATAAAGGTTTAATAATGTTACTATAAATGAAAAAATAACCCATGAAAGGAACATTATTTATTTATTTTAAATATTTTCTACTCACATGGTTTAATTTAAAAATTTTATAAATTATATATAATGAAATATTATATTATACTTATAAATTATCATTAATGTCAATTTGGACTCTATTTATTCAATTTTACTTAAAATACATAAAAAAGAGGAAATTAGAATGTAATGTTTTAAAAAATATTTAATATATCATATAGATCTATAAAATTAATTTAATAGATTAAATATTTCAAATTATATCAAAATTAATATTTTTGAAATCATTTATTTTATTTTTTTGTTAATTTAATAAATACCTAATGATCTTTTCAATATAATTTAAGGTAATTATATAACTTCTGAAAATTAAAAATGAATTTATAAAATTAAAATAGTTTCAATACTATCAAAATAGACATTTAGGTTCATTAATATCTTTATTGTGTCACTATGTGAACCCACACAATATATTAAATTCAAAGAGAGTGACATTTTGTAACTGTCATTGATTTAAATAATACATAAGTCATTTTCTTGGAAAATGTTCTTTAAATAAATTCAATTTGATCATAAGGTTATAAGGGTCTAATATTATTATGAAAATATTTTTTTGACATGTTTATGTCATGGTTATAGCCTGATCTTTTTATTTTAACCCTTATTTAACAACTGTATTTCTTTCCGCGATAACATGGATTTTTACACTTAGAGGGTTAATATAGTTAACATAAAATATAAAATGTCCCATAAACAGAACATTTATGAAATTTTCAACCATATATAAATCATTTTTCCAAATGTAATATTTTTATAAATTTTATATCATATAATAAAATACTATTTACTTATGAATACTCATAATGTCAATTTTAAAGACTATTCAATAATTTGACTTTAATAATATCAAGATAAAATTTATAATTCAAAAGAACTTTTTTATTATATCTATATCAGGTCACGTTCATATGGAAAATTCATGTTTGAAATTATTTATCTCAAATAATATTTGTTTTAATATTTTCTAAAATCATTTATTTCATATTCTTATTAATAATATAATTACTGCATCAATGTTGTTTGAGCATTTAAGGTGATTATTTATTCACTAAAGAATAAAATTAAATTACCATGGTGTAAATAAATATTTTATATTTCATATTACTATTTATAGTTTAAGATATTGTCAAAATAACCCTATATTAAAAATATCATAGTTATTAAAAATATGAATATGACATATTTTTTCTTTTCTATTATTTTTATAGGGAATCCCTAGGTGTGGACTTTTTAAACACCCCACACAAGGAAAACCCCCATCCTCAAGAAAAGGATCACCTTGAAGAGAGACATAGCTTGGAAGGATCCATTTCAAGCTGTGATGCTTGATCATCTCGGAGGGTGATGATCAGATAGGTGATGGTTCGACTCAACAATCCATCTCTCAGCATTGGTGGGTTTCACATCTTTTCACACAACCATTTATGAACCTGGTGACCCAACAAGAAAAGTGGATCCTAGGAGAAGGAGAAATTATCCCATGAGCGTACTCATAGGAATCTATCCCTACTCCTCCCAAATATTAGTGTTGTTATACCAATATCATCCACTACTGTGCCACCACTGAAGCGGCAATATGACATCTTCGAGCTTTCCTTAAATAAAATATTATAAATTTCATAATCTCATTAAAATGGACACTAATGGTTATAATTTTTACACTTTTATGATTATGGTCAAAACTAGATCATCCAATAAACACTTTTTCAAGTGTTAGAATCATTTTCTAGTCCATATTATTTTATTTTTTACCCTTAATTACCTGATTTACCATTTTCTTTGGTAACAAAAATTATCAAGGTTACTATTCATATTGAACAAAAATAAATTGAACTATTAAATAAATTTAGATTATCTGGATTCAGATATGGATTCCATTTTTCAATGTTTGAAATACATAATTTGTAGAATTTAATTTGAAATTAAACTGAAAAAATGGAACATAAAACAATTTTTTGGAAAAATGCCCATTTTAAATATAATTTTTTATACTATATTTATGTATATAATTCAGTTAAAAACTACAATTTTAAATAAAAGTGAACTACTAAAATTTTAAAACTAATTCAAAACAAAATTTAACACTATAAACATTTTAAAATAAAATAAAAATTTGTTTGTATTCCCTATTCATTAGAAATTTAAAAAGTTCAGAAAATTATCAAAGATTTTCCATTGGGAAATTTTGATGTTATAAAATCAAAAATAATTTTCATTTTTCAAATATTTTTTAAAAATATCTATAAATTAATTATATTATTTTAACATAAAATTTTGTTTTTGAGAAAAATATATTTTTGATAAATAAAATGATTTAATTAAAAACATTGTACCTATTTATAAGTAATTCAATAAAACATTAGAAATGAATATGAAATATATATATATATATATATATCATAATACTATTTATACCCAATTTTTTATCAATTTGGTTATCATAGTCACACTTAAATAATAATATTTAGTTATTCATTTAAGCTTGATGTGGTTTTTCTTATATGCTATTGAATATATTGTTTCCTTTTATAGTATAAGGTTATTATAAAAAATTACCCAGCCCTATGGGTTGAGTATATTCCTTCTCAATTTCCACAATACTTTGAGCTTGATTTGCGGACCTTGAAGATTGTGTTTAAAAACCACTTAGCATTGTGGACTGGGGTTTCTACTGGATTTCTAGGGATGTTACTAATGTGACTACTCTTTTGATTATATGGAGTTGTGTTTGATCATTGGCCGGGTTCATTATTCGATTTGCACCCAAATCCCTTGCCTCCTAAGACCTCTGCACTATCTCTGATATTTTTTATATCTGTCATTTGACTTCCATTAAGTGAGAATCTTAATTGTTATTTTTAGATTCCTGAAGAATGAGTAATTCAATGGGTTTCTCTCACATTGACAAACGTTGGTGAGATTCAGTTGGGGCCTTTTTTATTGAGAATATTTTCATCCAAGAACAGAGTCCGTTTGTTGAATCCTTCCAATAGCTATGAAATTACATGATGAATTCTTTGAATAAAATTTCTTATCATAGAGAATTGTGAAATATAGCATTTCATGTTCACCCCATAACTTGATATGAACACTGGATGGGGTCTTTGTGAGGAGATGAAACCATTTTTTTAGTTCATTGAGGCATGCACACTGGAGGTAACCTTATCGATTCTCCAATTTTGGATGACATGCATCCAGGAGAGCTCCCAAGTAAATTTTTTGTTGCATACCTTCTGTTACCATCATGTGATTCTAATAAAAATAATATCGTAATAATTTCTCTCCCAAATGATGAAGCATGTTCCATATATTGAGGTGGATTCCGTGAACACAATCTTCCAATAACCCCTCTAGAATACCGATCTAAGAAGTGGATAAAGGCCTGAATATGATTGGTATGTTGTATTTAGCCAATTATCATTTCATGCTCAATGTATCTATTTAATTTTTTTATATATACCCCTCAACCTTGTGTGACCAAAGTGGGTGCTTTACCATCACTTTACCAAAAGTAGTGAGATTGGTGGGGACTTCTTCTATTACGTTGGACGACAGGTTGTCCAATGTTGGTTTGAAGAGTACTTATCACCATAGGTTTCCTTTTAGCTAAGAATGTATTTCACTTTTCAATGATAAGGAATCATATATGACGTGCCTCATTTTCCCAAGTGTCTCGTGATAGGAGGGATTTCTCATCACTACTTCGCTAAGGGGACGAACCTCATGATGGAGTGAAACACTATTTTGGGAAAAATAATCATAGTGAATGCCATAATGGGGAGGAAAACAATGTTGGATTATAGAAAAGGGAAGACCCTCTTGCTCTTTGATCTTTTTTCCTAGCAGAGGAAATCCATGACACTTATCAGGAGATGGGATCTTGAGATCAATCAAATCATGAATGTGAAGAAAGAATTCATGATGAAGTGTCCTGGGCGGACTTTCATAAGTACAGATAATTTTATCATTATTTGGTAGCTACGGTAGGATATTGATCTAAAACAGATAAATATATGAGGGATCCAAGAATTCTAGCATCGAGTAGAGCTGGATCGAAGATCAGATCATTATTTTCTAACCATCTCTGGTGAGGATTTTTTTAGATGCCTTCTTGCGAGTGACTGGGGCCACTTGATGGGGAAATTGTTTTTCATGCACAGAATATTACTTGACTATCCCCTACTATTGCTGTAATTTGTCTATAGGCTTCTGGGATCTTGGTAGGGTTTTGTCCCTATCTTGGAGTAGATATTGGAATAAGTCGATTACCTCTAGTTGGAATAAGAGTATGAACCTAATATGGTTGTCCGTACACCAAGAAGGAGTTTTCCAAATGAACCTTCTAGAAGGAAGCATCGTTGTGTGTCTGATCTGAAGTGAATTGTTGATTATTAACACCATTTATAGGTATAGATATGTGTATCTGACCCTATACCATTGTTGTTGCCATTATGATATCCCGAAAAGCCTGTAGGATGAGGTAAGGAATTGGAATCTTCCCTTTCACCATTTCTAGGATGTAATTGGTGAAATTAGTGATTAGAAAAAGGATATGTGACCTCTATATAGTTGGATAAGGTATGTGTTCGTTCTTCTATCCTCCATCTACAACTAGTGGATACCAGCAGTACTCAGGTGCAGGGATTGAGGTATGAGTCTTCAATTTTTCATTGTTTTTTTTCTAGGTGGTCTCTCCAGATTCTGTTGGACAAAATTGTTTGTAGGTTTGATGAATACATATAGGTGTGTGAGAATGTTGGTGGTTTTCCACAAAAATTGGTTTTCTAGATTCTATGAACACTACAATCATAGGTTGCTAGAAGGATTTATTGATGTGGGAATATGTTTTTTCCTACCCATGGATTGCCACTGAATTTGACTATTAGGTTTTTAGGTGAGGTAAGGTGTTTGTTCATGCTCACTACGTGTCTCTATTTTGGGTCAGTGGGATTATTTGGATGGTTCTAGATGAGTTTGTTAGATGTCTTGATTAATGAGGGTTGGTTTATGTTTCTAAAAACCATTAAATGATAAATGTCATTGGAAATCCTTTCTAGAGGGGGTAGAGGTGTGGACATGCTCCTGTTTGACCAGTTACTATCCCTGGAAGGCAATCTTACATGCCTAGGTCGGGATGACCTGGTACAGACTGTTAAGGGTAGTACCCTCATCATTTTGGGGGTTCACTACCGCATGGAATTGGCAGTGATGATTTTTTTCAAGATCTCTTTGGAAGGAACCCTATGCCTTTTGGGGGAGTCAATTGGTGGCCTCTTGTTACACCTCCATAAGAAATGGGAGGATTTGATTGTTGTATTCTATGTATAAGAACCCGAAATGGTTGGAGACAAAAATCGATGACATCTACTTCTGGACCACCAGCCATTGCAAAGTGGATGACTGCTGAGGCTTCGTGATTTTGGAGGGTCTGGAGGGTAGCTTCCAAGGTTGGTATGGTACCATTCTGGTAGTACTCCAAGATTAGTGTGTTTGAGACCCATTTTTGAGGATGCTAGGTTTTTTACGGTGTCCTCTTATTGGATGGAGACCCTACATGAAAGATAACCAGGGAAAGTATTTGTGAGAGTTTATGTGATTATATTTGGATTAAAGGGAGGTATCTATTAGTAGATCCTATTTTAGGGTGAAAAACACAAACAAGAAAACCCCATCAAAGTAGCATCTCAATAAATGAACACTTTCTCGATTGAATGTTTTTTATAACCCATTACCATTTTGAGAGTGAAAGGGGATTTATAGGTATGTAACACCATTATCTTGGTTAAGGGTTCACATTAGGATCACATTTTTTGTTTTATCCCAAAATTCCATGTTGGGTTGGAATGGGTTTTTTTTTGTGGAGAACCTTCACACCATACACATACACCCACATCCCTTTCAAGCATTATTAAATTGGTTTTATTTGTAGAACCTGAAACATACAATGGTTCTTACATACATGATAACTTATGAAACTACTTTAAAAAGGTAGGTACTCATTGGGAACCTTATCCGATGATACTTAAATACTCACATTGGTTGAGAGGATGACAGGTCAGACTCATCATACATTTTTGGAGGAACTATTACCTACTATAGGACTCTCTTATAGATTTGAGACATATTCAGGCATCCTTTATCACATCCCAAATATAACTTATTCCTCCCTTAGATTAAAAATATATTATTAGAATATTAGGTGATTAGAATCATCTGTATGTATCTATGGTTATTCATTAATGGATATATCTATATGAATTTAGGGGTTCCCATCAATAGTACCTTTTTATGAGAAGTTTACACATTCTTTTGTTGTATATGTCCACGATGATTTTTTAATCCATGAAGTGGGACACATATATGCGTACCATCATCAGGGGCTATGAGAGTTGTTTTGATGTCAGTATCAGACCCATGATATGGGATTCCATGTATCCTCATGAAATGAATTAGAACCCAAGTAGTTTGGTTCCACTTAGTGGGACAAGTCATTCCTTTTAAGGTCATGTGATAAGGACCAAACCATAGAGTTTAACATCATCCATAAAGTATGCCCATATGAAAGGTTCCTAGTCAATTTTCAGTGTGAGACTTATGTCGAGGAATCCAAGAGAACCTGGAAGGAGTATGGAATCCTATGTCAATTAAGACATGATTGGGAATGTGGCCTAGAAAGAGTATATTTGATTTGGGGTGTCAGGTTTGGAGCCCAAACATACTTTATATGTATCCCATTTGGATGGTAATAAAATCCCCCATATTTTTTTGTGGGGACTCATTCCTATATAGGCCCTACACATGTTTGTCTTGTAGGGGAATATGGTCCTTTTGAGAGATTTATGTCAGGGCTTACACTGAGTTGGAGGATACCCTTTTGTTACACATAGTATCAGTCCCATATAGTTTGAGATCATGAAGATATCAAAATCAACACCAACCTATAAGCTCATGTAAATCATGACCGATGTGATAAACAAGAGGAAGTGGAAGATTCAGGAAACAACACAATATACTTTGTCCACTGATAGATGCAACCAAAACCCAAAGGGAGAGAGAAAGTGAGTGGGATCTGGAATCTATCCCCTCCCATCACTGTACCATGTACCCAAAGAGAGATACACAATGCTTTGAAGTTACCATATCCCCTAGAAGTTTTGTAACCAGGATAGTCATGCTTGATGATCTATCTAGCCATGATGAATGAGTATGGAGAAATATGAAGGAATGGAGTAGGAGAGGTCCTATAAAAAATTATATGGGCTTAATCCAAGATATATTACCTAAAATTGGTACATTGAGAATAGAGGAATATCTCATTCCATGTCAAAGTTGGGAAATAAAGTGTGATCCTCACCCTCCCCACGTGGAACCGAAGGCCCTCGTCTTAGATACAAGTAGGGAAGGACATGGTCCTTACCATATTATCTAAGACTGAGTGTTACCTAACACTTCCCCCAGGTTTGGTGTCTTTGTGTCCAAATGGATTCATCTGACACGCACCCCAAGGACCCTACCCTTTAGGTAGGATAAGTTAGGGATACCTCTGACTGGAGGAATTCATATCTAATTGGGAGATATGATGGTGTGCCTCCTACAATGGGTTTTTATGTATGGAGGGTTTGTTGTAGGTTTTCATTTGGCCCCCTCATATGCGGGATCCAAATTAATAAGATCCCTATCATTGGTGATTTGGAAGAGTGTTTAAAAGAATGTGTGTACATGTCTTGGATTGAAAAACAAAGATCCATTGCCTATGGCTTGAGAGGAGATGGAAGTGCTTCATACAAGGGGGTAATCCCACACGAGATGAAGATGACTTGGGAAATATAACAATTAGGTGAAAAAACATGGGTTTGGCTTTATCTTTAGCATGAAGGGTCTTCTATTGTGTCCCTAGAAGGGACTTGTTTAGGTCCTTGATTAGAGAAGGGAATTTTGCATTCATGGTTGAAAACTTGGGGGGAGGAGTTCCTCATGTAGGTATATTTTTATTCTAGAATATGAATGGACATTGATTTCCCTATCCCAACTTAGTTCCATATTCTATCAAGATTTGGAGAGACAGCTTAGGGGTTCTGGAGGACCTGGGAGGAGGGGATGCATGATAAGAACTGCAGGGCTTCATCCGATTTTCTAGTTATGTAAATAAAGAACCCTAGGGTCCTATTTATAGGTAGAGAGGGAACCCTATTCAAATGTTGTTTTCCATATAGGTGCATTGAGTAGGTATGCGGTGTTGGTACCCCAAAGATAGGATTCAATGCTTTCAATGCAGTGCATGGGGGTGTGAAATGCTTTTAATGCGTGGTGGTGTGTGCGCCGACCAACATGGGAAAGTTCCTTGGATTCTTCTTAGGGATCTTCATCTCGCTAACACTATCAAGGTACACAGCATATTAATTTCATCCCACATTACAAAATTAATTGCAGTAGATATCATAAATGATATATTATGGCGATATATTATTAACCTATCTTTTGTTCCATCCGTCGATAAAATGGAAACAATATTTATGCAAACATACAGCCTATGTACGGAGGTTTTTTCCATGTTAAAAAATCCTACCTGCAGATTTAATTATTTTTCTTCTATTTCTTCCATATTTTATCAGGTTTCTGACTAGTTTTTGCGGAAAAACATTTAGGCCCGGAATCAAGATTCTCCCCCAAGAAGTGGTATCTGAGGTGAATGTTTGGGCTTGTAATTTGTGGTGAGAATTTTTTGGAATCTTCGAAGAGAATTGATGGCGTGTGCATAAAGAAGAGTAATCATTTGAAAGAAAGTTCGAGGAGGTGTTCCAGATCTTACTCCAAATTATTTTCTTAAGAATGTGAGACCAGTGAATAAGGAAATAAAATTTTAAGATCGAGGTGATGCGCTAGGTGCTCGAGATTTTGAGTGGGGGGAAAACGTTTTTCCTACAGGTGCCCAAAATTTTGTGGTGATCATGATAGTGAGGGAAACAAATATTGTTGAGTCTGGTATTGGTGGTGCAGACACAGATATGATGGAGACTTCAGCGTTTAGATTTCTTCTTTAGGGGGAGCAGTTAGGTTTTTGTCAGAGTTGAAAATGGATTTCATCATATTTCTGCAGTGGATAATGGTCAATGCGATACCAACATGTTTTTTGGTCCAACTGAGTTTTTTGGATAGTATCACTATTGATAGGATGAATGGGGGGATTTTTGGGATTTATCCCATATGTGGGTGTTTCCATTTTTGATATACGATGTATCTTAAAGATTTGGAGATATGATTTTGGGAAATTTAAGATCCTTCCACCGTGTATCTACCAGCATGAGATTCTGGTGACATCTCATGATATTTTTTTGAGATATTTTTAGATTTCCCTTTAAATCAAAATATGTGGCATATGGGATCCTATAAAAGGGGAAGAAGCTGCTGGTAAACATAAGGGGTTGTGCAAGTAAGAAGTCTCCAGCAAGGGAGACCCAGGAAGGGGTTGTCGTGTTTGTGGTGGCCTGTGTGACACAACGATAGAGACACAATTGTATTGCATGTTTATAGAGGATATATCTGATAAATATGTAGTCATATGAGATAAATAATTGGGCTAACTCATCTGTGTTATCATGTGTGGTGTGTTAGTGTTCAACAGGTTTGAAACACCAACAACGTGATCAATGATTGGGAAATTTATTGCTATTCTTCTTGATTGTGGTGGTCAATTGGTGTGTCCCAGTTGAAAATTGGTGTTAAATCATGATTGCGAGATCATGAGAGATAAATACTTCAGGTGTCTCATGATGGTTTGGGGAAGACACATGTTTGGGTGAAGATCTCTGAGGTAGTGGTGTTTCGTCGATAGAAGGTTGACGTTTTGTCACAGATGGATCTTCTGATACATGGACTCGGTGTGATGTTTATTAAAGAGAAGAAATAGGCGTATTATGGTGTGGTTTTTACAATTATTTTCTACACTCTCTCATCATTGTAATTAATTTTTGGGAATTACTTGGATTCTTGTATTCACTGATTCATAGTGGATATTTAGAAATTACAACATTTTTTTAATCCTCTTCATATGATGGTTTTTCCACATTAAAAAATAATGCATGCTAATTTATATATACTTCTTATATTTCTTACATATTTCATTGGGATTCTGACAACTCTTTTGGCAAGTCATATTTTGCCAGGAATTGTGATTATCCCCAAAAATGGGTTCGTAGCGGGCGAGCTATAGTAGTGTCTTCCATAGGGAAAAACCTGAGATAAGTGGCGCAGTAGGGAGGGAATAGCAATAGCTATTCTTGAGGAGGTATATCTGGGGGGAGGCCGCTGGAAAGGTATGGCTATGTGACGTGAACAAGAAAGGCATTCGATGTTTGGCCGGTGGGGTTACCCATCCGAGAGGACTGGGATCTGGGGTGGATTCCCATGCGAGGGCTTTCCAATGAGAGTGAGTAGCTAGGGTGTGGCCTCTAGTGAAGGGAGGTGGGGCTCAGTCTTTGTGTTGATATTTTTGTCTATTTATCCAAAATGAACTACAACCCCACTTTAAATTATATTTTTTAATTTTTGACAACAACCACACTCCTTTTTTTTCTTTGGTTATAGATCTATGAGGGGCCCTACTCCCATTTTGATTAGTTTATTTTTTTTCTACTTAGAAATTTATATATTCAATTTCATTAGGATTTAAATAAAAATATGTTAATTAAATTAAATTAATTAAAAAATTTCCACAACCGTGTAGAAAATTGAATCTTTGACTAACACTATTCCAGACAACCAATTTTTTCCAAATTACTGCGGTTCATCAGAAATGATTTCTGAATACTATCTCAGGTAAAAATAACACACCCACACAAACGTTCTTAAAAAAGTAAACCTACAATATTTATGATTTAAATCCATATTTAAACTTTTTATGAATGAAATATGGACACCTAATATCATATTGAAACACCATCTACGATGTTGGGACCACAATGTTTCCCTATACACTAATTTATTTCAAATTTAATTTTTCATTGCAAAAATATATCACATGCCCCCTCAGATAAAAATTACTGGTTATGGGGTTCCCAGTCGAAGTCATTGGGTAAATGAATTAAAAAAATTCTTCATCAAAGCGATGAAACATTATTGGCTCCTGCAATCCGATCCCTAGTAAGGTTCAAGGATATCACATGAATATTTCATAGTATAAAAATTTATATATAATAGTTACCTCATATGCATCAAAGAGCTCCCAAGAGTAGAAAATTTCAGATGACCATTTCTCAAAGGATCTAAGCTCAAACCCCTCTAGATTTTCCACACATGCTTCAAGATTATATCTATACACTGATCATCAAATTCAAGATTCTAGTGAAAAGATTTGATTATTCATTTGAAGCCATGATGATCACATCGATCCCATTCCTTCGATCCATGAAGGAATTCATAGATCCACTTATTGGACAGAGCATTTATCTCTCTACGGTATAGGGGGATAAAGAAGCTCTCATTTCAATTGAAAAGAAAATTTTTTGGAACTGATCTTCTCCTTAGATTATATAGCATATTCTAAAATACATGTAAAGGGTTTGTCAACCTCTGTATATCCAACGATTTCTAAATTTTCTATAAATGTCTTGTTATGGAAAACTAACTACATCATAAACATCATTTTTATTTTATCACTTACTTGTAATATTAATAAATATATTAAGTGATAAAATTGATCCATTAAATTGGAATGAAATTCCAAAAAATATTAAATGACACTTGAATATTAAAATAATAATCATTCATATAATATTTTTCCATTTATTTACATTAATAGTTGGAAATAAATTAAATATATAAACAAAATAAAATCCAATTATTCCATATTTGAATTATATAAACTTATTTATTAATTGGCAGTCGATAATAATTGGACAACACTTGGACCCCATGGTTGGGTCCACCATGTCCTGTATACCTATTCACTAAAATAGGGCATACTCTTGAATATGCTATTGTGTGTGACCCTCTAGGATCTAATCTTGATAAAAGTGAATACTATTCATTAACCAAGAGCAGATTCTAGAAAACAATCACAGCCCCAAAAGATATAAGGAGTGGTAATAACATCGAAAACCTTCCAACAAACACACATCATTCCATATAATATCATGGTCATGCAGTATCTTATAATGAAGGATACACACTAGTATCATCATAATTTGTTGATTTATTATTATTTGAACATACTGGATAGACAAACTGTAAAAAATATTCTCTTTATTTCATATTAGTACTTGATTTATTACATAATATTACACTTAATAAAACCCAAAATATCAATAAGTCTAGTGTATTTTGGATTTAGGTACATGACATAACATCTTGAACATTAGACACAACAACATTATTAAAAACATCCTTTATATGATTTTTTGAAAACATCGTCAACATGCTCAACATACTCATTCAAACATAAATCTACATGGGATAACCTTGGTACATATATAATAAAGGGGCGAGCTATAAATCCCACTAAGGTAATAAACATTGTATAATTGATACTTGTTAGACAATAGTCATCTCAATGAGAAATAAATGAAAAATGAATAATAAGGTACACATAATTATTCATGGTGGACAAAGTCCCACAAAGGAATTTTGTACACCCCTATCCCAACATGGCGTATCATGAGACTAAACACTACCCAATTAATTGGAGAACTATATAGGCACACCCATCATATTCATTTCATTTTCATGCTTAAGTTTTCCATATAAATCCTAAAACATAGATTCATTAATCATCAAAAAAAATTCCATGATTATGGTGTGTGTAATACATATATGTAAGTCCACAATAAAAAGGTTTATGTGCATATATTTTAACACCCTTGATAGAAAATGTGTATGTTATTCACTACATTATTGTTCTGGAAAGAAAAGTCATGGTGAAATTTCAGTAGTATAACAACATTACATAAAGATTCATAAAAATGGATTAATGATAGAGAAAGGGGTCTATCATATATAGAAAAAAAATTACAGTAATAGAGACATGGAAAAACATATCCCAACATTAGAAATTTTGTTGTTGAAGGCATAAGGTAATTGAGAAACTTGAATAAGGAAAGGAATCCAAATTATATTTCCTCATGGTGATGAGTGTATGTAACATCCTGGTTGCAGAATCCACCCAGAGGTGCCCTGTACCCGGTTGGTCACATGGCCTCAAGAACATTTCCATGAATTCCAGAGGCTTCCGATTTGCAGAGAGGGACTTGGATGTGATAGTGGGGAAACTATACCCACATTGGTAGAGTTACACAACAGAAGAAAATCAAAAGCAATTGTGAAAGCAGTAATAGTCCATAAAAAAGTAAGAAATGTAAGACTAGAAGATATAAACAGTTGGAGTGTACATACATAAAAATGATACATTGTACATATATCTAGGAAAACATACAAACACATCACAATACTGGAATACGATACAATACTAATCCAAAGTACAACATAAAATAGATAAAGATCTCCTCAGCATCGCAAGCCTTAGCTTGGTCCCATGCTCTCCAGCTCCATAGAATATCACGTACTTGATGTAGAAGGGTGATTTACCTTATCTATACCTGCACTAATATAATCAGTTTGGACCCAAATGCATAGCCCAAATAGGGTGTGAGACTAAATCCTAGTAGGAAATCACCACAAGATATGTGCCTAATTGTCAGTAAATATATGGAAGGTAATAAACAAGAGAAAGAAGTACACAAGAAATTACTTAGCAGTAAGCAGTTCTATAGTTTCAATGCAATCAGTTCAATACATCAACAACAACAATAAGCAGGGAACCTTATGGGTAGTACTATCAACCTAACCCCTCTGGTTAAAACAAAACAGGGATACTACAGAGACTCTCTGAGGGAGATCTCTCAGTCAATTCCCCTTATAGTCCCAAGTGTTTAAAGAATCTCTGAGGAAACTCACGTTGTCAATTCCTCTTATAGTCTAATGCAGTCAATAACTATATGAGAAATCTGACCCAGTCAATTCCTCTTATATCCCCAAGTCGTCATAGACTCTCTGAAGAAGCTCACACGGTCAAATACTCTTATAGCCCAAAGTGGTCATAGAATCTCTAAGGAAGATCACATGGTCAATTCACCTTATTGTCTAAAGTGGTTCAAGGACTATCTAAGGAATCTCACACATTCAATCCCCTTTATAGCCCAAAAGTGATTTAAAAGACTCTCTGAGGAAGCTCAATTTGTTAATTCCCCTAATAGTCTACGAATGTAATTCAATAGACTCTTTGAGGACATTCACACGGTCAATTCCCCTTATAGTCAACAAAATAAATTCAAGAGACTCTATGAGGAATCTCACTCTGTCAATTCCCCTTATAGTCTACTACACCCGTTTATCACGACCCTGTGTAATTCAAACAAGCATAGCAATGCAATATGGCCAATGTTAACCTACATAATTATTTGGCTAACAGTCTACAACATAACAAGCATGTCTAATATCAATCAAACCATCCTACAACTAGGCATGGGAAAACATGGTAGCCTAACAGGCTAAGAAGAGCACAAGGGTAGTGGCGAAAATATGTATGGGCAACACCTCCAAAACATAGAAAACAACCCTATTCATATCCACATAACATCCACTCGAGCATACAAGCATGTAAGGCAATTAACATGGGTAAAACGGTAAACACACAATACCCTAAAAAAGATTATTTGCCAAATTGCACATATAACTCAAAGACATTCAATGGAAAGGCACAAACCACCAACCTAAAAGTTTTTGCCGAAAACCCCAAAAAACAAAAACACATAAGAAAACTGGGTAGATTCTCCAAGAACCCTCCTTAGATCACTTCTCCTAACAAGACCAAGATCAAAACTCATTAAACTTGTCAACCACACAGTTAGATCTACCCATAACGGGCGTAGATCTAAGAAACCAAGAGAAGAGGAAAAGTAGAGCTAAGTAGATCTGAGAAACTGAACAAGAACAAAGAAGAACGTCTAAAACGTCAAGAATCCGGCTTCGCTTCACCCAGAGAATCCTTCTAATCACCTTCGGACTGATGGTAGAACCTTCTTTGACCTTAGGAGAAGCAAAATCAGGAGTTATGGCTACTTAGGCAGAAAAATGAGCCACATAGATTCAAAAACGTGTAAGATCCACTTTTTTAGGATCTCATTAAAGTGCCCGCACAGTTTTCCCACATAGTTAGGAAAATCATGCACTAACCTTGCATTAGCCACTACCTCGACAGACCCTCCATGCACGGTTTGGCCGCACGGTTAGACAAAATGTGCACTAACCATACGTTAGATACTATCTCGGAAGACCTTCCATTCACGGTTTAGCCGCATGGTTAGACAAACCGTGCGCTGCCCATGCGACTTCCCCATTACCTCAAAAATTCCTTCAAAGTTCTCCCAACTCTCCCATTTATCACGCTTAACTTTATAACCAAGAAAAACATCAAACAAGGGTCACATACTCGAAAATAATTTCCTGGTTTTTAAAAACTTCCCCCCTTAAAGAAAATTTTCCCTGAATATCCCTAGCAAGGCGCCGTAAAAGAAGAAACCCTGAACAATTCCGAGCACTGCACTCGTACATCAGCCTCCCTCTCCCAAGTCTCGTGTTGTACTTTCCTGTTCTTCCATAGCCCTCGTACCAGAGAAATAGACCGGCAATCAAGAAGTTGTGTACTATGATCGAAAATCTGGGTAGAATTATCCTCGAAAGATGCGTCCACTTCCAACTCAACCTCCTAGTGTTGAAAGTCATGAGATGGGTATGAGAAGTAACGTTGAAGCTGAGAAACATGTAAAACATCGTGCATAGCCTAGTACTCTCTAAGGTAACTTCAACTGATAGGCAACCATCCCAACTCTCTCTAACACCTCAAATGGCCCGACGTACCATGGAAAAAGCATAACCTGTCTCCTGATCCATATGTGCCCCAACCTCGGTGGGACACGTAGAAAAACCTAATCCCTGACCTAGAACTCTATAGGTCATCTCCACTGATCAGCATAACACTTCTATCGAGACTGTGCAGTATCCATCCTCTTCTGAATCAACTCTATCTATTCAGTGGTCTTCTGAACAAGACGAGGTCCCAACATAGCTTCCTCTCCTGCCTCTATCCAACACAAGGGTGATCGGCATGGCCTACCATTCAAATCTTCATAAGGTTCCATCTGAAGAGTTTCTTGAAATCTATTGTTGTAGGAAAACTCCACTAGAGGTATATGCTTCTCCCAAGAACCTCCAAAATCCAGAATACATGCTCGAAGAATATCCTCAATCACCTGAATTGTACGCTTAGACTGGAAATCTGTTTCGGGATGGTAAGCTATATTCAAAAATACAAGTGTACCCAATGCCTTCTGAAGCCCCAGCTAGACCCAAGAAGTAAAACATGCATCTCTATCTAAAATAATGTAGTGTGGAAGTCCATGCAGATGTACAATCTCACAGATGTACAACCATCCCAGCTCATCAACACATAAGGGCTTTTTGATAAGAAAGAAGTGAGAAACCTTCACGAGTCATTCAATAACAACCCAACCTTCATCATTCCCTTGAGGAGACCTCAGTAAACCTATCATAAAATCCATCCCGACATCATTCCACTTCCACTCAGGCATAGGCTAGTGCTGCCAAATACCTTCTGGTCGCTGATGCTCCACCCTCACCTGTTGATAGGGGGAACACGTCATAAAAAAACTAGCAACATCTCTCTTTATACCTGGCCACCAATACTAACGGTGTAGATCATGATACATCTTGGTGACACCAAGATAAACTGCCCAAACTGTGGAATGAAAGTCCCACATCACCTCCTCGTGTATGTCTACTGGCACCCATACCTACCCCTGGAAACAAAAGACATCATCCTTTCCTATGGTCCATCTAGGAATAGGGTCCTCTCCTAACACACTTTCCCATAGGACTAGGCCTTCTGAATTTGATAGTTTCCTCATTCGTACTCGATCAAGAAGAGTAGAGGTAGCAGTTTTAGAAGAAAGAAAAGTATGCCCTTATCTGTCATGCACCTCCAAATGCATCTCAGAGAATAGATCCATAAGATGCCACTCACTGTTGGCCTCCTGAACTTCTTGTATCTCATTCCTCCTTCTCAACGAATCAGCCGATGTGTTTCCTTTCCCAGGCGTATAGGCATGCTCAAAGTCAAAGGACTGAAGATACTCGACCCACAATCAACATCTCAAATTCAGATCACACTGAGTGACGATGTACTTGAGACTCTTGTGTTCAGTGAAAACCATGAATTGCTCTCCCAGAAGGTAATGTCTCCAACAGCGTAAGGCATGAACAACTGCTGCCAGCTCGATATCATGTGTCGGGTAATTCATCTCTTATGGCCTCAACTGCCACGACCCATATGCAACGACTCTTTCCCCTTGCATAAGCGCGGCTCCTAGCCCGATACCTTAAGCATGATAGTAAACAGTATAGCTTTTGACCAGCTCTGAAAAGACTAGTATCGGTGCTGACGTCAACCTCCCCTTCAGCTCCTGAAAGGATGACTCACAAGAATTTGAACACAAGAACTTCACAACCTTCTTAGTTAGACCCGTCAGTGGTGTTTCTAAGCGTGAAAAGTCCAGTATGGGATGTCTGTAGTTTCCAACCATCCCTAAAAAACTTCGTACTTCAAATACATTCTCTGGATGCTCCCAGGAAACTACTTCCATAAATTTATCTTGGTCTACTGACACTTCTATCTATGAGATAACATGACCCAATAAGTGAATCTGATCCATCCAAAAGTGGCATTTTGAGAGCTTGGCATATAACTGATGCTCTCTTAGTGTACTCAGAACAATCTCAATATGGGTAGAATGGTCGTGTGGAGTGCGAGAGTACACCTAGATATCATCCACAAATATTACCAAAAAATTATCCAAGTATGGATGGAACACTCGGTTCATCAGTGCCATGAAAACTGCAGGCGCATTCGTGTGACCGAATGGCATAACGACATACTCATATAGACCATACTTTCTCTTAAAGGTTGTAAGAGGTATATAAAATGGTATAACGTGTAACTAATGGTATCTGTATCTCAATTCGATCTTTGAGAACACCTGTGCTCCTCGAATCTGATTGATGAGATCATCAATCCTCAGCAAGGTATATCGGTTCTTGACTGTCAACTGGTTCAGCTTCTGATAATCCACACATAGTCTGAGGGTACCGTTCGACTTCTTTGCAAAAATGATAGGAAAACCCCAAGGAGAAGTACAGGGTCAAATGAAACCCTTTTCCTGCAACTCCTCCAACTACTTCATGAGCTTCTTCAACTCTCCTGTAGCCATCCTATAAAGAGGAATGGACACCTGTGCCACTCCTGGCACAAGCTTAATAGAAAATATTATATCAGGATCTAGAGGAAAAGCTGAAAAGTCTTCAGGAAATACATCCCTAAAATGATCCACCATTGGAGGAATGTCTAACTATGATGTCCCTTGATCATCCAGATATAGACTGGAAATATGGGCTGTAACTCCTCCTAACCCATGATGCTTTGGTCCCTCTGTTCTCACCTGGACATCCCATTCGCCCTTATGAAGAAACGTTCCACCCTTTGGGGATATGAAACTCACCCTATGGTGATGGCAATCGGCAATAGCCTAGAAGATAAATAACCTGTCCATTCTGAGAATGGCATCATGGCCTGTCATCTCTAGGACATAGAGGTTCCACAAAAAGTGACACCCACAAAAATCTAGAGGGAACTCCCTACACTGACATACACTATCCGTTCTCATCCACAACTTAGTGTCTAGCGTCAAGATATCAGCAGAAGAAAAGATACTATGCCCAAGGCTCTCGAAAATAGAAACATAGATAAATCTATGGGAATCCCCTATGTCGAAAAGAGTAGAAGATAAAACTAAGGAAACTAGAATCATAACTAGAACTGTAGAGGGTCAGGGATCCTATTAATGTTGTGTCTAATCCACCGCAAAATCCTAGCCTACTCCATGGCCATGTGACCCTACCTGACCACTATGAGCTGATCCACCCTTATATCGCTGATTTCCCAGTGACTGACCACCACGGCCACAACAACCACCTTGACCTGAACGACTAAAAGAACTCTAGTTCCCAGAATAGTGAGAAACTAGTAGAGCTGCTCCTATATGAGGAATAATAGAAGAACCACTGCCACAATCTGCTGGTGAGAAGATCAGACAGAAATGATGAATATATCCCATCTTGCCTCAAGATCAACACTCCATCGGGTCTCTCAGGCAACATGGCCTCATATGACCTCTCTTCCCGCACTGTTAGCCTACCACCTGGCTACTAGAAGATGAATCCCACCTACTATGATCTCCTCCTGCAATCTCTCTATGTCACTTCCTGCTATAAGATGGTAGAGCACTAACTCTGGATGTCGAACCGCCCTGGATCGCAGCTCTAGAATCCCTCAGATTGTGTTCAGTGACCAGCACCTAATTAACTATATAAGAGATAGAAGAAAACCTAAATATAATCACCTATGATCGAATTCCATGCCTTAGACCATCCCCAATATTCCTTACAAGGAAAAAAATCATCACCTTCTAGAATAGGCATGAAATGATGTGGCTCTGTAAAGCGAGAGGAATACTCCATCACAGAAAGAGTACCCTATTCCAGACTAATAAACTCTCG
This sequence comes from Viscum album, assembly GCA_963277665.1. Classification (NCBI taxonomy): domain Eukaryota; kingdom Viridiplantae; phylum Streptophyta; class Magnoliopsida; order Santalales; family Viscaceae; genus Viscum; species Viscum album. The sequence goes on along the minus strand of OY728139.1, from coordinate 675,924,137 downwards.
GGCCTGATTACCCCTCATGGTCTCTAGATAGAAGTAATCATAGAAGATGCAATGAGACTCATCCTAGACCATATTCTGCTAGCGACCCGCCTGTGAGATCACATCCCACCACCTCTTGGAATAGTCTCGAAACATGTAGGTAGTGAGCTTGACCCTCCTCTCTGGAGGAATCTCTAGATGCTTGAAGATTGTCAGTATGGATTATATCCATGAATATGCAGCCTATGGTCCTCCTTCCCCTGATAAGGTGGAAGGATTCTATTGTTGAATGACCCGAATCAATTATTCCATCGATAGGGCAAGAGGCGGTGCTCCCTGGAAGGTCATCATCATCCTCAAAAATCCCTCCCTAAAATATGCATCAGTGCCTGTAACAGGTATAACTACTGGTGCCAAGGCTAGCACAATAGGAGGATCTACAGGATGTCCCTGATCAGCCATATCCAGTGTCTAATCACTACCCTGTTACTGGTGGACAACCGGAGGACGTCTCGGTGGAATGACTCTGCAAGGTCAAACACACACCTTAGAATAAAGATTATTAAGGGTTGAAAACTAGAACTGTAAGAAGGGGAAAAGGAGAAAGAAAGAATTCATGTTTTTCAAAACAAGACTACACGGCGTGTATAAACCCTACACGGCATGTTCCCTTAAGTATTTCACATGGACGTGTAATTCTTCCAACCTAGGCCATGTAACACCCCAAATAGACTGTGTTTTGTCCTAACACATGGCGTGGACTTGAATCCTCTTCCCCTGCCCGAGTCCTTATACATGGTTAAGCCACACAACTCTCTTAAGAAAAGACTACATGACGTGTTCAAGAGAAACAATACATGTACTAGGCAAGCCTCACCCACCCGTGTTGTTAGGGACACGACCAGATATATGGCTCACACTACACGGTGTGTATTCTGGGTTTTTCTGGACATTAAGCCTCATAAACTACTCCAGAATCTAGAAAAAATGCTGAAAAGAACATTGAAAGTGCCAAATTACGATCCGTGAGGGCCTGTACTCCCCGCTAATCAAGTCTTGGCATCTTATACATGTTATAACAAGGAAAACAAGGCAATCATCCACCAAATTCTGGTCAATGTGGGCCCATAACACCTCAAGAACCAAATTTTTGTGTTCATTTAAACAAATCCATACCCAAAAATACCCTATAAAGCAGCTGATATTTTATCATGGCATCTATAACAACAACATGCATATTCTACAGGACATCTATCACAACAACATGCAATCGGTAATGCATCCTAGATGGCATGGCAAGAATTCATGACATGTGGTTTCTAGAAAGTTCTTATATGATTCATGAGATGGGATACCCTCATCTCATCGGGTTGAGATAGAAATAGAACCTCAATAGCATCCATAGTAATATCACAAAGCACGTGATTCACCCAATGGTGAAAATCAAATTAACTATAAAATTGAAAAATCATAAAATTGCATTAACGAGGTAAATTGGATTTTCCATGTACATAGTTTAGCTACTCCAAGGCACAACTTATTACCAAGTACTGATTACATCCTATCACTAACTATAGGCTCCAAACAGTATGTCAGGAGAAAAGAACCTGCCTCTGATACCACTTTCTAACCTCCTGGTTCTGGAAGCCACTCGGAGGCACCCCGTACCCAGTTGGTCACTTGGCCTCAAGAACATTTCCCCGAACGCCGGAGGCTGCTGACTACCAGTGAGGTATTTGGGTGTGATAGTGGGGAAACTATTCCCTAATTGGCAGAGTAAAACAACAGAATAAAAGAAAAAGCAACTGAAGAAGAAGTAATAATCCATACAAAAGTAAGAAACAAAAGACTAGAAGAAATAAAATGTCGGAGTGTAGATACATAGAAATTATGCACGGTACATATGTCTAGGAAAATAGCCAAACACATCACAATGCTGGAACATAGAACAATACTAAGCCAATGTATAAAAGAAAATAGATAAACAGGTCCTCCTCATCGCAAGCCTCAGCTTGGTCCCATGCTCTCCAGCTCCAAAACATATCAAGTACCCGAAGTAGAAGGGAACTTGCCATTATCTATACCTATAGAAATATAATTTGTCTGGGCCCAAATGCATATCCCAAACAGGGTGTGAGACTAAATCCCAGTAGGTAATCACCACAAGATCTGTGCCTAACAGTAGTTAATATATGACAGGTAATAAACAAGAGAAAGTAGTAAACAAGGAAGTACTCAGTAGTAACTAGTCCTATATTTTCAGTTCAATTAGTTCAATACATCAACGACAACAATATGTTGGGAAACCGCTGGTTAGTACTCTCAGCCTAACCCCTCTGGTTCAAACAAAACAATCATACTATAGAGACTATCTGAGGATGCTCTCTCAGTCAATTCCCCTTATAGTCCCAATAATTTAAATAATCTCTATGGAAGCTCACACAGTCAATTCCCCTTATAGTATAATGTATTCTAGAACTCTCTGAGGAAGCTCACCCAGTCAATTCCTCTTATATCCCCAAGTGGTCATAGACTCTCTAAGGAAGCTCACATTGTCAATTCCTCTTATAGCCCCAAGTGGTCATAAACCATTTGAGAAAGCACACACGGTCAATTCCCATTATAGTCTAATGTTTTTTAAGGAATCTTTGAGGAAGATCACATAGTCAATTCCCCTTAAATCACAAAAGTGATTCAAAAGACTCTCTGAGGAAGCTCACTCATTCAATTCCCCTTATAGTCTATGAAAGTAAATAAAGAGACTCTCTGGGGAAGTTCACTTGGTCAATTCCCCTTATAGTCTATGAATGTAATTAAAGAGACTCTCTGTTGAATCTTACTCAGTAAATTCCCCTTATAGTCTACCACACAAGGTTCTTTTTGAATCTTTCTAGCCTTAGAAAAGGATTTTGTGTCCATGTGGTGCAAAGGAACAAGGTCTTTTGGCCGCTGGCGATACAGCCTGTCCCGTTGGTCCATGGACTTTCACAAGGGTAAGGAAAGTCCGAATGCCACTATTTGGATCAACCTGCCTGGGTTGCCGCTTACCTTCATGAACGGGGGTTTTCTCAAAGAGATCAGAGACGCTTTGGGGGGATTCCTCTGTGCTAACGAAAGAACCGTAAGATGTGAGGATCTGTCGATGGCTCACTTATGTGTCGAGATGGATCTATCCCAACCCATTTTGGAACAGCTCTCCCTTCATGTTGACGGGTTGGAATGGGACCAGGTCATCTTTTACATGATCTTTCCCAGGTAATGCCCTCTCTTCTTTCTCTAGGGTCACTCCCAATAGGTTTACAGATGCCACCAGCACTCGCTATCTTGACGTTAGCCCAGGACCGGGCCGCATCAGCCTACCTCCTACACACTTACCGTGACGCCCCCACTACGAACCACTCTCGAAGGCCAATGACGACCCCCTATCTCCCACACCAGGTTTCGAGGTGGTACTGATTCCTTCTCTTACCAACCTTTTGTTATCTTTCTTGAACCTGGATGCCTCCCTGCCCAGAGCCTTGACACCCTCTCTGGAAGGAGTCTGGCCCCTATTATAATCATGTCTTGGTTACCCCAGGGATCCCTACTAGAGGGGATTTTACCTTGCAGGATAGATAGTCTCCTTGGCCCTCCGACTCTGCCCCAACCGTGCTCTCTGGGAGCCGTTCTATCTGTAGAGGCTCCAGCCTTAACGCTCACTGATTCTCTCCCTCAGGATTCCGCCAATAGGGGGAGGAAAAACTCGGACTCGGTACGCTCTAAGGCCATCTGTTCGGGGAGGCGGTCGGTTTCACATGCCTCTAACATGCCACATACCTTGAAGGCAGAACCAAAATGGCAGTGTCCCAGGTTCTCAGGGCGGCCACTCACGTCCCCTTATAGTGCAAGGAGCCACTCCTCCGACGTCTCCAGGGAGACCCTTACACGGGTTTCTTCGCAAACGCCCAAGTCGGCTGGAGCTTGTACTCGATCTTGATCCAGGCACCTAAAATAGTACTCTACTTCAATCTTCAACAAGGCCATGAATTCGAGGGCCAGTTCCATGATATTGTTCGATAAATGATTTCGTTAATCATATGGAATTTCCCTGGCATTGCAGCCTGGGCTAAGGCATATTTCCTCACCAGAGAAACAAGAAGGCACAAGGCCTCCATTGTAGTAGTTCTCGAGCACAAACAATATCCAACCAAAATCAGTGTCCTTTCCAGGAAAATCAACCTGCAAGGGTGCTTGCAGGCTGACCCTACCAATAATCACATATGGGTTATGTGGCACAGGAACTTCACCGTGGACCTGGTGCAAGCCAGCGACCAGTATATTACCACTAGGGTGGGGAATGGCAGAACGACTCTCTTCATCAATTTCATCTATGAAAGCTTCAATATAATTCAAAGGATATTCCTGTGGAACAAACTTAACTTTTCCGACCCGAGAAACTCTCCTTGGATCATCGTGTGGGATTTCAACATGATCGCGGACGTAGAAGAGAGGAAAGGATGAGGCCCGTTCAAGAAGAACGTGAGCTTGGATTTCATCCATTTCATGGCTGGGAAAGGGCTCTCCGATCTTGGCTTCTCGGGAGACAATTTCATGTGGTGAAACAATAAAAAAGGTAGGATTTTCTCACAGATTTGCCTTGATCGATGCTTGGCCAATGTTCATGATATATCCTTGTTCTCTAACACCAAGGTAAACCACCTCACATAGGGATTATATGACCACTCTTCCTTATTCGTATCCTAATCCTCATGCCAGGACCAGCCCGCAAATTTTAGATATTACCACCACTGGGATAGCCTACCGGGTTTCCAAGACCTGGTTAGCACCACCTGGGGGGATCCCACACAAGGACATTCATGGATTTCCATCCATAACAAAATCCGAAGGCTCAAGGCTATGATCCAAATGTGGTCGAGAGTTCAACCTTCCACAGATGATGACATCACAACCACCATACAGGATGTGGACTGCCAGGAGGGGAACTTGGAGATCAACTGGAATGATAGGGTGTTCGATGAACTTTCAAGCAAGAAGAGTGTTCTGGCGGACATGCTACTTAAACAGGAACGCATGGCGAGGGAGGATTCGAGGATCAAATGGCTTAGGGATGTAGATAGGAATAAAGGTTTCTTCCACGCTTGTATTAAGGAATGAAAGTGCATGGTGAGTCCCAACATTTTACTAGATGATGGAATGTACAGTGATGATAGTGATACTGCAGGTGTTATGCCCTTGGCTGCATTGGAAGATCTCATTGCCGGTTCCAATCCTCATCTTCCCAATGGCTATATAGGGGAGGAAGGAGGATATTTTGATGTGATTATCAACCAACTATCGGCACAGGAAAATGCCTATATGAGCTCCATCCCGAAAGAAAAATAAATTCGGGAATCCATGATGAGGATTAATCCCGAAAGCGCACTAGGCCCAGATGGTTTCTCGGGTTCATTTTACAGAGCATCATGGGACATCATTAAAATGGGTGTCACCACCGCCATCTATGACTTCTTTTGGGGGGGGGGGGTTACCTTCCCAAGGATGCTTGTTCCACGACCGTAGTCTTTCTTCCCAAGATCAATAACCCCACTTCCATATCCCACTACCAGCCTACCAGCTTATGCAACATTACATATAAGATCTTGGCCGCCCTGATCAATTCATGGGTGGCCATCCATATTCCCTGGTGGGTGTCCTTGGAAACAACACGACTTTGTGAAAGGGAGATCCATTCAAGGTGCCATTGCACTGGCTCAGGAGATGATCAGATACCTAGCCTTTAAGTCTCATGACTCCAACCTGGGTATCAAGTTGGACATGAGTAAAGCTTATAACCGGGTTGAGTGGGGTTTTCTCAACAGGGTGCTGGAAAAAATGGGGTTCTCCATGTGGAACATGAACATCCTTTTTAGTTGATTCAGCTATCCCTTGCTAGTCGTAAATTTTATGGGGATAAATTATGGGTTTTTCAAGGCTACCCATAGTTTGAGGCAGGGCGATCCACTGTCCCCGAGCCTCTTCATCCTCTCGCAGGACGTCCTCAGCTGGAACCTGCACAGGGCCATCAACAACGGCGAGATTATGGCATATCGCAGAAGGAGGAGGGATCCTCTCGTGTCTCATCTGATGTTCTCAGATGAAACATTCGTCTTCTCAAATGGTAGTCGATGGTCCATCAGTGGTCTCAACAAGGTGTTGCAGGAGTACTGCCTCTGGAGTGGGCAGGTCATCAAGATGGAAAAGAGAAATTTCTATATAACCAATGGCTGAACCATCTCTCGAACCTAGGAAATTCAATAAAGGATGGAAATGAACAAAGGGTCATTTATTATGGAGTGTCTCGGTGTGCCAATCTCCCCAATATGACTCTACTTAGGTGACTTCTTCACCATTTCTAATAGGATTATGGACCGGATCATCAACTAGAAGAAAGTTTACCTCTCATTTGGGGGATGGATAACGCTGATCAATAGCGTTCTCCTTACCTCCCATGTCCATGCTCTTTCATCCATAAAAGTATCGAAGAGAATCATCAATAGGATCAAACAAATTCTTTCCGGCTTTATCTTGGATCCACGTTTAGAGGGAAGGTGCCATTGGGCTTCATGGGACAAGGTGGCGAGACCAGCCGGCGAAGGGGGAATCAATGTCCATCAGCTCGAAGATACTCTCCAGTGCATGCATTACAAGATAGCCTGGGAGGTTCTGGAACAGCGTACACTATAGGGAATTACCATGCACAAATCCCATGTTGATCCTGAGGCTAGGGATGGCATCCAAACCTCTCCCTTTTGGTTAGTGATCTCCCCCCTTATTTCTTCTCTCGAATCACAATCTAGATGGATCGTGGGGAGGGGGGATATCCTCTTTTGGCTTCATAACTGGGCCGGAACTATCCTCGTCTTTCCCGGGTGTCGGTGCTCGCTGATCACCTTCAAGGAGGCGAGTTCATATCCGACCTTCATTGCAGCGATCTTGGACTAGGACCAGTGCAATACCTTCAACATAATTTAGATCAACTCCGATCTAGACAGGTGCGTGTTCTCTCTTTCTTTCATGTGGTCTTACTCCTCTAGAGATTATCGACGCTCCATGGCCCCTCGCATTCGGAGCGATTTGTGGAATGAGATATTATGATCCAAAGGCACTCAGCTCAAATAGAGATTTCTTTCATGGCGTCTGTGTCACAAGGCCATTCCAACTAATGAAAATATCAAACATTGTGGCATCTCGCTAGCCTCAAGGTGCCACTGGTGCTCAGACCACCTTGAGGAGCATGTGGGTCACCAGTTTTTTGATAGAGAATGGGTGAGGGCGGTGTGGTAGAACTTCAGTGAGTTCACATCTTTTTCTGATAACCGCATGGCTGACATGTCGTTTCTAGACTGATGGTTTCACGGGGTGGAGGAGAGGAGCCCACAGTAGATAGCCCACATGATGGTCCTCCATGAAGGTTGTTGGTTGATTTGGGAAGCACAAAACAAGTCTCAGTATGAAGGAAACTCCACCTATGGCTAGCAGATCATTATACGCACCAAGGTCCTTCTACTGGATGTGATCAGATCCCTTCGAAAATGGAAGGAGGCTCCAACTCTTCAATGTATCCTGGGACGTATAGATATCGATACCTCATGTAGCAATAATATGAGAGGAAACAGGGTTCGCAGGTTACCGCCAATCAGAGGGGTCAAAATCAACTCCGACGGATCATGCACCATGGGGTCGATCCGAGGAGGAGGGGTGGTTCAGAACCCTTCTCGGTCGGTCATTATGGACTTCTTTGCATCCCTGGGGCGAGGTTATTCTCTCCAGGCCGAGGCTAAGGCAATGTTGATGGGACTCTACTTATGCCATCAAGAGGGGATAACCTTATCAGAGGTGGAAACCGATTCCCTAATCCTCCACAATGCCATCCATGGATCCAACATCCCATGGTCCATCCACTACATCACAAGGAAATTCAAGGACATGATCAGTATCAATATGAGTGTTTTCCACACTTGGCATGAGGGGAATAAGGTTGCGGACTACCTTGACTCCATCGACGTCCCCGGTTTGGCCCGTTGTTTTTTTCACACTGCTACAACCATGAAGTCGGGGGGGAGTAAACTTGGTTCGAGGAGACGCCCTCGGCCTCCACTATTTTCGGTCCCCTTAGGCCTCACTTTTCTCTTTCGACATTTGGGCCTACCCCTCTTGTGTTTTGCACATTTTTTTGAATAAATTTATAGTATGATGATGTGATTCATTCACTAAGTATAATTCTAGTCATGAATATATATTTAATCAAGGGTATTGGCCAAATTTCACATATAACTCAAATACTTTCAACGGAAAGGCACAAACCACCTTCCTCAATGGTTTTGACGAAAACCCCAACAAACGAAGAATGCACGTTGATCCTCTAGGAACCCGCCTTAGATATCTTCTCCTAACAAGACCAAGATCAAAACTCATAAAAATTTTCATCCATACACTTAGATGTACCCATAAAAGATGTAGATATAAGAAACCAAGAGAAGAGGAGAAGTAGATCTAAGTAGATCTAAGAAACCAAATAGTAATGAAGAAGAACGTCTACATACCTCAAGAATCCAAATTCGATTCGCCCATAGATGCCTTCAGATCGCCTCCAAAATGATGGGAGAACCTTTTTTGACCCTAAGAGATAAAAAATCCCGAGTTATTACCACTAAGGAAAAAAATGAGCCACTTAGAGTAAGTGGAATATTGAAAAACTCATTCCATCATAATAAAATTGAATTTAAGAAACATAATATCAGTGAAATGCTAGAATGGAAATGATAAAAGAGAAACACCTTACAAAATTTCTTAATAGAAACAACTTATGTAAGGTTGAAAATGTGAGAGTAAAAATGGAATAACGTTCAAATAACATCAACTAAATAATAAGGTAACGATAATAAATGAATTAAAATATAACCAATTGAAATTATAAACACTAATTTTAAATAAGGTTCTCAAATTGAAAGAAGGAGAGAAAGGTGAGGATCCCTTACTTGAGTGTGTGACTTCACAAGCATGGTAGGGTCTTGTTGAGATCTTGAGGAAATATTGTGAGGAATATAGAGAGAGGAGGGAACACTAAGAAAATTCTATAAGGAGTTTGGGATAAGATAAATGAGATATTGTGTGGTTTTATATAGGAAAAGAGAAAGATTTCATTATTATTTTGGTTTTGGATTCTACGTTGTAAAATATCCAAAACCACAAACCTTACCATGGTTTTTTCCCACGATTTCTACCAAAGGGGAGTGGAGTTTATTGTTTTAGAAGTACAAGATCCATACTTATTAAAATATTACCATTGGTTATGGGGAGGTTAGTCACACTTTCAAAGAAATCGTTTTAAAATATTATAATATATTGTAAGTCTTAGAAGATTCAAAAAGGCCTTCGAAAATAAATAAAATAAACTCAAAATAACATTATTTTAATTTTAAAACATATATTTTGTCAAGGATCCCATTTATATTACATATTTCATCACATTGAGGTCCTTGTGTTGTCATAAAACACAAAGTATATTTATACGGTATTTAATTTTGATCCGAAAATTTGACTATCTCAGAAAACTTTGAAAAAATTACTGTTGGATAATTTTGTTGTTTTTATTCAAAAAATAATATTAAAATAATATTTATAATTTTATAAATAAGTGGATTTCACTTTTAAAATAAAAAACCAAAATTTATAAAAAATGATGGGTTTTGACAATAATTTTTTTTAAAACATACAAATATATTTAGAACATATATATATTTCATAAATTATTTAATACTAATCATATAAATAAATTTAATATAATGGTTAAATACATAATATTTAAAAAATCATTATTTTTTTTGGGTTCAGTGTTGCATATCACTTAGGTTATCGAAATACGTTTTGTATTTTGATAACTAGGGGCATAACGTTCTTCCGCACTTCAATAAACTGTGTCCTCAAAATTTAAACATGAAATTGACAAGAAATGTTTTGAAACATGTAAATATATTTATTGAAAAACAATATCATTAAAAGGAATAATAATTAATCTTCTTGAAAAATGAGAAAGGGAGGTATGCAGGTCATTACATAACTAGGTTTCCAAGTTGGATAACTTTAGGGGGAAGTGAAAAGATAGATATAGAAGGGAAAACTAACATGAAAGAAGTAGTTGAGTAGAGAAAAGAATTATAATAAGGTCAATGACCACAATACTATAAATGTGTGATGTATAAAATGTAAAAATAGTTGGTTCCCTAGACCCAAATATTCAGTGTTTTTGATTACCATATCGTTTGTACAGTTATATATACATGATCTTTACTTACCATTATAGTGTAGATATTTTTTAATCCACTATTTAATGGTAATTTCCAACGATTAATTCTCATGTCTAAAGGTTATAGAATATCCTAGGCTATAATAAAAACCTATAGATATTATGAAATTAATTTTAAAACAATGTTCTATGGTCTACATGGATATTACGGACTGAACACAGTAGATGATTGACTATTAGGTGTTGGAGGCTCATAAGCATTGAGACTTTTTCTCATGAAGTTCGCACTTGGTGATCTCAAGTTGTGAGATCATGAGGACAGACCTACCAATATGGACACCACATGTTTCGGGTGTCATTGAATGTTTCATTCTATGATCAAGTGTAATGGTCTACTAACTTGAGATAATTTCTAGTGTATTTCATTTGATCGCAAACTTTAATGAAAGATGAAAATAGTGACTTTGAAATCAGGGAGATGTAGTTTATTTTGGCATGTCATTGATGGAATGACATTGGTTGAATGTTCAAGAAAGGACTTGTCACTTATGGGTTATGGAAGTAATATATCCCAGGCCTTGTTGATTAGGATGGTGGTACCTTCATTAGACCATGTCCAGGGCAGTCGAGGGTAAATCTATCAAGCTAGATCAAAAAAAATAAAGCAAGAAAGGAGGATGAAACATGTGTGCATCTTGTTTTATGAGATTTTAATGAAAAATATATCATATTACATAGTATGTCTTCATAGGTTGGTTGTCGATACTATGACAATCCTAACATCTTCAGCAGGAATAATAGGTTTCTAGATCATGGTCTTTGTCTGTGAATACTATTAACTACTATCAAGATAAGGTCCTAGAGAATCAACCACAATAGCGTATTTGAGAATTTTCCCTATTCAGTAGAATACGAGATTTGGACATGATGGGCCCCACCACTGGGGTCTGGGATTTTTTCAAGGTAAAACGATTACCAATGAAATAAATAAATTCAAATTATCCCAGTTAAGAATAACAAAAATTGAATTTTTTTATTAAATTTATTTACAGCATTTAAGTAAATACATGAAAAATATTATTTGAACAGATATTAAACTATTAAATGTACAATTAATATTTATGATAAGAACAAGTTGAGTAATTGACTAAATTATTATCATGTAATATTTTTAAAATATTACATGAAATTGATAATAATATTTATGACTTAGATTAGTAGTCATAACACTTCGTTTATAGTACGTTATGTATTTCAGTGACCGGAGAGGAAATTATGGGTATTTTATTAACACACTATATATAGAGGATGAGATCCTCCCACCAGGGACTATTTATTGGATTTATCTCCCGTATCCTATCTCCCATGATCTTGGGAGAGAGGCTCCAGATCCAAGGAGCTCAGAATAAGCTATCTCTCAGGCATCAGAAACAATGCGATGTAGTGATCATCATAGTATTGAAGGTGTTGTCAAGTCTCAATGCTAGCACCCAGAATTAGATGATCGGTACTCCCACATATTTCTTGAAGTGCGTGTGGAAGATCTAGTGAAATTCGATAATGGATTATTTGATTAGTCATCGCCAAGAATAAGACGAATTTTTTCATAGCTTCGGATCTACACCAGGTATTTTATCGTATTACTTTGGTGATAAAAACTCTTCACGCATGATCCTTAGCTTAAATCGGGAAGCTATTCACCGACATAAACAAGATTATGTTGATCGTCAGAGAATTTTTTTAAAATCAATTCTTTTGGGTATTCTACTGCGTGCCCAGTTCCTTCAAGTGGAATCAGAGCCAGCACATGAAAATTTAAGCCAATAAAAGAATTAAATTTGCATTAATTTTTAAAGAGGGTGTCATTGTGGCCCTAATTCCAAAAACTACATTTTAGTCCGACATCAGATGAAAATTCTGTGGTCATCCAATGTTTTATAGCAGATTTGAACCAACAAATATTTGAGTTTTTTAATCGATGAACTCATCTGAATCTGTTGTTAAATTCAGAATAGTTTTTTTATGTGAGGTTTAATAATAATAATTATCATAATAATTTTATTATTATTATAATAGTTTTATTATAATAATAATTTAATTATTATATTTAATTATTTTTACTATAATAATATTCTAATATTATTATTACTTTTCAAAACCTAGATAGGATTTACAAAATTTTAAAGGGGGTTGGCCTTCTTTTGGATGGGTGTATAGAATGGAATCCTCAAAAAAAGGGAGTGGGGTTGGCTTGTGATACAATCCAAATAAAGATAAAACACAAAAAAGACGGTATATTCTTCCCCGCGGTGCCGCACAACACCAGGCTGCAAACCCCTGGCCGCCGTGAGGGACCCCATGCACCACCCTAGTTCCAGAACCCCTCTAGTCTAGAAGTGAACCAATCCACGACCATACCTCATTAGACCACCTCTTGTCTGCACCCCACATCGCGCCTCTCTCATCCCTGCCACTCACCCTCCTCAATGCACAACCTCCAGACCAGCAACGACCACCCACCACAACACCACTGGGGGGTTACCCTTTCACCGTGCCAACCTGACAGCCATGAAATTCCTCCCGACCCCTCACTCGCCGTTCTCCACTACCTTGTTGGCATCTACCTCTACCCTACCCTTCCCCACCTAACATGGACCACTGCACGGAGTCGAGATGCATCCACTAGCCAGCCCTCCTACCCCACAATAGATGCCTACCTACTCCTCTCTACCTACGTCGCCCTGCTTGGGAAATCCTCCTAGCTAACATCCACCCCACCGTACTTCCTTAAACACTTCATAGGTATCCCATTTAGAACCACTTCCTCTGTGCAGTTCTCCCCACTTCTGATGCCTTCGTGGAAGTCGACTCCCATGTGGCTCGGCTTTCAACTTTAGTTTGTGTCTCGGCTCGGCCGATGCTGACGTTCCTGGCTCCTCCGATGCCGGCAACATCACCTTAGGTGGCCAGATCTGGTGATACCAAGGTGTGATCCACAACCTCTTGTCTCAACCCAACCACGAGACACCTAGTAGTCGACATGTAACCCTAGTTGGTTCACTTCATCCCAAAATGGACTCGGGTGGGTCAACTCTTCTCGGAATGTTTGTGAACTGACTTGCCTAGCATAGAAACCCCCTACAAAGGTTGGGATAGTTAGTAATGTGCATGTTTGGATTTTCCCAACCTACATTGGCCCTACCTGGGGTTTAGGGGATGAATTTGTTTTAATTTAATAAAAAATTAATTATAATAATTAATTTGATTTCGGTAGATAATTAGATTAATTATATATTACTCTTTTTGATTAATAATGATTGAGGCGTAAATTAAATTAAGTTTCTGTTAAATTAAAAAAATTAAATAAATTATTTTTTAGTTTTAAAATTAAATAAATTAAATAGGACTGAACAATGTGATGATTGAATTAAAAATTAGAGTGAAAATTTTAATTCAATAGAATGTGCTTGAGTATTATATAATGAAAATTTAATTCGGATTATGAAAGTTAAAGCACATATGACTTATCCGGAGCCTGAGACTATCCAATGTATGTATGGTTCATTTTATTTATTTATTTATTTAATTATTTCATGTTTTTTAATAATTAGTTTAATTTATTTGATGGCGATATGCGTATCGCCTCTAAGTCATTATATGTATATGGGAATGTGCATCAACATTTGAGTTGTACATTTAATACCCAGTTCCCCTCACATACAAGGGAGTATTTTTATATAATGAAGAGATGACAACTGACGTACTTCATGCCAAGTTTTGGAGATGCACCTAACAGGACATTGATGCATTGGATGGACATGTGTTGTAATTCATGTTTCAAGAGCTGTGACTCAAGGTATATCCCCTAGGGTCTATATTGGTCATTTTTTCAATCAACAGATCAACCTTTAGTACCAGATCATGACCATGTCCTCATTTTATTATTTCATTGTTTATTATTATGTGAATGGTTAGTTAATGCGTGATCAGATAGAATAATAATAAAAAAGCATCAAAGATAAAATGAACTTGTGACATGACAGATTTTTCTACTTCTATCATGATTAGTTATGAGTGAGATCACATAGTACATGCTAATCAAAATAGAAAATTATTTCCCTCATCACGTTAATAATATAAAACATTCCAATAAATATTAATTCAAAACCTCCTTCTGTCATTCAAATTTGGAAAAAACTAGGTGTTTGGGCTTCCAATAATGCTATAGTAGAGGGTGCCTCTCTCTACCGAGGATCCATTATAAGATTGATGGTTCAACTTAACTAATTTAGTATAAAAGATTATCAATATATGAATTTTATCATTTTAGATTTTTCCATTGATTAAATCATGTTTTGATTTTGAAAGATGAGACTTCACTCAACTGATCAAGGAACTGTGACTAAATGTGATTGTCCATCCTAGCCATAACTTGTAGACATATGTCACTAGAATAGAGGGTTCCTATAATTCAATAAAACAGTAGGAGACATTTAATTAATCAATCAAAATGTATAAATTGGTAATCGTGATAAAAGTACTAAACCGCTAATTTTTTTGTTAAAAATTAAAATTAATACAATGTTTAAAAACTATTCTTTATAATGGACGAATTCAATGACCACACTGGCATGAGTATACAAGAATAATAATAGGGACATTTGCACAATACTATTGGAATCTCAAGGTGCTAGAGTCCCAAATACCTGTTATAGCACCTCAATATGTGTGGGTGAAATTGATAACCAGAGACTTATATACAATTCATATGATGGTTATGTCACTATTCATTCATCAATTTCTAATGTTACATGTGGTGTCTAAATTAGGAAATGGATGATAAAAACATGAAGTCTTATCTCCAAGAGGTTTGCAAGGAGAAAGTGAAGCAATGATATGAATATGTAATGGTAACACTGGATCATCATAATGTGTATGGAGGGTTATGATCATACAATACATCCTATTATAATGTCATATTCACCCCTTCAATCATATTTTTTTATGTAAAAAACACATATTGAGGAAACACTTTATTACCAATTTAGGTAACAATCGCCAAGTAATTAAGAATATTAAATATAGTATCATCATTAATTATTATCATGACTAAATTGAAAGACACTGACAAAAGTCCATAAGGTAAGTAATATCGATAGAACATTAGCAATGTACTTCAATTAATGAGGTATTAAAAAAGGTTAATTTTATTTCATATTATAAAATAAAAAATATATGTTTAAGAGTAATAAACGTAATTAAGAAGAAAGTTACCCACTTATTCTTCCAAAAATATTCATCAATTGTAATGTTTCAGTTTTACTACATGGGTATTAAATATAATATTCTAGTGACATATGTGTATTATAATATGGTAACCATGTAAGTATAGAAATCATACTATATTTTAGGTGTATTCTCCAAGTGGATGAGAAAGGGTGATACCTAGGCCAATGGTGAGAGGTACACGACTTCTAATTGTCATGTGAAACATTCATGTTGAAATATTATTGAGTATAACCAAGGAATTATTCTCATGTGTCCTTGAACTTAATAAGGAATTATTCCAAATTAAATAATCTATGTTGTCCTTGGTATTTTATACTCAAATTCTATTTCCGTAATACATGAATTAAAGGAAATACATGATGAATATAAAATATAAAATTTATACCCAGTTGTGTCAAGATAATTCTATGTTTAGTAAAACTAAAAGTGGACATCAAGAAAAATTCCCAGCACGGTATTTAGTCTCAGAATAGCTAAATACTATCGGCATTATTGATGTTTTTAGTTTGGGAAAAGGAACCATTAGAAATAATGGTATGTCACAAAGCGTTTGCAAATAGTTCAACATGTTATCCTGAACTATTACAAGGGTAAAATAGTGGTATATATATACATTATAAGATCACTTTAGGTTATTAAGTAATAATAAAGTGAAGTATATGCATTGCTAGAAGATATGAGTTCCTTTGGGTCAACATACCGAAGAATATCTTGATCGAACATTCATCGATCATGATAATGTAGCATGGAGTACTTCAAAAAATCATACTACCTTATTAACATCACGACATTTATGTTAAAAAGGAATATCAATGGTGAATTCTTAAATGTCACCATTGATCAAAAACATATAGTGTGAAGTAATTCCTAAATACACATTTTATACATCAAGGTTATTAAGTAAGGTGCATCAATGTGACAACCTGGAGTAACTTCCACTATATTTCAGGATGTTCTTCACTAATAATTGTGTTTTCCCATAACTATACGCCAACTATAATGAAAAAATAATATAATACAATTCATAGTCTGATTGAAATCCATTATGTCATAAGGACATGTGTTTGGATGAAAAGAAGTTTTTTGGACATGAAAAAACTTTCATCTGAACCAAACACATAGTGCATCTGTTGTAATCATCCTAACAATTGTATAAGATGTCACCTATATCCGTAATAGAAATGTTGTTAGTCATGCTATAGACTAACATTATATATATGGGTGAAAATTTATTTCGAGACATTGGGAGCTAGATTGACTTGGGTTTAGTTAATTCTCGAGATGCACAAATAGTTGGTATATGAACTAGTTCAACATGTGCAAGTGGAAGAGAGTATGTTCCATAGAGACATACTGCTCAAGAAGGATAAAACCATGGTGATGGTTTTTTTTCACCCTAGATGGTGAGCTATTATTTATTGAAAATAATATTTCAAACATGTATGATGTGTAAAGAAATTCGCTAGGATTTACATGATAAAAAGAAATTCAATAATGGATTACATGTATCAAATTACAAAGGAGATAATAAATTGAATAATGTGGTGGGTATTCAAGTGAGTTGATAAATGGATGGTACTACTGTAGTACCAATAAGGCTTTATTGGTAATACCAAGTCAGTATGCCTAAATCAATTATATTTTTACTTTTCATAGAAAATTTATATGTTTATTTTATTTAGCACTGGATGTCATGACCACCATTCATGGAAGGTGTCCATACAACATAACCAGGAAGGGATTTTCACATTACATAATGTAAATAAACGTTGAAAGTTACTAAAATCCGGTTTAGGATTGATGTAATCTAAGGGATTATATATTATACAATTGTAAAAAATCTTTTCCATGTGTCTACCAAAGGTTAGTGGGAGCATCAAAGTTTTACATGACAAATATGTTCGGAAACATATGAAAAAAAGATTGGTCTTCAAGTTAGCTAAGA
This sequence comes from Viscum album, assembly GCA_963277665.1. NCBI lineage: Eukaryota > Viridiplantae > Streptophyta > Magnoliopsida > Santalales > Viscaceae > Viscum > Viscum album. Next base: position 675,906,639 of record OY728139.1, on the reverse strand, counting down.
CCAGGAGGAAATCAATTCTCCCGTTGTTGAATTATAGTAGAAACCAATGTTCCAGGGAGTAGGATCTACTGATGTAGATATAGAGGATTCTTATAACTATTCCATCGTATATACATTGACATGGTATTAGAAAATACTATATGGAATAATTAAAGAGAGAATTGTTACCTATGTCACATGCCATAATCTCTCCAGGTTCACGTATCTGAGACATGTGATAAGATAAAGATAGTGAGTTATAATCCATTAGCTAAAGTGATGGATTAATCATGTATTCCATGATATGTACATAAATTGATTGGATAGTAGGCAAATAATAGTTATATCCAAGAGTAATAAAAGTGAAGCAATTAAAATTATATTTTTTTTTACTTTAGCAAGAACAAAAGATATGTACCTGGTAAGTGGAGAAGAAAGGTTATTAGTTTTAAGGTGACACAAACTAGTCTTCTTGAGATCCATGTCATCTAATATCTCAGTTAAGCTAAGGTGATGAGTGATACAAGCCCATATAAACCAGCGGTTACCATACCTAAAAATACATAGTACATTCCTGCTTATATGGAAGTTAGGAAGAATTTATATGCAAGGTTTTGTTCTAGTTCTTGGAATCACACCAAGTAAGCAGAAAATTATCTTATTGTAAATTATGATATTATTACTAGACAAGATGTCATATTTTCACAATTTAAAAGTGATATACTCAGGGATACCATATCTTGAGAAGTTTTACTCAAGGGGATGAGGTTTCAAATAGCAGATATGTCACATGGTAAAATTGTCATAGGCCCAGCAGCTAAAGCCATTACTCAGAAAAAACATGATCTTTATCATTTGAGTAGTTAACAAGTTTGGTTAGCAAGTTGTCTTTAGTGAAAGTGGGAGTGTTTAAATAGTGGTTTCCCTAAACCCAACTATTATGTTATTTTTATTACCACATCTTTCATACATTTATCTATACATGATGTTTACATACCATTATAGTGTAGATATTTCTACATCCAATATTTTATGGTAATTTCCAAAGAATAATTATAATGTAGAATGGTTATAGCAGTCCCATGCTATAATGAGAACCTCCAGATACTATGACATTAATCATACATTAAGGTTCTATGGTCTAAATGCATCGTACTAATTGGACAGAGTTTAAGTTTGACTATCAGGTGATGGGGGATCATAAGCATTTAGACTTATTCTCATGGAGTTTTCACTTGGTGATCTCGAGTGGTGAGATCATGAAGATTGACCTGCCAATAAGAACACCACATGATTCAGTTTTCATTGGATGTTTCTATCTATGATCATGAGTAATAGTCTCTAGACATAAGATCATTGCTATTTTATGTCATTTGATCATGTAATTTGATGAAAGATGAAAATAATGATGTTTAAATCATGGTGTGGCAGTTTATATTGGGTGTGTCATTGATGGCATGACATTGGTTGAATGGTCAAGAAAGGATTTGTCACTTCTAGGTTGTGGATGTAATATATCTTAAGCCATGTTGATAAGAATGGTAGTACCTTCATAAGACCATGGCCATGGCAGTCTTGGGAAAATCCATCTAGCAGGATCAACAAACAATAAAGAAATAAAAGGACGATGACACAGGTGTGTCTCCTTCTTTATGATATATTATTAAAAAAGTTATTATATTACATAGTATATGTTCTTAGGTTGGTTGTCGCTTTTGATACAATCCTTATCTATTTAGGGGTCATGATGGGTTTCTAGATCCCTCTCTTAGTCTGTGAATACTATTCACGACTATCAAGATAAGGGCCTAGAGAGTCATACACAATAGAATATTTATGATTCTAACATATTGAATAGAATATGAGTTTTGGACATGGTGGGCCCTATCAATAGGGTCTGGGATTTGTCCAAGGTTAAATGATCACCAATGAAATAAATAAATTCATATTATTCAATTTAAGAATAAAGGGAATTGAATTTATTTATTAATTTTATTTACATGTTTTAATTAAATACCTGAAAAATATCATTTGAATGAATATTAAACTATTCATAATTAAATTAATATTTATTGGAATGATGATTCAAGTTAACAACTCATTTATTATAATGTAATTTATTTAATATATTACAATAATTTTATAATAATATTTATGACACAGATTTGTAGTCATAACATGTCATTTATAGGGCGTTAAGTATTCTAGGGGTTGGAGAAGCCCTTCTAGGTATTTTATTAACACACTAAATATAGAAGAGGATTTTCTCCCACCAGAGACAATTCAAGGGATTTCTCTATCCTCTCCTCTCTCCCATGATCTAGAGAGAGAAGCTTTGGATTTATGGAGCTCGGATCGAGCTCTCTCTCAGGCATCACCAGTGAAGTGATCATATCTCCATGCTAGCACCCAAAATTAGATGATCGACACTCCCATAGATTTCATGAAGCATGTGAGGACAATCTAGAGGAATTGGATTACAGATTCTTCGAGTAGTGATTTCTAGCAATGAGCAGATGTCATGATTGGATTCAAATCTAAACCAGGTATTTTATGGTCTTATTTTTGTTCATAAAACTCTTCACATGTGATCTTAAATTTAAATTAGGAAACAATTCACCGATATCAACATGATTACATTGATCGGCAGAGATTTTTTTTAAATCCATCCTTTTAGGGATCTTGCTGCATATCCAGTTCCTTTATAAAATGACAATCAATTCATCAGAAATAACCAGAATATGAAAACCTTTGTTAATATTAGTTATCCAGTGTTAAATATTTATTTTGTCATATTAGATTGAAATAAAAGTAAATATACTTTATTGAAAATTATAATTAATTTCCACTAACATATCATCTTTTTTTCCAAACAATAAGAACTCGAGATGATTTTTTATGCCTAAAGAGATATAAACTTATAACAGATCACATAATACACCAAAGAATATCAATCTATTATTCATATATTTTACTAAATCCAAAATATTTAGCACAATGTATGATAAAACCTTAATATATTAATCAATTAAATTCTAAAAAAATCCGTGTTTTAACATAGAAAATCCCTTAAATAATTACACTTATATAACACTAATAACATAAATATTAAAGACGGTTTCAACCTCAATGTATGTTTCATACCATTCTTCTATCACCTCCAAAAATTTATAGGAATTCATCTGATTTAATCCTAACATGTATATATTCCTCAACCCAAATAAAAAATATCCCAAAATATGGTTAATCACATAAAAATAAGAAGGCTTGTTCCTAAAATATGTTTCAAAAAATTTCATTCTAAACATTCATCACATAAAACATAAAAGGTTGTATCAATTATTTTAAACATAAGTTTAGCATTAAAAATATTATCCAAAATATCTTTAGGTTTGTTGGATAATCAATAAACTATTAATGATCATGAATCCTTCAAATGTGTGTTTTCTAAAATATCACATTACCACTACGTCACTATTATAGGTTATCAGTACAATTAAAAATAGATTTCAAGTCCCTATAGAAAAATCAGTATGAAAAAAATTCTTAGATGTTTCCTGATTATTATATCGAGAATATAATTTATATATTAATTTTACTACATAAATATAAAATACACAAAAATAAACACAATAATCTTTACACTTCAAAAATTTACAAAATATAGGTCCTTCCTTAGTCCCGAACATTTGAGATATATATTATTTCTTATAGTGCAATAATATATATATTATTGATTATTCATCATCCTCTTTATACTTCTATAGAATCAAAGGGTGATTCATGGTACAAATGGTAAATTTCTTCTCACGATAATTTATATTGGACTTATAAGGGGGAAACCATTCTATGACTCGAATAACACCATTTTTCACAAAAGGACGATAGATAACATTTTCAAGAAGAACATTCCCACTAACATAAACATGGTATACAAAATCATTTTTATTGTTATTTTAAATAATTTTGGGTGGTGAAACGATATTATTAGAAAACCTAAAATAATTCAAGTAGTTCATGAATTCAAATACAACATAAATTACACTACTCTGGAGTTAGGGTGATATATACATCAGTCACCTGATCCATCTCAGCAATGGAATTTCCTCATTTCCTTATTCCTGGAGATTGTTGATTCCCACTATTCTTCTCAACCCTTGGAATAGAGCATTGTATTGGATAATTCCAAAATTCTCCACACTTTATACATAGAACATTATGTTGTAAATTATATTGAAAATTATTTCCTTCCATCTCATTATCCATTTTATCTAGAAATGGGATACTTTATACCCATCATTCCACACATAAAACATCTCCTAATCCCTTTGTGACATTTAACATGGTGCCTCCTTCGATACTTTTCCCATAAAGGAAATTGGGACTTCATTCCATTATAATATTTATTATATGGACATCCATGAGATTCCATATTCATCTTCCTTGATGTATTTTGGTATTCAATAATGTTCAAGTTGTTAATCATGTTTTTTTGATAGTTTTTTTGGAATAAACCTGATATGTACTACTTGAGATCCCTTCCAATTTCGCATCTCATTTTCGAAGTCTTTACATTGTTCACCACAATGATTTTTGAAATGATATAACATGATAATCATAAGATGGGAAATGTGGAAAAAACATAAAACATTGAATCGTAAACGTAGGTGAAGCTTAAACTACCAAGACTTCATGGTGGACATATTCCCTTAAAGGAACTAGGTACACCACTATCACAACATGACATATCATGATACTAAACATTACCCAATGTATTGTTGCGCTATATGGGTGAAGCCATTATATTCATTTCATTCTCAAGCCTAAGTGTTCCCCATAGATCATAAATAATAGATTTATCCATCACCATAATTTATTTGATGATTAAGTAGTGTGGAATATATATATGTAAATTACAAATCAAAAAGTTTATGTGCATAAATGTGAACACCCATGATAGGAAATGGGTATGGTATTCACTACACACTTCTTTTGGAATGTAATATCGTGGCGAAATTTCAGTAGCATAACAACATCACATAAAGATTCATAAAAATGGGTTGATGAGAGGGAAAGAGATATATTATCACATAGAAATAAAATGTGAAGAAATAGGGACATGAAAAAACATATCCCCACATTAGAAATTTTGAATTAGAAGGCATAAGGTAATGAAGAAACTTGAATAAAGAAAATAATCATAACTACATTTCGGCATGATAAAGAGTGTACATAAAGGATTATTAGAGGATTAATGAGAGTGGAAGGAGACAATAATCATTTATTAATTAAATGGATTGTAAGGGGAATATGGAATGGAATATTTAAACATAATCAAATGGAATTGAAGAAACATAACATAAAATAAATTATTGAATGGAAATGAGGAGAGAGAGACACCTTAAGAAATTTTGGCATAGTAACGGCTTATGTAAGGGTAAACAAGTGAGAGTATAAATGATATCTCATTTAAATAACCTAAATGGGAATGTATGTTAATGATAATAAATGAATTAAAATATAACCAATTGAAATTATAAAGACAAATTTCAATGACGGTTAACGAATTGAAAGTAGGAGTGGAATGTCAAGATCCCTTACTTCAGTGTGTGAATGAAAAAGTTTGGGAGGGGATTCATGGGACCTTGGAGGAACCTTGTGAAGACTATATAGAGGTTATGGTATATTATTTATTGGAAAAATGTGTTTTAATGGAGATGAATGGGATATTGGGTGGGTTCATATTGGAAAAGATATATATTTATTTATTATTTTGGATTTTGATTCTACATAATAAAATATCCAAAACGACAAACCATCCCATGGTTTCTACCAAAGGAGAGTGTTTTTCATTATTTTAGAAGGAATAAGTCCTGAGTTATTAAAATATTAACCATAGTTATCTGGAGGTGAGCCACACTCTTAATGAAATGATTTAAGAATCTTAAAATATATTATAATTCATCGAGGATTCACAAAGGCATTATAAAATAAATCCATTAAACATAAAATAAAATTATTTTTAATGGTAAACATATATTTGGTCGTGTATCCCATTTATATTACTTATTACATCATGTTTGGTTCATTTTGATGTCATTAAACACAAAGTATATTTATCCGGTATGCAATTTTTACCCAAAAAATTGACAATATCAGAAAATTATGGAAAATTCACTATTGGATAATTTCAAAGTCCTAATTCCAGAAATAATATTATTTTAGCAATTTTATTATAAATAAATGAATTTTTTATTTTCAAATCAAAACTTACATATTTTGAAATTGACAGGTTTGGGAAAATAACATTTTTCAAACTCTTATAAAAATTAAATTTGACTTCATAAAATTTATATGATCATTTATATTTTATAAATTAATTTAATAAAAATATTTTATTGAAATAATAATTATTTAAAAATTACATTAATTCATCAAATGAAATGTCTTATTTGAAATTTCATATTAGATAAAAATACAATTTGTGTTTTATTGTACAAATTATTTACCAAGAATCTTAAAAAATCATTTATAATGTAAAACAATAAGAAATAAATATGATCATAATTTAAATAAAATGGAAATATAAATATTAATACTAATATATTTACATTGTTTCAATTCATTGTTAAATTATTTTAACCTTTAATTAACCTATTTTTCTTTTACAGTGGTAATTAATATTTTCTACAAGTACTATTCAAATTGTTCCAAAATTAAGTTGACCTTATTACCTAATATCAATTAAGAAAATTCAAAATATGAAATCCATTTATGAAAATCAATTCAAAGAGGTGGAAAAATTTAATTTCAAATACAACCCACAAGAGTTAGGCCTTAATTTCATAAACAAATAGCCTCCAACTTCAAAATTTCCACCCCTCCCATGCTTGTTAGAAAATTAAATAAACTAATAAGTTTATTACAGATTACTCAAACGATATTGAACCACATCCGTATCTAAAAGGGAATTATCTTAAGATTCGACTTGATTTTACCCTTTGATATAATTCATAATAATTGGTGGTATTCTAATATAAACATCTTCAATGGTATATGAAGTTGTATTGTAAAAGTGATCAACCCAGGGTAATCAACATGTCCATGTATTTGGTCATTCAGAAGCAAAACAACTCATATATCCTCGAATTTGTTGATGATAGATCCTTGTCACTAATAATTGAACTTGGCATTACAAGTAACCATGATATCCCTTTAACAAACATCTCATCCATTAATTTAGCTGATTATGAGTTCTTTAAAATTAGAAAATTCCCATGTTGAAATAAGAAATCAACTACCACCCATATCAAAACATATCCTTGTGATTTAGGCAATCCATTACAAAAGTTTTTATGTATATTATCCAAAACCATACTTAGTATTGGAAGGGTCCAGATCGAACCCCATAGAAAAAATCGGTCTTCCCTTGTAATACAATAGTCCCTCAGAAATTATATCCAAACTTGGATTTTGGCTATTCTTTGATCACTACTATAATACTAAAAATTACTTTTCCTATTGTTATTATCTTTTAATTTTATGAATCCTCATCTAGATTTTCTTGGAAATAAATGAATAAAATAATTTCCTTTCAGTAAAACTAGAGAACAACATCTTCTCCACTGACATGGATAATGAATCATCAGCTCAATTAATATTTCTTGGCATGTAAGTAACTTCAAAATGTATCCCCATAAACATTTACCACCTAAAATTTTAATTAATTGTATGTATCATATGACTTAGAAAATGATTAATATCCTTATAAACAATGTATACCACAAAATAAGTTAATGGTTTTCACTCTTCCTCAAGAAAACACCAAGTCCACTCCAGGTTGCATCATATTCTATAACAAATGTTTTCAAAAACATTGTGGGGAAAAGTAGTGGGGAAGTTGTCCCACAATTTTTGAGCTCCCTAGATGCTATTTTTATCCTTAATTCCATATAAATACATCCTCCTTAGTCAACTCAGTTAACAATTTAGAAATATTTTCATAATTCTTGATGAATTTCCTGTAATAACTTGTATGACCTAAAAATCCTCTCATCCCTTTCACATTTTTTGGTTTAATCTAGTTAAAAATAAACACTTTTTTATTATCCATAAAGATACCTTCCCATGAGATATTATGGAAATATATTCTGATATCAGCTAAGGAAATAACATTTTTTCTTGTTTACCTTTAGCTGGTTTGATTGCAACAACTTGAAAATAATCTCCAAATAATATATATTCTATATCTAGTCAATGATATCATCTAAGCCCAATCCTCCCGCCCCCCTAAAAATTACTCTAAATATACATGGATACATATTCAATAACTAATGGTTCTTCAATCTCCACACCAATGATCTCAAATGTTTGTCTGTAGATCTATTCAAAGGAATATATCATCAAAAAAAGACAACCCATTTTCATTCCTTTCTTCAATTTCCTTCTGATTAATTGATTTCGTTACATTCCACTTTCAACCCCTTCAATATGCCATGTTTATTTCTTTATCATCTACAATGTATTTTTTAGATGAAAAAATTGTAACCATAGGTCTAGAAACATGAGACACTATTGGATATACCCTCTTATCTTGAACTCTCCTTATAATTAATTTTCCAATAGACTCTCTTTGTCTTTCTTGAGAGCTCCATCAACTTTTATGTATTTATAGGTTCATGTGTGGATACTCATATCAATTTCTGAATGTAGCCACCCATAAAAACCCTCAGGAACCATGGTATTAGATAATTAAATATTCTCAGTGATACCTATTAAAATTCATCAATGTATTAATCTACATGATTTTGTTGTCAAAGTGTAGTAAAAAATATCAATGGATTTACTTATATAGTTTTCACATATCTCTCCATTATTTATGAATTCAATGTCTCCCAAGTCAGTCCTAGATTAGTAATCATTAGGTTAAAAACCAATAGTTTTGTTCCTTCAGTAAAAATATATGATAAATATAATTTCACATGCTCAAGAGTTTATGTAATCATGAAATAGGTTTTAACTTTATTAGTCCAATTGAAAGTTTCCCTAAAATTCAGGTGTGGGGTCCACATATAATTATTGGATAAATTAGTGGATAAGGTGTTTTTTCGGCAACAGCCTGGTGAATACCTTTTGCAGAATCATCTTGTTTAGGTTGAATCCTAGGCAAGAGGCACCTAATGTTGAATTCATCATTGGTTGGAAGCCAATTATGGATGAGAAAGAAACAATGAAGATATTGTTAAGGGATGATTAACAACTTGAACCAACTCTTAACATGGTTGAATTCATTCATCTATAAAATTGGAATCAATCCCATGAATTTGTAATTAGATGAAAAGTATCCATTGTAACTCTATTTGATCCTATAACGATTTGATCCAGAGAGAAATAATATAATGATCCCCTTATCCCATGGATATAGGAAACCCTAGACAAACCACATTAAATCTCTCATATTCTTCTATTTATTCCTTCTGTTTGATTTTTTTTCATTCCCACTAACATCCACTGCCCCAAAAAAGTGGTATTGGAGCCAGTGAAGTCAAAATGGTGAAGCAACAATGATGTTTTCTGATGACCAGATAATTGAAGTTTCTCAAAAACAATTGATGTCAGATCTGGGAAGAGCCCAACGAGACAACTCTAGTGGCGCAAGCGGTGTCAAAAATGTTTCTGAAATGAAACTGTTAGAGTCGGTCAATGTTGTAGTCAAATTACGAGTGCTTTAGTACCCCTTTCCAAAGAATGAAACATTGTTCATGCCGGCGCTGACTTTCTCAAAAATTTCTCAGCCATTGTTCCAGTGAGCTACATCAATGCCACTTTCGTGGTTAATCTAGACCATTGGAATTGTTTTGACTATATATCAGCCAATTGGAATCTATTTTTAGTGATCCAAGAGTCTCTAACATCTATTTCAACCATTCTGAACACATATGTATGGTTAGTTTTTTTCAAAATTCTCACCGCATCAATAGAAACAAATATCAATAACCTGATTAAGCTTACTCCTTTCAATTATTTCATCTAGAAACCTAGAAATGGAGGATCTAATGTATATTAAATATTTTTGGAATCTAGTAGTGAAGACCACTAATTCTATTGCAGTGCAATCAGATAAATATTCAATGAGAAGTAAAACTGATGAGAAGATGTCAGTCGATATCCTTCTAGTTGAAATAGAGTGAGTCATACTCAACAGGAAGTGCACTACCCAAATCAGATAGTGGATTGACAGGCGTATCTACGAAAGGTTTTCCAATAAACATAACAATTGTGTTGTTTGGAGAATATTAGAAAATATGTATCCATGGACAACCACACAGAACAATGAAAACTTGATAAGTTGTCTTGTCAAATTGAACTAAAATTATGAGACCAAAATAGCATAACACATTAGTGAGTTCCAAGGTATTGTTGATCAGTTGAATTCCATGGAAATAATAATTAATGATAAGTTGCAGGCACTGTTGATTTTTAGTTCATGAACAAAGACATGGGACACATTAGTTGTGAGAGTCAGAAATTCAACTCCAGATGGAACTCTCATCATGGAGATGATAAAATATAGAATGCATAATAAATAATCCAAAATAAAAGATGAGTTACATACACCTGAATCAAAGGCTCTTATCACTAAGAGGAAATTGAAACAGAAATGGCCGGGGAGAAGTATAAGAAGAGAACCCTGTAACCAAAGACTAAAAATAAAGAGTTATAGATATCTCAATTGAGATATTACATGACGTTACACCATTGTGGAAATACCGAATAAATCATCCTAGAGTGTATAAGGCTGAAGTAAGAGTAGAGCAATCAGGTGGGTAAGACCCAAAATAATGACGTTTCAGTTATCAATGAAGATATCATTATTGTTCTGGTAAATAATCAGGTCAGTCTTGCAAGCCAAGACTCGACATGGGTGATCGATTACAGTACCCCCTACCATGTCACTACAAGAAGATATTTCTTCTCATCTTAATCCTCATGGAGTTTTAGACATGTGAAAATAGGAAATTATGGTGCATCCAGAATATTTGGTATTGGTAATATTTTTATGGAGACTAATATTGGATGTCAGTTATTGTTGAAATATGTGTGGTGTGTTCCTAATATTCACCCCAATATGATATCCATTGGAATTATTGATGATTATGGATATGTTAGTTCCTTTAGTGATGGAAAATGTAATCTTACTAAAGGTAACTTGGTAATTTCTAAAGGCAAGAAAGTGACTCCAATTTATCTCACAAATGACAGAACGTTTGGAGGAGAAGTCAATGCAGTTATGAAAGATGTTTCTATAGATGTTTGACATAGGCGTCTTGATCACATGAGTGAGGGAGGAATCATAAATATCTCTAGGAAGGATATCTTATGAGGAATAAAAGGTACACATCTGGATACTTGTTTTTATTGTATCAGGATAAAACCGCATTGAGTATCATTTCCTGGATATATAACATCCAGAAAAGCTATGGTTTTAGATTTGATTCACACTGATTTTTTCATGATGAAAAATCATTTGATGAAATGTGATATTTATTTTGTTACCTGCATAGATGATTATTCTAGAAAAGTCTGATCCTTTGATTTGAAAACTACAGATCAAGAACATAGTGTTTTCAAGAGGTTCCATGTGAATGTTGAATTAGAAATAGGTATACAATTAAAGTGTGTGCAGAAAGATAATAGAGGAGAGTACCGTGGTGTGTATGAGGACTACTATAGGTGTTTCAACATCAAGTTGGAAAAATTAGTATCAAAGAATCATTAGTACAATGATATTGCTGATCAGATGAAGATAAAACTTTTATAGAGAATCAGATGTATGATCTCAAATGAAAAGCTTCCAAACACCTTTTGGGGGAGGCAACGAGGACCGTAGTTGATCTTATCAACCTTTTCCCATTAGTTCTACTAAACTAAATTTTCCCAAAATGTGTTTAGACATGTAAATATGTTTTATATAAACACTTGAAAGTATTAAATTATATGGAATTTGTTCACATTCCAAAAGATTAGTGGTTAAGTATGAATGGAAAAAAGGAATGTAGTGTATCATTTTGGGATACCCTCATGGGAAGTTTGGATACTACATCTGGGATCCTACCAATAGGATCATGATTAAAAACTTTATTTGGTGTTTCTTGAGGATTAGATGATTGGTGTTTTTGAGAAGACAAAAAATTAAGGGAAGTTATGGCTTGAGGAAACTCCAGTCAATCTGGAACCAGTGTTACCACCATCAGTACCAGTTAGTGAGAGAGAGATACACAAAACTAATTGTAGATCACTAACATATAATATGTATCCATCTGCTAATAATTCTCTATCATATTGTTTTCCAAAGAATATTCCACCTGAAGCATAGTTGAGGAGAGACACTAGAGAATGACAACCAAGTCATAGACAATCACAACCTGAATATGTGATGCTCAATAATAGGGGATAGACAGACCGTTATGATGATGCGATTATGAGTTTGCAGAATATGGAATGGAAGAAGGCCATATGAGAGGATATGAGATCTTGTCACAAGAACTATACATTTGGATTGGTAGAGTTACCACATGGAATGGATGAACATAAGATATATTTGGTGTACAAAATCAATGGAGAATTGGGATGTTCATAGTCATGCTACTGATTCAGAATGATTGTAAAGGGTTTCAGTCAAAATAAATGAATTTAAGTTAATTACTTTTTTCACCTATGGTTAAAATCTCTTCTATTAAAGTTATTCTTGGATTGGAGTCTAGTCTGAACTGGGAGTTTCAACAATTGGATGTTAAGATATATTTCATACACAGTGATCTTGGTGAGGAAATATACATGGAGTAGTCAAAGGGAATTTAGGTGAATGAAAATGAATATGTGGTATGTAAACGTAAGAAAAGTTTATATGGTTTGAAATAGGCACTAAGGCAATGGTATAGGAAATACGACTCATTCATCGAAAAAACGAGTACAAAAGGACGATTGTTCATCACTACATTTTCATCAAACCCTTTTTGGAGGTTGATGTCATTATTTTTTTGTTTTATGTAAATGATATGCTGATTATTGGTAGAGATATAACCACGATTGACGGGTTGAATAAGGATTTCAACAAGTATCTTGAAATAAAGTACTTGAGAGACGATACTCTAATTCTTGGTATGAAAATTACTCATGATAAGAGGAATAAAAATATTTGGATATCTCATGAGTGGTTAATTGAGAAGTTTTTTAAAATATTCAACATGATAAATGAATAAAACAATAAATACTCTACTTGTGAGTCATTTCATGCTTATGACATGTCGTATTCCATTATTCTAGGAGGAGAAAGTAGATATGGAAAAAGTTCCTTAACAGTCTGCTACTAGAATTCTTATTTATGCCATGTTCTGAACCAAACCATATATTGCTCACATTGTTGTCAATGTGAGCATATTCCTATCAAATCCGGTAAATGATCATTGAGAAATGGTTAAATGTATACTGAGGTATCTTTGAGGTACATCCAGTCATTTTTTATGTTTTTAAAATGGTAATCCTATTTTAGAAGGATACATTAATGAATAAATGGAATGATATGTAGACACAAATAAGTCCATATCTTGGTACCTAATATCATCTGTAGGGGGTGCAGTCTCATGGAAATCGTGACTTCAGAATTGTCTTTCCATGTCTACCATAGAATCAGAATATATCATGGTCATTGAAGGTTATAAGAAGATATCTAGAATGAAAATTTATTTATAGGAGCATAGAGAGAGTCAAGAGTATTATATTATATATTGAAATAGTCAGAGTGCTATTTATCTCACCAAGAACCTAAAATTTAATTCTAGGTCCAAACACATTGACATGAAATACCATAGGATCAAAAATGTGTTAGAAGAAAGATTGATGAATGTTGAAAAAATCAACACCAATGATAATGGGGTGGGGGGGACATGGAGACATAGGTTCTACCGAAAGAGAATATGGAATGTTGAAAGGAGAATATAGGACTAGATTCTACAATAAAAATTTTCATGAGGGGGAGATTTTTGGGGGCCTCTCCCAAATTGGGGTGACATTATTTCCACTAATTATAGGAGTTGTTGGTTGGTGAAAACTTTCGTCAGGAGAAAACCAACCTAGGAAGCTGCAGAAGAATTCTTCCTTAGTGGCTATCCATCTATAGATGGGAAACCAGTGGTGATGATATAGTCAATGGTTGATGAAACACTTTAACCAAATCTTTACGTGGTTGAATTCCTTCATTTATTAAATGGGAATCAATATCATGAATTTTTAATCAGAGAAAAAATCTACATTGTAACTCTCTATGATCCTCCAATGATGTGATCTGGAGGGAAATAATAGAATGTCCCCTTCCTCCCGTGGATATTGGAAACACTTTTCAAACCACATTAAATATCTCATGTTTTTTTATTACTTATATTTGTGTTTTTTTCATTACCAGAAGCCTTTGTTTCCCCAAAATAAGACAATTCTACTATCCTTGATACACTTACAATTCCTTATCTAGGACTATTTTTCTATGCTTTCTAGAAACTGAACCCCAATACACATGTGACCAAATTTACATTATTCTCTCGATTGATAACTCTTCCATATATCAAATTATATGACTTAAAAGATCCTCAAATTTCCATATCTATTCAGGTGCAATTTTCTAAAATTTAACTTGACCATTAACCTATTTATCAATACTTTCTTGAATAGCCATCATTTAAAAAACCAAATTCATTATGTATATGTTATAAAAGTATTAGATCACAGATGAGGATCAATAGGATTCTATATTCAGTCAATAAGAAACTATTTTTTCAAAGTTTCAATAGATGATCATAGTGATAAAAAGCCACTTGTGGGAAGAAACCTTCCTCTATTTGTACAGTTACGATGAGATGTTACATCCTATGATCAACAACATTGTTTATTTTACATTCGAAAAAATTCCAAGTGGTCTCTTCCCTGACTCCTCTTAATATATTTCTAGTCAGAACAACACCATTTCCCCAAAATAGAATCCTAACTAACATTGCCACATCATCCCAAATTGAAAGTAACTTTCCACATCACATCATCCAAATATTAAAACTGACTTGAAATGTCACACATTCTCCTTCCTTATTTATGTACGTATAATATAGGGTTCAAAAATGAATAAAATAGGTGGATGGATGTATCTTTTATCTTGATCTATAAATATAGGCACTCAACCTGACATGGGAGGAAAGGTTTATGATTCTTCTGCACTATCCTTATATGTTTGAACCTAATTATTTTTAAAACATGATTTGTGTGAGAGTGACAAGTTCTTTGACTGTAAACATCCTGTTACTGATACTGTTTCATTTTTATTGACTTAATATTAGTTTAGTGTTTCCTTTTTTTTACAAGGTATGACTATGTTCCTAAAAAAGGTAGTTTTTAGTGCACTTTCTTGAGAATGCTCTCATTGACATCCATTTGTTTTTTTATCTAAAGGACCTATTGGATTGGTGTGTCCTAAACTAGTTTTGGGCTGAATTATTGTGGACCATACTATAAACTATCGCATATCATTCACAGGTCAAGCATTTTGGTGTGCTCATTGGGGTTGCAGGGTGTAACATGCTCATGTTTTATGGTCCAATGTCCCAGACCCAAATTTTTGGGTGTTGTAGAATCTTTGACCTTTGTAGCAGAGCTGATCGACTGACACCAACATGGCACTATAGCAATGTAGACATTGACATGACTATTATAGCAGGTCAGAATTTGGAGTCAATAATACTGTAGCTTCATGGACTTCTAGCCAGAATCCACTGTAACACTTTTGACTTGGGTAGCCACCTTTCATTACAACGACACATACTTCAATCATCCTTTCACTGTAGCATAGTGTAATTTTTTACGGTTGGTGTAATAGTGCCTCATCTTCCTTATTATCCCATCTACAGATTGAGATTCTATGTTATGTGTGAAGCTGTGATACTTCCTAAAAATTGTGCTCCATGATTTTTATTGTGAAGTTATTCTTCCACTCAATGGATGTATGGATAATTTCCAAACCCACGTAAATTATTTTTCCATGTTCTTCTTATTTTGTTTTTTTCTTCCCTTTTAATCTTCTGTGAATTGTTTTGTTTTGGCACTATGACTCCCGACATTTTTCCATTAGGACCTATAAATCCTTTAATGAGATATACGCAACACTGTTGATATTTTTTATAAGTAAGTGCATCTTTTATTCTACTAAGATTTTAATTTTATTTCATTTTCTATGAATAAAACATGATATTATATTCTTCGATCTTTTTTTCCCATTTGAGTTTGTATTCCTTCCATTAATCAGGTTTTATAGATCAGTAGAACAAACCAATCAATGAATTATTTTTGAAATCAATCAAATTGGCCGACAACTTTGCTCTAGGGGTCAAATATTGTTTTAGATTTTATACCCTTGTTTTCTTTTATATGCATGTTTAGGTTGTTTTTTGGTTTTAGGAAATGATTTATAAATTGAATTGGTTCATGTAAATGGGAAAAAATTCTATTGTATTTTTTAAATACATTTTTTGAATGTGAAATCAAAAATGTTGCCTAAAATAAAATACAGTCTTCAATCATAAATTTTATGTTTTTTTTGTTGATTTTTGATTGTTGTTAAACCCTGTATGGATGTGTACACATGTATAATCTCCAGACAAAGAACTGGGTTTCATGTTTTTAGGCTGCATCAGGTCTCAATAATTATATTTTTTGTTTGAAAACAAGGTATGTTTTTATTTATAATTGTACAATTGGGTTGATACAAATATCGTGATTGGGTTTTCCTTTCATCTGTATATATTCATGTCTTCCTCTTCCTCTGGGCACTTGAGGTTTGGAATTTCATAGGACTTCACTAAGGATTGGGACCGGACAGCTATATTGTTGATCAATTGAGTTTGGGGATCATTTTAATCATTTAGTTGTTGTCATTGATTAGAATTACATTCCTTTATAATAAATTTCTGGTTTGGTGAATTTTATCTATAGTTTTTGGAAGTTTTCATTGTGAATTGTAATAAAATTTTGAATTGGTCATTAATATAGATTTTGTTTTTTGTATGAAATGATAAATGTGTTTCTGTATGAAGATTTTTAATGTGTGAGACTGCCTGTGAGGAGGAGGTGGATGATGTACAAGATGGATGTTGACTTTGCAATGTATGTAAAATATGGAAACATATTTATCTTTTTTTGATGATTTATATTTTCTACTAAGAAACAGGAACGAAATATTCTATATTTTTTTAACATATTTTTTTATTATACATATACACAACTTGTGTTTTTAATAAAATTAGAGGAATATAATTAATGAGAAATGTGAAAATAAATTATAAAATATCAAGAGAGAGATTCATTGAAAACTTTATGATGTGTGTCTGACATGTTTATGGAAAATCTATTTCAAATATTCAACATTCCTATGTTTGGATTTATTAGAAGTTGCAGTAGCGCAATACTGGAAAAATATATAATTTGTTCAACTCTGTATATGTTAGTCTAATATGTATTGTTTATTCATGTGTGTGTGATATTTCAATAATTTATTTGTGAAGATTATGTTTTCTATGTGGATGATAAGATTTGAAAACATAGAAATTGATTGACTAAAACATGTTCATGGTCTTTTAAGTGACATTTTTGAGGCATCACATGTTGACTGTTGATGTGAAATGTCTCACTAGCTTGTTATCTTCTCCATGTTGATGTCGAGACCAATTATCTGATGCCCCATTCTTATGAGGTTCACCACCCAACTCTAAATATTTTGTGTTTCCTATAATATCTTCATGGATGGTGGGAATTTCTCATGGATTTTCTCCTAGGTGTCTCTTGTGGGGAACCCATTCAGCTTGTCTTGAAACACATACTAGGAAATATAACATGTACGTGAGATAACAGTGGGGTAAAAACATGAAAAAAGTGAAGGGAAAAAATATGAAGGAAACTCATCCCTCCATGCCTCCCAAATCTTATCACCTAGATAATGTTGGAATCCAAATGATAGTAAACTATGTTCGAGCAAGGTGAAATTATGTAATCTCTGATATTTATTATTATAACTAGTTGATGTGTTGAGAATAAAATATTGATTTTTCACATATCTTTAGGGAGGGGGTGGGTAATATCATTTCTAAAAGTAACCCCAACATTGTGTGCCCAGTGTCTTATTTCACATTCAGATGGGCCTTAAAATAGTAAAAATACTATTTGTTGTTGGGTTTTGATGGTGGAAACTCTTTTCCAAATGTAATGAAAAGAATAAGAAAAAAAATATTTTTTCACAAGATATGTCCATTCAAGGAGTTCCCATGCACCTTCTAATGGAAATCACATGAAATAATGATACTATGGTTTGAAAATCCTTTTATATCCAATAGGTATGCTCCTTGGTAATTAAATGCACATCAATTGATGAAATATTTCTCAAACTTTTCAAACCATCACAACCATTTCTAAAGTGAGCTTCAATATCTCTATTGGTTGTTTAAGAAATCATTTTGGATGTTCAAACTCCTCTAATAACCATAACTTGATGGTCAAACCTAACATGATAGATTATATTAAGAGAAAGTTCCTGATTATCATGTTATCACTTAACATATACACTTCCATGCAATAAACGACAAAGTAATGATATTCAGAATGCCTTGGTTTACATCATCACAAACCAAAACCTGATTTATACATCCACACCATGGTTTTGGATTTAGTTCATATTTATAGCAATATCCCCCTTGCATTAAAGCCTTATAGACATAGTGAACATTCACCACATGTAATATCAAATGTGAAAATTTGTGAAACAATATCCAAAAATTATTTTAGAGACATTCTAAAAATACATTTTGAAAATATATCATTTATTTTTACCACATGTTACATTATATATAACCCCTTTTAAAAGTCTATCCAAAACCACTTTTGGAAATCCTTCAAAACACCATTGGGGTAGATTTCAAATCCTTATTCAAACAGTTTTTAGAAAAAAAATAATCCTAATTCACAAACCCACAAAGAATAACTCTACGACCCTTTATAGCTTTGAGAAATATTATGAATTTTTTAATCCATATTTATAAGAAAAGAATAAACTTTAGCAAGATTCCAATGCTACTTCAGATAAAAAGGTATCAGATGCGATCTCTTTTAAACACATGTATCTTTATACAAAAATCCATAACCTATATCATATAAAAGTATTAATTATATAATATCTTTGTCCAAGACATCACGTCACCCACAAGATCTATAGTGTTTCAATCCCTTATAGCCCACCAATATGTTCTTGATTATTCGAGTATAGATTCACCTGGCGGATGAACTCATCACATGTCATTTGCTGGGTTTTGTAGGAATATAATAACAGCTATTAGAAGAAACATATGCTTTTACAAATCCAAATCCAAGATCTCCATTTAATATATAAGAAACTATGAATAACTGGATATAAAGAAATGAAAATAATACAGCATGTACTTTACATCGATAATCCACAACAAAATTTACTTTCATCATATGTGTTTAATGAAGATCAAAATAGTGAAAATCAAGGTACTTCCACTTTTGGAGGTATCTATTGGCCAAGATGAATCATTATATGTTCATAATGGATCATCTTCGCACCACATTGTGCCAGTGCCACACTATGCTATGGAGGAAGATGAAGGGAACTTTAATATAACATCCCCACTCATTATTACACATTAATACTTGATTTATCACATAATATTACACATAATACAACCCAAATAAATAATTCCAATATGATTTGGAATTAGGTACAGAACATAACAAATAGATCATGGGATACAAAAACATTATTAAAAATTTCCATAACTTGCTTTATTGAAAACTTCTTTAACACACCCAAAATACTCCTTCAGATATAAAACCGGATGGGATAACCTAAGGATGTACATAATAAATGAGTAAGCTATAAATAATTTTAATGGAATAAACATGGAATATGCGACACATGTTATACAATAGACATATTAATTAGGAATAAAAGGAACATGAATAATATAGCGTGATATAGTATGATAATCTTAATATGGGAAATGTGGAATCAACATAAAATACTGAATCATAAACATCAGTAAAGGACAAAACTCCATGATATCATGGTGGAAAAAGTACCATAAAGAAATAAAGTAAAACCATATCCCAATATGATATACCATGATACAAAACAATACCAAATGCATTGGATTGCTATTAGGGTTCACCCATCATATTCATTTCATTGTCATGCTTAAGTGTGCCACATAGACCATACAACATGGGTTCATTAATCATCATAATTTATTCAACTATTCTGGAGTGTGGAATAAATTTATGTAATTCCCTAATAAAAAATTTTATTTTCATAAATGAGATCACCCTTTATAAGAAATGGGTATGGTATTCACTACACAATTGTTTTTTCATGGAAAATCGTGGTGAACGTTTGGCAGCAGAACGATGTCACTAAAAGATTCATAAAAATGGATTTATGAGAGATAAAGTGTCAATAATCACATAGAAATAAAATTTACAGTAATAGAGACATGAAAAAACATATCTCAACATTATAAATTTGGATGTTGAATGCATATGGTAATGAAGAAACTTAAACAAGGAAAAGAATCCTAACTATATTTCAGCATGGTAACATATGAATATAAAGGATCATGAGAGGATTAATTAGAGTAAAAGAGGGGGTATAATCATTTATTAATTAATTGGATAATAATTTGAATATGGAAGAACATATTACTACATAATTAAATGGAATTTAATAAACATAACATAATATTATTTCTTGAATGAATATGAGAAGAGAGAAATTTATTACGAAATTTTGGCATCGTAACGACTTAGGTAACGGTAAAAATGAGAGAGTATAAATGGAATATAATTCAAATAAAATCAATTTTAATGTATGGAAATGATAATTAATTAATTAATGAATAACCAATTGAAGTTATAAATACTAATTTCAAAGAAGGTTCATGAATTGAAATAAGGAGAGGAAGGTGAGGATCCCTTACTTGAGTGTGTGAATTGAAAAGATTGGGAGGGGCTTATTGAAAGATTGGGTGTAACTTGGATGGAATATAGGGAGGTGAGGTTAGAGTATGGACATTATCCAAGGATTTTTAGTAATAATAAATGGGATTTTGACTGGGTTTATTTGGGAAAAGAGGGAGGTTTCTTTATTATTTTGGTTTTGGATTCTAAATAATAGAATATCCAAATTGACAAACTATCCCATGATTTCCCCATGTTTTCTACAAATGGGGAGTGTTTTATTATTATTTTATAGGGTCAAATGTCTAATATATTAAAATAATACCCTTGGTAATGTAGAGGTGAGTCACACTATTAATGAAATCATTTTAACATCTCAAAATATATTACATGTCTTGGAGGATTTGAAAAGGTTTTATAAAATAAAAAAATAATGCTAAAATCACATTTTTGAAATTGAAAACATATATTTGATTGTTGATCCCATTTATATTACTTATTACAACACTTTTGTGTCATTAGGATGTCATAAATCACAAATTATATTTATACGGTATTTAATTATTACCTGAAAATCCGACCCTCTCAAAAAATAATGAAAAATTCACCATTAGATAATATCAATGCCTTGATTACAAAAATTATATTAATTTTATATGAATAATTTTATAAATATGTTAATTTTAACTTTTAAAATGAAAATTTACATTTATGGAAAATGGTGGGTTTTTTACTATTAAATTTTTCGAACCCTTATAAATTCTACTTTGGACTTCATAAAACCCACATGATCATTTATATTTAATAAAAATTATATAATAATAATATTTTATTAAAATAGTCTTTGAAAAATTATTTCTACTCTTAATTAACCTATTTTCATTTTACCGTGGTAATTAATATTTACGTAAAATACTATTCATATTGTTCAAAAATTAAGTTAGCTGTATTAACCAATATTAATTAATAAGATTATAAATATGGAATCTATTTTAGGAAAATAAATTCATAGATCTGGAATAATTTAATTTAAATTACACCCCAAAAGCACGATGTAAAGTAGTTTTCCAAAAAATTCAATTTTTAAGGAAAATATGATTTCTCTTTAACTGTATAATTTGTAATATTCATTATATGGAACTGGTTCTGGTTCGAGTCTCACCATGCTCGAATTTATCTAGGGACGAGCAGCACACAGGTGTTGAATGAGGCCCATAATAATCATGGTGCGGAAATCACCAATACCTCATTACCCAAAACCCGTTTGCCAATGAGCTTGTACCCAAGTGGTAAAAGCAACTTCTTGTCTTCCAAATGACCCGGGATCAAATCCGGGCAGGGAAGAATTTCAGGGTACTGTAGCAGTACTATAGCTGCGGCCGAACTGTAGTTGCGGTGTTACTGTATCGGCGGAGGCACTATTGCAGGGTACTGTAGCGGCGGTGGGTACTGTAGCAGTATTGTTCACCGAGTGGTCCTTTGGGCCAAAAATGGGCTTTCATGTCTTATAATCAGGCCACTTGGCCTTGGGCCTTTGGGCTATGTAATGGGTCTCCCTCTACCCACACTAAAGAGGTCATTTCATTAAATAACAAATTGAGGCTTCGGCTCCAACCTTTAAAAAAAGAAAATTTGTCCTTTTAAAATACTTTTCAAAAGAAATGAATTTGAAGCTTAAAAATAAACTTATAATAAAATTTTGTATAAAGATGATTAAAAATGTAATAAATATAATATTTTTTAGAAAATATTTATTTTAACTTGAAATAAAATTAAAAATATAATTATATTTTGAAATAAATTAATTAATCATTATAAAATAAAATTTTATAAAAACTGAATTTCGCACTAATCACAAAAAAAATTAAAAAATGTCACTCTAAGTTAATTACGATATAATGGTAAAACAATTGAGTTCATTTAATCAAATAAATTTTCTAAATTTTATAGAAAATAATTATAATATATTTTGCATAAAAAGGAAAAAAAATTCAAGAAAACATAGAAAAATACATTACAAAAAATTGATTGATAATTTTCTAATCATTTATAAAAATATTTAAGACATATATATAGTTCCTAAATTAGTTAATCCTACTCATATAAATAAACTTAATATATAGCATAAAATGGTCATATTTAAATAATAATCATTTTTTCGGTTCGATGTTGCATATCACATAGGCTATCGAATAATGTTTTCTCTTTTGAAAACTCAGGGCATTGCACATACCCTCCTATACCACGGTCACAGATTTATTAAAGGTAAAACATTCTTTATCAACAAGGCTCATGATATCAATTCTAATTGGAAGATATATCTTCTTTTTTTATTATTCAATCAATGTCATACCACTAATGACACACCCAACACAACATACATTTCTAGGTCATCAATGTCATGGTTTTTTACTCACATCAATGTATGTGATTAAATGGTACACATCAACAATAATCTCAAATTCAGATACCATTCAACATCTTCATAGATAATAACTACCAATGAAACCTAAAATAAGTGGTTTTATTATTTTATATTCATTCCTCATAATCTAACCTAATAGAGATATCATAGCACATAATTCATAAGAAGAAGTCTCAATGCTTATGATCCCCAACACCTGATAGTCAAATATCATTCGTGTCCAGTAAAAATGATTTTTCTAGACCATATAATTTTTTTAATATTAATATCATAGTATCTTGTGGTTTTAAATATATCCTGAGAACTACTATAACGTTTTTATTTGAAAAATAATCTATGAGAATTAGCATAAAAATATTGTATATAAAAATATCAACAATATTATGGTACGAATACAATTAGGGTTGGTACCAACGAACCAACATTTGTGTACTTTATGATAACCTGTATTCAGATATTTTAATATTAATAAACTCTGGATCACAACATGATTGTTCTTTTGTGTAACATAATATGTGATAATGTCCTATGTTTAGGTGCCATGCTAAAAGGTCCTGATAGTTCCCCACTATGACAAGATCTCATATGTTCTACAAAAACAATTCATAATGATTTGTTCTGTAACTAGATGATATCATTTGAAGGACACAAATGATATAGGATATTAAGGGTGGATACTCATAGGAAATTTAGGAATGTAATCACGGTGTACTCCCTTGGTATTATACAGTGTACAATATTACGAGAAGAAGACCCTCCAGTAGAAAATCCACATTTTTATGTGTAATTGGATGCTCCTATCTGCAGATGTGTTTATTGATCCATAGACATTAATAATATCATTAATAAGTATTATTAGTTGCATAATTATATAAATTGATGAAAACCATGATGAAATCTATTCTTGGAAAGGTCAGATATGTCTTGTGCATCATGAGTAATATTTTATTAATAAATAATGCAATAAAGGATTTTTCCATTCTGTTATTTACCAAAGGATGATATATTAGGGCCGTTGAAGGAAATTATATAGCCCAAATAAATCCATGTCCATGGTGTTCTATAGGAAAGTTCAACTTTAGAAAGTCAAAGAAAGAGATATCGAGCACAAAGGTTGATGGCACCAACATTCAAAATTATTGATTAGAGATATCATGATAAAGGTATTTTATTACAAAGTAAGTATATGTATGAGGTATTATGTCATTTTAGAATTAAATTATTTCTCTATGGTTTACATGGCATGTTTTTATACACTAACCTTGGACTTTAGGGTGTTTTTCATAATACCACTGAGAAAGAGGATGAGAGGGTTACACAATAAGTGTGTCCATAATATTCGTTAAATAATATATTATTATTTATTATTTGAAAAGTTGAATAAATATTATTCGAACATGTGGACTAATAATTATTCATGTTTTCTTCATCACATGTATTTTGTCACCAGTTATTTAATAGAATATAATGCGAGAAGAATATCTATTAAATATTTATTTTCTCTTTAGTGAATATAATATTTTTTATTTATTGCTGAATAATTTAGTGGTATTTATTTAATAAATAAATATTCATTATTCAAGTCCTCACAAATATTGTACATGAAAAATGGACCGAGTTTAATGGTCT
This sequence comes from Viscum album, assembly GCA_963277665.1. Lineage (NCBI taxonomy): Eukaryota > Viridiplantae > Streptophyta > Magnoliopsida > Santalales > Viscaceae > Viscum > Viscum album. The sequence goes on along the minus strand of OY728139.1, from coordinate 675,881,549 downwards.
GGTGAGAAATAAAATTTATTAAATATTATATGAATGAATAAAATTTAATTTTAATTTCCATGTTAATTTTTTGTCGATAAATATTAATAATATTGTTATTATAGATATGGGGTTGTATAAGGGATTAAATAAATAATAAGAGGAACTTGTGAAAATATTTATTTAGAACTCTAGTGATATATAAAGATAATTATATTATTCTCTTATATATGGAACCAATTCATTTGTTGTGAAAAACGAATCTGGAGAATCCTATCAAGCCTTCGAGAGCTCCCTTCTCCAAGAATGCTCCTAATAACAGAGAGCGATCTTCCTCCACCTCCCACTCTCAAGTGAATAGAGATTATGGATAATGATTTCCAAGTGATTCTCATGGAGATCAAAGGATAATTACCCAAGCAATAGGACCTTTCGTGCTAACGCTTATAGTATCCTATCTTGACACTCAGGTATTTGTGGAACATATGTGGACCACCTATAGAGAAAATATTCTTTTGATTCCTATAACTCAACAACCCTATGATGTAGATATTTTCTTTAGATCCATCAATTAAGAAAGAATTCAAGAAGGGAAATTATTTACTTTATTAAATTAATTATAAATAATATGTGATGATCCTTCTTCTGGTTATACCATTTTATGCATTTTATTTTCTCTTTGATTAAATTCTGTTGATCACAGTTCTTATCATCATGTATATCTCATATGGATCATCGATCATGAGAAAAAGAAAAGTATGAAAAAAACCATTTCATTATTTCACTATGCCTGAAACCTTGAAGTGGTATTAGAGTAGTCACATAATTATTTATAATTATTTGAAGATCATTTATTGGCTTATTAATTTTTCATTTAGTTTTCAATTCAGATTTAGTTGTTATAGAATTCTAAATTATGAGATTAGCTTCTTACTACTTCATTTCCAATATATCTAATCAAAATGATTATTTTTATTGAAGAAATAAAATCAAAGAAATCATAAAGAGGTGTCGTGGATTATGGATGGATAACACTTGAGTACATGTTGTGTAACCGGAGTTATATATTGTGTACTTTTTTTTTCAATACTCTAAGAATTAATTAAGACTTAATTCAAACTGTGTACATTTATAAAATGTGGTGCATTTAATATCTTGCACCGTGTGTTTATTGATCCAAACTAGAACATGATCATCCAGAGTACACTACATGTAGCCCAAATAAAAGGTGTTTAGTCTTTTTAAGTCACAGATGGGTTGTGTATTTCCATAAACGGACTACCTCACTAGTGACCACGTAAACTAGAGACCACATGTTGTGTATTCCTTTATACATTTTGTGTACTCCAATTTTTTGAGTCACAATTTACATGCGAAGTCCATAGGTGTCTTACTTGGATATATTGAGAGAGACGTACCACTAAAAAAAGGTAATTAGTGAAGGTTTTTTTATAGACTAGAGGATGTTTAAACCACCACCTAATATAATAGCAACATTTAATAAAATAGTTTCATATTGTAGGATCTGTAGTCCATTAGTGGTGGTTTTTTTTATTTCTTGATGGTTTTATTATGTGCTTTTTTGGGATAATTTAGTGGTGGGTTCATGAATATTTACCAATGGGTAATCTATTTAAAAAATATATGGGGTAAATATAAATAAAATGAAACTAACAGCTACTAGACATATTAGTGGGGATTTATTGCAACTGCCGCGAAATGAAATTTTATTTAATTTATTTGGAGACGGTTACTAAAAAATAGTGCTAAATCATATTTTTTAAATTATTTAGTAAAAAATTATATATGTAAAATAAACTGACATTCAATAAACAAAAACCCGAATATATGATAAACACATCATATATAGGTCATAAATCTACATTCATATATAAAAACATCTACTTTAATCATAACATTAGTCTCGGTCAACCCATATATCTATAATCCAATACATAAATCATCAATATATACATATAAATTATGTCCAACAACAACTCAGGACCAATATACATCTGTGTCAGGACCTCCACCAGATTTGTCTACCTCCACCTCATCACATCAATTGAAGCCGACCATGTCATCTCATCAACTATAACAAAAAAGATAAAAATTAAAACTAAATATAATAAATCATAATTATAGTAGAAAACTCGTTGAGTTTCATGGATCCGAATATTCAACCGCATTCCTACTGCATGCATCTTCCACCTTCAATGAAAACTAGAAATTTTATGAAAAGAAAAGCAGAAGAAAAAAAGGCACAGAATAAATTCTGAATGATGTACATAAAATTAGTCATTTTGATATTCAAACCAAATAAATTTTAACATAAAAAATAATATATAATTCAAAAAACTTTGAAAACAAAAACTTGCCTATTTAAAATAATATTTAACACATGAAACTGAAAAGGGGTAGGTAAATATTCTAATTTATTTTTAATGAGATTTGTGGTGTGCTTGAACATGACATAATAATTTTTTTAATGAATTTTATATCACATTATGTATTTTATTTAAAAAAATAAGAGAATTTTATCCAATGATTTCAAATCAATTTGAGGTGCTTCACTATGGTTTTGACCATTCGACGCACAATTTAGTGTTTCATGACACTAAGAATGTTTTTACAACCATCAAGAGAAAATTGTAATGATAAATATAATTTGATTGGTTCTAAAATATCCAAAATCCATCTAGGGTCATTATTCTTAGATTTTAGGGAAATATAAAGTGGTTTTCATGGTTTTGACTCACCAACACATGTTTTTAAAGGATTTTGTACTTTTAAGATGTTTTTACCACGTAATTGAAAAAAAACCACATGTTGTATTGATATTGATTCATCAATTACATGTCAAAACAACTCAATGGTGGTTTTTCCATAATTTCACATCAATATGAGGTCATTTTATAGGGTTTTAACTATTCCGTACACATTTTAGTGTTTTAAAACACTAAGATCGCATTTACTGCCATCCATTGAAAACCATAATTTAAAATTATATGAGGAAGATTATTTACCTTACTAAATTACTTATGAAACATTTTAGTAAAGTATAAAAATAAAATTTAAGTGTTTTATAATTTTTGATAGGCGAGTTGTCCTTTTTACAAAAATTGATGTCAAATTTAAATAAAAATACAATGTTGGAGTCATATCGGTCACACCATGATTCAGATTGAGCTTTATCTATTTCATACACATCTAAAATGACATAGGGATAATTTTCCTAAAGTATAAAATTAATCCCAATGCATTTACTTGGTTTTGAGTCCATAATTTGTAGTTTTTACTAAAATGTCTTTTTAAACATGAAACACAATCTTTGACTCATACCGATCACTTCATGTATCAATTTGATGTGAAAAAGTTTCCTACAAATTAAAAATGAATTATGAATCGAATTCCTAAATTATCATGAAAATAAAACCTTGTTTTCTATATTTTCATTGAGTGATAATTTTTGAAGTAAAATGTCGATTTTAAACAAACAATGAAGACATTGAGTCATACCGAGAACATTGTGTATTAGATTGTGGTGAGGTTGATTACTACACATAAAATATGACTTGTGGATTATTTTCCTAAAGTATCAAAATAATCCAAATTAATTTAATCATTTTTGAGTAGGAAAACAATCCTTTTTACTAAAATGGATGTCAATTTTAAATAAAATTATTCAATTGGAGTTATACCGGGCACCTCGTTTATCAGATTGAGGTGTTCTTGATTCTCATACATCAAAAATTCCTTATGTATATTTTTTCGAAAGTATCAAAACAATATGAATGTGTTTTCCTGATTTCAGGTAGGTCATTTTTGCTTTTTCAAAAATTAATGTCAATTTTAAATAAAAACACACACTTGGAATCTTACCAGTCACACAATATGTCAGATTTAGTTGAGTCTAATTCATACAAGTTCCAAATGACTTATGGATCATTTAAATAATGTATCAAAATGAGACAAATGCATTTAAAAGGTTTGAGTACGTCACTTGTCTTATTTACCGAAATTCCATTTTAAATTGGAAAAATTCACTTTGACTCATACCGATCATATCGTGCATCATATTGATGTGAGACTGATGACAACATGTGAAATTTTTTTTATGAATCAAATTCCTAAAATATTAAGAAAATCTAATAATTATTTCTCAGTTTTCAATGAGTGGAAATTTTTGAACTAAAATATTGAATTTAAACTGATAATACACACATTGAATAATACCAATGACATAAATTGAGGCTCAGTTTATTCTTAAACATCAAAAATGATTTATAGATTATTTTCAAAATTATCAAAACAATCTAAACGTGTTTTCTCAGTTTTGAGTAGGTTAGTTTTATTTTTTACTAAAATGGATTTCAATTTTAAATAGAAAGATGCACTTGGAGCCATACTAGGAATAAAAAATATCATATAGATTAAAAGTTGAATCCTACATATCAAACATGATTTATGGTTCATTGTACTAAAGTATAAAAACAATACAAATGCATTTTCTTGGGTTTTGAGTAGGTCATTTTTCCTTTTTATTAAAAATGACACCAATTATAAATAAAAAGATGCATTTGGAGTCATACTAGTCATAAATTGAATTATATTTAGGTTTGGATGATTCATAAATATCCCAAATGACTTATGGATCACTTTACAAAAGTATTAAATTTATTTGAATGCATTTTCTCTATTTTGTGTATGTCACTTATCTTTTTTACTAAATTAATATTTTATACTAGAAACACACACTTTGCCTCATACCGGTCACTTCGTGTATCAGTTTAACAAGATAAATACTCCAACATAACAAAAATAACTTATTAATCTATGTCATAAACTATTAATAAAATATAACCAAATTTTCTTGGTTTTCAGTAAGTGACACATTTCGAACTAAAATGTCGGTTTGAAACTGATAACACACAGATTGAGTTATACCGTCCACATTTTGTATCATATTGTAGTTTAATTGATTCATATACATCAAAAATTATTTATGGACCATTTTGCTTAAGTATAAAAACAATCCTAATGTGTTTTCTTTGTTTTGAGTAGGTCATTAAACCTTTTTACTAAAATAGATTTCAATAATAAATAAAAGGACACACATGGAGTTATACTAGTCACAACGTGCCTTATATTTATGAGCATCTAATTCATAAAAATATAAAATGACATATGGATCATTATAATATTTTATCAAAATAATCAGAATTTGTTTTCTCAGTTTTGAGTATGTAACATTCCTTTCATAATAATTTTTTGTTTTAAAATGAAAACATGAAATTTGTCTCATACTATTCAAATCATGTTTTAAATTGAAATGATTATGATTCCTACTAATAAAAAATTACTCATGAATTGATACACCAAATTATTAATAAATTATGATCACGTTTACTCAGTTTTCAGTGAGTGCCACTTTTTGAACTAAAATGTCGATTTTAAACTGGTAATGGACACATTGTGTAATACCAGGAACATCATGTATCTGATTGAGGTGCGGATGATTCCTACAGATAATTAAATGACTTATAGACCATTTTCCTAAAGTATCAAAACAATATGAATGTATTTTCGTAATTTCGAGTAGGCCATTATTCCTTTTTTCTTAAATGGATGAAAATTTTGAATAAAAAGACAGATTTGGGGTCATATCGGGCACTCCATGAATCAGATTGAGGTTCAGTTGATCACTACACATCAAAAACGATTTATAGATAGTTTTCATTTAGTATCAAAACAATCTAAATACGTTTTCATAGTTTTTAGTAGGTCATTTTATCTAATTTACTAAAATTCATGTCAGTTTTAAATAAAAAGATACAATTGGAGTCATATCGGTCACTCCATGCATCAGATCTAGGCGAGGATAATTCCTACACATGTATAACAACTTATGGATCATTTTTATAAAGTATCAAAACAATTAAAATTATTTTTTCTTGGTTTTGATAATCTCAATTTTCTTTTTTAATAAATTGTCATATTAAACTAGAGACACACACTTTGACTCATACAGATCACATCATGTATCAATTTGACATGATAATAATTACTACACATAATAAATAAATCCTGAATCAATGTGAAAAAGTATTAACAAAATCCAAGTGTGTTTCCTCATATTTAAATGAGTGATATTTTTGGAACAAAGAATTCGATTTTAAATTGATAATATACACTTTGAGTTATATTGGGTAAATCATGTATCTGGTTGAGGTAAGGTTGATCCCAACATGTCACAATTGAATTATAGATTATATTCTTAAATAGATGGTGTATATAGTTAAATTTAAATAAATTTATGTATTTTGATTAAATTTATGATGGATGAGAATCTGAAGAAAATTTGGATTAAGATAAAATAATTGATTAATTAAGAAGATAATTAATTGATTAAAGAATTCTTCATCTTAAATATGAAAGATTAATAATTGAATACTAGTTTTATTAAATATATAATTCATTGAATTCATGTAGATGATCAGGAGCATAGATCATAGCTTTGTATTTGATTGGTTTAATTTAATTTATTATTAAATTAAATTGTTGGCATGTGTTCATTCTCTCATCCTATTATGTAAGGTCCTATGTTCCCATGGGTTATTTTACATAAAGATGTTATTTTCCTAACCTGAATGTGAGTAAAATCTTATGTAATGTAAGGATCTCCCAATCTAGTTCAGGTGGTCCAAGTTTGAAGTTGAGGCAAACCCAATCCACAAAAGATACATAGGTGGACATGTGGAAATCTAGAATACAAACCTTAATTGGTTCAATGTGTTTTCCCCTAGGTCAATGGTCTGTTTTTAACCACTATATAAATTATCCATTATTATAATATCATGATCATAACTCATTATTATTTTATTTCATTCTAGTTTCATTTTTTTTTCATTATGGATGTTTTTTCCTGATCACATTAATTAATGAAATTGGCAATTATTCAAGATAGAACTAAAAAAATTTGTCTTAGGCATAAATATTATCTAATACAATGAAAATCACTTAATTATATCCAATTTATATTAAAAATCATATGATAAAGATAATAATTATAAATTACACATAAAAGGATAAAATTCTTTAATAATATATATTATGTCGGTATAGCCTTCCAATACTTTAGTTAAATTCGAACCAAAATTAAATTTTCGTGACAATCCAAAGATGTGGTGATTTCAATTATCAATGAATTATAACTTTATGTCTTGTTTTGACTTATCATATTTCACATCAAGGGTTGACTGCCAAATCAGAAATTAGTGTGACTAAGAGATAAGGGTTGAGGAAATCCAATTTTTGGATTTTAGGATTAGGGAGTCCAATAAGAAGATCAAGGGACTATGATTTAATGAATTTGGAGTTTGTAATGCCTACATATACCATTCATGTTTCTTGACCAACCAAATTAATGGTAATGAGAAGGTTAATATGGTTCCTTGCCACTCGAATGTCCGGGAAACAAGATATTCTAATGCCAATGGTGAGGTCTGTTGGGTTTCGATAAAATAGTGGGAGATTAATAAATTTAATATTTATTTATTTGTATATGTTTTATTAGATAAATTACTAAAATTATTCTTATCTTATTTATAGAAACAACAATAAAATGAATCCAAACATATCACTGCAATCTATACTTGATAAGGTAATATTTTTCACCCACACAAATTTCAATGAGTGGGAGAGGTGCTTATGTGTTATCCTTCACCATGAAAATAAATTATATATGATTGAAGAACCTATTCCCAATGTTCCTGATAATAATTCTAGTGATGTAGTGTTAAAACTCCATGAGAAAAATTTGAACGACTCTATGGATGTTCAATGTTTCATGATACCATCAATAACCATTGTTATTTTGATGAAACATGATGACATGGATGTGTATATAATGATATCTCACATTTTGGATCTCTATCAAGAGAAGGAGATCCAAGAGAGGTATGAGATCCCTAATGATTTGTTTTCAATAATTCATGGAGAGTCTGTTCTAGATGGTACTCATGTGGTCAAGAATATAGGAAACATTGAAGGCCTAGACATAATAGGGATTAAATTCCAAGATGAGTGGAATATAGATCTCATAATATCATCACTACCCTAGACCTTCTCCATTTTTATTGTTTATTACAATATGAGAAATAATGAGATGAGTTTTTTTTTGAGATTCTTACTTTGATTCTCCATGTCAATATGTATATGGTGAATGACAAATCCAAAGTCCTAATTGTTAATAAGGAAAGGAAGAACAAGGTTAAGGGGTGAAAGACTCGAAAAAAGTATAAAGATCATGAGCACCATCCTTCCATGAAGAAAAATATATATAGTTATTGTAAGGAAAAGAAGGTTGTATGGTTTTCATGTGGCAACCAATGCCACTAAAAGAAGAACTACACCAGGAAGTAAGGGAAATCTAATGTTTTATTTGTTATCAATTTCAATCTTTAAATATCTACACATTGGTTATTAGATAAATCTTGTAGTGCTCCCAACTGTACCCAAATGGAGGAACCGAGTAGATTTAAAAAGATTTCTTAAGGAAAGGTGGATTTGAGAGATGTTAATGGTTCGACGCTAAGTTCCCTAGCCAATAGTGACTACCACCTTTCATTGGAAAGAAAATTTATTTTTGTTTTATAATATTGTAATTTTTAATTAATGGTTACCACGAACATAATTCCAATATCATTCCCTTAAACAAATGGGTTTATTTTCATGTTTTGAAATAATATTTTTTTATAAGGACAACATATGGTGTGGTATGGAACATTTAAATAATAGTATTTATGTATTTGGTTATGAACGAAAATGATTGCAAATTAATAATGAATCATTTTCACAAGACTCATTCAACACCTACCATTGGCATCACTGTCTTTGTCATGTAAATGAGAAGCATTTAAAAAAAGCTATGTCAAGATGGTTATTTATAATTGTTTGATTTAAATCCACTTGAATGGTTACATTCTTGTTTACACAGAAATATGACCAAACTACCAATCGGTGGATATGGTCAAAGGGCCAAAAAATCATCTTGGATTGGTGCGCAGAAATGTGTGTGTACCACTTCCCGTAGAATCTAGAGGTGGGTTTTATTAATTGATGACTTTTATTGATTACATGAGTAAATATGGATCTGTACACATGATAAGGTATAAGTACGAGACCTTTGAGAAATTCAAGGAATTCAATATTGATGTAGAGAATCAAATTGGAATGAAAATAAAGAATTTTCAATTGGATTGAGATAGTCAATATCTTAACCAAGATTTTATGGACATTCTATGAGTTTGGGATTCTATCACAACTCAATCCATCTTACACACTATAGTGAAATATTGTTTTCGAATAGAGGAGTTGTACCTTGTTAGACATGGTAAGTTCGATGACGAGTCATGTATATCTTCCATTATACCTTTGAGGTTACACATTACAAACAAAGAAATACAAATTAAACTGAGTACCAACTAAATAATAATTATGAATTTCTTTTGATTTATGAATTTTAAGGAATCTCATTCAGTTATATACACTTATATGGGCTACGAGGTGTTTTTATGGACCTCTCAGGAAACACACTAGCACCCGAGGTAACCAAGTATATCCTACTAGGGTATCCTAAGGAAACAAAGGGATACTACCTATAAAACCCCTCATGCAAGAAAGTGACTATCGCCAGATAAGGAATCTTTCTTGAGATTAAGCAGATAGTAAAAAAAGGATAATGTGAGAAATATTGAATTCAATGACGTTGATGATCAAGCTACATAAGAGTTGGTATATAAACAGATTCCAAAGGTCCCCATGGAAGAAGTAGTTCATGAAGCATAAGTACCGCATAAGAGCATAAGAGAGGTAATAGTACCAGATAGATAAAGTTTTTCTAGTCACCAATGATGGATACTCATTATTTATTGAAAATGATGAACCTCTATTATAAAAATAAATTGTAGAAAGATCAGAAGAAGCAACATAGAAGGATGGAATGAATTCTAAAATGGATTCCATGTATCAGAACAAAGTATGGGTTTTGGTCAATGTGGTAGTTGATGAAAATCCCAATTGGTGAAAATGGGTATTCAATAGAAAAATGGACATGTAAGGTAAAGTAAATTTATATAAATAAAGGGAAGTGGATAAAGGGTTTAAATAACATCAAGGAATTGCCTATGATATAACATTTTCAATAGATTCCATGTTTATGTCAATCAAAATTATATGTGCCATAATAGATTACCATGACTATGAGATTTCACAGATGGTTGTCAAAAACTGAATTTCTTAATGGGAACCATTAAAAATATATCTATATGACACCAATAGAATGATTTTTTACTCAAAGTGATTCCAAAAAGATTTTAAAGTTGTAGAGAAACATTTATGGATTGATGAAATCATCCATGTCATAAAACATTCAATTCGATGAAGCTATAAAATAATTTTTTTTCATTAAGAATGAATGTCAGCCATGTGTTTACAAGAGGTTTAGTGTAAATTCTATCTTTTTTCTATTACTATATATTGAAGACAAATTACTTAATAGAAAATACATGATAGTCTTACAATATGTTTAGGACTTGTTAAATAAATGTTTCTCCATGAAGAAATTATGTGAATTATCTGATATTATAGGGATCAAGATCATTCATGGTAGACCCAAGAGGTTTCTCGAACTATGTCAAAGTATATATGTTGACGAGATACTAAAGGGATTTAGAATGTTATAATACAAGATGAGATTTGATCATGTGTAAAAAGGGTTACATCTTTCTAATAAAATGTTTCCCTAGACACAATGGGAGAAATAGATAATGAGTAAAATTCCATAAAAATCACAGATAAGATCAATCATATAATCCATGTTATATACTAGAAATAATGATGCCAATGCATTGAACATGGTAGGAAGATATCAAGCTCATCTAGGACAATAGAATTGGTCTTCTATTATGGCTATCCATAAGTATCTAATGATAACTAAGGATATGTTCTTAGCGTATGGGGTAGATGAGGATCTGATCACTGGGGTTAATATTAACGCAAGTTTTTAGAAAGATCTAAATGATATGAAGTCATAATAAGGATTTTTTTCTATCTAAAAAGAGTATTTGTGAGCTGGAAGAGTTCAAAGAAGCCAATTTTTGCTGATTTTATAATAGAGTCTAAGTATTTAAAATCTTTTAATGAAGCCAAGGAAGCTGTATGGAATCAAAAATTTGTTCATTATGTTGATGTGATACATATAAATAAAGTTCCTATCATATTATATTGTGATGATGTTGTAGTGGTGAATCTCGTAAAAGAGTGAAGGTTACACCAACGAACAAATCATATACTCTGGAAGTATAACCTTTTGAGGTATTTTTATCAGCGGGTTGGATTTTTAGTAATAAGAGTACCCACTAAAGAGAATGTAGTGATCCACTTGACTAAAGGCCTATCTCAGTATAAACATGTGTATCATTTGGGAGCTAGTAGACTAAAAGTTGTTAGTAGCCGACTCTAGTGAAAAGGGGAGTCTGTTGGAGTTGGTTCCCTAGAAAAAACCTATTTTATCTTTATGATAACATGTACTCTTATTTTTAAATATTAATAAACTCATTATCACATAATTATTGTTCTTCTACATAACTTTGTATGTGATATTGACATAATAGTAGTTATCATGCTTAAAGGTCATATTAGCTCCCAACTATGATGAAATCCTAGAAAGTCTATGACACCATTCCAAAATATATTTTATTCAACTATATGGTATCATTTTATGGACACAAATTATATAGTCTATTAGTGTTGGAGACTGATAGGACATTGAGGCACCTTCACATTTTTTTCTCCTTTGGTAATATCCAATATAGGATATTATGAGAATGATATCCACCAGTAAGAAATCCACATTTATATGTGTCATTGAATTTTCATATACATAAACATGTGTATTGATCCTTAGACTTTAATATTATTATTAATTAGTATTATGAGTCATGTGATTTTATGTATTGATAAAAACCATGATGACATATGTTCGCAGCAAGGTTGGATGTGTTGGGTGCTCCATGAATAATATTGCATTAATTAATAATGAAATAAAGAATTTTTCCCTTATTTTCTTAAATGGATGTTGATATCTCATGCCCTTTTATGGAAATGATATAGCCTATATTAATACTTGGTCACAGTGTTCTATAGGCAAGTTCAATTCCATGAAGTCAATAAAAGAGACATCGAGTACAAAGGTTGATGGCACTGGCATGAAACCTGCTTGATTAGAGATATCATGATAAATGTAATATGTTACACAGTAAGCATCCGTTTGAGGTACTATGTTGAAGTGAACTGTGTTTCATTTGTTGTCAATGAGGTATGTTGTTGTCAAGGAATGAATGAATGGATGTCAAGGAATGTCAAGATGTGAATGACAAAGGATGTGATGGTGATGGTGATGAAGGAGAATGGCCATGGTACTAAGATGCATGTCACTTAGGAGATTCACTAAGTGACATAGGATGTTGTGGTTGAAACATTCTCATATGATATCTGATGATTGTTGAGCTGATCTTTATGTTCAAAGAACTTGTATCAAGTGGATACAATGTCACAGCAATGTTATAAGACCATGCATTGTTAAGACAATGCATGAGGAGATGAAGACGATCCATCCACTACTTCTAAGTGGATGAAGTGAGCTAATGAAGACCATGAACTATCTCTTAGTGCATGATGAATTGAAGTTGATCCAACTTGATCTCTAATTAGATCAATAAAGAACTTTGATGAATATGTTTTGATTTAGGAGCATCGGTTGAAGAAAGACCCTTCGGGAATTCCGTCGAAGGAATTGATGAAGTCCTAGTGAAAGAATGGAGGAATTCTTAAGAATAAGAAGAATGGAGATGAGAAGAAGAAGATTTGTGGCCTGGCATATTACATTTGGTTAACATTGTTTTTACACAAAGTCCTAACCATTACTTAGCCAAAAAATTGGCCAGCCAAGGACACCTTGAGGGTTCAACCCCAAGTCACATTTGGGCCTAAGGAGCCACACCCAAGGGGGAACCCGTGGGGAAAACCCAAGGCGGCAGAAGCCACGCAGGGGAGTCAAGCCTGCGCAGCATGGGCGCCAGAGCACGCCCCGAAGGTGCATAGTGGGCGCCAGTGGCGCGCCCGCAGAGAGAACACGGTGTGGGGCGGCACCATGGAGGGAGAAGTTCAATCGAGGGATGGATGGAAGCGAATGTTTGATAAACCGCGTGGAATTCGCGGGCCGTTTCGATGTGGGATGCGCACAATTCACTGGGAGCGCATCCTGGCCATCCAAGTGATCGCGCGGCTGATCTCGGCCGCCCGATGCATCGCGCCGCTCGCGATCTAATCTGAGCCGCTCCCGTTCAGATCTAGGCCGTCCAAAGAGCGGATCCAACGGTGCTGAGCTTATCTTCTTCCCCGAGCTCGGCTGAGGCCTCCCCGCGCATTCCCGCAGCCACCTTCAAACCAGGCGCCTCCCGACAACGGATTTTGAGATCCCGGCAACCATAAATTGAGCCGAAGCATCCATGGAGTTCGTCTGAGCCGTATGAACACAACCATGCAATAAAATATGCATGCATGCAATGAGATGATGAATTCGGTCGAGGCCGAGGCAAACAAAGTTGCCGAGGGCGTGCCACGTTGCTCGAACGCCTAAACCGAAGGCTTGTATGCATTCTAAGTCGCATGCACAAAGAGGAGAGGAAAATAAAAAAGAAAAGTACCCGCATGTGAAACAGAGGAAGATATCAAGATTTGGAAAATCTTGAATACCCGAAATCTTCGGGAATTCAAATTTGTATCACGCGGATGGGCTGAGGCATTCCTCTGCCTATAAAAGGAGAGCTCGAGGCTCTCATTGTGCTTGCTGATCCTTTCATGAAAATTTCGAGAGAAGTCCCGTGAGTGACTTTGTGCCTCGCGAAGTACAAGCCCCGCGCACACTTGTGCGGCTGAAGTTCCAGAGCCACCCGAGGCTCTGAAGGAGGTCCCTGCCCGCGTACTCGCGCGGCAGAAGGAGCCCTCACTGCCCACAAACTTGCGCGGCAGGAGGAGCCTGCGTGGTCCTTGTGGCATGTGAACCTTGCGCGCCCAAGACCCCTTGCACCCACTGACACTTGCGCGGCTTCCTTGCACCCAAGGAGTTCGGGCTGTGTGTGCAAAAACAGAAGAAGGCAGTGTGTGTGTGCCAAGTGGCGAAGAAGACCCGAGGACTTAGTGCCTTGTGTGAAGTGAAAGAACACACCCTAGTGGTGTATGTGCAAAACAAGAAGGCCGAGGATTACACCTAAATGAACTAAAACAAAATGGGTTGTGGGTGTTAAACACAAGAGAGGAGGCCAAGCCCAAGTGTGTGCAATAATAGAGGAGTAGGCCAAGCTTAAGTGTGTGCAAAACGTGGAACAAGTTGTGTGTGCAAAACAAGCGAAGGCTGAACCTTAGTGTGTGCCTAAGTGGTGTGTACACACTAAGAAGGAGAAAAATAAGGAGACTCTCACACTAGAGTATAACACACTTCTAAGTGTGTAACCAAATTGAATAAAGTGTGTGAAGTTCAGTGAAGGTGTGTTCTTAAAAGAATTACACCCTTTTAGGGTTTAATACACCTAGAAGAAGAACAGGAGAGTGCATGCATACATCCATGTACATGCACACGTAATCAAAGACTAGATCAGTGGTGTGCAATTGAGTTGTCCAAGACAGAAGATCTTGAATAATTTTGAGGAGTCATGCTATCACTGCATGAAGAAGCAGAGATGCCATGCACTCAGTGCATGAAGTTGTGATGAAGTGAGACTGAAACCAAGCTGAAGTGAAAGATATTATTTGGCTGAGTTTTCAGTAGTTGAGCAAGACCAAATAACCTAATCAGAGGTTGTTGAAGTTTCTTGAAGAGAGAAGCCAGGTCATCCAGAGAAGAAGGAGATAATGCCTGAGCAAGACGAGGAGTCATGTTCATCACAAGTGAACAGAAGAGAAGAGAAAGGCCAGTAGCCTTTATCCCAGGCTGCTGAAGATACTTGAAGAACTTAAAGTGAAGAAGAGCTACTCGTGTGACTCGAGGAGCTAGGAGAAGCCCCCTGCGAGACTCAGGGCGGAAGAAGTCTTCAGTGGGATTCTGGAGCAGGCCAGTGGAACTCTGGTAACACTGTGGGACACAGTATAAAGACCCTCCTGTGGGACTCAGGAGAGATACAGTGGGACTCTGTATCGACCATTGTAATACTAACCGATTATAATGGAGAAACCATGTTGGGGTGTATAACCAACATGGCAAGGACGTAGGCCTTTGGTGCCGAACCTTGTAAATCCTTGTGTCCTGTGCCTTTTCATTACTGCATCATTTGGGAAAGGTTGAGAGATACAAGAAGAGTGGATCGAGGCCTTAACAAGCCATAGAGGTTTAATTGATAAAGAATCAATTAGTAAAAAGTTTTAAAGGATCACTGATTCACCCCCTCCCCCTCTTAGTGATTCACACTGATCTGGGCACTTCAATTGGTATCAAAGGGAAGGTTCCCTCTAAAAGATCCAAGAGAGTCTATATGGAGTGCAGATTTGAGGAAATGAAAGAACAGACTGAAATGGAGATATCTGCCAAGACTCTGCAAAACAGAATGAAGAAACAGGCAAAGAAGATGAAGAAGAAGGCTGGTGCAATCAGAGAAACTCCTTCTATGGAAAGAAATGTGAAAGTCATATCATATGACAATTCCTTTTATCATTCTTCTGATGAAGCCTGCTCTAGCTGTGATGAAGATGGAAGGAACAATGATCTTCTAAATGTAATCAAATATCTTCAGAAGACAGTCCCCAAGGAAGTGACAATGTGTATAGCTATAGGCATCCTTGATCTTCAAGAAGAAAAATTACAGTTAAAAGATGAAGCCAATTCTCTGGAAGTCCAATTGGCTAAAAGGGTTGGCATAACCAACACTCTCAGAAAGCTGGTGAAGGCTAAATATGAAAGTATTTCCCTTTGCAATGAATGATTTGAAGACACTGATGATGAATTGAAAAGAAGCTCTTCTGAGAAAGAAATATTTATGATAATGATCAAAGAAGTTTTCCATGCACTTGAGAAGTTTCACAAAGTTTCAATGAATGTCAGAGATGCTCAACTCGAAGACAAAGTCAAAATGGTGAAGGAGCTTGATAATTCATTGCTATAATTGAAGAAGGTGCATGAGGACCAGATGAAACAACTGGTGGAGAATTGGGAAGGAAATCTAAGAACTGTTGAGGATGAGAAGAACTCCCTTAACATGAAATGCTTAGAACTAGAGGTGATATTGAAAAATCTGCAATCACCCAAAGCTGAATCCTCCCAGTCACCTGAAAGTAGAAATGTTGCTACTCAAGTATGCATTGAGCAGGATGATTCTAAAAGAAGGACATCCTCTAATAAAAGGGAAACATCTTCTAAAAGGAAGGTACCATCCATCCCATCTTGTACTAATGCTTCTAATTGTGTTTCCACAAAAAGTGCAGGATGGAAGAATAATTCCAAACAAGTATGGATGAAGACAATGAAGAAAGAAATCTCTCCTGAAGCAGCATAACAATTCAAGACAAGTACCCTACAATCAGAAGGAATCAAAAAGTCAAGATTTGTGGGTCAATGTTGGTGTTGTAACAAGTATGGGAATTGTGTAAAGGATTGTTGGTACAATCCACTGAATGCCAAAGCACAGAAGAAGCCCATGCCTAGGGGGAGAAAGCCAGAAGAAAAGAAGCAGCATCCACAGGTCCAGAGACATCTGTTTACTGCAAATATATTTGGATTGCTTGATAACATCTGGGATGTTTGCAAAAGTGGTCAAAAAGATACATGTCAATCTTCAACTGTATCCAGATCTCAAAAGAAGAAAAGATCACAGAACCTGGCTCAGAAAGAATATTTGGGAAGCAAGCAGAAGAAAGCTGAAGATGCTCCCAATAAGATTATGAAAAAGGAAGAGAATACCATGGAGTCTAAATCCAAGAAGGGTGATGCATCCAGAAGGATCACTAAGAAAACATGCTTCTACTGTGGAAAGAAAGGTTATACCATGGATCTTTGTGAACAAGCCATGGAACTGAATAGAAGCAGACTGGACTCAAAAAGACAATCAATCCAGAAGAAGCAGAAGGGATTGATTGAAAATAAGTTGCCTAAGAAAGGTAGTTTAACAGCATCAAAAGAACCATGTGGAACTTCCAGAACTGAGGCCACACTTCCAAGTGACTAACTTGTCATATGGCCAAATCAGTTGCAACTTTCCAAATATCTGCAGAGAGCTGAAGATGAAGTTCTGGCAATTACTAAGGCAAAAGGGAAGAAGAAGATTTCACATGAAGATGTGTTTAGAACCATACCAGCACAATCATCATTGAAAATCAAATGTGCAAGTGTGAAGAATGGTGAAAATGGGACATCTCGGTTGAGAGAATCTTCTCAACCTTGTTGTTCACGTTGATGAACCAAGGAGGTTCCATCTTATTCCCTGATACTTCTGGTATTTACATGTGCTAACATTGCAGGGAATTGAAGATGATGATCATTCTCAACTGGAGAGTGGTTTGGACAGAATGGAGTGCACCTCTTGAGGGGGAGCCAATCTGAAGAAGATGGGATTCTTAGATTAATACCATCTTGAGAAAAGTAAAGGTATTCCAATCATACTTTCATCCATTGTTTCTAAATTGAGTTTATCATGTCAATTAAGGGGGAGTATAGATTGAAGACAAATGGATGAAAGGGGGAGCTTTATCTTTGAACCTGAACTTTCTAATGAGTTTTGTGAAGTTGTGCAGGATTTAGCAAATTCATTGTTATATCTGAAAAATTTCAAACCCCTAAGCATGATCTCACATGTGTAGAGAATTATGGACAACTTTGAATTACTTAGTCATATCACTCTTGTTTTCTACCCCGGGTTAGCCCAAGTAGACTTAGAGTTGATTTACTAAAGGTTCTTTGCTAAAGAGAACATGTGACATCATCCCTCTCTCAGTGTTTTTCAAGAAAATACTTTTCAAAGGGAGGAAGAGATTTTTGAAAGAGAACCACACCACACATTTGCATTTGATTGCCAATAACGGGGAGAAAATATTGGCACACATATTGACCCATTCATATGTGCTGAAGAAGTGTATTGACAACAAATACAAAGGGGGAGATTGAAGTGCACTGTGTTGCATTTGTTTTCAATGAGGTATGTTGTTGTCAAGGAATGAATGAATGGATGTCAAGGAATGTCAAAATGTGAATGACAAAGGATGTGATGGTGATAGTGATGAAGGAGAATGGCCATGGTACTAAGATGCATGTCACTTAGGAGATTCACTAAGTGACATAGGATGTTGTGGTTGAAACATTCTCATACAATATCTGACGATTGTTGAGCTGATATTTATGTTCAAAGAACTTGTATCAAGAGGATACAATGTCACAGCAATGTTAGAAGACCATGCATTGTTAAGACAATGCATGAGGAGATGAAGATGATCCATCCACTACTTCTAAGTGGATGAAGTGAGCTAATGAAGACCATGCACTATCTCTTAGTGCATGATGAATTGAATTTGATCCAACTTGATCTCTAATTAGATCAATAAAGAACTTTGATGAATATGTTTGATTCAGGAGCATCGGTTGAAGAAAGACCCTTCGGGAATTCCTTCGAAGGAATTGATGAAGTCTAGTGAAAGAATGGAGGAATTCTTAAGAAGAAGAAGAATGGAGATGAGAAGAATAAGATTTGTGTCTTGGCATATTACATTTGGTTAACATTGTTTTTACACAAAGTCCTACCCATTACTTAGCCAAAAAATTAGCCAGCCAAGGACACCTTGAGGGTTCAACCCCAAGGCACATGTGGGCCTAAGGCGCCACGCCCAAGGGGGAACCCGTGGGGAAAACCCAAGGCGGCAGAAGCCACGCAGGGGAGTCAAGACTACGCAGCATGGGCGCCAGAGCGCGCCCCGAAGGTGCATAGTGGGCGCCAGTGGCGCGCCCGCAGAGATAACACGGTGCGAGGCGGCACCGTGGATGGAGAAGTTCAATCGATGGATGGATGGCAGCGAATGTTTGATAAGCCGCGTGGAATTCGTGGGCCGTTTCGATGTGGGACGCGCAAAATTCACCGGGAGTGCATCCTGGCCATCCGAGTGATTGCGCGGCTGATCTCAGCCGCCCGATGCATCGCGCCGCTCGCGATCTAATCTGAGCCGCTCCCGTTCAGATCCAGGCCGTCCAAAGAGCGGATCCAGCGGTGCTGAGCTTATCTTCTTCCCCGAGCTCGGCTGAGGCCTCCCAGCGCATTCTCGCAGCCACCTTCAAACTAGGCGCCTCCCGACAATGGATTTTGAGATCCCGGCCACCATAAATCGAGCCGAACCATCCATGGAGTTCGTCTGAGCCGTATGAACACAACCATGCAATAAAATATGCATGCATGCAATGAGATGATGTATTCGGTCGAGGACGAGGCAAACAAAGTTGCTGAGGGCATGCCACATTGCTCGAACGCCTAAACCGAAGGCTTGCATGCGTTCTAAGTCTCATGCACGAAGAGGAGAGGAAAATGAAAAAGAAAAGTACCCGCATGTGAAACAGAGGAAGATATCAAGATTTGGAAAATCTTGAATACCCAAAATCTTCGGGAATTCAAAGTTGTATCACGCGGATGGGCTGAGGCATTCCTATGCCTATAAAAGGAGAGCTCGAGGATCTCATTGTGCTTGCTGATCCTTTCCTAAAAATTTCGAGAGAAGTCCCGTGAGTGCCTTTGTGCCTCGAGAAGTACAAGCCCCGCGCACACTTGCGCGGCTGAAGTTCCAGAGCCACCCGAGGCTCTGAAGGAGGTCCCTGCCCGCGTACTCGCGCGGCAGAAGGAGCCCTCACTGCCCGCAAACTTGCGCGGCAGGAGGAGCCTGCGCGGTCCTTGTGGCATGTTAACCTTGCGCGCCCAAGACCCCTTGCACCCACTGACACTTGCGCGGCTTCCTTTCACCCAAGGAGTTCAGGCTGTGTGTGCAAAAACAGAAGAAGGCAGTGTGTGTGTGCCAAGTGGAGAAGAAGACCCGAGGCCTTAGTGCCCTGTGTGAAGTGAAAGAACAGACCCTAGTGGTGTATGTGCAAAACAAGAAGGCAGAGGCTTACACCTAAATGAACTAAAACAAAATGGGTTGTGGGTGTTAAACACAAGAGAGGAGGCCAAGCCCATGTGTGTGCAAGAATAGAGGAGTAGGCCAAGCTTAAGTGTGTGCAAAACGTGGAACAAGTTGTGTGTGCA
Organism: Viscum album; assembly: GCA_963277665.1. Lineage (NCBI taxonomy): Eukaryota > Viridiplantae > Streptophyta > Magnoliopsida > Santalales > Viscaceae > Viscum > Viscum album. The sequence continues at coordinate 675,861,246 of OY728139.1, read as the reverse complement.
AAACAAGCGAAGGCTGAACCTTAGTGTGTGCCAAAGTGGTGTGTACACACTAAGAAGGAGAAAAAGAAGGAGACTCTCACACTAGAGTATAACACACTTCTAAGTGTGTAACCAAATTGAATAAAGTGTGTGAAGTTCAGTGACGGTGTGTGCTTAAAAGAATTACACCCTTTGAGGGTTTACTACACCTAGAAGAAGAACAGGAGAGTGCATGCATACATGCATGTACATGCGCACGTAATCAAAGACTAGATCAGTGGTGTGCAATTTAGTTGTCCAAGACAGAAGATCTTGAAGAATTTTGAGGAGCCATGCTATCACTGCATGAAGAAGCAGAGATGCCATGCACTCAGTGCATGAAGTTGTGATGAAGTGAGACTGAAGCCAAGATGAAGTGAAAGATATTATTTGGCTGAGTTTTCAGTAGTTGAGCAAGACCAACTAACCTTATCAGAGGTTGTTGAAGTTTCTTGAAGGGAGAAGCCAGGTCATCCTGAGAAGAAGGAGATAAAGCCTGAGCAAGACGAGGAGTCCGGTTCATCACAAGTGAACAGAAGAGAAGAGCAAGGCCAGCAGCCTTGATCCCAGGCTGCTGAATATACTTGAAGAACTTAAAGTGAAGAAGAGATACTCGTGTTACTCGAGGAGCCAGGAGAAGCCCCCTGTGAGACTCAGGGCGGAAGAAGTCTTCAGTGGGATTCTGGAGCATGCCAGTGGGACTCTGGTAACACTGTGGGACGCAGTATAAAGACCCTCCTGTGGGACTCAGGAGAGATACAGTGGGACTCTGTATCGACCATTGTAATACTAACAGATTATAATGGAGAAACCATGTTGGGGTGTATAACCAACATGGCAAGGACGTAGGCCTTTGCTGCCGAACCTTGTAAATCCTTGTGTCCTATTCCTTTTCATTACTGCATCATTCGGGAAAGGTTGAGAGATACAAGAAGAGTGGATTGAGGCCTTAACAAGCCATAGAGGTTTAATTGATAAACAATCAATTAGTAAAAAGTTTTAGGGGATCACTGATTCACCCCCTCCCCCTCTCAGTGATTCACACTGATCTGGGCACTTCAATTGGTATCAAAGGGAAGGTTCCCTCTAAAAGATCCAAGGGAGTCTATATGGAGTGCAGATTTGAGGAAATGAAAGAACAGCCTCAAATGGAGATATCTTCCAAGACTCTGAAAAACAGAATGAAGAAACAGGAAAAGAAGATGAAGAAGGCTGGTGCAATCAGAGAAACTACTTCTATGGAAAGAAATGTGAAAGTCATATCAGATGACAATTCCTTTTATCATTCTTCTGATGAAGCCTGCTCTAGTTGTGATGAAGATGGAAGGAACAATGATCTTCTAAATGCAATAAAATATCTTCAGAAGACAGTCCCCAAGGAAGTGACAATGTGTATAGCTACAGGCATCCTTGATCTTCAAGAAGAAAAATTACAGCTAGAAGATGAAGCCAATTCTCTGGAAGTCCAATTGGCTAAAAGGGTTGGCATAACCAACACTCTCAGAAAGCTGGTGAAGGCTAATGATGAAACTATTTCCCTTTTCAATGAAATATTTGAATACACTGATGAAGAATTGCAAAGAAGCTCTTCTGAGAAAGAAATATTTATGATAATGATCAAAGAAGTTTTCCAAGCACTGTAGAAGTTGCACAAAGTTTCAATGAATGTCAGAGATGCTCAACTCGAAGACAAAGTCAAAATGGTGAAGGAGCTTGACAATTCATTTCTATAATTGAATAAGGTGCATGAAGACCAGATGAAACAACTGGTGGAGAATTGGGAAGGAAAGCAAAGAACTGTTGAGGATGAGAAGAACTCCCTTAACATGAAATGCTTAGAACTAGAGGTGATATTGAAAAATCTTCAATCACCCAAAGCTGAATCCTCCCAGTCAGCTGAAAGTAGAAATGTTGCTACTCAAGTATGCATTGAGCAGGATGATTCTAAAAGAAGGACATCCTCTAATAAAAGGGCAACATCTTCTAAAAGGAAGGTACCATCCATCAAATCTTGTACTAATGCTTCTAATTGTGTTTCCACAAAAAGTGCAGGATGGAAGAATAATTCCAAACAAGTATGGATGAAGACAATGAAGAAAGAAAGATCTCCTGAAACAGCACAACAATTCATGACAAGTACCCTACAATCAGAAGGAATCAAAAAGTCAAGATTTGTGGGTCAATGTTGGTGTTGTAACAAGTATGGGCATTGTGCAAAGGATTGTTGGTACAATCCACTGAATGCCAAAGCACAGAAGAAGCCAAAGCCTAGGGGGAGCAAGCCAAAAGAAAAGAAGAAGCATCCACAGGTCCAGAGACATCTGTTTACTACAAATAGATTTGGATTGCTTGATAACATCTGGGATGTTTGTAAAAGTGGTCAAAAAGATACATGTCAATCTCCAACTGTATCCAGAGCTCAAAAGAAGAAAAGATCACAGAACCTGGCTCAGAAAGAATCCTTGGGAAGCAAGCAGAAGAAAGCTGAAGATGCTCCCAAGAAGATTATGAAAAAGGAAGAGAATACCTTGGAGTCTAAATCCAAGAAGGGTGATGCATCCAGAAGGACCACCAAGAAAACATGCTTCTACTATGGAAAGAAAGGTCATACCATGGATCTTTGTGAACAAGCCATGGAACTGAATAGAAGCAGACTGGACTCAAAAAGAAAATCAATCCAGAAGAAGCATAAGGGATTGATTGAAAATAAGTTGCCTAAGAAAGGTAGCTTAACAGCATCAAAAGAACCATGTGGAACTTCCAGAACTGAGGCCACACTTCCAAGTGACGTACTTGTCATATGGCCAAATCAGTTGAAACTTGCCAAAGATCTGCAGAGAGCTGAAGATGAAGTTCTGGAAATTGCTAAGGCAAAAGGGAAGAAGAAGATTTCACATGAAGATGTGTTGAGATCCACACCAGCACAATCATCATTGAAAATCAAATGTACAAGTGTGAAGAATGGTGAAAATGGGACATCTCGGTTGAGAGAATCTTATCAACCTTGATGTTCACATTGATGAACCAAGGAGGTTCCATCTTATTCCCTTATACTTATGGTATTTACATGTGCTAACATTGCAGGGAATTGAAGATGACGATCACTCTCAGCTGGAGAGTGGTTTGGACAGAATGGAGTGCACCCCTTGAGGGGGAGCCAATCTGAAGAAGATGGGATTCTTAGATTAATACCATCTTGAGAAAAGTAAAGGTATTCCAATCATACATTCATCCCTTGTTTCTTAATTGAGTTTATCTTGTCAATTAAGGGGGAGTATAGATTGAAGACAAATGGATGAAAGGGGGAGCTTTATCTTTGCACCTGAACTTTCTAATGAGTTTTGTGAAGTTGTGCAGGATTTAGAAAATTCATTGTTATATCTGAAAAATTTCAAACCCCTAATCATGATCTCACATGTGTAGAGAATTATGGACAGCTTTGAATTCCTTAGTCATATCACTCTTTTTTTCTACACCGGGTTAGCCCAAGTAGACTTAGAGTTGATTTACTAAAGGTTCTTTGCTATAGAGAACATGTGACATCATCCCTCTCTCAGTGTTTTTCAAGAAAATACTTTTCAAAGGGAGGAAGAGATTTTTGAAAGAGAACCACACCACACCTTTGAATTTGATTGCCAATAAGGGGGAGAAAAGATTTGCACACATATTGACCCATTCATATGTGCTGAAGAAGTGTATTGACAACAAATACAAAGGGGGAGATTGAAGTGCGCTGTGTTGCATTTGTTGTCAATGAGGTATGTTGTTGTCAAGGAATGAATGAATGGATGTCAAGGAATGTCAAGATGTGAATGACAAAGGATGTGATGGTGATGGTGATGAAGGAGAATGGCCATGGTACTAAGATTCATGTCACTTAGGAGATTCACTAAGTGACAAAGGATGTTGTGGTTGAAACATTCTCATACGATATCTGATGATTTTTGAGCTGATATTTAAGTTCAAAGAACATGTATCAAGTGGATACAATGTCACAGCAATGTTAGAAGACCATGAATTGTTAAGACAATTCATGAGGAGATGAAGATGATCCATCCACTACTTCTAAGTGGATGAAGTGAGCTAATGAAGACCATGCACTATCTCTTAGTGCATGATGAATTGAAGTTGATCCAACTTGATCTCTAATTAGATCAATAAAGAACTTTGATGAATATGGTTGATTCAGAAGCATCGGTTGAAGAAAGACCCTTCGGGAATTCCTTTGAAGGAGTTGATGAAGTCTAGTGAAAGAATGGAGGAATTCTTAAGAAGAAGAAGAATAGAGATGAGAAGAAGAAGATTTGTGGCTTGGCATATTACATTTGGTTAACATTGTTTTTACACAAAGTCCTAACCATTACTTAGCCAAAAAATTGGCCAGCCAAGGACACCTTGAGGGTTCAACCCCAAGGCACATGTGGGCCTAAGGCGCCACGCCCAAGGGGGAACCCGTGGGGAAAACCCAAGGCGGCAGAAGCCACGCAGGGGAGTCAAGCCTGCGCAGCATGGGCGCTAGAGCGCGCCCCGAAGGTGCATAGTGGTCGCCAGTGGCGCGCCCGCAGAGAGAACACGGTGCGGGGAGGCACCATGGAGGGAGAAGTTCAATCGAGGGATGGATGGCAGGGAATGTTTGATAAACCGCGTGGAATTCGCGGGCCGTTTCGATGTGGGACGCGCAAAATTCATCGGGAGAACATCATGGCCGTCCGAGTGATCGCGCGGCTGATCTCGGCTGCCCGATGCATCGCGCCGCTCGCGATCTAATCTGAGCCACTCCCGTTCAGATCCAGGCCGTCCAAAGGGAGGATCCAACGGTGCTGAGCTTATCTTCTTCCCCGAGCTCGGTTGAGGCCTCCCCGCGCATTCCCGCAGCCACCTTCAAACCAGGCGCCTCCCGACAACGGATTTTGAGATCCCGGCCACCATAAATCGAGCCGAAGCATCCATGGAGTTTTTCTGAGCCGTATGAACACAACCATGCAATAAAATATGCATGCATGCAATGAGATTATGAATTCGGTCGAGGCCGAGGCAAACAAAGTTGCCGAGGGCGTGCCACGTTGATCGAATGACTAAACCGAAGGCTTGCATGCGTTCTAAGTCGCATGCATGAAGAGGATAGGAAAATGAAAAAGAAAAGTACCCGCATGTGAAACAGAGGAAGATATCAAGATTTGGAAAATCTTGAATACCCGAAATCTTCGGGAATTCAAAGTTGTATCACGCGGATGGGCTGTGGCATTCCTCTGCCTATAAAAGGAGAGCTCTAGGCTCTCATTGTGCTTGATGATCCTTTCCTGAAAATTTCGAGAGAAGTCCTGTGAGTGCCTTTGTGCCTCGCGAAGTACAAGCCCCGCGCACACTTGGGGGGCTGAAGTTCCAGAGCCACCCGAGGCTCTGAAGGAGGTCCCTGCCCGCGTACTCACGCGGCAGAAGGAGCCCTCACTGCCCGCAAACTTGAGCGGTAGGAGGAGCATGCACGGTCCTTGTGGCATGTGAACCTTGTGCGCCCAAGACCCCTTGCACCCACTGACACTTGCACGGCTTCCTTGCACCCAAGGAGTTCGGGCTGTGTGTGCAAAAACAAAAGAAGGCAGTGTGTGTGCCAAGTGGAGAAGAAGACCCGAGGCCTTAGTGTCTTGTGTGAAGTGAAAGAACACACCCTAGTGGTGTATGTTCAAAACAAGAAGGCCGAGGCTTACACCTAAATGAACTAAAACAAAATGGGTTGTGGGTGTTGAACACAAGAGAGGAGGCCAAGCCCAAGTGTGTGAAATAATAGAGGAGTAGGCCAAGCTTAAGTGTGTGCAAAACGTGGAACAAGTTGTGTGTGAAAAACAAGCGAAGGCTGAACCTTAGTGTGTGCCTAAGTGGTGTGTACACACTAAGAAGGAGAAAAATAAGGAGACTCTCACACTAGAGTATAACACACATCTAAGTGTGTAACCAAATTGAATAAAGTGTGTGAAGTTCAGTGAAGGTGTGTGCTTAAAAGAATTACACCCTTTGAGGGTTTACTGCACCTAGAAGAAGAACAGGAGAGTGCATGCATACATGCATGTACATGCGCATGTAATCAAAGACTAGATCAGTGGTGTGCAATTGAGTTGTCCAACACAGAAGATCTTGAAGAATTTTGAGGAGCCATGCTATCACTGCATGAAGAAGCAGAGATGCCATGCACTCAGTGCATGAAGTTGTGATGAAGTGATACTGAAGCCAAGCTAAAGTGAAAGATATTATTTGGCTGAGTTTTCAGTAGTTGAGCAAGACCAACTAACCTTATCAGAGGTTGTTGAAGTTTCTTGAAGAGAGAAGCCAGGTCATCCTGAGAATAAGGAGATAAAGCCTGAGCAAGACGAGGAGTCCTGTTCATCACAAGTGAACAGAAGAGAAGGGCAAGGCCAGCAGCCTTTATCCCAGGCTACTGAAGATACTTGAAGAACATAAAGTGATGAAGAGCTACTCGTGTGACTCGAGGAGCCAGGAGAAGCCCCCTGTGAGACTCAGGGCGGATGAAGTCTTCAGTGGGATTCTGGAGCAGGCCAGTGGGACTCTGGTAACACTGTGGGACGCAGTATAAAGACCCTCCTGTGGGACTCAGGAGAGATACAGTGGGACTCTGTATCGACCATTGTAATACTAACCGATTATAATGGAGAAACCATGTTGCGGTGTATAACCAACATGGCAAGGACGTAGGCCTTTGGTGTCGAACCTTGTAAATCCTTGTGTCTTGTGCCTTTTCATTACTGCATCATTCGGGAAAGGTTGAGAGATACAATAAGAGTGGATCGAGGCCTTAACAAGCCATAGAGGTTTAATTGATAAAGAATCAATTAGTAAAAAGTTTTAAAGGATCACTGATTCACCCCCTCCCCCTCTCAGTGATTCACACTGATCTGGGCACTTCATATGTCATTATCCCATTAACTTATTTCTCTATGGGTTTCGTGGCATGTTGCTAGACTCTAACCTTGAACATTAAATGACTTCGCCTAATGCCCCCGAGAAAGAGTCCTAGAGGGTTACATCCTAATTGTATCTAGACTGTCAGTTAAATAATATATTATTATTTATTATTTAACAAGTTGAATAATTTTTTTCATGTTTTCTTGGAAGTATGTATTTTGTCACCAGTTATTTGAGATAATTTTATGTGAGAATAATATTTAATAAATATATTTTTTTCTATTTAGTGAAAATAATATTTATTTTTTGGTGAATAATTAGAGATATTTATTTAACAAATAAAGAGTCATTATTCAAGGCCCACTGAATATTTTGGAAGAATAAAGGAGTAAGTTCAATGGTGTAGTGAAAAATAATATATGTATTGAATATTATTTGAATAAATAATGTTTAATTTCAATTCATAAGTTAAGAACATGTTGAGAAATAGTAATAATATTATTTTTATAGAAATTGGGTAAGGGATTAAACAAATAATAAGGGGAACTTGTGAAATTATTTATTTCTAACCTTAGTGATATATAATCCCAATTATATTATTTTATTATAGATACAATTCATTTATTATTCATAATGATTTTGGAGAACCCTATCAAGCCCAAAAGAGATCACATATCCTAGAACGCTCTCAAGAACAAAGATCTATATTCCACCACCTATCAATATCAGGTCAATAGATATCAAGGAGTATATTTTTAATCGATTCAGACTGAGATAAATGGTGAACGACACAATTGATAGGATCTACCTTGATAGAACCCTACGATTACTACGATGATGTTCAATGATTTGTGGAACGCGTGCAGATCATTTCTAGATGGAATATTATCATGATTCCTACAACACAATGAGTAGACAATCTATATTTTTTGTTTTACTCATCAAATAAGACATAATTCCTATAATGTAATTCTTTAATTGATTTAATTAATTATAAATAATATGTTATAATCATCCCTCTGATTGTTTCATTTTATCCATTTTCATTTTCAATTATTCAACTCCATTTATCATGAAATTTTTTGTCATGTAGATCATGGATTGATCATAGATCATAACAGAAAAAATTCTTCTTGATGAATTTAAATATTTCACTACACCTATAACCTTCTTTTAAATCATCCATAACTCACTGTATACATGATCTGGTAATAAAAAGGTATTGTTCATGTTTGGTCTAGGGAACCCGCTTTTACAACACCTTATGGCGCACTTTCCTCAATTATTTACGTTTTTTGAGTTATTAATAACATAGTGGAAGTCACTGGTAGTTTTTAGTTGGTTTTAGTGATTTTTATTGTCCTTTAAAGGGTTTCATAGCTAGAACATGTTTAGGGGAAACCATGGGTTCTCCCCAGAAAATCACGTTTGTTTTTTAGGGAAGGAATATTTGTGGCACACTGTTGATGAAAATTTAGAGATAAACATGTAGTGGTCCCCAAAAAAACCATGTGGATTGGGAAATATGTGAAAATAATTTCTGGAGAACATTTTATTAAATTATATGGCCAAACCATATGGGTATCCAAAAGAGGAAGAAAGCCTCACATGGTTGGCACACGATTTAAAAAACCACTTAACGAAACCACGTGTGCGATTTTATTTAATTCAGGAACTAAATTTTAAAAATTAAAACCCTCATTATTTGTCATATTCAAATGGATCTCTAGCTTAGGGGATCTAGTGGTGAATATTTTTTCTACTCTCCCTCCATACTCTAAATTTTATGGATCTAGATCATTGAATCATGTGGATTCAAGGTAAGAGGTTATCTCTTCTTCTATTATTCATATATATCATGTACTCCTCTTTCTCTCTTGACATGAATAATAAATCCAAGTTATGTTGGATAGAACTAAGTATTTTATCTTAATATAATGGATAATTATTGGGTTTTTTTGGAAATATGCCCGATCTTGAGAATTGTAATCTCTACCTTGAAAAGACCTAGATTTATCATTGATGGAATACCCCTTTTGAAATATTGATGTGGATTTCACACATCGGCATGATTCCTTCCATTAATTTTTATCCTAGAGGTTATATATTTATGTATTATGTCATGTTCTATTTATTATTACATTGAGAACATGATTGGGGTATCATTCCTCGACAGATCCTGGAGTTTGGAATCAACACGCTAAAGGTAGGAAGTCAATGAAATCTAATGATATTTTATTAAAATGTTTGGAGTTTTGATTGTGTGCATGTACTTAGTATAGAGACCCTTTCATGAGAGGTATGTTTTATTTTCTGTAGGGTGTCCTATGAGATATTTTCCCGATATATATTATGTTTTCTTTGTTAGGTCACACCATATATGTGTTTTTTTCATATTCCATGTTTTTCCTTACTATGTTGTGTATTATTTGTGTAATATATCATTGATTGTGTTATTATTATTTTCATATAATATAATTATGTTCCTTTATATATTTTATATTAATTTTTCAAAATTTAATGTCTTGTGGAATACTTATCATGTGACATTTTTTGCCTATGTTATGCCTTATATGTGTATTTTTATATAACGAATGAAATATTGTTTCAGTGTTCAGGTTGACCGGTGGCCCAGAAAGACTTAGCTAAACCCTTACAGGGGAAGTATGGATGACATGGATGATTGGTTGTGACTCTACATAGGATGGTTAACAACTATTCTTTCCATTTTTTTATCCCATTGTGGAACAACATACACCTTCATAAAAGGGTCTATATTCTAGTAAGATCTGTTATTGTGGAACATACTTGCATATGTGTAGAGTTCCATTGATTCGGGCATGCCAACCATGTGTACCATTGGAGTAAATAAGGTAGTCATGAGCCATGGGTATGATTGACCCTTAGGTGGGTGTAAATATATCCCTTAAATGTAGAATATGTATTGTATTTAATGATTGAAAAAGACACATAACATGATCCACGTATTGTAAAACAACATATGATATTCTTATAGAAAGGTGTTTAAGAAGATATGGTCATGGTTCATGGTATCTTGGTTAGAACATTATCACTTGACACATGATTGATTGTATTCTCACATGTTCATTAAACTTTCTATCATGCCATAAACCTCTATATATATGTGCACATATGTTAGGGAAGAATTTTTTGTTTTTATAGGTTATATTCTCACACATTACATAGGTATCTTTGTGTACATATAGAATTCAGTATCATAGATATAAAGAAGGGAAAGATCCCAATAGTGGGTTATTGAGGAGCATGGAGCTAGGGATAGACTAGATTCTGTTATAATCTCAAGATAGTTGCTGCAATATATTTTATTTATATTTTATAGTTTTTCTGCTTATGCTTATTGTCTTTCCACATTGGGGGTTTATAGTACATCAGTATACAATCTCACATGTAATTTTTATATCATTTATTCATGTTATCATCTATTTTTTTGTTTATCCTGATTTTATTTATGTTGTTGTTATCTAGTGTATGACTATGATTACCGATGACATAGTCTTCCCACATCCCATTAGACCTTCATCTCTAGTTAAAACCCAATTATATATGGGGAGGAATTCCTAAGGTTATGTGGAACTTTGGATTTAATTCGTTGATTTTCATCTGGTTCTAACATGACCTTAAGTTGTACGATGTCTCCCGTTAAGTGTTACTGAACTACACGGGTTTGTATTCCCATCATAGGGACACATCGAAATCCAATTTAATGGTCTCAATCCCAACTCCATTACACCTCCTTCCTCCTTTCACATGAGTCCAATGCCTCCATATATGGAAATAAATTTCAGAGTGCCTACATATACGGAAACAATCTATAGAGTGACCAAATAATTGGATTAAATGAGAGAAAATATAATCCCCATCGATAGTTTCCTATTAAATTCATGTTTTTATCCAAACAATTTCATAAGGTAAACCATAATTATTACTGGGAAGGATTAATGATTTTACCATAAATGTATAATATATTGTTAGATTATTCAATAATACCCCTAAAGAGATGACCAGACCAAATATATTCTCATCTGACAAAATGTTCCATCATCACCACCCAAAGCGATCGAGAGACCCTATTAAAAAATTGACTTATACCCACGGTTTTTGGAATAGTGGGCAACCGAGGCATCAGTATAGCTCCAGGTCCTATACCCATGATTTTTCAAAATGTGGGTATAGTTTTTTTCCACATTTTCATATCTCTTTACCCATATTTTTCAACTAGTGTGTATAGGTTTTAGAAAAAATCTGGCCCCGAGTTTCAATCCCGCGACCTCCTCTTCTAACACCCAGCACCTCACCACTCCAGCTACGTACATAAGTGCATATATATCTATATTTACCTAAATATATTAATCTAAACCACTTTTATAGTAGGAAAAAACTTCATTATAGGGTTTTCACACCATAATATTTTTGTTCCCACTGAAAATTGTTTCTCCACGTTCACGCAAGAAACCTATACCCACGGTTCACTCAAACCATGGGTATAAGGATTTTCTCTCATAACTATACCCATAGTTTTCTTATAGAACCATCAGTATAGGTCTTAGTTTGGTACCTATACCCATGTTTTCTATAATACTATGGGTATATGTTTGAAAAAGACACCTATACCCACGATTTTGGTAAAACTGTGGGTATAGTAGATTTTTCATGGATAAAGATTGTATACCTTTGGAAAGTGAGATATACCTATGAGACATGAAACAACAGATAATTCATCTACGAGGGAATATAAAGAAATCAGAAACATATATTAAAAGAAGAAGAATGTTTGTGTGCATGTATGGTAAATAGGTGTGTCTATTTGTGCACACACACAAACACCTTTATGTTTATATGTTTTGATATATATATATATATATATATATATATATATTTATATGCATTTAGACACACAAATATTTATTTATATATATTTATGATTATAAATAAATAAATATAAATAAATATAAATATATAAATATATAAAAATCTATGACTATATTTAAATATATATAAATATATAAACATATATAAACATATATAAATAGATATAGTTATATAAATTTATATAAATGTATATAAATAAATGTGCGTGTCTGTAAAAAAACATACATTTATTTATATACATTTTTAAAATTAAAAAATATAATATTGATTACGGTGTAAAATTACACTAAACCTCTTTTGGATGTGGTGAACTTGACTATTGGAGTAAGCAATTAGAGAAAGCTGATCTTGGATTCCTCATATGCCCGAACCCTGATATTTAATTCACTCATGACTGCATATTCCCTTCCTTCATCAATGATATCCTCAATCATCAGCATCAAGATTCCATCAAAATTATTATGATGAACTCTGACCAAGAAAAACTCATATTCATAAGAGCATAATTTGGGTTTTTCTAGAAGAAGGCTAACCATCATTTTTGGCATTAGAAATTCAATCATGATGCATGGGGAGGTAACCTATAGTGTAATGACATCCTGATGAAGCTCATCTTACGTATATGTTTCATTCTTAACCGTGATCTATCTACTAATGAAGATGTACAACATAAGGGAATCACTACTATTTCTAAATTCCCCTATTACCGAACCCCCAAAGAAGAATTTACCCCTAAAGTTTTTAATGGGAGTTAGAAACTTTGGTGTGGAATGAATTTTGAGACATCACTGGGATTTGTGTCCATCAATTCACTATTGAAAACTTCCTTCACTCCTAGTTTTAGGACACATAAGGAAACAATCATGAGTAAAGGGTGAGAGTATTTTTCATATCAGATGACTATTGTTCATGGTGGCAGGTTTTTAGATAAGTAATACGTATATTTCATTTAATAACATGCGACCATTCCCCCAATGCATGTTAGTCTTATTAGATATGTTTCATTATGGGGTTACTATTTTATACCTCTTTAATATGTTGGTATTCAGACCCCTATATTTATAAAATTTCTTAAAATTTAATGGATAAAAAAATTGTAAACGGCAAATATACTACTAAATAAATTAATTATAAATAATCTTAAAAAATCCATTAATCTTAATAAAATTTTACATTTAGTGGATGTTTCAAAAAATGATGCTAAACATTTCTTGTTAAATGGTAACAATGTTGTATTATGGTTAGGTTTATTCATTTTTATTGCATGAAAGAAGTTATATTCTACTTGTTTGTATATTTGGATTTTAATTTAATTCCTTGTGATTTTTTAACCCAATGGTTTAGGGTAGTATGGGGGAGTCTAGTTTTCTCCAGTTAGTTCAGTGAGAACATTGAAACCCTATGTTTTAGTACCCACTTCTATGGGGGAGAATTACATTTGGAAGGGCATGATATATATAATTATGATTTGTATTATATAAAAACATTACATGATAAATATTTACTAACAATATTTTATAATAATAAGTCAACATATAATTTTTATACCACTTAGAATAAAATTTATTTCTAAGTAATGTTAAAAATAAAAAAAAAATATATATATGAAATATGAAAAACTCCAATTTTATTGTAACCAAATTATCCCCATGTGAACATACATTTATATCTAGAATAATGTGAATGATAAGTTATTGAAATGGATATGTAACCACTTGATAAGCATTGAATTTGATGTCTAGATTAAAAAATTATATTATCAAACCATAGTCTATTGATTACATGAACTACACTCGTAGATAAGAGATATTCATTGGGTGATGTTAATCTAATCAATTTTTAATAGAAAAATTATATTGAGGGAGCACTGTAAAAAATTATTCCAATGGGGGACTTATAATTCTATAATCATCTCTTGAAAAAAACAATGGGATATTTCATTAGAATAATTATACTGAATTGATCTCTCTTTGTACAAACGATGAGGTTTATTTCTTTTAATATCAGTTTTTGATGATATTCAACAAAAATACAATGAGGTATAAAAACTCAATTTTTTTTAATTTAACACATTCAAATATCACTATATTTTTTAAAAAACCCCACCTGTAGTAGAAGGTGGAATACTATAATAACAAAACAATTCCCAAAATATGACACCTGAAGTACAAATATACAAATTTTTAATAATTTATGAAAAAAAACATTAAATATAAACTATTTTTTCCAAAAAAATGGTATAATATATAATTAAATGAATAAATAATAAATTGATTAATATATGAAAATAGTTATCATATACAATTCTAAAGTAGTTCAACGTATTCTCTAAGTATGGTGAATTATCATAAAAATACAGTACAAATAGATAAAATAATTAAAAACTTATTGAAGGTATATAATATAAAATACAATACATTTTATAAGACTAACCATATGAAATAATATTTCATCTTCAATTGTTATTGCCTTATATATGTAGCACAAACAATTATAATCACACTCTATGTTCACCCTAAAAATGACATTGTAATTTTAACATAAAAATATAATAATTATAACTACCATATTTAATGTAGTATATTTGAATTTGATGAATATTATATTGAATGAGACACACATTTATAATAATATATTTATTTATTATTTCTAAACTACTCAACTGATTTTTTAGAATGTTTCCCATGTGATGTTGAATATTTATATTTCAAATAATGAATACAATAGGCATTGAAATTAATATTTTAATAATAAAATAAAAACAATAATCTTTCCAATAAATCTTTAAACATACCACACATAAGACTTAATAATGAGAATGACCAATATGACATGTTCTCTTGAGGGAAAAAACACATAACATCTAACCTACATTGAAATATATAGTCCAATATGAAAATAATTATAATTTAAAAATATTTTAAATAAATTAAGGTTTCATACCTCTCAAGATATAAAAAACTTCAACATGGTATACTTCATTTTATAGATCTTTGAATGACATGTGAAATTTTTCATTCCCTTGTCATATCAAGTGCATACTATGGATTGAAATGATTGTCCATTAACCGAGTACCTGAACCTACCCAAACTAATAAAATTGAGTTCAAGTAGGTATTTAATTTTAAAAGTAATACACAATTATTAATCTATTTTTTAGGAGTCACCTATTTGGAACTTAAAACTTGGATATAGTATAAATTATTACTTTTTTTAAAAATATTATGAAAAATGTTGTATTCCGGTTTTGGTTAGGGTTTTTAATGAGGATTAACAAGAAAATATTATAAAAATAAAAAATAAAAAATATAAATCTTCTTTTAAACATGTTTTGGTTTTAAATGGGATTTTCATTTGAATTGGGGTTATAAGTAAATGAGTATTAAATGTGTTTGAATTTAGTTATTATTAAATAGGTTTTGGTTTGGGTACCTACATTTTAATGGGCACCCAGCCTAATTCCAATTAAAGTAATATTAGTGAAAAATTTTGTGGATCAATAAAATATAATAACATATTTAATATTTTTTAAAACAAATAGTTAAACAATACTCTTAATTTATTATAACTTCAAAAAATAAATTAATAAAAAAATAATTCACTTATATAAAAAACCAACAATACTTGGATGACTAGAATGTTAGTGGATGTTGAATAATTCTCCCTTCTATGATAGTAGTCACTAATAAATAATTAAAATATTCAAAAAAAAGTATTTGTGTGTAATTAAAATATTTTTATAGTTTTTTTCTTAGAGTTTGGGTTGTTTATAAGGGCATTTTATCATTTTTCATCTTAGTGGGAATTTGGAATTAATAATCATGAAAATAATTTATATTTATATTTTTAATGCCTTTACATCAAGAATGGTATGTTTACCCTTAGGTGTGAATCTCTTACCATTATGAGATGTCTGAATTTTAGTTTTATTGAAACCATCAGATAGATTTTAGGTAATATTAGGGTCTCATTAATATATATATAGGGATCCAGTGGTTCTATTTTTATTATTGTAAATCACTCTATATTTTTCCCTCCCAAAAAATAGTGTAATATAAGAGGAATAGTTCTATATTTTATAGAATTTTATGGGTGTAATTGAAGAGTGGATAGTTTTTATTGTTAATATAAGAAGAGTAAGTCCATTTTTGGAGTTTGAAGGGAGAAGTGATGGTAAAAGGATCTTATCTGGTTTTAGTCTTCATCATTCTTTTTTTTGAGGTAAGTGATTCTGTTCTAATACATACCATTTTACCCATTTTATTGGATAATTTCCATGTTTTCTATATGTATAATGGAAGACTAATCTATTAATAATTGAAATTATGGTTGGATGGGTGGTTTTCGTTAATTTACTTTTCTACTTGAGTTTGTGTGAAGATGAAGGATAAATGTTTTGAATAGTTCTTTTTTATTTCCATGATAGATACCACTCACCATTGTCCTATTTTGAGATCTACAAAACCTTATCCACACATCTCCATATTCTAGTGGCTGCTGGCTAGTAGAAAATATCCATGGTGTTACCATTCGGAGGCTATACTCAAGAATTACCCGACCATTGCCATAAAAATTTATTATGTCTCTCTTAATACTATATTAATAACACATGATGTTTCTTTTTTGTATATCAAGGTTTTAATTTTTATTATTGATATTCCATAGAACTAGTCTCCCACTGACCTATTTCTTGATGTAGTCCCAATCATACCACCTAACTTTCATCCTACATTTAGCAGCTATAAGGTACCATCCACACTATCTTTACCAATTTTTTACTCTACAGATACCCACACATAGATATTTTTTATTTACCTCAAATAACATCTCTAATCACATCCAATAATATTCTCAAAATCTAAAACCACCTTCGGGTTGTGTCCACCAATGTGTATCTTCCAACGTTCACCTAAAACATCTAAAAACATGTGTGACATGCTAGGATTGATTTTGGAATTCTCCCAACCATATAACATTCTTTATCATGGATCATATCCCAAGGAAAAAAGATGAACTGGGAAAATACACTCTTAATCACATACCTATGAAATCCCTACTCAAAACAGCAAGCATCAATGTGCTTTGGGTAAACACTGTTCCCCTTAAATTTACTGAAAAATGGAGAATATCAAACCATTTTAAAATCACCATTTCCATGAGAAATTTCAAGTGAATATGATATATAATATAATTTCACACGCACACTAGGTAGGAATAAAATAAATCCACCGCACACTATCAACCATCATTGTGACCTCTCATTAAGTGTCACATAACATATCAAACTCAATATTCCCATTCAAAATATATTTCCAAAATCCACCCATCTACATGCAACGCATGTAATCTATGTCAAATTATGACTAGTTAAACAACTATATCACCTACCATAGGCTAACTTTAGGTCACACCAATCGACTTAACACATACGTCAAATAATGTACCACTCTCTTATCCCATGGTAAGGGATAATCCATCAATAAAAACCAACAACTATTCTCAACAACCCCTATTTCTAAAGATAAAAGTACACAAGAAAGAATAAAAAATAGTGCTACCCTTCTATACCACTAAACATGAAATATCATGATTTATATCTCATCCAACCTAGTACCATGCACCAAATTAAAAAACTAATCATGCATCACATACATTATCATTTCATTAATTATATGCATATTAGTGTATTAAAAAGTGAACCACACCTGTTGCGCACATCAGACCGATTCAAATACAATCACTACCCACTCTTCCATATTTACCATATGTAAGAAATCACTATGACTATATCTCAATGATGGTAGTTCCTTATATTAATCAATCTCATACAAAATGTATCCACACATTCTTATCATTTATGAATAAAATCACTAGCCTGGGATAACCCCTATCTTCAGATACCCTTTTATTACAAAGCTCACTAACTCTCCAATATTTTAAGTCATGTTTCAATATATCTATGGTATCCCACTTAGTTCATAAACCACAAAACAATGTATTATAACTGAAAAAGAATCAACCATGCTATTATCTCATATATCACATGACAAATCACATGCCCACACATCCACTAAAGGAATACCAAAGATACTTATCAGTCATAACATTATGAATTAACCACCCACTCCAGGTAACTAATCCTCACCAAGAATATATATACCAGACCACCCCCTCAAGAATTAACTTCATATCAACACATATATAGTAGTATCTCCCTATGATGATTTCTATTAATAAAATCATAGTTACCTAGTTTAGTTAAGTATAATTCCTATAAGAAACTATATGAAGAAACATATATATGTTGTTTCTAACAAATAAAGTAACCAAAACCCTTTTTCTTTTCTAAATACAGCATCAAGGTGTTCAATTCTAGAAACAACCCAATAAAGTTCACCATACATCTCATGCCTGGAGGGACTACAAATACATATCCAGAAAATATCACACTATAAGATCTACATGAACATCCATCAGAAAATATTTCATTGTTCAAATAATTTCAATTCACCCAACATGTTATGTGGGAAAATTCTATATAAGTTTTTTTTCACACTTTAAACAACTAAACCCATGTCATAAATAAGCTGATCACACACAATCATGCATGTCATGTGAATCCTACTTACCATGTATCAAATATGTTCAAAGGACTCATGAAAATGGGATAATAGAAAAAAATAATTAAAATCTCAATCAAAATATCATATTGAAATAAATATTTCAATTATAACAGTGAAAACTAAAATATTGATCTTATTACCTTGGAAACTAGGATTTTCGTACAAGAAATATGTTTATGATGCACAAGTTTAATGTCCATAGAAGGCTTTAATGCATTCATATTCCCTTTTATACTGTATCCAAAACTGTAAGAAAATTGAAATGATGCTCTGATACAATTTTGTAAGGCCCTGACTAAATAATACTCACCATTTTCATAGTTGGAGAGCTACATGACCTTAGGTGTGCCTCCCCGTATTTTAGAGGATACCAACTTTCAACGAGGGTCGAATGTGTTACTATGGTGAGACTATACCCTAATATCCAGGTCAAAATAGTAAAAATAACTAAAAATAATTCATAAAAGATAATCATAGTACAAAGTATCAATAAAACACATCCATGATATAATAAAGGAATATGTTTTCAAACAAGAACACATCCCATTGATCACCCACTGGTCCGATCATATATAAAAAATAAACATATGAATAAAATACTAAATAATATTTAATAATACCATTGAGCCTCACTGTATTATAATTTCTAGACTCCATCCAAGGTATTCATCATGACCAGGAAACACTAGGCCTCAACCCTACTTGAACTAACAAACAAGAGGTTTTCTTAGGCACTAAAGTGTTATAGTTTCATAAGAAAGGTGTGAGTAAAACTATTTAATCCACCAACAATGGAGTACCTAACATATATTTTTAATAAATTATATTAACATGCATTGATAGTAAATTTTTTCATGTGGATGAATGTTATAAGAGTGAAATACCTAAGGGAGAAGAGGAGAGGATAAATGAATATGACCCAGGGTAAAAAAATCCTGTAGAGGCCATTTCACCTATGTACCAATGCACCGTTGGTGTGCAAGGTACCTGTGCGGAACCCTGTGTGATCAACTTGCACGAGAACATGTGTAATACTACTGAGAGAGATACACAATTTAACTAAGGTCATTTATTTTTCTATAAATAGAACCCATGGTTCGTCATTTGTATAGAATGAAATTTTTGAAGGCTAAATATAGATCTACTATCCATAGTCTTTCATTAAACCCCTCTAAATCCTTATAGGAAAAATTAGATTACCTAAAAGAGAGGGAATTAAATAGGGATACTGAAATTAAATTCCCCCTATGGTTTTAAAATATAAAACACCAAGGTGAGAATTCTCTAACACTATGATTAATAAACATTAGGGTGAGTTCCCTTTCCTTAACGTGGAACCTATGTGAGTAACCTCCAAGGAAACCTATGGAGATTTTTGAAGGCCCGATCAAGGTCTCTCCCAAGAATATTAAAAAATATTTCCATCACCCAAGGTGCTACCAATTATCCCAGGCCTACCATTGTGGGGCACCCCGTGGTACGATCCTCCTTGGATCGACCTTGCCTTCAGCCAATGTGAGCCAACCCTTTGAGCCCTCTTCCAAGCCAACTATGGTAAGTAATATACTCATTAGGATCCATTTTTAAAAAGGGATAAAGTTTAAGACTATATCAAAACCTATATATTTGCCCAACCATGGAGAGTGGTACACTAGTGTGTCCTCGATATGGGTGTGTATTCCTTTGGTCAATAGTTTCCCACAGTTTTTCGGTTAGCCAGTCAGGTTCATCAGGGTTCTTGTGCATGTGTATCCATATGTCCATGAGGAACCATACCCTATGTAATGTGTCATGGAGTTTACGGTCTTAGGCATTAGGGTTAGGACCATGTCCTACTCTTAGCATCTCTAGGACCTAGAGCCTCCAGTTCTAATTAGGGAAGGAATGGGTAACACTTGGATTTCCTATTGACCTAAAAGGACATCCTCATTACTTATTGTGAAACTGATTTTAGGGCATACCTATTTGTGTAATCCCCTATAATTTCATACAAGCGGTTTCACTCTTACTCTATGATTCTTATCCACTGGGTCAGAGTGGGATGGGCACCCAAGCCCTATCCCCTCCCTCTCAGTCCCTTTATTCCTTCTCCATACCCTAGATTCATTGAAATGTAAATTGAAGAGTGGGATGTGCCATACCCTAATCATCTTCCACCATCATCTAGGGGTAAAGGAGACGAGTACACTCAAAACCACATATCTCTCCCTCTAGGCGTTGTCACCATGTCCTTCTGTGGACAAAAGAAGAGTTTGTGGTTATTAGATCATCCATTTCCTCTTTTTTCTCACACCAAGAAAGACTAAAGTAGGCTTAGAGGTTAGTGATGATCTTAAAATATGCATGATTTATATCATTAATTGAACAATGATAAATCTGATTCCAAGTTAAAATCATATCAAGATACATAAGATTCCCACTTAGGGTCGGAGATCAATGGGAATAATCCTCAAGAGTATCCACAATAATAATTCCCTTAATCCGTAAATCCTCATAAAAACTAACCCCCAAATTAATCCCAAAAACCACCTTGAGTCAAGACATTCCTCATGGTACCTTTTATAAGGGAATCCTATTCCACAGTAAAACCCAACTTAATCCTCTAAAATTTCTATACTCCCATATACGAAAAAACATTACGGTAATCCATAGACATGGGTCATCAATACAAAACTACACGACCTTTGATTACCATTCATATGAGATATATAGGAATCCTCTATGAAGTCCAAACCCAAAACCCCTAATTAAACCTATTCTCTCTAGGCCACATTTCCAGTAGGGTCTGATTAATCATAAAAATTCATATCCCTTCCAGGTTCCCTGTGTTGCTTCGATATAATTACCACACCAAACCTTTACTAGGCACCCTCATCCTAGATTTACCTTCCAAATAACATTAAACTATATAGTTTGGTCCTTATCACAAGACCTTAAAAGGTATTATGTGACATATTAAGTGGAACTGAACTATGTGGTTTCTGATTCCTTCCATGAGGATATCTAAGAAGCCTATTTATGTGTTTTATCCCAGTATAAAAACAACTCACATTTCCCTAGATGATGATACACTCCAAAGAACTCCCACTGAGTGGCTATAAAACCCCCACCATCGTAATAATGACATAAAAATCTCAAAGTAGGACATTAAAAGATGCAATCAATGGAAAACCTCATATAGATACAGATGTATATATTGATGAAGAACCTTGTATACATAAAGATCATTATAAATTCCATATGTGCCAATAATTGATTTCCAATTTAAGGGAAACTCATTCCATACTTTTGAATTAATAAAGGATTCATCAACATTTCTTAAATCTGTAAGAGGGTATTGGAGTATGAAATAATCCACCCCAAAAAGGCTATGATGATCCCAACCTCCCTTAATCTATACCAATGTGAGTTATTAAGTATAGTTGGTTAAAATTACTAATGAGAGCATGTCATTAGAGAATAGGTAATTTTGGATATAGAATCATTGGTTGTTTTTGGTTCCACAAACATACCTAATGGAATCTGATCAGAAATAGTGAGCCTAAGATAAATGATTTAACATAACTCAAACCCCCTGTAATCAATCATCGGATGGTCTATTCTATGAGGGGAAAACCTAAAAAATGGTGAACAATTGGGTTATAATCTATTAAAAAATGTTATTTTCCCAAATAAACAAAAATGTTGAGCCTAACGTGAATCCTTAACCATGATGATAATGTCACCGACATGTCAAGCCCCTTTCACTTTATAAAAGAGGGCCATACAATGTGATCAATCGTGCATGTGCTCATCCAAAAAGATTTTTCTTTAACATGTTTTCCAAATTAAAGTATGTTATATATTGGAGGAACCTTTATGAACTCCCCTCAATCCAATGATTTAATTTTAGCTTTCTTCGATGAATACACTAGCATCTGCTCATGCTTGGTCATTATCCATGAGAAGGAAAAAATCACCAACCTTGTTTCTTCAATGTTGGGTCTCTAATGCACTAGTTCTGAAGTACCATCATCATGGAACGATATCAACCTTGGAGGAAACTTGAAAGGACCTCCAGCTCACTAAGCCCCATCGATTATCTAACCAATGATGATCGATGATCCTGAAGCAGACATCGCCAACTGCCATATTCAACCATTTGAGAGCTTATCTGAGAAACATGATAACTAGTCCCACCCATATCACAGGGAGGTGGATCACAATGCAACATACGACCTCACCTAGAAGACATATGGGTACTTCTAAATGGATTCTTATAGAAATATTCACCTTTAACACCGTATGATAGTAACCCATCAACATGATGAGGGTTTTTTCCTTGTCTGTCTGGCCTAGGAACTCAAAACTGGTCATACAAGATGGACTATCAGGGCTGAAAAAACTCATACCGGGAGAAGGTTAATACCTATACCCCCTCAAGAAAAAGCCCACCAACCTAATTTGGTGGTGAATTTAAGGAGGGAATATACACCCATTCATCTTCATTTAGTCAACCATCAAACCTGTTTATGGCATTCAAATAATCCCACTAACAAAATACATTAGAATATTGAAAATTGGATCATACAACTGCCAACACCCATCAAGGCTACCAACAAACTCTTTTGGGAGCACCTGGAGAATTCACCTGGAAATGTCCTGATGATAAGAAGGGGGTAGGATAAACTCTATACCCCCACACACGAGTACTGTTATCATCCACTAGGAGGAAAGGGGGACATGAACGGGCACATACACATACTTCAGATATATAATGCAGACATATCTCCAATATATTCATTGAATTAAACGATAATATCCTAGAAATGGTGAAAGGGAACACACAAATCCCAACCCATATCCTATATACATTATATTATATCTTAACAATGATGACAGTAGTACCTAAGGGATAGAAACATAAATCTATACCCACAAGTGGGGTGATTTACCAACATGTCACATCAGAGAATGTACTCCCCTCATCTCCCATCCAAGAGGGTCATGGGAAGAAATCCGCATATTATATGTATAACCGGAGCAAGAACCTACACCCATTCCAATTTGTGACAATTGGAATATCCCAATGGCCACTACAAGGCATGCATAAACACTGACCCATGAGCACAACCATCCCTAGTAGGTGGCCCTAATCAATCATAAGTAGGCATATGAGAAGAAGCCTCATCCAACATGATTAGAAAATAAAAAGCCAATTTGTGGTCTGGATCTACTCAATGTTGGAGTTATTGAATCCCTCAGTTGTTTATCTGTGGAAGCTATATATCATATCCTACCATTACCAAATTATGGGAGCGGTAGCACTAATTACGAAGGGTGTCATTGGAAACTTCTCCATAAAGGATTTATTCATATCTATAATCTATTTAATCTTGAGATCCAATCTCCAAATTAGTGCTGCGAAAACCCTCATCATGTCCTGAAGATCAAGGACCAAGAGGTTCTTCTTCTTACTATAACCCGCCATGGTGGTACTCCCTGTGATGTCCTTAGATGCGAATGTTATCTCCATAGTAGTGTTTTAACTTGATAAGAGAATTGTTTAATATGGAATGTAGTGGTGATAAATTCATCCTATTGTGATCCTACCCATGATCTAGCTCCACTCAATACTATAGTTATTGATGCCCTCAAATTATTATTTGTGGCATATCAAGATCATACCCCCCTTTACCAAATTATGGGAGTAGTAGGAGTAATTCCAAATTTCATCATCAAACACTTCACCATGAGGGCTTGCTTCATGTATAAAATTTGATTGATCTTGAGAGACCATCTCCTAATGAGGTCCATGACAACCCTCCACATTTCTAGAAGATCACAGGGTAAGAGGGTCGTCCCAATGATGTAGCCCACCTTGGTGGTCCTATCCATGAAGGAACTAGCTTTGAATTTTCTCCCCAAATTAGTGTTTCATGTTGTTAAGAGAACTCTTCAATTTGAACTGTATTACTGAGAATGCCCTCCTATATTGAGTCACTTATGAAAATAAAGTTGGTCATGTATGATGCCTTATCATTGGAAGGTGAAATTTTTTCTCAACCAAAAGGAAACCCATTATAATGGTAATTCTCAAAACCCCCCTTGGGTTACTTACCATCTAGTACAATAGAGGAAGATCTTATTGATCTCATTGTTTATGATAAAGCAGTTAGGAATCATCCACTGTGGTAAGACCAAGTAGGGGATCCTCTATCATTAGAAGAAGAAGATCTGTTTAACATGAGAAAATAGTTGTCTACTGATGACATAAAAGTATTGTTCTAGCCTTCATCCACTTCTCAATACAACATTATGGATGCATTGTCGGAATACTGTGTGCCCGACATTCACCTCAACATATGAGAAAACTCATCATCACTTGAAAGAAAAAGTATTACCATAGGAAGAATATCGAAACCATTTTAAGTTAATAGAAGGGTTGCAATGCCAAATTGACTTGGCATATCACCTCGCTTCATGGAACCCAATGGTTAAAAAACAACAAGGTTCCCTTAAAAGAACATTCTTCAATGAATTAATGAGGTTGCGAAAACTAATCACAGATACCGCATTT
Organism: Viscum album; assembly: GCA_963277665.1. NCBI lineage: Eukaryota > Viridiplantae > Streptophyta > Magnoliopsida > Santalales > Viscaceae > Viscum > Viscum album. Next base: position 675,836,220 of record OY728139.1, on the reverse strand, counting down.
GGTGTTCATATCAATAGATGGGTTGAACATGGAGCATTGAATTTAACTTAACTCCCTAGTTATAGAATTCCTCATATGGTTGTAATGTGAATTATTGTAGCATAAAAATGGTTTAAAAAAATTTGTTCTTGACCAAATATGTGATCAATAAGATAATTCCCCAACTAACTATCACCAGGGTCGAGCCAGAAAATAGCATGTTGTTGGAAGTCATATTCATCAAGCATCTTACAATATCAAGGAATCGTCCTTATTAGAGAATTTTAGTTATTAGATATCACAAATTTCATAAATAGAATAATGATATTTGGAAATGATCAATATAAGTTCATATTGAATGATTCACCCAACCCATATTTGGGAAAAACTCCTTAAATGTAGAAGAGCATTTGTGGTGATACCAACCATGACAGTTCAAGAGAAACCCCATACCACAATGATGGGGTATTTTTAACCCAACCCTTAGGGCCAAAAAAGCAACACTAAAGGGTTATGAAAGAATAAAAGAAACAATTATATCCCTCAAGGCTTTGGGATATTTCATCTCAATAGTCCTAGCCTCAACAGGAATTAATTTTCTATGAATTTAGGATAATTCCATAAAGGGGATCTTATTAGTTCAAGCCATTTTGTAATTACGTGAATTAACTTGGAACATGAATGAATCTATTTTCTAGATATTCTCTTTGGGGTACTATCCACCGAGTAGCTCACAAAAAATTAGAATAGGTGAGGATAAGTTCTCATTCAGGGCGAAGAAGAAGATAGTCTCACAAAGTCATTGATAAAATACCTAGAATGAATTTTTCTTTAGTAAATGTAATCTATTATGAACTTAATGATTCTGAAGAACATAAGTCCAAATAAGAGAAATAGTTAGAGGGTGAAGTTATGGCTCATGATGTGGTCCAGACCGAAATAGTTGATAGAGGTGTGTTCACCCAAAACTAGAGGCTTTCCCTAAATTTGGGAGATCCCCCAAAAAATCCATCATTACCTTATCAAAAGGTACCCAACAGAGAAAAAGGAAAGGGTCACATTGTACCTCACCATCCTTTCAGAGTAGCTATGTCCCTTTCTCTAAAGGAATGGTTCACTCAGTAAAAGGACGAGATGAAAGAATTGAGGAAACTCAATGAAAAATTACATTGAGGCAAACTTCTTGTTATATAGGTTCGACAATTAGATCCTCACCTTGAACCACAAGCTGACACACCTCAATAATAAATATTTTCCACATCAACTGAAGCATATTTAGAAAATCCTCTCAATGTGTGATACCAACCACATATATATTTAAACCCCATAATAGTTGATATAGAATTAACTCTGTTGGGTGAAAAAACAGAGTAGGTTCTAGCACAACATTATAGGTCTTCCCCTAGTTGTTACCCATAGCAGGTACCAGTAGTGCCGCCACCAATGGCCCTACTAGGAACCATACCTATTCAGACTATAGCTATCACACCTATCAATGATCTGACTCAAATAGACATTCGTCGAATTCTTATAAAAACTATTGATTCACTAACATGTCGATTGAAAACCATATGGGGTTAAGTGTTCCAATACAGTTTGAAAATAAGCCTGACCTGAAATGGGAAGATTCGAATCTTCGCTCACCAAACATTGGGAATCCCACATTTTCAATTTTCAATGGATCGGGAGATCCAGATTAGCATTTCATTCATTTTGTCTCTTCTTGTGTTCCTATAATGGGTAATTCAGAATAATATGAGTCAGTGAAACTTAGGATATTCATTTAATCACTGTAAGGACCAACCTTCGTGTGGTAAACAGGTTTGTAGTCTCGATAAATCACATAATGAGAATACTTCCATTATAATTTCATTTTCTAGTTTATCTCAACATTGAAGATGACAATGATATTTGACCTTAAAAACGGTAAGTAGTGGTAGAATGAAAGATTCTCATATTTAATTGCTCAGTGGAATTGGTTGAATTTCTTTTTAAACCTTCCACTCCGTCAATAAGAGTTTTTGTCCATCTTTGAATAAAATATTATCGATGAGTTACACATGCCATTGATACGTATGAAATACATAGTAGGGGGGGTTAGGACCTTTCCACAATTTATCTATAGGTTGAACATTCCATCGAAGAAAGAGATGTTAAGGCCTAAGTGATTCCTTCAACTCAGGTATGGAGAATAGGAAAAGAAGAGACAACTACATTAACACTTAAGTAGTCCCCTCTACCCATGTCATGACCCGTCCCCCTAGGGCCCGTTCTGTGACTACCCAAGCCCGCCTTCCGTAGGCCAGGGGCTCATGACTAGCACCGGGAAAGAATACCCCTACAAATGGGAAGGCATTTCCTTTTTAACCTACAAACTCAAAAAATCTAAGCACATAACAAGATTCATGAACAAAGTAAACTATATAGTAAGTAGAGAGAGTACAGTAAGTAAAGGGGAAGAAATACAAGCCCAACTGGAAAGTACAAGAAAAACAAAAAATAAATCTTGTGAACACCCACCAAGGATCCTACGTGAATGGTAGGTACATCTCTCGAACTTTCGTCTCTACAGTGTGTCACATCTAATGGTCCATCTCCGAATATCCTCCAGTCCTGGAACCCTCAGCCTCGATCAATCATGTACATTGTTTTCACATGACACATCAAGGTGTGGTTGTAGCCTGTGAAAAGGTGAGTATAAAAATACTAAGTAGGGACCCCAAGACCCCTGAAGGTATCTCAAAATCCACAATGAATAAACCACAACGAAATAACATAATCACAAAGCACGATGAAAAATCATCCCTACTTAGGTATTTACCCATACACATACCTATGTTATCAAGTAAACCCATATCATAATGAGGAGACACAAGACCCAACACTTTATCCAAAAGAAAAACTCTTACACAATGGGATGAATACCATGAAGGTAACACCACAAAGGTATGTACCAAAAAGGTAACACCACACAGTAGAATACCACGAAGGTATCACCATCCAGAAGTGAACCACAATGGAAAAGACTCAACTCACACTAGGTACAACTTAAGTATGAATGTATAGATGATTAGCTATATTGATATATTATCTTAATTTGTTGAGAGTATCTGTTATTGACCCACATATGATCGAAGATTACCCACACAGGATCTGAAGATGCTAACCCACAAAGGATCCGAAGATGCCCCACACAGGATCCGAAGATGACCCACAAAGGATCGATATACAAACCAATAAAGATATGAAGACGAACCACATAAGATCAGTATATTAGCCATTCAGGATCTGAAGATGAATCACACAGGGTCAGTAGATGTTGACCTACACAGGATCTGAAGATTCTCCAAGTACAGCCAGCCACAGGGTTTCCGCACTAAGCACGCTTGATTCCGAGAGGATCCATTCCTCAACCCATCAATAGAAACTTTAACTTACAATAAGTCCCACGAATATGTATCATGAAGGTCTGTCATGTCATAAGGGATCCAACGCGACTGAAGACGTGTCAATCGGATGCCTGGTATGCAAGTAATCGGTGTTTCTGTTCTGAGGGTCCGGTTGGATTCGGGATCGATCCAACCCGGCCGTACTTCATCTCTATAAAAAACTAAAGTGGATTATACAAAAAGTACTATATCGATTCAAGGATTTAGGTTCCATTGAAGGTTCATCAAATCAACGACTGATTCTCAAGATATGGGCAAAATGCGTAACTTGGTCCAGATGGGCGCGGTTCTGGTCAGACACGGTCGGACCGACCCGACCCGACTCGACCTGGGCCAACCTGATCCGATTCAGGTTGGCGGAACCTGGTATATGTCTTTCCCCAGAGGGATGGACTATGGTGGGCTTGACCCATGATGGTGTGGCCTGACCCGTGAAGGAGGCGGCCCGAACCGTGAAGGAGGCGGCCCGACCCGTGAAGGGGGTTTTCCGGCCCGCTGGGCGTGGCCCAGCCCGCGTGGGGCGTAGCCCACGGCTGGGTGTGGTTCGACGTGACAGGGCCTACCCTCACCGCCACCCAGGGGAGGCGCCCCCCAAGATATCTGAATGATCCGGTTGGACAGTTCGGGTCTGGCCAACCCGGTGATGCCACGTGGCGCTGCCTGCTGGCACGCAGGACCCGTCAGAGCGAGTCCTGCTCAGCATGACGTAGCCTGCCAGGATTCTATCCGACTCCCCTTCTAGTGGCTTGACAACACCAATGCTCTTATCAGGACCGGTCGGGTGCCAACTGCCCTAGGTGCACCATCGTGTCTTGACAGTCACGACCTCCTCCTCGATCGGCGGCACGAACACGCGCCACCCTGCTTCCACGCGGCCGGCCAGGGTGCTGGATGCCACCCTCTTATGCCATAGCCGACGGGCCGTAACCTCCTGCGGTGGTGCGGTTGTCCTGCCACCTCCATCGCGGCCAGCCGGTGTGCCAGCCGCTGCATGTACCCTATCAGCGTCGGTCACCAACACACTTCCACAGGTCCATGGGTGAGATCCTGTGGCCCTTTCTTCAATCCAAAGAAGTCATTGTGTGTCCCGGGATGTTGCCTTTACAACTATCATGATGTGGTCAGGTTTCACTCAACCCGACGATCTGCTTGTGAAGAACACATCATTCCACAAGGTAGTAGAGGGATCATGCCATGTCTGTTTGGCTCACACCCTCCATGTTAGTTTGAAAATATGCAGCTCAAGAAGATTTAATCAACATAAATTTTAACAAAGAACAATCAAGAGTAAACCCTAGGTTGAAACTTCATAGAATCGTCCATTCTTGTCGGTGGATCACGCTCTTCATTCCCACAACCAGCTCCCAAAGACACCAGTCGCACGTCCCCCTTTGGTTCGGCATTGACTGTCACCTCCCGCTGGGTCGGCTTCGTCTTCTATGGGACTTTCATCGTGGTGTTCCAATAGAACGTCGTTGCTTGGCGAAGCTTGTATGATACCCCTCCTCTAAGATCTATATATATAGGAGAGGGGAAGCGTGAGTAACAATGCATGGAGTTAATCAGGCTCATTAATAGGAAGCTTCCTAATGTTTCCCTAATGTTGTTGTTACATTGATTGGAGGGTCAAGACACTTATTGGATTGACGCATCACTGGTCCCACCTTACCACTCATCCACTGGAGGAATAAAATAAAAAAAATATAATAACGTTATTTTATTTATTCTATCCAAAAGTTAGAAAAACTATCTTTTTCTCTGGACCTCATGCGGTCGAAGTTAAGCCTGCTTTAAGTGAATCTCAGCACTGCGGATTCATCGGTACCCTCATATTTTTAATCCATGCAACGGTTAAAAAGTTAGAAAATACCGCTCACACGTTTACTGAACGTACATGAAAAAAAGTTCCGATATTCATTCCAGGAACACCAGGCCTCAGAATCACGTGCTGTCGATTTTCACAGACTCGTATTAATTCCATATAATTAAAAAAAAATATTTAAATGGAGAATCCGGTTCATTAAAACCCACTCCTTATTCAAAGCCCACACCATGTCGTAAAACTACACCTCCCAAGCTTCAGTAAAAATACCCACCATGTTAGGATGATTAGAGATATGAGAGACAGAAATAGTTTGAGGAGATGAAAAATAAGGCTTATTATTTTTTAAATGACCATGTCCTAGATTAAATCATCTCAACATTGGAAAAAGAAACTTTATCAAGTTGATAAATCCTAGTAATCCCAGTAAACAAGTAAATGAAGATCTCCTATTTTACCTTCCCTGAAATGCTAGGGAACCACATTCAGGATTGTTTTGTACTCAAATACCTCCTACAAAAGATGGTGGACTCTAGGAATCTGAAGCTGAAATATTAACATGCTCAGATTTTGTGTGTTTTTTCCAGCAATCTGGAGTAGGAAAATGAGTAGAATGATGTTAAGATAAAGAGTACATAGAATTTTGGTATCTGTATTGTTAGGAAAATAATCAATCAGAATCATGATATTCTCCGATCACATTTGAAACAACCATCTATGCCTTCAGTCGCTTTCACTACAGCACAACCAACTTCATGAAGAGCCATATCCTCTGATATCCAATCCTACAAAAAGTGACATGTCTAGAGGGTAATAAGTAGACACAAGAATATGAGATTGATTCAAGACCAATTTCTTCCTTGGCCTTAACATAAATCATTCCAACAGTCCCAAAAGCATGTGAACCGCCCCACCAAATGCTACAACAAGATTCAACTAATCAGATGAAATCTTAATCACAGGAGGAGTTTATTTTTTTCCATTAACATATTTCACATAATGGGCCCCTTGAGATATTATGAGTATTGTTATAAAATGGAATTCCCCACACTTGATTGGGAAATAGTGGGAAGAGGATGTCAACATGGAGGATTTAGGGTAAGTGGCGGTCATTGTAGGAGTCACTACTACAACAAAAACCATGATAAAACCATCTACGGAACTAAAACACATGGAAGATATTTCCAGGGAGATTAGATGGAATAAATTGATTCCTCCTTGCATGATAAGATTTGACCCAAAACGATCATCATGGATGTTCAATTAGAGGATATTTCATCACTTGATCCACCCTAGCATAAAGGTAGACCCAACCGACCCAACCCGTCAGGAATGGAAGCACTATCAACTCATACTATGAAGGATGATCCATCTACATTAAGAACAACATCTACCAAATAACATGTGGACGTACATCCCCATACGGGGAAGTATAGACCTCTATATTATAAGTTTGATGTTTTGAAGAAATTGGCCCAAGCGCTGGCCACGTTATCAATCCATTATGCCATGAGTCTGTCAAAATATCTCATGAAAGAACTCATTGATGCCTTGTTAAGCCCTTGGGAGTTTGAATTCGAGGTTGCTGCGGCTGAATTATATCATTCATAGAATTATACCACTGAATGACATGTGATCATATATTTTATATACAAAGATGATGATTCTATCATACATGGACAAGTTAGACCCTTGTACGTATCCTATAGAATAAATGATATTGATGTCCAAAGAGACATTATTGAAAATTGATCACGAGTCGACCTCATTCCAGTCCAAACACTGTGCCAGCTGGGTCTAAATGAATTTCACTTATCTCCCTCCACTCTGATGTTAAAATGTTATGACAATAATTAGAAAGATTCACTTGGTGAGATCACACTCAAAACTCAATTCAAGGATTTTGTTTTAGACATAGAATTTATGGTTGTTTGGTAGAAAACATATTTCAATGTTCTATTGGTAATTCCTTGGCTATGTCATCATGCGGCCATTTTGTCATCATACCACCCATGTATCAAATATTGTGTCAATGGTCAAATCAGGACATTATATGGTGAAAAGGCCCTATCCAAAACATGTGAGTCATAGTTTATAGACACAGGTTTCTACCACAAGGTAGGGAAACAATCAGTGTTTGATGATATTACCTAGATTAACGCCCCAAATGGATTGGAGATAATATCAAATAATCATTTCAAGAAACTTAGTGTAGAATAAGTGCTTCCCATAAACCAAATAAAATGGGTGGTCCAAAATTCAATCACTCGTTCAATGGATTCAGTAATGTCAATTAAGAAAACTGAACCTATCAATATAGGATAAGTCATCATCTTTCGAACCAGTAATGCAATCCTAGATGAAAATTTCTTCATTCCATCCCCCTAGTTACAAAAAATCAGTGTTTTATCATTTGGGATAGAAGACATTTTCACATAAGTGGGAAAAGATAGAGATGATAATTATTAGTCTCTCATCTCCTCTTTAGATCCCCAAAAAGGCATTACACCATTGATTGATCCAGGAATGATTTCTTCTTCTTCCGTGTGTCCAAATGACGTCCCCCCCATAACTCATAGATTCTTACTTCATCACCTACCTCCTAGGTGGAGATGAAAGAAGTAAATAATTAGGAGAAGAAAGAAGTGGATGACCTAAGGGTCTCCCCTATAGAATTTTAGGTATATGTATCCATCGCTACGGAAGAACTAAGAGAGGTAAATCTATGTATAGATGAAGATCCATGACCACTTTGATTAGTGTATCCATAAATCCTAAAGAATAAGAGGTAAATACTTTGTTTCTGAAGGAAAATTGAGATGTGTTCACCTATAACAATATAAAGATACTAGGTGTCGATCCTTAGGTGGACACCCATTACATGGGTTTTTTAAAAGACAATAGAGGATACAAATAGACACCCATACAAACAAACCTGACTCACGCCTCCAAATTTGACTCTAAAGTGGAAAATATTATAAAGTATGACATCATTCAAGTGGTACATTTTCTAAAGTGGCTGGCTAAAATTGTCCCGGTCAAGTAGAAAAATGGGAAAATTAGAGTTTTCGTCAATTTCAGAGATCTCAACCAGAACTATCCAAAATATTAATTATTGTTTCCAGTCACAAAACTCTTAATTGATGAAACAGATGGTTATCAACCCCTCTCAATAATGAATGGATAATCTCTGACCAACTAAATTCATATGGACCTAGAAGATAAACAAAAAATAACCTTTAGGTCCCCCAATGAGTATTCTTCTATCCGGTAATTCCCCTCAGTTTAATGAAAGCATTTTCCACATACCAGTGTGTTATGCATCACATCTTCATACCCTTTTGGGGGAGTTCATAAAATTCTACATTAATGATTTGGTGGTAAAATTCCAACATTATTATAACCACTTGGAAAACCTGGAAACTATATTTAACAAGATTTGATAGAAAAAATGATGATAAACCCCTTGAAATGTTATTTTGGGGTAACCATGGGGAAATTCTTCAGCTTCATTGTACACCACTACATCATGAAAGTGATTCTGATAAAAAAATACTTCATTATCATGTTGCCTCCTCGAAACCAGGAAGGGTTAAGATGAATTCAAGGAAACCCATCATATATTAATCTCTTTATATCCAACCTTACAAGAAAGTGTATACACTTAACCGAACTTATAAAGAATTTGGTAACATATCAATAGACCAATGAGTATCATTAAGTGTTTGATAACCTCAATAAAAACCTCTTGAGTCCACTGGTATTAATTACAACTATTGAGGGAAAGCCAATAATTATATATGTGACAGCCTTTGAGTGATCATTGTGTGTCGTCCATGTGATAAAGAAAGATTCTGGGAATGAAAATAGCCTTTAGTATACCAATCAAACCATGATTAACCATGATACTAATTATTCAGATATCCAAAAAAGATATCAAACATTATTCTTTGCAGTTTAGAAGCCGATGCACTATCTATAGCACCACGTGGTCCATTGGGTTTCTTATAAAAAACCAATCAAATTTATCCTCATTCATCCTATGCTGAAAAGACTTCTTTCATGGTGGGAAGTCATTTTTCATCAGTTCGATATATAATTTGTGCATCATAATGTTTTGAAAGGCCATTCCTTGTCATATTTACTCACTTATCATCCATATTCAGAAGAGACACCGTTAAAAACAAAACTGTTTGATGAAGAGAAGTGATCTATTCATGGTGGCCACCAAGCATGGGAAATATACTTTTATGGTGAATCCAGTAGCCCAATATGGAAGAGAATGGATGATCCTACTAAAAACATAGTGGGGTTAGAGATTATTCTTATCTCCCTAGAGAAGACATTGTTTCCATACTCCTTCCAATTATTAGAAGGTTTTACCAACAATGGGGCATAATATTTGTCTATCATTGCAGGCCCTAATTTAGTACTCTAAATACCGGTGAGCCACCTAGAGGTGAAAGGTAAATTATAATTTGTAATCAAGTAGATCAATAGGGATTATGATATCAAAAAAGAGGTGATAATTCCCTTAAGTGTTTGTATCCGAGCGTTATTTGAATAATTCCCCTTAGATCCAACATCGACCTACATCCTATTATCACATAACAATCAGGATGATGCATTGGTAAATTCCAACAAAGCCATGATAGATCCAGTAACGACCCAAACTTTCATTAATGAAAATTCCTCTTGATCTGATTAAATATCTTATTATGTGAAATGAATATATGACATATGAACTTATTTGGTTTTATGTCATTGGATTTTAATACACTGTTAGGAATTTTAATTGTTTCTAATATAGTCATTGAACAGTGATGACATGATTAGTATAAATATAGTGTATTAAAAAATCATATTTTCCCAGACAAAGGAAGCGATGGCCTCATCCAGAAGACTTGCCCCGTATGAAGCCCGTTTTTAGAGCTCATAAAGGAGGTGGAATCATTGGGATTCGATCTTGACTAGTCCCAATTCGAGCTTCAATATTTTAGGCTCGAGAGGAACCTCTTCTGGAAGAAGTGGAAGTTTACAGAGATTACCACCCGAGCGATGTTATATGAGCCACCCCAAGAGTCTGTCACCATCGCACACCTTACCCTAAGGTCATATGTGGGTGGTTTATGGGGTTATGTAACAATACCCTAGCACTATGACTATGTACATTATTTTTTGTATAAATATTATACATTCATTTTATTATTGTTACTTTGTAAAGTGATTTTAAAGCACAAACAATATTTGTAGTTAATATTCAACTAAGTAATCGATTTTGATGAATTAATGGATTTTTGAATTAAATAATATTTTAATAAAGTATTACTATTAATAAATTACTTTTTATTAAATATAATTGATCATATAATTTTTATGAATACAATTGTAATTTGTATTATGGTTTAAAAGTTGTTTTTGTCAAAACCCACGAATTTTCAATAAATGTCTGTTTTTATTTTAAAAGAAAAAAATGACATATTTATTAAATTATTTAGATAACATTAATATTATTTTTGAAATCAGTACATCAAAATTATCAAACGGTGAATTTTTCATAATTTTCTGAGATAGTCGAATTATTGGGTAAAAATTAAATAATTTTTAAATATATAATGTGTTTTATGACAACATATTGACCCAATAGTGATGTATTAAAATACGATAAACATTGTATTATTCCAATATATGTTTTTACATTAAAATTATGTGATTTTTTGTTTTTTCTATTTATTTTACAATGCTTTAGTGGTCCCTTTAAGACAAATAAAACATTTTGTTTTTTAATTGTTTTCCTTGAGGATGTGACTCACCTCCACATAAGCAACCATATTATTTTAATACGTTCGGACATTGGACTTATAAAATATTTTTTTCCTCTACCCTTTGGCAAAAAACATGGGTAAAAACTATGGGCTGGTTTTTGTTTTTGATTAGTTTAATGTGTGGTGTCCCAAAATAAAACAAATTCCCTCTCCTTTACTATATACACCCACCCATGCTCCCACTTCCTCTTCACTAAAATCATTTGGAGTTATTCCAACCTCTTCAATCCTATCTATTTAATCCTTCAAAGGTTCCCATTCTCTCAATATTTATCTCTCAAGTCCCTCCCAAGCCTTTGAGATCACACTTCCAAGTAATGGATTCTCAGTTTCTTTATTTATGTCCAAGTTTCCTTATATTGTTATGCCCTTTTATTTTCAATTATAAATGTTTGGGTATGATTCCGAAACTCCACCATACTTCCCTATTCATTTTTGAATAATGAGATATCTCATTTCTCTCTCATTAATGCCTCTTATGTACACTTGTTACCCTACCAAATTTCCATAAGGAATTTCTCTCTCCTTATTTACATTCGTGCAATATTTTTGTATTACGTATCTAAATTCCATTACATTTTTTAGGACATATATCTATATGACCCCCTTACTTTCCATTTAATATAAATATGATGATACACCCATTTCATTCTCATAAACCATTTTTATGAAGTCTTATGTCACCCTGTTATGCTGCCAAAATTGCACCACGTTTTTCCAAGCCAATATCATTGTGCAGTGAATACCATACCGATGTCTCTATCAACGATATTCACATTTATGAACATATAAATATTGAATGTTAATTTAATTTATTTATTCCACATTCCTTAATCATGGAATAAATTATGATATTGATTGATTCCATGTTTTAAGATCTATCTGGCACACATATGCATGAAATGAAATGTTTAAGAAGGGTTCGCCCTGATAGCACTCTAATGCATTGGGTAATGTATGGTATCATGATATGTCTTGTTCAATGAGTTTTGAATCATCCTGATTCATGTGAAAGGAGGGTTTACTCATTATTCATGTTCCATTAGGGTTTAGTCATGCTCTATGTGAAATGAGACTTGGCTCATGCTAATATCATGTTAAATGTTGTTACCACATCTTCTTGTTATTATTATCATGATTTATCATGCCGTTATGTTCAAGTTTCTCTTTTTCTACATTGATGTGGATATTTTAAAACATTTATTGTATTCCTTATGTTATTCCTGGTTTATTCTCTTATTGGGCTTTATAGATCACCCTTTTCTTATGCATGTCCTCAGGTTATCCAATGCAATGCTAAGTACGTGGGAATGTAGTGGTCATTTAAATGAATTTTTCAATAAGATGTTGCATTCTATATTTTTAGTTGTTATGTAATTCTACTAAGACACTAAGACACTATACCTCTGGAGCTTCTGTGTTGTATCAAGTGAAGGTTTTATGTAATATATCATGTTTAAGTATGTAATAAAGATCAGGTTTGTTATAGTTGGTATTAGAGGATAGGTTTAGTTATTTTTGGGATTAGTATTAGAAAACCCTAATGAATACATAGAGAGTAGACTAAGTATAATAGAAAACATCCCTATGTTTTAGTGAGTATTTAGTAAGTGTTTTTTCTAGAAAATGCATCCCTGTCTAGATATGAGCTGGTAGAGGCGGCTCTGGCACAGATGTACCTAGGAGTAAAAGCTCCAACAAAGAGTTTCCGGCTTGACCCGAGGTATCCTGATACACAACAATGGGCCTTGCTACACTCTTAGTAATGAAACTCCTAGGGTATATTCTTTGTTAAATTAACAAGATTAGTATGAACCATTATTAAGGGAATTAAAAAAATATCTCTAAGAATATATATTAGCAGGTAGATCCTGAATAACTATAGATTAAATCCTATAGATTCATCAGTTAAGGCATAAAAGTAATTTATAAGTCATCCGTTTTCTTCATGGATCACTCTTTATGTGTTACCCATAAATTTCCTTTTATTATAGCCAATGGGTTGTAATATGAGGACTCAGGCTAACTACAGATGTGAAGATCAATGTGATGACAATTATAATAAGATTCCCAATGTGATGGGTGCAGGAATCACAATTTTAGTCATGATTATCTCTCAGTTAACTCAAGATTTGAATAGAAACATGGGTCAAGAAGAACGTTCAACCCCCCCCAAGAAAGAACAAGTCTCCATCGAGAGATTTATGAGAAAAAGGCCTCATAATTTTAATGGATTATCTAATACCTCAATTTTCGAACAATGGATCAACTCCATTGAAAAGATATTCTCTATCCTTCAATGTTCCAAACAAGATAAGGTTCTTATGGGTGCTTATCGTATAAAGGGTGAAGCTGATCAAGGGTGGAAATTTATCAAAACTACGAAGGTTGAGGAGGAGATCGATACATTGTAATGGAAGAATTTCTAGAAGATGTTTTTTGATTAATATTTTCTGCAAATCTTCCGACATAAGATGGAAAGGGACTTCCTTAACCTAAATAAAAAAGACAACAAATTCATCAAAGAGTACAAGTAAAACTTCCTAAGGCTTGCACGATACACCTCCAGATTTTTTGTTACTCTCGAATGCAGGATTGACCGCTTATATGTTGGGATGAAACCTATCCTACAGAAAGCCCTGGAGATCCATGACATCGACAGCTATGAGGAAGTTGTCCAATGATCCCTCAAGTTCAAAATGGAGATCACAAAATATTAGGGGTATCATGAGGAAAAGAAGCATAAGGTGGACTTCATTTCTGGCGGTCCGATGGATAAATCCAATAGTGCTAAGAAAATAAAACACCCCATTTTCCAAAGGTGTGGAAAGAAGCACTCCAAAAATTTCTTGAAGGGAAAGAGTAAATGCTTTACGTGTGGAAGATAAGGTCACCTAACCATTAACTTCCGACAATAAAAACCCATGTCTACAATAGAGGAGATGAATTATCCATTTGATCTTCAATGCATTGTTCATTCATTGAATTTCAAAGAACCAGGGAACTTGTTAAATCATTTCCCTAAGCTAAGGGTTTTTTGAGGCAACCAACAACCTACAAGGAACCAAGGGAGGGCTTTTGCCATCACTACTGCCAAAGTCAACCCCGAAAACAAAGTGGTGAAAGGTACTCTAGTTTTTCATTGAAGAATAGAGAATGTACTTTTTGATTCAGGTTGTATGCATTCTTTTATATACTGAATGTTTAGTAGATCAATCAAAACACCACCCCAAATCATGGAGGTAAAGATCTCTGTGAGTACGAAAAATGGGGAAATCATTTCGTCTCATGAATATAACTCCTCCTCGGTCACAATCGATGGATTGAAAATTCCGACGAACCTCATCATACTCCCTATGGAAGAATTTGATGCAATTAATGGCATGGATTGGATTTCATTATATAGATCCAATATAAATTTCCATGAGAGGGAAATAACACTCCATGTGGAGAATCGACCCCTGATTCTCTAGTACTTCAAGAAGGAAGATGAATATTTTTTAGCTCCATCATCTCAAGCGTGGATATTATTGCCCTATGAGCATGCTTATATGGCTCAGATGATTGAGTCTAAGGAGGAAACCATCCTTGAAGACATGTGTATTGTGAGGGAATTCACTGAAGTGTTTCCTGTGGAGTTGCATGGTCTTCCTTTTAGAAGAGATGTCGAATTGTCAATTGATCTTATACCTGGGGCATTTCTAATATCTAGGACTCCGTATAGAATGGCTGTTGTGGGGCTTGATGAGATGAAAAAATTAATATAGGAGAATCTGGATGAAGGTTTTATATGCCCATGTTCTTCACCATGGGGTGAACTAGTCCTCTTCATCAAGAATAAAGATGGGTGAATTCGCCTTTGCATCGATTATCGTGATATTAACAAAATCACGATAAAGAACAAGTATCCTCTCCAACGAATTGATGAATTGTTCAATCAGATGTGTGGAGAACAATACTTTTCCAAGGTGTATTTGTGGTTGATATATTATCAAGTAAGGATGAAGAAGGAAGATATCCCCAAGAATTATTTTGTACAAGATATGGGTACAATGAATTCATGCTAATGCCTTTCGGACTCACTAATTCTCTAGAAATATTCATGGACTTTGTGAATAGAGTCTTTATAGATTGCCTCAACAAATTTTTTGGAGTCATTATATATGATATTATCATATACTCGAAAACCAAGGAGGATCATGATGAGCATATAAGAATTTTACAAGAGACCTTGTGAAAGTATAAGCTCTATGAAAAGTACAGCAACTGTGAGTTCCAGTTGAAGGAGGTTTCATTGTTGGTCCATAAAATCACATGAAATGGGATATCTATGGATCCCTCCAAGACATCTGCAATAGAGGGATGGATGAGGCCAACATCGGTAATGGATATCTGTACATTCATGGGGTAAACTGTATATTATCGATGATTTGAGAGACCTTTCTCACGATTTTCTATCCCTCTAACCAAGAAAACTCTTAAGGGAGTAATGTTTTCATGTAGTGATGAATGAGAAGAAAGCTTCAAGGAGTTTAAAATGAGGCTTATCACTGTGCATGCGCTCACTTTACCCAAAAGTGGAGAAATTTGTTTGGTATTCAGTGATGCTTTGATAAAGGTCCTAGGTTGTGTGTTGATGAAAAATGACAAATTCATTGGCTATGCTTCAAGACAATTGAAAGTTTATGAGAAGAATTATCCCACACATGATCTGGAGTTAGCTGCAGTGATCTTCACTTTAAAATTTTGGTAGCATTATCTCTTTGGGGAGATATCTAAAATATATACAGACCAAAAAAGCCTCAAGTATATATTCGCACAGAAAGAGTTGAACATGCACCAACGAAGATGGTTAGACCTGATCAACGACTATGACTTCTCAATCCATTACCACCCTAGGAAATAGAACAAGGTGGCAGATGCTCTAAGTAGAAAAGACCAAGTGATTGTATCATTGATGAAAACTGAGAAGGATCCAATATTCATAAATTTTATGAAGATAAACATAGGAATCATAATGAAGGGAACATCATTAATTCTATTCAAAAATGATTACTCAACCATCTATTTTGGAAAGGTTAAAGGATTCTAAAAAAGATGATTTGGTAATTTAGATGAAAGTGGAAGCTATCATAAAAGTTAAATCCTCAGAGTTCAATTTTAATGAAGAATGAATTGTGAGATTTGGGGAAGGACTATGTGCTCCATCAAGTCCGGAGCTGAAGAAGGAACTTTTGGATGATGAACATAGTTCAAATTTCTCTATTCACCCAAGAAACACAAAGATGTATTGAGATCTCCGAGAGCATTATTGGTGGGATAATATGAGGAAGGAGATCTTTGAGTATACATCAATGTTCCTAGTGTGTCAGAAAGTGACAAAAGAGAAGTAGAAGTATAAGGGGATGATGAAACCATTGCAAATACAAGTATGGAAATGGGAGAACATCACAATAGACTTTGTCACCGGACTTCTGAAGACATCCAACGGCAGTAATGAAATCTGGGTTGTTGTGGGTCGTCATACAATGTCTGCACACTTAATTTCAATTTGGGAGGATTTCTCATTTGATCAACTGGTATGAATATATATCAGGGAAGTGGTAAGGCTGAATGGAGTACCACTATATTTTGTATCCAATCATGATCTAATATTCACTTTCATGTTCTGGAAAAATCTCCAGCATTATCTTAGTATTAATCTAAAAATTAGTACAGACTATCATCATCAGACTATTGGACAATCTAAGAGAAATATTAAGAGCCAAGAGGATATGTTAAGATCATGTTCAATGGTCTTTAGAGGAGGATGGGATCAACATCTTCATCTAGTTTAATACTCCTATAATAACAGTTTCCACTCGAGCATCCAAATGGCACCTTATGAATCCCTGTATGGGAAGTGGTGGAAAACACTAGCATGTTGGGATGAATTTGGTGAGTGTAAGCTTCTAGGACTAGAAATGGCCGATGAAATGGTGGAGAAGGTGAAAAAAATATAGTAGCATATCAAGGAATCCCATAGTAAATAGAAGAGTTATGCAGATAACTGTCGATGATACCTTGAGTTTAAAGTTGGAGAAATTTTATTTCTACACATATCTCCATTGAATAAGGTCATACGGTTTGGGAAGAAGGGGAAGTTAAGTCCTAGGTACATTGGACCCTTTGAGATTTTTGATCGTGTTGGGGCTGTGGCCTATCAACTTGCACTTACAACTACCATGTCCAAAGTACATGATGTCTTTCATGTATCCATATTAAGGAAGTAAACACCAGACCCTTCACATATACTCTCTTCAGAGGTAGTACAGTTAGAGGATGATCTTTCTTACGGGGAGAAACCAATGAAGTTCTTAGATCGTAGAGAGAAACTTTTACGAAATAAGACAGTGCCCCTAATCAAGGTGATGTGGCGAAACCACAAGTTTGAAGAAGCAATGTGGGAATAGGAGGAAGTGATGAAGCAAAGTTACCCACATCTGTTTTAGTGTGGGAAAAATAAATTTAGAGGGTAAAATTTCTTAAGGGGGGAGACTAAAACGACCCAAACATTCATTTATAAAAATTCCACTTGATATGATTAAATGTCTTATTATGGGAAATGGTTATATAACATATGCACTTCTTTGGTTTTATTTTTTTGGATTATAAAATACCGTTATGAATTGTGACCTTTTCTAATATAGCCTTTGAGTAGTGATCACATGATTAGTATAAATATAGGCCTTTAACAAATCGAATTGACGCAGACAAAGGAAGTGACAGTCTCATCCAGTAGACTTTCTGTGTAAGAAGCCCATTTTTCGGAGTTCACAAATGTGGTGGCATCATTGGGATTCACTGTTGACCAATCCCAATCCGAGCTTCAATATGTTATGCTCGAGCGGAACCTCCTACGGGATAAGTGGAAGTTGATAGGGAATACCACCTAAGTGATGTTAGCCAAGCCACCCAAGGAGTCTGTCACCATCACACACCTTACCCTAAAGTCTTTTGCAGGTGTTTTAAGGGGTAATGTAAAAAAATCTTATCACTACGACTATGTACATTATTTTATTGTATGAATATTACACATTCATTTTATTATCATTACTTTTTATTGAGTTTTTAATGCACAAATAGTATTTTTAGTTAATATTAAACTATGTAATCTATTTTGATGAATTAATGGATTTTCCATTTTAAAAATATTTTAATAAAATATTATTTTTAATAAATAAATTTTTATTAAATATAAATGATTGGATAATTTTTAGGAATACAGATGTAATTTGTATTAAGGTTTGAAAGTTGTTTTTATCAAAACCCATGAATTTTCAACAAATGTCGGTTTTTATTTTAAAGGTCAAAATTCACATATCTTGAAAATTATTTATATAAAATGAATATTATATTTGGAATCCGGACATCGAAATTATCCAACGGTTAATTTTTTATAATTTCCTGAGAGAGTCGAATTTTTGGGTAAAAATTAAATATCGTTTAAATATATAATGTGTTTTATGACATCATAATGACCCAATAGTGATGTTATAAAATACTATAAACCTTATTTTCGACCAATATATGTTTTTCCATTAAAATAATGTGATTATAGTTTTGTTTGAGTAATTTTACAAAGCATTAGTTGACCCTTCAAGACTTATAAAACATTTTTTCTTTTAAAATTGTTTTCCTTGAGAGTGTGACTCACCTCCACATAAGAAACACTATTTTTTTAAGAAGTTCGGACATTGGATATATAAAATATTTTTTTCCAAACCCCTATGGAAAAACCATGGGAAAAAACCATGGGATTCTTTGTGGTTTTGATTAGTTTATTGTGTGATGCCCCCAACCTAAATAATAAAGAATTCCCTCTCCTTTCATATATAATCCCACCCAAGCTCCCACTTCCTCTTCACTCAAATACTTTGGAGTTCGTCCAAACTCTACCCTATTCTCTATATAATCCTCCCAGGGCACCCCAAGCTCCCAATAAGTCTCTCTGAAGCCCCTACCAGGCCTTTGAGATCACACTACCAAGTAAGAGATTCTCACATTCTTTATTTGTGTCCAAGGTTTCTTATATAGTTATGCCCTTTTATTTTAAATTATAAATGTTGGGGTATGATTTTTCACATCCATCATACATCCCTCTTCATGATTGAATAATTTGAGACCCCCTTTATATCTCATTAATTCCTCCCATGTACACCCGTTACCATGCCGAAATTCCGTATGGAATTTCTCTCTCCACATTTACATTCAAGAAATTATTTTGTATTAGCTGTCTAAAGTACATTATATTTGTTGGGAAATGTATCTATATGACCCACTTACTGTCCATTTCATGTAAATATGATGATACACCCATTTATCTCTCGTCTATCATTTTTATGAATTCTTATGTCACGCTGTTATGTTGCCGAAATTGCACCGTGTTTTTCCAAACCAAGATCATTGTATTGTGAATACCATACCCATGTCTCTATCAAGGGTATTAACCTTTATGCACATATACATATTGAATTTTACATTTTGTATTTATTTCACATTCTTTAGTCATGTAATAACTTATGATGTTGATTGATTCTATGTTTTATTATCCATGTGGCACACTTATAAATGAAATGAAATGTTTAAGAAGGGTGTGCCCTGATAGCGCTCCAATGCATTGGGTAAAGTATATTATCATGATACGAAATTTTCAATTACTGTTTAATCATGCTAATTAAAGTGAAATTAGGTTTTACTCCTGCTTTATGTGCAATGAGGTTTTACACATGCTCCATGTGCAATGAGCCTTGGATCATGATAATATCGTGTTAAATGTTCTTGCCACATCTCCAGGTTATGATTATCATGAATTATCATGCCCTTATGTTCATTCTTCTCTTGTGCTCATTGATATGACTATTTTCTAACACGTATTTTAATCGTCATGTTATTCTATATTTATTCCCTTACTAGGATTTATATCTGACCATTTTTTTATACATGTCTTCAAGTTATCCAAGACAATGCTAAGTATGAGGGAATGTAGTGGTCTTGTAAAGGATGTTTTCAATAAGATGTTGCATTCAATTTTTTGAGTTGTTATGTAATGTTCCTAAGCCACAAAGACACTTGACCTCTCGATATTCTATGTTGTATCAGGTGAAGGTTTTATGTAATAAATCATGTTCAAGTATGTAATAAAGAGCATGGTTGTTATAGATCCAAACCGGGATGATACTATCATCATCATTTCTCATCCCAGGATGGTCTCACATTTTGTTTAAATCGTAATAAAGGATATTAATGAAGTTAGTACCATCCCTAAGATATATGGTCCTACAATGAGATAGAAAATTCCCATAATGGGATATCTTCTAGATGGAGTAATCCAACTGGATAAAGTTGGGGGTGAGAAAATACATTATCAAGCTGATAACATCACACTTTATGATGGCCCGAATCACTAGAAGAACCTTTATAAGTGTGGCTTTGATGGAATCCATCTTAGGTGCATCGATGGAGGATAGATTCCAGCTATCATAGCATAATTACTTAAAGGAGACTATGGTTCCCAATAGTCAGGATATAGTCTTTATAAACAAATCTAAAGGATTGGATACTTATAGGTGTTGATGGATTAATATTGCAGATAATTCACCATGAAGTGTCATTCCTTCCCGGAACATTCCAACTTCATCCATAAACCCCCATAGTTTTTTCATAAAAACACACTTGTCCATTTTCCATCTAGGGAATGGATTTAGTGGTGAAAAACCCCCCAGCTTTGGTCAAGCAGTTAACGTACATCCTTACTACAACTGATTTCTTCTCCAATTCGGCTGAGGAAATACTTCTTAAAGAATTTGGTGCAAAATTTATTTTCTGCTTCATAAAATCCAACATAATTACCAAATTGTTTGTCCCTCATACCATACTAATAGAAAATGGAATAAGTTTTTGTTCTAATGAGTTATATAATTTGTATTCAGAGTATAATATCAAATACAACAATTCATCCCGCTATCATGCATTAGCTAATGAATAGATAGAGGATTTCAAAAAGACCCTTTCAAAAATACTACAGATGATAGGGGATAAAGATAATAAGTATTTTTTTGACATGTTCCTACTTGAATTATTGGATTACCAGAATATGAACCATACTTCCATGTGAGAAATACCGTACTCCTTGTTTTATGAAAAAAAAGAGGTCCTACCCATTGATGTTCAGTTTCCGTAACTCCGGGTTTCCATATATGGCCAGCCATCCACGAATGAGTTGTCCAAGAAACGTCTTGGTGACTTGATGTGATTGGATGAAAAGATATTTATTACCTTGTATCACTTGGAGGTCTACCAGAATCAAATAATGTGATAATTCAATGTGAAATCACCTACATTCATTTTTTGGGGATTTTTCCCTTAGTAATCCAATAATAAAAGGAAAGAAGCCTCCAAAGGTTGAGCCAAAATTTGAGGGACAAGACTCCATACATAGGTTCCACTCTAATGAAGCTTATTATGTGATCTCAATGGATGGAGAGATCATTATGAATAAAACCAATAAAATGTTCCAGAGGAAATATTTCCAATAATTACATGGATTTCATCCCAACTACTGGATGTTAAACTATATAGAACCATATACTTCCAAGATGTAAGATGTTAAACTGTGTTGTGGGTATTTTTCGCATAACCCATAAAAGGAATAACATAATTTCCATGACCTATGAAATTAACCAATGTGGTATCATCATCCTTATCTCACATCAATAAACTGAATGACATACGGTCCTAGTGACATGACTTAAACATGGGAGAAACCCATTGTCCTCAACACCTGAAATTAAACTGCATGGTTAGCATCACATTATTTCAATGTTAAGAAACCCAGAAAGTATAAGGAGTTGATACATCCCTCATGATCCTTTAAAAATAGGCCTCCATCTCATGTGTAGGTCCCAATCACATCCATTTTACCCCTAAGCTGGTCGTGATGTCCTCTTCACCATACACATGGAAGAGAGGCTAGGAAGCTCCGATGAATAAGACGCACTTGCTCATTGCCACTCCATAGTGGCACTTGAGTTACTTTTTAGGTATAATCCCCAATGTTATCACATCCTTATCACATGATGTTAAATTTAAGAGTTCATTTAAAAACTTTATCTTTCTTGATTCTCATTCCAATGAGATACATAGTGACACCCAGATCTCCAATCTTGTATCCAGTCACAACCATAATAAAAGAAAATCCCCTTCACTCTCTATGTGTATGGATCAGACCAACTTATGGAATGTGTTCAAGAACTACATAATGATTTATTCTAATATTAATGAGATACATAGTGATTCCAATATTTTCTATCAAACGTTCATCCATGATTAAAGAAAAGAAAACTCCCTTATTATTCCCTGTGCACGAGTTAGATCTGCCTAGGGAACCTTTCTAAAACATGTAGCTTGATTCCCATTACAATGGGGTTCATGAAGATATCTACACCTCATTTTTCAATTCCAACCACCATCCTAGAAAATTATAAATCCCCCTTCCCCGTATTAAATCCTGATTTTTGTAGGGGGACCAATCTAGAAGAACTACATATGACTTGGTTCTTTATCTATAATGAAATGTAGCGGTGCTTGGATCCTATCTCCTGACCCAGACACCATATAATTGAAATTCCCCTATCATCCATTCGTGTTACCTATGTGCTATAGAAGAACACTTTACAACTCCTTGTTTCTCACACTAAGAAATGCTCGCGTGGGCTTATTAGTTTTGTGAAGGATCTATACACCTAAATAAGGTGAATCAATTCGAATTGGGTCTATCGTGGTCCTGGATGTATGACCCTAAAAGGGACACTAGAAGTCCTCATCGCATGGAAATAAACTACATAATCTGTTTAGGAACTATGTGTGGATTGATTCTTTACCTAGCTGGATATGTATTGACACCTATTTACTACACCTTGGTCCATCCGCGATATTCTTTTTCATGTCGGATTCACACTCTCCCTTTTTCATGATGATAAACTTCAAAATTATTCATGAATGACGTGTGTCTTGATTATCACCCCTATGAGATATGTAGTTACATTTATATCTTAAATCCTGGGCCCAACCGTACCACAGCATGTTAGGACCATGATAATGATGATGAGGTTAGTTTTCATCTGTTGTTTTTTGAGGTCAAAGAATAATTTTTTTGAGGAAATAATGCCACCTCAATTTGTATTCAAGTAGATCAGAACCTGTATTTCCAAGAAATTAGAGTCTATTTTTTTAAGAATTTAGAATATTTTTTTCGAATAATTCAATGTTTGTTTTCTAAAGAATATGGAGTCTACCTATTGAATAAATCAAAGTCTATTTTCCAAGAAATCAGAGTCTACTTTTATAAGGAATCATAGTATGTTTTTTGAGATAGTCAGAGCCTGATTTTTGGAGGATTTAGAGTCTATTTTTTTGAGATAATCAGAAACTAGTTTTTGGAGATATCAGAGTCTGTTTTTTGATAGAACATAAACCTTTTTTTCAAATAAATCGTAACCTATTTTTTGATGTAATCAACGTTTGATTTTTAGTTGAATCAGAACCAACTTTTATAGTGAATCATAATTGAAGGCTTGGTTGGTGTGATAGAGAATCAGAGTCACTATGACTACGATTTTTTAAATGTGAAGATGCTTTGATGATATGTTCTTCACATAAATCATGAGTTAAATTGGGAATTCGTGATACAAGACTGATGAAATAAATAAGGAAAAGTGATGCCGAGAAGGGGGATGGTGATAACCACTAAAAATAAGATACTGATGAAAGAAGAGTTGAGAATACTAGTTGTTTACCAATCTCCATCTCTTTTCGTCATTCTTGTCTCACTTGAGACCACACACTCCTTATGTGCTCCGGTTCATCGTAGTTAGAGACTCAAGTGGTGCTGATTCAGCTATATCAGGGAGAATCAGATTCAGAGAAAGTAGGCTAGGAATTTAGACTCTATGTTTCTTAACTCATGTATAGGAAGTTCTTAAATTTATTCTTGTTAAGAATTTGAAGATTTTTTTAATCTTTTATAATCCTATTGAAGTTAAATGAATCACATGTAACATTAGTTGTTACAAAAGAAGTTGAAGTTACCATATTGTGCTATGAGGGTACACATGCACTAGTGGTATTGTTTCATAGTTCCTCCTGATTGTAAGGGTATATCCTACTCGTTTTAATATAAGGATTTTTTTTATTAGTGGATTCTATGCTACTATATTTCTTCAAACCAAACCAAGTATGTATATCTTAATATTGAATAGTGAATCCTATAAATACCTATGTTTCTGAGGATGTGTACTTGTTTTGTTTTCACAATGGAATTGAATCTGTAATAGGCGGTGAAGGTTGTTACAACTGAAAGAGAACATAAAAGAAAAATATCAACACTGATTCATGCCTCCCCCCTTTTAATGATACATTACACTGAATAGGCACATACAAGTGGTATCAGAACCAAGGATCCCTTCTCTATTAACTGCTGATGGAGTACTTGAACTATTTGATTAGTATAGGTATTCCAATATTTGAGGGAAATAATTATCACATTTTGATTGATAGGATGGTGCCATATCTTATGTCTATCAGTTACGATTTTTTTGAAGATTCAATAGTTGGGTTTCCTCCCACTGATTGTAAAGATCCATTTACATTTGTTGACAAAATATTATTGAGAATGATGGAAGGTCCTGGAATGAAATTTTATCATCACTTTTTGAATGTGAATTCTTGAATGTGAAAAGTGATTCCACATCCAAAGGTATATGGGAAAATATGAATAAAATATATGAAGGTAATACAAAAGTCAAGAAGGCAAAGCATCAAATCTGTAGGTTAAAGTTTGAAGACTTGATGATGTGTGGGCATGAATCCGTTGAGGGGTTTTTTACCAGGGAAAATGATATTGTACGTAATATAAGATGTCTTGGTGAAAATTTGGATCAATCGATATTTTTTGAAAATATATTGATAGTAATACCAGAAAAATTCGATGAAAATGATTCCTCATTAGAAGATAGAGATCCCGAGACATTATCTCCTGATGAATTGCATAAAACTCTTATTACTTATGGAATGAGAGGAGATAATGCTATGAAAATCAAGAGAAAATTTAATAGAGAAATTCATTTCAAGGCTATGAAAAAGGATAAGTTGAAAAGTATTCATAGCAAAGAAGAAGATGGAGATTTTAATTATAAAAATTAGGTATGTAAAAATATTATTGATATTTTATCCTTGTTTTCTATGAATGTGAAAATAGGTACAGGTAAATAAATTGGGAATCATCTCATAAAATGTTTTGAATGTGGAGGCATTGGTCACTTTGCAACTAATTGTCCTCAAAGAACAAAAAATGAAGATAGTGATGAAGAAGAAATAAAGACAAGAATATTTTGGAAGAAATAGAGTTGTAATGGAAAGCCAAAGAATGAAAATAAATTCATCAAATCTAAAAGAATAAGTTCCCTATTGAAAGACGAAGAAGTATAAGGAAGTGGTCCTAAATATAAAAATTCAGTTGAGTATGGTATTGAAAATACCTTCATTGTAATATAGAATGATATTGAATATAGAAGCAGCAGTTCTAAAAAAATATGAAGGAAATCAACTTGAAATATATTTGAATGATGTGTTTAAGGAATTTCTAAGATAGATCAGACGTTTTGAAAATAAAAAACAAAAATTGAAGATTATTTTTCTTCAGTATGAAATTAGGAAGGTTTTCTTGATGAGAATAATAAGGTTATAAAAGATATTCACGATCTGAAGAATACTCTTAGAGATTATAAGAATCCTAGTAAGCTTATGGAAGTTAAGATGAAGGAAAAAGAAGAAGATATGGGGCTTGTTCATAAAAAATATTAGAAGATGAGGTGAAAAATACAATATTCAAAAACTCTATCACTAAGGATGGTGAAAGTTTTTAGTAAGATTATTCAGATAAGATCAAAAAAAATATTTCGTCAAAGGGTGATAAGAATAATGGAGTAGATTCTATTAAAAAGAATGTTGGGAAAGTCGTTATGTGGACAAGACCAATAATGATATAAATTCTAAAGTCTTAATAAAACATATGTCCAAAAATGTATTAAAAAATCTAAATTCGAGATGGTTTCGAATAATTTTGATTCTGTTAAAACTATTGATAAAAGTAAGGTTGGTGGCTCAGAAAGTAAAGAAAATAAAATGACTGAGAAACGTATTTATGATCAATAAAGTGGTTTTAGAGGAAGATAATTTTTCTCTAGATATTGCTGGTTTTGTAGTGAATTCGGGAATACTAAAAGTATGTGTTGATTTAACCAACAACATTAATATTATCGCATAGGTTATGGAAGTCATAGATTTAGGGGGAGTCAATATCCTCAATGAACAATTATTGAAAAGGTTATTGAAAAGAAGTCTGAGAAGAATGAAATGAATATTGAAAATAGGTTCCGTCCCCTGGAAAATATATGTGAAATATGTGAACAACTGGAAAATCCTATGAAAGTATGTCTTGTTTTGTGACCAGCTGAACAAGAGATTCTTAGTTCTCAAAATTTGAAGGTTAATCAATTAATGAAAGATGAAAAAGATCTTGTTGTTAAAACTGCATTGAAAGCCGAAAGAGGAGAACGACCATGGATACTTTATAGTGGGTATTCCTCACACATGATAGGAAAATTAATGTTGCTGAAGGATGTGAAAGATATTAAATAAGAAACTGGAACATTTGGAAATGATGAATCATTGAAAATAAATGGTGTTGTGTTAGCCATCATTGGGAATGAAAATATGAAATACAAGAAAACATTGTTTGTTGATGGGATGAAGCACAATCTACGATGTTTTTTACCATTTTTTGGAGAGGGTAACAAAGTTATCTTCAAGAAATATGGGTTTATTGTATGAAGTGATTAATATGGGATGATTGTTACAAAAGAACAACATACAAAAGGAAACTTGTTTCAGGTTGGTGATACACAAAACACTCATTTCATGAGCATAGTGGAAGAGAATCATTTGTGGAATAAAAACACTCAAACACATGTGTTATAGAAACATGGGTAAGCGATCTAAAAGAGGTAGTGTTCATGATATTACTAATTTTCCATGAAGAAGATATTGGTGTTTCAATATCTTCTAGAATGGTAAGATTATAAATGTTGTGTATAAGAAAGTTGATATTTGTTCCAAGAAACCCCTAGAGATTATATAATATGATATATGTGGGATAATTAGATAACAATAAACAAATGAAGATAAGTACTTCATTACCTTCATTAATGATTTTACTCACATTATGTGTGTTATGTTTATGAAACACAAATAATATGATTGGACAATGTTCAAAAGTTTCAGAAAAAAAGTTGAGAAATAATTTGAGTATCCTATGAAGAATCAAATAATTGATAATTAGGATGAATACAGAAGTGAAGAGTTTTAATACTACCATGAGAAACATGGAATTCCGCCTGAATAAAGATCCCCATACACACCCCAACAAAATGGGGTTCTATAATGAGAAATAGAAGGTTAGTTGAAATGGGAATAACCATGTTACTTGAACATGGCCTTTCTCATTACATTTGGAGGCAATCCATGAGTACTATTGTATATATTCAGAACTAGTGTTTCTTTAGGCCTCAATCTGATATGAATCTATATGAATTTTTTATGGTAATACTCCCTGTCTAAAGCATGTTATATTTATTGGGTGTCCATGAATTATTAAGAGGAAAGGTGGAAACTATAATATGTTTGAGAAAAAAGTTGAAGATGGAATCTTTCTTGTCTATTATCTGGAAGGAAGTGGTTAATGATACTTTAAAAATTAAACAAATAGAATTTTTGATTCTGTTGATGTTAAAGTTATCAAAAGAAGTGTGAATGAATAACATGATAATGCAAAAAAATAATGTTGAGGAAGTTGAAGAAAAGAATTCGGATAAGATGACAGATGAATATATACCTTCTCAAGAAGAAGAATCAGACTCAGATATTTCTAGTGATGAGGAAGATAATAAGAAATACTATCCTAATATGAGGAAATAAGTGGATGTTAAGCATATTATTTGTGGTAAACATTAGAAGTTTCAAACTATAAGAACAACAAAAGCTATTACCCATACTTCATTGTGTTAAAATGTAGAACCAAATGATCTGAAAGAATATTTTGAGCATCCAAAATGGGTTCCATCCATGAATTAAATTTTTGATTAGATTGAGAAGAACAATACATGGTAACTCGTACCAAAACCCGAAAAAAATCATTATTAGGAAAAAATGGGTTTTCCAAAACAAGATGAATGATGAAGTTGAAGTTATCAGAAAAAAGAAATATTTGTGGGCAAAGTAGATTCTTAGATTAAAGTAATTGATTTTGATGAAACCTTTTCTTTCGTTTCCAGATTGGAAACTATAAGAATCATTCTTTTTTTTGCTGTAGAATGAGGCTATAAGATCATTCAAATGGATATTAAATCCTCATTCTTAAATGGTGATCTTGAAGAGGAGGTTTTTATTGAACATCCTTGTGGATTTATTATTGGTAAAGATTAATGTTATGTATGATGATTAAACAAAGCCTTGAATGGGATAAAACAACCTCCAAGGGAATCTTATTCCAAATAGGATACTTTCTTAAGGAAGATGAACTTCAAGAAAGGAAGAGTGAGTATCAATATGTATATCAAATAAAGTATAGGGTATTCCCTTATTATGATATTTATCTAGATGATATTATATTTACTGGGAATGATGAATGAAGGTGGGAAAGATTTTTAGAAGCGATGAAGAAGGTTTTTTGAAATGAGCATATTGGGGGAAATGAAATTATTTCATGGGTTAAAAATATTGAAGAAGAAAGAATAAATTTCTATTTCAAATAAAAGGTATACTAAGGAACTTCTCAAGAATTTTGGAATGAAATACTAAAAAACTATTTCCACGCCAATTTTTGTGGGAACAATGTTATGTAATGATGGTGAAGGAAAGGAAGTTAATCAAAAAGAGTATTTTAAGCTGATTGATAGTTTGTTGTATTTTAATACCTCAAGACACAACCTTGTTTTTCCTGTAAAAATATTTGAAAGGTTTTAGAGTGATCCTAAGGAATAAAATCTTATTGTAGGAAAAAAAATCCTCAGTTAAATCAAAGGAAAAACAGAATTTAGAACCATGTATTGTAGCTTAGATACCGTTGACTTGTTTGAGTATTTAGATGCAGATTGAGAAGGAAATGTTGATGATATAAGATCCACAAATGGTAGAGTGTTCTTTATGGGAATGAACTATGTTAGATGATATTCAAAGAAACAGAATTCGGTATATCTATATACAGTTGAATCTAAGTATGTTGGTTCCACTCAGTATTCAACTCAACTTTTTTGTATTGAAACTCAGATGGAAGACTTACTTGTTGAAGTATAGTTACCCATGCTAAGTGGGGTGTGATAATCAAAGCACAATAAATCTCACTATGAATACAGTTCAACATTCTTGTTCAAAGAATTTTGATATTAAATATCATTTCATCAAATAAAATGTTGAGAATAATTAATCGATGATAGAATATGTTACAACATCGGGGAAATTTGCTGACATTTTCCCAAAACCATTGCCGAATGAATCATTCTTAAAATTCGGGTTGAAAATGGGTGTCCAATCTCTTTCACTTCCAGGATAAGGTATGATGTTATGTCCCTTCTATCTTCTTACATTTGGTTTTTTTCCAAGGGGGATAATTGTACTATTTCATAAAACATTTTAATAAAAGAGAGTGTCGTTGATAAGTTATGAATTCAGATTTGTTTTGTGTTTGAACTGTTAAAATTGTTTGTTGGAGTGGTTACAAGAAATAAATTTTTTGTCTTCTAGGAATGTTGAAGAAGATATGTGTTAAAGAAAGTTGTTTTCACTAATTTTGGATATCGTTGTTTTTCATTCAATTATACTTTTTTCCTATAATGAGTTAGCTCTTGTAGGCATAGAATTGAAGATAACAAATCCATTAATTGAGGATACAAAGTTATGTGATTTGTGAAAAATTGGTTGAATAAAAAATAAAATTGTAGATATTGTTAGGACCATGATGATACAAAAGGTGGTTGTTTTCATGTAATATTGTTTTTTGTCAAATAATATGTTTTTTGAAGAAATAATGTCACCTCATATTGTATTCAAGAGGATCATATCCTATTTTTCAAAAAAAAATCAAAGTATAATTTTTAAATAATTTGGAGTATTTTTTTCAAATATTTCGAAGCCTATTTTTTAGTAATTTAGAGTATACTGGTTGAGAAAATCATGCTTTGTTTTTCTAAGAAATCGGACTCTAAATTTTGAAGGAATTATAGTCCATTTTTTGAGTGAATCAAAGCCTAATAAATGGTGTAATTGGAGTATGTTTTTAAGGAAAATCGAAAAATAATTTTTGATGAAATCAGAGTATGTTTTTTGATAGAATCGGAACCTAATTCTCATATAAATTGGATCCTATTTTGTATGGAACCAGATTATGATTTTTATGAGAATCAGAGCCTTGTTTTTGATTTAATCAGAATGGAATGCTTGGTTGGTGTGATAGAGAATCCGTGTCACTATGACTAGGATTTCATAAATTTAACGAGGCTCTGATTATTTTTACTTTTCAAAAATCATGATTTAATGTGGGAATTCATGAAAAAATCCTGATGAATGAAATAAGGAAAAGGGGTGCTGATAAGAGTGATGTTGATGACCACTGAAAATATGATGCCGATAAAAGCCGATTCAAGAAGTGTGGTGCTGATAACCACTGAAAATCTGACGCCGATGAAAAGTAGAATCGAGGATTTTATTTTCATGAGATGGAAAATAAAGAAGAAAATAGATGAAGGTTGAAAATTATCTTGTTGAGGGGGAGATCAACTCTTACATTCATGATTTAGATTCTAATCAGTTCTAATGAGTCTGATTCGAGAATCAATACTATTGAATCAGAATCTAGAGTTCGGATCCTTGAGGTTCTACTAAACATAATCAGTATCAGCAATTAGAGTTTATGAGAGAAGAGGTGAATGTTAAATATGTTTTTAGAAGAATTGAGAAGAGTTGATGAAGTCAAAATTTCTTTGATATTTTAGAGGAAATTAATATTAGTGTGAATTTAGGTGAGTGTGAAATAATTTTGGGATTCCCATCTAAATCATTTATAGGCCATGACTAAATGTGGGGAGAAAGTACATTGTTCTTTGTGGTCTAAAAATGGTGCACTGTTCATCATGGAAGAGAGAGATGCTCTGACTATACAGAGAGAGAAAGTGATATGGGATATATTTCACTTAACATACTTCATTGGGATATATGATGTGTTTGGATGAATGTGGTACATGGATAAGTTAATCGTAATATGATTATCATACCAGGATGAACTAATCAGGATGGGATTTCTATACTAGGTTAACTCATACAATGTTTCTTGGACTGAGGAAGAATCAGAACGAAGTTTTCTTACAGTGTTTTACCGTGCTGAGAATTTTCATACTGAAGAAGTATTGTGTTGAGGTTCATCATAGTTAGAGAATGAAGTGGTGTCGATTCAACAGTATCTGGTAGAATCAAATTAAGAGAAATTAGACTAGTAAGTTTAACTCTAAGTTTCTTAATGTATGTCTAAGAAGATCTTACATTTTTTCTAGGTAAGAAATTGAATATTTGTGTTACCCTTATTTAAACCTATTTAAGTTCAAAAAATCCCACGAAACAATATTTGTTTCAATATAATTTGAAGTTACCCTAACATGCTAAGAGGGTGCACACGCACTAGTGGGATTGTTTCATAGTGCATCATGAGTGTAAGGGTATAGCCTCATCTTTGTAGTCCGTGAATTGTTTTCATAGTGGATTGTATGGTACTATATTTCATCCAACCATACATAGGTCGTAGCTATTCTTATTGAATAGAAAACCGTGTAAATACATGTGTTTCTATGGATATGTGACTGTTTTATTATAATGTAATTGAATATTTAATAGAAAGTGAAGGTTGTTCCAATAGAAATGGAACTTAAAAGAAAAAGATTATCACTGATTCACCCCTACCCCTGTCAGTTATACATTACACTAACTGGGAACTTACACGACATGGTAAATTCCTCTACTCTCCCATGTATGAGTGAAATCTACATTAAGTGATCCAATACTAGTTCTCCCCTATAAACGAACCCTTATCCAAACATCCCATGTCATCCACAGATGATTTTAATCTTTATCGGTGGACCTTTATTGTCAGAACTGCATGGGGTTTGATTCTCATCCTATTGAGATACATGGTGATTCTTAGGCCATAATCCTAGTCCAATCCAAGAGGTGAAGACAAATCCCCCATCTCTTGCATAAAAAAATGGTCTATGAATGAGCTTTTATTTCAGGTACCCTCATTATGGGGCCCTACAAGGAAATACAGATTCCCCCCTTCTATGTATGAGTCAAATCTGCACAAGGGAATTCCAAATAATCGACAAATGCAATCCAAATTATTCCTTCATGCAAGAACATATCCCTTCCACACGTCATACTCCTAATCTTGAACACTTTCAGATCTACATAATCTTTCATCAGCTTTTAGTAGAAAAATGTATGATACCTAAGAGCTCTTTTTCCTAACTTCCCTATAATACAACCTAGTTGTATTTTCAAAAAATATCCCAAAAGATTGGTTAGTTAGCCAATTGATGATGTTGTTTTACTATGTTGAACATGCCCTAGTTGCCCGTGCATAAAATAGCCCACAAAATGATTTTTTCAATTAGTGTTAAATTTTACCATAGGAGAAGCCTCTTATATCCCTATAAGATTTGATGAAATATGGTGGAACCCATGATTCAATGTCCACAATCAGAACATGCATATTTGTCCCATGACCTATCTCCTAATATGAAAGCCTTTAAGACCGTGGTTTATAAATACCATCATCATTTCCAAAGTATACATGAATGACCATGGTCCGATAACTCCCCATATCACATGTGGCTTCCATTATATCATGGTCCAAGTTGAAAGAAATAAAAATATAGGCATCGTATTCCTGTATTTGGATTATAACTATGTAGACAAAGTTTTTACCCTATTCATGGAAAACATTTACTTGAAGTACCCCTTCGGTATTCAAGTAATTTCATCAAGTAATTCTAATTATGTGTCTGAGGAAATATGAATCCTTGCAAAAATTCATCATATTTTCATGATAGAATGTCAGAATTCTTGAAGAATAATTTGTTTGAATATGCTGTCATATAGCAAAGTGGGCTTTGCATAAGTTTCTCACAAATGTGAGGGTATGTTTACCATAGGATTCCACTAAGGACTATGAAGTACGTGTCTGAGTCTTCCATGCATAAAACAAACCGTGAAAATGTGTTTGTCAATTTGTGGAATTTTCATCTAGGGGGGGTACCTTCTCTAACATCACAATCTCATTCCCTATATCACTATTCAGATATGAATATTTCTAGAATACCACTTACAACATTCCCCTCATACACCTGAATATGTTAGTACATTTTACGAACAAATTAAAAATAATGAGAGAACCATAAAACATTTATTAAAAGCTAAAGAACATAAATTATAGGCCCCTAATGTCTTTTTAGTGCGACAATAAACTACATAGAGTAATTTACTCACCGTAAGACGTTAGAGTACAAGGTCAATGTCTTAGTCGCATGACATTAAACTGAATGGTTCTGTAACTCGTGTCTGAAATGGGCATTCCCACTAAAATTTTTTCTTTAACAAAACTTACCCTCTTTCACATGGTATAATTTCTTACAGGGGTGGTTTCCCATTCAGGTTTCTTACCAATACATGTTGGATCTGAATCTATAGATTATACACAAGAGGGGGAAGAATTGTGTCTTTTGAAATTTTTCCGATAACTCTTTTCTTGAATGATCTCTTTCCTTTATACTTTATCGGATTTTATCATGTAGCGGAAAAAGTAAAAACAAGAACACGAAGATGTATAGTGGTTCGGGGAACAGAAAACCCCTTGTCCACTCCACCAATGCTCTACTCCACGAGCTTGGTGATTTTCACTATGTGGTCCTCTTTTCCATAGACTGATTCACAACTGAGTACAGGCAGTTGACACCTTTACAATTCAAGGCAAAACAAAGCCTTCTGGTTCAAACACGAACCTAGACAGCTTAGAACGAGAAGCTGGTTATTCAAGAATAAAAAATTTCAGAAATAAATTTCCAGTTGATCTTCACAATTGCAACAGAATGCAATTGACAAAAGATGGATCAAAGACTCTATAAATATTGATCTTCAATATGGAGAAGTTCTGAGTTGATCCAGTTGTAGTAGATATAGAGATATAGTTCACAACCTCAGCAGTAGTAGATCCACAGTAGATATTCAATGTATAACAGGTGAATCTTCTATCGAGTTCCTTCTTCTTGATCAAACGGAGCTTTTACGATTCTGTTGAATTAGTAGATCAATCGTGAATAGTTTCAATCTCTATTTTCCACCTTTTTAATAATAGATCGATCACCTCATCATACATTTTTTTTGTGTTTCAGAGAGAGCATAAATAATAAAGCATATCTCCTGCACGTTTAGATCCATAAAAGTCTCCTTCTGATTCATAATATTCAAAAATTTGAATTTACAGAGAAGTCGTAACTTCCCAAAAGACTTGGCACAAAAAGATCCTTTTAATTCGATCATAAATCCATTAATAAAATGGCTTTGAATTAGTCAAAGTCTTAATTTAAAAATGACTTTAAATTCGGCATCAAATCCGCCCAGAAATCAGCTTACTGATCATTGTACATAAAAATTGTCTGCCGAAAATTCCGACGCCAAACGTAAGGTTGATGACGTGGCTTCCAAATGTAGGGTTAATAACATATTCTTCAAACGTAGGGTTGATAACAAACGTAGGTTTGATAAAAAATGTAGGGTTGATCATTCATACTTTTTCTTCATCATTCAAACGTATGGTAAAATATCCATACTTTTACTTGATCTATACATTTCCAAGAACGTATGGTTGTTTACAAAATTAAGGTTAATGAACCATACTTTTGAGAAACAAACGTATCACTTAGAATTTACATATGGTTCACCTTCCATACTTTGTTGATAACAAAACGTAAGGTTCCCTCCAAACATAAGGTTCTCCTTCCATACTTTACTGAAAAACGTATGGTTATTTAACCATACTTTTCTCGTACTTCAAAAAGTATACACGCTTTTCATCCTTACGCTACGTTTATCAATGTAGGGTATGAACAGTGATTCCAGAATGCGCTAAAATAGATTTTGAGCTATATTCATCTACGTAAGATGTGAATAGTGTTTCTAGAACATGTTAAAATAGATTCCGTTCTAAGTAATAAATTCTCTTTATTTCAAGAGTAAAATAAATTAATAATCTCCTGCAAAATACTAAGTGAAATCATTAGAAAATAATTAAGGGTATTTGTGAGCATCAAAATTATCATAAAGAGACAGAGTATTATTTTCACTAATCTTTCCCTTTAAATAACATTAATACGCATTATTGAAAACAATACTTTTCTCAAAAATATCCTCCTTTTTGATGATCACAAAACCCATAAAACAAAACCCATAAAGTAATTAAAAGTATTTAAACAAAACAAAATTAACTTTCAAAATTCGTTATAATGTTTTAAATAAAATCATTCCAGCAAAAAGATAATTATAAATCCAAATGTCCCATCTAATTTTCTCCCTCAATAAAATGAACTACCCCTAAATATTGATGTTGTGTTTATCCAAATTCTCCCCCTTCTTGTGATATCAAAAAGAATGAAAAATCATGGATTTTAACACGTTTAATATTGCACTGAACTCTTTGTAAATGCTTTTACGAACTGTTTATCAATAATTAAATCTGGAGTACTGGCATATGAAAGATAAAATTTGTAAAACAAATAAGGAAAGAGAAAAATAAACAATGAAGAAAAATTTTCATTCAAAAATAGTAGTATATACATGACAATGATATACACAGGAATCAAGGTTTGGGTAAGACAGGAAACATGATCTATCTCATCTGAATTGCGGACTTGATTTTTGTAAACTACTCCCGAAGTCTCTTCATCATCCCATCTCCAATCTTGACAATGAGCTCTCTATTCTCTTGAGTCATATGAATATCCTCAATTAAATTGACTCTGAAAAACTCATGCATCCTTTCCTCTTTTTCAACAAATACTGACAGCTTCTCTGAGAATTGATTTAACAGAATTCTTATTGATGGCTCACTAGATGTCAGTTGATCCACTATGAATTTCGGATTGTCCAGTAACACTGACAGAGGAGCACTATTACATTAAAGATCTTGAATCCTGCCATTCATGTTGCTCATTGCAGCTGTGATAGCCTAAAACCTTCTGATTAAGTCCGGTGAATTACCTGAACCACTAACTGCATTATTTGAAACTGATGCAAATTGATTCTCCATAAACAACTTCAGATCTAATAAATCTGACTTCATAACCATTTCAGATTTTAATTGAGTAAAAGCAGTCAGCATATCCTCTTTAAACAATTCAACCACTTTACTTGAAACTATACACTCCTTTAGCTTTTGAAACTTCAAATGTTATAAGTCTAAAGTATTTCTAAGAGAATAATTCTCATATTCCAACTGAGATACTTTTCTGTACAGTTCTTCAACTTCTTCATTCCTTGAATCAGATGCACCATGTTCTTGATTCACATTCTCAGGTTGATGCAGCAATACCAAAGGAAATGATTCAACATCATATTTCTCCTTTTCTTTGTCCTGATAAGGTTGGTCCACAGATTTTTCCTTAGAGTTTTCAAACTCCACCACAAAACAAATCCTCTTGAAGTACCTAGTTTGAGATTTAGAAACATGCTCATCACAAACATCATCACAAACATCAGCATCTATGCCATCTATTGGGTTTTAAAGACTAATATTTGAAGAAGTTTTCAGAGGTCTGTCCACTTCTTCACCAGGAACTGCCTCCATATCTTGTTCTTGTTGAAGTGAAACTTCAACATCAGCAACAATTTGTTCTTGATTGTCCCTTTGAGATTCTTCTTGATCTCCTGATTTCTCTACCGGAGCCGTTCTCCCAGTAACATCTTTCATGGTTTTATCAGCAATAGATTCTCTCACAAAAGAAAAAAAAATTAAAGGTTCTGGTGGAGTTTCCAAAATAGTGGAAGTAACTTCCTCATTTTCTGATCTTTTTCTTCTTGAATGAAGTCCCTCATGGCTTCTGTCTTCCTCAACATCTGTCACTTCAAAGCGAATCCTTCCTGCTACATTTCTGAATTTGGATTCAGCTTGTCCCTCCTTGGGCTTAGCAGGTTGAGCCTGAGCACTCTCTGAGTCTTCCTCAGTTCCTACTGGAAAAATCTTTCCTTTAATTGTGCTCTAGAAATATCCAACTTTCCTCAAAGTTCCAGCATTAAATGTATTATTGTGATGACATTTAACTCTAGCTTCCACTAATCTCACCATGTATTTTGTAAATAGAAGCTTGGAAATAAATCTACCAAAGGGATATAAATTCATCCTGGCCTCGCTTTGACAGCAATAACTGAGATACCTTATTATGTATAATGGAAAGTTTAACCTAATATCACTTAGCAAGAGAAACATTATATACATATCAGGGTACAAAATCTTCTCCATTTCTGCCATCCATGGTGCTATTCCAGTCTGAATAAATTTTATCAAAATCTTCCGATTAGGCTCCAAATCCTTAACAAACATTTTCTTTATTATCTTGGTACGAAAAAGAAAAGACATAATGTTTTCTGATTTATGCACAAAATCTCCTATATTATTTAATTCAAAATGAAAAACTCCCTCATGAGGACAGTTGAGAATCTGACTAATCTCTACTGAAAAAATTGAGAAATCCCTATCCTCTATTTTAGCCATCATACTGTCATTGGTATCTCCCAGAATAAACTATACAGATTTGTAGATGTATCTAAGTTCAACTTCATATATAAATTCCGTATTTTCACTTTTGAACATCTGTTTAAGATTTTGGAACGACAACTCTTTCTTCAACAAAAGATTTTTCTGAAATAACCAATAGAGATCGATTACCTTTCCTTGTAAGATTTTTTCCCTCAGTGCATTGTCTCTTGGAATTTCTCGGCTCGACCTCACTAGCTTTTTTGGTCCTTAACAATGCTGCAAGAGTCTCTGAAGGTTTGAAGGTTAGGGTTTCAGAAGTTCGAAGGTTAGGGTTTCAGAAGAGGAAGGTCCATTTTAGGATTTCGAAAGGGTTTCGATAAAAGTGAAAGGGTTTAGAAGTTGAAAAGACTCTGACAGCCCTGATTCCCGTGTAATCACTCATCATTACATATATTTAAAAATAAATAAAATTTTCATACTACGAAAGAAAGAGATACATAAACAGTATTCAATAAACAAAATAAAATTTACAAAAACAAAAATAAAAATGAAAATTATTTAAAATTAATTAAACCTAGCTCCCACTTAATAAAATCAAACCTTGCAGTGGGAAAAGGTATAGTAAAAATATATTCTAATTAAATTTCAGTATTTATAAATTCTAAAAATATATCCTTTTTAATAACATGATCACTTAAAAAGTGATTCCTTTTATCAATGTGCATAGTTCTAGAATGACTAATAGGATTTTTCGAAATATTAATTGCACTCGTATTATCTCATAAAATAGGTGTATTATTATAATTCAATCCAAAGTCCATAAGAGTGTTTTTCATTTACAACACATGTGCACAACAACTGCCAGTAGAATCATATTCTGCCTCAACTGTTGACAGGGCAACTGAATGTTGTTTCTTACTAGACCATGATACTAAGGATTTTCCTAAAAAGTGTCATGTACCTGATGTACTTTTTCTATCTAATATACAACTTTCAAAGTCAGCATCTGAATATGAAATCAAATTAAAATCAGAAGTTTTAGGATAAAGAAGAGATTGAAAAACAATTCCTTTTAAATATCTAAAAATTCTTTTAACGGTAGTTAAATGGGATTCTTTAGGATTTGATTGAAAGATAGCAAAAAGACATATTGAATACATTATATATGATCTGCTAGCAGTAAGATATAACAAGCTACCAATCATACCTCTATATAACTTGTTGTTAACTGATTTCCCAGTTTCATCCAAGTCAAGTTTTATATTAGTACACATAGGAGTTGTAAATTTCTTGTTGTTCTGAAGTCCAAATTTCTTAAGTAAATCAGTAATGTATTTTCATTGATTTAAAACATTTCCAAAATCTTTTTGAAATATTCGAAGACCCAAAAAGAAATTTATTTCTCTCATCATACTCATTTCAAATTCTCCTTGCATTAATTTTGAAAATTCATGACAAAGAGTTTTATTAGTTGATCCAAAGATTACATCACCAACATAAATTTGAACCAATAAAACATTTTTTTCAAAATTTTCTTAAATAGTGTTGGATCTGCCATAACAACAGTAAAATTATTTTTCAAAAGAAAAGAACATAATATTTCATACCAAGATCTAGGTGCTTGTTTAAGGCTATAAAGTGCTTTAGTAAGTTTAAAAACAGAATCAGGTTTTTGAGAGTTTTCAAAAAGAGGAGGTTGCTCAACATAAACTTCCTCCATTAAAAATCCATTTAAAAAGGCAGATTTGACATCCATCTAAAATAATTTAAATTTCATATAAGATGCATAGGCTAAAAGGATTATAATGGATTCTAACCTACCTATAGGTGAAAGAGTCTCATCATAATATATTCCCTCTTCTTGATTATATCCTTTAGCTACTAATCTTGATTTATTTCTAGTTATTGTGCCTTGGTCATCCTGTTTATTTCTAAAAACCTATTTGGTTCCTATTACAGGATAATTCTTAGGTCTTTCCACTAAAACCCAAACTTCATTTCATTTAAATTGGTTTAATTCATCTTGCATTGATATTACCCATATTTCATCATCTAAAGCATCTTCTATAGTCTTGGGTTCTTGTTGAGATAGGAAGACAGAGAATTCCACTAGGTTTCCTAAGTTTCTTCTAGTTTGAACACCAGTTTCTAAGTTGCCTATTACAATTTCTAAAGGATGATTCTTATAGTTCTAGACTATCTAGGTAAAATATTTAATGGTTCTTCAGTATAATGTTTCTCTGAACGGGACTGAATTTCTTAAATATCATTTTAAAAATCATTTTTAAATTCTCAAGTCTCATGTTATCATTAGAGTCAAGTTCATCCATTTGTTCTATCCTTTTCTCAAAAGGATCAGATTCATCAAATTTCACATGAACTGATTCTTCAACAATCCTTGACTTCTTATTATAAACTCTATAAGATTTGGAGGTAGCAGAATATCCTAAGAAAATACCTTCATCAGATTTTGGAATGAACTTACCAAGATTATCCTTGGTTTTTAAGATATAAACCTTGCATCCAAAAACTTTAAAGTAATTTACTTTAGGTTTTCTGTTATTCTATAGTTCATAGGGTGTCTTTTTCAGAATAGATCTAATTAAAACTCTATTAATTATATAACACGTTTTATTCACATCTTCTTCCCAGAAATATATAGGTAGGCTATATTCATTTAACATAGTTCTAGCCATTTCATGAATTGTTCTATTTCTTCTTTCTACAATCCCATTTTGTTGAGGTGTTCTGGGTGCAGAAAAGGTGTGTTTAATACCCATATTTGAGCAAAAGGAATTAAATTCCAGATTCTCAAATTCTCCACCATGATCACTTCTTAATGAGATTATATTGAAACCTTTTTCATTTTGAACAGATTTGCAAAAACTTTCAAATAAAGTAAAAGCTTCATTTTTAAATTTCAAAAAGAAAATCCATGTAAATATTGAATAGTCATCAACTAAAACATATGCATATGATTTACAAGCTAAGCTTGCTACTCTTGAAGGTCCAAACAAATCCATATG
Source organism: Viscum album (assembly GCA_963277665.1). Classification (NCBI taxonomy): domain Eukaryota; kingdom Viridiplantae; phylum Streptophyta; class Magnoliopsida; order Santalales; family Viscaceae; genus Viscum; species Viscum album. Next base: position 675,795,172 of record OY728139.1, on the reverse strand, counting down.
AATATGTTCTAGAGGTTTAGATGTAAAAACCTTATTAATAGATTTTAAGGATGATTTATGTTTCTTGCCAAGTTGACATGCATCACAAAATCTGTCACTCTCAAATATGAGATAAGGAAAATCAGAAACTAAATGTTTCTTATATAACATATGTAAAACATATACATTTAAATGACCAAGTCTTCTATGCCAGATCCATGATTCACTTACTTTAGCAGTTAAGAAGTTTACTTTTTGTTTACACAAGGAATTTAAATCCAAAGTATAGACATTTTCAATTCTTGGTGATTTAAATTTAAACAGTTTATCTTTAAAAACAGTACAATAATTTTTTGTAAAATCAAAAGTATATCCATTATCACAAAGTTGAGAGATACTTATTAGATTTTTTTTAGTCCTTGTACATAATGTACTTTGTTGATTGCAACTGTTTTTGGATCTCCAACTGTTCCAATGCCAATGATTTTTCCTTTGGCATTATCACCAAATGTGACAAGTCCTCCTTCTTTTTGAGTGAGTGAAGAAAAATTCAATGAGTTTCCACTCATATGTCTTGAGCAGCCACAGTCCATGTACCGTATATCTTTTCTTCTCCGGTGACATGCTACCTGAAAAGACATTCAAACAAATTTCTTTGGTACCCATATTTTGTTGGGTCCAGGAGTGTTAGCTAGCAATGATCTGGGTATCCAGATTTGCTTTGTTCTTTTAAAATTAGCTGAATCATATAAGTATTTTGAAATATCGGCTTTCGTAATACCACAAATTTGAGGTTTTCTTAAGAAACAGTTTTTAGCTACATGTCCCTTTGCCCCACCAAAATTACAATTAAGCTTTTTAGAGCTAGGAACAAAATAATTTTTATATAGCTTTGGTTTTTCTCCTTTACTGCCAATTCCAAATCTCTCCTTTTTAATGACAGTTTTTCAAAGAATTTCAATTAATGAATTCTCTCCTTTTGTAAAAACCAATGCAGCCTGTTTGTAAGATTCTACTCCATCCTAAAGTGTTTTTATTCTTGATTAAAAATTAATGTAGTTAGTGTTAATCGAATTGTATTTATCAGTTAACTCTTTATGTTGTTTCAACATTGTATCTCTATCAACTGAAACGGCTTAATGTATATTTTTTAGTGACTTATTCTTTTTAAATAGTGAGTCATCTCTTTCTTCAAGCATATTGCAGTAGGCTGCTAGTTTTTTATTTGTGTAGCTTGATTTAGATTGTGATTCAGATGAGTAATATGAGTGTACCTCATCATTTTCTTCCATGAAACACATGTTTTCCTTCAGATTGACTTCTTATTTCTCTGATCTTGATTTAGAAGAGTTACTGGAGTCTTCAGATACACTCCAAATGGATTTCATAGCTTTCTTGTCTTTCTGATCAAAGTCATTTCTTTTGAAGAATTTCTTTTTCTTTGCATCCTTCAGTTGTGGGAAATCTCGTCTGATATGTCCCATATTTTTGCATTCATAACATCTCACATCCTTATTATCTCCCTTAAAGGATTTTTTGAAGCATCTGTTCTTGCTGTAAAATTTTCAAAATTTTCTGGCAAGTTGTGCCAGTTCTTCATCTGAGTTGGATGAGTCAGAGATTTCTGATTTGGCTTTGACTTCTTTGATCTTCATCTTTCTATTCTTTTGTAGTGAAGTTACCCTCAAGGCAGTATCTTCTCTTTTGATATGCACATTATGTTCATTAGCTTCATCTTGCATTTCAACTTCATACATCATCAGTGTACCAATCAACTCTCTCATAGTTAGATCTTTGACATGTGTTGGTTGTCTGATTGAAGCAGAGATACCATTCCATCTAGTAGGAAGTACTCTCAGTACTTTTAATGCTTGATCAGCCTACTTAATAGGTTCACCTAGAGTAGTTATGTTATTGAAAATATATTTCAATCTCCCATTCATTTGGGTAATTATCTCACCTTCAATCATTCTGAAAGTATCAAATTTCAGTTTTGCAGTTACATATCTCATTTGACTTACATTATCTGTTCCTTCATATGCCACAGCTATTGTTTTCCACATCTCATTTGCTGTCTGGCACTGAGATATTCTGTTAAATGCTTCTGGTCCTAGACCGCAGATAATTGCATTCATAGCCTTCGAGTTCATATCGTACTCTGCCTCTATAGTAGCACTCCATGCCTCAGGATTTTTAGGAATTTCATAAGGAGTCGGAATCTTTTAATAGACTTTATATCCGAGGTTTTTCAGATATATTATCATACGTGATTTCCAGCAACCATAGTTGTCTCCAATAAAATATGGTGCTCTAACCATCGAAACCCCTTCTCTTATATCAGTCTTAATGCTCTGTTGAATAATCCTTAAATACTTCTAGCTTTATAAGGCTCTGTCAGAAGCTCATCATCTAATACCAATTGTTGGATCTGAATCTACAGATTATACATAAGAGGGGGGGTGAATTGTGTCTTTTCCAGTTTTTCCGATAGCTCTTTTCTTGAACGAGTTTTTTCCTTTATACTTTATCGGATTTGATCATGCAGCAGAAAAAGTAAAAACAAGAACATGAAGATGTATAGTGTTTCGGGGAACTGAAATCCCCTAGTCCACTCCACCAACGCTCTACTCCACGAGCTTGGTGATTTTCACTATCTGGTCCTCTTTTCTACAGACCGATTCACAACTGAGTACAGGCAGTTGACAGCTTTACAATTCAAGGAAAAACAATTCCTTCTGGGTCAAACACAAACCTACACAGCTTAGAACGAGAAGCTGGTTATTCAAGAATAAAAAATTTCATAAAGAAATTTCCAGTTTATCTTTACAATTTCAACAGAATGCAATTGAAAGCAGATGGATCAAAGACTCTAGAAATATTGATCTCCAAGATGAAGAAGTTCTGAGTTGATCCAGTTGTAGAATATATAGATATATAGTTCACAACCTCATCAGTAGTATATCCACAGTAGATATTCAATGTAGAATAGGTGAATCTTCTATCGAGTTCTTTCTTTTTGAACAAACAGAGATTTTACACTCCTGTTGAATCAGTAGATCAATCTTGAATAGTTGAAATCTCTATTTTCCACCTTTTTAATAATAGATCGATCACCTCATCATACATTTTTTTGTGTTTCAGAGAGAGAATAAATAATAAAGCATATCTACTGCACGTTTATATCCATAAAAGTCTCCTTCTGATTCGCAATATTCAAAAATTTGAATTTACAGAGAAGTCGTAACTTCCCTTAAGACTCGGCATAAAAAGTTCCTTTTAATTCGATCTTAAATCCATTAATAAAACGGCTTTGAATCAGTCAAAATCTTAATTTGAAAATGACTTTAAATTCGGATTGAAATCCGCCCAGAAATCTGGTTACTGCTCATTGTACATAAAAACCGTCTGCCGAAAATTCTGACGCCAAATGTCAGGTTGATGACATGGCTTCCAAACGTAGGGTTAATAACATAGTCTTCAAACGTAGGGTTGATAACAAACGTAGGGTTGATAACAAACATATGGTTGATAACAAACATAGGGTTGATCATTCATACTTTTTCTTCATCATTCAAACATATGGTAAAAGATCCATACTTTTACATGATCCATACGTTTCCAAGAACGTATGGTTGTTTACAAAAGTAAGGTTAATGAAGCATTCTTTTGAGAAACAAACGTATCACATAGAATTTACGTATGGTTCACCTTCCATACTTTGCTGATAACAAAACGTAAGGTTCCTTCCAAACGTAAGGTTCTCCTTCCATACCTTGCTGAAAAACGTATGGTTGTTTAACCATACTTTTCTCGTACTTCAAAAAGTATACATGCTTTTCATCCTTATACTACATTTATCCACGTAGGGTATGAATAGTGATTCCAGAACGCGCTAAAACAGATTATGCGCTATATTTATCTACGTAATATGTGAACAGTGTTTCCAGAACACACTAAAACTGATTCTGCACTATGTAATAAATTCTCATTATTTCAAGTTTAAAATAAATTAATAATCTCCTGCAAAATACGAAGTGAAATCATTAGAAAATAACTAAGGGTATTTGTGATCATCAAAATTATCATAAAGAGATAGAGTATTGTTTTCAATAATCTCCCCCTTTAAATAACATTAATAAACATTGTTGAATACAATACTTTTTTCAATAGTACAGATATTCCCTTCATTCTCGGACATCTCATTTTGGAAAAAACCCTTATAGTGGTCTTAGGAAATCTTAATCATAAACTTTTTCCATCAACAATATAATGTCATAATTTCATAGAACATTATTTCTCGACTATATTGCTTTACAACCTAGTTGGATTTGTATAAGTTTTTCACAAATTTTAGGCCTATCATTCAAAGAATTCTACAATTTACAATGCATTATGTGCCCTTTTTGGCCTTTCATAAAACATCCCACAAAACAATTTTTCCAATCATCTGTAACTTCTTACAAAAGGGTGACCTCTTCTATTACCTAATATGATGTTTTAGACTTGGGAACCACAAAATCATTTCTCAATAATCCCCACTGGATATTTGAATAATTTCAGAACATTCTCATACCACAAGCCTTGTTTGGGGTATTATTTAAAAATATATGGTAAAAGCAATTCGACCTAAAACACAAGAATTATTAGCCATGTTTTCATGACATTAAACTTCCCATTAAAAGAGATGGAATACTCACATGAATGAAAACCACAGTGGGAACTCTGGATGATATTTAAGTCTAAGATTAGTATACCTACACTCCTAGAGGTTTTGAAAAAATATAGTGATAAAATGAAAAAAAGAACAAAACTTGTTAGGTTGAAAACCCAAAAAGGGAGGTCTAAAAAAAATCCAAATCCCACCTACAACATATCTTTCATAATTGGATTAGAAAAAAAATTAGGGTGATGATACAAAAGAAAAAAGACTATAGGGTTGTCCATATGAACCTACATACAATTACACTATGCTCACTAGGCCCCTTATATTAGGTAAAAATTAGATCACCCCATACCTATCATTGTGATTGTGATTAGCTGGTATGAACATATCATGCTATGAAAATTAGCTTCGATGATATGATCATAGGAAGAGGGAGGGATGAACACATATATGATTGGGAACAAAGTTCTTTTCATTTATTGTGAATAATAGAAGAGATTACATAGGATGAAGTCTATCTATCATATATTACAATACACATTCAAAATAAATAATCATCTATTGAAAATCCTCTTGAGACACATCATCCACTCATTAAAGCTCAGCCATTAAATCAAATTCAGTCTCCTTAGCATGGTGAAGTGCATTTGGTACATCTATAATGGAATTTGACCCTTCTTCTAAGGCTTATCTTATTGAATGGTGGAGTTTTGCGAGTTTTCCTTGAACAAAATCCAATTATTACTCAAGGCATGACAAATTAATGGTATTCTACTTAATCTACCATTTAAATAATTCTTGATTTGTGTTATAGTTAGTCTTCTATTTGGATGACGGTGCTCAAATGTTATCAACGATTATGAGTAGTTTATCTTTTATGAGTTCTTTCCAAAGATTATTCTCATGCTCCCACCTATGAATAGTCTTTTTCATAGTAGTGTGGATTGGGTGGTAATCAAATTTGCTGCATCCCAATATTCCAAAAAGAGTTGGATGTCATACAAGAATTGAAATAAGATCACCGGTGATGTCTTGGAAATTATCTTCTAGATGACCCACCAAGCCCTGTTTCATCTAACACTATGAGAAGCATGTATCTCTATGTCTAATTCAGAGTTTTTGAAAGTAGAAAAAGGTACTCTGGAACCAAAGCACTCAAAGAGGTCCCCTACTATTCTCCCTCCAAGATATTGTCTCCCTCTCCTTTTATTGTTGGTTCAGTTGGTATAGTAGCTCCACCATCCGACTAGATTTTAGCGGATAATAAACCTAAATGATGATTTAAAGTCATTTTTATCCTAAAAAATGGTGAGAACGGTGTATGGTCACAGCGGTTGGAGACCCTTACCAAATAGAATGTTAGAAACCTAGGACAATTCTTCTATAGAATTCCAGGATTGAGAAGTCTAATATAAAACATCTTTGTGAGTGTAACCCTACCAGATCATCCAAATATTTGTCTGGGAATTCTTAGGAAGACTCCCTTTTTCAAGATCCATTTGAGTTAGCCCCCCTCGATAGTGGGATTGAGATGGACTTCAATGTATTGTTCATGTGTTATCGTTGTGACACCCTATGTGGATATAACTGTGCATTCCAATCAGTCAGGATCATATAATAAAGAATAAGAGAATATTTTTCACAGGAAATAAAGACTCACATCCATTCAAATCTCTATTAGGTTCATGACATTCTTCTATAGTAGTAGGAATATTTAAATGTTCCATTATTTCATCAATGATCATGCCATGATTTATAATGGAATCTATTTCTATCCCAGACCCCATGGTAATCTTACCCGTTGAGGTGATCAGAATCTTTGGCTCATGACTTGGTACATCACCATCCTTTGATGACTTGAGACCCCAAACATCTTCCATGGTGATAGTCACATGGTCACCATAAGTTGTCATAGTTTCCTCTTGTGAAAAAAAATTAACATGAAATATTATAGATATGGATGTTATACATATGTATACAAATTCTTATGATTTTCCTTTTATATTACAAGATTCCTCCTCTCTTTCATTCATGGTAACAGGAGATGTGAATAGAGTAGATGCTCCATTTTCATCCCTTGAAACCTCTTTTATTGAGGGAGATAACACACCAGTAGGGATATATGCTCTATCTAGAGTTCCTTATTTATCCCATGGGGGTTCATTTTCAACCCCCTTCAGAGAGGAAAGTGAAGGAGTTCCTACAATACAAGTAGGTTTTAACACTTATTTGGGTTAAATCATAGATTAATGGCAGCAAGCTGACTTACCGCTATGGGCTAGGCACCTTGACAAAGATTTAACCCTTCACCAATTCTTATTTTTCATCTCTTCAAGTAGAGGGGGACTACCATCAACCTCCCCAATGATAGGTATTATTGTAGGTAATGGGATTTCTCCTTCTATCTCAACCTCCATAGTTCACAGCACTGTGGATAGTTCTGCCAATTTGGGAGATGATTCATCAGCCCCAAGTGGGGTGAAGGTTATTCCATATCTTGGTGAAGGGACCTCACTCATTTTCCCTTGATCCAATGAAAATTACAACGACATTATACTTAAAAACAATTATTTTTAACAGATAAAAGAAGAGAAGTACAAATAAAAGGATGAGAAAATTTAAAATTACATCTGCAGGAATAACTTAGTCAAGACATTGTTTAGAATATGGGTGTTAAAACCCATCATTACTACCTTATTTACCCATATCATCCACCTATCATGTAGTAAGAATAAATTATTTAGTTTCATAAATGAGAATCTCTAGCTCCTAAAGGTAAATCCTCAAGTCAATGGAATTTTCCTTGATGTTAAAACTGGGTGGGGCCCTAGCATCTCCTATCCTGGGAATGCACAGTCCATCATGAATAAGTGTCCATGTTATTTCTATATCAGAGGAAATGTTGTACCAAAATTGGGATTCCTCTATTCGCCTGAATTTGGAATACATCATGATTAGTCGAGATGATGATTCGATGGATTTAGATTTCACATGATTACCAAACCTCTCCATCACAGATGAATCATTAGAAAATGGATCTTGAATCTCTTCTAGGTGGTAAAAACTAGACCGTCTTTGTGTGACCTCAGTTGGTGTAACCCTTTTGATTTTTTTAGTCATGTTTAACCTCTTACATGTTATTTTCAGTGCTCTAGGAACCTCTTTATCCTCACCATCTGATGCAAAGAAAAATGCCTCCAACTAAGATGATTCACCCCCCCCCAAAAAAGAGGGGAATTAGTCACATTTTCATCCTATTTCCAACCAAAGAAAAAAAATCCATCACCCCATTGGGGTATAATTAATTCTAGGCCTTAACATACCAGGAGGTTAATCCACCGGTTACATCCGTTGGAGGCAAGTTAACCACTTCCTGTATCAACTCCATGGCTGTGATCATCCCTATATGTCGATCTAACATTAGATTCTTTTATAATGTATTATACACCAGGGTGGATACATTTATCTTATGTAGGCACTTGAACTGGTGTGAAAACCTGCTGGGAGCATTATCCTTTCATATAATTTTATTTTAGACTCTATTTTCTAGAACATCATCCCTAAAGGTCGTCATGTATGACCTCATCTCATCCATATCCTTCCCGTATTTAATAAATTCCCCTATGGATGGATTATAACAGGGAAAAAGATGAAATCATTAAATAAAAATAGAATTATTTTTATTTTATTAGGTTCCAATGATAGGGGTGGAATACCGAATACATCCTATAGATCTGGTCGAAACTCTATCCTAAGGACCTTGATCCTACTCTGCTCTGTGTATGTTTTGAAGTGGACTATTATCCATCCCCACAAAACATGCAATGCTCCTAAGGTTCTAAAAGGATCCTCCCTTGAAAAAACATGCAACATGATTCTTAGGATTTTTTCTAGGATGGGAATGGTGAACCCCACAAATGTTTTCTTCGCTATCTTTTCCACTTCCAGAAATGTTTCTGTCTTTATGAGGCCATTGGAATCATGGATAAGAATCAAATATCTACTAAGACACGTGTCTAGAAATTGGGCAAGATGTATCTTAGCTATAACATTAGTCTTGATCTCATATCCCCACTTATCATACCACCCCTTCTAAAAAGTTTTCTAGAAGGATCCAGATGCACTTATCTTCCCCACCATAGGACTACATGTTGGATGCTAGGAAGTGGGTCCTTCCCCATTATTCTTAAGAAAAGATCTCATCCACACCTCTAGATGAATATTCCCCCTTAGGGAGGGGTCTTACTTGTTAATTACATGAGCTATTTTTAGTAGCTGGCATATTAAAGTAGGTATCCTATTGGTATCATACCACATTTCCCTCAGAGGGATAAATTGTTCATAAATATCTCCAACTATCAGAGCCATGAAGATCTTTTGAACATCACAAAAACTAATATTGGATTCTAATTGCATTAAATGGAAACAAAACATTTGTGGGCACCATTGGATCATTATTTATGGAATGAACTCGAAATTCCTATAAATTTATGTGTGTCCCAACTATATGAATTATTATATGTTCATGTAATTAAAGTCATTTGATAACTCTACATAGGTTTGGTACACCCAACACACCCACATCCATAGAGGCTTAACACACCCTCTTGCTGGAAGTAATAATATTTCCTCCAACCCATCGACTAAGTTGTCTCTACATCCAGATATATTAATGAATAATAATGTGGATTTAATTCAACCATTTTTTGTTTCAGATCTGGAGTACATTGGCTATGATTTAGAACAAAGGCTGCGGATGATATCCCAACATTGACATATGTAGCCATGGTGGAAATGCTGACAGTTGTGAAATTATTGTGTTATTGATACAAAGATAGTTGGTTGTGGTTTTTTAGAGCTGGTGTGAGGACCTCCCACATATGGACACGACCATAAAGTGGAAAATATCCACTCTCTGGAAAGTCATGGTGATATTTCTTCATGGATCACACTAGATCGGGAAGAGTAGTATAAAAAACATCATAATAATCATGCGCTATGACTTTTACCATCTCCTGAATGTGTTTACTAGCCTATTCACTAGAAACTAAAATATTATTGGTGGCCATTGAACATAAAAATAAGTATCAATTTGGTTTTAGGGAATGTTCATTTTCAATAATGTTGTGTAAATAAGAAAATTCATAAAAGGGGTGAACTCTTGCAAAGAACTCACACAATTGCCCCATGCAAGTGTATCATGTAGGTCAATCTCTGATGATCCCCTTGTAAGTAACCATCCTTGGAACATACATCAGGTAGGAAATTACATAACGTGTCGTTGTTAATGATTCATTAAGAAAAAACGATTTAGTGAAGGGTCTGCTTGGAAGACTTGTGCAGTGAGACATACAATTCCAGAGTCGCGAGATCCATTTTCCAAAATGTGCACCCTATTTATAGATTAGGAAACCCCATGTGCAGCCTTTGTACATGACCCACCTACACAATAAGATTAATCATATTAAAATTGAGGATGACCTATGTAAATTAATTTGTCTGGTTTCCTCAACAATTCATCCATCCTTCTCATCCCTTTTCCTCTAGATCAAACCCTCTCCCTTCGATCGAATACAATCATGAGGGGTGGGGTATTTTTTGACACCCTCTTTTGTATTATCGATGATAACTAAAGAAATAAAAATAACATAGGGAAAATAAAATAGGAGAAATGAAGATGACTAAAGATAATAAAATCCTCGAGAGGCTATTTCTCCCATGTACCCCAACCACCATCGGTGCGCAAGGTACCTGCATGAAATCCTACTTGACAGACCTACGTGGGCACCTGTGTGATACAGGGAATCAAGATAGAAGCATCTCATAAGGTCCCATATTTTCCTATAAATAGGACCCTTGGTTCTTCATTTGTATAGACATAAATTTTTAAAGGCCAACTGTAGCTCTACTCGCCCTATCCCCTTGTTCAACCCCTCCAAAAACATCTAGGTAAATTTACAATACCTAAAGGAGATGGAAGTAAAGAGGGACATTGAAATTAAATTACACATAAGGTTTTAAAATAAATAAGACCAATACATGGCATTCTATCAAACTGTAATTAAATCACACATGGAATATAGTTAATTTTTTTGTGATGTATAATTAATTCACATGAGATTTAATTAATTCAACCATATAATTTGTATTTAATTCACATTTTATTTAATTAAATAATTCACATGTAGTGTTTTATTAATACATATGTGGGGTGTTCAATATACATTCTGCGATTAATTTGATACCATTTAGGGGTAGTGTAAGATGAGCTAGGGTGTATGTGGACAAATTAATTTACGTGGAAAGAAAATTAATTGAAAAATTTAACCTTATCAACATGTATTCATGCTTCATTATTAATAGTTTATTATATATGATAGGATTTATAAAATATTAAATGGTTATTTTATTTTGATGTAAAATTTAAAAATACAAGATGTGTATGGTTGTCACAGAAAATAAAATCCCCATCCATTAAAAGAAATATAATCAATGTAACACACGTCTTTGTGTATATTATTGACAATACATTTTTTGTAATTACATGACACTATGTGTATTGTACATGTTGTGTGAGTGTAAAGTACATGACAAGGACCATGATAAGTAGTTTTAATGGGTACAATGCTCAATTACAAACCGTTTACTTAATTAATTTTAAGAAAAAAAAATTATTTTACTTTTTTAAAAAATTTAATGGATACAAATCCATAATACATATTCAATGATGATGAAGATACAAAATGAATTAATTGATCAATTCGACGATTAATTGGATTAATACTTGTGAATTATATCTTAATGAATACTGAATTGTAATGAATGCCAACCAGTTATTATAAACATGTACTTATTGAACATATGGATGATAATGAGCTTAGAACAACCAGTGTATGTGAATTTTTTTAATTTAATTATTTCAGGAGTTTTTAAAAATTATTATTATTAAATTAAAATGATGGCTTGTGTGTCATCCCTCCCTCCTTATTATGTAAGGGACTATGTTCCCATAATTTCTATTATTTAAACCCCCATATGATTCCCTTAACCTATATGTGAAGTAAATGCATTTTAACGATGAATCTCCCAAGTGCATGGAGTTGGTTTTAGATGTAATCATAGTGAAACCAACCCTAGTGATACATAGGTGGGAGGAAAAATTCTACAAATCATCCAATACTTGATCAAGGAGTTTTTTCCAATGGATAAATCGTTTTCATATTTTTTACTTAATAAAAAAATTGATATATAATGATCATGATCATGCCACATATTTATATTTCCTTATGAGTTGTTTATTTTATTTTATTTTATAGATGCTTAGCTACGATCACATAAATAAATGAATTAAATAACAAAGAAATATTACATATAATAAATAATAAAATTATTATGTGTAAATATTTAATCAACACATGGTTAATTAATTAATTATAATCCACTAAATATTTATGATATATATAAATGAATAAAAGAAAAATGATTATCCCTAATAATAAAACCCATCCTTTTAATTTTAATTATTGATGGCTTCTATTATGTGAGTTAATATGGACCCATAGTTAAAGTGGTGGTTCAACCTCTATTAGGGGAAAAATTAATTATCAATAAGTTGAAAAAATGATTAATAAAAATAGCCAAACATTTATTAAATTTAACTTCATTAGTTTGTTCAATAAAATTTTTGAGGTAAGTGTTGAGGAAATCCAGGTATGGATTTCATGATTAGGTAGTCCACTAAATGGATATATGAACCACACAAACTCAGTTGGGATGACCACCTACCATAAAACCATCTTATAATTTTCATGGCATCATTCTAGGTTACAATATGGGAAATATGATTCTTAACTGCTTGAATGATCTCATGATAAGAAATTTTGAGTCCAATGCTGAGGGTATTTGGGGCTAAATAATATAAAGGGAGACAAATAATAATATTAAAATTATTATGTAACACATACGTGGTAAAAAAATAATGTACTGAAAATCTAATTTTATATTTTTTAGTAATATTATATGTTCATTGACTACATTATCACTATGATCAATTTTTGAATAAATTACATATCCATTCTGAAAAAACATCTAGGAATGGTACATGATATTTATTACTATGTTACACCATAAACAAAAGTATTATGTGTTATATTATCCAAATGAAAATGCTCCTTCCAAGGATACAAGTGATTAAGAGTTCACTATTGATGAAAAAAAAATTATTTTTTCATTATATATTCAATATTTTATGACATCATAAATTTACAATGTATCCATGAAATCACATGATAGAATTTATACTTATATATTGTTTAATTATATCTATAATCATTGTTTGGATAGAGATTGACATCAATAGTTTGAGATATCCGAGGACTCCTTTATGAGTATACCAGGAGAAGGTTTTCAAGATGGACCTAAAATAGTCCATTTAATTAAAAAAATCTAATCATCTAGAAGTTTTGGGTTTTAGATACTCGATGTATTGTGTGCCGATATCATTATTTCTTTACTCCCTCAAAGCTTCTCCAGTTTTTTTTTGTGAATTATAACAAGAAAATAATTAATAAGTCTCTCCTTGATATCATCATTATACCCTTCCATGTATATAAGAACATGAAACATTATAATAATTCCATCTCATGGTGAAAAAAGTAAATAAAAAGAAAATTAGACCATACAATTAAATTTTTGTCTAAGGTGTCTATGATGTTACCAACCAAGAGAAGGTGGATGAAGAGTCTAGAAAATGAAAAAGAAGCTATTTTATTGTCATGTGGCAAGAAAGGTCATTGGAAGAGAAATTTTAATAAATGATTTAGGGTTTTCTACATCAAATATATTCATCAATGTAATTATTTTTAATAACTTATTGGTTATTTAGAATAATGTTTTTTACATGTATTGGAACAGATAAACCTTGAATGTACAAAAAAATTAGCAAAAGAAAGATAAATTCTATAAAATCAGAATAAAAGTTATTATAAGATATATGTTGAGTAGTTAATGAATTCATGATTTCCTGTTGGATTCATGTAGAACTATTTTTTAGTATTATTACCATAAAAAATATCGGAGTTCCAATTTAGACATAATGAGACATTATTTCATTATATATATTGTTATGATATTTTTATACTCAATTAAAAGGTATATAATTCTTGAATCATCAATTTTTTAAATCGATGATCAATGATGAATATGAATATAAGAATAAGAACACTTCATTGTGGATAGATAACTATTTTTCAAGTAAAACAAATAGTTGTTGAAAAGATTATATTTGGAAGAGTTTTTTGTCTTTTTAGATCTATGAAATTTTGTGTACTAACTAATTTAATATCAATTTTAAAAAATAAACATTAATAAATAATGGTATAATAAAATGTTATAATAATTAGTTCAATGAAAATAAATGATATATTCTAAAGGTGTATCTAAGAGGTAAGTTCTTATAATTCATGATATGAATTTAAGAAATTTTAGGAATTACCAGTGAAGAAATGAACACTATTGGTAACTCATATAAGAACCAATGGGTTTGTTTTTCAGAGTATATCAAAACCAAGTATTCCTTGATAATTAGTATATGGATTTAAGAAAATCCCAATCTCACATTACCTTATACATAATTTTATTAATGTTAGTAAAATGGTATCAATGAAATGTATTATATATATATATATAAAATATTACATAATTTCTTCCATAGAATGTTTCTCAAATAAGAGCACTAATACTAATCATGTGCCGGAAAAATTATTTATTGGATATTATATTTATAAAAATATGATAAATAATCTATTGGATATAGTTACTAGTGTTTAATGGTAGTCATTTATTAAAATAATTCTTTATCTACAAATGAAAATCAATGAAACGCAATTTGAATTTCTATTTTTTACCCTACAGAAACTAAGGATATTCCCTTATTAGTTTAGAATGACTATCTTTCTATAAGAGGGAAGAACATATCTTTTTATATAGTGGTATAAATCTACACTTAAATGAATATTAGGTTCTAGATACACATGAGTTGGTATAGGAACAAATAATTCACTATGTGAAGTGGGAGGATTGGTTTCAAAGATACATACTATGTTGGAAATTACTAACGAATAAAGTAGTTTATATTCACCATGGTGGGTGATATGTTTTTATATATTATTCTTTATGAATAATGAATTTGGAAAATAAGAATATATAAAAACATTCCATGATTAACAAGTATGTGTAAATTTAATAATGGAATCACGATAAAAAAACGAAGTTGAATAATATTTTAGATTATTTATTACTTGAAACTATTCGAATGTATTTAAGGAAAATAGTATATGGGGTATAGGTTGGTACCAATAAATAACGTTCGACCATTAAAATTATTTGAAATACATGTTCTATGAAAGGAACATTACATAAATCATCATGATACAATGAATTTGAATTCTACTCATTACATAAGCACTCTATGAGAGTTATATATGGGTGGTTGATTGTCAAGGCTAGATTTCTTAATGGACATCATGTGGAATATGTCTATATGACGTAACAAAAAGGGTTAGTGAAAATAATAAATATAAATGAGATATGAATATTTCATGTATCTGTTTATGGATAAAATCAATAATATTGATAACAAAATATTCAATTATCAATGAAATATAGTCATTTTTAAATACGAGGTTACTGAGAGTGGTTCTATTTTCTAGATAGATATGTTAATAAAATAAAGAAAACAATTATCAATCATACTTGTATACTAAGTCTCAATTATATATTTTCCTCATTATAAGTCAAAACAGTATCCCAATTCTAGGGAAAGAGATTCAAAAATGTAAATCTAGGGGGTTACTTAAAATTGTCATGGTACATATCTTAGAAATATGAAAAAAGCACTGGGTGAACTGTTTTCATGTCACATGCCATAAATTTTTCAATATTGGTGTGTGGGTATAAGATTAAATTATGAATAAAATTTCATATGATTGAGTTATATAAATTTATCTTATATTCCCAGATATATATTTATGTTTGATATAAAATTTTCATGGAGAGAAAATATCATAAAAACCAATGGAACTATATAGAATTCTAATAGAACTATTCAATAATACATGGAAAAGTAGTTTTGGTTGAGTTCATAGTAAAAGAATAAATTTGAATATTAGTGTATAAATAGATATAAATCAAGTATTCCTTTATATCATTTACAAACTTGGATCATACTACGTCTAAGTTTATATTCAAGACAAAGTTATTATAGATTTTGGTTTCCATATCTATCAAAGAATAAGCAAATTGTGGCCTATGATATAGAATAATAAGTAGTTTAGAAATAATTTGTTCCATTTTAGGTTATTCAAAAATAGTAAGATCATTATAATTATCATGATAAACCTTAACTATGGTTTCATCTGAGATGTTAGATTTTTGGCATGGTAGAAATACAAAGATACTTGGGTATATCGCAAATTAAGGGATTCTCTCAATGTAGTGAAGTTGTGGTAAAATAGTCTACCCACAAACATGTGCCTATTAAACCCCTAACCTTGATGATAGGGTAGTACCAATAAATATAACCATTATTAGTAGAATTATGTGTATCATATGACAACTAACAAGTATTTATAAGTTGGATCTTATGAAAGTGGTATTTTGTTGGATTTAGTGCCCTAGAACAAGCTAATTTATATTTTAAATTACTTGTATATTCATAGATGTTAATATTAATATTTATCTTATCACGTAATGATTATTATTCTATGTAACTTTAATGTTATAATGTTCTAGTGTGTCTATCACAATGTAATTTTCATCAGGATTTATCCACTAAAATGAGAATTTTGATTTGCATAAATGACATTCATATGGTCATATGACATCATCTAATAGGGAACAGATGATGAAGACTATCAGGTATGATTACTCATATGTTTATGAGACATCATCTCATGATGTTCACACATGGTACTCTCAAAGTGTGAAGATTATGAAGACAACCCCACAAGTCGGAATTCCATATAATTTTAGGCCATGAGATATTAATATCTATTAACATGTGTAATGATCCTTAGACTCTGAGATTATTTAATGATTATTATCATGATTCATATAGTTATAATTATTTTTATAATAACATTTCCATATTTCCATGATGAATTTGGGTATGTTGGGTTCATCATGAGTGAAATTTCTTTAATGAAAAATTCAAGGAAGGATTTTTTTTCCTTCCATTTTAATATATCTTGAAATCTCAACCCATTGATTAAAATGAAATGATAAAAACAAATTCCATATCCATGTTAAGTGAATTAGTTAATTTTAAAATTTCAGATAAATATGTATCAAGCATAAATGTTGTCTACTTGTGCAAGCAACACAATTGATGAGATTTTGAGACAAAGATATTATATTACATAGTGATCCTTTGAATGTGGTCGTCAACATTACAACATTAAATTCTCCCTATTAGGTTACATTACATGTGGATAGACACCAATATTATACATTATTCATATACACAGAATTCCGCCAAGGAGGAACCCTAGAGGGTCACACACTTAGTGTATTTGTTGATCTAAATTAAATTCTAATAGAATTCTGTTATTGGAATAAATTTTAGTATATAGATTAACTAATAATATTTATTCAAGATTTATTGATCAAAATATTAAATAAATATTTATTCATAAGGTAATTACTTAATTATATAGATATATTATATATATTTATCTATTTTCATTTGAAAAATAAATATTTTATTAAATAATTTATGTATTCAGTGACATGTATATTGAGCGTTTATTTGTCAACATGTGAGTAGAATATTTATTTATTGATTGAATAATATTTATTTAATTATTTATTTGAGAATTAAATAAATACTGAGGAGGGGGAGTAGACTATGTTTTTGGGTCCAGTGATAAATATTTAATAATGAGATTGTAAAATAATATTTTATCACTATGTGTGTTATCACATGCAATGAGATAAAATATTAATATTACTATTTTACATGGAATAGGGTTCATTATGAAATTAATATATAATTAAGGACCCTTTTCAATTAATTAATATTAAAACTCATACCTAGGTCAATAAATACCCTATTATAGATAAATGTGCAGAGGTTTGTCTACATAAGATTCCACTATCTAGAGAATTATAGATTGATATAGAACTTATCTCAACATGGAGACACCAAGAGGTAATCCTTTTAGATCAAAGGGGTCTTTTAAATAATTCAAAGGAGAAAAATAAGATGACTGGTACCACCATGCTAGGACTTGGATTACCATCAACAACAATTCCTGATAAAAAGTATCACATATTGATCAAAACTAGAGGAATTATATCCTTAGATCCTCAGAGCACATGGAAGGTGAAATGAAATGGTGTTAGAATGATCCACCTAAAATTTGAGGAATGAATTTCCATGACATAGGTAATTCTTTTTAATAAATTAACTAAAATTTTAACGATAAAATATTCCCTTTTCTTGGTTCCAATGTCCAATAAAATTAATATTTTAATTAAATTTATAGTCTTGTAATTCTATTTTCATGTACATCATAGATTATTCATTTATTATGAAAATAACAAAGTTGGATACTACCAAATTAAACACATCCACTAGGTCTAGAACCTTTAGGTGACACCCATGATTAATCATACCTACTTCAACTGATGAAAGATTTCTCAAAGAATATCAAAGGGTGTCACCCAGGGGGATCTATATCTAATCCCAAAACCATGATAATATCACCAAAGGGGAATCCATGTCCCACCCCATAACAATAAAACATACTATTAGGGGAATACACATCCACCTTTGAAACCTTGAGAATATCACATATGTGGAATCCATGTATTTCCCTAAAACCTCAAATTATACACCTGATATAATGAAAATATTACAATGTAATCATATTAATATCACCCAAGGGGAAGAAAAATCCTCCCCTAGAACCAAATACACCTATGTAATTTATTATTTGCCCTATAACCATGAGAATATCACCCATGGGGATCCATGTCCATCCCTAGAACCACATGTATCATAAAACTAGGGGGAATCATCTCCTATCTAGAATAAACACCAAGACAACATTACCCAAGGTCCACATATCAACCTTGCACATTAATCCTCAATCATATTTACCCCACAGGGGGTGGGGGAGTCTATTAACCATAACATATACCTTACCCTCCTCAAAAATGGGTCACATATCACCCTAGTTCCTGATATCCCATTATATATATATATATAATACATATTACATAATTTGATCACATATACCCTTGGGTATATCCTTTCCCAAGAACATCATGTAGTATATATCACATCAGGGGGAATGGTCCTCCTAATAATACCCATTATAACATTACTAAGAAACTATATATCTTAAAAAGAAAAAAAGTGCCACTAACCTTTGGTCACAATCCTCAAACACCTAAGGCTAACAAAAAATTCTAAAGGTTTAAACACATGAGTCATGGGGGAACGATTAACCCTTTAATAAACACAAACACACACACAATATGGTACAATTAAAAAAAACCAATAAATCTACATAAATGATGCATCTACAAAATGAAAACAATAATAAAAGTGTCTAATCCATCAACAAACAATAAAACAATGACAAATATTAGAGAAACTATAGAACAATAAGAGATATAAACTAAAACTCCAATGTAGAAAAGTAATCAGGTAGAAAGGTGGAACCTATCCTATCCAAGACATGAACCAACACTGGGCTCTAGTTATACCAAATATGAAATGAAATCAAGGAGAACCTCTTGAAAAATTAGAAACCAGTCCCTTGCTATGTTGGAATAACAAAAAGCAACACGAGGGGGGGTGAATCGTGTCTTTTCAAAAACTCTTCCACATTTCTGGATTTTGACACACTCTGTAATTTATACAGATAAGTAGTGTTTTATAATATATGTAATATAAGTAGAGGATAAAAATATAGAAAGAACATAGCATTTTATAGTGGTTCAGGGCATAAATATACCCTAGTCCACTTCATCAAACACCCTCTCTACGAACATGGTGAGTTTCACTAGTATGGTCCTCTTATCATAAGACCAAAATTACACAATTGTGTGTAGAAAATTGACACCTTTACAAAAAGGATAAACACAATAGAGCCTTCTGGTTCTTTAAAAGAGAACCAAAATCCACCGCTTAGATCAAGAAGTTGATAATCTATAACAACTGAGTATGAGCAATTGAAATGCTAATAAATCAAAAGAGTTTTAATTTTTGAAAACAGGTTGAACTACATAATTTCAGCAACATCAATTTATAGAAGATGGATCATTTTCATCAAAAATAGTTTTCTTAAATAAATAGAGAGTCTAAATTGATCCCACTTTCACAATTATATTCAATTTAAAAGATGAAAAAAACTGAACAACATCAAGCTTATAGTAGAATGAGATAGAACATGTATGTCACCAATGTGTAGTTCTATTTTACTATTTTTAATTCTTTTTAGAACTATAAATATATTTTTCCAGAATGTGATTGTACATTAAAATATATCCTTGTGAAAAATATATTTATTAAACATGATACACCAGTAGAATATATAAATAAATATTTATCTTCGGAATTCTAGATCCAAAAATATTCCTAAGAAATCGTAGATATTCAAATTTGAAATAGATCTAGGGAGTTGTAACTTCACTTATGAATAAGATTTATTTTCCCTATTGAATACAGTTCATTGAGTAAAATATAATGAGATTTAAACCAATCAAAAACAAGCTTTGAAACAGCCGATAATACCATCAAGAGAATTACAGAAATCATGAAAAATATCATAGATTTCAGTCTCCGACATTGAAAATTCAAAAATAGGGTTCCTTGACAATGAGAAAAAAATACCAAAAGTAGGGTTCGACTAAAGGACCCTAGAACACCTTGAGACGAGAGAGGTGAATCAGGGTGTTAAATTTTTCTTTTATGTTGATAGATCTTATTCCCATGTAGATAGGAACCTGTTAAACCTATCTGAAAACAAATAGTGGAAAGAAAACAATCACATGAAATGAAATGACCCAAAAAATTTACATGGTTCACCACTAAGGGCTACATCAAAGGAGAATACACATATACTACATCAGTCATACCAAAATCCACTAATCGTCATTAGTTGTAGAGTACAAATGTTCGGTAAAACCAATTTATTCCAGACAACCTCACATTATATGGTTTCTGAGATAGTACATTGTGTCCCATAGATCACCTACACCGACCCCCTTACTCACTATGTTAGATGAATATTTAACTAGTTTATTGACATGAATTTCACTTTAGTGGTTTTGCATTAGATCACACATCCTCAACTATAAATAGATGGTCTATTGAAGTCTCATTATCACCCATGAATGTAATTTACATTCTTGAACATTGATAGGTTATGGAAATTAATTTTGAAAAATTATTTTTTCAATTTTCAGTCTTTATTGGATCTTCTGTGTACCACTTTACCTCCTATGCATACTGAGTAGCAGGTATGGTTCACGGATCACCTCTTTTGTGTGCCTCTCTTGTTTCCACAGATCTTCTGTGTTCTCTGTGAACAACCCTACATCATGTACTGCCTAAATACATGTACTACTAAGCTCATCCATATACCTCCATACTCCACATACCTCCTTACATATTCCATGAACTAGGTTTTTCCTCTGCAGATGGTTTTCTCCTCTACAAAAAACTATCCATTTACCGATTTCTCATCCTACATACCACTTAGAACTTCTCCAGATTTCCGAAGAATTTTAATCTTAGTATCACTACCTAACGAAGGGTATTAAGACACCTAATATAGGAAAAAAATATCCAATAAATATGTTAATCCATGATTTACCATAAATTTGATGTGGAACTACCTCCAATGTGTACCATACATCTCCCGTGAACTGCGAGCCTCTCCACGAACCATCATCCTTATTCATATTGCACACCTTCATGACCAACCATTCCTGAATGTGGTTCCCTTCCCCATATAAAATTCAACTTCCATAAACCATATGTCACAAACCATTTTACAATTCCAAGAACCACTCCATGTACCATTCTTATAGTCTCGTATGCAATCCACAAACCATTCTTGGATATGTTATGTGGTCCATGTCCCGGGAAACACAGTTATATCTTTTTGATGAATTCCATCACCGTTACTCAAGCCATATATTCCTATGAACATATTCCCTATTTTGAGACCCAAAAAATTTAAAACACTAGGAAACATCTCAACCTTCAATACTGCTTTCATCCTCAATTGTATGACCACATTCCTTGAAAAATCCCCGACCACCCATGTGAATATTTAAAACAAACACAATCCATACTCCATTATTATAAATGAACATCCTTGGTTCCAATAATCTCCCATTTTGGGTTTGTTGTAAATCTCCTGATAAATTCATTGAAACACAAGACACAATAAAAAAATTAATGCTCAAGGAACAACACATCCATCTTGTTAAGTCTACGTGAGTAGTGCTTAGTGTAGAAAATAGGAGAGAGGACATGAATTGAGTTCTCATGTTTTTCTTTTATCCCCCATAGACGTGTTTTTATCATTATATATTCTCCATCTATCCTTTATTAAGAAGAAAAATAATGTCACCTTCATTTAGCCTCTAAATTTATCTATCCCCCCTATTGAAAATAAACCCAAAGAAACAAATTATTGGATTGATGAGTTCATAAAACATGCTCCACTGAATCGTATCTCCCTTATAAACCTGCAGCACTTCCACAAACAGAATAAAATAGTTAATAAAACTAGGGAGAGGGGAGTTGCTTGACCTCCTTATGAAGTTGGAGGTGGTTGAACATAAAGGTTCAACCAATGTTTCTTGAACATAGCTACTACTAGTGTATTGGTAAGAATATCATCCACTTGCTTATCAGTTCCCACATGAACCATTTTAATCACACCTTGTTCACCCTTTTCCTTGATGAAGTGATATCTAATTTTAATATATTTTGTATTAGAATTATGAACAAGATTATTCTTAAGATCAATTGTTCTCTTATTATCATAGTAAATCACCATTGGTTATTTCACCTCATCACCAATGTTAGTTATTTTTTGCTTCATCCTAAGTAGTTGAGTAAAATATTTTGTTGGAGAGATATATTCAGATTCAGATGTACTAATAGAAGTACTTTCTC
The DNA here is from genome assembly GCA_963277665.1 of Viscum album. Lineage (NCBI taxonomy): Eukaryota > Viridiplantae > Streptophyta > Magnoliopsida > Santalales > Viscaceae > Viscum > Viscum album. The sequence continues at coordinate 675,772,328 of OY728139.1, read as the reverse complement.
ATTTATTTCTCAACCATCCAACACATTTCTTCCTAAAATAAGATGTTTCACTATTGGTGGATTTCCTTTCTACTAAAGCTCTATCCCAGTCATCATGAGAAAATAATAATGGTTCCCCATCACTTCCTACAGAAAAATATAATCCATAATTGTGAGTGCCTTGAATGTACCTAATGATTTTTTTAACAATGACCATATGTTATTCTTTTGAAATACTTAGAAAAAAGGCTGCTAGGCATGTTGCAAAGACAATATATGTTCCTGTAACTTTCAAGTAAAGTAATATTCTAATGATTCTCCTATACATTGTGGGATCAATAGAATTATCATCTTCATGCATTCTATGTTTCTTCCAACTGCAATAGGAATCAATATTGGATTGGAATCATCCATATTAAATTTCTTCAGTAGATCTCCTGCACACGTTTTCTGAGAAATGAAAGTTGTATCCCTCTTCTAAATGTCTTGGAGCCCTAAAAAGTACGTGAGTTCTCCAATCATCATCATTTCAAATTCTGATTTCATGTGATTGGAAAATTCATCCACTGATCCCTATCTTCTTGAACCAAAAATAATATCATCAACGTACAACAAGACCATGAATTAATCTTTTTGAAAATTATTCACATAGAGATTGTTATCCAATACACCTCTTTTGAATTTAATCTTTCTGAGTTCAGAATCTAGTCGTGAGTTCCAGGCCCGAGGTGCCTGCTTTAGTCTATAGAGTGCATTATTTAATCTACAGACCTTCAATTCATCATTTTCAAGTAGGAAACCCATAGGTTATTCAATATAGACTTTTTCCTTAAAAAACCATTTTATAATGCTATCCTAAAATCCATTTGATAAAATTTATATCCTCTTTATATTTCTATAATAGGAAATAGCCTGATTGCCTCCAGTCTAGCCACCCGAGAAAATGTTTCTTCAACATAATCACCTTTAATTTGTGAATATCATTTACACACCAATCACACCTTGTTTCTAATCTCATTTCCATGTTCATAGAAAATATTCTTGAAAATCCACTTTGTACCAATCACATTGTGATTTTCGTGTCTCTTAATTAGATCCCATGTTTCATTCATGTCAATATAAACCATCACTTCGTTCATGGATTTAACCCTTGATTAATTCTTTACTTCTTCTCCAAATGAAGATCATTCCAAAAATGATAGGAATAAAAAAAAATTAGTATGTTACATTCTTCATTTCTATGTGGGCTCTGTTTAGTCCCCTATGATGTTTGACTTATCAATTTTTGTGCTTCAATTTCTTTATGTGCTATTCAACAAAATTCTCTCCAACCATGGATTCCACTTCTGATGCTTCTTCAGAGTCAAAATTATTTTTTGACCCTTGATAGTGTTTTACACCTTCCTCAACATCTACATTTGGATCTGCACGATGTTCACATTCTTATTTATTTTATATTTCATCAAAATTAGAATTCATTGATGTATTTTTTGTTATATATTCAATGATATTTACATAACTACTTTCCAAAACTCTTTCAAGACACTTATTGAATCATTTTTAGGCCTTTCTATTCATTTCATATACCTAGAATATTCCTTCATATTCCACATCCCCATACATTCCTTGATTTCCTTATTTATTTCTGATAAAAAATTTTCTTATAAAAATGTGGAAGTGCATCACAGATGGATTTATTCTGTACCATAACTCATAGTTTGTCCTGGTTTCACCCATGTAAATCCCTGTTCAATTTTTTAATATATACTATAGCTTGAACAAAGTCATTCCATTAATGGAGAGAGATACAACTCTCAATCATCATAGTTATAACCATACTGTTCACCTATCGATTCTGGCACTCAACAACTCTATTTTGTTGTGGGGTTCTCACAGCTTCCACCTAATGTTGAGTTCTGTGTTTCTTGAGCTAATCGTCAGACTCAATTGAGTTATATTCTCCTCTATTTTTCAGACAATAGGTCTTTATTGTTTGTCCAGTATTATTTTTGAAATTTTGGTGATAATTTTCATGAAATCAAGAACTTACCTATTGCTTTGAATAACCATCACACATGCCATTATACTGTAAAAATCAATGAAAAGAACAAATTACCTTTATCCATGAGTTCTCTGAACATTTATCAGGCCACATATGTCTGTATGGATAAGATCAATAAGATTGGTGCCCTTTTATTTTTTGGCTGATAAGACTATAGACCAGCTTCCCCAATATGAAGCATCAAAATCCTTTTCTCATTCACTATTTAGTTTTGGGATATCCATGAAAATAATCATATTGGATATATTTACCATGCCATGTTGATTGATGTTACCCATTCTCTGATTCCATAGGTTATTTTCTTCATTAATTGTCATGTAGTGAGTTTTTTCATTACTGTCGACCTGATAAAAGTTTCCCTCTATTGTGCACCATTTCATAAGAGAATTCCTTGTCCTTACACACATAGTACAATCATTCTGGTTAAATGTCACAACAAATATTAAGTCATAAAGTTTACTAACACATAGAAGATTGAGACACATTCCATCCATGTAAAGAACTTCAGTATTCTTCAGCACGCCATTAGCATGTTTAGTATTTCCACCGCCTTTGATCATAAGAGAGCCATCATTATTGAACCTTATAGTTTCATTGTCCTTTTTTATATATTCATTAATAGGTCTATATTTCCCATTATATGATAAAAACATCAACTATTAAGAATCCAAGTGTTTTTGTTCTTGGTATCTCTGAGAGCTACTTCTACATTGTTAGGTTTCTCAATTTTCTTCTTTTCTTTCCATGAGGCATTGGATATAGTGTAGGACACTAATGGCCTTTAATTTCTCTCTTCCATGCACACAGATTATTCATATTTATACTCTTATTCCAAAGGATAAAATGTATTTGAAATAGCAACACTGTCTATTTGACAAATTTAGATCTATCTCTAAGCATTGTAAGAATTTATCCTATCATTCCATTACCTCCAACACAAAACTTTGTGACCAATGTTAGAGCAGTTAAAACAATATCCATAGAAAGTATTTATTTTATAGGATGTCAGATATAAAATCGGTATCCTTTTTTGATATCCTAGATCTTACCAATTCAAATAGATCCTTGACTATTCTCATTATGAACTAGTATGGCCTAGATAGCCACATAACTAACACCTCAAGATAGGTTATGTCTTCTCACTTTGATTCCTCCTCATGTATTCCTCCTTATGATATTAGTTTGGCTACCTATTGTTTCTAGATACCCGAGGAAAATTTTCAATTCATCTTCCATCTTGAGTCAAGGGATTCCTTTCAACAGTTCTGGTGGCTTTTCCCCAAGATCAACATTTTTCTTTCCTTTATTTTGTTTCACATTATTTGTATCATTTTATGTTTTATAATCACAACCAATTACACAATTTCATATGCTTGTGGGTCTTGGATCACTTAAGATCTTTTCATCTCCATCAATATCACATTTTTCTCTCTCCTACAGCTCAGCATCTGAGAACATTAAAAATGGTATTTTCAGCCTTTCTTTTTTTTTAATTTGATCTAGTTTTTAATTTACTCATAAGAGTAACAACTTCTTCTTAATTTCCCTCAATAGTTTTGGAATTCTCGTAAAGTATCGAGGTCAGGTCATTGATGAACTTAGCCTCTTCTTCGATTCTAATCTTTAGTTCCAAAACACCATCAAAGATTTCAAGTATTGATGACCGAACCTTCACTAGTTCTTCCAATCATTCAATTTCAGCTTCAAGTTGATCCACATGTTCTGATGATTCTTCCACAATTTCTTTCCACTTATTGAATCTATTATATTTATTCTTTATCTTAACAAAAGAATCATTATGTTGCAACTTGGGGTTGTCAATAGTGGTCAACTGATTGTCTCTGGCTTTATCATTTGATGGTCCTTACTTTTCAATGGTATCCATCATGGAGGCATGGTTTCATGTTTTAAATTCTGGTTCTTCTTCATCACATAATTCACTATAATCATCTTACGATTCATAAAAAAACCCATCTTATGTACTTTTTTTCAAGATTTGAAGTCTCCTTTTTTCGAAAACCTGTTCTGGGGATTCTCTATGTTTTCAGATTCTATCTCTTAATCATCAATCTTTCTGATGCACTATGAGGTAATGTGGCCAACTCTTCCACGATGAAAATAATCAAGAGGTAACATACCATTACGTTTTCCTTTCCCCTCTCACGATTCTTGGGTGTTAGAGAGAAAACTTCTTTTTCATAATATTCTTCAACACCACTCCCTTTTGAAATTTTCATTTTTTCCTTGGCTTTGAATTCCATTTCCTTAATTACATGAGTCATATAATCTTCTGGTTTTACTCTCATCTCATATGCCACCAGGCTACTCAGCAGATCATCCAATTAATGTTTGAAAAGATTTATTTTCTCAAGGGATGAAACCTTTTAATTCTAAAGGGGTGGAAGTCTTCTCGAAACATAATTTACAATATCAATGTCTTTTATTTATTCTCCAAGATCTCAAATTTCTCCTAACAATTCAGTAATTCGATTGAATAAGGAATCTACATTCTCATCAGGATGCATCTTCAAGTCAATAGAAATTTTTCACAGTAGTTGAATTTTTTCCTACATTAAATTATTGTTTCCCTTATATATATTTTCATGTTTCTTGATCATTAACGTGGAACATATGATACTCATTAACATTTTATGGATTTTATTAGAAATTTATTCAGTGATAGAATTCTGTGCTTTAGTCTCTACATCAATTATTTTCTTCTTTGCATCAATTATAGGCTGCCCTATTAGATCAGTGACTTGTATACCTTATGCAGTAGTAGATTGGACTTCCATTACAAGTGATCTTAGATGAGATCTCATTCTATTTTTTCAAATCTGAAAATTAATTCCATAGAAGAGGGGTACTCCCCTAACATGGATTGAAATCTCCAGGATGGAAAAATATAGTTTTAACACAAGTAACCTTTACCATCTAATACCACTTGAAGGATCCCAAAACACCTGGAGAGGGGAGGGCCGAATCAGGGTGTCAAATTTTTCATTTATGCTGATGATTCTTGTCCCCATGTTGATAGTAACATGTTAAAACTATATAAAATTAAATATTATAAAGAATAAACTCACATGAAAAGCAATGGCAGAACAATTTTACTTGGTTCACCACTAAGGGCTACGTCTAAGGAGAATACACCAATAGTAGGTCAGTCATACCAAAATCTAGTAATCTTAACTATTTTTGGTGCACAAAAGATCTAACAATCACTCTATTCTAGTCACAGTGCACTTACATGGTTTTACGTATAATACATAGAATCCCTCATTTCACTTCTGCTGACTCCCCCTTGCTCACTACATTGAAAGAATCTTCACTAAAATTATCGACATGAATGTCACTTCAATTGTTTAGTATTATTTCACACATCCTCAACTATAAATAGATGATCAATTGAAGTCCTGTTATTACCCACTAAAAGGCTTTATCATGGGTGATTTCAAATGTAGAGTGATATTTGGGTACTTAGGTGCAGCAGAATGGCTGACCAAGGTCGTCTTATAATGGAGGAAGTAAATTTGACAACTTATTAAAGGTATTTTGAAAATAAAATAAAAGGGAATAATAAATCTACTTAAATGGAGGGGATGGGGGGTTTTGATTACTATTCATAAAACTAGAATAAGTTTGCTGGAAAAATATTGTATAATTTTTTTGTTTTTATTTTTTAAATGTAGTTCGATAAAAAAGACATTAAAAGAAAATGTTTTTTTAGAAAATACTTTAAAAGGTGTAATTGGTATAACTCTCCCTATTTAATAAATTAGTTATCATTATAATTTAATTAAATTTCCACTTAATTATGATAACTTAATTTGTTTACCCCCGAACCCTATGAGAATTAAGTTAACCACCAAGATAAAATTAATTAAACCATAGGCTAGCAATGAAATGAGCAATCGCAGCATTCTGCTTTGATTAATATTCAAAATCTAGCTTATGTTCAGTGGTAAATTATGGCACATATCCTTTATGGAAAGTTTGGATGAATTAAGTTTAGGGATTATATTTGAACTCTATAAATTTATCCCATGTGGCCTTGCATTACCGATTAATATCACACTCTCAAAATTTACACAAATCTCGACCTCACGTGTTTTTGTGTCAATTATTCAATTGATTTCTTAGTTTTATTTAAATTAAAAAAAATTAACAAATAATATTAATTGAATTACAATATCTCATTGATTCAAAATAAATGAATGAATAAGTTAATAGGTATATCAATTACTAAGAAAACTACTCTTCCATGGGAGGGGTAGTCATCGTAGAAACAGATTGCATTTGCAAAGATTTTGAAAGGGTACAACCCAATATCGTTTCTACTCATGAATTAAAGAATAAATAGGAATACTACTGAGGTATATAAATGGAAAAATTATAGGAAAACATATGAAATTAATGAATAAATAAGGAGTTTATTACACCAAAAAAAGTATTACAATAACAACAACAAGAAGAAGAAGGCTTTGTCGAACGAATCTCGGCTTCCAAAGCTACCCTTATTGAAATTGTTCGATAATTTGCATGGACCAACTTCTCATACACACATAACTTCTTAATGCACGTCCCAACCAATCCAAATGAAAAAAACCAATTTATAGAGGGTTGGGGATGCTAGGTTTTAAGAGGTTTCAGTGTGAATGGAGAAATTAAACCAAATAATTCAATCCAACATGAACCCCGAGTTTGACAACCAAAACGCATGAACCAGATCACCATATAGAATAGTGATTTTTGATAAATTGTTTTCTCAATATCGTCTCTAAATTCGGGCGCAATCCAAGATTTTATGTAGGATTTATGGCCCAAATATCTAACCATTGTCCAATCTGGTGGGTCCATAAAATCTTTGATTTCATGGACCATTTTGGTCCATCAAATTCATGGTTTAGCTCCAATGTCCTAAAGGAATGTTTTATCTCATTATATAATTAATATATTTACAAAATTGTATGTTCAAAAAAAATATATCAAAATATTAATATCCGAAATACTAAAGTGAATTTTAAAGGGTAAAACTGAAACTTTCATCAAATTTTCAAATGAAAGATCTAATCCCAAATATTTTATAAATAAAAATATTTAAAACAATGTGAGGGATTTTTTTAATTTATTATCAATAAAATATTATATAAAATTTTGTTTTATGAACTCCACCACACCTACCCTTTTGCACTCCTGGGAAAAACCTCATATCATGTATTCGAAAAAGAATTATGAGAAGATATGCATATTCAAATTTCTCAATCCACAATACAAATATAGGAAAGGTGAGAATCCCATCAAGAGTTAATATCAATAAGCTTTAAATTTACTGTCTTTAATAGTGTGTCAAAAGAAAATCCAATGAGATTCATAACACTAATCCTATTGAAATAAGTCATGGGTCTATCACACCACTAATTCACAACGTGTGTGTGTGCCAACAATTCCATGATCATAAATCCACCAATTATTCAGTATATTTAAGTCAAGTGAAACAATTATTCTTACCTAGTTTAATTCACCGAACCTATTTTAAATTCCTTTGCAATATAATTTCAAGACCGGCTTACTTCAGTATTATGAAAAGTCAAACCTTAATCTCCCGACCTAGATATTACCATATGGTGTACATTTAACCACTCCCTTCATTAATTTTTTTTATGTTGCACTTAGAACAAATATCACACTCAACTCTCAACCCATGTTTGATCTCCTCAAGAAACTAATTTGAATTTTTATAAAAAGATCAAAGTTCGATAAACAATTTTTTTTGACCTGTACAAGACACAACACATATTTTTTTGAGTTTGTACAAAAATCAGATAAAATGTACACACGCATAGGTAAATTATGTAAAGTATTTAATCCGATCGGAAGAGAAAAAAACATATAGATCAACCAATGAATTTTTTACATAACTTGACTATACCTTCAATAGGCTCATAAAAATTTCACAAGTCAGGTTTGAGTGAAAATTTGTGTGGATAAATCAATGACCCAATTTACCACGAAAAAATGTCACAAATAATGATGTCAAAATCTAAAAGATTTTATAATGATGAAATAATTAATATCATCAATGACTTCATTTTTTATAAAAATAAACCCTTGATGATAAAATATTACTCAAGATTATAATTCTACCAAGGAATTTAAAAAAACTTCATTTTCCATATATTCGATATGAGAATGTTACAGGATATATTTGTTTTTTATCCATTTTTTTAAAATTGTAGGAAGAAACAAAATAGAAAATACACACTAAATACACAAATGAAAATCCAAAATATTTATCCCAAAATGTTCTCCACTCCCCCACACTGAAAATATTTTATTGTCCTCAATGTGAACATATGAGATGATATATGAACATGGATTGTATAATTGTAAATAAGACAATGAATATAAAGGTGAAAGGGTTTGGAACAACCTAATATGATCAAGTGATGATGTGGTCATGCAGTGTGATGATATCCATTACATCATTAGGAAGTCCTTCATTGTATTTCTTCAAATGATTCCATTTGAATGTAAACCTACTTCCGCTGTCCTCTTGTGTGATCTCTACCACACCATAAGGAAAAATATTTGATACAATGTAAGGACCTAACCATCTGGAATGCATCTTACCATGAATTAGATTAAGTCTTGAACTATAGAAAAAGGCTTTCTATCAAACATGAAGTTCTCTTTTTTGGATCATTTTTTCAGGAGATGATTTTGATCATTCGTTATAGAACCCTGAGTTCTCATATGAAGACAATAGAATCTCCTCAATCTCTTGAATATACCACTTCATTTGGATTCTATCTTGGGCCAAAACCAAGTTTCATTTATTTATAGTTCACTAATCCCGATGCTAGACTTCCATGGGAAGATGACACGGTTTCCAAAAAACAATCTGAAATGGGGACATACTAATGGGTGACCTGTATGCTATCCTACAACCCCATAGATCACCATCCATGTTCTTTCTCCTATCCTACCTATTCGGCTACACAGATTTCTCCAAAATTTGTTTAAAATCACAATTTGAAACCTTGCCTTGAGCATTTGTTTGGGGGTGGTATGGTGTTGATGGTTTTTATGTCACCCCATACTTCTGAAGGAGGGAATCCATATTCCGATTGTAGGAATGTGTCCCTTGGTCCCGGATAATGGCCTTTGGTACTCCAAACTGATCAAAAAACCGTGTCTTGAAAAAGTTCACTACAACATGAGAATCATCAGTCCTAGTTTCCTTATCCTCAACCCATTTACTCACGTAATAAAAATAAACCAAATTGTACAAGAAACCAAAAGAATATAGAAATGGACCCCTAAAATAAATTCCCCATACATCAACAATATAACAGAATAATATGGGTTGTTGAGGTATCTCGTGTCTCTTAGAATGTTACCAGTATGTTGGAAATGAGACCACAACTTACAAAATAGATGAGAATCCTGGAATAAGCTGGGAAAATATAATTTATAGTCTAGAACGTTCCCAGATATCCTTTGTAGTCCAAAGTTTCCTCCACATGAATGTGTATAAGAAAAATATAGAATAGACTCATAATCATGGTCAGGAACACACCTCTTAATGACTTGATCACTACACATGCGGCAATGTTAGGGATAATCCCACAAATAATACCGAGACTCTATTTTTAATTTTTTTACCTAAGGTTTCTTTAAATTTTTATGGATTTACGATGCAATAAGGCAGTTCACTAAATCTGCACACCAAGGATGCATTCCCGAGATGGAATAAGGATGCTCATCAAGAAAAGTGTCCCGAAGTGGTACCTGATACAAGGTGTCAACCTCTAATGTGTTAGTAATCCTAATCATGTGGTCTGCCACTAGTTTTTTGGACCCCTTCTAATCCTTTATCTCAATTTCAAATTCCCAAAGAAGGACAATCCACTTGATTATCCTGGGCTTGGCATCCAACTTCTTAAAGAGGAACCTCAGAGCTGCATGGTCAGAGAAAACTACTTTAGAGCCCCATAAATATGAAAAACTTTTATCAAAAGAAAATATGATAGAAATAAACTCCTTTTTCATGTCTGTGTAGTTTTATTGACATGAATGCAATGTCCTCAATTCATAGAAAATCGCATTTTAATGTCCATCCACCCCCAGAGATAAGACATCTCCGAACAAGAAGTTGGAGACGTCACACATAAGATCAAAAGGAAGCTCTCGTCGTAGGGGCTGTATAATTGGTGGAGTGGTCAGAAACTTCCTCATCTCATCAAAGGAAGTCTCGAAAAAATTATAAAACACAAAATAATAATTCTTATATTGTAATCGCGACATAGGAAGAGGAATCATACTAAAATATTTGACGAAGTGCCAATATAATCATGGATTCCCTAGTAAAGATCTAACATCACGCACACATGAATGATATGGTAAGGTTGATATAATATCTCCCTTATATTTATCAAATTGTATCCTATGTTTTGACAGTACATGACTTTAGAAAATCCGATTCTCTACCATGAAATGAAACTATTAAGAGTTCAAGACAAAATTCTTCTCAATACAACGATTCAAAACCTTTCCAAAACTAGAGATACAATCCTCAAATGAGGACCCATACACTGTAAAATCATCCATAAATACCTCCATTAAGGTCATAATAAAATCAGAAAAAATACTCACCATGCATTTCTAGAAGGTACCTGGGGCATTGCAATGTCCAAATGGAATTCTCTGTAAGGTAAAAGTGCCAAAGGGACAGGTGAATTTTTTCTCTTGGTGATCCTCCTGAGCAATAAAAACAGAAAAATATCCATAAAAACCATCCATGAAACAATATGGTGTCTTCCAAGCTAGTCTCTCAATCATTTGATCAATAAATGGGAGGGAGAAATAGTCCTTGCAAGTGGACTAACTTAGTTTCCTATAATCAATAGACAAATGCAAATTGTTTTGCTCCCACATAAGAACTAAATCCTCTTTATCATTTTTAACAACAGTAACACAACTTTTCTTAGGAACAACCTGAATAGGACTCACCCACTAGGAATCAGAAATGGGATTAATTAATCCTTCCTTGATTAACATTTAAACTTCATTTTTATTAACTTCCAGAAGGGTTGGATTGAGTCTCCTTTTTTGATGCCTAACCAGTTTTTCCACATCCTCTAAAAGAATCCTATTCTTGTAAATGGAGGGGATAATACTAGATATGTTAGCCAAGGTCCACCCAATTACCATGATGTTCTCTCTAAAAAGATTCAAAAGAGATTCTTCATGTTTATAAGGGATATTGTTAGAAATTATAATTGGTAATTTTTCAACACTTAACATGTATGAGTATTTGAGATTAGGTAGCCATGTCTTGAGTTCTAATGAAGGGGGTTCAATATAGATGGATACATTGAAGTAAATGAAATATGTGCATAATGAACATTAGTTCCAGAATCATCATCATCGAAATCATAAAATAATGCATTGAAATGATCAACATAATAAATACCCATGTCATAATCATAGTTCACATGATCAAAATCTAAATCGGAATCCATTTCAAAATCAAATTTAATAGTGTTTTCTGCATTAGAAACAGCTGTGGAAGTGCTCTTATACATCAAATAGAACCAAAACTCATAATCTCCCAAAGAATAAGACAATCAAATTCCAAGGGGTTTTTATTTTGTAGTTCAAAATGAGAGACTAAAAAAGTAAAATGCTCTTCTGAGGGGTACTTCATGGATTTCATGACATTAAATATCCCAAATTCATCCCCAAACTCCATGGAAAGTGTACCCTCATTGACATTTATGATAGTTTTTTTCAGTTTTGAGGAAGGTTCTACCAAATATAATGGGGGCATGAGAACATACCTGATCATCCTCCGTGTTCAGAACATAGAAATCTTTTGGATAGATCATGTCTCTTACCCGGGAAAGTATATCCTCAAGGAATCTCGATGGATATGTTTTAGCTCTATTAGCCAAGTGCAACACTAATCTTATGGGATTAAACTCACGAAAATGTAAAGAAGAAAAGGACATAGTGAGGTCTTCCATTTATGGAAGCTACTAAATGCCATAGAGCATTAGAAAAGAGAAACTACCATATGGTGCATGGTATGGTGAATTTCCCATGATCCTTTCCCTTTTTTGGCATTTCTAGAGTTGGTGTAATGAGTGCTGACACATTTCTTCCATGATTTATCCTCTCATTTCCCTTGATCCCTCCTCGATTGTTAAAAAGTTATTTTAAGAATTTGAAATACCTTTTTATTTGATTAATGGCTTCAATTATAGGGATGTTTCTCTCCACACACTTTAATTTGTCCAAAAATTATTTTTTTATCGCCTCTTCAGTCATATTTTTGGTTTGAACAACTCTATTTGGAAAAGGATGGGTTTTAGGAATAATGTCATCAATATTTTTCTTACTATTATCTTTCTCCTAGGGTTTCTCAACATTTGGTGTGGAATGGGTCTTTTATAGAGTTGAGGTGAATCCCGATTGAATGGTAGGTACAGATGTATCATTCATTTTCTTCAAAATTATCAATGTAATGGGAATAACATTGTCATTGGGATTTGGATTAGTTTGGGAAGGATGATTTCATGAGTTCTGACGTACTAGTTAATGGAGGGCAGTGGAAATCTGCCTCATTTGTGTCTTCCACTCCCTCAACTCTAAAACATGACTCTTCAGCTCATTCTATTGATTAAGAACAATTTTATCCAAATCTCATTAGTGTTAGAATCTACCTCGGGTGTTGGATTCCTTTTTTGCTGGCTGGTTGATTCTTTGGCTTCAAATATTTATTGGGGTTATTGGAAACCTTGCTCGTAAGGTGGAGGATGCTAGATTTTTTGTTGGAAAATGTGCCTTTGTTGTTTTCTAGAGCCATACCTCATTTCTGATAGATCATTCCACCCTTGGTTTTATGTCATTGAAATGTAACCAAGCTCTTTTTGGGGATATGGTTCTTGTTGCTGCTGATATCATCTCCCAAGAAATATGGCAACACAATCTTTTGTCTTGTGTAATTGGGGACAACTGTCGGTTGGGTGGTCTTTTTCAGTGAAAATTCCACAAGGCCTCAAAGGAATGGGTTGTGATGTATTTTGATCCAAAGAAATCTTCCTCACCATAGTGATCAACTATTCAAACATGGTATCAATTAAATGACTTTGAACAGAATAAGGACTTACCTGATATTCACCCTTGGCATGTGGTGTACCTCAATTTTAAAATTTTTTGGAGTTTTGTGTCATCTTATCGATCAACCCACATGCAGCTACTAGTTTCGTTTCCACCAATTCTCCTCTTTCCACGACTTCCACCACGCCCCTATCCATAGGTGCGAGTCCTTCATAGAAGTAATAGAGGAGGAGTTTCTCAATGATTTGGTGATGTGGATAGCTTGCACACAACTTCTTGAATCACTCCCGGTATTCATACATTAACTAAACTTATTCCTTTATGATCCCCAATATCTACTTACAATTGGAAGTGGTCTTTTATGCTAGAAAAAATATCTACATGAAAAGATGTTTCAAATTGTTCCAACATGTTACATCTTTAGGTTGTAAATAATACATCCAATCCATGGTAGTTCCATCAAGTGAGAATGAGAATCCACTATATTTTATTTGATCTTTAGATACATTTCATGGTTTAAGGGTTGAGAAAAACACATTAAATTCTTTAAGGTGTTTATTTGGATCCAGAAAAGAGAGGCCATGAAATTTCAGAAGTAGGTGAATTAACACAAAATCTAGTTCAAAGTCTAATTCGAGATTTGGGTATGCAATGCAATGTGGTTGATAATTAATTTATGGTGCAACCAAATATTATATAATTATATTAAGTTCATTGATATTGTTTTCATCCATAGTTTGTTGTTATATTTTTTAATTTGAAGTGTTTCCAATTTCATTGTTCCCAAAATGGATAAATTCTCCAACTGGTTAAATTTTGAAACATCCCATAGGCTGAGAATGTCTGATTCAAGCCCTAAGGCTGCGTTAAAGATCAGGGTCAAGATAAAAAATATCCTTACGATTAGTTAATTTCATAAATAAAATAAAAATGAAAATAAGGTAACTATATTGTAATAAAAATGAGAGGTTTGAGATGATGGTCCAAAAAAAGAAGAAGAAAATAAATGAAGAAAAAATTCAGATTGGGTAAAAAGGAAGAAATATGAGATAAAGAGAATAAAATGTAAAATAAAATAAATACATTTAATTGGTTGAAATAATTTCTTAAATCCTTTGAAACAGTGCCAATTTTAAAGGCGTTGTTTTTGGTGCTCTCAAATGAAGTGTGATTTTTGTGGACTTAGGTGCAGTAGAGTGGCTGACTAAGAACGTCTCTCAAAAGAGAAAATAAATTTGACAACTTATTAAAGGTATTTTGAAAATAACATAAAAAGGAATAAGAACACTACTTTAATGGATGTGGTGGGGGTTTTTTACAATTTATAAAACTAGAGGATGTTTTTTGGAAGATGATTGTATTTTTTTTGAAATGATGTTCAATTAAAAAGACACAACAATAACATGTTTTTTAGAAAATATTTTAAAAGGTGTAATCGATCTAACTATACCTATTCACTCAATTATTTTTCATTATAAGTTAAATCAATATCCACATAATTATTATCCCATAATTTTTAACCCCTGAACCCTATGATAATTAACTTAACCACCAAGATGAAATTAATTAAACCCTAGGGTAGCGTTGAAACAAACAATCACAACACCCTGCTTTGATTAATGTTATAAATAAAGTTTATGTTTAGTGTTAAATTAAGGAATATATACATTCTTGAAAATAAGTATCAATTGTGTTTAGGGATTATATTTTAACTCTATGGATTTATCCCATGTGGCCCTGTATTACCGATTAAAATTACACTCTTACAATTTAAAAAAATCTCGACCTCGCGTGTTTTTAGGTCAATTGTTCAATTGAATTCTTAGTTTCATATAAATTAAAAACTCAATTAATATATCATATTAAGTTAATTATAGTATCTCATTGATTCAAAATAAATTAATGTAGAAGGTAATAGGTAGATGAATTACTAAGAAAACTACTCTTCCATGTGTGGCATAGTCATCGTAGAAATGGATTGCATTTGAAAATATTTAGAAAGGGTAAAACCCAATTTAGTTTCGACTCTTTAATTCTTGCCCAAATAGGTATATTAATTTTGAATATAAATGAACAAAAAAGTTGAAAATAGTATAAATTAATGTATAAATAATGATTTTATTATGCAATCAAAAATTATTACGACACGAATATGAAGAAAAAGGCTTAGTCGAAAGGATCCCGGCTTTAGGAGATACCCATGTTGAAATGGTTGAAGAATTGGAGTGGATCCACTTATCCTATTCCCTTAAATTCCTAATTCACGTCCCAACCCATCCAAATGAGAAAAACATGAATTTATATTTGGGAGGGGAGGCTAGGTTTTAAGAGGTTTCAAGTGTGAATGGGGAAATTCGGCCAAATAATTTAATTTAAATTCCACCGCCTGTTTGACCACAAAAAGTCATCAAACAGATATCCATATAGATGTAAAATTTGTGAAACATTTAGTTATCGATATCCTATAAAAATTTTGGACCCATACAAGAACTTATGTAGGAGTTATGGCCCTAATACAGAACCATTGTCCAATCTAGCAAGTCCAGCCAAACTTTGACTTCATGGACCATTTTCACCCATCAAATGCACGATTTAGCTCTAATGTCCTAAATGAATGTTTTATACAATTATGTAAGGAATATATTTAAAAAAAATTATGTTCAAAAATTACATATCAAAATATGTATATCTGAAATGCTTCTATAAATTTTAATGGGTAAAACTGAAATTTTCCTCAAATTTTCCAGTGAATGATCTAATCCCAAATATTTTATAAATAAACATATTAAACCCAATGTGATGATTTTTTCATTTATTATAATTAAATATACAGTAAAATTTTGTTTTATCACCCACAGATGTAATTTACATTCACACACACTGATAGGTTATGGAAATTAACTTCGTAAACTGATTTGGTCAATTTTCAAGCATTATAAGATGTTCTCGTACCAATTTACCTCCTCCACATACTAAGTAGAAGGTGTGGTTGATGATCACCTCTTATGCATAACTCTACTAGTTTCACATATTTTATAGCTCCACTGCAAAATTAAATGCTTCACGTATCTCCAAACTCCACGTACTGCTCAACCTCTCTGTGTACCGCCATGCTCCATGTACCTCCTTACTTCGTTTGTGAACAGGGTTCTTCCTCCACGGATGGTTTTCTCCCTAGAAAACCATTATACCATTAATTATATTTCTGATTGAAAAATACTTAGATATTCTATGGATTTCTCCCAAATGTTAATCTCTATCTCACCACACAATGAAGAAGTTTACGACTCCTTATATAGGAAAATTGGATCTGAAAAATCCATTAATCTATGATTTACCAAATCATTGATGTGGCACTGCCCCCACCGTGTACCATGAATCTCCCATGAAATACGAGCCTTTAAATGAACCATCCACCTTCCTCATAACACACACCATTGTTGCAATCCTTTCCCACATGTGGTTGCCTTTAGTGTATTGCATGCTACCACCCAAAACCGTATCCTGCGAACTGTTTCTTATTTCTGTGAACCGCTCTGCATACCATTCCAACTGTCTCATATGTAGTCTTTGAACCATTCCTAGATATGGTATGTGGTCCATGTCCTTAGAAACATGGTTATATCCATTTTTTGAATTCTTTCACCATTCCTCAAACCATAAATTCACCAAATGTAAGGATGAAAACATAATGTTGATAATTAGAGTAAGGTAGATGACCCATACATTTATTTCTAAAATGCAAGGTTTATTACATATGTTGGGTTAATTAAACATAATTTCTCCACTTAAAAACGTAAGGTAAATTTCAAAAGTAATGTTACTTAAACATAATTTATTGATAGCATAGTTTTATTTAACCATACATACTATTTTTATTGTAGGGTTGTGATTCCATACTTTTTTCTTCCATCGCAATGTTAAATAAAATCAAATGGTTCATTATCCATATGCATTTTAAAAAGCATAGGTTTTATTCCTTATGTTACTCTTACAAATTTAGAGTATCAATAGTGTTTCAAAAATTCATAAACATTCATCTCGAACACTTTAATAAATATTCTTTGTGAATTGAAAACATGAAAATTATTTCAGCATAAATATAATGAATTTTAATTCACCGAGATTGTCACGACCCGACCCTACCCGGGCTCGAGCCGCAACTACCCCAAACCCGCCTCCATAGGCCAGGGGCTGGCGACCAGCGCCAAAGGCACAACAACTCGGGGAGGAATTTTCCTAAGTACATGTACACACACACGCAACACACTCAATGAAAAAGTGCAGAGTAAAAGAAAGAACAAACCGAGTAAAAAGAACAACTTCTATATAAATACCACAAATGTGCATTGACCTCTAAATGGTACAAGTACAAGCTGAATTTAAACTGAAAAGAAAAGGGAAAAAACACGCACCCAACCAAAAAGTGCCACAACCCGGCAACAGGTGAACAAAAGAAAACAGTTGGAAGGGTCCCCCACCTGGAACCCGACTATGACCACCATACGCGATCCAAGCTCACGAACTCCTATGCTTCAATGAAGTCACGGCCAACATGTCCTTCATCTGCAAGGGCACACCAAGTGCGGGCAAAGCCCAAGTAGGGGTGAGTATAAAAATACTCAGTAGGATACCCCGAAGGAACGAGGGGGAAACAAAGGAGGTACCGAAGTGTGAGCAGTAGAGCGAACAAAAAAAGTAGAGGAGTACAACTCAAAGTGAAGTAAAGAGTTCAGCTCAACCCAACAAGAGAAATGTAGAAGACTCGTCCAAACATAAGGAGATAGAAACGATGGGAATATGAACTTCTCATCGAGTCTTCGCTACCTATAGCAGGAGAGTAGACTTGTCGAACCACGAGAAGCTAGACACGGAAAGCACGTGGCATACCCTGCGCGTCTTCGCCTCTCCTGGATGGAGAGTAACCAAACACAAGTAGGGGGTACCGGAACATGGTATATACAAATCCATATTCTCAACAAGATGCCCGACAAGGTCATAAGGGGATCTCCATCTCGTAGCTCAGCCCAAGAAAAGTGAGTCGCCTACAGTCCCAGAAGTAAACTCCATCGATGCCCAGCATCCCGCACGTCTGCCCCGAACCGCAAGCCAAGGGGCTCAATCACCGCACCTTGAAACTATCCACTTTGGGCGGCACTGACTCACCCGCCCTGTTTTAGATCGCGTCACAAGAACGCGTCTCGGTGGGGAACGTTCCCCTCATACTTGAGAGTTCTAGGGAAATTCAAACCACACCTCGTCACTGCCCTGCAGTCGAGAGGTCTCCCCAAAGTCAAAGTCGTTCCATCACCGAACCGTACAACCAAGGGTCCCGCTCCGGTGGTCACGGAGGAAAGCCACATACTAGCCTAGTAGAAAGGACTGAGTCTAGAATGCCAACAGGTGTCCCACTGCCCAGCCCTGCGGGAGGGTAATTCATAATAGGATACCGGGTGACCCACTGCCTAGCCCTGCTGGAGGGTAAACCATAATATATCATCTGGAGACCCACTGCCCAGCCCCGCTGGAGGGTAGACCTTAATACATCATCAGGCGACCCACTGCCCAGCCCTGTTGGAGGGTAGACCTGGAATAAGTCGACAGACGACCCACTACCCAGCCGTGCTGGAGGGTAGACATGGAACTAGACGACGAGCGACCAACTGCCCAGCCCTGCTGGAGGGTAGACCCTAAGAGGTCGCCAGGTGACCCACTGACCAGTATCTACTGGAGGGTAGACCCTATGTGCTTTAGGTGACCCACTGCCCATTCCCTGCTAGAGGGTAGACCCTAGTAGCCGATGAGTAACCCACTACCCAGCCCCGCTGGAGGGTAAAACTCAGAACTGCTCTGGCCATATCAACTGGAGGGTACAACACTGGTCAACCAAACACGGAGTGGGTATCGCGCAACCACCCAACTCTAGATCAACTCAGCAAAAAGAAGTTCAGCGCCAGCTCCATTACTGGGTGTCACTAGCACCGCTACTGGCTGATCCATCGAGAATGAAACCAGGGGGAGACCACTCAACCTCGTTGGTCAAAAAAACGGGCACAGAGCCAGGGGAAAAACTCCATCCTTCTAGTCAAACAAACGAGCACAGAGGGACCCTCTACGTCGCGTGAGGTCAATGTACGCAAAGCAGAACACGGCACGCACATGGGGCCCACACGACGCGGGGCCCCAAGTCAATCCCCAACCAAGCGCAGAAACGGTCTCAAGTACAAACCACACGTACCTCCAAGCGCTTCCGTATACTCCCAGAGTATACCTCATTTTCAGCCCAAGGGCTATCATGCACACGGCACCCAATGTCAACGCGGGGGCGTGACGTTACATCTCTAATTCAGAGGCCCAGGAACAGCCGACCACATCATATGAAACATTCACATCTCTCTCCAAAGAGTGCACGTGATCACATGACATGGGTCTGCTACATCCACGGTAGAAGAACCGCCACCGGGGCACCTTTCACATTTCCACATTTAATAAGACAGTATTTGAGGCTCCACGCAACCAAACAGATCATACCGTTGTAATCCTCATGGAAAAACACGCGAGATAGACTACTTACTCACCTGAAACATTCAACTGGTGAAAAAGGTACTATTCACCATTGACAGGTCGGGTGGGACCCACACCACGTCCCCAAAAAAGGTCAGGCGAACTGCGCCATTGCAATGCTCTCGGAAAAACACGTCAAATGGACCGCTTACTTGCGTGGAATGGGTATCCGGAGAAAAAGATGCATTCCGGCTTACCGCACACGAGCGGTACCACGCGGGACCCACACCCCGATCCCGAAACACAACGATCGGATCACACCGTTGTGATCCTCTCAAAAAAGTACACAAGATGGACCATTCACTTGTCCAAAACGGACACCCGATGATAAAGATGTAAAAATCACCGTCAATGCCCAAACGGTCCTCGCGGGGCCCGCACCATCGTGCAGAATTAAAGTTGGCAGACTGCACCAACACGATGCCCTCGGAAAAACACCCAACATCGACTGCTCGCACGCCCCGTACGGACGTCCGATGAAAAAGTTGTAAAAAGTTGTGTACAGTTCAAACGGTGGCTCGTGCGGGCCACACCTCAACTCCAAATTAAGTATCCAATATTGGACTCATAATATCTGTCTCGATGTCAGGGTTGCACTGTCGCTGACAGTTCATTGAACGGACATCTCAGTTAAAAGATATATCCAATATACGATTATTTATCCAAAACAATAATAATAATATTTTATGTTATTATTAAAATAAATTATAAATTTTGTTAGAAAGAAAGAGGGGTCACGTTTCCCCTGGTTTATCTCTTCACGTAGAAGTGGCACCACCCATTGATTGCCTCTATTTTTGTTTTTTTTTCTTTTATTATTTTCTCCATTTTGTTCTCTTCTTTTTTTTTGTTATCCTGCTTTTGCAGGTCAGCTCCCGCATAGACCCGCAACAGCGGGTCTCCTCTTCCACCGGGGTCGCGCGATCTTGGTTGTCCATTGACTCCAGGACCGTCCGGCCACTCGGCTAGCCGCTCCTCCGCAACACACCCCCAGAACACCTCGCTCACCCGCAGCCGCCCGCACCGAGGTCTGGTGTCGCCTCTGCTCGACCGCCGTCTCCGCTGACTGCTCGCCCAGCCGAGCCGCTGACCGCCTCCACTGGACGGATCCCACGCCGCCCTAGACCGAGACGCCCCACCTTCATAAGGCCTCTGTCGTCTGCCGCTCCGATCCGTCGCCTAAGACAGAAGATCCTCCGCCGGAACTGGCTGAACCCGCCGAAAAACAGTGGTTCAATGATAAACATTCCAAAAAACCCGCGGATCTTCGGCGGACGACTGCGGATGCCTCCGGACTCGAAATTTAAATCTAAAACATGCATCGAAGAACCCAGAATTTATACTACGCAACTATGGGCTTTGATCGACGATCAAATAGCATTTAAATTTAATAAATTGGGCTCAAAGAAGGGTTTAGAATTTAAAACGCAAAACGAAATCTCCTACTTCTTTGGGCGTAGCCCAAAGCTTCGCCGCACGTGACGCTACTGCTCCCCCGCTTGGTTCCATCTTGATCAGAGGAGGGAGGTGGAGGAGGTTGAGAGGGAAGGGTTGAGAGAGTTTCAACGGGGGGATTCAGAGGGGAGGAAGGGGATGAAGGTATTAAATAAAGAAAATCAATTAAACCCTTAATTAATTAAAAACTCATCTTAATTTATATCCACGTCCAAAACCCCAAATGCAATCGAACTTAGGTCACACTTATGGTAAACACCACCTCCCGACCACAACGGCGGCCTCAGAATTTTAATCTGAGTCCCCGTTCAAAAGTTATCAAATTTAACGTCTGAAGCCGCTAAATTACGAAAATGCCCCTGGAGCCATTTTTCACAGACGGGTCGCACGCACGAATGTTACACCCTTCCTAGGGTAAATGACACTCTCTGAACTCAACGGTGCCCTCATTTTTCTAATCCAAGCCACCGTTTAAGAGATACCTGAGTTTAACCATTAAATGAATTAATGAATTAATTAATTAATCCGTTTAACGTTCCGAAAGCGAGCGAGGGGTCCAAACATCCCGCGCCGACAAGTTTTATGTCATTCCTAGGGTAAAAGACCCATTCCAGACCCATCCGTACACTCGGATCTCTGATCCGGATCACCGTTTAGGAGTTATCCCATTTATTGGCGTTTTTAGTGTGAACGCACTGAAAATTTAATTACGGCCACTTCGGGGATCGGAATCGCTTGCCGTATGAAGGTGCTGATATGGAATATTATCAAGAATATTCCAAAGTCTTTCTCAGCAAAAACCGGGTTCTTACAGAGATACACATATATTATAATCATTAGTAAAACAAACAAGGGTATTTGTGAGCATCAAAATAATATTCAATTTTAGAGTACTATTAAGACAATACATGCCGAACAATCTCCCTATTTTTGATGATCACAAAACATATAAAAGTATTAAAACAACATATAATTTTGTAAACTTATTTAAGGAAAATATTTATAATTTAGATTTCATAGTATTATTTTATAAAATTAAAATATTATGTTCATCCAATTTTCTTACTCTTTTTGTGATATCAAAAAGAATGTATAGAAAAAGGATTAAAACAACTTTAATTTTTTATAGAATAAAAAATGAATGTTATAATGTACTGTTTGGATAAATAATATAGGCATTCTAGAAATTGAGATAAACATAAAAGGATAT
Organism: Viscum album; assembly: GCA_963277665.1. Lineage (NCBI taxonomy): Eukaryota > Viridiplantae > Streptophyta > Magnoliopsida > Santalales > Viscaceae > Viscum > Viscum album. The sequence goes on along the minus strand of OY728139.1, from coordinate 675,749,931 downwards.
CAAATAATGCATATAAAATACGTATAAAATACATCGTTAATAATAAAACTATATAAATATTGTAGAAATATTTGATAAGGAAATTGTTTAGTCAACCGATCTGATGGATGGTAAAGGGGTTTGGTCATGATAATTTTTTGGTACTGGTTCTAAAAGGGCCTGAACAGCTTTAAACACCACTTTGAGTTCTTCTATCTACACCTGCAGCCTTTCCACAGGATTATCTCCCAACTTCCTTATCAAAACTCCATAATCCTAACTCACATGATTATTTTAAATTAAATTGACTTTAAAAAAGTCATGAAAACCCACATATTTCTACAAAAACTGGACTAACTAATCTTGTAACCTGTTTACCAGAAGCTGAATTCCTGGTTTACTTGCAGCCCAATTTCTCAACAAGATATCTTTTGTTATACCACAAGACTAACAAAGGTGCACTGTTGAACTTAAGGTTCTATAATCATCCATTCATATCATCCATAAAATATGTTATTTCTTGAAACATTATAATTAGACCCAGTGAGGTTATATGGAAGAAATTAGAAGCACTGACATGACTAACAGTTCCCTTGATGGACTCAAACTATCTCCCAAGTACCATTTTAAATTCGAGAAATCTATTTTAAAAATAGATTCATAATTTATTTTTCCAATATCATATAGTATATCCCTCTTAAATAAATGAAAATATATCTCTACATATAATTTTCTTTAATTTATGAATGATAAGACTAAACAAACCCAATCTCAATCCTTAGGATTGATGAATTATAAAAATCATCAAAAAAAATTCTTGAGGCCTCCTGCTCTCATTTGAAAATAGAATTACCCTCTTGAACCTTATTTAGCTTAATCAAAATATCCTCAATATAATAATTCATGTATTTATAGGTCCACTCATCTGGATTCGTGGATTGATCAACCTCCATTAGGGATAATGGATTAGTACCAGACTTCTCAATAGACTTTTCACTCGAGCAAGAAATATTATCAAGTTCCTCTATCTTTTCTACAAAGATAGACCCAGGTCCATCCAAAGACTGATAAATGGAAGAGATGCCCTAATTCTCATCAACATTTTTGACCTCATTTTATAATCTTGGAATATGTTTTTATTCATGGACAAACACTTCTACAACAACTTATTCTACCTAGTCAACTGGTGGAGGAACATTCTGAAGCTCTCAAACCTAACTTTCAATTTGTTGATCAACTTTTGGAAATAGTTCTTCCAAATGTACTAAATGAGTATCTTCTCCAGATCCTAATATTTCTTCTTGAGGTGGTGGTTCTACTATGTTCCTTGATTTCATAATGAGATCCTCTATAGGTTTTTCTTTTTCTAAATGGGTTGTTGTACCATCAAATCTCAATTTTCTCTTAGTAGACTTATAGACACCTTTAATTCATGATTTATCAATTCCTTATTTTCTTATATGAACTTTTATCCCCCTGACAAAATGATATAGACTTCTGTTGGTCATCTGTACAAATATGTATAAGATATCCTTTTACATTATTCCAGTAAAAACCCAACTTACTTCGAGTACCATCATTTAAAACATTACTATGATGAAATTTTACTCTTGCATCAAAAAGAAAAATCAAGTTCATCCAGAATAGATTTAAGGAGAGTATCCTTTCATAGGGATAAAATGATAACCAATCTTCTTCTAGGAAATAATAATTTAGATACCCTAACATGTATTTAGGAAAATTTAGTTTTATTTCACTAATTAACAAAAACATGTTGTACATATATGGGTAATGTTTTTCTCTATATCAGCTACTACTAGGGAAATCATAGTTTGAATAAACATAACTAGAACTTTCTAATCTACCTCACGATCCGTAAAATACATTCGGATAATGTTTCTTGATCCAATTAGAAAATACATAACATCTATAGAATTTTGATCTTAATTATGAATATATCGAAGTTCAAAATGATATACACCCTCATGAGGTCATTTCAAAAGTAGAGAAATTTCTACAGAAGAAATTAAAAATTCCTTATCTTCTATTCTTGAAGATAAAATATCTTTTGTTTTAGAAAAACTAAACTAAAAACTACTTAAGAAATGTTTTAGCTAAGCCTCATAAACAAACTCAGTATTCACCTCAATGAATAATAATTCCAAACCATGATATTATAGTGCTTGCTTAAGAAAATTGTTTGCCTCAAACAACCACTCGATGTCTACAAAAATTCCTTGAATAATCTTTCTTGATAAAACCCATTAAAACTTCAAGTCACTGGGTTCTCCTTCATCAGTTCACTCAGTCTTCGCCATTTCTAATAATATAAAGTTATGAGGTTTTTTGATTCTTGGGTTTCAATGGTAGTTGAAGGATTTGGTAGGTGAAACAGTTTGAGAAACAAAGTGGCAAGGTAAGTCGAAGGATTTCTGAAAGTTGGTGCCATAGCCTTGTTTCCCATGACAATTACATAGGATAATTATGAAAGATCATAATTTTAAAAACATGAGGCTTAAAGACTAAAAAATAAAATATTTTAAACAAATAAGCAAGGAGAGTAAAATAAGTAAAAATAGTAAAAATATTTAATATAAATAAATATTCATTTAAATGAAATAAATTAATAATCACTTATTTAAAATTAAATAAACCTAACTCACCCTTAATAGAATCAGAAATAGTATTGGGATGTGGTTTATTGAAAATATCAGCTAATTGATATTCTTTATTAACAAATTATAAAGATATACCCCTTTTAAGACCATGACGTCATAGAAAATTATTCTTTATATCAGTGTTCTTATACATAGAATGAGTAATAAGACCTTTTGAAATATTTATAACAATAGTATTATCACATAAAATTGGTATACTATTAAAATTTAGTCCAAAGTAAAGTAGAGTGTTTTTCATCCATAATACTTGTGCACATAAACTACTAATAAATACATATTCTTCCTCAGCTATTGACATGGAAACTGAGTGTTGTTTCTTACTAGGCCAAGATACTAATGATTTTCCTAAAAAGTGACTGGTTCCTAAGGTAGCTTTTCTATCTAATCAACAAACTCAAACATCAGCATCTGGATATGAGAATAAATTAAAATCTGATGTTTTGGGGAAAATAAGAGTTTGAAAAATAGTTCCTTTCAAATGTATAAAAATTAATTTAATTATAGTAAGATGAGATTCTTATATATTAGATTGATGTCTAGAACAAATACACACAGAAAACATACTTTCTAGTCTTCTAATAGTAATATATATCAATCTTCTAATCATACCGCTATATAACTTATTGTCTACTATTTTTCAAGCTTTATCCAAACTGATAATTATGTTGGTACACTTAAGAGTTTTATATGCCTTACTTTTTTCAAGTGATAATTATTTCAATAAATTAATAATATATTTAAATTTATTTAAAACATTTCTAAAATCTTTTTGATAAATCATAATTCTTAAAAAGATATTTATTTCTCCGATCATACTATTTAAAATTATTTTTTGCATTAATTTTGAAAAATATTGACAATGATTTTTACTAGAAGAACAAAAAATAATATCATCAACATAAATTTGATCTAACACAATATCATAAAAAACAGTTTTCTTAAAAAGTGTCGGGTCTTCCAAACCAATAAGAAATATTTTTTTCAAAAGAAATGAACATTATATTTTATAACAAGCTCTAGGTGCTTGTTTAAGGCAATAAAGAAATTTGGTAAGTTTAAAAAAAGAATTTGGTTTTTGATGATTTTTGAAACCAGGAGGTTGTTCAATATAAAATTCCCCCATTAAATAACCATTTTAAAAGTCATATTTAAAATCCATCTGATATAATTAAAAATTCACATGAGATGCATATGCTAAAATGATTCTTATTGTTTCTAATCTATCTATTGGGAAAAGGTATTATCATAATCTATACCTTATTTTTAATTATAACATTTGGCTACTAAATTGGATTTATTCATAGTAATTATCCCTTAATTATCCTATGTGTTTCTAAAGACCCACATGGTTCCTATAACTGGATAATTTATTTGTCTCTCTAATAGTTCCCAAAAATCATTCCTTTTGACCTAGTTTAGTTCTTCCTATATAGCCAATAACAAACATTCAGTATATAGGGATTCCTATACAGTCTTAGTTTCTATCTTGGATATAAAGGCAAGTACTTCACCTAGGTTTCCTAGATATTTTTTAGTTCTATATCCAGTTTATAGGTCTCCTATAACCATTTCTAAAGGATTGTTCTTTAGGGTTCTAGACTTTATAGGAAGTAAACATTAATGTTCTTTAGTATCATGTTCATCTTACTGGACTGAATTTTATGAATATTATATTCATAATCATCTTTAGGGGTTCAAGTCTCATGGTGTCAAGAGACGGTGACTTCATCATTTTGATCATTATATTTAATGAAAGGGTTAGATTCATCACAATTCATATGATCTTATTCTTCAAAATTCCTTGAACGTTAATTAAAGACTCTATAGGAATTAGTGGTAGCAGAATATCATAAAAATATTCCTTCATAATATTTTAGGTCAAACATACCAAGATTTTCCTTGGTGTTTAAGGTATACACCATGCATTAAAAAACATAAAAGTTCATTACATTATATTTTCTATTATTCCATAGTTCAAAGAGTGTATTTTTGAAAATAATAAGAATTAAAAATCTATTAATTATATAGAATTTTGTGCTTACAGCTTCTAACAAAAAATAAGTAGGAAGAAAATATTAATTTAGCATAGCCCTTTCCATTTCTTGAACAGTCCTATTTCTCCTTTCAATAATTCCATTTCTTTGAGGTGTTCTCGGTGCAGAGAAGGTATGTTTAATACCAAAATTTGAGAAAAAATAATTGAATTCCAAATTCTCAAAATCTCCACCATGATCACTTATCAAGGAAATTTTTTTAGTACCTCTTTCATTTCAAAAAAATTAACAAAAACATTCAAAAACAGTGAAAACATCACTTCGAATTTTAGAAAATAAACCCAAGTAAATCTAGAATAATCACAAACTAAAACATAGACATAAAATTTACCATCCAAACTTTCTACTCTTAGTGGTCCAAAAAAATACATATGGATAATCTCTAAATGTTTTGATGTTCCAATTTTGGTAATCAATTTTAATGAAGACTTGTGATGCATTTCAATTTGGCATGCATCCCAGAATCTATCATTATCAAATTTATGATTTGAAAAATTATATACTAATTGTTTCTTAGATAATTTATATAAAAAATTGATATTAAAATGCCCAATCCTCTTATGATAGATCTATGACCCATTTTTCTTTGTAGTTAAAAAATTTACTTTCGGTTTACTCAAGGAATTTAATTCTAGATTGTAAACATTGTCAATTATAGGCGCTATAAAATTAAGTAATTTATCATTAAAAAATCATAAGGAATTATTGAAAAAATAAATATAAAAACCATCATCATAAATATAATTAATACTCATCATATTTTGATTTATAACATGTATATACAGTAATTTTTTAATTGATATGGTCTTAGGATCTCCAACAGTTCCAACTCAAACTATTTTTCCTTTTGTATTATCCCCAAAAGTGAAAAGGCCTCCATCCATTTGAGTCAGCGTATGAATGATTGATGGATCTTCAATCATATGTCTTGAATATCCAATTTCCATATACCATGTATAATTTTTGATCATGTGGACTTTTATCTGCAAATTTAATTAAACAAATGTTTGTTTTGGTACCCATATTTTATTGGGTCTAGTGGTGTTATCTAGGAATGATATAGGAATCCATATCTACTTTTTCCCCATAATTTGAATCAATTTCTTCATACAGTCTTTACTAAATAAAATATATTTTAATAAAAATAATTTAAGGATTTTTTAAATAATAATAACTTTTTACATGGCCTTTTTCCATAATGATAACAGTTTTCATTTTTAGAATTAGGCACAAAATAGTCCTAACACAGTTTAAAATTTTCACCCTTAATTCCTATTATAAATAATTCCCATTAAATAACATTATTTACATGAATTTCATTGAGAAATTATTCTCATATTTTAATTTAATTATATTACTCTTATAGGATTCTATTTCATCTTGGAATTCTTTAATTTTTTTCTCATGAAGAAGGTAGTTTATAATAGTTTAGTTGAATTTAAAAACTAACTCATGATGTTGTTTCAATAGAGTATCTATTTTACATAAAAAACATTATGAATATTTTTTAAAGAATTTTTATCCTTTATTTTATGTTCTTACTTTTATTTTAGCATTTTATAATAGTTAGATAATTTTTTATTTGAGTATCTAGTAGAATCAGAATCAGAATTTGAAGAGTTATAATTTTCTACCTTTTCCTCTTCATCCATAATGAATATACAGGCTTTCATATTTGATTTCAACTTTTCTGAATAATATTTTTATGAGCATCTAGAGTATTTAGATACACTCAATGTATCATTCATAGCTCATTTTCCTTCTAGATCAAAATCAATATTCTTTTGATATCTCTTTTCTTACCAATTCTATTCATCTTTCAGTTGAGGAAATTAGGTCTGCTATAACCAAACATATTCCATTCATAGTTATAAACCTCTCTTGATTATTTCTCATACAAACTAAAGGATTTTCAAAATCCTCTAATTTTTATATAAAACATGAGGAAATTTATAGGCAGCTGAGCTAATTCCATTTTAGAAATAGATGAATCTGAATTCTTCTCTATTTTGTCTTCTAATTTTATTTTTTTGTTTTACTTATGAGATGTTACTTTCAAAGAAGTATTTTACTTATTCTATATTATTTTATGATCATCAACTTCAACTTGAATATAATCTTCATAGATTATTAGTGTCCCAATTAGTACTTTCATGGTCATCTCTCAGAAAGGTGATGATTAGTGCATAACAATAGATATTCCATTCGATTTGGAAGGCAATACATTAACTACATTAAAAGCATGACTAGAGTAATTGATGGGTTCATCTAAGGTTGTTATATTGTTGAACATTTATGTCAGCCTTACATTTATCTACGTGATGCATTCTCCATCAAGCACTATAATGGTGTCAACTTTTAATCTAGAATTAGAAAATCGCATCTGTCTCACATTATCTATTCTTTTAAAGGTAATCGCAATAGTTTTCCACTTCTCATAGGAAATTGGAAATTATGATACACGATTGAACTATTCTGGTCCTAGACCATAGATAAAGACATTCATTGTCTTTGAACTCATATCATAATCAGCCTCTATTTAAGTATCATAGGTTTTTGGTTTTATATGAATTGCATATGGAGTAATGATTTTAGATTAAACTCTAAATCTATGATTCTTAATATAGATAATAATCCTTGATTTCTATCCCCTATATTTTTTAACATTAAGGTATGGGGAATGAATAATAGAAATTTATTCAAAATGATTAGCCATTTCCATATTCTTTCTATATTACACATGTTTTTTTCTTTCTATACCTTTATCAGAAAATATCTCCTTTGACACTGATGGTTAGGGCAGAATAATACAAAGAAACACAAGATGGAGTGAATTTTGTATTTTCAAAAACTCTTCCATAATTCTGTCATTTGACACCCTCTATAATTTTTGCAGACAAACAGTGTTTTCTTGTATATGTAATATAATTAGTAGATAAAAAAATATAAATAATACAATTTTTTATAGTTGTTAGGGGAAAAAATATCCCATTGTCTACTCCACCAAATTTTCACACTGTGACATTGGTGAAATTCACTAGTATGGTCCTCTTATCATAAGACCAAAATTCCACCACTGAGTGTCGTAAGTTGACACCATTACAATATGGATAAACAAAACAGAGCCCTCTTGTTCTTTAACAAAAAACTGAAAATCCATAACTTATATCGGGAATCCAATACTCTACCAAAACTGGGTACAAGAATTTAAAACACAAATAAATCAAATGATTTTGATTGGTTGAAAATAGGTTGAAATTTTAAATTGATGCAGTAACAATTTACAATGGATGTATATTATTCTTTAGAAATAATAGTATTCAAGAAATAGTGAGTCTGAAGTGATCCTGGTTGCATAAAGATCTTCAATTTAAAAGAAGAAACAAAACTGAGCAGCAATAAGACTATAGTAAAATAAGATAGAACAAATATGTCACAAAAGTGTAGTCCTCTTTTAGACTTAGTCATTCATTATAGCACTGTAAAAATAATTTTACCAGAATGTGATTTTATAGGAAAATATATCCTTGTGAAAAATATCTTCATTGATCACGATACGCATCTAAAATATATAAAGAAAATATCCTTCTTCAGAATTCTAGATCCATAAAATACTCCTTATAAACCATAGATATTCAAATTCAAAATAGATCAGGGGATTTGTAACTTCCTTTAAGATTAGGAGTGATTTTATCTATCGAATATGATTTTTTGAATGAAATATAATGAAGTTTAAATCAGTTAAAAATGATCTTTGAAATAACTTGTAATACCATTAAAAGCATTAAATAAATCTCATAAATTATTGTGGATTTATGTCTCTAATGCTAAAAAGTCAAACGTTGGGTTCCTTTACGAAGAAAAAAACACTAAACATAGGGTTCAACTACGTAGTTTTCATTCACTAAAATAATGTTGAAAATTTAAGAATAATTATAAAAGTAAGGCAGACAATCCATATGTTTCTTTCTAAAATGAAATTTTCATTACATACATAGGGTTCTTTAACCAAACTTTATCCTCCTGAAAAACATAAGGTTTTGTTTCAAGTGTAAGGTTCCATAACCATACATTTATGATAATGTAGTTTTGATTAACCATACACATTGTTTTGAACATAGGGTTGATATAGCATACTTTATTCTTCTAGCATAAGGTTGAATATAAACTCAAGGTTCATGATCTATATGCACTGTACAAGTGTAGTGTTTATTCCTTACAATAGGAATACCAAAATCGGGAATGAATAGTGTAACACCCTGATATTTTATGAGAAGTATATTTTTTATGTCTTATGTTATACGCAACATCAAAAGAATCTTTTATTACACACAACACTAGATTGTCTTGCGTTATATGCAAGAGAAACCTTCCTTGAAAGCATGTGTTGTACACAGTATCAAGTTTTACTAAACAACAATATGTTATTAAAATATTATATAAACTAGAAGTTATGAATAGTAATACCCACTTTTTGAAATTTTATAAATTTTTTCTTTCAAAATGGACTTCAGTTTTGGATTTGGAATATCTAAATTAGCCTAGGGTGAAATTTTGGTATTTTTCTGAAAACTTTCAATTTTTGATGAATAGTGAAAACACTGAGTTACTATTTAAAAACCGTCTTTTTATTTAAATAATTATGTATTTTATTTAAATTTATTTTATGGAAAAATTGATACATAATACCTATATAAGTTCAATGTAATTCATTGGAGTCATTTTATAATAATTTTAGATATATAAATTTTTTATTGAACTTTTAACCGTCTTTTACCCACCTCCTAGGAGAATTTGCAAATGTAATAAAACGTAATTTTACTCCTTCTGTGAGTGGAATTTCAAAAATTCGAGAGACATGGTAAATATAAAGGAGTAAAATGTGGTCCAATGAGATAAAAATATTTTTTTGGTGAATAGTAACTTTGAACTTTTATTTAGCACAGTTAAAAGTAAATAGGGAAATTAAAGGGAAATATGATATTATTATTACCCTAACCCATGTCCCAATTCTATTGGATAAGTGTAATTCTACCAAAAACAACCTTAGGAATAAAATATTACCCTTTAGGTCCACTTGGATTAGATTAAGACATATATTATTATTTTAATTAAAGAAGTGTTAAAATAGTTAAAATCAAAGTTTAATAACTAAAAACATTATTAATGTAGGGTTATACATAATATAAATTCAACAATAAATATTAATTAGAAAGATAAAAAGACTTCCTACATAATCGTATTTTATTTATAATTTTTATACATTAAATAATTTAATTTAATTATGACACAAGGATGATGTTGTAATTACCTTATTTATGAAATATTAACATAATTAATATTATAAAAACCCAAATAAATGTAATTTGAGAATTTTTATGAATTCCACTAATTTTATAGGTTACTATGACATGTTAGTATTGATTTAATTAACTTTTCTATAACTAATAATGCTGTTATGATTTTTAAAAAAAATTAATTACCAAATAGTCTCAAAATTGACATAAAATAGTTTTTAAAACAAATATTATATTATTAAATTTTATTCTATTCCTAAAAATATAAGGTTCGGAAAAATGACTTAGATAAGGTTATATATATTAATTATTAACCACTTTGGGTTTTTTGACTTGTTATAGTTAGTTTACTAACTGTATATTTTAAGAGAACAAAAAGGCACGGTAAAAGTTAAAATATATAACTTAGAGTTAAATTTAAATTATAATGTTTAAATAGTAACCTAAAATTGTCTAAAACCTATTGATTGATAGGATTGCAACCCATCCCCACTTTATCTTCAAAATAAATCAATTTGGAGCTATTATAAACCGAATATTACTTTATTAAAAAATAATATTTTAAATTTTTTCTAAGGTGCCCCTCTCCTCCCTTATAAAAGGGCACCTCCTCCCTCTCCTACTCACACCATTTTGAGCTTCCAAGCAAGGAAAAACACTTACCATTTCCCTTCTCAACTTCACTAGAAACATACTAGAGGTCATGTTCTTCTTCAAAGACCAATTTCAGTGCCCTAAGAGGAGGTTTCAAAAAGGCGTGTCGAAGAAGAGATAATATCCGTTACCGATTCTTTCAAATTCATTTCTTCTTATACTTCCTCTTCCTTTGTGTTTAATAATAAAGTAATAACATCAATATCACTCATATACTGATATGTTATTATAAATATGAAACACCCATATTCCACCTTCAATCCAACCTACAGAAAATGAAATCACCGCGCGTGCGTACGTACAGAATACCGTCTCTATGCCATGGTGTAATATGTTTTCCACCACCACCATACTTGGATGGGTATAATGGTGTAATGAATAAATATATATGATAAGTTTAAATTCATATTGATTCTGAAATATTATACATACACTCCAATACAATTCCACGATCATTGGAATGATATTATCGCTCGTGCGTACGTACGGCTTACCGTCTCCACGATGTGATGCAACTCGTTCTACATGATATTAATTGAATAATGATTATGTAATTGAATTTAATGAATAAATATGATATATATTACACTAATACCATTCTGTAAATTAGTTATCTATAACCTAAAAAGAAGAATAAGGATTTATTCGACAAAACATGCATAAGAACGTAAAGCAATGAACACCCGAATAACAAGTTGCAATGAAATATTACTAATAAGAATATAAGAATATGACCATATATGATAACATAACAATGAATGTGATTCTTTAATAAGTCAATGACAATATTTAAATCCTTATACAGGAGGTTTGGATATGTACAAAGCATATCAGACCTAAGGTAAGGGAAAAATCTCACAATCTCATTTTTATACAAGATTGTTTATACTTCAGAATTTACTAGGGCATATTTATCATCCATATACATTTTTCCTCATTATGTAATATTATTTCTATCCTCCTAAAATTTTTTAAATCCAATTTAACATATTGGTAATTTATTTGTAAAATATATGAAAGGAATCTTTTGTCGTTTTCAGTACGAGATACTTTTTGACTTTTCCAGCCAAAGTATGAGAAGAATGTTTTTTTAACTTATATGGCATGAATGGATTTTTATGATTTCATAGAACATTATTTCCATGAAGCTTCCTTTACATGTTTTAAATTTTATTTTTAATCAGCTGCCTTTAGTTTAAAATTGTATGACATGTTAAGAAAGGAAAATATTTTTTTGAGTAGAACATATATTTTCCTCAAGAATGGAGTTCAAGTATTTTATCAAAATTATTTTCCATCTAAGATAATATAGGGTTCTGTTTCTGTCCATATTTTTACATGGATTTGATTATTTTATAATGGAATTATTTTCATGATGTCCTTTTATTTTATATGGATTATGTTATGATGGGATGATGTTTACGAAACCCAATTTATTATTTTGGTTATGATGAATTATTTAAGTTTATGTTGTGGCACACGTAAGAATGATTTCATTATGAGATGGGTGAGACCTATATATCCCTCCAATTCATTGGGTAATGATTTATATATCATGAGATAAACATGGATGGAACGGAATGTTAATCCGGTTCAGGGATACAGGACTGGAATGAGAAGTGAACTTGGTTCAGTAATGGACTTTGTCCACTATGATGGTCTTGGTAATGAGCCTTGACTAATACGAAATTATTTTCTATGATTATGTGTGTATGACACAATGTTTCATGTCTTATGTTATGATTATTGGGATTACATTTCACTAATATGATTTATCCCATGTTATGATATTATGATCTCTTTTGCAGGTTATGATTTTCAAAATGTTATGTTCTTATGAATATGATATGATTGATATTTCTTTTGTTTACCCTTACTGAGAATTTGAGCTCACCCTTTTGTATTTTTTTCTTTTCCCCAGGTCAGGAAGAAGTGTATTAAGTAGGATATTCCAAATGGGCTCTAGGTATGATGAAATAAATGGGAGACAATGTAGATGATTTATGAACCATTTTTTATGTTTCCCAGTTTCTAATGACACTATACCTATATGGTCTTATCATGGTTTTGTTATATGTTGTAATAATTATGCTTCAATTCTGATGTAATAGACATGTATGTTATGTATGGGTTGTTATAGTTGGTATTAGAGTAAATGTATAGTCAACATTTGGAAACTAGGATGTGAAAGCCTTAGTAAGAACTCTAAGGATATTTCTAAACATATAACACAATATTAGTGTTTTATAAAAGGCCACAAACAACCTATGATAAAACCTAATGTGTGAAATTTAATTCTTTATTATGTGGTTTTCCTGTTATGTTTAGTGTTTCTCACACTATGATTCTTGGTTTTAGTCAATGGCTGGAACCTGAAGGAATCGTGATAATGCTGAATGCGACAAGCAATGCAATGATTGTCCCCCTGAGCGACCAAAAGTTATGGAAGCTGGAATGAAAAATCTTGTAGCCATGATCACACAACTTTCTCAAGCTATTAATAATGGAGGACTTCCAAACAAGAAAAGGAAGGAGCAACATTCTATTGAATCCTTCAGGAGGCAGCGTCCACCTTCATTCAGCGTGTCTTCTGATCCATTAGTTGCTGAATGATGGATTAGTACCACTGAAAAGATATTTTTTACTCCTGAAATGTTCTGAACATAATAAATTCATCTTAGTTGTATATCGTTTTGAAGGTGAAGCTGATCAATAGTGGAATCTTATTAAGAATATGAGGCAAAGGGATGAAATTGAGTCCATGGAATGGGATGGGTTCAAGATCTTAATTTTCAACAAGTACATCCCTCGTATTATTAAAACAAATATGGAGAAAGAGTTTCTTGAATTGAATCAAAATGAAGATGAATTGGTTGGTACCAACGAAGCAAATTTTACAAGACTTTCAAGGTACGCTTCCGGAATTAAAATCCAACTTGTGAGTAAGATCGGTCGATTCTTTTGTGGATTAAAACCAAGTCTTCGAAGGGCATTTGCCATAAGGGACTTCAGCTATGAGGAAATTGTTCGATGTTCTCTCAAGGTTGAGATGGAGATTGGAGTAAGACATCAATCAAATGGGTTTGATAAGAAGAGGAAAATGGAATTCAAGGGAAAATCTAAGGACCATACTGAATATAAGATGAGTTTTTCCTTATGATCAAAGTGTGGAAAGAAAGATGCAGGGAATTGTCTTAAAGGGAAAAGAAAATGTTTTAAGTGTGGAGAAGAAGGTCATCAGGCAGTTGAATGTCAAAATAATGAGAAGAATATGTCTAATGATACGAACAAAGAAAGGGATACACAGAATGAACCTCCAACACTTCAATGTTTCAAGTACAAGGAGATGGTGCATTATGTCAATCAATGCCCAAATCCAAGGGTTGCTGATGATGATTGTAACACCACAAGATTTTATGAGAATTTTTTTTATGTCTTATGTTATACGCAACAGCAAAGGAATCATTCACAACACACAATACTGACTTGGCTTGCATTTCACGCAATCGCGACCTTCCTCGATAGTGTGTGTAGTAAGCAATATCGGGTTTCACTAAACAATGATATATTATTATGGACTAGCCGTTATGAATAGTATTAACTAAATTTTTAGTTTTATAAAATTATTATTCATCGTACACATTTTCTAGAACATGGTATGAGAACAAAATAAATTATTCGGGTAAAATAAGTATTTTTCAAAAAATGCAGTTTTGCCGCCTTTTGATGGTGCACTCACATTAAATCTAGTTTTTTACATGTTTATAAGTTCAATTTGAAAAAATAAAATTTATATTTGGAATAAGGATATAAAAATTTACTTTGGATAAATTTTTGATACTTTTCTGATAACATTCATATTTTGATGAATAGTAAAAATACGCTAATTTTTAATAAAAAACAATTTTTTTCATTGAGATAATTTATATGGTTAAATTAAAATATTTAATTGTTTTAAAGTATAAATATAATTTATTTTTACCATTTAATATAATTTCTGTCATTAGCATTAATTTCACATTGAATTCATAGGTAAAAACATTTCAATCTTTGGCAATGTTTTAACTTCTAAAACCCGTTTTCTTAAAAATGAGATTAATTTTAAATTAATTACTGCAACATATGTGTTTTGAATATTGAAAAATTGATTCCATATTTATAATAAGTGGGTCCAAATTATGTTAATTGGCTACTATTTATTATTGGGCATTATCAATAGTAACTACGGTAAATTCTATTTACCATAGTTAAAGGTAAATCTGGTAATTAAGGGTAAATATAAGATTATAAAATTACCCTAACACCTGCCAAAATCCTATTGGATGAATAAAAGTAGACCCATATCACCTAATGGACAAACAATATTTATTTCATTGAATTTTGACCATGAAATAATATAATTATTATTAAAACCAAGGAATGTGACAATATGTCAGTCTCTTAAATCTTATAAGCATAATAATTTTAATTTTGTGATACACTTCATGAAACGTCAGATATAAATAGTCTCCAGAAAGCTAATAAAATTATATACATCATATGAATTTATTTATAATTTTTAGGGATTAAATAATTATCATTAATTATGACACAATAGTGATTTTGAAATTATTTTATTAATTAAAATATCAAATAAATGGTTTTAAAAATAATAAAAAAAAATATTATATGAACTATTTAATGTTCTCCACTAATTTTATAGATAAATATCACATTTTATGAATATATTAAATCATTTAGTTTGAACATATCATCTGTATATATTTTATTTAAATTCAAATAAATGAATATTGTCAAAATTGACACTTATTATTTCATAAATATAACATATTATAAAATTGTTTAAAAATCACAAAAATATTTAAAAATTATAAATTAAAATTTATATGGTTGGCAATGTCATAAAGTTTCAAATTATGGAATATCCATAATACATGTGTAATTATTTATAATAATTTAAAATTTAGAATATTAGTACCACAAATAAAATTAAATTGATAAATAAGGATAAATCAAGTTGATAATGATTAACTTAAATTCCCAACATGTCTAAATTTTATCGGTTGATGATATTACAACCCTATATCATCAAATTTTCGGATTTGATTCATTTTGGAAGTTTTTAAGTGGGGTTAGGATTTAATATAAACTAATATTTATTATATTTCCAACGGTTCCCCTCTCCTCCCTTATAAAAGGGAACCTCCTCCCTCTCCTCCTCTCACCAATTTGATAATTATAGCACAGCCAACCCCTGCCCATTTCACTTCCCCACTTCCTTAGAAACCTACTAGAGGTATTGTTCTTCTCAAAAGACCAACTCTAGTTCCCTAAGAGAAATTTTAAAGGAGGCACTTCGAGAAAGAGGTAATATCTTCTACTGTTTTCTTCAAGTTCCATTCTTCTTATGCTCCATCTTCTTTAGTTGTTTCATTATGAGGTAATAACATCAGTATACCTAATATATTGATATGTTATTATAAATATGAAACAACCCTATTTCACCTCTTATCCATCCTACGGTAAACAAAATCACCGCGCGTGCGTACGTACGGAATACCATCTCCACACCGTGGTGTAATATGTTTTCCACCACCACCTTACTTGGATGGGTATAATGGTGAAACTAAATAACTATATATGATTATTGAAAAGTTTTATTAATTCTGAAATATTATACATACACTTCAACACAATTCCACAATCATGGGAACGATATCATCGCTCGTGCGTACGTATGACCTACCTTCTCCATGATGTGATGCGAATCGTTCTATATGATCTTCATTGAATAATGATTATATAAATGAAATTAATGAATTAATATGATATATATTACACTAATACCATTCTATAAATGATATATCTATATCATATAAAGAGTAATAAGAATTTATTCGACAAAACACGCATAAGAACATAAAGCAATAAACACCCGAATAACAAGTAGCAATGAAATATTACTACTAAGAAGATAAAACAATGACAATACATGATATCATAAAAATGAATATGATTTTTTAATAAGTAAATTGAAATTATTTAAACCATATTACAGGAGGTTCGGATTCATACGAAGCATATCGGACCTAAGGTTAGGGAAAATCTCACAATCTCATTTTTATCCAAGATTGTTTATACTTCGGAATTTACTGGGGAATATTTATCATCCACATCCATGTTTACTCAACATGTAATATTATTTCCATCGACTTAAAATTTTTTAAATCCAATTTTACCCATTGGTGAGTTTTTATTAAAAGATATGAAATGAATCTTTTGTCGTTTTTAGTACGAGGTACTTTTTGACTTTTCCGACCAAAGTACGAGAAGAATGTTTTTTAACTTATAAAGAATGAATGGATTCATAGAACATTATTTCCATGAATATTCCTTTACAAGTTTTCAATTTTATTTTTAATCAACTTCTTTTAGTTTAAAATTTAATGACATGTTTAGAAAGGAAAAATGTTTTTGAAGTAGAAAGGGTATTTTCCTCAAGAATGGAGTTCAAGCATTTTATCAAAATTATTTTCCATATAAGATAATATAGGGTTCTATTACTATCCCTATTTTTACATTGATTTTATTATGTTATGATGGAATTATTTTTATGATTTCCTTTTATCTTATATGGATTATGTTATGATGGCATGATGTTTAAGAATCCCTTTTTTATTACATGGGTAATGCTATGATGTATGATTTATGATCTTGTGGCACACATAAAATGGTATCATTATAAGATGGGTGGGACCTATATAACCCTCCAATGCATTGGGTAATGATTTATATCTAATGAGATAGACATGGCTGGAACGGTAGGTTAAACCAGTTCAGTGAAACAGGACTAAAACGAGGAGTGAACTCGGTTCAGAAATGGACTTTGTCCACTAAGATAGTCTTGGAAATGAGTCTTAACTAATAAGAAATGATTTTCTACGATTATTTGTGTATGACATGAAGCTTCATGTTTTAAGTTATGATTATTGGGATTACATTTCACTTCTATGATTTATCACATGTTATGATCTCTTTTGCATGATAAGATTTTCAAAATGTTATGTTCTTATGAATATGATATGTTTGATATTTCTTTTGTTTACCCTTATTGAGCATTTGATATCACCCTTTTGTATGTTTTATTTTCCCTAGGTCAGGAAGAAGGATATTAAGTAGGATATTCCAAAAAGGGACTCTAGATATGATGAAATAAATTGGAGACAACGTTGATGATTTATGAACCAGTTGTTTATGTTTCCCAGTTTCTAAAGACACTATACCTATAGGGTCCTTTCATGGTTTTGTTATATGTTGTAATAAGTATGCTTCAATTTTGAAGTAATAACCATGTATGTAATGTATGGGTCATTATAGTTGGTATCAGATGAAAGGTATAGTCCACCTTTGGAAACTAGGATGTGAAAGCCTTAGTAAGAAACTTAAGGATACGTATAAGCATAGAATACAATCTTAGTGTTTTAGAAATATCCATGAAAACCTATGATAAGACCTTAACTGTGAAATTTTATTCTTGATTATGTGGTTTTCCTATTATAATTAGTGTTGCTCACACTATGCTTCTTGGTTTTAGTCAATGGCTGGTACCCGAAGGAACCGTGTTAATGCAGAATGTGATGAGAAATGCAATGATTGTCCCCCTGAGCATCCAAACGTTATGGGAGCTGGAATGAAAAATCTTGTAGACATGATCACACAACTTTATCAAGCTATGAATCATGCAGGACTTCCAAACGATCAAAGGAAGGAGAAATACTCTGTTGAATCTTTCATGAGGCAGCTTCCACCATCATTCAGCGGTTCTTCTGATCGATTAGTGGATTTACAATGGATCAGTACCACTGAAATGATATATTCAGTTCTTCAATGTTCTGAACATGATAATGTCATCTTAGTAGTATATCGTTTGGATTTTGATGCTGATTAATGGTGGAATCTTATTTATAATACAAGGAAAAGGGATGAAATTGAGTCCATGGAATGGGACGAGTTCAAGAACTTATTTTTCAATAAGTATTTCCCTCGTATTCTTCGAACAAAGATGGAGAACGAGTTTCTTGAACTGAAGCAAAAGGATGATGAATCTGTTTGTACCAATGAAGCAAATTTTACAAGACTTGAAAGGTACGCTTCTAGAATTATTATCCAACCCGAGAGTAAGATCGATCGATTCTTTAGTGGCTTAAAACCAAGTCTTCAAAAGGCATTAGCCATAAGGGACTTCAATAGCTACGAGGAAATTTTTCGATGTGCTCTCAAGGTTGAGATGGAGATTGGTGTGACCCATCAGTCACATGGGTTTGATAAGAAGAGGAAAATGGAATTCAAAGGAAAATCTAAAGACCACACTGAAAAAAGATGATTTTTCCCTTATACTCAACGTGTGGAAAGAAACATGGAGTAAATTTTCTTAAGGGGACAAGAAAATGTTGTAAGTGTCGAAAAGAAGGTCATCGGGGAATTGAATGTCGAAATAAAGGGAAGAAGATGTCTAATGATGAAAACAAAGGAAGGGATACACAGAATGCACCTACTACACGTCAATGTTTGAAGTGCAAGGAGATGGGGCATTATTCCAATCAATGCACAAATCTAGGGGTTGATGATGATGATCGACGCCAACAAACTCTTAAGGACAAAGAAAAAGGAATGTGACATGCAATTACTATCGGCGATTTGGAGTACGACAACGAAGTGGTGAGAGGTACACTTACCATCCACTCTAAAGTAGAAAATGTTTTATTTGATTCTGGATCCACCCACTCTTTTATTTGTGAATAATTTTCTAAGGGTATCGTCATATTACCTCAACAATTAGATGTTCTGTTGGTTGTGACAAATCCTAATGGCACAACGGTTGCATCAAAAGTTTAAAATTCTTCTCCGATTGAAGATTGTGGGAAAGTGCTTCCTGCAAATCTTGTGATCCTTCCTATAATGTAATTTGATGTCATTCTTGGCATGGATTGGATTTCATTATATGGAGTTCATTTTAATTTACAAAGAAGGGAAGTCAAATTTAATATTCCCGATCAATATACAATCATCTATCGATGCAAGGATGAACATAACATTCCAGTGGAAATTTCTTCCATCTTATGGGTCTTGACTCCACTAAATGAAGGTTATTTATCTCAAATGGTTGGGGAGAAACTCACGATTAAGTATACTCCCATTGTATGGGAGTTTGATTATGTCTTTCTGGAAGAATTGTCAGGTCTTATACCAAATCATGAAGTTGAGTTTTAAATAGACATCATACCAGGTGTTATACCTATATCAAAGACACCTTATAGAATGGACCCAATTGAGTTGCATGAATTGAAGAAGAAACTCCAAGAGAATCTTGATAAAGGATTCATACGCCTATGTGCGTCACCTTGGGGAAAACATGTTCTATTTGTTTAGAAGAAAGATTGATCAATGAGACTATTCATTGATTATCAAGAACTTAACAAGATCACTATCAAGAATAAATATCCTCTCCCATTCATTGATGACCTATTTGACCAACTATGCAGAGCTCAATAATTTTCCAAGATTAATCTTCGTTCAGGGTATCATAAAATAAGGTTCAAAACGAAGGATATAACAAAGGTGGCTTTCCGTACAAGGTATGGATACTATGAATTTATAGTGATGCCATTTGGTCTTACTAATTCCCCTACTATCTTCATGGATCTGATGAATAGAGTGTTTCGGGACTATCTTGATCAGTTTGTGGTAGTCATTATAGATGATATTCTTCTCTATTCAATGATCAAAGAAGAACATGATGATCACTTTAAAATTGTATTAAAGACCCTAATAAAGGAGAATCTTTATGCCAAATTTATGAAGTGTGAATTTTGGCTTCAAAAAGTTGCATTTTTGGGTCACATAATCTCAAAAGAGGGGATATCTGTGGATCTAGAAAAAACAGAGGTTATTGAAAGATGGTCGAGACCAACAATAGTAACTAAGATCCAAAGTTTTCTTGGTTTGGATGGATATTACCGACGTTTTGTGAGTGATTTTTCAAGGTTATCTAACCCACTCACCAAATTGATTCGGAAAGGAGTTAAGTTTGTTTGGACGGTGTAATGTGAAGAGAATTTTAAGGAGTTGAAAAGAAGGTTATCCAGTGGACCTATGCTCACAAAACCTTGCAGTGGAGAAAGGTTTGTGATCTACAGTGATGCATCCAAGAAGGGACAGGGGTGTGTTCTCATGCAAAATGATATGGTGATAGCTTATGCCTCATGACTATTGAAAATCCATGAGAAAAATTACCCAACTCATGATTTGGAGTTAGCTACGGCAATATTTACATTAAATATTTGGAGGCATTATATTTATGGTGAAAGGTGTGATATTTATACTGATCATAAAAGTTTAAAGTATATTTTCACACAAAAGGAGCTGAATATACATCAAAGAAGATGGTTGGAGCTGATTAAGGATTACGACTGCTCAATTCATTATCACCCTGGGAAAGAAAACAATGTAGCAGACGCATTAAGTCGACAAGACCATGCTAGCTTATCCATGACGAGGATCACAAAAGATCAAATATTTATGGATTTACAAAGGATGGATCTTGGAATTATAATGGAATGGGAAAATCCTATCTTTCTCAAATGAATGTTCAACCATCTATACACGTGAAGATTAAAGAGGCACAGAAAGAAGATGTAGAGTTACAAAAGAAGGTGAGAAATGTTCCTGAATTCAACCTTGATTGTGATGGGATAATAAGGTTCAGGAACCGTGTCTGTATTCCTCCCATAAAAGAATTAAAGAAGGAGATACTGGATGAGACTCATAGTTCTTCATTCTCTATTCATACTGGAATCACAAAGATTTATAGGGACCTGAAAGAGTACTTCTGGTGGGATGGCATGAAAAGAGATGTTGTTGAATATGTCTCTCGATGTTTGGTTTGTCAGAAAGTTAAAGCTGATAGACAAAAGTATAAGGGAATGTTACAACCATTACCCAAACCAGAATGGAATTGGGAAAACATCACTATGGACTTTGTCACTAGACTTCCTAAAACATCCAAAGGAAATAATGCTATCTGGGTTATAGTTGATTTTCTTACGAAGTCGGCACACTTCATTGCTGTTAGATAAGATTTTTCTCTTGATCATCTTTCCAGGATATATGTAAAGGAAATGGTAAGATTGCATGGAGTACCACTTTCTATTATCTCTGATCGGGATCCGAGGTTTACCTTGAAACTCTGGAAAAGTCTTCAGTATGCTCTAGATACAGAGTTGAGTTTCAGCACTGCTTACCATCCTCAGACAGATGGTCAGTCTAAGAGGACAATTCAAACTCTATAAGATATGTTAAGAGCTTTCTCTATGGATTTCAAAGGTGGTTGGGATCGACACCTATCTTTGGTGGAATTTTCATATAATAATAGCTTTCACTCCAGTATTCAAATGGCTCCTTATGAATCCATCTATGGAAAGAAATGAAGAACTCCAACTTGCTAGGATGAAGTTACGGATAGAAAGCTATTAGGACCTGATCTTGTTGATGAGATGGCAGAAAAGGTCCGATCTATTTAACAACAGATAAGAGGAGCTCAGAGTCGACAGAAACGTTATGCCGATAACCGAATAAAAGACCTAGAGTTCGAAGTGGGTGATAAAGTGTTCTTACGAATATCTCCCTTGAAGAGGGTAATGTGATTTGTAAAGAAGGGAAAGTTGAGCCCTAGATATATCGGTTCTTTCGAAATACTGGATCGTGTTGGGAAGGTAGCTTACTGATTGGCGCTTCCAATGAATCTCTCTAAAGTTCACGATGTGATCCATGTATCTCTCCTGAGAAAGTAGATACCCGATCCTTCACATGAACTCAGCTCAGAAGTTGTACCGCTGGAGAAAGATCTTTCTTATGATGAACAGCCGATAGAGATTCTGGATTGTAGCAAAAAATTCCTACAGAAAAAGACCACTCTCTTGGTGAAAGTTTTATGGAGGAACCACCAATTAGAAGAAGCTACATGGGAACTTGAGGATATGATAATGGAGGGGTATCCTCATCTTTTTGTAATGAAGTGACGAATTTTGAGGGCGAAATTCATTTTAAGGGGGGTAGAATGTAACACCCCGAGATTTTATGCGAAATATTTTTTTATGTATTATGTTATACGAAACAACAAAGTAATCTTTCACAACACACAATACTGACTTGTCTTGTATTACATGCAATCACGACCTTCCTTGATAGCATGTGTAGTACGTAATATCGGGTTTCACTAAACAACGATATATTATTATGGACTAGCCTTTAAGAATAGTATTAACTAAATTTTTAATTTTAAAACATTATTATTAATCTTACACATTTTCTAGAACATGGTAAGAGAACAAAATAAATTTTTTAGGTAAAATAATTATTTTAAAAAAAATGCAGTTTTGCGGCCTTTTTATAGCGCACCCACATTAAATCTAGTTTTTGACATGTTTATAAGTTCAATTTGACAAAGTGAAATTTTTCTTCGGAATCAGGATATAAAAATTTACTTTGGATAAATTTTTGATACTTTTCTGATAACTTTCATATTTTGATGAACAGTAAAAATACGCTAATTCTTAATTAAAAACAACTTTTTTCATTGAGAAAATTTATATGGTTAAATTATATTATTTAATGGTTTTAAAGTATAAATAGAATATTTTTTTACCATTTAATATAATGTATGTCATAAGCATTAATTTCACATTGAATTCATAGGTAAAAATATTTCAATCTTTGGCAATGTTTTAACTTCTAAAACCCATTTTCTAAACAGCAGGATTAATTTTAAATTAATTACTGAAACTTATGTGTTTTGAATTTTGAGAAAAGGATTGGATATTTGGAATCATTGGGTCCAAATTATGTTAATAGTATACTTTTTATTTTTGGGCATTATGAATAATAACTACGGTAAATTCTATTTACTATAGTTAGAGGAAAATCGGGTAATTAAGGGTAAATATAAGATTATAAAATTACCCTAACACCAGCCAAAATCTATTGGAAGAATAAAAGTCAAACCATATCACCTAAGGGCCGAACTATATTTATTTCATGGACTTTTGACCATGAAATAATATAATTATTATTAAGACCAAGGAAAGTGACAATATGTCACTCTTAAATCTTATAAGTATAATAATTTTAATTTAGGGATAAACTTCATGAATATTTGGATATAAATAGTATCCAGAAATATAATAAAATTATCTACATCATATGAATTTATTTAGAATTTTTAGGGATTAAATAAATATCATTAATTGTGACACGATAGTGATGTTGAAATTATTTTAATAATTAAAATATCAAATAAATGGTTTTAAAAATATTAAAATAAATTTTATATGAACTATTTAATGTGATCCACTAATTTTATAGATACATATGAAATTTTATGAATCTATTAAAGCATTTATTTCGAAAATATATTATGTAAATATTTTATTTAAATTCAAATAAATGAATATTGTCAAAATTGACACTACTGTTATTTTATAAAAATAACATATTATAAAATTGTTTAAAAATAACAATTTTTTTTAAAAATTATAAATTAAAATTTATATGGTAGAAAATGTCCTAAAGATTCAAATTATGGAAAATTCATAAGACATATGTAACTATTTATAATAATTTAAAATTTAGAATATTATTACCACAAATAAAACTAAATTGATAAATTAGGATAAATCATGTTGATAATGTTTAAAATAAATTCCTAACATGTCCAAATTTTATTTTTTATGATATTACAACCCTGTCTCATCTAAGATTCGTATATGAGTCATTTTGGGAGTTTTTATGTGGGGTTGTGATTTCATATAAACTAATATTTCTTATATTTCCAAAGGTGCCCCTCTCCTCCCATATAAAATGGCACCTCCTCCCTCTCCTCCTCAAACCAATTTGAGACTTCTAGATCGGCCAAACCCTTCCCATGTCACTTACCCACTTCCTTAGAAACCTACTAGAGGTACTGGTCTTCTCCAAATACCAACACTAGTGCCCTAAGAGAATGTTTAAAGGAGGCACTTCGAGAAAGAGGTAATACCTTCTACCGTTTTTTTCAAGTTCCATTCTTCTTCTACTCCCTCTTATTTAGTTTTTTCATTATGAAGTAATAACATAAGTATCCCTAATATACTAATATGTTATTATAAATATGAAACAATCCTATTTCACCTCTTATCCATCCTACGGTAAACAAAATCACCGCGCGTGCGTACGTATGGAATACCGTCTCCACGCCGTGGTGTAATATGTTTTCCACCACCACCTTACTTGGATGGGTATAATGGTGAAAATAAATAACTATATATGATTATTGTAAAGTGGTATTGATTATGAAATATTATACATACACTTCAATACAATTCCAAAATCATGGGAACGATATCATCGCTCGTGCGTACGTACGACCTACCGTCTCCACGATGTGATGCGACTCGTTCTATATGATCTTCATTGAATAATGATTATATAAATTAATTGAACTAATGAATATGATATATATTACTCTAATACCATTCTGTAAATGATATATCTATATCCTATAAAAATTAATAAGAATTTAGTCGACACAACATGCATAAGAACATAAAGCAATAAACACCCGAATAACATGTAGCAATGAAATATTACTAATAAGAAGATTCAAATATGACCATATATGATATCATAAAAGTAAATATGATTATTTAATAAGTCAATTGAAATTATTTAAACTATATTACAGGAGGTTCGGATTCATACAAAGCCTATCGGACCTAAGGTAAGGGAAAATATCACAATCTCATTTTTATCTGAGATTGTTTATATTTCAGAATTTACTGGGGATTATTTATCATCCACGTCCATGTTTCCTCAATATGTAATATTATTTCCATCAAACTACAATTTTTTAAATCCAATTTTACCCATTGGTGAGTTTTTAGTAAAAGATATTAACGGAATCTTTTGTCATTTTTTGTACGAGGTACTTTTTGACTTTTCCGACCAAAGTATGAGAAGAATGTTTTTTTTAACTTATATGACATTGATGGATTCATAGAAAATTATTTACATGAATATTCCTTTACAAGTTTTCATGTTTACTTTTAATCAACTTCTTTTAGTTTAAAATTTTATGACATGTTAAGAAAGGAAAAATGTTTTTGAAGTAGAAAGGATATTTTCCTCAAGAATGGAGTTCAAGCATTTTATCAAAATTATTTTCCATCAAAGATAATATAGGGTTCTGTTTCTATCCCTATTTTTACATTGATTTTATTATGTTATGATGGAATTATTTTTATGATGTCCTTTTATCTTATATGGATTATGTTACGATGGCATGATGTTTAAGAATCCCATTTGTTTTACATGGGTTATGCTATGATGTATGATTTATGATCTTGTGGCACGCATAAGAATGGTATCATTATGAGATGGGTGAGACCTATATATCCCTCCAATGCATTGGGTAAATATTTATATCTCTTGAGATAGACATGGTTGGAACGGCAGGTTAAATCGGTTCAGTGAAACAGGACTAAAACGAGGAGTGAACTCGGTTCATAAATGGACTTTGTCCGCTAAGATAGTATTGGCAATGAGTATTGACTACTAAGATATGATTTTCTATGATTATGTGTGTATTACACAAAGCATCACATTTTATGTTATGATTATTGGGATTACATTTCACTTCTATGATTTATCCCATGTTATGATCTCTTTTATAGGATAATATTTTCAAAATGTTATGTTCTTAGGAATATGATATGTTTGATATTTCTTTTGTTTACCCTTACTGAGCATTTGAGCTCACCCTTTTGTATGTTTTATTTTCCCCATGTCAGGAAGAAGGATATTAAGTAGGATATGCCAAAAAGGGTCTCTATATATGATGAAATAAATGGGAGACAATGTAGATGATTTCTGAACCATTTTTTATGTTTCCCAGTTTTTAAAGACACTATACCTATACGGTCCATTCATTGTTTTGTTATATGTTGTAATAAGTATGCTTCAATTTTGAAGTAATAACCATGTATGTAAAGTATGGGTCGTTATAATGATTGACGTCAACAAACTCTTAAGGGTAAAGACAATGGAAATTCACTTGCAATTACCATCGGTGATGTGGAGTACGATAACAAAGTGGTGAAAGGTACACTTACCATCCACTCTAAAGTAGAAAATGTTTTATTTGATTCTGGATCCACCAACTCTTTTTTTTCTGAATAATTTTCTAAGGGTATATCCATATTACCTCAGTAGTTAGATTTTGTGTTAGCCATGACAAACCCTAATGGAACAACAGTCGCATCAAAGGTTTACAATTCTTCTCCGATTGAAGTTTGTGGGAAAGTGCTTCCTGTAAATCTTGTGATCCTTCATAAAGTGGAATTTGATGTGATTCTTGGCGTGGATTGGATTTCTTTATACGGAGTTCATATCAATTTCCAAATAAGGGAAATCATATTTAATATTCCTAATAAATCTGATATCATCTATCGATGCAAGGATGAACATAACCTTCAAGTGGAAATTTATTCCATCTTATGGGTCTTGATTCCAATAAATGAAGGTTGTTTATCTCAAATAGTTGGAGAGAAACTCACGATTATGAATATTCCCATTGTAAGGGAGTTTGATGATGTCTTTTCGGAGGAATTTCCAGGTCTTCCACCAAATCGTGAAGTTGAGTTTTCAATAGAACTCATACCGGGTGCTATGCCTATTTCAAAGACACTATATAAATGGACCCAATTGAGTTGCAGGAATTGAAGAATAAACTCCAAGAGAATCTTGATAAAGTATTCATACACCCTATTGCGTCACCTTGGGGAGCACCTGTTCTATTTGTTAACAAGAACGATGGATCAATGAGACTCTGCATTGATTATCGAGAACATAACAAGATCACTATCAAGAACAAATATCCTCTCCCACACATTGATGACTTATTTGACCAACTACATGGAGCTCAATACGTTTCCAAGATTGATCTTCGTTCAGGGTATCATCAATTAAGGTTCAAAAAGGAGGATATACCAAATATGACATTTCGTACAAGGTATGAACACTATGAATTTATAGTGATGCCATTTGGTCTTACTAATTCCCCTACTATCTTCATGGATCTGATGAATAGAGTCTTTAGAGACTATTTTGATCAATATGTGGTAGTCTTTATAGATGATATTCTTGTCTATTCAAAGAGCAAGGAAGAACATGAAGATCACTTGAGAATTGTATTGAAGACCCTAAGAAAGGAGAAGATTTATGCCAAATTTACCAAGTGTGAATTTCGGCTTCAAAAAGTTTCATTTTTGGGTCACATAATCTCAAAAGATGGGATATATGTGGATCTAGAAAAAATAGAGGTTATTGAAAGATGATCGAGACCAACGACAATAATTGAGATCCGAAGTATTTATGGTCTGGCGGGATATTATTGATTTTTTGAGAAAGATTTTTCAAGGTTATCTAATCCACTCACTAGGTTGACTCGAAAAGGAGTTAAGTTCGTGTGGACGGAGGAGTGTGAAGATAATTTCAAAGAGTTAAAATGAAGGTTATCCAGTGCACCTGTGCTCACACAGCCGTGTAGAGGAGAAAGGTTTGTTATCTACAGTGATGCATCCAAGAAGGGATTGGGGTGTTATATCATTCAAAATGATACAGTGATAGCTTATTCCTCACGAGAGTTGAAAATCCATGAGAAAAATTACCCAACTCATGATTTGGAGTTAGCCGCGGTAATCATTCCATTAAAAATATGGAGGCATTATCTTTATGGTGAAAAGTGTGATATTTATACTGATCATAATAGTTTAAAGTATATTTTCACACAAAAGGAGCTGAATATGATCCAAATAAGGCGGTTGGAGTTGATTAAGGATTGCGAATACTCAATTCATTATCACCCTGGGAAAGAAAACAAGATGGCAGACGCATTAAGTCGACAAGACCATGCTAGCTTATCCATGATGAGGATCATAAAAATCCAATATTAATAGATTTACAAAGGATGGATCTTCGGATTATAATGGAAGGGGGAAAATATTATCTTTCTCAAATGAATGTTCAACCATCTATACATGTTAAGATTAATGAGGGACAAAAAGAATATGTAGAATTACAAAATGAGGTGATAAATGTTCCTGAATTCAACCTTTATTGTGATGGGATAATAAGGTTTAGGAATCGGGTTTGTGTTCCTCCCATCATAGAATTAAAGAAGGAAATATTGGATGGGGCTCATAGGTCTTCATTCTCTTTTCATCATGAAAGCACGAAGATGTATAGGGACCTGAAAGAGTACTTCTAGTGGGATGGCATGAAAATAGATGTTTCTGAATATGTCTCTCGACGCTTGGTTTGTCAGCAAGTTAATGATGAGAGACATAAGTCTAAGGGGATGTTACAACCATTACCCATAACCGAATTGAAATGGTAAAACATCATTATGGACTTTGTCACCAGACATCTTAAAACATCCAAAGGCAATAATGCTATCAGGTTCATAGTTGATCGTCTTACAAAGTCGGCACACTTCATTTCTATTAGAGAAGATTTCTCTCTGGATCAGCTTTCCAGGATATATGTAAAGGAAGTGGTAAGATTTCATGGAGTACCACTTTCCATTATATCTGATCAGGATCTGTGTTTTACCTCAAAGTTTTGGTGATGTCTTCACCATACTCTAGATATAGAGTTCAGTTTTAGTACTGCTTATCATCCTCTGACAGACGGTCAGTCTGAGAGGACAATTAAAACTCTAGAAGACATGTTGAGATCTTTCTCTATTTATTTCAAAGGTGGTTTGGATCAACACCTACCTTTGGTGGAATTTTCTTATAATAATAGCTTTCACTCCAGTATTCAGATGTATCCTTATGAAGCTCTCTATGGAAATAAATGTAGGACTCCAACCTGCTGGGATGAAGTTGGGGAAAGAAAGCTATTAGGACCTGATATTGTAGATGAGATGACAAAAAAGGTCAGATCTATTCAACAACACATAAGAGCATCTCAGAGTCGACAAAAAAGTAATGCCGATAAACAGAGAAAAGACCTAGTGTTTGAAGTGGGTGATAAAGTGATCTTACAAATATCTCCTTGGAAGAGAGTAATGAGATTTGGAAAGAAGGGAAAGATGATCCCTAGGTATATCAGTCCTTTCAAGATACTGGATCGTGTTGGGAAGGTAGCTTACCGATTGGGATTTCAACCGAATATCTATCAAGTTCACGATGTGGTCCATGTGTCTCTCCTGATAAAGTACATACCCAATCCTTCACATGTACTAAGATCAGAAGTTGTACCATTGGAGCAAGATCTTTCTTATGAAGAACACCCGATAGAGATTCTGGATCGTAGTGAAAATGTTCTACAGAACAAGACCACTCACTTGGTGAAAGTTTTATGGGTGAACCACCAATTAGAAGAAACTACATGGGAGCTTGAGGATATGATGAGAGAGAGGAATCATCATCTGTTTGTTATGAAGTGACGAATTTCGAGGGCGGAATTCATTTTAAGGGGGTAGAATGTGACACCCTAATATTTTATGAGAAGTATATTTTTTTATGTCTTATGTTATACGCAACATCAAAGGAATCTTTCATTACACACAAACCTAGAATGGCTTGCGTTATATGCAAGAGAAACCTTCCTCGATAGCGTGTGTTGTACGCTATATCGAGTTTCACTAAACAAAGATATCATATTAAAATATTAAATAAACTAACCGTTATGAATAGTAATACCCCCTTTTTGAAAGTTTATAAATTTTATCTTTCAAAATGGACTTAATTTTTGGATTTAGAATATTGAAATTAGCCTACGGTGAAATTTTTGTATTTTTCTGAAAACATTCAATTTTTGATGAAAAGTGAAAACACTGGGTTACTATTTAAAAACTGACTTTTTATTTAAATAATTATTTATTTTATTTAAAATTATTTTAGGGAAAAATTGATACATAATACCTATATAATTTCAATGTAATTCATTGGAGTCATTTTATAATAATTTAAATATATAAAAATCTTATTTAACTTTTCACCGTCTTTTACCCACCTCCTAGGAGAATTTGCAAATGTAATAAAATGTAGTTTTACCGCTTCTGTGAGTGGAATTTCGAAAATATGAGAGACACAGTTAATATCAAGGATTAAAATGTGGTTCAATAAGATAAAAATAATTTTTGGTAAATAGTAACTTTTTACTTTTATTTACCATGTTTTAAATTAAATAGGGTAATTAATGGTAAAAATGGTATTATTATTACACTAACACATGTCCTAATTCTATTGTATAACTGTAATTCGACAAAAAACAACCTTAGGAATAAAATATTACCCTTTATGTCCACTTGGATTAGATTAAGACATTTATTATTATTTTATTTAAAGAAGTGTTAAAATAGATAAAATCAAAGTTTAATAATTAAAAACATTTTTAATGTAGGGTTATACATAATATAAATTCGACTATAAATATTCATTAGAAAGATAAAACTATTTCCTACATAATTTTATTTTATTTATAATTTTTAGACATTAAATAATTTAATTTATTTTTGACACAATGATGATGTGGTAATTACCTTATTTATGAAATATTAACATAATTAATATTAAAAATACCCTAATAAATGTAATTTGAGACATTTTATGAATTCCAAAAATTTATATGTTAATATGACATGTTATTATTTATTTAATTTACTATTTCTGAACTAATCATGTTGTTATGATTTTTAAAAAAAATCAATTACCAAATAGTGTCAAAATTGACATAAAATAGTTTTTAAAAAAATATTATATTATTAATTGTAATTCTATTTGTAAAAATCTAGGGTTGGACAAATGACTTAGATAAGGTTATATATATTAATAATTAACCACTTGTGGTTCGTTTAGCTTATTATAGTAAGTTTATTTACCATATAGTGTAAGAAAACAAGAAGACACAGTAACAGTTTAAATATTTAACTGAGAGTTAAATCTAACTGATAAAGTTAAAATAGTAACCTAAACTTGTCTAAAACATATTGGTTGTGATTATTTATACCCATACCAACTTTAGCTTCGAAATAAATCAATTTGGAGCTATTATAAAACGAATATGACTTTATTATACAATAATATTTTAAGTTTTTCCTAAGGTGCCCCTCTCCTCACTTATAAAAGGGAACCTCCTCCCTCTCCTCATCACACCATTTTGAGCATTCAAGATCAGACAACCCTTGACCATTTCCATTATCAAATTCCCTAGAAACATACTAGAGGTCCTGGTCTTCTTCAAAGACCAATTTTAGTGCCCTAAGAGGAGGTTTCAAAGAGGCGTGTCGAAGAAGATGTAATATCCGTTACCGATTATTTCAAATTCATTTATTCTTTTACAACCTCTTCTTTTGTGTTTCATAATAAATAAATAACATAAGTATCACTCATATAATGATATGTTATTATAGATATCAAACAACCATATTTCACCTTCAATCCATCCAACCAAAAACTAAATCACCGCACGTGCGTGCGTACGGAATACCGTCTCAACGCCGTGGTGTAATCTGTTTTCCACCACCACCTTACTTGGATGGGTATAATGGTGTAAATAATAACTATATATGATTATTTTAAATTGATATTGATTCTGAAATAGTATACTTACACTTCAATATAATTCCACGATCATGGGAACAATATCATCGCTCGTGCGTACGTACGGCCTACCGTCTCCACGATGTGATGCGACTCGTTCTACATGATCTTCATTGAATAATGATTATATAAATTAATTGAATGAATAAATATGATATATATTACACTAATACCATTATGTCAATGAGTTATCTATATCCTAAAAATAAGAATAAGGATTTATTTGAAAAAACATGCATAAGAACATAATGCAATGAACACCCGAATAACAAGTTGCAATGAAATATTACTAATAAGAATATAAGAATATGACCATATATGATATCATAATAATTAATATCATTCTTTAATAAGTCAATGACATTATTTAAATCATTATATAGGATGTTCGGATACGTACAAAGCATATCTGACCTACGGTAAGGGAAAAATATCACAATCTCATTTTTATCCGAGACTGTTTATACTTCAGAATTTATTGGGGAATATTTATCATCCACATCCATGTTTCCTCAATATGTAATATTATTTCTATCCTCCTACAATTGTTTAAATACAATTTTACATATTGGTAAATTTTTTGTAAAATATATTAAAGGAATCTTTGGTCTTTTTCAGTACGAGATACTTTTTGACTTTTCTGGCCAAAGTATGAGAAGAATGTTTTTTAACTTATACGGAGTGAATGGAATTTTATTATTTCATTGAAAATTATTTCCCTGAAGCTTCCTTTACAAGTTTTCAAGTTTATTTTTAATCAACTTCTTTTAGTTTGAAATCGTATGACATGTTAAGAAAGGAAAAATGTTTTTGGAGTAGAAAGGATATATTCCTCAAGAATGGAGTTCAAGTATTTTATCAAAATTATTTTCCATCTAAGATAATATAGGGTTCTGTTTCTATTCCAATTTTTACATTGATTTGATTATTTTATGATGGAATTAATTTCGTGATGTCCTTTTATTTTATATGGATTATGTTATGATAGGATGCTGTTTATGAAACCCATTTTATTCTTTGGGTTATGATGAAGGATTTATGGTTATGTTGTGGCACACATAAGAATGATTTAATTATGAGATGGGTTGGACCTATATCTCCTTCCAATTCATTGGGTAAAGATTTATATGTCATGATATAAACATGTATGGAAAGACTATTTAATCTGGTTCAGTGATACAGGACTGGAACGAGGAGTGAACTCGGTTTAGTAATGGACTTTTTCCGCTATGATGGTCTTGGAAATGAGACTTGACTAATATGAAATGATTTTCTATGATTGTAAGTGTATGTCAAAAAAATTCATGTTTTATGTTATGATTATTTACTACTTGAAATCCTAGTTTTACCAACGGTTATATCCCAACGGTTTACTAAACCGTTGGGAATAGCCATCTATACCAACGGTTCTCAGAAACCGTTGGTATAGATGGTTTTATAGAAACTTTTACCAACGGTTCATTACAACCGTTGGTATAGAGGAGTTTTTACCAACGGTTCAATGAGAACCATTGGTAAAAGTTGGATCTCGGTGACCTTTTACCAACGGTTCTCATTGAACCTTTGGTAAAGGTTTGGGATGAATGTATATACCAACGGTTTTTAAAAACCATTGGTAAAAATTTCCCCCAAATTGGCAGTAGCCCATCCTCTCCCCCATTCGCGATCTAGAGCCCTAAACGGGAGCTATCAGCGATTTTGGAGGTGCTTCCGGTTCTCTTCCTCCATCCCATCCAAGGTGAGGTATTTTCTTTAATTTTCAGTTTTTATTTTCGATTTTGATGTGTATATGTTTCTCTTTAGGATGAGACCAATTTCTATTCTCATATTCCAACCCAATTTGTGTTCCATCCCTATTTATGTTTCGGTTCATTATTAAATTCCATGCATATTCCAGACCATATAGATTGCATTAGACGGTTGTCTAATTTTTTGATGTGCCTTTCATGTTTCATTATCAAGAAATTTTAATTATATGTTATAAAATTAAATAACATGTTTAGTTTTAACATCCATAGTTACTTTATTATATTGTGTCAATAATTTATATTAACAATCTTTTCATATATTCCACCGTTGAGTGTTTTTACATGTGCAATAGAATTCCAAGAAACATGAGAACACAACATAATGGTGTTATGCTAACTGTCACAACAGACTATTATGCCAGTTCATTGGACACTAGACCTCGTTCTGAAAATGTTGCTTATTATGGTTTCATGGAGAAAATAATAATTTTGGATTATTACTCACATGGTCGAGTCACGATGATGAAATGTCATGGTTTGATTCAATGAAGAGGCAAGACACCTTTATTGATGATTGTGGATTTCGAGTTATTGACATGACTCGCACTCTTGCCACCGATGAACCATATGTATTGGCATCAATGGTGAAACAATTTTTTTATGTCAAAGATCATCGTCATCTTAAATTTGGTGTAATTATTGAAGTAAATCCCAGACATGTTTTTGATGATGGTGACGATGAAGTTGACACTATCCCTACTGCAATTGGAAGCAATCTGTTTATTACTTATGATGACCCCAACAGCTCAATTGTCAGAGTTGATTGTGAACCTGAAGTTTTGGTGGAAAATATATAGAATCATACAGTCATGTTCTCACCTACATGTTTCACCTACATCATTCAGAGTGTGTATCCTAGTACTTACCTTCATAACACCATAAATCTTCTGTTTCATTATGTTCTTTTTATCATAATGGTTTTTCTATATTTTGTTTTTTGGCATACACATTAGTTATCTATTTCTAATTACTTCCATATTTGTTTTCATTGCAGGAAATGACACCCATTGAAGAGAGGCGGCGGAAAAAGATGACAGATAGTAATCGTCGCATGGTACAGATGGGTGTTCCTCCACTCATCCATGTTGTGAGTATTTTATTTCAAATATAAATATTTCAATAACTTATAATATCATGTGTTTACTTTTCTGTCAAACTTTTTTTCAGGATCCACCCCCTAGATGACAGATATCTGACAAGGAGATTGATTTTGCTTCTAGTAGAGAGGTTGGTAGTAGGAGGGGGGGTCAGAGATGGACGATCATCTAGTGGTCCCGGTATTGAGTCCGGGGTTATGAGGGCTAATGGGGCGAGAGTTAGATGATCCACTACCACAAACGTATCTTCTATGCCATATTTTGATCTTGGCGTGTCTTCAGGGACATATGAGATATTTAGACCTCCGATGTTTACACTACCAGCTGGCCAGACGTCTATGCCATCATCTTTTGCTTCTGGTTCATTATCTCCGGGCTATTATATTCCACCTTCTTCGACTCCTGCTGCGACACAGTATGTGGCTGAGGAGCATACACTGAGGGACACTCCACCTGTATAGGATATTCCTTCAGCTTATGCACCCATTGATCCGACTACCACAGGTATATTTATATAACTCTATCAAATTTTTATACCAAAATTTATTTTTATTATAACTTTTATTGATATTATTTTTCTTTAATAACAAATTCATCTACAGATAGGAGGCGGGGGAGGGGGCGTACTCCCTTGAATGCAGTATGGAACCTCCAGACACAGTTGATGGTTGAATACAATGTTTATGGACAAATGATTGAGAAATCTGGGCAGCAATGTCGGGGTTTTTTGGTGACGCTAGCCAAATACTTCGATATCATTCCGGTCAGCCCTCTCTATTGGAGACATCTGCCACCCGAAGTCAAGGATAACACATGGGCACAAATATGGGTAAAAAATATATTGGATTTAATGTAGTATATTTTTGTATTTAAATGAACTAATCAATTTGTTTTCAGCTTCGGTTTAACTTCCCTGATGGCGAAGGTGCACGACCAATGCGTTTAAAAGAGCTAGGAGAGATTTGAAGAGATTATAAGCATGATCTGTTTGTTGGCTGGTGTGATAGAGTGGGCACGGAGTTAGAGACATTACCTATCATGGATGACTGCCCGATAGAGCAATATCGCCAAATGATTACCCATTGGGCGACTGCCAAATTTAAGGTATTAATCTCATTTGAGTTATTTAAATGAGAGTTTTCATATTTTACATTAATATAATCTTATTAAATATTAATCATTATTTAGGAATCTTCTGAAAAAAACAAAAAAAACTTTGATTCAAAGCAATACCTCCACACATTGGGGCGCACAACTATGTCAGATCATGAGAGGCAGCAGGTACGATATAGTTGTTTATAATTTTTCTTTAGGACTTTCCCTTTTTATTGGATCCTACTTAAATTATGTGATTTATTGAATAATGAATATATGATTATACTTTCACTTTATGTTGTTTCAATGTCATTACAGAAGCACAAAATGAATATTGAAGGACGTATCCCTCGAGCAAAATCGTTTTGCTCGAGTAGAAGAAAAAAAGATGGAACTGCGATAAATGAACCGACCCAAGAGAGGATTGTAAGTTCTAATTTGTTTATTTCAAAGATTAATATTTAATTTTAAATTTAATAATCTATTAATATTTTTTACAGGCTGCTTTAGAGGCTCTTGATTCCCAAGAGCCTGACAATTTTGGGCCACACGATAATTTATTTTAGGTTTTGGGAGATGAGCACTCTGGTTGAGTACACTACCGACCTGGTAAAAATATAGTCCCAATGAGGTATTGGTCGTCTCCAGGTATCCATTCTAGTACCACCGAGTTGGAACATGTCAAGGAGCATGCAAGACAGTCTGATAAAAGGGTCACAGAGTTGGAAGTACAAGCTCAAACAAGAGACAAGGAATTTATGCAACTGATGAAAGCTTTATCTTCATCACGTCCACCAGAGGCTAGTGCAGCTTGTCAGACATTTATGTTGTCGATGGGTGCATCATCCAATGCACCAGGTGGCAGCTCTAGTGGCGATCGAGATGATGACATTCCTGGTGATGACGAGGATGCTGAAGAGGAAGAGGGAGAGGATAAGGATATGGACGAGGGCGGGGATGGGGCCGAGGGCGAGGATGTGGCCAAGGGCGAGGATGATGCCGAGGACGAGGATGAGGCCGACGATGAGCATGGGGACGATGACGAGGACGACGACGATGACAAAGATGGTGGTGAGGATGAGGCTGATGATAATAGTGGTGATGGTGATGGTGATCATAGGTAGATTGATCCATTACATTTTTGAATTCTGTATAACTCTTTATTTTTGAACATGGTTTTCCACTTTGGGGTTTTCCTCTGCTTCATAGGGATGTTTCATTAGAATTCTATTTTTTGCACTTTATTCTTATTGTATGATTACTCTACTACCTAGACCTTTAGTATTCCTTGGTATTGTGATACTAATTTTTCTATTTTTTTACTTAGCTTTCTTAGTTATCCATGTATTTCATGTTTATGCATGTGGAAAATGATATGGAAAATGTGCTTTGAAGTAGTGGCCGGCACCACTCAAAGTGTCTAACTTTTATTTGAAATGGACAGGATTTTAAGTGAAAACAACAACTGGCATACGGAAAACAGACCAAACGCATTCGGATTTTGCTTAAACTATAGGACAACGATCCATGGGACATAAGTGACGTGTACGAGTCAACCCCGCCTCAATCCGAGGGCCGGTGTAGCCGGTACCACTCAAAGTGTCTTTCTTTTGTTTAAAATGGATGCGCTTTTAAGTAAAAAAAAACCACATATGGAAAACGGACCAAACACATTCAGATACTGTTGATAATTTAGGACATGTATCCATGGGTCATTTTTGGCGTGTAGGAGTCAACCCCGCCTCAATCCGAGGCGCGGTGTGGCCGGCACCACTCAAAGTGTCTAGCTTTTATTTGAAATGGACAAGATTTTAAGTGAAAACAACAACTGGCATTTGGAAAACCAACCAAACGCATTCGGATTATATTTAAACTATAGGAAAACGATCCATTGGTCATATGTGACGTGTATGAGTCAACCCCGCCTCAATCCGAGGGCCGGTGTGGCCGTTACCACTGAAAGTGTCTTTCTTTTGTTTAAAATGGATGCTCTTTTAAGTAAAAAAAACCACATATGGAAAACGGACCAATCGCATTCGGATACTGTTGATACTTTAGAACATGTATCCATGGGTCATTTGTGATGTGTACGAGTCAACCCTGCCTCAATCCAAGGGGCGGTGTGGCCGGCACCACTCAAAGTGTCTAACTTTTATTTGAAATGGACAAGATTTTAAGTGAAAACAACAACTGATATACAGAAAACAGACCAAACGCATTCGGATTCTGTTTAAACTATAGGAAAACGATCCATGGGTCATATGTGACATGTACGAGTCATCCCTGCCTCAATCCGAGGGCCTTTGTGGCCGGTAAAACTCAATGTGTCTTTCTTTTGTTTCAAATGGATGCGCTTTTAAGTACAAAAAACCCACATATGGAAAACGATCCAAAGGCATTCAGATATTGTTGATACATTAGGACAACAATCCATGGGTCATATGTGATGTGTACGAGGCAACCCCACCTCAATCCGAGGCGCGGTGTGGCCGACACCACTAAAAGTGTCTAACTTTTTTTTGAAATGGACAAGATTTTAAGTGAAAACAACAACTGGCATACGGAAAACAGACCAAACGCATTCAGATTCCGTTTAAACTATAGGAAAATGACCCATGGCTCATATGTGACGTGTAAATGTCAACCCCGCATCAATCCGAGGTCCGGTGTGGCCGGTACCACTCAAAGTGTCTTTCTTTTGTTTAAAATGGATACGCTTTTAAGTAAAAAAACCACATACAGAAAACGGACCAAACACATTCGGATACTGTTGATACTTTAGGAAATGTATCCATGGGTTATTTGTGATGTGTACGAGTCAACCCCACTTCAATACGAGGTGCGGTGTGGCCGACACCACTCAAAGTGTCTAACTTTTCTTTGAAATGAACAATAGTTTAAGTAAAAACAACAACTGACATACGGAAAACTGACCAAACACATTCGGATTCTATTGAAACTGTAGGAAAACGATCCATGGGTCATATGTGACGTGAACGAGTCAACCCTACCTCAATCTGAGGGCCGGTGTGGCCAGTACCACTAAAAGTGTCTTTCTTTTGTTTAAAATGGATGCGTTTTTAAGTAAAAAAACCACATAAGGAAAACAGACCAAAGAAATTCAGATACTGTTGATACATTAGGACATGTATCCATTGGTCACTTGTGGCATGTAGGAGTAAACCCCACCTCAATCCGAGTCATGGTGTGGCCGGCACCACTCAAAGTGTCTAACATTTATTTGAAATGGACAGGATTTTAAGTGAAAAAAACAACTGGAAAATGGAAAATAGATCAAACGCATTCGGATTCTGTTTAAACTATAGGAAAAGGATCCATGGGTCATATGTGACGTGTACGTGTCAACCCCGCCTCAATCCGAGGGCTGGTGTGGCCAGTACCACTCAAAGTGTCTTTCTTTTGTTTAAAATGGATGCGCTTTTAAGTTAAAAAACCACATCCAGAAAATGGACCAAAGGAATTCAGATATTGTTGATACATAAGGACATGTATCCATGGGTCATTTGCGACATGTACGAGTCATCCCCGCCTCAATCCGAGGCACGGTGTGGCCGACACCACTCAAAGTGTCTAACTTTTCTTTGAAATGGACAACAGTTTAAGTAAAAACAACAACTGACATACGGAAAACTGGCCAAACCCATTCGGATTATGTTGACACT
Source organism: Viscum album (assembly GCA_963277665.1). Classification (NCBI taxonomy): domain Eukaryota; kingdom Viridiplantae; phylum Streptophyta; class Magnoliopsida; order Santalales; family Viscaceae; genus Viscum; species Viscum album. The sequence goes on along the minus strand of OY728139.1, from coordinate 675,709,885 downwards.
GTAGGAAAATGATCCATGTGTCATTTTTGACGTGTACGAGTCACCCCGCCACAATCTGAGGCATGGTGTGGCAGAAACCACTCAAAGTGTCTAACTTTTCATTGAAATGGACAACAGTTTAAGTAAAAACAACCACTAACATACGGAAAACTGACCAAAGGCATTCGGATTCTATTGAAACTTTAGGAAAACGATCCATGCGTCATATGTGACGTGTAAGAGTCAATCCTACCTCAATCTGAGGGCCAATGTGGCCAACCCCACTCAAAGTGTGTCACTTTTCTTTGAAATGGACAACAGTTTAAGTTAAAAAAATAACTGCCATACGGAAAACAGAACAATGGCATTCAGATATTGTTGATACTTAAGGACATGTATCAATGGGTCATTTGTGACGTGTAGGAGTCAACCACGCCTCAATCCGAGGGCCGGTGTGGCCGGTACCACTCAAAGTGTCTTTATTTTGTTTAAAATGGATGCGCTTTAAGTAAAAAAAACCATATACGGAAAACCGACGAAACGCATTTGGATTCTATTGAAACTTTAGGACAACGATCCATGGGTCATTTGTGACGTGTAGGAATCAACCCCGCCTCAATCCGTGGTGAGGTGTGGGAAGCAACACTCAAAGTGTCTAACTATTTTTTGAAATGGACAACAGTTTAAGTAAAAACAACAACTGACATACGGAAAATGGACCAACACATTCAGATACTATTTATTCTTTAGGAAAAGGATCTATGGGTCATTTGTGACGTATACAAGTCAACCCTAACTCAATCAGAGGCATGGTGTGGTTGGTATCACTCAAAGTGTATTTGCTTTGTTTAAAATGGATACACTTTTATGTAAAAACAACCGGCATACGTGAAACCATCCAAATGCATTCGGATTGTGTTGATACTTTAAGAAAACGATCCATGGGTCATTTGTGATGTGTACGAGTCAACTCCGCCTCAATCCGAGGCGTGGTGTGGACGACACCACTCAAAGTCTCTCTTTTATTTCAAAAGGAAATCATTTTAATTAAATACAACTGAAATTTACACTCATCAAAGATAGTCGCAAACTATTTTTCATGAGTTGGGTAGTTTCACTAATGGGGTCATAAGTGACGAGACTCCTAAGAAAATACCTTTTCACCATATATTATAAACAATACAAGTTCAATGAAAAATTCATCACAAATCATTACATACCCAAACCTAGGATCACAAAAAAAAGGGATTTGAGACAATTTGAAATTATTATTCAAATCTAATAGATATTTATCAAACTATTCTACCTATTAGAATTTGATGGGGCCGTGTGCTGGTTGGGGGGTTGTGCATGGGTGAGGTGAATTACCACCGGATGATTGTTGTCATATGTGTTTTTTGGGCTATTCTCGGTGTTTCTTATACTATTTGAAATATGTATGTGGTTTTTGTGATATTATTTATACAGGTGTATAGTGGAGGGTATATTGAGGGCTGTTGTGCAATGTTTTTTTATGAAGGTGGATGGTAGGGCTACTAGAGGGCTTCTGGGGGGCTGCGGTGTAGCAACTCTGGCAAAGGCTATACCAACGGTTCTGAACCGTTGGTATAACCTTTTCCAAAATTCTGGAAATCTTATACCAATGGTTTTAAACCTTTGGGATATATTTTTTTCTGGAAAATCTTATACCAACGGTTCTGAACCATTGGTGTAAGATTTTCCAGAAAAAAGCTATCCCAACGGTTTAGAACCGTTGGTATAGACTTTTCCAGAATTCTGGAAAGCTTATACCAACGGTCTAGAACTGTTGGTATATATTTTTCCAGAATTATGGAAATCTTATACCAACGGTTCTAAACCATTCAGATAGCTTTTTTCTGGGAAATCTTAAACCAATGATTCTGAACCATTGGTATAGCCTTTTCTAGAATTATGGAAAAAGATATACCAACGGTTCTGAACCGTTGGTATAGGTTTTTCCAGAATTCTGGAAAGCGTATACCAACTGTTCAAAACCGTTGGTATAGACTTTTCCAAAATTCTGGAACACATATACCAACGGTTTAAGTGCAACCGTTGGTATAGGGCTTTCTTCATGGCTTACTAGACAACGATTTGGAAAACCGTTGGTATAGGCTATACCAACGGTTTTCCAGCCTATACGAACGGTTTTAAACCGTTGGTATAGCCTACTTTTCCAGTAGTGTTTGGGATTAAATTTCACTACTATGATTTATCCCATGTTATGATATTATGATCTCTTTTGTAGGTTAGGATTTTCAAAATTTTATGTTCTTATGAATATGATATGATTGATATTTCTTTTGGTTACACTTACCGAGCATTTGATCTCACCCTTTTGTATTTTTTCTTTTCCCCAGGTCAGGAAGAAGTGTATTAAGTAGGATATTACAAAAGGTACTCTAGATATGATGAAATAAACGGGAGACAATGTAGATGATTTATGATCTGGTTTTTTATGTTTCCCAGTTTCTAAAGACACTATACCTATACGGCCCTATCATGGTTTTGTTATATGTTGTAATAAGTATGCTTCAATTATGATGTAATAAGAATGTATGTAAAGTACGAGTTGTTATAAATAGTGTTTCCAGAATACATAAAAATGCATTTTGAACACATTAATAATTATTCTTTTTAAATTAAAAGCATGAAAATAATTTCAGTATAAATATATAGAAAATTAATTCACTAAAATACACTTAAATTAAAATCATTAGTAAAATGAACTAGGGTATTTGTGAGCATCAAAAACATAATAAATTATAGAGTATTTTTGAGACAATAGATGCACAACATCTCTTTCCCATATCATGGAAAACAAAATCTACATATGCACCAATGTACATATGTTGGGGGTGTGTGATCATACCCAGTAGGTAACCCCCAATATTTTCCCACATGATACAAAGACTAGAAAAAAAATACCTCATATAATATAAAATAAGAAATAATATTATCAAAGAAGTTATTTTTGCATAATTTAAAATATACTTTTTGAATAGGATTTCTAAAAACTATTTGAGAATAAATAGTTCCCTCTTTTAAAAAGTTGAAGAAAATCATAATTTCTAGTTGTTACTGAGCCCCATGTATATTTCAAAAAAACATATATAATGAAATCATGAACCCAGACCTACTATTTACCTTCCCAGATGGTGCTCACAACCTAGTTATTCCACGATCCTATACCAAAACTCATTTGCATTAATGAAATACCTTTTAATCAATTAAGTAATTCCATTGTGGAAGAACCCACTATCAAATATCAAAACCAACCAGTAACAGTTTTATCAGTAGAGTTTTACAAGGGAAAAAATATTGAAAAAAAGAAGAAATCTTTTAGAAACCTGAAATCCTTTGTGTTACAGTAAAAGTGGAAAGAGTGAAAAAACACATACCTCGTGTTTTTTGGAATGTAGATTCTAAGAAAATTCCATGCATCTAACCCCATACTTATGTTCCCCTAGAAAAACACAAGAATATCTCATTAACACAAATCCAAACCCACGAATCTAGGTATTATGCAATGATCAATGTTTCTGATCCAAAAAATCCAAAGAGATCTAAAACAAGAAATAAGAACATAAACCCCACCTTTTACTTCAACAATGATATTCCCAAAGAACTAATGGATATAGAATTATTACATCTAAGGTCCCTAAAAATCACCAATGGGTGCCCTCGAAATCAAGAGGAATGAAAAAATAGCATACAATGAATTAAAACCACTATGCGGATTAAAACTTATCTGGACCATGAAAATTAACACAATGAATTGGGAATTCACATCATGAATTATTCAAGAAAACACTTACATTGATATTCACATCACCTCAATTTATTTATCCAGAAAACCAATTCATGACATGAATGGTCTTCACATGATGAACTTCCTCAGCTGTTCACTTGGTTAAAACTATTCATGATTGAATAATTTTATGGCACCCAAACAATGAAGCCTCACAACATTAATGGAATATTAATGATGTGAATTTTAACTACAGATGATTTTTTTCATTACTCCTTTGAACTCTTCCATAAAGGCAACACAATGAATCTAAAAGTAAAAGGAAACACATAAATGGACTGCATAGCTCTAAGAGGGGGTACTAAATTCTCCCCACCATTGGGAATTCCTTCCTTGAGAATCTATTGTTTAATGTGTTACTTTAATAGGTGAGTCCATTACTATAACATATAAATTTTCCACTAAAAGTTTTCCTTATAAACATGAAATTGTTTCATAAAACCTGAACCATGCAAATAGAACTCCCATGGATGGATTTTCTTGTCTATCTTGAAATGAACTGATTTGTGGATAAAAGTCACATCATTCGCAATAGTAACATTATCCAAAATAATCACATAATTGTGATCCATGTGATAATTAATTAGTAAGGAGATAAAGAACATATTACGTATGACACTATACCTTGATAATAATGCTATCAAATAAAAAATTGGGCCAAACCGTTCCACCACATAAAAAATCCCACATACCATAGTTCTAACTTACCTTGTTTCCCTATGCATGGATGACCATTTCTTGGTTACACATTCAAGAAGACCTGGTTAATCACATAAAAATATATGATTTTAATATGATTATCTTCTTAGGTTCTCCGTCAACTCTAATATGTATCCAGTCACTTCCAAATAAGATATATTTTCTCCATAATATCATAAACAAGACTCAGTCAAATCAGTGATGTCTCTCCTGTTTTGACCCAATATAGTGGAGGATGGTAAGGATGAACATAAAAGGCCACAAATTGGTTTATCTATATTTTCATCCAAAAGTTTTAATTATTTACTAATTCAACCAAAGAAATATATTTCTCCCATGATCTTCTAAGGTCCATGATACGTGGTTTAAGTATATTTTTCAATCTTAGAATTTTGTGTTACCACTTCCTGTCCCTTAAATATTGATATTCTATGCTTATGGTCATCTGACTCCCGAGAGATTTTTGTAACTACTTACTAAATCATGAATTGAATTAGGGTCCTCTTTCAGAGATAAACAAAAGTGGAAACACAGGAAACATTACATGTTCCAGAATGTATTACTTTTCAAAATACTCTATAATGTTGGACTGTCTGATTTAGAAGAAGTTTGATAAAATAGTGAGTCAATTTTACCATCACCTAAATAGGATAATTTTTCAACTAAATTCTTAGTATAACTATGAACAAGTTTATTGAAATTTTTTCCCATTCCCATATCAGTATAGGCATGGATTGCAATATACTAGCCTATCGTTGATAGAAAAACATTTACCGTCTGACATAGTAGACATTTTATAACATACATTGTGATCTTGTGTCATATATCTGAACACCAAAAATATTCTTTCACAATCTTTTACATTAACAAGATATCAAGATGAATAGAACATTTTAAATGGTGATACATTGAAAAAGCTTATACTATAAATATTGAGGAACAAAAATTATATTTTTGAAATCATAATAAGGAGTTTTTATCCTCTATCTAACTATGAGAAGAGTCCTCTCCATATAGACCTGAACTAATAGTGATAAAATTAGGATCTAATTTTTTAGCCTATTTTAACAAATACACTGATTTAAGGACAAGAAAATACAAAAAACACTCATATTTTTTCAATATTACAAATAAATGTTAGTAATTAGGATCAAGAACTTCCTTTGGTCATGAGCTTCTCGATCCACCTAACTATATGATATTTGTCTCAACACTTCTGGCACAAAATAACTTTTACCTGGTGTGTATACCATGTCAAAATCAAACATCTATAGTTACTCCATCGATTTTAATTACCTCAAGTTGATGTATTATCATGAAAGGATATATTTCAAAATCATATGGTCAGTGAAAACTATGAACTTATAAATGAAGGGTTAATTTATCAACATTTATAAGGACTTGATTGAAGTAAATAATTATAGGTCATGTATTGGATAATTTTTCTTATGTTCTCTCAACTGTCTCAAACTATAATCCCCAACATGATCTCGCTACATGATAACATAACTATGACCAGATCCAAATACATCCAAATATACCACATAGTTTATTTTAGAAAAATTATGATGGGTTATAAGTTGAGATGTGTTTTAATATCTAGAAAGATATTTTTGACAGTTGGCATTCCATATGACTGGAACACCATTTCATTTAAAATTAGTTTTGGGGTAATCCATTCTTGATTAATCTCGATAAAAACAATGATAATAACATATTTACCATATATAATGGCATGTCTAAAAAAATCTTTTTTAGATGCCAAGAGAGTACAACCAACATCTTGATAGGGTATAATAATATTCCATCTTCCGAAATGAAATGCCCAAGGAAAAAAATCATTAATCCAGAATTCACACTTATAAAACTTAGTATACAAATGATTGTCCCATAGCGTACTTAGTAAAATTTAAAATTTCTCTTAGTGGTCATTACTACTTCAAGAGTAAAATGGAATATCATAAAAAAATACCACAATAAAAGATTTATGGTACCAATGGAAGATACGATTCATCAAATCCAAGGAAACTATAGGTGCATCCATCAAGAAAAATGTCATGATGAAATATTTATAATGAATATAAAAAATCTGAAATATTTTCTTTGAGATATCATCTATTATGTATCTAAGATGATGATATCCTAATCATAGATCAATCTTATAGTACCATTTGGATCCCTTTAATTTATCAAACAAGTCATTGATTTAAGGAAGAGGATATTGATTATTGATCATATCTTGATTAAAATTATGATAATCAACACATAACCAGAGAGTTAAATCTTCCTTATTTAATAATAAAACTAGTGAAACCTAGGGTGATGTACACGGTTTGATGAATCCTTTACATACAATTTATTCTATCCAAAACATTAACTCTCGTAACTTAGTTGATGAAATTATGTTATATGGTAATAAAAAAGGGTGTGTTCCTTGGAGTAGGTTCATAGAAAATTTGATTTATCACTCAGGTGGTGACTCAATGAATTCATTCAGAAAGACATTTGAGTATCAATATACTATGGAAATAAGATTCCGAATTCTTATTTAATCATTATCTACCAAGGTCATTTATACTAACTAGCTAGATACACATCCATCCATTGTGGCTAAATTTTATTCTCTTCATGTATTAAAATCTCAATCCCCATCGAATACATGTAGAGATCCATATAAAGACATAAAAATTTACTATTGAGAATATTAGTCAATAAGTTCTTTAAGTCTCTATAGACAATCCATAACAAAGATTAAATGAATAGAATCCATATCCAAAACTTTTTACATCTGAGAAACTGCACTACATCAAATGTAATAGAACATATTAGGAATTTGAATCACATGAAATACCTCTATCAAGATTTCTCTTAATACTCGTGATATGAGATATAATTTCCACAAGTAATCCTAATTATTTTACCACATCAGAAGAATGAAAATAATTATAGGGAATGGTGTAATGTGGGAAATTCATTATAATTGATTTTAGAAGAATGTGACTTCATGATATGGAGGGATATAGTTTCTCACACTTGATATTATACTATGATCCATAAAACTACTACTCAGAGGTCATGAGAGAGCTCTGGATTAGCTGATGAGGTGCTATCGAAACAACTGATTTTTTTCCAGAGGTATCTGGGTTTACATGAGTCTATTGTTAAGAACCAGCAATATGGGACTGTTCTATATGTGCATAAAAATATTGAGGTTGTGTCATTCCAGTTCCATTTTTTGATCTTATAATTTCACTGTGGTGGAAATTTCTTAGTGGTGTCATGAATTCTTTCTTCTAGTGTTAAATTTCATTGCACTATAAATAACCTATTTCATTGTTTGTGATTTGGCAGAATAGATATTGATTTGATGGATTGATTTTCTTCTCATTTTCTACCTTGAGAGTTACTATCCCTCTTATATTTATTCCTCATGTTGAAGATTCCACCTGTACTTGGATTGAGAAAGGTTATTCACTTAAAAATCTCTTTATCTCACTAGTTCCTTATATACTATTAATTTATATTCTATAATAAAAAATAGTACTACCTTTTATCAAATCTATGGTTAGAGACCCATCACAATGATTTCAGATTTCAGTCTCTCACTTCAACCTAACTATGGTGAAACACGAACAAGGTGAGTGTATTTATATGCATATTGAGACACTGTAATACTTCATTGTTTCAGTTGAACAAAATTATACCGTTTTCTCTAGTTTTATTCTTTCTAGAAAGAACATGATATTAGTCTTTTTCACGAATCCTTTCCAAGTGAGGTATCGACCTAACGTTTCTCGAACATTCAAGCCCCACCATGAAATAACTATGTACTCAATAATATATGGTTCTATATACAACATCATCCCTTTTATAGTATCATATAAGTAAAAAATAAAGTTCAACTTACTCAAACATACCAGTACTTTATTAGGTTTAGAATCATCTAGAATCATCCGTGGAATTTTCCTTAAAAATTTTGCTGAGTGATTCACCTGATGTGGGTCTTTAGTCTCGGGTACCTAATAAATATCCTAAAAGGATATCACTAATTTTTAACAAAATTTATGTCTAATTGTTCTCCTAGTGAAACCAAATTCTCATTTGTTCACTCTCATTGGATTTTTTATCTTCTATATGGTGGATTTCTTATTTTATAAACCATTTTAGAAATTAATAATTTAGCACATTTTACACTTTATATTTCCATGGTCATATTTTATATATCAATAAAATAGTCTCAATAATAAAAAATAACAATCAATAATCCATGTGAAAATGTTTTTAAAGTAGTGAAACAATGTCATTTAAATTTCGGCAAGTTCTATGGTTAAAGGAATCCCTTGTAGTACAACATGGGTTATTGAATCCTCAAAGGACTAAGAAGTTACCAAAGGGAACATAAATTTAGTGGGGGTGATTTGTCTATGATGTAGCCAACTCGGGTTCCTTTTGGGTGTATTATTAATGTGTTTTATGTTTGTCAATTCAATTTTAAATCAAGGATTGATCTTAAGATATTACAAGAGGCAGATTGAATGAATTTATTTTAATGGTTTCAGTTTCATGAATTTGAGAGTGTTTCATTCAAAGAAATATGAAATTAATAAATCAATAATATATTTTGGGTTTTTAATTTCCCTATTATAAACACATTTACCCTTTTAGTATCATATTCATGATAACTCCATGGTAGAAAATCATTCTAGCACTCAGGATGTGTAGCCTTAAAATTGGTGGTACCAAAGGACAAGGTACATCATTGAATAAAAATATCCACAAAAAAATGATAATGAATTATTAAAATTTGATAAAACATAAAATACATCCAATTTATACTGCCTTGGATTAAACCAAAAATAGATTAATCCCTCCATTGATTCTATTCAATCAAGGGATGCATGAAGTATACTCATGAGGGGGAATTGAAGAAAAAAATAGTAAAGAAAAAAACAATCACTCCACCATTGTGTGAATAATTTAAAAAAATATGACATGGATAGATTCAATACCCAAGAAACCACAATAATGTTTATATGAAGAATAAAATAATAATATAATAACAAGTTATTTTATTAATAAACAAAACTTATTGAAAAACATACATTAGAAAAATAGAAGATGCAATTACAAAATGGAAGCGTAAAGATACAATTGAATGAATAAAAATTATAAAAATTACATAAAAAATCACATTATGTAGTCATAATATGATCCTATTTTAGATCCCCCATCAATAAATTCCTTCCCCATTAAGTATAAGATTCAACCGATGGGTGAGAAATCCAAGGAAATATGAATTTTCTAAGATGCATAAAAAATTTAGAGCAAATTTATCCTCCTTTTTGGCATGAAAATATTGAATTAAAGATTGAATAATATTTGATGTTAATTTAAGGGAAATATATTTTACCACATTTTATATAATATCATTAAAATTTTTATTCCAATTGGATTATCGATTTAGATTTTATGCTCAGAGTGGTTGGATGAATTTATGGAACCTAATATATGGCCTATAATTTAATCATTATCTTAGGCCTCCCATATAACACTGAAAACCACATAAATATCTCTAATAATAGTTAAATCAAGTGTTCCACATAATTTTCACTATCTACAGTTATAATTTGAGATTCATTAGGCTAGAATTTTAGGCTAGACTTTTATTTGATGAGCCTAAGGCCAATTATGTTTTGTCCAAAATGTTTTGCATCTGTGATAAAAAATGTCCATATTCTCTTATGATTCATCCATTTATCATAAAATAAAAATCATTCCAATTTTTTCTATAAATAGTATCCCAAAATATAAAATTAAAACAATAAATATAAATAACTCCAAAATTAGATTATTAATTGTTCCCCAATTGAAAAACATTAGACATCAATTGCACAATGATGTGAAATGATGTTCAGTTTATGAAATATACTAAAAATGGTATTTATATAAATTGAATAAATATAATATTAAAATAATTATAATGAATATTATCCACTTTTAGTGGATAATCACACCCCCAACATGTGTTTTTCTAGTCCCAAGAATAATGTATCTCAAAAATATAAAATTGAATTCCCTTTCTCCAAAAACTTTTAATGTACATTTTTCACCAAAAATATCATTACTAATAATCATGAAATATATCAAAATATTTTTTCACAATTTATGATCACATTAATATCACAAGACAAAGCCCATTCTTTTGTTTAAATCCATTTTCAAATTTCATTCAATTTAAATTAACCATGAAGATGTGTTGTGCATCAAAAAAGACATGGGAACCATTTTCTTATTTAAGGGGAAATAAATAGAAGCTCTAGGTGAGAATAACATTAAGACTTCATATGATTATCCAGTTATATTTTTACAATGTTTTCTATTATTTTTTTTTATTAACCTTGTTAGAGATGAAAATACAAACTATGGAAGTGACTACTATGAAGTCATGGTCCCTAAGTGACAAAAACTACTTAATTTTTCAATTCTATACTCTATAATAGAGATTTGAATCCAAAAGATATGAAAAAATAAAATGAAGTCCCAATCCCGAAGTGTCAAAATCCATGAATTTGGACAAAACATTGCTCTACACGGTCACCATTTCACTTCATTTTTATTGGATACTCAAATTAGAATGAAATTTTCCACAAACTCTATGCTATGATGAAAGGGGACACAAAAATAAAACATACACCAATAACGTAATGGATGGGTGTTGTATTCGTTTTATTAACAGGATGAAAGTGTAAATATTCAAACATCAACTCAGAAACCGCACTTTCAAAAAACTATTCCCATGAACATAAATGTGTATCTAAATCATAATCAAGGCATTCAAAATCATATGATATTGATTTTTCATATTTAACAATATAAATTAATGAATTAAAGGATAATTAATTGATTTAATTTCATGAATTGTATATTTATCATTAAAACTGAATTATCATTTCTACAAAATCCATGATTTTCACTTTCCGCTACATAGAATGTAATTGCACTCAGTGTTGAAAGAGACAAGAAGATAGATATTAGGATTGTAATGAAATAGAGGATAAATGATTTGAAATTAAATCATTGAAAAAATAAAATTCTTTTCTGTTGATGACCTATCAAAAAGAAATTGAACACTTTCGCCACATGTCACAAATAGACTCCTTGGGGTGATTGAAGGTTGGATTTGTTATTTGGAAGGAATGTGTTTCAATTGAGAATATTTAAATTCTTTTAGTATTATATCTCATAAAAAATAAAAATTATATCACACTTGAAACACCAAGGGGTTCCGTTGAAAAAAATTAGAAAAACACCTAAAAAATAAAATAGAATAAAATAAACATAGAACATATTTTTCCTCTCAGAAATCACATAGTTTAATTTTGGTATCTCAACATGAACCACCCAGCCTATCCAATACCAAAATTCATAATTTCAAGGATTTAAATTTTCACCACTTATACTATATTTCCATTCTGTCTCCCATGGGTTTGGATAAAAGTTTTAAAATTGATTCCAGAAAATTCATATTGGTTCCAATGAATTATCTTATCGCATGAATATCAAAATTGTTCCATACAATTAATTTATTACTTTTTTATAATACATAAATGATAATTTTCTCATTATTATACTCAATAGAGTATTAAATGATGTAATAATTTTGTTGATTATCCCCTATGTAGGATGAGTTTATAAAGGATGTATGGACTATGAATTCAAGATCAGGATGGCGAAAAAATTCACACACTAGTTGGGACTTAGAATTGGACAAGATTTTATTTTCATAATTTCTCAAAAGAATTGGTTCCTTATTAATAGATGCTTCAATAACCAATTTTTTTAGATGAGTGTCAAGAATGTTTATGGACTTGATGTTTGTGATTTCCCCCAGGGTTTACTGATTGGTGTTTTTGGAAAATAATTATTGAATCCTTATTAAATATATTCCAGACATGGACACAGTTTTACATCATGTGATCTACGAAAATAAATTTCATCAGGATTTATAGATAATTCAACAATTTCCCCTATTTCTTCAGTTTTAAATTTAATATACCCTAATAAATTCTATTCATTTTACAGCTCTAGTTTCTTAGATTATAATGTATTCCATTCAATAAATTTGTGTTATTTTGAAGTGTCTGGTGGTTTGAGAAAACATTTGTCAATTTTTTCATTATATTTCCAATTCTTGAAAGTAGTCACTAATTGGATTTTTTCATTATTAGTGTGTTTTTAAAAACTTTATTTTATCAATGTTGAGTTAGGGACAACCTTAGTTGGAATGGGTTTCGTAATTGTTTTAATACTTTTTAATTCTAAAATAAATGTTAAAAAAATTTAATTCATTTTAGAAAATTTTCACACATTTGTTTAATCCGTTTTTTTGGGATTAGGATTGATAGGTGTTTGGAAATCATGGAATTACCTAATATTTATCTCACTGACCATCATTGAGATGAATGTAAATTTATCATTTAAGCATTCATCATACAATTGATTTTACATGCCACTGGGTGATGGGTATTCTTATAAGGGTTGATCAATGAAATCACCCAAGATAGGGACTTCCCAATATAGTATTCCAATTTGATTCAACACTATGTTTAAATTTTTTAATGATGAAGATACTCTATTGGAGTTGATAGAAACATGGAATTGATATTTTTTGTACACACAAAAACCGAAAGGAAAAAATGAGAGGAAAAAGGAAAAATGGGGTGGAATAAAATGATTTTCTAAGATGACTTTGTTGGGTACCTGGGACTTATTCCAAAATTTGGTGATTCCTAAATTTACCAACGTTATATGGGTGATTTGGTCTCTTTTAGTACAACTTGGGTTATCAAATCCCCATAGACCTTAGAAGTGACGTAAAAAAACATACATTAAATGGGATGATTTGGATATGAAGTGGCCAACTTGGGTTCAAATTGATTTTATTATTAAAATTTTAAAGATTCATGTGAATTAAAATTAAAATGAAGGGTTTATCCTCCGTTATTAGAAGAGGTTGATTGAAAAAATTTATTATAGTGGGTTCAATGTCTTGAATTTGAGAGTGTTTCACTCATTGAAATATAAACATCCCAAATCACTCATGGATTTTGTTTTTTTCAATATATTAATTATAATCACCTATAAACATAGATGATCATATTCATGAGATCTCCAAGTTAAAGGATTGTTCTAGGACATAAGATGTGTAGCCATAAAATTGGTGAGATCAATGAAGAAGGTACATCATTGAATGAAAATTTCCACACAAAAATTAATTAAAAATTTTTAAAATGAGAAAAAATTAAATTATTCCCCTTTATACTCCCTTTTATCGAACCATAAGAGGTTTATCCCTCTGTTTATGTTATTATACCAATGAATGTAGGAAGTAGACTCCAGAGGGGGGAATAGAAGAAGAAAAAAAGTAAAGAAAAATTGTCACTCCACCATTGTGTAATGGGATTTAAAAAAATATGATCTAAATGGATTTAATACCCAATTAAATTGTATCAACATGATATTAATAGTAAAATAATTAGTTAAGAAGAATAAATATTATTAATAAAGAAAAGTGACCAAAAAACATACATGTGAAATATTTAAGATGCGATTACATAATAAAAGAGTAAAAGTAATTATGAAATAATAAAACCTCTACTAATTACATTACCACCACATAATTATATAGGAATATTAGGATCCTTGGGAATATCCACCATCAAATAGTTCATTCCCCAATAATTAGGAGAGTCAAAAGGTGGGTGAAAAATAAAAAGAAATTGGACTTTTCAAAGATGAATAGAAAATTTAGAGTATATTCATCCTTATTTTGGGCATGAAAATCTGGCATTTAAGATGGTAGAATCTTTTATTATCATAATAGAAATATATTATCTTAATTTTCCTACATTATATACAAAAATTTAATTCTAATTCAATCATCCATTAGGAATTTATGCTAAAAAAAGGTTGGATGACTTTATGGGCCATGATATCCGACCCATAATTTAATATTGAACATGGATTACCTAGATCATAAATAAAACCTCTGAATTTTCCCAAGTGACAGTTGAATTACGTGTTCCCGATAATTTTATCTTTCTTCAGTTAAAATTTGAGCTTCATTGGGATTGAATTTTGGGATCTACTATTGTTTTATTGTCCTCAATCCAATTATGCTTTTTCTAGAAATATCTATATCAATGGAAAAAATGTCCATCTATATTTATTATTCATCTATTGATCATATAAGACAAGGTCTTATGAACACTTTGATCAATAATATCCCAAAATAACAAATTAAAATAATCAAACAAATGAATTCCAAAAGTAGATGAATAATTGGGACCAAACTGACAGACTTTAGACATGAATGGCATAATTATGTGAAATGAAGTTCAATTTATGAAATTCACAAAAACTAGTTTTTATTGACATTTAATAACTTCAATATTAAAATATTAATAATTAGTATTAGATAATTTCAGTGGCTAAGCAAAAAAATAGAGTACTAATACATGATATGAAACACTTATCAGCTAAACCATTGAAAATGAGTTTACAACCTTCATTAAAGTGACTTATAACACTTTTGAACCAAACCACCCTACCAACATGAAGTTCGACAATAAAACATTATCTATGTGTTTTTAAGATATGTATTTTATGTTTTGAATTTATTATCTCCTTGATACTTACACTTATAAATGATCAAACATGACTAATTCCTTTTATAACATCTCATCCCAGCTCATTTGTTTAGGGGAGATGGATTTCCACTAAACATAGGAGATATTCCACCAAACACAAAGGATGATAAATGCAAAGGTTTTGAACATAAGAGTCATAGGGGAACAATTTATGCTTTAAAAAAATTATGCACACAACAAAAGATTTAAATATATATAACCCAATACTTTTACATAAATGATGCAGCTACCAAAACCCAACTATAATAAAAATGATAAATCTATAAATAAACAATAAAATAGGGAAAAATATTAAATTGATATCAGAATGTAAAGAGTTCGAAAAAAAATATAAAGTAGAAAATGACCCATGGTGAAACCACTATTGACTAATAAATGAACCAACGCCACGGTTTAAATCTATGAACTATGACAACAACATTAAGGATAAAATATAGAAAAGTAAGAAACTAATCTATTTACTATATCACAGAAGACAACATCTGTATATGAACCAAAGTGAATATCTTGGGGTGAGTAATCATACCATGTAGGAAAGCCCCAAGATTATTCTCACATGACACTAAGACCAGAAACATTTTATCTCATTGGATATAAAATTGGTAAGAAGAATATCAAATAACTAAACAAATTTTATAAATAAAAAATATAAGAGATCTAAATTTTGATTAAGAATAAAAAGATTCTTATTTCAAAAATAAGAAGTAATCCACGATTTACAATTTTGTATAATCATCCATGTTCTCACATGAACACACTTGCACACCCTTTCATACCGAATGAAAACTCTATGATTACGATTGAAGATACATCCTCCACCAAACTGTCACATGGGGGAAATTTCATCATTGTGACTTTCTTGTCCGCACAAAGCACATTGTCAATTTCAACAAGGCATCATCAAATTAAATCATATACCCACACCAACTATTCAAATACCTATATGTTACTCCCAACCTATTTATTCAATGTTTATATAAGAGACCCCATTTTCATTAAATAAATCACTTTTAATAAATTTATAAACTCCATTGTGGTGACACCCATAATAAGTTTTCAAATCCAACAAATAAGAGAGTCATTAGTAGATTTTGACGAGTGAAAACCATTGAAAATTGTGGAGAAATATTTCATAAATCTAAAAGAATTCGAGTTCCAATAAAAGTGTATGTATGGAAAAAATACCCACCTCATGTTTATTGGCTTGAATGATGTAATATGATTTGATAGATCAAACCTCTTACTTATGTTCCTCAATCAAAACCAAAGAAGATAAAATCAACACAAAAACAAACCAATATATGTACGTATTATACATTGATCTATGTTTCTAATCTAAGAAACAAAAAATAGATACAAAATAAGAGGAAATAATGGAACCCTCACCTTTTATTTCCAAAATTAAACACCCAATGATCCGATTGAAAAATTGTTTTAATTATTATGGTCTCGAAAATTTTCCTATGGTTTTCCTAGATGATAGTGAAATGAAATAGTATATAAAAGGAATTAAAACTGTGGGTTGGATTAAAAAATTTATAGGCCTAGAAAATTTATTGATTTAATTGGGAATTCACATCATGAGTTATTTAAGAGGGAAATTACTTAAATATTCTCAATAAATTGGTTTATATATCTAATAAAATTATTCTCCATGTCAATGGATTCAAATCATGAACTGACTTAGATATTCAATTGAAAAAACCATTCATGTGTTGCAGAATTTCACAACATCTACAGAGTAAAGTTTCACATCATGAATGGACAATTAAATATGTGAATTTTACCTACATCCAAATTCAATAACATTTCCTCTTACTCCAAATAATTCTTCCAAAAAGGAATTATAAAAACTCCAAAATTAAAAGAAAATTCATAAAATGATCGAATACCTAAAAACGTGGGTGCTACACACTAATGCCTTATCCTTACATGGGTAGGAACTCATCTAACCTTTCAAATGATTCATAGGTTAGACCTTCAAGTAAAAACCCAATATCAACATTACTTGAATTATAGATATCACCATGATAACCTCTCAACACTAATCCTATATGTGGTTACATAAGGCTGGGGAACCCACTTATACACCCTAGTATATCATAGTCCATAAACCCTACATGGTTTCTTCTCTTACATTACCAACCTTTGAAAAAGTTCCTTTGATCAGATGACCCAACATCCCTCATTACCACCATGATCGCATCATGGATTAATAATAATAATAGGAAATACCATACAAGTATACCACTAGTGAGATATAATTAATCCAATATAACTTCCAATACTTCCCATTTCAATCCTCACAAACCAAAACATTCCATTATCCCAACCAGGGTATACCCAACTGGGTACCCACACAATAACGGGGGAGGAAAACTCTCCGCACTCTCTATTAATCTAGCCTAAAGGCTATAAGGTATCTCAAAGCTCTATATAGTCCAACTCAAGGCCCATAATTCCCAGTAAACCACTCTTCCATACCAGGATAGAGAAAAGTGAAAGGACTTTTATATTTCAATTTTTCATTTAATTTATACCACTTTGGATTCCATTTTCTTCGTAGCACATATTTATGATAAATTCCTCACCCCCAACCAATGGTGTCATCAATATAGAGTTCTAGGGTCTAATGTGGCTCTTAGAAATTTCATTTCGACAATAAAGAAACAATTTATGTAATGAAATTTTAATTACATGCAAGTGACAAGACTGTATATCGCATTATACCTAAATAGAATCATAAAATTTAGGGAGATATTTGGGACCACCTACCTTATAATATAACTTATTCCATTTTTATGCAAGATTGTACAACCATAATAATATATGTAAATTTTATACATTCAAATTCCATAAATTTAGGTCTATAACCTCTTCAATAACCATTTACATTAATATTAAAAAATGTATATAATATCCACAATTCATTCCTTAATTAATTACACAATTAATTCAAGGGAAATCAACAAGTAATTTCTTATGGATAGTTTCACTAAGGTGAAAATAATGATAAAAAGAGTTCTTAACACCCCTAACATTCACTAAAATCTTTATCACACAAAACCCTAAATTTCTCAAATCAATTGATCCCTTAATTTCACCTAAAACACTGAAAAACCTAAATAATTAAGGGAAATTTTAAACCTTACATAAATAACATGAAACATAGTGTGACCCTCCTCTTAAATTACATTTTAATCAATACGAAGAAATCCCCATCATATAGGATGATTGCAAAATGCTCTGCTGGAAACATCACTCAAAAACATTGTCTAAAAGCAACAAATCAGTTGTGGAAAAAAGAAATCATTAATGAATCAAGTCTGAGTGATACATTTAACACAAGATATTACACAAATCAATCAACAATCATATATATACCAATTATTGAGGGAGACCCAACTTATCGGTGAAGTGAGGGAAAAACTCTATATAATGATTTGTTTGTGAATGGGGAATAAATTACCACAATTTACCTTTAGTAGGCATTTTCTATCAGTTTCTTATAAATCTATTTTTTTAAGAACTCTAGGATTTCAAAAAAAATATTATATATCATGCTAGGGTAATCCATTTTTAATATATATAAATATATATTATGTATTTTATCCCTTTGAAGAAAACGTAATATATATGAAAATATATTACATATGATTTGACTTAAAAAATCCTAAATTCCTAACCTTTTACGTAATAAATATAGGTTATCTGTAAGGTTTTTACCATAACAAAAATATCACATGTAATGTATATTTTAATACGTATGTTTCTATCCTTAGGTTTATTTCAATATGTTACTTATTTCTCATGTATAATATATATCAATTCATACGTAATATATTTTCTGTGGAAATATTCAATACATACCATATAAAACCTGTTTATAATATATTTTTCTATATATAACATTTTTATCTTATCCAAACTCATGATATGTAATAAATTTATCAGACACATATGTTTTTCTCCATTTGGAATTTTTTAAAATGTAATATATTACTTCATAGTTATTATATTTTACTTAGTGAAATTGTTTTGATAAATATTATATTTACTTTTGTCTTAATGATATATAAAATTTTAAACTTGGACGAAATTTCAAATGTAATATATTTTATTCTATACATAATATATTCGTAGAATATGTATGGTTACATCTTTATATAGTAAAACCATACATATTATATTTTTTTCTCTCCCTACAGTGTGTAATATTTTAAACCAAGATGAATTTCACATGTATTTTTTTCAGCATTATGTATAGGATTTTTATTCCTGTGAATAATATATATTTTTCATTCCCCTATAGTAAATGATATTTTATAATTTGGAAATATTTTTTTGTAAGTTTTTATTATTATAATTTTTTTTTAAAATAAAATCCATCTTAAAATCCCCAAAACACTCCAAACGCCTCCCAATCGTCCACAACTATTAGGGAGTCTCTCCTGTCTCATCAATTTCTAACATATAAAAACCATGTTCTTTATTAAACATTAATAATTGGTTTATTTAATAAAATTACACATAATAAAACCTAAAATATCAATAAATCTGGTGTCTTTGGGATTTAGGTACATAACATAACATAGTAAGCATGGGATACAATAGCATTATTAAAAAATTCATTAACATGCTTTTGAAATTTCATGGCTTTTCAAAACTACCCTGGAAATCCTCTGGAAAAACATAAAAAGGGGTGATCTATAAATACTAGTAAAGGAATAAACATGAAATAATATGAAAATGATAATATATTTTATACAATTAACATATCATTTGGTCATAAAAAGAATATAAATCATCAACACGAATAGTGAGACGTGATATAGCATGATAATCATAATGAAAACATAGAAAAAGTGGAAACAACTAAAAACGCGGAATCATTAACAAAGGTCAAGGATAAACCCAAAAAGTTTCCGTGGTGGAAAAATTACAGTAATGTAATTAGGTTTAATCTCTATCCAAACATGACGTATCATGATACTAAACATTCCCCAATGCATTGGAGCACTATCTGGGTGCAACCATCATAATAATTTCATTCTCATGCAAAAGTGTGCCACATAGATCATACAATCTATGTTAATTCATAATAATAATTTATTTGATGATTAAGGAGTGTGGAATACATATATTTATGTCCCAAAAAAGTATATGTGCATAAATATGAACACCCATAATAGGATAATGGTATGGTATTCACTACACAATTATTTTAGCATGGAAGATTGGAGTGAATTTTTAGCATCAGAACATCGTCACATAAATATTTGTAAAAATGGGTTGATGAGAGGGAAAGGGGTATCTCATAACATAGATATTTAATGGTCAGTCATAGGGAGTGAAAAATTATATCCCAACATTAGAAATTTGTAAATATAAGGTATAAGGTAATGAAAAACTTGAATAGAGAAAATAATCTAAATTATATTTTAGCATGTTAACCAGTGTACATAATGGATCATTGGAGGATTAATGAGAGGTTAGTAGGATCTAATCAATTATAAAACAAATGGAAATTAAGGGGAATGTGGAATAACATATTCAAACATAATCAAATGGAATTTAAGATATAAAACATAAAATAAGTTCTTGAATGGAAATGAGAAGAGAGAAAACCCTTATGAAATTTCGGTATAGTAACTGATTAGGGAAGGGTAAAAATGAGTGAGTAAAAATTGTATATCATTGAAATATAATAAATTTTATAGTATTTAAATGATAATAAATTAATGGAAATACAACTAATTTATATTACAAAGACTAATTTCAAATAATGTTCTTGAATTGAAAGAAAGAGAGGATGGCGAGGATCCCTTACCTATGTTTGTGACTCCAAATGCCTATGAGGGGCTTATTGAGAGAGCGGGGTCACCTTGGATAGACTCTTGAGAGTGTAGGTAAGATTATGGACATTATCCAAGGATTATTAGTGGAGTTAAATGGGATATTTGGTGGGGTTGTGTAGGAAATGAGGTGATATCTTTATTATTTTGGTTTTGAACTCTAAAAAATAAAATATCCAAAACCACAAAACATAACATTAGTTATGATGATGTTTTATTCCTAATGGGAGTGTTTTAAATTAATTTGAAAGGGAAGGGTCCAAAATAAATAAAATAATTCCCTTTATTATAGGAAGGTGAGTCATACTTCTATAGAAATCTTTTTAAAACCATAAAATATATTACTTGTTTTAGAGGATGTATATTGGCATTAGAAAATAAATAAAATAAAAATTAAATTATTTTTTTAATAGGAAACATTGGTTGGGTAATTTATCCCATTTATAGTAATTATTACAGCACTTATGGTTAATTATGATGTCATAAAACACAAAGTATATTTATACGATATTTTATTTTTACCCAAAAATTCTATTGTCTCCAAAAATTATAAAAATTTCACCATTGGATCATTTAAAAATTCCGATTCAAAAATTAATTTTAATTTCACCTAATTAATTTTATAAATATGTCAATATTAACTTTCAACATAAAATCTACAATTATTAATAAATGATAGGTTTTTTGAAGATAACAACTTTCGAAACTGAAAAAACTTATATTTGACTTTATAAAAATTAAAAAATAATTTATCTTTTAAAAATTATTTTATAATATTAAAATATTGTTTATTTAAAAAAAACATTAATTCATCAGTTGATTATTTAATCTTGGTCCTTAACAAAAAATATATTTTTTGATTTATTTTATCAAAATTAAAATCATTTATAAGCAAAAATAATAGGGTGAAAATATATTCATTATTTTATAAAAAATAATGTAAATATTAGTATT
Source organism: Viscum album (assembly GCA_963277665.1). Classification (NCBI taxonomy): domain Eukaryota; kingdom Viridiplantae; phylum Streptophyta; class Magnoliopsida; order Santalales; family Viscaceae; genus Viscum; species Viscum album. The sequence continues at coordinate 675,687,857 of OY728139.1, read as the reverse complement.
TCTAGTGTAAAGACCTGACCCAAGCTGGCCCAAATCCAGTTCCGTATTTCATTACATCAGAATGATTACAATAATTTTGTATACTGAAGTAATGAATTAGTTTAGTAGTTTTGGGAAACCATATACATACATAGGTTCAACATTACAACATGAAAGAAAATTCAACAAAATAACAACTTCTTTTGAATCACACATAATCCCCTAGATTATCCTAACATGTCATTCATAATATACTTCTTCACAACTTGGGTTAAATAAAACATGTGGAAGGGGTGAGCTCAGATGATTATTAAGGGTAGATAATATAGAGGAATAAAATATAATCCCTAGGAATGATGAATAACTAAAAATTACTGAATTTAAAAATTATACTTGGGGATAATATTGTAGGACTAAGAGATGAATATATAATTCCATAATAAAACAAAATCACTAGTTTTCTATCCGTCAAATAGCCTCATGAACTATCAATTACTAGATTCATAATATGGGAATTGAATAATGGCAGACATTCTGAAATATACTGTCAGGGTCTCGACCAAGAAATTTGAAAATTATTAAGGCCTCGGCCAAAACCATATCTGAAAATGGGAAAGGCCTCAGCTAAGTCCATATTCTTTTTTGTCACATGAGACCTACTGATTCATAAAGGGGTTATATTTTTCCATACCCATCACTTAATAAGTATAATTCATTCTTCATATCAATGGGGTATAATCATAGACAACATATACATTCATATTGAAACTAACATATGAAATGTATATAAATTTCAACAATCATTTAATATGAACACTAACCATTGGGAGTAATATGGTGAATGGTATCAAGATAACATATCCCCAGTCATAAAAATCAAAATCCGTATAATAAAATATGGAATATGATATCATAAACTATTATCCCAATTAAACATAATAATCAACAAGTGTGTTGAAATAGATAAAAATATTCATATAAAATCATCAAGTAGTTCTTCAAATAAATACTATTTTACTTTGAAAAGATGAGTTATTTTGAAAAATTATTTTTATGAAAGAATAAGTGAACTAAGGTAGTTTTATTATAATAAAATTATTTATTTTATAAAAATAATGGATTCTAAAAATAGATTATAGTGTACCATTGAAATCATACAATAATTTGATAAATTCCCTTGAATCAGGCTTGTTTATCGGGAATGATTTTTAAAATATTCTTTTTAAAACATGTATCTCCCCATAAACGAAAGAAGAATTATGTTTTTTACACATATATTAAACATTAACACATAATTTATTAGGATTAAATAATAGTAAATAATAATTTCATTGAGGAAATTAGAGAATAAGAGTTACCCGAAAGAAAATGGATGTTCTGGTAGAAAATGCTTAACTTATGTCCAAATATATTAAATTCATGAACTTATGGTACTAGAATATGAAATTTTAATTCTTAATAAATTAATTAAGAACCTATTATACATTTATTAGATTTATTATAATTTTATTAATTTCATTTATTGTCATTTTTATTGGTTAAGAGGTTCAATATCATCGTTTGTGAGTGCTCGTTTCATTATTTTTCACGATCGGTTCATTTGTATATAAGTTAATTTAAAATTAGAATTGAATTCCAGAATTGATGTTATATTTTATTAATGTTCATTCATATTTTTATGTTATCATGTATTTCATATGGTTACATAGGATGAGGATGAATAATCAGATAAAATTTTAATGATAAACGCTTGGATTAATTTTGTGGTTTTTCGATCCCCATGAATTCATTTTGTTTTATAAATTAATACCATGTGTAAAAAATTATTGAAGAAAATTAAATAGAATAAATTACATATATTATGATCTTTTTTAACCATAAAAATGGTTTCATGACCAGAATTGAAGAAAGTAATATAATTTGAAAACTTGTCGTCGTTGAATTTGATAAATTAACAGATCGTGGATGGTGTTTTAATTTCTAATATAAAAGGAGGGGAAAGGAGAGATGATGATAAATTAATCAATTTTAACCAAAGAAATATTAATTTATATGTATGGTACTATAGTTATCATCACATTTAGAGTAATGAGACTAGAAAAGAAAAATAATGAAAAAACCTTGTATAAAAATAAACGAAAGGAAAAGAGAAATTTACCACATGAATTTATCTTTCTTGAGAGCCTCTTTAGGGGAAAGGATTTGGTATTTTGAAGAGACCAAGTTCTGTTGGATGTGAGGAGAAAATTGATAGGATATTTTATAAGACTTTATACAATACACAAGTCTTGAGAATAGTGAAGAGAAGTGTTGGTGATGGGTGGAATTTATATTAGAAGAGAGGAGGATTTCCCCATTATTTTAATCATTACTTTATTATTTTGGATCATGAATAGGAATAGTTTTCATTCTTATGACTCAAAATAGTAATAATTCCATGTGAGTTCTAACCAATCGTCATTTACCTCATCCATGACTCATGAATGATGTATAAATTCATTTATTTAGCATATTTAGTAAATTATCAAATTTCCCTGTACAAAAAAAATTATGTGTTTCAAAAAAATACAAAAATTTCACCTCAATAATTTTATGAAATTAAATTTATTTTAAATAAATTTATTAATTTAAAATTTTAATTAATTATTTATTTCATACAAAAATATCAACACTTAATTAAATTTTTTTTAAATATTCACAATCATTTATATGCTTCCTTGATTTTATTCAAACTCACATGGGTGAGGTTACTATTCTAAAGGGTACATTACTATTAAGAAGGGTAAGTTACTTTTCATAAGGGTATGTTTCTATTAAAAAAAATTATTTTGATCGTATCAGACTCAAAATATCTTATTGATCACAACCATGTATGTCAGATTTTAGAAATTCAAATCAGAGAAGCGGAAAAATTATATCTAATGACCTGGTTATAACTATCCCTTAAAAATATTGAAGTGTTTCTTTCACATAGACTCAGTTTTGAATTCATTATATAATATTTTTAGTTTTAAAACCTTTGGTTGTTACATTTATGTTCCTGGTAAATATTAATTTAATATACTAACAAACTCCATAAGTGTATGGTGCGTGATGGTGGGACTTTCATGGGGCGGTTTGACGAACATAGTTTGGGATGTGATCTTGATAAGCATAAATTTCTCCAAAAAAATTGTTTCTATCTTGCATAAGTTGTTTGATATCAGCTTATTCTTGGTAAAGGGAAATCCAAAGAAATTACATCTCCCTCAGAAGATATGATAAATGGGATTTATAGGGTTTGATTCGACAGGTTGAGTGCATCACTTCCTTTTTTTTGTGACATTGGTATTTTTTAAAATTATACATTTATACTAGTCATTTGATCACTCTTAAACCACTATATTATCAACAGTAATGATTTTTAATGTTCAATTAATTCTAATAATATATAATAAAACCAAATATGTGCCTGTGTTTTCAATATCCATATTACTTAAAAATAAATTTAATTAAAAAATAAATTTTTATTTATAAGTTCAGGTCATTAAAATCTCTCACCCTTAAGATATTTCACTCTAAAAATTTCATTTTCCACAAAATATAGATGAGAGTTTCTCTTTTTCATCACTTCCTCTAGTTCCCGTGTTTCCTCTTCCAACTTGTGGTTTCTCCACAACACTTTGACTATTCCATAGTACTTTTTTTCTATGATCTAAGATCATTACCAATTTCTCCACACATAAAAGGTAATTCTCAAAAAATACCACCAATGGACTGAGTATATGTGATGGTCTTGTACGTACATCCTCAAGAGGGATAAATGGAATACATCATGAACTTTTTATAGGTTCAGTGGGAGTTCTAGTAAATTGGACACCGCTCCAAAGTGATCGAGGATCTCAAAATGGCCAATGTACCATGGACTAAGATTTACCTTCTTCCAAAATTTCATCACATTCATCTATGGAGATATGATGATGAATAACATGTCTAAAACATCAAACTCTAGGTCCAATTATTGATTTTCATGATATCACTTTTTTTACTCTAAGAATCCTTGATGTGATGTTGAATGGTCATAAAATTTTCCACCATTCCCAAGACCATTTAATGACATGGATGTTTTTGAACACCAACTTCATGGCATCATGATGATGTTCTTCACCTCTTCCCATAAAGAGATTCATTGGGGTCCATTTTGATGCCTGAATTGAAACTGTTGTTCTAAGAGAACTCGACCAAAGGAAGATGTTTTACACATCCTCCATTGATGTTTGTAGACCATGATCGTTACATTTCATTATCTGTTTGAATATTTCTCTTATATTGGACATCAGTTTTAGGATGATATGATGTACTGCATTTTAGCTCTATACTTAGAGCATGTTGGAGAAATTTCATGAACATATAGGAGAATCTCAGATCTTGATCTGATAAAATTGATATTTGTACTCTTTGTAGTCATACCACTTCTCAGATATATATTTGTGATAGTAGATCTAGTGATAAGTCCTCTTGAAATTCAAAAAAGCGATTTGTCTTTGTAAGAAGATCCAAAAAAACCGATATAGAATTTCTTCCCTTGGATGTCTATAGAATTATAGTGACAAGGTCCATGGTGATGTTATCCCATTTTCATGTTGGTATGGGTAACGGTTGCATTATCCCCTTCAATGTTTTTCTTTTCCGCTTTCACATTATGACATACAAGAGATATTGATATATAATCTGCGATCACCTTCTTCATATTGTCCAACCAGTGGTGTTCTCGGAGATCTCAATAAATCTTTGTGTTTCCTATGTTGATGGAGAAGTTCAAGCTATGTGAATCATAACACAACTCATTCTTTAACTCATACTTTAATGGTACATATTGTCAGGCCCCAAATATCATAACTCCAACTTAATTAACATTGGAGATTGATGATATTTTTTCTTTCAGTTTCTACTTTATTTTGAATTCCCACCTAGCCCTTTTGATAATCATTTATCCTCTCTAAAAGGGACAATTGAGTGATCATTTCTAAAAATTATTGAGGGTGTTTCTTCCTTTATTATTCCCATGTACATCTTATCTAAATCTAAAAATATCAGATCCCTATAAATTATAATTAATGATAGAATTCATGGATTCTTTCTAATTATAGTTTCTTCCACTTTGTTCACTTTTCTAGGATGGAGATGAATTTTGAAGTCATAGTTCATGACCAGATCAAACCTTCTATGTTAGAACATATTCTGATATTTCAGTGTGAATATATATTTCAGACTTCAGTGATCCGTATAAATTTCACACTTACTGACAAATAGAAAATGTTTCCATATGTTCAACCTGAATACCATAGTTACCAACTCAAGATCATTAATGGGATATTTTTTTCTCATGAATTTTCAACTACCCTGATGAATAGTATTTCACTTTATATTTTTTCATCAGTACACAACCTAATCCATTCTTTTGAGCATTTCTATATACCACAATGAGTTCCCCATTTGTTAGTAGTGTGAGCACTAGTACAGTGAAACTCCACTTTTGGAGATCCTTAAAGATTTCATCACATTCTTACTTATAGAAAAACATTATTCACTTCCAAGTTATCTTCTTAATATGGTTTGAAAATTATGAGAAGTTTCTCAAATATCGACGATAATACCATGATTACCCAAGGAAACTACCAATATCTATCACAGATGTTGTCCTTGACTATCCTTAAAGTGATTCCATATTTTAAGGGTCTGTAGATATCCCATTTCTTTTAGCCCAAATGGCCTGAAAGACTTTTTTTATATTTTATTATGGATAATCCCCCTTTTAAGGGTTTAAGGGGAACCCATACACGCCCCGTAGACCCAAGGCACAAGATCCAAAAAACCCACAATACATGACCCGAAGGCCTAGAGGCATACCGTTCCCAATACATGACCCGTAGGCCCAACCCACTTGAACTGACCCTCCCCATCTTTCTGCGTCATTAATCACCTAGCTCACCACCTTACATTGCTGATCGGCTAGCATTGCCGCATACAATGCTGCATGGTGCCTGGTCCTGATGGCGGCTGTCATACCCTCTTATTCTTCCAATCTGATTAGCTCTGCATCTGGTGGATGCAACTCATGTTGTTCTGATCCTATTCAGGGGCCTGTTCTGTGTGAGATGGGCTACTCCATAGTCTACGTGACCTGAAGGCCCTGAGTCCCAAAGGCCTTTGATGACACGAAGACCCTGGAGACCCGTAGGCCCAAACCGGTGGCCCGAAGGCCCAAATCGGGTGAATAGTTCTGGCTGCAATAGTACCGAACAATAACTGCTACAGTATCTGCTACAGTAGCTGCTACAATACTTGAAAATTCGTCTCCACCCGGTTTTGAACATGGGTCTCTTGGATGCCAAGTAGGAGCCCTTACACTCGGGTACTAGCTCGTTGGCAAAGATATCCCATTTCTTGGGATGAAATTCCATAGCGAAGTGGCTTACTTCAACGAGAACTCACATTTATTTTACTTGGATTAAATATTATCCTTTTGTAGGATCTTTAACAGAGTGCTCAGATGATCTCCATGCTTCTCCCTTATTTTGATGCATATGAGAATATCATCTATAAATAATAAAACAATTTTATCCACGTAATCTTTAATGAATCTATTTATGAAGTCCATGAATATTTATAGAGCATTAGTCCATCAAAATGGAATCACTACAAACTCATAGTACCCATACCTTAAATGAAACATAGTCTTGTGGATATCCTCCTTATTCACCCAAAATTGGTAATATATTGACTATAGACCGACCTTGGAGAATTATTGTGGGATATGTAGCTAACAAAAAAAATCATCAATCAGTGGAGGATGATACTTGTTCTCTATCACGATATTTTTGATCTCATGATAATAAATGAAATGGTTCATTGATCCATCCTTCTTCTTGAAGATGATGACTGGTGCACCCCATGGAGAATCACATGGGTGTATGAAACCTTTAACAAGATTCTCTTATATTTTTTCGATATCTCCTCAAATTCTAAAACAACCATTATATACTGAGTCTTTGATATTGGTAATGCCCTAGATATAATTTCAATTGAATTTTAAACCTCTCATCTAGAAGGAAGACCAGAAAATTCCTCAGGAAACACATAAATTTATTCCCTCATGATGGGAATGTCTTCAAGGATTATTCTTTCCTTAGAATAAATTATTTAATATAGATATTCTTGATCATAGAGTTGTAATTTCTATTCTTCTGTTGTTGGTTCAAAATAAGATCCATCATCCACATTTCACTTGTACAAAATTGGGGGTCGATTCACAATAGGGAGAGAGATTTGTTTCTCAAAGAAATTTGTGATGGATCTTTATAGGTAAATTAAATCAATTCTCGTAATTGCATCCAATTCCACTAATGGAAGTATGAAAATGTTCATAGGGATATACAACCCACATATTTTGATAGGGGAGGAGTTATATACATGGGATGTAATAATTACCCCATTTTCTATTTTCACAGAAATATTTACCTCCGTACTTTTTGGTGGTGTTTTAATAGATCTACAAATTTTTTTGATATGAATGAATATGTAAAACTAGAATCAAAGTGTACATTCTCTATTCATGAACGAATAAATCGCGTACCTATCAACACTTCGTTTTCAAGATTCACTTTAGCAGTAGTAATGGGAAAAGATATTCCTTTTACTTTGGAGGATTTTTATTGTCTCTAAGAACCCTTTGCTTAGGGAATTTGTTTGAAAGGATCCCTAGTTATTTTCTGTTGAAGAAATTTACATTGCACTGAGGGATGACTAGAGCATTACTTTACACAGTTGCATTTGTGGGTTTCCACTATTGGAAATTTCCTACTAGGTATCATTCCTTCTCACACCTAAATCATTTCTTTATCCCCATTAGGAAATTTCTAGGGTTCTTATTTCCACACCTTTTACTAGTATGAATAAATAATTTTGTGGAATTATTATATTTCTCCATCAGATAGCCAGAATTAGAATCCAATTTCCACTTCTTATCCCCATGAAACCCTTGGTATTTTCAACTTCTATTTTGACTTTTAGGGAACATCAGACAATTTCCTTATAACTATAAACGTGACACCTCACAAGGGATATTAGTATATAAGGATGTATCCCACCGAAGAAGCATTCAACCTTTTATTAGGGCATTCTAAAAAATATGTAGGTGTATCATGCGTGTCTTATGATGTTTTCCTCATACACCCTAATAGATTCATTTTCTTTTTTCATGAGGGAATGGAAATCCCTTTTCATTTTAAGTCAGAGTGTGTGAGACAAATATTTATCAGAAAATATTTCTTGTAATTACTTTAACTCCATCACATCGATCTATTCCTCTGGATTCGTATTCTTGATAAATTTCCACCACTGATGAGCTTCTCCCACTATATGATAAGCAACCATTAGAACCTTTTCTTTCTCAAAACATTAAAGAATTGATAAGATGTTCTTAATGGAGTTGATCTATTGTTCAGTGTTTAAGGGATCATATGATCCATTAAATGTCATAGGTCCTGGTAATATAAATCTCCTAATCATAGCTTGTTCTCTCCAATGGGATTTTGGATGCTCCTAATGATCCAGGTTTCTATTCCTAAAATAAGTTAATTAAGAGAGTATTATCATAATGATCTTGATTCATGCTCTCATCGGTTTTGGAATCTCATTGTAGGAGTCATCACATTTCCCATCACATGGTTTTTTTACCCAATTTCTTCAACTTTCGACAATTGGATTGAATTGAAGTAAAATTAGGGATGCTTATTTTAAATAATTTAACACAAAAAGAGGAATCCAATTACATTACAATTATAACTTATGAATTAAATTTATCTTCTAAACATATGAGTTTCTAGGATTCAATCTATATTGTACATGATCTACTTACTAATATATATTCTTAGGGTAATTTTTACCTTAATAATGGTATATAATGAGATTATGAATTTACCAAATCTTATCCCCATAGATTATCAAACCAGATGCGCAATAAGGCCTATTGTCATGTACTGGGTTACCCTGAGACTCACCCGGTACACTGTGTCAGAGTTGTTACTCCAAGGTATAACTATTCCAGAACCACCGCCACTTGTATTATCCAAACAGGGATGTATTTTCATGAAAAAGTAATTTATCTATACTTACAAAAATTTAGGGATGTTTTCTTATATATAGTCTTATTACCAAGTATTTCATTAGAGTTTTCAAATCCTATTCAAAAAAATAACTAAAATTTTTCTCTAATACTAACTATAACATCCCTTTTCTTTATTACACATTAATATATGATTTATTACATTAAAGTACATGAAATAAAACCCAAAAGATAAATAAGTAGAGTGTATATTGGAATGAGGTACATAATATGATATCTTTAACACATGATACAACATTATAAGAAAACATCCCTAACATGATTCTAAAATTAAATGGCTTTTTAAAACTAAACAAGATATCTTTGGGAAAAACATAAAAAGGTTTGAGATATAAATCCAAGTAATAGAATAAACAAGGAATAACATGAAGAAGATAATACATTTTAGATGATAGGCATATCAATGGGGAATAAAACTAGTAGGAATTATGAACATGAACAATGTGACATGATAAAGAAAGATAATCATAAAAGAAACATGAAAAATACAGAAACACCTTAAAACAGTAAATAAAAAACATAGGTCAAGGTTAAAATTGCTAAGACAACATGGTGTAAACATTCCCATAATGGAATTAGGTTCACTCCCTATCTTGGTGTGACGTATCATGATACTAAACTTTACCCAATGCATTGGAGCGCAATCTAGGCCCACCAGTCATGATCATTTATTTCTCGTGCTTAAGTGTGCCCCAAAGATGATAAAACATGAATTAATTCATCATAATAATTTATTACACAATTGAGGATTCTGTAATATATATATTTATGTCTCTATAAAGTATGTGTGCATAAATATGAACACCCTTTATAGGAAATGATTATGGAATTCACTACATAATTATTTTGGTATGGAAGATCGTGGTGAAATTTTTGCAGCATAACGATGTCACTTAAATATTCATAAAAATGGGTTGGTTATAGATAAATGGTTTTATCATTATAAAGAAATAAAATTCACAGTATTACATACATGAAAAAATATATCCCAAAATTAAAAATTTATAAATATAAGGCATAAGTTAATGAAGATACTTGAATAGAGAAAATAATCATACATATATTTCGGCATGGTAACAGGTGTAGATAAAGGATCATAGGAGGATTAAGGAGAGGTAAATGGGGTCTCATAGTTTTAAAAAAATGGGATGTGAGGGTAATATTAAAGAACATATTACAACAAGATATAATGCAATTTAAGGGACAAAACATAAAACAAGTCCTTGAATGGAAATGAGAAGAGCGAAGCCCCTTACGAAATTTTGGCGTATTAATGACATAAAATAGGGTAAAATTGATAAAGTATAAATGGGTTTTCAATAAAATATCATAAATTTTATATTAAAATAATTATAATAAATTAATATAAATATAACCAATTTTAATTATAATGACTAATTATAAAGAAAATGCTTGAAATGAATGAAAGACAAGAAGGTGAGGATCCCTTACTTGAGTGTGTGACTTGAAAAGATTAGAAGTGCTTATTGAGAGAATGGGGTCACCATGGGAGGAATATAGAGAGTGTGTGTGTTAGAGTATGGGTGTGATCCAAGGAGTTTGAGTGATGGAAAATGGTAGCCTGTGTGGGTTTATATAGAAAAGGACGATGATTTATTTATTATTCTCGGTTTGGAATCTACAAACTAAAATAAGAAAAAACACAAACCATATAATTTTTTTACATGGTTTTTTCCAAATGGGAGTCGTTTAAATTATATTATTAGTTCTAGGGATGACTAAATAAAATAATTTTTTTTCTTATTTGGAGATGATTCATAATCCTATTGAAATGATTTTAAAAACGTAAAAAATATTACATGTCCTGGAGGATTCATATTGCCTTTATAAAAAAAATAAAATAAACTTGAAATTAAATTATTTTAAATTTAAAACATTTAATTGGTCATGTATCTCATTTATATTAATTATTATTTCACTTTTGGTTCATTATGATGTCATAACATAGAAAGTATATTTATTTGATATTTAATTTTTACCCCAGAATTATACTTTCATAAAAAATTATGAAAAATTAGAAATTGGGTACATTCAATGTTATGATTCGAAAAATAAAATTAATTTTATCTAAATAATTTTCTAAGTATTTGAATTTTCACTTTTAACATAAAATATACATTTATTAAAAAATGCTATGTTCTTTTGAAAAAAACATTTTTTGAACCCTTATAAAAATTACATTTAACTTCATAAAAATTATATGATCTTTTTTATTTAATAAAAATTATTTAATAACATAAAAAAATTATATATTTAAAAAATTTATTAATTCAAAAATTCATTAGTTGAATTTAGATATTAACTAAAAAAATAAAATTTGTGCTTTATTGTATCAAAATACAAATTATTTACAAAGTAACAATAATAGGATGAAAATATATTCATTATTATATACAAAATAATGAAGATATTCATATATATAGGTTATTTAAACATATCTATTTAATATGCTAGAAAACTCCATAAGGGTAATGGGCATGATGGTGTGACTTTCATGGCGAGGTTTAGTGAACATGGTTTGTGTCGTGATCTCGATGAGCCTGAACATCTCTCATAAACGGTTTCTCTAATGCTTAATTTATGGGATATCATATTGGGATTTGTCAAGGGAAATGGATATAAATGCTATATCCCACAGAAGATCTGATAAATGGGCATCATAGTGCACGATCCAAGTGGTTGAGGCCATAACTTCATTTTTTGTGTCAATTGGATTTCTTAAAACCCTACATTTATACTAATCATTTGATAACAATTCAACATCTATATTATCAATGTTAAAGATACTTAATGGTCAATTAAATCTGATTAGATATAATAAAACCAAATATGTTCATGTGAATTCTATAAACATATTACATAATGAGACATTTAATTTAAAAAGGGAAATTTTATTTATAACAGTTCAATCCATTACATAACAATAACAAAAATTATTGCCACAAACCATAAAAATTACCAAGATTCGATTTCAAAAATGTATTGATACTCATGAAACCTCTATTAGGTCCAAGATTTCAATTTTTTACATAATCAGTACATTACACTAACCCATCGCTAATACTCACCTGAACACCCAAGGCACCTCCCTAGTATTTGACCATATCTAAAAATATCCCTCAAATATCTTACAACTCTTAGGATTCCATTAAGAATACAAATTCGGAAAACAACCCATGTTTTGGGACCAAAATTCAAATTTCCCTTATTTAGACTTATCCATATGTCACGGGTTATTACAGACATGATGTGAGAATCGATATATGAACATATAATATATGATTCAAAATGATATTTCTAAGTAATGGTATAATTTTAATGTTAATATTTTCATTAAAACAAACCCCCTTGGTTTTAGATATGGCTTTATGGAAGTTAGGTACCTTCCAAAATACTGTTATGGATGATTTATAAAATTTAGAATCATTTATATATAATTATGGATAATGAGTTTGGGGGTTAATATGAATTCATTAAATGTTTTCCTTCATCTTATTTTAAATTTTCCACAATATTTATTTTTATTTATTATATGATGGGCTACGATGATAGTGTTTTCAGATATCTAGTTATAGAAGGTGGTTTTATGAAGGGTGAAACCAAAAGATGGAGATAGATAATGCAATTAAAATCCCTAATTAACTTTTTTTGTTATTTTCTAGATGATTATATAAACTTTTTGTTTTATATGGTTGGATGAATAAACCTTATGGGATCAAATTATGAAGGGTCTATAAAGTTAATTTCATCATTTTTTATCTCATTCAATCTTTTTTTCAAGATAATAGATCTTGGAAGGTGGTGGAAATTATGATATAAAATTTTGTTTTCAGATAGTTTTTTGTATTAATATTAAAATGTTATCACGATTGTGGATATTGATGACTTAAAAAATGTGATTCTAGAGGAATATTCTTATAAGGGGTGGAATAATAGTTATATTTTCATAGTATGATTCTTCGAGTGTGTTGGACCTAATATTAGTATTTCTAGAGGATTATGATTAGAATGCATTGATATGAAATGGTTATTTGGGAGAGTCGATCATGATATATAATTTATGGTTTATATTTATTGCATTTTAGATGAGGGAAATTAGATTTTATGCTGTTTACTTTTACTTTTAGTTGACATTTATGAATGTTTTTCCTGTGATATGTGTTTTCCACATTTTCACCCTAGGATGTAATTGATTCCTAGGTATAGGGAGGTGTAATGGTTTGATGGGATGTAACAGGATCTATATACACATGCTTGGAATGGTATTCTATAAATGTGGTGAGATGTATACCCTAGTTATATCCTATAAGGATATTATATGTGTAGTTTTGAATTAGGTGTTCTGTTTGTGAATATCTTGTTGTAAGATTTATTATTTCATGTGATGGTCAAAATACATTTTCTACATAATTCAGTAGTTGAGTTAGTGCAGTACAGGTGTGACCCAACATTTATTTAGCGAGTTTCTTATTGGATGAGCAGATAATTAGTCTATTATCCCTTCCACACATATGGTTATTGATATATGGATAGGATCATGCTCATGGTTATGATATAAAAACACTAACATTGGGTTTTTGGTGGCGGTGTATGTAATTCGAAGCTTTCTAACAGAGTAGTGGGTGTAATATTTTTAGTAGGGGGATTTATTTGATTATATATATATGATTATATATATAGCTCTATATTTTAAAGATCACACTAGGGAGTAGAGTAATTTTATGGTTCATAACAAAGGTTTTATTATTCCCTAATAATAATGATAGAGTTTTTGGATTGAAGATGAGTCTAATAATTATGTTTTTACTCACTTCAACTTGAATATTTTATAGGTATTTTGAAATGTGTTAGTGGTGGAGTTGTATAGTATTAGGTAAGATATTAGTAAGTTAATAATATGTGGCAAGATGATTCATACTAATTATGTGGTATTCTAGGAGATATTTACTGATTATTGTTTTGGGGTATTTTGGGTTTTATTTTTTGATGATTAATACTTTATATTATGTACTTATTAATAATGATGAATGGTTATAAATTCCATTTATATTAGAGTATTACTTCTATTTTATTCCAATATTTCATTATGTGGGAAATTCCTCACATGTGTGTGTATCCAAAAATTTATACCCCTGATTTTCACAAATAGCCCCTGAACTATTGGTGGTGAGCATGAAATGCTTCCTCCAATCTCATTATGGGCCTATCGGGGGAACGCAGTTGGTTGGAATGTGTCTAAGTTTTGTAAAATGTATATTTAAGAAGGCTTTATTGTGTGGGAGTATAGGAGGTTGTATTGGGTGGTAGGGAAATTGTATATTTAAAATTACTATATGAAGCCTGATAATAAAAATTGATATAAACATTATGGACCTTTTTCATTTAATATATGGAATCTGATTAGATATAGAACATTACTAGGGAAGAGTCTGTTTTCTCTAATGTATCATTATTGTATCATCTATGACTCGAATAAAAATATTACACTTGATACATATTGTTACAACACCTGAAGGGAAGCTCCGAGTTTCCAGAGGCTGCTGTAAATGTCAGGGGTCTAGTGATCCACTTTTGGGAGGTGTTTTTCCCTTGAAGTAAATAAAAAATAAAAACGAGTACATGAAAAAAAATCAAGACTCACCTCATCTTGGGATGATATTGACTATTTAGTAGGTAAATCATAGAGTTGTATGGAAGTGTGAAATGAAGAAAGTATACCTAAGATGATATGTACAAGAATTATCTGGCGTAATATGTCTAAAAAACATCCAAATGACAAAAAAACACATGTGAGTCTAATAAAACACCATAAATAGAAAATAATTGCAACCATAAAGGGCCTATGTGAAAAAATTAATGATCTTAAGCATGTATTCTCTCTTGAATGTTCTAAGGATAACCCACATTATATTCATCAGACGACCAACCATACACCATAGAGAAATTTTCCCATATTATATGCACTTTTTGAAACATGTCAAGGTATTCAGGTTCATTTTTCTTACATGTATTATAAATAAAAGGCTCTACACTTATTATGTGAGGGGTCTTTGTAGGTTGTGAGTATAAACCGTTACTAAATTATCCCAATTCCATCCCTAAAAATCAATCATAAAACATAGTATATACCATGAATAATAAAAAACTAGAGGAATAATGTAAATAAAGAATAAGGAATAATAAGAAAATCTAAACATATTCATTAGCAATTAATGTTTACTTATTTATAAGGGAGGATTCATACTTAGTTACCATCTTTGAGCCTAAGTCCATGATCCAATATAATAACTCGGAGTCATCCATAATGGGAGCTAATGTTGGTATATGTGTATAGATCACACATGTACACATATGTAACCAGATAAATAGGTATACACATTTAAAATATTCCGGTTCAATGTGATTCATACCAAGGGGGAATAGAGTCAAATATAAAGAGATGTAGAAATCATGTAGCCATACCAGGAATATGATAAAAGGTGTAATGAGCTAGGGCATTGTGATCCCATCTCAAATTACTGATTAGTAAAATCTACCCATGCCTAAAACCAAACCAAAGTATCCAAAAAATACATTATCAAGTGGGTACTTGTTCAATAATTAATACTACAATATATATATACACACACACACACACACTAAGTCCAACCCGAATGAAAAGTTTAATTTCAAATTGTCATGTGAATTTTAGCAATTATGGCATGAAGCATCAATAAGTATTTACATTAATCATATAAATTGATCAATGTAATAGGAATAATAAATATAACATGAAATAAGAAACAATTACTCAATTTTCAACACATACTAATAATAAAAAATCCACAACCAGTGATAACAATAATATTTATCAAAGGAAATGATTAGGTAAAAGTGTTATTAATTAAATCCACTGGTTTTTGCTCAGTTCACTATACCCTAGACTATTGTGAGGATGACCCTATATGTTTAAGAAAGGAATAAAGGGTATGTTTACAAATTAATTTTTAGATAGTCCTTATGGGAACCTTATAATAGAAGATATTTCAAAAAACACTAGCTTCAACACCAGGAAAAGGTTTATAATTTGTTCACCACTAATATAACTTGATAAAACGGAATCCAGAAATTAGAAATATCTTTTTACCCTAGATTCAAATAAGAAAATCCTCAATAGTTTCTTTCTTGGACGGTATAAAAAGTATTTTATGGGTTTTTCAAGACAATGTTTAGAGAAACACATGATTACATCTATTTATTCAAATAAGTTAGAATATAAGGGAGTTTAGAGGTGATCCAGGACCCTACCTCCTCAAAATTTAGATCATTTGGCTAAATAGAGACCCTTGAATAAATATTGAGGAATGAGACTACTTTATTTAGATGTGAGAAAGAAGAGATAAATATGGGGAGGGGGAATGTGACCGGATGGGAAAAAATCCCAAGCCCCTAAACATTTTTTGGCTCAATTTAGGAAGTGAAATTATAAGAAATGAACTTTATTAATGGTATTTTCATTAGAGTTTATCAAGTTCATAGTGTATAAATTAGATCCCCTATCCAACATATTAACCCATTGAGATACCAATACTATGTTATTGGTGAATCAATGATTTCATCACCCCACCTTTACCCATTTCACTCAAAACCCCACTAAAATATCAAAATTCATACAGTTTTTTCAAAATATACTAGAAATGGAATTCAAATGGAAACTTTAAATGATATTTTTATTAAAAATATGTTATGTTCCTTATTAAACCCCCACCATTAATCTTATCATCCCAAAAAATATTCGAATAACTTCCTGAGGGAATAATTATGTCTATTTATCTATTATTCTAGTCTTATTCTGCCAAGTTTCACCCTGGAGTTTCCCATGCTTCAAATTTACCGAAAATAGGGGAATAATATTTTCTCATAATTACTTATGACACTATTTTAAAAATATAATGTTTTATATAGGAATCATTGGCCTTGAGCTCTTTGTTTCATCATCCAGTCACATGATAATGTCCGGGAGAGCGCTTCCTCATCTAAAAAACATGGAATGTGTTATGCATTGAATAAAATTTTGGTGGTAGATCATTATAATATTCCACCTATAAAACTTAGTAAAATATCTTAAGTGTCACAAAATATTTCGGATTTTACATTATCTAATTTACCATTCATCGTAGACCCAACCTTGGTAAAACCTATTGGAGTACATAATGACCAACCCTAAATTACAAAGTCCACCTTTGATATCCAATGTTGTGTTTTTGAAAATATGTGTCATTAGAATATACTTTTAAATAATTCTTATATACTCAATAACTTACAAGATGATGATGGTCTTGATTACTAGGGATATTTCATTCATTTTCTAACACAAGAACAACAGTTATGGTTTCACAAATGGATATTCAAAGGGAGAAAGATGAATTGAAGTCAGATAGCTATTATTACAGGAAAATTATACTGAATATAGGTGACTCTCCCATTATCCACTTAAATAAATAATGAAAACTCAAAACACATCTCTTAGAATTTTAATTTTATTCATGATTTTTTATTGGTTTGTAGGTGAAAAATGACAATCAAATTTACTTTTCTACCCAATTCCAATTGAAAACATTTCTAGAACTGAGATATAAATATAGGATCTATATTAGAGAAAATTATAATAAGTACACTATGAAGTTACAAATACATAATAAAATATAGTTTTTTAAAATATTTTTCCACAGTGGCTTCTTAAATTGGTAGTAGGTGATTAATTTATCTTAGATGATCCATAATCAACAATAACCTATCCCAAAAAATGTGTAATTCTAGATAGATTGTTTATAAAATCAAGGATCATCATATACCACATCCATATTGGTACTAGGAGTGTTTGGAGCTTTCTCATAGACCTTTAGTACTTTACCTTCACCCTCTAAACACGAAAAAATATTTTTTAACAAAGGGCCACCAAAATTGGATATAAATATCATAATGGAACTTCATGATTAAAATATTTATAGACCATTAGGAATCCTGATATTTTTTCATAAAATTTCCCTTCTACTAGATGGGATAACCAATCTTTAATGAATAGAGAGGCAATGCCATAAATGTTTCGAACCAACCAACAAGGATCTTCCCAATATTAATTCATTCTTGAATGATGATATAATAAATACCTAATATTCCACAATTGAAGAAGTGAGGTATATTTGGAATAAATGTATTCCACTATTATCAAGGATCACATCCAAGACGGGGATATCCATAAGAGACACTAATATATTCCATCCTTTTCTTCCAGCACATTTTGTGGGTGTGCCTTCTGGCCAAGATAATTAGAAATAGTATTTCCCATATCAGGAGTATATTAAATATAAAAATTGAATGATCAAAGTTATTACATGCAATGATGTTTTATAATATTAAATTCATGTTGGGAAAATATGAAACTCAAGATATTGTGATTTATATGCACCGAAAAGTTATTTTTTTATAGGTAGTGCCTATATAATTTTAAGGAAGTATAAATAGTATCCAACATTAGATCATGAGTAGGGTAGATATGTTCCTGAGTATATAACTACCTTGAATCATATTCCACTACATAGTGATCTGATATATGAATATATCCAATTCACACTAAAGAAGCATCACAATAAACCTCATAAACCCTCACATGGTATAAATTTAATAAGAATTGGGATTTAGGTCTACTGATTTAATAAATCTGGGAATAGATAACTCACATGGATTTAACCAGATAAAAATCCCCCTTTATTAGATAATGTAGTCATAAGAGTATCAATCTTGAAGAAGTAATGAATATAGTAGTGATAATACCCTATAAGAATATTAAAGATTCAACTTTGAAGATGTTCATTGAGAATTTCCATGGAAAACCTACTACATAAAAATAATAGATTCTTATAATAAATTCCTAATGATTTTATACACTCAAATAAAAAAGAAACATTTATATATTATAATGAAGATATTACTTCATATTAAAGTATCCCTAAAAATAAGGAGGTGCTGATTATGATCAGAATAAGCCTTAGAGTGATTGATGATATCATCTATAATGTCCACTATAAAAATAATTAAAAATTTATGAAAAATCATATTAATAAAGGCCATAGACATAATAAGGTAATTTCATAGAATTAATTGAATTAGTGGGATCACAAAATTTTTAAAAAATATTCAGTAAATAATCTTAAGTCTAACATGACCTGGTAGTAGCATGAGTAAAGGACAATCTTTGGGAACCACATATCCCCTTTTAATTAATCAACCATATATTCAATTTTGGGAAAACATTAGTGGTTTCTGATCATTACATGATTTGGCTTCTAACATTCAATATATAATCGTATATTGTGATTGGAATTCTATGAAAAAAGGACCAAACCACCCGAAAGATAATTTCTGATCTAATAAAATATTTTTTATTGAAGATCCTCCATTTGGATCTTCAATTTTATAAATTCAGTTAGATCCATATGATAAGAAGTTATTGGGATATGTTATATTCCTAGTACAGAGATTATGGTGGGCTCCAATTCTTTATTACTCAAGAAACAAATCAGTATATAAGTCCACCACAAGAGGAAATAATTACCACTCCATTATGTTGGTCCAACGTATTCTTGATGAGGGAATGTTCATCTATCATGAATGTATCACTCTCCACATAGTGTGTAATAAACACCAGAAAGGGATTTATACCATAATAATCTATTATAGAAATTAATTCAAGTATCTAATACTAGAATAATATTTAAGAAATTCCAATTGGGAACCATTAAGTTCTAAAAATGCCAATGAAAATTCCACTATAAAATCCCAAGATGATAACTTTTTCATTCATTCAATCCGCTTTTTAAAATGGGTATCAAGACTAATTTATAAAGGAATAATATATATTGTAATCCCAAGAATATATATAAATTGGTTTAAATTAAATTAATGCAAAATACATATATCAAATAAATCACATACTAAAGTAAATTATATAGAAATAATACCAATTATAGTTGAAGATCCAACTCTAACATTAGCTAAATGCTACTCTGTGGTTTAAATGTTTCATCCTTCCTCATACATACCCTTAGAAATAACCACATACTTATAAAACACCAGAAAAGGTACTTAATAATGGATTTAAGTCAGATACCCCACCTTGACTCTCTGATGGTGGATGAATTCAATCCAAACACTACAGAAATAACAATTATTGGGATTCCTAAGTGAGTTGAAGACACTACATAACACTCTGTAATGTTCCATAAATCTAGAACCACTGAATTTGGAAATATATTCCCTAGGGGTGTTAATACGTTTCCAAAAAATTACAGTTAGGCTAGATGTGTCTAGGGAAACTGCACTGATGACACTAGACCGAGGACCTTCCTATGTTAGGAGATAAAGGTTTACCACTACCCTAGCTTCACCAGTGAGAGTCACATAATCTCGACTCCTCATATAATCACTTCCGACTACCATAATAACTATATTATGTGGTTTGACTAGGTAGTTGGTTTCCTTTTCCAAAACCCACTGTAAAAATTCTCAGAGTTTGGATGAATTTCATATATGCTTACGAGAACATTAGTAGATTAAAAATACTAACATATATTAGTAAATGATTTTGAGACCCATTTCAAAATGCCCTTTTTTGGGCTCCAGAAACCCATTCAAATGTGGTGAAAAGTGGTTTAAATTTATAAATGTGGTAGCGTACTCTAAAATTGATATTAATCCTTTTTGAAGGTTAATAAAATCCTTCTCTTTCACCTTATGTAGGTTATCTAGGTGAAATTTTTTGAATAAGGGATCTTTGAATATTTCATAAGTGATGAACTAGTACCTCTCAACCATGATTATCAAATTCACCACTATCATGCTTCCCCTTCATACATAAAGGTGGATATCCTAACCTAATTCATCTAGGTGGTTTCTGTACATTCAAAGATCTCATGGACGTGACTAACCTCATCCTCACCCTCATGAGGAGAAAAATTAATCTGAAATAATTGAGGAGTTTGGAACGGAAAATACTTGATCATATTTATGGATATAGGATCCCACTATAAATCTTATCAACTATCTTCTTGACAGATTTCTTCAAGACCCTCCAATAACAAATGGTCAATATTGGTTCAATCTAGCAGATCTTTCTCGTATTCCCTATATTTTATTTCTAGGGGTGCTTGTCTTGGATGAATTCTCTAAAATGAGGTAGAGAAAGACATCAATAATCCTTTACCACCCTAGCATCTAATTTCACTATCTAGGTCAGATAAATCCCCACTACTATCTCCCTCAATTTAATTTATCAAATTAATTTTTAGTTGAAAAAAATTTTGTAATCTATTTTAAAAATAGTACTATATGATCAGAGAATTATATAAAAATATATAAGGCATTATTTTAATGTATCATTAAATAATAAACTTATCATAAATATATAAATTGGAAATCAATCAATGGAATATATTAATAGGCCATTTTACCTAATCACTAAAAATAAATACATGTTAAAACACCACTTATTTATTGTTTGTTCATTAGTTAATATGATCCATCAACCAGTTCCAATAGTAATAAAATATATAATGATAGTCAAGAACACAACATGGTATGATACCATACTCATTCATGTCATTACCTGACCCAGTGGTGATCCTTCCATAAATACCTCAAAGCCTACCTCTTATATCCTAGGGGCTTGGGACCAGTGCTGAGTAGGTATATATATCACACACATGCGGGGAATTATCCTAATTTATGTAAACACATGTACAAATATATAATCCCTATACGGTTCTGAAAATTAAATAAATGATCAAAAATAAAATAATACACATCTAATACCAAAATCTGAGTACGACATAAAGTACTATAAATCATAAAACGTGTCCAAATACAATCCCACCAAAACTCTTAAAATAATTTCCAACTAGCTCAGAAGGGGAATACTGTTAAGTGAAATACTAGTGTACACCTCAATATTTCTATCTGAAACTAAGCTCCACCTCCATCTAGTCCTCCAAGGACTCAGAAAAAGATACATTGTCTGTATAAGACATGACATGTGTCATCAGATTCTATATAAGGGTGATTATAACAATACCTAATAGAAAAAACCAAAATCACTACGTATAAAGAATCAAGACTAGTCATCAAATCATGAGATATGTCAATCATGAAATGATACATAAACTAAATCATCCAGTTATACTCATAATCGACACGTAGTCTGAAGGCAAGTTCATAAACTCATTTCCAGCCATAGTTCCATGATGAGGTTTCAAGGTAACAGTCATCCGGGAGATCTCGCTCCAGGAGCTATAATCCTATAGTTGACACTCATCCTAGAGGTCACACATGTACGACCTGACCATGAAGATGTAAAAATGATACAAAGAGGGTTAATTTTAGAAAATCACTTGATGATACTATACCTCATTGGAAATATCGTACCTTAATACAATGATAGGGGGTCGTTGACTAGAGATCACTTGGAGGACACCATACTCTATTGAAAACATCCTACTAGATAGTGGATCGATGTCTATGTAAATATTGAACATTCCAATTCCAAAAAAATCTGATTTGAGGAAACTTAAAGGATATGAGGATCACTCAGGGTATCTTAGAGGGATACATGCTCGAAGTTATTGAGGAGTCTATCGAAGAAGACTGAGATAACTCACTCAATTATAAGGGAATTCACACACACTACATTGATCAACAAGAAGATGCACATGGGTAATACTATATTATTATTACATGATGTTTCATAAAACCCTATTAGGAATTGGACAAGTGAACACACACAACTGATAATATTCCATGGTAGCTCCCATAGGCTCAAAACGAAGTTGTGCTAAGAATAAAGAGGAATCCAAACTATCCCCGAAGGTTTAAATAGTGTCTCCCAAAGGTACACGATATGTATAAACAATCCTAGAACTAGCCCTGTATCGTGTTTACAAGACATACACATTTAATCAATATATATCACATAGATGATACCCTAGAACTTGAAGTATCATTCTTCCAACGCCCATGTACTTCAAGTCATTCAAGTGTACTTTTCCTTGTCCGAGTAAATGGGTCTATGTGTGTACTTCCCATGTAAATAGCATGTGGTCCACATGGATAACTAGTAATGTAGACCATATACATGGTGTGTTACTTATCACCCATGGTGTGTCACACCACATGTCCTCCTAGGATTGTACTCCCTATACAGGATGAGTTGGTCGGCTAAGGGTCACAAAATGTGTTATATTTTTCTCTACACAAAATCCCTAGTGCCACACAGAAGGGACAACATTGCTTCTATTCATTGGACTACAAGATGTGTAGTCCATAATTCCATATAAATTATAGAAATTTCACATGTATTCACTTGAGTTGTCTACATCCACAAATTTTGCGAAGATTCTCACCACATTTCATGGCTCTAGGGTTGACTAAAACCTATCATTGTTTTCTAGATTCCATCCATTCAGGTAGTATCCACTACTTAGGAAACACATGCTATCATGCCCCATCACATATTCACACCAAGACCACTATTATGAACTCTTTATATTTACGTGGATCCAATTATATCATCATGAACTAAAATAGTGACATAAAATGTTCATCCCAAACCCATGGTATCAATCTTTTGTGCCAAAAATCAAATGTGAAATGATCGATCACAGGGTAATCAGTGAATCGAAGTCCAAAAGAAAATCCCAATGATGAACACAAGTATAATTAGAGAGAATATACTAAACCAAAAATGTGAGGAATAAAACTTAATTTTTTTCTTTTGAATGTGTTCCCTTTTCTATTAAATGAGAATGAAATTCTATAGACAACAATGAACAAAAAATAGTAATTTTCTCCAAATACCATATATAAACCCACACCCACGAAATGAAGGATCCATGAATTTCCACATTTGTTAGTTAATTGAAATTATTAATGGGAAAGGAAAATGAGAATAATCCAAAATATAATAATACATTGATTTAGATCAGTTTTTGATGAAGAACAATCACACATTGTTATTGTTGATGATATCGAGAAGCTGCGTTGGTGAACGATCCTCAATTTGCCCTCAATCCAATTTCCTCTACCAATGATCCTCTAATGTCTCCTATACAACATCTCACTCAGTCCTTAGGTTATGTAGCTAAAACTATGTATTTTCCATAGACGTGTTTAAATAGAGGTTTCTATGTTGTCATGTTAAAATAAATAAATAAATAAATCTAATTAATTTACTTTTTTATTTTCACCCATGGTAGAACTTTATTAAAATTTTCAATAATGACAAATATTATATCATGAAAAAGGTAAATTCTATGTTTTGAACTCAATGGTTGTATCAAATTTATGACACGAGACTCCTTTTTTGAGTATTTCCACTTTTTTCTAAAATAATGAATGCATGTGATATTAATATATTTAATATTTTTGAAATATTAATTATTGGATCAATATTCCTCAAAATCTCACACTGTCTAAGAACTATGCTGTAAAAATATTCTTAGAAATTTTTCAAAATATTATATGACAAAAACAACGATATTACATTATTCCCTCCTTCAGGGATTTCCATCCATGGAGAAAACAAACTAAAAAAAGGGTGGGGATACAGAGCTCTCAATCAATGTCTCACACTCCCATAGGCTTCCTCAACAGTTTCATGTGCTTTAAAAAAATGTAAACCTAAGGAAACAACGTTCCCATAAGGGTCTTCCACCACTAGTTGTTAATGCCACCATATCTTAGAAAAAAGGAAACTATACTCTCTTGGCCCATCTTATCCTGGTTGATATTTTACAACAAGCTGTGTACATACATCCTCAATAGTGACATATGAAGAACCTGAAGATACAAAAACTACTATGGTCATGGGGTTAAGTGGTGCAACACCTTACTAACACAACACAGAAGTGGGAAAAGAAAGGGCATAATAACCTTGGATATATCCTATCACTATGGTTGAAACTCCATAACTCTTGAACTCCAAAATTCTACATCTTCAGTCCATTGATAAATCTTGATGTTTACCATATAGTATTCACCCCCCCCCCTTTGGATGAACTATGCCCTTTACAACTATCACAAGCACCAATAATGGGACCCAACTACTGTACCCATTGTCTCTAACCAGTATAATAGTTTCCTACATGGAATCTTCTATATCGATTAAAAAGGTTCTACTCTATTAGTGGACTGGTAATCATCATGATACCAAAACTCCATCGATGGTAGATGATCTTCCCATATATGGATGAAAACCAACATGAAAACTCAATACATGTTCACCAGAACAAGAGCACCCCAATTTACCTAGCCAAATGACTGGGGTAAAACAATATGATCAACTACAACTGAGAACCCAAGGTCTTCCCACATCCAATAACTAGACATTTCATGATTTAAGCATCATGGTATGAAATGATAGTTAATTTAATTCTATGAAGCTGGATGTTGGAATCCCTTAGGGACTCAATTGAAGTTGACGATAATGTTTTAACAGGTGAAGCATGTAATCACTAATCCTCTTTTTAGGAGGCTGAAACTCAAGGTCCAAGAAAATAGGCACCATTGGAATAACTTGGTCTCAGTGAGGGGATAATTTTGGGGATAAGGGGCTCATTAAACTATTTGAAAACTACATATAGGGTAGTCAAGACACACATCGTATCTCAAACTATAATCGAATCCCATGTGATCTCCTATTATTTGGGACTTCAACTTCAATTTTCCTACATGTTTACCATAAAAATGGATTTCTTTGAAACCTTACTAAATCAATAACCACAGCCACACATGATTTATAATCTCATCCACCACACATCATCACTATCCATGTTTGAAGATACTGACTCACCCATATGATTTTGGCGCACATATCAAGAATAAATCTTGATGTAAGAAATTTTCCTCATCCTTGCATGTCCAAATTCACATCCTAAATCACCAACATATGACTTTAATGATTCCCTATATCTCCCTTTAAATTAAATCAAAAAAAGTAATTAAAAAATTGAATCATAC
The DNA here is from genome assembly GCA_963277665.1 of Viscum album. Taxonomy (NCBI): domain Eukaryota; kingdom Viridiplantae; phylum Streptophyta; class Magnoliopsida; order Santalales; family Viscaceae; genus Viscum; species Viscum album. The sequence goes on along the minus strand of OY728139.1, from coordinate 675,661,645 downwards.
CTGTGTCCAATAGTACTAAAACATGAGTTGAAGGTGTACAAATCTTAACTAGAAACACATCATGAGCCACTCGGTGAGGAAACTCCAATTCCTACAAATATCCAATATTTTACCACCAGAATCCTAAGATTGGATTGGTCTACATGGGGGGTGGTGGTGGTAGCATCAATCCGAAGAAATATCCAACTCCCACTCCTCCCCCATAACCTTTATCACATATGCTACCCTATGGAACTCTTTTCTTCTATCATTTCCTCTATCAAGGTTGTTAATCAACCTCCTATATAACTGCAACATAATGAATAAGAAAAGATCATGTGAGATTTAATCTCCCATTATTATCATAAAAACATTTCAGCAATGAATTGAAAATATATCATTGAGGTCACCGATATAACATCTGATTTCATTACTTGCATCACACGCCTGCTATAGGTAGATCTGAATGGACCTACATCCTAGGAAATCCTTCCCTAAAAACTAATGATATTTGTTCGAACCCTACACATTATCATACAACACCAAAATATCCATCCAATATGTATTCTAGAATTCTACATCCATATGAACCATTGGAGGTGGGTCTTTGAATTGATCAATAAGGGAAAGCACCACTTACTGACCATCACGATGAAAGATTGACTCGTGAATAACCCCTTTAGGGAGGTGTCATCAATTATTGGGTGAAACTCTCGACCCTATTGCAAAACCCTCACATTATGTAATTGTGGATAAATCCAAAAGCAATATAAGATGTTCTATAGTCAATGAGTATATCTGGAGAGCTAACACCAAGTAGGGCATGACAACCATAACCCAATCCTATATGATGCTTGTACCAATGATTTTCATGAGACCGGTTCCTACATGTACCAATTCAACAAGAAGGTTATCAGAGTCTTGATTAATAGATAAATTTTCCACTACTCCAAAATCATACACCCTATCTTGAGAGCCAAACTTGAAACACTTTAACACTATTTCTATATTTCCCAAACCAAACCTCACATCTAGACAAAAGAAACTCCAATCATTGGTCCAAAACCCATGCATTGTCATAAAACATTAGGCATGGTACAAGTATAATACCACTATATCATGCACTAAACTAATGGGGATAAATCCAAAACTACCCCAAGCCCACCTCTAATATTATTGGGGTTGGAATCCAGCAACGAGTAGGCATATTACACACATGAGAGACATCGGCCTAATGTACAGGCAGACACACACACACATATCTTCAAGCCCTATACAATGATAAAATGTAAATAACTGATAAAAGTTTTTTCATACAAATGTAATCCTAGAATCAGAGTATGAAATAAATTATGGAAATAATAAAAAGGGTCTAAATACAAGCCCACCCAATAATAGAAAAATAATGTTTGACTTCCTCAGAAGGAGGGGACTACTGTCAAATCAAACAACGATATAAACCCCATTATATTTATCCTAATATAAGATATATCTACTCCTATTCCTCCATGGAATCGAAAAAAAATATCTATCTTCTATATAAGACATGATATGTGCAGGTAGAGACCATGTATGGGTGAGTATAACAATTCCTAGTAGGAAACCCGAAAATAACTAAGCCTAAGGAATCAAGAGTAGTCATCTCATCACATGATATTTCGAACATGATATGAGAAATATAATATAACATATATATATACTCATAATCTACACAAAATATCAAATTAAGGTCATAACCACATTTCAATCCATAGTTCCACTGCAAGGTTTCACATAAACACTTTCCAATAGATCTCAGTCGATGAGCTATATTACTACTGATGAAACTCATCCTAGTTGTCACACTCATCAAGCCTGACCAAGAAAGAGTATAATGGATACTAAGAGGATTCATTGAAGAAAAAACTGTACTACCCTACACCTAATTAGAAATATCAGATCTTGATATAGAGATAGGGGTCAATGCCCATGGAACACTGGGGGGACAACAAACACTACTAGAAACATCCTCATAGATAGGGGATTGTTCCATGTATAAATATTGGTCATGAAAATTAAAAAAACCCTATATAAGAGAAAATTATGGACTTGAGGATTTCTATAACCCTCTTAAAGGGATACAAGATCCAAGACACTAAGATATATGTGGTAGAAGATAGAGGAAACTCACTCCAGAACAAGGGAACTCACCCACACTAAAAAGATTATTAGGAATTCACATAGGGGTCAACCACTATGACCTGAATGTGATGCAACATTGAGCCCTCATAGGAATGTACCAAGGGAACACTCTAAACATATACAAGATCAAGGAATCTTGCACAATCTCATGATGTATTTGAGAAGATAAGAAAGAAGAACCCCACCATTATTCAATGCAGTACATGACGTGTCCCAATGGATAGACAGACTGTCTCACCAAGACTAGAACCTTCCATAACTCCCATTCATATATAATTCAATTTTACTCAATAAAAAATGTGTCTCTTTAGGTAAACATTATGTAGAGGTCACCCTAGAACACTACGTGTCATTATTCTCATTCCCATGAACACCGTGTCATGACCATATACTTGGGCGCGTTCGAGTATATTAATTTCACCATGTACTCTAACATTACCATGCACTTCCAAAGTACACAATGTGCGGGGCCACAAGGACACGTAGGTGTGTTTCCCCTATACACATTGAGATGTTCACCATGTATTACATGGCGTGTTTCTAGTCACAAATGGTGTGTAACACCACATGGAATCTTGGCCCTGTACCCGTGTACACACCGAGCTAGTCAGATACAGGTGACATAGAGTGCGACATGTGTCACATGATTTATGATAATTTTCTCTTCACTAAAACTCTAGCACGACACACATTGGACTACATGATGTCTGTTCATCTGACTACAAGTAGTGTAGTACATAATACATTAAAAATTCTAGAAATTTCACACATCTTCACTTGAGCATTCAACAACCACTGATTCCACTGGGAATTTCACCACACATCATAGATATGGAATTGACTGAACACTCTTACCACTATAAGTGAAATTCCATCCATTGTGGCCATATCAAAGGCCCATGAAATACCCTTCGTTGTGACTCATCATAACCATAGTCCAAGAATGACATCGTGAACTTCCAATCTATACATGTATATACTAACATCATCAAAAACTACAACCATGACATAAACTCTCCATCCCAAACCCATGGAAACGATCTATTGTGCCAAAGACTATATGCACATTTATAAATCATTGTAAAAGTCCAAAAGAAAATTCCAATGTTTAGTGCATGTATAAATGGGAGAAATAACCATAGAACCAAAACATGAGGAATGAACCTTGACCATTGTTCATTTTCAGCATCAATCCATTGTCATATAATAGATGAATCAAGAGGTGTAAACATCAATAAACAAAAAAAAAGGAATTATCCCAAAATCATGCAAATAAACCCACACCCACAAAAAATATATCTTCGAATCATTCCATTAGTTGATTAATTCAAACTTATCATGGAATAAATATAATGGGGATAATACATAGAATAAAAATTCTACATCAATTTGGATTGGTCATTGATGAATAAAGATCACATGTCTTTCTTGTTGGAGTGATCTACAATCTGCATTGGATCACGATCCATGATCTACTCTTGATCAGATGTCATCTACCAATGATCCTACAATGGCTACTCTCTAAATGGATCCTCTAAATATCTAGGTTATGCAGATAACCTTGAGGATTGGTAATAACTATGTGTAAATAAAGAATTCTAGGGAGCTATAAGAAAATAAATAAATAAATAAATTTAATTCATTTATTTTGTTATTTGTGACCATGATAGCACTTTATTGAAACACCTGACATCGAAAAAGATTTTATTGCACCAAGTGTAAATTAACTGTTATAAACACAGAGATGATCATAGATTTCCAATCTAAGACCGAATTTAATAGTTTATCCACAGTTTTAGGAAAAATTAACATAAATGAAAATAATATATTTAATATTCTTTAAATATTTATTTTGGACCCAATAGGTCGTGGAATCTAATAAAATTTAAATACCTATCTCTATAAATATTTTTAGAAATATTTCAAAGTCTTTCAAGGAAAAAATAGGATATTACAATGCCTATCTATTGACAGTTAATATAATATATGACAATCATTGTTTAAATACTGAAACATTGTAAGTAGTAAAAAAGTATCTCTAAAAACCCATGAAACTAAAAATTCCTCCAGTATTATACAACATAACAACATTTTTGGTATTGTATAATTATTTGGTCTAATATCATGTCCCATATTTAATGTCCATATTATGGAATCTAATACAATTTTATAACACCCATGGAACAAATATCCAAACAGAGCCTAATCCACATCATCACAACACCTCAAGTGCACGCCCTAGCTACCAAGGGTTAGTGTAATTTTTGAGGGTATAATGATAAACATTTGAGAAATGGGTGTCCCCCTTAAATGAATAAAAAATGAAACTAGGGACACATTGAAAGAGGTATAAACCATCTCAAATTAGGATGATTCAGAGTTTGTAATGGTTAAATGAAATAAGTGTAAAAAAGTATGAGACAATGTAAGTGTGTTTGACATGATATGTACATTCATTCCAATAAATAATTGGATTAAGAAACCAAAAATATAAATGGTTTCTATGTGACTTAGAGAAAACCATAAATTTAAATGTGATGTTGCCAAACATTGCCTACACACCATATATAATTTCCCCTAGTGGTTAGTGTCTCTAAAAAGTAAAAAAGACAACCCAACATATATCTATAATACAACCCACTAGGAACTAAAAAGGAATCTCTCCAACCTGTACACTCCTCATGTATCTAGCCCCATGTTTGGGTGCCTTTCACTTACCTGAATTATGAATAAAAGGGTCTGTAGAAATGTTGAGGGGGGCCTCTATAGGGTGTTTTTATAAAAAATTAATAGGTAGTCACCACCATACCCATCGAAAACCATAAAAAATAGATTTTATGGTAGATATAGTACAATTATTGAGAAATAATGAAAAATAATAAAAACACATAATAAGAAGATCTATGAATATATATTTAAATTGAAATGTAATTCCCTTTGATCTGAAGATCCATGCCGACTTACCTACTTTGAGCCTATGATCAGGGTTTGGGATGATAACCTATGGTCTTTAAATATGAGAGAAAATATAGGGTCTTCTGTCTATCTCACACATGTACAGATGTACACAAACATATATGATAAGAATCATGTGAAATAAGTTAGGGATAGTGTGACCCTTCTTAAGGGGAAAATAATCTCGTATAATAAGTAATGTAAATATTTCATCCAATGCATGGGATTAAGGGAATGGGTGTAATGAGTTGGGGAATTGCGATCCTATCACAAAACACCAATTTATACAATTATTTTGTCACTAACACCTATCCCAAGTATCAAACATGAGTATAAAATTAAATATAAACCAACCATGTGAAGATTTTACAACATAGAATGAATCATCATTTAGTCCAAACATTAATCAATAATGGATATTAATAAATGAAATAAATAAAAATCCATAGTATTTTATATTCCCTAAACTAACTAATAATAATTCCATTTAAAGAACGAAATGGAAAAAATTACTCAATTATAACCAAGATTAATAACAATAAGGATATAATAAAGAGTGGGGAAATGATAATCCTTATTCAATTAAATTATTATAAAAATATGTTTTTAATTCAAACCCTTGGTCTTTTTTTGGTTCACTCATCCAAATAATGTTTCTAGGATAACGATCTATGATTAGGAAGGTATAAAAGGGGTTTATTTATAATAAATTTGTGTATAGTCTCTTTGGTAACCCCTGAAGAGAAGGGATGTTACCAAAAACCTTATCCAGACCACCTATCAAAGGATTGGAATTAGGTCAAAAAAATATGACTTGACGAAAATGAATATGAATTGTGATATATTTTGATTATAATAGATTCATTTAGGTAAAGAATCTCAATACATTATTTTCCCAATTGTGATGTACATCCCTAGTGTCCCACCCTCATCCTAGAGGGGAGGGTACCTCCCACCTCACTATAAGAAGGAAACATCCTATGGTCAAACCTTGGTGCATTATCTGGTATTCACCCCATTCACTGACCTGAAATATCTCTTTATTTTTTCTGTGATATCATTGATCCCTAATGTTCCATCTTTCATCCATGAGGTTCTGATGTTATTAATCTCTCTATGAGAATTCTATGAGGCTTTTCCCTTCATCACCTATCAATTTTGGCTTGATTTGGCTATTTTAAATCTCTATTAGATAGTTTCCTTAGGATAATAAATTACTTAAGGGGTTTAAAGGAACTCATTATTGTGGGGATTATGAATTCATGAAACATTATAGTAAACTTCTATGGGGAAGTAGACTTATCCATCCCCTTGTCTAAATCAAACATCTTTTTAAGGAATGTGATTATCTCTATTATGATGATCATATGATTTCTATATGCAGTGGGACCCTCTTACATTAGTTGTTTGGGGTTTTTTTCCTAATCCCACCCATTCCCTTCAAAAATCTGATGATCTTTCAAATACATGGAAACTTAATTAGACACTTCCTTTGTTTTGATAGGATATTATTGGTGTTGTTCCATCTCGTTTCCCCTTAAATCTCTGTTGAGGTGTGGAAGCTATGTGTATCGAGGATATATAGGAATATCGGTGAATGTAGATGATGAATATTGAATCTTTGAATTATTACTGCCTCTATTTCTATCAGTTTAGGACACTCGAAGAAGATGTGTTGTCAAGAACTAATAAAGAAAGTGGATCCAGTGATTGGATTTCATTCTTACACTAGTTCTGATGGATACTATAAATTTATATATTATTTTTCTAATTAAAAAACCCAAAATAATGTGTAGATAATTCTACCTAGGTATCTCAATATGGTTTATAAATAGATAAAATTCTTATGAAGATCTGGGCTATTGGTGCATCCACTTATGCAGATGTTGTGTGTCTAGAACTTCCCAATCTTGGCCCCATTTCTAATTTTCCTTCACCTAGATATGAAAATCATAACACTGTTTACATGCCTCATATTTTTTGGGTTCCTTCTTGGGATTTAAGTTCTATTATTAATAGTGAATTTTTTGGTCTAGTCCAGTGTAAGATATTGATGAAAGTGAAATCATTGGATTTTCAGGGCGGAAAGATCAGGCAAAGAACTTTTATTCCTCATCTAAAGTATAAGTGTCCTATATATAACCCCTATTTCAATATTGATTTATGATCATGGATACAGAGGTTATGGGTAATATATATTCTGTTAGGTGGCATATGGTTTTCCCTAAGTGAAAGAAAAATTAGGCTGGTGGAATTCATTTTAATGTCCCACATGAAGAAATATATGAGAATCTAGATGTTTCAAAAGTAATAAATGATTACCAGAATTCATTGTATTATGAGAAAAACCATTTATTGGATCAGTAATTTGGATCTAGATTAATGTAAATAAGTGATGTTTTGATTCAATATAGTATTCGTTTTATAAAGTTAAGAATACTAGACATCATAAGAATTACTCCTTCAAACCTAAATCGATGATCACAATGTCATCTAGGAAAAATATTGACTCTATTCCTAAGAAACTAGAGGTTGATATTGGACCAAAAACAAAATCTATGAAACTAAAAGATGGAGGAGTGTAAGAACCTAAAGTGGAAGAGGTACAAAGAGCAGCTCAAGTTATAAAACCCTTCCAATTCAGTTTTGATGGATCAAATAACAACTAACCGATGATGAAAGACTCCCATGGTAACGAAATAACATAACCAATATATGAGAAGGAGGTACTGGATAAGAACAAAGTTATAAAACTTTTTATTATAAATATGGAGACTAAAACACTAGAAATTATGCTAGCTACAAACAAGGTCCAACTTACTTGATAAATGAGTAGTTTTTCATCGATCAATCCATAACTATTGCTTCTCCCTAATGGAGAGATGAAGGATATGTAATTTTACATCTATGGAATAATGTAATATGTTTGGAGAATGTAGGAAAGATAGATACAATTATACATTAGTGAGGAATAAGAAAAATAAATCAACTATCAAGATCTTATTTTTCTTTATGAAATCAATATGAGGAAGATTGGTTTGAAAGGCTACATCCTGACCTAGTGAAAATGATTCACTACATTGAAACACTAGTATTAAAAGTCATGGAGAATAAGGTAATGGAAATATAATCAAGTTAACATAGTTTTAATAGATATAAAACTCTAAAATTATTCTATAATAATATTTTCATGTCTTATGAGGCCAAACCCACTTATTCTATTTTGCATCATTGTGAGGTTTTCACTTCAACTATAAAAGTTTTATTCTTGAAATAAAAAAAATAAATTGACAATTACTCAAGATCAAAGTTAGAGATACATAATATTAATTATACTAATCCTATAAAAAAATTGAAGGGATGTTAAAGGTGAACCAGCCCATACCTTATTAAAATAATGATTATATTTCCAAATTAATCCCCTTAAATCAAATGTATATGAAAAACCACCTTTGGTGGATAGAAAGAAAAATAGATATTTTTAAGGGGAGAAAAGTGGTTGTATGATAATAAAATCACAATTCCACAAAAATTGGGGGAACTAATTAGGATATAAAAGAAAAAAAATTCCATTTATTAAATGAATTTTAATTAAGATCACATTATCTGCCTCATAAGTTACTATCAGGTACCTGGTGACTCAAACAGAACCACCAAGACACCTAGGTCCCCACAAACTATTCAGTACTAAGATGAGGGTTAATATATGCTTACTTCACCGAAACCTCTTCAACTTTTTTCTCCCACTCCCCTCAAAATCCTAAGATACCAATATTTCTGTAAAAATTTACTAGAAATGGTATTATAATTTTAATTTTAATTATGAATTTTAGATAAAATTGGTCAGGTTATTTTCAATTATAGGTGATTTAAATGCATCAAAATATTTCTTGTAGGATATGATGACATTGTATGCTTATGGAATGAGGATTATTATGAACATAACTAATGGGATTGGATCTTAATCCTCTATATCTATATCATTAGAGTGTGTTTGATTGAGGTTCCATTGAATCCTTTAGTTATGTTACGTATTACTTGTTAGAGTATTATGTAAGAATAGGAAACTCAATAGCCTAATCCCATCACTTATATACTTATTCCAATAATTAGAGTTGTTTATGAGGTTTGGGATATACCTTAATTTCATTTTCAATGATACACACTATCAAATTAAAAGGTATTTATAAAATATTTGGAGATTGGGAACCGATTGGATGACATGGATATAGAATTTTAGTTGATTTAGATGCTAACGGGGAATCATGTACCTTTTTTTATATTTATAAGAGGATAAGTCTTTTAGTGGGGGTGATTTATTCATGGGAATATAAAAAGTCTTTGGTCAAGTGGGATTAGTATAATATTAATTATACTAATCCTATAAAATTTTTATTCTTTGAGGCATTGAATGTACTATTTATAATTGAAATAGTTGGTTTATAATATTATTAACCCATAAATGTAAGGAGTTGTTAAAGGGAAATAAGTGAGAGAGTTCCATGATCTTTGGTACAACATCCAAATCTGGGAATATGTAGAGGAAAATATCAAGGATGTTGTGTTGGAATAATCATAATAGGATATTTTTATTCCATTATAGGGGCTATGTTCAATGGTTTATAAGTCAAATTTCAATTTTAATTTATCTAACTCATGATCCTATATTTATAAACACATATATGTATCATTATTTTATTTTTTAATTATATCTTACTCGTTAAGATTTAATGTTGGGATATTGAGTGAATCACTTGAGTTATTGATAGTGATTAGATAATTTTAAATATTTATAGATGTTTCTTGTGAAAAATATTTCTTTAGAGAATAATTTCTATTTTTATGGTTTTAACATGACATAAATTTACTCTTAGGATGCTATTATTGTCATGGATTGGTTACTTTTATCATGGGTATGTGTTTTTTTATTAGTGCAATTTTTTTTTCAAGTAGGAGTGATGATATTTTAGTTTTTTGTGAGAGGATAATCATTTACCTGGTTTAATTTTTATTCTAATTTAACAAATTTCTTCATTTATAGATAGTTTAAAATTTAGAATAATAGAGTTAAAGTTGGAATATTTTAATCATTTTTTAGTGTTTTCTAATGTTTTTACATAGTACAATATGAGTTTTCCTCTATGGTATGAGTTTAAGTTCAGTATTGATCTTCACAATGGTTCTCATACTAGTTTTTTTCCTTCATTCATGATGAATCAGTTTCTGATTTATGGGTTAAGTGATCAAATTGATGATTTAATAATGGGGGTTTTTATCCAACCCATGTTCCACAATGAGGCACAATGACTTTTTTTATAAGAAGAAAAATGTTTCTTGAGAATTTTCATTTATTATCATCAGTTGAATTATTTAATAATGGATAAAATTTACAACTTAACAATGATTGATGATCTATTTGATCACATTATAGTTTCTATATGACTTTTAAAGATTTTTTTAATGGATATAATTCATATAAGGTTGTATATTATTTATTGGGTGTCTCTCCTAACCGTTATAGAATTAATTATATCATTAAATCATAAAGAATCATGATTAACCTGTATATGGAAATATTGGACTCTTAGTGCATGGGAAATAAGGTTGTCGATCTTCTTATGTCCAAATGTTATTAAAAAAGGTTCAGATTAATTACTTTATCTTTGGTTCTTTGAAATCAAACTATATTATCATTGACCAACAACATTCCATTGGGATTCATGATGTACAACCTAAAAGAACTTATTCTTTTCCCAATCAGACTTTCATAATAAAAATATTCATTTGTCTACTATTGTTGTGATGCTTCTTGATTTGAAGAATTTTTTGATGTTGTTTACAGGGTTTTTGTGACATATCATTTATTTATTTAAAATTTTTTATATTAGTATTTATCAATGTCATCCTAATGTGTTTAAACAAAAGGGATAACCATAAAAACATGGAACCTATTTTAGGATATTTACATCAAGTAATATATATTCTTCTTATGGATACAACAAGGGATATGTACACATGTTGTCTCTTAAAGAGATTTGAAAATAAGCCATTATTCCCTTAATAATCACTTATTTGTCTATTTTTCGGTTATTTATAAAAAATAATAAAGGGAAATTGTATTTTTTTAATGGAGAAAATGTAAATGAACATAAATGTAAATTAATATGGACTCAAAGACAAAGGTTAGGATGAAAGTTGATACTTCTTGTAATATTCATCTAATATGACCCATTATTTTTTAAAAAAAGTGTCTCAATCCAACTCAATGGAAATAGTAAATTTCTTTCATTTAATCATCCAATGCTACCCCAATGATATGAATTTATAATTCAATCAATAACTACGATGTGCCATGATCATACACATATTTATTTTCTAGTAAGTTAAAGAGATCCTCAATCAAGAGAACTCCCAAACCAACCTACCTCATAAATAATCTCTCCCATTGAATATTCAATCACCAAATATCAATCATATTCCATGATTAATAAATTAATGAATAGAGAAGAATTATATCCAAATAAAAAGATGAACCAAGAATAAAGATAGTGACAAAACCCTCACCAGCCTTGACCATTGTCTATCTTCGACCAAACATAGAGTTGGGATAAAATTGTAAAATATTATCGAGAAATGACTCAATGTATTCTTGGGATCTTCCCATGAGAGCACCCTCAATTTATATCTCCTTAATCAAGGTGATAATAGATCACAATGATGAATATGAAAGATAGATAATAAAAGACATGAACAATATTTTATAATATAATAGAAATTATAAAAAGTATAGTAAAAAATATCATGGCCATAATTAATTTGGAACCATATTATAAAAAGTAATTTTATTTGTTTATATATTATACTGAAACTATATGGGGTTTACATATTATTATTTTGGCTCCCTTTATTATATTTTGAAAACCCAAAAATCATCCATTGATCCCATTATAATTTTTATCTCGATCACTCCACATGTAGATGATTTGTTTCACCATAACCTAATTTTTATAGGAAGAGAGTGTATGGGTTTCTAATCTTATACATATAAAATGTGTAATATAGACCATGATCACAACACGGTTCATCCTCATTAGTTCTTCTATCAAAATTTTAAAATTTAATGATATGTGAATGACAGTGTTAGCATGGACTTGGAATTTTCATTTAACCATTTAATGAATTTAATTTAGATAAGGTGACTCGATGTTCTTTGGGATAAAATTGTGATATACGGGTATCCCTGTCTATGTTAGAGTCTTAAATAGTTACATTGGTGAGTATTAATAATTATATGTGTTATTGGTGGTGGTATTAAGTGATCATAATTAGTTAAATTGGTTGTCCCTTAGTATTTGGAATCTAACAAGTGACTCCTTATATATATTGTTATCCCTTCTACATTAGGGTGTACTATCCCATTTTATAAATGACAAAGTCTCATGGACACCATGAGACCTCTAATTAATTATATCTGATGATTGAAATTATATCAAGTAACATATTCCATCATTAGTTGTCATAGGTAATTAGAGGAAATGATTTTGGATAATCAGGGTTAGTGGTTTCAAATGAATAAATAATATATCCATAACTTATAATGTTGATCTTATTATCTATTATGATATGTTGTCAATTGAGAAAGTATTATCTTCTATATAATTATTTGAGTGTGGAATCATAAAGTTTATTTGGAGTAACATGTAAGGGTCTTAAAATTTGTTATTGGAAGGAATTGACACAGTATTAGTGATGTTATTATATACAAAAGACTAATCAATGTTGAGGAGAAGGTAGAACTAGAAAAGTAATTAACTTCAATGTTTTCATGTAAGATTCATTAGAAGACAACCAGTCTTAACTTTTAGAAAAGGGATAAATGATCCTCGTATTCATAAGGGTCATAGATAATTTATAATGGTCGCTCATATGATTTTTAATAGTTGAAGAGAATTCATAAGGGACACTTAGATAATTCATAACATCCACTCTATGATTTTATAAGGGTTATCATGGGAAATGTAAGAGTTGCTTTAAATTGTAAGATTTTTTAAAGAAAGTATAATTTTGTAAGGGTCATGTTGTGTTTTTTAATAGTCATTTGTAATTTCATTAGGGTCATTGATATGGATTTCATAGGGGACACCAAGACCATCTTGGGTATTTAATATTATTCATTTATACGGAAAAGGGTGGAATGTAAGATTATTTTTCTTTGATGAAATTAGAATATCATTAATGGTGCTTATGGATTAGGTGGGTCATATGTAATTATTTCATAAATTCAATCCAGACTCATTTCAAAAGGTCTATTTCCATTACATTTTATAATGAAGGCTTAGATCAAACAATATAAATGAGATATTATTTGGATATTTTAATCAATTTTCAGAAATATCATGCTGTGAATAAGGGAGTAATATGGTCTCATATTTTTGGTGATTTACATGGATGATTAGTGTGGGTTTATATGATTTGAAATTTACTAGGATCTTTCTATGAGTATTGCAAAAAAAATCTATATGAATTGATATTTATTAAGGTTTTTTTATTAAAAGATTATGATATTCATATATTCATAAAGGCATTCACAAGAATTTTATCCCTCTAAAATGGGGGATCTTTCAGTCCAGAAATCAAATGTGTTTCAATTTTCAAACATAATATATGGAAAAATATCTCATTGAAGGAAAAAACTAAGTCTCAATAATTTTAAATGGCAGGTCAATTCTATGAGAAAATTGGTTAAGAGAATCAGTTTATATTATAGAAAAGAAAGACCATTGAAGATATGAAATTGAAGAATAATAAAGAATAATGATAACACCATCGCTATATTGGTGTTCCTATTTATTTCATGAAACAATTGTATGAATCACACTTGCGGTAATTTCCTTTGTATCTGTTAGATAGAAATATTTCATGATAGGTCAGGAGTAAGAAGTGTTCATGTGATCGATAATTAATCCTTACTAAAATTATGAATCATATCTAGTGGTTTTTTACCTACTGGTAAATCAACTCAATATTGATGCATGCTCCTCATATTTTCGCTTATTAATGAACCAATCTAAATAAAAATTCATCATATTTATTTTTATTTATTTGGATAGTTTGTGTGTGTGAAGGTCAACAGGTTTATAAATATCCTACTAAATTGAGATCAAGACCTCTTATATGAAAAAAAAATCACACACCTTAATTCTCCCCTACACTCCTAGGGTATGTTGGTTTTTGTTTTCAATATGTGTTATTAGATTTATTAGTTCCAAAATATATGGATGACTCTCTTACCTGTCACTCCTTATCTCTATGACCAAATCAGTCATAGATGATATCTGGGACCCTCCCCCACATATGGAGGATGGGTTGTACACCCTTTTCCTTACTCTAGCTCGATGTAAAAATACTTACATATATTCACATTGGATTCTGCTTCCCAATCATTCCAATTTTCCAAGGTTATAGTTTTCCACAATGGAGATCCATCCCAAATTATTTATTCCTCGAAACATTCAACTACTTATTCTCCACTCGACTACTCCTTAGTGAATTGATTTGATAGTCATCGTCCTTCGGTAGGTGCATTCAACAACTACTTTAATGTATTTTTAGGATTATTTAGTAGGGGGGGTTCTAGTCCTGGTCAAATCAATAAACCTTATAATTATATTCACAGATGAAGATGAAATGGATCGAGCATTGTATAAGGCACCCTAATATTGTAATTCCATGTGCTTCTACCTATTTTTATGGTTGATGGATTTTCCCCTACTTGGTGATCCACCCTATTCATCCATTCAGGTATGTATTCCTAAATTACCCATTTCATTTTTAAATATGTCTTTCATTAGGTTAATGAATATAACTCTGGGTAATTTTATCTATGCATATTATTGTACTCAGTCACTTTTCTATCCCATAGTACCGCAATTCTTTTGATGTTTGATGTTTCTAAAAAAACTAATGTATTTCTTATAGACTGAAATTGAAGGGGATAACCACTGTATCCAAGTGGTTTCTTATGAATCATGGACAGATTTTTTTGTTTATTTCGTTTTCCAAGGACATTTGGTTCAAAATTTATAGTGGGGTATGCATGTTGATATTCTTATCTGATGCCCAATTTCTTTGAACAATAGTTCCCAGGGAGGAACTAAGTAATGGGGGACTAGTGATACTAGTAATAAAAATGATTATGTAGAGTCTATACTATCCATATATTCTAATGTTTTCTATCGCATTCCTATCTCTATTAAGGATATTAAGGCTATCCATGCGGAAGAACATGATCATATAATGGATTCCATAATTAGATATATCAAGCCTTTAGATAAGGTATACATTAGAGTTACTACTAAATGTGTCTGTATTTACTTTATGAAAGTGTTGAATCATGAAGAAAAAGAGGACTCTATGTATATTTTGTAAGGTTTGGTAATTACACTAACTAATTATGTTCCAGATTTATCAATCTTCCAACAAGCCTAGGGTGATCTCAAGAAGGACAATTTCAACATGGAAGCAAGGGTAGACTTACCTTTATGGGAATAGTTTCCCTTTCAGAGTGATATCTCTATAATTATATGGAATATAGTTGTGTGGATGATATTATTTTCCATGAAGAAAAATAATATTGATAAATATAGTGGAAGGTTCTTAGATAGAAAGATAACAGTGATTAAGTCACCCCCAAAATCATTATAAGGTGTATAACCAGATAGGCAGATTGTGGAGGGTTTTTTTGAGTCCTAATCAATCTTCAGATGACAAAGGGGAGTATAACTTGATTTCAATAGGATTTTATGATCTTCATGTAGTAGAGGATTACATTATAATGGGTGTATGTAGAGGAAAGATGGGTCTCTCTGAATCAGGGAATTTCATAGTGTCTCCCATAAATTAATCTAAGCCTCGAAATGACAACTCTTATTCTCCCAATCCAATTTACACTAGATATTTATGGATAAAATTTGGATCAAGTCTCATGAGGGAACCCCTAGAATGGGAAAAAGTATGTAAAATTTGAACCATACCACTATTGATGAAACCAAACACCTTGTTGTAAAACATGTATCTTCTCTGAAGCAGTGCAAGGCCGATGCATCACAAGAAACTAATATTGAATGCCAGAATCATAAGCATCCTATTATTCATGTTACACTAGATCTAGTAGCCTAGGATTCTATGGTGGATTTGAATAAATGTGACCAGGTGACCCTTAATGGATTGGATCGATGTCACTTCTCCTTGACCCTATAATTTTGTGAGTAAATCAAAAATTAGCATATCTCCAAAAATCTGGCATAGAAATATCACTGAACACCATCAATCCATAGATCAATTATTTTTTATTCATTCTGTTTAATATGGTTTCGATTCTATTTCTCAATATGTCATAGTTCTCACTAAAACAAAATTTGTTTTCTTGAAAATCTATAAAAATGGATTTGATGGAGCTGTTAGTTCCAAGTGAAGAATTTGTTACCTTAAGCTATCATTTATGGAGATCATATTGAATACTAATGGGATTCAATAATTCAATGGACTTAATTACTAAATATGAAAGAATAAAATCAGATCTCACTCACGGTCTCTCAATCTCGAAGTCTTCTCTATCACTATTTTATATGAGTAATGTTTCTGATCGAATGGGATAGAATGTTTCATGACATTGATTCAAAAGTTCAGAATGATTTTTCTAATTCATAGTAAAATTATATCTATATGATGGTGATTAGTTTCACTACTACAAACATTATACATGATAATTTGTAAAACCCCAATGAATATTTTTTTAAGTTCAATAAACTAAAGCAGTGGGTTTTACACAATAATTTTTATAATCAATATATGTATCATGATGAAAATATTAATGGGGTTTCAAAATGAAATACTATTATGAATAGAGAAATATGAGGACTTAGTGAATTAAAACAGGATTTCCATGTTCTTAAAATTATCTATAAAGAGATATCGAGCCTGTTATTACCCAAAATCATATTCTCATGGTGAAATAAACCTACCTAATCTATCACTTGATATCGTTCATAAATAGTTGGTGGTGTATTATATATATATAATTATAGAGGGTGAAAAATCAAACTAATAGGGAAATGGAACCCAAATCCATGGATAATCATAACCTCATTAAATATGGAGATATATAGGAATATTTAGATAATTAATTTCAATCTAGGGTGGTAGGAATGTTGACAAGATATATTTTTATATTTGAAGGACACATATGGTTATATTGTTTTCAATGTGGAAAGGATATACACATCAAAAAAATGTGACCTAATTGATTTTAGGGTGATGGAGGTGAGGTGGAATCCATACAAAATCCATGAAGAAAATTTCCCCCTAAAGGAGGATTTAAATAAATAAGTTATTTTGTGAAGAAGTTTCAGAAAAATAGCCTTCTGAAAAGTAGTATGTTGTTTATAAGGATTAATTATGGGAAGAAAAAACTGAATTTAAATCTACTACCATTGATTCCATAATGGCCACTTTTGAAAAAGGAAATCCTGAAAGAGAGGATAAAAACAACCGGAGGGAATTATTCAGCTGAAAGTTGAATTAGAGGGAGCTCTTGAAGAGATTTATTTTTAAATAAATAAATACAATATTGGTTAATTATTGAATGAATCATTTGAATTCATGGATCAACATGAAGCTAAGATAGACTAACTATTTATGGAGTAAAATTATCAACCATCCATTCAAATAATCATAGGAGGATAGTGATTAAACTAAATATTGAAGAGTATGATAAGGTAGTTGATGAATCTAATTCTTTATTGGAGTAATGATTAAAGAGGATTGAATCTATTAAAGAACCAATGATTTCCTTGAGAATAAAAAATAAAATAAAATCTTAAGATATATGGTCTAAAATAGATGATTCAATTTTAAAATTTATTAAACAAATAATTATTAGAGAGATACAAGAAATGATTTGTTGGAGTTTAGAAAGTGATATGTGAATGAATACCCAATAACATTGGAGGAAGATGATTTTTATTTTATTAATGGAAATCAAAAGAAAATTAATTCATATATTATAATAATGGAAAGTAATAGGTTGGGGAAAATCATTAGTCCTCAAATACTAATCATCAACTAAAGAGATCCTCAATGGTAGGAGACATGCGGAGAAGTGTAAGTGAGAACATATACCCCTTAAGTATACTAAATGTTTGGAAATAGTGTCTATAAAATGGTATACTACTTGGAGGTTTAATTATACTTGAGGAGAGAAGCATGTGGAAATAAAAAAAGAATGATGAAACCACATACTTACTCAAAAGTAACAAAGTCTTCCTATCTATTCCTTTTTCACTATTCTACCATTGGGTACAAATTTGTTGACTGTGGGAAAATAATAATTGAAAATGGAAACCATAAAATTCAAATATTGATGAATGTAATGCAACCCAAATTTTATTCCCCTGAAAATAGATACTTCATATTAGAATAAGGGTGTTGATATGAAAATCCATAATACACTCAAAAAAGGATAGGTCATCAAATAACTCAACATGATTGGGTCCACCATAAAAAAACTATAATATGAGAGAGAAGGAAAACATGGAAGAATTTTTACACAAA
Source organism: Viscum album (assembly GCA_963277665.1). Classification (NCBI taxonomy): domain Eukaryota; kingdom Viridiplantae; phylum Streptophyta; class Magnoliopsida; order Santalales; family Viscaceae; genus Viscum; species Viscum album. The sequence continues at coordinate 675,642,919 of OY728139.1, read as the reverse complement.
GATACAAATAAAAATAATAATAGGATCCTTTATAGTGGATATTTATCCCATATGGGTGGACATATAGACCTATTGAGATAAATGGAAGAGGAAGTTGATGTAACTACCAGTTTAGGAAATGAAGGGGACCTAATGATTAATGTAAGTATAAAGGCCAGATTGAATGGTGATAAACAAAAGAGTACATAAGTACTCTATATAGATGGATTGTGATATAACCTCTTGAGAATGACTCAAATTTCTAAGTCCAGGATTAAGGATATCTTTGACCAGAAATGTTAATTGATCAGAAGTAATGATGACAAGTCGTGGAAGAAGGGATATAGCAAATCAGAATCCATTACTAGGTTGATAACAAGGAGAATGTGTGATTTATTATGGTGCAATAAGAGAAAATTTTGTGGCATCAAAGGATTGGATATTTTCCCTAGTAGAGTTTGAAATTTATATACAAGATGAAGGTAGTAGTTATCAACATTAAATATAAGTGCATTTGAGAAAGGACAGGTGATTCATTCATGAATATGAACATGGTACATAACCATTACTGAAAAAATGAAGCAAGAAACCAATTTACCTAATCTGGGGAACCCTGATGTGTGTGTACCAAGGAATCAACAAAAAACATGTGGTGAAAGGAACTTCATTATATTTTTTAATTATTATAGTATAATGGATTGTATCATGTTTATACAGAGTATGAAATATGTTATGAAATATATGAAGAGGTACTTGAGGAGAGTGTAAAATAAAACTGGTCAAACTATCAAAACATTATGATCCACTAATGGGATGGATTAAAAGTCTATTGAGGTGATGAATAACCTGAAATCCATGGAATAAAACATGTTGTATCATAATTAAAAACTCCTAAGAAGAATGAGGTTGTTGAACATTGAAATTAAATAGAGAATAACATGGATAAAATGATACTTATTGGAAGTGGTAGATCTCACCACTATTTAAATGAGTTAGTTTAGTTTTTTATATACACTCAAAGACTATAATTATATATGAAATATACTATATATTCCCCTTAGATGTATCCCTTTGTTATCGCATACCGCCTCTGTGTACTGAATTCATGAACATCCTTTTTGAATCACCCTATTTCAATGATAATTACTATATTAATGGATTTACTTCACTAACAACCTTCATTCCATGCATTCTTCCTCCATTTATCATGTCCTATGCAGGTTACATTTCTCCAAAAAAACATTGGAAGAATTTATTCTCTACGAACCACTTCAGCTTTCGCGGAATTATCCATCGTGAACTTCCTTCATATTTTTCCAAAATCTAGGAGAAAAATGTGTTCTATAATTATACTTGTTCAAACTTGTTTTAAATGGGATTAACACTCCATATATAGTCAAAGATATCTGAAATATCCATTAATTCAAGATTTACCAAATCTTTGATTCTGTACAGCCTCCATCACATACTGATCCTCCTGCCACCACGAACCGCAAGCCTTCCAGGGAACCATTTATCACATGAGGTATGTGGACTTACTTTTCTCCTAATCAGTTTATATTCTATTACAATAAAAATCCACCCCTATACCACAACGCCTACCACAACAAACTATTTTCGGTTTATCAGACAACTCTAGTGTACTGTTCCCTCTAACTAGTACACGACCGCATACCCTTCCCAGACACGATACACAATCCATGTCCTAAGCTCCACGTTTCTCTTCCTTTTCTAATTTAGTTCACCATTTTTTCACACCATCCAATTCTATGAATAAACCCATACATTTCCAAAAACATATTTCTGATTTGAGGCCCAAAAATTTGGCAAACCCTGTAAAACTATGCCACCTTAAAAACCTTTCTTCGGAAAACACCATCCATACTCATTCATGGTCATATGGATTTTTCATCAAACAAAATCACACCTAAAACATACCAAGATTACACCATGAGGGATTTTTTCCAAGAAGATATATCACCCTAGGAAAAATCAAATATAATAAATCCTTCACATAAGAACATTATTGTTTTTGAAGTAATTAGTTTATACCAAATAATGAAAGAAATAAAGGTAATTATTTTTATTATTTTAGTGATGTATTTATTCTCTAGTATACGTAATGAAGATTAAATTAGACAAGAGATAAAAAAATAAGAAAGAAAAAATTATTTAGTGTAACAATGTAAAACTTATTAGTGATAAATATGGAAATAAATATAGATACTGAAGACTAGAGGAATTATGTTAATAAGATAATGACGCACATGATAATTCTAAGATTGTGAAAATATTTTTAAAATATGAATATTTTGAGGTTGATGCAATGGAGTAAAAAAAATATAAAAAAGTAAGTCTGAGTAGAAATTAAGAATAAGGAGGATATAAGTTGATCCATCCAATATAATTGGAGACAAGTCTATTCTAGTTCATATGAAAATAATAGGGGTTGTAGAGAATGATTATGTGTTATAAATTGTGGAGAGAACTTCATTTGAATGATCCATGAAAGATGAATCATGGTTTATAGCCACGAATGATGATTTTGATAAGATAGATGAAAAAACAAGGGATCTTGTGGAGCGAGTTACCAACCATAATATGATAGAAAAAATGTGGGTTTAAAAAATATATATGTTAATATGGCTTGAAATAAGTGTATGTTGGTGTGAAAAGGATATACATATATTGATGGATTCAATCTATATGAGACCTCCACATTGGTATATCATATAGAGCCATTCAGATTCTTCTAGGTAGTGTTAATACAACAGGTCTAAAACATTTTTCAAATGACTGTAAAAGAATCATTCTTGAATGTAATTCTTAAGGAGGAATTTTTTACTGTAAAAATGTTACCAAATTAGATGCTATGAAGGAAACTTTTGAAGACCAAAGATAGTTTCTTATGGAATAATGTAGGAACCATGTGTATGATATGATTATCATGTTTTGTGTTTAAGAAATCTATAATTTAAAATTGGTGGTTTTGATCAGAACCTCTATGTGATGACATCAGAGGAAGAAAAATTTATGTTGGTGGTGTATGTGGATGACATAATATTTGGGAGATGATAATATATATTTATGTAATTATTTTCTATTTGGATGAGTGTAGAATTTAAATTGTTTTTGTTTTGTGAGAACACTTATTTTCTTATGTTTTATGTCTTTTATAAAGATAGATACAATTTTATCTCATATTTTATATAAAATAAGGACTTACTTAATAATTTTGATATTCCAGATTCAAAAAAAAATGTTAACTCCCACTATAGTTGGGACTCAATCCAATAATAATTTAAATGGGAAGTCCATGGAACCTAATCTATATAATAGGATCATTATAAGTTATTTAGACTTGAGAAAAACCCATCTATATATTTATTATACTATTAGATTTGGATCTTGGTTTTTTTATCAATCACATGGAGGAGAACCTCAAATGAGTTGAGAGGATAATGAGTTTCAGCTTAGGTATATTAACTTATAGTTTACTCTTTTATTTAGAGAATTAACATGAATTATCATAATTCTATAATTTCTATCAGCTGAGTGGTATGGTGGATAGAAATTATTGAAGTGGTGGTAAATTTTTAATTAGAACTGGATGCATAGGCTATAAGATTAAGAAGAAAGATATAACATCTCTTAATATGGATGAGGAAAATTCATCTTTTTTTACCAAGGAATGCACACATATTTAACTGATGAATTTTTTATGATAGAGATGAAAATTCTTAAATACCAATGGAAATATTTTGTAACAATAGAGTGTACTAATTCTCACAAATAATTTTTTTTATAAATCCCAAACTAGAAACATAGAAATTATTTATCATTTTATTAAATAAAAATTATACCAAGGAGTTGTCAAGATAGATTATGTGTGGATTAGTCATTAATTAGTAAATATCGTGACTAAGGCCTTGGATAATCTAGTATTTTAGAGACAAATGTTGAAACATAGTTTCCAAACTTGTCATTCAAAATAAGGTGGTCAAACAATCCCCCCTCTCACTGTTATATTCCATACATTACATAGTATTTGTGTATATATCATATGTTTTTATATTATATTGATATTAAAATGAACGGGGTAGGGTATAATATCCCTATGGAATTTTAAAAGGATTTAGGAAGCTTGATATGAATTATTTGGACCACAATGTAGTTATTGACTTATGTTTCATATTTTATATAATGAAAATTGACTCATGTGAAATTAAAGACACGGAAAATATATTTTTCTTAATTCTTATTCAATGAAAGGATCAAATTTTTATTTATTTTCATGAGGATTGGGGGGGGGGTTGGAGCATCATATTAGTAGTGAGATGATCACATAAATGTTCAAATATTGTGGGATCTTGAAGGACATGTTTAGAAGAATAAACCATATATTGTAGAAAATATTAAAAGGATAGTTTTATAGATTTAGATAATATATGGATATATAATAATGTGTGCATGTACATATATATAAACAATGGGAATTAAGAATTGATAACAAAAACTAAAATGATAGAATTTTTTTAATACATCTTATGAATTATGATTCGTTTTCAATTGAAAATATATAATCTTTTATATAATTGCACGAGTATGAATTCTTAAAGGCGATCTAGAGTAACACGTATATGCTAGCTCTTTTGAGATCAAAGGGAATTAAATAATCACTGAAGATATTCTTTTATGCAAAAGAGTCAACAATTTTATGGGAAATCGAAAACTAGAAATGCAATGAACATTACCATTTATGTGTAGGATTTATTTTATGATGACTAGTCTTGAATTTTAAAATAGGGAGAATCATTCCCTATCTGTCTAAAAGATATAAACAATCCATAATGATATCTCAATGAATTTTCAAGGGTGATAGAGAAATTATAAAGATCATTTAGAGAATTAATTAATTTCATTGAATGACTTTGTAAGGTTTATCTTATAAAAAATGATTCATCTCATAAACATAATGACATTTTGTGAAAAATGATAATTTCATAAGGGCCAACTTGTGTTTTGTATGATTCAGCAGTATTTAACAAGAATCATTGACATATATTTTGTAATGGTCAATAAGAACCTACAAAAGATTTTAAAAAATTCATTTATATGAATGGTGGTTCAAGGTAAAAAGTATCTTCATTAAAGAAACTCAGAAAATTATTTATAGACCCCATGAATCATAATGGGAACCTAGACTCATTTTCAATGATCATCGAAATAAATTTAATACGGATTATTTCCTTTTTCTTCTATAGGTACAAATTTACTTGAAGTATGTTTATGAGATATCATTTGGTCAGTGGAAGGAAACATCATACTAAGAATAAGGGAGGAATATGTTGTGATATTTTGGGATATTTAAATCCAGGATTAGTTTGGGGTTTAGAAGATTTGAAATTGACTAAAATTATGTCACAAATCATTCTTTTTCTATCCTATATGCATCGATATTTATAATGAGATACATGATAATCGATTTTGATTTTAAAATATCATAATTTTTAGGAAATATATCATGATAATTTTGGTGTATTAAAATAGTATTTTTTTTTTGTTGAATTAATGGGGGTTTCCTTATATAAAATTAATATATCTAAAAATATCTCGTTAATGGAAATAAATAATTCGAAACATTAAAAAATTATAGGTTACTACTATAAGGAAATTTAAGGAGAGAAAATATATATATTGTGGTAATTTAATTCAGTTTAAGATATATAATTGAAGAAGAAGAAATGAGAATGATCATATCCATACTAGATTAGTGTTCATTTTCAATTTTTGAGAATATTATATGTAGCCTACATGTTGAATTTTTCTCTATATAAATTTTATTGAACCAATGTATGATAGGTAAAGAAGAGGAAATGTTCACAACATCAAAATTTCATCCTCCCCTAAATTTTTTAACATCTAATGTTGATATAAATACCACATTATACGTCGATACGCTATCGTTTTATTCTCCTCGGATTATCCCTTATTAGTGAACCAAGTAAAATATGATGACATCTCTTTTATTTTTACGCATTAAGATGTTGTGTGTGTGTATGAAGGTTAACATGTTCATACTACACATGGTAATTTGAGAGAAGGATCTCGTAATTGTAGAAAAATTGCATACCCTAATTCACCCCCACGCTTAGAGTGTGTTGGGAAATGGTCACAAAATAACCTGAAACATTGTTTATCAATAGTAGCAGGTCATGGTTATTTATATTGAACTAAAATAAATTGAATCTCATTAATTTTTTCATTGATTCACGAATTCATGAATCATCAAAATACCTATTGTATATTGGGACAATATTTATCACAGGGCACAAAAGCTGTCATAGGAGGCGATATCTCTAGGTCATAGACCATGGAATTTTGGAAACCATCACCATATTATTTTTCTTTATGTCCTAGGAACATTTAAAACCCCAAATTAGGGTATTAAATGTTCCAATGTATTCTAAAAAGTAATAAAACCTTTTATTTGAAATAAATAATCCATTTTGAATTTAATTCTAAACATTTATTAAATACTATAAAATTTGATTTACTCCATTATATTAAATAAATTATGGCATAATTAAGGAATGAATTAAAATAAAAAAATTTAAAATTATATCACTTATTAATCCATAAAATAGATCTATTTACACTCCTATTAAAATTATTAACCAAATATAAATAAGAATTTCATAAATTAAAAGTGAAATGAAAAATTTAGCACATTAATTAATTCATAAGGTATATATGATTCATTTTATTATATATTTTTTTATCATCATAATTTATTAAAATTTATTATAACACCCATGAGTATTTAAACCTTAATTTCCTAAATAGGTTTCAGTCACACTAAAAAGCAATTTTAGTTGAAAATTTTATATCATTCTTGAAAACATGCATAATTTTTATAAGTTATCTATTCCCATTAAATCACTAATAAATGAAAAGAATAATATTAACCTAAAGTGTAATTGATGGGTTATTCTTGATCTTAAGGTAATTAGAACAAATTTTAAAATTAATGGTTTAAAAGTGGAGAATTTAAATTTAAAGAAAAATTCATTTCAAATAGTTTAAGCTCGATAAAAATTATTATAAAAATTCCCTTGTATATATACAATATAGTTCCTTATATATTTTTTGGAAATTTATATGCTATAATTTATACATATAAAATAATTTTTCAATGTAACTTATATTTATTTTCATAATTATTTCATTTAGAATGTATTTTTAGAGAGTTAAAAGGGAAATGGTATTTTAGTAATTGTTTTGTACTCCACTACCCCACAGTTTATAATGTTCCATGATGTTTTCCTTAACAATTTACTACATTAAAATATCCATGAAAAATGATATCTCTCCAAACATATATTATATTTTATAAATGTATTCTATAAAAGATAAATATGGGATTAAAGTTATTTTATAAATAGGTTCTTAACATGTCCTTTAAAGGTCTATAATTTTAAGGAGGAATCAAATGTCATGGTGGTCAGAATTGGATCCAAAAAAGATTTTATGATAAAAAAATCCATTAAAATTTCAACACCTCCTTAACTCCAAGAGTTTTGAAAAAAAACTAAAATATTATATATTTAACACATGTATCAAGTTTAACGCCCCGACCCCAGTTACCCAGAGTCAGTTCATTATTACATAACATTGGCATGATATAAGGAAATCATGTCCCTAAAGACCAATCAGTTTAGTAGCCTTGGAAATACTAGATACATTCATAAGATTTACATTAAATTATAAAATTAAAAACAAAAACAACATTTTTTCCATAGACCACACTCATATCCCCTCAGACTATACCTGTAGGTCAGTCATAAAATACTTCTTCACATTCTGGAAAAAATAAAACATAGAAAGGGGTGAGCTCAGATTCTTAGTAAGGATAAAAATATAGCGGAAACTTTCATAAATAAGAATAAACATTTAAGGTAATGTATAAGAATAAAAAAATCCTATTAAAATTAAAATTAAGCACAATATGGCAACGATAAAATCAAATAATTCCACTTACTTATTGACATGGATATTCTACTAGTCGAATAATCACATGCAATATAAATAGACACTTTCAAAATGATGGAATGCATAATGAAAGACTTCATAACCACATAGTAAAATACTTGTTCCAAGACTACAAATAAGATTTTTTCAAGTCCTTGTTACAAGACACTAGTTTGTCTCATGAGACCTACCTATGCATCGAGGAGCAATAGCGGGCTCCACCCGTCACTTACTAATTCCAATGCATTCCTCATATGAAGAGGTTTAAACATAACATAAAAAATAATATTATAACAAGCATACAAAATGTCAATAATTTATCTATAAACCATTAATGGTGTACAAATAACACATTTATAGTCAAACATATCACAAAACCTTCAATACAATATGAAAGTTTTCCATCCTAATAAATCAACTTCAAATAAGCATATAATACATCAAAGGATGTTGACATAGATGAAATCAAAACATTTTTTAGAGAAATATATCTTTTTATTTTGAAATCATATAAAAAAAATATTTTGGAAATATTCATATATGCTTGTAAGGGAAGCTTCGATGATTTTATAACGTCAGAAAATAGCGGCACTCACCATATAAGTTAAAAAATATTCTTACCTTAATTTTGTCGAAAAGGTCATAAAGTACCTTGTTTGGAAAATGATGGAAAGATTATTTTCAAAAATATATAAGGTCAAATAATGGTATAAATGAATTTACCACATTATCTATTAAGTAGTTAAAAAGTTTTGAAATACCTATTTAAGAAACAAGGATGTGGATGATGAAGAGTTCCAAGTAGATAATTAAATATAGACAAACTTGGATAATGAAGAGATTGTGAAATTAACCTTTATCATGTACTTTTCATTGGTCAAGGGTAGGTTAACCTTATTTATAATGGTGAAATCATTGTAATTAAAAAATACAAGATCCATATACATAAATATAATATCATATAGGATCTTCTAATATTTCTTTGTAAATAATATTTTAGTATTATCATTGTTTTGGGTGTTAACTGATTCATTTTCCATTATATTCTTTGTTATGTGAGTAATATTTTTTATGGATGGGATTTATAATATTAATATCCATAATGATATAAAATCTTTAAATATTATTTTTAATAATCAAATGAAAATTAGTCTTGAATGGATATGATGGGGAAGGAATCTCATCGCGTTCATGGAGACGGCAATCCGTATGTACGCACGAGCGACAATATCATTCATTTGATATTAAAATAATATATAATTGGATGTAATATCATATATACAGAATAATTATCATGTTATATATATTATTTTCATCATTTATACTTATTATTATACCCATAAAAATGATTAAGTGTTTTAATAACAAACTACACCACAATGTGGAGACGGTAAGCCATACGTATGCACGTATGGTGACATGTCATTTATAGGATGGATAAAATAATTAATATAGTTGTACCATATTTATAATAAAATAAAATTATATATAATATACGGGATTTATTTTTTTAATAGAAACAACAAATAAAGAGGATGTCGAAGAAGAAAATAACTTGAAAGAGGTCATGAAATATTTACCTCTTCTTCGGGGTTTTCCTTTTGATTTGATCAAAAGGGCTTCTTAGGATTGATTTCTGACTAAAGTAAGGCCTCTAGGATGCAGGTAGGACAATTGGGAGGATATTTGGGTTGGTTTTGGCCATTCCTAATGGCATTGAAGGTGTGAATTTGATATAAGGGGAAGTTCCATTTTATAAGTGGAGTGAGAGGTACCTTAGGAAAAGCTAGAAATATTACTTTATAACAAACTCATTTTCAGTTTCTAATTTCTCAAAAATGAATTATTCAAAGTCTATGATAGGGAAGGGTCTAAAAACACTCAACCAATAGGTTTTAGATAGTTTTGGGTCACTATTTTAACCTTATCATTTATATTTAACTCTTAGTTAAATAGTTTGACATTTACATTGTCTATTTGAATTTTTATATTATATGGTTAATAATATTACTATAAACTTCCAAGAGAACCTCAAGTGGTTCATTAATGATAAAACTATCATAATATATGTATTTTTTCCGATCCTTATATTTTTAGTATTATTATATCAACCAATAATATTGTATTTGTTTTAAAAACGCATTTGTACCAATTTTAACATTATTTAATAATTGATTTTTGTCAAAGTCCTATCAACTTTATTACTTAGAACAAAATTTATTTAATCAAACCTAACATGTCATATTAACCTAGAAAATTATTGTAATTAATTAAAAGTCTCAAATTATATTTATTTGGATATTTATAATATAAATTAATTTAATCTATCATTAATATGATAATTACTCCATCATCACTGTGTCATAAATAAATTAATTATTTAAAGTCTAAAGAATATAAGTAAAATAAAATTATTTAGAAACTATTTTTTTTATTTCTAATGAATATTTATAGTCTAATTTATATTATGTGTAACAAAATATTAAAAATAATTTAGTTATTATACATTAAATTTAACCCGTTTAACTCTTTTTTAAATAAAATAATAAAAACTGACATAATCTAATACCAGTGGACAAAAGAGGTTCATATTTTATTCCTAATGTTATTTTGGGTAGAATTATACTTATCCAATATATTTGGAACATGTTTTAGGGTAATAATAAAATCATTTTTACCGGTAATTATCCTATTTACTTTTAATCGTGGTAAATAAAAGTAAAAAGTTACTATTAACCAAAAAATATTTTCTTCTTATTGAACCAAATTTTACTTATAGATATTAACCGAGTCTCTCAGATATATAAAATTCAACTCACATAAGTGGTAAAATTTTGTTTTATATAATTTTGCAAATGCACCTCGGATGTGGGTAAAAGACGGTAAAAAGGTCAATAAAATTTGATATATCTAAACTTATTATAAAATCAATCTAATGAAATACATTGAAAAAATCTAGGTATTATGTATCTATTTTGAACTAAAATAAATTCAAATAAAATAATTAAATATTTAATTAAAATGTCAGTTTTAAATAATAACGCAGTGTTTTCACTATTCATCAAAAATTGAATGTTTTTAGAAAAATACCAAAAATTCACTCTAAGATGATTTCGATATTCTGAATCCAAATTTGAAGTCCATTTTGAATGATAAAATTTATATAATTTCAAAAAGAGGGTATTACTATTCATAATGGTCGTTTGATTGGTTGTGGTGAGTTAGAACTTGAAGTTGCGTACAACACATGCTATTGTATTGTTCAAAGAGAAGCGTATCGTGGAATCTTGGGGGGTTACATTCTCCCATTATTCAAATAATTTCATCCTCAAAATTTCTAGAATATTACTACATAAATGGACTCAGGTGGTTCTTCATCATAAGTTACTCGGGTTCCCACATTTCCTTTTCCATCTTATGGTTTCTCCATAGAACGTTTACTAGACGAGTCATCCGGTTTCATAGCACGTTTTCTATGGTATCAAGAATTTTGACACGCTCTTCACAATATGACATATCAGGTTCTAGTTCAATTTCCTCATAGGTGAGTACATTCGTTGGGTCAAGACTATATTTTCTCAATAGTGATAAATGGAAATCATCATGAACTTTGGAGAGACTTAGCGGCATTGCCAAATGGTAAGCTACAACCTCAATTCGTTCCACAACTTCGAAAGGTCCGTTGTACATGAGACTCAATTTACCCTTCTTATTGAATTTTATAACTCCCTTCCATGGAGATACCATCCAGAAAACATGATATCCTACCTGAAATTCCAAATCCTTCTTTTGGTTATCAACATAGGTCTTTTGCCTAATTTGTGCTTCTTTGATGTGGGTTTTGATAACATTCACCTTTTCCATCGTTTCCTCAACATGTTCTGGGCCTACGAGTTTTCATTCACCAACATCATCCTAACAAGTTGGTGTGTGACATCTCCTTCTATATAACTCTTAAAATGGTTCCATTTTTATACTTTAATGGATTTTATTTTTATAGGAAAATTCTACCATATGTAAATATTGATCCCACATACCTTGAAAGTCAAGTGGTAAAGATCTAAACATGTCTTTTATGGTTTGAATAGTCAATTCTAATTTTCCATTAGTTTGAGGGTGGTAGGCAGTGCTCAAACAACGTTCATTATCCCTTGCCTTCTGAAGACATTTCTAGAAAATTGATGTAAAATGGGGATCACGATCAGAAACAATCGATAGGGGTACACCATGGAGTATTACAACTTCATTAATATACTGTCTTTATAAATGTTCAAGTGGTAAATCTTATCTTATAGAAAGAAAATGTGTTGACTTGGTAAGATGATCAACAATGACCCATATTGCATCATTCCTTTTAGGTGTCATTGGTTTCCCCATGAAAAAGTCCATCGTAATATTATCCCATTTCCACTCAGGTATGGGAAGAGGTATCATGACTCCTTCGGGATTTTTCCTTCCATCTTTCACTTGTTGAAAAACCACACATCATGACACAAAATCAGAAATCTCCCTCTTCGTGTTGCCTAACAAAAATAACCCTTATAATCTCTATACATCTTAGTGAAAATGAGTGTATAGAGAAATTGGAGCTATGAGCAACATCCAACAATTCCCTTTTTCGATCATGTATGATAGGAACAAAAAGTATCATCCCAAATTTTAAAATTCCATATTCATATATGAAGTCACTAAATCTCCCATTGTTCAGAGCTTTAATTTTCTTTTGAAACTCCTCAACCTTAGCCTGAAAACTTTTTATCCTTTCTAGTAAAGATGGTTTGGAAACCATTTGAAAAATTATTGATGTTTCACCTTCTATGATTATTTCCATATCCATTTTCACTAGATCCATGAAAATAGTATCCCTTTCAACTCTCATCATGTTCAAAAGTCCATGATCCTTTCTGCTAAATGAAACTGTCATCTTATTTTTCTTCCCCGGGTGGTAGTGTGTTGTGAAATCATAATCCTTGAGTAGTTCAAGCCATCTCCTTTTCCTCATGTTGAGTTCTTTATATGAGAAAATATACTTTAAACTCTTGTGAATGGTATATAGCTCATATGTTTCACCATAGAGATAATGTCTCTATATCTTCAAAGAAAAAATTACAGCTGAAAACTCAAGATCATGAGTAGGAATGTTTTTCTCATGAATTTTTAGCTACAGTGATGCATAGGAAATAACTTTATTATTATGCATTAGGACACAACCAAGTCCTTTCTTTGAAGCATCACTATAAATAAAAAACCCATCATTCCCTGATGGTAGAGTCAATATTGGATCATTAACTAATCTACTCTTTAGTTCTTCAAAACATTCTTCACACTCTTTTGTCCAAACAAATTTAACCGCTTTACATTTGAGCTTGGTTAATGGGTTAGACAACCGGGAAAATTTCGGGACGAAACATCAATAATAACATGCTAAACAAATAAAACTGCATACCATAGTTAAATTCGTTGGTGTCGGCCATTCTTGGATTTCCTTGGTCTTTGAAGGATCAACAGAGATTCAATCCTTAGAGACAATATGGCCAAGAAAAGAAATCTCTTGAAGAAAGAATTCACACTTTCTAAATTTTCCATATAATTCATTTCCTCTAAAAGTATTTAGAATAATGCGTATGTGATTTTCATGATCTTAGTAGCATTTTGAGTATACCATGATATCATCAATAAATACCACTACAAATTCATCATTATATTCCCTAAAATCTCTATTCATTAGATCCATGAAAACAGAGGGTGCATTAGTAAACCCAAAAGGATTTACTGTAAACTCATAATGCCTGTACCAAGTTCAGAATGATATTTTCGGAATGTCTTCCTTCTTTGAAAACAACTGATGATATCCTGATCGAAGATCAATCTTTGGAAAATATTGAGCACCATGAAGTTGGTCAAATAAATCATCAGTGCGAGGTAGGGGATAGTTGTTCTTTATTGTTACAGCATTGATCTCCCCGTAGTCAATGTAAAACCTCTTAGATACATATTTCTTCATAACAAAATTAACAGGGGATCCCCATGGGGAAACACTAGGGAAAATAAATCCCTTATTACTCAATTCATATAGTTTTTTCTTTAGTTCCTCTAATTCCACAACGGCCATTCTATATGGGGTCTTCGATATGGGCCTTGAACCAGGAATTAAGTCAATAGAAAACTCAATTTCTTGTTCTAGAGGATGTCCAGGTAAATGCACTAGAAACACATCAATATAATCTTTCACAATAGGTACATCCTCTATTTTAGCATTCCTTTCATCACCCACAGTTATTTCATCTCTTCCTCCCCAATAATTGAATTTAGTTGAGATACTAGGGGTGGATCTAAATAATAATTAGGCAGTGAAGTTTCTGCTCTAAATATAAGGTACTTCTTATTATCATAAAAAATTGTAACCTCCTTGTTCTTATAATAAATTTTCACATCATGGTCCAAAATAGAATCCATTTCTTGGATTATATCAATTTTAATCATGGGTATGGCGATGTGATCAGTAGACAAATAAAATTAATATACCTTAATGGGAACTAATTCACAAACCTTTGTTGCAATGATACTTCCCTTAGGAATTTTGACTGACAACACCCTTGTTAAATAAAATGGTAAATATCTAATTTTCTTAACAAACTAGGAAGATATGAAACAATGTGACGATCCAAAATCAAATAAATCCTTGGATAAGCTTGAGGAAACCATTAAATTACATTCCACTACATCTTTTAGAGCTTCAACCTCAACAGTAGTGATAACATAAGCTTGGAATTGATCCCTTGGACATTTCTATGGTTAGTTTCCCTGATGCTTAGGACATTTATTCACATAATTCCCCCTTTCTCTACAATTGTAGAATTCAACATCAATAGCCTCTTTATTCCCCTCGCAATCACGAGCATGGTGGCCTTTTGCACCACTCTTGTAACAAACTCTCATTCCCTTCAAAAATATATACCATGTTGCTTCTTCACACATTTACTATAGGATGAATATTCAACTTTTCCCTTCTTCCCCTTATTTCCACTTCCAGAGTGTTTAGAAGATCTCTTATTCTCTTGATTTTATATAAATTCATAAGACTTAGAGAATTCATTTTTTGTCTTAATAGCACATGTGACAATATATTCGTATGACGAGAAGGATTGTGAGAATAATGATCGATGAAGAAATGGTTTTGTCACATCAGAGAAATGATCAATCTTACTTCTTGGGTTACGTATATATTCTGCAGCATGCCTTGCTAACCATGTAAAGTTAGCATCATACTTTGTGACATTCTCATCCTTCTGCTGCCTCAGACATAGAAATTGTCTTTCCATATCTGCTCGTTGGTCATGAGGAATGAATTTTTCTAAGAAAATATCACAAAAATCTCCCCATACCATATTTGATACTTCATCATCTTCCTTTGTGTTTTGAATCAATGACCACCATTGATCTGCATCTCCCATGAGGTGATAAACTTCAATGAAAACTTTTTCCCTTTTGCTACTCCCCAAATTGTAAGATATTTTCTCAAATAAATTTATCCATTTCTCTGATACTAATGGATTTGTACTCCCATTGAATTTTGGTGATTGTTTCCAAATGAATCGGTCTAACATTGATCCTCCACATTGTGGATCGGGGTGCTCCATATGGGTATGGTTATTATTCATAACTTGAGTGAGTTGTCCCAGTATAGTGATAAGCTGATCAACACCAGTAGCTTCACCAACTCCACTATAATTATCTTTAGTAGGAGGGTAATCTCTACATAGATTACGTGCATTGATACAGTTTCCATTCCTTCTACTAGGATCCATTTATAAATAATGGAATACATTAGATTAGTTTACGAATTCCAATACATAATACCAAACATGTAAAACTGCTAACATAAATTGAACAATTTATGAATATAATCAATAATCATAAAAATGTTTTCTTGGAGTTAGTATATAATCATAAACCCTTTATAATGGTTTATAAATAAAATGATAATTATCCTAAGCATATCCCCCAGGAGTGTCGTAACCAAAAGTGCAGCAAGGCCCATTATCGTGCACTAGTTCCCATTTGAGTTTATGTCAGAGTAGTGTTTTCGGGTTTTACCCCTAGGTACATATATGCCAAAGGCACCTCTACCTGATCGTATCCAGATAGTGATGTATTGCTTGGAAAACTCCCAAAATATCCATAATACCAAAATTCTAGGAAGTTCTTCTATACTAATCCCCAATTTCTATCTTAGTGTGATGTGATTTAATCAGAGTTTTTCTAAATATAGCTTCCACGGTTTGTACTAAACTTCCTCTAATTCCAATTGTAACACCCCGACCCCAGTTACCTAGAGTCGGTGCATTATTACATAACATTTACATGATACAAGGAAATCAGGTCCTGAAAGACGGATCAGTTTAGTATCTTTGGTAATACTAGATACATTCATAAGTTTTTCATTAGATTATAAAATGACAAACTACAACAACATTGTTTCCATAGACCACACTCATATCCCCTCAGACTATCCCTACAGGTCAGTCATAAAACACTTCTTTACATCCTGGTAAAAAAACATAGAAAGGGGTGAGCTCAGATGCTTAGTAAAGATAAAAATATAGCAGAAACTTACATAAATAAGCATAAACATTTAACGCAATGTATAAGACTAAAACAAAATCCTTTTAAACATGAACTTAACATAATATAGAAAAGATAAAATCAAATAACGCCATTTACTTATTCATGTGGATATTCTACTAGTCGAATAATCACAGACAATATTAATAGCCACTTTCATAATGATGGAATGTATAATGCCAGACTTCATAACCACATAGTCAAGGCCTTGTAAAAAGACTACAAATAATGTTTTGTCAAGGCCTTGTTCCAAGACACTAGTTTGTATCATGAGACCTACCGATGCATCTAGGAGCTATAGTGGGATCCACCCATCACATACTAAGTCCAATACATTCCTCATATGAAAAGGTTTAAACATAACATAAAAATTTGTATTAAAAATAGAATACAAAATGACAATACTTTATACATAAAACATGAATGGTGTAAAAATAACACATCCATATCCAAACATATCAAAAAACCATCAATGCAAAATGGAGGTTTTGTATCATAATAAATCAACACCAAATAAACTTAAAATACATCAAAGGATGTTGACATAGATGAAACCAAAACCTTTTTAGAGAAATATATCTTTATATTTTGAAATCATTTAAAATAACATTTACTTTAGAAATATTTTTTTAATATTTTTAGGGAAGCTTCTGCGATATTATAATAGTGTAAAATATCCACACTCTTCGTATAAGTTAAAAAAACATTCTTACCATAATTTTGTCGAAAAGGTCATAAAGTACCTTGTTTGGAAAACAGCGGAAAGATTCCATTAAAAAAATATTAGGTCAAATAAGAGTATAAATGACTTTACCACATTTTCTAGTAAATTGTATAAATGTTATGAAATACATTTTTAAGAAACATGGATTTGGATGACAGTGAGGTCCCAGTAGATAATTACGTATAAACAGCCTTGAATAATGAAGCGATTGTGTAATTAACCCATACCTTGTACCTTTCCTTGGTAAAGGGTAGTTTTACATCATGTATAATGGTGAAATAATTGCTATTAAATTATACAAGAACCATATACATAAATATGATATCTTATAGGATCTTCTAAAAATGATTTGTTAATATTATTTTAGTATTATCGTTGTTTCGGGTGTTAACCGATTAGTTTCCATTTATATTATTTGTTATGTGATTCATATTTTTTATGTATGGGATTTATCTTATTCATGTCCAGAATGATATCATGCAATTAGAAATTATTTTTAATCCTCAAATGAAAATTAGTCTTGAATGGATACTATGGGTAATGAATCTCATCGCGTTCGTGGAGACGATAATCCGTACTTATGCACGAGCGACAAGATCGTTATTTTTATATTAAAATAGTATATAATTGGATGGAATATCTTATATACAGAATAATTATCATGTTATATTTATTATTTTCATAATTTATACTCATTATTATACCCATACAAATGATGAAGTGTTTGAATAACAAACTACACCACGACGTGGAGACAGTTTTCCGTACGTACGCACATATGGTGACATTTCATTCAAAGGATGGATAAAATAATGAATTTGAATATACCATATTTTAAATAGCATCAAATTATATAGAATATACAAGAGTTATTATTTTATAATATAAGATACAAAGAAATATGAAGTGGAAGAAGAAAATAACTTGAAAGATGTGATGAAATCTTTACCTCTTCTTCGGGTTCTTCCTTTTGATTTGATCAAAAGAGCTCTTTAGGATGGATTTCTGACTAAAGTAAGGCCTTTATGATAAAGGGAGGACATTTTTAAGGATATTAGGGCAGAGTTTGGCCAAGCATAATGGCTTTGAAGGTTTGAATTTGAGATAAAGGGAAGTTCCCTTTTGTAGGAGGAGTGAGGGGCACCTTAGGAAAAGCTAGAAATATAATTTTTTAATAAATTAATTTTCAGTTTATAATGGCTCCAAAATGAATTATTCAAAGTATAAGGTAGGTATGGGTCTAAAAACTCTCAACCAATATGTTTTATACAGGTTTGGATCACTATATTAACCCTATTTTTTAGATTTAACTATTAGTTAAATAGTTTGTCATTTACCATGTATCTTTGTATTTCATTATTATATGGTTAATAAACATACAATAAACTTACAAGATAACCCCAAGTGGCTAATTAAAAAACAAAATATGATTATATAAGTATTTTGGTGTAACCATAGTTGTTTGGGATTATTATATCAAACTATATTATTGTATTTGTTTTAAACACTAATTTATGTCAATTTGGACATTATTTTATAATTAAATTTTGTTAAAGTTCTAAAAACATTATTACTTCTAACTAAATAAATTTAATCAACCATAACATGTCATATTAACCTAAAATATTATTTTAATTAATTAAAATTTTTAAATTATATTTATTTGGATATTTATAATATCAATTATTTTAATCTTTCATTAATACGGTAATTACGACATAATCATTGTGTCATAAATAAATTTAATTATTTAATGTCTAAAAATTATAAATAAACTACAATTAGGTAGGAAATATTTTTATCTTTATAATTAAAATTTATAGTCGAATTTATATTGTGTGTAACCCTATATTAAAAATAATTTAGTTATTAAACATTGAATTTAACTCTTTTAACTCTTCTTTAAATAAAATAATAATAAATGTCTGAATCTGATCCAAGTGGAGAAAAGATGTTCATATTTTATTCCTAAGGTTTTTTTTGGTCTAATTATTCCTATCCAATAGAATTAGGACTTTTTTAGGGTAATAATAATATCATTTTACCATTAATTACCCTATTTACTTTTAACAGTGGTTAATAAAAGTAAAAAAGTTACTATTCACCAAAATTTTTTCATCTTATTGATCCACATTTTACTTACTGATATTAACAGTGTATCTCAAATTTTTTAAATTCAACTCATAAAAGTGGTAAAATTAAATTTGATACAAATTTGCAAATGCTTTTAGGATGTGGGTAAAAGACGGTAAAAAGTTCAGTAAAATTTTATATATCTATACTTATTATAAAATGACACTAATGAATTATGTTGAAAATACATAGGTATTATGTATTTTTTTTTATAAAAAAAATAAATTTTAAAAAAATAATTAATCATTTAATTTAAAAACCGGTTTTAAACAATAACGTAGTGTTTTTCACTATTCATCAAAAAATTGAATGTTTTTATAAAAATACCAAAAATTCACCCTAAGATAATTTATATATTAAAAATCCAAAAATGAATTCAATTTTGAAATATAAAATTTATAAAATTTCAAAAAGTCGGTATTACTATTCATAACTGCTAGTTTGATTGGTTGGGGTGTGTTTGAACTCGAAGTTTTGTAAAACACATGCTATTGTATTATTCAAAGAGAAGCATCAAATACCCTCAACAATAAGTGAATTGTAAAGAATATAAAAAAAAGGATTATCTTTGGAATGTGAATATGACATGGGAATGTGATCATAAACATGGGCTTCAAATTTCATTATATCATTTTATTCACAAATTAATAATAATATATTTGAATCACATCATATTTAATATGAATATAATATTAATAATCACATAAGTTTTCAATAATAATAATATATTCTATATTTGAAGTGTTGTTCAATTAAGGGCAACTCTTCGACAAAAATAAAAACAAAGAAAAGAAGAAATCATATAAGAAATAATATGTGTTACTTTACCGTAAACATAGTTATGCATTATTATCATTGAATTAAATCCTGAATTTTGAATTCCATCATATATTAAGGGACAAATTATAAAGATTATCATAGAGAGAGAGAAAATAACTTATTATCTAAATGTAAATCTTCTTAATTCCTTTCTAATGAACTCCAATGTAATCCAATGCTATTTTCATATGTAAAAAATGATAGAGACCATTTTTTCATCACTTATACTTGATATTTTAATGATTTAAAAACCAAAAAACAATACATTTACGGATATTTTTTTACATATTTAGAATATGAATTTATTTTGGGTTCAGTTGGGTAAATGGTATACTTATTATATTTCGTTATTTAATTTTATTTTTTAATTATCAGTATAAATCGTACAATTAATTTTGGATGTGTTTATAATTATTTGAGAAGAATTAATTTTAATTTAAATATATTAAAAGTGGGGAGGTGTTAAAATGAGAAATACGGAATTGCTAGAGGAGTTTACTACATGTAGTTATCAAAGGATTCAATTTCATCAAATGATTTTTGTAGTTACAATAATATATCTTTGAGGATTCAAAGTGTATGACTTAGAGGATTTCCATTGTATGAATTTGGTCGATGGAAATAATTTGAACTGGATTAATTACTAGTTTTTGATAAAAAAAATGGGGATCAAGATAATCTAAGAACCCTTTGAGATTAGGCTATCCACATATTGATAGCTGACAAATCATCATCAATGCTCATAGTATGGGAGAGAAAGTAGAATTTCAAACATGGTTCGACACTTTAAAAGAGAAAAGAGGACTATAGGAAATCCCTTTTCCCTACTAAAGAGGTAATATATGGGATGATATTGTATTTTCTAATCTGATGGCCTATTTTTGGACTGAGTACTATAAAACAAGAAACTCTTAAACTCGTCTACAATAAGGGATGCAGAGTGAGGTGGCACTGTTCAACTTTTTAAATCTCATTCTTATACATAAATAATTTGGGATTCATATTTTTTATATATCTCACTACTCTCCACCACGTCACACACTACTATGAATAAAATTGGAGAATCAAAAATCCATTATCCATATGAAGAGGGGAATCCATGGACCACTACAGAAACTCTCTGAGACCACCATGGAGAGTGAGAAAAGATCAAATCTACCACTATGAAACCTAGAGATGGACATTAAAGCACCGATAAAATTTGAACTCGTGATGTTCCACTAAAAATTCTAGAGGAAGGTTAAAAATTCCAATACCATATAGAGTGAAGCCTAATGAAGAAACTATGACACATTGAACCCACTGTGAATTTAAACTAATTATATTTAATCTAACTTATCAAGACACAATTCTAACTGAAAATCCAAATTTATGAACATTTAGGATGATTAAAGGTGCATATTCACTTATGAATGCTACATAAAGGTATCCAGACACTACTTATGGTTTAGTACATGAGCCACATAATGGACAGATTTTATATAAGAATCTACATAATGTTTTGTTTTTGGCTTAATACATACATAAAAGGTGGTTTCCAAAAAAACAAAAAGGAATCAATGTGGTTGAAGCCACTATATATGGGTCTGAGTATGTTTCATGAAGGTATGTCAAGGAGATAAATAAATTTCTTATGTTTAAGGTTGAGTGAGGGTAAAAGTTTTTTGGGGGATACATAAAGGTTTCCTTGGATTGAAAGGAATATTTCAAAAGGTATATCAAAGGTTAAAAACTATTGCATTCACGAGATTTGATGATAATGGCAATTCGTGAAGAAATTAATGTAGAAATAGTTTTATTCCTTAATATGTTGTGATATATTAGTTTTATGAAGGATAAAATGATTGATAATATTCCATATAAGGGGTTAACATGTATAAAATGTGACGTTTTCATGCAAAAATATCAAGTATTTTAGTGTGGCCTCATCATGGTTGCTACAAGTGAAGGAATGAAGGCAATTCTGAATAAAAAATGGTCACTACCGTGTACATATTAAATATTTTCTTACATTTTGGAAGGTTCCTGATAAGTACTATATCACATGTGAAAAATTATATTTTACAAGGAGGAGAAATCACACAATCATTATTCCATGTAAAAGAATTAATTAAAGAATGTCATGTATATGTTCAAAATAAAATGTTCCCCCAAGATAGTTGGAAGGAAGTTGGGGAGGAATTCTATCCGTTGAATAAAAAATTAATTCATTATCGAAGGAAATAATTTTTTTGGAAATAGTTAGTGTCACAATAAAAGGGATCAAGCATTTCACTTAAAAAGGATACATGCTGGAGGTTGGAGAGTATTAGCTGACATGACTTCTCTTATTGTTTTATTTCATTTTTCTCATAGTAATATATCTTTTTTTATTAATAATTCATATTTGTGACCCATATAATTGAGAGGTTAACTTTTATGTGTTTTGAAAAGAGTAATTTTACATTTTTAATGCTGGAGTCTTTGCACCTCAATGAATAATATTCTATATATTTTATTAATTGGGTTCAATAATCTAAATTGGTGCAAATATCGGCCATAATGTTTTTTGTTCTAAATCTTTTTATGAAGTATTTCATTGTTCAGTTATCCATAATATTACACCATTTTTATAGTGTATTTATAATGGAATATACAAGGGATGAGTATTGAAGTGATGGGTCTTTGTCAATACATGTGTTAGTGGTAGTGGAAACTCTTGATTATTTACGAAGACCAAGACATGATCGAGAGTTTCCTATGTCAATCGAGGTTGAAAAATCATGACACTTACACACATATGAAGGAGTATTGGCCAAACTGATATTTTTGTTGGTGATATTATTACCAAAACAATTCAATCAATGTTGATAGGTATTTTTGTTTACTTGATATATGTATTTTTTCTTTTATTCTAGGAAAGAATGATAATTTTATATTGAAGACTTATATTGACTTATATCACCATAGGGTGATCTTATCTTAATTAAATGGAAGAAAATCACATATTTTAAGCTGGTTGGGTCCACTATCACGAAAATATGGTCTAGTTATTTATTATACTATAAATATTTCTTACTATTATTTAACACTTCCTTTTGATTTTATTGAATATGATTATAAATATAATCTTCATATAGTAGTGGTATGATATCTAGATAGTTTCCCTAATGATATATATGTGATATATCCTAATAGGGATGTAACGTTTTAATTTTTTTCACTTATATTAATTATTCATAATGATTTACCATCTTATCATATAAATCCATCTTATCTAATGGATTATAAAATATATTTAAAATGCAATGTATGAAAAGGCATGGTGAATTTGATCATATCATTATTGGATGCCCAATAAGAAGAAAAAGGAAATATTATGTCACTATGTTTGTTGTAAAAGAAATAAACTAGTATCTATAATTAATAAGTATCCATTACCACCAATCTAGGATCTCTTTTATCAAATAATATGATATTGATGTTTTTAAAACATTGAACTCGACTTTGGATACCATTAATTGAGATTAAAAGAGAAGGATATCCCAAAAAATTATTTCGAAAGTTATTATGAACATTAATAGTATTTATTAATACCTTTCCATTTTTAAACTCTTTACAAGGTCTTCTTGGATTTATTTAACCACATATTCCATAAATATATCAATAAATTTTATGGACTTTTTAGATCACTTCATGGTTTATTATTTATCAAGGAAAGATCATGAATGATACCTTTAGATTATTTAGGTAACTATAATCGAATATATGTTACATTATAAATTATCTCTTTAGAAATTTTTTATTTAGTAATTTAAATTTTTAGTTTTCTTATTTCCAAGAATGGAATATTAGTTGATTCAAAATAGGTAGAAAATGATTCATCACATGATATGCCAGAAAAAGTATTGAAATCAATTATTCTTTTTATTATAAAGATATTAAATACTATTTTTTCCTTTTTGCAAAATTGGAATCACCTATTTCTAATACATTATAGAAATTAGTGAAATTTTTATGGAGTGATGAGTGTCAATTTTTTTAATGAACTAAATAAAGGGTTTAATTCATCTCATTTATTGATTTCACATGAACTAGGTAAAGTGTATTAAATTTTTTGAAATGAAAAAATTATGGATTTGGGTGGAGTAATAATATATAATGAACATATGTTATCATATGACTCTAACCAAAAAAAACCTCACGAGAAGCTTCATGTGTATGATGAAATTCTATTGGAAATAATCATATAAAATTTGAAATTTTGGTGACACTAACTATTCATGGAGAAGTTCAGTATTTATTATGATCATAAAGCAGAAGTTATACATTTTATCCAAAGGATTTAATACTTTTGAAATGATGATGGGTGACATACTTATGGACTTTTAAATTTGATTTGGATTACACTGTCAATAAAGAAAATACTGTTATTGATGTTCTTAATAGAAAGTTTCCATTGCAGGAACTGCCAGATTTTACAGATAAATGGTATTTTATAAGTTTATTTATTAAATGAAATATTTACGGGAAGGTTGAAGTGATTAAAATAGTCTTATAAATATTGATAGCGACTCCTTATCTTATGGATCAGAAAAAATGAGTGATTATATCATTGTAAGTGTCAATGTATATGGAAACTTGTAAGATACCATCATCCAATTGTCCAAATGTATCATTCATGTATTTATTATAGAAAAAGGAATATAGTTCTATTTATATAAATTTAAGATTAGAATAATTATTTCCATTATTCAATTTGGTTTATATATTGGGGTGCCACCAATTTTCATTATGATATAAAATATTAAAAGAAGTATCCTAGAATGAGAATTGAGACTGTTGATTTCTTATCTTGTTACCTCACATTTCAACAAGTAAAGTCCTTGCATAATTTTCCTACTAGAATATTGAAACCTCTTTCTATTCCTTCATAGATATGGGATGACGTTTCTATCCATTTTATAATTAGACTATCTAGACCACATCTTGTAAGGAATTATGTTTCATTGACTATTTATAAGATAACCAAATTGTAAAACATTCTTCTAATCTAGGATAGTTTCAAGGAAGATAAATTTGGAGGTATTTATATAAAATTTATTTGGAATTTTATGGAGAACCTATAATAATTGATTTTTCCTAGGTACTAACATTACTTTTTTTATTTGGAAGATTCATTAAGTGACCATTGACGTTGAGTTGAAATTTTTATAATATATTATCCTCAAATAGTTGGTCAATTATAATGGTTCATTTATATATTAAAATATATGATTGATGATTGGGTTTTGATTTTTGAGGAACATTAAATATTTATATACCATAGAATGAATTTCTATATTATATGTTTTTCTTATCCTTAATCAAGATATATGTGTTGAATCTATTTAGGGTTTGTCATGTTAGTATCAATTAAATTATGATGAAATGGGTGAATCTTTAATTTTTAGAATAACAATTGTTCAATATATGTCTTATAAGATTAAATTAAAAAAATTATCATCATTATAGATCAAATTAAACAAAATCTTAACACAAATTGACAAGAATAGGTTTTGTAATTTATGATTAGTAATCATGTTTTTTTAAATTCTCATATCTACTAAGACATCATATAATTGTGAATAAATTTAATTTTAGGACAAGATATGTAGATCTGATTGAAATTTTGGAGCATATTATAGAATTAACCTATCAGATAAATTTAACTACTAAGATGGTATCAATTCCTAATATATATCATGTATCACATTTCTAAGAAATAATAACATCATCCTTTTTATATTATGGACTATGAATAACTAGAATTAGAAATCGATATATATATATTTCCTTTTGAGTAAACTATTTAAATTCTTGATCATTTTAATATTGTATTATGATGTAATTTTATACCTCCTTCTTGGATTCTCTTATAACATGGTAATAATTATTAAAAAACAAGGGAGTTGTAATCCATAATGAGGGAGAAATGGTCTAAAATAATTTTAATAAAATATCATTATAATGTTTTTTAGGAAATAAATTTGAATTGTTAAGAGAATTATCACACCCATAACATCATATATATCATATTATATTTTTATTATTTTTTTAATGTTATTTTACTCTTAGTTTTACCTTAAATGTAAAACATTGGAATTTTTTATGAATCATGGTCAACTAGAATGCTTAACTAATATTGTAGAAAAAAATTATAGCTCTTGAGTATATATTTAAAGGATAACATAGTCTAATGGAACATGAAGGTTGAATATGTAGTAAATTAAAAATTTAATATTTTAAAACATTATCTTAGTTTTAAGTGTTTATAAAGCACATATTTCCTTATTCATCACTATTTTCACCTAGGAGAGACTTTATTGTGATTCTATAGAGAGATATATTCATCTCCATTGACTAAGACATAGATCTATAAGGAATCCAATTCTTATAGCTTTAATTCTCATTATTATCTTCCTATTCATTTTATCCTTTCATAGTTAATCCTTAATCAACCATAATGTCATGATATATTGGATAATGGTTTATTTGTTTTACGAGTTTTGGGTTCATAAGTATCCATAGTCATTTTCTGGACTCTAGTTTACTCATGTTTAATGATATCTCATGGATCAATTTTCATAGGGTAGGTAACTCAGTACCTTCTCCAATATTTTGAGGTAAATATTTGGGTTGAATTTTCTAACATATTCATTATGTCATTTGATACCTCCTTATGATGCTAAAATCACATTGAATATTATTTTATGTAACATATATGGGTTATTTGATTCTTTAGTGTTTAATATCGAAAATTATCTTCTCATTTATTTTAGTTTTTAAAATGTATAGTAATGGTGGTACAAATTTAAATTTACCATGGTTTTATATAATACATGTTTATATGATTTTTTTATTTATAATGGATTTTAGAGTTCATATAAAAATTATTTTTTGTTTAATAATGACTTTTTTATTTGAATAATAAAATGTTTTGTATTTTTACTATCATATTACTCAACCATGTTGTATTGTGATGAATATGAATGGTATTATAATCATTTGAGGATTAGAAGAGTTTTATGTAATATTCTGATATTGTTTCAGCGAAGGGGGGTATATGGATTTCCCATGAGTAGATTTAAAAAATTATTTGTTTTTAAAGAGTGTCTATTTAGTTAGATATATATCCTAAAATTATAGTGTTGACAACTACACTACTTATTCCATGATCATTTAGACTGGTTTGGGTGCCTGATCAGTCCATGATTGTGTAATTTAGGTTTCTAGTAAGGTCACATATGTGCAAGTAGTATGGATCAATTTATTAAAGTGATAAATTGATTCTTTAGATCCTAATTGACTTATTCTTTAATGAAATTTAATTTACTATAAAAATGATATGTGTTTGGTGTCCTAAATCTATTTATAGTTACTATTAAATGTTTTTTATTCACAGCTTATAATTATTATAAAAATATATATATAATATTTATAAAAAACAATGGTTTAAAGAAAATGTTTTACTATTTAGTTTTTAAACATGAATGTTGGTTTAATATACGAATGTAAATGTGAATAATGTTTTTTATCATACTACAGGGTTTTTAATCACTCCTAACATATACATAGTGTTGTATGTGAATATATTTTCTTCCTTGATAAAATTATTGGGACTTCATCCACCATTATTCAAAATGTAACCTTGTTTTTAATATATATCTATGAAAGATGTTACATCATAGCGATGATGGCATGTTACATATATATAGAGTTATATTTTTGGATTTTGTTTCAGATTCATTTTTGAAAACTATTTATTAGTACTCATCAATCATTCCATATATTTTTAGGGCACTAAATTATTAATTAATTTGGATGATGTATTTAATCATGGATATCATTAATTAAAATCATTTTATAATAACTGTTTTGAGATAAATTATTTTTTCATTATCAAATTTGTTTGTTGAATTTAATTCCTTAAGTGTAATGATATTATATATTTGGGTATTATATTTTAATTAATGAGACTCTCCTTTGGTATGTTATTTTTTCATTTTAGATGCATTATACTAGATTATTGGGAGAAATACATAACTTCGATTAAATTGTTTCAAAAATTAGCCCCTGGAACTAGTTCTAGCTTATGGTGATCAAGAATATTCTTTAAAAACGGTACCAGATTAGGTCTACTATCAAATTAGTATATAGGGGTTGGTATACTACACCATCATCAACGTTATAACACTTCCAAAATTGTATTTGGTTCACTATTTTAAAAAATAAAGTATTGCAATACATCAGAATAATTGAGATTATGATGTCTACATCGCATTACCCAACTCATTTTTAAATATATTTGAACATTATCATGAGGATTTCACAACACAAATGAGTATATGGATGATAATATATAATTTTTAACAAAAATGATTTTTCATGCATTAATTTCATGGAAAATTTCATAAATAGTTCAGGATCTAGACAATGTTCCTAGTGTGGTGAAATTTTCAAATTCCTGACAATGTTGTGAAGCATAAGGATATGGTAGACAACATAATGTTTATTTTTAAAAGGTTTATTTTAATTTTAAAATATTTTAATTTATTAATTATTTATAAAATATCCTTAAAATAAATTTTAAATGATTTCATTGAATTTGAAGTGGACTTAATACCATAAATTGTTGATGAGAACTAGGTTAAATGTAGTTTATATGGTGTTAATATATAAACATATGTAAAGTGTTTTCTAGGTTAGTCTGAAACAATTATGTATTAATAAAAATTAAAAGTTATACTTCTTAAAGAAATATATATTTGAATAATTATGAATAATTTCAAAAAATGCGAGGGAATATTTAATAGAAAATGTTAATATTGTAATATAAATCTGAGCATTCAAACATAAATGTTATGAAATGTCTGTAAATTCCTATTTAAATTATATTTTTGTTTATACATATTTATTTATAATTAGGTAATTAATTTTTATCTCAGGACTAATTAAAATTCATGTTCTTTTATTAATTGATTCTCTATTCATTTAATATCAATGAATATAATGATTTTATATTATGATTTTTTCTAGTTTTTTGTTTAAAGTATCTAAATCACTCTATACAAGTGTCAAACCATATATATGAGAAGAACGATTCTAGGTAAAACTTATGAATTAATTTCATTCAACTCTTTCTATAATTTCATAATAAGAAAATTTATATTTAGAAACCGACCAATGTGGTCACCAAAAGTATTAGTGAGGTTTATGGGGAAAAATAATATTTCTAAACTACCAATATTACCTTCAATTGTTAAAAAATAAATCATAAATCTATTCCAATAAAAACAATTATTTACTTCTATACCTTACTCCCATGGATTCATATTTATCCCACTAAACATTCCCTATTGAAAAAAATATTATCACACATTTTTAGAACACATATAATAGTAGTTTATAAAGTAGAAACAAGTCAACTCTAGTTATAAGCCACAAGAGGCCAAAAAATAACACCACTAAAATAGTTACCTACTACATAACAGAACATCAAACCCCATATGAAATTTTTACTTCATTATATTCATAAGTAATTTCAAATCATGAACAAGTTCAAAGGAAATCGATATTTTCCAATTCAATATTTTGAAGTCATCTAGAATGGGTAGGTAAGCTAATATATGAATAAAAATACAACCATCGCAAAAAACTCACCCCGATCTTGTATCCACACCAATATATAATAAAATCTCATATAATTAATCAAATGTTAATTTAATAAAAAAAATATTTTTTAGAAAAACACAGACTCCTACAGTAATGTCAAAATCCATGATCAAACAATAATTATTCATATCCAATGGTCATGTAAAAAAAACCAATTAGATGATACAATTTTTAATGAAATAGTTCAAAATAAAATCCAATTACTATAGATTATTTTTGTAAAATTATTAAAACAATTTACTCTGTTAAAAAATGATCGCATTCAACAATCATAATTAATCGTGAATTATGAATTAATTCGCAATCATGATAGTCAAAAAACATTCATATAAAATCATTAGTATCCATAGACAAAAAAATCATTGAATTCCTTAAAATAAGATAATTTCTTAAAAATAAAATATGCATTAAATAAAAATAACTATAAACTATAATGAAATATTTTTATTCCTCAAATGGTGTAAATAAATCATTTTGAGAACAATTTGAACCATGTATCATAAATAATAGATTAAATGAGATTACTATTATTACAAAAACAATGTGATAATGTGGTTGAAAAAATTTTACTCAAACAATTTATTAATATATTTAAGGATCAATAAATATAACTCAGCATATAATTTATCTTCTTATGATTAATAAAAATATATTTAAATATATCATCAAAAAATAATCAATGAAAATATAATTATACAATGAAAACTATATATAGAAAAATAGTTATAATAATATATTTAAATTAATAATATAATATAATAAACCATTACTTCAATATGGATGATGTATCATCCAATCATAAAAAAATATTAAAAAAAATTATTTTTAGTTTTGAAATTGAACATATACCAATATTATACCTTATATGACTTGGAACCCCCTTGAATGGTAAATGTAATTAAAAATAAATAAATGGAATAAATGGAATAAAATTGGGTATAAATTTTTATGAATCTTATTGTTATTTTAATGATAGTAATAAACTATTATTTATAATTTATAATAACACCTATAATGACTAAAATTTAAAAGCATGGTTCTACCACTGTTTTTAATGTAATGAAGATGTAATTTAAAAACTGTACGAAAAAAATTATATTTTTTGTCATATAAAAATATTACATTGAATGGTAAAAATAATTAATCGCAAAATAAACTCGATGGGTACAAGAATAATTAGATTATTAAATTAAAAAATAATAATAGAAACAATTTTTTGGTAAGCTTATGTATTAGAGTTGGAGTTTTAAGATAATGGATAATTGATCATCATTGAATTTAACTATTCAAAAACTTACCATATATGGGTAATATTTTTAAAACATTATCCCTAGATCATAACCTTTAGTATACCGATAAAATAAGTTATGAATGAAATTTTATTTAAATAAAATAAATATGGAATCATTTATTTCAAGCGACTCTACACAATGATATAAGAAAATGAGACATAGTACATAATGATATTGACTGAAATATGTGGAAATTTATCTTAATGTTATTGGTTATGGGTATACCAGTTTGAATAAAATAATAAATATAAGAATAATATAAAATAAAATCTAAATAAAATAGCACCAAATTTTCCTGGTTATGTTAAAAACTATGAAACACACCTATATTTTACAAGAGCAGAAAAAATGCTATTACAAGTCATGACATTATCATGTTGCAGTTCAATTTGGTGTTTCACAATAACAATAAAATGTGAAATAATATCTCAAAACATCATGACTCTCCATTATTCATGTAATTCATGACAATTATCAAATAAATATAAGATATTTGATATGGGAATATCTCTAAAAAGGCTTAAATACATAACCATCATACATAGAAGAAATACATAATCCATAGATATCTTCCTAAAAAATATAATATTTTTTAAATATTTTTAATGATACCTATAATCTATTCATGGTCAATGTATACTTGTATAACATTATCAAAATCTCCTCAATTAAATATTCCTAGAAAAAATAGATTTGTTTTGTTGTACCAGTTGTAATGAATAAAATTTTACATGGATGATGACTACTATAAGTTGTAAAAAATTGATTGCTATAAAATGGATCCAATCATAATTTAATTACAAAATTATATAATACTATGAAACATCCTAAAAAATTCATAATCCTTATCTCTTTTATTGTTATATACGTGTTCAAAATGTAGGATGAATGATTGGAAAAGTTCAATGAATGGGATGTTTTTTTCAAGGTTACTTTTTTTTATATTGAAATATGAGAAGACCAAGCACCAAATTAATTAATTCTCTTACATTTTGAGTGAAAGAATAAAATTAATTGACACTAGGTCAAGATCTTAAATTCATTTTATAATCTTATATTATTTTATTTATTATATATATATAATAATAAAATAAAAAATATTATTTAAAATACTATTTTCTATATTTATGTTTAATTTTGTTTTAATTTATATATATATATTGATAAATATTAAATAGAATTTAAAACCAATATTTTTTATTCATAATTATCAGAATTTTAGTAATTCTAAAATATGTATTAGATTGGGGGTTGCTGTGGTGTTGTGAGGTCCTCTATGGAGGAGATGATGTTGATTAGAATGTTTCATCATCCATTTTTATTTCTCACATCATGATCTTCAATATTCTATCCGAGGGGATTTCCAAGGTAGTGACGTTGATATAAAAGTTTGGAATGATTACCATTGAAAGAACTTATATTCCATATTATAGATCAAGAATTATTTCTAAATTAAATTTTGATGTGGGAAATTAAACAATATATTCATTCAGAGAATCCTCCGCTATTAGGATCCTACATAAAGGTTTCTTCATTCATGTTGAATCTATTCAGTAAATATTATCAAAGAGATATGATAAGGGAAAGAATCTCCTCATCGCATTGATCATACTCCCCAAAGGGGATAATATATAGTGTCTTGAGTATTTGGTATGTAGAGTCTCTCTTATTTTGGGTTCTCTGATTAGAGGTGTGTCTCTCAAAGATATGGTTTTTAAAAATCATTTTCCCTATAGGATACTCTAATCTATGAGAATGGAGTGTTCTATCCAAGTTATTAAAGGATACTGGACTCCGCCTTCATGAAATTTCAATGGAATTCAAGGTGTCATAGGAGACAAAAATATTTTTATAGGTAAGGGTTTGGATACATAGACGTAACTAGATCTAGTTGAATTAGAAGATTTAATATGATATTTACAAAGAAATTGGGGTACCTATTCATTTATTTAAATAGACTATGCATGTTATGTTTCACCTTTTTTTCAGAATTTTGGTTGAGGTATATTTCAGTTCTATCTTTATTTACATTGAAAATTTCTATACTCCCATTCAGGATATTTATATGAGTTTTGAGAATCAGATATTTCTTGAATTTTGTGTTTTTTAAAAGGCTATTGGGAATTCAATAGATGATTGTGAGAGGAATGTTTTATGTAAGACTTGTGGCCTGAGGGTTTACTAGACATAAGAATGCCATTGAAAAGAAAAGGAGATAGATGGAGATGCCTAGTTTTTTGTATAGGAGGATGGTGGTATGTCATTTGAGGTAATGACTAGAATGTTTCAGAAGATGAGGGAATGGTCCAGGCAATAAACAAGGAGTATCCCTCTATTGACGAGGGAAAGAAATCTTCCTCAAATGTGATTAATTATAAACCAAATGACATTACAGATGAACCGGGTACCAAGAAATAATATAATGTACCCCTTTGGATCTGAATAAGTCTTCAACATAATTGGTTGACATCAAAACTAAAGATAAGGTTGGGGTAAAATTAACACATGATGATATATATTTTGGAGACTCTCTCTATAAGAGTAATGATGTAATCATAGAAAAATATTATTTCAAGATGATCAATATGAATATGATATTTATATGCAAGCTGAATTAAATATTGAATTATGGAAGGAACAATCCATAGCTATCACAAATGGGAAAGGAAAAGATAAATTTTTGGCTTCATCATCTATGAAAGTGAAGATGGATCTCTTGAGAAATTCGGGTATTCCCAGAATTTTTCAACCCTCTTATGGTCATGGACATCCCTTGGATGTGAGAAGAGCTCCAAATCTAGTTTGGAAACAAATTTTATTATCTAATGGAAAAAATATTCCATTGGATGAAGTAAGATTGAAACTTGTTATTAATATGAAATCCTAATCAAATGAACCACCATCTGAGTTTTAGAAGGACTCACTTATATAGAACCAGGACATCCCAAGTGATTTGAATTTTTAGGTCCACCTTGAACCACCTGTTTAGGTGGAGCTTCCAACAAACACTCCTCTATACGGGATAAGAGACAATGAAATTGAGAATGATGTCTAGTTTTATCCCCTATAATTATTTATACTAATCAAAATTGAATATGATATCTTTAGAAAGGCTTCAATAAAGGAATGTGATAAGGTAATGGTTAAAAAAATCCAATGTTAAAAATATCATGGAGGAACATGAATATGAAAGGTTTCCACAGGGCCTTAGAGAGCATATTTTTGATCTTTTTGACTCATAGGTTGTCTTTATTTTTTTTGCAACATGGATTCATTATTTTTTCTCTACACTGACCACCTCAAAATAATGAAATTGATATCTATCAACTTTGGAGAATGATTTTGATCCAACCCAAATATGGAATCTTATAAGCTATCTTGTAAATACTAGATATTCTCTATTTCATATGAAACTCTTAAATTTTCATCAGTTGTTGATCGTGATCATCCTCAGATTCCCAAGACGTAGAAGAATGGTTGATATTCGTGGGGAATTGGTCGACACCCTAATAAAATGGGTTCTAATAAGAAATTATTACATGATCTTTTTATTATTTTTATGAGAAACGTTTATGCTATGGTTGACCACATAATCTCTTCCCATAATCTTCTTTTCTATTAATAAAGGGAGAATAACCTTTTGGAAAAATCTACAACATGTTTCTTTAAAATGTAATTGCGAAATATAACTAAAAAATCCACCTTGGACACCATTATATGGGGGGGACCTTGACATCCCTTGTGGATTCTTCATGTGGTCTTCAATTTCACTTTTTCTGCATTCTAATATTAATATACTAATAATAATAAATAAATAACAAAATATAATTTAAATTACAACTAATTAAAAATTAATTATCATTAATATAAATAATAAACACTATTATAAATACAAAATATAATAATATAATTGATATAATTAATAATTATTATGACAGATAATAATTAATAATAATTAATAATTAATATAAATAATTAATAATTATAATAAATAATTAATAATAACAGTTAATAATAATTAATAATTAAAAATCATTAAAAATAAATAATAATTATTAGTTATAATTTATATTATTTAATAATTAGTAATTTTTTTAAAAAATTTGAAATAAAAAAATAATAATAATATCAATTAATAATATTATTAATTGATAATATAATTATTAACTAGTAATATTATTAATATAATTAATTTAATTAATTTAACATTTAATAATTAGTTATTAATTTAATAATTGACTAATTTACATTTAATGATTAATAATTAATAATATAATTATTTTTTAAATAATAATTAGTATTAAATAGAAATTAATAATTACTCATTAGTAGTAATTAATAATTAATAATTATAACAATTAATAATAATTAATCAATGATAATAATTAAATAATTATTATTTACAATTAGTAACCATTATTAATAATTACTAATTTTTTTCGACAATTTCGTGGGATGGAATCATGTGAAGCTAGAATTAGGGTCCCTCGATTCTATTTGACATAGCTAATGGTGCACAAGGACCTTTATCGACGGTAGGGGTGCTAGTGCAAAGGGAGCCCCACCCATTGGCAGAGAGATGTGGAATAGAAAAAACATTATGGCATGCGACGAAGGGCTGCATTGGGGGTGACTGCATGCCCTGATTTTTTATGACATTTATTTCTCTTTAAATAAATTTTATTTCTTTTTTAGATTTCAATACATGCAACACCGTGTTAAAATGTCCCATGATATAATAATAAATGATCTTTATTTAATATGAAAGTTATAATATTTCCATTGGACTGGAGGGTATGAGTAGGATTAACCACACTGAAAAAAATATATATAAAGGTTTTACATAATTAAAATGTATTTACTAATTTATAATAAATATGTATTCAAATTTAGTAAAGTCATTTTTAGTTTCAGAAATATTTTTTCATCATAAATGATTTTTAATGGATTCTGTGCATGTATATTATAATTAGTTACAAACAATTTTAAAAATGGGACTTTATAAAAAGGATATAATTTTGAAATCATCCTAAAAAAATTTTCTTATAGTGAATGTTTGTGGCTTTTTTGTATAATATTATTTTTGGATGAATAGTTAAAATATTAATTTTAATGAAAACTATATTTTATTTTCTAGTATTTTAAAAGAATCATTTTAATTTGTATTGGTATTAAAATTTCAATAGCTATTTTTATTAAAAATAATTTAAATTATTTTTTTGGATCAATAGTAAACTTTATGTTGGTGTAAAAATACATTTAGACTTACAAATTTATTTTGTAGAAAAAACATTTTTAGTAAGTCTTGGAGGTTTATTTTAAAAAAGATTTCTTCCACTTATAGTGATTGAATTTTATTAAAGGAATTGAATATTTTTAATCACCATGTAAAAATTTTCTAATATGTTTACTACCATTTTTTGTTATAATGAATAGTAAATACCAGAGAAATTTATTACCACTATTAATGTTAAAGAAAGTTGACTATGGGGGTTAAAATAAGATATAATGGTAAAACTGCTAATTAAACTTGTCTAAATCCTATTTTATGGCCATATTTAGACCTAATACTATCCTTAATTATAATAATTATCCATTTTTAATCATTTTTGTTGATTATGGTTTAATAATATTTTAAACCTATAAAATATTCAGGGCGTGTCTCTCCTCCCACGTATAAAAGGACATCCCTCCTTTCACGTCTTTACACAAATTTGAGAATCCTTTATTAAAAAAACCTAGCCAATTATATTAGAAAATTCCTTATATATTATTTTAGGTTTTTTTCCTAATAAACCATTCAAATGGTTATTAAAAAGGGATTTAAAGGGGGTTTACTAAAGAATATGTAATTGTCTTTCCTAACCTCTTTCAATTTATTTTTTTATAAACCACCTCTAAATCTATGTTATTCATTATAAAATAATAAATTAATTATCCAAATTATATTTAAATTTCATTATTATTATGTAACTACCTTAATATGCCCTCTTTTCAATCAAATGAGAAATTTCATTATCATTCATGTAAATGTGTGTCTTACTGCCACTACATAATGATATAATTGATTTTCCATATAAATCATTCACTGTTGGTTATTATGATGGCTTTAATTTTTATATTTGATATTTATTATATAAATATATATTCTTAATGATAAAATAATATTTATTTTTCATAATTTTTTTATTATAAATGTAAACATCGTTCATGCGTATCTTTCAGATCATCATCTCCATGAATGATGCAATTCATTTTTCTATCTCAAAAATTTATGGATGATTCTAGATATGTATACAATGAATATATATGATATTTATATCATGATTACATGCCTCTTATTCATGTTACCAGAATCATTATTCACTGATGTGAACTCACAAACCAAAATGTTCATGACAAACAGAACAACAAAAACCTAAAAAAAAGATATTAATAAGGAATTATTAAAAAAATGTTGTTAAATTTTTTTAACTAGATTATTAATGATATTTTAATTATGTAAATGATTCTTTTAAAAATTATTAATAAATTAAAATTTATTGCACAGGTGGTTAGAGTGAATTCAAAGAAATTCAAACTTGAGGATATGGACAAATGTTACAATCTCATTATTTATTGGGATTATATGTGATAAATTTTTTAATGATGAAATTTAATGATTTATCTCTCACTAACTTCCATAATTTTATTCTACTAATTATATTTATATAGATTAAATTATTTCCATTCATGTTCCATTTTAAGACTCTAGAGGCCGAATGAATGTTTTAAAGGATGATCAACTTTATTTCTCTCTTCGATCGAATTTACCTTTTCTTCCATATCCATGTTTTCTGAAAATATTTTGAAAAATGATTCTACTATTATATTTTTATTTTTTAAATTAATATTTATCCCTAATTTGTTTTTATAAATTTTTTAAAATTAATCATCTTGTCTTTTTTTCGATGAGGTAGTTTGACTTTTTACCAAAAAATTGAAATGAATCATTATTATAACGTACATCACATAAAAAAATTACCACTCTTATAAAATCTCAATGATTTGAATATTACCTTACAGGTTTCCATGGAACATTTCAATGGAAATATTTTCCATAATATTTTCAAAATATTTTTAGTCTAAATAATTGATTTTAAAATGAATAGGTTATTTTCCTGGAGAAATATTTCAATGAACATTTATTTGAATTTTCATCTATGATTACATTATTTAATGTTAATTATGTTTTACTGCATATATGAATCAATGATACCATAATTATAATTACATTGTATGATTTAAAATTATTAATATGATATGTTTACAAACCCATTTTATTTATAAAGATTATGCTATTGTGAAATGATGAAATGTTTATAAAATTTATTTCCTTTGTATTGGTTACGATTTGATGATATGATGAAAGTTTTATGATCCCATGACATGAAAATTTATGATTTTCATTATGTAATGGGTGGGATCAGAATTATTTATCCCCCAATGTATTGGGTAAATATAGATATCTCATGAGATAATAAGGACTAGAATGGGGATTAAACCCAATTTAGTATGGGACTCTATCCATTATGATATTCTTGGGAGTCAAATATGAATAAAAAAGTGATGGAATGGGGGTGGAAACCGGTCAACTATTATAGTCTTGGGAGTGAAACATGACTAACAAAATCCTAGAGGGTGGGCGGGGGGTGAACCTTATCCACAATGATAGCATTGGTAGTGAACCTTGATTAAGGAATTTATTTTCTATTCTTATATATATGACAATAACTTATATATTTTTCTTACTATATGTACTCATGGATCATGATTAAATATTGACTATTATTTCATCTTATGCTTATGATTTAAAAAAACTCATACCATGATTTATGATTAAATATGGTTGAATGATTGAGTATTATTATTGTAAGTTTTGATCATTTTATTATAAACTTATAGTTTTTTATGCTTTCATATGCTATTTGATTTATATCTCCATTTTTTATCCTCACGGACCATTCAAGCCTGTTATTTCTTATATATCTATACCCTTGGATATTAATGAATGTTTTATGTATGTTATGAATATAAATGATAATAGTTGTGAACAACATTATGGGATATGGTATAAATATTTTTTATAGCAATTATTTATGTTTCCATATTTATAAATATTCAATTTTTTTACAGTACACATATGTGTATCATTATTAAATTCATATAAAATTTATATAAAATGATGCACATTTATGTATTATATTTTCTTATCAATATAATAAAATCACTGAAAAATTTATTTATTTTTAGAAACTGGGATGATAAAACCTTAGTGAGAACCTTTATGATAAGCCTATGTGTATGAGAACATCCTAAGTTATGGTAAATAATGGAGTATGGTTTCCCATGAAAATACATTCCTGTATGGATTCTAGCTTATGGATGTGGCTATTTCATAGATGTGCATAGGGGTTAAGACACTAAAAGGGTTTTATTTGGAATTAACTCAATCATCATCGATGCACAGTGTGTGGGCCTAGGACCGTACACTTGGATAGAAACTCCCAGAGTATATGCTTGGATTAACTCACATTTCATTTATAATAATTATGAAGGATTTTAATAGATGACGACGATAGATGACCTAGGTTAAACAAAACCTATCACTGGTAGAAAATAAGGTGGCATGATTTAGACATCCTATAAATGAATTTTCATGGATTTCAATGTGATTATTATTTCTCATGCTATGATTTTTAGTTTATTCCAATATATGTAACTATAATGATTCATGTTAATGCTAAATGTTATGGACAAAGAAATTATTGTTCTATTGAGAAACCAAATGTTATGGGAGTTGGAATGAAAAATATATTTACTATGATTAAACAAATTTCTGAAGCATGAATCATGATGAGCTTCCAAAAAGTAAAAAGGGTTCACCTATCCTTCTGGAAGACTACATGATTATAAATCTATACATAAGTGTTCTTGTCTTGGATTAGTGATCTAGATGGGTGACCTTATGGTAAGTTTCACATGGTGTGTGTTAGTGAGGACAAAACACACTGAAAGTGCATTTTTGGTATATGGGGAAAATCATTATTTTGATAAGAGAACCTGGTTACTAATATCTAATCCACCCCAGTGAGTAATAGAATGTGTTGTGATGAGAGGGGATTACGATATTATAAGTAAACTTTGGGGTTATATGACTATGTTTGTGGGGTTATTTTTCAATAATTTCTTTCCTCATATTATTCCTATGAAAATGGGGAAGGAATTTATTGAGATAAAACAGAATGTGGTTGAATATATTAGTACCTATGAGGAAAACATTACATGACTCATAAGGAATGATTTTTCTATTTATCATCCAACATGAAATTAGGATTGAGTAATTATTTGGTGGATTAGAACCATATCTAAAATAGGGGTTAGATCGAGGGGAATTTAGTAGCTATTATTAAATCATTCTATATTATCTCAATGTGTAAATTGAGACTGAAGTCACCCAAAAATCTCATGGTTTTAATAAGAAAATAAAGATGGAATTGAATGGAAATTCGAATAATAAAAACCACAAAGAGAAGAATATTATCTTTCCATTAACCTTGCAGAGTATAAGAAAACATGAAATAAATTATATTAATGTGGCTAAGAAATGTTTTATTTGTGGAAAGAAAGGTCATCGAGTAATCAAATGATGAATTAAAGGGAATGAGAAGTTAGATAGGGATGAAAATAGAGAGAAAACACCAAAAAATGTACCACCCATACTCCATAATTTAATATGAATGTAGAAAGGGAATTATACTAACTAGTACTCAAATACAAGGGGTAATTATGTTGACTATCATCAGAAACTTCTTAAACCTAATGACAAAGACAAATCACATGAGATTACTATTTGTAATGTTGGGTATGATAATGAAATGATAAAATGTACAATTATCATTCAGAATATAATTTATAATGTATTATTTAATTATGTATCCACCCACCCTTTTATATCTATGTAATTTTCTCAAGGTATCACAATGCCAGCTCAATGATTGGATATTTAGTTAACAGTGAAAACCTTTAATGGTACGATGATCAAATCTGAAGTTAATGATTCTTCTTCAATTGAAGTTTATGGGAATTTTATTCTTGAAAATCTCATTATTATCTCCCTATATGAATTTTATGTTATGTTAGGCATGGATTGACTTTATATATGTAAATAGAACATAAATTATTGACTAAGGAATGTCACATTTTATATTCAAAACCAACCAATGATTATCAATTAGTGCAATGATAATTATGAAATTCTAATGAAACTTACATCCATTAAATAGTTTTTGATTCCTATTTAAATGGGGTGTATATCTCATATGGTTGGAGAGAAAATCTACATTGATGATAAACCTATTATATGATAATTTTTTTGATGTATTTCTGTTAGAGTTTCCTAGTATACCTATGAATCGTAGTGTTAATTTTTCAATAGAACTTATACCTAATTCTACACGTATTTCAAATACTCTATATATTATATCTCCAATTTAGTTGTAGGAATTAATGAAAAAAATATAGTAAAATATTGATAAGGGATTCATTTTTCTAAGGGAATTTTCATTGGTTGTGTATATTCTTTTCATTAACAAGAATGATGGATCGATGAGACTCTACATTTCTTATTAGTAATAGAACAATATCACAATCAAGAATATGTATCTCCTACTATGTATTGATGAATTATTTTATCAATTATAAGGAGCTCAATAGTTTTTCAATATTGATATTCAAGGTAGATACTATAAATAGATAGTCAAAAGTGAATACATACCCAAGAAGACCTTCTATATTAGTTATAGACAATATTTATTTATAGTGATTACATTTGGTCTTATTAATTTTTACACTATCTTTATAGATTTAATGAATATAGATTTATAAATTAACATGATTATTGTTTGTTAGAATTTAAATATGAAATTATTATATTTTCCAATAGTAAAGAATAATATGAATATAATGTGATAATTGTACTAAATACCCTAAGGAAGGATAAGTTGTAAAAAAAGTACAAAGCATGAATTTTTTGTACAAAAAAAATCATTTCTGGGACATATAATCTTAGGAGTGGGTATATCGATGGATCCATCAAATGTGGATGTTATTGAACATTGGCCTAGAAAAATGACAATGAATGATATAGATAGTGTTCTTGGTTTTTATGGATATAATATATGATCTGTGAAAAAAATATAACGCTTATCTACTATACTCATCAATTTAACTCAGAAGGGAGTTAGGTTCCTTTGAACATGAATGTGAAGACAATTTCATGTAGTGGATATGAATGCTGGTTAGTTCACATGTGTTTAAACTACCACACAATGAAGATGAGTTTTTGATGTATAGTGATGCATTGAAGAAGGTACAAAGAAGATTACTCAACCATAATGATATGTTGATTGCTTATGCTTCATTACAATTTAATTTTCTTGATAGATAATATCCAACTTGTGATTTATAGTTGGATATGGTAAATATTTTATTAAATATATGGGTGCATTATCTGTTTGGGGAAAGGTTTTGTAAGACCCCAAGCTTCCACGGTACATTTCCCTTTGAATAATGCAATGGTGTGCATTGTACGCAACTTCGAGATTCTAACACACCACAACCAATCA
This sequence comes from Viscum album, assembly GCA_963277665.1. Lineage (NCBI taxonomy): Eukaryota > Viridiplantae > Streptophyta > Magnoliopsida > Santalales > Viscaceae > Viscum > Viscum album. The sequence goes on along the minus strand of OY728139.1, from coordinate 675,599,957 downwards.
AACTAGTAGTTATGAATAGTAATACTTACTTTTGAAATTTTATAAATTTTATCGTTCAAAATGGACTTCATTTTGGGATTCATAATATCTAAATTATCTTAGAGGGAAATTTTGGTACTTTTCGGATAACTTTCATATTTTAATGAATAGTGAAAATTACTAAATTTTAATTAAAAACAACTTTTTTAATAGAAATAATAAATAGTGATAAATTATTAATTTGAGTGGTTTTAACTTATATTTAGAATATATTTTTACCATTTAATACAATGTTAGTCATTGGATATAATTTCACATTTAAACTAGACATAAACAAGTGTCAATCTTTTGATAGTTATTATCTCTTAAAAACACGCTATTTGTTTTGACGACGAGAATTAATTTTTAAATTAATTAATGAAACTGATATGTTTTTAATTTGTTAAAATATACATCATTTTTGAATTCATAATATTAAATATATCTTAGGCCTATTTTTTGGTATTTTTTTGGAAACTTTCATTTTTTGATGAATAGTGAAACAACTTAGTGGTAGTTAAAAAACTGAATTTGTCATAAAACATAATATTAATGCTTTTGTGAGTGGAATTTCGAAAATCCGAGAGACACGGTTAATATAAAAGTGTAAAATGTGGTTCAATGATATGAAAATAATTTTTGGTGAATAGTAACTTTTTACTTTTATTTACCACGGTTAAAAGTAAATAGGGTAATTAAGGGTAAAAATGATATTAATATTACCCTAACACATTTCTTAATTCTATTGGACAAGTGAATCTCGACCAAAAATAAACTTAAGAATAAAATATTATCATTTAGGTCCACTTGGATTAGATTAGGACATTTATAATTATTTAATTCAAAGAAGAGTTAAAAGAGTTAAAATCAATGTTTATTTACTAAAACATTTTTAATATAGGGCTACACATAAGATAAATTCAATTATAAATATTCATTAGAAAGATAATACGATTTCCTACATAATGGTATTTTATTTATAATTTTTAGACATTAAATAATTTCATTTATTTATGACACAATGGTGATGCAGTAATTACAAAATGAATGAAATATTAAAATAATTGATAGTATAAATATCAAAATAAATGTAATTTGAGACTTTTAATGAATTACACTAATTATCTAGGTTAATATGACATAATAGGATTTATTATATAAATTGTTTTCGAAGTAATAATTCTGTTATGAATTTATCAAAAACAAAATACCCAATAGTGTCAAAATTGACATAAAAGTGTTTTTAAAACAAATATTATATTATTAATTTATATTCAATTCCTAAAAATATAAGGTTCGTCCAAGAGACCTATATCATGATAAGTGTATCATTAAAGGACCACTTGGGGGTCTCTTGGATGTATATAGTAAGTTTATTAACCATATAATATAAAAATACAAAGAGACATTGTAAAAGGGAAACTAATTAACTAAGCGTTAATACTTACAGATAAGGTTAATATAATGACCCAAACCCATCTAAATTATATTGTTTGAGTTGTTTTAAACCCATACCCACCATAAACTTTAAATAATCCACTTTGGAGCCATTATAAACCGAATATGAATTTATTATAAAATAATTGTTTTAGCTTTTCCAAAGGTGCCCCTCACCCCTCTTATAAAAGGGCACTCCCCCTTATCACTAATTCACACATTCAAAGCCTTCTGGCTCGGCCGAACCCTGACCAAATACTCTCTCACCTTCCCTAAATACAACTTAGAGGCCTTAGTTTGATTAGAAAGCCAACCTACGGAGCCCTTTTGATCAAATCAAAAGGAAGAACCCGAAGAAAAGGTAATGTTTTCACCACCCTCTTTCAGGTTCCTTTCTTCTTCAACTTCTTCTTTCTTTTTTATTTCCATTATAAAATAGTAACTCCATTATCTTCTATATACTGTGATGTTATTATAAATATGGTACAACCATATTCAGTATTCTATCCATCCTTTGAATGGCATGTCACCATACGTGCGTAGGTACGACTTACCGTCTCCACGTCGTGGTGTAATTGACATTCAATAAATTATTATTTGGATGGGTATAATAATGATGTTTAATTCATGTAAATAATAAATATAACATGATAATTATTCTTTCTATATGATATACCATCCAATTATATATTATTTTAACATCCAAATAATGATATTGTCGCTCGTGCATACGTACGGACTACCGTCTCCATGAACGCGATGAGATTCATTCTCCATCGTATTAATTCAAGTATAATTATCATTTGATGATTAAAAATAATGTTTAAGGACTTGATATATTTCTGGATATAAATAAGGTACAACCTAACCATAACAAACACGACTTACGTAACAACGAATATAAAGGAAAATGAGTAAGTTAACACCCGAAATGAAGAGAATACTAAGATATTATTAACAAATCAATGGTAAAAGATTTTATATGATATCATATTAATGTAAATGATTATTGTATAATTAAATAACAATTATTTTAACATTATACATGAGGTTAATCTACCATCGACCAAGGAAAAAGTACAAATTAAGGGGTTTCTTATGTCACTTTTAATTCCGTGAGAATTCCAGTGTTCACCACTAATTTATTACATGTGGTGTGTGTACTTCCCATGTTTGTATTCATTGTAAAATATACATTAATTCATGTATCTTTAAATCATCATTGCATTATCCTTTATTCTTGGGTGTATGTTTTTTATGTTACCAAATCAACAAGGGAATTTGAAATTTCAATTTCCACTCATTCGGCTTTACGCATACTTCATTGATTATTTTACACCAAGATTATGTGTAAAATCACTATTAATTTGATTATGTCATAAATTACACTCCCCTTTCTGTGGATATACTCTTGATACACATAATCACTCCATTGATAGATTATCAGGTCATTGGTATGAACTTGATAAGTGTAATTTTTACTCAATCTCGATTTGTTGAGTTAAACATCCAATTCATTGGTGTTGTTTTTAAAAAAATATGGGTGAATGTCCTTTGATTGTTTTACACTGAATATCCAATCATATTGAGTGTATTTATATTTTTCACTCATGATTTTGTCGTTGCTTTATCCTTAACCTAAGGATACGGCCTTTATGAGAGATTTCATCTCAATTTACATTCCATTGAGACTCCTTTATTGTTATACACCAAATCACTTTTATATGGTGTATATAATGTACTTTGACGTAATATATCATGAATCCCTTTAGTCTCATGATATTAAAATGTTTTTATTTCCTCAATTATTTTTATTCAAGTGTCTCTTTTTTGGTTAGGAACTCTAACTAAAATGACATTTTAAAATGTTTTAAATATTGATTATTCAAAATATATCTCATCAATGTCCATGTTTAAAAAATGGTTTTAAGGATTTATTTATATGGATATTAATGTTTTCAAATCAAAATTACTTTTAAAAGTTTCAAAGTGGTATGAGACACTTTTATTTTAAAATCTATTTTAAATGGATTCTTGACACATAGTGTGACTTTTAAATGATTTCAAGAAAATGGGGGATATTTCACTCTAATTGTTTTGATGATTATTTTCATCTATGTAAATATCCTTCATCTTTATCTATTGAGGTTAATATGATACAATACAATATTCCATATTGTATCGAATGAGTTATTTTTGACTGTGGATGTGCTATTTTTATACCATTCATGGTTTGTGGATAAAGTATTGACATTTCGTATGCTAGTTTTAATACGAATGTTTATGTTATGTTTAAAACTTTTCATATGAGTAATGCATTGGACTTAGTAAGTGATGGGTGGAGCCCGCTATAGCTCCTCGATGCATCGGTAGGTCTCATGAGACAAACTATTGTCTTAGCACGAGGCCTTGACAAAATCTTCTTTGTAGTCTTGGCACAAGGTCTTGGCTATGTGGTTATGATAGTCTGGCATTATGCATTCTGTCATTATGAAAGTGGTTATTAATATTTTCATGTGATTATTCGACTAGTATAATATAAATTTCAATAAGTAAATGGAATTATTTCATTTTATCCTTTCCATATTATGCTGAATTTCAAGTTTAAAAGGCTTTTGTTTTAGTTATACATTGCCTTAAATTTTTATGTTTATTTATGAAAGTTTCTGCTATATTATTATCCTTACTGAGCATCTGAGCTCACCCCTTTCAATGTTTTATTTTTTCCAGGATGTGAAGAAGTATTTTATGAATGGCCTGTAGGGAATGTATGAGGGGATATGAATATAATATGGTGTTGTTGTTTTAAATTTATGATGTAATGCAAACTTTATTAATGTATCTAGTGTTTCCAAGGATACTAAACTAATCAGTCTTTCAAGACTTGATCTTTCTTGTGATCATGCCAATGTTATGTAATAATGCACCAAACCAGGGTATCTATGGTCAGGGCGTTACAGTTGGCATCAGAGGAAGCTTAGTACAAACGTTGGAAACTAGATTTAGATAAACTCTGATTAGAGAACGTAGAACTAAGATGAACTTTGAGGATGAGTATAGAAGAACTTCCTAGAATTTTGGTATTGTAGTGATTTTGTGAGTTTTCCGAGCAATACATCCCTGTATGTATACGAGTTGATAGAGGCGGCTCTGGCACAAATGTACCTAGGGGTAAAACCCGAAAACACCACTTTGAGCTAGACTCGAACGGGAACCGGTGCACGCCAATGGGCCTTGCTGCACTATTGGTTACGAAACTCCTGGGGGATATGCTTAAGATAATTTACATTTTCTTTACAAACCGATTTGAAGTATTATATATATAAGATGAGAGTAAATGACCTTGGTTAATCCTAATGAGTTTCAAATTGAGAATATGGTGACATGTTAATCTCTGTATGATTTTATGACTACTGTTACTGACACAATGCTTTCTAGTTTTAGTCAATGGCTGGATTCCAAGGAAGTCATAGTGACATTGAGAATGATGTACAAGGTGGGAACGATGGTGGAAATGATCTACAAAATGGAATGTTGATAGGCGTAAAAGATATTGTCTTTATGCCAAATCTATTTTCCAAAAATATGATCTACAATATATATATTAACCAATTTCCGGACTCATCAATGAAGAGAAAGGTGATGAATGATAAGAGCTCCAACAGTGGAGACCATGGAGAAAGGAATACTCAATTTCCATCATGCAGGAAATGTGGAAGGAGACACCTAGGAAAGTGTCTCAATGGGACAAATAAATACTTTACATGCAGGAAGGAAGGACATAATGTGAAGAATTGCTGAAGAAAAATGAAGAGTACTATAGATGAAGATAAAAATGGTCCCAAGAATCCATTTATAGTCATTTTCCGTAAATGTAGGGGACCTGGCCATTAACCATGTGAATGCCCTATTCTATAAGATATTTTATTGGTCAAAGAGGAAGCTATGTGAGAATAAATGGTTGGAGAAATGTTTAAAAAGTATTAGTGCTCCTTGCTGATGGGTTTACTTTGTAATAATTTTCTCTTGTATTTTTAACCCTGCAGCTTTCCATGTGAGAATGATATTTGAGGAAGTATTATCTTTTCTCTAGTGGATATAGTTATAAATAACCATTCGGTTTTATATTATCGTTGGGTTTGAGTAAATTATAAGTTATTATAATTTGGGATGAAAATTCAAGGTATGAGACAAGATTTGTGGTTAAATTATGTTTTGGTTATTTTGAGGAATTTATCTCATTTTGGTAATGTTATAAAATATAGTTTTTGAAAAAGGACAACACGCAGACCGTGTGACAATCTGTCGCGTCGGACAAAGCTGTGTTAATCGAACCCACAACCAAAGTGCGATTGGGATTTATCGCCTACCACTGGACTATGTGAAGTGCCTGTTTAGTGTGACTATTATTTTTACTTAAATGATTTTATTGATCAATAATAATTTTATTTGGTATCTTATGTCTTATCAAATGAATACCCTTAGTAATGGAAAATGATTTGGTAAGTAAGTGATAAATTTTATTTTGGAAGTTGTTCACTTTGTTGTGAAAACTATATGCCCAAGGAAACTAGAATAGTATGGGATTTCATTTGAGGAGTAATGGTGTATTTTTATCTATGTTTTTATTGTGGATTTATACTGATTTGGGTTATTTATGGAAATGATTAGGTTAATTACTTTTAAGTATGTGACTTTAAGAGTAATTAATGTCATTTGGAGACACAATTTAATGTGGAAGACTACATTCTTATAAGTTTTGGGTTTTAATATTAGTTTGGATTATATTGAAGGATTTTAAAGACAATTGATTATTTAATGGTATTTATTTAACATTGGGGTATTGATGGTTTAATTTTAGAAATTAAGATTACTGTTTTTTTCTCTAATGGAATATCCATTTGGGGGTTCATCAGATATTATACTAACCATTTTGGTTTTGATTAATTTATAAAGACAAGGTAAATATATAGTTTATCCTACGTGGATCATGTATTTCTATAGTAGTTTATTCTAGCTCTTCCATTGTGACCAAGTCTTCTTGAATACTCATTGTTCAAAAAAAAATGAGTTAGTGGTAAAAATTTATTAAAGAATGAAACTCTACATAAAAAGTAAGTATATCTCTTTATGTTCTTAGTCAATATTATAAATGAATTCCTCGTCCGAATGTAATGTAACTTAAAACAAAAAATGTTGTCCGTTTACGTTTCCTACTGGGAGACTAATGACTGTTTTTCCCAAAACAAGTTTGTGATTTTATTATTGTTAACATTCTCATGATCATTTTTTCTATCCCTCTCCATCAGAACTTAACACTTATTTTTTCTTCCATATCCATGTTTTCATACATGGAATCCTAGTATGGGTTATCTTGGGTGACCTTTATACCTCTCTTCATTTCTTTTGAAGTGATAGTTTTATTGACTCTTTTTCCAATGTGGGACTTTCCATTATATTCTCAAGCCCAATTTTAAAAAAATTGTGAGAATGCAATTTATTGAAGGAGGAGAGAATTTAACACCACAAGCTTCCACAGTACGTTTCCCTTTGAATAATGCAATGGTGTGCATTGTACGCAACTTCGAGATTCTAACACACCACAACCAATCAAACTAGCCGTTATGAATAGTAATACATACTTTTGATATTTTATAAATTTTATCTTTCGAAATGGACTAAATTTTTGGATTTTTAATATCGAAATTTGCTTAGGGTAAAATTTTGGCACTTTTCGGATAACTTTCATATTTTGATGTATAATGAAAATTACTAAATTCTAATTAAAAACAACTTTTTTAATCGAAATAATTAATAGTGAAAAATTATTAATTTGAGTGGTTTTAAAGTATATTTAGAATATATTTTTACCATTTAATACAATTTTGGTCATTGGATGTAATTTCACATTTAAACCAAACATAAACATGTGTCAATATTTTGATAGTTATTATCTCTTAAAAACACGATATTTGTTTTGACGACGGGAATTAATTTTTATATTAATTAATGGAATGGATATGTTTTTAATGTGTTAAAATAGACATCATTTTTTAATTCATAATATAAAATATATCTTAGGCCTAATTTTTTGTATTTTTCTGGAAACTTTCATTTTTTGATGAATAGTGAAACCACTAAGTGGTAGTTAAAAAACTGATTTTTTTCATAAAACTTAATTTTACCGCTTCTGTGAGTGGAATTTAGAAAATACAAGAGACACGGTTAATATCAAGGAGTAAAATTTGGTTCAATGGATTAAAATAATTTTTGATGAATAGTAACTTTTTACTTTTATTTACCACGGTTAAAAGTAAATAGGGTAATTAAGGGTAAAAATGATATTAATATTACCCTAAAACATGTACTAATTCTATTGGACAAGTTCATCTCGAACAAAAACAACCTTAGGAATTAAATATTATCATTTAGGTCCACTAGAATTAGATTAGGACATTTATTATTATTTAATTCAAAGAAGAGTTAAAAGAGTTAAAATCAAATATTTTTTACTAAAACTATTTTAATATAGGGTTACACATAAGATAAACTCGATTATAAATTTTCATTAGAAAGATAAAACGATTTCCTACATAATGGTATTTTATTTATAATATTTAGAAATTAAATAATTTAATTTATTTCTGACACAATGGTGATGCAGTATTACCTAATTAATGAAATATTAAAAGAATTGATATTATAAATATCAAAATAAATGTAATTTGAGACTTTTTATGAATTCCACTAATTTTAAAGGTTAATATTACATATTATAATTGATTATATAAATTGTGTTTGAAGTAATAATGATGTTATTAATTTATCAAAAAAACCCAATAGTGTCAAAATTGACATAAAATAGTTTTTAAAACAAATATTATATTATTAATTTATATTCAATTTCTAAAAATCTTAGATACGGCCAAAAGACTTATATCATTATATTTTTATCATTAATGGACCACTTGGGGGACTCTTGGATATATATATATATGTTTATTAACCATATAATATAAAAATACAAAGAGACATTGTAAAAGTAAACTAATTAACTAAGAGTTAATACTTAATGATAAGGTGATTATAATGAACCAAACCTGTCTAAATTCTATTGGTTTAGTGGTTTTAGACCCATATCCACCTTAACTTTTAAATAATCTACTTTGGAGCCGTTAGAAACCGAATATGAATTTATTATAAAATAATATTTTTAGCTTTTCCAAAGGTGCCCCTCACCCCTCATATAAAAGGGAACTCACCGTTCTCACTAATTCACACATTCAAAGCCTTTTGGATCGGTCAATCCCTACCAAAATACTCTCTAAACTTCTCTCACTACAACCTAGAGGCCTTAGTTTGATCCGAAAGCCAACCTAAGGAGCCCTTTTGATCAAATCAAAAGGAAGAACCCGAAGAAGAGGTAATGTTTTCACCACACTCTTTCAAGTTCCTTTCTTCTTCAACTTCTTCGTTATTTGTTATTTCTATTCTAAAATAATAATTCTAGTATCATCTATATACTGTGATGTTATTATAAATATGGTACAACCATATTCAGTATTCTATCCATCCTTTGAATGGCATGTCACCATACGTGCGTACGTACGGCTTACCTTCTCCACGTCGTAGTGTAATTGTCTTTCAATAAATTATTATTTGGATGGGTATAATAATGATGTGAAATTCATGTAAATAATAAATATAACATGATAATTATTCTTTCTATATGATATATCATCCAATTATATATTATTTTAACATCAAAAGAATGATATTGTCGCTCGTACGTATGTATGGACTACCGTCTCCACGAACGCGATGAGATTCATTTTCCATCGCATCCATTCAAGTATAATTCTCATTTGATGATTAAAAATAATGTTCAAAGACTTAATATAATTCTGGATATGAATAAGATACAACCTATCCATAACAAACACGTCTTACGTAACAAAGAATATAAAGGAAAATGAGTAAGTTAACACCCGAAATGACGATAATACTAAGATATTATTAACAAATAAATGTTAAAAGATCATATATGATATCATATTAATGGAAATGATTCTTTTATAAATCAATAACAATTATTTCTCTATTATTCAGGAGGTTAACCTATCGTCGACCAAGGAAAAAGTACAAAGTAAGGGGTTTCTTATCTCACTTTTAATTCTGTGAGAATTCCATTGTTCACCACTTGTTTATTACATGTGGAGTGTGTACTGCCCATGTTTATATTCATTGTGTAATATACTTTAATTCATGTATATTTACATCATCATTGTATGATCCTTCTTTCATGGGTTTATGTTTTGTATGTTACCAAATCAATAAGGGAATTTGAAATTTCAATTTTAACTCATCCGGCTTTACGCATACTTCATTGATTATTTTACTCCAAGATTATGTGTAGAATAACTATTAATTTGATTATGTCATAAATTCCAATACCCTTTATATGGATATACTTTTGATACACATAATCACTTCATTTATACATTATCAGGTCATCGGTATGAACTTGGTAAGAGTAATTTTTACTCAATCTCAATTTTCTGAGTTAAACATCCAATTCATTAGTGTTGTTTTTACAAGAATATGTGTGAATGTCATTTGATTGTTTTACACTGAATATACAATCATATTGAGTGTATTTATATTTTTCACTCATAATTATGTCGTTGATTTATCCTTAACCTAAGGATACGACCTTTATGAGAGATTTCATCTCAAATTAGATTCCATTGAGACACCTTTATTGTTATACACCAAATCACTTTTATATGGTGTATATAATGTACTTTGACATAATATATCATGAATCCCTTTATTCTCATGATATTACAAAGTTTCTATTTCCTCAATTATGTTTATTCAAGTGTCTCTCTTTTGGTTAGGAACTCTAACTAAAATAAAATTTTAAAATGTTTTTAAGATTGATTATTCTAAATCTTTCTCATTAATGTCGATGTTTTAAAAATGGTTTTAAGGATTTATTTATATGGACATTAAAGTTATCAAATCAAAATTCATTTTAATAGTTTCAAAGTGGTATGGGACACTTTGATTCTAAAATCTTATTTAAATGGATTCTTGACAAATAGTGTGACTTTTAAATGATTTCAAGAAAAAGAGGGATATTTCACTCTAATTGTTTTGATGATTATTTTCATCTATGTCAATATCCTTCATCATTATCGATTGAGGTTAATATGATACAATACAATCTTCCATATTGTATCGAATGAGTTATGTTTGACTGTGGATGTGCTATTTTTATACTATTCAAGGTTTGTGGATAAAGTACTGACATTTTGTATGCTAGTTTTAATACGAATGTTTATGTTATGATTAAAATTTTTCATATGAGGAATGCATTGGACATAGTAAGTGACGGGTGGATCCTATTATAGCTCCTCGATGCATCGGTAGGTCTCATGAGACAAACTAGTGTCTTGCCACGAGGCCTTGACAAAATCTTATTTGTAGTCTTGGCACGAGGCCTTGGATACATGGTTATGATAGTCTGGCATTATTTATTCCGTCAATATCAAAGTGGTTATTAATATTTTCATGTGATTATTCGACTAGTAGAATATCTATGTGAATAAGTAAATGACATTTTTTCATTTTATCCTTCCCATATTATCCTGAAGTTCAAGTTTAAAAGGATTTTGTTTTATTTATATATTCCCTTAAATTTTTATGTTTATTTATGAAATTTGCTATTATATTGTTATCATTACTAGGCATCTGAGATCACCCCTTTCATTGTTTTATTTTTCCAAGGATGTGAATAAATATTTTATGAATGACCTGCGGGGATAGTATGAGGGGATATGAAGACAATATGTTGTTTTAGTTTTCATTTTATGATGTAATGAAAACTTTATTAATCTATCTACTGTTTTCAAGGCTACTAAACTAATCGGTCTTTCGAGACTTTATCTTTCTTGTGATCATTCCAATGTTATGTAATAATGCACCGACTCTGGGTATCTAGGGTCGGGGCATTACAAGTGTGACATATATGATCATCATAAAAGTTTAAAGTATATATTCAACTATAATACTTGAATATGCTCCGGAAAAGATAGTGGGAGGTTATTAAAGGTTATGACTACTCAATACATTACCACCATGGGAAAGAGTACACAATGGTAAATGAGATGAGTTAAAAGGATTATTCTATCTTAACTATGATAACGATCACAAGTGATAGAATAATCCTATATTTTGAAAGGATGGATCTAGAAATATTGTTTTAAGGGTTGAAATATTATCTCTCTCAAATGAGTGTTCAACCATCTATCCATGTTAAGATTAAATATTCATAGAATAAAGACATTGAGATGTAAAAGTAGGCAAGAAAATTTTTAGGGTTTTAACATTATTGGGATAGAATGATACTATTCAGGATCTATGCATGTGTCCCATCAATAATATACTTTTATTAGTTGTTGTATGAAGCCCATAATTCAATATTATATATTAATCACATAATTATGAGTATTTATAAATATATAAAAGAGTACTTCTCATGGGATGACAAGAAAAACCATATTGCAGAGTGTGTATTTTAGTGGCTAGTAATTTAGAATGTCATGGTTGAGAGAAAAATTTCTAAGGGGGGTGTTATAACCATTTATATGAGAATTGAAATGGTAAAACATTACCATGGATTTCATTAATGGATGTCCCAAAATATCTAAAGGGCATAATTTTTTTTGGTTTGAATTTATTTTTATACAAAGTAAACACACTTAATTGCCATCAAAGAAGATTTATCTATTGATCAAATTTATAGTATATATATTTTGTAAGTGGATAGAATTCATGTATTACCACTGTCAATATTAATAGATTGAGAAAGAATATTTACCTAAAGTTTCTAGAGAAGTCTTTAGTTTGATTTAGATATAGAGTGGAGTTTTGGTACTACATGTCATCCTTAGAAAACTTGTTAGTTTGGGAGGAACATTAAAACATTAGATGTCATGTTTAGAGATTAATCTATGAGTTTTAAATATGGATGCGATCGACACCTTATTTAGTGGAATTTACATACAATAATGGCTTTCACCTGAGCATTTAGTTGTTTCCTTAGGAAGTCCATTATGGCAGGATGTGAAGAACTCCAACATACTAGGATGAACTTGGAGAAATAATGATATTTGGGAATAATCAATATATTTAAATGGAATAGAATATTAGATATATTCAACAACACATAAGGGCAGACCAGAGTCACCAAAACATGTTATGCTGATAATCATTGATGAGTTCTATAGTTCAAAGTTGGTGATAAGGAATTCCTAAAAAAATCTCCATTGAAGAAGCTTATGAGATATGGAATGAAGCGAAAACTAGGCCCTATATATATTATTCCCATCAAAATTCTTGATCATATCATGATAGTATCTTATCACTTAGATCTTACACATAATCTCTCTCAAGTTCATGATGTGTTCCATGTATCTCTCATGAAAAAGTACATACCTGATACTTTACATGCACTGAACACATATACCATACCATTGGAAGAAGATCAATATTATATGGAATAACTAGTGTAGACTGTTGATTATAAATAGTTTTTTTGAGATAATACCACCCACCTTGTAAAATTTTTGTGGTAAAACCATATAAATGAGGAAGCTTTGTGGGAACCCAAGGATGTGATGAGATCAATGTATCCTCAGTTGTTTGCATCAGAGTGATAGAATTTTGAGGGTAATATTTTCATAACGGGGTAGAATTTATCACCCTAATTTTTTATGATACATTTATCTTCGTATAACTTTTATTTCCATGATAGCATTCTTCATATGCAACACTATGTATAAATGAATTATGATATAATATTACAATTTTATTACTTAATGTGACCATTATCGCCTAGTCATAGGAATGGTGGATATTAATAGGTTTAACCACTATTTAAAAATTATATATAAATATTTAAATTAATTATAATTTATTGATTAATTTATAATAAGTAATTACTTAACTTTCACTAAAGTCATTTTGTTCTTCAAAAATATGTTTTATTTCAAAAATAGTTTGTGTTTATTCTTTTGCATGGATATTATCATTAATTAGTGAAACTTTTAGAAATTGGATTTTGTAAAAAGATAATTATTTTTGAAATCATTATATTGAAATTTTATTAAGGTGGAATTTTTTTAATTTTATGAAAAATTTGATTTTTTGATAGATAGTGAAAATAGCGATTTTATAATGAAAATTTTATTTTATTATATTTTCAAAGACCCATTATAATATTATATTGGTTTTAGAATTTCATTAGTTTCATAATTTATAACTTTTGGATCAATATTATATTTTATCTTGGTATGAAAATACATTCAGACTTAAAAATGCATTATTCAAGAAAATCGTATTTAGATGTATTTTTTGTTTATAATAAGATATATTTATACCATTTAAAGAGATTGAATTTGATAAAATGGATTCTATATTTCAAATAATCATTTAATTTTTTTTAGTGGGTCCACTTTTCTTATTTTTCATAATGAATTGTAAAAATAAAGAGAATTTATTACAACGGTTAAGGTTAAAATGGGATTACTAGAGGGTAAACCAAGAGTTAATGGTAAGATATCATATTAAAGCCATATAAATCCCATTTTTTTGAAATAATTTAACCTTTTATTATCATAGATTTTAATCCTTGTCCTCTTGGAATCCTTTTTTATGATTATAATATAATAAAATTTTTATCGATTAAAATATCTAAGGTGTGCCCCTTGCCCCACCTATAAAAGGACACCCTTACATTACCTTATTAACACCAATTTTAGACACATATCAAGACAAAACCAAAAATAATTTTATTATCATAATCCCCATCCATTAATTATATGTTCTTGTTTGTTTAAAATAGCATTACAAAGGTCCTTTATAACGGATCTAAAGGATGTATAATTGTATTACCTGACCTCTTTCAATTTATTTATTTTTCTACCTCCTCTAAATTCATGTAATTCATCATAAAATTAAAAATTTAGTCGCCTGAAAATAATTTATTTTTTTATGATAACATAAGAATCATAATCACCCCTATTTACTATCAAATGAGGAATGAAAGTATTACTTATGGATACGTGTAGACTACTACCTCCACATAGGGACATAATTCATTTTCTATCACCATCATTATTGGTTGGTTATTATGATGTATTTAATGTGTATATATCATATTTGTGATATAATTATATATTTTTTAATGATAAAATATTATTTATTTGTATTCCTTATTTTCTTTATAAGTTTAAAACATTATTCAAGCGTACATATATTCGACCATCACCATGAACAATTTCATTCATTTTTCTTTCTCAATATTTTATCTATGAATATAAATATGTATATAATTAATATATAAAATATTTATATCATGATTTACATTTTGGATTTTATGGAAACAGATCATAGTAAATGTTTTGAAACTACTAAATTAAACTTTCATGCAAAATGAAATAATTGACACCTGAAAATGATGACTTTTAAGGATTTCGTTATCAAATGGGTGTTTAAATGTAATACGTATATCATATATAATATTATAAGTATGTAAATTATTTTATTATAGAAATATTATAAATTAAAATTCATCATATATGAGGTTTGAGAGATTTTGAAGCAATTCGAACTTGAGGAAAGTGATTAATGTTACAATCTCATTATCTACCAAGATTTTTTATGATTATTACTCCAATGAGAGAATTAATGATATATCTCTCAATAATAATATTAATTTTTTTATACCATTGTTATTTATTTTTATTAAATTTCTACCTTTCATTTTCCTCTCTTAAATTTCTGAAGTTATTTAAATAATGTTTTTAATTAAAACTACCTCAATTTATCTATTTGATCGAAAATCCTTTTTTTCTTATGATCTATTTTTTCTAAATATGTTTCCAAGTATGTTTTCAATATTATCCTTTTATTTTTTACATTATTTTTTAACCCTATTAATACTATTGAATTTTTTTAAGCAATCTTCTTTTCATTTTTTGAAGGTGGAAATTCTGACATTTTACCAAAAATAGGAAGGGAATTTTTTTAACATTAACGATTTTAACCGAATATCCTGTTTTTATGAATGATCCAGGATTTTAAGCTTCCATTAGTATTTTATATAGTTATTTTCAAAAATAGAATTTTCCTTAATATTTTTTAAATATTTTCATTTTAAAAAAGTGATTTTAAAATGAAATTGGTATTTTCCTTTGTAAATATTCGACCAATATTTTAATGGAAATGTTCAAATTTGGTAACATCCTTTGATGTTAATTATCCATTATTGGGGATATGAATCAATGATACCATAATTATTCATTTATCTATATGGTTTATGATTATGATGATGATATTTTTTAAAAACACATTAAATTATTATGGGTTATACTATGATGAAATGATGAAATGTTTATGAAACTTGTTTACTCTACAAAAGTTATTCTATGATGGTATGATGAAGGTATTATGATATTATGGAAGAAATATGTATTTTTTTAATCATGTTACACGTGTCCCTGAAGTTATATGTCCCTCCAATGCAATGGTTAAAAATGGAAATCTCATGAGATAATAAAGAATGGAATAGGGAGTGAACTCAATTCGATAAGGGACTCTGTCCACTATGATAATATTGGGAGTGAACTGTGACTAATGAAAATGATGGAATAGGGAGTAAAATGTCATGACCTATCCCCCTGGAGCCATTCCGTGACTACCCCAATCCCACCTTCCATTGGCCAGGGGTTTGGGGCTAGCACCAGAATGGAAATTCCAAAAATTTGGAAGGCATTGCCTTTAATCCTAAAAACACACAGACAAAAAATGCAACAAGATGAAAATCATGTAGTAAATATACAATAGTAAAAGTGTGTAATGAATGTAAAGGGGGCTGGAATACAAGACCAACTGAAATATAAAACTACAGCAAAAAAAACCCTCCTAATATCTTCCACCAAGGATCCTACCTGAAGGGTAGGTACAGCTTGTCTCTGTAGCTCTCCATGACAACCAGTCTCCTCTTTGTACCTCCTGGTCCTGGCTCCTTGGTGTCTCGACAAATTTTCTCGTTGTCTGCACAAGAAAAAACAAGGTGCGGGCGAAGCCTGTGAATGGGTGAGTATAACAATACCCATTAGGGACCCCAAGACCCCCGAAGGTCTCCTAGAATTCCACAGAGGAAAAACCAAAAAATGACCTCAAACACAAAGCATGAAAAAAAGTTATCTTACACCAGGTATACAACTCAGAGATCATGAATACAGATTATTATTCTTAATATATATCATTTTATTCCATTATAAATTTCCACAACTGAACCATGAAGAAGTTGTTCAATTTTCAATCCTGTTGTTGATCTATAAAGGGTCACTCTAAGGCTGGTCCTCGTCAGGTCTCACACTGTTGATCCACACAGGGTCGCTATGATGCTGATCCACATAGGGTCTCTATGATGCTGATTGACACAGGTTCTCTATGATGCTGACCCACATAGGTTCTCTATGATGCTGATCCACACAAGGTTTCTATGATCCTGATCCGCACAGGGTCACTATGATGTTGATCCACACAAGGCCACTCTTCAATTGACAGCTAACCACAAGATTCCCCACACTCGGTGCACTTGAGTTTCATATAATATAATCCTCAATATATAGGTCATGCCTCAACTGCCACGAAGTTTTTAAAGAAGTAACCCAAAGGACCAAAATGTCGTATGGGTTCCAATGTGACAGATGACACGTCAATCAGACACAGGGTTTGGGAGTTATAAGTGTTTTAGTACTGAGGGCCCGGTTGGATTCGGCTTCGATCGAACTCATCCATAATCTAGTTTTCTCTAAAACTCAGGAGAATTATCTCAAAAGGACCGTCTTGTTCCAAGTTTTCTCGACCTAGCCCAGGTCTTAACCGACCCAACCCGGGTCCTTCCCGGGTCAGACCCCGGCCCGGCCCACCGGTGTTGGGCGCGACCTGCAAGGCCACGTGGGGATTGGCTTCCCTCCCAAACTGATATTTGTTCATTGTGATTCCCAAATCAATTCCGCCATCATTTTCATTTAATCCTCTATTCTTCATTGGATGGGAATTTTGTTCTTCGATTCATTGTCAATAATTCTCCCACGATTCCCAAAATCTCTTTTCCTTACCATTTCAATAATCTAAAAGATACGTTTAGAGGTTAAATCTCATTTCTGTTAATGGTTCATTAATTTGTGTAATTAATGATCCTTATTAATTATATGAGGAATGGTTACACAACCTATGCATAACCAGGCAATAAATGCCCCCCTTTAAATGCCTGACCACTTCTGTGGTCCCCGCCACTGTCACTCAAGAGGCAGTAGAGAAATAAAATTACATATTATGTTATTTTATTATTCTTTAAAAAGTCTGAAAAACTATGTTTTTTACATCAAGTCCTGTAGTCAAAGTTAAGCATCCCTTAATTGAATCTTGGCACTGCGAGTTCAACGGTTTCCTTGCATTTCAATTCTGAGATCATATTCAAAAGATAAGAAATTGTTATCATACATTTAATGAACATAACTTAAAAAATGTTTCGTACTTTGTTCTGGGATATCTGGGCCAAAAAATCTAGTGCCGTAAATTTTTATAGACTCGTAATAATTCCATTTAATTTTAAAAAAGCATTACAGGTAATTTCCATGTCTTTATATAAACCTGGTTCACCCTGATGAAAATGGTTTTGCACCATTACTATTTAAATGGTGGAATTATGTGTGAATCAAAACAAATATTATAGCCTTATGAGTGATCCTTATATGAATCTAGGCTTTTCATGAATAAATTTAACAACTTTTTAGATGAATATTTTACACATTTCATTAAAAAACACCAAAGGAATGTAATAGTTTAGTGCCTTTGAGGACTAGAAACACAATATTAATATTTCAGGAAATATCATCAACCTCTCCCTTAGATATCTTCTCAAATAGTACTTCTCTTAGGAATACCATACCTAAAAAGTTCTTCATTACATGGGGAAAGAAATATAAAAAATGGTGAGCTCAAATTCTCATTAATGGTAAACATAAGAGATAAAAATCCATGATCATATGAAATAATAAGATAATTATAATGGTCTATGATCGTGAAAATAACATTTGATGTTTATACCCGAACTTTCATAGGTCATTAACATGATTCATGGCATGGAAATTTATCATTTCAAAAAATAAGGCCCATTATAGTTATAAATAATGATAAATAAATATCAAACCATATTATAGTATTGTAAGAGTATATAACCATTATAAATATAGAAAACATTTTATTTGTAAAGGTCAACTACCAATACGATTATCATAGTGGCTCAGGAATCGTCACCCATTTCCCATTGTGGATTAGGATGCACCTGTTTCTCATAGTGTATCCGGACTCACCTATTTTCCATCGTGCATCAAGCCCATCAACATGGTTCCCATTGTTATCTCACATGATGGAAAACAATACCCAATTCATTGGAAGGAGATATAGATCCCACCCATCTCATAACAAAAACCATACTTATGTGTGGAAAAATATAATAAAACATTCACAATATCTTCACATTATAACCTTTGAAAAGAAAAGAAGTTTCATAAGCATTTCATCAATTCACCATAATTTAACCATTGAAAAAAATGGGTTTCATAAAAATTTCATCACCATTAAAAGTAACCAAACAGAGATAGAATAATGGTAGTATAATTCAATATTATCTATAGTAAAAAATAATTAACATCATAGGATGTCATCTTAGAAAGAAAATTATTTTGAAAAGTCACTTGGTACACTTCTTGAGGAAGATTTCCTTTCCATTCTGAAAAATAATATTTAAAACCTAAAACATTTTCAAAATCCTTTCCATTGAAAATACCAATAAAGACTGATATAGGAATATTTATAATTCATTGAAAACATTTCTTGAGGAAAATAACCATTTCATTTTTACTTTTTTTATATAATTTTTTTTAATATCCTATTCCTTGAAAATAACCTTGAAAACTTATAACTTTGGATTTTAAAAATAATTTAAAACCCTTACTGATAGAAATATTCTTTCCATTTTAAAAACACGTTTTAAAAAATAAATATCTTTCAAAATTCATTTTTTTTGAAAAAAAACAAAAAAAATTATAATGGAATATTTAAATCAAAGAATATTCATAACAGTAGAAAAATACATTAATGTCATACACGTTAAAAAAAATATTCCATTCACATTTTCGATAAAATATTTCTTGCGCTGTTTTGAAAATGAAATGAATTTAACAATGTAAGAAGTAAAACATTGGTAATAATGAATTTAATAAATAATTTTTATAATTTTAACACATTTTTAAAAATAGTTTTAGAAAACATGGATATGTATGAAAAATGGTTTTTAACAAAAGATAGAAATAAAGATGAATTATTTTCTTTTCATTAATCCTTTTTAGAGTAAAATAAATGTTAAAAATATATCCTCTATAAATAAGTATATGATAATAAAATTGATTAGTTTCTAGACAGTTGGATTAGAATATTTCATAATCAGAAATATAATCATAAATAATCTCTATTAACAGTGAGATTGTAACATAAAACCTTTTCATGTTTGGTATTTTTTGAATCGTATGCCCCATTACATAATAGAATAAAATGAAAAATTAGATATCAATTAAATTAGTGGATTCCTAATATAACATGAGAAAGGGTAAGATTATACACCTCTTAAATGAATATAGGTTCATAATATAACATACGTCCCTAAGAATGAATTTTGAGACAACAAATAACTTATCGTTTTGGAACTTTTGGACCGTAAAACCCCTGAAATAGTGATCTTAAAATAGATATATAGAGACACATAATTTTAAGTATAATAATCATAAAATAAATTCGGGGGATGAATATACACCAAATAAAATGTATATTTTTTGTGAATACGGCATGTGTTTAACATATTCATTATAAATGTATTTAGAGAAATCCATTAATGTTAAAGACAAAAAATGAATTACACAGTTCCTAGAGACAGTAGATCATATATACATATGAATGAGGTTTCCATTTTATTGATTGATGTAATGAAAGGGAGGTACATATTAATGATTTATCTAGAATAATTATTATTTACTATATACCAAATATATTTATTATAATTATCCCATTTTACCTTCCATATAAAATGTATGTGAAAAATGAATCAAATAACCTCATGAGGTGGTAGTCCATCGTACACATAATTGATGTTATCATATCACCAAATGAATCGAAATTAAAAAAATATATTTGTGATAACATAATTATATAATCATATTTAAGTTTTAATATCATATATAGACATTATATTCGTGATAAGACACAACAATGGGAGGTTTTTATTGAAATTGTGTCACATAAGTTCGTGAGGCTATAGTCCATTGTACACAAGAGCGGAATAATCATTTACCATTTGAGGGAATAGAATATTGATGTAGGTAATTCCAAAAATAATAATAAATTATCATTATATTTAAGATACTATGGTTATTATAGCATGTGGGATTATATAAGTTGGGCGAGGGAATATTGAAATTATGAATTGAAAAAGGTGTGCCCATAATTTTACTATGATAAAAGAATTAATTTTTTACCATTATATATACTAGAGGAGATAAGGTAAACATGTCTCCATCAAATGGGTTTTGGGAAAAAATCTTATCCATTGTACCCCTTATATATTTAGTTTAACCTATGGTAAAAAAAATTCAGCTTAATAGTGCTAATTAATGTTTTTGATTTTACTATTTATAATAGTGAAATATTTAGTCAAATTATTAAAAAATATAAATTATGAGATATTACAAATATGGGATAAAATTTTCAAATATAATTCATATAATTGTTAGAATTTAATTTTAAATTTAACCCACTGATGTGATAAGAAAGCAGCTTTCCAAATAGAAAATTCTCATATGTATAGAATGTTTTAATATCCAAATTCAATATGGAATAGAGTATAATGAGTCAAATTGGATATATATATATATATATAATTTAACTTTATTTACTTTGAAAACCTTATTGAAATAAAATTGAGCTTAGAAATTCTTAGAATAGAAATTATGTTTTTAATAAAAAAACATTATTTTAACGATTCACTGGAAAATTTATCATTTAAGAAAATTATGAAAAATAACCCCATGTAAATTTTGATATTATAATTTAAAAAATTAATTTCACTATAAAATTAAACATTCTAAAATTGATAAAAATTATATTTATTATTTTCTCACAAAATAAAATGAATACATTTTTTGAGGAAATAGTATTTTCAAAACATATAAAGACATTTCATAAAATTATGTTCTTTTTATCAATATGTTTTATTAATATAGAAAGAACATACATAATATTTAAAAATATGTTATTACTATTCATACTATTATGTTTAATACCTTTGTTATAGTGGTCGTGTTTAAATAATAATATTAATAATATAATATGGTTTATTAAAAGTTTCCATTGCGTGTAATGCAAGTCATATAAGAAATATTTTTATTTAAAAAAATTCATAAAAACATAGTGTGTTATATTATACCCCAATTAAGATGAATTTAACCCTTTAAATTCTTCACTTAGAAATTAAAAATGAGGATACTTCTACCTCATTATTTTCTCAATGTTCCCATATAACTTCTTTATACTGGTGGTTTCACCACAAAATTGTGACCAAGGGAGAGGTCATGTTTTTTAAATTTATATCTATAATCTATAATATAAACTAAACATTCCTCATTGGAAATATCCTACTCTAGTATTATCACCTCTGAGTTCTGTACATGTGAAAGATCATGTATGTACTTATTTAAGAATGTTATATGAAGCACATCAAAAACTTAAGAGAGATTTGGTGGAAAATAAAAATAATATGACACTATCATTATACGATCAAGAATATCAAATGAATCAATGTACCTAGGGATTAACATTACCTTCTTTCCAATACCCATAATATTCTTCCATGGAGATATTCATAGTAATACCTTGTCACTAACTTCAAATTCTAGAACACATCATTAATTTTCAGCAAGACATTTCCATCGACTCTGAGCTACATTGATGTATTGATTAATGGACCTAACCTTAACTTCCATGTTTTTAGCTTTATTAGACCTAAATACCATTATTTATCTAACTCCATTCTAACACATTAGTGTTCTAAAATTCATTCCATAGAGGTCTTCGAAAGGATCTATCTGAATGCTCAAGTAATACTTATTATTATAAGAAAACTCCACTATAAGATGGTTTTAATCCTAAACACCATTGAAATCCATAAAAATGGTATCAAAATACCCTATATGGTTTGAATAGTTCTCTCGGACAGTTCATCTTTATGAGGATGATATGCAGTGATGAAACTTAACTTTGTATCCATACCTTGTTAAAGACTTCTACAGAACTTCAAGATAAACCTTTGTTCCTGATCATATACAATAGAATGTTTCCCATCATGTAATATTATGAATTTAATAATCTATATTATTTTGAGCTGGTCATGAGTGTATTATTCTGTTGTTGTTATGAAGTTTTCTGGATTTGTAAGTCGATCAATTACAACCCAGATAGAATTATACTCCTTAGATGTTTTGGGGATTCTGGCAACAAAATTCTTGGTTATGTTTTCCCACTCACTTTCTAGTATGGGTAATAGTTATAACGTTCCCTTAGAATCTTTTCTCTAAGAATTAAGTTTTTGGGATACCAAACACTGAGATACACATTCTTCAATTTCTCTCTTTATACCATCACATTAGAAATACTCTTTCAAATCTCTAAACATTTTGTACTTCTGAAATGAATCAATAATGATAAACAATGTTCTTCCTCTAATATCTACTTCATCAAATTAGTTGTGGATGGAACACATAAAAAGTTCCTAAACCTTATTATTCTATCATAATCAAGTTTATACTCTGAGACAGTTCTCACCTAATTCTACAACTCTAAATCTCCTTTCTATACATCTTTAATCCTCATATGAATAGAGGGTTGCACACTCTTCTGATTTTTATATAATATTTCTCCTTTATTCAATAAATCTATATACATCATCTTAAAATATATAAATATTGGATCTTTGCTGATCCAAATCATTGATATGATAGGATGATACATTCGACTCAAAGCATTAACCACCTTTATCACCTTCCTAGGGTGGTAATGTATTGATCATTCATAATGTTTGATGAAATACAACCATCTTCTATAGCATATATTAAATTCCATTTGATGGACTATATAATTTATAGTTTTTTATATTGTATATCTAATACTTTTCACCATAAGGGAAATTCCACCATATCATTAACAAAAAAATTATTATATCTAACTCCAAATTATGATTTGTGTTTTTTTCATGAAATATCAATTAGTTTGAGGTATATGTTATCACCATGTAATTATACATGATAACACATACAAATATCTTATATTACTCATTAGTAAAGATTACATACTCTTCTCCACTATATGGTAATGTATGTATAGGTATTCTGACTAGTCTTCTTGTTAGTTTCTTGAAATTTTCCTCGTATTCATCTATCTAAAGGTACCTGAATCCATTTTCAGTTACCTTGGTGAGTGGATTAGAAATCCATGACAAATTCTCCACAAAACATCAATAATAACATACTAAACCATGAAATCTACGAGTCTCAGTCACCATGGTTGGTCTAGTGAAAATTTCAATAATATTGGTCTTTTTAAGATCCACCAAAATAACATTATATTATATTATATGTCCCGATAATGAAACTTTCCCAAGAGAATATTAACACATGTAATATTTTTCATACAAATTTTCCTTCCTTAATGTCCTTAGAATGATCTTCAAATGATCTTCACTCTCTACATTTATCTTTGAATATATTATAATATCATCTTTAAAGTCTATTTAAAATTGACCAAGGTAATATATAAAGAGATTATTCATTAAATCCCTGAAGATAGCATGGGAATTAGTATGACCAAATGGAATTACTATAAATTCATAGTGTCTATACATAAAAGAAAAATATTTCTTGGGAATGTCATCATTTTTGAACATCAAGAGATAGTACCCAGACTGATAATCAATCTTGGAAAAGTATTAAGCTATTTGTATGTTATCAAAAAAATCATCAATATGGGGTAGAGAATACTTTTTAATGGTAGATATGATGTCAAGTTCTCAATAATCAATGTAAATATGCATTGACCTATCTTTATTTTTTATAAGGGGAATAGGTGTACCCCATGGTGATGCAAAGGGGAATATAAATCCCTTTTCAAAATTTTCCTAGAGTTTCTTCATCAATTCATTCAACACAATTGGATCAATTTTATACGGGGCTTTCAAAATTTGTGTAGGACCAGGTCTGAGTTCAATTTGAAAATCAACATCACAACTCAGAGGTAGAGTTGGAAATTCCTCTAGAATTTATGACTCACCTTTCCACATTTAAATTACATCCCAGTTTCATTCATGATATTCCCTTGATTCATCTTCCCACATTGCATTCATGTAGATGGCTATAATTTCTTTCTACCATGTGATTTATTTGAGTTTTAATGATACTTGACCTTCTTTTTCTTATCAAGTCTATGGGAATGCTGGAATATCTAATTTCCATTTATACATTTAGTTCACAATTAATGATATATTTATATATACTAAAGTGTCTTATATCCATTTCCTTTTGGAATGTTGGGTTTAATCCACTAAAGAATTAATCAATTTTTCTTTCTAGACTGATGATTAAACAAGATGTTTACCTTGAAGGGATTGTACAATGAGCATCAAAAGTATGAAAAGATTCATCATCTTTCAAGTTGTATAAAAGGATAGTGGGATGAAAAATCAAATTCATAATATTTACACATCATGTAAAGGGATTCCACGTCATCTATTTGTACAAGGGTTTTAATATAAAAAAATTATGTGAGGAGTTTTTCTGGTGAATTACATTAAAAACATTTTCACAATTTTAAATGGAATTACCCAATGTGTAAATTACTAAATATTTGTTTTAAAGATATTTTACAGATGACTCTCATTCTTATATAGTGCATCTTCTCTCCCTTTTACCCTATGAAATTATCTAGTAAATTTTCGGGTGCTAACATCCCTTCTAGATGTCCTATTTGTGTGAAAAATCTCGAGTATGTCCTTATGGCTAGGTTTTTTCTTTCTCTTCCTTATTCACCAATAATTGTGGTGAAATCCATTAACTCTTTGGGTTTTGGATTTTGATCACGAATATTTTTGATCTAGGAACCTCTTCGCATTCATCCACACACTATTCCTCATGATTTTTGTCCATTTTAATCATTTTTTGGATCCTAAATTAAAGGTAGGGGTCTAAATATTAACCCTATGGTTTGATAATTTCCAATTTTATATAATATTTTTATTTATCCATCATTATGTCTGCAAAAAACAATTAAATAAGTGAATTTTTTTTTCCTAGATGACATTCTATTGCAATTGGCTTCATACATAGCTTATGGATACCCATGGGGTGGGATATCCATGATTATAATTGAATTTCAAAATGGATTAATGTATGTTTAGCATGAAATGTGCCCTGTGTGATTTATTATTATAGAATCCCTAATTTTTGGCTTATTGATTATTGATATGATTATTTATTAATTGTGAATTAAATTTGATGTGGAATATAAAAGAAGAACGGTAATTATCATAATTAACCATTTAGAATTTTCATGTTATATTGTGATATCCATGTTGTATGAAAGGGGGTATATTCCATGTTGTAATACATATATAATGGGATGGACCATGGAACATTCAGACCTATTGTTTCCGATGATTTTACGTCGGGGCGCGCGTGCATGTCCGTCACACATGGGAGGACGTGTGGCTCGTAGCCCCGCATTCCCGCTTTCCAAAGGCGGGCGGCATCCGTTCTTTATTCAGGGACGTCTGCTCCTTGATCGAAACTGGGATAATGGGATGTTGGTTCTTCCTTCCGTGGATTTCTCCTTGGATCTTGTCACCTAATCAGGGTCTCCCTCATAGATTTAAGACGGGTTCGTGAAGCTCATTCCCGGCGCCATATCTCCATGGACGCTAGTTCATTACGCTACTTCCGTCGAGACGCTCCAAGGGGACTTGTCGGGGAATCAACCTTCGGTGAGGAGAACGGTCGCGTTGGGGTGTCGTTGGCATGTCTTGACGCTGGGGATCAGCATGTCTGTCTTCTGTCCCTTATCACAGGGCTTCTTGAGGGCGTGGAAGCCCGAGGCATCCCACATCGAACGCGGTGAATATGTACCATCTGAAGTTTTCCTCAGCTTCCCATGTTTAACACGGGGTATGCCACGAGTTTAACGTCTTGCGGAGATGGATCGGAATGATCGAAACACTGAGAGTGGATTAGATTGAAGGACACCCTAGGGGGAACATCGATGATGGGGCCAGCACGTGGGCGGCTTCCCGGATACTATGGAGTGGGGTGGAGTGGCATGATCTCACCGGGATGTGGCGGCACGGTTAAGGATCAGGATGGATGATGGAGTGACGGGCTTGGACCTGATGGAGGCTTCCTACGTATCCCCATGGTAGGGAATCAAAGTCCGCGTAGTTCGGTGATACGTTGGGACACCTGAAAAGGTGACCCGTGATAATGGACGCATGGATTGGAGCCTGGAGTAAGTAAGATCTCTGAGCTAGGGCATGAGCTTCCCAAGGCACATGGCCTTGAGGGGGGAAGTCAGGATGAGACGTGGATGTGAGGCATGGGGATTATGCTCTGAGAAGACCCAAGAGGGGGGATACAGTTTAACGTCATGCGGGATGAGATACAGTTTAACGTCATGCGGGACGAGGGAATACAGTCTAAAGTCATGCGAGATGAGGAATTTGGGGGTTACGCTCTGAGGCGGCCCAAAGTGGGTATGAGGATTATGCTCTGAGGCGGCTCATGGTGGATATGGGGATTACACTTTGAGGCCGCCCATGTTGGATTGGGGAACCGACGTGGAGAGGTCGGAATAACCGGGTGGTGGGATTGAACCTCGTGGAGGCTTCCTAGGTACCATGCGTTTTCACGAATCAAAGTCCACATAGTTTGCTGGTATAGGGATTAAACTTTGAGGTGGCCCATGGTGGATATGGGGAACCAACGTGGAGAGGTCGGAATGACTGGGTGGTGGGCTTGAACCACGTGGAGGCTTCCTACGTACCATGCGTTAGCATGGATCAAAGTCCACATAGTTCGCCGGTATGGGGATTACGCTCTAAGGCGGCCCATAGGAGGATGTCATGGTCAATGCACACTCTAAGCCCACGTGAGTCATGCTCGGTGTGAGAAACAAGAGGTAGCATGGACCAGACGATCACGTCGCGAAGGGTGCATTCGTGACAAGAGGAATGGGGCTTACACGTTGAGCGGCCCAAAGAGGAAACAGGGGCTTACGCGTGGTTAGCGGCCCGAAGAGGAAACAGGGGCTTATGTGTGGTTAGCGGCCCTGGGTGCCGGGGCTTACTCAAGAGTGGAGGCCCGTGGTGCGACAAAGCACAGTGGGAAAGGGAATCCACTGGCCTTGGCAGGGGGGAAGTACGGAGATTCATGGGTGCAACCTTCTGTTGGAGAGGCTAGGGGCTTACGCTCTGAGGCATCCCTTCCCCCGTGGAAAACACCACTCCGACACGGAGGATCTCATTCCATGCTAGGATGATTCCATTCCTGTGGAGACAAGAGGTGTAAAGAATGTCCAAGACGGGGGGACCCTGCGTACGAAGCATGGGGTTAGACCACAGTTTAACGTCATGTGTTAAGGATGAGGTGCTTAGCAGTTTAACGTCATGCAGCCTGGACGAGGTGGGTTCTCTCCACACCCCTAGGGCTTATATGCCCAATGCCCTCTACCCCTTGTGGGAGGGAAGGAATCGGCAAGGCCGTAATGAAGGGGGCCGCAGGGCAAACCATTGGAGGGTCCTTGTCAGCGTGGCAATGCGAATAAGCAATAGTCGTTAGCGTGCCTATGCGGAGAATCATAAGGCAAAGAAAAGAAATGGGAAACACCGCCCAAGGGACCTTGAGGTTACTTCGTACATGCCTAGAAGGCCATACGGGAAAACAACGCATGGCGCGCATGCCCGGCAGGGGAGACATCAGGTGCCGGTGCAGAGAGGCAACCAAGGGGCGTCAAGGTGAGGGGTCCGGGGTTTTGCGTGCAAAGAGAAGGTTTGCGTGCAAAACACCGAGATGGCGTGAAATAGGGACATAGAATTGCACACGGAAAGGGGATTGCGTGCATGGTATTGCGCACATGAAAGGGGATTGTGCGCACGGTACACAGATTGCGCGCAAAGAAGGAACCCAGAGGAGGGGAAATTCGCTTAAGCCAGTAGAGTTACGCGCAAAGGCGAACCCCGAGGCAAGGTTACGCGAAAATAGGGATTACCTGGAAGTCATATTGCTCGTGAGGGGAGTCGAATTGCGCGCACAAGAGCCGATCCGAATTCCACAACCCCCAAACCACTTGGGGTCGCCTTATATTTATAGGCATCGACCGGCGCAGAATCTAGGTGGTGCACGAAAGTTTCCACACCGGGGACTTTCGGCACACAGAACCTCACCGCACGGAACCGGGGCACGCAAAAATTGCGTGCCTCACCAGCTCGATTACACGAATCCCGGGGATGCTTCACGCGCACAACAATATTTCACGCTAATCCTTCTTTATTTCACACACCACTTCCTAGGCCTCTGGATCGGGCCTCTGATTCCGAATATGACTTCGCTTTGTCATTTCGATACTTCCTCTGGGAGTTATAGACTTTTTCTGCATCTACAGATGCCCCCCCTTGGAATTGGTTCGGCGATAGGTCGCAACAATCGGATTCTGAGGGAAACGACGAAACGCCGAAGTGTTGGGTCTCTTGGGCACTTTGCGCACAAAATTCCAACAGGGCGTGCAAAAAGACGGACTTGCGAGGAACCGTCTTTCCGCGCGGCGCGGAACCCCGGCCTTGCCTTTAAAAAGGAGCATGGGGTCATGAATCCATATCCAAGATTTTCTGCATGATAGGCTTATCGTTCTCGTGCGCGAAATTGCTCCCATGGCTATGCGTAAAAACGCTCGGGTAGCGCAGAATTCCTTCCAAATTTTGGCCGTCTTTGTGCGCCTACTCCGGATATTCCGCGCCTGATGTGCCGATTGCGCGCAATACACCCAGATTTCACGCACCTACATCAGATTTCGCGCAGCACTCTCTGATTCCGTGCACTTCATCATGATTTCGTGCAACTCCCGAAAAATTCAAGATGGCCGCAAACTGAGTTGGTGGGGGGGAATCCGCCACTCGTAGGAGCGAGATGGTGGAAAACGAGGAGGTTTATGGTGCTAGGGTGATCGTCTCCAACAACCTGACCTTGTTCAATCAGCTGACTCCGACCCAAAAGACGTATCCCTTGTCTGACAACCTCCCACTCTGGAACATTGGCATCCTGGAGGAGGTGACCCTACCGAGCTTCGAGGTGGACACACCACGGTCTTGGGTGACCCGGGAGGACGAGCTTCCTCACTACAACATCACCAATACTGGCCATCCTACTAGGGAAACTAGACATATAGACGTATATGTCCGGAACCTGAGGACCTGGACCATTACTGGGGACGAGCCTGTCGCAGAGAATTCTCCATCCCTCTATGCGAGCACGTTCAGTCAGAGCGTCATAGATGACACGAAGGGTTGGGTGAAGGATTGGGACCTGCGGTCCGGGGGCAACTTCAACAGAGAATGGGCCTGGGTGTTCAGGGTTCGCCATACCTGTGACCAGTTTGGGGATGAACTGTGGTATATCAGCATGTTTGAGGTGGTATGGACGTCGTAGTCCCACTTCCACCGTCAACCTGAGCTCGGGCCGGAGCTATTCACTCGTTGGTATTCTGATACCAACACATTCCACCTTCACCATGGGGAAGTTGGCATCAGTCTCTGGGAAGTTCACTGCAGCGGAGGTATCCCATTGGAGGGCTACCAATATGATGATTTTGTTCCTCCAAAGAATACCTAGGGAGACAGGTCGCGGATGCCTATGCTGACATGGAACCTGTTGGAGCTGGCCAAAGAGAGGCTGGGGGTCAAGGACTTTGTGAAGGACATTGCCTACAAGGGCTGGTTCATCCTGTTCCTTGAGAAGGATCCGGCCATCAAGAGGCCGGGACGGGGTAAACGGTGCCCAACCGCTGCTCAGAGGAGCAGGGACGGGTCATACTGGAGGACCCTAGAGGCGGGGGAATACCAATCATTGGGATATCACGTCATCGAGGCCCGGGACCCGAATGTCTGGTATGCCAGGTTCCTTGCCTCCTTCTTGAGCGGGTGGCTCTTGCCAGTGTGGGACGTGAGGATGGGTGTCCATCCAACAACACGGGTGATGGCGGGCACCATGGCCGCCAACAAACGATTCAACTTGGGCGTCCCCGTACTGTCTAAGCTGTATGCCATCCTGGGACGCATCTCACGAGGGGGGTCACCTCAAAGAGTATGTGGTCCCTTCAAGATCTTCCATTGCTGGGTGGCGGCTCATCTTGGTGGGTACACTTTCCCAAACGCCATCCGTCTTCCGGGAAATGGCCTGCGACCGTCTTAGCTGAACATCGCAGCGCTGGCGCCGATGACGCTCAATGAGGAGGGCATGAGAATCTGCATCGGTAACCACAATAACTTCCACTTCAGCCCGTTCCCCACCCAATTCGGCTAGATGGTGGACAACGAGCGAGTCTCTCTGAAACAGCAGGAATATTTCCAGAGCATATGGGGCGGGGTTCTCATGGATCGGATCGATGGGAAGGTGATCTGTGAGCCTTATGTGCCATCTCGATTCTCCAGGCAGTTCGGGTGCCTCCAACGAATGCTGAATAAGTTATTCATGGCTGTATGGTATGAGAAGAATCCCTGTGTTCTACGCCAGATGTGGTAGATGTTTACCACCTTCGGCTCTGGCGATGTCGTTACTCTTCCTCCCATCGGGGTTGATGCTGGACTAGCAACCGAGTATGCCGAACATTGGACCATCGCGTACCCTAAGGCGCTTTTACGCAAGCAAGTCTGGAAACTCGAGGATACTCATGCGGAAACCGGGCGACGAGGGAGAAGGCAAGGGGTTGGTGGAAGAGGGGAACCAGGGGTGCGTCAGGCAGCGAGGCATGCGCAGGCCATGTCTTCAACAACGGGAACATCACGCAGTGCTATCGTGACCTCGTTGCCCATGGGGGGGTCACATGAGGCGGCCAGGGAACTGCCCTGGAAGAAAATAAGATACCTTCTCAAACCTTCCCAAGATGCAATTTTCTTGGCACTGTGGTCGGCCTGGATGGCCCTGCGGCAATCGCTAAGCACTGAAGCCATCTGGAAGAAGATCATGCAAAACGGGATCCAACTGCCAGAGGTTGGGCTCGTTCGAATTACTGACCGGGTGAACTTCCATCACTGGCATGCTTATTTGACATCCATGGACACATATTCATGCCAAATGGGTCGGCGTGCGGAGCCACCTTTCCTAGTGAAAGTGATTCTCGGCCAGGAGAATGATCTGGAAGCGATGCCGCCGAGAGAAGGCGACAGTGACGAGGAGTCAGAGGGGGAGGAGGAAATTGGAGAAGACGAAGGCGAAGGAGAAGATGAAGAAGAAGGAGAAACCGAAGGTGAGGGGTCGCAAGGGGTGACCTATCAAGGGAGTCTTCGAGAGATCGGAAAGATTGTCGGCTCTGATCTCGACATAACCGAGATACTCAAGGTTTGTCTGTATCTTCATTCATTTTTCTTCTTCATCCATTCTCCTTTCCAATTTCTGAATCGTTTCATTGCCTCACTCAGGAGCGGCTGAGTGTTGGATGGGAATCCCCACCAGAGGAGGGAGGAGAGGAACCGGTGGGACATGATGGGGATCTGACACCCATCATTGAATTAACATGCGCAGAGGGGTCTCCTATTATGGCGGCTCCTGCAGCGGTCAGAACATTGGAGACCGATTCTTTGGACTCCTGTAAGTCTCACGCTTCACTACTAGCACTTGTCATCAAAAGATCCCAGCTAAACAGTGTTTGCCTTGAGTAGTGATCTCAACATTGGAGGCTCGTCAGGCTGCGGAGCCCGGGCCATCCGCGAGTGGACCAGTGGAGGACATACCACCTCATTCAGAACATGCTCTGTACACTGAGTCAACCATGGAAATTGGTGAGCAGGGGGCAGCGGGCATCAGCGACACTGTTCTTGAGGCGAGGCCGGAGGTTGACGGAGGCATCATCGCTGCCGGGGTGAGAGTGGAAGGTCGCCTGGATGTTGAGGATCCTATTCCTCACGAAGACATCCCTACGGAAGATCATGTTGTCGATCTGCTCGCTACCTTCCCTACATACTGCCCCGCTGACCCTGAGGAGGTAGATGACTCAGACTCAGAGGCAGCCGAGGAGAGCCGGATGACACAGCACAAAGGGTGGAAGTGTATCCGACGCTTCCTCAAACAGCCCCAGTCGGATTGGATGAGGCATATGGGATCACTCCAGACCTGTCTACGCTTCCTGGGTGCCGGAGGGGCTGACACTCAGCGCCTTCATCTGACGGTCCGTGATTACATGGCCAAGAAGATACGTGAGAGCAGCCAGCGCGCTGACATTGCCCAGTGTTGGGAAAGATCGGCGAGAGCTTGAGTGTTGCTGAGGGCAGAGTTGGAGGTCTGGCACCTCTAAGGGAAGGCAACAGATAAGGAGGCCTTCATTGCAACATGATCTGAGCTTGTGGAGAAACAGACGGCCCAGCTGGCTGACGCACAAGAACAACTGATGGAGGCGAGTCACCAGATGACCGTACTTCGAACTGAGCAGGTGCAGGCACAAGCTAGAATTGGTGAGCTGCACTCTGCGGCGGCTGATGAAGAGAGAGTCTTAGAGGAGCGAGAAGCGGTCCTGGAGGCTACCAACCAAAGGGCAGTAGCATTGGAAAGGTCGATTCAGCGCACCGATCCTTAAGCACTTTCTTTTTGCCATCTCATGAACCACTTTCTTGTACTTATCACCATCTCAATCCAATACATGACCAAATCCATTCATTTGTACCCTTGGTTTAATATTCTCAACTATAATTCCGAAATGAATAACAACCCATCACTAAGATCTTGTGGGTCGCACCCAACGCGAGAAGAAAAGGATACTCATGTCATCATCTCGTCCAACTATGCGGCATTGATGAAGCCTCAGGCATCCGAAATTGGGCCTGGATTTCTGAGGAGGAGACCTCAGACCGATTGATATATCACATTCTCAATGTGCTCTGACACACGAGTGGGGCAATGACGGGTGAATTGAAATCCATCCGAACATAGGGAGATGGAAAGAAAAGGTGAATCACGCTACCCGAATTCGGAACACTGTGGGGCACGACGATGGAGGATAACTGTTAAAAGTGATGGAAACACAACATCCATATCTTGTTGGCCTGGAGTGGGGACAATAAATGAGGGCTGACCGCTGACCATGTTCGCAACATGGGGCCAAACTCAAATATCACCTATCAGTTTCTTGGAACGTTGGCCTAGGACAGCAGGCAGACTATTGGTTTATCATCCATGTTTATACAATAGGTGGACCAAAGGTCTATCATCTATATTGTGGCACCAGGAGGACCAAACTCTATCACCCATACTGTTAGGGGGACCCATCAAACATGACCAGTCCTCTGGAACGTTGGCTCGGGATAGTAGGCAGACCGTAGGTCTGTCATCCATACTGTTAGGGGGTCCCGCCAGACATGAAAGAGAATGAGGATCCGAATAAAGGGGCACAAAAAGCGTAGAAGTTGGAGTGGTGGTTTTTTCTAACAGTGTCCAACACTCACAAAATTGCGCCACCGTGGCAGAGGCGCATCAGGCGGATGTACCAACCCGGTCATGGGCTGTCCCAATTTTCAAGCAGGACCTCTATGGAGAGAGAACTACCGCTTCCCATTACTAATATGGGGAATCCTGAACTTATTTGGGGCGGATGTCACGATTACACCACTTCCCGCGAAGTTAAGCCGTGGGGCCGACAATAAAGAGGGACGGGGTTTGGTAATCCTTAGGGCTGGACCCATGACGAAATGTTCGGGTGTTCCTACGTATCTCATTAGGATGATAATCAAGCCACTCGTAGTTCTAGAGAGGCAGTTTAACATCATGCTGGATGAAATACAGTTTAACGTTGTGTGGGACGGGGGACACATCTCATCTTGGGATAGGCACGACACGGAGGGTAACCCGACGTGAATGAGGACATGATCCCGCACCACGCCGTACAATCCCACAAGAGAGACCAATTCGCAGAATTCTAAGCAAAGGATCTTAGTTTTAGGTCTTAGAACATGGACCAAAAGACAAGGGGAATGGGAGACACACAGTAAAGTGGTTGAAAAACCCAAAGTGAGTGTGGGGAAAAGCCCTGCTTACTATGTGCTCCTGGGGACACGTTTAGGCCGAGAGACCAAACATGAAAAGGTAGGTTGGGCTTGTGGGGATGTTCCCAGGCACTCCTACGTATCTAAAAAGGATGAGAATCAATCCATACGTAGTTCTTGAAAGGCATCATGGTGTGATATTGTGCCTTTGAAAAGGACCAAGGAGTCATACGGGTCTATCCCTCACACTAAAAGAAGCGGCATTTGATATATCTTGTTTGTTCTTGAAGGTAGATGGTTTTTCTTTTATGGGGAAACTGGCCTAGGGTAGAAATTCCTGGAATCTCCACAATAATCAAGCCATAACAGGCGTTGACAAGGGGCGTGGTAATCGACCAATACCTGGCATGATGTCACCCATGGGGAGGTCATCACAATGCGGTGCCATTTTTCGTCGTGCGGCCAGGAAAATATCATCACAGTTTATGGTCATATGGTTTGGACCAGCAACACAGTTTAAGGTCATATGGTTTGGACCAACAACACAGTTTATGGTCGTATGGTTTGGACCAACACCAGAGTTTAAGGCCGTAAGGTTTGGACCAACAACACAGTTTAAGGTCGTATGGTTTGGACCAACAGCACAGTTTAAGGTCGTATGGTTTGGACCAACAGCACAGTTTAAGGTCGTATAGTTTGGACCAACACCACAGTTTAATGTCATAAGGTTTGGACCCACATCACAGTTTATGGTCGTATGGTTTGGACCAACATCACAGTTTATGGTCATATGGTTTGGACCAACAACACAATTTAAGGTCGTAATGTTTGGACCAACAACATAGTTTAAGGTCGTAAGGTTTGGACCAACAGCATAGTTTAAGGTCGTATGGTTTGGACCAACAACACAGTTTAAGGTTGTAAGGTTTGGACCAAAAACACAGATTAAGGTCTTATGGTTTGGACCAATGGGAACACGCACGATGCGATAAAGCATACCTGATGCGGGTGAGGGAGTAATCCTATACCATCACCACGCACGGTTCCGAGAGAGGAGCCTCGGGCCAAAGGGGCCTACGTGGGTTCAACAATCAGGGGGGCATGAGATGCTAGCTCCCAGATATGCTGGGCCCGAAACGCAATGTCTGGGCGTCTCCTCGTTCCCCATGGGGATGAGGGTCATGCTGCACACAACCTGTAGAGAAGAGACCCAAGTACATACTCTAGCACTCAGATCACGGGAGCCCCGGGAGACACCATTACGCAGCTCGGTCTATCTGATGTGAGGGGGTGTACTGAGGGTTAGTACAAGGTGTGTTGAGATTCCACATTGACATGGTGGGGTCGGAACACAATGTGGATCATGCAACCAACATTCAAGGCCCGAGGAATCCGGCGTGACGAATGAGGATTACTGCTGACCATGTTCGCAACACAGCATCATGTCGCGTTAGCCTAGAGTAGGGGAAAACAAATGAGTATCAACCGCTGACCATATTATCAACATAGTATTTGTATCAGTTTTTCACCCAAAATCCTCGAGGGCGTTGGCCCGTTATTGTAGGAGAGCCCTTAGGAATTGTATCCAGGCCGTTCTTGGGGGTCCCTCCAGGTGTGAAGGATGGTGGGGCCTAAATGAAGGGGAACACAAATCTTGACAAGTGGACGAAAACTTGTCTAACTCGAATCTGACACTCCAGGTCCTAGACCAGAGTACTATGAACACATTAGAAGACCATTGGAAAGGGTCGAAGGGCTCAGTCTCAGAGTGGCCAAAAGATGGAGGATTCCCGAGGGAAGGGAAGGCCAAAAGACCAAGGAAGCCGCGAGATCGTGGGATCTCCTAAGAGACGGGGCTGGACCTAAAATCTAAGTGTTCAGGTGGCCCTACTGTTGGGAAAAAATCCCTCAAGGTAACATTGAAGTATTTTTGGGTGGATTGTGTTTGTTGACAAAGCAGGTTTCCATGGATAATTGTCAAGTTCCCGAGAATTTGTTGAAATTACATGTTGACAAAAAACTATGACAAAGGAAAGGACGATCTGGAGGCGGTACAAAAGAGCAGTACAAGGTGGCGCCGTTTCCCAGTGTTTTCCAAATTTTTGGGGTCAAAAATTTGGAGTTTTGTGAGCATTGCGAAAATAGGATTTCCATGAAGAGCATAATTTAATATGGCAAAGGAATGAATTTCGCGAAGATAGGATGCATGGTTTGGAAATCGCGAAGACCAGAAGAATGGAGGCGGTGATGCTTCGCGATTACGTCAAGCTTCGCGAACGGCAGAGGCTGAAGCGCATCGCGGCAGAGAAGGGCTTTGCGAGAGAGCTTCACGGCGAAGGCGCGAAGGAATGTTGGGCTTCGCGAGGGAGCTTCGCGGCGAAGGTGCGAGCCGCGAAGGTAAGTTGCCGGTGATTCTTCGCGACTACGTCAAGCTCTGCGAACGGATAGTTGGTGTGGAGCTTCGCGATTTGGACAGAATTCCGGTGGAAACTTTGGAGCTTCGCGATCTGAGATGATGTGGCGTTGACTTCGCGCGGAAAGGACGAGGGTCGGTGGAATCGCCTATAAATAGAGGCCGACCCCTTCGAGCAAAGTAGAGATAATTTTCAGAGAAAATCCATTGCTCTCGGTTCGCGGAGGTGGTTTGCGAAGGCAGTGTGCTTCGCGAAAGAGGAGCTTCGCAGGGGCTATTGTAGCTCCGCGAAAGTTGTGTGCTCCGCGTTGTCTTAGTGAGCTTCGCAAGAGAAGTTGCTTTGCAATGATTTGAGCTTCGCGGGAGTTCTTCGCGAGAGAGCTTCGCGAGTGAGCTTCGCGAGTGAGCTTCGCGAAAAGGCAGGAGCTTCGCGAAGGCTTGTTTGAGCTCCGCGAAATTGGGAGCCTCGCATTGTAGGGTGCTTTGCGAAGTTCATTCCAATGGAATTTCCCAGTGTTCAGAGGCAAAGGGGTATTCATCAGTAGATCAAAGTTGGACTTCAACAGAGCATCTATCTACAGTTAAGGATGCATTACTTCATGCAAATGAAGAGACCTACAGGTCTATAAACTGTGAGTGAATCCCTTTTGGAGCAGTGAGCTTAGGAAGAGGAAGAAGGTGATCCTCTCCACCGACAGTGAGCCAGAGAGAGAAAAACAGGGAGTGACCCTTGGGAAAGCAGTGAGCTGACCCTAAACCTTGTATAGGCAGTGAGCTTGGGCATAGAAGTGATCTAGCCCGAACATTGTAATCCACAGCTAATGAAGTCTAGTGGAATTTGGTACGAACCGGAAACTTGTCAGCGTATGCTCCTTGGACGTAGCCCTTAGCGGTGAACCAAGTAAAAATCTCTGTTTCAGCCTGCTTACTTTCCTGCATTGCATTCAATGAATCATCATCAGGTAAAGGAGACAAGTGATCACAGTAACCACACAAGTGCAAACAAAGTGACCCTTGTAACAAAGAGCTCAAGATCCAGTGGGGCATGAAGAACTTTGAAAAAGAATATCCATACCTTGATTCACCCCCCTCTCAGGGTATATACGCCCCTATTGGCCCTAATAATTGGTATCAGAGTGAAGGTTGATTTTATCAGATTTGTTCGCTTCGACTTGGTGTAGTCTTTCTGTGTAGTTGAAGATATTATTTTCGCTTATCTCGGTCTACCATGGGAAAAAGAAAATCTTCAAAGAAGAATCAGCAGTCAGGTGGTATCCCTCAGTGTGGAAGTGTTTCTGGAAAAAGTGTGATTCAACTAAAAGAATCAAACAGCTTACTGAAGGAATAATGCAGTGAACAGAAAAATGATTTGGATAAATCATACAACAAAAATACTTACTCATTCAAAGATGCTGATGGAATGAGTGAAGAACCTGACTTTCCAAGTGACGTTGGAACCACTGACGATGAAGAAGAAGAATCTGAAGGAAGAATTGATATGCGAGCTGAGTTGGAGGCTGCTCTTGAAGAGATAGATGTTTGGAGGGCCAAAACCAAGAAAGCTAACAAAATTGTTTGTGATGCCAAACTCTATATGCAGCAGCAGGAAGAAGATAAATCTAAGCTGATGGAAGAAATTGAGAAACTTAATTTATCAACATCAGAGAACTCAGAATCTGTTAGTAAGTATAAGCTGAAGGTTGAAGAACAGAAAAGAGAGATCGATGGCCTGAACAAAAAGGTGGAAGTTGTCCATGGGACTAAAGAATTGGATCAGAAATCCACTGAGAAAATTAAATCTAAAGGCATACAGATCCATGCTCTGGAAACTGAGGCCAACAAGCTAAGAGGATTAAATCAAAGGCTTATTGATATAGTTACTGACCTAACAGAGAAGAATGATTCTCAAGGTGAGGAACTACAGAATCTGGCTAAAGGAAAAGGAAAACAAAAGGCCGGTAAGTGTGAAGAGAATCAAGAGTCCGATGAAGTTCGGAATCTGAAAGCCAAGAATGATGATCTAGCTACACAGTTGTCTGAGTTAGTTTAGAAGAATTAAAGACTACAACAAGAGAATGCATGTTGCTACGATTCTCTTGCTCAAGAAAAATTGAAAGTAAAAGATCAAAATGTCGTGGTTAATAAGCTGAATCATGAACTGGAAGATGAGATGAGTTGTGGAAAGAATCTCAGAAAAGAACATGATGCTCAACTTGTATCAAGAGTTTTGAAGATTCAAAAGTTGGAAGAAGAGCTACAATCAGTCAAGAAGGAAATGGAGAAGTCTAAATCCAAAGATAAGCCCATGTTGAAGGATGCACTGCACTTATTATTTGATCATCCTTCGGCAGGTGATGATAAAATGAAGTCCAAATATGATGCATCAGAGGAGAAGCATGAAAGGATTGTATCTTCCCAAAGGTCAACCTTTTTGGGAAAATCTGGAATTGGATATGATAATCCCACTCCTATGGATGATAAGAAAAATGCAGTGAAAAATTACAAAGGTAAGAAAAATCCTGTAGGTGTTGGAGATATGCCTATGAGGATAGTTTCAAGGAGTGATGATATGTGCTATTTCTATGGAGTTCATGGCCACACATCAAGCTTCTGTACAGAGGCTCTGGAGTACATTTCAGGCTGTGAAAAGAGAAACATTAATAAATCTGAGAACAAGAAGAAGCATCATGAGAAATTAGAAAGAAGAGCTTCTCATAGGAAAGCATATATTAGATGTTATTACTGCGGAAGAATGGGACACACCATGAGCATGTGTCAGGAAGCTCAGGAGAACAATATCAGAGGAAGAACTCAAGGTGCATCAATATCTCAGCAGAGAGATGATAAAATGAGGTATGCCTTTGAGGGAAAATGTTTTATATGTCCTCACTATGGGCACATGGCGACACATTGCAGTAAGAAGAAAGCAGGAAAGGGAAAGGAACAAGAAAAGAGATCTCCACCACATGAAGTGTACAAGAAAGAATCCTGTACTGGGAGACAAAGTGGTAAGGAGAAGAATAGGCTTTGATCCTCGGGGAAATCACATGGAGCTGAACGAAAGGTGTATCAGTCACCTCCTCTGTCATACTCACAACAGCTCTCAAGGAGAGAATGTGAGCTAACCTGGAAGATTTAGGGGAGATCTACTCCAGCAGTGATAAAGAAGAATGGACGTTCAATGGAGGTCCCACCACCAATGGAAAATAGGGTGGTGACTCATAAATCTGACAAAAGGCAGATAAGC
The DNA here is from genome assembly GCA_963277665.1 of Viscum album. Classification (NCBI taxonomy): domain Eukaryota; kingdom Viridiplantae; phylum Streptophyta; class Magnoliopsida; order Santalales; family Viscaceae; genus Viscum; species Viscum album. The sequence continues at coordinate 675,559,373 of OY728139.1, read as the reverse complement.
AAAGAATGCATCGAAAAATACACATGTCGTGTTTCTCAGCGAGAAGTGAAGGAAAGAGGAAGACCCCTAAGATGGGAGAAGAAGAAATGGAAGATGCCAAATAGAGAGGTTTCTACTCAGAGAAATAATCAAGGAAAGTGGAATTTTTGTAGAAACTCAAAGAAGGAAATGTGTACCAGCGGGCTTATACCCCAAGCGGTGAGAAAGGCTGAGCCTACCAAATCTACATATCAGAAAAAGGCTCAGAATGTAGGCAATGAATGCCTAGTCATATGGCCAGAACAATTGAAGTTGGCTAGGCAGTTAGAGGAAGCAAGAAAGGAGTGTGATGCTCTCCAGGAAAGAATCAAAGGGTTGACCCATCAGGATCAACCACAAACCTCATCTTGAGGAGTCCGGAAGAACCCCCTCTCCCTATGTATATAAAAATGCTATTAACTGATGATTCATGTGTTTCAGGCTCTAGGGAGATACGATCCAAGGGGATGTGGAATCTAAGGATGCGAAGTGGATATGTGATATGCTCTACAGTTTCAATTGATTCAAATCAGGTACCAGAGTTGAAGAAGAAAGGGAGCAACAGAGCACAACAGAATGTTATTGTGTTGTTAACTTTGTCTCTTGTTTCCTACACCAAGCTCCAACTCAGTAGGCTTAGAGATTTGGATAATGGCTCTATGTTGAGTGTCAGATTAGTATAAATGGTGCACGTGGAGAAGAATGGTTATGGGTCGCTAATGGTGGGCCTACCAGATAGAAGTATTGTGTAACACAGGGGAGCATTTAATAACAGAATCGGATGCCAGATCCATCAAGGAAATAATTGGATGACCCAGCTCAGGTGTTTTCTATTGAGATAATACGTACTGTGGGAGAAGCAGCAATGATCAAGCATTTCATGATTATTTATTTTGATCTAACATTATGGTATTAGCTTACTGTTTTTAGGATACCAAGAAGCTGCGAGATGTAGTTAAAAGGAATGATTCCACTGAACAATGAAACAGTGAGAAATTTTCTGATAAACGTGATTAGGAGGAAAGCAACAAAGGGGGAGCATAAGTTACTAATGCTGATTTAGAAAATAAAAATCCTCATCTGCACAATAGTTAAAGAGATGAGCTGAAATTGACATGCATAATATCATTGGTGATTTGTCATCTCTAGCTTAGACACGGAGAATGGAATCACTACAGAAAACATCTTTTATATCCCGGGTTGAGCTGAAATGCTTTTCTGATGCAGCTGGAAATGAAAACTGGGTTCTGGCTATGAATGAAGTGCTTGATCAGATTGAGATGAACCAGATGTGGGAGATTGTTTTGATCCCATCAGACAATAATGTCATCGGGACTAAATTGGTCTATTAAGACAAGATGAATGAATATTGCATAGTGATTCGGAACAAAGAATGACTGATGTGCAAAGGAGACTCCCAGATAGAGGGAATAGATGGTGATGAGGCATTTTCACCGATTTCAAGGCAGGAGACAATCAGATTTTTCCTATCCATTTCAGGGCAAAGAAACATCAAATAGTTCCAGATGGATGTAAAGACTGTATTTCTAAATGGGTTTCTGGAAGAAGAGGTGTATATTGAGCAGCCAGATGGTTTTCTCATTCATGAGGATGAGAACAAAGTTTTCAGGCTGAAGAAGGTGTTATGTGGGCTGAAACAACCACCATGAGCATTGTACTGAAGGCTATATCAGTATTTGAAGAAGCTTGGTTTTCAGCGTTACACATGGCAGGAATGGAACATTCATTTCTCAATCCAAATATGCCAAGGATGATTTGGAATGATTTGGAATGGAAAATTCCAAGGATATGAAGAATATGGTTTCTACCCGGATGAAATTATCAATAGATGACAGTGGAAGGGCAGTTAATCTCACTGAAAACAGGAAGATAATCAGTAGTTTTTTGTACATGACCGTACCAAAGCCTGATATAGTTTTTGCCACATGCCAAGCAGAGATATATAAGAGTAATCCCAAAGAAAGACACATGGTTATAGTGAAAAGAATACATCGGTATATCAGGGGCACGGTGGATTTCGGTTTGACATATAATGAAAAATCTCAGACAAAGTTATTGGGATATACTGATGTAGACTGGCCGGATCAGCAGATGACAGAAAATCAACGTTAGGAGGTGCATTCTATCTTGGTGGACTGTGTATTTATTTTCTAAGCAAGAGGCAATATTGCATTTCATTGAGCACTGTAGAAGCTGAGTATATTACGGTCACTCAAGCGTGCACACAATTATTGTGGATGAAGAAGCAGCTTGAAGATATGGGAGTTGAAGTGAAGTCTCTGATTGGAATCCAGTGCGATAACTCAAGTGCTATAAATCTCAGCAATAATCCCGTCCATCACTCAAGGACAAAGAACATTGAGATTAATTATCATTTGATCAAGGAGAAAGTTGAGAAGGGTATCGTGAATTTGGAGTATGTGCCTACAGAACTACATGTTGCAGACATCCTGACAAAGGACTTACCCAAGGCATCATTTGAGAGGCATCGACTGGATCTAGGAGGTCAGTCGACTCCCCGCACTTGACATAGTGTGGATGTGGGATCCCCCCCTCTCCTCGAAGTATGACGTGTTTTTCCCTACTGTGCTGATATGTGTTCTCTACTATGTTACAGACTACAAAGGCGTGACCTTTGGGTTCATTGACAAAGGGGGAGACAATAGTGTTTGTTAAAAGGGGAGAAAATAGTGACTAGGAGACAGTGTGGAGATTTGATAAATCATAATTGATACAGGGATAAGCTGACAGGTGGATCAGCCAGAAAGGGGGAGCAATGAGTAAGAGGGAGAGAGTTTTAAATCTGACGATGCTAGAAGTGATCGATCAAAGAATAGAAATCACGACAGCTGAGGATCATGATAAAATCGGAATAGTGGTGTTAGAATGGTGTGAGATGGTTTCCAGCTATCAACAATTTGTATCAACTTAAGAATTCACCAATTGGTATCAATGTGGTTCAACAACTGGTTTTATTTTAACAATTGGTATCAGGGTGGAATCGACAATTGGGGTCTGACATGAAGTGATTCATTGATGAACTTTTCATACTACTCTTGTTTCTGACGCCGAGCATTGCTCATGTGGGCTTAGAGTACGTGTTAAGTGAATCCTTGAACACTATCACAATCGCAAGAGGCGAATGGTGGTAGCAGCTGGAAGAAGACTCAGTCAGGTATCGAAGTGCAGAAAATCATCCTGAGCAGAGTTGTGAAGAGTTGTCAACAAACCCATAGGGGGAGATTGTTGGGCAAAAATCCCTCAAGGTAACATTGAAGTATTTTTGGGTGGATTGTGTTTTTTGACAAAGCAGGTTTCCATGGATAATTGTCGAGTTCCCGAGAAGTTGTTGACATTACATGTTGACAAAGAACTATGACAAAGGAAAGAACGATCTGGAGGCGGTACAAAAGAGCAGTACAAGGTGGCGCCGTTTCCCAGTGTTAGCCAAATTTTTGGGGTCAAAAATATGGAGTTTGGTGAGCATCGCGAAAATAGGATTTCCATGAAGAGCATAATTTAATATGGCAAAGGAATGAATTTCGCGAAGATAGGATGCATGGTTTGGAAATCGCGAAGACCAGAAGAATGGAGGTGGTGATGCTTCGCGATTACGTCAAGCTTCGCGAATGGCAGAGGCTGAAGCGCATCGCGGCGGAGAAGGGCTTTGCGAGAGAGCTTCGCGGCGAAGGCGCGAAGGAATTTTGGGCTTCACGAGGGAGCTTTGCGGCGAAGGAGCGAGCCACGAAGGTAAGTTGATGGTGATTCTTCGCGACTACGTCAAGCTCCGCGAACGGATAGTTGCCGTGGAGCTTCGCAATTTGGAAAGAATTCCGGCGGAAACTTTGGAGCTTCGCGATCTGAGATGACGTGGCATTGACTTCGCGCAGAAAGGACGAGGGTCGGTGGAATCGCCTATAAATAGAGGTCGACCCCTTCGAGCGAAGTAGAGAGAATTTTCAGAGAAAATTTATTGCTCTCGGTTCGCGGAGGTGGTTTGCAAAGGCAGTGTGCTTCGCGAAAGAGGAACTTCGCGGGGGCTATTGTAGCTCCGCGAAAGTTGTGTGCTCCGCGTTGGCTTAGTGAGCTTCGCGAGAGAAGTTTCTTTGCAAAGAGTTGAGCTTCGCGGGAGTTCTTTGCGAGAGAGCTTCGCGAGTGAGCTTCGCGAAAAGGCAGGAGCTTCGCGAAGTCTTGTTTGAGCTTCGCGAAATTGGGAGCCTCTCATTGTAGGGTGATTTGCGAAAGTCTTTCCAAGGGAATTCCCCAGTGTTCAGAGGAAAAGAGGTATTCATCAGTAGATGAATGTTAGACTTCAACAGAGCATCTATCTACAGTTAAGGATGCATTACTTCATGCAAATGAAGAGACCTACAGGTCTATAAACTATGAGTGAATCCCTTCTAGAGAAGTGATCTTAGGAAGAGGAAGAAGGTGATCCTCTCCACCGGCAGTGAGCCAGATAGAGAAAAACAGGGAGTGACCCTTGGGAAAGCAGTGAGCTGACCCTAAACCTTGTATAGGCAGTGAGCCTGGGCATAGAAGTGATCTAGCCCGAACATTGTAATCCACAGCTAGTGAAGTCTAGTGGAATTTGGTACGAACCGGCAACTTGTCGGCGTATGCTCCTTGGACGTAGCCCTTAGCGGTGAACCAAGTAAAAATCTCTGTGTCAGCCTGCTTACTTTCCTGTATTGCATTCAAAGCATCATCATCAGGTAAAGGAGACAAGTGATCACAGTAACCACACAAGTGCAAACAAAGTGACCCTTGTAACAAAGAGGTCAAGATCCAGTGGGGCAGGAAGAACTTTGAAAAAGAATATTCATACCCTGATTCACCCCCCCTCTCAGGGTATATACGCCCCTATTGGCCCTAACACCTACGTATCCCATAAAGATGGGAATCAAGCCACGCATAGTTCTAGACGGCGCCTTTTAATATAATGGGGAGAACAACATTGGAGGGCTAATCCTGAGAATAAGCGCGCGTGGTGAAACTATTGCAAACCTAACGTGAATGAGGACATAATCCCAAACCACACCACACGATCCTGTGGTCAAGGTCCCAAAGGTGATCCAGGCACGATGAATTAGTGGACCTCGAGCTGGACCCAAAGATGGAATATCTAGGCGCTCCTGGGGCTGGACCCGAGAAGAAATGTTTGGGTGTTCCTACGTATCTCATTAGGATGAGAATCAAGCCATACATATTTCTTGAAAGGAAATTTAACATCATGCTGGACGAAATACGGATCTTATTTTTAGGTATTAGAACTCAGACCTAGGTGCAGTTTAGGGTCGTGCTGGACCATACAGTTTAAGGTCAAGATGGACCATACAGTTTAAGGTCATGCTGGACCATACAGTTTAAGGTCATGCTCGACCCTACAGTTTAAGGTCATGTTGGACCCTACAGTTTAAGGTCATGCTGGACCTGAGGTAGGCTTAGGAAAAGTACTACTTGAGGAACTTGGCATTGGTGGGAGGAGTTATGCACTCACCATCCATAGTCACCAGGGAATACACACGATTGGGATAGACATTATGGACAATAAAAGGCCCCTCCCACTTGGTCTCCAACTTGGGTGGTTTCCTGCCGGGAATCTTTGGCGCTCTGAGAGCCAGCACCAGGTCACCTTCCAGGAAAAAGCGGAGGCGAACCTTCTTATTTAAAGCTCGAGCCATCCTGCTCTAATGCCTTTCTATGTTATGTAAAGCGTGAAGCCTACTTTCGTCCAGTACTTCCAATTCAGCTAGACGGATTTCAAAAACTCTATCTGATGCCTACTGGTCATAGACCGCCGTGCATAATGAGTGAAACTAGATCTCGATGGGCAGGATGGCCTCAGCTCCGTATACCAGGGAATACGGAGTCACCTCGGTGGAGTTACGAGTCGTTGTCCTATAAGCCCACAGGGCGTTGGGGAGCTTGTCCGGCCAACTTTTCTTATTCTGACCAACCATCTTTTGCAGAATGTTAGAGAGGGTTTTTTTAAATGCCTAAATCTGTCCATTCACATGTGCATGATAGAGGGAGGTGTGGTTACAGTGAATGATGTACTTAGCGTACAATTTCTTCAACTTAGCTGCTCAAAAGTTGGTTCCGTTATCCGTGAGGATAGCGTGAGGTACTCCAAACTGATAGATGATAATGGAGCTCACGAAGTCAGCAATAGAACATGCCTTCACTTCCCTAAGGGGGATTTCCTCCGCCCACTTCGAGAAGAAATCCCTAGCGGTTAAGATGAACCAACACTGGCAAGCCATCGCCGGCGGGTAGGGCCCCATGAAATCTATCCCCCAGACTGCAAAGGGCTAAGAATACATGGTAGTATGGAGAGGCCCCGATGGCCGATGCAAAAAGTTATCATGAATTTGGCACGCATGACACCTCTTGGCATACTCGATGCAGTCGTAGATCATGGAGGGCCAGAAGTATCCCAGCCTCAGAATCTTGTGGGACAACTTCGACCCGGCCTGGTGGGCGCCACCGGAACCAGCATGCACTTCTTTCATGACCTGTGGGATCTCGACTCCTTAATGGAGGAGAATACCATCAAATCCGCACCTGTAAAGGAGATTCTCAAGGCTGGGACCACTCTTAAGGGTGAACTGTGGCACGCGGTGTCAGATTCGTTCTCACTCGGCTCAGCCCGGCGGAAGATTTTCGTGCTAGAGATATTCAACCGAGGGAATCCTCTAGTCAGGAACTATCCCGATTACCGCGCCTGAAGCCCTCGGGGATCCTGACGTAGGGGCACCAGTGGTGAGATGGTTCACTCACGGGCCACGATCACCTTCCGGAATAACAGGAGCAATGATTCTCCGGTGCACCACGTGGACAATTTGGTCATCCTGTTTGGGCTCTGCAAGTGATGCAGCCAGGCTGGCCGAAGCATCTGCTTGACTGTTCCGCGACCGGGGAATGTGAACGACCTCTGGCTGGGAGGGGAACTTAGCCATTAGACGGAGGGTGAACTCCAGCAATGGCACGAGTTCCGGCTTTCTGACAGCGTAGTCACCATTGACATGCTTGATGACCAGCTCGGAGTCCCCCTTTATATACATATGGGATACGTCAATCTCGAGAGCCAACTCGAGGCCTGTAATGAGGGCATGATACTCTGACTCATTTTTGGTGCATCCTTCTGACAACAGAAATGAATATGGCATAATTTCTTTCTCTGGGGTGATGAAGACGATACTCATGCCCACTCTGTTAAGCCTAGGATCGTTGATCCTTCTAACGGTGGGGCTCAGGGAGGCACCGTCAAAGTGCATCTGTCAGCATGGGATGGCGTGATCAACTGATATGATTTCCTCATCAGGAAATCCTAGATCCAGTGGCTGGTCCGCGGAGGTTGGGTGGGCGGCTAAGAAGTCTGCCAACACCATTCCTTTGACGGCCCTATGAGGTACGAACATGATGTCGAACTACTGGAGGATCACCACCCAGCGCGCCAATCGGCCGGTCAACATAGGTCGGTTCAGGATGTATTTCAACGGGTCTACCCGAGAGACCAGCTATACCTCGTGGTGCTGCAAGTAGTGACGGAATTTCTTCATGGAAAATACGAGCGCCAGACAGATCATCTCGATGGGGGAATATTTAATTTCCGCGTCAAGGAGCATGCAGCTGAGGTAGTAGAGGATATTATCTTTTCCCTCGTTGTTCTTCTGGGCGAGAAGTGCGCCGAGGGATCGCTCTAGGGCGGTCACGTAAAGGACCAACGGCTTTCCGGAAACGAGTGGCATCAAGAATGGAGGTTGAAGCAGATACTGCTTGATTTTTTCAAAGGCGACCTGAAACTCCTCGTCCCATTCAAAGTGGTGCCCTTCTTCATGATCCGGGAAAAGGGCTTACACATGCTGGCCAGATTATCAATGAATCGACGTATATAGGCTAAGTGGCCTTGAAGGCCTCTCAGATATCGAATATTACGCAGCGGAGGCATCTGACTGATGGCCTTGATCTTGTCTGGGTCGATTTCGATGCCTCGATACCTAAAAATGAAGCCAAGAATCGTTCCGGAGGTGACCCCGAAGGCATAATTTAACGGGTTCATCTTCAAGTGGTGAGAACGGAGGAAGCCGAACACTTTATCAAGTTATTTGAGATGGTCCTGGCATTGACGAGATTTAACCACCAGGCCGTCTACGTAACACTCCACCAGCGTCCCGATAATCGGCTTGAATATGTGGTGCATAGCCCATTTATAGGTGGAACCCGCATTCTTTAGGCTGAAAGGCATAACCCAGTAGTAGAAAGTACCCCGGGGGGGCCTGAAGGCAGTGAACTCTTCATCCTTGGGGGCCATCCAGATCTGGTTGTACTCGGAATTCCCATCCACGAAGTAAAGGGCATGGAACCCGGCTATGGCATCGATCAACAGCTGTGTCACGGGAAGGGGGAAATCATCCTTTGGACAGTGGCGATTGAGATCGTGGAAGTCGATACAGACCCTGATATGCCCGTTCTTCTTTCTGACTGGAACAATGTTGGCTAGCCACCGGGGGTACTGGACTTCATTGATGAAGTTGGCCTTGATGAGCTTATCAACATCGGCCTCAACCATGGCACCATGAGAGGGGTGCATCTTTCTGGGAGGCAGCTTGAACCCGTGATGGTTTGCTGGGAGGCCAAGGCGGTGGACAGATACCTAGGGATCTAGTCCAGGCATCTCGTCATAACTCCAAGAGAACACATCACGGTGCTGTCTGAGGAAGTCTATGTACCATTGTCGTTGGTCAGGGGGCATAGTGTCGCTGACCAATGTGGGTCTCGGGTCCACCTCTCTACCGAGGTTTACATGCACTAACTCGTTGACCGTGGTGGGGACGCCCTCGTCAATGGAAGGAGGAGCATATTCCATGTCCTCCTCTCCACTCGCGGAAGGATCATCCACCGTGGGAGCCGTCTCAGGGCTGCCAGACTCTGATGGGAAGTTGGTGTCGGCTTGGGCGGCAGAGGTCGCCACGTCAGGGGACCCATGCACTGCGGAGACAATGGAGACAAATGCGGTTGATCCAATCCCATCTCGCCTTTGGCCCAAGGGTCCACGCTTTATGACATCAAAGAAGTGGTGGCATGTTGGCTTGAGCCGATCGATTCCGGCTTGGCGAAACAGACACGTATGGCGTACTACTATTTCCATGATCCCAACATCCCGATATCGTAAAGGGGTAGGAGGCTTGGGGATCACCTGAGCCTGGCTGGTGTAAGAGTACGAGGTGATTTCCCGCCGTCGCTTGGACCCAAAAATATGACTTCCTATGGCAATCGAAACAACAAAGCACTGCCCCATGTCGGGGGGTTGTGGAATCCAACCGATGGATTGCGAAGACATATGCGTCGTCCAATCCTGGCGAGGGACCACTCACGAAAGTGGCGGGCTCGACCACACCTGCCAGGATCTTCTTGTCCTTTCTCTTGTAATAATCAGCATCCAGATAACGGGCTTCACAAGAGGAAAAAAGAGACACATATTCTTGGAGCATGCCCACTCAACCCTTAAGAGAGTATTTGAGGCACTGGTTATACGAGGAGGGGACTGCTGCGTGAAGGTGGAGCCACGACCTGCCCATCAACGCGTTGTAGGCAGTGTCATGAGACACGACCACGAATTCGGTATTAGCAATTAGTCTTCCAAACTGGGTATTTAGATTAATCTTTCCGAGTGGATTTTTCTTGGTCATGTCATACCCCTAGATCCTGAGGTCGGAGGGAGTTAAATCATCCTCAGACAACCCCAGTTTCTGCAGTGTCCGAGTTGGGATGAGGTTAATCCCGGAACCCATATCAACAAGACAACGGCAAACTTCCACGCCATTGAACTGGCAGGTGACGTACAATGGGAGAATGTGCCCCTGTATGGGAGGGTCTTCATCTTCACCGGAAAATGAGATAACCGCCTGACATTCGGTGTCATCAATCTCCTCGGTGTGGAAGGCTTCTACGGCCGCCAACTCCGTCTCAAACTGGAGGGGGCTCCTTAGATCCTCGGTGAGCGCCTCGCGCATTTCAGACGACAGACTAAGGGCCTCAAGGATAGAAAGCCTTGACAGAATGCCGGCCAGGTGCATCAGGACATCATACTTTCGAGCCAAACGTGAGTTTCTGCTTACAGGAGGCCGCTCTGCGATTGGAGGCATGACGGGCCCTGCCGACGGGACTAGTGACTTACTGGTACTAGGCACGTCTCGCTGTTCACTAGTCGAAGCCCGTGAGGTGGATGCCGCGTTAGGACCAGAAGGATGTAGTCGGCCGGTGGCAGGGTAGGGCTGGTTACGGCACTCACGAGGTGGTCCCGCCTGATCTAGGAACACAAACGGTGGTGGAGGCAAACCTGTCGACACCGGGTGGGGGGACCGCGTGTGCTGATCTCTGTATCGGGCCTACTGCCTAGTCTCAGTAGCGTGCACGGCCTGGCTGGAGGTGGTGACTTCCGTGCCCTGGCGATTCACATAGCCACGGCTCCGCCAACGTTGGCGATGGCTGGGGACATTGGGAAGGTCCACTTGGTGTTCCTCATCGTCGGTAGCCAAAAAGGGATTTACCAACTCTACGGTGTTAACCGAAGCATACCCCAGGCTTTCACTCGAGGAGTCATCCGCTACCAGAAAAAGTCTCAGAGGGATCCCCATCTATGGGGGCATAAAATCGCCAAGCGTGCGAGAAGATGACGGAACTGGCAGGGTGCGTTCTTTCTTCTTGCATCGTCGCTTGCTCTTCTGGGAAGAGGTAGGCCGGGACGACGATTCCAAAGTGGCACTCGTAGATTTTGAGGGCTCGGGCTGGCTCATGCGGGCACAGATGATTCCATGAGCACGGAAAACTATCATGCGGGCCATCCAGTTGCTATAGTTCCAGGACCCATGGTCGGAAACTTGCTGCCACTCATCCTCGTTACCGCTACTGCCATCTGATCTCACAAAGACACCTGCCACCTGCACCAGGGTTGGGCCCAACTTAACTATGTTTTTGTCAATATGGTATTAGAGCCAGTACTTGAACACATAGAATCACTGAATGGTGTTCCCCAAGATCCGGTTATAAGGGTTGTAGTTAGGGTGATCAGTGAGACACGCCTCTTCTGGCTTCCGGCACTCAGGCAGCCCCACGATTCTCTGCACCAAGGTAGTACAGAAATAACTGGGGATCTGGGCCTCGTTAAACGAGTAAGTCTGATTCCTTCTATCTAGAACGGGGGCTCTTGGAGGATGACCTTGACTAGGGTCCGAAGGAGCATGCCGAGGAGGCGGAGCCTGATTATCTTGACTGGGTGGTGGCGGTGCCTTACGCAGAGACGCCTGGCAATTTTGAGGCGGTCGCTGCTAGGCCAGAGGCGGTGCCCGTGGGGGTGGACCCCTATGAGGATGTTGAGCTGGCCTTACTGGTTGAAACTATAGCTGTCTGGGAGCCTCTATCTGGGCTACAGCAGCGGGCTCGGCTCTTGCGGATCTCCTTGTAGGGATTACAGGAGGCAGCGGGCGTGCCTGACTGGACTGTTGCAGGGCTTCTTCAAGGCGTTGAGCCTTTTTTGAGAAATCATGGATCCCTCCAGGGTAATTCTGAGTGATCAGAGAAGAAACCATCTCTGCCTTGACGTTCCCTACACACATTGTCAATAATTTCTCCTGAGTTAGTGGCATTTCAAGGGAGTACGTGATCCCCTCCCACCAGGCGACGAAGTCCACGACCCACTCATTGGGCCTTTGTTTTCACATGAAGAGGTCTGAAATGTTCATCTTCCAGGTTGTGGAACTGAACTGGTAGAGGAATTGCTGGCGAAGGTCCTCCCAGATAGTCACAGATCCAATAAGAAGCTAGTTGTACCAGACAAAGGATTCTCCTTCCAGCGTCTGAACGAAGCAACGATGCTTGGCAGCCTCCTGCTGCGCCGGAGTCCCCAACATAGGACTGCACCTCAAGTTGATGTGAGCCAGGTTTTGTGGCGGGTCTCCTGTCCCGTTAAAGGGGGCGAAAGTGGGGTTACCAAATCCCGGTGGGGCCGACATATCATCCACCCATGCTGGGTATGGGTTGCTGCCCGGTGGGATTGCCACCTGCCGAGTTTCCAGGGCCCCCAAGTGGGTGGTGAGCACTTCCATCAGATCATCCGGACATGGATTCTTGTCCTAACGGGGATCTCTAACCACAAGCGCATTGTCGGGCTCTCCAATCTTGTAGTCAAGATCAGCAGCTCGCGGGGCGGCTGGCGAAGCGACTCTCAAGGCAGTGGGAGGAAACCGAGCATGGTCCCCCAGGTGATCCTGCCGCTCGGGAGGGTTCAGCGAGACGTATCACGCCCTCTTGCCATGGGCACCAGCCTCTACCATTTCGGCGAATGCGACATGGTTGCGGTTTCCAGGGGAAATCTCGGCAAGGGGTAGGTGCTCCTGCCCCTGCTGTCCTGGCCTAGGATTATCGTAGTCAGGCCACTGCTTTGCGATGCGTTCAACCAAGAGATCATCAACCAGACTCTTTTTCTTAGCAAGCTGCTAGCGTAGTGTGGCCTTCTCGGAGTCTTCCTCTTCCTTCTGCACTGAAGCAGATGGTTCGGCGAGCTTGACAGCCCCGACAAGCTCTTTACCTTTTCCGATGTTTCGGCTCAGTGTCAGTGCCTCAGTGGGTGTGGGGAGACCTAGGAGGCTCCTCTGGTGGCGAGTAATCCTCCCAGATGGATCCAGTGGCGGCTTATCCTCAGGGGGTGAGTCCCCATCGAGGAGCTCCACACCATTTCCCTCATCTGAAAGATCAGCCATGTTGACCACCACTGCCCTTGGTGACATTCCCTCAAGGACGCCCGGTGAATCAGGATGTCGGCAGATCGTACAGAAAAGAAGGGCAATATACTGCCCCCATCCACGGACGTGCACGTGGGGGGTGGCTTCCTCAATAACCTTGCGGAGTACTTGATAACTCTGAACGCATTGTTTCTGGAGGGCCCTACGGTGGCCAGATGACTCGGGGTGCCGAACCGCAGGGAGTGCTGCCAGGTCGACCCGACGACACTGCTCACCGATATCAACGAGATGTGCTTGACTCCCGGGATAAGGCGCTAGCTGACAGAGAAGACGGGAGTGAGTCAACCGAAGAGTCTGGAGGAAACATTCAAACTCTCCCGGGGTGAGCGCCTCTAGCATATCAAAATTCTACCCTACAACCGACCAAAACTTCTCGGGGAAGTGGCCCGCTGCGAGGATGGTCCAGAAGCTCCATGACCTTGGTTCGGGGTCCGGACCTTTTTGCCTCATCTCATCAACTGGGAATGGCCGCGGAGCTAGCAACGGTGCCAAGGTAGGTCGCCGGGCTGGTGGGCTGGCTGGTGGTGAATACGACGAACATGCGGATTGACCGTTGATCCTTGAGTCGTCCTCCAAGGGCTTCAGTGCCCTAGCTGCCACGTCGAGATAGGATGGGCCAGTGAATGGGCCTCCTGTCACAACGTCAGTGCTCGCCGAGGGTGTGTCACCTTGCGACTCTTCCATCGGTCCCCAGAAAAGTTCCCCACCCTCCCTGACTGAGGTGGAAGGCGCTTCCGGGGAGGCCAGTGGTAACTGCGGGTTTGACCCCTGGGGGTAAGCCAAGTCCTCGTCCTCCTGGATATACCTTCGAAGGGAGGAGGGAATCATATGGATCTCGCATTCGGGGAGTAAAAGACTGATGCGTTGTGTCCCCATCCCTGCCCTCGACTCAGAGGGTCGGGGGGAAGGTTCCACCATTGAGTCATACTCCGCCTCAAAGTCCAAGAAACGGACCGGTCTAATTTCCGTCCGGACTCCCCTAACATTCCTCCTACGGTGACGACGCCCCACCTTCCAGCCCCTGGGTGGCTCCTCAGGGTAAGGATGATTTCCGTCAAGGAGTCCCCTGGCCGTAATAGTGGTGGGGTAGAGGGGACTAAAGGATGGGGTGCGGGAAGCACCGGGACAGATGTCGAAAGGGACATGGGGAGGACCTCCATGTGAGTGAGCGACTGGATACGCAACAGCTCCATACTCGCGGCCAGAGGTAGGGGGAGTGACCTCATACCCAGTGGAGTGGGCGCTGGAAGGAGTCATACCCGGAGCATGGCTATCACGAAGAAGCCTTCAGATTCCCAGATCAGTGGCATAGAATGAGTCTTCATGATGGGTGGAACAACCGCGGATTGGTCCACGGTGGTCATTACCTGTTCCCGCGACCGAGAGAGTTGACCCAACCTTCCTGTAGGGCGGTCGGGGCCTCGAAACTAGTCAGGCATGTGACTGCCCCTACTCAGCGTGTGTGGGGATTTGGTAGCAGGAGTCAACAGTGGCTTGGTCCACAGTGGCTGTTGAGGTTGGTGCCCCAGGACGGGCACTCTCTTCTGCTCTCACCCGATGCTGGCGTCGGGTCATATGGGTTGGAGCCGGTGGTGCGGGCACAAAGATCGCCTGGTCCTCGGACTGGGGAGTCGGGTGATGAAGTCAATGTAGCCTGGAGGGGGTTCTTGCCATTAACCCTTGGGATGGGTCTCCGATCGGGCGGACCCGTACATCCCCCATATCACTGTCGTAGGGGACGGATGTGTCAAGGCACTCCGGGGACAGTCTTTTGAAGCGGTTGAACGTCAGAGTGGGGAGCGGAAGGTCCCTGCGTGGCCCTCGGGGGCAGCGACGATAGTGGGGCGCAACTGCCTCTAGATCCAAACGGGCCAGGACCTTGGTGGGGATGATCCCTTCCTCGTCATACCTGGAAACCAGGTCATTTATCTCCCTTCGCTGGATGATTTCTGACGGGGAGAGGGGGCGTGAGCGCCCGACAATCGTGGAAATCAGAGCCGAAGTGACTGTGGAGAAGGCGGGACCGCGTGGGGTAGCCACGTCAGTACTGCCCCTGCCCCTGCACCGGTGGGCAGGTGGCGATCGAGCTCCAGATGAAGTGATCTGGTTCTTGGAAGCAGAGAGATGAACCCATTAGTACTAACAGGAAATGAAATTGACAACCAATAGCCCAGCGTCATTCAGTCTTCTCTAGTCGCCGAGAGGCATCCACGCTGAAAACACTGCATAACGGAGTGCTCAACATCCTGACAGCCTCAACCCCTGGCAGGTTTCACGTCCCGATGATAGGTACTCGGACCTGATGACATGCTGATCTTCCGAAATCCCGAACGCTACCTGTCCCCATACTTAGGAGAAGAGATTCACGTCGGGTTCACCATTTTATGTTTCTGACTCTTTTGTGCCGGGGTGCACGCGCGTGTCTGTCACGCATGGTAGGAAGCGCGGCTCAAAGCCCCGCATTCCCACTTTCCAGAGGCGGGCAGAATCCATTCCTTATTCAGGGACATCTGCTCCTTGATCGAAACAGGGATGATGGGATGTTGGTTCTTACTTCTGTAGATTCTTCCTCGGAGCTCATCACCTAATCCAGGTATCCCTCATAGATTTAAGACCGGTTCGTGAAGCTCATTTCTGGCACTATATCAGCATGGACGCCAGTTAATTACGCAGCTTCCGTCGAGACGCTCCAAATGGTCTTGTTGGGGCAGCAACCTTTGTTGAGGAGAACGGTCGTGTTGGGGTGTCGTTGGCATGTCTTGATGCTTGGGATCAGCATGTCTGTCTTCTGTCCCTTATCACAGGGCTTCTTGAGGGCGCGGAAGCCCGAGGCATCCCACATCGAACGTGGGGAATATGTACCATCTGAGGTTTTCCTCAGCTTCCCTTATTTAACACGGGGTATGCCGCAAGTTTAATGTCTTGCGGAGGCAGATCAGACTGATCAAAACACTGACAGTGGATCAGATTGAAGGACCCCTAGGGGGAACACCAATGTTGGGGCCAACACGTGGGTGGCTTCTTGGATACTATGGAGTGGGGTGGAGTGGCATGATCTCACCGGGATGTGGTGGCCCGGGTAAGGATCAGGATGGATGATGGAGTGACGGGCTTGAACCTCGTGGAGGCTTCCTACGTATCCCCATGGCAGGGAATCAAAGTCCGCGTAGTTCGGTGATACGGTGGGACACCTGAAAAGGTGACCCGTGAGAATGGATGCATGGATTGGAGCCTGGAGGAAGTAAGATCTCCGGGCTAGGGAATGAGCTTCCCATGGCACATGGGCTTGAGGGGGGAAGTCAGGATGAGACGTGGATGTGAGGCATGGGGATTATGCTCCGAGACGATCCAAGAGGGGGGATACAGTTTAACGTCATGCGGGATGAGATACAGTTTAACGTCATGTGGGATGAGGGCATACAGTTTAACGTCTTGCAGGACGATGAATTTGGGGCTTACGCTCTGAGGCGGCCCAAAGTGGGTATGGGGCTTACGCTCTAAGGCGGCCCATGGTGGATATGGGTCTTATGCTATGAGGCGAGCCATGATGGATATGGGGAACCGATGCGGAGAGGTCAGAACAACCAGGTGGTGGGCTTGAACCACGTGGAGGCTTCCTACGTACCATTTGTTAGCACGGATCAAAGTCCACGTAGTTTGCTGGTATGGGTCTTACGCTCTGAGGCGGCCCATGGTAGATATGGGGAACCAACGTGGAGAGGTCGGAACGACCGGGTGGTTGGCTTGAACCTCGTGGAGGATTCTTACGTACCATGCGTTAGCACGGATCAAAGTCCATGTAGTTCACTGGTATGGGGCTTACGCTCTGAGGCAGCCCATAAGAGGATGTCATGGTCGATGCGCGCTCTAAGCCCACGTGATTCATTCTCGGTGTGAGAAAAAAAGGCAGCAGGGACCAGACGATCACGTCGCGAAGGGAGCGTTCGTGAGAAGCGGAATGGGGCTTACGTGTTGAGTGGCCCAAAAAGGAAACAGGGGCTTACGCGTGGTTAGCGGCCTGAAGAAGAAATAGGGGCTTACGCGTGGTTAGTGACCCTGGGTTCCGGGGCTTACTCCAGAGTGGAGGCCCATGGTGCGACAAAGAACAGTGGGAAATGGACTCCATTGGCCTTGGCAGGGGGGAAGTATGAATATGCATGGGTGAAACCTTCCGTAGGAGAGGCTAGGGGCTTACGCTCTGAGAAATCCCTTCCCCCGTGGACAAACGCCACTCCGACAATGATGATCTCATTCAATGAGAGGAAGATTCCATTCCTGTGGAGACGAGAGGTGTAAAGAACGTCTGAGACGGGGGGACCCTGCGTGCGAAGTACAGGGTCGGACCACAGTTTAAATTCATGTGTTAAGGACGAGGTGCTTATCAGTTTAACGTCTTGCAGCTTGGATGAGGTGGGTTCGCTCCACACCCCAAGGGATTACATGCCCAATGCCCTCTACCCCTTATGGTAGGGAAGGCATCGACAAGGCCGTAATGAAGGGGGGTCATAGGGAGAACCATTGGGGGGGGGGGGGTCCACGTTAGTGTGGCTATGCGAAGAAGCAATAGCCATTAGCGTTCCTATGAAGAGAAGCATAAGGAAAAGCAACGCAACGGGAAACACCGCCCAAGGGACCTTGAGGTTACTTTGTACGAACCTGGAAGGCCGTACAGGAAAACAACGCATGGAACGCATGCCCAATAGGGGAGACATCAGGTGTCGGCGTAGAGAGGCATCCAAGGGGCGTCAAGGTGAGGGGTCCTAGGTTTTGAGCGCAAAGAGAAGGTTTGCACGCAAAACACCGGGATGTCGCGCAATAGGGACAGAGAATTGCGCGCGGAAAGGGGATTGCACACATGGTATTGCACGCACGGAAGGGGATTGCGTGCATGGTACACAGATTGAACGCAAGGAAGGAACCCGGAGGAGGGGGCAAATTCACTTAAGCCAGTGCAGTTGCGCGCAAAGGCGAACCCCGGGGCAAGGTTGTGCGAAAAGAGGGATTACCTGGAAGTCATATTGCGCGCGGGGGGAGTCGAATTGCGCGCACGAGAGCCGATCCGAATTCTGCAACCCCCAAACCGCTTGGGGTCGCCTTCTATTTATAGGCATCGACCGACATGGAATCCAAGCGGCGCACGAAATTTTCCACGCCGGGAACCGTTGGCGCACAAAACCTCTCCGCACAGAACCGGTGCGCGCAAAAATTGCGCGCCTCACCAACTCGATTACGCCAATCCTGGGGATGCTTCGCGCGCACAACAATATGTCATGTGGATCCTTATTTATTTCGAGCACCACTTCCCAGGCCTCCGAATTGGGCCTCTGATTCCGAATATGTCTTTGCTTCATCATTTCAAAACTTCCTCTAGGAGTTACAGACATTTTTGGTATCTACACTTATATAATATAATGATGATATTGTGTGGTATTGGCCCAATCCCATGCCACAATGCTTATAGAGACTGGGCTATGCCCAATACCATGTTATAATGCTTATAGGGAATTGACCAAGAATGTTTTCATGGTTATAGGGCTTTGACACAAATTGATTTTTGTGTCTAAAATAGGTTTATATGGTGGTGGTTGGAATGGTCGTCAGATATGATCAGATATATTCTGGGATGGCTCTAAAGTAGGTTATTTTACCTTGGTTATATGTTTGTGGTTGGCATAGTTATAAGACACGCTCCTAAATATTTTGGAATGAAATTGAAGTAGGTTATTTACCATGTTCATACTATGGTTGTTGACATGGTTATAAGACATGCTTAGAAATATTATGGAATGAAGTCAAATAAGGTTGTTTTTGTTGTATTTTATTAGTAGTTAAATTAATTAATACCCACAGTTTTGACTTTATTTCATAGACTTATTCTCTGACTGTTTTTTAGACATAATGGTGTCAAATTTCTGATTTATACTCTCACCCTATTCGCGCCGCCATTTGGTACTTGAGAATATTTCATGGAAGAAGGTTTTTACAAGGGAAATGGACCTTGTTTTTGATTTCTTGTTTTCTGTTGGGCTGGAGTTTGGAGATGGGACTAACATGGGAATTGGGACATGGGATTTTGAGAATTTTATTGGATTATTCTATTCTTTTCTTATATTTTTCTAGAATGACATTTAGATACATTCTAGAAAATCATTACATTATTTATTATAAATTATTTTATATTTATGTTGGATTTAATTATAGTCTTCTTAAATTTATTTACTCTGATTATTTAAATTTTATTATGAATTGTTTCTAACATAGTGAAACTTCGTACCATGGGGTATAGTCTCCCCACTATACTATTCAAACACTTTCTGCTAGTTTGCGCTATCTAACATATATGGATTCACGCTTTTGGTCTCATAAGAAACCCTTTCCAACCGCATGATATGGGTTCCAAATAAGTGGATGGTATAGCTAGAGAAGTGAAAATATATTTGCAATGGTGTTGATCCATCACTCAGCTACTACTGGATACAAATTCCCACTAAAAGATTGTGCATGTTTTGTCACAATGTATTCAATAGAACATTGTTCCCTCCTTTGATTATTTCGAAGCCCAACATGGTCCATGTCATTAGAAAGTTGTGTGATCATAGAAAAAGGTTTTTTCATCCCATCTCCCATATCATTTGGTTTCTTAGGTGGAAAATTATTTTATTTTCCATCAAATTCAATATTAAAAAATTTCCTTCACGTTCTAACTATTTACAGAAACCTAAAATCATAGTGTGAGAAACAGTAATCAGAAGTTTAAACCCAAATAATCCCAAAAAATAATATATAATATGTCTAAATCATGAAAACTTATTTTCAATACATGACACATTATGTTTAACCTAGGTTGTAATGTCCTGGACCTTTCTGGTCTATTCCATTGTAAAAATGTGGTGATAGAGGTGTTTCGGGAAGTCAAGGAGTCTTGACGGTGCATTTGGGTCAAATTTTAAGGAAAGTTAAAGGGTTATGGTCTTCACATGGGAGGTGCACGGTTTGCCTAAACTGTGCGGACAAAACATGAAAGGGTGGTTTTGGAGGCAATGGCTAACGCACGGTTAGCGCATGGTTTCTTTAACCCTACGACCTAATCGTGTGAGGAGTGTTCGAAGAGGCAAGAGCTAGCACCCGGTTATCGCATGATTTTATAAACTATGTGGACTAACCATATGGGCACTTAAATTTATCTCCTAAAATTAAAGATCATGACCGTTTAGCCTCTATCTTTCTCGTTTAAGCCCCCAATCGGACATAACTCGGGATTACCTTTTCTGGGGGATAGGAGAACCTCTCCCAAGAAATTTGGAGGCGATCCGGAGGTTTCTCTTCGCAAATTGAAGCCAGTTTCACGAGGTATGTGATCCTTTTTGTTTGGTTTCTTAGATCTACCTAGATCTACTCCTCCTCTTCTCTCGGTATCTTATATCTACGCCTGTTATGGGTAGATCTAAGTGTGTGTATGTTGTTTATGATGATCATTGGTCTTGGTTGTGTTATGAGAAGATATCAAGGGAGGATTCTTTGTAAATCGGCCCGGTCTTCTTGGAAATTCTTCGATCGTTGTGGTTTCTGTCAAAACCGTTGAGGTAGGGGAATCATGGATTCTCTAATTGTTTATGTGCAATTGTAGAGTTAGAATGATTTAGCATCTTGGATCACAATGGAATTGACCTAATTAAATACTTTAACCAGATTAAAAGAATTGGTTTGACCGCATGTTGTTGCTTTGTACCATGAAAACGGTTCACCTTTTGATTTTCTATATAGTGTGATATCTAATCCTTGCTTGTTAGCATGTTTCTCTTGATGAAATTGATAAAGAGCGTAAAGCCGAAATTAATTGATAATTAATTGGCTAAAGATAAAGAGGCATGTGAATGAATCTGGTTGTTGTTGTTGTGGATGTTGTTCCAAATTGATGTTAATCAAATTGATACTGATGTACGTGATTAACTTATTTGGTTGGTAAACCTGAAATCTATTGGTTCTTGTTGATTGAAGGATAGATTCTTTGTTAAAAAGCCAAGATCCCTATTTGATGTGATGTTTTTTTCCTACTGCTTGTGTTGTGCTGTAACCCTGGAGGGGTGTTGTAATATCTTGTGTTGTGATGTGACCCTGGGAGGGTGTTGTGATATGTGGAGGCAGGAAGGCTTTGTAGTTGTGGCAGATGATGATGCCTAGAGTGGAAAGATGCATCGGGTTATGCATGTGGGTTTCGGGGAGGACACCATGGATGATGGTATGGAATGGAAGTGATGGATGGATGTTTGGTGGTTTTGTTTGGTTTTTTATCACCTTTACTTTTCATCACTGATCATGGAAGCTAGTCTTGCTTACCCTCCTTCTGAAAGAGGCAAAGACACGCGGGATATACCACGTGATTTTCGTGTTTAGCCTCTTGAGGGAGAATGGGTCTACGCTCTGGCTATAGGCGATAAAGACTTGACGGTTAGTATTTCTACTAACCGTGTTGATCCCCCTTGTGTTTAGTAGCATAGGATGCTTTTATATAATGCCTGTGAATATGGGAAAGTAATTCTATAATGAAGGTTTGATTAAATGGTGATAATCCACAGGGATGGAGATGCTTGAATTTAATGGTGATGTTGTTACATTTAAAAGAACAGTTGATAATGGATGTGATTCTAGTGAAGTTTACTATGGTTGTTTTTATGGTGAATTATTGTGCAAAGAGCTAATTAACGTAATGTTGAAATGATGAAAAAGGGAATAAAGTGACCTAATTAAGTTTTCTAATTGGTTGTGTGCTTATAGGATACATAGTCTTAGAAATAGAACCCCTTAGTCTGAGAGACACTAGTTGTAGTTGAGACTAAGACTAGGTTATGCCCATAGTGTGGTTGTGAGTTATATATATATTCTATACTTTTTGTGTTTCTATATGATACACCACCCTATCAGTAAGGGAAACTGACACCTCGGGGATTCTGAGCCCTAAAGGGGTGGTTTCATCAACATTCTGATGGGAGGTTGAATGGCTGACTACCCCCTTTGTCCTCGCTCTCTTCTCTTGGAAGATACTAGTGCCATTTGCACAATAGATAGTTTTCCCCATATGTGTGTAGAGGGCTATAATGGATTGTGGTTATTTCCACACATATATTCTGGATATAGAATCCTATAGACTACTATAGGCGTAATTTGTATAGGATGTGATGGCTTGGGGATATTTACACGGTGTATGGGCTGTAATGGATTGAGGTATAATACCCGACTTATGATACACATTATGTGGGTTGTGGTGGCTCTCGGAAACTACCGGGTTACTATTAGTTGTGAGGATGGTGTGGTGCTTAGCCCAGGTGTCTTCGGGAAAGACTTGTGGTGCACGTGGTGCAGATTGTGGAGCTTATCCCAGGTGTATATGGGCAAGCCTTTGGAGAGATATGCAAGGGACGTATGTCATTGGGAAAATGCGGAATACCAGTGGGGGAGTTGTAGTGGGGTACCCTTGATATTCTTTGTTATATGATATATTATTGTAAGCATTACTTGGTGAGAGTAGCCATGGTGAGGTTGGGAATATAGTGTAGTTGTTTAGGTGATGTGTTGGTTTCACTTGTTCTTCACTGAACATTAGCATGCCTTCTTTACTTTTTCTCAAGAGGCTTCAGGGAGGATCCTAATGACTATACTATTATACTCACCCTACGTATATATAAACTATTTTTCAAGTCACTTGGAGAAGGTGGGAGATTAAGCTGGTTACTACTATCTTGTGGTTGGGGGAGCTATTCGAGCTTGTGGTCGGTGCCTTTTTAATTTCTTTTGGGTACTTGTAGTTTTCCCTTTCATTTGTAGTACTTTTGTATGGAATTCAATATATGTACATGGGTTTATTGTATATTTTAGTTCTGCCATGGAGTTGGTTGGTGTCTGTCTTATCTCTCTCTTCCTCATGTGTTCTCTTAGAGGTTAATGCCTCCCATTTGTGTTTTTATTATACCCTCGGTGCTAGTCGCCAACCCGGGGCCTACTGGAGGTGGGACTCGGGGGTCATTATCTCCCTTTTCCATTATCGTCCTAGGAGGGGTACACTTTGTGGGGATGGGGTCATGACAGAGGTCATACATGATCATCATCATTTAAAATCGATAATAATGGTTAACAAATAAAATTTGGATTAACCAAAACATATACCCAAGGAGTTTCAAACAAGGTGCGTAGTAATTCCAATTTTGTGTGATCTAGTTAATGATCGACTCAATCCCAACATACATTTTCAGAGTAATTAACCATTTATAACTCTGTTATAGAATGACATTTACTTATTATAACAAAAAAATAGATGTATTTCCCAGAATACCACATAATATTTTTCTTACAAAAACATCAGGATATTAACTTATAATTATACTTATCCCTAGGGTTTTCAAAAATGATTTTCTAATAATAATATACAATGATTAACTAAACCTTTTCTTATAATACCAACTATATTGATATCGAATTATTTATTTGTACTATAATTGATACCTATCCTGGCACACCATGGGTGGCTACACCTCCTGGGTAGGTCACACAACCATCCCCATTGAAATTCATTTCCATAGAAATCCCTTGGACAGAAAGCCAAACATCATCCAACAATTTCATATGAGGGTTCCCATGGATAGGATTACATCCTCTACCTTTGATACAAACTATAAGAAACTACTAGATTCATAAATAAATATAACATCTTTTTGGATATATATTGAATATATTCCTTAAACACATGCTCAAGGACTCTAGTAGTTTAGTTTCATTGGATAATGGAAATAAAATTTTATAATATCATGAGAGATATTCAATATATACCACAAAGATCTTGTCACATAGTAATCCTCTTAGGAATCCCCTACCTAATCCTTTATTCATAACTAGGGGAAGGAATCATAAGAAAGGGTGAGCATAAATTCTCAATAAGGGTAAATAATGGAGATATCAATCTATTGACATATTATAAAATAGGATATGATTATTGGTATGTGATCATAAAAATAACTTATAATATTTAAAATGAATTAATCAAAGATAATAAACATGAATGTGGGCATTAAAAATAGTCATTTTAGAAAGCGTGGTCCAGAAGAGTGATAAATCATCAAAAATAAATATGAACCCTAAGCTTGGGTCATAAAAGTTTGGAACCATCATTAATTAAGAAAAAAAATCTAATTTAAGAGATAACTACCAAGACTATCAACATAGTGGATGATTGTAACACCCCGAGATTTTATGAAAAATATTCTTTTTATTTTCATTAATGTCTTGTGTTGTGCGCTACACCAAAAGGATCTTGAAAAACACGCATCCTTGACTTGCCTTTCATTACACGCAATCGCGACCTTCCTTGATAGCATGTGTAGTACGCAATACCGAGTTTCACTAAACAACGATATACTATTAAAATATTATTAAAACTAGCCGTCATGAATAGTAATAACCACTTTTTGAAGTTTTGTAATTTTTATTTTTCAAAATGGACTTCATTTTTGGATTCGAAATATCGAAATTAGCTTAGGGTGAAATTTTGGTGATTTTCGGATAACTTTTATATTTTGATGAATAGTGAAAATTACTAAATTTTAATTAAAAAAATCTTTTTCAATCGAAATAATTAATAGTGATAAATTATTAATTTGAGTGGTTTTAAAGTATATATAGAATATATTTTTACAATTTAATACAATGATGGTCATTGGATGTAATTTCACATTTAAACCACTTATAAACAAGATTCAACCTTTTGATAGTTATTATCTCTTAAAAACACGCGATTTGTTTTGACGACGGGAATTAATTTTTAAATTAGTTAATGCAACTGATATGTTTTGAATTTGGTAAAATAGACATCATTTTTGAGTTCATAATATCAAATATAGCTTAGGCCTAATTTTTGGTATTTTTCTGAAAACTTTCAATTTTTGATGAATAGTGAAACCACTAAGTGGTAGTTAAAAAAACTGAATTGTTCATAAAACTTAATTTTACCACTTCTGTGAGTGGATTTTCAAAAATCCGAGAGACACGGTTGATGTCAGTAAGTAAAATTTGGTTCAATGAGATGAAAATAATTTTTTTGGTGAATAGTAACTTTTTACTTTTTTTTACCAAGGTTAAAAGTAAATAGACTAATTAAGGGTAGAAATGATATTATTATTACCCTAACACATGTCCTAATTCTATTGGAAAAGTGTAATTCGACCAAATACAAACTTAGAAATAAAAAATGACCATTTAGGACCACTTGGATTAGATTAGGACATTTATTATTAATTTATTTAAAGAAGGGTTAAAAGAGTTAAAATCAAAGTTTATGTACTAAAAAATTTTAATATGGGGTTATACATAAGATAAATTCTACTATAAATATTCATTAGAAAGATAAAACGATTTCCTACATAATGGTAGTTTATTTGTAATTTTAAGACATTATATAAGTTAATTTATTTATGACACAACGATGATGCATTAATTATCTTATTAATGAAATATTGACATAATTGATGTTATAAATACCCAAATAAATATAATTTGATACTTTTTATGAATTAAACTAATTTTCTAGGTTAATATGACATGTTATTATTGATTTAATTAACTTTTTTTGAATGTATCATTCTGTTATGATTTTCACAAAAATCAATTACTAAATAGTGTCAAAATTGACATAAAATAGTTTTTTAAAACAATATTATATTATTAATTTTTATTTTATTCCTAAAAATTTAAGGTTAGGCCAAATGACTTAGATAAGGTTATATATATTAATAATAAACAATTTGGGGTTCGTTGGTCTTCTTATAGTAAGTTTATTAACCTTATTGTGTAAGAACACAAGAAGACACAGTAAAAGTAAAATTATTTAACTTAATGTTAAATCTAAATGATAAGGTTAAAATGTGAACCTAAACTTGTATAAATTCTATTGGATGAGATTATTTCGACCCATCCCTACCTTATCCTCGAAATAAATCTATTTGGAGCTATTTAAAACTGAACTTGACTTTATAATAAAATAATATTTTTCGTTATTCCAAAGGTGCCCCTCTCCTCCCTTATAAAAGGGCACCTCCTCCCTCTCCCCCTCACACCAATTTGAGCATTCAATCTCGGCCAAAACCTGAAAAAATATCTTCTCCACTTCCATAGTATCATCCTAGAGTTCCTGGTCTTCTTCAAAGACAATCCTTAGTTCTTTAAGTGGAGGTTAAGAAAAGGCGCGTCAAAAAGAGGTAATATCCATTACCGATCTTTTTCAATTTATTTCTTCTTCAACTTATTATTCATTAGTTGTTTCATGATAAAGTAATAACATCAGTATTTATTATATACTGATATGTTATTATAAATATGAAACAACTCTAATTAACCTTCTATCCATCCTACGGAAAAAGGAAATCACCGCGCGTGCGTACGTACAGAATACCATCTCCACGCCGTGGTGTAATCTATTTTCCGCCACCACCATAATTGGATTGGTATAATGGAGTAATGAGTAACTATATATGATTATTATAAAGTTATATTGATACGGAAATAGTATACATACACTTCAACACAAGTTCACGATCATGAGAACGATATCATCGCTCATGCGTACGTACGGAATACCGTCTCCACGACACGATGAGATTCATTCTCCACATTAACCATTCATGAATGATTATAAAGTATATATAATGAATAATAATTAAATATATGACATGTTAAATCTACTGGATTTATGTATATATTTATATATATATTTCATCTACTTACTTCCATTCAAGACAATAAGGAAAGGAAAACAGCGTTCATGCGTACGTACGGACTACCGTCTCCATGAACGGTGTGTTTCATTTCATTTATCTATATATTATATATATATACTGAATATATATGATATATAAATCATTTTTTATATTCTGGAAGTAAGTAAATCATGATATAAGTAATAATTATGTCAAGAACAACAAGTCTAAACACCTACGATAAATGAAACGATTTTACCCAAAACGCTTTTTTAACATGGAATTTACAAAAGAACGGGTAATATAAAGTCATAAGTGAACCATATATGATATCATAAAAATGATTATGATTCTGGAATAAGTCAATAACATTATTTAAATCATTATACAGGAGGTTCAGACACTTACGAAGCATATCGGACCTAAGGTAAGGGAAATATCACAATCTCATTTTTATCCGAGATTGTTTATACTTTCGTATTTACTGGGGTGTATTTTATCATCCACATCCATGTTTTCTCAATATGTAATATTATTTCCATCCACCTACAATTGTTTAAATCCAATTTTACCCTTCGATGAGTTTTTAGTAAAGGATATGAAAGGAATCTTTTGTCGTTTTTCGTACGAGGTACTTTTTGACTTTTCCGACAAAAGTACGAGAAGAATATTTTTTTTAAGTTATACGGCATGAATGTATTTTTAGAACATTATTTACAAGAAGATTCCTTTAAAAGATTTCAATATTATTTTTAATCAACTTCTTTTATATTAAAATTGCATGACATGTTATGAAAGGAAAAATGTTTTTGAAGTAGAAAGGATATTTTCCTCTAGAATGAAGTTCAAGTGTTTTATCAAAATTATTTTCCATATAAAATGATAAAGGGTTCTGTTTTTATCCCTATTATTACATTTATTTGATTATGTTGTGATAGAATTATTTTTATGAATTCCTTTATCGTATATGACTTGTTTTATGATGTCATGATGTTTAAGATTCCCATTTTTATTACATGGGTTATGCAATGATGTATGGTTTATGATTTTTTGGAACACATAAGAATGGTATCATTATGAGATGGGTGGGACCTATATCTCCCTCCAATGCATTGGGTAAAGATTTTATATCTCATGAGATAGACATGGCTGGAATGGTAGGTTATACCGGTTCAGTGAAACAGGACTGAAACGAGGGTGACTCGGTTCAGAAAGGGACTTTGTCCACTAAGATAGTCTGGGCAATGAGTCTTGACTAACAAGAAATGATTCTCTATGATTATGTGTGAATTACACAAAGTTTCATGTTTTACGTTATGATTATTGTGATTACATTTCACTGCCATGATTTACCCCATGTTATGAAATTATGATCTCTTTTGCAGGTTAGGATTTCCAAAAAGTTATGTGCTTTTGTATATGATGTGATTGATATTTCTTTTGTTTACCCTTACTGAGCATTTGAGCTCACCCTTTTATGTTTTCTTTTCCCCAGGATATAAAGAAAGGTTTTAGGTAAAAAAAAAAGGAAGATCTTTATGGGAGATGTTGAAGATCTTTCACCAGGATTAGAAGATTATATTCCGAGTTTCCAAAGACACTAAACTATTACGATCACTGTGTGTGTATTTCTGTTATGTACTAAGTATTCTGCAAATGTAATGTAATGTCAATGTACATCATGATTCGGGTCTCTACATTTGGTATCTGAGGAAAGGTTTAGTCAACCTTTGGAAACTAGGATGCGAAAACGTTAGTGAGATCCCTAGAGATATTTCTAAGGTATGTCTAGGGATGCCCCTAAGGATAAGTATACGTATAGGATATAGTCCTAGAACTATGGTAACGATATTAGATTAAACCAAAGATGTTAGATATTGAAGTTACTCCCCCTTTATTATGATTTTTTCCTCTCACACTATTCTTTTTGGGTTTTAGAAAATGGCTGGAAACAAGGTGAATCACGATAATGGAGGATGTGATAGACAATGGAATGATATTTTTCATGAGCAACCAAATGAAATGGGATTTGGAAGTCCAAACATCATTATTATATCGAATCAGAAATCTCATAATATGATCAATAAAGTAAAATTTGGTAAGTTTCCTGACTCGGCTAATAAGAGAAAGATGGAGTTTCATGATGATCATAGAGGAAAGAAAGTTCAATTTCCCCTATGTAAATCATGTGGGAAGAGGCATCAAGGAGAATGTTTCAGAGGAACTGGAAGATGCTTTGGGTGTGGAAAAGAAGGACACAAAGCCAGTAAGTGCAAAGGAAAAGGTTCAGTTAACACCAGGGATGAGGATAATGGTATTGCTACGACATCAACAATGGTTAAATGTTTTAAATGTGGAATGTACGGGCATTATGCAAACCAATGCCCTAAGGGAAAGTCTCATGAAGAGAATCAGTACGGCCGTATGGGTAGTATTTATGTTGATGATGATGAAGAGACTACAAATGATATGTGAGATGAAAGAATTGTTGAAGCTCGGTCAATGGTTTAAGAAGGTAGTGGAATGATTACGTGTTTATCAAGTGTAAAGAATCTCATGGTACTATAGAATAAAGAGACATCTAAGGATTGTTACATTATTGTCTTTCCTTGAGTTTTGAAAGTGTATGATTAATGCTACCAGTATCCATGAAAGGTTATTGAGATATTTTTGGAATGAAGATGATATGCGCATAATGAAGGGATAAAAAGAAAATTAAATGTTTGATAGTATTCATGAGCTCATGACTGGTATAAGGAGAAGGTTATATCATGGTTTGAGTATATAGAATTTTTGGATTTTGGTATGTGGTAAGAGTTAACTTTTAAAAGCATTCATGTTTTCACTAAGGTTTAATAAGTATTCATTTTTCAAGAGAATACATGATTAAGGTATTCACATGATTGTAATGTGACCAACAAGATATATGGGGGACAAATGATGGTATTCACATGCTTGGTTGATGACATTTCAAGTAATCGTTTTCTTTATACTATGAGCTTGCACCGAAGTATTTTAGATAAGTCTAAAGATTGGAATGGATTATGTTGGAAATAAGTTAGTATTGTTTAAGGATAGAACTTTTTTTGATATTATTGATGGGATGTTGTAGTAATATAGCTTTAGAAAAAAGGACAACCTGCAGGACGGGCGACAACCCATCGCGTCGGACAAGGCTGTGGGAATCAAACCCACAACTGAAGTGCGACTGGCCTTTATCGCCTACCACTGGCCTACAGGAAGTCCCTGTTTAGTAGAAACTAGTTTTATTATATTAAGCAGTATGATATATGAAGTATAAGTCCATTTTAGGAACCATATATGATTAATCTCACTATAGAATGACTTATAGTTAATAACTTTTGCTAACCTTTTGTTTGAGACAGATGGAATGACCCGTCATTCTATCACATGATCTGCTAACACTTCACGAATAACAAATTCAACTTAATTTATTTAAGAGATGAAGTGGAAATTGTTCAAGGCACCAAAAACAGTGAGATTGTACCAA
This sequence comes from Viscum album, assembly GCA_963277665.1. Classification (NCBI taxonomy): domain Eukaryota; kingdom Viridiplantae; phylum Streptophyta; class Magnoliopsida; order Santalales; family Viscaceae; genus Viscum; species Viscum album. The sequence continues at coordinate 675,529,278 of OY728139.1, read as the reverse complement.
AATAAAGTAAGTATTTATTCTAATTCAAATTCTTCAACTTTAGGGAAACGATCTTGAAAACCAAAAATCTTGTCCTAGTGCTCTTATATCTGATTAATCAGATGGTACCTTAGATCATCACAAATTTATGGATTTGTGATTGTTGGATTTTCCATAGCCATGTTCTCTACCACTCTCCATCAGAACATGATGGTTAGATTTCTCTTCCATATCCATATTTTCACCCATGTGGAAACCTAATGATTAGTTTATTTGGGTAACCGTTACGTTTCATACTTTTTTTTAGATTGGTTTTGGTATTCCTTTTTAAGATGTGGGTTTCTATTAAAGAAACTTTTGAATACTAAACCATTTATAACCCCGACGAATTTCGAGGGCGAATATCATTTTAAGGGGGGTAGAATGTAACACCCTGAGATTTTATGAAAAATATTATTTTTAATTTCATTAATGTCTTGTGTTGTACGCTACACCAAAAGGAGCTTGCAAAACACGCATCCTTGACTTTCCTTTCATTACACGCAATCGCGACCTTCCTTGATAGCATGTGTAGTACGCAATATCGAGTTTCACTAAACAACGATATGCTATTAAAATATTATTAAAACTAGCCGTTATGAATAGTAATAACCACTTTTTGTAATTTTGTAATTTTTATTTTTCAAAATGGACTTCATTTTTGGATTCGGAATATCAAAATTAGCTTAGGGAGAAATTTTGGTGATTTTCGGATAACTTTCATATTTTGATGAATAGTGAAAATTACTAAAATTTAATTAAAAACAACTTTTTCAATCGAAATAATTAATAGTGATAAATTATTAATTTGAGTGGTTTTAAATTATATTTAGAAAATATTTTTACAATTTAATACAATGATGGTCATTGGATGTAATTTCACATTTAAACCACTTATAAACAAGTTTCAATCTTTTGATAGTTATTATCTCTTAAAAACACGCGATTTGTTTTGACGACGGGAATTAATTTTTAAATTAGTTAATGCAACTGATATGTTTTGAATTTGTTAAAATAGACATCATTTTTGAGTTCACAATATCAAATATAGCTTAGGCCTAATTTTTGGTATTTTTTTGAAAACTTTCAATTTTTGATGAATAGTGAAACCACTAAGTGGTAGTTAAAAAAACTGAATTGTTCATAAAACTTAATTTTACCGCTTCTGTGAGTGGAATTTCAAAAATCCGAGAGACACGGTTGATGTCAGTAAGTAAAATGTGGTTCAATGAGATGAAAATAATTTTTTTGGTGAATAGTAACTTTTTAATTTTTTTTACCACGGTAAAAAGTAAATAGGGTAATTAAGGGTAGAAATGATATTATTATTACCCTAACACATGTCCTAATTCTATTGGACAACTGTAATTCGACCAAAAACAAACTTAGGAATAAAATATGACCATTTAGGCCCACTTGGATTAGATTAGGACATTTATTATTAATTTATTTAAAGAAGGGTTAAAAGAGTTAAAATCAAAGTTTATTTACTAAAACATTTTTAATATGGGGTTATACATAAGATCAATTCGACTATAAATATTCATTAGAAAGCTAAAACGATTTCCTACATAATGGTAGTTTATTTGTAATTTTTAGACATTAAATAATTAATTTTATTTATGACACAACGATGATGCATTAATTATCTTATTAATGAAAGATTGACATAATTGATGTTATAAATACCCAAATAAATATAATTTGAGACTTTTTATGAATTCCACTATTTTTATAGGTTAATATGACATGTAATTATTGATTTAATTAACTTTGTTTGAAATTATCATTCTGTTATGATTTTTACAAAAATAAATTACTAAATAGTGTCAAAATTGACATAAAATAGTTTTTAAAACAAATATTATATTATTAATTGTTATATTATTCCTAAAAATCTAAGGTTCGTCCAAATGACTTAGATAAGGATATATATATTAATAATAAACAATTTGGGGTTCGTTTGGCTTCTTATAGTATGTTTATTAACCTTATAGTGTAAGAACACAAAAGACACGGTAAAAGTAAAATTATTTAACTTAATGTTAAATCTAAATGATAAGGTTAGAATAGGAACCTAAACTTTTATAAATTCTATTGGATGAGAGTATTTCGACCCATACCCACCTTAGCCTCGAAATAAATCAATTTGGAGCTATTTAAAACCGATCTTGACTTTATAATAAAATAATATTTTTAGTTATTCCAAAGGTGCCCCTCTCCTCCCTTATAAAAGGGCACCTCCTCCCTCTCCTCCTCACATCAATTTGAGAATTCAAGCTCGGAAAAACCCTAAAAAAATCTCTTCTCCACTTCCCTAGTATCATCCTAGAGGTCCTGGTCTTCTTTAAAAACCCTCCTTAGTTCTTTAAGTGGAGGTTAAGAAAAGGCACGTCAAAAAGAGGTAATATCCATTACCGATCTTTTTCAAATTTTTTCTTCTTCAACTTCTTATTCTTTAGTTGTTTCATGATAAAGTAATAACATCAGTATTTATTATATACTGATATGTTATTATAAATATGAAAAAACTCTAATTAACCTTCTATCCATCCTACGGAAAAAGGAAATCACCGCGCGTGCGTACGTACGGAATACCGTCTCCACGCCGTGGAGTAATCTATTTTCCGCCACCACCTTAATTGGATGGGTATAATGGTGTAATGAGTAACTATATATGATTATTATAAAGTGATATTGATACTGAAATAGTATACATACACTTCAACACAAGTTCACGATCATGAGAATGATATCATCGCTCGTGCGTACGTACGGAATACCGTCTCCACAACGCGATGAGATTCATTCTCCACATTAACCATTCATGAATGATTATAAAGTATATATAATGAATAATAATGAAATATATGACATGTTAAATCTACTGGATTTATTTATATATGTATATATATATTTCATCTACTTACTTCCATTCAAGACAATAAGGAAAGGAAAACAGCGTTCATGCGTACGTACGGACTACCGTCTCCATGAACGGTGTGTTTCATTTCATTTATCTATATATTATATATATATATACTGAATATATATGATATATAAATCATGTCATATATTCTGTAAGTAAGTAAATCATGATATAAGTAATAATGATGTCAATAACAACAAGTCCAAACACCTACGATAAATGAAATGATTTTACCCAAAACGCTTCTTTAACATGGAATTTACAAAAGAACGGGTAATATAAAGTCATAAGTGAACCATATATAATATCATAACAATGATTATGATTCTGTAATAAGTCAATAACATTATTTAAATCATTATACAGGAGGTTCGGACACTTACAAAGCATATCGGACCTAAGGTAAGGGAAATATCACAATCTCATTTTTATCCGAGCTTTTTATACTTTGGTATTTACTGGGGTGTATTTTATCATCCACATCCATGTTTTCTCAATATGTAATATTATTTTCATCCACCTACAATTGTTTAAATCCAATTTTACCCTTCGATAAGTTTTTAGTAAAGGATATGAAAGGAATATTTTGTCGTTTTTCGTACGAGGTACTTTTTGACTTTTCCGACAAAAGTAAGAGAAGAATATTTTTTTTAACTTATACGGAATGAATGGATTTTTAAAACATTATTTCCAAGAAGATTCATTTAAAATATTTAAATCTTATTTTTAATCAACATCTTTTATATTAAAATTGTATGACATGTTACGAAAGGAAAAATGTTTTTGAACTAGAAAGGATATTTTCCTCTAGAATGAAGTTCAAGTGTTTTATCAAAATTATTTTCCATCTAAGATGATTAAGGGTTCTGTTTTTATCCCTATTATTACGTTTATTTGATTATTTTGTGATGGAATTAGTTTTATGAATTCCTTTATTGTATATGACTTGTTTTATGATGTCATGATGTTTAAGATTCCAATTTTTATTACATGGGTTATGCAATGATGTATGGTTTATGATTTTGTGGCACACATAAGAATGGTATCATTATGAGGTGGGTGGGACCTATATCTCCCTCAAATGCATTGGGTAAAGATTTTATATCTCATGAGATAGACATGGCTGGAATGGTAGGTTATACCGGTTCAGTGAAACAGGACTGAAATGAGGGTGACTCGGTTCAGAAAGGGACTTTGTCCACTAAGATAGTCTTGGCAATGAGTCTTGACTAACAAGAAATGATTCTCTATGATTATGTGTGAATTCCACAAAGTTTCATGTTTTAAGTTATGATTATTGTGATTACATTTCACTGCCATGATTTACCCCATGTTATGAAATTATGATCTCTTTTGCAGGTTAAGATTTCCAAAAAGTTATGTGCTTATGTATATGATGTGATTGATATTTCTTTTGTTTACCCTTAATGAGCATTTGATCTCACCCTTTTATGTTTTCTTTTCCCCAGGATATAAAGAAAGTTTTTAGGTAAAAAAAGGAAGATCTTTATGGGAGATGTTGAAGATCTTTCACCAGGATTAGAAGATTGTATTCCGAGTTTCCAAAGACACTAAACTATTACGATCCTTGTGTGTGTATTTTTGTTATGTACTAAGTATTCTGCAAATGTAATGTAATGTCAATGTACGTCAAGATTTGGGTCTCTACAGTTGGTATCAGAGGAAAGGTTTAGTCAACCATTGGAAACTAGGATGCGAAAACGTTAGTGAGATCCCTAGAGATATTTCTAAGGTATGTCTAGGGATGCCCCTAAGGATAAGTATACGTATAGGATATAGTCCTAGAACTATGGTAACGATATTAGATTAAACCAAAGATGTTAGATATTGAAGTTACTCCCCCTTTATTATGATTTTTGCCTCTCACACTATTCTTTTTGGGTTTTAGAAAATGGATGGAAACAAGGTGAATCATGATAATGGAGGATATGATGGACAATGGAATGATATTTTTCGTGAGCAACCAAATGAAATGGGATTTGGAAGTCTAAACATAATTATTATGTCGAATCAGCAATCTCATAATATGATCAATAAAGTAAAATTTGGTAAGTTTCCTGACTCAGATAATAAGAGAAAGATGTAGTTTCATGATAATCATAGAGGAAAGAATGTTCAATTTCCCCTATGTAAATCATGTGGGAAGAGGAATCAAGGAGAATGTTTCAAAGGAACTGGAAGATGCTTTGGGTTTGGAAAAGAAGGACACAAAGCCAGTAAGTGCAAATGAAAAGGATCAGTTAACACCAAGGATTAGGATAATGGTATTGCTACGACATCAACAATGGTTAAATGTTTTAAATGTGGAATGTACGGGCATTATGCAAACCAATTCCCTAAGGGAAAGTCTCAGGAAGAGAATCAGTACGGCCGTATGGGTAGTATTTATGTTGATGATGATTAAGAGACTACAAATGATATGTGAGATGAATGAATTGTTGAAGCTCGATCAATGGTTTAAGAAAGTAGTGGAATGATTACATGTTTATCAAGTGTAAAGAATCTCATGGTACTATGGAAAAAAGAGACATCTAAGGATTGTTACATTATTGTCTTTCCTTGAGTTTTGAAAGTGTATGATTAATGCTACCAGTATCCATGAAAGGTTATTGAGATATTTTTCGAATGAAGATGATATGAGAATAATGAAGGGATAAGGAGAAAATTAAATGTTTGATAGTATTCATGAGGCCATGACTGGTATAAGGAGAAGGTTATATCATGGTTTGAGTAGATAGAATTTTTGGATTTTGGTATGTGGTAAGGGTTAAATTTTAAAAGCATTCATGTTTTCACTAAGGTTTAATAAGTATTCATTTTTCAAGAGAATACATGATTAATGTATTCACATGATTGGAATGTGACCAACAAGATATATGGGGGACAAATGATGGTATTCACATGCTTGGTTGATGACATTTCAAGTAATCGTTTTCTTTATACTATGAGCTTGGACCGAAGTATTTTAGATAAGCCTAAAGATTGGAATGGATTATGTTGGACATAAGTTAGTATTGTTTAAGGATAGAACATTTTTTATATTATTGATGTGATGTTATAGTAATATAGCTTTAGAAAAAAGGACAACCTACAGGACGGGCGACAGCCCATCGCGTCGGACAAGGCTGTGGGAATCAAACCCACAACTGAAGTGCGACTGGCCTTTATCGCCTACCACTGGCCTACAGGAAGTCCCTATTTAGTAGAAACTAGTTTTATTATATTAAGCAGTATGATATATGAAGTATAAGTCCATTTTAGGAACCATATATGATTAATCTCACTATAGAATAACTTATAGTTAATAACTTTTTCTAACCTTTTATTTGAGACAGATGAAATGCCCCGTCATTCTATCACATGATCTGCTAACACTTCACGAATAACAAATTCAACTTCATTTATTTAAGATATGAAGTGGAAATTGTTCAAGGCACGAACAACAGTGAGATAGTAACAAAATAAAGTTAGTATTTATTCTAATTCAAATTCTTCATCTTTAGGGAAATGATCTCAAAAACCAAAAATGTTGTCCTAGTGCTCTTATATCTGATTAATCAGATGGTACCTTAGATCGTCACAAATTTATGGATTTGTGATTGTTGGATTTTCCATGGCCATGTTTTCTACCACTCTCCATCAGAACATGATGGTTAGATTTCTCTTCCATATCCATATTTTCACCTATCTGGGAACCTAATGATTAGTTTATTTGGGTAACCGTTACGGTTCATACTTTTGTTTTTAAAGATTGGTTTTGGTATTCCTTTTTATGACGTGGGTTTCGATTAAAGAAACTTTCGAATAGTAAACCATTTATAACCCCGCCGAATTTCGAGGGCAAAATTCATTTTAAGGGGGGTAGAATGTAACACCCCGAGATTTTATGAAAAATATTCTTTTTAATTTCATTAATGTCCTATGTTGTACGCTATACCAAAAGGAGCTTGCAAAACCCGCATCCTTGACTTTCCTTTCATTACACGCAATCGCGACCTTCCTTGATGGCATGTGTAGTACGCAATACCGAGTTTCACTAAACAACGATATGCTATTAAAATATTATTAAAACTAGCCGTTATGAATAGTAATAACCACTTTTTGAAATTTGGTAATTTTTATTTTTCAAAATGGACTTCATTTTTGGATTCGGAATATCGAAATTAGCTTAGGGAGAAATTTTGGTGATTTTCGGATAACTTTCATATTTTGATGAATAGTGAAAATTACTAAATTTGAATTAAAAACAACTTTTTCAATCGAAATAATTAATAGTGATAAATTATTAATTTGAGTGGTTTTAAAGTATATTTAGAATATATTTTTACAATTTAATACAATGATGGTCATTGGATGTAATTTCACATTTAAACCACTTATAAACAAGTTTCAATCTTTTGATAGTTATTATCTCTTAAAAACACTCTATTTGTTTTGACGACGGGAATTAATTTCTAAATTAGTTAATGCAGCTGATATGTTTTGAATTTGGTAAAATTGACATCATTTTTGAGTTCACAATATCAAATATATCTTAGGCCTAATTTTTGGTATTTTTCTGAAAACTTTCAATTTTTGATGAATAGTGAAACCACTAAGTTGTAGTTAAAAAAACTAAATTGTTCATAAAACTTAATTTTACCGCTTCTGTGAGTGGAATTTCAAAAATCCGAGAGACACAGTTGATGTCAGTAAGTAAAATGTGGTTCAATGAGATGAAAATAATTTTTTGGTGAATAGTAACTTTTTACTTTTTTTTACCCCGGTTAAAAGTAAATAGGGTAATTAAGGGTAGATATGATATTATTATTACCCTAACACATGTCCTAATTCTATTGGACAAGTGTAATTCGACCAAAAACAAACTTAGGAATAAAATATGACCATTTAGGCCCACTTGGATTAGATTAGGACATTTATTATTAATTTATTTAAAGAAGGGTTAAAAGAGTTAAAATCAAAGTTTATTTACTAAAACATTTTTAATATGGGGTTATACATAAGATCAATTCGACTATAAAAATTCATTAGAAAGCTAAAAATATTTCCTACAAAATGGTAGTTATTTTGTAATTTTTAGACATTAAATAATTTAATCTATTTATGACACAACGATGATGCATTAATTATCTTATTAATGAAATATTGACATAATTGATGTTATAAATACCCAAATAAATATAATTTGAGACTTTTTATGAATTCCACTAATTTTATAGGTTAATATGACATATTATTATTGATTTAATTACCTTTGTTTGAACTTATCATTCTGTTATGATTTTCACAAAAATCAATTACTAAATAGTGTTAAAATTGACATAAAATAGTTTTTAAAACAAATATTATATTATTAATTGTTATTTTATTCCTAAAAATCTAAGGTTCGGGAAAATGACTTAGATAAGGTTATATATATTAATAATAAACAATTTGGGGTTATTTTTACTTCTTATAGTATGTTTATTAACCTTATAGTGTAAGAACACAAGAAGACATAGTAAAAGTAAAATTATTTAACTTAATGTTAAATCTAAATGATAAGGTTAGAATAGGAACCTAAACTTGTCTAAATTCTATTGGATGAGAGGATTTCGACCCATCCCCACCTTAGCCTCGAAACAAATCAATTTGGAGCTATTTAAAACCGAACTTGACATTATAATAAAATAATATTTTTTGTTATTCCAAAGGTGCCCCTCTCCTCCCTTATAAAAGGGTACCTCCTCCCTCTCCTCCTCACACCAATTTGAGCATTCAAGCTCGGAAAACCCCTGAAAAAATCTCTTATCCACTTCCCTAGTATCATCCTAGAGGTCCTTGTCTTCTTCCAAAACCATCCTTAGTTCTTTAAGTGGAGGTTAAGAAAAGGCGCGTCAAAAAGAGGTAATATCCATTACCGATCTTTTTCAATTTCTTTCTTCTTCAACTTCTTATTCTTTAGTTGTTTCATGATAAAGTAATAACATCAGTATTTATTATATACTGATATGTTATTATAAATATGAAAAAAACTCTAATTAACCTTCTATCCGTCCTACGGAAAAAGGAAATCACCACGCGTGCGTACGTACGGAATACCGTCTCCACGCCGTGGTGTAATCTATTTTCCTCCACCACCTTAATTGGATGGGTATAATGGTGTAATGAGTAACTATATATGATTATTATAAAGTTATATTGATACTGAAATAGTATACATACACTTCAACACAAGTTCACGATCATGAGAACGATATCATCGCTCGTGCGTACGTACGGAATACCGTCTCCACGACGCGATGAGATTCATTCTCCACATTAACCATTCATGAATGATTATAAAGTATATATAATGAATAATAATGAAATATATGACATGTTAAATCTACTGGATTTATGTATATATGTATATATATATTTCATCTACTTACTTCCATTCAAGACAATAAGGAAAGGAAAACAGCGTTCATGCGTACGTACGGACTACCGTCTCCATGAACGGTGTGTTTCATTTCATTTATCTATATTATATATATATATACTGAATATATATTATATATAAATCATGTTTTATATTTTGGAAGTAATTAAATCATGATATAAGTAATAATGATGTCAAGAACAACAAGTCCAAACACCTACGATAAATGAAACGATTTTACCCAAAACGCTTCTTTACCATGGAATTAACAAAAGAACGGGTAATATAAAGTCATAAGTGAACCATATATTATATCATAACATTGATTATGATTCTGGAATAAGTCAATAAAATTATTTAAATCATTATACAGGAGGTTTGGACACTTACGAAGCATATCGGACATAAGGTAAGGGAAATATCACAATCTCATTTTTATCCGAGATTGTTTATACATTGGTATTTGCTGGGGTGTATTGTATCATCCACATCCATGTTTTCTCAATATGTAATATTCTTTCAATCCACCTACAATTTTTTAAATCCAATTTTACCCTTCGATGAGTTTTTAGTAAAGGATATGAAAGGAATCTTTTGTCGTTTTTCGTACGAGGTACTTTTTGACTTTTCCGACAAAAGTACGAGAAGAATATTTTTTTTAACTTATACGGCATGAATGGATTTTTAAAACATTATTTCCAAGAATCACCCTTTAAAAGATTTCAAGCTTATTTTTAATCAACTTCTTTTATATTAAAATTGTATGACATGTTACGAAAGGAAAAATGTTTTTGAAGTAGAAAGGATATTTTCGTCTAGAATGAAGTTCAAGTGTTTTATCAAAATTATTTTCCATCTAAGATGATAAAGGGTTCTGTTTTTATCCCTATTATTACATTGATTTGATTATTTTGTGATGGAATTATTTTTATGAATTCCTTTATCGTATATGATTTGTTTTATGATGTCATGATGTTTAATATTCCCATTTTTATTACATGGGTTATGCAATGATGTATTGTTTATGATTTTGTGGCACACATAAGAATGGTATCATTATGAGATGGGTGGGACTTATATCTCCCTCCAATGCATTGGGTAAATATTTTATATCTCATGAGATATACATGGCTGGAATGGTAGGTTATACCGGTTCAGTGAAACAGGACTGAAACGAGGGTGACTCGGTTCAGAAAAGGACTTTGTCCACTAAGATAGTCTTGGCAATGAGTCTTGACTAACAAGAAATGATTATCTATGATTATGTGTGAATGACACAAAGTTTCATGTTTTATGTTATGATTATTGTGATTACATTTCACTGCCATGATTTACCCCATGTTATGAAATTATGATCTCTTTTGAAGGTTAAGATTTCCAAAAAGTTATGTGCTTATGTATATGATGTGATTGATATTTATTTTGTTTACCCTTACTGAGAATTTTAGCTCACCCTTTTATGTTTTCTTTTCCCCAGGATATAAAGAAAGGTTTTAGGTAAAAAAAAAGGAAGATCTTTATGGGAGATGTTGAAGATATTTCACCAGGATTCGAAGATTATATTCCGAGATTCCAAAGACACTAAACTATTACGATCCTTGTGTGTGTGTTTTTGTTATGTACTAAGTATTCCGAAAATGTAATGTAATGTCAATGTACGTCAAGATTCGGGTCTCTACAATGATGACTCATTAAATGTTTTACATTTTGGATCATGATTCTCCTATTTCCAATAGGGGACCATGAATCACCTATTTACCATGTGGATCAATTCCATTGAATTGTTTTTCAACATTATATCATTATATATAAAGCTTCACCTAATAAATTCAAAGAAGATATAGGTCCCACCTATCTCATAACAAAGATTTTACTTATGTGTTCAATAATATAATAAAACATTCATCATATCATCAGATCATAACCAATGTAAATAAAATCGATTTAATAAGCATTTCATCAATTTACTATAACATAACAATGAAAAATAAATGTGTTTTGTAAACATTTCATCCACAAAAATATTAACCATCTAATGAATGAATTAGCATAGTATCATTAAATCAGAACCCTAATAATAAATAAGTAACATAAAACGATGTTATCTTATATGGAAAATTATTTTTGAAATATCACATGGAATATTTCTAAGGAAAAATACACTTTACACTTTTAAAGACATTTTTTTAAAGAATAAAATTATTTCAAAATAATTTTCATTCCAAATAAACTTCAAATATTGTTACGGAATATTTAAAAAAATTTAAACCATTTCTTGAAAAAATTCCTTTCCATTTTGATAAAAATGTTCTTAAAACCTAAAACATTTTCAAAATCAATTTATATGAAAATACACTTGAAAAAGTATAATGGAATATTTTTAAAATAATTTAAAACATTTTTCAAGGAAAATGTAAATTATATTTAAAAAACACACTTTATAAATAAATAACCATTTTCAGAATATATTTCCCTGAAAATAAACATAAACAATTAGAAGGAAATGTTTAAATAAAATAATGGTCAGGATAATGGAAATTATTTTCATGTTAAGCATGTTAAAACAAAGATTCATTTTTCATTTTTGGTTAAATAAACACCATTATTTTCTTGTAAATGATACGAAGAAAAAAATTTAAAAAGTAAAAAATCGGTTAAATTTTATTTAATATATCATTTTTATAATGTGGAAATAATTTTGAATTTTTTTATAAAACATGGATATAAATGAAAAATGGTTTTTGACCCAAGAGAGAAATAAAGTCATTTTTTTCATTAAAACATTGTTATGGTATATTCAATCCTTTAAAAGAGGGAAATTTTTAGAAAAACGTATCCTCTATAAATAACTATCGGAGAATAAAATATATGAATTTATTTTCATTTATATCACAATATTTGATCATTGGATATTCAATCATAATCAATCTCGATAAACAATAAGATTGTAACATAAGACATCTACCGATTTGGTATCATTGGAATCATAAAAACCATTAAATAAAAAACTCAAATGAAAAATTCAATAACATAAAAATAAGTATATTCATGATATAACATTTCAAAGGGTATGAATATACACCTCATAAAAAAATATATGTATATAGCCTAACTTTTCTCCTAAAGAAGGAATTTTCAGACAAAAATACCTATCCGCTTTGGTATATTTGGAAATTTAAAACCTGTGAAAGAGATATTTTAAAATTGAAATATAAATATTTATATTTTTATATATAAATTTCATTAAATAAATTCATGTCTAGTTTATACACCACGTGAATGAAATAATTGGTAAATATGGCTTCTATCTCACGGAAGTAAAATTTGAGACGTAAATCCGTTATCTTCTTATTTCTTTAAAACAGATCTATCATCCTTTATAAAAAATATTTATTTACTATAAATATATTACAGGAACATATATATATTTATATATACTATTATATATGATGTATATATAACCTTTTATTACCTATAATTTAATAAATCATTGTTAAAATTATGCTTCGCATTATAACTACTTCATTTTTTTCACGCATGTTTTGGTTTGGAATTTTTAGTAATTTTATATTAATATTGGTTATATAATTTCTAAATTGTTAAATATAATATAAATAATATAAATATTATTTGTATATGTATTTATAAGTCCACTAAAATTTGACATAGAAAATGAATTACACCATTCATAGAGACGATGGGTTGTATGTACGGATGAATAATGTTTCTATTTTATCAACTGATGAAATGAAAGGAGGTAAATAATAATTATTTATTTATAATAATTTTTAATTTATTATATATAAAATTTATTCATTAATTTTTTCCTTTATTACCTCCCATATAAAATTTATGTGAAAAACTAAAAACATTTATTTGTGATGCGGTAGTCTGCCGTGCATGAAATGGACATTATCATATCCCCATTTAAGTGAAAACTAAAAAGTTATAGGTTATATTATATTTAAATAAGTATATTTTTGTTAAAAATATCACATATGTAAATTATATCTATCATCATACCCAACCATGATATGTTCTTAAGGAAAACGTGTCACATCAGTTCGTGAGGCATTTTTCTTCCATACTCGCGAGGGATGTTGTCATTTCCCATTTTAGGGAATAGGATATTGATGTTGGTCATAAAAATAACATAATAAAATATAATTATATGAAAAATAATGATGTTATTATATTATTTTTGTTTAATAATATTTCAATGAGATGAAGAATGAAATTACAAAAATACCTGCTAAATTATGTTACCTCTTCTTTGGGTATCCTCCTTAGGATTGCACCAAAAGCCATCCAAGGGATGATTTATTATCAAAATAAGTATTAATGTTTTAGAATATGGAAACAAGGAAGTTATTTTGCATGATACTTTCTAAATCAAATGTTTTTGGATGTTTTAATAGGAGATTAAGGGGGTTGTCCTTTAATAAGTGGGTAAGGGGACACACTTGGAATATTTTAAAAGAAAAAGGTATACCCACATTTTTCTCATGATAAAAGGATAATAAATATAACATTATAAATCCTATAAACTTTATGTTAAAAATATTTCCATAAAATGGGTGTTGGACAAATTTCTAGACCATTTTACAACTTATATTTTTATTTTAACCCCTGTTAAACCCATTTTCACCTTAACCCAATAATTCGTTTTTACTGATTTTTTCATACATTGTGGTTATAAATTAAGTTGTTATTGTCATGAAATATAAATTATTATGATTACAAATACGGGATATATTTTTTCAAATTCAATTCATGGAAGTGATATAATTTAATTCAAAATTTAACAAGAAGATTGGATGAGAATGCAATTTTCCAACGTAACAATTCTCATAAGAATCCAAAGTTTTAGTATCCCAATTCATTATAGAATTGAATGAATGAAATAAATTTTATTAATATATATATATATATATTTACTTATTATACTTTTAAAACTATATTAAAATAAAATTTATCTTTTAAATTCTCAAACGAAAAGATAATTTTTTATAAAAACTAGTATATTTCACTATTCAGTGAAAAATTTATCTATTCCGAAATTATAAAAAATCACTCAAAGATAATTTTGAAATAAAGATATCAAAAATTAAGTTCATTTTTTAAATTAAATTTTTTAAAATTGGTAAATATTATTTTTATTATTTTTACACAAAATACAATAAAAACATTTTTTTGAGAAAATATTATTTTCAAAACATATAAATAATTTTGAAAAAAATATTTAATTTTTTTCAGTATGTTTTTCTTATATTAAACCATTATACCTAATATTTTTTAATTATTTATAGATATTCATACATCTCGGTTTGAAGTCAAGGTTATAATAGTCATGTTTAAATAATAATATTAATAATATTTCATGGTATTTTAAAAAATGATGTTGTGTGTAACACAAGATATTGAAGAAATATTATTTATTTGAGAAAAATATTTCAAAAAAATCTGGGTGTTATATTCCTTGACCAGGGAAAATGGTTTATATGCTTTTTTTTCTATCGTAAACTTATGTATTATTATTACTATATAATTTGATGGATTATGATTGAATATTGATTATTTGACACTATTATTATAATGATGAGAAAATCTATATTCCATGAATCATGATTAAATGTATTTTACTGATTTTGTATTCTTATAGTAAGTTATGATCATGTTCTCATACCCTTATTTTTAGCTTAACTTTTCATATGATCATCGATTTATATCTTCCATGTTTACCCCGAATGACTATATGGCCTCAAAATTTCATATGTCTCCCTTCACCAAATTATTAAGGAAGGTTTTAACTATGATATGTATAAGAATAATGATATCTATGAAGAACTTAGTGGGATATGTTATAGAAATTCTATGTTTCATATTTTTATATATCCATGTCTACAAAGACACTAACCCGTTATGGTACTTGGATGTGTATTTGTGTGACATGTATTGAATAATTCATCTAAAATGGGGCAATATTGATGTATGAAATGTTTTTGTCACTATAGAAATATCTGGAGATGGCAGTGTGGGACCATCGCTAATGTGGGCTTGTACAAATGTGTAAGGATGACTCGAGTAGGGTGCATGGTTATTGATGACTGTTAGTAATGATGACGACCTCGTGTAGGGAATGAGTAACAACACAGGTCATCAGTGGTTGTTGTCCAGATGATTTCTAGTTGTTAGTGAATGTTGTATTGGGGGCTAATGACTAGTATGACACAATGGTTCAGTGATGCGACCTCATAGAGGTAACTTCAATTCATGGTATTGTCTTAGTAATGCATCAACATGTTTGGCCCTTGGGCTTATTCAAGTGGGCCTACAGACCATTTCAAAGTTTGACTTATTTCTTGGATTCCAATAGGCATATGGGTTTTCATTTCAAGTAGGCCTTCGGGCCTGTATCAGGGGGACTAAATGATAATTTCAAAGTGGGCCTTTGGGAATAATTTCAAAAGGGCCAACATGCTGGTATTTTGGGTGGCCGTTTGGGATGATAATATATGTAAAATAGCGGTGAACTAACCATAGGGGGGATATTAGTTAGCCTATTGTGTGTGTTTGTGTGTATAAGCATGTGTGGTTATAATTATACCCCCAATATCTAATATATATTAATTAATGATAATTAATAATTATAATAATAATTTATTATTAATTAATTAGTACATAATTATTTTTAATTATTACTTATTATTTTTTATTTTCTATTATAACTAATTATTATTAATTATTATTTATCAATTATTATTATTATTAACTATTAATTATTATTAATCATTAATAATTATTAATAATTATTATTTATTATAATTATTACTTATTTATTTGTAATATTATATATTGATAATATGAACGCTAATTTATTTTATTTAGTTGTATATTTAATTATATGTTATTATTGATTTATTATTATTATTACTACTATTACTATAGTATTATTAAAATGCTGGAAAAGTGAAACTATTTCCCACATGAAAAATTCATAAAGGATATCCGGATCCGTTGCCTTATAAAACGGTCTCTTGGGTGGTATTTTTAGTTATATTTTAGAAATACTTAAATTATGATGATTTTGAATAAAAAAAAATTTAATTAAAATTAAAATTATGTCATATATATTAATAACTAAAAAAATCAAAAATCCAAATTAAAATTAGTTTTTAAAGAATAATTGGAAATTATTTTATATCATTATATATATAAACCAATGAGCATGTACGTAAATGATAAAGTCACCTGATTTTCATCTTGGAGTTCTTATTATCATGTTATATTGGGCACATGTACTATTACATACTATATAAGGGTGATATAGACAATGACGCGAGCAATTAGTGGCATAGGAAAGACACATAAAGGATGATGCATGCATGAAAATACACTTGTCTTTTGGTCCATGTAATGGGATTCATCCAAACTCGGCCTACGAGCCATGTACTAAATAAATAAGTCTTGTTGGGTGGGCTTTCCCCAGGGGGGGGGGGGGGGGCTTGTGTCCCACCATTCAAGAACATGTGTGTCTTGTGTGTGTCGTGTGTGTGTGTGTGTGTTCGAATATAATTGTATACCAAATAACATAATATATATATATATGTACCACCCCGAGCTTCCACGATACGCTTCTCATTCAATAATGCAATAGCTTGCATTGTACGCAACTTCGAGTTCTAAAACACCGCGACCAATCAAAGTAGCGGTTATGAATATTAATAACCACTTTTTAAAATTATAGAAATTTTATATTTCAAAATGGACTTCATTTTTGTATTCGTAATATCGAAATTATCCTAAGTTGAATTTTTTGTAACTTTCTGAGAACTTCCAATTTTTTTATGAATAGTGAAAAATACTTAAAACAACTTTTTTAATCAAAATAATTTATTGTGATAAATTATACTATTTAGTGATTTTAAAGTATAATTAGAATATATTTTTACCATTTTATCCAATGGTGGTCATTAGAATTAATTTAACATTGAAATTGGACATAAACAATTGCCAATCTTTTGATATAAATTGTTTCTTAAAAACACACTATTTGTTGTGACAGCGGGAATTAATTATTAAATTAACTAATGCAACTTATATGTTTGGAATTTTTTAAATAGACATCATTTTTGAATTTGTAATATCAATTATATCTTAGGGTGAAATTTTGGCATTGTTCTGAAAAACTTCAATTTTTGATGAATAGTGAAACCACTAAGTGGTAGTTAAATAACTGATTTTTCGTTTAAATGAAATATTACCACTTCTGTGATTTGATTTTCAAAAATCTGACATAAATGGTTGTCATTAAGAATTAAAATTTGGTTCAATGAGATTATAATAATTTTTTTGGTGAATAGTAACTTTTAAGTTCTTAATCGCGATTAGAGGTAATTAGTGTAGTTTAAGATAAAAACAATGTTTTAATAATATGATATGAGCTTGACACTTGTCCTACTCCTTTTGGATGAGTCGTGGCCGACCAAGACAACCCATGGGTCAACTTGGGGACCCCATGGAGCCACTTTGGTTGGAAAATGACATTAATATATATTTATTTAATGTTAAAATTAAATTGACACAAACATGAGTTGTTTTACTAAAACAGTTTTTAAGTGGGGTTACACAAGTCCAAATTTTGATTATAAATATTCATTAGAAATCTAAAAAGATTTCATACATCATAGTATTTTTTTTATAATTTTTAGACATTAAATAAATTAAATTAGTTCTTACATCATGATGATGCAGTGATGACCTCATTATTTAACGATTTAAATAAAATGGAACGATAATGTAAAATCCAAAGTGTACACTTGTCAAAAACCTATTGGATGAGTATATTTCGAACCCTTATCATCTTATCCTCGAATTATATAAGTGTGGGACCTCTAAAATCCGAAACTCATTTTATAATAAAGTGACTTTTCTTTACTTTCCAAGAGTGCCCCTCCTCTCCACTTATAAAAGGCCCCCACCTCTCCCACCTTATTCACACCTTCAAGCCATATGGCTTGGCCAAACTCTGCCCCAATACTCTCCCAACTTCCCCCTATTACTACTAGAAGCCTCACTTTGGGCATAACGCTTCCCAAGGAAGCCTTTGGCTCAAATCAAAAAGAGTTACCCGATTTTGAGGTAATGTCTTCTCTAATGTTGTTTTGTTTTATTTTTCTTCTCCAACCCCCTAAAATCTTTTTATTCATTTATTTTGTAACAACAACAGTATTATTAATATACTAGGGTGTTGTTATAAGAATTATTCGAGCTACACTTACACACACCTACATCTAATGGTTAAAGAACATACGGTTTCTGTGGATGACGAATTTCTGCCTCACGAAACGATGATTGTTCAACATTCATATAACACCTTCAGAGGTGGCCATTAAGATGTCACTATTTTTAAATATGATAAATAATATGTTTATGTTTTACTTATGCTTCTGTATTTCTCATTTATGGCATACTTTATGATTTCCATTATGGGTAAAATGCGATAATTTCATTTTAGGAAGTGTGGACTACCGCCCCCTCAAAGTGATTTGAATCGTTAATGCCATATGTGGGATGTATAAAGGATGGAGGAAATGGTATTATACAATATATTATACTGGAATTATATTATACATTTATATCATTATGATTTCGTTCCATTAAATATGAAATTGAAATGAAAGTAGCATTCATGCGTACGTACGGCTTACCGTCTCCATGAACGGTGCATTTCATTTCTTACCTCTAAATGTTACGTAATATTATGAATGAATGTATATACTGGATATATATTATATAAATGATATCTACATCATGAATATAATTCTGGGTATAATGGATATTTCACCACATGAACAACATGTAATTATAAGAAGTTTATTTTTGACTCAAATACCAAAGATCGACAAAACGACTGTTATTAACTTAAATAATTACATAATGTTCATAACATGGTAATAAGTGATATTGAAGGAATAAGAAACTTGAAAATTTCTTCAGAAACTATAAATTAACTCTAGTTTATTATTCAGGAGATTAAAGAACGATCGAGTCAAGTCGGACATGAGGTAAGGGAACTTCTTAACCCAATTTCTATTCTTTGGGTTAATCTCCTACTTTCAAATTATGTCATGATATTATTATGTACTTTTCTTATTTTTACGTTCTTTATGTGTACCTATAGTGAATACACATAATAGATCTATTTTATTTTAAAAATGAACTTTTTAAGGACTTCGTCTCAATCTCCTTTCATTGAGGCATATTTGGTTTTATACACAAATTTCTTTTATTCGATGTATAAACCCCTTTGACTTTTACGTATATTCAAAAGGAATCTTTTTTATACGAAGCGTTTACTAAACGACAAAAGGGAATGTTTTTGTCGTTCGTATGAGGCGACAACGACTTCTCCACCACCGTGACCACTATTTGAGTTTTGGCTTCCTCTACAAGCCATCATTTTTTTAATGAAAAATAAATAAAAAGTTTTAACTTTCTTTTATTTTGGAATTGAAAATGGTTTTGAAAGCATTTTTATTATATCAATTTGTTGTATTGATATCTTGTGATTGAAATGTGGAAATTTTATGTTTCCTTTATGCATGTTTTTATGGTTTATGATATTCTTAAACCTATTCATATGAGGAATGCATTGGACTTAATAAGTGACGGGTGGAGCCCACTATAGCTCCTCGATGCATCGGCAGGTCTCATGAGACAAACTAGTGTCTTGGCACGAGGCCTTGACAAAATCTTATTTGTGGTCTTGGCACGAGGCCTTGGCTACATGGTTATGATAGTCTGGCATTATGAATTCCATCATTATGAAAGTGGTTATTTATATTGCATGTGATTATTAGACCAGTAGAATATCCATGTGAAGAAGTAAATGGCATTATCTCATTTTACTTTTTCCATATTATGTTGAAGTTCAAGTTTAAAAGGCTTTTGTTTTAGTTATACATTGCCTTAAATGTTAATGTTTATTTATGAAAGCTTCCGCTATATTTTTAACCTTACTGAGCATCTGAGCTCACCCCTTTCAATGTTTTAATATTTTCCTGGATGTAAAGAAGTATTTTATGAATGACCTACAGGGATAGTTAGAAGTGGATATGAGTGTGGACTATGGAGACTTTGTTATTGTAGTTTTTCACTTTATGATGTAATGTAACGTTTGCGAATGTATCTAGTGTTTCCAAGGCTACTAAACTAATCGGTCTTTCGGGACTTGATCTTTTTTGATCATGCCAATGTTACGAAGTAATGCACCGACTCTGGGTAGCTGGGGTCGGGGCGTTATAGTTGGTATCCGAGACAGTTTAGTACAATCCTTGGAAGCTAGATTTAGATAAACTCTGATTAGAGCATGTAGACCTAAGATGAACTTTGAGGATTAGTATAGAATAACTTCCTAGAATTATGGTATTGTAGAGATTTTGTGAGTTTTTCGAGAAATACATCCCTGTTTGGATACGAGAAGGTAGAGGCGGCTCTGGCATAGATGTACCTAGGGGTAAAACCCGAAAACACCACGTTGAGCTAGACTCGAATGGGAACGGGTGCACGACAACGGGCCTTGCTGCACTCTTGGTTACGACACTCCCGGGGGATATGCTTAGGATAACTCTCATTTTCTTTACAAATCATTATGAAGGGTTTATGAGTATATACTTCCTCAAAGAAAACATTTTTATGATTATGGATTATATCCATAAATAGTTCAATTTATGTTAAGTGTTTTATAAGTATGGGATTATGTATTTTGATTCAAAAACTGATCTAGTTTATGCAATTGTTTAAAAATGGCGCCTAGTGGAAGAAATGGAAACCGTAGCAATGCACGCACTCCATGTAGGGATTTCACTCCTGCTCAAGATAATTATAGTGGGGCTGGTGATGCAACTGGTGCCGATCAGCTAATCACCATACTGGGACAACTTACTCAGGTTATGAATAATAACCTTACTCGTATGGAGCACCCTGGTCCGCAACGTGGAAGATCAATGCTAGACCGTTTCATGAGGCAACAACCACCAACCTTCAATGGGGGTACAAATCCGTTAGTAGCTGAGCAATGGATAAACTCCTTAGAGAAAATATTCCATGCCTTGGGGAGTAGTGAAAGGGAGAAGGTTGTCATGGCAGTTTACCGCCTCACTGGAGATTCCGATCAGTGGTAGTCGCTGATTCAAAACACAAAGGAAGATGATGACGTATCGAATATGGAATGGAGGGGGTTCAAAGAGCTTTTATTATAAAAATACTTTCCTTGTGACCATCGAGCAGATATGGAAAGGCAATTTCTGAGTCTGAGGCAGAAGGAGGATGAGAATGTCGCAAAGTATGAGGCTAACTTTACAAGGTTAGCGAGGCATGCTTCCGATTATATACGTAACCCAAGGAGTAAGATTGATCGTTTCTTTGATGGGTTAAAACCATTTCTCCGTCGAGCTTTAGTATCACAATCCTTCTCATCATACGAAGATATTGTCTCATGTGCTATCAAGACAGAAAAGGAATTCTCTAAGTCTTATGACAACAAAGTAAATCAAGAGAAGAAGAGAACGGGGGAACAAGAGACAGATAAAAGGAAATAGGGAAAGAATGATTTTCCATTATGTAATAATTGTGGGAAAAATCACCCTGGTACGTGCCTAAAAGGAATGGGATTTTGTTATAAATGTGGAGAAAATGGTCACCAGGCTCGTGATTGCAAGGGAAAGAAAGAGGCTGTCAAAGTTGAATGCTACAATTGTAGGGAAATGGGGCATTATGAAAATGAATTTCCTAAGCGTCAGGTAAACGTACCTCAGAAAAGGCCAAGGGATCATGGAAAATCTTATGATGTTACTACAGTTGAAGCGGAATAATTAATGTATTGGTGCTTTTGGACTAATGGATTATATTCTGGTTATTAGAATAATGTGATATATATATAAGGATTGAACTTCAGTACTTGTTGTTTCAGTAAGGTTTTAATATGATGAAGGTAATTATATTTTTAGTATGTGACAATAGGAGGAACTTTACTTTGTTTGGGGAACCTGATAAATTGATTTTGGAATTAAGAGACCTTTTAGAGAAAGTTTGGACAGAGGTATTTTGGATAATTATAATGGTTGGAGTGGATAAGTTTATCTTTGGATAGTATTTTTTAAGGTTAAAAAATTTATGAAGAATATTTTTGGAATATTATGATACTATAGTTTTAGGAAAAGGACAACCTGCAGGGTGGGTCATAACTCGTCGCGTTGGACAAAGCTGTAGGAATCGAACCCACAATCATAGTGCGACCGGCCTTTATTTCCTACCACTAGCCTACAGGAAGTCCCTGGTTATTACAAAATAATTTTACTAATCTAAATGGTATGTGTTAACATTTGGAACCTTATACAATTAGGATAAGTATAATATTTTTGAGTTCTATTATCTTTTTGAGTGAAAGATGAGTTGAAGGTTGAAACTCTAATTGTGAAGCATAAATATATATATACCTATCTCTTATTCAATGAATAAATTAATTCTTAAACTTTAGTAAAGGGATATTAAAACAAAAAAATGTGTTATCCTAATACCTTATGTCTTGTTGAACTGATGATATTTTAAATCAACATAGATTGAAGGATTTGAGGCCCTCAATTTGACAGTTGATTGTGATTAATGACCTCAATCACTCCCTACAAATATTTACGTTTTTCCTCCAATTATATGTCTTTAATTGCCACCAATGTTCTCCTAATCGAGATCATAATTGGGTGGTGACTTTTTCATCTTATTAAGGCTAAATTTTATTAATCTTATTTCCGATGTGGGTTTTCCTCAAAGGTATTTTCTCTTTTCAACCTTTTACTTTCAAAGAAAAATTTCAAATTGCGAGGACGCAATTTATTGAAGGAGGGGAGAATTTAACACCCCGAGCTTCCACGATACGCTTCTCATTCAATAATGCAATATCTTGCATTGTACGCAACTTCGAGTTCTAAAACACCGCGACCAATCAAAGTAGCCGTTATGAATAGTAATAACTACTTTTTAAAATTATAGAAATTTTATATTTCAAAATGGACTTCATATTTGTATTCGTAATATCGAAATTATCCTAAGTTGAATTTTTTGTAACTTTCTGAGAACTTCCAATTTTTTTATGAATAGTGAAAAATACTTAAAACAACTTTTTTAAACAAAATAATTTATTGTGATAAATTATACTATTTAGTGATTTTAAAGTATAATTAGAATATATTTTTACCATTTTATCCAATGGTGGTCATTAGAATTAATTTAACATTGAAATTGGACATAAACAATTGCCAATCTTTTGATACAAATTGTTTCTTAAAAACACGCTATTTGTTGTGACAGCGGGAATTAATTATAAAATTAACTAATGAAACTTATATGTTTGCAATTTTTTAAAATAGACATCATTTTTGAATTTGGAATATCAATTATAGCTTAGGGTGAGATTTTGGCATTGTTCTGAAAAACTTCAATTTTTGATGAATAGTGAAACCACTAAGTGGTAGTTAAATAACTAATTTTTCGTTTAAATGAAATATTACCTCTTCTGTGATTTGATTTTCAAAAATCTGACATACATGGTTGTCATTAAGAAGTAAAATGTGGTTCAATGAGATTATAATAATTTTTTGGTGAATAGTAACTTTTAAGTTATTAATCGCGATTAGAGGTAATTAGTGTAGTTTAAGATAAAAACAATGTTTTAATAATATGATATGAGCTTGACACTTGTCCTACTCCTATTGGATGAGTCGTGGCCGACCAAGACAACCCATGGGTCAACTTGGGGACCCCATGGAGCCACTTTGGTTGGAAAATGACATTAATATATATTTATTTAATGATAAAATTAAATTGACACAAATATGAGTTGTTTTACTAAAACAGTTTATAAGTGGGGTTACAGAAGTCCAAATTTTGATTATAAATATGAATTAGAAATCTAAAAAGATTTCATACATCATAGTATTTTTTTTATAATTTTTAGACATTAAATAAATGAAATTATTTATGACATCATGATGATGCAGTGATGACCTCATTATTTAACGATTTAAATAAAATGGAAAGATAATGTAAAATACAAAGCGTACACATGTCAAAAACCTATTGGATGAGTAGATTTAGAACCCTTATCATCTTATCCTAGAATTATATAAGTGTGGGACCTCTAAAATCCGAAAATCATTTTATAATAAAGTGACTTTTCTTTACTTTCCAAGAGTTCCCCTCCTCTCCACTTATAAAAGGCCCCCACCTCTCCCACCTTATTCACACATTCAAGCCATTTGGCTCGGCCAAACTCTGCCCAAATACTCTCCCAACTTCCCCCTCTTACTACTAGAAGCATAACTTTGGGCAGAACTCTTCCCAAGGAAGCCTTTGGCTCAAATCAAAAAGAGTTACCCGATTTTGATGTAATGTCTTCTCTAATGTTGTTTTGTTTTATTTTTCTTCTCCAACCACCTAAACTCTTTTTATTAATTTATTTTGTAACAACTCCAGTATCCTCAATATACTAGGATGTTTGTATAAGAAGTATTCGAGCTAAACATACACACACCTACATCTAATGGTTAAAGAACATACGGTTTCTGTGGATGTCGAATTTCTGCCTCACGGAACGATGATTGTTCAAAATTCATATAACACCTTCAGAGGTGTCCATTAAGAAGTCACTATTTTTATATATGATATATAATATGTTTATGTTTTACTTATGCTTCTGTATTTCTCATTTATGGAATACTTTATTATTTCCATTATGGGTAAAATGCGATAATTTCATTTTAGGAAGTGCGGACTACCGCCCCCTCAAAGTGATTTGAATCGTTAATGCCATATGTGGGATGTATAAAGGATGGAGTAAATGGTATTATACAATATATTATACTGGAATTATATTATACATTTATATCATTATGATTTTGTTCCATTAAATATGAAATTGAAATGAAAGTAGCGTTCATGCGTACGTACGGGTTACCGTCTCCATGAACGGTGCATTTCATTTCTTACCTCTAAATGTTACGTAATATTATGAATGAATGTATATACTGGATATATATGATATATATGATATCTACATCATGAATATAATTCTGGGTATAATGGATATTTCACCACATGAACAACTTGTAATTATAAGAAGTTTATTTTTGACTCAAATACCAATGATCGACAAAACGACTGTTATTAACTTAAATAATTACATAATGTTCATAACATGGTAATAAGTGATATTGAAGGAATAAGAAAATTGAAAAGGTTCTTTAGAAACTATAAATTAACTCTAGTTTATTATTCAGGAGATTAAAGAACGATCGAGTCAAGTCGGACATGAGGTAAGGGAACTTCTTAACCCAATTTCTATTCTTTGGGTTAATCTCCTACTTTCAAATTATGTCATGATATTATTATATCCTTTTTTTATTTTTACGTTCTTTATGTGTACATATTGTGAATACACATAATAGATCTATTTTATTTTAAAAATGATCTTTTTAAGGACTTCGTCTCAATCTCCTTTCATTGAGGCATATTTGGTTTTATACACAAATTTCTTTTATTTGGTGTATAAACCCCTTTGACTTTTACGTATATTCAAAATGAATCTTTTTTATACGAAGATTTTACTAAACGACAAAAGGGAATGTTTTTATCGTACGTATGTGGCGACAACGACTTCTCCACCACCGTGACCACTATTTGAGTTTCGGCTTCCTCTACAAGCCATCATTTTTTTTAATGAAAAATAAATACAAAGTTTTAACTTTCTTTTATTTTGGAATTGAAAATGGTTTTGAAAGAATTTTTATTATATCAATGTGTTGTATTGATATCTTGTGATTGAAATGTGGAAATTTTATGTTTCCTTTATGCATGTTTTTATGGTTTATGATATGCTTAAACCTATTCATATGAGGAATGCATTGGACTTAATAAGTGACGGGTGGAGCCCGCTATAGCTCCTCGATGCATCGTCAGGTCTCATGAGACAAACTAGTGTCTTGGCACGAGGCCTTGAGAAAATCTTATATTTGGTCTTGGCACGAGGCCTTGGATACGTGGTTATGATAGTCTGGTATTATGCATTCCATCATTATGAAAGTGGTTATTGATATTGCATGTGATTATTCGACCAGTAGAATATCCATGTGAAGAAGTAAATGGCATTATCTCATTTTACTTTTTCCATATTATGTTGAAGTTCAAGTTTAAAAGGCTTTTGTTTTAGTTATACATTTCCTTAAATGTTAATGTTTATTTATGAAAGCTTCCGCTATATTGTTAACCTTACTGAGCATCTGAGCTCACCCCTTTTAATGTTTTAATATTTTCCAGGATGTGAAGAAGTATTTCATGAATGACCTGTAGGGATAGTTAGAAGTGGATATGAGTGTGGACTATGGAGACTTTGTTATTGTAGTTTTTCACTTTATGATGTAATGTAACGTTTACGAATGTATCTAGTGTTTCCAAGGCTACTAAACTAATCGGTCTTTCGGGACTTGATCTTTTGTGATCATGACAATGTTACGAAGTAATCCACCGACTCTGGGTAGCTGGGGTCGGGGCGTTACATATATATCAAAATTTATTTAAAATTGGGTTTTCTAAATTGGGAGGAGGGCCTCAAATGAATTTAAAGACTCTGCCTAGATGACTAAACGTAAATTCATTTGACGCATGACCATCCCATAATCCAAAAAACCCCTAACCCGTTTAATTTGAAAAATTAAATAAACTCATGCAAAAAAAATTTCTAGATAAGTTCAACAAAAGGAATATTACAATGAATCCATAGTTTATAAATAAATTAGGATAGAAAAACAAAATTACCATTTAAAAAAAGTAGAAAATGGAATTATAATATTATTATCATTTTATATCCAATCACAATCCAACCAATATATGGTAAAAAATTATTGAACATTATATAATATATTTTTTAATAAATTCAAGAAAAAAAATATTAAATAAAAAACTTTTGTACTTTTGATAAGAAAACATAATAGTTTGAAATCATTATGATATAGCCATATTTCTAGTAGAGGAACCACACTTAATTAAATCACTTACAATATTAAACCATAATGAAAATTATAATCTCTATATCATATAAAACACCAAACATGGTAATTTTTTTTAGTAAATATCATAGACAATATTTCATATATCTTAATCTACAACTAAACATATGTATAATTTCATAGGATAATGATATCAAATAACATGGGTGGATTTAAATATTCCTTTGGTGATTTCATTTGTAAAATGCATATATAAATTTATATATAAGAAATATATCAGTAGATAGAAATATGTTATGTTTTTAAATCATGATACTATGTACTATTATGTGAAATATCACATTCTTCGTAAAATAAATATCCAATTAAATTTAACTGTATATGTAAATAAATTTCAAGAACAAAATTTATTTAAATATAACTTAAAAAATATAAGAAAAATGTTTCAAATAAAATATGAACCATATGATTAAATTACATACAATAATAAAAAATTTAATGTTTTAAGTTTTTTTGTGAATAGAGATGAATAATATACAGTTTTAGAAAATCATTTTTACCACCAGTTGGTTCATCATATGTTGGTCACATCTCTAAAAATACATTTAAAGAACTTACATACAAATATCTGATTAATGTTTTCATGCTTGAAAGAAATATATAGTGTTCCATGATAAATTATAAATAATAATTTCATTTCTGCAGGCCATCACTGATAAGAAACAACGCAAAAATATCAATCTATGAAGTTATATTTGTTGATTTTTCACACGGATTTCTCATAGAAATCGTGGAAATTAAGAAATAACTTGAGGAATCAAACAGGTGGAACTCACATGATGAAAATCACTAGATCTATCAAAGTGACACATTAAACACCATTCTTATATTTGTTTAAAAATAAAACCATAAAAATATTTTATTTTTGAGTTATTGAAATGGAAAAAATTTCAGGAATGAGTTTATTTAATTATTTTCAATTAAATGGGCTAGTTTTTTATGAATATGTGTTGGATGATCATCAAATTTGCACTATTTTTGTGAAATATGCTTGAGGGGGAATATTCCATGGAGGTGGATTGTTAGTAGGGGAAATTAGTATTTATACTTAGAGTTAAATGTGAGCAGTGGATTATTCATGTTATGGTGGGGATGGTTGCGAAAATCTTGTGAGATGACATAAAACATTCTTAGGATTAAAGCGACAACCTCATTATCAGATATAATGGTTCATACAAAAGTCTCTAAAAAAATATTCCTAAAATATAATGATGAGAAATTTTTAAAATATTATTTTTTCAGAAATTATATTAATGAACCAAATAAATATTATTAAAAAAATAGAAAAAATTAAGATCTGGAAGAAATTGATCTGGTTGAGTTTGTACAGTCTCGAAAAATATTGAAATAAATCCAATGTGGTAAAATCCTGCGTTAGAGAACCAGATTGTGAATCTAGATGTCACAAAATTTCATAGAATTTTAAACAATTTTTTCAACCATATTCAATATTCAAGATCAATTAATATAGGTATATGATATTTCTAGGTAGGAAGAATGTTTATGTTATCTATTAACAAATAGTTTTATTAAATGATAGTGTTTGAAGTTGTGAAGTTATTCAATGAGCTGATGAAGGGATGGAAAAAACATGAAAATCAATTAGAAAAATATCCATCAAATTTATAATAATTATATGAATACTTTCAATGTCATCAGATGATACTATAATGATAATATGATGTGTATAGTTCAATTATTGGAAAAATTGATTGTTTGGAGTAAATGATGATACAAAATAAAAAAATTTATTATGAGGGGAATCGGTCAATGTAAATATGATGATGAGTGGCTGGAAAAATAAGTTGGATGAAGAAAATTAAAGAAGAAACCTTTTTTCATGAGAGAGAGAAGGCTCCATAATATGGAATTTTCTTAATAATTAAATTCGACAAACAAATACTCCACACAGTTTTAATAAGAAACTTTACGAAACATTAAAAATTCCAAACCCATTGATGCTTAATGTGTTAATTAATTTAGGATTTTATTTCAATTATCTATTAGCTATATAACATTAAGTAAGATCCAATGTGTTCCTTTATATATGGCTTTAGAGATGTTCTCATATGGTTGGTGACACATAGTATTCATAATGTTTGAAAAATATTTGATAATATTCTATAATTCTTAAGAAGAGTTCAGCAAATTGTTTTTGGTGTGAAAGTTAAATTGGTTTCCTACCACCTCCACAATGGTAGACCCAATATAAAGGGGTATAAAGTACATCATACAAAACACTATCTAAGGGTAAAAATATAATACTCTAAATAAATTATTTCATATGTTATTTTCAAAAAAAATAATAATTTTTTGGAAGAAAATTATAAAAAAGTGAACTTTAATCATAGAATCTGATAGAGTTTCCAACCGATCTAAAAAAATCAGATAGAGTTTCTAATTATATATTTTTATCAGAAACACCATACATAAAAAAATGTGAGGCACACTAGTTTTGTTAATAGGAAATAATTTAGTATTTTAACGGGGAATAATTTTAGTGAGGCATAGTGGATGAAGTATAATCAAATTAAATAAAATAATATTAGATAACACTACTAGATGAATAAAGAAGATTGAAATTTTGAATGTACTTTTGGGAGAATAATATGAAAATTTTCACATCTTTTTTTGGCTCAGGATTGTAAAGGAAAATTTGTATAC
Source organism: Viscum album (assembly GCA_963277665.1). Lineage (NCBI taxonomy): Eukaryota > Viridiplantae > Streptophyta > Magnoliopsida > Santalales > Viscaceae > Viscum > Viscum album. Next base: position 675,499,124 of record OY728139.1, on the reverse strand, counting down.
TAATGGTAGTCAGTATAATCATACATATAGGGATATATAAGTAGTCTAATGGGAGTTATCTTAATGTTCTATTCACTTATTTATAATATTTAATTTAAATGGACCCATGGGAGTGTCCATAACATGTATGTTGTTTCCCAAACTAAGGCTGAACATTATAAAACATCAGTTACTTATTATATTGTTATCATTGCATTCTTGTGAGTTTGTTAAAAATTGATAATGAAAAAAATCAGACATGTTTTAGGGGTTAAGTTTCATAAGGTTTTAAATTCTGAAAATTTAACCACTGATTCAACCCCCCATTAGTGGTTCAACGATCCTTATAAACTGCACTTATGTTCAAGGTGGGTCTACAAGCCATGTTTTTTATTGAACTATTAGAATTAGATACATTGAACCATAATTTATGGTATGTTGAATCATTATAAAATTTTTTGGGATTCATAGAAAATTTAATATATAATGGTCATGTGAAGGGGTTTTCCATTGGTGGGGAGGGATATTAGCTATTCTTTTGGCCACTGGGTGTGGGTGTGTTTCATTATATTTTAACCCAATAAATAAATTTTATATATATATCTGTGTGTGTGTGTGTGTCTGGGTGTATAAATATATATTTTAATGGTATTTAAAAAACTATTTTTATTTGGAACTACAATCATTTATGTAATCTGATATTATAATAAAAAAACATGAAAGACACCCATTTATAAAAGAGGATCCACTAACATCCCATATAGATTTTTCAGATAGGAATTCGTTTCAATTTTACAGGATTCTAATAATAATATTTCAAAAATAAGAATAAATTAATAATAATGTATAACTAATAATTAAACTGATAACAAAATTATCATTAATATAAATAATAAATTGTATAAAAAAATTAATAATACAATTGACATAATTAATAATTATAATGATAAACAATAATATTTTTAACATAATAATTAAAAATTAATAACAATTAATAATAATATGTATTCATTATAAATAATATAGTATACATCTCAACCCATGGATTTGGAAACTGCAAACCCATACCCCCAAAAATTTATTAATGAAACATAGAAACACACATAATGGTACATGGGTATACAATTTTAGAAAATGTGGAATAAAAAATTCCACCTAGAAGTATCAAATAGATAAAATGAAAGAGGCCATAATTTCAATCATCATTAGGGGAAATGTGACAAAACCCCTCATTGGAATGTTTATATTTTACAAGGGTTGTGGAATTAAATTAATTTTTTAATGCGTATTTCCCATGCTCTGTGATACACCCCAACTTGTTGGATGCCAAATGATGGTTTTATGTTTACTAGAAGCACATGGTGGAAAAAAATAACAATTTTCTTATATTTTATGGATCATTCATATATTTCCCATGACATAAACTCTAGCACCAATGGAACTCTTCCACCATATATTGACATGTGAAAATGTGAAACCGTGAGTGATGATTTCATGTTAAATTTATTATTAATTTAGATTTTTATCTTATAAATGTTTACCTAATATTATAAACTTTATTCGATGGAAATGTTTACCATATTAAACCATTTACATATTAAAATCATTATACATATTTGATCTAAGGGAATAATCCCTCTAGTTGTGATATAAAAATTCTCATTTGATATAAAAATGACATTGATTTATTGTCAGGTGATAGAAAATAAGGTCAATAATATTATGTTTTTCATTATGATCTCTTCATGATACTTTAGGATTGAAGGGTTTTTTTCTCATTCCTAAGAAGATGGTATGGGGATAAATTGTGTGAGAATTATAGTTTAGTGAGGTAGAGTATATGAACTATCATCAGATATAAGAAAGGCACACTGGAAAAACACTACTATATAGATAAAATATATGGAATTCCTAGATTAAAATTTTGGTGTTGAATTTATTAATTTTCACATCTTTTGGGTTGGATAATTTTATAATAAAAACATTATAAAATAATGAAATTAAGTATAACCATTCCATTTGGGAGATAGAAGGAGTCTAATTGGAGTTTAGTCAAATTTTTTTGCACTAGATTCTAATAGTTATTTTCCATGGACCCATGGGAGTAGCCGTGGAAAAGATTGTGAGTTTGTTACAAATTAATATAGAAATGAATATAACAAGTTATTGGGGTTAAGTTGCATAAATTATGATATTTATAATAGTTTATCATGGATTCTTCCCCAATTTCTTAGTAGTTTAGTGATGCTCAGGAGCTTCAATTTGTATCAGTGAAATGAATCCCTTATTGAATCCTTGTCATAGGAAATTTCAATTTGATAAACACTATAGTTATTCCTATATATTTTATAAAAAATTATCATGATTGGAAATTCATAATGATACCATATCTTCTGTCACATGGCCTGGAAGTCATTAATGAAAAAAAAATTGAATTTAAATAAAAATATTAAAATTCTCCCATGACCTATGCTAAAAAAATGAACCTTGAGATTTATGGTAAAGTTGTAAATTCTATTATTATGAATTTTTAAAAAAAATTACATGATGGTTTTGTGTATGGAAATAAATAAACCAAATTGTGGTAAACTCAAAAGTATCTTCAAGTGGAACACCAAAATTAAGGATGCAAAGTTATAAATTTAGCATTCCATGCTTGAAGGTATCATAACTGAAGATGAAGAAACCATTGATGACTACTTTACTAGAGTTAATGAATTTGTTTTCAACATCTTTTGATTTTTTGGTATCTTGTAAGATTCTATAATTTTAAATAAACTCATGAGAAACTTTTCTAACATGTTTGAATCTACAAATATGATTTATAATATACAATTGATTTATCACATAATTAATTACATAACATTATTATTACATATGACATGATGAAATATACATTATTTAAATAGATCATAAAGGATTAAATGTATTTATAAACTATTATAAAGATAAACATACATGATAATGAGAATGTTGATTATAGTGATTTGGAAGAAAAATAGGATGATGAAATGAATGAAATGATCATATATATTTCTCAAAAAATTAGAAGAGAGTTATAAAAAATTATATAGGAAAACATCCACTCAAATATTTCTTGTGTATACGTATTGGGAAATTTATTATGAACTACCCTAAGAAGAAAGGTACAGAATATGAATTTCATTATAATTAAAAAACTTGTTGGAAGAAGTAAAAAAACAGCAAAGTACAATATAAAGTACACCATCATTAATAAAAAGTTCACTGGAAATAGAAGGAAAACATTAATAATAAATTGAAAATATAATTCTACTAATAATAATTTCTTAGAACATAAACATTTTTTAAAATTTATAATCTTTTTTCAAAATTTTGGGAAAATGGAGATTCATCAAAATAGTAAAGAACATTAAGGTAAAGAATCTTATAGAGAATATCAAATCAGATCTGAAATTGTAGCATGTTTTCATAAAAACACAGAAATCAAGAATGAAATAAAAAAATGAAGAAATGATTTGGAATAAATATTTAATTAATGGAATAATTCTTTAAATAGAAAGATAAGTAGATTCATCTGGTAATTAACCTTGAACTGAAAATTGTTGAACAAGGAATGATGGTTGAAGATAAAATTATGAAACTTCCTACTAAAGAAGATGGATTTTGTGAAACTGAATAAAAAATATTTATGTTGAAATTACCTTAATAAATATGAATTAAAATCATGAAAAATATTCTTGAGTAAAAGTTAAAGCATATGAATCTGTGAAGAAAGAATACTCCACAAATTTGGTGAAATATTCTCCCAAGAAATGTAAAAGTTCTTCTGATTTAATTAATAATTTAGGTGTAAAGAAAAATATTCGGAAATATTAGGTTAAAAAGGATGTGATATATCAACCTTATCAATGAAAAATAAAAATATATCCCATAGAAAGTCTCCCTACACCAATAGAAATAAAATCTAAAGGAAGTTTTGAACCTCAAAATATGTTTCTGTAGGGAAAGATCCCACTTCTTTATAAAAATTAGATTTTATGGTTTAGTTAGTGAAATGGATTTTATGGGTGCACAGATTATAACTATTGGGACACCATCTATCTTCTAGGAAATTATAATTAACAAAGTATAATTATTAGTGGGGAAAGGTGAGTGACTTTCCATTGTAACATGAAGTTAAAAAAAACAAAATCTAAGATGATAAAAATTTTCCTTCAAAAATCAGTATGAAATTCTTGAGTAAGTTTTATGAAGATGTAACTAATATGGTTTCATTATTGGAGGATGTATAATTAATATTTTATAACAAGTTTGTTATGCAAAGAATGAAAAAGAAGCTGGAAAGAATAAAGTGGGGGAAATATATTTTATTATTGAGAAAAATATAAAAGCGAGTAAAAGGAACAAAAAGGGATTATTGATAATGGTTATTTCTCACCCATGAAAGGTGATATAAATATACTATGGAATATGTTTTAAATCCTGAACTATGAGAAGGGAGTTTTTGCAATTACAGTTCCATGAAAATCTAATGAATAGGAATTGAATAAATTGATGTTCAGGAACCAAATTCCAATGGATGTTTATATGTTTTTGAGATCAAATACATCCATCTTACTGAGAAAAAACATTTTAGTGATGGGAAATAAGATATATTCATGAAATTTACATGTATAATTAGATTTTTGGAATATGGTAAGGTTGACTCCAAGGGAGAAAGAGAAACTAAAAATCTCATTCATATTGGAGAACTATGTAAATAATATTAAATGAGTGTTGATGTTTAAAAAAAGTTGTGGATTATCATATTTGGGAATATTTTCTAGAAAGGAATTAAAAAAACATTCCAATGTAGATGTTATATGAAATTTTATAACATTGAAAAGGAATGAAGATGATATTTGTGATATATTATAAAATGGAATAATGTTCTGTAAAATCATATGAATGTGGAAAGTCAATCTTACAAAAACCATGAACTTATTTACTCGGATTTTTTTGGTTGATGTGACATCAATAAATAATAGGGGATTTGTTTTACATTGTAACTTTTATTAATGATTTCACTCGGATTTCTAGCATCAGGTTTATGAAGCATAAATACGATGATACGAATATGGCGATCTTCTTTTAAATACATGTTGATGGTGAAATGGGTGTTTATATATTGAATTTGAGAATTGGTAATGGATTGGACTATACATGAAATTTTTTTTGAATAATTTTCAAATAATAATAGAATAAATAATTATTGTACCTATACATACACCCCTTAATAAAATTGAGTGGTGGAAAAAAACAAAAAAAAAATTAGTGGAAATAGGAAGTTGTATGATGGTTTAGTATAAACAATCCATTTTTTTCTAGAGAGAAGCTATTAGTAATGTTGTTTGTGCAGAATTTTTTTTTTTCATGGGATATTCATCCAATAGGATATGTTATAAATGTTGGTATAAAAAATTACAAAATATAGTGAATTACTAGTATGTGAAAATGTTAAGAATATAACTTCCCTAAAAATGGGTTTTGAAAATATTATGGATGTTGAATCAAATAATCCTATTATAATAAAAAATAAAAATATAAATGTGATACAAAAATAGGTGACTAGATATTTTGAAGAAATTTTTAGTGAGGAAAGTGTAGAGGGAAGAAAAACTATGAAATTTCATACCCTAAAAAATAATATTAATCTGAGAACATTTTTTTAAATCAAAGAGCTCCAAGTCAAAATAGAAGAATATTGATATTCGAAAATAAAACACAACTTATCTCATCGGTTAAAACAAAATAAATTTTACAAATAAGTAAACATAAATAATGGATAAAAACAATGAACGAAGTGTGGTATAAGATTTAGAACAAATAAAATTTGTAACTTATTCCACTACAGCCATGAAATAATATTTTTGGGAAAAAGTTGGTGTATATAAACAAGATAAATGAACATTGAAAAGTTTCATGAAATAAGGAATGACTTGTTTGAAAATGATTTTCACATTTTAAGGGTGTGGATTTTGAAGATTTTCCCCCTATTTTTTTTATTGGAAACTATAAAAATGATCATTTTAGTGGATGAAAATCATTGTTATAAATATAATTAGAAGCGTATAAAGTAATATTTTTTAAAAGGATATATTTAGGAAGAATTTTATATTGATAAACCTTGGGAGTTTCATCTTGAAAAATTTAAAACCAAGGTATCTATATTGAATAAAACCTAATATGGGTTGAAATAAGATCCATATGCCCACTAATAAAAACATCATAGTTGATTGAAAAAGATTAATTTATCGAAATGCAATGTTGAAAACAAATTATATGTAGAGGGTATGAATTTAGGATCCCAGATTGTTATTGTGTATATCAATGAAGTAGTATTTGAAAGCGATAGAGAAAGTGATTTTAAAGAGTTTCATGAATAAATGAAGATGAAATTTTAATTCATAGTGCTTGGATAATTAAATTTCATCATGGGGTTTCAAGTTCAATAAAAAAATATACTTGAGTAATTGAGGCTGCAACTTCATGTTCAACTGCCACCAAATACATCCTAAATTTGCAATGGAATTCCACTACCATGCAATATATTTTACATAAAAATGGGGAAAATATGTACAAATATTTCTTTAATGGTTGTTGGGAGTAAATATTCTCTAGGAAAATGGGGTGAGTAATTAACTTTATTAAAAAATGAATCTAATTTTTGTGGTTATCATAAAATGATGGAGAATAAAAATTGATATAAGAAAAGGCAGAAGGAGTTTGTATTAACATCAAAAAAAATTAATTATCATAAAGGTATGAAATTACATAAGAAAAATTAATTTATCTATTAGTTTGGAATCTATAAATATCTATGAGAAAGTTTGTGTTTTAGTAAAAGAGAGAATAAGTGTGTTGTTAGAGAAATCTGTTTTGAAATATTTGAGCAATGAAAAATGACGAGTAGTAAAAGTTGATAATTAATTTTTTCAACAACTACAAAATAGGAGATTGAAGTTAATTATTTAATATATGGATATTTTTTTTATTTCAAGATAACTAGATTTTATAAATATTTTTTTAACAATGTAAATAAATCTACAGAATGTTTTCAAAAAAATGATTGTTATAAAAGTTTTGCTAAGAAGTTTTTATCAAAACTGAGGAAGACATGAACTTTAATTATGTGTTTTATTAAACATTTTCTATTAAGTAAGATTATGCTATGCTGATCATTCAATGTTTTTAGCATCATGAATATTTAATTATAAAAGTTTAAGTATAAAGATCTAATATAAAGAACAATTATATCATGGATGAACCTTTGAAGATGTAAAAAATATTGGAAAACAGAAAAAAAAATTATATAAAAAATCTAGTAGGGAAATATGTTAAACATTGTGAAAAGGAAATGTTTGAAACTATTCATCTGATGAACAAATTTATATGTCTCAATATAGGAGTTTTATGGTTGAATTTTTTAATGATAGATCTCAAAAAGTATAATAAACCAACATTATGGAAAAATAAATTTGATTATTTTTTAAATGGAAAATATTTTATAAAATATTTTGATGAACCAAATGTAGAACATCAGAAAACCCTAATTGGATGAACAATTTTGAGATGTTTTTTTTGTTTTGTGCATGGTCACAATGTATTGAAATAAATCCAAAGGGGAATAACCTATTGGAGAATACCACACAAATAATCTATGTGTTATATAATCCTTTAGAAATTTTAAAAATGTAGTTAAACATCATTAGTGGGTCCAGAGAAACAGACTGAGGTAGATGTGTTTCTCTGACAGGATGAATGTAAAAAATTTATTTTTAAAAAGAGTTTAAAGGAGGGATGTTGATAAATGAGCTACAGACGAAATGGAATCATATTAACATAAATCAGATGAACATTCATCGATCATATGAGCATCAAATAATCATTTTCTTGGTAATAGGAAGAACTGTTTATGATAATATGTTATATATAATTATATTTTAGGATATTTTGATTGTTTGTAGGAAATAATTATCTAGATGATAGGATTTTTTTTACAATAAAAACTATAAAAGAGTGTTCAAACAAAATCAACTAGAATAAATAAAATAAGAAAGTGATGATTTTTCATCAAACAGAGAAGTCTCCATAAAATGGAATGTTTTTAATTATGAAATCATATAAACAATTTTTTATCGTGTTTTGTGTTCAAAATTAACATAAATTTGTAAATTCCAAAATATGATGATAGAAATTGTATTAATTCAATTGGTTTGTGATGTAAATTTCTATAATCATTCCAATTTTAAGGATGTTTTTATGAATTCATGAACATCGGAGGTAATGGAATTTCAAATAAGTTTGGAGAAAAAGAGTTTTCATGAATTCTCAATAAGATTCAAGAAGACTCTGAAATAAAAGAGAATAGTTTACCAGATAATTTTGAATTGGAAAGTGAAATTGGTTTCTTCACATTTACACCATGGGAGAACCTATATAAATGATTTAAAGTACATTATAAATAACACTTCTTGTAGAGTAAAAAATATGATACAATGTAGAACTAGTGTGTAAAGTGAATTTATAATTGAGATCTGTTTTGTGACGAATATAAGTACAAAACATAGAACTTATATTAGAGAATCAGATAGAGTTTTAGTTAAGATAAACATCATAGAGAATTTGGATAGGGTTTCTGAGTATAGTTTTTGTATCAGAAACACGGGATGTAAAAATAGTGAGTAATATTAGTTTTGTTAATCGAAAAGAATATATGATTATAAAGAGGGATAACTTTAGTTAGGAACACTAGAAAAACTATATTTTTATAGAAGAAACCCACACCAGATGTGCACTACTAGATGGAGAAAATGGATAGACCTTCCAGACATACTTTGGGACCAGAAAACTAAAATTTTCACATATTTTGTATTGGATCCATTTTGTTACAATGTTTTTGAAACTAATTGGAGTCAATATAATAATACCTATCAGGAGATAGAAGGATTTTAAAAAGAGTTGGATAAAAGTTTTATTCACTTTTTTTTAACAGTTCATTTTAATTAACACATGGAAGTGGCCATTTAAAGTATGTATTTTTGCTCACTGAGACCAAACCTAATAAATATTCCATAGATTTTCTTTTTAAAATTTCCAATCATTTCATTCCTGTGAGTTTTTTGAAAATGGATAAGGAAATAACTCCAATATTTTATAAGGGTTTTTTTACAATGTTTGAAATTTTTAAAGGTTCACCATAGTTTCACACCTATCAGTGGTTCAAGGAACCTTAGGATCTTCACATATATTAGAGATGGGTTTATAGGAAATGTTTTTCACATCACGGCCTTTTAATTTAATTTTTATTCTATTATTTCTTGGCTCTTGGTTCTCATTCAAAGGTCTAAGATATGTCCCAACTTCAACTTTTTGTCGTTTAATAATTTTTGTGAGTTTAGGACTCTTACGCAGTCACTACACAGTGGAATATAGCCACAGGGTCAGCCCAAGTGGTAGCGCAACTGTCCAACGGTCGAAATAAATAAATTTTTATATGAGTAAGATGAGTTAAATATTTATTAGGTAATAATCATGTTGTTATTGTGTGGATAATAACATGGTTATCATTAATAATTTTTTCATAATATTTTTATTATTTAAAAGGTAAAATTGTTGTTAATATGATTATTAATAAATTATTAGTAATATTCTTCTTATTATTAGTATTATCTCATTTATTATTTTCATTAACATTATTATTATTATTATTATTATATCTTTATTATAATAATTATTAATATATATACATATATATTTTAAACCCTAATCTACCCATCTGATGTGTTGCACACTTACCTATCCCACCAATTAATCGTTCTGCTCAACTCACCAGATCCCCATGGACCCCCAACGCTGATCTCACCAACCTCCCTCAGTTTCCCTTTCTCCCCTCCCTATGCAAGCCACCGCCTGGCCTTGCCTCTGCCTGCCAACTCACCAACCACGCCGAGCCTCTTACCAGCATCTTCGCCCTTCCGAGATCGAGCACCCACCCACCAGTGTCGCGCCTCGGTCCAACAGCCTCACCCTGCCGCGATCTAGCAACCGGCCACCTCTGCCCTCGCTACTCCAGCTTGCGCTGGCCAGGAGCACACCCTCTACTCCCAGCCAACCCTCGCCTCTCCCTTAGTTTTCCTCTAGTTTTCTCGGGCCAACAATATACCCCGCTTCAACTCCATCTTGCATCTTCTAGTTGTGCAACACCCTCCCTTACAGGCTAGCCTCTGGAAAACCCAACCTTCTCCTTTTGGTCAGAATTCATCTGATGATTTCCTTAGGTGCGCATGAGCCCGAACCCCGACGACCTCACCCTGGGTGATTTTATTTTTAATTTTAGTGTTTTTATTTATGTTTTTCAAACCACGGCATCTTGGGTGTTGAAATGTGTTTTTTTTTCTTGTTGTTTTGAGGTGTGTGAATGGACCATGAGGATCAGTTCTACCTTTCATGGAGACAACATCATGTTTGCACGCCTTTGAGGTAGGTGTCTTGGCACATCTCCCTTCTGATGCACTTCGTTTGATGCTTGAATCTTTCAATAAATTTATTAGCATGATTTGCACCACTAAGGTGACTTTGTTTATGTTAGTATAGTGTCTTTAAATTGATTTAAATTTTTGAAAGACGTAGGTTTTCAAAGAAAATGTTGAAATATATTTATGTCAATGTGCTCCTTTGATGTTGGTTGAAATGCCATATATTTTCCTTAAAGTGAAATTGGGTATGTAAGAAACGTTTTTCCTTGTTTTTGTTACGGTAAAAATTTTCAATTGTGGGTTTTGAATTGTATGTATAATTTGGTGATCTTTTGGTTTTAGGATTTTGGGAAAAAAAATTGATAATGTTATTTTGTTTTAAAAAATGGAAAATGGAATTGGTGTCATGTGGGATTTTGTTTTGGTTTGATGGTGGGTGATATTATTGAAAGAGTGTTTCAATATTTTCTTGGTTACTCTTTATATGTCATTGGATGTTGGCACATCCATGGGTGCATGAGGTGCACATACGGATGTGCCCTCAAATAAAAGTGGCACTTGAAAATGGTGTTCCTCCCCAAAACCTATTTAATTTAAAATATTTTTTTTATTTTTTAAGTAAATTTGGTTCCATTCCGTGACTTCAAAAATTGGATTAAATGAAATCTTAAATACGTATGCTCGTTTGGCACATGAAATTCAAGGATGATGTTTGTATAAACTTTTTAAAAGGATTGTGTTTTAAAATTGTGTACCTGGACGGAGTTTTAAATATTTTTAGAAAAATGGTTTGGACATTGATGTGACGTGACAACCCAGTTGGAACATTGTTAATGTGAAATTTTTGATCGTGTATTTTGGGGTACTCTTGTCTAGGGTAACCCTTTATGGGTGAACATGTAGGAAGCGTCCGTGTTTGGGATAGGAAAGTGTGGTGAGATGAGAAACGTGTGTGAGGTCCTTCCTACTTACATAGTTTTAGTATCACCACCATGGGTTCCTGGGCATCTTTTAAATAATTGAGTGACGATTGTTGATAAACCTCGATTAGACGAGTTTGTACCCCCTGGATTGGTTGTTAGGCTAGGAGGGCTTTGTCACTGTATTGGTTAGTTATAGGGTGTCCAGTTGGTTATAGACTTAGGGGCTTCACCATATGCCAGAATGTGGTTCGTAAACTGAGTACGTCCAAGGGCCTTCTAGGGATGTTTAGGATCACCCATGATTTACCTTTTCATTGCTTGTTCACTCTCAGATGTAATTGTTTTTTCATCTCATCGTCTCACCTGTTTCTTTTAGCACGACAATATTTTCCATGTTGTACTTTTGTTTGAAAAATTGAAATTTGTTTCAGAAAAGGCATGTGGTGTGCGTTGGGTTTTTAAAATGAGAAAATTTTATTGTTATTATTAAAATATAGACAACCTACTTTTATAATTTTATTTCAAACATGGGTTAATAGATTTTTTCGGGATAGGAGATGTTGGAATTTTTTGTTTATTTGTGCATCCCTACAGAGAATTTTGATGTTCATGCATATTCTATCATTTAAGTTACAGGTATCCTTTTCTCAGGTTCTCTTGGATGGATTGATCATTATTATAGAAAGATCATCCATTGGTTGGGTGGTGACCTGGAAGGTCACGTTGAGGTATGTTCATTTTTAATTCCTTTCTGCTGCATGTTTTTATTTCGTCATCAATTTTATTTATCTTTTTACCTCTTTTTTAGGGGCCAAATCATCCCCTCAAGTTAATTTTGATGCCCATCACTAGTTTCCAGTCTGTGGGGATGAGGTACTCCCTTCAGGCCATGCCACGGACCCGCTCGGGTGACCTGTTTAGGGTTGACACAGGTTGGTTCATGAAAAAATGGAATGTGAGGAGGTTATTGTTATTTGGGGTGTCCAGTAGATAGAGATTAGAAAAATCAGGACTCGATAGGTAGGTACGACAAAGACAACATGAACCCTCACCCATTTTGAACCTCAAGTTTCTAGGCGTATTCTAGGTTTTGAGTCTTCTGCTTTTGTTTTGGGATTAAGTAATGACAATGGAGGTGGACTAGTGTCATGTCATGACCTCACATAGTGTAGTGACCCATGTGGAGTTCGACTGCACAGTTGAGCTTCTCCTAGTCGTTTACACTTTCTTTGGGAAGGGATCACTACCATGTAACCAAGATAAGCATAACTGTTAATTCCTCATCCTAATGGCTTATTGTATGTTGGTTTTTTTTTTGTTTTTTATTGTTATAAGCGTGTTTTTTAAAATGAAAAGGGGAAATGATTTTTTGAAAATTGAATTTTTTTTGAAAGGTGGGTTTCGTATTCGTAAAGTGGCCTTGAAAGAAGGAGGTTTGGAAATCTAAAATGGAAATGGGATTTTGAAAGAGGAATTTTTGAGTTGTGTATGTATTTGTTTGGGTTTGAGCTAGTAGTTTTTGGATGATGGAACATTCAATGATATTGCTTCATCTTGATATTGGTTTTGTCTCTATGCTTTATATGTTGTTTAGAAAATGAAACCCTAAAAGGTTCCCAGAGTTTCTGAAAAGTCATGCCCTATTTTTGGTCCTTCTAGGACATTTCCAATCATTTATAGTGATCGAGGTCTATTAGAGGCAACATAGTGGTTTGAAGAAGTCGAGCACATCTTCAGGGTATTTGGAATTCCCGAAGCTGTTAGAGTGCATTCCGTTTTGGGTTTTTTTGAGGTCCATGTCTGGATGAATGGGAGTTGGTTGGCCTTCCATCAATGCATGTAGGGATGATGTGGGATGTCGTTAAATCCATCTTTTTCTGATGGTTTATAACTTAATAGGTGAAGATGATGAAAAGGGAAGAGCTCATGCGTATTCAACAAGGCCAATGGATGGTGAAGGAATATGTTGACGATTTCAAGGAACATGTGTCCTTTTATCTTAAGATAGTGTAACAGGATTTGATAAATACATCTCTCTTCAGAGTTATCTTCTTCTAGAGGTCAACGGGCGAGTCCTCTCTTCTAGTTACAATAATTTCGAGTAGATATTGGATGAGGATTTCTTAGCTGAGTTGGTCTCCAGAGTGAGGATGTTCTGAAAACTAGCAAATCCAGTTTCTCATAAAGGTTCCCCATCTGGAGAGAAGGGTGTTCCAGAAGGACGTATTTCTAAATATTCCTCTACTATTTTTCTGGCTTCTATTTCATTGAACAATTCAGTGGTGTGCCTACATTGTGGCCAGTTTGGGCACGTGAAGTCGTGATGTCTCATACCTCCAAAGATGTGTCGTCATTGTGGTTGTCTAGGTCATCTAGCGAAGTTTTGCTGGAAGCATCTCCTGAGGAAGACGATGTGACTGAAGGATTCTAGTTCCTGACTGTGAGGCAGGAGATGCTTCAGCAATCAGTTCCCCAGCCACAGGTCTTATGGTGAAGTTCGGGAACAGTCCGGAGTTTCCGGGGATGTGAACCCTCATTTTGGGTTTGTGTTCCGTGTTGATAGTGAATCATTTGAAGTATTTTTGTCCTTTATTTTTCTGATGTTAATGTTTTGACTTTGTTGTAAGTTCATTAACTCATTATGGAGTTATGATAGACATGTTCCGTTGTAATCCAATAGTTCTGTTTGTCTGATTATAGTTTTCTGAATTTTGTGGTTTTCTTAACTTTGTGTTTGGCCCTTGTCTGGGTTGATCTTGGTTTAGCTAGGTTCTTTTGGAGATTTAAGTTCCTATGTAAGAGTTGATGTTTGTGGTAAAACTTGGGTTCACTGCTTTGGGTATGTTCTTCTTGGTGTTTTTCTCCTAGTGTTGGGGGGTAATCTTGGTCTAGGTCAAGAGTTCCATGTTTTAGTGGATGTGTTTTTTTTCTCATGCTATAGTAGTTAGTCTGGATCTACTGGGAGTTCCCGCATTATCCCACCTTCTAGGGGTGGTATGTTTGAGTGTAAAATGTTATCACTAGTTGAGTTCTTGTAGTGGGGAGAACACCCTCATGTTCTCCCATTATCTTTTATTTTGGTATATTTTAGTTTCAGTCAAGCATTGATTCTTGTTTTTTCTAATGTTCGATTGAGTGACTTTTTCGGGGCAGAAAGTGTGTGTGGTGGGGATAATTTTCACACCTTGAACTTTTAATTCAATTGCTATTTTATTATTTATTGGATTTGGGTTCCCACTCCAAGGTCCAAGCTCGGTCTTGAATTCAAATTTTTGTCCATTAATAATTTTTGTGGGTTTAAGACTCATGTGCGGTCACTGCACAGTGGGAGGTAGCAAGACGGTTGGCCCGAGTGGCTGCGCAACTATCCAATGGTTGAAATAAATAAATTTCCATGTGAGTAAGACGAGTTAGATATTTGTTACATAATAATAATGTTGTTATTGTTTGTATAATAATATGGTTATCATTAAGAATTGTTTAATAATATTTTTATTATTTTAAAAATTGTTGTTAATATGATTATTAATAAATTGTTAGTAATAATAATAATAATATTAATATTATTAATATTATTACTATCTCAATTATTATTTTAATTGACATTATAATTATTATTATTAGTATCATTATAACTTTATTATCATTATTATATATATATATATATTTAAAACCCTAATATACCCATACTATGCGTTGCGCACTTACCCTTCCCCCCCTCATAGTTTAGCTCGGTGCACTAGATCCTCTTCAACCCCCAGCGCCGATTTCATCCACCTCCATCACTTTCTCGGTCTCCCCTCTCTATGTGAGCCGCCTCCCGACCTCGCATCCACCTGCCGACTCCCCACCCGTTCCTCACCTCTATCCAGCATCCTATCCCTGCTGCAATCTGGCCCCCAGCCACCCTCGTCGCGCCTCTATCCATCTCCTTCACCCTGCCACGATCCGGCCCCCAGCCACCTCCTCCCTCACTACTCTGGCTTGCACCAGACAACAGTGCACCCTCTCCTCCTAGAAAGCCCTCGCCTCACCCTTGGTTTGCCTCTGGTTTTCTCTGGGTAACGGTTCACCCCACTTCCCATCCATCTGGAAAGTTCCAGTGGTATGACACCCACCCTTCTGGGCTAGCTTCCGGCAAACCCAACCTCCTCCTTTCGGCTGGAATTTGTCTGACGATTTCTTTACTCGCGCAAGATCCAGCAGCCCGACGACCTCCCCATAGGTTCTTTTCTTTGTACCTTTAGTGTTTTTATTTATTTTTTCTAAACCATGACATCTTGGGTGTTTAATTGTGCATTTTTCTTGTTTTTCTAAGGTGTTTGATGGTACCATGAGGATCAGTTCTACCATTCATGGAGGTGTCGTCGCTTTTTCATTCCTTTGAGGTAGGTGTATCCATACATCTCCATTCCTATGTACTACCTTTTAGGCTTGAAACTTTCAATAAATTTATTACCATGCTTTTCACCACTGAGGTGACTTTATTTAGCTTTGTATTGTGTTTTGAAATTTATTAAAATTGTTGAACAAAAGAATATTTTCAATGAAATTCTTGAAATATGTTTAGGTAAAAGTTCACTATTCATGTTGGTTGAAAGAACATGTATTTTACTTAAAGTTAAATGGGGTGTGTAAGAAATTTTTATCCTTATTTATGTTATGATAAAATTGTGGAATTTTGGGTTTTTCATTGAATGTATGATTTTTTGATCTTTCGTTTTGAGGATTTTGGTAAAAAAAATTGAAAAGGTTATTTTGTTTTAAAATAAATGATTAATGGATTTGGTGACATGTGGGTTATTTTTTTGGTTTGATGGTGGGTGATATTCTTGAAATAGTTTTTTAATTGTTTCTTGTTTACACTTCGTATGCCATTGGATGTTGGCACTTCCATGGGTGCACGAAGTGCACATATGGATCTACCCTCAAATGAATGTGGCACTAGAAAATTATGTTCCTCCATAAACCTTGTTTATTTTAAATGACCTTTTTTGTATTTAAGTAAGGTTGGTTCCCCTGTGTTACTTAAAAAATTGGATTAAATGAAATCAAAAGGTGGTATGCCCATTTAGCACTTGAAATTCAATGATAATGTTTGTATGAAATTTTAAAAATGATTTTGTTTTAAAATTGTGTTCATGGTCAGAGTTTTAAATATTTTTAGAAAAATGGTTTTGACATGGATATGATGTGACAGCCCAGTTAGAACATTGTTAATGTGAAATGTTTGAATGTGTATTTAGGGTGATCTTCTCTAGTGTAACCCATTAAGTGTGAACGCATTGGAAGTGTCCGTGTTTGGGGTAGGCATGTGCTGTGAGATGAGTAACACAAGCGAGGGCCTTCCTACTCACAGAAAATATTTATCACCCCCATTGGTTCATGTGCGTATTTTAGATGATCGAGTGATGATTGATGATCAATCCCGATTAGACGGGTTGGTACCCCCTGGATTGGTTGTTACGCATGGTGGGATTTGCTACTGGATCGGTTAGTTATAGGGTGGATAATTGGATATAGACTTTGGGGCTTCACCATATGCCAGCAGGTGGTTATGAAACCGAGTACATCAAGAGGTCTTTTAGGGACCTGTAGGATCACCCATGGTTTGCCTTTGTTTTTCTTTTTCACTCTTAGTTGTACTTTTTTCCCATCTTATACTCCCACCTGTTTCTTTTAACACTGCCTTGTTTTCCTTGTTTGACTTTTTTTTTGAAAAATCGTAATTTATTTCAGAAAAGAAATGTGTTTTGCATTGGGTTTTTAAAATAGAAAAATGATATTTATTTTATTAAAATATGGAAAACCTACTTTTATAATTGTATTTAAAACATGTGTTAATGGATTTTTTCAGGAAAGGAGACGTTAGATTCTATATTTTATTATGGCATGCCTGCTGAGAATTTTTATGCTCACGCCTATTCTATCATTTTAGTTGCATGCCCACATTTCTCAGGTTCTCTTGGCTGGATTTCTCATTATTAGGGAACGATCGGCCTTTGGTTGGGTGGTGACCTGGACGGTCACGTAGAGGTATGTGCATTTTTCCTTTCATTCTGAAGCGAGTTTTTATTTTGTGGTTAGTTTTAATTTATCTATTTACCTATTAATTTTGGCTCAAATCGTTTCGTCATGTTAATTTTGATGCTCGACACCAGTTGATAGCCCGTGAGGATTGAGAACGCCATTAGGGCCATGCTGCGGACCGGATCGGGTGACTAGTTCAGGGTCGACCCGATTTGGTTCGTGACAATGTTGACCTTTGATCCATGATAAATATTACCCTTTATCCTTAATGGATCGATCTCCATTGTGTCAAAAAATTTATGGGCCTCTAGGGAAAAAAATTTCAATGTAAGGGATATGTGAATGGGTTATCCATTTGGGGGGATATGACCTATCCTTCCAGCCAATGGGTGTGGGGGTGGGGTGTTTCCTTCTATTGTAACACTAATAAATAAATTATATATATATATATTTGATTATTTGTTTAAAAAATTTAATTAAATTTAAAATTCTATTTTTTATTTGGAATTACCAGAATTTATGTTATTTCAAAATATAAATAAAAACCTCACCCATAACACCCTTCTAAAAGAAAGGGCACCCTAAAATCCCTTATGAATTTTCCAAATAGGATTCTGTTTCACCTTTCAACATTATAATATTAATTTAATATTAATAACAATACATAAATAATAACATATAATAATAAAACAACCAATTAACATAAATTATCATTCAAATAAATATTATGTAGTTTGTTAAAAAAAGTAATAATATCATTAAAATAGTTAATAAATTTCATAAAAAATAATAATTAAGAACTACCACTATTATTATTATTTAATAACAAAATTATTAAAAAAATTATTATTTATAAAATAATTAAAAACAAATAATAATTCAAGATTAATTAATAATAATTAATAATAATTAGTAATTATTATTAATAAAAAAAATATGGCTCAACCTATGTATTTGGATACCCCAAACCAATATCCTTAAAAACATTAGTAATGAAAAACACTTGCATGCACATGAGGGTATATGGGGTTTCATGATCAAAGAAAGTGGTATAAATAACACAACCTAAAAGTTCCAAAACGATGCAATTAAAGAGGACATAGTGACTTCCCTCTGGAGGGAAAGGGTGAAAATGACCCTTAATGGAATTTCTATATTTTCCATGCATTGTATAATAACATTCATATTTTTTAATGCTGAATTCTCAAGCATCAAGTTCTACCCTGACTTTCTAAGAGCTGACTGAAGGTTCCAAGAATTGTAGAAGCTTATGGTGAGTGTAAATAAATGTGATGTTTTTTTATTTAATGGATTTTTCATATATTGTGCATGATTTAATCTCTAGGACAAATAACAAATATCCTGAAAATGTTTGTATGGATCTGAACATTCGTGAATAAAATTCCCTTTTTTTAATTAAATGTATTATGGATTTAGAAAACCCTGGTACACTTTTTTTATTATTGGGTCTAAATGACCATTAAGTATCATTACCATTTATAATATATCCATTAAACAATGATCACACAACTGGTAAAAATTTATGGTTTTTAAAAAGGATCCTTTCGACACACACAAAGGATAGGATGACCTCATCCGGTAGAATCAAGCCATATGAAGCTCATTTTTTAGAGCTTGTAAAGGAGGTAGCATCACTGGGCATTGCTCCTGATCAAGAACAACCAGATATTCAACATGTTATGTTTGAACAGAATTTCTTGTAGGATAAGTGGAAGTTAATAGAGATTACCATCAGAGTGATGTTATCTGAGCCGCCCCAAAAGTCTATCACTATCGCACACCTTACCCTTAGGTCTTATGCGGGTGTTATAAGAGGGTTATGTAACAAGTTATTAGTTAATTTTTGTGTAATCACTTTTATAAATAAATGTCTTATTCAATAAATTATTGTATGAAAATAGTTTTTCTAAAAAAATAAAATGAATTAGATAAATTAACTTTCCAGGTAAAATGGTACTTTTAAATAATATATAAATTATTATTTTAAACTAAGTTTTTATTAATAATTTTATTGTAATATTTTTATAATAAAACTCCTTTTGATTATAAATGATTATTATATTTATTGTTTTCACTATATAACTGATCAAGTATTCAGTTTGATAAGAATTAAATTTTTATATGAAAAAACAGAAATTGATTTTTTTTAATTAAAGAATTTATTTTGATGAATTATTTAATTTTTTATATAATAAATATTTTAATAAAATATTATTATCAAATTACATTTATGAATAATAAATTACTGTGTACTTTTTATGATGTCGAATCTAATTTTTATTAAGGTTAAGAACTGTTTTTTTTTTTGCTAAATAGTCAATTTTCAGTAAGTGGTGGTTTTTATTTTAAAAGTGAAAATTCAAATATTTAAAAAATTATTTAGTTAAGGAAATATTATTTTTGCACACAAGACATTGGAATTATTCAACAGTGAATTTTTCATAATTTTATTAGACAATAATATTTTGGGATAAAAATTAAATACCGAATAAATATATAGTGTGTTTTATCACATCATAATGACCCAATAGTGATGTGATAAAATAATATAAAAGATATATTCAGAAAATATATGTTTTAATATTAAAATTATGTTATTTTATATTTTAATTAATAATTTTATAACAATTTAGTGGACACTCCAAGACTTATAAGATATTTTATCATTTTAAAATGATTTCCTTTCAGAGTGTGACTCACCTCCACATAAGCAACCCTAATATTTTAATATGTTAGACACATAAACTTATAAAATATTTTATACCACTCACATTTTTTTAAACCATGGTATGGATTGTGATTTTGATTAGTTTAATGTGTAGTGTCCAAAACCTAAACAATAAAGAATTACCTCCCATTTCTTATATAAACCCACTTGATCTCCAATTCCTCTTTACTAAAAGAATTTGAAGCTTAACCAACCTATTAAATACTCATTCTAGAAACATAACTAGGTTCCCTAAGTTCTTTTTAATCCTCTCTCAAGCCCCTCCCAAGCCTTTGGGATCACACTTCCAAGTATGGAATCCTCACTATCTTCTCCTAATTCCAAATTCAAGCATCTTATTTGAAAGTAGTTCTTTTAATTTCAAATTGTTATAATGTGATTATTTTATAATATTTCTATTAGTATCCATTTTATGATTTTTAATGAGGTATTATTTTACATCCCTCATGTTTACCCTTTCCTAAGCTGTTACTATGCCAAAATTTCTTAAGGGATTTCACTCTTCCAATTTCCTTTCATGCTACTATTTTACAATATGCTTCTTAAGTTCCACACACACACACACAGATATATATATATATATATCTGTGTCTGTGTATTGATTCATGATGTTATAAACCCACATACTATCCATTTGATGTACAAAAGATGAGGGATTCCTTTCACTCTCATCAATCCCCCCAATGATCAATTAAGAACACTCATTACTTTACCGAATTTTCGTAAGGCTATCCTTCATTTATCATTTTTTTCCTAATTTCATTATGTTGTTATAGACTTTTATATTCAATTAAAAATATTGGGGTATGATTTCATACCACCCCCATACTTCCCTCCTTCTATTTTTAATGATGAGATACATGTTTCCCTCTCATTAATGCCTCCCATATACACCCATTAGCATGCTGAAATTTCTTAAGAGTTATTCTATTTCTCCTCTTTCATAAATTTTATTTGTTATGTTAAACCTTCTATTTAAAAATTACGTGTGTTTAGAAATTTATATATTTTACCCCCTTATATTCCATTTTCATGTACATATTATTAGATATCCTTTACTCTCTCATTAACCATTTTTAGTAATTTTAATATCACGTCGTTATGCTGCTGAAATTGCACCACAATTTTCCATGCCAAAATCATCGTGTAGTTAATACCATATACATTTCTTTATAAATTTTATTCAAATTTATACACATATAATTATTGATTATAAGATTTAATTTATGTATTCCACATTCCATTATCATGGAATAAATGCCGATGTTTAATGATTCCATGTTATATGATACATGGGGAACACTTATGCATGAAATTAAATGTTTATAAAGAGTGCACCCTGATAGCGCTTCAATGCATTGGGTAATGTTTAGAATCATGATGTTCCATGTTCAATAAGGGTTTACTCATTCTAATTCATGTTCAACGAGGGTTTAATCATTCTGACTCAAGTTCAAATAGGGTTTACCAATGCTAATTCAAGTTAAATGAGGGTTTAATCATGTTAATTCAAGTACAATGAATGTTTACTCATACTAATTAAATTAAAATGAGGTTTTCCTCATGATAATCCATCTAAAATGAGCCGTGTATCATTCTAATATCGTGATGTATGTCATTTTCACATTTCCATGTTATGATAATCATGATATATCATGCCTTTATGTTCATGTTTCTCTTATTCTCCATTGAAATGCTTATTGCATCACATGTACTATATTCTTCATGTTATACCTTGTTTAATCCCTTAATTGGATTAATAGCTCACCCTTTTCTTATGTATGTCCTCAGGTTAACACATGAAACACTAAGTATGAAGGAATGTAGTGTTTATGTAAAAGAGGTTTTCAATAAATATGTTGTATTTTATGTCATAAGTTTTTAGGTAATTTTCCTAATTTCCCAAGAAACTAGACCCCTCGATCCATATAGTTTTCTTAAGATAATGTTTTGTAATAAATCATTTTGAAATGTTTAATAAAGATCAGGGTTGTTATAGTTGGTATCATATAATATGTTTAGTTATTTTAGGGATTAGTATTTGAAAATCCTTGTGAAAGCCTTAGGGATAAGACTATGTATAAGAAAAATATCCCTAAATATTTGTGTGTGTATAGTTAGTGGTTTATCAGGAAATTGAATCCTTGTATAAATACGAACATGTATAGGTGGAGATAACACGTATGTATCTAGGGGTAAACCCTGAAAATGCCACATTGAGATAGACTCGAACGGGAATGGGTGCACAACAATGGGCTTTGCTGCAGTGTTTGTTCAACACTCCAAGTGGATATGCTTCAGTAAATTCATAATCTTAGAATGAAACATTATTAAGGGAGAAAACATTCCCATAATAATATATGTTATGATATAGATCATGGATAACATAGATTGAAGCCAAGTAATTTGTATGTTAAAGAGATAATTTAAATTTATAAGTTATCCCTTTAATTTCTTTGGATTCCTCTTTATGTGTTAAAATGTTAAAGATACACATCCCTAATTTTTCATTTATTCTAGGTAATGGTCAGTAATATGAGGAATACCTCTAACAACCGATCTCAAGGGAAACATGATGAATGTTCCAAAGAGATTCCCAATCAAATGGGAGCTCATGTATGACATATCATGATTATGCCAAACCAGCTATCAAAAATCACTATTAATAATTGGAACATTTTTTAATGAAAAAGGAAATCAAGGAAGAGGAAGATAAAATCTCATGAAAGTCCATATGATAATGTCGATAAGGGGAAGAAGACCCAATTTCCTTTGTGCAACAAGTGTGGAAAGAGGCACCAATGGAAATGTTAAAAAGGGACTAGGAGATGTTTTATGTGCGGAAAGGAAGAGAACAATGTATCCAATTTATATTAAATAATGGATATGTGATGGATGGAAAAAATGTTCTATCTAAGGAATCTTACATAGCTCTATGCTGTAAAAGTTGGGAAGTCGGGCATTACCGAAGATAATTCTCTATTCCAAGGGCTGAGAACCATGATGAGTATGAATTATCTTAATGATCAAGGGAGCATGAGATTTGCAATGCCAATATGGATAATGATGAGTGAATCACATGTTACCACTACTTCAAATTAGTGTATGTCGTAATGTATTTTAATTCATGTCCTACTAGTAAAACTTTTATGTTTTCTATGAACATTGAGTTCCCAACAGAAATTACATTAAATCAACAAGGAAAAAGTTCTATAATTGTTTTATAACATGTTGAAGCTTGTGGGAATGTACTTATTGATAAAATTATAAGTCTCTATTTGATTTAATTTGAGGAAAAAGACAAGTTCATTTCCTATTCCTCAAGGTAGTTGAAAATTATGAGAAAAACTATCCTACACAAGATATGGAGTTTTTTGTAGTGATCTTTACATTATAAATAAGATGGAATTATCTCTTTGGTGATAATTGTGAAATATATACAGATCAAAAAAGTATAAAATATATAAACACATAGAAAGAGTTGAATATGCACCAATGAAGATGGTTAGAGCTGATGAAGGGCTATGACTGCTCAATTAACTACTATCCTGGAAAAGAAAATTAAGTGGAAAACGCTTTAAGAAGAAAGGTTCTAGAAAATATTTTATTTATGAGATGTGATATGGATCCAATCTTCTTAGATTTGATAAATATACACATGGGAATCATAAATAAGCGAACATCATAAATCCCTTCACAAATGATTGCTCAATCATCACTTTTGGAAAGGATGAAGGATGATCGAAAGGATGATGTGGATATTAATAAGAATGTGGAAACTATTAGAAAATGTAAATCCTTAGAGTTTAATGTTAATGAAGATGGAATTGTTATATTGGGGTCAAGACTATGTGTTCCATCAAATATGGATTTAAATAAAGAACTTTTAGATGATGTATATAGTTCACATTTCTCCATCCACCCAGGAAACACAAAGATGTGTCTGTATCATTGGGAGAATTATTTGTGGGATAACATGAAGAAGAAGATCATTGAGTTTACATCCATGTTCCTGGTATGTTAGTTTGTGAAGGCTGAGAGGCATAAGTCTAAGGGGATGATGCAACCATTACCCATACCTACATGGAAATGGGAGAACATCACCATGGTCATTGTCACCAGAATTACAAAGACATCCAAAAAATCAATGGTATCTAGGATATGGGTGATCGTATTACAAATATTGTACACTTCATTACAATTCTAGAGGATTTCTCAATTGATTATCTGGCATAGATATATATTGGTGATGTTGTAAGGCTGCATGGAGTAACACTATTAATTATATCTAATCGCGATCCAATATTCACCTCTATGTTCTGGAAGAGTGTCCAACATGCTCTGAATAGTGAGCTGAAATTCAGTATGGATTATAATCCTCAAAATGTTGGCCAATCTTAGTAGACTATCCAAACACTTGAGGATATGTTGAGATCATTCTCAATGAACTTAAAAGGAGGATGGGATCAATATCATCCTCTGGTTGATTTCTCTTACAATAATCATTTCCACTCAAGAATCCAAATGGATCCTTAAGAATCTCTTTATGGGAGAGGGGCAGAACACCGACATGCTCGGATGAAGTTGGGGAGTGAAAACTTCTAGGTCCAGAAATGGTGAGGAAATGGTGGAGAAAGTTAAGACCATACAACATCACAATATAGCTGCTCAAAGTTAACAAAAGAGTTATGCTGACATTCATCGATGAGACCCAGTGCTTGATGTTTGAAACATGGTATTACACCACATATCACCATAGAAGATAGATATGAGATTTTTGGAGAAAGGAAATCCTATTCCAAGGTACATCGACCATTTTGAGATCCTTGATTGCATTAGAGAAGTTTTCAATCGACTAGCACACCCACCAAACCTATATCAAGTATATAATATATTCAATGTATCACTCTTGAGAATGTATATAAATGACACATCACATGTACTCAGTCCAGGGGTGGTACCATTGTAGAGTGACCTCTCCTATGAAGAGAAGATGGTGAATATCTTAGAGCGTAGGAAAAAATTTCTATGAAATAAGATATTGGCCCTCATTAATGTTTTGTAGAGAAACCACAAGTTTGAAGAAGAAACAAAGGAACATGAGGTATTTATGATCCAGAGTTTCCCACATCTATTTTAGTTTGGGAAAAGAAAATTTCAAGGGAGAAATTTCTTAAGGGGGAAAAATTGTAATGACCCAAACATTAATGAATAAAATTTCGTATCTTTTATTTAATTTAATGTCTTATGGATATAGAAAAACACATGCACTTTTTTATTTATTACTGGGTTTAAATGAATGTTAAGTATCATTAATGTTGATAATATAGTTATTGAACACTGATTACAGTACTGAT
Organism: Viscum album; assembly: GCA_963277665.1. NCBI lineage: Eukaryota > Viridiplantae > Streptophyta > Magnoliopsida > Santalales > Viscaceae > Viscum > Viscum album. The sequence goes on along the minus strand of OY728139.1, from coordinate 675,473,587 downwards.
ATAATTTACTATTTTTAAAAAGGATCCTTTCGATACAAATAAAGGAGTGGATGGCCTCATCCAGTATACTAAAGCTGTACGAAGTTCATTTTTCAGGGCTGGGAAACGAGGTAGAATCACTGGGCTTTATTCTTGTCTAAGCATAATTCGATCTTCAACATGTTAATATTTAACGGAATCACATATAGGAGAAGTGGAAGTTAATAGAGACTACCACTCGAGTGATGTTATCTAAGCCGCCCCAAGAGTCTTTCAGCATCACACATATTAGCCTTAAGTCATTTTCGGGTGTTATAAGGGGTTATGTAAAAGTTATTGGTTAGTTCTATGTTATACCATTTATAAATAAAAGTCTTATTCCATTAATTCTTATATGGGAGTCATTTTTTGTAAAAATATAATGAATTAGATAAATTGACTTTTTGGGTAAATGGGACATTTCATAAATATGAAAATTTTTATATTGAACTATATTTTTATCAATAATGTTATTATAATAGTTTTATAAGAACACTCCTTTTAATTATATATGATTATTATTTTTTTTACTCGATAAATGATTAAGTATTCTGTTTGATAAGAATAATATTATTATACAAGAAAATATAAATTATATTTTTTTAATTAACAAATTTATTTTAATGAATTTATTAATTTTTTAAATAATTAATTTTTTGATAAAATATTTTGATCATATTACTTTTATGAATAATAAATTAGTATATAAATTTTATAAAGTCGAATGTAATTTTTATTCAGGTTAAAGACTTTTTTTTCAAAACCTGTCAATTTTCAGTAAATGTATGTTTTTATTTTAAAAGTAAAAAAAACATATTTAAAAAATTATTTATATAGAATAAATATTTTTTAGGAATTGGGATATCTAAATTAACCAATGGTTATTTTTTCATAATTTTCTAAGACATGAATATTTGGGTAAAAATTAAATACCAAAAAATATATAATATGCTTTATGACATCGTAATGACCCAATAGTGATGTAACAAAATAAAATAAAAGGGATATTATAAAAATATATGTTTTAAATTTTAAATTATGTGATTTTATATTTGTTTGATTAATTTTATAATGCATTAGTGGACCCTCCAAAACTTACAAAAAAGTTTAACATTTTGAAATGATTTACTATGAGAGTGTGACTCAACTTAAATAAGGAAGCCTAATATTTTAATATGATTAGACCATGGCCTTATAAAATATTTTATACCACTCTGCTTTTTCAGAATCCATTGGAAAATACGATCTATTTTTTTTGGTTTTCGTTTGTTTAATGTGTTGTGTCCAAAACCAAAATAATAAAGAATTCCCACTCTGTTCCTATATAAACCCACTCAATCACCCATTTCTCATAAATAAAACCATTTTATCCCTACCAACCACTAACCTTCTCTCTCTAGAATCCTCACAAGGTGCCCCAAGCTATCAAAAATCCCCTCTCAAGACTCTCCCATGTATTTGGGATCACACCTTCAATTAAGGGATCCTCACGTTCCACTCCTCCTTTCAAAATCAAACATCATTTTTGAAAAGTAGTTCTTGTAATTTTGAATGGATACAATTTCATTATTTTATAATAATTATATTAATTTCCATTTTATTTTTTTATGAGGGATTATTTATCCTCCCTCATTTTTACCCTTACCTAAGATGTTACTATTCCAAAATTTCGAAAGGGATTTCACTCTTCTCATTTCCATTAAAGCTACTCTTTTACAATATGATTCTTAAGATCCATATATATATATATATCCTAGGTTATGATGTCCCAAAACCCCCATAATCTAGAATATATGTATATATTATGAGATCATTCTTTAACTCTCATCAAGCCCCCCTATGATCTATTATGTTCTATTGAGAACACTCGTTACCGTGCAAAATTTTCATAACAGATTCCTTTATCATTTTGGTCCAAGTTTCATTATGTTGTTATGCCATTTTATTTTGAATTATCAATATTAGGGAATTATTTATAATCACCACCATGCATCCCTCCATTTTTGAATGATGATACACCACTTTCTCTATCATTAATCCCCCCCATGTACACATGTTATCATGCTAAAATTTGTCAGGAGTTATTCTATTTCTCCTCTTTCTTCACATTTATTTCATATGTTACGACTTCTATTTATAAATTACATGTGTTGGGACTTGTATTTATATAACCCCCTTACTTTCAATTTTCATTTACATAAGATGATATATCACTTTCTCTCTCATCAACCATTTTTATGAATTTTTATTTTACACCATTATGCTGTCGAATTTGCACCAAATTTTTCCATGCACAATTCATCTTGTAGTTAATACCAAGCCCATTTCATTATAAAAATATTGTCCAAAAAAATATACATATTATTATAGGATTTCATTTGTGTATTCCAAATTCATTTATCACGGAATAAATGATGATGTTGAATTATTTAATGTTATATGATACATGGGCAACACTTATTCATGAAATTAAATGTTTATGAAGGGTGGGCCTTGATAGCGCTGCAATGCATTGGGTAATGTTTAATATCATTTTAATACATGTTAAATGAGTGTGTACTCATTCTAATTCAAGTGAAATAAGGGTTTAATCATGGTAATTCAAGTGTAATGAGGGTTTACTCAAGCAAATTCAAGTGCAATGGGGGTTTAATCATGATAATTCATGTGAAATGGCGGTTCAATCATGCTAATTCAAGTGAAATGAGGGCTTACTCGTGATAATCCATGTGAAATGATACTTGGATAATGATGATATCATGTTTTATGTTGTTTACACATTTCCATGTTATTATAATCATGCTATATATTGCCTTTATGTTCATGTTTCTCTTGTGCACCATTGATAGGCCTATTTACTAACATGTATTCTATTCTTCATGTTATGCCTTGTTTACTCCCTTATTGGGCTTTATAGCTCAACCATTTCATATGTATGTTCTCAGGTTATCCCATGAAATACTAAGTACGAAGGAATATTTTTTTTCATATAAACGATGTTTTTAATAAAGAGCTTTTATTTTATATCTTATGTTTTCATATAATGTTCTTAATTTCCCAAGAAACTAGACCTCTTGATCCTCAGAGTTTTTTAAGTGTAATGTTATGCAATAAATCATGTTTAAATGTGTAATAAAGAGCAGGATTGTTATAATGTTCACAAAAGAAAACATAGAACCTGGAGAGGATATTTTCACAGTAAATTGATAATTATATTATATTTTAATTTGATGAATGGTTGCATCATATTAGGAACATTATTTGATGAAGATTTCGGGAATCTAAAAAAATTAGGATTATTTTTATTGTGATTGTATCATCCAAGTGTATAATCCCTCTAGTGGTGATCCACACATAGTCCACTGATCACTGAATGAAACTAATGGATTGTTAGTTGTTAGAATCATGGATCAATCATCTTGTGTTTTTCATCTCGATGACTTCAGTATCCTTCAGGCTTAAAGGAATTATTCTCATTCTTATAAAGATGAGAGGTGTTAGAATGGATAGGGATGTATATTGTTTGAAATGATTCAAAAATCTTGATTTTTTGATCAACACTACACAATAGACATAACCATATATTTATGGAGATATGGTTAGGATAACATATTATTTAATTATATACTTATCATTAAATAATAATATAATCCTTATCAAAACCCTAGACATATAATAATAATAATAATATATCTTATGAAGTGGTTCAATTTTAGAAATTATAAATATTATTTTAATGACTTATAAATTTATATTTATCACTAGATACAATGAAGGTATGATTGAATTACATTTTATTTATTTAATTCGCAACTAAATAGTTAATTACATATTTATTCATAAATAATTATTTATGATTATTAAAACAGGAATAAAATTACTCATCAATCTTGAGGATAATATTTATTCCCTTAATTAAATTCAAATATAATTTAATCAATATTAATGGAAAGTCATAGTGTGTGACCCTCTAGGATTATTTCTCTGTGGAATTAGGCAAACTTTCCTAAAATCTAATATTACTATCTTGAAATAGGTTAAGGAAACCTTGTAAAATAACTTAATGTAAGATCATAAACAACCACATATTAATTCATGTTGAGTAAAATAATCTCATTGTCTTAATATCTCACCAATTTGGTTTTATATATGGGTAATCAACCTATATGATTGATACATCATTCCATTAATAATTGTAGTAAACATATAGTTACACTTTTCCCAAGGAATTTTGGGTGATAGTTCTATTACAATCATAGGAACAACATATATAATTCCATAATGATGGAAGTGAAAAATCCTACCTTAACTTATCCATTAATAACTTTTCATTCGTGATGTACCCAATGCACCCAACACATTGTGAAAATATAGAATCATTGTTTTGGTCAATAAGTCTATGTGTGTGAATCGTGAAATAAATTAATGATAATCTTGATGTCTAATGACCCGTACACATGATTGTATATTGGAATATTGAATTACATTAAAATAAATGGAATTCCTCTAGGAAGGCCTATTATGAGAATCCCCCATCTTGGAAGTTACCAAGTGAAAACATAATAAAAAGAATCCCCATCTGTTTATGGGTTCTAACACCTGATAGTTTACACAATATTTTACCAAACATAGTATGTTATTTTATTGTATAACTATATTTATGAATATCATCATGACACATCTAGGTTCTCATTATAGAGGGGAAATTTTATTCCCTTGTCAATATTTTTGACAACCTAGGACATTATTACATCAATATCATATAGAGAAATGGATAATGTATAATAAAATGATTCAAAAATTTCCAAATATTAAAATATAAATGTAATAAATGTGAATAAAGTTTTTTCTATAGTACCAACTCCAAAAAAAACCGCATAGACTAGAGTCAACGGCCTATGACTATAAGTTCACTAGGCCCCACATGAGATCATGTGTCTACTGATTTGGGGATTTATTAAGTGGTACACCATGTTGTATTATGTGTATATTTTAATCAATTAAACTTCACCCCTATAAGAAAAATCGATGAAGAGATGAAAATTTCAATCTATATTTGTAATGCCCCGACTGCATAAGCCGAGAGTTGGTGAATAATTATGTAGAATTGGATTGATAAAAAAGATCAAGTCTCGAAAGACCGATTAGCATAGTAGCCTTGGAAGTACTAGATACATTCATAAGGTTTACATTACATCATAAAATGGAAAAATACTAAAACATTGTATCTATAGACAACACTGAGATCCCATAGACTATCCCTACAGGTCAGTCATAATATACTTCTTTGTATCCTAGGAAAAATAAAACATATAAAGGGGTGAGCTCAGATGCTCAATAAGGATAACAATACAGTGGAAACATTCATAAATAAGAATAAACATTTTAGAAAATGTATAAAACTAAAACCAGATCCTTTTCAAAATAAAGATCATCATAATATGGAAAATATAAATCAAAATAATTCCATTTACATACTCACATGGATATTCTACTAGTCGAATAATCACATGAAATATCAGTAGCCACTTTCATAATGATGAAATGCATAATGCCAGACTTCATAACCAAATAGTCAAGGCCTTGCGCCAAGACTAAAAATAAAATTCTACCAATTACATGTTCCAAGAAATTAGTTTGTCTTATGATACCTACAAATGCTTTGAGGAGCTATTGCGAGCTCCACCCATCATTTACTAAGTCCAATGCATTCCTCATATGAAAAGGTTTAAACAAAAAATAAACATTCTAATTAAAACTTTCATACGAAATGTTAATACTTTATCCATAAACCACGAATTGTGTAAAAATAACGAATCCACATTCAAACATATCACAAAACATTCAATACAATATTAATGTTTTGTATCATAATAAATCAACTTCAAATAAGCTTAAAATCCATCATAAAATGTTGACATGGATGAAATCATAACCTTTTTTAGAGAAATATCTCTTTCTATTTTGAAATCATTTAAGAAAAAATTTATTTTTGAAATATTATTATAATCTTGTAATGTAATATTTTATGATGTTAAAATGGTGTAAAATAGCCTTACCGTCCGTATAAGTTAAAATAAATATTATTACCTTAATTTTGTCAAAATTGTTATAAAGGACCTTGTTTGGAAAATGACGGAAATATTCCTTTATAAACATCTGATAAAAGAAAAAAATGTATAAATGACTTTAAACCATAGTCTATAAAATAATAAGAATGTTTTGAAACACATTTTTAAGGAACATGGATGTGGATGATAAAGAGGTCTCAGTAGATAATTACGTGTAAACAACCTCAGATAATGAAGAGATTGTTGAATTTACCCTTAACTTGTACTTTTACTTGGTCGAGGGTAGGTTAACCTCTATTATAATAGTGAAATAATTGTTATTAAATTATACAATAATCATATACACTAATATGACATCATATATGATCTTTTAACATTTCTTTGTTAATAATATCTTAGTATTATCATCGTTTCGGGTGTTAACTGATACATATTCCTTTATATGCTTTGTTACATAAGTTATGTTTGTTATGGTAGGATGTATCTTATTCATAATCCGAATTATATTAAGTCTTTAAACATTATTTTTAATCATCTATTGAAAATTAGTCTTGAATGGATACGATGGGGAATGAATCTCATCACGTTCATGGAGATGGTAATCCATACGTAAGCATGCACTAAAATATCATACTTTTGATATTAAAATAATATATAATTTGATGGTATATCATATATAAATATTAATTATCTTGTTATATTTATTATTTACATTAATTACACATCATTATTATAACCATCCAAATAATAATTTATTGAATAACAATTACACCACGACGTGGAGACGGTAAGCCTTATGTACGCACGTATGGTGACACGTCATTCAAAGGATGGATAGAATAATGAATAAGGTTGTACCATATTTATAATAACATACTATTATATAGAATATACTGGAGTTATTATTTTATAATTGAAACAACAGAGAAATAAGAAGTGGAAGAAGAACGGAACTTTAATGATGTGATGAAATATTTACCTCTTCTTCAGGTTCTTCTTTTTGATTTGATCAATTGGGGTCCTTATGATGGATTTCTGACTAATGGAAGGCATCTAGGATGAACGGAGGACAGTTGAGAAGGTATTTGGTCAGGGGTAGGTGGATCAAAAGGCATTTAAGGTGTGAATTTGAGGGAAGGGGGACTTTCCTTTTTTAAGAGGGGTGAGGGGCACCTTTGGAAAAGATAGAAATATTATTTTATAATAAAATCATGTTCGGTTTCTAATGGCTCAAAACAAAGATTTAGACGATAAGGTAGGGATGGGTCATAAACCACTAAAACAATAGGTTTTATATAGGATTGGGTCACTATATTAACTTTATCTTTTAGATTTAACTCTAGTTAAATAGTTTGACATTTTCCATGTCTTTTTGTATTTTTATATTATATGGTTAATAAACATACTATATACTTCCAAACGAACCACAAGTGGTTCATTAATGATACACCTATAAGTATATAAGTCTTTTGGCTGAACCATAGATTTTTAGGAATAGAATATCAATTAATAATATAATATTTGTTTTAAAATCTCTTTTATGTCAATTTTGACACTATTTTGTATTTTGTTTTTTCTAAATTCATAACAAAATTATTACTTCGGACACAATTTATCTAACCAACCCTATCATGTCATATTAATCTATAAAATTATTTGAATTCATAAAAAGTCTCAAAATATATTTATTTGGATATTTATAATATAAATTATTTTAATATTTCATTAATTAGGTAATTAGAGCATCATCATTGTGTCATAAATAAATTAAATTTTTTAAAGTCTAAAAAATATAAATAAAATACCATTATGTAGAAAAAAATTTATCTTTATAATGAATATTTATAGTCGAATTTATGTTATGTTTAACCCTATATTAAAGATGTTTTAGTTATTAAACATCAAATTTAACACTTTTAACTCTTCTTTGAATTAAATAATAATAAATGTCCAAATCTAATCCAAGTGGACCTAAAGGATCATATTTTATTACTAAAGTTGTTTTTGATCGAACTATACTAATCCAATTGAATTATGACTTGTGTTAGGGTAATAATAATATCATTTTTACCCTTAATTACCCTATTTACTTTTAACAGTGGCAAAAAAAAGTAAAAAGTTACTATTCACCAAAAATTATTTTCATCTTATTGAACCACATTTTACTTACTTATATCAAATGTGTTTCTCAGATTTTTTAAATTCAACTCATATAAGTGGTAAAATTATGTTTTGTGTAAATTCGAAAATACTCCTACGAGGTGGGTAAAAGACGGTAAAAAGTTCAATAAATTTTTAATATATCTAAAATTATTATAAACTAACTCCAATGAATTACATTGAAATTGTATAGGTATTATGTATCTATTTTTACCTAAAATAAATTTAAATAAAATAAATAATTATTTAAATAAAAATTCCGTTTTAAACTATAACTCAGTGTTTTCCACTATTCATCAAAAATTGAGAGATTTCAGAAAAATACCAAAAATTCACCCTAATATAGTTTCGATATTCCGAATCCAAAAATGAAGTCCATTTTGAAAGATAAAATTTCTAAAATTTCAAAAAGTTGGTATTACTATTCATAACGGCTAGTTTGATTGGTTGTTGTGCGTTAGAACTTGAAGTTGCGTACAACACACGCTATTGTTTTATCCAAAGAGAAGCGTACCATGTAATCTTGGGGTGTTATATTCTCCCCTCCTTAAAATACTTTCATCCTTGAAATTTCTAGAATATTACTACACAAAAAGAATCTGGTGGTTCTTCATCATAAGTTCCTCGTGTTCCCACGTTGCCTCTTCCGTCTTATGGTATCTCCATGGAACTTTTACCATACAAGTCATTCGGTTTCTCAAAACATGTGCTCTTGTATCAAGAACCTTGAAAGGCCTTCGCAATAATACAGAACAGGTTCCATTTCTAATTCATCATTGGTGAGTACATGCGCTGGGTCAGGTATGTATTTTCTCAACACTGATACATGGAACACATCATGAACTTTGGAGAGACTTAGCGGCATTTCTAGACGGTAAGGTACAACTCCAACTCGTTCTAGAATTTTTAAAGGTCCGATATACCTAGGAATCAATATACACTTCTCACTGAAACGTATAACACCCTTCCATGGATATATCTTCAAGAAAACATGATCTCCTGCCTGAAATTCCAAATATTTCCTTCGGTTATCAGTATAGATCTTCTGCCTACTTTGAGTTTATTTGATGTGGTTTAGGATTGCCTTCACCTTTTCCATCGTTTTCTCCACAACTTCTGGGCCTATGAGTTTTCTTTCACCAACATCATCCCAACATGTTGGTGTGCGACATCTATTTCTGTATAATGCTTCATATGGTGCCATCTGAATACTAGAATGGAATCAATTCTTATAGGAAAATTCTACCGGAGTTAAATATTGATCTGACAAACCTTGAAAGTCAAGTTTTCATGATCTCAACATGTCTTCTATGGTTTGAATAGTATGTATTGATTGTCCATCAGTTTGGGGGAGGTAGGCAGTGCTCAAATGAAGTTCAGTATCCTGGGATTTCTGATGTCTTTTCTAGAATATTGATGTCAAACATGGATCATGATTAGAAATAATCGATAGTGGTACACCATGAAGTCTTACAACTTCATTAATATGTAGTCTTTCTAGACATTCAAGTGTTAAATCTTCCCTTATAGTAATAAAATGTGCTGACTTGGTAAGATGATCAACAATGACCCATATTGCATCTTTCCTTATAAGAGTCTTTGGTAGCCCAATGAAAAAGTCCATCATGATATCATCCCATTTCCACTCAGTTATGGGAAGACGTTACATGACTCCACCAGTTCGTTGTCTTCCATCTTTCACTTATTGAAAAACCATACATCTTGACACAAAATTAGAAATCTCCCTCTTCATGTTGTCCCATCAAAAATGTTCATGTAAATATCTATAAATATTTGTGTTCCCATGGTGTATAGAGAAATTGGACCTATGAGCATCATCCAACAATACTCTTTTTAGATCAGGTATATCGAGAACACAAAGTCTCTTCCCAAATTTAAAAATTTCATCTTCATATATGAAGTCACTTCATCTCTCATCATTCATAGCTTTAATCTTCTTTTGAATCTCTTAATCATCGGTCTAAGAACTCTTTATCCTTTCTAGTAAAGATTGTTTGGAAACCATTTGAAAAAGTATTGATGTTTCACCTTCCATGGTGATTCCCATATCCATCTTTACAAGATCCATGTATGTATGATGCTTTTAAACTCTCATCTTGTTCAAAACTCTATTATTATTTCTACTCAAAGAATCTTTCTCCTTATTTTCCTTCCCCAGGTGGTAGTGTATAGTTCAATCATAATCCTTGAGTAGTTCAAGACATATCCTTTGCCTCATGCTGAGTTCTTTCTCTGATAAAATATACTTCAAACTCTTGTGATCAGTACATATCTCACATTTTTTACCATAGAGATAGTGTCTCCAGATCTTCAAATCAATGATTACAACCAATAACTCAAGATCATGTGTAGGATAGTTTTTCTCATGAATTTTTTTCTTTCATGATGCATAGACAATAACCCTATCATTCTGTATTAGGACACAACTATGTCCTTTCTTTACAGCATCACATTAAATAACAAACCCATAATTCACCGATGGTAGAGTCAAGATAGGAAAATTTACTAATATTCTATTAAATTCTTCAAAACATTCATCACACCCTTTTTTCCAAACAAATTTAACCCCTTTTCGTGTGAGCTTTGTTAATGGGTTAGCCGACCAGGAAAAAGTCTGGATGAAACATCGATAATAACATGCTGAACCAATAAAACAGCATACCTCAGTTATACTCATCGGGGGTGGCCATTCTTGGATTTCCTTATTATTATAGGGATCAACATAGATTTCATCCTTAAAGACAATATGGTCATAAAAAGATTTCTCCTAAATCTAGAATTCACACTTGAAGAACTTCCAACATAATTCAGGTATTCAAGATAATGCGCATGTGATTTTCATGATCTTCATATCTATTGGAGTATACCATGATATCATAAGTAAATAACACTACAAGGTCAACAAGATATTCCTTGAAAACTCAATTTATTGGATCTATAAAGATAGATGGTGGATTAGTCAATCCAAAAGGAATTATTGTAAACTAGAAATGCCCATACCTGGTTCAAAATGCTGTTTTCAGAATGTATTCCTTCATCGGAGACAACTAATGATATCCAGATGGATGGTCAATCTTTGAAATGTATTGAGCTCCATGATGTTGGTCAAATAAATCATCAATGCAATGTAGGGGATACGTTTTCTTTATTATTATATAATTGATCTCCCTGTAGTCAATGCACAACCTCATAGATCCATCTTTCTTCTTAACAAAAAGAACAGGGGAACCCTATGGAGAAAAACTAGGGAAAATAAATCCCTTATTACTCAATTACTCTAGTTGTCTCTTTAGTTCCAGTAATTCTACAGTGGCCATTATATAAGGGTTCTTCGATATGGGCCTTGAACCAGGAATTAAATCAATAGAAAACTCAATTTCTTGTTATGGAGGATGTCTAGGTAAATCCTCTAGAAACACATCAACATATTCTTGCACAATAGGTACATCCTCTATTTGAACATTCCTTTCCTCACCCATAGTTATTTATTCTCTTCCTCCCCAATAATTGAATTTAGTTGAGCTACTAGGGGTGGATCTAAATAAGAATTTTGTGGTTAAATTACTGCTCTAAAGAAAATGTACTCCTTATCATTATCAAAAATTGTAACCTCCTTCTTCTTATAATAATTTTTCACATCATATTCTGAAAGCCAATCCATACCGAGGATTATATCAAATTCAATCATAGTTATGATGATGAGGTCAAAAGATAAAGAATATTTATATTCCATAATGGGGACTGATTCACAAAACATTGTTGCAATGGTACTTCCCTTATGAGTTTTGACTGACAACTCCCTTGTTAAATTAAATTGTAAATATCATATTTTCTTAGAAAACTGGGAAGATATGAAATAATGTGATGATAGATAGTAAAATAGAGCATTTTTTAACATGAGGAAACCATTAAATTACCTGCCACTACGTCTTTCAGAGATTCAACCTCAGCAGTAGTGTTAGCATAAGCTTGGCCTTGGTCCCTTGGCCTTTTCTAAGGTAAGTTTCCCTAATGATTAGGACATTCATTCGCATAATTCCCTCTTTCTCTACAATTGTAGCATTCAACATCGACAACCTCTTTCTTCCCCTTGCAATCCTAATCTTGGTGGCCTTTTTTACAACACTTGTAACAGACTCCCATTCACTTTAGGCAAGTACCAGGGTGTTTCTTCCCACATTTACTACATAATGGATATTAAACATTTCCCTTCTTCCACTTATTTCAATTTCCAGAGTGTTTAGAAGATCTATTATTCTCTGGCATTGATTTAAATTCGTAAGACTTAGAGAATTCTTTTTAAATCTTGATAGCACATGAGACAATATCATTGTACGATGAGAAGGATTTTTAGACTAATTCTCGACAGAGAAATGGTTTTAAACCATCAATGAAAGGATCAATCTTAATTCTTGGCTTACATATATAATCTGCAACATGCCTCACTAACCTTGTAAAGTTATCATCATACATTGCAACATTCTCATCCTCCTTTTACGGCAGACTCAGAAATTGCCCTTCCATATCTTCTTGATGGTCATGAGAAAAGTGTTTTTCAATGAAAATTTCTTTAAACTCCCTCCATTCCATATTTGATACTTCATCATCTTATTTTGTGTTTTGAATCAATGACCACCATTGATCTGCATCTCCAGTGAGGCGGTAAACTTCTATGAAAACTTTTTCCCTTTAGCTACCCCAAAATGTGGAATATTTTCTTTAAGGAATTTACCCATTGCTCAGCTACTAGTGGATTTGTACCCCCATTGAACGTTTGTGGTTGTTGACTCATGAAGCGATCTAACAACGATCCTCCATATTGTGGATCAGGGTGCTCCATACGGGTAAGGTTATTATTCATAACCTGAGTGAGTTTTCCCAGTATGGTGATTAGCTGATCTGCACCAGTTTCATCACCAGCTCCACTATAATTATCTTGAGTAGCAGGGAAATCCCTACATAGAGTGTGTTCATTAATAGAGTTTCCATTCCTTCCACTAGGCTCCATTTTTAAATAATGGCATAAACTAGATTAGTTTATGTATCGAAATACATAATTCCAAACTTGTAAAACAATTAACACAAAATGACTAGTTTATGCATATAACCCATAATCATAAAAAATGTTTCCTTTGAGGAAGTATATACTCATAAACCCTTCATAATGGGTTTTCAATGAAATTAGAATTATCCTAAGAATATCCCCCTGGAGTGTCGTAACCAAGAGTGCAGCAAGGCTCGTTGTCGTGCGCTAGTTCATATTCGAGTCTATCTCAAAGTGGTGATTTCAAGTTTTACCCCTAGGTACATCTGTGCTAGAGCTGCCTCTACCTACTCATATCCAGATAGGGATGTATTTCTTATAAAACTCACAAATCTCTATAATACCAAAATTTATAAGTTTTTCTATAATAATCCTCATAGTCTATCTAAGGGTAATGTGCTCTAATCAGATTTTATTTAAATCTAGATTTCAAGGTTTGAACTAAACTTTCTCAGATACTAACTGTAATGCCCCGACCCCAGAAGCCTAGAGTCGGTGCATTATTACTTATCATTGGCATGATCACAAAATATCATGTCTCGAATAATCGATTAGTTTAGTAGCCTTGGAGGTACTAGATACATTCATATGGTTTACATTTCATCATAAAATGGAAATCTACCACAACATTGTTTCCATAGACAACACTGATACCCCATAGACTATCCCTGCAGGTTAGTCTTAATATACTTATTCACATCCAGGGAAAAATAAAAAATAGAAAGGGGTGAGCTCAAATGCTCAGTAAGGATAACAATATACCAGAAACATTCATAAATAAGCATAAACATTTAAGGCAATGTATTGAACTAAAAAAAGAATTTTAAACATAAAATTCATCATAATATAAAAAATATAAATCAACATAATTCCATTTACTTACTCACATGGATATTCCAGTAGTCGAATAATCACATGCAATATCAATAGCCACTTTCATAATGATGGAATGCGTAAAGCCAGACTTCATATCCACATAGTCCAGGACTTGGGCCAAGACTACAAATAAGTCTTTTTCAAGGCCTTGTTCCAAGACATTAGTTTGTCTCATGAGACCTATCGATGCATCGCAGAGCTATAGCGGGCTCCACCGGTCACTTACTAAGTCCAATGCATTCCTCATATGAAAAGGTTTAAACATAACATAAACTTTCATATTAAAAATAGCATGGGAAATGTCAATACTGTATCCATAAACCGTGAATGGTGTAAAAATAACACATCCACGGTCAAACATATCACAAAAAAATCAATACAATATGGATGTTTTGTATCATTATAAATCAACTTCAAATACGCTTAAAATCCATAAAATGATGTTGACATAGATGAAATCAAAACCTTTTTTAGAGAAATATCTCTTTCTATTTTGAAATCATTTAAGAAAAAATTTATTTTGGAAATATTCTTATATTCTTGTAAGGGAAGCTTTGACGATGTTATAGAGGTGGAAAATAGCCACACCTACCATATAAGTTAAAAAAATACATTCTTACCTTAATTTTTTAGAAAAGGTTATAAATGACCTTGTTTGGAAAACAACAGAAAGATTCCTTTATAAAGATATTATAAGAGGAAAAAAAGGGTATAAATGACTTTAATCCATATTCTTTAAAATAGTAATTATGTTTTGAAATTCATTTTTAAAGAACATGGATGTGGATGAAAAATATGTCCCAATATATAATTACATATAAACAACCTCAGATAATGAAGAGATTGTAAAATTAACCCTTACCTTGTACTTTTATTTGGAAGAGGGTAGTTTAAACTCCTATATAATTTTGAAATAATTGTTATTAAATTATACAAGAATCATATACAATAATATGATATCCAATATGATCTTTTAACATTGCTTTTTAAATAATATCTTAGTGTTATCGTCATTTCGGGTGTTCACCGATTCATTTTACCTTATATGCATTGTTATGTAAGTAATTTTTGCTATGGATAGGATGTATCTTATTCATATTCAGAATGGTATTAAGTCTTTAAAAATTATTTTTAAGCATCTAATGAAAATTAGTCTTGAATGGATACGATGGGGAATGAATCTCAGTGCGTTCGTGGAGACCGTAATCTGTGCTTATGCACGAGCGACAATATCATTTTTTTGATATTAAAATAATATATAATTGGATTGTATATCATATATATAGAATAATTATAATTTTATATTTATTATTAACATCAATTATACATCATTATTATACCCATCCAAATAATAATGTATTGAATAACAATTACACCACGACATGGAGATGGTAAGCCGTACGTATGCACATATGGTGACATGTCATTCAAAGGATATATAAAATAATGAATATGGTTGTACCTTATTTATAATATAATCACTGTATATAGAATATTCTGGAGTTATTATTTTAGAATGGAAACCGCAAAAATAGAGGAAGAGGAAGAAGAAAGGAACTTGAAAGAGGTGCTGAAATATTTAACTCTTCTTCAGGTTCTTCCTTTTGATTTGATCAAAAGGGATCCTTAGGTTTCCTTTCTGACTAAATTAAGGTCTCTAGGATGAAGGGAGGATAGTTGAGAGGGTATTTGGGCAGGGTTGGGCTAATCTAAAAGGCTTTGAATGTGTGAATTTGAGGGAAGGGTGAGTGCCCATTTATTAGAGGGGTGAGGGGCACCTTAGGAAAATCTAAAAATATTATTTTATTGTAAAATCATTTCGGTTTCTAATGGATAAAAAATATATTATTAAAATTATAATGTGGGTATGGGTCAAAAACTACTCAACCAATAGGTTTTAGACAGGTTTGGGTCACTATATTAACTTTATCTTTTAGATTTAACTCTTAGTTAAATAGTTTGACATTTACCATGTCTCTTTATATTTTTATATTATATGGTTAATAAAAATACTATATAATTCCAAGCGAACCCCAAGTGGTTCATTAATGATAAAACTATCATTATTTAATACTTTTGACCAAAACATAGATTTCTAGGAATAGAATATTAATTAATAAAATAATATTTTTTTCAAAAACTCTTTTATGTCAATTTTTAAACTATTTTGTATTTGGTTTTTTCTAAATTTATAACAGAATTATTACATAAAAAAAATTCATATATCCAACCCTAACATGTCATATTAACCTATAAATTTAGTGGAATTTATAAAAAGTCTCAAATTACATTTATTTGGATATTTATAATATCAATTATTTTAATATTTCATTAATTAGTTAATTACTGCATCATAATTGTGTCATAAATAAATTGAATTATTTAATTTCTAAAAAATATAAATAAAATACAATTATGAAGGAAGTAGTTCTATCTTTCTAGTGAATATTTATAGTATAATTTATCTTATGTGTGACCTTATATTACAAATTGTTTAGTTATTAAACTTTGAATTTAACACTTTTAACTCTTCTTTGAATTAAATAATAAATGTACTAATGTAATCCAAGTGGACGTAAGGATCATATTTTATTTATAAGGGTTTTTGGTCGATTTATACTTATCCAATAGAATTATAACTTGTGCTACGGTAATAATATTATAATTTTTATTCTTAATTAAACTATTTACTTTTAACCGTGGTAAATCAACGTAAGAGGTTACTATTTTCCAAATATTATTTTCATTTTATTGAACCAAATTATACTTACTGATATCAACTATGGATATTGTATATTTTTAAATTCAACTCACAAAAGTGGTAAAATTTTGTTCTGGGTAAATTTTAAAATACTCTTAGGAGGTGGGTAAAAGACGGTAAAAAGTTCAATAAAATATTTATATATCTAAACTTATTGTAAACTGACTCCAATGAATTACATTGATATTATATATGTATTATGAATCTATTTTTATGTAAACAAAATTAAATAAAATAAATAATTATTTAAAAAAAAAATTGGTTTAAAACTATAACTCAGTGTTTTTCATTATTCATTCACAATTGAAAGTTTTTAGAAAAGTACCAAAAATTCACCCTAAGTTAATTTCGATATTCCGAATCCAAAAATGAAGTCCATTTTAAAAGATAAAATTTATAAAATTTTAAAAAGTGGGTATTAATATACATAATGACATGTTCAATTGGTTGTGGTTTGTTAGAACTCGAAGTTGCGTACAACACACACTATTGTATTATTCAAAGAGAAGTGTACCGTGGAAGCATGGGCTGTTACAATATTACTTATCCAATTATGTGGCCTTAGATCATAAGTGAGATCTACTACTGTATTATTATCACAATAGAGAGTGATATAGTGTTTACTTATAGGTATCACTTCATGCCATTTGATGAATTTGGGTATCCAATGTACTTATTTAGTACCCTCAAAGGCCATAATACAATCAGATTCTACAACAGAATTTGCAACCACAACTTTCTTATAGCTCTTCTAGCACACGAGACCTCCATTTTTATTGAAGATGTATCTATTCTACAATTTCATATCTTGTTGATATATTTAGAAATTGACTTATGAATATTTTTCGAAGACTATTTTATATTCCCCACTATATACTAGGAACATATACTTAGTATGCCTCATATAATTAAGGATAACCTTTAATACCATCCAATGGTGATCACCTAGATCTTCATAGTATCATTCAACCACACTAATGGTTTAGAATACATTTAAACTATTACATAGCATAACATATTTGACTATCCCAATCATGGTTTCATATGAAATACATTCCATCATCTATATTTCTTCATGTTCTTGAGGATTCATTTTCCTAGAATGATAAATTCCACGTGACATTGGTAAAAATCACTATCAAGACCCATCCCCCAAGGCCCGTACCATGACTACACCAATATAGTTTTCCAAAGTCTAGGGGCTGGCGACTAGAACTAAAGACATTATCCCACTAGTGGGAGGTATTTCCTTGAGTACCTTTACACATGCATACACACACAACCACATCTCAAAAAAGGATGGAATGGAAAACATGCATGCCACTAAAAACAACCACTATGTAAAGGTATAATCTATAATTCAAATGGGATAGAATACAAAACCATCAACAGATTAATTGATAAAAGGAAAGTATGAAGGTGCTCTGAAAATCCATCTGCTAAAAACCACTCCTAAGAGGTAGGCAAGGAGTGGTTACCAGTAGATATAGAAGTACATCCTTCCTATCATATCTCAGTGGGAACCACCTAGTCCTAGGAAAACAAGGTCTTTGTCGAAGTGCCTGTCATCTTCACCAGACAGAACATGTGTGGGAAGATCCCATGTAGAGGGGAGTAACACAATACTTAGTAGGGATATTGAAACATTAGGAAAAAACTACAAAGGAACGAATACATAAGGTAATATCAGCTCATCCAGGTATAATATAAATTATGGGAAGCTATACTATTAGTCGTAACACTGAACACATTGAACTATTGAGGTACACATCCCTGATGAGTAACATGGGTATGTTGGGTCACACAAAGCTTCTCCCAACCGTGGGCCTACCAGGTCACATAGAGCTACTACCCACTTAGGCCCTCATAATGAGGTACTCATCCCTGATGAGTAAAATGGGTCTATTGGGTCACACAGAGCCCCTCCCCACCATGGGATTTTCAGGTCACACATTGCCACTTCCAACTTAGGCCACTATAGGTGATCCACACAGGGTCACTTGTAACTGATCCATAAAGGGTCGCTTGTCAGCAGTCTTCAGGTCTCTTCCAACCGGATTCCTGCATGTAGTGCATAAGATTCTGGGAGAACCCACTCCTCAATTCAATCGCCGTATTATAACATCCATGAAAGCCTTTATATATAATACCAAAATAACTACATCATCTCAAGGGTCCCAACATTGCAAATGAATTTTCAATTGGGTACCTGGTCTGAAAGATATTATCCTTTTAGTAAACAGGGGTTGGTTGTGTCCGGGCCCGATCCGAATTGGTCTAATCGAACCGATCAACCCATCCTAGGGGACCCGCATTCCCTAGCCCTATTTTACCTACTCGACCCGACTTGGTTCGAGTCTAGATCGGCTTGGTCCGGCCTGGCTAGTGGGCTCGACCGATTGGGCATTGTTGGACCTTTCTCAGTTCGGCCGTGGGTCCAACCCGCCGAGTTAACAAGCGACACGGTTCCATCCGGAATGACCCATAATATGGGGGGAAATTTTCACCCACCCCAAGACGACTAATGAGACAGATTTATCCCGCTACCTTGGACCATAAAAGCAGGTCAGCTTACTCAAGCCAGGGCCGCTCAGCGGCACGGTTCACATCCTTCCATCCCTCCCCATGACCGGTGGGCCAGTCTCCTCCCAGATGGATGCCACCTGGTGTCCCATTCAGTACCCCATGACCAGCTAATCCAGCCTAGCCATGGTCCCGCAAGTGGTCCCCAATGGACCGCATCCCACCAGGTCATTGCATCCATCATAGCGTGGACAGCCCACCGATGCGGTCGGGTGTCTACGTCCCTACCTACTAGCTGCCATCCCGCTACCGTCTACTCCTACCACACTGCTACAACCTATTCTGGCTACAGCTCCCACCTCTTCGTGGCCTCGTGGCATGCCGCTGCCAGTCCACGGGCGCCAATGGTCACCAGCAATGCCTTCCACGGACCACCATGTCTGCTCCTGTGGTCCGTTCTAAAAACGGTTTGTGCCCCTGGATTTCATGGGGAGCCCTATTTCATATTGTGTAATCAATGCCTACATGCCTTCAAATCGGATTTCCTATCACAAACATCACATGAACATCCAATGATGAAGGAATCAGGGCCTTGTTCTTATGGTCTCAATTCCTCCGTGCTAGATATTTTGAAACACAGGAAGGGGAAATTTAGTTTCTATCAACAAACATAAAAAATCCTAAAGGAAACCCCCAATGGAATAAATCCTACAAGACGATTAATGACCCACATATCAACCTATTTGTTGGATGGACCATGTTCATTGGTTTTAGAAATAAGAATTACAAATCAAAACAAAAAGTAACCCCTAACTAGAGAAGGATCAATCAGAGTGAAACTCATTGCTGATGGTGATCCATCGGCAAGGTTTGGAATTCATCACTCTCTAGTCTTGGACACATTTTTTGAGGGCATTGTTATCACTAAAGCTTCATCGGTGTTCATCATTGGACACGATTCCTCATCACTGATTCATGAGAGGAATTCCTAGATTTCCCTATGTTTCTCCAAACCATTAATCATTTAAAAGAGAAACACATCGCAAGGTTTTTGTTATGCGTCCAACTAAAGAGTCATTACGATGAACATTTTCAAGCCTCATTAATGGGATTCATTGTTTCCTCATCATTACATTGTAGTACTGATTTTCCACCGATCAAGGGTGAATGAACGAAAAGAAAATAAATTTTTATATTATTTTATTTTTCATTTGAAACTTATGCAAACAATCATTTCCCATTGACCATCACCAGTCGACATTAGGTGATTTCTAGGAAAATCCTGATGTTTTGTGTTCAATTTTCCCCTAATATTTTTGATCCGAGAACTATTTTAAAAGTTAGAAAAACCAAATCACACATTTATTTAAACGATCTTAATAAAAGTTGAAAATTCTATTTTGGGCTCACCAGGCCTCAGAAGTAGGTTCCATCAAATATTCTGGTCTCGAAATAATTCCATGTAATTTGGAAAATTAAATTGAATTTCTGGGACATTACATTACCCCCATATTTAAGGATTCATGTCCTCGTAAGCCAAAAAAGGCTAAACAAACAAATGGGGGTATTGAACATGAATATGAGACTCTTTCTCCCATGTGATCTCATAGAGACACCCATTCCACCATTGAACATTCACCAAAGTAATTGACCATCCACGAAGGACTTGCTACTGTCCATCCTCTATCTCCATCAAGAACTCCTCAAACGTCACCCCATCCTCAATGTCCCTCTCTCCCCAGTTGATGATGTGTGATGGATAATGATTGTACCTCCTCAACTACGACACATGAAAACCATCATGAACCTGGTGCATCTTTGGGGTAAGAGATTGGTAGTAATGCACATAACCAAGTCTTATTAGAATATGGGAAGGGACGATGAATCTCATAGATAACTTTCCACCCTGCCCAAATCTTTACAATCTTCATCTGTGTTAGACCCAAAAGAAAAGATGGTCTCCCTACTTAAACTCCATGGTCCTCCATCTCCTATTAGAATAATATTTATACCTTCTATGTGTAGTATTAATCCTATCCTAGATGATCTGAACCATCATAGTTGTAGCTCATACCAATTGTGGACCCATGAGTGTTGATTCCCCTGGGTCTTTCTAGCATATATGTGATCTACAATGCCACCTGTACAAAGACTCGAACAGTACCATTTCAATGGAGGAGTGATAGATGTTGTTGTATGAAAACTCCACAAGTGGAAGGTTGTCCTCCCAACTAAGACCAAAATCTAGAACGTAATAAAGAATCATAACCTCCAGGTTTTGTATGGTATGCTCCATCTAACCTTCAGTCTGTGGGTGGAAGGTAATTCTAAAGTGAAGTTGAGTCCCGAACACCTCATATAGTCCCTTACATAGCTATGATGTGAAGAGAGAATAATGGTCTAAGAAGATCCTCGGAGGCACCTCATATAGCTTCACTATCTCCTATACGTAGAGTCATCCTAACCCCTCTACCAATCCCTACTCTGTGATGGGTAAGAAGTGAGCTGACATAGTGAGTCGGTCAATGATCAAACAGGTAGAAACATAGACCTTGGATGTGTATGGTAATATCATCACGAATTCCATAAGGATATCAACCCACTTCCACTCTAGTATGTCAAGTTATTGGGCGAAGCCTGCTGGAACATGATGCCCAACATTCACTTGCTGACAAATGAGGCATCGTGCAACAAAATCGGGAACCAAATTATTTATCCCTGGACACCAGTACTGATGTTGGAGATCCTAATACATCTCCCCAAATCCAGGATGTACCTCCAAGAGGTAGGTATGGAAGTCACTCAAAATATCACCTTCCAATTCCACTGGTACTATAGTTCGTCCTCTTAAAAGGATGATGTGCTCCGCACCTATCGTAAATCCATCAGGAGCACGTCCTATGGATAACTGAACACATCGAGCCTCTCTATCAACATCCACCACATGTACTAACATAAATTTTTGTAAGACCAGTGTAGTGATAGCAATGAATTGAAGGTAAGATAATCCATCATCATCCATGAAGGATATCTACATTACGGCTAGCTACTTCATCACATCACTTAGCAGCTGGAAACTTAATCTCTGACAGAGTGCATCTACCACCAAATTCCCCTTCCTATATGTATGGACTATTTTGTATTCATGTCCCTAAAGGAACTCCAGCCATCATCACTTTCTCAAGTTCAGGTCCTTCGGGAAGAAGATATACCTAAAACTCTTGTGGTCAGTGTAAACGGTAAATCGTTCACCCATAAAGTTGTTCTGCCAAATCTTCAAAGAAAATACCATTGCTACTAACTCTAGTTCCTAGGTCATATAGTTATTCTCATTCTTTATCAAATTCTATGAACTGTAGGTGATCAATTCTTGCTCTTACATTCAGATCTAACCCAGTCTGGTCCTTGATGTGTCGCAGTAAACTACATACCCAAATCTCTCATCTAGTAGTCTCAAGATGGGGGAACTCATTAGTCTCTGTCTCATCAACTGGATACTCTAATGGAACTTCTACGTCTATATTATGGGATATCCCTTCTATGTTAAAGCTGATATGGGTGCTGCTACTCTTTAACATTCATGAATAATCCTTTGGTAGTGTCCAGCCAACCCCAAGAAACTATGCACCTCAGTCACGCTCTTAGGTGGCTCTCAAGAAAGCACTACATCTATTTTCTCTAGATCTACTGTAACACAAGCCTCCATGATGACATGTCTTATAATGTGGACCTTCTGAATCCATAATCGGAAGTTTCAGAGATTCCCATAAAGCTAGTTCTCTCAAAGTGTGTCATGTATCATTTACTGGTGTGTAGAATGCTCCCCCTCTAACACCGAGTACTCCAAGATGTCATCAATGAATACCAACATGAAATGGTTGAGGTATGGTTGGAATATCCTATTCATGATTCCCATGAACACAACCGGGGAACTGGTCCTACCGAAGGGAATCACTAAGAACTAATAGTGTCCATACTGGCTTCTGAAGGGTGTATTCGGTAAACCCTCATCCTATACCCGATGTTGATGATAGTCATACCTGAGGTCTATCTTCGAGAACCACCTCACTACCTTAATTTGATCGAAGAGGTCATCAATTCTTGGTAGTGGACATTTTTTCTTCACTGTCACCTAGTTTAGTCACTGAAAGTCCACACATAGCCTCATGCTTCTGTCTAACTTATTTGAAAACAACACTGGGGATGATAATGGTGAAACATTAGGCCTCACAAATCTATTTTCCTGCAAGTCCTATATTTGTACCCTCAACTCACGAAGCTTCATGGTAGCCATACGATATGACGGTGTGGATATCAGTGTCATCCTAAGGTATAGGTTGATGCAAAATTCTGCCTACCTTTGAGAAGGTAATATTGAAAAATCCTCTGGAAAGTCATCTGGATACTCATCCATCACTATAGGAATGATCAGACTCCTCTCATCCACCACACTGAGGGCGAGGTTAGCTAATTGGTGAGTGATTGGTTGCAGCCTTCTCTTAGAAATATCATCTTGTGCTGCAAGAGTTGCCTTCTCTCTGGTGGAGGAAAACATGGTCTCATCCTCATGGGCACACCATAGTCTATTCCTAAGACAGTCCATATGAGCATGAACTGTGGATAACTAGTCTATTCCCAATATTACATTTTATGACCTCAACTCCAATACTAGGATATCCTAGAGGAAGACCTCTCCACCAAGAGTAAGGACACACTACCATCACCTGTGTGTAATCCTCAAATCCACTCCTTCAGGAGTCTCTAATCATAAGTGTCAAGTCAATGAATCCAATATAATCTACTAGCCTCAAATGAGGTCCATGGAAAAAAATAGTGACTGGAACCTATGTCAATAAAAATTGCATCTTTGGTAGAGAAGACATAGATCATACCTCTAACCATCTTAGGAGGGTTATGGTCATAAGACTCCACTTCCTAAAGAGGGGCCTTCCCCAGTCCACCTACTCCCTAAGGTTGGGGTAGAACACTAGGCGGAGGTGGTGGTAGTACCTCGAATCGCCATCCACTACCTATTGCTCGGCCTTTTCCACCACTACATCTGACACCCTGCAGACCTCCTTTCTCAATCCTATGTCTCTTCCTCCGCAGTCTCTCAAACACCTGATTATTCTTTGTGTTGTGTGTCGGGTAGTCACAGGTCATGAACTATTTTCCACCGCATGTGAATCACAACTGATCCCCCTTCTGACTCCCTCTATAATGGGAGCCCCACACTACCAACCCTGAGTCGTTGGGTTGTCCCTTGAAAGGGAAGACCTTCTTAGGTCCTTGAATCTGCTCCCTGCTTCTCATAATTGAGGACTCTACTGCCTAGTGTCTACTGGTGGATTTAGCTATAGGTGCCTACTATTCTAGGAAGATCTATACAAGAAGGTCTCTCTCCAGCACCCCATCTTGAGAAGGGATATTGAGAGACACCATGGACATCATGATCTCCCAGCCCGGTTGCTGCTTAAAGTCTCCAAACTTGAACAAAAGCTCTCTCGCCATGTATGTATAGTAGATACAAATATTGGTGAATATCACTATGTAATCTACTACAATCATGCTAGCCTACTATTGGTGAAGTCGCTCATGTACGCACACAAAGCGCAACATCACTGGGAAGAACCCCTCTCTGAAGAGGTTCTCAATGTATGTCTAAGTGAGGGTCGCCTCATCATGACTCTAAATCTTAAAGCTCCACCATATACCTATCGATCCCTAAAGAAGACTCGTGGCTATGATATTCATCTAGTCAAGTGGAGTCCTCACTAAGCAGAAGACCCGCACCACCTCCTCCATCCAGCCCTCAGTGACTTGAGGATCTGTCTCTTCGCTGAACTTTGTAGGTCCATGTCTCTGAAACTCATGCAATCCACTGAGTCTTTGTGTGTCCTCCACTGGTAGATATGGTATTAAATGTTGATCAACGAGTGGTGGTACCACTGGTGCACTACCCAGCGAGACCATATCTGGCACGAGTCCCTAAAATGAGGCCACTTCACTAAACAAGTTATCCTCACAGTAACGTATTAGAATCCTAGATACCTGTGTTCATTGAGGAATACTAAAATAGATCAATATGTACCAAAATCAGTATATTTTACCTAGTGAGATGACTCTAATTCAATAAGAACATGTGTAAACACTCAATTATTATATGATATAGGAAACTAGTGGTTTCCTATAATGAGTCGATAAGAAGAAGATAGGGTCCTGGTGTATGGATATGGTGGCCACCAAATCCACAGAGGACTCCCCAAACCTGAAAAAAACCCTAAACATTCAACATTGTTTCCCCAATACAAAACAACAAACTCCTGGTCCTTGAGGTAGAACCGACCACCTATGATTCCATTTTTTCATGACCCATCCCCCGTGGCCAATGTCGTGAATACCCCAGTCCCACCTCCCAAAGGACGAGGTATTGCGACTAGCACCAAAGGCATTATCCAATGAGTGGGAGTAATTTTCCGGAGTTCATTTATCCATGAATACACAAACAACCACTTCCCCAAAAACGTCATTAATGGAAAACATGCATGCCACTAAAAAAACCACTGAGTAAAGATACAAGATGTAAGTCAAATGGGCCATAATACAAACCCAAAAAAAGATAAATTTAAAATTTAAAAGCCTGAAGGAGATCTATAAAGACATATGATAAAAACCCCACCTAAAGAGAATGCAATGTCTGATAGAATGTAGCTAAAGAAGTATGTCTTTCCTGTCGTATTTGACTACAAACCGCCTGGTCTCGTGCCACCAAGGTATCTTTCAAGGTGCCTGTCATCTTCACCAGACAAAACATGTTTGGGAAGATACCTTGCAGGGGTGACTAACACAATACACAGTACAGATCCTGAAACATATGTAAAATACCACAAAGGAAAGAATACAAACGGTACTATCAGCTCACACAAGTATAATCTAATGTATTGAAAGAAAGACTATGTGTCGTAACACTAAACACCATGGATTGTTGAGATACTCATCCCTGATGAGTACCATGGGTATGATAGGTCACACAGAGCCACTCTCCACCATGGGTCTGTCGGGACACATAAAGCCGCTTTTAACTTATGCCATCACACTGAGGTACTCATCCCAGATGAGTACCATGGGTCTGTCGGGTCACACAGAGCAACTCCCAAACATGGTCCTGCTGGGTCACACCGAGCCACTTCCCTCTTAGGCTATTATAGATGATTCACATAGGGTTGATTGTATGTGATCCATACAGGGTCTCTTGTCAGCAAACTTTGGGTTTTAGCAAGAGGTCGGATTCCCGCATGTAGTGCCCTTGATTCTAGGAGAACCCACTCCTCAAGACATTTGTAGTATTTAAATCAATGAAATCCTCCTTAGATTATTCCAAAAGAACTGAACTGTCACATGGGTACCAATGCCACAAATTGCTCATCATAAGATTCTTAGCCTGAAAGATATTGTCATTTTAGTAAACAGGGGGTGGTTGTGTCTGGGCCCAGTCCGACCTGGTTAGTCCCACCTAACCAACCCAGCCTAGGGGCCCCGCATTCCCTGGACAGGTTTGACCGAATCGATCTGACCCAGTTTGGGTCTGGGCTAACCCATTCTAGCCTAGTGAGTGTTCTAGGCCTATTGGTCCTTACTGGACCCAGCACGGTTTGGTCGTTTGTCCAACCAATTAGGAAGGCCAACGAACTAGTTTCATCTAGCCCGACCCACAATAGGTGGGTCGGTTCTCTACCACTCCTTAACACATAGTGGCCCGATTTTATCCCACCCACATGGCCCACAAAATCTAGATGGCTTACTCTATCCCTGGCTGCTCACCAGCCGGGTTAGCACCCCGCCACCCCGACCCACGATCGGTGGGCTAGTATCCTCCTTCCCGGATGCCACCTACCTTCCGGTTACACACACCAAGGTTGGATTAACCAGATGATCCATGGTCCCACATGCTTTCCCCACTGGACTGCATGCCAGCGGGCCGCCGTGGGCCGCCCCCCGATGCGGCCGGGTGGTCGTGTCCCTGTCTGCCAGCCGCCGACCCACTGTTGATGGCTCCAGCCGCACCACCACGGCCCGACCCATCCTCGGAACTCCATCATGCTGCACTTCCACCTGCCCACAATGGTCGTTGTGGGCCACTGGTATACCGGTTGTGCCTTCCATAGACCACCATGTCCACTTCGGTGGTCCATTCGGCGAAATTTCTGTTCCGTCGGGTTCGTTGGGGCATCATCTTTCCTAATAAGGTGTCACAACCCATCATCGGGGCCCGTACCGTGACTACCCCAAGACCGCCTTCCATAGTCCAGGGGCTGGCGACTAGCACCAATGCGTAAAACCCAACAAAAGGGAAGGAATTGCCTTTAAAAAGTAAACAAGCACCACAGAGTAAGCAAGCAGAAAAGTAAACACTAAGTAAAAACTGTAACAAGCTGTGATGAAAGTAAAAGGGGCTGGAAATACAAGCCCAACTGTAAAGTAAAACTGAAAGTAAAAACAGAAACAGAAAAGATAAGACGCAGCGTCGGGCCGTCCTCTGGAAGTCCCACCTGAAGGGTGGGTACAGATAGCCTCCACAGCTCCTCAGTTCAACCGTCCGCTCCGAGTGCGTCCCGCCCAGTGGTCCACCTCCAGGTACCGTCCTCCTCTGAATGCCTCCACCTCGATCAGCGCTATCCGTCGTCTGCAACCAACACAACGAAGTGCGGGCATAGGCCGTGCAGGGGTGAGTATAAGCTACTCAGTAGGGACCCTGAGACCCCTAAAGGTCTCCCGAAATCCACAAAGGATAATCCACAAAGGAAAGATACAATCACAAAGTAACATCTGACACGGCTTAGTTATATGCCCATACATATACCTAAGTCATCAATTCCCGTTCGGATCCAACGTCCGAGCCCAAGCACAACCCAGTCCACACAAGAAAGCAAACGTAAACCCACACAGGATAGCACAACACAATCCACAAAGGAGAGTAAACAGTAAATCCACACAGGATAGCTCAACACAATCCACAAAGGAGAGTAACACAAGATTCATCTCACACAGGTATACTTCTTCGGATGACGATAAAGATGATCACTGATCCATCTAAGTCGTCGGACCCACAAAGGATCAATAGGTAAGTAACCCCCGCAAAGACCCACACAAGATCGGGCCCACACAGGACCTATAGGCGCTGGCTCACACAGAACTGATGAGCGCTGACCCATACAGGATCGGACCCACACAGGATCGGGCCCACACAGGACCTGTAGCACTGATCCACGTAGGATCGCTGAGTGCAGTAGTCGTCGCAGTCCACTGAGGATATCTGCACAGTCTTCGTCGCAGTCCACTGAGGATCTCTGCACGGTCGTCGCCGCAGTCCACTCAGGATCTCTGCACGGTCGTCACTGTCGAAGTAGCAGTCGCAGCCAGCACTAGGGTTCCCGCACACAGCAAGCTCGTTCGGGAGGGTCCGCTCCATGAGCCGAGAGGCTGATACATCAACTGACACAGAGTCCGAAGTTGATGTATCCAAAAGTTCCGTATCGCCAACAGGAACTCAACGTCGCAGACGGCGCGTCAATCGGACGCCCGGTCTGAGAGATATTGGCTTTTTCGTCCCAGGGGCCCGGTTGGGTTTTAAGGAAAAGCCAACCCGACCATACTCCACCTGCGTCCAAACCTCGGTCGGAGTGAGCCAAAAGATCCGTCTCACTTAGAGGAATTCAACGAAGTCGACGGCACGTCAATCGGACGTCCGTAGCTCAAGATATGAGTGTTTCCGCTCTGAGGCCCCGGTTGGTTTCGTGTATGAACCAACCCGGACGAATCCAAAGTACTCCGAAACCTTGAGTTCGATATACCTAAATGACCGTATCGGTCCAAGGATCGTGTTTCCGCTGACGGCGAGTTGTTTGGAGGCCCGTAGCTCAAGATACGTGCATTTGACCGAAAACGGTCCGTAGACAGGGGGTCCGGGCCCGGGCCAACCCGGGCCGACCCCCCTGGGTCGGCCGAACCCGGTCAGACTGGTCTGGCTCGGCCAGCCCGGCCCGGCTCGGCCGAGCGGCCGAGCGACGCGGGGGGGGGGGGGAGCCGCCGCCCCTGCGTGACATCCTCGCGGCACCCACGGGGTGTCGCCCTGGACAACCCGAGCGACGCGAGGGGAGCCGCCGCCCCCGCGTGACAACCCCGCGGCACCCGCGGGGTGTCGCCTTGGCAGCCGGACCCGCGCGGTCGGGGTCCGTTGGCCGCCGCCACCGTAGCTTCAGCCGCGGCGGCCTCGTCCGGCGGCGTGCTGGGGCGCCGCCGCTCCCGGCTGTCGGCGCCACCGCGCCGGCGACCCGCGCCGCCGGAGTGTTCCGCGGGCCACCGGAATCGCTCTGGTGGTCCGATTCTGTTCCCGTCTGCGCCGCTGCTCCTCCCGGGACTCGTTCTTCACTGCGGAACCACCAAATTTCCGTTGCATCACGTTTCGTCGTGTCCTGTCAAATCCGCACATCAACGAAGAACGGCGGAGGGTTGTCGGGCCGTGTTCGTTTGGCCCGCACCCTCCGCGTTAGAGATAAACAACGGGAGAAACAAAATTCAACACATGAATTTAACAATTTTAATAAATTAAAATTTTTCTTATTGTCCGGTTCTTTACTTTTAAAAGGAACAATCATGGGAAAAGGGAAATAAATTCACAACAACCCATACCTCGTAGTCGTCGTCGTACGCATTTTCTTCACGGATTGTTCGTCGCGGAAAGAGGGGATCGTCGCGTCGTTGCGGAAGGGCGTCGCGTCGTCACGGAATCCGGCGTTGAGTCGGCGAACTCAACGGACCAAGAAACAACAGATTTAATTTAATTATATAAAATTAAATCCGTGTTTTGTTAAAAAAACAGAAGGAAGATTTAAGGGAAACTGGGAGTCTCTTACCTCAAACAGCATTTCGAAGATTCATTGCAGAGGAAGAGACGTCGCAGAAGATTGTTGCAGGAAGGGAACGTCGGCGTCGCGGAACACGACGTCACGTCGTCGAATTCCATGGGTTCGGCGTTCTTCGTCGGAGGCCGGCGTTCTTCGTGTTCTTCGCGTTCTTCGTGTTCTTCGCGTTCTTCACGAAGGAGGTTGAAGGTTCAAGAACTCTGACAAAACCTCTCAATGAGTAATCCTCCAAAAAGACTTGTTGGTCTTATTTTATTATTACGACAACAAACGAAAAAGGTAAGTAACGACCCATCAATTCGTTGTATTAATTCAACGAAAGTAACAGCTCATTTAATTCACGAAATAAACCGCCCAATTAAATGGTCTATTAAGAATTTAAGAAAACGCGTCAGTTGACTTTCATAATGACGGTTTTTCGCAGGTGCGTTACTTAGTGGAAAGAAACGGTGGGGCTCATGCGGGCACCACCTCACAAATATCCTACCAAGGGGGTAGGATATTTCTGGATAGCACCTTATCCATTTGAACTCAGTTTAAGCCGCTTTTAAGTGGCTTCAAGTGTCTTTCAAGCGTCTTAAGTGAAATAAAATAAAGTTGACGCAAAATTATTTTATTTCTTAACTTTAAGCCCGAAAATTAAAAACCACACCCAAGCAAACACAACTCCAGAAGAGGAATTTCTAAGCGAATACCGGCGCTGTGATTTAATCGGTGCCCTCAGAATTCGATTCTGGGCACTGGTTCAAAAGTTAGAAAAACCCGCTCATCCGTTCACTGAGCGTACCCAAGCCAAAATTTGGAAAATGATTCCGGGCACACCGGGGCTCGGAACCAGGTGCCGTCAGAAACTGTGTTCTTGTATAATTACAAAGAAAATTAAGAAAAAAAATTTCCTTGAAATTTACGGGTCTTTCCATTACTCCCACCTCAGGGCTTTACGTCCCCGTAATGATACATCAAAAACTAGGGAAACAAAAGTGGGTACTGAGCACGCATCTGAGCCTCCCGCTCCCAAGTGCTCTCCTAGAGGTTCCCATGCTCCCATCTGATGCACACAAGAGGAATCGATCGCCCACATAGGACCCGCTCCTGTCGATCCTCTATCTCCACTGGGGCCTCCGCAAAAGTCTCCCCATCATCCACGTCTAGCTCCCCATGGTCAATGATGTGCGTCGGGTCGTGCACGTATCTCCTCAGCTGAGATACATGGAAGACGTCGTGCATCCGGTGCAACTGAGGTGGTAGTGCTAGGCGATAAGCCACCTCTCCAATCCTGCTAAGGACCTGGAAGGGTCCGATGAAGCATGGAGACAACTTGCCGCCTCGGCCAAATATCTGCAAACCACGTCGAGGTGAGACACGCAAGAAGACGTAGTCGCCATCCTCGAACTCTAGTGGCCTCCGCCTCCTGTCATCATATGACTTCTTCCAGCTCTGAGCTGTCCTCATCTGCTCCTGGATGACCTAGACCTTCTCTGTCGTGGCCTGGACCATCTCTGGTCCCACAAGTGCTGACTCCCCAGGGTCTGTCCAGCACAAAGGGGAGCTACAAGGCCTGTCGTACAACGCCGTGTATGGTGCCATCCCGATGGTGGAGTGGTAGCTGTTGTTGTACGTAAACTCCACCAAGGGTAGGTGGTCCTCCCAGCTGCGACCAAAGTCGAGGACACATGCGTGGAGCATGTCCTCGAGAGTCTGAATGGTCTTCTCCGTCTGATCATCCGTCTGAGGGTGAAAGGCGGTGCTCAGACGTAGCCACATCCTGAACGCCTCCTGCAATCCCTTCCAAAGCCGGGAAGTAAAACGAGTGTCCCGATCGAAGACAATAGTCGATGGCACACCGTGAAGCCGTACAATCTCTTGAACCTAGAGATGCCCCAAGCTCTCCAATGAGCCCTGCTCTCTGATGGGTAAGATGTGTGCCGACTTGGTGAGTCAGTCAACAATCACCCAAATGGAGTCGTGACCTCTGGAAGTGTGTGGAAGTCCAGTAACGAAGTCCATAGAAATCCCATACCACTTCCACTCCGGGACCTCCAAGGGTTGTACCAAGCCTGCTGGTACCTGATGCTCTGCCTTCACCTGTTGGCAGGTGAGGCACCATGAAATGAACTCTGCCACAACCTTCTTCATACCCGGCCACCAGTGCTGTCGTCTGAGATCCTGGTACATCTTCGCCACTCCAGGATGTACCGCCAAAGGAGAAGTGTGAAACTCTCTCAGCACCTCCTCTCGTTAAGTGACTGGTACCAAGGTACGTCCTCTGAAAAGGATGTCGTGATCTACTCTAAGGGAGAATCCATTAGGTGCATGTCCCAAGGATATCTGTGCACGTCGTGCCTCACAGTCAGTGTCCTCGTGATGTGCCTCTCTGACCCGCTGAAGAAGTGGAGGAGTGACTGTGAGAGACTGAAGGAAGGCTGCTCCATCCCTATCCATGAAGGATATCTGCAAAGAGGCTAGCTGCTCTGTCACCCCCTCAAGTAGCTGGATACCCGTCCTCCTGCTGAGGGCATCGGCTACCACGTTCCCCTTCCCATAATTATAGAATATCTCAAAGTCATAGTCCTGGAGGAACTCGAGCCATCGCTGCTGTCTCAGGTTTAGGTCCTTTTGCGAGAAGATGTACCTGAGACTCTGGTGGTCAGAAAAGACTGTAAAGTGCTCGCCCATCAGATAGTGCTGCCATGTCTTCAGAGTGAAGACCACTGCTGCTAATTCCAGGGCATGGGTAGAGTAGTTCTGCTCATGCGGCCTCAACTAAAATGATCCATAGGGAATCACAGCCCGCTCATGCATCAGGACACACCCAAGTCCGGTCCCTGATGCATCGCAGTAGACTATGTATCCAACTCCCTCCTCAGGCAACCTCAAGATAGGTGCGCTGGTCAATCTCTGTCTCAGCTCCTGAAAGATCAGCTGATATCTGTCTGACCACACAAAGGGTTTACCCTTCTTTTTCAAAGATGAGAGTGGCACCGCAACTCTGGAGAAGTCCGGCACAAATCTCCGATAGTATCCGGATAGACCCAGGAAACTCTGCACCTCTGTCACGCTCCTGGGTGGATCCCAAGCTAGCACTGCCTCGATCTTCGCGGGATCCATAGCAACTCCCACATCAGAAATGACATGCCCCAAGAAGTGGACCTCACATAACCAGAACTGGCACTTCTAGAGCTTCCCATAAAGCTAGTGCTCTCGGAGTGTGTCTAGTAAAACACGCAAGTGGTAGGCGTGCTCCTCCTCCGTGGCCGAGTACACCAAAATGTCGTCGATGAAGACCACGAAAAATCGATCAAGGTATGGCTGGAAGATCCTGTTCATGAGGCTCGTGAACACTTCTGGAGCATTGGTTACACCGAAAGACATAACCAAGAACTCATAGTGGTCATACCGACACCTGAAGGCCGTCTTCTGCACATCCTCGTCTCGAACTCTGAGCTGATGATAGCCTGACCTGAGGTCTATCTTCGAGAACCACTGTGCTCCCTTGAGCTGATCGAAGAGGTCATCAATCCTGGGTAGCGGATACTTGTTCCTCACTGTCACCTGGTTCAGGCGATGATAATCGACACACAGTCGCAAGCTCCCGTCTGCCTTCTTGGCGAACAATATCGGCGAAGCCCAGGGTGAAACACTGGGTCGGATGAACCCCTTGCCCTACAAGTCCTCCAACTGTACCCGTAGCTCTCGAAGCTTGGCGGGGGCCATCCGATGTGTTGGAGTGGATATCGGGGCTGTCTCGGGGTACAGGTCAATATAAAAGTCTACCTCTCTGTGAGGAGGTAGCCCTGGAACGTCGTCAGGGAAGACGTCCGCATACTGATCCACCACTGCAGGAAAACTAGGACTCCGCACGTCAACTGCTCCAAGGATGAGGCTAGCCAACTGATGGGTGATGGGTTGTACTCTCCTTTGCGTGAGTCCATCCTGTGCTGCGAAGGCCCCCTTCTTGCCGGTGAAGGTGAAC
Source organism: Viscum album (assembly GCA_963277665.1). Classification (NCBI taxonomy): domain Eukaryota; kingdom Viridiplantae; phylum Streptophyta; class Magnoliopsida; order Santalales; family Viscaceae; genus Viscum; species Viscum album. The sequence continues at coordinate 675,439,218 of OY728139.1, read as the reverse complement.
CTGCTCCCATCGGTGCGCACACATCGCACCTTGCGCCTAATGCAGTCAATCTGTGCATGGACCATAGATAACCAATCCATGACCAAGATGACATCGTAAGGCCTCGACGCCGCTACAAGAAGATCCCAGCCGAAGCTCTCGCATCCTAGAGTAAGCTCACACTGCCGGCACCAATGCGTAATCATCGAGTCTGCTCCCGTAGGAGTCTCTATCCGTAAGGATCGAGCCAACAGCTCTGTCGGAATCCCCGAGATCTGAACAAGGGCAGCGGATATGAAAGAGTGACTTGCTCCTGTGTCTATAAGAACTACAGCAAGGGTGGAATAGACACAGATCGTACCTCGAATCATCTCTGGCGCGCCGTGGTTGTAGGCCTCCGCTGCCTGGAGCTGTGCCTGTCTCTGCCCGCCAGTTCCCTGTGGTCGGGGGTGGACCTCCTGGTGGTGGTGGTGGCAGATCCTCAAAGCGTCGCCCACCACCTGCTGCTCGGCCAGCTCCCCTGCCTCGTCCGCCTCCTCCCTGCGGACCGCCACGGTCGACCCTCTGCCTCTGCCAGGGTGGCCCCTCCACCATCTGCTGCTCCTTAGTACGGCAGGTCGGGAAGTCACGAGCCATGTGGCCCTGCCCGCCGCACGCGTAGCACTGCCTGCCTCTCGGAAGTCTGGCTCCACCTTGTGTGCCCCGCACTACTGAGCCAGTGTCCCGAGGTCGTCTCCCAAAAGGTCTGGTCTGCCTGGAACCCTGAGTCATCCGTCGGGTACCCGCTGCCGAAGACTCTGCTACCTGCCGCCCTGCGGTAGGTCTCGCTGTGGACTCAGCCAGAAAGCTCTCGATCAGAAGGGATCGCTCTAGCACTCCTGCCTGGGTTGGGATGCTGAGGGAGATCAGTGATGCCCTGATCTCGTGTCTCAATCCCTGCTCGAAGGTTCGGGCCCGGAAGAATGGGTCATGTACCATGTCTATCGAGTAGCGAGAAACGTCGGTGAACCTCGCCGCGTACTGGGCGACTGTCAAGCTGCCCTGCCGCAGCTAAAGAAGCTCCTGAATGCGCACTGCACGGAGGGTGACTGGGAAAAACTCTGAGCTGAAGAGGCTCTCGAAGTCTATCCAGATGAGGGAGGCCGCATCGTGCACCTGGAGCATCAGGCTCCACCATCGTCCCGCTGCTGCGTGCAGTAGGCTCGCCGCGAGTATCACCATGAGGTCTTCTGGTGTCCTCACTAGCCTGAAAACTCGGACGACCACCTCCAGCCAGTCCTCGGCTGCCTGGGGGTCCGTCTCCCCACGGAACCTGGGTGGTCATTGGCGCTGGAACTCGTGCAGAGCTCCGAGGCGTCGTGCATCGTCAGCGATCGGCGCTGGAAGCATCGGGGGCTCGGCTGGTAAAGGTACCGTCGGTGCCTCTGCTGTCAATGGGCCTTGTAACGAGGCCTCGTCGCTCGGCGGGCTGTCGTCGCGCTCTACTCTCGGAACCCTAGCTAGCTGCCGTCGTGGGGCCATCCTGAAAAGGAAACAAGTGTGCCATGGTCAGAACAGTATACCTGGTGAGCTGACAAAAGTAATCACAAAGAAAACTTGAAACACACATGCAATCAATGTTTTCGTGCATTAAGTCGGAAAGCAGAAGTCAGGGTCCTGGTGTACGGATATGTCGGCCTCCGCACCAACACTGGACTCCCTGGACTGATAACCACACCCAATACGCTAAACACTATTGCATCACATAGAAGAAAGATCAGAGTCTGCGGTAGAACCAAACTCTTCTGATACCAATTTGTCACGACCCGTCCTCGGGGCCCGTGCCGTGACTACCCCAAGCCCGCCTTCCATAGGCCAGGGGCTGGCGACTAGAACCAAGGCGTAAAACCCAACAAAAGGGAAGGCATTTCCTTTGAAAAGTAAACAAGCACCACAGAGTAAGCAAGAGGAAAAGTAAACACTAAGTAAAAACTGTAACAAGCTGCGCTGAAAGTAAAAGGGGCCGGAAATACAAGCCCAACTGTAAAGTACAACTGAAAGGAAAAACATCAACTGAAAAGAAAAGCCGCAGCGTCGGGCCGTCCTCTGGAAGTCCCACATGAAGGGTGGGTACAGATAGCCTCCACATCTCCTCGGTCCAACCGTCCGCTCCGAGTGCGTCCCGCCCAGTGGTCCACCTCCAGGTACCGTCCTGCTCCGCACGCCTCCACCTCGATCAGCGCTATCCGTCGTCTGCAACCAACACAATGAAGTGCGGGCATAGCCCGTGCACGGGTGAGTATAAGCTACTCAGTAGGGACCCCGAGACCCCCGAAGGTCTCCCAAAATCCACAAAGGATAATCCACAAAGTAAAGATACAATCACGAAGTAACATCTGACACGGCTTTGGTATATGCCCATACATATACCTAAGTCATCAATTCCCGTTCGGCTCCAACGTCCGAGCCCAAGCACAACCCAGTCCACAAAGGAAAGCAAACGTAAACCCACACAGGATAGCACAACACAATCCACAAAGGAGAGTAAACAGTAAATCCACCCCGTATAGCTCAACACAATCCACAAAGGAGAGTAACTCAAGATTCATCTCACACAGGTATACTTCTTCGGATGACGATAAAGATGATCACTGATCCATCTATGTCGTCGGACCCACAAAGGATCGATAGGTAACTAACCCCCGCAAATACCCACACAAGATCGGGCCCACACAGGACCTGTAGGCACTGGCTCACACAGAACCGTTGAGCGCTGACCCACACAGGATCGGACCCACACAGGATCGGGCCCACACAGGACCTGTAGCACTGATCCACGTAGGATCGCTAAGTGCAGTAGTCGTCGCAGTCCACTGAGGATCTCTGCACAGTCGTCGTCGCAGTCCACTGAGGATCTCTGCACAGTTGTTGCCATAGTCCCCTGAGGATCTCTGCACGGTCGTCGCTGTCGAAGTAGCAGTCGCAGCCAGCACTAGGGTTCCCGCACACAGCAAGCTCGTTCGGGAGGGTCCGCTCCACGAGCTGAGAGGCTGATACATCAACTGACACAGAGTCCGAAGTTGATGTATCCAAAAGTTCCGTATCGTCAATAGGAACTCATCGTCGCAGATGGCGCGTCAGTCGGACGCCCGGTCTGAGAGATATTGGCCTTTTCATCCTAGGGGCCCGGTTGGTTTTTAAGGAAAAACCAACCCGACCGTACTCCACCTGCGTCCAAACCTCGGGCGGAGTGAGCCAAAAGATCCGTCTCACTTTGAGGAATTCAACGAAGTCGATGGTACGTCAATCAGACGTTCGTAGCTCAAGATATGAGCATTTCCGCTCCGAGGGCCCGATTGGTTTCGTGTAAGAACCAACCCGGCCGAACCCAAAGTACTCCGAAACCTTGAGTGCAATATACCGAAACGACCGTCTCGATCCAAGGATCGTGTTTCCGCTGACGGAGAGTCGTTTGGTGGCCCGTAGCTCAAGATACGGTCATTTGACCGAAAACGGTCCGAAGACGGGGGGTCCGGGCCCGGGCCGACCCGGCCCGACCCCCCTGGGTCGTCCGAACCCGGTCCGACCCATTCCGACCCGGTCAGACCGGTCTGGATCGGCCAGCCCGGCCCTGCTCGGCCGAGCGGCCGAGCGACGCAGGGGGGAGCCGCCGCCCCCGCGTGACACCCCCACGGCACCCGCGTGGTGTCGCCCTGGACAACTCGAGCGACACGGGGGGAGCCTCCGCCCCCGCGTGACAACCACGCGGCACCCGCGGGGTTTCGCCCTGGAAGCCAGACCCCCGCGGCCATGGGTCCGTTGGCCACCGTCGTCGCGGCTTCAGCCGCGGCGGCCTCGTCCGGCGGCGCGCCGGGGCGCCGCCGCTCCCGGCTGCCGGCGCCGCTGCGCCGGCGACCCACGCCGCCGGCATGTTCCGCGGGACACCGGAATCGCTCCGGTGGTCCGATTCTGTTCCTGTCTGCGCCGCTGCTCCTCCCAGGACTCGTTCTTCACTGCGGAACCGTCAAATCCGCACATCAACGAAGAACGACGGAGGGTTGTCGGGCTGTGTTCGTTTGGCCCGCACCCTCCGCGTTAGAGACAAACAACGGGAGAAACAAAACTCAACACATGAATTCAACAATTTTAATAAATTAAAATTGTTCTTATTGTCCGGTTCTTTACTTTTAAAAGGAACGATCACAGGAAAAAGGAAATAAATTCACAACAAACCCTACCTCGTAGTCGTCGTCGTACGCACGTTCTTTGCGGATTGTTCGTCCTGGAAAGAGGGGATCATCGCGTCGTCGCGGAAGGGCGTCGCGTCATCGCGGAATCCGGCGTTGAGTTGGAAAACTCAACGGACCAAGAAACAACATATTTAATTTAATTATATAAAATTAAATCCATGTTTTTTTTTAAAAAACACAAGGAAGATTTAAGAGAAACCAGGATTCTCTTACCTCAAACAGCAGATTGAAGATTCGTTGCGGAGGAAGAGACGTCGCAGAAGAACGTTGAAGGAAGGGAACGTTGGCGTCGCGGAACATGGCGTCGCATCGTCGACTTCCACGGGTTAGGCATTCTTCGTCGGAGGTTGGCGTTCTTCGCGTTCTTCGCGTTCTTCGCGAAGGAGGTTGAAGGTTCAAGAACTCTGACAAAACCTCTCAACGGGTAATCCTCCAAAAAGACTTGTTGGTCTTATTTTATTATTACGCCAACAAACAAAAAAGGTAAGTAACGACCCATCAATTCGTTGTATTAATTTAACGAAATTAACAACTCATTTAATTCACGAAATAAACCGCCCAATTAAATGTTCTGTTAAGAATTTAAGAAAACGCGTCAGTTGACTTTCATAATGACAGGTTTTCGCGGGTGCGTTACTTAGAAGAAAGAAACAGAGGGGCTCGTGCGGGCCCCACCTCACAAATATCCTACCAAGGGGGTATGATATTTCTGGATAGCACCATATCCGTTTCAAGTCAGTTTAATCCGCTTTTATGTGGCTTCAAGTGGCTTCCAAGTGGCTTAAGTGAAATAAAATAAAGTTGACGCAAAATTATTTTATTTCTTAACTTTAAGTCCAAAAATTAAAAACCACACCCGAGCAAACGCATCTCCGGAATAGGTGTTTCTAAGAGAATACCGGCACTGCGATTTCATCGGTGCCCTCAGAATTCGATTCCGGGCACCGGTTCAAAAGTTAGAAAAACTCGTTCGTCCGTTCGTTGAACGTACCCAAGCCAAACTTCGAAAAATGATTCCGGGCACACCGGGCCTCGGAATCAAGTGCCGTCAGAAACTGCGTTCTTGTAAAATTCCAAAGAAAATTAAGAAAAAAAATTTCCTTGAAATTTATGGGTCTTTACATAAGGATTTAGTTCCACCATTCTATCCAATTAGAAGTTCGGCCATGAACATCACAATATTTCCCAAATATGGAAGAATGAGGTCCTTGTTCATATCAGACCAATTCCTCCACGTTAGTTGTTTTGAAACATGGGAAGGGGAAATTTTGTTTCTATCATGAAAAATAAATGAACACAAAGAAAACCCCTGATGTAATAAATCCTCCCAGAAGGTCAACAACCCGGGGATAAACATGTTTTTTGGTTGGTCCGCATTCATTGGTTTTAGAAATAAGAACGAGCAATTAAAACAAAAAGTATACTCTATTTGAAGAAGGTTCAATCAGGGGGAAGCAAGTTGCCGATGGTGATTCATCTTTGGGGGTTGGCGTTTGTCTCTCTATGGTCCTTGACCCCATCATTGAGGGTGTTTTTGTCGCTAATGATTCACCAACATTCATCATTGTAACGCATTCCTTGTCATTGAATCATCAGAAGAATTTAGAGATTTCCCTCTATTTCTCCAACCCGTTATTCTATTCAAAGAGAAACATGTCGTAGTGTTTTTTTATACTACATCATCACATCATTACGCAATTTAATTAATGAATCAACATTTCTGTTATGATTCAAATTAAATTGTCATTACACAACACATTTACGAGCCTCATTAAAGGGATTCATCTTTTCCTTGTCGCCGCACTGCAGTGCTGACGCACCACCACTCAACGATGAAGATAAAGAAATAAAATATATTTTTGATATATTTTATCTTTCTTCTGAAATTTCCAAAAACTATCATTTCCAGATGACCCTCACTGGCCGAGGATAGGTCCTTTATTGGAGAATCATGATGTTCTATGTTCAACGGTGCCCTATAATTTTTTGATCCGAGCACTTGTTTAAAAGCTAGAAAAACCTGCTCTCACATTTACTGAAATTAACATAAAAATGTTTGAAATTCTATTCTGGTCTCACTGGGCCACAGAATCAGGTTCCATCAATGCTTCTAGTCTCCAAATAGTTCCATATAAATAAAATAAATTACATGGAATTTCCAATACATTACAATCAACTCTTTGATTATTCCATACTAAATAGCTTCAGTAACATATCAATATATGTTCCCCCACAGAGGCAAGGAATTAACATGGATATATCAATTTGGATCATGATCCAAACAATATATCTTGGTTCACCAAATTCCTTCATGGAGATGTACTTTTTCAACATGGCCTTAATCAACAGTATGAATGGTATTTCATATCCAATATAAAATATGTCGTCAATATATACTAGTAAGAAAACATCCACAGTACCAATAAACATTTTATAGACCCAATTCTTCCAATCATAATATATAAAACCAAATTTTATTACGAATTCATGAAACTAAATGTTCCATGACCTTGATGCGTACTTTAAACCCGAAATTGATCTTTTCAATTTTCATACATTTTTTATAACATTTGGAGTTAGAATCCATTTAGGTTGTCTCATATATACATCTTTATGAATGTTATCATAACTGAAGTCTATTTTTACAACCATTTTCAAAATCTCATAGTCATAATGAGCCATAATAGCAAGTAGAATTAATTGAGATTTCATCATTGAATAGGTGAAAATGTTTTGTTATAGTCTACACCTTGACATTGTTTGAATCATTTTACAACCACTATTTCCTTATAAGTACCAAATGGTCCCTAAATGTACATTTTCTTCTTTAATTACCCATTAATACTAATCATATTTATATCCAAAAGTGGATATTACAAAATCCAAACTTGTTTTTTGATACGTAGAATTCAATTAAGAATTCATTACTTATTGGAAGATGTAACCATATGTGAGACATACTACTTCCTTATATGTTTAATGTTCAATTTTTTAACTAATAATGAATCAACATCATTGGAGAGTATAAATTCATACCGTTAGGCTTCTCAAACTCCTCTTTAACTCTAAAATAGTACATGGGACCATATGACACCTTCCTCCATGGGGATTTGTGGAATTTTTTCATGTTCCAACTCTTGTGTTCCATAAACCTAGAATTCATCGAAGTCTATGTTTCTCCCACTATCTATTTTAAATTTGTGGTCCCTATTAATATATTCAACTTTTTTCAACTATAACATTTTTTCGTAGGGGTCGTATAGGAAATATCCCCTTATTTCTTTGGGGTATCCTAAAAGGGAAGGCTATGTGCCTCAGGTGTAAGTGTTTCCCCAAATAGGCCTTACAAAACACTTCACAACCCCACACATATATATATGTCAACACCTGTTTATTTACTCTACATAAAAATATATAATACAATCTCCCAATTTAGTTAGTAAATAGTTTAGTGTGTATGATACTCTTTCAAAACGTTATCCGAAAATGGATAATGGTAGATTTTCATGACTCATCATTGATCTCACCATGTCCAACAAGGTGTTGTTCATAATTTCAATTACAACATTCTATAGATATGTATAAGTAGGATTTAGATGATATAGTATACCCAAATATCATAAATAATCAATTAATTCATGATTAATACATTCTCCACCATGGTCTGAGTGGATTTTCCTAATCATATTAATATTCTATTTCTAAAATTTAATCTTTTATTAGTCAATTCTCTCAAAGGAATCCAACTTGATACTCATCATGTAGAGATATCAATATATTCTAGTGTCATTAGTAAAAGTTATGATGTATGAGAAACCACCACTTGATTTAACATGAAATGTTCCACACACATTGGTATGATCTAATTCAAGAAGCTCTTTAGCCCTTTCAATTTTCCCACTAAACAAAACTCTTGTTATTTTACCTTATGAACATACAAGAGATACAATAAGTGGTTTTACCTAAAAAGAATATAATATCAATATTGATGGAATTTATCCAATCCTTTTCATTTACATGACATCACTAGTGATTCCAACGTTTGGTGAAGTATGGGTCATGTGAAGTAGTTTTATTACAGATTTCTATAAAATGGTCAATGTAATTCAAAACATAAAGACCATAATTTAAAATTAGAAAACATAAAATATATATATAATAATTTTCATTTATCCAAAATGTTAAAATTAAATCCATTGGTATCAAATATGGAGAGATAAATAATGTTTTTGGTAAAGGATGACACGTAATAAAAATCATTCAAAACCATGATCATTCTCATCAGAAATATGAGGCAGTATTACGTGATAGCCACCACATAGAGTTTGGATCTGTTGGAAACATATTGATATACCTCCACTCTATCAATATTTTTAATCTAATTCGGTCTTGTATTTGAAGACATATCTGAAGACCACAAGCTATAGCTACTACATAATTTTTAAAAATAGATAAACCGCACTTGATTATAATCATACCTGAAGATTCCCCTTTCATCTCTTCATAGTTTTAGTTTTTTATTCAGTGGCCCTTACCTCCACATTTTAAATATATAGAATCCTGTTATATTACATTATGCTGGATATTTGTCTTCATAGAAGGGAATGAAGAAGCTTTAGTCTTAGATCTCTTCACCTACACTTTCCATTAATTCACTATAATAATGGAAGTATTTCACAATTTGTCTTATTATCAACATAGTGATGAAGAGTGATTAGATATGGGAGATACTTCCAATGTTTTTTTTGTAATAAAATTTCCCATAAATATGTAGAATCTCTAAGAATGTGATACAACAATGATATTAATGTGCATTTCTTCAGGGACTTTAAAAACTATAATTTTTAGCAGCTTAATTTAGATAATTATTTTTACAATTTGAGGTCTATATGGTTCACCAATCAAGGATTACTTTGAAATAGATCATTGTACCTAAAAAACTATTCATGTACATCTCTCTCTAGATATATGATATAGAGATTCTTAATCATTCTATAAGTGTCTATTTCTTGATGATACATCATGAGTTTAGTATACATGGATGATTGAATTGACCAGTAAATCGAAAATTCTTCAATAACATGTTTATCGTAAACATAAAAATTGTAATAATTCACCGCCTTTAATGGTATATCATGTAATTTGGATTCTAGCACATTAGATTTCTGTTCACAACACAACACAACCCGAAGTAGTCTAAAACATTCATAAATATTTCAGCCATTAGGGATATGGTATTTCTCAAAAATTGATAATTTGGATAATGTTGATGATGAATACACCATTACTATCAAATTATAAAATATTTGATTATTATTACTTCAATAGATTAAAAATTATTTGATACATAATTAATTTAATTTTATTAATTATCCCCCTTTTTTATCAAGTCCCAATAGCCTTCACGATTGGAATCATAATTTCTAGTCTCTAGGAAATTCTATTTTCTTGGATCTATATTCAAATTCACATAACACCAATATGGGTTGGTCAAGAAACTTAGTGGCATTTTGGTAGGAAATTGTTTTTCCAGCTTCGGATTATAGCTCCTTGATCTGTTCAGTAGACTCCAAAATACCAAAACCCTAAAATTGATTTACTCGAAACATTCCTCCAAGACACATGATGTATAATGTGTGCTAATCCCATTGATTAAACATGGTTATATAAAAAAACATTCATAAGAACTCCATTCTAGAAGCAGGTGTCTGAATGTGTGTTGGTCAAACACTTATTTTTATAACTTTCATTCCCAATCAAATAATGGAAGGACAACTGAGACATTATATTAAGTTGGTTGAAATTATATATTATTAATTGATTTTATATTTTTTTATCTTGTACATGTCTTTTCAATTTTAAGTGGATTTTACTTAAGTAATTAAACATGTTTTTAGAAAATATTTACACACAATTCATTAATTTAAATGTCATCTTTGTATATTATTTTTTTTATTTATGTGATTGCAGTAATGTATACATAAAATAAATAATGCATAAGATAGAAATAAATAAATAAATAAATGGAATGATTGTGAGTTTATGTAACAACTGATTTATTAAGTGGAAAAATAATCAACCTATGACCTCTTGGAAAAACTCATTGTGTCAATATTTTCTCGAGTAGTAGAATTCAACGTGTCAACCAATGTGTCGCCTAGAATGGATTAAATTTTGTTTCATCTTGAATCACCTTATAACTCCTTAGGAAACTCATTTTGTTATATTTATTTGTAAATCACATTTAGGTGATGGGATCCAAAGGATTTGTGAAAGGTAGTTAAATAAATAACATGGACATGTAGGTATAACATAATAAAGGAGGTATGAATGACTAGTATGATGTCATATTAAATTTAATAATCAGTGATTTCAAAACCATGTAATATATTAAATTAAATTAAACATCAATCACATGAATGTCCATATATGAAATGAATAAAAAAATTACACTGGTGATATTAATTACTACTCCCAACTTATTATAAAAAAACGATGTTGAATTAATTTATTAATTTCTATTTATTTTAATGACCATACATATTCTGTTGAATATACCCATTATAAATTCATTCATGGAAAATAAATTAAATATCCAATAATTATAGATAATTACAATAAATTAATGAATAACTTTTTTATTCTATAAAACATTTTTTTAAATTGGAGAAAATAGGCTGTAATCAATTCAATAACGTTTTAATGCTTCAATTATTAACTTAATGAAATTTATGTATATCCTTTATTGAGAGATTTTACAACATGTACTTATAAGCTACACTCCATGTACCATTATTGTTGTGTACCTGGGATAAATTTATCGGATTTTGTGAATACCTTAGCTAAACTATATGACATGTACTATCCAACTACATGTCATTTTTCATTCCAACCATATGTCCACAGAACTCATCAAAATTATCAGTGTGTTCTTCAGGTATTGGACCACATGACCTATACTCTAGATACATGTTTTGTGTTCTACTACCTATGTGTCACCATGACCTATCGAATGGGTTGACATGTACTCCAAATGTGGGAATTAATGAATTATATGGAATTTACACTAGCTAAAAATGTTTTATTTCATTAATGTTATAGACAGTTAGTCTCATACCGGGTAAAACATTGTATTTGGCTACATTGTTTGTGTGAAATGCGCGTATAAAATTTGACGATTACATGACATGTGCACAAGATACACACCATATAATTTGATAATCCATGATCTAGGGTAAACTAATCTTCACATGGTGTGAAATAAATGCACTATATGTAGTTATTAATTGGCATGAATTGTATCCCCAAACAGGTCCAGGTGTAGTGAACTTTGGAAGATAGTGTGTACTTTGGCTATATATCATGTAACCCAGTCTACCAGTGAAAATAATTTATACTTCCCGATGAAATATCTGATCATTCTTTATGTTATCATAAACATTATAGAAATTATAAATCTTGATTGATTAAAATAAAAGGTTAAAAGTATGTTAATTAATCATCATATTAAAGAGAGAATATTCTGAAATGAAAGAAAAAACTATTACTATGCATAATAGACCAATAATAAAATAATAAATTATAAATTTAAAACATGAACACTCTAACACCACTTAAACGTTTAGATCACCATGGAAGCACATGGTGGGTGAAAAAACTTTATAAATTTTGTTTGATTTTTTGTATCACTCATATATTGTGTATAATGTAAACACTACTACCAATAATTTTTTTCCAAAAAATACTGACATAACAAAATACATAACGCAAAGAAGATCTTTTAACATTAAATTTTTAATTAATTTAGATTTAGATCTGAATAAAGTTTATAAAATCCTAGGATTTTTGTTCTATGGTAATATTGATAATCCAAATCCCTTTTTATATTACCTTTGATGCACGGGTATGATCCATATATAGAATCCATCTAGTAGTGATCCACATGTGGTCCATTGATATTTGAATGGAACAGATTAATTTTTAGATTCTAGTATGGAGTATATATCATTATATGTTGTTTGTTTTGATCACATCATGATCCTTCGAGGTTGAAGGAGTTCTTATCATTCTCGATAAATGAGAGTACTAGGATGAAAGACCCCGGAACACCCTGAGAGAGGAGGGGTGAATCAGGGAGTCAAATTTTCTTTTAATATAATGGATCTTGTTCCCACGTGGGTAGGAACCAATTAAAGCTGTTTCATGAGAGGGAGGAGAAAAAAATAATCACACGTAAAGAAAAGACACAAAAATTTTACTTGGTTCACCACTAAGGGCTTAGGCCAATGAGCATACACCAATATATGATCACAGTCACTCTGTATTCATCACTAGATTTTGAATACATAAGTATTGACACAGTCACTATGTTCCAGCAGCACAACCATTACAATGTTTCAGGGATAACACATTGCTTCCCTCAGATCACTGCAAAGACTCCCACTTGATCACTACATATGGAAGGATCTGGGCTCGGTTTATTGGCTAAAAGGTCACTTCAATTTATTGGAATTGAGTCATGCATCCTTAACTATGGATAGATTCTATAATGATGTCCTACATTTACCCACAGATGAAATCAACTTTTTGGCGTACTATTAGTTCTCAAATTTTCCTCCATGAATTGACCTCCTTCCTCCGCGAACTATACTACACCACGTACTCTGAGTGCTTCATTCATGTACTATCATGATCCACCACTTACTGAATGGCCCGAAGGCCTAGATTTTTATTTATTTTGGATAAAACCCCCTTTTAAGTGTATAGGGGAAAAACCAAGACATCACGGACAAAGGGATATTAACAAAATTCAAAAACCATGAGGGTTGTAACTGATCACAGGACTACGGAAAAGTACCCCCTCCCAGCATCAATGTCGATAAGGCACGCCTCCACCAGAGCATGGATGCTCAGCAAGTTGTCCCGTGAGAAAATGCATATGCCTGGTACTGATGGCAACACCATACCATCTTAATAATCCAAATCTGAATAGCAATGCACTATGAAAGCGACCATCTCTATCCTCATCTGGAGAAATTCCAAGTAGACAGTGTGGGTATCCCAACTTTCAGTAATCATGAGACCATAATAACACCATCAGTGACTTCGCACACCCAATTACTTGTTCATCCTTCACCTACTGCCACACTTTCAGTATAAAAAACATCAGTCAAATAAGAACCCATCATCCTAGTGGATGTAGTTTAGGAAACAGAACCTCTGCAATATTCAAATGGTGGAGAGAATCAACCTGATCAATATCTCAATGATCCATTCGAACCAATGAATTCCTTCAGTATCACCACTCAAAGAGATTGAAACATCTCAAATGATAAACATGACTTACAGGTCCAAGGAAAGTCAAAAAAATGTACCATAACGGCCAAACTAGCGCTGGAGTAGTAGCCAAATCATCAGCCTCCATTATTGACAGCAACCCCGACACCGAATCCAAAGAAACCCCACTGACATTCACAAGACATCCAACAACATCCTAGCCGTGAAACCTGAAGTGTAAGGCATACCCAGGATCGTGAAGTCGAACCACTGTCTCCCAGGACAGAGTGGAAAGAATTTGCACCAAGGTAGCATCACTAATGAAGAGATCCAGGCTGATCTGACCAAGAAATGTTGCCCCGGGCATGGATCCGGTCAGATCTAAACCACAAAAAAACCATCGTCGGATTCCAAGACGTGTGAACCATGGAAGTGGAAGAAAATTTCAATGGGGACAGAGATCGTCAACTAAACAGTGCTGCAAAACCTTTTCACACTTCCAGCATCAAATATCTAAAATGAACAGAAGATTCACGAAGACCACCAAATGATAGACATGGAAAAAAGAAAATAAAACAAGAGAAGAAGGATGGGGGAGGTGACTTCAGCCATCCAGAACAAATCCGCAAGCGCGAGGCCTCCCCCCTCCAGATCAACACTAAGGGTAAACCATAGTTCGAAATGGGAGGGAGAGAGCTGCCACTCCCATGATCCACCACATACTACCTTATTTCACTACATACTTCCCTACTCCACGTAATGTGTGGGCTTTCTCTATGAACTGACCTGCTCCGCCATGTGTTGATATGATTCCACCTAATACTGCACTGCTCCGCATAATGAAAGGGCTCCCTCACAAATCATCACTCTCTTCTGTAGAATGTATTCTCCTCCATAAACCACATCCTCCTTAATGGAGTTTTCTTCCCTCGAACCACTCTAGACTTCACCAAATTCTTCAAAAAATTATAAAGAGAATGAATTAGTTCCAAATAAAGGATTAGAGATCCTAATGTAGAAAAATAGATCTGAAAATCTCACTAATATGAGTTTTTCCAAATCTTGGATTTTCTATAGCCTCACCATATACCACTTCACCCACGAACCATTTTCCCTATGTGGTCTGCGTACCTCAAATATTCCCTCATGGTGGCTCAAATTTTCTCCTCATTTTTGTAAATGACAAACTCTTTGGTGTACCATAGGACATATGTGAGCCATTTGCCTCCAACAAACTGTATGTCTGCACTATGAACCAATTTTCTATTCCGTGAATCGTTTCCACTATTTGGTTCACAATTTGCTTCCTCTTCCGATTTTCATCACCATTATACATGCCATACTTCACGGTTCACGAAGTATATCCTTGGTTCTAACATAAGAATATATAGGGAAGTTTGTTGGGTTGAATAATTTCTAACTCATAATTTTTAAATTAACCATACACAATAGACATAACTATCTATTTATAGAGTTAGGGTTTAGGTAAAAATATTAATTTATTACATACTAAACCATAAAAATTATTATATTCTTTATATAACCATATTATATTTAATAGAAAAATTATTATTATTTTATGGTGGGTGCTAACTAGAAGAATTCAAAAATATTATTTTATAAGATTGTAAATTAATATTTACCTACAAACACAATATTTGTTCACTTGGATTCATCATCATTTATTTAATAAACAAATAAATATTTAATAAGATATTTATTTATAAATAAATAATTTCAATTATTAAAGTATGAATAAATTAATTCCTCTGTCTTGCAAATAATATTTCTTCTATTAATAAAATTCAAATTAAATATAATAACGATCAATAGAAACACATAGTGTTTAAACCTTTAGTATTTTTTCCCTTTCGAATTAGGTGGGTTGTCTTAATGTGTATGATCACTATATCACAATGGGTTAAGAAACCCATGAAAAAGAACATAAGTTCACAACAGTAATAACCACATAAGACATCTTTCTATGTAATATAATTCATTTGTCTCAATATCCAATCAATTACATTGCACAAATGTTTCATCAATCAATATGATTGTTACAACTTTCTTTGAAATTCTGAAATAAACAAAATGTTACACTATTACCATGGAATTTAATGAGATGTTTATATTCCAATCGAAGTATTGGGACTTCATCTTCAATAAATATGGAAGGTAAAAATCTTTCCTGAACATATCCATTATGTACATGTCAGGCATGATGTATCCAATATACCCCACTCTCCACAAACATATGAAATCATGGTTTTAGTCCAAAAATCTAACTGTGAAAGTAATGACATGAATTAATGATAATATTAAATTCTACAGACCATCACAGATGCTCATATATTGGAATATTTTTTAAAACAAACATCTAAAATTCCTATTGATATGTCTATTCACATAATCACCCATCTTAGAGATGACAATGTGAAAACATATTTAGAATAAGCCTCATCCACTTACAAGTACTCATAGCTAATAGTATATATTCTCTTTCACACATTATAGTATGTTATCTGAAAAAACTGTATTTAAGAATATCATAAAGTAATTTCAACGTTCTCATCATAAAAGGGGACTTTTATGCCCATATCAACACAACAGATACACAAGAACATTATTACATCAAATTCTTGTAGAACAATGAACAATATGAAACAATATGTTTTATCAGTATTCAAATCCTTTAATATAAATGTAATAAAAGTATAAAAATATTTTTCTATAAAACTGACCCCAACACCATACACTCCTCTATTAGGGAGCCTGCCACAAAGAAGTTTGTTCATCCATATATTATATCTCATTCTCCTCACCTAGAACTAGACTGGATTCCTTTAATGTAGTTCCCTGATGAGGATCATGAGATATTTATTCAGAATAATTATCTCTTTCCATGCTATGTATTGGAACATAATATCTAACAAAGGTGTACACAGATTATTCCTTCTTACATGTATTTTAGTGACTCGTTTTCTACCTTTTAAGATATTGAAATATTTCAACATATATTTCCAGAGACAATAATTAAGACGAAGTGTGATTCTGAGGCCAGGAGTGCCCAGATCAAATTTTATAAAAATAAAAAATATATTTTATATTCCACGCATGAATTTTATCAAAGATAATGGGATAAATCATAAATGGAATATCATATTATAAATAAAAGACCATGGATGAGTCTTTACCGTGATTTTTACAAAAGTAATGACCTAAATAAGTTTAGCACATGGTGTTCATATATCTTTCTCATGAGAAGTATCTTCAGTGGATTTATTAATTAATTGATTGATTGATTCATTGAACCTAACATTTTTTTCTAAAAATAAATTATTATGGAAATAATACAAGGATTAGACTCATAACCTTCAGTTCTACCAGAAAAATTGTTCCCCTCCTTTCTGTTACACCCCAAGGTTTTGAAAATAGATATAGAATTCAATTTTATAATGTATCCATTGAACACAACTTTGCCTCTTCTATGTTTTGAATTTTGAAAAAATGGTCATCTATAGTTGTGTTCAGTAAGTCATTTGAAGTCTGAAAGAACATACATGATTTTTATTGAAAATTAACATAACCTTATAAATAGTAATATTACCCTTATTAATAGTAAATAATGATATTATTTTATTTTCCTAATGCAATAAGATAATGGGATCTTAATTAATTTTTTAATGTTACAAAAAACTAATTAAACCTTTAAGATTGTTATTTTTCAAATTAACTATGAATTTATTTAAAAATTAAATTAATAATATATAGAAAATTATTTTTGGAAATTTTAGTTCACTTTTTAATTCTACACATCGAAAAATGGTAGGGGTGAATTTTTTGGATTTTTCTGAAATTCTTGAATTTTTGATGAAAAGTGAAATACGATAAAATACCTCATATACAAATTATCAGTTAAATATAATATTTAGGACATAAAGAGTAATCTAATGCCACTTAGTTCGAACTCACATGCACTTGTTACCATTATAGGTCACATGAAACAACACTATTGGTTGTCCTGAGGGAAATAATAAAATAATGAATTAAATATTCAAAATTTACTCATCTCCTCCACTATAAAAAACCCCCCACCACTACCTCTTCTCTTCACCCCACTATGCTTTGAAGCTCCCAAATGTTTTGCCCAATTATCCTTCCCAAGTCTCTACCCACTTCCAAGATGCTTTTTTTTGCCAAATGACTAAAACCCCTTCCCTTAAGGAGATCCTCAAGGAGGTTATTTCAAGAGGTAAAGCACCCTTCTTTTTTATTTGGTTTCATTTCAATTTATCTTCATTTTCTATTCTCTCCTAACCTCCTCTATAAAAATTATCATGAAAAATACAGTTTCATCTATATAAATGAATTATATCAGGTTAATGGAAGATCCATCATAAATATTCTTACGTCCTCCCTTTTATTTTTATAAACAAAATCAACCTCCATGAGGTTCCAATTTATAACCTCTGTGGACGACGATGTATCGTTCTCCAATTTCTTCTTCATTACTGGTAATGAAACCATATTTATAGTTGAACCAGACTATACTATATTTATTATAACCAAATTAATATTCATGAACCAAAATATGTACATATATATAATTTATATGACAAAACTAGTTCATAATAATCCAAATACTGCCGAATAATCGAAGTGGTTGTCATCTAATGATTCATCCTCATTCCATGTAACCAAATGATAGAAATGACCATTATAAATTATTTACTTTCAAAAATAATATTTCAATCCTGGAGATTTATAACCATTCAACATGAACTCCATTACTTAAAAACAAGTGAACCAATTATGAAAATAAAGAAAACGAACACCCCGGAACAACGAAATTCGATATAATAACTGAGAAATAAGGGTATAAATAAACTAAACAGAATTATGATTAACTAAATGAATATCTTATAGGCTCTTAAATAAGTTAATAGTAAGTATAATTTCATATTCCAGGATCTTAAGTTCAAGAGCCGAACACGTTTGGAGATAAGGTAAGGCTTTTCCACACGAATTTGCATTTTCATTCGGGTTACTTTCATTGTCTAATTACCTCAATGAAATTCTTATGTATTGTTATGTATTACCATATATTCAGTGAGATTATTATATATATTTTTAAAAACCATAAACCTTCCTTATTTTAAGGATAGTTACACATTTTAAAAGAAACTTTCAAAATTGTTTCCAAAATACAAGCCAGATTCAAGGGAATTTCTCAAATTCTTACCTATTTTCAAGGGCACTCTATAATATATTTTTTGAAAAAATTATCTTCATAAAATCAATAATTTTATTATGAAAATACTTTCTTACTTGACTTCTGGTTTTATACAAATATTTTTATAAAATAACTCTTATTTTCAAAATAAAAGAGTATTTATGAAAAGAATTTCTTAATGATTTTACAAGAGTGTTTTAATCTAATTCAACACTCTTGTTGATTCCATGGTATTATAGTGTTTAATCATTTATGAATTCATATAACATATTTAATTTAATGGTTTATTACTAACTCTATTATGGATGATCTATTCTAAAACCATTCACCATATTACTCGGAATGGTTAGTGTTTTAGGTTTAATGATGGGGGAAAATTAGTTACTTTTCATATAATAGTTTCAATATGAATGTAAATGCTCTTTATGTTTATCGCCGCTCATATAAGGAATTCATTGTACTTATTATTTGATAGGGGGCCCTCTATAGCCCCTCGATTCATCGGTAGGTCTCATGAGACAAATATATGTGGAATTGGTTGAGGCATTTCCCAATGTGTTATACGGATTTTAGCCAAGGCCTTAATCATTAGACGTCTTGGACAAGACCTTGAAAAAAGGTTTCAGAATGTCCTTCATATGCACTTCCCTCATTATGAATCTATTAATTGAAAGTTATTGTGGTTATTCGACAAGTAGAATACCCATGATTATGTTTTATTTTGGAATTATTTTCTTAGCTCATATTCCGGCCATAATGTGTTCAAGTTTATCATTAAAAGCATGTGTTTTCAATTAGGCATAATGTCTTATGTTTATGCTATATTCCACTGTATTTCTTACTATTACTAAGCATTTGAGATCACTCCTTTCTTATGTTTCATTTTTCCCAGGATATTAAGAAGTAAATTATGAATGAATTTCATGCATAATCTAGGAGACATGGATGTTTCTAATTGAATAAATTTGTGTCGTATTTCGTTTCTTGATGTAAAGTTTAATTTATTTATATATCTCTTTTCCTGTAATACTAAACTACTTGTTCCTTCATGATTCTTATTCCTTGTGTGTATTCCAATGTAATCAAAAAAGGCACCATCTCCGGTCAACTGGGTTCGTGTCCTTACATTTGGTATTAAAGGAAGTTTAGTAGAAAACATGGAAACACGATTTTGAAAACATAGATTAGGGGAGAGTCCCTAAGATAGTATTTGAGGTTAAACACACAAGAACTTCCTGGTATTTTAGAAAGTAAAATATTATGTGGATCTTTCAATCAATACACCCCTGTCTAGATATGAGCAGGTAAAGGTGGCTCTGGCATAGATATACCTAGGAGTGAAAGATCTGACAAGGATTTTTGGGCATGACCAGGGGTATACTGGTATATGACAATGGGCCTTGATGCACTCTTGGTTAGGATACTCCCGGGGGATATTCTTAGGGAAATTCATGTTTCCTTTACAATCCATTATGAAGGATTTAAATGTTAATGTTTCCTCAAAGATACCATTTTTATGATTAAGAGATTAGATATGCTTAGAATTTTAATTTATGCTTATTATTTTTCTATATAGAGATTATAAATTATGATACATACAATAATCTAGTGTATGTTGTTATTTAGAAATGGCGCTTAGTAGAAGGAATGGAAACCGCACGGACGCGCGTAGGGATTTCCGTCTGATGCAACATAATGATGTTGGATCTCACATAGTGATGGGTACTGAGCAACTTATAACTATACTGGGAAAACTTACTCATGTTATGAATAATACCCTTACCCGTATGGAGCATCCAGATCCACCATGTGGAGGTTCTATGTTTGATAGATTTGTGCAACAACAACCTCCATCATTAAACGGGACTACAAAACCTTTTATAGTAGAGTAGTGGATATGTTCCCTTAAGAAGATATTTCCCACCTTGGGATGTAATGAAAGAGAGAAGGTTGTCATTTCAGTCTATCGTCTATTGGGAGATGCTGATCAGTGGTGGTCATTATCCAAAACACAAAGGAGGAGGAAAAAATATAAGAGATGGAGTGGAGGGACATTAAGGAAATATTCCTAGAGAAATAATTTCCTCGTGAACAAAGATCGGATATGGAGAGTCAATTCTTGAATCTGAGGAAGAAGGAAGATGAGAATTTTGAAAAGTACAAAGCTAACTTTACAAGGATAGCAAGACAGGCTGTGGACTATATATGAAATCCAATGATCAAAATTGATCAATTCTTTGATGGGATAAATCCATTCCTCCTACGGGCACTGGTCTCCCAAAGTTTTTCATCATATGTGGATATAGTTTCATGTGCTATCAAGATATAAAATTATTTCTCTAAGTCTTATTACTTTAAGGGAAAGCAAGAAAAGAAGAGGGCTTCTGAAAAACATGGGAAATGAAATAAGGAAACAGGGAAGAAGGGAAGAGTTGAATTTCCACCATGTGACATTTGTGGAAGGAAACACCCTGGTGCATGCATAAAAGGAAAATGAGTATGCTACAAATGTGGTCAGAAAGCGCATCTTTTTTGTTATTGCAAAGGGAAGAAAGAATCCAATAATATTCAATGCTATAATTTTCGGAAACAGGACACTATACTAATGATTTTCCAAAGCGTCAAGAGAATATACAACAGAAAATTCCAAGGGATCAGGGACAATCTTATGAAATCACAACTGTGGAGGTTGACGTTCTGAATGACATGGTGGAAGATACTTTGATCGTTTCATTAAACTTATCCAATTCTTTATTTGATTCTGGATCATCGCATTGAATCACTTCTTCATAGTTTTCAATGAAAATTAGATATTTCCAATTTGATTTAACAAGGGTGTTGTCATTCGAAACTCTTAAGGGAAGTATCATTACAACAACGTTTTGTGAATCAGTTCCCATTAGGGTGTATAAATGTTCTTTATCTACTAATCTCATTTTCATACCCATGATTAAATTTTATATAATATTCGGTATGGATTCTCTTTCATACCATTATGCAAAAAAAATTATTATAAGAAGATGGAGGTTACAATTTTAGATGACAATAAGGAGTTCCTTATCCTTAGAGCAGAAACATCACCACCCAATTCTAATCTAGATCCATCCCCATTAGCTCAATTAAATTCAATTATCAGGGAGGAAGAGAATTAAATAACAACAGCTGAGTAAAAGAATGTTCAAATAGAATATGTACCTATTATATAAGAATATATTGGTGTATTTCTAGATCATTTAACTAGACATCCTCTAGAGTGGAAAATTGAGTTTTCCATTGACATAATTCCCGGTTAGAGGCCCATATCAAAGAACACTTATAGAATGGAAACTGTGTAGTTAGGGGAGCTAAAGAAACAACTAGAGGAATTGAGTGATAAAGTATTAATTCACCCTAGTGTTTCTCTATGGGGAGCCCCTATTCTTTTGGTTAATAATATATACGGGTCTTTGAGGTTGTGAATTGATTATATGGGAATCAATGCTATTAAAATATAGAATAAGTATCCTCTACCACAAATTGAAGATTTATTCGATCAACTTCATGGAGACCAATATTTTTCAAAGATTGATCTTCGATCTGGAAATCATCAGTTCCTTGTGAGAAAGGAAGACATTTCAAAAACAACATTTCAAACCAGGTACGGGCATTATGAGATTACAGTAATGCCTTTTGGACTAACGAATGCACAATCTATTTTCCTGGATCTCATGAACAGATTATTCAAGAAATATCTTGATGACTTTGTAGTGGTCTTTATCAATGATATCCTGGTTTACTCTAAGAGAAATGAAGATCATGAAAATCATTTGCGCACCATTCTGAAGACTCTGAGAAGAAAAGAATTACATGGGAAGTTTATCAAGTGTGAGTTCTGGATACAATCAGTTTCCTTTCTGGGCCACATTGTCTTTAAGGATTGAATATCTGTAGATCCTACGAAGGCAAAGGCTGTCCAAGAATGGCCTAATCCAGTGAATGTAACTAAGGTACGTATTTTTATTGGTTTAGCGTGTTATTATCGGCATTTCGTTCAGAACATCGCCCGTTTAGCCAACCCAATGAACAAGATCACACGAAAAGGGGTTCAGTTCGTATGTACCAAGGAGTTTGAAGTGTGTTTTGAATAATAGAATAAGAGGTTAGTGAATTCTCCAATCATAACCCAACCATCGGGGAATGATGGGTTTGTTATCTATAGTGACACATCAAAGAAAGTACTTGGTTGTGTCCTTATGTAGAATGATCGAGTGATTGCCTATGCATCTAGGAAGCTAAAAATTCATGAACAAAACTATCCAAATCATGATCTTGAGTTAGAAGCGGTAATCTTTGCTCTGATTATTTGGATACATTACCTCTATGGTGAGAAATGTGAGATATATACAGATCATAAGAGTTTAAAATATATATTCTCACAGAAAGAACTCAACATGAGACAAAGAAGATGGATCTAGCTACTCAAAGTATACGATTGCACAATACACTACCACCCCAGTAAGGCATATAAGATGAATAGGCTTTGAGTAGAAAGGACCACGAAATTCTTAACAAGATGAGAGTTGAAAGGGATCCTCTATTCATGGTTCTAGTAGAGATGGTTATGGGAATTATCATGGAAGGAAACACATCTATAATTTTTCAAATGGTTGAAACCCCATATTTACTGGAAAAGGTAAAATGTTCTCAGGCTGATGATGATGAGTTTCAAAATGAAATTAAAGATATAAAGGATGGAAGGTTCAATGAATTCACAAATGAAGGTGGAATTTTGAAATTTGGAAAAAGGCTTTGTGTTCCCTCTATTCCCGAGATAAATAGGGAACTATTGGATGATTATCATAGCTCTAATTTATCAATACACCCTGGTAGCACAAAGATGTATAGAGATCTAAAGGAACATTTTTTGCGGGAACACATGAAGAGGGAGATTGCTGATTACGTGTCGAGATGTTTGGTTTGTCAATAGGTGAAGGCAGGAAGACAACATCATGGTGGAGTCATGCAACCCCTTCCTATACCTATGTGGAAATGGGATGATATTACGATGGACTATGTCATAGGTATAACAAAAACTCCAAGAAAGAATGATACCGTATGGGTCATTGTTGACCATCTTACAAAAGCTACACATTTTCTAGCTACAATGAAAGATTTACCACTTGGACATTTAGTAATAATATATATTAATGATTTTGTAAGACTTCATGGTTTACCCTCATCAATTGTTTTTTATCGTGATCCGCATTTTACATCACGATTCTGGAAGAGTCTTCAGAAGGCCCTAGGTACTGATCTTTGTTTGAGCACTACCTACTACCCACAAACAGATGGACCATCAGAACGGACTATTCAAACATTGGAAGACATGTTGAGGTCTTGTTCACTTGATTTTAAAGTCATGTGGGATCAATATTTACCTCTCGTGGAATTATCCTACAACAATAGCTTCTATTCAAGTATTCAGATGGAACCCAATGAAGCATTTTATGGAAGGGTATTATATGATTCATTAATGAGGGAAAATTAAGTCCCATGTACATCAGACCTTTTGAAATTATGGACTAAATTGGAGCCATAGCTTACCGTTTGAAAATGCCGCAATGTCTCTCCAAGGTTCACAATGTGTTCCACGTGTCAATGTTAAGAATGTACATACCATACCCAACACATGTACTCACATATGAAGAAGTAGAACTTGGGCCCAGTCTAACTTATTGTGAACAACCTATAAAGATTCTTGATATTAGAGAACATGTATTGAGAAATCAGATGACTCGTCTGGTAAAGGTTCTTTGGAGGAACCATTATATAGAGGGAGCAACATGGGAGCCTTAGGAGCTTATGTTAAAGACACACCCAGATCTTTTTAGTTAATATTTTGCAAATTTTGAGGACGAAATTTTTTTAAGGAGGGGAGAATGTAACACCCCATGGTTTTAAAAATAAATATTGAATGCAATTTTATAATCTATCCATTAAACACAACTTTTCCACTTCTATGTTTTGAATTTCAAAAAATGGTCATCTGGAGTTGTGTTTAGTAAGTCATTTAAAGTCTGATAGAAAAAACATGATTTTTGGTGAATAGTAACATACCCTTATGAATAGTAATATGAATAGTAATATGAACCTTATGAATAGTATATAATTATATTAATTTATTTTCATAAGGAAATAAGATAATGGGATTTTAATTTATTTTTCAATGTCACATAAAACTAATTATATCTCTAAGATTGTTATTTTTCGAATTATCTATGACGTTATTTAAAATTTAAATTAATAATATTTAGAAAATTATTTTTGAATAATGGAGTTCACTCTTTAATTCTAAACTTCAGAAAATGTTAGGGGTGAATTTTTGAGATTTTTATGAAATTCTTGAATTTTTGATGAATAGTGAAATATGATAAAATATCGTTTATACAAATAATCAGTTAAATACACTATTTATGACATCATAAGTGATTTAGGACCACTTGGTTAGAGCTCACATTAGCCTATTACTATTATGGGTCACATGAAACAACACTATTGGTTTTCTTAAGAGAAATAATAAAATAATGAATTTAATATTCAAAATTTACTCCTCTACTCCATTATAAAAACCCCTCACCACTCCCTCATCTATTCACTCCTATAAGCCTTGAATCTTCTCAATGTTCTGCCTAATTACACATACCTAGTCTATCCCCAGTTACATGAATCCTCTGGTCTTTCCCAAAGAATAAAACCCCTTCCCTTAAGGTGATTCTCAAAGAGGTTATTTCAAGAGGAAAACACCCTTCTTTTTCATTTGGTTTCATTTCAATTTATCTTCTTTTTCTATCCTCAAATCACATCCTCTTTATAAATTATCATGATTAATCCATTATCATCTATATACTGTAATTATATCATGTGAATGGAAGAACCATCATAAATATTCTTACTCCCTCCCTTTTATTTTTATAAATGTAATCAACGTCCATGAGGTTCCAATTTATATCCTTTGTGGACGATGAAGTTTCGTTCTTCAATTTATTCTTTATTACTGGTCATTAAACCATATTTATGTTTTAACCAGACTATAATATATGTTTTATAACATAATTAATATTCAGGAACCAAAATATGTACATATAGTTAAGTAATATGACAAAACTAGTTCATAATAATCCAAATACCGCTAATAAATCGAAGTGGTTGTCATCTAATTATTAATCCTCATTCCATGTAAACAAATGATATAAATTAACATTATCAATTATCTGTGGTGATAAATAATATTTAAATCCAGGAAATTTATAACCATTCAACATGAACTCCATTACATAAAAACAAGTGAACTGATTATGAAAATAAAGAAAACGAACACCCCGAAACAACGAAATTCAATATAATAACTTAGAAATAAGGGTATAAATAAACTAAACATAATTATGATAAACTAAATATATGTATAATATGTTCTTAAATAAGTTATTAATAAGTATAATTTCATATTCTAGGAGCTTATGTTCAAGAGCGGAATACGTTTGGAGTTAAGGTAAGGGTTTTTCCACACGAATTCCCATTTTCATTCGGGTTACATTCATTGTCTAATTTCCTCAATAAAATTCTTATGTATTGTGATGTACTCCTCATATATTCTGTGTGATTATTATATATATGTTTTTAAACCATAACCCTTCCTTATTTTATGTATATTTACATGTTTTAAAAGGAACATTCAAAATTGTTTCCAAAATACAAGCCTGATTCAAGGGAATTTCTCAAATTCCTACATATTTGCAATGGAACTCTATAATCTATTTTTGGAAACAATTATAATTATAAAATAACTCATTTTATTATGAAAATACTATCTTACTTAACTTATGGTTTTATACAAAGGTTTTACTAAAATAAATCTTCTTTTCAAAATAAAACAGTATTTTCCTCAAGAATTGCTTAATTATTTGATTTGAGTGGTTTCATCTAATTCAACACTCTGGTTGATTCCATGGTATTATTGGGTTTAATAATTTATGAAATAATATACCATATTTGGTTTAATGGTTTATTAATAACTCTATTGTGGATGATCTATCCAAAAACCATTCACCATATTACTCGGAATGGTTAGTGTTTTATGTTTGGTGATTGAGGAAAGTTAGTTACATTTCATATGATAGTTTCAATATGAATGTAAATATTGTTTATGTTTATCCCTGATCATATGAGGAATGAATTGGACCTATTATGTGATGGGTGGGGCCCACTATAGCCCCTAGATGTCTCGGTAGGTCTCATGAGACAAATAGACGTGGAATTGGCCGAAGCCTTTCCCAATGTGTTATATAGATTTTGGCTGAGGCCTTAATCATTAGATGTATTGGCCGAGGCCCTGAAAAAATGTTTCAGAATGTCCGGCATATCCACTTACCTCATTATGAAGCTAGTAATTGAAAGTTCATGTGGATATTCGACTAGTAGAATAACCATGATTATGTTTTATTATGGCATTATTTTCTTAGCTCATATTCCTACCATAACGTGTTCAAATTTATCATTAAAAGCATGTGTTTTCAATTATGCACCATGTATTATGTTTATGCTATCTTCCTCTATATTTCTTACTCTTATTGAGCATTTGATCTCACCCATTTCTTATGTTTCATTTTTCTTAGGATATGAAGAATTAAACTATGAATGAATTTTAAGCATAATCTAGGAGGCATGGATATTTCTAATGGAATAAATTAGTGTTGTATTTACTTTCTTGATGTAAAGATGAATTTATTTATGCATCTTGTTTCCAATAATACTAAACTAATTGGTCCTTAGGGATTCTTATTCCTTGTTTTTATGCCAATGTAATCAAATAAGGCACCGGCTCCGGGGAACTGGGGTCGCGTCCTTACACCTTAGTTGTTGGATCACCTTATATGATGATGAAACACTGAATTAGAGAAAACTAGGATATAGTGAAAGCAAGAAATTCCTTCGATCTTTGGTATGTGCATTATTCAATGATGAATGGTCCAATATTCAAGTAGGGATTGTAAATTTTTGTTTTATAACCTTTTTATTAAATTTGTTGAGTAGATCATTACGCTATAATGAATTGCGCTAATTACAGATCCTTAACATGATATTATGTACCGATTTAATTGGTTATTCATGTTTGATAACACATACATCCATATTATTGATAATTTTCCATGAAATCATGACCAAAAATAGTCAAAAAAAAATTCTTCTGATTTCCTCCTTTATTTTCATTATTTTCTTCAATAGTATGAGCCGGTAGTACTGTCTCGATATTGTCAGGTGGTACCAAAACTGTTCAGACCCCCAGAATCATGATGAAATGATGAACATGACATGGTTCAATGTTAGATATATGATTGTTTTGGGTTGTGGGTAATCATTTTGATGATTGAATATCCAATCCATACCGGTGGAAGGTTCGACAACATACAGGTCGAGCAACGAGCCTCTGAGGATCTACAAAACCAAGTTCCGGCCCCAAGATTTCTAGAAACATTATATCTTGATGATATCAACTAATCTATAGTAGTAATATGATTTAAATCAATTTGTGAGTCTGTATTCTTAGTAAAAAATGAGGATACGATAAACAATGAAAAAATCGACTACAACCTGTGTACTGCGATGAACAAATTGTGTGTGGCCCCTTGATTATGGAGGCTAGGGTTTTGAGAATTTATAAAAATGGAACATCATTTAGACTGCCTACATGCATTATACCACCTTCCCTTTGTGGGTGATCCATGTGATGAAGCACATGGCTAGGTACACACCATGTGCCTGAGTATACAGACATGACCAAAGAACATGGGTGACACCCAATGTGTAGTGGCATGTCATGTATAAAAGTACACAGAGATGGGGTAAAGTAAAAGGACATTTCTTGGGTACATATACATAGATTATAACACTAGAGAGACCCCAAATGGAATGTGTACACCATTTATAACCCCCAAAAACCATGTACCACTATGCGGAAGGTGATCTATGTACCCTCTAGGACCCATCCAGGTGATTGAGTAGGGCCACACATCGTGTAGGCCCCCTAAAATTCCATGTACCCCATGGTTTCATTTTAGGAAACTTTAACCTTATATATCTCCTTCATTTGGACTTAGATTTTGGCACACTATTATCATATCCAATGTTTTTTTCACATGAAATTTGATGGTTCTCTCGATTATAGCATTTGGGATATGATTTGAACTCTTCCAGGCAGGATTTGTGGTTAGAAAATCATCATTGATGATAATGACCATGAAGGACCACCAAAGGCATCCTTAGTGGAACCCTCCTACTGGTATAGGCATGGGTCCTTAGTGAATTTTAGAGTGTAATTCTCTAGGTAGGATAGACATAGATTCTCTAAATACTTTTATATTGTAACCCTCTAGTTGTGTTGGACATGGGTCATCTATAGGCTATTAGAGTGGAACCCTCCTGTTAGTATAGAGAATGGGTTCTCTATAGAACTTTATAGTGGAAACCTCCAGCTGGTTTGAGCATGGGTTCTTGATGAATTCTAGATTGGAACCCTCTAGGTGTGCTGGGAATGGTTCCTCTACTGACACCTAAGTGGAACCCTCTAGAGGGGCTGGGCATGGGTTCTTGATGACTTCTATAGTTGTACCCTTCTACTTGGATTAGGATGGGTCCTCTACCAACTTTTATAGTGGAACCCTCTAGCTAGGATGATAATGGTTCCTCTAACACTCTGTGGAGACCTCTAATTATTCTAGGGCATGGTTCCTCTACCAAGATATTGTGTCCCCTTGACTATGTGATATGGTGATGAGGCATGGGCTGACTTGGATGAGTACTTCTGGGAAGATGCATGAGAAGCTAGACATGATTGAAGGGTTTTTTGTAATGTTTGAAGCTCTTATTCCTAGGATGATCTATGAGATGGACATCCCCTTTATCTCTCTTATGGGATTATTTTTAATGAGAATATATATACTTTTTTAACCATGCCATTGGACTTGGTAACTGTCCTACAAAGGGTTGTAATGATGTGTGAGGAATGCCACGTGATTTTTTTTTCATGGTTATATGAGTTTAGTCATCATCTAGGGGTGGAGAAGACTCAAAAAATAGTTTATTTACTCACTGTATTGATCCCCCTATTATTGGACAAGGTTACTATTTGTATTTATTTGTTTCAATTGTATCATGTTTACTATCTAATGTATTTCTATTCCTATTATATCTATTACTACTCCCCCTTCTTATTTTAGTGAATCCTACTAGGTATGCATATACACACCCTTGCATGATATTTTCCCAGATGCTTCATGTCATTTTTAGATCATGGAAATGTTAGTGGTGACTTTATAAAATCTTTGAATACCTGGTACCTTGGACTGTGTACGGTGGTTGCAACTTGGAGATAAGGAACTGGGCTCTCAGCATTTTATTTTCTAGTTTTTTTGCATGATGAGAAATATTTTTTCTTGGGAATGCATGTTTCCATGTACTTTTCAGTTCAAACAACCATACTCTAATATTTTATAGAGGTTTTACATGAATGGTTGTTTCCATATAATTTTTCTTATTTTACTCATTTTCCTCTGCACTTTTTCATTGAGATGATTTCTTATGTACATAAAATAACATATCCAAAGGAACATCCATGTTTGTTATGCCTTTGGTTCATGTAACTAGCACATAACCTATATAGGTGAGCTTGGGGAAGTGATGCTCGAGCCCCAAATTGGTTTGGGTCAAGACAAATTTCTATTAATGTTGGTTCGATCCATGGGAGAATGTTTAGAGAATCCCCCTTATGAGGATTTGGTTGTGATTTTGGAAACATTTTTAGAGTGTCTCGAATCCAACTCCTAGTCCAGGGAATCCAGTGATGGTACATGTGGCTGGCATATCCATTCACCATAACCTTGACTACATTCTTTTCGAAACAGCATACCAAGACATTGGTTGTAGGGAACAATGGTTTATGCATCAAATTAGATTATGTATTTGACTACCCTTTTTGATTCATCCCCTAATTGATATATATATATATATATATATACATATGTTCCATATACATCTTGATAGAAAAATTTCAAGATGCCCTTATGATGACAACCAGCTAGGATACCCATTTTGGATTATGATAATGCTCTGATAAGTGATGAGGCCTTAGTTTAGGATCCATACAAAAAGATATTTTTCTCCAATAGGGAAGGTAGAATCATTCATACTTATCGAGTAGTAGTTGGTACTTGTATAACATGCTATAGATGTGTGTAGGATTAGTGCACCCTAAAAGTTATAGTTCTAGTGGTAGCTGATATTTTGTGATGAGCTGGATCCCCATGATGTGGACGTTTCACTTGATTCAGTTATTAGAGTGTTACGACTTGGGAATATTGCGAACGTTCAGATGGTTCCACTTGAAACTGGTGCTCTTCGTAGTATAATAGATTTTTTCCAATGGAAACAAAAGATGGTTCACCTATAATGAGTTACATTATAGGTTCCATAAATAGATATTTCCTAGGTATCATGTTGAGCCACACACCCTTCTCAGGTGGTTGAGGTTAGGCCCAATTGTTTGCCTCAGATATCCTACTCGGATAGGATATAATTTAATGGTGTTCCTCATGGGGAGACCTCTCCTGAAAAATTATGGTCGTCGGTAGATTCCAAATATGGATATTTTTATTATGGCTCCATACATGCAAGGAAGATGGATAATTTCCTCATTGAGATGCCTTCTTTTGAAATGATCTGAAAATGTGAGTGTGGGTCAGTGCTGCCTAAATATGATTGTTTTATAGTTCATTAGATGAGTCCATTTGACTTTCATGTTCAAGATATTCATATGTGATGAGGTGTTGGTGAATTACCTAGTTCAAAAGAGCAGTAATTACGGGGAATGGATGAGGTCTCATTTAACGTGACTTTTGTCCATGAGTTTTGGGTGTGTTTCGGGGTATGACCAATGTCACCACTGCCCCGACAGAATTTGTTAGCATGGAGTTAGAAGCTACACAACCCAAATCATGGGCCATTTTTAAGTCCTAATAGGACAAGTCAATGAGCTTTTTCTCAAACCTTATGTTGGAGCCCTACAGATAGGATAAGTGGTCATAAATTCCTACTGATGGGACAACACCACTATGTGTGGGGATAGATCCTAAAACCAAATATTTCCATAGCGGTAGTGAGACCTGAATCTTTTTACCTCTGTATAGAATTCTCATCAACCATCCATGCTCATATGATTTCTGTTAGTGAGTTTGGTAGTTCTTCCAGGTTATGGGATGGAGTTCTCCTACCCCTTGAAGAGGTGTGATCCTCAGACAGAGAAAGATGATCTTTTTAGTAGGAGGTTAAATCTGATTTACGAGCTATCTAATGTTACTATGGGAATGATAGATGTCCCGAGCTCTCAACTCCCTCTGATAATGGTGGGGTCTAATGAGGTGCCGACATTACCTCCCCACCATGATATAGACCTCTCATTAGAATCTCACTAGGGATGACATGAGTTCTACATTACCACAATGCATAACCCTATGGGGCATTGATATAAAGTTTTGCGGTTGGAGGGTCTACATAGGTAGGTCTTTATATGACCCAATGTGTTCACCTATGCATCCCAATATTGTTATGAAAAATAAGAAATAATTCTTACAGATTTTCCTAGATTACCACCACCTAAACTAGGCCATAATAAAGAACAAGTACAACTTTACGAGTATCGGTGACCTCTTATACTAGTTTTAAGGCATGAGATTGTTCTCAAAGATTAATATCCAGTCTAGATACCACTAGTTAAGGGTTTTCATGGCTGATACACCAATTATGAATTTTTTTTTTCGTTATAGACACTATGAGATATTAGTGATTCACTTTAGTGTGAATAATTCTCCATCCATGTTTATGTAGATCATGGCATATGTCATCAAGGAGTACATGAACCAGTTTGGGGTCATCTTCATCAATTACAAATAGAAATATTCCATTTCAGAGGAGGAGAATAAATAGAACATAAGGATGGTTTTATATTGTCTTTGAGAGCCCTAACATTATGGGATGATCTTGAAGTGCTAGTTCTGGATTAATGAAGTTCACATTCTGAGGAATCTAATTTTGTAGCATGGTTTATCCATAGTCCAAGAAAGTATTGACTTATTTATTTATTGGGATCCAACCAAGATGGTGTTATATGTTCAAATATTTCTTGTATTTGTAGGGTACTATACATGTTTTGTGACAGACTTCTCTAGAATTGTAGTCCCTTAGACCACCGTAATGTGAAGAGGGATTTCATTTACGTAGAATGATAATTTCTAGAAGGCCTTAGAGGAGTTGAGAAAGAGGATGAAAAGTGTTACTACATTGAGACGTCCATAAAAGAGAGTTGTATATTTAGTGTATTAAGATTCCTCAAGATCTAGGATCGAAAGCATGTTGATTTAAAGGAAGGTATTTATTGTATATAGGTCCAGGCTGTTGAGAAACCACGAGCACAACTACATAACTCATGTACTAGTTCTAGTAGTGATAATATTATTCCTAAGGATGTGGAGGCTCTACCATCTAGGAGAGTTCTTTGTGGTTTACTCACACTATTAGAGTCTTAGGTACATATTTACATAGAGGGACATGAACCCGATATAGGGGAGCTTGTTGGAGTTCCTAAAAGTATATAAATTATTGATATTCTATAATCTAGGGAAGGGAAACATATTAGCTAATTACCTTAACTAGAAAATATAGTCTCACTCTGTGTAGGTGGCTTTGAAGAATATGTCTTCTCTACTACTAATCCCACTGGAGCAGGAGGGTACATCTTTTCTTCAGTCGAGGGTATTGACTCTTCCACTTATCGAACATGAGATAGATTCCCCACTATGTGTCATCAACTAAGAGGTTTTAAGTGACTAGATATCCAAATAATACAAATAAAATGTATATTATGAGGGAGGGAATCACACCCTCTATTTCAATGAATGGATGATAGTTCCATTCAGGATGTAGGAGGAGGTGATGCAGGAGTTCCACACTTATCCCCTAACAAAACATCATGGTGTGGGGAAAATTTATAGATACATTTAGTGGTAGTTTTGATGGTCTGGAATGATATGAATAATAGATGAGATCATCTCTTCGTGATTCACCAATCGATAAGTGAAGACCAAGCACCATCTTCCAGCAGGTTTGTTGCAACGCCTTGATTTCTCAAAGAGGAAGTGGGATGACATATCCACAGAGTTTTTCACAAAGAATCCATGTAAAATAATGGTAAACGGTGATATTTGGGTGATAGTTAACTGACTCATGTAGACAGAACACATCCCTGTTATTCAAAAGTAGTGTTTGGTGACTGTTTCTGAAATTATATGTACGAGATATTGTTTTCCCTCATGGGGTGACCTTGATGATTGTTTTTTATCGTGACCTTTGGTTTACATAATGATTTTAAAGTGGTATGAAGGAGGAATTCATGACCCAAATGACCATGAGAACAACCTTTCACCCCTATTCCAATTGGAAGACCTAACTCACCTTCCCGATGTGGAAGGATATACTAGGAGCTTACGTGTTCAACTTTGATCAGAGATGGTAGGACCACTTGAACATTGTAGTTTTTATATATACCATTAGATACCACTATACTATTAGCATGGAACCTTTTCAGTTCCTTTATGGTTGACCCCACATGTCTACCTTTTCTAGATAGATATAGGTGAGAAATCCCTTGTGGGTCCCTATTTGGTGGAGGAAATGATGGAGTAGGTCCAAGTCATCCATGAGTGAATGAGAACAACCCCGAGCATATAGAAATATTATAAATACCACCATCATCGGACCATATAGTTAGAGAAGGGGGACCACCTGTTCCTAAGAGTATCCAAATGATAAGTATTGCAGAGGTTCAACAGGGGAGGAAAGATATCCCTATGTTTTATCAGGATGTTTAAGATTGTTCAGAGGGGTGTAGAGGTTTCTTACCACCAATCTCTACCCCCATAGCTAGTGTAGGTTCACAACATCTTCCACATGTCATATCAATGGAGAGACGTGCATGTCCCCATGCAAGTTGTCAACTAGGTCGAGCTACAAATCTAGGAAGGATACAAATTTTTGAAGTACCCAATGGTGATCGAGGATTGATAAGAAAAGAACCTACACGGAAAAACCATCCCCTTGGTTCATGTGTTGTGGTAGTACAATAATTTGTAGGAT
The DNA here is from genome assembly GCA_963277665.1 of Viscum album. Lineage (NCBI taxonomy): Eukaryota > Viridiplantae > Streptophyta > Magnoliopsida > Santalales > Viscaceae > Viscum > Viscum album. The sequence continues at coordinate 675,404,283 of OY728139.1, read as the reverse complement.
ATTTCTTGGGAGTGGGAGATTTAGATGTGGGATCAGTATCCTGATATCACTGTTTAGTTTTTCTTTTTTTGGATGAAAAGCTCGAAATAATGAATGATGTAGAGTCTTGATAATTTCCTTGTATACTTATAAATATATCTATACATATTTCTTGATCCAAGAACTGAGACAATGTGTGATTATGAGTTCCATTGCACTTGTAATTAATTTTAAAAAATATTTATTTATTTTATATTGTGTGCATAATTTCTACAAAAAATGGATAAATCAGAAATGGGATCTTGGATTTGAGATATGACGCCGAAATTTATTTTTTAATGTGATGTTTACCCTATGAGGGACCTAAAATAGGTTATCATGGGGGTGATTAGATATCTCACCCATTGGAGGAACATTTAGTGGATTAATTAATTATCTAAATTAACTGAACTGGATTTTCCTATAAATAAATTGTTATGTTAATATTCCCAATTTTAGCCTTATAACCTTGTGTTTTTTAAAGTGAACTTTTTCCCCACCTTCCATTGAAAAATCACCTCCAATGAAAACAAAAATATAGTTCATAGAAAATTTCGGCACAACAAATGCAAAAACATCCTTTGATTGTTGGAAAACACATTATTTGATGAGAAATGATACAATATCTAAGTAGGACTCATCAATTTTGGTTTATTCCCTTTTTTAAATAAATTGATTGAGTGGATTAATCCCTCTATTATTTATCACCAAATGTGGATCCTTAGCATGATCATATGTACCAATTTAATTGGTAATTTTTCTATAACATGAATATCCAAATTCATGATCGTCGATGATGAAATTGTTGAATAATGGTTAATCTTTTGTTATCATGCTTTCCTCCATAAATTACATCACATTCATCAATGGTAGGCCCCTAAAATACTATTTTGACTTTTTTGAGTGGTTCCAAGCATAATTAAATTCCAAAAATTACAAAACAATTACGAATGGGGAATGAATCAATGAAACAAGAATATATCTGGGTGTTTTTTGGGGAATGTGTGATTTTTTTGTTCACATGAGATTAGGTTTATAGAGGTGGAAGGTTTAGAGGAATACGAGTCGAGTGAAGACCCTCTGATGATCAAAAGAACTAATTTCTATCTATATTATTCTTTGTAAACAATTGATCCATATGAGATCCCCTAATCTCAAGAAGAAACGGGGACAAAAAGAAAGGGGAGAGGCTTGATTTTAGGCAAAGAATGTGGATATGAGGAACTACAAAATACACGACTACCCAATTTGTACCCTGATGAACACACGATGTGTATCCTCTTGATTATGTTGGCTGGAGATTTGATATTTTGTAAGGATGGAACACTGTGTACACTCCCTACACACTTTGTACCTACATCTTCATGTGGATGATCTAGGTGAAGAATCACATGACCAAACACATGCCATGTGCTCGAGTACATGGACACGACCATAGCACATGGTAGAAAGATCGTGTGAAGAGGCATGATATGTAATAAATCACATAAATATAGGTTTAGCTATATAGACTATGCTTGCATATATTAACATGGCCAAACACAATGGTCGGACCCCAAGTGGCATGGGCACACCACGTATATCCCATACACACTGTGTATCTCCACATTGTAGGTGAGCCCTATACCCACAGTGGCACAGCCAGGTGATGGAGCGGGGAAAAATGTTGTGTGGGTCCACTCACAAGCTATGTTCCCCTAGGTTCATTTTAAGGAAATCTCTAAATTATATATCTCATTTGTTTGGGATCGTATTTTGGACCATGAGTAGATTATCCTGAGTGTTTTTTCATTTAGAATGTGATGGTTGCATAAGTTGTGGATTTATTGATGCAATGAAGAATGTACGAGGTATGATTCTATGTTAGGTGATACCTAATGACGGAAGTGATCACTTGGGATCACCTGAGGCATCCTAAGTAGAACCCTTCATCTTGGATGGGCATGGGTCCTTGGTTACTTTTAGAGTGGAAACCACTAGTTGAGATATGATTTTTTCACCTATAGAATTTTATATTGGAAACCTAATGATGGGATGTGCATGGGTCCTATATAGAAATTTAGATTGTAACCCTCATGTTGGCACATGGTGTGGGTCTTCTATAAACCTCTCAAATGGAAAGCTTTAGTTGGGCTAGGAACGATTCTTCAATTACTTCTATAGTGGAACCCTCCTTTCAGTATGGGAATTTTTCCTCTACTGAGTCCTAAGTGGAACCCTCTAGATGGGTTTGGCATGGGACCTTGATGACTTCTATATTGGAACCCGAATGTTGGGTTGGGCATGGATCCTCTACCGACTTATAGAGTAGAAACCCCCAGCTGGGCTAGGCATGAGTCCTCTACCTCTTAGTGGAACACTTCTGTTGTACCAGGGCATGGTTCATCTACATAGATATTGTTTCAACTCAACTACATGGAATATTTATGAGTCACTACAAGATATGGACAAATACTTTGGGGAAGACATATGATATTCAAGGCATCGTTGAAGGACTTTTGGAACTATTAGAAACTCTTCTCCCTTGGGTGAGTTGTGAGATGGAGATTCACATTCTATAATGTTTGGGATTATTTTGATTGATCACGTATATATATATATATATATAATTCGGTATCTATTTATACTTGGTTACTCTCCTTTGATGGGTTATGATGACATGAAGGGCATGCCATGTGCTTTTTGTTTCTAGATTCTAGTTGTTCGATGAGTTTACTCTCCTACATGGGGAGGAAAATACATTACATGTAGTTCATATACTCACTATTTTGATATCCCTATGCTTGTATGTGATTACATTTTCTCATGATTGGGTTGAGTAGAATCATGTTGACTATATACTATCTTTCTATTCCTTTTGTATCTCTTTCTAACCCCCTTCAGCTTTTGTAGCATCCTAATAGGTATATAAATACTCAACCATTAATGAGATTTCCCTACACAGGTCATTTCTTATGAATATGATGGACATGTCAGTGGTGACTTCAGAGGATCTTGGGGATACGTGGTGCATTAGACTACGTACAATATTCGTTTCTTGGATATCAAGAGCTAGGATCTCATAATGTTCAACTTTACAGTATTTTCAGGTAGGTATATCTTCTTGGTTGGCCTTGTATTTATATATTCTACTTTTTTTTACACTACTGCACTCTTGTACTATCTAGAGATATTACATGAATGGTTGTTTACCTAGTGTTTTCCATATTTTACCCTTATTCCTCAACACTTACACATCAATATATATTTATGTGAGCATAAAAGAACTTATGAAAAGGCCTCATCGTATTTGTTTTGCATTTGGTGATGGTTTCCAGCTCCTGGCCTATAGAGGTGGGGTTGGGGTAGTTGTGGTTTAAGCCTCTGATTGGGTTGGTTCATGACATATCGCTATATTGGGTTCTTCTATTACAATTCTAATATATATCTCCACATGATCTAGGGTAAAAATGTTATGTTTATAGGTGATGTGGCTGATGATATAGCTTCCATAGAGTCATCCTATGTAGAGGTCCTAAAAGGATCCTCATTCTATTTTTGAGATAAAATAGAGATCCCAAATCACATTGCTAAGTATGTGTTCTTGTTGAAAACAATAATGTCACGTATAATTTTTTAAGAGATGAAGGTATCCAATTTTTGACACAATCCTTATCAAGGCTGTTCAAATAAAATTAATCAAAAGAATAATTGTTTAAAGGGTATAGTATTACAGATAATGTGGAAGTGCTTTTGTTTTTCCTATAACATGTCCCTTAAAAAAATACCACTGATACATCTCTCCCACTCTAATAGCTTCCCAATAGGTGATTGAATTATCATCCTTTTTTATGAGACATCAATCAATTTATGGATACCTCCCTATGTATAAATAGGGGAAATAATAACATCTCTTGTATCTATATAATGTTCAACTGGCTTGTTCTAGAGAGAATCATCATCCCCATTCATTGCATGAATCAATTTATTGCCTCTCTCCAGGTCTTCATCCTCTGAAAATAGTTTAGAAGGCTATCCAAAAATACCATCACCATTTCCAATCATTGGTGATACTACATTAGGTATGGAAGGAAGGGATCCTATACTATATTTAATTTTACGTGGAAGACTACCATCCATACTACATTTGGGGGTTGGAGTATTGCTATGGGAAATTTTTGTCAAATACTGCATCCCCAGGATTAGGATTAGTTTCAAATCCCTTTAGTTCGGTAAACACAACATAGTTAATGGTCCCTCTAACTTTGAAATAAAATGAATACATGTACAGATATTCCTACATTTCAACATGGTAGCATTTAATTTTATCATTTTAAATTCCCAATTTTATAAGTATCAATATTTATAAATTCCCTTTCAATAGACGTTAGATAATCAGCTGGTGTGTTGTTACTATACTCAAAAAATTATTAAAATAATTTGTGGAATAACATCACCCATGACAACTAGGCATGAGACATTCCCAATGGTAATTATCATCTTCTATAATCTCTTGTTCCTACTATTTATAAATTTAGAGTGACCCTTATTCCCAATCCAGAGTTTCCTCTATATTGAGAAACTTTGTATTCTAGTGAACACAAAATATGTGGTGAAAACACCATGGGTGGTAATGTTTCTATAGTACACCCCTACATTATCTGTATAAAATGTAATACAATTTTTATTATCATCCATGTACGAATCATGGGATTCATTTTCTTGATGCACAATGATTTTAACTTTATAAGGATAACCATGAGTCGATTTAGAGATAACATTATAAGCTATCATTCATTGTATACTAGCAACAGTAGGTCCCAACATGTGACCATAAATGATAGTTAATTTAAAATTTTTGTGTTCAATTGGATGTCTACTATTTTTACAATTAGTGAATTTCATATTCCTAAAACATTTAACATTCGAGTTCCTTATGATGGAACTAATATCATAGAATGTAGTATTATTTTCATAATAAATTTACAGTACAAGCTTCACTTCCTTTTCAAATAGAAACATGGTTTTAAAAAGTAGTTAAATGTGGTCAACATCATCAATGACCCTACCATAATGACCATATATGGAAATCTCAGTCTCTTTGTTGAATTTGACAAGTAACTCCACGGATTAGTAAACAAACCATAGGATTTATGCATGCCAAAAGAAATAAGGCACCTGATATAAATCCATGACTAGGTTATAGAGTTTCTGATTGATTTTTGATCAAAAAGGGGATCCCAGAATTGAATTCTAAAATAACTAGGCTTATGTGAGGCAAAGCCAAGGCCTCTTGATTTAATCGTAATCTCATTCAAGGGGTCAACAATGTCCTAAAATTCATTACCTATTGATATAATCATCCATATATTGAATCCCCATATCTAGGAGAGTATTTTGTAAAGATCCTCCAAATTTACATGGGATCCTTAAATGGAGTTGATAGATGTGCAGGGAAAGAATGTTGAATTTACTTAATTATATATTCAATAATTTAGGTATTCATCTCAAAAAATGATAGAGTTCTATCTTTTATGATTTTACTAAGATTAGTAATCAAATAAATAAAGAGTAAAATTTTATTCTAATAGTTATCAACAATCGAGGCACGAGTGGTAATCAATAGATATCCATACTCCAAAGTAGCCATAACTCAAAATCCCCAGAATTATTCAAATAATAATGGTTTTAATCATCTATAACCTTTGACTCATGAGAATCTTTAGAGCCATTGAGATATGGTGAATCCACTACAAATCCCACCACTTTATTTATTGGGGGAACATTATTCCCATCTCAAAAAACATAACATTAAACAGGAATCACCCAACCTTGAATCGACATAAATCATCCTCACAAGACCAGTGAATCCATCCACATGATCAAAATACCAATATTTAATTAGGTTCGCCATGAACAAGAACAACCATCACCATGGGTTCTTAAAGTGAGAATGTTTTGAGTCCTTGAAAACTCCATCACCCCTAATTATTATTATTAATTAAAAATAATCATTAATAAGAAATAATTATTTATAATTAATTAATAATTTCTAAAAATTCATAATTAATAAAAATTAAAAAATATTTCATAATATAAAAAAATTATCACTTATTATTGGTAATTAGTATTAATTATTAGTTATTAATTATTATTAATACCTAATTATTATTAATTATAATTTATTATTAACAATTAATAATTACTGTTAATTATTTATTTATATTAAAAATCCTAGGTTAGAACCCCCATTATTTGAAGAAAAAAATAAAATAAATAGGATGTGTGAAGACCAAGAAAAATTTCCCTTATAAAAAATAAACAGACAATTCAAAGACCACGTATTTTCGTATGCTCTGCCTGAGCATCACAACTCTCATTATGAAGACCCCCAATTAATTGTCCACTCCCACGGCCATGAACTCTCAGATGTCTGCCTATTCTAGAAAGTATTTTCATGTTTCCAATGTCTATCAAGATGTTTTTATCCCTCTGAATTATTTTCTAAAATATCTGCATGGGAGATAGAAGAAATCTCACTTTCACTATCCTTCCTCTGTAGTGCTTGAATCTTATGAAGTTCACTTTGGTCCTATTTTTCCATAGTGATACATTCTTGATAATTTGGAAAGTATAAAACCCAAAATGTATTAGAATTAGATACCTCAAACTTTCTCTTATTTTCATTTTTAGATAGCTGGTCATTTTATACATCATATTCCCGAGCCTCATTTCGACAATTAGTGTCAAGAAAAGAATCCATTTTACTTTTGTTGACTCCTTGGCCATGTGATGCCATGGATGGGTTCTTTTCACTAAATGTCATGCACTCCATTATCATTAATAATTATATTATTAATTATATTAGTAATTATATATATATATATATATATTAATTTTTAATAATTATTATGTAATAATAAATAATTATTATTAGTCAATACTAATTATTAGTTAATAATAAATAATAATTAGGAACAAATAATAATAATAATTAATCATGTTTAATCAAAACTAATAATAATAAATTAAAAATGAGAAATAATTAATAAAAATTAAATAATAATAAATTACAGTAATTGATAATTAATAATTACTATTGGTGGTAGTGGCCTACTCATCCTGAAGGCCTTCATGTTTTTATTTATTATTACATAATACCCCTTTTATGAGTTGAGGGGGTACCCTTACAAGAACCTTATGTCTAGAGTTATAAGGCCCATTACCTGACCCGAAGGCCCAAGACAGAATGCTCAATACATGACCCGATGGCCCAATGACTCGACAACATAAGAAATGCCACTCCCTTGAATCTGCTTCATTGAAGGCATCTTACTCCCCACCATGAATGGATGATTGTCAAGAATTTCTCCATGTAGTGTTGCATGGTGTGTCGTACCGATGGAAATTATCATACCCTGTCATCCTTCTAATCTGGTTATCTTTACTCAGTTGATGTTATTTTCATTGAATCCCCATCTAGGACATACTCCTATGCGATATGTCTAGCTATCTTCTTGGTCGTTTATGGTTTAGAGGCCCAGTGGCATGAAGGCCTATGATGGATTGAAGGCCATGTGGCCTAGATACCTATATTCCCAAACTGGTGGCCCGATGGACCAAATCATATGAATAGTTTTGACTACTACACTACCACATAACACATACTATAATAACTGTCACAATAACCCATAAATTCACCCCAACCAGATTTGATCCATTGTCTTTTTGATTCCTAGCAAGTTCCTCTACCACTCAGATACAGACTCATTGAATATTAATAAATATTGGTAACTATTAAAATATATCATTAAATAATATTAAAAATTATTATTTTATTATTATTTTATTTGTTACCAATTATCATTAATTATTAATTATTAATTATTAAGAATCAATAAGTAATATTTAATGTTTATTAATTAATATTAATTACTATTTATATAACTAAATATGTTACTAATAGTTAATATTAAATTATATATTAAATTATTGAATATTAAATATTAATTTTTTTTATTAATAATAATATTAATTATTTTAATAATATTATTTGTTATTTAAATTAATGGAAAATCATTTTTTGTTGTATTATTAATTATATGTTGTTATTTATGTTTACTAATTAATAATATATTATTATTTTTGTATAATAAAATATTATTATTAACTACAGTCACTTATTTGGAGGAAGGGGGTGATGTCTCTATTTATCATACCTGGCCTACAAATGCTTCTGGCATGGATGGTGTTAAAAACTAGACTTTCGCTGGGACTGTTTTTGGTAAGATTGGGAATGGGGCTTGCTCAAGCCTTGTCATTTTAGTTTTTCTAGATAAGGGATTTATCAATGTACAAACTGAAATGTCTAGGCAGGTTTTTAATCACAAGTCCCCATTAATTATTTCGAAGCAGATAATACATTTCCTCATATCTTTGAAGATGGTCTTGTCGATTATTTGTAAGCATATAGATTTGGAGGCCCCATAATGACTTTTTATAATATGCTGGTTGGACCCTAATAGTTTGTTTCTAATAATGTTATAGATGATACAGATGTTAAATTAGTAGATAATGTAATAGAATGTAGGAATATTGGGACTTCTTTGAGTTATGATATTATTTCACAACAACATGTCGATGGAGGAAGTAAGAAAAATATTTTGTCCGGTATTGTTTCTAAGGACACTATTAATAGAAGTGGACATTGTTCCCTGGTAAATGTTGTCGAGGTGGCTTACCTGGATGAGAAGGATGTCATGGAATCTGATGTCCAGTTTATGGGTGATGAACAGAACATGCATGGAATAAATATTATTTTAAAATTTCATAATGGAAAGAACAATATAGGAAATTTAGTGAATTTTAAGGAGGCTAAATTCTTGGCTAACAAGAAGAATATGTTCGATGATTCTATCTCTCCCTCTATGTTAATCTTCATAGGTGTTACTACATATTCAATGAAAAATCCTCCACATGAATTAATGGCTCTAAATTTTTCTTCAATAGTAGGCCTTCTAATGAATGTAACACAAGTGATTCCATTTAAATAAGTGAATCATCTGGTGGATGATTAAATATGTAGAATGGAAAATAAAATGTGGAGATTAAAGAACAATATGCAGAAATGTCTAATGGGGATGTTCCGGAAAGGGATTGCCAGTAAGAAAAATCATGGAAATTATGACATCACCCAAATATTCATGGAAAAAGTACTGGTCATAATAACTGGGGTACTAAGAATAACGGTACAATTATAGAGGATTTAAATCAACAATATTTTAGTAGGGTACACGAATGTGGCCATGGTCGAGGATGGGGATTATATTTCACTTTGAAGACGTAAAATATTAGAGAGAAATACTCAATGCTCTTCATAAAAATAACATTTAGTTAGAGTGGGAGATAGTGGATGATAATGACGACTCTAATCAGGAATACGATTATGATTTTATTTAATTGTAGTCTTTCATTATGGATGAGGGCATGCCTCATTTCGTGACCCCTTCCATCATATTTCTTCCTTTTTCATCTTTATTTTTAATAAATTTTTTAGAAGCATGCATGCCTATATATTGATCCTTTTGAGTTAATATACGACATTTCAAAAAAAATAACAATATTTTAAATGTTATTTATATTTTATTTATATATATATATATACACTTCCAAACAAAATAAAATAAAAATAAAAATAATATTTAAAAAATTATAGTAAATACTATTTTTTATTTCATTATATATATATATATATTACTTAAATTATTTAAAATTATTTTTAAAAAAAATCAGATGGTGAGCATCAAAATAGTTTATTTGGATTTTCAATAATCAATTCATTTTATGATTTACTGTCACATATTCTAAAAAACATATCCTATAGATTTATTTAAAAAATAGAAAAAAAGATACCCCAAATTTGTATATAGATAGTCTTGGAAGTGTTAGCAATTGTTGGTGGAAATAGAGAACATGATCCAGCATCCAATGGGTTGGAAATAAATATCGATTAATGACTTGGGGAGGGGTTTCCAAGGGTAATGGTGTGTACATAATATTGAACTAGATTGGTCATTGGTGATAATAGAGATCATGAGTTTTAGTTATTAGGATGGGTGGGGGTCCAAAAATAATTAGAGGTGGGAAAATAATAGGGGATTATATTTATGAAGAAGATATGGGTTTTTGATATATGTAAATGAATAATAAAAAAATAGATTGTAACAAAAAGTATTACTAATGATCATAGGTGGCGGTCACTATGGAATATCCATTTTTTATTACGTAACTTTCAATTACACTTTAAAAATAGAGGATCTTTAAAGTATAATGTCTTTGATATAAGGTAAATAATACAAGAAACATACAACATTATTTTAATCCACTTGAATGTAATCTTGAATTTTTAATCCAAAGTACATTTAGTTAATCACAAAACCTGGGGACATACATCAAATGAAAGAGTGATCATATGGCCCAATAAGGGAAAATAAGGGAAACATTTTACATATGAACTTGAGAGCTATCAATAAGAACATAGGGAATTTAATAAAGGAATGAGAAAGAAGAATATCATGAAAATAATAACATGATTCAAAACTTGAATATTTGGATACAATATTTATTTGAGACGTTCATAAGCATATAACCAAGGTTTATCCACAAGGTGTTGTAAAAATTACCAAGGTTATTCACCTAGGTATCGTAAAACTGATCATCCATAGAGAATAATTTCATTACCCAATGCATTGAATCCTTATCAAGGATTATCCATAATATCTCTTTATTTTCATGTGATCCAAAAATATCATAATCAAACATTTCATAAACAACCCCTATAGAATAAAATAAATGGGTTTCATATCAAAATATTGGCATATTAAAAGATTCTTAAAAATAAGTTCCTTTTGTCATTTCAATCCTACAGAAATGGAAGGTGTGTTTCATGTATGTTAATCCTTGAATTAAGTTATATCATATATAAATAAATTTAAATACACCTAGAGAATATAGAGGTTTGGGTATTCAGAAAAGAAAATAAAATAATTTCTTAATAGACCGAGAGAATTTTCGATATGAAAATCCAGAAGCATAATAGGTATGAAACATAATTTTAAAATAAATTACATAAAGAGGAGGAAAGGGTACCCCAATAATAAAAGTGTCATTATATATTATAGGTATAGAACAAAATGGGAAGAAGAAAAATATATGGAAATTTGAAAGACATATAACATTAAAAGTGATATGGAAGGAAAAATGAAGTTGAGATTTCCCTTACCTTGAGTATTGACTACTAAAACCTGAAGGTCGGGAGATTTGTAGCTTGAGGAAACATTTTGAGGACTCATTTTGAGGTAATACATTCGTAGGTTCAATGATATTTAATTTATAATGAAATATAATGAATAAATGGCTGGGTATTTATAGTAAAAGAGATGTATTTTTTATTAATTTCCGAGGACACCTCATCCATAGTGTCTCAAATGCCATGGGATTTGCCAATTATTTTCACATGGTTTTGGATACATGGGACACCTAATATCATAATTAAATCTATAAGAGTCTAACATAATTTCAAATAAAATATTAGATTATTATGATGTCATTAAAGACACCGTAAAATAAAAAATTCTATTGTCACTGTTCACCGAACAAAAAACAAAAAACATATAATAAATTTACCCAAACATAATACTGATTTTATGAATTCAAAAAACAAATAAATTTTATAAAAATAATTTTATAAATATGAGAAATTCAGGTTTTATTTAAAATCACTATTTATATGAAGATTACTAATACTTAATTAATACTGTCAAAAATAATTATTTACTTATACTTTTATATAACATTACCATTCGAGATGCCTTAATTTTATTTATACTTTCTTACATGATATTAAAATTCAATTGGTCATATTACTTTTCATAAGGGGTATTTTACTATTCAAATGTTACTATTCACCAAAAAGTTTTTTGATCTTATCGGAGACTAAATTTCTTACTGATCATAAACATGTATGTCCGTTTTCCAAAAATGATTTCTCAATATCAATTATTTAAATTATAATATTTTTAAAATACTTTTTTAATATTAGACAATAATTTGGAACTTCATAGAAAAATACCAAAAATTAATCCTATATTAATTTTGACATGAGAATTCCAAAAAAAACATTTATTTTTCCATAATAAGAATTATATTTATACAAATGAATTACAAAATGTAATTAAGTCCTTGATACACAACCCCTTATAACACATGCATACAACCAAATTATAAGGTGTTCAATGGTGATAGACTCTTCGGGAGGCTCAGATAATATTTTCCCGAGTGGTGATATCTATCAACTTGAACGTCTCCCATAGGATATTCCGTTAATTCTTGACATGTTGAAGCACAATTTAGGCTTGGTCCAAATCAAAGACCAGTGACTCTACCTCCTTCCAAATCTCTGAATAATGGGCTCTGTGTGACCTAATTCTACTGGACCAGACCATCAACTCTTCTTTCGACATTAATTTTCCATTATCATTTGTATTTATATAAAATAATTACAATGTTAAGAATTATTATTGTTTCCAATAGAATTATTTAACAATGATCATGTACTGGTCAAAATTATATGGTTACATTTCGATTATAGTTATATAGTTTTATTAATTATGCAATAGTAAAACCTACATTTTCCAAAAAACAAAATATTATTCAAAATGTTCAGGTCATTACATTCTTCCCCCTCTAGAAATTTCATCCTTAAAATGTCGACTCATACCCTTAGAAGAGAAAAGGAGAAGGTACTTATGCCTCATAGTTTCCTCTAGTTCCCACTGGATTCTTCATATTGTGGTTCATCTAGAGTAGATGGCAGTCACTATCTAATCTCTACTTTTTATTACATAACTATTTATTACACTTTAAAAATAGAGGATATTTAAAGTATAGTGCCTTAGAAATAAGGTATATAATTTGAGAATACATATAACAGTATTTTAATTCACTTTAAAGAGTTATTGAAATGTTCATCCTATGTAAATTTTGTTCATGACATAACCTGGGGACATATATCAAATGAAAGGGTGAGCATGGGGCCCCACAAGGGAAAATAAGGGAAACAGTTTACATATGAACATGAGAGCTATCAATAAGAACACGAATAATTTCATAACGGAATTAAAAATAGGAATATCATGAAATTAATAACATGAATCATAACTTTAAAATTTGGATGAAATATTTATTTGATATATTCATAATCATATCACCATGGTCTGTCCTCAAGGTGTCATAAAAATTACCAAGGTATTGTAAGACTTGTCATCTTTTGAGAATAATTTCTTTACCCCATACATTGGGTAGATACCAGTTATAATCCATAATATGTATTTCTTTTCATGTTATAATCATAGATCATTATGAAACATTTAATAAACAACCCCTAGAGAATAAGAGAAATGGTTTTGATATCAAAATCTTTGCGTTTTAAAAAGTGCTTAAAAGTAAGATCCTTTTTCATTTCAATACTATATAAAAGGAAGGTCGGTTTCATGTATGTTAATCCCATAATTAAGTTATATCATTTGGAAATCCGTGTAAATATCCTTAGAGAATATAGTGTTTTGGGTATTCAAAAAATAAAATAAAAAAATTTCTTGATAGAAAGAGAGAAATTTTGAGATGAAAATCCAAAAGCATAACGGGTATGAAACATGATTTTAGAAGACATTACATAGATAGGGGGAAAGGGACTCCTAATAATAAATTTCCCATAATATAGTAAATGGATATAACTATATTGTCCAAAGAACATGATATGGAAATTTGAAAGACATATAACATAAAAAGAGAGATGAAAGAAAATATGAAGTTAAGATTTCCCTTACCTTGAGTAGTGACAACTACTACATTATGGTCGGTACCTTGGTAGCTTTAATACACTTTTTAAGGACACCTTTGGATGTAACACATTCAGAGAATCAATGATAGTTAATTTGGAAATAAATCTAATGGATGAATGGGTGGGAATTAATAGTAAAAGGGAGGTATTTGTTATTAATTTCTAAGGACACCTGATCGGCAGTATTTCCAATTCCGTGGGCTTTCCCATGGTATTTGCCCATGGTTTTGGAAACTTGGGACAAATAAAGTCATAATTAAATACATATGAGTCTAAAAACATTTTAAATAAAATATTACATCATTAGGATTTTATTAAACACACCAAAAACTCAAAAACTATTATTTACTATTCACTGAACAACTAAAAAAAATATAAAAATATTGTAAATTCACACTAACCTAATATCGATGTACTAAATTCAAAAATGAATTCAATTTTATAAAAATAATTTTCTAAATATGAGAAATTTAATTTTCAAGTAAAATCATTATTTACATGAAAAATACTAATACTTAATTAATATTTTATAAATCAATTATTTACTGATACTATTAAACAGCATTACCATTCAAGATTCCGAAATTATATTTATACTTTCTTAGGTGATGTATATATTCCATTAGTTATATTGCTATTAATAAGGATAAATTTACTATTCATAAGTTAATATTCACCAAAAAATTAATTTGATATTATCAGATTCTAAATTTCATACTGATCACAACCGTGTATGTTTGTTTTTTGAAAATCACTTCTCAATGTCAATTATTTAATGTATAAAATTTTTAAAATACATTTTTTTATATTTAAAGATAATATGGAACTTATTATAAAAATACAAAAAAAATCATCCTATTATAATTTTGACATTTGAATTTCAAAAATGATGTTTATTTAACCATAATAAGAATTTTATTTATACCATTGGATTCCAAAAAGCAACTAAGTCCATGATACATAACCCTATATAACGCCTTCATATGACCTAAGGATAAGGTGTGCCATGGTGATAGACTCTTAGGGCATCTCAGATAATATTTCCCCGATTGGTGATTTCTATTCTAATGCCCGGAACCCAGAAGCAGAGTGTCAGTGAATTATTACATACCATTGGTATGATCACAAGAGATCACTTCCCGAATGACCAATCAGTTTAGTATACATGGAGGTACTAATACATACATAATTTTTACATTGCATAATTAAATAAAAAAACATTGTGCCTCCTTTAAACACACTCATATCCTTTATCCTATCCCTGGTGGTCAGTCATAATACTTCTTCGCATCCTGGAAAAAATAAACATACGAAAGGGGTGATCTTAGATGGTGAGTAAGGATAAAAATATAGTGGAAACTATTATAAATAAACATAAACATTTAGAACATTGTATAAGACTAAAACACAAGCTTTTTAAACCTAAAATTTAGTATAATTTAAAAAAGATAAATCAAAAAATGCTATTTACTTATTTATATGGAAATTCAACTAGTCAAATAATCACAGGTAATATCAATAGTTAATCTCATAATGATGGAATTCATAATTTTGGACGTCATAATCACATAGTCAAGGCCTCGTGCCAAGACTACCCATAAAAATATTGTCAAGGACTTGTTACAAGACACTAGTTTGTCTCATGAGACCAACCTATGCATCGAGGGGCTATAGCAGCCCCCCCCCCCCATCTCTTACTAATTCCAATTCATTACTCATATTAAAAGGGTGAAATACAATCTAAAAATTCATATTAAAACTGGAATACGAAATGTGAAAACATTAACCACAAACCATGAATGGTATAAAAATAGAACGTCCATAGTCAAACATAACTCATTCAATACAATATAAAAGACTGTATTATAATAAATCACCCTCAATCATGAATAAAAAAAAATTAAGGATATTGACATAGATGAAAATAATCAGTAAAACTATTTGAGTTAAATATTCCCTTTTTTGAAAATATTTAAAAGTCACACTATTTATCAAAGAAGTCGTTTAAATGAGATTTTTGAATAAAAGGGTCCCATACCACTCTAGAACTTTTTAAATGAATTTTGATTTCATTACATTCATGTCCATATAAATAAATCCCTAAAACCATTTTTTAAACGCGGACCTTAATGAGAAACATTTATAAGAATAAATATTTAAAACATTTAAATCGTTATTTTGTCAAGGAGTTTCTAACCAAATGAATGATGCTTGAATACAAATAATTGAGGAATAAAATTTAATAAAACATTATAATATCATTATAATAATGGTATTCCTCATATAATATGTCAAAATATAGTATATACACTGTATAAAAGTGAATTGGCGCATAACATAAAAGAAATATCAATTAAATGTAAATTGAGACGAAATCCCTTATGGAGAATGTATCCTTAGATTAAATATATATAAATGACATTATTATTTGTGAAAAATATAATTACACTCAATATTATTGTATATTCAGTTTATATTAATTATAGGACATTCACATATATTCTTGTAAAAACAAAACCAATGACTTGTATGTTTAACTCCATGAATGGAAATTGAGATTAGAAATTCCCTTACCAATTTGGAAACTAATGAAACATACACCCCATGAAAGTGTGATAATACAATGAATATGTAAAAACCCATATATTAAAGTATATTACACCAAGAATACAATCATTGGCTGTAAATACACTACATAAAATGAAATAGTGACAAATATAGCATTAATCTCATTAGAATAAAAAATGAGATGAGAACCCCATAACTTGTACTTTTCCTTAGTTTAGGGTAATATAACCTCATGTATAATGGTTTAATAATTCTTATTAAATTATAAAATAACCACATACATAAATATGATATTATATATGATATTATAATATTTATTTGCTAATAATAATTCAATATTATCATTGATTTAAGTGCTAATTGATTAGTTTTCCTTTATATGTTTCGTTATGTAAGTCATTTTTTATGGATGTGATATATTTGATTCATATAAATAATTATATTATGCTATTAAAAATTATTTTTAATCATCAAATGAAAATTATTCATGAATGTGTATGATAGTGAATGAAATATCATCGCATTGTGGAGATGGTAAGTCGTACGTACGCACGAATGACAATATCATTCTATTAATGGAGAAATCATGTTTAATTGGATGGTATAATATAAATAAAGAATAATTAACATGATATATTTACTATTTACATAAATTATACTCATTATTATACCCAATCCAAATAATGATTTGTTGACTAACAAACTACATCACAACGTGGATACGGTAAGTCGTACGTATGCAAGTATGGTGACATTGTCATTTATAGGTTGGATAGGAAAATTAATATGGTTGTACCATATTTATAATAATATATTGGTATGTAAAATTTACTTTATTTATTATTTTAGTATTGAAACAACCAATAAAGAGGATGTGGAAGAAGAGAAGAACTTTGAAAGTGGTGATGAATAATTACCTCTTCTTCAAGTGCTTCATTTCGATTTGAACAAAAGGGCTCCATAGGATGGAATTATGATCAATTTAAGGTCTCTAGGTTGAATTTAGGGTAGTTGGTAGGATATTTTAGCAGGGTTTTCTGAACCAAAATTCTTTGGAGGTGTGAATTTAAGAGAATCGGATGTACCCTTTTATAAGGGAGGTTTGGGGAACTTTAGGAAAAGCTTGATGTATTATTTTATTATATAATCATTATTTTTTTATAATGGCTCAAAATTGATATAATTTAATGATAAGGTATTTATTGGTCTAAAACCACTCAACCAATAGGTTTTAGACTAGTTTTGGTCACCATATTATCCTTATCTTTTAGATTTAACTCTTTGTTAAATAGTTTAACTTTTACTATGTCTTCAAATATTTTCATATTAAATAGTTAATAAACATACTATAAAATTCCACGATAACCTCAAGTGTCTCATTAATTACATATATATCATTATATATGTTCTTTGGGAGAATGTTATATTTTTATGAATATTATATCATTTAATAAAATAGTATTTCTTTTAAAAACACATTTGAGTCAATTTTGACATTATTTAGTATTTTTTTTGTTAAGGTCCCCACAACTTGATAGCATTGAAAAAAATTCATTTAATCAATCCTAAAATTTCATACTCACTATGTAAAATATTTTATGGAATAAAATGTTTCAATTTACATTTATTTTAATTTTTATATTATCAATTATTTTAATCTTTCATTAATAAAGTAATTATTGCATCATCATTGTGTCATAAATAAATCTAATTATTTAATTTCCAAATATTATAAATAAAATACCATGATTTAGGAAATATTTGTATCTTTCTAATAAATATTTATTGTCGAATTTAAATTATTTATAACTCCATATTAAAAAGGATTGACTTATTAAAATTTTAATTTAACACTTTTAACTCTACTTTAAATAAAATATAATAAATTTTATAATGGTACCCAAGTGGACAAAAAGGATCATTTTTTATTAATAAGATTTATTTTGGTAGAAATAATCTTATACAATATAATTAGGACATGTGTTGGTGTAATTATAATATCATTTTTTACCTTTAATTACCCTATTTACTTTTAACCATGGTAAATAAAATTCAAAACTGACCATTCACAAAAAATTATTTTCATCAAATTGAACAAAATTTTACACACTGATGTGAACCGTTTCTATCGGATTTTTTAAATTAATTTCTTAGAGGTGGTAAAATTATGTTTTATTCAAATTTTAAAATGTGCCTAGAAGGTGGGTAAAAGACGTTAAAAAGTACACTAAAATATTATATATCTGATTTTATTATAAAGTGACTCAAATGAAATAAATTATAATAATATATGTATTATATATCTATTATAAATTTAAGATGAGTTTTTAATTAAAAATATTTCTTTAAATTAAATAGTCGGTTTTTATGTACTATGCAGTTTTGTAACTATTCATCAAAAATTGAATGTTTTTAGAAAAATATCAAACTTTTACCCTAATGTAATTTTGATTTTTGAAATTTAAAAATGATTTCTATTATAAAAAATTCAAGACTTATATTGTAACGACCCGAAATTTTTAAATAAATTTTGTTCCCTAATTTTATGTGTTATTGTTATACTCAACAAAAATGTTTTATTTGATAAACATGATTATAATTAAAAAGAGATCAGTGGGTTTTGACTATTATATAACCATCGGTCAACATGACCGCTGTGAACAAAATGTTTTGATTATTGTCTCTAAATATAAGTAATCTTCGTTAATTATTATAGAAAGAAGATTCGATGGCCTCACCTAGTAGTCTTGGACCGATCGAAGCCCATCTAACAGAGCTTGGGAAGGAGGTAGCACCACTGGGATTTGCTCTGGATCAAATTCAAGCCGAACTTCATCATGTGAAGCTGGAACAAAATCGCCTTCGTGAGAAGTTCAAACTGATAGAAATTACTACTCGGGCAATGTTGACTGAGCCGCCCCAAGCTTCTATCACCCTAGCACACCTTACTCTTAGGTCCTATGCTGGTATTATAAGGGGTTATGTAACGAGACCATAACTACCTTGTGTAATCCTTGTTTTAAATAAAAATTGGGATTTCTTCTTATGATGAAGTTTATGAATTTTTAAATGACCGGATAAATATAGTATGCATATTTTTGATGAATTTTAGAAAAAGGATATTTTAAATATGTTTATGTAAACCCTAAATAATTAAAAATGTGTAATGATTTTCAAAAAATGGTCTTCTACAATTATGTTCAGTACTAAATTTAGAGTCTAATAAGATCAACTTGATTTTTGATGAATAGTAAATTATGAATAGTGATTTTATGATTAGGATTAGTAATATGACCAAATGGATTAGTAATCTCACTTAAAGAAAGTTTTAAAATAATCTAGGCACCTTGATTAAGTAATGTTATTCAATAAAATAGTTAAATAACGGTTTCATTAATTATTATTCAAGTATTAGTTTTTTCGGGTGAATAGTATTTTTTAATTAAAAATAATTAGAAAATTATTTTTATAAAAATGACTTTATTTTTGAACTCAGAGCATCGATATTATGTTATGGTAATTTTGGGGGTTTTTTCTGAAAAAATTGAATTTTCGATGAATAGTGTTTTTATTTAAAAATTAAATTAAAAATATTTAGAAAATTATTTTTATAAAATGGATTTCATTTTTGAAATCAGAGCATTGATATTTGGTTAATGTGAAATTTTGGGATTTTTCTGAGAAAGTTGAATTTTCAGTGAATAGTAAAAATACAGTTTTAGGGTTTCGGTATGTTTAATGACATCATAACGGTGTCATGATGATGTCATGAGATCTTTTGAGGGTTGGCCGGCCAAGGGTGATGAATTATTGTTTTGGGGGCCCCATGTGGCCTAACTCCATGATAAATGACAAGGGAGAGCACATGGGTTTGAGAAAAGCCCATGTGAGGTGTCCCTTGGCCATTAATGCCTTGTCCCCTCACTTTCCCTATAAATACCAAGCCCTCCTCTCATCCATTCGACTCCCCACTCATTCCCAACGAATTTCTGGTCTCATTACCTCCCATGGAGTCCTCCCAAGGTGCCCCCAAGCCCTCATGGTCCCAACCTTTGAGGTTTAAGAGTTACATTTTAAGGTAAGGGATCCGACCTCTCTCTTTCTATTCAAGTAATCTCTTTTATGTCTTGTCTTTTATACTCCAGGTTCTTATGTTGGAGGATGTTCATTTATATTCATCCTACTGCCTATTTCATGTTCATATGATGAGAGACCCCCCCTTGCTCTCATCAATTCGTTTTAAGAATGTTTAAGTGGCGCCGTTAGGCTGCCGAATTTTTAAGGGATTCTTTCACCTTCCTCGTTTTCAAGTTCTATTTTCATTCAAGTCTTTCATGTTTCTTTGTATTACGTTGGGGCATGATCTCTAAATTTATCATACTGATCTTTTATGATCATATTATGGGAGAACCCATTTTATCTCTTCAATTCAAATTTTTTGAAGTTTTATGTGGCGCCGTTAGGCTGCCGAATTTTTTAAGGGATTCTCTCACCCTTCTCTTTTTCAAAGTTCTACTTTCATTTCAAGTCTTTCAAGTTAATTTCTATTATGTTGGGGTATGATATCTATATCTATCATACTGGACTCTTATGTTCATATGATGAGAGACACCATTTGATCTCCTCAATTCAGTATTTTGATGTTTTAAGTGGCGCCGTTAGGCTGCTGAATTTTTAAGTGGTTCTTCCCCCTTCTCGTTTTGAAGATCTACTTTCATGTCAATTCTTTCAAGTTCATTTTTGTTATTTTGGGGAATTATCTCTATATCAATCATACTGAAATCTTATGTTCACATGATTAGATACCCTATTCGATCTTTTTAAATCATTTTTGTTGAAGTTTAAGTAACGCCGTTAGGCTGTCGAACTTTCATAAGAGAAATCTAATTTTTGTCTTCCTTCCATGTTTTTCATTTCAAAGGGTATTTCCTTGAAATTTCATTACCATGATCATGTATCCTTCTTATTCTGTCCATATACTGTTTTATGGGTCATTTATGAATGTTTGACTCATTTTCCCTCTCTTTTTAATGTCTTCTAAAACCTCATAACATAGCCGTTATGCTGCAGAATTTTCCCCTCAAAATGCCTCTCTCTTTTCTCAAAAATTATTTTATGTTATAAAGTGAATACTCAAAGCTCTTATTTCTACAAGGGTATTCACATATATATCAAAATGTTCCATTTTAAATTCTGGGATTTACATACATGAGACCCGCTTTCCCTTTCCGTGGGTTTAAAGTGACGTAATGATCATGTCTTTAAAGCAGTTTTTAAAACGTTATGATTATGAAATGAAACCCATTTATTTTATGCTATGTGGGTTATTTATGAAATTTTTGATGATGATATATGTGGCTCACATGATAATAAAGGCAAATTTAAGGGTGCGCCCTGATAGCGCTCCAATGCATTGGGTAATGATGTAACCACTAGAGATTACAATTTTAACGATGCCTTGGTGAAAAACCTTGTTAATTTTTAACGACACCTTGGGGATGGACCTTGGTGAAACGAAACGATTGTCAATATTAAATGTTGCAGCCACATCTTCATGTTATGAAAAAGTTTTATTTTTATGATATGCCTCATGATTTCATTTTCATGCATTAATGTTCTTTTCATGACTTTATTGATGTATCTCAAGTTCATATGTAAAATGTTTCACTTGTTTCCCTTGCTGGGCCTTCTGCTCACCCTTCCTTTTGATGTATTTCCCCAGGTTATGAGATGCAGTAATGAGCCTAGGGTAAACATGAGGAGAATCCTTTCAAGTGTTTAAGAAGAATGTTTTTTTTGTTTCATGTTTTATGTTCCTTGTTTCCAAGACACTAAACCTTAAAGATCCTCAGTTCCGTGTAATGGAATGAAAAGTTATGTTATAAAAATACGGGATGCTATAGTTGGTATCAAAGGATGGTTTAGTTATTTGTGGAAATTAGGATATGAAAAATCTAGGAGGAACCCTATAGAAAAGTTTAATATAGGAAATCTTCCTGGTATTTTGGTGAGTATTGAGTAAGGGGTTGCCAAGAAAATACATCCCTGTCTGGATACGAGCAGGTAGAGGTGGCTCTGGCACAGATGTACATAGGGGTAAAACCCGAAAACACCGCTTTGAGCTAGACTCGAACGGGAACTGGTACACGACAACGGGCCTTGCTGCACTCTTGGTTATGACACTCCCAGGGGATATGCTTTGGTAAATTCATAAGCTTGGTATGAACCATTGTTAAAGGAACAAAGATAAAATAAAATAAAGGTTCACATAAGAATATATGATCATTCATAACCTAGATGGGAACCTAGGAGATCACAAGTTAGGGTATACCTTTCATATAAAAGTTATCCTTATATGCTTTCAGTTCCTTTTCATGATTATTAGCTAAGTACTTAAGCCCCTAATTATGCTTTCTCTTCTTAGTTAATGGTGGGAAATGGAAGAACATGTTCTGACAACCAATGTGATAGGAAATGCGAAGATTTTCGTATTAATATGACAGGGATTATTAGGGGATTAAAATATGATTATTATTTTGGAAGACGTTCATTATTTTGGGAACCATATTTGATCGAGGTAAATAGATTACTACGGTATTTTCATTGAGGAGTACGGTTGACTTATATTTTGAAGAATCGATGAATTTAAGGTGAACTTATAGTAATTTAGGTTACTTATGGGAATGACTAACCTATCTTGGGTAAAATATGTTTAGGTTATCTACTTTTTATAAGATGTTAGGAGTGGTTGATGTTGTCTGGAGATGAACAATGAAGTTGTTTTGGAAGACTATGTTATCAAATCCTTATTGTATTTGGGTTTCAATCTTAGTTTGGTTGGTTTTGAGGAATTTTAAGGACCGTTATTTATGGAATGGTCAATGATGAACTTTGGGTAGTACCATGGAACTTTGATGATTTAAAAGTAGTTTCCATTCCCATGGGATTCTTTCTTTTTGAAGAGTTGTTTTACCTTAACCTTTCTATTTTTGGGATAATGTTTAAAGATAGAAGAAATAGATAGTTAATCTTTTGTATATTATGTGATTCTATAGAAGATGATTCTTGTGATTTTATGAGACCAAGTGTTTTTGAATTCTCATCATTTGGAGAAAAGATTAGTGTTGGTAGGGACTTGTTAAAGGATGAAACTCTACTTGAAGGTAGGTATATTTTCTTATGTTTTTGTTCTATGTAGTAAATGAAATCCTCAAAATTATGAAAAGAAATGTAAAACAAAAATTTTGTTGGTTTACGTTTCCTACTAGGTAATCAAAGACCGTTTACACACATCATAAGTTTGGGATTTTCTCATGGTTAACTTTCTCCTAATCATGTTCTCTATCACTCTCCCTCAGAACTTGACCCTTTGTTTTTTTCCTCCATGTCCATGTTTTCCTACATGGAACCCTAGTGTGGGTTAACTCGAGTGACCATTGTACTTCCCTTTCTTTATTTTAAAGTAATAGTTTTACTGACTCCTTTTCTGATGTGGGACTTTCAATGAAATTTCAAAACCAAATTTTAAAATTGCGAGGACGCAATTTTTTAAGGGGGGAAGATTGTAACGACCCGAAATTTTTAAATAAATTTTGTTCCCTAATTTTATGTGTTATTCTTATACTCAACAAAAATGTTTTATTTGATAAACGTGATTATAATTAAAATGAGATCAGTGGGTTTTGACTATTATATAACCATCGGTCAACATGACCGCTGTGAACAAAATGTTTTTATTATTGTCTCTAAATATAAGTAATCTTCGTTAATTATTATAGAAAGAAGATTCAATGGCCTCACCTAGTAGTTTTGGACCGATCGAAGCCCATCTAACAGAGCTTGGGAAGGAGGTAGCACCACTGGGCTTTGCTCTAGATCAAATCCAAGCCGAACTTCATCATGTGAAGCTGGAACGAAATCTCCTTCGTGAGAAGTTCAAACTGATAGAAATTACTACTCGGGCAATGTTGACTGAGCCGCCCCAAGCTTCTATCACCCTAGCACACCTTACTCTTAGGTCCTATGCTGGTATTATAAGGGGTTATGTAACGAGACCATAACTACCTTGTGTAATCCTTGTTTTAAATAAAAATTGGGATTTCTTCTTATGATGAAGTTTATGAATTTTGAAATGACCGGATAAATATAGTATGCATATTTTTGATGAATTTTAGAAAAAGGATATTTTAAATATGTTTATGTAAACCCTAAATAATTAAAAATGTGTAATGATTTTCAAAAAATGGTCTTCTACAATTATGTTCAGTACTAAATTTAGAGTCTAATAAGATCAACTTGATTTTTGATGAATAGTAAATTATGAATAGTGATTTTAGGATTAGGATTAGTAATATGACCAAATGGATTAGTAATCTCACTTAAAGAAAGTTTTAAAATAATCTAGGCACCTTGATTAAGTAATGTGATTCAATAAAATAGTTAAATAACGGTTTCATTAATTATTATTCAAGTATTAGTTTTTTCGGGTGAATTGTATTTTTTAATTAAAAATTTAATTAAAAATAATTAGAAAATTATTTTTATAAAAATGACTTTATTATTGAACTCAGAGCACCGATATTATGTTATGGTAATTTTGGGGGTTTTTTCTGAAAAAAATGAATTTTCGATGAATAGTGTTTTTATTTAAAAATTAAATTAAAAATATTTAGAAAATTATTTTTATAAAATTGATTTCATTTTTGAAATCAGAGCATTGATATTTGGTTAATGTGAAATTTTGGGAGTTTTCTGAGAAAGTTGAATTTTCAGTGAATAGTAAAAATACAGTTTTAGGGTTTCGGTATGTTTAATGACATCATAACGGTGTCATGATGATGTCATGAGATCTTTTGAGGGTTGTCCGGCCAAGGGTGATGAATTATTGTTTTGGGGGCCCCATGTGGCCTAACTCCATGATAAATGACAAGGGAGAGCACATGGGTTTGAGAAAAGCCCATGTGAGGTGTCCCTTGGCCATTAATGCCTTGTCCCCTCACTTTCCCTATAAATACCAAGCCCTCCTCTCATCCATTCGACTCCCCACTCATTCCCAACGAATTTCTGGTCTCATTACCTCCCAAGGAGTCCTCCCAAGGTGCCCCCAAGCCCTCATGGTCCCACCCTTTGAGGTTTAAGAGTTACATTTTAAGGTAAGGGATCCGACCTCTCTCTTTCTTTTCAAGTAATCTCTTTTATGTCTTCTCTTTTATACTCCATGTTCTTATGTTGGAGGATGTTCTTTTATATTCATCATACTGCCTGTTTCATGTTCATATGATGAGAGACCCCCCCTTGCTCTAATCAATTCATTTTAAGAATGTTTAAGTGGCGTCGTTAGGCTGCCGAATTTTTAAGGGATTCTTTCACCTTCCTCGTTTTCAAGTTCTATTTTCATTCAAGTCTTTCATGTTTCTTTGTATTACGTTGGGGAATGATCTCTAAATTTATCATACTGATCTTTTATGATCATATGATGAGAGAACCCATTTTATCTCTTCAATTCAAATTTTTTGAAGTTTTATGTGGCGCCGTTAGGCTGCAGAATTTTTTAAGGGATTCTCTCACCCTTCTCTTTTTCAAAGTTCTACTTTCATTTCAAGTATTTCAAGTTAATTTCTATTATGTTGGGGTATGATCTCTATATCTATGATACTGGCTTCTTATCTTCATATGATGAGAGACCCCATTTTATCTCCTCAATTCAGTATTTTGATGTTTTAAGTGGCGTCGTTAGGCTGCTGAATTTTTAAGTGGTTCTTCCCCCTTCTCGTTTTGAAGATCTACTTTCATGTCAATTATTTCAAGTTCATTTTTGTTATGTTGGGGAATTATCTCTATATCTATCATACTGAAATCTTATGTTCACATGATGAGAGACCCTATTCGATCTTTTTAAATCGTTTTTGTTGAAGTTTATGTAACGCCGTTAGGCTGTCGAACTTTCATAAGAGAAATCTAATTTTTGTCTTCCTTCCATTTTTTTCATTTCAAATGGTATTTCCTTGAAATTTCATTACCATGATCATGTATACTTCTTATTCTGTCCATATAATGTTTTATGGGTCATTTATTAATGTTTGACTCATTTTCCCTCTCTTTTTAATGTCTTCTAAAACCTCATAACATAGCCGTTATGCTGCAGAATTTTCCCCTCAAAATGCCTCTCTCTTTTCTCAAAAATTATTTTATGTTATAAAGTGAATACTCAAAGCTCTTATTTCTACAAGGGTATTCACATATATATCAAAATGTTCCATTTTAAATTCTGGTATTTACATACATGAGACCCGCTTTCCCATTCCGTGGGTTTAAAGTGACGTAAAGATCATGTCTTTAAAGCAGTTTTTAAAACGTTATGATTATGAAATGAAACCCATTTATTTTATGCTATGTGGGTTATTTATGAAATGTTTGATGATGATATATGTGGCTCACATTATAATAAAGGCAAATTTAAGGGTGCGCCCTGATAGCGCTCCAATGCATTGGGTAATGATGTAACCACTAGAGATTACAATTTTAACGATGCCTTGGTGAAAAACCTTGGTAATATTTAACGACACCTTGGGGATAGACCTTGGTGAAACGAAACGATTGTCAATATTAAATGTTGCAGCCACATCTTCAAGTTATGAAAAAGATTTATTTTTATGATATGCCTCATGATTTAATTTTCATGCATTAATGTTCTTTTCATGACTTTATTGATGTATCTCAAGTTCATATGTAAAATGTTTCACTTGTTTCCCTTGCTGGGCCTTCTGCTCACCCTTCCTTTTGATGTATTTCCCCAGGTTATGAGATGCAGTAATGAGACTAGGGTGAACATGAGGAGAAGCCTTTCATGTGTTTAAGAAGAATGTTTTTTTTGTTTCATGTTTTATGTTCCTTGTTTCCAAGACACTAAACCTTAAAGATCCTCAGTTCCGTGTAATCGAATGAAAAGTTATGTTATAAAAATACGGGATACTATATATATGTTTCATTATTTAATTTAAAATTAATTCTCATTGTGAAAATTAGAAATAGTGTTCTTAAGAAGTAAAAATTATCAACAGATTAGCACGTGTTTATATCCAAATTAAAAGTGAAATTAATTCTAATGAACTAAATTATATGAAATTATAATAATATAATAAATATATACTATAAAACCAATTCAGATAATAATCTAACTGTATAAATAAATCGGGTGAAAAGGAAGTTTTTAATTAAAACACCGTATTTTTCACTATTCATTAAAAAATTGAAACGTCCCTTAAAATTACCCTACATTAACCCTAATCTAATATTGATATTCTGAATTCAAAAATTACATCAATTTCACCAAATTAAATTTATAATAGTGTGTATGATAAATTTTATTATTGTTCAGCAAAAGAATAACCAGTATTTCCTTTATCAAAATAGTACTTATATTATAATAATGCTTACACATTTTATTATAAATACTTTTCTTTATGTGATTGAATTATAAATGACATTTTAAATTTATTTATTACTATTCCTATTACTATATTAAATTTTTATGTTACAAATATATCACTTGAATAACTATATTAATAATGTGTTCTTTCCCAGAAACTCAATCTTGCATATAATGTAAGCCAAGTTAGTGTTGCCTGCAATATAAGCTATTGAATTACTTTAATGATATAAAATTCTATGAAATTGTGGAATATTACATCTATCAACTTTAATGTCTCCCATATAAGATTTCTTTTAAGTTTTACTTGTTGAATATCAGCTTGGGCTTGGACCAGATCAAAGCCCAGTGACGCTACCTCGATCTCTAGCACCGATAGAAGGGATTTGTAAGGCCCAAGTCTACTGGATGAAGCCATAAAACCTTAATTCTACATTAATTATCCATTATCATTTCTATTTATAAACAATAATTACAATGTTAAAAATTATTATTGTTTCCAATTGACATATTAACCATTGGTAAAAACTTGATGGTTACATTTCGATAATATTAATATAGATTTATTAATTATGAAACAGTAAGACCTATATATTCCAAAAAAATATTATTCAAAATTTTCAGGTCATTACATTCCTCCCCCTCATGAAATTTCTTCCCCAAAACATCAACTCATACCCTTATAAGAGAAAAGGTGTGGGTACTTCTACCTCATAGTCTCCTCTGGTTCCCACATGGCTTCTTAATATTGTGGTTCCTCCAAAACACTTTAACAAGGTGAATAGTCTTGTTGCATAAAACCTTCGCTCTATAATCCAAGATCTCCACCAGATGCTCCTCATAACTGAGTTCATGTTCAAATTGTACCTCCTATGGATTCAGTACATGTGAAAGGTAAAGTATGTACTTACTTAAGAGTGACACATGGAATACATCATGAACTTCAGCTGGATTTGGAGGAATTAAAAGCTGATAGGACACTACGCCTATACAATCAATGATTTCCTAGGGTCCAATATATCTATGTATGATATTCCCTTTTTCCCAAACCTCATGAATCTCTTCTATAAGGAAATTATTTGTAATACCTTATCACCAACATCAAACTCCCAGTCCCTTTGATCGTTGTCTACAAAGATGTTCTGCCGACTCAGTGCTTCATTAATGTGTTGTTGGATGGCATGAACCTTTTCTAACATCTCTTTAATAAGATTAGTCCCAAGAATATTTCTCTCACCAGATTCATCTAAAAAATTATGAGTTCTACATCACATTCCAAATAGATCTTAAAATGGTGACATTTGAATGCTCGAGTGAAAGATATTGTTGTATGAGAAATTAACTAATTGGGGATGTTGACCCCATCAAACATTAAATTCTGTTGACCAGTTTCTTATAATGTCATCGGGTGTCTGGATAGTTCTTTCATATTGGCCATTAGTTTGAGGGTGATAGGTCATAATGATATTAAATTTAGTGCACATATAATATTTAATACTTCTTTATAATTTTGGTGTGAACCTTGGATCAAGATTATATATGATAAAAAGTGGTAATCCATGAAACCTTACCACTTACTTCATGTAAATCCTGGAAAGTTAATCATGAGCTAAAAGTTCCAAAATAGAGATAAAATGGAAAATTTTGGTGATATGGTCCACTATAACCCTAATTTCATTATTTCCTTTAGAATTTATTAAGACACAAATGACATATTCCATAGTGATACAGTCCCACTTCCATGCTAGTATAGGTAGTGGTTGTAATAACCCTTTATAAAGTTGTCACTCTTCCTTCACTTTCTACATACTAGGAACCTTGTAGTGTATTCGGCAATCTTTCATTTCATATTATCCCACCAATAATTATCATGAAGTTCCCTATACATTTTCGTGCTTCCTGGATGGATAGAGAATGTAGAGTTATGAGATTCATCCATCATATCCTTCTTTATTAACAGAATATATAAAACACAGGGTCTTGTATGAGATTTCAATACACCTTCCTGATCAATATTTAACTCAAGAAACATCTCATCCTTCACAGCGGCATACTTCTTCTATAATAATGGATCTTCTTTCTGACCATTTTTTATCTTCTCTAGTAATGATAGTTGAGAAATAATTTCGGATAGGGTTGATGATGTCCTTTCCCTTATAATTCCCACGTCTAGTTTCATTTGGACTTTGATCAAGGGATTCCCTTGAATTCTCATCATTGTTAGAAAAACGGGTCTTACCTATATAATGCATCAGAAAATTTGTTAGTTCTTCTCGGATGAAAATGAATTTAATAATCACATTCATTTATAATTTCTGACCATATACTATATCCCATGATCAATTTCTTATGCACGAAAATATAATTTAATCTTTGATGGTCTACGTATATAGCACACTTCTCCCCAAAAAGATAGTGCCTCCATGTTTTTAGATAAAAAAAAACCGCAGCCAACACGAGATTGCGTGTAGAATAATTATTCTCATGAGTCATCAACTATTGAGATGCATAAGTAATGAATTTTTTATTTTTTATGAGGAATAATCTATGTATTTTCATATATTCATCACGAAAAATAATTAATCCTTCTCCAATTGATGGTATAGTTAACACGAGTGCAATAACAAATCACTTCTTCAGCTATTGGAAACATTATTAACACTCCTTTTTTCAGATGAACTTGACCCTTTTCAAGTTTACTAGGTTAGTGGATTAGAAAGAAATGAAAAGGTTTTCAAAAACCACCTATAACATCCTACTAATCCAAGGAAACTACAGATATAAGTTACTATTGTAGGATGAGGCCACTCCCCTACAACCTTTTCCTTTACTGGGTCAATTGAGATTTCGTCATTGGTTATAATGTTCCCCAAGAAAGAAACTTTTTGTAACCAAAATTTATATTTTATGAACATTCCAAATATAATTTCCTTCTATAGAGTTTTCCAAATAACCCTTAGATGATCCTCATCCTCCTCGTGACGTTTATTAAATATCATAATATCATCCATAAAATCTACCACAAAATTATCAAGCTAGTCCTTAAAGACTCTATTCATTAAAGACATAAATATAAAAGGTTCATTAGTCAATCTAAAGGGAATAACAACAAAATTAATAATGACCATATCTTGATTAGAAGGTAGTTTATAGAATAACTTCTTTATTTAACCTCAATTGATGATAACCTAGTTGAAGATCAATATTGGAGAAGAATTGAGAACCATGAAGCTGGTCATATAAGTCATCAATTTGTAGAAGAGGGTATTTGTTTTTCACTATGATACCATTCAGTTCTTATAATCAATGCATAATGGCATTGATCTGTCCTTCTTCTTCAAATAGAGAATATGTTCTCCACAAGGAGAAACACATTGTTGGATTAACACCCTCTCCAAAATATTTTTTTTTGTTGATTTATTAATTCCTCCAACTCCACATTCTCTATTATATATTGGGTTTTTTTAAATCATCGTGTCACCATGCATGAGTTATTTGGATAATTCTACCTCTATTTCTAAGGGAGGTTCGGGTAACACCTCATGAAATACGTCAATTTACTCATGAATGATTTAGACATTCTCTATCCATATATTCTCATCTCATTATTCTTCATCACTCATCAAATCTATAAATAAGGCTACTAGAGGTGATTCTAGGGAAATATCAGGTCGAGATATCTCTCCTTAAAGATAACTGTAGGGTTTAGATTCAAGACAAATGATATCTCCTTACTTCTGAATTTTATCATAGCATTATACTTTTAGATCCATTCTATCTCTAGTAGAATGTTGAATTATAACATTGTAATGACTACTATATTTGTGATAATATTGTGGTCAATAAAGTAAATAATTGAGTTTTTGAACATTGATGATGCTTTGATAATCCCTTCCGGAGTCCTGAATGATAACTCTATTTTTATAAGTTCAGGGATTGATTCTATATTCTTTTCAATCATGGAGTAAATATAGGAATGAATATAACCAGAATCCGACAAATTACTTGCTCTATTTGAGAGAACAATAATATTACCTTCCACCACATCATTTGGAGCTTCAAATTCTGCAATTGTGAGAGAGAAAACATAACCTTTATCCCTTGGATTTGCTGATGATGATGGTGATTCCACTCCACTACCCTTTGATCATACAGTGATTGGAAAAGTGACCATGTTTTCCACACATGAAACATTGGACTTCAGGTAGTGCCTGCACCGTCTTCCAATTTTTTCATTAGTTTTGGGAAGTTGAGGCTTCACCACACTACAACAATTCCAAGTGATATGGCCATCTCTTTGACACTTGTAACACTTCCCATTCCTGAGAAGGCAGTTCCCTGAATTCTTCTTCCCATATTTATTACTTGTCAGAAGTTTCACATGATTTATAACTCTTCCCTAATCAGAGATCCTCCGCAAGCTTGGATCCATTAATCCCTTCTTTTCATTAGATTTTTGAGACCACTGCATCTCAGAAAACATCAGTTCGACTTTTATAGCATTCCACATGATCTCTTCATAGCTGTCATAGTCTTGGTTGGATATATTCTTCTGTAGATGAGGTCTTAGTCCACCAAAGAATCTATAAACCTTTCTCTTATGATCCATGAAAAATATTTACGTGTAATAGTATTGTCCTGTAAATTTCATCTATTATATTCCCACACATTCATTCCCTTTTTTTTCTTCTTGAAAAATTCATTCTCCATTTTGGTTCTAATCTAATGAGTCAAATAATAGTTGAAGAAGATACCTATGAACTCTTCCCACCCCATAGATTTTTTCTCCACTAATTCCCTCATGTATTAAATAAGTTCCAACCCCTTATAAACTTCTACCCCTAAGTGGTAACGATACATGGTGACTTTCTCTTGTTCAAAACTAAGATGTAAAGAAAATATCATTTCTATATAACATATCCCTTGGTCCATAATAAATGGGTCAGTAGATTCACCAAATATCGGTGGTCGTTGATGCATAAAAGACTCGATGGAATTTCGTAACTTTGTTTTTGAAATCTATCCCTCATCTTGATTCATGTTTTTTTCATAACTAGATTCATTTGATTCAACATTCCCAAGAAAGCTTCTATACTAGTTTCCATCGTAGGGTTGTCAGCGCATAGTCCATTTTGATCACTATTTTAAGGGTTCCTCTTATTTCTCTCAATTTTATAAAATAAGAAAACCATAGGGAGAAACATAATTAATTTCCCACTCTTATTACTCTGAATGATTTTTATTTCTTAAAACATCATTATTAAACAAGTTATTCATTATCAATAATTACATTTTCAATCAATACATCATAATGGTTTATAAAAAACAATTGGTTAACCAAAAAAATCCCCAAGAGTGTCAAACCAGGAGTGAATCAAGGGCCGTTTTCATGCACTATTTCTTGTTCAAGTCTATCTCAAACCGGTTTTTTGGGGTTTACACCAAGAATCATCTCTACAAGAGCCACATCCACTTGTTCGTATCCAGACATGTATTAATTTGTCTGATAACCACTTAAATTATATTTTACAAAAATAAAAGGATGTTTTCATATATTTAAACTTTTCTATAGGGTTCTTCCTAATATATTCATATCTTAATTTACAAAAATATCTAAACAATCATTTTAAATTAACAATGGAAGCCCTCTTTTTTATTAAATAACTTTTCATTACTCTTTACCAATATATGACATTTAATGTCTAGTGTCTTGTAAAAAAGGTACATAATACATGAAAACAAATAACATTATTTAAATACACCAGAAAGTAATCTTGAAATGATCATCCTATGTACATTTATCACATCTTATAACGTGGGGTCAAACATCAAAGTAAAGGGTTAGCATAAGGCCTAGTAACAGAAAAGAAGGGAAGAAATTTACATGTGAACATGAGATCTATAAATAAGGACATAAGGAATTTCATAAAGGAATTAGAAAGGGGAATTCAATAAAAATAATAATGTGAATTACAAAATGAAAATATTAATAGAACATTTATTTTATACATTTATATGTATATCACCAAGGTATATCCCCAATGCATTGGAGCACAATATTGAAAATGTGAATAGAACATTTATTTTATACAGGCATGAGAAATAGGAATATAATAAAAATAAGAATGTGGATAATAACTTGAAAATATGAATAAAACATTTATTTTATACATTCATATGTATATCACCATGGTCTATCCCCAATACATTTATTTTACTCACCAAGTTATCGTAAAAATTGTCTTCTATATTGATTAATTTCATTACCAAATGAATTTTATAACTATCTAGGAGAACCATTAATATATCTTTATTATCATGTGATCCAAATAGTTCATAATAAAACATTTCATGAAAAACCTATAGAGAATAAATGAAATGGGTTTCATATCCAAATCATGGAGTTTTAAAAGCGCTTAAAAAAAATTCCTTTTACCATTTAAATCCAATGGATAAGGATGGTGGATTTCAGGTTAATCCAATAATTAAAATATATCAGTTGGATATCCATAAAAATACCCCTAGTGTAGATATAGGTTTGGGTATTCATAAAATAAAATAAAAATAATTTCATTATAAAGAGAGAGAATTTTCGACATGAAAATATGGCAGTATAACTGGTTTGAAACATGATTTTAGAAAAAAAATTAAATAAAGAGGGGCTAAGGATTTCCTAAAAATAAAGGACTCACAATAAAATATATGGATCGAAAAAAATGTACACAATATCATGATATGGAAATTTGAAAGATATAAAACATAAAAAGAGACCATTAAATGAAAAAAACCAAGTTGAGATTTCCATTACCTTTAGTAGTGACTCCTAAAACATGGATTTCAGGACCTTGGGGAATTGTGGAAAATTTGGGAGGACTCATTGGGATATAATACAATAATATATTCTATGATATATTATCATTAATTAATTATAATATAGGAATTGGCGGGTATTTATAGTAAAAGAGATGGAGTTTTTTTAAATTTCGGAGGACACCTCATAAGTGGTATTTAAAAAACCATTGAATTTTGCATGGTGTTGGCCCAAATTTTTTGCCACTTGGGACACATAATATCATAATAAAATTCCCATGATTTGACCGCCATTTTAAATTACATATTACATCATTATGATTTCATTAAACACACCGAAAACTCCAAAATTGTGTTTTTACTATTCACCGAAAAACAAGACATTTTTTAAACATATCACAAAGTAAGAATAACCTAATATTGTTGTTATGAATTAAAAAATTATTCCTATATTATAAAAATAATTTTCTAAATATGAGAAATTTTATTTTTATGTTAAACCACTATTTACTCGAAAAATACTAATACATAGTTAATAATTTCTAAAAAAGTTATTTAATTATACTATTATATCAAATCACCATTCTACTTGCCTAAATTATATTTATACTTTATTAATTGAGGTTACTAATCCACTGGTAGTATTACTATTCATAAGGGTAATATTACCATTCATAAGTTACTATTATCCAAAAATTAAGGTGATCTTATCAGAATCTAAATTTCTTACTAATGACTACCGTGTATATCTGTTTTTTTGAAAATCATTTCTCAGTATCAATTTTTAAAGTATAAAAATAATTCAAAATTCACATTTTTTCAATATTTTTCAATAATATGAAAATTATTATAAAAATACAAATAATTTTTCCTAGATTAATTTTGACATTTGATGTTCAAAAATAATGATTATTTTACCATAATAACAATTTTATTTATAAAAATGGATTACAAAAAGTAACTAAGGACTCGATACATAACACCTTATAACACCAACATATGACCTAAGGGTAAGGTTTGAAATGGTGATAGACATGTGAGGTGGCTCAAAAAACTTCACCCGAGTGGTGATTTCTCTCAATATGAACTTCTCCTATAGGAGATTTCATTCAATCTTGACATATTAATGCTCAGATTCGAATTGGTCTAGAGAAATTCCCAGTGTCACTACCTCATTCCCAAGCTCTGAAAAATGGGCTTCATACAGCCTAATTCTACTAGATGATCCATCAATGTTTTTTCCATTAATTATCCATTTTTCATTTCTATTTATAAACAATAATTATAACGGTAAAAATTATTATTGTCTCCAATGGTCATATTATCAAAAGGTCATATGATGGTCGAAACTAAAGGGTTACATTTAAATTATATTTGTATAGTTTTATTGATTATGACATAGTAAAACATACATTTTGAGGAAATAAGATATAATTTAAAAATTCCAGGATGTTATAGTCACATTCATTTCCATTTCCCGGTATGCATTTTTAAAATATTGTGTTAGATATAAATTAAATAATAAAGGTTATCTATGATTTCTATAAACTAGGTTTTAGTATTTTATTTGTATTTAGATCCCTTTGGAGTACTGATATATGGATAGATGAAATTTAGGATAGGAAAAAGTTTCTTAGATATTTTATTTATATCATAAAAGTGATTAGTTATCTAGTTTTTAGACCACATTTTCTCTTATATAGGATTTTTTTATATGATTATAAACCTTTACATAAAATCAATTCATGTGCCTTACGTATAATTTAATTATATATATTTTTGAATATTATTAACCTTTTTTTGTAGAGTAACACAAATCATTGGTTGAATAGATTGGTATTTAATAATTTTTTTGGAACATATTAATTTGGTTGAAGTTATTAGATACAAAATTAATCATTATAAACATATATATATATAGAACCATTTATGTACTACAACAGTCATAAGTAAATTTAGGCCATGATTTAGGAATTTTTCCGACCGGTTCCTTGGACCATTAATTTTAATGGATCTTCGGGCCATATGTGTTTGTGTCTTGTCCTGTAATGGGATCCCTCTAATCACAGTTGAAACAGGTTTCTATTATTCTTTTATAATGTTTGGGATTGAACCCAACCTATTTCAATAAATTGTGAGATCAAACTAAGGTCCCTTTAAAAATTCAAAGAGTTATATTCCCTGCAAATAATTTTTTAATTCAAAAACCATTTAACATGGGTGATGCTAACAGCTAGGTACCCATAAGTCATCTTATATAAGGAGACTATGTCATATATGTCCATAATGGTTACATGCCTATTCCTTGTGTAAGATTTTATTTGAATAATAGAAATGATGTAATGGTGTTGTCCTTTTAGTGGGATTATTTTGAATATAATTCCATATTTCATATGTGAGAAACAAGATACTGATATGATAAATTATTTTATTATTGATAAAATATTATAACCATCAAACATGAATTTTAGATCAATATTTGAAAATAAAAATCTAAACAATAGCTATTTCCTCAACTGGTAATGAAATTTTAGAACCAATCTCCAGAAATAAGGAATTTATTTATGTAGGTTTCCTTTTTTGAAAAACAACTATTGATGTTATTTAATAATTAGATAGAAATATATACTAAGTTCATAAGAAATATTCATTTAATTTTTCCACACTCCTACATGTTTCCATAGAATCAATGTTAAAAAA
Source organism: Viscum album (assembly GCA_963277665.1). Taxonomy (NCBI): domain Eukaryota; kingdom Viridiplantae; phylum Streptophyta; class Magnoliopsida; order Santalales; family Viscaceae; genus Viscum; species Viscum album. The sequence goes on along the minus strand of OY728139.1, from coordinate 675,366,880 downwards.
GGAATATGAGAATATTGATGCCTTCAGAATGATAGAAAAACTTAAGAGGATATACTCGAAATAAGTAATACCTAAGAGGTGTGAGGTTTCAAATGAATTATTTAGATTCCTCAAGATTGGAGAAATTTCATAATCTATAATTTTTATCTATTTGATTGGGTTTATTAATGATTTAGTGATGATGGCAAATCATTGATGGATAAACTTGGCTATAAATTTCATCATAAGATTGTTTTTGTAAATATTATAACAACTTATTGTGATCTACAAAAAAAAATGTTTAATAATTTCTTATCTTACACCATCAATATGTTGAGGGTAGCAGAGTTGGAAATAGAAGTTAATAGATGATCTGTTTTAATGACAATATAAAATGACATGAAAATAATAACAATATGAATAAATATACGTGAGGATAAAATAGTAATATTTGGTTACTAAAAAATGAGAGGTGTTAAGAAGTAATGAAAACATTTCTATAATATAAAGGCCATATGTTGGGGATAAAACTACTTGAAAAAACTTATGGGGTGTAAAAAATGTAGTGGATAGTCCATATTAACTATTAATGGTACATGAATTATCTATTTTATTTTTTAGGGTATTTGATGTTAATTATACATTATATAATGGGTTTCTTCTTCTATGTTTAAGGAAGGGTTAACGAAGAAACATGGTAGGTGATGTATATATAGAAATAAAGGGTTACTTCTTTAAGAGTATTAATATTGACTCAACATTTTTTAAAAATTATGATGGACAAGTATTATTGTTCCACTCTGTATTATATAATACGATGGATGCATTTTATGTAATAACAATGGTTGTCATTGAAAAATAATGTTTGGATATAAACATGTAGTTTATTTTCAAATCCTATCAATAAAATATCGTGAGAAATAAGATGTTAATGTAATTAATATAAATAAGATTGAAATAAAATACTTTAAATGAGTTATGGAATAGGAAACTGTTTCATATTTGAATATTCATTTCATGGTTTTTATCTTAGTAATAATTACATATGATATAATAAATTGATATGATATATGATTGTAAATTTTATATTTTTCTAATAAATAATTTATATGAAATATTAATATAGTAACCAAAGTGTTTTTCTGTCTTTGAAATATTATTTTTTGAGAAATATATTTTTCTAAATATCATAATGGGATTTATTATTGAGATTAGAAAAGTTAATAATTAAAACAAATATGTGATATATTATATAAATAATTATTTATAACAAACTTGTTAAATATAAAATTCACATCACTAAAGAAATTATTTGAAGTTTTTTTGAAAGTTATTGTAGTATGTGTTGTAAAATAAATAACTTAATAAAATGGGTTACAAAATCTCTAATGATTACAAAGAATGTATTTATTTTTTGAAGTTATAGATATGATCCATTTTAATAACAAGAATATATACACCATAATATTGGATATTATGAAGTAATGTTATTTTGGTCGAATATTCAAATTGTTGAATATGGGAACTGAGGATCTAAATATTTCAATTATCCACATATTTTCTTAATAGATGTTATAAGACTAAAACACTTAGTGGAATATATTTTCATATGGTTACATGGTTATATAATAGGTGTTACATACTTTTGTAAAGTGTTCATGGTTAGGTAATGTGTTTTGATACAACTAGTGAAATTGTTGAAAAATATTTTTGTTGTGGTATCTATATTTAATATGTAGTAAGAAATATATGTATGTATATTATTTTTGATCTAGTTTACTTAATAAATTATGATTACATAAATTTATCATGTAATAGAAGTGAATTTCCACTTATCATCAATTCATGCATATTTTATATATTATAAATAGTATAATGGTAAATCTTCCTTAGTGTTAAAATAATAATTCATCCATGGTGGCTGATAATTATATAAGGAAATGAGTGGTGATTAAATGTTACAATAAATGTGAATAATGTATCATATAGAGATAAATTGTTTTCTCATGAGACAAATATTGCATTTTTTTATTTTAGTTTGATTTATTAAGTACACTATATAAAATGGTGTACATTTTTTCATTGACATACAATGTTTTCAGGTTTCATGAATATCCCTATTACAATAGGTTTACATGTTACCTCAAAATGGAAATATTATACTAATATAACTTTCTTATTATATGGTTAATGATGATCTAATCATGGAGTGGATGAGTATGAATTTGAATAAGTGGTAGGTATTTGTAAACCAAGACAATATTTTTTCTCAAGTGTGAAAATTTTGAAATCTACTGAAATAATTAGGTAAAATTGAGGAAGTATATAGCCATAGAAAGGTAAATTTCATGATATGTGTTTATCATCTTATATAACTGACATGTGATATACTTATCTATAATGTTTAATGAAATGTTATGAATTTATCCATTATATCCAGTTTTTATTCATATAATAGAGAATATATTCATTGAACTATAAAAAATTAAAATTCCTGGTATCTCATGGCCAAACTCAATCTCATGAGAAACTGAATTATATGACTATATATGGTGAATGAGATGAATTTAGTTTTTATAGATCAAAAGTTACACATGTTTAATATGTATAATTTCAAGTCCATTTGATGCTTAAGAATAATTTACACTTCGTTTAAGGAGATCCTTTAATTACATTCCTTTATTTTGGAACTATAAATATTTAAATTGTTATAATGGCCCATGAGGAAATAAAAAACTAATTTTATAAATGGTGATCTATTTTATCACATGGTATTCATAGAAAAATTTAGGATATATTTCATATCTTTATTAAATACAAACTTTAATGATATTTAAAGAGGGAATTTAATATTGATGAACTAATTTTTTGATCCCATTTTTATCTTAACTTACATTTCAAAATGACCATATTATAACCAAATTCCATGTTATTACAATGATTTATGACAAAAAACATCGTAGAGATAAATTTATGGGATTTTGAAATCATTTGAAGGATTTTAAAAACCATGTTGTAGTGGAGTAAAAATATGTCACGTTAATTATATTGACTATAATTTGTTTTTTGGGAAATATTATGATTTAATTGATTAAAAACAGGCCTTAGTTATTAGAAATTATTGAAATTATGTAGAAAAAGAAAAAATCGTGATTCGATTGGTCATGTAACTAATGGATCAATATAAATAGATATAGATAATAATACATGGTATAATTCACATTAGATAAGGAATAATGATTTTGTAGATGTAGAAAATTTTAAGGATGAATTCATCTGAATTATTAGAAACAAATTCTATATAATCATTAAAAAGATCATTTATATGTATAGAATACAAATATTTCAAAATAATTTCTTGAATTTTGGAATAATTATGATCATGATGTTGTTCTAAACCAGGTGATATTTTTATTGTTTGATATAATGAGAGGAGAAAAGAAAAATAACTTGGGAATCATTCCAACATTATTGTATAATATTATTAATTATATGGTGATTTTATATATAGTATAAAAATTTATTTTCTTTTAATTATGGATGGATTTTTAATTACCCCTATAGTTTTTATAATTTTTATTTGTTATTAGTATTTTTTAAAATCATTTGTAGTCACTGAGATAGTGTTTATGATGATTCTAATGTCTAGAGATGGTTGATGATGTATGAAAATGTTTTGAGGAACTTATGTGTGTGTTTATTATGTCCAATAATTTTTGTACATGACTTTTTAAATTTCGATTTATCCAATAGGACTCCCTGAATTTATCTTGGTCATCACATATGAGATATATCCTCTAAATAATTGATGTTACTCAATCAAAGAGAGTCAATTTACACACAAGCTATTTTAAAATTGAAAAAAATAATTTATACTATGGACATAATAATGCTATCATAGATGTATTATCATTGAGTTGGTTGATATATGTTAAACTGAATTATCATACGGTGTATGAAATTTCAAAAAGATTTATGATATTTTAATTTTATTGGATGCATGAATTTCATTTTTCAATGTAAATTCATATATTAATCGGAGAATTTTTTCCCATACGATGTTTTAGGCTGTTTAAAAAAAATTCAGATAATATGAGGTTTTTATCAACTGGTTATAATATTGAAAAATAAATACATCATATTTTTGATATTTTTATTAGTGAAAATCCATGATTCAAAAAAGCATGATATTATGAATACTTGAAGGTTGAGAATTCTTAAGACATTCCCTAATTTCTAAAATATGAAAATTAATTTATTATTTAACTAAATGATGATTTCATGATTATCGTATCATAAAAAACATGATCAACTATAAGAACATCCACATGAGAAAGATATCAATAGAACTGAAATGAAGTATCTGATTCCTGAATAATAATATACATATCCATGGGATGATAATATTTTTTTATTTTGTACCTGAAATCACTTGCATAATGTTATGTGACTGAAGATGAGTATTCTTAATGAATCAAATTTATTAATGTGAATTTTTGAGTTTTATTGTGCTCCAAATGTTTTCTTTATACAATAATAAAATTTAGGGTGTTGTGAATTGAGATATTATAGTTAAATAAAGCACAAGAAAGTTATGATTGTTTTTTGTTTTAAAAAATAAAGTTTCATTGAGTATTCTCAAAGTATCTGTCAATGATATTGAGTACCCGAGGAAGAATATGAAAGAAATTTTGGTATTTTATTAAGAATATGGGGGAGAAAAACAACATATAAGTATTTAATATGTCCTTCAAATAATCATTGTGAAAGCTAAAAATATTATTTTACTCATGGGACATTATTTTGGAAGTATTAAGATACCACATTAAATACCAATTTGTGTATATTAAAAGGATATATATAATTTAAGAACCATATGTCCAGAAAAGTTGTTTATTAAAGAAAGAGCCTCTTTAGATGACAAATAAAAAATAGCATATATCAAGAAGATGATCATTTATTTTGGTGAGAATCTGAAGATGAGGTCATCTTCTTATAGAAATTTTTATTTTTGCATGATTACAGTATATATAGTAGAATATAAAGAATGTAAAACCTTGAATGGTTTTCATGTAGTGATCATGAAGTGGATGGATCTATAATTATTATTTTATGTAGTTATATATCATAATTAAATTGAGAGTAGTTAGTTGTGTCTATTAAATTTGCTCAAGAGAAGTAACATCATCATTTTATTTATCATCTTAATGCTTGATTTTTTCTTTATCATTTATTCCCACTCATTTTAAATAATGGTATGATGGGTATAACAAGCTATATACTATATAATAGTTGATGTAGGATTATGTAAAACTATAAATTAAGGGTGATTCATACCTACCTATTAAAATTTGGTGAATGATTTTTAGTGTAAACTCTATAGGAATTATAAAGATTTGTTGTGGCGGGGAGTATGCTTACATATAATGGTTGAACATTATAAAAATACATGCGAGTCTTTTTCTATTTATTTTCTGTATCTTTATATAATGTTAGAGGTAAAGTATATATGGGAGGTACTTATATCATAATAGGTAATATGGGTTTATTTCTAGTGTAAGAATAAATAGTAAAAATAAAAATATACACGGATTCACCTCCCCTATGAGTTTAATATTTGATAACAAAAAAATACATGGATAAGAAAGTATTATTCTACTTATTTTGATGTAACTTTTTCATGAAGTTGATGAGGAGGATAACTTATTCAAAGAGGTGATCATATTACATTCACTGAAAATAGAAATATTAATATTAATGGAAAATATAGGAATGAAATTTTTATGTATCTTTAAGAGATAATGTTTACATAGGTGATGGGTCTACAAAATGCCAAGGACGTATGGGATAAGTTTGAGAATAGCTATAAAGGGAATTTCAAAGTCTAAGAGGCAAAGCTATAAATTTTTATAATAATGTTTTAAAATATAGATATAGTTGAGGAGGAATTATTTTATGATTAATTCACTAGTGTAATTTAAATAGTTGTAAAATCAGAGGATTTAGTGAAAAAATGGATGATGGTGTAATTATGAATAAAATCATGATGAACACCACATACATGTTTGTTCTGGAATTTTTTTTCTGGAATATACGTATGATCTTTCCCATGATGAGTTACATAATATCCTATCTTATTAGGAAATGATAAAATTGACTACTTTTATTTACTAATTTAAGTAGGAGATATACATTGAATCCATGAAAAAGATAAATACAAAATAAGTTTAGCATAATCCTTCATGTGAATTAGATGGAGAATATGATACTGATAAATATTCAAAGAGAATCATGTCTCTTTCTCTAAAAAATGTTTGAAAGGATAAATGAGAGTATAAGCGTAAACATCCATTAAATTTAATCGAGTGTGGTGGTGTTGAAAACATTAAGATAAATTTTTCAAAGAAAAAGAATCTTGGATATGTGGTGGTTGATAATGGTGAAAATATCAAGAAGAAGAATTGTTAGTAGAAATACAAGAATGAAAAAAATCTGGTCAGTTAAGTAATAATTTTTTAAGAATAGAACAAAAAAATCTAAGAATAAAATAAGAAGATGAAGAAAATATATCTTGAAACAAATGTTTGAATGGAAGGGATATAAATTTCAAATAACTTATAACACATGTACAAAAGTAATAACCCACCACAAGTAATGAATCAATGGAAATGAAGATACATATATGAAAAACATGCTCAAATATGAGTTATATGAATGTATTCAGCATAACATGAAGCACAAGGGGGATGTTAAATTATCTAAATAAGGATGATGGTAAAAATATTGAATCAATTTCATTATTTCTAAATAATTAAACTAAACTCATTAAAGAGATCAAGAAACCAATGTTGAATGCGACTAATAATGAAAAGATCTTGAGGGATCTTATATAATTTTTTTTCCAAAAAATAATAACGTAGTAAGATGTAACAATATTATCTTTAAATTGAAAAGAAGTTGAAAAGAGTACAATAATACAACAATAAATTTATGGAATTAAATTTTAAGTCACTTACAGTAGTTGTTAATTCCATCAATTGTTTTTGTTTAAGTAAGTACATGAAGCTTCTCTAAAATTTAAATCTATTTTACCAAACTATGTAGGTTATAATTAAAAATATATACAATTTTGGGCCAAAAAATATAAAGAAAAATACTCTTATACATCTATAAAATAAGTAATAATGTGAGGAAAATAAATTCCCTTAATGAAAAATGAATAACATGGCATATATAGATAGTGAAGAGAAAACACTATAATAATTTTTTTAGAATATGTTTATATTTGTAAAATGATATTCATATTCAATTGATACTATTGTTTTTGTGGGATTTATGATCTCGTAAAATTACATATTCTCTAGAAACATATATCTACCTGGAGGGTGGCTTGAATCATCTGTGGGTATATCTGAGATGAAATTAAGTGAGTCCTCAGAGACTAAAGTTATAAACAAAGTCAAATAAAATCGTTCTAATCAGAAAAAGGATGATAGTTTGAAAGAATAGTATGGTATGTGATATTCTTCAACATAGTGCTTAAAATTGTATTGAAAATATACTTTCATATTTATCTTTCTGAAAAAGGTCAAATGTCTTAAAAATAAATAAAAAATATTATGGTTAATTCTTTTTATAGGTGGATTTTATGGAAATAAAGAAAGGAAGAACCTGTATACCTTATAGTGGCTACTCATCACATATTATGAGAGACAAAAAAAATTTAAAGACAGTGAGTGACATGAATGTGTAGTCATTAATTTTGTAAATGACTTCTCCTTAAATATGAAATGTATTGGTACTATTATGATTGAGTCTAAGGGACTCATGTGTAAATATATCTTATTTATGGAATGTTTGAAAAATGACTTTCTAAGTGTTGGTCAATTGTGTGAAAGGTAAATGATGTTATTTTCTAAAATAAATCATACATTTTAAGAAATTTAATGGATGGAAGAGATATTACTAGTTGTGAAAGAACAATTGGAAACTTGTTTAAGATAAATTATTCATCCCTATAATGTTACATGAGGGAAAAAGAAAAAAATAATCTACGGAATAGGAGACTTATCCACCTTGGTAAAGGGAATATGATCTTCATTCCTGAAGTAGTGAGTGACCATTCTAATCTCAGGAGATAAAAATATGCTTCTGCTCAAATATATTTAAAGGGGAAGATGACTCGAAATACACATAATAAAATTGATATACAATCCACTATACCATTGATACTAATAAATTAATAAGCATATTGAGGAAACCAAGATAAAACTCTAATAATAATAAATTAAAATCATGATTTGAATAATATATATCATAAATAGTTGCTGATATAAAGGAATTAAAGTTTTATTTTTTTTGATATTAGCTTTATAAATTCATAATTCATAAGCCTTTAGTAAAAAACTCAGTATGACCACGCATTAAAATGTGACAAAACTCATTATGCATATGCCTTTGTAAAAAAATCCATTATATCCAAACATTACCATATCATGAAATATAAAATTTTATAAATGAATTGGATTGTAATATAGGATCCCACATATCATCATTCATTCATGTATTTTCATAAAAAAATCGATAATCACAATATCATAAATAACCCACATAAAGAGAATTGGATTCATAAAAATACCACACATTATGTCAATTTTATAAATCATTGCTTATAAAAAATATAACATTGAAAATGAGTTATATCATAATAGAAATAATTTTTTTATCAAAACATTTCTTCATGAGTGAAAATCCTTAGAGAAAATTGTACTAAAAAAATAATGTATTCTCAAAACAAATTAAACATTTTCATTAAAAGTAGGAGATACAAATTTCATTAAAAATATCTTTGTAGATGGAGGGGTGAATAATCATGTGATTATTCTTATAATTGTTCAAAATATTAGAAAATATAAATGGAAAAATGTCAGGTAAATAAATTTTGGAGTTGAAAATATTGTTTTGAACATGAGAAGAAATGTATTATTTTAAAATTTGTGGTCTTATTAAAGTTATTCCATGTCGGAGTAAAGTTGAATTTTTTTTCAACTTCAAAAAAAAGGTAATGTGAAATATTAAGAATAAAAAATACCAAAAATATCTAGATTTAATTGCAGAAAATATGTTCGATCAGAAAAACATTTACATGGGAGAAAAAGATCGATTGTTAAGAAAAAGAGTTATTCTTACCAACATCCCACTTTTGCATGAGAAGGTATTTCTTTTAAAAGATATTATCAATGAAGAGAAGTAATTTACCTAGAAAAAAGTTATAATACCATATTGAATAGAGGAATAGTAGAATCAAATAGTCCTTTCATAACACATTCATGTAGGAAAGCATATGAATTAATGAATAGGAAATTTGGTCGATTATACCCTCACCATGAATTTAATATTATTAAAAAACAATCTAACTTCCTACATAACCAAAAAATATATATTAATCACATATTTTACAAAAAAATACATATATTTTAAATTTCATATACTTCATTTACATCAATTTATTAAGAGTCTATCGATCAATTATGACTTACTTTTACCATCATGTGATAATAATTTTGATTGTGTCGCACAAGTTTTATAATATAGATGTTGACCCTTATTAATTTACTATATATTCATAATTACGATACTATTTAAAATGTGGTCATATTATATTTTAATTAATTTTTTATGTCCATTTTATAGTTGAGAGTAAATATGGATTTTATGTGAAGATAAAATTGGAGAATAACTAGTTTTTATCATTTTTATCAAGAAGAACGGTGGAATTTTATTAACATGTTTAAATTTTATTCATAAAATTATAGGACCATAATTAATTCATTATTTACTAATTAATTTCCAATAATACTAGTGGTTTTTTTAATTATTCATCCATGATAATGATTTATATCATTTTTAATGCAGATGGTAAAACCAACCCAAACAAGAACATAAAATAATAAATGGGTGAGTATGGTTATGAATGTGGTTCACATTAGAATGGTATAATTATTACAGAATAATGATGACATGATTTAGATATTTTTAATATGTTTAATTATATTTTAATATATTTTAATAAATTAGAAAAAAACTAGATGAAAAAACGAGATACGTTACTTCATGTTGAAGGTTGTCCACACATACTCACAAACAACATTTTCATTATTCTTAATGGAAAAGTTGAAAGGTAATTAATGATTGTTCTGACAACATAATAAAATTCATTATACCAAAAATAAAATTTTAATTATATAGGTTTGAGAAAATTGGGTTTGGAAAAGTATTCTATATATGAAAAAATTATGGAATGATTGGTACCCACATTGAGAACATTAGTTTTTCTTTAGAGGGATCTTTGAAAATGGAAGAATTAGACTAAATTATTATAAAAAGAAGCTAATGTAAGTGATAAAATGTTATATTTTAATTAAAAGGTGTAGTTTTTCAAGAAAAAGAATTAATTTTGAGTGGTCTTGATGCGGTGGTAAGAGGAAACTTTTATAAGTGAAGAGAATGGAAATTTTGGAATTACTCATTACATTTCAATAATCATATGTAACTATACTAGGTAAAAAGGGTAAAAATTGTAAAATAATGGAGTTTAAAAGGTTTTAATGATTTATCTATCATCCATACACATTTTGGAATGTTTTTTAAAAAAATATAGTTCTTTTAAAAAATTTATACTCTTTTGACGCTTTAAAATTTCACCACAATAACATATTTTATAACCATGGAAATTAATTCTTATTCAAAAAGTAAAATAGTAATTATTAAAACATATAAACCTTATAATTCTAAATTTATAATATATTTTATTAGACTCACTTTCTATATGTTTTAAAATTTAATTTTAAAATAATAATAGTGTAATGTATTGAAAACGACTTTGGAGAATAGTGTGTCTTTTGTTTAAAAATATCAAACATTGGTTTGTAAACATAAATAAATTTTTTAAATTTAAAATATATCATACAAAATAAAAATTTAGTCATCAAAAGGGCCTCATAAATATATACACAAACCTTTAATACTAATAATTTCTTAAAATCCATGGTTTTTATAAAAATTGTATTTTTCATTATTAACTTAAAAATCAATAATTTTAGAAGAAATACTAAAAATTATTTATATGATAATATTGTTAAGATCAATATAAATATGATGTTAATTTTTTAAAATACAAATTAAATTTTTTATAATTTATCTTTTAAATAAAATCATGAAATATAATGAAAAAATTAATTCAGTAGGAAAATAAATACTCAAAATATTACCTAGTTTTAATCTTATTTATTATCAATTAAAATTATAATTGGAGATAATATATATATATATATATTATTTTATAATATTATTACACATATTTATACTAAAAATTTTCATTTCTTATTTATAATGATTATATTTAAAAGGTTTCACGGTATGTTTAGGTTTGGTTTTTCATGTGTAAAAAACAATTTTCCATAATGTTTATTTAAGGGGAAATATACAATGATGTCATGCATCATTACTATCAAGACCCATCACATATGGCCCCATATAGTGACTACCCCAAGCCCTCCTACAATAGTCCATGGGCTAGTAACTAGAACCGTGTATGCATATCCCACAAATGGGAAGCATTATCCTAAAGTAACTTTACACACACATATATCTCCATACCACCAAAATATGAAATTTAAAAACCAATAAGTGAACATTTAATTTATACCACTATATCCCATCACTCGGGTTAAAAAAGGAATGTGATGTAAATAAAGAAGGCCAGATTACAAGACCACCACATAGAGTCCATAATACAAGTCCAGTATGGATATAAAGGTACTATGACTGTGGTTTGAATTTTGCAATAACACCCCGGGGTCTATCCATTCTCACTAATCACCATCTAGTTCTGGTTCCCCTAGGAATCTGTGAAATGTTTTATGGTATGCACAAGAAAAGACACGTGCAGGAATAGACCATTTAGGGGGAGTATAAAAATACACTCTAGGACACTAGAAAAAAAAAGTAATACAAAAATAGAAGGTATTGTTAGCTCCAAATAGATATATGTATACAACAAATATAACTAGAACATCCAGATATACTCAAGAGAGACACCATGCAATAAGGTGTCCATAACCAACTGTCAACCATAGGATTCCACTTGAAGCATGCTTGTTCTAGGAAAACTCACTCCTAGAGTTATGATAACATCAAAGAAACTAAATGAAGAGATATGGCTCACTTGGGCCCTACCCAAATAGAAAGCATTGGTCAAGAACAATTATGACACATAGAGAGGGGTTCATTCTAAGATGTGACCATGGGACACCATAGATCATTCCCAGAATAGACTAGGGGATACCACTTACCCAATATGGATCAACCCTCTATGTAGAAGAGAATGCCTAATATTCTCTAGGGATACCACTGACCATACTATAGTGTCTTTCTATGTGGAGGATCTATTCCTTACTCATAGAGGTTATGTGATTCCATAGATTCCACTAGGGGTGATAGAGGATCACACTCCCATATCAAGTTGGGATAACATACATTTTCTGAGACTCGCCCTCTAGAGGGGATTATCATCCATTGATACAGATGTAATGCCACACTAAACATTCAAAGAAAGGACCAAGGAAAATGATGTCAACCTATATCAGTCTAAACTAAGAAAACAAAGAGCCTCATGCACTTGTGATTGCAGTACATGGTGTGTCCTAGGGGGTACACGATGTTTCCGTCTATCCCAATTCATTCCCATGTGAATGATAATCACATTATATGTATTCTCTATATACAAGACATGTAAAAGGGTACAAACTTTCATTAGAGACACACAGTACCAAACATTTTTCACAAAATTACCATCTAACTGTTTGGGTCTCAACACCTTGGACAGATCGTCGATTAGACACTCTTTTTAGGTGATATGTTCATTTGAGAGAAACTAATCAATGCCCTATCGGAGGTTTATATACCTACTATGGGTGTAAGTCCACCCACCTCCGTGATTGACCACTGTGGTCAACCACTCATAGTCTGGCTGTTTGGCCACTACACTTGTGGTTGAATATCATGGTTGAACATCGTGGGTGGTGCACCTGTGGAAAACTGATCTCCCACGATCCACATGATCGATCTTAGCCACTGTACTATGCCTTAGTTTCACTAGTTCCGGACTGAGTCCGACCCAGGTCCGCAAGGCCTAACCCGACCCACTAGTCTGGCCCAACCTACTGTCTTAGCCCAACCCATTCCTCATCCTCCACTTCATCACTCCATCATCTCTGCGTCCCACCACCATGTCCTCCACTGCATCTCACCCCCACATCCTTCCACCATCGTCATTGTGAATGTCGTCACTATTCTAGGCTACCCAGGGCTTTTCTAACTGTATGTTCTCTGCCGTCGATCATTGATGCTACACAAGTGTTAACTTTAATGCACCAAAGTGGCTCCACCGATGATTGAAAATTGAAATGATTGTGAATATAGGATTTTGGATCCCTATCAACAATAATCCAGCCTCAATTTTCAAATTTTCACAAATCTATGTGCCTGATTGAATTCATGAACACCTGATAATGTCGATATGGGACCATGAGGATCCAATGGAAAAGAACATGAAAAACAGAGAGATAAAATCACAAGAATGCAATTTTAACATCACTATCCAAGAATTCTTGGCTAATGATCAATATTATAATATTAAGGTTAGAAAAAAAGATTAAATTGATTCCAATTCGTAATACACACTATCTCTGGATAAATATGTTTTTCTATTGATCTATATTCATCATTTACATAATAGTCATGGAATTAAAACAGATAAACAATAGCCTACCTCGAGTTTGGATTGATCAATGTCGAAGAACTATTGCATTGTCATCATTGATAAGATCCTCCGACTTTTTTGGCATGATGATCCATGATCTGAACACTGATCTGTTGTCCTTTTCTAGAAAACCACTCCAACAGCTATCTGAATCACTATGGTTTGAGCAGTCATCCCTGAATAATTCTATAACCATACATTTAAAGGAGAAATAGTCGATGTGTTATAAATATTTTTTATTAAAATATTTTATTCCGTTTACGTCCAATGAATACTTTTTCAAAATTGACCCACACCAACCAATGTTAAGTCACACCTAGGGAAAATCCTCTATTCTAAACTCACTAGAGACCTCTGATTTAGGATCCGGTAACTTTTTTTAAGATTTATTTGACATATTCTAGAAAACTGTTTGCGTGTGCTATTAGATATTTTAATTCATTATCAAAAAAATATTTGGGAAAAATTGGGCCTCAAAATCCCACACCGCCTCAGTGTCTGGTCGCGAAATCAGTTCATATAATATCCAAAAATAATAAAAATAAAATCATGTACATTAAATTATTCCCCCCATGGGACTTTACATCCTCGAAAATCCAAAACAATGGTTACTATAATAGATGAGGGTATTGACCATGAATCTGAGCCTCTCACTCCCATGTTCTCTCTTGGAAATTATCAAAAAACCACCTAAAATGCACCAAAGTAATCGATCTCCCACAAATGTTCCTCTCCTTATGATCCTCAATCTCCACTGGGTACTCACCAAAAGTCACTCCATCCTCAATGTCCAACTCTCCCCAGTCGATGGCCTATGATGGTTCATGCATGTACCTCTTAAGTTGCGACATGTGAAATACTTCATGTACCCACTCTATTTTTGTAGTTAGAGCCAAATTATATTCCACATCACAAAAAAATAAATAGTATCTATAAAGGGATGATTAACCTAAGTGATAGATTACCACCATGTCCCAATCATTGTAATCCCTAAAAAGGTGAAACCGAAGTAACAGTGTTCTCCTTCCTCAATCTCCAAAGGCCTCAATTTCCTATTGGTATAAGACTTATGACGACTCTATGTAGTCCCTATCACCCCTAGATGATATGAACCATCTCTATAGTATCATGCATCAACTATAGTCCAAAGAGTGCTAACACTTATGGGTCTGTCCAATAAAGAGTCGAACTGCAGGGTCACCCGTACATGGCCTTGAATGGTAACATAGCGATGGTGGAATGGTAGTTGTTGTTGTACTAAAACTTTACCAGTGGTAGGTGATCATCCCAACTATGGATAAAATCGTACATTCTATCATGAACCATGTTCTTCAGAGCCTAAATGGTCTTCTCAGTCCAGTCATCCGTCTTAGGGTGAAACACTATGCTCAGTAGGAACTGGGTAACAAATTCCTCCTATAATTCCTTCCACAATTAGGATGTAAATTCATCATTATGTGAAGAAAAAATCATTTATGGAAATCCATGAAGTTGAACTATCACCCACATGTAGAAGCATCACATGATCTCTACTAAACTCTTGTCTTAGTTAACTATGAAGTGGGCCAACATGATGGGTCAGATAATGATCTCCTAGATGGAATTGTGTCTCTCGGATGCACATGGAATAACCGTAATGATGTCCATTTATATCCCATAAAAATTCCATTCTAGAACCTCAAGGGGTCTAGCTAAGCCCACTAGAAGCTGGTGCTCATCCTTTACTTGCTGACATGTAAGGCATCATGAAATAAATGATGTGACACTTTTATTGATCCATGGCCACCAAAAAAATGTTTGAGGTCCTAGTTCATCTTCTCCACATCTAGATGTACCACCAAAGGGGATGTCTAAAAGTCCATCAAAACCTGCTTTGGAAAATCCACAGAAACTATTGTGCGTCCTCTTAATAGAACAACATGCTCCCCACCTTTCAAATTTCCATTAGGGGCATGCCTTGCGGAAATATAACAATGAATGTTCTCACTGTCGGAATCCCCAATCTGTGCCTCCCTGAAACACTATAATAGTGGAAAGGTGACAATCACCAACTGGATGTATAACGATCCATATCTATTCATAATGGATATCTACAATAAGTCCAACTACTCTGACACCACATTCAGAAACTACAAACTGGATATCCTACTGAGATCATCCTCCGCCACATTCCCCTTCATAGGAGTGTAGACAATGTCAAAGTTATAGTTTTATAGGAACACTATCCATGTCCATTATCGCATTCTTAGATCCTTCTAAGATAAGATATACTTGATACATTTGTGGTCATAGTAGATGATAAACTGCTCGCCCATCATGTAATGTTGCCACATTATCCACATGAAGACTACCACTACTAACTCAATATCATTGGATGAGTAGTTTTTCTCGTGTGATCTCAATTGATGTGAAATTTAGGAGATCACTGATTGCATATACATGAAGACACAACTATGCTCGGTTCATGATGAATTAGAGAACACTATATACTTAGAACCCTCCTTGGGAAATCTCAAGATGGGAGCGCTCGTCAATATCTACCTCAACTGTTGAATTTTGTTTGTCACTCTTATATCCAGATAGATGACTGTATCATTTGATTCAAAGTTGTCAAGGGTGATTTCAATCTAGAGAAGTTGGGTAAAAACCTCTGATTGTTCCCTACCATATCAAGGAAATAACGCACCTGAGTAACACTCTTGAGTGACTCCCAAGTAAGAACTACATAAATTTATACTAGATCCACTGCAATTGAAGCCTCTGAAATAACATGTCCCCAAAAACATAACCTCTCAGATCCAGAATAATATTATAAAAGACATCCTCTTACCATACCACCATTAAAGGAAATTGAAGACTGATAACATTGATTGCACTAAGGGTTGGGCTAGAAAACTAATTAGTAACTGGTTTCACCCTCCTTGGGATTAGTCCTTCTTGTGCTACCTAGATTTACTTTGAACCAAAAAAGAAAAATTTTGTCCCATCACTATGGGAACACCACACTATTTGTTGAAAATAGTTAATCTGAGCATGAGCATTGGATAACTAGTCTATACTATGAATGACTCCATAATTCCTCGACTCTACTACCAAGAGATTCCAATTGAAAATCTTTCCTCCAAGAGTTAGGTTACACTGTTGGAACTAGTGCATGATCATTGGGTCTCCTCCTGTAGCAGTCTCCAAGTGTGAGGGTCATGTCAATGGTTCAACAAGAATCTCTAAGTATTAATCAAGATTTGTGGGAGGAAAATAATAACTATCACATGTGTCTATAAATATGAAAACTAAGTAGAGAAGACATAGATTGTACTTCAAATCATTCCTAGATCCCCTGGTTCATAAGCCTCGACCAAATACATCTGTCCACTCTTCTATTCACCCACTCCCTAAGCATGGTGTGGACCACATGAGGGTGGTGGTGGTAACATGTTGAAACATCTTCCAGTTCCATCTACTCTCCGAGCTCCGCTACCAAATCTTCCTCCATGTCAATCAACCTTCTTCTATTACTATATACACCTTAGTGGTCCATCCACTATCTCTATTTCAATAGTACGATATGTTGGAAAATCATGAGCGAGATTTCCCCTACCCCCACATGAATAGAACTGCCTCTCTCTATGATGACTGGACCCACCATGTACCCCTTGTAGTGCAAAACATCTATCCTATGACATTCTCTTGAAAAGTCTCACACATCCAAGTCCTTGAGAAGTATGTAGGCTCCTAGATTCCAAGGTATGTACTCTTTCATTTTCACTACTAATAATCATTTATTTTATCTTCTTAGATAAGAGACCTTCAACCACCAAATATTTCTCATGTACCCCAACATAGATATGAATGCACAGTGGTAAAACACTGGATCAGATATCCATATGAATACCTCTCTCTAAGGTACAATCAATAATGTAATGATCATGTATCATATACATATAATACCTATAGAGGTTGGTATGCCTTGATGAATACTCAAATAACAACTTTTCATCCTTCTAGATATGTAGATTCCCCTGGATACGCATATCCCTTATCTTATATACTGAGAAATCCTCTTTGAAAATGTTCTCAGACCCTTTAATTGAGAGAGTCACATAATCGTATGATTGGGTAACTAAACCCCACCATCTCTCTACTGGCCCTTGTAGAAGGCTCACTACCAGGACCAATATCTAATATGTCGGTGTCCATACTAGACAGAAAACTCATATAACCTGATCAAGCCAGTCCTCAGTCGCCTGTGTGTAGGGCTCACCTAGGAACCAGATGATACTCTATTTTTGATGCTTTTGAAGTATATTCCTCTTATGAACCTTATCCTATAGTACTTTGGGAATATTTTCCTTCTTTATAGGTGGTGGTATAGATGGTTCATGTCCTAGAGGTTCCATCTCTCGTAAAAACCACTATACCAATGTCTCTTCATCCAACGGATCATCCTTGTGATCATGCGGTGGAAGCCTCATTAGGTGTCTATGTGGAGACATCATATAATAAAAAAATATGTACCAGGTCTAATTGATTATATCTTGGGAGATGAATTAAGAAGGAAATGGAAAACTCACCATTAAAATAAGAATCATGTACCATTGTTTTTTCCCACAACCAATGTTCTCATTTACCAAGTCATAAAGCAATTGATCAATGTACTAGTGTACGGAGACGTCATCTCCCACAACAAAATTAGACTCCCTGTCATGAATTCTAAACTCAAAACTATTCAAACTAATTCCCTAAACCAATCTCAAAGAGTCATAGTCCTAATGTAGAATCGACTGCTCTGATACCACTCTGTCACAGCCCATCCCATAGAGGCCCATGTCGTGACTACCCCAAGCCTGCCTCCAATTGGCTAAGGAATGGTGACTAGAACCCAGTTGTTATATCCCTCAAATGGGAGGCATTAACCTAAAGTAAAATTACACACACAAACACTTCCATTCCAAAAAATTCTAAAATGTAAAAACCACTTAGTGAACAATGAATTCATACCACTATATCCAACAACTAGAGTAAAACTGAAAGTGAAGTAATGTAAATAGGGAATGAATACAAGACCCCCAAAAAATTGTCTGTTTCATAAGTCCATATTACATGTAAAGTACTGAGACTGCTATCTAAAAGTGGTAGGAACATAGATCAGTCTGTCTGGTGTCACTAAGAACTATTTGTTCCTAGTTTTCCTAGGACTCCATCAAAAGTTTGATCATTAAAACAAGACACGACTTGTGATGGAAAAGAAAGTGAATAGGTCAGTATAAAAATACTTGGCAAGACACCCCAAAACCAAAAAAAATACAATAAAGAAAGGTAAAATCAGATCCACACCGGTATATTTCTATATAACATATAATAAGACCATATATATATACTCAAGAGAGACTCCCCAACATCATCTTATCATAACCAACTGTCATCCATATGATTTCACTCGAAGAATTAACATTTCGGGAGAACTCACACCTTGAGTCAGATAACATTAGTGAAAATCAACGAAAAATTATGCCTCAGTTGGGCCCCACCCAATGAGAATACATTGTTCAAGGATGATTATGATACATAAAGAGGGTTCCATGCACATAACTGACAAGGGGATACCACAGATCACTCCTAGAACTAACAGTGGCTACCACATACCCAATCTAGATCAACCCACTATGTAAGGGATCACACCCAGACTCACTGAGGGATATGATGGACCCTATCATAATGTCCCTCTAGGTGGAGGATTTTCAACTCACTCACATATGTTACATGATTCCGTAGACTCCACTGTGGGTGATAGGGGATCATACACCATTATTAGGGAGGGATTCCATACTCTATCTGAGACTCGACCTCTATTGGGGATTGTGATCTAGTGATGTGGTTGTAATGTCACACTAAACCCTCATGGAAAGAACCATGGGAAAAACACTCTCAACATATTCTATTCAAGACTTGAGAAACCAAGTTACTCAACGACTCTAGATGGGTGTACACGTCGTGTCTAAGGGGGTACACAGTGTGTCCAGCTATCCCATATGTTTTCTGTATGGAAGAGCCTCACATGACATGTTGTCTCCATAAAAAAGATGTGTATAAGTGTACACATGTTTTTTAGAGACACCTGGTACCCAATTTGTTTCCAAAATATTCGTCTCAACGTTAGGGTCTTAATTTCATAGATGATTCATCGATTAGAAACATAGTTTATGAGATATGTTCATTTGGGTGAAACTACTTGTAGACCTGTCAGGTGCATGAAAAATTACCATGGTGGATGAATTTCAAGGTCGACCACCAGTAGTATGATCATGCGGCCACTACTCCCACAGTCGACCATCATGTTTGACATCCGTGGTTGGCGCACCTACGGAAAATCAGGTTGTTGTGGTCCCCATGGTCGATTGTCACGGTCAACTTTCACCATCGATCCCTACCCCGATTGCCCCAGGTCCATCTGGTATGACCTATTTAACTTCCCCAATCTAGCCTGCTGGCCTGGAAAATTAGGTTTCTTCCACTGCTTCCCATTTCCAACATCACGTCCCGCCACCACATCCCACTGTCGGGTCCTACGCCGCCTCTTGCTATAGTGTCCCATTGCTTCCATCACCGTGACATTTACTACCATTCCCAAATTCCCATGGCTCCACTGCCCACATGCACTGTACGTGCCGTGTGCCACCTCTAGTTTCTAGTCACCGCTGCCACACCTATGGTCCCTTCTTTAGACCACCACACCTCCATCGATGTCCAAAATTTGAAACGATCACATCTCTGGGCTCCATGGATCTTGATCTATACTTATCTATCCATAGTTGTCAATTTTCTACAAATCTAGTGGACCAATAAAATTTGGAACCACCTAGAAACATCGATCTGGGATCACATGGATCCAATAATGAACAATGATATGAAAAATGAGAAAAATCATAATAATGAAGTTTTAACATCATCAGAAAAGAACTCTTGAAGAAAAATCAAGATCAAGATATTTGGGTATCAACCAAATTAAATTAATCAAAATTTTCAATATAGAGATCCATGGATAAATATTTTAATCAATTGACCCACATTCATCATAAAATTAAATGATAGGGAATTAAAAAACATAAATAACATCCTCCCTAGTGTTATGATTGATAATTGACAAAGAATGGTTGAGTTGCTGTCGTTGAAGAGATCATGCCACTCTTTTGGTGCGACGATCCATGATCCGAACACCAATCTGTCATTGTCTTCTTGTAAATCTCTCCAACAATTGTTTTAATATTTAGGGTTTTAGTGGGAAACCATGAAGAAATTATATAATTGTACATTTAATAAAGTAATAAGTGTTGCGTAAAAAATAAATTTTAATAAATAATTTTATTCCTTTTACCTCCCTTGATAACATTTTCATAATTGATCCATGCCGACTACTGTTACGCCATGACTAGGGTAAAGACACTATTCTAAACTCAACAGTCCTCTCTGATTTCTAATCTGGGAAACCATTTATGATTTATTCAACTTTTTTCCAAAAACCCGAGTGCATATGATATTAAATATTTTAATTTTTTTCAAACATTTATTTCAGGCATGGAGAGCCTTAGAATCGCACACCATCTCGACACCTAATCTTGAAATTAGTCTATATAATATCAAAAAATTAAACATGGATAATCTGAGATGGTACAATTACATTATTTCCTCTTAAAATAATTGCATACTAAAAAATATATTATTAAGATAAAAATTAATGAGCGTACTTTTATATCATTATATCTTTAAGTTCCTGCATAGCTACCTAAATCTTATGGTTCCTCCGAAGAACATTGACAAGGTATGTGGACTTCTTTTGAAATAAATTATCTCTTTAATCAAGTATTTCCACTTCTTGTTCCACATATGATTTATCATGCTCCAATTACTCAAAAACTGATCACACTACATGTGTGGGACCCATTATGTATATTCTGAAAAGGGATACATGAAAGAAATTATAGACCAGGGAAAGATTAAGAGGATGTGAAACGTGATAATCTATATCCCCATAATGATTGTATATCTCAAAGGGAATGACATGCGTATGTCAAAGCTTTCCAGTCATACCAAATCTCATAGCCCACTTTCAAGGAGATATCAAAATAAACACCTTGTCACATACTTCAAACTCTAGATCTTATCAATAATTATCTGATTATATCTTTTAAAACCTTTATGTTACTTTAATAGAGTACTAAATGGTTTGATGCATTGGTGTTATCTTTTAGACAAGGTTGGGACCTATCAACTTCCTCTCTTGAACATCATCCCAATATATTAGAGATCTAAAAATATTCCCATAAGGAGCCTCATATGGTTCAATCTGAATGATAGTATGGTAATTGTTTTTATACGAGGACTCTACCAGGGATATTTACTAGTACTAATATTGTTGAAAGTCCATTAAACATGATATTTGAATTTCCTCAATAGGTTTAATAGCCTTTTTAGAATTACTATATGTATTAGTGTGATAATGAGTGTTGAAACTACACTCTATCTCCAATGGTTTTAGAATACTTCTCCAAAACCTCAAGGTAATCCTTCAATCCCATTTAGATTCAATTCTGAGTTGTACTCTATATAACCTTACCAAAACCCTTATTTATATCATGTTGAGTTAGTCAATAGAAACACTGACCTTGTAAGGTAGTAGATACAAACAAAATGGAATTAATGCCTTTGAATTTCATTGGGAATCCGAATAAAAAATCCTTGGTGGTGTTTTCCTATTTTTATACTTGTATGGTCATTGGTTGAAATATAACTTATAATTTTGTTGTGTTGCCTTTACTTTCTAGAACACCAAACATTTAGACGCATATTCTATAATTTCTCTCTTCATTTTACCTCACAAAAAGCATTACATTGGATCTCTATACAACTTTGTAATTCCAAAATCATCAGAGAAGGATGAAATATGTTCCACATCCAAACATTCATTTCTCAATTACATTTTTTATGGGACATATATCTGAGTTCAAAAAATTATAGATTTATCTTTATCATATTTGTACTCTATAATATTTACTACCTTTTTTATGTATCTCTATGTAATCTTTTGGATAATATTTAATCTTCCTATGGATGGATGGTTTTGTAGTCAGTTCAGAAAGATATGATATCTCCATTCTAACTATGACTTCAAGATTCATCCTCGATAAATCCATGAATATTGGAAATTTTTTAATTTACATCTCTGATAAAGTATCATTATATTTCCTACTCAAAGCATCACTCTCCATATTTTCATTCCCCGAAAGGAAATGTATTGAGAAAACATAATATTTTATCAATTACAACTGCCTACTTTGGGTCATATTCAAATTATTACATGTGAATATAAATTTCAATACCGTATGATATATATATATATATATTGTCTCTATATAGATAATGATTCCATATGTTTAATGAAAATATCACTATGGACAGCCCTAAATCACGTATCATGAAATTTTTCTCATGAATCATTATTTGGAATGAGGCATATGAAATTAATATATCATTCTATATGAGTATTCAACCCAATACATTTTTTACAGTATCACTATGCATTTAAAGCCATTATCCACTATAGAGTAATCTATATAATGAATTGGTAGAAAAAACAAATTAGTTCCTTGCGAATTTCTTCATATTTCTCTGTTTATAGGAACTTCACTCCCTTCCATGTTACTTCGTTAATGGATTTGATATCCATGATAAATTTCTCACAAATTGTCAGTAATATCATTATCACCAAATAATACTATTGATCTCGATTGTAGTGGTCAGTTTGGGACATTTATGATCATATTATTTTTATGGAACAACTGATATTTCTATTCTTATGATTACATGCCCTAAGGATGGTACTTTCTATAGAAAAAATTCACACTTTATAAATTTGGCATACAGTTTGTCCTTTCTGAAGGTCTTTATAACACTCCTCGATTGATATTAACGTTCATTTTTTTAGAATATATTTTTTAATATTCTATAAAGAAGATTAAAAACCGATCAATCTAGTATCTAACGAATCTACTCATTATATCCATAATGATAGAATAAACATTCATAAATCCAAAAAAATAACTATAAATTCATATTTTTCATACCTCATATAGAAATTTGTCTTAGAGATGTTTCCTATTAACCATTAACTGACTATATCAAGATGTAAGGAAATTTTTTCAGAAGTTCTAACCTTCTCTGAGGTGATCTGATGGATCTTAGATATGGAGTAAATGATACTTTTTCTTGACATTGATTATATTAATCTCATGATAATCAATGTAAAGATGCATTAACATATCCTTATTTTTGAAAAAGATGATAGATTCAAACCACATTGAAACACTAGGGTGTCTTAAAACCTTATCCAAACTCAGTTTCATTTTCTCTATTAATTCTTCGAATTCAATGGGATAAATTCTATATGTACTCTTTAAGATAGGAATGGATTCAGGTATGATTCAATTGGAAAGTCAACCTCATGCTCTAGGGAAAGACCATGCAGTTCATCTAGAAATACATTATTATATTCCTATATAATAGGCATGTCAACAATTTTGAATTCCACCCTAATAATTTGAGCCAAGATTCATTCATTGTTGGGTATCATAACTTATATTATACAATTTTCTTCCTTTCGGACTTCTTAATCATTCTTTAATTGATAATTGATAATAAGATGATTTGGGATATGAAATGATATTTCCTTATCCTAAAAATTGTTACATTCTTTATGTGAGTAAATACAATCCTTACCTTATATTACATCAAATTCGATAGAGCATAACATAACTATATTTTCAAGAATCACCTTCTGAAAAATTCTGATTTGAGAAGAGTCATGTATCTTAGAAAAAATAATCATTACACCAAATTGTTTTGTTTGAAATTTGTTTCTCTTTGTTTATTTTATGTTTTTAACATTATAATTGATCATTTCAATTTTTTACTATATCTTGAGCTATAGTTATTTTAATTTTATAATTCATATAAACGATAAGAATATTTATCAATATTTAATTCAATTAAATGGAAGGATAAAATTGTGATTTATTTACTAAAAATAAGCATTTATTTTGATGTCAAGTGATAGAAAGGGTTTATCAAAAGTGAAAACATGTTTTCTCTTTAAACTTACCATATGCATTATTTTTTATAACCATATATTTTTTATGTTACGAAATGTGTATTAATTTAAATGATCATATGATACGATGAATTTACCACATTAATATTTTCCAATCCTATCACAAATATATATATATATCTGAACCTACCCCGTAAAATTAAGATTCCACATGGTAAAATCTTAAATGAACCAACTGCATATTAAAATTTCAATTGGCGGTACTTCTTATAGTAACTAAAATGCTACACATTATACAATTAGTATACCGACTAGACATCATATAATCTAACAACATGATTTGATTTGATTGTAAGTTATCCAACCATAATACATATATATTTAATGGTCACATAGTTCTCACAGTTAGTTTAGTACTTTATTTATTTTTCTAAATGTTGTTTTTAAGCATGCTCTTTTTTCATTATTTTTAATAATAAAATTTATTTCATTATTAACATAATTATTTTATGTAATTTATTTAATTCTAAAACACATAAATATTAAATATATTCCATGAAAATATTTTTTAGTGTATTTTAAATATATTTAATTGTATTTGAATTTAATCTTTATTTACACATATACATACAACAACTAGTTTGAATATTGTTTTTTTATTTTGAGTTGATTACTTTATATTTTTATTTTTAAAATTATTATTAATTGATATGTAAATTATTAAAACATATATTTTAGTATTTAACATAGTATAAATAAGATTTTAATAATTTCACACAATATGAAATTAGAAATTTTTTTGATGTTTGAATTATCATAGTCAAATTGGTTTATGGTTTTAAGGGTATTTATTTGACCTTTGATTTTAGAGATTCATTGTAAAATTTAGTGAGTAATTCAAATTAGTATGAATGAGACTTTCTGTTTTTAATTTAAATTATTTTTTAAATATTATGTAGGAATAGTAATTTCATATATTTGGATAATTGAAAATTATGAAAATAAATTACTTTACCCAATTCGAAATTGGAATTTTAGTTTCACCTATCTAATTAAGTTTCTATAAGAAACATTAAAAACATAGCGATGAGAAAAAAATCAGAAGAAAAACAAATTATGTTGATCTTTGAATTACTATGTAATCAAATTCCCATGTGATCAAATTTTCATCATCAAGATATATTTTCACATATAGAATTAAAAATTATTTTACTTCTATTATTTCATTAATGATACTTCCTTATAAATTGAACATTACCTAGTACCTTTTATTCTTTCATTTAAATTATATTTCCTATTATTTTCCTCTATCTGCAACACTACCTCCCAGCTCTCAAGTGTTATTTGAATTTATATTTATTATTTTTCATTAAAAAGAATTGTTTTCTAGGTATTAAATCCTATATTATAAATATAAGACCCTTGGGGATGCGTATTATATAGTCCAATGTTAATTCTTTAATTGGTTTGTAACTCCCCATACCAAATTAAAGTGTTTTTGTTATAATACCACCAAATAAACTAGGTTGTTGTAATGACCCGACCCCAGTTACCTAGAGTCGGTGAATTATTACATAACATTGGCACGATCACAAGAAAGATCAAATCTCAAATGACCTATTGGTTTAGTATCCTCGGAAACACTAGATATATTCATAATATTTTTCATTACATCATAAAGTGAAAAACTACTACAACAACATATTGTCTCCATAGTTCACACTATTATCCTCTTATAATATCCTTGCAGGTCATTCCCAATTTACTTCTTCACATCCTGGGAAAAATAAAACATAGAAATGGGGTGAGCTCAAATGCCTAGTAAGGATAACAATATAGTGGAAACTTTCATAAATAAGAATAAACATTTAAGGCAATGTATAACTTAAAACAAAAGCCTTTTAAACTTGAACTTCAACATAGTATGGCGGAGATAAAATGAAATAATTTCATTTACTTATTCACATGGATATTCTACTAATCGAATAATCACATTAAATATCAATAACCACTTTCATAATGATGGAATGCATAATTCCAGACTATCATAACCACATAGCCAAGGCCTCCTGCCAAGACTAGAAATAAGATTTTGCCAAGGCCTTGTGCCAAGACACTAGTTTGTCTCATGAGACCTACCGATGCATCGAGGAGCTATAGCGGGCTCCACCCGTCACATACTAAGTCCAATACATTCCCATATGAAAATTTTTAAACATAACATAAACATTCGTATTAAAACTAGTATACGAAATGTCAATACTTTCTCCATAAACCATGAATGGTATAAAAATAACACATCCACAGTAAAACATATCACAAAACCTTCAATACAATACAAAAGTTTTGTATCATAATAAATCCACATCAAATAAGCTTAATATCCATCAAATGATTTCGACATAGATGAAATCAAAACTATTTGAGAGAAATATCTCTTTTCTCAAAATCATTGAAAAGTCACACATTTATAAAGGAAGTAATTTAAAAGAGCTTTTTGAATCAAAGTGTCCCATACCACTTTGAAACATTTGAAAAGAAATATCATTTCAAATACTTCATGTCCATATAAATAAATCCTTAAAATCATTTTGAAAACATGGACATTAATTAAAAAGATTTTTAAAGATAAATCTTTAAAACATTTAAAATTATGATCTTGATAAAGAATACCTTTCACAAATTCTTAAAATATTCATTTCAAAAGTCACAAAATTATAAAATAAAACATTTAAATTGAAAATATTCTTATAAGATTGTAATGGAAGCTTTGACGATTTTATAATGGCAGTAAATAGCCACATCTGCCGTATAAGTTAAAAAAACATTCTTACCTTAAATTTGTCGAAAGGTTAAAAGTGCCTTGTTTGGAAAACGATGGAAAGATTCCTTTAAAAACACGTAAGGGTATAAATAAATTTCACCCATATTCATTGTAAATAGTAAAAATGTTTTGAAATATATTTCGAAGAAACATGGATGTGGATGATAAAGAAATCCGAGTAGATTATTACGTATAAACAACCTCAGATAATGAAGAGATTGAGAAATAAACCCTTACCTTGTACTTTTCCTTGATTGAGGGTAGGTTAACCTCCTGTATAATGGTGAAATAATAGTTATTAAATTATACAAGAATCATATACATTCATATGATATCATATATGATCTTTTAACATTGCTTTGTTAATAATATCTTAGAATTATCGTTGTTTCGGGGGTTAACTTACTTGTTTTATTTTATATGTTTTGTTATGTAAGCCATGTTCGTCATATATAGGTTGTATCTTATTCATATCCAGAATGATATCAAGTCCTTAGATACTATTATTAATAAGAAAATGAGAATTATACTTGAATGGATACGATGGAGAATGAATCTCATCGCGTTTGTGGAGACGGTAGTCTGTACGTACGCACGAGCGACAATATCATTTTTTGATATTAAAATAATATATAATTGGGTGTAATATCATATATATAGAATAATTATCATGTTAAATTTATTATTTACATGAATTACACATCATTATTATACCCATCGAAATAATAATTTGTTGAATAACAATTACACCACGACATGGAGACGGTAAGTCGTACGTACACACGTATGGTGACATGTTATTCAAAGGATGGATAGAATAATGAATATGTTTGTACCATATTTACAATAATATCACATTATATATATGATACTAGAGTTATTATTTTATAATGGTAATAACAAAGGAAAAAGAAGTGGAAGAAGAAAGGAACTTGGAAAAGGGTGGTGAAATCATTACCTCTTCTTCGGGTTCTTCCTTTTGATTTGATCAAAAGGGCTCCTTAGGTTAGATTTATGATAACACTAAGGCCTCTAGGTTGTAGTGAGGGAATGTTGGAGAGTATTTGGGCAGAGTTTGGCCGAACCAAAAAGCTTTGAAGGTGTGACGAAATGAGAAAGAGGAGTTCCCTTTTATAAGAGGGGTGAGGGGCACCTTTGGAAAAACTAGAAATATTAATTTATAATAAATTCATATTCGGTTTACAATGGATAAAAAGTGGGTTATTTAAATTTTAAGGTGGGGATAGGTCGAAAACCATTCAACCAATAGAATTTAGACAGGTTTGGGTCATTATATTAACCTTATCTTTTAGTTTTAACTCTTAGATAATTAGTTTGACATTTACCATGTCACTTTGTATTTTTATATTATATAGTTAATAAACATACTATATAAATACAAGAGACCATAAAGTGGTACATTAATGATACACCTATCATGATATAAGTCTCTTGGCCGATACTTAGATTTTTAGGAATTTAATATCAATTAATAATATAATATTTGTTTTAAAAACCCTTTTATGTCAATTTTTACTCTATTCAATAGATGATTTTTGTGAAACTTATAACAGAATTATTACTTTGCAAAAAGTCAATTAAATCAATCCTAATATGTCATAGTATCCTATAAAATTAGTTTAATTCAATAAAAGTCTCATATTATATTTATTTGGGTATTTATAATATGAATTATTTTAATTTTTCACTATTACGGTAATTACTTCATCATCATTGTGTCGTAAATAAATTAAATTATTTAATGTCTAAAAATTATAAATAAAATATAATTATGTAGGAAATATTACTAGATTTCTAATAAATATTTACAATCGAATGTTTCTTATATATAACCCTATATTAAAAATGTTTTAGTAAATAAACATTGATTTTAACTCTTTTAACTCTTCGTTGAATTAAATAATAATAAATGTCCTAATCTAATACAAGTGGACCTAAATGATAATATTTTATTCCTAAGGTTGTTTTTGGCCGAGATAAATTTGTCCAGTAGAATTAGGACATGTTTTAGGGTAATATTAATATCATTTTTACCCTTAATTAACCTATTTACTTTTAACCTTGGTAAATAAAAGTAAAAAGTTAATATTCACCAAAAATTATTTTCACCTCATTGAACAACATTTTATTTCTTGATATTAACTTTGTCTCTTGGATTTTCGAAATTACATTCACAGAAGCAGTAAAATTAAGTTTTATGAAAAAATTCAGTTTTTTTTACCACTTAGTAGTTTCACTCTTCATCAAAAATTGATGTTTTTCAGAACAATGCCAAAATTTCACCCTAAGATATAATTGATATTCAGAATTCAAAAATGATGTATATTTTACAAAATTTCAAACATATAAGTTTCATTAATTAATTTTATAATTAATTCCTTCTGTCAAAACCAATAGCGTGTTTTTAAGAAACAATATATATCAAAAGATTGACAATTGTTTAGATCCAATTTCAAAGTGAAAGTAATTCTAATGAACACAATTGGATATACTGGTAAAAATATATTCTAATTATAATTTAAAACCACTAAATAATATAATTTATCACTATAAATTATTTTGATTAAAAAAGTTGTTTTTAAGTATTTTTCACTATTCATAAAAATTGGAAGTTCTCAGAAAAATAACAAAAATTCATCTTAGAATAATTTCGATATTCTGAATCCAAAAATGAAGTCCATTTTGAAATATAATATATATATAATTTCAAAAAGTAGGTATTACTAATCATAACGGCTAGTTTGATTGGTTGTGGTGTGTGTTAGAACTCGATGTTGCGTACAACACACGCTACTATATTAATCAAAGGAAAGCGTACCCTGGAAGCTTGGGATGTTTCATTGTAAATTTTTGATGTCCCAATTCTAAAAAGTAAATTTTTTAGTCAAATTGAATATATAAATGTTTAAAATATTGGAATTAATATGTTTTAACTATTAAAAGTGGGTAAAAGTGCAATACTGAAAATGAATTTGTTCTTACATTATGTCTAAGAAACTCATAATATGGATTCTAAAATTATAAGGATTATATAAAGATTAAAATTTAGTTAATACTATTCATAACCTCTTTTGAACGGCTTGTTTGGTAAGTAATGGTGTGATTGAACTCGGTATGGTTTGCAGTCCAAGTTATTGAATTATTTTGGAGAAATAACACACTACGAAATCTTGGGGTGCTACATTCTCCCCTCCTTCAATAAATTGTGTCCTTGCAATTTGAAATTGTTCTTTGAAAATAAAAGGTTGAATATAGAAAATATCTTTGTGGGAAAACCCACATCGGAAATTGGGTTGATAAAGTTTACTCTTAATATGAGGAAAAGAGAAATGAAAGGGTCACCACCAAATTATGATCTCTATTCAGAGAACATTGGTGTTAATTAGAGACAGATAAGTGGAGGAAAAAAGTGAATATTTATAGGTAGTGATTTAGGTCATCAATCACAAACAAGTGTAAAATTTAAAGCCTTAAATTCATCAATCTATGATGATTTAAAATACCATCGGTTTAGTAAAACATATGGTATTAAGATAACACATTTTTTTAAGATCCCTTCACTAAAGTGTAAGAATTAATTTCTTCATTGAATAAGAGAAGAAGAAAAAAATATACTTGACAAGTAGAGTCTCAACCATTAACTATGTTCTACCAAAAACTCATATTTTACTTTAAAAGATAATAGAAATTAAAAATAATATTCTATTTATCCTATTCGTATAGGGTTAAAAAAATGAATTTACAATTAATCTAGAAGAACCATTAAAAAGGACCTTATTCAAACCAGGACATCACATGGGTCAGCGGTAGGTGATACACCCTTGTCTCCCTTCAGTTGTGTGTTCAAGTCTCGCGGCCTTGCTGGACGCGACGGGTTGCCGCCCGACCTCCGAGTTGTCCTTTTATGACAATCCAAAATAATCCAAACTAGAACTATATGAAATACTTCAGTCCAAAATTTATAAGTAAGGTAAACACAATGGAGATCCCTTTTTTCCACGTAATAACGTGTGATCACCTTCATCATGTATTCTTTTAAAACACTGCAACATCCTAAATTATCATAAACCCTTATTGATTACATTCATGATCCCTTATTCCTTATAGAATAATAGATATACTCCTTCAATCCAAAAATGTTGTAAACCTCAACAGTGATGGAATATACAAATCATTAATCAGTTACAAGGTAGTCAAGAATATCCAATATAATTTATCCAAAACAATCATGTATTATTCTAAAATCTCTACCTCGGTATCAGAACCATATTATGGTTTATCATTCTCTCAACCATATATTTCCCAAAAATTTAACCTGTTATTGAGTCACTTTTCTTTGTTCCACACAATATCAAGTCCATAATGAAATATTACTGTAGTACAATCCTTATATATTCCATAATTATTATAACAAGTACATTTTTGATACAACACTCAAATGACATAATCAACATAAGAACTCGAATCATTCTTCTTCATTTGTGGTAGTATCATAACTTGATTATTATCCAATACCATCATTTGCGGCATAGTCTGATGACTGAGACATAGGTTAGTGTAGTGTCCAAACTCTTTGAAAATGAATCATTGTATATTTGAAACCATTTTCTTACCCTTGCAGTCACGTACTTTGTGCCCTTTTCCTCCACACTTATAACAAACTCCCATTCCTTTCAGGCAAGTTCTAGGGTGTTTCCTTCCACAGTTTTCACATATGGGAAAATTCTTCTTTTCCCTCTTCCATTTATCCATCTTTCTCTCTTCCATCCTTTTCTTCTCTTGCTTCCCTCCAAAGCCATAGGACTCAGTAAACTCTTTACTTATCTTATCAACACATGATATTATTTATTCATATGATGATAATACATGTGAGACTATTTCTCTTATAAATTATGGCTTAAGACCATGAAATATATGATCCTTCTTTCTCTTTGTATCATGTGCATTACTGGAGTTCTCATTCCTTCTACTGGGCACCATTTCTAAACAATGGCATACACTAGATTAGTTAATGAATAAAAATACCTAATCCCAAACTTGTAAAACACATAACATAAATTAAATAGTTTTTAGATATAATCCATAATCATAAAAATGTCTCCTTTGAGGAAGTATATACTCATAAACCCTTCATATTGGTTTGTAAAGAAAATGAGAATTATCCTAAGCAGATCCCCCAGGAGTGTCGTAACCATGAGTGCAGTAAGGCCAGTTGTCGTGCACCAGTTCCCGTTTGAGTCTAGCTCAAAGCGGTGTTTTCGGGTTTTACCCCTAGTTACATCTGTACCAGAGCCGCCTCTACCTGCTCGTATCCAGACAGGGATGTATTTCTCGGAAAACTCACAAAATCACTACAATACCAAAATTCTAGGAAGTTCTTCTATATTAATCCTCAATGTTCATCATAGGTCTACGTGCTCTAATCAGAGTTTATCTAAATATAGCTTCCAAGGTTTGTACTAAGAATCCTCTGATACCAACTGTAACGCCCCGAACCCAATTACCTAGAGTCGGTGCATTATTACATAACATTGGCATGATCACAGGAAAGATAAAATCTCTAAAGAACGATTGGTTTAGTAGCCTTGGAAACACTAGATATATTCATAATGTTTTTCATTATATCATAAAGTGAAAAAATACTACAACAACATATTGTCTCTATAGTTCACACTATTATACTCTTGTAATATCCCTGCAGTTCATTCATAATTTACTTCTTCACATCCAGGCAAAAATAAAACATAGAAAAGGGGTGAGCTCAAATGCCCAGAAAGGATAACAATATAGCGGAAACTTTCATAAATAAGAATAAACATTTAAGGTAATGTATAACTTAAAACAAAAGCCTTTTAAACATGAAATTAAACATAGTATGGCGAAGATAAAATGAAATAATGCCATTTAATTATTCACATGGATATTCTACTAATCGAATAATCACATGCAATATCAATAAACACTTTCATAATGATGGAATGCATAATTCCAGACTATCATAACCACATAGCCAAGGCCTCGTGCCAAGACTACAAATAAGATTTTGCCAAGGCCTTGTGCCAAGACACTAGTTTGTCTAATGAGACCTACCGATGAATCGAGGAGCTATAGCGGGATCCACCAGTTACTTACTAAGTCCAATGAATTCCCATATGAAAATGTTTAAACATAACATAAACATTCGTATTAAAACTAGCATACGAAATGTCAATAATTTCTCCATAAACCATGAATGGTATAAAAATAACACATCCACAGTAAAACATATCACAAAACCTTCAATACAATAAAAAAGTTTTGTATCATAATAAATCAACTTCAAAGAAGCTTAAAATCCATATAATGATGTTGACATAGATGAAATCAAAACTATTTGAGAGAAATATCTCTTTTCTCAAAATCATTGAAAAGTCACACATTTATAAAGGAAGTAATTTAAAATATATTTTTGAATCAAAGTGTCCCATACAACTTTTAAATTTTTGAAAAGAAATATCATTTCAATGACTTCATGTCCATATAAATAAATCATTAAAATCATTTTGAAAACATGGACATTAATTAAAAATATTTATGAAGATAAATCATTAAAACATTTAAAATTATGATCTTGATAAAGAGTACCTTTCACAAATTATGAAAAAATTAATTTTAAAAGTCACATAATTATAAAATAAAACATTTACATTGAAAATATTCTTATAAGATTGTAAGGGAAGCTTTGACGATTTTATAACGGCGGTAAATAGCCACATTTGCCGTATAAGTTAAAAAAGCATTCTTACCTTAAATTTGTCAAAAGGTTAACAGTGCCTTGTTTGGAAAACGACGGAAAGATTCCTTTAAAAACACATAAGGGTATAAATTACTTTAACCCATATTATTTGTAAATAGTAAAAATGTTTTGAAATACATTTTGAAGAAACATGGATGTGGATGATAAAGAAATCCCAGTATATTATTACGTATAAACAACCTCGGATAATGAAGAGATTGCGAAATAAACCCTTACCTTGTACTTTTCCTTGATTGAGGGTAGGTTAACCTCCTGTATAATGGTGAAATAATTTTTATTAAATTATAAAAGAATCATATACATTCATATGATATCATATATGATCTTTTAATATTTCTTTGTTAATAATATCTTAGAATTATCGTTGTTTCGGGTGTTAACTTACTCGTTTTATTTTATATGTTTTGTTACGTATGCCATGTTTGTCATGTATAGGTTGTATATAATTCATATAAATAGTGATATCAAGTCCTTAGATAATATTATTAATCATCAAATGAGAATTATACTTGAATGGATATGATGGAGAATGAATCTCATCGCGTTCGTGGAGACGGTAGTCCGAACGTACGCACGAGCGACAATATCATTCTTTTGATATTAAAATAATATATAATTGGATGTTATATCATATATACATAATAATTATCATGTTACATTTATTATTTACATGAATTACACATCATTATTATACCCATCCAAATAATAATTTATTGAATAACAATTACACCACGACGTGGAGACGGTAAGCCGTACGTACGCACGTTTGGTGACATGTTATTCAAAGGATGGATAGAATACTGAATATGGTTGTACCATATTTATAATAACATCACAGTATATATATGATACTGGAGTTATTATTTTATAATTTTAATAACAAAGGAAGAAGAAGTGGAAGAATAAAGGAACTTGGAAAATGGTGGTGAAATCATTACCTCTTCTTCGGGTTCTTCCTTTTGATTTCATCAAAAGGGCTCATTAGGTTGGCTTTCTGATCAAACTAAGGCCTTTAGGATTTAGTGAGGGAAGTTGGGAGAGTATTTGTGCAGAGTTTGGACGAACCAAAAGTCTTTGAAGGTGTGAATAAATGAGAAGGAGGAGTGCCCTTTTATAAATGGGGTGAGGGGTACCTTCGGAAAAGGTAGAAATATTAATTTATAATAAATTCATATTCAGTTTCTAATGGCTCCAAAGTGGATTATTTAAATTTTAAGGTGGTTATAGGTCGAAAAACATTCAACCAATAGAATTTAGACAGGTTTTGATCATTATATTAACCTTATCTTTTAGTTTTAACTCTTAGTTAATTAGTTTGACATTTACCGTGTCATTTTTTATTTTTATATTATATAGTTAATAAACTTACTATATAAATCACAGCAACCATAAAGTGGTACATTAATGATACAACTATAATTATATAAGTATCTTGGCCGAACCTTAGATTTTTAGAAATTTAATATCAATTAATAATATAATATTTGTTCTAAAAACTCTTTTATGTCAATTTTGACACTATTCAATAGTTCATTTTTTTGAAACTCATAACAGAATTATTACTTCTAAAAAAGTCAATTAAATCAATCCTAATATGTCATAGTATCCTAGAAAATTAGTTTAATTCAATAAAAGTCTCATATTATATTTATTTTGGTATTTATAATATCAATAAGTTTAATTGTTCACTATTATGGTAATTACTGCATCATCATTGTGTCATAAAAAAATTAAATTATTTAATGTCTAAAAATTATAAAAAAAATATCATTATGTAGGAAAGCTTATTATATTTCTAATGAATATTTACAATAGAATTTATCTTATATATAACCCTATATTAAAAATTTTTTGTAAATAAACTTTGATTTTAACTCTTTTAACTCTTCTTTGAATTAAATAATCATAAATGTCCTAACTAATCCAAGTGGACCTAAATGATAATATTTTATCCCTAAGGTTGTTTTTTATCGAGATACACTTTTTCAATAGAATTAGGACATGTGTTAGGGTAATATTAATATCATTTTAACCCTTAATTACCCTATTACTTTTAACCGTGGTAAATAAAAGTAAAAAGTTACTATTCACCAAAAAATATTTTCTTCTCATTGAACCACATTTTACTTCTTGATATTAACCGTGTCTTTCGGATTTTCGAAATTCCATTCACAGAAGCGGTAAAATTAAGTTTTATGAAAAAATTCAGTTTCTTTAACTACCACTTAGTAGTTTCACTATTCATTAAAAATTGAAGTTTTTCAGAACAATGCCAAAATTTCATCCTAAGATATAATTGATATTCCGAATTCAAAATTGATTTATATTTTAAAAAATTCCAAACATACAAGTTGCATTAATTAATTTTATAATTAATTCCCGTTGTCACAACAAATAGTGTGTTTTTAAGAAACAATATATATCAAAAGATTGACAATTGTTTAGGTCCAATTTCAAAGTGAAATTAATTCTAAGGAACACCATTGGATAAAATGATAAAAATATATTATAATAATACTTTAAAACCACTCGATAATATAATTTCTCACTATATATTATTTTGATTAAAAAAGTTGTTTTTAAGTATTTTTTACTATTCATAAAAATTGGAAGTTCTCAAAAAAATACCAAAAATTCATCTTAGGATAATTTTGATATTCCGAATCCAAAAATGAAGTCCATTTTGAAATATAATATATATATAATTTCAAAAAGTAGGTATTACTATTCATAATGGCTAGTTTTATTGGTTGTAGTGTGTGTTAGAACTTGAAGTTGCGTACAACACACGCTACTATATTATTAAAAGGAAAGCGTACCGTGGAAGCTTGGGATGTTTCATTGTAAATTTTTGATGTCCCCAATCTAAAAAGTAAATTTTTTAGTCAAATTGAATATATAAATGTTTAAAATATTGGAATTAAAAAGGGTTTACTATTAAAAGTCGGTAAAAGTGCAATACTGAAAAAGAATTTGTTCTTACATTATGTCTAAGAAACTCATAATATGGATTCTGAAATTATAAGGATTATATAAAGATTAAAATTTAGTTAATACTATTCATAACCTCTTTTGAACGGCTTTTTTGGTAAGTCATGGTGTGATTGAACTCAGTGTGGTTTGTAGTGCAAGTTATTGAATTATTTTGGAGAAATAACACACTATGAAATCTTGGGGTGTTACAGTTATAGTCAAGTTATGATTCCCATTATAAATCAGTTTAGTGAGCAATGTATCTCTTGTATATAATATTTCTATAAGTTTTATTAGGTCCAATTTATAATGAACAACTATAATACTTCTTTGCAATCATTCATTTATTTTCTATTGTTATATATGCTTAATAATAATTTTATATTGTTAAATTTTTTAATTTGGACTATTTAAACCTATATACCACCTTCTATCACCCTTTCTAACCTAAAAATTGGTATTATAGGGTGGATATTTTTAAAAGTATGTTGGATCCTTTATTCATTTTCCTAAAATCAAAAAATTTGTATCAGATACTGAACCTATTAGGATTTAAAGGTTTTTCTCAATTATATTTGTACTTTTACCAATTATTCATATCAATGTTGACCTTGTTAAAGATATATTAGTTCTACTATTACTCTTTATGATATCAACCACCTGGTGTCAAGAACTTATTCTTATTAGTTATAGAGTCTATGTTTATATTTTTTTCTAAACCTTTCCTTGACTTTATGGTTTAAAATAATAACTTTATGTTTGAAGTAATGAATAAAAATGATGTATAGATTCCTTAGAAGCCACTTCACTTTGATAATAGTGATTATGTTTACTGGAATTATGTAATGGATTCATTCCACAAGTACATAAGCATAGAACACTAGTTAATCATATTAAAATCATAACAAATACTTGAAGCTGACCCATATACTATTATATGAAACAATGCTTCTAAATATGTTATGATTTAAAAATTAGTAAATATTTTATATTATTTTATTAACAGAAGTATGTTTATTCATGCTTATTTGTGAAAGAATTATTATTATATTTGGATGAGTTTAAAATTTTCCCACCTAAGGAACAAAAAGTTTTTTCAAATTAACCATGGAATGCTTTGAGATGATTACCAAGACTAAAATATGTGCTATAAAAAAATTATAAACCAGATGTTCCACTAATTCACAAGTGTAATGATTATAATGACTTTCCTAGGAGAAACATTGGAAAATCTAGTACTGGTTGAATGTTTCCTAGGTGATATAAAAAATAAATAGCAAACAAATATGTCCCACATTGTTGAATGATATATATCCAAAGAGTAAACTCTTGATTAATTAATTTGATCAGTTATTTAGTATGGATTGGAGCTGAATATTGTAGCTGAAGAGGAGACTTTTAAAAGAAAAGGTGTAGCATTAAAATATGTAAATTTTTTTTCTACTGAAAATTATAATACAAAACATCAGGATAGTGAAAATAATACACGGGAAAATTTTTGGTTGGATTTTATAGAAGAATACAAAAGAAAGGATTCGAGAGAATATTAAAAATAAACCCTCAAATGAAAAAACACGAGGGAGAAAAAAAGATTTTATTAATTATAATTGTTTAGATATTACTGGTCTTGAGTGTAGAAAGAAAGAGAAAATCAAGAATTCATGAACAAAACTAAATAATAATGAAAAATAAAAAAAATAAGGACAAAAAGGATTTTAGAATTAGTTATATTTGTATTTATTAATACAATTCTAGTAAATAATATAGAAATGATAAATAAGCTATTAAAATAATATTAATGTAATATTTTAAGGAGGTTAGTGATTTTTTATTTTGATCTGGATGTTTTGATTCTAACTATAATTATGAAAATTTTAATGTTTCTTAGTTAAATGATAAAATTGAAATATTCTCAAATGATATTTTCAAAGAAACTAATATTTATATGAAGTATAACGAACTGAATATAAAAATTATTTATGAAAATAATGTTTTTTATAAGAGAGTGAAAAAATATGGAACACTACCTATGCTTCTCATTCTATTATTTTTTATGATTTAAAATATTCTCATGATTTGAATAAGAATTGAAAACAAATTGAAAAATTACGAAACATTTGTTTACTTTTATTCAGGTTCATGAATATTATCATAATATAATGTAATTGAATAAAATAAATAAAAATAAATATGGAATTATCTACGATAATATATTGCGTTAAATTTATCAGTATCATTTTTTGAAATGTAAAAATGGTTATACTTCTTTTGTTACATGTTTTTTATGTGGCATGAAAGAACATAATTCAAATTATTGTTCTCTTAGATATAAAAAGTATTTGGGATTTACTAAGGCTCATATTTATTAATATTTTTATATAGATTATCTTACAACACTTTTTTAAATTATGTGTGGGTAGCTACAAATTTTTTAATATTATAACTCGATCTAAAGTGGCTTTTGTAACAATATTGTCAAGTAATTGATTTTTTAGTAAAAAGGAATTAGGTGTGTCATGAATGAAATATGGTAAATACTTAGTTAATAATATAATATTATGAATGATGAAACATCAATTTT
Source organism: Viscum album (assembly GCA_963277665.1). Taxonomy (NCBI): domain Eukaryota; kingdom Viridiplantae; phylum Streptophyta; class Magnoliopsida; order Santalales; family Viscaceae; genus Viscum; species Viscum album. Next base: position 675,326,783 of record OY728139.1, on the reverse strand, counting down.
AATCATCTAAAAAATGTGACGGGCTCACTTTTACGTTTATAGCTAATTCAAAAGGAAAATTATAGGGTTTTAGTAATGTTGGTAATTCAGACTATACATTATTTTTAAAGTATTTATGTTGAATATATAAAAAAATTAACTTTTATATCTCAATTATGTGATGGTCAAACGAGATTTATACTTCAAAATGATAAGTGTTTAGTTTTTTTGTATTATTCTTTATAATTATGTGCTAATCAAAAGATAAACATTTATACTATTGATTTTTCTAAACTAACAATACAACATCTTAACTGTTTCAATTTTGTATAGAGTGAAGGAATTCATTTTTTGTGATGATTAGTTAATGTTAATTTCATAATTATATATATGATATCTAAACATGGGAAAATTCTACGATTACCTAATATGAATAAATAATTGCTTCATAATTGTGATGATTACCAAAAAGGGAAAAAATGAAATGTCTCATTCAGACCTATCAATCAGATAGGTACTAATAGCCCATCACAATTAGTAAATCATGAATTTTTGGTCCTAATCTAATTTAATTCCTTGGAATAAAGAAATATTCTTTATTTATTAGTGATTATTATAGTATATTTACAAGGGTTTTTTTTGCATATAAAAATGATACTTTATTTAGATTTGGTTTCTTTTAAAAATTATTTCTAAATAAAAAGGTTGTATGATTATCTAAATACTTAGTGATAAAGGAAGGGAATTTAATATTTTATAATTTGAAAATTTTTGTGAAAATAATGGTTATTTTAATAATTCTATACTCTTATAATAATAAAAAAATGGTTTTAAATAATAGAAAAATAGAACTCATAATAAAATGAAGAAAACTATCTTATGTGAAAATTATTTATCAAAATGTCTTTGGATTGAAGACATTTTTACATCTTGTTAAATTTCAAATAGAATTCTTATTTTAATATTTTTGAAGAAAACTCTTTATGAACTGTTTAACATTAAAAATTATAGATTTGGTTATTTTAGATTATTTTGTTGTAAATATTTTATTATTAATTTCACGGATAATAAAATAAATTTGATGTTAAAAGAGATGAAAATATTTTTTTTGTTATTATTATAGTAATATATTTTATAGAGTTTATAATAAAATAAATAATATTATTTATGAATATTTTCTTATTATAGATGAAAAAATATTACGAAATTGAATTCCGAATTTTTTCTTTATTACGAGTTTATAAATTTTAATTCGTGTGATGAAAACCATAGGATTTAGATATATCAATTATGGTTGATCATACTCCTTCTTGTATTCATCCGATATCATGTAATATTCCTAGAGATCATCCTGTTCAAACTTTTATTGGTAATATTGAATTTGGTATCTAAACTATAATTTTTGTTTTAAATTTTTTTGTTAATTCTGAATTTATTTCTTCTTTTGTTCTGCATGATATTAATTATGATTTAAATGATTCTAATTTGATTCATTATATTCAGGATGAGGTCAATTAATCTTCTCATAATATTTGTTGGTTTTTAGTTGAACCCAATTTATATGAGAATATTTTTTAAAATAAATAGATTCTAATAAATAATATGGATGAATCTAGATAGGTTGTTTTGAATAAATTTGGATTTATTACTTAGGGTTACATTCATTAAGAAGATATTTATAATGATGATTATCCTTCGACAATTAATATAATTTAATCTATAATAATTTTTCTAGATGTTACTATTTATCAAGGTTTTATATTATTTAATATGGATTTGAAAATAGTCTTTTAATTGGTTTTATTTTGGAAGAAGTTTATGTTTCTCAACCCCCTAGTTTTCAAAATGATAAATTTTCTAATTAAGAATTTTAGTTATAAAAATATATGTATGGTCTTGATTAGTCACCTCATTCATGGTATAATAAACTTTTTTAATAAAAAATATTTTATATAAAAGTAAAGTTCATCCTATTATATTTATACATGGATTCTAATTACATCTAAAATTTTCAAATTAGGTTAATGATATAGTTTCTGAATCATAAAATTATTTTATTTTAAAGGATTATTCAAATTTTATGGAAATGTGTTTGATATTACTCTTATGGGAGAATTGAAATTATTTTAAAGACTTCACATTTTTTAATTAAATAATGGAATATTTTTTATTAATTCTAAATATTATAAATATTTGGTCATAATATTTGGACTTTCTTCTTCTAAATATTTTAAACACCATTATAATTATTTCTTATAAATTAGATTTAGTTTATTTGGGGATGTATATTGATTCTAAATTATTTTGTGTCATGATTTGAATATTAATGTATTTAACTGCATCTAGACTTGATATAATTTAAAAACCTATATTCTGGCAGCCCTCACCATTGTGAGTATTGGCTGTTTGAGGTTCTCTAAGAATTTTTTTAGTGTTTTAGAGGGTATTTGAAGACTTTTAGTGGTTCCACTACTAAAAATGGCATGATTGTGGCATAGAGTTAGGCATTATGTTGTAGTGTTATTGGTTGCGGCGTATTAGACTTCGACTATGGCTTATGGGAGATTAGGAGGAGATTCGAGGTTACTGCCAAATAGGTGGGAAGATGGGTTATAGAGGCATGATGTTGTGTAGACCATCCCATGGTAGTTGAGATATACAATATATATCACTATATCCATGTTTTAGTCATGTTCATGGAAACTTCCTTCCAAGGGGTAGCTATGTTTTGGGTTGTAGGCTGTGGAGTGGTCCCATTCTTTGAAGTGGGACTCCTACGACGTCATCCTTATGGCAGTGTCATAACCCTTAGATCCAAAATATTAGTATGTGAGCGTGGAACTAGGAACCATCTTTAATTGATGGTATCTATAGGATGTCCCATTAGGTTGAACCATATAATTCAATTTGTCAGGAAGGGTTGTGGCATGGTCTATGAGGCTACACCATAGTCTCCTTAAAAAGAGTATGCCAATAAATACCCATAGCCCATTCATGACCCATTCATTACCACTTTTCCCCCTTTAACCCCATGAATGTTGATTTTTTTCAAAGACATTAAAGTCCCATTAAATCGGTATCAAGTCCTAGATTTTCATTATTGATCTTTGGTGATTGAAGGTATGTTCAAACATCCTTTTTCTAGTTTTTATCTCCTTTTGATCTCATTTCCTCCTAATTATTCTTTCCATGGTTCAATGATTGACTTCTACTATTATTATGGAGTTTCCTTGAAATTTTACAATCTTTTCATGGAATGAAATCTTCTAGAGATGAAATTTATTAAGGGAGAGGTGATTAGAGATCTGGAATTCTGACCCATTCTCATTTGAAGAAGAGTACCACCTTTGAGTAATGGGATATGTTGCTTCTATTTTATTTCTATGAAATTTTAAAGATGTCATGGTTTCATCCATTGGATGGCCACATAATTAGCTAAATAAATATTGAACTGTATTAAATAATGGAATTAGATAACTTCAATCTGTTGTCCCTTTATACCATGATAAGCGGTTGCTGCTTATTTTACTAGATATTGTGCTATCTATGTTATACTTGTTAATAATATTTGGGATGTGTGGGTTTAGAGTATATTTTATGAAATTTTTTATGAAAATAAATCACTAATTAAATGATTAGTTTGAATATGAATTATAGAGGGGGTGTGTTCGTAATATAGTTTTAAAATTTTATGATGATCAAATAGATGAAAGTATGTTTGTCTAATTGAATTGGTTATTCCATGAGACAATGGAATTTTTTAAGGAACCTAAATCATTATAATTCATGTTGATGATATATATATATATTATTTCTAATGGATTATTTTTCATTAATACTGTTGAAGATAGAAAAAATTCTTAGAAGAATGTTATAAAAATGATAGCTTTTTATAGATGATTCCTTAAGTTTTTCTTAGTTAAATCATGTGATAAATGAATCAATTAATCTAGTCTAGAAGAAAATTGGTTGTTTGATACATATAAATGCATGGGATGAGAGTGATCATTTTCTATAAATGCTGAGTATCTTGTATTGGGGGTCATGAGTTCCTGTTTGTTTGAAATTGATGAATGCCTTGTTTTAGGGATCAATTTCCCTTTTAAAGTTGTCTGTTATTTTTTTCCCATATGATTTTCTCATGATTTGATCTTTCCCATGTGATGTGTTATGGTCTTGGAATGGATGTTCCTAGGATATATGATGTGATATGGGGTGGGGAGGACTAGATGATGTGGTAGCATTTGACCCCTGTGATAGAGAGATATATCAGGATATTCATGAAGGTTTCGGGGATGGAAGAATATATGATAGAATGGATTGAAGCTGGGTTTACCCATTGATTTTCATAAATATGGATTCTTTCCTTATATGAATTAGTATAATAGATAATGGATAGGTAACTTTTTTATCTACATTCCTATATCCACTACTTGGGGAAACTAGATGTGTTTGGTTTTATCTATTTATAGTATCTTAGGATATTCTACTAGATTTACTAGATTTATGGAGTGATTATTATAATGTTTACTAAATGACTTAACCCATGGGGTTTGTGTTGCTGGATTGAATATTAGTTGATATTGAGAAATCTAGTACTAGGGTTTATTATTCAAAGAGGGCATAGACTTCACTTTCTTGGTTAACGTTATGAAATTTTGATAATTTCAAGTAATTGATAATGTATTAATAAATGTTAAGTAAACTTTTCAATGAAAGAAATTAATTTAAATCACCTCTTTAAATTCTTATGTTCTATTATGATGTTCTGTTCTCAATAATGGAAATTGGGAGTCCAAGTGATAGTATATGCAATTGAGTCTATGACATGTTTATGTCCATATCTTTCTTGTGAAGTATATTAAATAATTTATATTCTCATTACTTGCTCCCTCCAAAGATACCACAATGAGGGAAGAGAGATAATACCCACTGATTCCCACCTCCATTAGGCCCTGGTTTGGAGACTAGTTCCATGGGTTTAAAAATATCACAATATTGAAGGAAATAACCTTTAGAAGAAAAGAATATCCAGAGATAGGATGTATCAACCATAATAAACTCCATGACATTTAAATAATCAAAACCAATAACCTTCCCACAATGCATGTGTAAATAAAATAGATACAAATAAAAGACTTCGAAGAAAATTCCCAAAAACATTAGAGCGGCAAGACAACAACTATCCCATGGTCGGAGCTAGTAACACCCATCATGATCCACGTAATCCTCCTATAAACCTTAAAATATTTTTATATACATAGGGTGAGAATATATGAATACTCTATAGGAAATCCAAAGTCTCTCTTGTACAAGTGGAAGGTGCCTACTAATACACCAGTGAGAAAATAGCAGAACCAAATATCACCTAATTGGTAGACTTACTATAACACCATCCTCACCAAGGATTGATCCCCAAATAATGCATCAAGGTAAAATAATATTTATATAAAGCACATCAATGATAGGGTAAACCACACCACTTTTCCATTGATTAGCCTCTATCACGCCCCAATGGAAAATATCCTGGTTCTCCCACCTCTTCCAAATATATAAGAAATCACATCAAACCCACACACACTAGGGCCACACCTCACAACAAAAATCTCTCGCACAAACCTAGGACACACATCACATCACATCTCATCCTCTCCACCTGCACCATGGACACATATCACATCTCATACTGAAGACACCATGGAGAACACAAGACAACTCATCTTGAAGAGACATGAGACCACATATCACAACCTACCCGATGACTTCAGGGCCATTATTGTATGAAAAAAGAAGTAACAAAGAGTGGGTGGTCATCCATCCATCCTCCCACCTATATGTTCTGAAAGACACCTCTCGCGTGATGATGTGCATGTCGGAACATAGGGATCGATTTGGATGGGTGCATATAAAAATCCCAAGTATAATACAATTAATACATAATATATATAAATCCACACAATACCCACATATGGGATTACAATCAAATCACCAACCAACACAGAAGTCCCCCAACGTCCACTTCAATGACAAAATACACAACCCCACACATGTAGAAAGCAAGACATGGTTTATTTCCAAGATTTAATAAATATTAAATAATTTCCCACTCATTTCACTAAAAAATGTATAGATTTATATTTGAAGCTCATTTTTATCACCACCCATACCAACCAAACACAATAAACAATATAACACACAATAAGGGGCATGTTGAAATAGCCAAACAAACACATTCACACCACCTTTCATCAAACCCCACTGCTCAACCGTATTGTCACCACTACCCACACACATCATATCTCATACCACAACATGATATATTTTAATATTTAGAAAAAAACTGTATCTTATTAAATTTCACTTCATTAATAAAGGGTTTTATCACAAAAACTATTAGACCCTGGAAAAATTTAATTAATTAACCAAATAAACAAAGAGATATTTTAATTTGTTGGTTAATGTGTAAGGATCAATGTAGTGTAAATAAGAGAAAGGATGGGTGTCATTTTATAAGGAAGGGGGGGAAACACGTAGAATTTCCTAAATGATTTAAATATACTTAATCCATTATCAAGAAAAAAGATTCCAAATGACTTGGAACTAGAATAAAAAAAATATGGGTTAGAAATAACATCATTAAATGAAACTTTTATATCTTTTTGTTTCATTTTAAACATTATTATTTTTAATTAACCACTTCATTTACCATTTTTTAGCTTAACTATTGTAATAAGTATTTCAATGTTAATTTGTTAAGAATGTTACAATAAATATAAAAAATGTGTTATAAATGGAAAAATTTTAATATGGTAGTCCATATACCATTTACTTCTCTAAAAGTAATATATTTATGAATTTTAAATCATTTGATAATATATTATTTAGTATAAAATATCATTAATGTTAATCTTGGAACAATCCAATTAATTTGACCTTAATGACATTTATGAAAAGATATAATTAAAATATAGTATCTTCATAAATCCATATAATGTCATATTTATCTATGTAATTTATGTAACATGACAAACCACACAATTTATATTAATTTTAATATATTTGAAATAATTTATTTTATTTTTTGTATTAATTAAACAAATATTTTATTGGTACTTTGTTAGAATTTATGTTAGTTATATAATTACTAAAAATTATAAATAAAATAACATCAAGAAAATAATTTAATTATTCTAAAAAGAACCATAAATAATAATCTAAAACATTCTTTTTTCATTTGAGAACACATAAGAGATATTTAAATGCAACAGAGTGGAGTTCAGTGTTTTTCTAGGATTTAAATAATATTTATGTCATTTCCAAGGAAAATGATTTCATAAAAAATTAAATTTACAGACTAAGTTTATAGTTGTCTAATTAGCTTCACCAATTAATAATTAAGATGAATAATATTTACTTTAACATTCAGTTTTATCCTAGGTTGACCTGGTTCATTCTTTATCGAGTTGATAAAATTTACCATGATTACTTTTCATAATGCTTTAAAATAAAAGGGACCTATTTAAAAAAATTTCATCTCTTAATTCAAAATATGGAATATATTTTTGTAAATTCAATATCTAAAATCTTTATAAATTCATCTGAAAATAAGTGTGCAAAACAGGACGAAAATAATTTTTTAGAAATATGCCTTTTAATTATAAAACTATATTTATTCCTATACCCTTCATAAAAAAATTGACAAGTATTAAAATATTTTAAAACATTTTAATTTCAATAAAATAATTCCAAAATAGTATTTAATTTAATTTATTAAGATAAAAACCTATCACATTCATAATTTTTTTTAAAAAAAACAACTCCTTTTTTTTCAAATGATTTTTTATTATAACTTGTAATTAATTTATATCGAATGAATTAATTTTATAAATAATAAAACCATAATTTTTTCATAATATTGAAATCCCTATTTATTCCCACAATACAATGACTAGGCCATAACATTTATATTAAATAATAATATATAATAGTATAATATGGTTCGTTCATACTCGATTTTGTGTGTATCGAAAGCTATTTAATAAAATAACTTTATTTGCAAAACAAATATATCATAAAATCTCATGGATTTGTGGTATAAGAAAAGACACAATAATATGGTCATACATTGATGGAAAATCACAATACCACCCACATAAACACTATAGGGATGCACTGACCAAGTGTGGGACATTGATTTGTGTAGAATCGAGAGTAATGAAGAACTGAGGCAAAAAACCTAAAAATATGGAATTTATGTCAAATAAGATGGAAGAGATCTAAAGGAAAAAAACATGTCTATAAGCTAGAAGATGGTTGTAATTTTTGGAAGACAACCAACACTAAGAAAATAATAAACAATCAAAGGTGGTTTTATGATGTAAATAATAGGGAAAATCAAGATCTATACAATCCCTGAGAGGGGATTGGGTGAATCAATTATATTCTATTTTTATATTTTTAAACATTTGGAATAACATTTACTTCCTGTTAAAGGGTTATGAATTTCTGGAAAACAAGTATACATGCATAATCTATAGGAACACTATAATTTATAAGGTTCACTACTCAGTAAGAGTAGCATGTCCTTTGTATGGTTTGCAATTAATCCAATAAATCATAATCCACTAGAAAAAATATTTTTATGTGGTTAAAATAAGAAGATAATATCCTTGAACCTAAATTAAACATTAATCAAATAAAATTGATTTTTCTTCACATCTGGATAAAATATTTTACAAATATTTGTTGACAGAATTTAGAAACCTTTACCAGTACTTTGAATTTTTCGTCACGGTGCTAATTTTACTTCATCACACTTTAACTTAGTGAAAATAATTATTTTTAATTTTCTTTATTTGTAGTAGGAAATAGCCTCCTCCTAATGTTTTTGTATAAAACTTATGTCTATTCACAATTAATCTGGTTTCACTATCTGGTCATCCATCTAGAAAAATCCATTGGGTACTTTCTGATAACAAGTAACACTTTCTTATATTCTATCCATTTTTTCATCCATAAAAATTTTCTATATATTCCACCTAATATGAAACATTATCTAGTGAGTTTTTTATGGGGACTCTAATCACAAAACCTCTATCAATTTTCAACTTCCTCTTCTTCTTCCTCAACCAAGATATTCCTTGTTTCAAAACATTCATGTTCAAACATTGAATTTCAGATTTTCCACTGGTATGTTTATCGGAAGCTATTGTTTGCAGCACTATAGGAATGTTCAATGGGGGTAAATGCATGAATAAAAATTTATTTTCCAACACATTGACAACTCTAAAATTCAAAAATCCTTATTATTAAAAGTTTTCTTGGATACTTTTCAAAGATTAATGTGAATTATTAAATCTTATCATAAATATGAGCCTCCAAAACCATCCGAAAAATTTATTCTTCCTTGGATTGAATCACATATCATCCTCCAATGATATTTTCAACATTGAAGTACCATCATCACAACTCACACTAAAATATTTTATAAAAAGTTTCATAAATACCATTGAACAAGTAAAATTTTATAACTATTAATTCATAGTAAATAAATTCTAATAATTATTTTTTTCCATTGAGACTCCATATGACATTTCAAAATAACATTGTATGGGAATTTTTGAGATCTTCCTTTATAAACATTCTTTATCTGATGAATTACATCAGAAATATATGTCCATTGCTGCCATATACCATCTAATTTTTTATAAAGATTTTACTAATCCATCCAAATGTTCATATTTTTTGTAACATCATCTACACATCTCTATACATGTTCATCATATAGAAATTATACAAAAGGTTCATCTGATATACTTTTTCTGATTGAACATTATCTAGTAGGACTTTTTATATTTTGAATTCATACACTTAGTATTAATATATTTAATACTAACTTCATATCATCTAAAGTACCCTAATATAGTATCCTCAATTACCTCTATGCATCTTGTACACATATCATCACAATCGCACCCCTATCCAAAATATTTTATATAGTAAACTTATTCAGAACATTATAGTTTGAACTTTGTACGTAAAAATGAATTTATCCCTATTTATTAGTATTCATGGATCATGAGATATTATTCAAATCATGATTTTGGAATAATTCATAAAATAAAATAATCACCACTGAAAACCTTGACTGATTATACTTGAAATAAAATAAAATAAACATCTAATACAAGAACAATGTCAGAAATATCTATCTAGAATAGTCCATCTATTATGATTCATTCAAAAAACTCCACCCATTCTTTTCCATCAATTCAAAAATGATGGAATTAATAAAAAACATTAATTGATTTATGTTAATATGAAAAAAATTTAATCATAGATCAAACATTAATTAGGAAAACAAAAACATCTTCCAACTCTTTTGAAAACACCTCCAAACTTCCTGGTCCCAACAATCTCCCCCTTTGTATTTTTTTCAACTATAGAACATAAATCACTGAAACTTTGTAACTAAATAAATGGATGAATTTTCCAAAAATATTAAGAATACATGAGAAACTTCAATGTAGTAAATAATAATAATTAATAAAATGTCATGTCATCCATAAGTGGTGACATAGGGTTATTTTTCATACAATTCCTAAGAAACTTATTCATCATCTTTAAACATTCATCAAAAACAAATCTTTATCATTTAAAAATAATTTCTTCTAACATCCACTTCAAAAAATATTTAGAACAGTTTACAAATGTTAAAATCACATCTTTTCCATTTTATATACTCCTCTTAAATACATGATTTCCCTAAAAAGGTTAAAATATATACCATGGGATTAATTTTTATTAGATTATTTTTCTTCCCCAAGATAACACTATAAAAATACAATATAGAGAGGTTAAGGGTATAAAATACCATATCTTGTAAGATAGGGAAGTTTAACACCAATTATCAATGTCATTTTATAATATGTGACCTTTAAAAATGGATTTTTTAAGATATCAACAACTTTTTTCATTATTGGAACAATCTAAAACATCATTTCTTTCTTCTCCAAATTTTATTTGATGAAGTGATATTTTATTTCATTATTCTTGATAAAAGAATTTTGATCTGTATTTTTATTAATTTTTATATAACTGTAGTTAACACCACCCAAGGGAATGGGAAACATCATATTAATAAACATGCATTCCAACTGTCTATTCATCCACAAAATTTGTGTTGAAACAGGATTGAGAAAAACATACTCTTCTTCCTCTATACTGAGAGTTTCTAAATTCTATTTCATTCAATGTGAGCTAACTCATTTTCCTCCAAAGATAAAAATTCTATTGGTTGTTTATTTTCTATAATATTTACATTCTACCCAATTGAAACCTATATTTCAAATAAATAAATCTTTAATGGGTTATCATATTTCAAACTAAATTAGTTATTCCTTTGATATCTCTAAGAACAACCTTTCTATCCATGAGATTATATTTTCTCGGCGAACAATGATACCCATCACAATGTGTAAAATCATACACTATATATGGTCTTCATCCCATTATATATAATAATCTTCCATGAAACATTCTAATCCATTTTGTATCTACCCCTTTCCATCATCATATTTTCAAAACCTCATTCCCACTAAATTTTGTGTGGAAACTAACATTAATTCTTCAATGTCAAACATTTTTAGAAGTTCCTTATAATAATTATCTTGATATAAGAACATAAATTTCTTATATTGAGAGACCTGTAAGCTAATAAAGTATTTAATTTCTTCTATTATTTAAATTTAAAAAAAATCTTCATTTCCTTATGAAACTTCTTAAATGTTTCTTCAACATTTGTTTTGAATATGATGTCATCAACATACCCAATGGTAATAAAGTAATCCTCTTTATTTTCTTTTATATAGAGGTCATTATTAACTCTTCCTTCAATTAAGTTAAAAATTATTATGAAAGTATATAATTTGTAATACCAACATCTTAGATCTAGTTTCATCCGAAAAAAACCCATTTTCAAGTTGCACAAATAAGTTTCTTCATTACCAACCATGATTCCACAATGTTGTTTAATATAAAATTCAACATTGAGAACTATGTTAAGAAAAAATGACACGACAATCATCTAAAATATTTTAAATCTTCATTATTTAGTAATAACAAGAAGAATTATGATATTTTGTAATATTCCCACTAGAGAAATTGTCTCAATAAAATTAGTTCCTGCAATTTTTAAACAACCTTTCTAATCCGGTCCTACCTTTTTTCATATAACTTCTTCTTTCTCGGTAATCTTGTTTCAGAACACATTGTACCAATCACATTCTTGTTGTTTGGTTTGGGTAAAATTACCAAATAATATTTCTTAAAAATCTAATAAAACTCTTAATCCATAGCATTAGCTCACTCACAAGTCTCCAAATCTCATCAACATCTTTTTCACTCAACTCATGAATATAAGGTGGTATCTGAAACTAACATTTAAGCTATTTTATTTTGAACATTTTTTTTGTTTATGTCCAATGATTTTGTGAATCTACACATCCAACCTAAACATAATATGGGTTGAAAATAATATTTCCTCATCACATGATATAGTTGATTCGGAATCATTATCTCAAGTAGATATAATATTTTTACTCTCATTAAGAACATGTTCATATAGATCAATTACAATCACATCATCTATAGTTTATTCACATCAATAAATGTCTATAATAACATTATTATCTAATTGTTCTATAAATTTCATATCTGCAATGAAACCCATATTTCTAGTTTATTTATTATAATACATTTATCATCTACCATTGGTGGGGTAACCAATAAATATTCCATTAACTCCTCGTTGATAAAACATTCTATTATTTTCACAGTTAACATTTATTATTCTAGGAAATTCAAAAAACCATAGGTTTTAATGGTGGTTCCTGGCGCAGCGGAATCACGTGGGTGGATGTGCCGACTTGGCTTTTTTTCATTAGAAATGATCAATCCGGGATCAATATGACGATAAACGCCAGTCTCCACGGATTGAATCACAGAAAAGGATGAAGAAGAAGGTTTATCCCAGAACCACAAACAAGGATCGTTGTAGGTTGATTATAATTAATTTAATTAATTATAAAGAAATACCTATTGGGTGTTCTTTCTTCGTTGATGTTCTTGATCACGTTTTCGATATGATCCGTCATTACATCGCAGAATCCAAGTGTAGACTCCCTCTAGTGGTGATCCACACATGTACCTCGTATCTCTAGACGTCGCCAAAGGATTCTCTGGGTGATAGCGTGGATAAGCCTTTGCTTGCGTTGTATGCCCTAGATCATCTTAGTCCGATGGAAGAGTATCTCTCTTGGTCTTGGGAGAGTTCTTGGAGAAAGAGGTTCTTTTGGCCTTGAAAGAATTCTCCATAATTGTTGTGTCTCACATGGGGGTTGGAAAAGAGTTGGGGTTGTGAGGATATTTATAATCAGGTTTGAGGTTATAGAGTTATGACAATAAGTAAACGTGTTACACGTTTTATTTATTTCATTAACTCTTTTTTAAAACCCCCCATGTCGAATAATTAATTCCTTGATATGCTCCCATGCTGATTATAATAAATATCATTTAAAACAATATTATATCGTCAAAATCCCAACTGGAAAAACTACACAGCGTGTATTAATAAATACCCGACATGTACTTGTTTTTCATTGTAAACTACACGGCGTGTACATTCAATGTACACGACGTGTATATCTTGTTTTCATTTATTTATTTCCTTTCAATAAATAAAACTACACGGCGTGTAATTATTAATACATGGTGTGTACTTGCTTTCCATGAAAAACAACACAGCGTGTAATCTTTAATACACGGCGTGTATATCTTTTTTCTCATTTCCTTTTTCCTCCATCATTAAAATGATTTAGGCTTTCATGAATAATTATTAAACCACGTACGAGAATAATCTTTATTCTACTTGAGATACATGAATACACTTAGTGTGTGACCCTCTAGGCCTCTTTCTCGTTGGCATTAGGCGAACTTGCCTAAAGTCCAAGATTACTGTCTAGCAACGGGTCAAGGCACCCAGGAGAAAGAAGTTGGCGACGCATTGACGTATCACCTCATACAAATGCTTACTGTGTAATTTAATCACTTGGTCTAGATATATCATCAAGCAGGTTTCATGGAAGTGTCATAAACCTATATGCTTGATCCGTCGTTCTTTGACTACCTGAAATAAACTCGTCATTCACACCATGTCCATGAAATTTAATGTGACAGTTCTATTTCAATCAAAGGGATGAGATAGCAACTTCCATAAATGGAATGGAAAAATCATTCCTCAACTTATCCATTAACAACATGTCACTCGTGACGCACCCAACGTACCCTACTTCCCGCCAACTGTCTGTGTGATGGTTTGTGCCAGTAAATCTAAGTGTTTGAGTCATGAAATGAGTAAATGATAATCTTACAGTCTAATGACCATTACGCACGCTCGTAGATAGCAATGTCCGATGAGACCAAGACATACAGAATTGCTATTGGCGGGTCTAGTCTCATAATCACCCATCTTGGATATTATCAAGTGCGAACTCCATGAGAGAGAGTCTCATCTTCTTATGAGTACTCGCACATGAAAGTCTGTATACTATTTCTCCAATCATAGTATGTCATCCAACCATAGAACTTTATTTAAGAATATTGTTATAGCATTTCAAGGTTCTCATCATAGCGGGGATCTTCCATGACGTTATAAATTCAACAAATATTCTGGGACATTATTATATTATAGTTATGCAGAACAATGAACAATATATAATAAGTGAGCATTCATGTAATCAAAGTACAAAATAGTTGGTTCTCAGGACACCAACCCTTACAAAATCCCACTTGGACTAGAGCCAACTGCCTAGGACATTTAGTCCGCTAGACCTCACATGATGATCATGTTTCTGCTGAGTCAAGGATTTAGTCAAGGGGTCCACCATGTTGTCTTCTGTGGAAATACTACTCACTGCAACTTCAACTCTCTAAGAAAAATACCTTAAGAGATGATACTTCCGAAGTATGTTCTTTGTCTGCTGATGTGACCTTGGCTCTTTTGCAAGTTCCGCCGCTGCAGTATTATCACAATGGAGGGTGATAGGATATTTACTGCTCAGTACTACATCCAGCTCTTGGACGAAGATTCGCATCCATAATGCTTCCTTAGCTGCCTCAGAATCTGCGATATACTCGGACTCTGCTGTAGAATCTGCCACCACACTTTGCTTTGAGCACTTCCAGCTCACCACACCTCCATTCAAACTGAAGATGTATCCAGTCTGCGACTTCATGTCATCTTGATCAGTCTGGAAACTAGCATCTACAAGTCCTTTGATTACTATTTCCTCATATCCTCCATAATCCAGGAACATATCCTTAGTACACCTCAGATACTTATGGACAGTCTTGACTGCCATCCAATGGCGGTCTCATGGATCATCGTGATATCTTCCTACCGCACTTAATGCGTAAGCAACATCTAGCCTCGTACATAGCATAACATACATGACTGACCCAATCACAGATGCGTACGGGATCCTTTCTATTCTCTTTCTTTCCTCATGTGTCTGAGGACACATTTTCTTGGAATGATGAATGCCATGTGACACTGGAAACAATCCCCTCTTGGATTGTTCCATACTGAATCTCTTCAGTATCTTGTCAATGTATGTACTTTGACTCAGGACCATCATTCCCTTGGATCTATCATGATGGATATTGATCCCAAGAATATATGCTACCTCGCCCAAGTCTTTCATGGAGAAGCATTTATGAAACCATTCCTTATCTGACTGTAACACAGGTACTTCGTTTCCAATTATTAATCTGTCATCAACATATACTATTAGAAAAAAGACTGCACTCCCACTAAACCTCTTGTAGACACAAGTCTCACATTCATTCTTAACAAAGCCAAATTACGTTACAGCTTCATCGAAACGAATGTTCCATGATCTTGATGCTTTCTTTAATCCAGAAATGGATTTATGCAACTTGAATACCTTGTTGGCGTCCTTTGGAGTCACAAACCCTTCAGGTTGTGTCATGTAAACATATTCCTGGAGGTTCCCGTTAAGGAATGCTGTTTTGACAGCTATTTTCCAAATTTCATAGTCATGGTAAGAAGCAATGGAAAATAGGATTCTAATGGATTTCAGCATCGCAACCGGTGAAAATGATTCATCATTGACAATTCCTTTACGTTGTCTAAAACATTTTGCAAGCAGTTGTGCCTTGTAGGTTCTGACTTGCCCCTCCATGTCCAGTTTCTTCTTGAATACCCATTTAGTACCAATAGGCTTTACATCGACTAGGGGATCTACCAAAATATTGAATTGGTTTTGGTACATGGAATCCATTTCAGAATTCATGGATTCTTGCCACTTGGCAATGTCTGTGCCTTCAACTGCTTCCTTGTATGTAAGAGGATCTTCATTTTCAACCAATAATGAGTCACCATCCTCGGTGGCAAGAAAACCTTATCGTTATGGTTCTCTCACCTCTCTCATGCTCCTACATAGTTATTGTGTCTCTGGAACAGATTGTTCTTCCACTGGGCTTTGTGGAATCTGTTCTTGTACCAAATCAAGTGTATCTTGAGGCTCGACTTCATCAAAGCCTATCTCACTCCCACTATCTCTTTTGGAGATGTTCTCCCTCTCAAAGAATATGGCGTGTCTTTCCACTGTAACCTTTTTGTTTGAGGGGTTTTATAGGTAATATCCTCTTGTTTCTTTGGGATATCCTATAAAGATACACTTTGTTCCTCAGGGTGCAAGTTTGTTACCTGAAGAGGCCTTAACAAATGCTTTGCTACCCCATACATGTAAATTCGATAACATGGCTTTGCGTCCACTCCATAAATCATATGGAATACCATTAATCGATTTAGTTGGTTCTTGGTTTAGTATGTTCAATGGGGTTTGTAATGCAGATCCCCAAAAGTATAATGGAAGACTCGCATGACTCATCATTTATCTCACCATGTCCAACAGGGTGCGGTTCTTCCTTTCTCTTACACAATTCCATTGTTTTGTGTAAGTAGGACTAAGTTGAGATAGAATCCCAAAATCACTTAAGAAATAAATGAAGTCCTAATTAATATATTATCCTCCTATGTCTGAGCGGAGTTTCTAAATCTTCTTACCATGTTGGATCTCAACTTCATTCTTGTATTCTTTGAACCGATCAAAATAATCTGACTTATACCTCATTAAGTAGATATATCCATATCTACTAAAATCATTAGTAAAAGTTATGAAGTACGAGAACCCACCCCTTGCTTCAACTGGAAATGGTCCACACACATCTGTGTGAACTAATTCTAGAAGATCTTTAGCTCTTTAACCTTTCCCACTAAATGGGGCTTTTGTCATTTTTCCTTGTAGAAACGCATGACATACATCAAGTGGTTTTAGTTGGAAAGAATCTAAATACCCATCTTGAGGTAATTTTGTCAAATGTTTCTCATTGACATGACCTATCCACTGATTCCAATGTTGGGTGTGGTATAAGTCATGTAAATTAAATTTGTTATCGATTTCCATTACTTGGTTTGTGTAATATAACACATAAAGGCCATTATATAAATGTTCCATACCAAAACAAATGCTATCTTTATAAAAGTAGAAACATTCATTTCCAAACTTGAATATGAATCCATCAGTATCTAATATGGATACTGAAATAATTTTTTTAGTAACAGAAGGCACATAATAACAACCGTTCAAAACCAAGACCATCCCAGTAGGCAATTTGAGGTGGTAGTCTTCGACAACTACAACAACGAGTCTGGCTCTGTTGGCTACTCGTAGATCCACCTCACCTCGATCAATCTTTTTTAATCAACATGGTTCCTGTATTTGGATACACATGTGAGCACCACAAGTAGTATCTAATACCCAATTTGTTGTAATAGATAGATTGCATTCGATAACAAATGCACCTGAAGCTTCCCCATGCTTCCTTGGCTGGGTGCAGTTTTTCTTCCAGTGGCCCTTCTTGCCACATGCAAAATAAACAGCATCACGTTCCTTTACCTCCCCATTGATATTACTTTTCTTGGAAGGCCTTGAATAAGCTATGGGCTTAAAGCTCTTCACCTTCTCTTTCCTTTTATTCACCATAAAGACAGATGGCTTTTCACGCTTCATGTCATTATCTACCTGGCGAATAAGGATAAGAAGATCAGATAGAGTCTTCTCAATGTTTTTCATGTTAAAATTAACAAAAATGTTCGAGAAGATCTGGGGGAGTGATGCAACAATGAGATCGGTGCCCAGTTCTTCAGGGAGTTTCAACCCTAGAACCTCTAAGCGCTCAACGTAGCCAATGAGCTTGACTACATGAGGCCCAGCTGGGGAACCCTCTCCAAGCTTGCTCTGAAATAAAGCCTTGGAGATCTCAAACCTTTCATGTCTTGCTCTCTCCTGGTATAGACCACGGAGGTGCTTGAGAATCCTATAGGAATCCATGTCTTCATGAGACTTCATAATCACACTATACATTGATGATAGCATCAAACATTAAACGTCGAGAGCGTCGTTCAAATGCTGATCATAGACCAGAAAATCTTCATCACTCGCCCCTGGGACAGGAGAATCAGGAAGTGAGGACTCCAGCATGTAAAAATTCCGTTCATGGCGTAGGATAACCCAAAGGTTCCTAAACCATTCTTGAAAGTTACTGCCGGTGGGGATATTGTCTTTATCCAGAATTGATCGCAGAGAAAACGTGGTTGACGAGTTTGTCATTTTGATTCTACAAATTAAATGAGCATATTTATCAGTACATTATTGATAACATTTTATGAAAAATAAATAAATAATTAATTAATTCTCCCACTATTTTATCAAGTCCCAATGTCCCTCACCATTGAAATCAGAATGTCTAGTTGCTTTGACATTCTAGTGGAAATGATCCATATTTCCCTTCGCATAACCCCAACAAGGGTTGGTCAAGCTAGTTGAAGGTATTTAGGTAGGCAGGTCTTTGCCAACGGTGAGCTTATAGTTCCTTGATCTGTTGAGTAGACTCCCCAATCCTGAAATCATGACATGGATTTCCTCAACTCTTACCTCCAATATTACATCAAGTCTAGAAAGGGATACTTCTCTTGATGTAATATGGTTAAGTCAACCCGAAACCTTTCATAAGGGCTTCCTTTATAAAAGTAAGTGTCCCAACAAGGGTTGTTCAAACACATAGTTTTATTGAGTATTGCCCTTAATCAGGTAACGTAAGGCATGGTCTTACATAATATGGTATTGAGGGATTTTAGACATTATGTGTAGTTTTTCATTATCACATGCATGTTAATATTAAGTGATCCTTTATTAATTGATTAACCATGTTCTGATAATGTTTACGCATATTCCAGTTTTTATTTTATTCAATCTTTGCATGCTTGTTCATTTTATTAATTATGTGATCGCGATAACACATAAATAATAAATAAACCATGAAATCAGACAGAAATAAAATAATATGGCATGATCATGAGCTTCTATTGGTTAGCTTAGCTAGCGGTTTTGATAAGCTAACCCTGACCTAGGGAAAACACCTTGAACCTGTTGGTTCATGTTTTTCATCTCCCATATGTCCACCTTTGTATCTTCTTGCATCAGTTTCACCTCGTCTTCAGGATTTGAACAGTCTCCTCTGGCTTGGGAGATCCTCCATTACATGGTTTTACATTAAAGAAACCATGGGCACACTGGCCTTACATTTTATTAGAAGAAGGTTCACAGGCCAACAAATTTATATTAAATAAATTTAAATGAAACCATACACATACAAAGGTTCTTTGGTCTAGCTCATGATCATCCATAGTATGCAACGACATTTACACATATTTAGAATTCAAATTCTTTTAATCGTTCTTTTATTTAAGATAAGACGTGTTCGAATTCAATTAATTATGATTTTATAATTAATTAATTCTTTATCTTAAATTCCTCTCTGAATTTACTTTAGATTATTCTCATCCATATTCCTTGAATGGGTCTTTGTACATTGGAGGACACCTGGTGAAATTACATTTCTAGAAAGTACACGGTGTGTAGTTTATAATTACACAGCGTGCATTTTTCTTTTCACCCTCTATCCAAAGTACACGCCGGGGCTTTGGCGTGTTTTATGTACTTTGGAAATTTTAGAGTACACGGCGTGTAGATGAATAATACACGACGTGTAATTCCTTGTTACGCGGTAACCGGCCTGGAGATCCCGTGTTCGAGGTACTCAGCTTATATTTGTACACGGTTTCACCTGGGCTGAAACGGACTACACAGCGTGTTGCTCCAACATACATGCCGTGTATTCTGTTTTCCATGCGTCGTCCAATTATGGTCAACACGGCGTGAATAAAACTTAGGAATAATCAATTCACACAGCGTGGTTTAGCAAACCAGTGCCGGTTCGTTGAACCTATGTACACGGCATGTAGTTTTAAGTACACGTTGTGTAATCCTGTGTTGTACAGACAAAAACAGCGGCTCCTCCAGATGAGTTTCTCATTTTTATTTTAATCAAAATTAAAATTAAAATGTCATTTCTGTGATATGAATCAAGAAATGAAGGAGGAAGAATATATCTCATTTATTCAGAGTTATAGAACAATTTATTACAAATTGAATCAAATATAAATGCGTAAATTATCAATGAAACTTAAATAACTATAATCAACGGTGTAACCTCCCTCTGATACCATTTGATGGTTCCGGGCACAGCGGAAGCGCGTGGGTGGATGTTCCCACCTGGATTTTTTCATTAGAAATGATCAATCCAGGATCAATACGATGATAAATGCCAGTCTCCACGGATTGAATCTAAGAAAATGACAATGAAGAAGGTTTTTCCCGGAACCACAAACAAGGATCATTACAGGTTGATTATAATTAATTTAATTAATTATAAAGAAATACCTTTTGGGTGTTCTTTATTCATTGATGTTCTTGATCACGTTGTCGATATGATCCATCGTTGCGTCATAGAAGCCATGTGTAGACTCCCTCTAGCGGTGATCCACATGTGTACCTCTTATCTCTGGGTGTCGCCAAAGGATTATCCGGGTGCTAGCGTGGAGAAGCATTTGCTTGCGTTGTCTTCCTTAGATCGTCTTGGTCTGATGGAAGAGGATCTATCTTGGTCTTTAGAGCATTCTTGGTGGAAGAGGTTCTTTCGGCCTTGAAATAATTCTCCAGAATTGTTGTGTCTCACAGGGGGGTTGGAAAAGAGTTGGGGTTGTGAGGATATTTATAATCAGGTTTGAGGATATAGAGTTATGACAATAAATAAACTCATTACGCGTTTTATTTATTTCATTGACTCTTATTTAAAACTCCCATGTCGAATAATTAATTCATTGACATGCACCCATGCTGATTATAATAAATATCATTTAGAAAAATATTATATCCTCAAAATCCCGACTGGAAAAACTAAACGGCGTGTATTAATAAATACACGGCATGTACTTGTTCTTCATTGGAAACTACACGGTGTGTACATTCAATGTACACGGCGTGTATATATTGTTTTCATTTATTTATTTCCTTTCCATAAAGAAAACTACATGGCGAGTAATTATTAATACACAGAGTGTACTTGTTTTCCATGAAAAACTACGCAGCGTGTAATCTTTAATACACAGTTTGTATATCTTGTTTTTCATTTCCTTATTCCTCCATCATTAAAATTATTTAGGCTTCCTTGAATAATTATTAAACCACGTACGAGAATAATCTTTATTCTACTTGAGATACTTGAATACACAGAGTGTGTTACCCTCTAGGCCTCTTTCTCATTGGCATTAGGCGAGCTTGCCTAAAGTCCAAGATTACTATCTAGCAACGGGTCAAGGCACCTAAGAGAAAGAAGTTGACGACGCATTGACATATCACCTCATATGAAAGCTTACTGTGTAATTTAATCCCTTTGACTCGATATCTCATCAAGAAGGTTTCATGGCAGTGTCATAAACCTATATTCTTGATCCGTCGTTCTTTGACTACCTGAAATAAACTCGTCGTTCACACCATGGCCAGGGAATTTAATGTGACAGTTCTATTTCAATCAAAGGGCCGAGATATCAACATCCATAAATGGAAGGGACAAATCCTTCCTCGACTTATCCATTGACAACATGTCACTCGTGACGCACCCAACATACCCTACTTCCCGCCAACTGTCTGTGTGACGGTTTTCGTTAGTAAATCTAAGTGCGCGAGTCATGACATGAGTTAATGATAATCTTCCATTCTAAGGACCATTACACATGCTCGTAGATAGCAATGTCTGATGACACTAAGCCATGAAGAATTTCTATTGGCGGGTCCATTCTCATAATCTCCCATCTTGGATATTACCAAGTGGGGACCCCATGAGAGAGAGTCTCGTCTTCTTATGAGTACTCGCACATGATGGTATGTATACTATGTGTCCTATCATAGTATGTCATCCAACCGTAAAACTTTATTTAAGAATATTGTTATAGAATTTAAAGGTTATCATCATAGCGGGGATCTTCCATGACCTTATCAATGCAAAAAATATTCCGGGACATTATTATATTATAGTTATACAGAACAATAAACTATATATAATAAGTGAACATTCATGTAATCAATGTACAAAACAGTTGGTTCTCAGAACACCGACCCTTACATTTAAATCATGAAGATACTTTTTAATACATATCACAAGGAGTCATATCAAGGTTTGATATATAGATACATCTATTTTAATGATAGTTTTATAGTGTAATAGATTCTCTCAAAAACAATGAGCAGTAACAGGTTCGATCAACATTGTTTGTTCCATCTCCACCAAACATAAATTTATTCTTTCAACAACACAATTTTCTTATAGTGCGTATGATTCACTAACATCATGGTGAATTCTTTGTTTTGAAGATAATATTTTATCTTACCACATGTATGTTCTCAAAAATTATCAATATGAATATTCTTCAGTGAATATCTGCATTCTTTTCTGCACTTATCTTAGGACTATAAAACTTTTTTAATGCTGATATTTTATGTTCCAAATAAATATTACATGTAGTGTGAGTAAATTATGTACTTATCTTTATGCATTTTTTTACTCATGGGATGAAAATGTTGGAATGTATCATTTCTAATGAATGAGATGAATATATCTCAACTTTCTTATGTTCTGTGTTTGTAATTTTCCATTTTTAAAAAATTGACCAACAATAGTTTATTCTTCTTGTCATGTAAGAAATATATTGAATACATTCCCTCTTAATTATCTTTATCTCATTCATTGGACATATATTTCCATCCTTGTGTGTCATTGATGATTTTATTCCATAAATCTTAAATAGAATAAATTTTTAATTTCACCAACATGAAACAAATTTTCTTTTTTTCTTTTTTCTTTTCATTACTACATTAAAATATTCTATTCTCTTAAATAAAAACCCATTTTCTCTAAAAAAAAATGTGTTACCTTCGTCATAATGTTTTGAAACACATAAAATATTTGTTTCAACCCATCAAAAAACAAGGTTATTTGAAAGTTAAACTATTCTTCAATAATTATAGATGATTCAATGACATTGATTCTGAGTGACTAATCATGGATAAATTTACCTAAACCTTATTTAAAATCATAAAAAAAGTTAACAACTTCAAATACACTATCATATGTGTAGAACACCCATTTTATAGTATCCTTGGTCTTTATCCTTTTTTATATTTGATAGTAGTTTCAATAAATAAATCATTTTATTTTCATTGTTCATTATTCACATTTTGTTTTTTAAATTAATTAAAAGAAATTGTAAAAAAATCATTATATGGCATCCTTATATAGTATTTCCAAGTTGATCGCAACTTTAATAAATAGTTTCAAAAATTTGAAACCTATGTTAAAACTTTAAATTGACTTAATCATATTTCCTTCATTAAGATGGTTGACTCACCATCAAAAATTTTCCTCAAACATCTCTTTTCTTATAGAAAATGTGGCTAATTACACCAGCTCAAATATATTGTATTCCAAAATCCATCAAATTTCTAGCATTTGCCCTAGAAATCTTATTTCCCTGTGTAACGTAAAAACTGTCTACATGTGTGTTTCAACTTTTTGTTAAATTTTCCACATTACACTTTGGTATTTTATTGTATATCATTATTTCAGTTACCTCCTGATATTTTATTCTTCATCGTATATTTATTCTCAACCTCAAAAGAAATAGTTAGAGTAGCAGCTTTTGGTATAGAATATGTAACGATAAAAACCTAATGTTTTTCAACTCTTCTTGTTTTTAATAAAAAATCGTCTTATTAACAACCTTTTTCTTCAAATAATTATCATTATTCTTATCTAAATTTTAAAATAACATTTATTTATTCTTCATGGGTTTATAGTTCTCAAACTTTTTTCATCTTTTGTAACTGAGTTTTGGAAGTTTGTAACTTCTTATCATTGATAAAAAGTTATTTTTGAACATGTTATAAATCATTCTTGTTCACGTTTATCTTTTTAAAAGGTTTTATAATGAGATTTTTAATTTCATCAAGAATCATTGTTAGATTTTAAATTTCTCTTACCAAATTGGATTTATCTTTAAGAATGTATTCTTGACAGTTTGTTAAAAATTTCTTTTCTTTAAATTCATATTCTACCCCTCACCTACTACAATCATTGTATGGAAATCATTCAAAAACCACTTTATTTTATAATAATTATGAGTTTATTTGTTTTTAAGAAATAATTCATTCATAACTAGTGTAATTTTCACCATTTAACTTTTTAACATGAGGTTTTTAGTCAAAATATCTCTCAAGTTATCATCCTCTTCATTGTTATTATCATCATGTTCACACTTGTAAAGAAATCACCGACAAATTTAGAATCAAAATTTGTAAAAATCATCAAACTTTTTCTTCCAAATTTCTATATTCAATTATTTTTACTTTTTTATTAATAATATAGTAGTTCTTTAACATTTCATGGATGCTGGAAACTGTTCCAACCCCTATAACTCTACACAACTTACTTTTAGAGAGTGACTAATGTATAGAATTTCCAGATCATCCATCATTCACCAAATTATTATTATAAAAAAAATTAAGGAAATCCATTATTATTATACATAAAACCATATATTCTATGTTTTAAAACTTTATGACCAAGGGTTACTAGATAAGGAATTATTCTTTCTTTCCATATTTAAGATTTATTTCCACTAATAATTGGAATCCCCTTACAATTCACAGAATTTTAAACATCCATGGGAACTTTATTTGTAATTAAATTTTAGAAAATAATCGATGAATGAAACCATCAATATTATACCTCTTAAATGGTATAATCATGACATATGTGATCAATTTTAGGGGGTGGCTGATTTAGTGATATTTCGTTTTTTATAATTTTAAACTTCTGAAACAACCTTTTCCACTTGTTGAAGGGTTATGAATTTGATAAAAAAACTCCTACTAGAAGAATCCAAAGAATAAAATTATTTACATAGTTCACTACTTAAAATATATGTCTAGTCCTTATACTGGTTTGTAAATAATCCAATACCACATAATCTACAAGAAAACAATCCTTTTATGTGGTTATAATAAGCCAGGAATATCCTTACACTTTCATTTCAATATAATCAAACAATAGATCCTATGTTTTTCAACAAGATAAAATATGTAACAACGATTTTGTAACAACTTTTAGAAAAATTCACAAATACATTCAGTTTTTCTCTCTTCTATATGTTTTATTATTTACACATACACTTCTTTCATGTTCTTATTCTTTACTTTCTTTCCTAGTATTAGGCTAGAAATTTCACCTATGGATTCTTTATAAAACTTTTTTTTTCAATTTTTATTTTATCTATCCAATCATCCATTTGTAGAACTTCATTTCGTACCTTTCAATTAATTCTACTACATTCTTATATTATATCCATTCATTCACCTCTTCACATTTTTTGTCCATTACACCTAGTATAAAAACTTTTCTAGTGTCTTGAATTTGGTGCATCTAATAAAATATGCTCTATCAATTTTAAATTTCTTTTTATTCATCCTCAACCAAGATATTCATTGGTTAAAAAATTTCCTACATAATCTATGAATTTCATATTATTTACAGTATCTCTGTCTGAAACAAATTCCTACAGTACTTCAAAGTTTATACATGTGAGAAGTACAATGAATGAATTTGTTTTTACACCCCTTTCTATTGGTGAGGTCAATATAATAAAGGTGGAAACCCATATTTATTTTCACCCTTAGTATAAATGATAAAAATTAAAAACTCCAAATAACAAATAATTTTATGGGTATATTCTGAAGACTTTGTGTGTATTCTTGAAGCTCCTCACAAATTCAAGCTTCCAAAACCTTCAACAAAATTACTTCTTCCGTTACTAGAATCAAAAATATTACTACCATTATATTTGTAATATTAAAAAATAATATTTACATAAATAAAATATAATATATTTAAACCAGTTTTTTACAAACATTTGAAATGATAAAACATTACTCCACTTAATTGTGTTGTTGAAACTTTATAACAATTCTTATTTCTATTGAGACTTTGTGTGATGTTTCAAGATAACTTCATAAGAAAATTTTGGAGAACATCAGAAACATCCACCTTATGGTGAATTTAATTAGAACTATATATATTCTACCATCATCCTCCATACTATATCTAATGTTGTTTTTACCAAACCATTTGTTTGATCATATTTATATAAACTACATCTACACAACTTCATACATGTCTATTATATAGATATTTTACAAAAGATTCATCTGATTGACTTTTTCAATCTGTACATTGACCAAAATGACTAAATTCATTTAAACATAATTTTATATGACTTAATCTAGAGAAAATTAATCTTATTGTGACTCTATCTATAAGTATTTTATCAAATTGGAGATTCATAATGAAGATCTTTATCTGAGTACATTCCTCATCATCTCCCTTTGAACGTCATCAAGGTTTCTTAGATTGATAAATTTCATGAAAACTAAATATAATCTTTTTGACATTTAATATAACCTTATGAAACATCTTCAAAACCCATTATGTGTCTTTTAAAAAAATCACATCCAACACACTTTTAGAAATCTTATATCTAGTAAATATCTTCATAACTTCATAGTATAAACATTTTATATACAAAACAATTTCTCCCCAATTATTTTTACGCATGTATTATGAGATATTTTTTAACTCATGATGTTGGAATCATTAATAATAGAACATTATAACTATATTTAATACTTTCACTAAATACATTATTTAAAGATCCTTGAAAGAAAATAATATAATCATTCAACACAATAACTCTATCCAAATGTTTTAGTCTAAAATAATCATTCTTTTGGACTTTATCTTGGTATTTGATTCCACTTATATCTATCAGTACACCAAATAGTATAATTCCAAGAAAAATTATGTGTTTTATGTTATGTTAAAAAAAACATAGTGAAATGTTTCACTTGAAAACCCAAAACATCATCCATCTCCTTCAAAAATAGATCGAAACTTCTTAGTCCCAACAGGAACACCCATGAACCATGAGGATGAGTGGCATCTGATATTGATGTTACTACCTCAAAAGTGGGAAATTGAGTTCAAATAATATAGGGGTTAAAGGGAAAAAAGACCCTTCTACAATTTAATAAACACTCTAGAAACCTCTAGTTGGATAGTGGGTCTTATCGGTTATCTGGTGGGATTGTAATGATTTTCCAATCCTATAAGAAGACCATAAGATATTTTTTGGTTTATAAAAACCAATCCAATATCACTAAAATTGTAATTCTATATGGCCTGGCCTTCTCTCTTGCCTTTCAGACAGGTCTTTGACTCTTTGAACCTCCTTTGAAATCTTATCAAATGAAAATAACAAGGGGTTTTAGAAATATTTAAGCAGTTTGTTCCTCAAATGAAGAGTGGGGTATTACATCATGTTAATATGAACATAAAGTATGAAAATATTTACGTTATTATGGTGAAAAATAATGAAGGATGTGAGTAAATTCACATGATTGATACTAATTATAATGATTATTCAAAATTCCCTTCCAGGAGAAGAAGGATTAAGGGAGAAGTATAGGAAATTGACGTGGTCTCTTTTGTCTATGTTAATGAAGGACACCAATTTAATAATTTTTCCACAACTATTAGTCGAGGGGATTATGTTGGTGCATTTTTTATGAATTGAAATCTATCTATGTCTAAATTTTTTTATTATAAAAAACATGTGGTTCTCACATATGTATACTATTATTGGAACTATGTATATTTAAAATAGTTTCATAAGGGGATGTGGATTTATGAGATATTAAAAGAACCATGCTCGCTACAATATCTATTAGATACTACCAACTCATGTTTCAAACATGGATGATCTTGGTTTGAATGAATTTGTTTGGTTTCGTTAGATACTAAACAATTTTTTGTGTCTATTATTGAATTGAATGGATTTATTTTCATTTTTTAAGAAATTTTCATGATATTATAATTATGTATTTTTTATAGTGGGACACATTTAATGATGGTATTTATATGATTGAATATTTAATTCATGTAATGGAAATTGATTAGCAGTCCAGTTTTCAAGACTCATATCAGAATCAACTATAGAATCATGGATTATGTCATGAAATTGAAAATTACTTGACTAAATTGTATCTTGATATATATTTAGATTATTTTGATCTAAAACCAGATAGTATGTGTCCCACTTTTTTAAAGGAAAATTTTACAATGATATATTTAATGGAAAAGGTGAATTGGCCATTGAGATTCTTGAGTTGGTTTATAATAATGTGTGTGTAAATTTCCAATGGAATCTTGGGGTTTATAACCACACATAATAACTTTTACCAATTATTTTATTAGATATGGATATTTCTACTTAATTTAGTATAATTTAGATACTTTGTTAAATTTATGGTATGATAGAATGAAGTTGAGAACTAACTTTTTAAGAAAATAGAATCATTATTATTAAACAATAAGAGAGAATATTTTGGACATGATTTTATTATTATTATTTATAGTAGTTTCTAATATTATTTCTACTCAATCCTCCATATACACCATAGTGGAATTTTGTATGTAATAATAACTGAACCATTCTAGATATAGCAAGATCAATGATCAGTCATTAAATTATTACATTATCATTTTGGGGACACACCTGATAGAGAATAGAATATACACTAAACAGAGTGCTAACATAAGTATAAAATGTTATTCCATATCAATTTTAGTATGTAAGTAAACCCTAACTACAACATATATGAATGTAGATTTATAAATAATTTCTTAGGACTATATCTAGAAAAAACATGGTCATTGAGGAACTAAGTGTAAATTTATAGGGGATCATAAGGAAACTAATGGATATTAGCTAATATATATCCCACATTCCCTAAGAGGGGTCATATATATAAATGAGATAGCGGGAGTGAGATAAAAATCATTAAATTCATAGATTAAGATACACAAGAGATGGAACCTAAATAGATTCCAAAAATCCTCTGGATTTTGGATGTTCAAATGATTCAACTACTATGTAAATGTTCAATAGATACTAGATAACTGAAAATTATTTTTCTATTCATTGGAGATATAAGATTATTATTAGTAGATAATAATGATTTATTAACCTATAAGGATGTATTAAGTGGCATAAAAAATGTAAAATTCAAGAGGGTATAGTTTCTGAGATAGATACCATATAAAAACCATATATTAATTTTGGCAAATCTACATGTGCATGTAAAACCCATTGTATTCAAACAGTTATTAAATAAGAAACAAGACATGGATGTATAATATTGTGCCTATGAGGCACGATATGTTTGTATCGATTTTAAACAATATCAAGGTATAGAACTTGAAAAAACATTTTCACAATTTTCAATCCAGAAATAAATCATAATTCAACTTTCCTTAGTAGATTACCTTGACTATGAGATTTAGTATATGGATATCAAAACCACTTTCATTAACATTAACCTTAAATATAATTTATATATTACACAACCATAATATTTTGTTACTCTAAATATTTCTAATAAGCTATGAAATTTAGAGAGAACCATTTGAATATTGAACCAAGCATCCGAGTCATGGAACATTCACTTTGACGAAGCCATAATGGAATTTGGTTTCATAAATAAAAAATAAATTTCTTATGCCTAAATTTTTTTAATGGGAGATTCATATCTTTCATGATATTTATGCTGATGACATATTAATAATTAAAAATGAAATAATAGTCTTAAAAACCATGAAGACATAGTTTAGCTCATGTTACTCCATGAAATACTTTGTCAATGCAGTATATATTCTTGTGATCAAGATCTATCAAGATAAATACAAGAGGCTTCATGGACTATGTCAAGGTACATATATTGAAAAGATACTTAAGAGAATTTGTATGGAAAAATCTAATAGGGTATTATTTCCAATGTCACATAGAATCCATCTTTCTATGAAAATGTGTCCTTTTATACATGTGTAGAGACAAAAATATGGAAATGATATGATACACATGTGTGATTTGATCTGTAATTTATGTTATGGTATGTGATAAGATACATCTTTCTTAATCCTTAATAAGGGAATGTAGATATCAAACTGACCTAGGAGACCACTACTGAATGAGAGTCATGACTATAATTATGAAATTGAGGCATACTAAGGGTATGTATCATTTTTTTGGAAGAAATGATGAACTTGAAATTATGGTATATATTGACGCTTGTTTTTAAATAAATCATGATGATCTAAAATTGCAATCATGATACATATTCACTCTCAATGTAGGTGATGTGATCTTTATGAGCTCAAAAAAATCCATGGTCATTGATTCTACAGTGGAGTTTGACTATATTGTGGTTTCTAATATAGATAAAGAATATATTCAGATAAGAAACATTATACATGATCGTGATATAGTTCCAAGCATTAAATACCTTATCACACTCTATTATGATAATATGTTAGAGGTGGTTTTTGTAAAGGAT
This sequence comes from Viscum album, assembly GCA_963277665.1. Classification (NCBI taxonomy): domain Eukaryota; kingdom Viridiplantae; phylum Streptophyta; class Magnoliopsida; order Santalales; family Viscaceae; genus Viscum; species Viscum album. The sequence continues at coordinate 675,295,758 of OY728139.1, read as the reverse complement.
AACTTGTAAAATTACTGTATAGTGATCATAACTAATAAATATCATCTCTTTAGTGATTTTTGTCATATATATAATTTTATTATAAGTTGAAATTCCAAAGATAAAAATGTGGAGGACCTAACGGATAATTCTCCATCGTAGCCGAAGCATGAACATCATGTGAGGAATAGCAGACTAAAAGTTTTTAGAAGTTGTCTCTATTCTATGTTAGATTATATTGGTGTTTTTGTTATATAATAAACAACGTTTTTAATTTATATTACCTCTATATATTAAAATATGTAAATATTTATTAATATCTCCTCACATATTGATTGTTATTATATGTACATTTATTGTGGAAATGTCCCGGAAAATTTTTTCCATGAAAAGGTCATAAGAAGTTCCCCACTATAATGAAAACAGTAGAATATTATGAAAATATTCTTAAACATTGTCTTATAGCTATGTGACATCATTTTATGGGACACAAATGATGCATATTGACTGGTTCAAGTACTTGTATGTGGATGAGACTTCATCTCATGATGTGTGAACATGGTAATCTCTAAGACAATATATTATGAGAACATATCGACCAGTAGGAATTTCAAATGTTATGTTTCATTAGAAAATCATTTCTATAGATATGTGTATTGATCATTTTACATTAATATTATTTTTAATGAAAATTAGGAGTTTTATACTTAGATGTAATTTCATAAACCATAATTACATATATTCATGGTGATGTTTGGTATGATGGGAACATCATGAGTGTTATGTTATTAATGAATAATTAAAAGAAGTATTTTTCCCATCCATGTTTATGGGAGTTGAAATCTCATCCCTTTGATTGAAATGGAACCATCACATTAAATATCATTCCCATGGTGTGTTTGGGAGTTCATTTAATAAAGATGATGAATGGAGTATCAAGAATATATACTGATGAAATAAGTATGAAACCTACTTGATAAGATATAGAGAAAGAGGGATTATATTATATAGTGAGTGTTCATATGTGGTTGTTGTTATTCCATTATCATCTTCTTCCTCATGGATTCCTTTACATGTTTCTACATACTGATATTGGAATTAGGAAAACTCGACTAATTTCACTGAGTAAGAATTCTTGAGGGACACACACTTATTATTTCTATAGATCTTTATTAAATTATATCCAAATATAATTATTAGAAAAATATTATCATTCAATCTATTTAATAATATTTATTAAAAATTTGCTGATCAAAAATATTAAAAATAAATATAAAATCACAAGACCTGTACTATTATAAATATTTATTTATTTATTACATAACATTTATAAAAAATATATTAACCTTAAAATAAAAATTATTTTTAGGAGGATGATTAGACCATGTCTTGGATTTGGTGATAAATATTTATTTATTATACTGTAAATAATATATATCATTTCAAGAGCTAACACAAACCATGAGATAAAATATTATTATTATTATTATTATTGATTTACATCACATGAGTTATATTATGTTATTAATTTATAATTAATGTTATCAATTCTATTAATCATTATTGAAACCTTGTTTTGGATCTATATATACTATTTTTGTCATTTATTAGAGGGTATGACATTATGGAGTACAACATCTCTCCTCTCCTCCTAAATGATTTCTCCCTACCAAGAATATATCATGGGTTTATCTCAATAGAGAGAAAATGGGAATTCCTCCTTCCTCTCAATCCATAGATACAAAGAGATTATCTTTAAAACTAAAATGGATTTTTTTACTGATGAATGAAAGAAATGAAGGATGATCAGTACTACTAGTTTAGCACTCATCTTACTATTTGTTACGCTTCGAGATCAAAATGAACATTTGTGGATCACTTCTAAAGTGATTATACCCTTGGATCCAAATACTGAAACAATGGTGAAGTTGAAATATACGAGGATGAACAACATCTTATATGAAAAATTAATTCCAAATACCAAGGTAATTTTTATTGTTTAAATTTATTATAAATTTAATTTTGAAAATATTCTCTCCTATGGGTCCCAACATATTTTTCAATTAGTCTTATAATTAATTCATTGTTTATAAAGATCCATTTTCATGTAAATATCTAATTATTCATCTATTATGAAAAAAATGAGTTGGATGCTTCCCAATAAGTGCTCTAACTATGTTTGGAACCTTCAAGTGGTATCAAAACCATGTTATGTTAAATTTTTAATTATTTATTATTTATTTAAAATATTATGGACTGGATATTAGTTTCATTAAATTCATAATTTTTTCTTAATAAAAATTTTGATATTACACATGAAATCATGTTTTATATGATCTTAAATTGGTTAATATTGGGAAAAGAATGATCGGAGATGTCATGAAGAGTTGCTGAGTTCTATGCCTAGAAGAAATAGTAACTTGAAATAAAATATAAACACAAATGTCATGTACCAAGGGTTACCAAATGAGGGAAAGAAATGGGATATAAACCTCACCTAATAGAATCCTCATTTAGTGTATTTGTTACACCATGTTTTGTCTAACAAATATTAAACATTGTAACGCCCTATGTTTTTATAAATTGTTATTATTTTGAATAAATTAAATTGTATTTATAATATGTATTATATGAAATAGTAAGTTAATATTGGGTAATATGAATCACCAAGATAATCTTGAACTACACGCAACATCAGGTTAGCTTGTGTTACTCATTACATTGGGTTTTAACAAAACCATGATATATTATTAATATAGTTATTTAAATGTGACCATTATCACTGATCCATCAAACTTATATACATGGATAGTAATAAATTATATGTAAATATTAATTATAAAATGTTTACATAAATAAATATATTGATAATATTTTACTTAATTTTCATTATAGTCCCTATATTTTTTGAAGATATTATTTCCCTAAAAAATCCTTGTTATTTATTTTTTGTGAAAATTAATAAAATTAAATTTTCAAACATTTTTATTAATCATTTTTAAAAAATAAAAATAATTTTTGAAAACATATTGTCAAAATTTTATGTGGGTGAATGTTTAATATTTTTTGGGAAGCATCATTTTTCATTAATAGTTAGAAATACTGAATTTTAATTAAAACCATCATTTTCCATTAATTTATTTCTAATGATAAATTATATTATATAATGGTTTTAAAGTAATTTTTTTTCAATTATACGTAAATTAATCCAATTTATGTCATTATAATCTATTTTATATTGTGTTTTGATATAAAATCATTAAAAAAATTCAAAATCTCTCTTTAAACACATGTTTTCTCATTGACTAAGTGAGATTAATTTTAAATTAATTTTTTCAAATTTTTTGAGTGGAATTTATAAAATAATATTTAAATTCTATAATAAGATTAATTTTTAATATAATAATTTAATTTTTTTAACCAAAATGAATAGTAAAAATAGTAAAAATCATTTATCATGGTTAAGATGAAAATGGGTTTACAATGGTGTTAAAATAAGGGTTAAGAATAACCCAAAACATGTCCAACAAATAATTTTCCACTTTTTAAATTTGATCACTTATATTCTCTAGAATATTCAATTATTGTATCCTTGAGACATGAAAAAATATAGTTGAAATTCATTATTTTAAAAAACTACAAGTATGCCACTCACCACACATATAAAAGGTCACCCCATCTCCCCCCATATTTAAATATTGAAAAACTTTTGGATCATCTAATCCCTACAAAAATCGCTTCAAAATTCCTTCATCTCATCCTAGAATCCTTATTATTTTCGTACATCCAACCAAGTACGAATTTCGGTTCAATTATATGAAGGACACCCGAAGAAGAGGTAATGTTCATCACCGAGCATTTTTTATTTCTTCCCCTTTCACCTTAAATTATTATTATAACATGATGCTATAATTGAATAAGTATCATTCCTATAATTATATTTTTCTATGTTAAGTAAATGACCTACAACCATTTCCACTTTCATCAAATGGTTTACCGAATTGTAATTTGTGTGTATGGTGGTCTACAACCTCTCAAACTGATATCATTTTTTTTTCAATTACCACTCATCAAGGGTGGATATAATGATGAATTAAATATTTATATATTGTATTTGTGATATTATTATAATTTTAGAATTATTATATCATTCATAACGCCATACATTTAAATTTTGTGGAATACAATAACATCGCTCGTGTGTACTACAGACTACCATCTCATAGAGCGATGTGATTCATTCACGCATTACAAGGAAATTATTAAGGATTGTTATAATGAACATAAATGATAAATATGACATTAAAATGATTCTATAATTTTAATATATCATATTCCTTTCTTTCTTTCCTTCTAAAAAAGAAAATTGAAAAACGTTCATGAATAGGTATGACCGATTTCCTCCATAAACTTTGTATTTCATTTTTGATAACAAAATTTTATAAATTACTCTAAATACATAAATAATGAATATATGTTGTAGTAAAAATTATATAAATTAATTAATAATTATAATATTAATAGGTCTAAAAATTAAAAATTGAAACATATTAAAAAAAGCAATGCATTTATTACCTGAAACGTCACATTAACATATAATTATTAGAAAACTTGAAATAAAATGCTATAAAAATTCATAAATGATATGAGATATATAAATATTGTTCTATTATATATTTAAAATAATGTTTTATTTATTATATTGGCGTTTTAAACATGTATGAAAAAGTCAATACTTAAGGTAAGATATTTTTGTCGTAATTTTTTTCTTTGAGACGTATCTTACATTATGCACATATATTATTTCATGAGGTGTGTATACAGACCCAATAACATGTAATATTAATGCATTACTATCATATGGTCTGGAAAAATCTAATGTATATTCCTAATGCAGCACAGAGATTGACCATGGTTTTCTCATTTGAGGAGCATCGTGGTTGGTTCAATCAATGATTCTAATTTACCTAGTCTAATTAGTTTTTCTTTTTTTATTATATATTGAAAATTATTTTTTTGGGATTTTGTGAAATAATTAAATTAAAATATTTCATTTAAAAATTTAAATCTAAATCTAGATTAATACAGAATGAAAATAGGGAAGAAGGGACTTGGTCAATGGATTGATAACACTAGTTCATTTACTATTTATTTATTATCTAAATTCAATTTTATAACTCATTTGGTGAAACATTATTAAATAATTACTTTATTAATATTTATTGAGTGTGATAATTTATCATTCCTTTGACATACCAATCACCACCTCCTTGAATATTCAAATAGGATATCACCTCAACTGAGGATTAATTTCCTATAAGATCTCGCACCACTGTATTCCACTTCATCCTTTCAGGTAACCCTAACTCCTTAATATGAAGGGTTTTTGTAAGAGAAGGGAGGGAAAAATAATTAGTCAAATAAAATTAATTAAATTTGAAATTGTGTTATGCTCGATTACCAATACACCCATGCAATACTCCCACATCCACCAAAAATAGATTTAATACTTGTTCAATTAAAACACAATAACAAAGAACATTGTGATACCTCCCCTAGGGTCAATACTCGGGATATTCACTTTCCATTGAGAATGGAATGGAGATAATGATGTAAATATGTAAAAGAGAATGATAATTAGATTTGTAAGAGAAATAAGTATAGAATATTAAAAGGAAACATTTAATATAAAAAATGAATTTGTTACAAGGGAAATGAAAATTAAAGTAAAAAAGAAATAAAAGAAAAAATAATAAAGCAGTATAGGACATCTAAATCATCCCTCACCACTCGATATACATTCACTCCAAATTTTTCCTCTTATTTATAGGAATGGAAGAGGCTTTTTTTCCATAAAGTACCTTTTAATTTGTTTCAACACATAATAGTAGTTAACGGTTTAAATTTCAGTTTATGAATATGTCTTTAAAATGCTTTTTCACGGATCCCCCATAAATGGTAGATTTTGGGATAGGTTGCTTCACAAAATTTGTTCCATAATACCTCCATAATTTTCCCTCAAAATGGTATATTCATTATCCATAATAACAAGGATTTATGGAATAAATACTCAAATTTATATTTTCAGGCCAATATTTCTATAAATCATCCTCCAAAGTGTAACATTCCATTTCCAACTGAATAGTTTAATAACTCCATTTAATTTATTATTGGAATGATCCTATGAGTAATCATTCATTTTCATGTGTAATCACCTCATTTTTATGTGTGTATCCTATCTTAGGATTCCGTTATATAGGTGGGGTTCATGTTGTTCTGTCAAACAATTGTTCAAATTGATTTTTTTTTCTGGACTCATGTATTTAGAATGATCTCTTGGTACAAAAAATAAAGCTGATGTAAATAAATCAATGAAAAAAAATATCTCAAATTGTATTGATATTTTAAATTTATTTCTAAAATACCTTTTTAATTAATATCTAAAAAAATTCTAGAATTAACAAATTTTTACATTTTAGCTCAAAACAAATCATTAATTATAAATTTTGGAAAATAAGCTCAAATATTAAAACTTTGATGTTATAATTAATTTAAATTCTTATAAAAATGAGGATTATATTTGATCTATCAATTCCCAAACACTTAAACCAATCTTTTCCTGAAGCATAAAATCTCCACAGGGAATTCAGATTACGCCAATGTTACTAATATTTAAATTCCAAAGTAAACAAATCCAACAATTATCTATATCATGTAAAACATTAAAAAATCCAAATAAAATATCAATAAATTTTCTGAAATTTTAAAGAAACAATCAACTATTTTATTTTAATTTCCCCCTTTTGAAAAATAATGGATCTTATACTTTAATTCATATAGGCTCCACTATTCATTATCATTATCCATGTCGCATCATGATTACCCCACTTTTGAATATTTTCTCTCATCACTCATAATAGAATTTATGTAGAGATATGATTATATCATTAGAACATGATTATAATCCATAGGTTTCTCATGGAACTACTTTCTACACTTTTTGAAGAAAAAAGTCACATAAAATCCTTAAGTATTTAATTAATGTTTCAAATGACTCTGAGGCTTATGGTTTGTTTGAATTGATGTTTGAAAATTAAGGATTAAGGTGGTGGTTTATCTCTTATGTACAATGCATGATATAAATAAATAATTTTTAATAAAATTTTCCCCCTCAAATTAGTAACTCCCACTTCCCCAAAACTTAAAGTAAATAATGTGATCAAATAAATCATATTGAATGATTTATACTCCCTATTTTTTTTTATATTTACAATTTTTTTCTTTTCCAAAAAAACCATGTAATTATTTTTTAGGAATTTTATTATTAGAATAAAACTCATATCCACCACATAATCATGAATAATAAAATTCAGATGTCTTGTAATGATGATTTTTTTTCCGAAATCACAACCCATTTTCTCAATTTTTTGTTCATATTTATCATTTTTAAGTTTTTACTTAAAGATAAGATACCAATGAAGTATCATTAATGAATAAATGACTTTAATTTCCCATAATAACCATCCCCACAATTTTTCCATAAAATTTATTTTATCCCTTCCACCATGATCTCCTTAACCCCACACTTCAATTTTCAAATATGATGTAAATGTTAATAGAAGGGTAGAATTGGATAAAAATGGTTTGAAACATAGATCATTACTCTCAATTTCATTCATGGTCTCTATATGTTGAGGAAGGATTTATGTAAAGGTGGTATTTTAAGGGTAAGTTCTTATCAAAATATTCCTAAATCATTTTTATTGTGTGTTTACATTTTCATAGCTTTGACAAGTTCAAATGAATGTTTTGGTCAGTGACTTGTCCAAATATCATTCAAGAAATATTATCAAGAATAAATAAGATGTACATGGTTAATAAATACTCTAAAATGAGAATTAGAACATTTTACAATCACTCAAGTAATTATTAGTAAAAACAAATAAATTATTTTGAATTTAATAAATTCAAATCATGAAAAAATGATCAAGAAATTTCATTTAAATGAATCAATCAATTCCCTCAAATCACGAGTCATAATTGAAATATACATGCTTCAATTTAATTATTCAATTATCCATTTTTTTCATTAAATATCATTATCATTGAAATATAAAACATGGAATCATAGTATTTTTATATAACTCAAGTCTCTTAGATAATCCATGTAAAGCATATTTCAAGTGTGGCCAGGATATTTCAACATATAAAAATAGTAAAAATGAAACCCATATTTAAATGAATCATTGGTTCCCCTCCTCCAATATATGGGATCTTCCTTGTCCTATAATTTAGAAAAAAATTAAAATTACTCAATAAAGAACAATGATCATATCATTTAAGCTAAAAAATATTAGAAGGTGTCTGATTCATTCTGGACTAATACTAAAAAATTAAAATGAAATATAAATTCCAAGAAATAATGTAATGTTAAATCATGGTATGATCCTTTATGTGGGACCTAAATTTTATTTCCACTATATGGTAGTTCCATCTGTCATCCAAATTCTGACGTTGATTGAGGCTTCTGGGATTTTAACCACCATATATGGTTCCTTCCACATTAGACTTCTTCTTATCTATTGAGGAGGAATCCAGGGAAAGGTTAAACTATATTGACCCCCTTAATAATTAGGTACAAATCACATGGCGGGTGTAGAATGAAGATTGGAACCTCATCCTCCTTCTTTTAAAATTGTTCATTGACTTCTTCACAATCCATTGGTTTCTCAAGATGTGCTGAATGAAAAGAATATTCAAAGGGTGAATCAAAATTTAAATTTGAAGTATTAAATTTAAAATATTCTATTTTAATGTATGAATCTTCTATCTCTAGTTCTTGAGGAAAAGCAATAGGGGTCTCTTTATGTACTCCTCTTATAAAATGGTCAATGTCTTTAAGGATCTCAACACATTCCTTAGTAGGTTCATTTTCTTTTTCATCATCTTCCTCTAGGGTATCATAAAATTTAGTCTAATATGAAAATTAAATAATGTTGGTGGCGATACAAAAATAATATTACATAAAATTAAAAGTGTGAGTTCAGAATTGTATAATATCCCTGATCCAGTATGACTATAATCTCCTTTTCAATTTAAAGTTCTTCTTGGAGTCGATATTCACTGGATAGAGGTAGGTTGTCATGCTCATCTAATATTTCATAGAATCCCACCACTTGGGTGGTTACATCTTCTTACATGGCTAAAGATAGGGGACATGGTAGTTTCCATTAGAGTTTATAAAGAATTAATATATCATATTATATTTCAATTTCTGTCTATTTGTACAAAAAATTATCAAAATTCACAAGATCCCCCTCTTGCAAATTAGTAGAAAATGAAAACATATCTATCTCCTCCAACAAAAGATGTATGAGGTGAAATTTTTCTTCATAGAAATTCTCTTTTACCCAATCTAGTTTTTCAACTTCAAAAACATGTTGTGAAATTTATTCCGTAAGTTGCCTTGGCTCTTTCCGTAGTTTAGGGTCAGGTTTCTTCTTTAATACATAGACATATTTTTTTACATTTCTCATATAATGGTCTATGTTTTCTCAATGTTCTTGCATCTGGGATCTATTATAATATTCTTGTTGCAGTTCTAGTTTCTATTTTTGATGAACCTATAAGTAATATTACAATGCATAATAATATGAATTTTAATTCATCAGGGAATGTGGTTCTTTATATTTTTTTAATAATTAAATTTATGAAAAATATTTAAAATTGTGAATTTAGAAAAAAGTGATTGAAATAACTATTTACATCCCTTTAAATGGATCCATTTTTAGACACATGCTTATAATATTTCATGGAAAAAGAAAATTTATATTTATAATGTAGAAAACATGCTGACTAGGGTCATCTCCCTTGAGGAGAGTCATATTTTCTTCAATCGCTGATTTTAATTCAACTAGTCTAATTCTGTTTGGTTTGTTTTTTATTATTTATTAAAAATCATGGTTTTTGTGTTTTATGAATTAATGAAATAAAAAAAATTAATTGATGAATTGAAATATAAATAAAAGTTAATAAGTAATGAAATTACAGAGGAAAGGTCTTGGTCTATGGTTTGATTACATGAATTCATTCAAAATTTATGTATTGTCCAAATGAAATTGGATAATTATTTTGGTAAAAAATATTTAATGAATTGATTTATTTTTATTTTTTGAGTATCATAATTTATAATTCATTCTGTGTACCAATTCCCACCTACTATAATATTCAAATTGGATAAAACTTCAATAGATAATTCATTTCCTAAAAGACCAAACTCCACTGCATGTCCTATCATCTTTTAAGGCAACACCAACTCCATCGTATAAAGGGTTTACCAGATAAAAGGGAGGTAAAAATTTATTAATCAGATAAATGGAATGAAATTGGAAATTATTCAACTGTGAAATTCCACCACATCCATGAAATACTCTCACATCCACCATAAATATATTTAAAACATCTTCAATTGAAGTGTAATAATAAATAACACTATAAAACCTCCCCTAAGTCCAAGACTTAAATAACCCACATTACATTGAAAAGTGACTAGAGATCATGATGGGAAGATGTAGGAGATAAAGATAATTAGTGTTTGAAGAGAAATAAAAATGGAATAATAATAAGAAACTTTTTAATATAAAAAAATGAATGTGTTATAAGTGAAATGAAATCTAGAAAAAAAGAAAATAAAAAATCCTAATGCTGTGGTTGACATCCATATATTCCCCTTCTAATTGATATCCTTTAACTCCACATTTTCACTCTTATTTATAGGCTGGTTGCAAACATTGTTGTGTCCTAAATGACCATCTAATTTGTTTTGGGACATAATGGTAGTCAATGGTTGAAATATTGGTTCTAGAATCTGTCTATAAATTGATTTAAGGTGGAACCACCATAAAATAGAAAAATTAGTGATATGTGTATTCATGAATGTTTTTCCATAATATATATTTAGTTAACCCCCAAAATTTTAGAATCATTTTCCACCGAATGATGTTTTTATATAATTAATACTAAGATTGAATGTTTTGGCTGAGAATTCCATAAATGAGCCTCCAATGTGTAACGTTAAATTTCCACCTTAATGGTTGAATACATACATTTAATTAATCATTAAACATTTCCTATTAGTCCTATTTAATATATTGGTTGAATAAATGAAACTGGAGGTTTTTATCCTGATATATACTTTTGTTTTAATGGTGGGCCCATATTGTCCATCTGAACAATTCTTCAACTTAATTGATTTTTTGGGTATCATTTATTTTGAATAATCAATTAGTCCTGAATAGAATGATAATGAAGATAAATGAAGAATTAATTAAATACATAATCAATAAAATTTGATTAATATTTTAAATGTTATGCTCAAAATACCCTTCGGATAAAAATCTATCAAAATTCTTCAATTAACCAATTTTTACATTTTACCTCAAATGTAACGCCCCGACCCTAATTACCTAGAGTCGGTGCATTATTACATAACATTGGCATGATCATGAGAAAGATCTTGTCTCGAAAGACCGATTAGTTTAGTAGCCTTGGAATTACTAGATACATCCATAAATTTTTACATTACATCATAAAAAAAACATCTTGTCTTCATATCCCCTCATACTATCCCTGTAGGTCATTCATAAATTACTTCTTCATAATCCTGGGAAAAATAAAACATTGAAAGGGGTGAGCTCGGATGCTCAGTAAGGATAACATTATAGCAGAAGCTTTCATAAATAAGCATAAACACTTAAGGCAATTTATAACTAAAACAAAAGCCTTTTAAAATTGAACTTCAGCATAAAATGGCGAAGGTAAAATGAAATAATGCCATTTACTTACTCACATGGATATTCTACTAGTCGAATGATCACATGAAATATCAATAACCACTTTCATAATGATGGAATGCATAATGCCAGACTATCATAACCACATAGCCAAGGCCTCGTGCCAAGACTACAAATAAGATTTTGCCAAGGCCTTGTGCCAAGACACTAGTTTGTCTCATGAGACCTACCGATGCATCGAGGAGCTATAGCGGGCTCCACCCGTCACTTATTAAGTCCAATGCATTCCTCAAATGAATAGGTTTAAACATAACATAAACATTCGTATTAAAAACTAGCATACGCAATGTCAATACTTTTACCACAAACCATGAATGGTATAAAAATAGCACATCCACAGTCAAACATAACTCATTCGATACAATATAGAAGATTGTATTGTATCACATTAACCTCAATCAAGAGTAATGAAGGATGTTGACATAGATGAAAATAATCATCAAAACTATTTGAGAGAAATATCCCCCTTTCCTTGAAAACATTTAAAAGTCACACTATTTGTCAAGAAGCCATTTAAAAGTAGATTTTTGAATCAAAGTGTCCCATACCACTTTGAAACTTTTTAAAAGGAGTTTTAATTTCTAAAACTTTAATGTCCATATAAATAAATCCTTAAAACCATTTTTAAAACATGGACATTAATGAGCAAGATTTAGAAGAATAAGTATTTAAAACATTTAAAAATGGTATTTTGGTTAGAGATTCTAACCAAAAGAGACACTTGAATACAAATAATTGTGGTAATCAAAACTTTGTAATACCATGAGAATAAAGGGATTCATGATATACTATGTCAAAGTACGTTATATACACCACATAAAAGTGATTTGGTGTATATCAACAAAGAAGTCTCAATGGAATGTAAATTGAGATGAAATCTCTTGTAAAGGTTGTATCCTTAGGTTAAGGATAAATCAATGACATAATTATGTGTGACAAATATAAATACACTAAATATGATTGGATATTCAGTGTAAAACAATCAAAGGACATTCACACATATTCTTGTAAAATCAATACCAACGAATTGGATGTTTAACTCAACAAATGGAGAATGAGTTAAAAATTACTCTTATCAAATTCATATCAATGACTTGAGAATTACCAATGGAGTGATTATGTGCATCAAACTTATATCCACAGGAAGGGGAGTGGAAATTATGACATAATAAAATGAATAGTGATTCCACACATAATCTTGGGGTAATATAATCAATGAAATATGTGTAAAGCCAAATGAGTGGAAATTGAAATCTCAAATTCCCTTATCGATTAGGTAACTTACGAAACATACATCCATGAAAGAAGTATCATACCATGATGATGTAAATACCCATAAATTAAAGTATATTACACAATGAATACGATCATGGGCAGTACACATACACCACATGCAATAATTAAGTGGTGATCAATGGAATTCTCACGGAATTAAAAGTGAGATAAGAAAACCCTTACCACGTTAATCAACTGAGTCGTATGGCCAAAAGTTAATAACCACCAAATGATTTACAGAATAACATGAATATAAATAGAATCATGAATATATATCAAATGGAAATACACAATACACCACTTTCAATAATTTACTGGCGAAAAATGGAAATCTCACGGAATTGAAAGTGAGATAAGAAAATCCCTTACTTTGTACTTTTTCCTTGGTCGATGGTAGGTTTACCTCCTGTATAATGGTGAAATAATTGTTATTGAATAATACAAGAATCATTTACTTTAATATGATATCATATATGATCTTTTAACATTGATTTGTTAATAATATCTTAGTATTAACGCCGTTTCGGGTGTTAACTTACTCATTTTCTTTTATATGTTTTGTTACATAAGTCATGTTTGTTGTATCTTATTCATATCCAGAATGATATCAAGTCCTTAAACATCATTTTTAAATCATTAAATGATAATTATACTTGAATGGATACGATGGATAATGAATCTCATCGCGTTCGTGGAGACGGTAGTCCGTACGTACGCACGAACGCTACTTCCATTTAATTTTTTTATTTTAAAAGAATCGAATCCAAATGATACATAGGTATATTACTATTCCAGTATAATATAATATTTTATATATGTTACTTATGTTAATTAACACCATCCTTTATACGTTCCATGTGTGGTATGAACGAGTCATATCATTTTAAGGGGGCGGTAGTCCGCACTTCCTCAAATGAAATTATCGTATGTATATACGACATGAAACGAATAATGGTATGAAATAAAATGGAATTACAGAAGCTTATATATAAAATATATATCATTAATATCATATTTAATTACAGTTCCATCATAATGGCCACCATGAGAGGCGGTAAGATGTTTTTGAACAATCATCGTTTCGTGAGGCGTTAGTTTGCCATCCACAGAAACATTATGTTCATCATCCATTAGATGGAGTTGTGTGTATGTGTAGTTTGAATACTTCTTATAACAACATCCTAGTATATTTAGGATACTGGTGCTGTTACAAAAGAAGGGAAATAAAAAGATTTTGGGGGTTGAAGAAGCAAAATAAATGAAAATAATTTAAGAGAAATCGTTACCATTAATTTAGGTAACTCACTTTGGTTGGAACCAAAGGACTTGTTGAAATGCTTTCTGCCTAAGGGGAAGCTTCAAGGAGGAGGAGAGGGATGTGGGGAGCTTAGTTGGGCAGAGTTTGGACGAGCCAAGTGGCTTGAGAGGTGTGAGGAAATGAGAAGGAGGAGTGCCCTTTTATAAGAGGGGTGAGGGGCACCTTTGGAAAAGCTAGAAATATTAATTTATAATAAATTCATATTCGGTTTCCAATGGCTCCAAAGTTGACTATTCAAAGGTTGAGGTGGGGATAGGTCGAAAACAACTCATCCAATAGAATTTAGACAGGTTTGGGTACTTATATTAACCTTATCTTTAAGTATTAACTCTAAGTTAATTAGTTTCACTTTTACAATGTCTCTTTGTATTTTTATATAATATGGTTAATAAACTTACTATATACATCCAAAAGACCCCCAAGTGGTCCATTAATGATTAACCTATCATAATATAAGTCTCTTGGCCGAACCTTAGATTTTTAGGAATTTAATATCAATTAATAATATAATATTGTTTTTAAGAACTCTTTTATGTCAATTTTGACACTATTCACTAGTTGATTTTTGTGAAACTCATAACAGATTGATTACTTCGAACAAAGTCAAATAAATCAATCCTAATATATCATATTATCCTAGAAAATTTGTTTAATTCATTAAAAGTTTAATATTATAATTATTTGGGTATTTATAATATCAATTATGTTAATTTTTTACTATTTTAGTAATTACTGCATCATCATTGTGTCATAAATAAAATAAATTATTTAATGTCAAAAAAATTATAAATAAAATATAATTATGTATGAAATCTTTTTAGCTTTCTAATGAGTATTTATAATCTAAAATCCAGCATATATAACCCTATGTAACAATTGTTTTTCTAAACGATATATGCTTGTGTCATTTTTGTATTCATTTTAACTTAATTAATATAAAGTGTCATTATCACTTACAAGTGGATCCATGGGGTCCCAAAATTGACCCAAAGATGCCCATGGTCGACCATGTATCAACCAATAGGGTTAAGACACATTTTAGGGTAATTTAGTATTATTATAATATTATTTTTTTAACCCTTATTTACCGGATTTACCCTTAACCATGGTAAATAAAATATTTACCGCAGTAATTATTCAAAATGTCTAAAAATAAAAGTTACCTATTTACACAATTTGGACATCCTGATTCCAAATATGGAATCCATTTTTCTAAATTCAAAACACAGAAGTGGCAGAAATTAATTTAAAATTAATTCCCGCTGTCAAAACAAAAAGCGTGTTTTTAAGAGATAATAACTATCAAAAGATTGACACTTGTTTATGTTCGGTTTAATTGTAAAATTATGTCCAATGACCAACATTATATTAAATGGTAAAAATATATTCTAAATATACTTTAAAACCACTCAAATTCACAATTTATCACTATTAATTATTTTGATTAAAAAAGTTGTTTTTAATTAAAATTTAGTAATTTTCACTATTCATCAAAATACAAAAGTTATCCGAAAAGTACCAAAATTTAACCCTAGGCTAAATTCGATATTCCGAATCCAAAAATGAAGTCCATTTTGAAATATAAAATATATATAATTTCAAAAAGTAGGTATTACTATTCATAACGGCTAGTTTGATTGGTTGTGGTGTGTTAAAATCTCGAAGTTGCGTACAATGAACGTCATTGCATTATTCGAAAGGAAACATACCGAAGAAGCTTGGGGTGTTACATTCTCCCCTCCTTCAATAAATTGCGTCCTCGCAATTTTTAAAATTTTACTTGGGAATATAATGGAAAGTCCCACATCGGAAAAAGAGTCAATAAAACTATCACTTTAAAAGAAAGAAAGAGAGGTATAAGGGTCATCCAAGATAACCCAAACTAGGATTCCATGTAAGAAAACATGGATATGGATGATAAACTAAGTGTCAAGTTCTGATGGAGAGGGATAGAAATCATGATCAGGAGAAAGTTAACAATGAGAAAACCACAAACTTGTGTTGGGACAAACGACCATTAGTCTCCTAGTAGGAAAGTAAACTGACATCATTTTTTTTTAAGTTACATTACATAAGGAAGAGTAATTCATTTATGATATTGACTAAGAACATTATGAGATATACTTACATTTTAAGTAGATTTTCATTCTTTAATAAATTTCCACCACTAACTCATTTTTTTAAATGATGAGTATTCAAGAAGACTTGGTCACACTGGAAGAGATAGAATAAACTTCTATAGAATCACATGATCCATGAAGGATAAACCATATATTTACATTGTCTTTGAAGATTAATCAAAACCAAAATGGTCAGTGAATGATCTAATGATCCACCAAAAGGATATTCATTGAGATAAATATGCACTAATCTTAATTTCTAAAATTAAACCAACAATACCCCAAAGTTAAATAGATACCATTCAATAACCAATTGTCCTTAAAATCCTTTAATATAATCCAAACTAATATTGAAACCCAAAACATAGAAGAATTTGATTATGTAGTCTCCCAAGTTAAATTGTATCTCCAAATGACATCAGATACTCTTAAAGTCACATACTCAAAAGTAATTAACCTAATCACATATTCTCTATTATAGGTTAATCATTTCCATAAATAACCCAAATCACTATAAATCCACAATAAAAACGTAGATAAAAATCTATCATTACTCCACAAATGAAACCCCATAGTATTCTATTTTCCTTGGGCATATAGTGTTCCCAACAAAGCGAACATCTTCCAAAATAACATTTATCACTTAATCACCAAATCATTTTCCCAAATCAACTTATTATTGATCAATAAAATCATTTAACTAAAAAAAAGTCACACTAACCAGGGACTTCACGTAGTCCAGTGGTAGGCGATAAATCCCAATCGCACTTTGGTTGTGGGTTCGATTCCCATAGCTTTGTCCGACGCGACGGGTTGTCACACGGTCTACGTGTTGTCCTTTTTCAAAAACTATATTTTATAATATTGCCAAAATGAGATAAATTCCTCA
Organism: Viscum album; assembly: GCA_963277665.1. Taxonomy (NCBI): domain Eukaryota; kingdom Viridiplantae; phylum Streptophyta; class Magnoliopsida; order Santalales; family Viscaceae; genus Viscum; species Viscum album. Next base: position 675,278,325 of record OY728139.1, on the reverse strand, counting down.
AAATACTATATCATAAATTTAACCACAAATGTTATATCATACCTTGAATCTTCATCCCAAATTAGAATAACTTATAATTCTCTCAAACCCCAATGATCATATAAATCCAAATGGTTATTTATACCCAAATCCACAAGAGAAGAGACAATTCTTCCTCAAATATCATTCTCACATGGCAAACTGCGGGGTTACAAATACAAGAGAAAATTCTTCCATAGTAAACCAATCAACAAGGAGTTCTAATACTTTTTAAACATTTCTCCAACCATTTATTCCCACATAGCTTCTTCTTTGACAAAGAAAATATCCTATAGAATAGGACATTCACTCGGGTAATGGCCAGGTCCCCTACATTTACGGCAAATGACTGTAAATGGACTCTTGGGACCATTTTTATCTTCTTCCATAGTACTCTTCATTTTTCTTCGGCAATTCTTTACTTTATGTCCTTCCTCCCCGCACGTAAAACATTTCGTTGTCCCATTGAGACACTTTCCTGGGTGTCTCTTTCCACATTTCCTGCATGATGAAAATTGAGGGTTCTTTTCTCCATGGTCTCCATTGCTGGAGCTCTTATCATTTATCACCTTTCTCTTCCTTGTTGAGTCTGGGAGTTGGTTAATATATATGTTGTTGATCATATTTTTGGAAAACTGATTTGGCATAAAGACGATATCTTTTACGCCTATCAACATTCCATTTTGTTGCTCATTGCCACCACCGTTCCCATCTTGTACATCATTTTCAAAGTCACTATGACTTCCTTGGAATCCAGCCATTGACTAAAACCATAAAGCATTGTGTGAGTAATAGTAGTCGTAAAATCATTTAGAGATTAAAATGTCACCATATTCTCAATTTGGAACATATTAGGATTAACCAAGGTCATTTACTCTCATCTTATATATATATTACTTAAATTGGTTTGTAAAGAAAATGTAAATTATCCTAAGCATATCCCCCGGGAGTGTCGTAACCAAGAGTGCAGCAAGGCCCGTTGTCGTGCACCAGTTCCCGTTCGAGTCTAGCTCAAAGCGGTGTTTTCGGGTTTTACCCCTAGGTACATCTGTGCCAGAGCCGCCTCTACCTGCTCGTATCCAGACAGGGATGTATTGCTCGGAAAACTCACAAAATCTCTACAATACCAAAATTCTAGGAAGTTCTTTTATACTAATCCTCAAAGTTCATCTTAGGTCTACGTGCTCTAATCAGAGTTTATCTAAATCTAGCTACCAAGGTTTGTACTAAACTTCCTCTGATACCAACTGTAACGCCCCGACCCTAATTACCTAGAGTCGGTGCATTATTACATAACATTGGCATGATCATGAGAAAGATCAAGTCTCGAAAGACCGATCAGTTTAGTATCCTTGGAATAACTAGATACATCCATAAATTTTTACATTACATCATAAAAAAAACATCTTGTCTTCATATCCCCTCATACTATCCCTGTAGGTCATTCATAAATTACTTCTTCATAATCCTGGGAAAAATAAAACATTGAAAGGGGTGAGCTCAGATGCTCAGTAAGGATAACATTATAGCAGAAGCTTTCATAAATAAGCATAAACACTTAAGGCAATTTATAACTAAAACAAAAGCCTTTTAAAATTGAACTTCAGCATAAAATGGCGAAGGTAAAATGAAATAATGCCATTTACTTACTCACATGGATATTCTACTAGTCGAATGATCACATGCAATATCAATAACCACTTTCATAATGATGGAATGAATAATGCCAGACTATCATAACCACATAGCCAAGGCCTCGTGCCAAGACTACAAATAAGATTTTGCCAAGGCCTTGTGCCAAGACACTAGTTTGTCTCATGAGACCTACCGATGCATCGAGGAGCTATAGCGGGCTCCACCCGTCACTTATTAAGACCAATGCATTCCTCAAATGAATAGGTTTAAACATAACATAAACATTCGTATTAAAAACTAGCATACGAAATGTCAATACTTTTACCACAAACCATGAATGGTATAAAAATAGCACATCCACAGTCAAACATAACTCATTCGATACAATATAGAAGATTGTATTGTATCACATTAACCTCAATCAAGAGTAATGAAGGATGTTGACAGATGAAAATAATCATCAAAACTATTTGAGAGAAATATCCCCCTTTCCTTGAAAACATTTAAAAGTCACACTATTTGTCAAGAAGCCATTTAAAAGTAGATTTTTGAATCAAAGTGTCCCATACCACTTTGAAACTTTTTAAAAGGAGTTTTAATTTCTCAAACTTTAATGTCCATATAAATAAATCCTTAAAACCATTTTTAAAACATGGACATTAATGAGCAAGATTTAGAAGAATAAGTATTTAAAACATTTAAAAATGGTATTTTGGTTAGAGATTCTAACCAAAAGAGACACTTGAATACAAATAATTGTGGTAATCAAAACTTTGTAATACCATGAGAATAAAGGGATTCATGATATACTATGTCAAAGTACGTTATATACACCACATAAAAGTGATTTGGTGTATATCAACAAAGAAGTCTCAATGGAATGTAAATTGAGATGAAATCTCTTGTAAAGGTTGTATCCTTAGGTTAAGGATAAATCAATGACATAATTATGTGTGACAAATATAAATACACTAAATATGATTGGATATTCAGTGTAAAACAATCAAAGGACATTCACACATATTCTTGTAAAATCAATACCAACGAATTGGATGTTTAACTCAACAAATGGAGAATGAGTTAAAAATTACTCTTATCAAATTCATATCAATGACTTGAGAATTACCAATGGAGTGATTATGTGCATCAAACTTATATCCACAGGAAGGGGAGTGGAAATTATGACATAATCAAATGAATAGTGATTCCACACATAATCTTGGGGTAATATAATCAATGAAATATGTGTAAAGCCAAATGAGTGGAAATTGAAATCTCAAATTCCCTTATCGATTAGGTAACTTACGAAACATACATCCATGAAAGAAGTATCATACCATGATGATGTAAATACCCATAAATTAAAGTATATTACACAATGAATACGATCATGGGCAGTACACATACACCACATGCAATAATTAAGTGGTGATCAATGGAATTCTCACGGAATTAAAAGTGAGATAAGAAAACCCTTACCACGTTAATCAACTGAGTCGTATGGCCAAAAGTTAATAACCACCAAATGATTTACAGAATAACATGAATATAAATAGAATCATGAATATATATCAAATGGCAATACACAATACACCACTTTCAATAATTTAGTGGCGAAAAATGGAAATCTCACGGAATTGAAAGTGAGATAAGAAAATCCCTTACTTTGTACTTTTTCCTTGGTCGATGGTAGGTTTACCTCCTGTATAATGGTGAAATAATTGTTATTGAATAATACAAGAATCATTTACTTTAATATGATATCATATATGATCTTTTAACATTGATTTGTTAATAATATCTTAGTATTAACGCCGTTTCGGGTGTTAACTTACTCATTTTCTTTTATATGTTTTGTTACATAAGTCATGTTTGTTGTATCTTATTCATATCCAGAATGATATCAAGTCCTTAAACATCATTTTTAAATCATTAAATGATAATTATACTTGAATGGATACGATGGATAATGAATCTCATCGCGTTCGTGGAGACGGTAGTCCGTACGTACGCACGAACGCTACTTCCATTTAATTTTTTTATTTTAAAAGAATCGAATCCAAATGATACATAGGTATATTACTATTCCAGTATAATATAATATTTTATATATGTTACTTAAGTTAATTAACACCATCCTTTATACGTTCCATGTGTGGTATGAACGAGTCATATCATTTTAAGGGGGCGGTAGTCCGCACTTCCTCAAATGAAATTATCGTATGTATATACGACATGAAACGAATAATGGTATGAAATAAAATGGAATTACAGAAGCTTATATATAAAATATATATCATTAATATCATATTTAATTACAGTTCCATCATAATGGCCACCATGAGAGGCGGTAAGATGTTTTTGAACAATCATCGTTTCGTGAGGCGTTAGTTTGCCATCCACAGAAACATTATGTTCATCATCCATTAGATGGAGTTGTGTGTATGTGTAGTTTGAATACATCTTATAACAACATCCTAGTATATTTAGGATACTGGTTCTGTTACAAAAGAAGGGAAATAAAAAGAGTTTGGGGGTTGAAGAAGCAAAATAAATGAAAATAATTTAAGAGAAATCGTTACCTTTAATTTAGGTAACTCACTTTGGTTGGAACCAAAGGACTTGTTGAAATGCTTTCTGCCTAAGGGGAAGCTTCAAGGAGGAGGAGAGGGATGTGGGGAGCTTAGTTGGGCAGAGTTTGGACGAGCCAAGTGGCTTGAGAGGTGTGAGGAAATGAGAAGGAGGAGTGCCCTTTTATAAGAGGGGTGAGGGGCACCTTTGGAAAAGCTAGAAATATTAATTTATAATAAATTCATATTCGGTTTCCAATGGCTCCAAAGTTGACTATTCAAAGGTTGAGGTGGGGATAGGTCGAAAACAACTCATCCAATAGAATTTAGACAGGTTTGGGTACTTATATTAACCTTATCTTTAAGTATTAACTCTAAGTTAATTAGTTTCACTTTTACAATGTCTCTTTGTATTTTTATATAATATGGTTAATAAACTTACTATATACATCCAAAAGACCCCCAAGTGGTCCATTAATGATTAACCTATCATAATATAAGTCTCATGGCCGAACCTTAGATTTTTAGGAATTTAATATCAATTAATAATATAATATTTGTTTTAAGAACTCTTTTATGTCAATTTTGACACTATTCACTAGTTGATTTTTGTGAAACTCATAACAGATTGATTACTTAGAAAAAAGTCAAATAAATCAATCCTAATATATCATATTATCCTAGAAAATTTGTTTAATTCATTAAAAGTTTAATATTATAATTATTTGGGTATTTATAATATCAATTATGTTAATTTTTTACTATTTTAGTAATTACTGCATCATCATTGTTTCATAGATAAAATAAATTATTTAATGTCAAAAAATTATAAATAAAATATAATTATGTAGGAAATCTTTTTAGATTTCTAATGAATATTTATAATCTAAAATCCAGAATATATAACCCTATGTAACAATTGTTTTGCTAAAAGATATATGCTTGTGTCATTTTTGTATTCATTTTAACTTAATTAATATAAAGTGTCATTATCACTTACAAGTGGATCCATGGGGTCCCAAAATTGACCCAAAGATGCCCACGGTCGACCATGTATCAACCAATAGGGTTAAGACACATTTTAGGGTAATTTAGTATTATTATAATATTATTTTTTTAACCCTTATTTACCGGATTTACCCTTAACCATGGTAAATAAAATATTTACCGCAGTAATTATTCAAAATGTCTAAAAATAAAAGTTACCTATTTACACAATTTGGACATCCTGATTCCAAATATGGAATCCATTTTTCTAAATTCAAAACACATAAGTGGCAGAAATTAATTTAAAATTAATTCCCGCTGTCAAAACAAAAAGCGTGTTTTTAAGAGATAATAACTATCAAAAGATTGACACTTGTTTATGTTCGGTTTAATTGTAAAATTATGTCCAATGACCAACATTATATTAAATGGTAAAAATATATTCTAAATATACTTTAAAACCACTCAAATTCACAATTTATCACTATTAATTATTTTGATTAAAAAAGTTGTTTTTAATTAAAATTTAGTAATTTTCACTATTCATCAAAATACAAAAGTTATCCGAAAAGTACCAAAATTTAACCCTAGGCTAAATTCGATATTCCGAATCCAAAAATGAAGTCCATTTTGAAATATAAAATATATATAATTTCAAAAAGTAGGTATTACTATTCATAACGGCTAGTTTGATTGGTTGTGGTGTGTTAAAATCTCGAAGTTGCGTACAATGCACGTCATTGCATTATTCGAAAGGAAACATACCGAAGAAGCTTGGGGTGTTACATCAAAACACATCATTTGTCAAAAATTATTTAAAATAAGATGAATCTGATAAATTTTGGGGGATTATATAATATAAATAAAAACATGAATGAGTAAAATATTATCTCTATCAATTCCCCAAAACATAAACCATCCATTTCTTCAAGCATAAAATGTCAATATGAAAATCAGAGGACACCAATGTTACCATTATTCAAATTACAATGTAATAAAATCAACAGAATCTCATTGTCAATTCAAACATAAAAAATCAGCATTAAAAATCAATTCAATTTCAAATTTTTTAAACAAAAAATCAATTCATGTATTTTAATTTTTCCCTTTGAAAAAATGATGGAACATCTCCTTTCATTAAATCAGGCTCCTCAATTAATTATTATTAGTCACACCGTGTCATGAATTACCAATATTTTGAATCTTTTCTCTCATCAATCATGATAAATTTTTTGTAGAGTTATTCCCATATCATGAGAATATTGTAACTCCCCGACCCCAGTAACCCAGAGTCAGTGCATTATTGCATAACATTGGCATGATCACAAAAGATCAAGTCTGAAAAGACCGATTAGTTTATTAGCTTTGGAATCACTAGATACATTCATAATGTAAAAATTACATCATAAAGTGAAAAACTAAAACAACATATTGTCTTCATATCCCCTCATACTATCCCTATAGGTCATTCATAAAATACTTCTTCATATCCTGGAGAAAATAATACATTGATAGGGGTGAGCTCAGATGCTTAGTAAGGATAAAAATATAGAGGAAATTTTCATAAATATACATATACATTTAAGGAAATGTATAACTAAAACAAAATACTTTTAAACTAGAAGTTCAGCATAATATGGAAAAGATAAAATGAAATAATTCCATTTACTTATTTACATGGATATTCTACAAGTCGAATAATCACATGCAATATCAATAACCACATTCATAATGATAGAATGCATAATGCCGGACTATCATAACCACATAGCCAAGGACTTGTCTCAAGACTATAAATAATATTTTTTCAAAGCCTTTTTCCAAGACACTAGTTTGTCTCATGAGACTTACCAATACACGAGGAGCTATAGCGGGCTCCACCCGTCACTTATTAAGTCCAATGCATTCCTCATATGAACAGGATTAAACATAACATAAACATTCGTATTGAAAATAGCATACGAAATGTCAATACATTCTCCATAAACCATAAATAGTATAAAAATAATACATCCACAGTCAAACATATCACAAAACCTTCAATAAAATATGGAAGTTTTGTATCATAATAAATCAACTTCAAATATACTTAAAATCTATCAAAGGATGTTGACATATATGAAATCAAAACTATTTGAGAGAAATATCTATTTTTTTGAAATCATTTAAGAGTCAAATAATTATAAAATAAAAAATTTACTTTGAAAATATCTTTATAAGATTGTAAGGGAAGATTTGAAGATTTTATAACGGCATAAAATAGCCGCACCCTCCATACAAGTTAAAAAAAGACATTCTTACCTTGATTCAGTCGAAAAGGTTAAAAGGGACCTTGTTTGGAAAATGACAGAAATATTTCTATAAAACTTATTATAAAAAGTAAAAAAAGGTTATAAATGAAATTAACCCATATTCTGTAAAATAGTATGAATGTTTTGAAATACATTTTTAAGAAACATGGATTTGGCTGATAAAGAGGTCCCAATAGATAATTACGTATAAACAACCTCAGATAATGAATAGATTGCGAAATAAACCCTTACCTTCTACTTTTCCTTAGTTGAGAGTAGGTTAACCTCCCATATAATGGTGAAATAATTTTTATTAAATTATACAGGAATCATATACATTAATATTATATCATATATGATCTTTTAACATTTCTTTGTTAATAATATCTTAGTATTATCGTCATTTCGGTTGTTAACTTACTCGTTTTCTTTTATATGTTTTGTTACATAAGCCATGTTTTTTATGGATAGGTTGTATTTTATTAATGTCTATAATGATATTAAGTCTTTAAACATTATTTTTAATAATCAAATGAAATTTATACTTGAATGGATACGATGGGGAATGAATCTCATTGCGTTCATGTAGATGGTAGTGTGTACGTACGGACGAGCGACAATATCATTATTTTGATATTAAAATAATATATAATTGGATGGTATATAATATATAAAGAATAATTATCATGTTATATTTATTATTTACATCAATTACACATCATTATTATACCCATCCAAATAATAATGTATTGAATAACAATTACACCCCGACGTGGAGACGGTAAGCCGTACGTACGCACGTATGGTGACAAGTCATTCAAGGGATGGATAGAATAATGAATATGGTTGTAACATATTTATAATAACATCATAGTATATAGGTGATACTGGAGTTATTATTTTAGAATTGAAATAAGAAAAAATAAGAAGTTGAAGAAGAAAGGAACTTGAAAGAGGGTGGTGAACATATTACCTCTTATTAGGGTTCTTCCATTTGATTTGATAAAAATGGCTCATTAGGTTGGCTTTATAATCAAACTAAGGCCTCTAGGTTGAATTAGGGGAAGTTGAGAGAGTATTGGGGTAGGTGTTGGCCGAACCAAAATGCTTTGAAGGTGTGAATAATTGGTTAGAAGTTGTGTCCTTTTATAAGGGCGAGGAGAGGCTCTTTATGAAGAAATTAAAGTATTATTTTATAAGAAATACATATTAGGTTTATAATGGATCAAAAGTGGATAATTCAAAGTCTAAGGTGTGAATGGGTCGATATAATTTCAAACAATAGATTTTATACAGGTCTGGGTCATTATATTAACCTTATTGCTTAATTTTAACCCTTAGTTAATTAGTTTGACACTTACCATGTCACTTTGTATTTTTATATTATATAGTTAATAAACTTACTATATACATCCAAGAGACCCCCAAGTTGTCCATTAATAATAAAAATACCATTATATATGTCCTTTGGATGAACCTTATAATTTCTGTAAAATAATATCAATTAATAATATAATATTTGTTTTAAAAACTCTTTTAGGTCAATTTTGACACTATTGGGTATTTTGTTTTTGATAAATTCATAAAATCATTTTTACTTTGAAAAAAATCTATATATCTAATATTAATATGTCATATTAACCTAGAAAATTAATTTAATTCATAAAAAGTTTCAAACTAGATTTATTTGGGTATTTATAATATCAATTATCTTAATATTTAATTAATTAGACAATTTCTACATCACTATTATGTCATAAATAAATTAAATTATTTATGTATAAAAATTATAAATAAAATACCATTATGTAGAACCCATCTTTTTCTTTATAATGAATAATTATAATCAAATTTATCTTATGTATAACCCTATATTAAAAATGTTTTAGTTATTAAACATTTATTTTAACTCTTAGAACTCTTCATTGAATTAAATAATAATAAATGTCCTAATCTAATCGAAGTTGACCTAAATGATAATATTTTATTCCTAAGGTTGTTTTTGGTCGAGATACACTTGTCCGGTAGAATTAGGACATGTTTTAGGGTAATATTAATATCATTTTTACCCTTAATTACCCAATTTACTTTTAACCGTGGTAAATAAAAGTAAAAAGTTACTATTCACCAAAAAAAATTATCTTATTGAACCACATTTTACTCCTTGATATTAACCGTGTCTCTAGGATTTTAGAAATTCCACTCACAGAAGCGGTAAAATTATGTTTTACGTGAGTTTCCAATTTCTCCTAGGAGGTCAGTAAAAGACGATGAAAAGCTCAATAAAATTTTTATATATCTAAAATTATTCTAAACTCACTCCAATGAATTTCATTGAAATTATATAGGTATTATTTATCTATTTGACCATAATTAAATTTAAATTAAATAAAAAATTATTTAAATAAAAAATTGTTTTTAAACTATAACTCAGTGTTTTTTAACAATTCATCAAAAATTGTATGTTTTTAGAAAAATACCAAAAATTCACCCCATGATAATTTCGATATTCCGAATCCAAATATGAAGTCCATTTTGAAAGTTAAAATTTATAAACTTTCAAAAAATGGTTATTTCTATTCATAACGACTAGTTTGATTGGTTGTGGTGTGTGTTAGAACTTAAAGTTGTGTATACCACATGCTATTGTATTATTCAAAGAGAAGCGTACCATAGAAGCTTGTGCTATTACATTATCCCCTCCTTCAAATAATTTCATCCTCCAAATTTCTAGAATATTACTGCATAAAAAGACTCATGTGATTCTTCATCATAATTTCCTCGTGTTCCCTCGTTGCCTCTTCCATCTTATTGTTTCTCCATAAACATTTTACCAGACGAGTCGTCCGGTTTCTCAGCACTTGTTCTCTTGTATCAAGAATCCTGACCTGCTCTTCGCAATAAGATAGATCAGGTTCCATTTTGACTTCCTCATATGTGATTACATGCGTTGGGTCAGGAATGTATTTTCTCAATAGTGATACGTAGAACACATCATGAAGTTTGGAGATATTTGGTGGAATTTCCAAATGGTATTCTACATCCCCAATTCGTTCTAGACTTTCGAATGGTCCAATGTACCCGTGACTCAATTTACCTTTTTTACCGAAACGTATAACTCCCTTCCATGGAGATACCTTCAAGAAAACATGACCTCCTACCTGAAATTCCAAATCCTTCCTTTGGTTATCGGCATAGGTCTTCTACCTACTTTGGGCTGCTTTGATGTGTTTTTGGATTACCTTTACCTTTTCCATCATTTCCTCCACCAGTTCTGGGCCTACAAGTTTTCATTCACCAACGTCATCCCAGCAGGATGGTGTGCGACATCTCTTTCCATATAACACTTTATATGATTCCATCTAAATAGTTGAATGGAAGCTATTTTTATAGGAAAGTTCTACCAGAGGTAAATATTGATCCCACATACCCTAAAATTCATGTGAGAATGATATCAACATGTCTTCTAAGTTTTGAGTAGTCCATTCTAAATGTCCATCTGTTTGAGGTTGGTAAGCAGTGCCCAAATAAAGTTTAGTTTCCAGAGCTTTCTGAATACTTTTCCAGAATCCTGAAGTAAAACAGGGATCACGATCTAAAATAATTGATAGGGGAACTCCAAAAATACATTAATATTTAGTATTTCTAGATGTTCAAGTGGTAAATCTTCTCTTATAGAATGAAAATGTGCTGACTTGGTAAGACGATCAACAATGACCCATATTTCATTATTCCTTATAAGAGTCTTTGGTAGTCCCATGACAAAGTCCATAGTGATATTATCCCATTTCCACTCAGGTATGGGAAGAGGTTGCATGAATCCTCCATGCTATTGCCTTCCAGCTTTCACTTCATGATAAACAATTCATTTTGACACAAAATCATCAATCTCCCTCTTCATGTTTTCCCACCAAAAATGTTCCTTCAAATCTCTATACATTTTGGTGCTCCCAGGGTCTATAGAGAAATTGGAACTATGAGCATCATCCAACAATTCTCTTTTTAGATCAGTTATATCAGGAACACAAAGTCTCCTCCCAAATTTCAAAATTCCATCTTCATACATAAAGACACTCCATCTCCCATCATTCATTGCTTTAATATTCTTTTAAAACTCTTCATCATTAGTCTAAGAACTCTTAATCTTTTCTAATAAATATGGTTTGGAAACCATTTGAAAAATCATTGATGTTTCACCTTCCATAGTTATTCTCATGTCCATCTTCACTAGATCCATGAAAATAGGATCCCTTTCAGTTCTCATATTGTTCAAAACTCCATGATCTTTTCTGTTCAAAGCATCTTCCACCTTATCTTCCTTCCACAGGTGGGTGTGTATTGTGCAATCATAATCCTTGAGTATTTAAAGCCATCACCTTTTCCTCATGTTGAGTTCTTTCGGTGAGAAAATAGACTTCAAACTCTTGTGATCGGTATATATCTCACATTTTTCACCATAGAGATAATGTCTCCATATATTCAAAGCAAATATCACAGCTGCTAATTCGAGAGCATGAGTAGGATAGATTTTATCATGAACATTCAGCTATTGTGATGCAGAGGAAATAACTATGTCATTATGCATAAGGACACAACCAAGTCCTTTCATTCATGCATCACTATAAATAGTGAACCCATCATTCCCCGATGGTAAAGTCGATATATGAGAATTGAGTAATCTTTTCTTCAGTTCTTCAAAACATTCTTCACACTCTTTTGTCCAATCAAATTTAACCCCTTTACATGTGAGATTCATTAATGGGTCAGCCAATCGGGCAAAATTCTAGACAAAATGACGATAATAACCTATTAAACCAATAAAACTGCGTACCTTGGTTATACTCGTCGGTTCGGGCCATTCTTGGAATGCTCTTGTCTTAGAAGGATCAACAGAGATATGGCCAAGAAAAGAAATCTCTTGAAGCCAAAATTCACAATTTCTAAACATCCCATATAATTCATGTCTTCTCAGAGTCTTCAATATAATTTGCAAGTGATTTTCATGATCTTTGTAGCTTTTGAAGTATACCAAGATATCATTAATAAATACCACTAAAAAGTCATCAAGATATTCCTAGAAAACGCTTTTCATTAGATCTATTAAAACAGAGGGAGAATTAGTCTGCCCAAAAGGCATTACTGTAAACTCGTAATGCCCATACCTGGTTCGAAATGTTGTCTTTGAAATGTCTTCCTTCATCAAAGAAAACTGATGGTATCCAGATCGAATGTGAATCATTGAAAAGTATTTAGCTCTAAGCAGTTGGTCAAATAAATCATCAATGCGAGGAAGGGGATAATTTTTCTTTATTGTTACAGCATTGATCTCTCTGTAGTCGATACATAACCTCATAGATCCATATTTCTTCTTAACAAAAAGGACATGGGATCCCCATAGAGAAACACTTGAGTGAATAAACACATTATTACTCAATTCCTCTAGTTGTTTCTTTGGTTCCACTAATTCTAAAATGTCCATTCTATAAGGGGTCATCGATATGGGCCTTGATCCAGGAATTAAATCAATGGAAAACTCAATTTCTCATTCTAGAAGATGTACAGGTAAATATTCCAAAAACACATCTACATATTCTTTGACAATAGGTAAATACTATATTTGAACATTCTTTTCCTCACCCACAGTAATTTTATTCTCTTCCTCCCCAATAATTGAATTTAGCTGAGCTACTTTGGGTGGATCTAGATAAGAATTAAGTGGTGACTATTCTTCTCTAAAGATAAGGTGTTCCTTATCATCATCATCAAAAATCATAACCACTTTCTTCTTGCAATAAATTTTCACATCAGGGTCCAAAATCCAATCTATACCGAGGATTATATCACATTCAATCACGGGTATGACGATGAGATCAACAGATAATGAACATTTATGTGCCTTAATGGGAATGGATTCAGAAAACTTTTTTTACAATGATACTTCCCTTAGGAGTTTTAAATAACAACTGCCTTGTTAAATCAAATTGTAAATATCTAATTTTTTTAGAAAACTAGAAAGATATGAAAAAATGTGATGATCCAGAATCAAATAATGCATTTTCTAAACTTGAGGAAAACAATAAATTACCTGCCACCATGTCTTTCAGAACATCTACCTCAGTAGTAGTGATAGCATAAGCTTGTCCTTGATCCCTTGGCCTATTCTGAGGTAATTTTCCCTGACTCTTAGGAAATTCATCTGCATAATGTCCCATCTCCCTACAATAGTAGCATTGAACATTGGTAGCTTCCTTCTTCCCCTTGGAATTACAAGCATGGTGGCCTTTTTCACCACACTTGTAACAGACTCCTATTCCTTTCAAGCATGTTCCTGGGTGTTTCTTCCACATTTACTATTGGATGGATATTCAACTATTCCCTTCTTACCCTTATTTCCATTTACAGATTGATCAGCAGATCTCTTCTTCTCCTTCTTTTCTTTAAAGTCATAAGACTTAGAGAATTCCTTTTCTATCATGATAGAACATGAGACAATATCTTTGTACGACAAGAGGGATTGTGAGAATAAATATCAATGAAGAAATGGTTTTAACCCATCAAATAAATGATCAATCTTAGTCCTTACGTTACACATGTAATCTGCTGCATGCCCCGCTAACCTTGTTAGGTTAGCCTCATACTTTGCGACATTCTCATCCTCATTTTTTCTCAGAATCAGGAATTTCCATTCCATATATTCTCGATGGTCACGAGGAAAGTATATTTTCAAGAAAATATCTTTTAACTCCCTCCATTCCATATTTTATACTTCATCATCTTCCTTAGTGTTTCTAATCAGTGACCACCATTGATCAGCATCTCTAGTGAGGCGGTAAACTGCCATGACAACTTTTTCCCTTTCACTACTCCCCAAGGCATGGAATATTTTATCTAAAGAACTTATCCGTTTCTAAGCTACCAATGGATTTGTACTCCCAATGAATGTTGGTGGTTGTTCCCTCATTAAGTGATCTAACATTGATCCTACACGTTGTGGATCGGGGTTCTCCATACGGGTAATGTTATTATTCATAACCTGAGAGAGTTGTCCCAGTATGGTGATTATCTGATCAGCACCAGTTGCATCACCAGCTCCACTATAGTTATCTTGAGTAGCAGGGTGATCTCTATATGGAGTGTGTGGATTGATACCGTTTCAATTTCGTCCACTAGGCACCATTTCTAAACAATTTCATAAACTAGATCGGTTTATGAATCAAAATACATAATTCCATACTTGTAAAACACTTAACATAAATTCAACTATTTACAGATATAATCTATAATCATAAAAAAAATCTTTAAGGAACTATATACTCATAAACCCTTCATAATGGTTTTTAAAGAAAATGAGAATTATACTAAGCATATCCCCAGGGAGTGTCGTAACCAAGAGTGTAGGAATCCCATTTTCATGCACCAATTCTCGTTCGAGTCTAGCCCAAAGCAGTGTTTTCGGGGCTTACCCCTAGTTACATCTGTGCCAGAGCCACCTCTACCCACTCGTATCCAGATAGGGATGTATTCCTCGGAAAACTCACAAAATCTCTACAATACCAAAATTCTAGGAAGTTCTTCTACACTAATCCTCAAAGTCCATCTTAGGTCTATGTGCTCTAATCCGAGTTTATCTAAATATAGCTTCCAAGGGTTATACTAAACTTCCTCTGATACCAACTGCAACACCCCGACCCCAGTAACCCAGATTCGGTGTATTATTACATAACATTGGCATGATCACAAAAGATCAAGTATCGAAATACCGATTAGTTTAGTAGCCTTGGAATCACTAGATACATTCATAAATTTTACATTACATCATAAAGTGAAAAACTAAAACAATATATTTTCTTCATATCCCCCCATAATATCCCTGCAGGTCATTCTTAAAATACTTCTTCACATCCTGGGAAAAATAAAACATTGAAAGGGGTGAGATCATATGCTTAGTATGGATAACAATATAGCGGAAACATTCATAAATGAACATAAACATT
This sequence comes from Viscum album, assembly GCA_963277665.1. NCBI lineage: Eukaryota > Viridiplantae > Streptophyta > Magnoliopsida > Santalales > Viscaceae > Viscum > Viscum album. The sequence continues at coordinate 675,262,830 of OY728139.1, read as the reverse complement.
TAAGGCAATGTATAAATAAAACAAAAGACTTTTATACTTGAGCTTCAGCATAATATGGAAATGATAAAATTAAATAATGCGATTTACTTATTTACATGGATATTCTACTAGTCTAATAATCACATGAAATATCAATAACCACTTTCATAATGATGGAATGCATAATTCCAAACTATCATAACCACATAGCCAAGGCCTTGTGCCAAGACTATAAATAATATTTTTTCAAGGCCTTGTTCCAAGACCGTAGTTTGTCTTATGAGACCTACCGATTCATCGAGGAGCTATAGTGGGCTCCACCCTTCACTTATTAAGTCTAATGCATTCCTCATATGAACAGGTTTAAACATAACATAAAGATTCTTATTAAAACTAGCATACAAAATGCCGATATATTCTCCATAAACCATGAATGGTATAAAAATAATACATACACAATCAAACACATCACAAAACCTTCAATACAATATGTAAGTTTCGTATAATAATAAATCAACATCAAATAAGCTTAAAATCCATCAAAGGATGTTGACATAGATGAAATCAAAACTATTTGAGAGAAATATCTCTTTTTTTAAAATAATTTAAGAGTCACATAATTATGAAATAAAACATTTACTTTAAAAATATACTTATAATCTTGTAAGGTAATTTTTTAAGATTTTATTACGGTGTAAAATAGCCACACCCGCCGTATAAGTTAAAAAAAGACATTCTTACCTTGATTTTGTCAAAAAGGTTAAAAGGACCTTCTTTGGAAAACGATAGAAATATTCCTTTAAAAACTTCTTATAAAATGTCAAAAAAGGGTGTAAATTACTTTAACCCATATAATGTAAAATAGTAATAATTTTTTGAAATACTTTTTTAAGAATCATGGATGTGGATGATAAAGAGGTCCCAATAGATAATTAGGTATAAACAACCTCGGATAATGAAGAGATTGTGAAATAAACCCTTACCTTGTATGATTGTTAGCAAGGTAATATGTCACAAGATTCTATATCTTCACAAGAGATACAAGAAGTCTCAAGCTAGTAAATTGGATAGATGCTTGGTGCAGATTGGTGAACAAAGTGAGGATATTGAAGTATCTGGAATAATTTTGTCTAGATTACACTCTGATCATCACCCGATTTGAATTGATATTTCTGCTTGCAACATAAGGTCAGCACCCCTACCCTTTAAATTCAATAATTCTTGGCTAATAGTTCCTGGATGCAAAGAGATTGTTTTGGAAGCGTGGGCGGAGCCTGTCCAAGGAAGTGATTTATATATTCTGGTTAGTAAACTAAAAATTGTTAAGGCCAGAATGAGGGAATGGAGTTAAAAATATTTCTCCAGACTTGATCAGGATATCAAAGAGGCCGATTCTCACTAGTATGATTGTCAGCAAGGTAATATGTCACAAGATTCAATATCTTCACAAGAGATACAAGCGTTCTCAAGGATTGATAACTTGTTAACTCTTAAGGAGAACCTGGATAGGAATCAATTCAGTGCAAGATGGATTAAAGAAGGGGAAATGAACTCTCGGTTTGTTCATTGCATGCACAGGGAGAAAAAAGTAAGAAGGAATCTTAAGGCTTTAAGAATTGGCTATAACATGTACACCTCTAAAAATGATATTGCCAACTCTGTTGTTTCTTACTTTGAAAATATCTACTCTAAATCGGTGGAGGACAACTCAGATAAAGTTATAAGATGTATTGAATCAATATTGGATGATGTGGAAAATAAAAAACTTATTGACATTCATACCACAAAGGAGATTCATGAAGCTATCTTTTCTTTGAATATGGATTGTGTGGCGGGGCCTGATGGTTTCTCCAACAAATTTTTCATGTTTTACTGGGATATCTTATATAAGGAAGTGACAGAAGTAGTAAGGGAGTTCTTCTATCATTTTTATATTCCATTTGGAATGAATTCAAATTTAATTTCCCTAATCCCCAAGAAGTAAAATGAGCTTGATATAAAGGATTTCAGGCCAGTTGCTATTGGGAACTCCATCCCAAAAGTTATTAGCAAAATCATGGCAACAAAACTTGGTGATATTTCTAGGTCTCTTCTTTCCTTTAACCAGTTTGGCTTTGTGCCTGGAAGAAATATACAAAACTGCCTCTTCATTACCTCAGAATGTGTCTACATAATGAGAAAAAATGTCAGGAATGGTAATATGACACTCAAGGTGGACATATCAAAGGCCTTTTACACTATCATATGGGACTTCATCTTCACTGTTTTGAATATGCATGGTTTTTCAGGTAAATTTATTAGCTTGGTAAAAGCCATTTTGGATAGTGCTAGACTATCCATATTGGTCAATGGATCACCAAGGGGGTTCTTTCAGTTCTCTAGGGGAGTAAGGTAGGGTGATCCTTTATCCGGATTACTGTTTTCGATGGCTGAGGACTATTTGAGCATTTGCCTTCATGATCTTGTCAATTATGGGATTTATCAGAGAATGGTGTATGGGAGGAATTGCTTCACTCCCTCTCACATATTCTATGCTGATGATTTTTTACTTTTTTCTAAAGCTGATAGACTAACCATCACCTCTATAAAGACTATTTTCAATCACTATGAGGATGTTTCAGGTCAGTTTATAAGCTGGAGAAAATCCATTGTTGTCTTTGGTGAAAGAGTGTCAACTGTAAAGAAAAATAGACTAGCCAGTAGGCTTGGTGTTAAAAAGGGTTCCTTACCCTTTATATATCTTGGCCTGCCTATGTTCTGGGGAAGACTGAAGAGGGATTACTTGGAGGGTATTGCTCTCAAAATCATCAATCAATTGGCCAGATGGAAAGGGAAATCAATGTCCCAGGATGGTAGGATTTGTCTTGTGAACTCAGTCATCACCTCAATGTTTGTGTACTCCTTCTCACTTTACAAGTGGCCTGCTGCTTTGATCAAGGAACTTGATGGCATGATCAGAATTTTTTTTGGACTGGTTCAACACAAAAGAGGAAATTTGTTACTGTTAAATGAATGGATTGCATCGAGCCTCTCTCAAGTGGTGGAATGGGAGTCAAGAATGTCATAGTTTTTAATGATGCTTTTCTCCAAAAAATTACATGGAGACATCTTGATGGTACTGACTTTGCCTTGGAGTTTCTTTCTCACAGATTTGGTGACAGATTACATAGGAGGAAAAAGGTGTACCTATGTTCCTCTGTCTAGGCATCAATCAGGAGCACTTATATTGCTCTTATGTCACATTCTAAATAGCTGGTCTGCTCCAGCTCCCAGATGAATTGCTAGATAACACGGTGGTTGTCCTGTCCTATTGATGATATAATTAACATTCCTCTATCTTTACGGAATACTATTGTCTCTGATTTGTAGGGGAATGAACATGCGCTTGCAGTTTTTCCTGCTCATCTTCAATCTGAAATTGCTGCTTATGAATATATGGATCAGGACACTCTGATTTGGGAACCTTCTTTGAATGGATTATTCTCCAGCCGACTGTTTTATGCCATGCAGTGTGGGATTGCACACTCAATTCATGCTTGGTTGATGGAGGTGAGTAAGGATTTAATTCTTCCAGCTGATGCTCTTCTTATATGGCGTATCTGGAAAGGCATAATGCCAATTCAATCTTCTCTTCAAAGAAAAGGTTGGAATCTTTCCCCAGTCTGCTTCTTTTGTCTTGATGCGGATGAATCTATCAATCATATTTTCATTACCTGCTCCTTTTCTATTCAGTTCTGGAGGTATTTAATGGATATTTTTCATTTTCAAATGGTCTTCAATTCTGTTGGCGCCCTGTTCAATTTTATCATGAATGAAGAAAACAGTGAGCAGGTTTACTCCTTTCTCATTGTTGTTGTTGTTTCTGTTATTTCTTATATTTGGAATGCTCGGAACAAGATGGTTTTCAATGGTGGCAGGCCCTCCTTCAAGGAGGGGATGATGGTGATTAATCGAAATATTAAATCTGCTTCGGTAAAGCAGTCTGGCTTTATGAACAATAACATGTCTGATTTCCTATTATTGATAACTCTTGGTGTAAGTGGCAGGGAGAGGAAGCCCAAGGTGTTATAATATATTCAGTGGACTCCTCCAATCAATGATTATATAAAGGTGAATGTGGATGGGGCAGCCTCTGGCGCGCCGGGACCTGCTGGATGTGGTGGTGTTTTCAAGACCTGTCGAGGCTTTGTAAAAGGATGTTTCTTTTACTATATTGGAACTGGTCATGCTATTGAGGCGGAGTTATGGGCTATGATTAAGGCAATAAGGTATGCTACTCGTTATGGATGGCAGAGGATCTGGTTAGAATTAGACTCTTCTGTTGCCGTGCAGATTCTCAAAGAGCGGCCCAGGAGTGTCCCATGGAGGATGATTCCGGCTTGGGTCGGATCATTAAATCTTGCAGAATTAATTTCTATTGAGGTTTCTCATGTCTACAGAGAAGAAAATAAAGTGGAAGATGTTGTTTCAAAAAGAGAAATCATGGAGGTGAGCTCTAACTGGTCCTTTTTTCTTCCTAGTTATTGCAATGACCTTGTTCACAATGATAGAATTGGTACTGTGTTTACAAGGTTGTGTAAAGCTCCCCTTATTTGATTGGTTTGTACTATTTTAACTCTTCTTTATTTAATATTATGAGATCAGGTCTTCACTCGGATCTCGAGCATTCGGGATATACATTAATATGATAACATATATGATCTTTTAACATTTCTTTGTTAATAATATCTTAGTATTATCGTCGTTTCGGGTGTTAACTTACTCATTTTCTTATATATGTTTTGTTACATAAGACATGTTTGTTATGAATCGGTTGTATCTTATTCATGTCCAGAATGATATTAAGTATTTAAATATTTTTTTAAATCATTAAATGAAATTTAGTCTTGAATGGATGTGATGGGGAATGAATCTCATCGTGTTCTTGGAGACGGTAGTCCGGACGTATGCACGAGAGACAATATCATTTTTTGATACTAAAATAAAATATAATTGGATGGTATATAATATATAGAGAATCATTATCATGTTATATTTATTATTTAAATCAATTAAACATCATTATTATACCCATCCAAATAATAATGTATTGAATAACAATTACACCACGACGTGGAGACGGTAAGCCGTACGTACGCACGTATGGTGACATGTCATTCAAGGGATGGATAGAATACTGAATATGGTTGTACCATATTTATAATAACATCACAGTATATAGGTGAAACTGGATTTATTCTTTTAGAATTTAAATAACAAAGAAAGAAGTAGTTGAAGAAGAAAGGAACTTGAAAGAGGGTGGTGAAAATATTACGTCTTCTTCGGGTTCATCCTTTTGATTTGATCAAAAGGGATCCTTAGGATGGATTTATGATCAAACTAAGGCCTCTACGTTTATTTGAGGGATTTTTAGAGAGTATTTGGTAACGTTTTGGCCGATCCAAAACACTTTGAAGCTGTAAATAATTGGTTAGAAGTTGTGTCCTTTTATAAGGCGGAGGAGGGGCTCTTTAGGAAATACTTAAAGTATTAATTTATAATAAATTCATATTCAGTTTATAATGGCTCCAAAGTGTATTATTCAAATTCTATGGTGGTAATGGGTCGAAATCCTTTCAACGAATAGATTTTAGACTGGTTTGGGTCATTATATTAACGTTATCTTTTAGTTTTAACTCTTAGTTAATTAGTTTGACACTTACCATGTCACTTTGTATTTTTATATTATATAGGTAATAAACTTACTATATACATCCGAGAGACCCCCAAATGGTCCATTAATAATACAACTACCATTATATAATTTATTTTGAAGAACCTTAGAATTTTATAAATAGAATATCAATTAATAATATAACATTTGTTTTAAAAACTCTTTTATGTCAATTTTGACACTATTGGGTATTTTGTTCTTGATAAATTAATAACAGCATTATTAATTTGAAAAAATTTCATATAACCAATCTTAATATGTCATATTAACCTATAAAATTAATTTAATTCCTAAAAATTTCGAAATTACAATTACTTGGGTATTTATAATATCAATTATCTTAATATTTCATTAATTAGACAATTACTGCATCACCATTTTGTCATAAATAAATTAAATTAATTAATGCCCAAAAATTATAACTAAAATACCATTATGTAGGAAATATTTTTATATTTATAATTAATATTAATAATATAATTTATATTATTTATAACCCTATATTAAAAATGTTTTAGTTATTAAACATTGATTTAAACTCTTTTAACTCTTCTTTGAATTAAATAATAATAAATGTCCTAATCAAATCCAAGTGAGCCTAAATGATAATATTTTATTCCTAAGGTTGTTTTTGGTCGAGATACACTTGTCTGCTAGAATTAGGATATATGTTAGGGTAATATCAATTTCATTTTTACCCTTAATTACCCTATTTACTTTTAATCGTGTTAAATAAAAGTAAAAAACTTACTATTCACTAAAAATTATATTTAACTTATTGAACCACATTTTACTCCTTGATATTAACTGTGTATCTCGGATTTTTGAAATTCTACTCACAGAAGCGGTAAAATTATGTTTTACGTAAATTTCCAAATTCTCATAGGAAGTGGGTAAAAGACGGTGAAAAGTTCAATTATATTTTTATATTTCTAAAATTATTCTAAACTCACTCCAATGAATTAAATTGAACTTATATAGGTATTATGTATCTATTTGACCTTAATTAAATTTAAATAATATAAATAATTATTTATATAAAAATTCGTTTTTAAACTATAACTGAGTGTTTTTTTCACTATTCATCAAAATTTGAAAGTTTTCATAAAAATACCAAAAATTCACCCTAGGCTAATTTTGATATTCCGAATCCAAATATGAAGTCCATTTTGGAAGATAAAATTTATAAAATTTCAAAAAGTTGGTATTACTATTCATAACGGCTATTTTGATTGGTTGTGGTGTGTGTTAGAACTCGAAGTTGCATACAACACACGCTATTGTATTATTCAAAGAGAAGAGTACCGTAGAAGCTTGGGGTGTTACAAAGATTATCCCTATTCATAATATTGTAAAGTAAATTCTTTCTAAAATTTGAAAACAAAAAAGTCGTATAAATCACGAGGTATTTTGTTAAAGGTTTAAATGACTGTGGATTAAGGTGGGTAACAATTGATGTTAAAAATTAAGGCTCACAGAGGAGGTTTATCTCTTATGTAAAATGCATTATATTAAAAATTAATGTGTGATGAAATCATCCCCCTCTATGTATCAACTCCAACAACCCCAATACACAATGTAAATATTTTAATAAATTAAATCATAATGAATAATTTCTGCACCCTATTGAATATTATTTTTACTTTTATAATTTTTTAATTTTTTAAAAAATAATTTCATGTTTTTAATTTTTTATGAAGTTATGATTTGAATAAAACTCATATCAAAAACCTAACCACATGTGATAAATATCATAGTTATTGTAATGGTGATTTTTTGTTTTACCAAATCATAACCCATTCTCTCATTTTTTCGGTTCTATATTTTTCTTTTTTTTCTTTTTTATAAATTAATAAGTGAGAACAATGAATTATCATGAATGAATCAAAAACCTTAATTTCCCATAATAATAACCCCCACACTTTTTCTATAAAATGTATTCCATCCCTTCTACCATGACTCCCTTAATCCCAAAACTTCAAATTTAATATATCCTAAAAATACTAATAGGAGGGTAGGTCTGGTTAAAAATGATTTGAAACATGGATCATTAACATAAAGGTAATTCATTGTCTCTATGGGATAAATTAGGTTTTATGTAAATGTGGTCTTTAAATGATAAGGCATTATGAAAATATTTCTCATAAATTTTAAATGTTTTTTTCACAGTCAAAGCTTTGACAAGTATAATTTCAGTTTATGGTCGGTGACATGTTAAAAGATACTAAAGAAATGAAATCAAGAATACGTAGGAAGTTTTGGGTATATAAATACTCTTGATAAAGAGTATTAAAACTTTGTATAATCAATCAAGTAATGATTAATTATAAATAATAATTTCACAGTAATTTCAAAAATTCAAAGCATGAAGAAATGGTTGATAAATTTCATTTACATGAATCAATAAATTCTCTCAAATCATGAGTACTCATTTCAATATTCAAGAATTAGTTTAATTATTCAATTCTCTATTTTACTCATTAGATATCATTATATATTTAAAACATGGAATCACATTATTCCTAAGAAACTAATGTCTCATAAATAATCCATGTAATGAACAATTGATTTTTTGGCGTGCATTTTCAACGTTAAAGATAAAAACCTATTGTTGGACATAAATGTAAAGACTTTAAAAGATAAAAAATAAAAATGATCACCATTTTCAAATGATTCTTTGGTTCCCTTAATCCAATATATTGGTTCTATATTATTCCATCATGGACCTAAAAAATAAAATAACTCAATTAAGAACAAGGATCATGCCATTTCAGCATAAAAATATAAGAGTGATTTTGATGCATGTAGGAAAAATCCTAAAAATATAAAATGAAATAAAAACAAAAAAAAAATGTAATGCTAAATCATGGTATTGATGGTCGGAGAGTGATGGCAAGAGGGGGGTGAATTTCCTTTTAAAAATAATTAACAATTTAAAACAATTATCAAAGTGCAGCGGAAATAAAGGAGGCAATACACAAAACTTGATAACGGAGTTCGGCTTAAACCAAAGCCTACGTCTCCGCTCCCAACTCAACCGTTGAGAGATTTACTACTGCTTTCTTTTTAATGGTTTTAGCAAGAAACCCACTAGACTTTAAGGTAGTCTAGAACCTATTACAGCTTGCTTTTAATGGTTATGCAAGAACCCACTTGCTTTTAATGGTTGAGCAAGAACCCACTAGCCTTCTTACAGGTGAAGGCTAGCTCACCTATGACTCAAGCCTTTTAAAGGGAAGGCTTGACTAACCTCTTCACACCTTGAAGGTGGTGTGAAAACCCAAAGAAGAGAGGATGAGAGAAATGAGGGGTTTGTAGGCACAAACCCAAATTGATGCTCAAAATAATTAAAACAAGAAAAACCATAATGAGGAGAAGCCTTGGGCGCCAAAGGATTGATGGAGTTGATGAAGAGTGCTCCCAAGCTTCTATGGTGGTGCTCATTGGATGTGGAAATGTGTTGGAGCAATTGGGGGTTCCTTGGAGGAATGCGCCGGAGGTTCGCCAAATGATCAAAAATGTTCCCGTGGGCTTCCGTACGTTTCTGGGGCTTCCTAGTCCTTTATTTATAGAGGGGGAACCCTAAAATGGCCTTTGGGAGTCTTCGGAGCCGTTGGAGAGGCCTTCGGAGCCGTTGGGAGTCAAGTGGACAAGCCTGGTCAAAGCCCAACGGCTATTTTGACTGGCTCCACCGGCTGATCGGTGCTTGGCCACCGGTTGGCCGGTGCTTTGGAAAAGGGAGAGGGCTTCTGTCCAGGCGCCACCGGCTGGCCGGTGAGGAGGCCACCGGTTGTCCGGTGCTGAGGCAGTAGCTGACACTATTTGTCTGGGTTCCACCGGCTGGCCGGTGGTGGGACACCGGTTGGCTGGTGGTCTGGACAGAGGGGATGCCTTCTGTCCAGGCTCCATCGGCTAGCCGGTGGGCATCCACCGGTTGGGCGGTGGACTGAAATTCAGTCCAATTTTGCCTTCTTGCTTTGTTGGCCCAATTCCTTGGAAACCTATCATCGAAAAACACTTAAAACAAAATTAGATAAATAATAGAGTGATTGTGATCATGAAAATTAAACCACGAGGGGTACGAGAGGTACAACAATCTCCCCCTATTTTTATGATCACAATCACCAAAACAAGCTATGTAAAAGATTGAAATGAGAGGCATGCTTTAAAGGATAAATTGAAATGTAAATTAAAGCATGAGAGAAAGATTTCTCCCCCAATCAACCAAGAATTTCTCCCCCTTTGTGATTATCAAAATAGCACGGGACATAAAACTTGATTGAGGTAAAGTTTGAAAAAAAAGATAGAGTTTTTAAACCAAATGAAATTTTTGAAATTTGAATTGAAAGTTTTGAATCGAAAATTTTGAAATGAAAGTTTTGAAATGAAAGTTTTGAATCAAAAATTTTGAAATGAAAGTTTTCAATGTTTTGAAATTGAAATCAAAAAGGCTTAAATGATCCTAACTCCCCCTAAATAAAAACAACAAATCACCGGGGAGAGGATTTTGAAACCGAGACAAATTTTGGTCCGGTGAGACTCGCTAAAAGGGATTTTTCAATCCAAACTTGTCTATTGGCGGGTCTTCTCCTATGAAATTCATCATTAAAGAAAATAGTTTTGGGCCTTCCATACCAGGCATTTTTACAATTGCACTCATAAATTAAGTGCCCGGGTTTTTTGCAATAATTACAAAATTTAAATTGAGAGCTCCCCCTTACAAAAATAGTTGGAGCATGGGAAGAGGAAGCTTGCTTGGAATAGCCAAGCCCTTGTGTGGTTCTAGCTATGCATTGGGAACCAAGTAATTTGGTCAAATTTTGTTCACCTTGGGTGAACTTGGCAAGAGATTCCCTTAAATCTTTGATTGTTAATTCCATAGAATCAACATTGGGAAGGTTTTGGACCTTGAGGGACAACTCCTCCTTTTATTTGAGTAGTTGTTCCTTTTCGGAAGAAAGTTTTTTGAAATTCTTTTTTAAAGCAACAAATTTGGAAGAAAGTTCGTGAAAACCTTCCTCCAATTGATCTCTAGCATGTTGGAGATCCTCGTAAGATAAGTGATTAAAATAATTTGAAGAACAAGAGGAAGAGGAGTCGGAAGAGGTTACCTCATGAAATGCCATTAGGAATTTTTTACCGTTGTCACTTGAGGAGGAGGAGGAGGAGGAGGATGTGGAGCTATCACTCCAAGTGGCCTTGAATGCCTTCTTCTTTTCCTTTTGCTTGGCCTTTTTCTTGTTGAGTGGACAATCGGGCTTGTAATGGCCTTTCTTGCCACACCCGTAACATGTTACCTCGGGCTCGGATTTTTCGTTGGGTTGAGCCTTGAGGGATTTCTTCTTTTTGTTTTTCTTCATGAATTTGTGCATTTTGCGGGAAAGATTCTCCATTTCTGAATCGCCGCTTGAAGAGGAAGAAGATGAGGAGGAGGAGCTTTCTTATTTTTGAACTTTGAAGGCGATGTTCTTTGGAACTTTGATCGGTTTGCCTTCCTTTTCATCTTGCCTCCTCATGGTGATCTAATTGGTCATGAGGGATCTGATGAGCTCTTCGACTGGCATGTTCTTGATGTCCTTTGCTTCTTGGATTGTCGTGACATTCGGTGCCTAGGTGCTTGGTAGGATCCAAAGGATCTTCTTGACCATAGTTTCTGCAGACACATCATCACCAAGGGACTTTCTCCCATTGCAAACATCAGTAAAACGTGTAAACATTTCAGAAATAGATTTGGATGGATGCATGGTAAAAGACTCAAAATCTTGACGGTACATATCCAATCGAGTATCCTTGACTTTGTTGGTCCCCTCATGGGTAACCTCCAAAAGTTCCCAGATTTCATGAGATGAGGTGCATGTGGAAACTCGATTGAATTCATTACGATCAAGGCCGCAATGAAGAGCGTTCATGGCTTTGCCATCAAGCTCGAAATTTTTTATATCGGCTTGAGTCCATTTGGATTCATCGGGAGAAGAAAGAGAATAACCATGCATGACAATTTTATAAATGGGATAGCCAATACTTCTAAGAAAAGTAATCATGCGAGTTTTCCAAAAAGTGTAGTCGGTTCCATCAAAGAATGGAGCACGACCCAAAGAATAGCCTTCGGGGGCGAAAGAAGTTGAAGCCATCACAAAGGATCTTAAATTTGAAACCGGTTAGGGTATTACTCAAATTTTGCCTCTGATACCAAATGTTGGTCGGAGAGTGATGGAAAGAGGGGGGGTGAATTGCCTTTTAAAAATAATTAACAATTTAAAACAATTATCAAAGTGCAGCGGAAATAAAGGAGGTAATACACAAAACTTGATAACGGAGTTCGGCTTAAACCAAAGCCTACTTCTCCACTCCCAACTCAACCATTGAGAGATTTACTACCGCTTGCTTTTTAATGGTTTTAGCAAGAAACCCACTAGACTTTAAGGTAGTCTAGAACCTATTACAGCTTACTTTTAATGTTTATGCAAGAACCCACTTGCTTTTAATGGTTGAGAAAGAACCCACTAGCCTTCTTACAGGTGAAGGCTAGCTCACCTATGACTCAAGCCTTTTAAAGGGAAGGCTTGACTAACCTCTTCACACCTTGAAGGGGGTGTGAAAACCCAAAGAAGAGAGGATGAGAGAAATGAGGGGTTTGTAGGCACAAACCCAAATTGATGCTCAAAATAATTAAAACAAGAAAAACCGTAATGAGGAGAATCCTTGGGCGCCAAAGGATTGATGGAGTTGATGAAGAGCGCTCCCAAGCTTCTATGGTGGTGCTCCTTGGATGTGGAAATGTGTTGGAGCAATTGGGGGTTCCTTGAAGGAATGCGCCGGAGGTTCGCCAAATGATCAAAAATGTTCCCGTGGGCTTTCGTACGTTTCTGGGGCTTCCTAGTCCTTTATTTATAGAGGGGGAACCCTCAAATGGCCTTTGGGAGTCTTCGAAGCCATTGGAGAGGCCTTTGGAGCCGTTGGGAGTCAAGTGGACAAGCCTGGTCAAAGCCCAACGGCTAGTTTGACTGGCTCCACCGGCTGACCGGTGCTTGGCCACCGGTTGGCCGGTGCTTTGGAAAAGGGAGAGGGCTTCTGTCCAGGCTCCACTGGCTGGCCGGTGAGGAGGCCACCGGTTGGCCGGTGCTGAGGCAGTAGCTGACACTATTTGTCTGGGTTCCACCGGCTGGCCGGTGGTGGGACACCGGTTGGCCGGTGGTCTGGACAGAGGGGATGCCTTCTGTCCAGGCTCCATCGGCTGGCCGGTGGGCATCCACCGGTTGGCCAGTGGACTGAAATTCAGTCCACTTTTGCCTTCTTGCTTTCTTGGCCCAATTACTTGGAAACCTATCATCCAAAAACACTTAAAACAAAATTAGATAAATAAGAGAGTCATTGTGATCATGAAAATTAAACCACGAGGGGTACGAGAGGTACAACAGGTATGATCCCTCAAGTGGGACATAAATATATACTAACATATAGATGGTATTTCTGGATGTTACCCAATTTCTGAGGGTGGATGAGGCCTCTGAGATTTGAACCACCATCTGTGGTTCCTTCCATCTTGGACATATTATTCTCTACTGAGGAGGAATTCATGGATGGAGTACACCAGACCCCCACACATTCACAATTCAATATAGCTAACAAGGTGGGGGTAGGATGAATTATGGAACCTCCTCCTTATGCATATCTACTTGTGTAATTACTTCTCCACAATATAATGTTTTCTCAAGATTTAATGAATTAAAATAATAATCAAAGGGGGATTAAAAATATATATTTTAAGTATTAATTTCAAAATATTTCCTTTTAATGTAGGTATATTTTGTCACCTTTTCTTCAGGAAAAGACACTAGGGTATCTTATTGTTCTCCTCCCATTAAATTTTCAATTTCTTTAGGGATCTCCATGTGTTCCTCAATAGGTTCATTTTCATTTTGATCATCTTCTTTCAAGGTTTCAAACAAGTTTGACAAATCTGAAAATTCAAAACTATTATGGTTGATAGCAAAAAAAAATCAGTAGATTTAAAATAGATTTATTTCAAGAATGAATCATTTCCATTGGTTGGCTCTAATTTAATCTACTCTTCAATTGAAAGTTCCTCTTTGAGTCGATCTTTACTGGATGGAGGTAAGTAGTCAGGCTCCTCCAATCATTATTTTAATTCCACCACTTTGGTATGTTTTTTTTCATCCAAGTCTAGAGATAGGTGTAGTGGTGGTTTTCCATAAATATTGTAAGGAATTAGAGGATCACTGTACATTTCAACTTCGGCCCATTATCTCTATATTTAATACAAATTCACTTGATCACCCTATTGTAAATTAGTAGAAAATGGTCTTTCATCTATATCCTCTAGAAATGGTTCTGCGAGGTGGAATTTATTATTAGGAAAATCCTCTTTTACCCCCTCAGGTTCTTTAACATCAAAAACACATAGGTAAATTTCTTCTACAGCTTACTTAAGACCTTTCTCCTATTCAAGGTAAGGATACTCCATTAATGCACAAACAAATTCAAACGTCCTTTTGGATTTTCTCATCCATTTTTCAATGTTTTCTCCAGGTTTTTTCACCTGGGATCTATTATAATCTTCATTAGTTTATTCTTGTCGTTATAATTGAGTCACCTATGAGTAATATTTCCATGAATAATAATATAAATTTTAACACATCATGTAAAGTTGGTATTGAAGATTTTTTAATAATGAAAACAATGAAAAATATTTACAAAAATGTGAATTTATAAGAAGTGATTGAAATAACCATTTAGATTTCCAGAAATAGATCTAGTTTTATTGCATTCCTCTTTTAGGGAATGGAAAAAAGAAAATTTCTATTCCTAATGCATCATAGAGGCTGACCAGGGTCATCTCACTTAAGGAGCATCACAGTCAGTTCAATCACCTATTTTAATCCACCTAGTCTAATTTTTTTTCTTTATTATTTATTGAAAATGGGGGTTTGGGGTTTTTGGAAATATGGAAATTAAAATAATTTAATGAAAAAATTAAATATAAATTCATATTAATACAGAATGAAATTATGTAAGAATGGTATTGGACCAAGGTTTGATAATAGGGGTTCATCCACTATTTATTTTTTGTCCAAATCTGAATTGATAATTTGTTTGGTAAAATTTCATTAATGAGTTTATTTACTTTGATTTATTGAGTGTGGGAATTTTTAATGCCTTATATGTACCAATACCTACCACCTCCAACACTCAAACAGGATAAAACCTAAATTGAGAATACATTTCCTAAAAGACCTTGCTCCACATAATGATGCTTCATCATTTAAGGAAACCCCAAATCCACTGTACTAACTGTTTTCATGAGATAAGGGAGGGGAAAATTAGTCAAATAAAATAAATGAAATTATAAATCATGTTTTGGTGGATGACATTCACACCCATGACATACTCCTTCATCCACCACAAATAGATTTAAAACAGGTTCAATTGAAGCACAATAACAAAGACCACCATGAAGCTTCCTCCTGGGCCAAGACTATGTTTAGTCACAATCCATTTCAATGTGAATAGATATCACGATGGAATGATGGAAGAGATAAATATAATCAGGCTTGGAATAGAATGAAATATATAAGGAGAAAATTAAACACTTAAATAAAAATAATCAATGTGTTACATGTGACATGAAAACTGAAATATAAAAGAAATGAAATAAAAAAATCCTAAAGGAGTATCTTACATCCATGGATTCCCTCACCAAGGAATATCCTTTTAATACACCCTATTACATTTATTTAAAGGAATATAATAGGACTTGTTTTTTCATTAGAGACCATTTAATTTGTTTCGAGACATAATGGTAGTCAACAGTCGAAATTTCGGTTCCAGAATATAACTTCAAAATGTTTTCGTGTGTACACCCCATAAAATGGTATTATTGAGGATATGTATCTTCATGAAAGTTATTATATAAGTTTCCTTCCTTAAACCCTAAATTTTAGTATCATTAGCCACCAAAAAAGGATATATAGATTAAATACAGAGTATTACAATTTCGGGATGAGAATTCCATAAATCATCCAATAATGTGTAACCTTTAATTTCCACATTAATGGTGGAATAACACCATTTTTCCAATGTGTCTTCAAATTACTCATTCATATATAGTTGGAATAACCACAATTGGAGGTGTGTAGACTGACTCTTTTTCCTATTACGGAGGTGGGGCCTATGATACCTAGTCGAACAATTGTTCAACATGATTGGTTTTTCAGGCCTCATTTTGTATGAATCTTATGTTGGTCTTGAATACCAAGCCGAAGAAAATATATCAAGGATTCATAAAAAATTATCACTCAAATTATAATCATATTTTAAATATTATGAAAAAAATACCCTTCTGATAAAAATCTGTCAAAAATTCCAGAATTAACCAATTTTTACATTTCAGCTCAAAAGACCTAATTATTCCAAAATTGTTATATGTATGATCATATTGATAAATTTAGAGAATATTAATAATTAAAATAAGTATAAAAAATGAGGATAATATTTTCACTATCAAATATCATGAATTTATTTATACGCATGAAATTTTATGATTAATTTTACGCTATTCCATCTTGGATATTATAATTCCATGATACCAAAGTTTTAATGATTTTATGTTACAATCCCATAGATTATTAGGGTTTTTTATGATTATGTTTAAGATAATAAAATATTATTATCCATCTCTCAAAAAAATCATAAATTTTCTTCTCCTATGATTATTCATGATATTTTCAAGTAATTAGACCATTATTTCCCACTCTTTTGACCTAAGATAATTGAGAAAATGTTTTTAAAGAAATAGGACTTTATTTATCTTTTCAATGAGAATATATTTTTTCCAAAACAATTTTTTCTAATAAAGGTTTAAAAAAAAATTTCATTATCCTATGATTTATAAAACATATTTTTCCCTGTGTTTGATTTTTTTTAACAACAAAATGAATGTAATCTTCTTATCACTTTCCAAACTATTTACATGTACGACATGAATGAAATTGTCCATCATAGTGAACAATCATCCCTTCAATGATTCATTTATAAATTTTCAAGGTGTTTTTCAAATAAAAGGACTTTTAAAATGTGTTATTTAAAAAAAAGTTTTTTTGAAATCCATAAGGTTGTTTTCCTGAAGAAATGTTTTAAATGATCATTCAAAATTATTTTCCTTCTAAGATGGTATTCTATGATGTTACCTATGCATTTCTAGGGATATGATCCAATGACACCATTACTATCTTTTCTCTAAATTGTTTATGATTATGATGACATGATTTTTATGAAACCTTTTCCTCTTCAACAGGTTATTTCATGATAAAATTCCTATAAACCCCACCTTTTTCATGGGTTATCCTATGATGAAATGATGAAATGATTATAAAAACTATCTTCTTTCCATAGGTTATGATATAATGAAATGTTTACGAAACCCATTTTATTTCATGGGTTATGATATGATGAATTTTGTATAATCATATAGCACACACACATATATATATATACAATTTTCATTATGGGACCAATGAGACATATATATCCTTCCACTTTATTAGGTAATGAATATTGTGATATGAGCTCAAATGATATCATCATCATTATTATATATATTTTATTCAAGGAGGTACATCAAAAGCTCAAAGATACTCAGAAAAAAGCAACTAGAAAACTAGGGGGGTCTAAAATTGTGAAGACCAAGGGCGTCCCCACGAATTAGATTCACACCCATAGGCTTTAAGGAGGTGACATTGTGAATGCAGCTTCCATTAGAGCTAGGGATAGCAAGAGAGGAAAGGTAGTCCACAACTTTATTCTCCTCTCTCCATATTTGTGTAACTTGAATGTTGCTTATCAGGAGCTCTTTTCATCTCCTTATGATTTACATAACCGACCATGGGGTGGAATCTCTGTTCTGCAGGGATTCATGGATGATCCTCAAGTCAGTTTCCACACAAAAAATTTCAATATTGTTCTGATTACATAGATTCATCCCAGTGAAGAGAGCCTTTTCCTCTACCTAAAGAGTGTTTCCATTACCGAAGTGGGCCGTGAAAGCATGGATCAGACTCCCTCTGGAATTCCGAACCACTACTACTCCTCACATGGTACCGAGATGCAGGATCCATCTATGTTAAGCTTCAAACCATTTGCTGGAGGATTCCATCTTACCCATTGCCATTGCATTCTATCTAAGGTAGGAGCCATGTCAAGGATAACCTACAACATCCTCAAGGAGGGGGCCTCTCGCCAGTTCTTGAGCAGGGAGACAATGTCCAACAATAGGCATTTTATTCTAACAATTATAGCCCTCTCGGTGGATTTAATCCCTTCGAATTTCACCTTGTTGAGGGCCTGACAAAGGCACCAACACCCAACACTAAGAACCACAGAATGGGCCATTCTCTCTAAAACTTTATCTGGTATTCCCTAGAACCACTTCTCAAAGAATGAAGACCCTCGAAGCTCATTAGAGGAAACTGCCGTAAAAAAACCAAATCACTGCCACACCTTCTTAGCCTACTCTCCCTCAAGGAAAATATGATTTGTGCTCTCCTCATTCTTTGTGTTATAGCAATGACACCATGATGCAAGGATAATTCCCATTTTCTGGATGTTCACATCGGAGGGGATCGCCGAGTTCCTTAATCTCCAGACCAAGAAATTGTACTTGGTTGGAATTATGCTACACCACAGTAAAGTATTCTGATTGTCCAGCTGCACCTGAGAAGTGAAAATCCTATGGAAGTCCTTTGAGGATAATTTCCTAGACTGGGACGGAGTAAACACACATTTTTCCATCTCTGAATTGATAAGTATGGAGTCAAAAATATCTTTCTGTCTCTTATCCATAACAACATTAATGAAATTCGGGTAAGAGCTTGCCTCCTTGAAAGTAATCGAAGCCCCTAGGCACCCTGGGAAACCAATCATGAATCTCGCCCAGTTGCTGTTCCAGAAGGAAATTTTTCCAGCTCCCACGTTCCAGTAGGAGTGTTGATGAAGCCCCAAAACCAAGGGAAAAATCAAATTCCATAAAGGTGACACTTGGACACTTCCATTTTCAAAAACACTGGTGTGGTTGTGTTTCATGATCCTCCCCCATGGGGTCTTCTTCTCCCCGATCTCCCAAGCCAGCTTTTCATGCATGTACTGTAGAGTACTCTCGATGCTTCTGACGTTGATACCCCCCTCATGAATAGGCTAGGCCATTCAGTCCCAAGAGACCCAATGCCTCGTCCCTTCCGATAGAGAATCCCAAAGAAATATGGCTAAGACCCTATCAATATCTTTGATAACCCCTTTTGGCACTGACGTTGAAGCCATTTCATGCACCGGGATGGTAGCCAGAACGCTGTTAATGAGAGCGATACGCCCCCCAAAGGATAAAAAATGGTTTTTCCAGTTGAGAACACGACCCATGATCCTTCTCACCACCAGATCAAAGTCCCGAATGCGCATCCTTCCTGAGGATATTGGAGATCCCAAGTATTCCATAGGAAATGATCCGGGCTGCATATCCATTCTATTGCACAGGGCTACAACCCAGCTCGCTGCACACTTGTTGGAAATGTACAGGTTGCTTTTGGAATGGTTGATCAGTTGGCCGCTCCAGTAATAGTACTCCTTCAGGATACTCTTGATCACCTGTGCAGATCACTTCCCTGCATTCAAGAAAATAATTTTGTCATCTGCAAACATCAAATGGGAAATGTGAGGAAGGTTTCTTTTCCATCTGAAGGGATGTAAACTACCAATGGAAATTTCCTTGTTTAGGAGCCTGCTAAGAATTTCCTGCAAAAGAATGAAGATATTTGGAGAAATCGGGTCGCCTTGCCGTAATCCATGGGTGGTCTTGAAGAATCCTTGGATTTTCCCCATGAAAGATACATCCATCCACGGAGAACTAAAACATCTGAAAAGAATGTCTGAGAACTTGGGGGACATACTCATGCGGTCCATTACCCTGTTGACAAAGCCCCACTCTAGTCTATGATACACCTTGCTCATGTACAGTTTAATGACCATATTTGAGCCATGGGTGTTGTTATTCAGGTCCCTCAACATTTCCTGTGCCATGGAAATCACCCCCTGGATTGATCTCCCCCTCATGAACCCGTGTTGCTTAATGGAAATTCACCGGGGAAGATGCATGTCTAACCTCTTATTGATGATGCTCGTTAGAACCTTGTAGGTGAAAATGCACATGATCACAGGCCGATAATGGAGAAGAGAGGAGGGAGCTTTCACATTCGGTATAATGACCAGAGTCGTGGCGCTAGCAACCCGTGGGAGGGTTCCTCCTTAAAAAAAGTCTTGAAGAGCAGAGACATGGTCCTCCCTAACAACCTCCCACGAGGCTCTGTAAAACAATCCAGGGAAGTAATCTGGCCCCGAAGCACTCTCTGGATCAAGGGTCATCATGGATTCATGGACCTATCACTCATCAGGGATCCCCTCCAAGAAGAAGTTTTCCTAAGAAGAAACGTTTTTGGTAATTACCTCCCACAAATCAGTCCCTCCACTCGGATATCCGCCATCCATTCTCGAGTTTGGGCCATCCAGATGATCTTTGAAAAATGAAAAATCCATACCACCGACAGTATCAATGTCATCTGTATAAGAACCATCCTCAAGCATAATATTTGGATTGATTAGCCATATTTTCTCCCTTATGCATGCATGGAAAAAATTGGTGTTCTTGTCTCCCTCCTTCAGCCACTTTATCCTAGATTTTTCCCGAGCCATACGTTCCTATCTAAGAATAATCTCTGCCAGACAGTTCTACATAGATGAGAGATCATCAAAAGTTAAGTCATCCCAATATTCTTCCTGGCCGCCTTCCTGGTGCTCGATAACCTATTTGAGATCCTCAATCTCTTGATCACTAAGGGTAAGATCCCCTGCCCATGCGTGTAACCTCTGTTTAAGCCACTAGAGCTTGTTGTGAATAGCCACCCAGTGGGGGCCTTGCACCGTCATCCCCCATGAAGTCCATACCCGATAGTTAAACATGGGATGGCACATCCATTGATCATAGAATCTGAACCAATCTTTGTAGGTCTTCCTGGGATCCAAAGATAACAAATGTGGTGAGTGATCTGATATCCCTCGGACCTGGTGATTGACCTAGGAATTCGAGAATATGGTGATAGCATGTACATTAGTGATACATCGGTCCAGCCGTCTCCAACTTCTACGGTTTCCTCTTTGATTTTTACACCATGTGAATTGGTCCCCAGAGTACCCCAAATCCATAAGTCCCTTTTTTTCCATGAACTGGACAAACATAGGTCCCTTCTTGGAAGACTAGGTAAGTAGAACATAAGACATGGTGCTAAAAACACTTCTTTATTTAGTCTCCATAAAAATATCTTAACTTTATTTGAGCCCTTACATATACATAGGTTACCCTGCAGAACACATGAACAAAGGCATGAGCTAAAATGCCCATTATGGGAATGAACAAAAGAATACAGCTTAAGCACATGAGTTAGTAGGCATGGATTAATGATATCAAAATTGTGGAACATGTGAAATCATATCATATAAACATAGAATCATATAAACATGTAATCATTAAAATTTGTAAGAATCATAAAACATATCTTTAGTATGTGTCAAGTCTAACCACCAAACTCATTTCCCATTTTAGTATGGTTCATGGCTAACCACAAATTCTGTTTCCCATTGTAGTATAGGCCAAGGCTAACCGGAAATCCTATTCCACGTCACATATAGTGATACATAACATTACCCAATGTATTGGAGAACTATATGGGTACAACCATCTCAACATTATCAGGAATATTGTTTCCAAATATATAATCATACATTATCAACCATACATAAACATAAGGGTTACCCATGAAAATATTTGGGTACCACAATCAGGGCATAAATCATAACCAATGGGCATATCATGAATGTGTCTATGAAGGAAAAAAATTGGAACATACATGGAATTTAAATAAGAATATATCATGGTATTTTATTTCAAATAGGAGTTTCAAATTGTAAGAAATGTATTTGGGAAATTTTATCAATAAAAAATTTTGTGCGGTTTTAAGGAAAATACTATAGATCTTTTAAAATAGAAAAGGTAAAAAGAACATATATAAAACCAGAAGGGAACCAGTAAGGTTTTAATAATGAAAATAATTATTTCATAAAGACAATGGTGTCTTAAAAAGGATATACAATGCACTTTAAATCTGGTAATAATTCGTAAAGTTCCCTTAAAACTGGTTTGCTTAATGGAATGTTCTCAGGAGGGAATCTATTAAAAACACGCATATCACCAAAAGAGAGTGATAAAAGGGTAATAATGAATGAATTTTGTAAAAATTAACATCATTTAGAATATTTTCATAAATATATAAGATAAATATATTTTGATATAAATAATATAAGGAGACTAGAAATAACAAAGTGGGTTAAGGTAGAATTTGTTACGGTTTGTTGGAATGGTGTTGGGTGTACCTAAGAGGGATTTATTAGAGAGAAAATAGGTTTCTCATAACTTATAAATCATTAGGAAAGTATGGGGAGGTTTATAATCATACCCCATCATTATTTATTACACATAAAATGGCATAAGATAGGGGACATCAGGACTAAGAGTGGAAAAGAGAGGATCCCTTACATTAAGTCTGGTGGTGTTCACCACTTGTTATTAATGAAATAAATAAAAAAATAGGTTTATTAATTAATAATTCCAGAGCATCATATAAATTTAATTGATTTATTTTAATCTTTTTAGGTTTATTCCTAGCCTTTTTGATGGGTTAAGATGTTCAATTTTATTGTTCTTGTCTGTTTGTTTCCTTAACATTCATTACTGGTTTACTTATGAATGGATAATCATGTAAGATGTGAATAGTTGTACAGAATTTAATTAATAGTTTATTAGTAAAAACCTAGAATATTACATGATTTTAAAAATCCATTCAGTTATTTGGATGGGATATGAATTATTATATTAAACCATAGTTATAACCGTTTTGGTTAAACAGCGGGTTCAATTACAATAAACAAGATTTGATTTATAACTTGATTCTATTACTATAAAATGATTACAGAACCATAACAAAGATATATCGCATATATAATAATCTTGTTCCACCATTAAAAAAAAGTTTTCATGACCATAATTAAATATGATAATAGAAATTGATAAACCATTGTCCTTGAATGTTCCAAATTAACACATCTCAAACGGTGTTTTCATTTTTTTCAAATAAAAGGTGGGGAAAGAGGGAAGATAATGAATTATAATATTATCATAATAAAATCCTAGTACATGCATATTATGAGAGTTATCATACCATTTGGGTGAACAGAGGTGTGGAAACAAACAAGAATAGAAATGAACCTAAAAGAAATCAAAGAATTGGAATGTGGAATTTACCTCTTGAGTATACCTCCTTTGAGAACCTCGTAAGGGGTGTGGTTTGGGTATTTTGAAGATACATGGAGCCTTCAGACTTGGGGGAGGAGCTTGGGGATATATTTTGGAAGAATATTGCCAAGTCACAATTCTTGAGATGAGTGAAGAGAAGGGGGAGTGAGGGTGGTTTATAGTGGAGGAGAGGAGGGAGTTCATAAATATTTAATCCTTAGTTTATTAATTTCCCTCAAGACCAGAAATAGTGATTATTCCATGACCAAAAAAATTAATTTGTGCATGTGAGTTCTAGATAATGTTCCTACATCAAGCCATACATCAGCTAATGACATCAAAAGTCATTTATTTATCATTTATCGTAAATTGTCGTATTTTACTATTCACCAAAAATTCAGGTATTATAGAAAAATATAAAAACATCACCCTAGAAATTTCTCAACTTTTAGATTCCAAAAATGAAATCAATTTTTCAAAGATAATTTTTCGAAAATGATAGTTTTAATATTTAATTAAAATCACAATTTATTATTAAAAAGATGTTTTATAACATTCATTTACTAATTCTAAAATATTGGTACATCATAATTTCACTTTAATATTATTTTAATACTATCATAGGTAAAATTACTATTCATTTTGTTATATCACTAATCATAATGGTATATTACTATTCATAATGGTAGGTTATTATTCACCAAAAAAATTCATTTTTTCTTATGAGACTCTAAATAACTTACTGATCGCAACCGTGTTTGTCAGATTTTAAAAATTCCAAACAAAAAATTTAAAAACATATGTTTAATGGTCATAAAGAACTTATTAGTTCATTATTTTATGATTTAATAACATATTTATATGAAAGGAATTTCCAGTTATAAAATCATTACATTCTTCCCCCCTTATGAAATTTCGCCCTTGAAATTTCATTTTACATTCTAATCCAAAAACATGTGTGGGTACTTTTCCTTCATCTCTTCCTCTAGTTCCCATGTTGCCTCTTCGTAGTTATGGTTTCTCTATAGTACCATGACCAGGTGAGTATTCTTGTTACACAATACATTATCTCTATGGTCCAAGATCATCGCAAGCTTCACCTTGTAAGAAATATCATCTTCCAACTATAACAACTCTGAAGAGATGAAATGTGAAGGTTTTGGTATGTACTTCCATAAGAGAGATACATGAAAGAAATCGTGTTCTTCTGAAATATTATGTGGATGTTCCAGTCGATAGGCCACAGTTCCAACTCGATAAAGGATCTTGAAGAGGCCAATATACCTAGGACTTAACATTCCTTTCTTCCCAGATCTCATGACCGTATTCAATGAAGATATGAGTAGAAATACAATGTCTCTAACTTTGAACTCAAGGAATTTTTCACGGTTATCTTCTTAACACTTCTGTCGACATCGGGATTCCTTGATATGTTGTGGAATGGTTTTCATCTTCTCTACCATTTCTATGAACATTTTATGTCCTAGAATCTTACGCTCACCGGCTTCATCCAAACATGTCATTGTTCTGCAGCTTTTCCCATAAAGGGATTCATATGGTGTCATTCAGATGCTTGAGTGGAAACTATTATTGTAGGAGAATTAAACCTATGGAAGATTTTGGTCCCATCCTCCTTTGAATTCGATAGAAAATTCCATTAACATATCTTCTAGTGTCTGAATAGTACTCTCATATTGGCCATCAGTTTGAGGATGATATCCTATACTGAAGTTTAGTTTAGTGCTTTAATCATATTGAAGACTTTCCAAAAACAATGAGGTGAATCATGGATCACAATAGGATACAGTAGATTGTGGTAATCCATGTATCCTTAACACTTATTTGATGTAAATTCATGAAATTTGATCAAATGAGATGTCCTCTCAAATCGCAAAAATGTGAGATGTCTTTGTAAGATAATCCACAATGACCCATATAGAATAGTTTTCTCTCGATGTCCATGGAAGTCCAGTGATAATTTCCATGGTAATGTTCTCCCACTTCCATGTTGGTATGGATAGTGGTTGCATCAACCCCTTATACTTTTGCCTCTCAGCCTTCACTTTCTGACATACCAGGCACATTGATGTATATTCATCAATCCCCCTTTTCATATTATCCCACCAAAAGCTTTCACAGAGATCTCGATACATCTTTTTGATCCCTGGGTGGATATATAAGGTTGAGCTATGTGCCTCATTCATAAGCTCCATCTTTATCTACAGATTAGATGGTACACATAATCGTGGCCAAAATCATACAACTCATTCCTCGTCAATCTTGAACTCTTAGGAATTCCCATTTCTGATGGCCTCCACACTTTTCTGAATTTCCACATCTTTTATTTGAAAATAATTATTTTTTCCATGAGAGATTGTTGAGAAATAATTTAGGAAAGGAGTGATGATGTTCCTCCCTTAAGGATTCCCATGTCCATCCCTTGTAAATCTATGAGGATCAGATCCTTTTCAATACTCATCATTGATAATTATGTAGGATCCTTTCTACTTAGATCATCTGCCACCTTATTTTCCTTAACAGGATGGTAGTGCATTAAGCATTCAAAATCATTGATGAGCTCTATCCATCTTATCTGGTACATTTTAAGCACTTTTTGTGTGAATATATATTTTATACTCTTGTGGTAAGTATATATCTCACACATCTCCCCATACAGATAATAATGCCAAATTTTCAATGCAAAGACCACAACCGCCAAATCCAGATCATGCTTATGATAGTTTTTATCCTTTATTTTCATATGCCTTGACGCGTAGGCTATTACATTATAATTTATCATTATAAAACATCCTAATACCTTATTTGAATCATCAATTTATACCACAAATAGTTGACCACATATTATGAGTGTGAGTATTGGTGAAGTGATAAGCCTCATTTCCAACTCCATGAAATAGTCTGGACATTCTTGAGTACAAACAAACTTTCCCCCTTCCGTGTCACCTTGGTCATTGGGTTTTTCAATCGTTAAAAGTTACTAAAAATCGTCTATAATACCCAGATATACCATAATAGTTTCAGATATCCATTATTGATATTGGCTTGGGCCACTCTTCAATTTCATTTCTCTTAGAAGGGTCCACATATATCCCTTTACTAGTGATAACAAACCCCAAGAATGATAATTCCTCCATCCAAAACTCACTTTTACTGTACTTTGCGTACAACTTATCCCTTATCAAAGTCTTTAACATAGTATTCAAATTCTCATCATGTTACTCCTTGCCCTTGGAGTATATCAAAACATCATCAATAAAGACTACCACAACTTTTTTCGAATAATCTCTAAAGACTCTATTCATTAAATCCATGAAAATTTCTAGAAAATTAGTGGGAATGAATGGCATCACTATGAACTCATAGTGTCAAACCCTTATTCAAAGGGGAGTATTTTGAATATCATCATTCCTCACCTTTAGTTGGTGATATCCCGACCAAAGGTCTACCTTAGAGAAATAACTAGCCCCATGAAGCTGATCGAACAAGTCATCTATCCGTGGAAGTGGATACTTATTATTTATCATGATTTTATTGAGCTCATGATAATCAATGTAGAGGCACATTGATCCATCCTTCTTCTTGAAGAAGAGGATTGGCGCACCCCATAGTGAAGCACTTGGGTTCATAAAACCTTTCTCCAGATTCTCCTACAACTGATTATTCATCTCCTCTAGCTCTACAATTTCTATTTTGTAATGTATCTTTGATATAGGAAGTTATCTAGGTATATATTCAATTGAGAACTCAACCTCTTGATTAGGAGGAAATCTAGGAAACTCTTTAGGGAATACATCAGTGTAAACCCTCACGATGGACATGTCTTCCAACATTATTCTCTCCTTTCTCTCAATAATTTGAGCTAGATATTCATGGTCATAATCAAAAAATATCCACACTTGAGACAAAGATTCTAAAAGAGATTCATCTTCCTCCTTACACTTGTATAGAATCCGAGGATGCTTCAGGATGTGAAGAGTGATCTCCCTTTCCCGGCAGTTGATGTTGGCCTTGTAAAAAGATAGAAAATCCATTCCCATGATAGCATTGAACTCCACTAAAGGAATTATGATGAGGATTTTTAGGAGGTTCAATCCCCAAATGTTAACCAGGGAGGAGTTATAAACCATGGATGCAATAACTTTCCCATTCACTTTTCTCACATATAACTTTTCCTCCATATTTTGAGGTGTTGGTTGAATAGTTCTACTAAACCCACAAGATATGAAATAATTCATAGAACCAGAACCAAATAGAGAGTTCACTATTCTTGAATAAATAACTAGAGATCCTATCACCAAATCGTTGTCCAGATCCACCTCATCAGTAGTGATAGCATAATCCCTTCCTTGTTTCCTTAGAGGTCATTATTGATTGCCTTCGACAACCCTAATCTTATGAAAATTGTTATCATAATTCACATGCTCCATATAGTTGTTACACTGAGCTATAGCCTGAGTATTGATATAAACCATTATATCTTCTTCCGTATTAGTGGGATTATTCATTTTATGTCGGCAGTTTTTAGACAAATGTCTAAAAATTCCACATTTGAAGCAATTCATGGTTCCCTTTATACAATTCCCATGATGCTTCTTCCCAAATATTTTATAAGGGGAAAAGTCATGCTTCTTCCTATAGTGGGATTTTTTTTTGAACAACCCATGATATTGTCCATTTTTCGCTTCTTGTCACCGGGCCCATGAGACCACTATGAGTCTCCAATCTGTATTTCAACCTTGAGGGCACAATGGATTATCTCCTAATATCGTTCAAAGTCTCGAATCACCAATGATTTCCATAGACTTGGCTTTAGCCCAGTAATGAAGAAATACACCTTGCTTTCAGTGTTCATGACAAAGACAGAGGCGTACCTTGAAAGCCTTGTTGTGATTTCTTCATACACCTCGATGGACTCATCTTCCTTATTCACAGGCCTGAGGAACTCTCTTTCCATCTTTAGATAAAGGGTTCGAGTAAAATATTTGTTGAAAAGCATCCTCTTGAATTCGTCCGAGTCCAATGAATCAATTTACTCGTGGGATATTGTATTATCTATCAGTTTCCACAAGTGATCAGATTCTCCATCTAAATGAGAGACCTCTATTACAGCTTTCTATTATTATGAGCACTTGAAGACGGATAATATCTTTTTAATTAGGTTAATCAATTCTTCCACGAGGATGGGATTACAGTATCTACCAAACATGGAAGTCCATTTCCACGTGAAGGATTCTACGACATCTTGATCTTTACTTAGTGTAGGAGTGCATTCCACTTGTGTCATGTTATTATTCATAACTCAATCCAGTTGAACAAGTAATGTCATGAATATTTTAATACATGTTCTCGTAATATTATCCATATCATTAGGTAAATCCTCACATTGCCTATCACATTGATTCTGGGAACTTATTCCTCAATTTCCTTCCATTAACTACGAAAAATAACGTATAATTAGAGGTCTTGAATACATATCTATTGATCATAAAATGTAAACATTGAACAAAAAAAGATAAACTTGAAATGGAGATGTATATCCTAACATGTGATTCCATAGGTTTAAATCTAGGATATCTTTGATCTATTTCATAACGTATATTCATATGAGTGTTTTTTATTCCCTAAATAATGATTTGTACTAAGCTAATGAATTTAGCAAAGCATTTCCCCTGATACTGTCGTAACCATTACTGCAGAAAATCTAGTTGTCATGCACTAGTTCCTATTTGAGTATAGCTCAAAGAGATGTTTTTAGGTTTTATCCCTAGATAGATATGTGCCATACCTACTTCTACCAATTAATATCTAGACATGAATGTATTTTCTTGATAAAACACTTACTATATACTTACCAAAAATTAGGGAGGTTTTCTTATTCTTTATCTCATTATTAAGGTCCTCACTATGGTACTCTATTCCTAATCTCCAAAAATAGCAAGACCATCCTATGCTACCAACTTTATAGGCCCTATCCTTTTACACATAACATGACATGATTTTAAGCATAATTATACATCAGAGTACAAGACAAGGATTGTTATGTCTAGTGTGTTATAATATTAGGTACATAAAAAATATGAAATGGGGCTAAGAAACACATCTTTATTTAATCTCCATAAAATTCTCCTAACTTATATTGATCCCTTACATCTGCATTGGGTACCCTGGGGAACACATGAACACTGAGATGAGCTAAAAATACTAGTAAGGGAATGAACATAATAATAGGGCTTACGAACATGAGCTAGGAGGCACGACATAATGATATCAAAATTGTGGAACATATGAAATCATATCATATAAACATGGGATCATATAAACATGGAATCATATAAATGTAGAAGAATCATAAAACATAAGTTTAGTATGGGTCAAGGATAACTTCAAATTCCATTTCCTATTTTATTACAGGTCAATGCTAACCACCAATCCTGATTCCCATTGTAGTACGGGTCAAGGCTAACCGCCAATCCCATTTCACATCACTTATCATGATACTTAACCTTACCCAATGTGTTGGAGCACTATATGGGAACACCCATCTCAAAATTTTCATGAATATTCTTTCCACATAAATAATAATATATAATCAACAATACATAAACATAATGGTTACCCATGGAAATAATTGGGCACTACAATCATGACATAAATCATAACCAATGGGCGTATAATGAATGTGTCCATGAAATAAAGGAATTATAACATAAATGGACGTTCAATATTCTTATATACTGGTATGTGATTCCAAAAATGAGTGACAAATTGTATAAAATATATTTGTAAAATTTTTTCATTAAAATAGTTTGTGTTGTTTTACGGAATGTACTATAGAACTTTCAAAATAGAATAGGAGAAAATATTTTATATAAAACCAGAAGTGAACCTTTAATGTTTTAATAATAAAAATACTGATTTTATAAAGACAATGGTGTCTCAAAACATAAGATATGTTTCACTTTAAATCAGGTATGAATTTGTAATGTTCCCTAAAAACATGTTTCCTTATCGAAAAGTTCTAAAGAAATATTTTAAAAACATGTATATCCCCAAAAGAGAGTGATGAAAGGGTAATCATGAATGAATTTTTTAAAACTAAACAGTATTTATAATATGTTAATATATAGATAAGATAACTCCATTTTGATATAAAGAAAGATAAGGAATCCCTAAAGAACAAATAAGATTCTGGTGGAATTCGTTACGGTTTATCGACATGGTGTCAGATGTACCTAAGAGGGATTGATGAGAGATAAAATAGGTTTTTCATCACTTATAAATAATTATGGATATATGGGGGAGATTTTTAATCATTCCCCATAATTAGGCATTACATATAAAATGGCATAACATAGACGACATCATCATTAAGAGTGAAATGGAGAGGATCTATTACCTTAAGTCCAGTGGTGTTTTCCACTTGTTATTAATGAACTGAATAAAAAAATTAGGTTTATTAATTTATAATTATAGAACCTCCTCTATATTTAATCAATTTAGTATAACCTACTTATGTTCATTATTATCCTTTTTTATGTGTTAAGATATTCCGTTTTATTGTTCGGTTTTTTCCTTAACTTTCCTTACCATTTTACTTGTGAAAGGATAATATTGTAAGATGAAAATTATAGTCCATAATTGAATTCATAGGTTATTAATAAAAAACAACAAGATTAAAATTTTATAAATTTCAATTCAATTATTGGGAGTGGAGATTAATTATTAAATAAAACCTTAGTGAATACATTTTTGGTTAAATAGTGGGTATGATTACAATGAACATGTTTTTCTTTATAACATAATACCAATAGTAAAAAATGATTAAAGATTTGTAACAAGGATATATTACATATATAATAATCTGGTTCAACCATAACAAAAATGGTTTCCTAATAAGAATTGATTATTATAATAGAAATTGATAAATTGTTGTCCTTTAATGTGCCAAATTAACACATCTCAAATGGTGTGTTCATTTTTTTAAAATAAAATTTGGGGAAAGGAGAGATGATAAAGAATTATCCAATTAGAATAATAAAATCTCATTACATTTATGTTACTAGATTTATCTAGCCATTTTGGTGAAGGTAGGTGAGGATAGAAATAAGAAAAGTAAAGAACATAAAATAAATGAATGAATTGGAAAGAGGGATTTACCTTTTGAGTCTACCTCCTTTGATAACCTCTTAAGGGGATAGGTTTGGGTATTTTGAATAGTATAGGGGCCTTCAGATGTGGGGTAGGAACATGGAGAGAGATTTGAGGAGAATATTTTCAAGGAACAAGGCTTGAGAGAAGTGAAGAGAAGAGATAGTGTGGAGGTTTATAGCAGAGCAGAGGTGGGTTTTCATAGTTTCTTATTCATTAGTTTATTATTTTCCATCAAGACCGTCAATATTGATTATTACATGATCAAAAATAGTAATTTGTGTATGTGAGTTCGAGATAATGGCCTTAAACCATCCATACATCAGCTGATGACATCATAATTCATGTATTTAGCCTTTATCGTAAATTATTGTATTTTACTATTCATAAAAAAATTCAAGTATTTTAGAAAAATCCAAAAAAAATCACCCTAACCCTTTTTTGATCTGTAGAGTCCAAAAATGAAATCCATTTTTCAAAATTAATTTTCTATATAAGAATATTTTCATATTTAATTAAAATCACAATTTATTATTTAAAACCCAATTTTAAAACATTCATTTACTTTTTCTAAAGTTAAGGTACATCATAATTTCACTTGAATATTATTATAATACTATAATAGGTAAGGTTAGTATTCATTATGGTATATCACTATTCAAAAGGGTATATTACTATTCATAAGGGTTGGTTACAATTAACAAAAAAATATGTTTTTCATATTAGACTCCAAATAACTTACTGATTGTAACCCTGTATGTCAGATTTTCAAAATTCCAAACACAGAAGTGACAAACATATGTTTAAAGGTCACATAAAACATAGTATTTCATTATGTTTTGAATTCATGACATATTTATAAGAAAATAATTTTCACTTATAAAACATTGGGTCATTACAAGAAATTTATTTGGAATGATTTTTCAAGGAAGGGTGATAGTTATAAAGATCAAAGAAGGAGATGATGTAGTTTACATATAGACAAGTTTATTATGTTTTAAAGTTTACAAAGAAAATAAAATATTACTTTACTTAGGAATGTGTCTATGAAATGAAATGATGAGACATAAAAAATGATGCAATATCTTTTTATTATAATCCTGGGCCACTATGGTTGGTATGCAAGGATAGGTTAAGTTATCCATTGAATACTAGGATAATAAATCCGTTGTGAGAACTTTAAGGACATGTCTAATGATAAGTCTAATAATGAATCAATGAATATGAAAATACAATGGGATTTTTGGTAAAGGATGGAGTGAGTTTTTTTCATGAAATTACATCCATGTATGGATACTACAGGTGGATGTGGATATGGAATATAACTACATAGTAATAATAACTCTAAAAATGAAGAATTGATCAATAATTGATTATCACCTGGTGCACAATAATCGTACTTCTTTCACACTTGGTTTGAAACTATCTAGGGATATTGTATAGAAATTCAAAAAATCTTTACAACCCATCATAAATTATATAAATATACGATGATTATGAATGAATAAGGATAATCCTAATGTGTAATATATTAGATAAGGATTCAATCTTTATACATCCTATAAGTAATTTTCCATGTTTATGTGGAACCAAATCATGATTATTATTTCTTACACTATGCTTTTTAGTTTTATAAAAAGTCCAGAACTCGAGGGAAACGTTTTAATTTAGATTGTGATGAAAAATGAATTGATTTTCATTTTGAGCATATAAATATTATGTGTGTTGTAATGAAAAATATTGTTTCTATGCTCACAAAGATTTCTCAATTTTTAAATAATTATAGAGATCCAAAAAAACAGAAGAGTGAACAACATTATATTGATTCCTTCATGAAGAAACGTCTACCATCTTTTAGTGGGTCTTCTGATTCACTAAGTGATGAAAAATGGATCAAAACTATTTAATAGATATTTTCTATTCAACAGTTTTGAAAACATGAGAATTTTTTTTGTGTACTGTATGGAAGGTGAAGAAGATCAATGGTGGAATCTTATCAAGAATAAGAGGCAACATGGTGTAATTGACACCATGGATTGGGATGGGGTCAACAAAATATCTTAAAATAAATAACTTCCAAATATTATTTATATTATTAGGGGGAAGGAGTTCCTTGAGATGTAGAAAAAGGATAATAAATTTATTTGTACCTATGAGGAACATTTTACAAGACATTCAAGGTATGATTTTGGTATTATCATCCCAACTGAATGTAAGGTTGATTGATTCCTCAGTGGATTGAAACTAATTATCGGAAGTCCGTGATCCATAAGATACCCAAATGTCTATGATGATATTGTCTTATGTGATATCATTGTGGAAATGTAGGTTGGAATTACATATAATTTTTACGGTTTTAATAATAAGGGAAATATAAATTAAAAAGAAAATCTATGAACTATGGAAATAAGAAGATTATATTTACTTTATGTTCATCTTTTTGGATGCATCAAAGAGAAAATTTCGGTAAGGGGACTATTAAATTATTTACGTGTGGATAGGAAGGTTATGAAGTGGTTGGATGCCTATGTGATGTGAGGAAGTGACCTAACAAAATGAATAATGAAAAAGCTCCACAGAATGCACCACCCACACTCTTGTGTTTTAAATACAAGCTATTTGGTCATTACACTAACAAGTGCACAAATCTGAGGTTTAATGATGGTTAACGAATCCAGTAGTCTCTTATGTAATTGGACACATAAAATCCCATAATATCATTATTTAGGACATGGGTGGAGATAATTATGTCATTAAAGGTACCCTTTCTATATAATATATAGTTGGTAATGTCTTATATGACATGGTATTATAGTTATTTCATATATGAATAATTTTATAAGGGTGTCCAGATTCCCCCAAACTAACTAGATGTTGAGTTATTAGTAAAAATACCTAATGGTATGATGATCACATCCCAAGTCTATGATTCATCTTTCATTGATGATGGTGGGAATGTGGTTCCTTCAAATCGTTTCATTAATCCTATGGTTGAATTTTATGTCATCTTATGCATGGAATGAATTTCTATACATAAATCTTACATAAATTTTTGAGTAAGGGTAGTTGAATTTGAAATTAAAAACCAACCTATAATCATCATTCAATGTGATGATAATTATGAACTTATGATGGAGTCAAAATCCAATGAATCGGTCTTAATTCCTATTTTTAAAGGGTGTTTATATCAAATGGTTGGGGAGAAAATTGACATTAATAGTGTTCCTACATTCAGGAACATTTTAATTTCATTATAGAAGAATTTCTTATTTTTCCACCAAAACATGAATCTGATTTCTCAATATATCTCAAAGGGGGTGCCAATCAAATTTCAAAGACTAGATATATAATCTCCTTGATTGAGTTACATGAATGGAAGAGGAAAGTCCAATAGAACCTTGACAAGGGGTTCATTCAGAAAATTGTGTGGCCTTAGGGTCTACATATTCTTTTTTTAAAAATAAAATATGGATCAAAATTACTCTAAATTGGTTTTTAGGTGCTGAACAAGATCACAATTTTTAACAAGTATCATCTTTCCCATATTTATGACATGTTTGATCAACTACACAGATATCAATACTGTTCCATGATTTCCCTTTATTCTATATATCATCACATGATGGTAAATAAGGAAGACATACCCATTACAACATTCCGTACAATGTATTAAAAATATGAATATATAGTGATTCTATTTGGTCTTACTAATTCTCCCTTTATCTTCAGGGATTTAATGAATAGGGTATTTATAGATTACATTGATCAATTTTTTTAGTCTTTATGGACAATTATCTTATATATATATAATAGAATTGAAGAGTATGGAGACCACATTATAATTGTACAAAATACACTAAGGAATGAAAAATTATATGAGAAATTTAAAAAGTGTGAATTTTAGAATCAAAAGAATTCATTTTTGGGCCATATAATCTCAATAGATGGTATATTAGTAGATCCATCAAAGATAGAGGTTATAGAATATTATCCAGGACCAACCACGGTGATAGTGACTTATATTTTTTTGGTTCAGTAGGATATTATTATGGTTTGTGGGGAATTTATCAGTACTATCTAATACTATGAAGATGTTAACCAATAAGGGATCCAAGTTCCTCTAGACAGATGAATGTAAGGAAATATTCAATGAAATAGAGAGAAGATTAGTAAGTGAAATTGTGCATACATTACCCTATAAGGGATAAAGGGATGTAATATATAGTGACACATCCAAAAATGGATTGGGATGAGTTATTATGTATAATCACATGGTTATAGATTATGCATCATTAAAATTTAACATTCATCAGAAAAAACAACCAAATCACGACTTTGAGATACTTGTCTTATTTTTTTCATTAAAGATATAGAGGAACTGTTTTATGGAAAAAAGTGTTTTATATAGGTATAGAGATCATAAAAGATTAATGTATATATTAACACTAATGAATTTGAATATGATCCCAATAATATGGTTAGTTATAATAAATGATTATGATTGATCAATACATTACCATTATAGAAATGAAAAAAATTTGGATGATGTTATGAGTCGATAGGATCATGTTAGATTATCAATGATGAGGATTACAAAAACTCCAATATTTCTGTATTTTCAAAGGATAGATTTTGAAATCCTGAAGGGGGGGAAATTTTTTATCTTTCTCAATTAAATTTTCAACCGTATATATTAGTGAAGATTAAAGATGCATTAAAGGAAGATGTAGAGCTACTAAAAAATGTCATAACTGTTACTAATTATAATTTTGATCATTATTCTATGATATAGTTTAGGAACTACATGTTTTTTCCATCCAAACCAGATTTAAAGATTTAGTTGTCAGAGGAAACTCATATTTATTCATTTTTTATTCATCTGGGAAGTACAAAGATGTATTGATATTTGAAAGAGACTTTATGGTGGTATGGAATAAATTCAGACATCACATAGTTTGTATCTTGGTGGTCATTATGTTAGAATAATAAGTCTAAAATAAAAAATTCTAGGGGAATGATACATCTAATTTCCATTACAGAATAGTAATGGGAAAATATCACCCTAGATTGTTTCATTATACATCATAAAATGTCTAAAGTGCATAGTGCTATATGGGTTGTAGTTGATCACCTTACTAAATCAACACACTTCATTACTATTAGATACCACATTTCTCTAGATAATTTGTTGATGATATACATTAGGGAAGTTTTAAGGTTGGATGAAATACCACATTCCATTCATTATAATTGAGATATGGGTTTTACCTCAATGTTATGGAGAATTATTCAGCAATATCTTAATACAGAGTTGAGTCTTAGAACAACGTATCATCCTCAGAAAAAGGGATGGTTGAAAAAAATTCAAACCCTAGAGGATATTTTGATATATTTTTTGTTGAATTAAAAAGTTGAATGGGATCAAAAAATTCTACTAGATGAGTTTTCTTATAACAATAGATTTCACTCCATCATTAAAATGGATCCTCATGAAACCCTCTATATAAATACATGTAGATATCTAATGTGATTGAATGAAGTTGGAGAAATAAATTTATTCATAGCTGATAGAGATGAAGAAATTATAGAGAAGGTTAGATCCATTTTGAAAAACATCATAGAAGATCAGAGTTTGATGATAATTTATGGTGATAATCTCTAGTGTGATCAAGAATTTGAATTTTGTGATAATTTTCTTCTAAAAACATATCCATGTAATTAGGTTATGAGATTCCAGAATAAAAGAAAACTCCACCCTAGGATTATCTGTCCCTTTGAAATTCTTGATCGAATCTGAACCATAGCTTATTTCAGGGAAAATATACCGAACCTCTCTCAAGTCCATGATGTGTTCAATGTATATCTCCTAAGGATGTATGTACCTTACCCTTCACATGTACTGAACTCATATGTCATACATGGGGAGTAATATCTTTCTTATGAGGAATAACCAATGGAGATTTTGGAGCATACAAAGAAAGCACTCTGAAATCATACCACTCACCTGGTAAATATTTTTTTGGTGAAACCACTAGTTTTTGGAGGCTATATAGAAACTTATTTTTATCATCTGGTAGAAGTATCCTCATTTTTTTTATATCAGGGTGATAAATTTCATGTGATATAGTCATTTTAATAGTGGTAGAATTTAACACCCTAACTTTTTATGATTTTTAAAATAAAATAAATTTAATTGATATCATTCATTATATGAAACAAAAATTTCAGAATTATGTAAATTCATCACCATATTAAGCATGTGCTATAGACAATATTAGTTTGGCTTGAGTTTCACACAACACTAAGTTTAAACAGAACCTTAATATATTATTAATATATTTATTTAAAAAGTAATGTTATATCTTAACCATTAAACTTATAGATGTGAATTGTAATAAATAAGTTTACAATATTTACTATAATGGTTATACAAAAATAAAACATATTTATAAAGTAATTATTTAATGTTTAGTAATGTCAACATGTTCTAAAAAAATTTCTGAATTTTTTTTTTATTATTTTAGGGAAAATTAATAAAATTAATTTTTCACACTTGTAAAAAAAAATTGATAAAATAAATTTCATTTTTGAAATACGAATTTCAAATTTATCATATATTGAATATTTTTATTTTTCATAAATGTTTCATTTTCTGATGAATAGTGGAAATACTGAATTTTAATTCAAAAATTCATTTTATTTTATTTTTTTTATAATGTTAAATAATATTATAAATTTATTTGAAAGTAAAATTATTTAAATTATACATCAATTAATCCAATTTATGTCATTATAATCAATTTCATATTGAATTTCAATATAAAAAATTTGTAAACTTATTAACAATTTCTTTTTAAACCCCAAAATTTCTAAACACGTCTATGGGATTAATTAAATGTTATGATTTTTCAATTTTGTGAGAAAAATTCCAAAAAATGGATTAAATATTAGTAATAAAAATAATTTACATTATCTAATATGGTGATCTTTATTTTTTAGTAAAATGAATAGTAATAACGGTAAGAATTATTTACTGGGGTTAAGTTAAAAATGGGTTTACCGGGGTTTAAACGAAAATGATAAAGGTTAACAATAATCAAAAACCAGAGTAATACCCATTTATGGACATATTTTGACCAAATAACATGTAATAGCAAGAATGGTTCATTATTGGATCCTTGTGACATGAAACAAATTTGGGTGGAATTCATTCTTTCATAAAACTAAAGGTGTTCCACTCACCTCACTAGTAAAGTAAATTCCTTATTAACTCATATTAACACCTTAGAAACCTTATGTTAATTCCAATACAAGACCAAATAAATTCCCAATATTACTACCCTCATCCTATAATCCTTATTTTCTAAAAAAATCAAACCTTGAAAGGTTTTTGGTGAAAAACTTAGGAGGATACTCGAAGAAGAGGTTACACTCATCGACAAGTGTTTTTGTATTTGTTCTTCCACAAAACCATTAAATTATATTTATTACCTAATAATATATTAATATCAACCTATAACGTATTATAAATTTTTTATGTGAAGTTAATTACCTATAACCATTTTTACTTCTGTCAAACGGGTTACAAAATCATTATTTGTCTATATGGTAAACTACTACCTCAGAAATAGTTGTCATTAATTTTTCCATTACCACCTCTAAATGTTGATTATAATGATGAATTAAATACTTATATATTATCTTTATTATATTATTATACTTCTGAGATTATTATATCACACACACCTACGTTCTTTCCATTTTGTGTCAATACAACAAGTCGCTCGTGTGTATGATGGACTACTGCCTCATGGAGTGATGTTATTCATTCATGCTTTATATATATGGTTTTATGTAAAGTTTTAATGAAATAAAATGACATATATGACATAAAAATTTTTCTGTAATGTCCAATATATCATATTTCAGTTACATTATTTTAATTTAATCTGACAAGAAAATGGAAACAACATTCATGTGTTTGTGTGGTTTACTGTCTCCATGAACAGTGTATTTCATTATATATCAAAACATTTTATGTATTAATATAAATAAATATATAATAAATATATATTAT
Organism: Viscum album; assembly: GCA_963277665.1. Classification (NCBI taxonomy): domain Eukaryota; kingdom Viridiplantae; phylum Streptophyta; class Magnoliopsida; order Santalales; family Viscaceae; genus Viscum; species Viscum album. The sequence continues at coordinate 675,223,485 of OY728139.1, read as the reverse complement.
GGTTAAATTTATGGATATTATAAAATAATGATCAATTTAATAGGACCAAAAATAAAAAATCAAGACAAATATGAAAAAAATCAATTTTTACTCAAAATATGACTTCATCATGGATTTGTTAGTAAAAGGGTAATAAAAGTTAATAAAATCATATCTATCATGATATTTACAACTTTTTTTGTTATTATATTTATAATAAAAATAAATTTATTATAAATGTGGTGTGAATATCTTGACAGATGTTAATACCTATGGTAAGGAAGTTTTATCTCAATTTTCCTTCTTTTAGACGTACATTATGTTATGCACCTATATTCTTTTGATAGATGTATATAATTAAAATTTTACATGTAACATAATGAATTTATTTTCCCTAATGATATTTTATGTTCCATTTTATGCAATTCCTTCATAGGTATAAATATTCTTTGAAACCAAGGTGGTTATGATTTTATCCTATAATCTGTTTTTATCAGGATTGTGTATGATTATGTTTCCAATGATAAGCTGTTATGATCCATCTATCAATAAACTCATGAATTTTATTATCCTATGGTTGTTAATGATTTTCTAATGTAATAGTACAATTTTCCAAATCTTTGTTTCATCAAATAATTGAGAAATGTGTTTTAAGAAAATTCGACTTTATTTTACTCTTTTCAACAAAATCCATTTTTTCCAAAACCATGTATTTAAAAATGTTTTCAAAAAATACGAATTATTATCCAATTATTTTTGACATACATTTCCCCATGATTTAAATTTATAAAATTGAAATGAATCTTCACATCCTTTTCCAAACAATGCCTATTTGGAATTTACAAAAATGTGAAATGAATCCTTATTTTAACATATAGGACATAAAACATCTTGTATTCATGAAAAATCATTTATTTAATGTTTCCTTTATAATTGTATAAGTTTATTTTCAAATAAATTGATTTTGAAAATGTTTTTTTCATTAAAAATACCTTTTCATAGATGAATGGATATTTTCATCAAGAAATGTTTTAAATGATCATTCTTGATTATGTTTCTAGGTAAGATGATGTCAATTGATGTTACCCATGCTTTATTGTGGATATGATCCAAGGATACCATTCTTATTATTTCAAATAATGGTTTGTGTTTATGATCAAATGATTTTTTTGAATCATGTTTCTCTTCTACAGGTTATACAATGATAGAATTCTTAGGAACCCAGCTTCTTTTCCCTGGGCTATGCTATAATATCATGATAAAATGACTACGAAACACATATCTTCTCCATAGGATATGATATGATGAAATTTTTATGAAACCCATTTCATTTAATGTGTTATGATATGATCAATGTTTTGTAATATTCTAGAACACATATATATTGTTTTTATTATTTGATGGGTGGGATCTATATCTTCGTTCAGTGCATTGGGTATAGATTAATCTTATATGTGCTCAAAGGGATCCAAAGAGGTTATCTAAAGCCTAAAAGAGGTTACAATGGTGTTCATCCCAAATAAGAAGTAGGTTCATTTGTGATAATCAAAAGCATATAATGTTATTAAGGTCATGGTGGGTAGCCTTTGCATAAGATTTTATATGCATATGTGTATGAAAAAAATTTATGTCTTCTTCCAATGTTCTTAGATCCCCTTATTATTAATGTCTTATGAACAACTAGTATTTATTACATGAGTAAATATTATGATATTTGACATGAAAGTTATTTTTTTCAAATGTTATCCTCATGTTTTCATAGACTTATGTTCATGTTATGATTACATATCACTGTTTTTACTACTACTGAGCATCTAAGATCACCCTTTATAATATTTCGTTACCCCATGATATTAAGAAATTTATTTCATATGATATTTATTGGAAGGGAGTTAGTTATAAAGATCATATCAGGAGATTATGTAGTTTACCTATGGAATAGTTGCTTTTGTTTCCATGTTTCCATTGACAACAAACTATTACATTCTTTAAAATGTGATTGTGTAATGAATTGAATATTCCAAAAAAATTATGTAATATTTATGAATGATAATACTTGGTTGTTGTGAATATATTATTTTGGATTACACTATGTGTAGCTAATTTATATTATATTTAGTCTATATAATTTCCCAATGAAATTCACAGAAACCACATAGTAAATGATGCATTGTGTATTAATACAAGATGGGTGGGACTAAAAACCGCTCAACATAGAGGTAATACGACATGTATCATGAATCCATATTGTTTACCTCATATATTTTCATGGTCAGAAAATCATGAAGAGTCCTTGGGTTTGTATCACATAAGACGTTACATGTCATACAGCTAATGTAGATGACATGTAATGAGGATTTACAGAATTTTCAATGCTTAATTAATTACTATGTAAATTAACAGGTTCATACCATGTAGGATTTACATTTACACCATATTTAATATAAGCATTAATATTTTTACGTTGTATATATTAAAAGTGAAACATGACACACTACATGTGAATTAATACATGAAATGTTATTTATGTTACATGTTATATTCAATACATAGTAGAATAATGAAAAAGGTGGAGTGAATTTATGATGGGTATTCACCATATTCACACTAAATTTATGTTGCGTATATAATTAATTTTAGTTATTTAAGATTAATTAGGATCAAACATTTCCTTCATTTTTTGATTGTCAAATGAAGGTGAACAAACCAATTAATAAGATAATAAATTCATGTGTTTTTATCTGAATTAAACGAAAAGATGAAATAAGTACTGGTTAAATATGTATTTGTTGCATGTTTACAAATAGCCATGGTATTTTATTGGACGATGTGTGGATTGAATTTATTTAAATTTTATTCTGGGGTTTTTATTATTATTAAATTAAAATAGATCCATGTGAGTCATCCTTACTTTACGTTAATATGCTGGGCTTGGGTTCCCACAATTTCATTTTTTTAAACCCTTTATCCATTCCATTGGATCACCTCACCTATTTGTGAACTAAAGTAATATGTATATGAAAGTATGTCCTAGGTTTGTGGGGGTATTTTATAAACTGATTTATGGTGAAATTAACCAATGTCATACAGAGGTTTATGGTAGAATGTTGTATCTTGTTCTATGCCAGAATCATGGAGTTTTTCACCTCAAGTTATAGGTTTATTTATTTTCTAAATAAAAAATAACACAGTAGATGGATCATTCTCTATTTTTTATGTATTTTATTTCATTCGGATTCGTGGTTAATTTTTCTTATTCATTACCATGATCCCATACTTTAATGAATTAACAAGCATGAAATATAAAATTAAGATAAATGGATTATCTATTAATGATTTATCAACACATGGTTAATTTATTAAGAAAAACCAAAATAATATTAACAATATAGGTACAAGGGTAAAATTATAAAAAAGTAGGAATTTAAAAAAAATCATTCATGGAAATATTAATTCCACAATCCTTCCATTATTTTTATTGAGACATATTCCAGTTAAAGTGTCAGTTCTGGCCATACATGGGAGGAAATTATTATTAACGGGGATCCTTAAAAAAGACTATGGGTTGACTTAACCGAAATTTTATTTAATTTAATGTCCATTCTCTTTTAAATAAAAATGTATAGAGACATTTTGAGGAAATCCTATTAAAGATTTCAGGATTGATGAGTCAACTTAACTGACTAAGGTGATATAAACAATTTGCTGGATAACCTATATTTCTCAATAGAATCTTATGGTTTATATTTACATAGACTAGATAATGAGGATGGAAATGTGGATTATTTTTATATTAATTTCAACATTACATTACATTTTGAGTCCAATGGTTAGTGGTGTTGAGACTTGATAAAATAGTCAGACATAATAATATAATAAATTTATTTCATAAATTATATTTAGTAATCATGTGTAGTAATAATAACATAATTGTATATTATTATAGTAATAATAAAATTAATAAACCATTTTATCTCTATAATAAATTCTGGATAATGATATTCTCCCCTCTTACGGGAATACCCAAGAATGATACATGCACTTGCACATTATATTTCACTATAAATGGAAGCTTTATATTCTAGCAACTCCAATGCCCAACACACCTACTTAAGAGTTGAGTAATGGGGATTAATTTTTCAATGAAATACACTTGAATGATAAGTAAGATGTTTATATTTTCATTATTTCATCCATGAATGATAAAATCACTAAATCTCATGAGATCATGGGATTATATTGCATTCTCATACGAATCAATGATCTTTATCAGGGTAGAGTTAAATAGGAAATATTTGAGATATTAAAGGAACTCTTCCTAAAGAAACTTATAGGGGTTCACAATTTATTCCTAACATATTCAACATGATTTTATACATTATTCATCTTGGAATTACAATGTTTAAACTACATGGATAATTTTGCATTGATTTGATTCTTGAATCACTACCTTAGAGAATATACTTTTTTTTATTTCCAATATATACAACACTGAGAATCCTTTCACAGATCACGAAACTCTACATTTACAACTTGTAATTGACATGATATATGAAAATACTACCATTCCCATGATGAATAAAAGGGTTAAAAAAGTGAAATTCCCTAAGACTGATACTAAGTTTAAGGATTATTTGAAATTATATTCCAATAAAATGAAAATATATGGGAATAAAAGGGAAAATATTGTATTTTATTTTTTCTAAGACAAAAAGGGTCACTAAAAGAATAATTTATCAACTCCTAATAATTATCGAAATGATCCAGGTAGGGTTTTTATTGAGTGAAATCTATCTATTTCAATAAATATGGGTATTAGATAAATTATTTGGTTCACACATATGTATCCTTTGTGATATATTTATCTAAAATGGATACATATATCATATTATTATTATTGAAATATCTCAAGAATTGTTTCATTCACTTTTGAGAATTATACCAACAACATTAATAAATGTTCCCTTATTACATTATTTCTTTCAAAAAATGAATCAGTAGATATACAATGATATCAAACAAAATATTTGTAAAAATATATACAGTTGTGAAATTATTAAAATAACTTCGTTATCCAAAACATATAATGTATATATGTCTTCAAGTTTCTCTAAAATATAATATAATAGGTTTTTAATCCTGATGTGATTCGCTCTAATATGGTTTATATATAACATCTATTCTCTTTATTAGACATGAATTTTTGATTTTTTATATAATAGTATATGTAATACGACCTATTAAATCGATAGGTATAGTGTATTTGGGTATTATTTATATTAAATAAAAAATTAAAATGAGAAATTGATCATATTTATTTAAAACCTTCTTAATATGCTCATAATATTCCTTCGTACTTAATGTTTCATTGGATAACCTGGGGACATACATAAGAAAATGGTGAGATATAAAGCCTAGTAAGGGAATAAACCTGGTATAAAATGAATAAATTATTACATTTTAGACAATAATAATATAAATGGTATATAAAATTAGTGGGGATCATAATGATTACCAATTAGGTATGATATAACATGATAACATAAAAGAAACATGAGAAATGTGGAAACAACTTTAAAAACAACATCATAAACATAGGTCAAGGATAACTACCAAACACCGTGATGAAAAAAATCACAAAGAAATAAGGCTTAATACCTATCCCAACATAATGTATCATGAAAATAAACCTTACCCAGTGCACTACAGTGTAATATAATTTTGGGTGCACCCATCAAAATCATTTCATTTTCATGCTTAAGTGTGCCACATAAATTATACAAAATGGATTCATTCTTCGTCATATTTAATTCCCCAATCAAAGAATGTGTAGTAAATACATAAAAATCCCAATTTAATGAATTATAAGTGCATAAATTTGAACACCGTGGATAGGAAATGATTATGGTATTCACTACACAATTATTTTGGCATGGAAATTCAAAGTGCAATTTTAGCAGCATAATGATATCACTTAAAAAATAATAAAATGGTTTTATGATAGGTAAAAGGGTATCAAATAATTTGAAACTAAATTTTTAATTAATAGGGACATTTAATTATATATCCCAATATTATAAATTGGAAACAGAAGGCATAATATAAGGACGAAACGTTTATAAAGAAGAGAAGGTGAGGATCCCTTACCTTGAGACTATGACTTCAAATGTTTGGGAGGGGATTCTTGTGGGATTGGGGGAACCTTGTGAAGACTCTATAAGTGGAAGGGTAGAGTAATTATGTTTTAAATTAATTTTTATTGAAGATTAATGGGTTGTAGGGTGTGTTTATATTTGAAATGAGTTGGGAATTGTTAGTAATTTCTCAAACTTAGGGTTTTGACTCTAAAAAAAATAAATGAAACCACAATCCATCAGAAATTTTTTGCCCATTTCTTTTCCAAAAAAGGGGATTTATTTTAATTATTTTATAATTAAAATTGTATAACTAAATAAAATATTACCCTTTTTGTTGTGGATGTGAGTTTTAACCGTAATGAAATGATTTTAATGCCTTAAAATATATTATCGGTTCAGAGGATTCATAATGACATTATAAAATTAATAAAATAAGCATAAAATAGAATTATTTTATTTTTAAAATGTATATTTTTTTCTGGATACTATTTATAGTATTTATTACATTAATTTTGGGTCATTATGATGTCATAAAACACACCGTAAATTTATACAATGTTTAATTTTTACCCAAAAATTTGACTGTCTCAAAAAATTATGAAGCATTCACCATTGGATAATTTTTATTTTATAATTCCAAAAATAATATGTATTTTTAAAATATAATTTACTAAATATTATAACTTCAAATTTAAAAATGAAATCTACTTTTATTGAGGAATGTTGGGTTTTTTTGACAGAAAGTGTTTTTGAACCCTTATAAAAATTAAACATGACTTCATAAAAATTATATGATCATTTATTATAAAAAAAATATTTAATAATAATAAATTATTAAAAAATTATTATTTATAAAATACATTAATACATAAAAATAAAATCTTTAATGCTTTTTTAATATTACCCAAAATTACACATTCTATTGTATTGAATCAAAATAAAAATAATTTAGAATGTAATGATATAAAAAGAAATTATGAACATTATTATATTGAAAATAAAATATACATATTCTTTTTATAATGGTCTTGATAAATGTACATTTAACCTATCATTAAAAACCATAAGGGTAAGGTGAATGATGATAAGACTATCAGGGGTGGTTCGACATATATGATTTGGGATGTGATCTCAATGAGCTTATACATCTCCAGTAAACTGTTTCTCTCATTCTTATGTTGTTAGATATCATCTTGGGATTTGATGATGGAAAATACTAGTTATTATATCTCCCATGTAAGCTTTGATAATTGAGATTTATAGGGTATGGTCATACTGGTTGATGTCATCACATCCTTTGTCTGTGACAATTGGATTTGTTAAAACCCTATATTTACACTAATAATGTAATAACTATTTATCAACTATGTTATCAATGGTAATGATATTTAATATTATTTTAAATTTTATAGGATATAATAAAACCAAATAAGTGTGCTTTTATATCAATAATACAAAATAAAATTTTTAAATTAAATCATAAAGGCAATGTTATTTATAAATTTTCAGGTCATTACAATCATCCCCCTTTTAGAAAATATCCATTAAATATTTTTTTCCCTCCCAAAAAAATTACAGTAATTATATTTATTCTCTTCCTTTGGTTCCTATGTTGCTTCTTCAAACATTTGGTTTCTCAATAGTAGTTTGACATGGTGAATTTTCAAATTTTGTAGAACTTTTTCTCTTTGTTATAAGGTATTCGGTGGCTTCTCCTAATAAAAAAAGACATTTTCCATTGTTACCGCCTATGTATTGAGTACCTGTGAGTGGAATGGATTGTTCTTCATGAATATGGATTAATGATATACACCACATACTTGATACATATTAGGTGTTAGTTCTAGTTAGTATGCCACCTCTTTGATATGATCAAGGATCTCAGAGGGGTAGATGTATCTTGAACTAAACATTCCCTTCTTCCACAATCTCATTAGTTTATTCCATGTAGATAAGCGGAGGAATACCATTTCTCAAACATCAAACTCTAGGTATCATCGAAGATTGTGATCATATATCTCTTTTTGACTCTAAGTCCCTTTATGTGATACTAAAAGGTCTTATCCTTTTCCACTATTTCCTCAACCATTTTAGAACCCGGTAGATTTAATTTCTAAACTTCATACCATATTTCAGGTGTTCTTCACCTCTTCCTATAGATGGCTTAATAGGGATCCATTTGGATACATGAGAGGAAACTATTATTGTTTGATAACTCTACCAGATGAAGATGTTGATCCCATCATCCTTTGAAGTCAATTTACCATTCTCTCAACATATACTCAAGTGTATGGATAGTACACTAATATTACAAATTAGATTGAGTGTGATAATCCATTCTTAAGTTCAAACCATCATTTAGGGAATGTTATAGAGTCTACCAGATTATAGAGGTAAATCAATGGTATCATTCAGAAAAAACAAAAATCATTCTTCCATGCATCCTCACCACTTCTCTAATGAATGTCACTAAAATATGATCGAGCGAGAAGTTCTCTTAAATCAAAATTAATTAATAAGTCTTCGTAAGATGATCCACCATAACCAATATATCATTATTTATTCTTTATTTATTCAAAATACAAGTGATAAAGTTCATGGTGATTTTTTTTCATTTCCATGTATGTATAGGTAATGGTTGTATCATCCCCTTATAGTTTTTCCATTATGGATTCACTTTAAGGAATCTATGAATTCTATATGTATATTTCATAATCTCCTTAATTGTATTGTCTCTCCAATAGTGTTTATATAGATTTCAATGCATATGTGTGTTCCTTTATGGATGCCGAAGGTTGAACCATGTGCATAATGGAAAAATTCCTTCTTTAACCAAAAATTTTAAGGTATACATATTCATGACACAAATCTCACAGCTCATTCTTCATTAATGTTGAACTCTATTTTCGACACATTCACCGGAGCGTGTTCGTATCTGTCTAGTTTGAGGGACGATGACACTGTTTGTTTCCCCGTATTCCCGCTTTCCAAAGGCTGGCGGCATTCATTCCTTGTACAGGGACGTTTTCTCCATGATCGAAACGGGATAATGGGATGTCAGTTCTTCCTTCTATGGATTCTTCCATGAAACTCGTCACCTATTCTGGGTCTACCTTATAGATTTAATACATTGTTCATGAAACTCTTCCTGGTGCCATATCTCCATGGACGCCGGTTAATTATACTTCTTCTCTCAGGACATTACAAAGGATCCATCTAGGGAAGCAACCTTCAGTCGGGGGAGTCGTCATGTTTGACATCACAAGAGGTCCTGGACACTGAAACACTGAAGTGTCTAGATTTCTTCCCCTTATTATATGGCTTCTCAAGGGCACGGAAGCTCGAGGCATCCAACGTGGCATGTAGAGAATTATATGCCTTAGGAAAGTATACGAGGTTTTCCTCATCTTCCAAGGTTTAACATAGGGTACACCGCGAGTTTAACATCCACCAGAGATAGATATGACTGATTGGAATAATGAATAGAGTGGATTAGATTTAGTGTAACCCCTTGGGGTAACACTGATGTCGGTGCTAACATGTGGATAGTAACCCAATTACTGCTTGGAGCAGCGAAGAGGTGAATTGGCATGATCTCACCGGGATGTGGCGGCACGGGTAAAAATCAGAATCAATGAGGGGTGGTTAAGTTATATGGAGGAAGGATATGATGGTTTCGACAGTGGGCAATGATAATGTTGGGATTAAGACTCGAAGAGACTTCCTACGTATTATCGTGGCAGGGAATCAAAGTATGCATAGTCCGGTGAACGTAGTTCATCTTGACAACGGCTTATCGCTGGTTGGGGTTCCAATGGATTACCGCTGAAATGGGATAACAACGACTTACCGCTGAAAGGGTTGACAATGGCTTACTATTGTTGGGCTTAACCTCATGGAGTCTTCCTACGTACCATGTTTTGGCAAAGATCAAAGTCCTCATTGTTCAGAATTGTGAATTAGTGAACCGACGTGAAAGAGGTCGGGACCAATGTTTGTTGGGCTTGAACCTCAAGAAGGCTTCCTACGTACCTTGCCTTTGGAAGGATCAAAGTCCTCGTAGTTTGGGATGGTGTTTGGTGAACCAACGTGAAAGGGGTCGGAATGACCGGATATAGGGGATGAACCTCATGGAGGATTCTTACGTACCATACCTTTGCAAGGATCAAAGTCATCATAGTTCGGGATGGTGTTTGGCGAACGGACGTGAATGGGGTCGGAATGACTGGGTATTGGGCTTGATCCTCGTGGATGATTCCTACGTAGCATACCTTGGTAAGGATCAATTTCCTTGTAGTTTGTGATGGGTGTGTGGGGCTTACACTCTAGGATACCCAGAATGGATGTCCTGGTCAATGCTTACTCGAAGCCCACATGAGTCATGCTATGTGTGAGAAATAAGAGGTAGCACAGACCTGATGATCGCGTCGTGAAAGGTGTGTCCGTGGAAAGTGGAATGGGGTTTATACAAGGTTAGCATGTCAAAGAAGAAACAGGGGCTTACGCGTAGTCCGCAGCACAGGGAGATAGAGACTAGGACTTACTCCAGGTTGGAGGCCAAGATGGTGAAAAATCCCGAAGGGAGAGGGAAGGGATAACAAAATCCATCTCCCCATCTCCCCTTTTGGTCTTTGGCACGGAAGAAGAAAGGATGAGTAGGGGTACTACCTCTTGCAAGAAAAGACGGGGGATTAAACCAATATGGATTCCCTTTCCCCTTAGACAGATTCCGCTCCAATAAAGAGGCTCTCATTCAATGTAAGGAATGTTTACACTCCCTTGGAGACCAGTGGGAATGTAGAATGTCCAAGGGTGGGGAACCCACATACGATACTTGGGGTGATCTCACAGTTTAATGTCATGTGATGAGGAAGATCGTGCTTGGATGTTTAACGTATTGCAGCTCGGATGAGGTGGGTTCTCTCCGCACCCCTAAAACTTACATAACTGGAACCCCCTACACCTTTGTGGAGGGAAGGGACCGGAAACACTGTGGTTAGGGGGGTGTCGTGAGTTGATGTCATTGGGGATCCACTATATCCTGGCTATGCGAAGATGAAATAGCTGTTAGCGTGCCTATACGAAGAAGCATGGGGTGAAGAAACGCAACAGGAAGTATTTTCCAAGGGATTTTGAAATCACTCTGTATAAACGTGATGGGCCACATGAGAAGATAGTGCATGATGCAGGTGGGTTGCACATAGGAGAGGCTTGGAAAGGGTTCCTCAAGGTGAGGCATCGCATGAGGGACACGTAATAGAATATGTCGGGGGAAAATAGGAGGTCTGTATACAAGATTCAGGGCATGCATGTGAGGCGAAGGGGTAGCACACTAGAGGGATGGGTTGCGTGCAAGATGGAGGGGTTGCACACATGACAGAAGGTTCACGTGCATGTGGGGGTGTGGTGTGAAAAACCAAGGGGCCGCCCATAAGGTAGGCCGTTGGAACGCTAGTTGGTCTGTAGGCGCGCAAGAAAACCAAACAAGAAGGGATCGAGCTTGTAAGAGGGGACCCCTTGCACGCACAAGTATTTTGAAGAAAATGAAATTTATGAGGAACAGAGGGCCACCCAAAGGCACCCCCTTGGGGGGGGGGGGGTCGGTCGTGCAATATCCAATACCTGAGTGACTTGATGTTTTTCATGCGGTTTCGGAAGATGTGGTTTTCATGCTGCAGAGTGGCATTTTGTCATTTGTTTTCTGTACTTGAAGGGTGGGTATATGTTTCATTTTATAGCCAGAGTTCTCAAAATGATGCGCAAGATCTGGGCATGCAAACTCTCGTTGGTCGGTGGCTTGGGCGCTCTGAGGGGAATGTGTGTGCAAATTCCTGTTTGACGATGCCTTCAGTGCGGAAACGGGGTTGGCGCGCACGTGGATAGTCGACGGGTCCTTCGGTGCGGAAACGGGGTAGGCCACGCAAGGGGACGCTCGACATCACCTTTGACATGGAAATAGGGCTGGCCAGCCAAGAGAATGCTTGATGCCCCCTTCGGTGTGGAAATTGGGTGAGCACGCAGGAGTGCAGGATACAGGTTTGGGTGTGGACGGGGAGGCCGTCGCGCAAGAGTTTGTGCACCGGGAGACTGCTTTTGTGCACCTCCCCAATCATGCGTGCATCTATCCCCCGGGCACCAGGCTCTCCTCTATTTTGTCCTGGATTTTTTCATTGCTCTTTTATCCGCCTGATGTGGACCTTAGCAGATTTTTCAGCGTAAAAAAATGTCCACCCTCAGAATCGGAGATGAAAGGGTACCTGAAGGTCGGATTCTGAGGGTACGTCGAAAAAATAGAAAATTCCTCGGTGGTGTCATGAAAAAGCTCATTTTTCATACGCAAACATGTTGCTCGCATGCATAAGACATGGCTACCCTTTATAAATAGGACGAGGGCCCCCCCTAGGCCCTACATTGACTTTTTTTGTGTGATAGTCTTTCTAGATATTGCATACAAAAACAATGCTGATCCGCACGTAAGATTCCGCAACCGCCTCCGGGTTTTGCATGACATCCAAATTGTTTCTGTGCGTGCCAACCTTTTCTCACGCCACCGCTGCTTCTGCATTCTGAATCTTCCTTCATTCATGCTGATCCCTTTAGATATTTAAAAATTGCAGCTCAACGGACTGATGCTGGGAGGGAAGTTTCCGCTACCGCAAGAAGGACCCAAATGATTGCAAACCCTCAGATTTTTCGTGCCAAGAGGGTTGTGTCTGCTAACCAAATTCTCTCCGGCAAGCTTATGCATGCTCAAAAGGATTATGTCCTGAGTGGTTGCCTACCACTATGGAACTTAGGTCTTCTGGAAGAAGTACTGATGCCCGGTTTCGATACGGACACACCGTGGTTATGGGGGACATTTGAGGATAGTCTTCTACAATTCCACATTACCAACAATGGCCACCCTTCTAGGGAAACACATAACATAGTCATCTATGTCTTAAATATGAAGATCAGGATAGTTGTGGTATGTGATCTAGTTTCCATGGAATATTACACTATTTATGCAAGTACTTTCAGAAGCATCATTACTAATGGGGCGAAGGGCTAGTAGGAATGGGATTTCAGATATGGGGGAAACTTCATGAATTAATGGGAATGGGTGTACTGGGTAAATCATACATGCGAGGAATTTGGGTCGAAGCTATGGTCCATCAGGATTTTTGAGGCTGTTTGGACATCTTGATTCAACTTCTACCGATAGCAGGACTTGGTAGCAGAGGTATGGTTGCCTGATACCAACACTTTCCACCTCCACCATGGGGAGGTGCGCGTCAGTCTGTGTGACGTCCACTATATCGGGGGAATACACTTAGAAGGGTACCAGTATGATGAGTTACTATCGACAGAGAATGTCTAGGGGGATATGACTCACACCACAATCTTGGCATGTAACTTGCAGGAGCTGGCGAAAGAGGTGCTCAAAATAAAATTTATCCAGAAGGACATATCTTATTCAGGATGGTTTAGTCTTTTCCTGATGCAAGACATGGATGGGAAGATGCCAGGCTGAGGAAAGCAGTGCCCGAACACATCTCATAGAGGAAAATCATGATCATATTGGAGGATTTTAGAGACATGAGATTACCGATTGTGGGGCTTTGGCATCAATGAAGGTCGATACCCAAATGTGCAATATTCCAGGTTCCTATCTGTGTTATTGAGCGGATGGTTGTTACCTATGAGGGACACAAGGATGAGAGTATGCCCGTGGATGCTAGTGATGGCCAGGATTATGGCGGCAATGAACAAGGTTAACCTATGGGTACCTATGTTGGCTAGGATATATAGTTTTTTGGGGCACATCTCGGGGGGGAAGTACGCCCAGGAGGATATACGGGCCATTCCAGATTCTCCACGGTTGTGTCGCAGCCCAATGAGGTGGCTATGACTTCCCGAATGCCATCCGCCCCCTGGTAATGGCATGCATCCATCACCCTTGAACATCGTTGGTATCCGTCCATTGATACTCAGGGATGACAAAATCAAGCTCAAGATTTGCAGTCAAACTCACTTCGACTTCCACTCATTCTGAACCCTGGTTTCCCTAATGGTAGATGATGGGCGAGGTTCACTAGTGCAGAGGGAGTACCAACAGAGCATCTAGGGTGGTGTGCTGGTGGCCCGAATTGATAGAAGAATCATCTGAAAGCCCTATGTGCCGACCAGGTTCTCCAGGAATTTCGGGTGCATGTAGTGGATGCCCAAGAATATGTATATAGAGGTTTGGGAAGAGTGACATCCCATCATTTTATTCCATCTGTGGCTGAGGTTCAAAACGACAGGCTAGGACAAAATCATCACCCTTCCCCCAACTGATGTCTATGCGGGTCTATCAACAGAGTATGCTGAAAAACGGAGGAGGGTATATCCTGAGGCGATTCTTTGGAAGAACAACTGGAAAATCAAGGTGGCCATTGCAGATCATGAAGGGAAGGGAAGTGGACAAGGTGTCAAGGGGAAAATAAGGTGAAGAACGAATCAGGTGGCTAGCATGGCATAGGCAGGTACTTCATCAGAAGGGGAAGTTCATGCTGAGAACGTGCCTCGACCTTCCGAGGAAAGGTGGTCACATGTGCAGCCTCAAGGTGTTGCTAGGGAACTCCCAGGGAAGCAACTCAGGTACCTTCTAATGCCATCTGCTGATGCCATTTTTCTCTCTCTATGGTCTGCTTGGAGGACTTTGTGAAAGTCTATGTTTTCCGAAGACTTTTGGCAGAGGTTGGTACACACCGGGCTCGATCTGCCATATATAGTCCGCATAAAAATAACTAATAGGGTATACATTCATCATCATCATGTGTGAATGTCAGCCATGGATATGTACACATGCCAGTAGGGGAGGTAGAAGAACCTCACCTCCAGGTGAAAGCGATGATTGGCCAGGAGCGTGACCGAGAGAAACTGCCATCCGTAGATTAATGTGTTGAGGAAGAAGAAGAATAAGAAGAAGAAGAAAAATTAGTAGAAGGTGAAGAGGAGCAGGACCATGTTGATGGTTTTTCTGGTGAGGGGCCTTCAGAAGCTCCTGCACACCCGCAGAGCTCCTGGGAGAGTGTAGAGATCGTGGGCTCCGATGTACAACTTGCAGAGAAACTGGAGGTATGGTTTAAACCTTGTTTCCATTGGCCTTCTTCATTTCATAATTTTGATCCTTCAACCAAACTCTCTTATTTCGGAACACATGGGCAAGGGTTTCCAGGAAGCATTCCCCACAGGGGGCGAAGGTGTTCCCATGGAGGCTAGAGAGCCATCTCGGGTGTTTGGCCTCGGGACCGAGCAAAGTGGGGTGCCGATTTCGGCTAGAGCAGGTGTGAATGATCCAGAGGGAGGGCCCCATCCATCCCTATTGTTCAATAGGATCGAGTGGAAGTGATTGAGTTGACTAGCACCGAAGGCTCCCCTGTAGCAGAGGCCCCTACAGCGACGCAGGCATTGGATACAGTCGCACTCAGCTCCCGTAAGTCTATCTTTAGCAACTATTGTCTTTTCTAAGAAATTCGTGCAACCAAAATACTGATTCCTGTGATTTCACGGTTGGAGGCACGGCAAACCATCGAGTTCGGGACATCTGCGGGAGCCCCGCCGATGACCACACCAACCCATGTAGAAGAAACCATTCAAGGTGGCTCTATCCCAGTAACTAATGAACCAGAGGCTGCAATAATAGGATGTAATACTATCAGGGTGGGGCTTCATCCCGACGAGGGTGATGCTACTGACGGAAAAGGTCCCCTGACGAAGAGCATGCCGGTGAACTCCTCGCTGATTTTCTCGAATATAGACTGACAGATCCTGAGGAGATAGATGATTCTAACTCGGATTCTTCTGAGCAGAGAATTATGAAACGACACAAGGCTTGGAAGGGAATCAAATGCTTTCTCGGTCATTTGGAGGTATAATGAATAAAATTAATGGGATATATCTGCACCTAGTGGTGCTTTCTCCGCGTTGGAGGGGTTCACACTCACTGTCTTCATCTAAAAGTCCGTGATTATATGGATGAGAAGCGACGGGAGAACAACAAATGCTCCAAATTTTCCCAGTGTCAGAGAGAGTTAGTTAATACCTAGGCATTATCAAAGGTGGAACAGGAGGTGACACGCCTTGAGGAGAAGATGAAAGATAACAAGATATTCATCACCAACTGTTCCGAGCTCGTCAAGAAACTGAGGGCCCAGCTGGCCGATGCCCAGGAGCAGATGGTGGAGGTGGGTCACCAAATTATTGGGCTCCAAATTGAACAGGCATGGGTACGGGAAAGGGTCGATGAGCAGCGCTCTGCGGCCACTGACTAAGAGAAGGATCTCATGGAGCAGGAAGCAATGCTAGCGGTCATGAACCAGAAGGTGGAAACACTGGATAAATCCATCCAAAACGTTGATCCTTAAGGGCTCTATTTTTTCCAAACTCACAACCTCGTTTATTTTTCTTTTTTTTACTACCTCTTGTTATGAACTGTATATATGAACATATGTATGGATAGGTTTTTTTACTTATTCCTTTGGTTCAATGCATTAAACCACAATCATGAAATAAATAGAAATCCATTTCTACACTCACATGGGTCATACCTGGTGTGAGAAACAAGGGATGCTCCCACTATTACATTGTTTGAATGTAGGAGTGCCAAGCATGCTGTGGGAACCAGAGGTTCGAACAACCAATCTGGGTTCCTTGGAAGATAAGGGGAGGCCTGATTGGAGAATGATGTTCTTAGAACAGTCGAATTACCATTTTCCTAGTGTGCTCTTGTGCACGAATGGGGTAACGCCATGGGTGCTGAAATTAATCCAAACATAGGGGAGTGGAAAGTGTGAATCATGATATCGTAGATTCAGAACACTATAAGGATGACATGAAAATGAAGGATAACTGTTGACCTTATTCGAAACACATTATCCTTTTTTATCCTGGAATGGGAACAACAAATGATGGCTGACCGCTAACCATATTCAAAACGCAGGGCCCGACTCGAAATGTCATCCATTAGTCTTCTTGAACATTGGCCCCACACAGTAGGTGAGCTACAGGCTGAGTATCCATACTGTTAAGGGGGGTTTAGATGTGAAAGGGGAAAAAGGTCTGCATAAAGGGTACACAAAGTGTGGAAGGTGGAGTGGTGGTTTGTTCGAATAGATTCTAACACTCTTAAAATTACACAACCATGGTGGAAAAGAATTAGGTGGGTGTACCAGTCTGATCATGGATCATTCCTACTATTAGACAAGACCTCTCTGGCGAGGAAGCTGACGCATCGCATTATTAACATATGCCATCCTGAACTTGTTCAGTGTAGAACCACAGCATAGCGTCATACACTGATGACATATATACTCTTGTAGTTTAACGTCATTCGATATGATGATGAGTGAAAGTGAAAATCCCAGAAATGGAGTATGTGGTGTGGTAGCTATAATCCTGACCTGAATGGGGACTTAGAGTTTGGATCACAACATGTATCCCCGAAGGAAGTTCTTCAGGTCAAGAGACCAAGACAAAAAATTGGTATGGGCCTGAAGAAAAGTTTTCAGACTTTCTTACGTACCTAATTAGGATTTGAATAAAGAAGCACATAATTCTATGAGTGTAGTTTAATGTCGTACGGGACGATGGAGGGCATGGCTGTGTCAATACACATCCAACAAAAACTACTAATCCCACGTGAGTTGTGCTCAATGTGGAAAATAAGAAGTAGTGTTGGGACTTTCCTAACACATGATGGAACATTTTTGGGGCGAAGGGACACTCTAAAAATGTAGTCCCAATGATTCTAACCCGTCCATGTAACACAGCTAGATGCGTGAAGAAGTTAATATGAGTATTTCGGAATTCCACTTGATCCTATGGAAGTGGAAGAATATGAATCTTGATGCACGAGATCTGGACCACAATGATGGTGGTGTGATGACAGGGGATGGCTGTTGACAATGTTCAAAACACAGAATCCATAGCTAATTAGCTTGATATGGGGGAAAATAGATGAGGTTCGACCGCTGACCATGTTTGAAACACGGGACCTGTCGCAAATGTCATCCGCGGTCTTTAGGGATGTTGGCCCCAGATGGTAGGTGATCTGAGATGGCATGATACTAGGACTTGAAGGGGATCACATAAGATGTGGAAGAGGTTGAGGAACCAAATAACGGGCTCACAATGCTTGGACATGGAATGAGGGGAATTCCCCTATGAAAATTCCACACTTTGGGATATTTTGTAAAACGCATCTGAGTACGAAAATGAGACGAATTAGATAGAGGGAGTCGATCCCCTTAGCAAGGACAAGGGTCATGGGGTCACACGCTTTCAACCTAAGGTCCTAGGGTGGACCCTTAATGGGGGATTGATTTTATGGACTATGTGTAGGGTGGCTAAATAGCCAAACGTGATGCACAGTTCCCATAGGGAGATCTTAGTTTTGAGTCATAGAACTCAAACCATGCTGGGAAAGGATATGGGAGGCACATGGTGCAGCTATTAAAAAACCTGATGCGAACAAGAACCTAAAAGGTACTCGCCACACCATAAGTTTTCATAAGGGTTCGGTCCAAGGAGATGAAAAAGAAAGGGCATGATTGTTGACTCCTAGGGATAGACCCAGAGGTGAGATGTCTGGGTGTTCATACGTATCCCATGAGGATGGGAATCAATCCCAACACAGTTCTGGAAGGTTTCGTGTAGTTTAACTTCTTTTGATAAGGAAGATGGAGTGGTTTTATCTTATGGTCATAGATCTCAAGTCGTGGATGGTAAAAAATGAGGGAGACACATGGTGATGTAATTACACAACCCGATGTGAATGAGAACCAGGGGCTCCGACCTCCATGTGTTCCTTGGGGAGTTTTTTGGTTCAGGGACAAAAAACAAAGTTAGGACGGGCCCCAAGGCAATGTGTGATGGCATTCCTATAGACCCCATGAGGGTGAGGATCAATCCATACGTATTTATTATGATTTAATGGTAAGATACAAGTGCTGGGGATAATAAGGTTGTGTGGGTCTGGCCCTTGCACCTAAATAAGCGGTATTTGATATATCTCGTTTGTCCTTTAAGATGAATGAGTGTTTTTTGTGAAGCGACGGACCTAGGGTAAAAAGTCCAGGAATCACCACAATAATCAAGCCGTATCTAGGCATTGAAAAATGGTGTGGTGTGTGGCTGATACCAAACATAACGTCTCCATGAGTGAGGATACCACGACGCAGTGCCGTTGGTTTTTTCATCGTGCGGCCATGATGATAATATCACAATTTAGGGTCATTAACAGGACCAAGAGACAAAGTTTAACATCATATGGATTGGATGTATATGTAAGAGATGAGGTTCAAGAGGGGAATGTGCACGGTGTGATAAATCATACCCGGTGTGAATGAGGTCCTGGTCCACATTATATCGCGTGAGATTCCGTGAGAGAGACCTCAGGCCGAGGGGCCAGAAAATGTTAGAGGATATGGGGAAGGAGAGGCTAGCTCTCAATTGAGATCGACCCAGAGGAAAAATTCCCAGGTGATCCTATGTATCCCATGAGGATGGTAATCAAGCCACATTTAGTTCATGATGGTTCCTTTTAATATCATGTGGGACAACATATAGTTTAATGTCAGGTGGGGCATGAAGTAGGAGGGACTAACTCCTTGGAAGGGGCATATGTGGTGCGGCTAATGCAAAACCAACACGAATGAGGATATAATCCCATACCACACTGCAGAGTCCCATAATAGTTTAAGCCTTGATGGTAGAATAAAAGAAATAAATTAGACACAAAGATAAGATCTCTATGAGTTCCTATATATCCCATGGGAATGTGAATCAAGATGTACGTAGTTCTAGAAAAGATATTAGTTTATGATCTTAGAGATCGGACCATAGAGGAGTGTAATCCTTACATGTAAGTGCATACCTCGGTCCAATCCCTAAGCCTACATGAGTTGAACTCGGTGTAGGAATCCCGGGATGGGGAGATCTTCACAATACATGGACTGCGCGTAAAGGGGAAGTCAGTGCGAAGCCCTGAAGAAAGAAATACTGGAGATTTGTCCCAATAACGTGTGAATGTGCACTAAGGGATATCACGAGGAATGTCGAGATTCCTCTTGGACATGATGGGGTGGAAAATGATGTGAATCATGTGATATATGTTTTGGGCATAAGGGGGTTAGTGTGAGGATAGAGGATAACTGTTGACCGTGTTTGAAACATAGTATCCATATCGTGTGACCTAAAATGGGAATAACAAATGAGCATTGACCGCTGACCGTATTTTCAATGCGTGACTTGTATCAATTTTTAGTTCGAAACCCTCAAGGAAGTTGGACCCTAACGGTAGGAGGGCCCTTGGGCCAAGTATCCATGCCATTTGGGGGGGGGGGTCCCTTTTGTTGTGAAAGATGATTGAAGCCCTAGTAAAGGGAAACACAAATCCTAGAAGGTGGGTGGAAACATGTCTGGGTAAAGTATTACACTCCAGGTGCTGAACTAGAGTACTCATGGGCACATTGGTGAATCACCATAGAGGGTCGAAGGGGATCAACTTGAGAGAAGCCAATTTGAAAGGATATGTATAGAATAAAGATACGGAGAACTCTCTGGAGAAAGAGGTACATGGAGTGGTTGTTACAAACCTGACGTGAATAAGGAAATATGCCAATACTACAACATATATCCCTCTTATATAAGAATACATTCCAAGGGGCCTAGATAATGGGTAGGTTTCTGAGAGATGTGGTTGGGCCAATAGACGAAGTGTTTGGGTGTTCGTACGTATCCCACGAGGATGGGAATCAAGAAACACATAGTTCTTGAAGATGTCATGCAGTTTAATGTCTTGCGGCAGGGACGACGAGTGAGGGAATGATACCCCAACGTAGAATGTGTGCAGTATGATGAGTAACCCAACATGAATGAGGGAATAAGACCATACCATACCGCACAATCCCAAATGGGGATTTGGGCTGAGGGACTGAAAAGGGTTGAGGGACCTGAGGTTGGGCATCTCGGCTAACTATAGCCATACAACTTTTTATGAGAGTACTGCCTCATCACAACTCCTAAGAACATGTGAGAAGTGCTAGGTGTGGGAAACAAGGAGTGGGACTAGAATTTTTCTATCATGTAAGGGTCAGATAGCTGGAATTGCCTGAGGGAGGTCACTTCTCAAAGATGTAGCAGGTCAGAATGAACCGGTTCATAAAATGTTTTGGACATATAGGGTGGTGACCATGATGAACGATATCTGCTGACCATTTTTGAAACACCACATCCTTATAGTGTGACCTGAAATAGGAACTACAAACGAGCATCGATCGCTGAATGTATTCTCAACACAGGTCTTGTATCAATTTCTTGTTTGAAACCCTCGAGGACGTTGTCCCGTAATAATAGGAGGGCCCTTGGGTCAAGCATCCATGCCAGTCGGGGGTCCTTTTGGATATGAATGATGATGGAGTCCTAATAAAAGGAGTGGGTGAAGTAAAGATGTTCCTATTCATTTCAATGAATAGCAGGGAAATGAGAGTAGTGGAAACCTACGGGGATCAAACCATATGGCGGAATCATACCATGTGTCGCAACCCGAGGGGAGATTTTGGAGTTTAGGATGGGCCGACAAACAAATTGTCTGGGTAGACCTATGAATCCCATGAGAATGGGAATCAACCCACACATAGTGCAGTAGGGTATATGAAGTTTAATGTATTGTAGTAAGGAAGTGGGAGAATAGAAGAACGAGGAGGGGTACATGGTGTAGTCATCTTAGTGATGACATGATTATGACCAAAGATGTGTATATGACATCATGTGGTGTTCTCCAAAAGAACAATGCCCAGGGGGAATAGTCAGAGAAATGAGTTTGGGGGATGGACTCAAGACTTAATGTCTGAGTGTTCCTACGTATACCATGTGAATGGGAATCAATACAAAAGTAGTTTTTAATGGTGTAGTTTAACGTCTTGAGGGACCAGTAGTTTAGGGTCATGCAGGACTAGCAGTTTGAGGTCATGGAGGATCGACAGCTTAAGGCCATGTTGGATCTGTACATTAAGGTCATGAAAACCAAACAGTTTAGGGTCATGTAAGACCAAACAGTTTAGTGTCACGACGAGCCATATAGTTTAATGTCATGAAAGACCATACAGTTTAAGGTCAGGGGGACCACATAGTTTAAGGACATGCAGGACTGCGTGGCTCAAGAAAATTATTTCTTGAGGAACTTGGCTTTGGTGGGAGGAGTTATATGCTCACCATCCATGGTGACCAGTGAGTATGCTTCATTGGGTTAATCCTTGTTAAAATGTAAGGTCCTTCCCATTTGGGTTCCAACTAGGATGGTTTTCTGCCCAATATCATTGGTGTCCTTAGGACCAGTACCAAGTCTCCTTGCAAGAAAGAGTGGAGGCGGACTTTTTCGTTGAAAGCTATAGAAATTTTGTTCTAGTACCTTTCCAGAATGTGCAGGGCTTGCATCCTATTCTCATCAAGTGCTTCAAGATCAGCAAGATGGATTTCATCTACCTTATCTGGCATTTTATAGTCATAGACCGCTGTGCGTAATGAAGGTGACTGAATCTCGATGGGCAGGATGACCTCAATTCTATACACTAGAGAATATGGAGTCACCTGGGTGGAATTACGATTTGTTGTCCGGTAAGTCCAGAGGGCATTGGGGAGCTTCTCCGAACAACTCTTCTTGTTCTGACCAACCAATTTCTGAAAAATATTTGAGAGGGTCTTATTGAATGCCTTAATCTGTCCATTTTCTTATGCGTGGTAGTGGGAGGTATGGTTAGAACATATGTTGTACATGGTGTACAATTTCGTCAGCTCAGCTACTCGAAAGTTTGTGCCTTTATCGGTAAGGATGGAGTGAGGGACCCTAAATCGGTATATGATATTGGAGCTCACGAAGTCAAAAATGAAACAGGCCTTGACCTCGTTGAGAGGAACTGCTTCTTCCCACTTGTAAAAGAAATATGTAGTGGTTAGGATGAACTGAAACTGGTGAGATATCGCTGGTGGATATGGCCCCAGGACACCGAGTCCCCAGATTACAAAGGGCCAAGAGTACTTTTTAGAGTAGAGAGGCTCTGGTGTCCGATGCATGATGTTAGCATGAATTTCTCATGTGTGAAACATCTTGGAGAACTCCATGCAGTCATGGATCATGGAGGGATCGATGTACCCTAGTCTCTAGATCTGGTGAGATAGATTTAGCCCAGTATGATGAGCCCCGCAAGAACTGTCATGAATATCTTGCATGACTTGAGGAATCTCGACTCCTTGAATGCAATATAGGAGGACACCATTGAACACGCATTTGTAGAGGATCTTCTCATTACCAGGGCCATCCTGAAGGGTGAACCAAAATGCACGACGATAGATTCTCTCAAGCTCGGCCAGATCATCCAAGAGATAACCAGATTGGAAATACTTGACAAAGGATGTTCTCCAATCATGAGTCAGTGCAGTCACTACATCCTGGGGACATGGGGTCATGATGTTGAGGCCTCAGCAGTAAGGTGGCTTACCTGCGGGTTGTCATCATTGTCTAGGGTGATACGAGGAAGAACTCTCTGGTGCGCCATGTGGATAATCAGGTCATCCTGTTCGGGCTCTGAATGTGATGCAGTTAAGCCTTAAAAGGTGTCTCCTCTACCATTCGTGACCGAGCGACATGGGTAAATTCTAGCCGAGATGGGAACTTGGCCATTAAATGGAGAGTGTTCTCCAAAAATGGTATGAGCTCTGGCTTTCTTACGATATAATAACTGTTGATTTTCGTGATGACTATTTCAGAGCCCCCTTTCACATGCAAATGGGGAACGTCAATCTCAAGGGCCAGCTTGAGGCCAGTAATAAGGGCCTGATACTCTACCTCATTTTTGGGGCATCCTTTTAACAGAAGGAATGAGTATGTTAGAATAGCCTGGGCTAGGGTAATGAAGATGATACCCAGGCCAACTCTGTTGAATCTGGGGTCATTGAGCCTTCTACTAGTGGGGCTCTGAGAGGCACCACCGAAGTGAATTTTACAACATGGGATGGCTTCATCTACAAAGAGGATCGCCTCATTGGGGAAATAGAGGTCTAAAGACTGGTTTTTAGGTGTTGGATGGGAAGAAAGGAAATTTTCCAATGCCTTCCCTTTGATAGCCTTCTAAGGCACGAACCTGATGTCAAACTACTAGAGGATTACCACCCACTGAGCTAGATGGCTTGTCAACATAGGGCGGTTCAAGGTGTACTTCAGCTGATCTACTCCGGACACAAGTTGTACCTCATGGTGATGCAGGTAATGTCACAACTTATGTACTGTGAATACCAGTGTAATGAAGCTCTTCTCAATAGGGGAGTATCTAGTCTCCATATCTAGGAGCATGCGACTGAGTTAATAAAGGTTGTTCTCCGTCCCCTCATTGTTTTTATGGGTCAGAAGGGCCCCGAAAGATCGTTCCAGGGCGGTCACATAAAGGACCAACGACATTCCAGAGACTGGTGGCATTATGACCAGAGGTTGGAGGAGATACTGCTTAATTTCCTCAAATGTAGTCTAACATTCTTCATCCCACTCGTAGTGTGTTCCATTATTCATTATCTTGGAAAGGGGCTTAACTTTCCGGATAGATTTGCAATGAATTTGTGTGTGTAGGCTAAGTGGCCTTGAAAACCAAGAAGCTCCTGGATATTTCTTAGGGGACACATCTGGCTGATGTCCATTATCTTCTCCGGGTCAATCTTGACGCCCTGGTATCTGACAACGAAGCCGAGAAACATGCCGGAGGTGACTCCGAAAGAACACTTCAAAGGGTTCATCTTCAGGTGATGTGAACAGAGGAATCCTAATACTTTCTCAAGATCCTTGATATGGTCCAGGCGCTGGAGATATTTGACCACCAGTTCTTCCACATAACATTCTTCCAATGTCCTGAGGATTCGTATAAATATGAGGTGAATGGCCTGCTAATCGGTGGCACCTACATTCTTTAAATCGAAGGGGGTGACTTGGTAATAGAAAGTACCTTGTCATGCCCTTAAGGTTTTAGATACCTCATCCTTGAGGTCCATTCTGATCTGGTTGTACCTATAATACCAATCCCTAAAGGATAGGGCTTGGAATCTAGTCGTGGCGTCAATCAAGAGTTCCGTTACTGGAAGGGAAAAATCATCCTTCCGATAGTGGTGGTTGAGATCCCATAATTTGATGCAGACTCTGATCTATCCCTTCTTCAACCTGACTGGTAGGATGTAGGCCTTTCATTTGGGGTACATGATCTCCATAACCAAATTGTCCTGGATGATCTTGACAACTTCGGCCTCGACCATGGTTCTGTGAGAAGGGTGCATTTTTCTGGGAGGCAGCTTGAACCCACGGTGATTTTTTGGAAGGCCGAGGTGGTTGACATCTACTTGGGGATCTTGTCCTAGAATCTCATTTTAACTCTATGAAAATAGTTCATGGTGTTGTTTAAGAAACTCTACATACCGTTGTTGCTCCTCAGGGGGCATGGCAGCACTGATCAATGTGGGTCTAGGGTCTGCCTCGCTGCCGAGGTTCACCTGTACCAATTCGTCAACTGTGGCGGAGACACCATCTTTAAAGGCAGTGGGAGAATCCTCTAAATGATATTCTCCAATTATGGAGGAGTAATCTTCCATGGGGTGAGTATATTCTGAGTCAGAAGATATTGATGGGAAGCTGGTACTATCATGAGCGGTAGTGGACCCCTCCTTGGGGGATTCCTCTGCTGCCACCACCATAGCGATGAAGGTTGTTGATCTAATCCCGTCTAGCCATCGGCCTAAAGGGCCATGCTTGATAATGTCGAAGAAGTAATGGCGTGTTGGATTGATCCAGTTTATCCATGCTCAGAAAAACAAGCATGTGTGACATATTTCTGTTTCCATGGGGAAGACATCCCGATATCTTGTTGGAGTAGGAGGCTCCGGGATCACATGAGCTTGATTTGTATAGGAATATGAGGTGATTTTCCGAAATCTCTTAGGCTTGGGAATGAGCCCCCCCTCTTCACAGATACAATGAAGAATTGTCCCGTGTTCATGTTTGTAGCCTCCAATTGGATTATTGGAATGTCGTAGGCATAATTTAAATCGATCCATGGGTCGGTCGCAGTCGTGGCATGCTAGACCTCATGGGTCTGAATCTGTTTGTCCTTACTCTTGTATTAATCAGCATCCAAAGAGAAGGATTCACAAGAAGCAAGGGGAGACGTGTCACCTTAGAGCATGCCCACTCGACCATTAAAGAAGTACTTGAGGAACTGGTGGTATGATGAGAGAACTGCTTCGTGTAGGTGGAGCCACGGTCGGCCCATCAATGCATTTTAGGCGGTGTCCTGAGAGAGAACCATAAACTTAGTGATGGAAACTACTCCACCAAATTGTGTCTTCAAGAAGATCATTACGACCGACATCTATTCTGTCCTGTCATAACCCTGGATTCAAAGGTCAGAGGGGCATAGATCACCTTTAGACAATCCCAGTTTTCACAGTGTCTGAGTCGGGATTAGATTGATCATAGAGCCTGTGTAAACAAGACAATAGTGGACCTCCATGCCATTGAACAGACCGGTGATTTAAATTGGGAGAATGGGGCGCAGTATGGGAGAGCCTTCATCTTCTATAGAGAATGAGATAATTTCCTAGAATTCGGCATTATCAACTGCCTCAACATGGAATGCTTCTATGGATTCTACCTCAGTCTCAAACAATTGGGGGCTTCTTAAAGCCTCAACAATGGCCTCACGCATATCTGATAAGAGGTTTGGTGGGCTCTGCCGGCTGGACCGGCGGCTGACTAGCACTGGGAATGTCCCGCTGCTCACTAGTCAAGGCATGTGGAGTGACTTCCAGATGGGGACCCGATGACTGTAATCTGTCCATAGAGAAATGTGCCTGATCACGGTGAGGTATGGTTGGCTCTTCCTGATCCAGTAGCACGAATAGCGGCGAAGGTGGACCTAATCTCACCAGATTAGAAGGCTGTGTTTGCTGAGCTATGCGCTGATCCTATTTCATGGTTTCAGTAGCATGTGTATCCTGGCTAGACTTTCTGACCGAAGCACTTAGATGGCCCATATAGCCATGGCTCCGCCGACACTGAAGATGGATGGGGATGTTGGGAAGGTCTGCCTGACGATCCTCACCGTCAGGAGTCCTGTAGGGATTTGCCGACTCTATGGTATTAACTGAGGCATACCCTTCACTATCACTTGAAGATTCATCCTCTACTGGGAATATTCTGGGAGGAATCGCCATCTCCGGGGGCATGATGTTGCCGAGAGTATGAGATGACGATAGCATCAGTGAGGGACATTGTTTTTTCTTGTGTCATCGATGCTTGATCTTCTGGGAAGAGGATGGCTGGGATGACGATGCAAAAGTAGTGGTTGCGGCTTCGGAAGGCTCTGGCCGATTCGGGCATGCATGGACGACACCATGGGCACATGAAATAGTTTTTCGAGCCATCCAATCATCATACTTCTGGGATCCACAGTTAGAAACCTGCTACCACTCACCCCCACTGTCACTATTGTTATCTGGCCCCACGAAGACGCATTCCACCTATGTCGGGGCAGGGCCCAACCGAACTATGTTGTTATCTACCTGGTCTTAGAGCCATTCCATGAACACATATATTTGTTTAAGAGTGTTCCCCAAGATTCGGTGGTAAGGGTATTAGTTGGGGTGATCAGTGAGGTTCACCTATTCTGGCCTTCTACACTCAAGAAATGGTACAATCCCCCATTCTAAGGCGTTTTGGATGTAACCGAGGACCTAAGCCTCATTGAATGAGTAGTTTTGGTTTCTCCTATCTGGAAAGGGGGCCCCTGGAACCTGACCCGGACAAGGAGCTAGAGGATCCTGTCGAGGTGGTGGAGCCTGGTTATCTCACCTAAGAATGCACGATGCATTACACGGGGGAACCTGCTGATTCTGAGGGAGGCGTTACTGGGCCAGAGGCTGCTCCAAAGTTAGAGGGCCTCTACGAGGCTGCATAACCGGTTGAACTGGAAGCAATTCTAGTTGCTAGGGGGCCTCTATTTGGGACATTACAGCGGGTTCGGCTCTGGAATTCCTTCTCGCAGGAATTACGGGAGGCAATGGGCGTGCCTGGATAGCCTGTTGCATGGCTTCCTCTAGGCGCAGGGCCTTATCAGAGATATCTCCAAATCCCCCGAGGTAGTTCTGGGTGATCAACGAGGGGACCGGTTTCATCTTTACATTCCCTATGTACAACATCATTAGTTGATCCTGAGTCAGCGGCATGTCAAGAGAGTAAGTAATCCCTTTCCATCGGGCGACCAAGTCTACAACGTGCTCATCAGGCCTCTGTTTACACTTGAAGAGTTTTGTGATACTCATCTTTCAGGTAGTAGAACTGAACTGGTAGAGGAATTGCCTTTGATGATCTTCCCAACCAATTACTAACCCAATAGGGAGCTGGGTATAACAGACAAACATTGGGCCCTCCAATGCGTGTAGAAAGCACCAGAGTTTGGCAGCTTCCTGCTAAGCTGGGGTCCTTAACATGGGCCCACACCTTGAGATAAAGTGGTCCAGCTGCTGTGGTGGGTCCCCTCTCCCATTGAAGGGAGAGAAAGTGGGGTTTCCATAACAAGGGGTTCTGGAATATCATCATCCGACGCTGGGTTTGTCTTTCCATCAGGTGGGAGTACCACCTGTCATGTTTCCAATGCCTCGAGGCGGGCAATGATTGATTCCATTGGATCATCTGGGTGGGGGTCCCTATATTGATTGGGATCCCAGACCACCAATGCGTTTTCGGGTTCTTCAACATGGTAAGCAGGCCCATCGGCTTATGGAGCGGCTGGCGGAAAGACCTTTGGGGCAGCTGGGGGAACCCGAGCTAGGTCTAGGTCGTTGTTACGCTGCTTAGAAGGATTTGGTGATATATACCATGCCCTCTTGCCATGAGCTCCAACTTCAACCCTGTCTTCATGAGAAGGACGATCAGGGTCACCCAAGGGTAGCTCGCCAAGGGGATGTTGTGTATGCCCCTTCTGTCCTAGTTGGGGATCACCGTAGTCTAGCTGTTGTTTCGCAGCGTGTTCATCCAGGACGTCGTTGACCAACTTTTTCTATTCGGCATGTTTCTGACACAACGTGGATTTTTATGGGTCCTCCTCCATCTTCTGTACTGAGGCGGATGAGTCAGAGCGTTTGGCATCTCCAGGGTGCTCTTTACCCTTACAGTGATTTCGGCTGAGGAATAATGCCTCGGTGGGCATAAGGAGACCCATCATATTTCTCTGTTTGTGAGTATCCCTTATCGATGGATCCAATAGAGGTGGTACGCCTTCAGTTGGAAGGTATCCATCAAATAGTTTTAGCTCCTTCCCTTATTCTGCTATGCTGGCCATGTTGACCGTGACACTTATCAAAGGCAATTCATTGATGTCACATGGCAGTTCAGGTTGCCGCCAGATAGGACTGAAGAGGAGGGCTGAGTATTTCCCCCAACAATGGATCTTCTTGTGGGGGGAAGCCTCCTTGATAATCTTGTAGAGTACCTTGAAACTATAGACACATCATTGTTGGAGGGCCTTATGGAGACCTAGTGACTTAGGGCACTGGTCTATAGGGAGTGCGGCCAGATCAACCAGATAGATTTGTTCACCGATGTCCTTGAAGTGCGCTTGGATCTTCAGGTAAACCAATTTGTGATGGTGAAGACAGAAATGAGTCACCCAGAGGTTCTGGCAGAAAAAATCGACATCCTATTGAGTGAGGGATTCTGGCGCACAACAATTTGGCACTACGACCGACCAAAACATCTTGGGGAAGCAGTCCGCTGCGAGAATATTCTATATGTTTCGTGGCTTGGATTCAGGTTCTGACCCTTCCTTGCCCCACTCATCAGTTGAAGGTGGCTGAGGATCCGACAGTGGTACTGAGGAAGACCACTGGGACGGTAGGGTGGACGATGGAGAATAAAGAAAGTGAGATGATAGACCACTGTATATGGGGTTGTCCTCTTAAGAGAGTAGTGACCTAGCTGCCACATAGTAGTAAGATAGGCTAGCTACTGCAGTTCCTGATGTAGGGACTAGGGCTACTGGCGATGGATCACACTGTTGATCTTCCCCCATTGGTCCCCATAATAGCTTTATGTGATCTATAGTCGAGGTAGAGAGTTCTTCTGGTGATAATGGTGGTGATTACACCACCGTGACCTGCAGGATTGCCATGTTTTCTTCCTCTTGGATATACCGGTGGAGGGAGGCAAGAATCCGATGGACTTTTCTTTTTGAGAGTACGAGGCTGATGCACCTCGTTCTTGCCCTTTCTCATGACATAGAGGGCCACAGGGAGGGTTCCATCATGGACTCATACATGGCTTCAGAATCTGAGAAGCCAACCGGTTTGACCTCATTCTGAATCTTCTCAGCGCTCTTTTTATGGCAGCGATAACCTGCCCTCTGACTCCTTGATGGTTCTTCGTTATAAGGTAGATTTTCGGAATGAGGATCTTCGGTCGTACTGGTGATGGGGTGGAGAGGGTTTCCTCCTGAGTAAGAGAATGTGTGAGGAGCAAAAGAGAATATATTGGATGGAAAATAGGGACGAACTCCTTGGGAAGTGATGGAGTAGGTAGGACCTCTTCTGGGGCTGACAGTAGCATGAGTTGGACCTCCATTCTTACATCCTTGGGTTACATCAGTGTGAGTAAGGTCCTCATACTAGTCAATCCGAACACCGGTAGGACCTCCATGTTGAGCGCTGGCGATGTGAAGCCGAACTCCACCCCTCTAATTTCTAGGGCGATGAGGATTTTCACCTACTGCTATGAGATCATGGGGAGGGCCCTGATGCACAACATCCCAACCCTGGCATTTTTTGGTATGAGGAATAACTCCAAACCCAGTGTAGTGAGCAAGATAGAGACTTTCAAACTAAGTGTCTCTTTTATGGGGAATAACCTTATTTGGGTTGAAGGTGGCATGGGGCGGACCTCCATGTTGAGCCTGGAAGCAGAGAGGGCCAGCACTTTCTAGGGTGGCAGTACGTGGAGGACCTCCGTATTGGGTGTCGTCTCTGAGGATTGGTCCGTTGTAGCCACTTCCTATGCTGGCGACCAAGAGAGTCGACCCAGCCTGCCCATGGGGCGGTTGGGGTCTTGATCCAGGTCAGGCGTATAAATTCCCCTGCTTAGCATACGTGAGGGTCTGGTGATATACATCGGCAGTGGCTCGTGCCACAGTAGAAACAGATGTTGAATCACCTTGGCGGGCATCCTCTTAGGCTTGCACCCGACACTGGCATCGATTCATATGACCAAGGCCGATGGTGCAGGCATATAGCCTACCTTCTCCTCATCTCGGGGGACCGGGTGGCGGCGATGGCGTGGCTTGGGGGGGCTCCTTTGGGGCCCCTGAAGCAGGATCCTGGCTAGGCTGGCCCAGGTATCCCCTACCTCGTCGGCATAGCGGAGGGAGACGTCGAGGAATTCCAGGGAGAGGCTCCCGAAATGAAAGTACATCGGAGTGGGGAGTAGTGGCTCCCTGCGCGACCCTTGGGGGTGGCAGTGGCGATGAGGCACAAACGCCTCTAGATCACGGTGCGCCATATCCCTAGTTAGGATAATTCCCTCCTCCTTGTTCTAGCGTACATGGAATTTGATCACCTTTCAATGGATGAATTTATATGGGGAGATAGGGCGTGGGTGCCCAACAACCATGGTGGTGGAAGTCGTCACAGAAGTGGTGGAACCACATGGAATTTCCACATTTGCGTTTCCCCAACCCCCGCGTCAGTGGGTGGGTGGCGATTGGGCTCTTGGTGCATTACCTTGGTTCATGAAGTAGGGAGATTAGACCATTAGTGCTGAAACAAGGAAATCGACGTCCAGTGACCCTTTTCCATTCCATCTTCTGTGGATGGTTAGAGGGATCCACGTTGACAATGTCGCAAACTGAGATGCCCAACATTTTGACTACCCCAACTTTTGGTGAGTTTCACGCCATGCATGCAATTTTCTTGGTGGGACCTGGAAGCAGATAGTTGGATTCGGTGACATGCTAGTCTATTGATGTCTTCAATGCTACTAATCTATACATTGAGGTGACGAACAACATGTTAGTTTCACCATTTTTGTTTTCGATGCTTTCGTCGGGGCAGGTTCCCATCTGTTTAGTTTGAGGGATGATGGAACTGTTTGTTGCCCCGCATTCCCACTTTCCAAAGGAGGGTGACATATGTTCCTTATTCAGGGACATTTTCTCCATGATCAAAATAGAAATATGGGATGTCGGTGATTACTTCCATGGATTACTCTTTGAAACCCATCACCTAGTCCGGGTCTACCTTATAGATATAATACATAGTTCTTGAAACTCTTCCCAGTGCCATATCTTCAAGGATTCCGGTTAATTACACTTCTTCTTTCGGGACATTCGAAAGGGTCCAGCCAGGGTACCAACCTTTGGTCAGGGGAGTAGTCGCGTTGGACATCACTAACATGTTTGGATGCTGGAACATTAAAGCGTCTGGGTTTCTTCCCCTTATTATAGGTCTTCTCGAGTGAGTGGAAGCCCGATCCATCCCATGTCGCATGCAGGGAATTATATTCCATAGGCATGTATCTAAGGTTTTCCTTAGCTTACTAGGTTTAACACAAGGTATGCCGCGAGTTTAACATCTAGTGGAGATGGATCAGACTGATCGGAACACTAACTATAGTGGATGAGATATGTGTAACTCCTTGGGGGAACACTGATTTTGGGGATAATGTGAGGTTAGTTACCCAATTACTACTAGGATTAGCGAAGAGGTGAATTGGAATGATCTCAATGGGATGTGGCGGCCAGGGTAATAATTATGATGGATGAGGGGTGGTTAAGTGAAGTGGATAAAGGATATGATGGAGTCGACTCGAGGTGACGATGATGGTGGGATTAATCATGAAAGAGACTTCCTATATATCCCTGTGGTAGGGAATCGAAGTCTGCGTAGTTTGGTGAATGTAGTTCATCTTGACAATGGCTTACGGCTGGTTGGGGTTCCAACGACTTACCATTGAAAGGGGATAACAATGGATTACCGCTGAAAGGGTTGACGACGGATTACCATTGTTCAGATTAACCTCCATGAGTCTTCCTACAAACCTATCCTTGGCAAGGATCAAATTGCTCATAGTTCATAATGGGGAATTGGTGAACTGATGTGAAAGTGGTCAGGACCAATGGCTATTGGGCTTGAACCTCGGGGAGGATTCCTAAGTACCTTTCCTTTTCAAGGATATATGTAATCATAGTTCGGAATGGTGTTTGGTCAACCGATGTTAAAGGGGTCAGAACGAACGGGTATTGGGATTGAACCTCGTTGAGGCTTCCTACGTACCTTATCTTGGCAATGATCAAATTCCTCAATGTTCGGGATGGTGTTTGGTGAACAGACATGAATGGGGTCAGAATGAACAAGTATTAGGCTTGAACCTCGTGGATGCTTCTTACGTACTGTACATTGGCAAGGATCAAAGTCCTCATTGTTCTGGATGGGTGTGTGGGGCTTCCTCTCTATGATGCCCAGAAAGGATGTCATGGTCAATGCATACTCAAATCCCATGTGAGTCATTCTTAGTGTGATAAACAAGAGGTAGCAGAGACTTGATGATCGCTTCATGAAAGGTGCGTCCGTGGAAAGTGGAATGAGGATTTTACATGGTTAGCAACCCAAATAGGAAGCATGGGCTTAAGTGTAGTCCACAACTCAGGGAGATGGTGATTGGGACTTACTCTAGGTTGGAGGCCCAGATGGCGACAAAGCCCAGAGGGAGAGGGAAGGGATAACAAAATCTTTATCCCCATCCCCCCTAGGTCTTTGGAACGGAATAAGAAAAGATGAGTAGGGGGAAAACCTCCTGCACGAAATGATAGGGGCCTATACCAAGATGGTTTCCCTTTCCATGTGTACAGACTCTTCTCCAATAAAGAGGCTCTCATTCCATGTGAGGAATGGTTACACATTTGTGGAGACCAGTTGGCATGCAGAATGTCCAAGGTGGGGGACCCCGCATATGATGCATGGCTTGAGGTCACAATTTAACATCCTGTGATAAGGATGATGGTTCTTGGAAGTTTAACATCCTACATCTCAGATGATGTGGGTTCTCTCTGCACCCCTAGTACTTTCATAACTGGAACCCCATACACCTTGGTGGAGGGAAGGGACCGACAACGCCGTGGTCAGGGGGTGTCGTGAGGTTATCCCATTGGGGGTCCACATTAGTGTGGCTATGGGAAGAAGAAATAGCCATTAGTGTGCCTACGCAAATAAGCATGGGGTGAAGCAATGCAATGGGAAGTATTGTCCATGGTATTTTGAAATCACTCCGTGTAAACCTGAGGGGCCACACGGGTGGAGAATTCATGACGCGGGTGGGTTGCACATAGGAGAGGCTTGGACAGGGTGCCTCAAGGTGAGGCAACACATGGGGCATGCGTAATAGAATAGGTCGGGTCAAAATAAGAGGCATGCACGCAATATGAAAGGTTTTCGAGCAAGACGAAGGGGTAGCACACAAGAGGGATGGGTTGTGCACAAGATGGAGGGGTTTAGCACAAGACATATGGTGCACGCACAAGTGGGTCCGGTGGCATGCAAAATTGAGGGGTCGCTCGTAAGGCGGGCCTTTGGCACGCAAGTTGGCCATTCGGCGCGCAATAACACCAGATGTGAAGGGATTGTGCATGGAATAGGGGACCCCTTTCGCGGACATGACTTTGGGAGAAAATGAAATTTACAAGGAACCGAGGGCCCACCTGAAGGCACCCCCGGAGGGTCTCATACCGCAAAATTTAATTCTTGCGTTCCATGGGGATTTTCGCGTGGTCACGGAAGACATGGTTTTCACACGGAAGATCCGCGTTTGGTATTTTATTTACCATACTTGAAGGGTGGAGATACGGTTCAATTTATAACCGGAGTCCTCAAAATGGTGTGCAAGAGCCAGGAAGGCAATCTCCCGTCAGTCTGTGGCTTGTGCGCACTGAGGGGAATGGGTGTGAAAACTCTTATTTGACGTCGCCTTCGGTGTGGAAACGGGGCCGACACACACATGGACCGTCTATGGGGACTTCTTCATGGAAACAGGGCTATTTGCGCACATGGGGACGCTCGACATCGCCTTCGGCGTGGAAACAGGGCCGACCATGCAAGGGGTCCCTCGACATCACCTTCAAGGTGGAAACGGGGCAGGCTCGCCAGGTGTGGAGGATGGAGGTTTGAGTGCATATGGGGAGGCTGACGTGCAAGATTTTGTGCGCTGGGAGACTGCTTGCCCATGGTTCCCAAATCTTGGGTGCATCGGTCCCCTGGGCCCCAAACTCCCCTCTATTTCATCCCAGATTCATTCATTGCTCTGTTATCCACCCAATGCAGACATTATCCGATTTTTGGCGTCCACAAACTCTGAGAATTTCCATTTTCTTATAGCTTCCAATTTCTTTTGAATTATCACATAAGCTCTTTGATAATCCTTCATCTTATCTAGAATTGATGGTTGCGTAATAATTTATGAAAGAATTTATGATTTTCTTTCCTTTATGATTCCGATGTACATTCTTTTTAAGTATAAGAAGTTCAGATCCTTCTCAATTTTCATCAATGGTAAAATTTCTGGATCCTTTCTACTTAAAGCGTGTGTCACTTTGTCTTCCTTCCCAAGATGGTAATGAATTGATCAGTAATTTTCCTTGATTATATATATAACCATATGCATTTACTTTTCAAAGATAATATCATTACAACCAACAATAGATCATTTTTTTGGTAGTTCTATTAACGAACATTCATCTTCCTTGAAGAATTGGAAATCACCTTTTCATTATACATTAACACACATCCCAAACCCTTCTTCAAAGAATTTCTGAATACTGAAAAAAGTTCTCCACCTGTGTGTAATGTGATTACATGTTATGTGATTAGTGTCTTTTTCAACTACTTTAATATCTTTTCACATTCATCGTTTCAGGAAAACTGGACTCCCTTCTATGTTAGCATCATAAGAGGGTTTGAAAATCGATATAAATTTCCCACAACATGACAATAGTACTAAGCTATTCCAATGAAACTATAGATATATATCATGGATGTTTGCCTCAGTCATCCTTTATTTGATTATATTCTTGAATGGTCTATATATATCCAATTGATTTTTTTTATTTTCCCATGAATTATAACTCTATTAAAAACCTCACGTTTTTTGTTCTTGGAATAATGATTCTCCTTTCGTAAGGTCTTTAATATAGTGCTCAGATTCTCCTCATACCCCTTCCATATTTTGGAGTACATCAGAATATCTTCTATAAATTCTATCAAAATGTTTTCTAGGTAATCCCTTAAGAATATATTCATCAAGTCCATGAAGATTTTTATTATTATTAGTGAGTCCGAATGAAATTACTATAAACTCATAGTTCCTCCACCTCATATAAAAAGTAGTCTTAGGGATATCCTATTTATTCACCATAACTTGGTAATATCCTAAATTTAGATCCACCGTGAATGAGTATTGTTCACTTCTTAACTGATCAAAAAATTCATTAATCTATGGAAGATGATACTTGTTCTTTATTGTGATCTTGTTGAGCTTATAATAATTAATGCAAAGGAACATCGACCCATCATTCATCATGATGAAGAAGACTAGGGTAAACCATGGTTAAGTACTTGTGCATAAGAACCCTTTATCCATATTCTCATGTATTTGTTTCTTTAGCTCCTAAAGTTCCACAACATCAATTCCTTATTGATACTTTGATAATGGTAAATCCCCATTTATACACTATATTGAAAATTCAACCTCCCGTCTTGTGGGAAGACCAAGAAAGTCCTTGGGAAATACATCAATATATTTCCTTATACTAGGAAACTCATCAAGGATGTTCTTTTCCAAAGGGTAAATAATTTGAGATAGATATATGTTCTTATAGGGAAATAATATCATTTCGTGAGATGTTGGTGATAAAAAAGGTTAATACTAGTCCTTACGCTTAAATATAATCGAGGGTTGATTGGATATATAGAGATTAATTTTCTTCTTGTAGAAATTTTTGTTGTTTCAATATATGGAAAGCCAATCCATAACCATAATTGCATAAAATTCATTCAAAGGTAGTATGATACAGTTTTATGGGAAGTTCGTCACCCAAATTTTATAGGAGAGGTGTTATATACGTTGGATTAAATAAGTGAATCATTTATCATTATCACAAACATCTTTACATACATTATTTATGGTGGTGTTTGAATAGTTATACCAATAATTTTTTATATGAAATAATGCATAGTACTAGAATTAAAAATTATGTTCGATATTCTTGAATGAATAACTACAGTACCTATCAACACTTAATTTATAGGATCCACCTCAGTGATTGTGATGGAAAACGCTCTCTCTTATATTCATGGAGCTTTTTTACTTTCTCTAAAACCCTTATCATATTTAATTGGTTTGAAAAGTACCATGATTTCACGAATTTTAAGTAATGAGAAATGCACTTGGGGTTGACCGGGGCGTTCTTTTCCTCCATCACATTTTTGGGTTTCTCCTATCATAAAATTCATAAGCTAATTATTAACAGTTCGAAAAGAATGCCCCGGTCACCAAATATCTTTTTCATTCACCAGTTCGTAGTTGATTCTAGCTCAATGTGGTGTTTTCGTATTTTACCCCAATGTACATCTGTTCTAGAGACACATCCACTTGTAAAATCTTGAATGGTATGAATATTCTTGATAAACCACAAAATCTATACATACGAAAATATAAGGATGATTTATTATACTTATTCTTATCCCTAAGTATTTCTCTAGATTTTTTGAATCATAATCCCACAAATCACAAAACTTTTCCTTCAATACCAAATATAAGGACTTTTCTCTTTAGTATAAATTAAATATATATTTATTACATAAAATTACATATATTACAACCCATAAGGTATTTTGAATAGTGTATTTGGGTATTAGGTAGATTAAATTACAACTTAAAACAAGGAATAAATAATATTTTACGAAAACCACCATAACATGTTCATAATATTCATTTATACTTAATTCTGCATGGTATAACCTGGGGACATAAATAAGAAAGGGTTAAGTTATAAAGGACAGTAAGGGAATGAGAATATCATAACATGAAAAAATTATTAAATGTTTGAAAATAATAATATTAATTATATATAAAAGGAGTGATAAACTAAACATTAAAAATTGGTTATGATATATCATGACAACATAGCATAAACATGGGAAATTTGGAAACAACTTCATACACAACATCTTAAACATATTTTTAGGATAAATTCTTGGACAACATGATGGAAAAAGTCTAATAAAATAATGAGGTTTAATCTTTATCCCAATGTGATTTCTCATTAGACTAAACATTATCCAATGCGTTGGAGAAATATATAATTTCAGGCGCACCCTTCACATTCATTTCATTCACATGCTTAAGTTTTCCACATAGATTATAGAACATGGATTCATTCATTGATCAAATTTTATTTTTTGATATAGTAGTATAGAATACATACATTTAATTCCTAATTAAAATAAATATGATTTTTTAAATTTAAACACCCTTGATAGGAAATGGGTGTGGTATTCACTGCCGATTGTTTTTGGCATGGAAACTCACAATTAAATTTCAACAGCCTAACGACATCACATAAAAATTTATAAAATGGGATAGTGAGAGAAAAATGGTTCTATAATCATTTAGAAATTAAATTTTAAGTATTAGTTACATGTAATTACATATCCAAAATTTAGGAATTATAAATAGAAGGCATACTATAATTTAAAAAATTGATTAATGAATATAAGGTGGGGATCCCTTACCTTTAGAGTGTGACTCAAAATAATTTTTAGGGTCTTCTTGAGATATTGGGGGTACCTTGTGAGGACTGTAGATAGGGGAGGGAAGATTAAGGACCTTACCCAAGGATTTTTAGTTAGTAGAAATGGGAACTTTTGTGGTTTTATATAGGAAATGAATGTAAGATTCTTTTTTAATTCTCAAACTATTGTTTTAGACTCTATAAAATAAAATAACCAAAAAGAAAAACCTTCCCATGGTTCTTTCCAATAGTTTATACCAATGTGAAGTGAATGTAATTATTTTTTAAGGCCAATTGATGAACTTAATAAAAATATAACCTTGCAGATGTTGAAGCGATTCATACTCATGAAAAATTGATTTTAAATCCTTAAAATATATTAATTTTTTTGCAGGATTCATAAAGGCTTTATAAAATTGTTCAAATAATTATAAAATCACATTATTTTAATGTTAAAATATATATTTGGTCTTGGATACCATTTATAGTATTTAATACATCACATTTGGGTAATTATGATGTCACAATACTCACAATACATTTGTATGGTATTTAATTTTTACCTGAGAAATCGATTATCTCAAAACAATTAGGTATAATTAACTATTGAATAATTTATATTTCATAATTAAAAAAATAATATTTATTTCATCCAAATAATTTTCTAAATATATGTGGTTTCACTTTAAAAATAAAATCACAATTTATTGAGAAATTTTAGTTTTTCTGACAATAAGAGTTTTCAATCCA
This sequence comes from Viscum album, assembly GCA_963277665.1. Lineage (NCBI taxonomy): Eukaryota > Viridiplantae > Streptophyta > Magnoliopsida > Santalales > Viscaceae > Viscum > Viscum album. The sequence continues at coordinate 675,183,737 of OY728139.1, read as the reverse complement.
TTATTAGAATTACATTTCACTTCAAAAAAATTATTTAATCATTTAAAAATAATAAAAATTATAAAATAATGATATTTTATTTAAATAGTTTTTGTTTAATAAATAAATAAATAAATTAAAATAAATTTATTAATGGCATATGAATATTACCCAAAAATTACGCATTATGTTTTATTGAATGAAAATCAAAATTATTTATAAAGTATTGATAAAAAAGAAAATATGAACCTTAATATATTTAAAATACTACACTGATATTAATATTATTACGATTTTCATACGTATCCCTAAAATTCACTAGATAATTCCTTAATTGTATGGTGCGCGATGGATGCTCCGGAGCTCTCAGATTGTCTCCTAGGGTTTAGGATTTTTGAGGCGGAGATGGTTCCACCATGCCTCTCCTCTGGGGTTCTTCTTCACTCTTTTTTGCTATGGTATGCTCTCTATCTCGGGTTTTCTTTCTCTATCGCTTGATTCTCCCTAATCTGTGAGGGTGCTCTTCTTTTTTCGTCGTCCCTCTCTTTGCGCTCTGATCTTGCATTCCCTAGCTCTTCTCTAGGTCAGATTTGGAGCATGGGAATCACTGAGGGTTTGGGAAAGTGGTTTGGCAGAAGACAGACATCCAGGTGTTACCAGAGCTGGTTATTCTTCAAAGGGTTTTAATCCTTCTAGGTTCGTATTAGGGATTCAATCCCATTTTAATCTTTATAGTTACATAGTGTCTATGGGGTGAGATTCTATTTCTGTTCGGGGTTTTGATGGAGATGTAGTTTTTTTTTGTGGGTAATGGTTCGTCAATGTTTTTTATGGTGATTCGGATGGGTTTTTATTGGTCGTGGCTTGCTATGGAAGTCCTGACCACTTGTACTCTTCTCTGGCCTCCAGATCCACTAGTCCCTTCTATGTCGGTCGGGTGTGGTGGTTCCTTAGAGGTCTTTGGGTTGTGTTATGCGTCGTGGTGGGGGGTTCCAGGTAGCCCGGCCGGAGTTCAGGCGATGGAGGGAAATCAGTTTGGTTGGGCGATGTTTGAATGGTGACAACGATTTTGGTGGTGGATCGGCGTTTATGATTGTAATGAAGAGGGGGGTCCGGTGAAACAACGACGATGGTGTTTGGTGCAGGAGGTGGACATCAGAGAACAGGCAGACGGTGAGAGTTGATGAGTTCAGAAGAGAACAAAAATAGTGATATTGATGATTGCATGATGTTTTGTGTTTCGAATTTGGCGTAGACGATGGTCCTTTTTCCATCGGTGATGGAGGACGCCGATGGAGATCACCGGTGATCTAGTTTGATATGGACTGGGCGGATGACGCATTCAGGGTGTGACTCAAGGCAAGGTGGTAGACTCGAGGCGACGCGTGTACCGAGACGTAAGGATGGTGATGCCTGTGGTTTTTGAATTTTAATTTTTTGGTTTTAGATGGCTATAGTGGCGTGTGTTGATCTTCATTTGGGGTATGTAAGGGTGGTTTGCGGAGGTTTTTTTTTGTTTCCACTTTTTAAAAAAGTGGCTTTTTAACAAAAAAATGGATTGTGGTGGTATGGTGCGCGATGATGAGACTTTCATGGGGTGGTTTGACGTACAAGGTTTGGGTCTTGATCTCGATGAGCTTGAACTTCTCCAATAAACAATTTCTCTCTTACTTTATTTGTTGGATCTCATCTTGGGATTGGTTGAGGAATAATCGTATTGATTTGATCTCCCTTGAAATCTTGAATAAATGGCCATCATATGCCACGATCCTAGTTGTTGAGGCCATCACTTCCTATGTCTGTGTTAATTGGATTTTTTAAAACCCTTTATATATACAAGTCATGTGATCACAGTTCAATGAATATATTATCCACTGTAACAATGCCTAACATCCATTTAAATCTGATAGGATAAAATAAAACCAAATAAATTCACATGTTTTCTATAGACATAATATATAATAAGATATTTAATTTAAATCATAATGGTAATTTTATTTATTATTGTTTGGGTAATTACATTTGTAGTTCACCTAATAACTCAATATGATTTTATTTTTTCTATAAGAACATGATAGTAATGGGACTCAAAGATTATTAACATCAATTATCTAAGTGAGATAAATATTTTCCCTTTTAAATAATATCTTTATAGTTCCCTAATACCCAGAAAATATTCATCAAAAATTTTGTTATCTTTTCTCAATAATGTATAAAATGATGAATGTGATTGTCCTTTTAGGGCCTCAAATATTTGTTTCTAGAATTTGAAACCAAGATTTATAATTACTCAATGAACTATTTAACATATTTATCACCTTTTTTCACACAATAATTCAACTATTATTTTTTATCACATTAAATAATAATCATATAATGAAATTTCCGTTATAATATAATGTAGTTATAAATTACAATCTACCTTTAAATAAATAAATAAAATTATTTAACAAGAATTTCATGAATATTAAAGGATAAAACTTTATTGTATATGTGTTTAATTATTAATCATATTTCATTGTTTTATTCCATGAAATTGATTAATCATATTCAAGAAATAATCCAAAAAACATATTTTTAGAATATATAAAAAAATTATTGTTTGAACCAATTTAAATAATGTTTAAAATAATTAAAATAAAAATTTAAAATATTTTAATTTTTTATATCATTTTTTATCATGTTAATCAAATGACTAATAGTAAAATTTATTTAATTACACACACACCACATTAATTCATAAAATAAAAATTGTAATCATCTAATCCATGTTTGAAATTTTTTATTACAAGAATTTTTTTTACAATCCATATTTTAAAATAATACAAATTAAATAAAAAAACATTTTAACAATAATATATATATATATATATTAGATATTGGGGATATAAATACAATGAAACACAAATATTTCCCACCCAGAGTTTGGAATGGGTTTTCATACCCCGAAGGGGTAACACACCCATCAAGCCTTTATTAATTATATGCATATGCCCATGGAACCCAATAAATAAAGAGGCTTGGCGACCAGAATAGATAGCTCGTATCCCCCTTTATCATAGCTAAAAGGTCCATAGTAACCATCCTCAAAGCCATGTACTCTCACCCACACCTCATCAAGGGATACATTAGCCTCCCACTTCCGCACTGTTTGAGCCTATGTGACCACCACGAGTACCACCACCCATGATGGCCACATGCACTCAAGGAACCTATGTCAATAAGGTTTTTTCCTTCTATAATAATAAAACTACAAGGATCAAATTTCAATGATAATTTTTTGTGACCCTTCAATTCTACCACCCATTTGTAGCCAACACCTGTCAATTTGAAGTCATCCAGAGTCAAAACTCCATATACTAGAGTTGTTAAATGAATCCACTAGAATCCCATACCACCAAAAATCTAAGTGAACACAAAGTTTATCGCACCCATAAATGTCTCATACAATCAATTGTAACCATGAAGTCACACCCCACCTGTATTACATGCCACAAATAGTTACACAGGAGTCTCATGCCTATTCCATAGTACTGTCAAAAGTTGTCTTGAAGACTGCCACACCTACCTCTATGATTTAATGTGATATAATAGAATACTACAACCCCCATTTAGTCATGCTCACTTTCACCCCAGGTTTATTTTAATGAAAATTCTCCCATTGACCATTCTTGTGCCACCACCACCTAATAAATAGGGGGAGAATATCGCAGTGACTTGGGTTTTAACAATAACGAACAATTCAATAATTTTTTTGAATACTAATTATAACTTTATACAATTATTATTATTATTATTTTTAAATAAAAAAAATTATTTTTCAGAACTAAATATTGAAAAATGTTATTTTAAAACATTTAATATTATTTTCAACATTTATTATTACATTCAATATTACCATCCACAAAAGTAATTATCTTCTTTTAAAATAATATTGTACTTTAGTATAAAAAATTAATTATAACATTTTTCATTCATATTAAACAATAAAAACAAAAATCAAATAAGAATAAAAAATAATAAATTAAAAAAATTAATTATCTAAATTTATTTATAAAACATTTACATGAAATATTCATAATAACTAAAATAAATCCATGTTTACCAAAACAAATGTGTCTGCATGTGTGAAATAACCTACAACTACTTGATATAAATAATTTTTTGAAATATAATGTCATATATTTTATTATATAATTACATAAATATATACTATATAACTACGTTTTTAAGAATATTATATTAAAAGTTTTTATAGAGAATAATTTAGAAATATATATATAATGAAACAATCACATATCTAAGCTACTATAATGGCCCCATAATCGAAAAAATAAAAAACAATTGGGATAGTGCATAGAAGGATATTAATGGGAGATAGAGGGAGAAATAAATTTATATATATAATGGATAGAATAGAATAGATGATTCATTATTGGGAGAGATGGACTTGAGACACTTGGGAGAAGAGGGAAGAATGAGGCAATGGGTTGATATATAATGAGATGGGGTTTGAAAACGTTAGGAGAACCATCACAGAAATAGAGGGAATGAATTTTCTAGGGAGGCTTAATGGAGGGGAGTATGAATCCTTGTTAGATAAACATGATGTTAAGTTTAGTTTTTTTAATATTTTATATTGCTTTTTTTTTATAATGATTAAAATGGTTTCAATTTCAGTTTTTTGAGTAAAAAACATTGACAAATATTATTGGATGGATTTTGGAATCCCAGATAGGATAACTAATACTGAAAAATGTTGACCATAATTTATTGAGTTATCGGTAAAATATTTTTATTTAATAAATCTATATCATAGCATTTTATATAGTTGTAACAGTATAAGTGATATATATTATATTTAAAAATTATAATATTTATTAATTGATTTTTTTTATATTTTCCACATTTTAAATTGAAAATGAATGATTTAATGAATTCAATGAATTATTACTTCTCATTTAAAGACTTTTAACTCTCCATTTATAGATACATGACTCTCTAGTCTTCTAGGTGTTACTCTTCATGTGTTCAAGAATTTTGGGATCTGGTGATCATATTTATAAATAAGATGAATTACACACTCGGTTTTAATCTAGTGTGAATTTCCATTTTCCCAATAATTGAGATAAAACACCGTGACATTCTATTGTGGTTGTTTATTATATTGTATTTTGTAATCCTTTTGAATGTTTTTGTTTATTGTAAGCAATATAGTGAGGGGGAGTAAATAATTATGGATGTTCAACTTGTATGACTTGAAAAACGACCATATTCATCCAATTTTCCGAACAATCATAAGGATATAACTCCAAAAGACTGATTTTATGTCCTTAAAATTAATGGATTAATGAATGGTCAAGCATTATTAGATTGATAGAAATAAATATATCTTATTGGAAAGATAATATTAAGTTCCTTCTTAAATTGTTAATGATTTTTTACATACAATAACCAATTCTTCCTCTAATCCATGACAAGAGCACTAAATTTTTAGATTGAACTCTCATAAACATGAAACAAGTTTAGAAAATTCATATAATAATAAAAAATGAGAATATCATGGGATTTTATGTTGATTAAATATTCCTAATAAATTATAAAATTATCATTTTAAAATCATTATCCAAATAAATACTACTCAACAGATTTTGGGAGAACTCAAGTATACAACCGAGGAAGAAGGAACACACATGTTTCTTATTTCAAAATATCATAAATTAATGATGGTTGATTATTATTTGAACTTAGATAAAGATAATTAACTAAAATTCATCCTAAAAAACTTTTTTCCCACAAAATTAGTGTACCATAAACATTCCATGTAGATTCCATTATTAATATGTTATCACCTATATGGATCAAATTTGGTAAATAAATCATTTGAAAGAGTGAGGATATTTCCTTAGAAAAAATGTATACATGTATTCACATTAGAGAAGAACTTTTGTTGATATAAATGTGTATACATTCACAATTTGACACAAATTTCAATATCGTTAAGGTAAATACTCCATGTAACATTTCATTATATGTGAAGAAAATAGTCAAAAATTATAAATAAAGGAAATATCGAAATAAGAAAGGATAATTTTTTATCTATGGAGAACTGGGGTATTTTTTAGTGGAATGTAACTATAAAAATAATGTGAACAAACTCACTACAAATATAGAGACTAAATAAAATCTAGTGGCAGGGATATCTAAAGTCAACATAGAATCAATGAATATGGGATGGTGGCATGATTATTAATCAACAGTTCATGTGTGTTAGGATCCTTCTTAACTAGAAATTGAATTATTTGTAATGATAAAATCATGGAATGATCCTTTAACAAATCATAAATTTATATAGGATCCCATCACTGTTGTACTGTGGCCAAAATTGGGGTCTGGAAAACATTTTTTTTTGAAAGGGTCCTTCAAAAAAATGTTTTTTCATAGGAAATATTTCCAATCAAAAAACATTTAACATAATATATAAAATGAGCTATCTTTTAACATTGAAATGTTTTTCCATCACAATATGTTTTATCAATGAAAATTAATATCCATCAATGATAACCTATTTTGAAAAATATCTTACTCTATTACATTAATATTTAAAAATACAAAAAATTAATAATTTAATATCCATAAAATAAAAAACCCAAATGTATAAAACTATAGAAATATGAATTGATAAACATATTACAAATATTATGTTCATCTAAAATAAATGATAATATTATTTTCAAATAAAACACATATTCAATCATTGTGGACCTGGTGGATCATTTTTAGGACCAGGTGGAGGGAACTCTATCCCTATACGTTATCCAAGTCATTATATATACTCCATCATCTTCTTATGCTATTGCTTCATTAAATGTCATTGCTTCCTTTTTAGTACTGGTGTTGAGGAAGATCCTCTTACTCTCTATGAATGCTCTATATCATCTCATTTTGACCTTACAACTTCTCAACTTCATTGTAGTATGAAGATTGAAATGAATTCTCTACAATACCTACCCTTGATCTGGACAATGACTACGCTACAGTTCTATGATGAATGTTTCTTTTATGTGGTCCTTTACAGATTTGAAATATAGAATAGCGCATTGTTGGTTGTCTTCAATTATAGGATGTTTGTGATATAGAAAAGTTACCTTCAATTCATCTTCAGAGATAAGGAGGTGCTCAACATGGTGCATAATTATAGGAATATAAATTAGAACCTTGGTTTTCCTAATATCTCTGATTGGGATTTCAACTAAATTCCCCCATGCAGTCTCAATCCACTTCCCACACATGGGACATGCTTCATAGATTAAAATAGGTTTATTTTTACTAAAGGATTATAAATGACCTCACCTCTTTGATTTTGGTTCCCATAATGTTTTACTAGAGGAAACATGATGGGGATCTAGGGTTCTATGATCAGGTATTAGTTTAATTAAATAAGGAAACCAATTCGGATATGCCCAACCCAAACAGTGTTGGGGATTCCAGGGTCGTAGATCCTTTTCCCAGACCCTTTTTAATTTTGCGCAATATTTTGGAAGGAAATTTGGAAGGCAGGTTCGAAGAGGGTATGGATGCTGATGATATAGTAGGAGGTGATGATGATGGGGCATTCCTAAAAGGGCATGTGGTTTGAAGGTTGGGGTATGAGGAAGCTTCTATGGTCATGTAAGAGCCTGCTAATGCGGTTTTCTTCTTGTAATGATTGATTATAACACACCAGAGAAGATAAGGGGTAATACTATTGTATGAAAGGATAATGCCTCGAAGAACCTCCTCAGAAAAGGGAGATACCCCTCTAGGAGTGATAATGAAAATGTGAGTGGTATGACCAATCTTTCCAACAGTGATAGTGTGAAGGATGTGAATAAAAGGATGACAAAGTTTGAAGGAACGTTGTCCACTACACCAAGAATAAGAACAAGATTGGACTAATCATACCTACCCCGAACGATGAGTACCATATCATTCTTTAAGCGGGATATCTGGGTGATTCTTTCTTCAAAAAAGGACATCTTGGTCAAGCAACCTTGCCCTGTGCAACTTTCACTAGACCAACTGAGGAGCCGGGATCAAAGTGATAATATTTTGTGGTGGCAAAAATTGGATTCTAAATGGGAATTAGATACTACAAAAGGGGACTCTTGTGAGAGATTTAGATATGAGTATGGACATTATGATATGTGGTTTTGTGATGGTCTTTTTGGATTGTGGTTTTTATTTCATCTTCTATTTTTGTTTGTGTTGTAAGTCAGGATCTGGTACGGTTTAAGGGTTTTGTGGTTTCTAAATTTTATTATAAGTGTTTGAAAATAAAAAAATTTATTTTCAATCAGTTAATAAGGAATCTATGCTACCTTATACACAAACCATGATTGAAAATGAGAATAAAATTGAAATAAAAGTTTAATCTGATTATATTCCTTTTTAATTGAGGTGTAAAATATTATGGGGTATTCAATTTCCGATTTGAGATTTAATCATAAATAATTCAAAGATTATCCAAGTGCTAAACAATTAAATAATAAGAGTATAAATTGCAAACAAAAGAATAGTCCTTGAAAAGGGAGATCCCGCCCAGAGGACGGTGGACCTTATGGCCAATTACCAAGCATTGATTTCTCTACAATCCAATCCTAAGGAATCATGGGAAGAGATGGTGCAAAAATAGGAAAATTCTTACATTCCATTATGTACTACATCTGGCGGTGATGGGGCTAAGGAAGTGGTGCTTCCAATAGGTGAGGACATTATGCACTATTATCTCACATAGAACATTAATAGGATGGTGCTTCGATTAGAGAGGGATTAAATTGAAGATATATAATCTTCATGGATAAATAAGACCCATGACCAATAGGGTGGCATTATGAGTGGTGAATTTGTAGATCCCCAATGTTCTGAATTGAATAATTATTCTATTATAAAAGACAAATAAAATGATATATATTTGAAGGAGTTTACCCATTCAATTACTATATACCCGAGTAATGCTAAGTTGAAATAATCTAAAAACCCTTCTTTAGTACATCCTCTCATTTTATAGGATGAGGATTTACCAATACGTGTAATGAAAGAGTGAAGAACGAATATATTATTCAAATTGAGAAATAGTCATGGTAATATAATGGAACTATTATCTAAAATATTTTAAATAATGAAGTATATATGGATCATATTTATATAGAATAAGAGAGACGAGAATATTTGGAAGGTGATTTCACCTACTTTAATTATTGAAATTGAGTTTCTAACTCCTTACTAACTCTGAAAGGGAATGAGATCAAATGTGGATATTCCATCTCAAAAATCAAGGATGTAACATCCAGGGATATACTAGGTTATGAAATTATAATGTTTGTAGGGATTAGGTAGACTAATAGAATTTGGAATTCTATAAGAAACCTAAGTGGACATTCCAATACCAAATCCAAATATCTATAAAAATCATTTTTTATGTTAGGGCCTTACCAACCATGAAATAGTTTTTACACTAGGGAACATGATTCAAAAGAAAAAACCTAACTTTTTTGGTGCGTCTAAACCCAAGTTGGTTTTCTCATCAAGAATTTCCTTTTTAAAGTATGAGGATATTCTATTCCTGTTATAAATGATATATCCTAAAAGTGTATAAGATTTTGGGAAATAGATTGTAAAAATATATTGGGGACATTATTTTTTAGTTTTAGTGAGAAAATGGTCACTTATAACATGAGATTTGATGGCATTTAATATCATTGTTCCCTAATTTATGCCTATAATTGGTATCAGGATCACATCGAATTATGGAAGTGGATTCACTATTTCTCAAGAAGGATTAATGGTCCTCAAGAACCTTCTTTTGGGCTTTCAATGAAATTCTAAAATCCAATGAGAAATTGGGTTTGTTCACTCACTCTTATTCGTCCAGATAATTTATATATTGTTTTGAGACCAATAATCTTATGGATATTAATCTTATGGGGGTTAAGTTCACATGCTACATTATACATCTTAAAAAATGGCTTCTATTAAATAAGATAAATCATTTATAAATGAACCAACCCTAAATGTGTGGAATTCTATATAAAACATTACATTCGTAGAACCAAATTTGATCACTACCCCATTGTGGTGATCTTATTCAATAGAAACTCCAAATCTTCTTTCTCATTCAGGTTTAACAATTCCTGGGACCCACTTATTATTTGTTCTATGATTGTCTAGGACAATTGGGATTCTTTGGATTATAATTATAATGTCTTGGCTTGTACTCTAAATTTAAAATATCTCATGAGGAAATTAAAATATAGGATAATAGGTAGTTTTAACCACATTGACAAAAAAATATCTTTTCTTAAATTATCCCTACATATTATCAGGAAATACAAGAATTTTTAAGCCATATTTGGTGATCTTGAACATAAATATGGAACATGTTTTTAGTTTTCTCCCCAATTACCTCTAAAATAGAACATTCAAAGAGAAGTCTACAATGTTAAATGGGTAATAGATATAGATAGAAATAAACAAAAAACTCCCATTAAAAATGGATAGAAAGTGTAATGATTATTTTTCCTTCCTCAAATACAGTTACCACTTATTTTTTGGAAGACATGAAGTTGCTGACCATGTTGTCTCTTACAAAATGAGGATTTTTAATGAAAATTCCACTTATTTTGATCAATTGGAAGATTTATTTCCCATTATGGTATGTTCATAAGAAAATGTGATGTGATCCTCAAAACCATTGTAATTTTTCTATCATGAACTAAGATGGGATGTCATCCAACCCAACATCCATCCATGTTTGAGACATGGCTGGAGGGGTTCCCCTGAACCCCATGATCTCGAAACTAATGTTGAGCATCAAAATGATTACAATAGGAATTATTTAGCCCAAAAAACCAGGATTAATATCCAGAAAAACATGCAATAGTAAAAATAATATCTAAATATTAATTAATATACGAACTATTCCATATAAATAAATTGTTTAGTAAAACAAATATGAATTCAAAACTAAAATTGTACCGCACCAAAAATATATCCATGTGACCTCTTTGTCAACACTAACCATTAGACTGGCCTGCTTCAAATGTGATCAACCGAATCAGAAACCTACACCTACAAAACAGCTCGGGCCTAGTGATAAGAAATGGTACATGTAGGTTGTGTGCTTCACAGCTCAATAGGTAATCACCACATTTTCCATACATTTACATTCCTGAAACAGTCTATAATTTTTTTTTAAAAATAAATTCAGAATATAAGTGTTTAAATAATATAAACAACAAAATAAATCATTCCACAAAATGTATTTTTAAAACAACACATGTAGCTTCCCATTTCCGAAATAGTTTCACTTTCCAAAATCCACTTCCAAAAAGAATTCCAAATAAATATCCAAACCATGTTACCAAAATGGGGTTTATGAAAAAATTAAATGGATTGAAGAGGATAATAAAATCTATCAGGTCAAATATCCACATGTAGTATAAAAATAAACAAAACATATAAATAGATAATCATGGTTATTTCATTAACATACCTTGAGAGATACCTAGATGTACTTAGATCAAACTCACCTATAGACATATGGTTTAGCTCTATATTCAATAACTCACTAACCATTATAAGTTGAAATGTAGTGGGAAAATCCCAACTAGTCGCTAAAATATACTAGGGTTTCCAACCCGTCTAATTGGGGTTGATATGAAACTGTCATTGGACCCTATAAGATATTCCCAGGAAACTGATGGTTGTTATAGGAATACATAGTGGAAAAAGATTCACTTTCATGTGTGCCTCACATGGCCTGCTACCACTGCACTTGTCTACTCTGACCACTGAAACAATCCATTTGATAACCCACACTCAATACATCCTCCATAGTTTTTCCCATGTCACAATAAGCAATACAGAAGGTTCCAATCGGGTAGCAATGTAAATTTGTACCATAAAAAACAATCCCAAAAATTTCAAAATATCACCCGGGACATCAAACTACCTGATCCTTGAAATCATTTTTCCAAAACATGTTAAGATACAAAACATGACTTTATGTCAATCATTTATCAAAACTCAACTCACAATTCCAAACACCCAAGCATTCAGAATCACATTTGAATTCGAGTTTCAATTCAATTGATGCGCCAACAACAAATTTACAAATCAAGCAACCATTTTGGAGAAAGAATGAGGGAAGGGAGGATAATCCATTGAGAAACCATGCCATAAGGAAGAATCACTTTTTTCAAGGTTTCTAACTGGCTTCAAGAAACAATTAAGAACCCACACGTTTCCAAAAATAATATAACACATCATTTACAAACCCAAAACTATATAGGGATCCATTTTTGAAATATTGAAACCAAAATTCAATGAAACTCTTCACGTATTCATGAAATCACCCAAAAAAACTCTTTTTAAATAAACACCACAAGATTTTAAATCAACACATCAGGTCGCAAGATAAAAGACACCACATTCCAAATATAACACCTAACTCACAATCCATCCAAATTAAGAAAACACAACTAAGGGAAAACACCACTCAAATAACTCAATTTCACTTTAAAATCCCAATTTACATTTTATCAAACACCTTGAATGTATTTAATATAGTCATAATCATAGAAAACATTTTTAAAACCATTTTACACCCATATATCATAATTAAAATATTATGAAAAATCATAAAAAAGCATCAAAAGAAAGAAAATCTAATTTTTAAGCTATTTAGGGATGTTCATGAATCAAATGGAATATGCCGAACAGGAAATGGATATAAACACCTACCTCAATGATATATGAATGAAACGACACTACTAGGGATAGAAGAACAAGTTCAAATAAACATACCGCACAACCTAGAATGAAATAAATCAACCCACATCATCCAAACCTCGCCTTAGGATTCTTAAAATATGGATCCAATCTAATAGAAAAAACCATGATAAGGATAATAAAAGAAGGGTGAAGGGAAGTATTTGATGAATAAATCATGATGAATAACTAACATTTTGTGAGAAATAACCCAAAAGTAAGCCAATGCGGATAAGAATGAGGGGGGTCCCTCTGGTCGATACTAATCTGATAGGGCTTCAAATGGGAGGTAGAATCAATTAAATTGGATATTTTAAATAAAATATATTTAGGTTTTAAATGGATGTACAGTTTCATAAACCGTGTTCAACCCATGTGAATACTACTAGAAACATATTTTAAACTTGCAGATTTAAGTTACACGGTTTGGGAAACCCTGTTCTAAAACTCTGAGACCTCAAAAGTTTCCCACAAAGCCTCAAATGACTACGTAAACACTAGGAGAGGCCACCCAAATATCTTGGAATTATTTAAACACAATTTAGTGACACCATTTATTTCATAAACACCCCACTATGACACTTTAAACTTTTTCTCTCACACTAACCATGAATAAGTACAAAAAACATGTAAAACCTCCAATAACAAAAAAATTAAAACCGAGAACTCAACCCAAACATCAACCAAAATATCCAAATCCATGAAAAGAATTAAATAAAAGAAATTCAATGGTAGGTTCTATCAATTATCCCCACCACTAACCCGTTCTTCCAATAGAATAACAACCAACAAAAATATAAAAAAACTTAGTCCAAAATCCAAATAAATATTAGCAAAACCAACAATCGGGGATTGCATTTTACTTCAAAACTCACACTCGGACCACTCTAAAGAAGACCAAAACATGAGAGACAACAATAGAACATAATAGGGTTCTCCCAAACACAAGAACATGACTAGTAAAACAAACATTGAAACCACCAACAACACTACTTTGGGGTGACCAATGTGAGGACAACCACAAACTTCTCTAAAATAACTGAGAAGCATTCCCACCATGATCGAGAACTCTAAAACAGAAAAAAAACATTTATCATAATGGTAAATCCCATTAAAATGGCTTGAAACAAACAATGAACTAGAACATAGGCTACAATAAACAATTTCAACAGGCATAAATATCTCCAAATAAATTCAATAGAAAACATGAAACAGATTCATGAAAGGATAACCATTCTAAGACTCACATACAAGATACGAAAAAATATCACATGAAAATAGGGTCGTTGAGTCTCTTACATAGATAAAAGGAACTCAAAGTAAAAACGGAATTACAGTAGGAAACATAAATTGTTTCTACTCCAACACTATAGAAAAAAGTCAGTCCAAGGATTCCCACATCCCTTGATGATTTATAATTACATGCAAGATTCACCCCATCACCTATGGCTAGAGCCCTGATTTCTAATGCATCTACTGACTATATCTAGAAGCTCACATCCCCCAATCAAAGCACTGTCTTCAGGTAACTCTCCCTATAAAACATCTCCTAATGGTCTATGATGCCACAAAGACGGAAATTCATTGGAGGATAATGGTGTGATGGCATTGAATTCACAAATCGACCATGTTGTAGGAACATGAGTGAATGTTCTAATGAACAAAAATCCCACACCAAATTGACTCATGGTGTGGATCGCGACATTGAGGGCTCTCCTTCCGATGATTCCACCATTTTCGTTCTACCTCATTGCCATATCCCTCACTTGATAGGGCTCTTCAACGTGCCACATTGAAGGTTCAAAGTATTTGTTTTATGTCTGTGGGATGCATATGTGGATGCTCTGGGTGCGTTGAGAGGTTTTTTTTGTGAGATTCGAGTGTGGTCTCAATGGCGGTGATGGGATTTTGGATCTGGATTGCGGTGGAGCATTCTTCTAGCATGTTGGAGTTCAGGTGGCTGGTTGAGGAAATGACTTTTGTCCCTAGTTTTCCTGTTTTGGATTAGATGTGATCTATTGTGACTTTTTGTGTTATGTGCGGTTCTCCCTTTGATCTGTTTGGTTCTTTATTCCAATTTTATTGGTGTGATTTTTAGTTTTGGTTGCATTTTCATATTTGATTTGGAATGGTCTGAGTTCGGTGGTTTTGGAAGCTCGCTCGGGGCTCTTGATTTTTTGGTCCTGGTTGATGTTGCTCGCGCTTGGTTCAAATAATTTTTGTGTGATGCTTTTGCAGTTTCTTGGATGGACTTCTGAATTCATGAATGATCTTCAGTTGGATGAATTTTTGAATCTACGGTATAGATATTCTATTAGTATGGTTTTTTTGTGGTGCTATGGTCTGTGGTCTTGGGGAAATGCATCTGATACTTCTCAAAGGATGGATTCAGAAGAGGTTTAGAGCAGGGAGCTTTCAATGTTCATCAATATTCAGAATTGAATGTTGGAGAGGGTATGGAATTTTCCATCAGTTCCATGCTCATGAATTCATGCACGAGACTACTTGTCGAGCAGCGATGAGAAGGTGGAAGCTCTTCACAATGATTTTTATGCGGGGGAGGGTTCCATATTTACAGATTTGAATTTGATTGTTTTTCATTTTGGGAAATTGGACTGTGCATATTGATTGTATTTATGTCTTTGAAATCATTTGGGTTTCCCCTTACCCCTTAGAAGGGGGTTTATCTTAATAAATTTTTTAATTTTTAGGTTCCTCTGGAATACAAATCATACTAGATGGGGAACCTTCAAAGGCAACAAGGGATACAAAATTTTAAAATTTCACTTCAGAAAGCAAGTTAGATTGGAACGCTTCATCCCCCTACATCTTGAAATAAATATCCACTGAGGAGAGGGATTTATTATTGATCTCTGGATGCAGACAGAAAATGAAAAAGGGAGTATTTAATTATGTCCTTATAATCTATCTCCACAGAGGAGGAAAAAAACTCATTTAAATGTTTAATATAAGCCTTCATTGTCTTCCTACCTTGTTGAGAATACAAGAGAACTTCCACTTTCTTTCTGTCCGCCTCCTAAAGTATAAACAATCTTATAAAAAAGGAATTAAAATCTTAACACATCATATCAACTTTTACTGACGATTGATAAAATATATTATACTAATCCAATGATAGACCATCAAACAAACCCAACACATCACACACTCTCACAACAGTGGGTGTTCTCAATGATCTGAAGAGACTCTTGACTTCCTCAAGCCACTTGAATACTTCTAACATACCTTGATCATCCTGTTACAAAGGAAAGAATTGAAAAGAACCAAAAACTAGGCATGAATTTCTAGGGACCTTAGGGACCTTTCAGTGTGACATATTCTGAATAACACAAAGAGCCTGAAATAAAAACCCACATCAAACCAATTCACAGTAAAAAAAATATCCAGATCTAAAACAAAAATCTCATAATCTAAGAACTGTCTTGCGTAACCAAAATTTTCTTTTTAATAACTACCCCTTCATTTAAATTTGAAAAACACTATCTTCAAATTCCACTGTTCATTTCCAAAATCCACATTTCACAAATGAAACCTAATTCGCAAAGACAACACAATTTATGATATCATTCTTATACAAAAACCAATTTTTATTTCGAAAACTCACTTGAACCAACCAAAACCCAAACAAAACATAACTCACATAAAATTATGAGGATGATTATGTATTAGAAATTAATAACATAGATTTATGGCTACTGGTTTATGCCCCAAGTAAGCATAAAAACTAGGAGGATCATGAACTTTCACTAAAAAATAATTAGCGTTTTCCAAAAAGGGTATATCTATTGGTAAAAGTGCATTTTATATTGGTAAAACTTTTAACCAACAAAAGTTTTCTTGTCACTAAACTTTCGGTAAAAACTCTGTCACTAAATTTTATTGTGACAGATAAAATTGTTATGTTACTATTATAATTATACCAACAGATAATATATATGTTAGTCAAAGTGTTTAGAAATGGATTTATTTGAAAAATATATCTCTTGGTAAAAATATAACCAAAATATAATATCTGTTTATAAGTTACATTTAAATAAAAATTATAAATTTTTATTTCTATTAAAATTTCATATTATATTTATTAATTTATCATATATAATACACAAATTTTAATTATCAAGATGAATACGATTTTAACAAATGTTTAAATAGAAAAATATTCATTATATTAATAATGGAATTTAATACAAAATGAATAAATACATAATTGAAGTTAATTGATAAGAGCATAAAAACACAAAAAACGAAGATCTAGCTATGCATTTGTTGTCACCGCTCCCCCACCACCCATGTCATCTCTTGATCTCAATCCTCCAGCACTTTCATCTCATGAATGCAATCCTCCGGAAACCATCATGGAAGAAGAATAGTTTCTTCTCCCAAAGATATTTCGTCACCACCCATGTAGAAAACTAGAAGAAACATACCAAATCAACCTCATTGCCATTTTGAAACCTCAAGTCAATGTTATGTCACACTCTTCTTCTCCAAAATCTACACCGCATGCAATCAAAAAGCATACCGAAAAATCCGAGAAAAATATCTACATTAATTGAAACCCAAAAATGAATACAGTATAAAAATGAAAGCTGAAGATTTATGAAATTTAGCAGAAAAAATAGGTAGAGAAAAAAACAACTCCCCTAAAAAGTCTAGCTTTGTCCTCCAGATTGAGTCAACAACAACATCCACCATTATCTTGAAATAAAAAGCTAGTTTTCTTACATCAAATCACCTACACAATAGTGTATTGAAAAAAGAAACTACATCACAGTATCATCTAGGTAGTATCTAGGGATTGATCGCTGAAGTTGTGAAAGTTTAGGAGGGACACTTATAATAGAAATGGGATTTGTTACAGGAACTAGAATTATAAAAAGAGGAAATTTCCATCAATATTTTCAATCAAATCCATAGAGCTCACAATTGTGGAGACCCTCAGTAAGATCACTATGATCCGTAATTTTCACATAAGGAGGCTCGACTATAAGATTATCTTGAGAAGCCATTCCAAGAGAGAAATATGCACAAAAAGAAATCATACTTGAAGTTGTGCTACCAGGCGCACAAATGGTGCTAAAGATTTAAGGTAAAAAAACATTATTTTAATGATAAAGGATAAACATTATGTTCTTGAAAAGGAATATTCAAATAAAACACCAGCCTGATTTTTTTTATTCTCAAAAGAACATTAAAATAAATTCCAAAGCATGTGAAGTATCTCTTAAGACATAACACAACAAGAATACCAACAACTCAGATAATGGAGTCAACAATAATATTTTAGTACAACCATCAACAAAACATAACAAAAAATCAAATAATAAAAACTACTATCTAACCACGCATAAAGACAAAACCACCAAGAAAATCATACAAACAAATTAGTATTAAAATCAAGACAGAACCAACTAGAAAATTTCCAATAGACACTTCACTGAGTTAACCAGCATGAAAAAAGTGTGATAAAAACAACATTCATTATAATCATATAATCTCTAAAAACAACATGAAAAAAATATGAATATATTACTCTCCTGAAATGTTCATCTTTCATCAATGCACTGGGTTATTGTACTTCCATTGAATTAATGTCGAGAGTAACATCCCTATTTTCATTTCCTAATGTTAAACCCAGTTGGTAAATTCAACACTTAAAAGTAAAATATGATTCATAGAATTAATTTCATCATCAAGATTACTAAAACCACAAGCATAAATCTTGAGGTTAAAAAACAATGGTCTTTGAAGCGGCCCCTGATTCACAAAACCGTAAGCATAATTTTTTAGAAAAATTTTTACTTCTTTTTCAATCAGTTTAGCATCAAATTTAAAAGAAAGGAATATATAATGTTTAAACCAATATATAGTTGAGAAAAGATTCTACGGATAGTATTGAATTTTATAATTATGTCTCATGATTATATCCAACAAGCAGAGATGCTGGTGTCGATTGCAGATCAACTGAAAATTGGGTTCGGAGAACTCTAAGATAATCTGGAGATCATGCCTCAAAATTGATCCTAGATTGATAGTGCCAATGATTTTAATATAAGTCTATTAGTGATTTTTTGGAGATGTCAGTATTGGACCCCAGGGAATGACATCTCGATGCTATGAAGATGATAAACAATCTCAGTGGTCAGTTGCAGCAGAAGCCACTTCAACTTCTCGACACTGATGTCTCTACATAAACGTGGTTGCAGGGAAGAACTGGGTTTAGCTTTGGACTGACTGATCTTGTTTTCTATAGAACCCTAAATGGGAATATAGGGAAGGTTTATTCATTGGACTAGACTCTAGATAGGAATATAATTTCCAGGGCTTCTCAAGATGGCCGATTAATAATTTGGAATGTTCTAACGAGCCAGAAACCTCCTGCCATAAAGCTGACCTGTGTGTGGGTCATGATGCGTGCTTTATCTCTTGGTTGTCAGTTAGTTTCTTATGGTGAAATTAGTAGTATATGATCCATATTCAACCATAATTCTTGAACTGAAATGGATGTAAATTTATCAGTATCTAAAATGATCAGTGGGCATAAGGGTTATGTTTTGTGCTGCCAATTTTTTCCTGAGGATGACACCTTCCTTATAACCAGTTCCGTTGATTAGACATGTGGATTGTGGGATATTACTACTGGCCTCAGAACCTCTTTTTTTTGTGGTGAATTTCAATCTTTCCACACTGCTGATGTGTTGTGTGTCTCAATTAGTAGAGAAAACTTAATAATGTTTGTTTCTGGTTCATGTGATACTACTGCCCAATTGTGGGACACATGAGTTGCAAGATGGGAAGTCTGTAAATTTCATGCACATAAAGAATATGTGAATTCTGTAATGTTCATTCATTATGAGGATAGATTTGGAACCTGCTTGAATGATGGAACCTGCAAGCTATTTGACATTAGGACTGGGCACCTGCTTCAAGAATACTATCAGCAATGTGGTGACACTAATGTCCCCCATGTCACCCCATTGCATTATAAATATGATGGAGGATTATGTTTGCTGGATATTCGAATGGGGAATGTTATTTGATGGTTGTTTTACTCACAAATATGGTCTTGAACTTGAGATTTCCCCAAAACACCCACAAGAGCAACATAATTTGTTAAGGGTTGTCTGCTGAGGAATGTTTTTTATGTACAAGAATTTGGGAGACAAATTTCAAGGTGTGGGCATTTGGAGGGAACAGGAGGGAATATAATCCTTGAAGGACAATGGAACATTTCAGGTTTCCTTACTACTCAAGTCATTCTTGTGTTGTACAGGGCATCCTACTAGCTTCTTTGCATGGGTCTCTTCTCTTCCTGCTTTATGCTCACTCTATATGGTAAAAGATGAAAATCATTTTAAATGGAAGGACAATGGTTTCCCAAATAATATGACATATTTTAGTTAATTTCAACTTCTTTTTTCTTGTTCTAGTGCACCACCCTACTAGTTTAGGGATTTCCTAGGTGTTCTTAGTTCCTTGTTTGGTATTATATTAATTTTTCTACTCTACGAATTTTTTTTGCTGGGCTCTCTGCCCTAGTAATATAACATAAAAAATCTATGATGGAGTGTATCCAACTAGCATGGATTCATCATGAAATAATTTTTCTTTACTATACATATCATATTAAATCAGCTTGTAATAGTGCTTTAAAAGTATACAGGCAGGTATTTCAGTGTACATGATTTTAACCAATGAATATTCAATATGATTTTCAACAAACCCATGAAAAATACATGTCAAAAAAACACCACCATTCCATTAGACTCAAATATTAGGCACTAACACATACCCATCATAACAATGTGGGTCCCAACACGTAACAAAATGAATGATAAGTTCAATTGAAAATAAAAAATGAATGAAGAAAGTACTTCCCTAAAATGAGATGGTGTTATCCTCTAGGAAAAGATGAACCAAACATCCTTCTATACTTAAATTTCACTCATCCCGATTATTCTCATTGAAGTACCTAAAAAAAACAAAATTTACTTCGGTTTCAATCAACTTAATTTAAGAAAGATAAAGATGGAAATACTGACACCGATTGGGGCTAGGATGACCTCCTTCATGACTTAGTGGGGCCACCGAAGAAGAAAACTGAATCCACCCTTAACAAAGACTATCTTTGAGATCTTGTCACTGAAACAGGATACAAAACAGGGAAATTGGAACCATCCTAATCTTAAATCGACTTACCCAATAGTGAAACAAGTAGAGGGAAGATCAAATTAGTTGTGGGTCAATCCGAAATTATGGTGAATAAACACTAAAGAGAAAACATCAAAATAGATCGAAGAAACACTGAAATAATTATACGAGACTGAACTTGTAGAGTGTCACATCCAGAAGAAGAACACCACCAAACACGAGTGAAGAGAGAACAGAGGAGGTAGTGCGATGCATGCTGAGATAGGGGCGACGAGATGTGAGGTGGGATGATGGGAGGGGTGTTCCCAATTCACATGGGAAGAAAAATACTTTCAAGCATCAATGTAATCACAATATGAATGATTTAGCCCAAAACAGTTTGGATCAATATCCCAAAGAACATTCAGTAGGTCTAATAAAAAGGACACACCAGCAAATGTAAAAACTGATCAAAATAAACCAAATATGGACAAAAATAAAGATGAATACAAAAATAAAACTGTACTCGGCCAACAAGATCTCCACATAACCGCTTGGTTTCCACCAACCATAATACTAACCTACTCTGAAGGCGAGAAACCTAATAACAATCATAGACATACAAATCAGCTCATGTCTACCGACACCATGTGGTATAAGTGGGGTGTGATCTTCACAACTCATTATGTAATCACCAAAGATCCCATGTATTTCCTTTCCCAAAAAAATCCCAAAAATACGAATTTAAAAATAAAATTACAAGATAGGCCATTGAACAATTTAAACAACTAAATAAAGCATTCCACAAATTCTCTTTTTTAAATAGCACACACAACATGCCTTTTAAAAAACAATTTCAATTTCTAGAAGCCAGTTAAAAATCCAAATTCCAAATACGTATAAAAATAATGTTACAAAAAATAGGGATATGAATAAAGTAAATATAGTGAAACAGAAAATATAAATTAGTAGGGAAAATATCCACATGCAGTAGAAAAATAAACAAAACTTATAGATAGTTAATCATGGGTATTTCTTAAAAATCCCTAGAGAAATCCATAGATGTACTTATATAGGAGTCACCTACTATCATATGGTTCAACTCCATATGTAATAACTCACTAGACATTATAACTTTCAATCCAGTTGCATAATCCCACTAAGACTCTAAAATATCCAAGGGGTACCAACCCATCTAATGAGGGATGATAAGAAACCATCAGTCAGCCATCTAAAAGACACCCAGGAGACCCATGATAGTAATAGTGATACACAGTTGAAAGAGGGGCCTTCGCATGTGTGGGTAACTAGACCTTCAACCCCTACACTTACCTACCCCAACTACTGTCACCACCCATGCGATAACCCACACATGAGAAATATTCCAAAGATGTTCCCATCTCACAATAATCCATATATAAGGTTCCAATCAGGGTGCCGAAATAGTTAAATTTAAAAATAAACTATCCCAATCATTTTAAAATATCACAAGGACTTCACAATACCAAATATTTAAAATAATTATTCCCAAAATATGTCAATATTCAAAATGGACCTTTATGAAATAAATTTATAAAAACACACCTCAAAATTCCAAAATGGTCCATGTTTTCAGAAACACATTTTAATTAATGATTATAGTCAATTTAATTAGCAACACACTATTTATAAATCAATGTATAATTTTTGAAAAATAAAGAGTGAAGGGAGGATATTCCTTTGAAAAACTATGGCACAAGGAATAACCAATTTTGTAAAATAGTGAAACGAGATTCAAGATACCATTAAGAATAGACACATTTAAAAAATGAATCTATCACATCATTTATAAACCAAACACCACATAGAAATCTGTTTGATATGCACCACAACCAACATTCAATGACAGTCTTCATGTATTCATGAAATCACCGAGAAACCATTTTTAAGGAAAAACCACATCCTTTTAAAACAACACATCATGTCATAACATAATAGTCATCACTTTCATCATATAACACTACAACCACAATCCAACGAAATTAATAAAACATATAAAATGGAAAACACAACTCAAATAACCAAATTTCACTTTAAAAACTCAATTAAAATTTTATCAAACACCTTGCGTACATTTCACATAGGAATAATCAAAGAAACCCTTTTAGAACCATTTTAAACCCATATCTCATCATCATAATACCATAAAAAATCATACCAGAGCATTAAAAAAATAAAATAACATTTATAAATTATTTAGGAAATCTCAAGCATAAAATGGAATGTTCTATAAAGGAAATAAATATAAGACCCTACCTTAATGAAGTGCAAGTACAAAAAAAACTTTTAGGGAAGGAAGAACATGTAAACATGAACAAACCACACACCCTAGAATAAAATAAATCATCCCACATCAACCAACCCACACCCTATGGTTTGGAATATATTGATCTCAGCCAAGATAAACCAAGAAACCATGAGAGGGAGAAGAGAAGAAAATGAAAGAGAAATATTTGATGAAGAAATCATGAATAATCACAACCCTTTGGTAATAAATAACCCAAAAACATTCCCAATATGAAGGAGAATAAAGGGCATCCCTTTGGTCGATACCCAACTAATAGTTCATCAAATAGGAGTTGGAATCAATTAAATCTGGTTGTTAATATAAAAGTTATTTACGAATTAATGGGATGTATTTTTTTGCGGCACTATTATATTAAAAGTGTAAAAACCATATGAATGCTACTATAAACTTTTATTAAACTTTTAGATTTATGTTGCACGGTTTGGGAAGCCCTTGGTAAAGCTATGTGAGTGTAAAAATTTCCAAAAAAATCCCAAATGAAACCCTAAACACTAGGATAGTCTACCAAAAAAACTGAAATATTTATAAATAATTTAGTGACATTACTTGGGTGATAAACTCCCACTATTCCACTTTATTCCCATTACATTCACACTAACCACAAATAAGTGAAAAAACTACAAAAAACCTCTACAACAAATAAAAGGGAACTAAACCCAAACATAAACCAAAATATCCAAATAAAATAAAATAATAAAATAAAAGGAATTTTGTTGTCAATGTGTAACATTTAGATTAAAGTGGAAGTATTTCATCTAAATTCATGTAGATATTTAAGTTCTAATGGTACTAAAAACTAAATATTTCAATATTTATGGGAAAAAATTTGGAATTATTTCTATAGGATAGTACCTCAAATTTCTAAAGGTAGACCTCTCTCTTAGGATGTTAGTGTTTAATTCATTTCTATTATTCAAAAAGTGGAAAATTCTATTGAGATACATCTCAGTATGATGGTGTCTCTTCTTATCGCTATTAAAATTTTTTTTTTGAAAAATATTAGCTAAAATTCTATCTAAGATTTCTATCATGATTTTAACCTTGAAGAAATTTTCTTTCATTAATAGGAGGACCATCTTAGATTTCTTTATAAATAATTTAAAATGTGTCAATCTTATTAAGAGATATACTACATATTGTAATATTACTATTAATCTTAACATAAAAAATAATTTGAAGCTATGGATTAGGGATTAAACTACAATATTTAATCCAAATTTGAATTTAGTGATACGTTTATAAATTGGGTTAAAATTTTGATGGGATTCGCACATATTTCAATTTTAATCAGTGGTTATATATAGGTTTATTTCACTGATTCATGGGAGGTGTGGGAGGGTGACCCTATCACATCAATCAATTTTACTATTATTGTGGACTACCTTAGTAGGTTTCTTCATTACATGATTGAAAATGATGAATGAAGCTGATTAGAGATTCATGATATATTCACACTCCTTCCCACTTTTTTATGTTGACATTGATATCCTTTTTATTCTTGTGGAGAAGAAAAATATTAGAAAAATCAAAGATACTCTTCTATTCAATGAAGGGGTGTCATGTATAGGGATTAGTATGAGTAAATATTTTATTTTGTTTGGAAAAAGTTTATTATCTAGTAGAAAGAGTGATGTTGTCAATGAGTACGGAATCAGAAAAATGAAACTTTATTTAACCTATCTTGGAGTTCCCATGTATTGGGTTAGACCTATTTTATCATATTTCAATAACATCATGGGACAAATTCAAATACAATCAGACTCCTAGAATGGTAAATCTCTTTCATTGGCTGACATGTTTTTTATCTTTAGACATGTCATTGCCTTAGTGTTTGTGTTCTCTTCCATGGTATATAAATGGCCATCCACTATACTAAAAACATCAATATCGACATCAAAAACATAATCTAGAGTGTAGCCCTTCTTGAGATAAGTGATTTTACTATACCATATAAAAAATCATGGAATCCTATTTTCCATGGAGGATTCGAGATAAAAAATCTATCTAATTTCAACCTTTAACTGTAGGAACACTTTAGTTGGATATAGTTTATTGTTATATCATAAAATCTTGACTTTATGCGAGCTAGTTTTTTGAACAAGCCTAAGGGTTGAAATTCAAATTACACGGATTCCTCTCTATGACTAGATATCAAGGATGAATTCTCTAGACTCAACTTACAAGCACACCTGTTATTCAATAAAAAATATTCCCTTAAAATCTATTTTGATAACTAAAAATATACCCCATTACTAGACCTCATGAACACTGACAACCTAATGGCATACCATAATGCTATGATCAGTGACCAATGGGGGGCCTCTTCTACAGATCTTCCTATGGTTTTTAAAGGATTGGTTAACCATTACAATTTATTTTACCTTAATGATATCCTGATCTATGAAGCATCAAAAAATTGAATCCTCACTTAAAATCACATTACTAGAGAAGATTCTCTTGTAATAATCAGGACCATATTTCAAATTTTAACAAAAGCTATATTTTCATTCCAGATTCACACTCTTATGCAGAATTTCTCACTCCAAACTACAAGCTAATTCTATTCTAAAATCAATCAACATATTTTTATGTTCTTTATTAACATTATGTCACCAACATGGGGAGGACCCCAATCAATAATTGTGGAGCAGTGCCACTACATCAATTGTATTGGATGGAATTTATGATCTGTTCAAATTGAATACCCCTCAGAATGATTACACACACACATATATATAAATAGATTCTATAAAGTTACACTATCTGAGATAATACAAAATTTATTTGTAGAATATTACACTAAATGAATCCATATCACATAGTTTAATAAGAACAAATTCTTACACAAGAATGCTCCTTTAAATATCCAAATAGTTCTAGTGTTTATTATTATAACAGTCAAGAATTATAGGACTCTAAAAAATTGACAATAAATCAATTAGGAAAATGAACTTTTCATTTTCATATGTCTTTATATTAATCTTAAGTTCTCCCCACCAAATAGAACTATGGAAATTATATTCAATTATCCATTCATTTTAAGGATAAATTGAAATTTAGATATGGCCTCTAGAGGAAATAGTGGAACCTCAGGCTTTAGTTCAATCCTTTGATATCACAATGGTGAATTTATGGGCTGTTTTATAGTCCATACATAATTAATTCAACATTGAAGGAAGAAATTATTGGCTTTAATAGTGTAGTTGATGTGGGAAGAAATAGAGGTTGGAATAAACATTGATTTGAATATTATTATAGCACAATAATCTATGCGTTGAGAACCGTTCAATTACTCATATCATGGAATCTAACTACTTGATGAATCAAATTCCTAGATACCCTCTTAGTGATGTCTTATTTCATAACACATGCATATTGGGAAACCAGCTTTTTTGTTGACGGGCATACTGATAAATTGTTTAATTTTCATGGTTTCACACTATATGAAGGGTTACCTAATGATATTATTCCCCTCTTTTAGATGGATAATTTTAAATTTCAATTAATTTGAATTCTTTAATGTTGTTTTTTGTAAATAAAAAATACTTATCCACTAAAAAAATATCTCATATTTCCATCTGTGTATATTGAACACAATCTAAAAATGTCATCCATCAATAATATCTCCAGTGGCACAAATTCTTAAAAACATCAAACATCATACAATTTGGATGCCCGATTACCTATATAATAAAAAATACTCTTTTTATATTTAAATTATTAAGTAAATATTAATTACCCTATGTCCTCAATGAATATTAAATGTACGAATACCAGCATTATTCATGACCACCTATGTCAAGCAGTTCTATCAGCCTAATGATGATCGACTCTAAAAACACTCTTCTATCTAGTAGAAGAACAATCCCTGCCAAAATTTAGATGAGATATCATCATGTTTATTTCTACAAAAAGATTTATAAAAAGATATTGACCTATTTTTTCCATGTCTATATTTCTCATATTCTTCAAAAATGGAGGACAATTCTCACATATACATATCTTCCATGAATCCCAAATAGTGGATGTAATTCTACCACTGATGGGATAACTTAAACCCAAAATATATTTTTAATAATATCAAGTTAATAATTAATTAAATTTGAAAATAACAATTAATTATTTGCATACAATCCAATGATCAACCTTGGAATTAAAAGTATCAATGGTAATCTGATCTCACATCACCTGTGGTTCTAAAAAAATAATTTTTTAGAATCACACCCCCTATCAATAGCTATGTGAGAAAATCTATGGGGAAAAGGAACAAATAAAAAAAATTAAAAAAATTACTGAAAATTAACTAAAATACATAACTGATCATACATATTCATGCATGGATCAAAATCATGAGGTAGATATCACTTAAGAATAGTTTCATGAATCATTAATCGATCTAGACCGTAACCCCTATGAGTCAACGATGATGTATTGATAGTAACTTGTTGGGCTGGATGACCAGTCATCGGGCTGAACACTAAGATGCGTGGTATTTGGGAGGGTATAGAACATAAAATTTATATCATTTCTGTTCATTTGAAACCTGAAAATAACATTGTCTATAAATTATATAAAATTGTGTTTTCATATTATTATATCTATAACCAACGTATAATTGCACCATAATTTATTTTCATACTCGTCTTCGTATTCAACAATTTCAGTGACTTCACCTTCATCTTAAACATCATCCATTTCCATAAGAGCTTCATATTTATCATATCTTGATATTTTAAATTAATTTGTTACATCATCAACATTTTCAACACTATCAAATAGTAATTGGGTGGTTTCAATATTGATACTTGTATCTTCTCACATAAAATATTTAGTCGGTGTTGTCCCCTAAATAATATCAATTCATTACAGATTAGAATAACTGCATTCACTTTTTATAAATTGATTTTCATGATATTCGAATTTTATAATTCTCCACCAATCCATTAAATCTCTTAAAGAAGCACACTAATTTTAATAGTAAGTTTGATCTACATGATGAGGCAATATAAATTGATTATTTTTTGTAAGAGGGCTTTTAAATCTAATTAAAAAAATTCCATAGAATGGATGAATTCAAAAAGAATTTATCAGTATCAAACCAATGAAATTTAAACATTAATACATAACTCTTTCCCAGATAACACAACTCAATTATTTCATCCCTCATTGTATAAAAGTCAATGCAATATTACATATGATGATATCCTTTAAAAAAAGCACAACTATTCATTTTTTTATTCACTATATGCAGATTTAATAAATTAAAATCCCTTAACCACTTGTGTGTTATAACATTTATCCACTTCGGATGGTGGGTTACTCAATACATATAATTGACTAACAATTTTATCTAAATGTTGTGATACCTAAACATTCGGAAAAAAATTAGAAATATAAAAATTAATAAATTTATTTCATATATTCAACCTTAAAAAAATTATTTTAACTATCATTGAAACTAGTAGGAAAAATTATATTATCGGCATTATTCAAGAGTGGATGTTAGAAATATGATATGTGTGTTGTTCATCATATAAAATTAATTATTCACAATATCAACCAAATCCATCTTTGGGATGATTAAAAATAATAATTGATGGTTTATTACATTGTAATAATTAACAAATTTATAATACATTCAATTTTTTTTAAGTATATTCAAGTTG
The DNA here is from genome assembly GCA_963277665.1 of Viscum album. Lineage (NCBI taxonomy): Eukaryota > Viridiplantae > Streptophyta > Magnoliopsida > Santalales > Viscaceae > Viscum > Viscum album. Next base: position 675,154,784 of record OY728139.1, on the reverse strand, counting down.
GAAATAATGAGAGCATAAAAATAAATGTTTGTTTTGTAAATACTCTTGTTTCCGACGCTTTCGCCGGGGCGCGCGCCCGTCCGTCCGTGGGGGAGGACGTGCGGCGCTTCTGTTGCCCCGCATTCCTGCTTTCCAAAGGCGGGCGGCATTCGCTCCTTATTCAGGGACGTCTACTCCTTGATCGAAACGGGATGATGGGATGTTGGTTCTTCCTCCTGCGGATTCCTCCTCAGAACTCGTCACCTAGTCCGGGTCTCCCTTATAGATTTAATACGTAGTTCGTGAAACTCTTCCCAGTGCCATGTTTCCATGGGCGACGGTTAATTACACTGCTTCTGTTGGGACATTCCAAAGGGTCCAATCAGGGCAGAAACCTTCAGTCAGGGGAGTAGTCACGTTGAGGCATCAGTAGCGTGTCTGGATGCTGGGGTACCTGGCATGTCTGCCTGTTATCCTTGACCACAAGTCTTCTCGAGGGCGTGGAAGCCCGAGGAATCCCACATCGAGTGCGAGGAATTATATGTCGAAGACACATATCTGAGGTTTTCCTCAGCTTCCCGTGCTCAACACAGGGTATGCCGCAAGTTTAACGTCCAGCGGAGACGGATCAACCCAACTAGAGCATTAGCTAGGATAGATCGGATTGAGGGATCCTCCTTGAAGGGATATCGATACCGGGGACAGACCATAGGAGACTGTAAAGAAGAGCGTACCGACATGGTCTCACCAGGATAAGACGGTCCGGGCGAGAATCGGAATGGGTGGTGGGTTGACGAATGGAGTGGAAGGAGAGTGAAATGGGACCATCGTAGGGGGGACAGTGAAGTTGGGCTTGAGCCTTGACGAGGCTTCCTACGTATCCCCATGGCAGGGAATCAAAGTCCGCGTAGTTCGGGATGACGTCGATAAACTGACTTGAAGGTAGACCTTGGCCCGATGAGCATCGTCAGAGTACCGACGTGAAAGTAGACTCGTGGGTCCACTAGTGGTGGGCTTGAACCTTGGGAAGGTTTCCTACGTACCATGCCTTGACATGGATCAAAGTCCTCGTAGTTCAGATGGGGCTTTGTCGGTGAACTGACGTGAAAGTGGACCTTGGTCCGATGGGAGGTGGGCCTGAACCTTGGGAAGGCTTCCTACGTACCATGCCTTGACATGGATCAAAGACCTCGTAGTTCGGGTTAGTCACAACGTCTTGCCGTCGGACTAGAATTCGGTGTACAGTTTAATGTCACGCGGGACGAGGGCGAAACTCGACGTGAATGAACGACCGAGCAATGTGGCTTGAACCTCATGGAGGATTCCTACGTACCATGCCTTGACATGGATCAAAGACCTCGTAGTTCAGGTGGGAAAGGGTCGCAACAGCTTACCACTGGACCAGAATGCAGTTTAACGTCATGCTGGACCGGGGTGAGACCCGACGTAAAATGACGGGTGGGCTTGAACCTCGTGGAGGCTTCCTACGTACCATGCCTTGACATGGATCAAAGACCTCGTAGTTCAAAGGGGATGGGTCGCAATGGCTTACCACTGGACCAGAATGGGACCCGACGTGAATGGATGATGGGTGGGATTGAACCTCGTGGAGGCTTCCTACGTACCATGCCTTGACATGGATCAAAGACCTCGTAGTTCAAAAGGGGATGGTCACAATGGATTACCACTGGGCCAGAATGGGACCCAACGTGAATGGATAATGGGTGGGCTTGAACCTCGTGGAGGCTTCCTACGTACCATGCCTTGACAAGGATCAAAGACCTCGTAGTTCAAAAGGGGGTTTTTCGGTGAACCGACGTGAAAGTAGACCCGGGGGTCCACTATTGGTGGGCTTGAACCTCATGAAGGCTTCCTACGTACCATGCCTTGACATGGATCAAAGACCTCATAGTTCGAAAGGGGGTTTTTCAGTGAACCGACGTGAAAGTAGACCCGGGGGGTCCACTATTGGTGGGCTTGAACCTCGTGAAGGATTCCTACGTACCATGCCTTGACATGGATCAAAGACCTCGTAGTTCGAAATGGGTTGGGTGGTCAGGGTCGGTGCTCACTCTAAGCCCACGTGAGTCATGCTCGGTGTGAGAAACAAGAGGTTGCAATGACCTGACGATCACGTCGCGAGGGGTGCGTCCCTGAGAAGAGAAAAGCGGCTTACACGTTAGGCGGCCCATGGTGTTGGGACTTACTCCAGGATGGAGGCCCAGAGGGGGGTGCCTCGTTCCCTATCACGCCCTCCACTGACCTTGGTAGTGGGGAAGTACAGAGATGCACGGGTGAAATCATCCGTACGAAAGGTTAGGGGCTTACGCTCCGAGGCAGCCCTTCCCCTACGAACATACGCCACTCCGACAAGGAGGATCTCATTCCATGTGCGGAAGAGTTCCATTCCCATGGAGAAGAGTGGTGTAAAAAATGTTCGACCTGGGGGGACCCTTCGTGAGGGAGACAAGGTTGGGTCACAGTTTAACGTCATGTGTTGAGGACGTGGTTTTTGACAGTTTAACGTCCTACAGCTCAGACGAGGTGGGTTCACTCCACACCCCTAGGACTTACATAACCGGTACCCTCTGGTCCATGGGGAAGGGAAGGTACCGGCAAGGCCATGGTTAAGGGGGGTCATGGAACGAACCATCGAGGGGTCCATGTTAGTGTGGCTATGCGAAGAAGCAATATCCGTTAGCGTGCCTATGCGAAGAAGCATTAGGCGAAGCAACGCTACGGGTGGTATTGTCCATGGGACTTTGAAATCACATCGTGCAAACCTGGAGGGTCGCACGGGAAGAGGAATCGCTAAGCAGAGGAGTGTGCTTTGCGAAGTGGAGTGCCTTGGCCTTAGCATGGGGCATAGGTGTGAGTGGGAAGTGCTTTGCGAAGTGGAACAGTGTTCGCGGAGCAATGCCTCGCGAGGAAGGGGTGCCTCGCGAAGCAGGGTCCTGCGAAGCAGTGTGCTTCGCGATGTATAGTGATCCTGCCTTGGCATAGGGATCACTAGCATGGGTTGGGTGTTTCTCGAAGCATAAACGCTCCGCGGCTGCCCGGGTTCCCTTGGGAATCCTCTTCCTTCACGAACGCCCTTGAGCTTCGTGAAGGGAATCCCTCTCGGAAGAGGGGCTCAAAACGAGACAAAGCAGAGGCGTCTCGCGAAAGAGAAATACCTCACGGAGCTCATTATTCCCGGGGCAAAGAGTGCTTCGCGATTCGGGAGAGGAGAAGCCGAAAGGTCAGATTTTCCATCCTCGGGACTCAGGGGGAGTCCAGTATTTATAGGGAAGGGGCGCCGCGAAGCAGGGCTCACGCGCCGCCTTTGGTGCTTCGCGGCGGCTCGCGAACGTCAAATGGGTTCACGGAGGATTACCGCCTCCGGTGCTTCGCGGCGGCTCGCGAACATCAAATGGGTCCGCGAAGCATTACCGCCTCTGGTGCTTCGCGGTAGCTCGCGAACGTCAAATGCGTTCGCGGAGCATTACCGCCTCCGGTGCTTCACGACGGCTCGCGAACGTCAAATGCGTTCGTGGAGCATTACCACCTCCGGAGCTTTGCGGCGCCGCCATGGTTGGGGCGCTTCGCGGCGGGGCTTCACGGCGGGGCTTCGCGAGGCAGCGCGCCGGCCTTTTTCGTTCCTTTCTTTCAGGCCACATTTTTGGCGCCAACAAATGCCCCCCCTCAGACTTGGAGCCGCGGAGGGCGAGGGGTCGAAGTCTGAGGGAAAATCGCCAAAATTGTCAGTGGTTCGCGATGCAGCATCACGAAGGGGCCCCGCGATGCTCGCCGGGGCCGCGGATCCGGACGCGCCGCGATGCTTCGCGCGGGTGAGGTGCGCCACGATGCTCCAGGATCGCCGCCTATAAATAGGGGGTCCGCCCTTTTTTGTCTTCACGTGCCTTCCTTGTCTTTTTGTTCTCTCGACTTCACGAAGCTCCGCGTACTCCGCGACAGTCCTCCGTGAATCGAGCTTCGCGGCGAACCGCGGGTCTCCGACTCCGCGTCCGCGCCAAGAAAACCTCTGTTTGTCGGCCTTGGCCAGACTTCGCGGCTTGGTCTCGCGACCGATCTTCGTGATCCGGCTTCATGATCAAGCTTCGCAGTCGAGCTTCGCGATCCATCCGAGAGAACTCTTTTCTGAGGGCCAGAGTTGAAATGGCCCATCAAGAAGCTGTCTTGGGGGTCCTTGCAGATGCTGCTCGTCGAGATGAGATGGCCAACCGTCCAGGCTTGGGGGAGATGATCCGGAGCCACTCGGACCACAATTCTTTGACAGATCTGCTCTCGGAGGGCCAGAAAGGTTATCCACAGTGCAAGAAACTGCCGTTGTACGGCTTCGGGCTGAGGGATGACGTCTTCATCCCTGAGGCGAGTAGGGATGAACCAGCTTGCTGGTTCATGAGCACACCGTGCCAACACCAATGGTTCAGGGCGGACGATGGTCACGCGCGGGAGGACTTCACACCCATCACCACTGATTGTCTCTACAACCATATGAACGACATCGACTGGAAGCCATTGCTGCCGGAGACTTCCCCTCCTCTCTACCGTACCATGTTGAAGGCAGCCTTGCATGATTCGAAGAAGGGATGGTCCGATGAGTGGGACCTGCGCCAGGGCGGCAACTTTACTAATGACTGGGCATGGGCCTACTGGGTAGGCGCCTCATGCGAGGAGTTTGGGGCTGTGCTGAGGAGAGTGGGGTTGTATGAAGCTGCATGGGCCTCCCAATTCCACATTTACCAACCGAAGCAGCTAATGACGGAGTTGCTGAGTAGATGGTCATCTAGGACCAACACTTTTCACCTGCATCACGGGGAGGTGGGAATCAGCCTGTGGGATGTCCACCAGATTTCTGGGGTCCCAATCTTGGGGGCCATGTATGACGAGTTCCTCCCCGCTGCCAGCGCGTGGGGGGATGTGGAGAAAATGCCGCGACTGGCGTCGGCGCTGATGGCACTTGTCCCTGGAGAGGACAAGGAGGCAGTGAGGGATTTCCATTTTAGGAGATGGTTCAAATGCTTCCTGAATTTCCCAGAGAATCGAGAGTTCCCTCCGAGGCCTCGAACTTGTCCAAGGGCAGCCCAACGGGGAAAAGGGAACTCGTATTGGCGGGTCTTGGAGGACAGCCAATGGAAGACTTGGGGTTTCAGTGTCAGCACTGAACAACATCCGATAGTCAGGCTGGCGGCGTTCATCGCGGCTCTCATCTATGGCTGGATCCTACCGGTGAGAGATACAAGCATGGGGGTACGGCCCAGCTCGTTTATCATGGCGTCGATGTTGGCCATGGGGAAGCGGATCAACCTGGGGATCCCGATGCTCACCAAACTGTACAGAATGCTGCGGAATATTAGCGAGGGCAAGAAGCCGCCAAGAATATGCAGGCCCTTCCACCTCCTATATGGGTGGATCGCTGCGCGTATCAGGGGGATTTACGAGTATCCAAACCCTATTTTGCCGCCGGGATCAAACTTTCGCCCCTCCATCCTGAACGCGGTCGGGAGCTTCCCGTTCAAACTGGCCATTCCAATGGTGCTGAATCGGGTGTGGAGGGCGGATGAGTTCAATTTCCATCCCTTCCTGTTGCCGACGGGGATGCTTACTGATGACGGACGGGGAACGGAAGAACATCGGGCTTACCTCCTGGCCTTCCGAGGTGGAGTTTTGGTGGCACGAATAGATCGTGAGCCGCTATGTGAACCGTACACTCCGCGTCGGTTTGCGATGCAGTTCTGGTGCCTCCAGCGGCTGACCCCGCAGGTCTACTGGGAGGTGTGTCACGAGGAGCACCCGTGTGTGATGAGGCAGCTGTGGCTCATGTTCACACGGGAACATGGAAAGATGCGGATTTCATTGCCTCCATCCACCACCGCCTTTGGATTAGTGAAGGAGTACGCCATCAGTTGGGAGGCTGCTTACCCAGGGGAGATGCTGAAGCAGCCAACGATCTAGGTTGGTGACGGTGGGCCTCCTCTATCTCGAGGTCGGGGTCGGAGGGCAGCTAGGGCTGCTCGCGGTAGCGGGGCTGCCATGGCGGCGAGACCCACACCGGTCGAAGGTATGGCAGCATCGGTGGATCCGGTGATTCCGGGAGAGCAGGGTCACCTGGAGGGGCGACCACCAAGGGGATTTCGTAAGATATCCACCCAGGCTCCGGGGAAGTGCCTGTGTCACATTGATATGGCAGAGGATGCCGTCTTCCCGGAGGCTTGGGACATTTGGGATGTCAACCGACAATTCCTCAGCCCATCCGAGATATGGGCCCATATGAATCGCCTCGGGATGGAATTACCGGGTATAGGCCCAGCTTGGGCTAGATTCATGGCGTCTCCGGCGGAGGCAGAATAGTACCTGGAAGAGCTGGAGGATTACGTCCACTCCAGTGGTGTCCCTCGCCCAATGACAGACCGGGTGAGGGTACTGTTGAATCAGACGGTCCCCCCACAGTTATCGGCTGCCGATCTGAGGGAGTGCTTCCCCTTGCCGGAGGAATCAGAGGACTCCTCTCGGGAGGATGAGGCTGGAGGAGGGAGCCTGCTGGAGGAGGGCGAGGTCGGAGACCGAGGCTCAGAATCCGACGATTTCACGGAGGCTCTCGAGGTAGCATTCCGAACTTCTCTCCTTACGATCTGTTCTTTGGTCCCTATGGACTTCTCACCAATGTTTGAGCCATGCAGGAGGAACTTGTTCGTAGGCCTCGTTCTCGCTCCTTGGCGGGTGATGATGCGGGACCTTCAGAACCCGCGCCTATGGCTTCGTCCAGTTCTGCGTCTGGTGGGACCAGGGGGCCCGAGGTGGCTCTTCTGGAATCTCCAGACCTTCCAACAGTATACGGGGGGCCTCGTCTCGGGGTCCCATCAGTACCGGTTCAAGAGCAGCGCTCGGAGGTCGATCTTCGTAAGTCTCCTCCACCGGTCTCCTCGTTGTCACATGTAGGCCATGCCAACTAACGTTTATGTCTCTCTGTCGTACAGTTCTTCGACTGGCATGGGCCGCTGCGGCGAGGCTGGTCGGGATGTCTAATGGCGTCCCTCCTAGGGGCATGCCGGTGATGGTGGCAATAGTCCCTCCATCTCCTCAAGTTGCGACACACATCATCACTGGCGGGTCCGCCAGCAGGGCCGTACCCGAAATCATTGAGGTGGACTCCGAGGAAGAGGATCAACCGGTCGGTCCCAGCTCTGTCGCGCCTACTTCGGCGCCAGGTGTCGCACTGGATTCGACACCGGATGTTGATCCTGCCGAGGATTTCCTGCGGGCGTATCCCACGTATGAGCCTGCCAATCGCGCCAACTGGGACGAAACGGCCTCCGACGAGGAATACAACAACATAGTTCGTCGCCGGTCGTGGAATCTGATTTCACGCTTTATCAAGGACACTCCCCAAGCCCAATGGCTGGCCAAAATGGATAGGCTTCGCTCGCGGTTGGGCGAACTGTGTGCTGGGGGAGTGGATGCCCAACATCCTCATGCACTCATCCGAGATCTTATGGCTGAGAAGATCCGGGCGCATGATCGTGGGCTCACCATGGGCTAGCAGCGGAGGAAGGAGACCAGCATTAAGAAGCTCCAGGAGGCTGAAGGCGAGGTTCAATGGATGCAGGCCCAGGCAGACGAGCTTTCAGCCTCTCTTGACGCACAATCTGAGCTGGTCTCACGGTTGAAGGCCCATCTGGCAGAGGAAAAAGAGCACATGAGGCAGACCTCTGAAAAGATGGCTGCCGTTCAAGCTGATGTGGAGAGGGCCAAAGCCAGGACTGACGAACTGCGCCCCGCTGCTGAGGAGGAGGAGCGGGATCTAGTTCAGCGGAAGCAAGCCTTGGATGCCGCAAGTCAACGGGTGGCGGAGCTGCAACGCTCTTTTGACGGGGTCAACCCGTCCATGGGGGAAGTCAACCCCCAAGTATTGTAACAAATCCAAAACCCTTTTATTGGTACTTTCGTGCTTCCAAATTTTACCTTTGTTTTGAATGCCGTAGCACGCACAATTTCCACTGTTGAATTGCCTTGTTACATCCCCACAATGTTTGCGGGACGTTTGACGACAATTCCCCAAGCCAGTCCATATTCCCGAAAGATGGGGAAGGCTTGATCGGAGGAGGAACTTCCAAGATAGCCGAATTACCGTTTCTTCGACGTGCTCTTATGCATGAACGGGGCAACGCCAGGGGCGTTGAAATCGGTCCAAACAGATGAAAATGGGAAGTGTGAATCACGATTCCCAAGATTCAGAACACTGTAGGGATGGCATGAAAATAAGGGACAACCGTTAACCTTGGAGGTGAAACGGTACCCTTACTGCGTTAGCCCGAAATGGGGACAACAAATGAGCATCGACCGCTGACCATATTCGCAACGCGGGATTTTATCAATTTTTTGTCGATCAATCCTTCGGGACGTTGGCCCGTAACGGTAGGAGAGCCCTTGGGCATAGTATCCAGGCCGTTATTGGGGGTCCCTCCAAACATGACTAGTCTTCCGGAACGTTAGCCCAGGACGGTAGGTGAGCTGATGCGGCATGAGACCAGGCCGTTAGGGGGTTCCTTTAGACACGAAAGAGGACGAGGGTCCAAATAAGGGGCACGCAAAGCATGGAATATGGAGTGACGGTCTGTCCGAACAGAATCCAACACTTAGGTAGTTACACCACCGTGGTGGGAGTACGTCCGATAGGCGCATCGGTTTGATCATGGATCATTCCTTCTTTTATACAGGGCCTCTCTGGCAAGGGGATCCGTCACTTCCCAGTGGGATCTTGGGGCATCCTGAACTTGTTGAGGGAAGAACCGCAGTTTATTGTCATGCGTTGAGGACACATAGAATCCTGTAGTTTAACGTCATACGATAGGACGTGGAGTAAGAGGGAAGGAAACGTGTGGCGCGGTATATATGAAACCGACGCGAATGAGGACTTGGAGTCCAAATCACACCACATACCCCTGGAGGACACTCTTCAGGTCGAGGGACCAAAAGTGAGGATTGGGCTGGGCCCGAAGCAAAGTGGCCGTGCATTCCTACGTACCCCATGAGGATGGGAATCAATCCATACGTAGTTCTGAAAGCGCATTTTAACGTCATGCAGGACGATGAGTAGCCCGACCGTGTTGGTACACATCCTGTAAAAACTACTAAGCCCACGTGAGTCGTGCTCGGTGTGGGAAACAAGCAGTAGTGGTGGGAATTTCCCGACACAGAGAGGGGCTAGTTAGGGCAAAGGGACGCTCGGTGAATCCCGGCCCAGTGACACTAACATGATCTTGTGGCGCACCTAGATGCGCGAAGAGAAAGAGCCGAGTATGATGGAATTCCACTTGAATGTGGGGAAGTGGAAATGTGTGAATCATGGTGCTCGAGATTCAGATCACAATGATGGCGGCGTGACGACGGAGGGTAACTGCTGACCGTATTCGCAACGCAGTACCCTGTCGCGTTAGCCTAGAATGGGGAAAGACAAATGAGCATCGACCGCTGACCATATTCACAACGCGGGATTTTATCGATTTGTTGTCCAATATCCATGGGGACGTTGGCCCGAAACGATTGAAGGGCCCTTAGGTCCAACATTCATAGAGAGCCCTTAAGCTTAGTATCCACGTCGTCCGAGGGTCCTTTTGGATGTGGAAGAGGATGAGGATCCAAATAGCGAGTTCACGAAGCTTGGTCGTGGGATGAGGGGAATGTCCCTGTGAAAATCCCACACTTCGGGATCTTTGTCAAAACACATTTGAATACGGCAACGAAATGTATTAGAGAGAGGGAGCAGATTCCTTTCCCTTGGGGAGATCTTAGTTTAGGATCGTAAAATTCGGACCATGAAAAGTTAGACTGGGCCCGCGGGGAAGTGCCCGGGCGCTCCTACGTATCTCATAGGGATGAGATTCAAGCCTTACGTAGTTCTTGAATGGCATCAAAACCCGACATGAAGGAGGACCTAAGCCCTACTTACCATGCATTCTCTGGGGAAACGCTCGAGTCGAGGGACCGAACACAAAGGTTAGACTGGGCCCACGGGGAAGTGCCCGGGCGCTCCTACGTATCTCATAAGGATGAGAATCAATCCCTACGTAGTTCTTGAATGGCATCAAAACTAGACGTGAAGGAGGACCTTAGCCCTACTTACCATGCATTCTCTGGGGAAACGCTCGAGTCGACGGACTGAACACAAAGGTTAGGCTGGGCCCGCGGGGAAGTTCCCGGGCGCTCCTACGTATCTCATAAGGATGAGAATCAAGCCATACGTAGTTCTGGAAGTGACATAGTAGGATACCAGTGCCCGGGGAAAAGGGGAGTGCGGGCGTGGCCCTTGCACTAAAAGAAGCGGAATTTGATGTATCTTGTTTGTTCTTTAAGGTGAATGGTTTTTTTTGTGTGAAGCGACCGGCCTAGAACAGTAGGTCGTGATGTCGCCACAAGAATCAAGCTGTGATGGGCGTTGACAAATGGCATGGCATGTGACCAATACCCAACGTGATGTCCTCTACAACGAGGTCACCACAACGCGGTGCCGTTTTTCGTCGTGCGGCCAGGACGATAATGTCACAGTTTAGGGTCGTATGATAGGACCAAGCATGCATTTTATCGTCATGCAGCGCAGACGTAGCAGAGATGATGCTAGGCGGGAAATTTTCACAGTGTTATAAAACACAATTGACAGAGACATGATCCCACATCAAATTGTACGCCATCCGGAGAGGGAAACCTTAGGCCGAGGGGCCCGTACAGAGGTGAAACAGGGAGAGGGACTGGCTTCCTGAATGGGTTGTACCCAGAGACAGGGCGTCTGGGAGGTCCTACGTATCCCATTAGGATGGGAATCAAGTTGAACGTAGTCCCGAATAGATCTTAGTTTATGGTCTTAGAGCTCGGACCATGGGAGCCCCAAAGGACGCCAGATTGCAGCTTTGTCCCCCTAGCATGCAAAGGTGCACTGAGGGATAGCGCCAAAAGTGTCGAGATTCCACCTGGACATGATGGGGTGGAAAATGATGTGAATCATGCAGCCAACATTCAAGGACTGAAGGGTCTGGCGTGACGACAAAGGATTACGGCTGACCATGTTCGCAACACAGCATCCTTTCGCGTTAGCCTGAAATGAGGACTAACAAATGAGCATCGACCGCTGACCATATTCGCAACGCAGGATTTTATCGATTTGTTGTCCAAAACCCTCGGGGGCGTTGGCCCGTATCGGTAGGAGATCCCTTGGGCATTGTATCTAGGCCGTTATCGGGGGTCCCTCCGGGTGTGAAAGGTGATGGAAGTCCGAATGGAGGGGAACACGAAGCTTGACAAGTGGAAGGAACTTGATCAAGTTGAATCTGACACTCTTGGTCCTAGACTAGAGTGCTCTTAATACATGGGTGAACCACTGCAAGGAGTCAAGGGACTCAACTTTGAGGGTGATCGAGAGATGGAAGGTTCCCATGGGAAGGGGGCACGGTGCCCAAAACCTTGTATCATACCTACACATCCCCCTTCTGGAGAGGGATAGGCCAAGTGGCCTAGGTGACCGGGAGATCAGGAGATCACTAAGAGGTGGGACTGGACCCGAATCTTAGACATTCAGGTGGTCCTACGTATCCCATGAGGATGGGAATCAAGCCACACGTAGTTCTGAAGGGTGCCTTTTAATGTCATGTAGGACAAGGAATAGGAGAGCTAACTCCCAGAACGGGGTATGCGTGGTGCAGCTATTGCAAACCCAACGTGAATGAGGACGTGGTCCTACACTACGCCACGCGGTCCCGTGGTCGGGGTCCCAATGGTAGGACCCGAGAGAGGTGAACTTGCTGAACTCAAGCTGGACCCAATGATAAGGGGTCTTAAACGTAGTTCCAGATGAGAGTCTTAGTTTATGGTCTTAGAGCTCGGACCGTGGGTGGTGACGAATCCCGAGTAAGCACAAATGCCAACCCAATCCCTAAGACCACGTGAGATAAACTCGGTGTGGGAAACAAGGGGGTATCCTCATCGCAATACATGGGGCGTCCATCAAAGGGGAGTCAACAGAGAGTTTCGAAGGACACCTTTGATGCAGCTTGTTCTCCCAACGCGCAAATGTGCACGGAGGAAAAGTACGAAGAGTTCTGAGACTCTGCTCGGACATGATGAAGTGATGAAGGGTGTGAATTGTGTACTCGAAATTTGGGCTTAATGGGTTGGCGTGGCAATAGAGGAAGACCGTTAACCATGATGGAAACACAGCGTCCGTATCGCGATAGCATGAGGTGGGAACAACAAATGAGCATCGACCGCTGACCGTATTCGCAACGCGGGATTTTATCGATTTGTTGTCCGAAACCCTGGGGGGAGTTGGCCCGTATCGGTAGGAGAGCCCTTGGGCATTGTATCCAGGCTGTTCTTGGGGGTCCCTCTGGGTGTGAAAGATGATGAAAGCCCTGATGCCAGGATACGCAAAGCCTGGAAAGCGGGTGCGGACATGTCTGAGTAAAGCTTGGAATTCTAGGTAATAAACCAGAGTACTCTTAAGCACATTGGTGAAACGCCGAAAAAGGGATTGACGAAACAGCTCAGTAGGGGGGGGGAGCATGGCGTGGTCATTATGAGATTGTCGTGAATGAGGACATAATCTCACACAACACCATATAATCCTCTCATGGATGAAGGATAGGCCAAGGGGCCGGGATGGGATGAGGATTCCCGAGAGATGGGGCTGGACCCGAATTTTGGACATCCAGGTGGTCCTACATATCCCATGAGAATGGGAATCAAGCCACACATAGTTCTCTATATGTAGTTTAACGTCATACTGGACCAGAAGGGGAGAAATATACCCCGAAACAAGGGAGGTGTGCGGTATGGCGAAGAAGCCGACGTGAATGAGTACGTAGTCCCACACCACACCATACACCCTGGGTAAGAGGGGACCTGGGCCATGGCCCGGAAAGGCCAAGGGGCCTATGGTCAGGCATCAGTCAGGAAGGCCTGACTGGTTTTCAGTTTAACGTCTTACATGAGGATGAGGGTCGGGGACCCGAGAAGGCCAAGGGGCCTGAGGCTGGGCCTCGTAAAGGGAGGGTGTACGGCATGGTACATGATCCCGACGTGAATGAGGATATAGTCCTACATCACACCGTACACCCTTATGAGGAATCCTGGGCCGTGAACCGGAGAAAAGGGAAAGTTATCAGTTAGAAAGGCTTGACTGGTTTGCAGTTTAGCGTCTTACATAAGGACGAGGGTCAGGGACCCGAGAAGGCCAAGGGGCCTGAGGCTGGGCCTCGTAAAGGGAGGGCGTACGGCATGGTACATGATTCCGACGTGAATGAAGACATATTCCCACATCACACCGTACACCCTTATGAGGAATCCTGGGTCGTGGCCCGGATCGCTATCACCACCTGGGGGAAGTTTGTCACCTCGGGATGGGGCAGAATGAATCACTGTTCTTGATGCCTGGGACATCTCGGGGTGGACCCGAAAATCTAGGACACTATTGACCATGTTCGAAACACAGCGTTCCTATGGTGACCCATATGGGGGAAACAAATGAGCATCGACCGCTGACCAAATTCGCAACGCGGGACTTGTATCGGCTTGTTGCTTGAAAACCCTCAGGGGCGTTGGCCCGTATCGGTAGGAGAGCCCTTGGGCATTGTATCCAGGCCGATCTTGGGGGTCCCTATGGGTGTGAAAAATGACGGAATCCCAGTCAAGGAGTGGGTGAATAATAGTTATATCCATCCACGAAATGGGAAAACACCTCCGGGGGGGAATGTGCAGCCGGGTCGAGGCTTGCTCGATGTGGGTTGGGGGAAAAGTGTGCACCCTGCCATGTCTTGACCCGAGGGGAAGATTTTGGCTTTTGGGCTGGGCCACCGAACGAAGTGTCCGGGCGTTCCTACGTATCTCATAAGGATGAGAATCAATCCATACGTAGTTCTTGAAGGCCATGCAGTTTAGCGTCATGCGGTGAGGACGTGGGAGGATATAAGAACAGGAGTGGGCACATGGTGCGACCCTTACAATCTTTGTGCGAGTGGCGTTGCATAAGTGGGGCCAAGGAAGCTTACTCCCTGCTACACAAAGATCCTCCAAGAAAACTATTCCTAGGGGGGATAGTGGAAGGCAAAATCTTGGGGCTGGGCTCAAGACGAGGTGTCCGAGCGTTCCTACGTATCTCATAAGGATGAGAATCAAGCCACATGTAGTTCTAGAAGTGCAGTTTAATGTCATGCGGGACGATCAGAAGCACCTCATTTGGGGATATGTATGGTACAACAAGTAATCCAACGTGAATGAGGACGTAGTCCTACACCATACCGTACAATCCCGCAAGAGGGTAAGTCGTGGAAAAAACAGAGGGGGGTCTGGGGCCAAACCGCGGTGGAGATGGGGCCAGGGGCCCAAGGAGGCCAAGGGGCCTGAGGCTGAGCCTCGGTCAGGAAGGCCTGAACGGCTTCCAGTTTAACATCCCACAGGATGAAGACGCAGTTTATGGTCGTGCAGGACTTCACGGTTTAGAGTCATGTTGGACTATAGTGTCCAGTTTAAGGTCATGCGGGACCGTTTCACAGTTTACCGTCTTGCAGGACGAAGATGCAGTTTAAGGTCGTACGGGACCATTTTTCAGTTTAAGGTCGTACAGGACCTTCACAAAGTTTAGGGTCGTGCTGGACCTTCACGCAGTTTAGGGTCGTTCTGGACCTTCACGCAGTTTAGGGTCGTGCTGGACCTTCACGCAGTTTAGGGTCGTGCTGGACCTTCACGCAGTTTAGGGTCGTGCTGGACCTTTTTTTCCCTAGGCAAAGTGCCGCTTGAGGAACATGGCATTGGTGGGAGGGGTTATACGCTCTCCATCCATGGTCACCAAGGAGTATGCTCCATTGGGGTAAACCTTATGGATGATATAAGGCCCTTCCCATTTGGGTTCTAACTTGGGCGGTTTCCTATAGGGAATCATTGGCGCTCGAAGGGCCAGTACCAGGTCACCCTGTAGAAAAGAGCGGAGACGAACCTTCTTGTCAAAGGCTCTCTCTATCTTGTCCTGATGCCTTTCCAGATTGTGCAGGGCACGAAGCCGGTTCTCGTCCAGTGCCTCTAATTTAGCTAGACGGATCTCGACTACCTCATCTGATGTCTGGTGATCATAAACTGCAGTGCGTAGCGACGGTAGCTGGATCTCAATGGGGAGGATGGCCTCAGCTCCATACACCAGGGAATATGGGGTCACCTGGGTAGAGTTGCGAGTCATCGTCCGGTAAGCCCAGAGGGCGTTGGGGAGCTTGTCTGGCCAACTCTTCTTGTTCTGACCAACCATCTTCTACAGAATGTTAGAGAGGGTCTTGTTGAACGCCTCGATCTGTCCCTTCGCCTACGCGTGGTAGCGAGAGGTATGGTTCGACCGGATGTCGTACTTAGCGTACAATTTCTTCAATTCAGCTGCTCGGAAGATGGTGCCGTTATCGGTGAGGACGGCGTGAGGGACTCCAAACCGGTGGATAATGTTGGAGCTCACAAAGTCAACGATGGAATGGGCCTTGACCTCTTTGAGCGGAACTGCTTCTGCCCACTTGGAGAAGAAATCTGTAGCAGTCAGGATGAACCTACACTGCCAGGCTGTTGCCGGTGGATATGGTCCCACTACATCAAGTCCCCATACCGCAAATGGCCAAGAGTACTTGGTGGGGTGGAGGGGCTCTGACGGCCGATGAAAGAAGTTGGCGTGTACTTGGCACGCATGACATCTCTTGGCGTATCCAATACAATCGTGGATCATAGAGGGCCAAAAGTACCCCAACCTCCGGATTTGATGGGACAGTTTCGGCCCAGCTTGATGGGTGCCACAGGAACCGGCGTGAACCTCTTGCATAACATGAGGTATCTCCCCTCCTTGGAGGCAAAGGAGAAGGACACCATCGAAACTCCGCTTATAAAGGATCTGTTCCAGACTAGGGCAGCTATGGAGGGTAAATTGCAGCGCACGACGTCGAATTCGCTCGCGCTCGGCCTGATCATCCGGGAGCTGACCATTTTGGAGATACTCGACAAAAGGTGCTCTCTAGTCAGGGGTGGTTTCAACCATTGCGTCTGACGAACCCGGGACTCCCGATATGGAGGGTCCGGCTGTAACGCCCCGACCCTAATTACCTAGAGTCGGTGCATTATTACATAACATTGGCATGATCATGAGAAAGATCAAGTCTCGAAAGACCGATTAGTTTAGTAGCCTTGGAATAACTAGATACATCCATAAATTTTTACATTACATCATAAAAAAAACATCTTGTCTTCATATCCCCTCATACTATCCCTGTAGGTCATTCATAAATTACTTCTTCATAATCCTGGGAAAAATAAAACAATGAAAGGGGTGAGATCGGATGCTCAGTAAGGATAACATTATAGCAGAAGCTTTCATAAATAAGCATAAACACTTAAGGCAATTTATAACTAAAACAAAAGCCTTTTAAAATTGAACTTCAACATAAAATGGCGAAGGTAAAATGAAATAATGCCATTTACTTACTCACATGGATATTCTACTAGTCGAATGATCACATGCAATATCAATAACCACTTTCATAATGATGGAATGCATAATGCCAGACTATCATAACCACATAGCCAAGGCCTCGTGCCAAGACTACAAATAAGATTTTGCCAAGGCCTTGTTCCAAGACACTAGTTTATCTAATGAGACCTACCGATGCATCGAGGAGCTATAGCGGGCTCCACCCGTCACTTATTAAGTCCAATGCATTCCTCAAATGAATAGGTTTAAACATAATATAAACATTCGTATTAAAAACTAGCATACGAAATGTCAATACTTTTACCACAAACCATGAATGGTATAAAAATAGCACATCCACAGTCAAACATAACTCATTCGATACAATATAGAAGATTGTATTGTATCACATTAACCTCAATCAAGAGTAATGAAGGATGTTGACATAGATGAAAATAATCATCAAAACTATTTGAGAGAAATATCCCCCTTTCCTTGAAAACATTTAAAAGTCACACTATTTGTCAAGAAGCCATTTAAAAGTAGATTTTTGAATCAAAGTGTCCCATACCACTTTGAAACTTTTTAAAAGGAGTTTTAATTTCTAAAACTTTAATGTCCATATAAATAAATCCTTAAAACCATTTTTAAAACATGGACATTAATGAGCAAGATTTAGAAGAATAAGTATTTAAAACATTTAAAAATGGTATTTTGGTTAGAGATTCTAACCAAAAGAGACACTTGAATACAAATAATTGTGGTAATCAAAACTTTGTAATACCATGAGAATAAAGGGATTCATGATATACTATGTCAAAGTAAGTTATATACACCACATAAAAGTGATTTGGTGTATATCAACAAAGAAGTCTCAATGGAATGTAAATTGAGATGAAATCTCTTGTAAAGGTTGTATCCTTAGGTTAAGGATAAATCAATGACATAATTATGTGTGACAAATATAAATACACTAAATATGATTGGATATTCAGTGTAAAACAATCAAAGGACATTCACACATATTCTTGTAAAATCAATACCAACGAATTGGATGTTTAACTCAACAAATGGAGAATGAGTTAAAAATTACTCTTATCAAATTCATATCAATGACTTGAGAATTACCAATGGAGTGATTATGTGCATCAAACTTATATCCACAGGAAGGGGAGTGGAAATTATGACATAATCAAATGAATAGTGATTCCACACATAATCTTGGGGTAATATAATCAATGAAATATGTGTAAAGCCAAATGAGTGGAAATTGAAATCTCAAATTCCCTTATCGATTAGGTAACTTACGAAACATACACCCATGAAAGAAGTATCATACCATGATGATGTAAATACCCATAAATTAAAGTATATTACACAATGAATACGATCATGGGCAGTACACATACACCACATGCAATAATTAAGTGGTGATCAATGGAATTCTCACGGAATTAAAAGTGAGATAAGAAAACCCTTACCACGTTAATCAACTGAGTCGTATGGCCAAAAGTTAATAACCACCAAATGATTTACAGAATAACATGAATATAAATAGAATCATGAATATATATCAAATGGAAATACACAATACACCACTTTCAATAATTTAGTGGCGAAAAATGGAAATCTCACGGAATTGAAAGTGAGATAAGAAAATCCCTTACTTTGTACTTTTTCCTTGGTCGATGGTAGGTTTACCTCCTGTATAATGGTGAAATAATTGTTATTGAATAATACAAGAATCATTTACTTTAATATGATATCATATATGATCTTTTAACATTGATTTGTTAATAATATCTTAGTATTAACGCCGTTTCAGGTGTTAACTTACTCATTTTCTTTTATATGTTTTGTTACATAAGTCATGTTTGTTGTATCTTATTCATATCCAGAATGATATCAAGTCCTTAAACATCATTTTTAAATCATTAAATGATAATTATACTTGAATGGATACGATGGATAATGAATCTCATCGCGTTCGTGGAGACGGTAGTCCGTACGTACGCACGAACGCTACTTCCATTTAATTTTTTTATTTTAAAAGAATCGAATCCAAATGATACATAGGTATATTACTATTCCAGTATATTATAATATTTTATATATGTTACTTAAGTTAATTAACACCATCCTTTATACGTTCCATGTGTGGTATGAACGAGTCATATCATTTTAAGGGGGCGGTAGTCCGCACTTCCTCAAATGAAATTATCGTATGTATATACGACATGAAACGAATAATGGTATGAAATAAAATGGAATTACAGAAGCTTATATATAAAATATATATCATTAATATCATATTTAATTACAGTTCCATCATAATGGCCACCATGAGAGGCGGTAAGATGTTTTTGAACAATCATCGTTTCGTGAGGCGTTAGTTTGCCATCCACAGAAACATTATGTTCATCATCCATTAGATGGAGTTGTGTGTATGTGTAGTTTGAATACTTCTTATAACAGCATCCTAGTATATTTAGGATACTGGTGCTGTTACAAAAGAAGGGAAATAAAAAGAGTTTGGGGGTTGAAGAAGCAAAATAAATGAAAATAATTTAAGAGAAATCGTTACCTTTAATTTAGGTAACTCACTTTGGTTGGAACCAAAGGACTTGTTGAAATGCTTTCTGCCTAAGGTGAAGCTTCAAGGAGGAGGAGAGGGATGTGGGGAGCGTAGTTGGGCAGAGTTTGGACGAGCCAAGTGGCTTGAGAGGTGTGAGGAAATGAGAAGGAGGAGTGCCCTTTTATAAGAGGGGTGAGGGGCACCTTTGGAAAAGCTAGAAATATTAATTTATAATAAATTCATATTCGGTTTCCAATGGCTCCAAAGTTGACTATTCAAAGGTTGAGGTGGGGATAGGTCGAAAACAACTCATCCAATAGAATTTAGACAGGTTTGGGTACTTATATTAACCTTATCTTTAAGTATTAACTCTAAGTTAATTAGTTTCACTTTTACAATGTCTCTTTGTATTTTTATATAATATGGTTAATAAACTTACTATATACATCCAAAAGACCCCCAAGTGGTCCATTAATGATTAACCTATCATAATATAAGTCTCTTGGCCGAACCTTAGATTTTTAGGAATTTAATATCAATTAATAATATAATATTTGTTTTAAGAACTCTTTTATGTCAATTTTGACACTATTCACTAGTTGATTTTTGTGAAACTCATAACAGATTGATTACTTCGAACAAATTCAAATAAATCAATCCTAATATATCATAGTATCCTAGAAAATTTGTTTAATTCATTAAAAGTTTAATATTATAATTATTTGGGTATTTATAATATCAATTATGTTAATTTTTTACTATTTTAGTAATTACTGCATCATCATTGTGTCATAACTAAAATAAATTATTTAATGTCAAAAAATTATAAATAAAATATAATTATGTAGGAAATCTTTTTAGCTTTCTAATGAATATTTATAATCTAAAATCCAGCATATATAACCCTATGTAACAATTGTTTTTCTAAAAGATATATGCTTGTGTCATTTTTGTATTCATTTTAACTTAATTAATATAAAGTGTCATTATCACTTACAAGTGGATCCATGGGGTCCCAAAATTGACCCAAAGATGCCCATGGTAGACCATGTATCAACCAATAGGGTTAAGACGCATTTTAGGGTAATTTATTATTATTATAATATTATTTTTTTAACCCTTATTTACCGGATTTACCCTTAACCATGGTAAATAAAATATTTACCGCAGTAATTATTCAAAATATCTAAAAATAAAAGTTACCTATTTACACAATTTGGACATCCTGATTCCAAATATGGAATCCATTTTTCTAAATTCAAAACACAGAAGTGGCAGAAATTAATTTAAAATTAATTCCCGCTATCAAAACAAAAAGCGTGTTTTTAAGAGATAATAACTATCAAAAGATTGACACTTGTTTATGTTCGGTTTAATTGTAAAATTATGTCCAATGACCAACATTATATTAAATGGTAAAAATATATTCTAAATATACTTTAAAACCACTCAAATTCACAATTTATCACTATTAATTATTTTGATTAAAAAAGTTGTTTTTAATTAAAATTTAGTAATTTTCACTATTCATCAAAATACAAAAGTTATCCGAAAAGTACCAAAATTTAACCCTAGGCTAAATTCGATATTCCGAATCCAAAAATGAAGTCCATTTTGAAATATAAAATATATATAATTTCAAAAAGTAGGTATTACTATTCATAACGGCTAGTTTGATTGGTTGTGGTGTGTTAAAATCTCGAAGTTGCGTACAATGCACGTCATTGCATTATTCGAAAGGAAACATACCGAAGAAGCTTGGGGTGTTACATTCTCCCCTCCTTCAATAAAATGCGTCCTCGCAATTTTTAAAATTTTACTTGGGAATATAATGGAAAGTCCCACATCGGAAAAAGAGTCAATAAAACTATCACTTTAAAAGAAAGAAAGAGAGGTATAAGGGTCATCCAAGATAACCCATACTAGGATTCCATGTAAGAAAACATGGATATGGATGATAAACTAAGTGTCAAGTTCTGATGGAGAGGGATAGAAATCATGATCAGGAGAAAGTTAACAATGAGAAAACCACAAACTTGTGTTGGGACAAACGACCATTAGTCTCCTAGTAGGAAAGTAAACTGACAACATTTTTTTAAGTTACATTACATAAGGAAGAGTAATTCATTTATGATATTGACTAAGAACATTATGAGATATACTTACATTTTAAGTAGATTTTCATTCTTTAATAAATTTCCACCACTAACTCATTTTTTTTAAATGATGAGTATTCAAGAAGACTTGGTCACACTGGAAGAGATAGAATAAACTTCTATAGAATCACATGATCCATGAAGGATAAACCATATATTTACATTGTCTTTGAAGATTAATCAAAACCAAAATGGTCAGTGAATGATCTAATGATCCCCCAAAAGGATATTCATTGAGATAAATATGCACTAATCTTAATTTCTAAAATTAAACCAACAATACCCCAAAGTTAAATAGATACCATTCAATAACCAATTGTCCTTAAAATCCTTTAATATAATCCAAACTAATATTGAAACCCAAAACATAGAAGAATTTGATTATGTAGTCTCCCATGTTAAATTGTATCTCCAAATGACATCAGATACTCTTAAAGTCACATACTCAAAAGTAATTAACCTAATCACATATTCTCTATTATAGGTTAATCATTTCCATAAATAACCCAAATCACTATAAATCCACAATAAAAACGTAGATAAAAATCTATCATTACTCCACAAATGAAACCCCATAGTATTCTATTTTCCTTGGGCATATAGTGTTCCCAACAAAGCGAACATCTTCCAAAATAACATTTATCACTTAATCACCAAATCATTTTCCCAAATCAACTTATTATTGATCAATAAAATCATTTAACTAAAAAAAGTCACACTAACCAGGGACTTCACGTAGTCCAGTGGTAGGCGATAAATCCCAATCGCACTTTGGTTGTGGGTTCGATTCCCATAGCTTTGTCCGACGCGACGGGTTGTCACACGGTCTACGTGTTGTCCTTTTTCAAAAACTATATTTTATAATATTGCCAAAATGAGATAAATTCCTCAAAATACTATATCATAAATTTAACCACAAATGTTATATCATACCTTGAATCTTCATCCCAAATTAGAATAACTTATAATTCTCTCAAACCCCAATGATCATATAAATCCAAATGGTTATTTATACCCAAATCCACAAGAGAAGAGACAATTCTTCCTCAAATATCATTCTCACATGGCAAACTGCGGGGTTACAAATACAAGAGAAAATTATTCCATAGTAAACCAATCAACATGGAGTTCTAATACTTTTTAAACATTTCTCCAACCATTTATTCCCACATAGCTTCTTCTTTGACCAAGAAAATATCCTATAGAATAGGACATTCACTCGGGTAATGGCCAGGTCCCCTACATTTACGGCAAATGACTGTAAATGGACTCTTGGGACCATTTTTATCTTCTTCCATAGTACTCTTCATTTTTCTTCGGCAATTCTTTACTTTATGTCCTTCCTCCCCGCACGTAAAACATTTCGTTGTCCCATTGAGACACTTTCCTGGGTGTCTCTTTCCACATTTCCTGCATGATGAAAATTGAGGGTTCTTTTCTCCATGGTCTCCATTGCTGGAGCTCTTATCATTTATCACCTTTCTCTTCCTTGTTGAGTCTGGGAGTTGGTTAATATATATGTTGTTGATCATATTTTTGGAAAACTGATTTGGCATAAAGACGATATCTTTTACGCCTATCAACATTCCATTTTGTTGCTCATTGCCACCACCGTTCCCATCTTGTACATCATTCTCAAAGTCACTATGACTTCCTTGGAATCCAGCCATTGACTAAAACCATAAAGCATTGTGTGAGTAATAGTAGTCGTAAAATCATTTAGAGATTAAAATGTCACCATATTCTCAATTTGGAACATATTAGGATTAACCAAGGTCATTTACTCTCATCTTATATATATATTACTTAAATTGGTTTGTAAAGAAAATGTAAATTATCCTAAGCATATCCCCCGGGAGTGTCGTAACCAAGAGTGCAGCAAGGCCCGTTGTCGTGCACCAGTTCCCGTTCGAGTCTAGCTCAAAGCGGTGTTTTCGGGTTTTACCCCTAGGTACATCTGTGCCAGAGCCGCCTCTACCTGCTCGTATCCAGACAGGGATGTATTGCTCGGAAAACTCACAAAATCTCTACAATACCAAAATTCTAGGAAGTTCTTTTATACTAATCCTCAAAGTTCATCTTAGGTCTACGTGCTCTAATCAGAGTTTATCTAAATCTAGCTACCAAGGTTTGTACTAAACTTCCTCTGATACCAACTGTAACGCCCCGACCCTAATTACCTAGAGTCGGTGCATTATTACATAACATTGGCATGATCATGAGAAAGATCAAGTCTCGAAAGACCGATTAGTTTAGTAGCCTTGGAATAACTAGATACATCCATAAATTTTTACATTACATCATAAAAAAAACATCTTGTCTTCATATTCACTCATACTATCCCTGTAGGTCATTCATAAATTACTTCTTCATAATCCTGGGAAAAATAAAACATTGAAAGGGGTGAGCTCGGATGCTCAGTAAGGATAACATTATAGCAGAAGCTTTCATAAATAAGCATAAACACTTAAGGCAATTTATAACTAAAACAAAAGCCTTTTAAAATTGAACTTCAGCATAAAATGGCGAAGGTAAAATGAAATAATGCCATTTACTTACTCACATGGATATTCTACTAGTCGAATGATCACATGCAATATCAATAACCACTTTCATAATGATGGAATGCATAATGCCAGACTATCATAACCACATAGCCAAGGCCTCGTGCCAAGACTACAAATAAGATTTTGCCAAGGCCTTGTTCCAAGACACTAGTTTGTCTCATGAGACCTACCGATGCATCGAGGAGCTATAGCGGGCTCCACCCGTCACTTATTAAGTCCAATTCATTCCTCAAATGAATAGGTTTAAACATAACATAAACATTCGTATTAAAAACTAGCATACGAAATGTCAATACTTTTACCACAAACCATGAATGGTATAAAAATAGCACATCCACAGTCAAACATAACTCATTCGATACAATATAGAAGATTGTATTGTATCACATTAACCTCAATCAAGAGTAATGAAGGATGTTGACATAGATGAAAATAATCATCAAAACTATTTGAGAGAAATATCCCCCTTTCCTTGAAAACATTTAAAAGTCACACTATTTGTCAAGAAGCCATTTAAAAGTAGATTTTTGAATCAAAGTGTCCCATACCACTTTGAAACTTTTTAAAAGGAGTTTTAATTTCTAAAACTTTAATGTCCATATAAATAAATCCTTAAAACCATTTTTAAAACATGGACATTAATGAGCAAGATTTAGAAGAATAAGTATTTAAAACATTTAAAAATGGTATTTTGGTTAGAGATTCTAACCAAAAGAGACAC
This sequence comes from Viscum album, assembly GCA_963277665.1. NCBI lineage: Eukaryota > Viridiplantae > Streptophyta > Magnoliopsida > Santalales > Viscaceae > Viscum > Viscum album. The sequence goes on along the minus strand of OY728139.1, from coordinate 675,130,306 downwards.
TTGAATACAAATAATTGTGGTAATCAAAACTTTGTAATACCATGAGAATAAAGGGATTCATGATATACTATGTCAAAGTACGTTATATACACCACATAAAAGTGATTTGGTGTATATCAACAAAGAAGTCTCAATGGAATGTAAATTGAGATGAAATCTCTTGTAAAGGTTGTATCCTTAGGTTAAGGATAAATCAATGACATAATTATGTGTGACAAATATAAATACACTAAATATGATTGGATATTCAGTGTAAAACAATCAAAGGACATTCACACATATTCTTGTAAAATCAATACCAACGAATTGGATGTTTAACTCATCAAATGGAGAATGAGTTAAAAATTACTCTTATCAAATTCATATCAATGACTTGAGAATTACCAATGGAGTGATTATGTGCATCAAACTTATATCCACAGGAAGGGGAGTGGAAATTATGACATAATCAAATGAATAGTGATTCCACACATAATCTTGGGGTAATATAATCAATGAAATATGTGTAAAGCCAAATGAGTGGAAATTGAAATCTCAAATTCCCTTATCGATTAGGTAACTTACGAAACATACACCCATGAAAGAAGTATCATACCATGATGATGTAAATACCCATAAATTAAAGTATATTACACAATGAATACGATCATGGGCAGTACACATACAACACATGCAATAATTAAGTGGTGATCAATGGAATTCTCACGGAATTAAAAGTGAGATAAGAAAACCCTTACCACGTTAATCAACTGAGTCGTATGGCCAAAAGTTAATAACCACCAAATGATTTACAGAATAACATGAATATAAATAGAATCATGAATATATATCAAATGGCAATACACAATACACCACTTTCAATAATTTAGTGGCGAAAAATGGAAATCTCACGGAATTGAAAGTGAGATAAGAAAATCCCTTACTTTGTACTTTTTCCTTGGTCGATGGTAGGTTTACCTCCTGTATAATGGTGAAATAATTGTTATTGAATAATACAAGAATCATTTACTTTAATATGATATCATATATGATCTTTTAACATTGATTTGTTAATAATATCTTAGTATTAACGCCGTTTCGGGTGTTAACTTACTCATTTTCTTTTATATGTTTTGTTACATAAGTCATGTTTGTTGTATCTTATTCATATCCAGAATGATATCAAGTCCTTAAACATCATTTTTAAATCATTAAATGATAATTATACTTGAATGGATACGATGGATAATGAATCTCATCGCGTTCGTGGAGACGGTAGTCCGTACGTACGCACGAACGCTACTTCCATTTAATTTTTTTATTTTAAAAGAATCGAATCCAAATGATACATAGGTATATTACTATTCCAGTATAATATAATATTTTATATATGTTACTTAAGTTAATTAACACCATCCTTTATACGTTCCATGTGTGGTATGAACGAGTCATATCATTTTAAGGGGGCGGTAGTCCGCACTTCCTCAAATGAAATTATCGTATGTATATACGACATGAAACGAATAATGGTATGAAATAAAATGGAATTACAGAAGCTTATATATAAAATATATATCATTAATATCATATTTAATTACAGTTCCATCATAATGGCCACCATGAGAGGCGGTAAGATGTTTTTGAACAATCATCGTTTCGTGAGGCGTTAGTTTGCCATCCACAGAAACATTATGTTCATCATCCATTAGATGGAGTTGTGTGTATGTGTAGTTTGAATACTTCTTATAACAACATCCTAGTATATTTAGGATACTGGTGCTGTTACAAAAGAAGGGAAATAAAAAGAGTTTGGGGGTTGAAGAAGCAAAATAAATGAAAATAATTTAAGAGAAATCGTTACCTTTAATTTAGGTAACTCACTTTGGTTGGAACCAAAGGACTTGTTGAAATGCTTTCTGCCTAAGGGGAAGCTTCAAGGAGGAGGAGAGGGATGTGGGGAGATTAGTTGGGCAGAGTTTGGACGAGCCAAGTGGCTTGAGAGGTGTGAGGAAATGAGAAGGAGGAGTGCCCTTTTATAAGAGGGGTGAGGGGCACCTTTGGAAAAGCTAGAAATATTAATTTATAATAAATTCATATTCGGTTTCCAATGGCTCCAAAGTTTACTATTCAAAGGTTGAGGTGGGGATAGGTCGAAAACAACTCATCCAATAGAATTTAGACAGGTTTGGGTACTTATATTAACCTTATCTTTAAGTATTAACTCTAAGTTAATTAGTTTCACTTTTACAATGTCTCTTTGTATTTTTATATAATATGGTTAATAAACTTACTATATACATCCAAAAGACCCCCAAGTGGTCCATTAATTATTAACCTATCATAATATAAGTCTCTTGGCCGAACCTTAGATTTTTAGGAATTTAATATCAATTAATAATATAATATTTGTTTTAAGAACTCTTTTATGTCAATTTTGACACTATTCACTAGTTGATTTTTGTGAAACTCATAACAGATTGATTACTTCGAACAAAGTCAAATAAATCAATCCTAATATATCATATTATCCTAGAAAATTTGTTTAATTCATTAAAAGTTTAATATTATAATTATTTGGGTATTTATAATATCAATTATGTTAATTTGTTACTATTTTAGTAATTACAGCATCATCATTGTGTCATAAATAAAATAAATTATTTAATGTTAAAAAATTATAAATAAACTATAATTATGTAGGAAATCTTTTTAGCTTTCTAATGAATATTTATAATCTAAAATCCAGCATATATAACCCTATGTAACAATTGTTTTGCTAAAAGATATATGCTTGTGTCATTTTTGTATTCATTTTAACTTAATTAATATAAAGTGTCATTATCACTTACAAGTGGATCCATGGGGTCCCAAAATTGACCCAAAGATGCCCATGGTCGACCATGTATCAACCAATAGGGTTAAGACACATTTTAGGGTAATTTAGTATTATTATAATATTATTTTTTTAACACTTATTTACCGGATTTACCCTTAACCATGGTAAATAAAATATTTACCGCAGTAATTATTCAAAATGTCTAAAAATAAAAGTTACCTATTTACACAATTTGGACATCCTGATTCCAAATATGGAATCCATTTTTCTAAATTCAAAACACAGAAGTGGCAGAAATTAATTTAAAATTAATTCCCGCTGTCAAAACAAAAAGCGTGTTTTTAAGAGATAATAACTATCAAAAGATTGACACTTGTTTATGTTCGGTTTAATTGTAAAATTATGTCCAATGACCAACATTATATTAAATGGTAAAAATATATTCTAAATATACTTTAAAACCACTCAAATTCACAATTTATCACTATTAATTATTTTGATTAAAAAAGTTGTTTTTAATTAAAATTTAGTAATTTTCACTATTCATCAAAATACAAAAGTTATCCGAAAAGTACCAAAATTTAACCCTAGGCTAAATTCGATATTCCGAATCCAAAAATGAAGTCCATTTTGAAATATAAAATATATATAATTTCAAAAAGTAGGTATTACTATTCATAACGGCTAGTTTGATTGGTTGTGGTGTGTTAAAATCTCGAAGTTGCGTACAATGCACGTCATTGCATTATTCGAAAGGAAACATACCGAAGAAGCTTGGGGTGTTACACCGGCGGTGAGATGGCTTACCCGCAGGCCATCATGGTCCTCTTGGGTGACGGGGGCAATGACTCTCCAGTGGGCCATGTGTATGACCAAATCATCTTGCTCGGGTTCTGCGAGTGACGCGGCTAAACCAGCCAAGGCGTCTGCTTGGCCGTTCTGTGACCATGGGACATGGGTATCCTCTGGTCGAGGGGAGAACTGGGCCATTAGGAGGAGGGTGTACTCCAGCAATGGTTCAAGCTCTGGCTTCCTGACGACGTAGTCGCCATTAACCTATTTGATTACCAGCTCGGAATCTTCCTTCACATGTAGGTGGGTAACATGGATCTCAAGGGCCAACTCGAGGCCGGTGATGAGAGCCTGGTACTCTGCCTCGTTGTTCGTACAACCTTCTGACAATAGGAACGAGTATGGCAGGATGGCCTGCGCCGGGGTAATGAAGACAATACCCAGGCTCACTCTGTTGAGCTTGGGATCGTTGAGCCTCCTACCGGTGGGGCTCCGGGAGGCACCGTCGAAATGCATTTTCCAACACGGGACATCATGATCGACTGAGAGGATCGTCTCATCAGGGAAATCCAGGTCCATGGATTGATCCGAGGAGGTCGGATGGGCAGCTAAAAAGTCTGCCAATGCCTGTCTCTTAATGGCCTTCTGAGGTACAAACCTGATATCAAACTACTGGAGAATCACTGCCCACCGTGCTAGTCGGCCAGTCAGCATGGGACGATTCAGGATGTACTTCAGTGGGTCTACCCGGGAGACCAATTTCACCTCGTGGTGCTGCAGGTAATGTCGTAACTTCTGCACGGCGAAGACGAGCGCAAAGCAGCTCTTTTCGATAGGGGAGTATTTGACCTCCGTATCGAGAAGCATGCGACTGAGATAGTAGAGAATATTCTCAGTACCCTCATTATTCTTCTGGGAAAGTAGCGCATCGAGGGATATCTCCAGGGCGGTCACGTAATGGACCAGCGGCTTTCGAGAGACGGGTGGCATCAGGACCGGAGGTTGGAGAAGATATTTCTTAATTTCCTCGAAGGCGGTCTGAAACTCCTCATCCCATTCGTAGGCAGCGCCCTTCTTCATGAGCCGGCAAAAGGGCTTACAATTGCCGTCCAGATTCGCAATGAATCGGCGTATATAGGCTAAGTGGCCTTGAAGGCCTCGGAGCTCCCGAATGTTTCTCGGGGGAGGCATTTGGCTGATGGCCTTGATCTTCTCCGGGTCGATCTCGATACCTCGGTATCTGACAACAATTCCCAGAAACTTCCCGGAGGTGACTCCGAAGGCACACTTCAGTGGGTTCATCTTCAGGTGACGGGAACGGAGGAAGCTGAACACTTTCTCAAGGTCTCTGAGATGGTCCTGGCGCTGGCATGATTTGACTACAAGGTCACCCACGTAGTATTCCACCAATGTCCCGAGGATCAGTTTGAATATGCGATGCATGGCCCTCTGATAAGTGGAACCTGCATTTTTCCAACCGAATGGCATTACCTGGTAGCAAAAGGTACCCTGGGGAGCCCTGAAGGTAGTGGACTCCTCGTCTTCGGGGGCCATCCAGATCTGGTTATACCCGGAATACCCATCCATGAAAGAGAGGGCTTGGAACCCGGTCTTGGCGTCAATCAACAGCTCCGTCACTGGGAGTGGGAAGTCATCCTTTGGGCAATGGCGATTAAGATCACGGAAGTCGATACAGACTCTGATCTGCCCATTCGTCTTCCTGACTGGAACAATGTTGGCAAGCCACTTGGGGTACTGGACCTCCTTGACGAAGATGGCTCTGATTAGCTTATCAACTTAGGCCTCAACCATAGCACCATGGGAAGGGTTCATCTTCCTGGGAGGCTGCTTAAACCCACGATGTTTTGCCGGGAGGCCCAGACGATGAATGAATACTTGGGGATCTAGCCCTGGAATCTCGTTGTAACTTCAAGCAAACACATCACGGTGCTGTTTGAGGAAGTCTATGTACTGCTTCCGCTCCTCGAGGGACATGGCTGCGCAGATCAATGTGGGTTTTGGATCTGCCTCGCTACCAAGGTTCACCTGTACCAGTTCATGAACTGTGGTAGAGACGCCTTCTTCAAAGGCTGGGGGAGCATCCTCCAAGTCTTCCTCCCCACCCGTGGGGGGACTTCCCGCAATGGGGGGGGGGGGCTTCTAGGCTATAAAAATCCGAGGGGCAGCTGGTGCCGGCTTGGGCAGCAGCGGTCATCACATCGGGAGACTCGCTTGCTATTGAGACCATAGTAATGAAGGCAGTCGACCCTATCCCATCTGGCCATCGGCCTAAAGGGCCACGTTTGATGATATCAAAGCAGTGGTGACGTGTCGGCCTGAGTCGGTTAATTCCAGCCCGGCGGAAGAGACACGTATGGCGCACCGCCGTTGTCATGAGCTTGACGTCCCGGTACCGTACAGGGGTAGGGGGTTCCGGGATGACTTGAGCCTGGTTGATGTAGGAGTACGAGGTGATTCTCCGTTGTCGCTTGGACAAGGGAACATGCCTTCCTTGCGTACCCGAAACAACGAAACATTGTCCCATGTCGGGGGTCGTGGCCTGCAACCGGTGGATCGGGAGGATGTAGGCATCGTCCATGCTTTCCCAGGGATCACTTGTGATCGGGGCGGGCTCATCCTCGCTTACCAGGATTTTCTTGTCCTTACTTTTGTAATAACCCGCATCGAGATAGCGGGCCTCACAAGAAGCGAATGGGGACGCGTCTCCTTGGAGCATGCCTACTCGACCGTTGAGCGAGTACTTAAGGCACTGGTGATACGACGAGGGGACCGCTGCATGCAGATGGAGCCATGGCCTACCCATCAATGCGTTGTAGGCAGTGTCCTGAGAAACAACCATGAACTCGGTGCTGTAATTAAGCCACTGAACTGAGTCTTCAGGCGGATCTTGAAGACCGGAGTTTTCTCTGTCCTGTCGTACCCCCAGATCCTGAGGTCAGAGGGAGTTAAATCACCTTCGGACAGACCCAGCTTTCGCAGCGTCCGGGTCGAAATTAGATTGATTCCAGAACCTATGTCAACGAGGCAGCGACGGACTTCCACACCGTTGAAGTGGCCAGTGATATACAGCGGATTCGGCGTTTTCAATCGTCTCGGTATGGAAGGCTTCTGCAGCTGCTACCTCCGTCTCGAACTGGAGGGGGCTCCTTAGGGCCTTGGCAAGTGCTTCACGCATTTCAGATGACAAGCGAAGGGCCTCAAGGATGGAGAGCCTCGCCGGAATGCCGACCAGGTGCTTCAGAACATCGTACTTTCGTGCCAAACGCGAACCTCTGCTCACAGGGGGTCGTTCGGCATTCGGAGGCACATCGGGTCTGACTGGCTGGACCGGAGATTGAATAGTACTGGGTACATCTTTCTTCCTACCAGTAGAAGCCTGAAGAGTAGTCGCTGGACTAGGATCGGACAGTGGAGGCTGGCCTGTAGCCGGGCAAGACTGACTATGATACGGACGAGGCAGCTCCCCCCGATCCAATAGCACGAACGATGGTGGAGGTAGAGCCGAGGGTGTTAGATGGGTCTGCGCGTGCTGAGATCTACGCTGAGCCTGCTGCCTGGTCTCGGTAGCGTGCACGTCTTGGCCACAAGTGCCTGCTGACGTACCTTGATGACAGGTGCGATTGCGATTCCGCTGACGTTGACGTCGGCTGGAAACGTTGGGGAGGTCTACCTGGGGTTCCCCCCCGTCGGGGGTCATATAGGGCTTTACCAGCTCCACTGTGTTAACCGAAGCGTACCCCTGGCTATCGCTCGAGGAGTCATCCACCGCTGGGCGGATTCTGGGAGGGATCCCCATTTCGGGTGGCATAAAGCCACCGAGAGTGCGGGATGACGACGACACTGGCGGTGCACGTTGCTTCTTCTTGCGTCGCCGCTACTTGCCCTTTTGGGCAGAGGTCGACTGTGAAGATGATGCGGAGGCACCGTCTACTTCTTTTGAAGGTTCCGACGGCTTCAGGCGTGCCTAGATGATACCCTGGGCACGAACGACAGTGTTTCGATCCATCCAGTTGTCATATTTCTGGGATCCGCCGCTAGGGACCTGCTGCCACTCTCCTTCACTGTCGCTGCTGATCTCTGATCCTGCAATGACACGTGCCACTTGCGCTGGTGCTGGGACCAACTTGACTATGTTGTCGTTGACCTGGTCTTGAAGCCAGTCTTTAAACACATAGCCTCGCTTGAGGGTGTTCCCCAGGATCCGATGATAAGGGCAGTAGTTGGGGTGATCGGTGAGATACGCCTCTGCCGGCCTTCTGCACTCAGGAAGACGCACAATACCTTGCTCTAGAGCACTTCAGAAGTAGCCAGGGACATGATTTTCATTGAACGAATAGGTCTGGTACCTTCTTTCCGGATAGGGGGCCCTGGGGTCCTGGTCCTGACGAGGGGCCGGAGGGGCCTGCCAAGGAGGCGGCACCTGATTGTCTCGCCTAGGTGGCGGTGGCGCGTTGCGCGGGGAACCTGTCGGTTCTGAGGCGGTCGCTGCTGGGCGGGAGCCTGTGCTTGAGGTGGAGGACCTTTGCGGGGTTGCGGGGGTGGTGCCGCCGGCAGCAATTCCAGCTGCCTCGGGGCTTCTATTTGAGCCACTGCGGCAGGTTCAGGCCTAGCGGTCCTCCTGGCTGGGATCATAGGGGGCAGCAAACGTGCCTGACTGGCCTGTTGCAGGGCTTCCTCGAGGCGTTGAGCCTTGTACGAGAAACATCTGAACCCTCCATGGTAGTTCTGGGTAATCAAGGAGGGTACCAGCTCTGTCTTGACGTTCCCCACACACATCGTCAGTAATTGCTCCTGAGTCAGTGGTATATCGAGGGAGTACGTAAGTCCCTTCCACCGGGCGATGAAGTCGGCGACTCGCTCATCAGGCCTTTGCTTGCACTTGAAGAGGTCTGCAATGCTGGTCTTTCGCGTGGTGGAGTTGAACTGGTACAAGAACTGTCGTTGAAGATCCTCCCAACTGGTCACCGATCCGATAGGGAGATGGCTGTACCAGACGAATGTCGGACCTTCCAATGTCTGTATGAAACATCGGAGCTTGGCGGCTTCTTGCTGAGTCGGGGTCCCCAGCATGGGGCCACACCTGGAAGAAAAATGATCCAAGTGCTGGGGCGGGTCCCCTGTCCCGTTAATCGTTGAGAAAGTGGGGTTCCCAAAACCCGGAGGCGCGGGCATATCATCCACCCACGCGGGATAAGGCTTGCCATCCGGTGGGACCACCACCTGCCGCGTCTCCAATGCCTTGAGGCGGGCTGTGAGTGCCGCAATAAGGTCCTCCGGGTGGGGGTCCCTGTCTTGACGGGGATCCCTAACCACAAGTGCATTTCCAAGTTCTTCAACACGGTAGACGGCTTCGGCCGCTCATGGTTCAACTGGCTGGACGACCAGCGGGGCGACTGGGGGAACCCAGGTTGGATTCTTCAGATTGCCCCGTCGCTCAGGGTGGTTTGGCGAGACGTATCGCGCCCTCTTGCCGTATGTTCCGGCTTCCGCCCTGTCTGCGGTAGTAGCATGATCAGGGTTTCCCGGAGGCATCTCACCGGGGGGAAATTGTTCCTGCCCCTACTGCCTCGGCCTGGGATTACCATAGTCGGGTCGTCGCTCTGCGGCGCGTTCAGCCAAGAGTTCGTCAACCAGCCTCTTCTGCTCAGCAAGCTGCTGGCGTAACGTGGCCTTCTCGAGATCTTCGTCCGTTTTCTGCACAGAGGCGGATGGGTTGGAGTTCTTGACTGTTCCGACATGCTCCTTACCCTTGCCAGTGTTTCGACCAAGTACCAGCGACTCAGTGGGTACGGGGAGGCCTAGCAGGTTTCACTGCTGACGGGTAACTCTCCTTGACGGGTCGAGCAGCGGCGGTACGCCCTCAGGTGGTAAGTCTCCATCAAGGAACTCAAGCTAATCTTCCTTATCCACAACGTCGGCCATGTGGACTGTGACCCCTCTTGAGGGCATATCCTCAATGTCGCATAGCGAATCGGGCTGCCGTCGGATAGGGTCGAAGAGGAGAGCGGCATAGTGTCCCCAACCACTGACTTGCACATGGGGGGTGGCTTCCCTGACGATTATGCTGAGTGCTTTAAGACTCTGAACGCATTTTCGTTGAAGGGCGCTCTGGTGGCCTGGCGACTCAGGGTGCTGGGCCACAAGAAGTGCGGCTGCATCGATCAGGCGGCACTGCTCGCCGATTTCTTCGAAGTGCTCACGACTTCTGGGGTACACCACCCGTTCATAACGGAGGCGGAAGTGTGTCGCCCACAGGGTTCGACAAAAGCACCCCACGTATTCAGGGGTAAGAGACTCTGGTATGTGGAAATTCAGTGCCGCCGTCGGCCAGAACTTCTCCGGGAAGTAATCCGCTACAAGGATACTCCAGAAGCTCCTAGGCTCGGACTCAGGGTCTGGCCCTGTGTTGCCCCACTCGTCAACCAGGGGAGGCTGGGGGACCGGTAGCGGTACCGAGGCGGACCTTTGGGATAGTAAGCTCGGCGGTGGAGAATACAGAAAACGAGCTGACTGGCCGCCGAATTCTGGGCCATCCTCCGAAGAGTGAGGTGACCTGGCCACGATGTCACGATACGACGAGCTGATAATCGCAGCTTTCGGAACAGGAGCCGCGGATACCGGCGATAGGTCGTGTCGTCGCTCTACCGTCATTGGCCCCCAAAATAACTCTACGTGATCTCTGGTTGAGGTAGAGGGCTCTTCTGGTGACGGAGGCGGTGATCGCGTGGTTGAGACCTGCAGAATTCCCAGGATTTCTTCCTCCTGGATGTACCTGCGGAGAGAGATGGGAATCTGGTGGACCTTAAATTCTGGGAGAACGAGGCTAACACGTCTGGTTCCTGCCCCAGTCCTTGATACAGAGGAGCGGGGAGAAGGTTCCATCGCTGAATCTCATTCCGCTTCCGAATCGGAGAAGCGGGCAGGTTTGATCTCCACCTGGACCTTCCTAGGATTATTCTTGTGGCGGTGACGACCCGCTCTTCTGCCCCGGGGTGGCTCTTCGGGACAGTGTTGACCCCTATCAGGCAGCCTCGAGGTGACGCTGGTGCTGTGGCGGAGAGGTCCCCCACTCCAGATAGCCGGGGTGCGAGAGGCACCGGGGCAGATGTCGAAGGGTACATGGGGAGGACCTCCACGAACAGTACCCATGTGGGCGGGGCCTCTGTTGGAACTGACAGGAGCATGGGGAGGACCTCCATGGTCAATGCGAGTGGAGCGAGGCCGACCTTCACTCCTCGAGTTTCTGGGGAGAGGAGGACCTTCGCCGGCTGCAGAGAGGACGTAGGGAGGGTCCCCACGTTGGAGAGGGACCGGATGGACGGTGCCTTCGTGTTGGCGGCCGAGGGCAGGAGGATGGACTCCATACACTGTATAGTGGGCGTGAGAAATGTTTCCGCGCTGAGCGTCACTACCGCGGGGCAGGTCTTCCTGCGGGATGGGGGTAGCACGAGGCATGCCTCCATGACGAACCTCGGAGTGGGGAAGGCCCACGCTCTGTGGAGTAGTGGTACGGGGAGGACCTCCATACGGGGTGACATTACCGTGGGTTAGCTCCCGGCGATCACCACTTGGGCCTACAACCCGGAGAGTCAACCCGGCCTGCCCGTGGGGCGGATGGGGTCTCGATCCTGGTTGGGTGAAAGAGTTCCCCTGCTCAATGTATGCAGGGGATTCACGATACACGTCGGCAGTGGCTCGGGCCACTGTAGCTGTCGACGTTGATGCGCCTAGGCGAGCATCCTCAGCCCGAGCCCGGCGCTGACGTCGGGTCAGGAGGGCTGGCGCAGGTGGTGCAGGGACGTAGCCTGCCTGCTCTTCCTGCGGGGTCGGACGGCGGCGCTGACGCGGCCGGGCGGGAGCTCTCGCCTGGAGCCCTCGGGTGGGGACCCTGAGCGGGCTAAGACGGATGGCGCCCGCCTCTTCAGCGTAAGGCGAGGAGTCGTCAAGGCGTTCCGGAGACAAGCTCCCGAAACGGTTGAATGTTGGGGTGGGGAGAAAGGGCTCCCCGCACGGCCTGTTAGGGCGGCGTTGACGGCGGGGCCTGGAGGCCTCCAGGTCCAGGCAGGCCATATCCCGGGTTGGGATGACCCCTTCTTCCTCGTACCTGCGCACGAGGTTGTTGATCACCCTTCGCTGGATGACCTCTGATGGGGAAAGGGGACGTGGGCACCCCGTACTCCGCGAAGTGGCGACCGTCGTGGCGGTAGCAGCGCTACGTGGGGTGGCCGTGGCGGTGTTGCCCCTGCCCCTGCATAGGCGAGCGGGCTGTGATCGCGCTTCTGAAATAGCAACCTGGTTCATGAGAAACGAAGGGATCAACTCATCAGTACTAAGAGGGAAAGGATTGACAGCTAGTGCCCCAGTGTTCTTCCATTCTCCATGTCTGTGAGAAGGATCCACGCCAACACGCTGCAGAACGGAGTGCCCCAAGTTCTACTTCCCCAACTTCCGGTGAGTTTCACGACAGGCCCGCTATTTGCTTGGTGGGACCAGGCACCGGATATCTGGATCCGGTGACACGTCAATCTACTGGTGTCTCGAACGCTACTAATCTCTATATTGAGGAGAAGAACTTTCACGTCGGGTTCACCATTTCTGTTTTCGACGCTTTCGCCAGGGAGCGCGCCCGTCCGTCCGTGGGGGAGGACGCGCGGCGCTTCTGTTGCCCCGCATTCCCGCTTTCCAAAGGCGGGCGGCATTCTCTCCTTATTCAGGGACGTCTGCTCCTTGATCGAAACGGGATGATGGGATGTCAGTTCTTCCTCCCGCAGATTCCTCCTCAGAACTCGTCACCTAGTCCGGGTCTCCCTTATAGATTTAATACGTAGTTTGTGAAACTCTTCCCAGTGCCATGTTTCCATGGGCGCCGGTTAATTACACTGCTTCTGTCGGGACATTCCAAAGTATCCAGTCAGGGCAGAAACCTTCAGTCAGGGGAGTAGTCATGTTGAGGCATCAGTAGTGTGTCTGGATGCTGGGGTACCTGGCATGTCTGTCTGTTATCCTTGACCACAAGGATTATCGAGGGCATGGAAGCCCGAGGCATCCCACATCGAGCGCGGGGAATTATATGTCGTAGACACATATCTGAGGTTTTCCTCAGCTTCTCGTGCTCAACACAGGGTATGCCGCAAGTTTAACGTCCAACGGAGACGGATCAACCCAACCAGAGCATTAGCTAGGATAGATCGGATTGAGGGATCCTCCTTGAAGGGATATCGATACCGGGGCCAGCCCATAGGCGACTGTGAATAAGAGCGTACCGACATGGTCTCACCAAGATAAGACGGTCCGGGCGAGAATCGGAACGGGTGGTGGGTTGACGAATGGAGTGGAAGGAGAGAGAAATGGGACCATCGTAGGGGGGGACAGTGAAGTTGGGCTTGAGCCTTGACGAGGCTTCCTACGTATCCCCGTGGCAGGGAATCAAAGTCCGCATAGTTCGGGATGACGTAGATAAACTGACGTGAAGGTAGACCTTGTCCCGATGAGCATCGTCAGAGTACCGACGTGAAAGTAGACCTGTGGGTCCACTAGTGGTGGGCTTGAACCTTGGGAAGGTTTCCCACGTACCATGCCTTGACATGGATCAAAGTCCTCATAGTTCAGATGGGGATTTGTCGGTGAACCGACGTGAAAGTGGACCTTGGTCCGATGGGTGGTGGGCCTAAACCTTGGGAAGGCTTCCTACGTACCATGCCTTGACATGGATCAAAGACCTCGTAGTTCGGGTTAGTCACAACGTCTTGCCGTCAGACTAGAATTGGGTGTACAGTTTAATGTCACGCGGGACGAGGGTGAAACTCGACGTGAATGAACGACCGAGCAATGTGGCTTGAACCTCATGGAGGCTTCCTACGTACCATGCCTTGACATGGATCAAAGACCTCGTAGTTCAGGTGGGAAAGGGTTGCAACAGCTTACCACTGGACCAGAATGCAGTTTAACGTCATGCTGGACCGGGGTGAGACCCGACGTAAAATGACGGGTGGGCTTGAACCTCGTGGAGGATTCCTACGTACCATGCCTTGACCTGGATCAAAGACCTCGTAGTTCAAAGGGGATGGGTCTCAATGGCTTACCACTGGACCAGAATGGGACCCGACGTGAATGGATGATGGGTGGGCTTGAACCTCGTGGAGGCTTCCTATGTACCATGCCTTGACATGGATCAAAGACCTCGTAGTTCAAAGGGGATGGTCGCAATGGCTTACCACTGGACCAGAATGGGACCCGACGTGAATGGATGATGGGTGGGCTTGAACCTCGTGGAGGCTTCCTACGTACCATGCCTTGACATGGATTAAAGACCTCGTAGTTCAAAGGGGGTTTGTCGGTGAACCGACGTGAAAGTAGACCCGTGGGTCCACTAGTGGTGGGCTTGAACCTGGGGAAGGTTTCCTACATACCATGCCTTGACATGGATCAATGTCCTCGTAGTTCAGAGGGGATTTGTCGGTGAACCAACGTGAAAGTAGACTCGGGGGTCCACTATTGGTGGGCTTGAACCTCGTGAAGGCTTCCTACGTACCATGCCTTGACATGGATCAAAGACCTCGTAGTTCGAAAGGGGATGGTGGTCAGGGTCGGTGCTCACTCTAAGCCCATGTGAGTCATGCTCGGTGTGAGAAACAAGAGGTTGCAAGGACCTGAAGATCACGCCGCGAGGGGTGCGTCCGTGAGAAGCGAAAAGGGGCTTACGCGTTAGGCGGCCCATGGTGTTGGGACTTACTCCAGGATAGAGGCCCAGAGGAGGGTGCCTCATTCCCTACCACGCCCTCCACTGACCTTGGTAGTGGGGAAGTACGGAGATGCACAGGTGCAATCATCCGTACGAAAGGTTAGGGGCTTACGCTCTGAGGCAGCCCTTCCCCTGCGAACATACGCCACTCCGACAAGGAGGATCTCATTCCATGTGCGGAAGAGTTCCATTCCCGTGGAGACAAGTGGTGTAAAAAATTTTCGACCTGGGGGGACCCTTCATGAGGGAGACGAGGTTGGGTCACAGTTTAACGTCATGTGTTGAGGACGTGGTGCTTGGCAGTTTAACGTCATGCAGCTCGGACGAGGTGGGTTCACTCCACACCCCTAGGACTTACATAACTGGTACCCTCTGGTCCTTGGGGAAGGGAAGGTACTGGTAAGGCCATGGTTAAGGGGGGTCATGGAACGAACCATCGAGGGGTCCACGTTAGCGTGGCTATGCGAAGAAGCAATAGCCATTAGCGTGCCTATGCGAAGAACCATTAGGCGAAGCAACGCTACGGGTGGTATTGTCCATGAGACTTTGAAATCACATCGTGCAAACCTAGAGGGTCGCACGGGAAGAGGAATCGCTAAGCAGAGGAGTGTGCTTTGCTATGTGGAGTGCCTTGGCCTTAGCATGGGGTATAGGTGTGATTGGGAGGTGCTTCGTGATGTGGAACTGTGTTCGCGGAGCACTGCCTCGCGAGGAAGGGGTGCCTCACGAAGCAGGGTCCTACGAAGCAGTGTGCTTCGCGATGTATAGTGATCCTGCCTTGGCATAGGGATCACTAGCATGGGATGGGTGTTTCGCGAAGCATAAATGCTCCACGGCTGCCCGGGTTCCCTTGAGAATCCCCTTCCTTCGCGAACGCCCTTGAGCTTCGCGAAGGGCATCCCTCTCGGAAGAGGGGCTCAAAACGAGACAAAGCAGAGGCGTCTCGCGAAGGAGAAATACCTCGCAGAGCTCATGATTTTCGGGGCAAAGAGTGCTTCGCGATTCGGGAGAGGAGAAGCCGAAAGGTCGGATTGTCCATCCTCGGGACTCAGGGGGAGTCCAGTATTTATAGGGAAGGGGTTCCGCGAAGCAGGGCTCGTGCGCCGCCTTCGGTGCTTCACGGCGGCTCGCGAACGTCAAATGGGTTCGCGGAGGATTACCGCCTCCGGTGCTTCGCGGCGGCTCGCGAACGTCAAATGGGTCCGCGGAGCATTAACGCCTCCGGTGCTTCGTGGCGGCTTGCGAACGTCAAATGCGTTCGCGGAGCATTACCGCCTCCGGTGCTTCGCGGAGGCATGCGAACGTCAAATGCGTTCGCGGAGCATTACCGCCTCCGGAGCTTCGCGGCGCCGCCATGGTTGGGGCGCTTCGCGGCGGGGCTTCGCGGAGGGGCTTCGCGAGGCAGCGCGCCGACCTTTTTCGTTCCTTTCTTTCGGGCCACATTTTTGGCGCCAACAACTCTTTCGGAATTGACCATTCAAATGATGATTTGTTATGTTTATTTTTATTCAATTTATTCATGCATATCTTGTATGGTTAAATCCATAAAAATTCTTATGGTTCTTTACATTTTACTATTACTGGTAAATGTAATATTAACTGTTCCATTAAATCAATGAAATCAGAAACAATGTTTCACCAATTTATATAAAATTAAAAAAAACATCTTGTTCCAGCCTACTCGGGGAATCATAGTTTCTTGTGTCTAAAAAAATGTATCATTAACGAATGTGATATTTCTATCATCAAGTCCCAAAATTTAATAATTTTACAAACTACTAAGGACCATAGGTAAAAGTATATACATTATAACTTGATGATCAAGACATTTTAATCTTATAATATGACAATTTTTGACACATCGAGCCAAAATAGAAACATAACCATCTGGTGACCTCAAATCCATTATCCAATGATAAACAAAGAAACTATTTTCTTTAGAAACTATATAAGATTATTTATTAATCATAATGTTTTATGATCTATTATTTTCAAATTAATCTATTTTTGGATGCCTAAACATTTGGAAAAGGTAAAATCATGCCTTTACATTATTGATAGTCCTACCAAGTGTGTCCAAAATTGTATAAAATATGTTATCAAATAAGATCTTCTCAATATGCATGAAATATAAAATGTGATCGACCAAGAATTTATACAAATCTAGAAGATCCCAAAAAATACAATATTTTACCCAATAGTTACAAATCCCAATATTGTCTATTTTTCATTGGTTTATAATTGGTCAGAAGGTAATAAGAGTTAATGAAGAGACAATGGATTTTAAATAAATACCTATGATCTTTTTTATAATCCCGTCTATTTTGATTATACATTTTTTTGAAATTATTTATATTCCTATAGAAAGGATGGTTTATAGGAGTAAATCAATGATGATAATTGAAAAAAAGTTTTTCACCCATTATAAACATAAATTCTTGTTTATCACTACTATGGTGTGAAAATGATTTGGGGAAATGTGTAATCCAATTAAATTAAATGGCTTACAAATTTATGCCACTGATTTTCTATATAAATGCATACTTCTTTAGGAAATTTTATTTTAAAACTACATCATATGTACTGACACTATTACTCCATAATAAATTTTACTTTTCAACAAGTTTATTCAAATAGACATCAAAAACAAATTTCATGTCCTGGAAGTTGAAATTTCCAAAATATATATGGTTCAATCATAATCATCCAATGAGGTAAGTGATAAAGTGTTATAAATATAGTCTCACAATAATACTGACTTCCATAAGAACCAAATGGTCAAAATCCATCTGAAATAAAACCCAATCACAAAATATGAGCTTCTAAAAAAAGGACGGTTGATCCTAATTAACATTTTTCCAGGAATCATTATAGAATAGTTGATTTATGATTTTACTGATATAAATATTTGATTTATGACAAGTCATCAATGATGATTTTTTATTTAGAATTAATAAAAATTGTAATCTAACTATAAGAAGGAAATACCTCAACTATTTAACAATAAAAAAAAATCTAAACTTCCCTTATTATGCCTACTTGTACCATAATTTTAAACATGTAAGGAAATAAATAATTTCCCATCACACAATTATATAGGGAAAAATCATTTAAACATATATCAATCTTCTTATAATAAAAACCAAAATTATGAATCAACCTCTTACTTTCATATAAATTTATAAGAAACACATTTCTCTAAGGTAATAGTGATTTAAACAATCGGAATATTTGATCAAAATAATTATTTTACATTCTATTATTTTATTTAATATCAATAAATTTAGTAATAGATTCAAATTTGCTTATATTGAAACTAGGATAAAAGGAATCCTCAAAATTCTTAATAAAATAATAAAATTGAGATGTACCTAACATGAGTGTTGACTTATCATTCACAATTTAATTTTGGGTAAAATATGGGTCGTTAACCTCATGTACTAATGTTTTAACACATGATTTTAAGAAAATAGATCTTATAAGACCATTAACTTTTTTTTTGTACGTGTTGGAGGTTTCTATATGAGGATCAGGGTAAAACATAGTAATTAAGATGAAATCCTCAGTTTAAAATAGGATTATGTGGTTTGGATCATTGGGTTGTGTTGTAAGGGGGACCAATGTGGCATGGAGAGACCAACTGTGTTGTAGGTTACTATGATGAATGAATTCAAAGTTATTACCATTTTTTACATTACTCTTCCATGGAGGTAAGCTGTGACATTGGAAAGTTGATTACTACCGCATGGAATGTTCTTTCATTTTGTAGGGGCCTATGGGGTGGTTCTGTGCGGTTTAACCGATTTTGGGGGAACTATGCCATGGGCGTTAGGCTATGACATAGACTCCCTTTTTGTTAGTGGGTTCTACTACATGGTGTTATCAACTATGCTATGGTCCCTCCCCATGTTTATAGGATCTATGACCTATAGGGAACTATGGTATTTGGATGAGGTTTGAGAAGGTAGGTTCCTACATGGTCCCTTACATTGCACCATAGTTTTTTCTTTTTTTCTGATCTATTCTACAACATGGTTAAGGGCACTATTCTATAGTGTTATTTTAAGGCCTATAAATATTCAAACCCCCTCTAAATCCAATTTTCATGCAATTTTATCTCTTGATCCTGAGGTTCCCAAGATAATTCTTAAAAGGTTATTGAATCCACTTTCAATCTGAATCAACCCCCACCATTTTGGAATCAATCCATAGTGATCTAAGGTGAGTTCTTTCTCTTTTCTTGTCGTTTCTTCCCCAATTGGTCTCATTTCTTCATATTCTTCCTTTCCATGTTATAGAGTTCAATATTTATCATTCTAATAGTGTTTCTTTTGATTTTGTTAAATATTTTTGTCCCATTATTCTTGGAGGTATATAGATTTTTTTATTGAATTGGTAATCAGATATCCATGTTGTCGTTCATTTTTCATTTGATGAAAATTAAAATCCTTGGGTAGGGACTCATTTATTCTCTTTTTTATTTATGATAAATTGTAAAGTGATCACATTTTATCTTATTTTAGTGGAAATGGAATTAAACCTAATAAAGTATTACATGTATTAATGAAATAATGTTTTATGGTTAGTGATCACATTTCTTTTTCACTATGAAAATGGTTTACCTCTTGATTTAATAGATATTTTTATATCTATGTTATTATATTTATCATGTTTTATATGCTTGGGTAAGTGTTTGATTTTTTAACTTTATAAATAAGGTAAATCCATTAAACTTTGTGGTTGGATAATGAATTAAAGAGGTATAATTATTGAATCCTTAAATCCTTCTAATTTGATAGTAATCAAATTATTTCTTAATTTAGGATTAATTTTTTTTATCCACTATGTTAATGGAAATATATAAAGAATCTAAAGTTTAAATTATTATTGTTGATAAAAATAAAAATTCCATGTTAATTAGATTTTTTCCAATAAAATTTAATGAAATTGGATGTTATAAATGAAATTATATTTTAATGAATTTAATAGAGTGTTATACATAATGTATTAGGTTTCTCATCATTTAATCTTGTGATAATTAAATTTTTTAATTCCAGATGCAATAAAATTTGTTTTTTAATAATGATAAATTTTTGAGGTTGACTGATCTCATTTCGTTATGAAGGCTGAATGCCTTGTGTTTAGGGTCGAGTGAACCTATTTGTACATAAATCATAAATGCCTTGTTTTTAAGGATTAGATTTCACTATTGATTTTTTTTGTTTTCTTCCTTTTGTATTACTCTGGACATGATCCTTGTAATAAGATGTGATGTGATCCTAGGATAGATGTTGGTTGCTAAGATAAGGTTAGGGAGGCTGATATTTTTTAGAGTAGTTGATTCATGTAATGGTGAGATTCATGGCCTTATACATGATGGTTTCATGGATGGATCATTGTTTATGAAAGGGTTCAAAGATTATATTTCCCATTTTTTTTGCAAAAACCCATATAATTTCTTGTTAATAAATCTATTTAGTGGTAGGATGGTTAGGTTTTTTATTTATCTACATTCCTTTACCCACTACTTGAGGAATCTGAATGTTCTTATTTATGCATCTCTTGATAGTATATTGAGAGTTTTCCTATAGTACCTGGAATTATGGATGTTAATGTTAAATAAATTTTTAACCCACGTGGTATATTATTTTTGGAATGAATTAGATGATAATCTTGAGAAATGTGGACTCGATTTGATTATTCCAAGAGGGAATGGACTTCACATTGATGGTTCATTTAATTTAGTTTGAAGTAATGTAAATTAGTGGATAATAAATTAATTTAAATAAATTGAATTGATGATAAAAATAAGTAATTTAAATAAAATGAAACTCATTAAATGATATAGTGCTTAGAGGATATCTTTCACTTAGTGGCGGTATCTGGGTACCCAAGAGAAAATAGAAGCAGCTGATCCTGAGACTAGGTTATTTACCATAGTGTGGATGTGATCTATATTATATCTGATAATATTTATGATATCATACACTACCCCACCCATAATGATAGGGTGACTAACACCCAATGGACTCTAGGAGGTTTTTTCCCCATCATCTAGGTTATCATGTGATGGATAGCTAACTTCCTCCTATAGGTCCACTCTCTTCTCCAAGTAGTATTATGTGATCATACGTACTATGGTTAGTTTTCCCATATACGTGTGTAAAGGGATATAATGAATTTTGGTTATTTCACACACATGTATCTACAAATACAGTATCCAAAAGACTATTATAGGTACGATATGTATGAGTTTTGATGGATCTCGGTATATTCTCGATGTATGGGTTATGATGTCTTGAGGTATAATACTTAATATATGATACAAAACATATGGGTTGTGGTGGATTTTGAAACCTACTCAGTTACTATATGGAGATTTGGATGGGATGATGAGATTCATGTTATGATACTTTAGCCCGAGTGTCTTTAGGCGGGATTCATTTGGGGAGATACGACTTAGGTTGTACGACATTGGGGTAGAGCGAAAAACCAGTGGGGAAGTGGTAGTAAGGCCTCATTTTATAAATATTATAATATATGATCTCTTTAATACAACACTTGGTGATAGATAGGCATGGTTGGGTTGTGAAATTAGTATACCTATTCAAGAGATGATTTTTCTTCAGTTGTTGTTCAATGGGATTTATTATTATTTCCTTACCTTTTTCATGATGGACTTTGAGGTGGATCCTAATAAGTATAACAATTATACTAAACATATGTATATATAAACTCTTTTTTCCAATAAATAGAAGGATATTTTATGTTAATCTAGATATTACTTGATCATGGGTTATTTAGGATCTGTTTGGGCTTCATGGTCGCTTTCTTATTTTTATTTTACTTGTGGTTCTATGTCAGTTGTAAACAATTTATATGATATTATATACATGGACATGAGATATTATTTTTAACTTTATTTTAGGATTTTATTGGTATACATGTCTAATATCTCATTCCTCATTTTTATTTTTTGATGGTAATGTTTCCCATTTGTATATATGATATACCATTGTGATTTTTTCTAACCAATGGCCTATTGGAGGTGAACTTTGGGAGGTCACCATCTCCCTTATCCCATTGGTGGAACAATAGGGGTACCTTTGGGGGGTAGGGAGAGGTATATAGTGGCATAAATGGTTTAGGTTTAGGGATAAAATAGAGTTTGGGGTCAAGTAGATGAGTTACTAAATGGGTTTGTTTCAGAAATAAGTTAGATAAGTTTATTAAGAAACCAGCAAAGGAAAATATGCTGAGACATGGGTCTTTTGGGATTCAGGTGATGTGATGCATGGACCATTATGTTTACCTATCTTGATAAAATATTTGATATTGGTTGTGGGGTAGATACTTAGGATATTATCAAGCATAATTCTTATATACTTCGGTGTTTTAAATGCATAGACCTTGAGAAAGGCTAAAACATAAATAAATATAAAGTATGTTATTAATTAATTAATATTAATATTAAATATCATATATTCTATGTTAATAAGACTCTAAATATTTTTTCTTTTATAGGTATGTATCCATGTCAATGTCCCCATTAGATTCACACATAAGATTTTCAGTAGGACATGCCAGCAGGTCACCGTAGAGTAGAGTTAAACAATTATGCATCTTGGAGGAGGACACTTCAAGAGATTGAACACCAAATTCTATAGAAGTATAAGGGATCCATTTTTAAGATAATGACATAACACTATTTGGAATATTTTGAGATAGATATTAGTTCAATCCATGACTAGAATGAGTATATGGTTTATTTTTTGATGTGATGATGCAACATTGATTAATGAGGTAGAGGTAGATCTTGTTTCTTAAGGATAATAAGGAGTCAGAGGTATTGTGAAATAAGTTCAGTGAACATTTTTGAGAAGAGTTTGTCTCATAAACTAGAAGGAAGCCATTTACTAGGAACTACATACCCTTTGGTAGAGGATATCCAACATGTGAGAGTTTGGGATTATTTTTTAGACCCTTCTCAATATGTTTCGGACTTGTTACCAGATGAGGATACCATGGAGAGGCATTATGATGAGGCTTCACATCCAATTATCTAGTTACAAGATACCCCATTTATTCTATAGGTTTATCTTGATGTGCTGGTGAAATCATAGGTTTTAAATATGAAACTAGTCATAGAAAGAAAATCATGATTGGGGATTCAAAAGGATTCCTCACAAAGTAGAGTTATAGTATAGGGTTCTTGGTTTCTAGGATAGAAGAGCTATTAGGAAGATGGGAGTAGTCCCTATACCTTTTCATCTCATTTTTTTAGGGTTGTTGGATTTCTGACATCTGGTAATGAATTATAAATATGTTTTTTTGTGGTCTATGAGGTCCTCAATGAGTGAGAGTTACTATCCCTTTTGAATAGGTAGTGTGCAACATGTATTCCACTTCAGGTACTTATATTGAGGCAGTTTCAAAAAACTAATGGAAAAATTGGCTACTCCAGCTTGGTATCAGTATAGAAGATATGGGGGAGGCATATTATATCCTCTAAATTCGTTTTATCCTTAGTGAGTAGTGAATTACCAAAGAGGTTTTCATCATCAGGGTCAAAGAGACCATGGATCCAGTCACGCCCAACATCATGCACTACCATTCCCAGTGTCGGGTGATCCAAACATCATTCAAGGAACCCTTTTCTTATTTTTTATATATTCCATTATTATTTGGAATCATAAGATACAAACTCTTTTATATCACATGACATAACATATGATATGGGACATTAGGTTGAGAGGATTTCAGTTCCCATGGCATTGAATATGCTAGTTAGAGGTCAAGATTATCTGGATGAAGTGTGTAGAGACTATGAGATAGTGTTGGGGAAAGACAAGTCATTGGGATATGTTCTATGTTTATTGATATATCCTGATAACATCATCCTCATTATGGACTGGTTGTATTCTTTACAAGCAATTATAGTTTGATTTAGGTGGTAGTTTTGTTCTATGATGTTCAAATAGATTATATCATATTCACTATTGAAAAATACCCTCATATGGATAGGACGTGTGTTTTAAACTTATATTTAAAGAGTACATGATTCTAATTTCATCAGAGGTTAACATTTACTGTTTATCATTGTTTTGGAATAGTCCCCTAATGTTTTTATGGAGTTTGTGTTGTTACCCCCTCGATGAGAGATCAATTTTTGGATTGAGCTACAAATGGGAATTTCTATGATATTCATTTATCCATATACGATAATGAATTCTTGGTTGAGAGATCCTCATGTAAATTTTGGTGACCTGTTGTAGTGATGTTTGGTTAAGCTGAGTGTGTCACCTTAAGCTGGGCGAGCTTTGTTCATAAAGAATTTCAATGGAAGCATGTGCCTTGTTAATGATTATCATCACATGAAATGGTTGATAATGATGAACCACTATCATACTATATGGATTGATGATTTATTAGTTCATCTGAAAGGAGATTATTAGTTCTCAAAGAATGATCTATGATCAAAACATCATCTGGTCTAGAAGAAGGATGAGGATATACTGAAAAATAGTTTCAAATATTTTAATGTGAATTATGTGTTATTTATGATGTTGTTGGATGTTATGAAAACTCTATATTTATTCATGTGTCCAATGAATGTAGTGTTCAGATAATTTTTGGATCAGTTTTTGGTGAATTTCATCAATTTCGTCCTTGTGTAATTTGTGTGTGTGGAGGAGTTTGTATATCATCTTTGTGCCATTTTGTGGTTATTTTCCCCATTAAAAACTATTTAGGATGTCTTCAAAGTGTGATTTCTAGTCTTGGGATGTTCATTTACTAGTTTATTTTGTGTCCCGATGGGGAGTAGTTATGGATCCTTCAGAGAAAGTTGTTGTTGTTTCAGGGAATCTCCCAACACTATTATGAATTCATGAAGTTTATTTAGTCTTGCATGTTATTATAGGATATTAATAGATGAATTATATTAGGATGTGACTCCTATTATAGCCTTGACTATAAAGGATCATGAATTATTATAGACAGATTAGTTATGGGAATCATTCATTTACCAGAAAGACATGTTGACTAGTACTATTGTTCATTTTTTTCTAATAGAGGGAATTTGGTTTGATGTTTTCAGTCAAACTTCACATCATATTTTAGGTTATGTTCTGATAAGGCATTGATCAAGTGTTTATTATGGGTCCTAGTAGATACATCCAAATTAATGTAACTATGATACCGATTATATTGAGTTATCAATAGTAGTTTTTCATTGAATTTGTAGGGAAATGACCTCATTAGTGATAGTTTATTAATTATTTAAGATCATAAAATCATGAGGTATGAATTCTACCATCATCAAATGAAAATGAAACAAAAATGATGTATGTAATTCCTACAAGATTATAAATTCAATATACCGTATATATAAAAATAAATTGTAATAGTGTGGATGATTCCCTAAGAATGAAGTCAAGTACTTGTGCTACCAATGATTCTAGGGATTTTATGAGAGTCATGGAAGATCTCTCAATGACGAACCATGATATGTGAGGGGTAATACTTAGAGTTTTTCTTTACCAAATGATAGTTACATTATATTTAGTGTACCAATTTGATGAGTCTCAACTAGGGGATTCTAAGGTGGAGGTATAAAGAGACAATTTTTTCATTAGTGATGCATCTGATGGTTGGTCTGAAGATGAAAGGAGTTGGGTGTTGTTCTAAGGGATTATTTTCATCCCTTTGTAGATGAGTTAGATGGTTATTTGTGAGTTCTAAATATCACCTTTGGCATTAAATCCTAGTGTGAAAAGGATGTACTGGGCTATGAGAGATTGGTTTTTTTGGAATTGGTTAATGTGTGGAGTTTTAGAGTTTTTGTCTCAATGTTTGGTCTTCTAGAAGGTGAATGTCAAGCACCATGTTTTTGGTGGTTTCCTCCAGCTATAATTTGTTCGTCAATGAAAGTGGGAGGAAATATCAACGGAATAAATTACCATTTGGCATTTATCCTTTGTGGGATTTGACGATATATGTTTGATAGTATATCATTTGATGAAATCACCCCACTTTATAGTGGTTAAGGAGTTAATCATAGTGGAGGGATTTTCGATTTAGTGTTTAGAGGAGTCGACGAGACTTTATATGGACCCGAGGATGACCATCTCTAATCATGATCTTCATTTCAACTAGAGGTTTTCAAGAGTTATTTATCATGATTTTGTCTATTTGTTATTCCTTATTACTAATTTTCATCCTCTTATAGATTCTCAAACTCAGTAGACCATCCAAAATTTGAAGACATATTCATTCCTATGTACTAGATTTTTCATGTTCATGGATTGGGAACCTTCCCATGGTTGAGTTTAAATGTTACAATAGTTTTTAATCCATTATTGATATGTACCAATTTTATTATATTTAAGGTTGATTATTCTATTTATTATTGTAATGTACTAGGATTTAAGATTCAATAAATTTTGAGAAAGAACTAGTTTTGATCATTAGAGAGATGGTTTAACTGATTCATGGAAGGATACATGTAGTACAAGATCATCTAAATTTATATGTCAATAAGAATTGGATATCTATGGGGTCAAATATTCAGGATTATCTATTCCTAAATATGAATCATCATCTAGTAATGAAAATGATTGATCATGGGAGTACTATTTCTCCCAAGTTTGTGTGTCCTTTAGAGATATTGGCTCATGTTAGAGACATGCCGTATCATATAAAACATCAACCAAATATGATCTAGATGAATGAGGTATTCAATGTTTCAGAACACTTTTTCCATCTTCATAACATTTCAGAAATAATTGATTAGGCCGATATTGACATTGATGATGATGTAACTTTTGAGGATCAACCTATGGAAATTTTGGTCTTCTTGGTGAAGGTGTTGTGGTGGTGTTTTATTTACTTAGATTATGTATCATGTAGACATAGGGGAGTGAACAAGAGAACCTAGGATATTGATTCACATATATGTGATCATTATCCCAAAATGTTTATTGTATATCTCTACTCATGTAGTGATTCCCATTGTAATAGTTTCCCATTTCAAGTTTATGAGATGGTTTCCTCTTCATTGATCTTTTTTTGCGACATTACTCTTATTTGAGAGGTATATCCCCCAAGGGAGAATTTAAGAGTATTTGTTTTAATGGATTTTTTTCTTTGATTCTTTAAGAGATCTGGTTGAGAACCTACATTGGTGATATTCTTGAGAGGTACATCATGGTCTAGTAAAATATTTTCATTCTTTTCTCTCTAGGTTTGGTTTTAAATTATAATAGATTTGAATGGTTTCATAGGAATCTGATGTAAAGCTATGGATCCTAGTAGCTCATTACCTTGTATGCATGATGTGGTGGAGGTTCCCAAAGGATACTATGGGTGGTACTAGAGAATTAAGCTGAAATGTCAACTTAACAGAGGATTGTACAGTGTGGATAATTGGACTATGTATTAAGGTGGAAAATTTGGTTATCGAGGGACCAACTAGGGTGTAATGTCCAAAGAGTATGGAATTTGGAGATACATACATTTTTGCATGGATTGTCCACAAAGTGATAATGTGACGTAGGATGGTTGTGCTTTTTGACATGGAGTAGTCAGTTTTGGCATAGGTGTCCAAGTGGTAGATTTAGGTGGTTCTTGAAATTTTTCGATATAAGTGCTATTGGGGTTATCCTTCCACATAGAATCCCTTTTTTAAAATGGGTTCTGTTGCATGGTGGTGTCAATTTCTTCATGGTCCCTCCTTAGTTTTATAGGATCTGTGGCATGTTAGGAATTTATGTTTTCATACATTTTTTACCAGGAAACTTGTGGTATGGTCCCTTACAGTGTACCTTAGTTAATACAGTTTCATATGGTTCTATGGAATATTCAATAGGGATACATCATGGTGTTATAATTATCATAAAGCCTATAAATACCCAACACCCCTGAAATCCCACTTTTCTTCCATGTTTTTCTCTCAATCCCAAGGTACCCAAGCGTGTTCCATGAATTACCATGAATCTACTTCGATCAGAATCATCCCTCTCCTTCTAGGGATCAATCTGTGGTGATATGAGGTGGGTTATTCTTCGTTTCTTTTGATTTATTCTTCCTTCCTTCTCAATCCAATATGTCCTTTATTTTATTATTTAAGAAAGAATAAAACATCCAAAATACAAAAACAGGTAGGAGACAGGGGCTGTGGGGGCCTGAAGTGATGAAGGCCAAGGGAGTCCCACCTAATTAGATTCTTCCCTTCCTTTGAGAGTGAATTAATGTCCGATGGAAGAATGATACAAAGACCCTGCGAGGCTAAAGAGTCAAAATTATCCGCCATCATATTTCCCTCCCACCAGGTATAAAGGATGTCAGTTACGACACTGACCAGAGATCTGCACTTTCTGATAACATAGGAAATTAACCATGGAGTATTGCATATGCCCAGCATGGAATCATGAATAATGATTGAATCTATTTCCACCGCAGCTAATCTAATATTCCTATCCCTGAAAATCTGAATATGAGTTATCAAAGACAGACCCTCTTCCATAAGCGAATTCCCTCTTCCATAGTGGGAATTAAAGGCAAGAACAACGCTGCCCACTCAGTCCCTAACCACACCGCCACCTTTCATGATATCCGAGCAGCATGAACTATCAGTATTGAGCTTAAGGCCCTAGTGGTGAGAAAACCATCGTACCCAATTACCATTACTCCTCATACATTTTTCAATAGAACCTAAATAGAAATGCCTGAGAGAGGGAGCTTCGAGCCAATCATTACAGGATCAAACCATATCGATCAGACGGAACTTTGTCTATTCCACCACCGCCTGACCCGAACGCCCCCTCCCATATTGCTTTTCCTTGTTCCTTCTCACATCCTCTTATTATTACATTTTATGTTATGGATTTTGATCTCCATCATTATTATAGAGGTTATTTTAATGTTTTTATCATGGTTATGGATCAAATGTCTTTGAGATACACTAATTTATTTCTGGTACAGGTGATCAGAGATTAGTGTTGTGGTAAACTCTTGTTTGAAGAGTCTTGGTGTATTGAGGTAGGGGATTCATTGAGTCTAATTTTTATTTATGTGAAATTGTAAATAGACCATATTTTAGCTTATTTTTTTGGTGTTGGAATTAAACTTAATAAGTGATTAACTAGTTTAATAAAATAATGGTTTATGGTAAGTGATAACATGCCTTTTCTACTGTGATAATAGTTTTCCTCTATATTTATTAGATTTTGTTCTATCTATGTAGTTATGTCAGGTAGTTTCTTTATGCTTGGGTTAGGATGTTAATTTTTTAAACATGGTAATAATTTAAATATGATAAACCTTTTGTATTGATAAATAAATAAAATTATTTTTAATGAATCCTTATATTCTTGTAATTTAATGGTTATCAAATTAATGCAGAATGCATGTTTAATTGTTTGTTCATCCATATGTTAACATAAATAGATATTGAACCCAAAAGTTTAGTTCTTATTGTTTATTGTAATAGGGAAAAAATTTAATTAGTTCTTCTTCCTTAAATTTTTATAAAACTGGATTTCATGCTTGAATTAATTGTTTATAGAATTTAGTAGATTATTATAGCTAATGGTTTAGGGTACCAACAGTTGTAATGTGTGATATTTTTATCAGTTAATTCAAGATGACATAAATCGAGTTATTTAATAAAGATAAATGTTTATGGATGTGTGATCCCGCATAATAAAAAAGGATGAATGCCATGTGTTTATGGTTTTTTGGTCCTGTTTTCATGTAAAACATTAATTACTTACTTGTAGAACATAGATTTACATGTATACTTTTTCTATTACATTCTTCATTCTGTGTCTCTAAGGACATGAACCTTGATATGTGATGTGATGTGAGCCTATGATGGAAGTAGGGTGATGACATATGGATACTGATTCCTCGATTTATAGAAACAATTAACACCTATGTTGTTTAGATTTACGGTGATATGCATAATGGTGTCAAAGATAGAATTGAGTGGATAGAACTGGTGAAGCTGGTGGTTCCCCTTATTTTGTTGAAAGATGGACACTTTTAATGACATATTCTACCTTATGATCGTGAAATTATCAACTTTGGTCCTATACCACACATTTTTCTTTCCTTGGGCTCTACATCTCAGGAATCCCCCAAGAAAAGGCCTCAAGATGATAGAGGTATCAACACCACCTAATAAAGGGGTGCTTCATGCTCCTCCTCCTTCGATGTGAGATTTCCATAATCCTCCCCCATAAGGGTCCATCATTATCATCAACACATTGAATGGACACTAGATTTGATACCATTTGTAATGGCCCAGTCTATCCCACGATCATGATATCTTCCGCTTTGGGCCTAGCCCGCACCATTTTTATTTCCCTGGGCTCTAGAACCTAAGAATCCCTGATGAAAAAGGCCTAATGATGGGATAGGTATATACAAAACCTTATAAAGGTGCGTTTAATGCTAATCCTCCTTTGATTTGGGATCTTCATAATCCCCCCCCAATAAGAGACCAACAACCACATTGGCACATTAAATGGACACTGGATCTTATACAACTATATAACATCCTAACCGGGGTTCCACACACAAGTTCCCCAATCCATACCTCTACATGACCTGAGGCCTAACACACTATATGCCAAAGGCTGCCGACTAGCAGTGAGGGTCTTGTAAGTTTGGCATGGGTAGAATATACCCTATTTTGTTAGAGTAAAACTCCAGCAGAAGTAAACACTCAATAGAGGAAGCATATAAAATCTTAACTATACCAATTACTGAAGAAGAAAAACATGTCATGCTAATGCATTTACCAATTTCAAAAATAAAATTCTTAAACATAAAGACACCAATTACTCCCAATCAGGTCGCTAATGATGTTTGGTTCCCACATCTATACTCTATCTGGATTAGCCATCTGACACGGGGCCTTTTCCCTTAATACGTCATGCAACAATGTAATCTATTTAGGTACCAATTAGGAAGACCAAGTAAGGTGTGAGTAAAATGTAGTAAGACATCACCAATAGTGTCTAAAACAAATCCATTCAACAAACAATTATGAAGTGGTATAAGGAATAAATAATGTAATAAAGTAAATAGTTTACATTTTTTCTATTACTCTTTATTTAACTAGATTTTCTCTAGGGTTCCCATGGACACCTGATCCACAATACCTACTTCAACCCTCACTATATTCTAAACCATCCCCAAAAAATATAAAAAAATATCAATGTCCATCTCACCATTCATTATCCTACTTCATATCGAATTTATCAATTACATAAATGCTGTAAATTTTTTATACATGAGTAATGTGTACCATGGGCTCTAACCTCAAGGGTCTAAAGTGATTAATATGAAACAAATAATAAACTATTACTAGACAAAATTGAAATATATTTCATGGTGTTTTTCCTTGATGGGTTACATGGCCCATCAACAAAAATAATAAAAAGATCTCACAGTCTTCTACCCTTAAGGATCACACGGTCCTTAAGTAAATAATATTGGAAGCTCTCTCAGTACTCTCCCATTAATATCATTCTCACACCTCGGTTATCTCATGTTATATTCCTTTCCAATATTATCCCAAAAATTCCTCATTTCACCAATCATTACATTAATTAATTCATAATTATTTTATTATATAAAATAAGTTCAATTAATTCAACAATTAATTTTTCATTTCACCTTTTTTAGTTAATTCCACAATTAACTAACAACCTTAATTTCCATTAACTAATTTTCTAATTAATTATTCATAACATACTCCCATTAATAATATTTTATTAATTAATTATATCAACTTTGTAATTCAATATTTGACAATAAATTAATACAGAATTTAATGTTTACATCAGTTTTATAATCTAAACATTCCCATTAACTAATTCCAAAAAAAATTAATTAATAACATATCAACCACTAATTAATTCCATAATTCGTTAAAATAATCTACAATCACAAATTCCCCAAAATTAATTCATCAATTAATTCACGACACTAACCAATTAAATCCCCAATTTCACAATATTTAAATTAATTAATTAATTTATATAATAAATTTAATTTAGATAAAACTAAATTTTTAATCATACCATAACACTACTAAAATTAAATACACATAAACAAAATCAAGACTATAGGATAGAAATTTAGGACACATACCTTATACCATATATGATTCACAATTCAAAAATCAAGGTATGATTCTATCTGGTTCGAGTGGAAACGTGGAATGGATGAACACCCTAAAAAAACACATTATTCACTGATGCATATCTTATAAGAGTATCATATATAATTATCATTTGAGTATTCCACAGTGTTTCTTCATAAATATATTTTTTATTATACACAATTATGACATAATTATAATTATTGGAAGATAATTTCCCAAAATTATTCTATGATAATTTCTTTTAGAATCCATTAAATTAATATTTTAATAAATGTATAATTATCATTTATAAAATAATAATTTTTCTATTTTCCCCATCCACCCCTTGTTTGAAAAAAAAAATATTGAAATGAAAAAATTTGAGTTAATAAAACAATTAATGAAATAAATTAAAAGAAGATGGAAAACCTACATGTAGTACATAGCAGATCACAAAATATGGCAGGGTCCCACATCAGTCTCAGAGGAAGAGGATAAGGATTCCTAGTCTACCCAAGATATAACTGAATCTATTTGAAGTCATCCTGATCTACCCTGAAAAAAAAAAACAAACTGTTTTACTAGAAACAACTCATATTGTGACAATAAATAAACCTAAATTAAACGTCTGCATTTTCTGCCAATTTTAATCATTATTTATAGTGAAGTGATTTAATTCACCCCAAAAAGATTATTTAAGTCTATTTGTGGTCGATATATTACATAAAATAAGCTTCCACATTCTTTTGGTGGTCAAAAATGGCAATACCCGTTGGAGAATAAGATTGAACACTAACACTATTTTATTGATTGTATTATTAAAAAAAGTAATTAATTTAAAGATTATGAAGTTGGTAATAGAATTGGATAGTGTAAATAGATATTTGATGATTTAATTATGAGTTATTTCTGTTGGTATATTTGGTTAATTAATTGTATAAATAAATAGCAGTCGATAAGTAAATAATTAATTTTTTGGAATTAATTAATGGGATGGTTGAGATTATGAAATTTATGTAAATAAATAATTCTAAAATAAATTTATTATAAATTATTGAATTGAGAATTTGATGTGATTAATTAATCATTATGTTAATTAGTAGGAGTATGTTATGATTAATTAATTGAAAAATTAATTAATGGAAATTGAGGTAGTTAATTAATTGTTGAATTAATTGCCGGAGATCAAATGACCAATTAATTATTCAAATAATTGAAGGGTTTTATATGATTAATTAATTATAAATTTATTAATGGAATAATTGTTGAAATGAGGATTGCTGTGATAACATTGTCATGGAGTAGCATGGGGGATAATCGAGTAGAGAGAATGAGATTAAAGGTGGGAGACTGATAGAGCTTCTAATATTTTTTACTTATGAACTGTGTGTGACATAAGGGACGAATACCATGAGATCTTATATTTTTTTGTTGAATGGAAGTTTGATCCTTCAAGGGAAAATAATTTGAGATATTTTTTCATTTTTCCTGGAATCTTTTATACTTCATTTTGTATTACTCACTTTATACACATGAGGTTAGAGCCTATAGTCAACATTCCTCATGCCAAACTGATTTAAAACATTTATATATTTTATAAATTCCACATTAATTATGATAATGAATGGTAACATGGAGATTTAGATTTATGATATCCTTTGGAGATGGTTCAGACTCTGGCGAGGGCCAAAGCATGTATTGTGTATCAGTTTTCCATGGAAACCTAAGAGAAAATTTTGTTTAATAAAGTGTAACTAGATAAATGTAAACTTTTTATTTTACTGATTTATTTATTCCATAGACAACTGCATACACTATTTTTTATTGGATTTATTTTAGACACTTTTGGTGGTGGCTTACAGAGTTGTACTCACACCCTACCTGAGCTGCATAATCGATACTCAAATAGATTACTTGTTTTCATGATAGGTTAATGGAAAATTCCCAATGTTAGTTGGATGATCATAATGGAGCATATATGTGGGAATAATACATAGTTCGGGGCCTTTTTACAAGTCATTGGTGTCTCTATTTTATAGTATTTATTTTTTGACACTTGTGACACACATTAGCATGACATTGTTTCTACTTCTGTTAGATTTTATGTCATTCCTTCTTTGATTATCCTGAGATATTGGAACTATAATGATTATATATTATTATTGTTTTATCTTGTTTACTTCTGATGGTGTATTACTCTAATAAAATAGGGTATAGACTCCCCATGACTCACTTACCAGAACCTTGCAGCTAGTCGGTAGCCTCTAGTATATAGGGAGGCACTCCTGAGGTCATGTGGAGGTCAGTATTAGGGAACTAGTGTGTGGAACCTATGACAGGATGTTATAAATGGTATCAGAGCCAGTGTTCATTTAATATTCCAATGAGGATGTCAGGCCCTTATCAGGGGGGGTCTTCTGACAATCCTACATCAAAGGAGTAGGAGCATGAGTCACCCCATTATAAGGTGGTGTGGATACCTCTCCCATCATGAGGTCTTTTCTTGGGGGATTCTTATGGTCCAGAGCCTAGGCAATGAAAAATGATATAGGCTAGGCCTAATGTAGAAAATATAATGATTGTGGTATAGACTGGTCCGTTTAAATACCTTATTGTTAACAATTCTATTTAAAACTAGATGGATTTGTTAATTTTTTTTTCTGTACTCCTTTCCCAACATTTTGAGGTAACTAGATGTGGTTGATTATCCATCTCCAAATTAAATCTCATTAAATCCCCTATTTTACCTATAATATTGAAATGTAAACAAATAAATAAATTTTAACACACGGTGTTAGTAATTTTTGGAGTGAAAAGGGTGTTTATCCTTAAAAACCTCATACTTGATTAAATTATGACTGAAGGGTGGGGGTTTAAAATTGATAGTTAATGTAATGTAATTTGGAGTATTTTTTATTAATAGATAATGGATTAATTAATTTAAAGTTAATCGTTAATGAGGAATAATGTAATTTAATTTAAATGAACCTCCTTGAATTTATTTGTGCTTATAATATATCTGGATCTTATTGGAAGAAGATGAGTGTCTGAGATATGATATTTTTAGTTGATCAGGAGACTAGGTTAATTACCATAGTGTGGTTGTGATATATAAAATATTCTATATTTTTTATGGTTTCGTATTCTTCCCCACCCATGAAGGTAGGGAGACTGACACAGAATGGACTCTATGAGGGTGTTTTCCCTATCATCTAGGGTGGTGATGGATAGATTACTGACTACCGCTTCAAGCCCTACCCTATTCTCTTGGTAGTATTATATACTTCTATACATTGTGTTTAGTTTCCCTATATATTTTTGTATATGTTTATAAGGTATTTTGGTTCTTTAAGAAACATGTACTAACAGATATAGAGTCCTATGGATTATTATAGGTATAACATGTATGGGTTATAATGGATCGAGGAACATACTATGTGTATTTGTTGTAATGTATTGAGGATAAATACATGATTTATAATACGTTACATGAGAGTTGTGGTAGATTCTAGAAACAACTCAATTACTATATGATGATGTTGAAGGGAACATGAGATGGATAGATACATGAGATTCGTATTGTGATATTTATCCAAGGTGTCATCGAGTGAGATTATTTTAGGGAGAGATGGCTCGGGATGTATGGTGTTGGGGAATATTTAAGAACTAATGGGGAAGTAGTAGTTTGGTACCCACTTTTATTACAATAACATATTATTTCTTCTATGTGATACATGGTGATAGATAACCACGTCGAGGATGGAAACATAGTATAGAAGTTTAATTGACGATTTAACTTAAATTATTATTCACTAGGTTTTAGTATGCTTTCTTTATCATTTACATGATATGATCTGATGAGGATCCAATTTATTATACCATTTTTAATCACCCTATATATATAAACTAATTTTTTATGCCATCAAGAGTTAGTTGGAGGTGAAGATGGATAATATTAACTCGTGGGTTTTTCAGTAGCTCTTTAGGATCTGTGGTCACTGATGAGTTTATTTTTTGTTACTTGTAGTCCCTTTTCAGTTGTATTAGGTTTGTAAGAAAGTACATTCTTTTCATGGGATATTTATTTTCTGATTATTTTATAAGGATATGATTGGTGTACTTGACTTATCTCTCCTTCCACATTTTTCTTTTTGGTGGAAAATGCCTCCCATTTGTACATATGATATACCCTTAGTGCTTTTCTCCAACCCATGGCTTATTACTGGTGAGATTTTGGTAGTCACCATCTGCTTTATCTCATTTTCATCCCAGAAGAGGTACATTTGGGGGGCGTATATCATAAAAGTGGTGGATCTTGAATAAAATTATTTTTATCTTTTCATGAGTTGTGTTCACCATATTGATACCAAAAAACATAATCATTCCAAGAACTAAAACATAATAGATGAACCCTGACATTGTTAAATGTAACAAATATAGTGAGATACAATTTCATACATTTATAATAAATTTCCCCTTATTAAATAATTTCTATTTTTAATGATTTTTATGATAAGAAAGTTTCAAAAACATCAATATATAGTGAATTTATTCAAAACTTGTTTCTATTTCTAATATTTTTTTTATAAAATCATGATCTTGTAATAAAAATAATCTTCTAATTCCTTATTCGATATTATTCTAAAAAATTGAAATAAAAAAATGATTATGATTAATCTAATATAAGTATGGGATAATAGAAGAAAAAATTATAAAATTAGAAAATTAAAAATTACATGTAACTATTACCAATTACTTGTAACTAATACCAATTACATGTAACTATTACTAATTATCAATAATTACCAGTAATTATAACAAAATTTCATAAATTAACACTAACTAAAAAACAATTAATAAAAGATTACATTAAAATTATTATAAATTAAGAAACATTAATAAACATTATTACAAATTACTATCAACTATCATTAAATATTAATAATTATTACTATCTAATGGAAATTATCACCAATTATTTTTAATTATTTGTAATTATATCAAATTATTATTACTTATTGCTAATTTTAGGTAGTCATTGGTTATTATTACTAATTATAGGTAATAATGTGTAACTAATTGAAAATATTACAAATTATTGGTAGTAATTATTAGTTATTACTATTTTTTAATCATTTTTAGTAATTATTATAAAATATTATTAATTAGTAGAATACATTGATAATTAGCGACAATTAAAAAACAATTATTGGTAATTGCTGATAATTTGTAATAATTATTGAAAATTATTACTAATTATTTTTAATCATTACTAATTACTATTAATTTTCTATAATTATTACTAAAAATTATAATTATAGATAATTACGGGTAATTAATATCAATTATCAAAAATTATTACTAATGTTCAATAATTATTACTAATTTTTAGTTCTTATTTGTAATTATTGATAATTATTTGTAATTATTTGTAATTAATAAAAACTGTGGCTTATTATTGGTAGTTATTGATAATTAGGTTTCTTTATTTTTAATTATTTTCAATTACTACTAATTATTATTAACTGTTTTCTATTATTATTTTTATTTGTATGTATTTATAATTATTTGTAGCTATTACTAATTATATGAAATTATTTCTAATTATCACTAATTATTGGTAATTATTACGAATTATTTGGTGTTTATTTCTAATTATTTGTAATTATTAGTAGTTATTTCAAATCATTACTAATAATTAATAATTATTGTTAATTATTTCTAATTATTGTTAATTATTACTAATGTTTACTAATTATTGAAATTATTAGTATTTATTTGTAATTAAAACTAAT
The DNA here is from genome assembly GCA_963277665.1 of Viscum album. Taxonomy (NCBI): domain Eukaryota; kingdom Viridiplantae; phylum Streptophyta; class Magnoliopsida; order Santalales; family Viscaceae; genus Viscum; species Viscum album. The sequence goes on along the minus strand of OY728139.1, from coordinate 675,092,987 downwards.
ATTTTATGATTAATACTAATTATTGCTATTTTTTAATGATTATTGTTATTTATTTGTAATTATTAATAATTTTTACAACTTATCTGTATTTAATGGTACCTATTATTAATTATTACTTCTCATTACTAATTATTGGTATTTATTATAAATCATTGTTATTTATTACTATTCATTGGTAATTATTGGTATTTATTACTAATTCTTATTATTTATTGGTAATTGTTGCTAATTATTACCAATTTATTGTAACTATTGGAACTTATTATTAATTATTACTAACTATTTCTATTTTTTATTAATTTTTGGTATTTATTGTTAACTATTAATAATTATTAAAAAAAAATTATAACTATAATTATTTATTACTAATTCTTTCTATTTGTTGGTAATTATTGGTAATTTTCCTTAATTATTATTTATTATTAATAAATTAGTTTATTATTAATAATTATAACTAAATTTTGTTAGTTATTACTTTTTATTGGTAATTATTGACAATTATTAGTAAATATTTTTAATTAGTACTAACTATTGTAATTATTTATAATTATAACTAATTATTTGTAATTATTTCTAATTACTAGGTGTAATTATAAATTATTATAAATTATAATTAATTATTACTAATTATTAATTATTATTTCTACCTATTGATAATTATTGTTAAATATTGTTAATTATTACTAATTATAACTAATTATTGATAATTAATATTAATTATTAAAAAATATTGTAAATTGTTACTAATTATTACTAATAAATGTTAATTATTACCATTTTTGTTAGAAATTACTAATTAATAATTATTATTACTAATTAATACTATTTTCGATAATTATTATTAATTATTACTAATTATGACTTATTTTCAGGGATTGTTAATAATTACAGTTAATCATTTTTAATTGTTACAGTTTTTATTAATTATTACTAATATTCATTAATTATTATTATAAATTGTTTGTTATTACTAATTATTGTTGATTATTACTAATTATTACCTATTATTGCTCTTTATTGTTAATTATCACAAATTATTTACAAATTAGAGGTAATTATGAATAATTATTAAGAGTTATTGAAAATTATTACTAACTGGTAGTAATTGTTTACAATTAATATCAATTACTACTAACTAATTCTAATTACAATTAATTTTTACTAATTATTCATAAATATTACTAATATGAAATAACACAAGAAACTAGTAATTAAAAAAAGTATAAAATAAATACATTAAAAGGCATCACTTTACAAAAATGAAAACACTGATGCGATCTTGGAGAAGCCTTTGTGAATGTTCTATTCAAAAGTTAAAATATATGAGAAGAGAAACTAGAGAGAAACAATAAGAGGAGTTTAGGAATTGGGATGCAATAATGGTGTTGGGGGGGCTTATATAGGTTATATTAATTGAAATTTCCTATTTGCAATAATAATTTCATCCCAAATAATATCATTTGCAATGGGTTCTGTCATGATTAGTTCTAGCCATAAATACTTTTTATGGAAATCCAAATTGCATTTTTGGCACATTTGGTGGTCCATCGCAAATTCTACCCACCATAAATACCATTTTTGTACTCTTCCAATAGAGTATTTGCAACATAATGTTGATTTCCATCACAAATACAACTATTTTCCAATGGAATTTTATTGATTTTATATTTAATTTTACTTTCAAAAGGAGATTTTTACACCCAAAAAAATTATATTTGCGAAGGTATTTGGAATTCCATTGTAAATAAGGCTTTCCCATGTTTTCACATGGAGTGGCTCTAAAATCATTTGAAATAGGCCTCATATCCCAACTCAAATTCCACCAAATATATGGTTATTTGTAAAGGAATAATATTCCCATCGTAAATAAATTGAAATTTTTATTATTTACAATGTCATCCCAGTCCATCACAAAATAACTTGTCATAAATAAAACTTATTCTTATTTTTCTTCAATGTTTGATGAATTTGATGAATGTACTACCACAAAGGTAATACACCTTGGAAATAATTCATGCCTCAATGTTGATGGTCAATGAAGTGTGGAACTGGACATTACTTTTGGAAAGAAGATGACTCTTCAAAATGTGTTTTATATACCATAGATTCGATAGAATCTAGTCCATATTGATCATCTGTGTAAGAAGGGTTTTTTTGTCTTATTCAAATATGAGAAGGTTGTATTTTCAAAGGGAATCATGTTTGTTAGGAATGGGTACAAAAGTGATGGCATGTATCAACTATATATTAATAATAACATTGAATCTTCAACCTACATTATTGAGTCATCTGGTTTATAGCGTGATCGTTTGGAACATGATAATTATAATTCATTAAAGGTAATGAAGAGATTAACATAATTAATTTTGGAAATGAATACAGTAAATTTGAAACATGTGTAAAATTTAAAATAGTTTAAAAAATTATTACAAAGTGTTGATATAAATTCAAATATGATATAATTAGTACATTTTGATATTTTTAAATTAAATGGAATGTTAATTTATAGAGGGAAAGAGTATTTTATTACATTTTTTGATGACCATTGTTGGTATTTACATGTATATCTTCTTATAAAAAAAATTAAGCATTTTACATGTTTACTAAATATATATTTGAAGTTGAAAACCAATTAAACAAAAGGATCAAAATATTATACTCAAATAGAGGCGATGAATACTTTGTGGATGAATTTAATTAGTTATTTAAATAAAATAGTATAATTCATCAAATCACTACACCTTAAATGCAATTCCATAACATAGAATATAGTTCTATTTAAATAAATTTTATGCCTTAAAAAATACTCATTACATGCAACATCGAGTTTAAACAAACCACTATATACTTGTAACAACCCAGAACCCACGCTCCCAGATTCAAGGCTAAAAATATAATCATTACCTTTCTTTCTTTGATACTAATAAATGTGGACCACTTTCAACCATCTAAAACATACAAAATTGAAGGAAATTTTGGATCTCTTTCATACTAATGAATATTTTAGGTTTATCGCTTTAGAGAATTAAGAAAAACACTTACATATCATGGCATAAAATAGAAAATTAGTTTATAAAAATATATTTCATCCCAAAAAATATTTTCTCATATATCACCCTTCGTAGAAATACCATTATCATACCCTTCTTCATATGCTGGGGAAAGGAAGCATAAGAAAAGGGTGATTTATATGCTCAGTAAGGTTAAACGAAAGACATATCAATGATAACATAAGCATAACATGCTAATAAGGGAATAAGAACATGAAATTAACACATTGAAAATTAAAACCTACATATCATAGATCAAAAACATTGATCCACGAACTGAATTTTAGAAGATCATAAGATATTATTCATAAAATAACATGATCTATAATAGAATACCATTTGAATGATAAATGGAATTGTGGCATACAAATAAGCTTAGATAACTATTCCTTTGTATTCAATGATTTTTTCCAGGACTATCATAGTGGAATGGGTTCCCTCCCCCAATCATCATATTAGAAAAATTTCACTTCCAAGACTATCATTCATGAATGGGTTCACTCCCCAAACCATCGTAGTATTCATGACTCACTCCCAAGACTACCATAAGGGACAAGGTCCCTTACTAAACAAGGTTCACTGCCCATTATAATACTATTTAACTCATGTGATAACATTCTTTACCTAATGTGTTGGAGGGAGAATATGTCCCACTCATCCCATAATTACAATCATACATATGTGTTCCACAATATCATAAATAATTCATCATATTAATGCTAATGAAAATAAATTGTTTTCATAAGAATTCAATCATATCATAACCCATGTAAGAGAAATGTATTTCATAAATATCTCATCATTTCATCAAAGTAAAACAAGTGGTAAGGTAATGGTTTTGAACAACACCATATATTCATAAAAATAAACCATATATAGATTTAATAAGTACGGTATCTTTAGATCATATACATAGTAAATATTATGTAACAACAAAGGATGAAATCTTAGATTTAAAGTGATTTTTAATGATAAATTGGAATAATTCGTAAGGAATGTAACCTTCCCATTTTGAAATAACATTTTTTAATCCATGGAGTTATAAAAAAATTTCTTTGAAAATAACCTTCTAAACATGTATATTAATCTTCAATTAATTTATGTTTCATGATAGTGGAAATAATATTCTCTTACCGTATTAGTAAAAAAAATCCCTTCTATATTGTTTGTCAGAAAAGATCCAAAGAACCTCATTTAGGAAATGAAAAAAGATTCCATTTAATATATTTCATAAAAAGATAAATTGTTGTCAAAATGATCTTAAAAAATTTTAGGATAATATTAAAAAAATTTGAAATCATGTTTAAAAAACATGTGCATGTAAGATAAATATTCCCCATCAGAGACTAAACCATAAACAATTTTGAATAATGATGATATTATGAAATAAAGCCTTACCACTTTGGTAACTTTTGAATCATAAGTCCCACTAAAAAATAACATTATATCGGTATTTATATACAATGATTTTAATTATAATAATCATAAAATACTTTGATGGTTAGTGTATGTACCACAAAAAATAATTTACCAGCGTATAAGGAATGTGTCCCATAGAGAAAAAAGTGACACAAAATTCCCTTACGATGAATTATCCTTTAGTTTAACATTATTTGACCTTATATACAATGATTTATTGAAATTTATTAATTTATAATACACCCAGATTTTTATTTATTATATCATATATAATTCTTATATAACATCTTACCACCCATTCATTAATAATATTTCATTATTACCATTGTTTCAGGTGTTATTGGCTTTATTTTTCCTTGCATGTTTTATCATGTTTTTTCAGGATCATGTTTAAGGGATATAGATTCATCAACTCTATAATGTTATTATTTCTATATGTTTTATATTTAATGATTTAGTATATTTCTCGACCCATTATAGAGTATTATATATGTAAAATTACTCCCATCTCATCATATAGACAGTAGGTCGCACGTACGCTAAAGAGACAGTATCATACCCTTAATGATGAATGGGTAGGGAAATGGATGATATATTAATTTTAAACAATTAATATCATTACATAAGTATAATAAATTTCCATTAGTTTAATCATTAGTACCATCCATGAAATGTGGTGAAGGAACAAAGAAATTGCACCGCTCCATAGAGATGGTAAACCATACGTACGCTCGTGGAGTGCTCCAATTTTCCTTATAATGGATAAAAGGAGAAATATGGTTGTATAAAAAACATAATTACATTTAATAAAATATGTGATACTGTATTTATGAATTTATGATGGAAGAAAACATGAATATTAAGTAGAAAAAGAAATAAACATGAAATATTTGTTAAAAACTGTTACCTCTTCCTTGGTAGACATCATTTAGATATCTTCTTAAGTGGTATAGGGATGGTATTTTGGAAGGACTAGTACCTCTAAAACATGTATAAGGATGTCAAGAAGATAAATGGGTTGGACATGGAACTTTTAGAAGGTGAAAATTACTGTAAAAAATTAGGGGATAAGGTTCCCTTTTATAATTGAGGTGAGGGATACATTTCAAATTTCTTACAAGATTAATATATAATAAGAATATTCAAGGGAAAAATGATTCCAAATGGCTTATAAATGTACAAGGGATAAAATTTAATAACATATTATATCCAATTTATCCATATTATTTGTCTATATAATTGGAATCCAAGAATCGACCCATTCACATATTGAAACAAAAGGACCCATGATTGTATTTAGAATTATGGTCTATGCTGGATCTAGTGGCATCCACACATATTATTTGATATTGCTTATGTAATAGGAATTTTAATAATATTGGTCCATTCTATGGAAGAATAATTTTTTGAATTATTTTCACCCTTCATGGTATAAATAGACTTTAATTCAACCTTGATTGAATTTGTGACTCTATCCATTACTGATTAAAATTTTCAATTATTAATCTCATATGAGAAATTACCCCTTTATAGTTGATGAAAATCCTTTATAAATGATAAATAAAAATACATTAAGCAGTATTATTTGATTTTCTATAATTTTAATAGTTAATTGGTATTGAAATATATGAAAAAGAAAGTTTTAAGGGATTCCAGGGAGACTACCACTTATAATTATATTTTTAAGGGAATACAGGGAATAATTCCTATATAAACATGATTAATAATGTGAATGGTAAAGATATGCTGATTTTTGATGATAAAGGAATCTATTATTTGGGTAAAAATGAGTAGTCAAAGGGAATTATGTGGCATGAAGTTTTTTTGGAATCATCTACACACTTTTATGAGGATTTTATCCCTCTTGAAGATGATGGAAAATTGGACACATCAATGATTGGGTGTATAACCTCCTATAAAAACATGGTCACTATATATTTTGGGTTCTCAATCAAATATTTGGATGAGACTAGAAACATTTTTGTTGATGTTTTCTAGACTAGGATCAATGTAGTGGATATAAATGTTGGAATGATTAAAAAAAATTTATGAACAATATCCTGATAAAGCTACCATTCTGAACTCTCTTGAGCAAATGATTATGGAAGAGTATTTCACTTATTATAGAGACTGAAGAGGTAATTAAATGATGAAGGTTGATTCTCCTATAATGATTACAAATATTAAAAAATAATTAAGGTTCATATGTTTAAAGAGAGTAGTGACAGTGTTAATGGTTTCCCTTCGGTTACAAAAGGTGGTCAGTATTCCCTAGAAGATAATATCCATAGTCAGAATGATGTGCAAAGAGGCTCTGTGGAACATAGTCTCACGATGCATGGATCCCCATCCAAGTTCAAGAACATGATAGTGGATAAATGGATTTTCTAAATGATACTTCTTATAAAATATAAATTACATGGTGCACAACTATTGGTAGTGTAGGTTGTGAAATCTATAATTCAAATTCATGATGAAACTTGTAGGAAAAATGTTAGTCATAGGGAAAAAGTGGCCATATCCACCTCATTTTACCGATTTTATTAAAAATAAGTATATTGATTTTTCTTGAGAATATCAATAAGAATATTTCATGGAATGTGTAAGAAACATCATTATTATTCTTATTAAGGATATTTTTAGAGAAAGACCCAATAAATGACTTAATGAGGAGGTTGTGGAATGATATTTCTTTTAACATTATGACATATTCTCTATGAAATAATCGAACGTCTTTGGATTTTATGATTATGATGTAGTGATAAGGTTGTTATCAATTTATCTTGATGATGGGATGCATGAAAACCTAGAGATGGATTTTTGGGATTTTTTCTGGAAGTTCAGGATTTCTTTTACCAGAGTGGGATCATCTGATCCATCATGAGATGATGAATCTAAGCCCCCCTAAGGTCTAAGAAATATTGATGAGGTCAAATTTCCAATAGAAGAGGGAGACACAAAAAAATTATGATATAGAATGAATTAACTAATTTTTAATTCTTTTGGCCTCTTTTATGTTGATGTGGATACTATTTTTCATCTCTGACTTATCTGTTTTCTATTTTGTATGATTCTTCTTTTATAATAAATTTTAGAGTCATGGGTATCAATCTCATTCCTGAACCATTATGTTATATCATAATTTATGTTTGATAGATTATTTTTTATGATATTTGTATTATATTATCAAATAGGATCCTTTTCAATTGTTTAATAATTTTTTGAATCATATTTATTGTTTGATGTTTTCACAAAGGATACCGTATTTCATAAAAAAACATCATTATTTTAGTAATAAAAAAATTATCTTCTTCATAAATATAAAAAAAATTCATCCTCAGGTCAATTCGACATTCTGAATTTAAAAATATATTCCATTTCATCAAAATAAATTACAATATTTTAAATAAATTACTTTTATTATAAATACTTGTAATATAAAATAGTTTTTTATTAAAATATTCTTCTAGGATCGATAATAAATTTTTACCAAAATATGGGAAAAAGATAACTCAAGTGTGATAAATTAGATTATATATAACTACATAATAATTTTAATACATTGATAAAAAAAATCTATTTCCCTATAGGAATTTATAAATGAATATAAATGATTTTTTTCATGAAAACCACAGTAACATTATTTTTCCTATTCACTAAAAAATCAATATTTTCAGAAAATAATTATTATCCCATAATCATATAATTTTGACATGTGGAATTAAAAAATGAAGTTAATTTTTAAAAAATAATTTTATAAAAATTCCAGAAATTAATTATATTATTTTCATAGAAAAATAATTTTATAATGAAATCAATTTTTGAAGAACAAAATGCATTACTAAAAATTAAGTCATTATCTTCTATTTTTTATATTTTTATATAGAGAAAGACATTTAGATACATTGAATAAATATGTTAATAGCATTACTTTATATTAATTTAATAGCTAGGATATGATGGTCACATAATAATATTTCATTATTCATCAAAGCTCGGTGTTGCGTATATTGTATGTTATAGACTTTATTTTAAAAATCATGAGTAGTTACAATACTATTAAAATATTATTATTTAATGTGACTATTATAAACTAGGAGTTAAATATTTTGGTATGAATTTGGATAATTTAATTATTAAAATTATATGGTTTACACTTGTATAAAATAAATTCACTTACTATTAATTGGTTAGAAATGAAAAAAAAATCATTTAAACGTAAAAGAAATGTTTTTTTCTAAATAGTTGTTTTATAGAAACGATATTTATATTATCTTAATAAATTAAATTAATCACTATTGTTTAATTATTTTTATTTATTTGATATATTATATATTCAATAAAATGTTTTATCATTCATCTAATATTTTGGTTAGGCATCAGATAATAATAAATCTAGTTTACGCTTAAAACTGATTTTATCATTAAAGCAGTTTCACCGCATTTTCCTCAATATTTTTATAATTTATTTTTTCCAATTGTTGAAAATTTAATTCTATGATTTAAATTCATTTTTAAAATTTTCCTATTAAAAATAAATTAGAGTGATTTTTTTATAATTGTTTGAATAGATTACTTTTTTGATGAATATAAAAAACACTGGTTTTTATTAAAAACAACATTTTCTTTTAAAGCATTTACAAAGATACATTTTTTTTTATAAAATTTAAAATAAAAATTATTTTTATTATATTATAATTAATCGAATATAGGTTAGTAGAATAAATTTCATATTGATACTTGATACAAAAATTTTTATTACTCAAGAAAACATTACTTTGAAAACCCATTTTGCATCCCACTTGCTTGTTTAATTTTATATTAAATTCTGAAACATCTATATTTTAAATTTGAAAAATATATTCCATATTTGGAATAATAATAACTAATAATAGGTAATATTATCATCTTACATTTTGATCCTATTGAATTCAAAAATAGTAAAAAATAATTATCGCAGATAATGTTAAAAAACATTTTCCAACGGTTAAACTAAAATGATAAGTCATAAAATGACATAAAACATGTTACATTATTATTTTATTGAAATATATAGAGTTTATATCATCTATTATTGGATAATGTTCCATTTTCAAGATTTGTTTCTTGTGTAAAAGTGGGTATAATTTATTCTTTTCAAAATTTCCAAGTGTGTCCTCTCCCCCACTTATATTAGAACACCCCTCTCTTCTCCACTCCACAAATCAAGATACATTTTTTAGACATCAACTACTAAACTATCTTCCTCACATCACTATACATTACCTATAGTACCTTTTTTACGAGGAAACCATTTTAGGAAGGCTTTAGGTATAAAACTAAAGAGGTTGTTCAAAGAAGAGGTATGGTTCTTAACCAGGAATCTTTATTTAATTTATTATTCTAACTAATTAAGATCATAATCAGTTATGATAAAATAATAACACCAGTATCTATAATATAAATATATGTTATAATTTTATCATTACAACCAATATCCATATCCTCTTATATCAAATAAGAATCAAAACAGTTGATCTTGTGTTTGGCAGACTACAACCTTACGAACTGATGTAATTCATTTTCCATCACCACCTCACAAAACAAGATATAATGATAGATTTAATATATATATATATATATATATATATATATTTTGTGTGTTTGTGATATTTATAGAATTATTTTACTTCTTAAGTTATAATATCATATATACATTTATATCTTCTAATCATTTAGAAAATTATTAATTCACATGTGTGTACTTGTGAACTATTGCCTTTACAAAGCGATGAGATTCATTTTTTATTTTATTTTGAAAAGGATAGTATTTAGGGTGGATTTTATGGAAATATATTATTAATATAATATAATTAGGATAATGTAAATACGATTTATTATTTACCTTTCTTTCATTCCATCGGCTAAAATATGAAATCAGAGTTCATTCATATATACAATCTACCGTCTCCATGAACGTTGTAATTAATTTTTCAATATAACCATTATGGATTACTATAAATACATATACATTGAATATATATTAAATTAATATCATTTTTAACATTTTGTATATTACTTAATCATGATTAATGTACAAGGATCGATACATTAAAACAAAAAACTTGCAGTTATTACATAAAACATTGATTTTAACAAATAATTATAAATAAACTGGTGATAAAATATTATAAATAAATCATATAAGGTGGGATATATATGATTAAAATTAAAAAATAGACATATAATAAATATATATTTATTTTATATGAGTATGGAACACATATAATGGAAATCATACCTGACGTAAGGGTTTCCCGTCTCAGTTTTACTTATGTGAGACATGTTTCATATTCACCACTTATTTATATTGTGTTTTTTATATAATGCACCTTTTATATGTTATATATTGAATTAATTTATATTAATGGTATTTAAATATTAATTTTTTGATACTTATTTCATTGGGGGTTATTATTCAAATGTTTCTAATGTGATAAGGGTTTGTTTTAAAATATCAAGATTATTTATAATTGTTTATGTTAAAGTCTCTCATGGGGGATTATTTGATAATTATATTTAAAATATATATATATTATCCTATAGTTATTAATTAAAATTACATATTAAATTTTCAATTCCCTTTTTTAAATACTCAATTTACTAAAATAATCTTTTTACGTAAAATGGATTACATTTCATTGTTCGGTAGAGACACTTATCTTGTCCATGTCCATGGCTTTGAAAAATGATTTCAAAAATGTTTTTAATATTATTCTATGTTTATAAAATTATATTTTTCCCATGTTTTAATTTTTTATAATTTTTGAAAAGTAATATTCTTATCATTTTCTGAAAAACATAATTTTGGAATTTTTATCAAACACGTGAAAGGAATATTTTTTTAATGTACATTCCATTTACAGAATTTTACACCATAATAAACAATCATTATATTAAATATTACATTAAATTTTCCCATAATTTTTTTTAAATAAAATTTTTCCCCTAACATTCTAGAAATTTTTAGTTTTCTAAAGAGATTTTAAATGTGAAAATATTATTTTCCCCCGAAATGTTTTTGTGATATTTTTATTATATATATATTCATCCATGAAAATTACCCCTATTTATCTTATAATCCATAGGATATATGATCTAATTATACCATCATGGTTATTTATTTGGATTATATATATCCATTTTGACTGTGGATATATTATTTTTATAACATTCTCGAAGTTACTATAGATTGTCGATGACAATGTAAATTGAATGGAAAAATTATTGACATACTGTATGCTTTCTATCAACATGGATATTTATGTTGATTATGTTTATTTATTGGGGAATTATTAAAATTATGTATGATAGTTTTTCAATGTGAATTTTTACATTGACTATATTTCTCCTCATTCATATGATGAATGAACTGGACTTTGTATGAAAGGGGCATGGCCATTTATAGCCCCTCGTTGTGTCAGTAGACCTTGTGAGAGAAACTAGCTTGAGAATTTAGATAAGGCCTTACCAATTTATATAAAATATCTTCACCCAATGACTTTATGGTATGGTTATGATGTACAAAATTATGCATTATTTCATTGTGAGACTCGTAATTGATGTCTATGTGCATATGCGATTAGCTATGATACACATGGATCAATTTCCAGGTCATGTGCTTTGATAGAGAATTATTTCATCATCATTTATTTCTTCTATTTTATTCTCTATACTCAATTGGTTGATTAAATGACATGTTTTGTTAATTATTTATTGTTCTCTATTGATTAGGAATTATGTATTCATGATAGCTTCTATTGTATGGATACCCTTACATTGAAACTGATCTCACCCCTTTCATATTTTTCTTTTCCTTGGGATATTAAGAAGTATATTATGATTTAGATGAATGGATATGTTAAAAGTAATAAAGTTTTTATCAAAGATAATAATATTTCTTATTTTATGTGTTCAGATGTAATGTGAAATTTATGTATGCGTCTATTTTTTCTATACTACTAAAATATTCAGTACTTTGGGATGTGATCACTTGTATCTATCACCAATGTACTACTATAACAAAAGAATCAATGCTACCAGGGATGCAGTTTCTATAGTTGGTATCAGATAAATATTATAACAAACCATGTAAACTATATTTATAAAAACATAAATTATTGAACATAACCCTATGACTAAATTTGAGGATAAATATTATTATAGGATGAAATCCTAACGCTTTGGTAAGGTGGAGATTATGTGGTTTTCCAAGAAATGCATCCCTATCTAGATACTAAATGTGGATGTGGCTCTAGAATAGTTTTACCTAGGAGTAATAACAATGAAAAGGGTGTATTGGGGTTTTAATCAATAATCACATGTTGCATGACAAAAGGACTTTCTGTACACCTGGTTTGACACTCCTACATGATATGTTTGGGTTAATTCACATTTTCATTACAAACCATTGTTAAGGATTTGAATCTATGATAAAAATGAATGGCCTTGGGTAACCCAGTGATGTCTTGAAATAACAATATGGTGTCATCATATAGACATCCAATAAATGATTTTATGGGTTTTCTATATGATTATTATTGGTCATGCTATTTGTTTTTTAGTCAATGGATGAAATAACAATGAATCCTTTTAACAATAAATGTGATATACATTATGGTGATTTTGAGAATGAAACTGATATTATGATTATAGTGAAATACATCATGATTATACCTAATTATTTATAATGATATATGATTACCAAATTTCAGCGTAACCAACTCTTGGACACACTAAAGAATAGAAGGATGAATACTGGTAATAGTTTTAGTGGTAGAGACCATGGAGGAATGAATGTGAAATATCATTAATGTCAATAATGTGGAAAGATAAACCTAGGATAATGTCATAAAGGACCAATAAAATTCATTATGGGTAGAAAATAAGGTCATATAACAACATATTTCTAAGGAAAAGTGGGGAGTTAAATAGAGAGGTATAAAATTCATCATAGAGATCTATTTATAGTTTGTTTTCTAGAATAAGGTTACCGATGAATTATATGAGTTAATTATGTATTTGAAAATTTTACACCTATACCAAGTAAATACCTATGTTTAATTAAATTTTTTGAAGTATTTATATATTTGAATTTAAGAATTATATCATATAATTATTCTTATTAATGGTATTTTTTTGTAAGAATCAAGAAACATAAAAGGATTATATTAATTTTTTTTATGAAGCATTTATGTCTTAATATAATATTAACATATGAGTTATGGATACTATAATTGGGTTCTTATTTTATGCTTTATTTTAACGATTAAATTCTTAGACTGTAATGTCCCGACCCGGCTCACCACTAAACTTGTGGCTGGACCAGTTGCCACATGACCTCAAGCGCGCCTCCCTGTACGCCAGAGGCTACCGACTAGCATCGAGGGTCTAAGGATAGTATGTGGGGAGACTATACCCTCATTTTAGTTTTCAAAAATAGACAACGACAATAAATAGTGGAAACAATATAATAAATGAATAAGCAGCGGAAAACAAATTTTATAAATCTTGTACAAAACAAATAGCCAACCCCAAAATATAAAACAGATGCATGCATTCCATTATAATGATACAAAAGTATAAAAAAATGAACAAAATATAATTCTTTAAATTTCAATGCATAAATAAATAAATAATGACTCAAAGCCCCAAGGGTGATCTCCTTGAGAATCCCAAGCCTACGATTAGTCATGTGCTCCTAAAACCCAAGTAAATGAAAACATCATAGTCCTACAGCCATATAGAATCTACTCGGGTACCCAGTGCAATGGCGGCCTGAGTAGGGTGTGAGATATAAATCTAAGTAGGATGGGACCACCGGTGTCTACCGCAAACTAGACATTTAAAAAATAACTTATAGCATGTGAAGGCTTGCATAAATTAAGTAAACGGTACAATGTAACAATATACCCAAGTACCTGCTTCATCCCTCAACTGGTGTCTGAACCTGCATTATAAATTTGTCATACATACTCTATATGCATTACATAATCATTCATCATTTATTAATTTTTCCAATATTAATAAATTATGAAGGTCTTGAGATTCGGCCTATCCCCAATATCTCCCATATAAATCACTCACAACAGATGTCTCTAAAGACCATCTATGTAATCAAGGTAAAGAATGAATCCAAGTTTGTTCTTTGTCTTGGATAACGCATCATAAGTTATTCAATTCAACCTTTTATTTACTATGTATGATCTTTTCCACTAATAGTGGTTCACCCAATTCATAAAAATACTGAACCCTTTCTCATAATAAATTCACAAATCATCATGTCACAACATCCTTCAATAACCATTAAAATAATTTCATGCATGAAAAATTGGACCCATAGTACAATTTTAATTAATGGGTGTAGAACATCATGTCTATCACCCTCGTGAGAATTCAGATCATTAGTCCATGTCTCACAACCCATGGGTGTTTGGAGAATTACTCCCTGTCCCATAAAAGAATATTTACTTGCAAACTAGGTGTAGAACTTCATGTCTAGCACCCCGTAAGTATTTGGAGCATTAGTCCCTATCTCAAAAACCATTTATCAATAATACATATATATTTATCATTTGTGTATAATTCCTTGTCTAACACTCCACAACTATCCATTAATTATTTCATAATTTAATTAATCTAATCCATTCATTAATTAAACAACTAATTTACAACATAAATAACCCTTCAAAAGTCAACCCTTAACTAACCATTATACATATAAATGGTAAATAATTAATTTAAAATTAATTATTCTTAGAAATCCAAATAATAATTAACTGAACATTTAATTATCCAAATTCTTTAACAAGTCAGAGCCTATCCACTCAAATAGTGATTCCTCCCAGACTTGAACAATTTTACATGCACGTCATAATCATCACAAAACATGTTGTAAAAATCCCATATATTTAGAAACCATCTCATGCATCATCTCATAATATAAAACAACTCCATCCAAGACAACTTAATGCATGGAAATCTGACAAGTATCAAAAAGTACCCTTGGCCATCAGTCGTAACAAACAATCAAATCACAATCTCAATTTAATGCATGAAAATTAATTAATTAAAAAATTATTTATTTAAATATTATCTCTTAAACCAATCATAAATTAATTAACCATTTAACATTTAATATGTAATAATTGATCCATCCATTAATTATTACAAATTTTCAATTTATACTTTTGAACATGTCAAATATTCAATATTCCCAATCATCAATAAAAGCCAAAAAAATTTATTCCAACTCATGACTTGATAATCAATTCTACAATTAATTACCCTATTATACATTCTTCCCATTTAAATCATTTAACTGTTTAATCATTTCACATTAACCAAATTAGCAAAACATGCTTAAAAACAACACAAGTTCAAGCCCTCATTTATCTCACGTGGGTGGCGTCATTTAATAACTTCAAAAGTTTCATGCATCGACATATCATAATCAAGAAAACTTACATTCTCAATTTATTTAAATAATATATAATTCTTAAAATAAAGTGTTAAGGATTTGATACCCTACCTCAGGGTTGCACCATTTTAAATCAAAAATGCTTTAATGTACTTTGCGGAAACCAGTCCATAGTTGGTCCGTAATCGCATGAGCGTACACCTTTATATATATGTGTGTGTGTGTGTGTGTGTGTGTGTGTGTTTGTGTGTGTTTTGTCTACATTGATCAACGAAAATTACTCATATTAAATCGGTAACCAGAATCCAAGTTGTAATGAACAACACACCTTTAACATGGTACCAGGAACTCATAAAAAAATCTAACAGGCCCTAATATAACCGTTGCAAAACAAAACCGCAGTTTTAGAAACTAACCAGAACCAACAGCTACAAGAAAATTCGAGACCATCCACCTCACCCTTGGTAGCGGATGTCAGATTATGGACCAATGGGTCCTGTGTCAACATTCGCATATCCTAAAAATAGAGGAACACCACGATTGGATAAAACCCAAACCTTTGGGTTTTAGATGAGAAAACAAGGCGAGATAGAGGAGTTAATTGATCAATGTGAATCACCAGTTATACGCAGATGAACTCACCTTGATGAGGCAGACAAGATTCATGAAGAGTCTGAGGGGAATCGTCGTGTGCAAAGTGGAGTCTGGGAAAAGGGTGGTGCACATCTAGGTATTTCCCGGTGGGGGGTTGTTCCATGGAGGTCGCGCACTGCAGGAGCTCCGCCCGGGTGTCGCGCTACTGCAGGGAAGGTCGCTCTGGGGTTCGCATGCCTCTTGATTGGACCACGGGAAGGAGCTTATGCTGAGGAGGGAGCTTTATGGAGGGCGGAAGGGACCATGTCATGGGGTGCGCTGCTGTGTGCGTGTTGCACCTTGTGTGTATGGAGGAAGAAGAGGGGAATTCGGTTCCCTTTATTTTCTTTTTTAAAAACCTAAATTAGTTTCCATTAATAATAGTTATTATTAAACTCCTAAAAACCCCATAATAATACTACCATTAATGTGATAATAATAATAATAAAAGATAATAATAATACTCATTTTACTATTATTATTATACACATTAAAAATTTATCTAAAAGTAAAAAAAAACTCCCCAATTAATCCTTCTTAAAGGAAACGTTTCATTGAGAAAATGAAACTCACCTTTACTCCTCAATTAAATTAATATCTCTTTAAATTCAAAGTAATAAAAAAACCAATTCCTTTACCACAATTAATAAAATTAATTTTTCCTTGAATGTAATTAATTATCAAAATAATAATAACAATATTTAAATCATTATTATTATTATTATTAAAACTTTTATTTTTTTTAAAATTCCAACAAAAACTGACCAATTCATTACTGTTATTATTTATAATAATAATATCTATAATGACCAATAATTATGACACTCATAAAACCAGAATAATAAAAATATAATTATTTTTACTCAAACCTTTGATATAACCCAAAAACTCTATTAAATAACCACACTCCTTCATTATATTCGAAACTAATTATTTAATTAAGAATTTCATCGAGATAGACAACAACCTCATTAAATCCACCTAAATATTACACCCCATTAAATTAAAACAGAACTTTGACAAACCCCATAATTTAATTATAATAAAAGAAACAATAAAACACCCAGTTTAATTATGACCAACCTTCCCATTTAAATCCACATTAATTATCCAATTCGTTTTTTGCCTTCATTTATTATTCTCGTAATATATTTTTCGTAATTAATTATAAAACTCCATATTAATTGTAAAATTATTTTAACATTTATTTAAGTAATTAACCACAAAAATAAAAATAACATCATTATTATTATTATTCAATCTTTCATTTATTTAAAAACCCAAACCCCCAATTTATTACTATATCATTAATATGATAAAAACTCCAACCCATAACCCCACATTTATTTAAAAGTTTCTTTGAGAAGCTTAAAAGCCACATTTAATTCTCATAAATGATACACTCCTTTAAGGTGTAATTAAAATCTCAAAGTATCAAAATAATTTATGACTCCATAATAATAACAATGACATTAATATTATTAGCACATTCTTCCATGTAATAATAAATGGTCCATTAATAATTTTGAAACTCTTCATTTAAATAAAACGGTTCTTTGATAAACCCAAAAGCCACATCAATACCTTCAACTACCATTTAATTAATTATTTAACATTCTATAAATTTAACAACCACACTAATAGTAATAATAAATTCATTATTATTATTAAAAAATTATTTAATTAATCCAAATATCTCATATAATCATATTTATTTAAATAATAATAACAATTTATTAAATAAGATAAACTGCATAGGTTGGACTGCAACCATGCGCTTCCCATGAAAATCCATTAAAGTAGATTTTTCCGGATTCGGTGCACCCGAGTCTCATTGGGACACACGCTAAAATTTATCTGGTAATTATGCAATTCCAGAAATGACACCATTAGGTGTTTCAACACTCAAAATAAAATTCCCGATCTCGTTTTAAAAAAAATGAATTGTTGATAAATTGAAAAAAAAATCCAAAAAATTCATATTTTAACCTAGTTCAAAAACACGGGACTTTACAATATATCCACCTTAAAAAATTATCGTCCCTGAGAAACCATTGAGAACCACTACTAAATCAATATACCTACAAAGGTGTTTTATGAAGATCAGTCAAAATATTACCGGAAAACACTGTTCTAAAAGCTCAACATCACCTGCTGACACGTTTATCAAATAATGATGCAACAATACCCACCTTAGTATTTTCCTTAACGTCTCAAGAAAATATTAGCGGCTCACCATCCCGTGTTTTTAGAATACATTAATGCATGTGTGTGACATTCCTCGAACCATTATCACCACATCAAACATTGATGACCTTATCGCTGGAATTTGGATCCCATTTATCACAATCAACATTTATTTAACATTTTATCTTTAACACCCCTTTCACATATAAAAAACATCTCTAACATGTTAGCATAAGCAGTAACACATCAACATGCTATAACACCGAAGCATGGAACAACAAAAAAACATGCTAATAACTGAAACAGTATGGAATATAATCACTCAAGTATGTTAAATCTATTACCGAAACAAGTTATCTAGAGAGGAATTCTAAAGAAGATCAAAACATGGCATTGCACCGAATGAACACAATCCAAATTAGTAGGAATCATACTAATGAAACTACATGGCATGTTATATGCATGACATGTGAATCTATAAGTGACTAAAATGATTCATGTATGAAACTTCTATGCCATATCAGGCCAAGAAAATTATTTTTCAAAATTCTAAAAATCAATAAACAGAAGAAAATACACCAGTCACTCAAGGTGAAATCATATCAACTATAACCACTAATAGTACAAACATCAATTCCCATCCCTGGCCACTTGGTATTTTCCAGTACATGAGGTGATCAGTCTCAATCACGACTATTAAC
The DNA here is from genome assembly GCA_963277665.1 of Viscum album. Taxonomy (NCBI): domain Eukaryota; kingdom Viridiplantae; phylum Streptophyta; class Magnoliopsida; order Santalales; family Viscaceae; genus Viscum; species Viscum album. Next base: position 675,073,539 of record OY728139.1, on the reverse strand, counting down.
CCAAGCACCGACACATTTCTAGTCTCCTTTCTACCAATCCCAAAACAGTAAGACAAAGGAAAAAAAGAAACCTAAACCTCTAATACAACTTTGTAACGTCCCGAACCGGCTCACCACTAAACAGGTGGCCGGACCGGTCACCACATGACCTCAAGCGTGCCTCCCCGTATGCCAGAGGCTGCCAACTAGCTACGAGGGTCTACGGATAGTCAGTGGGGAGACTATACCCTCATTTTAGTGTTGAAAAATAGACAAAGGAAATAAATAGCGGAAATGGTATAATAAATGAATAAGAAACTGAAAAAATATTTTATAAATCTTGTACAAAAAAATAGCCAATGCCAAATTATACAACAGATGCATGCATGATATGCTAATGATACAAAAGTATAAAACAGTGAACAAAATAGCATGCTTTACATTTAAATTCATAAATAAATAAATAATGACTCAAATACACAAGGGAGATCTCCTCGAGCATCCCGAACCTCCGCATAGTCATGTGCTCCTAACTCCCATGTAAATGAAAACAGCATAGTCCTGCAACCAAATAGAATCTACTCGATTACCGAGTGAAATGGCTTCCCTAGTAGGGTGTGACATATAAATCTAAGTAGGTCGGGACCACCGGTGTCTACCCCAAACCAGACATTTAATAAATAACTAATAACATGTGAAGGCATGCATAAATTAATCAAATGGTACAATGTAACTATATACCCAAGTACCGGCTTCAACCCTCAGCTGGTGTCTGAACCAGCATTATACATTTTTCATACATTCTCAATATTAATTACATAATCATTCATCGTTTATTAATTGGTCCAATCATAATAAATTATTATGGTCTTGAGATTCGGCCTCTGCCCAACATCTCCCGTATAAATCACTCAGCGCAGATGTCTCTAAAGACCATCTATGTAATCAAAGTAAAGACTGAATCAAACCTTGTGCTTTGTCTTGGATAATGCGTCATAAGCTATTCAATTCAACCATTCATATACTAAGTATGAGCCCATCCACTAAAAGTGGTTCACCCAATTCATAAAAAGTCTGAACCCTTTCTCATAATCAATTCACAAATCATCATGTCACAACAGCCTCCATTAACCATTAAACTCATTTCATGCATGAACAATTGGACCCACAGTATAATGATAATTAATGCATGAAGAACATCATGTATAGAACCCTCATGAGTATTTGGAGCACTATTCCATGTCTCACAACCCAGGGGTATTTGGAGCATCATTCCTTTTCCCATAAAAAATAATTGCTTGCAAGCTAGGTGTTGAACTTCATGTCTAGCACCCCGTGAGTATTTGGAGCATTAGTCCCTGTCTCACAACCCGTTTATCAATAATGAGTATATATTTATCAATGGTGTAGAACACCATCTCTAAAACCCCATGAACATCTATTAATTATTTCATAAATTAATTAATCTGATCTATTAATTAATTAAACTAATTAACAACATAAATCGCCTGTCAAAAGTCAACCCTTAATTAACCATTCTACATCTCAATAGTAAATAATTAATTAAAAATTAATTATTCATAACAATCCAAATAAATAATTAACTAAACATTTAATTTTCCAAATTCTTTAACAAGTATGAACCCATCCACTCAAACAGTGATTCGTCCAACAATTTAACAAATGCATGAACGTCATAATCGTCACAAAACATACTGTACAAGTCCCATATATTTAGAAACCATCTCACGCATCATCTCATAATATAAAACAACTCCATCCAAGACAACTTAATGCATGGATATCTAAAAAGTATCAAAAAGTACCCTTGGCCATCAGTCGTAACAAACAATCAGTTCCCAATCTCAATTTAATGCATGAAAATTAATTAATTCAAAAAATAATTATTTAAATATTATCTCTTAAACAAATCATAAATTAATTAACCATTTTACATTTAACATGTAAAAAATTAATCCATCCATTAATTATTACCAATTTCCAATTTATACTTTTGAACATGTCAAATATTCAATATTCCCAATCATCAATAAAAGCCACAAATTTTATTCCAACTCATGACTTAAAAATTAATTCTACAATTAAATACCCTATTATACATTCTTCTCATTCAAATCATTTAACTGTTTAATCATATCACATTAACCAAATTAGCAAAACATGTTTAAAAACAACACAAGTTCAAGCCCTCATTTATCTCACGTGGGTGGAATCATTTAATAACTTAAAAAGTGTCATGAATCGACATATCATAATCAAGGAAAAAAAAATTCTAAATTTATTTAATGAAACTATAATTCTTAAAATAAAGTGTAAAGGATTTGAGACCCTACCTCAGAGTAGCACCATTTTAAATCCGAAATGCTTAAATTTACAATGCGGCAACCAGTCCACAACAGGTTCGTAATCACACGTGTGCACACCTTTATATATATATATATATATATGTATCTGTGCATTTTTTCAACATTGATCAACGAAAATTACAAATATTAAACCAGTAACCAAAATAAAAGTTGTAATGAACAACACACCTCTCACTTGGTACCAGGAACTCATAAAAAAATTTAACAGGGTCCAGTGTCAGCATTCGCATATCCTAAAAATAGAGGAACTCAACCATCAGATTAAACCTGAACCATTGGGTTTTAGCTGAGAAAACAAGGCGAGAGAGAGGAGTCAAATGATCGATGTGAATCACCAGTTATATGCAGACGAACTCACCTTGACGAGGCTGAAAAGATTCATGAAGAGTCTGAGGGGAATCATCGCGTGAAAAGTGGAGTCTAGGAAAGGGGTGGTGCACCTCTAGGTATTGCCCACAGGGGGGGTTGGGCCACAGTGGTTGCGCACTGTAGGAGCTCTGCCGAGGTGTAGCGCTGCTGTAGGGAGGGTCGCTCGTGGGGTCACATGCCTCTTGATCACATCGCGGGAAAGAGCTCATACTAAGGAGGGAGCTCGAAGGAGGGATGAAGTGACCACTTCATGGGGTGTGCTGCTGCGTGAGTGGTGCACCTTGTTCGTAGGGTGGAAGAAGAGGGGAATTCGATTCCCTCTATTTTCTTTTTCAAACACCTAAATTAATTTCCATTACTAAAATTTATTATTAAACTCTTAAAACACTATAATAATACTACCATTATTTTGATAACAATTCTAATAAAAGATAATAATAATACTCATTTTATTATTATTATTATACACATTAAACAGTTATCTAAAAAGTAAAAAACACTCACCAATTAAACCTTCTTAAATGAAACGTTTAATTTAGAAAATCCAACTCCCCTTTAATCCTCAATTAAATTAAAATCTCTTTGTCTTCAAAGTAATAATAAAAATCAATTCCTTTCCCACAATTAATAAAATTAATTTTTCCTTGAATTTAATTAATTAAAAAAACTATAATAATAATAATTAAATCATCATCATTATTATTATTAATACTTTCATTTTTTTAAAATTCTAACCAAAACACCCCAATTCATTACTGCTATTATTTATAATAATAAAATCAATAAGGATCAATAATTATAACACTCACGAAACCATAATAATAAAAATATAATTATTATTACTCAAACCTTTGATATAACCCAAAAACTCTATTAAATAACCACACTCCTTCATTAAATTCGAAACTGTTTATTTAATAAAGCGTTCCATCGAGATACCCAACAGCCTCATTATATTCACCTAAATATTACACCCGATTAAATAAAAACAGAACTTTGACAAACACCATATTTAAATTGTATTAATTGAAAAAATAAAATACCCATTTTAATTATGACCAACCTCCCCATTAAAATCCACATTAATTATCCAATTTGTTTTTAAACTTCATTTATTATTCTCATAATAAATGATTTGTAATTAATTATAAAAATCCATACTGATAGTTAAATTATTTTAACATTTTTTTAACTAAGTAAACACAAAAAAAATTATAACATCATTGTTATTATTATTCAAACTTTCATTTATTTAAAAACCCAAACCCCCAATTTATTACAATATCATTAATATGATAAAAACTCCAACCCATAACCCCTCATTTAATTAAAAGTTTCATTGTGAAGCTCAAAAGCCACATTTAATTCTCCAAAATGATACACTCCTTTAACATGCAATTAAAATCTCAAAGTATCAAAATAATATATGACTCCATAATAATAACAATTTAAGTAATATTATTAGAACATTCCTCTATTTAGTAATAAATGGTCCTTTAATAATTCTGAAACTCTTCAATTAAATAAAATGGTTATTTGATAAACCCAAAAGCCACATCAATACCTTCAACTCCCATTTAATTAATTATTTAAATTCAATAAATTTAACAACCACAATAATAGTAATAATAACTTCATTATTATTATTATTATTAAAAAATTCTTTTAATTAATCCAAATCTCTCATATAATCATATTTAATTAAAATAATAATAATAAATGATTAAATAATATAAATTGCATTGGTAGGACCGAAACCATGCACTGCCCATGCAGATCCATCAAAGTGGATTTTTTTAAGATCCGTTGCACCCGAGCCTCATCGGGACACTGGCCACAATTTATCGGGTAATTACGAACATCCAAAAATGACAGCATCAGTTATTCCAACACTCAGAATAAAATTCCAGAGCTCTTCTAAAAAAATGAACCGTTGATAAATCGAGAAAAATTCAAAAAAATTCGTATTTTAACCTGGTTCATAAACATGAGAATTTACATTAACTCCCCTTCTGAGTTTTAATGTGGTTGAAGTACCACAAAGACATTTTTTAAGTTTTAATAGATATTTGAAGTATATGTAACCCTTATGTAAAACATGTATTTTAATGATAAGCTTATTTTAGGAATAATTACATTATATTTTTCAAACATAAATTTAAATTTTTTGATAACCTTTAGGGTTAATATTATCATTCATGGAAAGGTAATAATTTTCATATAAAATTAGATGATTTTCTTACAAAAAATTCATATAGAAAATATATGTAGATAAAAATAAATTTGATGAATCGAGTGATTTTTAAGTATGTTAATCGTATATTGATAATTTTATATAAATTATATTAATATGGATATATAAAAAGGATAACCCACATTCAAGGAAACAACCCATTGCATCCAGGAAGGTTGTAAGTCTTGAAACCAATACGAAAGAGAGATACAGGTGCAACACCAACCATTGGCCTACATGATGTACTAGTAAACATGCCATTGTTTTTTCTGAAATAGTTTTATGAATAATTATTAGGTTTATGTGGGGAAACATATTATATGATTAAATATTTTTTTATTTTATTTGATTAATTAAATTTGGGGAGATAGTTTATTTTGCTAAGGTATATATAATCATTCGGTTTAACATAAATGGTTTTGTGCGATGAAAGATATTACATATTTTCTGGTGGAGGATGAAGTATATGATATTACCTTGGAATTTAAAACAGTCTTTAATGTTTATTTTTTTAGTGTAATTGGGATGTTGTGATAGTTAAATATGGAATTATCAATGTCAATAGTTTGTTTTGATTATCAAATTTTAAAGATCAATATATAATTCCTTCATAAGGATGTTTATTCATTTTGGGGATTGTATTACATTGTGATAACCATATTTGTTTGATTAAATATAGGAAAATTATTTTTATATACTTTTTTGATTATATGATCCATTTAAAGATAATTATTTCTTCAGTTGTAAAACATCCTTCTTGGATATCCATTTCATGGAGAAAGAAATGATGTTGATGTGAATCAAGGAAGGTAATTATTCTCATAAAAAAATATATCATGTAATTAAATTTTCTAGTTCCATCTACCTTGGTAGTAAAATAATACCTCAACATTAAGAAAGGGATCATGAATTAAAATGGTCATACATCTACCTTAATGTTTTATGAATCAATGGCCTTTTTCAGAGCTTATAAATTTATGGTTTTGTGGTCATTAACATTATATTTATCATTGAATTTATTATAATCAATTATCTATATCACTCCCCAAAATTATTTATTCCTTTCTTCTGTCACGAACCAACCCGGGACGACCCTGAACCGGTCACCTGAGCCAGTCCGCAACATGGCCCGAGAGGCGTTCCCGATCATCCCGGGCTGGCGACAAGCGCCAGGGCATCAACAGAGGCTATGGGAACGATTTCGCCCAATATAAATAAATAAGATAGCGAAAATAATTCAGAGCAGCGCAGAAAAGATAAACCAAATAAAGTGACTAAACAGGAACAAACAAGAATCAAACTAACCAAACACGACGTGCGGACAAACTCTGTGCGACCTCACGGGTCGCTCTCCGACTCAACGATCAAGCGTCTCCCTAGGCGAGCGCACTCAATTTATAGCCTGCACAAACACTAAAAACAGAAAAGAACTATAGGCGTGAGTATTAAAACTCAGTAGGCTAGCCCAATATCTATTCCCAATGCACTACCTTTAAAATAAAAGAAACATCATTTCAAGTTTGAACTACAATTTATGAATGTATGTTTTTCTAAGAATTTTACATAAAAACAAAGTGCAAACCATTTCCCTTAGCCATTTCAAAATTTGGGTTCATTTCATTAGTGTCAATGACATTTCAGGAAAGGGGGAAAGTGATGATTAAATTTTCAAATTTGTACAAAAGGGATTAAACACTTCCATTTGAAAACAATTTTTAGAAACCTATTAAAAAGGAATTTATCACTTTCCAAGGAAAACAATACGCCCGAATGCACAAGTAAAGCATACAGCAAGGGCAATGTAGGTATACATGTGAGCATCATAATCATTACTGCAAGCTACAAAAGCTGAATAGACATGGGTGAACCTAGAAGATCGAGAATAAACCAGAAGACACCAATAAATGAGAAATCATCCTTATCGACATGTCACGATGAAATCAAAACACACAATACGCTCGACCATCCACTCACGGGAAGGTCGAGGGCAAATCCCATAGCAATAAACCCAATATATCCACCTACTATGGGCCACTGGTCAGTACCATAACCTACCAGTGCAGCAATCGTTCTTAGAATACTCTCTCAATATGCCAGATTCCCATGACTCAAGTGTTTGAAAAAAGGGGTGAGCCAACTAATTCCAACCGAGCATCCAATCATATATATATATATATAAAGCACAACAGGCATCACCCGAGCCACTCCGTGGATCAACCTCATGCCTTTTTCTACTCAAGTACCCGGGAGCCTCTAAGCGCGGCCTCCCAAACAATCAATTGCAACCAAGGCATGAGAGTCGCCCTAAGAGGGTTTTTATCACAACATTTTTATCGCTTTCCATAAAGTGCCAAACAAGCATTTAATACATTTCACAAACACTACTCAAAGACAGGTACAACTTATTTATGAGACAAAACCCAGTTTAAAACCGTTAAAGAACCCCAAAACACTTCGTCACAGGCTAACAATATTTTTATAAACCAAACCAAACCATTTTCTTTTTCCAAATAATCTTTAAGAGCCAACCGGACAATTTCTCAAACGAACCAAAGTATTTGTTCATGCTTCAAAAGAAATCATTTCTTATTAAACCAGAAATCTGTTTGACATTCCGTGAATTATGTTTAAAAGCCAAACGGGCATTCTTTCATTATTGGGTGTCCGCTCGTCAAAAGGATGTTTCATGTGTCGTGTATAAAATAAACGGCTCCTTTTGACATTAAATAACCATTTAAAAATTAACCATCTTATATTAAAAATTAATTATCGTATATTATCTCATATTTATTACAATTAATAAAATGTTGATTTTGAACAATTAGGGTGCGCAAACAGCATGAAATAATATAACTTAAATTTTAAAAGCAGTGCAAAGGGGACCTACCTCAAAATCAAGCGCGTCGACAAACAACCTCGGATCCAAGGCGCGATGACACGACGTGTGTCCGAGACCATGTGACAAAGTCTAACACTCTGCATAATCAAAACCAAGGACTCAGACACATACAAGAACTCACTAGAGCACACGAAGCCAAGCGGCGAGAAGAAACACTCACCTCGGAACTGAAGCGCGACAACAACGGAACCTCGGAAACAAGGCGCGACGATGGCGCTCACTCGGAGACGCCTTGCGCGGTTTCTAAGAATCCTAAAACAATAAATAAAAATCCACCGTCAATTAAAACTCATGAACCAACAAGAGTACGATGATGAAGATAATAATAATAATAATAATAATAATAATACAAGTAATAAAAACAATAATAATAATAATAATAATAATAATAATAATAATAATAATAAAAACAAAATAATAATAATAATAATAATAATAATAATAATAATAATATTATTATTATTATTAACAATAATAAGATTAATAATAATAATAATAATAATAATAATAACAATAAAAACAAAATAATAATAATAATAATATTAATAATAATAATATTATTATTATTATTAACAATAATAAGATTAATAATAATAATATTAATATTAATATTAAAAATAATAATAGTAATAATAATAATAATACTAATAACAATAATAAGATTAATAATAATAATAATAATAATAAAAATAGCAATAATAATAATAATAATAATAATAACAACAACAATAATAAGATTAATAATAATAATAAGAAGAATAATAAGAATTATAATGAGAATAAAAATAATAATAAGAAGAAGAAGAACAATAATAATAATAATAATAATACTAATATTAATAATAATTATTATTATAATAATAATATCATTAATAGTAATAGAAATAAAATTAAAATAAATGTTTCAAGGGGGGGGGGTTGTGCGGGATGCAGCAAGGGGAGGAGGAGAATTGGGTGATGTGGCTGCAGTGCGAGGTGAAGGAGGGGAAGGCCGAGGCACCGGAGCGGGGCGCTGCAATAGGGAAAAGGGAGCCGGCCTCCAGGCAACGGGTGTGTGTGCTGAGGGAGGGAGGACGCACCGCAAGCAGGGGCGCCAACGACGAGCATCCGCACGAGGCATATCTGGAGCGGATGGCAAGGGGGGTGCGCCGCATGAGATGGCTATGCCGTAGGGATGCTGCGGGCTTGAGCTGGGAGCAAAAGAGGGCTAGGGCGCTGCTGTGTGATAGCAGACAGAGGTGGAGGAGGAGGCACTGTGCTGGGTGCGTGCGGCCGAAGGAGGCAGGGGGCGCGGGAGGCTACAGTGTTGGTGTTGGCTCGCTGCAAGGAGCAGGGGCGAGGGGTTGCTGCAACGAGGGAGGGCGCCGAGTAGGGGGGGTCCGCAGGAGGCGAGTCGCCGGGTAGCAGGGGTGGACAGAGAGGATGCAACGGGGAAAAGAAAAAGGGGGGCGCCGGCTCCTGCGGGGGAGAGAAAAAAAAGGATAAAAAGGGTGGCTGCTAGGGTTAGGGGGAAAAAGAATAAAAAAAAGAAAAAAAAGAAAAAAAACATAAATAAGAATAAAAGAAAAATAATAATAATAATTAATACTTAAATAAATAAATCGTTAACCTATAATTATACTTCCATAAATACCTCAATAAATTCTAATTGTAATGATAAAAATTTAGTAATATTATTAATAACAATCATCATTATTATAAAACTCATTAAAAACAATAATACTACTAAAACTTATGTAATATAAATTTGTGTCATCCTTTAATAATAATAATAATAATAATAATAATAGTAACCACTAATAAAAAAATAATAAAATAAAAATAATAAATGAATTTATATCATCTTTAATAATATTAAAATTAACAAAAGGCCAAGTAATTGCATGGGCGAAGCCGCGCGGTGTCGCGCTCCGCCCGCGCGTCCAACGTTGTCGAACCCAAAACGCACACTTTTTATCCTAAGCTCAAAAAAAAAGAACAAAATCGTTCGCGACTCAAACCGAACCAAAAATAATTTAAGGCCAAGCGAATAATAAAATAAAATAAAATAAACACCCTTGTCGGGGTGCGACATCTTCCTTGCCCATATTTTCAAATACCCTCAATTTCCTTCAATTTGAAAACATAGTTTTGTGGTATTATAGATGGCCTTTTTTATTTATCTTTCCCTATTTTTAAGATGATAAACTTTAACCCTTTTACAATATGGGTTTTCAATAAATCATAGACCTATGATGACTAGAATAGAATTATGAAGGAGAAATTTTGTTATGGGGGTAGAATTGGAAACCCCAAGATTTTAGAATATACTCCCCTTTAAATAAAGTTTATATCTTCTATCTCATACGATAAATCCAACACCGATTTCAAATGAACAGTAATTTAATATTGTAATATTATTATTTAATGTGACCATTATAAACTAGCCCTTAAATTGGAGGGTATGAAAAGAATAAATAATCATTATATTATATGTTTTTTAGATGTATAAAATAAATTTTACAAGTTACCAACTGATTATAATGGAAAATCAAAAACATTTGAAAGTAAAATAAATATTTTTTCTAGAAAACAATTTCTGCACGAAATGTGTTGATATCTTAATATATTAAATTAATTATTATTGGTGAATTATTTTAGTAATATATATATTATATGTTAAATAATTTTTTTTATTATTCGTCCATTATTTTTTACGAATGAGATGTGAATAAATATAGTTTAATATTAAAAGATAATTTTTCTAAAAAGCGTTTTTATAGCATTTTCCACAATTATTTTAAAAATTATTTTCACCAATTTTAGAAAAATTATTTGAAAAAATTAACCTTAATTAAGAAATTAGAATTTAAAAATTATCTTAGAGTCAAACTGTTATAATTTTTTAAAAAGATTAATTTGATAATGACTAGTAAAATATAGTAATATTTAATGAAAACTACATATTATTATAAATAAGTTAAAATAATACATTTTTAGAAATTGATTAAAAAGTGAAATTGGGTTAATTATATTATAATTAATCCAATTTAGGACATTGGAATCTATTTTATTGTTATTTTTTATATAAAAAAATCTATTACTTAAGAAGACTTTTCTTTGGAAAACAACATTTTCATCATGCTTACGAGTGTAATTTTAAATTAAATTCTAAAAATTTTATTATAATAATTTTAAAATATGTCATAAATAATTTTAATCAGATTAATTAATATTATTAAATTACATAAACCAAATTTTTGTTCCCAATAAATATTAGAAATAGTAAAAATCAATTATCATGGTTATGGTTAAAATGAGTTTCTTGGGGGGTAAAATAAAATGATAAGAGTAAAATTGACCTATAAAAATGTAAAATTCCTATTTTATGGAATTATTTATACTTTATATCATATAAGGTTTGTTAATTATCTATTTTTGAGCATTTTATATGTGTAAAATGGGGTATAACTTATTCATTGAAAAAATTATAATTGCGCCATCTCCCCCAATTATAAAAGGACACCCCTCTCTTATACTCTTAATGACCCAAGAGCCCTTAGGTTATACCAATACCTATAAAAATACCATAATTAAATCCATAATAAATAACTCATGTCTCTTTTTTTCTATCATAAAACGATTTTATGAATGTTTTAGTTATAAACCTATAGAGGAGTTCGAATAAGAGGTATAGTTCTTAACCAGGAATTTTCATTTTATTTCTTCTTATAAATACATATAATCTTCATAAAATATTATATAATATTTCAAATATTATGAAAAATATTCTAATTTCTTGTTATTTTAATATAATAAACTATATCCATTATATTTTACATCAAATGGGAAGCAAAATCTTCGATCGTGTGTATAGTGGACTGCCCCCTCACAAACTGATATAATTATTTTTCCATCACCACCTATCATAGAAGAATATAATGATAGATTTAATGTGTATATTAATAATTTTTATTACATGACTAAACTTCTGAAATTATAGTATCATATTTACATTCATACATTATAGTCTCTTGGAAAATGATCACATCGTTTGTATGTACATGTAGACTATCACCTCCACAAAGCGATGTGATTATTTTTTCATTTTATTTTGAATTGGATATTAATAAGTATGGATTTGATGAAAATTTAATATATATATATATATATTATAATTATGAGTTTTTAAGTTGAATTATTATTTATCTTATTTCGTTCCTTCCATAGAACAACAGAAACAACTTTCATGCATACACATAGCATACCCTCTCATTGAACAACGTAATTAATTATTATATTTAACATTTAGAGATTAATATAAATACATATATAATGATTATATATGATATTTATATCATATTTGAAATTTCATAAATTATTTAATAATGATCAATGTACAATGATCGAAACTACCAAACAAAAACATACATGAAAAAATGAATCAGTTTTTACTTGAAATAATGATTTTAAAAAATAATTATTAATAAATGGGTGATAAAAGATTATATGTAAATAATATAATAAGTGATATATACAATTTTGTTTTCAATAATTTATTTATAATAAATCTATATTTATATTACATGATATTTGAACACATACAAAGGAAATCGAACATGAGGTAAGAGTTTTTCATCTCACTTTTACTTCCTTGAGACATACAATACTAACCACATATTTATTTTCTGTTTTTTATATACCAAAATTTTAATTTTTTAAATAATGATTTTATTTATATTAATGGTATTTAATATTTAATTTAAAGTTAAATATTTCATGGGGGTTGTGATTCAAATTTTACAAAAGATGGAATGACTTATTTTACAATCTCATTATTATTTGGAATTGTTTATGTGAATGTCTCTATTACAGGAATTAACTAAAATTTATTTCATAAAACAAAAAAATTTATTTATCCTCAATTTATTTATTTAAATTTCATTTTTTTCCTTTAAATTTTATCTTTTTAAGAAACTAATAGACCGATATATTGTTTTTCTGGAAAATCATCTTGTTTTCTCACGTCGGTTGAAAATCCTTTCACTTACATGTCAATGTTTTTTTAAATATTTTTTATTTATATTAATATTATCCTATGATTGTCATAATTAATTTTTTAACTGTTTTTTCTTCTCAAAATTTGTTTAAAATGAATCTTTTTTTATATTCTTAATAAGTTGGTTTTTAACTTTTTATCTAAAATCTAAAAGGAATCTTTGTGTTTAACATTCTTGGCATGAATGGAATTTTCTACCATCATGTCCATTAATTTATTTGATGATTATATTAGAGGATTCCATGTTTTTTTCAAATAAAAACTTTTTCATAATATTCAATAAATTATTTGTTGTTTAGAATTGATTTACCAAGTAATAGTGATATTTCCCTCAAGATTTTTTTAATGAGATTTTTATGATATTTCAATTCATCAATGAAAACAATAATTATTTTTGTTTTTATACATAGGGGATATGTTATAATCATACTATAATTATTATTTATTTGGTTATTTTATTAGTAGTTTTATTTTTGGTTTACAATTTGGATACCATTCCTTATAATACTCTGGATGTTTATGATTATGTTTATTGATTGAGGAAATTATTAACATTTTATATGCTAGTTTTTAAAATTAATTTTTAGTTTTATTATGTTTATTGATTGTTTAATTTTAAAAATTTCATAAGAAGGTTTTTAAAAATTATTTTTTTACATTGATTATGTTTATCCCCTTCTATATAACGAATTCATTAGACTTAGATGTCAATTTCATTACTAAATTATGGGATGTGGGGGTTTTTTAAATAAATTTTACAAAGATTATGTGGAGGAGGTTATTCCCCACACACTTATCTCTTGTAATCCATAATGTTTTTTATGTTAGGGAAAATTCCCTTTTAAAAAAATATATTGAAATGAAGAAAGTGAAAATTATGGGGTCGGACATGTCCAACTCACATCATCAAGAAAATAATCAAGGAAAAATATTTTCTCTAACCCTAATTGCAGTATTTCTCTCATCATCACGTGCTGAGTTTCAATTAATTATACCACATCTATATCCACAACCTATAGGATACTAGAATCTCCTCTAAAACTTTACCTACTAGAGGAGACCATATATTTTAGTGCTATATGAATCCACACCTACACATTTGATTGATATTCCAGCCTCATAGATTTTGTAGAAAAAGTTTCATCATTGACATTAACTGCAGGGGGATTCACTTCGCCAAGAAAAGCACATGAATTGTGATCATTAGATAGAAAATTTCCATACACATCAACATATTCCACATTATTTTGAGAAATCTCTCCCAATAAGTTGTTATTAGACACCTTCTTATTTGTTGGATTGCATAGTGGAGGCTCCATCTACATAGGATGTAATATCGATGCTAAAGCCAAAGTGTCAGAAGAATCAGAAGGGTCAAAATTAGCATGTGACAATGGAATGATCAACACATCCTACATGAGATGGGAATGAGAATGAGGTTTTTTAGGTTTTTGGGTGGAGGAACAATTGGAATCCCACTTCATCAACAAATATTTTCTTGCATTTTCCTTTGAAAACATTCTATTTTCTAGATCTTACTCCCTAGGTATACTAGACCTCACACACTTTTTTATTAGTCATGAAGATAGATAAGGATCATAGTGGCATCTTTTCACCATTTTCTTTCTTGCCCTTCTAACTCGTAATGTGATGATTTATTCATGAGTGATTTTTTGATCTAACATTTCTTGCGCAACTACCTCATCATGAGATATAACGTCTCATACCATCCTATCTTACACTCTCACGGTCCGAGTTATAGTGCCTTAGTTAGGGTCATTATATTAAAAAATATGAGGTCCTAATAAATGTAGGGAATGACCAAATTTCTCTTCAACGAAGAGGAATAAAATTATAAAACCATAACATGCTTCTCTGCATATTGTGCATCAATGTAATATACAACATCAACCTACACATCCAATTTTGCCTTTTCAATAATTGAATTCTTAAAATCCAAATAAATAATAGAAGAAACCTTGTCTCATTGATCATAGTTTTTTAGCTGATAAAGAGAGACCACAACCACATCTGCAAAAGAGAGTTTTCCAGGAGTGCCAGAAGCACATGCACCATTATCCTTCATCTCATTTGATCCATCCATCGCTATGACATTACCAACATTATAGGCAGACATTTTAAATATATAATCATAAACAATATGTAAAATTTTATTAAAAATATAAAAAATTAAAACCCATAAATAAAATTTATTTACAATGGGTAATTGAACTGTAGTTGGAATAAAAATCTGGAACATAAAAAAATTACATACCCAATTTGAACTAAAAATATCCAGCGACCAAGAAGACTTTGTCAACAAGAGTTAAGCTGAGGTCATATTCAATCAAAACTCTTGCATAGTGACCATAGTTGGTTAACTGAGTTTTTTTTTCAATCTTAATACATGTTCCTACTGTGGATCCAATGTACTAGTGGATGTATGGATTCCATATATGCCATTTCATCACCTTAATGGGGATCTAATATTGTACCATAGTGTTCTTCGCTTGACTCGGATCGAAATCAGGGTCCTAGTATTGGAATCATAGGACCCTAGATTGAGATTCACAATACTACAGATCTAGGCCATGGTCTTAATATCATGAGAAGTAAATATAATTTTAATGAAATTCATACCACTATAAACCAATCTTCATCCTTCCAACCCCCAAAGCAGACAGAGATAATTTCTTAGTTCCTCAGTTTTCCATGAATGATTCCGCACAAAAGGGGAAAACATGTGATGATAAAATGTTTTTATGCCCCAATTTTGACTTTTAAAAACATCATATTCTCTTAAAAAATGTGGGAGTACTGTTCCTTGATATATAATTCTAAACATGAAAATTACACGAAGCAGAGAAGAACTTGTTAATCACCATGAACTGCTGGCCCTTATCCTAGTACTCATCAATCCTCTGATATTATATAGAGATAGAAGATGGATCAAATCAAATTGAATCTTGATCAACATCATAGGTTATGTTAAAATCTTGATCGCCATCTGTCCTCTTATATTGCATAGATAGAAAAGCAGAATCGACCCTAATCAAAACCCACTCAACATCATAGGTCAAGTGTACAACCCACAAATAAATCTAGTTTTCATATACATTGAGGGTTGAAAAATTCAATTGGGTTGAAATATACATCCAAAATCAAACCCATCACTATAATGTTTCCTAATTTCCAAGATGATGGAGAGACATGTTATCAAAAACCTCGGTCTCCATCTTCCATTTAAAATCCAAATCCATTAGTTCAAATAAAATAGTGAAAAATAAGGATGCTTTTTGAGTTAAAACTAAATATATTACCATTACTATGATGGAGAAACATCTTTGTCCAAGATTTATTTTTCCATATTCCATTATTTTACTTGTTAAGGGAGATCAAAATAATAATCTTATACTTAAGTATCCTATTATATTAACTATAAAGGATAACCAAAATATATTTTAATAAACTATGAATTCTTGTTATATTTATTTTCGTAAAGTAGTAATTATTTTTGAATTAGAATCTATTATAGGGAATAACATTTCAGTTATTGTGGATTTAAAAAAATGTTAAAACCAATTGGTTGTAAATGGGTTTTCGTAAATAAATATGATTCAAATAAAACGTTATATATTTTAATCTAATATTGGTTGCCAAAGGTGTTAGGAAAGAATAAGGGATTGATTAATTTGATAATTTTTCTCTTTTAGACTGAATTAATTCAATAAGGTTATTAACTCAATTAGCTTCAAATAATGATTCATATGTATATCAAATGGATTTTAAATTCTCTATTTAAAATTGATATGTTAATAAATTTACTTGGAAAACCCATAAAGATATTATTTAAATTTAATTAAAAGAATGTTTATAACCTAATTACATCTCATTATGACCTTAAAAATATCTGATGAAATGTAAGGAAAAGGTTGATTTTTTATATTATATAATGATTATATTCATAACAATGTGGAAAAATGTGTTCATTACATGTTTTTAAATGAATCATAGATATTGTGTGTCTATATGTAGATGATGTGTTCAATTTTTAAAACCAATATGATTGGTGTAAATGAGACAAAAATTATTTAATCATCCATGTTTAAAATGAAGGATCTTGGGATATTTGGAACCATTTTAGGTTTTCATGTTAGCAAGAATGTGTGTAAAGACCCCAACACTTGTAGTCGAGAGTTTGTGGTTACTTTATTACAATGATCTAATATACAAGTAATCCTAACTTGAAGTACCAAGTAGTTTTATAGTATTGGTAAAATAGATAGATACTTTAAATTTAAAATAGATTTCAAAAAAATTACACGAAGTGCCTTCTTTTAGAACACCAGTTCCCCCTTTTCATATCCCTAAATAGTCTATTATAAAAAACTTCCTAGTATCCTAGGGAAAATAAATCATAAGAATAGGGTGATCTCAAATGCTCAGTTATGGTATGTATACAATTTAATCTATGATCAAATAAGTCATAAACAATATACCAATGTAAATAACAGAAAAACAAGTCATTCAATCGATAACATGAGAATATTACAGAGTAATAAATGATGATCAAATAATTCTATATAAATATTCACATGATAATGAAATGTAACCATTAATATTCTACTAATATAATGATCCCATGGACATAAATAGCTAATTTCATAATTATGGAATGCATAATGATTGATTTAAGAAACTTTGAGATATATCCTCATGAGATTTACTGTTAATATCTATCCTCAAGATAATTACTATCAAGATATATCATGAAAATTGTTTAAATTTGTCACAATAAACCCATCTAATTTGTCCATATAAATTGTATGATTATACCTATAAATGCATCTAGGGGATATAATAGACCCCACATATAAAATACTATGTATAATTTATTCGTTATACGAATAAATAATATAAAATAATAAATATTCCATAAAAAATAAATAATTTTTTATTTTAGGAGAACTATTCCTATGGAATATCGACTCCTTCCCCAGTAAAAATGATTATGAACAATCCAAAAAATATTATTAATGGTATAATTAGTGTAAATCCTCAATATAATAATCAACCCCATATGATTACATAGATTAAAATACGTTAAATAGGTTTCTGGAATATTTGTTGAGTAAAATTCCCTTTTTTACATTGAAATTAAATTATAAAATATAAAATGTAACATCTTGACCCGGATGCCACTAATCTGGTGCTCCATGCTAGTTTTCCACAAGGTCTCAAGTGCGCCTCCTTATACACCAGAGGTTATCGACTAATAGTGAGGGCCTAGGTAGTGATAGTGGGGATACTATTACCTTATACCAGAGTAAGAAAACATTGTAAATAACTAAGTATCATACACAGTAGAAAGTAAAGAAGGTGTGGAAACAATAAACAACTTAAATAGAATAAGGTGTAATAGTAAAAATTTTTAAAATCCCGAAGAACAACGCACCATAATACAACACTAGTCACCCACTGGGTCGACCTTACAGATATAAGTACAAAAGAAACTGAAAGTAAATGTATATGGTTATACTAATAACTACAATCCAATCCATATACCCGATCTCCAGACACTATTGAAACACATCAGCCCGATCAGTAGACCCACTCTAGCAACTCTGTTCGATCATGAAACATTGGACCTCATCCCTATCCACCATGCAACTCGTTCTAAACCTGAAAATAATACATAAGGTCTACACGTACACCGAGGTGCACGTGTAGGGATGAGAAATATTCCCAATTGGGAACCCAACAAGAAACCTATAACTGTGATGCAAAAATTGTATACAATAATAATGTTCTTCTCTTAGAAGGAACAAAATAGAAGAGAAGTAAACCAAACGTGCAACCACCATCATACTCAGGGTACATAATCTCTGTCAACAAAGAAAGTTCCACCATAGATGACCATATCTATATATGTACACATATATAGTCTGATAGCTAAAAACATATACATAAATATGAATATTTATGATTAGGTGAATCAAATAATAAGAAACCACATTAGCAGTCAATCCTTTGGACCATATGCCCGATCTCTAGGAAATCCTGCTCTGGGGCATTGAGATGGACATTGTGCCACTCAAGCCATGTATCATTAAGTTGATCTTTGGGTCTATAATCACATCGACATGTACCTTCTTCGGCCAATACCGAAATTATATCTCTGAGAAATATAAACAAAATGATGTAACCCTCTAGAAATTACTCACAGCCTAACCCCTCTAGTTCAACCAATAAAACACAATAAATCCTCTGGGAAGTACTCATAGTCTAACCCCTCTGGTTCAACTTTATCAAAGACTCTCTAAGAAATCACTCACCGTCAATTCCCCATGTAGTCTCATATTGGGGACAATAGACACTGTCAAGAATCACTCAACCAACAGTTCCCTAGGCAATCTCACAATGTGGAACTATTGAAACTTTGATAGAGAACTCAACATCTACCCCCATGGTCTTGCAACATGAAACGTAAAACAGAAACTCTGGAGAATCCCTCAGCGTTCATTCTCCCTATGGTCTACTACACTAGGTTCCCACATCCCTGTGTAAGTAAATCGTGCACAAACGATATATGGGAGCCAAATTAAACCTCTATTACAACTTGGCTAATAGTCTACATCATATCACAACATTTAAAATAAATTAACTCCATCCTAACACTAGGAATGGGAAAAAAACATCCTAACAAACAAGTCTAGACAAAACGGTCAAATCAAAACAAACATGGGAAACACATCAATAGAATGGAAAATAACCTTATTCACAATCAATCCACCTCTAATCAAGAACACAAGGAAAATAAGGAATCCTAAAAAACAATTTAGACTCCTCACATAGGACAAAACAACCACCAACTAGGAAGAACCTCTGGTAACCACTACTGCATCAACAAAACAAGTCAAATATAGAAAAACGAGTGAGGGTTCCCTGGACGCCCAACCAAACACTACATCCATTGACCCATGGGACCACTAGTTTGGAATGTCTTCTAGGTGAAACCCGAGAACCATATCTACCCAAAATCTAAGTAAAAACATAGGGTCTGTCATGTAATGGGAACCCACTAGGTCCCTCATGCCAAACACTGAGGAGGCATTATACTCGGGATCCTCTAGGTAAACATGAGAGAAGGAATCCTACACGAGATCCCTAGAGAAGAATAAGTTTGGAATACTATAATGGATCCTCAAATAAAGGACAATACAGGCATTCCACAATAAGGGTATCTCAAAGGAAAATATGGGAGAGATCCTACAAGGGACTCCCTAAGTCAGAACCCAAGTAAAGGCATCCCTCATGGGATCCTTGGACGTGCCAGGTCTCACTGGTTCATAGGACAGAAGGAAACCTCTAAAAAGGGTAACTTCCTATAAAGAATGTGTTATGGGGGATATATCATAGCTCATCTCATGTTAATGGTCTCAAATAAGATGTTTTGAACACCCAACCAATCCTCCATGCCAAGTCTAACTCTTAGTTGTCAACTGAACTTGATTACTGGGGGAAGAACCTCTCCCCTTAGATAGAAACCCCACAAAACCTCATTTATACGACCTATAAATTTTAAAATGATTCCACCATTGTGATCTACATTGAAAATTCTCAGAATGGACTACTCACATGCCCAATTATGACTTCCTGGGCATTAGTTACCCCAAAACTACTAAGCTGAAGTAGTACATGGCGAGAACACATGGCCAGACACATGGGGTCTTCCTGTGTAATAGTACATGACATGTAATTTTCTATACACAGTGTGTAATTTTAGAAAAATTCATCCCATGTGTGTTTTCCCCCAAACACATGCCCATGTACCACTACACGACGTGTACTTATAGTACTAGACGCGTACTCCTTAAAAACCACTATTCCGTGTATTATTTCACACGGCCGGTCACACAACCATCCACTACACGGTGTGTACTCAAAGTACATAGAGTGTACTTAAGAAAACATTGTATTCCCTAAATGGGAATAACACACCGCGTGTTTCCCTAAAACACTCATTGTGTATTCTAGGTTATCCAATGGGAAATCCCTCAAAACGCCCGTAACACACATTTCCTCCCCCCGAAACAACAGATCCGGCCTCAAGGGGGAAATAGTAATCAATATATGGCTTTAAAGACATAATTTTTTTTACATGGAATCTATGGTGAAAAAATAAATAGACCTACCATCGGGTGGAAACCACAGAAGTTTCGGTAGATTTCACGACTCACAGTTATTGCACGCCGACGCAACACGTGAAGAGATTTGAATCGGTACCCCTATTGCCTCCCAAATCTCTATATTTCTTGATCTTTATATCTACCCAAAATACACGGCCAAGGATGAGGCATAGGATATGTGCACATGGAGGAGGAAGAGAAAATAATAGAAGAAACAAAGAAGAGAATATAAATGAAATGGAAGAAAAAGGGGCTTGACTCGGCCCCGGTGCCCGACATGAGATTATGCCTTCCCTGGGCTAATCTCCCCATTCAGGACTCACCAAGGCCTAAAGAATCTCAATATGAAATTCAATTTAAAATTTATTTCCAACCGAACCAGCGTGAATAATTTCATTTTTAATTAAATAATATTAAATATTAAATATTCCGTTAAAACTCCAACAACTCATATTTCCACCAAACTCATATCCTAGGGTGAACACCCTATTCCAAGACCAACAGAGTTTTCAGAAAAAATATCCAAGATCAGTTGGTAGGGGAAAATGAAATTTTTACCCCTCATGAGCATCCAACAACAAAAATTCAAATTTCTTCTAAAAAAATAGTCTAAGAAAACATGTGTTCTTACAAACTACCCACCATAAATCTTCTTGTCCCTGAGAATCCCAGAAAAAGGACCAGAAGCCATGCATCCAACCTGAGAATCTCTACAAATAGGCTCTCTAGATTTTCTAGTGACCAGTTATATAGCGTCAACAACTGCTAAATACACATAAGTCATTGAACCCCGACCGATCTTGTACTCCTCGCCATAGGAATACCCTTATCGTCGTCATCAAAGTAACTTCGAGATCAAAAGACCACTGGAAAACACAATAGATTATCCTAAACAAGGGAAACCACCTTCAAAAGGCCAATGGTGAACTCCCCACTATATGTATTTCATTACACTTCTCTGAGAGCACTAACCTAATAGGTTCCACCCTCAACAGGGGTGAACATTAAGAAAGAAAAAGGATCCAGTGTAGGGTTGAAGTTCTCTCAGCATACTCAAGACGAATCAAGATAGTGAAGGATTATCTCTAATAAGAGTTCACTAATAATTCAACGAAGGTGTGTACAGCTCCCTCTGACCACGCTAACATCCTGCAAAAATCCGACTTGGATTCAAGGAATGGTCAACCATTTCACGGTAACCCGACATATAACAAATTCACTGATATAACATAGGGACATTACAACACAACTTACCATGTTCTAACCCACTAAAAGTCAAAAAACGGTCATTAGCTCGTTCCTAGCCAATCACTGATTTAGATTCAAACTATTACACCCACAACAGCAACATCAGAAACACTGTTCAACTAGGCCAAGCACGAGAACAATCATGCCCATTGAAGCCAGTCGTGAAAAAAAGCACCCCCAAAACGCATTGGAAGACATGGTCCAACCATTCTCACAAAGGTTTCCCAAGAACAGAACAAACATTGACCAACAAGGGTTCATGTCAAAACCAAGGGTCTCTAGGTCTTTCCCTTAGCCCTACATAAAAAACAACATGACTGGGTCACAAGGCCTAACCACCTAGACCAAAATATCCAAGCCTCTGTAAAGAAGGTAACATCACAATGACCAATGAGGGTAAAGGCTGAAAACACAACCAGCAAGGGCCCAGATCTTCTCCGAGAATCCTTAGAAGTAAATTATCCTTGTAGGTAACAACCGTAAAAAAAGAGACAAGTTTATCTAACACTCATTGGGTATTTGTATATAAAAATACTAGAAGGAGGTCCAGTTCAGAAGAAACTTATTCGTATCTATCGACAACGTTCTCAATGATCTGACTAGATAACCACAGACCCTGTTAAATACACCCAATATGGGGTTAAACAGAAAGGTATCACGTGCCATATCGACCAACTAGGGTCACTGCACCACCTGTGCATGTGGAATGAGTCATCATCCTCACACCAACTCCTCAAAATAGATCCACATAACCTTCCATCAGAGAAAAACGTATGTGTAAGGACACCCAAAGGTCTTAGTAATCAGTAAAAACACACACTAGCAGGCCTATATGCTATGAATCCTATGTTCCTAGTATGTTTCATGATATGCCTCTGGAATTTTCCAGCTAAGAGTAAAAATCCATCCCAAGTATCTTACCAATGGACAAGATCCAGATATCCATATTAAATCAAAACACCACATAGAATGTTCATCGCTTAAACAGAAAATCATATACAACTGTAACATCACAAAATCAGAACAACAATCCCACACCCTGGTAACCATGACTTCTAACTGAAACAAGTTTTCTTGATGAACTAGTCTGATATCCATCACAGGTTCCAAAACATTCTTAATACTCCTTTCTACCATATCCCAAATAGTAAAGATGTGGAAAATAAATCTCCTCTAATACCACTTTCTAATGTCCAGACCACGTAGCCACTAAAACGGTACTCCGAGCCGGTTGGCCACAGGGCCTCAAGCACGCCTCTCCATACTCCATAGGGTGATTAATAGAAGCGTGGGACTAGGGAGTGGTAGTGGGGAGACTATTCCCTCATACTAGAGTAGGAAAAAGAGGAAATAACTATGTAGCATACACACCAGAAAGTAAATAGAGAGAGGAAGTAGTAAAAAAATAAAACAGAACAAGGTGTAATAGTAAAATGTTGTAAAAGCCTGAAGAACTATACAACACAATAAAAAACTTGTCACCCATAGGGCTGATCATACAAATATAGTTACAAATGAAACTGAATGTAAAAGTACTTGGCTCTAGTACTAACTCTGAGCCAATCCATGTACCTGATCTTCAGACACTATCGAACTCCAGTTGCCAGATCAGTAGAACCACTCAAGAAGCTCCGCTTGATCATGAAACACTGGGCCTCATCCCTATCCATCATAAAACTCATTCTCACCTAAAAATCTGACATAATTTCTACACGTACACTAAGTTTCATGTGAAGGGGTGAGAAATAATCTCAATAGGGCACCCCAACAAGCAACCTACAAATGTGATGCTAAAAGGGTATGCACCAGCAATGCGCTCCGCCTAGTTGGAACGCAACAAAAGAGAAGTAAACCAAATGTGAAACCACCATCAATATTAGGGTATGTAATACCTATCAACTAGGAAAGTGACGCCATGGATGTCAATATCTATATACGTACACATTTATAGTATCATACCTATACATATATACATAAATATGAATATTCATTATTAGAAGAATCAAATAATAGGAAACCACATCAGTAGTCGATCCATTTGACCATAACCACAATCTCCTGGACATCATGTGTAAGGGCATTGAGCTGGATGTCGTGCCACTCAAGGCATGTATCATTAAGTCGATCTATGGGTTTGTAATCCCATATAAATGTACCTGTTTTTTCCAATTACAGAATTATATCTCTGAGAAAGCTAATCAAAATCATGTAACCCTATGGTAAGTACTCACAACCTAACCCCTCTGGTACAACCAATCAAACACAATAAACCCTTTAGAAAGTACACCTAGTCTAACCCCTCTGGTTCAGCTTTAGAAAAGACTCTCTGAGGAATCAGTCACCATCAATTCCCAATGACCTCTCGTATCGGTAACTATAGACACTCTGAGGAAGCACTAAATGTCTAATTCCCCATGTGACCTTGAAAAGTGAAACTATAGACACTCTGAGGGATCAATCAATGTTCATCCCCCCATTGTCTTGCAACATGAAACATAAAATTGACACTCTAGAGAATCCCTCACCATCCATTATCCCTATGGTCTACTAGACAAGGTTCCTACAGCCCTATGTAAGTCAATCGTGCACAAATGATATATGGCAGCCAAAGAAAACCTCAATAACTACTTGGATAATAGTCTACAACATATCATCGTATGTCAAATAAAATCACACCATCATAAAAACACTAGGCTTGAAAAACAATAATTCTAACAAGCATGTCTAGACAAAAAGGTCAAATCAAAAAAAATGAGCAAAACATCCATATCATAGAAAATAACCCTATTCACAATCAAAACACCTCTACTCAATTACAGAAGTTATAGTAGTAATCCTAACCAACAATAAAGGCAACTCGTGTCAGGCTCAACAGCCACCAACAAGGAAGCACCTCTAGTAACCACTACTACATCATAAAACCAACATAGATAAAAAAACGAGTGAGGGTGGCCCGAATGCCCAACCCAACACTACGTCCATAGCCCCTTGGGATCACCAGTTTATCACGGGTACTAGGTGAAACATGAACACCATATCTACCAAAAACTGACATAAAAAATCAGGGTTGATCAAACAACGGTCTCCCACTAGGTCCTTCAATTCAAACAGTGAGGAGGCATCATACTCGGGATCCTCTATGTAAACAAAAGAGAAGGCATCCAACACGAGATCCTTAGAGAAGAATAAGGGAGGATCCTACATGTGATCCTAAAATGAAGGAAAATATTGGCATTCTATAACATGGGTCCTCTCAAAGGAAATATAGGATAGAGATCCTACAAGGGACTCGCTAGGTCTGCAAACAAGTAAAG
Source organism: Viscum album (assembly GCA_963277665.1). Classification (NCBI taxonomy): domain Eukaryota; kingdom Viridiplantae; phylum Streptophyta; class Magnoliopsida; order Santalales; family Viscaceae; genus Viscum; species Viscum album. The sequence goes on along the minus strand of OY728139.1, from coordinate 675,047,883 downwards.
GCATCCCTCATGGGATCCTTGGAAGTGACAGGTCTCACGGGCTCATAGGCCAGAAGGGAACATCTCAAAAGGGAGACTTCCTCTAAATAATATGTTACAGGATATATCTCAAAATGCTTCTCATTTTAAAGGTCTCAACTAAGTTTCTCTGAACACCCAACATATTCACCATGCGAAGTCTCACTCTCAAGTGTCAACTGAACTCGATAACTAGAAGAAGAACTGATCCATATAGATAGAAACCCCACAAAACCATTTATATGACCTATAATGTCAAAAGTATTCCACCATTTCTATATACATGGAAAAACTTTTAGAATGGACTACTCACACACCCAAATATAACTTCTCAGACATAAGTTATCCCAAGACTACTAAGGTGAAGTAGTACATGGCCAGACACAAGGGGTCTACCTGTGTAATAGTACATGGAATGTACTATACTGTAAATAGTCACTAATGTTCAAAAAAATTAATCTAGTGTGTGTTTTCACCTTAACACATGCCCATGTGCCACTACACGGCGTGTACTTATAGTACATGACATGTACTCCTTAAAAACCAATATTCTGGTTTTTATTTCACACGGCCGGTCACACGGCCATCCTCTACACGGTGTGTACTCAAAGTACAGGGCGTGTAAATAGGAAAACTACACCTTCCCTAAATGGGAAGAACACACGGCGTGTTCCCCTAGAATACATGCTTTGTATTCTAGGTTTTCTGACAAGAAATCCATCAAAACGCCCGAAACGCTCGTTTCCACCCCCAAAAAAACAGATCCAGCCTCAAGTGGGAACAAGTAAGAAATATAATGATTTAAAGACATAGAAAACATTTTTAAATGGTATCTATGGCGAAAAAATAAAAATCCCCTACATTTGGGTGGAAACCACCAAAACTTCGGTTGATTTTACGGCTCACGTTTGTCGCAGGCCGACTCAGAACGTCGGGAGCTTCGAATCAGTACCCCTCTTGCCTACCAACTCTCTCCCTTTCTTGATCTATGGGTCTCCCCAAAAGACACGACTATGGATTAGTCATAATTTACATGATCAAGTAGGAAGAGGAGGAAATAAGAGAAGGAAGAATGAAAAGAAAGGAAAAGAAAAGGAAGAAAAAGCGGCCCAGCCCGGCCCCGGTGCGCGGCTTGAGTTCATTCCTTCCCTAGTCTAATATCCCCATTCAAGACTCAACGATGCAGAAAAAATCTCAATTATACATTCCTTATAAAATTTATTTCCAAAAAAACCTGCATGAATATTTAATATTTACTTTAATAATATTAAATATTAAATATTCCGCTGAAATTCGAACAGCTCATATTTCCACCAAACTTCTATCCTAGGGTAAACACCCTATTCCAAGACTAACAGAGTTGTGAGAAAAATTGTACAAGATAATTTGGTAGGTTAAAATGACCATTTTACCACTCATGAGCATCCAACAGCAAAAATTCAAATTTATGTTCAAAATGACAGTCTGGAAAAACATGGGTTCTTACATAAAAATTTCACATTTAATAAAGAAATAATTTTATTTAAAAATAACCGAGTAATATTGAAAATTATGCTTAAAATATTTAAGTTGGAATGATTGTATTAAATATCCTTCATTCCATATAAGTTAATAAATTCTTCGTTTCACACATTTATAAGAAAAATCATGCAGTGCCTTGTTTGGAAAATGATAGAAAGTTTCCTTTTAATTTTTTTTTGTAAAAATTAGAAAAGGGATGAAATATAACTTTAAAAAACATTTTTTTGTATAATAATTTTTTAAAATGTTTCTATAAAACATAGAAATTGAAGAGATATTTTCCCCATCAGAGACATAAACTTAAACAACCTCGAATAAAGAATAGATTGTGAAATGAACACATACCACGTTATAATCAACTAAATCGTATTACACATTTAAGAATAACATTTAAAAAATATTATATGTTTTATGAATGAATAAATTTATGTTATAAATGTAAATGGGGAATTATATACACCTCATAGAATAATATAGGTTTATAACATCAAAATACTACTCAATGAAGGAAAATTGAGAAGAAGTCCCCTACAAATATCATATCATTGAAGTGAGAATTAATCAAATGAATTGATTGTTTATGTCTAAAATAAATATAGATAAGCCAAGTTTAAAAAAAAAATATAATCAAAATTCATTTCACATATAATATTAGCATTACATATTAAATTATGTATAATTCTATCCAAATAAATGGAAATTGAGTTATGAAATCTCTTAATTTGCACATTCCTTTAATTGAGCATATCTTATCATTCCTTTATAATGTTTTTCATAATGTTTTTAATTTATAAAAGAATCATATTTATATTTAAGATATCATATATGATCTTATTATATCATATTATCCCTGTTTTGATAATAATATATCATTATTACCATTATTTTGTGTGTTAGATGATTAGTTTTGTTATTCAAGTTTTTTCTTGTAAGTCCCAGTTCTTGGGAATAAGATATAGCTACAGAAAAAAGTATATTAATGTTATAAATATCATTTTTATTAATTATATATATATTTAGAGTCATATTTAAATATGGATATAGAAAATGAATTGTAACGGTTCATGGAGACAGTAAGTCGTATGTGCACATGAGCGACAATATCTTTTCTAAATGGTTGAAAGGGTAAGGAACTGGATGATGTATTAATTTTTCATAGTCAATATATTTTTATAATAATGATATATATCCATTAGTTCCTTAATAGTACCTATCCATGTAATTTGGTGATGAAAATATAATTACACCACTACATGGAAACGATTAGTCTTACATTCGCACGCACGATGCTTCATTTTCTCATAGGATGGATAAAAAGTGTAACATGGTTGTATAAAAATAAGAATAAAATATATTTATATAGATGATATATAATTTATGAAATTATTATGGGAAAAAATAAGAATACAAAGTAGAATATGTAATAAACTTGAAAGATTTGGTAAAGAAGAATACCTCTTCTTCAGGAAACATCCTTTAAATATCTTCTTATGGGATAAATGGTTGGACTATTTGAAGGACCATAAACTCTATAACATGTATAAGAATTTTTATAAGATATATGGGTATATTTTGGTTGAGTTAGATGGCTAAATCCCATGTAATGAAGTGATGGAATGGGTTCCCTTTTATATTAAGGTGAGGGGGAATTTTGGAATTTCTCAACATTTTAAATTAATATGAATTAATTTTTAATAAAAAATGGATCAAATGTGAGTTATTTTAAATATAATATTATAAATATTACAAATATATTCATAAAATAAATTTTAGTTAACTGTTCACATTATTTCCACCCTTGTGTTTTGGGTTTAACCCTTATTTGACCTATTTAACTCTTACATTAACGACTTCAATTTTTACTATTTAAAAACATAAATAATTCATATAAAATTTAAAAAGTCCCATTAATGAGTCATGGATGAAATTTAAAACATTATACCAATAATATTTCTAAATTTAATTTTTTTAGTTATTCTATATCATTTAATAAAATATTAATCACAAGAAATTATTCATATTGTCAATTTTAAGGAATATTCATTACATTGCCTTTAATAATATTAATATAACACTTATAATTCAAAAAAACTATTTTCTAACAGCCCTAACATTTAATTGTAGTATTTTATATTTTTAATCACATTAAAAATAACAAATTTTATTTATTTTACTGTTTCTAATAACATTTATTTGATATTTACATTAATAAAAAAATTAGTACACCAGTGTTGTGTAATTATTTAGGGTAATTATTCCATTAATAAAAATTAATAATAAATTAACATGATGGATATGAATATTTTATATTTAAAATTACTATTTATAGTCAAATATATCATTTGGATAACTCTATATTAAGAATGTTATAGTTATCAAAATGATGAATGTGGCATCTTTCACATTTCTTTAAATAAAATATTATTAAGGTCATAATATCACTAAAATGGGAAACAATTATCCCATAATCATTACTTAAATAGTTATGGATGGAAATTAAACATAAAATGAAGTTCTAGAATGTGTTAGGGTCATTTTACAGTCCTACTTATTTTATTTTTGACCGATATTACTCAATTTACCCTTTACTGTGGTCATAAAAATTACCAATGTTAATATCCATATTGACTAAAAATAAGAGTATAATATTTAATAATTTATGAATATATGAATACAAATATGGTATCTATTTTTTAAAATTAATAAAATTTTAATTTTCAGAATTTAATTTAAAATTAATCTCAAAAAATGCAATGAAAAATAGTTTTCATGAAAAATGTTTTTTAATCCCCAAATTGTACTTACACCAAAATGTGGTACAAAGATAATTAAAATTAAATTAATTAGATTATATATTACTAAATATAACTTAAGTTACTTTAAGAATAAATTAAAAACATTACTGTAATTATTAAAATAAATAAAATGGAATTTTTATAAAAATATGTATTTTTCACTATTTATTAGAAAATCAATCTTTTCATGAAAATCCACAAAATATACCATATGATAATTTATATATGATGATTTAAAAAATTATATTAATTTTATATAATAATTTTTTTATAATTCTATAAATTGATTATAATATTTACTCATAAAATTCAAGAAACCCATTTTCTGAAGAAAACATATTTTTGAAGAATAAAATGACCTTATAAAAAATTAAGTGCTTATTAAAAAAGAATTAATTATTAAATTATCTATGAATTTGAAAATTATAAAATGAGTAATTTATTTAATATTATTCACTCCTACCATTTTAATTGAAATGTTATAATGATCACTTAATAATATTTCATTGTACTTTAAGCTCGGTGTTGCTCGAAATGTAACCTAAAGAAGAGATTAAATCAAAAAAGAGAAATACCCTAAAATATTGGGGAGTTACATTTTCCCTAATTAAATAAATTTCATCCTCAAAATTTTAACATTTTATTCAAAAATCATATTGCAATGTCCCGGATCCGGGTGCCACTCAATGGGTGCCCCGAACCCGGTTCACCACATGACCTCAAGCGCATTTCCCCAAATGCCAGAGGCTGCTGACTAGCAGCGAGGGCCCAGGTTTGATAGTGGGGAAACTATGCCCTCATTTTTCAATGTGTAGTGCAACGGAAATAAATAAATCCATACAACAATAGCAGAAGCAATAATCCATACACATTTAATATAACAACTACAATAAAAGATAACATATTAGTTATATAGATATGACACAACATGTCTTCAGTTCTAAGAAAATAGCCAGATCTTGTTACATAGCAGTACAACAATATAGAGTAAAATAAAGAAAAACAAAATATCCAGTAGCATCGCGATCCTAAGCCAGGTCCCATGCTCCCCTACTCCTCAGCAGCAATCAAGAACCTGTATAGGGAACCTTTCCCTCATCCACACCTGCAGAAATGTAATCTATTTTGGCCGAAAAGCATGACCAAAATAGTGTGTGAGAAATAATCTCAGTAGGAACCCACCAAAGGTATGTGACCAACTGTGTGTAAATAGGCAACAACAATGTGAAAAAGTAAAATCAATAACTAAGTATCACTCATAATGTAACTAACTTACCAGTTATATTTCTATTTTAATATTCAATTTATCTATTTAATATAAGAAATAACCAAAGTGAATTTCTAAGTAAACAGTCAGTTTCCTCAGACACGCAAACCCTTACCCTTAGGTAATCAGAATCCAACTCGCAAGTACTTTCCCTCAGGCGTAACATATATGCCCTCAGATGTACGAAGTGTCGCCCTAAGGAACAGAAGTCTCTGCCCTCAGGCATACGAAGGGTTTTCCTCAGGCGAAAAAGAACGTTGCCCTCAAGCTAATCCAGTCATGCCCTCAGGATATAGTAAAACACTACCCTCAAGCACAAGTAACCGGGCCGAGCCCAACATGTAAATAATAAATTCACATACAATTCCTATCAAGTCAATTTAACAAATATTATTACAATGCCATACCCTCAGGTATCTTGGCCAAACGGCTAAACAGATGAACAGACCCCTGGGGTGGTCCTGGATCCAAGAAACGATCCCAAACAGTAGTTTATTATCACATTTAATCACCTATACATTTATTGGTAGCTAAAATAGCCATGTCCTTAGCCACACGACACCCCAACATGGGCTTGTATCTCAACGGTACACAAAACACATGACAGATGGAAATTTAAACACTAAGCCACCTGTAACAACCTGATATTTTATGATAAGTATTCTTTTTAATTTATTTGATGTCATGTGTTTTATGCTACAACAATATTATCTTGTGCTATACGCCACACTGAATTATCTTGAAGTATACACAACACTATTCTTAGATTGTGTTACACAAAATTTCAAGTTCATTTTATAATAGTCATTCTACGCATCATTAAGTGTATATATATATATATATTAAATATATAAATGAAATATGGTTGGATTCTGTTATACTAAATAATAAAGGATTCTTGCACAACAAGCAACCCTGACTTGGCTAGCATTACACGCATTCGCGACCTTCCTCGATAGCGTGTGTTGTACGCAATACCGGGTTTTACTAAACAACTATATATTATTATAATATTATTATGAACTAGCCTTTATGAATAGTATTAACTATATTTTGAATTTTATAACATTATTATTCATCTCAAACATTTTCTAGAACATGGTATAAGAACAAAATAAATTTTTCGGATAAAATAAGTATTTTTAAAAAAATGCAGTTTTGCCGCCTATTGATGGCACACCCACTTTAAATCTAGTTTTTGACATGTTTATAAATTTAATTTTACAAAATAAACTTTTCTTTTGAATCAGGATATGAAAATTTACATTGGATAAAGTTTTGATATTTTTCTGATAACTTTCATATTATAATGAATAGTAAAAACACGCTATATTTTAATTAAAAACAACTTTTTTCATCGTAATACATTATATGGTTAAATTATAATATTGAATGGTTTTAAAGTATAAATAGAATATATTTTTACCATTTAATATAATTTATGTCATTATCATTGATTTTACCTTGAATTCTTAGGCTAAATCAATTCAACCTTTTGAATGTTTTAAACAAAAACCCGTTTTCTTTCGATAAGGGATTAATTTTAATTTAATTTATACAACTTTTTTGTATTGAATTTCGAAAAATGGATTCCATATTTGGAATCAGTGGGTCCAAATTATGTTAATAGACTACTTTTTATTTTTGGGAATTATGAATAGTAACTACGGTAAATTTTATTTACCTTAGTTAAAGGTAAATCGGGTAATTAAGGGTAAATATAATATTATAAAATTAACCTAACACATGAAAAAATTCTATTGGATGACTAAAAGTATACCCATATCACCTAAGGGTCGGATTAGATTCATTTTATGGACTTTTTACCCTGAAAATAAGTTAATTATTATTAAAACCAAAGAAAGTGACAACATGTCAATCTCTTAAATCTTCTAAATATAATAATTTTAATGTAGTGATAAACATCATGAAACATCGAAAATTAATAGTCTCCAGAAAGATAATAAAATTATATACATCATATGAATTTATTTATAATTTTTTGGGATTAAATAATTATCATTAATTGTGACACAATAGTGATGCAGAAATTGTTTATCTAGTGAAAAATCAAGAATATAGTTTTTATTAAACTAATAGTGACCATAAAAGGCACAAAACCCTGACCAAAACTTATTGGTCATATAACATTAAACCATAATCATCCAATGTTCTAATATTTGACCATTTGGAGACTTATAAAAGCGATTATGAAACTTATATTTGTTTATTTTAAATGATGCCAATGTTGTCACCTTCATAATTTAATAAATATAACAATTTAAATATTGGGATTTTAAGATGATACATTCGAGTAAAAGTATTATTGTGAATGTTAATATATTTATCTTCATCATAGTATTTTATTTGTACTTTTTATGCAACAAATAAGTATATTAAATTATTATACAAAAATGTTGTAATAATTATTTTTTTAAGAGATAAACCAAATAAATGGTTTTAAAAATAATAAAATAAATATTATATGAACTATTTAATGTTCTCCACTAATTTTATAGATTCATATGACCTTTTATGAATATATTAAAGCTTTTATTTTGAACATATCTTCTGTATATAGTTTATTTAAATTCAATTAAATGAATAGTGTAAAAATTGACACTATTGTTATTTTATAAAAATAACATATTATAAAATTGTTTAAAAATCACAAAAATATTTAAAAATTAAGAATTTAAATTTATATGGTCTAACATGTTATAAAGTATCCAATTATGGACAATTAACAACAAATAAGTAATTATTTGTTATAATTTAAAATTTAGAATGTTATTACCACAAATAAAATTTAATTGATTAAATAAGGATAAATAAAATTGATGATGTTTAAAATAAATTACTGACATATCTAAATTTTATTGGTTGATGATATTACAACCCTATATCATCTAATCTTTAGATATGAGTCATTTTGAAAGTTTTTAAGTGGGTTTGGGATTTAATATTAACTAATATTTCTTATATTTCCAAAGGCGCCCCTTTCCTCCCTTATAAAAGGGCACCTCCTCCCTCTATTCCTCACACCACATTGAGCCTTAAATCTCGGACAACCCCTGAACATTTCTCTTCTAAACTTCCCTAGAAACATCCTAGAGGTCCTGGTCTTCTTCAAAGACAAATTTTAGTTCCCTAAGAGGAGGTCTCAATGAGGCTCTTCAAAGAAGAGGTAATGTCCATTACCGATTCTTTCAACTTTATTTCTTCTTCCACTTCTTCTTTTTTAGTTGTTTCACAATGAGGTAATAACATAAGTATCAATCATATACTGATATTTTATTATGATTATGAAACAAACAAATTTCACCATCTATCCATCCAATGGAAAACGAAATCACCGCGCGTGCGTACGTATGGAATACCGTCTCCACGCCGTGGTGTAATCTATTTTCCACCACCACCTTACTTGGATGGGTATAATGGTGAAAGTAATGAATATATATGATTATTTTAAAGTGATATTGATTCTGTAATATTATACATACACATTAATACAATTCCACGATCTTGGGAATGATATCATCTCTCGTGCGTACGCACGGACTGACGTCTCCACGACGCGATGAGATTCACTCTCCATGTTAACCATTCAAGAATGATTATAAAGTATACATAATAAGTAATCATGAAATATATGAAATAATAATTCTACTGGATTTATTTATATTTATATATATATATTTATGTCATCTAATTAATTCCATTCAATTCAATAAGGAAACGAAAACAACGTTCATGCGTACGTACGACCTACCGTCTCCATGAACGGTGTATTTCATTCCATTTTTTGATATATTATGTATATTATGAATATATATTTTATATAAATCATATTTTAAATTCTAGATGTAAGTAATCATGATCTATGTAATCATATGAATAATTACAAGTCAAAAAACGAATGAAAAATGAAACGATTTTACCCAAAACGCTCTTTAACATGGAATTTACAAAAGAACGGGTAATATAAAGTCATAAGTGAACCATATATGATATCATAAAAATTAATATGATTTTTAATAAGTAAATAACATTATTTAAATCATTATACAGGAGGTTCGGACACTTACGAAGCAAATAGGACCTAAGGTAAGGGATAATTTTGGAAGTCTCATTTTTATCCGAGATTGCTTATTCGTAAGTATTTACTGGGGTTATTTATATCATCCATGTCGATGTTTTATAAAAGTTTTTTCATGTATGTTTAAATTACTTTTTACCCATTTTTACTTTTACTACATGGTAAGTAAATAATCTTTCTTTTGTTTACATTATGAGGTACTTTTTTGACTTTTCCGGCAAAAGTACAAGAAGAATGTTTTTTTAACTTATATGGCGTGAACGGATTTTTACGGTTTTATAAATCCTTATTTTCATGAAGCTTCCTCCAAAATATTTCATGACTATTTCCAAAAAAATCTCTTTCTTTTAAAATTGCATGATGTTTTTTGAAAAGAAATTGATTTTGAAGAAGAAAGGATATTTTCCTCAAGAATTCATTTGAAGTGTTTTATCAAAACCATTTTCAATCTAAAATGAAATTATTTCATTGTGTATGTTTTAAGTATAATGTCTCTATGATTTACATGGTTTAATTTTTCTTATTATGAAATGATATCCATTTCTTTTATATGGATTATGTTATGATGGGATGATGTTTATGAAACCCATTTTATTCGTTGGGTTTTTATGAATGATGTGTGTCTATTTTGTGGCACAAGTATGAATGATTTCATTATGAGATGGGTGGGACCTATATCTCCCTCCAATGAATTGGGTAAAGATTTATATCTCATGAGATAGACATGGATGGAACGGTAAGTTAATCCGGTTCAGAGTTACAGGACTAAAACGAGGAGTGAACTCGATTCAGAAAGGGACTTTGTCCACTAAGATGGTCTTGGAAGCAATGCCTTGGCTACTATGGAAATCATGACATGTGCTGAATGGTTTCCACAATTACATGATTTATTCCCATTATATTTTATCATGGTTGATGTTCCATTGTGATATATTCCTGACATACTTCCATGATTTATGTCTTTGCTCAAGATTTTGATGTTTAAATTTCATGTTCAAGTTTTTGTTTTCAAATGTTTATGGATTATTTCTCTATGTTTTCCCTTACTGAGCATTTGAGCTCACCATTTTTATGTTTTATTTTTCCCAGGAAATAAAGAAAGGTTTTAGGTAAGGAAATAAAAAGGGGAAGATCTTTATGGGAGTTGTTGAAGATTTTTCAACATGATTAGAAGTTTATATTCCATGTTTACAAAGACACTAAACTATTACGATCCTTGTGTGTCTGTTTTTGTTATGTATTAATTATTCCCCAAAAGTAATGTAATGTCCATATACGTCAAGCTTCAGGTCTCTACAATTGGTATCATACGAAATGTTTAGTTAAACTTTGGAAACTAGGATGCGAAAACGTTAGTGAGATCCCTAGAGATATTTCTAAGGTATGTCTAGGGATTTCCTTAAGGATAAGTATACGTATAGGATATACTCCTAGAACTACGGTAACGATCTTAGAATTTAACCTAAGATGTTAGATATTGAGGGTACTCCCCCTTTACTATGTTGTTTTCCCTAGCATGATTTTTTCCTCTCACACTATTCTTTTTGGGTTTTAGAAAATGGCTGGAAACAGGAAGATTCACGATAATGGAGGATATGACAGACAATGGAATTATATTCTTCTTGAGAATCCAAATGAAAAGGGATTTGGAAGTCCAAACATCATTATTATGCCGAATCAGGAATCTCATAATATGATCAATAAACTCAAATTTGGTAGGTTTCCAGACTCGGCTAATAAGAGAAAGATGGAGTTTCATGATGATCATAGAGGAATGAAAGTTCAATTTCCTCTATGTAAATCATGTGGGAAGAGTCATCAAGGTGAATGTTTAAAAGGAACTAGAAGATTCTTTGGGTTTGGAAAAGGACACAAATCCAGTAAGTGCAAAGGAAAAGGTTCAGTTAACACCATGGACATGGATAATGGTATTGCTACGACATCAACAATAGATAATGTTTTAAATGTGGAACGTACGGGAATTATGCAAACCAATTCCCTAAGGGAAAGTCTCATGAAGAGAATCAGTATGGTCATATGGGTAGTATTTATGTTGATGATGATGAAGAGACTACAAATTATATGTGAGATGAAAGAATTGTTGAAGCTCGGTCAATGGCTTAAGAAGGTAGTGGAATGATTACATGTTTATAAAGTGTAATGTTGTATAAGTAATCTCATGGTACTGTGGAATAAAGATACATCTAAGGATTGTTACACTATTTTCTTTCGTTATGTTTTGAAAGTATATGATGAACAGTACCAGTGACCATGAAAGGTTATTCAGATATTTTGGAAAGCAGATGATATGCCCATAATGAAGGGATAAAGAGAAAATGAAATGTTTGATAGTATTAATGAGCTCATGATTGATATAAGGACTAAGTGATATCATGGTTTGAGTATACAGAATTTTGGGATTTTGGTATGTGGAAAGAGTTAACTTTTCACAGCACTCATGTTTTCACTAAGATTCAATGGGTATTCATTTTTTTTTTCAAGACAATACATGATTAAGGTATTCACATGATTGGAATGTGACCAAAAAGATATATGGGGGATAAATGATGGTATTCACATGCTTGGTTGATGACATTTCAAGTAATCATTTTCTTTATACTATGATCTTGGACCGAATTATTTTAAATAAGCCTAAAGATGGGAATGGATTATGTTGGACATAAGTTAGTATTATTTAAGGATAGAACATTTTTCGATATTATTGATGGGATGTTACAGTAATGTAGTTTTAGAAAAAGGACAGCATGTAGGACGGGTGGTAGCCCATCGCGTCAGACAAGGCTGTTGGAATCGAACCCACAACCGAAGTGCGACTGGCCTTTATCACCAACCACTGGCCTACAGGAAGTCCCTGGTTAGTAGAAAATAGTTTTATTTTATTAAGAGGCATGATATATGAAGTATAAGTTCATTTTGGAACCATATACGATTAATCTAACCACAAAATGGACTTATAAATTTTGCTAACCTTTTGTTTGAAATAGATGGAATGAACCATCATTCTATCACATGATCTTCTAACACATCACGAATAAAAAATTCAACTTCATTTCTTTAAGGGATGAAGTGGAAATTGTTCAACTCGTGAACAAGAGTGAGATTGTACCAAAATCATGCAAGCATTTATTTTAATTCATCAACTTTAGGGAAATGATCTTGAAAACCAAAAATGTTGTCCTAGTGCTCTTATATCCGATGAATCAGATGGTACCTTAGATGATCACAAATCTATGGATTTGTGATTGAGGGCTTTTTCATAGCCATGTTCTCTACCACTCTCCATCATAACTTGATGGTAAGATTTTTCTTCCATATCCATATTTTCACCTATGTTCTCCTACGTGGAAACCCAGTGATGAGTTAATTCTGGTAGCCATTATGTTTCATACTTTAGTTTTTAAAGCCATGTTTTGGTATTCCTTTTTACGATGTGGGTTTTTATTAAAGAAAATTTCGAGTAGTAAATCATTTATAACACCGACGAATTTCGAGGGCGAAATTCATTTTAAGGGGGGGTAGAATGTAACAACCCGATATTTTATGATAAGTATTCTTTTTAATTTATTTGATGTCACGTGTTTTATGCTACAACAAGATTATCTTGTGTTATACGCCACACTGTATTAGCTAGAAGTATACACAACACTATTCTTAGATTGTGTTACACACAATTTCAAGTTCGTTTCATAATAGTCATTCTATGCATCATTAAGTGTGTATATATATATATTCAATGTATAAATGAAATATGGTTGGATTCTGTTATATGAAATAATAAAGGATTCTTGCACAACATGCAACCCTGACTTGGCTTGCATTACACGCAATTGCGACCTTCCTCGATAGCGTGTGTTGTACACAATACTGGGTTTTACTAAACAATGATATATTATTATAATATTTTTATGAAAAAGACATTATGAATAGTATTAACTAAATTTTAAATTTTATAACATTATTATTCATCTTACATATTTTCTAGAACATGGTATAAGAACAAAATAATATTTTCGGGTAAAATAAGTAACTTTCAAAAAATGCAGTTTTGCCGCCTTTTGATGGAGGACCCACTTTAAATCTAGTTTTTGACATGTTTATAAATTTAAATTTACAAAATAAACTTTTCTTTTGAATCAGGATATAAAAATTTACATTGGATAAAGATTTGATATTTTTCTGATAACTTTCATATTTTAATGAATAGTAAAAACATGCTATATTTTAATTAAAAACAACTTTTTTCATCGTAATAATTTATATGGTTAAATTATAATATTGAATGTTTTTAAAGTATAAATAGAATATATTTTTACCATTTAATATAATTTATGTCATTATCATTTATTTTACCTTGAATTTGTAGGTTAAATAAATTAAATCTTTTGCAATGTTTTAAACAAAAACCTGTTTTCTTTTGACAACGGGATTAATTTTAATTTAATTTCTGCTACTTTTTTGTATTGATTTTCGAAAAAGGGATTCCATATTTGGAATCTGTGGGTCCAAATTGTGTTAATAGACTACTTTTTTTGGGAATTATGAATAGTAACTACGGTAAATTTTATTTACCATAGTTAAAGGTAAATCGGGTAATTAAGGGTAAATATAATATTATAAAATTACCCTAACACATGCCAAAATTCTATTGGATGGCTAAAAGTTTACCCATATCACCTAAGGGTCGGATTATATTCATTTTATGGACTTTTGACCATGAAAATAATTTAATTATTATTAAAACCAAAGAAAGTGACAACATGTCACTCTCTTAAATCTTATAAGTATAATAATTTTAATTTAGTGATAAACTTCATGAATCTTTGAAAATGAATAGTCTACAGAAATATAATAAAATTATATACATCATATGAATTTATTTATAATTTTTAGGGATTAAATAATTATCATTAATTGTGACACAATAGTGATGCATAAATTGTTATCTAGTGAAAAATCAGGAATATAGTTTTTATTAAACTAATAGTGACCATAAAATGCACAAAACCCTGATCAAAACTTATTGGTCATATATATTTAAACCATAATCATCCAATGGTCTAATATTTGACCATTTGGAACCTTCTAAAAGCGATTATCACACTTATATTATTTTATTTTAAATGATGCCAAAGTTGTCACCTTCATAATTTAATAAATATAGAAATTTAAATATTGGTATTTTAAGATGATAAATTCGAGTAAAAGTAATATTGTGAAAGTTAATAGATTTATATTCATCATAGGATTTTATTTTTAATTTTTATGCAACATATAATTATATTATATTATTATACAAAAATGTTGTAGTAATTATTTTTTAAGAGATAAACCAAATAAATGGTTTTAAAAATAATAAAATAAATATTATATAAAATATTTAATGTGATCCACTAATTTTATAGATACATATGACCTTTTATGAATCCATTAAATATTTTATTTTGAACATATCATCTATATATATTTTATTTAAATTCAATTAAATGAATAGTGTAAACATTGACACTATAGTTATTTTATAAAAATAACATATTATAAAATTTTTTAAAAATCACAAAAATATTTAAAATTTTTAAATTTAAATTTATATGGTCTAAAAGGTTATTAAGTATCCAATTATGGAAAATTAACAACAAATAAGTAATTATTTGTTATAATTTAAAATTTAGAATGTTATTACCACAAATAAAATTAAATTGATTAAATAAGGATAAATCAAGTTGATAATGTTTAAAATAAATTCCTAACATGTCTAAATTTTATTGTTTGATTCGATTACAACCCTATCTCATCTAATATTCGGATATGAGTCATTTTGGTAGTTTTTAAGTGTGGATGGGATTTAATATAAACTAATATTTCTTATATTTCTAAAGGTGCCCCTCCCCTCCCTTAAAAAAGGGAACCTCCTCCCTCTCTTCCTCACACCACTTTGAGCCTTCAATCTCGGCCAACCCCTGAAAAATTCTCTTCTCCACTTCCCTAGAAACATCCTAGAGGTCCTTGTCTTCTTCAAAGACCATTTTTAGTGCCTTAAGGGGTGGTCTCAATGAGGCGCTTCAAAGAAGAGGTAATGTCCATTACCGATTCTTTCAACTTTATTTCTTCTTCCACTTATTCTTTTTTAGTTATTTAATTCTGAGGTAATAACATAAGTATCAATAATATACTGATATGTTATTATAATTATGAAAAAACCATATTTCACCATCTATCCATCCTATGGAAAACGAAATCACCGCGTTTTTGTTCGTACGGAATACCGTCTCCACGCTGTGGTGTAATATATTTTCCACCACCACCTTACTTGGATGGGTATAATGATGAAATTAATGAATATATATGATTATTGTAAAGTTATATTGATTCTTTAATATTATACATATACTTTAATACAATTCCACGATATTGGGAATGATATCATCGCTCGTGCGTACGTACGGACTGCCGTCTCCACGACGCGATGAGATTCACTCTCAATGTTAACCATTCAAGAATGATTATAAATTATAAATAATAAGTAATCATGAAATATATGACATAATAATTCTACTGGATTTATGTATATATATATATTTATTTCATCTACTTAATTCCATTCAATTCAATAAGGAAATGAAAACAGCGGTCATGCGTACGTACGACCTACCGTCTCCATGAACGGTGTATTTCTTTCCATTTATCGATATATTATGTATATTATGAATATATATTATATATAAATCATGTTTTACATTCTGGATTTATGTAATCATGATCTAAGTAATCATATTAATAATTACAAGTCAAAACACGAACGACAAATGAAACGATTTTACCCAAAACGCTCTTTAACATGGAATTTACAAAAGAACGGGTAATATAAAGTCATAAGTGAACCATATATGGTATCATAACAATGAATATTATTCTGTAATAAGTGAATAACATTATTTAAATCATTATACATGAGGTTCAGACACATACGAAGAAAATCGGACCTAAGGTAAGGGATAATTTTGCAAATCTCATTTTTATCCGAGATTGCTTATTCGTAAGTATTTACTAGGGTTATTTATATCATACATGTCCATGTTTTATAAAAGTGTTTTCATGTATTTTTAAAGTCATTTTTACCCATTTTTGACTTTTACTACATGGTATGTAAGGAATATTTCTTTTGATTACGTTACGAGGTAATTTTTTGACTTTTCCGGCAAAAGTACGAGAAGACTGTTTTTTTAACTTATACGGTGTGAAAGGATTTTTATAGTTTTATAAAGCCTTATTTTCATGATGCTTCCTCAAAAATATTTCATGAATATTTCCAAAAAAATCTCTTTCTTTTAAAATTTCATGACATTATTTGAAAAGAAATTGATTATTAAGAAGAAAGGATATTTTCCTCAAGAATTCATTTCAAGTGTTTTATCAAAACAATTTCCATCTAAAATGAAATTATTTCATATGTGTATGTTTTAAGTATAATGTATCTATTATTTACATGGTTTCACTTTTCATATTATGAAATTATATCCATTTCTTTTATATGGATTATGTTATGATGGGATGATGTTTATGAAACCCATTTTATTCATTGGGTTTTTACGAATGATGTATGTTTATTTTGTGGCACAAGTACAAAGGATTTCATTATGAGATGGGTGGGACCTATATCTCCCTCAAATGAATTGGGTAAAGATTTATATCTCATGAGACAGACATGGATGGAATGGTAAGTTAATCCGGTTCAGTGTTACAGGACTGAAACGAGGAGTGTACTCGATTCAGAAGGGGACTTTGTCCACTAAGATGGTCTTGGAAGCAATGCCTTGGCTACTATGGAAATCATGACATGTGATGAATGGTTTCCACAATTACATGCTTTATTCCCATTATATTTTATTATGGTTGATGTTCCATTATGATATATTCCTTACATACTTCCACGATTTATGTCTTTGCTCAAGATTTTGATGTTTAAATTTCATGTTCAAGTTTTTGTTTTAAAATGTTTGTGGATTGTTTTATATTATCTATGTGTGTCCTTACTGATCATTTCAGCCCACCCTTTTTATGTTTTATTTTATCTAGGAAATAAATAAAAGTATTAGGTAAAGAAACAAAATGGGGAAGATCATTATGGGAGTTGTTGAAGATCTTTCAACATGATTAGAAGTTTATATTCCAAGTTTCCAAAGAAACTAAACTATTACGATCCTTGTGTTTCTGTTTTTGTTATGTATTAATTATTCCACAAAAGTAATGTAATGTCCACGTACGTCAAGCTTCGGGTATTTACACCACCTACCTTAAACACCCAAGAACAGTATACCCAAACGAAGCCTTCTGAACCGTCCAAGAACGTAGTAGATATGAGGTAAAATAATTCTCATTCATCATCAAATAACTTCCCTTAGAAGAAGAATTGGCAAGAAAAACACAAGGAGAAGGAGGATCATACCTCTGTGGTTATAACTAGATCGACGACGGAAGAATATAATTCCCGACGTGTGATCGGAAGCTCTTCAAAGCTCTGGTCTCCTCTCCCAGATCCAAAACGTGTCCAAAGCCTCCCCTGCCAAATAAGGAGGCTACTGCCCGTTTTAAGCGAAAATAAAAAACTACAATGTGTGTACTATAGACTACATGGTGTGTACTTTTATTATTTAATTGTTCCTCTGGTGGCAACTTCAAACTGTTCATCCGTCGACATGAGTACATGATGTGTATTCCTGATTACACGGCGTGTACTGTTGCGCAGCTGGCGGCTACTTCCACCGCCTTACTATTTGCCTTCCGACTAACTACACTACGTGTAAATAACACTACACAGCATTTAGTCGGTTTTTACACCCTTCGTTACCGATATGGCTACACACCCTGTGTACTAATCCCACACGACCAAAAGTACACGACTTGTGGAATAGTACACGGTGTGTAGTTCCAAATTTTTAGATTTTTCCCATTTTCCTTATTTTCTAAAAAACACTTTAGGAAAACTAAAAAGAAGAAACTCGTACCTCAAAAATAAGAACCAGGTTCTTACAAACACCCCCCCTAAATGCAATCTGTCCCTGAATTTCCCTTCTAAGGGTGGAGAAGATAGAGCTCAGAATAGCTCTGGCCACTGAGCATGTACGCCAGTATCTCGCTCCTAGGTTTCGTCCTGCACTCGGCCATGCTTCCATAGCACCCGTACGAGAGGAACTGACCAACCTCGGAGAAACTTCGCGCTCCTATCAACAATACAAATCAGATGCTCCTCAAAGGATGAATCTACCTATAGATAACCCTCCTCGGGTAGAAATACGTGAGATGGGTCTGAATGATAGCGACACAACTGAGATACTTGGAAGAAGTCATGCATGGCTCGGTACCTATTTGTTAACTTCAACCGATAGGAAACCAGTCCGACTCTCTCTAGAATCTCAAATGGTTCCACATACCTCAGGGAAAGTTTACCATGTCTCCTGATCCGTCTGTGTCCCAACCTCGGCGAAACATGTAAGAACACCTAATCCCTAACCACGAACTCCAAATTTCATATACGGTGATCAATATAAGATTTTTGACGAGAGTGTGCAGTAGCCATCTGCATCCAAATCAACTAGAACAGCTCAGAAGTCTCCTACACAAGATGTAGTCCCAGAAAGCTTCCTCACCGGTATTTAACCAGTACAAAGGTTATCAGCATGGCCTACCATATAAAGCCTTGTATGGTGCCATATCGACAGTTGCCTAAAAACTGTTATTGTAGGAAAACCTGACTAGGGGTATGTGCTTCTCCGAAGAACCCCCAAAGTCAAGGATGCATGCACGTAGCATGTCCTCAAGAACCTCTATCGTACGCTCTTACTGGCCATCAGTCTGAGGGTGGTAAGCTGTGCTCATAAGCACATGTGTACCCAGTGCCCTCTGAAAACTCTGCTAGTAATGAGACGTAAAACGGGCATCCCTATCTGAAATGATAGAACGAGGGACCCCATTAAGACACACAATCTCTCAGATATACAACTTTCCTGAGCTTGTCCACTCTCAAGGTCTCCTTGATCGGAAAAAAGTGAGCTACCTTCATGAGTCTATCCACAACAACCCACACATAATCATTGGCTCGAGGTGACCTCAACAACCCCGTCACGAAATCCATCGCGACATCATCCCTTTTCCACTCCAGAATGGGTTACTACTGTAATAGTACAGCTGGACTCTGATGCTACGCCTTCACTTTCTAACATGTGGAACACCTCGTAAAAAAAAACTATTATCTCTCTCTTCATACCCGACCACCATTACTGATGTCTGAAGTCACATTACGTCTTGGTAACTCCGGGATTAACTACCCAAGATGAATCATGAAACTTCTGCATCAGCTCCTCTCGTATATCCCCCGGAACCCATACTCTTCCATGGAAACACAGAACCTCGTCATCACCTATCGTCCAACCAGAAGGAGGGTCCTCACTTGTTGCCAACTCCCATAAAACTAGGCCTTCTGAATCAGATAGGTGTCACATCATCACTAAATTCAGGAGGTTATGAGTAATGGGTAATGATGAAAGATAGGTCTTCCCCTGACTGTCATGCAAATCAAAATGCATCTCAGAGAACAAAGCCATGAGCTTCCACCCACCACTGGCCTCCTGTACTGCCTGTATCTATGTCCTCTTTCTCAATGCATCAACTACGGACTTACCTTTACCAAGTGTATAGGAAATCTCAAAATCAAAGGACTGAAGGTATTCGACCCACCTTTGCTATCTCAGGTTCAATTCACACTGAGTAAAGATATACTTGGGGATTTTGTGGTCGGTGAAAACCAAAAAATTCTCTCCTAAGTGATAGTGTCTCCAACAACGCAACAGATGAACAAATTCATCCAACTTGAGGTCATGCTCCGGGTAATTCCTCTCATGTGGCCTCAACTGCAGAGAACCGTACGCAACGACTCGATCACCCTACATAAACACTGCTCCCATCCCAATAATTGATGCGTCACAGTAAAATGTATAGCTCTTCCCTTGATATGGAAGTATCAGGACTGGTGCTGATATCAACCTTCATTTCAGGTCCTGAAAGGCTGTCTCGCAAGCTTCAGACCAATCGAACTTCACACCCTTCTTAGTGAAACCCGTCAATGGTGATGCTAAGTGGGAGAAGTCTTGTATGAAGCGTATCTAGTAACCAGCCAACCCCAAGAAACTTAGTATCTAAAAAATGTTCTTAGGATGCTCCGAGAAAACTACTGCTCTCACCTTCTCTGGGTCTACTGCAACTCCTACCTCTGAGATTATATGACCCAGGATGTGAATCTGGTCCATACAAAAGTGGCACTTTGAGAGCATAGCATATAGTTGATGATCTCTCAGTATACTTAATAAGATCTCAAGATGGGTGGTATGGTCGTGTCGAGTGTGAGAGTACACCAAGATATCATCCACGAATATTACCATGAAAGAATCCAGATAAGGATGGAAAATGTGATTCGTCAGAGCTATGAAAACTGCTGGTGTGTTCATGAGTCTGAACGGCATAACAATGTACTCGTACAGACCATATCTACTCCTAAAACCTATAAGCGGTATAACTGATGGTCTCACACGAAGCTGATGATATCCATATCTCAATTCAATATTCGAAAAAACGCGTTCTCTATAAAGTTGATCAAAAAGATCATCAATCCTCGGTAAGGGATATCAGTTCTTAGCCATCAACAGGTTTAGCTTCCAATAATCCACACAGATTCTGAGGGTATCGTCCGCCTTCTTCGCAAAGAGGATCGGTGAACCCCAAGGAGAAGTACTGGGTTAGATGAAACC
The DNA here is from genome assembly GCA_963277665.1 of Viscum album. Taxonomy (NCBI): domain Eukaryota; kingdom Viridiplantae; phylum Streptophyta; class Magnoliopsida; order Santalales; family Viscaceae; genus Viscum; species Viscum album. The sequence goes on along the minus strand of OY728139.1, from coordinate 675,026,364 downwards.
CATTTCCTGTAACTCTTCTAACTGCCTCTTGAGTTCCTACAACTCTGGTGTAGCCATCCTGTAAGGATGAATGGACACCGATGCTGCTCCGGGCACAAGCTCAATAGAGAAATCCACCTCTCGTTCCGGAGGTGGACCTAAAAAGTCGTCTGGGAAGATATCCCTGAAATGATCAACCACTGGAGGGAAATCTGTCTAACAAGTCCCCTGATCATCTAGATATAAACTCGCAATATGGGTTGTGACTCCACCTCTCCCATGATGCTCTGGTCTAGCTCGACTCGCCTGAACATCCCATTCACCTTTGTATAGAAACTCTCCACTCTATGGTGATGTGAAACTCACCCTATGATGATAGAAATCTACAAAGGCTCTAAAGGGAACCAACCAGTCCACCCCGAGAATGACATAATAGCCTGTCATCTCCAATACATAGAGGTCCCATAGAAATTGACACCTCCAACCTCATGGGGGAACTCCTTGCACTGACGCACACATGCTGTTCTTATTCACCATGGAGTTTCTAGCGCCACAACATCAGAAGAAGAAGAAACATAGAGACCAAGGATCTCCATAATGGGTACAGATATGAAACTATCTGTATCAAACGTATCAGAAAGTACCGAAGATAAGATAGAAGATACTAGAATAGTACCTCTGATAGTATAAGTTATGTGATCCTGCTCCTACTGGGTTTATTGCATTGCATATGTCTGTCGAGTGTCGCGGCCCTACGACACAGCCTGACTACCATGAGTTGTCCCACCCTACTACCTCTGAGATCCTGGTGTCTGGATACCATGGCCATGACTACCATCTCTTCCTACATGCCCTAATGTATTCCAGTTTCCTGATTGGTAAAAAGCCACCGGTCCTTCTCCCGTATGTGGAGTCTGCAAAGAACCCCTCTCACTAGCCACTGGTGGAAATGCCCTGCAAAAGCGCTGTAGATGACCCATCTTGCCGCAAGCTCAGCACTCCACTAGGTCACGTGGACACTGCAGTCTCTTGTGCCCCTCTCTACCACACTGGTAGAAAATGACCGGGACACTTGATGAAATTGCATGGCCAGTACTGCCACAATGAGATAAAATCATCTGTAGCTTACTCTTCGCGGTAGAAATAGTACCAGAAACCAGTGTTGAACCACTCTGGCCCACACCACTAGATTCCCGCAGGTTCCTTTCGGAAATCTGCTCCTGGTTCACAATAGCATGTACCGAAGGCAACCTGAAAACATTCACCAGTGCTCAGATGTCATATCGAAGACCATACTCAAAGCTTCTGTCTCTCAACATCTCATCACCCACAAGAATAGCTGCAAAATGATGAAGCTAGGTGAAACGAGAAGAATAATCCATCACCGACATAGCGCCCTACTGTATATTCATGAACTTTTGAGCTTTATCTTCTCTCAGTGTCTCTGGAATGAAGATGTAATAGAAGACTGCCTGAAAATATTCCCACTCCATGTCCCTGTGACGCTCTGACTAGGTGGTAAAATCCACCACCTCTTGGTGGAATCACATAGCATATAAGTCACAAGCATGACCCTCCGCCCTGGAGGCGTCTCCAGATGCTCGAAAATAGTCTTCATAGACCCCATCCTTGACTCTGCAGCCTGTGGTCCGCCATCCCTTGAGAACATAGGCGGATGATGGTGCTAGAAGATACAAGTCATCTTAGCCATAAATGTGGCAGCTGGCGATGCTCCCTGAAATGTCTTCATGAACCGCATAAAGCCTTCACGGAACTGCGCCTCCACGCTTGGGTCTGGTATAATAGCTGGCACCGCATCTGGCTCTGCTAGAGGATCCACTGGTAGCCCATGGCCCACCATCTCTGGATTATAGTCGTTGCCGCTCAACTAGTGAACAAAACATGGTCGTCTTGTTAGCATGAATATAAAAGGTCAAACACACACTTTAGATCCAGATTATAAATGATAGAAAATGAAGGGACCAAAAAGGGAACCAGAGGGAGAAAGCATTTCAAGATTTTCAAAACAAGACTACCCTGAGTGTATACTGACTACACTGCATGTACCCAACTTCTCTTCCCCTGTCAGGGTCATTCTACATGGCTTAGCCACACAGCTCCCATTGAAAAAAACTACATAGCGTCTATATAATCTACACAACATGTATGTTGAAAATTTCTAACTGCCCGTGTCATTTTTGACGCGACCAACTACTTGGCTTGATGCTACATGGCGTGTTTCACCCACACACGGCATGTACACCACCTCGTTTCCCTAGCCACATGGATAACCCCACACGGTCTGTCCTCATACAAGACTACACGGTGTGTCCCACAGGTACACGGTGTGTACTAGATGAGCTTCGCTGACCCGTGTTGTTAGTTACATGACCGGATACACTGCTCAAACTACACGGCGTGTTCCATATACACACAGCGTGTACACAAAAGGATTACCCCCACCCATGTTGCTAGTTACACGGTCGGGTCCCCAAGTCACACTAAACGGCGTGTTCTTCATTGACACGACGTGTTCAAGAAAAGATTACACCGGCCCGTGTTTGTTAGTAACACGGCCGGGTCTCTGGGTCAACCCTACATGGTGTGTATGTCAGGTACATGGCATGTTTTACCCCAGCCTTTCCCTACCCCATGTCCCCACCCACACGGTCCATGACACAGGAAGAGACTACACAGCGTGTACTTAGGGTACACGACATGTAACTAAAAAGTTTTAATTTCTTCCCAAATAGAAGAACGTTCACGGAGTGTTTGAATAACTAAACGGCGTGTATACTGGTTTTTCCAGACAGTATGCCTCATAAACTTCTCCGGAACCCCTAAAACACCGAAAACAATACTTAAGTTCCAAATTCCGATCCGTGAGGGCCCATACTCCCCATGAATAAAAGTTTGGCATCTTATCTGTGTTATAGTAAAATAAACAGTCAATGATCCGCTAAATTCTGATAAATGGGGGCCCATACTCCCCAAAAACCAATGTTTGCAATTCATTCTATAAACTGTCTCACACAAAAATACCCTATCACATAGCAGGTATTTGTCAAAGAAGTAATCACAATATCATTCTTTTCCAGCACAATAACTATTACAAAAATGTTCATTTTCTAATGGACATATATGGAATGGATACTATGCATGGAATGTGATTCCTGGAATGTGCCTAAATGATGCATGAGATGGAATACCATCATCTTATCGGGTTACAACTAAACAGAACCTAGGGATAAAATATAAACAGCACAATCACAATTGCATCACCGAACGGTGAAATCAAATCAACTATAAAATTTGAAAAATCAGAAGAATTGAAACCACATGGTAGACTGGATTTTCCCTGTAAATGGGTTAGCTATGCCTGTGCATAGTTGATTACCATCTATCGTTTTCATACAATCCCTAAATAAGGCTCCAAATAGTAATTCAAAGAAAATAAATCCTCTGATTCCACATTGTAACGTCCCAGATCTGGGTGCCACTCAACGGGTGCCCCGAACCCGGTTCGCCACATGACCTCAAGTGCATTTCCCCAAACGCTAGAGGCTACCGACTAGCAGCGAGGGCCCATGTCTGATAGTGGGGAAACTATGACCTCATTTGTTAAAGTGTAGCGTAGTGGAAATAAATAAAACCATACAACAATAGAGGAACTAAAAATCCATACACATTTAATATAACAACTATAGTAAAAGATAACCGATTAGTTATATAGATATGACGCAACATGTCTTGAGTTCTATGAAAACAGCCAGATCATGTTACATAGAAGTACAACAATACAGAGTACAACAATGAAAAACAAACCAGCCAGTAGTATCACGATCCTAAGCCCGGTCCCATGCTCCCCTACTCCTCACTATTAATCGTGTACCTGTATATAGACCCTTTACCTTATCCACACCTACAAAAATGTTATCTGTTTGGGTCGAAAAGCATGACCCAAACAGGGTGTGATAAATAATCTCAGTAGGAACCCACCAAAGGCACCTGCCCAACCGTGTGTAAACAGGCAACAACAATGTGCTAAAGTAAAAGCACTAACTAATTAGTACTCAAAAAGTTACTAACTTACCAGTTATATTTCCATTTTATTATTCAATTAATCCATTTATTATAAGAAATCACCACAGTGAATTTCGAGGTAAACAGTTAGAGTCCTCAGTCACGCAAACCCTTACCCTCAGGTAATCAGAATCCAACCCGTAGGTACCTACCCTCAGGCATAACAGATATTTCCCTCAGGCATACAAAGTGTCTCCCTCAGGCACAGAATTCACTACACTCACACATACGAATGGTTTCCCTCCGGCGAAAAAGAACATTTCCCTTAGGCTAATCCAGTCATGCCCTCAGGCTATAGTAAAACACCACCCTCAGGCAGAAGTAAACGGGCCGATCCCAACATATAAATAAGAAATTCACATAGAATTCCACTCAAGGGAATTTAACATACACTATTACAATGGAATACCCTCGGTTATCCTAGGAAAATGGATAAATTGATGAACGCACCCCCAGGGTGGTCCTGGATCCAAGCAACGATCCCAAACAACAGTATATTATAATGTTTAATCACTGATAAATTTAATGGTAGTTAAAATAGCCACGGCCTCATCCACATGATACCCCAAAAGGGGATCGTATCTCAATCATACACAAAACACACGACAGTTGAAAATTTAAACACTAAGCCACCTACCTTAAACACCCAATAATCGTATACCCGAACGATGCCTTCTGAAACGTCCAAGAATGTTAGAGATCTGAGGTAAATGAATTCTCAGTCATCCTTAAATAACATCCCTTAGAGGAAGAATTTGAAATAAACACACAAGGATAACTAAGCTCTTACCCGTGTGGTTCCAATGATATCGACAGCGGAAGAATCTGATTCCTGATGTGCGATCAAGAGCTCTTCAAAGCTCTGGCCTCCTCTCTCATCTCCAAAATGCGTCAAAAGCCTCCCCTGCCAAATGAGGAGGCAAATTCCCATTTTAAGTGAAAAAAACAAACAACACGGTGTGTACTATGGACTACAAAGTGTGTAATTTTATCATTTAACTCTTCCATTGGCGGCACCACCAAACTGTTCATCCGTCGACATGAGTACACGACGTGTATTCTTAATTACATAGTGTGTACTGTCGCACAGCTGGAGGCTACTTCCACCGCCTTACTATTTTCCTGCTAACTTACTACACGATGTGTAAATATCACTACATGGCGTGTAGTCGGTTTTTACACCCTTTGTCACCAACATGGTTACACACCCTGTGTACTCATCCCACATGGCCAAAAGTACACAGCATGTGGAATAGTACACGGCGTGTAGTTCCAAATTTTAGGATTTTCCCAATTTTCCTTATTTTCTCAAAAACACTTAAGGAAAAGAGAAAAGAAGAAACTCATACCTCAAAAATAAGAACCGGGTTCTTACACAAATGTTGATATTGTAAAATACATTTATGGGAAACCCACATCTTAAATATGGTTATCAAAATATCATCTTAATCAGAGGGAATGGGAATGGTGAAGGTCACTACATAACTAGGATTTTGAATAGGATATCACTCGTGGGAAATGAAGATGTGGGAATAGAAGGGAAATATAATTGTCCAGGACTGATGGAGAGTGATGGAAAACCCAATCATGTGAATGTTATCTATATAAAACTACAAATTTGTGATTGGTTAAAAGACCATTGATTTATCAGTAAGAAAAGTAACTGGATAACATTTTTGTTCCAAAATCATTTCATTAGAGTTGATTAATTCACATACTAACTACATAAATATCTAATGAAAATAAACATACTTTATTTTATTCCATGTCAGAAGCATAATATAATCCTTTTTGGGGTTAGATCTATCCCCACATCAAATCATAAAGCATGAGATGGATATTACATCTGAATTTTTAGGCCCGAATCACTTTTATTGGATCAAATGTTCTATTAGTAATTCATTTTGCCTCTAAATAATTACTGAAACAAAAATTGTTATAATAGTTTTTACATAATGAAAAATCACACTTTAATCTATAAAAATAATATCCAAATTTCAACAAAATTGATTCCATAAGTAGTTATCCTTAAGACACATTCAAAATATATCTTTTCAAATTAAAAATCACAAAAAATTATATGGACCGTCACAAAATTTCCAAAATAAACCCATAATTAGTTCCTTAAAAAAATATAGATATTATTTTTAAATACATAATATATTAATACCTTGATTACCTTAAACTCTAATGAAATGATGCATGCTTCTAAAAATAGAATCCCATGTTGTTGAATATACTCATTAAATCCAAACATATAGTAAACAACAACAATGATAACATAAGTAATCAAATTAATAGCCAATTTCATGGTCACCCCTTCTATATAATAATCATATAATTATCAATTGACACATACATAGGGTTATCTTCCCAAAATAATGTGTTTTCTAAAATATCAACTAATAACAGAATCACATCTATTGGTTATTAGTACTATTCATCATAAGCTTCCAAATCCCTAAAGTAAGAGTATTGCAGTAAAACCCTTATATATATCATGATTATTATAACAATAATATAATTGATAAAATAACTTTAAAACATAATTATTCTATCAAAAAAGAACAATAATTTAGTCATACCACTTCAATTGTATCAATAGTGCAAGAATTACCTTGATCCCTTTGATTCTTTTATGGTATATTCACTTGATGCTTGGGGATTTTATTTTCATAATGCCCCATATACCTAAGTATGAAACACTGAATATCTGTGTTTCTTTCTTCCATTTTCAATTTTTTCCTAGTGACCCTTATCTCCACACATATAACAAACTTTCAATCCCTTAAAGCACTTACCATGATGATTTTTACACCATTATCAGAAATGGAAAAATTATTATTTCCCTTATCCCCTTTACCATTTTTTAGTCCTCCATACTCTTCTCCTATTTTTTTCCTTCACAATAATAAAACTTGGATACTTATTTCTGTATAATGATATCTTAATATTTTATATCCTCATGTAATGATACTATTTGGGTGACTAGTTACCTTCAATGGATTGGTTTAATCCCATGAAATATTAGTCAATATTACTCTTCGGATTACGTCTGTAGTCTACAACATACTCTCATTACCTTGAAAAATTCGATTCATACTCTATAATATTTTATTCTTACTTTTGTCTCAGACCTAAGAAGTTTCTCTTCATATCTATTTATTATTCCCAATGAAAATATTTTTCTAAGAAATGTTCTTTAAAATCCGACAATTACATTCATTTTATTTCATCTGCATCCTTAGTTTATTGAATCAATGACATCCATTGATCTGCATCCCCTGAGATATGATAAACTACCATGAAAAACTTCTCCCTTTCATTACTTCCCAAAATAATAAATATCTTCTCTAAAAAAATTATCTATTTCTCAATATAAAATGGTCTCATAGTTTCATTGAATAATGGAGGTTGTTGATGAGTAAAGTGGTCTGACATTGTTACAACACATTGTAGATCAGTATCATTCTCCACAAGGTAAAGGTTATTACCCAAATCCTAAGTCAACTGTCCCAAAATAGTTATAACTATTTTGTCTCCAGCTTCAGCTCCATATTCATTATCTTTCTTAGGAGGTCCATCCCACTATGTATTGATAAAATTTACATTCCATCCATTAGTAGCTATTTATAAAAAATATCACACACTAGATTATACCATAACATAAGGATTCATAATGTGTAATCTCAATACTAATGAAACTCTTAATATAAATTTAAAATTTAGGTATAGCTCATCTAAAAATATTGTTGTTGGGTTATTTGTGTATATATCCAAAAAAAATCATGTAGTTTCATTATTTAACCAATGTTCTACTAAATCTAATCCATAGGTTTCTAATAATCTTTCTCTGATACCAATTATAAATACCCCAACCCTTATATCATAGAGTTAATGGTTAATTTATTATATTAACATAAGATACAAGGAATCACATCCCGAATGAACGAATAGTTTAGTATTACATGTAAATTAGATACATACATTAAATTCAAATTACATTTCAAACATAAAATAAAAATTTTATGTTCTTTAGGAACACCTTTTTCCTCATTGCATATCCCTGCATAATCAATCATAAAACCCTTCGCGGTATCTTGGGGGGAAAAAAAACATAACCCTGTGGTGAGCTCAAATGCTCGGTATGGGAAATTGTACAAAAAAATATTTTAGAAAATAAGGAATAAAAATACAGAAATGTAACTTATATAATCACAATCCATTTACAAAATACCATGAGAATAATATGGAATGAATAAATAATGATTAAATAATTCCATATAAATAGTCACATTATAATGAAACATAACCATTTATTTTCTAGTAATATAATAATCACATGGACATCAATATTAAATTTCATAATGATGGAATGAAAAATGCAGTACTTATGAACTAATAATATCTATAATTACAATAGTTACAGTTAAGATATATCCACAAGATAGTTAATTGCAAGAAATATCCTCAACACAGTTTAACTCTATAGGTTGAAACCTATTTAATTTGGCCAAATGATTTGTATCATGAGACTTTTTGATGAATAAAGGGGATATATTGGGCCCCTCTAATAACATACTAAGTATAATTCATTCCTAATATGAATAAATAATGCATTTTTATCAATATACATTAACAAAATCAATAATGGTGAGTATTAGGAGAACTAGTCAGAAAAAATATCAATTATTTCCCCATCCATACTGATCATAAACCATCCAAGAAATATGATGAATGGTATAATTACATAAAATACTCAATATAAGATTCAATAAAGGATGTTGGCATATATGAAAATACTCTAAGGAGATTTCTAGTACATTTCATGAAGAAAATACATTTTCTATTTTGAAAATAATTTCTATAATATAAAAAATATGCACATAATAAAGAAATAATATTCATTTAAAATAAATTTATAAACATTTAAATTAAACATCAAATATTTAGGGTCACCTGATGTTGATAATTTCCTTTCATTTTGTATAAGTTAAAAAAACATTATTTTTACACTTTCATAAGAAAATTCATAAAGTAACTTATTTGGAAAATGCTTGAAATATATTTTTTTAAAACATTTTTTTAAAAGTCAAAAAGTGATAAAATTTATTTAAAAATTCATTTTAGAATAGAAAAATTAGGTTTGAAAAAATTTATAGAATACATGGACAAGGAAAAGAAATATCCCCATGTGGGGACTTAAACTTTAACGATCTCCGATACTAATGAGATTGTAAAATAAAAACTAGTCACTTTGTAATCAGTTGAACCATAATCCCCAAGAAAGAATAACATTTAAAAAAAACATTATATATAATAAAAATAAATAAATTCGTGATATATCATTTCAATGGGGGTATTATATACCCCTCATAAAATAATGTAGGTTCATAACCTCAAAATATGCCTCAATGAAATAAAATTGAGGCGAATTCCCTTATGAAGATTATATCATTGAATTGAGATTTAATAAAATAAATTGATTGTTCATATTAAATTTAAATACACATAAAAATGTAAATACATCAAAATATAATCCATTTTAATTTCGCAAATAATATTATCATGACATATTCAATGAAGTATAAGTCTAACCCAACGAATGGAAATTGAGTTATGAAATTCTTTACCTTGGGATTTACTTTAATTGAACGCGGTGTAACATTATGTACAATGGTATAAATCATGTTATTAATTTTCAACAAAACCATATTAATATATAAAATTTTATATATGACCTATTATATCATCTTATCACCCGTTTTTTAATAATATTTTAATATTACCATTGTTTTGGGTCTTAAATACATCATTTTTTCTATGCATGTTTTCTCGTATAAGTCCCGGTTCTTATGCATGGGATATAATTACATCATATCAGGAATGATATAAAGGTCATATATACCATATATATTATGTATATATATTTTTTTATTAGAATCATCCTTGATTTATGGACACTGAAAATAAATCACATCACTTTATGGAGATAGAAATTCATACGTACGCACGAGCACCGATATTATTTATAAATGTTTAAATGGTAATGAATTTGATGGTATATTAAATTTAAAAAATAATAATTATATTTTCATTAATATTATATATGTATATATTATTTTCATTATTCAAACTTTCCATGTCAATTGGTGATTAAAAACGAATTACACCACTATGTTGAGACGATAAGCCATATGTACGTAGGCACGATGATTTCGTTTTTCAAAGGGTTGATAAAAAGTGTAATATGTTTTTCAAATATTCATAATAAAATATTATTATATATATGATACCTTATTTATTAAATTAGTATATAAGAAACAGGTGAAGAGGAATTATAATAAGACATAAACTTGAAAGAGTTGGTAGAGATAATTACTTTTTCTTCAGTGGACATCCTTTAGATCTCTTCTTCAGGGGTTTGGGGTTGGTCTATTAGAAGGAAAATCACCCAGAGAACCTAGATAAGGATGTTTAAAAGATAAATGGGTAGATTTTCGTCGATATATACAGCTCAATGTGGTGTAAATATGTGAAGTAAGGGCTACCCATTTATAATTAAGGTGTGGGGTACTTTTGGTCTTCCAGAAAACAATAAATTAATATAAATTATTTTTTATATAAAATGGATCCAGAGTGAGTTATTTAGAATATAATATGCTGATTGGTAGAAATAACATCATTCAAAAAATTTTAAATTATTTTTTATAATATTTCTACTTATACCTTTAGGTGTTAACCTTTACTTAACCCCTTTGACTCTTACAGTGACAACATGTATCTTTACTCTTTAAGGGTTAATATTTTTACTATAAAATAGAAAATGAGTGATAAATGGATCATGTATGAAATTTTAAATCATATCCCAATAATTTTTCTAAATTTAATATTCTTATATAATTTAAATCATTTAATAAAATAATTTTTACTATTAAATATTCATATTTTCAATTTTAAGGAATGTTCATTACTTCGGCATTAATGGTATCAGGGTAACACTTATAATTAAAAGAATATATTTTATTACATCTATAATATTTCAAGGTAATCTATAATTTTTTTATCATATAAATTATCTCAAATTATATTTATTTTAATATTTTTAATAACATTTATTTATTATTTCCATTAATAAAATAATTTCGTCATCTACATTGTGCAAGAATATAAGGTAATTATTGGTTCACTAAAATTTTAAAAAATACCAGTATGAATATAATTATTTTAGTCATTAAATGAATTTTTTTAGTTGAATATATCTTCCATAAAATACCATAGTAAAAATGTTATAGTTATTAAAATCAGGAATATGACATGTTTGACTTTTCATTAAATAAAATATTAAAATGTCATAATCTCATAAAAATGGACATAAATTACTATATAACTAAAAACAGAATTATTATGGATTCCCATTAATCATTCAATAAAATCTAGTAAATTTTTAGGGTCATGTTTTAATCTTAATCATTTTATTTTTAACCTATACTACCAAATGTACCCTTTACCATGGTAACAAAAATTATCAAAGTTACTATTCATATTTGTGAAAAATTGAAAGTGCATATCTGATAAATTTTTTACCACATAAATCTCAATTTGGAATAAATTTTGGAAATATTTAATGAAAATTCATAATTTCATTCAAAATTAATCCCTCAAAATGAAACAAAAAACTGTTTCTTGAAAAATGCACATTTAAGCGCAAAAATGCGCTTATATCCAAATTAGGTATAAGGATGAATAAAATGAAATTAATTGGTATTTATATAAATTAATATCACTGAATTTTATTTGAGATCAAATAAAAATATTAATGGGACATTTTAATATAAAAAATGATAGTTTTATAAAAATCGATATTTTTCACTATTCGCTGAAAAATAAATCTTTTGAGGAAAATAGAAAAAAATCACCCTAAGATAATTTTAATATTTTTATTTAGAAAATGATATTTTTTTATAAAATAAAATTTATAGGATTTCTAGAAATTGATTATAATATTTCCTCATAAAATGAAAGAAATAAATTATGATGAAAACATGTTTTTGAAGTATAAAATGACATTACTAAAAATTAAGTTCTTATTCGCAAAGAATTAATTAAAAATTTAAAAATGATTTGGGAAAATTTATATTTCATATTGTGGTAAATACTATTCATTCCTAAAATTTCAACTTCTAGGATATTATGATCACTTTATAATATTTCATTTTTCTTTAAGATATGTTTTGGATAGAATTTTTATTATCGAATAGATTAAATTTAAAAAGAGACATACTATAAAATATTTTGGGGTTGAAAAGTGGGAGTTAATCTTTAAATCAATATTTTTACATTTAAAAAAATTTAAATAATCTTTGTAATCTTTGTTTCAAACATTAAAATACTTGTTTTTACTCTAGTGTGAATCTATTTATGGTTACAGATAAAATCCTAGAGCACCATGAATATTCTAGTGTATTTGATTCATTAATGCATGAAATGAATTTAATTTTGACTAAAATTTATGGAATATAAAATGAGTATATATACTAGTAATCCTAGTATAGATCATTGGAACTATATAATAAGAATATTTATAAACTTGAGGATGATAAAAGTGTTAACTCTATAGTACTATGATTATTTGTATGTATTAGAAAGATACACTTTTTTGAGTTGGATTAGTAGTATTGGAGATAATAAATACACATCTTGATGGGGTTTTATGTTTTTTATTTGTGTTTTTTCATGATTAAAAATAAAAAAACAAGTATTTCACATTGTTCCATGAAGTAGGAGATTAATGCCATATCGAAATAGGGTAAGGAAGTTCAATGTATTAATAATCTATTTGTAGATATTAAATTAAATCCAAGGCCAATAAATAATGTTTATATCAATTGTGATAGTGAAGAAGTTTTATTTAAGGCATATAGTTTCATGTATAATAGAAAGTATAGATATATAATTTTGAAACAATAATATATGGGACAATTATTATAAAATGGTACAATGATAACTATATTTGGGAGATAATCAAGAGGTTTTTAAAGATATGGGTGAAACGAACTCTAATAAAGCATATTCAGATGATTATCATGATCCTTTATATAGAGAATAGGCATGGAGGTGAGGTCGACACTTGAGTGGTTATGGCACCCTTCATGGCCAGGGTGGGTGGGGGCCACATCATACCCAATATCATGATGATTAATTGAACATTTAATACTCAATGTTTTGGGACTTTTTTCAATTATTTATCCTGATTAATTATTTGTTTTTTATGTGGGTTTTTTCTACCATATCTGACATCACTTTCCTTATTATTCACTTTTTCTTTTAATAAATGTGATAGGGTCGTTAGGCCTTATCCCATAGATGTTAAAAAATATTGGATTGAAACCAGTAGAGTAATAAATTTATAATGGTAAACCACATCTATTTTTAGGTAGATATAAATTAATTTTTTAATGGTTAAAAACAAGTTACCATAATGATTGTTGATATCGAACTTTTTCCAATATATTTTATGTTAATATTTCAGGTTATTTGTCGAGGATGATATATTTCTCTCAATGGAACATTGATACTCTTACAGTTATATGGTGATAATTATTGGGCCACATTGTAATATTTTTCCTATATGAGCATAGGAATAATGATGCTTCTTATAGAGGCATATGGTCAAACATCCAAGAGAGTTTGTGAAAGGATCAATGTACATGTCCATAATAGTGATATGAATTTTTTATTCTGTGATGAATGATAATTTTTCATATGAATGAAATATTGTGTGATTTTATAAAGATTTGTAGTTTATTCTTTTTTAATGTAAAATCTCAAATTACATAGAAATATTTACACCATGTAATTTTTTAAATATAATGATACATTTTTTCTATATATAAATCGTCATTAAATTTACAGAATTAAGGCCTGTTGAAAATATTAAAAAAGTATAGGAATGTTATATTTATTGTTTTTCGTATTATTTATTTATTTATTTAATATTATCTACTTTGAAATTAGAAGAGAAAGGAGTTTAAGAATCCCATCAATAGTAACATTTCATTTCAATAGGTGTGCCTATTCATTTAAAGACATGTGGATCTTTATTTAAAGAAGAGTGACTCTTTATTTAAATATTTGTGACCCTTTATCTAAAGTGGATAGACTCTTAATGTGTTGGTGACTTTTGGTATTGAAAAAATATATCTATAAATAACATTAACTACAAAACCCTTTTTAATCATGTGAAAATCCCCACATTCCCCCACTATAGTAGTGAAACACCTGACTTTCCATCAATGTAGATTCTTATTGTGTTTCATGAAATCCTAATGGTGGTCTATTTTTCCTACTAGTAACAAAATATGGGGCAGTCTAAAACTATAAGTATATTGTGCTTTCACAACTTTGAACATAACCATCATCCTTCAATTTTCATAAAAATATAATGGTGGTCCATATGTTATAAGTATAATTCTTAGAGAAATATATTTATGTGTAGTTTATCACTAGATTAATATTTATATGATATTTGATATCATACACTATTGTATTAATTCATGATATTGAACTTATCAAACAATTAAAGAGATTTTATATTTAGTGAATGGTTTGATCGGGTCAATGGTCAATAATATGAATTTCATTTTAGTTATAACGAATATTTGAATTTTCATTGCTTATAAATATTTACAATATGATAGTTGAAGAATTTAAAAAACAGGTTATGGGTTTTTATATTTTTAAAAATGTTTTTAGAGATTCATAAACTTTGTCCCCATACACACATCTCTTTTGGGTGGTAGAATAAAAATGGTTTATTCTTCCAACGCCACCTAATAGGGAGCATGAACCTCATTTACACTTCTAGTGCAATTAGTAGACATGAAGAGTAAATTAGGTACACGCCTCTTACTAAGAAAAAAATTGTAAGAGGACTCCCTCTCATTTTTTCCATTCCCCTTCATATTTTTCTATGGATCTCTTGCAGATTTACTTATCTTTCTCAATATATTATCTACAGTATTCCAAAAGTTTTAATATCTTTTATTAATATTAGTTATCATGTTTATTTATTTATTTTATATCTATGATTTATTTATTTAAATGGTATGATTTTATTAATTTATGAATTAATTTATATTTCCTTTGTATGATTTATATTGTGTTGAATGACATATAAAATTTCAAGATAATGTTTGGATCATTTAAATTGTTTTGAATTATGAGTAATTATGTATAAGATAATAATAGTGTATTTAGAAAAATACAATTTCTTACAAACATGTCTATGTATATTTTTTTTAAAGAACATGGATCAAGTACTGTAATATTAATAAAAAATAAAGTGATACAAGAAAATCAGCAGTTGAAAAGACAAAAAAACAAACCTTTCATCATCCAATATTTATTTTGATCTTGTCTGGAATCTCACGATCTTTGTCTGTCAAGGAACCCCAATCTATTCCTAAGCTGCACCCATGTCTGTGTCCTCTTTTTTGATGTTCTTCTAAATCTCTTTCTTGGTATAAGAGGGTCTCAATATCTGTATTTGATTCTGAGACCTCAGACTATGTTTCCTACCTTGTTTTTGGTTCAACTCTCACACACCCCTTCACACGACCTTTAGTATGCCTTATATGCTTCATTTACTGCCAAGAGTCCCCATCATCTAATACATGATGATGTGTCTCCTCCCTTCCAGTGTCATGTACTGCCTATAGTCTACAAGGATGCTTCTCTAGAGAGTTGTCCTGATTCTGTAGCTCCTTGTGTGTATGCTGCCCTGTATGACAACCAAGAGAAAAATCTGTAGGACAACTAGTGGTAGTTCCATGAAAAGTGAAAGAATTTTTAGACAAAGAGGTTGAACGAACCTCCTTGTTCCCACTGTAAAGTACATGTGTCGAGGCCTGCAAAGGAGTATGGATAGAAGGAAGTGCCAAGGCATGGGGAATAGTGTTTCTAGCTTCCATGTTTTCTGTAGATAGTATAACAAAATCAGAGGAAATGGTCTTTTGAGAGAAATTTCATGTGCCACAGTGGTGGATGTCTCAGGGTTTGAATGTGCTTCTACAAATGCAAGTGCACTGGTGTTTCCAGCTTCTAATTTTTCAGAAGATAACCGCAAACAATCTAAGGAAGAAATCTCATGAGAAGAATGTTTATTTGTCACATATGCAGACCCTTCAATGTCACAAGAGATTCAGCATTTAAGTATAATATGCAGCGGTGAGAGTTCAACCAAGACACTTTCCACAATTTCACCCCATGTACATGATAATATATGCATATATTTTCATGATTCTATATATAATTTTAAATTAAAATAAATTTATGTTTTATTATTGGATAGATAAACAAAATTATTCTATGTAAATATTTTTCTTAAATATAATATAAATAATTTTTTTAAAAATATTATTAACTTTATTCGAATATTATATTTTATTTATTATTAAATAAATATATATATATAATATTATATTACTTAATGAAATTAAAAAATATACCTTTCATAAAATATTTTAACAAAATATTAATTATAGATAATTAGTATTTTCAGTAATTATTTGTAAAATGAAAAAAAATTATTTTGGAAACTATAATTTCTTACAAAAATGTGTATAAATAATTCTATTTTATACATTTAAATTAAAATAAAATTATAATATATTATTTTTTTATATAACTATAAATAATATTTCTTTTTTAATTAAATTTTGAAAAATTGCTATAAATAATATTTTAAATAAAATGTTTATATACATATAATATTATTAGTAATTATCAATAAAATATTATCATGTATGTTTAAGAAACTATAATTTCATACCAAACATGTTTAACTATATATAATTATATTTGAAAACACTATTGAATAAATCATAATATATATATATATATAATATTACAGAGTATATTAAAATTAAAATAAATTTACAATATATTATTGAATAACAGATAAATAGAATTATTCTAGATAAATAATTTTTAAAAATTATATTAACAAAAAAATTATAAGAATAATATTTACATTATTTGTATATAATAATATTTATTATTTAATTTATCATATTTAAATTTCAATTTATTCATATTTAAAATATATCAATAAATAAAAAAATTCGCTTATTTATATATTATATATTATATTATTTGAATATAATATTTTAAAAGTGTTATTATTTATTTTTTAAAAATATATTAAAATTCAAAAATTCATATATATATATATATATAGTAAAAAATATTATTATTATATATATTGTCTAATACATATAATTTAAAGTAATGTTATTGTATATTATAACTTATATGTATACATATTATTATTGTAGTTAATTAAAAGTAATAAAAATTATTACATAATTAAATTCTTAATTATATATATGTATGTTTAATTAATGTAATACATGTTAATAATTATATTTAAATATTACCATTAACTGCATGAATATATAATATTGTATATAATTATATTCAATAATGTAATTACTATATATTTATTGTACTTCATACATAAAAATTATCTTTAAAAATACTTGGTCAGAGTATTGAGTGACAGATGATCATGAGATGATAATCCACAAAAATATTGAAATTTTAATTCCTAATTATTATGTATGTGGTTATATAATTTATAATGATTCCATTTTATTTCTCCATTGAGGAATTATGTGTCACCCCACTCTCTATGAATGTAATGGAATGTGTGTCAGTGGTAAAATTTTGTGTACCTCAAATCCCTAGAACCTCTCACATTCTTCTGAGTATTATTTTAAAAAAAGGAGGCATCACAAGAGACATTGATGTTTGATCCTAGATATTTACACCATTACTTGAATTAGACTAGAAAATGATGAAATCTAAGAAGATAGAGACTCTAGGATTTTCCCTATAGGTTTGTGTTAGATTATCGATTATTGAAAAACCAATCCATTGAAATGTTCTAAAGATCAAGTCATCATTATTTAATCATTAAAAAGGGTATGCAATTGATGATGTAATAGTGATATATATAACGTTTTTCTAAATTTTATTTCTTGGTAATCTTGTATGTGTCCATATACTACAATGGTGATGTAATTTAAAATGATTTATGTTTTATCTATATTTTTTCAACTATGAAAGTGGATAGTATTCATGAATCTATCACATTGGAATAAATTAATATCGAGATTCATATTCTTTTATATTTATGGGTTGATCATGAAATTACTTTAGTCATATCTCAATATCTTCTATATATTGATCGTCTATAGAATTCTATGTGTCCTTTTCCAAATGATTCAGATTGGGTGGAAGCATAATTGTTATTCAAGAAAAATTTTAGTAATGGTACAATAGAATAATATGTAGATATTTTTTTTATGTATGAGGTGTGACATTCTAAAGAGACTTGTTATGGGACATCTATTGAAATACGTCCTCCAAAACCTTATCATTAAATGTCTTTGGATATGAATCTAGTAAAATAAAAAAATTATAATTATGATGATCAAAGTATAGGACGAACTGTATGAGAGGTCCCTTTTTTTACTCCAGGTTTAATAAATGATACATTCTCTATTGAGGAAGTTTTTAATAATGTGACTACATATGATGTAGGTGTGTAAGATATAATCAATAAACCATCTAAGGTTCCTTTGACTAATAGGAAAGAACTAGTGAGTGGTAAGCATCCATTCTAATTTAATTCCGTAATGGAGAGAATTTAACCTAAACATGAGTTTGATTAGGGTTTCATTACACCGAGTACTGAATTCAGGTTAAATATAGGTAAATCATTTTCCTCAAATGATAAAACCACATTTGATGGTAAATATTTTGAAACTAAATGTAACACCCAAAAATTATGTCTTTTTTTCAAATGAATTCAATCCTAAAGATATTAATTGTAACATAAAAATTTTATTTTTACATTCCTAACATTTAATAGTAATTTCATCTTGAGTTACAGACAATACTATGTTTGGTTTGTGCTACAGAAAATACTATGTTCAGCTTGCGTTACACACAACACTATGTTTAAAAGAAAACATTACATATTATTAAAATATAACTATATGATAGTAATAACATAGTATTTATAATGTATGTTATGAATATGATTATATAAATAATGAAAATAGGGTTTTTATATGTCTATATAATTAATTCTTGGGTAACCAACTAATTTGGAATAAAATTATGAGCTATTTGAAACTAAAGATATTGATTTTCTGAGAAATTTTTTTTCTATTCACAAAAATGATTTATCTCAATGATCTAAACCCCCACAATTAGTGAATTATTTTATTAGAATTTATATATTATATATTCATTAAAAAAATTTAAAATTCATCTTATGTGTTCTCCATACGAGAGATAAGAATAAATCCAAATTTACCTTTAAAATGATGTAATTTTTTAAAAGGCGGTTTTACTACCTTTTTATGGAATACTTCTTTTAAATTGAAATTTTAACACATTTGAAAATTATATATTAAAAAAATGAATTTTTAAAATTTTAATTTTAAAATTATCTTAGGGTGATTTTTTGAAATTTTTCTGTAAAATTCAATTTTTGATTAATAGTGAAAAATACTAAATTTTAATTCAAAAATGTATATTTATTAAAATTATTTATATCATTAATTTATATTTGAAATTGTTTAAAAGTTATAATTATTTATATTATAAATATATTAATCCATTTTATATCATTGGAATCATTTTCATAATGAAATTGGATATAAATAACTTGTAAATTTTTGAAATTTTTCACTTTAATAACATTCTTTCTCATCACATATGCAAGATTAATTTTATGTTTGTTTCTTCCACATATGTGAACTGATTTTGGATGAAATGATTACATATTATTAATCTTAATAATTTATAATTTATAATTTATCCATCTTATTTTTTTACCAATATTAGTTGTGAAAACATTTAAAATTAATCACAGTGATTAAGATAAAAATGAGTTTACCAAGGAAATAAACTTAAAAAAAAGGAAAAAATGGCCTATAAAATTTTATACAACCCATTTTATATACATATTTCAATGTTTCCATTTCATGGGTCTAATTGGGTGAATTATTTAAGAATTTTTTAGAAACAAAAAATTGTTAAACCAAACTTCTTTTCAAAAATGCCAAGTGTATCCTATCCACCGATTAAAAAATGCCACCCCATGTCCCCAATTATTGACACCTCTTAAGAAAACTGGCTTGAACAAAACCTAATGAAATTAATTCTTAACTTCCCTCAACTCACCATAGAAGCCATACATTGGGTAAAAAACAACCTAGTATATTTTTTGGTTCAAACCAAAAGATGATACCCGAAGAAGATGTAACGTTCATCGATAAAAATTTGTTTTATTTCTTCCCCAAACTCAATAAATTATTTTTATGTCATGATTATATTATAACTTAAGTATATTCCATATACTGAGATTTTTTTATTATATGTATAGAACCTAAGTCCACACACACTTCCATCAAATGGGTTACAAAATCATCATTTATGGGTATGAAGAACTACCACCTTACAAGCTGATGTTATTCATTTTTTTCATAACCTCCTTTAAAGGTTAAGAATAATTACAGACATTGTAACATCCTTATTTAGATTCCACTAAAAAGTTCCCCAAACCCATGAGTCACAATGCCTTAAGCACACCTCCCTATATGCTAGAGGCTGCCGACTGGCAGTGAGGGCCTAGGGTGAGTCTTTGGAGACTCTATGCCATCATGTCAGAGTATAACACAGTAGTACCAATTATAAAGACCAATAGCAGATGAATATAAATAACTAAAAAAGAGGAATCATCTAAAATACCCAAATAGATATAACATTCAAAAGGAAACCTCATATAAAAAATGATATTTCATGTAATGTCTCTTTAAAGTATAAAAATAGGTATACAAGAACCCAGTACAATACATGTATCAAAATATAAAAAGACCAAAAAGAAAATATTTATGACTAGAATGAGAGGACTAGCTTGATTCAGTGCTCTCCTACTTCAATGTATGTTAAAAATAAAGCATCGTACTATGGGCTCTTTCACTGGTACCCATCTGTATCCATGAAGTCTATCATAGAACCAAATAGTGGGACAATAATCATGTGAGATAATACTCAGTTATCCACCATCAATAGTGTCTATAAAAAATTGATTCTCTACAAAATAAGTAGAGATAATGACCAGTTTATCACAAGTATAAATTGACTGAAATTAATGTGCAGAAGGAATATGTGACAAAATAAAGTGACACTTTTTACCCTTATAAGTCTCCCAATAGAAAATAGTAAAGAACCTAAAACAATGGAATTGGAAAAATAAATACTAAAAAATATTTCTATCTAGTCAACCCAATAGTGTCAAATATCCATACTAAGGATATCTATAAATTATATCAAAATCAACCATTATGGCCACGCTGTATAACCATGTTTATAATAACTATCATGGACACACTATATAAAAAAGTTTATTACATCCATAATGGAAAATCTATATAATACATTATATAAAATTCACTATGATGATGGTATGTAATCAAATTCATCCATAATGGCCACACTGAGTAATCAAAAGTGTCAGGCCACAAAGGTTTGGATCCAATGTATAGAAGACCAAGGAATCCAGGTCAAGTCCCAAGATCATCTCGATGGAATCTTAGTAAATACGTGGGTGGGGTCTAAAATCATGACAACAGACCATGTACAATTTGGGCCCAAGAAAGATGGATCTAGTGGGAAGAAAGGAACACTTCATCTAATTAAACCAATACCCAATGAGGAAAAAGGTCCATGGCATCCACTAATGCAAATAATATCACTGGAAGAAATATCCATAACATCTAATGTGATCAAGATCCATAGTATAACCACCTAGTAATCAAAAACCACTATCCATTTACCATATCATTTCATTCATAATTCACAATAATTTACATTTCATGAGTTTATCCACTCATTTATAAAATTTCCCTAAAATAAATTTAAATAATTAAATTAAACAACATCATGTCATCATTGGGAAAAGGATGGAAACCCTATCCAAATCATTAAATTCAATTAAATTTCATTCAAAAAAGGGTTCCCTATAACTAGATGAGCACAAACACACCCCACAGATGGTAAAACTATATAAGTAACACAAAGGAACATTCCTTGTATGGAATTGGATGGGGAAACAACCTCCAAAAAACTCAAAGGTTCTAGTGGACATCCTTAATAGGTTCTAATTCATTTAATTCATTTAATTCATTTATTCAATTAATTTTCATGGCATTGTCAGAATTTCTAGCATGCATTACCACTACATAATTGTATTGAATAGAAAAACCATATGTTAAAGGGTATATACCTCATACCATATGTATTTAGTAGATAACTCATCCTTTATCGAGCTCTAACTCTTTCCAGATCGAGAGAAAAAAAAAGAACTGACGAAAACCATGAAAATAGGTAATATTATTTCACACCAAAAAAGAATATATGATACAAAGTAGAATGATTAATTCTACTAGATGAATAATGAAATCAATGAAGTATATATAACAGGACTCAATACCTTTCAATTCAAGTCAAGATGTGAAAATGGGATCAAAGTCTATAGATTACACTTCAATGGGATCTCCCACACAAAAGGTTATTTCAAATAGATGAAATAATAAAATGTGTTTAGTTTTTAATATTTTTATGTGTGAAATGGTCATTTTCACACTTTTAACTGGGTTTCATGATTGGCCAAACTGTCCGCTAACCATGCACCCTTCACTGTCTCAAGGGGCCCCTCACACGGTTTCATGTGCATATTTTAACTAACCATGTGAAAACAATGAATCACCCTTTGATAAAAACATGAGAGCTCATAAAATGAGAATGAACACAGTGTTTCATGGTTTCCATTAACTTTTCAACATTTTTTACCCCTCTATGCAGTCCTTTCATTGTTAATTTAACTGTGCGGTATATCCCTTATGGTTTCTATTAACTATGTGACCTGCCTTGCTTTTTCATAAAGTTGGGTTTTGTGATTTTAACGGGCCCAAAACCCCCAATACAACATGACCTCAATGGGTCAGAAAATTAATCTATAAAAATACATTTAAACCAAAAAAAAAGAGATCCATACCTCAAGAAAACCAGGGACCTTAAAATATTCCACCATAGTGGAATTCACCTATGGATTTCCCTTCTAAGGGTGGTCAAAAATCACCTAAGAAGAACTCCTACCATTGATCATGTACATCAGACTCCATCTCCCATGTATTTTTTTAAAGATGTTTGTGCTCCCACGGAACCCCTAAAAGAGTAACATACCATCCTTGAAGAACATTCATGTCCCTATCAATGACACGGGTCAGATGCTCCTTAAAGGACAGATCAACCTATAGCTTAAACTCATATAATAGATATGTATTAGATGGTTCCGACTAATAAATTTATAGATGAGATTCATAGAATATTTATTTCATGTATCAATACCTTTGAGATAACTGCAACTGATAGACTAACTGCTCGACTCTCTCTAAAATCCCAAATGGCACGACATATCGTTGCAAAATGTTAAATTTTTTCTTAATCTGTTTGTGTCCAAGCATCAGGGAGATATGTAAAAAGAATAAATCTGTAAAATAAAACTCTGGAGTTCATTAATAGTTATTGGAATATGATTTATGTCAACACTATGGAGTAGCCATCTTCTTTCTAGTCAATTAGACCAATGTATAATTCTCTTGCACGATAAGTGGCCCTAGTGAAGCTGCCTCACCTACCTCTAACCAGAATAGGGGTGATCAGAATGTATTATCATACAAAGAATCATATGGTTCCATATGTATTGTCTCATGATATCTATTATTGTAGGAAGAATCATCTAGGGGAATATACCTCTCCTAAGAGCACCCAAATTCCTGGACGCATGTAGGTAGAATTTACTCAAGCACCAGAATTGTACGCTCTGACTGGACATCTATATATATTTGGTAAGCTATTCTTAGAAGAACATGTGTACCAAAATCCCTCTATAAAATATTTTAGAAACAAGGAATAAACTATGAATTCTTATATTACACCACATTCTATGGAACCCATTAAAGTCATACTATCTTACAAATATTCATCCTTCCAAGATCATCCTCTAATATGGTCTCCATGATCGGTAGGAAATGAGAAAACTTTATATTCATATCAATAACAACCCATACAATATCACTATCTCAAGGTGACCATGGAAAATCTGTCCTGAAATCCATTAGGACATCTTCTCATTTCCACTCATAAAATGTGTAACAATTAAAAAATACCAGCAGATAGATTATGTTCCTCCACTAAATAACAGGTGGACCATCCCATATCTAAACCTTCTATCTCATGTTTCATACCAAGCCACCAATTTTAGCGATGTAAGTCATGATACATCTTGGTAATTCTATAATAAAATGTTCAAATAGAGACATGAAACTAGTACATCATCTCATCACATATGTATTATGGAACCCATATGTGACTATGAATATGCAGGATTTCATCCTGTCCCATAGTCCAATCAGGAGGTGGGTACTAACCATCCACACTCCCCTATATGACTTGGACCTCAAAATCTAATAGCAAACTCATACTTACTCTATCCAAAAGGGTACAGATCACAACTAAGGATGAAATAAAAGTCTACCTCTAGCTATCATGAAACTCATAGTTCATCTTATAATGAAAACCCACAAGTTTCCACTAGTTATTGGCCTATTGAACTACCTATATCGCTGTCCTCTTACTCATAACATCAAAAAATACATTTCCCATTCCAGGAAGATGGAAAATATTGAATTTGAAATACTGTAGGTACTCAACACACCTTCATTTCCTTAAAATTAGATCACACGTTGAAAATATATACTTTAGGATTTTGTGTTTTGTGTAAACCAAAAAACAATGTCATAGTAAATAATATCTTCATTAGGGAAAAGCTTGAACAACTACAACTAACATGGGATCGTGTGTCGGATAATTCTTCTTATGTTTCCTCATTTTACAAGACCCATACACAATAAATATATCTACCTACCATATAACTACTACTTTTCTGTTACCTGATGTGTCACAATACATAGTGTAGCTCCTACCCAACTCTAAAAAAATAAGGACCGATGATGAATTTGGTCACCATATATTCTCCTAAATAGTTGTATCGCAAGTATCAGGCAATAAAAACTATAAAACCATCTTATTCATGCCTATATAAGGTCATCCTATGAATGAAAAGTCTTGTATCAGACACCTATAATGACTTATTATCCCTATGAAACTCTATATGTGAGATAAATTCATGGTATTCTCCTAGAATACTACATCCATCAGCTTCTATCGGTCAACTTATACTCATTTCTCTAAGATAATATGACCCAAGAAGTAAATCTTATCTATATAGAAGTGAAACTTTGTGAGCTTATTATATAAATGATTTTTCTATGTGTATCCAAAATTATCTAAAGTTGTTTTTCATGGTCGCGTCGTTTATGATAATAAACAAATATATCATCTATGAATTTTACCAGAATATAATCAAGATAATGATTAAGAACTCAGTTCATTAATACCATGAATACTGCTATTAATTAATAAGACTAAATTGAATTACCATATATTCATATAGACTATACTTTCTATGAAAATTTGTATGAGGTATGTCTATATGTCGAACATGAAACTATTGATATCCAGATCTCAAATAAATTTTTGAGAACACCCTAGCTTCTCAAAGATGATCAGAAATACCATCTTTCAGTGGAAAATGAAATCTATTTTTTTTAAAAAAATTGTTCATTCTCTAATAATCCACACATAGCTTAATTTTTTATTCTACCTTTAAAAAAAGTCCGATAGAACCTGTAGATAATTACTGGTTCTTATAAATCCCTTTACTTCCATCTAATCAAGCTAAATCTTAAACACGTGAAACTTCTTACTAGACAACATATATGCATGAATGGATATCGGTGCACCTCCTGGCACCAAATCGAAAGATGAATCCAACTCACCCTTATGTGGTAAACTAGAAAACTTATTCAGGAAATCATCTCAGAAATCATCCCAGAAATGATCAACCACTAGAGAGAAATATGGATGATGTGATCATTGATTATCCATATATAAACTAGAAATATGGGTTGTCATTCTGCCAAGCCCGCAATGTTTCGGTCAAACTGAAACTATGTGGACACCTCACTCGCCCTTGTGAACAAAACTTTTACCCTCCAATGATATTAATATCACCCTATAATGAAATAAATTAATACAGTAATAATAAGAAAAAATATATTCCATTCTAAGAATAACATAAAACACTATCATCGCAAGGAAAAATGTTTCCATATGAAGTGACACCACACAATATCAAGGGGAACTCATTGCACTAGCGTAACCCCTCCATTTTGATCCCCAATAGGGTATCCAGGGTCATAATTCCATCATTATACTAAATAATGAGACTAGGTCTCTCTTCTATATATACATATATGAAATTATTAAATGAACCTATATTAAAAATGGTAGATACAAGAGTAGAGGGAACTAAGATTATACCTCTCATTATAGATGGCCCAGTTCTCTTTACCTCAGGGGTAATCTATAGAGAATATATATTCCCAAAACTATAACCCTATGAAAAATCCCCATTACCTAGATTAGGAATACTCTTCTGTCTCGATACAACTGGTGCCTGACTACCTCAACCATGACCACTACCACGACCTGATCGATTGGTACTACCCTAACTTCTGACCTGACGTAGAGATGTGAAATCCACTATCGAACATGGAGTTGGAGTCATTCCCCTTACACTAAATGTTTGAGGCAAGGTTCTTCAAAATAATTTTGTGTAGCCCATAATACCACAAGATCACCACTCAACTAGGTATCAATCTCACAAATTCCAAATATTTCCATATCTCGAACACTTGTGACAAAACATAGCACTACCATCACTCACAACTTATCTGGTACTCACATCATGAGAGGTCTCAAAAAACAATTCCATCTAGAAGATGTTGATCCACTGTGTAGAGAGGCTAAAATTCCCAACTATGAACCCCCATCATTCCTTGTGTTCTTCTTTTTAATAAGATTCGGATTCATAATCTTAGTAATAGTCATAAAACTCAACATGTTGACCTAATATTGAATGGTATGTTTGAGACCTTCCCCGAATCATCTCACCCTCGATATCTCATCATCATGATATATCATCCCACAATTATGAAACTCTATAGAGTATGCTGAATATTACATCATAGTAATAATTCCCTACTCAAGAAGAATAAACTCACTAGTTGTCTCTTATATCATTGTATCAGGGAAAAGATAGTTTTAAAACCAAGTTTGGAAATCACCCCAAACCATATCTCGCAACATGTCACCATAGTTTAAAATACCCCACAAGTTATTTTCTTCTCCTCGAAGAATATAATTATAGAGCATCGCTATCATCTCTGGAGGTGTCTCCAGATACACAAAAATTGAAAAAAAGTATTCTTAAGCCATATCTCAACATAATGTGGATATTCATCCCCTAAATATTTGGACAGATTATGCAACTAGAACACCCTCATAAACACTTCCATAAATGAGGCGTCATGTGGAGTTCCTTGAAAATTAATCATATAGGGTGAGAAGCCCTCATGGAACACTACCTCACTAACCTATACCTTAAAAACTATTAGTGTTGCAACTTGAACTACAAGATCAGCTTCGATTAGTCCATAGACCACCACCACTGAAGCATGGTCATCACAAGACTCTTGGAATATAACTATAGGTCATCGTGGGGTAATTTATATCTATTTACAAACACACACCTCACAAATGATTGATAAAGATGTGTTCATATCTAAATTCATATGACAGTTCAAAACCTTCCTACAAAAAAGCCAGCCCCCTATGCCAACTCCTATTTCCAGGACTGTGTAAAATAAATGATCGTAACATCACTAGAGAAACTGACTACTACCCACTAAAAATCATGGTCTAGGTCAATTTCTATATTTCTCAAATTTAGTTTTATAATTCAAATTTATGTCAAAAAAATTATTAAATGTTTGAGCCAAATGGGTCACAACATCCAATACATAAAGGAGCATACACCGTATAAACTGAAATGAGGTGTCCATTTAACCCATACCATAACATGTTTCAGTACATCTAACCAATTTTCCATAAATCAATGTTCTATAATTTCCCACATAATGTGTCTTCTAGAACTATGTAGGAAAAATTATCTAGGTTATGAAGGGACTCTACATACCAACCATGTTTCTCAAACCTCTTCACAAAAAGCTAACATAACACATTCATATCACATAAGGCACATTCACAATGTCATGCATTCTAGAAATGCATCATATCTGGCATCAAATAATGTATTTCATGTGAATCCTAATAGGTTCATAAAATGATGCATGATATGCAGAACATAAAATAATAAGGAAATTGTAAAATAGACCATTAATCAAATCAATGATAACATCACAACTCAAGTGCATCGTCCAATGATGGAATAAAATCAACTGTAAAACAAAAAATCTAGAAAACATGTTCTGTTCAAGGAAAATTGGTTATTTCCTATATGTGGGTTAGATACTCCCAAAAATAGCCCAATACCAAATTATAATTATTTCTTAATCCCACTATTTTGTCTCAAATTAATAGGACAACAAGAAAAGAGAACCACTCATATACCACATTGTAAAGTCACAACCTAGATGCCAATAAAGAGTGCCCTGAGCTGGTGGGTCACATGGACTTGTGTGTATGACCCCGTATATCGAAGGATGAAAAATAGAAGCAAGGGACTAGGGTACATATGTGGGGAGACTATTCACTCATGTCTAAGTATAACAATGTAGTAGGAATCATTCATATCAATAGTACATGTAGATAAATAACTCACAGTAGATTAATCATCTCGAAGACTATAATGAGTAATAAATTCCAAAGGAAACCTCTTATAGAAAAATGATATTTCAAGTCATCTCAACAAAGTAGGAAAGTATGTATAAAAAATTTTAGTGTAATAATTGTATCAAAATACATAAAATATAAAAATTTAATTATCTTTGATTATCATCCTATTTGTATCTTAGTTCAGTTCTCCCCAAGATCTAAACATAACACAAATCTAGCATCGTACTATGGGTTCGTGTCGTGGTACGGAACATCATCCATGAAGTCTTTCGAGGTACCCAATAGAAATCTGAACATGGTGTGAGATAAAAAATAGTATTCCACCACTAGTGGTACTTATAACAAATCTAGTATATTTCATATAAGTAGAATCATTGTGTAGTATATCACGGGTATAAAAGGATTGAAAGTAATGTTCCCATGGAATACGTGACAAAATAAAGTGATACTATCTAGACCAAAAAGGCTACCAGAAAACAATAGTCAATCTCCCAACACAATGAAAATAGTAATAGAAATACACATGTGTAACACTACCCAGTGAACCCACTATAGTCAAATACTCATTCTATGTCTATCTGTAAAGTATAAAAAAGGAATCCATCACATCCATGATATATAACATAGTGTATAACATCCATAATATCCATGATTTATAATTTTTTTTTATAAAATTCATCACTTATGTACTATATAATCAAGTATATAACCTTCACAATGACAACACCATATAATCAAAGCCATCTACACTACCCACACTATGTAATAAAAAGAACCAGGCCCCAAATGGCCGAACTCAAGGTATAAGAGACCGTGAAATCCACATTCATTCCCATAAGTATCTTGATAGAATATCATAAAATAATTGGACAGATTCCAAATACAATGTCAATAGACCATTTTCAATGTTAGCCAAAGAAAGCTGGATCTATAGGGTTGCAAGGCCCAAGGCATTCTATAGACTCAAGAACAAAGGATGAAATAGGTCCACAGTGTCCACTTATGAAAATAATATCCCTAGAAGAAAGATCAACACCATCTAATAGAATCGATATTCAATGTATAAAAATCGAGGAATCTAATACCATTATCCATTCATCATTTAATTTCATTCATCATTCACAATAATTTACATTTTAGGAGTCTACCCACTCATTTCGACAATTTTTTGAAATCCATTTTAACATTAAATCAAACATCATCATGTTATCAGTTGTAAAAGGAGGAAAAAATTATTCAAATAATACAATTTTATTTTAAAAAGAGATTCCTCAAACCAGGAGATCACACATGCACCCCATGGGTGGTATAACCATAGGCAAAATACAAAGGCTTTCCCCTTAAGTGATCTAGTATGGAGAAATAACTTCAAAAAACTCATTAGAGTAATTGAAAATCCCTAATAGGTTCCAATTCATTCAATACATTTATTCAATTAATTTTCAGACCATCACTAGAATGTCTGGCATGCTGCACCACTATTAAATGATATAAAATGGCCAAACTGTATTGGAAAAGATATAGACCCGTAGGTCTATAGTAGAGAACTTATCCATTATAAATCTTTTATTCATTCTATATCAATATAAAAAAATAACCTATCAAAACCATAAATATTGGTCATATTATCACACACCAAAATAGTGCAACTGATGCCAAGGAAAAGAAATAATGACATAGGATAAATAAAAAGATCGCCAGTGCAGATCTAGTGAGACTGATGATGTTTTATTCCGAGTCTAAAAGAAGAAACGAGATCAGAATATTTGAATTAATCTTCAAAGGGATCTCCCATGAATAAGGTTCTATCCAATAGATAAAAATATAAAAATAATTTAGGTTTTAATAGATTATAAGGGTTAAACAATCACTTCCCCACTTTTAATTGGGTCACACGGTTGGCTATATCATGGAAAAATCGAGCACCCTTCACAATATCAAGGGTAACCTTACACAGTTTCGTACACTTTTTTTGACTAACTATGCAGAAACCATGAAACAAACTCTACTAAAAAATACAGAGCTCCTTGTACGGGTGTTCACCTAGGGGTAGCATTGTATCTTCGAATCGTGTGACCTCCTGCACCCCACTATCCAAGCCTTACATGGTTAGTGTAACCATGTGGCATATCCCTCAAGGTTTCTAAAAACATTTTCCCCTATATTTATTTTCAAAAAATGTTGGTTTTAGGCTATTAATAAGACATGAACTTCTCAAAAACACCCAAAACCTCAATGGGTACTCACGTTAAGCCGTAAACAGGCATTTAAACCAAAAATCAAAAGACATATTTACCTAAATAACAACAATAATTTTATAGATATACTATTTATATGAGATTTTATTATATTTATGAGGTTATTGATATTCATTAATTATTATATCACACATACCTTCATTCATTCAATTTTTTGGGAATACGATAACGTTGTTCGTATGTACTGTGGACAACCCACTTGTGAAGCGATGTGAGTAATTCATGCTGTATATGGGTTGTATTAAAGATGAGTTTAGTAAAAATATGGGATATATATCTCACAAAAATGATTATTTAATGATAATATATCATATACTTTCCATTATTTTAATATAATAAGAAAATTAAAACTGTGTTCATGCATACGTCCAACCTACCGTCTGCATAAACGGTGTACATTATTTCATATTTCAATCCTTTAGATATTTATTTAAAAACATATATATATAGTGTATATATGATATTTGTATCATGTTTATCATTCTAGAGATGATGAAATCCTGATTAATTTAAGAGAACCAGAAATATAAAAAATCAAATCATATTAGAAAACAAAGTTGTTGTTACTCGAAATAGGACATTAACATTGTTTTTTTAATAAACATGTAATAAAAAGTCATAGGAAAAACATATATAGTATAAAATATGTGAATATGGTTCTGTATAAAATGCATAATAAACTAATATTTATTATACGAGAGGTTTGAACATGTATGAAGGAAGTCAAGACGTAAGGTAAGGGATTCGACTCACTTTTTACTTC
This sequence comes from Viscum album, assembly GCA_963277665.1. NCBI lineage: Eukaryota > Viridiplantae > Streptophyta > Magnoliopsida > Santalales > Viscaceae > Viscum > Viscum album. Next base: position 674,994,321 of record OY728139.1, on the reverse strand, counting down.
TTTGAGACACATTATTTTCTCCCCATATATTTCTTTAATGTGGTGTGTATAATTTCAAGGAATGTATATTATGATGTTTCATCTTAAATATGTTGTAATTTTGAAATCCCTTTAGGTATGAATCATACATGGGGTTTACTGTTCAATAGTTGAAAAATGGGTAAGGGATTTACATCTAACTTTTTTACTTTTCTGAGAAAAATTTTATATTCACCCATTATTTTATCTATGTGGGGTATATATTTCCGATTAATATAATTTATGAATATTCTTATTTAAAAAATATTTAAAAATCCATTTGAGCATCTCTCTTTCATAGTGTTACGGTTTCAATGTTACCAATGATGTAAGTGAATTTTGTCTCGATTTGACTTCTTTCAAATGCATGATATGTTATAAACCTATATTATATTGTGAAGTGTATATAAATACCCTTTGACATGTTATATAATGAATATAATTATTTAAATGATATTTTAAGATTAATGTATTTTTATTAATTCATGGAGATTAATATTCACAATTACTGAAGTTTTAATGATTTTATGTTACAATCTAATTATTTATCAGGATTCTTTATTAATATGCTTCCATTATTTTAATATTATTTTCTATTTGTCAGGAATTCTCATTATTTTTATTCTCCTCAAGTTATTTGTGATATCTTCACGTTATTGTTCCATTTTACCACTCTTTGGTACTTATGATAACAAGGAAAATGTTTTTATGAACAACTAGATTTATTTCTGGTATCAGTCATAAATAAGTATTCTTTTAAAACAATGTTTTATAAAACAAATTTCAAAATTTTTTAATTTGTATTTTATGATCACTTTCATGAGAAATTATTTTTAAAAAGTTTTATGTCTCAAAATAATTAAATGACTCCCAAATATTCCATTATAATGTTATTAAATTATTTTAAATGGAAAAGGTTTTCAAAATTCATTATGATGGAAAACCCATTTTTCAAAAAAGAAAGGTTATATTAATTGAGAAATCTATTAAATGATCTTTGAAAACTATTTTCCATCCAAGATTACATATTCTTGTGTTACATATCCCTTACTAGGGATATGCTCCAAGGATACAATTCATATTCTTTCTCTGAATGGTTTATATTTTGATGTCATGATGTTTATGAAAACCGTTTCTATTCCATGGGCTAGAGAATGATAAAATGATTATGAAACCTGGTAGTTCTCATATATTATGCTAGGATTAAATTTTTCTGAAACCGGTATCTTTTCTATAGTTTATGATATAATAATTTTTTTAATAACCATTTCATTTCATTGGTTATGATAGGATGAATTTTTATGATCATATGGAACACATATGTATGATTTCATTATGTGATAGTCGGGGCCTAAATATCCCTCCAATTCATGGGGTAAATATTTATATCTAATGAGATAGAAAAGACTAGAATGGGGAGTGAATTTAGTTTAGTAAAACAGTGATAGAATGGGAAGTGAACCTAGTTTAGTAATACACCACTGGTATAGATAATGGACCCAATTCAATAAAGTAATTTGTCCATAGTGATAGCCTTGGAAGTAATACCATGCACAAAGATAAGGGCACAAGGGTGGTCATCCCAATCCCAAAGATGACGGTTCTTGGTTAGTCAGTCTAAGCCTAAAAAAAGGATATATGGGTGGTCATTACAATTCCAATGTAGGTACATAGGTGGTTATCCTAATCCAAACAAGTTATGAATTACTTGGTGTGTATCCCTGGCATAAGATTTTCAATGATTATTCCTATGCCAAAAAACAATTTTTTATGCCAATGTTATTCTCCTATGGATTATTTACTTACATTTACTTATGATTCATGTATTATGAACTACCAATATTTAATCCATGACTCATGATTATGATTTTTGATATGTAGTTTAAAAATTTCAAATGTTATTCTCATGTTATCATACCCTTATGTTCTTATTATTCTTACATATATCCTTTATATACCCTTACAAAGCATATGATCTCATAATTTCTTGTGTTTCTTTTCCCCATGTATTATAGAAATTTTTTATGTAAGAGTACTAATTAGGATTCCCCTTGGGGGAAATAGTTAATATCGTTCACCAGACTAGATGATAGTGTTCCATGTTTCCAAAGGCACTAAACTATTATGGTTTGAGGGCATCTTTTTGTGTTATATAATGACAATTCATCTCAAAGTATGGAATATCCATATATGTTAATCCTAGGTTATTATAGTTCATATCATTTCCATGTTTAATTATCTTTTGGAAACTAGGATAAGATAAATTTAGTGATATACCTTGGGATATCTCTAAGAATATGTCTAGGGATGTCTCTAAGGAAATTTATAAAGAAGACTCTAAGTTTAAGAAAATTTCATGAAATTTAGTTAATGTATTGATAGAGTGTTTTCTAAACAATTACATCACTTTATAGATATTACAAGCTGATATAAATTGGGAACATATGTACATAGGGGTGAAAACTCTTGTAACACTATATTGAGCTAGACTCATTGGGAACTAGTGCATGACAATTGGCCTTGCTACACACATGGTTTGAATATTCTTGGGTATATGCATTGGAAATTCAAAAAATATTTATGAACCATCATGAAGGGTTTAAATATATGATGACTATGAATAACATAGGAAAACCACTAGGTTTCATAGAATAAAAATAAGGTGTTATGATTTAGATATCGTATAAATTATTTTTTATGGTTATGTTGCATTCTAGTTTGATTAGTGTTTCTCAAACTATGATTTCATGTTTTGTTTAATGGCTAAAACCAGAAATAACAAGGTTACTGTTGACTGTAGAAAACAACTTTTTTATGTGTATCCATGTGGGATAATTACTTAGGTGAAAGATATTTTTCCCAATTAGTCATCATAGAACAGAATTAGAAAAAATCAACTTAACCAACTCACAGAATAACCAAAGAAGAGAATGATAGAGTCTACTTAGATTTTGGGTGATGAAGACTCTAGTGGGAGAAAATTTAGTTTCTTATATTATTTAAATGTGAAAAGAAGCATCATTAATAATTTCATGAATAGAACATGTATGTGCTTTAAATGTTGAAGGTCTTGTCCCAAATACTATGAATATTGAAATGTTATTAATGGGATAGTGAATACAATAGAGGTGAAGGTGATTCCAACTAATTCACCGCATACACTCCAGTGTTTCATGTGAATAGATTTTGGGAATAATACCAATCAATATCGTAAAGGAAAATATTATGATGATAAAAAAAGGTTTTACATGTATTGGTTTTGTAGTTGATTATGAAGAGACTACAAATGACATATAAAAGGAATGATTATTAATGAATAAGACCCCAAATCCTAGTTAATTGTTTGATAAGGAAGATTAATGATTGAAGTATTTTTGTATTGGGATTAAATAATTATGAAATATATAAGAATAATTCAGTATAATTTTTTCCTAAGGATTTGAATGATTTTTTTGAATGATATTGATTTCCAAGAAAATATATTTATCAGGGAGGTATTATTTTATGAAAAACATGTGATTAAGGGAAGGTAAAACTTAATATGTTCCTAATATTGAGAAAATAGTGTTTAGTTTGGAAATGGAGATATTCGATAAGAATAAGTTAAATGGGACACTTCTAATTAACTTGGATTAAAATAATGATTTATGGATGTTGTGGTATATTCTATCATGGATGGATCTTATAGAATATTTGTATTTTTGTAATATAACTAATAATATGTGATTTATATAACGACTGAAGAAGAATTCATTTTTTCAATATGGATTTACATTAATTTGGATTATTTCCATGATTCAATATAATACATGATGAAGGTATTCAGATGTTTTTTATTTGATACTCAAGAGGAACATTATGATATATGGAGGATCAATGTAAAGCTAATTTTGAAAATTTTAGTGACCTTCTTTCTAAATTATTGGATTATCATCTATTATAAGGGTCAAAATGGTTAAAAATTTATGAAATAGATTATGTTTAACTTTGAATGATGTTTTATAGATTAATGTATTATTTCCATATATGAAGATTTATTCATATTGGACAACTTGTGCTAACAATTTTGTTTTCATGATAACTGCAGATTCAAGGAATGAATTATCATTACATATATGGATCTTATGACATCTTAATAATTTAGGGACAATAAAATTCCAATAATTTATTCAAATAATAGATGAATTTTAAATTGATCAAGGTAGAACAAAATAGTGATATTGTGCTTATAAAATGGAAGGAAATCTTGTAATTATTTCATCATTCGAAAATTATTCAACTCTAGGAAAATGGTATTAAAATAAAATGTCTTCAAGGTATCATTAGTTTTGATTATATCAATTAACTTTTTGATACCTATTTGTTTTATGGTTTGATGATCACAAGCCTTCTTTAGAGAACCCGCTTTCTTTTGATCAATGATCTTTGTCACTATTTTCACTTTTCTTCCTTTTCCTAATCTTAACTTCCCACATATGTTCTCATATATGGATACATAGTTATGAGTTATGTGGGGTGTCATTATTTTTCAAACTTTACATTTTTGAAGGAATTTTTTTATTAATGATATGTTGTAGTTTTCTAAGAAAGATATATGTTTTCAAGGATTAAACCTTCAATGATATAGAGAAATTGTAATGGAGAAATTCATTTTAATGGGAGTAGAATGTTACACCCTAAGATTTTATGAATTTTCATTAAAATGAATTTAATATTTTTTATACTTAGTCTTAAAAAACTAATTTTGTATTTCCTTATAATTAACATTGATTTTATATTTGAGTTTATCTTGTGTTACACACAACACTGAGTTTAAATGAAACATGTTATATTATTAAAATATTATTAAATGGTTGTTATCGCCTAGAAATTGGAATAGAAGGAATGTATAAGATTAAATAAATTATGAAAATATGGTTTAGACATGTTTATATAATTAACTATATTGTAATAAATTAATTATAAATGAAAGTAATAACTATTTAAAAATAAATAAATCCCTTTTCTAAAAAACGATCTTTCTATGCACAAAAATGTTTTATCTCAATAAAATAAAACAAATTATGAATTTATTTAATTATATTTATATATTATATATTAAATAAACAATTTAATATTCATCTTATTTTTTCTAGAAAATATATAAGAATAAATCAAATTTTATGCATAAAAACTTGTATTGTTCTAAAAGGCATTTTTATCGCCTTTTGGTGGAGAAATTATTTTATAACTAAATTCTAACAATTTAAAAAAGTATATTTCATAAAATAAACTTAATTGTGGAAATAATAACATCAAAATTATCTTAGAGTAAATTTTTGGGATTTTCCATAAAAGAATCATTTTTTGATGAATAGTGAAAAATACAGAAATTTAATTGAAATTTACCTATTTTTTGAATTGTTTAAATTGTTAAATTATATTTTAAATTGTTTTTAAAGAATTATTATTTCAATTAAAAATATATTTATCCAATTTAGATCATTTGAGTCAATTAAATATTGAAATTGGATATAAAATCCATGTAAGAGTTTGAACATTTTCATTTTAAAATCTGTTTTCTCATCGCGTCCATGGGATTGATTTTAAATTAATTTATGCCACTTATTAATATAATTTGATAAAATGGATTCCATATTTGTAATAAGTGTAATTTATATTGTATAATAATTAAAAATTAATTTTTACCAAAATTATTAGTTAAAACAATTAAATTTAATCACAATGATTAATTGAAAAAAAGTTTACCAAGGATTTAAACTTTAACAATAATGGGGAAATTTACCACAAAACCTTTACAAAACCCATTTTATTTTTATATTTCAACCTTAAACATTCATAGATTGAATATGGTGAATAATTATGTTTTTTTGGTAAAAACATTGGTACACCTAACTTATTTTATAAAATTCCAAGTGTGTCTTCTCTGTCACTATTAGAAGACCACCCCACTCCCCACTTCTTCAAAATATCAAGAAATTTTTATTAAAAAAACCCAGAAACAATAACTTACTAGTCTACCTCCTATCATCCTATAATATTTAATTTTTTATGATAACCATTCATGTATATCCTTTGGTGCAAACCAATAGGAGATGCTAGAAGAAGAAGTAACATTCATTGACGATTTTATGGTTTTATTTCAACCTCAAACCCATTAAATCCTTTTTATATAATGGTTATATAATAACCTGAGTATCATAAATACACTGATATATTATTATGTTATGTTTATGACCTACAACCATACACACTTCCATCAAATGTGAAACGAAATCAACATTCGTGTGTACGGCGGACTACTACATGATGAACCGATATCATTCATTTTACCATTAACAACATTAATGGTTGGTAATAATGATGTAAATACTATTTAAATATTATAATTTTGATTTTATTATTATTATAAATTTTTTATTTAAAACTTATCTTCAAGATTTCTATTTTGTGGGAATATGATAATGTTATTCGTGTGTACGACGGACTACCACCTCACAATGTGATGTGATTCGGTTATGCTATACATGAAATATATTAAAGATTATATTAATAAATCCATGTTATTTATATAACATAACAAAGGTTGTATAATTATTATATATCATATACTATTTTTTCTTTCAAACCTAAAATAAAATGAAAGTAACGTTCATGTGTATGTAAGACCTTCTATCTCGAGGAACAGTGTATTTATTTTCTTATTTACATATTATATATTTTATTATAAATAAATAAATATAATATAATATATGATATTTATATCTTTTTTAATAATTGTTTATTTGTTAAAATCATGATTAATTTAAGACAACCAAATATATAACAAATCAAATCTTATAAGGAAAAGATGTTGTCATTACACAAACCGTGAATTTAATCATGGTATTGTTAATAAATTGGTAATAAAAATTCATAATAAAACCACACATTTTATGATATATATGAACATATTTCTATAATATATGCATAATAAACATATATTTATTACATAGGAGGTTTTAATGTGTACTAAGGAAGTCAATACTTAAGGTAAGGGATATGTCTCACTTTTTTCTTTTGTGAGAAACATTCCATATTCACAAAAATTTTATTTTATGTGGTGTGTAAACTTTCCCTGAATTTATATTATGATGTTTCTATATAAATCTATTTTTATTCAAAATATACATTTTATTATTTCTCTTTAGTGGGTTTTACGGTTCATAAGTCAACAAATCAGAAAATAATTTACATCTCACTTCTTACATTTCGAAGACACATGTTATATTCACCAACTATATCTTCTATATTGTGTATATATTTCCCATTAATTCACATTATGTAATATCTCTCCCTAAGCCATAATAAACTGAACCTCGAGATGGTGGTCCCCAAGACCTCAAGTGCATCTCCCTAAATTCCAAATACTACCGACTAATAGCAAGGACCTTGGGTAAGTTTGCGGGGAGGATATTCCATCACAGGATAAATAATTGCATAGTGGTATGTAATATATGATCAAGTAGTAGAAGCATGGGGAAAAAAATAAGAAAGTAGAAGATGTATATAAATGACCCAACAAAACAAAATAAAAACCGCAAAACCTAAATAATCATAACAGATACCAAGATGATGTCAATGTATGAAACCAAATGTAAATAATAAAAATGCAAGGGTATGGGGTAAAATCATAGACTAGAAGATAAAAAACTAACAAAAGAACAAAAACTACCAAAAAGTATCTCAATAAAAGGTTCAGTCCACTGCCCCCAAAGATTCATCCAAAAAAACAAATCAAACGTGCATCGGGAGAGGAACACTTACCTATATCCATACCTACAAACATAAAGTCAACTAGTGTACCTAATAGACCCCGAGGAGGGTTTAAGATATAATCCCCATATGCCATCGCCTACGGGTTCCAGACCCTTCCATTTCATGCTGTGAACAAATTTTAGTGTTCCATATATAAATATATAATAAATTGAAGCTTTTAAATAATAATAAAAAGATAGTAACTTGGTCTGGGTTCCCAAGAATACACCCATCCAAAACCACCTACATTTTGCTTTGCTAAGATTCTGAAAGAATTTTCTGGTAAAGTAGAATATATATTTATATAGCAAGTCCTGTGTACCACGAGATACCAAAAAGGGAATATCCCCAATATTGTTCTTTGTTTTGGGGACTAATACATATTTTGAACTAGTTTCACTAAAGTTATAATAGAGGAATCACAATGCATAAAAGAAACCCTATGAAGTATCAAATAAAACATCTCAAGAATTTATATTAAAATTGAAAATTTGAGAGTTAGAGTATGAGCTCGTCACTGTGGTATCACTTTGGTGCATCTATTCAAATATATCCAATTCCACGATCACATAAAAGGGAATCCTCTGTGGATTCCAAGAATTACTCATATTATGGTAACTATGATTCCATCCTTGGTATCATATGAATGGGATTGAGTGTCAATCGATGCTTAGAATAGTAATTTATATAATGGTTCTATCCTCAGTTTCCCATTAGGTAACCTATATCATCCAATAGTATAGAAAATTCCCAGGGAAATCCCTTTCCATACGAGCCTAAAACATCGCTTTCCTAGGGTCTTGTATGGTAACCTATCGAGCACAAAGATCCCAAATAAAGGTTCTTAATATAGGACTCACATTCTCTCTACAAAATGATTTCATTTAATGTAATAAGAGAGTTTTATATATCACATAGAAAAAACTTATGATATACACTATTTAATTAACAATTTAATTCCATAGACTTATAGTTCATTTCAGATAGTAGTCACAAATAATAATAATACTATAATATTAAATAAAAATGGAACATTATCAGTGTAAGAAGAGGAATTTTATTTAATACTATAAAGGAACAAAATTACTTGTAATGAAAATTATTTAGGAAAAAGGAAAATAAAATTATAATCGAGCACATGTTTTATGATTCATCCTAAATAATTTATTCAATTTAAAACAAAAAACCAAGTTATCACACATGAAAATGTAATTATAAATTAAGTGTTTGTGGCCAATGGAAAATAGGAGAAGTAAGTTGTCACACCGAAAGGGTTATCCAACTGAATGGAAAAAAAACCTATGAAAGGGTTTTCCTTAATCAAGAGTCACCAACATTAATGGGAAACAGTTTAATAAAATTTAAACGCATTATTTAGTCTTTGCTGATAAGATCTGATGATCAACACAATGATGTGATGTAATTAAAACCTTGAAATTATGGGAACGATAATAATAACCCTACCTCATAGTCATAGTATATCCCTCATCCCATAACAACCTTTGATTTGACCTAAAATTAAAGAAATCATAGAACTGAGGAAAAATACCAATTTGAGGTATAACATTCAATGAAATATTATGCAGTGGAAAGTGGATGAAACTTAATGATTTTTGGGGTAGATGTTATGAACTACTGATAGCTTCACTGTTCTTTTGATGGAAATGAAAACAGAGGATGATTGGAGGTGCAGTGGTGATCCAAAGAAGAGGATGAGTGAGGTGTCCCACCTGGGCGTGAGGAGGAGAGGTGCACGATGGAGAGAGGGAGAGAAGAGAGGAGGAGAGAAAAAAGAAGAAAGAAAAGAAATAAAAAAAGGGGGAAAATAAAAATATGGAAAAAAATTAAAGTAAAACTAATGAAAAGGATAATAAAATAAAATAAAAATATAAATAAAAAGGTAGGGAGAATGGAAATAATTAATAAAAATTAGTTGAGCCCATTTTAATTATTATCAATTTTCTCCAAACTTAGTTTTATTTTATTATTTATTATTATTTCGTTTTAAATTTTATTTGATATTTTTTAACCTTTTTTAATTATTTTTATCCCTATACTTTATTTTAACAGGAAATGTTGCACTATGAAACGGTGAATTATATTTCATAAATCTTGTGAAACCATATCAAAATTTATTTGCTGATCGGGACACGCAAAAAGATGTGTGGGCATGTGCCCAGGGTCTCTTTAAGGGATTGGAAAAAAATTAAATGGTTCATGCCTTAGATAAATCAAGTACATTACAACCCCCCTTCTAAATACAACACATCCCTAGGTTTCCCTTCAAGTGTAGTGGAACTTCATTAGAGAAATGATTCCACTAAGTACTCCAATTATTCTCCTTCTCCCAGGAATCATCCTAAACACATCTGTGTTGTTGTGGCACTTGAACCAGAGGAACTTACCTGCCTTGTAGAACAATCGTACTAAGATTGACAATACAAACCGAGAGCTCCTCAAAGGATGCATCTTCCTTAAGATCGATGTAATCATGGTCAAAGGAATGCATTGGGGATGGATGATAATGTCGAATTTGAGATGCATGTAATACATCCTGCATGTTGTGATACCTCTCTGGTAACAACAACATATAAACTACCATCCCAACTCTTTTCACTATATTTAACGGCCTGAAAAATCTCTGTGATAACTTCCCCTATTTCCAAATTCATCTATGACCCAGTCTCGATGAAACACATTGAAAGACGCAATGTCGCACCTCAAACTCCATTTTTCAATGATGATGTTTGGGAGAATACTTTTATAGGTACCGAGTTAAAGCCATATTCTATTGAATCATATATAATTTCTCAAAAGAATCCAAAACAAGATGAGGATCCAGGAGAGCTACATCACCTCTTTGAGCCAATATAGTGGAAAAAGTCACAGTCTACCATAGATGGCCTCCAATGGATCCATTTGAATTGTTTATTAAAAGCTATTATTATATGTAAACTTAGTAAGAGGAATAAATTTCTCTTAAGAAGCACCAAAATCACGGATACATGCCGAAAACATATCCTCTAACACCTGAATGGTGTTCTCAGACTGCCCATCTGTCTAGGGGAGATAAGAAGTACTCAAAAGAACTTGTTAACCTAGTGCCTTCCACTAACCATTCCATAATCATGATGAGAAATTGGTTTCTTGGTCTTAAATGATAGAAATATGCATTCTCTAATGTCAAACTATCTCCCAAATATATAGCCTTCCAAACTCATCAATAGATAATGTCTCATGGATTGGAAGTAAGTGCACAACATTGGTCAACCTATCAACTATAACCCATAGTGAATCACTTCACCTAGGAGATCTTGGAAAGACTGTGAAGAAATCTGTTGTGATATTGTTCCATTTCTAGTCAGCAATGAATAGAGTCTGTAGGAGTCAAGCAGATCGCTGGTGCTCTGCCTTCACATGCTGATAGGTGGATCACTAGGTAATAAAACCATATATTTGATTATTCATACCTGTCCAATAGTACCAACAATTCATATCTTTGTATATCTAGGTAAGGTCAATATAGACTACCCAAATAGAGGCATGAGATTGCCTCATCAACTCTTCCAGAATACCAGAAGGAACCTATACATGACCAAGGTAGAGAATAGTTTCAATGCCATCAATTACCCAAATAGGATACAGGTTCTCTCCTATTATGATCCCCCTCAAAGGAATTCCCTTTTATTATATAATTTTCTCATTCAAACATGCTCTAAAAGAGAATGTTTCACTACAAGAGCTTCTAAAACTGTTTTTCTTCACTGTTTTTGAAGCTCCAGATGCATCTCATAAAACAAATCCATCATATTCCACTCACTGAAGGCTTCCTATATGACTAGTTTATGTGTTTTGTAGCTCAATGTTTTAGTCATGACATTATCCTTACCATGGGTGTAAAAATCTCATAGTATAACAAAAGCAGGTATTTGACCCCCAACCCATCGTGATCCCTCAAATAAATTTCTTATAGTGTTGATATGTATTTCAATATTTTATGACCTTTGAAAACAATGAATCTATCACCCAACTAGTAGTATCTCCAACAACATAGAGTATGAACTACTAATGCTAATTCGAGGTCATGTATAGGACTGTTCCTCCCATGAGGCCACAACTTGATTGATCTAGAAGCCATGAATCAATCACCCTACATCATAACTGCACCATGTAGGATTCTTGAAGCATCGTAGTAAATAGTATAACTTCGTCCTGGCTCAAGAAGAATAAGGATTGGAGTTTTCGCGAGTCTTCTCTTCAACTCATGAAAAGACTTTTCACATGCTTTAGACCAGATGAACAATAGACCATTCTTAGTCAATGATGTAAGGGGTGATGCTAATAGGGAGGAATCCTGGACGAAAGATCTTTAATAAACAGATAACCCCAAGAAGTTGTGTATGTCAAACACATTCTTGGCCTTTCATAGGAAAATAATACACTCACATTTTATAGGTAAACTGATACAAATACCTCAGATATGATGTGACCCAAGAAGTGAACCTTATTGATCCGAAAGTGTCATTTATGGAACTTCATGTATAGTTAGTTCTCTCTCAGTGTACTGAGCACTATATCATAATGGGTATCATGGTCGTGTCTAGAGCATGAAAACACCAAGATTTTCACAATAAAGACCACCACAAAGGAATCAATGTATGGGTGGAAAACCTGATTCATCAAAGCCCTAAAAACTGTTGGCATGTTCATGGGACTGAACATCACAACCAGGTACTTATACATACTATACATACTTCGGGAAGCTGTACGTGGTATGTTCAGTGGTCTCACATGCACCTGTTGATATCATAACCTCGGGTAAATATTGGATAAAATTGTTGCTTCTCAGATTTGGTCGAAGAGGTATTATATACGAGGCAACAAATATCGATTCTTCACTATATGGTGGTTTAGTATAGATTAATCCAAGCACAATATATGTGTATCATCCACCTTCTTGATGAAAAGGACTTTTTAACCCCAAATGGATGTACTAGGTCTGATAAAACCCTTAGCGTCATAGTCTTTAAGATATCTCTGGAGTTCTTAGAGGTCTTTAAGTGACATCCTATATGGAGGAATGGACACCAGTATTGTACCTAGCACTACATTGATAGTGAACTAAACTTCCTGCACATGAGGTAATCTAGTGAAATGATTAGTGAAGACACCCCTGAATCAATCCACAATAGAAGGGAACTCTTGAAACTGCAGTCCCTGATTTCTCTTAAAGATACTTGTTAGTTGATTTGTCACCCAGCCCAGCCCTAAATTCTTGTGTCTAGCTCGATCTACCTAGATATCTCATTCAACATTATGTATATAAGTGATTCCCTCAGGTTTTTTTTAAAGACACTTGATGGTGATAGAAATCCACTTGGGCATGATAAATAATGTTTGAGTCCAAACTAATAATAACATCAAATACAGTCATCTAATGGATGATAAAATTCTATATTAAATGGTACCCACCTATCTCTAGGGGGAACTCCAAGAACTGGATTATTTTATTCTATTCTAACCTCCAATGAAGTGTCGAGGGACATAATGAAATATATGTTTTTAATGGAAAGACCAAAACACTCAATAGTTGCCATATATATGAAAGAGTGGGAAGCACCAGTATAAAAAAAGTGAAGAAAGTAATGTTGAGGCTACAAGGATAGTACCTCTAACCACAATGAGCACTGGAATCTACTCCACTAGAGATATTTCAACTACATACATATGGGATTAACCTCTACCATTGTATGTTTCCTAACAAGTCTGAGTAGGTCCACTCTTCTTATGTGGGTGTTTTGGAAGATGATTTCCTCGACCACAACCTCCACTAACTCACCCTGATTGGTCTGTAGAAAATAGACTCCCAGCCAGATGTGGAGATGTAGATCCTATGTCTGATGGAGTTTTGGAACCAATCCCCTATCATTGGATGCTGATGGAAAAGAATGGTAGAAAAACTTAAAATAACCCATCTTCCCATGTGCTCGACACTCCATAGGGTTCCTCGTGCATTGGGGATTCTTATGGATGATCCTTCCACACTGATGACATATGATAGTGCAGTCAGTACATGTAATTTGGAATGACTTTTCACCATGTTCACCCATGAAATGGAGGTTACAACTACCTGAGGAACCATCACCCTATTATGAAACTAAACCTTTCTTACATATAGGATCATCTTCCCTAAGATTTTGTTCCATAAATAGGGCCTTATTGACAATATCTATATTGGTTTTCAAATGAAAGACGTTCACCTATGAGAGGACATCATATGAAATTCCACCCTCAAATTACCTCGTAGTACTTTCTGTGTCACTTGTCGGAGATAGATAAAAATGTTGGAACATAGAGTAAAGTGTAGAATACACTAACACTATCCTAGAGATTTTCTGAAGATGTAAGAACTCCATGGAACAATATTCTCTTAGAGTATGTGGTATGATGTGATCATAGATATCTTCCTTGAAGTATTCCTAAGCCATATCTCTGGGTTTTTTTGGCTAAAAAATGACATCCCACCAATGCTTGGCAGGGTAACATAGTATAACGACTTCGTGTTTGAACATTCACTCTTGAAGAATATCATGATGGTCAATGATTTATTTCATAGATTTTATCCATAATTTTGTAGCATTGGGGCCATCACCACCCTAAAAGGTTGGGGCATTTTACTATAAAAAGCCTCATGTAAGCTATACCATAGTCAGGGCAGTCTCGGGAACAATCTGAAATAATTACATGAACATGATAATATTATCCTTTAACTGAGCATCAAAACCCTATGGAATTTTTAGAGGAGGTTCCATAGGAGGAAATATAAGAGGTATTATAGTTGGTTCTACCGAAATAACTACATGTTGTTTCGGACCCACCAACTCTAGAATGTGCTCATTACTACTATCCTTGTGTGCAGTATGAAGACATCATAGTATAATTTATTTACAATTTAGAAATTCACTCCTTAGATGAGATTCTATGGTAGATGTGGTAATCAAGTAAAGCATTAGTAAGAAAAGGGCAGATATAAGGCCTCCTAGGTAAAGTCAAGTCCAAGTATAACATTTTCATTTAATGTAGTTATTTAATCTTGGTAGATAATACAAAAATACTATTTTTAACAAGCATGTACTGTAAGATATTTCAACCAAACACAAAATCACTAATGTGAAAATAGTAAAATACATTATGAAAGTAGATATGTCACGACAATAATCATGCCATTTTAATTTCTACAGTTCCTAATATGATTCATGTATATGTATTTCCCTCAAGCAATTGATCTCCAACAGTACAAATCATAATTTCAATAATTCCAATATGTGTAACAATATAAAATATGTTTGTAACCCAACTATGAAGTTTTATCAACAATAAATAGTATAAGCATTAACTGAAATCCCCATCCCAGAAAATTTGGGTTTCCCTTGTAAATGGTAATGTTATATCCAAGACTAGGGTAAATTCCAAACCCCTGTTTCTTAGTATCTTCTCAAACACAAAAGGTAAGAAAAAATTTAAAACTTATGGATCTAATACCACTTTGCAATGTCCCATCCTGAGTTCTACTATACAGGGCCCCGAGACGGCGATCCACAAGAAATCAAGTGAATCTCTTTAAATTATAGCAGCTCGTGACTAATAGCAAGGTCCATGGGTAACTCGGTGGGGGGAATATGAAAATATAGGATAATGTAATACAAAATGATAAATAATATATGATCAAGAAGAAGAATAATAAGGAAATTAAGATTGGATAAGAAGCAGATAAATAACCCAAGAAACAAGTAAAACTTGCAAAAGATGAATAATTATAACAGATACCAATATTATTTTAATGTGTGATGCCAAATTTAAATAATAATTATGCTGATTGATGAGTTAAAAGAATATAATTCTTGATAACAAGACTACCAAAATACCAAAAATTACTTCAAGGATTCTCGAGCATAGTCTTGGTCCTCTACCCAGAAAGATCTATCAAAAAACAGAACATAAATCAACCATCATGAGAAGTATGCTTCTATGTATCCATAATGGTGAAAATAAATCCTACTCAGGTACCAAATAGCACCTTAGTAGGGTGTGAGATATAATTTTAATATGTCATCACCCATGGGGTTTAGAACCATCCATTTCCTTCTATAATCAAATAGAAGTGTCACAAATATATATTTAATAAATGAAAGATTTTAAATAATTTAAAAAAGTTTATAACATGGTTCGAGTTCCCAAGTGGCCATCCATCCCATACCACCTACTTCGGCCTATGACAGAAGTCTAAAATAAATACCTAGTAAATAAGAATATATATTTATATAGCTAGGTCTAAGTAACACGACATACCAAAACAAGCATACCACCAAACTTTTGTTTTGGATAAGGGTCTAATCCATATGCCGAACGAGGTACACCAAATGAATAAGAGATGTTTCACAAATCATAAAGTAAATTCTATGTTGTATAAATAAAAAACTCAAAAATTTAAATTGAAATTGACAATTTTATAGGTGGACTCTGAGCCCATCCCAAAGTTATCTCTTTAGTGAATCCATTCCATTATATCTACTTTCATGAGAAGATACCTGGAAATCCTCTCAAGAGTTCAAGTATCACTTGTGGTTTCGTAACTATGATTTTATCCATGGTATTTCATATAAGGGACCGAGTATCAACCAAGGCATGGAGTAGACATTTTTCCAATGGGTCCATCATCGATTTTCCCTTAAGGAACTTTTATCACCCAATAGTATAGAAAAATCTCGAGGAGCCCGTTTATTAGTGAGCCTAAAACTTCAATTTTCCTTCGAATTTTATGTTAACCTATTAACCATGGAGATCCCAAATGTGGGTTCTTAATAGGGGACCCATTTTCCCTCTGTAGCCCGACTTCATATAAAATAGTATATAGTTATATATATATCCCATATCAAGAATTTATGATTTATACTATTTAATTAACCATTTATTGCCATGTACTTAATATTCAATTTATCCAATAGTCACAACTAAAAATAATAACACAATATTAAACTAAACTAAAACTTTATCAGTGTACGAAGAGAAAATGCATTTAGTACTAGAAAGTCATGACAAATTCATGGATTGTGATTCATTTTAAATAATTTAATCAATTTAAAACATCAACCCATGTTATCGCACATTCGCACGTAATAATAAATAAAATCTTCAATACCGAATGAAAATAAGTCATATATGTTGTCACACCTAAAGAAGTGTCCAACGACATGGAAGAAACCTAGGAAAGGGTTTATCTTAAATAGGAGTCACATTGATTAAGTTGAAGTAATTTAAGAAAATATAAATGCATTATTTAGGCTTTTATGGTAGGAACTGATGAGTGGAACAATGGTGTGATGTAATTAATGTGTCAAAACAATTTGGAAGTTCATAGGATCTGTAAATTATTGGTTTAGTATATCCATCATCTCGCAAAAACCTTTGATTTGACCAAAAATAGAATAAATTTGTTGATTTAGGAAAAACTCTGATTATGAGGAAAAAACATCCATGGTTGATTGTGTGACAAAGATATGATGAAACTTAAAGATTCTTAGTTAAAATGCTAATACTTACCAAGAGCTTCAATACGCTTTTAATGACAATGAAAATAGAGGAGTATCATAGGTAAAATAGTGATCCAAAGTGGAGGAGGAGGGAGGTTCCCCACCTGGGTGTCAGGGAGAGAGGGGCACGAGGGAGAGAGGAGGGGGAGAAGATAGGAGGAGAAAAAAAAGGAATAAATAAAAAATAAAAATGAAAGAAATGAATGAAAATAAATGAATAGAAAAGAGAATAATAAAATAAAATAAAATAATAATAATGATGGAAAAAGAAAAATATTAATAATAATGGGTTGATCCCATTTTAATTATTTTCACTTTTCACATAAACACATTTTATTTTATTATTTACATTTATTCCCTTTATAATTTATTTTGATAACATTAAATTTATTTATAATTATTTTAATCCTTTTAATTTATTTTATCATGGAACATTTTAGCAGGGCACAATATATTATTTTTCATAAATCTCCTTCAACCGTTTGAATTTTTTTGCTACTCGAGATCCACAAAAGTTCATACTAGCATGCGCCCGGGGCCTCTTAAACGGATTGTACTAAAATTTAAATAGTCCATACCTTGGTTAAACTCTGAAATTTACACATTATGATTCTTATAATTATAATTTTGGTAATTATATTTCAATTTTTGTATCTCTCTTTCATGGGTTTATGGTTTCAAGGTTTCCAACGCGATAAGGTAATTTTATCTCAATTTTACTTCTTTGAGACACATGTTATGTTATCCACCTATATTATTTTATGAGGTGTATAGTCTTACCATTTGAAATGTTATATCATGAATTTAATTATTTTCAGGATATTATAATCATAATTTAATGTTTTTCTTTTATTGGGATTATGATTTAGGGTTACCAAAGTGGTAATAAATTTATGTTACAATTTTGATAGTTTATTGAGATTGTTTATGATTATACTTTCTTTGATGAAATCCTAATATCCATATCTCAATAATTTTAATGATTTTTCTTAAAATATGGTTATTCATTAAATATTCAAGTAATGGTAACATTTTTCAACTCTCTAGTAATTAAAAATATCATGAAATGTTTTTTTGAAAATCTATCTTTGTTTCTCTCTTTGGTCAGAAATCTATTTCATTGCAATTTTTTTTTCTAAAATTAAATCAATTTTCTTAAATGATCTTTAAAAAAAATATATGGAAAATGATTTTGAACGTCTTATATTTTTAATAATTTTCATTAAATTAGTTTCAAATCTATAAATATATGTTTTCAAGGATAATTTCAAAGGAAATGGTTTTAAAATTATTTTATATATTATAAATATTTTTTCAATACTGAAAGGTTGTATTTATTCATGAAATTTATTAAATAATATTTCAAAATAAGTTTCCATCTAAGATGATATCAACTAGTTACAACTATTTCATACTTGAGATATGATCTAAGGATACATTTTCTATTATTTCCCAGAATGGTTTAGATTTTTATAGCATGATGTTTATGAAATGCGTTTCTCCTTTATGGGGTAAAGCATGATTAAATTATTATCAAATCCACTTCTTTTCATGGGTTATGTTATAAATAAATTATTATAAAATTTGTCACTTTTCCATAGTTTATGATATGATTAAATTCTTAGGATTCCCATTTCATTTCATGGGTTATGATATGATGATTTTTTTATATTTTGGTACATATATGTATGATTTAATTATGTGATGTGTAGGACCAATATTTACCATTAATACATAGTGTAAATATTTATATCTCATAATATAGATAGAACTAGAATGGGGATCGAACATGGTTCAATAATATAGGTATAGAACGGGAAGGGGATGCAGTTCAACATTTCAGGGTTGAAACGCGGAGTAAAACTTTTTCAGTAAAGGATATTATCAGCTATGATGGCCTTAATAGTGATTCCCAGCCCAAATATGAGGGTACACAGGTGGTCACACCATTCCAAAAAAGGTACATGGGTGGTTAGCCCAAGCCTAACATATTTTCAATGTCTTGGTGGGTATACTTAACATAAGATTTTATTTGATTATGTGTATTCCAAAAATATATATTTTGTTCCAATGTTATTCTCCCATAGATATTTTCCTTATATTCCCTTATGGAACATGTCTAAGGAATAATCAATTTTTATTCCATGACATATGATTATGAGCTTTGATATATAGGGTATGGTTTTTAAATTTTATTCTCATGTTCTCATAACCTTATGGTCATGCCATGATTATGTATATACTTTATATTCCCTTTCTGAAAAAATGAGATCACCCTTTCTTTTTTTCATTTCCCCAAGTTATAAAGAAATTATTTATGTAGGATTACTAAAGGGTAATATCATTGAGGGAAACATAGAATATCTTTCGCTGGACTAGAATATTATGTTCCTTGTTTATAAATTCACTAAACTATTATGGTCATATGGTATGTGCTTGTGTAATGTAATGAATATTAATCTAAAAAGATGTAATATCCATGTATTCTATTCTGGGGTCTATATACTAAAATTTTATTAAAAAAATATGATTAAGAAATACCATATAGAGGGAAATTGTTTATTTGTGGTTAATGTGTCTTAGAATGGAAAATACCTCGATTGGCGTAAAAAAATATAGGTTTATATGTAAATTTCAGATGTAGGAAATATATGATAAATTTTTCCATGTGGGATGATAAAAAATTATGATGTCTCACATATTTGGGTGCACCCAATCCTATCACTGGATCATTTTTCACTAGATGAAGAATTTATAATGACTCATATTATTGAGATGATATGATTGCATCAGGATTTTTTGGTGACACTCATCTAATAATGAGTTCGATACATGTGAAAATACATGATATCATATGTAAAATAATTTATTGAAAAATAGGGAAAATGTAATTGTGAAATTTTAATGGGATGAGTAGTATATATTTTTTATAGTAACAAATGGGATTATTGTCTCTAAATAAAGTTTTTTATCATCATGAAAATATTGTGTATATCTCATAAAAAATTTATGTTGATCAAATAATGGTGAATTTTCATTGGCTATTCTGGGAATTCAGGTTATGTATCATCACAATTTCTTATTTAAAACAAATCATTCAGGTTTATGGAAGATTTCTTTATGGAAAGTGTACATGTGTATTACTCATTACTACCTCAAAGTATGGTAATCATTCCACAATCCACCTTTCATATTATATTATTAAAAATTTGATCTTGAAATCATGGAGTTGGTTCTTCTTATTTATACACATTCATGTTATGAAAATCTAATGAGTGTATTTGATATATGGTCATCATCATGTGACTATAAATGTCATTAATGATAATGAGTTTTCATGTAAATATACTCATGCTTATCATCAATATTTCCTCACACATATTTCAAGTAATTCCCATAGTATTTTTAAATATGATGTAATAAATAAGTAGACTATCAAGTTGGGTATGTTTCATTAAACTAATTTCTATTTGAATAATTTTTTCTATACTTTAAACTGAATTTATAACTTTTTGTTTTAGTGTATGAACCATAATAGGGAAAATCTGATGATTTGATTCGAGGGATTCAAAGGGATTATCGAGTTGTTAATGAAAATAAGATGTGTATTTCGAATGGAAAAGTGGCATTTGAATATAATGGAGGTAGAATATATGGCCATATGACCATTACAATTGTGGAGGGTATAAACGATGTCTTGAAGGGTGTCCATAAACGACTAATCATTGGATTAGTATATGATACATTTTATCAACATGTGAACTACTTTTTCAAATACTCCCAATAGGAATAACATGGGTTGAAATTTTCCCACAAATTTCAAAGAGGCATAGATAAGATATTAAAAGACACATCATCATTTCATGTTTGACATTTTGACTAGGTATGGAGTTTCTTTGAGGGAGTAATTATATTAATAACATAATTAAAAAAATTTAACATAATATTATATATTATTAATTAATTTTTTAATAGAATGGGTATTACTCATTCATCTAGCCATTCGAGTAATATTATATATTATTAAATCTTTAATTAATTATATAATTGAAAAAAATTCTAATTATATTAACAATATTGTTATTAATTGTTAATACAATGATATATATTACTACTTTAATTACTAATTTTTTATTTTTTATTTTGTATTCTTTATTTTTATTTACACTATATGTTGGGGGTATAATTAAATTCAAACACAAACATGTTTTCCATGTTGTTATAAATTCTTATTTTATTTTAGATATACTCAAAATATGTGTGAATTCAATTATAGCAATATTGGTTTTACTAATTGGAGAAAATCCATAGAAATTGGTGGATCTAGTTCGATGACTGATAGAATCATGGGGTTTTAGTGATTAGTCATAAATTATACTAGGTCAATGTTATCTTCATATCATGTTTCCTTCAGAGGAATTGAATGATCTTTTGTGAGGTTTTGGGATTTATCCCCTTGAATCCGGATGTGATTTTTCTTCATGAACTGGACTATCACTCTAAAAACATTACTATTAATAATAATTGAGTGCTGTTTGGATTAGAATGGTTGGAATGAATAAGATTTCATGGCATCCAAAAATTATATTTGAAATTTTTTTAATATTTGAATCCCAATAAAAATGGACATGGAAACCGAATATTTTTTCATTGGTTATTATGCAAGAGTTCTTGTAGAGGTTGTTTTGAGTTTTTTTGGTTAATAAGGTGGTTTATCCAACCTGGATAATGATATTAGCCTTCAAATTACATATGATAGGATTCATGATTTCTTATTTTCCTCTAATATGGTTGTTCTTGTTAAAGAAATTTGTTAATGAAATATGGTTTCTACACATTTCTCCTTAAAGGGAAATACTGAAAGATAATGTAAAATAAATATGATGAATCCAAACATTCAAGGAATGGGTATTTAGGGATATGGGTCTACAAGAAACTCTTACATACCAAAGTAGAGTAGTGAAATATTAATTTTTATTAGTGAAGGGTAGGATGTTTCACAATTTGAGAAGCAGGTTAAGAAGGCTAGTAAGGAAACAAAAAAAATTCTTGCTACATCTGTTCAGGATAAAAATGATACTTGTGATAGAGCATCAAAGAAGCAGTGGATCTTGGATTATCTGAGGGAAAAATAATTTATACATAGTTTGGTTAATCTAGATAATAATTCCCAGTTGATTATATTGATGTTATTTGTTTTACATATACTTAAGGTGAATCTATGGAGACACCAGTTGGGTGGTTGTGTTAGGCTCAGGAGAAGATACTGGTATATTGTTTATATATGAAATAGGGAATTGTTTTGATTGTGGCTGATCAGAATGTTTAAAACCAGGATATGGAAGGTGTTGGGGCTTCTTAGAGGACTGATGAAACTTCTCTAAAAGAATTTGACTGCATAGAACATTGTGTAACTGATGGATATGAGAAAGTATACTTTTAGAATGCTGTTGATGATCATCAAGACATTCATGATATATTTAAAATGTCAAACACCCAGGAAAATTATTATTATATGGATGAAGAAACACTTATCATAACTCCTAAGGATGACTAGGCTACTCTAGAGCTGGAAGTCTAGGCCAATATTGATCAGTAATTGCGAAAATATAAGTATATATAGGAAGATATTATGTGTAAAGGTACATTGAATATAGAAATTAATTCCACCTTTCATAGTTCTTTATTAGGAATTCCAGCTAAGGAAAATTCCCCAAATAATCAATATGATAAATTTGAATCATAGAGGAAGTAACAATACATTTCTGGCAGTTTATGTACTACCAAAAATTATGGGAAGGCACCAGTTAAAGTGTGTAGCCATGTTACAACTTATATATCCTTTTCATCCCTAGATATTCATGAGGATGGGAACACTATTATTAGAACCAATAACTCAAGTCATGATAGTTACCTCTTGGGGAAGAATGTGCGCCATGTCATGGTTTCATAGAATTCTTATAAGGGGTTGTTTCTAAATCCTTATAGGAAAATAATTCATTGGAGAAGAAAAGAATTAATAATAACACAGAGGATGATACTAAGGATTCAAGAATCGTTGAGAGGTCTTGGTAGTGTGTGAAGACTTGTAGGAGAAATTGACCTTCTATTAGTTGAGTTGGTAGGTCTCGTTGAATTAATTGGGTGGGTTCATCACAATGAGCTCTTTTGTTCTCATGCTCAGATAAAGAAAAGTCTCTGTTTGTAACTTTTTTTACTATGTATGTCTCTGTCTGATAAGGTCAATCTTTATTTGTCTAATTTCATCCTATCTATTTTTTATCATTCCTTAATAAAGGGTATCTCACCCTATAACTTTTCTATATTAGTACTTAATTACATATTATTAATCAATAATAAAGAATATAATTAATACTAAATAATTATATTGTCTATTAATATATTTCTAATAATTATATTAACAATTATTAATAATATATTAATTAATACTTATTGAAATTTTATATTATATAATATAATAATAATTATAAAAATTTGCCAATGATATTTAATTAATAATAAATATATAATGTTATATGTTATGAATAATAAGTACCAAATAATTTATGAATTTCTACTTGTAATTATTATATTATCGTAAATTAATAATCTTAGAAATACAAATAAATAAATTATATATTAGTTATTATATAATAATTTAATTATTAATTATTGAGATATTATTTTATTAATTAACAATTTTATTAATTCCATTATTAATTCCATTATTATTTAATTATTATATATATAAATAAAAAATACTAATATAACTTAAAATTATTAATCAATTATAAAGGATGTGTGAACATTTTTCATGCCTCATGTGCAATGAATGCACACGAAGCATGAATAGGGCACATGATTCCCCACATGCTACTATAAATTTGTGTACTTTCATTAGTGGGAGCATAACCGTATTAGTGACCACTATTAGGTGGTCGCTAAAGGGGGTATTAGGGACAACTATGTGACAGTCACTGACACTAAAATAAAAAATAGCGGGATTTTTTCAACATGTAGATTTTATTCTTCTACTTAACATTGCAACATAACTCTATTGACCCCACCCCTTCCCTCATCACCCTGTTCATCCCTGGGAAACTGTGACCACCAATAACCTTGCCCCCAACATCAATCTGGTAGCCCCCCCTTCCCCTAAGAACACCCCAACCACCCCCAGCCTATCCCAACACTCCCTAGTCATTGTTAATTTTCCATAGCCACAGAGTGAAATATTTTTAGCACATATCCCATTTTACCCCTATGTCTCATGGATCACCCACCATATCCAAAACCAAAATAATTGGTTTTGGGTGTTTACATTTAGTTACCACCAACCGGAATTTGTTAAAGGCTTTAGAAACCTCTACTAAGGAAGCCACCTTTATTAACACTAGTAATAGGATTGGCTACGATAAAAAACACTGACATGCTAAGAACCAATAAAAGTGTGTCACCTTTAAAAAACTCTTTATTGTAATTATAATAAATGTGGAATATAGTAGTTATTTTTTCAGCACTGATAAATTCCATTACAACTACTACAAATCTGTATCTGAAAAAACCCCAAAAAACTAGAATAGAATACATAACAAGATTTAAATACAAGACTTACAAAAATAATATTGGAATAAAAAAATTACGTTGCACCATTATTTCAATTCAAAATTTACATTACAAAATTTCATAAAAAAATATTTTCATTGATATTTATTTATGACTAATAAAAAAATTATCACCCAATATACATAAACCAAACTATTTTGTAATTATATTTATAATGATTAAAATCTGCACAAAAGTGTGTCCCTAAAATA
The DNA here is from genome assembly GCA_963277665.1 of Viscum album. Classification (NCBI taxonomy): domain Eukaryota; kingdom Viridiplantae; phylum Streptophyta; class Magnoliopsida; order Santalales; family Viscaceae; genus Viscum; species Viscum album. The sequence goes on along the minus strand of OY728139.1, from coordinate 674,969,099 downwards.
AATCAAAGGTTTATTTTATTTAAAGAACATAAGAAAATGAATAATAACTTTAATATCATATAATCCACATATGATAATTTATACACTAGTACAAAAAACATTTTTATCGTCACCATTTTTTTGGTCAGTTATATATAACTGATGTGAAAATCGGGGATATGTGGTTTTTTACGTCGGTTATAAGATAACCGACGTAAAAAATATGAAGAGTAAATTTTTTACGTCCGTTATTTTATAACGGACGTAAAAAATGAGTTATCAAACGAATTTTTTACGTGAGTTATAATATAACCGACGTAAAAACCCAACACACGACAGTTTTTACGTCGGTTATAAAATAACCGACGTAAAAACTGTGGTTTTTGAAGTGTTTTTTACGCCAGTTATAGAATAACCAACGTAAATAACCAACATGCCGCTTTTTTTACATCGGTTGTAAAATAATAGGCGTAAAAAATGCAGTATCTGATACATTTTTAACATCTATTATTATAATAACCGACATTATAAATGTAATAAAATATAGTTTATTACATTGGTTATTAAATAAAGGTCATTATAAAACATTTAAAAAATTTATCAGGCCCCATGGATTGCCTTTTCTGATTTTTCAATCGATAGACCAGTGACTCGTCTCTCTCGCGCGGAAAACCTAGAATCAACACTTAAATATCGTTTTTTTAAACTCGTTTTACCATCATCATTTATCATATTTACTCTCCTCGGATCTATCATCTCCACTCGCAACACTCTGGTAACCCTCCCACGACTTTATTTCGTTCTTTTTTTCTAGATAGTCTATATTTATGTTTTGCGATTTTTTTGTTTAAAATTGGTAAGATTCTTTGATTTCGAACCCTCTTAACTCATTTTTCCATCATAATCTAATTTATTATCCCCAGATATGTTAGATAGACATTCAATATTCATGTACGCCTCACCTTCTTCTATTTTGTTTGTTTTTGTTTCGCGGATGCCCTATATTTATGGTAATATTTGTTGTTATCGACAAAAAATGATCTCATTCACATGTATTACTACAATTTATATCTAAACCATTGTGATACACCCATTCCATGTACCAGTGTGATTTATTTTATAAGTATATATGGGTTTTCATGGTGTAATGTTTGTTTTATATCCTTTGTTGTTTCTATTTTGGGTATCACTTTTTGTTGTTCCATAAACTATTTACGTCGCTTATTTTCATGGAAAATTATAAGTCTTCATATGCTATTAAAAAAAAGATTCATTGAACAATAGAGAATTTTATTCTAGTAGGAGATACAACTCATGGTTTTCATTTTGAATAATGGAATGATACCAAAACGAGTAGCTTGAGGTTAAAATCCCTATATATGCCAAAAATAAAATCTTGAGGTTAAAATCCCATGGTTTTGGGGGTTTTTCCATAGGGTTGGGGGCTGTCCAGGGGGTTGGGGGCTGTCCAGAGGGTTGGGGGCTATCCAGAGGGTTGGGGGCTATCCAGGGTGTCCATGGAGGTGGGGGGGGGGGGTCTAAGGGGGTGGGGTGTCGAAGGGGGTGGGGGAGGGGGGGGGGGGGTCTAACCAAGGGGGTAGGTGGGGGGGGGATATCAAAGGGGGTGGGGCCTGTCCAAAGGCTTTGGGGGGTTTTCTGGGGGTGGGGGCTGTCAAGGGTGTTGGGGGGGGGTCCAGGGGGTGTCCAAGGGGGTAGGGGGTGGGGGTGGTGTCCAGGAGGGGTGGGGGTGTCCAAGGGGGAGGGGGTGTTGTCTAGAGGGGTGGGGGCTGTCCAGGGGGTGGGGGATGCCCAGAGGGTTGGGGGGGGCTGTCCAGGGGGGTGGTGGTGTCCAAGGGGTGTCCAAGGGGGTGGGGGTGGTGTCCAAAGGGTTCGGGGGGGGGGGGGGGCAGTCCAGAGGGTTGGGGGGGGGGGGGGGGGTCCAGGGTGTCCATGGAGGAGGGGGGGGGGGGGCTGGCCAGGGTTGTAGGGGGGGGGGTCCAAGGTGGTGGGGGTGTCTAAGGGGTTGGGGGGCTTTCTCGAGGGGTGTGGGCTGTCCAAGGGGGTGGTGGTGTCCAGGGGGTGTCCAAGGGGGTGGGGGGTGTCCAGAGGGTTCGAGGGGCTATCTAGAGGGTTTGGGGGTGTCCAACGGGGGTGGGGGGAGAGGCAGTCTAGGGGTGGGGGGGGCAACAAGGTGGGGTGTATAAGGGGGTGGGGGCTGTCCAAGGGGGTGGGGGATATCTATAAAATTTGGGGGTTGTCCGAGGGGTGTCCAAAGGGTTAAGGGGGTGTCCATGGGGGTGTCCAAGGGGTTAGGAGGTGGGTGGTGGTTTTCAGGAGGGGTGGGGGTGTCTAGGAGGGGTGGTGGTGTCCAAGGGGGTGGGGGGCTGTCCAGGGGGTGGGGTTGGTGTCCTGAGGGGTGGGGGGGGGGTGTCCATGGGTGTGGTGGTGTCCATGGGGTGTCCAAGGGAGTGGGGGAGGTGTCTAGGTGGTGGGTGCTGTCCAAGGGGGTGGTGGTGTCTAGGAGGTGTCCAAGGGGGTGGGGGTGGTTTCCAGGGGTAAGGGGGAAGTCCAAGGGGGTGGTGGTGTCCAGGGGGTGTCCAAGGGGGTGGGTGTGGTGTCTAGGGAGTGGGGCTCTGTCCAAAGGGGTGGTGGTGTCCAGAGGGTGTCCAAGGGGGTGGGAGATAAGTGTCAGTTGGGATTGACTATTGCATCGTGGTTTGTGAGATTATGACATGATGATAGTATTGTTTCATGGATATTAGTGTTGCAATATGAATCTATTTGGTTATATATATTTTGACATTGTGATTTTCTTCATCTGAGTTTTTTTAAAATTTTGATTTGATTCTCAGGTTTACTCCAATTTCTCTAATTTTCTATCAACCATTGGAGACCCCATTGTTTTCTTTGATTCTATGGAATTTAAAACTGAAATATCTAACTATATTTTCTTTTTAAAATCATATTCAAGAATATTTTTTGTAAATACACATAGATTTGTTTTATATTTAAAAATAGTTTAACATTCAAATTATGATTTTTTTCATATAAACAAATATGTTTCTTATGTTAAAAAGATGTATAATTTTGAAATTTTTTATAGGTAATAAGGAGTCGAAGTTGGATTATGACACATCAAAATAGCAATGAATATGAGTAAGGCGTTGATTCCATTTTGGAATTTGCTAAACGAAATGTTCCAAGTTGTGACATTTTTTTCTGTCCATGCCTGGAATGTTTGAATATGAATAAGTTGAAAAGTAGAGAGTTAAAAGATCATCTGATTTGTCATGGTTTTAATCCGAGTTACAGACCTTGGATTTGGCATAGTGAAACTGGACAAAATTTCACTGATGATGATGATTCGCAAGTTGGTAACTCTGATGGATTTGAAGAAATGAATCGTGATATTACAGGAAAAAAAATTGAGATAGAACTGACAGTTGTGCGTCTATATGGTGATGCTGAAATACCATTATATCATGGTTGTACAGATTTTATGGTTTTGGTTGGCGGTGTTTAGATTGATCAACCTGAATTCAAAACATGGATGGAGTGACAGAAGTTTTATAGAGCTGCTACAATTGATGAAAGACATTCTTCCATAAGATAACGATCTTCCAGATTCACATTATAAGGACAAGAAAATATTATGCCCGATCGGATTGGTATATAGGAAAATACATGCATGTCCAAAGGACTATATGATATATAGGAAGGAATTTGAATTTCTTTCAAAGTTTCATAAATGTGGGACATCATGGTATAAGGTGAAAGAAAAATCACAGGCTGGTGTAGAGATTACAATGATACCTTCAAAGGTATTTTGGTATCTTCCTATAATTCATCGTTTCAATCGTTTATTTGGTAATTTACATGATGCAAAATGGTTAATATGTCATGCTGATGAGTGGTTATGTGATGGAAAAATATTTCATCCAACTGATTGTCCATAATGGAAGAAAATTGATGAGCAGTATTCTACATTTGGAAATGAAATTATAAATCTCAGACTAGGGTTGTGCACAGATGGAATGAATCTATACCGAACCCTCAGAAGCACACATAGTTCAAGGCCTGTTTTATTGTTAATTTACAACCTCTCTCTTGAAGTTTGTATGAAGCGCAAATATGTCATGGTGATTATAATGATCTCAAGTCCGAAGCAACCCGAAAATGATATTGATGTTTATTTTTCACTATTGATTGATGATTTGAAACTTTTATGGTTGGATAGTATTAGGGTGTATTATTATTATAAAATGGAATATTTTCAACTGCATACAATGATTTTGTTCACTATAATTGACTTCCTAGCATATGGAAATTTCTCTGGATACAATGTTAAAGGGTATAAATCAAGTACAATTTGCGAACAACAGACGTCATATTGTCTATTGCATCATGGTAGAAAAACGATGTACATGGGTCATTGAATGTTTTTTCCTATGGATCACTCTTATAGGAGACTAAAAAAGGCATTCAATGGCTCACAAGAATTTGATATTTCTCCAAAACTTGTATCCCTTTATTTGTATTTTGAGAGGGTGAAAAACCTTGATGTGACATTGGGAAAGACACAGAAATCTGGTAATCATAGACATATTTGGATGAGAAGGTCAAAAAATTTTGAGCTGCAATATTGGAGATATAATGAAGTTAAACATAATATTGATGTCATGCACATGGAGGATAATATCTATGATTGTTTGATTGGAACATCGTTAGATACTAAAGGGAAGACAAAAGATGGGTTGAATGCAAGATTAGACTTACTATCAATTGGAATACATTTGGAGTTAGCTCCCACTCCTAATGGAAGGTGAACATTTATTCCCCCGTCTTGTCATACATTATCGAAGAGGGAGAAAATTAGCATTTTTCAGTGTCTTCATGATATCAAAGTGTCTCAAGGTTATTATTAAAATGTAAAAAAAGTTTGTCTCATTGAAGGACTTGAAGTTGATACATATGAAATCTCATGATTGTCACGTCAGGATGAAACAAATTCTACCAGTTTTATTGCGTGGAATATTTCCCATCCATGTCATAAATACTCTAATGAAGTTGTGTTATTTTTTCAATTAAATTTATAATAAGGCGATTGATGTGAATTATTTTAACATTTTGGAAAAGGATTCAATTTTTATACTTTTTCAATTGGAAATGTATTTTCATAAAACTTTTTTTGATATAATGGTGCATTTAATGATTCATCTGGTATGAGAAATAATGCTCTATGGACTTGTATATCTTCGTTCGATGTATACTTTTGATAGGTATATGAAAATATTGAAGTGGTATGTTAAGAATCCATATCGACTATATGCCTCCATTATTGAAAATTATATTTTTGAGAAGGTTACATAGTTTTGTATGAGCTACTTGGTTGTGGCACAACATGTAGGTTTGGCTCATCTCACCATGCATGAGTTAATAATGAGGGAAAGGGGATTTGTGTCTTGAAAGTCAAATCGTTGTCAGCTGAACAGATGAAGAAGTTAGAATTATACATCTTGAATAACATAGCTGATGCTCAACCGTATATCACATTGCATATTAATGAGTTGAAACAATGTTATCCAAAGAAGAAATAAATGTGTAATTTGAATGAACACAAAACAACATTTTTTTTATGGTTTAAAAAGATCTTTCTTGGTAGATCAGATGTATCAGAGACATTGAAATGGATAGTGGGTGGTCCATGTATAAATGTCATAACATGGTCCGATTATGACATTAATGGCTATACATTTCATACAAAAGCTCAAGACAACAGAAGTGCAGTTCAGAATAGTGGTGTATTGATTTTTAAAGTTGCAATGTATTTTTTGAGTGATAAGGAAAAAAACACATTTTCTGCATCAAGTGCCAATTATGGAGTGATTGAAGACATATGGGAGGTTTATTACTTTAAAATTAATGTTCTTGTTTTTAACTATAAATGGTTTATTGGAAACAACACTGTCAGACACAATGAATTTGGAATGACACTTGTTAAATCTGAGTAGATTGGAAGACACAGCTGATTCTTTTATAATGGCAACACATGAAAAAAAAATCAATGAAGTAGATCAATCAGATATGAAGTGGATTGTTGTTTTACAAGGGAAAAACAATATGTTGTTGAGGATGAACTTGAAAAAGATACTAATTTATGTGAGATCCCTACTTCTATGGAATGATAAACAGAACATAATGATGAGCATGTTGAAGAAATGGATTGTTCCATAAAGAATGATCACGACAAAGGAATTTGGGAAAACAATCCACTTTTACATTCCCAAAATTACATGTAACATTTGATTATTTATTGTTTACATTTTTTTCATAAAATGTTAGCTATTGTAAGTTTTTTCTTTATTAAAACATGTATTAAAACAAAATAAGAATATGTTTTTGTTTGTTTTAATTTTGTTTAGTTTACTTTATCATGGTTACCATTACATAAATTATATTTCTATTATTTTTATTCAGTGACAATTACTTTACCATGTTTACCAGGTTTACTAGGTTTACAATGTTTACCATGTTTTCCATCATGACTATCTTGACCATATTTACCATAGTTTAACATGGTTAACATATTAACCATGTTTACTATTACGTAACTTAGTACAATTTTCTATTTTTTGATTTTAGTAGTAATAAAATATTTGAATTTGTATATTTGTAAACTAATGTTTGTTTTTTTTTATTTTAAGGATAATATCAAATCAATCAGTTGATCAACAACAAGATTCTAGAGATGATCATATTGGTAATACCTCTAGAGAGGAACATTCACATGCCTCTCTTGATGTTCCCCAATCTTCTTCATGTGCTCCTATTACGACAATGAGTTCAAGAGTTGGTAAACATGGGTGCACATTTTTACCAAAATTCTCACTTCCCCGTACGCAGGATCAAAGGATACTCATCGTGTTTTATAAGGATCATATTCCTAGAGGTCCAAATGACAATGTTTTTAAGAATTTTGTATCAACATAGGGTAAGAGAAAAGTAAGAATTTTGTATGATGAATGGAGAAGTGTGGATAAAGTGATAATCTCTCAGTTATGGGAGATGATTTTGGTAAGATCTATTGCTATTGATTGCATATTATTTAAATGTTTCTAGCATATATAATATGTTTAACCTATTCTTTATTAGATGACATTTGATATGCCTGACACTAGAGGAGTCAGGAAGAAATTCTTATCGATGGATTCCAGGAGATGGAGGGATTTCAAATCAACCCTCTCATCTGATTTCATTCTTGGTCATAGGAGTCATGAAAATCCATGTTATATATATCCTTTTATAGATGAAGAAACATGGAGACAAATTGTTGAAACTATAATAAAAGAGTTATTTTTGGTAAGGGAAATGTAAACGTTTATAATAATTCATATATAAATGATATTATTAATGCTTTGTTAATGATTTCTTATTCTTAATTTATAGAAAACAAGGAAACCCCATCAGGAGATCCAATATAAAAATGTACACCCTCATAGTTTATCTCGGGGAGGGTATGCATTTTTAGAAGAAAAAATAATGGAGGGAAAATTAAAAAAAACTAAGAGCTGAGTCTTCTAGCTCTGGGGAGGTGGCCCCTCCATCCCCGCTATCTAGACATGAAAATTGGAAGAGTGTTTGGATGGGAAAAAAGGGAAATATATTTCAGAAGAATCGAGAATCAAAGCTAAGAGGATTGTAAGATATCTATTTTATTTATTTATGTTTACTATTTTCTTCATATAAAATCAATCATTACAGAAATGTTCAATTAATTAATATAGGACTCTATTGAGGAGCAGAGATCATAGAGGGTATTTACAGCTGCTAGAAGGCATGATATTTTATCTTCAGCATTGGGAAAGCCCGAACATCATGGTCATGTATAAGGATATATGACAAGTGTATCGGTAAGAAAGGTTTTTCCACGTTCTTTAACTTATAACGTTGAAGGTGTTTATAGAAAAATAGAATCCTTGGAGGCTGAAGATCATAATATTAATGCGATGATGGAGGAAAATATTAGAGCATCAATGCAGTCTATGTTTGTAGACATGCAAAGACAATTTCAGACTGCCGCTCCCACTCCTCCACCTCCCCCGGAAGACCCCATGATTTATCCTCCACCTCTGCCAGTAGCTCCTACTCCCCCACCTCAGCATGCAGATCCCATTTTTTATCCTACTCCTCTGCCGAAACTTCCTACTTATTGTGAGTTGTATGTTGATGATACTCAACATCATATAGTTTCATATGGGTTGGTATATTGTATAGGAGATACAGTTCATCATCAACAATTAGAGGTAGAGAATCAGTGGGTCACTGTACAGGATATTGTAGATAGATCAGCTCGAGTAGAATTACCTACAAATGAGGTGATGACAATTGGATATAGTATCAGTAATTTTTTAATTTAGCCATCCACACTTATTCAACTCATTACCATAGAGGTATGTATGTTATATCTTCTATTTTAATTTTTTATTAGAGTTGTTTTATCATTTGAAAAATAAAATATTTTTCTATTTATTTTTACATGAATACTTTATAGGTAAAGAAATACTATATAGAAAACAAAAAAAATAAAAATAGCTATGACATCAGATACTGATTCTAGTATTCTTGACAGATTGTCAAGATATTCAATTTTTTGGCGGGTCATTATGAGTTTCCAATGGAAGCTCATTTTTTTGGACATTCAATAACTGAAGGGGTTGTGAAAACTGATATAATGGAGCTTGTTACTGGAGATAAGTTGGGCATCAACGTGGTGAAATTTTTTCCATGTAAGTCTTAACACCTTTTCCCTACATTATATTTATTAAAAATTTATACTTATGTCTGTTTTATATTAGTTATCTTTATAAAATTTGTGAGGAGAATGAGCGGACATATGTATATGGATTCATGGACCCGCAATTGATTTCCCTTGAAGCATGTTCATTGGATGGGGAACTAAGAATGGTTTATATTGCTGAAAGACTTGAACGGAATGTAGTCACATAATATTGGATCATGCCTTTTTGTGAGAGGTATAAAACACATCTCTCTCAAAGAGTTCATTATCTTTTAACATAAAAAAACCACTAACAATAAATTTTCCTTTATCAGTGATCATTGGATGCTAGGGTTTTTTTCCCAAGGGAGAAAACACTTTATTAGATATGCACTTTCCATGGTTATGTGTGGGAAAGATTTCATAAAATGTTGGAAAAGTATGTTTCAATTTATCAATATTTTTATATATTATAATGAATTTAAATTTACCCCATTCATATTATTTTCTAATACGGGGATGGGTTATACTTTCAAAAAAAACACAAAGAAAAAGAGTGTGAAGATAAAATATATAAATGTGAAGGTAAATATCCATTTATAATTTCTACTTTTTGATTTATTTCATAAAAATAATATATTGAATTTACACTCATTCAAATAGAATTTTCATGAACAACAAGGTATCATCGAATGCAGATATTATGTGTTATGATTTATGTATAAAATAACAACAACTGGGACAATTGTGAACTTTGACATGGTAATATTTCCTTTTAAACTTTGCCATAATATTTAAATTTGATTTATTCATTATATATGTTAACTAATATCCTTTTAATTTGTATCTATTTGATGAACCTCAACCCTATACTGCTCAACACATCAAACACTTACAAGTGGAATGGTCAAATTATTTTTACAGGTTTGATTGAATTTAAGTTGTTTTGGAGTGTAAAATGTAATTTTGAATATTGTCATTGTAATTGTGTATTGGGTAGTCATTTAGGTTTGATTTAGTTTTTTTTAATTTGACAGTGTAAGTTATGAATGTTGTATATCTGAATGTTTAATTTTGCTCTACTTCTTGTTTTTTTCTACTTATGATAGTTTTTCTGGTATAGATTATGGTCTGGGGGGAGGGGATCCAAGTGTGTTTGGGGGGGTGTTCAGTGTAGTGGGGGTGTCTAGGGGTGTGGGAGGGTTGTCCAGTGGGGTGGGGGGGGGGGGGGGGGGTTGGGTGTCCATGATATTGGGAGACAGTCCAGGGGGTGGGAGCATTTCCGAGAGGGTGCAAGGGCTGCTCGTGGGAGTGGGAGGTTGTCCATGGGGGTGTCCAGGGGGTGTGGGGGTGTCATGTGGGGTGAGGGGGGTTTCTAGGGATGTGGGAGGGCTATCTAGTGGGGTGGGGGGGGGGCTGTCCAGTGGGGGGGGGGGTCCAGGGTGTTCATGGGGATGGGGGGGGGAGGTAGTCCAGGGGTTGGGAGAGGAGGTTCCGCCATCCCTCGGGGGGCTGAACGCAGCTAGAAGGTACTCATCACTCCCACATGTGAAACATTTTGAGAGATCAAGCTTTGCATGTGGGAGTGATGAGTACCTTCCAGCGGCATTCCCCCTGAGGGGGTGTCCATGAGGGTGGGGGTGTCTGGGGGGTGTCCAGGAGGGTGGGGGGTGGGGAAGTCCCGTAGGTGTGGGGGGGCCAGTCCATCTGTGTGGGGGTGTCCAGGAGGGTGGGGGTTTTCCAGGGGTGTGGGGGGCTTCCAGGGGTGGGGACCGTCCAAGAGTGTGTGTGGGGGTGTCCAGGAGGGTGGGGGCAATCCCGGGGGTGGGGAGCAGTCCAGTGGTGAGGGGGTGTCCAAGAGGGTGGGGGTTGTCCAGGGGTGTGGGGGGGCTGTCCAGGGGGTTGTGGGGAAGTCCTGGGGTGGGGGGTTGTCCAGGAGGGGGGGGGGGGGGGGGGTTGTCTAGGGGTGTTGGGGGATTTCTATTGTGTGGGGGGGTGGGTATTACTGGGGTTTGGGGGTGTCATGGGTTGTGGTGGGGCCTGTCTAGTGGGGTTGAGGGGGTTCTGGTCTGTTTTTTGTAACTATTTAGTTTGTTTCAGGGGTGTGGGAGGGTTGTCCATGTGGTGTGGAGTGATGTCCAGGGAGTGGGGGCATACAAGAGGGTGGGGGGATTTCCAGGGGTGGTGGTGATGTCCAGGGGTGTGGTGGGGGAAGTCGAGTGGGGTGACAGGGTTCTGGTCTATTTTTGGTAACTTTTTGGTCTGCTTTAGGGGTGTGGGAGGTCTTTCTAGGGGTGTGGGAGTGCTGTCCTAGGGAGTGGGGTATACAGAAGGGTGGGGGGATATCTAGGGGTGGTGTTCATGTCCAAGGGTGTGGGGGGTGTCCAGGTTTGTGGTGGGGGAAGTCCAGTGGGGTGAGGGGTTCTGGTCTGTTTTTGGTAACTTTTTGGTCTGTTTTAGGGGTGGGGGAGTGATGTCCAGGTGTTGAGGGGTATACAGGAGGGTGGGGGACTATCAAGGGGTGTTGGTGATGTCTAGGGGTGTGGTGGGGGCTCTCTAGTGTGTTGAGGGGGTTCTGATCTTTTTTTGGTAACTTCGTGCTCTGTTAAAGGGGTGTGAGAGGGTTGTCCATGGGTGTGGGAGTGGTGTCCAGGGGGTGGGGGGTATACAGAAGGGTGGGTGTCGTCCAGGGGTGTGGGGGATGTCCAGGGGTTGGTGAGGATGTCCAGGGGTGTTTGGGATGTCCAGGGGGTCGGGGGGTAGTCCAGGGGTGTGGTGGTGTCTAGGGGTGTGGTGGGGGCTGTCCAGTGGGGTGAGGGGGTTGTCCAGTGGGTGGTGGGGAAGTCCAAGATGGTGGGGGTTGTCCAGTGGTGTTGGGGGATATCTAGGGGGTGGGGGGTAGTCCAGGGGTGTGGGGTGGTGTCTAGGGGGGGATATCAAGGGGGTGGTGGGGAAGTCCCGGGGTGGGGGTGTCCAGGAGGGTGGGGGGATGTCCTATGGTGTTGGGGGCTGTCTAGGGGGTGGGGAAGTCTAGGGGGTGTGGTGGGTGTGGTGGCGGCTGTCCAGTGGGGTGAGGGGGTTCTTTTATGTTTTTGGAATTTTTTTTTTGTATGTTTTAGGGGTGTGGGAGGGCTGTCCAGGGGTGTGGGAGTGTTGTCCAGGGCGTATAGGGGTATACAGGAGGGTGGGTGTCATGACCTGACCCTACCCAGGCTCAAGCCGCAACTACCCCAGGCCCACCTCCATAGGCCAGGGTTTGGCGACCAGCGCCGAAGGCACAACAACTCGGGGAGGCCTTTTCCTAAGTCACCTGTACACACACACACGCAACCAACTCAATGAAAAAGTGCAGAGTAAAAGGAAAAGTAATGTACTAACTTCGATAAACAACCACAAAAGTGAATAGACCTCTAAACAGTACAAAGAAAGTGTTTAAGGTAAACTGAAAAAAAGGGGCAAACAAGTGCCCAACCAGAAAAGGTGCCACAACCCGGTAATAGGTAAAAAAAGAAAATCATCTGGTAGGGTCCCCCACCTGGAACCCGACTCCGACCACCACAAGCAGTCCATGCTTCCAACTCCTAAGCTCCACTGAAGTCACGACCAACCTATCCATCATCTGCAAGGGCACACCAAGTGCGGGAAAAGCCCAAACAGGGGTGAGTATAAAAATACATAGTAGGATACCCCGAAGGCTCAAGGGAGCAACAAATGAGGTATCGATGGGTGAGAAGTAGATCGAACAGGGAATATTAAAGGAGTACAATAGAGAGAGCACAGTAAGGAGTACAGTAGAGAGTCTAGTACAACCCAACAAGAGAAAGGAGGTAGACTCGTCCAGACACAAGGATCTGGAAACGGTGAGAAGATAACTTCTCGTCGAGTCATCTCCACCTATAGCCGGAGAGTAGACTTGTCCAACCATGAGAAGCTATACACAGAAAGCATGTGGCATATCCCGTGAATCTTCACCTCTCCTGGAAGGAGAGTAAACAAACCCAAGAAGTGGGTACTGGAACAAGGTATATACATATCCATATGCTCAATCAAGAATCCTAAACACGATCGTAATGGGATATCCATCCCATAGCTCAGCCCAAGAAAGTGAGTAGCCAACAGCCCCAGAAGTAACCACCATTGATTCCTAGCATCCTGCACGTCTACCCCAAACTGCAAGTCAAGGGGCTGAAATCACCGCACCTTGACACTATCCGTTTTGGGTGACACTGACTCGCCAGCAAGGTTTTAGGTCACGTCGCAAGGACGTGTCTCAGTTGGGAAAGTTCCCCCTATACTTAAGAGTTCTGGAGAAACGTCAAACCATACCTCGTCCCTGCCCCACAGTCGAGAGGTCTCCCCAAAGCCATGGTCGTCCCATCACTGACGCGTACAACCAAGGGTCTTTCTCCAGTTGTCACAGAGAAAAGTCACCGACTAGCCTCATAAGAAGGCCTGAGTCTGAAATGCTAATGGGTGACCCACTGCCCAGCCCTTCTAGAGGGTAAACCCTAATACATCATTAGGCGACACATTGCCCACCCTTTCTGGAAGGATAACCCGGAACAAGTCGACAGGCGACCCACTGCCCAGACCTGCTGGAGATTAAACCCTAATACATCATCAGGAAACCCACCGCCCAGCCCTACTAGAGGGTAAAACCGGAACAATTAGATAGGCGACTCACTGCCTATCCATGCTAGAGGGGAGACCTAGAAGAAGTCGACATGTGACCCACTTCCTAGTCCCTACCATAGTGTATACCTGGAAGAAGTCGATGAGAAACCCACTGCCCAGCCCGTCTGGAGGGTAAACCCGAAGAAGTAGATGAGCAACCCACTTCCCAGTCTCTGTTGGAGGGTAAACCCGAAGAAGTCGATGAGCAACCCACTGTCCAGTCGCTACGGTAGGGTAAACCCGAAGAAGTCGATGAAAAACCCACTGCGCAGTCCCTGCTGGAGGGTAAACCCGAAGAATTCGATGAGCAACCCACTACCCAGCCCCGCTGGAGGGTAAACCCAAAACTTCTCTGGCCATCCCTACTGGAAAAAATCTCATGGGTAGAGAATTGGTGCCCGGATAAAGTTTTGGTCACACCGAGACCCACATGAACTCTACCAGAGAACATGAAGAAACTCTGTCGGCCAAACCAACATGAACAGAACCAGGGTAAAACCACTCAACCCTACTGGTCAAAACCATCATGAACAAGACTAGAGGAAAACTCAACCCTGATGGTCAAAAAACGAGAATAGAACTAGGGGAAAACTCAACCTTTCTAGTTAAATGAATGAGAATAGAGGGACCCTCTACGCCGCGAGAGGAAAATAGTACGCAAAGCAGAACACGACATGCGCATGGGGCCCACACGACGTGTAGCCCCAAGTCAAGTCCAACCAAGTGCACAAATGTTCTCATGTACAAACAACCACATGTTCCTCCAAGTGTTCCTGTATACTCCCATAGTATACCACACCTCCATCCCAAAGGCTAACATGCACACGGAACTCAACGTCAACGTGAAGGGTGTAAGAGTAACAACTCCAACTTACCACCCCATCTGCCCTGGCACGACCAACTAGATCTCTATAAACATTTACTTCACTCACACGGGAGTGCATGCGATCACACGCCAAGGGTCCGCTACAACCACAATAGAAGAACCGCCACTGGAGCACCTTTCATATTCCACATTTAGGTAAGGTCTCAAAAGAGACTCCACACATCCAAAAAGATTACACCGTTGTAATCCTAGCAGAAAAAAATACGAGATCGACTACTTACTTTCCTCCAACGGATATCCGACGTAAAAGTCGCCAACACCGCTTTATGCCCGAGCGGCGTCCCGTGCTCCTGAACTTCGGCCCCGAAAATAGTCGGGTGCATCGCACCATTGTGATCCCTTCAGGAAAACATGTCAAAAGGACTAATCAATTGATTGGAATGGATATCCATAGAAAAAGATGTGTTTTGACGTACCACACATGAGCAGTGCATCGTGGGACCCGCATCTCGGTCCCAAAACGCAATGAACGGATCGCACCGTTGTGATCCTCTCGAAAAAGTACACAAGGTGGACTACTCACTTGTCCAAAATAGTCACCTGATGATAAAGCTGGAAATCACCGCCAACTCCCAAAACGGCCCTCATGTGGCCCGCATCATCATGCGGAATTAAAGTGGGCAGATTGCGCCATTGCAATGCCCTCAAGAAAAACACCCAAAACGACTACTTGCACGCCCCGAACGGACGTCCGATGAAAAAGTTACAAAAATATGATCACAGCTTAAAAGACGGGCCATGTGGCCCACGCCTCAACTCTAGTTTCAACGCCCAAAACCATGCTGATAATCTCTGCCTCAACGCGAGGGTCGCAACACCACCAACGCCCTTTAATTCCGAAATCGGATGTGTCCGCACCACCCAAAACAAGAACCCTAGGAAAAACGTCAATCCGCTTAAAAGCGTGAAATGCCACCAAGGCCCTCGTCTCTGGAATTAAAATATTCCCAAGGCCATCTCAAAAAGTTCACCTCGTTGATTCGGTCCTACAGCCGCAGACGGCGCGTGAAATGGATACGCCGTTTAGGAGATACAACCCCCCCCCCCCGAATGCAAGGGTCCGAACCAGGCTGGTCCACCCCTGCCAGCCCACTCCATACCACTGGCCCATGGCCCAGCCGCGGGTCTAGTGTAGTTTTCCACGGCCCGCTAGACGCGGCCCGCCTCCAAACCACCGGACCCTGCCTCGGGTCTGATTTTTTTCTAAACGGACAGGCCACCCTGTCCGGTCTCCCTTTGTGTCGCGTCTAGCAAAGACCCGCAGCGTGTAGATCTTGCTCCCCCCATGCTCCTGCCCCGCTGGCACCTGCTGACGATGACCGCCGTGACCCAGCACTCCGCCGACCTCTGCTCGGTTGCGATGCCACGCGGCCACCTATGCCGCACGACCCCTGCCGCCTCACTCACGGCTGCTGCTGCTCACGCCGACGCCCTCGACCCCGCCTGGAGCGGCTGCCTCGCGCCGATGCCCGCCGCCGTCCCGGCTCACTCGCAGCGCCGCACCGCCACCTTAGCCCGCCGCCTGAGCTCACCAAAAAAAAGGAAACCGCCGAAAACATCAAAAACCGGCGAACATCGCCAGAAATTTGTGAACATGTCGGGACTCGGATTTTAAAACCGAAATAGGTGATGGAAACCTCGAAAAAAGTACTATGCATACAAGGGCTTTGATTGAAAATTCGACGTCAAATAGACACTAGAAATTCAGTTCAAAGGTAAATGCAGAATTAAAAATGCGAACGAAACATCCTACCTTTTGGGCGCTGCCCGGAGCTTCGCCATTGATCAGCACCCCGTCGTTGACGCTTCCACCTTGATTTGGAGGGAGGAAGAGGAGGAGGAGAGGATTTTGAGGGTGAGGGGGGGTTTCTCCAGGGGAGAACAATGGAGGGGAACGTGAGAAGATGGGTTTAAAGAAAAAATAATTAATTAAAATTTTAATTAATTTAAATCCCTAATTTAACCCTCATCTAAAACTCTCAACGTGGTCAAGGTTAAGCCTCCACTAGGGTAAAAAACACCTCCCAAGGACAACGGAAGTCTCAGAATTTTAATCTGAGGCCCCGTTCAAAAGTTATCAAACTCAACGGTGCCCTCAGTTTTCCAATTCGATCAACCGCTTAAGAGATACTTTAGTTTATCCATTAAACGAATAAATTAATTAATTCAATTATCCGTTTAACATTCCGCTAGCGGGCGAGGGGTCCCAACGCCTCGCACCGACTTTCTTTATGTCGTTCCTAGGGTAAACACCCAATATCGGACCCATCCGTACACTCAGATTTCTGATCCAAAACACTGTTTAGGAGTTATCCAATTTATTTGGCGTGCCCAGTGTGAACGCACTAAAAATTTTAATTACGGCCACACCGGGGATCGGAATCGCACGCCGTATGAAGGCGCTACTCTGGAATAACATCAAGAATTTTACAAAGTCTTTCACAGCAAAAACCGGGTTCTTACTTCATTCCCTCCTTCATGATTTGCTTCCCCGAAAATCCAAAACTAGGGAACAACTCAGGGTACCAAGCCCACACCTAGCTCTCCTGTACCCAGGAAAAATCTTGCCCAGTCCTGCGTCACCACACACAGATCAAATGATTTGATCTGTTCACATGAGGTCTACCCTTGCCGATGACGTTCATAGGATCACACACACATCTCCTCAGGTGAATCACGCTGGAGACGTCGTGAACCCACTTCTGAATTTGGGGTTAGGGAAAGGCGGTTGGAAACCTCTCCATCCCTTCGAACGGTCTCAAACAACCCAAAGGCTCTTGGGGGTAGCTCACCTCTCTAACCGAACCCCTACATCACATGCCGCGACTGGAATTACTGCCCACACCAGGAACAAGGCCTGGTGATTCCCTCCTTCAGAACATCCATATGGTGAAACACCCAAGGATATCTGGTCACACAAGATTTCATAGTCGATGTCCCGCAACCAAGACTCTCTTAAACGCTCGGACAATGAAGGAGCCGGCACCATCGACTGAAGAAAACGGTCTCACGCCTTCTATCATACCAAAACAGGGTTACACCGATGCCTCACGCCACCCTGATAACAACCCAAGCAAGGATCTGGGAGAGAAAAAAACATTCCACACACAGAGTCTAACAATTCTACTACAAGAAGTAGAAGAGTTGTAGTGTGTAACTCTTATCACATCATGCTCTGGAGGATCGTCGACATCTAAAGCTCGCGGGGGTCTATGGTCCCAACTGCCAGCTCTCGGAGCCTAATGTGGACTGCCTGGTGGGGAAGGTAAGACCACGTAAAGTATTCCCCCATGATCAGCTCCTCCCGCTCCTCTGCTATCACTACCTCTCTGGCCAACACTCCGATCACGGTGCTACCTCTGCCATGGCAGTGCACCTGTTCCCTGCCTGATATTCTCAGAATGCCTGGTTGGGTAGTCCCGTGCCAAGTGACCTCACTCATCGCACACATAACACCGACTCCCTCTCGGCTGCACTGTTCCCTCTGACGCCACTGTGGTGTACGACCACGCCCCTGAGTCCGGTTATCGGAAAGCCACATGAGTAGAGGTTCTATCAGCCGACGCCTACTAACTGCAGCAGACGTCACGGCTCTGTTGATCCTACAGCCACCACCAGCTGTAGAATGCGACAGGAAGCTCTCTGTCACCAGTGCCTGCTCTAGCACCCCGACATAAGTGGTAATGCTGAAGAGTACTATGATAGCATGAATCTCTCAGAGAAGACCATGCTCAATCTTCTGTACTCAGAAGTTTCCATCATGGACCAAGTCCAGGAAAAATAATGCACGGTCTGCGAAACTACCAGCGTACTCAGCCACCATCATCCCTTCCTGATGAAACTGCAGGAGCTCCTGAATCTGAACAGAGCGTAAGTTGGAGGGAAAAAATCCTTACAAAACAACAACTGAAATTCACCCCATGAATGTGACGACTCGTCAAGAAACTGAGTCACCAGACTCCACCAACGCCCAACTGCTCCATGGAAAATGCTGGCGGCCAAAGCCACCATAAGATCTGTCGTCGTCTGCACAAGCTGGAAAAGGCGAAACACTGTCTCCAGCCTATCCTCTGTTGCCTGAGGGTCTGGCTCACCACTGAACCTCAGCGGTCTCTGCCGTTGGAACTCACGGTGCACGCACAACCTGCGCTCAAGCCCCGTCTGCTCTGTTGGAGCTGTCAGCTGCTCACCAGTTGGGGGTTCTGCTACTGGCCCACCCTGAGAAGCGGCTCACATGATGGGTCTTGGTCTGAGGCCTCGTAGCACACATGGTCGTCGTCACGAACCAACACTGGTATCCTGGCTGACTGTCTTCACGGAGACATCCTGAATATTGTCAAGAAGTTTCGTGGTCAGTAGATATATATATATATGTATATAACAGTCACAACAATGGGGAGATGACTCAAGAAGGATAGTCAAAGACTCAATCCTAGGTGATTCACAAACCAATTTTCCCCTGAAACTAGTGTCTCAACATGCTGAGTTGACAAGTGGGTTATCAGGGTCCTGGTGAATGGATACGTCAGCCGCCACACCATCACTAGACTCCCTGGCCTGAGAGCTGCTCTCGATAAATGTTAAAACTAATGCTTTAAATACCAACCAAATCCTTTTTAGGGACGTCCGAACAACATCCCAAGGAATGAACCGCCTTTGATACCACTTTTTCACGACCTGACCCTGCCTATGTTCGAGCCGCAACTACCCCAAGACTGCCTCCATAGGCCAGGGGTGGTGACCAGCACCGAAGGCACAACAACTCGGGGAGGCCTTTGCCTATGTACTTGTACACACACACGTAGCCCACTCAATGAAAAAGTGCAGAGTAAAAGGGAAAGTAAAGTACTAACTTCTATAAACAACCACAATAGGGCATCGACTTCTTAACAGTACAAGGCAAGTTCTGAAGGTAAACTAAAAAAAATAAAAAGGGCAAACATGCACCCAACCAGAAAAGGTTCCACAACCCGGCAACGGGTAAACAAAAGAAAAACATCTGGAAGGGTCCCCCACCTAGAACCCGACTCCTACCACCACATCTAGTCCAAGCTCCCAACTCCTAAACTCCATTGAAGTCACAACCAACCTGTCCATCATCCGCAAGGGCACACCAAGTGCGAGCAAAGACCAAACAGGGGTGATTATAAAAATACTCAGTAGGATACCCTGAATGGCTCGAGGGGGCAACAATGGAGGTTCTGAAGGGTGAGCAGTAGAACGAAAAGGGAATAGTAAAGGTGTAAAATAGAGAGAGCGCAGTAAGGAGTACGGTAGAGAGTCCATCTTAACCCAGCAAGAGAAAATAGGTAGACTTTCCCAGACACAAGGAGCTGGAAATGGTGAGAAGATGAACTTCTCATCGAGTCTTCGCTACCTATAGAAGGAGAGTAGACTCATCCAACCATGAGAATCAAGACACAGAAAGAATGTGTCATACCCCATGCGTCTCCGCCTCTCTTGGAAGGAGAGTCACCAAACCCAAGAAGTGGGTAATAGAAGAATGTATTAACATATCCATATGCTCAATCAAGAAGCCCGAACAAGATCGTAAGGGGATCTCCATCCCGTAGCTCAGCCCAAGAATGTGAGTAGCCAACAGCCCCAGAAGTAACCACCATCGATGCCCAGCGTCCCACACTTCTGCCCCAAACTACAAGTTAAAGGTCTCAAATCACCACACCTTGACACTATCCGCTTTGAGAGGCACTAACTCGCCCACACGGTTTTAGGTCGCATCGCAAGGACATGTCTCGGTGGGGAAAGCGCCCCTCGTAAATGAGAGTTCTGGGGGAATGTCAAACCACACCTCTTCACTGCCACACAGTTGAGAGGTCTCCTCAAATCCAAGGTCGTCCCGTCACTGACCCGTACAACCAAGGTTCCCTCTCCGGTAGTCACAGCGAAAATTCACCGACTAGGCTCATAAGAAGGCCTGAGTCTGAAATGCCAACGGGTGACCCAATGCCCATCCATGCTGGAGGGAAAACCCTAATACATCATTAGGCGACCCACTGCCCAGCCCTACTGGAGGGTAAACCCGAAACAAGTCAAGAGGTGACCCACATCCCAGCCCTGCAGGAGGGTAAACCCTAATACATCATCTGGCGACCCACTGCACAGCCATGCTGGAGGGTAATCCCAGAACAAGTCGATAGGTGACGCACTGCCCAGCCCTGATGGAGGGTAGACCTCGAAGAAGTCAACAGGCGACCCACTGCCCAGTCTATACTGGAGGGTAGACCGGGAAGAAGTCGATGAGCAACCCACTTCCCAGCCCCGCTGTAGGGTAAACCCGAAGAAGTCGATGAGAAAACCAATGCCCAGTCTCTGCTCGAGGGTAAACATGAAGAAGTTGATGAGAAACCCACTGCCTAGTCGCTATTGGAGGGTAATCCCGAAGAAGACGATGAGCAACCCACTACCCAGTCCCAGCTGGAGGTTAAACCCGAAGAAGTCGACGAGCAACCCACTGCCCAGCCCCGCTGGAGGGCAATCCCGAAATTGCTTGTGCCATCCCTACTGGAAACAACCTCCCGGGTGGAAAATCAGTGCCCTCATAAAGTGTTGGTCACAATGAGATCCATAAGAACTCTACCACGTAACACGAATCACCTCTGCCAACCAAACCATCATGAACAGAACAAGGGGAAAACCACTCAACCCAGCTGGTCGAAACCATAGTGAACAAGACCAGGGGGAAACTTAACTCTATAGGTCAACAAATTAGAACAGAACTAGGGGAAAACTCAAACCTTCTGGTCAAACGAACGAGAACAGAGGGACCCTCTATGCCATGAGAGGACAAGAGTACGCAAATCAGAACATGGTACGTGCATGGGGACCACACGATGTGTGGACGCAAGTAAATTCCAACCAAGTGCACAAATGTTATCAGGTACAAACAACCACATGTACCACCAAGTGTTCCCGTATACTCCTAGAATATACCACATCTCCATCCCAAAGGATAACGTGCACATGGAACTCAACGTCAACGTGAAGGGCGTAAGCGTAACAACTCCAACTTACCACCTCATCTGCCCTGGAACGACCAAATACATCTCTTCAAACATTTACTTCACTCACACGGGAGTGCATGCGATCACACGCGAAGGGTCCGCTACAACCACAGTAGAAGAACCATCATCGGAGCACCATTCATATTCCATATTTAATTGAGGTCTCAAAAGCGACTCTGCACATCCAAACACATCACACCGTTGTAATCCTCACAGAAAAACATGCGAGATCGACTACTTAATCGCCTAAAAAAGATATCCGACGTAAAAGTCGCCAACATCGCTTTACGCCCAAGCGGCGTTCTGTGCTCCTGAACCTAGGCCCCAAAAATAGTCGGGTGCATCGCGCCATTACAATCCCCTCATAAAAACAAGTCAAAAGGACTACTCAATTGAGTGGAATGGATATCCAGAGAAACAATGTGTTTCGCTGTGCCGCACACGAGCGATGCTTCATGGGACCCACCTCTCAGCCCCAAAACGCAATGAAAAGATCTTACCGTTGCGATCCTCTCGAAAAAGTACACAAGATGGACTATTCACATGTCCAAAACAGTCACCCGGTTATAAAGTTGGAAATCACCGCCAACTCCAAAAACGACCCTCGTGGGGCCCACACCATCGTGTGGAATTAAAGTAGGTGGAATGCGCCATTGCAATGCCCTCGGAAAAACACCCAGAAACGACTACTCGCATGCCCCGAATGGACGTCCGACGAAAAAGTTACAAAACGCTGCTCACAGCTAAAAAATATGGGCTATGGGGCTCACGCATCAACTCCAGTTTCAACGCCTGAAACCATGATGGTAATCTCCTCCTCAATGCCAGGGTCGCAACACCACTGATAGTGCTTAATTCGGACATCGGAGGTGTCTGTGCCTCCCAAAATAGGAACCCCCGAAAAAACGTCAATCCGCTTAAAGGTGTGCCACACCACCGAGGCCCTCGTCTCGGGAATTAAGAAATTCTCGAGGCCATCTCAAAAAGTTTGCCTCGTCGATACGGTCCTACAGCCATAGACGGCACGTCAAACAGACACGCCCTTTTGGATATACGGCCCCCCAAATGCAAGGAAGGGCCTAACCGGGCTGGTCCACACCGGCCGGCCCACTACAGATCATCTGCCCGCTGCGCCGCTGGCACCTGCTACCGACGACCGCCGCGAGCCAGCGCTTCTCCGGCCTCCTCTCGGTTGCGACACCCCGCGGCCACCTGCGCCGCCCAACCCCGACCACCTCGCTCGCGGTTGCTCCTCCTCACGCCGACGCCCTCGACCCTGCCTGGAGCTGCCACCTCCCGCCGATGCCCGCCACCGTCCTAGTACACCCGCAGCGCGACACCGCCGCCTGAGCTCGCCAGAAAAAAAGGAAACCACTAGAAACTTAAAAAAACCTGCAAACATCGCCGGACATTTGCGAACACGTCGGGACTCAGATATTTAAACTGAAATAGGCAATGGAAACCTCGGAAAAATTACTATGCATACATGGGATTTGATTGCAAATTGGACGGAAAATCAATGCTATAAATTGGTTTCAAAGGTAAATTCGGAATTAAAAATGTGAACGTAATATCCTACCTTTTGGGCACAGCCTGTAGCATCATCATCGATATGCACCCTGTCGTTGCCGCTTCAACCTTGATTGCGAGGGAGGAAGAGGAGGAGGAGAGGAAGTTGAGGGTGACGGGCGGTTTCGCCAGGGGATAATAAGGGAGGGGAAGGGGCTAAGAGGGGTTTAATTAAAAAAAAGAATTAAATAAAATTTTAATTAATTTAAACCCCTAATTTAACCCGCATCTGAAAATCTCAACGGGGTCGAGGTTAAGCCTCCCCTAGGGTAAACACCACCTCCTGAGCACAAAGACGGTCTCAGAATTTTAATATAAGGCCCCGTTCAAAAGTTATCAAACTGAACGCCCGAAGAAGCCAAATTATGAAAATGTCGTCGATGGGACTTTTCAAAGAAGGCCCACACCCATGAAAGTTACACCCCTATTAGGGTAAACAACACGCTCCAGACTCAACGGTTCCCTTCAGTTTTCCAATTCGAGCAACCTTTTAAGGGATCCTTTAGTTTATCCATTAAACGAATAAATAAATTAATTTAAATATCTATTTAACATTCCTCTAGCGGTCGAGGGGTCCCAACGTCCCGCGCCGACTTGCTTTATGTCGTTCCTAGTGTAAAAACCCCATTTCAGACACATCCGTACTCTCAGATATTTTATCTGAAACACTTTTTAGGAGTTATCCAATTTATTTGGCATGCCACGTGTGAACACACTGAAAATTTTAATTCCAACCACACTGGGGCTCAGAATCGCACGTCGTTTGAAGGCACTGCTCTGGAATAACATCAAGAATTTTCCAAAGTATTTTGCAGCAAAAACTGGGTTCTTGCAGTAGGGGATGTCCAAGGGGTGGTTGTGATGTCTAGGGGTATGGGTGGTGTCCAGAGGGGAGGTGGGGGCAGTCCAGTGGGGTGATGGGTTTCTGGTCTATTTTTGGTAACGTTTTGGTCTGTTTTAGGGGTGTAGGAGGGTTGTCCAGTGGTGTGGGAGTGTTGTCCATGGGGTGGGGGGTATAGATGAGGGTGAGGGGGTTGTCCAGGGGTGTGGGGGATGTCCAAGGGGGTGGTGGGTATGTCAAGGGGTGTTTGGGGCTGTCTAGGGGGTCGGGGGGCAGTCTGCGGGTGTTGGGGTGGGGGTGTACAGGGCTGTGGTGGGGTCTATCTAGTGGGGTGAGGGGGATGTCCCGGGGGATGTGGGGGGCCATCCAGTGGGGTATGTTTTAAATGATGTCAATGTAAATGCTCAATTTTTCTTTGGTTCTTGTTTTGGTATGCTTCTGTATTTCTGGTACGAATTCATGGTTTGGTTTCTAGTTGTTTCTTGGGAGAGAAGAGGACTTCTTTCAATTTAAAAAATTGTGGTTTTCCATGTCGGT
Organism: Viscum album; assembly: GCA_963277665.1. Lineage (NCBI taxonomy): Eukaryota > Viridiplantae > Streptophyta > Magnoliopsida > Santalales > Viscaceae > Viscum > Viscum album. The sequence continues at coordinate 674,944,815 of OY728139.1, read as the reverse complement.
TATTTTATAACCAACGTGATAAAGGAATGGGGAAGGGTTCATCACATCGATTATTTGAATTACCGGCATGATAAACCCCTGTGGAATGGTTTTTCACTTCAGTTATTTAATAACTGATGTCATAACGGCTGGGGAAATGGTTTTCCACCTCGGTTATTATATAACCGACGTGATAAACCATTTCTCTAGGGTTTATCATGTCGTTTATTTAATAACCAATGTGATAACCCCCCCCCCCCCCCGCTGTTTTATCACGTCTTTTATTTAATAACTGACGTGATAAACCCTCCCCCTGGTTTTTCACGTCGGTTATTTAATAACTGACGTGATAAACCATTAACCAGGGATTTATCACTTCGATTATTTAATAACCGACCTGATAAACAGCCCCGCACTGGTTAATCACGTTGGTTATTTAATAACCGACGTGATAAACACTCCCCGTACTGATTTATCACTTCGGTTATTTAATAACCAACGCGATAAACCATTCCCCATGGGTTTATCACGACGGTTATTTAATAACCGAAGTGATACCCCCCCCCCCCCGTATCGGTTCATCACGTCGGTTATTAAATAACTGACATGCTAAACACTCCCCCTAGTTTTTCACATCGGTTATTTAATAAACGACATGATAAAAACCGCGTTGTTATGTATCTTACGTCGGTTATTTAAAAACCGATGTAAAAACAATATTTCTAACATCGTACGTATTAACGTTGGCTAAAAACTAACTTAAAAAATGAAAATTAACCGACGTAAAAAATGTTTTTTGTACTATTGATATAGATAATTACTGGAAATATTGATGGAATTATCAGTTTATAATTATATTAATTACCTAAATTTATTTAATTATAATATCATTAATTACATAAGACTTAATTACCAATTAATTATATTATTAATTGTATTATAATTTATTAATTATGTTAAATAATTTTTTTTCATTGTTAGTTATTGGTATAATTAATTAAATTTTTAAAATGGATGAGGGTCATGCCCATGATATTAAATAAAAAAAGCATAAACCGAGAGGAGGGGTAGATATTACAAGAGTTATCCTAGGAAATTTGAGCTCTTTCACTTCATTTTGGATACGTGACATGTTGTTTAGAGAAAAATGACAATTTTAATGCAAAAAAACACTCATTGAGTCATACCAACCACATCTTGTGTCAGACTAACATTCAATAGATTCAAAAACATAAAAAATGTGTTATAGATCATTTTCATAAAGTATCAAGGAAATCAGATTCTACTTTCTTAGTTTTGGCTATGTGACATCATGTGTTGTATTTACATAACTTCCATTTTTTACTCATTAAAAATATTATGGATATTTTCATTCCTATAGGAATTGAATATGATCTCTATTTATTGGATTTTTATGTGAGTCATGTTTTATAAAAAAATATCATTTTTTATAGTAAACACGCACTTGGAGTCTGATTGAGAACATCATGAGATAGAATAATGTTAGGTTAGTTATTACACATCAAAACTGAAATATGGATCATTTTTATAAAGTATCCAAAATTTCTTGACTTGTTTCTTTGGTTTTATCTATGTGATGCATGTTTTAGAGTAAAATGAATGTTTTTAATGTGAAAACATACACTTTGAGTCATATCGATGATATTGTGTGTTGGATTGAAGTATGGTCTTAACCTATACATAAAAATGAATTATGGATGACTATCCAAATTTTTAAAAATAATTTGATCTTTTTTGCATTGTTTGGACAATGTGACCCATGTTGAAAAAACTAAAATGACACTTTTATAATGAAAACATCCACTTTGAGTCATATTGGCCACATCATGTGTTATATTAATGTGAATTCAATTCATACATGTAATACGTAAATTATGTATCATTTTCCTATATATAAAATATAGTGTAAAAATTTTACTCAGTTATGGAAATGTGACTCATTTTTTAGAGTAAAATTACACTTTTAATGTGAAAACATAAACATTATGTTATACTGATGAAAACATATGTCAGATTGATATGCAGTTAATTTCTACAAATAAAAAATTAATTATGGATCATTTTACGAAAGTATAAATATAATTATATCACTTTCCCTCAGTTTTGGATATGTGATTCATGTTTTAAAATATAGAGACATTTTTAACCCAACATAATTTTAGTGATATAAATTTATCAGTAGTTTTTTATTTCCCATAATTTAGAAAAAATTTAATGGGAATGTCTTGCATGAATGCTAGTGTGGTCATGTATCATTTATTTTACCGATCGATGTTCTCATATTGATTTACATTAAACCTTTAGAATTTATTGTTATCCCAATCTATTCTAGAAAATAATATTTTTTATATAATATATTTGTGTCTGCATGCATTTTATCATCTCACATATATCTCCTTTCAACTTTTTATTCTTCAAATATGCTCGATGTGATAGTCCAAAAATTACACCTCTATTGTGGCCATATTTTTTTGATCACATTAACGCTTCTAAAAGTAGCTAATATTTGGGTATAAATGATTAATATTATTATGTATAAATATTATAAAAATAAACACATATATATTTGTGGTATTATTATAAAACATAAAAAATTAGTGTTATTCCAAACATACCAATGATTCACATACTACATGTGTGCTTTATCTAATAGTTTTCATTATTTATTTACACATGACTCCTTCTATAGCTCATTATGTGGCATAGAATTATTTTTTTATTCTAATTCATCAATATATATATATATAGTGAAACATATGTTTTTTCATATCACAAAAAAATTATTGTAGATTTAAATACATACAATTTTATTTTCAAGTGAGGTGTAACCCATCCTTGATTTATGGAAAGGGTGAATTGGTTTTTATTCACAATAATTATTTTAAATATTTATTTATTGTTTTATAAATTAATAATTCTGAATCAATGTGGATAAAATAAAAATGTTTTAAATACAATATTATTTATTACAATGCATATAAAATTATTCCACATCATGGTGAATAATTAAATATTTCCGTATTTCTTGGTTTATAATTTGTATATATGAAGTTAGTGAGTGGAGATTTAATTTCCCGTTAGCATCGCTGAGATATTTCTTTGTCATAAGTGTGAATAAGGCTCTATGAGATTCTCTAGTGACCATTAATACAACATTATTTTGGAAATAATTAAATATAAACAAACTCTATAAGGGATAATAAAAAGTAAATCAATGTTTCATTATAGTATTTTTTTATAAAATATACAAAGTATATCATAATATTTACCTAATAGCTTTCTAAATTGTTCTCTTCGATGAAGGAATGAAATTTTTTCATTGATCTATATCAACTTACATTTGAATTTGAGTTATGAACCCAATGCAATTAATGACCATTGAATCATTGGGTTCTTCATGTTGGCCATGTTGATTCCAACTAACATTAAATTTTATACATTTATTTATTTCCTATGTAACTTTAGTTTACATGGGGATGTTATTCCACACTTTTTTTATATCCACATGATGTTGATCCCTTAAAAATTCCACATTTTTAAAATTGATGGAATGTTCATCATCATGATTAGTAATATCAATATGTAGAGAAATCATTATCTATATGATTATTTAATAAAATTAGTTTAGATTATAAAAATGTTGCATATAATTCATAATATTATGAGGATAATAATATAATCTAAAAAAAATTAACCTATTCATTGAACTCAGATTTATTATTAAAGTTTGAGGGGATTTGGATCCTCTATCAAGTATCCAAATCCACTCCTTGTGATCCCCTATAATGTACAAGAATATATTAACAATAGGACCATCATGTAATGGTTATGAACTCCCAATTAATTCTTTATCCTCAATTGAATTTTCATTTAAAATTGTAGTTGTTTGAGTTTCCAACAAAAAAGTTGATAAATTCATGTTTATTGGATATGAAATATAAAATAAATTTACTACTAGTGATTACATTATGAATGGTTTTCCCTCGTAACCATCCCAAAAAAATTAACTTTGATGGGTCCTAATTCTTCAACTATAAATTCACTATTATTTTCAAAAAATTTGTAAAGGAGAATTGGCACTCCAAATGTAGTATAATCTAACTAGTATATTTTTTTGATGATTTCGAAGTATGAAATATTTGTTTCAGTAATATTTATATCATTAGAATTAGATATACACATTATAAATCCTTCATATTTTGTAAAAAAAGATTCAAATTAATTTAATATTTTGATTTCATTCACTTCACGCAACACTGAAAACAACTTTTCACTAAGTCAAACATTCCTTTCACATGGAGCTGACATGGTTTATTTTACACAAAATCCCAACATGGTGTATGTTACACGCAATCCCATGTTCGTGAATATTACACAAAATCACAAATTGGAGTATGTTACACATAATCCAAACATGGAGAACATTACATGGAACAACAAGGTTAGCATGCATTACACACATTATTGTTCTTCATTGATTTCTTGTGTAACACGCAAGGTATAGTGTTACATAACTATAATATATTATTAAAAATATTATTATAATGAGATATAACCTAAAAATTAATTTTATACATATGATATAGTGTTAACTAAATATTTATAATATGTGGTTTACCAAAATATAAGATGAATCCACATGTTTCTAATTAATGAATATGAAAAAACCGATTGAAAATAAATGAAAATATTATTATAGTCAAAAAAATTAAAAAATTAAATTAAATTAATTAAAGTTGGTAAGTGATATTAATTTAATACATATTTTATATAATCAATCATGTTTTTTTAATATTCATCACATATATTTGATAGACATAAGGTATGAACAAACCTTACTTTATGCATAAAACCATATTTTTTATATAAAGGTAGTTTTACAACCATTTAAAAGAGAACCCATTTAAAATAAAATTTTTAGAACTTTTATATATTAAATATGTAAAACTAAACTTCCTATTTTAAATAGATACTTAAAATTTAGTTGAGGATTAATTTTTTTCATTTTTATGTAAGGTTTCATCTTTTAATGAATAGGTAAAAAATACTATATTTTAATAAAAAAGTGATTTTTCTTCCAATTTATTTATAATATTAAATTATATTTTTAATTGGTTTAATAGTATTGTTTGATAATATTTTTACCAATTAATAAAATTTATGTCATTGGATCCAGTGTCACTTTGTAATTGGATAGACAAACATAAAAAAATTTGGGATATTTTTACTTTTAAAACCTATAGTGTCGTCTCATTAGCAAGAGTAATTTTAAATTAATTTTCCCACTTATGTGATTAGAATTTAAGAAAATGGATTCCATATCTGGAATCAGAATAATTTATAATGTATAATTATATTAAAATAGTTTTTTACCTAAAATATTAGTGAAATTTATTAAAATTAATGACATTAGTTAAGATAAAAATTGGCTTAATAAAGTACTAAATCATACATTTATGACCAAAAATGACCTAGACACATGTCCAAAACCCATTGGATGGCCATATCTAGACCATGTCATAACTTTTATCAAGCTAGGAAAATTATTTGATCCACTTTTAGCTGAAAAACTATGGTGTAATTCTCTCTTCACATATTTACAAGAGTGTCACACCTTCTCCACTATAAAAGGCCACCACCTCTACCAATTACTCACACCACTCAAACCTCTTATTGACATCAAATACCTACGAATTTAACATATATAAAATGATACCTTATATCTAAAAGCTTCCCCTTTTTAATAAAGGATCTCAAGGAATCCTTTAGGCTCAAACCAAAAGGAGTTACTGGATTTAGAGGTAACGTATTCTTTCAAGCTCCTTTCCTTTATTTTTCTTTTCCACCCTTCCACTATATTTATTCAATTGTTATGAGAATACATGAGTATCATAAATATAGTAGGATTTTTTAATGAAATTATTCAGACCTACACTTACACCCACCTCCATCTAATGGATATCAAACATATTGTTTCTCTGTATGGAGAACTACAGCCTCATGAAACAATGATTGTTCATTTTTTATTTACCACATATAATTTTTCATTATGATAGAAACTATATTTAATCTATCATATATTATATTTATTATTTCTTTAATCATCATTGTTCATTTTAAAATAGACATCTCTTTACTTTTCATTTGGTGTTAATATAGCAATCTCGTTTGAGGAAGTGTTGACTATCGCCCCTTGAAAGCTATGTGATTCGTTCACACACCACATGAAATGTGTTAAGGATGCGTTTAATGAACATATATGATATATATTATGTATTAATAATACTATAATAATGATATATATATATATATATAAATGCATATATATATATATATATTATTTTCTTTCCTTCTTTCTAATACGATAATAAAGACAGAAGCAATGTTCATGCGTACGTAAAAATTACCGTATCCATGAACGTTGTATTCCATTTCATAAACCTATATTTTATATATTTTTATAATAAACATATAATAAATATACCTTAAATTTATATCATGTTTTACATTCTGAAATCATGATATATGTATGAGGAACAAATATCTATCTAGTTAAGGCACATGTGAATAACAAAGAGAATATTAACCAAAGTGAATCCTTAACATATTATGATTTACAGGAGTGTAATATAAGGTCACAATAAAATAGTATATGGAATTATGTATAATAATATTATTATTTAAAATATTTATAATAAATTTATATTCATTATAAAGGAATCTTGTATGAGTACGAAGAGAGACAATACACAGTATATGGGGATTTTATCTCACTTTTAATTTCTATTAGACACTTGTTATATTCACCACTCATTACTTTTTTAGTGTGTATTTACATTACATTATTGTATTATATATATATTATACATCAATTTAAGGGTATTCAGGAGTCCATTTTTTATCTTTCTTTCATGGTGTTTAACATTATAATGTTACCAAATCGGTAAAACAGTTTAGTCTGAATTTGCCTTCTTTGAGACACTTGTGTTGTTATGAACCTAAATAGTTTTTGAGGTGTATATACTTCCATTTTACAATTCATGTAAGGAATATTATTATTTTAATTATATTATATGATTCATCTAATTTCATTTTCTTACATCGAGGGTATGAACCCAACAAACCAAGTTATAATAGTTTATTCAAACAATCTCATCACTTTTTGAGATTGATTATTCTTATGATTCCATTGATGAAAGATTATGATCCATATCTTAAAAATATTCATGATTTTTCTTATACACTATTTTTTCAACATATACTCACTTTTTATTACCATTTTTCTACTCTTTGTTAATTAATATGATGTTTTAAGTAGAATCTGATCATCTATCTCTTCAGTCAGAAATCTATTATATTAAAAAACCTTTTTAGAGAATTTTTTTTCAAAAGATACATTAAGATCGATTTCAAGAAAAAAAGTAACTTAACAAAAATTGTTTTTATTAATGCTACCTTAATATTTCATCAAAACAATTTTTTAAATAAAATTGGGTGTAAATGTTTTCTCATTATAATTTTTTTTTCAAAGAATAAATGATATTTTCGAAAAGAAAAGTTATTGAAAGATGTTTCAAAATTATTTTTCATATAAGATTTCATCCATTTATGTTCCTCATTCCATTATATAAAATGGTCTAAAGGTTCCATTCATATCATTTCTATGAATGGGTTATTCTTAATGTCATCTTATTTATGAAATCTGTTTCATTACCAAGGGTTACACGTTTATAACAGATGTTTCTTTTCTTGATTAATTATTTAATAAAGTGGTTATGAAACTTATCTCATTTCTATAGGTTATTATGTGATGAAATTTTAATTATACTAATTTCATTTCATGGGTTATGATTTTATGTTTATAAACCCTATGCCTTTTTATGGTTCGTGAAATGATGAATGTTTTATTATCTTACTCCACATGTATAAACGATTTTATTATATGATGGGTGGGACCTATGTATCCTTCCAGTGAATTTATTGATACTGGATGAACCAAGAGTATAAATGTTTGGCGTGAACCTAATTACATATTCAAAATTTTATGCATGGACCTGGTTTCATGTCTATAATTTTATGCATGAACCTGATGGAATGTTCACATTATTGTTAGTGAACATTATTATGTGTTCAGAATGTTATGCTTCAACCTGGTTTCATTTACATAAGATTAATCATGAACCTGAATACATGTTCACAATGTTATGAGTGAACCTTATTACATTTTCACAATGTTATTCTTAGACCTAGTTTTATGTCCAAAAGTTTATGTGTGAACATGATTACATGTGCACAATGTTATGTGTGAACCTGATTAAATGTTCACAATTTTATGCATGGATATGGTGTCATGTCCATTAGGTAATTCACGAAAGTAATTACACATACACAATTTAATGCATGGAGTTTCTTTCATGTCCATATGGTTATGTAAGAACCTGAATACATGTTTATAACGTTATGAATAGGCCTAGTTTCATTTGAAAAAGTTGATGTTGGGGCTTGATTTCATGTCCTTAACTTAATGAGTGTACATTTTTCTACTTATACATGTTCAAAGAATTATAAACCAACATTCATTCCACAATTTCATTTCTTATTCCTATGATATTCTTTCATGGATTATCTTCTTTATTTCATTATGATTCATGTATTCTAAACATCCAAGATTTATGCCACGATTCATGTTTATGATCTTTGATATGAAGGGTCTATTATTCTAATGTTTTCATCATGTTATCTTACCCAACTATGTTCATGTTTATGTTTACATGTCTCCCTTGTTTACCCTTACTAATAATTTGATCTCACCACTTTTTATGTTTCCTTCCCCAGGTTATAAAGATATGTAGTATGTATGATGTGTCTATGAAGGGTTATAGTCATAAAGAACCTAGTGGTAGATAATGTATCTCTTTTATATACTAGTGTTTATGTTTCCATGTTTCAAAAGGAATTGTACCAATCACAGTCTTTGGGAATATTTTTTTAAATTGTTTAAGTATTAAACAAGTTGAATGTAATTTCAATATTTGAAAAGTGAGGGTTGTTATAGTTCTTTTTAAAGAAAATGTATAGTTAACCTTGGGAAGCTCGGATGAGAAAACATTAGTGAGATCCCTATGTATATTTACAAGGATATTTCAAGGGATATCTTTAAAGATATGTTTAATGATGAGTTAACGTAGAAGAAAATGTCATCTAATTTTGGTGAAGTATTGAGTGAATGGATTCCTAGAAATATATCCATGTCTAGATACTACATGTAGATTTGGATCTGGCACAGATATACCTAGGTTTAATAACTCAGATAAGATGTTCTGGGCTTGACATAGGCTAATTTCGTACATGGAAACGGACCTTGCTGCACACATGGCTTGATACACCAAGGGGATATGAATTAGGAATTCAAAAACTCTTCACGGGCCATTATAAAAGATTCAAATATAAGTTTTCTATTTAAAACCTAGGATGAACCTAGGTTTTCATATATTAATGAATGCGTCATGATTTAGAAATTCTATAAAAAAATATTTTCATGAATATGTGGTTTTGTACATTGATATGCAATTCTCACACTATGTTTCTAATTTTATTCAATGGAGGGAACTAGATGTAACTGGATTAATGCTGAATGTGATGGATGATTTGTTGATGGTCAGTCAAGTGGGATGATCAATGGAGTGAATGATTTTGTCATCATTCCTAATCATTTTCCACAAAACATGATTAAAATTATTGCCATAACCAACTCTCAAACTTACCAAGGAAGAGAAAGAAGGATTTAACTAATATTTTAGGCAAAGTACATCATGTATTTTGGGTAACAACTAACCAAATATGGCATGGTTGTGGGTCTTGAACCCTTGACCAAAGGACGATATGGGTTTCTTGCCTACCACTATCCTACACAATGTCTTAGTTATGTGTATTTATTTTTAATGAATAAATATTTATAATGAACATGTAGTGATACTTTTTATTTTTATATAGTAATGAATGGTTATTTTTAAGAGAAAAATATTTTTATTTTTCATTATTTTTGGACCCATAAGATTTGTTAAAAGTGTATTTTAGTTCTTTATGAATCAAAGTTAATTTCTATACATTCATTGAATGAGTTAATGGTTGTTTTAGAAATTGTTCAAACCAAAACCCAAGAATGAAATTTTCATTATAGAAAGCTATAAATAATTACTCCAAATTTTTTAAATGATAAAAAAATGTTTTCCTAATGCATTAAATTATATAAAACCAATGGATTCTGGAATCCTCATAGTTTTAGGACTGTGATGACCTCATCCTTCCTTTGATCATTCACTAGTTTATGATTGATGACCTAAATCCCTCAGAATAAATATTTACACTTTTCATCCATGTCCAATATTCACTCAAAACCTATTTTATCCTATGTGGAAGCCCAAATATATGTTACATTGGGAAAATATTATGGTTCTATCATTCAGTTTTTATGGGAACTTTTATTTTATATTTTTACGATGTGGCTATCTAGGAATAATTCATTCAAGTATTAACCCTTTGATAACCCAAATACATTTTGAGCACAAAATTCATTTTATGGGGGTAGAATGTAAAACCCAGATATTTAAAAAAAATTAATTTAATCTTTTGATATTTTTCACCTCACACAACACTGAAAATAGAACTTCACTAATTCAAACATTAAATTCATAGAGAGCCAACTTGGTGTATGTTACACATAATCCCAACTTGGAATATGTTACACGCAATCCCATATTTTTGAATGTTCCATTAAATCCCAACTTGGAATATGTTACATGTAATTCCAACATGGTGTATGTTATACAGAAAAATAACGTTAGTGTACATTGCATGCAAGATTGATCTTCCTTGAGGGCTTGTGTAACACACAAGACCATGTGTTACCAAACTATAATATATTTTTAAAAATATTATTATTATGAGATATAACCTAGATGTTAATTTGATAGATATGATTTTTTTTAACTAAATTAGTAAAATATTAGTTTTACACAAATATAATATGAATTCATAGGTTACTTGTCAGTGAAAATCGAATAAACCGATTGAAAATTAAAAAACATATTATTATAGTCAAAAATCTATTTTAACCAGGTAAATTAAACTAATTAAAATTGGTAAGTGATATTAATTTAATACATATTTTATATAATCAATCAAATATTTTTTATATTAATCCAATAGATTCTATGGACATAAGAAAAGAACAAACCCAACATTATTCATAAAAACCTATTTTTCTATATAAAGAATGTTTTACCCCCGTTAAATAGAGAACCAATTTTAAATGAATTTTTTTGGAACTTTTATATATTTAGTATTTCAAAATAAAAACCCTTTTACAATAGATATGTAGGAATTAGGTTAGGATAAAAATGTTGTTTTTATGTAAGGTTTCATCTTTTAATGAACAGTTAAAAATACTTTATTTTAATACAAAACTTCATTTTCATATAATTTATTTATAAGGATAAATTTAATTGATAATCAGTTTAATTATTTAGTTAGATAATATTTTTACCAATTAATCCATTTTAGTTAATTGGAACCAATTTCACTTTGAAATTGGATATAAAAACATAAAAAACATTACGACCTTTTTACTTTTAAAACCCACAGTGTTGTCCCGTTAGTGGGATTAATATTAAATTATTTTTTTCCTCTGATGTGATTATAATTTTAAAAAAATAATTCTATATTTGGAATCATAATAATTAATATTTTCTAATAAGTTAAAATTAGTTTTTGACCAAAAATGTTAGTGAAAATGATTAAAATTAATGACATCAGTTAGGAGAAGAATTAGGTTAAAAAAGTACTACACCTTAAATTTAATACCCAAAACGACATATACACCTGTCCAAAAACCATTGAAAATCCATATTTCTACCCTATCATAAATTTACATGACCTTGGTCCATTATTTGATCTAAATTCAAAAGGAAAAACATGGGTGGAATTCTATCTTTAAATATTTACAAGAGCCTCACTCCTCACCCACTTTAAAATGTCACCACCTCTACCCATTCCTAACATCTCTCAAGCCTATTATGTTTGGAAATTACCTTCCCAATTAACTTACCAAAAATTCTCCTTTATATCTTGAATCCTCCATTTGGTCATAAAACCTCTCATGGAATCCTTTTGGCTCAAACCAAAAAGAGTTACCCGATTTAGAGGTAACATCTTCTTTCAAGCTCCGTTCATTTATTTTTCTTCTCCACCCCTCCAATATCTTTATTCAAATATTTTGAGACAAATATAGTATATTAAATATAATATAATATTTTTATTCAACTATTTATACCGAAAATTACACACAACTCCATCTAATGTATATCAAACATACTATTTCTCTGTATAGTGAAATACTGCCTCACAAAACGATTATTGTTCATTTTTCATTTACAACCTATCATGATAGAAATCATGAAAGAAAATATATGTATATATGTCATATATTATATTTATTATTTATTTAAGATTCATTATTCCTTTTAAAATACAAATCTCTTTACTTTCCAAATAGTGTTAGTTTAATAATCATGTTTGAGGAAGTGTGGACATTCACCCCTCAAAACGATGTGATTCGTTCACATACCACATGGAAGGAATTAATGATGGGTTAAATGAAATTATATAATATATATGATATATTAATTATAAATTAATAATGATATATATATAAACATATAAAAATTTATACAGTTTTTTATTTGTTTCTTTCAAATGTGATAATAAAGACAGAAATAATGTTCATGTGTACGTATGACTTACCACCTCCATGAAAAATGTATTCCATTTCATAATAAGATATTATATATATTATTATAATACACATACACTGGATATAACTGATATTAAATAAGTTTTTTACATTATGGAATCATCATATAAGTAAATGGAACAAAGACATAACAAATTAAGACGTATGCAAAGAACAAAGCGAATACTACCCGAAGAGAAACCATAACATATGACTATTAAAAAATGGGCAATATAATGTCATAAAAACAATATATGGTATGATATGTAAGAATATTAATCTATAAAATATTTATAATATAATTATATTTATTATTAAGTAATATTGTATGAGTAAGAAGAGAGTCAATACATAAGTTAAGAGGATTTTATCTCACTTTTAATTTCTGTGAGATACATGTCACGTTGTCCACTCTTTAATTATGTGTGGTGTATTTACTACCCATTATTTTAATATATATATATTATACATAAATTTATGTGTATTCACATTTCCATTTTATGAAATTTAATTCATGGTGTTTAACTTTATAAAGTTAGGGATTCAGTAAAATGATTTTGTCTTAATTTTCCTCATTTGAGACTCTTGTTTTATTATGAACCTAAACTATTATTGGAGGTGTATATACTTATATTTTACATGTTATATCATGAATATAATTGTTTTAATTATGTTATAGGATTAATTTATTTTCCTTTTCTAACATGGAGTGTATCATCCCAATATTCCATGTTATAAGAGTTTATTAAGGCAATCTCGTCGTTTTTTTAGAATGATTATGTCTATGCTTCCTTTGAATAAATAATATTATACATATTTAAAAATTATTCATGAAATTCCTTATACTATATTTTTGTAATACTAACTCATGTGTTAGTACCATGTTTTCACTCTTTGGTACCTAAGATAATGTTTTAAGTTAAATATTATTATGTCTCTATTTAGTCAAAAATATATTGTATTCAAAAACCATGTTTTAAAAATGTTTTCAAAATATCTGTGATGATAATTTTCAAGGAAAAACTTATTTAAAAACTTATTTATTGTTTTAAAGTATTAATATATATGTTTTTAAAGCTATTTTCAAATAAAAAGGGTTTTAAAAGGTTTTACATTATAAAAAAAGTTTCCAAAGATGAAATGATATTTTCCCCAAAAAACGTTTTTTATATATGATTCAAAAATAACATTCATATAATAAGGAAACCATTGATGTTATTCATTACTTTATATTAAATTTTCTAAATTTTCAATTTATAACTTTTATATGGATGGTTTATGATTAATGTCATGGTCTAAATGAAATCTGTTTCTTTTTCACATGTTATATATTTATAAAACTCATTTCATTTCACATGATATGCTTTTATGAAATGGTTGTGAAACTAAAATCATTTACATATGATATGATGTAATGAAATGTTCATGATACCCATTTCATTTCATGGGTTAAGATTTGATGTTTATAATAACTATCTATTTTTTTGGTCCATGATTTGATGAATGTTTTTTATCTTGTATGACATGTATGAATGATTTTGTTATGAGATGGGTGAGACCTATGTATCCTTCTAAAGAATTTGTTTATAATGGATGACCTGTCAGTATACTTTTTTTGTGTTAACCTAATTACATATTCCAAAAGTTATGCATGGACCTGGTTTCATGTACATATGTTTATGTGTAAACCTGATGGAATGTTAACAATGTTGTGACTGAACCTTATTATGGGTTTGGAATGTTATGCTTCGAACAGGTTTCATGTCCATAAGTTTATGCATGAACCTGAATACATGTTCAAAATTTTATGAGTGAACCTTATTAAATGTTCACAATGTTATTCCTGGACATAATTTCATATCCATAAGATTATGTGTGAACATGATTGCATGTTCACAATGCTATGGGTGAACTTGGACAACTATTCAAAATGTTATGTATGGATCCAGTATCATGTCCATTAGGTAATGCATGAACCTAATTACACATTAACAATGTTATTCATGTAGTTGGTTTCATGTCCATATGGTTATCTTGGAACCAAATTACATGTTCAAAATGGTATGCATGAACCTTGTTTCATTTCCACAAGTTGATTTTGGGGAAAGATTTCATGTCTTTAACTTAATGAGTGAACATTTTTATACTTATACATGTTCACAAAATTATAAACCAACATGCATGCCACAATTTCATGTCTTATACCTATGATATGCTTTCATGGCTTATGTTCTTTATCATTTTATGATTAATATCTCTTGAAAATCCAAGATTTATGTCATGATTAATGTTTATGATCTTTGATATGAAGTGTATATTATCCAAATGTTTTCATCAGGTTCTCATACCCCCTATTTTCAGGTTTATGTTTATATGTCTCCCTTCTTTACCCTTACGAATAATATCAGCTCACCTCTTTTTATGTTTCCATCCACAGGTTATGAAGATATGTAGTATGTATGATGTGTCTAAGAAGGGTTCTAGTCATGAAGAACCTACTGGGAGATAATGTAGCTCTTTTATATACTATTATTTATGTTTCCATGTTTCAAAAGGAATTGTAAGAGTCACAGTCTTTGGGAATATTTTTTTATATTGTTTAAGTATTTGAAAATTTTTAATGTAATGTAAATGTTTGAAAGGTGAGGGTTGTTATAGTTCTTATTAGAGAAAATGTATAGTTAACCTTATGAAGCTGGGATGAGAAAAAATTAGTGAGATCCCTATGTATATTTATAGGGATATTTCTATGGATATATTTCAGAATATGTTTAAGGATGAGTTAACGTAAAAGAAAAGTTTCTCTAATTTTGGTGAAGTATAGAGTGAGTGGATTCCTAGAAATACATCCATGTCTAGATTCTACTAGTGGATTAAGATCTGGCACAGATGTACGTAGGTATAATAACTCATATAAGATGTTATGGGCTTGACTTCGGCTAATTTGGTACATGGAAACTGGCCTTGCTACACACCTGGTTTGATACACCCAGGGGATATATATTAAGAATTCAAAAAATCTTCACATGCAATTATAAAGGATATAATATAAGTTGTCTATGAATAACCTAGGAAGAACCTAGGTTGTCATAATAAAGGCGTCCTGATTTAGAAATTCTATAAATAATTATTTTCCTGAATATGTGGTTTTCTACTTTGATAAGTAAAGCTCACACTATGGTTCGGGTTTTAGTCAATGGCAGGAACTGGAAGGAACCAGATTAATGCTGAATGTGATGAATGATTTTTTGATGGTCAATCAAGTGGGATGATCAATGGAGTGAATGATTTTGTGATCATGCCTAATCATTTTTCACAGAACATGGTTAAAATTTTTCCATAACCAACTCTCAGACATACTAAGGAAATGAAAGAATGAGTTCGCTAATATTTTAGGTAAATGGGACCATGGAGGAATGACTATTTGGTTTCCTTGATGACAATAATGTGGAAAGAATCACCTATGTGAATGTATTGGTGGAACTTGAATATTTTTTAACTGTGGAAAATATTGACATAAAGAAAGTGACATAAACTAGAAAATCCAGAGTTCCTATATTGGAATAGATTCAATTATTAGCCTCCCTACGACACCATCGATGTTTAAGTGCTCAAGTGTGGAGAAAATGGTCATTATGCAAGACAATATCCCAAGAGTAATGCTCTTGAACAGAATTAACAAGGTGGTGCAAGTAATGGACACACTGTGGATGATGATGATACTAAGGATAAAATATGATTGGAAAGAAGTATTGTGTAATAGGATGAGGTAGCCTTGTTAATGTAATAAGGATTAAGTGTAATAATCAATGTTTTAGTGTATTTGGATTAAAATGTTATGAATGATGAAATATACAAGGATTGTTTTGCCTATGTTTTTTCTTAGTATTTAACTGTTTATGTTGGACTATTGAAGAGATTTAATGACAAGGTGATATTCTGACAAAGGGTAGGTAACCCTTAATATTTTTGTTATGATAAGATAATGTTTTGTTGATAAATATTTATGGGATATGAACAAGTAAATTAGAAATTATGAATTACCTTGGAACTAAGTAAGCATTTTTCGACATGAGGTTTGTCCTATCATTGATGAAGCTCTCTGTATTTTTGTATTTATCGAATAGATCCAATATACTTTTGAATAATAAATCATTCATGTTTTCCAAATGTAATTCTGGTAATTCTGGTTATTACCAGGTTTTAAGAGAATATAAAAGAGGATATTCACATGTTTGGAATGTGATAACCAATAGATACTTTGTGATATATTGGGGAGTCAATTTTAAGATGATTTCATGAATATCCTTTCAATGATTTCAATTTTCACCTTTCATAAGGGTTATGAGGTTAATCATCCATGAAAATATTATGTTAAACGTCGTAGGAAGCATTTGAACATTGAGTTTGTATTCAAAAATATGGTTAAATTTCTATTTAGTGATTAACCTTATTTTAGGGATTCCTAACTTATATATTTTGTAAATTATATTAGTGTTCTTTTAGAATAGTACATCATGTATTTTGGGTAACAACTAATCAAATCTGGCAAGGCAGCGGTTCTTGAACCCATGAGCAAAGGATGATAAAGGTTTCATTCATACCACTGGCCTACACAATGTATTAGTTAGGTGTACTTATTTTTAATGAATAAATATTTATAATGAACTTATAGTGGTAATTTTTATTTTTATATACTAATTCATAGTGATTTTTAAGAGATCAATAATTTGACTATTCATTATTTTTTGGGCCTTAAGAAACATTAAAAGTGTATTTTAGTGCTTTATGCATCATAGTTAATTTATATACATTTGTTACATGAAGTAATGGATGTATTAGAAATTTTTCAAACCACAACCCATGAATGAAATTTTCATTATCTAAATCTATAAATAATTACTCCATGTGTTCAATGTGATACCTAAAATTTAGTCCTAATACCTTAAATTTTGTAGAACCAATGGCTTTTCGAATCATCCTAGATTTATGAATGTGATGAAATCAGCCTTCCTTTGATCATTAACTTGTTTGTGATTAATGACCCCAATCACTCCAAATAAATATTTACACTTTTCTATCATGTAAAATATTCACTCACAACCTATTTTATCCTATGTGGAAGCCCAAATATATGTTACGTTTGGAAACTATTATGGTTCCATCATTCCTTTTTTATGGGAAGTTTTAGTTTCGATTTTCACGATGCGGGTATCTATGTATAATTCTATCAATTATTAACCCTTTGATAAACCTGAAAAATTTTGAGAACAATTTTTTAAGGGGGTAGAATGTAAAACCATGATATTTTTTTTAAAATATAATTAATTTAATCTTTTGATATTATTTACCTTACACAACACTGAATATAGCTCTTCACTAATTCAAACATTAATTTCACATAGTGTCTACTTGGTGTATGTTACACATAATCCCAACATGGAATATGTTACATGAAATCCCAACTTGTTGTATGTTTCATTTAATCCAAACATGGAATATGTTACATCTAATCCCAACATGTTGTATGTTTTACGGGAAAACATGTTTAGTGTATATTACACGCAGTATTGATCTTCCTTGAGGGATTGTGTAACACACAAGACTAACTGTTTTCTAACTATAATATTTTTTTAAAAATATTATTATAATGAGATATAAACTAGGTGTTACTTTTACAGATATGGAATAGTTTTAACTACATTATAAAAATATGGGTTTTACACAAATATAATATGAATATATAGGTTACTAGTTAGTGAATATCAGAAAACCGATTTAGAATTAAAAAAAATTATTATAGTCACAAATATATTTTAACCAAGTAAATTAAATTAATTAAAATTGGTAAGTGATATTAATTTAATACATATTTTATACAATCAATCAAATATTTTTTATTTTAATCCAATATATTCAATGGACATATGATAAGAACAAAACCAACTTTGTGCATAAAAACCAATTTTTTATATAAAGGTAGTTTTACTTCATTTTAATAGAGAACAAATTTTAAATAAAATTTTCGGAAATTTTATATATTTAATATGTCAAAATAAATATTAACGTTTTAATATATATGTATGAATTAGGTAAGGATAAAAAAGTTTATTTTTCTGTAAGGTTTCATCTTTTAATGAGTAGTTAAAAATACTAGATTTTAATACAAAACATTTTTCCTTATAATTTATTTACAAGGATAAATTAAATTTTTTACCAATTTAATAGTTTATTTATATAATATATTTACCAGATAATCCTTTTTAGTTAATTGGAACTAATTTCACATTGAAATTAGAAATAAAAACATAATGAACGTGTCAATGTTTTTACATTAAAAACATGCAGTGTCGTCTCATTGGTGGGATTAATTTTAAATTAATTTTGGCCACTAATGTGATTATAATTTTAAAAAATTGATTCCTTATTTCGAATAATAATAATTTATGATTTCTAATAAGTTCAACATAGTTTTTAACCAAAAATATTAGTTAAAATGATTAAAAATAATGACATCAGTTAGGAGAAGAATTAGGTTAATAAAGAACAACACCTTATATTTAAGACCCAAAACGATCTAGACACATGTCCGACACTAATTGAAATTCCATATTTCGACCCTATAATAAATTGGGTCAACCTGGGTCCATTATTTGATATACATTAAACATGAAAAAATGGGTGTAATTCTCTCTTCAAATATTTACAAGTGCCTCATTCCTCATCCAATATAAAAGGTCACCACCTCTACCCATTCCTAACACCACTCAAACCTATTATGTTTGCCCAAGACCTTCCCAATCCACTTCCCAAAAATTCTCCCTTATACATTGAAGCCTCCATTTGGTCATAAATCCTCTCATGGAATCCTTTTGGCATAAACCAAAAAGAGTTACCCAATTTAGAGGTAACGTCTTCTTTCATGCTCCGTTCGTTTATTTTCCTTCTCCACCCCTCCACTATCTTTATTCAATTATTGTGAAACAAATATAGTATCTTACATATAATAGAATTTTTTATAAAAATATTTAGACTTAAAATTAAATACAACTCCATCTAATGGATATCAAGCATAATATTTCTCTATATAGCGAAATACTGCCTCACAAAATGATTATTGTTCATTTTTCATTTACAACATATCATGGTAGAAATTATTATGAAAAATCATATTATATATGTCATATATTATATTTATTATTTATTTAATCTTAATTATTTATTTTAAAACACAACTCTCTTAACTTTTTATATTGTGTTAATTTTATAATCTTGTTTTTGGAAGTGTGGACTATCACCCCTCAAAACGTAGTGATTCGTTCACACACCACATGGAATAAATTAAAGACTAGTTTAATGAACTTATATAATATATATGATATATTAATTAGAAATTAATAATGATATATACAAAAACATATACAGATATACATATTTTTTCCTTCTTTCAAATGCGATAATAAAGACCGAAATATTGTTCAAGCGTACGTAAGACTTGCCACCTCTATGAATAGTGTATTCTATTTCATACTCTTATATTATATATATTATTATAATAAACATACACAAGATATAAATGATATTAATATCGTTTTTAACATTATCTAATCATCGTATATGTTTAAGGTACAAAGATATAAAATATTTAGACTCATGCGAAGAACGAAGAAAATATTACCCGAAGTGAAACCTTAACATATGACTGTTAAAAAATGGGTAATATAAGGTCATAAAAACCATATATAGTTTTATAAGTAAGAAAATTAATCTTTAAAATATTTATTATAAACTTATATTTATTATACATGAATATTGTATGATTAAGAAGAGAGTCAATACACAAGGTAAGGGGATTTTATCTCACGTTCAATTTCCGTGAGATAGATGTTATGATCTCCACTAATTCCTTTTGTGTGGTGTATATACTACCCATAATTGTATTATATGTATATTATACATAAATTTATGTGTATTCACATATTCATTTCATGATCAATCATTAACGGTGTTTAACTCTATAGAGTTACTACTTCGGTAAAACAGTTTTGTCTTAATTTTTCTCATTTGAGACTCTTGTTTTATTATACACCTAAACTCTTTTTCGAGGAGTATATACTTAAATTTTACATGTTATATCATGAATGTAATTCTTTTAATGATATTATATGGTTAATTTAATTTCCTTTTCTTACATGGATAGTATCATCCCATTATTCCATGTTATAAGAGTTTATTAAGACAATGTCATCGCTTTTCGAGATTGATTAGGTTTATGCTTCCTTTGATGAAATAATATTATCCATGGCCAGTGTAAGGGCTTATTAGAGGTTTTTTTAGGCTCAGTTGAAGACACTGGTATATTATTTATATATGAAATAGGTAATTGGTTTGATTGTGGCCGATCATAATGTTAAAAATCAGGATATGGCAGGTGTAGGGGCTTCTTGGAGGACTAAGGAAGCATCTCTAAGAGAATTTGATTGCACAAAACATTGTGTATTTGATGAATATGAGAAATTATACTTTTTGAAGGTTGTTTACAATCATCAAGTCATTCATGATGTATTTAAAATGTTAAAGTCCCCTGATAATTATGATTATATGGATGAAGAAACACCTATCATAACTTCTGAGGATGACTACGCTACTCTGGAGCAAGAAGTCCAAGCCAATGTTGTTCAGCAGTTACAAAAAGATGATTATAAGTTGGAAGACAGTATGTGTAAAGGTAATTTTAAAATAGAGGAAAATTCATCCATTAATAGTGCTTTATTGAGAATTCCAGGTAAGGAAAATTCCCCAAATATTCAAGATGATAAATTTGATTCCTAGAGGAAGTAACAATACATTTTTGGTATTTTATGTACAACAAAAAAATATAGGAAGGGCCTTGTTAAAGTGTGTATCCATGTTAAAACTTATAAAACCTTTTCATCCCCCGATATTCATGAGTACGAGAACACTATTATTAGAACAAATAACTCAAGTCATGATAGTTACCTCTTGGAGAAGAATATGGGCCATGTCGTGGTCTCATAGAATCCCCACAAGGGGATATTTATAAATCCTTATAGGAAAATAATTCATTGTAGAAGGAAAGAATTAATAATAACACAGAGGATGATACTAAGGATTCAAGTATCTCTGAGAGGTCTTGGTAGTGTGTGAAGACTTGTAAAAGAAATTGACCTTCCATTAGTTGAGTTGGTAGGTGTCGTTGAATAAATTGGGTGGGTTTATCACAATGAGATCCTTTGTTCTCAAGCTCAGATAAAGAAAACTCTCAGTTTGTAACTTTTGTTATAGTGTATGTCTCTGTTTGATAGGATCGGTCTTTATTTGTCTAATTTCATCCTATATATTTTTACTTTTTCTTTAATAAAGGGGCTCTCACCCTAGAACTTTTCTATATTAGTAATTAATTAAATATTTTTAATCAATAATAAAAAATATAATAAATAATAAATAATTATATTGTCTATTAATATATTTTTAATAATTATATTAACAATTATTAATAATATATTAATTAATACTTTCTGAAATGTTATATTATATAATATAATAATAGTTATAAAAACATGCCAATGATATTTAATTAATAATAAATATATAATGTTATACGTTATGAATAATAAGTACCAAATAATTTATGAATTACTACTTGTAATTATTATATTATCGTAAACTAATAATCAAAAATATATAAATAAATTATTTATGTATTAGTTATTATATAATAATTTAATTAATAATTATTGAGTATTATTTTATTAATTACCAATTTTATTAATTCCATTATTAATTCCAATATTAATTATTTATTGTATATATTAATAAAAAATAATAATATAACTTAAGATTATTTAACAATTATAAAGGAAGTGTGAACATTTTTCATGCCTAATGTGCAGTGAATGCACAAGAAGCACGAATAGGGTATATGCATCCCCACATGCTACTAGAAATTTGAGTGTTTTCATTAGTGAGAGAATAACCATATTAGTGATAACCATTAGGTGGTCGATAAAGGGGGTATTAGGGACCACTACGTGACTGTCACTGACACTAAAACAAAAAATAGTGGGTTTTTTCCTACCTATAGATTTTATTCTACTTCTTACCTTTGCAACATAACTCTACTAGCCCCACCCCTTCCCTCATTTCCCTGGTCATCCCTGGTAAACTATGACCACCACTAACCCTGCCCCCAACATAATTCTGGTAGCCCCCCTGTCCTCTAAGAACAGCCCAACCACCCCCAACATATCACAACACTCCCTAGTCATTGTTCATTTTCCATAGCCACTGAGTGAAATATTTTAGCACATCTCCCATTTTACCACCCATGTCTCATGCATTGACCACCATATCCGAAACCAAAATAATGGGTTTTGGGTGTTGAATTTTAGTTACCAACAACTGAAATTTGTTAAAGGTGTTAGAAACCGCTACATAGGAAACCACCTTTATCAACACTGGTAACCGGATTGCCTACGATAAAAAACACTAACATGCTAAGAACCTATAAATGTTTGTCACCTTTAACAAACTATTTATTGTAATTCTAATAAATGTGGAATTTACTAGTTATTTTTCCAACGTTGATAAATTCCATTACAACTGCTACAAAGCTATATCTGAAAAACACCCCTAAAAACAAGATTAGAATGCATAACAAGATTTAAATACAAGTCTTATAGAAAATAATATTGGAATAAAAATATTACGTTGCACCATTATTTCAATTAAAAAGTTACATTAAAAAATTTCATACAAAATATTTTCTATTATGTGTATTTATAAGTAATAAAAAAATTATATCCCAATATACATAAACCAAACTCTTTTGTAAGTATATTTCTAATGATTAACCTTTACACAAAAGTGTGTCCCAACAATAAATTTATGGTTTATATTTTTAAAAGTACATAAGAAAATGAATAATAATTATAATATCATATAATCGAATTATGATAATTTATATAGTTAATTACTAGAAATATTGTTGTCATTATCAATTTATTATTATATTAATTACATAAATTGAATTTAATTATTATATCATTAATACATATGACTTAATTACTTATTAATTATATTATTAATTTTATGATAATTTATTAATTATGTTAAATAATTATTTTTTATTGTTAGTTATTGGTATAATTAATTACATATTTTAAAATGGATGAAGGTAATGCCCCCTCTATTAAAGAAAAAATACATAAATATAGAGGAGGGTTAGATATTATAAGATTTTGCAAAGAAAATTTGAGCTCTTTCGCTTCATTGTGGATACGTGACGTGTATTTTAGAGTAAAATGACAAGTTTAATGAAAAAGAACACACTTTGACTCATACTAACCACATATTGTGTCATACTAACATTCAATAGATTCATAAAGATCATAAATGTATTATGGATAAATTTCTTAAAGTATCAAGGAAATCAGATACCACATTCTTAGTTTTGGCTATGTGACATCATGTGTTATATTTACTTAACATCCATTGTAACTAATCAAAAAATTATGGATATTTTCCTTATAATCTGAATTAAATCTGATCCCATTTTCTTGGTTTTTTATGTGAGTCATGTTTTATAATAAAATAACATTTTTTATAGTAAAAACGCACTTGGAGTCTGATTGAGAACATCATGTGACAGACTAATTTTACCTTAGTTCTTACACATACAAAATTAATTATGGATCATTTTTATAATGTATCAAAAATTTCTTAACTTTTTTCTTTAGTTTTATCTATGTAATGCCAGTTTTAGAGTAAAATGACTGTTTTTAATGTGAAAACATACACTTTGAGTCACATCGATGATTTTTTGTGTTGGATTGAATTATGGTCGTTAGCTATACATAAAAATGATTTATGGACCACTATCCTATTTTTTAAAAATAATTTGATCTTTTTTTCATTGTTTGGAAAATGTAACCCATATTGAAAAAACTAAAATGACACTTTTATAATAAAAACATTCTATTTGAGTCATATCGGCCACATCATGTGTTATATAAATGTGAATTCAATTTCTACATGTAATAAATAAATTATGTATCATTTTTATATATATAAAATATAGTGTAAAATATTTTACACAGTTATGGAAATGTGACTCATGTTTTAGAGTAAAATTACACTTTTAATGTGAAAACACACACTTTGAGTTATACTGACCAAAACAAATGTCCGATCGATATGCAGTTAATTTCATCACATAAAAAATGAATTATGGATCATTTTACTAATGTATAAATATAATTATATCTCTTTACCTTAGTTTTGGCTATGAGATTCATGTTTTAGAATATAGTGACATTTTTAACACAACATAATTTTAGTATCATAAATTTATTAGTTGTTTTTTCTTTCCCATAAAGTAGAAAATGTTATAAAAAATGATTACCTCTGGTAATGTAAGTAGTTAATGGGAATGTCTCGCCTCAATGCTAGTGTGGTCATGTATTATTTCTTGTACTGATCAATGTTCTAAAACTGATTTACTTTAACCCTTTAGAATTTATTAGTATCCCAAACTATTCTAGATAATAATATTTCTATAGAATATATTTTTTTCTTCATGCCTTTTATCATCTCATATATATATCCTTTAAACTTTTTATTTTTCAAATATGATTGATGTGATGGTCCAAACATTACAACTCTATTGTGGCCATATTGTTTTGATCACATTAACGCTTCTAAAAGTAGTTATTATTTGGGTATAAATGATGAATATTCTTATGTATAAATAGTATAAAAATAAACATATATATTTGTGATACTATTATAAAACATTAAAAATTACTGTTATTACTAATATACCCACGATTCACATACATCTTTTGTGTTTTATCTAAAAGTTTTCATTATTTATTTACACGTGACTCCTTATATAGCTCATTATTTGGAATAGAATCGTATTTTTATTCTAATTCATCAATATATATATATATATATAATGAAACATATCTTGTTTTATATAAAAAAAATTATTGTATATTTAAATACATACAATTTTATTTTAAAGTGAGGTGTACCCCATCCTTGATTTATAGAAAGGGTGAATTGGTTTTGATGTAGACTAATTAATTTAACAATTCATTTATTGTTTTATAAATTAATAATTATGAATCAATGTCGATAAAATAAAAATGTTTTAAATACAATATTAGTTTTTACAATGCATATAAAATGATTCCACATCATGGTGAGTAATTAAATATTTCCATATTTCTTGGTTTATAATTTGTATATATGAAGTTATTGAGTGGTGATTTACTTTCCCCTTAGCATCCCTGAGATATTTCTTTTTCATAAGTATGAATAAGGCTCTATGAGATTCCCTAGTTTTCATTAATACAACATTCTTGTGAAAATAATTAAATATAAACAAACTCTACAAGGGATAATAAAAAGTAAATCATTGTTTAAATATATTATTTTTCAGTAAAATGGACAAATTATATCATAATATTTACCTAATATCTTTCTAAATGGTTCTCTTCAATGAAATAATGATATTGTTTCATTGATCTATTTCATATTACATATGAATTTGAGTTGTGAACCCAATGTAATTAATGAACATAGACTCATTGGGTTCATCATGTGGGCCATGTTGATTCCTACTAATATTAAATTTTATACATTTATTTCTTTCCTAGGTAACTTTAGTTTACATGGTGATGTTATTCGACACTTTTTTGGTATCCATATGATGTTGATTCCTTAAAAATTTTACATTTTTAGCATTGATGGAATGTTCTTCATCAATATTAGTAACATCAACATGTGAATAACTCATTATCTGTATTATTATTTAAAAAATTAGTTTATTTTATATAAAATGTAGCATATAATTTATAATATTATGAGGATAATAATATAATATTAAAAAACATTAACCTATTCATCGAACTTACATATTTTATTAAAGTTTGAAGGGATTCAGATCCTCTATCAAGTATCCAAATCCACGCCTTGTGATCCCCTCTAATGTACAAGAAAATATTAACAATAGGACAATAATGTAACGGTTATGAACTCCCAATTAATTCTTTAGCCTCAATTGAATTTTCATTTAAAATTATAGTTGTTTGAGTTTCCAAAAAAATAGTTGATAAATTCATGTTTATTGGATATGATATATAAAATACATTCAATACCAGTGATTACATTATGAATGGTTTTTCCATGTAACCATCCCAAAAAAATACACTTTCATGGGGCCTAATTCACCAACATTAACCTCACTATTATTTTCAATCAATTTGTAATGGATAATTGGCACTCCAAATATTGTACAATCTAACTCATATATTTTTTGATGATATTGAACTATGAAATATTTTTTTAAGTTATATTTATATAATTAGAATCAGAAATACACAATTTAACCCCATAAGATATTGTAAATAAAGATTAAAATTAATTTAATATTTTGATTTTATTCACTTCACGCAACACTGAATATAGATTTTCACTAAGTCAAACATTCCTTTCACACGGAGCTGACATGGTGTATATTGCACACAATCCTATCATGGTGTATGTTACACGCAATCCAAATTTTTGAATATTACACAAAATCACAAATTGGAGTATGTTACTCACAATCCAAACATTGAGTACATTACCTGGAACAACAAGGTTAGTGTTCATTACACACATGATTGTTCTTCCTCGATTTCTTGTGTCACAAGTAAGATAGAGTGTTACCTAACTATAATATATTATCAAAAATATTATTATAATGAGATATAACATATAAATAATTTGATAGATGTCATATAGTGTTAAATAAATTATGAGAATATGCGGTTTATAAAAATATAAGATGAATTCACATGTTACCAATTAAATAATATTAAAAACTGATTGAAAATAAATAAAATTTTTATTATAGTCAAAAATTTTTTTTAAAAAATTAAATTAAATTAATTAAAATTGGTAAGCGATATAAATTTAATAGATATTTTATATCATCAAGAATTTTTTTTATATTAATCCAATAGATTTGATATTCATATGGTATGAACAAACCTAACTTTATGTATAAAACCATATTTATTATATAAAGGTAGTTTTACCACCTTTTAGAAGAGAACCCAATTAAAATCCAATTTTTAGAATTTTTATAAATTAAATATATAAATATAAACTACCTATTTGAAATAGATACATAAAATTTATTTTATGATTAATTTTTTGCATTTTTATGTAAGGTTTTATATTTTAATGAATAGTAAAACAATTCTGGATTTTAATATAAAAGAAATTTTTCATCAAATTAATTTATAATATTTAATTATATTTTTAATTGGTTTAATAGTATAGTTAGATAATATTTTTACCAATTAATAAAATTTATGTCATTGGATCCAATGTCACTTTGAAATTGGATAGGCAAACCTAAAAAACTTTGGGATATTTTTACTTTTAAAATCGGCAGTGTCATCTAGTCAATGAGAGTAATTTTAAATTAATTTTTACCAATTATGTGATTATAACATAAGAAAATGGATTCCATATTTGGAATCAGAATAATTTATAATGTATAATAAAGTTAAAATAGTTTTCTTACCTAAAATATTAGTGAAATTTATTAAAATTAATGACATTAGTTAAGAGAAAATTTATGTTATTAAAGTACTAAACCACAAATTGAAGACCAAAAACGACCTAGAAACATGTCCGAAACCCACTATATGTCAATATATAGACCATATCATCAATTTTATCAAGCTAGGAAAATTATTTGATCCACCTTAAGATGAAAATCTTGGGTGGAATTCTCTCTTTACATATTTACAAGAGTGACACACCTTCTCCACTATAAAAGGCCACCACCTCTACTAATTCCTCAAATCACTCAAACCTCTTTTGCTCATCCAATCCCTACAAATTATACTTATATAAAATGATCCCTTATATCTCAAAGACTCACCTTTGTAATAAAGGATCTGAAGATTTTTTTTTGGCACAAACCAAAAATAGTTACCCGATTTAGAGGTAACATCTTCTTTCAAGCTTCTTTCCTTTATTTTACTTTTCCACCCATCCACTTTATTTATTCAATTGTTATGAGAATACACCAGTATCCTAAATATAGTAGTATTTTTTAAATGAAACGATTTAGACCTACACTTACACCCAACTCCATCTAATAGATATCAAATATATTTTTTCTCTGTATGGTGAACTATTACCTCATGAAACGATGATTGTTCATTTTTTTACCACATATAATTTTCCATTATGATAGAAAATATATTTATATCAATCATAAATTAAATTTATTATTTTTTTAATCATAATTATTCATTTTAAAACAGATATCTCTTTACTTTTTATTTGGTGTTAATACAACAATATCATTTGAGGAAGTGCTTCCTATCGCCCCCTCAAAGCTATGTGATTCGTTCACACACCACATAAAATGTATTAATGATTATTTTAATGAACATATATGATGTATATGATGTATTATTACTACTAGAATAATTATATATATATATACAAATGAATATATATATTATTTTCTTTCCTTCTTTCTAATATGACAATAAAGACAGAAATAATGTTCATCCGTGCGTACGAATTACCGTATCCATGAACGTTTATTCCATTTAATAAACCAATATACTATATATTTTTATAACACACATATAATATATATACCTGAAATTTATATCATGTTTTATATTCTGAAATCATGATATAAGTATAAGGAACAAATATTTAACTAGTTAAGGCACATGTGAATAACAAAGAGAATATTAACCAAAGTGAAACCTTAACATATTAGGATATACAAAAGGGTAATATTAGGACATAATAAAACCATATATGGAATTATTTATAATTATTTTATTCTTTAAAGGATTTATAATAAACATATATTTATTATACAGGAATATTGTATGAGTACGAAGAGATACAAGACACAATATAAAGGAATTTTATCTCACTTTTAATTTCTACTAGATACTTGTTATATTCACCACTCATTCCTTATTTAAGTTGTATTTAATTTATATTATTGTATTATATGTATCTTATAAATCAATTTATGTGTATTTACATGTCCATTTTATGGTCTTTCCTTTATGGTGTTTAACATTATAAAGTTACCAAATCGGTAAAACAGTTTTGTCTCAATTTCCCTTCTTTGAGACACTAGTTTTGTTATGCACCTAAATAGTTTTTGAGCTGTATATAATTCTATTGTACAAGTCATGTATGGAATATTATTATTTTAATGATATTATATGATTCATGTAATTTCATTTTCTTACATCGAGGGTATGAACCCAACAAACCAAGTTATAATAGTTTATTCAAACAATCTCATCACTTTTGGAGATTGATTATGTTTATGATTCCATTGATGAAATATTATGATACATATCTCAAGAATTTTCCCGAATTTCCTTATACTCTATTTGTTCAATATATAGTCACTTTTTATTACCATTTTCTACTCTTTGTTACTTAATATAAGGTTTTAAGTAGAATCTAATCATCTCTTTATTCAGTCGGAAATCCATTGTATTAAAAAACCGTATTTTAGAAAATGTCTTCAAAAGATACATTAAGATCAATTTCATGAAAAAAATAACTAAAAAATTATTTTTATCAATTCTACCTTTATACTTTTTGAAATATATTTTTTAAACAAAAAGGTTTTTAAATAGTTTCACATTAAAAAAAATCAAAGAATAAATGATATTTTCAACAAGAAATGTTATTTAATATGTTTCAAATTCCTTTTCATATAAGATTACATCCATTGATGTTCCTCATTACCTTATATAAATGGTCTGAAGGTTCCATTCATATCATTTCTATGAATGGGTTGTGCTTAATGTCAAGGTCTTTATGAAATCTATTTCTTTACTAAGGGTTACATGTTTATAACACCTATTTCTTTTCCCAGGTAATTCTTTAATAAAATGGTTATGAAACCTATCTCATTTACATAGGTTATTATGTGATTAAATGTTAATGATACCCATTTAATTTCATGTGTTATTATTTTATGTTTATAAAACCTATTCATTATTATGGTTCGTGAAATGATGAATGTTTTATTATCATGCTCCACATGTATAAATGATTTTATTATATGATGTGTGCGACCTATGTATCCATCCAGGGAATTTGTTGACTATGACACATGAGAAAAAATGTTTGGAGTGAACCTAATTACATGTTCAAAATTTTATTCATGGACTTGGTTTCATGTCTATAAGTTTATGCGTGAACCTGATGGCATGTTCACAATTTTGTGAGTGAACATTATTATGTGTTTAGAATGTTATGCTATGACCTGGTTTCATGTCCATAAGATTATGCATGAAGCTGAATACATGTTTAAAATGTTATGAGTGGTACTTATTACATGTTTACAATGTTATTAATGGACCTAGTTTTATGTTCATATGTTTATGTGTGAACAAGACTACATGTTCACAATGTTATGTGTGAACCTGATTAAATGTTCACAATGTTATGCATGGATATGGTGTCATGTCCATTAGGTAATTCCTGACCCTAATTACACATTAAAAATGTTATGCATGGAGTTGGTTTCATGTCCATATGGTTATGTAAGACCCTGATTACATGTTCATAATGTTATGCATGGACCTAGTTTAATTTTCACAAGTTGATTTTGGGGATTGATTTCATGTCCTTAACTTAACGAGTGAACATGTTTCTACTTGTACATGATGACAACATTATAAACCAAAATTCATACCATAATTTCATGTCTTATTACTATGATATTATTTCATGGCTTATGTTCTTCATTTACTTATGATTCATGTCTTCTAAACATCTAAGATTTATGTCATGATTCATGTTTATGATCTTTGATATGAAGGGTCTATTATTATAATTTATTCATCATGTTATCATACCCCACTATGTTCATGTTTATGTTTACATTTCTCCCTTGTTTACCCTTACTAATAATTTGAGCTCACCAATTTTTATGTTTTCTTCCCCAGGTTATAAAGATATATAGTATGTATGATGTGTCTAAGAAGGGTTCAAATCATGAAGAACCTAGTGGGAGATAATGTAACACTTTTATATACTAGTGTTTATGTTTCCATGTTTCAAAAGTCATTTTACCAATCATAGTCATTGGGAGTATTTTTTATATTGTTTAAGAATTCAACAAATTTAATGTAATGTCAATGTTTGAAAAGTTAGGGTTTTTATAGTTCGTATCAGAGAAATTATATATTTAACCTTGGGAAGCTGGGATGAGAAAACATTAGTTAGATCCCTATTTATATTTACAATGATATTTATAGGGATATATTTAAGGATATTTTTAAGGATGAGTTAACGTATCATAAAATGTCCTCTAATTTTGATGAAGTACAGAGTGAGTGGATTCCTAGAAATACATCCACGTCTGGATACTACAAGTAGATTTTGATCTGGCACAGATATACCTAGGTTTAATAACTTAGATAGGATGTTCTGGGCTTGACTCGAGCTAATTTAGTACATGGAAATGGGACTTATTGCAGACATGGCTTGATACACCTAGGGGATATGAATTTGGAATTCAAAAATGCTTCATGGGCCATTATAAAGGATTTAAATATATGTTTTCTATGAATAACCTAGTATGAACCTAGGTTGTCATAGATTAATGAAGGCGTCATGATTTAGAAATTCTATAAATACTTATTTTCATGAATATGTGGTTTTCTACTTTGATATGTAGTGCTTAGACTATGGTTCTGATTTTATTCAATGGCAGGAACTATAAGAAACTGGATTAATGCTGAATGTGATGGATGATTTGTTGATGGTCAGTTAAGTGGGATGATCAATGGAGTGAATGATTTTTTGATCATTCTTAACTATTTTTCATAGAACAAGATTAATTTTTTTTGCCATAACCAACTCTCAGACGTACAAAGGAAGAGAAAGAAGGAGTTCACAAGTATTTTAGGGAAAAAAGACCATAGAGGAAAGAATATTAGGTTTCATTTATGCCCTGAATGTGGAAAGAATCACCTAAGTGAATGTATTAGTGGAAATAGAAGATTGCTTTACTGTGGAAAATAAAGACACAAATAACGTGACTAAAATGGGAAAATCTAGAGTTCATTTAATAGAATAGGTTCAAATATTGGCCTCCCTAAGTCACCATCAATGTTTAAGTGTTTAATTGTGGAGAAAATGGTCATTATGAAAGCCAATATCCCAAGAGGAATTCTATTGAAGAGAATTAACAAGGTGTTTCATGTAATGGTTACAATGTGGATGATGGTGAGACTATGGATGAATTGTGATTGGAATGAAATATTGTGTAATAAGATGAGGTATCCTTCTTAATGTAATAAGGATGAAGTGTAATAATCAATGTTTTAGTGTATTAGGATTCACAAATTATGAATGATGAAATGTACAAGAAATGTTCTACCTATTTTTTTCTCATTATTTACTTGTTTATGTTAGACTATTGAAGTGATTTAATGAAAAGGTGATATTCTAACAATGGTAAGGCAACGCTTAATATTTTCTTTATGATAAGATAATATTTTATGGATAAAGATACATGGGATATGAACATGTAAATTGGAAGTTATGAATTACATTGGAACTAAGTAAGGATTTGTTGATAGGTGGTTTATCCAATTGTTAATTAAGCTCTATATATTTTTGTATTTAATGAATTGATCCAATATAATTTGGAATAATAAATCATGCATGTTTTCCAAATGTATTTATATTAATTTAGGTTATTACCAAGTTTTAAAAGAATATAGAAGAGGATATTCAAATATTTGGAATGTCACAACTGATAGAAACATTGTGATTTATAGGGGAGTCAATTTTAAGATGATTTCATGAATATCTTTCTAATGATATGGATTTTAACCTTTGAGAAGGGTTATAAGGTTAATCAAACATGAAACTTTTATGTTAAACATTAGAGGAAGTATTTATACACTGATTTTGTATTCAAAACCTTGGCTAAATGGAAATTTACTGATTCACCTTGTATCAAGGGTTTTTAACTTATATATTTCGTAAATTATATTAGTGTTATTTTAGAGAAGTACATCATGTATTTCGGATAACAAATAACCAAATCTGGCAAGGCCGCGGGTCTTGAGCCCTTGACCAAAGGACGAAAAGGGTTTCATGCCTACCACTGTCCAACACTATGTCTTAGTTATGTGTATTTATTTTTAATGAATAAATATTTATAACGAACTTGTAGTGCTTCTTTTTATTTTTATATAGTAATAAATGGTGATTTTTAAGATAAAAAAATTTTATTTTTCATTATTTTTTGGGCTATAATATTTGTTAAAAGGGTATTTTAGTTCTTTATGCCTCAAATTTAATTTCTATACATTCATTACACGAGGTAATGGTTGTTTTAGAAATTAGTCAAACCACAACCCCAGAATGAAATTTTCATTATAAAAAGCTATAAATAATTACTCCAAATTTTCAAAGTGATACAAAAATGTTTTCCTAATAAATTAAATTATATAGAACCAATGGATTCTAGAATCATTATAGATTTAGGACTGTGATGACCTCATACTTCCTTTAATCATGCACTTGTTTGTGATTGATGACCTCAATCCATCCTAATAAACATTTAAACTTTTCTTTCATGTCCAATATTCACTCACAAACTATTTTATCCTTTGTGTAAGCCCAAATATATGTTACGAATGGAAACTATTATGGTTCCATCATTCACTTTTTACGGGATGTTTTAGTTTCAATTTTTATGATGTGGGTATCTATGAATAATTCTTTCAAGTATTAAACCTTTGATATCCCAGAAAAATTTTGAACACAAAATTCATTTTAAGGGGGTAGAATGTAAAACCCAGAGATTTTTTTTAAAAATAAAATTAATTTAATCTTTTGATATTCTTTACCTCACACATCACTGAAAATATCACTTCACTAACTCAATCATTCATTTCACAAAGAGCCAACTTGGTGTTTGTTACACATAATCCCAACTTGGAGTATGTTACATGAAATACCAGCTTTTTTTCTGTTACATTAAATCCCACATTGGAATATGTTACATGTAATCCCAACTTGGTGTATGTTATACAGAAAAATTACATTAGTGTACATTACATGCAAGAACGATCTTCCTCGAGGGGTTGTGTAACACACAAGGCAAAGTGTTACCAAACTATAATATATTTTTAAAAATATTATTATAATGAGATATAAACTAGATGTTAATTTGATAGATATAAAATATTTGTAACTAAATTATGAAAATATTTTTTTTACAAAAATATAATATGAATTCATTGGTTTACTAGTCTGCAAATACCAAAAAAACTGATTGAAAATTAAAAAAATATCATTATAGTCACAAATATATTTTCAACAGGTAAATTAAATTAATTAAAATTAGTAAGTGATATTAATTTAAAACATATTTTATATAATCAGTCAAATATTTTTTATATTAATCCAATATATTCGATAGACATAAGACAAGAACAAACCCACCTTTATGCATAAAAACCTATTTTTTAAATAATGGTATTTTTACCACCTTTTAATAGAGAACCAATTTTAAATACAATTATTGGAAATTTTATATAATTTAATCTGTCAAAATTAACATCCTTTTCTAATAGATATTTATGAATTATATTAGGATAGAAAACTATTTTTGTGTAAGGTTTCGTCTTTTAATGAATAGTTTAATACTAAATTTTAATAAAAAACATCTTTTTCATATAATTTATTTATAAGGATAAATTTAATTTTTAACCAGTTTAATTGTTTAGTTAGATAATATTTTTACCAATTAATCCATTTTATTTAATTGGAAACAATTTCACATTGAAAATGGATATAAACACATAAAACACCTGTCGACGTTTTTACATTAAAAACCCAAAGTGTTGTCCTGTTATTGGGATTAATATTAAATTAATTTTTGCCTCTAATGTGATTATAATTTTAAAAAAAGGATTCCGTATTTGTAATCAAAATAATTTATAATTTAAAATAATTTCAAATTAGTTTTTGACCAAAAATGTTAGTAAAAATTAATAAATTAATGATATCAGTTAGCAGAAGAATTAGGTTTAAAAAGTTCTACACCTTAAATGTAATACCAAAAACGACCTAGACACATGTCCAACAACCATTGGAAATCCATATTTTTACCCTATAATAAATTGATTCGACAATGGTCAATTATTTTATCAAAATTTAACATAAATAACATGGGTGGAATTCCCTCTTCAAATATTTACAAGAGCCTCACTACTCATCCACTTTAAAATGTCACCACCACTACCCATTCCTAACATCTCTCAAACCTATTATGTTTGGCCATTACCTTCCCAATTAAATTCCCAGAAAATTCGCCCTTTTATCATGAAGCCTCTATTTGGCCATATATCCTCTCATGGAATCCTTTTGTCTCAAACCCAAAAGAGTTACCCAATTTAGAGGTAACGTCTTCTTTCATGCTCCATTCATTTATTTTTATTCATTGCCCCTAAACTATATTTATTCATTTATTGTGAGAAAAATATTGTATATTAAATATAATATAATGTTTTTATACAACTACTTAGACCTAATATTACACAAAACTCCATATAATGGATATCAAACATATTATTTCTCTGTATAGTGAAGTACTACCTCACAAAACGATTATTGTTCATTTTTCATTTACAACCTATCATGGTAGAAATTATGAAGGAAACGTTATGTATATATGTCATATATTATATTTACTATTTATTTGAGCTTCATTATTCCTTTTAAAACACAAATATCTTTACTTTCCATTTAGTGTTAGTTTCATAATCATGTTTGAGGACGTGTTGGCTTTCACCCCTCAAAATGAAGTGATACGTTCACACACCACATGGAATGAATTAATATTGAGTTTAATGAAATTATTTAATATATATGATATATTAATTATAAATTAATAATGATATTTATATAAAAATATAAAAATTTGTATAGTTTTTTCATTTTTTCTTTGAAATGCGATAATAAAGACCGATATAATGTTCATACGTATGTACGACTTGCCACCTCCATGAATAATGTATTCCATTTCATACTCCTATATTACATATATTCTTATAATACACATACACTGTATATAACTGATATTAAAATCATTTTTTACATTCTATAATCATCATATAAGTATAAAGAACAAATATTTAACAAATTAAGACCCATGCAAAGAACAAAGGGAATATTACCCGAAGTGAAACCATAACAATGACTGTTAACAAATTGGAAATATAATGTCATAAATACCATATATGCTATTATATGTAAGAATATTATTATCTAAAATATTTATAATATAATTATATTTATTATAAAGGAATATTGTATGAGTAAGAGGAGAGTCAATAAACAAGGTAAGGGGATTTTATCTCACTTTTAATTTCTGTGAGATACATGTTATGTTATCCACTGATTCATTTTGTGTGGGGTACATAATACCCATGATTATATTTTATATATATATTATACATAAATTTTTGCATATTCACATTTCAATTTTATGAAATTTCATTCATGGTGTTTAACTTTATAAAGATACTGATTCTGTAAAACAATTCTGTCTTATTTTTCCTCATTTGAGACTCTTATTTTATTATGAACCTAAACTCTTTTTGGAGGTGTATATAATTCCATTTTACATGTTATATCATGAATATACTTATTTTAATGATATTATTGGATTAATTTAATTTCCTTTCCTAACATGGAGAGTATCATCACAATATTCCATGTTATAAGAGTTTATTATGACAATCTCGTCCTGTTTTGAGATTGATTATGTTTATGATTCCTTTGATTAAATCATATTATCCATATCTAAAAATTATTCATGACATTCCATATACTATTTTTATAATATTAACTCATGTTTTAGTTCCATGTTTTCACTATTTGGTACCTAAGATAATGTTTTATGTTAAATATTATTGTCTCTCTCTTTAGTCGGAAATCAGTAATATTAAAAAAACCATGTTTTAAAAATGTTCTCAAAATATATGTGAAGATAATTTTCAAGGAAAAACTTATTATAAAAATGATTTATTGTTTTAAATTATTACTTTATATGTTTTCAATGATATTTTCAAATAAAAAGGTTTTCAGAAGGTTTTACATTATAAAAATAAGTTTCCAAAGATGAAATGACATTTTTTTCAAAAAAAAAACGTTTTTGAAAGATGATTCAAAATTAACTTACATATAATAAAGAAACCATTGATGTTAGTCATTACCTTATATTTAATTATCTAAATTTTCCATTTATATCCTTTCTATGAATGGTTTATGATTAATATCATGTTCTAAATGAAATCTGTTTCTTTTTCACATGTTATATGTTTATAAAACTCATTTCCTTTCATAGGATATGCTTTTATAAAATGGTTATGAAACTAAACTCATTTACATATGATATGTTGTGATGAAATGTTAATGATACCCATTTCATTTCATGGGTTATAATTTGATGTTTATAATACCTATATCTTTTTATAGTCCATGATTTAATGAATATTTTATTATCTGGTGTGACATGTATCAATGATTTTGTCATGAGATGGTGGGACCAATGTATCCTTCCAAAGAATTTGATGGTAATAGATGATCCATGAGTATAATTTATTTTCATTAACCTAATTACATATTCAAACTATTATGCATGGACCTGGTTTCATATCCATAAGTTTATGTGTGAACCTGATGGCATGTTCACAATGTTGTGAGTGAACCTTTTTATGTGTTCAGAATGTTATTCTTCGACCTGGTTTCATGTCCATACATTTATGCATGAACCTGACTACATGTTCAAAATTTCATGAGTAAACCTTATTACATGTTCACAATGTTATTACTGGACATAGTTTCATATCCATTAGATTATGTGTGAACATGATTACATGTTCACAATTCTATGTGCGAACCTGGTTAACTATTCACAATGTTATGCATGGATCGGGTATCATGTCCAATAGGTACTGCATGGATCTGGTATCATGTCCATAAGGTAATAAATGAACCTAATTACATGCTCACAATGTTATGAATGGAGTTGGTTTCATGTCAATACAGTTATGTAGGAACCTAATTACATGTTCATAATGGTATGCATGAACCTTAATTCATTTCCACAAGTTGATGTTGGGGCCAGATTTCATGTCTTTAACTTAATGAGTGAACATGTTTCTACTTATACATGTTCACAACATTAAAAACCAACATGAATTCCACAATTTTATGTCTTATACCTATGATATGCTTTCATGTCTTATGTTCTTTGTCTCCTTATGATTCATGTCTTCTAAACATCCAAGCTTTATGCCATGATTCATGTTTATGATCTTTGATATGAATGGTACATTATCCTAATGTTTTCATCATGTTCTCATACCCCCATATGTTCATGTTTAGGTTTACATGTCTCCCCTATTTACTTTTACTAATAATTTCAGCTCACCTCTTTTTATGTTTCCTTCCTCAGGTTATGAAGATATGTAGTATATATGATGTGTCTAAGAGGGGTTATAGTCATGAATAACCTAGTGGGAGATAATGTAGCTCTTTTATATTCTAGTGTTAATGATTCCGTGTTTCAAAAGGCATTGTACCAATCACAGTCTTTGGGAATATTTTTTTATATTGTATAAGTATTTGAAAAATTTTATGTAATGTCAATGTTTGAAAAGTTAGGGTTGTTATAGTTCGTATCAGAGAAAATGTATAGTTAACCTTGGGATGCTGGGATGAGAAAACATTAGTGAGATCCCTATGTATATTTATAAGGATATTTCAAGAGATATCTTTCAGGATATGTTTAAGGATGAGTTAACGTATAAGAAAATGTCCACTAATTTTGGTGAATTATAGAGTGAGTGGATTCCTAGAAATACATCCATTTTTGTATACTACAAGTGGATTTGGATCTGGCACAAATGTACCTAGGTGTAATAACTCAGATAAGATGTTCTGGGCTTGACTCTGGCTAATTTAGTACATGGCAATGGGTATTGCTGCACACATGGCTTGACATACCCCGGGGATATGAATTAGGAATTAAAAAACTATTCACATTCCATTATAAAGGATTTAAATATAAGTTTTCTATGAATAACCGAGGATGAACCTAGGTTGTTATAGATTAATGAAGGTGTCATGATTTAGAAATTCTATAAATAATTATTTTCATTAATATGTGGTTTTCTACTTTGATATGTAGTTCTCACACTATGGTTTTGGTTTTAGACAATGCCGGGAACTGGAAGGAACTTGATTAGTGCTGAATGTGTTGGATGATTCATTGATGGTCAGTCAACTAGGATGATTAATAGAGTGAATGATTTTATGATCATGCTTAATAATTTTTCACAGAACCTGATTAAACTTTTTTCCATAACCAACTCTCAGACTTACCAAGGAAGATAAATTAGGAGTTATCTAATATTTTAGGTAAAGGATACCATGGAGGAATGAATATTTGGTTCCCTTTATGTCAATAATGTAGAAATAATCACCTAAGTGAATGTATTGGTGGAAGTAGAATATTTTTTTATGTGGAAAATAAAGAAACAAAGAAAGTGACTAAAAGTAGAAAATACAAAGTTCCTTTAATGGAATAGATTAAAATATTGGCCTCCCTACGACACCATCAATGTTTAAGTGTTTAAGTGTGGTGAAAATTGTTATTATGAAAGCAAATATCCCAAGAGGAATGCTATTGAACATAATTAAGAATGTGGTGCATGTAATGGTTACACTGTGGATGATAATGAGACTAAGGATGAAATTTGATTGGAAAGATTTATTGAGTAATAGGATGGAGTAGCCACTTTAATGTAACAAGTATGACGAGGAATAAAAAATGTTTTAGTGTATTTGGATTCAAAAGTTATGAATGATGAAATATACAAGGATTGTTCTACCTATGATTTTTTATATTATTTAATTGTATATGTTGGACTATTGAAGTGATTTAATGACAATATGATATTCTGATAAAGGGAAGGTAACCCTTAATAGTTTCTTTATGATAAGATAATGTTTTATGTATAAAGATATATGGGATATGAACAAGTAAATTAGAAATTATGAATTATCTTGGAACTAAGTAAGGATTTTTTGACAGGAGGTTTATCGTATTGTTGATGAAACTCTCTGTATTTTTGTATTTATTGAATATATCCAATATAAATTTGAATAATAAATCATGCATGTTTTTCAAATGTAATTATGGAAATTCAGGTCATTACCATGTTTTAAGAGAATATAGAAGAGGATATTCAACTGTTTGGAATGTGACAACCAATAGATACATTGTGATATATAGGGGTGTCAATATTCAGATGATTTAATGAATCTCCATTCAATGTTTTGGATTTTCACCTTTGAGAATGGTTATAAGGTCAATCAACCATGAAAATTTTATGTTAAACATTGGAGTAAGTGTTTGAACACTGAGATTGTATTGAAAACCTTGGTTAAATTTCTATTTAGTGATTAACCTTATTTAAAGGATTCCCAACTTATATATTTTTTAAATTATATTATTGTTCTTTTAGAAAAGTACATCATGTATTTCGGGTAACAACTAATCAAATATGGCAAGGCAGCAGGTCTTGAACCCATGAGAAAAGGATGATATGGGTTTCATACCTACCACTTGCCTACGCAATGTCTTAGTCATGTGTATTTATTTTTAATGAATAAATATTTATAATGATCATATGGTGCTAATTTTTTATATACTAATGCATAGTGAATTTTAAGAGAATAATAATTTGACGTTTCATTATTTTTTGGGGCTTAAGATACGTTAAAAGTGTTTTTTAGTGCTTTATGCATCATGGTTCATTTATATACATTTGTTACATGAAGTAATGGATGTATTAGTAATTGTTCAAACCAAATCCCAAGAATGAAATTTTCATTACAGAAATCTATAAATAATTACTCCACATGTTCAAAGTGATACCTAAAATGTAGTCCTAATACCTTAAATTTTGTAGAACCAATGGCTTATGGAATCATCATAGATTTATGACTGTGATCACCACAACCTTCCTTTGATCATTAACTTGTTTGTGATTGATGACCACAATCACTCCCAATAAATATTTACACTTTTCCATCTTGTCAAATATTCACTCACAACCTATTTTATCCTACGTGGAAGCATAAATATATGTTATGTTGTAAAACTATTATGGTTCTATCATTCCCTATTTATGGGAAGTTTTAGTTTCTATTTTTATGATGTGGGTATCTATGAATATTTCTTTGAATTATTAACACTTTGATAACCCCAAAAAATTTTGAGCACGGAATTCCTTTTTAGGGGGTAGAATGTAAAAACCAGATATTTTATAAAAAAAATAAAATTAATTTATTCTCTTGATATTCTTCACCTTACACATTATTGAAAATATCTCTTCACTAATTCAAACATTAATTTCACATAGAGCCTACTTGGTGTATGTAACATATAATCCCAACATGGCATATGTTACATGCAATCTCAACTTGTTGTATGTTTAATTTAATCCTAACATGGAATATGTTACATGTAATCCCAACTTTGTGTATATTATACGGGAAAACAATGTTAGTGTATATTACATGAAAGATTGATCTTCCTTGAGGGCTTGTGTAACAAACAAGACCAAGTGTTTCCTAACAATAATATGTTTTTCAAAATACTATTATAATGAGATATAACCTAGGTGTTAATTTGATAGATATTTAATAATTGAAACTAAATTATGAAAATATGTGTTTTACAAAACTATAATATGAATTCATAGGTTATTAGTTAGTGAATATCAAAAATCTGATTGAAAATTTAAAAAAATTATTACAGTCACAAATCTATTTCAACCAAGTAAATTAAATTAATTAAAATTTGTAAGTGATATTAATTTAATACATATTTAATATAATCAATCAAATATTTTTTATATTAATCCAATATATTCGATGGACATATGATAAGAACAAACCCAACGTTATGCATAAAAACCTATCTTTTTATATAAAGGTAGTTTTACTACCTTTTAATAGAGAACCAATTTCAAATAAAATTTTGGGAAATTTTATATATTTAATATGTCAAAATAAACATTCATGTTTTAATATATATGTTTGAATTAGGTTAGGATAAACTAATTTATTTTTATGCAAGGTTTCATCTTTTAATGAGTACTTAAAAATACTATATTTTAATACAAAATCATTTTTTCATATAATTTATTTATAAGGATAAATTAAATTTTTAACCAGTTTAATAGTTTATTTAAATAATATTTTTACCAATTAATCCATTTTAGTTAATTAGAACCGATTTCACAATGAAATTGGAAGTAAAAACATAATAAACTTGTCGATGTTTTTACGTTAAAAACCCACAGTATCGTCTCGTTGGTTGGATTAATTTTAAAATACATTTTTCCAATAATTTGATTATAATTTTAAAAAATTGATTCCTTATTTGGAATAATAATAATTTATGATTTATAATAAGGTAAATTTAGTTTTTGACATCAAAAATTAGTGAAAATGATTAAAAATAATGACATCAGTTAGGGGAAGAATTTGGTTAATAAAGAACAACGCCTTAAATTTAAGACCCAAAAAGACATAGACACATGTCCAACACCCATTGGAATTCCATATTTCGACCCTATAATAAATTGAGTCGACCTTGGTCCATTATTTTATACACATTAAACATGAAAAACATGTTTGTAATTCTCTCTTCAAATATATACAAGTGCCTCACTCCTCATCCACTATAAAAGGTCACCAACTCTACCCACTCCTAACACCTATCAAACCTATTATGTTTGCCCAATCCCTTCCCAGTTCACTTACCAAAAATTTTCCCTTATACCTTGAAGCCCTAATTTGGTCATAAATCCTCTCATGGTATCCTTTTGGCACAAACCAAAAAGAGTTATCTAATTTATAGGTAACGTCTTCTTTCATGCTCTGTTCGTTTATTGTTCTTATCTACCCCTCCACTATCTTTATTCAGTGATTGTGAAAAAATATAGTATATTACATATAATAGAATGTTTTTATAAAACTATTTAGACTTAAAATTACACACAACTCCATCTAAAGGATATCAAACTTACTATTTCCCTATATAGCTAAATATTGGCTAACAAAACGATTATTGTTCATTTTCCATTTACAACCTATCATGGAATAAATTATTATGTAAAATAATCTTATATAGGCCATATATTATATTTATTATTTATTTATTCTTCATTATTACTTTTAAAACACAACTCTCTTTACTTTCTATATGGTGTTAATTTCACAATCTAGTTTGACGAAGTGTGGACTATCACCCCC
Source organism: Viscum album (assembly GCA_963277665.1). Classification (NCBI taxonomy): domain Eukaryota; kingdom Viridiplantae; phylum Streptophyta; class Magnoliopsida; order Santalales; family Viscaceae; genus Viscum; species Viscum album. The sequence goes on along the minus strand of OY728139.1, from coordinate 674,900,573 downwards.
TCAAAACGAAGTGATTCGTTCACAAACCACATGGAATGAATTATGGACTGGATTAATGAAATTATATAATATATATGATATATTAATAAAAAATTAATAATGATATATATATAAAAAAATACAAATATACATATTTTTTTCCTTCTTTCAAATGCAATAATAAGACCGAAATACCGTTCATGCGTACGTATGACTTGACACCTCCATGAATAGTGTATTCTATTTCATACTCTTATATTATATATATTATTATAATACACATACATTGGATATAAATGATATTAAAATAGTTTTTAACATTCTGGAATCATCATATAAGTATAAGAGACAAAGATAAAAAAATTCAGACTCATTCGAAGAACAAAGAAAATATTACCCGAAGTGAAACCTTTACACATAACTGTTAACAAATGGGTAATATAATGTTATAAAAAACATTAATGGTATTATAAGTAAGAATATTAATCTATAAAATATTTATAATAAACTTATATTTATTATACACGAATATTGTATGAGTAAGAAGAGAGTCAATACACAATGTAAGCGGATTTTATCTCACTCTTAATTTCGTGAGATACATGTTATGATCTCCACTAAGTACTTTAGTGTGGTATATATACTACCCATAATTTTATTATATGTATATTATACATAAATTTATGTGTATTCTAATTTAAATTTTATGATCTTTCATTCATGGTCTTTAACCTTTTAGAGTTACTACTTCCTTAAAATAGTTTTGTCTTAATTTTTCTCATTTTAGACTCTTGTTTTATTATACACCTAAACTCTTTTTAGAGGTGTATATTATTCAATTTTACATGTTATATCATGAATATAATTATTTTAATGATATTATATGGTTAATTTAATTTCCTTTTCTTACATGGATAGTATCATCCCATTATTCCATGTTACAAGAGTTTATTAAGACAATCTCATTGCTTTTTGAGATTTATTAGGTTTATGCTTCCTTTGATGAAATCAAATTATCCATATTTAAAAATTATATGTGAAACTCCTTATAAAATATTTTTTCAATATTAACTCATTTGTTATCACCATTTTTTCACTCTTTGGTACCCAAGATAATATTTTAAGTAAAATATTATTGTCTCTTCCTTTAGTCGGAAATCTAATGTACTGAAAAAAAAGTTTTAAAAATGTTTTCAAAAGATCTTTGAAGATATTTATAAAGAAAAACTGTATTTTAAAAATTATTTATTTTTTTAATGTCCTAATTTATATGTTTTCAAAGCTATTTGCAAATAAAAAGTTTTTAAATTGTTTTACATTATAAAAAGATGTTTCCAAAGATGAAATTATATTTTCCTCAAAAACTGTTTTTGAAAGATGTTTCAAAATTAACCTCCATATAATAAGGATTCCATTGATGTTAGTCATTACCTTATATGAAATGATCTAAATGTTCCATTTATATCGTTTCTGTTAATGAGTCATGATTAATGTCATTGTATTAATGAAATCCATTTATTTTCCACAGGTTATATGTTTATAAACCTCATTTGCTTTCATAGGATATTCTTTGGTGAAATGGTTATGAAACTAAACTCATTTACACATGTTATGATGTGATGAAATGTTAATGATACCCATTTCATTTCATGGGTTATTATTTGATGTTTATAAAACCTATATCTTTTTATGGGCCATGACATGATGAATGTTTTATTATCTTGTGCGGTATGTATAAATGATTTTATTATGACATGGGTGGGACCTATATCTCCGACAATGCATTGGGTAACAATGGATGACTCATGAGTATAAATTTTATGCATGGACCTAATTACGTGTTCTCAATGTTTTTCAAGGACATGGTTTTATATCCATAAATTTATACGTGAACTTAATTACATGTTCATTATGTTATGAGTGAACCTAATTATATGTTCACAATGTTATGAATGGACCTGGTTGCATGTCCATAAGTTTATGCATGAACCGGATTACATGTTCGCAATGTTATGAGGGAAACCTTATTACAGGTTCAAAATGTTATGGGTAAACCATATTACATATTCAAAAAGTTATGCATGCACCTGGTATCATGTCCATAAGTTTATGCATGAACATGATTACATGTCCACAATGTTATGTTTGAACATTATTACATGTTCACAATGTTATGCATTGATCTAGTGTCATGTATATTAGGTAATTTGTGAACCTGATTACATGTTCACAATGTTATGGATGGAATTTTTTTCACATCCATAAGGTTATTAATGAACCTGATTACATGGTCACAATGTTATACATGGTCATAGTTTCATGTCCATATGTTGATCTTGGGGCCTAATTACATGTCCTTATAAAAATAAGTAAACCAGATTCTACTTATACATGTTCACAATGTTATATACCGAGATGCAAGCCCCAACATCATATCTTATTCCTATTATATGCTTTCATGGATTGTGTTACTTATTTCATTATGATTCATCTCTTATAAACTTCCAAGAATTATGCCATGATTCATGTTCATGATCTTTGATATGCAGGGTCTTATCTTATTATGTTTTGATCACATTCTCATAACCCCATTTGTTTATGTTTATGCATTCAGGTCTCATTTGTTTACCCTTAATTAGCATTTGAGGTCACCTATTTTTAGGTTTCCTTCCTGAGGTTATGATGATATGTAGTATGCATGATGTATCTAAGAATGGTTTAGTCATGAAGAAACTTGTGGGAGATAATGTTTATCTTTCATGTACCAATGCTTATATTTACAAGTTTCCAAAGGAAACATACCACTCATGATATTCTGGGGTCTATTTGTATAATGATTATTTATTCCTCAAATGTAATGTAGTGTTAATGTTTGAAAAGATATGGTCTCTATGGACATCACTTATATCAAAATTGTAACTCTAATTTTTTCATTGTACTGTGTTCATCTTGTTCCTTCATATAGAATTTATAACCATTAATTACATAACCATTATAAGATAATACATTAACATTTTCCCCTTTATATTTCCTATGATTTAATTTATCAATTGAATTCAACTTTATAGATAACTTTTTATTTATAACCTCATAACCATCATTTTAACTATTTTTATATGTATTTAATAACAATATATCATCCCTGCATGGATTGAAAATAATAATTTCTTTGTGGTCTTCAATGTATAGAGAAACCTATCCACTATTATAAAAAATGTAATGGTGATATTTCTCCCACATTGTATGGGTAATTGAAGAAATATCTCATTGGAATATTCATTCACTGATAACACATACTTTGTGTTGATATTTTGGAAGGCCAATACTATGAACATCTGAAAGTAAATCAACATAGAATTCAATAGCTTCTTCAATAGTGTATAACTATATAATACAACCTTATGAATGCCTTTTATTCTTTACATAACCATTAGAAATATTTATATACATTCAATTGTGTGCGTCCAACTATAATGTACATGACCACATAGTTTAATCTCTCAAACCAAGGGAATTTTTAGGCGAACCATTATATCAAATAATTACTATGGAAAGGTCATATCCAGTTTACATAATATGACTGATATTTCCTTATTCATGATTGGAAGAAAATTCTGGTCTATAATTTTACTACATATAGATTTGAAAAAGAAAAATAGTTTGATTAATGTATATCATAAATTTTTATGTAAAATGAATCATAAATATGTAATCATTAAATATTACAAAAAAACATGAAATTAATTGTGATTTTAGACCATGTAACAATAAATTAGTCATTGACATGACATATTTTAAATTTTATGAATACCCCTATGGATATTTTACACAATTATGGAAGTTGCAAAAGTGAAAATGTCTTTTCTAGATAGAGTTTATGCTACTAAAGGAAGAAAAGTTCAACATTAACCCTTCATCAATTCTAAATCTTCCCTTATCTCCATTTCAATCATATCCAACCTGGCTTTCATTTCATATTTTGATTTGTATGGTTCATTTAATAAAAATGCAATGACAATATGATATCTTTTTCAATGTGCTTGATATTAAGAAAATATATGACGTGAAACCAATTTTATTATTGTAATTCAAATAAAAAACTAATCTCTTTTTGATACATGATTTCATTATGTTTTACTAAAGAAGTTTACTAAAAACATTCTCAATATCATTTACTTTCTTGAATAGTTGATCACCCATTACTGGAGATGGAGTTTTATCTTGTTCTATATTTACATTGAATGATATCATTTAGGATTAGTACTTGTGTCAACGGGTTCAAAATTTACAATTTCTGAAAAAAAAGACTGAAATGAATTATTCCAACTTAAATGAGTGTGTACTATCATCAGAAATGGGACACCCAAACATTCCTTTAATGTCGTAGCCTGAAAAGTTTCCATAGGAGAAAAATTCATTTATCATCCCAAACAACATGGCTCTCAATGTGAAATCATTACTTCTATGGGAATACTACAATATAAAAAATGTATCTAATATCAATTTCAGATCATTTATTAATGGATTCAAATGCACGTCAATATCATTACCATGTTTTTTGCCTAGATATAAGTTGAGACAACATAACATAGTTTTTATTTATGCATAACTACTATTGAAAGTTATAATTTTCCAATATAATTGGCCATGTACTATAATTTTCTAAAAAAGGATTTATTTTATATGTTGATAATTCAATATATATGATTCAGGGAACAATTCCAAATTCAGGATACTCATAATAAATTTTCTTATACTAAGGAGAGTTAGTTTTGTGACACAACTTCGCATCTTCAATTTCTATATTTGGAGTTCCATTACAATTATCTAGAAATTGTTTGAAATCCGTATAGTCATCAAAACCTTGTAATGATATGTATGTTCCATAAAAATTTCAAAGGACATCATTCATACTTTTTTGTTGATTTTCACCACACATAGTGTATTTTTTGGGTGATTCATGGTCTTTTAGAAATAATATAGAACCATTTAGATAGACATGTATTTTCAAAGAGATCATAACAATTGGAAATTTCAATCCTTTAGCATTATTATTTTGATAGTAATATAATTTTCATGTGGTATCATATAATTCGGGAGACCATGTTGTTATATAAATTTAATTTTGCTCTGTCCAGTTCCAACATTCATGTTATATAACTTTAATATGGCAGAAAATGTTGTATTTTTATTATAACCACTATAAAATAATCTATATTTAAAACTATTTAAATTCTAAAGAAATTTAAAATCATTAATTCCATATTCAATTTCCATTTTCATTTTCTCCATATGATCCACATCATCATTTATACCATTATTCATAACAAATGATCAATAAATCGTAGTATCATCCCCATCAGTATGTGTATTTATTTTTTTCATATGTTTAGCCTAACATTTATAACTTTAATCTATTTTTTAGAAAATAAATGTTCTACCAACACTTCTGGATGAATTTAAATTCAATAACAACAATATAAACATGGAAAAAGTATTTGATAAGGGTGTTATGCATGGTCTATTAAAAACATGAGGAACTCATTAACCCCATCTCCATACTCATTTTTCATATGATTTTAATCCATCCATTTTCGATTTATATCCATACTATTATGTTAAAAAATATTATTTAAAAAATTAAATAAAAAATATAAAGTATGGATATAATGTATATATACATTGATATGTAAACAAATTATCATAATTTGAATGTAAATATATAATTAAGTATATTAATGTGTCTAAATATAAAAAACATGTTTTTTATGAATTCTATAATCTTAATAATCAATGGAGAATGTTATTGATACTTATATAAAATTTTATCATTTTATTTAGAAAACATTCACTCACTTTGGACACTCAAATAAGAAATGATAAAAAAAATTGTAATGACAAAAAAGATAGAATTTTCTGTGTTTCTATTACTGGATAAACCTCTAGTGACCTAAATATGGGAGATCTTGATTGAAATATTCAACTAACTTTTATGTACGCTCTTAATATTTTTTATGGTATTATTTACAATTAGTTTATTTTTAAAAAAATTTATTTCCAAACAATATAATTTATTTTTTCTATTCCATTAATTTTTTGAGTATGTTTGATTGAAATGTTATTACATGTTCAGTTCCATTCAGATAATTCTAAACTGAATAAGAATGGTTAAAATTATTTATTAACTATTTTAATTTCTCAACACTCAATTAAGGTTATGCACATAATTATTATTCCATTCACTTTTTCTTATCGGTGAACAATGATTACATAATCAATTTTAGTGAAAGAAATATAAATCTTATTATAATTAAGAAAAAAAATTGATTTGAATTGAACCATAACAGTTATTGTTTATAATTATAGATTAAATACATGAAATAAATTATTTAGTGAAACATTTTGGGCAATTAAAAATAGGAACCTCAAATATTGGAAATTTTTATGGTCATTAATCTAAATATATTTCTTATTTAACTCAAAAGATTAATTATACAATTTTCAACCCTCTGTCACTCTTTCACTTTTTTTATTCTTCAAAACCAATTTCTTTCACAATCATTTTCCAATAAAAATTACACATTTAAATTACTTCATAAATTATTTTTCAATAAATAAAATTATATTAATTTTGAAAAATTATTCTTTTAAGGTATAAGAACTCAATTATCAACCTCCATTAGAGAAACTCAAGAAAACAAAATTTCATTCTCAAGAAAAAAATAATTTTGCTGAGAAATAGTTATAAAATTCTTAATATCAAATTAGTATCGTTTTAGGATCATACCAAGACATTTACTTTTTTTGTGTTTTGATACAAATATTATTGGAAATCTTGCTTATTTATTTCTATTCCTTACTTAAAACCATTATTTTAATATAAAATCACACTCTAAAAACCCACAAATACTTTTAGATCATTTCAACCCTGAAATTCATTCGAATTTTTATAATAGAGTAAAAAATATGGTAGAGAGATATTTTAATATTTTATAAGAGACTTTTAAGGCCAAAATTTGGGAAGAAAAACTAGAAACATTAACTACCAGACTTCAAAATTTTAAAAAACCCAAAATTTATTTTTTAAACCATTAGAAAATCACGGTTTAACATAGAACCATGAATTAATTAACTACATAAATCCTGAGTAATAAAAAAACTTTATATTCTCAGCAATTTATACTACATTAAGAAACTATAATACCAATACTTTAAGGGGAATGGTTGTGTTATTTTACACGGGAAAATAAGGACTAAAAATGTAAAAAAAATTTATATATCAATTAAACAAATTTAAAAATAATCACAAACCATTAATTTTTAGAGGGTTGTTTCATCCAAGAAGTTCATAGGGTTGGTGGTAGAGGTTTAGTATCATAAGATCATAAACAATATGTGGGAGTGGGGTTCTATTAATATAGAGATCCATAAATTTCATTCATAAATATTACATCATATTTTATAAATATTAAATACATTTCATAATAATTAATTTATGTGTACTATAGAGGTTTATTGTCATTGGAAGCCTGAAAACACAAAACACCCAGTACATAAAAGATCTCTATAATTTCTCATTTAGTTTTTCACAACATGAAACCATCATAGACATAACAAACATAATATATTTATTCATAAAATGGGGAAGATAAAAATAATAAAGGTTGATATTAGATTCTTAGTAAGGGTAAACATGATAGATGAACATATTTTCACATAAGGAAGGAATAAGTGTATGAGAACTTGATCTAAACATTAGAAAATCAAACCATTAAATTTATATAACATATTCTTGAAACATGCTATAATGTTTTATCAATAGAGGCATATAATACATATAATTTTGAAATCCTCAATATTCAATCACAATCTATGAAAACATATCTGGAACATAAGAAATAATTGTTTGGTACACAAATAATCATAGAAAATAATTTCCATAGTTATGCCTCACTTCGAAGAATATCATATTGGATTAGGTTCACTCCTCATTCTATCTTATACTTAGTCATGGTTATCTCCCTAGAATATATTATTATAAAATTGCCAATACTTAGTAAGATTTATTTGAGGTATATAACATACCAACCCAAACTTGGTTTATAATGTAACCACCCATCCTTTGTTTATAATATAACTACCCATGACATAATTAATACTATAAACATGTGTACCACAATATCAGAAAATATTAGTCATATCATTATATCATGACATGTGTAAAGGATACAAGATTTATAAACATTTCATAATAATATTCATAAGCTATCTAGAGAAAGAATAAAAATTATATAGTCAAATAATATCCCTCGTAAATCACAAGAAATATAAATGGTTATTTTTATAGATAAAACGCACTTAAAATATCACGAGAACATTCTGTGGGTAAAATACCTTTTCATTTGAATCTTTTATCCAAAAAATAGAAGTTTCCAGTAACAATTTAGAAGAAAAAAATCTTTTAAAATATTATATTAGAAATATAAATAAATATTTAAGTAAAATAATATTCATAACGGTGGGGAAATCATTCATGTGTTGTTCATTAAAATTAAAATTCCTTTAAAATGTTTAGTAAAAAATCAAAAGTACCATATTTGGAAAATGATACTAAATTTCATTATAAAACATGGTAAATAAAGTAAAATATTGTTAAAAACTAATTTAAATAATATATTTAACATAGTAAAAAACATTATGATTTTTTTAAAGAAAATATGGACTTGGAAGAAAACATTCTTGATTAAAGAGATAATTGAAGTTGGGTTTCCATAAAAAAAACATTCGGTACTTTGAGTACTTAATGTGGGGAAAATGAGTGAAAAAACATGATATCAATAAATATATTTATGAGAATAAAATAAAAATTATTTGGGATAAATATATCATATAATATCATTATCAAAAATTTGATCATAAATAATACCGGTAAAAATGTCATTGTAACATAAAACCCTTATGGCATTAGTAATCATTAAACCGAAATTCATTGGGTTCTAGAAAAGAATATAGATATATAAATCCTATGAATTGAATAATTTATTATTACAAATATAAATTTCTATCTAGAATATACACTCTATAGATAAGAAATTTCTATGTAACATTAAAACATGTCTCAATGAAGAGAAATTTGGAAGAAAAACTTTTATCGTGTATCTCATTTCATTAGTAAGTGATATACGCCCTAGTATAATCAATTTATATTTATTATAATTCTATAATAGAATAATATTAAAACATATAATATCATATATGATCCACTTATGGCATTTAAACATCTTTTAAGTGACAATTAATTTTCCAATTTATCATTTTAGCTGTAAATTGCTTCATTTTTCATGCATGGTTCGGTTCAACAATTATACACCATGAAATTTGATCATCGTTACAGCATCTAAATATTTTTAATATTTATATAATTATAATATATAATAAATCTATAAATATTAATAACAATTCATATAATTTGGTGATGAAAAATGAATTACATCATGACATGAAGACAATTGTTCATACGTGCACATGAGGGATGTTTCCACATTCTGATGGATGGAAAAAAAGAGGTAAATAATAATTCACATTTCATAAATAATTATTATATCATAAATAATGTGTTTTTCAATTAATAAGACTGTGTTACCATATAATTAATTATAAAATTATAGAGAAATCACATTTTTTCGTGGAGGTGGTAGTCCACAAGTACGCACAAGCGATGTCGTCATCTAACAATGGATCAAAATGTAAGAAGGTAGATATGATATTATAATTATAGAGTCATATTTTTGAAATAAATATTATATGAAAATGTTATAACCCTCATATAACTAACCAATAATTATGGTGGTTGAAAAGGAGTCATATCTCTTTGTGGAAGATGTAGTATATACATACGTATGACCGATACTTTCATCTCCTATTTGATTGAGAAAACATGGTAAATGGTTTTAAATCATTATAATATAATATAATTATATTTATGAAATTATATTCATAATGATTTTATGAATACCATATGTTTATATAATATATAGGAATAAATAAAATTGAAAGAACTTAGTTAAGCTTAATGCCTCTTCTCTGAGATACCTCCTTTGCATTGCGCCTTAAGCCTTAAAGGAATGGTATTAAGATAAGAAAAGGAGTTATAGGTTTAATGGAGGTATTATAGACTAATTAGAGTGTATTGGATGATCTATAAGGTTCAAATAGTGAGAATAATGGGGAGGATATGTGCCCTTTTATAAGTGAGGGGAGGGACACACATGGAATTTCTTAAAGGATTTCAATTATATAATGTCTCCATTATTATAAATTAGATAAAAATGGAAATATATTCTAAATTTTTACAATATAATGTTTAAATATCATAAATAAATAAGATTATTATAGGCTTGTCTAGGAATCCTACACTTATCTCATGGTTTGGACCCTCTATAAACTCGTTTTAACCTTAACAGTTATAAAAACATAATAGTTTTAACTATTCACTAAGGAAAAAAATTATTTTGAACCTATTAAATTGTATTAATTAATGATTATTTAAAATAATTAATCTATTTTACCTATTTAAATTTATATAAGTGATATAATTTAATATTAATTAATTACGCAAACAACTATGAAAATGAATTTTCAAAAAATGATTTTTTGAGCATAAAACATTATATATTTCCATTATTTTTCTTGTAAAAACAATAAAATGACTTCTTTAGTATTATAATTAATATATAGACTATATAATTTATTATAAAAATTAATTAATTTATATTAAATTAATTTATTGATATAAAAACATATTATGTGCATAAAATAGTTATTTTAAGAAAAATGTGTTTTTGTGCACAATAATTATTTTATACCAAAATAAAGTGAACTAGTTTTAACAACCTAACCCCAAAATCCTATATCTGGTTCATTACATATTACATTGGCATGATTAAGAAGAATGAAATCCCTAAAGGAAAATCAGTTTATCGGTCATAAAAAAACTAGATACATTATTGAAACTCGTATTACAATGGGAATAGTAACAATATACAATACATAACATAAACCAGAAAAACTGCATCCATGGAAAATAAATAAATATTATCCCCTTAATACCTTATTTAAGGTAAACAAATAAAATCAGTGAGATCCAATTTTCAGTTAGGGTTACAAATAGTGGAAGCATGAATCAATAAATAATTGAATCATAAATAATTTAACATAATTAATATGGCATGGTTACAAAATGAAAAACACATTACATTAATAAATTGACAATGAAACAACATCTATAGATTTTATTTCATATTGAAAACCTCATACCATAGTTGTAGTGATCTTTGGATTTGGTTGTTTGAGAGGGTGTGTCATCATCCATCAGATCGGGCATGTTCTTTGACACAGGACACTTGCTTTCCGATTGCATCGCATTGTTGGAGTGCTTCAACATATTTTAAAATTGGAATGGGCTGCTCTTATTCTTCATTTTGGATTCACCCTTTTTTCATTCAGGTGTAATTGTCCTTAGTCTATGAAGTCCTTTTGGATCTCCCCCCTTCTTTCCTTAAAATGGGGCTTTATCAATAAATATAAAATATTAGAAGGCCTTTGGGCCATGGGAAGGATGAAAATGAATAAATAGAAAGATTATTAATTCGACTCCATGTATCTAGAACATGATTCCATTATACTGTCGAAGCAGTTTATGTCTGTGGGTAGAAATCCGTCTGATTTTTGGAAACAAACTCAAAGGCTTTGTTTCCAACTGATTGTCTCATGAGACCTGTCGATGCATCTAGGGGCTATATCAGTCCCTTACTTTCACATTATTTCCAAGTCATTATTTATATATATATTTAATACAATATAATATGACTTTTCAATATTCGTATAGGGTAGAGGATACAGATTCATCAATAATTCCATAGTTAATAGAACATTTCAAATAAACACCGTATGTAAAATTGTATACATTTTATAAAATAAACATATCCATGATATAAGAATATGCATATTTAATATAAATATAATTTCAAAGGAAAAGTGATCTCAAATGGGCATATGTTTCACCACATACGGATTATTAGGTGCACAGTAAAAAGAAAGTCACAATGAAATTGAAATTGAGACAAAGTCTCTTACCACTATGTAACCAGTCGAATCATATAAACAGAACCTAATTACCATCAAACAAATCATTGAATAAAATGATTATAAATATAATCATGATATTATATGAGTAATGGTAGTTCACATGCACCACATACAAGATATAAGTGGCAAACAATGGAAATCTCATGGAAATGAAAGTGATATGAGAAAACCCTTACTAACATTGTGGCATGGTAATGACTGTTCTTGTATGGGATTAATGGGAGGTAAAGGGGTAACCCATCATATATATATCATAATGGAAGTATGGGGGTGTGTGAAAACATAACCCATCATTATGAATTAAAAAAATGACACAATATAAGGGAAATTCTTGAATTAAAATGAGAGAGAGGATCCCTTACATTATGCCCAAAGGTGTCCTTGATTGATCTTAATGACCTGAATAATCAAATTTTGATTCATTAATTAATAATTACATAAACTCATAAACATTTAAGTGTTTTATTATAACCTTATTAGGTTCATTCATGCCCTTTTTTATTAGTTTAAGTGGTTAAATTTTATTGTTTTTGAAGCATTTTCATCCATGGTATTCATGATCAGTTTACATGTATTTTGCGAATGGAAGATTGTTCGAAATGTGGTCAAACATACAGGATTTTTAATATATATTATTAGTGAAATTAAAGAGATATAAATGATCATATAATTATGTTTGGTTATATACCATTAGGATGACTCATTATTTAAATGTTAATTAAAAATGCTTGTATTAATTTAGCGGTTTTGTGCAAAATGAACTTGTTTGGAATCATTATTTTATATTATGAGTGTTTAAGGAATCCATAAAATTAAATAAATTAAAATAAATATATTATGATCTGTTTCAAAAATTAAAAAGTTTTCATTATTAGTCTTGAATATAGTAATAGAAATTGAAAACTTGTCGTCCTTGAATGTGATAAATTAATAGATCTTAGAGGGTATTTTCATTTTTATTGTAAGAGGTGGGGGAAAAGAGAGATGATGATGAAATATTCCATTAGAATAATAAAATTATAGTCCATTTAAGGTATTATAATTATAATATAATTTTATGAGTGGAGGTGAGGAGATAGAAGAAAAATAATGGAACTTGTAAAAGAATTTGAAAGAAAAAAAATAAGAGAGGTTCACCTCCTCGGTACTAATCTTTTAGAATCTCTATAAGGCCATTGTTTTTTGCCTTTTGGTGAGACCAAAAGGTCTTGGACGTGGGAGAGGAGATTATCAAAATATTTTAGCAGAATTGAGGCATGGCATGAAGCTTGAGTTGTGTGGGAGGAAGAGGGTGTGAGGGTTAATTTATATAGTGGAGGGGAGGAGGGTATTCTTAATATTATAATAATGAATTTATTATTTCTTCAAAAGAAAAAAATAGTGAGTATTAAATGACCTATATTAGTAATATATGCATGTGAGTTCTATATTTGGGTTCTTAAATCACTCATAATTATAGGAATGGTTAATTTAAATTATAATTTATTTATAAGGTAAATTAATGAATTTTACTATTCACCGAAACTTCACGTATTTCATAAAAATCACAAAAATTCACACTAATTTTTTTTTGATGTCTAGAATAACAAAAGGAACTCAAATTTTCAAAAATAATATTCTAAATATGATAAAATTTAAGTTTTTATTAAAATCCTTATTTAATCAGAAAGTACAAAAACATAATATATTCATCTTCATATTTAAGGTGTGTATATTTATTTTTACATTCATGGGTATGGATACCATTCATAAGAATAATATTAATATTAATAAGAGAATGTTATTATTCATAATGGTAGGTTACTATTCATAATGGTAGTTTATTATTCACCAAAAATTTAGTTTATTCTATCAGACACAAAATATCACCCTAATTGCTACCGTGTATGTCAATGATTTGAAATTCAGAACACACAAGTGGAAAATTTTAGTTCAATGGATAGGATATGCCTATATACTATAAATAACCAATTGATGTTTCACCTAAAATAAATTATTCATCCAATATAGGCTGTGAATTGAAAGTATTTAAGATAAACATACCATAAAATGTATGGGGTGTTATATTATTCCCTCATTCAAAAATTTCATCCTAAAATATATTTAATGTATAAAGTCGTCTAAAAAGATATGGGTGTTTATTCTTCATAACATCCTTATGTTACCACATTGCATCCTCTATATTATGGTTTCTCTTGAGAAACTTTACTAAAATATTTGTCTGATTCTCCAATAATTGATCCCTTGTGTCATGAATCTTGATAGGCTCTTCACAGTATGACAAATGAGGTTCTTGTTCTATTTCATCATAGGTGAGTACATGCATTGGGTTTGGAATGTATTTCATTAACAATGACACATATAACACATTATGAAATTTAGATAGACTTGGAGACATTGCTAAATGGTAATCTACAACTCCAATCATTTCCAGAATTTCAAACGGTCTTATTTACCCGGGGATCAGTTTCCCTTTCTTAACAAACATTGTGACACCCTTCCAGGGATATACTTTTAGAAAGACAAGATCCCCTACTTGAAATTCAATGTCCTTTCTCTGGTTGTCATCATAAATCTTTTTCCTACTTTGTGATACTTTAATATGGACCTGAATTTTCTTTACCTTTGTTGTTGTCTCTTCAATAAGTTTATGTACTAAAAGATTCCTCTCGCCGACTTCATCCCAACAAGTTGGAGTTCAACACCTCTTACCATATATTGCTTCATATGGTGTCATTTGAATGCTATAATGTAAACTATTATTGTAGAAAAATTCCACCAATGGAAAGTATTGATCCCACAAACCTTGAAATTCAAGAGAGCATGTCCTCAACATGTCTTCAGATAATTGAATAGTCCTTTTAGACTGTCCGTTAGTTTGGGGGTGACAAGTAGTTCTCATATAAGGCTTAGTATTTAAAACCTTTTGGAGACTTTTCCAGAGTTTTGATGTAAACCAGGGATCTCGATCAAGCACAATCGATATAGGTAAACCATGAAGTCTTACAACATCATTAATATAATGTCTTGTCCAGCGCTCAAGTGGTAAATCTAACCTTATAACAAGGAAATGTGTTTATTTTGGGGGAAGAACAAAAATTACCCATATTGCATCATTCCTTCTAGGCATCCTCGGTAGTCATGGGATAAAATCCATCGTAATGCCATCCCACATTCATAGAAGAATATATAGAGGTTGTATCACCCCTCTAGGATGTTATCTCTCAACCTTCACTTGTTGAAAAACAAGACAACTTGACACGTAGTCAGCAATTTCTTGCTTCATATTATCCCACGAAAACTGTTCCTTCATATTTCTATACATATTTATGCTACTAGGATGTATAGAGAAATTTGTGACATGAGCATTGTCTAAAAGTTTCCTTTTTAGCTTAGGTACTGATGGAACGCATCACCTCTTCCCAAATTTTCATAACTCCGTCGTCATACACGAAGTCTACAAATCTACCATCCTTAACATCATTAATTTTCTTATGTAGAATCACATTATCAAGTTGAGAGATTTTATCTTCTATAGTAAACATTGTTTAGCAATCATTTGAAAGAGGAAATATGTTTCCCCTTTTTTAACAATTCCCATATCAATCTTTAGTATATGTGTGAATATAGGAACTCTCTCAATCCACATTTGGGTCATAAGTCCATGATAATTCCCACTTAATGCATCTTCCAGCTTATTTTTCTTCCCTAGATGGTAGTGTATTGAACAATCATAATCTTTGAGTAACTCAAGCCATCTTCTATTCATCATATTGAGATCATTTTGTGTAAAAATGTATTTCAAACTCTTGTGATCCTTGTATATCTCACATCTTTCACCGTAGAGTTAATATCTCCATATTTTTCATAGTAGAGATTACGGAAGCTAACTCAAGATCATGAGTTTGGTAATTTTGCTCTTGATTCTTCAACTACCTTGATGTATAAGCAATTACATTATCATTTTTCATAAGGACACAAATCAGTCCATTCTTTGATGCATCACCGTATATCACAAATCCATCATTTCCAAATGGAAGTGTCAAAATTGGATCATTGACCAATATTTTTTTCAATTCTTCAAAGAATTCTGTACATTCATTCGTCCATAAAAACTTAACCCCTTTATAAGTGAGTTTGGTTAGCAGGTTAGCCAGTCGGGTGAAATTCTAAATGAAACACCGATAGTAACCTGCTAAGACAATAAAACTATGTACCTCAATTATGTTCATTGTCTTGGGCTATTCATGGATTTCATTTGTCTTCAGAAGATCAACTTGGATTCCATCCTTAGAGACAATATGGACTGGAAATGAAACTTATTGATGATAAGATTCACACTTGCTTAACATCCAATATAAATCACCTATTCTAAGATTTTTTAGAATAATCCGCATATGATTATCATGGTCTTCATAGATTTTGAATTATACCAGGATATCATCGATAAATACCACAACAATGTAATCAAGATATTCCTTAAAAACCCGATTCATTAGATCAATTAAAACAAAGTGTGTATTAGTCAGTCCAAAAGGAATTTCTGTAAACTTGTAATGCCCATACCTGATTCAAAATGATGTGTTTGGAATATCTTCCTTCCTCACACACAGCTGATGATAACTAGATCGAAGGCCAATATTTGAAAAATAGACAATACGGGAAAAACATATTTTCGTGACGGGTTAATTGTGACGGGAGAATCAACCTTTCAAAAATAACTAATTATTTGGGAAGGGATTTGAAATAATTTTGTAAAATTTTTTGCACAGTTTGGTGCGGTTTGCACACCAATCTGCGCGGAAGGGTATTTGTAAGGGGAGGTGCCACCCGTTGCAAATACCGGGAGTCGGTAAAACAATTTGCGACAGGGAATTCCCCATCGCAAATAGTGCATCCACCAGGGGTATTTTCAAGGTGACCCGTCATAAATACCAGGTAGGGGTAAATACTATTTGTCATACGGTGTTGTCCCATTGCAAATATTGTGTCAGCAGGTCACTATTTGTGATGGGACCCGTCGCAAAATAACTTTTTAACTGTCGACAGTAATTAAAGCGGCCGATGTTATTTGCAAAGGGTCCTGTCAAAAATTGTACATTTTGCGACGGGAATTTCGTCGCAAATATACATGTCTCTACTAATCTAACCTATATATAGCCCCCATCCATTTTCTTATCCTTCCCCTCAACAATTACTTTCTCTGTCACCCTAAACTCTAATTTTAGAGTGAATTTTTTTTTGAATTTTTTTTACAATGAAGTTGTGAAGCCGTATACAATTATAAGAGCTCAAGTTTAATGGTATACATGTTTTATTTAATTTAATATTTATTTCAATTTTTTATATTAATTTTAATTATTGTTGATTAGTTGTAAATATATTATATTTAATTGTTTTGTCAACAATATTTATTTGTATAAATAATTTGAAATTATTAGTACGAATTCTTAGTAATTAGTAATAATTAATAATTATTAACTATAATTAGTAATGAATATAAATTATAAGCGATAATTAGTAATTAGTAGCTGTAATTTGCTGTTTTTAATAGTAATTAATGCTAATTAGTAATAATTATGTAAAAATAGTAATAATTCGGAAAAAATATTAATAAATATTTATAATTAGTAATAAATAATAATAATTCGTAACAAATACTAATAAATAGTATTATATAATAATAAATATTAATAAATTGTAATAAATAGTAATATTTAGTAATAATTAGTAATAATTGCTAAAAAAAATTAATAGTTAGTAATAATTAATAATTAATTAATAATTAGTAGTAAATAGTAATAAATAGTATTAAATACTAATAAATACTAATAAATAGTAATAAATAATAATAAATAGTAATAAAAAGCAATAATTTGGAATAATTAGAAATAATTTGAAATAATTAGGAATAATTACGAATAATTAGAAATAATTAGCAATAACTAGGTATAATTAGAAATAATTAGGAATAGATAGGAATTGATAAGAATAAATAGAAATAATTTGTAATAAATAGGAATATTAAGAAATAATTAGTAATAATTAGTAATCATTTTGAATAATTAAGAATAGATAAGAATAATTAGGAATAACTTAGAATCATTTTGAATAAATTGGAATAAATAATAATAAATAGTAATAATTAGGAATAATTAGGAATAAATATTAATAAATATAAATAAATAGTAATAATTATTAATAATTAGTAACAGTTGGTTTTAATTAGAAATTAATTATAATAAATAGGAATAATTTTGAATAATTATGAGTAATTAGTATTAATTAATTAAAATTAAGAATAGTTAGGAATAAATCGGAATAAATAGGAATAAATAGGAATAAATTGGAACAAATAGAAATAAATAGAAATCAATAAGAATAAATGGGAATAATTAGTAATAAATAGGAATAATTAGTAATAAAAAATAATTAGTAATAAATAAGAATAATTCGGAATAATTCGGAATAATTAGTAATAATTCAAGAGATGCATATAGAAATTGAAAAAAAAGTATGAAATAAAGCACTAGTTGGAGGATAAATTGGTGAAGATTGTTTGCAAGACGAAATTTATTTTTTCCACTCTCATTATTTTGAATCTAAATTTCCTTCAAAACACAACCACATGGGATGGAATGAGAGGAATGTTGATGATGAAATGGACAATCAATTATCAATTTTTAATCAGCCGGATCTTTTCTTCAGTGGAGTTCATGAACGATGGCTTTCAGATGATGAACATCACAGAGCTCATTCTTATGTTCTAGTCAACTATGAAGAAATGAAACCATTTGAACTATGAGCGATTCTGTCACTTATTCTATAATTTATGTTTGACTAATTAAAATTATTTTATTTATAGGTTATATGAAAATTTTATCAAGAAATATCTTCCACAAATTACAACAGCTACTCTTGAAGAATGCTGAAAAAAAATCAATGGTTTCAAAAACAGTTAACATCAATTATTGATGGTTTAAAATATCAATTCAATTTATTATTTTTTATATTGATAATTGTTTTAAAAAAATTCAGGTTTATCATCATGCAGATAAAATTGATAAGCGAATGTATATATTAAGTAACCCACCAACCAAAATGGTTAAATATTATAATTTATATGTGGTGAATGGTTTTTGATTTAATACATGTGCCTCTGGGGAATCAGAAAAAAAAATTAACAATGTATTTTTCTTCAGAGGATCGCATCATAGTGAAACTAATTTTGAATTTTACGGCATGATGGATGAAATCATTGAATTGTGTTATCTGGGGACAAATTACATAACAATGTTGAAATTTCGATGGTTGGATACTGATATAGTCTTGAATTTTCATCCAATTCATTCAATAATCAATATAAAATATAAAATTCATATGGAAGTAATTGAACCATTTTTACTAGATCAACATGCACATCAAATATATTATTCAAAGTACTATTCTACTTCAAGATACCTAAGTGATTGGTGGAGAATAATAAAAATCAAATCTCAGGAAAATCAGTTTATTGAAACTGAATGTGGTTCTACTGAAGAATAAAGAATTGAAATTTTCAACAGACTACTCAAAATTCATCTTTTTCACAAAGAGACATTAATATCAATGATCACACCCCACAATTAAGGTTCTATGGTGACAACGATGTTAATGTTATTACAAACGAATTGGAAATGGAATGAGATGATGAGACTGAAACTCATAAGGATATTGATGATTCCAAGGATGAATATGAAGACATTGACATCGTTAGATATGAAGATGATGAAGGTGAACATTGACGCAGTTGAATGCTGATTATTATCATAACTAATATATATTTATATGTAATAGTTTTCTTCAACTATCTACTAAAAAAATTATTTTGTTTTTCAGATAGACCGTGATGCACTTGGTGAGTTGTAGGATGTTGAGATACCTTTGTTTGGGGAGGGTTTGGGATCATCTGACCCTCATCCTACTAGCGGTTTAGGGGTTACGCGGAGGGGGATCAGTCTTGCATGAATGATGATTCCTGACCCTATCCCCATGTGACGTCCACCTTTAGGCTTCAATCCATGCAAGCAGATGTATGGTAACATGTTTATTTTATTTAGCTTCTATTAATTTATTTATATTGTATTTTTTTATTATTTATTCTTTTTTCATAGTTTTGTGAATTTAGTTGTTAGAAAGGGGGTCACTATCTTGTCCAATTATTTTTCTCAGCCATGGATCACAATGGAACATATTCTCATTTTTTTGTAGCTTGGAATGTTCAATCATTGGCTGGTATGTAAATAAATAATATTTATTTTGAATTTTTTTCATTAATAACTTGGTATTATAAATTATTTGTAGGTTTTATAGTATCTCATCGATGATAGCATGTGTGGCGCTATGCACGCAGCATGGGAGGTGTCTATGGGTGAACATTTCTGTCAGTTTTTTCAACATTTGAGAATGAAAATCAAAAAGAAATTAGGAGAGACAGTATTTGATGAGTTGTGTAGAGCCCACCGACCGGAGTACATTTCATCTCACGTTTTGGATGGATTATGTTCACACTGGTTGAGTGATGGATTTCAGAGGAGATCTTTTTTGGGCCAAATGAACTAGGGGAGACAGGAGTTGACACATCGAGCTGGTAGTCGTACATTTAGTACTCATATAGAGAATCTGGTAAGTATATTTGTTAAATATTATATATAAAATTAAACATAAACAGTTTATTTTATATTCATATAGGTTGTCGATAATCCCAATATTATGTAGTATGATGTTTATGAGATGATGTATATTGATCCAGTCACTGGAGAGATTCGAGGTGATCGCAAGAATCAAATTGTGGTCAGTATTATTTCTTTTTCAGTTTTAAAATTCAGTGCATATAATATTTTCACTATTTTAATTTAAAATTTGAAGTGAAGGAGTCATATAAGGCCATGACCTCTTAGACACAGGCTGAGAGTCAGGCTGAGATGGCTAATTGGACTAGTTCCCACCATTTCGATGAGGTGGTATGGATGCAGACGACCCAGTATGTTTTTGAGAAGGAATTATTAGTTGGTATCAACACTCATTTGACTCCATGGAGATATTATGGTACTGATGTGATGTCGGCATCCAGTTCGAGAGAAGCTCGTGGTGAGGTTGTCTCATTGTATCAGGAGTAGTTGCGAGCTCAGACAGAGCTTATAGAGAGTTTGCAGAAGCAACAGGAAGATATGTGTTAGCTGTAGTAGCAATAAAAGGAGAATATGTGTCGATGGAAGCAATAGTAGGAACATCTACATGATGAAAAGTTGGGGCAATGGCAGCAGCAGCAGTACAAGTAGATGGATTACATATAACGACCCACACTTTACATACATTGTTAATACTTCAAAATTGAAGCACTCTTATTACAACATATGACAAAACCACAAAGGACCGTATAGGTATAGTGTCTTTAGAAACTGGGGAAACATAAACAACTGGTTCATAAATCTTCTACAGTGTCTCCCATTTATTTCATCATATATAGGGTCCCTTTTAGCATATTCTACTTAATATCCATCTTCCTGACCTGGGGAAAAGAAAACATAAAAGGGTGAGCTCAAATGCTCAGCAAGGGAAAATAAAGGAAATAAAAATCATATCATATCTTTATGAAAATCAAAACATGCAAAAGAGATCATAATATCTTAACATGGAATAAATCATAGAAGTGAAAATGAGATCCCCATAATCATAACATAAAACTTGAATCTTTGTGGCATGTACACATAGTCATGGAAAATCATTTCTTGTTAGTCATGACTCATTTCCAAGACTATCTTAGTGGACAAAGTCCCTTTCTGAACCGAGTTCACTCCTCGTTTCAGTCCTGTATCACTGAACCGAAATAACCTTCCGTTCCAGCCATGTCTATCTCATGAGATATAAAATCATTACCCAATGCATTGGAGGGAGATATAGGTCCCACCCATCTTATAATGAATCCTTTCTTATGTGTGCCACATAATCATAAAACATACATAATCGCATAACACATGTAACAAAAATGGGATTCTTGAAACATCATGACATCATAAATCAATTCATATAAGATAAAGGAATTCATAAACATAATTCCATCACAACATAGTCAAATCAATTTAAAAATATGGATAGAAACAGAACTCTTTATTATCTTAGATGGAAAATAATTTTGATAAAACACTTGAATTGAATTCTTGAGGAAAATATCCTTTCTTCTTCAAAATCAATTTCTTTTCACAAAACATCATGCAATTTTAAAAGAAAGAGATTTTATTGAAAATAGTCATGAAATCTTTTAGGGGTAGCTTCATGAAAATAAGGCTTTATAAAACAGTAGAAATCTGTTCGTGCCGTATAAGTTAAAAAAACATTCTTCGTACTTTTGTCGGAAAAGTCAAAAAGTACCTCGTACGAAAAACGACAAAAGATTCCTTTCATACGTATTACTAAAAACTCACCGAAGGGTAAAAATGGATTTAAACAATTTTATGTGGATGGAAATAATATTACATATTGATAAAACATAGATGTGGATGATAAAATACACCCCAGTAAATACTTACGAATAAACAATCTCGGATAAAAGTGAGATTGTGATATTTCCCTTACCTTAGGTCCGATTTGCTTTGTTCGTGTCCGAAGCTCCTGTATAATGGTTTAAATACTGTTATTGACTTATTCCAGAATCATACATATTGATATGAGATCATATATGGTCATATTATTAGCTTCTTTTTAGTAATATTTCATTGTTACTTGTTACTCGGGTCTTTATAACTTTTTGTTCTTATGCGTGTTTTGTCGAATAAATTCTTATTCTTATCTTTAGGTTATATATAATTCATTTCCAGAATGGTATTAGTGTAGTATATACCATATTCATTCATTCAATTCATTTATATAATCATTATGAAATGAAGATCATGTAGAACGAGTCGCATCACATCGTGGAGACGGTATTCCGTACGTACGCACGAGTGATGATATCGTTCCTATGATCGTGGAATTGTATTGGAGTATATATATATATTATTTCAGTATCAATATTACTTAATAATAATCATATATAGTTACTGATTACACCATTATACCCATCCTTGTAAGGTGATGGTGGAAAATAGATTACACCACGGCGTGGAGACGGTATTCCGTACGTACGCACGCGCGGTGATTTCATTTTTCCGTAGGATGGATAGAAGGTGAATTAGGGTTGTTTCATATTTATAATAACATATCAGTATGTAAGTAATACTGATGTTATTACTTAATCATGAAACAACTAAAGAAGAAGAAGTTGAAGAAGAAAGAAATTGAAAAGATCGGTAATGGATATTACCTCTTCTTTGGAACGCCTTTTTGAATCCTCCACTTAAGGAACTAAGATTGGTCTTTGGAGAAGACCAGGACCTCTAGGATTATTCTAGGGAAGTGGAGAAGGGAAAATGGCAGGGGTTGGACGAGCTTGAGTGCTCAAATTGGTGTGAGGAGGAGGGGGAGGAGGTGCCCTTTTATAAGGGAGGAGAGGGGCACCTTAGGAATATCTCAAAATATTATTTTATATTAAAGTCAAAATCGGTTTATAATGGTTCCAAAGGGACTTATTTCGAAGATAAAGTGGGGATGGGTCGAAATCCTATCAACCAATAGGATTTAGACAAGTTTAGGGTATTATTTTAACCTTATCAATTCGATTTAACTCTAAGTTAATTAATTTAACTTTTACCGTGTCTTTTTGTTTTCTTTCACTATATGGTTAATACACTTACTATAACATGCCAAACGAACCCCAAATTGTTTATTATTAATATATATATCCTTATCTAAGTCATTTGGCCGAACCTTAGATTTTTAGGAATAAAATAACAATTAATAATATAATATTTGATTTAAAAACAATTTTGTGTCAATTTTGACACTATTTGATATATGATTTTTGTGAAAGTCATAACAGAATTATATGTTCGAACCAAGTTGATTAAATCAATACTAATATATCATAGTAACCTAGAAAATTAGTGGAATTCATAAAAAGTCTCAAATTACATTTATTCTGGTATTTATATTATCAATTTTGTCAATATTTCATTAATAAGATAATTACTGCATCATCTTTGTGTCATATATAAATTAAATTATTTGATGTCTAAAAATTACAAATAAAATACCATCATGTCGGAAATCATTTTAGCTTTCTAATGAATATTTACAATCGAATTTATCTTATGTATAACCTTATATTAAAAATGATTTACTTATTAAACTTTGATTTTAACTATTTTAACCCTTCTTTAAATAAATTAATAATAAATGTCCTAATCTAATCCAAGTGGGCCTAAATGGTCATATATTATTCCTAAGTTTGTTTTTGGTCGAATTAAACTTGTCCAATAGAATTAGGACATGTGTTAGGGTAATATTGATATCATATTTACCCATAGTTACCCTATTTACTATTAACCGCGGTAAAAAAAGTAAAAAGTTACTATTCACCAAAAAATTATTTTCATCTCATTGAACCACATTTTAGTCCTTGATATTAACCGTGTCTCTCGGATTTTTGAAATTCCATTCACAGAAGCGGTAAAATTAAGTTTTATGCAAAATTCAGTTTTTAACCTACCACTTAGTGGTTTCACTATTCATCAAAAATTGAAAGTTTTCATAAAAATACCAAAATTTCACCCTAGGATAATTTCGATATTCTGAGTCCAAAAATGAAGTCCATTTTGAAAAATAAAATTTATAAAATTTCAAAAAGTGGTTATTACTATTCATAACGGCTAGTTTTAATAGCATATTGTTGTTTAGTGAAACTCGGTATTGCGTACGACGCAAGCTATCGAGGAAGGTCGCGATTGCGTGTAAAGCAAGCCAAGAAAGTGTTGTGTAGAAAAAGATTCCTTTGATGATTTATATAACATAAAAGTCTCGGGTGTTACATTCTACCCCCCTTAAAAAGAATTTCGCCCTCGAAATTCGTCACTTTGCAACAAACAAATGAGGATACTTCTCCCTCATCATATCCTCAAGCTCCCATGTAGCTTCTTCAAGTTGGTGGTTTCTCCATAAAACATTCACCAAGCGAGTGGTCTTGTTTCGTAGGACTTTTTCGCTACGATCCAGAATCTCTATCGGCTGTTCTTCATAAGAAAGATCTTGCTCCAGCGGTACAACTTCTGAGCTGTATACATGTGAAGGATCTGGTATGTACTTTCTCAGGAGAGATACATGGAACACATCGTGAACTTGAGAGAGATTCGGTGGAAGCGCCAATCGGTAAGCTACCTTCCCAAAACGATCCAGTATTTCAAAAGGACCGATATATCTAGGGCTCAACTTCCCCTTCTTTCCAAATCTCATAACCCTCTTCCAGGGAGATATTCGTAAGAACACTTTATCACCCACTTCAAACTCTAGGTCTTTTCTTCGGTTGTCGGCATAACTTTTCTGTCGACTCTGAGCTGCTCTTATGTGTTTTTGAATAGATCTGACCTTTTCTGCCATTTCATCAACGAGATCAGGTCCTAATAGCTTTCTTTCCCCAACTTCATCCCAGCAAGTTGGAGTCCTGCATTTCTTTCCATAGAGAGCTTCATAAGGAGCCATCTGAATACTGGAGTGAAAGCTATTATTATAAGAAAATTCCACCAAAGGTAGGTGTTGATCCCAACCTCCTTTGAAATCCATAGAGCAAGCTCTCAACATATCTTCTAGGGTTTGAATTGTTCTCTCAGACTGACCGTCTGTCTGGGGATGATAAGCAGTGCTGAAACTCAACTATGTATCCAGAGTATGCTGAAGACTTCGCCAAAACTTCGAGGTAAATCTCGGATCTCGATCAGATATAATAGAAAGTGGTACTCCATGCAATCTTACCACTTCCTTTACATATATCCTGGCAAGCTGATCTAGAGAGAAATCCTCTCTAATAGCAATGAAGTGTGCAGACTTTGTAAGACGATCAACTATGACCCAGATAGCATTATTTCCTTTGGATGTTTTAGGAAGTCCTGTGACAAAGTCCATAGTGATGTTTTCCCATTTCCATTCGGGTATGGGTAATGGTTGTAACATCCCCTTAGACTTCTGTCTCTCAGCTTTAACTTGTTGACAAA
The DNA here is from genome assembly GCA_963277665.1 of Viscum album. Lineage (NCBI taxonomy): Eukaryota > Viridiplantae > Streptophyta > Magnoliopsida > Santalales > Viscaceae > Viscum > Viscum album. The sequence goes on along the minus strand of OY728139.1, from coordinate 674,874,327 downwards.
CCAAGCATCAAGAGACATATTCAGCAACATCTCTTTTCATGCCATCCCACCAGAAGTACTCTTTCAGGTCCCTATACATCTTCGTGCTTCCAGGATGAATAGAGAATGAAGAACTATGAGCCTCATCCAGCAGCTCTTTCATTAATTCGGGGATGGGAGGAACACAAACCCGATTCCTGAACTTTATTATCCCATCACAATCAAGGTTGAATTCAGGAACATTTCTCACCTTCTTTTGTAACTCGACATCTTCTTTCTGTGCCTCTTTAATCTTCACATGTATAGATGGTTGAACATTCATTTGAGAAAGATAAGATTTTTCCCCTTCCATTATAATTCCAAGATCCATCCTTTGTAAATCCATAAATATTGGATCTTTTGTGATCCTCATCATGGATAAACTAGCATGGTCTTGTCGACTTAATGCATCTGCCACCTTGTTTGCTTTCCCAGGGTGGTAATGGATTGAGCAGTCATAATCCTTAATCAGCTCCAACCATCTTCTTTGGCGCATATTCAGCTCCTTTTGTGTGAAAATATACTTTAAACTTTTATGATCAGTATAAATATCACACCTTTCACCATAAAGGTAATGCCTCCAAATCTTTAATGCAAAGATTACCGCAGCCAACTCCAAATCATGTGTTGGGTAATTTTGCTCATGGATTTTCAACTGTCGTGAGGCATAAGCTATCACCATATCATTTTGCATGAGAACACACCCCAATCCCTTCTTGGATGCATCACTGTAGATCACAAACCTTTCTCCACTACAAGGCAGTGTGAGCACAGGTGCACTGGATAACCTTCTTTTCAACTCCTTGAAATTCTCTTCACATTCCTCTGTGCAGACAAACTTAACTCCTTTCCGAGTCAACTTGGTGAGTGGATTAGATAATCGTGAAAAATCTTTTACAAAACGTCGATAATAACCAGCCAAACCAAGAAAACTTCGGATCTCAGTTACTGTTGTTGGTCTTGACCATCTTTCGATAACCTCTGTTTTTGTTGGATCCACAGATATCCCCTCTTTTGAGATTATATGACCCAAAAATGCAACTTTTTGAAGCCAAAATTCACACTTGGTAAATTTGGCATAAAGCTTCTCCTTTCTCAGGGTCTTCAATATAATTCTCAAGTGATCTCCATGCTCTTCCTTGCTCTTTGAATAGACAAGAATATCGTCTATAAAGACTACCACAAATTGATCAAGATAGTCTCTAAAGACTCTATTCATTAGATCCATGAAGATAGCAGGGGCATTAGTAAGACCAAATGGCATCACTATAAATTCATAGTTTCCATACCTTGTACGGAAAGCCGTCTTTGGTATATCCTCCCTTTTGACCCTTAATTGATGATACCCTGAACGAAGATCAATCTTGGAAAAGTATTGAGCTCCGCGTAGTTGGTCAAATAAGTCATCAATGCGTGGGAGAGGATATTTGTTATTGATAGTGATCTTGTTAAGTTCTCGATAATCAATGCAGAGTCTCATTGATCCATCTTTCTTCTTAACAAATAGAACAGGTGCTCCCCAAGGTGACGCACTAGGGCGTATGAATCCCTTATCAAGATTCTCTTGGAGTTGCTTCTTCAATTCCTGCAACTCAATTGGGGCCATTCTATAAGGTGTCTTTGAAATAGGCAAAGCACCCGGTACGAGTTCTATTGAAAACTCAACTTCACGATTTGGTGGAAGACCCGGCAATTCCTCCGGAAAGACATCATCAAACTCCCGTACAATGGGCATATTCTTAATCGTGAGTTTCTCACCAACCATTTGAGATAAATAACCTTCATTTAGTGGAATCAATACCCATAAGATGGAAGAAATTTCCACTGGAAGGTTATGTTCATCCTTGCATTGATAGACGATCGTAGATTGATCTGGAATATGAAATGTGACTTCCCTTCTTTGGCAATCGATATGAGCTCCATGTAGAGAAAGCCAATCCATGCCAAGAATCACATCAAATTCCACTAAAGGAAGGATCACAAGATTTGCAGGAAGCACTTTCCCACAAACTTCGATCGGAGAAGAATTATAAACTTTTGATGCGATTGATGTGCCATTAGGTGTTGTCACAGCTAACTCAACATCTAATTGTTGAGGTAATAAGGTGATACCCTTAGAAAAGTCTTCAGAAATAAAAGAGTGGGTGGATCCAGAATCAAATAAAACATTTGCTACTTTAGAGTGGATGGTAAGTGTACCTTTCACCACATCGTTATCGTACTCCACATCGCTGATAGAAATTGCATGTGACTTTCCTTTTTCTTTAGCCTTATGAGTTTGTTGACGTCGACCATCATCATAAACCCTTGGATTTGGGCATTGATTGGCATAATGCCCCATCTCCTTGCACTTGAAACATTGAAGTGTAGCAGGTTCATTCTGTGTATCCCTTCCTTTGTTTGCATCATTAGACATCTTCTTCCCATTATCACGGCATTCAAATGCCCGATGACCTTCCTTTCCACATTTAAAACATTTACTTGTCCCTTTAAGACAACTCCCTCCATATTTCTTTCCACACTTTGAGCATAAGGGAAAGTTCATCTTCTTTTCCTTGTGCTCTTTAGATTTTTATTTGAATTCCATCTTCCTCTTCTTATCAAACCCATGTGACTGATGGGTTACTCCAATCTCCATCTCTACTTTGAGAGCACATCGAACGATTTCCTCGTAGATATTGAAGTCCCTTATGGCTAACGCCCTTCGAAGACTTGGTTTTAAGCCACTAAATAATCGATCGATCTTACTCTCAGGTTGGATAATAATACCAGAAGCGTACCTTGCAAGTCTGGTAAAATTTGCTTCATAGGTACCAACAGATTCATCATCCCTTTGCTTCAGTTCAAGGAACTCTTTCTCCATCTTTGTTCGGATAATACGAGGGAAGTACTTATTGAAAAATAAGTTCTTGAACTCGTCCCATTCCATAGACTCAATTTCATCCCTTTGCCTTGTATTCTTAACAAGATTCCACCATTGATCAGCATCTCCTTCCAAACGATACACTGCTAGGATGACTTTATCATGCTCAGAACATTGAAGAACTGAAAATATCTTTTCAGTAGTACTAATCCATTGTTCAGCAACTAATGGATCAGTAGACCCGCTGAAAGATGGTGGACGCTGCCTCATGAAGGATTCAACAGAATGTTGCTCCCTCCTTTGTTCGTTTGGAAATCCTGCATGATTCATAGCTTGAGAAAGTTGTGTGAGCATGGCTACAAGATTTTGCATTCCAGCTCCCATATCGTTCGGTTGCTCAGGGGGACAATCATTGCATTGCCCATCGCATTCCGCATTAACACGGTTCCTTCGGGTTCCAGCCATTGACTAAAACCAAGAAGAATAGTGTGAGCAACACTAATTATAATAGGAAACCACATAATTCAAGAATAAAATTTTCATGCTTATGGTCTTATCCTAGGTTATTCATGGCCATTTCTAAGATTGTGTTCTATGCTTAGACTTATCCTTAGGGTTCTTACTAAGGCTTTCACATCCTAGTTTCCAAAGGTTGACTATACCTTTCCTCTGATACCAACTATAACGACCCACACTTTACATACATTGTTAATACTTCAAAATTGAAGCACTCTTATTACAACATATGACAAAACCACAAAGGACCATATAGGTATAGTGTCTTTAGAAACTGGGGAAACATAAACCACTGGTTCATAAATCTTCTACAGTGTCTCCCATTTATTTCATCATATCTAGGGTCCCTTTTAGCATATTCTACTTAATATCCATCTTCCTGACCTGGGGAAAATAAAACATAAAAGGGTGAGCTCAAATGCTCAGCAAGGGCAAATAAAGGAAATAAAAATCATATCAAATCTTTATGAAAATCAAAACCTGCAAAAGAGATCATAATATCTTAACATGGAATAAAGCATAGAAGTGAAAATGAGATCCCCATAATCATAACATAAAACTTTAATCTTTGTGGCATGTACACATAATCATGGAAAATCATTTCTTGTTAGTCATGACTCATTGCCAAGACTATCTTAGTGGACAAAGTCCCTTTCTGAACCGAGTTCACTCCTCGTTTCAGTCCTGTATCACTGAACTGAAATAACCTTCCGTTCCAGCCATGTCTATCTCATGAGATATAAAATCATTACCCAATGCATTGGAGGGAGATATAGGTCCCACCCATCTTATAATGAATCCTTTCTTATGTGTGCCACATAATCATAAAACATACATAATCGCATAACACATGTAACAAAAATGGGATTCTTGAAACATCATGACATCATAAATCAATTCATATAAGATAAAGTAATTCATAAACATAATTCCATCACAACATAGTCAAATCAATGTAAAAATATGGATAGAAACAGAACTCTTTATTATCTTATATGGAAAATAATTTTGATAAAACACTTGAATTGAATTCTTGAGGAAAATATCCTTTCTTCTTCAAAATCAATTTCTTTTCACAAAACATCATGCAATTTTAAAAGAAAGAGATTTTATTGAAAATAGTCATGAAATCTTTTAGAGGAAGCTTCATGAAAATAAGGCTTTATAAAACAGTAGAAATCCGTTCGTGCCGTATAAGTTAAAAAAAACATTCTTCGTACTTTTGTCGGAAAAGTCAAAAAGTACCTCGTACGAAAAACGACAAAAGATTCCTTTCATACGTATTACTAAAAACTCACCGAAGGCTAAAAATGGATTTAAACAATTTTAGGTGGATGGAAATAATATTACATATTGATAAAACATAGATGTGGATGATAAAATACACCCCAGTAAATACTTACGAATAAACAATGTCGGATAAAAATGAGATTGTGATATTTCCCTTACCTTAGGTCCGATTTGCTTTGTTCGTGTCCGAAGCTCCTGTATAATTGTTTAAATACTGTTATTGACTTATTCCAGAATCATACATATTGATATGAGATCATATATGGTCATATTATTAGCTTCTTTTTAGTAATATTTCATTGTTACTTGTTACTCGGGTCTTTATAACTTTTTGTTCTTATGCGTGTTTTGTCGAATAAATTCTTATTCTTTTCTTTAGGTTATATATAATTCATTTCCAGAATGGTATTAGTGTAGTATATACCATATTCATTCATTCAATTCATTTATATAATCATTATGAAATGAAGATCATGTAGAACGAGTCGCATCACATCGTGGAGACGGTATTCCGTACGTACGCACGAGTGATGATATCGTTCCTATGATCGTGGAATTGTATTGGAGTATATATATATATTATTTCAGTATCAATATTACTTAATAATAATCATATATAGTTACTGATTACACCATTATACCCATCCTTGTAAGGTGATGGTGGAAAATAGATTACACCACGGCGTGGAGACGGTATTCCGTACGTACGCACGCGCGGTGATTTCATTTTTCCGTAGGATGGATAGAAGGTGAATTAGGGTTGTTTAATATTTATAATAACATATCAGTATGTAAGTAATACTGATGTTATTACTTTATCATGAAACAACTAAAGAAGAAGAAGTTGAAGAAGAAAGAAATTGAAAAGATCGGTAATGGATATTACCTCTTCTTTGGAACGCCTTTTTTAATCCTCCACTTAAGGAACTAAGATTGGTCTTTGGAGAAGACCAGGACCTCTAGGATTATTCTAGGGAAGTGGAGAAGGGAAAATGGCAGGGGTTGGCCGAGCTTGAGTTCTCAAATTGGTGTGAGGAGGAGGGGGAGGAGGTGCCCTTTTATAAGGGAGGAGAGGGGCACCTTAGGAATATCTCAAAATATTATTTTATATTAAAGTCAAAATCGGTTTATAATGGTTTCAAAGGGTCTTATTTCGAAGATAAAGTGGGGATGGATCGAAATCCTATCAACCAATAGGATTTAGACAAGTTTAGGGTATTATTTTAACCTTATCAATTAGATTTAACTCTAAGTTAATTAATTTAACTTTTACCGTGTCTTTTTGTTTTCTTTCACTATATGGTTAATACACTTACTATAACATGCCAAACGAACCCCAAATTGTTTATTATTAATATATATATCCTTAGCTAAGTCATTTGGCCGAACCTTAGATTTTTAGGAATAAAATAACAATTAATAATATAATATTTGATTTAAAAACTATTTTGTGTCAATTTTGACACTATTTGATATATGATTTTTGTGAAAGTCATAACAGAATTATATGTTCGAACCAAGTTGATTAAATCAATAATAATATATCATAGTAACCTATAAAATTAGTGGAATTCATAAAAATTCTCAAATTACATTTATTTTGGTATTTATATTATCAATTTTGTCAATATTTCATTAATAAGATAATTACTGCATCATCTTTGTGTCATAAATAAATTAAATTATTTGATGTCTAAAAATTACAAATAAAATACCATCATGTAGGAAATCGTTTTAGCTTTCTAATGAATATTTACAATCGAATTTATCTTATGTATAACCTTATATTAAAAATTATTTACTTATTAAACTTTGATTTTAACTATTTTAACCCTTCTTTAAATAAATTAATAATAAATGTCCTAATCTAATCCAAGTGGGCCTAAATGGTCATATTTTATTCCTAAGATTGTTTCTGGTCGAATTACACTTGTCCAATATAATTAGGACATGTGTTAGGGTAATATTGATATCATATTTACCCATAGTTACCCTATTTACTATTAACCGCGGTAAAAAAAGTAAAAAGTTACTATTCACCAAAAAATTATTTTCATCTCATTGAACCACATTTTAGTCCTTGATATTAACCGTGTCTCTCGGATTTTTGAAATTCCATTCACAGAAGCGGTAAAATTAAGTTTTATGCAAAATTCAGTTTTTAACCTACCACTTAGTGGTTTCACTATTCATCAAAAATTGAAAGTTTTCATAAAAATACCTAAATTTCACCCTAGGATAATTTCGATATTCTGAGTCCAAAAATGAAGTCCATTTTGAAAAATAAAATTTATAAAATTTCAAAAAGTGGTTATTACTATTCATAACAGCTAGTTTTAATAGCATATTGTTGTTTAGTGAAACTCGGTATTGCGTACGACGCAAGCTATCGAGGAAGGTCGCGATTGCGTGTAAAGCAAGCCAAGAAAGTGTTGTGTAGAAAAAGATTCCTTTGATGATTTATATAACATAAAAGTCTCGGGTGTTACATTACATGCACCATCTGACTCATAGTTTAGGAATTGAGTTTTTCCACCATCTCCTCCAGCTCAACCACCTCCTCCAGAATACTATCCCCCCAATGATTTTTTTGTTTTGTTAAAAACATTTTAATTCTAAATTGGTTGTAATATAAACAATTTACAGTTATTGTCTTTTATATTTTTGTGAATATTTCATAATTTGTTTTATTATTTTTTTTAATATTTTATTATTTTATTAAATATTATTATTATTATATATTTTATTGTTTATTTATTTTACTAATAATAATAATAACAATATTTTATGAATTTTTATTATTTTTTTGAGAATATTAATAATTTTAATATTATTTTCTTTATTTTAATAATATTAATATTATTTTTTCATTAATCATCAATTTATTAATTTTTCTTAATTTTCTTTAGTATTTTCGATGGGGCCTTTTGCGACCGGACCCAATAACAAATAATTTATATATGTTTTTCTAAAAGGTATTGGAAATTGTAAAAGGAATTGTCACAAATTATTTTTTTTGCAACCGGACCATCGCAAAAGGTTTAGGTATATTTAACATATATAATCGGAGAACTATTTGTGACTGGCCTGCCATCCCATTGCAAATACTTTTTTGCAACGGGCCTATCACAACAACTTTTTACATAAATAATGTAAATAATCGTATATATATATTTGATGTGATAGTTTCCTGTTGCAAATAATACTAGTTACGATGGGCCCGTTGCAAAAAATACTAGTTGCGATGCTATTTTCTGCAATGGACTATTTGCGAAAGGGTCCTGTCACAAATAGCTAGTTGCAAATATCCTGTAATCCATTAGTGATTTTTCTCCCTAAATTTGATCAAATAAATCATCAATTCATGGAATAGGATACTTATTTTTTATAGTAATAACATTGATTTCACTGTAATCAATTCATACCCTCATGGATCTATTTTTCTTTTGAAAAATAGGAAAGAGATCCCCATGGAGAAACAATAGGGTGAATAAATCCTTTGTCACTCAATTCCTCTAGTTGTTTCTTTAGCTACAATAACTCCATAGTGTCTATTTTATAGGGATTCATTGATATAGGTCTTGAAACAGGAATTAATTTAATAGAGTACTCAACATCCCGCTCTAATGGAATTGCAGGTAAATCCTCTCAAAATACATCAATGTATTCTTACTCTATACATACATATTCAATTTGAAGACTTCTTTCTTTACCCATAAATATTGGGATATCTTCTTATCCAATATTTTCATTCAATAGAGCTACTAGGGTTGGATATAGATAAGAATCATATTGAGAGGTTTCTGCTCTAAAGATAAGGGATTCTACACCATTTTCAAAAATTATAACTTCCTTATTCTTGAAATAGATCTTCACATCATAATTTGACATCCAATTAATACCGAGAATTATATCAAAATCAATCATTTGTATGATGATAATATCTGAAACAAAATCATGTTTATGTTTCATATGGGGGACTAATCGACATGCCTTTGTTGCATTGATACATCCCCTAGGAATTTTGACTAACAACTCCATTATTAAATCCAATTGGACATGTCTAATTTTTGTGGGAAACTGGGAAGATATAAATTAATGCGATGATCCAGAATCAAATAAATCATTGGCTATTTTTTTGGAAACAATTAATGTACCTTCCACCACATCATTCAGAACTTCAACCTCCAAATTTGTAATAGAAAAAGATTTCCCCTTAACTTGTGGCCTTTTCTGAGGATAGATTCCGTAGCAGTTATGAAACTCATTTTCAAAGTGTCCCATCTTTCTATAATTGTATAATTGAACTTCATTGACTTTTTTATTCCCCATTCATTCATTAAATCGATTTCAATTTTCTACACACTTATAGCAGACTCACATGCCTTTGAAGCTTTTCCCAGGATGATTCTATCCACAGTTCTCACAAAATGTAAATTTATGCTTTCCCATGTTCTTCTTTGGTTCTGGTCCCTTTCCTTGGATATTATAGTATCAGTTCTTATCTTTGTTTCCCTTTACCTAATTATATCTAGAAAATTCCTTCTTTGTTTTGATGGAACTTGATGCAATTTCATCATATGATTAATTTTTTTGAGAAACTAGTGCCCTTTAAAGATATGTCTTAAGACCTTCAAAGAAATGATCAATCTTGCCTTCCAAGTCACGTATGTAATATATGGAATACCTAGGTAGTCTTGTGAATTTAGCCTCATACTCTTTGACACTATCTTCTTCCCTTTTCTTTAATACATGGAATTTCTTCTTAATTATGGTTCGTTGCATATGAGGGATATATTTTTAAAATAATATTTCCTTAAAATTCCCCCATTCCATGTCTCATATTTATTCTTCCTTAGTGATACTTTCTATCAAGGACCACTATTTATCAGTGTCACCGTTGAGAAAATATACTTCTAAGACTACCATTTAATTTTAATTGCATCTTAATGTGATGAATACATTTTCAAGGAAATTGATCCACTGATCATACACCACAAAATTTTTAGTACCACTAAAATATGGGGGATTCTTCTACATGAAATGATCCAACACATGTTTATCATGGTTATTTTTCACAACTTGAGTAAGTTGTCCCAGTATGGTCAGGATTTGATCTACTCCAGCATTGACTATATTCACTTGCTTTGTGGGGAAATCCCTAAATTTCCCACGAGTATTGATTCCCCTTCCTTAATTAGGTGAAATTTATAAATAATGTAATACACTGGATTGGGTTATGAATCATAATTTATAATCCCAACTAGAAAAGTACTTAGCATTTTTTAAAATTCTATGCATATATAATCTTATAAACATGGATTATCTGAGGAAAATTTACATTAAAATCCTTCATAATGGCTTGTAAAGAAAATGTTAATTATCCTAAGAATATCCCATGGGAGTTTCAAACTAGGATTTCCATAAGGCCCGTTTTCATATACTAGAATACCACAAGTCAAGCCTAGAACTCCTTGTTGGAGCTTTCAATCTTTGGTACATCTGTGTTAGAGCAACCTCTACATGTTTCTATCTAGATAGTGACGTATTTTGTATAAATATCCACATAATATATTCCATACCAAAATACGAGGACGATTATTTATGTTTATCCTAAAAGACTATCTTTGGGGGTTGTTCCCTAATCTACTTTTTCTAATCAGTTCCCATGTTGGCTACTAAATTCCTCTCAAACCAAATGCAACACCCCTACCCCAAAAAACCAGATCTAGTGCATTGATTAATACATTGGAATGATTAAGAGGAATTAAATCCATAATGAATGATAATTTTAGTATTCTTGAAGAAACTAGATACATATTTTAAACTATTATTACAATGACAAATGTAACAAAATACAATATATAACAAAAACTGGAAAAACTGCATCCATGGAAACTCAAAAAATAGTCTCCTATTCATAACCTGATGAAGGAAAAAAAATTAAAGGAGTGATCTCAAATTCTCAGTAAGTGCTCAAAATAGTGTAATCATGAATAAATAATAAGTGAATCATAAACAATTTGACATAATTAATACGACATAGTGTATAATTGAAAAACATGTCTTTAACAAACTAAGAATGAAACTACATCCATAGATTTTGTCATAGTGAAAACCTCATAGATAGTATTAACTGAAGTTAAATAAATAGAATTATTAATAATTTTATGTCATGTATCCGGAAAATTATACCACTATATTATTGAAACAGTTTAAGTCTCTGAGTAGACGCCTGTTTGATTTTTGGAAACAAACTCAAAGGGTTTGTCGCCAACTCATTGTCTCATGAGACATGTCTATACATCGAGGGACTATGGTGGGCCTTAACTATCACTAAATATAGAAATAATTATCTATAAATAGATATAATACAATATCAATATACCTTTTCAATATCCTTATAGTTTATAGGATACTGATTCATCAATATTTCCATAGTTATTACAACATTCCAAATAAACACCGTAAGTAAAATGGTATATGGTTTATAAAATAAACATTTCCATGATACATGAATATATATTTAATATAAATAAAATATCAAATGAATTTTTTCTCCAATGGGAATTAGGTACAACACATTAGGATTATTATGTCCACAATACAATGTAAGTCACAACGAACAGGAAATTGAGACAAAGTTTCTTACCACAATGTAACAAGTTGAATCATATGACCAAAACATAGTAACCATCAAATTAATCATTTAAAATCATTAATATAAAGAGAGTAATGATAATATATGTCAAATATATGTACACATACTTTACATACAAGAAATAAGTGGCAAACAATGGAAATCTCATAGAAATGAAAGTGAGATGAGAAACCCCTTACAAACATTTCGACATGGTAACGAGTGTTATTGTGCAGGATTAATGGGAGGTAAATGGGTAACACATAATTTATATATCATTAGTTAATTATTAGAGATATGTGAAAACATAACCCTTCATTATGAAATAGAAATTAATGGATACAACATAAGGAAAATTCTTGAGTGAAAGTGAGAGAGAGGATTCCTTACCTTATGTCTGAAGGTGCTCTTGATTGATCTTAATGACCTGAATAATAAGATTTATCTTAAATAATTAATAATAACAGAACCTTGTAAACATTTAATTTATTTATAATAACCTTATTTGGTTCATTCATGCCCTTTTTGATGGGTTTAAGAGGTTCGATTTTATTGTTTTGGCAGAATTTTCTTCCTGGGTTTTCATGATCGGTTTACTTATATTCATGAATGGACGTTCATTTAAAATGTGGTCAAACATCTATAATTTTTGAGATATATTATTATTGAAAATATAGATATAGAAATTATATTATAAATATTTTGGGTTATATACCATCAGGATGACTCATTAGTTAAAATTTAATTACCAATGCTCGGATTAACATAGCAGTTTTGTGAATAATGAACCTGTTTTGTATCATTATTTTATATTATGAGTGTGTAAGGGTTCCATAACATTGAATATGGTAAAATAAATATATTACTTTCTGGTTCAACAATTAAAATTTTTTCATTACCAGTCTTGAAGATAGTAATATAAATTGAGAACTTGTCATCCTTGAATGTTATAAATTAACATATCTCGGATGGTATTTTAATTTTTAATGTAAGAGGAGGGGGGAAAAGAGATATGATGATGAAATATTCCATTATCATAATAAAATTGAATTAAATTTATGGTACTGGAATTATCATATAATTTGGATGATGGGAGATGGGGAGAGAGAAACAAAATAATTGAACTTGTAAATGAATTTGAAATAAAAGAGAAGAGTGGTCCACCTCTTGAGTACTCATCCTTGAGAATCTTCATGAAGACTTTTTTTGGAATTTTTGTGTGACCAGAAGGTATCAGATGTGGGGGAGGAACATAGGGAGATATTTTAGCGTAATTAACGATAGCCTTTAAGAATGAGTGGTGTGGGAGAAGGGGGGTGAAGTGTGGTTTATACAGTGGAGGGGAGGAGGGTATTCTTAATATATTAATCATTAATTTATTATTTGTTCACAAGACATAAAATATTTATTATTCCATGACCTATAATATTAATATATGCGTGTGAGTTTCATATTTGGGTTCTTTCATCACTCATGATTCCAGGAAAAGTTAATGTAAATTATGATATATTTATACGGTAAATTAACATAATTTACTATTCACAAAAATTCATGTATTTCAAAAAAATACCAAAAATTCACCCTAACAATTTTTTAAGTGTATAATATAAAAATGGACTCCATTTTTCAAAAATAATTATCTAACTATGATTAATTTAATTTAATTTAAAATAATTATTTAATCGAAAAATACAAACACATAAAATATTCATCATCATTTTAAGGTTCTTAAATTTATGTATACATTAATGGGTTTTGTAGACCTCGGAAAACACGTCCCTGAAATTTTCCAAATTCTTTCATACACGATCCAATATTGTAGAAATTTTCTTAAGCATTGATTTGGTAGGTCGTAGGTCCCGAACAGAGCTACGAATTAGGAGTTATGGAAATTTGAAGTTTGGTTGGAAAACTGGTTTGCAAAGACCATTCGCGAAGCCGCCTCCGCGATTGCATAGCGCTGCCACGAAGCAATGAGGCGGGAAGCTCCACGAACCTGTTTAATGTTCGCGATGTGCCGCAAAGACCCACCGTGAAGAAGAGGAGGCAGGATGCTCCGTGAACAAAATTGACGTTCGCGAACCCGCCGCGAAGCAGAGGAGGTGGTAATGCTCCGCGAATGCCCTGACGTTCGTGAGCCCGCCGCGAAGCAAAGGAGGCGGGATGGCTCTGCAAAGTGCCTTTTCGTTCGTGATGCACCGCGAAGATCTTCCACGGAGCAAGCTCCGTCTTCGTGTCGAGCAAGCTTTGCTTCGCGGTGCCCCTTGCCTATAAATATCCAGCTCACCCCCCTTCTCAGGATGGACGGCCACGGCCACTCCGCCACTAGGGCGGCCGAGCGGAGATCCGCATTGCTACTCCGCGAGGCCATGCTCCGCGAGCAGCTTCCTTCACGTTGCTGCTCCGCGAGCGGAGGCTCCGTGAGTCCATGCTCCTTGATCCCATGCTACGCGATGCTGCTCCACGAGACCATACTCCGTGAGTCCATGCTCTGCGATCCAATGCTCCGCGATGCTGCTCTGCGAGACCAAGCTCCGCGAGACCCCTTTGCTCTGCGAGACCCCTTTGCTCCGTGAGAGACCATTACTCCATGAGGCCATGCTCTACGAAGCTACTTCGCGAAGACCCATCCTTTGCGGGGATCCTACCTTCGCGCCCACCGGTCCATACCATGGGGGCTGCGGCCCCGCACCCCCGCTTGGGGTCAGTGCCAGACTGCGGTCCCGGCCCTCAGGGCTGGTCCCTTCCCACCCGTCACAAACCCCCATGAAAAATGGAAAGTCGCACCACGATCTTTTCAGGCCGGGACGTTGGGATTTTCCATTGCGCCCTTATGCTCACCCACCTACAACCTATGGAATTCCATGATTTGAGACATTCCTCCACACACCATGAAACACCTTGAGTTGATGAATTCCTCTTGGTTTGTTTCCTATGTCGTGAGTTGAGGTTCTCATCATCAATTCCCCAAGTACCATGAGTTGAACCATTCCTCAGGAAACTCTTCCAAACCCCATCACTTGGTCCCTATGGCAGGTTAAACCACAAAGGGCCTCCCTTGCATAAGACCCAACACCATCCATTTCTAGGAACCTTCTACCTAATAGTCTTGTCTACATGACTTTAAACTGTAGCACTCCCTATGTTATTAACATATGATGCCTCTTTCTCCAAACAAGAGATGCCTCATGCTCCAAGCATGAGATGACAATATTCCTATCTACATGAATATTAACTGTAGTACTCTCTATCTAACAAATGATCGGATGCCTCTTGCACTATACGAGAGATGCCTTATGCTCCTAGCATGAGATGCCAATATTCCTATCTACATGACTTTAAACTATAGTACTCCCTATGTTCCAAACATAGGATGCCTCTTGCCCTATGTGAGAGATTCCTTATGCTCCTAGGATGAGATGCCAATAGTTCCCTCTACATGACTATAAACTATAGGACTCCCTATCTAACAAATTATAGGATGCCTCTTTCTCCAATCAAGAGATGCCTCATGCTCAAAGCATGAGATGCCTAACATTCCTACCTACAAGACTATAAACTGTAGTATTCTCGCTATGTTCCAAACATAGGATGCCTCTTTCTCCAAATAATAGATGCCTTATGCTCCTAGCATGGGATACTAATAGTTCTACCTACAAGACTCTAAACTGTAGTACGCCCTACGTTCCTAACATAGGATGCCTCTTTTTCCAAACAGGAGATGCCTTATGCTTCAAGCGTAAGATGCCCAATGCCATGACTACAGTGGCATGATTCCAACGTCCCTTGACATTATCCCTCTTGTGCACCAGTGCATAGGTGAAGGCCTCAATTCATCAGTGAGTTGGGATTCCCTCATGGCCAGACATGAGGAAGACATTACGGGCAGTTTCCAAGCGTAAGCCCCATTCACTAGTGCTGCTCCTTAGCGGCACCCGGGCAACTTCCTTGCGTAAGCCCCATTCACCATTGCCTCTCCATAGTAGCACTCAGGCATCTTCCTTGTGTAATCCCCATCCACAATTGCTGCTCCATAGCGGCACCCGGGTAGCATCCTTGCATAAGCCCCATTCACCATTTCCGCTCCATAGTGGCACTCGGGCAGCTTCCTTGCGTAAGCCCCATCCGTAATTGCTGCTCTATAGCGGCACCCAAGCAACATCCTTGCGTAAGCCCCATTCACCATTGCTGCTCCTTAGCGGCACCTGGGAAGCTTCCTTGCGTAAGCCGCATCCGCAATTGCTGCTCCATAGCGGCACCCGGGCAGTTTCCCTGCGTAATCCCCATTCACCATTGCCTCTCTATAGCGGCACCTGGGAAGCTTCTTTGCGTAATCCCCATTCACCATTGCCGCTCCTTAGTGGCACCCGTGAAGCTTCCTTGTGTAAGGCCCATCCGCAATTGATGCTCCATAGCGGCACCCGGGCAGCTTCCCTGTGTATGCCCCATTCACAATTGCCGCTCCATAGCAGCACCCGGGCAGCTTCTTCGCATAAGCCCCATTCACTATTGTCGCTCCATAGAGGCACCCGGGCAGCTTCCTCGCGTAAGCCCCATCCACTGTTGTGATCCCAATCAGCAGTAAGTTGTTGTGATCCTATGCAGCGGTAAGCCATTGACATCCTTTTCTAGCGGTAAGACGTTGTGATCCTATCCAGTGGTAAGCCATTGCAACCCCATGCAGCGGCAAGCCGTTGACATCCTCATCTAGTGGCAAGCCGTTGCGACCCCATCCAGCGGTAAGCCGTTATGACCCATTCTAGCTCTAAGCCATTGAAACCCCCAATCGGCGGTAACGCGTCATCAGAAGAACTACGTGGACTTTGATTCCCTACCACGAGGATACGTAAGAAGCCTCTTCAAGTCTTGATCCCTAAATCATCATCATTATTTTCTTCAGGCCTCCATCCTGGAGTAAGTCCCAGCACCATGGGTCGCCTAATGCGTAAGCCCCTCTTCGCTTCTCACGGACGCACCTTTCACGACGTGATCGTCAGGTCCTTGTTGCCTCTTGTTTCTCACACCGATCATGACTCACATGGGCTTAGAGTAAGCATCGGCCATGGAAATTCTTTCATCCACCATGACATTAAACTGTATGCCCTCGTGCAGAATGACGTTAAACTCCTCGTCCAGCATGACGTTAAACTGTATGCCCTCGTCTAGCAGGACGTTAAACTGTATGCCCTTGTCCATCACGACGTTAAACTGTATTCCCTTGTCCCGTATGACATTAAACTGCACTCTCATTTGAACTATGAGGTCTTTGATCCATGTCAAGGCATGGTACATAGGAAGCCTCCTCGAGGTTCATGACCATCTCTCATTGGACCAAGGTCCACCTTCACGTCGGTTTGTTGACGACTTCCATCCTTTGAACTATGATTTCTTTGATCCATGTCATGGCACGGTATGTAGGAAGCCTCCCTAAGGTTCAACCCCACCCATCATTTATTCACATCAACTTCATCCTCGTCCAGTATGATGTTAAACTGCATTCCAGTCCGACGGGAAGCCGTTGTGACCAACCCGAACTACGAGGACTTTGATCCATGTCAAGGCATGGTATGTAGGAGGCATCACGAGGTTCAAGCCCATCTCCCATCAGAACAAGGTCCCTCCTTCACGTCGGTACGTCGACACCCACCACAAGTGGACCCCCCGGGTTCACCTTCACGTCGGTTCATCGAAGAAACCCCTTTAAACTACAAGGACTTTTATCCATGTCAAGGCATGCTATGTAGTAAGACTCCAGAGGTTCAAGCCCACCTCTCGTCGTTTATTCACGTCAGGGTTCATCTTCGTCCCACACGACGTTAAACTACATTCCAGTCCAGAGGCAAGTCGTTGTGACCAACTTGAACTATGTGGTCTTTGATCCGTGCTAAGGCATGGTACGTAGGAAGCCTCCACGAGGTCCAATCCCACCCCCACTGGGACCCCCCTGATCCTCCTCATTCACGTCGGCCTTCCGGCGTCCAACCTGAACTACGAGTTCTTTGATCCATGTCAAGGCACGGTGCGTAGGAAGCCTCCCAGAGGTTCAAGCCCACCACCTGTCGGTCACTCCGACCTTCTTCACGTCAGGTCACCAGCACCTGGGTAGCCTAGTGTGTAAGCCCCACACCATCTGGACCAAGGTCCTCACTCGCGTCGGTTCTCCAACACACCCTTTGAACTACGTGGTCTTTGATCCATGTCAAGGCATGGTATGTAGGAAGCCTCACGAGGTTCAAGCCCACCACCCAGTCATTCCGACCTCATTCACGTCGGTTCACCCCCGTCCCGCATGACGTTAAACTGTATTCCACACCTCATTTGAACTACGAGGTCTTTGATTTATGTCAAGGCATGGTACGTAGGAAACCTCACGAGGTTCAAGCGCACCACTCGTTGGTCACTCTGACTCTCTTCATGTTGGTTTGCTGGCAATACCCTTCGGACCAAGGTCCACCTTCACGTCGGTTCGCTGATGACACCATCCATCAGACCAAGGTCCACCTTCACCTCGGTTTGCTGAAAACATCCATCGGACCAAGGTCCACGTTCACGTTGGTCCACCGGAACCATCCCAAACAACGCGTACTTTGATTCCCTACAATGGGGATACGTAGGAGGTCTCTTCGAGGCTCAAACCCAACTTTACCGTCACCCCTATGATGGTCACATTTCATTCCCCCTCCACTTCATTTATCCATAAATCACCCATCCTGATTCTCACCCTAGCCACCACATCCCAATGGGATCATGCCATCCACCTCCTCGCTACTCCTAGCGGCACATGGGCCTCTTTCCATGTGTAAGCCCCAGCATACCTCCGGGTCGTTTTCCTCTATGTACACCCCGATTCATTACCACTTCGATCTACGTGGGTTTTGATCCCTGTCCTCTACACAGGGTACGTAAGAAAACTCCAAGAGGTTCAATCCCATCCAATGGTAATCCATGGTGTACCCCATCCTGGGGTGCACTTCCCTTGATCCACCCTCAGTGGTGTTCAGATCAGCCATTACGGTGTGACATACCCCCTCCTAGGAGCGCACCATCGCGGATTCGTCCTCATTGGGAATCCTAAAATATCCTTCTTCTAGGTATACCCCCCTTGGGATGTACCAATCTGGTCTGTCTCTATGGGACGTTATGATCACCCTCTTACCGTCTCTATAAGACGTTAAACTCATGGCCTACCTCGTGATGAACATGAGATGCCTGAGGAAAACCTCAGATGACACGCCTTTGGCGTAACCGTCTCTGTAAGATGTTAAACTCACAGAATAACCTGTCATAAACACGGGAAGCTGAGGAAAACCTCAAATACATGCCTCGGGTTCTGCACCCTTGAGATGCCCTCTTATGAGGAAGAATATAGGTTCAACTATGTCCACACACCCAGAGATGCCCCGACATGCCTGATATTGCCGTCTACTCCGACCGAAGGTTGCTACCATGTCAAGACCCTATGGAATGTCTTGAAAAAAGTAATGTAATTAACTGGCGTCCATGAAGATATGGCACCGAGAATGAGATTCAAGAACAACTTATTAAATCTATGAGGGAGACCCGGACTAGGTGATGAGTTCTGAGGAGGAATCAACGGAAGGAAGAACAGACATCCCATCATCCCATTTCGATCAAGGATAAAACGTACTTGAATAAGAAATGATTGCCGCCCGCCTTTGGAAAGAGAGAATGCGGGGCAACAACTGCGCGTCCTCACAGACAGATGCGAGCGCGCCCCGGCAAAAGCATCGGAAACAGGTATGTATACTATTCCTAAGAGTCATATTACTATTCATAAGGGTATGTTACTATTCATAAGGGTAGGTTACTAATCATCTAAAATTATGTTAATTCTAACAAACCCTAAATATCATCCCGATCGCAACAGTGTATGTCTGTTTTTCAAAATTCAAAACAAAAAAGTGGAAAATTTAAGTTTAATGGCTAGGTGACGACTATATCTTATAAATAAATAATTGTTGTTTCATATGGACTTGGTGATTCATGAAATATACGCAATGAATTGAATGTATTTTGGAGAAACATGCCATAAATTTTTTGTGGTGTTATAATTATGACTGATATAATATTAATTAGATTGTTCTTATTTAAATTATACATATATTACTTTAATATTAAATTCAACACAGAATGGGATATTTAAGTTAATGTAAATGACATGATTTACAAAAATGGATATTTTCACTATTAATGGAAAAATAAATGTTTTTTAGGAAAAACATAAAATCCAACCTTTGATAAAATTTAAAATACTATTATAAAATTATATTTATTTCCTCAAATACAATTTCTCAAAAAGGTAAAAATTAAGGTCAATGTTCATCTATAAAAATACGATAAAAACTATTTCTAAAGAAAACTTATTTGTGAAGCCTAAAATGAATTTACTGAAAATTTAGTATTTATTTATTATAAATTAATAAATATATATGAATTATTAAAAATACTTATTCAAATTTTACCTTAAGTGATTATTAATATTAATATCTACTAATTTAATGGTTGGGTTATAATGATTAACTATATCAGGGTTCCTAAACAATCTGAGTTGTGTGTAAGGCATGCTATCGAATACGTCATGTTTTTTTCAATTTAAATACATTTAAAATCATAGAGCGTGAAATTAAACTATATTAAAATGAATTTTCCCCTAAAAATTGCATCACACTTTTATAAAAAATAATGATATATCTTCTTTATCTCATCCTCTCATTCCCATGTAACTTCCGCAAATTTATTATTACTTTAAAGAACAGTAACTAGGTGAGTAGTACTATCCCATAGAACATTATCTATATGATACAATATTTCTATAGGATTTTATTAATATGGAAGATAATTCTACATTGGTATAATATATCATTTTAGTACATTTGAAGGATCTGGTATGTACTTCCTTAGAGATATACATGGAACAAATTGTGAACTTGAGAGTGGTTTGGTGGGAGTTTCAAGTGATAAGCTATAGTCCCTACTCGATCAAGAATATTAAATCGTCCAATGTACTTACAGCTCATCTTTCTCTTATTTTTTAATCTCATAGAATTAATACAAGGATAAATTCATAATAAAACCTTCTCACAAACATCAAATTCTGAATCTCCCTGACAATTGTCAACATTACTCTTCTATAAACTCTATATTACCTTGATGTTTTGTTTAATGGATATAATATTATATACCATTTCTCATCAATCATAGGTACCATTAGAATTATTTCTCCATATTTATCCCTATATTTCATTTTTATACAATTATTTCCATATAAAGCTTCCTAAGTAACCATCTGAATTCTCGAGTGAAAGATATTGTTGTATGAAACTTCAACCATATGAGGTTCTCATTCACTTTCATCACTAAATTCTAGAAAAAACGATCTCAAAATATCCTCTAGGGTTTTAATAGTCCTCTATGTCTAACCATATTTATAAAGAAGATTAGTATAACTGAAACAATACTCTGTATCTAGAGTGTTTTGAATACTTCTCCAGAACTTTGAGGTAAACCTCAGATCCTGATAACATGTGATAAAATGTTGTACCACATGTAACCTTACCACTACCATAACATATATCAAGTCAATATGATCAAAATAATAATATTATATAATAATAATTAAGGGCACTAACCACAATTCAACCCAAATAACATTATAGCCTTTAGATGTTTGGGGGATTTTGATAATGAAATTCATGGTGATGTTTTCCCATTTCCATTATGGTATGGGTAATGGGTGTAAAATCACCTTAAACTTATATCACTCAAGAAGAACATTCAAACATCCCAAGATTAGATATACATACTTTATAATATATCCATTCATGGTGTCCCATCTTAAATAATTTTTTTGATATTTATAAATCTTCATGGTTCCAGGATGTATAGATAATGATAAGCTATAATCTTTTTCAAATAGTTCCTTATTGAGGTCTGGTATTGATGGGACCCATAATTTGTTCATAAACGTTATTATTCTATCACAATTAAGGTTTAACTCTTGAAAAATTATCACATTTTTTAGATCCAAATACTCTTTTATGCCTTTTTAATATTTACATAGATAGATGGTTGAACACTCATTTTTAAATAATTATATTTCTCCCCTTACTTAAATATTTAAAGGATCATCCTTTAAAAATATGTATATATTATGTCTTTCGTGATCCTTATCACAGATAAGATATCTTGATCATTTTGACTCAATGTATTATCCACCTTGTTTTCTTTCCCATATTGGTAGTTTATTAAGCAATAATAATATTTAATCAAATCAAACTATCTTATTTTATTCATGTTTAAATATTTTTAGTCGAACATATAATATAAAATTTTATTATCAATATTTATGTCACAATATTATCCATAAAGATAATGCCTCCAAATCATTAATGTAATGACTAGCGTTTTTAACATTAAATCATGAGTCAAGTATTTTTTTCTCATTAACATTAAATTGACATGAGTAATAAGCTATCCTTTTATCATTCTACATAATAACACACCATATACATTTTTTAATGTGTTTCTGTAAATCCCAAACCCTTTTCCAAATCATGATAGTGGAGCCGAGGTACACTAACCAGCATTCTCTTTGGTTCCTTGAACATTTTTTCACATTTATCAATCAAAAAGAAACTTAATTGCCTTATGAGTTAACATGGTGATTAAATCAAATATCCATGAGAAATACATCACAAATAATCAATAATATCCATCCAATCCAAAAAAAAATTCTAATCACATTGGTTGGTCTGTTATAATGATCAATTACTTCTGTCTCTATTGGATCCCCTGATATACCCTATATTGATATTATATTACCAAAAAAAGAAACTTTCTTCATCCTAGATTCAGACATGATAAATTCTTCATATAACTTCACATTCCTTATGATCTTCAATAAAATCCTCAATTAATATTCACATCATTCCTTTCTCTTGTAATATATAATAATATCATTCATAAAGAAAACTATAAACATTTGATGGTAATCTCGAAATACATTATCCATTAAATCCATGAAGATATCAGGTTTATTAGTAAATATAAATGGGATACTATAAATTCATAGTGTTTATACCTCAAATGGAATTCAATATTGTGTATCTCTTTACATTTTATCCTCGACTAATTGAATCTAGTTTGAAGATCAATCATGGAAAAATATTTTTATTCTCATAATTGATCAAAAAAATAATTAATATGGGACATAAGATACTTATTCTTCATCACAATCCTATTAAGTTCTCTATAATAATTGTAATGTAATATTAGTTCACCTTTCTCAAAAAAATGTACAACTACACCCCATTATAACTCACTTGGTAAATGAATCCCTCATAATGATTCTCTTTGAGTTTCTTGTTCATATCTTGCAACTCAATTGGTTCCATTCTATATGGAGTATTTGAAATAGGTGTAGCACCATGTATGAGTTCTATTGAAGACTTGACAACAAAATTCATAGAAATACTATGAAACTCTTCTATAAATACATCAAAAAACTCCCATGCTATTGGAATACATTTAGTATTTATTTTCTCCCTAACCATATAAGATATATAATTCTTTTAAATATGAATCAAAAAAATTGAAATGGTTGAAATTTCTACTAAAAAATAAAATTTAATAATTGTAATAATGGAAATACATAGGTTAGTTTGGGATATCTAAAGTTACTTCCCATCCATGTTTGTTGACATGGTATTTTTATAAATAAATCCAATCCATTACTAAAATCTTTTAAAATTCAACTAGAGGGTGCATAATAAGATTTGTAGGGAACACATTCCCACAAACATAAATCAAATATTAATCATATACTAGTGATGCAGTCATCATACCATTAGGAGTTTTTACAAAAAAAATTAATGTTTAATCTATAACATCCCAAACTCTAGAAACCGATAGATGATAGTTATATTGCATAATTTTAACAAAGTTTAAGATTTCATTAAGTATTTAATAGATTATTATTCTTCTAATAAAAAATATATACACATATTACATTTCAAAACCAAAAATGAAATAATAACACATAACGAAAAACATGATTATCCCTTCCATCATTTCCCTAAAAATTATATATTCTTATCTTATTGATTTTTTGGGTAAAATAATATCAAATAAGGGTGTTATCATATACTTAGTAAGGATTAAAATACAATATAATCATACATAACATGTACATGGAATATGTGATATGGTAATAATAAATAAACAACATGAATCATTTATCAATAGAAAACGAGGGAATTATATATAAATGATAATAAATGTAAACACAAATAACAATAATCATTTATCTCATTTTTTATGAAATTTATAAATTTGGATATTAATAAATTTTTGTTAATACTCTATCCCAAGACACATTACTTATTTTTGAGATTTTAGTCAATACATTATCATGTTATGGGAATATTCAAACACCAAAACCCAACCTATTTTATCTCATGATACATATTGATGCATCAAGGGGTTATTTAATGTTAGGCCCCACCATCAACTAATTTATGTGAAATCCATTGACCATAATATCCATCAATACCTTTCACATCCATCCCGTTAAAACTACTTAAAAATAATTTTTTTTCTATATAATGACATACAAGGAAATTAGATACTTCCTAATTCAATAGAATAAGTTGGATGTCAATAAGAACAAACCTATATTAACTTGGAAGTTATGGGGTATCATCAAAGAAACCTGAAATTCCCTTTTTGACAATGTATAGTGGATAGGGTACTTAAAAATTTCAAGGCTACATATAAGATAGTAATTGTATTCAATATATAACATTGGTAAGACACCAAGGTGGTAGTAGGATAATTCCATGAATATTGTTCATTATGAGTGTTTGAATATTCCAAATCATATCCCCAAAAGTGTCTCTCTATATGTGATGTTTTAGGCTCACTCATCATGATTCAGGGTGATGATCGAGTCAATGATTAACCAACCCTTTTGAGTTGATTACCCTTAGGTAAAAATTTTCCCCAACTGTATCCACTTTCTTGTATCTATATAGGGATGTATTTTCTAGGAAATTGAATACACTTTTACTTCACCAAAAATTTCGTTGATTTTCCCACCATGTAAAAGGTGACTCTTTAATCAAATTAATGTTAGAGGGAAATAATAATATATCCTTTTAAATCCATTAGATTTCATAAGTACATTTCAAAAGTATTCCATGTCAATGTTTTCACCACACAAAATAAAATAGGTGGGTATTACAACATGAGTCCCAAAGAATGAAAATTAAGATGGAAAACCCCACTAATGGAGTCAATATAAATTAATTCATTACCTGTTGGAACAATAAGAAATAGAATTTATCTTAAAATATGATAAATATTATCATTTAATGGTATAAAATTAAATATAAGTAATTGTTTTGATGGTATTTAGGATGTGGAATGGGTTTCTGGTGAATGGTTTGATTACGAGGGGATTAAGTCCTTGCTCAATCTCTCACATTATATTTCCCATTTTTTAGTCACCCCTATAAACACCCAAGGTTTCCCACATCCATGGATGGGTATGGAACTAATTTCAAAAAGGAATGTGGTTTTTGGGGTTTTAGGAAAAATGATGCTTAGGAACCCACATTGGCCGAGAGGATGTAAAGTTGGGCTCAGAACACACTTTCAGTGGGAATGGTCACCTACTACAAAAATCACTTATATATTTAAGATATTTTTGTGAAATGCTTCCTAGATCCCCAATACGAGACACGAAACTGATGTGTTAATGAATTGATTATGAACATGTATCGATAGGAACAATGTCATGGATATCTTGGATTCTCTATCAGTCTCTTATTTAATTATGATGTATTGGTTTTGTCTATGTTTGAGTACTCTGAAGTTTTTTTCCATCCAAGAAGGTTTTTGGATTTTTGGAGATGGGATTCAAACTCTATAAGAAATCATATATGTGTTGTGAAAATATGAATCAAAACCCACAATTTTTTTTGACATAGATTATGGTAGTCTGACTAGACACTTCTATAAAGTTTAATGTCATGCGGTAAGGATGTGAATGTCAGGCTTCGAAATAGATGATGCATCCTATATATCGTGTTTTAAATTGGAATCACAGTCTATTTAGTTCATGTAATGGGGATCCATGTAATGATATACATGACAATAGAGGCCCTTGTATAGACTTATTCATATGAGGAGGCTATTGATTACTTATTCAAGAGTATGGTCCTTTGAGAAGAGACGATATGTAATCAGACATAAATTCAAATAATGATTTCTAAATGGGGTAATTCTCTTAAAACATTTTGTAAAATCATTTCTATCATCTAATTCCACATAATTCATGCTTAGTGTGAGAAATGTGGTATAAAGGTAGACTAGACACATCACATGAGAACATATCCATACAGGGCGTACATATTAATGTTTCCTTATGAGAGGTATGATAACCCATATTATAGCGGATATGGTATGGTACTTGGGCCTTTGTAAGGCATCCCATGTATCCGGTTTTATAACAGAAACCAAATCCATCATATTTCGATTCTTCCATGAACTCAATGGCGTGTTTGAGTTAGTTGAAGGCATGTGTGGGAAAGATAAAAACATTGATGCATGTGTATGTTCCAAATTCTAATCCACTAATAAGTGAGGAAGATTGATCATTCCTTGGGAATGATTATTCCTCGATGGTTTAAATGTCAAATACATAAGGGGAGTTACATTCAAATGGATTCTCATTGGAGCTCAGATATTAGGAAGGTGCCTTATATATCCCAGCTATGGCAGCAATTAGAGTTCTCATAGTTCATTTATACCTTGACCAGCTGATGAGCCATGTTGGGAGATCACACTTAAAGAAATTATTATTACCAATAAGGTTTGAGGAATTCTAGGAAATTATATCAGAATAGAGTCCCTATTTTTGGGGACATATTATATTATTTTTGTAGTCTGGCCTCACGTACAGAGTCTATTCGAAGGATATACTTATTCTTTATCTTCTAGAAGATTAAAGAGAGGTGATGATGACCCTAAAAGATCTATATGAGAGTTATACATTGGTAGGGTTGCATGAATTTATAACCATAATTCATCATGGAAACTTACCTTATAAATTTGGTATGTGGTTGAAGTTTATTCTCAGGATTCCACATGGCATGAGTCCATGTAGGTCTTCTAGAAAAAGTGGATGTGTCCTTGATGATTTTACTCACATGTCTTGATTATTGCAGGATATATATTTATTGCCTTCTTGATATTTTGGGACATTGGTCTGACAAGGTAGACATGTTCAAGGGTATCTTCTTGATTAATTAATGTGTCTTTTTTATCTTTATATAATCTGATGGGACATGTCTAGGGTCATTCATATGATCAAACTAGAAATAACCATGTGTTGTTTCATGATCATTCTACATTTTGTTCGGTCTTTCGAATGTCAATGTGGGCATGTGAATAAATTATTTTCATTAAAAAATTCTATTGTATTGGATATCTTCACATGACCAAGATTGAAAACTCAAAGGTTCTTCCCTTGATCAATATGACTTATCTTATTCTTTTCGCATGATAATGCATACATGTTGATTAGTTATCATGCAATCAACATTGATTGTCTATAGTTTGTCTTTTTTCCCAAACAAATCATTTAAGATCGCCCAAGGACATCGTAATATCAATATAGAATCAAGTCTTAACGTCACCTTAAACTAGTCACGTGGAAGGTTGTTCTGGACATGTTTAGTATCTTTGGCTTGTTCGAATGTTGTAGGAGCTTGTCCATAGGGATCAAGCCACAAGTTGCATGATAAATGATATATGACCAATTGTACATGTTGATGGAGTGAACCATAGTTCTTGCATGGGAAAATTGAGTCTTGTTCATAACCTCATATGCACACTAAGAAGGAATTAAAATGATGACACTTTTCTCATAAGATTCATATGAATTCAAAAGTAGATTGTGAGGGAGTCTCTAAACTTGTCAAGAGTCTCCCTAACAACACAGTGAGAATTGTTAATAATTCATGGTGTACAATGGTTGGGGTTTTTCTACTTTACTATATGAATGTCTACATGTGACTTCAGGAAACATCATGAATACCATATTTATGTGGTTTTCATGACTTTTAAAAGGTATTTTTGTGGGACAGATGTTCATGCATATTGACTAAATATCAAACCATAGTGTGCATGGCGATATAATTTTCATAGAGAAGATGGGTACACAAATTATATAGAGAAAGTCCTAAAGTATTCACCTCAAGGAAAAGTATGGGAAACCACAAGATCGAGAAGGGGGAATCATGAGACTGAGATTATTTATCATTCAATTAATCATAAACTCATATGTCATTGTGCACAAAAACCATTGCTTCTAAAGTCGTTCCAGAGCACAATGATACAAATATAGTTGAACCACAAGAATCATTCCCACTAGTATACTCATGTTGATTCCTGTATGGATATATGATATGTTCAAAGAATTTTCCAACCACATCTCATGAGGTTAAATCCCCCATGTAATCATTTGATCTAAATAAATATCATACGGGATGTCTCATGCACAAATGCAGGGGTCACACATAAGGATGCATTTCTGGGTGAAGGTTATGATTGGTGATGTCAAAAACACTAGGTGGTATGACACAGATGCATGAATACCATTCATGAACAAATAATTTCATGATGCTTATCTCTTCATTCGATGGGTTGATCTTTAAAAGTCCTTACTGTAGGATCTCACAATCGCCGAAGGAAGATCTACAAGGATGATTACTAATTAATTATATTCATCCACCCTCTTTCCTTTTTGAATCTCCCTTTTCAACTCTAGAATCTGGTTTTCTTGATGGGATTGAGGTATATATTGGCGAGGTCGGCCCAAATTTCCTACTGTTTGAACATGGAGGATGTTGTGTGCACTAGATGAAGCGGTATAGGTTTTTGAAAATCAACATCATGTGTCTATGAGAGACCTTGTGTGATATTCATTCATGTTTTCTTCTACGACATCTTGTGATCTAATAAATCTATTTTAATTTAATTGGATATTGATTAAGAAGCATAAGGGCTCACACTCAAAAAATTCTTGTGATAGTACAATCATTTGTCTTCACATAGATTTCACGATCAAAGGATTTTCACATGATGGATTCATGTGCTGATTGGAGATCTCACATAATTACACTATTGTTCTCGAATAAAGTCTTGTGAAGTCCTGTTTTGGCTATCATGGGATCACTCAACTATTAGAAAAGGAAGTGGGTATGGGGTTGATGTCGAGTAGGTGTCGGGTGTGCCGCGAAACATCGAACCTGAATTTTCGATAGATTGAGGATGAAGTATCGAGTTATATAGGGCAGGTTTTTTTCAAAATGTGTTGTGTGGGATGGAAATAAATTATAAATTTCGATATGCAGGTCTAAAGTGGGTGATGGTGATTGGTTGAATGCGTGGTCTAACAGTTAGTATTTGATTCCTATGAACTATACACAGGAAATCTCTTCCCACCTTGAAACCATTTTTATGACTACCACTCATATATAATCAATTCCACAACCTATTTATCATTGATCCAACAATGGGTTTTTTTCAACTATACCACCTGCATATCCTCCACCCAAGATTCTTCCCTATGAGAGTTTTGATAACTCAATGTGAAGCTTTATCCTCGCACACCACATGTCCTATACGCGGGCCTTCTCACTTCCTACAGGAGCTATGCATCATGTGGTCCAGTAGTTTTCTCAACTACCTCCAATTTGGCTTAGTCAAATATGGTCCCATATGGGCCTAGGGTCGAGCCTTATCCTTTCTGGATAGTGTTCTAGAGATAGTTTTTGGATAAGTAAAGTGGGAAACTCTTAGAATGATATTATAAGATTAATGCAACAAGGGCCCAAGGTATATCCCCTAAAACAGAATCCTAATACTTCATATAAGTCATTCCCAAGTTCTTCATGCAGATTTAACAGATGTTTTTTCTGGTTTTCACATTCCTTGACTTTTTTATAGCAATGTAATGGATGCATGATTAGGTGTGGAGCACCCCCAATTTTTGGATTGTAACTCTTTCTTTTTGATATAAATGTATATAAAATATATGGGTGAAGGTTAGTAAATTTTGGGGAACTCTTTGAGTGTTTTTGGGGCATTCCTATATGTGCACGGGTGGTTCACCATTTGTGGAAGCCATGAAACACTTGCAGGAAATCATCCACAGTCAAATAGGTGCTAAAGGGGAGGTTTATCGGCTGTGTGCAGTTTCTCCAAACCATGTGAAAGCCTAGAAGAAATAGTGCAGGATGGTGCAGATGTTGGACAAAGATCTTTGGCGTGGTTAACACATGGTTTGGAAGCCATGTGGGCCAAACATGTGATGTCTATCTTATGATATAACTAAAAGTATAGTTAGCACCTTGTTTTTTCTAACCGTGTGACTAAATCATGTGCTGGTCAAAACAACCTCCTTAAAAAGTAGACCTTACTCAGTTTTCCCTCTAAACCACTCATTTTTCCTCTTAATCAGCCCTAACTCTGTATTTGTCTTCCCCAGATGTCATGAAGGGTTATCCCATTGATCTAGTGGCGATCTGAAGGGTTACCTTGGTGATTAGAGGATAATTCCTTATAGTATGTTATCGTTAATAATTGTTCTTGTTGTTTTTATTAGATCTAATTTTCTCTGTATCTCAATTTATTAGAGCTACACCCCTTGTGGGTAAATATAATGGTATGTATGACAAATATTATTGGGTCTAGTCTTGATGATGATAGGGGAACATATTTATGGTGGGTTCAGAAAGATTCATCCTGTTTTTGTGATGTTTTCTAGTTGATGATAATTTTTTACAAAAAAAAACATGAGGTAAGTTTCTTTACTCTTTACTCATATTTATAAAACTGAGTGTATTATTTTAAAATTTATTTAATTGATTTAAATTTATTATTATCACTTGGTGTAATTCTTGATATTAATCCACTTTAGTGATGATTTATGTTTTTTGGTGAAATTGTGGAATTTTTGGTGAATTTTTGTGAAAATTGATTTAGTTTATTGATTTTAAAATAGTGATTTTAAAAGATGTTTTTCATGGAATTTTTGAAGTGGCTTGTTGTAAAATGATTTTCAAGAAAAATATTATTTTATAAAATGGTTTTGGCATGTTGGTATTGACGTGGTTTTGGGAATACTTGGTGTGTGTGTGTGTATATATTGCACTTATGAGGGTTGGTTGAAATATAAGATTGTGATCGGTTACCAAGGTGTAATGTAATGGGGGATATAGTAACCTTTTGATGACATGGTATATCTATGAGATAACACTCATGAGTATGTAACTATCACAATGACTCATATGTGGGTGGTATTGTGGATATGTTGAATAGAATGGTTAGGCCAAATGGAACTTGTGAAATTGTTTTAAAGCATGGTTTGGTGGATTTTCATGAAAAATTAGCTTTGCTGAAAAAATTGATAGATAAAAAACATGTTTGTATTTGGTTTTTAAACTATTTTAGAACTTTTTTATATTTACATATAAAAAATTTGGAAATTTTTTTATATAATTGGTTCTACATAAATAGTATTAACTTTTCTATCCAAGTGGAATGAGTTGGGAAGTCATTGGTGAAAGCCTGCTGAGTTTTAGTACTAACCCATGCTTTGAAAATTTGGTTATTTCATAGATTTCATATATGAGAACATGGGAAAATGTAATGTATCAAATTTCTATTTCACTATATCATGATACATGGACTATTGGTGGAGTTGGAGCTTAAAGCATGTGGAGATTTAGAGACTTGTGGTTTCCGTGGAGTTTTTTAGTTTGTCTTATGATATTTACTTTAATATTCTATTATTCCACATTAGTACTTGGATTTAGCATTATTTTGATAAATACAATATTTATTTTTCTTCCATTGTTATCATACATCATAAGTATTTTTTGGGTTTGGGTTTTTTGGTTTCTTTTGTTATTCATAAAGGGTAAATTGTCCCCCATATGTAATAAAACACTTAGGCATTTATTTCCATCCATTTGAATCTTGGGGATGTCGCTTAAAGACTAGTAACTCTCACCACCCTATAAATACAATGATATAATTAGGGACATTATAAATTTTATAATTTTTGTTCGATCGAAAAGCCTATTTGAGATAAATGGTATCTACATGTTCCTTTCCTTGAAAAACAAGTAGTCGTTAGTTTTCATGTTCATGGAGTTGAATTAATTCTTGTCTATTTCTTAAGTTGGGATCTTGGAAATGAGTATTATTATTGATACTTCAAATTTAGAGCATAAATATTCCTTGATATCCTTTATATTATGAGCATCAAGATACCATGGAGTTGGGTACATAAGTGTTTTGGAGACAATTATTGGAAATTGAAATATCTTTTTCATGGGTTTAGATAATGAGATGAGCATGACATGCATTATAGGAATTAATTACCACTAGGATTTCATATTTTCATTTTTAGTAATGATATATAATTTTATGAAATATGTTTATTTTTTAAAAATGTTAAAAAAATAAAATGAAAGATTTTGAAAAGAGGATGGTTGGTGTATTTTTGAAAATAGTGTGATTTCAAAAAGTAAGTATACATTTCTCAAAAATGATTAAATTTGGAAAATAATGATTTTGGGAAACAATTTTATGATATTTTATGTGATAGAATTTGAAATTATAATCCTTCATCTTCTTGAGAGTGAGACTTATGGTGTTTGTTTTTCGTATAGAAAATGGATACTAATAGGTGTTGGAGATACTAATTGGAATAAGCTGTGGAGAATGTGGTTTCAGCTAAGAAACAGGTGAACCAATAGATAGTTCAGAATATCATAGAAGACTTTAAGACTATGGACATAGTGTAATAGAGGGATGATCCAAGATAATTGGATCATTCTCTCTAGTTCCAAAAATAGAATCTGCCTATCGTCCGGGGTGATTCTAAACCGGAAAGAGAAGAGGAATGGTTGAACAAGATGAATCATATCTTTGATTTAATCAGTACAATAACAGAGCTAAAATTCAATATAGAAATGTACATACTCATGGATCTTACATTCCAGTGTTGGGAACTAGTAGTGCAGGCTAATATGGATCAAGTCCTTGGTCGGGATAATTTTGAGTACTTATTCAACAAATACTTTTATCGTCACACATTCAAGATCATGATAACGATGGTATTCTTTAACTTTAAATAATAAAATATATATTTCATTTAGTATGTGGCTAAATTCATGAATTTAATACTAATTGAACCTGAAGTTATGGCTAATTAATCCTTAAAGGAACACATCTTTGAATTTGGGATAAGGTAGGAGATTTTCTCAAAGATTGTGGTGCTCTATATTAATGAATATATAGAGAGGGTAAAAAGTGTGAGAGTGTATGAAAGGGACTTCTCTGGATCTATGGGAAGAGTAACTGTGTAGATACCCATGGGAACCAGTGGTAACTCTAATGTTGGGATAAATAGGAAGAAGGAAAACAATTTCTCGGGAGGGAATGGAAGTCAAAATCCGACAGGTGGATCTCTAAATATTCCTCCAAAACCCATGAGAAAAGAAAGATGTTTTCAATGTGGTACCTTTGACCACATGAAGTAAAAATGCACAACACCACCATAATAATGAAATAATTACAATAATATGGGTCATCTAAGGTGTTATTTTCATGTTCTCTGAGGTCAGGTTCTCGAGACACTTCTCAGGTTTTGCAGGCATTGTACACTTCGACAGGGAAAGGGAAGCATAATCAATCTTGTTAGCAAAGGATATCTAGCCATGCTGATTCTATGAATACCCTGACCCCTCATCATGGGAAATATTAGTAAGGCAATAGGAAAAAAATTTACTGATGAATAAATTATATGGAGCTGATTAGTTGACATTGGATGATTAGGTTGGATCATCTATGGTGAGAGGTATAATTCTTTTTAATTATACCCTTATGAAAGTGTTGTTTGATACTAGTGAATATAATTCCATCATTAATTCTGATGCTATTATTTTTTTATGTTTAAAACAGGATATGAATCCATCTATGATAAAACCTCAAACTCATCTTGGTCAAAGAGAATGTCGAGCCTTTATGAGTAGAGAATGCACTATAATTGTTAATGGAGATGATACGAAATGGAACTTCTTAGTGTTGAAGATGGGTGTCTATGATGTAATCCTGCGTATGAAATGGTTTAAAATGGTTAGGGATCACATTAATTGTTAGATAAGAACATTTAGTTTCGTGACTGAGGATGACACTGAGCATCTCTTTAGAAAAGAAAGGGTTGTAAAGATAGGTGAAATAGGATTTCCTGCACCGGTATTGGGAAGGATCTCTTATCAGTTGGTGGTGTTAACTTTGGAATTTATGGGAGAGATCGAGGATAATTGTTTTCTAGTAGTTTTGGATCATTTTTTAGATGTTCATCCCAAAAAACTCTTAGGGTTACCACCTATAATGGAAGTGTAGTTTACAAATAACCTGCTCCCCGGGGATAGTACGATTTACCGGATGTATTATATGATCGAACTAATATAATTAATAGAGTTTAAAGAGCAGTTGGGAGAGCTAGAAATCAAGGGTTTCATTCATCCAAACACATCTTAGTGGGAATCACCGGTTTTGTTCTTAAAAAATGAAGATATAAGTCTTCTTCTTTGTGTCAATTATCATAAGATTATCCAAGATAATATAAAGAATAGATATGCACTTCTATTCATTGATTATCTATTTGACCAATTTAGGGGAGCTCATTAGTTCTCTAAAGTTGAATTGTGACCATGATATCACCAATTTTGAGTTTGGAAGGAGGATATTCTGAAAACAGCTTTCAAAAGAAGATATGGACATTATGAATATATGGTAATTATTTTAGTTCTTAAAAAATCACCAACAATATTTACAAAATTGATGAGTCATATATTTCAAAGATATTCGGATTATTTTGTTGTGGTTTCTGTGGATGACATATTGATGTATTCAAGGACATGGAATGAGCATGAAAACACTTCGATACAATTTTGTAAATATTTATAGATCATTGGTTTTAAGCCAACTTATCAAATTATGATCTTTGGATACAATAGGTACGCTTTCATGGCCATGTAATTTCAAAATGGGGTGTTTTAGTGGATCAAGAAAATATAGAATTTGGTATCTATCTAAACCAGAAAATAATTTCTTTGATATAAAAAGTTTTATTATTCTCATTGGTTGTTACCGGAACCATTTTCATGTCTTAACATAATTATATTTTCCTCTAACTGCTTTGAAAAAAATGAATGTGAATTCCAATGGACTTAGGAATGATATAAATCTTTTCGAGAGGTGAAAGTTCATCTTACATCATCACCAATCTAGATTTTTCCGAAATATGGATAGGGGTATGTGGTGTATTTTGATGTTTTGGGATATGTTTTGGGATGGGTTCCTATGAAAGGAGACCATGTTGTTTCTTATTTCTCAAGGCATTTGAGTATTCATAAGAAGAATCACCCAACACATGATTTAAAGTTAGCTGCCATTGCCCAAACCTTGAAGATTTTGTGTCATTATCTATTTGGTGAGAAATTTAATGTATTCATGGATTATAAGATCTTGAAACAAATTTTCTCACAACATAAGTTAAATTTGAGTTAATGAATATGGATAGAGTATCTCCAAATGTTTGACTTTGACTTGATGTATACACTGGGAAAAGGAAATTTGGTGGCTGATGCATTAAGAAAAAAGTAATATGCTTAGTTGGAAAAAGAAGCTTTAGATGAGTGGAATTTGTCCAGACCTTGAAGTTCTAGTTTCCTTTTTAGTTTCAATCATTCTTGATTTGGTAAATATGGTAAAGGAGGAACAAACATATGATGAAAAAGGTGTTGACATGAGTTCCAAACTCAATATTCGAGAAACCATTAAGAGATGGAAGCTTGATAGGAGTTCAGTGTTGTAGTTCATAAATTGGATGGTTGTTCCTATGGCTAGTCAGGAATAAATTTTTCATGATAATCAAAATTTGACATGGGTTGCCCATCAATGAATATGAAAAATTCATAAGGTGTTAAAAAATCAGTTTTGGTGGATCTGTATGAAATAGAAGGTGGCGAATTCTGATTCAAAGTTATTAACTTATCAGAAGTAAAGGTAGAGCATCAATGACCAGTATGTATGTTGTATTCCTAAACTAATCTTTTTTTGAAATGGGAGAAGATAAAAATGGATTTGGTTATAGGTCCCCCAATAATTGTTCAGAAACACAGTGTCATATGGGTGAGAGTGGACCGACTTACCAAGAAGGCTCATTTCAACCAAATTTTTGAAACTCATACGATCTAGGATCTATCCAAGAAAATATCCAAGAATCGGTAAAGAGGAAAGTCATACTAGTTTCAATCGTGTCAGATAGAGATCTGAGGTACACATCTGGTTTATCTAAATCCTTACCAAAATCCCTTGGGACATAGTTGACTATGAGTATTTCATATCATCCTCATATTAATTTCTAATCTCAAAGGATGATACAGATACTCAAATATATATTGTCATCTTGTGTAATGTATTTTTGTGGCTAATGGGAAAATAATTTTCCATTGGTGGAGTTCTAGTATAATAAAATATACCAGGCCTCGATACATATAAATCCATTTAAATTATTGTATTGAAATCCTTGTTGTTATCCACTTTGTTTAGTGGAAACATGTGAGACTTTACTATTTGGGATGAGCCTTATTAATGAAATAATGGAAACAATTCAAATGATAATAAAGAGGATGTATATGGATCAGAGTCATCAGAAATATTATGTGGATCATCATCGAAGACAGTTATTGTTCATAGTGAGTGATTAGGTGTTCTTGAGGATATCTTCAGGACTTGGACATCATCATTTTGGGAAATAGGGAATGTTTTCTCTTTAATACATTATCCCTTTTGAGAAACAGAAATGGGTGAGAGAGGTGGAATATTTTTTAGAAATACCAATGCTTTTTAGTGTAGTGAATATTGTGTTCCAAGTATCTTAATTAAAAAAGTATCAACCAGATCCTGACAATGTGATCAGATGATATCACATTGACCTAGAGCTGAATGCCTGATGGGTACATATTCCGGTGCAGATTGTGGATAGGAAAGAGAAAGTCTTGTGTGGAAAAATCATTGGCCTAGAACGGGTTTTTTGGAAACCTGGTCATATTAAATAAAATAAATAGAAATTTGAGGAGGAAATCAAAGAACCATGTTCTTAAATCTTTCAGGGAAATAATGGTTTTCAAGTTTCTAGGGACTTAAGGACCAATAGTTGGGAGAATGTAACACCCTTGGTTTTTGGTTTGTAACCCTTTCTTTATGATTTTCATGTATATAAAGTATAAGGGTGATGGTTGGGAGAGTTTGGAGAACGCTTTTATAGTTTTGGGGAATTTATTATAGGTGAAAGTGTGGTGCAAAATTTGTAGAAACCAAGAAACACATGCAGGAAACCATACATAGTGATAAAGTGGCTAATGATGAGGCACACAGTCTATGCATGGTTTTTCCAACCCATGAAAAAGCCTAAAAGTAACCATGAATAATGGTAAAGATGTTGGAAATGGATTTTTAGTATGGTCGTATCACACTTTGGATGTCATGTGAGCCAACCATGTGAGATATTTCTTAAGACAGAAGTAGGAGCACAGTAAGCACATGGTTTATCTAACCGGGTGACTAAACCCTGCAAGGGCCGAAACTACCTCCTTAAAAAGATAATATCACCTTCTTTTCTCTCTAGACGATTCATTTTTTCCATTTATGTGGCCCTAAAATGGGATTTTTCTTCCCCAAAGGTCAAGGGAGGTTCTCTCATTGATCTGATGGTGTTCTGAAGGCTTCCCTTGGATATTAGAAGCTGATTCCTAGCAGTGTGTGATCGTTCTTCATTATTCTTGATTTTTTTAGATCTAATTCAACCCATATATCCATTTCTTTATCTACACACACTATGTCTGGATCTAAGGGTGTGTATTCCTAAAATGATTGGACATTTTATTGATCACGATAAGGTAAGATATCTAATGTAAGTTCATGGAGATTCAACAAAAAATATTTATGTTTTTTGTGTTTTTTGACTTCTTCACCAAAACTCTTGTGGTAGATGGATTCACTCCCAACTATTTTTTCATAAACTAATTGAAATAGTGTCAAATTTATTTAATTGATTTAAATTTATTGTGAAATATTGGTAAAATTGATGATATAAATCATCTTTAGAGAAATTTTTTTGTTTTTGGTGAAATTGTGTTTTTCTTGTAAATTATATTGCAAATTGATTTAGTTTCTTTATTTTCAAATATGGATTTATTGTATTTTTGAAATGGATTATTATAAAAGTGTTTTCAATAAAAATATTATTTTCATGAAATTTTTCTGGCATGTCGGTATTGACATTGTTTTTTGGGCATACTTGTTGTATGTGTTCATATTTTATTTATGAGGCTTGGTTGAAATATGACCTTGTGGCCGGTTCTAAAGGTGTAATGAAACATATGATACAATTACCTTGTGATGTCATTGTATATCGATGATATAACTCTAATGAATATTTAATTTTCATAATTATGCATGCCAATTTGGTATTTCGGATATGTGGAATATAATGGTTATGAAAAATAGAACTTTTGAAATGTATTTAAATCATAGTTTTGTATCTTTTATTTAAAAGTAGCTTTTCTGGATAAATTTATTGAAATGACACTTGTTTATATTTGGTTATAAACTATTTTATAACTATTTTATATTTATTTATAAACTGTTTAGAATTTTTTTATATAATTGGATTTATATAAATGTTTTTAACTTTTCTACCAAAGTGTTGTGAGTTGGGAAGTAATTGGGGAAAACAACAGAGTTTTAGTAAACACCCTTACTTTATACATTTGCTTATTTTTTAGACTCCATCTACCGAGACATGGGAAATGGTAAATTATCACACATATTTATCACTTTTATTTGAAACTTGGGATACTTTTGGATTTGGAGCTTTGAGCATGTGGAGAATTATAGTCTTGTGGTTGTCTTGGATTTTCCATTGTGTGTCTTCCACTGTTTACTTTGATATTATTGTCTTATGTTGTGGTACATGGATTTAGAATGTTTTTGATCAATGAATTGTTGACATGTTTTTCATTCTTATCATAAATCATATTGTGGTTTTTTTGTTTGGATTTCATGGATAGTTATTTTATTCATAAAGGGTAAATCATTCCCCACATGTATAGAAACCCTTATACATTTATTTCAATCCATTGGAATCTTGGGGATGTTTCATAAGGCCTATTAATATCTCACCACCCTATCAATCCAACGACAGTAAGAGGGACATTACAATGGGGCCCAACAAAATTCCCCCCTTAGAATGAGATTTATTCAGAGTTAAATTATTCTAATTATAAGGTAAAAGTAGACCAATTTTCCACATATATGAATATCTGAAGAACTTTGATATTGAGATTCTTGAGAGGATATGTCAGGATTAGTCACTGAGGTAATTTAGGTGTTATCCACATGAGACATATGACCTTGATTTCTTGGATAATTCTAGGATATGATATGGATTTAGTTTGTGGCATAGATATCATAAAATTTGAATGTGTATGAATTCCTTAATAGAACAAGCATTTAGTGGAATGGATCTTTTGATAAGACCCAAAGTATGGTACTTGGATATCGCTACGTATCCCATATGTTTTGGAATCATGCTACCTATAGTTCTAAAATATACCATTATACAGATCAAGATCATGCATTGGGAACGTAGGTTCATAAATAAAAAACTCTATAATGAATTTTCATATACAGATCTAGATCACACATAAGATGGGGGATATCACTGTTCTTTTATAAAATCATATGTAAATATCCATGTTTAGGTTGATATGTTGCTTGGACCATCCATAATTCCCATCCTTTTTGTGTAATACCTAACAGATCCACTTGCATGTATCTGTGTGTTTGAATTACAATAGGTATCTCCTTAAGAAATGTCCAGTAATTATGAGTATCATGAATTTCATCACTGATGCACCAGCTCCAGTAGTCTTGAGATCATCTGATTTACAAGGAAAATTCTAGGACAATATCCTTTATGAAGGTTTTATGTCCTAACTTTTACCTAAGTCAAGGGAGTTAAAGTACATGTCTCTATTTTTGATGAGGATATATGGTGATCCCCAAAATCTTTATATATTTTTGATTTTTCCCTAACTTTTTCCTAAGCATCGTATTCAGGAAGACATAGCAAGCATGGATATGTATTTTTATCAGGTCGTCTTTTTACTGGGTTTTGACATGTCAAGTTTCAATGACTCTTCAGTCCTGTAGATTCTTAATATTTCTTGGGTCCCACAATGTTCATTTCCAATGAGAATAGATTCAATTTTTTCCAGGATTCCCTTATTGGGTTTTCATCCAATGGAGTATTGTGTCTTTTTCTTTTTTAATGTCTTGTAATCTTGACCACAGATGTGCTCTAGTTTAGGGTCTTTTAGCTTTGATATTTTTTGTGTTATAGTTACGGGTCTTCTATCTTGGTCTTGGGATTTTATGTAGTTTCTGTTCATCTAACGTGGACATTTTTCAGGTTGTATTTTAGGGTGTTTTAGAATGGAACTGAATATGGAATGGGGAAGAAATACTAGGGATGACTCAAAATATTTAGTGGTTTTGAGTTTCACCATTGGGTTTCTAGGGATCATTAGGATTGGAGTTCCTTTCTTGTAAGGATGGGATGGCTTTAGTTAGTTGGTTAAATCCCTTATGCATCGATTGAATGGATAGGAAAATTTGATATCCACTCTCTTCCAAGGGTCGTTGAAGATTTATGGGGGAATATTATTAAAAGATAAATATTAGGGTTCTAGGCCCGCCTATATAGTTTGAATGTGGGTGATGTAAATCATAACCCAAATGATGGAGTCTGTGAATATAGAATGTGGAAAACATTTCAATTATATTTCGTAACACTCTAAGATGTTAGGTTCTACCATTGTACCAATGGGGCTCAAATGGATGTGAAATCCCTCTTTTTAGAGAAAATATTTCTCAATTTGGTGGGTCTAAGGACTTCTATGTCAATAGCATAACTATACAGAGAGACCCCTTTTTCGTTCCAAGTTCTATGAAAGGTTTTATAAGACTCAAGAATATAACTAGTGAAATTGGGTACAGAAATAAAGCTATCTTAGATGGTATATAGAACCGTAGTGAAATCTTGGACCTGATTGTGAACCTCAATCCCTATGATCTATGGTTGCGAATCATGATGCGTGGGACATCAAAGGTTCATGAATGAAGGTTTACATTACTACATTGAGAAAGGGTAAAAATAGTGATGTAACATAGATAATGTCTAATTTTCTCAGATATTCTGGTTTGGGGATTGTAAACCATAGTGAAAAGTCATCAGGTCAAGGAGATGATATGGGATAGTCATAGGGAGAGGACTAGGTCACACTAAGGTGCTATGTTCTACCTAGGTTACATTAGGCTCACAATGAGTATAAATCCCTTTATAATGGGTAAAGATGTCATCGGTTGGTGGGTGTAAACCCTTTTTCATCAATAGAATGGATGAACCGAGAGATATGTTTTCATTTTAAAGGTCTATGGGGGGGGGGTTACAGTTACCCAATGAACTCAAATCATGAAGTATGATTTAGGGTGAATGTAATATTCCGGATGGGTTCAATCACCCTAAATATTTTTCACCACCTATCAAGCATATTCTCATTGTGAGCAGGTGTGAAACATTATTTCTCTAAATTTTTACTTCACTAGGGGGTTCAATAAACATAGCTTGGATTTTACTAGGGATACAAAGTAGACCCTATGATATTTATGACTTATTTATTTTCACCCTTATTTTTTTCATAAACTCCATGGATTAAGATTCTTTCTAGTTAGAACTTGAATTTTTAGCCTACCCTTTACGGGATTTCACCCTAACATGCGTTATGTCTCAATCACTATCAGTTTAGGGTTTTTCAATTTTGACCATTATAAACTAAAGTTTATGTTCATATAGTTTTGACAAAATTGCAGGTAGTATAAGTTCATGAATCACATGAACATAATATAGGGGGTGGTATAAAAGATCCTAATTAAGATACTCAGGGTCATGAGTACCCCAACATTCTTTTGAGTATGAGTTGAAAATATTTTAAATCACTCCTAAAGGATCTCAAGTCTTTTTTAATGATATGGAATAATCATGTCTGTGATGACTCAGAACACCCATGGGTGCTGGGTTCAGTTGTGGTGATGTTGAGCTCATAGGAATTAGAAATCCCTCCATAAAAATCCATGATGTCCCTAATTGGTGGGTCTAATACCTTATGCATCAATAGAATTAATGAAACAAGATATCTATTTTATGTTTCAAATGCCCATGAACGTCTTGTGGTAAATTGAGGCATTAAATAAATGAGGTTTGGGTAATGGATTTTGGTTCTTTCACATATGGAAAAATAACCCCATACTTTGGATGACCAGGGTAAGGAACTTGTATTCCTTTAATAAGAAATGATAATGGTTCATGGCTTTCACATTTTAACAACACATAGTGGGGAAATTTTGCATGCAGTTTAACGTCATGTGGTAAAGAAATTTTCCTTGTAGTTTAACTTAATTTGGTATTGAAATATGTGTTGTACAATTTTAATGTCAAGAGAAAAAGAAGTTTTCCTTGTAGTCTAACATCACGCGGTAAGGATGAACTTCTATGTAGTTTATCGTCATCTGGTAAGGACATTATCCCATGAATTTTAGAATGATTCAGAAAGGATGTGGGAACCTACATAAGATAAATGTAAAATGAAAAATATATATTCATGAAGATTATGTGTAGATTTGAATCATATGTAGGTAGAGTGAGATTGTATGACCCAGAGCCTTATAATTTTTGGGCTATGTTTATTTATCAGTTTTGATTGGGCCTTGAGTAATAAATTATAGCATCATTATGTATCCTTTGAGTAAATGAATCAATTCATACATGGTTCTTGGATGAGAAACTCTCTCATCACCAGTCTAGCCCATTATGAGAGGTGTGAATTGTTTCCCTTGATTATAGTAGTTTGGCACAATATTAGAGATCCAAGAATCACTATAT
The DNA here is from genome assembly GCA_963277665.1 of Viscum album. Taxonomy (NCBI): domain Eukaryota; kingdom Viridiplantae; phylum Streptophyta; class Magnoliopsida; order Santalales; family Viscaceae; genus Viscum; species Viscum album. The sequence continues at coordinate 674,831,829 of OY728139.1, read as the reverse complement.
ATCATGTGATGATCAGAATCAATCCAAACATAGTTCTTAGTGGACCATGAATTTTTTTGTCATGTGGAAAGCACATTGACCGTCTAGTTTAACATCATGCGGAAATAAATCATTATGTGATATTTATGCTCTTGCATTCTGGGCCATGATGGAACATTCACATACATTCATTCTGTGTTTGTTTGGGGATTCCATTACTACAATTCCTAAGATCACATGATCTTTCCTTGGTGTGAGAAACAAGTAATATAAGGGGTTTATCTCATGATACCAAGGTAGTTGACTGTACAATATAGGTATTTAGTATCATGTAGTGGCTGGACATAATATTGGATTGATGCGCTATTACATATCCCATTCAAAAATGATAATCAATTATTATGTAGTTTTAGATGGGTCATCTAGATTAACATCATGTGGTGTGGAAGTTTATCATGAAGAATAGCATCATACAGTAAGGACATTGATCAGCCAATGTGAAGGAAAATCCATGTTGTGGTTGGGCCCAAAACATGGATACTTCAACATCACTATGTATCCTGTAATGGAAGGAATAAATCCATACCATGTTATCTATTAATTTTTTAGTTTAACATTGTGTGTTAAGGAAAAAATCTTTACTGTTTATCTTCATATGTTCAGGATGAAGGATTTCATGTAGTTTAAAGATTTTTTGTTAGTACATAATTTGTATAGTATAATTTAAATTGGCTGAGATATACATTGTTTATTTTAATATCATCTAGTTAAGAATAATTATTAAATTTCTTTTTGGGCCCACTAGAGATCTCATGTTTGGAAATCGCAATGGATCTATGAGTGTATGGGTTCCTACTTTTGATTAATAGTCTCCATACATCTACATTGGTTGCTTCATCATCAGAGCTATATTCATTTTCCAGGGACAGACCACAGAGTATGCCTCTCTAGGTTTCATGGTGACCATGGTAAAGTTCTAATAATTGTTGATGGGGGTACTATATATGGCGAACCTTAGCATTTTGATCATCATTAAACATGAACGTGTCCAATTCTTTTGAGAAACTCTCTATGTAATGATTTTTTATATTTTTAGCACCTATATTTACGAAGGTGTATGGAGTTTTTTATCACCTCTCTATAGGAAGGACTTTGGGAATGGGGATAATTTCCTTGTCCATTAGATATATTTCCATGGGAAGTTTGAGCACGGAAGATGTAAGGAGTGTATTCCCTATGATCCATCTCTGCTCTACCTAAAGGTGTAATATCAAGGAAATGAACATATTCTGCTTCAGTGGAAGAGTTGATAGACCCTTATTGTGTTTGGAATGTGTCTTGAACAACATCAAGGAAATTATTATTGAACATATTAGGAATATGGGTCTCGATCCATGTCATGCTCAGAATATACTGATCTTCGTTTTGAAATTATGCAGGTATATGAGCCAATTGTATGACTATTTTTGGAACATTTTTATAAATATATAGTATTTTGATAATATCCACCCACTGTTGAGAAGCTGTTAGAATATTCCTATAAGTTGTATCATTATTAATAGGGATATGAGTCTTTCTAGAGGCATGTATCATTCACACTTGGGGAGCCTTATTCTGGATAGGAATACGAGCCCATTCCTGAGAATTTGGGATATGTTTCTGGTCATTCATGGTAGAAATGTGATTCTTATCTGAGGCATGTGCCTCTCTCATCTGGAGATCCCCAATCGAAGAGTGAAAATGAGATCAGTCTGGATATACATTCCCATCCGAATATGCTACTAGACCTCTCTAATGGGATAAGGGGTATGAGACTTCACTCGTATTTCCATGGTAGAATTATAGTGCAGTTGCTCAATGGAAGATGTTTGAATATATTCTTGGATTCAAGGACCTGTTAGAATATTTTAGGTAGAATCCTTGAAATGAATATGAGCCTCTTCTGAGGATTATGAATTTCTCAATTAGTTATCCTCATCTAGAATGGGTGTACAATTCCAATATTGGGCCATTGAATTTTGTTGCTAGTCGTTGACTAGAATATGAGAATATCCCAAGGATTTTACCCCTCTCACATGGTGATCCCCATCAATGATGGGGATATGAGCTCAATCTCGGGCCTCTAGAATATTTATTCGTACTTTTTCAACAAGGATATGAGCCCATACCAAGGTAGGCACCACTCTTACCTGGTGATCCCTGGTTGGAACATGAATTAGTTCTTGGTCCAATTCCTAGTCATTCATCATAATATGCTGATATTCATCTTATACATGAGTAAGGATATGATCTTTCTAAAGAGTAACCACCTACCCCCAATTTTCAATTTGTTGATCTTTCCTCGATGTTGGGATAAGAATATATGCATGTCCATGCATCTTAAATAGAATATACTAGTAGAGCTCCTCTGTTGTTATAAAAAACCATCGGTATTTCAATAAGGAAAGTATAAGAATGTATGCATGTATTCTCTCAGATACTAGGATATGTGGGTCGATTACATTCAGTGATGTGGTGATATAATCTCACTCATATCGTCACTTTTCTATTAGAATACGATGACAGATTTCAAGTATGGGGGTAGGTATATGCACCTCCCCCATGCATGCTGCAGGAATATTCTTGACGACTTGTTCTGAATGAGAAGGAATATGTGCATTTTTTCTCTAGTCCACAACATTCCACATTTTTGTCAAGGAGTTCTTGACACCCATATCTATTTTTTTGGGAGGTGACATATCAAGGAATACCCTTAGTAGGAGACTAAGGTGTAATATTAATTTTTTGAAATAGCTGGGGTTGAGATTGTTCTATCTCAGTGGTGCTTCTAGAAACTTTATTTTCCACCAAGTACTAACACTATCTCTCATAGATCAAGATGCTACATTGTTAATTGTCTCATGATCGATACATTCTCCATGCAGTTTATCATTATTCTCTAAGGATGTGAATATAGGTGGATGTGATAGGATATTGGATCCATGAATCCCAATATATATCATTAGGATGATAATCAACTCATATGTAGTTATAGAATATCTGTGCAGTTTAATGTCGTGTGGAATGGAATTATGCCAGGAGGTTTCACATCATATGGTAAGGAATTCTACCATCCATTTTTAACATCTTGCAGTAAGTACATGATCCATGTAGTTTAACATCGTTCAGTGAGGAATATTTCTAGGTAGTTTAATGACTTTTGGTAAGGACATTTCCTATACAGATTACTGTTTTATGGTAATGATAATTGTTATAAATTTTTATCTCTTGTGGTAAAGACAATGCCAATGTACTTTGACTTCATGCAGTAAGTACATTTTCCTTGCTGTTTAATGTATTATGGTAAGGTAATGACCATGTATTTTAACATCTTATGGTAAGGATTATGACCATATAGTTTAACATCCTGTGATAAGGATGATAGAATTTAAGTTTAATGTCTTGTGGTAAGGATGATATCCACATAGTTTAATGTCTTTTGGTAAGGAAAATGGCCATGTAGTTTAATGTCTTGTTTTAAGGACATTGACCATGCTGTATAATATCTAGCGGTAGGGACAATGGCCATTATGTTTAATGTCTTGTAATAAAGAAGATAGCCATGTTTTTTAATGCCTTTCAATATGAATGATATCTAATAACAAAATCGGAGAGTATCTCATTTGATAGGGCTCAGATGAATCTTATTCATATTTCATGAGTTTTAGGATCATTCAACTTTATCGAAACTGAACTTTCCTGTATCTCCAACCAATCATTGTACAAAAAGTTTCTCTCTATTGTGTGCCTGAGACATCTATGGAAAGGTAAATTGTTTTCATAAACTATTTGTGGTACCTCATTAGTCCTCCTAATTTGTAGGAGTTCCACCAAAATTATTTCCTTGGCATAGTCAAAATACATGGGAACATGTTTTGTTTATAAATTATAGGCTTCGTTCAATGTTGATTTGAAATATGGTCACTTATCCCTTGGTTGTACGTGTCTCATTCCCTGTTGTACAACTTTTCTATCTTGTTCAGATCAGTCAGATGAATGGAGAAGGGATCTCAGTGCACGTGGCTCCAATATACCCATGTGCACCTTCACTTGAAGCTCATATTTTAAGGAAAAACAACATTTTATTGTAAACCCAAGATTTTGATGTTAGGGGAAATGATTTTCATAGGCTACCATCCATACCTCGCATGTATTTTTCATCATCGGGAGCTCTATAAAACCAATATCTATGGAAAAGTTTAATTCATGGGAAGATATTTGGATTATATGGAATATGCATTTCATTTAATTCCTTAAAGAGATAGATAATCATGTTGTTTCTCCTATAATTTCTCTATGGAACCATTGGTGTGGTTGCCTGGATGAGTCTTGAGTCTGAGGTACAGAGACTCAGTATTTATTTTTCTGGGGGTAGGTGGTGAAACATTGAGGATCTTAGATGACATAGAAACTTACAATTAATTAAAATAACCTAACTATCCTTGAGTATTTGTGGAAATATATGAGGGTAGATGGTTTCCAGAATATCATCAATGAGGAGGTGGAAAGTATGGAAACTCCCCCCGACCTATGGGATTGGATTCATAGAAATACAAAAAAGACCCATGCCTCGTGAGCTAGGGTGAGGTGGAATTTTTTTTGTATTTCACCCAATGAGGCAATGAAAAAAATGAAAATTCCCCCAACCTTATGGGAAGGGGTCTTCACTACAAGGAAGGATTTCATATGTAGACACCGGTACGACATCCTATGTTAGATATATCAAAATTATTCCCACAATTATTTCCTAGAGATTACAATTCTCTCATTATAGTTGGGTGATCCATTATTATGTAAAGAAACCTTGTCATCTTCAAGGGGTTGGCATTCAAGAACATTGAAAACACCCTCTCCTCTATCAGTGGTAGGGTGAGTAGATGATGATGGTAGTTCCAATGTAGACCCAATAGACCAAAAACACCATGTAAACTATCCATATGCTCCATTTTTATAACCCTATGGGATATTGAATTGTTTGGTAGAAACTAATATAGATGCATAGTGGATACCATAGTGCCTTCTTTCTCATATGCCACTAGTAGAATATAGGCCAACCTATTGTGACTCAGATGACTATAGGAAGGTATGGTTGTACTCTTTAGGAGTATGCTTATCTGGATTTGATGAGGAGTCTCCAAATCTGATTGATATCATGATGACATAGAAACAATGGGATGTTTCTCCTCCTTGATGAAATACCTAATTTGGAGGGTTGATGCCTGATGTACTATTTGAGGGGTCAGTTCCCATGGTACTGTTTAATGGGTATGCGGCCATTTAATTTTTGTGGGGTTTGTTCCCATGATGAAGATGATATCAGGGTAAAATATGTTAAAAATACCCCAACCCTGTTATCTATGATGTTCTTTGGTAATCTGAATTCACCAAGGCTAGTTGTGAGGAATAAGGAGGCTCCTGGACAGAGATGATCTAGGATTAATTATAGGCCACAATTAGGATGAACTATTGGGCCTCAGACATATTGGAAATAGGTGAGATATAATCTCGCCCTAGATTTAAATCATTTGGATACTTCTAGCAGGCTCTCCTATTGGATTCCCCACCTTCGACAGCTTGTGTAGGCACAACTTCATCAAGAACACCTTCTGGATTCATGGTCATATTTCAGAGATGATGAACAAAATAGATGGGATCCCTCTTAGGTAGCTCAGATATGATTAGGTTGACCTGGTGATTTTCCTCCTCTACCTCTCTGAGGTAGGGAAGGTATACTTTACTGGGCTCTATGGATAGGCTCCCAAAGTGGTTGAATGTGGGGTCAAGGGCCACTTCCTCTCCAACGTCCTGTCGTGGGAATGATATTGGTGGGAATTCATCCAATGAATTATCTCAAGGGACGATTATAGAGTCAGGATTGTTTTATTGATGTGGTATTCTCATACCATGATATTCACCAACTGATACTAGAATTGTTGTGTCAATGACAATGTACATTGAGGCCTCAGGTGAATGCGTTCTTTCCAACGATCTCACGATCTGTTGGAACATTCAGTGATTTCATTTGGAAAGGAATATTGTGAATTATTGGGAAAGAAAACAAGATTACATATTAATGAAACATAATATATAATATTAAAATTCTAATAAAAAACATTCACGGCTAAAAGATAAAGAGTTAGTTTGTTCTTTTTACACAAGGTTTAGCGCGGTTGAAAGAAACATGTCGGGTAAACCATTTTTTTCAATGAAGCAACATAAAATATACTATTTAGTACTATTAAATCAATCACTTTTTATTCATGAAAGTGATGGCACAATTAATGGAATTCATGTTGGGTTCACCATTTTTTTCAAAATTTAGGACGTGGAATAGGTTTCTGGCCCACATTTTGATTGTGATGAGTTTAAGGCCTTGCTCTATTGCTCGAATAGGTTTTTCCATTTTTTTAGTCTCCCCTACATACTCCCAATGGTCACCAAATACATAATCAGGTACAAACCTACTTTCCAAAGGTAAGTGTTCTTTGGGGATTCATGCCCAAAAACACATAAGAACTCACATCGGTTGATAGGATGAGAGGTTGATCCTATCACACACTTTTGTGGATGAATTTTTTCCTCCTATTAGTATATATTATAAATTTAATATATATTCATGAAATCTTTCCAATAACCTGATATATGATTGGTTAACTTTATTTCGATGACTTGATTACAAACATGTATCAATAGGAAAAATATTGTGCATAACATGGATTATATATCACTCTCATATTTAATTATGAAGATTTGGGATATGAACATGTTGCAGAAATATGGATTTTATTACCATCCAATTAGGTGGTTCATGTCTTGGATATAGGATTGAACCTCTATGAGGCATCCTACGTATCTTGTCAAAACAAGAATCAAAACCTGTGTAGTTCAGTTGACATAGTTTAAGGCCATGTGATTGGACCCATCCATGCAGTTTAACATCATGCAATAAGTATGTTAATGTCAATCTCAGACCTCAACGAGGCATCCGATGTATCCTATTTAAAAAATGAATCATAGTCTATGTAGTTCTTGTAATGTGTGTTTGTGCTGTGAGAGATAAAACAATAGAGGGCATGGGCGTGACTTATGCATATGATATTACCTTTGATTAGTTCTTCATGAGTATGTCCCTTTGATCAAAGATGAGATATATTCATACATACATCCCAATGGTGATTCTTAACTTGGGGAATTCTCATCATACTTTTTGAACAATCATTTCTAGCCTCTAATCCCACATGAGTCATGCTTAGTGTGAGAAACAAAGGATAGCGGTAGATGGGTCACATATCATGAGCACATATTCATACTAGGATTACATATTAATAATCCCTATAACAGTTATGATGACCCATATTATAGATGATATGTTATGGTACTCATTACATAGTAAGGTTCCCTGTGTATCTCATTTTATAACAGGAATCATATACATCGTAGTTTGATTCATCTGTGAACTCATTAGTGGGTTTGAGGTACTTTATGAAACATTCAAGACTGATATGTAAAATTATTCTCATCTATGAGCCCATTTCTCATACACTTATGTATGAGGAAGAGTGATCATCTGATGGAAATTATTAGATCATGATGTTCGGAATGTTAGAGACATAACGGGTCTTACACCAAAGTGTATTCCCATTGATCTCGGCCCATAAGAATGTGTCCAATTTATCATGTCTATAATGGGAATAAATGTTATCGTAGTTCATTTATCCATTAACCTATTGACAATCCAATGTGGGTGATAATACTCAAAGAAATTATTGTTATCCCAACTGATTTTGAATTTCCCAGATCAATGTGAATCACAGATAGGGGAGGGGTGAATCAGTGATCTCTTTTAAATATTTTTACAAATTGATTATTTTCAATTAAACCTCTATGGCGGGTTATAGACTCGATCCACTCTTTTGTCTCTCAGCCTCACCTCGAATGATGATGTAAATGTAAAGGCACTGAAGACAAGACCATACATGGTTCGGTTCAAAGACCTACTCCTGGATGTGTTAGTTATTCTCTCCAACATACATTTTCCACTATAATTCGTTTAGTAATTACAATGGTCCATACAGAGTCCCAATGTATCTCCACTGAATCTCATATGAGGTTCCTTATACTACTGCCTATAGTATTACCAGAGTCCCAATGGCCTGCCTCAGAGTCCCACTGAAGACTTATTCCCATTGGCATTCCAATGAGATGCTTCCTGATTCAATATGGATGGATCTTAAGATCATCCCTCAGGAGCTTGATGAATCACACATAGTCATAAATCTCTTAAAGAATCTTTAACAGCATTTGTTAAGGTCTGTTGTCCTTGCTCAATAAATCTGATCAATTTTCTGATTAGTCTTCAATCTCAAAAATCCTCAGGCCACTCTTTCTTCTTGTAATGAAGGTTTGGCCTCACTCCGATGTGTGACTATGGTTCACACAACCTATTCAAGAATATTAATATACAATAGTGATATTTCACAATATTAACACTGTCTTTCTTCTTGGATTCTCAAATACTGATAACTCAGATAGAAGAACCTCTTTAATTATGTCTGGATTCCGTTTCAAAACACACTTACTTCATCCTTGGATTGCATGAGATCCAATACCTCATATATCTAGATATCTCAGTTTCTTTCACAGGTGCAAGTGTTCATGCATGATTGCAAGCATGTGTCTCATGCTTTTGCACATGCCCTGTCTTCTTAGATATTTCTTCCTGAATATGAACACACACAATCTCTTCCTTTATGTGTCTTCACGTGTGCATGTGCATGCATGAATTCATGCACAATTATTTTCTTCTTTCTTGTGTGAAAACCCCAATGGGTGTAATCTCTGGAGAACGCACACATCCTCTTTCTTCTTTTTCCATTTTCCTCTTCCCTTTTGGTTCTTAGCACACACACACACACACTTGTTCCCATTAAATTTATTCCATTATAAGTGTGTTATTAATATGTTTTCATCAAACTCAAATTAGAGTAGTCCATGGTTTTTCATTGTTCTTGCACACTATGTTATCTCAATTCAAGCATACGATATGCATGAATTTTTTCACTATTGTTTACTAACACATGATTTATCACTTGATTTGTCTGCACATGCACATTGTCCACCTTTTGTTACTTTCTCCTTCTTCTTCACATGTGCACACAAACTTCTGTTCTACTTATCCTTTCCCACACAACCTGAATGGGTATAACAAGTGTGTACGTGGGTTCTCGGAGGGGTCGTGAAAACACTTGGGAGTTATCACCTCTTATTCTTCATGAAAAAAGGAAGCATAGTTATTCTTCTTCACGCCCATGATTCATGTTTGTCCCCTTCACAGAAACAAATTGTGGTTCATGGGTTCTGTCTTCATGGAGTACAACAAGGGATCAATTACACCAATTACGTAGACACATGATACTCCTCACGAAAACACAATGAGGGTTCGAAAGAACCTATCATGTGCTCGTGGGTTTCATCACACATGGGGTGTGGATTCTTTACTCCATATCAAGGATGATTCAAGAGTACATAGCTCCTATTGAACGTCTTCGGTTCTTCTTCTTCACATAGTAGAGCTGCATGGAGCCCTTTTCATCCCGATGCTCTGTTTTTTTCAAACAATTTGGGCACTCTCAAGATTTTCAACAATGGAGCCATGGTCATGGTCTCTCTCTTTATAGGTGAGGAAAAAATCACATCCCCATGTTCAAATCCGCATATCTAATCACAAATATCAAAGATTTGAATGCTCGATATCAAAGGATTCAAAATTTGGGACCCACGGTTCAAGGATATGCCAATAATCATGTTGTATTATTTTGAATGTGGACATGTTCTATATGGTATATTCCTCAAGTGCATGCATTAAAGAATGCATACGGAGCTTCCTGAATGATTTGTGTGGCCTCACAACTCTATTTTCTTCGAAAAACATATGATATTTTTATATCAATACATTCATGAAACTTTTTATGCATGCATGTGTTTGGTTCGTCCAGACGATCATCATGCAAGAAATTTGAGCTTAATTGGTGGTCGGGAACGCAATTCCGGAGGTGCGGAAGTACTTTGTTTGTATAGCATCGTCGGGAGATCCTTCATGCAAGCAGAGGTTGAAGATGATGCCATGGACATTGGATCGGCTCAGATTGATCATGGACGGCCATGACTATTTCACAGGATATGGGATGGATCGTGTGGTTGAGATCTTGCACGAGATCTGATGGATAGCTGAGATCGCTTCTGCATTTTTTAATATGTCATCCCACATCGAAACTTGTCGGGTATGAACCTTCTCAAAATAAAAACTCATGGCGTCTAAGGCATAGAATTCTCCTCCACACTCCACGATACTTCCCTGTACTCTATTCACCCTGCGGGAACCCTCTTAGCACCCACCATACCTCCTCCAGGTAAACTCCTAGCGCCCACCATCTGCATGCATTCTACACAGGTTGATCACCGTGCATTCACCTACAGGCTTATACATGGACCACATGCGCCTCTTGCATGCTGTCAATGATGCCTCCCCCTTGGGAATGGTAGACCCTCAGGTCCCACATATTCCTTTGGTTATGGCGTCAGCTGGCCTTTAAGATTGGACCTATTTTTTGGTAAATCCATTTATACTAAGTATGAATTCCTCCTTAAAATGTCAAACCATCATTCTTTATTCAATGAACATGAATTATTCCTTTCACCTTCTTCATCTTCATGCATTATCCATTCATTTATTTTTAGATTATAAATGCCTAATGATCTTAAATATTTTTTTATCCAATCACGGATGATACATGGATAATTTGTTAATTACTCATACATTAAGTCATAACGCTTGGCCTTCATTATTGTAATGGGTGATGTGTTCTCTTTAAAACATGTGTCTTCTTCTTTGAGGATCATCACAAATAATCATCTGATTTTGTTTACCAACATCATCCAATTAGGAACTATTGGATGAATCTTCTAAAGTCATCATGCAATTAGAGTATCACATTTCCTTCTTCAAATTTTGTAACAAAGAGTCATTCTTTGACACATGTCTTGGAACATAGGACTAGTTTAATCAATCGTCTATATTGATTTTCATTCCCTGCCATGTCTAATGAATATGTGAAAAAGGATGATGTTATTTTCCCTTCAATGGACTTCCAGAAAACACAAGGTGAAACTTCCAAAAAGTTTTGTCTTTCAAAACCTTCTCCTACAGTGGGAAGTAGAGTTAAAACGTTTCATGCAGTCGATAGGGCATTGCATGTACCTATAAATCATCATGTTTAGAGTTTGAGCATTACCCCTCCAATGGTGGGAAGTGGAGTTAATCGCTCTACTAAAAAATAAGGACCCAAACTGGTGTCCAATGCTCAATCTGAAAGTTCTCTTACTGGAACATCCATAGTAGTTAATGGCATGAATGTTTAACCCACTTGTGTGGCATCTAAGTTTCCCATCAATGAGTAATTACTAAAGATGGTTGAGATACCAAGAACAAGGGAAGGGGTGATTTCTACCCAAATTCATCCATCTCAGAGTGGAAAGAAACAGAGGCTAAGAATCCATCCTGATTCTGATATGATGAAAGAGTTAACTTCTACTCGAGAGGAGGAAAATTATTCTCTAAAAAAGGTTTCCCTACCAGAACCCATTTCTATTTTGGGTGTTTCCAAGCCAATTGGACAAGCACACAATGAGATGATGTCACCTAAAATGCCTCCTTTAGAAAGAGAGGCACATACACCTATAAAGAATGCTGAACTAGTGAGATCAAAGGAATTTACCTCTCTAACAAGTAGCTCCCATCCTCAAGCATCGAAGACTCGGACCAACAGAAATGTTGGTACTCATTACAATTTTGAAATACTTTCCTCACATAGCATGGACGATGATGGGAATAAAATTTATAGAGTGAATAATGATTAAACCATAAAATTTTTGTTGTTGTGGATCACGTTGTTTTGGAGCACCCTGATGATTCTGATGGTGAAGGTCCATGGATGCAAGCTTGGATCGGGAGGAGAGGTCATAAATCCCATGACAGGGGTGGAAGACTTCCTTTTTGATAGTATGAATACCCTCTCTAAAATTTTCTGATGTCTTTTTAGGTGTTGTGTTCCTATATTTCTTCTGAACATTCTTCTTTTTATTTATAATTTAAATAAAGAGGAATTTTCCCTAAGAAATCATCTGAATTGATTCACAACCTTCATCCCATTAGAATTCATTGGATGGATCTTCTTTCTCCTCATGAAATTGAGTAAATCTTGGTATTCTTCAAGATGGTGTAAACATGTATCACTTTGATACAAGTATTTCGACCATTGGATCAGCTCAACAATAATCATAATATTTCTTCAATATTCTTCCATAATTGAAGTGGGATCTTTAATGAATTAATAACTTCACCACTTAAATCATTGGAACACCTTCCATCATCTCCCTTGCATGAACATATTGAAAACCTATTGAAAATTGACTCCTTGTTGACAAGAAATGAAACATCATGCTCTACCATCTCCCCCTTTTTATTATGTTATCAATATCACTTAAAAACACTCTAAATGGGTCAATATGTGTGCCAATATGTTCTCCCTCATATTGGAAACCAAATGTAAATGTGTAGTGGGGGCTTGTTCAAAACATGTCCTCCTCCCTTTGAGTAATATCTTCTTGAATATTTATGAGAGAGGGATGATGTCACATTGTTCACATAGAAAAGAGCCTTTAGTAACACAACTATAAGTCTACTTTGACTAACCTTGTGTAGAAAACAACAGAGATATGACCAATGTATTAAATTCTATCCATAAACAACCATGCTTCTGAAATAATGCTTAGAATGTATCAACTCTTATCCCAGGGGTAGGAAATAGTTATATTTATCAATGAAATTATAAATCCTTCACATACTTCACCAAACGTATTAAAAAATTCATGTGAAAAGATAAATCTCCCACTTTAATCCCGTAATGTCATCAATAAATCACTCCCCCTTAATTGACTTAACAAATACAATTAATAAAATGGGAAGAAAGTGTTATTGGAATACCTCAACTTCTACTTCTTGAGATGATATGAATTTCAAAGTCTATATTGACATAATCAGGGATATCATTTCCTTCATTTTTTTCTCCCTCTCAGGGGGTGCACTTCCTTTGATTTTTCATGGTGGAAAATAATCATCATACGGACTTCATGAAATTCATATTGACAATCTTCCACTGTGTATCGCTTCATGTAATTATCATATCATGAATAATGAGTCCAACATGTAGTTATCAACTTTTTTCATTCAATTATCATTTTGAGAATGACTTTTTTCTACAATTCTGTGAAATGTAAGAACACAAATACCAATAAAATATAAGGGAATAAGATTGAACATTTGTGTTCTTCTTAATAGAATCACTGGGGATGATAATTTTCACTCAACACATGAAATCCTTTCCATGAAACTCTAAAGTGTCGGGTATTCTTCATGTTGATGTCTCTTCTCCATTTGGGAATTTTATTTTCCATTGTCAGCATGGATTATTTACTTCTATTCAACTTCAGCTTGAGTGGATTGTTTTTCTTCACTTTTTTTAGTAGTGAAGTAGCATTTACTTGTGCATGCTGTTCAGTTTTCTCCATTTGTCCTAGTAAAACATTTAAACATTTGTTTTCATGTTGTATAGGAATCTTTCACCTTCCACCCAAAAGTTTTGAGACACATGGGTTATCATGTGCTGCCAACCTGTCATGAAATTCTAATTCTCCTTCATGTTGAATGACATGTTTCCCTTTTGCCTTTTCATTAGCTATTACGTTATGTGCAGCACATTGTAGATCAATAGCAATTTTCAATTGATTAGCCCAAATGAATGAACACACCTTCTCAACAATTTATGATTTGGAGCATCCACATGGCTTCTTCATTGTCTTAAAGTAACATTTATTAGGAATATTGTTATCTTCATGAATGTATTTAGTCAATCCCATCTTCATCTAGATTGATTCTCCTTTTAATTTCACCTTGGTTCCATTCAATTACATGCCTTGTTTGCAGTGATCCATGGTATGACCTTTCATCCCAAAATAGAAACATCTAATCATTGATGAGATGACATTCTTGGAATCCATCTTGAACTTATTCTTGGGAATAAATTCATTTACTATTTTCTTGACATCATTTTATTTCATATTCCCAATGGAATACTATTCAAATCCTTTTGATTTCTCTTGCCTTTGTTGTGGTATATGCTTTTTATCAACATATTCTTGATACATGGTAGGACTAAACCAGAACTCATCAAAATTGTGACTACATGTATTATAATTATCACAGAAGTCTTCATGATATTCAAATCTGTTCTTTATAGATAGATTATTCATCATCTATGTTTTATGCATTTTTTATACAGGATGCTTTATTTCTTCATATCCACATTACCTAAATGAAGGCCTTCTACAATTTTCATAAACAGACATATGATGCCATAAATCATTGGCCCGGTGCCCAAACTTCCATCAACACCAACAACAGACAAACAATATCCTTATTTTACTTTTAGTATCAGTATGGATTGATTTAGTGCATTTTTGTTTATGGAGTGGTATTTATTTAATTGGAGCACCCTTTTGGGAGTTTCTCTTCTTAAACATTCCAGTATACACCCTGGATGTTTTGATGGATGTATTGACATTTTTATCAATCCATATCTTCACTGCTTTTAGCTTTGAAGCTTTACTTGAAGATGAAACTGAACTAGTAGAAACTAAAATGACAGGGTTATGGGATTCTACCTTCTTGGAGGATGTTGCCATTGGATTAGAGGGTGACCTGATGTTCCTTTTGGAATCATATTACTCAATGAAAACTTGAGTGGAATTATCTCTTCTTTCAGCTGTTTGTGAAGTTCTATAATGACCCATACATTACATACATTGTTAGTACCTCAAAATTGAAGTACACTTATTACAGCATATAACAAAAACAAGAAAGGACCGTATAGGTATAGTGTCTTTAGAAACTGGGAAACATAAACAACTAGTTCATAAAGAATCTATATTGTCTTCCATTTATTTCATCATATCTATAGTCCCTTTTGGCATATCTTACTTAATAACCTTCTTCCTGACCTGGGGAATGAAAACATACAAAAGGGTGATCTCAAATGCTCAGTAAGGGTAAACAAAAGAAATATCAATCACATAATATTCATAAGAACATAACATTTTGGAAATCATACCCTACAAAAGAGATCATAATTTAATAACATGGGATAAATAATGGTAGTGAAATGTAACCACAATAATCATAACTTAAAACATGAAGCTTTGTGGCATACACACATAATCATAGAGAATCATTTCTTATTAGTCAAGACTCATTGCCAAGACTATCTTAGTGGACAAAGTCCATTTCTGAACCGAGTTTATTCCTCGTTTCAGTCCGGTTTCACTAAACCAGTTTAACCTGCTGTTCCAGCCATGTCTATCTCATGAGATATAAAATCCTTACCCAATGAATTGGGGGGAGATATAGGTCCCACCCATCTCATAATGATACCATTCTTATGTGTGCCACAAAATCATAAATCATACATCATTGCATAACCCATGTAATAAAAATGGGATTATTAAACATCGTGACTTCATAAAACAATTCATATAAGATAAAGGAATTCAAAAAAAATAATTCCATCACAACATAATCAAAAAAATGTAATAATAGTGATATAAAAAGAACCCTATATTATCTTAGATGGAAAATAATTTTGATAAAACACTTGAACTCCATTCTTGAGGAAAATATCCTTTCTACTTCAAAAACACTCTTCCTTTCATAACATGTCATACAATTCTAAACTAAAAGAAGTTGATTAAAAATAAACTTGAAAACTTGTAAAGGAAGCTTCATGGAAATATTGTTTTAAAAATCCATTCATGCCGTATATGTTAAAAACATTCTTCTCGTACTTTTGTCGGAAAAGTCAAAAAGTACCTCGTACAAAAAACGAGAAAAGATTCTTTTCATATATTTTACTAAAAACTCACCGAAGGGTAAAATTGGATTCAAACAATTGTAGGTGGATAATATTACATATTGAGGAAATATGGATGTGGATGATAAAATACACCCCAGTAAATTCTAAAGTATAAACAATCTTGAATAAAAATGAGATTGTGATATTTCCATTACCTTAGGTCTGATTTGCTTCGTAGGTGTCCAAACCTCCTGTATAATGATTTAAATAGTGTCGTTGACTTATTCCAGAATCATACTCATTTGTATGATATCATATATGGTCATATTCTTAGCTTATTATTAGTAATATTTCATTGCTACTTGTTATTCGGGTGTTTATTACTTTTTGTTCTTATGCGTGTTTTGTCGAATAAATTCTTATTCTTCTTTTTAGGTTATAGATACCTCATTTCCAGAATGTTATTAGTGTAATATATATCATATTTATTCACTCAATTCATTTATGTAATCATTATGAAATGAAAATCATGTAGAACAAGTCGCATCACCTCGTGGAGACGGTATTCCGTACGTACGCACGAGCGATGATATCGTTCCCATGATCGTGGAATTGTATTGGAGTTTATGTATACTATTTTAGAATCATTATAACTTTACAATAATCATATATATTTATTATTTACACCATTATACCCATCCAAGTAAGGTTGCGGTGGAAAATAGATTACACCACGGCGTGGAGACGGTATTCCGTACGTACGCACGTGCGGTGATTTCGTTTTCCGTAGGATGGATAGATGGTGAAATAGGGTTGTTTCATACTTATAATAACATATCAGTATATGAGTGATACTGATGTTATTAATTCATAATGAAACAACTAAATAAGAATAAGTGGAAGAAGAAATAAATTTGAATGAATTGGTAACAGACATTACCTCTTCTTTGAAGCGCTTTTTTGAGACCTTCTTTTAGGGCACTACAATTGGTCTTTGAAGAAGACCAGGACCTATTGGATGATTCTAGGGAAGTGGAGAGAAGAAACTGGCAAGGTTTGGCTAAGCTTTAATGCACAACATCGTGTGAGGAAGAGAGGGAGGAGGTGCCCTTTTATAAGGGAGGAGAGAGGCAGCTTTGGAAAAACTAAAAATATTTTTTTTATAAAGAAATATTTGGTTTTAAATAGATCCAAATTGATTTATTTCGAAGCTAAAGTGGGGATGTGTCGAAATCCTCTCATCCAATAGAATTTGGACAAGTTTAGTTTACTAGTTTAACCTTATCATTTAAATTTAACTTTAAGTTAGATAATTTTACTTTTACCGTGTCTTTTTGTGTTCTTGCACTATAAGGTTAATAAACTTACTATACCAAGCCAAATGATCCCCAAGTTGTTTATTATTAATATTTATAACCTTATATAAGTCATTTGGACTAACCATATATTTTTATAAATAAAATAATAATTAATAATATTTTATTTTATTAAAAAACTATTTTTTGTCAATTTTGACACTATTTAGTAAATAACTTTTGTAAAAATAATAACAGAATGATTAGTTAGAAAAAATTTAATTAAATCAATAATACCTTGTCATATTAACCTATAGAATTAGTGTAATTCATAAAAAGTCTCAAATTACATTTATTTGGGTATTTATAACATCAATTATGTCAATATTTCAATAATAATATAATTACTGCATCATCTTTGTGTCATAAATAAATTAAATTATTTAATGTCTAAAAATTACAAATAAAATACCATTATGTAGGAAATAGTTTTATATTTCTAATGAATATTTATAGTCTAATTTATATTATGTATAACCTTATATTAAAAATTACTTACTTATTAAACATTGATTTTAACTATTTTAACCCTTCTTTAAATAAATTAATTATAATTGTCCTAATCTAATCCAAGTGGGCCTAAATGGTCATATTTTATTCCTAAGGTTCTTTTTGGTCGAATTAAACTTTTCCAATAGAATTAGGACATGTGTTAGGGTAATAATAATATCTTTTTTACCCTTAATTACCCTATTTACTTTTAACCGTGGTAAATAAAAGAAAAAAGTTATTATTCACCAAAAATTATTTTCATCATATTGAACCACATTTTACTTACTGACATCAACCGTGTCTCTTGGATTTTTGAAATTCCACTCACAGAAGCGGTAAAATTAAGTTTTATGCAAATTTGAAAATTCTCCTAGGAAGTGGGTAAAAGACGGTGAAAAGATCAATAAAATTTTTATATATCTAAAATTATTATAAAATTTCTCCAAGTAATTATATTGAACATATATAGGTATTATGTATCAATTTTAACCTAAAATAAAATTATATAAAATAAATAATTATTTAAATAAAAATTCGGTTTGTTAAATAGTAACCTAGTGTTTTCACTATTCATCAAAAATTGAAAGTTTCCAGAAAAATACCGAAATTTCACCCCAGGATAATTTCGATATTCTGAATCCAAAAACGAAGTCCATTTTGAAAAATAAAATTTAAAAAATTTAAAAAAGTGGTTATTACTATTCATAACGGTTAGTTTTAATAATATTTTAATAGCATATCGTTGTTTAGTGAAACTCGGTATTGCGTACGACGCAAGCATTCAAGGAAGGTCACAATTGCATGTAAATCAAGACAAGGTAGTGTTGTGTGTAGTGAAAGATTCATTTGATGATTTATTTAAAATAAAAACAAAATATTTCTTATAAAAGTATCGTGTGTTACATTGTACCCCCCTTAAAATGAATTTCGCCCTCAAAATTCATCACTTGTAACAAAAAGATGAGGATACCTCTCCCTCATCATATCCTCAAGCTCCCATGTAGCTTCTTTTAATTGGTGGTTCCTCTATAAAAATTTCACCAAATGAGTGGTCTTGTTCCGTAGGAATTTTTTGCTACGATCCAGAATCTCTATCGGTTGTTCTTCATAAGAAAGATCTTGTTCTAGTGGCAAAAATTTTGTGCTGAGTACATCTGAAGGATCAGGTATATACTTTCTCAAGATAGATACATGGAACACATCATGAACTTGAGAGAGATTCAGTGGAAGCTCTAATCAGTAATCTACCTTTCCAACACGATCCAGTATTTCGAAAGGAACGATATATGTAGGGCTCAACTTCCCCTTCTTTCCAAATCTCATGACCCTCTTTCAGGGAGTTATTCATAAGAACACATTATCACCCACTTCAAACTCTAGGTCTTTTCTTCGGTTGTCGACATAACTTCTCTTTCGACTCTGACCTTCTCTTATGTGTTTTTGAATAGATTGGACCTTTCCTGCCATCTCATCAACAAGATCAGGTCCTAATATCTTTCTTTCCCCAACTTCATCCCAACAAGTTGGAGTCTTACATTTCTTTCCATAGAGAGATTCATAAGGAGCCATCTGAATACTGGAGTGAAAGCTATTATTATAAGAAAATTACACCAAAGGTAGGTGTTGATCCCAACCACCTTTGAAATCCATAGAGCAAGCTCTCAACATCTCTTCTAGAGTTTGAATTGTCCTCTCAGACTGACCGTCTGTCTGAGGATGATAAGCAGTGCTGAAACTCAACTCTGTATCGAGAGTATGCTGATGACTTCGCCAGAACATTGAGGTAAACCTCGGATCCCAGTAAGATATAATATAAAGTGGTACTACATGCAATCTTACCACTTCCTTTACATATATCCTGGCAAACTGATCCCGAGAGAAATCCTCTCTAATAGCAATGAAGTGTGCAGACTTTGTAAGACGATCAACTATGACCCAGATAGCATTATTTCCTTTGGATGTTTTAGGAAGTCCTGTGACAAAGTCCCAAGTGATCTTTTCCCATTTCCATTCGGGTATGGGTAATGGTTGTAACATCCCCTTAGACTTCTATCTCTCATCTTTAACCTGCTGACAAACCAAGCATCAAGAGACATATTCAACAACATCTCTTTTCATGCCATCCCACCAGAAGTACTCATTCAGGTCCCTATACATCTTCGTGCTTCCAGGACGAATAGAGAATGAAGAACTATAAGCCTCATCCCATAGCTCCTTCTTTAATTTAGGGATGGGAGGAACACAAACCCGATTCCTGAACTTTATTATCCCATCACAATCAAGGTTGAATTCAGGAACATTTCTCACATTCTTTTGTAACTCTACATCTTCTTTCTGTACCTCTTTAATATTAACATGTATATATGGTTGAACATTCATTTGATAAAGATACGATTTTTCCCCTTTCATTATAATTCCAAGATCCATCCTTTGTAAATCCATAAATATTGGATATTTTGCGATCCTCATCATGGATAAATTGGCATGGTCTTGTTGACTTAATGCATCTGTCACCTTTTTTTCTTTCCCAAGGTGGTAATGAATTGAGAAGTCGTAATCCTTAATCAGCTCCAACCATCTTCTTTGGCACATATTCATCTCCTTTTGTGTGAAAATATACTTTAAACTTTTATGATCAGTATAAATGTCACACCTTTCTCCACAAAGATAATGCCTCCAAATCTTTAATGCAAAGATTACCGCAGCTAACTCCAAATCATGAGTTGGGTAATTTTGCTCATGGATTTTCAACTGTCGTGAGGCATAAGCTATCACCATATCATTTTTCATAAGAACACACCCCAATCCCTTATTGGATGCATCACTCTAGATCACAAACCTTTCTCCACTACAAGGCAGTGTGAGCATAGGTGCACTGGATAACCTTCTTTTCAACTCCTTGAAATTCTCTTCACATTCCTCCATCCCAACAAACTTAACTCCTTTCCGAGTCAACCTGGTGAGTGGATTATATAATCATGAAAAATCATTCAAAAAATGTTGATAATATCCATCCAAACCAAGAATACTTTAGATCTCTGTTACTATTGTTGGTCTCGACCATCTTTCGATAACCTCTATTTTTGCTGGATCCACAGATATCCCCTCTTTTGAGATTATGTGACCCAAAAATGCAAATTTTTGAAGCCAAAATTCACACATGGTAAATTTGGCATAAAACTTTTCCTTTCTTAGGGTCTTAAATATAATTCTCAAGTGATCTTCATGTTCTTCATTTCTCTTTGAATATATAAGAATATCCTCTATAAAGACTACCACAAACTGATCAAGATAGTCTCTAAAGACTCTATTCATCAGATCCATGAAGATAGCAGGGGAATTAGTAAGACCAAATGGCATCACTATAAATTCATACTATCCATACCTTGTACGGAAAGCCATCTTTGGTATATCCTCCCTTTTGACCCTTAATTGATGATATCCTGAACGAAGATCAATCTTGGAAAAGTATTGAGCTCTGCGTAGTTGGTCAAATAAGTCATCAATGCATGGGAGAGGATATTTTTTCTTGATAGTGATATTGTTAAGTTCTCGATAATCAATGCAGAGTCTCATTGATCCATATTTCTTCTTAACAAACAAAACAGGTGCTCTCCAAGGTGACACACTAGGGAGTATGAACCCATTATCAAGATTCTCTTGGAGTTGTTTCTTCAATTCCTGCAACTCAACTGGGGCCATTCTATAAGCTGTCTTTGAAATAGGTAAAGCACCTAGTACGAGTTCTATTGAAAAATCAACTTCATGATTTGGTGGATGACCCAGCAATTCCTCCAGAAAGACATCATCAAACTCCTATAAAATTGGTATATTCTTAATCGTGGGTTTCTCACCAACCATTTGAGATAAATAACCTTAATTTAGTGGAATCAAGACCCATAAGATGGAAGAAATTTCCACTGGAAGGTTATGTTCATCCTTGCATCAATAGACGATCAAAGATCGATCTGGAATATGAAATGTGACTTCCCTTATTTGGAAATTGATATGAGGTCCATATAGAGAAAGCCAATCCATTCCAAGAATCACATCAAATTCCACTATAGGGAGGATCAAAAGATTTGCAGGAATCACTTCCCCACAAACTTCAATCGGAGAAGAATTATAAACTTTTGATGCGACTGTTGTTCCATTAGAGGTAGTCACAGCTAACTCAACATATAATTGTTGAGGTAATATAGTGATAACCTTAGAAAATTCATCAGAAATAAAGGAGTGGGTGGATCTAGAATCAAATAAAACATTTTCTACTTTAGAGTGGATGGTAAGTGTACCTTTCACCACTTCGTTATCGTACTCGACATCGCTGATAGAAATTGCATGTGACTTTCCTTTGTATTTATCCTTAAGAGTTTTTTGACGTCGATCATCATCAACAACCCTTGTATTATGGAATTTATTGGAATAATTCCCCATTTCCTTGCACATGTAACATTGAAGTGTAGGAGGTGCACTATGTGTAGCCTTTTAATTGTTCCCATCACTAGACATCTTCTTCCCATCATTGAGGCATTCAAATTCCCGATGACCTTCCTTTCCACATTTGAAACATTTACTTGTACCTTTAAGACAACTCCATCCATGTTTCTTTACACACTTTGAGCATAAGAGAAAACTCATCTTATTTTTAGTGTGCTCTTTAGATTTTCCTTTGAATTACAATTTCCTCTTCTTATCAAACCCATATGACTGATGGGTTACTCCAATCTCCATATCAAATTTGAGAGCACATCGAATGATTTCCTCATAGCTATTGAAGTACCTTATGGCTAACCCCATTCGAAGACTTGGTTTTAATCCACTAAAGAATTGATCGATCTTACTCTCAGGTTGGATAATAATACTAGAAGTGTACCTTGAAAGTATTTTAAAATTGTCTTCATAGGTACCAACAGATTCATCATCCTTTTGCTTTAGTTAAATAAACTCCTTCTCCATATTTGTTCGGAAAATACGAGGGATGTAATTATTGAAAAATAAGTTCTTGAACTCGTCCCATTCCATGGACTCAATTTCATCTCTTGACCTCGTATTCTTGATAAGATTCCACCATTGATCAGCATCACCTTCCAAACGATACACTGCTAAGATGACTTTATCATGTTCAAAACATTGAAGAACTGAAAATATCTATTCAGTAGTACTGATCCAGCTGAATAAAGGTGGACGCTGTCTCATGAAGGATTCAAAAGAATGTTGCTCCTTCCTTTACTCGTTTGGATGTCCTGCATGATTCATAGCTTGGGAAATTTGTTTGAGCATGGCTACAAGATTTTTCATTCCAGCTCCCATAACATTTGGTTTCTCAGGGGGACAATCATTTCATTGCCCATCGCATTCCACATTAACACGGTTCCATCGGGTTCCATCCATTGACTAAAACCAAGAAGAATAGTGTGAGAAACACTAATTATAATAAGAAAACCACATAATCAAGAATAAAATTTCACACTTAAGGTCTTATCCTAGGTTATTCATGGCCATTTCTAAAACACTAATATTGTATTCTATGTTTAGACTTATCCTTAGGATTCTTACTAAGGCTTTCACATCCTAGTTTCCAAGGTTGACTATACCTTTCCTCTAATACCAACTATAACGAACCATACTTTACATACATTGTTAGTACTTCAAAATTGAAGTACACTTATTACAACATATAAAAGAACCATGAAAGGACCGTATAGGTATAGTTTTTTTAGAAACTGGGAAACATAAACAACTGGTTAATAAAGCATCTACATTGTCTCCCATTTATTTCATCATATCTATAGTCCCTTTTGGCATATCTTACTTAATAACCTTCTTCCTGACCTGGGGAAAGAAAACATACAAAAGGGTGAGATCAAATGCTCAATAAGGGTAAACAAAAGAAATATGAGTCACATCATATTCATAATAACATAACATTTTGGAAATATTACCCTCCAAAAGAGATCATAATTTCATAACATGGGATAAATCAGGGTAGTGAAATGTAATCACAATAATCATAACTTAAAACATGATGCTTTGTGGCATACACACATAATCATAATGAATCATTTCTTATTAGTCAAGACTCATTTCCAAGACTATCTTAGTGGATAAAGTCCATTTTTGATCCGAGTTCATTCCTCGTTTCAGTCATGTTTCACTAAACTGGTTTCACCTACCATTCCAGCCATGTCTATCTCAGGAGATATAAAATAACTACCCAATGCATTGGAGGGAGATATAGTTCTCTACCATCTCATAATGATTCCATTCTTATGTGTGCCACAAAATCATAAATCATACCTCATTGCATAACCCATGTAATAAAAATGGGATTCTTAAACATTGTGACTTCATAAAACAATTCATATATGATAAAGGAATTCATAAAAAAAATTGCCTCAAAACAAAATCAAATCAAAGTAATAATAGGAATATAAACATAACCCTATATTATCTTAGATGTAAAATAATTTTGATAAAACACTTGAACTTCATTCTTGAGGAAAATATCATTTCTACTTCAAAAACACTCTTCCTTTCTTAACATGTCATACAATTCTAAACTAAAATAATTTTATTTAAAATAAACTTGAAAACTTGTAAAGGAAGCTTCTTGGAAATAATGTTTTAAAAATCCATTCATGTCGTATAAGTTAAAAAAACATTCTTCTCGTACTTTTTTCGGAAAAGTCAAAAAGCACCTCATACAAAAAAAAAAGATTCCTTTCATATCTTTTACTAAAAACTCACAGAAGAGTAAAATTGGATTTAAACAATTGTAGGTGGATAATATTATATATTTAGGAAACATGGAAGTGGATGATAAAATACACCCCAGTAAATTCCAAAGTTTAAACAATCTCGAATAAAAATGAGATTGTGATATTTCACTTACCTTAGGTCTGATTTGCTTCGTAAGTGTCTAAACCTCCTGTATAATGATTTAAATAATTTTATTTACTTATTCCAGAATCATAATCATTGTTATGATATCATATATGGTCATATTATTAGCTTATTATTAGTAATATTTCATTGCTACTTGTTATTCGGGTGTTTATTAGTTTTTGTTCGTATGCGTGTTTTGTCGAATAAATTATTATTATTCTTTTTAGGTTATAGATACCTCATTTCCATAATGGTATTAGTGTAATATATATCATATTTATTCACTGAATTCATTTATGTAATCATTATTCAATGAAAATCATGTAGAACGAGTCGCATCACATCGTGGAGACGGTATTCCGTACGTACGCACGGGCGGTGATATCGTTCCCATGATCGTGGAATTGTATTGGAGTGTATGTATACTATTTAAGAATCAATATCACCTTAAAATAATCATATATATTCATTCTTTACACCATTATACCCATCCATGTAAGGCGGTGGTGTAAAATAGATTACACCACGACGTGGAGACGGTATTCAGTACGTACGCACGCGCGATGATTTCGTTTTCCGTAGGATGGATAGATAGTGAAATAGGGTTGTTTCATACATATAATAACATATCAGTATATGAGTGATACTGATGTTATTAATAAATAATGAGACAACTAAAGAAGAGGAAGTGGAAGAAGAAATAAATTTGAATGAATCGGTAACAGACATTACCTCTTCTTTGAAGCGCTTCTTTGAGACCTCCTTTTAGGGCACTAAAATTGGTCTTTGAAGAAGAAAAAAACCTCTAGGATGTTTCTATGGAAGTGGAGAGGATAACTTGGAAGGGGTTGCCCGAGCTTGAAGGCTCAAAGTGGTGTGAGGAAGAGAGGGAGGAGGTGCCATTTTATAAAGGAGGAGAGGGGCACCTTTGGAAAAACTAAAAATATTATTTTATTATGAAGACATATTCGGTTTTAAATAGATCCAAATTGATTTATTTCGAAGCTAAGGTGGGGATGGGTCGAAATAATCTCATACAATAGAATTTTGACAAGTTTAGTTTACTATTTTAACCTTATCATTTAGATTTAACTTTAAGTTAGATAATTTTACTTTTACCGTGTCTTTTTGTGTTCTTACACTATAAGGTTAATAAACTTACTATAACAAGCCAAAATAACCCCAAGTTGTTTATTATTAATATAAATAAACTTATATAAGTCATTTGGCCTAACCGTAGATTTTTAGGAATAAAATAACAATTAATAATATAATATTTGTTTTAAAAGCTATTTTATGTCAATTTTGAAACTATTTAGTAATTGATTTTTGTAAAACTCATAACAGAATGATTAGTTCAAAAAAAGTTAATAAAATCATTAATAACATGTCATATTAACCTATAAAATTAGTTTAATTCATAAAAAGTCTCAAATTACATTTATTTGGGTATTTATAACATCAATTATGTCAATATATCATTAATAAGATAAATAATGCATCATCTTTGTGTCATAAATAAATTAAATTATTTAATGTCTAAAAATTACAAATAAAATACCATTATGTAGGAAATATTTTTATCTTTCTAATGAATTTTTATAGTGTAATTTATCTTATGTATAACCCTATATTGAAAATTATTTACCTATTAAACATTGATTTTAACTATTTTAACCCTTCTTTAAATAAATTAATAATAAATGTCCTAATCTAATCCAAGTGGGCCTAAATGGTCATATTTTATTCCTAAGGTTGTTTTTGGTCGAATTACACTTATCCAATAGATTTAGGACATGTGTTAGGGTAATAAGAATATCATTTTTACCCTTAATTACCCTATTTACTTTTAACCGTGGTAAATAAAAGAAAAAATTACTATTCACCAAAAATTATTTTCGTCTTATTGAACAAAATTTTACTTAATGACATAAACTGTGTCTCTCGGAGTTTTGAAATTCCACTCACAGAAGCGGTAGAATTAATTTTTATGTAAATTTGCAAATTTTCCTAGGAGGTGGGTAAAAGACGGTAAAAGTTCAATAAACTTTTTATATATCTAAAATTATTATAAAATTACTCTAATGAATTATATTGAACTTATATAGGTATTATGTATCAATTTTGACCGAAAATAAATTTAAATAAAATAAAAAATTAATTAAATAAAAAGTCGGTTTTTAAATAGTAACCCAGTGTTTTCACTATTCATCAAAAATTGAAAGTTTCCAGAAAAGTACCAAAATTTTACCCTAGGCTAATATCGATATTCCAAATCCAAAAACGAAGTCCATTTTGAAAAATAAAATTTAAAAAATTTCAAAAAGTGGTTATTACTATTCATAACGGCTAGTTTTAATAATATTTTAATAGCATATCGTTGTTTAGTGAAACTCGGTATTTCGTACGACGCAAGCTATCAAGGAAGGTCGCAATTGTGTGTAAATCAAGCCAAGCTAGTGTTGTGTGTAGTGAAAGATTCCTTTGATGAATTATATAAAATAAAAACAAAATATTTCTTATAAAATTCTCGAGTGTTACAAGTTCCATCTTGGAGTGATTGCAGATTCATCAATTGCACCTCCACCTCTAAACACTTCATGTTGTGGGAGTTCTTCTCATCCTCAACTGATATCATCTTGCTTTAACAATTACCTTCCATATTTATCATTAGTTCTTCATGCACATTTTTTAATTGTTTCAAAGAGAGGTCATTCTCTTTATCTTTGTTGTCTCTTTCTTCTAGTTGAGTAGCTTTCACAACCATAGAGACTTTGTGAAATTTTTCAAATGCATGGAAATCTTCTAAAAATACAATCTCAAAGAATTATCTCTCACAAATACATCCCTGAAATTATTCAGTATCCTTATCATGTATTTCATTACAAATTGAAATTGTATTTTCCTTTTCATTCACTCCTTTGGTGAGAGTGTTAGATATGCCAACCCTTTTCACCAATGCATATTCCATGGTATCAGTTTCTTCTTCCAGTTATAATTATTCATCTTGAAGAGCACTAATTCGTACAGAAATATGTTTTTCCACATCAATAGGTACTTTATTTAGATGATCATTAAGTTCATATTGAATATCACTAACTAATCTATCATCATCACAACTTGAACATGCTTCATCAGAATAATAATAAGTTTTGTCACATGTTTTACCTTTCAGATTAACTTTAGTAGAAGGTGTCTCCCCATTAGCGGTAAAATTATGCTTCATCTTCCTTAACTATTTATTCTTTATATTTTTATGAGTCTTAGAAGAAATATCCATTTGAGGTTTCTCACTCATCTCCTCAAATATGCAATTCAAAAAAAATCTATTCGATCTTTTATAGGTGACCTTCCCTCTGATACCAATTGACCTACCTAGATCAGTGTGAATCACTGAGAGGGGGAGGAGTAAATCTGTTATCCCTTTTAAATATTTTTTCAAATTGACTCTTTTCAATTAAACCTTTTTTGTTGGTTAATGCCATGATCTACTATTCATTCATCTCTTAGCCTTACCTAAAATGATGTTGTAAATGTACAGGTGTGGAACACAAGAATTTACAAGGTTCGGTTCAAAGACCTACTCCTTATTGTGTTAGTTATTCTCGTCATCAAATGTTTTCCACTATAATTCAGTTAGTAATTACAATGGTCAATACAGAGCCCCATTGTATATCTCCTGAGTCCCATAGGAGGTTCTTTATAATGCTTCCCACAGTGTTACTAGAGTCCCATTGGCCTGCTTTAGAGTCCCACTGAAGACTTCATCCTTATAGGATTCACAAGTGATTCTTCTTGATTCACTATGGATGGATATTCTGATCTTCTCTCACGAGCCGACTGAATCACACTTTCTCATGAATCTCTTCATGAATCTTCAACAACCTTTATTAAGGTATGTTGTCCTTGCTCAATAAATCTGATCAATTCTTTGTAAATTCCTCGGTCTCAAAAATGCTCCAGAAATTCATTCTTCTTCTGATGAAGACCTGGCCTCACTCAAATCTATGCCAATGGTGCACACAACCTCTTCAAGAATATTAGTATTCAAGAGTTATATTGCACAATATTATCACTATATGTCTTCTTGGATTCTCAAATAATAAAAAATTAGATAGAAGAACCTCTTTAATTATGTCTGGATCCAGTGTCAGAACTCACTTACTTCATGCATGGATTGCATGGGATCTAATACCTCTTGTATCTGGATATCTCAGTTTCTTTCACATGTTAATGTGTTCATGCATGATTTCATGCATGTTTCCCAAGATTTTTCATGTGAACTATCTTCTTGGATTCTTCTTCCTCAATATACATAGACATAATCTCTTCCATTATGTATCTTCACGTGTTCATGTGCATTCATGCATGCATTCACAATTCTTTTCTTATTTCTTGTGTGAAAACCCCAATGGGTGTAATCTCTTAAGCACACACACATCCACTTTCTTCTTTTTTTCCTTTTTACTCTTCCCTTCTGCTTCTTAGTGCACACACACTTGTTCCTTTTAAATTTGGTTAATTATAAGTGTGTTTTGTAAATGTTTTCTTCAAACTCGAATTAGTGTAGTCCATGGTTTGAATTTGTTATTGCATACTTCTGTATGTCAATTCATGCATACGATATGCATGTATTGCATCACTTTTCTTTGAAAACACATGATCTGCCTCTTTATTTATCTATGCATGCCCATTTTCTACCTTATGTGACTTTATCCTTCTTCATCACATGTGCACAGAAACTACCCTCCTTCTTCTTCTTTACGAAACAACTTGAATGGGTATAACAAGTGTGTACGTCGGTTCTCAGATGGGTCACGAAAACATGTGAGAGTTGTCACCACTTGTTCTTCATGAAAAATAGGAAGCACAATTCTTCTCATTCATAACCACAGTTCATGTGGGTCTCTTTCACAGAACCAAATAGTGGTTCGTGGGTTTTGTCTTCTCGGAGTACAGTAGGGGTAAAATTTCACTAGTTCCATACATGCGGGATAATCCTCACGAAAACAAAATGAGGTTTCAGAAGAACCTATTGTGTGCTCTTGGGTTTCTATGTACAGGGGAATTGGATGCCATTATCCTTCTCATGGATGATTCAATAGTGTGTTGAACCTATTGAATGTCTGCAGTTCTTCTTCTTTGCATAGTCGAGGTGGGTGGAACCCTTTTTCAAATTATGCACAGTTTTTTTCGGAAAAAATGATCTCTCTCAATATTTTCAACAATCGAGCCTCGGTCGAGGTTTCTCTATTTATAAGGGAGGTACAAATCATATCTTCATGTTCAAATCTACATATCCAATCACAAAGATCAAGGATTTGAATTCTCAAGATCTAAGGATTCAAAATTTGGAACCTGTGGGTCAAGGATAGGCCGATAATCATGGGATATTATTTTGAACGTGGACTTCTTCTATGTGGTATATTACTCACGTCCATGCATTTAAGAATTCATGCAGAGCATCCCGAATTCTTGTTGTGGCCCTGTAACTCCGTTTTCTTTGGAAAACATATGATCTTTTTATATCGATAAATGTATGCAACTTTTAATGCATGCATGTGTTTGGTTTTTCCATACGATCATCATGTAAGAGATTAAAGCTTCAACGGTGGTCGAGAATGAAATCATGGAGTTGCGGCAGTGCATCGGTTTTACAATATCATTATGAGATCCTTCATTCAATAGAAGGTTGAATTTGATTCCATGACCATTGTATCAGCTCGGATTGATCACGGAAGGCCACGATTATTTCAGAGGATTTAGGATGGAGCTTGCAGCTAAGATCTTGCACGAGATCTGATGAACAACCCAGATTTCATTCACGATTCTCTAGAATTCCATCCCACATCAAAGCATGCTGATATTTGCACATTATTTAAAAAACAACTTGTGGTGGGTAAGGGTGATAATTCTCCTCCTTCCACCACGATATTTCCTTGTACTGTGTTCACCCTATGGGTGTGCTCTTAGCACCCAATCGTCCTCTTCTGGGTGCACTCCTAGCACCGACCATGTGCATGATTTCTGCATGGGTTGAGTATTGTGTGTGAACCTATGGGCTTATACATGGACCACATGCTCCTCTTGTGGGATGGCTTCAAGGCCTTTCCCTTGGGAATGGTAGACCCTCAGGTCCCGCATAGGCCTTGGGTGAGGGATTCATCTTGGCTTCAAGATTGTCCCTATTTTTTGGTAAAGGTGTTTATAATGTGTATGAATACCTCCTTAAAATTCCAAACCATCCTTCCTCATTAAAAGCCCTTGAATTCTTCATATCTTCTTCTTTATCTACATGTATCATGTATTCCTTTCTTTTTAGATCACAAACTCCTAATGACATTCAATATGTTGTTTTGAATCAATGATGGAAGATTCATGGATCATTATTTAATTCCACGTGCATTAATGCATAATGCATGGGCTTCATTGTTGTAAGGAGTGATGTGTTCTCTCAAAAATACTTTTTTCCTTCTATGAGTATCAATGCTAATAATAATATTATTTAGTTTACCAAATTCTTCTAATTAGGAACTATTGGATGGATCTTCTAATGTCATCATGAAATTAGAGTATTTCATGGCCTTCTCCAAATTTTGTAACAAAGTGTCATTCTTTGAGATATTTCTTGGAACATAGGACTAGTTCAATCAATCGCCTGAATTGATTCACAACCTTCATCCCATTAGAAGTCATTGGATGGATCTTTTTTCTCCTCATGCAATTGAGTATTGTATGGTCTTATTCATGACAGTGTAAACATGTATCACTTTGATACTAGTCATTGGAAATTTGGATCATCTCAACAATCATCAGAATGTTTCTTCAAACATCATCCATAATAAAAGTGGGCTATTTAATGAATTAGTAACCTTTCCACTTAAATCATTGGCAAACCTTCCATTATCAACTTTTCCTTCACATATTGACAACCTATTGACAATTAAAACCTTATTGACTCCTTTTTGAGAAACATGAAACATCATGATCTATAGTTATAATAATTCTAGGGCCTTATACCTGGATAGATTCAATATTCTTAGGGACATATTATGTTATGTTTGTAATTGGATATCACACACTAGGATGCCCATAATATGTACTCATTCTTCATCTTCTAAAAAATTAAAGAAAGTCGATGATGACCATGAATGGTATGTCCAATAGTTTTACTTTAGTATGGTTTCATAAATACATAACCCTAATTTTCAAAGGAGACTTCCATTGTTAAATGGGTATGTGGTCGATGATTCTTAGATAGAGTCTAGATAGAATTAGTCCAAGTAGGTGTTCCAGAAAAACATGATGTGTCCTAAGGGATTTTACTAGCATGACTTGACTGTATAATGTACATTTCTTGATGTATGCCCAATATGTTGGGGAATTAGTCTAAAAAGGTAGAAATTTCAAGGGTGTTTACCTGATTAATTAAGGTGACTTGTGTATCTTTTCATTATCAGAGAAGACATGTCTAGGGTCTTGCGCATGACCAAATTAAACATGACCATGTTTTGTCGCATGATCTTTCTAACACACCTTCAGACGGTCACATTTCAATTCATACATGTTAATAACTCTCTCGAATGATCAAAGTGTATTGTGTTGGGTATCATTACATGACCATGAAATACAACTCTAGGGTGCATTTCATGATCAATATGACTTTTCCAAATCTTTATGTGTTCCAATGCATACATGTCAATTAGTTTTCATGAGATCGACCTAAGTTTCACAATGTTTGTCTTGTGATCTATATGACTCGCCCAACAATTCCAATGGACAACACAAGATAAATGAAGAATATTTTAATTATGTGACAATAATCTACTCACATGGAAGGTTCTCTCAAAAATTTCTAGGATCTTGTGGTTGTTTGATTTTCATAGGTGAATTTACAAAGGGATCATTCCTGAATTTTCATGGGTAATGATATATTCCCTAGTATACATGTTGAATTTTTATGTCATAGTAATTTCATGGAAAAAGGAGTTTGTTTCCATAATCTCATACACACACTAAGAAGGCATTCACATGATGACCCTTTGCACATGCGATTAACATGACCTCAAAAGGGGCTAGCAAGGGAGTCTGTGAACATGTGTAGAGGCATACTAATAACACCAAAAACATGTGTAAGGATTAATGGTGCACACTACTGGGGGGTTTTATCATTTTCTAAAAGCAGGTTGAAGGGTGCCTTCATGAAACTACATGATTCTCACACTCATGTGGTTGAAATTAATTTTATAAGGTCCCATGGTGGGTCTTATGATAATGCACTGGGACTTCATATAAAATTATAGTGTGCATAGTGATAGACTTTTCTTGACGAAAAGGAATTCATTGAATAAACAGAAAATGTCTTAATGTCTACATCATGAGGCTGAGCTGAGGACATCATGAGATTGATCTAGGGGTATCGTGAGACTAAGAATATTGGTCCCTCAAAAAATCTGGAACCCATGGGGTGTTGCACACTGATACCATTTTTTTTGAAGTTGTGCCCAAGAACCGTGAGACCAAGGGCGTGAAACAACCAGACGTGTGTTTACTAGTATACTCTTGAATATACTAGTATGGATATGTGATATTTCCAACGACCTATCATACCAAATTACATGAGTTTCAATCACCCATCTGATCATGTGATATGAATGTAGATTATGTAGCAGGTCTCGTGAAAAAATACAGGCGTCACACACCAAGACTAAAAGTATGAACAAAGCTTATTTTTGAAAAGTCCCAATCATAATGGTGTATCACATGACCACATGAATACCTTGCATGATATAGGTGTCTCATGACATTAAGTTCCTCATGCGACCACACAAACGTCAAAAGGCTATACAGTAGGATCTCACAATAACCTAAGGATGTTCTCCTAGGATCATTGTCAATGTATTTTGTTCTTAAACCCTCCTTCCTTTTCAAAGATCCCTTTTCCTCTTTCACCTCTTTTTTTCTTGACAGGAGTGGAATATACATAGGATAGGTCGTTTTCAAGCTTATACTGCTTTTTTATGTTGAGGATTCCACGTTCACCAACTGAAGTAGTGGAGGTTTTTTCAAATCTATATCATGCTACAATGGGAAGCTTCTCATGATCCTCATACCCTTGGTTTTCTTCTATGATGTTGTGCGATCTGATAAATTTGATTTAATTATGATGAAAATCATTTAGGAGGTGGAGGGGTTCAAAGATGTAAAATTCACACAATGGTACCATCATCTACTTTCACTCTAATCACATGATCAGGTGATGAACATGTGATCACATCTAGTGTTAGTGGGAGATCTCAAAGCATGCCACTAGTGTTCACGAATGGAGTTTCTTGATGGATATTTTTTGATATATTAAGATTACTCAGATGTCAATGATGTATCTGGGGATAGTCGTGATGTTGGGAAGTTGTCAGGTATACCTTGAAACATCGAACGAAAATGTTTGGGAGGTTGAAGACGAGGTCCAATGATGTGTGGGACTGGTTGTTTTCAAAAGTTTCGATGCATGATTGATGTAAATTCAAATTTTTGCCACAAGAGAATGAAGTGGATGACACGGAATAGAAGATGGAATGTTCGGATAGTCAGGATTTGATTTTCATGAATAGTACATGTGAAATCTCATCCAACATCGAAACCTTTGATATGATTCCCTTGGATATATAAGACATTCTACTATCGTTGTTTCATTGATCCAGCAACACGGTTCATCACCCATACCACCTACATCTCCTCCACCCATGCTTCGAAATTATGTACTTTTAACCTACACTATGCACGACTTCAGCCTCACATTCCACATTCCCTATACATGATCCTGCTCACTTCCTATGGGTGATATTCCACATGTGGTACACTAGCATTCCCATTTGACTCCGATTGGGTTAGTCGACCCCGGTCTCATATAGGCCTATGGGTGATCCTTGGCATGGATGGATACTGTATTTTCCATAATTTTTTGAAAATGAATTTGTTTGACTCTTAGAATTAAATTCTAAGATATTTGAAACAAGAGCCCAAGGTATATCCCCTTAAACCAAATCCAAATACATTATGAACAT
This sequence comes from Viscum album, assembly GCA_963277665.1. Taxonomy (NCBI): domain Eukaryota; kingdom Viridiplantae; phylum Streptophyta; class Magnoliopsida; order Santalales; family Viscaceae; genus Viscum; species Viscum album. Next base: position 674,797,050 of record OY728139.1, on the reverse strand, counting down.
CATTTTATAGTTCATTATAAAAATTACACAGATTTTTCTCATCGCCTTCACATTATTCAAATATCCAATGGAAAAGTGATGGATGCACGGTTATGGGTTCCAACAAAAAAATATACACCACCTAATGGAAATTATGTGCATATTAAAAAACATGTCTCAAGGAGAAAAATATGAGATGTAAACCCCTTACCTCTTATCCTAAATTCATAAAATGTTCATTAAACTATTTTATCACAAAAAAATATAAGTTAATAACTTAATTAATGACCCAAATAATATATATTTTTATCTATGATCTTCTTAAATAGTCTTCCCCAAAATTAATTCTTCCGCTTTTCTATATATGTGTTTATAGTTTTGATCATTTTTACAAGTTTAAAAATATATGTGTTTGTAATCATTATTATTCCAAAATTTAATATTACCAAGTCTATAAAATTACTATTAGGTACGATTTATAATAATTTATGATGTTTTCAATCTCTTTCATGGGTTTATTATATATTATCCTTGAAGATGAATTCACTAAGAAGAATTTTTTTATGATTTCTGAATAACGAATGGTGTTTACATAATTGATGAATTAGATATTGATATAATATCTATAGAACCAAAAACCTCTATTTAAATATTTGTAAAATATTATTCTAGTAACTATTTTCCCATATTCATTCATGGTTTAAATTAAATGTATTGTTCAATTAGTTGGTGAAACCTACCTTAACATGATCATACATTGTTTTAATAAATTATTATGAAGTGATTTTGTTGTAATATCGTTATTTCATGAGAATAATTATCATATTTAGTGTTCCATAGTTTGATAAATCATAATTAAAATTAATTATAATAAGACTTAATCGATGTGAAATCATTACACAATTTGAATAAAATATTATCCTCTTAGTACGCTTATGTTAATCAATTAAATTAACAATGATTTTTTATTGGTAATATTATTAATATGTTCATAAAATTGTTAGAAAATAACCTTAATGAAATAATAACCAAAATATTTATCCATTTATTCCATCCTTATATCCAAAATTTTAAAGAGATGATTGAAAACAAAACATGATATATTGAGTAGGCGGTAGTTCACACAACGCATGAACAACAATTTTGTTTTTCATAATGGATTGGGTATATGGATAAATAATGATAATAATAATACTATAGTTTTATTAATGTATATATAATACAATAATATCATTATATTACTATGTTTATAATAAATTTGAATGAATATAATTTAAAATAAATCTAAGTGCTTTATAATACCCATGTTAAGGGCTAGATTGTTCCTTATAAGTCACCCAAGAATTTGAAGGAATTGGGATAACTATGAGTGACCAGAGGATTATATTATTTTTGTAATTTAATAAGTATATATAAAAGTAATATGTTTTAGGATGAATTTTAATGGGGGTAATTCTTTAAGTGGTAAAGATGTCCCCCTTTTATAGGTGAATGTTAGGGTATTACGGGGAACACCTATACATTTTCCAATAGTTCCATTGAACTAATAAATGTTAAATGGAAAAAATCGAAACAATAGGAGAGGAAAATGAATTTGGGTATAAACTCACTTAAAACACACATTTTTCTCATTTTTATTGATTTTGTATTTTTTTTAACTTTTAACTTTTACCCTGATTTATTTTTTCCTTTTAAATTAATTTCTAACATTTGTAGTCAATTTTAATGAAAAATATTAAGAATTAACTTTAATATAATTTTGTGATTATAATTAAAAATTTAAAAATAATTTGGTTAAATAAAAATATTAAAGGTCTGAAACATTAATTTTAAAATAAATATGCTTAATTGTGTAAAAACTGTTTGTAGAGAAATTGTGTTTTTAGGGTATAAATTTATGTGTAATGAAAATTTGTTTATTTTATATATTATAATGACCTGAATTGATTTATTATAAAAAAAATAAATTATATGACACATTTAAGGAAATTCAAAACTAAATCTCCCTTGAAAATACTTGATTCAATGAAAAGACCAAAAAAATGTTTTTTATATTAAAGTATCATTTTTGTTTGTTTTTATAAATGTTTTCCATATGTTTTCTATGTTAATATAATATTGTAAAATGTATAACTATATTCTATAAATTGATATTTTCTTACTTAAAAGGGTTTTTAAATTTCTATATCATTCATATATAATGAAAAAGTTATACAATTTACATATTTTTAGAAAATTAGAATTCTCGAATAAAAATATGATTTTTTTGAAAAAAGATAAGAAATTTAAACTATGATAAATTTTTTATGATGAATTAAATAATGATCTTATTTTTGCCAATTTAAACTTATAAAATTTAAATATTAAATAAATTATTAAATAAAGTCTCTTTAAAGGGTGTATTTTTATGATACGGTATTTACTTACTAGATGAGATTCTCAAGTGTTACATTCTCCCCTCACCCCAAAATAATTTCATCAATAAAAATAGGGTGTATATCATCAAATCAATATATTAAGATACTGATTCCTTATATCTTCTTCTTTGTTCCATATTTAAACTTTTATTTTTTGATTTTTTCAAAGGGATTTCACCAAATGAGTTGTGTGATTCCACTATAGTTTATCTCTCATTATATGAATCAGGAAAGGCTCATCATTATAAGACAATTCATACACCAAATATATTACCTTAAATGTGGGAAAATGTATTGGATCAATCATGTATTTCTTTATTAATGGAAGATGGAATACATCATGTATTTTAGAAATGATAGGAAACATTTTTGAATTAGTTACCCATAACCCCAATTCATTATAATATTTCAAAGGCCCAATGCACTTAGGGCTTAACTTTCTATCTCTTTAAAATCTTACAACTCCTTTCTATGGATAAAAATTAAAGAATATACGATCCCCAAATTCAAATTCCATTTCTTACCATTGATTATCAGTGTAAATCTTTTTTATTATTTGGGATATATTAATGAGATATTGAATAGTCATTAATTTAACAATTTTCTCCTCTACATGTTCTATGACAACTAACATTATTTCACCAACTTCTTCTCAATATGTTATAGTATGGAACTTCTTCCTATATAATTCTTTGTATTGTTCCATCTGGACAATCTAATGAAAAATACTATTATATGTTAATTTCACCAAAGGTCGAAACAAAATTTTCATACCTTGGAAGTCAAAATAACATGATCTCAATATTTCTCCAAATGATTGGATATTCCATTCAAACTACCCATTATTCTTGGGATCATAGAATATTCTTAAGTTTATATCATTCTTGAGATACCTTTGAATAATCCTCCGTATTTTTGATGCCAACTATGGTTCAAGATCAGATATATTAAGTAGTGGTTCCTCATGAATCTGTATGATTTCTATAATATAGTTCCTAGAGAGACTCTCAAGGGACATGAATTCTCTTATAACTAAAAAATGTTCATACATGTTAAGAATATCAATGATGAACCATATGGAACAATTATTCCATGGTGTCGTTGGGAATCTAGTTAAAAATTCTATTATAACATTGTCCCACTTCTAGATAGGTATAAGAATATATTAGATGACACCCTCTAGATATTGTCTTTCAACCATAATCACATTGTATACTAATAATCTAGACACCAAATCTACAATTTCCAGCTTCATACCATCCAACTAGAAATTTTCTCTTTAATATATATACATCTTTATGCTATTAGGGTGTATATATAAATTCATTCCATGTTATTCATTTAGAAGTTACCTCTTCAATTCCAGTATGGATGCAACACATAACCACTTAACAAACATCATAAATCTATCTCTATAGATAAATTACAATAATTTAAAATTCATTACTTCTTTAATATTTCCATATAATCTCTCACCATCTTTATGTGACTTATCTATCATTTCTAGTATGAATACATTATAAATTTCAAGGAAAAGGAATGATGTCTCCCCTTAACTAGAAATTACCATGTCCATATTTACAAGATCACTATATGTGCGATCTATGTTAATCCTAATAATTGTTATTACTCCAAGGCCCTATTATTCAATGTATTCAACACCTTATTTATCTACAAATAGTGGCTATCCAGTGGTCATAATCCTTTAGTAGTTCGACCCATTTTCTTTTCATCATGTTGAGATCCTTCTCAGTGAAGATATATGTAAAACACTTTTCATCCATATATATCTCACATATTCCTCCATAGAGGATGTGTCTCTAAATTTTAAAATAAATTATTACACCTAGTAGAACATGCTCATGAGTTGGAATGTTTTTAATGAATTTTCAATTACATTGATGCATAGGAAACCACAATATCATTTTTTATAAGGATGAAACCAAGTCCTTTCTTCGATTCATTACTATAAATTGAAAATAATTCCTTACATCCTAGTAGATTTGACACCAATGCATTAATCATTATCATATTTATCCCATAAAACATTCCTTAAATGCCCATAACCATGTGCATTTATTACCTTTTCGTGTTAATGGTGTTAATGGTTCAGCCAACTAGGTGAAATATTGAAAAACATGACGATAGTAACTTGATAATCCAAATAAACATCATATCTCAGTTATATTTTTTCATTAATTCTATTCTAGGGATACATTTTTCATTAGGGGGTCAAATGATATCTCATCCTTGAAGAAAATATTTCCATGAAAATAAACCTCATTCATCCAAAATTCACACTTGTTGAACTTCCCATAAAATACTTTTTCTAAGGGTATCTAGAATTATTTATAGGTGATTATCATTATCATCACAACTATTAGAGTATATAATGATATCATCATTGAATACCACAACATGGTTATCAAGATACTCATTGAATAATATATTCATCGGAACCATAAATCCAGAAGTTTCACTAGTCAATCCAAAAGGTATTACTATACACTCACAATTGTTATAGCCGATTCAAAATTTCATCTTTTGTATATAAAATTTCATCACTCTGAACTGATGATTAAGAGAACAAATATATATCTTTGAAAATTATTAGTTTCGATCAATTTTTTTGAATAATTCCTTAATATGTAAAAAATTATACATATTCTTTATAGTGATGGAATTGATTACCATATAATCAATGCACAATCACAAATACCCATCCTTTTTTTTTCATGAAGAAAATAGTGGATCCCCATAGAAAAACACTAGGTTATATAAATCCCTTAAAAATTAACTCATATTGTTTTTTCCTTAACTCTGTTAACTCCACTGGTTCCATCCTATAAAAAAATTTAGTTATGGGTCTTCCATTATGAATGATTTCAATAGAAAACTCAACTTCATTCTATAGTGGATGGATATTTAATTATTTTGGAAAAACCTTAAAAATGTTATACCAGGGTAAAACACTCTATTCTTATGATATTTTCTATATCTATAGATAATTTATGATCATCCTATCAAGTCTTTTGAAGTACTCATCAATATAGATCCACATCTCCTTATAGATGATCAACCACCATGATGAATTTTTCTTTTTCACTACATCCCAATGTGAGAAGGACATTCTATATGAACATGATCCATTGTTAAGAAACCAATGTATTAGTATTTTATCCAAAGGATAGAGTTTATTTCCACATGAAGTGTTCTAACACTGGTTTTCCATGTTGTGGATCAATATATCTCTCAATGCAAGTGAGGTTATTTTCCATAGCCTAGGCCTGCTACCCTGATATAGTTATGATCCAATTTTCCTCAAATCTATAATTATTTACTTTTTTAGGGGGAACAAACCTATATTGACTACTAGTTTTGATATATTTCAAATTCTCCTTTTTATTCACCATCTTTCTTACAATGTCATATACCTATCAAAATCATTACAATGAATTGAAAAAAAAATTCCTACAACGTTTTCTATAGTGTTCCCTATAAATCACGAGGTCTTTTATAGTACATGTACAATCATTATTTGTTTATATATATCTGTTCATAATTTTTTATACTTTACATTCATTGGAATCAACTACAACATACTAGAATCCATAAAAATATTGTTGATAGTTATATTACATAATTAATACAATGTACAAGAGTTCTTAAAGTATCGAACATATTTTATAATTGGAAGACTACATAAATACACACATTACATTACAAGATATAAAATTCATCTCGAACATATTCAGAGAGATAGAAAATTAACATATTGATAAAAACATGATTATACATTTTATCATATACCTAAAAAGTACACACAGTCCTTTTCTATGTTTACTAGGGGAAGGAAAACAAATAATGATGAGCTTAGATACATGGTGTGGGGTTACAAAAATCAGAAGCTTACATAATATAAAAAATATATAACTAATATGTAAATAATAAATGAACTACTTGAATCCATAATAAAAAAATGAGGCCATTTTGTATCCATGAAAATACATAAAAACACGTACAAAAATAATTTTTGATCTCACTTGATGGAATTCATAGTGCTATACATAAAAAAATTATTAACAATGACTTTTGAAAATAATATTTACATATCATAGAGACCTCAGTAAATAAATTATCCTCATGGAGGTAGATACATATACCAAACCCAGGTTTTTTTGTCTAATGATAATTTTCGATGTATCAATGGGTTATATAATACATGGCCCCACTCGAAACTTGTTTAATTCTAATGTATTCACCATAAGATTCATCAAGAAATTTTCCACTATTCCCTAAGGAACATCTTATTGTAAAAACATTCTATACATATAATGAGATACATGGATTTCAATTACTTCCCCATTTAGTAGAATAATGTGGATGACTAGTAGAACATCCCTTAATAAACATGTAATTCATAGGGTATCATCAAAACATCATGAAGTTCCCTTATCAAAGACATATAGTGGAGTGGGTACATAAAATATTTGTTCTTATCCCAGGAAGATAGTAATTGGATTCAATATATTATATTTTTAGGTGACTAAGGAAATAGTAGGAAAAATATGTCATCATGATTCATTAAGATCATATGAGTATTCAAAATAATAACCCCTGAGAGTGTCTCTCGAGGTGTACAGTCTTAAGGCCACTCATCATGCATCAGGCTGATGATCAATTAAATTCCCAACCAATAATTTTTGGGATTATTAAACCTATTTTAATCAATTTCACAACCTCATCCACTTTACATTATACAAATAGGGATGTATTTTCTAGAAAATTACACAAAGTTTTACTTCACTAAAAATTGTGATTCATTTCCCACCATGGAAAAGGACACTCATAGATCAATGAAATATGAGAGTGGGATATAAATATAGTATTTTAAATAAATTAAATTTCATTTATAACAAGGTAAAATTATTCATTCCTAATTTTTTTACCAGATAAATGAAAATAGGTGGCGATTGCAACATTAGTCCAAAGGAATGAAAATTGGGACGTAAACCCACTTTTATGGATTGGGTAAAAATTCAATCATAACCTCTTAAAAATAAGGTGTAAACCTGATCTTAAATTAAAATTAATAAAATAATTTCATGTTGTAACAACTTATATAGGCAATATATAATTTATATATAGTAAATTAGGGGAATATTACCAAACATATCTCAAGGTGATAAATTTGAGATGGGAAATCCCTTACCTCTTTTCATAACATCCTAAACATAATTTAACCTCTTGTATCATAAGTATATATATATATCATAATAACATAATTCATAACCTTAAAAATATCCATATTCATCTATACTATTAATAAATAGTCATTTTAAACTTAAAATATTCGGATTTTCCATATCAATGTTTATAGTTTTGATTGTTTTTATGCGTTTCTTAATAGTGGAATTTATATTCATTATTAACCCAAATTATATATGTAATATTTCATTAAATTTATTATAGATTATTTATAATAATTTATGATGTTTCAAATCCCTTTTATGAGTATTTGATACATTACCCTTGATTATGTAGTCGATAATAATCATGTTTTGGTGACTTTTAATGAACACAGATTGCTTCCTTAATTGAAGAATCATATATTGATTTAACTTATCCAAAATAATATTTATTTACACATTTATATAATATTATATATGTAATTATATTCCCATTTTCATTCATGGTATATATTTAATGTATTATCCATGTAGGTGATTAAACTGACTCATGGATGAACATATGTTGTTTTAAGAAATGATTATGGGGTGGTTTTTTGTAATTTAGTTTTTACAAGATAATAATGATATTATTAAGTTTTTATTAGTCTAATAAATAAAAAATATAAATTAATAATAAGAATAAGTAATCTATATGAAAAAATTATGCAATTTGAGTAAATAATTATCATCTTAGTGTGCTTACTTTATAAGATTTTAAAAATAATGACTTTTTGATTAGGTCATTAATAGGTTCTTAAATTTTTCACAACATAGCCTTAATGGATGGGATATATAAATAAAAAATTATGATACCATTATTATAGTGATATTAAATTATTTAAATGAAAATAATATCATTATATTACTTTTTATAGAATAAATTTGGTACAAAATAAGTAATAATAAAACAAAGTTGTTGATAATACTCATGTCTGGGACTTCATTTTTCTTCCAATGTATCATTATTTTTAAGGGATTAAGATAATTATGATTGAATAGATATTATTTTATTAAGATATAGTAATAAGGATAGATAAATGTAAATGTTTCAATGAAAATTTTAATGGGAGTTGTGTCTTGATGTTTTGAAGACGTTACCCTTTTTTAAGTGAAGTGAATGGTTGTTCTAGGAACACATTTAATTTTTACAATAATTTCTATTCAAGGGTAAATGGATCAAAAATGGAAATAAGAAGATATTTAAATGATTTTGGGTTGAAAACAACCTCAAAATATCCGTTTTTAGACATGTCTGAGTGATTTGTGGGTTTTTGTTTTAACTTTTAACTTTTAACCTAATTAATCTTTACCATGGTAATTAGATTCTAGCCCTGGTAACTAATTTTAATAAAAAATATTAAAATTGAACTTCAACCTATTTTGATACTTCTAATTTAACATTTTAAAATCATTTTATCCAATAAAATTTCTAATGATGTGAAAATTTAATTTTATAATTAATATGCTTAATCACCTAAAACCCATTTTTAGTGAAATAATGTTTTTAGTATTTAAATTCATATATAATAGAAAATTATTTTAGATAAATATTTTAATGACATAAATTGAATAATAATAAATAAAATAAATTATATTAGTCTTTCATGGTATGCCAAAACCAAATATCATTGAAAATACATAAGTCAATAAAAATAAGAAAAAACTATTTTTATATTAAAGCTTAACTTTAATTAGTTCTAAAATTATTTTTCATGGGTTACCTAAGTTCGAATAATTTTGTGAAATTTATAATGTTATTTATTAAATGTATATTCTATTACATATAATTTATTATATACTTCTATGTCATTATTATATAACGACAAATTTTTAAAAAACATAGGTTTTGTGAAAAACAAAATTTCTGAATAAAATATGGCATTTTCAAAAAAATTGAGAGATTAATACTAAGATAATTTTTATGTGATCAATTAAAACATGAAATTAGTTCTCTTAGTTTCAAATTCTCAAATTTTATTTTGAAATAAAATCTTGAATAACGGATCTTTAAAGGGTGAATTTCTGAAATAGTTTAGGATATTGTATTAACAAGCTATTTTAGACTCTTAGGTGATACATAATTATTGTGAAATGTGAATAATCATTACTTGAGAATTTTCATGATAAAAATGATTTCATATGAATGTGATAGAATAAAATACTTCAATATTTGTGTGTTCCTTTTACCACCTATACCTTATCATTTTATCATCAATCCCTTACTAAAAAAAAATTGTAAGCATGACCATGAAGTATCTACAGTCAGAGTGATTGATCATGAAAATACATTGATCGGATGTCAAAATCATGATACTTTTCATTCAATATGTTACACCTCTAGTTTAACCTAGTTCATCTATTTTTAATATCTATTCTATCCTTCATAATGGATCTTAATGATAATGTTAATTAACATAAGAATATCCCAAAAGAGTGTCAAACAAGGTGTATAGAGGGGGAACATTCACTATGCACCAAAATGATGGCTGAGATATAATTTCCCAACTATATTTAGGGTTTTCACCCAAATATGTATTTATGAAAAAAATTCCACTTGTAGTAGATTGGGATTCATTTTTTTAGGGAAACAACACCTTTTCCTTTAACATCATATAGGATGTTCTCCTATACTTGGTATTTTTATAAATATTTTCACTAAATATTCCCCATTTTTGTCTCCAAAAGTTATTAAACCTATCATATGATATTAAATAAGGTAAACCATAATTTTCATACATAAATATTACATCCTTTTAAATAAAAATTCAATAAATTTAGAATAACACACGGCTGATGACGATAAAGGTTTAATGTCATTGAAACATTGATATGTAAACAATTAGTAAAAGAAATATCTACATCATCTCCCAATTAGTTCCTAAATACTACCACCCTTCATAGAAATAAAATACATGAAAACTTTATTCATATCCAAGGGATGTGAAAAATATGGAAGGGTGAGATAAAATGTTTACTAAGGGTAAACAGAAGATATTATCATAAGTGACTATAAAATAAGCATAATGGTATTAGAATATGATCTAAACATTTGAAAATAATACCAATAAATTAATATATCATAATAATGAAACACTGATTAGAGTTATATAATTAAAAAAACATAATACATAAGATTGTGAAGTCATCAATAGTCAATCACAATACATGTGAACATAAAATAATCCCAAGACACAAGTGTGTGGAATAAACGTAAGCACATAAAATCATTTCCTTAGTCGAGGATCAGTACAAATAATATCTAATTGTACTCGTTTAACTCCTTATTCAATGATTTCCTTAGTCAAGCTTTACTCTCAAGACCATCTTATTAGATAAAGTCCCTTGATGAACTACATTCACCTTCTATACCAATCCTTATTATCTCATGAGATATCCATCATTACATATTGCATAGGAGGGATATAATAAACACACCCAAACTCAGTTTATAACATAAACAACTATCCTTGGTTTATAATAGGATCAAAAATCACATAATAAAAACCATACATATGTGTTCCACAAGATCTTAAAACATCCATCATATTATTATGTCATAAACCATTGAAAGGATACAAGTTTCATAAACATTTCATAATAATAATCATAAAATAACCATCAAAAGAATAAATATGGTAATGATGGATCATATCCATATTATATCATATAAAATACCAAAGTATACTATTTTAGATCAAAATATACCTTTAAAGGATCACTATAACATTTCTTAAGGAAAATACTCTTTTAATTTAAAATCTTGTATTTAGAATATAAACTTTTCTAAAAATATCAAGAAAAAATTATTCGTTGAATATATAAATGGAAAATTATAAAGTAATATTTAAATAAAATAGTATTAATGATGGTGGGAAATGTTTTTCATACAGTGTATGTTAAAATAAAAATTCAATTCACATTTTCGGTAAAAAGTATAAAGTTCAACGTTTGGAAAATGATAAAAAATTACTTTTAAATATTTTTAAATAAAGTAAAAAATTGTTAAAAATTACTGTAATTTATATTTTTAGAATAAAAAAAAATATTATTGAAAAAATTTAATAAAAATAATTCATGTAAGAAAAGATTCCTAACTGGAGGGAGAAAAGAGGTCGGTTTTCCTTAAAAACATCATTTATTTATTTTAAGTAATCAAAGAATGAAAAATTAGTAAAGGATGTTTAAATTCTATAAATAACCATATTATAATAACATAGATAATATTTGTGATAGATAGATCATATTATCCAATTATCATAAATTTAAGCATAAAAAAACCAAATAAAAATGAGATTGTAACATAAAACACATACAGATTTAGTGGTATTTGAATAAAAAATCATTTGAGGATCTAAAATCATATGAGACTAAAAATTACTTGAATTAAAAAATATATTTTGTAAAAATACATTCTTGTATTGTATATAAATCAAATAGATAAGAAATTAGTGCATAACATTAATAATTGTCTCCATATATAAAAATTGTGATAAAAAACCCTTACCTTATAGGTAAGATGATTTGTAGGTATTATAACCTCTTTTATAAGAAATTTATAATTATTATTATTATATATCACAGACCTATTAATATATGTAATATCATATATGATCCACTTATATCATTTAGACCCGCGTATATTTTAAATTACCAATTAAAGTCGTCATTTCGGGTGATAATTGCTTCATTTTTCATATAGGATTTATATCAGAATTATGGTCCTAGCACTTTGATCATGGTTAATTCATATCTAGAATTTTTATAATGATAAAATTATCATATATAACCAATATATGAATATTAATAACCATTCTGATAAATAAGTGATGATAAAATAATTTTATCATTATGTGGAGATGGTAGTTCGTACATACACATGACTAATGTTTCTATTTTTTGATGTATGAGAAAAAATATAATTAAATGATAATTGAAAATTACAAAATAATTTTTATATAATAAAGACAAAATATTTTCATTAAATATATCATTTTTTAGCCATGTAAATTTGAAATAATAAACAACTTGCATCGCATTGTCGAGGTGGTAGTCCACTTGTACGAACAAGCGCTGTTACTATTTACCAATGGATCACAAGTATATAAGGTTTATAAGATATTATAATTATTGAAGAAAAAATATTTAATAAATATAGAATATATACATTATAAAAATCATAATAACCAACCATTGATGATTGTAGTGGATAATGAGTTGTACTACTATGCGGAGGCGGTAGTCCACACATATACAGGAGTTATTATTTTATCTCACATTTTATTGATAATAAGTAGTAAATGGTTGTTTAATCACAATAATAGAATATTACTATATTTATAAGATTGGATCCAGCATTTTTGGATGGATAAAGGTTTTTATAGAATAGTTAATAAGAAATAAAATTGGAAGAGCTTAGTTAAGACTTAAACCTCTTCTTTAAGGGACCTCATTTGGCATACCAATTATGTCTTAAAGGATGTGTCTTAGTAGAAGAAATATATATATAATGAATGTATGGATAATTAAAAGGATATTTAGTTTGTCTTGTAATATTTATAATGTTAAAATGGTGTAAATAACTGAGGAGGAGTGGTTCCCTTTTATCTGTGAGGGGAGCAACACACATGAAATTTCTTAAAATACATTAATTATATATGGTGAATTCGATTGGAAAGTTGCACCAAATGGCCAAATATCTAAAATAAGGGATAATATAACGTTTAAATCACTTCAAAAGGTAGAAATTGGATAGGTATTCATGGTAATATTACCATTATCTCATGGTTTAACCCCCTGTTAAACCGATTTTAACCTTACCTGTGGAAATGTTTATTTATTATTTTTACTATTCACCAAGGCCAAACATTAAGTTTAAACTATTAAATTTTATTAATTATAATAATTCAAAATATGGAATATATTTTACCAAATTTTATTTCTATATGTTGTTGAATTTAATTTTAATTAAGTGTATAAATGTTATTGAAAATTTAATTTTGAAAAATGAGCTTTTAATTATAAAACACAATTTACTTCAATTATTGGGCGTGTAAAAACCAAAAAATTAATATTAAAATATAATTTTGAATATATAGTATCTAAATTTAATTAAAAATATTTATCAATATATATTAAATTTATTTATTGAGATAAAAACACATTACGTATATAATTTTTGTTTTAAACAAAATTGTATTTTTAATCCAAAAAAATACATATAAAAAATTATCTAATGAAATATTCATATGTAATTAATTATAATGTTTCTAATTAAAATCGATATAGGATAATTTAAAATTTATGTAAAAATATTACAGGACATATACGTAAAAACAAATGACAATTTTTTTTAAAAAAGAGTATTTTTTACTATTCACTAAAATATAAACCTGTTAGAAAATACATGAAAATTAACCCTAATCTAATATTGATGTACTAATTTCAGAAATGATATTCATCACCACAAATAAAATTTATAAAAATATTATAAATTATTTATAGTTTTCACATGAGAGAATATGATAAAACTCATTTTTGAAGAAAACATATTTCTAAAGTATGAACTGACTTTACTGTTAATTTAGCACTTATTTATTTTTAATTAACATATAATTTTGAATTATTCCAAACAAGTATTCAAATTTTCCATAAAGTGTTATTACTATTCATACATGGGAATTTAATAGCTATTTTATAATAGTTTATTATATTACAGTTTAGAGAGACTCGTGGTTACTTGTAAGGCATGTTATCAAATACATCAATATTTTTTCAAAGGAAATACATATTAAATCACGAGGTGTTACTATTGGTGTTGTTTTCAAAAGACATAAATGTGTTTTATTAGTGATTTCCAAAAAGCACTCATACAATTAGGTTTTATCAGTCTTTAATTTTTTTGCACTGATAAATATAGGTTTTATCATTGCTTTTCATTTTAGTACTGATAAAACCTTATTTTATAAGAACTTTTTTAGGTTATGATAAAAACTATTTAAAATAAATTACTGTAATATTAAACAAATATATATTAAAAATTAATCAATTATTAAAAAAATTAAAATTCAATAAAATTATTAATGAATAAATTATCTTAAATGCATAAATGTTATAAATGAGTGGATTTTTATAACAAAATGTGAATAGACTTCAAAAATATTAAAAAAACATATAAGTATTTTAAATTATATAATTTTAAAAAAAATATAAAAAAAAATATATTAGATTGACGATTAATACATATTACATTTTTTACATTAAAACAACATTAAAAACATTAAATGATAATGAATAATTATGTATAAATAATTATTATAAAGTTATAAATTATAAAAAAACAAATAAATATTTAGAAGGAATAAATTATAAAAAAGTTAAAAATGATTAACATACATAGTCAATAAATATTATTAAATAATTCTAAATGAATGAATGTTAAAATAAAGTGAAATTTAAAAATTAAAAGTTCAGTGGATTGAAAAAATGATAAAAGATAAATAAGTTTTATTAATTATATTGATTATTAAAAAAATGTAAAAATGAATATATGTTAAAATCAAAATGAATACATATTAGTTATAAAAATTATAACCATATTAAAAATAATAAAGGTTAATGAAAAATGTAAAAAAATAAATATTAATATTTTTTAAAATTAAAAACAAAATAGTATATGAATAAAAATTAAAAATGAATAAATTACAATAAACAATATTATTAATATTATTAATCAATAAATAATATTAAAAATTAATAAATTTTAAAAATATTTAAACTTAATATATAGTATATATTAAATTAAAATATATTAGATGAATAAAATTTACCAATTAAAAACATAATATATTCAATATATTATGTTAATAAATTAAATTTTATATTGAATATTCAAAATTGAATAAATTAAAGAACTATTAAGTGTGTGCTTCAATATAAATTTTCATTAATTACATATATACGTGTGTGAAATTAATGTATATATATATATATATAAATTTATATATGTCAAATATAAAAAATAACATTTACATAACATGCACATTAAACATCCATTTCTCGATACTAAATAGTCAATATTTTAATTAATATTAATTTTTAATTATGCACCATTTTTTCAAAATGTGTGACTTATTAAATGAAAATATATATTTTTTATTTTATATATAATATTTTCTAAAACATTATATATTGATATATATGTGTCTATGTGTGTGTGTGTTAAAAAGAATATATTTCAATATTAAAAATATTAAATATATTCATCAATAGACATGAATAAAATAATATTAAAAATGAATAAATTATAAAAATATTAAATGAAAAAATATTAAAAAATGAATAAATTATAAAAAACAAAAAATACTTTACATTATTAATGAATAAATATTATTAAATGACTGAATGTGATAAATTACGAAAATTTTATTAGAATGTTATTATATAGAAAAAAATATTAAAATTTAGTAAGGGTTATTAATTATATAAATTAAATTAATTAATATATGTTAAAATGAAAATGAATAAAAATATTAATTATAAAAATTGAAACTATATTAAAAATATTTCATGTCAATAAATGAATATGTATAAATAAATGTGAAAATGATATTTTTTGTTGATGGATGAATGAGATGAGATGATCTCAGTGGTCCCCAGCCATTGCATCAGCCTTGATCATCCAACAAGTGTAAATCTATTATTCTATGTTATATACCATCTTGTTGGCCAATATGGATCATTCACTTAAAATAAGTTTATAGAGTTTGAAGGGGATGATTTTAAGGGATTCTCATCATTCTGCTGATTTTTAGGAGGATCATTCATCTCTCTCATGAACTGGGACTCACAGTGTATTATCCAGAAAGGATCTACCTCTCTTGTATTGGCCTTATATGGTGGAATTTTAGAAAGGATTGAACACCATAAAAGATCATTTATTTCTCAAATTTCACTTTCTAATGTTTTGAATCCCAAGAAAGTCCCAAGTCTCGTTTCTTATTTAGGCACTATTTTTTGGATTTCCCATATCATGTGTGTCTCTCTTGGCCATGCATTAATCAATACTTTATTCCCTTCTATGGAATTCAATGTTTAAACCTAGATCAAAGGCATGATCAATTTATGGTTTGGAAAACTTATGGTTTATGGTTGAAATTTAAACCTCATCCTAAATGATTATAAAGATACTTGTGTAAAGCCATGGATTAAAATCCATAGTTTAAATTGGGACTCATAGAATATATAAATCTTTTATGACATAACTTTTGTAATTTTAATTAAAATTAAATTGGATACGGACACTGAAATGGTTATCTTTGGTCACTTTTCAACAGTTATTGTTTAATTTTATTTATGTTATAATTTGATTGATAATGTTGTTCTCTCCACTCCACAGAATGAGATCAATCATAGAATTGAGATTGAAAAATCACCATTTTTTATTGCTGTCGAATTATTAGAAACTCCTTGTCCAATTATAAAAGAGATCATGTTTTCAATAATTCTCAGTTAATAGTAAATTATTTGTAGAACTACCGAATGAAGGGTAGGAAATGAACTATCCAGTGCATCGATATTCAAAACAAAGATCATTGTATGGGAAATGTTCTACATGCCTCTACTTATGGTTATTCAAATCCTACAAGTGGATAGCCCCATGAAAATATTTAAGGTTCTTATCCAGGAACCCAAATGTTGGATCCTAAATATCTTCCTAAGAATTATAAATTCATTGATTTTCTTAATCTCATACATATCCATTCTCCTAAAAATTAAACCATGTTTGTTCCCTTGTTGAGCTGAATGATAAGCCCAATAATTCCCCGACTGATATATCTTATGAGAGTCACTTAGTTGTTATTGTAATTTGTTTATGTTACAAATATCGATAGGAATAATGGATGACCATGATTTTGGGGAATCAGATGATATTAAATCTCATAAGGATCTCTCTATGTAGGTTTATGTGAACTACAACCTACGGTAGAAACAATAAATTATTTATTCCCAAAACGGCAATGGGAAGGAAAAAATTGATACTGATACTTCAGTTAAATCCAATCCCAAAAATGAATACATATATATTTTTGAAGCCTCGTTGTTTCTCTCCATGGCCTTGATTGAAGATTCGTGCGACGAAGACCCCTGGTGGATGACTTTGACAAGAGTGTTAATGATGATTGGGGACTGAAGCGTCACATGCAGGTAGGGATCATGGGACCCCGACAACCCTTATTGTCTTCACTGATGAGGATGACCTGGGAATGGTGTGGTCCATAATTCGGAAAGCCTCCTCTAGGTCTCCCTTTCATTCTCTCTGGTGGTCCTTCGAGTATCATATGAACCGAGACTCTCCCAATTTGGCGATTTGGCTTCAGCTGCATGGCCTTCCTCTCCCATTCCAAAAAACTGGATTGCTCAGGTCAATAGGTAACTCAATTAGTCGGTTTATTTGTTGTGATCATCAGTTATACTCCATGACAAACCCTTCAACCACGAAGATCTGTGCTGAGATGGATCTCTAAAGAACTCTGCCTGCGATGGTGTGGATTGTTGTTGAAGGAGAGTACAGGTATGCCTAGAACATTATCTATGATTCTTGGACCCCCTTTTTCAATGGTTGTCGAAGGCAGAGACATGATACTGGTTATTACTGTAAGAAAACACTGGATGACCGGCTGGGTCCTACCCCAAATATGACATTCACTACAGCAATATCGGGTGGTGCTGTTGCTGCAGATGAGAATCAGCGTGGAGGCGTCAATCTGAAAGATAATAGCATCACTGCGGCTGCTCAGTCACCAGTAGCAGGTGCACGTTAGAAGAGTCGGGTGAAACCCATTCCAGTCTTCGAGAACGTTGTGATTTCTCATTATTTGGTTCGGGAGGTGTCCTCAGGGGACATGATAAAGGGATCTCCCATGGAACATGGTTCTACTGATCATGGTGCAATGGAGGAATTGAAGCAGGCAATTGAAATTTATCTGAGCTCAGCTGCCATGGGAAGACAGGGAAGCCTAGAGAAAAGTGTAAATGGGGATTTTACATGTGAATTTGGTGTTCATACTCACTTAGATGAATCTAATGTGCACAATACTGAGAATGATCAATCTAAAAAAACAAAGCATGGTGCTGGCGACTTAGGCATGGATGCTGCAACATATGACATTCAATTTATGGGAAGGGGGCTCGAGCAGAAATAGTTTTCTGATGCTCCTGTGGATACACATCAGAATACATCTACTATTCTAGTGCATTTAAGGTCTGATGAGTTGCTAAATTTCTCTACAAACCGCTATGCAGTTCTGGAAAATGCAGAGTTGAAGGAGGATGAAGAGATAGGAGAGGAAGAATCAAGTGAGGGATGTGATGGGACACAGAAATGTCAACTTCTAAAACCGGCAGAGGAGATTCTTGGAACAGTAGATGGAAAAATTTCTGAGGTAGTGGTCAGTGGGAGTGCTACTCTGAAGTAGAAAGATGACAAAGTGATATCCTTGGATGGGAATAACTGCTAAGAAGCAAGCGGGAAGAATCAGAACAATGGGGAGTATTCTCTGTGTTTGACACCTATGGAAGCTAACAAGGAACCTTCCCAGGATACAACCTCCTTGGTGCATGAGGGATCTCAAATGGTGTATGAGGGGAAGTAGAACCAATAATTCCGCTAAAAGAGTCATATGAAGGAATTCTATAGTGCGATTAACAGGAATGGGGTAATAAGAAACAAAATCAATGAAGCGTCCATTGCTCCACAAAAGAGGAAACCCAAGAAAGATTACTCCAACATACCGAGGACCATATCCACGAGGTCTTCTACAAAAAATGGAAATTTTAAAGACTCCTACCAAAATAGGGGACGAAGTAGAATCACTGAACCCATGTCTTCAGTGCAGCTACGTCTGAGGGAGCAATACATCCAAATTCTATGTCAATACGCTACGCCCTCTGAATGGGAGTCGGCAGATCCGGATGAATTCTCAAATGGTGGTGGTGGTGATAACTCTGATACTTTCTGACATATGATGTGGTAAGTTCTGTTGTTTTCTCTCTTTCTCTCCTATACACTTTTTACTCTCTTTTTATTAATAGACTTCTAGGGGACTGGGCACTCAGCCTAGCCCAGCGCCTTCCTTGTTAATGAATAATCAACATATTTTTATACACTTTATTTATGTCACACAGTGGGTATGTTGGTCGATGGAAAACAATCTTTCAGTACTCCAGTTGTATAAAAAAATTATAGAAAGTTCCATAAAGCCTCCCTTGGATCCTAACTTATGGGAATGAATAGTTCATATGGGACCTTGGATGGTCTTAGAACCTACTCATGAAAGGGAGAAATCAAATTTTATTACTAATAAATATTTTTTCTCAAGGATATATGATGCTAAAATAAAATGGACCATTGTGGAAGTCCACAAGCATATTTTGGGTGCTCACATTAGTCTTAGTGGAATAAAGACCCCCACTACTTCAAATTTTCAACATGGAATTAGGTTCACCTCAGAACCATCTTAGGGGAGGGATATCCATAATGTTGTTGTTTCATTTCCCTTGTCTCTATGGTTGGATATTGAAAAGGAGTTAGAGAGTTCTATCGTTACTCTTAGTAAGAATAATGTAGGTTTTGGACATCAATTTTATTGAGAGGATGTAGGGGTTCTGTAATTGTGGAATCTCAAGATGGATAAATAAAGGACTGATTTTTCCTAAATATGATCTATTATTGTATAACCTATGAAGGAAAAAAAGAAAATTATATTGTAGGTATGGAAAAATCTTTTGAGTTTCTTGCATCCATAATAAGGGAGTAGGACTCACAAGTCTTTTTATTATTAAATATTTAATTTACATATAAACCATTTTTCACTACAAATATGATATAATAACTGTATATATATATATATTGAATTATATAAATAATATTTAAGAAAATTATATATATATATATCAGTATAGTTATATTTTATGATAAATATGTTTTTTAATAATATAAAATTTAATATAATGAGGTTAAATTTCATTAGTGCTAAATCACACATTGATAAAGGTCATTATTATTAGCACTAAAAAACATTGATTAATATAACATTTATCAATGATAAGAAAAAGTGCTGATAAAGGTGGTTCTTTTTTAGTTGTTATAAAGGAACACTTTATAATAGTTTTTATCTACTGTTGATAAAACCACCCCTTTATCTTCACTTTTTTAGCATTGATAAATGGAACCACATAATATATGTGATTTTGTAGTGGTACGTAAACCATAAGTGACCATCGTTTGGAAAACACCCAGTGGTCTACTTTTTTCTTACTAAATCCATTTGTTCAAGTAGTGGCTCAAAAAATTAGTGAATGATGTTCATGCTTCAAATGAAGAGGGTTCTATTGACTTATCTAGCCGTGTGTGTATCTTAGCCTCTACTCCACCTACTTTCATGGCCCTCCTCTATGTAATCTAGTTGTTTCCATTTATAAAGATTGCACCTCCCCACTCATGACATTTCTCTTCATTCAACCATGTTGTTTAATATCTTATTTGTGACACTTACACCTATAAAATGAATCCATAATATCCTACCTCAAGAACATGTAACCTATATTTGTACCAAAGTAGATTTTAAAAAATGGTTGGATAAATTTAGCAGCTTCCCAATGTACCCTCAAGGTTATCCACTTGTAGTTTAGGAACACTCCTTTTTAACATGGTCACATCTCCATATTCCTTACGCATCTCAACTAGACATCACACGTTGATGTTATAACCTCTTCCTCTATCCACTCATACCACGACCACTCAATTATCTCCCCCACTTCTTCCTCCTATTTAATTTCATTCCTTCTAATGAGTATCTTTTTCTCTTTTCATGTGCTCCAATTATATTCATTTAAAATACCTAAGGTTGTGTCATTCGAGTTAGAGACATCCAAATCATGTTAGATATTATTTCTCTTTATACCAGAAAACCAATTTTTTTGAATACTATGGAGTGGGTGATAGAGGCTATATATAATTTCTCTTATTTACTCATAAAATTGGAGGATCATTTTAAATGTGAGAAGTTTTTTTTCTCCTACGGTATTTTATTTAACCACTATGAGTAAAGATTCAACATCAATTGTAAGATATGTTCATCATGTTTTTAATTATTCTTCTTAATCCTCTCATGTAAAATAATAATTTCAGTGAGTTTTTTAATCTTATTTCGTTTTTATGGTCCTAGAAATGTCCTTTAAAAAAATTATGGGGTTTTATAACCACTTCCATGATGTTTATAAGGATTAATTTTTTTATAAAAATTATAAAATCTTGGATAGAAATTATTTCACATACCATTATATGTATATATTTTCTTCTATGATATGAAATGGTATGATGTGATTTATTTTCGATCATTTATCTTAGTATCATAGATAATAATACAATATATGATTCTCCAGGTTAGGTCATGTAAACATGTGTTTGGATTTGGCATGATAGATAAGAGTGGAGGGGTGAATAAATGATCCTATTTTTATTTTTAGGAGTTACTCCTTTTGAAAATAATACTCTTGAATCGGTGATGGTTCTTTATCCACCAGATAGAAACACTCAACCATTCCTTGTATTTATATATAGAAGATAAATAACATGATATGTATAAGTTTTGACACCCATTCCTACTATTTTAGATGATGGTTAATCCCAAAAACATAAATTCATCCACTACTTCACAAATGTCTTAACAACATGGAATCATCATTGTGTCCAAATCACTTCTTGAATCCTCTATAAGATAAATTTCTCTACAATATATGATCCGATAAGAAATAAAAAACTATGGTGATAACTTCACATCAATGATCACTTCACCTTTTGAACCTCCTCTACCATTAATTTATGGATCAAAGAATATTTACATGTAATACTTCAAGAACATCAAAAACTAATGTCTTTTCATGCCTGTTATTATCAAAACTCTAACCAGATTCTTCAACAATCTAGATTAGAATACTCAAGATCTCAAGACTTCTCTTCATCATTAATTTATCTTGTATCTAGATACTCAAAATCGGAAATAGTATCCTCATGGTTCATTTCCCTCTTGATGTTCACCCCTTCTACACACTTCTAGGTGTGGAACCTTCTTCTTAAAATAGGACTGTTATACATGCCTCTTTTTAGACACATTTCATATCCTTAATGGAAAATCAAGAAACCCATTAACTTCTTAGAAACTACCCATGTGTTTATCCACAATATCTAAATGATAACTACATGTGGAAAACCTCTTTATTCAGGTAGCATGGAATAATTATATAGTTTATGCACATTTTTACCATTGAAAATCATTAAACTCTGCCATGAATTATGCACCCCAAACATTTTCCATGATTATTGAGGAACTAAAACGGAATTATGCATTTATAGGGTGATTATCAAATAATTTTTTGTTCATACACTTGACATTCGTAACATCATGACCTTGTGAAAAGCACTAATAAATTTTCTATCCAAAATGAAAACCACTATGGGTGTGGTCTCCTTCTTCAATTTATTTTTTCTTACGACTCCACCTATTTTCCATCTCAACTTATATAATTGTTATGTTACATAATATTTATACCTCCTTTTATCTTCATGTATTAAATTTTGTATAACCTATTGACTATAGATTGTTTACTATAATGTTGCATATTGATTTTTGTTGTTTTCATATAAAACACCATATACCCAAACATACATAGGGGCGGTCTTGCATGTGTTGTGATGTACCACCATTCATCAACTATGATCACTTAGTGAGCTAACCCATTTTTTGATTCCCCATGTCACATAGGTAGACTTCACAAGAACCACAACATGAGCCACATGCATGTTATAACATAATTTTTCTTATAAACATGCTTCTAGTGAATCTCATATACAATTATTATCATTATTCCCATTTTTATAAAATTTGTGTTATACGGGAGAACCATAACTTATAAAAAACCATTATTGTGGCTTCTACTACTATTTATCTATCCCAAGTTGGCTTCTTCCTCTCACCACACCATGTATAATGAGTTTGGTATTCTCCTCCAGCTTTACCACATCTTCTACTAAAGTGCGTTGTTTCCCATTTTGGAAAATCTAAATACTACATGCCACATCTTAGGAATGTTTCTCCTCCATAACTCCCAAGAGAGTATTCTTTAGTCCTTAATCATTATTGGCAATAACTTATTTTCAATAAATCAAACAAATCATGAATAATAATTTTGAAATTCTATTAATATCCCCATTTAGATTTTTATGAAAATACACATCACTTCATCCTTATATTACAAATTACTTCTCCCCATTATTTAAAATTAAATTCAATGGTTAAATAATGAGTTATTTGTCTACATTTTTTATAAAGAACATCTCCGTCCTATGTCCACTTAATGGGGGTATGATATCACATGTTTCCGTAGAAAAATATCTTTTGATATATCCACATTAATTTTATGTGGGCTAGTCTGGTGTAGAGTAATGAAATATCAAATCAAGGTGTTCTAATTTTTCCATAGAATATAATTATTGGATAAAATTCTCATGAAATCCTAAATTAATCAATATAGGGGTGATTTAAGATGATTTAGCATGATTTTATAATACACTTCACTACACACCATCAAATAAATCCAATTAAAAAAAAGATAAATAACCCTTTTTCTCACTGAAAGATCATCTGTCAATCCCCCTTGATATGAATTGTGAACATATTCATAAAAATGGAGTGAATTTTTGGTTTTCATACCTTTCTTCATATTTCCCTAAGTTTTCTGCATATTCTAGGTTTGATCACATTCTTCTCAAAGGAGGTCCTTCTCAAGAGATTCAATATTATCCTATTAAACATGGAGAGGTTCCCCATGAAAAAATATTCCTATTTTCTATCTATAAATGATATCCTCATCCAACTCCTTCGGTTCAATAAATGTTAGCAAAAAATATACAAAACACTATGGGAATAAGGAGGGACATCATTATGACTTAACAAGAAGATTTTGGATGAGATCTTCCTCCCACCTTAGGCTATTATTTCATTCAAATATCAACATCCTGTTATTGGGCATGTAATATAGTCATATAATCATTTAAGACATGTTCAACATGATAAAAAATTTTACAATTCACCATATTATCACTTATGTATGTATTCTTATGAATGTGTTTTTTATTTTTTTTATACATCCTAATTTCTCAAATTTTTTATCCTCCTTTTCCCACTAACACTCATCTTTAATTTCTACCTATTTCATTATAATTTGTTTTTAAAAATATATGTAGTCTTTCTAACCATTCATTTTATAACACCAATAATGTCCTTTGAATTTTGAACCTCTTGGATGATTCTAGACTAATTTAGAAAAATATTTTTAATGTCCACATTTTCCTTAATTTTTATAGGGTTTAGTGGTCTAATTGGTGTGTATTTATGTTAATTTATTGTGTATAATTTTATCTTGCCATTTTTATGTTGAATTTTTTTTAATTTTCTAGTAATATCTTCACCATTAGTCATAATAGTTCTATTTTACATTTTAACGATTGAAAGTTTAGGTTATTATTTTTCTCTTATACATTCACCATCATAAGAAGATTCTATTTTAACCATGTTAAAATTCTTAAAATATTATCTATCTAGATTAAACTCAACTTAAAATATATCACAAATGTATTATGTCTCTAAAAGTTTCTCTTTTATATCATTCAATTATACTTTAAGATCAAAATTATCTTTTATTATACAAAAAACATCACCCTGAAGCCCTTTATTTAATTGGAATATGTTCATTCCTTCCAAAAAAGATATTAATTTTCTACATTAGAATATTATCTTTCCTTTTCACCCATCTTATTTACATAAGAATCCATTTCTTTGTTATCATTTTCTAGATTTTTCTTTTAAACATTGAGTTGTGAAATATGCTGAATTTAATATTCAAACTAACCTTTTAGCTCCCATTTGAAATCATTTCACTATAATTTATCTTCTATAATACATTATGAATCTAAAAGTTTCTCCACATAAAAAAAATAGTTACTTCATTGTCAGAATCTCTGAATGAACCAATATACTTTCAAAAAAAAAAGAATATCATTTTATTATCATATTTCACCCTTTTGTTATCCTTTTTCCTTATTTATGTGATAAATTACTCTTTATTTGATTCATATTCCTCAACTTAATAATTTTGAAAAAAATTTAATATATCCAAAAATATTATAATTAAAATATTGATGAGTTTTTTTACCTTTTCCATTCCATATCCATTTAACAATATCTCTATTAAGCACTTTATAATCAGATCGGGATATTTATCATCTTCTAAATCAATATTTTTTTTAAAATTATATATTCTTTAATTTTATCAAGGATTTAAGGGCTATGTGAAACTAATATAACTTTTTCAAAGATGGTTCCCTCCTCATTCCATAATACATATTCGTGTCGTAAATCTCCTCCAATGAGAGATCATCTCGATCATCCAAAGAAAATGTATTGGCATAAAATTAATCCAAAACTAATATCAAATGATTCTTTAAAATTTTGGAGATATTATGTTTCTAAATGAATCCAAAAATATCACTAAATATTTTTTTTAACTTGAGTCATATAGCTATTAGCATATTCATCTTCATCCATCTTAATGTCCTCAAATCTTCTCCTCAAGATTTAAATCTTGGCCTCCTTCACATTGATGTTCCCCTTATTGTTTCTCCTCAATTTATCTCAAATATCCTTTATAGTTGCAAGACCCATAACCTTGTTGTATACATTCTTTTATATATACATTAAAATGAAATTTTAAATTTTTTCCATCAATCTCTATATTTCATTTATCATCATGGATTATATGAACAGTATTAGCAGCAGGCGGAAAAGCAATTGTCGTCGTATCACATTCCTCAAGGCCATGTGAAAGGAGGTAAAAAATAATTGTATTCCTTTGACACTAGTATTTTTTCAATTAAATATAGGAATTCCATACCTGCTCATATAATTATGATTTTTCATTCTTATCAGATCAAAGAGGAGGATCTCATCAATACCACCTCTTAGGATCTGGTATGATCACTCAGAGGGAAATGGTGTGAATCAGTGATCTTATTATTCTTTTTATGAGTTAATCCTTCTAAAAAGAAACATCTTGACCTAGTGAAGGTTCTTGGTCAACTTAATAGTAACTCTTAATAGAGACTCATATGAAGATATGAGAGATAATGAAATGTATATTAATAGGGATCTTCAACCATTACAACTCCTTTCTATGTTGGTAAATCCCCCCAACAAGGATTCATCCACTAATTTGTAAATTTCATAACAACCCAGATTCATCATTGTTTCCACACCACATCATGAATCTCTAGAATATGTAACACCTCTATAATTTATAATACAACAAGAAACAAAATTCCATGTAGGTCACTTCACCTCGGTGATCACTTCACATTTTGATGCTCCTCCTCCACTAATAGATGGATCAAAAAAATTATGTCTGAAACTTAATGAAATTTAACAGCTGATTTTGATGCACAATAGTTGATATTGAAAATCATAATAGATTGTTTAGTAATCCTGATCATAAAGAATACTTAGGATCTTATTAATTTACTTCCTCCCAAATGACTCCTAGAGTTAGACTCTCATGAATGCATAGGTTATCCTCAATGTTATCTATTATATTTCTTATGCTATCTATACAAACTTCATGGTGTTTAAGTACCTTATTCAAATAGGATGGGTATGTGTGACACATTATGGAAACATTTATTCTCCATAATGATAAATTTAAGACACCCATTAACTTCTATGAAACTACCCACAAACTTATCAATAACTACTCATTGACACCAACTTTATTCAAGTAGTGTTGATTAATTCCCCAATTAATCTACATTTAAAAAGCTAAAAACTTCATTACAGGAAAAATAAATCATGGAAAAAAATTAAATCTGATTATTATTGAAAAAAATTAATGATTAGTTCTTGTATCACTAGGGTGATTATTTCTTAATTTTCAATGCCTACGTCTAACACACCTGACACCATGGATTAGTGTAAGGAACTAAATATTTTTCCCTAAAAAATGGAAATTACTATAGGAATAGTATCATACCCTAAGATATTTTGGATTATTACTCCACATATCAACCACATCCACTACTACTGTGGTCATGGAATATCCTTTTTCTGCATCCTTTGAACTACATTTGTCAATATAGTACAATTTCTTGACCATGACTTGTTCACTACTATATAACACAATATTTTTTTGTTATTTTCTTATAAAATTCCAAACTGATGACATTCATAGTGTGTGGTCTGGACCATGTTTTCATATACCCCCAATCTGTCTAACACAGTCACCTCAGTGTGCTATGCCAATTTTGGGTGACCGCGTTTCACACAATTAGACTTTACAAGCTCCGCAACATGAGCCATGGGCATTGTCAATCCTATTTTTTCCCTAAATACCATATAGTGATACTCTAAGTCTAAGACTAACATTA
Source organism: Viscum album (assembly GCA_963277665.1). Lineage (NCBI taxonomy): Eukaryota > Viridiplantae > Streptophyta > Magnoliopsida > Santalales > Viscaceae > Viscum > Viscum album. Next base: position 674,768,893 of record OY728139.1, on the reverse strand, counting down.
TTCCCATTTTGGGCAAAGCCATCTTGGATAGGTGAACCATGGATTAACTAAGACTTCCAATGCCCATGTTCCATCTCACGTTAGGAATTTCTTCATACCACACCTTGTACAGTGGGCATGGTCTTCTCTTCATGTATGACTATGAAATCCACTAGAGAATGAACTTTACCATGTTGGGTAGTTTCAATACTATAAGACACCACTTAGGAATGGTTCATCTCCACAAATATAATAGAGACTTAATAACACATTATTCCTTATTTACAACATTTTGTTATCAAATAATCCAACATATCCCAAAAACTCCATTGAGAAATATTAAAAATATACTGAAAAACATAGCATTGTGTTATGATTTCAATATGAAATACCATATTTTATGATTTAGTTCAAATCACATTTTTATTCAAATATTAAATATGATAGCGGGGAATAATATAATATGATTTATGATATAGGGAGTGATAGCCTTGAGATTGTTATAGTTGGTTCCATGGAACCAATTACATTGTATATTGTATTACCTATATATATATATATATATATATATCTTCAAAGATATGAAAATTAATTGAATATCTTGTCACATGATGATTTTTCTTCTATGTAACATAAATGTGATAATATCTTAAGAGTATATATCTTATAGAGAGGACATAATCGTTCTCCAAAACAATCACATCCATGAAATGATATGAAAATATTCTTTAAATACATTTTTAAGGCTGAATGATATCTTTGAATGAGACACAAATTGTTGGGAAAAAAATACCTCAAGATAACATTGCATCATTTTTGGGTTGATTCTATTTGTTGACAAAGTAGGTTTCTATGGTGAATTGTCAAGTTGCAGAGATTTTGATGACAATCCATGATGAAAAAGAACCATGAAAAAGGAATGGATGATCTAGAGGCGGTACAAAAATAGAAAATACAAGGTGATGTTGTTTTCTAGTGTTTGCCAAATTTTTGGGGTCCAGAATTTGGAGTTTGGTGAGCATCGCGAAATATGGATTTCCTTGAAGATCTCATAAAAATATGGAAAAGTCATGAGTTTCACGAAGATGGGATTAATGGATTAGATTTCATGAAGACAAGAAGAATTATGAAGGTGTTCTTCGCGATTATGATGTGATTTGCGAATTGAAGAGTAGAAGGGAAATGCAAGGGAGGTTCGCGAAGGTGGTGCGAAGTAATTGACAGAACGCTCCATGATTACAATGAGCTCTGTGATCTGAAAATTACAGTCGTGCTTCGTGATATTGAGATAATTTCGGTGTAAATTTCAGAGCTTCGCGATTTGAGATGATTTGGCGTTCACTTCACGCGGAAGGTTTGAGGGTCGGTGGAATGTCCTATAAATAGACCTCGACCCCCTCGATAAAAGTAGAGAGTTTTCAAATAAATTTTTTTTCTTTCTCCTCGCGAAGGAGGTTCATGAAGGCAGTGTGCTTCGTGAAGGAAGGAGGTTTGCAGTTGATAATTTAGCTCTGCAAAACTGATGTGCTCTGTGTTGGATTAGTCAGATTTGTAAAGGAAGTCTCTTTGCAAAAATTTAAGCTTCATGACGATTTGAGCTCTATAGAGGTGTGTGCTTCGCGAAAAGGTAGGAGCTTCGTGAAGGCTTGTTTGAGCTTCACGAAATTGGGAGCTTTGCGAAGTAGGGTGCTTTGCAAAGCTATTTCCAAAAGGTTGTTTCCCAATGGTCAGGGGAAAAGGGTTATTCATCAGTGTATGAAATTTGCACTTCAATAGATCATATAAATATAATTTAGGATGCATTCATTAGTGATATTGAAGAGACCTACATGTATATAAACTGTGAGTGGATCTTCTTAAGAAGAAGTGATCTCACTTCAGTTGAGAGAGAGAAGAGAGTTCTCAAATTGTGAGTGGTTGTAAACCAAGAGGGACAATGAGTCCACTTAGAACTTGTAAATTGCAGTGTGTTTATAGTGGAATTGGTACATAGGAACACTGTTGGTTTATGATCCTTGGATGTAGCCCAGTGAGGGTGAACCAAGTTAAAATTATTGTGTCATGTTCGTGATTTAAGGTTTATTCATACTCTGCAACGGGAAGGAGATAGAAGAGGGTTTTTTCTAGCAGCAAAACAATATCAAACGGGGAATTTTTTTAAATCAGTCATACCTTTATTCACACCCCCTCCCCTCTCAGGGTATCTAGCCTAGTGGACCTAACACAAATTACATAGGCCATTTGGGATATAAGGCTTATAGTATATTTGAATTTATTCCCCTGAGTTTCAACCTTTATAATCTCTAAGAGATGAGGTTATGAGAGTATATATGTATTTATGAAATCCACATGTTTAGGTATCACAATTTATTCGTATTTATGAACATATATAATGATTATTAGACTTTAAAATTGTTATTATTACATTTCATGATACATGTACTTATATGAATTTCAAAAAATATTGATGACACATGTTCATGGTGATGTTGGGTATGTTAGGTGCCTCGGAAATGATATCATATTAATAAATAAATTGAAGAAGGGTCTATCTATTTTATATTTATGGAATTTTATATATTTGACCTTTGATTTAAATAGATATGTCAAAACAATTTTTTTGGACATGGTGTATTGATGGGTTCATTTCAGAAAGTCATATCAAGCATATAGTTTGATGACACAATTATGGAAGTTGAATAATGATATATTTAGATGAAGGGGTTATATTTCATAGTGATCATTAATATGTGGTTTTCATTGTTACAAAATTAACTTATTCCTTTATGGGTTCCTTTACATATCTCTTGGCACTAATATTAAACTTTAAGAAATCCCACCTAATGCCACTGAGGAAGCAGCTTATACGGCCACCCACGTAGTGTATCCTATAATATAAGTTAAATAATATTTGTATTTAATGGTAGGATTGTTGATCAAATATATTCAGTTATTATTTATATGCGAGTTGAATATTTAAATAGATTTTAATTAAAACAGCAATTATTAATTATGAAAATAAATAACATTTATTTATAGTAGATTTATTCAAATGGAATACATAATATTTATTATTAAATAATTATTTATTTAGTTATGTCAATACTAAAATAGATATTTATTCAAATGACCATGATTATAATATTTACTTATCTAATGAATAATGTTTTTTAATTTCCATTTTAGTAAATGTAAAGTAGGATCATCGGGCTACGAAGTGTCTGATGAGAAGAATGATATAAATAGTATATATCATTAAATAAATATAAATTTATTTATTTAATAAAATTATATTTAATAATTAATGAGTTATATAATTCCATGTAATAATAATTTTTTTATTACTAGCATGGGGAACATATAGACGTTAATATTTGATGTGGTCCTCATGCGTAATTATCAATATTAAAACCCGTTATCTATATAGTAATATCTTATGTCATTTTATAGGGTTAACTGAATTTTATGAGAATCATTAGTTGTGAGAAATTATTCTCTCCCGATTTAATTATTCCTTTGAAGAACATAACAAGGGGATTCCTCAATCCAAAGATATTTCCCCACACCCTCCTCTCACTCAATGTTGTGAGATCAAGGGAAAGACAATCCTCAAACCCACATAACTTTGTTGCGATGATCACAAGAGATGTAAAGAAATTAGTACCTATATAATAGAATCTATATATTCGTTTAAGATGTTTTTAGATCAAAGAATATGTGTAGATCACTACTAGAGTGATTCCATCCTTGGATCCTCTTGACCCATGAATGGTTAAACAAAACAGAGGTTTGGTTGACCAATATCTACATCAATGAAATATATCAAGGTAATATATATTATTCTTTATATTAAATTAATTATAAGTTTAACATGAAAATATCCTCTCATTGGATCCATCATTATGTCAATTTCATCTAGTATATAATAAATTAATGATGATTCTTCATAATTTACATTACTGATAAATCAATGATTCTGAAAAAAAAATATGAGTTTAGATCGACACAAATAGGCACTTCCACAATACCCAGAAAATTTTAGTGCTATCATAATGGACACATTCTATATTTATGATTTCTTAATTTATTGATTTGTTATCATAATTATTTTTTTATTTTTTATTTTGATAGTCATTCATAGTCTATAAATTGAGATAAATTGTTTATTCCCTATCATATGACTTAAATATGGCTAATAACAGCTAAAGGATTCAAATAGATACCATCTGTAGGTAACAAATATTCTTGACGGAATACACTATTACACAAGGTGTAATTAAAAAGTTCCATTGTAGACCAGTGTTCACTACATCAAGATAGATTGTGGGATACATGAATCTATAAGCTAGAAATTAGAACATGGTGTGTAATTACACACCACATTCTAAACTTCTATATAGAACACAATTTTAGGGGATATATGGTGTGAGTCTAGTGTACACGTCAAGTAACCAATCATTGGATAGCTCCATAATTTCATGGAATCCATGTGGAAAAATTATATATTGTTTATTAATTATATACCATATAATGACATAAATCATACTTACATAGAGTTGGTAAAATTACATGATGTGTGGAAGTTCACATATCATGTAATACAATATTATCCCACTCATATTGTACACATGGTCCCTAGGGATGTAATACGAGATTAGACGGATTGAGTTATATATCATGTAGTTGGTGTACGCTTCATGTAGCTCATATATGTTTACAGATAGTATAAGTCGAGAAAGGTTTTACATGTGTAAAATAAATTACATGGAGAGAAATTAATTATTTCATTATAATTGAACAACATGATGTGAAGTTGGTATACATGTTATCTAATTTTTTTTACAGAATACATTAATACAAAATTAATTTCATGTCAAATTTGGATCTAGATGATGTGTTGTGTTTTACAAGTTGTGTAGATTACACAAGAGTTTACATGATTATTTATACTCCCTAAAACTACATGAAATTTTGTGTACACTACATACCATGTGAATACACTATACATTTTCAAAAGAATAATAAATGTAAACCATATGGATAAGCGTCATGTTGACTACTAGTACACTCTGTATATGAAAGTAATTCCAAATAAAATAAATTTATTTAAATTATAGTGGATGTTTTGTCTTATACATATCAAGGGATGATTATATTAATAAATCATTTTAAGTTAAAAATTAATTAATAAAACCATTAATTATTGAATGTGGAAAAAACTTCACCTTAATTGAAATTGTTACTAAAATTTTATGCTAACTTGTGTGAATGTGATTTTATTTTATGAATGGATGATCATGGTCTTAGACCAACCAATGTATATGTTTTATTTTATTTAATTTAATTATATTGGTTTTATTAATATTAAATTAAAATGAAGGCATGTCATTTTTTCTCTACCATTATTTTGTAGGACCTATGTGTCCATGGTTTATTCTATGTAATCCTCCTAGACTATTCCTTTGGTTACCATCACCTATGTGTGAGTAAATCATATATATAGACTGGGATCCTTGGATAGGAGACAATTTAGGATTGAATCTGAGGTTAAATTAACCTATAAGAAAAAAAAATCAATGGTGGCATGTTGCAACTCAAGCAAAACTAACTTGAAAAGTTTATTCCCCCAGTGGAATAGGATAATTAATTGCCTTCTCAATAGATAAACCATTAATAATTTCATGATCATGAAAAATAATTTATTTTATTTCTATCATTTTTATGGTTACTTTTATGGACGCTTGATCATGATCACATAAATTAATAAATTAACAAGCATGCAATAAGGAATTAAAATAAATTATATTATTTGTAAAATATTATTTTATCCAAACATGATTATTTTATTATGTAAAGTCCATATAATATTAATAATACATGTCTATGCATAATAAAACAATCTATCAATTTAATATTCATTCAACGTAGTCTATCATTACATAAGTTATGAATGAACCCATAGCTAAAGGTACTTATGTGGACAAAGTCAGAGTTCCTTTTAGTTATTGAAGCGTTATAACAATAATTTTGGGTTTAATTAATAGGGTTATTATTGGTAATTGGCTACCAAATGAGGACTTGGTATAACCTAGAGGTAAGTGCTTAGGAAATCTAAAATTGGATTTCACGACTAGGGAGTCCACTCACTGAATCAAGAAGTTTCATGCCCACAGTTGGAAAGTATATCTTCCAAAATACCTTCAAATAACTTGTAAAGAAAAAGTATAGGTGATGAGGGGGAAAATATGGATCATTTCTTATTTAATTTCCATAATAAATGATATTTAATTCCAATTGTTATTGTTTTTGATATTTGATATAATAATGGGAAACTAAAAAGATAATAATACTATTTCATCTCACATATTTTGGTAATGAAATAAATTACTAATAATCTACTTTTAATTTATTTTTAATATTCGAAATTTCTTCAACAATGATTATATTGCAATCACTTATAGAAACAAACCATGTACTCACCAGTAAAAAAATACAAAAGTTGTGCAATCACCGATGTGTTTCAATATAGTTGAAAGGTTTTTGTTTTGTGATGGAGTCCCAAATTCCGGATTTGTAACCTCATTAAGTGAGCGAATGTGAAAATCATTCCAACAAGGGATTTATTGAGTATTTTTCCTGTGCCTATTTATTCATACTATTAGCTATTTCTAGAAATCTGATGTATTAATATAAGGTCTTTGATTCTTACACCCTCTAATATCATCACCTATCTCATGATAATGACAGTAGAAGGATAAGAATAATGATATTTTCAATAAAATATATCATTATAAACTATAATATCAAGGGATTCTTATTTAGTGACAATTCTTTAAAAATGGGGTACGTTGATCAGTAAATAAATTTGGGCTTCCATTTGGATAATACTATTTTCATTAATCTCATTTTATCATCATTTCCACCCATGTTTCCAATATCATTCATGGATTATTCGACGAATTACATAGAAAAAAAACTAAAAAAATCTATATTTTACTAGATGTATAAGGATTGTTTGGAACAATTTTGGCCACTACTTACATTGAAAATAATGAAATAATAATGTAGAAATCCAATGTAAGATCCAAAAGAAATGGATTATTTATAGTCTCTTTTAAAGAGAAAAATGATTCAAAGGGAGATCAATGAATGGGAGGTTATATTCTTATCATGTCGTAAGAAAGGGAATTAGAAGAATAATTATATTGAATTCAAGAAGAAATAAATTAAGCCTCATCAAATTTTTTTATCACACTTCTTGGATGTATGTTTTCATAGAGATGTATTGAAAATTCAAGAACTAAATCTATAGAAAAATATTACAATAAGTGAGATGTGTTCTCTGAAAAGCTAAAAAGGGTGATTCTTATATCAATGTTGAGTAGTGAATGGATTCATGATTACTTGGTGGATTCAATTTGATCTATTGTTTTATATTTTTAAGAGAACATTTATCTCAAGGATTATTTTAGACATAATGAGATGTAGTTTCATTTTAGAATGAATTTTTCTATAGTTTTCCAAATGAAACGTATATTTTGATGATTATTCATTCATAAATCTCCAACATTATAAGTCAATGAGGAATATAAATATAATACTAATACCATTTTGAGGAATGAGATTTATTTTTTAAAATATATATATTGTAGTTGAAAAATTATATATAATAAGCTGTTTATTTTCTAAAAATCTAAAAAAATAGGTAGGATAACGAACATATATTTCTTTTTTTATGAAAACAAACCTTTAATAATTAATATATTCCACAAACTATTCCAAAGTTAGTTCAACAGTGCCACATAGACTATTCTAATGTGATGTTACCAGAAAGTTCATAAGGTATATTTTATTAAGTCAAAGTCTACATTTAGATCTGTGTTTTTAAAATAAAAATAAAATTTGTATAAATCACTGTTAATTTAATAGCTATTTTATAGTTACCTACAGTGTGTGGGATAAATAACCATTAACATTAATTTTGGAGGGTTTTTAACTTAAGAAGAAAAATGATAGAATTCGTAGATCTGATTTTTCATCCTAGATTACATTAACCATATATACATGCATTGTAGGATTAAATTATTTCCATTATTGTAAGATGAGATATATATCGATTCTATAAAAAGACAAATAAAAATATTATGATGCAGTTATAAATGAATCTAAATACTATGGGATTTAAATGTTGTATTTTGTTATAAGTTTTTCTATAAAACAATCGTATCCTTGAAGATGAGATGAAATTTACCTTGATCATTCAAGAGAAAGATATTTGGTTTATCATGTTAAATTTATGAAACTAATTTTTAATGTCTATAATTTGGATTGTTATATTATTTTTTTCTAATTTTTTTCTAAGTGTTTTTTTAGGATTTCTTATAAATCACATAGAATTTTTTTTAATCATTGTGCTTTTGATCCTTTGAGATTGAGGGATTTCATGAGGAAAAAATCTATTTCAAATTAGTTTGGTTAGGACATTCTGGGCTAAAGTGATCTGGTACAAATCTATTAGATTGAGGGATTCTAGGTATTAAAGACATAAATACCTTATGATATGTTTAATATGATGGGTTTTAGGGAATTCTATGATAGAGATACCAACCGAAGAGTTTATATTCAAGGATTTCCTAGTGTTTGAATAGAGGATGCCTTGGATAAAATTTAGATATCCTCTTTTCCATTGGGTTAAAAGTGTGGTGTTTGGGATAATTTCCTTTTACATTTTTATTATTTTTATCATTACACTATGGTTTTTTAATAATTATTCATTTTTTGTCTCTTTTGTGAATTTACATTTGTCAAAAGTTATTAACATACAAAGAGTTTATTTACTAATTAATATATGAGTTTTACTATGTTTATTATGGTTGGTTCAAAATATCATTTATTTTTGGGTTTTTAATCATATATTGGATGAGAAATTATAGTTTTTTGTATACTAAAATTAAACTACATTTTTTATTTTACCCACTTTATTTATCTGTGTATAAAATTAGTATCTTAAAAAGTCTATATATTTGATATTTATCTTAATGGTATTCATTGATTTTTTGTTTTTTTCATAATTGTTTCCTGAATTTAATTACACTAACTATATAATAGATAAAATATTGTCTTTTTGTAGTGGTAGAAATCCTGATATGATTAATAGATAATATGAATATAATTTGACCATTCTTCATTGATGGTGGTTATTATGAATACTGATATAATAGAATGAAAATATTTATCTAAAATACTAGAGTATAGATTTTTCTTATATTAACTGAAAGTTTACAAATTATGGAAAAATAAGGCTCAAACATTTCCCAAGAATAATGATATGAATTTTAACTAAATGTTTGTGTAAGGAAAAGTATTTAATGTTCTATTTAATGGAATATATGTAGTCATATTTATTTATATAGAACAAAATGTGGAATATAGAAAATTTAGATTTCACGCATTTTGTATCTTATAATGTTTTGGAAAATAAATGATATATTTTATGGGTTTACTACCAAGATTTTGAATTTGTACCTATAGAATGTGTTTCCTGAATGCATCAATGGTTGATTACTACTAATAATAGTTTATAATATCGTGGTAAAAATTAATTTTTGTAAGAAAAACGGGTAAAGAGAGTCTTATATATACTTTTTAAGTAATGGGAATCCTAGATGACACAAAGAACATTACTAAATTAAATTTGTATAGTATTATTGAAACCCTCATAAAATATCCAAGGTAAAGATAGATTCTTGAGAATTGATAAAGAAAGTGTTGTTGCATTGGTTTAAGCTTCTAGAGATCAAATTCTAAAGTAAATTATTTTAGGAGTTGTTATAAAAGTTCTATAGATAATAGTAATTTATAAATAAATGATGATGAATTTACTTACATGGAAATAAATATTTTCAAAATGTTGTAATTACAATAGATATTATAGAAAATATAAAATAGTTAAAATAGAAAGAAAATAATATTTTGAAACCATTTTTTATGAATATATTAAATATGTACATATTAGACCAGACTATCCATATTTGAAGAGAAAAGAAATAATTTTTTTAAATAGATATTCTTAAAGAAAAGAAGATAAATGTTGGAAGAAATTAGAATCTTGGACCATGAGTGGAAGTTATAGTTCTTATAATTCCTCATCAAAGAAATGTGATTATAGTATGAAGATACCTGGTTTCCATTCAAATAAAATAATTATAAAAAACATGAAATGTTTTATTGATAAAATATATATTGCTTAAAATTTATCAAAATATTTTTTTAAAAAAAGCCTAGAGTATTTATTGGATGATGAGGAAGTTGATGCTAAATTTTATATATTATAATGATTAAAATAAATTTAAAATATTTAGAAGGACTAAAATATTATATTACTTAAGTGATGTTGAATTATAGAAAGATATATACAACATATATAGGGCTGAATGCTGATGTATTTGAGAATATAATCAAGCTCAGATAATTTTTGAATGATATTTGAAAATTATGTTTTTTTTGAACACTATGGAGAATAAGTTATCAAAGTCTAAAAGTTTATTAAAATAACTTCTATATTAAGAGAAAAGAGTTATCGTTTTGTTTCAACAGAAGAAAATTAGAAAAAATTGTAAATTGATAATACAAGAATTGTTTTAGTTGTGGAAGAGTATAGGAACAACATTTCAAAGAAGATATCTATGTAAAAATAACTATTTTTTAAGTAGTAAAAAGTTATTTATATGTCAATTAATCATAATAATCATGGTTATACCCTATAAAAGAAATTAAAGGAAGTTTTTACATTTATAAAAGATCGATGCACTTTTTTTAAGTTGAAATCTAACGTTGAAAGTCTATAAATGATTTTATCTATCTTTACTACTAGAAGAGATTATTTTGAAAAAATATATAGCCAGGTAAGCCTAAAAAGGACAACTTACAAACATATAATTAAATCAAATGGAATTTCAATTTATCAATTGTATTATTTTGTACCAATTTTATCACATTTATACTCAATGTTTCAGAGGAGAGGGCATTAAAAAATAAATATTATCTAAATACATAAAAATCATTTACAATAACTAGCATATTAATCTCAAAAGGGTACTCATCCTATGAGAACAAATTATTTTAAATTTTTTTTTTTATAAATTTCTCTTTTCGAATTCATCTAGGTCTAAATAGGTCAGGATTCCTAAGACATAATTTTTGAGGATTTGATGTCACTGTGAACTAATAACATAATTTTTATTATCTCGTACCTGGTAAATTTGTTTAAGTTTATTATTATTTTATTTTTTAAATTATTTTTTGTATCTCTGACTCTCTTGTTGAGTGGGGAATTATCCACTTCATTTGGCTACCTGTTTAGTACATCGACATAATTATGTTATCTGTTATTATTAATTAATAATATATTACATTAAAATTCATTTTCTGAAACCATATTTTGAAGAATAAGATTATTCCATTAATATGGTAGTTAACTTCAAGAAAATTTATTTTAATTTAACTTTATCATTAGTTAACTATCTTTAACTAGATTTATTAATCCTTGTGTTTTTATTTTATATTTTAATAGTTTTATTATTTTAATCACTTTAACGAAAGAATTTTTTTTTAAAATATATTAGAATCTACAATTTTAAATAGAAAACATTAATTTTTGTAAATAAAAACTTTTTGAGAATTTCTTATTATCGTATTTGGTGTGAGTTATCAAGGACTGTTGGATGAGGTTTTCATATTTAAGATATATGGTGGGTGAGTTAAAATATAAGTACCTATATGATCCTCAAGTTATATGTCCATATACATTCTGAATTGATAAATCTATCCAATCTATAATTGATGATTCTATATTAGACTTCTTTATTTTTTATTATATTATATAATGAAATTTAAATAAGTGAAATATTTAAGAAAGGGATAATTGAATGTGTTTGATATTACTAACATAATTTTTTTTGAAATGTGTTTTTTAATTTCAATAATGATAGAATATTGTATTGATATATGAATCTCATGAACATTTATGTTCATATTATATATATTAATTTGATAAAATAACTATTTTTTATTGAAACTTGTGGAGTTATGAACATAATATTTTCATTTTTTATAGTTAAATTATCTATTTCTATGGAGGAGCTAACATATCTTAAGAGATTCTTATAGAAGTATAATCTTTATTTTTTCTCACAAAATTCTACGGATCTCAAGATCTTTAATTAAGTAAAAAATGGGAGATAATCTTTTTCTAATCAAATAATGAGTTCAAAAGATGAACTACTTGTACCCTAAAGGTATAATTGTCTTTAAGTGGGTTCAAACTTTTATTCATTAAAGAAAAGGAGACAAAGATAAAATTAATAAACCATGTTTATATATGATATATTATCTCATTAATACTAGATATATTAATATGGATAAGTTCATATGGGGATACATTGATGTTTTGTGTTCTTGTATGGTAATGATAAATGTTTTACCCTATGTGAGAATTTTAAACCATCTCCTCATTAGTATTTTGTTTAATGAATGAGTATATGATATAGGAATTACTAAGAGAGTCAAAGACAATCCTCACAAAAAAAAATATTTTTTCTAGAATGAAGCAAGTATATGTTCTAGCAGAAAGGAAGTTTATTGATATAAGTTCAAAAGTTACTCCAAAATATAAAGTTGTAAAAGAAGTGAAAAAATTGGGATAAATATAAAATAACCAAAAAATAGTATCAGGCCTTCCTCAAGATCAAAAAAGTAGAATAACTGATGAAGAGTTTAGAGTTATATATGATAAATATAAGAATCAATTAAATATTTTGTTCAGAGGGTTAAGAAAACATAAATTCAGAAGAAGAAAAAAATTTGTTTAAATGAAATGGAATCCCAAGTAATTCATTCATTAAATTGTTTATGGGATCCATTATATATTCAACTAAAATTGACGAAAATGGTGGATTTCATGGAATTATTCTCTAAAAAGGAAAAGGAAATGTATTGTATGTTATTCCATAACTGGTTGAAAATAATATTCTTCCACAAATTATAGAATCTTTGACCCCTGAAAGATTTATTTCATGATATAATTGTTTCATAAATATCCTATTTCTCTTAGAGTTTCTTGACATTTTTGTTCAAAATTTTATACTTTATAACATTTTTAAATGCTTTCATTGTCAAGTTGCTCATTAGAATATGAAGCCCCCATATCTACAAAAGTAATAAGAGCACTAAAAGTTATTTTCTATATTGTAGAATAGAAATGGACATCAGAATAAACATGATAAGTTATTTATAAATATAAAAGGTTGAAAATTTTTAATCTTATAAATGAATCAGTTTTGTGAAAATTTCCCTATTGGGACATGAATGTCAACCTAAAAATTCTATCAAGGATGATGAAGAAGATTCTTCAAGGAAAATTTCATCGAAAATTATCCCTATAAGTGAATGGAATGAAAAAATATATATGTTTTCATAAATCAATTAAAAAGTTATAAAATATAATCTTTATCCTCCTAAAAGTTTATTTAAAGATGAATCAAATGAAGGATAAATTACAAATATTCATACATCTTGGACCATGTGGTATGTTCTTGATTATCGTACAAAATTAAAATCTAATCAAGTAATTTCAAGGATGGTTGAGAAATCTGTTTTTTATATTTTTAAAGAAGTTGAAAATTTTATTATATTTAATATAAGGAAATTATTTATATAATGGAATAAAATACAAATAGGAGAAGGGAGTGTGATGAAATGGCTCATTCGTCATGTCATTAGAGTAAAAAGTGTCAAAGATCACATTAAGAATTTAAGAGAATATAATCTAAATATAGAATACTAGGATATGAAAATTTAATATTTAAGATAGTTTATATAAAATAATAATTTATAAAAAGGATAATTTATAAAAAAAGTATAGAATCTTGGTAGAATATAATGAATTATTGGGAATATAACTTCTAAATTTTCTAAAAATGATTCAATTTAAAAACATTGATAATTTTGTATGATTAACATTGTTTTTATGGAGATTATTTTATATAGAAATAATTCAATGTTTTAATTTAATTTCAATTAATATTTTCATTATCATTTAATATATGTTTAAATTACCTTACATTGATGTTTTATTTTAAGTGGCATAGATGTTTGATTTTTCAATATATGTATTTTTTATTTTTTATTTCTTGGATCATGTTCAACTTTTTTATGTGTTAATGATTTTATTGCACGAATAAACTTTTTTAAGAATATTCTACATGTGCATGAAATTATCCTTAAAAAAGGAAATTAAAGATTCTATTTCCCATTAAAAAATATCATACAAATATTCTAAGGATTGAATGTTAAAAAAAATTATACCTTTTTGAAGAGTAATTTTTTCTTAATCTTAATAATTTTTTTTTCAGGGAGGATTATTTTATTAAATTATTTTTTATTTTTATATGGGGTATAATTTATAAAACACTAATTTTATATCTTTTATTCCCATATTTTGAATGAATTTCTGAATATATCTACATCCTTTATACATTTTTATTTGTTCTTTCTTAAATTTTCTAATTCATTTTGAAAATCATAAAATAACATAAAATTTGGATATGATATTTATATTTAATTTGATATTAAAATTTCTAAATGAAATGAAAATATTGGAAAATGTGGAAATAATAGCTCAACAAAAATTTTTAAATAATATTTTTACTCATTGGGGTAGATCTATTCTATAGAAATTTATTTTGAAATATATTTATGTTACTAAATAAAGACATTTTTTTATTTTCAATTGTAGATATATTTTCATAACTCAAAGGATGATTTTTTTATATTTTTATAAATATTATATTTAATTTACTATATTTTTATTTTCAAAAAGGTGGATATTGTTATTTTTAAGTTTACATTCATATATTTTGTTTATAAATCAAAATACACTTTTAAAAAATATCATTTAATTCCAAGGTGTATAATTTTGTAAAACATTAATTTTGTAATATTTTATTCTAATCTTGTGACTAAATTTTTGAATATATCTTCATCTATTTAATTTTTATATTCATTTGTTTTAAAATTTTGTAAATTATTTGTAAAATCATGAATTGGGAGAAAATTTGGATATTGTATTTACACTTAATTAGATATTAGAACGTATAAATATTAAGAAAATATGGGAAAAAATATTGAATAATATATACACTTAAATATTGAAGTAATATTTCTACTCATTGAGGGATATATATTGTATAAAAATTTATTTCAAAATCAATTTTAGTTATTAAATAATAATAATTTTGTTTATTTTCTATGGTTGAGATATTTTCATAACAGAAGGGATAATTTATTTAAGGTTTAGAATTGGTATTTTCATTCCATTGGTATATTTTTGATTTCCAAAATGTTTACATTTTTTTTATAAAGTATACATTCATATATTTTCTTAAAAAATCATTATATACATTGAATAAATATCATTTAATTTGAAGTATTGTGTTTTAGTTGATTTTGGTGTGCATGATGAAAATTCAATAACATTAATTTAAAAGTATTTTTATCTTGATATGGACTTTGTAAATATCTTATGATATATTTTTTCATTCTAGATTACATTAATTGGATTAAAAATCACTATAGCGGTGTAGTATTAACGTCATCGAAATACGAGAAGCTATAATGGGCTCATTAGATGATATTGAAAAATCTTATTATGCAATTACTATTGACAATAAATATTATAGAATTCAAACATTGGAGTTTTTTTAAAAAAAAATTTCTATTAAAGGATCATGCCTCAAATATTGAAAAAAAACATTAGCCGAAGCCTTCAATATGAATTTAATTAGTCAGTCAAGTTAAATACAAGAATATTATTGTTATTGTGAGCACATATAATAATTATATTCATTATTTTTTAGTGTTTTTCCATGATTTTTTTATGAGTATTTCATTGTACATATATAATAACATCTTTCTGTAGTTATTATGATTCTGGTCCATTGAGAAATTGGTCTTCCATGAGAAAGTCAAGGTTATTTTTGATCACTGTGATTGTAAGCTTTTAGGCTGTGGAAGCGAGCCACATCCAATAAGAATGATGGAGGGATTATAGGTCTTGAAGATATAGGTACCATATAAAATTTTAAAGTTGAGTCATTTAAGAATATATGGTTAATGGGTTTACAATCATGTATGTTTTTATGTTTTTAATGGGGATACCTTGGAACATGTTTAAGGACCTTAATTTCATTTTGGGTTAAAAGTGATTTTTTTACTAATATCCTGAAGTGCATTGTGTTGCATTTGTTGTCAATGAGGTTGTCAATGAGGCATGTTGTTGTCTTACAATGAATGGAAGTCAAGGATTGTCAAGATGTGAATGAAAAAGGTTGTGATTGTGTTGGTGGTGAAGGAGAATGGCCATGGAACTTAGAGGAGTGTCACTTAGGAGATTCACTAAGTGGCATTGGAGAATATGGTTGAAACATTCTCCATGTAAATCTGACGATTGTTGAGCTGATCTTTAAGTTCATAGAACTTGTATCAATTGGATACAAAGTCACAACATTGATTGAAGACCATGCATTGTCTTCACAATGCATGAGGAGTTGAAGAGAGCCATCCACAACTTCTAAGTGGATGAAGTGAGCTAAAGAAGTCCATGCACTATCACTTAGTGCATGTGAATCAGAATATGTTCCAATTGATCTCTGATTAGATCAATGAAGTTTATTGAAGAAATAATTGACTAAGGAGCTCGGTTGATGAAGATGAACCTTTTGAATTTCACTCCTAAGTGAAGATTAAATGTTGAGGAAGAATTGGAGGAATTCTTAAGAAGAAGAGAAGATATGAAGAAGGGAAGACATTGAGAAGAAGAATGGAAGAAGTGGCTTGGCACTTGGCATGTTTTACATAGAGGAGGACTTTGTTTTTACAAAGTCTTATTTGAAGACTTTGCCAAAAAATTGGGCCACCAAGGAGGCCAGCCGAGGGTCATCACCCAAGGCACATGTGGGACTCAAGGTCACCACGCCCATGGGGAACCCTCAGGCCAAGGCAGCATCGCTTGAGGCAGGGGCGCACCCAGGACACCGCATGGGCGCCTGGGGCACGCCCGGAGGAGCGCAGGGCACGCGGTGGTGAAATCCGCGCACCGGAGGAGCATGGTGGGCGCTAGGAGCGCGCCCGCAGGAGCACGAGTGGGCGCAGAGCGCACCCGCAGAGAGAACCCGGTGCGGGGCGGCACCAGGAGGGAGGAAGTTCAACTGAGCTGGTTGGGGCAGCGGCATATTAATAAACCGCGGAAAATCCGCGGAAAGTTTCGATGTGGGACGCGCATTTTTCACCCGGAGCGCATCCTGGCCGTTCGACTCATCGCGCGGACGATCTCCGCCGCACGATTAATCCGCCGCGCCCCCGATTTAATCCGGCCGTCCGATATATCTCAAATGGCCGATCCGACGGCTCCCGCCTCGTCCTCTTCCCCGAGCTCGGCAGAGGTCTTCCCGCGCCTTCCCGCGAGCTCCGCTCGAACCAGGAGCCTCCCGAAGACAGTTTTCGAGCTCCCGGCCACCATTTTCGAAGACGAAAGCTCCTTGAGGATCGTCTGGCTCTACTGATCACATTCATGCTTCAAAATACATTTGCATGCAACGCATGGGAGATTTCGAGGTAAGCCGAAGCAAACCGAAGGTGCGAGGCTTCGGTGAGTTCGTGCCTTTGCATGGATTGGGTTTCGACAGAGGCCGTGCATGCGTTCAAAGTCGCATGCACGTGGAGAAAATTAAGGAAAGAACCCGCGTTAAACAGAGGAAAGAAAATCAAGATTCGTAAAGATTTTGAAGATCCGAAGATCTCGGAATTTTGAAGTTAAAACACGCGGAGGATTTGAAGTATTCCTCTGCCTATATAAAGAGAGGCCG
This sequence comes from Viscum album, assembly GCA_963277665.1. Taxonomy (NCBI): domain Eukaryota; kingdom Viridiplantae; phylum Streptophyta; class Magnoliopsida; order Santalales; family Viscaceae; genus Viscum; species Viscum album. The sequence continues at coordinate 674,750,993 of OY728139.1, read as the reverse complement.
AGCCCTCGAGTTGCTTGCTGATGCGCTGATCCTTTGTTGAAGATCCGGAGTCCCGTGAGAGCACCGTTGCTTCGCGAAGAAGACCCTGCGCGCACCACTTGCGCGGCAGCAGCCCGAAGCCATTCTTGGCTTCGTGTGTTCCTTTTGCGCACCTCTTGCGCGAAAGAAGAGAAAGGGAGTCCCCTGTGCGCCTTCCTTGCGCGACAGGAAGACCCGTGGCCGCATCCTTGCGCGCCCGTGGTTGCATCCTTCTCTGCCCGCGGACTTGCGCGGCAGGAAGTGTTTGCGCGAGCCTTGTGCACCTTTTGGGCTTGCGCGCAGCATTTGAAGACAGTAGAGGTTGCATCCTTGCGCCTTGTGACCCTGCGCGGCAGTGGAGTTGAGTGTTCGGGCTGTGTGTGCAAAAAGAGAAGAAGGCAGTGTGTGTGCAAAGTGGAGAACCCAAGCCGTAGCTTTGTAAGGGTGAAGTGAAGACCACACCTTAGTGTGTGTGTGCATAAGTGAAGAAGGACACATTTAAGTGAGTGTGCAAGAAGAGGAGAACCCGAGACCACACCTTGGGTGTGTGCAAGTAAAGGCCGCAGCCTTGGGTGTGTGTGAAACAAGAAGACCCTACGGTATTGTGTGTGCAAGGAGAACCCGAGGCCATATCCAGTGTGTGTGCATTTAAAGAAGGAGGCCGTAGCCCTTATGTGGGTGCACACATTGAAGAACAACTAAAAGAACACTAAAGTGTGTGTGTGCAACAAGAAGAGGAAGGTCACTACAAGTGGATGCTAAGTGAAGAATTTGTGTGTGCAAACTAAAGAAGTGGCCGAACCTAAGTGTGCACTAAAAGTGAACACACTTAGAAGAAGTTGAAAGGAGGACATCCACACTAAGGTAGAACACACTCTAAGTGTGTAAACAAATTGAAAAAAGTGTGAAGTTCAAGTGAGAAGGTGTGTGCTATAATTGATTACACCCCTTGTGGGTCTACTGCACCAAGAAGAGGAAAGGGAAAGTGCATGCATGCATGCATGCACGTGCACACGTGAACAGTGCTAAATCAGTGGTGAGCTTCTAAGGAGTCCAAGACTTGAAGATCTTGAAGAGTTGCCATGCACTCAGTGCATGATGTTGAAGTGAACTGAGACTGGACCAGACCGAAGATAAAGATATTATTTGTCTGAGCATTCAGTAATTGGAGAGAAGCCGGGTCATCCTTAGAAGAAGGTGATAAAGCCCGAGCAAGACGAGAAGACCTGATCATCACAAGTGATCAGAGGTACAGAGCAAGGCCAGCAGTCTTTATCCCAGACTGCTGAAGATACTTGAAGAAGCTTAAAGTGAAGAAGAGCTACTCGTGTGACTCGAGGAGCCAGGAGAAGACCCTGTGGGACTCAGGGAGAAGAAGTCTTCAGTGGGATTCTGGAGCAGGCCAGTGGGACTCTGGTAACACTGTGGGACGCAGTATAAAGACCCTCCTGTGGGACTCAGGAGAGATACAGTGGGACTCTGTATCAACCATTGTAATACTAACAGATTATAATGGGAGAATCCATGCTGAGAGAGCATGGAAAGGATGTAGGCCTTTGGTGCCGAACCTTGTAAATCCTTGTGTCCTGTGCCTTTTCATTACTGCATTATCCGGGAAAGGTTGAGAGATACAAGAAGAGTGGATCGAGGCTTTAACCAGCCATAGAGGTTTAATTGATTAAGAATCAATTAGTAAAAAAGTTTTAAGGGATCACTGATTCACCCCCTCCCCCTCTCAGTGATTCACACTGATCTGGGCACTTCAATTGGTATCAGAGGGAGGTTACCTCTAAAAGATCCAAGGGAGTCTTTATAAAGTGCAGATTTGAGGAAATGAGTGACCAGCCTCAAATGGAGATATCTTCCAAGACTCAGAAAAATAGAAAGAAGAAACAGGCCAAGAAGATGAAGAAAGCCTGTCCTAGCTGTGATGCTGATGGAACAATTCATGATCTTCAGAATGCACTCAAATATCTTCAGAAGACTGTCCCCATGGAAGTGGAAAAGTGTATAGCTACAGGCATCCATGATCTTCAAGAAGAAAAATCACAGTTAGAAGAAGAAGCCAACGCTATGGAAGATCAGCTGGCAAAAAGGGTTGGCATAACCAACACTCTCAGAAAGCTGGTGAAGGCTAAAGATGAAACAGTATCACTTTGCAATGAAAGATATGAAGACACTGCTGAAGAATTGCAAAGAAGCCTTTCTGAGAAAGACATCTTTATGATAATGATCAAAGATGTTTTCCATGCACTGGAAAAGAGGCACAAAGTGTCAATGAATGTCAGAGATGCTCAACTAGAAGACAAAGTCAAATTGGTGAAGGAGCTTGACAATTCATTGCAAGAATTGAAGAAGGTGCATGAAGACCAGATGAAACAACTGGTGGAGAATTGGGAAGGAAAGCTAAGAACTGTTGAGGATGAGAAGAACTCCCTCAATATGAAATGCTTAGAACTAGAGGTGATATTGAAAAATCTGCAATCACCCAAAGCTAAAGCCTCCCAGTCAGCTGAAAGGAGAAGTGTTGCTACTCAAGTGAGCTTTGAAAAGGATGATTCTAAAAGAAAGACATCCTATAATAAAAGGGCAACAACTTCTAAAAGAAAGGTACCATCCATACCATCTTGTACTGATGCTTCTAATTCTGTTTCCACAAAAAGTGCAGGATGGAAGAATAATTCAAAACAAATATGGATGAAGACAGTAAAGAAGCAGAGCTCTCCTGAAACAGCACAACAAGTCAAGAAAAGTACCCTACAATCAGAAGGACTCAAGAGGTCAAGATTTGTGGGTCAATGCTGGTGTTGTAATAAGTATGGGCATTGTGCAAAGGATTGTTGGTACAATCCACTGAATGCCAAAGCACAGAGGAAGCCCATGCCAAGGGGGAGCAAGCCAGAAGGAAGGAAGCAACATCCACAAGTCCAGAGACATCTGTTTACTGCAAATAGATTTGGATTACTTGACAACATCTGGGATGATTGCAAAAGTGGTCAAAAAGATACATGTCAATCTCCAACTGTATCCAGAGCTCAAAAGAAGAAAAGATCACAGAACCTGGCTCAGAGAGAATCCTTGGGAAGCAAGATGAAAGGTGACAATGCTCCCAAGAAGGTTATGAAAAAGGAAGAGAAGACCTTGGAGTCTAAGTCCAAGAAGGGTGAGTCATCCAGTAGGACCACCAAGAAGACATGCTTCTACTGTGGAAAGAAAGGACATATCATGGATCTTTGTAAAGAAGCCATGAAATTCAATAGAGGCAGACTGGACTCAAACAGACAATCAATCCAGAAGAAGCAGAAGGGATTGATTGAAAACAAGTTGCCTAAGAGAGGTAGCTTGACAGCATCAAAGGAACCATGTGTAATTTCCAAAACTGAGGCCACACTTCCAAGTGACTTACTAGTCATATGGCCAAATCAGTTGCAACTTGCCAAAGATCTGAAAAGAGCTGAAGATGACGTTCTGGCAATTCCTAAGGAAAGAGGGAAGAAAAATATTTCACATGAAGATGTTTTGAGAACCACACCAGCACAATCATCAATGAAGATCAAATGTGCAAGTGTGAAGACTGGTGAAAATGGGACATCTCGGTTGAGAGAATCTTCTCAACCTTGTTGTTCACATTGATGAACCAAGGAGGTTCCATCTTATTCCCTTATACATTGGTATTTACATGTGCTAACAATGCAGGGAATTGAAGATGATGATCATTCTCAACTGGAGGATGGTTTGGAAGGAATGGAGTGCACCCCTTGAGGGGGAGCCAATCTGGAGAAGATGATGTTCTAAAATTAATATCATCTTGAGAAAGTGAAGGTATTCCAATCATGCTTTCATCCCTTGTTTCTTAATTGAGTTTATCTTGTCAATTAAGGGGGAGTATGGATTGAAGACAAATGGATGAAAGGGGGAGCTTTATCTTTGCACCTGAACTTTCTAATAAGTTTTGTGAAGTTGTGCAGGATTTAGCAAATTCATTGTTATATCTGAAAAATTTCAATCCCCTAAGCATGATCTCACATGTATAGTGAATGTTGGACAGCATTGAGTTCCTTGGTTACATCACTCTTGTTTTCTACACCGGGTTAGCCCAAGTAGACTTAGAGCTTATTTACTAAAGGTTCTTTGCTAAAGAGAACATGTGACATCATCCCTCTCTCAGTGTTTTTCAAGAAAATACTTTTCAAAGGGAGGAAGAGATTTTTGAAACAGAACCACACCACACCTTTGCATTTGATTGCCAATAAGGGGGAGAAAATATTGGCACACATATTGACCCATTCATATGTGCTGAAGGAGTGTATTGACAACAAATACAAAGGGGGAGATTGAAGTGCATTGTGTTGCATTTGTTGTCAATGAGGTTGTCAATGAGGCATGTTGTTGTCTTACAATGAATGGAAGTCAAGGATTGTCAAGATGTGAATGAAAAAGGTTGTGATGGTGTTGGTGGTGAAGGAGAATGGCCATGGAACTTAGAGGAGTGTCACTTAGGAGATTCACTAAGTGGCATTGGAGAATATGGTTGAAACATTCTCCATGTAAATCTGACGATTGTTGAGCTGATCTTTAAGTTCATAGAACTTGTATCAATTGGATACAAAGTCACAACATTGATTGAAGACCATGCATTGTCTTCACAATGCATGAGGAGTTGAAGAGAGCCATCCACAACTTCTAAGTGGATGAAGTGAGCTAAAGAAGTCCATGCACTATCACTTAGTGCATGTGAATCAGAATATGTTCCAATTGATCTCTGATTAGATCAATGAAGTTTATTGAAGAAATAATTGACTAAGGAGCTCGGTTGATGAAGATGAACCTTTTGAATTTCACTCCTAAGTGAAGATTAAATGTTGAGGAAGAATTGGAGGAATTCTTAAGAAGAAGAGAAGATATGAAGAAGGGAAGACATTGAGAAGAAGAATGGAAGAAGTGGCTTGGCACTTGGCATGTTTTACATAGAGGAGGACTTTGTTTTTACAAAGTCTTATTTGAAGACTTTGCCAAAAAATTGGGCCACCAAGGAGGCCAGCCGAGGGTCATCACCCAAGGCACATGTGGGACTCAAGGTCACCACGCCCATGGGGAACCCTCAGGCCAAGGCAGCATCGCTTGAGGCAGGGGCGCACCCAGGACACCGCATGGGCGCCTGGGGCACGCCCGGAGGAGCGCAGGGCACGCAGTGGTGAAATCCGCGCACCGGAGGAGCATGGTGGGCGCTAGGAGCGCGCCCGCAGGAGCACGAGTGGGCGCAGAGCGCGCCCGCAGAGAGAACCCGGTGCGGGGCGGCACCGGGAGGGAGGAAGTTCAACTGAGCTGGTTGGGGCAGCGGCATATTAATAAACCGCGGAAAATCCGCGGAAAGTTTCGATGTGGGACGCGCATTTTTCACCCGGAGCGCATCCTGGCCGTTCGACTCATCGCGCGGACGATCTCCGCCGCACGATTAATCCGCCGCGCCCCCGATTTAATCCGGCCGTCCGATATATCTCAAATGGCCGATCCGACGGCTCCCGCCTCGTCCTCTTCCCCGAGCTCGGCAGAGGTCTTCCCGCGCCTTCCCGCGAGCTCCGCTCGAACCAGGAGCCTCCCGAAGACAGTTTTCGAGCTCCCGGCCACCATTTTCGAAGACGAAAGCTCCTTGAGGATCGTCTGGCTCTACTGATCACATGCATGCTTCAAAATACATTTGCATGCAACGCATGGGAGATTTCGAGGTAAGCCGAAGCAAACCGAAGGTGCGAGGCTTCGGTGAGTTCGTGCCTTTGCATGGATTGGGTTTCGACAGAGGCCGTGCATGCGTTCAAAGTCGCATGCACGTGGAGAAAATTAAGGAAAGAACCCGCGTTAAACAGAGGAAAGAAAATCAAGATTCGTAAAGATTTTGAAGATCCGAATATCTCGGCATTTTGAAGTTAAAACACGCGGAGGATTTGAAGTATTCCTCTGCCTATATAAAGAGAGGCCGAGCCCTCGAGTTGCTTGCTGATGCGCTGATCCTTTGTTGAAGATCCGGAGTCCCGTGAGAGCACCGTTGCTTCGCGAAGAAGACCCTGCGCGCACCACTTGCGCGGCAGCAGCCCGAAGCCATTCTTGGCTTCGTGTGTTCCTTTTGCGCACCTCTTGCACGAAAGAAGAGAAAGGGAGTCCCCTGTGCGCCTTCCTTGCGCGACAGGAAGACCCGTGGCCGCATCCTTGCGCGCCCGTGGTTGCATCCTTCTCTGCCCGCGGACTTGCGCGGCAGGAAGTGTTTGCGCGAGCCTTGTGCACCTTTTGGGCTTGCGCGCGGCATTTGAAGACAGTAGAGGTTGCATCCTTGCGCCTTGTGACCCTGCGCGGCAGTGGAGTTGAGTGTTCGGGCTGTGTGTGCAAAAAGAGAAGAAGGCAGTGTGTGTGCAAAGTGGAGAACCCAAGCCGTAGCTTTGTAAGGGTGAAGTGAAGACCACACCTTAGTGTGTGTGTGCATAAGTGAAGAAGGACACATTTAAGTGAGTGTGCAAGAAGAGGAGAACCCGAGACCACACCTTGGGTGTGTGCAAGTAAAGGCCGCAGCCTTGGGTGTGTGTGAAACAAGAAGACCCTACGGTATTGTGTGTGCAAGGAGAACCCGAGGCCATATCCAGTGTGTGTGCATTTAAAGAAGGAGGCCGTAGCCCTTATGTGGGTGCACACATTGAAGAACAACTAAAAGAACACTAAAGTGTGTGTGTGCAACAAGAAGAGGAAGGTCACTACAAGTGGATGCTAAGTGAAGAATTTGTGTGTGCAAACTAAAGAAGTGGCCGAACCTAAGTGTGCACTAAAAGTGAACACACTTAGAAGAAGTTGAAAGGAGGACATCCACACTAAGGTAGAACACACTCTAAGTGTGTAAACAAATTGAACAAAGTGTGAAGTTCAAGTGAGAAGGTGTGTGCTATAATTGATTACACCCCTTGTGGGTCTACTGCACCAAGAAGAGGAAAGGGAAAGTGCATGCATGCATGCATGCACGTGCACACGTGAACAGTGCTAAATCAGTGGTGTGCTTCTGAGGAGTCCAAGACTTGAAGATCTTGAAGAGTTGCCATGCACTCAGTGCATGATGTTGAAGTGAACTGAGACTGGACCAGACCGAAGATAAAGATATTATTTGTCTGAGCATTCAGTAATTGGAGAGAAGCCGGGTCATCCTTAGAAGAAGGTGATAAAGCCCGAGCAAGACGAGAAGACCTGATCATCACAAGTGATCAGAGGTACAGAGCAAGGCCAGCAGTCTTTATCCCAGACTGCTGAAGATACTTGAAGAAGCTTAAAGTGAAGAAGAGCTACTCGTGTGACTCGAGGAGCCAGGAGAAGACCCTGTGGGACTCAGGGAGAAGAAGTCTTCAGTGGGATTCTGGAGCAGGCCAGTGGGACTCTGGTAACACTGTGGGACGCAGTATAAAGACCCTCCTGTGGGACTCAGGAGAGATACAGTGGGACTCTGTATCAACCATTGTAATACTAACAGATTATAATGGGAGAATCCATGCTGAGAGAGCATGGCAAGGATGTAGGCCTTTGGTGCCGAACCTTGTAAATCCTTGTGTCCTGTGCCTTTTCATTACTGCATTATCCGGGAAAGGTTGAGAGATACAAGAAGAGTGGATCGAGGCTTTAACCAGCCATAGAGGTTTAATTGATTAAGAATCAATTAGTAAAAAAGTTTTAAGGGATCACTGATTCACCCCCTCCCCCTCTCAGTGATTCACACTGATCTGGGCACTTCATATCCTTTTGGAGTTTTTGTATTGTTATCATTACTCCACACATAGTATTTAACATTGTATTATTTCATTTTATTTTTGTTGTGATTTTAAGTTTATTGATTGTTGTTAAAATTCCAATATATTAATTTCCATTGTTTATATATGTTTTGTTCTGATATTGTGTTGGTTAATCATAAGATCATACTTGCTCGTGTTTTTAAACATGTGGTGGAGATATTTGGTAGTCAGATTTATAAACTAAAATTCACCCCTATTTTTAAGTTTACTTTTATTTTTTTATCTGGGACAACACCTTTATGAAAAAAAAATTATTGGAAAGAGAATTTATAGTTATACTTAGTGAGAGAGATTAGGTCCTCCATGTGGTCTATCTGAGGATATTCTTACCAAGTATTCATCAATAATATAATATGATGAGTGAATGAATTCTTAAACTCATATTTCTTTATTCAAATCCAAATAGTGATAGTAGTAAAAGGAACATTGATGATAATTAGTATATGTATTTTAAACCTCCCATTATTTATTCTAAGGAATGTTTTATAAATATAAGTTTATTAACTAACCATACGAAAACCAAATTGACTAATTGATATCACTATATAGTGAGCTTATATTATTTCTTAATCTCAAGTGTTTATTGAGAGTTGTTTTTATTAAAATATGGTTTTTTCTACAAATGAACATCAATGAAATATTAGTTTATTTTAGTTTATCCTCTTATATCCATGAGGGATATTATAATATTTTCAAGACTAACTATATTATTTTATTATATAATAATTACTCTTTTTAGATATTGGAAGCATACTTATCTTCTAGAATGTTAAGGATCAGGATGCATCTGATTTGGAATAATAAAACTAGGATTTACTAAGCTCAGTGGGAGGAGGTATTCCAGAGGCATATACTAAATAAGGAGTTATAACCAAATTTTTGGATTTATTTTCAATGTGGTTGGTGGTATATGACATATTAAAGAAAATGAATCCTAAAAAGAGGTTATAAATTAAAACATGCCAATATTTAAAAGTTTGTATAAATTTGATAAAAGATTCCACATAGAAAAGTTTAGAAGCTTCATATAGATATGTACCATTTAATATCAATGATATATTAAAATTACACATGTCTATGTATAGATAATGAAAATTTATTTAACATAAAATATTCATTCAGAGAAAAAGTGTGACATGTGTTTGTAAAATGTAAGTGGGAGTACTATAGTTTTTTAAGACAAATATTTTGATAACATATGTATAAATGGTTATTCAATCTTAAAAATTTATTATGATAAATTATGAATTTGTTCAAAAATGAATTAAAAGTGGAAACTATATTCTACTGTTCATGTTCTTCATATATACCTGAGTGGGGTTTCTACATGTAGTCATTTTACATATGTTGAAAAATTATTGAAAATATATGGTGGAACAATTCAAAAATTAAATTTTAGTCTATGTCACATGGCATATAATATCTCTAAAATGATGTTTGTGGGCACTGGGAGGATATTATTAATTTATTTTTAATGTTTCAAGTTATATGAATATATCTTATATCCCTCGATATGTTGGTATTTCTTATATTTCTTATAAATAAATAATAAAGGTAACAAATAAAATAAAACAATATTAACCTCAATGAATTTTAGTTAGAAATATCTGATAGTAATTAAGAAAGTATAACTGAAAGCATTCCCAGTAAAAGATTATGTGGTATTGAATTGATTAAGTATATATAACACTAGTCTTCATTAAGATCGTTTTATATGAAGAATCATCGTTAAGATATGAAAGTATGAAATACATACTTTTTAAAACCCATGTTTACCATTTCTACAATATCTGAGTATGTTCAAGCTTATGAAGTTGATTAAGAACACATTTGGAAATCACCTATTTAAATTTTGGGTTATAAAAATATTAATATTATTATCATTTTTAAAATAAGATTTAACATTGGTATTAGTCAATATATTAGGTTTCTAAAATGTGGATAGTCAGAGAAATCACTTCTTCATGGAATTTCTCAAGTTAGTGAGATTGAAATAAATAAATTCACCAAAAATAAATATAGAATGACCTAACATAGCCATAGTATAATGTGGTAGGATTTTTAGCTATATAAATACTCAATTGAATCATGTTTGATATTATGTAACTTACAAGACTATTAACAGTTTCATCTAGTATATGTAGTATTTTTCTGGAGTTTGTTCTCTAGAAAAAACTACTTTGAACATTGTATTACCTGTATATATATATATATTAATAAATTTAAATATTAATTTAATATATTATCACATGCTGATTTTTCTTTTATATAAAATCACTGTGATAAATTTTAGTGGGTATTTTTCATTTTAATAAGAGATAATAGTTTCCCTCTATGATGTGATCCTTGAAATGTTATGGAAATATTATTCAAATAAATGTTATATTGTTGGATGGATCACTATACTAGACATAATATATATAGGCCATCTTGGGTGGGAAAGTAGAAACCAACCCTAGATAGCCTGAAGTTGGTGATTTATATGAATTACACTCCCATGATTACAAGGAATCAAGCCTAGAAGGACCAATTGGTTTAGTAGTCTTAGTAAACGAGATACATAAATGAGTCTTGTATTGAAAAATAATACACTACGTTCAAAATAGTTTTTTCTTCTTCTATATAAATATATATATATATATATATAACTTCTAGAAAGACTATAATCCATCAAGAAAATCCTTGCATATCTTTCTTACTACATCAATTATTGGGGAAATGAAACATGATAATGGTGAGCTCAAATGCTCTGTAATGGTAAGTAAATAGGATGTAATAATGAATCAATGACAATAATTTAATAGGGAAATTTAAATAACTAATAACACATTCCATTCAAATAACTAGATGTGGAAAAATAAATATTGAAAAGTAAAAAACTAAAACATAAGTCATTTAATCAATTAAATACCAAGGAAATGAATCCATAGATATATTGACACAAATTTTCATGGATGAATAATAACTAAAACCAAATGAGGTAAATTATTTATTATTGGAATCCATGTTTCCTACGTACATGGTACCTTTACCATCAATAAATTTCACATGATAGTTTTTAAAATTAGGTGGTTATCCAAATGACTTATCCAATGAGACTACTGAGGCATCTTGGGGGTGTGTATAACTAGTCCCCACCAATGTCGACCCAGTCCCAAACGTTACTCATATATAGAATAATTGATTTAATAATGTTCCTTATCAAATATTATTTCAGAGGAAGAGATATAGATTTATCCATATTTACCCAAATAATCAAATTAAATTCAAATTAAACACCACAAAAAATAGTATATGGTTTAGCCAACAAACAAATACATTAAAACATAGATGGATATCTGGGGGAAAATAAAATATCAATGATAATTGTAATTTTGAATAATTCAAGGGGACTAAAAGGAGTTCAATAAAGTTAGTGTGACTAATATCCATGTCCAAAATAAATCGTAAACCACACAGATTAAGATTACAGACGATATTAATAAACTATTACCCAAGTAGAGTAAAAATAGTGGGTAATTAAGGATGATGAATCAAAATATTATAAACAGATATTTTAAAAATGTTCTTGTGGAAAATATACTTCTATTTTGAAAAAACCTTTTAAAATCCTTTTCTTTGATAAAAAATTTTTAAAAACATTTCGTTAAAAATTTACATTTTAAATATGAAAATGATGCTTCTAAGGATTTTTTGGGGGTTAATTCATTAATATAGTAAAAGGAAAAAAAATTCCTTTTGCACGGTAAATGGTTATTAAAATTCTTTTTTTGGAAAGTGACAAGAAAATTCCATTGAAATCATTGGTAAAGGTAAAAACGGGGTTAAAATTTATTTACCAAATCATTTTAAAAACATTATTGAAAACATTTTAATAAAACATGGGTTTTAGAAGAAAATAGATTCTCCGACTAAAGAGAAATAAAACATCTGGTTTTCTTAAAACATTGTTTTAAAAGTATTGAGTACCAAAGAGTGAGAAAATGGTACAAATATATGAAAATAGTCATGAATATCCAAAAAAAACACTATTTATTTATCAATATTTATTTAATTTCCTCAAATTTAAATACCATTTAAATATCATTTAAGTAAATGTTGAGGAAAACAATCATTAAACATTTGAAAGTGTCTCATACAACTTTGAAAAATTTTAAACCATATTCCTACGAAAGGGAATAAAATTAAATGAATGTTTAGAATACCATGAGGGTAAAAGGATTAATGTGAAAATATAACAAAAGGGGTAGTACATATACAACAAAAAATATTTCAGTGGTGAACATGACATTTTTCTCACATATGTAAAATAAGTGAGATAATAATCCCTTACAAATATGGTAAAAAATAAATTGGTAAAACCAAAGGTAATAATAATTAAATAAAAAATTTAAATAACATGAAAATAATATAATTAATGATAATATATTTCCAATGTGTTAGTGTATACACCATATATAATAAATTAGGATCACAAAAATTAAGTACGCCTCATGTAATGAAAATCTGACAAGAATCACTTACACTGTGTGTCCAATCATGTAAAATTCATTGAAATTAATATATAATAAACATATATTTATTTTTTAATTAATTCAAATAATTTTTAATTCTTATCATTAATTTTAATTATCTTTTTACCATTTTTACAACTACTTAAACAATTAAATTTACGTCGGGTGTTTTGAAAAAATTTAGATTATGTGTAATGAATAACTTTAGTACAATTAAATTTACGTCGTGTGTTTTGAAAAAATTTAGATTATGTGTTATGAATAACTTTATTTGGATAACTATGGTAAAAAGTGAAATATTAAACATCTCTAGAATAATAATAATGAAATAATTATCCTATTTAAACATCAATTATAATTTTATAATAAATCAATAAATGTGGATATGAAAAATTAACCAATGTTACAATCATGGAGACGATATGTCATACGTACGCATAAGTAATGTTATTATTTTTCAATGATCATTATAGAAAGAAGGTAAGTATTAGAATATATTTAAAAATGATCAATATATAATAAAAACCATATCATTTAATCAAATATATATATATATATATAATTAATGTGATGAAAAAGTAATCACATCATGTCATAGAGGAGGTAGTCCAGACGTCCATTAATAACGTTATTAATTTTTAAGTATGTGAAAGGTTAATTATGAAAATGATATGTGTGTATATATATATATTATATCCATAATTTTAATTATGTAAATAATATCATATAGAGTGATTTTATTTCACATAATATTAATTTTAATCTTCCTTTATACATTCCATGGATCGTTTGAATGAACCACATCGCTTTGAGGGGGCGGTAGTCCACACTTCGTCAAATGATGTTATCAAATTAGTGTAAAATGGAATGTAAAGGTATGGTTTATAAAAGTATTAAATAAGTATAAATACCTAATTAATATCATATAAAATATATATAAACATATTTTTATCCGTAATAGCCACCCTGATAGGTGGTAAGTGATAAATAAAAAATCATCATTTCGTTAGGCAGTAGTTCACCGTACCTAAAAACAATATGATCAATATCCATTAGATAGTGGTGTGTGTAAGTGTATGTTGAAATAATAACAGAAAAAACCTATTATATTTATTATATGGGGTTTTTATATTATAATATAATAAAAGTAGAATAGAAAGTGGATAATCGAAATGAAACTGGAAATATTGAGGGAATATGTTACCTCTTAATTGAGAAACTTCATTTGGTTTATACCAAAAGGATTCCTTGTATGGATTTGTACCCAAAGGGAGGCTTAAAAGTCTAGGGAAGGGATGTTGGGAAACTATATGGGCAAAGATTGGCTGAACCTAAGTAGTTTAAGAGGTGTGAAGAAGTGGGAGAGGTGGTGGTCTTTTATTGGGAAGCAAAATAACTCACTTGGAATTTTTAGAAGCATGTTTGGTGTAAACATTTTATTAACAAAATTTTAACACCCCGAGATTTTATGAGATATATTATTTTTAATTACATCGATATCTTATGTTTTATGCTACACTAATATTATCTTTCACTATACGCAACACCACATTAGCTTGTGGTATACACAACACTATTTGTGGCTCGTGTGACACACAATTTCAAGTTCGTTTGGTAGAAATTATTCTACGAAACATTGATAATGGATTTTGATCAAAGTATAAATGAAATATATTTTTATTATGTTATAATCAACACCAAATAATGCTTTCACTACATGCAACCCTGACTTCGCTTGAATTACACGCAAGGGCGACCTTCCTTGATAGCGTGTGTTGTACGCAATACTAAGCTTCACTAAACAATGATATGTTATTATAACATTATGACCTAGAAATTAGGAATATTATTAACTACATTTTAAAGTTTATAACATTATAATTAATCTTAAACATTTTCGACAATCTAGTATGAGAACAAAATAAAATTTTCAGGTAAAATAAGTATTTTTCAAAAAATGTAGTTTAGCCGCCTTTTGATAGAGCACCCATTTTAAATATAATTTTTTACAAGTTTATAAGTTAAATTTTAAAGAAAAAATTTCTTATTGTGAATCAGGTTATAAAAATTTACATTGGATAATGTTTTGATTTTTTTATGATAACCTTCATATTTTAATGAATAGTTAAAAGACGATAAATTTTAATTAAAAACAACTTTTTTGATCGAGATAATTTATCTGATTAAATTATAATATTGAGTGGTTTTAAAGTATAACTAGATTATATTTTTACCATTTAATAAAATTTATTTCATTAGCATTATGTTTACATTTAATTCATCGGTAAAAACTTTCCATCTTTTTCCATGTTTTAACTTTTAAAACTCATTTTCTCAACAATGGGATTGATTTTAAATTAATTACTGCAACTTATGGGTTTTTAATTTTGAAAACTTTAATCCATATTTGGAATTATTAGGTCTAAATTATGTTAATAGGCTACTTTTATTTTTGGGCATTATGAATAGTAACTACCGTAAATTTTATTTACCATAGTTGAATATAAATCAGGAAATTAAGGGTAACAATAAAATTATAAAATTACCCTAAATCCTAAAAAAATTCTATTGGATTCATAAAAGTCTACCCATACCACCTAAGGGTATAAATAGATTATTTTCATGGACTTTTGACCATCAAAATAAAGTAATTATTATTAAAATCAAATAAAGTGACAAAATGTCACACTCTTATATCTTATAAGTGTACTAATTTTAATTTAGTGATAAAATTCATAAAAAATAGAACATAAATAGTCTCCAGAGAGAAAATTAAATTATATACATCATGTGGATTTATTTAGATTTTTTAGGGATTAAATAATTATCATTAATGATGACACAATAGTGATGTTGAAATTATTTTATTGATTGAAATATCAAATAAATGGTTTTAAAAATATTAAAATAATTTTTATATGAACTATTTTATGTGTTCTACATATTTTATAGACAAATATGACATTTTAGGAATCTATTAAATTTTTTTTGAATATATACTCTGTGTGGGTTTTATTTAAATTCAAATAAATGAATAGTGTCAAAATTGGCACTACTGTTATTTTATAAACATAACATATTAGTAAATAGTTTAAAAATCAAAAAAATATTTAAAAATTATAAATTTAAATTTATATTTTCTATAATGTCATATATTATTCAATTATGGACAATTCACAACACATAAGTAATTATTTATAACAATTTAAATTTTAAAATATTATTTCCACAAATAAAATTAAATGGATTTAATAAGGATAAATCATGTATATTAGTTATAAAGAAAATTCCCAACATGTATAAATTTTATTGATTGATAATATTAAAACCATATCTCATATAATATCGAGTTGAGTCATTTTGGAGGTTTTTAGGTGTGGTTTGAATTTATTATAAATTAATATTTTTGAGGTTTCCAAACGTGCCCCTCTCCTCCCTTATAAAAGGGCACCACCTCCCTCTCCTCTTCACAAAATTTTGAGCATGCAATATCTGCCAAACACTTTACATTTATCTTCTACACATCCCAAGAAACATACTAGAGGTCCAAGTATTCTTCAAATACCATCTTTGGTACCCTAAGAGGAGGTTAAGAAGAGGCGCGTCGAGGAAGAGGTAATCTCCTTTACCGATACTTTCAAATTTATTTACTCTTGTAATTCATCTTATTTATTTGTTTCCTTATAAATTAATAACATAAGATTAAATAATATAATGATATGTTATTATAAATATGAAACAACCCTATTTAACCTTTTATCCATCCTACGAAAAACGAAATCACCGTGTGTGCGTACGTACGACTTACCGTCTCCACGCCGTGGTATAATCTATTTTTCCAACACCACCTTACCTGGATGGGTATAATGGTTGAAATAATAAATATATATGATTGTTATAACATGATACTAATTATGAGATATTATATCATCCACTCCAATTCCATTCAACAATTATAGGAACGATGTCATCGCTCGTGCGTACGTACGGATTACCGTCCCGACGATTCGATATGATTCATTATCCATGTTAACCATTCAAGAATGATTATAAAGTATATATAATGAATAATAAGGAAATATATGAAATAATAATTCTACGGTATTTATATATAAATATATATTTCCTTCTACTTAATTCCATTCAAGTCAATAAGGAAAGGAAAACAGCTTTCATGCGTACGTACGGCCTACTGTCTCCTTGAACGGTGTATTTCAATCCATTTATTGATCTATTATTTATATATATATATATATATATTATTCTGAATATATATATATATATATATATCATATTTTATATTATGGAATTAATTAATCATTATCTAAGTAATCATATGAATAATTAGAAGTCAAAACACGTACGACAAATGAAACGATTTTACCCAAAACACTGCTTTAACATGGAATTGACAAATGAACGGGTAATATAAAGTCTTAAGTGAATCATATATGATATCATAAATATTATTATGGTTATTTTATAAGTTAATAATATGTTTAAAACCACAATACAGGAGTCTCAGACACATACAGAATAAATTGGACATAAGGTAAGGGATAATTATACCAATCTCGTTCTTATCCAGTATTATTTATTCGTATGTATTTACTGGGGTTATGTTTATCATCCATGTCCATGTTTTATAAAAATGTGTTCATAAAAATTTTACTATTATTCTTTGTATGTTTAATGTAATTTATACCCTTTTTTACTTTTACCTCATTGTATTTAATTAATCATTCTTTTGTTTACCATACGCAGTACTTTTTGACTTTTCCGACAAAATTAGGAGGATAATTTTTTTTTAAATTATACGACATTAATTGTTTTTTATGGTTTCAAAAAACATTATTTTCATGAAACTTCTTTTACATGATTTCATGATTACTTTGAACAAATTCCATTTCTTTTATAATTAAATGGCATTTTGGGAAAATAAAATGATTTTGAAGAAGAAAGGATATTTTCTTCAAGAGTTCATTTCAAGTATTTTATCAAAATTATTTTCCATATTTAGTATGATTATGTTTCAATTATAATGCCTCTATTATTTAAATGGTTTGATTTTTCTTAGGATGAAATGATATACATTTTTAATATGGATTATGTTATGATGGGATGATGTTTATGAAACCTATTTTATTCTTTGGGTTATGATGAATGATTTATGTTTATTTTATGGCACATGTAGGTATGATTTCATTATGAGATGGTTGGGACCTATATCTCCCTCCAATGCTTTGGGTATTGATTTATATCTCATGAGATAGACATGTATGGAATGGAAAGTGAATCTGGTTCAGTAATATAGGGATAAAACGGCAAGTAAACCCTGTTCAGTAATTGACTTTGTCCACTATGATTGTCTTGGCTGTAATGCCTTGGCTACTATGGAAATCATATCATGTGCTTAATGTTTTCCATAATTTCATGTTTTATTCCCATGGTATTTTATCATGATTAATATTTCTTTATGATCCATGCCTTATGTACTTCCATGATTTAGGTCATTTCTCAAGATTTTGAGGTTTTATGTTCATGTTTTTACGTTCAAATATTTATGGATTGTTTTTATGTTCTTTATGTTTACCATTACTGAGCGTTTGAGGTCACCCTTTTTATGTTTTCTTTCCCCGAGGATATAAATAAAGGTTTTAGGTAAGAAAATAAAAAGTGTAAGATCTTTATGGGAGATTTTTAAGATCATTCAATATTATTATAAGATTATATTCTGAGTTTCCAATGACACTAAACTAATACGGTCTTTGGGCATCTATTTTTTTCATTTATTATATTTTCCGCAAAAGTAATGTAATTTCCATGTATGTCATGATTAGGGTCTCTATATAAATAATTTCATAAAAAACTACCAAACTAAACAATTGAAGGTTAATGGCCGAGATATGTCCATAAAATTGGTTTTGGACAAGTGGCTAGGTCAATTGGTCCCCAAAGTTATAGGTTTAGTCCTTTATTAAGCTTAATTATTCATTAATAGTTTTAATTAATTGTAATAACTTTCACTTATAATTTTGGTCAAAAACAAAGTTGGTCTTATTATAAATTATAAATTATTTTGACACTAAATATGGAATCCATTTTTAAAAATTCCAATCTAATAAGTGGACGAAATTAATTTATAATTAATCCCACATGTGGGATGACAATGTGGGGTTTTAAAGTTAAAATGTCCAAAAGATTGTAATATTATTATAATCAATTTCAAAGTAAAATTGATTCTAATGAGATACATTTTTTTAATTGAAAAAGAAGTTATAATTAAAAATTAAAACTAATATAAATCATAATTTAATCTTATAATTAATTTAGATGAAATAATAGCTTTGGAGTAAAATTTAGGTTTTTTAACTATTCGTTAAAAAATGAAATGTTACATAAAAATATCGAAAATTCATTTTTACTTATTTATTTTGTTCTTATTTCAAATAAAATGTTTATTTTGACATATTAATTGAATTAAAGTGTCAAAATGCATATTTAAATGGGTTCTCTATTAAAAGGTGGTAAAATTACCTTTATAAAAATATAGTTTTTATGTGTAAAACATATTTTCTTCTTATATTATGCCTATAAAACCGAATGGATAAATATAAAAAATATTTGAATGAATATATAACATATATATTTCATTAAAATCATTAAATAATTGTTTTTAATTAGTTTTATTAAGATAATAGTCTTTTAGAAGAATAATAATAATAATATTTTTCTTTTTATATCCAATTGGTTATTATTTTAATTTCTCATTAATTAGTATCAAATGAATTTATTTTATATTGACATAAACAAAAAATATTCATAAGTCAGTTAATAGTATTCATAAATATTAACATAATAGATCGGTTATATCTTATTACAATAAATAATAATATTTTAACGATACATGGTTACTGGGTGATACTTAGTCTTGTGTATAATGAAAGTCATTGAAGAATGTCACTCTTGCATATAATGCACGCTATCAAGGAAGGCCAATCTTGTGTGTAATGAAATATAACTCAGTGTTGCATGCATTTAATTATATATAATTTATTATCAATATTAAATATATTATATTGTATCCAGATATTATACTACCTTACATGTTTTGTATCGTGTGTCGTACATTATATCGAATATAAGGTTCTTACATTAGATTTTGTGGGTGTCACATTCCCCCCACCTTAATTAAATTTCTTCATCACAATTTAAATACAATCATGGTGATATATTATTTACTCCTTCCTATGTTTTAAGTCCCACATCAGGAGAGGGGTTGATAAGTCATCCTATATAAAACATAGAACAGAAAGTACAAAGGTCACATGGACAACCATGAAACTAGGTCTCTATGAAATAGAAAATTTGGAACAAGTGATAATATGTACTTGGAAGAAATATGTAAATATTTACAGAAAGTAAATGAAATCATCAATCAGAAACAAGTGAATGATCAATAGAAATTTGAGGGCCTCAAAGCCATAAATTTTTTAATATTTAAAATAACATCAGTTCAATAGAAATTATGGTATTAGGAAAACATTTTATTTCAAATTAATTTTCCTAATGTTCGGTTATTATTTTACTACTGAATATTATGAAGAAATATTCTTATTTGATAGGTTTTAATTTCATAAGGACAATCCTAAATTGTGTTTCTTCTTTGATCAAATTCTAAATCATTCTTTTACTCCAAGAAATAAATTACCAATAATGACTTTTTTATTCCTGATGAACTAAAAGTAACTTTTCAGGGTTTCTAAGGCCTATAAAAGAGTGAAAAGTTTTACTATTTGTTTTTAAATATCTTCAAAAACCAATATTGTTCATATATTAGTCTATAATTCTCAAAATTGATACTACTGGTTTATCATTAACATTTATTTGTAAAATTGTTTATCTAAAAAAATACAAATTTAACCCGGACATTATGTAGGTAAGTGTTTGGCATAAAACCCTTATCATCCTTTTGTCATAGGTTCAAGGCCTATGGCCTTGATAGATTTTATTGGTTTTCACCCCACTGTCATTTTTTCCTTTTCTAAAACCAAATTAATATAATTTACAAAATAAATACAATAGAAATCCTTGTAATATGGTAAATCAATAAATATCCTTTTAAATATGGTTTTTAATAAAACCACAATACAATAATAAATTAATCGTATATTTCCACATTGGTCCATCCTTGTTCTATGGTTTTATCCCTAATATTATTTATAGGATTTCTAAATCATGGAATATTATTTTCAATCCTAAACACCATAGGTTTAACCTAGTTTATTCAATATCAAATTCCCTCGTGATGCTTTTTGTAATGAAAATGTGAATTATCCTTAGAATATTGCCGAAGAGTGTAAAACCAGGTGCATAGTAAAGCCTGTTTTCATTTACCTGGTTACCCCATGTCTGGTTCAAAACACATTTTAGGAGTTATTACTCATAGGTACATCTTTTCTAGAACAAATTCCACTTATAGTGTTCATACATGGATGTATTAGCAGGAAGACCCACTTAATATCTACCTTATGAAAATTATAGGATATTATTCTATAATTATCCTAAAATTGTACCTTACGGTAATTTTCTATAACCTATGTTTTCCAAAATCATGTTCCAAATGATACTACTAAACTTTATTTGATACCAACAGTAGCTACCCAATACCAGATAGCCTGAATCTCGTGTCTACTATCAATTATATTGGCATGATTACAAGGAATCAAGCCCTGAAGGACCAATTATTTCATTATTCTTGATTATATATATATATATATGAGTCTTTTATTATAAAATAATACACTAATTATCACATATTGTTTTTATTCTTCAATCTAAATAAATAAAAATCTTTTAGGAGAACTCCAATCTATCTAGTAAATCCTTACATATCTTTCGTACTTCATGGATTCAGAGGGAAATGAAACATGATAAGGGTGAGCTCAAATTCTCAATATGGGTAAGTAATGTGGAATAAATAATGATTCAATGAGATTGAATTAACATATCAAGTTAAATAACTGATCAAGCATTTCATTCAAATAAATAGATAAGGGAAAATAAATATGGGAATGAAATAAACTAAAACACAAGTCATTTAATAAATTAATTGGAAATGAAATGTATCCATAGATATATTGACAAAAAATATCATGGATGAATAATAACTAAATCTAAATGACGAAAATTCGTTATTATTGGATGTTAAGTTTCTTAGGTATATGGAACCTTTAAAATCAATACCTTTCACAAAACAATTCGTAAAATTAAGCGGCTATCCAAATAACTCATCCCATGAGACTACTAATGTATCATGGGGATATCTATAACCATGCCCCACCCATGTAGTACTAGTCCCAAATACTCCCCATATAACAAGTAATCAATTTAAAAATGTGCCTTATTAAAAATCAATTGGGATTAAAAGATAAACATTTATCCATATTTCCCCAAATAATCAAATAACATTAAAATTAAAAAACATAATAAAATGGTATATAGTATAGACAATAAAAATATCCATGATAACTGATATGAATATCTATAGTAAAATCAATGTTAAATATTCATAGAAATGTTGAATAATTCAAGGGGACTAAAAAGAGTTCATGGAAGTTAATGTGAATACTCTCCTTGGACAAATCAATCATAATCCTTCCAGAGGAGGATTAAGGTTGATTTTTTATTAAAAAATACCCCAGGTGGAGTAAATGAAAGGTTTTTTATTTTCAATGAATAGAAATAATATAATAATAACATTTAAAAATATTTTTAAGGAAAATATACTTTGGTTTTGAAAAAACCTTTTGGATGCTCCCAACTCTTAAATCCTTCTCTTGAGCTGGTTCCTTATAGAATCTGTATGGGCATCTGCATGTCAGGTGGACCTAAAGGACTTGAGGTTTCCCAAAGGCCTTGTGGTGGAATGAAGGACTTAAAGGTGGCCGCAAAGCCTTACTGGCCTAAATTCATGGGTGTCCCAAAGGCCTTAATGACTCTAAGCCCAAAGTGGTGGCCCAAGGTGAATAGTTCTAGAAACTACAGAACCGAATAGTACCTTCTATAGTAACTACTATAGTACCCACTATAGTAATCGAACAATACTTATATATTACTTATACAATGCCTAATATAGTACTGCTATAGTAACCTGTAATTATGCATCATCCTAGTTTCAAATTTGGGGCTAGTGGATGCACTTAGAGAGACCTCACCAACTGGGATGAGGCTCATGATTCATTTAAAAATAAAATAATTTGGAAATAATTTTTGAAAAAAAGATTTAGAAATAAACCTTTTAAACATGAAAAGTAAGATTCTATGAAATGACGGTGGGTATATTCATTCAAGGTAAAAAGAACATTCCTTTTTCATGGTAAATGGTTAGAAAAATATGTTATTCGGAACGTGGAAAGAAGATTCAATTGTAAATTTTCATAAAAGAAAAATATTGAGTAAGAAATTATTTACCGAAAATTTTGTAAAACATTTCTGAAATTTTTTTAAGAAAACAAGTTTTTTAGAAGAAAATGGGTTCTCTAAATAAGGAGATTAATAAATTATGGCTTTCCTAAAAACATTTTTTTAAAACATTTTGAGTACCAAAGAGTTGGAAAATAGAAATAATGCATGAAAATGGTCAAAAATATCCATAGGAGAATAAAAGTATTTATTGAACAATGTTTATTTAATTTCTTCAAATGTAGAAAACATTTAAATATCATTTAAGTTATTGTTGAGGAAAATAATCATTAAACATTCTGAAGTGTCCCATACCACTTTGAAACATTTTAAACCATATTTCTCAAGAAGGGAATAAAATTAAATGAATGATTATAATAACATGAGGGTAAAATTATTAATGATACAATATGAAAAAGGGTTAGTAGATACACCATACAAATGATGTAAGTGGTGAACATGATAATTATCTCAAATCTGTAAAATTGTGAGATGAGAATCTCTTAATAATGTGGTCAAAAATGAATCTGTAATACCAATGGTAAAAATCATTAAATAAAACATTTAAATACCATGAAGATAATGTAATTTGGGATATAATATGTAGATTTATAAGTATTTAAACCATATATAATAAATTATATGTAAAATAATTATGTATGACTATTAGATTGAAGGTGAGACATGAATTTCATACATTGAGTTTCTTTTTAAGTGAAATTCTTTTAACTTCCTATATAATATAATAATGGTAAATTTATACTTTATTAAGAACATATTTCATGTTTATAATTAATTTTATTTAACTTTTTACCTTGATGTGTACAACTACTGAAACAATTATGTTTACATCAGGTGTTTTGACCAAATTTGGTTTATGTTTTAATAATGAATTTTGTAGGATAAATCTAGTCAAATGGGTCATTATATAACAACTCTAGAATAATAATCATGAAAAAATTATCATATTTATACATCAACTATACTTTCAAAATCAATAATTAAATATGGTTATGAAAAATGAACCAACATTGCAATTATAGAAATGGTATGTCGTACATAAGCATGAGTAACTTTATTATTTTTCAATGATAATTATGGAAAGATGGTTAGTAAAACAATGTCTTTCCAGAATGATCATTATATCATGAATACCATAATTTTTAATCATATATACTTAAATATATAATTCTGGTAATTAGAAAGAAATCACATCATTTCATGGAGGCGGCAGTCCACACATCGAAAAAAATTGTAATCAATTGATTAATTGTGTGAAAGTCTAATGAAGAAAAATGATATATATATATATATAATCTACATAAAGTTAATTATTTCATAAATATCATATATATGTTTTTTTGGTCCCATATTTTTAATTTAAATAATCAATTGTACATTCCATGGATCATGTGAACGAATCACATTGCTTTGAGGGGGCGGTAGTCCACACTTCCTAAAATGATATTATCGTATTAACATAAAATGAAATATGTTAAAGGTATGTATTATAAAATTATTATATAAGTATGAAAAAATTATAAATATCATATATAACATATATAAATAGATTTTTCAGCATAATGGACACCACGATAGGTGGAAAGTGAAAAATGAACAATCATCGTTTCTTGAGGCAGTAGTTCTTCATACACAAAAACAATATGTTTGTTATCCATTAGATAGAGGTGTGTGTAAATTTAGGTAGGAATATTAAACAAAATAGAATCCTAATATATTTTGTATACTGTTTTTGATATGTAATTATATATTAAGAAGATATTAGGGAGTGTACAATTAAATGAAACTATTAATATTGAGGTAAGATCTGAGCTCTTAATCGGGAAACTTCTTTCGGTTTGTAACAAAAGGCTTACATGGAAGGATTTCTTCCCAAAGGGAGGATTCAAGGTCGAGTTAAAGGATTTAGGGAATCTATATTGGAATATCATGTTCAAAACTAAGTGGTTTGAGAGGTCTGATGAATTGGGATAGGTGGTAGCCTTTTATAGGGAAGGAAGGATTGGGAGAGGTGGTGGCCTTTTATTGGGAAGGAAAAGAACTCACTTAGAATTTTTTGTATATAAGTTTAGTGGACACATGTTCTTACCTAAAAAATTCATAAAAACCAAAAAATAAATTAATGGATGGTTAATTAGTGAGACATGTTCATCCATTGGGTTTCTGACAAGTGGATATGTCAACTGGTCCCCTGAGTTAAAGGTTTAGTCATTTATTAAGATTAAATTTTTTTGTTAATTTTAATTTATTTTAATCACTTTCACTAATATTTTTAGTAAAAAACGTTAGACTTATTAGAAATTATAAATTATAGTTACTCCATATATGGAATTTATTTTTCAAAATTCCAATCATAAAAGATGAAAGAATTAATTTAAAATTAATCTCGCATGCGGGACGACAATGTGGGGTTTTAAAATAAAAACATCTAAAAGTTTTCTATATTTGTGTAATCAATTAAAAATTGGAACTGATTCCAATGAAATAATTTTTATTTAATGATGAAAATATTATCTAATTAAACTTTAGAACCAATCTAAAACATAATTTAACTTTATAATTAATTTATATGAAAAAAACGTTTTGGACTAAAATGCATTATATTTATATATTCATTAAAGACATTAATGTGTCATAAAATATAAAACATTCACCCTAACCTATTTCTTATGTTTATATTTCAAATATTAAGTTTATTTTGATATATTAAATCAATTAATTCTTCAAATTTTATTTTTAAAAAAAATTTATCTATTAAAAGGTTATAAAATATTCTTTTATCAAAATATAGTTTCTTATGTGTAAAATAGAGTTTATTATTATATTATTCCAATAAAACCTTTTGGATGAAAATAAAAAACATTTTTTTGAATATATAAAATATATATTTTATTATAATCAGTCACTAATTAGAAATAACTATTTTTATTAAGAAACACTCCTTCGAATGAATAAAAATAAAAATATTTCTTTTTATATCCAATTGGTTCTTATTTTCATTTCTCATGAATTGGTAACCAATGAATTCATTTTTTATATATATAAACCATGAATTTTTAATTTAGTTAATACTATTCATAATTTCTAACATAACATCAAGGTTATATCATATTATATTAAATAATAATATTTTAATAATACATTATTACTAGGTGAAACTTGGTCTTGCGTGTAATGAAAGCCATCACATATGGCCACTCTTGAATATAACGCATGATATAGAGGAAGGCCTCTCTTTTGTGAAATTCAAGCTAACTTAGTGTTTCATGCATTAAAATGTATAGAGTATATATTAAATAATAAATATATTATAGTTTCTCTAGACATTATATTACCCGACACTCTTGGTGTCGTGTGTCATAAACTCTATCAAATACAAGGTTCATACATTAGATTTTTGTGGTGTCATTGGACAACCCATAATACAAAGATACTTCTTCACATAAATTTCACCCTTGTAAATCTCTTGGAGATAGAGTTATGAGAATTTAACTACAAGAAAAAATCAACATCTTCACATTTCATTTCAAATTCCTATTTTTGAACTTGTGAAATTATACCTAAACTTTAATATTATTATTTATACATTCCATGATTCAAATAGATGAATTTTCATAAATACTAATGAAATATGTTAATGGTGATGTTGGGTGCACAAAAAATTATATTTCATTAATGAATAATTAGAGGAATTATTTTTCCCTTCTATTTTTTGAAGTGGTTGATATCATGGACCTTTGAAATGTGGTTTTAAAAATAAATTCCTTGGGCATGGTGTATTAATGAGTTCATTTAAAATAGTCATGGAAATACATATTTATCATCTTGGATGATGACACAAGTTTGCATCCCGGTTGATAAGATATCAAGGAAAATACATTATATAACAGAGTGAGAATTCATATGTGGATGTCATCATTGAGACATTAGCTTCTTCCTATATGGATTCTTTTCTATTTTTGATACTATGATATTGGACATTAATAAATACAACCTATTTCCACTAAGAAAGGTCCCTAGAGGGTCTCACTCATTGTTTACCCTACGATTTCATTTAAATACTATTTGTATTTAATGGTTAGAATATTGATTTAATTTATTTAGACAATATTTATATATTAGTGGAATATATAATTAAATATTTATTCATAAGTTAATTATTAATTGTGTGAATAGATAATATTTATTTATCTCTTTATTTATTCATAAATTAATAATTAATATTTATTAAAAAATATATATTTAATTATTTTTTGAATATTAAAATTAATATTTATTCAGATGTTCATGGAATAATAATAATTTATTAAATTAAAAAAACTATTATACTAGGTTCAGTAAATTATGACGAGTATTGTCGATCCAAGGAGTATCTGGTGATGAGAATGATATAATCATTGTATACAATTAAATTGATATAAATTTATTTATTTAGTAAAATTTTCTTTAATGATGCATGGATTATCACATTCCATGTAACAATAATATTATTATTATTAACATGAGAAATTAATAGAGGTTAATATTTTATGAGAAAATCATGCACAATTACCAAAATTAAACCTCTATCTCTATATATTCATCTCTTATATCATTTTCTAGGGTCAATATAAATGTGTGAGAATAATTGGTTTTGCACAATGATTCTCTCCCTAGAGAATTCTCTCAGCAAAGAATATCTCATGGGTTTTTATTAACCCATAGTGATTTCAAAAACCTTATCCTCCCTCTTAAGGTTAATAGATTAATTGAATTATAATTATCAAGCCTAAATGATTATGTTTTAATCGACATGACCAACACAAGGAAATCAATACCTTTGTCCTAGAACCTATAGATCCATTGGTGAGGTTTTGTGATCAAGTATGTGTGGATCATCTATAGAGGGATTCTATATTTGGACCCTCTTGATGCGATGACATTACAATCGAATGAGGGTTCAAATGATCAAAATATACATAGAAGAAAAATCCCAAGATCGAGGTATATTTATTTTTGTTAAATTAATTATAAATTCTCCATGAAAATATTCTCTCACTGGTTCCAGGATTCAATGTCAATTTCATATATTATAATAGCATGTTAAGATTACTCTTCGTCATGTTCATGGTAGATAATTCAATGATTTTGACAAAATCCAATTTTTTTATAGACCAAATAGGGTCTTTCGATGTGTCTAAAACTATGAAAAACAACTATGTGATAGTGGTAATTAATTATATTATAATAAGAAATATATGATATTAATTTATATGATAAATTTAGAAATATATATGTATATAAATATTTTATTTTTCTGTTATATAGTTTTTGTATTGAAGTAATCGTTATTAATTTTCCTATATGACAGGAAGTGATAAGAATCTATTGTTGTATACGATATAGATGGATTTTATTTTATAATATTTGTTTATTTACGTTTATGAAATGATTGTATAATTTAAATTATTTTGATAAACTATAACTAAATATTTAAAATCATTTTTTTATTTATTATGGGTACATATTTTTATTTATAAAATTCTTTAATATTTATAATTAATTGTTAAATATTTATGAAATATTTTATATTTGGTGATAGTATTAAAATGACTAAATTTTAATAGTTTTTAATATATATTTTTATGTAAAATTCTAATATTAAAATTATAAAATAATTTATAATCTATTTATAAATTATGAAATAAATATTATAAATATTATAAATATTATAAATATTTATTGATTTAATGGTTAATAAATAATTATTAAAATTGTTTATATTAATGGCTTATTTTGGGGATTTATTAAAACCATACCAAAATGGTTTTGGTGTTTATTAATAAATATAAATAATTATAAACTCTTTTATATTTAATAATGTAAAATGAATGTAATAACATAATGCATTTGTGCAGATTTAAAATGTGAAAAGATTATAATTTTATAAATTATATAATTTCATATAATGTTGTTTTAATTTTTTTCATCTAAATGTGATATTTGAAGTGTTTATATTTTTAAGGTAAATATATAGTATTTATAGCTATATTATATTTAAATTCCACAATTTTTTATTACGATTTATTAATTATTTATAATCTTATTGGATGAATATTTTATTATATGTAATGTTTAAATTTATGAATTTTGCATTTATTTATTTATAATGACTCTACCCACGAACCAAGATTTTTAGATATAAATCGAATTGCCACATGGGTTTAGGTGAGACTCATAGTCACTAACGACAAACAAATATTAATGCTCTATAAAATAAAACTCTTAGGATGTGATGTACCCTCAAATATAGAAACTAAAACAAATGAAAAATTTTGAAAAATATTGAACACTTAAAAACCATGTAATGTGATTTTAAATGAAACACGACTAATAAGTGACTCAAACAATATCATAAATACCATAAAAAAATATATATTCAATATTCATACATAATCCGACATCAATCCTTTCATTGTATACATTATAGGATCTTTGACTCACTATTGAAAAATATTGAAGTCAACATCTTACATAAATGATATCCAACAAGATCTACAAGTACACCAAAGTATACATGTAAAGGGTGAATATAGAAGTTTATAATATTTCTCAAATTAATTCAAGGTTTTATCATGCATGGGTATATATGAAAATTTAATTTCTATGAAAATGTAACAAAAAAATATAAACTACATATTTTATCAAAACAATTATAAGAAAATGTTCCCTTATTCTGACATTCAATAAGGAAAAATCATTATTAAATGGGAAAATATTCTCATATTATGAAAAATAATGATTTTTTACATTGAATATTTCAATATCAATAATAATTCACTAAACAAATTGTGTTTTTCCATTTGATATCCATATCATTTTAAAGTAATGATCACAAAATGATAATTTTATCCAATCAGTCCCATGACTTGTTATCCCTAATGTAGATTAGCCCACTCAATTTAACTGGATCATATTGAAGTCTCATGGTGAGAAATAAAATAATATGTTAAAATTCACTTTCTATTAAATGAATTCCAATTTAAACTAATCACTATTTGCCCAATTTTTTGTATGAACAATCTAATAGGGTGTTTATAAACTGAATATTATACTCCTCTAAAATCAAGGAAAGAAAATATATTTTACTTATCCGTCCCAAAAATTAAATCATTTTATCAAGACTACAAAATATAAATTATTTAATTTTAATAAATTCAAAACGAACAATGAAAATATATTCTTATTTTTTGAAAAACAATAAAAATACACTTTTCCTAAATACATATCTAACCCCAAATGTTTCATAAAAAATCCAAGGGAAGTATTGTCATAAATAATATTATTTAAATAAAATAAAAAATAATATATCACTATTGGAAACCATTAATAAAATTCTTCGTTAATTAATTTCATCATATTTTATCAAAAACATCAATTTGACCAAAACACAATATATATCTAAAACTAACTTTTACTATAAACCATATTTTTCAAATAATTATTTAAAACCTATGAAAAATGATTCAACATAAATAAAATAAAAAAAAATTATTTTAGAAAAAATCAACAATTTACATTAATATAATCAAAACCCTATGAATATATTGGATAAATTTACATTAATGTTCTCCATTAAAAGTTTCAAAAGTTTAGAAACTAGGAATATTATAAGTATAAATAACTTATTGCTTTCATAAAAATTATTTAATATATCATATTATATAAACTAAATGAACAAATACCTTTTAATGGTGTTTAAAATTACTTGTTCACATTTGGAATGGTTTTGTGTGCATTTGGAACAATTAATACTACTTTAGAAAGATCACTATGTCAATTTCATGATTATAAAACATGCCCTCTAGTGAGTGTAAAAACCCTTATACCACCTAGAATGAACCCCATGAATCTACTGTTGTATGTTATAAAAGAAGAAATATTAAATAAAAAAATAATTAGATTCATGACCCTTGTTTCATTTGGAAAAACCCATATAAACAGTATTAATGATTAAATTTAATACCATTAGTAAGAGAATGATGAAAAATAAGAGTTCTAAGACTTGAGGATGAATTCTTTCACAAATTTATTATTTTATTTTTAGCATATTATGACTATTTAATGTACCTTTAAAATATATTTGAATTTTCATCCTATGATATATTTTCTAGAAAACATCAAAAACCAAAAAACACTACACTATGCTCAATTTATGAGAGATTGTTTGATGAAAGATGTGAAGAAACTAGGGTAAACCATTATTCTATTTACAAATCACATCCTCCTGCCATTATCACTATTTCACCTTCCATGTGAAAGGGATTATCATTCTCTCTATTACCGTCATAATTCTATGTTTTATAATTTAATTAATGAAATTCATCAAATTCATCCATAGTGGAATCAATTCACTTATTCAACTACTCAATTTAAAATCCCTTAGCTATATTTTATATATTTCATTTGATTAATTTAACTCTTTCATTACTAAAGGTCAGCTGAAATATTAGTCTTCATTTAAATAAAACAAACCAATATTAAAAATTAATTGAGAACCATATTTCCCCATAGAGAACACACTTTAATAAATTATTTATATTCATTATCCACATATATTAAATAACCTCAAAAACAAAGATGTTATAATTCTCTTCATCATAAAAAATTTCTCCATGAAGGTGATTTGTTTTTTTGAAAAAGAAATTCAGTCCCTAATATAGAATGTGAGGTTCTATCTCCAAAAGTTCTTCTTGGATTTGATCATGTTTCCACAATAATAAAACTAGGTAAATATACATTCCTCTTAAAATATTTTCATCCTCGTCCAAAATTTGTATTATTTTATAAATGAACATAATTTTTTGTTCCAATTCCATTAAACTCAAATGGATAAAATTATATGGATCTCATAGACTTATAATAAACTAAGATACCTGAAAAATTCTACTAATTGTATTATATCATGGTCGTAACACCAACTGATACCCCACTTCACCAATTAGTTTGATTATATCAAATCGTCCAATATCGTTCAGTGTTGGTTTCCATTGTTTCGCATATATTTGATATCCAAAATGAGGATATTATAAAAAAAATACATTTTCATCAACATTATAATCCATGGGTCGTCATTGTCTATTAAAATATGAATTTTTTAACTTTTCATTATTAATATTCTAGATTTATTTTATATTCCTTATTTTATCATACACAACACTAGCTCTAAAAAAGTTATTTTCACCACGTTCCACCTAATACAAATTTATTTTAATGTTATTCCATATAATTCCTAAAGTAGTGTTATATAGAATAAATATTAATAAATATTACTACATGAACATTCCAATAATGATAAATAGAATTACCAAGATTCTCTTAAATCAATCACTCTTGCTCAAAGTATGTCATTAAAAATATATATAATATAATCTATTTATCTATCCATCTATAGACAATAGGTTATAGTCATCCTCAATTTAATTCCCAAAGTATTCTAAATTCCATTCTATTATGTGAATGTAAAATAGATATATTAATTTAAGACAAAGGACTTTGTAAATATGTGAATTATTAATAAATTATTGATATATAAGTTTCCAAAATCATCCACTGAATGTATCTCCAAAATAGTTAATAAGTATATTTAATTTATAATTTGAAAAACCAACAGAAAAATAACATAATATTTTAAATGTGATCTTTGTAATCCAATCCGGATATCTATAAAATTTCATTATCACTTCCATATTAGTATAAGAAAAGGTTGTAACATCCCATGGGCATGTAATGTTCCACCTTCACAATCTGGAAGACCAAATATCATAAAACATGATGAATAATTTCATTCTTCATGCACAACCATTAAAATAACTTCCGAATATCATGGTACATTTTGTAAGTAGCGGATATACATGGTATTAAGAATGATGAAAATTGTTCATAACTCATTTCCTAAAGAGCATAGGGAAATCACTTCATTCTTGGATTGTAAATTGAATTATGATATCATACTCTACTTATGAGTGGTCTCCCAACAATTTATGGTTTCTCTCATTACCTTACCTCAGATTCATAAAACTATGACACATTCATCTGTTCAAAAAATATAGATGACATATTTAAAATTAAATTAACTACATCATTCAATTTTTTATCAATATCTGAATATAATTTCGATAACACTCCAATAAAATTTCATTTCTCTCTATCTTCGTTAATTTCCTGAGTCGGATACTTCTTACTCAAGGATTTAATGATATAATTTAACTTTCTCATTATATTGAGGTTCAACATAAAGTCTTAAACATACATTTACCACATTAATTAACTAATAATAAATATAGAATTGTGAGATAATTCCATTAACTCCTAAATGCATAAATCATTGTAGCTAAATACAAATAATAAGTAGTGTAGTTCCTATTTTATGTTTTCAAAGGGATTAATCCATACACCATGTATATGACATCATGGATTAATTAAATCCCAAAATATTCTCATATATTTTCACAATACACTTAATAGTAAATACCCAGAGCTAAATAAATAATAATGTCACAATAGAAGGTATTTTATTTAAATATTTATTAAATTTCTGAAACATACTATTCTGCTTAAAATATATTATTTTCTAATTCACTTTCATTAAATGTGGATTTAATATTGTGAATACAGGACTAAAATACTTGTATTAATCATTTATCCCAATAAGACATTATATTTCAATGATTTTTTAGTCTTTTCCTAATACATCACATTATTCACATTACTAGGTTCTATATAAATTTAAGTATCTAAAATAATATGCATTATATGTTTTAGTTTTTGAATCTAAATGTGAAATTTGGAGAATATTTATAATAACTTACACTCATACATACTTTACAAAACAATGTTTATACTATTTCCATGATCTACCTTTTACATTAAGTCAATTAGTATATTTCTCAGTCCATTTTTTATTTTTATAGATTCCAAAATATGGGATTTTGGAAATAGAAACCGAAAATTTCAATTGTAAAAAACAAATAATTCCAAAACATAAAATTTAAATCAAAATTGAAATGATCAAGTAATATTTTCCTATTTCCAATCATTAATCCTCATGTGTGACCAGTAAAAAAAGATGATGTTATAATGCATCAACATGATTTTTTTTCAAAGAAAATTTATAGTATAGGGTAGACCCTGATTCATCTCTCAAGAAGTGTTGATGTTTTAGAGTGTGAAAATTTATTAGGTTATATAAAAGGAACTAAAGAGGGGTTGGGGGTTTGAAAATAGTTTTAAGTAAAACATAGAATGAAAATAAATTATGGACTTATGTAGTGAAGTGTATTTTTCAAAAAAAAGATTTAATCCTTAAAAATTTACTAAAAATATTTCTTGTTTTTTGTTATTATAATTTCATAAAGTATTAGAGTAATTATTTGGTTGAGATTAAATAGAATCCTAATTACTTACTAAGACTTTAAATAGATTCTTGCTAAACCAAACCTTGAAATTATAGTCTTGTAGCCAAGGTCCTCCCCTGATGTGTAACACCACTAGTTTTATGTAATTCTATATTTCTTCTTTATTTAATGTTATATAATTGTTGGGATATGTCATGGGAATTTTTTGAGTGGTTTTATAATGTATCGAAATATTTTTTAAGTGTTTATGGTTTTATCATAGGGAAAGAAACCATGAATCTTCTCTAATAAATGATGTGAGGTTACTATTGGAGTTTATATAACTTTGGATTTGAACCTCATCCTTCCTCTGGGAGATTTATGATGATCTTTGACTCTTGGAATCCCTTTTCAATGATTATTAAAATTTTAGATCTGGGAAACAAAATTTACAGCCTTTGTTATTTCCATCTAATATAGATCTATTTTTTATCTGTTAAATAAAACTATATAATCAGTTATTTATGGTTAGATCTATGGAATAAAATATGTTTTGATCGAAAATTCTTGTGATTCACTAATGGAATAGAAGAAATAGTCCATATTTTAGAGATCATATGAAAATTATCCATGATAAACATATTCAAGATACATAATTATTTTCTCTTATCAGTTTCTCTAAAATGTGATGGTTCTTTGATATCAAAAATTATGTCTTTCTAATTTAAAATGATGTAATATTACTGATACTCTGTTAGATTGTGCACTCTCTAGTTGGTGATTGAAAAATGGGTTATGGATGATTCCCACAATATGAATGATGAATTGATTAAATGTTTTACCTAAAACTAAGAAATGTTTTGGTGTTTGAACTTCCAATTTTGACTTTGTTGTGTGTTTATGTTCATTGGACCATGCTTGGAGGGACTTGGTCATAGATCCAATTTTGGCCAAACATTATCATGAAATAATGACTTGGTTGAGGATGGATCTTAAGTATTGTTAAAGGGAGGTGTCATTCAGAGTGCATGAGGGTGTGTGTGTGTGTTTGTTTGAATATAGGATAGTTTTCTCATGTGATTTAGAAAGATCATTTTTTGATACCTATGAAATATGTATTTTTTATGAGTTGTTCTTGAATTTTTTCCTCCCTATTTTATAGATAAAATGTGAAACTATATCAATTGATTTGGTATTTTATATAACTATTTTACAAAAAAAATTATCTAACTTATTTATTAATTTAGTTTAATGAAGGAAAATTCTATTTTGGTTTTCCAAATAGGTTTTCATACTCACACATATTTAGCCACATTGGTGTATATACATATGTTTCTTTCTATGATGCAAGAAAGGGGAAAGTTTCTTATTTTGATAGTGGTCCTTCATAATGTAGATATCATGGATGTTGGAAATAGAGATTGGGAGTGATCATTTTCTGGGGATCTATAGTAGTTCTACCTTGGTAATGACATATTTCTTTATAGTAGAGTCTTGGTTGTTATAGTATACTATTTATATTGTTACAGTTATTATTTTTATTGTTTTATTATATGTTGTTAGTTTATTCATTCATCATTTTCATAGTTTTCTTTAGTTTAATTAGTTTGTGGTTATATGTGTCGGTTTGTGTGTGTGTTCCAAATATGTTTAAAAATCCAAAATCTTTATTATTAAACTCTCATCATTTACATCCAACCTTTGGAATTTGGAGAATATAACATCAAGTTAGTGGAACCTCGGATATTTCTAATCCAATGGTTAGGTTTATGTTGTTATATTGTGAATGGTCTAAGGGCTTTAAAATAATTTTGAGATATCAAAAATGTTGGAACCAAAATGCTTATTTTTTTACCATCTGAATAACATAAATCATATACTACAAATCATACAAATATCAGTTAAAAATAAAGATAATTTCATTCACTCACACCAAAAAAATCATTAAAGTCTAAAAAAAATTAATATAGAACTAAATTAAATATAATATAACACAAAACACACTATAATAATAGATAATATGCATGTTTTAACACCCATGAAAAGTGGAAATATCCCATCCAAGGATTTTCCACTATTAATATAACTATCAAGAAGAGGGGGAGGAGGCTCAAATATATTTCATTCTTTATTTAAAATCACTCTTTGAGGATATGTAGATCTTATACCTCTAAGACTATAATAATAAGTATAAATCTCACAAAAAATGGAATTTCATTAACCCCTAGTCAAACCTACAAATGAAGAAACCAACCTTCCAATTTATAGGCACTGGGAGGTAGTTATTTTTGGGCATCGATTTTACAATACCTCTTGTTACTTGGTTGTAAGTAAGACAATATACTGATATAAAAATTGAAAAAATTATAGATTTTTTGGTCATACTCTTGAATTTTTTCCTATAAACATTGGTAGGAATTGAAACTATACAATTTTATGTATTTTAAAAATACTATGTTTTAATATTGAGTTCAAGGGGATTTGTTTTTATGGACATATCACTTAATTCAGACCATCATATGGATAAAATGGGGTTAGGATTCTTCTATAGTTTTGTAGAAAACATTTTTTGTGATTCATACAATAACTTTTACCATAATTAGTTATAAATATTTTTCAAAAAAAGAAATTTTGTACATAAATTATCTTGTGATTTGATGCCTTTTGGCCCGTTTGGCTTTTACTTCATCTTAGCATATCCAAATCACCTCAAACTATAATGAAAACATCAGAACAATATAAATAAATATTTTTATTACTAATTAAAATTAATTTATTTAATCAAATTAGGTGTGAAAGATATTTAAAATGTTAATATTATAAATTCAATAATCATTTAAAATAATATATGGGAGAGATGAAAAAGATAGACAACATTTGTGTTATCTTACCCCACACCTAAATATTTTCACTCTTAGGAGATGTAACTTTTCATTAATTCTAAAAAATTAAAAACAAACAGAAATATATTACACAGTTCATGAATATTTAACAATAAAAATAAATTTAATTCATTTTAATAATGTGGTAAAATCTATAATAACACAAAGTTATCAGTCTCAATAAGCATGGAAAATTTTGTCTCATAAAAGTTTCCAAAATGAAATTCAAGTATATATGTGAAACTAATCCTTTAAATAAAATTCATGATCAAACTGTGCTAATAAATCCACATGTTTGTGTGTGTGAAAATTATTTAATTAATATATTATGAATTTAGATTTATAAAATATATGTCATTTTAAAAAATTATCTTACCTGATTCCTTCCACCTAACCAACCATGTTCCCTTTTTAGTAAAATATATAAACCTACTCATTTAAGCAATCTATTAATTCGACCGTTTTTTCTATATATTGTTCTTTATTATTATTATTTTATTTTCACATTCTTTCAATTATTTTTTCAATACTAATATTACGTATCATTGGATGGGGTGGTAGATGAGTGGTTAGGACACCCCATATACCTGCATCAATCCCTAGAATATATCCTATTAAGGGGTGAACATTAAAGTACCTGTAGTAGTTACTATAGTAGGAACTATAGCAATTATTGTATTATTTACTATAGAAACATAACTATTCATTTGATCTGGGCCTATAGGACACATATTTGGGCATTCGGGCCACTGGGATTTTAGGCCACCATAAACCTTCAGTCAATATGGACATTAGGTGATGAAGCAGTCAGGTTATGCCATATAGTAGAAGGCCCCAAATAGGAATCAGAGTAAGTAGAAAACATGAAAGTAAAGATAACCAGATTATATGAATGAGTGGGTATGAAAATTTCCATCTATACTAGGCATTGTGGAACTCTACATGGGGATATTCTAGTCAACCATCCATGTGAGGAGGGGATATAGGTGTGATTAATGAAGTGGATAATGTAGAGGGGATGTTATAGTACAGTCGGGTCTTTGGGCTTTAGGTTCATATATTCTACCTAGTGTATCTAGTCTTAGAAGTCATGTTAGTGTTCCCTATCAACCAATTTAAAAAGATATTATCTATAAATAAATAATAATGTCAAAGGACATTAGGCCAAGTTGACCAATAATATTATCTATCAACCAAAATATAATCTTTTATTGTAAATAAATTTATCAGATAAGAAAAAAATGTATGGTAAACCTATTTTAGAAATTTGGTTAATGTTAACTTATCTTTTATATAAATTCCATTATGTAATAAAAGATGATAATTTCTTTGATTTGTGTAATGAGGTTTGGATATATTAAATGAAAAAATTATACCAAAAACTCTCACACATATAGTATACTAATCTCAATTGTTTTATATAAAACTAATAATCTCATTAATAAGTTACCAATTATTCTAATATCAAAAATTGATTGTAAATTATTTCTCAAAGTGATAATCCATTAGTGAAATTAATTTTTTTTAAATGTTAAAAAATATTGAAATAATAAAATTTGAGATACACATTCAATAAATTCCATGGAGGTGATGAAGGTATGACTTATGATATATTTATCATTATTATTATTACTAATAAAAACAAGAAAAAAGATCTGATATAACATAATGATACTATCTATTTATTATAGTTGTTTCTTATTTATTTATTTATTTATTTCACCTACAAGAAAATAAAAGGATAAAATTAATGTTTGGAAAAACAAGACTATAAGGAGATATATGACACAAACTTATTTAAAGAGGGAGATTGTTAACATTACTTTATTTTTCACTCAGGGTGGGGTCTGAACTAATAATTTATTTAATACAACTAATTTCCGACAACTATATGAGTAATTTTCTTACCATTGATATTTTAGTATCTCTTCTGTATTTTATTTTTATTTAGAAAACATATGGAAAAACTGCTTGAAATAAAAGAACATAAATGGTGGGACATTTTTTTAGAGACAATGGATTGAATTAAGTCAGATAGGATGTCTTGAACCCATTTCTTTTGGACCAGGGTAGAGACCCTATTAGTCTACCCATCCCCACCATCATTTTTTTATTTTTTAATATGATATAATATTTATTAAAAAATAATATGTCATATTATAAAAACATGGAGAGAATAATGACATTTTTACAGACAGTCATGCAGGGTTTTGAATCAGTGATTGGTCACTTCAAAAAAGCTCACCCATAAATAGTCATAGGTTTCATTCTTGGTTTTTATTCATATATTTAATAAAAATATTTTTTTACTTTTTTATTTTAAATAAAATAGTTATATATATAAATATATGTAATAAAATCAATTTATTATTATAAAAAATATATATATTTATGTATATAGTTTAACGTGACATCTTAAAAAATCAATACACACTGTGTAGTTATTTAATTATTTATTTAACTATAAACTAAAATATATAGTGGTGTTTCTTTTAATTAGGGTTGTTGATCTATCTAGTTTAACCACAATAAATAATAAAAATAATATATGTTTAGTTGGGATAAAATCATGGATGAAAATGATTTCCCATATCAAATATTTTTGACACTCTCATGTAACATAAATAAATCCAGACTCTTTCTTTAGTAGGGTGATGTAATAAAAATGAGGGGCCTCTCAATTATAACCTCAAGAGATGTTGTTTTGACTAAAGTGAGAACAAAATAAAGTTTGAGGTCTATGAACTGACTTATCTAGTCAAATAAATCATCCATAGATGAGAAATTAGCTTTTAAAATTTGAGAAAAATCATCGATGGTAAATCATCCTTAGAATTTATAAAATTTTCAGTTAAAATAAATGTTTATCATTTTAAATTATTCCACATTATTCATAATAATTTTCATTACATAACATGATTATTAAACATATTAATGATACATATGGATTTTAGTATAACTTATTATAAAAAAAATTTATGGAGTTTCATGACTAATAAAATTAGTAAGTAAAAATAATCATCTTTTTTTAATTAATAAATCATTATTTGGAGAGATTGAGTGATTTATGTCATTGTAAATTTTTATAATTTATTACTGGAATAATTTATTATCAAGAATGTATTGGTGTATTTTGGGATGATTATACATATTAAATTTTATTTTATTATTAGTATTAGGTATTTAAAAAAATATGCAACAAAAAAGAAACACATGTTGTTAGAAAAAAATATGGAATTTCTTTATATTGGACGATATCTAGAAACCTTCTCTCTTCTTATTTTGACAATTAAATTTACCGTAAAATGGATATTAGTGATGGGGATGAGGTTATTGTTCTTTTACTTTACACGATACTCTTTATACAATTTAGTGATCATTTATACTCATTATACAATCTTGTTCTTAATATTAAAAATATTGTTAGGAGGAGATAAATTAAAGACCATTTGGTGGAAGTGAGACTTTTTCCTAACTTAAATTTCACTAAAAATATAGGGAATGTTAAATTTTCGGTTCTTGTGTATTAATAGGAATAAAAATTAAAAAAATATCATTACCCTAATTAATAATTTAAATTCATATATGAAAATAAGTTTAAGTGAAATTAAAATACATGGTTGATTGGTTTTCCGAAAAAGTAAAGAGTCAAAATTTGTTTTCATGTGAATCTTAATGGTATATCCTTATTGATTTTTCTTATTGTATCAAATACGATGTTTAAATTTAGAAATAATTTATTTTATTATTGATGATTTGGAGATATATGTTTTTTAATAGGAAAACGTTTTAGTGGAGGGGATTGGTTAACTCAAATTTGTTCATGGTTTTTTATATGGAAATTGATATTTTATACCTTATTTGACACTCATTTTCTGTGTTTTTTTGATATTATTAATAATTAATATTTTGGATCAATTTAATAAATTTTATAAAATAATAAATAAATGAAGGTGAAGATTATAGCACAACATAACATCATTACACCATAATAATTAGGAGTTGGAAGTTAAAATTTAATACAAAACATTACAGAATAATAGCTAATTATTATGGAATTATATTTTTTTAATAATAAACTAAAATATATAAGAAGTCATTTTGTCATGTCCAGTTATAGAGACTAACCCAATGAATCACACATTGCTGACAGTGTGATGATTAAACTATATTATGAGGTGTTGCACCATGGTTGTAATTTTTTTTCAATAATAATGAAGTAATAATGGATAGAGATGTAGTAAATACATATATATATATATATATATATTAGAAAACATTTTCAGTATGATTATTTTTACATATAAATATGGATTTAAAATCATTGATGATCATTTTAAGGACTTATGGAATGATTTATTGTATATTTGGAGATGGATTTTATGATATTTAATGATTATGGCATGAATAAATGTATTACATAATGATGAAGGAAAGATATATTAAAAAAATGATAAAAGTGAATCACACTGGAAAAAAAATACTTGGTGATAATGAGACACATATATTATGGCATAATATAGGTCATCACATCATGATTCCATTAGTGACTATAGAAAAATGGGTGGTAAAATATAAATTTTGAGTTAGATAAAATTTATTATTTGAAGAGTGAGTATATTCACTCTGAATTAGTATGTCTTTCATCAATGTCTTGGATAATTTAGAGGTATTTGATGTAATTTATAGAACTTTTAGTGAAAATTGGAAATCATGGGGTTACATTAGGGAATAATGGGATAATGTAATGGAATGATATTACATCTACCCTTTACCACATAACTATATTGGAATAATTTTTCAGAAACATAAAATTTGGAATATATTAATTCATAAATAGATATTAAAACCTTATAATTATTTTATGATAACATGTGGTGGTTTCCACTTGACCTTTTTAAGGTGATTTTGATAGGATTGGACACCTTTAAAGGAGTAAAAGATATGATAATATATGAGAACTATAAATAGAAATATATATATATATATATATCTATAAAAGGAAGTAATTTCATAGAGTATTAATATAATCGCATCATATTAAAGTGGATGTTTCTTTGGTTAGAGGTTTCATGAGCTTGAAGTCTATGGTTAGCAATAATTTTAGTATTTTCATTCACTATTTTATGTATAACATGAATAAATCCTCTAATTATTATTGAGTGGTAAACCCCATTATCATACATACAGAATTCCCCAGGTTCAAAACTTGTTGTGGCTTAATTTCCAAATAAATATAGTAGTTATGGTACTATATACTATAACATTTACTATATAATTATAAATTTTCACTCTATATAGGCCTATTGGCCATAGATTTGGGTCTTATGGCCACAAGGCCTTTGGTCCACAATAGTACTTTAATATGTATGACTTCTAGGACACCTCAAGCATTTGATCCTTGGGACATTGGGTTTTACATCCTCAGATATATGATGTAGTTAGGTCATACCGCATATATTCTTCATTTATAAATTTTAATTAAATAAGCTTTTTTATCTCAATATGGGTAAATTATGTCATTTTTGTTCAATAAAATATTTCTTATAGATATTTTTATAAACTCCACCATATATACCCATTCTCACAACTAGGAAAAATAACTATGAAAATGATACACCTTAACCAAACTCAAAAAATATCATCAAGAGGGAAAATATTTTCAAATATTTCAATCTATAAATTTTATTATGCTTCTTATATATGAATATATTTTCAAAACCATTTTATTAATAATATAGACACTTTTTAATTTCATTTGTACATAAATGAACTCCTAAATACCCACCATCCCAAAAAAATGTGTTACTCTTCACTTAATATAAAATATATAAAAGGTTTTTCTTATTTTTGAGAAAATGAATTCTCTACATAGGCTTGTTGTGATTCTAGACTCTCCAATAAAATATATAAGGAGAAGATGATAATTAGGAGGTTTTGAACATTTTTAATTTTTAGTTTGAATGTTCATGGGAAGTGATTTGAAAATTTAATGCCTCGAAAAAGGATATCAAACTCTTAAGTATAATGCATGATTAAGTCTTAAAATTTCAATGGAAAAATCATTCTAAATTTTCCAAAAAAATATATCACCAAAAGCTTTATATTTTTTCAATTCATGTCATTATTAAAATAATGGAATTCAAATAAAAATTTTCCTCTTGATTTCCTTTTTCATTTTTTCTTTTTCCTTTTTTATACACAAATGTTTTTATTTTTTCAATGTTTTTTAAAAAATATATCTATTTTTCTATTTTTATATAAATAATATGAATTGAAATAATGTAATGAAATGAAAAATAATGAATCTTAATCTCATTTTTTTATCCATAAATAAGTGACACACTACATACTGTCTATTAAAATGTGACCAAAATCCTATATTACACCCTTCCCTAGACATGTCCTAAATCATCATTAATTATGTCACATACATGACTTATTTTAAAGTTAAATTTCATTTTATTTCCATTTATGCTTTGTTTTTGGGGTTTCTCAAGCTTTTATGGTGGAAGGGGTTAGTTTTTGTGAATTGGGCCAAACTATGAGCCCAATTCCATATTTAAAAATAAAATTTGTTTCTTTTATAAATTTTTTATTTTTTAATATTTTGCAACCATTTAAATTCCTAAATGTCCTAACCTGATATATTAACAGCACCATTGTAGTTTGGATCCTTTAGAAATCCATAACCAAGTTGTATACTGGTTTTTATTTAAGGGATTGGGCTTTCCCGAAAGCCCAATTCCTGTTTTGAAAATAATTTTTTTTTAATTAATAACTTATTCAATTTAAATGTTGTTTAGGTGATTCCAAGACCCACACACGCCTATCGAACCAATACTCACGTCCAGTATCCTCTCACCCTCATTGGAGCTCATTTACCTCGCTGTTTAGAACTTCTAAATCACTCACATTTCGTCCATATTTAAAAAGGTAATTTGATTCATTCATAAATCATTCATTATTCACACTCCCCCCCCCAATAATGTTCTCAATTAACCTTATATTTCTTGTTCCAAGAGTGTCTATTTTGGTCGATTTATTCAAGAACCCTCAAGTGTGTAACACCCCAAGCTTCTTCGGTATGTTTCCTTTCGAATAATGCAATGACGTGCATTGTACGCAACTTCGAGATTTTAACACACCACAACCAATCAAACTAGCCGTTATGAATAGTAATACCTACTTTTTGAAATTATATATATTCTATATTTCAAAATGGACTTCATTTTTGGATTCGGAATATCGAATTTAGCCTAGGGTTAAATTTTGGTACTTTTCGGATAACTTTTGTATTTTGATGAATAGTGAAA
Organism: Viscum album; assembly: GCA_963277665.1. Taxonomy (NCBI): domain Eukaryota; kingdom Viridiplantae; phylum Streptophyta; class Magnoliopsida; order Santalales; family Viscaceae; genus Viscum; species Viscum album. The sequence continues at coordinate 674,706,586 of OY728139.1, read as the reverse complement.
ATTACTAAATTTTAATTAAAAACAACTTTTTTAATCAAAATAATTAATAGTGATAAATTGTGAATTTGAGTGGTTTTAAAGTATATTTAGAATATATTTTTACCATTTAATATAATGTTGGTCATTGGACATAATTTTACAATTAAACCGAACATAAACAAGTGTCAATCTTTTGATAGTTATTATCTCTTAAAAACACGCTTTTTGTTTTGACAGCGGGAATTAATTTTAAATTAATTTCTGCCACTTCTGTGTTTTGAATTTAGAAAAATGGATTCCATATTTGGAATCAGGATGTCCAAATTGTGTAAATAGGTAACTTTTATTTTTAGACATTTTGAATAATTACTGCGGTAAATATTTTATTTACCATGGTTAAGGGTAAATCCGGTAAATAAGGGTTAAAAAAATAATATTATAATAATACTAAATTACCCTAAAATGTGTCTTAACCCTATTGGTTGATACATGGTCGACCATGGGCATCTTTGGGTCAATTTTGGGACCCCATGGATCCACTTGTAAGTGATAATGACACTTTATATTAATTAAGTTAAAATGAATACAAAAATGACACAAGCATATATCTTTTAGAAAAACAATTGTTACATAGGGTTATATATGCTGGATTTTAGATTATAAATATTCATTAGAAAGCTAAAAAGATTTCCTACATAATTATATTTTATTTATAATTTTTTGACATTAAATAATTTATTTTATTTATGACACAATGATGATGCAGTAATTACTAAAATAGTAAAAAATTAACATAATTGATATTATAAATACCCAAATAATTATAATATTAAACTTTTAATGAATTAAACAAATTTTCTAGGATAATATGATATATTAGGATTGATTTATTTGACTTTGTTCGAAGTAATCAATCTGTTATGAGTTTCACAAAAATCAACTAGTGAATAGTGTCAAAATTGACATAAAAGAGTTCTTAAAACAAATATTATATTATTAATTGATATTAAATTCCTAAAAATCTAAGGTTCGGCCAAGAGACTTATATTATGATAGGTTAATCATTAATGGACCACTTGGGGGTCTTTTGGATGTATATAGTAAGTTTATTAACCATATTATATAAAAATACAAAGAGACATTGTAAAAGTGAAACTAATTAACTTAGAGTTAATACTTAAAGATAAGGTTAATATAAGTACCCAAACCTGTCTAAATTCTATTGGATGAGTTGTTTTCGACCTATCCCCACCTCAACCTTTGAATAGTCAACTTTGGAGCCATTGGAAACCGAATATGAATTTATTATAAATTAATATTTCTAGCTTTTCCAAAGGTGCCCCTCACCCCTCTTATAAAAGGGCACTCCTCCTTCTCATTTCCTCACACCTCTCAAGCCACTTGGCTCGTCCAAACTCTGCCCAACTAAGCTCCCCACATCCCTCTCCTCCTCCTTGAAGCTTCCCCTTAGGCAGAAAGCATTTCAACAAGTCCTTTGGTTCCAACCAAAGTGAGTTACCTAAATTAAAGGTAACGATTTCTCTTAAATTATTTTCATTTATTTTGCTTCTTCAACCCCCAAACTCTTTTTATTTCCCTTCTTTTGTAACAGAACCAGTATCCTAAATATACTAGGATGTTGTTATAAGAAGTATTCAAACTACACATACACACAACTCCATCTAATGGATGATGAACATAATGTTTCTGTGGATGGCAAACTAACGCCTCACGAAACGATGATTGTTCAAAAACATCTTACCGCCTCTCATGGTGGCAATTATGATGGAACTGTAATTAAATACGATATTAATGATATATATTTTATATATAAGCTTATGTAATTCCATTTTATTTCATACCATTATTCGTTTCATGTCGTATATACATACGATAATTTCATTTGAGGAAGTGCGGACTACCGCCCCCTTAAAATGATATGACTCGTTCATACCACACATGGAACGTATAAAGGATGGTGTTAATTAACTTAAGTAACATATATAAAATATTATATTATACTGGAATAGTAATATACCTATGTATCATTTGGATTCGATTCTTTTAAAATAAAAAAATTAAATGGAAGTAGCGTTCGTGCCTACGTACGGACTACCGTCTCCACGAACGCGATGAGATTCATTATCCATCGTATCCATTCAAGTATAATTATCATTTAATGATTTAAAAATGATGTTTAAGGACTTGATATCATTCTGGATATGAATAAGATACAACAAACATGACTTATGTAACAAAACATATAAAAGAAAATGAGTAAGTTAACACCCGAAACGGCGTTAATACTAAGATATTATTAACAAATCAATGTTAAAAGATCATATATGATATCATATTAAAGTAAATTATTCTTGTATTATTCAATAACAATTATTTCACCATTATACAGGAGGTAAACCTACCATCGACCAAGGAAAAAGTACAATGTAAGGGATTTTCTTATCTCACTTTCAATTCCGTGAGATTTCCATTTTTTGCCACTAAATTATTGAAAGTGGTGTATTGTGTATTGCCATTTGATATATATTCATGATTCTATTTATATTCATGTTATTCTGTAAATCATTTGGTGGTTATTAACTTTTGGCCATACGACTCAGTTGATTAACGTGGTAAGGGTTTTCTTATCTCACTTTTAATTCCGTGAGAATTCCATTGATCACCACTTAATTATTGCATGTGGTGTATGTGTACTGCCCATGATCGTATTCATTGTGTAATATACTTTAATTTATGGGTATTTACATCATCATGGTATGATACTTCTTTCATGGGTGTATGTTTCGTAAGTTACCTAATCGATAAGGGAATTTGAGATTTCAATTTCCACTCATTTGGCTTTACACATATTTCATTGATTATATTACCCCAAGATTATGTGTGGAATCACTATTCATTTGATTATGTCATAATTTCCACTCCCCTTCCTGTGGATATAAGTTTGATGCACATAATCACTCCATTGGTAATTCTCAAGTCATTGATATGAATTTGATAAGAGTAATTTTTAACTCATTCTCCATTTGTTGAGTTAAACATCCAATTCGTTGGTATTGATTTTACAAGAATATGTGTGAATGTCCTTTGATTGTTTTACACTGAATATCCAATCATATTTAGTGTATTTATATTTGTCACACATAATTATGTCATTGATTTATCCTTAACCTAAGGATACAACCTTTATAAGAGATTTCATCTCAATTTACATTCCATTGAGACTTCTTTGTTGATATACACCAAATCACTTTTATGTGGTGTATATAACGTACTTTGACATAGTATATCATGAATCCCTTTATTCTCATGGTATTACAAAGTTTTGATTACCACAATTATTTGTATTCAAGTGTCTCTTTTGGTTAGAATCTCTAACCAAAATACCATTTTTAAATGTTTTAAATACTTATTCTTCTAAATCTTGCTCATTAATGTCCATGTTTTAAAAATGGTTTTAAGGATTTATTTATATGGAAATTAATGTTTTAGAAATTAAAACTCCTTTTAAAAAGTTTCAAAGTGGTATGGGACACTTTGATTCAAAAATCTACTTTTAAATGGCTTCTTGACAAATAGTGTGACTTTTAAATGTTTTCAAGGAAAGGGGGATATTTCTCTCAAATAGTTTTGATGATTATTTTCATCTATGTCAACATCCTTCATTACTCTTGATTGAGGTTAATGTGATACAATACAATCTTCTATATTGTATCGAATGAGTTATGTTTGACTGTGGATGTGCTATTTTTATACCATTCATGGTTTGTGGTAAAAGTATTGACATTTCGTATGCTAGTTTTTAATACGAATGTTTATGTTATGTTTAAACCTATTCATTTGAGGAATGCATTGGACTTAATAAGTGACGGGTGGAGCCCGCTATAGCTCTTCGATGCATCGGTAGGTCTCATGAGACAAACTAGTGTCTTGGCACAAGGCCTTCGCAAAATCTTATTTGTAGTCTTGGCACGAGGCCTTGGCTATGTGGTTATGATAGTCTGGCATTATGCATTACATCATTATGAAAGTGGTTATTGATATTGCATGTGATCATTCGACTAGTAGAATATCCATGTGAGTAAGTAAATGGCATTATTTCATTTTACCTTCGCCATTTTATGCTGAAGTTCAATTTTAAAAGGCTTTTGTTTTAGTTATAAATTGCCTTAAGTGTTTATGCTTATTTATGAAAGCTTCGGCTATAATGTTATCCTTACTGAGCATCCGAGCTCACCCCTTTCAATGTTTTATTTTTCCCAGGATTATGAAGAAGTAATTTATGAATGACCTACAGGGATAGTATGAGGGGATATGAAGACAAGATGTTTTTTTATGATGTAATGTAAAAATTTATGGATGTATCTAGTTATTCCAAGGCTACTAAACTAATCGGTCTTTCGAGACTTGATCTTTCTCATGATCATGCCAATGTTATGTAATAATGCACCGACTCTAGGTAATTAGGGTCGGGGCGTTACAGTTGGTATCAGAGGAAGTTTAGTACAAACCTTGGTAGCTAGATTTAGATAAACTCTGATTAGAGCACGTAGACCTAAGATGAACTTTGAGGATTAGTATAAAAGAACTTCCTAGAATTTTGGTATTGTAGAGATTTTGTGAGTTTTCCGAGCAATACATCCCTGTATGGATACGAGCAGGTAGAGGCGGCTCTGGCACAGATGTACCTAGGGGTAAAACCCGAAAACACCGCTTTGAGCTAGACTCGAACGGGAACTGGTGCACGACAACGGGCCTTGCTGCACTCTTGGTTACGACACTCCCGGGGGATATGCTTAGGATAATTTACATTTTATTTACAAACCAATTTAAGTAATATATATATAAGATGAGAGTAAATGACCTTGGTTAATCCTAATATGTTCCAAATTGAGAATATGGTGACATTTTAATCTCTAAATGATTTTACGACTACTATTACTCACACAATGCTTTATGGTTTTAGTCAATGGCTGGATTCCAAGGAAGTCATAGTGACTTTGAGAATGATGTACAAGATGGGAACGGTGGTGGCAATGAGCAACAAAATGGAATGTTGATAGGCGTAAAAGATATCGTCTTTATGCCAAATCAGTTTTCCAAAAATATGATCAACAACATATATATTAACCAACTCCCAGACTCAACAAGGAAGAGAAAGGTGATAAATGATAAGAGCTCCAGCAATGGAGACCATGGAGAAAAGAACCCTCAATTTTCATCATGCAGGAAATGTGGAAAGAGACACCCAGGAAAGTGTCTCAATGGGACAATGAAATGTTTTACGTGCGGGGAGGAAGGACATAAAGTAAAGAATTGCCGAAGAAAAATGAAGAGTACTATGGAAGAAGATAAAAATGGTCCCAAGAGTCCATTTACAGTCATTTGCCGTAAATGTAGGGGACCTGGCCATTACCCGAGTGAATGTCCTATTCTATAGGATATTTTCTTGGTCAAAGAAGAAGCTATGTGGGAATAAATGGTTGGAGAAATGTTTAAAAAGTATTAGAACTCCTTGTTGATTGGTTTACTATGGAATAATTTTCTCTTGTATTTGTAACCCCGCAGTTTGCCATGTGAGAATGATATTTGAGGAAGAATTGTCTCTTCTCTTGTGGATTTGGGTATAAATAACCATTTGGATTTATATGATCATTGGGGTTTGAGAGAATTATAAGTTATTCTAATTTGGGATGAAGATTCAAGGTATGATATAACATTTGTGGTTAAATTTATGATATAGTATTTTGAGGAATTTATCTCATTTTGGCAATATTATAAAATATAGTTTTTGAAAAAGGACAACACGTAGACCGTGTGACAACCCGTCGCGTCGGACAAAGCTATGGGAATCGAACCCACAACCAAAGTGCGATTGGGATTTATCGCCTACCACTGGACTACGTGAAGTCCCTGGTTAGTGTGACTTTTTTTTAGTTAAATGATTTTATTGATCAATAATAAGTTGATTTGGGAAAATGATTTGGTGATTAAGTGATAAATGTTATTTTGGAAGATGTTCGCTTTGTTGGGAACACTATATGCCCAAGGAAAATAGAATACTATGGGGTTTCATTTGTGGAGTAATGATAGATTTTTATCTACGTTTTTATTGTGGATTTATAGTGATTTGGGTTATTTATGGAAATGATTAACCTATAATAGAGAATATGTGATTAGGTTAATTACTTTTGAGTATGTGACTTTAAGAGTATCTGATGTCATTTGGAGATACAATTTAACATGGGAGACTACATAATCAAATTCTTCTATGTTTTGGGTTTCAATATTAGTTTGGATTATATTAAAGGATTTTAAGGACAATTGGTTATTGAATGGTATCTATTTAACTTTGGGGTATTGTTGGTTTAATTTTAGAAATTAAGATTAGTGCATATTTATCTCAATGAATATCCTTTTGGGGGATCATTAGATCATTCACTGACCATTTTGGTTTTGATTAATCTTCAAAGACAATGTAAATATATGGTTTATCCTTCATGGATCATGTGATTCTATAGAAGTTTATTCTATCTCTTCCAGTGTGACCAAGTCTTCTTGAATACTCATCATTTAAAAAAAATGAGTTAGTGGTGGAAATTTATTAAAGAATGAAAATCTACTTAAAATTTAAGTATATCTCATAATGTTCTTAGTCAATATCATAAATGAATTACTCTTCCTTATGTAATGTAACTTAAAAAAAATGTTGTCAGTTTACTTTCCTACTAGGAGACTAATGGTCGTTTGTCCCAACACAAGTTTGTGGTTTTCTCATTGTTAACTTTCTCCTGATCATGATTTCTATCCCTCTCCATCAGAACTTGACACTTAGTTTATCATCCATATCCATGTTTTCTTACATGGAATCCTAGTATGGGTTATCTTGGATGACCCTTATACCTCTCTTTCTTTCTTTTAAAGTAATAGTTTTATTGACTCTTTTTCCGATGTGGGACTTTCCATTATATTCCCAAGTAAAATTTTAAAAATTGCGAGGACACAATTTATTGAAGGAGGGGAGAATGTAACACCCCAAGCTTCTTCGGTATGTTTCCTTTCGAATAATGCAATGACGTGCATTGTACGCAACTTCGAGATTTTAACACACCACAACCAATCAAACTAGCCGTTATGAATAGTAATACCTACTTTTTGAAATTATATATATTTTATATTTCAAAATGGACTTCATTTTTGGATTCGGAATATCGAATTTAGCCTAGGGTTAAATTTTGGTACTTTTCGGATAACTTTTGTATTTTGATGAATAGTGAAAATTACTAAATTTTAATTAAAAACAACTTTTTTAATCAAAATAATTAATAGTGATAAATTGTAAATTTGAGTGGTTTTAAAGTATATTTAGAATATATTTTTACCATTTAATATAATGTTGGTCATTGGACATAATTTTACAATTAAACCGAACATAAACAAGTGTCAATCTTTTGATAGTTATTATCTCTTAAAAACACGCTTTTTGTTTTGACAGCGGGAATTAATTTTAAATTAATTTCTGCCACTTCTATGTTTTGAATTTAGAAAAATGGATTCCATATTTGGAATCAGGATGTCCAAATTGTGTAAATAGGTAACTTTTATTTTTAGACATTTTGAATAATTACTGCGGTAAATATTTTATTTACCATGGTTAAGGGTAAATCCGGTAAATAAGGGTTAAAAAAATAATATTATAATAATACTAAATTACCCTAAAATGTGTCTTAACCCTATTGGTTGATACATGGTCGACCATGGGCATCTTTGGGTCAATTTGGGGACCCCATGGATCCACTTGTAAGTGATAATGACACTTTATATTAATTAAGTTAAAATGAATACAAAAATGACACAAGCATATATCTTTTAGCAAAACAATTGTTACATAGGGTTATATATGCTGGATTTTAGATTATAAATATTCATTAGAAAGATAAAAAGATTTCCTACATAATTATAGTTTATTTATAATTTTTTGACATTAAATAATTTATTTTATTTATGACACAATGATGATGCAGTAATTACTAAAATAGTAAAAAATTAACATAATTGATATTATAAATACCCAAATAATTATAATATTAAACTTTTAATGAATTAAACAAATTTTCTAGGATAATATGATATATTAGGATTGATTTATTTGACTTTGTTCGAAGTAATCAATCTGTTATGAGTTTCACAAAAATCAACTAGTGAATAGTGTCAAAATTGACATAAAAGAGTTCTTAAAACAAATATTATATTATTAATTGATATTAAATTCCTAAAAATCTAAGGTTCGGCCAAGAGACTTATATTATGATAGGTTAATCATTAATGGACCACTTGGGGGTCTTTTGGATGTATATAGTAAGTTTATTAACCATATTATATAAAAATACAAAGAGACATTGTAAAAGTGAAACTAATTAACTTAGAGTTAATACTTAAAGATAAGGTTAATATAAGTACCCAAACCTGTCTAAATTCTATTGGATGAGTTGTTTTCGACCTATCCCCACCTCAACCTTTGAATAGTCAACTTTGGAGCCATTGGAAACCGAATATGAATTTATTATAAATTAATATTTCTAGCTTTTCCAAAGGTGCCCCTCACCCCTCTTATAAAAGGGCACTCCTCCTTCTCATTTCCTCACACCTCTCAAGCCACTTGGCTCGTCCAAACTCTGCCCAACTAAGCTCCCCGCATCCCTCTCCTCCTCCTTGAAGCTTCCCCTTAGGCAGAAAGCATTTCAACAAGTCCTTTGGTTCCAACCAAAGTGTGTTACCTAAATTAAAGGTAACGATTTCTCTTAAATTATTTTCATTTATTTTGCTTCTTCAACCCCCAAACTCTTTTTATTTCCCTTATTTTGTAACAGCACCAGTATCCTAAATATACTAGGATGTTGTTATAAGAAGTATTCAAACTACACATACACACAAATCCATCTAATGGAGGATGAACATAATGTTTCTGTGGATGGCAAACTAACGCCTCACGAAACGATGATTGTTCAAAAACATCTTACCGCCTCTCATGGTGGCCATTATGATGGAACTGTAATTAAATATGATATTAATGATATATATTTTATATATAAGCTTCTGTAATTCCATTTTATTTCATACCATTATTCGTTTCATGTCGTATATACATACGATAATTTCATTTGGGGAAGTGCGGACTACCGCCCCCTTAAAATGATATGACTCGTTCATACCACACATGGAACGTATAAAGGATGGTGTTAATTAACTTAAGTAACATATATAAAATATTATATTATACTGGAATAGTAATATACCTATGTATCATTTGGATTCGATTCTTTTAAAATAAAAAAATTAAATGGAAGTAGCGTTCGTGCGTACGTACGGACTACCGTCTCCACGAACGCGATGAGATTCATTATCCATCGTATCCATTCAAGTATAATTATCATTTAATGATTTAAAAATGATGTTTAAGGACTTGATATCATTCTGGATATGAATAAGATACAACAAACATGACTTATGTAACAAAACATATAAAAGAAAATGAGTAAGTTAACACCCGAAACGGCGTTAATACTAAGATATTATTAACAAATCAATGTTAAAAGATCATATATGATATCATATTAAAGTAAATGATTCTTTTATTATTCAATAACAATTATTTCACCATTATACAGGAGGTAAACCTACCATCGACCAAGGAAAAAGTACAAAGTAAGGGATTTTCTTATCTCACTTTCAATTCCGTGAGATTTCCATTTTTCGCCACTAAATTATTGAAAGTGGTGTATTGTGTATTGCCATTTGATATATATTCATGATTATATTTATATTCATGTTATTCTGTAAATCATTTGGTGGTTATTAACTTTTGGCCATACGACTCAGTTGATTAACGTGGTAAGGGTTTTCTTATCTCACTTTTAATTCCGTGAGAATTCCATTGATCACCACTTAATTATTGCATGTGGTGTATGTGTACTGCCCATGATCGTATTCATTGTGTAATATACTTTAATTTATGGGTATTTACATCATCATGGTATGATACTTCTTTCATGGGTGTATGTTTCGTAAGTTACCTAATCGATAAGGGAATTTGAGATTTCAATTTCCACTCATTTGGCTTTACACATATTTCATTGATTATATTACCCCAAGATTATGTGTGGAATCACTATTCATTTGATTATGTCATAATTTCCACTCCCCTTCCTGTGGATATAAGTTTGATGCACATAATCACTCCATTGGTAATTCTCAAGTCATTGATATGAATTTGATAAGAGTAATTTTTAACTCATTCTCCATTTGTTGAGTTAAACATCCAATTCGTTGGTATTGATTTTACAAGAATATGTGTGAATGTCCTTTGATTGTTTTACACTGAATATCCAATCATATTTAGTGTATTTATATTTGTCACACATAATTATTTCATTGATTTATCCTTAACCTAAAGATACAACCTTTACAAGAGATTTCATCTCAATTTACATTCCATTGAGACTTCTTTGTTGATATACACCAAATCACTTTTATGTGGTGTATATAACGTACTTTGACATAGTATATCATGAATCCCTTTATTCTCATGGTATTACAAAGTTTTGATTACCACAATTATTTGTATTCAAGTGTCTCTTTTGGTTAGAATCTTTAACCAAAATACCATTTTTAAATGTTTTAAATACTTATTCTTCTAAATCTTGCTCATTAATGTCCATGTTTTAAAAATGGTTTTAAGGATTTATTTATATGGACATTAAAGTTTTAGAAATTAAAACTCCTTTTAAAAAGTTTCAAAGTGGTATGGGACACTTTGATTCAAAAATCTACTTTTAAATGGCTTCTTGACAAATAGTGTGACTTTTAAATGTTTTCAAGGAAAGGGGGATATTTCTCTCAAATAGTTTTGATGATTATTTTCATCTATGTCAACATCCTTCATTACTCTTGATTGAGGTTAATGTGATACAATACAATCTTCTATATTGTATCGAATGAGTTATGTTTGACTGTGGATGTGCTATTTTTATACCATTCATGGTTTGTGGTAAAAGTATTGACATTTCGTATGCTAGTTTTTAATACGAATGTTTATGTTATGTTTAAACCTATTCATTTGAGGAATGCATTGGACTTAATAAGTGACGGGTGGAGCCCGCTATAGCTCCTCGATGCATCGGTAGGTCTCATGAGACAAACTAGTGTCTTGGCACAAGGCCTTGGCAAAATCTTATTTGTAGTCTTGGCACGAGGCCTTGGCTATGTGGTTATGATAGTCTGGCATTATGCATTCCATCATTATGAAAGTGGTTATTGATATTGCATGTGATCATTCTACTAGTAGAATATCCATGTGAGTAAGTAAATGGCATTATTTCATTTTACCTTTGCCATTTTATGCTAAAGTTCAATTTTAAAAGGCTTTTGTTTTAGTTATAAATTGCCTTAAGTGTTTATGCTTATTTATGAAAGCTTCTGCTATAATGTTATCCTTACTGAGCATCCGAGCTCACCCCTTTCAATGTTTTATTTTTCCCAGGATTATGAAGAAGTAATTTATGAATGGCCTACAGGGATAGTATGAGGGGATATGAAGACAAGATGTTTTTTTATGATGTAATGTAAAAATTTATGGATGTATCTAGTTATTCCAAGGCTACTAAACTAATCGGTCTTTAGAGACTTGATCTTTCTCATGATCATGCCAATGTTATGTAATAATGCACCGACTCTAGGTAATTAGGGTCGGGGCGTTACAAAGTGAGTGAGTCTCCTTCATTCTTCTTTCATTTTTCATAGGGTTTCATTCAATGTTATTAGGGTTTCTTCCCTTGTACATGAAGTCCAAAATTCCCATAGGGTAAGGTGTAAAACCTAAGGTTAAACCTTGGGTTTTCTTGGTCCAATAATCTATTTTTAGGTTTTATCTACCCTCATTGAGGTGCGGCGGTGGTGCGTTTGTGTTTTCGCACAATAGATTCAAGGGTTACATTTATTTTTGTAGGTGATTCCATGATTATGAAATCCTTGTGTCTTATCATGCTGTATTTATCATATTTTCAGGTTTATCTAATTTTATTATTTCTATAAAAATTATTTTTAGAGTTGTTTTTATTGTAAATGAATTTTAAATGCCAATTTTATTTGAAATTGGGTTTTTTTCAAGGAAATGTTTTATGAGTTTATTTGGGGATGACCTATAACTACTTGGTTGATTTTATTTAAATTTATTAGGTAATATAATTATGTTTTTAATGTTTATATACCTTTTTTTCTTCTACAAAATCTTATTTTGGTGATGTTTGATAAGTGAAGGATTTTGGGCACCATTTTGGTGCTAAATTGGTTGTTTTACATGACTATTTGATGTTTTCCTAATGGGGTTGTTTTATAACACATGTAATGGGTTTATAGAAATGTTTTGGGTACTGTGAATTATGTTTTGGTAAATATTAGTTTGCACATTTTAATAAATGTGGTGTTTTCAAGGTGTTTTGGGTGCAAAATAATGTGGCTTTTGGAGAAATTGCTTTATGGAAAATCAAAGTGTTTGGTTGTGTGTTTTAATTTTCATAAAGAGTGTGTAGCTAATGTACTATTTTAATTTTACTAGTAGAGGTGTTTTATATTAAAATGGATTTATTTAGCATGCTGAAATTGTTTGAGCACAAAGGGGGAATCCCGGGTACCTAGGTGGGGCGGATGTGTACTAGTATGGCTAGTGGACCGGGTTGGTTTTGACCCTGTTTCACATAGAATTTGGATAAAAACAACTCTAACTAAACTATATGGATGATTATTTGGGACCACTAGGTTATGGTTATGTTCCCTACTAGTGGCTCGTGCACGAGAACGGATTTTACTATGGTTACATTACACCGAGGTACGAGGTACATGGGGCCCGAGACTAACTAGTGCCTAGGGGTGTTCCAGATTTTGTTTCTCATTGTGTTTGTGGTATTTTTCCATTTATTGGGATGTTTTTGGAAGTACATTACAGTAGCTAACATGTCTATTTAAATTTTTGAACATTATTAAATCTTTAGCTTGAAAAATCTTTTCAATTGAAAGTTGCATTTCATGGATTTTATCCCTACTTTTCTTTGCGTATTAAAAATGCTTTCTTTTTCACATTGTATTGCATGCTCTTTTAAATAATTGGATGGTATCCTATTGGGATTAGGCTCACACCCTACTTATATCACTTGGGTGTAAGTAGACTTGGTTATTTTTGACCAAGGTAAAAGAAAGGCATTGGGTGATGGTGGTCCGGGGTGTTAGTTCCCATCCTTGGGGTGGAGTTGTGGAGACGGCTGGTGGGTGATGACCTATTGTCATGTAGAGTCCATGGGTATTTTTTGTTGTTGTTTCATTGTGTATTTGGACCTTTTTTATTTCATTTGAACTTATGTATTCAGTTCTTGATTTTTTTATAGACTTTGATGGTATGAATTTTTCTAATTCATTTTATCAAATTTTTTGTTGTTTTATGTATACATATTTGGGTAAATCATTCCCAAACCAAGATAAATGATACCCGGACACTTGTGATAGCTCTTGGGGATAGGGAATTCCCTTTGGCAATTTTCATGGGCTGGGTTTGGTGTCGGTTTTGGCAGCAACCAGATTCGGTTCGTGACAAATTATCTAGGGAAGTCAGAGTTTAGAATTAATATCTTTGCGAATACTATCACAAACTATTAAAATGTATCATAGTGTAAGTATGGGGTTGATCCCATAAGAAGGAATGAATCCTATAAATAATATCCAATCTAATTATCTTTTCTTTTTAATTTCATTTCTAAACTACAAACTAAATTAAAATTTAATTTTTAACTAAACATAAATTAGATGCAAAATACAATTTAATTAATCTAGAAGGATGACGTGATGGAATTCGATTTCTTGGGATATGTTTTCTTATTTTAGAATGATTCGACTACACTCATGTATTTAATCCAATTAAGAGATATAGGACTATATAAATTAAATAGTTCTCTCTATTGGCATAAACTAATTATACATAGGTTGTTTGATTCCACTCTTCAGTTAATTATTAACTAAACTCGATTCATTGTGTTCTATCTTTGAAATGAGAGATGGTGTTGAGTATATTCTCACTACCAAATTCCTCTTAATCGTGTTAGGTTTTATCCCTTAATAATTATCTCTCTCATTAGGGGATTAATATATATAATATTAATTTATCATAATTTAATGAAATTACCAAAAATAATCCATGAATGATGGATAATTTCAAGTGCATCCATTACACATACCATTCAATCAATTCTACCACCTCCAACATTACTTATTTTATCATGTATTGTGGTTCATCAACCAAAAACATATGGAATTCATAAATGAGGGAATATGAAAAAAAATTTGTAAAAATTTGTTTTGTAATGGAATAATACTTAATTGAAATTATTTTCATTACTCAAATAAAAATCCAGCAATTACACAGTGATAATTTTAGAAAAAATCCAATCTATGTAGTCTAAAAATGTTCATATCTACTCTTTCTTCTTTAATATAGACATAGTTTATCCTCAACTACTACTCTTATTTCATCCTATATTATTTATATTTATAATTTTTAAAATCATATCACTAGATTTAGGGTAAAACAATCCATAAAAGTCATAACAATCAATCCAAGTCTCCCTTGAAAAAGAATACATAAAAGTAGGGAGTTCGTAAAATATCATTTTATTATTTTTTATTTTATAGTGTGTGAAGAATTTCCATAATTTAATATACTTAAATATCCAACTCCAAAATATGTTTATACTACCTTTGTGAGTACTCCTATGGTGAAATAATATCCCTATTGTGAAATCTATTATCAAACAAGATCAATTAAATCATCTATTTTAAATTTCCAAAAACATGTGGAATAACCTTTCTTCCATGTAGATCTCAAAGAAACCATTATTACCTGTATTCTATGAAAAAAAAATCATGGATGAAGTACCTTAAATTTGGAGTCCTGGATACATGAACCCCCCCTTCCTTGCATATAATGGGCCTCCACAACATAGGATAACACATATAGCACATCCTCACCCTCAATACATTCATCTTTTTCAAACATTATCCTGATTAAAAACCATCAGTATATCACTATTGTTTCATCCAACCCCAATATCCCCCTCTATTAATTATAATAGAATTAAAAACCCTTTTTCTACAGCCTTCTATTTCTATATTGTAACCTGATTCACATGAGCTACATAATGTACTTCATTTTCATAATTTCATGATATAACGGAATTGGGGAAAACACTACACTGTAAGCATTTCATTTCACATGAAATTGTGGAATGATCACCCTTACATATTGTAAATGGTTTGGCATGAAAGCATCAAGAAATCCTGTGAATTTTCTTATCCATGGAGTAGGAAATATTAATTACATAGTGGCCTCATCCAACATATTTTTATAGTGAAAACAAAATTATTATGGTATATAGAATTCATTTATATCATTATCTTCAATGTACAATGTAAAATATGAAACTTTAGGTGTTCTCTTGTGTATGGAGGCAATACATCTCTAATATTTCATCATTGGCCAAGTAGGATATGTAGTGTAACCTTAGCGGTGATGAAATTGATGTCATTTGTGAAGAGGATTATTCAATCATGGTTCAAACAACATCTTCAAAGTAAAAAAATTAATTTTGACCCACATGACCTCATCCCACAATTTAGTTTTTCTCTAGAACACTCTGTTTAATATTAGTTATTATCTTAAAGATAAAAATCTATGTTCGTAGGGTTTCAAATGTCACCCTCATCCACTCATGTCACCCTTCACATGAGAGGATAAGATCCATTATCATTTATTCCCACTTTCCCATTAACCATGCATTACATGTTTTCCCATATTGAATCACATAGGAATACCCCAACGTTGACCCTCAAAAGGGATCTACCATTCTAGTCTGAAATTCCTTGTATGTCATTGTTGGATTCTCTTTGGGGAGGCTAAGCATATTTCCTTTTTGTTGGGGTCAGTCTTGGTACTGAACTATTTTCCCCCTTCTCCTTTTCTCTATTGTTTTCAAAATTCGTTCATTATTATATTTGGGGTACCAATACCAATGGTTTGGCCAAAACTATTGGTATATGCACCATAGATAGACCATATACAAAAGGTTTTCCAAAATGTTGGTATAGGGGATAGTTATATCAATGGTTTGGCCAAAATGGTTGGTATACCTTCAATAAAAATACCTTATACCGATAATTTTTCCAAATCCATTGGTATAGGTCCCAAAAATCAGAATTCCATTACCAACAGTATTGGAATCAATTGGTATAGGTATTAAATTTTTTTAACAATTATATTATAAAATAACATTTAATACATCAAAATTTAAATTAATTTCAAATATACATATACATATTTATCATATTATATTGACAAAATTAATTTTATATTTGTGGTTTAGTCGTTGAAATATAATTCTAAGGTGTTGGGATCAAAACCATTCAATATTTTTTTATATGACCTTTACCAATGGATTTTCAAATCATTGGTATAGGTTATAGTTATACCTAATTTTTTGGTAAAACCATTGGTATGTGTACCATAAAATGAAAATCAATCCCAATGAAATCCAAAACTTAAGGCTTTACTATATATCTGTTAAGGTCCAATGTTTCCAATATATACAATCATACAACATAAATACACAAAAAATAAAACTCTTGATCATATATTCTTCTTTTAATGTCTTAGTCACTAAAAATGAAAAAACGATATGGGTCATCTCACATATAATACCCTAACTAACACCTTGTATTTTCTACTGGGAATTTTCAGATTTTTAGAAATTATAAAGGTGAATAGATAGTTAACTAAATTAGTATAATGAGGATTTGTACCTAAGAGTGTATAAAAAATCTCAATGATAAATCTATCTCAAAGAGTAAACTATTCCAATGTATCATTCTTTAGTGTGTGAGAGATCATAATCATGTAATTCATTACTATGTTATCCAACCATTAATTCTATTTTATCTCCATATAAAAATCATAGAGAAAGGGAACCCAATGAATAAATCTCAATTTCTCATCAAGTTTCTTCAAAAAGTGCCTCAATGATTCATGTTCCGAGAAAGTAACTACGTTAAATAACAATAAAGAAGAATGTAATCTATCTAAAAAATATATAATAATAGGAAACTCTTTTTCCATGGTTTTTTAGTTTCTTAGGAAAAATCCAATTTCTTGGAAGAATAGGATATCAAATGTTGTCTACCATCAACCCACTATAATAAAACAACTACAACTGATAAGCTAGAAGAATCACATATAGGTCGGAATGATAGATCACAACATGAATGGTATATGAGTGGGGGAGTAATGAGTCTCTTATTCATCTCATAAAATGTTTTCCTATAAAAATAATTGAATATAAAATTTGAATCCTTTTAAAGTAATCATGACAATGGTAGAGAAATCTTGATAAAGACCTTAATGAACTATTAATAAGAACATTATTTCCCTATAAAATACGTTACATCACACACATATATTGTATATTAATGTGGAAATAACAACATCTATAGATTTATCTACCTCAATAACATGCTTAGAAACTACATTTATATGGATAATTTCATTCCCTAACATGAAATAATATTTTTCAAAATTCAAAATTAGGTGTTCAGTTATGAAAAAATTTATCCAAGATAAAGAGACAATGATCAAATGGGGATCCATATGCATTAATGTTAAACAAAAATAGCTCAATGTATGTATTAGGTAAATGAAAATAAAATACCCAACATGTTTTATTGAAAGGTTTAAATGTAAATAAAATGTCTAAAAGGAATCTTTAAGGCACTGAATGTATGAAAAAATAACATGAAATTCATTTTATCGGACCTTTGGAGTAATATAAATAAGAAAATGATCAAAAAATATATAAAAAGAAAAAATGTGTCTAATTTTTGAGACCCTCAAGCATCTGGATAATGAAAGAATGGGAGAAATTTTCCTTGTGAGTCGACTGATTGAGTTTCCTATAATCCTTGAATACTTATTAATTATTCTGTAGACATATTGAAACTAAATTCAGCCTCTCATTTGTGATAATAGTGAAATTTTCTTTCCTAGAAAATTATTAAACAATTCCAATCCACTAATAATCAAATATATTCTAAATGATGTATACATAATGTAAAATTTTCACCTCTCTTTTCTAGTAATGTTGGGTAATGATTCCATTCTATTTTCTTAACTGATTTGTCTCTATCCTCTAAAAGTATCCTATGCATAATTATATAGGGACCAATACCTAATATTGCTATTAATATCTAGCCAATAACCCTAATTTTCTCTCTCAAATGTTCTAGAAGTTTCATGTCTTATTTTTGAAGTAGAACATTGTTTATAATAATAGGAAAACTTTCATCAACCAAAAAGTGAGAGTATTATAAATTAAGTGGGATGTTCTTAATTTCTGATGTGGTTTGGTGACTTATGTGTAGAAAAAAACATGGAAAACAATTATACACACAATGAATATCATGATAAAAATATCTAAAATTAATATCAGAGAGAAAGTCTTGAAATCCATCAATTTATTCGATAGCTTCATCATAATAAAAAGGTATATAAGGTAAATTAGAATAAGAATAGAAATAATAATCATAATTAGGAGTGATTTTATTATAAAAAGTAGGTTTTGAAATATTTTAATACATCAAACAAGACCTATTAATCATAATCACCTAAATCATGGAATAATCATTATTTTAATAGTATATTAAATCATAATTAGAATTATTGTTATAAGAGGTATCAAAATAGGACACAAAAAAACATATAATGTTCTTCAAATTTGTATTTAATGAATTATAAAATATAAAATATTATAATTTCATCTCTAATCTCCCTAAAAAGCATATCCATAGGTATATTTATGATCATTTTAGTGGTTTTAGGGAATCATATACTCAAAATGATGAGACTATGAGAACATATTATATTATCCTACATGTTAAAAACATAAATATAAATAGGAAATATCATTTATATTACCTAAAAAATAACATCCTCTAGGAATCCAACTAGTTAAAATATAGCCCAAATTTTTAATTATATCAGAACCTTCTTAGGATTCATCTCACTAATCTACAAAATAAAGAAAATAGAGTGAGGAATTACATTAATGGAAGTGAAAAAGATCATAAATAATAATATAAATGAAAATAACCTACATTGTATGGAATAATGATTATCCTGAGGTATTTTCACTTCGTAGGAGTTTCCATGGTGACTTTGATAACTGGAAAAATTTCCCATCCATGGATGAACATCTCATTGAATTTTATCCCTCTACTATTTTTTGTAGAATTAATTTCATATTAAGAATTCCTTGGATTATTTTAAGTCACATAAATGTATAAAAATACTCTTTTTTCATAACCTCTTCAACTATGTTCTCAGTTTACACAAATCTATTTGGATATGGAATGGTTTTATAATGCACCACATAAATTTATACTTACCTTTTTATTTCTATCTTTTTAGTTCTTCGATCATTATTCTATAGGATACATAATAGTTACAGTAAATCCCTTTAAATAGATTGGAATAGATATCTCAATTTTTTACTTCCCACTCCTCAATGTGATATAAATGTAATTCCCCTTTTTAATTATAGTTTTTTGGGTTAGAAGATATACAAACATTTTACATAGCAGTACAAGGAGGGTGGTATAACTCTAGATTATTTACATCTCCCTTAATTCCATACTTTGAATCTCCAACCCATTATGTTAATTTACAATTATTTTTTTTCTAAATATTGTCTATACAAAAATTTACCTTTGGTTATTATATCCATGTTTTTTAATGTCTTATATACTCATGGGTGTTGAATCTATTGTGGTGTTGTTTAAAATAATTTTAGCAAGAAGGATCTGGTTGAAAGTTTCATTAAAATGGATATTTTTTTATCCTCTATACCACACATAAGACCAAAAAGATATTTCCCAGTCTTATTCTATATTGGTCAGAATGGATCATAGTTCTTGATATGTTGTCTTATTGTTGTATATATTGAAATGGGATCCCTATAAAAATATAGTAACACTCGCTCATCATTTATATTTATGGACAATAATCGAAAAGGTAGACCGGCATCGTATAAATTCCAAAAACTATCACATGGGTGATTTTTCATGTATTTTTCACCAATGTTATCTCCCTCAATTTAATAATCAACCTTTTCAAACATTTTGTCCAACACTTTATTATCAAAGGTATATAGTCTTTCTTGATATATACAACTCAAAATCTTCTACCATAATTACTATATTATCAGGGGTTTTGTTCCGACTTCTTTATTAATGCTCAAATTATTACTATTATTTAATCAACTTAACATCCTCCTAACACAAAATCCTTCAGTCCAATATCAATGTGTGCAAGATCTTCATAGAAGTAGTGAATAAAAATTTTATCACTAATTTCTTAATGAGGTAAATCATTGAATTTTTTTTGAATTACTTCTAATGCTCAACCATTAACACTCCTTTTACGTATATGATCCACAAGTTATCCTTTTAATATGGTTGAGATCCTCAGTGTAGGAAAAAAATTACATAAGATTTTTTTAAATCATTCTAATATATTACCTATTCAGGTTACAAGTAGTATATTCAGTCCTTTATAGGTCCATCAGGTGAGAATGGAAATTCCCATAGTTTTATTTCCTTTTATGGTTGGTTCCTCTTAATATAATCAATGGAATTTATAAAAGAGGTGTATTAATCAAGATTTAAGTGGAAATTATGATTCAATAATTGTGTATGTAATACATGTGGGTTGGTAATTTATTTCTAGTGTAACTAATTCTTGAATGGTCTTATCAAGTTCATTGTTATTATTGGCATCCAATAAATTTATTTTTGAGTTGAATTTAACAGTACTATTAGTTTTATGTTTTCAAAATGAAGTAAATCCATAAATGGTTGAATAATGATACTTACCATATACCAATATTATTTTATTGGATCATGAAATCTATGTTAAACCTTGTGGTCTAGTTCAAAAATAATATTACGTTGGGATCCAACCACATATCAAAGAAAAATATAAAAAAGTATGGACATAATTGATGTTATAAATAGTATTGAAAAAAAATTAAGTAAAAAAATGAAAAGAAAATATATATAAAAAAATATAGAAAGGATAAATGAAATAAAAATAATAATAAGGTATGAAAGGAAAATAGAGAAAAGGAAATAAGTAATAAATTAAGTAAATATGAGAAAATAAATACAATGAAAAACTTATCTATAATAAGTTGAAGGAAATATTTTCACCCTATAACAGTACCTATTTAATAATCAATTTTTTGGTTTCTCTTAATTGATGTGTAGTGTTTATAAAGTGAACTGAATTGGATAACCTAGGCCATTATAATTAGGGGAAATTCATTAATCAAATTATTAATGTTTAATAAGAGTACATAACAAGACTGAGAGGGAACCCTGATAAATGGGGTTTGTTTAATGAACCTTAACAAAACATAGTGAGCCTGAAGGAGATCATTTTTTAAAAAACAATTGTAAAATTAATCTAATATAACCAACCACTCTGATTAATTTTTTATCTATATTCATTAAATGTGTATTTTATATCACTAGTACCCCCCTCATTTCTTACACATTAATCCCTAAAAAATAAATATCACATTAAAGATAAATTCAATTAATCCTTAATCTAATTTCATATAATTATAATCATAAGATCATGCATTAATTTACATTTCTAATTTACATTATGATTAATGGTAAATTAGGGAAGTATATGCTCATTTTAAATGGGAATCATTTTTTAGAGTTATTATATAAACTCTACAAATCAATCTAATGTTATTTTGTTTTGAAAAATTAAACTTTTTACCCCACGATTCATATCTACATAACCTCACTTATGTTTTTCGAATCATTAAAATGATTTAGAAATTAAAGCTAAAATAATAAATTATAAATTCATTAACAATATAAATCTACTAGAATAAAAAAAATTAATTGAACGAGGTTTTATAAAGATTTATTACTAAAATTAAACTATTCATCAAAGGGAGGAGGAATCAACATAGAAATATATTTGTAAAAAAATGGATAAAAATTTACTTTTATAGTCTTATTATATATCCCAAAAAATTAAAACAATGATATATCTATTTTCAAAAAAATAAATGGAATATAAATATATAGTTTATTCCTAGAATATAATAGTGAAATATATAATAAGAGAGATAATATCAATAAAGGGTTCATTGAATCAAATCTATCCATATTTTAATATCTTAGTGGAGTGGTGAGAAACAACTTATCTTCTTTTTAATAACTCCTAATTAATGTCTAACCCCATTCGATGGTGAAAAATATAAATTTATAGTGTTTTTATTTCTAGGTTTACAAGTGGTTACAAGTGTGAATTGGGAAATTTGAGAAAAACATTTTACACTAAGTTCTACTAATTTGTTGACCTTTGTTGACACTCTCTAAATAAGCATTATTAAAATCATAGGGGAAGAAATGATTTATTATGGGTATTTTTATTACCCATGAAAGAAAATAAGAATAGGATGATCAAAGACTCATGGATATTCTAATGTACTTGAGATCATGTGACCATTTCACGGTCACATGAAATCTTCTTGCATGGCGCATAGCCCAAAAAAATACCCACGAAGTCCCCTTCGAAGAAACCTGATGGTCGCGCAGATGCTCTCCTAACAGACCACTTGAAATCCCTTGAAAATAAGAAGGGATGGTATTAAAATTCAATGACCCCCAAAATCCATATATCACATGTTCCAAGTCATATTTTGGAGAAATAAAATACCTTGATGATATTCAATCCACCTCTTAAGACCTTCGAGCCTTCAACACAAACAATGAAGGAGATAAAGGAAAGGAGGTGAGAGGGGTTCAAAGTCGATGAAGGACATGCGGTGTGATCCCCTGGAATCTTGTGAAGCACTGAGAGTTATAGGAGAACTATTCAGTACAGATCATGAAAACCTCAAGAATATCTAGACAACCCCATATCGTTCAGGAGAAAAACAGATGGTTTTTTCCATGAAATGTTTGCGCACTCACATTTGACCCATACTGGTCATGTGATACACCACCAAATAATCGAGTAGAAATCATAGATATTAGTTGTAAAAACTCACATACCTCCCAAACCTTGTCACATAGAACAAATGGAATTAAAAAAAAGGAGGTGAGAAGTATTCGTAGTCATTGAAAGATAAGCGATGTGCACTGGGAGTGATCTCCAAGACACTACAAGACCTTGGTTTCACAACTGGCTCACCTCATGTAGTCCATCTAGATTTTCAGCCTCACTTCATAAAAGACCTCACATATGTCCATGTAACCCCACAATTCTCTAAGGATAGATGAATAGATATGTAGATGGAATTATCACACACTGCCATACGAACCATATAGATCATCTCCAAAAAATAGTGGAAATACCCTCAACAACATAAATTCAATCTCACATGACTCCTGATGTTCATCACATAAAATGAAGGAGATAGGAAAGTATGAGGTGAGAAGGGTTCGCAGTCGTTGAAAGGCATGTGAATCACCTAGCACACCCTCGATGCAGTCCCAAAAGACCCTGATTCTAGCCATCCAAGGACTCACAAGCACCTTATGACATTAATTTTGATCCTGCGTTGGCCCTCAGACATGTCAACATGACACCATGGTAGTCATAAAATTCTATTTCATGATCATTCAAGGATATCTTAACATAGGTAATCACAACTGCTGAAAATCAGGTGACGTCATTGACATAGACCATAGTAAAGACTTAAAAACCCCAGTGGTGCAATGCCCCATCACTGACTCCTTCCTAGACCAATGCTAGAGACGATGCACAAACCTGAAAGAATGTGGGGTGGAGATGCCTATAAATTTCCCTCTCCAACACGAAGAAAGGGTTGGACTCTGATCACTACAATGCATGTAAGATGCTTAAACCCTTCTATGGAGTTCTCTGAGTGATTGATCATGGGATCGGCCAGCTTTATGTTTGGTAACAGTCTATCAGACAGCTGAAGTAGTAATGCGCTAGGCATAAAGTGCTTCACATGATCACCTGTAGATCACGCGAAGGACTACAAGTGGGGCATGAAATGGAAACCCCTCAAACCCACCAGATCATGTGGGGTTTAAGCTAAATTAACACCGATAAAGACCAAGGTGTTCAATATGAAATGGTTGGAATCATGATAAAAGGTGTAAGTCTTATGAAAAAGACATGCTCTTTGCCCAGAATACACTTTGTGTGTGTCACCTGAGGACATTAGACATCACTAGTACATGACTTTTATATCTTGCGACACTCCTTCAATGAACCATATAGAGACATAGTAATTTCCTCCTACATGTTAGAGTAAGATGCACGACTCCTCCATTGATATCACTTTGATCCCATAAACCCTATAGGTTCATCATCTAGGACTTGAAACAACATTCATAGAGATCACCAACCTCAAATAACAGAACCAGCTCATGTCTGTTAAGTCTCATGTGGGCATCTATCAATGATGACTAAACACTCATGGAACCCCCTAGACAAGCCAACTGAAACTCATTATGTCCTCAAAATATGTTGCCCAAGACTCACAGTGTCTCTAAGGAGTGTTGACAGAGACATGTGACACCACTCTGACCATGCTACATTGGCTCTTGTGACACCCTCTATATGTGTTAGGCCAGGTCATGCAATACCTCTCAGGCCATGCCAAATGGGTCACACGACACCCTCCCCAAAATAAGGCCATACCATAGGGGAATCAAGGGACTTTATGAAATTGTATAATATCAATGTGTAATCACCAAACATAAGGAAAACCACAATATGTAATCCTTGACTCAAAGGGAACTACATCAACTCCAATTCCTACAATATTCAGGATATATAGATAGCCTCTCTCTAAGGCCTGAGTCCCATATCAATCATCTAGGTAGATCCCAGCATCTAAGTCCCTTATTCAAGGAAATAACATTAATTATTTTTTATCCCTTATTTATAAGAATGATAATACCCACGTGGGATTAGGGAGAAGAAATGATCATATCAACTACACTATAAACTTCTACAATATTATAAAATTAAACAATGTGTAATCCCAAATGTAAATTGATCTATGAAGACTCTGATTCATGTCATACCCAGGATATGTAGGATGCCATTTCAAGGCCATAGGTCTATAGCGAAGTCCCTAATGACTATAATAATACCTAATCCCCCACATCTATATGTTGTAAATCTATTCAATTATTAGACATTGTTTCTCATACTGAGATTACCTCACATGAGCTTAGGGAGATGCAATGAACATCTCATTAGACATTGTGAACATACATCAATTGGGGAAATCCCATATAAAAGTCTTGATGGGTGTCATGGTAATAACACCCTTTATACATAAGGATATATTCCTTGGGATCATTCCTAATGTCATGAAAGAAGTACATGGGTTTTTATTCCTACAATAACTAGGATATGTGGAATGCCTCATTAAGCCTCAATGTCATCCTCAGAATATTAATGACCCCCATATAAGGGAGTACATCCCAAATCACTTGGTCATGTGGTTTCAGCATATAAGTAGTCACTCATCACCAAAGGATGATGAATAACCTTGGATATATAAATATGGAATCACCTAAAAATCCCATTCTTTCTCATATAAAATATAATTAATGTAAAATCATTCATTAGGGAAATTGGTCCTGTATCAGGATTATAAAAGGATTCATAAACATATCTTAATCTATATGAGTGTACTGAAGTAGGCATCAATTCCCCTCAAAAGGGTGTGATGAGTCTGACCTCCCATATTATTGACCAATGAGAGTCTTTAAGATTCAATGGGCCTAAAACCCGAGATGATCGTCGGCCTTTGAATGAAGTTATGTACATAGCTACAGATGGGGGAACCGTTTGGAGTTTTAGGGAAAAGAGGCAATGTTAATGTGATGAACATAACCCATTTCACACCATAAAACATGACAAAACAAAAATGGTGTACCCAACATGAATATATATAATAAAATAATCGGTTTTTTCTCGGTCGAGTCCTGTCTCTTACTCCTTATATGAAATAACACGGAAAATATTAATGCGTATCTCTTAGGACACTTTTTCTTGAAAATTATTCATACACACAAAGAAGTAATAATAGCCTAAATTGTGGTTCATGTATGTCTGTTCTGATGATGACAAGTCCACATGAGTAGAATGGTCAGAATGGGAATATAGGAAAATTATGTTAACAAAAAATATCTGATTGAGCATTTTCACGCCTATGATATAGCACTAGTCGATAACC
The DNA here is from genome assembly GCA_963277665.1 of Viscum album. Classification (NCBI taxonomy): domain Eukaryota; kingdom Viridiplantae; phylum Streptophyta; class Magnoliopsida; order Santalales; family Viscaceae; genus Viscum; species Viscum album. The sequence continues at coordinate 674,680,190 of OY728139.1, read as the reverse complement.
TTGTTTGTTGTTTCCTATGTGGTTGTAGCCTCCCGAGCTGAGAAAATGTCTTCATCTTCCATCACTCGTTCTTGTACCTCATCCACTTCCATGAACCCTACATATCATAAAACAACCACGCCTTCCAGATGGATCCAGCAACAGGTAGCAAATACCGTGATCTCAAAGTACCATCAGTATGGTACAATCCTGACTATAGAGGCTTCTTGTGATATCCTTCATTCACGGCTGTCGGCACGTCCACATCTCTTGACGGAGGTCACTGCCAATACAGTAGCCACCATTTCTATGACCATCCTTTAAGGGAGCTTATAAAAATAGCGTAGAAACCTCCACCTTTAATACTTGATGAAGGTATATCAGGAATACATATTCGGTTCCCTTCCGGTTTAGGTGTCTCCAAGGAGGGCACTTGCTATCCATCGTCACCAGCATCATCTAACTGGTACTCATATATCATGTATTGAGGGTACCAACCGACACACTGTTTCCTTGGATTCCCATGAATGTGCTACGATAATGTCTCATTAGAGGAGGAAGATATTGGACATTCAAAAGAGGGCGTATATTCCCACGCTTTCTGACAAGGCCCACCGACATACTCCGGAAGGAATCATTATGCAGGAACATATCCTTACAAGATCAAAACATGTTTATGGCCAACTAGGATATGGATCATATCCCCACTCCTACCAATAAATCCTACCAGCAAATTTTGGTAGGGATCAGCCAATCAGATCACATCCCTACTCATTCAGAACAAGTCATTGGGAATATTCTCGTGGCATACATGGGGGAGGCTCATACTCTAAACCCCTTGCACGAAACCCATTGGAATACCCTTATGGAACAGGGAGGATATAATTGGACACATATCCTTGCTTCAATAAAATATATCTTTCAAAAGATTATGGTGATAGAAAATATGATGTCTTACATTCCCTCACACACTTTTCTAAAATGTCAATATATTTTATCAATAACTGAAGAGCTCCACCAGAATATTCTGACATTTTTGCAGGTAAATGGATAGGTGTATACTCATACCCCCTATACCCGATAAAACTCAACACTATAATCATCACGATCAAGTGGATTTACCAAAGTAAGTGCACATTCCTTCTCCCATCTATGAGGATTGTCAATATATTCTGATGAAGGGTGAGGCATTAGACCATACTCATACTTATGTTTTAAGGAGGGACAACCAAGTGAGAGCATAACATGCCTCAGGATAGGGGAACATGAATGTCAAAAAAGTCTGGTGGCAAATCCCAAGGGCTCAACATTAGGAATATATCCATGTTCTGGAAAAATCTAACGAAGTGATAGTGGAACAAACATTAAGAAAATTGAATATTCATGTCAGTGAACATGCCACACATGCTCTAGCATGTCATGGAATCAAGGTTCATATCCCTACTTTCTCAAAATACAACTACACCAACATCATTCCAAGGAAATATTTGAGGAGGCTTATTCCTTCCCCAATTTAGGAGGTTTTTCGGCATGTTTTGGTGGGGAATGCATATTCATACCAGCCTCACATTCTTGTACCAACTGAATCCCACCAATTGGGAGTGGAAAATGCCTTAGGATAGAATCATATCCTTGTCAAAAATGAGATAGATTTTCATCATATTAAAACAAATTCTCAATAGTGGGTTCATACTCCCACAACACATGATGGATATATACCAATTCCAGTAATCGTAACGCAGAAGGCTCATATCCCTAAACAATCAGAAAAAGAAGGTCAGCATACTCTGACCAAAATATAGAAAATTACTCATATTTCTAATTTTCTCTCTACCAGTGTCCTTGTGGTTGTTCGATACATACTCTTAACCCCACAGGGGTCCGTCAACTCTTCTATAGAAGTGGAAGTATGAGATGTTCAATATCAGTATAGTCCTCCTCGTGGTAATGTGGAGATGCATTGTAGGGTCTCTATTCCAAACATCCAACATATTTAACCTCCCCACGATGATATCTTCCATTGGAAAGGTAGTCCTCCCTTTTTCCAGACACCCCCATATATGGAGGTGAACCAAACCTAGATACCTTCATAAAAAGTGGTTCTCGAAACACCAAGGTCAACTGTATGTGGTTCCGCCATCATCTTAGAGTAATAATTAATTCCCTTCAACAGGTGACCACCAGAGCTTTCTTCTATGATATGACCAAGTGGAGGGATGTAAGTTTGATGAGGAAGAGGCCAACATTGAGATATATAGATACATATGTAGAAACAACCTCCTCATCATGTTTTTCCCCCTCACTACTTCTATATTTCAGAAGTCAAATGATCTAGAAAAGGAGTTCATTATTTAGGCTATAATATATGGGATACTCATCAGCAACTAATGGACCAATATCTCCCTTATATAAGATACGAGTGTCAACTTTAGATGATCAGGATACTCTTTTTTCAGCTCAACCTAGCTACTATCTCCATGGCTCGGGACACAAAATCGGAAAACCACAGCTCAAATCTGCAACATGATTGTAGAAATTACATTTTGACACTTCGGCAACTGATCTCTGAAGATAAATCTTGAATATGCATGAAAGGAATGTGAAATTATGGATTTTTACACATTTACCCTCCCCTATAATAGAATAGACCTTCAGATATGGCATCCTGTAATGTTATATCCTTCGATAAGATTAGACGATCGGGTAATTCTTGGGATAGTTGGTCACTGCAACATAATTCCCCTACTCCAATGGTGTCGAGACACCATGGACGAGGTGGGAGGATATTCAATAGAAGATTTTATTGGGAACATGAGGACAATAGGATAATGTTATGAACAAGAAAATAAAAAATTTGATAACTGAGACAACTTCCTGTAAGAAACAACCCTCATCATGGGATTCCCTTACACCCAACTCCTACGCAAGCATAACTACATCACATCACAGATACCACATTGGAAGCCTCCATAGTAGCTATCAAGGAGAAGAATTGGCCCCCTGGGCTAGGAGAATATCTACCACCACCTCCACCACTCATGTTATCAATTACTAAGAAGATTCAATACATGCCCTTGACAGCCGTAGGTGAATTCCAACACACAAGACTGGGTTAATTTATATCTCAATCACCATCTTTAGATTCTTTGTCCCCTAAAAGGCACCTGGAGACATCAGTAGTGATTCTGGATCATCCCCATCCCAACGAGGTGGGGAATTTATATCTTCATGTCCAATGGAAATCCCAAATTACTGCCACCCAATTGGGTTGGCGGTATTATCATCATCAGTATCACCAAATAGGGAATATGTATTCTTTAGGCTGGGAATAAGACATCAATGTTTAGTGTCCCACTAATTCCTCCTTCCATAAGGTAAACCTCTATTGGTTGGGGATCGCTCAAAGATCATGATTAGAAACTCCCTCAAGATCAATGTTCTCAATCCAGGAGGATAGAAATGTATGCCAAATACAATCAAACCTCTCCGGGTTCACAATCTAAAATGGTCCAACAAGGAGAAGGGATCGAATAACAACCCTAATAAAAGTCATACTAAACCGGATTATTTAATGGAAATAAATAGAATAACTACCATTTCTCGATATGCCTTAGTGTATGTCATCACTATTAATGAGGAATACATTGACAAGGATCCAGATGTGGAAGGCTACAACTTGGAAAACATACCCCAGTTGGAGGGTGACTTGGACACACCAAATGAGGCTATGTGCACTCGAAACCAAATATGGCTTCAGAATTTGGCACCACCAAATAACAAATTTCCATGTCCTTAGATAAATGGATCCAAATAAAAAGTTAAATACACAACCACATCTCAGTTGTATTCCATGGAAGAGTAGTTGTCATAATACAAGAGTGAAATAATAGATCTCTAGAAAATCAATGAGGAGCTACTCAGGAGAAATATTCCCTCTGGGTATCACCTCCATCCATAGGTGAATATTCTTCCCCCCATGATCAATCTTTCTATAAGAGAAGTACCTAAATATTATATGGGATATAAATCTAGGATTCCAATCCATATAAACGAGGAAAAGAAAAATTATTGGGAATTCCCTCCGCTGCGGTGACAGTGCATCCTTTTTCAAGGTAATCTTTCTATTATAGGATTAATTTAGGATTAGACAGAGATGAAATTAAAACCACACTATCAGCCTCCACCCACTCCCAATAGATATGAGGTTGCACAGGTAGTAGTACTTCTAGATCTACTTACTACCATTGAGTCTCTGGCTAATCGAATGGAATCTATGTAAGGGTGACGTGCACCCATGTAGTTTGAAAGGAAGCTATATTCCGTATGGGTGGATATCACTCCACCGCAAAAAAAACATTATAAATCCTACCTTTTCCACCTTCAATGGAACATGCGATCTTGAGAAAAATCTCAAACAATTCATTTCCCATTGTGGGATAATGATGGGCCCCTAAGATCATCAGGATTCAACAAAATTGAGGTGCATTGTAAAGAATTTTATGGGGCCTACCTTTGATTGGTAGAGTAGTCTACCAGCGGAATCTACTACAGGATGCGAATACCTTCATCGTTAGTTTCTTTATTGGTTCATTTCAACACTAATGAGGACCACAATATTTAACCAGATGCACTACAATTAGTGTGAGAATGAGAGGGTGTCTGAATGCATAAAACGATGGAAGGGTTTCACCAATTATTTCAGTATCCCTCTCTTGTAGGACTAACTGCATAAAATATGTGATGAAAATATCAGGGATGAGTTAAAGATACCCCTAATCCCCATGAAGTACCAAGAAATATTCATATAATTCACTAAAACAATTGAACATCTTGAAGAGGCTATTCAGCAGACTTGATAAAAGTATTGACTCATGCCTGAAACATAGGGGAAAGGAAAAGAAGACCAAAATCCCCTATTATCTATCTCAATCCTATAGTGGTGGCCACCCAAGAACACAAGAATGCTTCAAATGACCCAGAACCTCATACAGAGCGGCCTCAACCACAAAATCACCCATGTTCAGAAGAACAGAAGAACTGGGGTTTTCCGAGATTTAAATAATGAATAAACAAAGTATATTCCATCTGAAATGATAATGTCCCAAGATATTCCCTAGCATCCATGGATAATAATACACTCACGATTCTATATACATGGAAGCCTGAGTAAATCAACCTTGTAGACTATCCCAACTACTTCCCCTTCCCTATAAGGTTGGGTCATAATAACTAGAACTATTTCATCTTCAAAGATGACCTTCAAGGCATGGTCCACTCCGGACAGGTGACTTTAAAATATTCTCCAGAACAGGCATATTGCATAACTATTGTTGGTCTGAGGAAGAGGAAGGATGTAAGAAAGTACCACCCATGCGATCACAAAAGTTCGACAACTGGATGACTCTAAAAACAGTTGATCGAGCTCATGTAACCCTGAAAGAACAGTTTCAAAAAATCGAAACAACTCCACCATCCAAAAAGGAGATGTCTGAGGTGCCTCCCAAGGGTGGTTGTGACCACTAGAATCAAGAATAAATAGAGGAGGAGGAATCATATTCTCCTCTGATGTAGGCCCTGACCCTTGAAAACATCTTCCCTACAATATCTACAATACGGGAACAACCCCACAAAATGGAATCCTCATCAGATGAAGAGCTCCACATTGGTTCTATAAACACAATACACTTGAAAAATCCCATTTGGGGAGATGACCATGCTCACAAGTACAACATTACTATATATAACCAAGGAACATGAGGTCATCTACATCGGAGAAAAGGATACAAGAGATGGAAAAGATGTGGTCAGACCTACTATTCTATTCATATCATCACATAAGATATATATGTAACCAAGACTCATGGAAAAGAATTATAGGGGGGTCAAAAGAAACTATGAGGTGCCTTATAACACTCTAGTAGTCACCCACATCCAATTTTCTTGCATGAAGGATTGGAGGAGGTTCAGTCTGAGCAACCGAGGAAACATGTAAGGCCAATATGACCTACACCATTGGATATATATATTACATCAACCTCGGCACAAGCATCGGGCCTATCTACATAAGATTCTTCAGTTCATTAATCACATGCCAATGAGCAACCCCATATTGGGATGTGATGAACTATGGCACCAAATTACAATGTTCTGAAGTATCTAGTTGTATTCCCAGCCAAGCTCACAATCCGTGATACAATTTTTCATTTTAATGAACTCAGGGAGGAACTCGTTGAAACCCTCTGGATCCTACTGGGATTCCATATGGAAGTAGCAGCCTCCAAGGTCTATCCAGAAGAGATTATGTCATTTAATGTCACCATCTCATTCACTAAACAATATCAGGAAGAGGATATCCAAGGGCACATTAGACCCTTGTATGTCTCAGGAAGACTCAATAACATAAATGCCTGAATGGTGATGATCGATAATGGATCCGGGATAAATCTCATCATAGACCAAACTCTCCAATGTTTGGGGTATAATGAAGGGGACTTATCCTATATATAGGTGACCATAAAAGGATATTATAAGTGAGTACAAAGACCCCTCAAGAAAATCAATCTCGAAACAAAATTTGGGGAACTCGCATCTGATGTTTGTTCATGGTTATCCAACAAGACATCACATATAATGCCCATCTTGGAAGGCCATGGCTCCATACCCCCTGGCGGTACCATCAAAATTCTATAAATTTTTGATGTACCACATCAATGGAAAGGTTAGAATACTGCACGGTGACAACACTCCCTTTGAGACTTGCTGCGCCGTATATGTTGAAGCATAATTTTCTAAGTTGAGTGTAAGAAACCAATAGTGTCTGATGAGATACAGGTTGTAGCTCCCAATAGCTTGGGGACTGTCCTTGTCAATCCATATAACATGCTTGATGATGAATAGGTTATCACCATAAACATGGTCGAGATATCAAGGGATGGTGATATCTCTTCTAGTGGAATCCCTCACCCTAATACTAATGTAGAGGCCCCAACATTGTCATCCTCATTCGAACATGTCTCCACATACTCAGAAATAGATAGGGATGATCTCAGGAATTCCCCTACGGCATTTGAGGAGGGTTTTTCCACAACCATAGATGAACTAAGACAGATAAATCAAGGGACATAAGAAGATCCACGTCCTACCTTTAATAGTTCTACTATGAATCTCAAAGATAAAGAGACATATATCGAAATCCTAATGTAGCACTGATATGTGCTAGCCTGTAATTATATAGAAATTCTCGGGCTCAATCCAGATGTGGCTATGCAGCATCTCATAATTCCTGAGGATCGTTGAGGCTTTAAGAAGACATCCCAAAAATGAACCCATCTTATTCCATAAATGTAGAGGCATAAGATGACAATTTGTAAAAGACAGCTTTTTCTGAGAAGTGCAATACCTAAGATGGATTTCCAAAATCATCCCTATAAAGAAGAAAACATAATGGTTAGTGTCTTCAACAACTTCAAATACAAAAATCGGTATTTCTCAAAGGAAATTTTCCCATTGTTGAACATAGAACTTTTGATCGATGAAACTAGTGGCTTCAAATCCCTTTCCATCGTGAACGTGTATTTCGGTAAAATTAGATCAAACTGGCCCATAGGGATGAAGAAGTCACTGCCTTCAATGAGACTCAAGGGATATTCTGATACTAGGTCATTCCTTTTGGATTAAAGAATTTCAGCACCACATATCAATGCTCCATGCATCGTATCATTAATCCATTCCTAGTAAGGATAACAGAGTGTTATGTGGATAACCTGGTTTTTAAATCTGGATGGAGATGTGAACACTCCACAGACATCCAAGCAATATTCAACAAGCTATAATAGCGTAGTTTAAAGATGAATTTCTAAAAGTGCACTTTTGGGGTAATGTCAGGAAATTCCCATGGATTTGTGGTATGTCACCATGGAATTGAAATCGACCCAGAGAAGACTAGTGCAATCTTAACAATGTCTCCCCCAGAAATCTCAAAGAATTAAGGGGACTCCAAGGGAACCTATCCTACATCTGGAAGTTAATATCCAACTTGGATGGAAAATATCTCCCCTCCATGAGGCTAACGATGTAGGGATTCATCTACAAATGAAATGATGAAGGTCCTAAAGCCGTTGAATGTCTCATGAAATACAAGCTTCACCCACCAGTTTTGATGCCTCTATTAGAATGGAGACCACTAATACTATTTGTGGCATCCATGGGATGTTCATTATGAAACCACAACATGCATAAGAATGATGCCAGAAGCAAGAACAGCCTATACAACCTCATCTAAACTATTCTAGGTACAATGAATAGATAATGTAATATCGAAAAGAACTCCATTGCGCTCCTTTTCATATTGAAAAAGTTGAGGCTTTACTCGAAGCACCATGAAATCTACCAAGTCTCCCATATCAACCCTTTCAAGTACATCCTTGACTCCCATGTTGACCAGATGTCTGGCTCAATGGGTGGTCATTGAGAAACAATATGACATCCAATTCATATCAAAAAAATTCAGTGAAAGGGAATGCCCCAGATGAATTCCTAGCAGCACATACTATACTGGAAAATACACAAGTGGACACCTATATCCCCGATGAACAGGTATTATATGCCCATGACACTCCCTGGACATGGGAGATGTATTTAGATGGAACCAATCAAAGTCCCATCAATATAGTAATGGAAAATATGAATGTAAACCAGGTTGGTTTAGGGGTTTATTTTTCTCATTTTACAATAATCTATTTGAAAAATGGAATTAGATATCAATTCAGGTTGTTCAATAATATTGAACTATAATTATCAAATTACTTTGACACTCTTATTATCATCAAGGATTATCCATTTTAACCTCACTGACACCTTGATATTCACATGTTATGTCTTATTCTAAATCCATTATGTCAGTTCTTGTTTATAAGAAACATTTACATCATCCTTTATACTAAAGATATCCAAATTCTACTTCTTTGTATTCTATGTTATAGACTTATCCTTGAGGAAAAATACTCCAGTAGATAAGGACTGAAATTCATAAATACTTACATCCCAATACTCATATACTTATCCATTGATATTGAGAATTAATTTTGTTTTATAATTCAATCCATAATATATATTTAGTTTAACATACCTTATAATTCTTTTCATTTATAACAAATAAGACTCCTTAATTGTAATTTGGCCTATTGTACGCAATGTAATAACATAGAAAATATCTGGTCTTGAAGATGTAAAATCAAACCAACTCTCAATTAAATTTTGTAACTAAATTTTATAAACATAATTTACATATTAAACTATTTAGAGTTTTATTTTTTATTTAATTTTTGTAGAATTTATCTTCTCATTTCTCATTTTCATTGTCTTTAGAATTTTCACTTTATAATTCAATTAAGAATTAATAATTTTCAAATTGCCTTGAGAAATATGGATTCACAATATGTAATTCATCTCCACAATATCAAAATTTCAAATAAATCCATTATTTTATTGGAGAAGCCTCCAGAAATACCTTCTCCATCTCTATAAAATAATAATATCATCATTATATTAAATTACTATGAGATATTTTTCAATGCAATATTTGGTGTTGAGGTAAATATTGTTTCATTATTTTCTAATACCATACAACATCAATAATAATTCAACAATTTAAGCCCATTTTCTTATAGCTAATTTTATCATATGTCACTATTTGTTGAACCTAAAAATATATCTCTCATTATCTCAAAAACAAATTACTTGGGGTTCCTCAGTTCACAATTCTCCTTCATGATGACCATTTTAGAAAGGAAACTGGAAATTCATTTTTAAAGTATTGTATATTCTTTGAGTAGTGATAATAATAAATAATCACATAGATTAAAGCATACAAAACAATGAAAATGTGTTAGCATGGTAAATTACTTCATCCAAGAAATACTTTTCATTAAATACGTCATTGTACCTTGAAATTTACCAATTATCATTTAACTCAGCATAGTACACTGAAATTATTCTATTGAAAATATTTATTCTACTTAGTAACTAACTCCCATGTGTTATTCATCTCTATGTTATCAAATTCCTTAATTATAAATTTAATACGCTTTTTATAATTCATGAATTATTTCAAACTCATTGCCTCAACATGAGAAACAAAGGAGTTTTGAGATATTTTCCACAATAACCTATATTTTTTAATGGATTATATATGATCAATAATTATTTCATGGACCCTATTTTAATTCATTATCTTTTTATAAATTTAATTTGAACGTTTTTCATCACATGATAAGGGTAAATAATCATTTTATTTATACCCATCACTCAAATCATCCAACTTTTATATGTTTTTATAATGTCGTCTAAAACATTTATCATCATATTTATCAACATGAGAAAGTGTAATTTTAATCTCAAACCCCTTAAATGAGTGTTTTAAAATGATCCCTATAGTAAAATAAATGAAATTTTAGGATTTATTTTTGAATTAGTAATGTTCTCTTCTATTAGATTGATATTAATGGAAAATTCTATAAACACCACTTTCCGCAATAATTATCATATTTTAACCCATAGTATTTACTATAAAAAGGGATTATAATATAAAAACACATTTTAATTTGAAATTATTATTCTATATCTCATTTAGACAAATATTAATGTTTAGATAATTCATGAGAAATTTCATAATTTCAACACTCTCTTAATTACTATCCTTAAAATGAGCATAGTTGTCTAACATACAAGCATTATGGTTCACGAAATATAAATCTAACATTGATTCTTCCTTTAATAAATAATTTTTTTAAGGTTTAATAATGTTTTATACCCCTACGGAATTTTATTATCCTCAATGTATCCTTTAAACATTTATTATAACCTCACTTGAAATAGAACAACTATTATTCAATGTCCTCAAATCATAACACAACCTTTTCTCAACGATATCACCAAAAATTCATCCTTAACAAATGACACTTCATTTTATTTATCACATATTTTATAATAAATCATTTTTTTAAACCATGAAAAAATTGATTACTATTTATGTTTTACTTCTCCTCTCCAATCTCATTCAAGATAACTCCTTTTATTTTGAGTAATTCATCATTATCAAATATTTATAATCATTATATAGAAATATAAAATCCATTCATATTCTTTATATCAAAAATTATGCGGGATAAAACCCCATTATCACGTTTCATTAGTTTTTTCTTCAATATAACATAAAAGATACAATTAATACGAGTACATGGTCATTTCATATTTCATTCATAATCTAAAATATTTAAGAAATATTAACAGTGAATTTTTTATATTAAACTTTTATGATACACATCACCCAAATGAACAAAATAATAACATATTCTAGAAACAATATTCAAAACATGAATCTAATTACTTTACTTGAAAACATTACTTTTCCTTTTCTCTATGAACTTGAATTCATTTCAAATGTTGTCTCCCACTAAAATCCCATTATATAACGCTTCTGGAATTATTTAAAATCAACATATTTAACTAAATATTCATACTGATATGCACATATCCACCACATCACCAATAGTCACTGAAGAATGAAAATATTCTAACCAAAACATCCTTTTTTTCTATACTATGGTACAATTAATTATTTTCTTTCTGAATGTTGATATCATCTATATTTTGTGATAGATATTTTTTGGTGTTCCTAACATGTTCCCCTATCTGTTGGACTTCATCCTGAAAATTTTCACCATTCAATTTAATACAGATTTCTTCCTGGGTTACTATTTAATAATTTAATATAATTTTAGAATTCTCATTTGGAGGAAATATTCATCTTATTATTTCCAAAAACAATTCACATTGAATAATTCTGAATAAATTCTGAACTTTATGAATCCATATAATTTAGTATCGACTATTATAATGATCAAAAAATTCTTGGATTCTTTTTAATTATATTTAATACTCATTAAACATTTAAAAAATTTACATTGATTTTTTGAAATCAAATTTAAATTTTTTTAATCAAACATTTAGTCTTCAAAACCATTTACTATCAATCAACAAATTATCATTCCTTTTCTATGATGATTTCATTCAATTAATAATTAACATGTTTCTCTTTATTAAGAGAGACAATAAAATGGTGAACATATTTACCTAATTATAACATGGTTTCACATTAGGGATTTTCATCCTACCCAAGTATTTTAGGTTACTTTCCAATATTATCCTTATATTTCACTAATTTATATAGTTTTATGGTCACTCACTCAATCCCTTATTCATCATGAATTCAATATTTAGTACATTATATTTTACTTTATTAGAGAAATACTCATTATTAACCATAGTAATCAATAAATTTTCACCATGATCCCTAGGTATGGAAATTGTTTTTCAGTTTTATCACATTTTTCTTTTTCAACATTAAATAATTTCTTATATTTATTAATTTTTCGATATTCATCAAATTTAAATTATGTTGAGACTTCTTCTTGATAAATTATGTAGTCTTCTTCTGAGTGATAATAGTTTATGAACAATCCTTATCATTAAACATATCTTCATTTGTATTTTGATAATTTAAATAAAATATTAAATACATAAACAAAACTATACACTTTAGTAGAACTTTACAAGGATATTTAAAATTTCCCCACATGAATCAATTGAAAGACTTCTAAATATGGTTTCCAATTGACCATTAATATTCCACCGCATTTTAAATATTCTAAGGACTAGTAGTGAGTGTCTATAAGTTACATTGGGGGACTATATACTATATATCAGATAACTATAAAAACATATTCAATTAATAATGACAACCAATTGTCATAATTTATGATAATGGTAGGAAAATTAATTTCACAAACCATTCGTAGAGAATGAAATTTAATTACATATCAAAATATTAACTACAATAATGCAATTCAAGCATCCATCTAGAGTAAGATTTTATGTAGGACCAATCAAATAAAAAAACCAAAATAAAAAAATAGATACAACCACAATATATCTAGTTATAGGAATTTACATGGTCTCACCTCCAATAGTACATTTTATTCTAACTCTACTATATACTAAAAGTCCATTACCCTTACTGACATCCATGATCATGATATCTTCACAAGCAATGAGATTCCTATACATGGTGTGAGTAAAACTTAGTCGGCCATCAGTAATGGTATCCTTAAAAATATATAATTTATAAGTACATTCATGATGTTATATGGTAATATCAATATCAATAATAAACATTCATCATTCCCTATGATTATAAAGGGCCACCTATTATTGACTATATGAGATTCAAATAGTGTCAGCATCGAGTCTAAAACTATTTTAAAAGAATACCAAGGCCTGACATAGTGTTTTCCCATAAAACCTCATCATGATATTTGGGAAATTTTGAAAATAAGCACAATAATAGAAATAAAAAAATGAAGAGTTGCCAATATATCCATCATATATAACTATACCCTGTGAGTTTGAATTAATCCAAACATCATAAATTAATTAGATTTTTAATATTTCACACATCCACATTTTATTAAGGAAATATTTTTAATTATACACAACTCATTAAAAAACAATAATCATGGTTGTCAGTGTAGATAACCTCAAAATAAAATTCTTTCAAATTTAACAAGTCACCCGAACTCCAATCCTAAATAATTCGTGGTTGATATTACAACCAACCGAAATAAAAAAAAATTACGATGGTTATATTACACCCAAACTACATAACATGAATAGAAACAACTTGAATATCAACAAAATTATAACAAAAAGATAGTTAAGGTAAACATTACACCCAACCCAAGTCCTAAGTACAGTCATGGAGAGAATTATCCAAATCCATATAATAAGGAGAATCACATTTGGAATCACAACTAATCCATTTTTAATTGATAGATAATTTCTTTATTATAACCCAACCAAAGAATTTACAATATCCAATATTGGCATTACACCTAATCCATATAATAGAAATTTTCATGGTTTGAATTACACCCAAATAATTTAATAATAAGAATCATAGTTATCACTGCACCTTACACATAATAAACCCACTCACTATCCTTAAATAAAGCATGAATTTTCATTTCATATCAACACACCCCCATAACACGTCAACAAATATTGACATTTCATTTTAAAATATTTCACACTAGTCTAAGAACACAACAGGGGATTCCATCCAATAGCCATATTATACATTATATTTGGATTGTCACCCACACACCACCATTGATTTTTTATATTGAATTTGAAGAAATCATCTAGACTAGTCTTCCATTTATATGTTTCCCACAATTGTGGGATACTATTAGGAAACTATCATGGTACAGTAAATTATACATTTCATTGACTATGATACAAAATTCTATAACACATTAATTTTATAGATGGTTATTTATGACCATATAATTAAAATGAATTTACCAATAGACAACACATTTCCTTAATAATTGTTAGTTCTATATAAAAGAAAATATTTTTAGAACATAGGTCCATTATTGGATATACACCATGAAAACAATACCCAAATATCAAAATTCAATTGAAAACTCATAAATTTATGGGAAATAATATAGACAATATACTGATTCATCATAAGAACCTAATAAATGAGGAAATACATGTGATTTATCTTTAATGTGATGAAATATGAAAATCTATTAAAAAAATCATAAATTAGGGATATATTTTGAATAAAATTAAAATATTGTGAGAAAATTTGAAAACAAGAATTCGGATTGTTCCTATTGCCTATAATGATTAAATAAGATACAAAATACATTGATCTAATAAAAATTAGGGAGACACCATGTTTATATTAGATAAATCCAATGGGATTTTGTGTACGATATTCATTGGTTAGAAGAAGGGGAGATAAAGTATTTCAAAAAAATTGAAATTAAATTAATAACCATAATGATTTTTTTTAAAATTTATTATGAGGTCACAATGTCAGAAGTTTTCTTTTATCAACTACTTGGAACCTCACTGGGTGCCTACACTCAATCCACTAGGTATCGAGTGAACCATTAGGGTCCCCCATCCCATCTGTATCCACTAGTTACCTACCATTGACTACTAGGTACCCAATGTTATTTCTCAATTAAAAAATTATCCAACATTAAAAAAAGTACACAAATTACAATCATTTTCTCCTTCTAACTCTACTAACATATCAAATCCATCAAAATTTTCATGGTTTAGTAAAAAATGTAAACAAATCCTTAACAAGAAATGTGAGGTTTATTAAAATATTCCAACCATGTAATATCTCGTCCTTGTGATATTTTATTAAGAACCACTTGTTGGATGTATTAAGCACTATGCTCACATATATGTCTCTCATTGACAAGGATTCAAATTTATATTCCTGAGTATCCATAGGACACAGGCCAGGGGTTCTATATTCTATAGAATAATCTTCTCACTTCACTCTACTATAGAAACTGCTCATTCGTTATATCAGGTATCAACCACTTTCCGAACATCATTTAATTTGATCTTCTGAGAGGTTATAGGATTATATCTATAAATTTGGGTTATCTAAAACTAATTTCTCATCTCATGGTTTCTCAAAGGATTTTTTAATCGATTTTTTACAATATTGATTATAATGGAAACTTTGAATTTACCCACAAATCTATGTTGTAATTTCACCTCCCTTAAAATTTTTCGGAGTCCTAATTGAGGTTGTACTATCAAGAATACACAATATATAACCTCAACCTCTTGAGGATGATAACACCATATAGAGTATGATCACTTCTCACTTTGAGTTTTGGATAACACTTCTAAATCAAAGAAATATGTTTTTATGTGTCTTACATATTACTCTTCCTAATAATTGATGTCTCACTTGCATCGAGATATATTTTATTGAATTGGAATTAACTACCATCCAAGTCATTGAAATGTGACATATATATGGATTTTTAATTACTATTATTATTGGAAAACTCTACTAAGGTGAGAAAATTCTCTACAGAACCACCAAAATAATGGATATATTCACTCATCCAGTCATTCTGAATATGAATTTAATACTAGTGAGGTGTAAATTGGGAATCTAGATTAGATATGATACTCCACATCATACTAGTTAGACTTATAATATACCAATCATATAAATTATATATCTCTTCAATAGAGTGGGTTTTCTTGATTATAAAGAGAAACATTAATTAATAGATATATAATAACCCCAACCAAATCATTACCTTGAGGTGATCTTAGTGGTCCTATCATGAAATCTCTCCACACATTTTATAATTAAACTCAATAATATGTCATCGATAATGACATATTTTGGGTTGATGATTATCCACCATTAACTAGCAATAAGCTAGACATTGTGAAATGAACCCCACCACATTTTTATTGTAATTTACAAACATTTAGAATAAGAACAAACACTTGTTATAAAATTAAATAACTCTTTTATAAACTTAGTTTTGTTATCTAGTGGCTATGGACTACTTTGGGAGAGTCCATGGCTCAACCAATTCCCAGAGCTATAGAATTTGGGGAGGTATAATGAGTTACATAGATAGCATATATTTAGTGATAACCATGAGAATCAAATATACAGGGAACTCAGTGTTTATATAGTGGCCACATAGTTTGTCTAAAAGCGTGCATGTTGGGACACATTCTCATGTGGGTTCTTCAGGGATCTTGGAAGAAGTCCATTTAATAGGTTGTGCTTGATTAGTCAAATCATGTATACAACCTATTTTTATAGGTTCCCAAGTTAGTAGATACCACTTGGTTATTGAATGGTTTCACCAACTATGTGGCTAAACCATCAGAACACCATGTAAATGGATAGATTACCCTTTACACCTATTTCAGTAAATCCACAAACTATCATCCTTTATTTTGTTTCCAATGAAATGTAGACCTGAGTAATCCCCTATCATTAATGGTAATGTTTTTTTGTATGTCCCTCATCAATTCTATATTTTCCTCATCACCTGGTTTGTTGAATCTAAAATGATACGATATAAAATTATATTACTTCAATTATAAGTTTACCTTTCATTGTAGAATTATGTTTTGGTCAGATATTATTTTCTATATTTTCAAGGAAATTGATGATTCTTCAGATTTCTCTTATTCTAGCTTGATTAAAGGGATGAAACAGTACGAGGAGAGCGATACAGTGATAATTTATGTTGTATAGCTCTTTTCCCTAAACACCAATTACATTTATTTTATTTTTCATCATTCTATATGACAGATATTTTTCAACAACACATCGAAAAGATTTACTAAATTATATTAAATGGGTTTTCATGATTAATATGGAACTACCTAATGGAAATTCATCACCATCAGTTGATTAAATTGGAATGATGCACCCCATGGGAGTTCAAGTGCATAAAATACTAAATTAATCATTCTTTAAAATTCTATACTACCGTTTGAGTTGTTTGATATGAATTGTAATAAATGAATTGACCAACTAGGATGATGTGTTATGGAATAAATTAATTTTTAAGTGATATGATTTTTTTATAGATAATCCTACCTAAATATCATATTGAGGATTATGGAACAATAATATTTAAGGATTGTATGGATGGTCTCATCATAATTTATAATTAAAACTGTAGATGAATTATAAATACATCAGGAGTGATATATGGTATTGATTTGACAAGATTGTTGGGAATTTTCGTTACCTCTATATGACTGGTACATATCCCCATGGGGAGACAGCATGGATGGGATTAGATTCTAGATGCTTATAGCAGGTCATGAATGATACTCGGTCTCCTATGTGAGTTAAAAAGGACACAATCAGAGGTTCTATTTTCACACCACCCTAACGGTGATACTTCAGATTCCATATATGGGTTTCCAGGGATGAAATCTTATGGTGTAGGGTATTTATAGAACCCATGAACTGATTATCGGGATTCCTTTCTTGATCGACATGAATGGGATCATGAAGAATATTATTTAAATTTAATGATGAATTTTATATTAAAATAAAAGAACACATAGATGTTATCTAGGTACACATTCACCAAGAAAAATCGCATCCTAGTATTATGTCCACATCTTAACACAGGTTTCATAATAAATTATTTTAATTAAACCAATATCATATATATTTAGGTTCTAATAACTTCATATTAATCAATCTTATTCTGATAAGGTATTATTTTTCATGTATGCATGTGAAACATAGAAATTTTTTTTTATTTATTGTTTTACATTTATTCAGTTCCTGCACACTGGTCATTTTAAATGAACAAAATGGATTAATCTAGACACTATTGGAATTCACCTACTTATTATATATGACACACTTAATGGCCCCCTGTGGTACACAAGAATTTTTCAAGATTATAGGTGTAGATAATGGGAAGAATCCAGCTTCTGACGCTTGATTTTTAGTATTGGGATGGAGTACGGGATCAGATCTGGGAGCCTATGGTCATGATTCTAGTAGCAGCATCTTATGGTCATTTTGTATTTTTTTTATATAATTTAATGTATTCAGATTTCCCCTATATCTGATGTACCTCGTTTTCATATAGCTACATTAGATTAAAATCATCATTTTGGCTTTATTTGTAATTCAACATCCACCTATTTATTTTTCATGATGTTTATTTATGATTTCCACTATTTCTTATTATTTACTGCTTCTACTACTTAATTTTTTATTACTATTATTATAAACTTTGACTTGTGGGGGAATAGTCTCACCATGGACACATCATAGGCCTTCATTTATAGTTGGAAACCTCTCATGTATGGGTATATGCAGTTGAGGTCATGTGTACACCCATCTCAGGGAAACATATAGCTGCTTCTAGTGAGGGATGGTACAAAGTGCTTTTAGAGTGGTCTTTGTCCATTTTTTTATATTTATTGGGTATTAGTTATGAGGATAGTATACATAATAATTGGGTAATTATCATGTTCTTTGGAGTATCTAACCCATAAAGAGTGGAAACCAAAATTACATGGGATGGGTTATTTTTATTATGCTATTTGATTATAATAGTTTCACTAATATCATCATTTGGTGAAACACTAGCCTTATAAAACTATTATCATTTATGTTATTACTATAATGAGTTATTTTTTCATTTTTTGGATACAAAAATGACGTGTCATTACATGAAACATTTTAGGAACCGTAGAACATATATTCCATGATTTAGTTCATGCCATGTTTACTTTCTGCGTGCATTTCCTGCTACATATTGATATTTCTTAGATTATATATATGAATTTGTGGTACATTTTTTTATAGGGAAAAATAATTGGACGTATCAAAGAGTATACTATAGTCTAAATAGTTTTTTACATATAATCATGATGAATCCTTTATTCACTAATTATTCCATGTTTGATCCATGAACCATTTTTTATAGACTAGAATGTATTATTATTTGAATGCATGAATAAAAATTCTAATTTATGAATCGTGCCCTTATATAAATTTTTATTTATGATTTAACTAATCATATAATTTTACATAAACTCTTATATCCAGATATTAGATGTAAAGGTCTGTTCGAGGTTACATAACCAGCCAATTTCAATTTATAAGGTTTATAGGCCATTGTAAAATGGGAATTGGGATACTATTGAAACTCTATTTTATCACATGCATAAAAAGGTATTAAATGAAAATAACTTTATAATAATAAAATAAAATAAATGAATAATTTAATGGTTGTATCCTTTCCCAAATCCTCATCACAAAGATCCCCCAAAAGCAGTGTCAGTACATATGGTTGACCTGCGTATTCAGTGGAACTACACTGGACCAGACAACTAGGTCACCCATCAGTACAAAAAATAGCACACATTCTCATTACCTTACATTAAATACTAGAATGAGCCAACTCATTAGAACATGGTCCCACATTTTCCTATAAATAGGACCATGGGGCTTCTTATTTACTTAAAAAAACATAAGGAATCCCTGATTCTCTACTCACCCTAGTCCTTTTCCCAGACCCTAATAAACAATTCATGTAGCTCTAGTAAAATCTAGAGAAGAGGGAATTTATGGGTATAGTGGAATTGAAATTCTTATTAGGTCTAAAATAAAAAATAACTTTTTTGGAACCCTTTCCTCCCTAGTTTATAGGTAGTAACACAAGTTCCACTTCGCAATCCTGGGGATTACGTGAGATCATTCCAGGGAAACTTGAGGAGACCCTTAGAGCATTGAGAAGAATCTGGCCCAATTTGTTTCCTATTTGAACTATATATAAAACTTATTTAGATAAAACATGACCAAACTCATGAAGACCTTCCAACCAGACCAAGATTAACCCATGCGAGACCTCATGGTCTAACTCAACCTTCATCAACACAAGACTCTTATGGGACATGTTCCAAGCAGCTAATTTTCTTTATCATATTCCTTTATATTACAAATCTAAGGGGAACCAAATTGAAGCCTATAATAATTATTTTAGACTTTACAAACCTTGGTATGAGGCACATCATTGTATTTCCCATTTGAATATGTATTCCATTTGTCAGAGGTGTCCCACACATATCCTACCTAACTGGTAGGGTCATTTGGGGAATGTGGATTTGTATTCCCTATGTAAAAAGGACCATGTACCCAGGGGATAGGTTAGGTAACTCTTAGTCTCAATTCCTAGGGTGAGTACTGTGTCCATCCCTATATGACTCTAAGAATAGGGACATTTAGTTCTCAGTGGGGAGGGACAGGATCAAGATTTCTATTCCATTTTAGGGTTAATTTTTTATTCTCCTATTTTTCCTCTAACCAAAACTGGGGAATATTTACTTGATTAATACATTATTAATTCTTTTAGGACCTCTCCTACATCATTCATTCCTCCTTCTCCATGATAGTGGGTTTTATCTGTATTGGTGGTTGGAGTGACTTTATATGATACAAATATGGAAGGGAATAAGTACATAAAATCCCATTATTTTTCCCTCATTTCTCCAGCCTCTTCCAATAATGTAAGGAGAATAATTAGGGTTACCAGATATTCTTCTTCCTATTGTTTCTCGCAATAAATCAAAACCCACATTGGATTAGAGGATATATAAAATCCTGACATCCATACAGTCAGAAGTATGGATCTTCATAGAATCAATTTTTTAGATCATCCTCTCACCTTCCATCAGAGGTCATCCATATTAGTTGGTCCATAAAGCCATGTATCCATACATAGGACATAACTCTTATTGTAAGCCCCAATTATTTCTTGCTGGAGTAAGAATTTTGTTACTCTTCGCCTACCTGGATCATAACTGGATAGATCATCAAATGTTTCTAGCCTGGTTATAAAATCAAAGAGGAGATATGAATGTTCAAAAACATCTATATTTCCCTTTGGTTTACAAAATCCATCCAACTATAGAAAAATGTGATCATGTGATCATAAGATCTACTAATTCCTCTCATTTTTCAAACTGGTCATGACTCATGCGGGCTTAGAGGTTAGTGGTGATCATGAAATCGGCATGAACCCAAACCATCATTGGGAATCATCCACATGAGTAAGAAGAAAAATATTTAATACTATATGGTATTTGATTACCAACTAAGTGGGATATGTTGGATTACACTCATAGATCCGAACCCAAAACCTGAATTCACAATAAACTTATTCAGGAAATTTTTTTAGGGTTATATCTAACATACATTACCTCATTAATAAACATCCTTGTTGTGTGGTATCCCCCGTAAGATCATGCATTCAAACTAGGATATTATATCTATTCCAGGTTTCCAAGGCCGCTTTGGCGTAAATCCCTCACCATCATTTTCTAGACACGTTTCTTCTAGATGTCCATTATGAAATATGATAAACTACATAGTTTATCCCTTACCACATGATCATAAATGGTATGATGTTTCTCATCATGTTCCAATGAACTGCGTGGGTTATGATTCCATTCATAAGAATACATAGGATGTACCTCTCATGGGTCTGATCCCGAAATCAAAACAACTCTCATCTCCCTAGATGATGATAAAATATAGAGTGTACCAGTTCATGGATTAAAACCAACATCCTAAAAATAATTGACAGACAAGTATATAATCCATTCATAAAAGTTTAATAATGATAGATAACCTCAAATACATAAATATATCTCCACTGATGAAGAAACTTGGATACATAATAATGATTATAATCACAACACGTGCTAATAGTTGATTTTTAACTCATGGTTGGATTACATTATACATGAGAATCAATGAAGGATTAAGAAATATATCATAAATCAATAAGAGAGTACCAAAGTAGGATAAAATTCCCCCCAAAATGGTAAAATGATCAGGAATTCCCTTCCTCTGGAATAATGTGTTTCTTAAGTATCATTAGACAAATCACCCAATGAGTGCACATCTTTCAAAATTATGTACACAAGACATCATAAATATGAGAACCATTGGCTGTTTTCGGTTCCAGGAATAATACTCATTGGAATCCACCTAATAGAGACATTTATATAGGTATTATAAGTGATGTTTGTCCCACCAAGACCAAAATGTTCCATTCCATTCCCTCATGGAATTCAATGATGAAAAAAATGGTGAACCCAACGTGAATCCTTAACCAAGATAATGGCATTACCCACCTATCAGGAACCATTATTTCTCAAAATAGAAGGGGGCTAGATAAGAAAATCAAGCTTCCATGGGTTCATTTAGTGAGATGATACTTTAATGCGGTTTTCTTGTTTGAGGGTTTCATCCATATTTTAGGAACTTCAAATAGGATGTCCCTTCAATGAAAATGGTGTCACAAAATCTCTCAGAGGCATAAGCCATGGCTACCATTCCGGTGGGGTCCTCATCCAAGAGGAGGATATTTTCTCCAACCTAGCATATTCAATGATGTGTCTCAAATGTTTTGTTATGGGGGTATCATCATAACGGTACTATGTTGACCCTAAATGCTACCTAGCTGGACCTCTAAATCTCAAGGCCCCACAAGTCATTCACTCAATGATGACCAGTGGTCCAGAATAAGATGGCATATACTATTGTCTTTTATAGTTTTGGGAATTTAATACCATAATGAAACTATAAACTCTTCCATTATCATACAGAGGTAGACCATGATTCCACCAACGTCCTCAACCAGAATAGAAATAGGACCCTTCAAAGGGAATCTACCAGTAGTCACAGCCTCCAACGTTGTGAGGAAGTGAACCCTCATCATTATGAGGTTCCCATACCCCATAGTCTAGAGTAGGTCCCCAATACCAATGAATATAAGAAACCCCACTAGGGGTATAAAATTGTTAATAGGTATCATTTAAACACAACTATTTCGTCCGGTGAAGCCTAGTAATCACATTTTGCGAAAACAAAAGTGAGAAAGAACATACACCTTCCCCCACTAATCAATCCAATCGACATAATCCTCATAAAAAATATAGAGAATATTTCTAACAAAATATGGCAGCACACATTGATCAAGAAATAACACCTACTCAAACCTGAAAACTACAAGTCAAATTCCGTGGAAAATCTTGAGCATGCGTAGACACCTGCCCACATCAATCAGGACTTCTAAGAGCCTCATCTAGAACTATTCTAAAAATACATCCAACCATGTGTGGTGGAAAATTATACGAAAATAAACACACTTACCAGCAGTCATCATGCCCACTAGAATTTTAGTCAGACAGCATCATGGGGTTTCAACCTAACACTCCCGACAATGAACAAAAGATAGATTCAAACACTTATATCCACACCTAATTACAACCAGTATCCACTAGTTGGAAATGGGGGGAAGGATCAGACATATAGGCCTTATACAACTATGAAATGGGAATATATCCGTATTTTAGTCACTAAATACACCAAGAACAACTTGAAAATTATGGAAGGGTCGTAAAAAATTCACGCCCACATCATAAAGACATTTGAGGATGTCATAATGGAAAATGTGGTGGTAGAAGAAAAAAATACAAAAATAAATCCCTATAAATGGGGTCACTCATCACCATATCACCCTAGAGTAGATACACATCTATATTCCCATCCGGGATGGCCATGGGTAAAACTCGTCCATGATATGTAGATAACCAGATCGGGTCCTTACCCCCATTCTAACTAGTGCTAATAAGCCTATTCCAATGGCCACTACAGGGCAAGATCAAACCCCATTTAATATTCCAAAATAATACTAGAAAATTCCCCAAATAATAAATGAGATATTTATGAAATCATTCGTAACTAAAAAAACTTTTCCAAGATTGTAAAATTAGTGTCTCACAAAAATGAATCTAAAAATAAGGATATCAAAAGATGGTTGAAAAAAGAAGAGCAGGTCTATGAACCATCTATTATTATTGATGGAATTACAATATCCCACAGAGATTTATGAATTAATTCTCAATATTACACTATCCCATTAACAAATAATGAGTACAATTTCAATAATTAAAAAGTTCATCCCTACATTCTTCATCATGAATGCATTCTTCATGTCCATATTATGATTAATCTCGAGATCCCATCTCATAATGAGAGTCACATCAGCAATCCACTTAGCCAGAATATAAAACAGAGATAAGGTCTCTACTTATCTATAGTTAATCCTAACGTTCACTCTAAACCTCCCTTATATCACCTATCTTCCAACTTAAAAAGTAGTCCCCACCAATCTCACATCTTATGAGAAGGCATCATAGAATCATATAATTTAGTCAAACGAGGATGACCAGCCTCCAGATAATATAATGAAGACACATTGAACATGAAGAAAAAAATATTCTACAAACAATGTTCTATTAAGGTTCTCGTTATTAGAGACTCTTCTGTTCAGCATTCCATAGGTATTCTAATAATATTCCATGTAGAAAATATCTCTAAATTTACAAAAAACACTTTGTCATTTGAGAGAAAAATTATAACCCTATGAATGAATATTGAATCAAACATTTGAAAATATCAACCATACATCCTTGTTAATGGATAGAAATAATCAAATAACACGATTTTCATAGATATTAAAATGGACTTTATTAGTGGATAGTTCATGTGAAAATTGAATGATGCACCCATCCAATGTTCAAACATGGCTATGTTAAATTATGAAGCTAGCCACTATAATAGTAGCGATGGAATTCTAGGAGAAACTGTAGAATTTAGGGTTGGGGGTATTCTAAAAAATAATTATGATAAGAAAATAAATCCCAATGTATTATTATAAAGGGGTGGGAGCAAACCCAACCCATAAGAATGCAATCCTTTTTATCTCAAAACTTCCTCCTGAGCAGAGGTCAGTCTTCAACCGATTAGGGGGGACACTATAGATTGAATCCTCCCAGATTCTCTCCTCTCATGATCGGTTATCCTGATTTGGTAAAGGTTTGATAGATTTTTCTAAATATTTAATTCATCTCACCAACCATCAAAAAACACTAATAGAATCTATAATGTATAGAATAATTCCTTGTGGAGACTACAAACAAAGACTGTCTCAAAAAGAGACTGATGAAGATCCTAAAATGCGTTATGCATTGGTTAATATCAATAACACCCCAAAAAATACTATAAAAAGTGATTCCGATTAGAATGAACTGGAGTTGGACGTTTCTGTTGATAATTTAGTACATATTGAAACAATTTAAGGATGTGTCCATAAGGAGAACAAGTGGTTTATCTTGACTATGCGACTTCTATTAATTATCCCACCCTTATCTCCTCTAAGAGAAATCATTAATGAAAAGGGAAAAAGTAATATGTCTCCTCCCATATTCCATAAATTTTTTTGACAACATACACGTGAGGAAAGGTTCCCTAAAAAATATGTGGAGATAAATGGATTATGAAAATTCAAAGTAGAACTATGCTGAGGCAACATCCCTACTAAATGTGTTCTCTAAATAGATCATCAACATACACTCTCATCCATCATACCCCAAATAATAGGGTTCTCTATAGTGACCCAAATTAATCCCCAAAATATACTCAAGATGGGTTAAAAGTAACTAATATACAAGGATCCCATAGTAGTAGATCAGAATTTCCCTATGTTGGGTAGACAAACGTAACTAGGCCATGAACATCCTTATAAGTATTACCCTAGCTGTTAGCCATGGTATATACCAAAAAGGACCCCATAGTTTTCCATTCCTACTACTACCATAGTTCAATATCATGCTCACCTAGACATTCCAATAGGGTGCATCAACACTATTGAGTTTCTAATGGCTTGGTTAGAAGCTATAGATGAATGGTGTCCACCGGTACAACCAAAAAAGAGACATTACATTGAATGGGTCGATTCGATTCTTCCCCGATGAACATTGGGAACCCTAAATTTATATTTTTCTATCTCTCGGGATACTTAGAGAATCATTTGGTGTATTTCGTATCCCACTATGACCCCACAATGGTGACCCCTGAATAATAAGAGGTAGTGAAAATTGGATGATTTTTTTAATCACTAGTGCGACCAACCTTTGTATGGTATACCAACGTCCCATATTGTCCAATTACATTGTGGGAAGATCCATGTCTGAAATTTTTATTCTAATTTAACTCATCTTTATATAATAAAGCATTCATTGAACTCTCAATCTGCAAAAATAGGGAGAATGGGAGGGTCTCATATTATTTTTCCTTATGGAGCGGTCATGCATACTTCTTAAAACTATATCTTCATTGGGAAGACTTTTTATCTATCTATATAGAGAATATTATTGATAATTTATACACACCAATCAACCATATGAAATATGAGGTAGGGCATTAGAACCTTGAATTTATTTCTCAAAGAATGGAAAGTACCATTGCACAAACCAAGGCTATGTACTGTGTAGTTCCAAGAGCTCAAGGAAAATGAAAGGGAAAAGAAAAGAATTCTACTATTACATTAAATCTAGACCCTACACCCCATATAGCTCTAGATCCTACACTATATAAAGTAATTCCCCAATCAAGCATAAAAATTATATGTCACCTGTTCAGGATAGGGAAATGGAACATAGGAAGAAAGAATTTGAGGAGTTGAAGAATAATATTTATTCATTCTAAGATGACCATGTCCATAGCTACGTCAACTCCGAATTGGATAAAAATTTGGTCAAGTTTACAATGTCCATGAAACCCTATTATGATGGTGAATATGATATTTTAGATTATTAACCATTCAATCATGCATTATGGCACAATATCTGGGAATTTGTTTTTAAATAAATCTCGAAGGAAATGGTGTACTATGGGCATGTGAGCCTAGGAAATCCACAGGCTCAAGTAGCATCTATTTTTTCCACCAATACAGAGAAGGAGAGTGAGTTAAAGGAAGTTATCATTGCGGTTAAGTAGATTTTTAGTGATTGTATGGTCCAAAAGACTCTCAACCATACCCATACCATCACGTGAGGGTTGTTGAAACTACTTACTATGTTGTCGACCACTTCCACTATGGCACAACCAACTCAATCAGCACTACATACTTTAGAGAGTTAGTATTGTAGGAAAATACATGTCCATAAGAGAATGAAGAAAAAACAACAAGGTGAGAATTTGAAAAGGAAAAAAGTTAGGATTGATTGTCTCTGACTTCATGACATCATTAACAAAAACACAGGGGGACCCCACCAAAATGTATAACTATATTCAGACCGACTTATGAATTCCTCGGCAAATGATGATTTGATCATTGGTTCAATTATTTTCATTCACATAATAGACCCCTTATCTAAATATGAGATTCACTATGAACCTAAATTACCTATACCCTATTTTTTAGCTAGTGGAAGAGACCACCAGAGTAGAGGATAATGGGGAAGACGTGGTACTTCCATAAGTCAATATTCTGGTCATGTCGCAGCTTTGACCATATGTATAGCCAACAAATATGGTATAGCCCCCCCAAAAAGATCATTAGGAACAAAAATTCACCCCCTCACCCACACAATACCATGTGTTCCCTGACACAATATTTCTAAAAGATCAACTAGAAGAGACGCCACCATCTAATCATCCTCAGTGTATAGGAAGAACAAGTCGAGCAATTCCACAAATGAAATAAGTTACATCATCTTCTATTCCATGGTCCGACCTACCTAAATTATATAATTTAATTAATAATGTTATTATAATAGATTGACCTCTTTAATGATAATTTAGGACATTAGACCAGAAGTATGAAATCATAAAACAGTTATCCCCTGTGCAATCCAAGTTTTCAATCCTTGCAGCATTCAGTTTATCAAAAGACCTTTGTAAAGAACCTATATAGGATTTTTCATTCCACCAAGAATTTGATGATAGATTTTATGCTGCTAGATTATATCATGAAGAGATGGGTATCACTGAATTCCATTTTATCACCTCCTTCATGGAACAATAAAAAGATGATATCATACAATGACACATCTGAACATTATATGTATCTGATAGGGATAATTTCATTTTCATCTAATGAGTAATCATTGATAGTGGATTCGGTGTCAAAATCATTCCATTAAAAACACAGTTTCAACTAGGTTACAATGATTTCAACCAATCCCCCTCCTTTTTAATAATACATGGTTTTTAATAGAGTGAGTATAGGCCTCTTCTTGAGGTCAAAATTAGGACTCTATTCAGGGATCTCATATCTATCTAATAATTCACAGTTTGTTTCACAAAAATACATCATTCAACATTAAAATATGATTTTCATGGTTACATAATCATGTTGTTATCCCCATAGCATACCACCAATTCAAAAAATATTGCATTAATGGTCATATTAGGACATTGCATAGTGACAAAACCCATTTAAATCCGGAAAATCACAAAACGTTGATGAAGGTACAATCAGACTAAATGGAACAAACCATGCTCAACAATGTTTCTTGAATAAATTCCCATAGTGGTCTACAGATGACCCCAAGTAATAACTTCAAGTATTTTGGTGCACAGTATATATTTCCCATTAAATATATTTATGGTTTGGGTCCATGTTCAATCACATGTTCATGGAATTATATGGTATTAGTAATGGAAATTAAAGATACCCTACTAACATTGATCAGTGCCACA
Source organism: Viscum album (assembly GCA_963277665.1). Classification (NCBI taxonomy): domain Eukaryota; kingdom Viridiplantae; phylum Streptophyta; class Magnoliopsida; order Santalales; family Viscaceae; genus Viscum; species Viscum album. Next base: position 674,651,188 of record OY728139.1, on the reverse strand, counting down.
TTGACTTTAAAAGAACAAGAGGTATATACCACTTTCTTGAAGTAGTATCAGGATGTGTTCACATGGAATTACACATAAATACCAAGACATGACCCTGAGGATGCCTCTCATCAATTGTCCTTGCCTGAAGACCACTGAGGGTACAAACAGGCTTCTATAAGGACACACCCAACTTATTCATCCAAAATTTATGATCAAGTGGAAAATCATATCAAGTAAAAAATCAATAGGGACTTTCATCATCCAATAAGGTTTACTAACATCTTCCTGATAATGAAAAAGAATGGTACTATCTGGGTCTGCATTAACTTCAGATATATCAACTAGCATTATCTGAATGATGAATTCCTGATTTTGGTCATAGAGTTACTGATTGAAATAATGGCTGGATATCAATACCTCTCATTCATGGATGGATATTCAGTGTGTAAAAAATTTTGACTTTCCCAATAAGATTCTTGATCCACAGCATCCATAGCCTCCCAACGAGTATTTTTATTTTGGTTAATTCACTTGGATTAAATAATGTATGCACAACATAGCATCATTCCATTCATTATCTATTCAAACACATTATATTAATTTTTGTTTAATTATACTTTGATGATATAATGATCAAATCCCAACATTGTTCTTGCCACCAGGATAATCTTAAGGCCTGTTTAAATATCTATGATAGAATAAACTAAAGATGTACCCCATAAATTTTTTTTAGGGGTAGCCTTATGAATTTTAATGGACTTCAATGTATTCAATTTCAGAATTGGAGTAGATCCTAAGAAGATTATATCTATTGTTAGAATTTCATGTTCTTGAATCCTAAAATATTTGAGAGGACTTCAAGGACTCTTGGCTAACATCTGATTATTTATAGAAAACCTCACAAGCATGTGTTTTCGTTTTACTAAGTTGGTGAAGAAGGGGGTCAAAGATAAATGGACTACTGACTTTCAAGAAGAATTTGAAAACCTCATGAAATATATCATGAGCACACCAGTTCTAATGCTTCCCATTGAAGGAAATATACTCATTCAATATGTGATTTCCATAGAGTAGTAACTATGTGATTTATTGGGACAAAATAATGAAACATGGAATGATAGAAACCTTTATTATGTCATTAAAACCATGCATGACAATGAAAATATTTATTCAGATATTGAGAAGAGTTATCTGTTGTTAATCATAAGAGTTTAGAATCTGGGCCACTACATACGGAAATAAGAGGTCCATTTGGTCTCTTGTTATAATTTTCTCAAATATATCCTCATCAATAAAATGTTAAAAAGTTTTTTGGCATAGTGGGTAGATATCCTATTGGATTTTGATATATATTTTAGGCCCTATAAAGCAGTAAAATGATAGGCCTTGGAATATTTTTTTGAAGAACACCTATATGTAAGAAAAACATCATAAAATAATTATTTTATCAAATTAATAGATTTTTCTATACAATATATCCCCCAAATGTTGGAAATACATTTCAGAAGAACATCTAAGAGTCTAACATGGAAGAGAAAAAATGACCAAATGCATAACAATGTTGGGGTGGGAGTCATACTCATCTCTCCAGCAAAGGCAGTGTTACCTTACTCTTTCCAATTTTTAGATGGTTGTATTAAAAATGAGGTTGAATATCGGGCTCTCATTATGGCTTGGAATTGGTTCTCCAAATACAAGTGGACCACCTAGTGGTGAAAGTTTATTTATATTTCGTAATATGACATATTAAGGGAGATTATTACCTCATAAAAGAATTTATAATCTCAAATCTTTAATATTCTAGAGGGCTAGTGGAAGAGTTCCCTTATGAACCAAAATTGACTCACAATCCACAATCACATAATTCCAAAGAAGAGCCATTAGAATGTGAAGCTACAGATTTGACACATCTAACATGATATGAAAGGGTCGTCATCATTGTGAATTGAAGAATGGTCTCCCATTTTTCTCATATCAGCATAGAAGAGATTCATGGCATCAATATTATTTCCTCACCACATGTTCCTACCACTAGTTTGATGATACCCATCATAGATTACCATCATAATGGGGTACTACCATTACAAAGTTCTAGAAAGGGGAAATTATGACAAGAGGAAACCAAATTCAACCTTTATAATGGTAAAAATCACTAGAAGGTCCTCTATAAACGAGGCTTTGAGGGTGTCCTTATGATATGTTTTGACAGAGAGGATAACATCTCTATAAAAAAATAATTACATGTGGAAACCTATGGTTCTCACTATTCAGGTTGTCATTTTTCTATCCAAATATAGAGGTAGGTGTATTATTGTCCGAATATTACCTAGGATTACACAAACATTACCAAAAAGAGGCACTCCTACCAAGTGATTCATACTTCATCCATTAACCCCATGAGTTTCTATATATATCCAAATACCCCATGCAATTTTCTATATGTGTAAGGGATATAATAATAACATATCCTATTGACACAACCAATAAATTCAACTACATTATTACGGTGACTGATATCTTCTCCAAATGGGCTGAGGCAGTACCCCTCAAAGAAGTTAAGGAAAAAAACAAGTGTCAGCTTCATGAAATCCATCGTATTTACAAGAATTTGTGTCCCTCATAATATATTTATATATAATGGAATCAATTTATATTCCAATGAGATGGAGAAGTTGTACAGTGAGTATAATATCAAATCCAACCACTCATCCCACTATCATATATAATCTAATTGATATATAGAGGACTTCTAAAAGACCCTATTTAATATACTCCATAATATGGTGGATAAAGGTAAATTTCTTAACCTAATAATATCTTTCATTCCTTATAGTTCTATTGGACTATAACTTATACTGCCACACTGGAAACCTTGTATTCACTTGTTTACAGGACAAAATAAATCATACCCATTGAGGTCCAATTTCAATTGCTCCATGTTTCCATCTTTGATAGACTATCCATGGATGTGGAATCATAGAAACGATTCGATGAACTGGAGTGACTCAATGAGAGAAGATTACAAACCTTACATCATTTTGAGGTCCATCAAAATAAGATAGTGTGAGCCTTTAACTAGAAGGTCCACCCATAGTCATTCCTCCTTGGAGAACTAGTGATGGTCCTTAGGAATAACAATATACCATTAAAGAAGAATCCAAACCTCAAGAAAAAGTAGGAAGGGCCTCAATACGCACACATGGTGCACTTGTACAAAGATTATTACTTGATCTTGATGGATGGAGTGTTCATTACCCCCCAAACGAATGCAAGGTTTCTACAAAGGTAAATCATTAAGTCTCAATTGCACGATGGTAAACTACCTAGTTATTCTTTGTCGCATTCCCTTAAAGATAAATTCATATCATTTATGCCATATGATGATAAAATGCTTGTCACAAATTTCATTATTGTATGACATTAAACTGTATAACATAATGGTATTATATGCACTCCCTAAAAAATAACCTTATATGATCCAAAACTATAAGGAATTGTATTATGAGCTATATGATATTATGTTACCCACCCCATAGTCTTTTCGACAAGATTATATACTATATAACAATTTCCTTTCCACATGATTTAAAACTGCATGGTTCACATCCTCATTGCATGTTGTGAAACAGAGTAGTGTTTTTATCCATGCTTGGGTTGATCAAAATCTTCAGTGTTAGTGTCCCACCACACTTTTGTTCAAGAATTATGAGTGTATTGATTTTCATTATCATGTGATATATAGTGACACAGAATTCTCTAATCTTGGGACTATCTGTTGTAGAATAAAATTCCCCACTTGGGTTTGACATGTATAGGGAACCTTCTAGAACCACGTTTGGATTAATCTCATTCTAAATGAGGTACATAGTGAAACTTAGACCTTATGTCTTTGTCCCAACAATCATTATATAAAATAATAATATCCCCTTCTCCCATAGTCAAAATGAAATTCATCTAGGGTACGATTTTTTAAAAACTGTGTGTGACATGATTCCTACTATCATAGGTATATTGTGATGCCCCTATTTTCATTATTGGGCCCAACCACAAAATTGCCCCAATTTTATTCCATGCCACCTTCTCTTCACTACATGATGTTAAAATGCATGGAATTATAGAATTATGTATGGCTTGATTCTCGTTTTAATGAAGACACGTAGGGATACCCCAATCATATATCTTGGTCATGTCACCACACTTTACACATTGTCCTTTTCATCTATATTTAGTTCCTCTTAATGGTTAGTGGGCCATTTTCCATTTTTTATTTCTCACATTGAACATTTCTAACATGAGTTTAAGAGTTTTAGTAAGGTATTCCCCCACAAAAAAATCATATCTGTGATTGAATGAGTTTCCATGGTCCTATATACAAGGACATAAAAGGTAAAAAATATAATTCTAACAACATGATGTTAATATTGATTGTTTCTATCCATTTAATGATATAAAACTACACATTACTTTTGATATCACCTAAGAGGACCACTATATTTTCTTTTGGTGTCTCACCACACCTCTGTTCAAGAACAACACATCCCATGATTTTCATTCCAATGGGATATGTAGTGATTCCTAAGATTTCTTCCATGGGATCAGCCATGGGGTAAAGTAATGTTCCCCTTTTCTATGTTCCGAATTCAGGTCAGATCAATAAAGAGTCCATAATGTAAGTGAAAATGTCCCCTCTTATAAATTCTAAAAAAATATGTGAGAAAAAATTCATTTCTTTGTCATTGTTGATCCAAATTATTTATTTGTTCCTGGAAATACTCATTCCGAGTGACATAACCATAATCCTAGGGAATTTGGGATCTCCATAATCATTATTTGTCCATCAAAAACATACTTTCTGGTACCCAAGGAAACCACTATCTTGAATATATTATATCACAACCATATTGCCTATGTAAAAAGTCTCCCACTAAATAGTTATGTCATCCAGTGGATTTTGTGGTTTGGAAATCTCATAACACAACACATTTGGCTTTTCACAAAGTCACCCACAAAAATATTTTTTCCATCAAGCTGAACATTAACCTTCGAAGGAAACATATTCTATCTCCATAATCCCTAAAGAATTCATCATCCCATACCACTACTATAGACCTGAGAAACCCTATGATCATAATTTACCTTCTTTCTCCATCACATCCAAATTATTCCAAAATATTTTTGGATGACTATGCCTCATATGAACTATTGTTTACATATTGTTTTGGTCAAAATCCAAAGACCCAAAAATATAGGAAACAATTTCATCCATATCTAATGATGTTAAACTGAACGATTTCTCTTTACATCATGATTTTAAACTATATGATCTATTAAGAACAGTGAATGACATTATTATCATTGATTTGAGATATAAAGGGTCACTTGAATCATATATCATGGGTCGATCCATAAGAAAAAAAATTCAACTTCCTTATATATGGTTCAGACCTACATAAGGAAAAATTTCCCTCCATTCCAAGATAATTTTCGTAAGAAATGCTATTTTCATACTCAATAACTATCTCTGCATAAACCAACCCCTATACCCAGGGAAAAAATTTCTCCATGATATTCCATTAGTCATATAAAATATAATGTCTAATACTTGATGACACATCTATCTTGAAAATGTTGTAAAAACCCCTATATGGCATTGTATAAAGTCACCCACTAAATAGGAATTTCAACCAAATTATTTAATTGTTTTGAAATGTTGTAATATGCTCTGGTTTTCTTTGTTTAATGTATCCCAAAAAAAAGGGTTTTCTAACCAACAATACATTCATCTTCAAGGGAAGTCTCTTCTATCTTTGTTGGCCCCAATAATGTTATTCTTCCTTGCTTAAATTCCATATCACATTTCTCAAATTTATAATCCCACATATTATAGTTTAAAACATTCCCCCATCATACTTGGAAATGGTGGAACTTTCTAAATCTGATAAATTCATAATAGAAAAACACTAATCATTCAGTCAAAGGAAAAAAGGACCTTATATTGTATCCTATAATGTAATTTCTACATGACTTGAAATTAATTCACATATCCTCTTAGTCACAATACATTAAATGGTACAATAAAATCCACACCATACGATGTTAAACTACACAATCCATGTCCTAGTCACATGACATTAAACAACAAGATATTTGTATCATTTTTAGAGAGGGAGAGTCCCCCCTCACCGAAATCTATAATTTAATAAGATACACCCTCTTTAACTCAAGTAAAATTCATATATAATCGGTTTCCCCTTCATTCCCAATGCGAATACAGATACTCTCTTCATTCTAAGATATATTTCCTTAGAGAACCACCTTTTTTGGTCCTGATAAATTTGTATCTTTGAGATTTCGTAACCATTGGAATTAGAATGTTTGAATTCTTATGTACACCTATGGAATTAATTTACTATAACACTACCATGTTTTATTTCCATAATGTCTCCCACGAAATGGGCTTGTCAACTAGATGATGTTATGGTATGATAGTTTTGTAACACACCTAAGATGGATTTTAATAATGGTACCCACAAAATGTGTATGTCAACTAATAGAATACCAATCATTAGGAGAGATCATTTATTTTCATAGTGGCCTAGAAAATATTGTGTTGGAAACTACTTTCCAAACTCCATCCAAAAAAGATCCACACACACTTTTATTATGTCATGTTTTCTATACAGGAATAAGAAAATTGTGGATCAATTTTCCCCATATGGTATCTGAATAATTTCAAAACATTATTGACCAAAAATATTTTCTTGCCTCATCATTCTGAAACACTTGGTCAAATTTGTTAGACCTAGAAAATCATTATTTTTTGGTTTGGCTTGCATGATTGTAAACTTCATACAAAAATGACTAAAACATGTAATGATAAAAACCCACAAAGGGGGACCTAAATGAAGGAAATTTCTCCCTGATAAGTATTATCTATAATTCAATTTTGAAAAAATAATGGAAATGTAATAAAAGACACAAATTTTGTATGGTTGTTCATATTCCCCTAGTAACGATTGAACTATGCTTGTTTGGCCCAAAGGCATGGGGAATAATTTGAGCATTTCCCCTCCCCTATCATTGTGATTATAAATAATTGACATAAAGATATCATTCTATGAAAACTAGTTTAAATGTTTTGTTAAAATAAAAAATGGAAAATATAAATGATGACATAAATGATTAGAAACAAAATCATTTTCATTTATGAAGTGTCCAAAATTACTGGAGCATCCAAATGTTGGAGTATCTCTGTCGTACATTAAAAACTGTAAACATAACTCTTCATTTTTTTTACCTTATATGTCCTATTAATATCATGTTATATACCAACTAGATGAAAAACCTTGTTCATATCAGCCCAAAGAGTTAATCCTATGTGGCTATAATGGAAGTTGACCCCTCAATTGAGATCATTCTAGTAAATGTTGTTATTGTTCAATATACCCTTATAAGGCTCCAATCTATTGTAGAAGGCATGATATCTAGTATACCTTATCATTAATCATTTTCCTAAACTCCTTCAACTTCTTTTCATTTTTTTTCATAACCTAGGAATAATAATCTCACAAATCCTTAGTGCTGAAGAGAAGATTTATTTTGATATGGTGTTTCTATGGAACCATTTCTCAATTCCATAATTAAATTAGTTCCTTAATGGTAGTATGAATCGTATAGTAATACAATATTCCATAACCCATCATTCAAAACAAGAATATATGTTAAAGGAGTCTTTATGGAAGGTCATCAAAAGGTGTCCCAGTGATTATCTTCCACATTTCCCACCATATAGTATGGCATGTGATACGAAGGGAATTTTGTACCTCCAAATATAAATCAGATCCACTATCAAAGGGAGAAATTTATTCTTGGATAAGTGCACTCAAAAAGGAACCCTTCCCTATATTTTACAAGGATATTAATGAATATTGTTTCTAAAATGGGTTAAATTGGCCATGAAGATCCGCCCATAAACCTAGTCAAGGATATTTGTGGAATAAAAAATTGTATAAGACATTGTGTTAGCCTAAAAAATGAGAGAAAATGGGTGAGGTAGGGGATGAATAAATCAGTTGGTAAAACTCACCCAATGATGGGTTAGTGGCTTTGATGGATTTCTCTCTAACATTACTAGCCTCAATGGTTTGAGTCAGAATCTATTTCTGGGAAGAATTATCATGATTCTAGATAAAGAACTCCAAGAGAGGCCCATATAGATTCCCCATTTTAGGCTCCCCCTGATAAATTGATTCCTCAGTATTGGGAGTAGGATATACATTAACGCCTTGTTTGATCATCACCCCAAAAACCTTTTTTCCCATATAAAGCTAAAAATAATTAATAATTCATTTTTTAAAACATTAGGTATAGAACCTGGATTCATGAAGATGAAGATTCATCTCCAAAAAATTCCCTACTAACTTCCACAAACTCATATAAATATGTGAGATGATTAATATGTTGAATCATGTATTCAAATGTCAAATCAAGATTTTTCATGGAATTAATTAATTACCCAAGCCCCATGGTAGTCTAACCCATAGGGATGCTTGAGATATTGGACACATAACCTAGTACAACACCCACTTATGACAACATGATACCCTAGAAAACTTTTCCATGGATAGTCATAGGGTAACTACAATACAATGCAACATCTTATGATGTAGAAGATAAATCTGATGTATTTTTAGGATGATATGACAACAATCGATGTATGAAACCTTAAGATGTACATTGGAGATTAATTGAATCCTCCTTTCTCTCTATAGTGTTTGGAGTAGTAAGATGAGCTGAAAATGTGACCTCAACCATTGAAACATCTCCTGGATAAGGTGTTGAACCATATAGATAAGTCCATATCTGGTCTTGGACATCCTCTTCAGGTCTTCGAGGATTATCTCAAATCCTCTAGAGATAAGAGAGAGAAAAGGATTATAAAACAACATACATTATAATTTTTTTTCTAAAATAAAATAAATGTTCCATTAGAACATACCATTACAGTAAAAGAATTTTTACAAGGATTCCAATTTCCATTATTCAGTCATTTTTTATGATAGCAGGTTGTCACCGACCTCGATAGGTATTGGTGAAGGTTGTAGAGAATATCATACCATATCATTATCCACCATTTTTGGCATAATAGTAGATCTTCTATATTAGGATATGATTTTTAAGTTCCATTTATTGTGTCAGCCGGTTCATACTCCAATGATGGGATCTCAACCAATTCACCATTTGGATACTATAAATCAGGGTTACCCTTCTATCAACAACATCACTTTATTCAAAATAAATGAATGTCATAAATAAAAAAGAAATAATATAAGGGTAACTTTCATCCCTGATATCATAATAGTCATCCCATTTCTCAGAAGATAAGTGGAAAACCCCTTTAATGACCCCCTCTTTCTTCATTTCCTCCACCCGTATTATTGCAAGAATCTAGTTCTTAGTTGAGTAAATGAGCATCTACAGATCCTACAAATAAATTTCCACCTCAGTGGGTCATCCTAAATATAATTATTCTCTTTACATCAAATGACTATAATTTCTAGAATCCATAGCCCAATAGGATCGAGGGGCCCTACCACCTTGGCATCATATGACATGCTCTTCTAAAATTGGATGGCCTCTGGTCCCAAATATTCCTAGGTAGTTTTATGATACATTTAAGAAGACTTTAAAACCATTGATATCATAAGAATCATGAATCTTTAGATCCTGGAAAAAGGATGAGAAAATGGATCCCAGGTATCATCTTGATGATAACATCTCGACCGCCTATTCCTAAGACTATCTATCACAACCCTTTTTATAATTACAGTATGACTATACCATGCATGGGAGAGTTTGGGTGAACTTGATTGTTGTATTTCATGAGTATATTTTATAGTATTTTAATGTATTGATTTGTGTATTTAAATAAATAATACTACCACTTTTGGAATGAATCGACTGGTTTTATGATTCATGGAAGGAAACAATGAATCTTCCAAAAATGATCAAATTGTGTTGAATTATAAAGCTAAAAGACACTTCATTCCATGACCTTGGATCGTAGCACGACATCCGATTTTGGAGGGTACTGTAAATCTATAAAATAAAAAAGAACCTTTAAACATTTTATTTCAATTACACGATGAGAAATTCATTGATATGGACTTATGTCAAAATTTTAAATTCCATATAAAACAATGAATATAAAGATACTACATGTCATGAAACTCATTTACACATCATGTAAGATTCAACTATTAGAAAAAATAATGATATGTGGTCGAGGGTTTGACTAGAAAATGATATTTATTCATTCCTCGACTATAAAATATAATGGGTCGGGGACCCGAGGGAGTAACGCATTCCAATAGATGAATTCTAGATGAAAGATTGATGATATAGAACCCTAATTTTTAATCATTATTTTCTTCCCTTCTTCATCATGTGTCCATGCTTCTTATTCTCATCATGCCTAGAATGAGCGAGTAGTTTTTATTCAGTTTATGTGATTATAGAGGAATATGTGTCATAGGTTTTTTTAAATTTTATATTCTTTTTGTGGATTTATTTATCATTTTTATCAGTTTTAAATATAATTATCTTCGTATTGAATGACCATAGCTACATTCTAAGGATTATAATTTCATTTCACTAATTAATTGGAAAAGTATTTGTATTACAATTATGAAATCTTGGTTAGTTATGTTTAATATGGGGTTTGAGTTTCCTAGTTTTGTGAGTGAATCTATTATATGACCATACCAACAGTGAAAATATCGGATTAGTAATGGGAACCAAGACCCAGGATCCATGCCGACCCAATTTGAACACCAAACCTAAATATATCTATTATTAATTGAATTCTGAGCCAACAAACATGAAAATAATGAAACTTAGCATGAATCATATCTTGATTTCAACCCCAATATTTAATTCACGTTATTTCCTACTCCAAAAAAAATCATAAAAAATAATTTATGATTTTTTCATTAATTTAGAACATAAGGATCATCCTAGTGGGTTCAATACTCAGGCCTTCAAGGTACTTATTTTTAGTTAGGTTTTCTGTTTTTAATAAATTGTTAAATTTGTGTTGAACCATAGGAAATTAAACATGAACTATGGGATGCCATAACTTGAGACCTCATCATATGCACCCTCTGTAGAAGCAGAAAACCCCTATGGATGAGAAGAATCACCTTATGGATGGGGAGGATACTTTCTACCTTGCATTTAATGCAAACTAGTTATTAATGAAATGACATGGGTAACACTCCCTGTGAACACAACCTAGGGACATGATATAATACATGCCACATCATAATATGAGAATAACCCATTAGATGGAAAAGTAGGTGTAGGTTAATCACCACACATACCATCTCCATAAATGTGATCAACCATAATGTTTAGGCCACTATCGCATTCCTCTCAAATAGAACATAAACTACATATCATATAGTTATTTTTTGTAGGTTATTGAACTGGTGTGCTATCCTATATGGAGAACAAGCCTCACATATATCATCACCATCAATTCATGTTTATATAATGACACATCTAAATAAAATCATGGATTATCTCCATTCATGACCATATTTTCCACCATCATTGAATGACCTAGTAGGAGAGTAACCATAATGAAATAAATTTATCAATTTGAATAGATTCTACCTATTTATGGTCTCACTGGGCTTCATGGACAAGAGTTGAATACAAAAAAGACACCAAGAAATGATTGCAACTAACCCCTATGAACCTCAACTCCACATAACATATCATTGGAGCTAAAACTTTCATTGATTCGTCCCAACTATAATGAAAATTAAATTATGAATGCAGATATCCTTACGTGAATATAAAACTAGAATCAGTGAAACTAAACTAGGATTGGGGTCGTTAACACTATTTTATTTTTCTATACAAACATGGTCACAATAACAATTGTCCCATACCCCACACCACCATTGGAGTTGTAGACATGCAATATGTAGTAACTTATCCACATGGATGGGAAGCCTATAAAATGTGTCCTTGTAAGTATGCCGGTCTTGGGTATATACCCCCATGGGTCATAGTCCCCATTTTTAATTATAGGGAAAAATTTAAATGAATGCACACATCTCCATATTAGGACACACTTTAAGAAGATTCAAGTGGTTTATCTACATATGGTTCCTTAAAAGAATACATGCATGATTATTTATGGATATTCCCTCTCATATGGAGGTTTTCATTTTTAATTTATTTAGTTGAATTCAATAAATCATGATCCAAAATTAGCATTATTTTATAATTGTTCGACATCACTTTTTTGGGATGAATTTCTCATTAATCATTCTAATGATCAGATACCCATAGATCTTTTAGAAATCACAGTGGTTGAATCCAAATTCTATATACATCAAGGGTATATAGGTTGTTTTTGGGATATGTCAACCTAACGGTTCAGGAATAAAGTCATGATTCTTGTATATATATGTCTAGGAAACCCAGTTGGCTTCTTAGCTTCCCCCAACATTCAGATCAGTTACAATATCAGAAAAATATTTATGCACCAAAAATAACCACATAAACTCAGTTATGAAAACCCCTCTTGGATGGAGGTCCAAGTATTCTACCTATCACTTCCACTTGTTTGTCTTGGAATCATAGAATATGGATGGGTAATAGTGTGTCTTTAATTCTATTGTGTGGGACATAAAATTTGGATCACACTAGAAATTATACGTAACATATGTCGTGGATGAGGTTCATACAATAATTTACTTTTCCATGCTCAAGATGTATGCAATATTAATGTTCCTATATTCATGAAACTCAGAAAGAGGAGTATAATTTTTCAACTCTGTCATGTTTCTGTATACATAGAGTGATAGATAGTTTCTCATAGGATACCCAAAATGATATTTCTTCAGATTTTTTTCTATTTTTGGAAGAGTAGTATTGTATGAATTATATTATTCTAGAGTAATGGTTTTTATAATCTTTTTAGTGTGTTTCTAGCTTTTTCATCCAAAATATTTATGTTATGAGTAACGGTTAAACCCACAAGGAAACACCATGGTTTTCATTAAATGAATTTTGAGGTTTTGAAAACAAAATTATATATTATAGAATTTAGAAAAAGAGTGAGTCTATGTATGGTACTCACGCATGTGACCTTGACGAAGTCCCCCACTCATGTAACCTCATGTGGGTCTCTCATACAGACGTATGAATCATTCAGGTAATTGTGTACCTAATCTATATGAATGAGGATTTATCAAATAATGAATAAGTCAAATTTATGTGTGGAATACTTTCATGATGATATAAGCATTATTGATATGTGAGCATCATTTACTAAGACCAATGACTGTATTAAATCTATGGGATCTATTGTTCCCTACCTATATGCACACCCCACTTATGAAAACGACATGTGTGGATAACTTGTGAAGATGACATGTGCAGCCCCAAAGACGTTCCATTCATTCACCTAATGTTTAGACCCTCTTCTTTTGATTGGATCCAATCCCATGGGGGGATTTTTTTTACACTCCTCTCCATCACATGGATGAAATGTTATTATAGTAAAACACCTTAAAGGGGAGAATAGATGAGAATAAAAGAATGAAAAGGGTCACATCCTTCACCAAATAACCTCTGTGAAGGTCCCCCCAATGCAGAGTCAGCACATAGGGTTGACATGTGCGTCCAATGGGTATGTGCATACCCATAAAACCATGTCAGTTTGAGTCACCACACATAGAACATGAGAAAATTATCCTGCATGAGCCAACACCTTCTCTTATAGTCTCTTATTTTCCTATAAATATGTCCATGTTGTCCCTCATTCACAAGATGAAGAATTGCAGAGAAATCCTGATGCTCTCCTCACCCAAGTCCTTTTACCAGGAACCCAAAAACCTATCATGTAGCTATCTAAAACAAACAATAATATGTAATTTAGGTGATACAGGAATTAAAATACATCTAGGGACTGAAATATAAAATACCTGCATGAGGAACCCTTTCCTCCCTAGATGAAATTCTCTACTATTAAGGACCCTTCCTAAACCTGGGGATGGCATGATATACTTTGAGGGACTCCTTAGGAGACCCTTGGTCCCTATAGAAAAATTTCACTGGTGTTTTCTTGCCCAAGTGGCCCATCACCAAAACAACTTTATCTCCCACAGGCCTACCTATGTGAATCCATTCCAATCCACCCAATAAAACACTATGCAAGAGCTCCTTAGCTTTATCATCCTTCACATGTCTGATCCACCAATGATCCATCTTCCATGAAACTAATATCATGCATCATCTTCCTTTGGATTGCTTCTCTTTGGGGAACCAGATAAAAAATCCACTAAATCCTCCAAACAAAAAATACCATGGTAGGAGGAACACTATTGTGTCTCCCATTTGGATTTTCATTCTGTCGGTCAGAGGTGTCCAACATTTTTCCTACATAATGGGTAGGGTACAATGGGTTCACATAGAAATTTAATCACTTGGTCACAAGGTCCATGACCATGGGGAAGTTCTAGAGAACTCTAGGTCTTGGATTCTACGGTTAGGACCATGACCTCCCTATGTTTTCTATAAAACCAGGGACATCCAGTTCTAGGTGGGGAGTGAGACGATATGGCTTTAGTTTCCATTTGAGGGTTAATATCTTATCCTCCTCCCAACTCTAGAATCAAGACTGGGTAATCCCTCATAGAGTAATCCTTATAATTTCTTGTAGGAATTCTCCTGCATCATTACATACTCATTCTCTATGCCTATGGGTTTTGTCTGTATGGGTATTTAGAAATGACTATCTAGGTTACAATGATATAAGGAAACAAGTATATCAAATCCCATTATTAGTCTTTCATCACCCTAGCCACTTGTATCGGTGGAACGAGGATCATGTGGTTTGCCGAATCTTCCACTCCCTCTTTTTTATCCCATTAAAACATGACACATATGGCTTTCGACGTTAGTAATGACCACAACATATACACAATCAGATGAATTTATTAGAATATTTTTTTCTAGATCAACCTCCCAATTTATTTCGAAGGACCTCCATAAGTGTGTGTCTTTAAAGACATGTATCCACCCTCAGAGAATCCCTCATGCAATACTACCATAGTATTTCTTGCTCCAGGTGGATCATTTTCTTCTCACCATCCACCTAGGTCATAAATGGATAGATAATCAGGTGTGACTATCTCATTCACCAAAATAAAAAAATAACGGAGCATGGTAAAATACCTCCCACATTTCATTAGGGATTTAGAATTTTTCCACCAGCTGATAAAGTAGATCATTTGATTTTCATATCTACTAATTTATCTGGTTTCTCACACTGAGAATGACTCATGTGGGATTAGAGATTTCTAAAGATCATGACATCTGTAGGATACCAAACCATTATTGGGCCTCCTCTAAAAGTGTAATCCCCAAACCATTCTGATCTATGTGGAATTTTATTCCCAAACAACTAGGATATCTAGGAAGGCTCCCTGAGACCCAAACCCAACACCTAAATTCACCTTAATGTTATATGAGCTACATTACTGGATGGGTCATATCAATCCTGTTGGGATATATTTCTTCCAGGTCCATTTCATCACCATCCTTATTTGGTCATGTCCCTTATAATATCATACCGCCAACCTATGATCCCATGTCCATTCCAGGTTCCCCGAGCAACTTCAACATATTTCCACACCATCCTTTGCATGGCCCCTTTAATATAGGCATCATTTTCAAATGATGTTTAACTGTACGGTTTGGTCCTTATAACATAACTTTAAAAGGTATGACATGTCCCATTTTGTGGCACTTAACTAAATGAGTTATGCTTCCCTTTAATAGGATATATTGGAATCCCATATCATTGTTTCAATCCAAACATCAAAACAAATCCCATATCCCTATATGATTATTAACTCCAAAGCACCCCACATCGAGGCTTAAAACTAGAATCATTGAAATAAATGAAAATAAAATATCTAATCCATTCTGAAAATGGTACCATTGATGGATAACCTTAGATAGATATAGATATCTCCATTAGTGAATATACTCAGATACATACATATGATTTTGATATCAACACATACTAATAATCAATTTTAAATTAAAGAGTGTCTTGTGATACAACGGGGAATTAATAAAGGATTCATGAAAATATCTTAAATCTATAAGAGAGTCCATAATTATATGAAATTAACCAAAAACCAAAGAATGCATTGATCCAGACCTCCAATCCCCTCAACCAATGTGAATTCCTAACTATGATAGTCCATGTAAAACAATGAGTGAATACCGCTTGAAGGTAGGACCATAAGTTATCATTGATATGAGAATGGTTTGATGTTTACAGTTCCATGAATTAACCCCACTGGTAACTACCCTAAATGGATATTTGTGTATCTATCTAATGTGATGGTTGTTATACTAGCACCAAAAAACACCATTCCAACCTCATGTGGCATTTGGGGATGAAACAAATTCATATAACTGGATTGAAATATCAATGTATGTAAAAACATGTTTGAACATAAATAAATAGAAACTATTAAATGAATAAGGTTATTATTAAATGGGGATATCATTGAAATGAAATGGTTGTTTTCCTATATACCATGGAATTTAAGCTCCATATTACAGAATCTGGATTGTATGACGTGATACCTTGAACCTGACCTGACTTTAGTTGTGGGCAGTAGATAGTGTCTCCTATGATCTATATTGATCTATCTCTTATCATACATGCATGGATTTTTCTGCATGAAAAGTGGTGTGAAAATTTTAATGAAATAAATAGACATGTTCCTTTCTATTATCAAAATTACTATAATCTATTGTTATATAATTTTAGAGACTTATTTTTTTTAATTGTTGATATGGGATGCTACAATTTTTTTTGTGTCGTACACTTTTAGGGTTTCAAAGACCATGATCCAGAGGTGGTGGTCCATAAGGCACCCATATTGCCTTATATTCTGCCACCTGATAATCATTTGATTTATCTTCCATTGGGTGTGATTCTTGGTTCTAAGAGTACCTTTTCACCTTTATCCATTCTGTACATGGAACTCCATGAACCACCCATATTATGAAGGAATTGATTCAAGAATTTGAGTGGCAACATCCTCCCTATTTATTTGGTAATGGTAGACCTCAAACTGCTGATTCATGGATCAATTCCATGTTATCAATAATTTATTTTCTAGAGACACCTCTAAATAAAAGGGTAAACAAGCTACCTATATGGTTTTTTATTCTGCTAAATGGTGGAGGTATGTCATTAACCAAGATGGACGTCATCAGGGTATAGTTTGGTAGGATTTTCAAATAGGATTTTATGATTAAATATTCCTCCAATCCTTGATATAAGACTATACATAGAGTTCATGTACCCTTTTTAGAGTGATATTTCAGTGATGGAGTATTTATCTAACTTTATCAAGATTTATCATTTTACACTGACACAAAGTAGTGATGAGATCATGAATGTCAATCATTTTAAGGATGTGATTGCATAACCCAAATTATCACATATGAACAAAATATAGATTACAACCATATCTAATATAGTGAACTAGTCCCTCATAAAAAGTAGAACCTAGGGGATGGTGGTAATGACATATGTGGCAGTTTAGTCCTGTGACAGGTAGACAATTCATCTAGTAGTAGTAAACATCAGTTTGAGGGCGCACGTTGGTGGAGTTCTAGTCTAAGGACGTGTACCAACAACCATGTAGTGTGCCAATATGGTAGGGTAGTTAATTTGAAAACCCACTGTATAATGATGTTTATCAAGTTTTCAAGCTTACAGTAGGATGGTAACCATAAGCGTTTCTGCCAAAAATTCCATCCAATGTCTAGAATGAACTAATCTATTTCAACACTACATTCTGGTATACGATGTGTATCTCCTCACAATGTAGGTATCTGGTATTGTACCAGTAGATCATGTTGAGGATTTGGTCAGGTTTAAGGAATCCATACCAATGAGGATCTGTGACTGCATGGTTGATCATCTTAGCATAGTTATACTGAATTCCATGGATATTTTTCTGGCCTTATCTGTATAGTGAAACCTACTCCCAATGAGAAGAGTGCGTGGACTTCAACATTAATAAGTAATAATTTAAAAACCATAACTTTAGTTTATTTTTTATTTGGTATAGGTGTATCATACAAATTTTTATAAACTAGAATTACAATATTTTTGGGGCTATAAATGTTCTACCTTCATAGAATGATTAATCTAAAGACACCATTTAGGGTTCAACTGGAGACTGTTCCTCAGTGGAAGTAGTTCTTCTTTCAAATAGGTGCATAGTAATTCTTGTGGAATTTCATTTTCCCTGAGTTGACAGGCTTTGACATCGTACTCAAATTCGAATGATAAGTGGATTATCATGCTCATGTGGATAGATATCACCAGAGGGTGTCATTTTCATCACTCAAGGGATGTTCTTATATTTATAAGGGATAATGGGATATCTTTGTGAGTTGGAAAAGAACTAAGAATCATGACATTGGTAGTACAATAGACCCTATTTCTAGACTCTTTATAATTGATCATGGAATGTGACTAATTGAATTACATCCTATGATATATCATTTTAGGGAATTATTTCCAGATTAATTCTCTTACTTAGCATCTATTAAAGAGTTGGAGTTCAGAATTGAGATGGTGCGTATTCTAGTAACAGTGTTAATTCCTCACAAAAGTAAGACATCTATAATTCTCTATTAACTCAAGAAGAATTTATAATACTTATAAAAAAAGTTTATTATTAGACCCATCACCTTGCCATGGGGTTTACATGTTCATTTCACCATGAATCCAAATGGTAACCTTAGGCTCAACATGGATAACCAACTATTGAACCACCATATGGTTAAAATATAATATCCAATACATCATTCAATTAAACACTTTGACTAGCTCTGAGAAATGATGTTTTTCTCTAAGATCAGTTTGTGCTTGTTCTACCATCAAGTGCATGCGAGGCAATCAAACATACCATTTATATTGTTATGAAGAAGCTACAAATATTGTAAGTGACTTGTTATTCCATTCGTTCTTTTTTACACACCTTCAGTATTCATGTTTATGATGAATTGGGTTTTCCAACAATATCTTGACTCATTTTCAAGAGTATTTATGGATGAAACATTTGTGTATTCTAACACAAGACATGACCATTCCATCAACCTTGAGATGATGTCTAATACACTAAGAGCGCACCAGCTATAGGATTATCTCAGTAAATAAAACTTTTAGATTTATATGGTTCACTTCTTTGTTCATATTAATTCAGAAGAGATGTATCTATTGATCTATCAAAAGTGAATGGTGTGTTTTTCTAGTAGATTCCCAATAATTTCATTGAAATTCTATGTTTCTTAGGGAAAGAAGGCCATTAGAGGCATCTCATTTAGTAATTATAAAACCTAGTAGTTCCCCTAATGATTTTTACTAAAAAGGGTATGATGTCCCTGTACACTGAATACAATGAGAAACCCTTTTACGAGTTAAAAGTGAGACTAACTTTCGCACCCATCCTAATTCATCTAGATCTTGGAAAAATCAATAATATTTACAGTGATGCTTCCATAATTAGGATAGGAATAATTATGGCGAATAAAGATCAAGTTTTAGCATATGGGTCCCACCACCTGAGACCTCAAGAGTAAAATTACCATACACATGGCCTCATTATAGTATCTTTTGTTAATCATCAATGTTGTTGGAGGTATTATCTATTGGGTGATCATTTTTTGTTTACATGGACCGTAAAAGTGTCGGATAAATATACAAATAGCATGACATGAAACATAGACAATGAAGGTTGGTGGGGTATCTATTATCATTTGACATCGAGATTGCCTAGACACCCAAAAATGGAATTACAGTATCTAACTACCTAAGAATCAAAATAAAGACATAGAAAGTTCAAGATGCTTGTGGTGAGAGGTAGTTGAGGGATCTATTTTCTGACATTCACCTATAGGTTTAGGAGTATCATGGGATACCTATTCTTTAATCCTTTGTAGTGGGATCCTCTCTTCCAGAACAAGTGTAACTAAGATAACCTGTAGATCTTGGGGGCCTCATCTGGAGGGAGAGAATCTTAGGTAAGAACCAAATGCCTATTTGGGTTATTGATGAAAAAGTGTTTGTAATTTTCGTCGGATGCATCCAGGTTCATTTAGAATTATGAGAGAATATATTTTGGGATATCAAGCCTCCTTTTAGGAAATTAACATTGGGATTACCAAGATGTACAATGAAATGAATCATCAGTACTGGTGGACAGTCATAAATAGATTGGTAGAAGGTTTAATCACTCAGTGCTACCCCAGCCAATAGGTAAAGGTAGAGAACCAAAAATCTAATGGACTCATACCAACCAAATATATTACTATGTGGAAATTGTATGAAATTACTATTTATTTTTTGATTTGTTCAAATATATACCCTCAGGACCATGATGTGGTATGAGAAGTTATCAACCGATTGACCAATGATTCACACTTAATGTATATTTGAAAGGTATTCTTAGTGGATGAACTTAGGAAAATTTATATTCGATATATATAGAGCATTAATGGTGTACCGAATTTGATCATATCAAATAGCGATTCCTATTTTATATCACAGTTCTGGATTTGGTTTTAGAAGGAATTGGGATCATAAGGGCTCTTCATTATAACATTTCACCCTCAGACAGAAGGGAATTCAAAGAGGATGATATGAGTGATGTAATACATGATCCGTACATTCTTTCCTGGTTTTGGATGTACATTGGAGAATAATATATATCTGGTAGAGAATTAATACAATAATATCTTTCTAGAAATGATACAAATGGATATAAATGAAGTCATTTATAATAGACCATTCCATTTATCTTGATGATAATTAGATGTTGATTAGGTATTGTTTATGGGAGATCATCTTATTTAGGAGACCTCAGTGAAATTACATATGATTCATAAGAATATTGTATGTATCATTATTGAAATATATCCAATAAAAATCATCATCATTAACCAATATAGTTTGATTTGTGAAATCAATTCTTTCTATGAGTTCCTCAATTTTTGGGTCATCAATGGATTCATATATATGGAAATCTATTTACTTAATATTTCAGGACTTTTGAGATCATGGAGTGTATGGATCCTATAGTATATCGATTGGTTTTATCTAATAGGAACCATGATATTCAAAATGTATTCCAGATCACACAACTTCACCGTTATCTTCATGACCCATCTCCTCCATTTGATCCAAATAACACTGAGATAAAGGTAGAAACATCATTTGAAAAGAATCTGATATGTATCTTTGATCGAGGTAGGAAGGCTTCACGGGGTAGGGTTATTCTTTTTTTTTCTAGGATCATTTGAAGAATCACTAGGTATAGGACAAGACCTAAGGGATGGAGGCTAATGTACATTCCCAATGTCCAAAAATTATCTATGATGATATATCACCAACCTCATAAGGGAAAATATGGGATGATTTATTTTAAGGAGGGGAGGCTATAATGTCTAGAATTTTCTGAGATGTACAATGTCATGTGCAACCATTGAAACCCCCTTTTAATTCTAGTTATGTGATCTAGAGTCTAAGTAGTTGTATGAGTGATTCCAGAGACAGTTTGCAGCCTAAGGATATGGAATTTGAGCTGATAGACTTAGCTGCCCTGTTAGCTCGTAATCAGTTCTAACCATGTGAACCAGTAGTGTTGGGGGCCCAGTGCTCAGTTGGATGTGGAACAGTTTGTATACAATCATGTCTGTTGGGAAACATGCCTTTGTGGGTACTATAATCTTCTTGTAGGATTCCGTTTTATTGGGTTGTGTAAGTTTAGTGTAACTATGTGGAAAACCCATGTGAGGGGTTCCCTAGGAAGTATATGACGCTTGGTTGGTGCACGGTTTGACAAAGTATGCGGCTAAACTATGAGATGACACTAGACGTCGAGAGTGATATAAGGCTATGATAGGTTGTGTAGCTAATTTACCTAATGTCTCACTTCAATTATATTATGCACCATCATTTCGTGTGCCATACATTTCGGTGACACATCCAAATTGTTTAGTATGTTAAATTAATTGGGTTTTCATGCTTAATATGGTCCTACTTAACAGTGAGTCAACACAATTGGTTGATATCCATTACATAACCATCCCATGGTTGTGCCACTCCTTAAGGGTACAAATTCCACTTACCATAAATTTATAAACCACCTTTCAGGGTGTGTGATATGCCTCATAATAAGGGAATTATCCAAGTGGGTGGTTTGTTATGTTTATGATTCCATATTAAATGGTATGATCTATTGATTGATAAACATACATGAATATAATATTTGGGGTGATGCAATGGTCCTTATTTTAAGATTCCTTGGAAAATATTGGTGTTCTTTTCTATTAGAATTGTATAAGAATTTAAAATATGATGAAATATGTACTTGGTATGCCTTGAACATGATCACTGGGTGTTTTCATTACCTCTGTGTGGGTGATAGTGGTTCCAAATGAGATACACAATGGATTGGATCAGTTCCTATAAGGTTATACCAGGTTACAAGAGAAAATAGGTCCCTTATATGAGATATCATAGAAGTGATATGAGGTTATATTTTATCATTATAATGACTATGATACATCAGATTTCATTTATGGGTCACCTTTGGTGAACTCTTATGGTGTCAGATATATATACTTCCCCTAGATGGATACATTGGATACAATTTTTGAATTCCTTAGACGGACTCAAGATTCCACTTATTAAAATCTAAATGTGTATTTTATATAAAATTCATGGAATGCATAACTTTTATACAGGGATGTGTCCAAAAATAAAAATCAGATGATTGGGTATGGTCGTAGTCTTTATATAGGTTTCATAATGAATTATTATCAATAATCCTATATAATATATGTATGGGTTCTCCCTGGTTCAGGGGCACTATGCTTAAGCTGAATAATGTAGTGTCGGTCAAATATCAATTAAAAACCCTGAATGACATGTTTCATTTATTTAATTTTTTTAGAATTATTTTTTTCATACACAATTCTCATTTTATATGGACAAACTAGATTTTAATATAAACCATTTATGGTGGCCTTCTTAGTATATTTCCCACCCTAATCGGTCAGTCTACGTTTCCTCAGAAGACTCCATGATTTTAAGTCTATATAAAAATAATTTCCTAACATATGATTCTTGATTTTCTGTACATGGATGGTGTAATGGAGCAGAATATTGAGTCAAATATTAGGATTATAGAAGAGATGGCATTTGGTCCTTTGTATTTTTTTTATAGAATGTGGCATGTGCATATTTCCCCCATATCCTGTTAACCTCATTTTTTGAATAACTACATGACATGAAAATCATGATTTTTTGTTTATATATTATTCAACTTCTTTGTGTCTATATATTTGAATGTTTATTTATTATTTCCACTATTTTATAGTATTCACATCTTCAACTAGTTTCCATTTGTTCTTAATGTTGTTATACACTCATACTCGTAAAGGTATAATATCCCCAAAGTTATTCCCTAGGCCCTTACTACTAGTTTGTATCCTCTAGAATATAGGGAGGACCTATTTGGGTCATGTGTACTATTGTCTCCAGTCACCAATTAGTAACTTTCGAGGTAAGATGCATGACTTCTTGATCATTATCCAACAATAATTCTAATGGTTGTTATGATGTATCCTAATCAGCCACTATGAAAATTTCATTTGGAGGCATATGAATATTACACCATCCCATCATGAATACTCATAGAGACCACATTTAAACTCATATATAAGGAATCTCATCAATATCCCAGGTTAAATACTTGTGAAACTACCCACTATTTAAGTCCCTAATAACCCATCAACATGATTCAAATAGATGAATCACATATAATCTATCAAGGATTATGGTTGAAATGATTTGATATATAATTTTAACCCTACATTAATACTCTTGTATATCATGATGCATCTTAGAATGGTTTCTCTTCAACAACCACTCACTATAATCCTCTTACACAACCTAATCCCATGTAATTCTACTTTGTGTGTCAACCAAAATGATCATCTACCAATGGGGACATATAATCTTCATTTTGAAGTAATATTGGATCTCATCAAAACTTGTTCAATGTTTTTTTGTTATTCTATGAGAATATTTTCTTAAGCTCTTAAAGACCATAAAAAATATTATTCTAGAAAAATATACAATTTATCCAACATGTCAATGCATTAATTACTACCACCAACTATAAGTTAGGAAATGATCAGTTATAATCATTTGATGTTAATTTCAGGGCTCCGTAACAAAATTCGTAGACATATTGATTCAGAACTTCTCCAAGAAAAATTCATGATGCATCACAATATAATTTATTCCCTATACCCAACTATAGTATTAAAAAAATATGCATCATATTTAACCTCCATTTTATCTATAGAAGGCTCTCTCAAAATATTGGAACCCCTTGAACTTTTCCCCATTGTGTTTTATTGTTTTAATTAGATCTATTTATGAGGTAAATTCCAAAATTTATATCTTTTAGTATTATTCAAATCCTAAGATACTATGAATCTCAATTTATTCAACTGTTTTTCTATGAAATCATGGACTAACACTTCTCCAGTTTGACTATAAAATAGTGTCTATTATCATATTACCTTTGATAAAAACCACTTTGATCAATTCGTACTACTTTGACCACAGAAAATATAGTTGGTGCCCCAATAATTTTATCATGGTGATCACCATGTTTTTTGATTGGCCCTTCCAAATCTAGGATTACTTGAATATGAAATTGATAAATATAACCAATAAAAATATAAACATGGTCATATATACATTTTAATCTGGAATATGAACCCAACCAATGTATTTAATAAACCAAATATCATCCCAAAAATATCATATAAACCATAACAGATACATAAAATTGTATAAATAATATTATATTACGTCACCCAAAACTGATTTCTTCAAATGATTAAACACATAATCTATATGAGGAAGTGGATACCCATTTTTTTTGTTACATGGATTGACATCTGAAAATCAACAAATTAGAGTAATATAATACTTCCCTTCGTGGAAATATGTTCTTACCCACCCCAAGAGGATTTTATCTGGTGAATGAATACAATCAACTATTGTTCCTCAAACTATAACATTATCTCTCTAGGCTATACATAATTCATTTGATATAGCATAATAAATTTGGGTATCATATCCAGCATCATCTCAATTTTTATTTCAATACATCTCTTTGTTAGAAACTCTAATAAGTTCACATAAAAAACATCCTATAACTAATCAATAATATGAGGAGATATTGGCTAACACATACCCTTCTCATCCCATAAAATAATACTCTTAATTGGATAGTAGATTTCATCAGCTACCTATGGTCATGACTTGAACGACTTTCCTATAAATCCTACTACGAGTTATAGGTATATCTATTACCATCAATTAATACAATGGTTACCCATTCATCGTAGTAGTCAATGCGTACTTGATAATGAGTCAACTAATCCATCACAAGTTTCAAATCGAATCTATACATCTATATTTTATTAAATTTAAGATATTATAATAACTATTGACCATTATAACACACCCTTACTATATCTAAATACCCTTTGATCATACACTCAATATTGTATAAAT
This sequence comes from Viscum album, assembly GCA_963277665.1. NCBI lineage: Eukaryota > Viridiplantae > Streptophyta > Magnoliopsida > Santalales > Viscaceae > Viscum > Viscum album. The sequence goes on along the minus strand of OY728139.1, from coordinate 674,625,483 downwards.
CACCATCATCTAAAAAAATACTCCTTAAAAATCCCAAAGCAACAACTAACTGAGAAGATATAAATGAGTTTGTAATTAACCTATAAAATAAAGTGGATTCAATAGTGGTTGTTACCAAAATCACAACATGAACAATCAATATCCACCCATGATGACCAGTAGGTTCCTTCTTGACAACATACAACTGGGATAAACATGAACTTTTGTATGGTCATCTAGAACCCAAACTAATCATAAGAGAAAAAATATACTCCCTTTTATTCCCATTTTATACATACAACATAAATTCTCATAATGATAAGAAGAACTCTAGTTTTTTTTACATTGGGATAACACAACTAATGCTTATATGGAGCCTTACATCTGAAAAAACCACAACCACACACTAACAGTAGAGAAGTCCTATAAAATAAATTTACATTCCCCACTAGTACATATAATTAGAAATCCATAAAAACTTATTACATTTATATCATACTAGTTCAATCCAGATATTAAGATAACACTTGAAAAATATATATCATGGTGACGATGGGATAAAACACATCCTTGGATATCATATCCTTCATTCCCTAGGAGATAAAAATAAAATAAGTGATTCATTTTACATGAATAACTAATAAAAAATATCAAAAAATATGATAAAAACCTTTACTAACATAACATTATCTGGTTACACTCATCTATTTGGTCTTGATTAAATACCTTAGAAAATGACATTATAATGAAGGTCTTCACCTAAACCTAAACTCAGAATTTCTACCGATCCTCAAATCACCAGAATTTAGATGCCTTGTCCCATTCTGAAATAATATAAGGAAAAATAATATTTTTAAAACATGGAATACAATCAATAAAAGGCTTATCCTTCAAGGTGATATTCATCCACACATGATCTCAATATTCGAGAAATCCCTTTTGGAGGAAATATTCATTGAGAAAGACCTATAAATAATTGTATTATAAACCCATATGATGGTATACCTACACAAATAAATCCAAATATCATTTTTATAGTCCAAATAACATATATATAAAATGATCCGACCTCTTCTCATTGGGTTTACTAATCTAATCAATTACCTATAAAGACATAATCTATAAATCTATAGATTATGGTCCACCATCACCCATGAAGAGATGTGGTTCTTGTATGTAGATGTTTTTAGTAAATAATACCTAAAATTTTGAATTATAGAACAACATAATCCATATATTTTATAAAATTTAGTATAGTAACATTAATCTACTCATTTTTAGTCAGTTACAACATAAGTGGAATATCCATCTCTACTTTTGATGTGATGTGCTCATCCTTTCCCTCCACGAATTTAATTAGTGGCCTATGTGGTGTCATATCATTACACAGGCAAACACACAACATAAAACACATATCTATCATAGTTAAAATTAATATCATAATTTAGGAAAAGTAGTAACATTCGTGATATCTCTCTACACGATACACACACTATCAATAAATGGTCTCACACAACTCTTCTAATCTCTAATGCTACCTAGCCTCTCTTTGATAGGTATAAATCATAAATATATCCAAATAGAAATATTAGTTTAACAAAAAAAGCATCAATAAAAAAATTCCTATCATATAGAGTGCCACCAAAGACATATATTGAACAAATTTAAAATATTACATTGAAAATTAAATAATTTCACCCTATCTCATAATATGATCACTAATCACTAAAATAATTTGAATTACATGTGAATCCTACATAATAGAGAGGATTCATTAATACATTCCCTCATAAAACCCTATGTCATGAGTAAACAAATTATAAATCACACGCATTTTTATTTGAAATATAAAATTTTAACTTTAAAAAACAAATAACAATAATATTTCCCCAGAGAATATGAGATTCTTAGGAGAGGGGTTATATTTTCTCAAGTATAGGTTCCAATCATAGTTTCATCACTTCTTACCTCCAACTACCATTCTGAAATAGTAATATAAATCAAGTGAATTCCCTAATATGACATTTTATTCTTCATATCCTGATAAACCCAAAATAAATTAATCAAATAAATAAATGACCCCTAGATTGACTCCTCGTACACTAGAGGATACCAACATGTGGATATAGTCTAATGTAAATTCCATGAAACTATACACTGTTATGTAGAAAACCATTCATATATATGAATTTACTAACCAAAAAACATCATCACAAACAAACAAAATTATAGAAACATTATAATTATGATCTAATGATAATGAGACTATTAAAATGCTATTATTTGATGCTATCCACTTTGCTGGTTTGTTTCATGGGTAACTTTTCCATGGCTTAAGAATTCCCACATTCCAAAGGTGGCTATCCTACCACAACTAGGGTCATAATGACAACTATGTGTTTGGAAAAAAATTATTTTATATTTATTACTTGATAAGAAAACCATCCCATAGTCCAAGGCTCTCTATTATATTTAATATATGCAAATTGACCCCATTCTCGATGAAACAATTATGTTGAAATCAGTTAATTACATCACATGACACCATAACATGGTGAACACCTTTGGAATCTTGGGATCTTCACCTAAGGTATATCATGATCACATGAGAAATCCCATAAATTGGACACATGGAAAATCATGGTCATCTCCTAAGTCTTATCATTCTTTTCACATGGATCTTCTTATTCTTTTCACATTAGGAATCATGTTATAATTATATAAAACATGGTTAAAGCAGATGCTCTTAACCTATGAGAGAAATTGAGAGAACATAAACATAGAACATAGGCCTCATATAATCATTACATATTTATGATTCATATAATGAACTAAAGAATACATGTCTCGCCGCTACATGAATCCCAAACTCATCAAATTATGTGATTATTCCCATCACATAAGGCATTCAAGACTCATTAACAAAGACTAGGGTTGTTACATATCAGAGAAGTAGGGTTGTCTAATTATTATCACATAAAAACCTGTTGATCATCACATGAGTAGATATTCCACCTTTTCTTATCACCTAAATAAGGGAAGGAGTTAATATTAAGTGATGATGAATAGACTTATGCCTATAATATAATGGTAGGAACATGTTAATTTAAAATGGAGATGGTATTTATGTTTGATATATACCAAGAATATAATCATGTTTAATTGGTAAAACCTCTCAGGGGGGGTTAAATAATGATAATATTGGGATTGATTTTCAAAGATGTATTCTATGTATCCATTCTAGACCAGGAATCAAATGCCATGTAGATAGAGTTGTATACTCTAAGGTGGTGTGACTGTTTTGGTCCGGGCGATTTAAAATCACATGGTAAGGATTTGTTTGGGATGAAAGGAGAAACAATAATGTTATGAGTGTGGTTTATTCATTGGTACATCTTAGTGGGGATTTTGTCTCATTGAGTGGATCATAGGGTAGATCATCAATGAGCTCATGGAAAAGGATTATGTCTAATAGGTGGCTCAAGACCTTTCTATATAGTGAAAAGGATATTTGTAATAATTCTAAATATGTTTCCCAAGTCCTACTATGAAATAAGAAGGAAATTTGGGGGGCTTATTAATTGTTTTTTGGAATTTTATTATCGATGAATAGGGGTATCATATGCATGGGAGACACAGGAATTGATTTATCCAAACACTTTCTCAGTGAAAAGCTCCTAAGGATGAATTTCCAAAATAAGAGTCATTTTATTACTTAACGGAGCTGGGGAGGGATGAACAATATTAGAATGACGATTGTTACCTCACTGAGGAGTTATAGGAAGATGTTGACCAATAGGATAGGGGAAAATCATCCACTAGGTGGAAACTTTTCTAACATATCAAAGCAGGTGTATGCTGTAAATAAGCATAAGATTTTATCCCTTGTTGTGGGTTTGTAGGGGTCTTTTCACAAATATGATGGGCCTATGGCCCCATTCTACGGATACCCTACACAAGTTAAGTATAATATAAGGGCCATTTTTAGTTCCAAGTTATCCTTGGGGAGGAGTGATTGACTCTACTCAGGATCATGACACTGAGACTCAGGTAATAGATGATGCTTGGACAATTAATCCTAATATGGATGCTTCCAAATCTTCTGACATAGGCTTACAGATTATTGGGGAAACTAATAAGAACTGTATCTAAATGAATATATTTTGAAATTTGACTAACTTCAAGAATGATGATTCTTCAAAGAATGTTTCATATCTGGATGCCACTGAAAAAGGTAAGGAAGTTTAAAATAAAGGATTCTCAAACTTAATGATAAATTCATTGCCATGGAATGACTACTCACATATTAAAACCTTTATATTGACTAGATTCATCTATAGCGGAAGAAAGGATCGAAGTAATTCTTTCATACCCTTGGAAGAAGAATCTGATTGGGATTATGATGATTATAATCATCTTGAACTTGTGTACAGACGTCTTTTCCATTTTTCTCTAATTAAATGAGGGAATTTTTCCTTGTCTCTCCCCATTCCATTTCTCTTCCATGTTTTCATTTTAATTTGAATGAAGATTATTTCCTTAACTTTCTAAAAAAATAATTTAAACCTGAAAATATGAAAATTTTCTACTCAAGGTCTGTGAAACTATGTTATAACATTTTCCTATAAATAAGGGATTGAGTAAAAGAGGTAACACTAATATCATCATAGAAACCAAGCTATTTTCTCTTTTTTACATGAACTAACACAAAATTATTGTGGGATAAATTGTTTTCTTTTTTTATACTCCATTTATGGGATCTAAAATCAATGACAAATAATCCATGGAAGAGAACATAATAAGTCATCAAACAAAAATTGTGTGAGGATACATTTTCAAAGAAGTGTTTGATAAAAGAAAACATATAAATTTATTCAATAACTCCTCAAATGGATGAAGTGGAGACTAAATTTTCTATTATAAGGGTAAAAGAGAAGGATAAAAATACATGGGATGACATGAGTAAGAAAAACCAACCCCAACATCAAACACTGACTAACATGTTGACAGAGGAAAAATAGAGTACCCCTTGAGTAATAGGATACCAGTGTACGGATTTGGTTATTGTGATTATGTAAACATCCTTAATTATAATTTTTATACCATGTGGAATAGTTATTTATAATATTATAGATGTACCAATACAACATCATTCCATCATACCACCTAGTGAGGTATCACAACCTAAGGATTAACATTATTCAATAGTACCCTATGTGAATGATAAATGGGAGATGAATAATTTCTAAGAATTTCCACCATGATTCGTCATAATTTTTCAAGGTAGAATTAGAGATAGCCTATAGGGTGGGATTTAAACCTATGACATGATTTATAAAGGTTAATTCAAGTAAGGATGTGAATAGACCTACTAGTTCAACCATATATATAATTTTTTTGGAGATGAGACCAATCGAGATGGGTTATATGAATATTTTTTGACATCTTGATTTCATGTTTACCATTATTTGGAATTGATGTCAGAACTACAGAGGTAGTAGTCTATCCATATGAGTAACTTCAAACTTCATCATATTGATGCTGAAATCTCCATATGAGACCTCTATATGATTGTATTAATCCCCATAGTTGATGAAATGTGTGATGAATTCGTCAAAGAATGAAGTTCATTAGCAGAACATGAATAATTTTCACTACTAGTTAAGAAGATTATAGGGTTTTTTGGATTTCCAAGTGAATTCCTTCATCAACATGTTTCAGTTTAGAAAATGATTTATATATTTTTTAATATTCCTCAATATTGGAAACCGAGGATACATAATTTGTACCCCATGATAAATCAATGTGAAATGTTCATGCCACAGTATATTCTCTTTGAGTGAGTAGGGTTGGTACCAAGAATATGGAATCAACATCAAGTAATAGCCCTCAAAACTATAATTTGTAGTTTTTGTGAAATCTTCCCTTCATGGGATGTCGTTTGAAGTGTGGGATTCACCAATGCAGTTTCAACTAGGAATTTTAATCATGGAGATGCTACCATGATGAAGGCACAATCTTAATCACATTGTTTTAGTGAAAGAGAGACTTTAAGATAGTCTAGGGAATGTAATGTAGAGGGATATTTCCATGAACCTCTATGGAATATTTTATTTTCTGCATGGATGAGTTGTCATGAATTTTGTAGGGAAGAAGTTTCAGAATGTGATCGCCCATCTAATGACTCTCTTCAGGTTATCGGTTCTCAAGATTATCAGAGTGAAGACGATACAAATTGATTAAAGAAGGGTAGTCATTAGGACTAGCTCTCATTATAAACTCAGCATCCACCCATTATCTTTTATATTTAGGTAGATTATCAATAATAAAAAAGTGATAATTTAGTATATATCTTATCTAAAGGATTTTCTAGGTGTGACATTGGCCATGCACATCTATGACAACACCCAATGAATGATATGTACCTTACAAAGGATTTCCTACCAGTTATACTACCAATAATATCACATGTTTTTTTGTGTACACATATGAAAAATATCCCACTATTCACCAGATTATTTGGTGTATGTCATCTGAGGAAAGTACATGTGAGTGGACCATCCAACCAATGAATGGTGCTCTAATAAAAATTATTCAAGATTATTCCAGCAACAAGACCATGTAATACCTATGGGTGGTGGTTCTGAGGTAGTTGGTGAACTAGAAGGATCTACTTTATCAATATGAGAGGTTCCAGGGGAGGATATTCACTATTATTAGTTGATAAAACCATCAAGGGGGGGGTACTATTTAGGGGACAACAAATACTAAATGATCTATCTGCCTTTATATGGGAGAGGCCATGGGGTTATAACTTTCCAAAAGGAAAGTGATCCCATGAATGCTAGTCCAGGATAATTGAAATGAATTCTACACTATTGAGGTTATATCCTTCATAGCTTCAAGAAATCCCTTGAATGAGGATAATGTAGTTCTTGAAAATGATATATTCCCCAAATATTAGAGGATGTGGGACAAGATATTTTTTTTATTTATATAATAGATTTTTATAAACCATGTTAATCCATATATAATGTATCTTCTAGGGTTTTAAATTTATAAAGTCATATATATTAATCCTAAATATGATCTTATGTTCTGCATATGTTATCTGGAGTCACAGTCATATTGAAGGGGTGATAAAACCCTTTCTTTGGCCAGGAGTTTCGAATTCTCATAATACAATCAAGTAAAGTCTCATGAGTTATTTAATCAAGTAAGTCAGTGTTGGTCATCGAAATAGAGTGGAGGGATTATGGTAATGAATATTCTTATGGAATAAAAATTTATATTTCCCACTCCCAATCTATGGGATAGAGAATCCACAATAAGGTAAATTAGGTGAACCAATGTTGGATGAGGTATTCTTTTAGGACTCATAGAAACATAGTCATTTTTAGACCTCCTAAAATATTAACATGCTTTATTAATATTTTTAGAAAATAGAAAGTGAGAATAATATAGAAGATCCTCTAGATCATGTTCATAGAATGATGGTGGAAAAACTTTTGGCAGCCAGAAAATGGAAGGAGAGTCGCTACTTGAAGCATCATGGGAGCCCCCAACCATCAATAAATGTTTTAATATAGTAAATTAAGTGATACTTCTAGTGTAGTTCATGAGATGAAAAATTATACCTCCCATATCAATATTCCCTTATGAATTTTGAGAGATTATGTTGCGTCATTAATTTTTATTTCTGAGAGCTGGTATGATCGACCAAGGACCATTATGTTTTGGCGGGTGAGGTGCCTATTTTTTATGGGGGTAGTGATCATATAACTCACCTCTGGTGCCATTGTCCTTGACCAATTAATGGGTGTTTGGACCTAAAGAGATGGATTCTAGGGGTCCCCTGTGCACCTGAGGGATAGTGAAAATGTATCTCTTATGTGATGTGTATGTTTCCGTTTTGTTTCTTATTTATATATTTATTACTACCAATGTCGAAATTAATGTTTATCTTCTTCTGGAAGTATTTACAAAGAAGATTCATTGCTCAAAACAGTATGAACTTGTTACACCAATAGGTCCAAAATCTCAGGTTGCTACTTTGGTGATTGAGGTGGAGAAGAATGTACCTAAAATTAGAACATATTGTGATAGTTATCTCACTATAAAATTAATGATATTTTATTCCCTAGAGACACCTATTCATCAAGATGAACCTAATATGACTCTGAAGGAAAATCTAACTTCCCTGAAAGAAGTAGCTAAGAAGCTCATGGAGCTTCCACTTATATCAGATCCCATCATGTTGAATACGGAGCATTGATTTTAAATTTTGGTTCACCTAATTGATTTCTTCCCAAAATGTGAGCCTTCACTAAATCATATAGATTAATTGGGTCCTAAAATGGTAGAAGACAACCATATTATCTAGTTATGGGATTAGATTATTATAAAGAATTTAATTTCTCATACATTGCTGAGTTATATAGGGGTAGGATTAGAAGCCTCTTCTACTTCCTAGTAATCCTATTAACATGCTGGGTCAATTAACATACACTGTACAATACATTAGACGACATCTTATTGGATGGTATGTATTTAGAGACATGATGATTTGATTCTACCATAGCATGTTATATGTCCCATGGAATGTAGGATCTTATAGCATAACAACTAGAGGTTTTTATCAGGAACACATTGGATTATATGAAATATGACATTTCCTAAACATATAATGAGAATGTTTCTTATATTAAAACTCTACTGAACATCATTGAATTCACACTTTTCGAAGTATCATATTAAATATTAGAGTTGATAGGTCTATATAATGGGTCCTAGATGTGGTTGGGTGTAGGTAATCAATAGATGAAGGTAGCGTTAGTGGATATTTCTTGTTTTGGGGAGCCTATCGACTCATTTCAGTGATGGATATCCAATCCTAAGTGAGTAAAAACCAATGTGAAGCCATTTTTCATCTTTTTAATTAAGGAGATTCTCTAGTATATGTATGAACATTCTATTTTGGAAATTTATTAAGAGTATCCCTAGTTTAAATTTAATTTTTTTAATGCTACACATCATTTAAATTAATGATACAATCAACTAAATATCTTTAATACCATGTGATTTGTTCTTGGTGTAAGATAATTTAGATAATACAAGACTGTCCATATGATATGAGTGTGTAGAAATTGGTTCGATGTGTTTGGGTTGGAATATCACATCATCCACCATGAATGAATCATATTAATATGAATAAATATGTTAGGTCCCTTCCAAAAGTTTCCTTCAAACTATAAAAATGCACAATGCATGGGGGAACAACACCAAGGGTGTCAGAATTCTTCTCAATAAAATGGAATGTTGTGAAATATATGTTCTGACTCCATGTGTCTAAACTAATAGGTGAAATGGTTGTGTAGGTTGAGGATGAACATTGAAATTTTTTTAAACATAGGTACTACTACCAAACTATTAGGAGAATTCCCTCAAACACATGTACCATGCACAGGAATTGATCCACGGAGTGATGGACCATTAAAAATGGGGAGTTTATTTAAAAATAATGAAATTGGTTCATTCTGTATGTGTACCTAAAATTGGAGGTTAGTGATGATTTGATTTCTATGAAGTCCGTATCGGTGAATCAGTTTCGAAATCAAGGAGGATGTTGATCAAAATTAAGGAATATAATGTGTTCCTATTGAAGATAGGATTTCTAGGGATTTGTTTTATAATTAATAGGGTTACATCATCATGAATTGATAATATTTATGGGGATCACAATGATAAACTCAGATCATACATGCCCATGTTCTATATTTAAATTCTAACCAATGTGAGACATGCGATTCGTACTAAATAATATTTTGTGGAGGATATAAATATTTTATAATAATATTCTTAATTTATGTATACATACAATTGTAAAAATTGGGGACAATGGTTTAAGTATTCACAGATTACATCATAGGAGGGATGAAGATTAAGTGTATACATCTTTTACTATTAGTTTGTTGCTACATTATGGTCATGGAAATCGATCAAAAATTAATTTCTTTTAAATAAATGAATCTTGAACTAAGGTGAATGGATTTTATGTATGTGAAACTATGACCAAGGGGAATTCCATTTACGATCATTCAAGCTGGACCATGATCATGAAGTTTATTGTCATATGGAGAGGGAAAAAAAGGCATGCATAGTTTTGGGTCACTTATGTATGACTATAGGGTTTGCGGGGAAATTCAATGTCATATTTTTCTAAAAAATGGGTTATGTGTAGTTTAATTTTATGTAACTAAGATAGAATTTTCTTTTCATATTTAACATCATGACAGAACAACTTTAGTGTCTTGTTTCATAAACAAATACCTATATCATGTCCAGAAATGATTGATTAAAATTGGAAATTCCATGTGATTCCAACATGATGTGGGGAAAATGGGGAAAACAAGATCGAATATGAAACAAAACTGTTCACTATAGGGGAATTAAATTTAGGGGAATTTTTTTTCAAATATTATCTAATAAACTGATGAGAATTGGATGACCAGTTAGGTAGGGTTACATGATATTGGTTCACCATGCTAATATACTAGAATGTCTGAGAGGGATACAACAAGGTTGTTAAGACATTGTTTTATAAAATGGGAGTGTAAGAGGGTAAACCATGACCTTTATGTTCTTAATAATAATTAAAGTGACCAATATTCTTAGAGTGTTATTGACCAAATTTGAAACATAGATCTTATTCATATATCATCATGAATGGATATACACTAACTAGGGTTAATTAATTACCATGTTTAAAACATGGAATCCTTCATTTTGGTATCAAGAATTATCCATCCTGGATATGTACCCTTTAAGAGAAGTATGATATTTGGAAATTTACTATTAATATTGGGATGTTTTTTACAATATGAAATGTGGATGGGGAAGGTCAATATTTAGAGACATAAAGTATAGAGTTGACGTAAAGAAAAACTCTCAAGGGGTGTTCATAACATCCTTGTGTCACACTATCAGGTGTCGTATATGTAGAAGGGGTGAACTTGAATTTGTGGAGTTTCAAATCTATAACATACACGATAATGTTTCGACTATTCCGAAGGGTAAAACAATATTTTTTTGATGTTTTACAGCTTAAGGACATATTTCTTGGATCAAGGATGAGTCGTTCTTAAAAAATGGATAAAATCTAAACCCAATTAAGGAGTATAAAGAAGAAATACTAATATAGACATCATTAGGAATAATTAATCCTAGTTTAAGGTCACATATCATGGATCATGTAACATTCTCATTATGGTACTTCAAATAGCACAAGGGATTGAGAAATACTTCCTAGAAACAAGGTCCACATAAAAACAAAAATGCTCTAGAAGACTATAAAAAATTTATCCCCTTATTAGGGGAATAATAAAATTATTTAATTCATCTGTCATAGGAAAATGTACATGAGTTTATATTCATAAAATATAAAACATACCCTTCTGAGTGTGGAAATACCTTGATGCAGAGTGGGATAATGAATCTTGTTACAATTTCATCAATTAAAAGAAAAATGTAGAGGAAATAGGGGTCCAATATATTGGCTTGAGATAATATATAATTCACCACTACATATCCATTAATAAGGTAATAAACGCACACATTCTTCTAGAAGAGATACATCTCCACATATTATAATCATATATATAAGAGAGGGATTGAAAATGACGAGTTCAATATTGAGAAAAGTAATACTAAAACCTAAAAAAGGTTTGTAAAAGTATCGTCATTGGAAGAAACTAGGGTTCATGGACACAAATTATGTGGTTAGTTATGAGATACAAGTGTTAGGTGTAACAATATATCACAAGAGGTGGTAATAAAGCTACATATAGTTCATATAATGGTTAATGTAAGCTTCCAACATTGGATTCAAAAGTAGTGACCGCTTGGGTGGGGACATCAATGTATTTATATAGTTTAATAATCATATATAAATATGTCATTTAAATAGTTTAACAACATGTAATTAAGACCAAAGAAATTGCAGTTTCATTACATTGTTTAGCATCATTCAGTGAGGATGATGTAACTTATAATTTAAAATCCTATGAATGGACATTGATAACATGATTTAATGTCATATAATGATTATTATATAGTACATAGTTTAAGTTCATATAGTTGGGAACCATGTGTTATTTTGTTTCATGATATGAAATGAGTGCCAATGATATTATTTTTAATTTCATATTACTCAGACTAAAATGGTTCCTTTTTTGTTTTAGGCACCCATGACCACTCTATGTATGTTTTATGTCTGGAACAGTAAATTAATGATAACCCAATATAAATCTAGATTAATATTTCATGAGTAAGATTGTGTTTGTGGGAGGTGTAATATTCTATCCTTATATAAAGATCAGTGAATAAAAACAGTTGTATTAAATATTGTGAATTAGGATACGAATCTCCTGTTTGGGGTACAACATTGGTGTATTCCTTTTAAGTAACCTAGAAATTTTCAATTCTTGTAACAATTCCCCTTGGAGGAACCTAAAATGGAGAAAATTCTTGGTGAATGCTCCAACCACTCAGTTCTGGTGGACCATGAGAAAATTCAATGCATGTAAGTTTATTCATCGAAGATGTTAAATTAAACTAATTCGACATGAAACCCTTTTTCTCATTACATTTTATCTTATAAGAATTTTTGGATATATTGGAGATGAACCTTAATGGGAATCATTAAATAAGTTCCATTTATCTGGGAGTAATGAGTCACCTAGGTGGAATCCCATGTTCTCATATCATATCACATGAATATTTTGAGATCTTATTAGACCATACCTTCTTATTATAATCATCCATATTCTTCTAAATGTTATATAGTACATTTATTAATGCCTCAATCAATACACTCAACGATTTTTAAAGGAATAAATTTATTGTTAGACATAGTAATTCACTTCACATAGTCCTTATTCAACTCCATAGCATATAAGCTAGTTCTATTATCCATGAGAATTTTGTAAGGGATCAAGAACCAAAAAATGATATGGGATATCATTAACATGATCCCAAAAATATTCATGAATACTCTTATTGAAATGTATTTATACCACTTTGAAAACAAATATATAACAATAAGAAAAAACACGATCTACCAGTTTGTACCCCATGTGTAGGAGGCCATGATTCTAATATCCCATATTGTGGATGTCTATGATTACATGGATATCTGTATAATCATTGTAGGATGATCCACCATGTATTCATGAAACTCCCATATAGGAAATATCATGGTGAATTCCATAAATCAATGAATCATAGTGTGATAAAATTAGTTCATCCATCAGTTATAGTGGGAGGGATTCAATCCCAATTGATGAGCTCCACGTGTCCTAGCATGGACTTCCTACCCGAATTGATAAACTTTCCTTCCTTGGAATCTATAGAGAAGTATTTTGTAGAATAATTTTTGTGTATGAGTTATTTATAATTGGGTCCATGAGAGAGTCTGATATTTACTACCCTTCTTCAAATTTTTCACCAGGTTTGTCTTCAAAATGAGAATATTATGAATTTAGATTAATTGATCTAGGGAGTCTCAGAGGATGATGAATGAAGTTAACATAGAGTATCATCACTAAATAGAACATTGGATCATTACCAGATGCAGCTCATTCCAACAATATGCATTCTATTCTCTCTAAAAAAGGAAACCTGATATCATCACTTAAGGAATACCATACATTTCTCATATTTCATCATGTTATCATTAGAAAAGGAACATCAAGCTTGACACATAATGAATTAAATTCACATCACATTACAAATCCTATTCTCATCACACAGGGTATCCTATTTTTATCGATAGGGGAATGGAATAATATTATTATTCTCACCTAAGGGGAGAACAGACAGATCGTATTCTCTTCAAATAGGATTTGTTTTCACAATACATAAGTAAAATCAGTCTCCTTGCCTATTTAATCCAATAATGTAAAATAGAATCCACTCAATATAATAATATGAAGTTCTTTAGGAACTTCACTTGTGGAATCAAAGGCGCATCACCTATGATTAGGTTTTTGATCCATTCAGAGGGGGAAGGGTATCTAACACTCGTCACATGAGACACTTTATTCATGTTTGTTGTTAAAATATCCCACTTAGGATCATCACCAAAGAGCTTTCTCATGTTAATATCAAGTGGGGATTAATCTACTTAGAGTCATTATATAGGGGAATAGGTACTATAATGTTCATTAAATACAATTTATAGGTAAGATATACTCATATAAGATAATTATTCTTCTACTATTCGACCTCCCAATGGGAGGTGGAATTGTGATAGTGATGGGATTGAACCACATATAGGTATCCTAAATATCCTCCAAGAACTGGAATGAAAACACATATATTTTGAGTTTAACATGTAACGTCCATGTGATTGGACTGGTCTATATTGTTTAACACATTATGGTAAGGATTTTTGTATCATTAATGGGGAAAAAATAAGCGATGATTTGGGGTTATATATATATATATATGTCCTTATGGGATGCATGGATAATTGAGTGTAATAAGTGTTATATCATCACTGAGCTCATTGTTGAGGCCAATACCTTATCGAAGACTCATATCATTTCAAGGGAGCATAGAAGATATATGTGGAGCATACACATAATATTACCATATCGTATTTGATAATATGAAGGATGCATATTGATCTTATGAATATTTTTCTATACCTATATTGGTGAGAAATCGGCTGAACATATTCTTGGTAGAAACAAACATTGAAATTTCCCATAACTTTATTCATGAAGGGGTACATGGGACAGAATTCTATGATTACAGTCATGTCTATGTATTTTTGATCTTATAAGTTTTTATTTGGAATCCATGGGGACCATACATACTAAACGTTTTTGAATGTATGTTCGGTGAACGAAGGGCATCAAGTTGCATACCATGACATGCATTTTTTGCATGTGGGATGTTGCAAAAAATCATTAATCATCAAGGTCTTATTACATAATATAAAGTTTTTTCTTTATGTAAGAGAGTTTCGTAAAAATATATCAACAAAATGATAATATATTTAATGTAATTATTGAGATTTGTTTTGAATATTCCTCAAATATAAGGTGTTGATCCTAAGTGTTGAATATTTTTTTACTGATTCAAAATGTTTTTGGTATTGATGGTTCTTATTGGATTTTTATTGATTAATTTAAATGCATTGGATATATTTATTTATAAATTATCCATGAATATATGGAAATTTCAATTCATTATTAATTTCATATTTATTATTCAATTTCACTAGGATAGTTCACATTTTTGAACTACATTTAATGATGTGAAAAAATACTTTGCATAAGTATGTTAAAAATTATCTTATTATCTAAGGATATATATTATAGATGTTTATAAAAATAAAATTCACAGTTTTTTATGAGGAATATGGAAAATTTTTATATTAAATATTAAAATTGAATTAATGGCTTGGAATCTATATTAAATATATTTCACTTTGAGATTTTTTATACATGAAAGTAAAATACTCGGCCAACCATAAAATCCACCAAGGCCTTATCAATAAATATTTGTGGGATACATAGATTAAATGCAAGGTATATACATCACAAGAAACATTCATGGTAGTAGATATTACTGTAAGGATACATAGTGACCACAGGGAGTGCACATAAGGGCAAGGTGGGTTCATAACATTTTCCTGGATCTGCAAGGTTGGCACATAGAGACATGAAATTTCTTGTTTTCCCAATGCATGTGTGAAGTATGTCTGGGTACTGATCCCAATATTGGATCATATGGATAACTATGTAGGTAGATTAATTAAGTGTGGAGAAAATGGGATATTATTTTACATAAGAATCAATCTATGAAATGAATAATTGTTGTATTTTAAAAATGTGTATATAAAAAATGTTGTCTGATATGATCTACCACCAATTTTCTATCAACCCATGGATTATATTCTTCCTTGAAATCCACATATATGAAAACCCTTACATAAACTGTATGTTTCATCATAGATAAACATTATTTTTCACCATATAACTAATTAAAGTCTTGTCTTAAACTAATTGGTTATTAAGGATTAACCACACAAAGACATTAGATAGACTGTTGCTAGAATGATCCACTCACATGTGACTCTATTGAATGACTGCACCTTATTTGGATTAATAATGCTTTTTTTATATTGTTCATATGATTTATGATCTACCACATGAATAACACATCGATGAACTTTACGTCGGTCTTCCATCACATGAACATACCATGCACAAAGATGAAGATCTATGTCAAAAAATAGAGTATAAGTTCTCCCATGAGTGAAGGGGATGAGTGTGTACATATTATCATGGTATGAATGACTTTTAACTAGAACTCATTTGAATTGATTTATTTTTATATGAAATTAAATTAAATTAACGATGCCACTAATATGAGTTCTGTTATCATTAAAAAAATTATAATTTGATGAAAATATGTATATGAATCAAATAAGAAGTAGAGTAAATGAAAACGAGTTTCCCTCGATATTATGATTATTACTAGTGTTTTTTAAATTCATCAGATATTTTATTGAAACTCGAGTTCATGAAGAAAATATATTTAAATGAGGAATCTTGTGTTTTAAATCATTTTTAAATGAGAAACTAGAATAGGTGATTTGTGGGTATTCTATACTATGTGGCCTTCATGCACACAAAATTTATAAAATCAAGGAGGTCAAGACCCATTCAAAACTATTTCAATTGAAACTAATTTATATCATGGGTATGTGTTTTACATGGGAAGAATAAATAGAAACCTGATTCATGTGGTTGTTAAAGAAAAATGTATAATATGAATAAAAATAAATTCATTCTATAGGTTCGATGCAAGAATGTTATTAATGATTTAGGATTTTAAGAAATCATAAGAATGTTGTTATTCATTAACTATATAATGCATATAGAATAATACCCATATTCATTAGGCACTTAATAAGGGTTATTAATCAGGTAAAAATAACCAACATTTTAATGAGTTATTATAGAATGATTTAGATAATAATTATCATATAGAATCATTGAGTAATTTTTATGGGTTATTGATAATGAAATAACACTCTTAATAATAAATATATTATGAAATATTTTTTACCATGAATTTATGAAATGATTTGAATAATGAATATCATGATATAGGATCATGATTTATGAGGAAATAATTCGCTATGAAATTTTACTAATGTAAATCATGTTATGAAGGACAAAATACATGGTCCTTTCAGGTATTTAAATGACCATTTATATAAGTAATCACATATGATGTTTTACATGGATTTATATCCAAAATAATTGATGAGAAAATACGAGATTTAATTAAAAAATTAAAACAAAGAATGTATTTGATATTAATTATAATTTCATCTCTCTATTCAAGGATAATTTATTTGATAATAATTTTTATTCTATTAATAAAAATTGTGTTGTAAATATAAATGAAATATTTTAGTGGTGAATATTTTGTGAGAAAAGTTTTGGGAGTCTTACATCCATTGTGAATGATAATTTTAACAAGAATGATCCCTAAATTTTTTGAAGAAAAAATGAATCAATATAAGGAAATTTTATAAGATGGTAGTTACATGAGTGAGATTATATGATGTAGATAATACTGATGATGCACAATTTGAGAGGTGTTACGAGCTAAAATAGATTTTTCCAAACAATTTTTAAAGACCTCGAGGAATTTTACAAAAGTAAAGGGCATAAAAATTTCTTATGGAGGAAAACCACATACTGGAGAAGATATTTCAATCATCAGACCATAATTAAAGAATCATATTGTATTTTTTGTTTGTAAATATATATTGAATGTTTGTTAATAGGATTTTTAACCAATTATAGAAGTGAATATATTGGGTTTTATAACCAATTGGTGAGAGATTTTAACGAGGAGATCTATGTATTTGTATTCACTTGAATTTATGGTGGATAATCCATATTCGGGGGACTAAACAAGTGGCAGGGAGTATTATTTTATACAAAACCATATAATAATTATTTGTTTATGCATATTTTGTTTCTAAAACATATAAGGTGAGGCAATGAGATGAAATTTAGTTTATTGTGGAATTAAAAATGTTCATGATGTTAGTATAAATGTGAATATCTCATAACAACAGATGAAAGAACTATTTGTCCTCTACACCCTCTCCATGATTCATCATGCCTGGGATCTTCACTTATTATTATATTAATAGTTCCATCTAAATATCCCTGAAGAATATTTATTCATATAGAATATTAATTCTTTCAATAGATGATATGTTCCTATATTTGATGGGTATAATTATCACAGATTAAGGAATGGGATGCTACCATATCTCCAATCACACGGCTTAGAAGTGAGAGATGTCGTAATAGTGGGGTTTCCAAAAATATATGAAGGAGCTGAAATGACTCAATATGATAAGATAAAAATGGACATATAAAATAATTCACTAAATGAATTCTTAATATCGTTATCAAAAAATTTGTATGCAAATGTCATTGGTGTTCAATTTTTGCATGAATTATATATAAAATTATGAAGAACTTATCAAGGTAAAATCAATGTCATAAAAATCAAAGATATAGGTTTGGAATTTTTTCTTGAATATTTAAAGATGACTATTGAATTGATCATTGAATACAACTTTACAAGGTTCAAGGATATTCTAAGTAACATTTGGGGTTTTGTTGAGATGCATGAAGATTCTAATATTTTTAAAATTTTGAATTGAAAATTAATTTTCATGATTGTTTGTTATATAATTTCATCCCTATAACTATGATGGTATTTTACTCAATGAATTTCATAACATAATCATATCTTACAATATGAAAAAAAATCCTATTTTTAAGAAGAATGAAAATTTTGTGGTGGGAATTCATGCATTGAGAAAAGAAAAACATAAAAATAAGAAGTTATTGAATCTTGTGAATTATATGATGAATAATGAGAATATGACTTCCATAATATTAATTCTTTTATTTCAAAATGGAATGAAAATAAAAAATAGAATGGGAAAGGAAAAAATCCCCAATTAGTGTAATTTTGATAATATTGGGCACTTTTTCTATGTTTTTCCAATGAATCGGGTAGAATAAACAAAACATAATGAGGATGAATAAATACATATGAAACATAAATGTGATGTGAGTAATATGAATAAATTAAGATAAAATAGAAAGTTAATGGGAATGAAAAAAATCATCGTCGAGTAATTATTGTGATGATGTAGATGGACTCAATTTTGATATAAAGAAAGGATCTGATTCACCATGTAGTAGTAAGTATATTGGGAAAACAATGGGGCTCATGAGAAGGAAAATTATGTCAATAAGGAAGTGAGAAACATTGGTGACATCATAATTCACATGTGTAGATAAATAGAAAAATAAATGATTATCATTGATATCAAGGAGGAATTGGTTGTGATGGAAGAAGAGTTGTTCACGAAATAATCCATATGTCTCATAGTTCAATATGAGATGAAATGTCCCAAGAAGAATTTAAAAAAATAGTTGTGGTTAATTAGTAATTTTTTCTAATTGGTGAGATAAGGGTTCCAACAAATAGGTAAAACCTAATTATAAAAACAAAATTTATATATATAAAAACTTTGGTCTCGAAGATAATGATATATAATATTTCACCAAGAAAGATGTTAAGTGATTGTAATCCCCATAAAAGGAGGAAGGGAGTCCAAGAAGATCCCCCCTTGAGAAAAATAAGGCTAAATTTTTGTCGGACAACAACAACATAATACTATATAGATCTGTAATCAATATAGAGTATCACAATTTAAATGATATTATTTTATTTGTCGAAGGAATGGCCCCAAAACCTATACCTTTTAGTATAATAAGTCTCTTAATGAAATGTGGAATAAACCATAGTTGATATTTGGGGAGAAAATGAGGCAAAAAACTCAATGTAATCAAGGTGTCAGTTATATTATAAATATTTTCACCAAAACAGAATTGATTCTATTGAAGAGCTTTATAGAACATGTGGTATGTAGGTTCATCAAGAAGAGTTATACAGAAATAAAATCATTGTAGAGGTAACTTATGATTAAAACTAGAATTATATTATCATTAAGGATAGTGGAATGTATGTGGACTCATAAAATGAGGTGAAATGTTCGAAGAGGTTATATAGAATTGAAAACAGAAATACTTTTGATAGGAAAGGAACTAAACAAAATATATTGGAATAAGAGGAAGAATTACTTCTGAATATTATTTCTATAAAACCAACAGGTCCCCCTTTATTTCCTATTATTTTATGTTTTTTAGATTACACATAGGTAAATGAAGTATAATTTTAGTCTTATAATGGTTGGACATCGATCACAGATAGTCTCTCATGGGGTCCACAGAATTCCATGAAATTAATGAAAATGAGTTCATCACAACAAGGGATGTCACCTAAGGATATAACTAAAAATAATATTTCTAGTAAATATATAATGTTTTCAAATCATTTATTGAGCACCCCAACAATTCATGGTATTTTTTTACATAAATTCAATAGCTTGTGTTTTATGCTATGCCAAGATAAGCTTGTGCTACATGCAGCACCAGCTTAGCTTGTGGTATACACAACACTATAATTGGATTGTGTTACACAGAATTTCATGTTCTTTGTATGGAATTAATTTTACAAAAGACTGAGTTTATGTTAACAACTAAATATTATTATGTTAACTTATAACCTAGTCAATTTAATGGCGGGTATGAAAATTATTATCTTTATTCTTAAAAACCATTTAAATGAAACTAAGTGAGATTATAAAATAATAAAATCACCCTTGATGGATTTTATTAATTTAATATGAATGTAATATATTTAGTCTAATATTTAAAATTCATGTTATATATATTCTAGATATGATATAAGAAAAAAATTAATATTTAGGATAAAAGAAGTATTTTTTAAAAAATGCAGTTTTTTTACCTTTTGATGGTGCACCCTTTCTGAAAATAGTTTTGAACACTATTATATATATATATATATATTATATATAAAAATGAAATTATTATTTATATAAGGTATTTAAAAATTATCTTTGGTGGAATTTTTTATATTTTTCAAATAAGTTTTAAATTTTGATGAATAATAAAAATATACAAAATCTTAATTAAAAACAATTTTTTCATCAAAACAATTTATGTTGATAACTTATATTAATAAATTATCTTAAAGTATAAATATAATATATTTTTATTAGTTAATTTCATATTTTTCATTGGCATTAATTTTACCATGAATGTTAATGTAAAAACATTTCAATCTCTTGCAATGTTTTAACTTTTAAAACCCTATTTTTCATTCCAACAAGAGGATTAATTTTAAATTAATTTCTGGAAATTTGCTATGTTGAATTTTTTTTTAAAGATTACATATTTTTAATATTTAGGTCCAAATTATGTAAATATTTTTTTTTATTTTTAGGTATTATGAATAGAACATTCAGAAATTTTTTTATAATACGGTAGAAAGATAAATCGGGTAATTAAGGGTAAATATAATATTATAAAATTACCTTAAAACTTGTCCTAATTTAATTATACGAGATTATATTACCAAAATAATCCATGGGTCAATTTTGGGACCATTTGGATCCACTTGGTTGACTATAATAAATTTATAATATTATATTTAATGAAAATCCAATTTGATTATAATTTTGTTTTTAAGAAGTAAAAAATTAATAATATATGGTTATATAATTGATATGGATGACTATAAATAGTCATTATAAAGATAAAATTGTTTTATACATTATATTAATTTATTGATAATTTCATAAAATAAAGTATTAAATTAAATGGTGATACACTGATGATGTAGAAATCAATTTATTAAAAGAAGAATCAAATAAATGATACTCATAATATTAATAAAAATATAAACAAGGAGAGTTAATTTCAACCATTTTTTTATTGATAAATTGGACCTATTAATAATATTTTATAATTCTTGGTTCGAATATATCTTTTTTATTTTATTTTATATAATACTTAAAATTTAATAAGGTCAAAATTGACATTTAACATATTTTAAAATAAATAATATTTTAATATAAATAATATTTTATTAAATGTTACAAAATTCAGAAAAATATTTATATCATGAATGTAACTAGGATAATGCTAGATGTATCATAATATCTGATATAAAATCATTTAATTTACACTTGTCCATGAAAATGACATAGATGTTATTAAAATTGAAAATGTCATAATGTGACACTCTCGTTTCTTATTTGTTTAGTAAATTTAATATAGGGATTACCTCGAGATAAATTTGATCATGAATAGTCTCTATAAAACTAAAATAATTATCTAAATCATATAAATTTATTTATAATTTTTTTAGAATAAATAATTACCATAAATAATGACAAAATAGTGACGAAGTAATTATATTATTAATAGAAATATCAAATAAATGATTTTAAAAACATTAAAATAAAAATAATTTGACATAATTGAGGGGATCCACGAATTTTATAGGTGACTATGGCATGTTAGCAGTTTATTAAATGGTTTTTGTGAAGTTATTATTATGTTTGGAATTAATTTAATCTCAAAGTAATGAATAGTGTCAAAATTTACACTCTTGATATTTTATTAAAATTACATTTTATTAAATTGTTTAGAAATAATAATAAAATATTTAAAAATTTCCATGTGATTATTATATGATCAAAATTTTTATAAAATATCCATTTATGGTCAATTAACAAAATATAAGTAAATAAAAATAACCATTTAGCATTTAGAATATAATTACCACCCTTAAAATTAAATAGATTTATTAAGGATAAATCAAAATTATAAGGTTTAAAATAAAATAAAAACATGTCTAAATTTCATTGGTTGAGATGATTTCGACCCATAATCACCTTATCCTTTAAATAACTCACATTCGAGCTATTTTATATAAGAAAAATTTTCCAATAAATAAATTGTTTATGAGTTTACTAAAGTACCCATGGCCTCTCTTATAGAATGGAATCACTCCTTGTCATTTATTGAGACCTCTAAAGTCCATTAGTTTGGCCAAAAACCAACCAATTTCTCCTAAAACATCCATCATTTAATTTTAGAGGCCATACTTTTGGGAGAAAGCTATCCTACCGAGTCCTTTTCTGAAAATTAAAAGGAGACACTAGAAGAAGTGGTGGTTAATGCACCCTTGACTGTTGGAAAGTACAAGGTAGTTAACACACCATCGACTAAAAGAATGTACAATGTAAGGGTTAATTTAAAAATATCAGTATTGTTTATGGTTTTATATGTATATGTATCTATTTGGATATCTTTATCATCCTTTTACATGTTTCATAAAATGTATTGTGAAATATTATCGAAAAATGTTTAAAGTTGTTTTTACCTATGTTTGAATTTTTATAAACCATTTTGAATAGAATGATTCCATAATTTTCCAAAGAATGTACTTTACGATCTTTTCAAAAAATGAATCAAATAATTTTTAATTAAAATTATACGGCATGACTAGTTATTTTATGCTACTATGACTCCTTAACAATTTAAAGCTTCCCTTACAAGCTTACAAGGTTTTTTTTAAAAAAAATTCTTTTATAAATGAATGGATTTAAATAATTTTATTTTAAATAGGTTATAACAATCTAAGGGAGTTTTAATGATTTTATTATATTATTTTCATCTATGTCAACATCCTTTGTTGGATTTTATTCTTTATTAGGGTTGACTGTTTATGATAAAATATACCATATTGTACTAAATGGTTTATGATATGTTTGACGATAGATGTTCTATTTTTATACCATTCATTTTTTATTATCAATTTATTATCATTTTTATGTTAGTTTAAATAAAAAATATTTATGTTATGTTTCACCCTTTTCATTTGAGGAATGATTCAGACTTAGAAAGTAACAGGTGTGGCCTGATATAGCCCCTCGGTGCATCGGTAAGTCACATGAGATGAAATTTGTGTGTGAAAAACCCTTCGTGTTTGTTTTCCAGGCTATTTAACATTTTTAGGAGGATGTATCACAAGAAAAATCTTATAGGATTCTATCCACTGACATAAACTGTATTGAGAATATATATTGATATTAGGTCTCTTAAGGATATATCAGGACTGTGAAGATATCCGAAATTATGAATTCCCTCATTATGATATTAGTTATGGATATTACATGTGATAGTTTTTTATTGAAAAACAACAACATCATATTTTTTTAATAAAAATGGTAAAAATGTCTAGAATAATAAAAAGAACAGAAACAATTCAAGGAACACAATAGTAGGGACGAAAAGAGGAGAATCCTTTTTCAAGGGGATGTATATAACTAAAGTCCAAGTGTGTCACCTTGGAAAATGCTACATTACTCTGGAGGAAATTATCCCATGTTGCTGTATAAAACAAGATCATCCCTCTGAGTGAACCGGGAAGCCAGGAAGTCTTCCACCATGTTTCTCTAATGCTATGTATGAAATAGTCTAGTGCCGATGTTAATGAGTTTCCGACATCACCTGATATGGTATCAAATGTTTCATAGAGTGGCCCTATTATATATAAGAAAATTATAGATAATCATAGAATCATATTCAATCTTTATTATAGAGATATGTGAGAGGAAAAATGGATCTGGATACCTTTGAGTAGAGCCCATGCCTCTACCTATAGGGAGTCTCCTCTACCAAACCATACACTGTAACCAATGAGCACACATCCCCTTGTATTACAAATAACCCCTACACCCCTCATTGTTCCCATACCACAAGAAACATATGAATTTAATTTCATCCCTTAAATAGGGAGTCTCCAATAGATCCATTGGCCCATAGACAATATGTTATTACCTGCACGAGAGGGGAATTAGTGACAAAGACCCTACCGCAACAAAGGAGCCTCCTCCAACTTTTTTAAAAGAACATGAAGTTCAGCAATCAGAAACATTGTTCTAGTACACAGACCCATATTTTTGCAAGACACACCTTTGAAATTAGATCTTTTCCATGCCTCCCACATACACCAACAACCATATGAGAATAAGATCACACTAGCCCTCTTCTCTGTTTGATTATTTCCCATTCTCTTCAACCACCTCTGCAAGAATGAGTCCTCGGATAGATAGGAGATGAAAAACCAGTGAATTCCCCAACTACATCCCATATAGCTCATTCATAATCTCTATTGAAAAATAAATGTGTGGTAGATTCGACACTGGGGATTAGGAAACATGAACTTTTTGAGACAACACTAATCCATTTTCGATGGATCTCCTCATCTTTAGAAATGGAATGGTGAAAAATACTCCATGTGAGAAAATTTAACATTAGAGATATCTCCCTGCACCAAAGGAGGTGTCACCATGTAGCAAGTGCAAGGTGATTTAGGAGAATCGAATTGTAGGATTTAATAGAAAAGGATCCAGAGGAAGCGGACTTGACCACACACGTCTCTGGTTCATCTAAGAGCTTAATAAGATGGAACACACCAATCTGATCTTTTTTGGGGACTTCTTGGACTATGTTTGGATGTTCACTAGCCTTTTTGAAAGTAATTTTAGTATCAGAGTAACCATGAAAGCCTATAATTTCTCCCAACCATTTTTCATGATGAAATTTAATGCCACCACGTCTGATGATCCATCTCGGCTGATTGAGAGGATAAAGAATATACATTTGAATAGTTCTCTAAAGATATAAAAAGTTGTTAGTAGAAGTATCTATGATATTCCCAAACATCTCCTTGATTACCCTTTCCCAAACAGTTCCCCCTTCCTCTACCTCTCAAGCCATCCTTATGTGAAGGAAATTCATCATGTGAGTTACACTATGAAGACAAATACCACCTTCTTCCGTGGGAAGGTCCATTCAATTCCAAGAGGCCCAATGGCATCGTCCCTATAAGTGGGAGTCAAAAATTAATCAAATCATGATCCTATCAATATTATTTAAGATTTTATTTGGGATCTTGAGAAGCTATGGCACATGAATAGGAATTGAGGAAAGAACTCTATTAATAAGAGTGATCCTCCCCCTAAAAATGAGGAATGGGGTTTTTTGATTATTGACCTGTTAAAAGATTTGACTGACCACTATATCCAGATACATGATATAAAGCCTCCCTGACATAATGGGGTCACCTAAATAGACCATAATAAGGTTATTAATGTTGATTATGAATATGGATTCATTGTTTTGAGCACGTCTCTATGAGGAAAGCCTCGAGATGTAGAGAAAATTTTTATCTCTATTGACATGTTTCCCACTACATTCAAACAATTCTTCTAGGGTGCTATTGATACTCTAAATAGATATAGATCACCAATTAATGATAATTAACATATCATCTATTAAAAATATGTGGGATAGGTTCTGAAAATGGAAATGGAAGTGGTAAGGTTCAATGGTGCCCTCTTGAATTTAGGCTATAATGAATTTGATCAATGCATCTTGAGCCAGGATAAACAAACCATTCGATAGAGGGTCACCATGTCTAAGACCAAAAACATATTTAAAGAATATTTTCATTCTTACCATAAGGAAAATATAAAACATGATGAACTCAAACATCTAAACATGATATTGGTTGCCCGCCATGAGAATCCCATGCATCTTAGAACATTGACAATGAAATACCACTGATTTTTTTCATATGATTTCTCCATATACAGCTTAATGATGATATTATATTCTTGATATTTCATATTAATATATTAAATAATCTCTACGAAATACCTATATCACCCTGGATGGTCCTACCTTTCGAAAACCCATGATGTTCTTTAGAGATCTGGAATGGATGATGAATTCCAATTCTTATGTTAATCACACTGGACAGGATTTTGTAAGAAAAATTACACATACTTATAGGATGATATTTCTTAAGAGATGAAGGGTAATTGAATTTTTAAATGAGAACAAGAGTAGTCACACTAGCCACCTAAGGAAGGTTACCACCTCAAAAAATTATTGCACGGCTTCAATGATACCCTCTTTCACTATGCTCCAACAAGAAATGTAGAAGGATTTAGGAAATTTGTCCAGCATGGGAGAACATTCGGGATTGAGGCCTTCCACTACCTCCCAAATTTAATTCTCATCCAGAATGGATTCTAAGAGAAGATTGTTGGCCTTAAAACCCACTCTCAGAATTTAATCAGAAAAAGGGTAGTTCCCACTCGGTTAACCATCTGGCATGGAAGGGTTAGGGATAGCTACGATTGATTTAAAAAGAGATTCAGCCATACCTCCAACAACATTGTTATCATTTTTAGAGGACCCATATTCGCACCATATTTATGGTTTCCTAATATATTTATGTTCTCTAATTTGGGCTTGATAGTAGCACGAGTTTCTATCACCATCCTAAAGCCATAGATCTTTGGATTTCTCCCATTCTAACTGCTCTTGAGAGAGATTCATATCCTTTGGAAGGATACTATTATGAAGAAGGGAACTATATATATCATCATTACATCCTATATCTATCCCTTTCTCAATCTTCTCGATTTCATGTTTGAGAGAATCCAGATGCTATTGAGAGGGAGAATGCCTACTGACACCAGGAATACAAGGACACTATCAACCACCATATCTTGTTGTGAAGGCCAATCCACCGAGAACCTTGACCCGGTCGAAACCAGAAGGATATAACATCTTGATGGAAAGAAGGGTCTGATGTCCATTTTCTGGAGAACACAATGAAATTTCTCCCCACTTCCCTTTACTCTAAGAGGATGACAATAGGAGAATGATTGGAAGGAGTGAGAACCAGGTGAGTGGCCAAAGAATTATAGAAGGTGGAGACTACTGTAATGTTTTCTAATCACTGATCCCTTAGAAACCAAGGGTTTCTATGACTTTTATGGTTATTTCAATATGTGAACTTGTAACCTGTGATTCCCATAATCATAAATGCATTACTAGGAACGAATTTGGTGAAATCCTATCCAACTTTCTTAGAGAATAGATCGCCCCCTTCATTATAGATGGGTTAGTAATGGAAATAAAATCACCTCCCACAAACCACTCCAAGGAACCTAGATAAAAAAACTGAGGTTATTCTAGAGCTCATCTGTGTATTGAATGATTCATTTTGCAAAGAAAAACGGAACATATATTTGGTGATTTCCTGAGAATAGCTTAGTAGTAATATGTTGGTCTGAAGTATACACCAGATCCATAGAGTGCTGAGAATTCTAGAAAATCCATTTATGATGGTTGTTGGGGTGAACATGTATGTAATGATGAAAATCATTATATTTGAATAATTTGAGATCTTGTCTATATTTTTCTTGGGATCCAAAATATAAACTATTGAAATCTTGTTAGAGAGAACCTCACTAAAGATAAAATCATATTTCAACTATGATCCTAATATAAATGAGTTCCATATCATGAGATTCAACATTTATGGTGGTGGAAACTTGGTTTGGAACCTAACTTTGAAGGCTTAGTTTGGATGGGAAAGGGGGATTACAGCTTCTAGGTCTTAGACTAGATTTGAACACCAGGTTTAGGGTAAGAGCCATGGTGCAGATAATGAACTCGGGTTCTCATTTCCTACCCATTCAAAGAGGAAGAATCAAGGGTGGAAAAGTTGTTATGAATAGGGCACAAGGAGGATCCTGAAGAAATAGGGTCAATCAAATCTAGCACATACGGGGGAGAGGGATACCACACTAATCCTTCCATATGAGGGTCGCCTTGAGGCTCCCGAGGAGAGGGGGTTGTAAAAGAGGTAGAGAAGGATTGAACAGGACTAGAGGAAGATGTGAGGGTAAGAGAGGGTGAGAAAAAAGGGAAGGGGTCTGGAGGATGATGGGGGAGAAGGAATCATCAATATAATTTGAGAAAGGGAAACATGTTCCTCCTCTAGGGGTAACTTATATGGGGACCTATCCTAGGGAATATCGAACGAAATCAGAGTGGAAGAGATGGGATCAAAATCTTCAAATGAAACCTTCAGAATGGGATTCTTCTTATGACAAAATTCTAGGGACAGAATATAATGGTTGAAGTAGGAGAAAAACCATACCAGACTCTCATAAAATATTTTTTCCCCGCAAAGAGAGAGAATAGCCAGCAAAGAGGATAATGTGGTTAAGAAGCTCCTTGGAGAGGTATAATTATTAAAAAAGATGAGCTATCAAGATTTAAATAAGGTGTGAAGTCATATCATCTAAACAATTAAAGGAACCATGATAGTTTCCAATATGCCTTAAGAAATCATCATTAAGAAAGTGGGTGGGACCCCATGTATGTTAATCTAAACCATAGCTTGAGGAGAATCCTTTCCGATGTGTACCCAGATCGAACACATGAAAAGATTGAAACTCTACTTAACACAAGACTGGGATTGATGTGACCAAACCATCATAAAATATATATAAGATTCTAGCACTACACATATGGATTTTCAGTTGGGCACGAAGACTCTGGCCGATGATGCTAGCCCACAAGAACTGAAAAACACCTAGAAACCCAATAGTATCACATTTTCACCATTGAACCAGGCCAGTGATGTAAACCTATAGAAATATGAATATTTAGAAAACCCCTCATTAGAGAAGGTAATATCCAGGAACCCATCCACCATCGATAAACTGGGATGGGAGATCGATAAGATGGGGGTATGAGAAATGGTGACAGATCCTTGTGATGGCACTCCTAGGAGAACATCCTTAGCCGAGATCCCATCGCCCATATCCAAGGGGAAAGAAGGAGGCCCTGAAGAAGCTGAGAATGGATGGATTTGAGGAGGCTTTGAGGAACGATCAACTAGTGTGGGGATAGGAGGAGCCAACGTGACCAAGGTGGATGTGGAACAACAAGTGGGAATTTCCAAAATTGAGGAGGTGTATGGGGAGCGTTCTTGCTCAAGGAAGCAATCATTTCTTATTATATGATTACATGTTATTACATAAAAAGTGTAATATCCATGGTTATGATAATTTTATATGGAATTATTTATTCTTTCTACATTATGATCAATATTATGTTTAATAGTATTATGTTTCCGTTATACATCATTCCCTAA
Organism: Viscum album; assembly: GCA_963277665.1. NCBI lineage: Eukaryota > Viridiplantae > Streptophyta > Magnoliopsida > Santalales > Viscaceae > Viscum > Viscum album. Next base: position 674,595,420 of record OY728139.1, on the reverse strand, counting down.
AGATTATGATTATTTATTTATAATATATTCTATTGTAAGCCTACCATTTATGAGTATCTGAGATCACACCTTTCTTATGTTCTGTTTTCCTGTGACTAAAATAAGTGTATTATGATAGATAAAAATGGTTATTCTAGGAGAATAATTGTGTTCTCAATGGTTTAGGTATGTTTTATTTATGTTTTGAATTATAATGTAAGGATAAAGAATGTAATATATTTTCCATGATTTCTAAACTGGTCATTATTTCATGACTTCATTCCTGGTATTCATGCCAATGTATTAAAATAATGCACCAGTCCCAGGAATCTAGGTTTCGGGTGTCATAGTTGGTATCAAATGAAGTTTTACAATAAACATAGAAATTAGATTTAGAAAATATGGATTAGAAAAAATAACCCTATGAATGAATTTGAGGACAAGTCTAAGTATAATATATCATCCTTTAGATTTGGTATTGGATAAGCTAGGTTAATCTTATGGACTTATCGATTGAGAAGAAGATGGAATCAATTATAGATATTATAAATGATTCTTCATGAAAATATCACTATGATTAGTTTTTCTCCTATTGTTCTTATGGTTTTTTCAATGGTTAGAATCAGTAGGGTTATACATGAAATGGTTATACAGTTTACAATGAAGAAAATAAAAAAGGTAAATTAAATGAAGGAGGTATTAAGGACTAATATATTGAAGCATAGTTAATGTTTTAATAGTGAAGTGGAAAAATTAATGTTATTTTGTATTTGGATTGAAGAATTATTACATCAATGGTTCTATGGTTATGATATTCAATAGATATATATAAGGATTTTATTACAGTACCTCTTCTTTTAGTATTTAGAAGCATAAGAGTTTTCATTAAGGATTTAAAGATGATCAAATATTTTTAATGTGAAAATAATATCTACATTACATTGTTTAGGTGATCTGGTGTTAACATTTATTTTAGAAATTTATAGACCTTTTGGATAGTGAATTTGGATGGAAGTATTTTAATTTAGCCGTAAGGACGGAATAGAGTAATTTGAACATTAAATATTATTTTTTGAGGTTAAATTATCAGTCATTGGACACTCTGGGATATCCTTTTTGGTTTTAGAAATAAATTAGAGGATTAAGTAAATACTTGTGGGATTTATGATTTATCAAAATTTCTTTAGGTGTGAACATTTTATTTTTATTTTTCAATTACATTTGTAAGGGATTATTTAAAAATATATTAAAGCTTTACTGAAGGATAACATTGATGGAATCAAGTATGTTTTTTTGAGATCTTATATGGATTGAAAAGTAATCCCTCAACTCTAAGAAATGGTATATAATAAAAAAAATTATATTCTAATACATTACATTTTTTTGAACTGATGATAGTTTAAATCATCATAGATTTATGTCTTTGAGGACCTCAATTTTCTATTTGTTGTTCACACGTCTGTGATTGATAACCCTAATAACTCCCTATAAATATTAACTTTTTTCCTCTATGTATGTATCTCTACATTCGGCAAATATTCTCATATTCGAAATTAAAATATGGTGTATACCATCAAATTTCCATTTCCCTTTAATTATGAGTATATTATTTAACCCTATTTCCATGTGGGTTGTCCATAATGGTATTTTATAGTATTAAATTTATTTTTTTGATGTGCAATTTCAAATTGTGAGGAAATAATTTGTTGAATGACGGGAGAATGTAACATCCCACAATTTCACAGTACATTTCTTTTTTTTAAAAAATCAATAACCTATGTTGTACGTTACACAAAGATAAGATTGTGTTACACGCAACACCGGATTATCTTGCGATATACACAACGCGATGCTTGGATTGTTTTACATAAAATTTAATTTTCTTTTGATAATATTAATTTTATATAAGATTGAGTTCATTTGAACAACTAAATAATATTATGTTACCTTATAACCCAGTCATTATAATGGCAGGTATGAATAGTATTAACTTTCATCTGAAAAACTATTTAAATGAAAATAAGTGAGTTGATAAAATAATAACGTCACTCTTTATTGATTTTTTATTGTAATATATATATAATATATTTAATCTAATGTTGAAAATTCATCTTATATTTTTTAAAGATATGATATAATAAAAAATTCAATTTTATGGATCAAAGAAGTATATTTCATAAAATAAAGTTTTTCCACCTTTTTATAGTACACCAATTTTAAATCAATGATTTTACACTTTTATATATTATATTTTACAAAATAAAATTCTTGTTTGGAAGCGAGATATAAAAATTTAATTTGAAGGAATTATTGATATTTTGATGTAATTAAAAACAACTTTTTTCATTAGAAAGATTAAATTTTTATCTATAATATGGTGATTTATTTATAATTTTATAAATTTTCAATTAAAATAAAATGGTGACACACTAATAAATTTGTAATTGATTTATTGAAAGAAGAATAAAATAAATGATATTCATCAAATTGATAAAAATATAATTTGGTTGAGTTAATGTCATCTGAGATTTTTATTGAGTAATGGGACATTTTATTATTGTTTTAGAATACTTTTTTCGAATATATCTATTTAATTTGATTTTTTTATAATATAAAATAATTAATAGTTTCAAAATTAACATTTAAGATATTTTAAAATAAATAATATTTTATTAAATCTTATAAATTTCATAAAAATATATATATCTGGAAAAATAACTCGTATAATGTTATAAATATCATATTAATCTATTTGAATCATTTAATAGACACTTGTACATGAAAATTTCAAATATATTATTAAAATTAAAAAATGGGACAAGATGTCGACTCTCATTTTTTATAAGGTGAATAACTTTAATCTATTGATAATATAGAGATAAATTCTATCATGAATATTATATGGAAAGAAAAAATAATTATCGACATGATAATAATTTATTTATAATTTTTAGAGAAAAAATAATTACCAAATATAATGATGCAATAGTGAAAAGTAATCATTTTATTAAAAGAAATAGAAAATAAATGATATTAAAAATATAAATATAAATTTAATTCGACATAATTGAGGGGATAAAATAATATAATAGTATACTATTACATGTTAGGAGTGTATTAAATGGTTTTTTATAACTTCTCATTCTTTTTTGGATTTAATTTGAAGTCAATGTAATGAATAATGGAAAAATTGACATAATTTATATTTTATAAACATAACATATTATTAAATTATTTACAGATAATAAATATATTTAAAATTTACAAAGTGATAATTATTAGGTCTCAAATATTATAAATTATCCATTTTTGGTAAATTGAAACCATATAAGTTAATATTTATAACCATTTAATATATAAAATATTGTTAACAAAATTAAAATTAAATAGATTAAATATGGGTAAATCAAAATTATAAGTTTTAAAATAAAATCAAAACATGTATAATTTCATTGGTTGAGATTATTTATACTTATCCTCATCTTATCCTTGAGATAAATCAGTTTCAATCTATTTGAACTAAAAAAATAATTTTATAATAAATTACTAGTTTTGGAGTATACTAAAGTACCCATCCCCTCTATTATAAAGGGGATCCTCTACTTATATTTTATTGAGACCTATAATTCCATTTATTTCAGCCAAAACCTTACAATTTCTCCACCAAACATCCCTAAAATCATCTTAGATTCCATACATTGGGAATAAATCTAACCTAAGGAGTCCTTTTGTGAAAATCGAAAGTAGACACTCGAAGAAGAGGTGGTTAACCCACCCTCGACTAAAGGAAACTACAAGGTGGTTAACACACTATCGACTAAATAAAAGTACGTGGTAAGGGATAATTTCAAAATATAATTATTATTATAGGTTTTTTATACTTATTTATATACTGGGATATCATTATTAAGAATTTCCATGTTTCATAAAATGTATTTCAAAATATAATCGATAATTGTTTAAAGACATTGTTAACCATGTTTTAAATTTTATAGAACATTTTGAAAGGATTTTTTATATCATTTTCCAAATAATGAACCTTAAAAAAATTTATAAAAATAAAGGAATGAGTTTTTCTCTAAAATTATACAATGTGTGTGAGTATTTTTATGGCATCCCGCCTTTTTATTACATAACATTGCATTACATATTACAAATAGAGGATCTTTAAAGTTTTGTGAATTCAAAAATAGGTATATAATTCATGAAAACATATAAAATTATTCTAATAAAATTTAATGGGATTATTACTAAGTACAATTACTCCAAATCATAACCAAGAGATATAATTTTAATGAAAGGATGAGCAGAAAGGCCAGTAAAAGAAAAACATGTGAAACAATTTACGTGTAAACATGAGAGATATATATAATAATGTGAGAAGTATCATAAAATAATGATAAGGTGGAATATCATAATAATAATAACTTTAAAATTTTGATAAAAATTTAATTTATACATTTATAAGTATATCACTAAGTTTCATCCCCAAGGTGTCATAAATATTACCAATGTTATTCACCATGGTAACTTAAAACTTGTCATCACTAGAGATTTATTTCTATACCCAATTAATTGGAGTGATATCAGGGTGAAACCATAATATGTATTTATTTTCATGTGGTACACATATATCATAATAAAACTTTTCATAAATAAACCATAGAGAATAAAAAATGGTATCATATTAAAATCATGTCATTTAAAAACATGATTAAAACCGAGTTCCTTTTTTCATTTTAATAAAATGAAAAATGATAGTGGTTTCATGTATGTTAATCCAAGAATTAAAATATATAATTTGGAAATAAATTTTAATACCCCTGGATATTATTGATGTTTGGGTATTCACAAAAGAAAATAATATAATTTCTTGATTAAAATAAAGAAATTTCGAGATGAAAATCGGCCAGCATAACGGGTATAAAACATGGATTTATAAAACATTAAATATAGATAAAAATGTTATAACATTAATAAAAGACTAATAATATAGTATATGGATAAAACAAAATGGATATAATAACCTGATATAAAATTTTGAAAGACACATAATAAAATGGGAACATGAAAGGAAAGAAGAAGTTGAAATTTCCATTACCTTGAAGAGTATCTTCTAAAACTCTAGGATAGGGACCTTATGGGATTGACGGAACCTTGGGAGGAATATTTTAAAGTTAATAATATCATATATTTATGGTAATTATTTTTTAAAGAAATAAATTTAATGAATGGTAAGGTATTTATATAAAAATATAGAGAGTTTTTTATTAATTTTTACGGACACCTCATAGGAGGTATTTGAAACTCCATGGGCATTCACTTGGTATTTTCCTATTGTTTTTTCCACATTGGATACCTAATATAATATATTATTCCACATGAGTCTACCATCATTTTAAATTACATATTACATCATTATAATGTCATAAAACACACCGAAAATGCAAAAAAAGTATTTATACTATTCACTGAAAAAAACATTTTATAAAAAATCTAAAAAATTCACCATAACCTAATATCGATGTAATGAAATAAAAAATGAACCCAATTTTATAAAAATAATTTTTTGAATATTAGAAATTTATTTTTTAGGTAAAATCACTACATACTCGAAAATATTCTAATACATATCTAATAATTTCTAAAATAGCTATTTACTTATACTATTATATCACATTACCATTCAAGATTCCTAAATAACATTTATAATTATTTTTGTGAGATTAATATTCTAAAATTCATATTAAAATTCATGATGGTAGTATTACTAATCATAATTTCTATTCACTAAAAAAATAATTTGATCTTATCAAACTCTAAATTTCTTACTGATTACAATTGTATATGTTCGTTTTTTCAAAATAATTTCATAGTATCAATTATATAAAGTATTCAAAATATATTAAAATTATCTTTTTTCGATATTCATCAATAATATGAATCCTCTTAGAAAAAAAAACTAAAAATTCAACCTATATTATTTTTGACATTTGAAATTAAAAAATGTTGTTTATTTTAAGATAATAAGAAATAACAAATTTTTTATAAAAATTGATTACACAATGTAACTAAGGCCTCATTAAAAATCCCCTTATAACAGCTGCATAGGACCAAATAATAAGGATTGCAATGGTGGTAGAATCATGGGGAGTCTCAGATAACATTTCATTATCGGTGATTTCTATAAACATTAACTTCTCTCAAAGGTAATTTCATTCAAGCATAACATGTTGAAGCTCAACTTGGTCATGGTCTAGAGAAAAATTTCACTGCTACTACCTCTTTCCAAAGCTCCAAAAAAATGGATTCATATGGACCAAATTTACTGGAAGAGGCCACTGACTCTTCTTTCCACATTATTTATCCATTATCATTTATTTTGATAATCAATAATCATAATATTAAAAATTATTAGTGTTTCCAATGGTCATATTAACCAACGGTCATATATAGATAAAAATTAAATGGTTACATTTCAATTGTACATATATATTTTTATTGATTATGACATAGTAAAACATACATTTTAAGGATACAAAATAATATCCAAAATTTAAGGTTGTTACAATTTTCAACTGTTATGATGACTTAACATTTTGAAACTTCACTTACAAGATTAGAAGGAGTTTTTTTTAAAAAAAATGTTTTATTTTATTATTGTTTCTCTTATAAATGATTTCAAAATTAAAATAATTATATCTCTCTCAAAGATTTTTAATTATTTTATTATATTATTTTCAACTATGGAAACATCCTTTGTGGGATTTTATGCTCAATTCAGGTTGATTGTTTATGATAAAATCAACCATATTGTAATGAATTATTTTTTATATGTTTGATATTGGATTCAATATTTTTATACCATTCAAGGTGTATAGTTAATGTGTTAAAAGTTTATATTCTATTTTCAGAATGATTATTTATGTTATGTTTCACCCTTTTCATTTGAGCGATGCATTTGACTTAGTAAGTGACGGATGGGGCCCACTATACCCCTCAATGCATCGGTAGGTCTCATGAGACAAAATTAGTGGGGGATCAACCTTTTGTATTTTTCTAAAGAAGTTTAACATTATCAAAAGATAGATCTTGACACAAATCATATGGGTTTCTAACCACATACATAAACTATCATGAGGATAGATCTTGACATTAGGTATCTTGAGGATATATCCCGATAGTGCAGATGTATGGCATTATGCATTCCCTTATTATGATATTAGTTATGGATATTCCAATTGATTCTTAATCTAGTAGAATATACATGGATATGATTATATTATATGATATTATTTATTCTTTCCATATTATGGTCAACATTTTGTTTAAAGGGATTATGATTCAATTATATATCTTCCATTAAGGTTTTTTATTATGTATTCATAATACATTTTTTGTATACATACCCATACTAAGCATCTATGCTCACCCCTTCTTTTTGTTTTATTTTATCAGGATTCTATGAAGTGTATTTCGACTAATATTTAGGGTTATTCATGGAGAATAATGGAACTGTCAGACGATTATATATGTTGTATTTTATTTTTTGAATTGTATTGTAATGTTGATTAATGTAATATATTTTCCAAGACTGCTAAACTGATTGGTCATTCGGGATTTGATTCCTTCTAAACATGCCAATGTATTAAAATAATGCATCGGTTTGGGGCTTCTCAGGTTAGGGAATTATAGTTTAAAACTAGAAGGTTGTGGTATGAGAATCACAATAACAACCCTTTGTTAGGGAAATATTAAATTCACCAATTTTGGGTCAGTATAGGATAGAAATGAAAGAGAAAATGGGTGAGTAATATGAATTTTATATAAAAAAAATATTTTTTTGAGATGTTTGTAGGTTATATGATTATTTTAAACAAATATATATTTATACAACCCCTATTTGATAATTTTTAAATTCATTTCATGATATCTCATGTTTGGTAGTTTATTGATGTCATAGACAACCTTAATTTTATCTATCTTATTCTCTTCTATAGTCTAGCCCACATAGACTCAGATTAGACCAACTAGGGGATATTCTCAATGAGAACCTTGGGGTATCATACTTCTGTTACAAAACGAGGAGATAATCATGAATTCCTGAATGAAGAAAATAGAGATGTGAAGACTCCTCCATTACCATTTTCATTTAATTTGAAATAAGGGGGAGAAGGGTTGGGAAGCCATAATGAATTTAAAAATGTGAAGGGATATTGAAAATAAAATGAAGAAGGGGTATGGTTGTTCCCCAATGTTGAATTTGATGTCAATGATTCAATTTTTAGTTGGTGGTTATGATACATAAAGGATTGTTATGGATTAATTTAATGTAAATAGTTATTGTTCATGATAAATCCTCCTTGAATATATAAGGATTATTAAACCATTATTAATTTCAATTAATTGTTTCAAATTCACCAGGAGAGTTCACATTGTAATAATAAATTTAAAAAAGTGAATAAATTTTTCATTGAAGCCCATATAATATTATATTATTCTATGAGGGGATTTATTATGAATGATAGAAATTAACATTCATATTTTAGAGTGATAAATATTATAAAGGTATATTTGAAATATTAATTTTGAATTTATAGTTGAGAATTTATATTTGAGATATTACGCTTAGATATTTTTTTTATATGTGTTAGAAAAAAATTCCAATGACATAGACCACAAGGGCCATCTCAATCAAAATCATTATGGGTTCTAGCATAACTATAGGGGAGAGTTAACATATGAAACCCGCATAGTGTAAGGTATCAGTGTGAGTATTCATAGCACCCACAAATATAATTCATGAGAGAAAGGTGGTAAAATAGAACATATGGGGAAATACCCAGGTTGAACATAGTGTAACATAAGTGAGTGTTCCCCATATGTGTGTGTGTTGGGGGTGTGGGTATAGTGCTTCATTATGGCTTGATTAGTCGATAAAGAATGAAATATTTTATAGGGCTGCCTAAATATGCTGAGGTGTTATGTGTGACTCAGAATAATTGGAACACTATAGAATTTTCCATAAAAATGAAAAAAACAGCAACCATCTAATCTGATCTAAATCCATCATTCGATTAAAATGATGACCACATTATTCCTCAATATTTTGATATACAAAATACTTTAATAATCTATAGAGGTTATAATTGATCTACCATACATGATATAATAGATATAATCTTGGATTTAATGTGAATTAAATATTAACCACATCAATGATTTCGATCGACCATCTAGAGAATTATCTTGCCACACATTTTTCTATGGATCAACCAAACCATATTTTGATTTACATTGCTTAGTTTGATTGACTACATGAATTATTAGCTACCAAATTAGTAACACAATGAAAATAATCATTGTGAGATTCAACACCATGAACTAACCATGTATAAAGAATAAGTTTCATGATGAAAAATAGAGTATACATTTTTGCGTGGTCGAATGTGATGAGTGGGAATAGATTATTGAGGCATTTATGTAGATTATCTTATATGCATGTGAATTGTGTCACGATTATAAGATGAAACATTAAAAAATTGATAACACCAATATGAGTTCTCTTCATATTAAATAATGTTGATCTTGAGGTTTTTATTCATACAAATTGAAAAATCATAAGAAGAAATGGAAACAAATTTTCCTGATCTTCATGTGCTTCAAAGGTTCATTCCAAATTTTTCAGATATTTTAAGGAGGCTTGATTTCATGCACATGATGTATTAAAATAGAGAATCTAGGATTGCACATGCATTTTAAATGATATTCATATATTCGTGAGTTTTATCTATTGTATACTATGTGGAATGAAAGTAAACTAACATGAATAAAATTGGTATCCCTTTCCACGTTCATAATTATTGAATTGAAAATTCATGAATATCATGAATATGTGTTTTATGCATGTTTAAAGAAGACTAAACCAATACATCTGGAAATTTTGGTTGATTAAAAGAGCTATATAAAAATGAATTCATTTTATAGGCTTGATTCATTCATGCGATTCATTTTTGGATGTATGATGAAAATATTGAAATTCATATATTCATTAACTTTGTGAAGTGGAAATAAAGATACCAAAAATTATGGGACATTTAATATGTGGTATAAAACATAAATTCAAGCACATGATTTTAATGAGGAATTATAGAAGAATTTGGAGAATAATTCTCCTAGAAATAATGTGTAATTATTATTGGTTATTTATCATGAAATAAAAACCATTTAATAAGGAGTTAGTGAAATATTTTTTTTGATTAATTTATGTTATGAATTCAATGATAAATATTATGATACATGAACAAGATATATGCAGAATATAATGTGACATGGTAATTGATTAATGTAAACTATTTAAATAAGGATAAGAAGACAAAAATATATTAGGTATTTCAATGAGACATTATATAAGGAATCAATACAATATATTTAACATGGAATTATACCTAGAATAATTGTGTTGATAATTTGGGACTTCATTAAAAAAATGAGGAATGTAACTACTCTTAATGACGATAGAATTTCTATATTGAAATATCATTATTATAATAATAATGAAGATCAAAATCATAATATTATTGTTCTGAATATGGATTACATTTGAAAGTGATGAAGATTATTCCAGACATTTTTTGAGTGATCTTGAATCTATTATGAAAAGTATTTTTGAGAAGGTTGATAAATCATAATATCCTATATGGGAGTAAACGACGAGCTATTATTCCACAAAGGTAATAATGTGTGTATGATTAATTGAAGAATAGAATTAAATTCACACATGATTTGAAAGGAGTTTTGAATATAAAAATAATGTTCCAAATAACATTTTCATACATTAGATAATTTCTCAAAAAAAGGGTATCTTACTTTGTTGTAGTGGAAGACCATCTGAGGAAGAATATCCCTCTATCTCTGGATCAATGTTGAAGAAAAGTGTATAGGTTGTGTTCCTAATTAGCAACTAGATTATTGTAATTAAGGTGTCTAACCAATAAATTAGACACCATATATGGGATGTATAACCAATTGTTAAGAAATTATAAATGAGGCATCAAATTGGTTTTATCCACTTGTAGATGTAGTAGAGAATCCATGTTGGGGAGACTGAATTACAAAGAAATGATTAGGATTTTATACCAATAATATAAAGATTATGTGATTATTTTAATTTTACACTTATTGCACATGAGGTGAGTCTGTGTGATGAAATTTAGTGTATCTAGAACATCAACAAGTTCAAGAGGATGGGGTAAAAGATATTGTATCATTAAACTAAAAAGAAATCACTAATTCACACCTCCCCTCTTAGAGATTAATTTTTCCTATTAAATTCATAAATAATAATTAATATTTAATTAAGTTGTGTAAATAATAATAGTTGGTTTTCATGAGATTAGAGTATTAGATTATCTAAATTATGGAATTACAAAAGATGAACCCTTAAAATAGAGAGTTAAAAGGCATTTTAGTCCTCATTCTAGGGAAATAGATAGGCTCATGAATGTATTTCATTTACACGCAATTCATCACTAGTGTAACACCTATATTTATAAACTCTCACAACTCTAAATTGTTTAATAATTCTTATTTTCCCTCTATTTTTTCATTCATATCATCTTTCATCCCAAATAACTATTAGATAAATTTTAGTGCCAACACTTGCTATAATAAAATATATATAATTGTAATCTCATATAATAAATTAAAAATTATAATATAACAATGTGGGATGATCAAATACAGCATGATCCAAAATATAAAAAAATGGAGATAATGAGGAAATAAATTTTAAAAATGCTTTTCCTTATCATATATCCTGAACGACCTCACATCCCAATTTAACCATCAAATATGTGGAACTTTACCATAATTATATCTCAGAACTAAAAATTTATAAACATTATGGGATTCTAATATACGAAATGAGAATAAATCAGAAAGGAATAACCAACCATGTCTCAAAAAACATAACAAATATTTACATGAATGATGTGATGTGATATTATCAATATAAAAAATACATATCCCACCCTTGGATTATAATGTGATACATAGGATTGACTATACATGCATTGTCTATAATTGATATCGAGTTGGAACATACTATAAAATGATAACATTTTTTGGCATATCATATTTCTATAAAATTACATCAAGAGCCAAAGAAATTGTTGGTAATAAACCAAAATTTATTAATGAAACTTTTCATAGTTAGAAATGCACCATAACCACATAACAATTCCAATGATGATTTCATTACACACAACAAGATACATAATTTAACTCAATGTAATTGTACCCTACTTCACATAATAAGAATATTTAAAATCATAACCCAATCACATAAAAAATTAATTATGGTTAGCATTAAACCCAATATACATAGTAATGAAATAAAAGGTTTGTATTACTCCCATATTTTATAACCAAATAACATATCTTTGAATTACACATGAGCAATGTAAAAATAGTAAAAAAACATTGTCATTACACCTAAGAAATATCACATGAATATTTACGGTTGGTGTTACCCATAGGCCATGTAGTTAGAGGAATCAGTACATGAATTTTATCCAACTGTTGTTACAATAATAATAATAGTTGGAATTACACCCATCACTTATAATAAAAATATCGCTAGTTTGAATTACATAAATCCAACTATACAAGAATATATAATAATAATATTACACATAATCCAAATAATAATAGAAATTAGGGTTGGAACTAAACTCAATGAATAAAAAACACTTAATTGTAATAAATTGAAGCATGAAAAGTAATTTCATATAAAAACACACTAGAAACATATCAAAAAATATATAAAAATTTTATTAAGATATTTCAAAAAAATCAATGAATTTGATAAGAATTATATCCAATCTCCATTTTATATATTATAATTTTTTTATCCACACACACAACCCTCGTTCAGTTTTAATATTCCATTTTTGAAAAAAACCAACTCTTCCATTCAATTCATGTGCTACTTACGACTATGGTAAACTCCAGAAACCTATATTGTTCTATTCTATTATAAAATTACCCAATATTTGTATTATTGTTTCACATTCCTAACTTTTCAAACACTTTAGTTTGGATACATTTCTATAAGACACCATAGAATCATTCTGTATAACTCAATGCCCCACACAAAACATTGTTAATTGATACATTACTTTCAAATAAACTCTTAGGATCACCTTAGGGATGGACACATTGATAGGGGGTAGGAAATAGCGTGGGATGAATTTTTAAATATTTTAAGGTTTAATCCTATTGTTAACCCACAATCAGTTATTCATTGAATGGTTCCCTTTTCTTTTTTTCCTATAGTTTTCAATGATCCACATAAAATAGTAAATCATGCTACCCAAAAATATTTTTACAAGGATCAAATCCATTTTTAAGGACTAAATCCTCGATGTGCGGTGGTTATTATCCCACTCAATTAAATATTAACTTTTATTATCAAGAAAATCGCATATTGGGGTATGACAGTGAAATTGTTCTCATATCTCTAACTAGGTACATGAATGAGTTATTATTTAGGTTTTGCATTCAGTATTTAGGCCTTCCCCTTATGAAGTGATCAATAATAGAGAGATATTATTCTTTTAATATCTCCAATTAATCTTGATCATCCTCCCCAAAATGCAATAATCAAATGGATACAACAATTTCACACCAATCAATGGGTTGTATTAGTAATGCATCAATTAAATGGATGCCTTTTTTTATTCTTCCTATTTATTTAAATTAACATGAATGTGTAGTTTACTGAATATCTCATATTCTTGTATTCCAAATGATAATAAAAAACTATTTTCTTGCTCGAAAATTTATACTTCTGTAGGTCTCTGAAAAAATTAAAGGACACTATATTTAACTGTCATGTCCTTATAGTGACTCCCATGTAATCAAAAATTCTTTCATGGATCTTAGTCAGTATCCTCAGACCACGTGTAGGAGTAATTTCAAATGTGTATCATTCAATGTTATTCAATTTTTTCAATTATACATTTTATGATTACCCTTAACATTGTATGAGTATCTAAATTCATACACATATAATGTATAGTAATACGAATGATTCTATTTATGAAATATTAATAATGGTGTATAAATTCTCGATTCTATTTTCCCAAGAAACATCACATGTGTCACATAACCAAATAAGTCTTACACTATCAACCTTCTTTACACATGTGAGTGGGTGAGATCCCAATCGTCAATATTATTGAAATAATATGATTTTTTGAACATCTCATGTATCTTTGTGTATGTTTGTATAGTGTATCATATATATCATTACATACCCCTAAAAGATAATTGGATCTACCATCATGAACTTATCATAGTTTTATAGATATTCTTTGCAAAAAAATTATACTTGTTAAATTAATTTACTGTTAGAAAAATGGTTCATGGGAGCTACCATCACTCTGTTGGAAGTGTAAATATTTATGGATTCTCTTATTTTAACACAAGGAAATGGGATCTTACCATGTTTTTCTATAACTCAACACAGTAATATTAAAATAGTATTTGTAGAAAAGGATACACCACCTCTTACCCCCTCTGGAAAATGTGTCTTTTCTGATAAGGTCGCCATAGATGGACTCATTCAAATACCCTTACAAAATATATGGAGTCATGATATTACTGATGATTTCATTATTTTATACTTAAGGTGGTATTATTTTTATATTATTATGACACTGTGAATCATGGAGTCATCATGTAACTATCTTCTTCCATCACAAGATGATTTTCATGTGAATGTGGGCATATCAAACGCATTCTGATTTATATATACTATTCAATTTATCATAATTTATATTTCTTATCTAAATTTTATTTTTTAATAATGGAATTCATGCCAATAAATATTTCATACTTCGATTCATGATTTCGAGCATGTATTCATTCATTGGATTGATCAAAGAAGATATCCAAAAGTAGACTATCATGATCTCTCACACTGATGCTACAAAAGATAGAATCACTAATGTTGACGAGGGTTCCACGAAGGTTAAATTGACATAAGTTTTGATCAAATGTATAAAATCAATTTGATCGGATGACCATGTTATACGAGTAACATTTAGTGATGGAGGAACAATTCCATAAATTACCTTTACATTGTTTATCACTATGATCGTGTACTTCTTGAAAATAGTCTTTATTCTATAGCATGAAATAATAATTTAATCAATAATAACTCCTAAGCCCCGCTATTCTTTCATTTGGTGAAACATCCCATATGAGCGTGGAAACCCGTATGATCTCACCTCATTTCTATCTGTACTGGTTCATTACATCCTACATAGCCCCTTCCAACCTTGTTTTCCCATTCATTAGAGGGTTCCTAGGTTGTTCAGTTGTTGCTCCCATATATGGTTGAGCTTTCCCATGTGGGTGTCTTTGGTTGGCCTTCTATTTTTGGAAAATCCATATCCAAATATTTAGTATGTAATAATTTTGAAATTTCCCATCCCAGCGAAGATAATTATTTTTAATGTTATTCATGAAAAATACAAATGTGTTCTTTTTCTTTACATGGGATACAAGACTCACAAATGTAAATAAATATTTTTTAAATCTTCATCTATATCATTATATTTAATCCAGTTAAAAATTCCATTCGATGGATCATTTCCATTCTTTATTATCATAAACAATATGCATTACCCAAATATAACTTTCACATATCATTATCATTAAGATCGATCTACAATTGTGAGAATTACATAGATATTTTTTTCATTCATGAAATCCCTTTCCATATAAATAATCCATGGAAATTATCCAATCATCACCATTTCAATAAAAATATGATCTTGTGACCTTTGATCATTCATGGATGGATCTTCCAAAAATATTAAACATCTTCTATGATTCATGAAAAAATGCACATAATTTTTTTGTAATAACAATACAATCATTACTAATATTGTTTATACCAAATTTAAACTTCTAATATTGTACCCTTCTTCAATAAAATAAACATACTTATTGACAACAAATCCAACCAAAGCACAAAGTAGTAACTTCAATATCCTCCATTGTATTAGTTTTTTATACCAAAAAATTTCATTCCAATATGTCAATACAATTTGCATATATACGTTTCTTCTCACCCCCATTATTCATTCAATTTTCATTTTATTCTCTACCCCTTATTGAAAAAATGAAATTTCCCTAAAAGAATAAGGAATTGTTCATTTATTAAGATATGTGTGATCAATTATTCCACTCTCTGTCTACTTTCATTAACCTGGTGTAGAAAAAAAGATAGTACAATTTAGTCATAAATTATTTAAATTATCAATTAATTATATGATACAAAAATATGTTATAGACTCCATTCATTCCCATGATAATGTTCAACTATTTATATCTTGATAGTTATTAGTTGATACAAACTGATACAGTGTAAGGTGATGTTTTCTGATACTAATTGTTGTCGAAGAAGTATCAATAAGTTATAAACATGATATTTATGTACTCATATCAATACATATATTAAAAACATTAACATTTAATTTTATCACTATATTCTTTACTCCATTATTGGAACATCCTCGAGATTCTTTTTTTTCATGTCATTGAATCATTTCTGTTATCCTCATTATGATCATAATTATTTCCTTCTGAAAATGGATTATGGAGTTTTCCTAGATACATAATGAATTATTTCATAATCATGTACCTTACATAAATGTCATATTTTGTTGGAATATAATGTTTTGGAATTTTTTTTATACTAACACTCAAGTAATGATCTCTGACTACGCTTCATCAGGATGGTTCTTTTTATAAGTTCTACATTTGAGTGATAATTAATTTTAATACCAATTGTTGTGATAACATTTCTAATGTTGACTTCAGTTTTTTTGATCAGTTACTATATCTAGATAATCTTTATTAAGGTTTATATTTTTTATTTTGTTAACTAATATTCTCTAAGACAACAACAAAAAGGCCAATCCAAGATAGTGAATTCCAATAAAATTATAATGAATATTCTATCCTAAAACTATTTCAATATAAAAATCAACCCGGTTCTCCCCATAAGTATGTGATTCACCTAAAATTTCCATAAATTAATAAAAACCAAAATTTTCATGGGAATAAGATGGATCTACCTTTGTTCTTAGTGAGAAAAATAGGTGTAGAATTATATCTCAAACAAGAAACCCATTTCTTTTCAGCTCATGGTGATGACATTTTTTTAATATCTTTTAAGTATTAGGAATCATGAAATTTTTTAGTCCAATAGAAACATATTTCGGTTGATTCTTTTCTTCTACACTGGGGATAATGGAAAATTCATCACCCAGTGCTTTCAAATTCTTCTTACACATTTCTTCCTGAGCTGGAATTTTGGAATAAAAATTATATAATATGGGTACAACCTTCTTCCACCTACCATACAGTACTTCTTCAAGTCTTCATCTTTCATTTAGTTGAAAAATTCCCATGACATTAATCTTCATCGTCATGTGTTTTATTATACTTTTCATTATAATCTAACGTCATATATCTTACCTCTAGTTTTATTTCTCATTCAAAATAAGTGGGGAAAATAAACATAGAATCATTTTTAAATTTCACATATTTCTTTATCTATCCCAACTTTTAATAAACCATCCATTAATACCATATAAACTAATATCTGAGATGATTCTGCAGAAACATGAAGAGTGTTCTTGATCTCTATGGTTCATCGATAAGCACATGGTAATCAATAAATAATTGTTGGGAACAATTTCACCACAAAAAATTTACAGTAATAGATTACACTATTGAAACATCAATATATATATATATATATATATAAATTAATACATTAATATCAACAAACAATTAAATGATAAGAAAACTAAAAGTGGAACATAAAAACCAAAATCCACCATCTGGTGGTCTATGACAACCAACCATGTCCCGTGTAACCCACCAATGGTTAGTCGATCATGAACACCCAAAGGATGATGATAGCACAAACACATACTATAAGATCATAAAAGATACAAGGATTATATGGTATAAGCAGTGTGTGAGATAAAAAGACTAATAAAATTCAACCAAATATTATATGTAGTTACTTCATAAGGTAATTCAAATATGATAAAATTTCATTACAAATAATAGAGTTCGATAATTAGTTTTAAATTTATTTTTTACCATTTGAAATTCATTTATCAAACTATACCAACACAACATTCCATTTAATCATTTAAGAACTAAACATTTTAATGAAAATATATAAAAAAAATTCACAAGCTAAAGTAAGATAATTAGAAATTGACGAGAATATGTACATGACAAGGAGAGATGAGAAATAGTTAATAAAATAGCTTCAAGGTTCATAATAATAATTATAAAGGTATCATTAAGAGAAAATTAGCTATGAAATTTAGACAATTAATATTTTCATGAATCAAGATCAAGAATATGGATTCCATGGGTAAAACATAAGTATGATAGTGATTCCACCTCCGAATAGCTAATCAAATTACAAAATGACCAATTTCTAGGCTTAAATCTAGTCTCACAAGTCACAAGAAATCCAGTTCTACACACACAAACATTTCTAAATTTATTTACATATCCTGAACCCGTCACATTCTATATGGATCCAATAGAAATGTTTGAGTCTACTAGTGTAGCACTTATCAATTTCTTCCCATTTAAATATCTCGGTTCCAATGACCAGTCAAAGGAAGGTACTGAGATAACTGAGTTACAAGGATCATGTGGGGACCCTCATCAAACAAGGGCACTAACCTAATATCACATCTCAATATCACACCAAAATTCCATCAAGTTCAATAATTATTTTTTCAAAACCCAATAGTGGGAGGTGAAATAGTCAATAAAGTAACATTAAGAGAATATTAAAATATATGAGCATTTTAAAGTTCCCACCGGGCCATCAAGAATCAGAAATTCAATTAAAATAATTTTAAATAATTTCAAAATTCAAAACAGGTAACAATACCCACTTCCTTTCCCAAATAATAATTATTATTCCAAATAGAACTTTAAAACAATCATTTATTTCAAATAAACCCTAATTCATTTAATTGAATTATTGTAATTTTAAAATGACTGTATACATTTTAAAACATGGGTTAACACACACTTTCCATACAGATAAATCATTTTTTAAAATAACCAAGGAACATCCATTTCAAAAAGTGTAAAATAATTAAAAGGTGGTTCTTGGTCATATAATGAATTCAAGAATTTTTAACTATTTTTAAAACTACAAATAGTTCAATTAGATTAATTAAAATAAAGGTAGTTAATTTATAAATCAACAGTAGATCCAAAGACCTGAATTAAAAAAAACATTCTTTATTATCACTTTTAAAAAAATACCCTCAAATTAAAGATCCAAAGAAAACCAAAGTCCATTATAACCCTTTAGAAGAATGAATAAATATAATAAGTGATATCCCCGAACAAGATGAAGATACCCCAGTAGAAGATGATCACCACTTTGATTGTTTCTTCAATATACCAAGAGATTAGTTTTGGGGATCCAAAATGGATATTGCAGGTTCCCAAATGACAACACATTGATTTGGGTTTCAGTGGGTGGAATTTAGGGTTAATTAATGACGTTTTATGATTTTAATTACAATATTTAGGGTATTTAAATCCCATTTACATTATTTCATGTGAAGGCCACATGGTTATAACTGATATTCCATCCAAACCAAAGTCACTGTAAGGGTTACATGGTTTGGTTCCACACTTAGTTTAACCATGCATAAACCATGTGACCCCATTTTATCTAGGTTGCACACTTTTTCAACACAAGATTGAACCATGTAAAAATGGTTCACATACCCAGAAACCTTAAAAAAACATCAAAATATATTTGAAACAACCTTCAAAGAGATCCAATCATTTGTTAACCAAATCTATGGGTGAAATAGATAAAAACAATTAATGGGTTGTTACAACCTTCCCATCATTGGACAATATATCCCCTGAAAGAATCCATATCGTTATATAGAACATGATGACATAAGAAGAAATCCATCACCCATATTTTAAGGTGGGTGATCCCCAATATAGAATGGAGACTCACCAAAATGTTAACAAATCACACCCAACTCCAATATCAACACATCAAGGTAATAAAGTATATCCAAAATAGAGAATCAGTGGAGACCTATCATATGTATCCCTACAATTTTTAGATTCACCATAAGAGTGTAACATAGGAAAAGGACATCCCTTATACACAAAGAAGATACTTCAAAAGTTCACTAAGGAACAACATCTATGATAAAATTTCCATAAACAAGGTAATTAATTGGAAAGGATTTATACCTTGGGTAAGTACTCTATAGTAACATAACATTTCCAAAACCGAACCTCATGTCTCGATGATCTCAACAAATCAAATTCTAGCACCACTGGGTTCCTATTCTATAAAAAATAAGCATCAACCATGTTACTAGAGTACATTCTCATGGTCTTTCCAGGTCCAAGTGGAATGATATCAAACATCTAGTTCAGTACACATTAGGGAACTATACTCTCACCTGATAGATTATCTAAAATAAAACAATTGAGCTCTAACCATCATTAAACAATTAGTGGAAACCCAAGAAACAAAATCAATTTGACAGGAAAATCAAACCATTATTACATCAGCAATCCAAAAATGACACAAACCATGTTCCTAAAGATATCATCAAAAAATACTAAAAGAATTTTTTTTTAAATAATGAAACCCCACTTTAAAAGGAAAAATTAACACTTTCCACTGCCATAGTGGAATCAACAATTTAGATCATCATCAACCAAATATGATAGTTGACTATTGAAAACCAAATGCTCCTCCACTACAAGAAAATATTTACTTTATGGCCTATGGATATAACACTATATCCATGAATCATATACTACCCCACATACATAAGATGATATTACCATCTGAAACCTCCCTTTTTAGTCTAAAAACATATAAATCCTCTCCCGATGACATAAATATTTAGACCATCAACAAAAAATTTAAGATTTTGAACACAACTTCTTAGAATAATTAGTTGCTAATTGTTGTAAACACATGGTTGTCCTCTTATTTTATTTGGGAGGTTCTGCAGCCTCATCCGTGAATGAGGAATTTATCCATTCATGTTTTCTTATATATCCACATCAATTGATAAATTCTTATTAAGCATCCCTAAATAAGAGATCAATATATTCATAGGCAAGAAGGTTAAAAAGTATGTGTAAACACATTTTTTAAAATAGACAACCTTATTGATATCATCACAAAGAATACCAAGTATGAAATATACAAAACATGAGTATTTATTATAATTAGTTGAAACTGTTAATTCATCTTTACCAAAACCCTATAACGTAGAATCATTCTCTTTATTAAGATCCTTTGGAAACTGTTTCTGAATGAAGGTTTAATTAATGAATTACTTATACCATTAATCAATGAGGCAATTGGGAATCAAAACTTTCCACCACTCTTGACTAGGTAACTCAAATGGGGAGTTTATATATATAACCATTATAGTTTCATGAGTCTTTAGAGAATAAATAAGATCGTCAAATTCATCCAGATGCATTACTGCCTCAGGAAATCAGTTTTTTCAATTATAATAATGTGGATGAAAGTCCAAGAATTCATGGATGGGGTTCAAATATTGAATTGTCTATGGATCAACCTCTTGGTATGGAATCATTTTAGATTCAACAATTTTATAAACCACCTATGGAAGACATGTAGAACTACTATGAGGGAAAAACCATTGGATCAACATTATATCTTTCTTGAGTGATTTTCATGGTGATATTTATAGTCATCACAAAACATCAGAATATAAGCTCAATTATTAAATAATTTGTAGAAACAAGCCACCGACATTCAAACAAGGCATAGACCACTTTATAAAATATTAATTGATTTCAAAACACACAATACATCACCATATAAAAATCATTGATCCTTATTTCCAATAGGATAAATATTTTTATAAATCCATTAATATTTTCAAAAATCCTTTTTCCATCATTGGGATATACATCCATGTTTCAAAAACATCATTTTAAATTTCTGGTTATCAAAACCATTTTCATTTTAAATCAATTACAAACAAAAATTCAACCGTAAAAATTTATTATCATATAATCAATGAGTAAATGAAAAATTAGTTTTCCAATCCAAACATTTCTTATAAATAACTTTTTGGTAACATAATACACTTTTAAAATCAGTCAAAAAAAATTGTTTTAAGGCATAAATTTGGTTTTCATAAAGGATTTAAAATATTTGATAAGGGATAATGATCAAAAAAACAACATAAGAGCATGAAACAACAATCATCAACACACCACATTAATAAACTCCCAAAATAGAGGACACATGAAATAAAATGGACAATGATTAATGTTTAGAACAATTTTAGAACTATAAAAGGATTGCTCCTATGTGTTGGTAAAACACACACCAACCTCCCAAATATTCATGGGTGGAATTTTAGATAACTCACATAGATTCCTCATAGTTTAACAGACCATGAATACATGGTTTGATTATGGCCATCCTTCCATTGTGGTTCCAAAAATACATAATGAATTCCCCAAATTGGAGATACTCACATTGGGAATATAAATCACTTCTACCATTAAGAAACCAACAACTCAAGAAAAATACTTAAGTCACAACATCCCTGGTAACTCAAGTCCCATCATGAGTAGTTGGTGTTCATGAACCCACCGATGAACTACAACTTTGTTCTAGACACATTATTAATATTATTTATAACATGAATCACTCCAATAACATAAGGATTTCAAAGTCATGTAATTCCCATTAAGTAAAAACATGGCTATGATACCATTTTTAATGAAGCCACAAGGAATACTATCTAAATAGATTTCTACGATGATCCTCCATTAACACAAATAGAATTCTCAATCTCCACAGCCCAACAAGAAGTACTGTAGGATAAATAAATAACCATTTGGAATGATTTATCCATTGAAATATTATAATAACATGGTAAAATTCATAAACATCATCATATTTATAAATAAATACATGCATATAATAGTTGAAAAAGACAGTATAAAAACTGAATATGGAAGATAATAAATAAAATACACCTTTTGGTGGGCCAAGAACACCCACCATGTCCCAACTCAATCACACTTGTTCACCTGAGAACAAACCCACATTTTAATATTATATCAAAACACCTTCTATAAGATCATATAGGAAACAAACACGAAACTGTACAAGCAGGATTGAGTTAAAGAGCCCAGTATGATTCCATAAATGAATATATGTAGTTACATCAAAATTTAATTCAAATAATGTAATGAGGGGTATAAATATGGGAGTGTGTTGATTAGTTTAAAAATATTATTTTCACCATTTAAAATTCATTTTTAGACTAAACCTTCAAAACATTCCATTTCACCATTCAAAAATTGACATTTTCATTAAAATCCTTTAAAACCATTTTAGAATCTAAATTTAGATAATTAAGAAAATATGAGAACATGAACATAGTATAGAATGTTGAAACAGATTAAATAAAATAGATTCAAGGTACGTAATAAAAAAAATCAATGAAGGAAACTCTAGTGCCAAATAGTGACAATGAACTCTTTCATGTATCTAGATGAAAAATATTGATTTCATTGGTATAACTTTGGTATGTTAGTGAGTCCATCTCAAAGTAGGTAATAAAATTAAAACATTAACCATTTTTATTATTACATCTAGTCTCATGGTTCCCTAATAAAACTTTTTCTATTCTCACCAGCATTCCCTGACACACATCAATATCTTAAACCCTTAATGTTCTCTACGGATCCACTAAAAAGGACTGAGTCTCCTAGTGAATCATACATCTAGGTCATCCCATCAAATAATCTAGGTTCCCATGACTAGTAAAAATAAGACAGTGAGATAATCAAGTTTAGAAATTACATAGGAATCCTTATCAAACATGGGAACTAGTGCTAATATCACATCTCACTCGCATCCACAAATTCTGTAAAATTAAATAATCCATTTTTTAATACCCAATAGTGGTAGGTAAAATAGTCAATAAAGTTATATTAAGGCATTATTAAAAGAGGGGATCTACTTAAAGTACCAACCAGGCCATCAAGAACCAGCAGTTCAATTAAAATATTTTTTGAATTGTTTCAACATTCCCTAAGGGTAATCATAACTTCTTCCGTTCACAAATAATCATTATAATTCCAAAAGGAACTTTAAAACATTAATTTATTTGAAATAATACCTAATGAATTTATAGTAGGTATTATAGTTTTAAATAGATTTAATATAATTCAAAACATGGGTTTTCACCATCCTTCCATGTGAACAAATAATTTATTTAAAATACCACAAGAGAACCCATTTCAAAACTAGGATACAATCAATCGAATGGGATTCAAGGATATTTAATACATTAATGAATTTTAAACTATTTAGAGAACATATAATAGTTCAATAAATTTAATTCAAATCTAGAAGGTTAATATTACAAATCAAAGTCTATACAAAAGACCCCAATTACACTAAAACATCATTTAAAATATATTGAAAAATAATTAAAAACAAACACAACATTAAATAATTAAAAAACATTTGGGAAAGATCAAACTTATAAAGATTATATTTTTGTGATGTTCCATTCATATGGAAATTGGTCAATGAATTTTTTTAGAGAGATTTCAAGGAAAAATTACATAGAAAATGTGTTTAAAATTAAGAAACAGAATTATATGTAATTATAAATAAAAAACGAGTTACAAAATGATGGAAAATAATAGAAAAACGTAATTAGAATATTTAGAATCTAACTGTATTGAATCTGATATTTTTCATCATTGATGGGGATCTCGAGATCTATAAAGATATATCTTTTAACAATAGTTAAGATATTCTAGAACAAAAATCCTATAACAATCTACCAAGATACATCAAAACCAATGTCCATAACAACCTTCAAGAAGAAGGAATTAAAAAATAAGGGATATCCAATATCAAGAAGAAAATAAATCACCTGAAGATGACCATCGCTTCCATTGGAAATTCTATCCACTAACACATGAGGTTTGGGGTTCAAAAGTTTCTCTTGAGGAATCATCAATGAAAAAGGATCGATTTAAGTTTGATTTAGAGGATTTTAGAGTCAATTAGAGGGATTTTAGGATTTTAATTTCATATTATAGGGAATTTTATTCCAATTTTCATGGTTTCCTAGGTAGGACACATGGTTAGTGCTAATAGTGAACCTAACTGTTAGCCCATAATAGAGCCACTAGAATAGTTTCACGATTTTTTTGCACACATAGTTTAACTATGTGAAAATACATGTAAACCCCTTCTATCAAGGATGCACCATTTTTTGAAACGTCTCTCAAACCATGAGAAAGTTGTGAAACTTTCTTGAAACATTATCATGATTTTAAAAAACACAAGAAATAGTCCTTGAATAAATCCAATCAATATATACTCAAATCTATGCATCAAAACAAAAATATAAAAGTAATGGCATGTTAAAACATGGCTTCTAAGGTGTCCCCTTTCCCACATTAGACCATTTTATTTTTTTGGACATTTAATCCCATATATATTTTAATATTTCTTCTATTCATTATTATATCCACGGATCACTTATAGAGATACATAGTTTGACCTTTTTTCTATTAAATAAACTATTAATACACTTTAATACAACACATTTTTGGTTCTTATTGGTTTTTTGTTGATAATTATTTCTCATATGATATTCACCCATGGATGGATTATCATTCTTTATTATAAACTTCTTTGGAATTTTTTTTATAATTAATTAATCATGATTATTTCAAAAGGTAATCCTATATCCATCCATCATCTTTTTTGGTATTTTCTTCTGAATTGTTTTTGAATAATTCTAGAAGGATTTATACTATCATACCTCTCACTGTGACCACTTTTATTGAAAATACAATAGATATTCTTAAAATTTTAAAATATATTTTTAATTGGAATACTCTTCGCTTTCTATTTTTGTCTCTAATTCATTACAATTTTCCTCATTCTCGGTGCAAGAATCCATTGATTGTTATAAACTGTCATATTATACCAATAGTCAGATTCATTATGCATAACTCTTTCTTAGAACTAGTAATATACAAAAAATTGATCTCTTATTTTGTTTACCAATATTGCTATATTAGAATGCTTTTTGATTTTTTTTAGATTTCATTCTTCGTCTGGGATACATTTAGAGAACTATTATTTATATTAATATCCTACATTAAAAAAGATGTTTTATAATGTACTTAATCACATTTCCTAATCAAAATATTCTTTTAATGCATATACTTATTCACAGAAGTTTTTTTGAAATGTGTTTTTCTCACATTTATTTATTCATCATTTCAATGGTTTTGATTTTGAACCTTAACATATCATAAAACCAGAATTGGAACATATATTTTTATTAGAGGTTGATGGTAACTTATTCTTTAAGAAATATTGAGTCTAAACATTAAAATATTTCAAAATGTTATTTCCACTATATGAATGTTTATTTTGATAAGGATTGTTATTTTATGTTTGTGTGGCTACGGATCTTATAGAAATGACTCTTTTCTCTGCATTTTATAAATACCCAGCGTTAGTAATTTTAATATTTTCCTGTTTGAATCAAATTTCAAGGAATTTCATTTTCAATAAACTTCTCATCCACTAATGAATTCAATTTTTTCACATTTTTTTTCTATATTCATTGTTTCATTGTAATGAATTCTATTATTCTCCTCTATCAAAGTGTCAATATATATTTTTTATTTGCATTGATCTCAGAATGAGAGTTCATAACATCATTGATATTCATCAATTTTTAATCTAATAAATGTAACGTAATCTCGTATTATTTAATCACCTTATCATTATATTTAATTTTATTGAGTCACACTTCTTCAGGTTTGAAGTATCTTCTTTTATGCTCCTCAATCTCAACTTTTGTTACTCTGATTTTTGTGGATAGATTTATAAATGTATTTAAAATTTTCATCAATATATTATCTATTTCATCATACTCAACATCATGTAACAGGATCTCATTATGAATAAGTTCAAAAATCCCATAGAATATGGGAACATGATCATTAGGAAACCATTCTTCATATATGTTAATACATAAAATGAAAAATTTATTACCATGTTATCACTTCCACTAGGGAATAGAACATCATTACTATAGTCTAAATAATAATTAATATTTACCTCATGATCCCTCAAATACCTTGATCACACTGGGGTACTAATTTTGTATATATCCTATATGGTAGACTAATTTATAATATAACATCATTCCATGAAATATCTGACTTCCATTCAGGGAGCACTTAAAACCTCCTATTATTTTCTAAGGGTTGACAACATATTCATATTCATATAATATCTCTTCTTTCTATTTATTAATGACATGTAAGGGGTAATATTTTGATCTATTTTATAGGAAACTCCTTTATGTTTTTTTCCATTATGAATTTATAAGAGAATTTTTATCTTTCAAAATCTTAAATTCAAATAATCCAACAAGGTTTGTTACCTATAAATATACTACCAATTGTTATGATCACTTTAGGGATTTTCACACTAAGAGAGAGGTTGAATCTGTGTGGGATGGATTTTAACCACAATAAACTTTTATCCCTTTGGTATACCTCTGTCACTTATTTTGTGAATAGTTCTTTTTTCATCATCACTAGTAGTTAGATAGTATGAAATAAAAATAGTAATGAATAAAGAATAATAGGATTTTTATATGGTTCACCTATGATGTGGATGAATACATCCTCAAGGTGTGGTATTTATTGTCCTAATATATCAAATCATTCATTTGATGATCAATAAAATCACAAGGATGTTTATAAACATGTTCTTTTTCTCTGAGCATCGACTCGGTATAAGAAATATTTCTCTTTGAATCATAATATGTAGGATATTGAACTACCCCTTTTAAAATAGTCAATAATATAGAAAAAGAATTATTTTTATGAATCCAATTCATCTGATCAAATTCTTCATAATACTATAATCTAATTGATTCCAAATTTCCCTTAAAATAAATCTAATATCTTAGTAATATAGAAAATAAAATGGATTCCTTCTTTTCTTCATCATCATTTATGATATTAATCAGAATTTATTTTTGGATTGAGTATCTAAAATTCATCTAGACCACATGATAAAAAAATAGCTTATCCACACATATATTTTTCTTTAGGACAACAAAAAACAATATGAGAAATTAAATTCTTATGGAGGATCCTCTAACAACCTCACATACAAAAACAAAATATTTTATGGCTCTTATTTGATATCCTAAAACAACATCTAGGAGAAATATTACATTTTTTCATGTGATGTTCATCTATAATTTTTCTTATTATTCTTAGGATTAATAAAATAATTTCTTGAGGATATAATATCATACACCCATGTTTTTGAGATTATTTATGAATATAATTATTAAATATTTATTCTTGGGTCTATAATCAGAGTTATCTTCCACCAGTGAATGGAATTTATTCTATGTAAACATATAATCTACACATGATCCTTCTACTTCATGTGAGTGAGTTTGTAGGATCTCAATCATCAATATTTATGTTATAATATTCTATATAAAAAATACCATTAATTTTTTATATGTTTGTATAAAATATCTCGTAAATCCTCATGTACCCATCGAATATATATGGTTCTTCATTCGTGAACTCAAAATCATTTTACAATTCTTCTTTGCAAAAAAATGTAATGCAAGGAACCTTTACGTCACATAACCAAATGGATATTTGGAGAAACAATCACACTGGTTGAAGTGTGTGGATTTAAGGATTATGTATTTTTCACAACAGAAAATTGATAGCTCGTAATTTTTTTCTTCATATAGGCTTGGGCTCTATAAATGGGTTTATAAAGAAGAGATACACCTCCTTAAAAACCATCATGAAAACATGTCATGTCAAATAAGATCATTGTAATTGGAATAATTCAATAACTTCCTCAAAATATGCTCAGTTTTGAAAATATTAATTCTTTTAATATTTTATTATATAGGAAGTAGTATTCTTATGTCTTGATGATTTCGGTAATCATTATGTCATCGCATAACCTGTTTTGTCCTTCATGAGAGGATAATCAGGTGAATATGATCATATAACATGAATTTAGATATATAAACTCAACCTAATATCTATGTTTCCATTTCTCGACATCATTATATTCTACAAATAATGGCTTGCATGTGTGATGAATATTTATGAATGGATTCAAGATGTTTTGGAATGTTTTTTTATTTGTTTTATCATAAAAGATAGCGAGACAACAAATTTCTTGAGATCACACTCTGATACTGTGATAGAAAGAAGAAATTATGTAATGTCGGTTCCCCTAAGGTTGTAGATGATAATATTTGATTGTATACCTTATATTATTTTGATTAGACGGTATTATTATAACCCTAACATTAAATTATGGAGGAACAGTTTCTCAAATCACAGAAATTCGACATTGCTTATTGCACTTTTATGCATTATTTAATAATATTCATCATTCTATATCCTAATTTAAGTGTGTAATCAGAGTTCACCCTTGTTATATGCTATGTTTCTAACCCGCGTAACCTCTCACTTGTGCACACTTACCAAGGTGACCTCACCCCATTCATGCATGTGCCGTAAATTTCTATCTTCTATGATCCCTTTCAAAATTAGAGGCCAACGTGTAACACCCCAAGAATTCATAATGTGTTATTTCTTCAAAATAATTCAATAACTTGCACTACACACAACACCAAGTTCAATTGCACCATGACTTACCAAAAATCCATTCAAAATATGTTATGAATAGTATTAACTAAATTTTAAACTTTATATAATCCTTATAATTTTTCCATATTATGTGTATCTTAGACATAATGCAAGAACAAATTCATTTTCAGTATTTCACTTTTATCAACTATTAATAGTGAACCCTTTTTAAATACAATATTTTAAACTTTTTGACTAAATGGGGAAATCAAAAATTTAAAATGAAACATCCCAAGCTTCCACGGTACGCTTTCTTTGAATAATACAGTAGCGTGTGTTGTACGCAACCTTGAGTTTTAACACACACCATAACCAATCAAACTAGCCGTTATGAATAGTAATACCTAATTTTCGAAATTATATATATTTTATATTTTAAAATTGACTTCATTTCTGGATTCTGAATATCGAATTTAGCCTAAGGTGAAATTTTGGTACTTTTCGGATAACTTTCATATTTTGATGAATAGTGAAAATTACTAAATTTTAATTAAAAAAAACTTTCTTAATCAAAATAATTAATAGTGATAAATAATGAATTTGAGTGGTTTTAAAGTATATTTAGAATATATTTTTACCATTTAATATAATGTTGGTCATTGGACATAATTTTACAATTAAACCGAACATAAATAAGTGTCAATCTTTTGATAGTCATTATCTCTTAAAAACACGCTTTTTGTTTTGACAGCGGGAATTAATTTTAAATTAATTTCTGCCACTTCTGTGTTTTGAATTTAGGAAAATGGATTCCATATTTGGAATCATGATGTTCAAATTGTGTAAATAGGTATCTTTTATTTTTAGACATTTTGAATAATTACTGCGGTAAATATTTTACTTACCATGGTTAAGGGTAAATCTGGTAAATAAGGGTTAAAAAATAATATTATAATAATACTAAATTACCCTAAAACGTGTCTTAACCCTATTGGTTGATACATGGTCGACCATGGGCATCTTTGGGCCGATTTTGGGACCCCATGGATCAACTTGTAAGTGATAATGACACTTTATTTTAATTAAGTTAAAATGAATACAAAAATGACACAAGCATATATCTTTTAGAAAAACAATTGTTACATAAGGTTATATATGATGGATTTTAGATTATAAATATTCATTAGAATGATAAAACGATTTCCTACATAATGATATTTTATTTATAATTTTTACACATTAAATAATTTATTTTATTTATGACACAATGATGATGCAGTAATTACTATAATATTGAACAATTAAAATAATTGATATTATAAATACCCAAATAAATATAATATGAAACTTTTCATGAATTAAAATAATTTTCTAGGATAATATGATTTATTAGGATTGATTTAATTTACTTTTTTCGAAGTAATAAATCTGTTATAAGTTTCAAAAAAATCAACTATTGAATAGTGTCAAAATTGTCATAAAAGAGTTCTTAAAACAAATATTATATTATTAATTGATATTAAATTCCTAAAAATCTATGGTTCGGCCAAGAGACTTATATCATGATATTTTCATCATTAATGGACCACTTGGGGGTCTCTTGGATGTATATAGTATGTTTATTAACCATATTATATAAAAATACAAAGAGACATTGTAAAAGTGAAACTAATTAACTTAGAGTTAATACTTAAAGATAAGGTTAATATAAGTACCCAAACCTGTCTAAATTCTATTGGTTGAGTTGTTTTCGACCCATCCCCACCTTAACCTTTGAATAGTCAACTTTGGAGCCATTGGAAACCGATTATGAATTTATTATAAACTAATATCTCTAGCTTTTCTAAAGGTGCCCGTCACCCCTCTTATAAAAGGGCACTCCTCCTTCTCATTTCTTCACACCATAAAAGCCTTTTGGATCGGCCAAACTCTGCCCCAATACTATCCCAACATCCCTAAATACAACCTAGAGGCCTTAGTTGGATCAGAAATCCAACATAAGGAGCCCTTATGATCAAATCAAAAGGAAGAACCCGAAGAAGAGGTAATGATTTCACCACCCTTTTCCAAGTTCATTTCTTCTTCCACTTATTCTTCCTTTGTTGTTACCATTATAAAATAATAAATCTAGTATCATATATATACTGTGATGTTATTATAAATATGGTACAACCATATTCAGTATTCTATCCACCCTTTGAATAACATGTCACCATACGTGCGTACGTACGGCTTACCGTCTCCACGTCGTGGTGTAATTGTTATTCAATATATTATTATTTGGATGGGTATAATAATGATATGTAACTCATGAAAATAATAAATATAATATTTTAATGATTCTGTATATGTGATATACCATCCATTTATATATTATTTTAATATCAAAAGAATGATATTGTCGCTCGTGCGTACGTACGGACTACCGTCTCCACGAACGCGATGAGATTCATTCTCCATCGTATCCATTCAAGTATAATTATCATTTGATGATTTAAAAAATGATGTTTAAGGACTTGATATCATTCTGGATATGAATAAAATACAACAACCATGGCTTATGTAACAAAACATATAAAAGAAAATGAGTAAGTTAACACCCGAAACGACGATAATTCTAAGATATTATTAACAAATCAATGTTAAAAGATCATATATGATATCATATTAATATATATGATTCTTTTATAATTTAATAACAATTATTTGACCATTATACAGGAGGTTAACCTACCCCAACCAAGGAAAAGTACAAGTTAAGGGTTTATTTCACAATCTCTTCATTATCCGAGGTTGTTTATATGTAATAATATACTGGGATTTATTTATCATCCACATCCATGTTTCTTTGAAATGTATTTCAAAACATTTTTATTATTTACAAGAATATGGGTTAAAGTCATTTATACCCTTGTTTGACTTTTTATAAGAGGTTTATAAAGGAATCTTTCCGTCGTTTTCAAAACATGGTCCTTTTTATCCTTTTCGACAGAATTAAGGTAAGAATGTTTTTTTACTTATACAGCGGGTGCGGCTATTTTCCGCCGTTATAGAATCTTCAAAGCTTCCCTTACAAGCTTATATGAATATTTTCAAAGAAAATGTTTTATTTTATATGGATCTTAAATGATTTCAAAATAAAAGGAGATATTTCTTTAAAAAGAATTTTGATTTCATCTTTGTCAACATCCTTTGATGGATTTTACGCTTATTTAAAGTTGATTTGTTATGATACAAAACTTCTATATTATATTGAAGGTTTTGTGATTTGTTTGACTGTAGATGTTCTGTTTTTATACCATTCATGGTTTATGGTGAATGTATTGACATTTCATATGCTAGTTTTAATACGAATGTTTATGTTATGTTTAAACCTTTTCATATGGGAATGCATTGGACTTAATATGTGACGGGTGGAGCCCGCTATAGCTCCTCGATGCATCGGTAGGTCTCATGAGACAAACTAGTGTCTTGGCACAAGGCCTTGGCAAAATCTTATTTGTAGTCTTGGCATGAGGCCTTGGCTATGTGGTTATGATAGTCTGGCATTATGCATTCCAACATTATGAAACTGGTTATTGATATTGCATGTGATTATTCGATTAGTAGAATATACATGTGAACAAGTGAATGGAATTATTTCATTTTACTTTTTCCATACTATGTTGAAGTTCAAGTTTAAAAGGTTTTTGTTTTAGTTATACATAGCCTTAAATGTTTATTCTTATTTATGAAAGTTTCCAGTATATTGTTATCCTTACTGGGCATTTGAGCTCACCCCTTTTCTATGTTTTATTTTTCCCTGGAAGTGAAGAAGTAAATTATGAATGACCTGCAGGGATTTTATGTGGGGATATGAGTGTGGTTTATGGATACATTATGTTGTTGTAGTATTTTTTCAATTTATGGTGTAATGTAAAACTTATGAATATATCTAGTGTTTCCAAGGCTACTAAACCAATCGGTCTTTCGAGATTTGATCTTTCCTGTGATCATGCCAATGTTATGTAATAATGCACCGACTCTGGGTAACTAGGGTCGGGGCATTACAGTTGGTATCAGAGGAAGTTTAGTACAAACCTTGGAAACTAGATTTAGATAAACTCTGATTAGAGTACGTAGACCAAAGATGAACTTTGAGGATTAGTATAGAAGAACTTCATAGAATTTTGGTATTGTAGGGATTTTGTGAGTTTTCCGAGCAATACATCCCTGTCTGGATACGAGCAGGTAGAGGCGGATCTGGCACATATGTACCTAGGGGTAAAACCCGAAAACACCGCTTTGAGCTAGACTCGAACGGGAACTGGTGCATGACAACGAGCCTTGCTGCACTCTTGGTTACGACACTCCCGGGGGATATGCTTAGGATAACTCTCATTTTCTTTACAAATCATTATGAAGGGTTTATGAGTATATACTTCCTCAAAGAAAATATTTTTTATGATTATGGATTATATCCATAAATAGTTCAATTTATGTTAAGTGTTTTATAAGTATGTGACTATGTATTTTGATTCATAAACTAATCCAGTGTATGCCATTGT
Source organism: Viscum album (assembly GCA_963277665.1). Taxonomy (NCBI): domain Eukaryota; kingdom Viridiplantae; phylum Streptophyta; class Magnoliopsida; order Santalales; family Viscaceae; genus Viscum; species Viscum album. The sequence continues at coordinate 674,561,071 of OY728139.1, read as the reverse complement.
TTAGAAATGGTGCCAAGTAGAAGGAATGAGAACTCCAGCAATGCACATGATCCAAATAGAAGGAAGGATCATATCTTTCATTGTCTTAAGCTAGAAATTATAAGAGAAATAGTATCCCATTTATTATCATCATATGAAGAAATAATATCATGTGTTGATAAGATAAGTAAAGAGTTTACTGAGTCCTATGGCTTTAAAGGGAAGCAAGAGAAGAAAAGGATGGAAGAGAGAAAGATGGATAAAGGGAAGAGGGAAAAGAAGAATTTTCTCATATGTGGTAACTGTGGAAAGAAACACCCTGGAAATTGCCTGAAAGGAATGGGAGTTTTTTATAAGTGTGGAGGAAAAGGGCACAAAGTACGTGACTGCAAGGGTAAGAAAATGGTTTCAAATGTATAATGCTTCATTTGAAAGGAGTTTGGACACTACGCGAACCTATGTCCCAGTCATCAGACTATGCTGCAAATGATGTTATTGGATAATAATCAAGTTATGATACTACCACAGATGAAGAGGAATGATTAGAGTTCTTATGTTGATTATGTCAATTGAGTGTTGTATCAACAATGTACTTATTATAATAATTATGGAGTATATAAGGATTGTACTGCAGTACAATTTCATTAAGGACTTGAGATTGTGTGGAACAAAGAAATGTGACTCAATAGCAGGATAATTTTTTTGAAAATATATGGTTGAGAGAATGATAAATCATAATATAGTTCTGATACTGAGGTAGTGATTTTGGAATAATATGTGATTGATTTGGATAAATTATTTTGGATATTCTTGACTACCTTGGAACTGATTAATGATTTGTATATTCCATCATTGTTGGAGTTTAAAACATTTTTGGATTAATGAAGTATATCCAGCATTCTATATTGAATAAGGGAGCATGAATGTAATCAATAAGGAATATGGTAATACATGATGAAGGTATTCATATGCTATTACGGGGTAAAAAGGATCTATATTATGTTTACCTTCCTTATGAATGTTGGACTTTGAGTTTGGACAGAAGTATTTTGGATATTTCTAGTTTGGATTATTTTGGATTTCCATAAAAGGACAACTCGGAGGTCGGGCGGCAACCCGTCGCGTCCGGCAAGGCTGCGAGACTTGAACCCGCAACCGAAGGGCGACATGGGTGTATCACCTACCACTGGCCCATGAGATATCCTGGATTAAATAATGTAGTTTTTATTAAAAGATCTTGTAGATGAATTATAAATTCGTTTATTTTGGAACCCTATATGAATAGTGTAAATAGAATTTTTTTACATTCTATTATCTTTTAGAGTGAAAGATGATTTTGTGGTAGAAATTTATTAATGGATAAAACACTAATTATAAAGTAAGTATATTTCCTTATGATCTTAGAAAATCTCATAAATAAATTCCTCAACATTAAGAAAAGAAACTTAGAACAAAAATGTTTTCCTAGATGATACCTTAAATCATCACTAAATTATGGCTTTGGGATTGTTGGCCTTTTCATAGCCATGTTCTCTACCACTCTCCATCAGATAATTGATGGTTAGATTTTTCTTCCATATCCATATTTTCCTACATGGAACCCTAGTATGTTTTATTTTCGGTAATCTTCATACTTTCGACTCTTTATTTTAAATAAATCCTCATTAATTCATTTTTCGATGTGGGATTTCAACTAAGATATTTTGAAATGTCAAATATGTGTTATCCTAATACCCTATGTTTTGTTGAACCGATGGTATTTAAAATCATCATAGATTGATGAATTTAAGGACCTCAATTTTACACTTGTTTTTGATTGATGACCTCAATCACTACCTATAAATATTTACGTTTTTCCTCCAATTATATGTCTCTAATTGCCACTAATGTTCTCCTAATCGAGATCATAATTTGGTGGTGACCCTTTGATTTCTATTTTCCTCATATTAAGACTAAATTTTAGTAACCCAATTTTTGATGTGGGTTTTCCCACAAATATATTATCTACTTTCAACCTTTTATTTTTGAAGAACAATTTCAAATTGAGAGGACGCAATTTATTGAAGGAGGGGAGAATGTAACACCCCAAGAATTCATAATGTGTTATTTCTTCAAAATAATTCAATAACTTGCACTACACGCAACACTGAGTTCAATTGCACCATGACTTACCAAAAATCCATTCAAAATAGGTTATGAATAGTATTAAATAAATTTTAAACTTTATATAATCCTTATAATTTTTCCATATTATGAGTATCTTAAACATAATGCAAGAACAAATTCATTTTCAGTATTGCACTTTTATCAACTTTTAATAGTGAACCCTTTTTAAATACAATATTTTAAACTTTTAGACTAAATGGGGACATCAAAAATTTAAAATGAAACATCCCAAGCTTCCACGGTACGCTTTCCTTGAATAATACAGAAGCGTGTGTTGTACGCAACCTTGAGTTTTAAAACACACCATAACCAATCAAACCAGCCGTTATGAATAGTAATACCTACTTTTCGAAATTATATATATTTTATATTTTAAAATGGACTTCATTTCTGGATTCGGAATATCGAATTTAGCCTAAGGTGAAATTTTGAGACTTTTCGGATAACTTTCATATTTTGATGAATAGTGAAAATTACTAAATTTTAATTAAAATCAACTTTTTTAATCAAAATAATTAATAGTGATAAATTATGAATTTGAGTGGTTTTAAAGTATATTTAGAATATATTTTTACCATTTAATATAATGTTGGTCATTGGACATAATTTTACAATTAAACCGAACATAAACAAGTGTCAATCTTTTGATAGTTATTATCTCTTAAAAACACGCTTTTTGTTTTGACAGCGGGAATTAATTTTAAATTAATTTCTGCCAATTCTGGGTTTTAAATTTAGGAAAATGGATTCCATATTTGGAATCATTATGTTCAAATTCTGTAAATAGGTAACGTTTATTTTTAGACATTTTGAATAATTAATGCGGTAAATATTTTATTTACCATGGTTAAGGGTAAATCTGGTAAATAAGGGTTAAAAAATAATATTATAATAATACTAAATTACCCTAAAACGTGTCTTAACCCTATCAGTTGATACATGGTCGACCACGGGCATCTTTGGGTCGATTTTGGTACCCCATGGATCCACTTGTAAGTGATAATGACACTGTATTTTAATTAAGTTAAAATGAATACAAAAATGACATAAGCATATATCTTTTAGAAAAACAATTGTTACATAGGGTTATATATGTTGGATTTTAGATTATAAATATTAATTAGAATTATAAAAAGATTTCCTACATAATGATATTTTATTTATAATTTTTAGACATTAAATAATTTATTTTATTTATGACACAATGATGATGCAGTAATTACTATAATAGTAAAAAATTAAAATAATTGATATTATAAATACCCAAATATATATAATATGAAACTTTTAATGAATTAAACAAATTTTATATTATAATATTATATATTAGGATTGATTTAATTTACTTTTTTCGAAGTAATCAATCTGTTATGAGTTTCAAAAAAATCAACTATTGAATAGTGTCAAAATTGACATAAAAGAGTTCTTAAAACAAATATTATATTATTAATTGTATTTAAATTCCTAAAAATCTAAGGTTTGGCCAACAGAATTATATCATGATATTTTAATCATTAATGGACCACTTGGGCGTCTCTTGGATGTATATAGTAAGTTTATTAACCATATTATATTAAAATACAAAGAGACATTGTAAAAGTGAAACTAATTAACTTAGAGTTAATACTTAAAGATAAAGTTAATATAAGTACCCAAACCTGTATAAATTCTATTGGTTGAGTTGTTTTTGACCCATCCCCACCTTAACCTTTGAATAGTAAAATTTGGAGCCATTGGAAACCGATTATGAATTTATTATAAACTAATATCTCTAGCTTTTCCAAAGGTGCCCCTCACCCCTCTTATAAAAGGGCACTCCTCCTTCTCATTTCTTCACACCTTAAAAGCCATTTGGTTCGGCCAAAATCTGCCCCAATACTCTCCCAACATCCCTCACTACAACCGAGAGGCCTTAGTTTGATCAGAAATCCAACATAAAGAGCCCTTTTGATCAAATCAAAAGGAAGAACCCAAAGAAGAGGTAATGATTTCACCACCCTTTTCCAAGTTCATTTCTTCTTCCACTTATTCTTCCTTTGTTGTTACCATTATAAAATAATAACTCCAGTATCATATATATACTGTGATGTTATTATAAATATGGTACAACCATATTCAGTATTCTATCCACCCTTTGAATAACATGTCACCATACGTGCGTACGTACGGCTTACCGTCTCCACGTCGTGGTGTAATTGTTATTCAATATATTATTATTTGGAATTGTATAATAATGATATGTAACTCATGAAAATAATAAATATAATATTTTAATGATTCTGTATATATATGATATACCATCCATTTATATATTATTTTAATATCAAAAGAATGATATTGTCGCTCGTGCGTACGTACGGACTACCGTCTCCACGAACGCGATGAGATTCATTCTCCATCGTATCCATTCAAGTATAATTATCATTTGATGATTTAAAAAATGATGTTTAAGGACTTGATATCATTCTGGATATGAATAATATACAACAACCATGGCTTATGTAACAACACATATAAAATAAAATGAGTAAGTTAACACCCGAAACGACGATAATTCTAAGATATTATTAACAAATCAATGTTAAAAGATCATATATGATATCATATTAATATATATGATTCTTGTATAGTTTAATAACAATTATTTCACCATTATACAGGAGGTTAACCTACCCCAACCAAGGAAAAGTACAAGGTAAGGGTTTATTTCACAATCTCTTCATTATCCGAGGCTGTTTATATGTAATAATCTACTGGGATTTCTTTATCATCCACATCCATGGTTCTTCGAAATGTATTTCAAAACATTTTTATTATTTACAAGAATATGGGTTAAAGTCATTTATACCCTTGTTTGACTTTTTATAAGAGGTTTATAAAGGAATCTTTCCGTCGTTTTCAAAACAAGGTCCTTTTTAACATTTTCGACAGAATTAAGGTAAGAATGTTTTTTTTACTTATACGGCGGGTGCGGCTATTTTCTGCCGTTATAAAATCTTCAAAGCTTCCATTACAAGCTTATAAGACTATTTTCAAAGAAAATGTTTTATTTTATATGGATATTAAATGATTTCAAAATAAAAGGAGATATTTCTTTAAAAAGAATTTTGATTTCATCTATGTCAACATCCTTTGATGGATTTTACGCTTATTTAGAGTTGATTTGTTATGATACAAAACTTCTATATTATATTGAAGGTTTTGTGATTTGTTTGACTATGGATGTTCTGTTTTTATACCATTCATGGTTTATGGTGAATGTATTTACATTTCGTATGCTAGTTTTAATACGAATGTTTATGTTATGTTTAAACCTTTTCATATGGGAATGCATTGGACTTAATATGTGACGGGTGGAGCCTGTTATAGCTCCTCGATGCATCGGTAGGTCTCATGAGACAAACTAGTGTCTTGGCACAAGGCCTTGGAAAAATCTTATTTGTAGTCTTGGCACGAGACCTTGGCTATGTGGTTATGATAGTCTGGCATTATGCATTCCAACATTATGAAAGTGGTTATTGATATTGCATGTGATTATTCGATTAATAGAATATCCATGTGAACAAGTGAATGGCATTATTTCATTTTACTATTGCCATACTATGTTGAAGTTCAAGTTTAAAAGTCTTTTGTTTTAGTTATACATAGCCTTAAATGTTTATTCTTATTTATGAAAGTTTCCGGTATATTGTTATCCTTACTGGGCATTTGAGCTCACCCCTTTTCTATGTTTTATTTTTCCCAGGAAGTGAAGAAGTAAATTATGAATGACCTACAGGGATTTTATGTGGGGATATGAGTGTGGTTTATGGAGACATTATTTTGTTGTAGTAGTTTTTCAATTTATGATGTAATGTAAAACATATGAATATATCTAGTGTTTCCAAGGCTACTAAACCAATCGGTATTTCGAGATTTGATCTTTCTTGTGATCATGCCAATGTTATGTAATAATGCACCGACTCTGGGTAACTAGGGTCGGGGCGTTACACAACGCATGGGTTGGATTTAATTCATCAGGGATATAACTCATATTAATGGTTTAGTTTCACCTTGATGGTGTATTTGGTTGGCCAACATTTTTGGATAAATCTATATCTCTATGTTTAATAATTACTGTTTGTGAAATTCCCATGATAGGTAAATATTCTCATCCAAAATATTTTTTTATGAAAATTAAATATTTATTCTTCTTTTTTTAGGTTTCAAGATTCCCTTTTATGAATTCTAATTTTCATTATCTTCATTTATCTATTAAAATTTAATCTAATCAGTATTTCTATTGGATAGATAATTTCCCATAGTCATTATTTAAATTATAGAGCATTCTATTAATGTCACGTGATCATGAAATTGGAATTAATAGAAGTTAAAAAATCATTTGTATTCTATAAAAAATGTTCAATCATGAAGTCCCATTCCATAAAATGAGTGCATAATAATTCTCCAAAAATATACACTTTACCCAATATATGACCATGTGACATTTGAACTTTCATGAATGGATCTTCTTCAAAGCCCCAATAAATTCTATCCTTCCTGATTCAATTCATATAATTTGTTGGTAAATTCAATGTAAACATTACAAATCATGGGTAACCAAATTTTTACATCCAAGAAAGTACTCTTCATTAGGATATATAGATATATTCATTTAAAAAAAATATAACACAAAAAATAAGTAGGATCCCCAAAAATATGGAAGAGGATTCTAGAATCTTCCTATCTATAAACGAAAAACCACATAACCCCCATAAAATATAAAAATTAAAAACACAAATAAGATAAAGGGAAAGATTAGAGGAAGGTACTTCATAGATGTGGGATCCTACTCCTTGATTATCTCTTAGATAATGAACCTCAATCTTATGGAATACCATAAAATGTTATAGATCCAGAAATTTGGATTTATAATTAACAATAAGAAATGTAGATAGAATATTGTAATTTAGGGGTAAAGATAGTTGTTCTTATGATTAGTGAGCCATAGTGATAGATTTTATATTGTTATGACTACAAAGGAGGAATACATAACTGTAGGATGACATAAATTAAAGGGTAGAAAGATTCTTGATCATCCCATACATGTAGTTGTGGGATTGGATTATTTATAATAATTCATAAAATATAATAAATTTATATTTATATTATATATATATATATATATGAGTCCATAGGGTATAGATTTCCCTATCATTGGGTAGTATAATCTTCTTAGGTTAACTTCTATTTAGAACCAATATTTTTTTAAGCTGTCTTGGCCCTCCCCCTCTCTACTCAGAACCTTTAGATTCTAAATATAATCCACCAGGTACTTTGTGTGGTCCTTTATTAAACGGAAGACTGTCTACTATTCCCAAATCCTCAAATTCTTCACCAACCCTTTTCTATCTTATCTTATATAATAAACCCAACAATATACAAAAGTCTTGTAAAAAATAAAAAATCCATTTAAATATGTATTTTTGTTACAATATATATATTTTAAATTCAAAACACTCATCCATTTGTGTGATTTAGGATTTATAATCTTCACAATAATAAAACCATATAAATATGATTTTTTATCTTCTTTATTCCCTCCTTAAAAGTATTCTCATTATTCAATTCATTGAAAGTGATTTATTTTTTTCCATGATTGTTTTCTTGAAAAAATAATCCTCCCATTTCTCATATAAAACAAAAACAATGTACACGTCATCTAATGGATGTGAATTATAATCTTTATCTTCACGTGAAAAAAAAATTATTAATCCTATCTATAAATTAACAACCAAACATCAACTATTTCAGTATATCTTCCATTCATCCACAGAAACCACTTATGGAAATCAAAATATAATTCAACATAATAAAAAACCAATTAAACTTTTCTCCATTTTCCATAGAGATAACATTAGAAATTAGAATTTGATGTTTTGGTGCCTTCACTCTAACATTATCTTCTTGAATAATTCATAGATTTCCAAAAATTCATTTCACAGTTATTGTCCTCATAGACTTAATGATTTCTTTATCTGAAATTGGTGTTAGGGGATCATTTAGTACACATCCATAAATTTCAATATGCCCACTATAAATTAGATTTATTAGAAAAAATTATATAATAATTGTGAAAACCTTTGGTTACTGTTTCAATAGTATAGTAACCCTATATTAGACATAATGAAAATATCCATTCATTAAAAATATTATAAATTATTCGATAAAAATTTTGAACACCATTCAAGTTTACTTGACATATGATCATTAGAAATTTTTCTTCCACAACTGTAGTTAAAATACAAAGATCTCTTGATGCTAGAAACATAAAATTGGTAAAACATATTTAAAATGTTACCATGAATCTACTCTACCAACTAATGTGTTTCAAGAGGAAATAATTGATATCTATCATGGAGCTCCATTCTATACCTTATACTCTATTTTATGAATTATCTAATTCTGTTGTAAACTATTGGGATGGAATTATCTTCTTCTCAATATGAATATTGATAGGGTTATATTTACAACCCTTTAGGAAGTCATTGACATTCAATATTCCATTGGTGAGAGATCCATTCTTCACCTCACATTCAAATGGAAGATATACCAATTATTACACTTTAATGATTCACTTAGATAGAAATTGTAGTGTGTTACCCCATGATAAAATAAAGTGAGGGAATGTATAAGTAAATATATTATTTTCCAATTTCATCTAAAATCACCCTTCATCACTAATTAACATGAATGGAAAACATGATGTCTTCTGATCTTTCTAGTTCAACATACAGTTTTTTATAAATTTAATCTATTTAACATGGTGACCTCATTTCAACATCAACATAGCTATAGTAATCACAATTATTTAATGTGTAAAAAAATAAAAAATAAATGATTTTTCCTTCACATGAGATGGTATCATCGATTTTCATATAATCCTCTAGTATCTATCAATATTTAGAAAAAACATGACTAATCCTTGAAACATTTCAAAAAAAATGTCTATTAATATGATAATTGTTTTCCAAAATATATAAATGAAAAATATCAAATGTATATATAATTAAAATTCATTAACCTATAAAGGAAATATCAAATATTATGTTAGTACAAAACAACCACTTTTTCTCATTTGGGTTCTCTAAAACTCTAATATTTATTGAAAAATTACATTGATCCCTAAACATATGTCTTATATTGACTCATATTCAATAATACTTCCCTGGGTGGGGTTAATCAATGGGGTAATGTTTTTAATCTTTACCCATTGATTTTTATCTTATTCTATTGATGTAAAGAACACTAATTTCTCTTCATTAATTTCTATTTAAATTGACTCAATGTTGTAAATCACACAAAGTATTTGAATTTTTTCACACTAAATGAGATAGTTAAAACATAATGAAGAGGTGATGTGCCTATGATATAGAAGCACTAGAGCACGTTTTACATGGTTGGATTAAAAAAAGTATTGTCGCATCGTCCCTCTAAAATCACTATTAATACAAATTGAATAACATACAACCTCTCTTTAGAAGGGGGAACTAAATTATACTTCCATGAAAACCATTATTTTATTCATTATAAAAGAATTTGGATATACATCTAAAATAGTGTTTTCCTTCTTCTTAGTATGCGGTTGTTCTAGTATGATCAAACTCTTGGAACTTCCCCCTCCATTAAAGTTTTTTATTTTTGAGAATATTTTAATAAATCACTTCTTTTCACATGTACATGATGTAACACCCCATGATTATTTTAGGCATTGATCTCTATATTTAGAAAAGTGGAATTATTTGAAATAACATTTCCACATCTCGTCATCATAAAGTTCCTTGAAGAATCCATTTAATTCCATTGATTTATATTTTTTGTGTTAAAATAAATACCTATTTTGTGGAACATCACATTATTTTTTCTAGTGTGGTATAATTTCTCAACTAATAATATATTGATTTTTAATGAATAACCAATAGATGTATTCACTAATAACTAACTAAAATAGAGATCTGTGGTTATTGAATACTTAAAGAACAAGTCCTGCATCATCTAATTTGGAGCCTCAATATTTGTAATGTCTCCCACCAAAACGTCCAAAAAAATAGATTACCTATGAATATCATAAAGTGGAAACTTCAATATCTAGTGATAACACCCATTGATATAGGAAAAATAAATTACGCATTCATTATCCAAATAAAACACTGTCACCACAATTAGATACACACTCATTTTGAACTCACTGTTTTTATAGTTGAAACATCACATAAAAACACCCATTAAAATGTATAAAATAAATTTCACCACAATTTAGGCCTAGAGAAACACTAAACATCTGGGCACCATGATATAGTAGTGAACTTAATCATTAGTTTCATAGGTTTCTATCATTCTTACTGGAGAGACATTATTTTGGAATCCCACTTTACTTATGTGCATGTGTAATACACCACACCTAATGTAATAATGTATAGATCCTCCGGCTAGTCATTTTGGATCACAAGAAATTCAACGAGACTAACCCTGTTAACTATGAAAATTAAACACTCCTAGAACCACTAAAGTAAAAATAACTTATAGTATAGTAATTAAACAAAATGAAACCAACAATTCAATGGTTTTTTTTACTATTTCCAATAAACCCACATTAGGTTTTTTGATAATTTAATATCCACACAAATTGAAATCACATAATTGGGATCTTGAAATTAAAGTGTTCATTATAGATTCTTCGATCATAAAATCTCTGATGACTAGACTCAAGACTCAATATGAGAAATCTAAGATAAATGAATGAATTATAATATTACAACCCATGGCACTATATGTGTCTAAACATCTAACCATTTACCAGATAATCCATAAGGAATTTCTCATCCTCTTTGTGGAAGATCCAATATCCATCTTCTCCTATAGTATTTTCACTATTTTTACACCAAAATAGGCTTAACCTCCATTTTAAATGTACCAGAGGAGAACATCCTAAATGGTCAGAAATAGAGAGTACAAGATATTATATAAGACCTGAGTAAATAAATCATAACTTTCATAAATATCAATATATATTTGTTGAATGGGATCCATATCAAACTCTTTATAAAGTGATGGTTTTATTTGGTATCCAAAATCTAGTCAACGTTGATCAAAATATCCATGAGGTAATGAATTTTTAATGATCTCTTCTACTTGATTTTGGGTAGGCACACATTCTAATTTCACAACTTATTATTTAAATTTCTCATATATGAAATGAAAATAAATATCAATTTAATTTATCTGGGAGTAGTGAATGGTATTTTTACTATTGTTTAATGAACATTAGTTTTCACAGGTGGTTGTAATTGAAGATACAAATTTAATGAAAATATCTTCAAGCTTTTGATTTATCCACATAAACAGAGTATAATATTGAGTCTCCACCACATATTCATCCTATGTTGTTCTTATTAACATAAAACCTTTTGGTTTTAATTTTCCAAGAAATTAATGAGATTACAATGTAGAAAACACCTCAAAATAATGATTTTTGGTCATCATATTATTCTTGTTAGTTATAATATATATACCCCACCATTTTTTCTATGACTTTCTGTGATAATATATCCAAAAATATATAATTTTTCACTATATTTAATTATATACCTATTAAAATTTCATGATTGGTTTCTTTAGATAACACTTATATCTGGAATCCTGACATGTAGTGAATACAATGCCTAGGTGAGTGGAAATCATGAAAATAAAACTACAGATAATTTTCATATAGAGAGTAATGTCAATATTGATACATTCATCATCCTTTAAAAAATTTCTTCAGGTATCCACTTATGTAGACATAAATTTAGAATAATTCATATGAGTCCACTTTAACTCCTATTTTGACTATTTTATTTATTGATAAACTTATCATAATTTTTCTAAATCACCAATATTGTGCTGAAAATTTGTAATTCACTGATTATAGGCATCTCACATTCACACCAAATTAATTCAAAAAATATCATGGATTGGGTGTTATCCAAGACACCAAAAAATATTTCAACAATATATATAAAAATAATAATAAAATTTATCTACTCATTATTTTTGTATAGTATGTGATAAAAAAACCACTAAATAACTGATATTTTTAGGTACTTATCAAGTCATCAGTTCCAAGCTCTTAGTTATTCTTTCATTCAGTGAAAAAAAATCATTGAAGAACTTATATCCTGTCATCATGAAAATGAAATCTATCAATCTCATTAGTGTTTAATTCCTCTTCAAGGACACTATTCAATAGTATTGATTTGATCTCTATTTGATAAATTTTAAAATCCTTTTTCACACTCACCACTAAAAACAATATGATGGTTTCATCCTGAGACACATTTGAAAATGTTTTAACAACATCAATTACATCATTCTAGGACTATTAAATACACTCTACACGTTCTATATACCAATTAATTATTCCATATTCATTTTTCTTTTCCTCGAAAACCCATTTTTATCTAAAAATATTCTTAATTTTCAACCATGACATAATTTCCCATGTTTTTTATCAACATAGTTAATCAATTCATTCATATATTTGATCCAACCAGAAACACCATGAAATTTTATTATTTTTTTGTAAATTTAGTTTTTTAGGGTTTTAATTACACAAAACAAAAATATAATATTTAATTATATGAAACACAATGTTAATCTTATTTAGTACCCAATATTGATTTTAAAAAAAATCCAGATATATTATTAATATAGTTGTTTAAATGTGGCCACTATATCATACTCAATAAATTTAGAAATATTAATTGTAATAAATAATTTTAAAATTTTTATTATAATATTTTTATATAAAGAAGTCATATTGACAAATGAATACATAATTTTTGTTAAAGTATTTATATATTAAAGAAATTAAATTTTCTAAAAAAGTGGTTTTCTATGTCTTTTTATAAGTAGTAATATAGTTAATTTTTAAAATGTTTTGAAAATTATTTTTAGAAAATAAAATTCATTTTCTAATTAATGAAATCAAAATAATCTAAGGGTGATTTTTAAGATTGTCTTGTAATGTTTCATTATTGATGCATAGAGCCAAATAATGAATTTTAATTTACAACTTCCATTTCATTTAATTTATTTATAATGTTAAATTCGAATTAATTTTTTTTAAAGTATACTTAGTTCAATTATACATCTATTGATCTAGTGTAGGACAATAGAATCTATTTTATATTTCAATATGATATAATAACTTTTTAAAAGTTTGATCTTTTCACTATAAAAACATGCTTTCCCACCATGTTTGCACTATTAATATTAAATTCACATTTTCCACATCTATGAATTTAATTTTTTAATATGGATGTCATTTTGGAATCCAATTAATTTATAATTTTGAATAAGGTTAAATTAATATTTAACCAAAATGTATACTGAGTGCAGTAACAATTAATTACCACAGTTAAACAAAAAATGGGTTTACTAAGGGTTAAAGTATAAAGATAAGGGTTAAATAACCTCTAACCATAGATAAAAACTATTGTAAAGACATCATTATACAATTAAACATATAAAGTTATTGAATTAACTAATTTTTATCCTTCTTAAATTTGTAAAAAATAGGGGTAATCAATTATTTTTTTAAAAATACCATGTGTCTTATCCCCTACTGATATAAGTACACCACTAATCCTCCTTTTATCACAATATCACACCTCTATAGATTATAAAATAAAATCCCAAATCACTTCCCAAATTACATCAAATAATCTTAGATTACTTATATTATATATAAATATATCATCTGATGTATTTTAGTGAAAACAAAAGGAGGATTCCCGAAGAAGAGGTTACATTCAACAACGAGTGCTTTTATTTTATTTCTTCTTATAACCACAAAATTATTTTTATATCATTATTGTATAACATAATCATATTATTAAAAATAAATTAATTTTTTTTGTTAATTTCATTACATAATACACTATGCAATTCCATCAAATGGGTAGTGAAATTATCATTTGTGTGTATGGAAGACTACCGCCTTGTGAAGCGATGTCATTCATTTTTACATTACCACCACTCAAGGGTGGTCATAATGGTTAATTTATTTTATATATATATATATATATATATATATTTTATATTTAATATTTTATTATTATTTCATAATATCTAAGTCACACATACTATCACGCTTTACATTTTTAGTGATTACGATGACGTCGCTCATGTGTACACTAGACTTCCGCCTCATTAAGCAATGTTATTTGTTCATGAGTTACAAGGAATGTATTAGGGATTAGTTTAATAAAAATTTATGATATGTATGAGATAACCATGATTCTAATTTGATATTATATATCATTTAATTTTCTTTGTCTTAACCTAACAGGAAAACGAAAAACAATGATCATGCATACGTATGGCATACTGTCTCATTGAATAATGCATTTCATTCTCTATCTCTAAATATTATAAATTACTATATATATATACTAAATAAAAAATATATTTATATATTAGTTATTATTTATAATATTATGTAAAAAAGTTCAAATTATCAGGGACATAGTTTTAACAAATCAAAATATATATGAAAAATAATTAATTTATTACCCAACACGTAACTTTGACATAGAATTGTTGACAAAAGATTAATAAAATTTCATAAGAAAATAATAAATGGTATGATAAATAATAATAATGTTCTCTAATATATGTCTAATATAATTATATTTATTATAATGGGGGTTTTAATGATTAGTAAGGAAGTCAACAATTAATATATCAGATTTCCCTCTCACTTTTATTTGCATGAGACAAATTCTATGTTAACCACATGTTTCTTTTATGTTGTGTATATAAATAACATAAATGTATAATATTATTATTCACCTAAAACATATAGTGATTCATTTATAAATTTTTGGATATATCTTTAATGGGGTGTTCGATTTCAATGTTATGAATGTGGGAAGGTATTTTGTGACTTAGTTTTCCTTCTCCGAGATATACATTTAGTTATACAAATATATTATTTCATGAGGTGTATATAAATACAATTTTAAATATAATTTCATGAATTTATTCAACCTTTGGATATTTTATGTTTCATTTTATGGTATTCCTTCATGGTTCTTATTATATAATGTTACCAATGTGGTAAAAAGTTTATGTTATGATCTCATCATTTATCAGGAGTTTTATCAATTAATTATGCAATATTGAAATATGATGATATACATCTCCATAAGTCTTAGTAATTTTATTCTCTGTTTTTTATTCAATATATATTCAATAAATAGTACTGTTTTACACACAATTTTACTTAATATAATTAATATACTATTTTTAATAATACCCTTATTTATTTTTCTATTTAGTCTTAAATTTGTTCCCTTCTAAAACATTTTTTAGTAAAAACATTCTCAAACATGTTTTATTACTCTATCATGATTTTTAAATGACATTTTTACCCATGTTTTACATTTAAAAAATATTAATATTCACGTATTTTCAAAAACAAATCCCCTCTGTCCATTATCAAGACATTGAACGGAATCTTCATTTTATCATGTATGGCACGAATAGATTTTTTGGACCTCATGACCAATCATTTATTATAACCATACTTTATAGTTTTTAATTTTTATTTTCATATAAAATAGTTTTCACGAAATTTTATATTTTAAAAGGTTTTTTTTTGAATTATGAAAGGATATTTTCCTCAGTAAATGTTTTAAATGATATTTTAAAATATTTTTCCATCTTTTTTTTCTATTGATGTTACCAAATCTATATCGGGGATATGATCCTAGGATACCATGAATATTATATCTATGAATGGTTTATTTTTATTATGAAAATCTATTTATGATTCCCATTTATCTTCCATCGATTATAATATGAAGAAAATCTAATGAAATATGATTCCTTATATGGGATATTCTATAATTAAATGATTATTAAAAATATCTCTTTACTATAGGTTGTGATTGGGTAAAATTTTTATGATACCCATTAAATTTCAAGGGTTATGCAATGAATAATTTCTATAATCATTTGGAACATCGAATCTACTGAACCAAGCATGATATACATTCACATTACATTTCATTTGAGAAATACATCATACATTACACAAATATACTCCCAAAGACCATATTAGTTTAGTTTCTTTGGAAAATTAGATACTAATATTCTATCTTGGTATAAGATCTTCAAAATCCCCTATAAAGATCTTCACCTTTTTATCCTACCTAAAACATTTCATTATTTCTTGGGTAATAGAAAACATAAAAATTATGATCTCAAATCCCCAGTAACGGTAAAAATAGAGAACATAAAACAAACCATAGGCATAATACTGCAAAAACATGAACACAAAATTTAAATATCAAAATCTTGAGTCATGAAATAAATCATGGCAGTACATAAGGCAAATATCGTAATGGAACATTAACCATGAAAAAATAGTATTCTCATAAAACATAGAATTTTGGAAAAATAAATAAGCACATAATATCATTTCCATAGTAGATAAGGTGTTTTTGTGATGACCATTATAGTGGAAAAATTC
The DNA here is from genome assembly GCA_963277665.1 of Viscum album. Lineage (NCBI taxonomy): Eukaryota > Viridiplantae > Streptophyta > Magnoliopsida > Santalales > Viscaceae > Viscum > Viscum album. The sequence goes on along the minus strand of OY728139.1, from coordinate 674,544,369 downwards.
CATTATTTAACTTGGTTTACTATCCATTCCAGCTATGTATTACTGAACCGGATTTACATGCCATTCCAGTCCTATATTACTGAACCACATTTAATTAACATTCCAATAATGTATATCTCCTAAGATATAAATCTTTGACCAATTCATTTGAGGGATATATAGGTCTAATCCATCTAATAATAAAATCATTCTTACATGTGCCATAAAACTATACACCATTCATCATAGCATAACTCAACGAACAAAAAAATGGGTTCCATAAACATAATTCCATTATAATACATATAAAATAAATGGATTTCATAAATATAATTCCATAATAAATACAGAAAAATTAATGTAATAATAGGTATAGAAACATATCCCTATTTAATATTAGATGGAAAATAATTTTGATAAAACACTTGAACTTAATTCTTGAGAAAACATCATTTATTCTTCAAAAATGTTTTCTTTTTCTCAAAATGTTGCCTAATTTTAAAGAAAATAATATAGTTGAAAAAAATTAAAATTATATAGAAGAATATTCTTGTAAATAAGGTGTTATAAACATGTAAAAATCTGTTAATTTTATATAAGTTAAAAAAATATTATTTTCATACTCTTGCCGGAAAAGTCAAAAAGTACCATGTATGGAGAAAAGAATGATTCATTCCATACCATTTAAAAAAAATTAATGACCGTTTAAATTCACATTAAAAAATATTATAAGAATATAAATAATATTATATATTTATGAAACATGGATGCAAATGATAAATATAACCCAGTAAATACTTATAAATAAGAAATCACATATAATAAGTAGATTAAAAAATTATCCATTACCACATATATGATATCCATTGTATGTATTTTAACCACTTATATAATTATTTAAATAATTTTTTATACTTATTATAGAATAATAATAATTGTTATGATATCACATATGATGATATTTTCATCTGTTTGTTAGTAACATTTCATTGTCACTCGTTATTTGGATATTAACTACTTTATGTTCTTAAGAATGTTTTTTTAGATAAGATCATTTTCCAATACTTAGGTTATAGTTATATAATGTATAGAATTATATTATAATAATATATATCATTTTTAATCATTCCATTAATGTATATAATCATGTTTTAATGAAGATCATGTAGAATAGATTTCATTTCATTGTGGAGACATTTGGTCGTATGTATGCACGAGAAATGATATCATTCACATAATAGTTAAATGGTATATAATTGGATGGTATATTAATTATATATATGACAATTATAATGTTATATTCATTATTTACATCCATTGTACTCATCATTATACCCATGAAAATTAATTATTGCTGAATAAAAAATTACACCACAAAGTGGAGACGGTAAGTCGTACGTACACACACATAGAGATACAGTTATTTGTAGGATGGATAAAAGGAGGTATAAGGTTTTCTTATAATCATAATAACATATAATCATGTATAATACAATTTAATTATTACTATAGTGTGAAAAAAACATAATAATAGGTAGTAGAAGAAGAAAGGAATTTTGATATATGTTATAAAACAATTTCCTCTTTTGCGAGTATCTCGTTTTGATTTTCCAAAATGTCTCCATGGAATGGGTTTATACTCCGAGTCTGTAATATTGGAAGAAGTAAGGATTTTTAGAAGCTTATTTTATCATAATTAGTATGATCCAATGGGTTTGAGTGGTGTGTGTAAGTATGTAGATGTGGTGTCATTTTATAAGAGGGAGGAGGGGTACTTTAAGAAAGTATTGAAATATTATTTTATTATGAATTTTATTTTTAATTATAGTAGTTGAAAAAGTGATATATTTTTATGATAAGATTAGGAATGGTCTAAATCCTCTCAACTAATAGATTTATACAATATTTTGTCATAAAATTAACATTATCTTTTAGATTTAACTTTTTGTTAAAAACATTAACTCTTACCATCTTTTCATTAATTTTAATAATATATGGTTAATATAGCTAAAATAAAATTCCAACCGAACAAAAATTGGATCATTAATGGAAATTTTAACATTATATAAGTCGTCTTTTCGAAGATTATATTTTTTGGACTATTATATCCTTAAATAAAATATTATTTGTTTTAAAAACTCATCTATGTCAAATTTGAAACTATTTGGAAATTGAGTTTTGTTAAAGTTATAAAATTTTATTTCTATGAAGAAAAAGCATTTAATCAAAGATAATATTTCATAGTAATCCATAAAATTAGTTAAGAGCATCAAAATGTTCAAATTATATTTAATTTAATATTTATCATATCATTTATTTGAATTTATCATTAATAAGCTAATCACTGCATCATCATTGTGTCATAAATATATTTATTTATTTTTTATATAAAAAATTAAATAAAATACCTTCATGTAGGAAATATTTTTTGATTTCTAATGACTATTTATACTTAAAGGGATCAGTTATATAACCCAATATTAAAAATTATTTAGTAAAAATACATGTTTATGTAATATTTTCCTTTTATTTAAATTAAAAATTATAAAAGGTCATTATTACCTCAAAGTGCCCACATGGGGTCCTAAAATCAAGACGAGGAGGCTAAACGGTGACCGTATCTCATCTAATAGTATTAGGACACGTTTTAGGGTATTTTTCTATTATTATAATATAATTTATTACCCTTATTTATCTGATTTACCCTTCAACAATGGTAAATAAAAGTAATTACTGAAGTTACTATTCTTAAATTAAAAATATAAAAGTTACCTATTTATAACATTTGGTCCAATTGATTCCAAATATGGAATCAATTGTTCTAAATTCAATATAAAAAATTTTCAAATTTAAAATTAAAATTATTTCCAGTTATCAAAACCAGAAAGAGAGTTTTTAAGAAGTAAAAACATATCAAAAGATATTCGTGTGTTTATATAAATTTGAAATGTGAAATTACTTCAATGATCAATATTTTATTAAATTATAAAAACAAAATCCAATTAAACATTAAAAAAAATAAAAAGATAATCTAACTGTATAAATAAATTAGATGAAAATGATGTTTTGAATTAAAATACAGTATTTTTCACTATTCTTTAAAATATGAATTTCATTACAAAATAAGAAAAACATCAACCAAGGTAAATTCTGATGTTTCTATTTCAAATAAGAATATTATTATTCCAAAATAAAACTTATAAAATTATTGAAAACTAGATTTAAAAAAGGATTCTCCATTAAAAGGTTGTAAAATTGTATTTTTTTTTAAAAAATACTTCTTATGTTTGAAAATTGAATTTTTTCCTATATAATATATAGAAAACTTATATTTCGAATTAAAACATTAAATTTAATATATTATATATACATTTCACAATAAAAATCCGTAAAGAGTAATTTTATTATTTTTATAGACACACTAATTTTCATTTAAATTGTATTTTCAGAAGGAAGTCATTACTATTCATAACCTCCATTATAATGAGTAGGTTATAATATTTATTTATCAGTATAACATAGTATTTTTTTTGAAATGAATTCTATCAAAATAAATTGAAATTGTATGTAAAAAAAGACAAGAATAATGTTGTGTATAGTGCATGATAATCATGGTTTAGCGTAAAACACAAGACATCAATGAAATTTAAAAATAATATATCTCATAAATTCTCAGAGTGTTACATTCTACCCCCCTTAAAATTATTTTTTCCCACAAATTTATTTTGGGTTATAAAAGATTTACTACTTAAAAGTTTCTTCCAAATAAACTCACATCGTAAAATGGAATACTAAAACATCACCTTAAAACGTAATTTAGAAACATAATAGTTACCCAAAGTAACTCATAAATGGGTTTACATATTGGAGAACATAGGTGGAAAGTGAAAACTAGGACATGGATGAAAGAAAATCTAAACATCAAGTTCTGATGGAGGGTGATATAGAACAAGGTTAGAAGAAATTTAACAATCATAAAGACATAAATATGAGACAATTTTAGGGACCACATGATTCATCATATAAGAAAGTACTTGGATAACATTTTTGGTTTTCAAGAATTATTTCTTAATGTTTAAGAACATGAGAAGAAATACATACTTTATTTCCTAAAAATCTCATCATTTTTCATGCCTCGAAAAATTTTCACTTCATCTCTTATTCAAAGAAATAATGTTGAACTTGTCATTCCTAAAGTTTTATCAGATCATGTGATCCATAAATAGAATGATGGGTTATTCTATATGTCTCAACAAAAAGCTTATCACATGTCATCAAACATGCATAAGTCCATATATGGTGATATAATACTTTATTCAAAAAAACATCATCCAATTCTTAACATAAACTTCCTAAAAAATTGATAACCTTATAATCCTTATGAAAAATTAAAATCTAATTCTATAGAAAAATGTGTAAAAACTCGGCTTAACATTTATGCCTCATATATCATTAGGTATCTCTTGTTGGTTATATTCAAAAAATGTGAACACCTTCCTCATGTATTATCTTATGTCACGTTAACAACCAGAATTATCACATATCCATATAGAAAAAATGCATGTTTCCTTATCAAAAAACATTGTTTATTATTCTTTAATTCACAAAAAGTTTTATACTTCATCCATTTTAGAATAAAGCGATTTTAAACAACTCCATAATTAGTTCCCAAGAAACTAGAATCTTCCCATTTACTTATTAAAATCCATCATATCTTTATCAAAACATCATTATCTTAACATAAGGGACATAATAAGGGTTATCTTTATTATAATTATATATTCTCCTAGTATATCATCATACCCTTAAATAACATTTTTTGATCCTTAGAACTATTCAGAATATCCCTTACAATCCCTAATGACAAACTTATACTAAAAACACTTATATATTTCATGATTTAAATAACATAATATTTGAATTATGAAACCTATAAACCTCAATCATCCGACTTTATTCTTAAACCATTGCCCACAATCCATCATCTTAATCATTCCTAAATTATGAATAATGATCTCAGGTTTATCTACCTCAATATTCATTGTTTTATTGTAAACAATACATTAAGAACATCACAAACCTTTCACATCTCGTTTACTCTCTCTCTATCCTCATCAGTATGTCCAATACTTATACCATCATCATGATTCTCTTCATGATGTTTCCATAGAGGAAATAAATATTCATAATTCCCATAATTTTGACATCAAAAAAATTTCATTATTAAATATGTTCTATGTATTTCTGGATATTAACTAAGGCTAGAAATAAAAGTGTGGGAAGTACATATCAGAGATTAAAAACATATAAGTATGGTAAATTACTTATAATATTTCAATCTATGATATCTTTGGTTTTACCCTAGGATAGTTATAATTATCAAAAAAAATACTATTATTATAACCAATACTTGACTTATCCTTATGACATCCCTATCCATGTACTTAAAAATATCTCTAGGGTTTACACTAAATTATTCTCATCCCAGTTTCCAAAATTTGACTAAAACATTTCTCTGAAACCAAATCTAATGATCCAAGATTAATGTACATGTAAATTACATTTCTTTTGTGGAATACATAATACATCAAACAAATATACTCCCAAAGCCCGTATTATTTTAGTGTCTTTAGAAAAATGGAACATGATCTTCTAACTTGGTGAATGATCTTCAACATATCCCATAAAGATCTTACCTTTTTATTTTCCTACCTAAAACCATTCTTTAAATCCTGGGTAAAAGAAAACATAAAAAGGGTGAGATCAAATGTTCATTAAGAGTAAACATTGAGAACAGAAAAAAAACCATATGAATAATATTGTAAAAACATGAACATAAAATTTAAATATCAAAATATTGAGTCATGAAATAAATATTGGCAATATGTTATGAATAGATCATAAAGGAACAATAACCATGATAAAATATAATTAACAAAAAAACGGAATTTTGGAATACATATGATCACATAATATGATTTCCATAGTTTCCAAGGTATTTCATCCAATACCAGTATAGTGGAAAAATCCATTACTAACTCAGGTTTAAAATCCATTCTATCCATGTATTACTGAACTGAATTTATATGTCACTCCATACCTATATAACTTAACTAGATTTACATTCCATTCTAGTCATGTCTATCTCATGTGAAATAAATCTTTACCCAATTCATTGGAGGAATATATAGGGCCCAACCATCTCATAACAAAATAATACTTACATGTTCCACAAAAATATAAACAATTCAACATATCATAACCCAAAGAATAAAGAAATTGTTTTCTTATCCATCACTCCATCAAAATAAATATAAAATAAATGGATTTCATAAAAACTATTCCATAATAAAAATAATAAAATAAATGTAATAATAGGGATATAAAAATAATTGTATGTCATCTTAGATGGAAAAAATGTTTTGACAAAACACTTGAACATAATTCCAGAGGAAAATATCCTTTCTTCTTCAAAAACATTTTATTTTCTCAAAAATCCATGATATTTTAAAATAAAATAATTTGGTTGAAAATAAACTTGAAATATTATAGAGGAATCATCATTGAAATGATGCAATATAAAGATGTAAAAATCTGTTAATTATGTATAAGTTAAAAATACATTCTTCTCATTCTCTTGTCAGAAATGTCTAAAAGTACAGCATATAGAAAACAAAATAAATATTCCTTCAATACCATTTGATAAAAATATAACAATATTTAAAATTCACTTTAAAAAGAGTATAAGACTAAATATAATATTATATATTTAGGAAACATGACCATGATTGATTAATATACCCCAGTAAATAATTATGAATAAACAATCTCTTATAATAATGATATTGAAAAATAATCCCTTACCTTAGGTCTGATATCCTTAGTATATATCAAAACCTCATGTATAATGATTTAAAAATTGTTATTTATTTATTCCAGAATCATAATAATTTTTATGATATCATATATGATTATATAGTCATCTGTTTTTTAGTAACATTTCATTCTCACTCGTCATTCGGATATTAACTACCTTATGTTATTATACAAGTTTTATCAGATATGTACATGTTACACTTCTTAGGTTATAGTTGTATAATTTATAGAACAATTTTATTATAATATATATAATTTTTATTCATTCCATTCACGTATATAATCATGGTTTATTGATGATCATGTAGAATGAATCAAATCGCATCTTGGAACGGTAGGTCGTACGTACGCACGAGTGATGATATCATTCACTTAATGGTAAAATGGTATAGAATTTGATGTTATATTAACAATAATGAATAATTATAATGTTATATAAATTATTTAAATCCATTATACGCATCATTATACCCATCCAAATTAATTATTTTTTAAATACCAAATTACACCACGTCGTAGAGACGGTAAGTTGTATGTACATACACTTATTGATATTGTTATTTCTAGGATAGATAAAATGAGGTATAAGGTGTAAAATAATAATAATAAAATTTCAGAATGTATAAAATAATTGATTAATTACATTAGTTTGAAATCAACATAAGAATAGGAAGTATAAGAAGAAAAGGATTTTGAAAGAGGTGATAATACAATTACATATTTTTCTACTATCACCTATTGATTTGAATAAATGGTATCCATATGATGGATTTCTTCCAAATTTTCGTACAATATAAGGGAGGGATGTGATGAGTTTATTCGACTATAATTGTGATGATACAAGGGTCTTGAGAGGTGTGAGTAAGTGGGTAGAGGTGGTGGCCTTTTATAGGAGGGAGGAGGGACACTTTAGGAAATTATTGAATTATTATTTTATTATAAATTGATTTTCAGATTATAATAGTTTAAATATGATATATTTCTAGGATTATATGAGTATGGGTCTAAATCCTATCAACTATTAGATTTTAGACAATTTTAGGTCACAAAATAAAACTTATCGTTTAGCTTTAACCCTTAGTTAAAAACATTAACTCTTACCATATTTTCTTGTATTTTTTTATATATAGTTACTATGGTTACTTTAAATTGAAAACAGAACCACAAGTAGATCATTAATGTCATTTGTAACATTATATAATTCTTTTATGAGAATATTACATTTTAAGGATTATTATCTCATTTAATAAAATAATATTTGGTTAAAAAAACTCATTTAAGTCAATTTTGACATTATTTTGTAATTGATTTTTTGTAAGGTTATAAGAACATGATTCGGTTGAAAAAAAAATTAAATGAAATATAATATGTCATAATCATCTCAAAATTCGTGGATGTCATAAATGTGTTAAAAATATAATTATTTTAATATTAATCATATCATTTATTTGAATCTTTCATTAATAAGGTAATCACTACATCATCATTGTGTCATATATAAATATATTTATTTAATGTGTAGATATTATAAATAAAATACCATGATGTATAGAATATATTTATTTTTTTAATGACTATTTATAGTCAAAAATATCAGTTATATAACCCTATACTATAATTATTTTAGTAAAATAGACACATTTTTTCCATATTTCCCTTTTCTTTAAATTAAATATTGTAAAAGGTCATTATTACACACATGTTGTTACATGGGGTCCTAAAATCGACCCATAGATGATTTTGGTCGGCGATTTCTCATGAAATAAGATTAGGACGCGTTTTAGGTTAGGTTTATTTTATTATATTATTATTTTTTACCCTTATTTACATGATTTACCCTTTAACCAGGGAAAATAAAAATAATTACTACAGTTACTATTTGTAATATACAAAAATAAAAGGTACCTATTTCAAAAATTTGGACATTCAGATTCTAAATCTTGAATCCATTTTTCTAAATTCCAAATACAGGATTTGAAGAAGTTAATTTAAAATTAATTCATGTTGCCAATAATAGATAGCGGTTTTTTAAGATGTAAAAACATATCAAAAGATTGACATGTGTTTATATACTATTAAAATATAAAATTACATGTAATTACCAAAATTGGATTAAATTATAAAAACATAATCCAATTTAACTTTAAAATCAATTAAAATTATAATATGACTATATAAATAAATAATATGAAGAGGAAGTTTTGATTTAAAATGCCACATTTTTCATTATTCATTAAAATATGAAATCTATCAAAAAAATTCCAAAATTTAAACAAAGTAAAATTTTGATGTGAAAAATTCAAATAATAAGGTTATTATGTCAAATATAACTTATAGAATTTTCATAAACTATATTTAAAAAGGGTTCCCCATCAAAAGGTGGTAGAACTATATTTTTTTTAAAAATACTTCTTTTATCTGAAAATTGAATTTGTTATTATATAATTTCTAGAAAACATATAAGATTAATTTAGAAAATTAAATTTGATATATTAAATATAAATTTCAATAATAAAATCCATAAGGAGTGATTTTATTATTTTTATAGGCTCAATTATTTTCATTAATATATTTTTTTAAAGGAAGTTAATACCATTCATGCCCTCTATTATAAGGACAAGATTATAAAATTTTGTTATCACTTATACTCGGTCTTGCCTGAAATTAATTCTATCAAAATAACGTGAAATTTTATTTAACACATTCCATGGATGATGAGTGAACATGGTTTTTTAAGGCATTAATCAATTATAAAGTGAATTCGGTTTTGTATGACAGTTCTAAAATGGGTAGTAAACCCAATTCAGTTGGACATAGCTGGATTGGGGATTGAACCTTGTCATTAAAGGCCATTATTACATATTATGGCCAAAGAAGTTATCATTGGATAATATGGAACTGATATTTTTAATTATGTGTATGCCAAAAATATCATGTCTTCGGTCAATGTTATGGTATCATATATCTTGTTCTTTGATTACCTTATGATTAATTACATATAAACTATCAATGCCATGAATAATTATTTAATTCTATTATATGAATGGTATGGTTTTCAAATGTTATATTCCTTTTCTCATACCTTAGGTTCATGTGATTCTTATGTATCTCCCATGTTTATAATTACTAAGCTTCTGATATCACCCGTTCTCATTCTTCCATTCCCCATGTTATGAAAATTAGTATTATGTATGATATTTAAAAGAAGGATCCAAGTTGTTAATAATGTAGTGGGTGATGAGATAACTCACCTAAGGAATATTTTTTATGTCTCCATGTTTCCAATGCCACTATACTATTATGGTACTCTGGCGTTTGTTTTTGTAATGAAATGAACATTCATAAAAAATAAATTATTATTTATATATGATAATTCTCAGTCACTATAGTTTGTTTCAATGAATGGTTTATTTAACCTTAAAAATATGTTTTGAAAACCATAGTGGGATCCCAATGGACATTTATCTAGATAAGTCTAAGGATGAGTGAAAGTATTAGGAATTTTATTGGAATATTTGAAAATGATATAATTATGATTTTCTTAGAAATATCATAATATATAAATACTACAAGTGGATGTTGATGTGTCACGTATATACCTAGGGGTAACAGAACTAATATCATAATGTGAGTATAGACTCAATTATGAATTGGTGGACAATAGTTGTCCTTACTAAACTTCTGGTTTGACACTCTATAGGTGTATACACTAGGAGTTAAAAAAAATATTTATGAACCAACATTATGGATATAAATATAACATGATTATTAATGAACTAGGATAATCCTATGGGGAAATATATTAAATAATAATGTGTCATAAAATAGAGATCTTATAGGTTTGTTTCATTATCATGTGTTTCCTCAAAATGATTGTTATTTGTTACACTATGATTTTTCGTTTTAGTCAATGGGTAGAATCCAGTGAAACTACATTAATACTGAGTGCGATGAAAAATTCAATTATTGTCCATAGGAGAACCCAAAAGTTATGGGATCTTGAATGTAAAACCTTGTTTCTATTCTCATACAAAATTTTCATGATATGAATCATGATGAACTTCAAAGAGAACAAAGGAAGGAACAATAGTCTATTGATTCCTTCATGAAACAATGTCTCCATTTTTTCAATGAGTCCTCTGGTCCATTGGTTATTGAAAAATTGATCAGTTCCATAGAAAATATATTTTCCATTATCCAGTGTTCATAACATGAAAATGTAAATCATATATCTACCATTTGAATGGTTAAGCAGATCAATGGTGAAATATTATCAAGAATATGAGGGAAAGTGATAAAATTGACTACATGTATTGGGATAAGTTGAAGAAAATATTTTTCAAAAAGTAAATCCAGTGATTTTTTCTATGAATATGGATAATAGGTTACTTGACATAATGTAAAAGGATGATGATTCCATTTGAACATATAAAGAACCTTTTAAATAACTAACAAAGTACGCTTCTAGTATTATCATCCAATATAAATTTAATTTTGATAGATTCTTTGATGGCTTATAAACAAGTATCTGATTTTTGTTAGCCATTGGATACAATAGTAGCTATGAATAGATTTTAAAATGTTATATCAAGTTTTAAATTGTTGATGGATTTATGTATCATTCTAATGTTTTTTATAAGAAAAGTAATATAGAGTTCAATGTAATATCTAAGAACTATAGACAGAAGAATATGATCTTATATTTCTGCAAATATTCTAGGAAGAAACTTAGTGGACATATTCATAGGGTGAATAGTGAATATTTTATGTGTTGAAGAGAATTTAATCAATAGATTTATTTCCAAAATAATTCTAAGAAGTTATCTATTGATGTGAATTGATAGCATTTTTTACATAATATACCTCTCACACATCAATGCTTCAATTGTAAGAAAAATGGGCATTATGCTAATCAGTGGGCAAACCCAAGGTTTAATGAAAATGATCATCATTAATAACATCCTAAGCTAAGAGGAAATGGTGAATCTCATGAGATCACCAATTATAACAATATTTGCAATTAAAACATGATGAAAATAACATTTACCATCCACTTTATAACTACTACTATATTATTTGACTTGAGATCTAATAGTTCTTTCATATCTATGGATTTTTTAAGGTAATCGTGATGCCACATAAACAAATTAGATGTGGAAATATCCTTGAAAAACACTAATTGTATGATGATATCATCCTGAGTTTATGATTCCCCTCCAAATGATGTTTGTGGGAATGGGTTTTTAGATAATCTTATCATTCTTCCTATAGTGGAATTTGTGGTCATCTTAGGCATGAATTCACATTATCTACATAGAGACCACATTAATTTTCAGGGAAGGGAAGTCAAGTTTGATATATAAAACCAACATATGATCATTTATCAATGTGATGAAAATTATTAACTTCTTATATAGATTGAATAGAATTCATGGGTCCTAATTCTAATTCATAATGGGGTTTTATCTTAATATAATTACCCTTATTTAGTTGCACGAATTGAAGATGATACTGTGGGAAAATCATGTCAAGGGACTCATTATTCCATGTGTGTGTCCTTGGGGGGATCCTTTTCTTTTGGAAATATTTTTTTTCATTTGATGCATGCTTAAAATTATTATCAGTAGATGAACAAGATTACCATTATGATAAAGGGTCCTCTTACGTGTATTGATAAATTGTTTGATCTAATATGCAGAGCTCAATACTTTTCCATGATTGACCTTTTTATTAGACATCATCAATTATGCGTCAAGAAGGAGTACTTGCCCAAAATAAAAAAATTTCCAATGTACGTATACATTGAATATATAGTATTAATATTTTTTCTTACTAAATCCACTACTATCTTAATTGATTTAATGAATCATGTATTTAGGGATTTGATCTATCAGCTTATGGTAGTCATTATCGATGATATTATTAACAATATAAATAGAAAGGAAGATCTCGACTACAACATGATAATTATATTAAATACACTATGAAAGGATAATATATATGGAAATTTTAATAAATAAGAATTTTCACTACAAGAGGTTTCATTTTTTGGTCATATAATCTGAAGAGAGGGTACCCCAAGAAATCAATCAAATACATAATCTATTAAATAAGGGTAGAGACCATCCTCTCTAATTTAGAACCATAGTTTTCTTGGTTTATCTATATATTATTGATGGTATTTGGAGAATTTATTGGAAATAAAAAAACCTCTAACTATGTTAACATTGAAGGCAACTAGGTTCCTCGTGAAGAAGAATCTGAGGAAAATTTCAAGGAACTAAACAGAATAGTTTTCAGTGCACTCATACCCACATTACCATGAGATAAGGTTTTATTCCATAGTGATACATCATTTGAAGTATTGGGAAGTTTTATTATACAAAAGTTCATAGTTATAGCTTATGAATCATGAAAACTGATGATTCATGGGAAAAATTACCAAACATATGATTTGGAGTTAGCAGTAGTAATTATTTCATTGAAGACAAAGATCCATTATCGTTATGGAGAAAAGTGTGATATATATACGTATCAAAAAAAATATGTATTCACACTAGAGGTTTTTATTAACCCCCGAATAATATGGTTAGTGCATATTAAAGACTATGAAAACTCAATACGTTGCCACCTTATTAAAGTAAATAATGTGGCTGATTCTTAAAGTCAAAAGAATCATGATAGATTATCCATGATGAGGATCACATTTGATCCAATATTTATAAATTTAATATGTATATACATGGAAGTACTAAATCAATTTTAGAAATCTTATCTATCAAAATCAAATTCTAACCAGATATCCATGTCAATAGTATAGAGGTGTAGAATGAATATGTAGAGTTGCAAAAGAAGATAGGAAATGTTCTTATGTTTAACATAAATCATGATGTAATGATAATTTTCAGAAACCCTGTATGAGTTACTTCCAGACAAGACATGAAGAATTATTTGTTAGAGGAAACTCATTGTCCTTCATTTTCTATTTCCCTTAGTATTATGAAGATGTATATAAATTTTAAAGAGTACCTATGGGGTAATGTCATGAAGAGATATATTGCAGAGTCTGTATTTTAGTTCATGAAATGTGAATATGTTAAGTATGAAATAGTGAAGTCTAATGGTATGTTTCATCCATTACCCAAATGATAATAGAAATAAAAAAACATTGCCATGTATTCTTTAATTTGACTCCAAAAAAATTCTATTGGGCATAATCTATATGGGTTGTTGTCAATATCCTTACTAATATGGAACACATATTTACTATCCGATAATTATTATCTTTGGATGATCTTCTTGAGATATAAATTGTATAAGTTTTATGATTTATTGCAGAACCAAATTTTATTGTATCTGATTGGGATATGAGTTTTATCTTAATGTTCTGGTGAATTATTCATTTATCTCTTGATACAAAGTTGAACTCCATAACTAAATATCCGTCGAAAAAAGATTCTAGGTTTGAAATAATAATTAAAACCCTAGAATATATTTTTATATATTATTCTTTTTATTTCGACGGATGTTGGGATGATCACTTTTCTCTGTTTTAATTTTCTTACAATAAGAGTATTCACTCAATCATTCAGATGAATCCTTATGTATACCTATATGGAAATAAATGTAGAGCTCTAATGTGGGGGAATAATGAGGGATAATGAAAGATATTGGGACCTGAGATATCCATATAAATTGAAGATGAGTCCAAGTCCATTCCACAACACAAGACACAAGCTCAGAGTTTTAAAAATATTTATACTGACAATCAATTATGTAAGAATTAATTTAAAGTTGGTGATTAGGTGTTTATAAGAATATCTATATAAAATAAGGTCCTGGTATACTAGAATAAATGAAAACTAATACTAAAGTATAATATTCTATTTCAAATCATGGATCATATTAGGATGTTATCATTTTACTTGGAACTTCCACCAAACCTATATCAAGTCCATGATTTGTTACATGTATCTCTCTTGAAGAATTACATACTTGACCCTTCTCATGAAGTAAACTTGGTGGTCATACCGCTTGAGTAAGATCATTATTATGTGAAACAACTATTGGTAATTCTTGATCATAAAGAGGAAGTTCTATGAAACCACACCACTCACCTAGTCAAAGTGTTGTAGAGAAATCACCAGATTGAATAATCTATGTAGAAACTTATGGATACGATGTGGCATAATTATAACCATATGTTTAGATTGGAACGATGAAATTCATGGTTGAAATTCATTTTAAGTGGGATACAATGTAAACCCATAATTTTATATGATTTTTTGATTAAATATAATCTCATTGATGTATTGTGTTACACACAACACAAATTTAGCCTTTCTCTATATGCAACACCAAGTGAAGATTTCACTACATGAAGCACTAGGGTTTAATTAAAAAATGAGATATTATTAATTTAATAAAATAAACATGAGTGTTATAACATAGCTATTAAAGAAGATAATATGAAGTAAATAACTAATTCATATATATTTAGTATAATCATTTTATAAAAATAAAACATACTGATAATAAATTAAATAATTTTATGTAAACTCATTATCTGTTCAAAAATATTATTTTCTCAAAAAAAATTATCTATTTTTGTAAAAATTAATATAATTAAATTATGTCACGTGTATAAATTTAATTCTAAAAAAACAAACTTTTTAATTTGTAATTTCAATATTTCCTATGGTATTATATTTAGGATCTTTTAAAAGAGTTTAATTTTTTTATTAATAGTGAAAAATACTGAATTTTAATTGATAATGGAAATGTAAAGTGATTTTTTCAGAAATAAAACTTATATTTAAAATAGGTTTTCAAGTATATTTATTAAAATCATACATATATTAATCTAATATAGAAAATTTAAATTATTTTCATATAAAAATTGAATATACAAATTTGAAAACTTTTTGATATTTTTCACATTAAAAATTTTCTCTCTACATCATTAATATTAAATATATTTTATTCAACTCTATGAATTGGATTTTGAGAAAATTGATAAAATATTTTGAAAAAGTTAAATTTATAATATATAATAATTTCAATGTAATCTTGGAACAAAATGAATAATGAATGCAGAAAAAATTAATTACTGCAGTAAAGATAAAAATGGGTTTTCTAGGGTCGTTAAACTAAATATTTAATGGTAAAAATAACCTTCAAAATTGTATGAAATCTATTATATGGACATATTTATACCATTAAACCTATATGTTTTTGAAAATTTCTTAATTTTTAACCATTGTGCACATTAAAAATGACAGAACACTCAATTTATTTCAAAAATAACAATTGTGTCCCCTCCCCAACTTATAAAAGGCCACCACCTATACTATCTTATTCACACATTAAGCCCTCGTTGGATCTCCAATACCTGACTCAATCACTTCCAAACAACCCTATTCTCATCCCATATTATTTTTGTGGGTGTAAATCCTTCGAGTTAAGGATCTTATTGCAATCTTAAAGAGGATACCCGAAGAAGAGATAAAGTTCGTCAACATGGGATTCTATAATATTTTTTCCTCTACACTATTAAATTATTTTCATATGAGGATTATACAATACAATAAGTATATTACATAAAAGAAATTTTTTTATGAAAACAACATGTCCTACAACCTTCCCCACTTAAATTAAATGGGATATTAAATCATCATTTGTGTGTACGAAGAACTACCGCCTAACAAACTGATGTCCTTACTTTCTTCCATTACCACCAATAAATCACAGCCAAAATGATGGATTTATTGTAAATATATGATATATATTATATATATGATTTTATTTTTATTCTATAACTTTATATCGCAAATAAAAAAGTTTTCTCTATTTTGTGGGAATATGATAACATCGCTCGTGTGGGTGGTGGACTACCGCCTTCTGAAGTGTTTTAAGTCATTCAAAATTTCCATAGAATGTATTAAATATGAGTTTAAAAAAAATATGTAATATATGTGACATAATAATTATTATATAATGAAAATATATATCATATACCTCTTTTTATTTTGTCCTAATAGGAAAATGAAAAAATATTGTTCATGCCTCTGTATGACGTACTGTCTCTATTAACGGTGCATTTCATTTTCTTTCTCTAAAAATTAAGCAGTAATTTAAATACATATAAAGTAAGATAATATTATATTTATACCATTTTTATCATTTTTAAAATTATTTAACCATAATAAATGTAATATTAAAAATGTTATAAAATATCAATGAATATACGAAAAAAATTATTATTACAAGAAACATAACTTTAACAGGGAATTGATAATAAATGGGTAATAAATGGTCATAATGAATAACATATGGTATGATGTATATGAATATTTCTAAGTAATATATATATATATATATATATTAAAATTATATTAATTATACATGGGGATTGAATTAGTACAATGGAAATGAAGACTTAAGGTAAGTGATTTATGTCTCACTTTTATTTTGTTTGAGATAAATTCCTTATTCACAACATGTTTATTTTATGTATAATTTATAATTAAAATGAATTTATTTTATTATTATGCTCATGAAAATTATGTTTACTCAATCATCCATTTTAGTATATCTCTTTTATGGGGATTACGGTTTCAATGTTTTCAAATTAGTAAGGTACTTTTGCCTCAATTTGAATTTTTTGAGACATAATATATGATATGCATATATATTCTTTCACAATGAGTATATATATCACCATAAAAATTTTATAAGATGAATTTTATAGTAAAAATGATTTTTTGTTTTTTGTTTTATTTTATTCTTTAATAGGGATATCATTCCATGTTACTAATTTGGTAAAATTTTTATGTTACTATCTCATCATTTATTGGGATTTTTTATGATTAAGTCTCGAATAATGAAATCTCAGGATAAAAATATCATTAATTTTCTGGAAATTTCTTCACCCCTTTTTATTCAGAATATATTCATGTAATATTACAGTTTTATAATCGTTGGTACATAAGATAAATAATAAACTGTTTTAAATAACATTCGACTTTATTTCTCTCTTTGGTCGGAAATCTATTTTCTTCCAAAACCATGTTTTATAAAAATGTATTAAAAATTGATGTATTTTTTATTTATGATTTTTAATACACATTTTAAAAAAGTCTTGAGTTTTAAAAAAATTAAAAGGAATCTTCTTGTCATTTACAAAAAAGATCCCCATTTTAATTTTTCGAAAACATGAATGAAATATTCTTTTTAATGTGTACGATATGAATGGGATTTTCCAACATCATGAACGATAATGACTTTGAATATTCTGTTATATTTTTCAATTTTAATTTTTATGAAATTTTTTTTAACATTTTTTTGTTTTGAAAATAATTTTTCAAATGGGATAACATATTCTAATTAGGAAATGATTTAAATGATATCTCAAAATCATTTTTCATCTAAGATTTCATCTATTGATGTCACATATGAATTACTCTGGATATGATCCAAGGTTAACAATATTAATATTTCTTTGAATATTTTATGTTTATGGTGAAATTATTCTTATGAAACCTATTTTAGTTTATCCCTTTGAAGTCCCCTGAGCCTCGAATGTCTTCATCGCATTTTCCCTCATAAAATAGAATGTTTTTGTGTGAGTTTTTCTCATTCACTTCAAAAATTTATTCATCCAAAAATTTAGTCAATTCACATTTTTTTCACTACTACATCATGTATTTCATCCATATTACCCAATAATTTAATATAAAACTTATATTATTTATAAAAATATGAATATATAAGAAATACCCTTTCATATACAGAATCTTATAATTTTCATTTAAAAAATTCTAATATATTTTATAATTGTCTGACTCCTTTATTTGAAAACACTTCATACTGATCAATTCTAACCACTTAAAACTAGTGCTAAATCTCATTATTTTCAAGGTATACTTAAACTAATATTTTTTAAAAATTTCATACCATTTTTATTATGAAGGTATTGATTTTTTACCCCAATAATATTTCCATCTTCTCTCTGATATCAATTGATACATTTATATACCTTAATTTTTTAATAAATCACAATAAACCACCCCATCATATTTAAATAAAAAACCAAGTATTCATAATATCCTTTTTAATAAAAATATATATGATATATTATCATGATGACATCTTTGTGGTCAAAATATAGTTCTCTTGATGATTTACTAGTCTAAGGATTGTTTTCCCACCAAATAGTCTTCCCCTTTTTTCATGAATCACATGTATTCATATTAAAACATTTGATATAGGGAAAATCATGAGATCCAATAATATTATACAAATTTTCCAAATATTTTTTCCATAAACAATCATTCCATTTTTATGATGGCTCATAATTATGTTTAATGGGAAACATGTATGAATTTTCTTCACCTATTAGAAAATGATTTCGTATTTTCCATCATACAAGTTAAATAAGTGAATCTTCAATAGTTTTATCAGGGTATAAATTTTTCTATAAATTCCACTAAATTCCACATGTCCCAAAACTATCTCAAACATAAATGATTATGTCTATTTCCTTCCACCAAGTGCAAGTTTAACTTTTTTAGATAATTTTTACCATATATTTTCTTCTTAAAAAAAATATTTTCACTCTATCACTATTATTAAATTGGACCACAAATCCTCTAACATATTTGATACTAGCGATAATATCATTGTTCCATGTAATGTGTGTGGTAAAAAAACTATATGAAGCCCATGAAAAAGACCTTATTGTTTCCAAAAAAATAATATTACTAAATTTATCATTCTCCTCTAATGTTTTTCTGAGGGCTATTGAAGAATTTATCTAGGTGAATGATTCACTCTTTTACCACCCTTATATTAATAATTTCATATAAAAAAATTAAAAAAATCATTTTCTTTTTGTAATTATCAATTTCATAGTGAAATATTTCCAATAGTTTTCCCCTTTTCTAAGTCATATTATTCCCTCTCAATTTAACCCTTGAGGCACAATTACTTTATTTCTTCCCAAAACATTCACACCAAAAATATAATCAATTTAAAGAATAATTAAAATGATGTAAAACTAAATGTCCATTTTTTTAATATCTATAAAAACCTATTTTGTAATGGGGAAAACATTATTAATTTTTCTTAAATTACATAGAAATAACACATAATTTGTTTCTATCATTTTTTCATCCTTTTACAATTTTTTTATCAATTTGAGCTTCTCTAAAGTAAAATTTTCAATGAAGGGTAAATATTAGATCTAGTATAAGACATTGTGGTCTCCTCTTTATGGACATCCTCCACAATAGAGTTCCCTTTTTTATAAATCATTTCACTATTTGGATTGGAATATCCTCCTCAATGATGAAATGTCTGTATTATATATATTTCAATACTTCTAATACATTGGATAAACCTAATACTATAAAGATTATGATAAGTCCTTCTTGGTTCTCGCACTTTCATCACCAAACCATTATTTCTTATTGAAGTTCTTCATTTCTTTTGAATTTTTATTTATCTAAGTTTGTAAAAATATCAGTGATTGATGTTGATGATTCACATTTATCATGTACTTTAATCCTTTGTTAGATATCCATAAATTTTAGATTCTTGTTATTTGATCTATACTTTTATTTTTTTACTTTTCTTACTCTGGTGATTACATGCAGAGTATAGACTCGTAAATAACTTTTTTCTTATTCTTGGTTTTATCCATCAGTTTTCAGGTTCTTTAATATTTTTCTCAAGCTAAAATTTAGGAAAAAAGTTTCTCTCAAAATCATAATTTTCACAATCACCGTAATATTCTTTTTCCTAATCAATCGTAGATACTAAATAATCTTATTTGTTGTACTGAAAATCAATTAATTCTCCATATTCAGACTCACTTAATCCCTATCTTCAGTGGATAAAATATTTCTCATCATGAGTAACTTTAAATGCATTTTTATCTTAATTTTATAACCATTTAGAGGTTTATTTACTAAATTGTCAGCATCATCATCTTGAAAATTGTAAAACATTGAGTATTGAGATGACCTACTTTACTACACTAGAAACAAGTAAGTGAAATATTTATTTCATATTATATTCTTATATTATTGAGGTTTTAGGAAATTAAAGGCATAATTTAATTAACATAATCTTCATATTTTACTTATTTAATATAAACATTCTATTTATATTTGGACACAACATCCTATGATCTCTCTTTCACCCAAGGTTCATTGACTTCATTTCTCTTTTCTTATGAAATATGTGTGTTATGATGGATTTTTGGAGATACATTTTTCATGTCATTTTATTCAAGAATAGAATCCATTACATAGAATAATAGGGTATGTATACTTAATATTCAATTAAAAATATTTAAATCATTAAAATTTTCCTTAATATCATTCTAGAATTTATAAAGAACACTTAGAAGTTCAAATAATGCATCTACAGTTTTGTTTTGAATCATACTCAAGTCTTCAAATTTATTCCACACTAAAAAAATATTTCTTTTAAAAATATGGAATCACCTTCCTAGATATTAAATAACTTTTCTCACATAACGTGAGATGTATTATAGGAAATTACATTGGAAAACATAGAGTTTGAAAATTCTCCCCTAAATGAGTTGATTTCCTTTTCTTGAACATATAATTCTTGTTACAAACCAAATATGGTCGCCATCAAAACCAACACCCAACCCAGCCTATGGCAAGGCTCGAAGGGAATTCTTAATCTCCATGAGCTGGGACAATTTCCTGGTTATCATAAAATTAAATTTGGGAATGATTTACACGAGTTTATAAATACAAAATAACAAAAAATACAATATAATATATATGGATTTTTCAAAACAAATCATCCTTTACAAAAATTAATAATGGAATTACATAATTTAAAAAAATTATCAAATACTATAACAAAATAATAAATCCAAAATGTGCATCCCAATAACCACTTCATGGAAAGGGGTGTTTCCCTCAAGTCATCTCCATAAATTTACATCAAGAAGGACTGCTAGAAACACAAACCACTTGAAATAAAAGTTTTACCCAAACCTGCGACAAAATAACCAAGTCTAAATACACCCAAGGGTTAAAGTAGGGTGTGAGAAAAATCCTATTATGATTCCACAACTAAAACATTCCATGTGATAAACATTCAACGACGAAAATCTTGCAAGTTTTCATAAACTTGAAATGCTAATATAAATTTTAAAGTGATGCAACATTTAATAAAAATAGTTTTCAAGTGGGATAATTAAAAGAATAAATAATTTTAAATAGAACGTAAAAGGTACATAATTTCCCATCCAAATATACTGTATGGCAATAGTAAGCATAAAGTATCTAATGGGCACAAGCAATTGGAAATAACCACTAGGAACTAGCTCGTTGTGGGTCCTAGGTACCTCATATCTCTATGAAAGTAACCATAAAAATATACATTCTCATAAACAGGAGCCACTAGTGGGGATCATACCCATAACCTTTTGGTCCCCCATCATCATTATCATAAACATCATAGTTTAGTTAGTGTTTTCATCATCAAACATGTTACGTGAAACTAAGGATAAACTCCAAAGGATCTCTAGCATACTAGAACATGTCCACCCACCTAGATACCCAAGTTTCCCCCATTGTGCTAAAACAAGTTCCACAAGCCATGAAATACAATTTTAAGATAAAAATACCAGTTAAAAGTCACACAAACACCAAAATTCCAACACCCATGTCACATAATACTTCTTTCACAAACAAATATTCATTTTTCACATCATACACACACAAAATAGCCCACCAACGTGTTTCACACCTTTCTTACAATTTGATACATCATTTCATAAATTTATAAAACATTCTAAATTTTTGTGACATATTAATCACCACTTTACCTTTCAAAAACCCATCTTAATTGAACACAATCACCAAAACAGTACATGAACATCGTTTTCCCACTTTTTTTAACTCAATAAATCACTTGCAATTTTTATAAAACAATCCCAAGCGTCGCAGCCATGTTTTCCATACAAAACCCATTTCAAAACACTCAGTAAAGTACAATATCACCCTTATACCAATAAAAAATCGAGTTATTATCCCTAGAAACATCTATTAAATCACATGCAAATGTTATCAAATTACCTCAAATGATACAATAAAAGATACACATGGAAAAAACACATTTTCAAAAAAATATGAAACATTAAAACAAAAAGATTAATAAATACTACCAAAAATGGTTCCCCTACCAAACATAATGAAATAAACTCATGATAAAAATATTAATGAAGAAAAGCTAACTCATCTTAGGTTACTTACATATAGAACCACCAACCTTTTGTGTTCAAACACCAATTCATTTTGCGAAACTTCAACCGCACCACCGCCGTAACAACAGGGAGTTATATCCAACCTAAAACTATAATATTTGAAAAAAACCAAATAAAACCCAGGGTATTAACCCTAACTTTTGGAAATTTTATAACTTAATGAAAGAGGGATGAAACCCTAAGGAGAAGGAAGCAAATAAAGAGAGAAATGCTTATTTGAAGAAATATTGAATAAAACGACCCAAATACACCAGTAGATGAATTTCCAAAAATATAAAAATGAAAGTGAGTTTCCCATAAGGCTGAGTAGGTCACGTATGAACTAGAATGGGGGAAAAGAGTAAAAATTGTAGTATTTTTGAAAGAAACAATTTACCTCTTCAAATTTGGACAATTTGAGAAATCCGGAGACTTTTCGCAAAAATTTGCGATGAATTTGAGCTCCAAAGAGGTGTAAGAGGACATGGGGGTGCCCCTTGGGTATGTGGTCTCGGGTGATATTTGGAATCACTGAAAAAAATAAAAATTATTGATATATTAGAAAATTAAAAAAATTAAAGCAGGAAATGAGCTTTGGGGTTGGCCCAATACCTTAATAAAAAACCCAAATCTATAATGATTATGGATTCTTATGGGGTCTAAATGGATATGGTTGTTTTAATATACCAGGGGATGTCAATTGGGAAGTGGAATGGGTGGAAAATTTTGAAAAATTCAAGAGTTATAAAAGAAACAAACCTAGTTTTAAAATCTGGAAATGGTCTCACTATTTGTCCCAATTCATGAAAACTCTCCCTTTCCTCCAAAAATGTATGGGAAACCCTTAAAAAATAATGTAAATTAAATGAAAAAAATACCTTTAAAATAAGTCATGGATGTATAAATTCTCCCCACCATAAATTTCTCCACCCTAGGAAATCAATAATAAGGCTAAAATCAAAAAACCAAACCCAACTGAAAGGTCGAAATTGAATCCTTTTCCATGCTTTGCACCCAAAATCCAAAATACCTACAATGATCAATTAAGGAAGGAATTATCTCAAAAAAACATACCCTAATTTCCTAAAACAGTGAAGAAAATTAAGACTTTATCCCAAAATAAAAATTCTCATACACACCAAACCAATACCGAGGAAAAATCTGAGTAATTAGTACCGGGGAACACCTATGGGCTCCCCACGATAAGAGAAATCCTAAATTCTTCCCGAGATAAAATCAGGACACTAAAAGGGGGTCTAAAAAGACTCCCCAGAACAAGTGGTAGACTTCCATTTGACCATTACAAAATAACTTACATAAGACTCATAGTGGGTCTACCCACATTAAGAACCAACCATCTTAACTAACCGACACATGCTGACACATAATGACCCCAAAATTTAAAGAGTTGGGATAGCCACATGGTTAGACCACACGGCTTGGAAATCCATGCGTTAACTGTGCAGATCCTTCTATTTGAATTATTTTCTAGGGAATGGTTACTACTAACCATGCACTCAACCTGTCTAGAAAAATATCAAAACATTCTCCAAAAACTCAATGGAAACCAAAGGGAGAAAGAATGACACTGAGTGATAACATGGACACGAGGTCCTGCAACCTCTTCCCATCAAATGGGAACAACAAAAGAAAGATGAAAACACCATAGGTTTGAAAAATTCACATCCTTCATACTGATTATATGACTTTGTACAAGGGTTTGAATGACCCTGGGATTTCACCTAACTATGCACAAACTTCACTTCAGGACCTTTGGCTGGAGCTCAAATGATTGAAGCATCTTCGGCCCCACAGTTAGGCTTTGGTAACCCCCTAAACGGAATTCCTCAATTTTGTGCCATGAAAACTATACCCTGATCTGATATGGTTTCACAAAGACATAACACATTCCAAAATAACTTTACCCTAAAGCAACATTTCACTAAAACATGTACTTTGAAGACGTGCACACTTCACCCCTTGTTTCTTTGTATAAGAAACGGACAGAGGAAATGATATGTAGAAACACCTTCCTATAAACATTGGATACCAAGATTTTCTGAAGGTAGGCACACTTTCAAGAAAATAGATACTCTTATATGACTGCACAACCTTCTCCTTTACAGTCAAATGAGAGCACAACATCACAGGGAATCACTGAACATTACCATTTCAACTGATAGAAACAATACATGAAGGGGGACCTTATACAACGTCCCCAAACATCACAAAAATATATAAAGTGGCCATAAAATCCTCTCATGACTAGATTTTCTATGCTAGTGGTTTAACAAAAACCCATGATTTGAAGAGACTATTAAGAACCCATATTCCCACTTAGACACAATCCACACTGACAACCTGAGACTACTTTCACCATCAATGAATCTGGTAACTTAAGAAACCATGGTATCTTTCAATATTCCACAAGCACTCACCTGCCACTAGAGGATCCCCAAAACATTGAAAGATAAAGGGGGTATACTCAATCTCCAAAATATGAGAACATATTCCTTATACTAACCAACTAGAATATTTCCCAATGATGAAACAATCTGGGCTGCACTTCAGTCGTTCATTAACTCTTAGTGGGGTCATACCTTATCCGAAGAGAGAACCCAAGGACCCAACCAAGATTTTTCATTAGTCAAAACGTTCAACAAACTAAAACCAAATAGATCAGAGGAACCACCATAAAGGCTTCCTGAACTTTTCTCTTCAGGGACTACTAACCAGCCCTTCAACCCAGCTTACTGACCAAACAAAAACCCAAAACACCATTCAAACAGGAGGGGTTCAGGGACTAAAAACATACCACAACAAAAACAATTCCAAGAAAACATAAGACACACCATCCAAAACCTTTCATCAATAAATCATGTTTTACTTTAAAATAATCTCTTTGAAAATAAGTGGTTCAATGGTTAGAGAATCCACTAATAGTACCCCATGGGCCTCACACGTGCATATTTTCATGACAAACTGGGAAACCACCTCATATCCATCCTATAACTCATCCAACTATTCTACTAACAATCCATCATCCCATGAAACACGATTCATGTAGTCTCCCATAGAAATACCAAAGGATAAAAAATAATTATTTACACTTTTTAAAACCAAAATAGTTAACCACTACTTACTTTTTTATCAAGACCACTAACCATGAAATCAGAATCCCAATTTACGTCTTACCAAACTTTTATTTTATTGAATGGCCAAATAAATCAAATAAGAACACACTTTCAAGTCCTACACATTAATTTCAAAACACCTCATCCCATTTAAACACACTCTCAGTTTTATTAAAACTCAGATTCATCAACCCCCATTCCTTTCAAAACTAATGTCCTCTTATTTAAAACAGGTATCTAATGATTCGTAAAACATTTCTAAAGATCAAAAATCATTCAGTAACAAATCAATTTCAATTCATGTGCATTAATTTCAAAACATTTCATCCCATTTCAAAACACTTGTAATTTCATCATAAACTCTATTTCATAAATCCCTATTAAATTGGGAACTCAACTCTTCAACATTTCAAAACAAGATTCCAAAATTTCATAAGATATTTCAAATGATATATAGTTACAAAATCAAAATCCATTTCTAAACTCCACGCATGACGTCCAAAACAATTGATCCCATTAAAACACCTTTCAATAGTTTAGAAAACTCTATTGGAAATACTTTTCAAAACCAACATTAACATAATTTTCTTCTTTCAAAACATGTATAGACACACGATTGTCCATTTCAAAAAAATATGAAAATTCACTTCTACCATTTTATAAATCAAGACACTTCCACTTTACCAAAAAAAAACGTTTCAAAAATGTTCACATTTCATAAATCAAGTCTTTTTCCCCTTAAAAACATGTTCCAAGATTCCGACATGAAGATACATGAGACAATGTGAGAGGAAACTAGTTTTGGTGGGTGACTTAGACATATGGTTGGAGGCCATACAAAAATAACTTAAACATGATAGAGAGTGTTCTTGGGAAATATCCCCATCTTCACATGGATTTCCAGACCCTACGATCTCACTGAGACCATTAACCCAACGCACTTTTCATTTCCCCCAATCATCATAAAACCATGAAAATGAAAGGAATCAGTTAAATTCAATCTTCCCCTGATGACTTGAATCTTATCATGAGGTGTGTTGTCCAGGAACACTACCAATAACTGGAATATCTTTTCCCGACATTCCTATCTTCAGACTATCCCAACTCCTTACTAAATAACATGACCCAATGAGGGAACATAACGTCCCTCTGAAACCATTTTTTCATGAACTAGACCTAGAAACCATCAAACCTGGCACCTGACCCGGCCCGTGGCAAGGCCCGAAGGGTGTTCCTGATCCCCATGGATTGGATCAGGTTTCCAAGTATCACAAAATAAAATTTTGGAATGATTTACCTGAGTTTATAAACATAAAACCAGAAACAAATCCAATATAACAAATATGGGTTTTACAAAACAAACAATCTTTTACAAAAATTCATAATTTAATTACATAATTTAAAAACATTCTCAAAGACTATAACCAATGAAGAATCCAAAAATGGAAAGCCCAAGAACCTCCTCAGTGAAAGGGACACCGCCATCAATCCATATCAGTGACATTTCCCCAAGAAGGACCACTAGAAACTCCAACCACTTGCTCTAAAGGCTTTACCCAAACGTGCGACAAAATAACCCAATATACTTACACCCAGGCATGTAAGTAGGGTGTGATACAAATCCCAGTCGGATTCCACCACTAAAATATTCCATGTCATAAACATTCAAGGATGAAAAGATTTTAAGTTTTCATAAACATGAAATGCTAATAAGAATTTTAAATAGATGAAACTTTAAATAAATATAGTTTTCAAGGGGGATACTTTAAAAAAGAAACACTTTTAAACAGAATCACAAAGCTACTAAATTTTCTTGCAAACATTCAATATGCCGATGGTAAGCATAATATTTCTAATGAGAACAATCAATGGGAAATAACCCATAGGCACTAGCTCGTTGTGGGTCCCTTGTACCTCATATCTCGGTGAAAGTAACCATAAAAATATCTATTCTCAGGCACCCGGGCCACTAGTAGGGATCATACACATAACAAAGTTGTCCCCCAACATCATTATCATCATCATCATAGTTTAGTTGGTGTTTTCATCATCAAACATGCTACTTTAAATTGGGGAAAAACCCCACAGGATCACTAACAAACTAGTACACGTCCACCCACCTAGATGTCGGAGTTTTCCATCTTGTGCTAAAGAAAGTTCCACAAGGAATGAAACATAATTTTTACATGAAAATACCAGTTCAAAGTCGCACATACACCAAATAGGCCACCCACATGTCACATAATACTCCTTTAACAAACAAACATTCATTTTTCACATCAAACTCACACAAAACAGCCCACAAACGTGTTTCGTTCCTTTCTTACAATTTGATAAATCAGTTTAGAAATTTATGAAACATCATAAAAATGTTTTAAATACTAATCAAAAATTTAATTTTCAAAAAACCATATTAAGTGAACACACTCACCAAAACAGTACATGTACCACCATTTCCCACTTTTTATAACTCAATAAATAACTTATAGTTTTTTATAAAACAATATCAAGGGTTATAACCATATTTTCCAAATAAGACACATTTCAAAACACTCTTTCAAAGTGAAAATCGCCCCAATACCAATAGAAAATAGACTTGGAAGCCCTAGAATCATTTATTATACCACTTTCAAATGTTATTTAATTACCTCTAATGATACAACAAAAGATACCCATGGAAAACACAACATGTCCAAAAAAAATATGCAACTTTGAAACTTAACTCTTAATCAATACAACCAAAAATGGATCCAGCACCAAACATAATATAAAAGTATCATTATAAAATTATGAATGAAGCAATGATAACTGATCTTAAGATGCTTAAACATGGAACCATCTACCGTTTTGTGTCAAAATACCAATTCGTTGTGTGAAACTCCAACCACACCACCACCACACCACGAGGGAGTGAAATCCAACCTAAAAACACCATATTTGACCAAAAAGACACCAAATAAAACCCTTGGTATGAAACCTAACATCTGGACATTTTATAACTTCATGAAAGAGGGAGGAAACCATAAATAGAGTAAGGAAATGAAGAAAAAAAACACTTATTCGAAGAAATATTGAATAGAAAGACCCAAATACACTAGTAGCTGAATTTCCAAATAGCCAAAAATGAAAGTGAGGTTTTAATAAGGGTAAGGAGGTCATGTATAAACTTTAATGGGGAAAAGAGTAAAAATTAAAATTGTTATGAAACAAATAATTTACCTATTCAAATTTGGGAGATTTCAGAAATCCATAGAAGTTTCTCCAATATTCTCCATGAATATGAGCTCCAAAGAGGGGGAGGAGATAATGGGGGAGCTCCTTGGGGAAGTGGACTTTGGTGAGAGTTAGAATCACCAAAAAATAAAAATATAATTATATATTAAATAATTAAAAAAATATTTAAAGCAGGAATTGAGATTTCAGGATTACCCAATACCTTAATAAAACCCCAAATCCATCATGATTATCGATTCCTATGAGGTCCAAATAGATATAGTGGTTTTAATATACTATGTGATTCTAATTGGGAAGTGGAATGGGTGTGAAATATTGAAAAATAAAAGAGTTGAAAAAGAAAAAATTTGGTTTTTAAATTTGGAAATGGGCTCACAGTTTGGATCAAATCTTGAAAACTCACCATTTCCTCCATAAATGTGTGGGAAACCCCCACAAGAAAGAACGAATAGAAATTAAATGAAAAAATTCCTTTAAAATAAGTTATGGATGTGACAATTCTACATGTTACCTTTATGCTAAAAATATACTCCTAATTTTTTTCATTTATAAATTTAGTAATTTCTACATATAATTATACACCCAATAAATTGAAATATGTATTCCTTATTCTCTTCTATAATTTGAAATTTCTAGTAACCCAAAAATTCTAAATGGGTATCTTTTATTCAATTGCATGTATGGCATGAAACCCCAAGAATATAAATTAATATAACATCACAAGGCATTAAGATATATTTAATTTGTTAAACAAATATATTTTATCTCTTGTAATTCATGAAACACTAAGTTAACATGTTTTACATGTATAAATGAATTTAATCTATTATTTTCATTACAGGGAAGACTGAGTTTTAAAGAAAAAAAATATATTACTATGGTATTATTATATTATATAATAATATAGAAATAGATATTATATTTATAGTTATAAATTTGAATAAATATTTTATAAATAAACGTTAGAATTCATTCTTTGAAAACTAAATAGAAATGAATATCAGAAGCAATTGAATATATCAGAAATGTTTTTATAAATAACTGTTTTCATGACTCTAAAGGTGTATTTTCATGAAAAATTAAATTAATTGATATTTTTTAATAATATTACTCATATATTTATATATATTATTTAATAAAAAAAATTTGTGTTCATCAAATATATTTGAGAGGTGTAATATGAGAATAAATCCAATTTTATGCGTAAATTATTTTTTCAAAAAAGGAAATTTTGTTTCCTTTCAATGGCATGCCTACTTTAAAAACTGGGTATCAAAACATTTATAAATTTTATATGTCAAAATAAAATTCATTTTTTAAATCATAATGTTTAAATTATCTTAGGGTGAATTTTTGGTATTTTTTTGGGAAGTTTCATCTTTATAAATTGATAAAAATACAAAACTTTAATTGAAAAATGTTTTTTAAATTAATTTTTTTAGACAGTTAAATTAAATTATTATGGGTTTTAAGTATTTAATTAGAAAAATATTTCATATATTAATCAAATTTAATTCATTCTAGTAAATTCAAAATTGAGATTTGATAAATGAAAATTTCAGACTTTTGATCATTCTAACTTTAAAAACCATTTTTGTCGTCCCGTCTATGGTAATAATTATATATATATTTTTTCCACATTGGTGATATAAATGTTCAATAATGGATTTAATATTTAAATGCATAATAATATATAATACATAATTAGTTCTACATAGTTTTTTTCCATAATTATTATTGAAGGTAACTAAAATTAATTACTGTGATTAAGAGGAATAATAGCTTAATAAGGGACTAAACCTTAATCTCAAGGGCCAAAATGACCTATAAACTTTTCCGAAATCCATTTTGTTTCCATATTTCTTCCATATAATTCATTATATCTAAATTGGTTCATTATTTGAGCCACTTTACTTGGAATAACCATGGGTACAATTCCCTCCTTCAAAAATTTACAAAAAAATCACTCCTCCACTAAAAAAGGTGATCACCCATCTTACTTATTCACACAAATAAAGAAATTTGGTTCATCAAGAATATTCCAAAATAATCTTATAAACCCCTAAACTAAACCTAGGAGTCTCAATTTGGGAATAAATCAATCCAAGTAAATCATTCAGTATAATCCAAAAGGAGTTACCCAAAAATGGGGTAACATTCTTCAATGATCACTTTTGTTTCATTTAATTCTCAAAACATTAATTTTTTTCCATTAATATATAATAAAATAATTATCATATCTATTCTATGATTTTTACGATAATATTTGCACCTAAAAATTCACCGACATCCATCAAAAGGGATGGGAAATCACTGATCATGTGTACGATGGTCTGCCACCTCACAAACCCATGATGTTCATTCATCCATTACCACCTTTAATTATATAAACAGTGATGTATTATATTTTTATATATTATTTTTAATTTTTTCAAAATTCTTCAGGCTTTTGGAATATTTTATATAACATATACCTTCATGCCTTCCATTTTGTTGGAATATGATAACATTATTTGCGGTCATGTGGACTACCTCCCCTCAAAGAAATATGATTCGTCACACTTTCCATTGTATGTATTTAAAATGGATTTAATTAAAACATTTAATATTTTTATAATAATTATTACACTATAATTATAATATAAAAACATATATATATATATATATGTCAATTTGATATACCATAAACAAATGTAAGTAGCCTTCATGTGTATGTATGGCCTACTACCTCCATGAATGGTGAATTTCATTTCCTTCATCAAAAATAAAATAATTACTATAAATATATATATATATAGTGAATATATATGGTATTTGGATCATATATTAAATCCATGAGATGATTACATCTTGATCAATTTAAGAAGAACAAAAATTACAATTATAAACATACTAAAAAACATGATAATTACCACATGAAATGATGGAAATACTGAAATATTTTTAATGAATGGGTTATAATATGTAATAAAAGAACTATATATGACATCATAAATATAAATACAGGTTTTAAGTAGTTCACTTATATGTTTAGAACTAATATAGAAGAATTTAATGGATGGCCACAAAAAATGAAACCTGTGGTAAGGGATTTCTTCCGAATTTCATTTCATTGAGTCATGTTGTAACGTTATGTAAATATTTTCCTTTATAAGGTGTATATATTAATGAATTTAAATTTAATATCTTTAATAATTTATTATTCATTTAATTTTGAGTTTCAATTTTAATAATTTCATCCAGGGGGATTTGATCTTACAGATACCAAGTTGTAAAAGATTTCATAACTCAATTCATTTTCTTTGATTTATATTACATCCTCATTATCTTTAATATTCATTGATTATTTATATATTGAATTTGACTTTATATTTATATATTTAATAATGTTTTTGGAGGATTTTAATTTAATATAAATAATCTATTTTATTAATTCCAACTTCATTGATATGATCACTTTAAGGGTTTATTTTTTCAATATCATTCTAACTAAGACTACTAATTATGGAAATTTTATTAAAGGAATTTTATATAGTAGTTGTTTAATAAACCCTTTCATTTTATTATCCTCTAGTTATTAGTGATATTTTATATGTAATATTACCATATTTTCAAATCATTAGTACTTAAAGTTTCTTAGAAATATTTTTTATAAAAACATAGGTTCATTTCTCTCAATCATCAGAGATCTATTTTCTCTCAAACCCCTGTTTTATAAAAATGGTTTCAGAAATTTTTGTATAAATTTAAAGATTATTTATAAATTAAAATTACCCATTTTTCCTTTTAAAAATGTTTTCAAAAATATATTCTTATCACATTCGTAAAAATCATCCTTTCTAACCATTTTACCATTCAAAAGGAATGTTATTTTTACCTTGTATGAAATTACCTGACATCATTTCATTGAAGTCTCCTTTTTTTTTAAAATATTAAATTAATAATAAAAAAAATTAAGAGTGATTTTAAAGTAAATGTTTTTTCTGAAAAAATTATATATGAAAATTTTATTTTCTTCAATAATGTTTATAAAAGTTCTTTTTATTGTATTGCCCGTCATCGACGATAAAAACCCTTTATTTTAATTTAATTGGGATTTTTAGTACTCATACCATCCATATTCATCCTCTATATGGTTTAGGATTTATTTATCCAATGATATTATATTTACTCTTTTACTTAATTTATTATTGTAGTCCCCTTGTAATAATAACATTCTTGTGATCTTTATATATTAAATGTCCCCTAAATATGAATATCATTTATCATGTATAATATTATTTACAAAACCATATAGCATTTTTACATACAGTGTGTAATTGAATGTTATTTGATTATGTGGGTAAATATTGATAAATATGTATCTTGTAGTTGATATGAATACATTTTGATAGGGTATATTGATTATTGATTAAATTGATTATTCTATATATAATGAATTATTTAGACTGGTATGATATGGGTTGGGAGAAATTTAATGTAAGCCCCTTGATGCATCGATAGTCTCATTTGATGAATATAGTAAAACACAAAGACTTTTTTTAACCAATCATGTTCTAAAAATTATTATGAATGGTCTTGATAGCAGTACGCTAAATCATCTTATGAATGTTCTTGATGGTAAATGTACAATGTACACGGGAAAAATCACATCCAATAATTAAGAATCACCTTAATTTATATTCATAAATTTTTATCCATGATATTCAGACAATGATATAATATATGGAATCATTTCCTTCTCAATTTATTGATAAAATGGCATGTGTTTTCAGTTATTTACCTTGAAATATTGATTATATGTTATCTTATCATTACAGTAAAGTTATTTAAATGGAATGTGTTATCTAGCATTTACATTTCTATATTATTTGAATTCTTCCCAATCAGTTTATTGATTAAATGGAATGTGTGTTCTGATATTTACCTTTCTCTATTGATTCCAACTTATCTTATCATGATATTCATGTTATGCAAATTTCATGTGTTATGAGTTATTTTGATTCCAATATTATTTACACTATTTATTCTCATTTTATTGATTACATGGAATGTGTGTTTGGATATTTACCTTTCTTTAATTATTATGAAAATTGATTAATTATTTTATCCGTTATATTAACCCATGTTGAGAATTTTATCTCACCCTTGTTTTTTCATTTATCCCAGATTCCCTGAAGTGTACAATGAAAGACATGCATAGATAATCTAGATGAAATAAAGTAATTATTGAAAAAAATATGATTTAATTTTTGTAATAATTTTCAATAAAATAATATTTTATATATCTAGTTTACTAAGACTACTAAAATATTCGGTTCTTTGGGATGATATTTACTTGAATCTTATGCCAATATAATATTAACACAACAAAAACTCCAAGGTATCTGGGTTTAGGTAACTATAGTTGGTATAAGAGTATGTTTTTAAGAAATCATGGTAACTAGATCTTTTAAAACATAGATTAGGGAATATAACTCTATGATACTATTTGTGTACAAGTATATAAGAACATCAAAAATTATCTATATTTATGATTATTAGATTATCTATGAATACATTTTTCAATATATATTTAATATTTTACTAGTTTTGGGATTATAATTTTTATTTCATGATGATAAAATATAATTTAATTCATGTAGTCATTTAGAAATGGCACTTAGAAGATAAAATGTGGACCTCACTAATCCTAATTGATCTGAAGAGTAATAAGGATTATATCTTCTATAGCCTTATGCTAATATTTAGAATTGAAATATTCTCCCATGAATTCTCATCATATGAGGAGATATTATCATGTGGTAATGAGATAAGTAATAATTTATCTGTGTCCTATTAATTAGAATGGAATTAATGGATGAAGAGGATGATTGAGAAAAAAATTATAAATGGAAGAATGGAATGAAGTATTTTCCGACATATGATAATTGTGGAATGAAACACCCTGGTACATGATTAAAAGGAATCATAGTTTTCTAAACGTGTTAAGAGAAAAGCCACCATTCTTATTATTGTATGGGTAAGATAATATTTTACAATGTAAAATTATTTTAATTAATGGATATAGGATACTATTCAAATAAACTTATAAATATTCAAAGGAATATACACCAAAATATGCTGATGGAAAATGGTCAAAATTATTCTATTACCACAGACGAAGAGGAATGATTAATGTGCCAATGTATTTGAATACATGATTAACATTGTAAAGGTTTTTTTATCAATTATATCATGGTTATATATATTATTAAATTTACAATGAATTTACTATAGCACTATTTCATTAAGGATTTGAAAGGATATACTGAACAAAACTAAGAAAAATCATTCAATAGAAAGATAAACCGTTTTGAAAAAAAAATTGATGGAATGATAAACATTAATATGTTCTCAATGTTGATATAATGATGCTTAAATAAAGAGATTATTGATATCTATAGATTAACCAAGATACTACTAAATACCTTAGATCTAATTCTAATGTTTGGGATCATATTACATGGAAAGGTCATTGGGATAACCATTTATAAAATAGTTTAAGTTGAACATTGGATGAGGTTTTATATATTATTGTATTACATCACTATATGATACATCCTTTGCGAATAGATGAAGTTTAAATAGTCAAGTCATAACTAAAAGGTAAGATTTTATTTATTAAAACATATATTTTTTAAAATTATTAGAGTGTGAAAGAATTAAGAAACTCTAGGAATTGGATCTTGAAACCAAAATGATGTCTTATTATCATCATTTTTATGTTATCAATGGTATTTATTTTACACTTATGTGTTTTATAGATTTTTTATTAACCTTATATGGATCACCCAATTTATTGTGATCAATGATCTCTATCATTTTCTATAATTAATCGATATTTATAGTTTCCTTCCATGTCCATGTTTTCACTAATGTTCTCATATTTCCAAGCCTATTTTTGTTGTGAAATTCACATTTCCATACCCTTATAATTAATAACTTTTATTATTAACCATATTTACAATGAGTTTTCTTAGACAATATTATTTTAAAATATAAAACCCTATAATATTTAGATCATGTTAAAATTGTGGGGATGTAATATAATTAATGTGGGGAAAATGTAACACCCTTAAAAATCTAAAAGAGTAAATTTAATTTGATATCGTGTATGAAACCAAAGACAATGAGTATAAAGGAATATAACCTAACAATACTTTGTGATATATTTAATATTTAAAGATAATCTATTATATTGAATGTAATGCACATAACACTTAGTTAGTTTGAGTTACACCAATGAACAACTTTCTTTAGTGGCTTTCATCTGTAGTTTTTGTAATATGAAAGACCAAGTTTTACTGAGAAAAAACACATTATGTAGATATTACTATTTAGTATAATAAGATAAAACCTAGATGTTATATTTATGGTTATAAATATGAATAACTTATTTATAAATATATTTCTTAATTCATTGGTTAACAACTAAATAGAAATGAATTTCTAAATTAATTTAATGTATAAGAAATGTTTTTATAGAGAACTATCATTATGCTTTCGATGTTATTTTGTCATAATAACTTATATTAATTAATTTTAGTGAATGATATTGATGAATTAAAGGTTTTATATATTCAGAAATTAGTTTTTATACTCATAGAACATATTTTATTGGTATAAGATAAGAATAAATCTATTTTTTCGCTTAAAATTTGTATTTTTGTAAAAAGGGCATTTTTCCTCCTTTTAATGGCGCACCATTTTTAAAACTGACGTATTATACTTATATAAAATTTTTAGGTGAGAATAAACATATTTTATGAAATATAAATTTTAAAATTAGCTTAGGATTTATTTTTGGTACATTCTATAATGTTTAATTTTTAAGAGGGATTAAATATAATGACAATTAATTGAAAATTAATTTTTTAAATAGTTTATTAATATTGTTAAATTATAAATTTATTGGTTTAAAATTTTTATAAGATATTTTTTATATATTTTAACCCATCCATCCAAATCACATTTTTATTCAAAGAAAGAAAGAAACAAGCAGAAAAACTCGGAGATCCTAGGATTAGGGAGGTCTAAACAGTCCAATCCAAGGGCATCCCCTATAATTAAATTAACATACTTTGGTTTAAAAACATACTTTCTCATTCCATATGTGAGATTAATATTAAATTAATTTCTTCAACTTATGTTATTGAAGTCTAAAAAATGGAATCGATATTTGGAATCATATTAATTTATATTTTCTAATAAGTTATACTTTTTTAACAAAAATATTAGTGAATGTAATTAAAATTAAATACAGCAATTAAGAGAAAAAATAGCTTCACAATAGATTATGCCTTAAACATAAAGGCCAAAATAACATATACACATTCCCAAAATCCATATTCATTCCATATTTCGAAACTATTATCACTTGGCTCGAATTGGATTAATTATCGGAGCCACCTGACATGGAATCAATATGATTGGAATTTCCTCTTTCAAAAATTTATAATAATTCCACTCCTACTTCACAATAAAATGAACTCACTCCTCCAACTTATTCACACATCTCAAGCCCTTTGGATAATCCAAAATCTAGAAAAAATAAACTTCCAAAATCCATCCCCTAATCCAAGAAGACTTAATTTGGGATAAAAGAAATCCAAGGATGTCTTTTTGTAGAAACCAATTGGGGTTACCTATCTAAGAGGTGACGTTATTCAATAATCATAAATATTTAATTTTCTTATGAATATCATTAATTATTTTAAACATTGTTATATAATTAAAATAGTATCTTAAATATGATAAAAAAATTCAATCTAGGTTTTTGACCTACACATTCACACACATCCATAAAATGGTATACACCACCATCCTTCACGTGTATGAAAGACTAATGCCTCTAAAACCGAAGATTTTTGTTCTTCCATGACAACATTTCAAGGTTCGAAATAGTGATGGATTTATATTTTGTTATTAAATATATCATATTTATAATGTCTTATGGATTTTTAGATTTTTTACATAACACTTACCTTCATGCCTTAAAATTTTTGGGAATATGAAAACATCCTTTGTCGATGTGTGGACTACTACCTCTATAATGAGATGAGATTCGTACACACATTTCATTGAATGTATTACGAATGGTTTTAACAAAAATATGTGATTTATATAAAATAATGATTTTACTGAAATTATAATATACATATATATATATTACTTTCTTTTAAATATGATAAGTAAATTTAATTAGTGTCCATCTGTATGTACGACCTACCGTCTCTATGATTTGTGCATTTAATTTCCAATATCCAAATTTAATAGATTATTATAAATATTTACACACTAAATATATATAATATTTACCACATTTTTTTGCATCCGGTGGATGATTGAGTGATGATCAACGTAATAAGAACGAAAATAAAATGTCAAAACATTCTCGAATAAAAAAGACGATTAACACCCAAAACGATGGAACTAATGATTTATTATAAATTAATGTGTTATAATATGTAATAAAATGACTTAAATACTACCATAAGTGATAAAAGGGTTTTTTATTATGTTAATAAATTTTTTCAAACTAATATAATGAAGTTTAATAGATGATCACCCAAATGTAAATCCAAGGGAAGGGAATACATCTCAATTTCATTTCATTAAGGCATATTGTCATGTAATGCATATAGATTCGTTGTTATAGTGTATATACTAACAATTTTACTTTTAATATCATGAATACGTAATTATTCATGGAATTTTGAGTTTCAATATGGATTATTTGATCTCAGTGGATTTGATCCTAAATTTACCTAGTGGAAAAGAAATTCAAAAACCCAATTCATTTTCATTGGGTTATTTTACTTCTACATTATCATTAATATTCTATTATTATGTGTATAATTACATTGAATCTCTATTTATGTATTTAAACTTCTTTTGTGTGGATGTATAGTTGAAGAACAAAATCAATTTGTTTAATTCTCACTGTAACATTATGGTCATTTTAATGGTTTACATCACAATCTCATTCTAATCAAGTTTATTAATTCTTGATATTCCATAAAAAGAATGTAGATAAAAATTATTTAATAAAAACTATAATTATATTATCCTTTGGTTACTTATGATATTTTTCATGTAATAGTACCATTTTCCATAGTTCTCTACTTAAAATGCTTTATTAAATGTTTTTATAGAAACCCAGCTCCATTTCTCTCTTTGGATATATTTCCTCTTAAAACCATGTTTTATAAAAAAAATTAAAAACTATTTTTGAAATTTTCAAAATAATTTATTTAAGAATTCTTTACCCAATTTTTCATTTACAAATCATGTCAAAAGAATATTCGTTAGCATTTAGAAATAAGGAGCTTTTAAATCCTTTTTACCAAATAAATGGAATGATATTTTTTCCATTTATGGAATTAAACATTGTCAAATCTTTGATGATTATATTTTATGTTTTAAATGTTAACTTTAAAAAATGTTTTCAAAAATTACGTTCAATGAAATGGGTTTTCAAAAAAAAATCAAATTAAAATCTCATTTTCAAAAAAATCTTAAATGTTATTTTTAATATATTTACAATCCTCATTGAAAACCACACATTATTTTACTCCAATTCATATTTTATGTGTTTATTCCATCCTTATTCTACATATAGAATGTTTTTTGGTTGATTTGACCAAGGACAGTATTAACAATCGCTCCATTGATTCATTTATGTAGTCCCTTTCAAATATTCACCTTCCTCTAGTCTTCAGACATTACATTTACCCCAAATATCCATATCATTTATCAAGGATTTTATTAATTCCAAAATCATACATCATTTCTATATATGGTTTTTATTTTATAATTTTTTGATAAATTTAGGAAATATCTTTTAATTTGTATCTTTTACTCAATAAATCTAAATTTTAACATAGAACATTTATTATTAATAATATCAATTATCATATATATACGAAATTCCTTGGAAAGCTACTACATGTGTTGAGGACCCTTTATAGAAATCCCCTTAATGCATTGATAGTCTCATGAGTTGAAACTAGTTACAAAAAAGAACATGGAGTTTGTAACAATGCATGTTCTAAACTATCATGTTAAAGGACTTGATTGTATTATGCTAAACCATCTTGTGAAAGGACTTGATGGAAAATGTACGATGTACCAGGGAAAATAGGGTCTAATAGTTAACAATTTCCTTCATTTACATTATATTATTTTTATCCATGAAATTATCACATTGAAAAAAATATACAAATTCATTTCATTCAAAATTAATTGATTAAATAAAATTTATTTTTAGTGCTTTTCAATGACATATTGATTCAAGAATGTTGTGATATTTAAATGGATTGAGTTTTCATTTATTTACATTTCCATATTCTTTATGCTTATCCTTCTATGTTTATTGATTACATGGAATGTATGTTCATATATTTACCATTCCATAATTATTATGATCGTTGATATATTATTTCCTCTATGATATTAACTTATACTGATCATTTGATCTCAGCCTTATTTTGTTTCCTTTTCCCATGATTCCCAGAATTGTACTAAGAATGATTGAAAGGATACCCTAGATAAAATAAAGTTATTATTGAAAAAAAACTATTTTAAATTTTTTATTCATTTGTAATACAAGACATGGAATTTACTTAGTTTAATAAGACTAAAATACTTTTTAGTCCTTTGGGACACCAAGTAGTTATATATTATTACATTTTAATTATAGCATGACACTGACTACGGTCTATCTGGGGTTGGGTCGCTGGATTTTTCTTTCAATAATTATCATGCTTTTGTGATTAAGAATTGATACTATTTCCATGATTGTGATGTAGTGAATGTCGCCCCGATAACATTACCTTTGAAATTTACTGTTTTCCCTTATCAAGGTGATTAATAAGAGGGGGGATTATGGTAATACCATTTTAAAAATTCTACCAATGATTTTTAAATTATTCCCTTAATGTGAAGAAAACTCCTTTCTCTTCCATATTTTAAATTTTATATGAAGTAAAATTGTAAAAAAAAAGTCAATAGGTAATGGTTCATCCTAACTAGGATATTTATAGGTTTATGAAAAGGTGATGTTCCAATACACCAAAAAAAAAGACTGAACCAAAACAATCTGGTTTATTCAGTAGATAATTTACACTAACCCACCAAACATAATTTTTAAACAAATAGGTTAATTAGATATATCTCCCCATAAGATAGAACTCACTTCTACTTTTATGAAGACCAAGTTCGTCACGACCCGTTCCAGTGGGGCCCGTGCCATGACTCCCCAAGCCCGCCTGCAATAGGCCAGAGGAGAGTGACTAGCACTGATTTGGTATGTTACTAAAATGGGAGGCATTGCCTAAGTACCTGTACACATTTAAAAATATCCAAGCCCACAAATTCATAAATTAAATATAAACCACTAAGGTAAAAAAATGCATTCATACACTAAACCCAACCAACAGAGTATGGTGGAATGTAACGTACTGAAAGTAAACTGGGCCAGAATACAAGCCCACCAAAATAAGATTCTAAAAACTGATAATTCCAACCTGTAAACACAAAAGGTACTGTGACTGCTGCTCGTTTCTGTAGGAACACCTCAGCCTGTAGGGAACTTAGAAGGCTCAATCTTATCCAGGTCCGCCCTGGACTCTGTCAAAAGGTTGCTAATCTGCACAAGGCACGACACGTATGTGAAAATCCCGTGCAGGGGTGAGTATAACAATACTCAGTAGAGGACCCCGAAAACCAAAAAGCAGTACACAAAGTGAAGGTGCAGTCAGCTTTGTGCAAAATATGTCTATAGAAAATATAGAAAGGGAAGGACCCACCAGATATACTCAAAACCCAGACCCATGGTCTAGAGACAAGTCGCACAACCACATACCTCTACAAGGGATTCAATTTAATGATTTCTTCTAATCAATAATTCCGGGAGAACACACTCCACGAGTCTTATAGCTCTGATGATGTCCATCTGAGAAGTACTATTCATCAGAAAATGTTACCAAGGGTAGTTACACTCATCAAGGTAGACACACTCTTGAATGATAAGATTAAGACAGATGGATGCACTCATTATGCGAGACACATTCCTGATTAGAAAAGATCATGATACATAGATTAGGATCACTGCCAGGTCCATGGAGGATACGATGACTCATCTGGAATTCACCTGCTAGGTAGAGGAGCGACACCCGGTGTAGTTGGTCACGTCGATGCCTGATTCTACCTAGGGTCAAGAATGGATAAGGGATCTCGATCCAGGCCTCTTGGATGGATACCTAACTCTATCCTAGATGGTCCTGCTAAAGGGATCATACTCCTGTAGAAGGAAATGATACCTGACCTTCAGGGGAATGAGAAGAAGGGGCACTAACCCAAATGAAACATGTCGAAGATACAGTGGACAAGTGGACTAACCAATTTTTTTTAAAAGTACACGGCATGTAGAAATGTTACACGCCATGTCGTCTGACCCCAGGTACTTCCCCTGTACAACGGCCCATTTCGGAAGTCTATTTATGTAGAAAAGTAAGTACACCGCGTGGAGTACAGTGTACACACTGTATTCGAGTTCCTAGGATTGGATCTGTGTA
Source organism: Viscum album (assembly GCA_963277665.1). Taxonomy (NCBI): domain Eukaryota; kingdom Viridiplantae; phylum Streptophyta; class Magnoliopsida; order Santalales; family Viscaceae; genus Viscum; species Viscum album. The sequence goes on along the minus strand of OY728139.1, from coordinate 674,501,236 downwards.
CGCTGGTCATGTGCTCATTCATGATCTTCAACCCATGTACTCTAACCCGTTTAATCGGTACACGGGTTGACCTGCATTGCTGGCCTCTCCAAGCCGTGTGATGAAGTACACGGTCGTGTACTCCACCCCGTGTTCGTGTACCCCCTTGATACATGCCGAGTCCCGCATAGCCGCCTATGCCTTGCCGTACACGCCATTTTCTGAAGCCATATACGTCATCCCATGTCCGTGTACTTCCCAAAATAAAATCCAAGCTTCGGGGAAATTCCAACACGTCATGTGACCAGGGTCACATGTTGTGTTATTCCTCTCTGACCCCCGAAACACTATCCATCACCGCCAGTAATACACGGCATGTTCTTCGGAAGTACACGATGTGTATTAAAAAACGTAGACCTCCACCATCACGCCTTTGGTGATGTTTCGTTTATTGATCTGGTCATCTGATCTTTATGGAACTCCCAGGTTTTGGTCCCCCTGACACCACGAAGGTGCTTCCGTTGTTTTTTGACCTCTTATCGGCCCTGAAAACTTGTTTTGATCCTCCCGCGTGAAGAACGCTCGAAGAACGGCCTATTCCGATCTGAGTTGATTCGTTGTCCATCATGGTTGTCTTGCCTCCATTCGGTCATTGTGATGTTGGATTTTTAATTTGGGATCATTGTGTTGCGAGATGGGTGTAAAACGATCTGTTGCTCATCGCCGCATGAAGAACCAAAAGAACGCACAAGAAGGAAAGGGGGAAGGAAAACTAATCAAACAAATTTGAGGAACGAAACTCCACCATCATTCATCATGACATTGATCTGCTCCCATTAATAGGCTTAAACATAGAAAAAATCAACAACAATAATCAACATGGATTAATTCCCCATAATCATCCCAAAGAAAACCATCCCATAAGAATATACGAATCCGCGGATTAACATTTTCGTGGTTGATCTGTGTTCGTCGTATAAATTCCAAAATGGGGAAAGAGGAATGAAATAACAACCCCTACCTTTTAGAAAGGATCAATCATTGAAAAAAGGTCTGTGTTACAGTTATCATCGAGATTCATCAACTTTGTTGGTGCATTGATTCTCAACTTCGATTTGTAGTCGTTCGTCACTAAGATTTTTCTCCAACGCTCCATGGATCCTCCAGAGATTTATCTCACAATCGTCACCAGTGAGAAAATATTAGATTATCCAAATAAAAAGGGAAACGTATTTGACATCCCATTATAATGCGGCATTAATGAGTTAGCGTTGCTGTTTTTGAGTCATTATGACATGACTTTAATTGAAGAAACAACTACCTCATCGACGCGATGTAGCGGATATTTCCAAAGAGAAATAAAATAATCATTGTGAATTTATTTTATTTATTTTACTTAAAACGTTTGAAAATTAACTTTTTTCCTCGACCCGTACCGGTCGAGGTTAGGCTTGTTCTTGGGTAAATTCGTCGTCCCGGACGTAACAGTGCCCTCAAATTTTTAATCTGGGCATCCGTTTGGAAACTTCCACAGCTGTGCACAAGTGCTGACTCACTTCACTTTAAAAAAGTTCAAACCACCATTCTGGGCTCACTGGGCCTCGGAATGATGTTCTGTTTTCACACCCATTCTTGAAATAATCCCATATAATATCTAATAATAATTCATGTAAAATAGAAGACATTACAAAGTTATTAATGAAGTTATAGGAATGTGGATGTAGACATGAAATGGGGTATACCCTTATCTCAATATAATGAAAATCAAGTGAGTTCATTATCCTATAATTTAATCTTCCTAGTTTACATTTAATTCCCCAATATTTTTAAATAATACCAATCCATTATCATGGACATACCATGTGTCTCTATCCTCAAAATATATCTCAATATCCCATGTTATCAAATATTAGTCATAAGAATTGAAATCCCACTTGTTAGCATTTTAAAGTAACTTGAAACCCTCCATTTACTTCCCATAAATCTCATCTTTATGTTTTCAAAGAAATAACCACATCATGGACATTGCCTTTCCAATATTCAAGGAAGAAAAACTTCTCAATAAATTCATCTTTGAGTTTCCACAAAAAAATCCTTTAATTTCATTGAGAATCATGTCTTAAAATCATGTTCCAATATTATTGAGTCATTAAATATCTGATCATGCATCTTCTGATCTTTAATCTCTATATTTTTAATTTTTCTTGCTAAATGGGTCACTAAAATGAATTTATTTTAGACACAGTGGATTGTCCTATTTAGTCTCCAAGAAATATTCCATTCAAATCTCCCAGCTAAATTCCCAATTATCTTCTTTTTCGTTTAATTTAGTAAAAAAGTTCAATACATCTATAATCCTAAGAAATAAATCATCACCATAGCTAGAACAATTCCAATTTTGAACTTTGAATTTATAATAGGTGAAAAATAACATTAAAAAATCACAATGAATAGAAAATAAATTTTCCTCATGGAATATTCCTGGTGGAATAACTTACTCCATGTAACTATAGTAGAGTAATACTATTCATCATCCACTTTATTTGTGTCCACTGCACATTCCAATAAATCCATTTTGGCATGATGTTTCTCTAATCATGTCTTTTAATGAACCATGCCCAATTATACAACATAGTGATCTTTCAGCTATACATTTTTCATCACATTCTATTTAATGATATTTATTACTTCATCCATGATCACTAAACATGTCTGGGACCACTAAGATACCCAGAATTGATAATCACAATTTTCACAGGTAAATTAAATCTCCACCATAAGGAGCACCACAATATGCTCCTTTATAAATTTCCCATTTGGGGATTATCATAGAGTAATACATTATTATATACAATGACCTAAACTATCCTTTATCCATCATATCCTATCCAACTATTATTTCAAAATCCAATTGTTAGAAAACAAATCAATATACATAAACACACAATGAATCTAATGGGGTTTTGGTTATTTACAATATTATCCCATTCCACCGAGATTCCTTATTGTATAGAAAATGTTTTAATCATCAAAAAATATGAATAATATCATTATAATATCACATTACTAGATATATTACATATTTTCATCAAGGTAATCATTCAGTAAAATAATTATCTATATTTTTTCTTTATCTATTATGCTGATGAATCGGTAGAATTATTATGATCTTATTTATTTGGTGTCATATTCATCCAATATACTCTATTACTCTACTATCAAATAAAAATTCATTCTATATATTCAATTAGATGAAAAATATATCTTGTTTATTATGTTTTTATGTGAAAATTTAAAAATAAACATCATATTAAATTTCGAGTTCACTTTGAAAACATAGATAACACTATATATTCAACCAACATTTGATGTGTTAAAAATATTATGAATATTGAATTTGAGAAGCCCATTTATAACACACCCTAACTAATCATTTAAAATAATAAATATTTAATTCTATTAAAAATAAAAATTTATTTTGGTAGACTAAAATGTCATTTTCTACAATCACAATAGTTGAACTAAATAAATTCATACATTCTGAAAAATATGACCAACACAGATGAACCATGAAACATTTTCATACTATTTCGATTCAAAATATCATCAATAATCATCACCATCACATGGTTTTATAATCCAAAAAAATCAATAGAAAAAAACTAGAAAAAATATATGGACATGGTCATCAAACCTTTTTTCTTTATTTATTTGGGAACTACTATCACCACCCTTTTCAATTAAATTTATTACATCACCATAATCTATCCACTTCAACTATGATAATGTAATTCATAAACCATGAAATAATAAAACTAAACATAATGATATTTCCCTTCACTATGTTGTCTAAATATTTTTATAAGATTCTAAAGAATCCAAGACCTCCATAATTAACATTTTGAAAAAAAAATCATTTGGCATTCCCCATGAATGGGTTCCACCACATTGAAGGGTGGGGTTTTGAATCAGTGGTGTTGTATTTCATAATATATTTACCATTTAAAATTATCATCCATACCATAATATTACAAAAAATAATAACATATGGAATACATAATTTATTAAGGTTTAGCTCTTATGTGATTACCTACTCTTTAATATAATCAATGTTTCAACTTTGTTGCTTATTTGTTTCTATAAACACAGGTTGTTATAATTGGTATCCTCTAAAACCCATAGTGCACCTTGAAAACACAAAACCTCGAATCATGACATCCATTATCTCACTAGAATTCTCATGTCTCACTTCCTTTTACATGTACTACAATAATTAAAAATAATCAATAAAAATAAGTTATATTTTTTTAGATACTGAGGATGATATTCCTACATGATCCTACATGATTTTCTGGAAAAAAAACGTTCTCACATCTTCAAAATCATTGTTGATCTATTTCTATGTCATAAATTTTTCTCAGAAGAAAGAGATTAATTAACTATAATTATATTATATTGACTTGAATTATTTAATTAATATCATAGCCGGAATTCATATATCTTTTCTTATTCCCCTCCCTTTAAGACAATAGTTCATTAATGTCTATAATTATCAGTTTCACATCTCATTTCTATATTAACTTATCTTCTACTATCTTATTACTTTATATTAAAAAAAATAAATCACAATAATTCAATTTATTAAATATGTAAACTCCTCTTCATTCTTGACAGTATGAATAAAATTGGTCAATAGTTTCCTAAAATAATTTTTGATCATGAAAAATAATATTAAATATCTAAATATTAAATTCACATGAAATGAACCAAAATATATCCATATTAAAAAACATTTCAATCTCCTATTAATCTTTACATGGTTCATGATTTTTTAATAGAAACCAAAAAATTTGAAGATTTTCTGTCTAGCGAAGTGTCATTAAATTTTTTTTCGAGTATCCTAAAACATAAATAAATATTCTCAAAATTAATCAATGTTATATTACATAGGGATTCATAATGACCCCTATAGAAATACCATGACCCCTAAAGAATCCACATTACCCCTATAGAATCACCATTTCCCAAAAAGAATTTAGTTGGTTCTTTTCAATTTATCACATTTCTTCCGGAATTAATCTAATATGGTTGAATGATCCTTACAAAGTTTGAATGACTTTTATGGTTATTGGATGACTCAAACAGTATTCTATTTGAACACTATAAAATAAAAAATTTATAAGAGGATAGATGATTTTTTCCTCATAATTCATTTTTATAAATTATATAATTACCTCTTCCTCATTTGATAACAACAATAGTTTCTCTTGATCATCTCCAGTCAGCTTTGGACCTTTTCTAGCACTTCAAATCAACTCAAATTTATTCCAAATTTATTTCCAATAATCCAAAAATTCATATATGATAATAAATCCAACTTTTATAAATTATATTTTATACATAACTATCCCCCATTGGATTAATTATCATCCTCCTAAAACTCTATCGAAAACCCAGAAAACCTTCTTCTAGATGAATCAATTGATAAAATTTCTCAAGAGAAAAAAATCATTCACCACAAAAAAATTGTTTTTTTGGAAGTATAGTTATTTCTATCAGTGGAAATAAATTTTTATCATATTAATTTGAATTCTATCCCCCTCGATTCATATACTCATTTGTACTCTTTTTACTCAACTTTTTTGTATATCACAAATATAAAATAGAGTAGAGATGATAAAGAGTTTTTCCTTTCTGACCCATTGGAAAAAACATCCATATTATCATAGTGAAAAGAATTTTTTTCCTAATGCCTCTTAAATAAGTGCGAAGGGATGAAAATTTAAAATCCTTCTCAGAATCTAAAACATTTCCTTAGAAGTAGCCTTAATGAATATATAAGTAAGTTGTTCTTGGGTAAAAGTCAACTCCAAATTTTTAAAACCATTGGATGCATTATTTCTAATGAAGATAAAGTCTACATCATTTTTCATGGATCATGAGTGTTTCATAGGGTTTTATAAATATTAATAACACTTTTATTGCTGCACAATATTTTCATAAGACTTTTAATTTTTAACATAAAATCTTTAAGCTTCTTCTTCATCCAAATCAACTATGTAAAAGGACGTATAAAAGGAATATATCTTGTATCTATTGTATTCAACATGGCTGTTTTATATTAAATACCATTCCAACTCACATAACTACTTCCTAGAAGAAATAATGCACCTAAAATGGACTACATGTCATCATAATCACTTACGAAATGTACATCAGGAAGTCCTGAAATATTTTGATTCCCTAAAATCCTATAAAACATTCCAAAATTCAAAGTGCCTCTAATATAATTTATGTAATATCATATATTCCATCATATGTGATTCATTTGGATTACTTAGATTCATTACACATGATATCACTACATAAAAAATATTTATTTTTGATATAGTGTTATAATGTACCTTTATAATCTATATTTTGAATTATCTTTGATTCAAACATTCTTTTTAGAACCCTTTTATAGTTTCATTCCAACCAAAATATTTTAAGATATATAATTACAATTTTAATCCTGAATTTCTTAATAAATTATATTTCATACTACTATAGAGATTGAAAAATAAAACATTTCACTTGCAACACTTTCAATCTAAAAAATAACATAGCTCACATTGCTTGGAAATCTCATTTTTTCTCACTTTGTCAGAATATTATTTACTAGAACTCTTTGGATCTTCTATTAAGATAATTTCATGAACATATACCATGATATTGATTTTATGAAACAAAATTTATATAATTTACATGTTACTATCCTCTTTTCAATTGTTCACGATCCTTCTCATTAAGAAACCATGATGGTTGAAATATCATGATATATGAGAAAATTTTAGCTAACAGAGATCCCATTTTTTTACACACCAATGATAAATAAATTAATAAGAAAAACCCTTCAAGATACTTAATATAAAATTTTTCTTCTAGATCGCCATTCAATTATGATGATTTAGCTTCCAATAAAATTAATTTGTATTGGTAAAGTTATTCAAGAGCTATGAATATTATTAAAAACTCCAATATTGAATCTAGTGTAGAGGATTATTAAAATCCCACTTCTTCAACATATGATTAACCCTTGTAATCAATTTTTTTGTGTTCCTTGTAACCAATCAAATATCATATGGTTTTTTCCTTGACACCAACTTGATCCCATTAAAATTTTTATTTAACGGTCAATGAATAAGATCTTAAGTGGATTTATGTCCATCAAATATATCTCCTCATCCATAGATCAAAAAAATTCTTTATTAAATAAATCATAAACCTTTGAATGTAAAATTACTTATGAGATAATTTCTATTGGGTTATCATGAAAAAATATTCTACTAGTTTGAAATAGTGTATTCAGATATCCCACTATATTCCCTTCATCCACATGCTTCATTAGATTCTTTATATTTTTATTTCATAACATTGATAATGTATTTTTCCTCAATTATCTTATCAATTTTAATTTTAAAACCATTTAGATCATTTTATACTTGTTCATCCATAACTTTCAAAAAAATAAGTCCATTTTCATCATCAATTTTATTAAACTATACGTCACTTGTCACAATTGACTTTCCTTGATTTTTAATAATATTATCATCAACGTAGACAAATAGTTTATTCAATCTATTATTACAACAATTTTATCCTCTATCATTTTTATGTATCCCATATAGGTCCCATCTTCTTTCGTGTCTTCAATAATTCCTAGGTTGACATTTTTGGTATTAATGTAATAAAGGATACCGAACTCATTAGAGTAATTTACTGTTGGATTTATTTGGTACCAAAACTCATATGATACCATGTGTGTCTATATTCTCAATAAACACCTATTTTATATATAAATTTTTATATGCTCAACTTCCCTACAAAATAGCTTTAATTTTTTCATCTAGTATTATCCTATCTATGTCAACTTAACTCATATTCTCCCTTTTTGATATTCCATTCTTTTGATCTGTATATGGTCCACTATGTTTATTCATGGATATATAATTTTCCTTAATTTATTTAAAATAATTAAGGATATGATCTTTTATATTGTTAGATCATATTTTTCTGACATAGACTCCACGATCCTTCTCTACATTCCTTCTAAAGATGTTAAAAATGTCAATTGATTTAGAATTCTAGCTTATAAATTTGACATTGGTTATTGGGGAAAATTCATCAATTAATGTTATAAAATATAAATCACCATGAGTATAATTTTGGCTTATAGGTTCACATAGGTTTTTTGAAAATAGCTCATGTGGTCTATATTATTATACCTCTACTCATTTATGAGATTCCTGAACCATATTCCCCATCAGAAAATCTTGAAATACCAAATATTTCACTATATTCAATAAGTGTATGTCTCTGAACATACCATTAATTTTGATTTTACTAGTTTTCCTTTGATAATTAAATATAAGTATATTACTACCAATACTTGATTCATATTGTAAATCAAATAACCATATATAAGTGTAATCAGTAATTTTAATCAAATTACATATTTTTCTATTTCCTTGATATATGATCCTTATATTATTTTTTTTAGTAAATAATGGTAAATTCTTATAAATCAATATATTTTAAACATTATTGTGTTGACTAAAAGTCAAAAAATTATATATTATCACTATATTATGTAATACAACTTTTAAATTCATATTTTGAGATTATGATTTAATATCACCAACTCATCAGATTTTTAGTGAAGGGATATTAGTAAAGGTCACTAACCCAAATTTTAGTATTTCAAAATTATTTAGAATAACATTATCACTAGCCCTATGTGAGGAATATCCATTATCAAGAATAAATGACACGTTCTTTTGAAATCCTTCAGCAAAGCTCATTATAACATTATTTTTCATTCCACACTTTTATAATTACTTTTTCATTCTCACCCATTGAATATTTTCTAGGAAGGAATAGAATTTACTTAATAACATAATGAACCCACTAATATCATCCACCCTAGATTTATTCAATGAAACCAAACCATTTTTATATTGTAAAAGCAGACAAATTTCATATCACAACATGGTTCCTTTGACATTCAGTTATTTTCAAATCAAAATTTCTCCCCTTTGAATCATCCAACTTATTTGTGTAGCACATGGACAAGATTATCCAATTTAACAGTGAATTTGAACCAACTTGAATTGGGATTATGTGGGCCTCCCTATACAATAATGTTTTCTGACTAGTAGGGACGGTGTAAGGGAGTAAGAGTATGGAGACTATACCCACTGTTGATGATATAATAATAGTCTATATAATCAATAAAGAGAAGAAAAGAAATACCATATGAATTGTGATCAATGGTATCAAACAATAGTGGAAGAATATTTAAAAAACTAGTGAAATAAAATAAATAATCCAAACATTCTATTTTTATCTACAAAGGAAAAATATTCTACCAATTTAGGTCATACAATAAAAATATAATAAAGGGTCACCTGAGGCCGATAACCAATGTATAAATATACAACATGCTAATACTAAAATAAAAATGGAAATAAAATCTTGAAAATGTAAGAACCTTATGTTCCTTTTCCATCCATCACATGCCAGCTCAAAACTAGGATCCATCTCTAGAGCCTGAATCATTACTTGAATGAAAAAGCATAAAATCTTCACATGCCTCAAACGACCCATGTTAGGTATGGGAACGAGTCTAAGTAGACCACTTCCAATTCATTCGTACCTTTTATTTTCTGTTAAACATGTATATAAAGATATAAATATTGAAATGGTAGTTCATATATTTAAGTAATAGAAAACTTCCCTAGTTCTCGACATCCACGAGAAATGAATCACTTAATTTGGGAAATGTCAGAATAACTGAGGAGTAGAGCATATTTAGCTCCAAGACCAAGGAATTATCTAGTAATAAATAGACCAAGTGAACCCATTTGGTTCATCTCTAGTAAAGTCACTAAAAACCATGTTACATATGACAAATTTTTCCAAATAATGTCAGTGAAATTCTGAATAAAATCCCAAGAGAATTGTAACGTGGTCTATCAGACCCCTGTAAAAAAGTTTCAATTGGCTAGATGCCCAATTTTCTGAGGCATAGTGAGAACTATCCACCGATAATATCATCTTTATTCAACAACTGAAATCCTGAGAAATGGTGATGTATGTTCTCCCAAAAAGCTTCCTGGCCCATCAGCCTCAGTTATGGGAGCCTCAGAGCCCAACTGATAGCCTCAACACCACCATCAAACGGAACCTCACTATCCCAATGGATTTTTTACAACACGAACCTCCAAAAAATACATAATAAGATACACTATTGGAGGCCTATACCCACATTAGTTTTCAATACAACCTCCTCAACTCGGTACTCATGTGTAAATGCGGCTCCAAATAGTGCAATGGCTATCATTGGTTAGTGTAAAAAACAAATTAAAACCTAATCCATATCAAAATGCACCTCATTCCATTACAGTTATGTCACAAAAACCTCATACCCACACAATACCATAATCCTCAAGCCATGCCCTCAACCTGATGGCCTCTCCACCTCAAACGGACATCCAAGTCACCTAACTGATGGTCAAAACCATGGCAAAACCATGGTCCAAGCCTGTTCTGGAAATCACGTCACCTCAATCTAGATGTCCAATTATCTCTCAATCTAGTGGACGATTCCATCATTATCCCATCGATCCCTCATAATAAATTTGTATATATATAACTATTCAATTAAAATTAAATAAACAGATCAATTTACCATAAAACAACACCCCAACCAAATTTAACCAAATTCCAAAGCCTCTCCATAGGCTAACACCACATGTAGTCTCGAATGATCATGCCCATAAGCATCTCATAATTTCCAATTATTTAATTAAAGTAAATATTTTATATTATGGGGACTCACTTGGTCAACAAAAATTTATGCTAAAAGAAACCCCCTAGAAACTCTTGAAAATACAAGGAAAAGTATGCACCACCAACCTAGGGTTGGAAGACGCCCGCATGTTTGATCATATCCTTTAACTCAAACCGATTAGGATGAAATATTGTTTTTATAAGAATTCCTAAAATATGTTAAAACCACCCTCATGGATTTATCACATCATTTTGATAGGGAAAATAAAAAAAATATGTCAAAGGATGGAGATCCTTATGAATACAGATCCAATAAAGTAGAAAGATCATGAAAAAGGGACCAGATATGTGATATGGATCAATTTCTAAATGGAAGGAGAAAATGAGAAACCCTCCATGTTGTGCATGACCTATAGGGGAGAAAAGAGAAGGAAAAGAAATAAGTATAATTCGAGGGAAATATTCATTTAACACCTTTAATGTCATGCACAGTTACCTCACACAGTTTTGCAAATAGTGCACTAACCATGTGGCTCCTTATTATTATGACCCAATCCCCACGTAGTTAGTTTTATAGTTAAATTTTTTTTTGCACCAAACGTGCATGATATAGTGAATATGAACATTCCAATTAGAACTAAACATTATAGCTTGAGTAACATTTTGCCAAACCATGTGTAAGCCTTATTTATGCCCTCTTCTACAAACTAACATGGTCTCACATGGTCGTGCATCTCCTCCAGAATGGTTTGCATAACTATACTCAGTGAAAAAGTAGGGAACATGGTTTCTCCTTGTAGATCACGCGGTTTACCCAAACTATGAACCTTAACTCGTACACCTATAAAACATGGGTTTTTTTTCCTCTACCATACCTAAAACCCTACCAAACACCCATGACTCTTATCAATCCTTAAACATTGAATAATGACTAGTAATTGTGTCCTAGAAAAAATTAAATAATGTTCTGAATATTGAGAAATAATTTTTTCTTCCCACCAAACTACATAATTTTAAAATGGGTGAGGAATTCAACCAGCATCAAATACACATGATGTTGCACTTTGGTAAGCTCATGTTGAGAAAAAATGTTTATGTTTTTTATCTAATCATTAAACAATTCTAGCAGTATCCATAAATCAATATTTTTCTATATTGATAATCATTATTTAAAAAAAATTGATATCCTACCACAAATTGTGAAGGTTTTTATAATGGGAGAAAATATATTCATATGATATTATTCTTCACTCTTATTACTAAAGTGGATATTTCATAATTAATTTTATAATAAAATATATTTATTTGTCATTAAAATCTATTATGTTAGAGGATATTGGTTTATCTTAAGATTTAGTATGATTATAATTCACCTACCTCTTTAGTATCCTCTTTTTCCGATCATTTGATTAATCATATTTATCTTATACTATGTTATTAGAGTCATTTGATGTCATTAAGAGATTATTCTCATATTCCAGACACATTTATAGTTTCTTTCTCAACTCCTCTATGATTGTAAGTTTTTCATCGTGACCCCTTAACATTACATCTTTCTAAATAAAATATATCCTGAATTTATATATTTTATTATTATAAATTTTTCTTTTTTTATATTTTCAATGTTTCAATCATTATGTCATTCAACTTCCCTCTGAAACAACAAATTCTGCTTCTTGATTTTGGTGTTCTGTTAAAGAATTGACTCACCATCAACCTTTATCATGTGCTCTATATATATTGGATCACCTTGTTCTTCATTATTATTTGAGGTATCCTCACATTCAACAACATGGTCCACGAAATTTGTAATATTTCCAATAGAATTATCTTCAAATTATATGTTTATAAAAGAATTGTCTTATTTATCTCTTATCATTAGAAAAATTATTTTAATTATATAAAACATTTTCCTATTTTCACCATATTTTCTCACTTCTATTTAAATGTTACCACACTTATTTTTCAAATGATTCCAAAATGGTTCATTAACCTCAAATTCAACATTCCAATTCTTTGGACAATTCAATGAATGGTGTTTAATGTCACCACATTTGTTACACATAGGTGTGAGCATTATTTGACACCTACTATTCCAAAAAAAAATTATTTTTATTCCTGATATAAAAGTCATGATTATCTTATAGTCTTCATCATATTTTCAATATTCATATTTCATCTTCTTTATCGACGTTACCTCTACTTTTTAGTTTCCTCTTGGCTACAATTTCCTTTTCTTCCTTACCCTTCTTTTTGAATGTTGGGGTCTTTCTCATTTCAAATGTAATGGGAATATTATAAAATTCATCAAGGGTAACATACAATATATTTTTTAAAATATATATTCTTGGATAAAACCTATATTGAATGTTTCTCATTTACATTCTAATAATTTTGGGTATCATATATATTTTCTACATAACATTGGACATTGTTAATCATCTCATTTAATGAAAATTTACATTTTAATAAAGATAGAGAATTTTATCATAAAAGGCCGCACATACTTATGTTGTTTATAAATGGTTGAGACCAATGGCATCACCCCTAAGAATAATCTTAAATTGGTTTACTAATGACCAAAAATTAGTGTACAAATTAGTTTCTTAAAAAGGATTTGTTTTCTAGAAAAAAAATCAATCGTATAATTACCTTCCCTTCATGTATGACTTTCCTGAGCACCCTAGATGAAAAAAATTCTAGTCTTCCTATCAAAATATGAATACTCGCATGAGGAATTATCCTTATCTATGAGAGACATGACCAGTACATATGAATCTGATTCACGTTCCACAATCCTAATGTTGTAAATTCTACACAACCTAATGCCAACATTCGTGGCTCTTACCTCTACTCCAATAGAATTACCAAGACAATAAATGGAACTTAATCCCATTATCATTGATCCCTTGGTGTATCTCACCAAACCACTCCTTCTTATTTCCCCATCAAAATTGGATCCATCTATATTCATTTTCAGTCACATAATGGAAGGAATCCATCTGACCCACCTTGTAACACCCCGAGATTTTTTGAAAAATATTCTTTTTAATTTCATTAATGTCTTGTGTTATACACTACACCAAAAGGAGATTTCACAACACGCATCCTTGACTTTCCTTGAATTACACTCAATCGCGACCTTCCTCGATAACGTGTGTAGTACGCAATACTGAGTTTCACTAAACAATGATATGCTATTAAAATATTAGTAAAACTAGCTGTTATGAATAGTAATAACCACTTTTTAAAATTTTGTAAATTTTATTTTTCAAAATGGACTTCATTTTTGGATTCGTAATAACGAAATTAGCTTAGGGTGAAATTTTGGTACTTTTCGGCTAACTTTCATTTTCTGATGAATAGTGAAAATTATTAAATTTTAATTAAAAACAATCTTTTTAATCGAAATAATTAATAGTGATAAATTATTAATTTGAGTGGTTTTAAAGTATATTTATAATATATTTTTATAATTTAATACAATGTTGGTCATTGGATGTAATTTCACATTTAAACCAGACATAAACAAGTGTCAATCTTTTGATAGTTATTATCTATTAAGAACACGCTATTTGTTTTGACGATGGGAATTAATTTTTAAATTAATTAATGAAACTGATATGTTTTTAATTTGGTAAAATAGACATCATTTTTGAGTTCATAATATCAAATATAGCTTAGGCCTAATTTTTGGTATTTTTCTGGAAACATTCATTTTTTGATGAATTGTGAAACCACTGAGTGGTAGTTTAAAAAAATGAATTTTTCATAAAACATAATTTTACCGCTTATGTGAGTGAAATTTAAAAAGTCCTAGAGACAAGGTTGATGTCAGTAAGTAAAATGTGGTTCAATGAGAAGAAAATAATTTTTGGGGAATAGTAACTTTTTACTTTTTTTTACCATGGTTAAAAGTAAATAGGGTAATTAAGGGTAAAAATGATATTATTATTACCCTAACACATGTATTAATTCTATTGGATAAGTTTCATTCGACAAAAACGACCTTAAGAATAAAAAATTACCATTTATGCCCACTTGGAATAGATTAGGACATTTATTATTAATTTATTTAAAGAAGGGTTAAAATAGTTAAAATCAAAGTTTAATAAGTAAATCATTTTTTAATATAGGGTTATACGTAAGATAAATTCGACTATAAATATTCATTAGAAATATAAAAAGATTTAATACATAATGATATTTTATTTGTAATTTTTAGACTTTATATAAGTTAATTTATTTATGACACAAAGATGATGTAGTAATTATCTTATTAATTAAATATTGACATAATTGATGTTATAAATACCCAAATAAATGTAATTTGAGACTTTTTATGAATTCTAATAATTTTATAGGTTAATATGCCATGTTATTATTGATTTAAATAAATTTTTGCGAACTAATCATTCTGTTATGAGTTCCACAAAAATCAATTACTAAATAGTGTCAAAATTGACATAAAATAGTTTTTAAAACAAATAATATATTATTAATAGTTATTGTATTCCTAAAAATCTACGGTTCAGCCAAATGACTTAGATAAGGTTATATATATTAATAATAAATAACTTGGGGTTCTTTTGGATTCTTATAGTAAGTTTATTAACCTTATAGTGTAAGAACACAAAAAGACATGGTAAAAGTAAAATTATCTAACTTAAAGTTAAATATAAATGATAAGGTTAAAATAGGAACCTAAACTTGTCTAAATTATATTGGATGATATTATTTCGACCCATACCCACCCTATATTCGAAATAAATTAATTTTGAGCTATTTGAAACCGAATTTGGCTTTATAATAAAATAATATTTTTAGTTTTTCCAAAAGAGACCCTCTCCTCCCTTATAAAAGGGCACCTACTCCCTCTCTTCCTCACACCACATTGAGCCTTCATGCTCGGCCAAAACCTGAAATATTCTCTTCTCCACTTCCCTAGAAACATCCTAGAGGTTATGGTCTCCCTCAAAGACCAATTTTAGTACCCTAAATGAAGATCTCAAAGAGGCGCTGCAAAGAAGAGGTAATGTCCGTTACTGATTCTTTCAACTTTATTTATTCTTCCACTTCTTCTTCTTAAATTTTTTAATTATGAATTAATAACATCAGTATCCAACATATACTGATATTTTATTATAAGTATGAAAAAACCCTATTTCACCATCTATCCATCCTACAGAAAACGAAATCACCGCGCGTGCGTACGTACGGAATACCGTCTCCATGCCGTGGTGTAATCTATTTTCCATCACCACCTTACTTGGATGGGTATAATGGTGTACATAATAACTATATATTATTATTGTAAATTTATATAGATTCTGAAATATTATACATACACTCCAATATAATTCCACGATCATGAGAACGATATCATCGCTCGTGCGTACGTACGGACTACCATCTCCACAGAGCGATGAGATTCATTCTCCAAGTTAACCATTCATGAATGATTATAAAGTATATATAAGAAGAAATCAAGAAATATATGACATAATAATGATACTAGATTTATGTGTATATATATATGTATGTCATCTACTTAATTCCATTCAACTCAATAAGGAAACGAAAACAGCGTTCATGCGTACGTACGGCCTACCGTCACCATGAACGGTGTAATTATTTCCATTTACTAATATATTATATATATGTATATTATGAATATATATTATATATAAATCATGTTTTATATTCTGGAATTATTTAATCATGATCTAATTAATCATATGAATAATTACAAGTCATAACACGGACGACAAATGAAACGATTTTACCTAAAACGCTCTTTAACATGGAATTTACAAAAGAACGGGTAAAATAAAGTCATAAGTGAACCATATATGATATCATAACAATGATTATGATTATGGAATAAGTCAATGACATTATTTAAATCATTATACAGGAGGTTCGAACACTTACGAAGAAAATCGTACCTAATGTAAGGGAAATATGACAATCTCATTTTTATATGAGATTGTTTATACTTTAGTATTTACTAGGGTGTATTTTACCATCCAAATCCATGTTTCCTAAATATATAATATTATTTCCATCCACCTAAAATTGTTTAAATCCAATTTTACCCTTCGGTGAGTTTTTAGTAAAGGATATGAAAGGAATCTTTTGTCGTTTTTCGTACGATGTACTTTTTGACTTTTCCGAGAAAAGTACGAAGAATGTTTTTTTAACTTATATGGCATGAATGGATTTTTAAAACATTATTTCCAAGAATCTTCCTTTAGAATTTTTCAAGTTTATTTTTAATCAACTTCTTTTAGTTTATAATTGTACGACATGTTAATAAAGAAACAGTGTTTTTGAAGCAGAAAGGATATTTTCTTCAACAATGGAGTTCAAGTGTTTTATCAAAATTATTTTCCATCTAAGATAATAAAGGGTTCTATTTCTATCCCTATTATTACATTGATTTGATTATTTTGTGATGGAATTATATTTTTATGAATTCCTTTATCTTATATGAATTGTTTTATGATGTCACGATGTTTAAGATTCCCATTTTTATTACATGGGTTATGCTATGATGTATGGTTTCTGATTTTGTGGCACACATAAGAATGGTATCATTATGATATGGGTGGGAACTATATCTCCCTCCAATTCATTGGGTAAAGATTCTATATCTCAGGAGATAGACATGGATGGAACGGCATGTTAAACCGGTTCAGTGAAAGAGGACTGAAACGAGGAGTGAACTCGGTTCAGAAATGGACTTTGTCCACTAAGATAGTATTGGCATCGAGTCTTTACTAACAAGAAATGATTCTCTATGATTATGTGTGTATGCCACAATGTTTCATGTTTTAAGTTATGATTATTGGGATTAAATTTCACTACTATGATTTATCCCATGTTATGAAATTATTATTTCTTTTGCAGGTTAAGATTTCCAAAAGTTATGTTCTTATGCATATGATGTGATTGATATTTCTTTTGTTTACCCTTACTGAGCATTTGAGCTCACCCTTTTATGTTTTCTTTTCCCCAGGATATAAAGAAAGGTTTTAGGTAAAAAAAGGAAGATCTTTTTGGGAGATGTTGAAGATATTTTACCACAATTAGAAGATTATATTCCGAGTTTCCAAAGACACTAAACTATTACGGTCCTTGTGTGTGTGTTTTTGTTTTGTACTAAGTATTCCGCAAAAGTAATGTAATGTCCATGTACGTCATGCTTCGGGCCTCTACAGTTGGTATCAGAGGAAAGGTTTAGTCAACCTTTGGAAACTAGGATGTGATAACTTTATTGAGATCCCTATAGATATTTCTAAGGTATGTCTAGGGATGTCCCTAAGGTTAAGTATAAGTATAGGTTATAGTACTAGAATTACTGTAACCTAATATGTTAGATATTGAATGTACTCCCCCTTTATTATGTTTTTTCCCTAGCATGATTTTTTCCTCTCACACTATTCTTTTTGGGTTTTAGACAATGGCTAGAACCCGAAGGAACCGTGTTGATCAATGCAATGGACAATGCAATGATTGTCCTCCTGAACAAACAAATGTTATGGGAGATAGAGTGAAAAAACTTATTGCTATACTTACACAAGCTATGAATCATTCTGGACTTCCAAATGATCAGAGAAGGGAACAATATTCTATTGAGTCCTTCATGAGGCAACGTCCACCTTCTTTCAGTGGGTCTTCTGATCCACTTGTTGTTGAA
Organism: Viscum album; assembly: GCA_963277665.1. NCBI lineage: Eukaryota > Viridiplantae > Streptophyta > Magnoliopsida > Santalales > Viscaceae > Viscum > Viscum album. Next base: position 674,482,722 of record OY728139.1, on the reverse strand, counting down.
AAATGGATCAGTACCACTGAAAAGATATTTTCAGTTCTTCAATGTTCTGAATATGATAAAGTCATCTTAGCATTATATCATTTGGAAGGTGAAGCTGTTCAGTGGTGTAATCTTATCAAGAATACGAGGCCAAGAGATGAAATTGAGTCCATGGAATGGGATGAGTTCAAGAACTTATTTTTCAAGAAGTACTTCCCTCGTATTCTTCGAACAAAGATGGAGAAGGAGTTTCTTGAACTAAAGCAAAAGGATGATGAATCTGTTGGTGTATACGAAGAGAATTTTACAAGGCTTGCAAGGTATGCATCTGGCTTTATCATCCAATCTGAAAGTAAAGTTGATCGATTCTTCAGTGGCCTAAAACCAAATCTTCGAAGGGAATTAGCTATAAGAGACTTCAATAGCTATGAAGAAATTGTGTGTTGTGATATTAAGGTAGAAATGGAAGTTGTTGTTACATATTCATCTCAAGGTTTTGACAAGAAACGAAAGATGGAATTCAAGGAGAAATCTCAGAATAATGGTGAAAAGAAGATGAATGTTTCCTTATGCTCAAAGTGTGGAAAAAAGCATGGTGGAGATTGTCTTAAAGGGACTAAGAAATGTTTTATGTGTGGAAAAGAAGGTCATCGAGCAGCTGAGTGTTGAAGTAATGGAAAAAGGGTTGTTAATGGTGTGAATAAAGAAAATACTGCAGAGAACGCACCAACAACACTTCAATGCTTCAAGTGCAATGAAATTGGGCATTATGCTAATCAATTCCCTAATCCAAGGGTTAATGATGATCGACATGAGAAACCACTTAAGGCAAAGGACAAAGGGAATTCACATGCGATCACTATTGGAGATGTTGAATATGATAACGATGTGGTGGAATGATTGAGTGTTTATGTAATGGGATTCCAACATAATGTTGTATATAGTATCGTGGAATATTGGAATATTTATCTATTGGTCTATTGTGGTTTTCAATAATTTTATGGCACCGGTAACCATGGAAAGTGATTGAGATATTTTTGGGTAAACAGATGATATGCGCATAATGAAGGGATAAGAAGATAATGAGATGTTTGATTGTATTCATGAGCTCATGATTGATATAAGGACTAAGTGATATCATGGTTTGAGTATATAGAATTTTGAGGATTTTGGTATGTGGAAAAGTTAACTTTTAATAGCATTCATGTTTTCAAAAAGGTTCAATGTGTATTCATTCTTCAAGAGAATACATGATTAAGGTATTCACATGATTATGGGGGATAAATGATGGCATTCACATGATCATTATCTTTATACTATGAGCTTGGACCAAATTATTTTAGATAAGCTTAAAAATTGGAATGGAGTATATTGGACATAAGTTAGTATTGTTTAAGGATAGAACATTTTTTTGATATTATTTATGAGATGATATAGTAATGTAGTTTTAGAAAAAGGACAACTTCTAGGACGGGTGACAGCCCATCGCATCGGACAAGGCTGTGGGAATCGAACCCAAAATCGAAGTGTGACTGGCCTTTATCGCCTACCACTGGCCTACAGGAAGTCCCTGTTTAGTAGAAACTAGTTTTATTATATTAAGAAGTATGATGTATGAAGTATAAGTCTATTTTAGGAACCATATATGATTAATCTCACTATATATGGACTTATGTAAGTTTTGATAAATTTTCTAACCTTTTGTTTGAGATAGATGGAATGACCCATCATTCTTTCACATGATCTGCTAACACATCATGAATGAAAAATTCAACTTCATTTCATTAAGAGATGAAGTGGAAAATGTCCAAATAACGACCAACAGTGAGACTATACCAAAATCACGAAAGTATTTCTTCTAATTCAAATTTCATCAACTTTAGGGAAATGATCTTGAAAACCAAAAGTGTTGTCCTAATGATCATATATATGATGAATCAGATGGTACCATAGATCGTCACAAATTTATGGCTTTGTGATTGCTTGAATTTCCATAGCCATGTTCTCTACCACTCTCCATCAGAACATGATGGTTAGATTTCTCTTCCATATCCATATTTTCACCTATGTGGAAACCCAGTGATTAGTTTATTTGGGTAACCGTTACATTTCATAATTTTGTTCTTAAATATTGGTTTTGGTATTCCTTTTTACGATATGGGTTTCTATTTAAGAAACTTTCGAGTAGTAAACCATTTATAACCCCGATGAATTTTGAGGGCGAAATTTATTTTAAGGGGGGTAGAATGTAACACCCCGAGATTTTATGAAAAATATTCTTTTTAATTTCATTAATGTCTTGTGTTGTACGCTACACCAAAAGGATATTTCACAACATGCATCCATGACTTGCCTTGCATTACACGCAATCACGACCTTCCTCGATAGCGTGTGTAGTACACAATACCGAGTTTCACTAAACAACGATATGCTAATAAAATATTATTAAAACTAGCCGTTATAAATAGTAATAACCACTTTTTTAAATTTTGTAAATTTTATTTTTCAAAATGGATTTCATCTTTGGATTCGGAATATCAAAATTAGCTTAGGGTGAAATTTTGGTACTTTTCGGCTAACTTTCATTTTCTGATTAATAGTGAAAATTACTAAATTTAAATTAAAAACAACCTTTTTAATTGAAATAATTAATAGTGATAAATTATTAATTTGAGTGGTTTTAAAGTATATTTAGAATATATTTTTACTATTTAATACAATATTGGTTATTGGATGTAATTTCACATTTAAACCAGACATAAACAAGTGTCAATCTTTTGATTGTTATTATCTCTTAAGAACATGCTATTTGTTTTGATGAAGGGAATTAATTTTTAAATTAATTAATGCAACTGATATGTTTTGAATTTGGTAAAATATACATCATTTTTTAGTTCATAATATCAGATATAGCTTAGGCCTAATTTTTGGTATTTTTCTGGAAACTTTCATTTTTTTGATGAACAGTGAAACCACTAAGTGGTAGTTAGACAAAAATGAATTCTTCATAAAACTTAATTTTACCACTTTTGTGAGTGTAATTTCAAAAATCAAAGAGACACGGTTGACGTCAGTAAGTAAAATGTGGTTCAATGAGATGAAAATAATTTTTGGTGAATAGTAACTTTTTACTTTTTTTTACCACGGTTAAAAGTAAATAGGGTAATTAAGGGTAAAAATGATATTATTATTACCCTAACACATGTACTAATTCTATTGGATAAGTTTAATTCGACCAAAAACAACCTTAGGAATAAAATATGACCATTTAGGCCCACTTGGATTAGATTAGGACATTTATTAAAAATTTATTTAAAGAAGGGTTAAAATAGTTAAAATCAAAGTTTAATAAGTAAATCATTTTTAATATAGGGTTATACATAAGATAAATTAGACTATAAATATTCATTAGAAATCTAAAAGTATTTCCTACATAATGATATTTTATTTGTAATTTTTAGACTTTAAATAAGTTAATTTATTTATGACACAATGATGATGTAGTAATTATCTTATTAATGAAATATTGACATAATTGATGTTATAAATACCCAAATAAATGTAATTTGAGACTTTTTATGAATTAAACTAATTTTATAGGTTACTATGACATTTTATTATTGATTTAATTAACTGTTTTCGAACTAATCATTCTTTAATGAGTTTCGCAAAAATCAATTACTAAATAGTGTCCAAATTGACATAAAATAGTTTTTAAAACAAATATTATATTATTAATTTTTATTTTATTCTTAAAAATATAAGGTTCGGCCAAAGGACTTAGATAAGGTTATATATATTAATAATAAATAACTTGGGGTTCTTTGGTCTTCTTAAAGTAAGTTTATTTACCTTATAGTGTAAGAACACAAAAAGACACGATAAAAGTAAAATTATCTAACTTAAAATTAAATATAAATGATAAGGTTACAATAGGAACCTAAACTTGTCTAAATTTTATTTTATGAGATTATTTCGACCCATCCACACCTTATCTTTGAAATAAATTAATTTGGATCTATTTAAAACCGAATTTGGCTTTATAATAATGTAATATTTTTAGTTTTTCCAAAAGAGCCCCTCACCTCCTTTATAAAAGGGAACCTCCTCCCTCTCTTCCTCACACCACATTGAGCCTTCAAGCTCGACCAACCCCGGCCAAATTATCTTCTCCACTTCCCTATAAACATCCTAGAGGTTCTGGTCTTCCTCAAAGTCCAATTTTAGTGCCCTAAAAGGATATCTCAAAGAGGCACTTTAAAGAAGAGGTAATGTCCGTTACCGATTCTTTCAACTTTATTTCTTCTTCGACTTCTTCTTATTAGGTTGTTTCATTATGAAGTAATAACATAAGTATCACTAATATACTGATATGTTATTATATGTATGAAACAACCCTATTTCACCATCTATCCATCCTACGGAAAACGAAATCACCGCGCGTGCGTACATACGGAATACTGTCTCCACGCCGTGGTGTAATCTATTTTCCATCACCACCTTCCTTGGATGGGTATAATGGTGTACATAATAACAATATATGATTATTTTAAATTGATATAGATTCTGAAATAGTATACATACACTCCAATACAATTCCACGATCATGAGAACGATATCATCGCTCGTGCGTACGTACGGACTACCGTCTCCACGAAGCGATGAGATTCATTCTCCACGTTAACCATTCATGAATGATTATAAAGTATATATAATAAGTAATCATGAAATATATGACATAATAATTATACTGGATTTATGTGTATATATAAGTATGTCATCTACTTAATTCCGATCAACTCAATAAGGAAACGAAAACAGTGTTCATGCGTACGTACGGCCTACCGTCTCCATGAATGGTGTATTTATTTCCATTTACTGATATATTATATATATTTATATTTTCAATATATATTATATATAAATCATGTTTTATATTCTGGAATTATGTAATCATGATCTAATTAATCATATGAATAATTACAAGTCAAAACACGGACGACAAATGAAACGATTTTACCTAAAACTCTCTTTAACATGGAATTTACAAAAGAACGGGTAAAATAAAGTCATAAGTGAACCATATATGATATCATAAAAATTATTATGATTCTGTAATAAGTCAATGACATTATTTAAATCATTATACAGGAGGTTCGGATACTTACGAAGCAAATCAGACCTAATGTAAGGGAAATATCACAATATCATTTTTATCCGAGATTGTTTATACTTTAGTATTTAGTGGGGTGTATTTTATCATCCACATCCTTGTTTCCTCAATATGTAATATTATTTCCATCCACCTACAATTTTTTAAATCCAATTTTACCCTTCTTTGAGTTTTTAGTAAAGGATATGAAAGGAATCTTTTGTCGTTTTTCGTACGAGGTACTTTTTGGCTTTTCTGACAAAAGTACGAAGAATGTTTTTTTTAACTTATACGGCATGAATGGAATTTTAAAACATTATTTACAAGATGATTCCTTTAAAAGTTTTCAAGTTTATTTTTAATCAACTTATTCTAGTTTAGAATTATATGACATTTTATGAAAGGAAAAGTGTTTTTGAAGCAGAAAGGATATTTTCCTCAAGAATGGAGTTCAAGTGTTTTATCAAAATTATCTTCCATCTAAGATAATAAAGGGTTATGTTTCTATCCCTATTATTACATTGATTTGATTATGTTGTGATGGAATTATATTTTTATGAATTCCTTTATCTTATATGAATTGTTTTATGATGTCACGATGTTTAAGATTCCCATTTTTATTACATGGGTTATGCTATGATGTATGGTTTCTGATTTTGTGGCACACATAAGAATGGTATAATTTTGAGATGGGTGGGACCTATATCTCCCTCCAATGAATTGGGTAAAGATTTTATATCTCATGAGATAGACTTTGCTAGAATGGCAGGTTAAACCGGTTCAGTGAAACAGGACTGAAACAAGGAGTGAACTCAGTTTAGAAATGGACTTTGTCCACTAAGATAGTCTTGGCAATGAGTCCTGACTAACAAGAAATGATTCTATATGATTATGTGTGTATGACACAAAGTTTCATGTTTTAAGTTATGATTATTGGGATTATATTTCACTACTATGATTTATCCCATGTTATGAAATTATGATTTCTTTTGTAGGTTAAGATTTCCAAAAGTTATGTTCTTATGTATATGATGTGATTGATATTTCTTTTGTTTAACCTTACTGAGTATTTGAGCTCACCCTTTTATGTTTTCTTTTCCCCAGGATATAAAGAAAGGTTTTAGGTAAAAAAAAGGAACAACTTTTTGGGAGATGTTGAAGATCATTAACCATGATTAGAAGATTATATTCCGAGTTTTCAAAGACACTAAACTATTACGGTCCTTGTGTGTGTGTTTTTGTTATGTACTAAGTATTCCGCAAAAGTAATGTAATGTCCATGTACGTCAAGCTTCGGGTCTCTCCACACCTACCCTGAATACCATGAATAACTTCCATGTTCAGGAAGTGTACTGGAAGAAGTCTTCTTAGCATGGAAAAATATATGCATCCCTTGAAAAGGGCCCCCATATCTGCCACAAACTCTTTCAGACTCACCTAAAATAAAAATGAAAAAATGTATCTTTCCATCAATTTCATTATTTTTTAGCTTCCCAAAGGATCCATCACATGGATGTGAATGCCATACGATGAACCTTCAACACCATTCCTTACTAGAGAGAACCCAAGAACCATGATTCAATTACCCCTCCAACAAACTCCACAATACCACAAATATTCATCCCCTTTTCTATGAACTCTCAAACACCCATTCCCTACTCACATTAATTAACACTTATAATAATTTAATTAATGTTTTATTCTTGAAAAGTCTTCAAATATTCAAATATACTTATTCACATTTTAAATTTTTACTCTTTAACACTCAATTTTTCTTCAAAAATATATTAAAATTTATCTAATATTTCATTTTTTCATTACTTATAAATATTTTGCAAAAACTTTCTGATAGAGACCTGAAATTTTAATTTTTCCCTTTCCTTTCAACTTCTAATGTACTATTATTAGAAAATTAAATTTATGAATTTCCATTTATGGGTTGAATTATAATTTTTCAACATCATTAATCTACCATCCTTGAGATATCTTATAATCACCATACAATTCTTGTAGTTGTGAATATTTTTTCCACTAGATTTGGGGATACACCTACTATAAGAAGAATTAAATTCTTTTATATCAAGAACATTTTAGGTCTACTAGGGGGAACATAAGGGCCTTAGTACCACTAAAAGTTATTCAAGAGTGGGTTAGACCATTGAGATTGGGGGTGCATTAGTTTTTTTCCCTTTTATAATTATCTACTTTGAAATTGGAATTTGATAACTATTAGGATTTAATCCATATAAAATAAATCTATAAACATTCCCTGAATATGTTTGGAAATCAAATAATATAGGTCTCACATAATCAATACAAGGATCATCTTGAGCGATTCCACTTAATCCATTATATGACAGATTGTCCACCATAAACATAAATATTCCACTATAAACACACGTTGTTACAATGGGTGTTCTTTAAAACTCATAGTGCTATGAAAACACACAAAACCCTAAACCATGTTAACCAAAATCTCACTATAACAATATCCCCTCAATACCAGTCACATGCACTTCATAGTTGTGAAAAAATGTGAAAAAGTATCTCTTAATTTCATAGAAAACTAATGATGATCTTACACCACTTTCTTTCATAATTATTTGAAAAGAACATTCCCACTTATTCACGATCATTTTCGGATCTAAACAAAATTCTTCTTCTTCCTCACAATAATTCCATTAGAGGATCCATAATATACTCACATTCCATGAATGAGTTTATTATTATTAAAGTAACCATAAATAGATATCATTTTCTTATTTTTTATTCAATTCAAAGATCTTCAATAGAAAAAATTATTTAATTATCATATTAATTATTGATAATATTATATTCCTATATTTTCTACTTTTTAATAAAATAATATCATGAACACTATTGAAATACCTATATATGGAAAATCCCATTGATTCTCAGATGCAATATATTTTTTGTCATTTTATTCATAAAAAATAACTACATTTATTATTAATATTAATTTAAAATACTTGAAATTGAAATTCACATCAATATCACCACATAATATCATCATTAAAACTCCATTAACACTCTTATAAATATCTATATAGATCATGAATTTGACTAGAAACCTTTGATTTTAATGAATTCTAGTCTATCTTAGAATGTTATAATTTAATTCTAGAATTATTGTATATAAATAAATCTTTTCAGATCTCTAGATGGTGTTGAACCATGTGGATTCAAAATGATCACTATAGAAATATCAAGACCCCTAAAAAATATATAATACATCTACTAAATCACCATGAGCCATTATAGAGTCCCAACAGTTTTTTTACATTGCCTATTTTCTACCAGAACATTCATTGTATAGGAGAATTACCCATGTGGACTCCAAATGGTCCTTATTTAAATCATAACACCCAATAAAATTATAAATAAACCCTAAAAAATTAAACTTTTAGGAATGAAATAATCCATTTTTATTCACAATTGAACTTATAATAAATAAATAATTTTCTTAAAACCTTATGAAATCATCTCTAGTGGGCCTAACAAATCTCTATTTATCTCAGAACTATATTCAAGACATTAAATCAACTAACAATCATTCAAAATTTCTTTCAAAAAATCCACTCATGCACATATTATATTAAATAAAACCTTTAACAATTCCTTTGTTTACAACAATGTTCACAACCCGTGTTCTTGAGATAATATCGATCAAGTGGTTTTCCATCCACCATAACATTTTTACCAATATCACATCAATCTCCTCCAAACACAAAACTACACTAAAAACACCTTTTATATATATTTTTTATCATCAATTTATGAATATAAAAACACTCCTAAAAATGAATGAATCACATAACTTCACATAAAAATGTATGTAATTTATTTTTTTATATATAAATAAATCACCTCGATATATATCAACTCAAGAAAAAAAACTAAAATCACATCATATTGAAATCATTTTCACCTTCCTCAGAAATAAAATCTTCCACATTTATAAACAAAATCATGTGGAATAAATATCCCTAAACATTTTATAGGTCGCATGAGATGAGTTGAAAAAATATTTTACTAAGATACAAGAATATTGTATGGTGTTTTATAATTTTTAGTGTATGATGTTTAAAATGTTTATATAAAATATTTTCTTAATGATGATGTAGAGAGTCGTGATTTTGGATAAGAAATGTTTTATTTGCAATGATCATAGATATTTATAAAATTTTACCTAATCAATGAATATATATTTTAATTTATAATTGTTTTAATATTTATTAGTCTTATTATTAGTGACCTATAAGTAGATAATATTTAAATTATGACTTATTATAGTGCCAACATGTTAATTTTTGTGTATTTATTGTTTTAATTTTTATTTTGTGTGCTAAATAATTTTAAATACTTTCATAATAATTATAATCACAAATTGTTGTGTATTTGGAATACACAATGGTTTCTATAGATGATTTTAAATTTGGAAAAAAAATATTGAAAAAATGTGAATTGTGATGATGTTTTATATATAATAACATGCTATTGATTGGGAAACCCGGCAAAACAAACAGAACATTTTTTCTAATGTATGATAGAAATTAAAGATAGAATTAAATCAGGAAATGTGATTATGTGATGGTGTCTTGATCATGGTGAAATAAGTGGAAATATTGGGAGACGTGTCATTTTTGTAGATATATTCAAATATGAAATTTAGACCATTCTAAATTAAAGGAAACAATTCCAATTATATGGAGATATAGAATTATAATTGTGATGACATAGAAAATACATTTTAATTTTTATTAACATCCAATATTTTATTCATTATAAAATATAAATAAATATTATATTTTTTTATGAAGAAAGGAGGAAGAACATAATGATAAATTTACCATGGGTTTTATGAATCATTAAGACAATGGATATGTTGTTTATTCGATATAAAATTGGATAATTTGTTTTACTTTCCATTTTAAACATGATTCTTCGCCTGAGTTCTTTTAAGATAAATGGAGGGATAAACATTTTGTGATAATAATTATAAATATTGTGGAATGGATTTTTATGGTTCATTAATTTTGAAAAATGATTTATAACGTTCACTAATTTATTATTTGTTCTTTTGAAATATTCTAATCTTCATCCATTTTTTTTATCAAAAAAAACTCTATTAGAGTATGTCAACTGGATAACTTGATTTTTTTTAATGTAATTATATTACATATCTATGTGTACACGTGATTTTGAGTGATGAAACTTGTAAAAAAATTGATTAAATTGATCATATGAATGTGTTTTTATTAATTTGATGGAAAAATTAAATCTTATATTTTTTTTAATTAATTTCCATGATGACTACATAATTAATAAGATATTTGAATTTTATTTACTTAATGATACAGTAATTAAGATTCTTATCATACTTTTAATCTTTGTATTTTTTTTAAAAAAAATCATAAATAAATTATAAAAAAACAACATTCAAATAATTCATCCTAATTTTTTTATCCATGTGTTAATACAAAGAACACTTGTTCACTATAAGATAGACCTTGGAAATAAAATTTACTATAATGTTGTATTATAGGTTATTAAACGTTTCAAAAACTAACCTAGGACACTCAACAAAATAGTCACAAAAAAATAGCTCTCAATAAGGTCATAAAAGAGTCCCTAAACCCCATGGGATGAGAACTAGTGCCTGGGCATCGATGAACACATTTTGAAATAATCTTCCCCATTTAAGACAATATATATTCTAATCCTCCATCTATCATGTAATAGATACATGTAAAATTAAAACTTAGGTATGAAAAAAACATTTCCATACATTGATAGGAGATTATACATAATCTAATCCAATGAAAACAAATTCTAGAAAATTGAAATTTCCAACTCCATGTTCCATGAGGATCTGTATACCACCACACCACTACCACCAACCCACACCCTATGCCCAAAATAACCACCATCAACAAGATAGACCTTTCCTAAAGATGTACACAAAACATAAAGTTGTTAGAACACCTAATGGTGTATGTTGGGTGTGAACACAACAAGACTAGTAGGATCCCACAAAGTATACCATAAAAAGACTTTAACAGATAATCCCAATTTTCTCATTTTAATGTTACTAATGAAATGAATCATGGTTTAACTATTTTATATAATTGATGTTGTAATAACCATCATCATATAAATTAGGGAAGCATGATAGAATGAATAATTATAAAAACCATGAAAAAATTTAAAATGAAGAATATATGAAATTCCCACTTTTCAATGATAAAATACGTAAAGAGTTTTGAAAGAAAATTATAGTTAAGCACCCATTTGATCCTAAACAATGATGTAAAACCCCATGTAATTAATATATTCTCAAATATGGATCATCACAACTTGGTTCTTAGTGAAGTATCACGTGAACCCACAAAACCCTGATGCTGTGAAACCTCAAGGCCTAAGAAAATATATGCAACATGGGATCATGGATCCACATTAAATGAAACAAATGTTTAGTCTATTTTATATCATAAATAAATTTAATGGTAGATTAAAACAATCCTAGAGTTATTTTCCAAACCTTACCGCAAAAATACTTTGGTTCCCATGTGTTATCATCAAGACATATTCAAGTAATTAATTTGTTACAATTCTTAAAACACGTGAATTTTATCAATCAGTAATCAATTACCTGAAAATAATTTTCAAATGCCTTTATATTACATTGTAAAATCATTTTATATAAAATTACATCAAATATTATCATCATTAAAAACCATTCTCATTGAACCATAATACTAATTGAAAACCATTTACAAACAACCATTGTTATATAACCAAGGATAACTTGTTTATAGGTAAATTACAACATATGAAACCACATACTTAAATGGTCAGGTTCCCAATGAAAATACACCCAATCTAAGAATAATGAATGTGTGTATCCCAATCATTCAGCCAATATACAAAAAATTTAATTATATCATACAATAAATCATAGATGTATTTATAGTAGATCAGATTTATCATTCCACTGATGGAGTAAGTAATAAATATTGAAGGGTAAGGAATAATGGGTAATGAATATTCACATAACATGAATTTTCATAATCTACTAAAAAAAATGAATGGAATAATACTCTTGAGAGGTATGAATAAAAAACTATCTTGGATGATGATTATGTTTGAGACCATATAATAGAAGATAATGAATGAGTTCTTCGGGTGGAAATTTAAATAAAAAATCTAATTTTTGGGTTATTAAAACACATCATTATGGTTTGACTATATAGTTAAAAGAACTGTGTGATAAATTCTCAAGGAATAACATATCTAAATAAATCTACAAAAATATTTCACAACATCATATGAACCATGTTCTAAATATGTAAAACATCATTAACCTAATATGAACATTTTTTCAGAGAAGGTTGTACATTTAGCGTAAATTTTAAACAACCCATGTTGCCCCCATCATGGAAACCTAAACATAAAACATGGTTTCCTAGAAATATGAATAGTTCTAAATAGTAATTTAAAAACAATAAACCTTCCCGAACACTCTTAAAAATAAAATAAACAACACAATATTGCATGAAATATTTTGGTGATAAAATGATTTAAAAGTGTTCATATGTATATGAATGTGACAATGCTCTATGATAATTCACTGAACTATATCACATTATTTCCTAAGAAATTCAAATTAAAGTATGTAAACTCTCGAAAAAATAGTTTCACTACTCTCACATCATTTATTCACATTCCCAAGTCATGTGATAATATATCACATGTTGTTAAATAACTCAATCTAATGGAATATTCTTCCCCGTTAAGATCTTTCCCAAAGAATATAATATGCAAATTAGATGCTCAATAATTAAAAAATCTAATTCTAATTAAATATACAACAATCTTAAAAAATGAGAGGGAAGAATATGGTACTACTTGATCTCTCATACATGGAATGCATTATTAATTGGTGTCAATTGACAAGGTATATTCAAGAAATATTCCACATCCCAAATTGTCTCAATGATATCAAAACGAATAGAATATTAGAGATAACATACCTCTATTTGAAAACCATTATTCTCCTAAAAGAGCTGAAAATTTCAGGATGGCAAGGTATCCAACTGTTTACACCAACGGTTGGAACTAAAAATATATATAGAAGTTATATCATATTGGTGGTGTTTCAATCAATAAATCTATGACCTAGGTCTTTATAGAGAAATATTGAATATTTTTTTGTTCCTATTAAAGATGATATACCCATATATGACCAATAATGTGCGGATTTACATGAATAAACACGTAATGCATCAAATGGTTTCATTTATATGGTTGATTTGTAATTATTAATGTCATTTAACTCAACCAACTCTAAATGGATGTCCAAAATCCTTGAATTCCCATGATACAATAATGAATAATTTTTTATCGAATCAGAATAGCTCACAATATAATTCCATCTATCTAGGTATGACATGTTATGATCAACATAAACTAAGATATCTTCACATCCCAGATACTATTCATTAATTGGGTGGTAAAAATGATCATTATGCGAAATGAGGTCTAATAGAACTATGTGAAACATCATAATATATTTCATACACAATGTTCCCAACTCTTTAACTCTGGTTGTTTCATTAATTAGAAGTAATTGAGAATAATTGATGAGTTAGTAAACCACCACACTTATAAAATTCATCCATCAGAGTGTTCATGGAACTTTAGTGATAAAATATAAATATAGATTATTCTATTTCCTTTTTGGAATTGGTAGAGGTTGATGTAACCTAGATGGTCTTTGGTTTCCCACCTTAATTTTTTGAAAGGTACGTAAATGAAAAATGAATTCGACTATTTTTAAACATAATAATAACCACAAATTTTTTTATAGTTATAGTTTAGTTTCATTATGATTTTATGAATTCCCCACAAAGAGAAATGGAATTATTTCGATATAGTCTTTATCAATAATGATGGTATTACCCAGATATTATTTGAATAAAAAGTCCTTTAGGGAAAGAGACCACCCAGGTACGGTCTCCACCCATGCAAAGATCCTTGATAATCCAAAATTAATTATCTCGTTGTTTTTCTTGGGAAACTAATTCAAGGAGAGATGGTGTAAATTTATTTATCATCCAAAAGATACAAGTTCCTTATCCTATAGTGTCTAAATAAAATCTATCAAATAAAACCATGATACTCCACTAATCATTAGATTCATTAAAGGTTTGAGATGTAAATTCATACTAAGAACATCTATAATAAGACTCCCCTTTTCTAGTGTATAAGTGATATCTAATTCAATTTACAAAACATACTTCTTCCATTGACTCTAAATGAGACTGAATTATTTTAAAAGGAGTAAGATAAAACCCTTTTCATTTGTGTAAACAATGAGCCTTTCTCTAAAAATGTAGTTTCAACAACAGTTGTAGGAATGCATAATTATTATATGTTCAAAATCATGCATAGGATAATTATTCTTTTGTGATAAAAGATTATATTAACCATACACAAATAATGTTTCTCCTTATATAAGAAAAATACCCAATTCATTTCTTGAAGAATCACAACAGACCACTATGAATTTTCCAGTCTAATGATAAAATAAGATATATACTGAGGTAAGAAATTATTTCAACTCATAAATATGAATAATGAAACTTGATATCATACATAAACTTTCCCCATTTTTGAATAATATCCATCAACGGTGATGTAAATTTATTGAAATACTTTAGAAATTTCTCATAATATCCTTCCAAGACAAAAAAAACTACGAATCTTTGAAATTTTGTGGCTACTCCATGACATGATATCTCTTAACATTTTAGGGTGACTATGATTCCACATTCTGAGAGCACATATCCATAGAAATTAATTTCTTGGATCTATAAATGAATATTCAATAACTATGTATAAATCCATTGTTTATTTAGGATATCAAAAATAGAACGATGGTGAAAATCATGCATATATCTAGTTCTCGAGTAAACTAGATTTTCCTCGAAAAATACAAAAATGAAGCAATCAAGGTATTGGGGAAATATCTAGGTCATCAAATACATGAAAACATGATGATCAATGGTAAAGGATAAAATGAATAATTAGATATTTTCAATGGACATACCTACTCCAGAAAAATATCATAGAAATCTATGATTAATGAACTCTTATAAATTAATATATCAGAGAATATAAATTTTTTTGAGAACCATATTTCTCCCTTTAAGTAATCAAAAAAATAATCAATATGGGGAAAAGGGTACTTATTACTAACCATCACCTGGTTAATAATTTGATAATTGACCAATAAATGAATCATCCCATTGGTCATCTTGGTGAATTGTTCTGGGGCTACCTATGGATTCACACTCATACGGATAAAACCATTTGATTACGAATCATCCAACTATATATTCAACTCGTTTAACATTATCAGTTCAATTAAGTAAGAATGAATGGATATATGTTGGGTTTTGAACACTCGATCTATCAAGAAATCAACTAACCTATCTAAAACAATATTAGAGAATTCCTCTTGAAACACTTCATGAAATTCCCAAACCACTAGAAAATGTGCAAAACCTAGAGACTACACTTTAAGGTTAAATAATAAAAGATATTAATGTCACAAAATTCATTAATGAAGGTCCTAAATTGATTTTCCTTTAATCACATTCACATTAAAACTCTTGATAATTCCCATTAAAGGATGTAAAGGACACCCACCAATGGTAAAATTTAATCCAATCCTTCTAGGAAAATAATTATTCTATCACAAGTATAACATCAAAGAGGGTTTTATTAGTGACTAAATGACCAATGATATATCTACTTCTAACATTGATAAATTGTGAGAAGGACATCAAAATATTCATTACATACTCATTACAATAAGGGTTACCACTTTTAAAAAAATAATCCAGGTTCTACATCAAGAGGTTCCATGAATTCTTGTGATTGTTTGATAAAAAATAGATAGGGGGACCCTTATCAAACAAATAAATCATTATAAATGACGTAATGAAAACAACACCACTCAAGATTGTAGGACCTCCCTCTATTTACATTAAGGGATTCATTCATTGTGTGAAACTACTATATCCTAGAAATTGAAAAATTCCCACTAAAAGCTTTTTGGATGATGAGTATGTATCTTTAATGAATCAAAATTTAGTAAAACCCCTCTATGAGATGATGAACATGTTCCATAATGGTGAACTGAGAAATCCTGACAGAACCTCTTCTAATGTCCTTTATGTCCATACAAAAGATTGATTTTTTGCACTTCCATGTTGTTTCATTTCACATTACCTATATTTCCACACAAGTAGTATGTGACTAGCCCCTTACTAGTTATAGATGATGTGGGATGAGGCTTCTATGACGGGGAATCATATAATTTAATTTGGAAAATAATTACATGTCATCTTATTTCCATAAGTGCTAATGGAAGTGGCTACGAGTTTAGATGGAAAACCAGGAATCCTAGTCATCCTTGAATGGAAAATGTATTCCATCAAAACTCTATCAACCTTTTCAGAATAGCAGGAAGGAGTATTCCGAAAGAATAATGAAAAGATGTTTGATCTTAGGACCATCATAAAAATTTTATCCTTCAATTTTTTTCTCAATAAACCACTAGTGTGAAGAATATAATTTCATCAATTCAGTTATAATACATGTTCACTACTAGACCATATATTTTATGGGTGAAATATTCTACAAAATTTCCTAACTTTAACATTACTGGGAAAGAATGGTTGTGTTAATATGGTCTTAAATTGTTTACTCTATAAAACCTCAATTTTTTATGAGGCTATCATATCCCACCTTCTCCTACTAAGGCCAGCATTCTTGAAAATAGAACACTTCAACTTAACTGATACTATTTTTTTCAATAAATTGATAATTAATTCATTGTTTTCCAACAAATAAAATACATTAAGAGGGTCATTCATATAATGGAAGGATGATGGTTTCTTGAAAGAACTCATCAACATTGACCATCCTAATCCAAATTCTAGTTCTAATTTTTTATCTAGAACTATAATGGGGTAAACACCATAGTTTAGTGCCTAAACTATGATAATCATAGCATAAATAATATTTTTGTCTATTGGGGGACTATCCCAGGGATTATTATCCATATAACACTTGTAGTTATTCGTAAGAAAACTTTTAGGAGGCATGGTACTACTAAACATAAAAAAAATAGAATTATAATCAATAAATGATAAACTTCCTTTAATTACAAGCCATAATTAATGATTGATTAATAAATGGGGAAAAATGGAGTCACATCAGGACACAAATAAAAGATCCATTTTCATAAAAACTCAGGGTAACCTAACATATATTATCATACCATATAGCTAGGAAATCACTCGTAAAAATACACTTATTCCCCAAGAACCATATATCTTATATACAATAAAAAATGAGAAATGGATCTGAACCTTCTATGATACTAGTTTTTCCTGAAAAATGAATATCAATCATTAATCTAGGAACTTTAAATATCTCATAATAAGTCCAAAAGGGCATCACTAACACTCATAAGATACAAATATAGGAATCTATAAACACCATTTGGTAAATGTTTTCCAAAATAATACAATTAATATAAAATAAACATGTAATATATGACATAACTAAGGAGAAACAACATTTTTACACACACAAAAAACATGTACATATTCCAACAGGATAAGTTAAAAACTATTATCCGATGAATAACTAAGCTGGAAAAACTATTTTCCCAACATTGTGTGAAAATATGCACCACATCCCACCATGCCACCACTATTATCCAAAAACCTCTAGCTCATATACTCGAAAAAACCATGTAGTTCATGGAAAATACCAATACTTGTGAAAACAGTATCTGCATATACTCAAATGTATATGTAGGGTGTGAGAACAATAATCCCTACACGGTCCCAATAGTTCTTCCATAGTTATTAATTAAAAAATAAGTAGAGTTGGTCATTTTATAGAGATATATATAATGAAAACATGATCTGCACGGTTTTATATAAGGCATAAATAAATAACCAGGTTCGTATCATTTATGGAAGCATGTGGTAATGATGAATTCTTAAAACCATGAATGATTAAGTAATTTGTAGAATATAGGGAATATTCACATTTCAAATACAAAATCCTTAAATAATTTTTAATGGAATAACTGTAATTAATCTCATCAATCTAGATCCAAAAATTAAACCACTAAGGTAAGTTATATCATGATCAATTTGGATCCCCAAACCACCATGATTAGTGACATATCAGGTGCATTCACAAAACCCCCAACATAATGTATCCTCAATGAATATGGAAGGATAGAACATAGGATAGTGCCTCCCCATCATGTAAAATAAGTTTTATTTAATATTCATGTTTTCTTTACACAAAAATTAAAAAATTTATTCAAATAGACCCAAGAGATTATATGGGAAGAAATGGGGAATAACTAGGGGTAACCGCTTATAAATACCCATGTTCCCATGTGATATCATCATAACATATTAACACATTCCATTTTTATCATTTCCACAAACATAGGAAGTTCATCAATTATAGAGCAATGAATCAAAATACAATTATCACATAATTTTCTATTTAAATTCAAAACTAATGAAAATAAAACATTATTTAAATATTTTCATAATTAATAAAAATATCATGTAACCATAAATGATTAAAACCCATTTAGTAATAACAATTAAAAAATGAAAAGTATCAAAATTTTATAGAGAAAAGAAAACATATGAAATTACCCAACTCAATGGTAATATGCTGAAGAAAGTAAACCTAATATAAGAAAACCTAAATTTTTCTCCATCTAATTTGAAAAATCTAAAATAATTTCAACAATATCCTTTACAAAACTGTAGATCCCTTCCTGGTATTATTGATTTATCATTCATTTAAAATTTTGAATTTGAGATCTATTTTCATAATGAGGAATAGTTAAATAAGGAAATCATATCATAAATTTCATATATCCACTACCCTCAGAATTAGTGGAATAATTAATTATAGAGGAAGAAATAAACATATTATTCAAGGAAGATCATTAGGTTTAAGACCATATTACATAAGATATGGATTGAGGAATTCAAGTAGAAATTCATATATGACATCTAATTTTCATATTTTTAAAACTTGTCAGCTTGGCTTGGTCGTATAGTTAGACAGTCCACACACTAGGCCTACAGGGATTACAATCACTCAAGAGACCAACATGGTTTAGTCACACAGTTATATGAACCATGAAACAATCATGAAAAACATAAGTAACCCAAGATACATGTTTTATTGTAGAAGGTCCCTTGTTTATTTAACACCATGCACTACCTGTGCACCCCTTTATAGAAACCTTAACATGAAAAATAGATTCTTGGGAGAGACACGTGGATTCATCTCACCATACACCAATGGATAAACTTCTAAAAAATCCCAAAAACAATAAAATATACCCAAAATGAACTAGGAAAATCTAGAAATAAAGATTACAGAAGAATGGGCATAATAACATAAAATTCGTATCGGTATATGAAAAATAGATTTATAAATTTCATTGCTTACCCATTTAGAACTCATGATTCTATGTAGGTGATCGAATGATGAATTTTTATTATAAATATGATGATATACAAAAATAAACTAAAAAATAAATTATTCAATCAAAGAATTAATATTGTTTTCTCATTTTTAATACACAATCAATATATTAAAAATGTGAAAAATATTTAAAAAAATATCATGATTATATTTTCACCTATATGAAATTTAGTTGTTTTAATTCATCGAGAATGATATATATTTCAAGTAATATGTATTAACATAATAACAATTTTAGTATAATATTAAATGGGAGTAATTTTGGAGAAATCATAAACGATTTATCTAAAGAGATTTATTTCATGGATACAGAAAAACATGAGGTAAACCTTGAATATGAATATAAATATGTTACTGAAAGATTCATATCACTTGTTCCAAGAAATCTTAAAATAGTAAATTGTATCTCTTAAGATTAACAATATTATTTATTTTTCAATTATAGAAAATTTGGTCACATTAAATCAAACAAAAATATATTTAAAAATGAAAAAGGTAAGGGTGATTTCTAAAAAATAATGAAACAAACATTTACCTGAATGAAGGAATCAAAATTTGGGTTTGATATTAAAAAAAGAAAAAAAATATATAAAGATGTAATATGTAAAAAAAGATAATGATGATCATGTATCCATATTGTAAGAAGAAGTAACCATGTTTACATGTTACTCAAAAGACAAGTTGACTACAATAGCTGATGAATCTCAAACTAAAATAAAGAAGGTATTTATTTATATAAAGTTGACTGTGAAGGTGATATTGATGATATGTACACTCATACAAAAAACAGAATATATTGATGAGTTATATGGGGAAATAACACAAAATAAAAAATTACTTGATGATAATTACATTTTATAAGACAATTCATACAATGTGTCTATCATATTGATAAATATTAAAAAAATATAATTTATTTGATTAGATAATAACATATACTATAGAATAGAGATTGAAAATAAAATATTCTGATGAAATAGTGTCTAGTCTAAAAAATATAGAAGTTGAATTATAATACCAGGAGATTGATAATAAGTTGAAATTTATATTCTATGATTTTGGTGTCTTTATTTATCATTTAGAAAAAAGGATCAAGAAAAATAGAAAAATATTTGAGCATGAAATGACCATTTGTGTTGAGAATGTGTTCACATGAACACGAAAACCTAAAAATTATTAAAATTTCCCGAAATTGGTATATATATATATATGTGAGAAAAAATTATAATTCAAAAATTTTCAAAAATAATAATATATGTTCTCCTATTAAAAATGTGTTCATAAATACCCAGTCATTTAAAAATATATTGATGGATAAAATTGTTTTGTAACATATATAATAATAAAATTATATAATATATTTTTTCTATAATTTATTTTTTTAAATGGATTATTTATCAAAAATACCACCAATGCTAATAATTAAATTATTAATATTATTAATGATATCAGTTTATCTATCATAATAATCAATTATAATAAAAATATGTATTTTTATATTAAAAACTATATTTAACATATACTGTATACTTTGGTAAAATTTATAATTTATAAATTAGTATAATGATTTATTATATTTCTATTATAATTACTTCACATTATTTATAGTATTTTTTCAATAAAATACACCATGGAACTTGGTTAGAATTCACTATTATAAGCATCTTGATAGTATTTTATGAAATATTCTCATTAATATTATTGATAAGACCATGAAATATGACACACATGGAAATAAATAAATATATATTTTCTAAAGTGAAATTATAATTATTATTGGATGATGAAAATGATGATTACACATTTTTAGTTACCTAAAATTGTCATCAATGTCCATGGGAAGGATCCCACATCCCTTGAATCCGTTATAAGAGAATAATAACCCACAATAAAATAAAAAGTTTTTTAATCAAAACACAAAATGATTATAAATTATTTAGATTATATATTCACTTGTTTCTAAATTAAATTGAATTAATGTATTTAATGATAAGATATATGTTAATGTTATTATATTAACACATGATGGGGAGGCTATCATGATAGTTGATTATCTTTTAGACCAACACATAAAGGGTTTGTATGTGAATATTTATCATTTAAACAAATAGGTTTATGGAAATCGTTATATTTGTTATCTGGGGATCCTTCTAGGGTGTTACCATTATGATCTATTAGGTCATATATAACATAAGGTAATACTAAAGTCTCTTGATCATGCGGTAAAAAAATTCAAAATAAGACCAACATTAAAAATCATTAAAAACTGTATATTGAAAATAAATATACTTTCTTTTGTTGTTATTAAAAAATAGAACAAGGAACGCTTAATTTTTGTCACATAATATTTAAAGTGATATGTGTTATGAGTAATTTGGAATAAGTGTTTTGAATTTTAGGAATAATATTAAGAAAAAAATTATGTTTTGAAAATTTTAAACAAATATCAACTGTAATTTATTTCCAACATTATAAATTAATACCCATGAAGAAAATAAATTGAAATATATATAATCCTTAATACTTAAATTTACAAATATTAGACTAGGAAAAGTATATTCAATGTATGGATGTAACATATTATCATTTTTAACCTGTTTGAAATTTATGACAATATTTTTAATCCCATATATTAATATCGAAATTAATAAAACTTTTAAAATGATTTTATAATGTAAATACTAGGAATAAATAATATTTTACCTCATTCTTCCTAACTTTATTATTATAGACTATAGTGAAACCTCTTTATAGTGATCTTATAAACAAATCATTTCATAGGAGATCCACTTAAAAATACAGTACCCATAAATATATTGGATCTAAGAAATCCAATTCCAAAATATTATCAAAACTATATAAGAATAAGAAATAAAAATTTATTATGTCTGAATTAACGGAAACTGTAAAATTTGACATTGGTGGATGGTATATTTTCTTTTAATTATTGGACAGATTATAACATTAACCATATATATAGGTGTAAGGGCGCTCTGTACGAACTCCCCTCAAAACCTATATGGCAGTGTCGGCCGTTTTGGCTCCCCCTCCTTACATGATGGGGGAAGGCCACTTGCCACCCCCCAGAAGGAATCTGCAATCAATTCCTTCCCTTCTCAAACCCGTTGTATCTCCCTACATTTCCCAAAATTTTGATATGCAATAAGCTATTTGACCTTTTCCAATGGTGATCGTAGCTACCAATTTCTCTTTAGGAGTCTAATGAGGCATCATCTCTTATCTGATAGACATTAATCGCGAGATTCACGGACCAACACCCCTCGATGGATGAGTTCGATAGGCTGGTTTTCTGGTCATGGAACCTTAATGATCGAGTGACAGTGGGGCTCCTGGATGGTCATCACTTCATGATTCGCTTCAAATAAAAAGAATATTTGATTCAAGACAGATCATCGACACCTTGCAATTTCAATAGACTCTGGTTCTTTATTCACAGATGGAACTTTGACGTTATCAGGAAATGGGATTCTCCCACGAAATCCATCTAGGTAAGATTCTCAAAACTTCCCATCCCCTTCCAAAACCCCTCTATTATCTGCATGTAAGGAAACATGGTAGGAATATTTCTCTGCTCTAACAGTAAAACTAGATAGGTATTACATCCGTTCACCCACCCCCCCCCCAGTTATGTGTTTAGGTTGATGTCTCACATAGACCTGTTGATTCTATATGGATTTCTGTCAGTGAAGAATTTGGATACAAAGAGCTAGTCATCTATCAATCGTGGGTAATTTTCTGTGTCCATTGTAAGAAGATGGGGCACGAACTAGTGAACTTTAGGCGTGGAGGTAGATGTAAGGCTGGTAATTTAAAGAAACGGGTGGTGGATTTTACTACATGGTTGAAGGATATGGCACCTATAGGTGATGTAGGCCTTAAAAATATTGTCATCAAGGAAACTGGCAATGGTACTGTGGATGTTGCAATGGTACAGAAACAAGGAGTGGGGACACCTTTAACCCAAAGGTCATTGAAAATTTAAATATACTGAAGCTTTATTTTGCAGGTCCTTTAGGGGACACTAATATTTAAGGGGCTGCTATCATAGAGCAATGTAAAGGGGAAAAGGAGAAGAACACTAGAGGTGTGGATTTGTGTTCTAGGAATGGTACCTGTGATAAATATCAGGCAGATGATGTTAAGGAACCATGGGAGAATTCCGAACAAGGTTCTTAAGTGGAGCTAGAGGGGAAAAAAGTTAATTCCAGGTAGAGATAGGTTCAGTAAGGAATCACGAATGATACAAGAATAATATTTGATTTAGATAATACTTCTGAGGGTGAAAGATGGATTTTTCCTAAGAATGGTCCATCGCAAGGGCTGATGGGGGACTAGGGTTATGGTTAGAGACATATTCAAGAGAACATCAAGACCAGTAATTGTTTTAAAGGTTTAAAGGGATAGACTCAATATCAAAATATTTATAGTGATGTTGAAATAATAGGTGGGATAGAGACTGAAGCCCTGTCAATAGGGAAAAAGAAAAGGGCACAAAAATTAATCGTACATACCAAAACCAATGGAGACCAGGACAGGTAAAAAGATAAAATCCAAGGAGAAGGAATACATGACTATATCTAGTGTTAAACTGTAGGAGAATCCTGAAGAATTTATGGTATATGCTGTTGAGGTTGTTGAGGGAAAAATTTATGTAGAGGAAGTAGATAAAGAAAATCCACTAGAATTTCTTAACCACTCTAATGATGAAATGGTGAATAATTTCTCTACATTAATGGTGCACAAGAAGAGGAAGATAAGATGATGGGAATGCGGCTTTAGGTGGATGTCCATAGTGATCAAGCGGCATGGATTGACAAGTAGGATCTTATACTGATGAGGGATTTTAGTGAAGTGAACTTAAGTAAGGAATAGTACTCTCAAACTTGGGAAAAACTAGAGGATTTCTCTAAAGACTTCATCCTTGATGAGCTGGATCCATAGTTGCACTCTATATCATGGAAAATCTTTTGGGAAAAAACATCTAATAGGCTTATGTACTATTTCAAAAACACTGTGACATCTTTTTTGGGCTTCCCTCCGGGTTGAACTTATGTGGTTTTCCACTTTTCCTTAAAAGTGTTTTATAATAAAAAAATTATTTTTTAATCAACTATAAATAAAAATCTATCTAAAAATTTAGAATTGAAAAAACAAATCAATAATATGATTACCTAAATAAAATAAAAGATAATTAATTTTTTAATTTAATGGTTTTGGTGACTAATGAATAAATAATAAAATTGAAAAAAAAATATAAGCTAGAATGTTGGTTGATCATGGAACTCTAAGTTCATCATATGGTCAGAAATACATATGACAATACCTATAAAAATTAATTTTCAATATTATTATACATGGAAAATAAAAATATTAATTAATTGAAAGTAGTTTTGAGTATATATATAGAATAACTATGATGAATACCAATTAAATTTAAGGGAAATTTTACTCTCACTAAAATATCATATTAGTAGTGATTTTGATACCAAGAAATGATTTTTGAATGTGTTGAGAAAAAATTTAAAAATAAGAAGAAAACCTCATAAATATAGTATCATTATCTAACATAAAAATATTTTTCATTTGTTTTTAGGTATAAATATTCTAATGAAATATAATTCCCCAACTATGAATCAATATCATTAAACAAGTATGAATCTAGGGTTGAGATGATGAAAATATTTATACGGGAAACCACATGGAATTACAAAATTCATATTAATATTTTAACACTAATAATACTAATATATGATTATATTAATTCATTTTTATTTAACCTAGAAATAATATGATTATATTGATATCCATCTTAATATCCATCCTACAATAAATTTTAAATTTAAAATAACATTATATGAGAATTTTAGGAACATAAATTTTAACCTTCATTTATTTTTTAAATTAAAAGAAATTTTCATTCATTATACCACCATGTTAAAAATATAATCAAGTATTTAATATCATTTTTTATATATTATTTTTTAAAAAATTTGTTTAAAATAGTATTAAATAATGATATAACATTCCTTAGTTATAGGTGGAAAAATCAAAAAATATTAATGTGTGATATGTAATATCGTGTGTAGACAAATAACTAAATTTGTGTTTGGGGAAAATGGAACTAGTGCCTCAATGTATAGTATTTGTAAGTTAAAAAATAAATTAAAAGAGGATAACTTATTTTTAACTATGACCATCAATATATATATATAAACCAAACCAATTATAGTATTCATATTTTTTAATTTTAGTTGTCTGTTTTGCAAGTCTAATTTTACCAATTTATTATAGGACACTCAAATATGGTTCCTCCAAAATATGATACTCCCTAAAATTAGTTCACTAATGTTTTTAAAATAATTTTCATGAATATGGAAATTGATTAATTTTAATTAAATTAACTATAATGTTTAAATAAAATCCATCACATAATTATTTTTATTTTTTGGGAAACATATTTTTTATAAAGATTATGTAACTACTTTTAATATTTATTTTAGTTCCTATTAATATCTCTCCTTTCATGGATTTGTTTATTTTTAATATGATCATACTTAAATATAGTTAATCTACCACGAAATAATCATATCATATCACATAAAGAGAACATTACACAAATGGGGGTCATATAAATATTTATTTAATGGATTTTGATTTTAGAGTAAATTATTGGTAAATGTAGTAGGTTATTTAATGTTATACCATGGAGGATATATTGATCAATTCTATAATATAGATATTAAACTAATTGGTATTTATATCCTAGAATTAATTTTTAAACATCACTAAATTATTAGGTTATAACTTTAGAGGGATAAGATGTACTTTCTATTCAACGTGAGTATAGAAAGATATTTGATCATTTATGTTTTAAGGGTGGTATATATCATTGAAAAATCAAAAAACATTTCTTCAAACTGAATGATTTTTGTTAAATAGTTATAAAGATGTTAGAAAATCCTTCCAAAATCATATTTTTGGTAATTTTCTAAAAATTAATTATTCATTGTGATATGGATTATTTAGTTAGATCATTGAGGAAAACTAAATAGGTAGTCGATTTTAAAAATGAAATTTTGGAATTATTTGTTGAATCCTTGATTTGATGATTTAATATATGTAATTACAACTTTCTATGACACTTTTGAACTTAAAAATCAAGAATAATGATAAAAGATTATATTTTTTGGTAGAGATATTTTTCCAATTTTTATTATTTATATGTAAATCATTATAAATATCAATATTAGGAAAAGGGAGATTAAAGATCAAATTATTCTTATTGAAATAAGTATTAATGGTTATACATAAAAATTTCAACATAAAATGTTGTTATATAAATTCAATAAATGATATCCTATATCTAATCATCAACACAAATATCAACAAACCCCACCATATCTTGAGAATCATTTCAAGATAATGTTAATTGACTTGATATAATTAATTAATACAAAAAAATATTTTTTTATGTTTTTTAAAAAATTAATATATTATTTTTTATAAATTATAACAATTATGTGAATGGAAATATAAGGAATATATTTAATATTTAAACATTATTCTCACTAGAAAAGGTTACCCACTACCAAATACAATACTAAAGAAAATTTACCATATGTGAAAGGCACACAAATACATTTTTTAATCAAAGGACCACAACCATTGACTTTATATGGTATTTGAATATTGGAAGGATCTATAACCTCCCCTATATTATAATTAGTACGATAAAAAATAAAAGAAATATTTAAATCATTTGTACAATATTTACATTATGCTGAAGGTGATTCAGATCAACCAATTGTGGATTTTTGTTTTTTAGAAAGGGTCAGATTCCCTTACTATACTATTGTGAAACAATGTGGAAATGGAATAAAAGATTTAAATATAAAATAATAATATTCCCATTCAATTCTATTGAAATCACTGAAACACCACTTCATGGAATAAATCATGAGGTATAAGAATGATCACCACCACTATTTTGTGTGTAGGTAGTTGGAGACTTATAACTGTCATTCAGGTATATCATCTAAATAATAATACACATGAATAGTTCACTCAATTATTATAAGTTCTCATAAAATATATTAATAAATATTAATGAAAATATTTTTTCCTATAATTTTTTATAATTATTTTTTAGCCTATTTTAAAATATATTTACAACACATATTTTTTTTGTGATAATTTTTTTAATAGAAATATTTAATAGAAAAATAACTATTTTTTTTATTAATATTAGTGGTGTTTAAATTGAATTCTATGTTTTTATAAAATTAATGATATCTAATATATAATAATCCTAAAAATTAAATATATTTAATTTCCTTGTACTTTCTACTCTAGCCTCATTTTTTTTTAATTTTGTAAACCAAAAAATGATTAGGTTTAAGTTGTTAAAAATTAATATCATTAGAAAATGGACAATTGAATATTTATCTAATTATACTTATTAATATTTTAGGTCAATTATGGAAGATTATAAAAGATATATATAAATATATAATAAGAAATATTACTTTTAGTATCAAATTTTTAACTTAACATACAAACAGTTATTTTTACTGAAAATTGATATATCAGTTTTAAATATATAATAAATATATATTTAGTGATAAAATATTTCTTTATATGAAATAGTAAATTGAAAAAAAAATAATGGTAAAAAATTTATAGGTTATTATAAATAATAAAAATCATAATATTTCCATAAAATAATTATTATTTTTTATATGAAATTGAATTGAATTAATGTATTAGTAAAATATTATTTTTTGTTTTAAAATTAATTATAATTGATATATGTTTCAGTAAAATATTTATTAACGTTTATAATTATAATAATAAATCTTAATATTTGATATAAATACTCAATTTTTCAAAAAATATATTTTATCTATAGAAAAAATGTGTTAGTGAAAATAACATTTTTTGTAGTTGAGAAAGAATAAAACAATGAAAAAAATAAAAAACAATAACCCGATAGATATATTCTGTGAAGAAAAATTAAAAAATAAAGAAGTGGTAGATTAATGAGTGCATAAACTCCTCAAGATCTTGACATATGTATATTATTTTTTTAATCAACCCAAGAGATGAAAACAACATTTATAGATAGTGATCAACCAAATTTTCTATTAATAAGATATAGGTCCATCTAAAGTAGATGTAGCCAAACTAGTGGGTTTTATATGAGGATAATCAACATTTAAAAACTTAAAACCACACAACTCAAATTCAATTTCATGTTTAGGTCAAAAAGTCTATAAGACCATACACCATTTATGTAGGTCTCGATGCCCACCAAATCAAGAATACATGATTTTATATATAGAGATTACTTCCTTCACATAAGTTATTGTGCCCCGAGTTTGGGAAATAAGATTAACCAAAAATATTAGGATTCAGTTATTCTTGTATTACATGATTTCACACTGGTTTCATCATTTTTGTGTAGCGTTTGAGTAATGGGTGATGATTATTGATTTTGGAGGTTATAAGTATGTTTTCACAATAATTCACACTAGGTTAACCATTATCATCTCTTATGGAAAATTCCAATAAATCCAACATCTGTAACAAGGTAAAAACTCATTATCTAAGGGTAGGAATTCATTGGGGGTGTTTCAGACCCAATGACACTTAGGAACTCACATTGGTCAAGAGGATGGGAGGTTGGGAAAATAACACCCTTTTTAGATGAATTGTTTCCTAGTTCAGGACTCTTCTATAGATTTATAATATGTTCCTCAATATCTTTCATGTACCAATGATAGACTCATTACCCTAATAAAGTTAGTATGTGTTAAATAGTTCTATAGGTAAAGGAGATTCTACTAATTATACCATCTATATATATCCTAGGTAATACCTTTGTTTCCGGTTATTAATTATAAATAGGTAGATATTTAAATTTTGAATTCATAAAACATAGAACGCTTTATTGTAATTCCATATAGAGATGAAATTTTAGTTTCTATGATGGGATTTAACATTCATAATGTTTCATATATATCCTTTTAAAAATATGAATAAAACCCATGTAGTTCATTTGAATCTAAGGAAAGTAGTTTAACACCATTCTGAAAGTAAATCTACGAAGACACATAGGAAACGAGTATGGTGCTGAAGACTTATGAAATCATCCTACACATCATAATTATGAAAAATGTTAGATTCAATATAGTTCGATCATCCCACAACCATTTGATGGGTGGTAGAAAATAATTAATGTGTGTTAGGATTATTTCCATGGGGATGACCATTGAGGGAATTCCAACAATACATATGCCATGGTGTATGCCTTTGTATAGGGAAGTCATATTCGGTCACTAAATGGGGTATACAAAATGTGGTTTCACTATCAAAGGGATATTTTATGTTTTTTAGGATATGATTTTCACAAACTCCTAAGACCATGTGAGTCTTTCTCATTGTTAAAAATAAGGTATTGAATGTGATTATACTAAATCCATTTAGATAAGGGAATTTTTCATGGGAAAACTCTAATGGGGTATTTAGTATAGATTTTAGACCATAGGAAGTTTTTCAATGTGTCCTTCGTATAGAAGGAATTTCCATCCTCATCAGTGAATTAGATTATTACTCTACCAATGGATGAGGAAGAATGATAAACCCATGGGATATTTTGGGTCCCATGGGTTATATCATTTGACATTTAGAGGGATTATTCCAAGGATTATCCCCAGGTAGGTCTCGGGCCTTAGTATGGAATCCTAAATATCCTATTTGGATAGGATTTAGGGTCCTCTTAGTTCAAAATAGCATATAAATCTACATATAGATGATAAAAATTGATAATCACACTTGAGATATTGATTCCCATGGGATATAGTTTTAAATATAAAGGATTTATTTACACTGATATTGATTCCCAATTGGTTCTTGGGTACTAGGAGGGTGTTTCTTGAATCCCATTTTGATGGGAATAAGAGTTCTCATAGAAAAAGGTAATGTTATCCTCCCCAATGGTGTCTTCCTGGAATGCTTCACATATTAGAGGGTTTATATGTATGATATAGTTGACATGTTAGTGATGTCTTCACCACATGTTCTATTTACCTACTGAACATGTATGAGGATGTTTATAGGACATGTTTGAGGTGTGAAAAATGTGATCCAGCCACAATATCAAGGGGTTTCTAGATAAAAATGATGAAATTTCCTTTGTGATTCAAGTGATTGAAGTAGACATGTTAGAGATTTGTTGCATAATTCAATTGACATATCCATGATCCTTTTCATGACTGAAACAGACACATCCAATGGTGTCACGTGATCTAGGATGACATGTCATAGGGATACTACATGATTTTACTGACAGGTATGGGGATTCTTTATGTAAATGATGTAGACAGGTACATAGTTGTCACATGATCAAGGATGACATGTTGGATGCTTCCCCATGATCCATCTCACAATTATAGAATAATTCACATGGATTGAATGATATTTCTAGAGTAATTCAAGTGACAGAGATTAAATGTCTAAAGGAAATCATGTGACTTGGACAACATGACTGGAGGACTTCACGTGACCTATCTAATATTTATGGAGGACTTCATGTGACTTGGCAGACATGGCCAACATCTATTTAATGATATGGACAACATGTCTTAGTGATGTATCATGATCTGGATAGGTCATTACATAAAATTTAAATTTAAAAATAAAATAAGGTTAGTCATATGTGTGTAAGGATTATTTCTTTTTCATCATATATTACAAAAAATCCTCAATGTTTGATTGGAATGGCCTGTTGGGGTCTCATGTTACTAGTTTTACATGTGGAAACTACTTTTCATTATATGTATAGCACACCAAAATTGATTTGAATGATCAATAATTTGATCAAAATAATGTTATATACATGATTTAAAATCCCTTAACACATTCTTTTGGATTTAATCAGTGAAAACCCCTTGTGATTAAATGGATTTATACTCTTAGAATACCAACCATTCCTCTTTGGTACCATGTGTATGTTTTTTATGTCAAGGGATAAGAAATTACTTACATCAGCACCCTAATTGAAAGACCCATTCATGGAACATATATCGCGGATATAGTCTTGATTCATAGGATCGTTATTCCTTTCATGTAAACCTATCGAGGGTTATCCATGGTGTCATCTTTAAGTTGTGTGATAAAAATGACCATGATATCACTATGCCATCACTATATTTAGTGAACTAATTTATTTTCAAATGGAGTTCATAAAATTAAATAAAAATGACAAAGGGCCTTCACAATATCATATTAACCTATTAAGAAGTATTTAAAACAATAGGAGGCCTGATAATGAAGATTTGGTGTGAAACGATTTAGTCTTATCTATGGCCCATCTTGATATCTAGTTGCCTTGTCGGAGGGCCTTCGCATGATTAGGTGTGTAACTCTTCTAAGCATGAGGGTTCCTCCATTTTTAGTTTTTATTTTATAACGTGAATGATTCTCTCCCATATTTTATCAAATGAACATTTCAGATATACTTCATATAAAATATGTGACATGGAAAATGGCATTCACATGATATGGATGACATGTTTATTGGGATTTTTCAGGATCAAGGTACTAATCACGTGGGTCACATAAACTATTTAAATGGAAAAAAATATATAACATAATTTTGTATGAGTATTATTCTTTTTCCATAATTTAATCTTTTATTTTTATAGACCATCATATTTTTTCCATTTTTTGTTTGTATGGGTGAATCATGATCAATAATGAATCTCAGGACAATGTGAAATAATATTAATGGATGGTCACTCTTCTTTTATATGGTTTGTTATCTGATCATTTTTTCATCTCATGTTGTAATGTGATCATTATCCCAGATAGATACTCTACATTTATATGGATTCAAAGTGAATCTTAATATTATAAGCACATGTTTGAGAGTCTTCTCATAATGAACATGTTCTACAAAAAACACTTTTGTGTAGTATGTCTTTCATTTTTCTAGGGATCTCATTTGATTGGTGAACTAAAAATGTGGTTCATAAGAGAAATTCACATTAAAATAAACATAACATCCAATTTATGAATCTTCCACCTTTTTGGATTTTATTTCATAAGGTTCATTATGTGTTCTTCAGGAATCTTGTTTTTGACTTGTCACTTGATCGGAGGAACTCATCTAGTAGCCTTTGAATATTCATGAGGGATTCTCAGAGGGGATTCACTTGATTATGAACAAATCATGCAAAGTTAATGAGTCATTTGCATACATTATTAGGGTATTTCTTAATAGTGGTCTAGTGTTCCACATAACCTAGATGCCTAGTCTTCATATATCACGGATTTCCCCCCTTTATTTTTTGAAGGAAATTATAACTATGATTTTTCTATTTCATTGATTATAAAATTATAAATACCTAATTGGAAAGACTCAAAAGGTGATTAACGTTATGCTCCATGTATTTATGGATAAGAACATGGTTATGAAGAATGTAAATTCCCAAATGAGTCTCTTGGTTTTTCATTGGTTGGTGTTTTAAGAATATTTTAGTCTTCTTTAAAAAATTTAATAACTTTTTTGTGAAACCTATAAAAAGGGAAGGAAGAGGGCCTTGTAAGGGTTCCACCTCACCGCTTGAAAGGTGGATTATCAAAAATCAATAAAAAAAAATGAAGGCCTTTGGGACATTGGAGTATAAATAGGGAAATAAGAAGGATTCTCATTCTGTTGGTGACTAAGTCCTTTGGGGAACATCTGGTCTCCTCTCAAATATACTTGCTTGAAAGGCAATTTTGTGTAACCACTATCATGAGAATGATTCATGAGATCCATTCATTTTTTCTCTTCATGTGATCATGTTTTTCATATTACCAGATCAACCAATATATGAACCAATCACATGTAATTTTTTGGAATAATAATGCATGTTCTTAGATGAATGGTTGTCTGAGAGGAATCACATGATGTATTGGTTCTATTTCATGATCTCATAATTTTTGTGTTGTTCACATTACTGCCTTAGGGATAGAAAATACCAAGTCATACAATAGTTCATGCAATTATGTGATGCTTCAGTGGTCACATGATTCAAAAGATCTATATCAGGTTATACAATCATAAAAACTAATGTGGTTCATGAAATTTACATGATATAGTCTAGGTTATGAACTACTTTTGTAAAGGTTTCTTAACCATATGACATATGAATATTTATCTACATAGATTACTTCATGTTTCTGTAAGCCTTTAAGAAAATATGTTTCATTATTGGTGGATCATCATAATTCCAGATCATATGTGTGTATTTCATCCATCATTTCATCATCTAGTCTTCCTAGAATAATATTCTCCAACTTAAAGGTATAATTAATTTGTAATATCCCCTATTATGATTCATCCCATTTATAGGATTGGTATTATAAATATTTACCCCATCCTTAAACCACAATCATCAATAATACCTCCCTATTAGGTTCTTACAACCCACAATACCTTTAAAGAATGTATCTCCAATATGAGATACATTATAGCTAAGGAGAAATCTTTTGATTCGTATATGTGGTTCTTTATTCTAATGGACATTAGGGGAAACCTACAAAAATTTGATTTGGACAAATATATATATCGATCAATAACATAGGAATTTGCAATGAACTAGAGTTCTTGATGGTTTCCAAGATGGGACATTTGATCTAGAGGGAGCCTCAGGATGGAATGGGGAAACCACTCTAGGTTAAACATATCTATTCTGAATATTCCATAGATCTAAAAAACATTAGGATGTATGATGTCATTTGTATCATTCAATCAATCTTCAATTTCAATAAGGGTTTGATGGTGCAGTCATTCAGTCGGTGGAGTCTCGATATAAACACATTTCATCTTATTCCTATAAATGTTGACATCAGTCTTTAAGATGTTGAGATGATCTTTGGTACACAAATATTAAGCAATATGTACGATGAATATCTCCTTCCATCATCCATTTGAAATTATATAAAGAGAAACCATCCAATTTCTAGGTAGATTATTGAGAAAAATAACCTTGGAAAGGCCCTAAACCCAAGGGAAGGAATCCCATTTAAGTAATGGGTGAAATATATTATCAAGAAAGCCCATTTTGAACCCATATCCAAGAAGATGAAGTCATCTGAAACAAAATATTCATGCAGTGTTGAGGGTTCCTACTGGAGCTTAGCTGAAGAGGGATAATTTACCAACTGGGGGTGGGAAGTTATTTTTAGCATTGACTGAGTCATCTTGTTAGTTGGATTTCTTCATATTAAATTAAGTAGGTACCTACTCCAAAACCATGAAAATAATGGATTCAGATTTCCCACCTATATAATTGTATAATATATGGTATGGGGGAGTAATGTTGGGTTGAATATTATTGGTTTGAGAAAAATATACCACCGCATGCACCATATTTATAGGAAGACATCCCCACATAGAATTTCAAATTCCTTCCAGGTGTTATGGGGCATTATGGGGGTTCAACCAATAGTCTATGAGTACATTAGAATCTCTAACATCCCTAGAATTCATTTTTATCATTTTTAGTGAATTAGTGGGAAACATCTGTCGCATTAATGAACTGGTAAATTATGACCTACCTAATGCATCATGCCCACTTTTCTTTCCAACCCTATGGGATTCCCACTAGTAGTATAACTATCAATGGTAGGGGTGGATATGAGGCTTGAGATTATATTACTTTAATTCATGATATCTTCCTTTCTACATGAATTTATTATTTCATTATCTATGAATGGTATGTGCCTTGTTGGTTCAGTAATTAGTTTCGTTGCATTTTAAAAAAAATCCCTTCTCTATTAATGCTGTATCCCAAAAATCTAATATTGTCTCACTAGTTCATGAGATTGTTTACTAGGGGTGAGACAAAAACTCTGATAGCATTTCCCCAAAATAATACAAATATTGGTTTTTCTAAACGTTCTCCAAAGATTTGGATTCTCTCATATCTGAATAGGAAATTATCCACATTATGAACCAACAATATAAATTTACCATTAACCACTAAAGACAATCCAAGTCCTATAAATAAACTTTCTTCTAGAAGGCCAAACACCTCAGTTATTCCCCACATGTATATGATGAAGTTATCATTAGATTCATGATAATAATAATTTTTATATGGTTCTACTGTAATGATCATGATTCATGTGAGCAATGCCACATATGAATTGGTATTTCCCATAAATTTTAAGTAATGGTAAAAATAGAGGGAAATGGTCTTAGATTATGAACTATGGATGATACCATGACAAGATGATATTCTATTGGAAGGGTTTTCATTTTTTTCCTCTCCCATGGGAGTCTAATTCAACCCCCCCTGAGGATAAGATTTCTAATTTACACCTAGATGAGATGATAGAAGGAGTGAATAGTTAGATCTCGTACTCACCACTGGTTTAGTAGGTAGTGGTTTCAAGAACGGTGGAGGCTTCTACGTATGAAAATGTCCACCAAATCATTGACAATGTAGTAATATGATCCTTGATACCATATTCAAATGGTTGATCTTGCACTGAATTTTTACAAATTTCATTTTCATTTACTTTGGTAGGATAAGAAACTAAAGGGGATCATCCACTCTCTCCATCCTCAATATATTATCTTTGAATTATGGTTGCTTGTGATGACATGGTTGCTGAATATGGGACTGATGATTAGGGATCATTATGTCAAATGGTTTTGATGAAGGAAATTAAAACCATCTCTAGTGAGTCATGATATACACATCCACTTCACAGTCATTTTTGGACCCTTATAAGGAAACTTCTTTGGATAGGAAAGGAATAAAGGAAGTGCTCCAAACTATCAGGGCCCATGCAACCAAAATCATCGTGTATGAATTACACATTATTTATTTTACTTTTATAAACCAATTTATAATCTCATTATAGTTTTTTTAAAAATTCTAGTCCCCACGAAGCCTATCATGGGTAGTATACATCTATTCCCTAAGATATGGTTTGTAATTTTTTCACTCTAGTAGAACCTTCAATATTGGACTTCACTAACAAATTAATTATAATTTTTGATGTGTAGACAGATATAGACATGTTGGATACTGCTGAAATTCTTTTGGTCACTCAATTTGACACAAAATTGGAAAAATTACTTCTAGAAGAGCCTGATGATGGTAGCTATTATTCTATTTATTTATCCTTGAAGGAGTAATCTCTAGGTGATGGTAATATATTTTTTAGAGAGAAAACAAATTATCTCTTTTGTATTATTTATCCCATTATTTCATCTTTATAATATACTTCAAATGTGTTTATCAATTTATTATAATGGAGAAAACATCAGTAGTTCCACGAAGTCACTCAGTGCAAGAGGGAGTTACCTATTCCCCTAAAGATGGGATCTCGGCAATAGACAATTCTAGTGATACAAAGGATAATGGAATGTTTCTACCATCGATAATGACCATTGAATTTCTAAAGGTATCATATTATTCACATTATGACTAATAATACTTCTTTCTTCAAATTATAGTAACTCCACCTCATAGATAGTATGTTTTGGTTGCTTATTCTTTTGGAATTCCGCTAACTGAATTGACTAATGTGGAGGCCATCACTACTCCCAATTCAATGATGGCTATATGTATGAGTCCCCTAGTAAGTGATATAGTACTAGAATATATTTTTTCCCCAGAATGGAATTTAATTATGCCCCAGAGTTTGCGATACTCTTTCATTAAATGTAGAGAAAAATGTTTGGGTGGATATTTTCTGCCAAATCTCATAGGGCCCTTTAAAGGAGCTGAAGGACCAACTAGGTGATCTCAAATTTATCCTTACCTTGCTCAATTATAAGGGGAATTAATTCATAGCTCCCTATTCCTAGGTGAAGAAAGCTATTTCTATGATATATTGTAGGAGATCCATTGAATATTGGGTATTAGGGGAAGACTCTTCATACTAATTAGATGTAATCGGGATGAATCTTCAAATGAGGATTTTGTATGTGTGGTAGAAGAAATAGGTAATAAAAATGTGATCAACATTTGAAAGGATTATATTGAGCAATTCACATTCAAAATTTTTCATCAGTAATAGGAGTTTTCAAGGTTGTAGCATGAACTGTAAACCTAATACAAAATAGTGTTGGATAAATATAGGTT
Source organism: Viscum album (assembly GCA_963277665.1). Classification (NCBI taxonomy): domain Eukaryota; kingdom Viridiplantae; phylum Streptophyta; class Magnoliopsida; order Santalales; family Viscaceae; genus Viscum; species Viscum album. The sequence continues at coordinate 674,444,787 of OY728139.1, read as the reverse complement.
CTTTTACTTGGTGGAGAATACAAGACTTTATGGTTTTTCTAGGGAGTAAGCATTGCAATGGACTGAAGAGGCTGAATCTAAATCGATTGATTAAATCTCTAATACGTCTCTTCTCTAGAGTCGAGGTCATGGTAGATCAAGGAATATTATGAGACGATCCTATAATGGAAATATAGTTTCATTAACCTCAAATCATTTAAGATTCACCAGAGGGACATTGGGCAATAGATATTCATCCATATTTTTAAACGTTATCAAAGAACACATTTTTTACTATTATAGGAAACTATCCTGATTTCTTTAATTGATGATTTCCATGATATTTCATTGACATGATATTATAATTACCATCTAATAAACCTACCCTTTATGTATTATCATTGTAACACCCCGATATTTTATGAAAAATATTCTTTTTAATTTCATTAATGTCTTGTGTTGTACGCTATAACAAAATGAGCTTGAAAAATACGCATCCTTGACTTGCCTTTCATTACACGCAATCGCGACCTTCTTTGATAGCATGTGTAGTACGCAATACCGAGTTTCACTAAACAACGATATGTTATTAAAATATTATTAAAACTAGCCGTTATGAATAGTAATAACCACTTTTTGAAATTTTGTAATTTTTATTTTTCAAAATGGACTTCATTTTTGGATTCGTACTATCGAAATTAGCTTAGGGTGAAATTTTGGTGATTTTCGGATAACTTTCATATTTTGATTAATAGTGAAAATTACTAAATTTTAATTAAAAACAACATTTTCAATCGAAATAATTAATAGTGATAAATTATTAATTTGAGTGGTTTTAAAGTATATTTAGAATATATTTTTACAATTTAATACAATGATGGTCATTGGATGTAATTTCACATTTAAACCACTTATAAACAAGTTTTAATCTTTTGATAGTTATTATCTCTTAAAAACACGCTATTTGTTTTGATGACGGGAATTAATTTTTAAATTAGTTAATGCAACTGATATGTTTTGAATTTGGTAAAATAGACATCATTTTTGAGTTCATAATATCAAATATAGCCTAGGCCTAATTTTTTGTATTTTTCTGAAAACTTTCAATTTTTGATGAATAGTGAAACCACTAAGTGGTAGTTAAAAAAACAGAATTGTTCATAAAACATAATTTTACCGCTTCTGTGAGTGGAATTTCAAAAATCCGAGAGACACGGTTAATGTCAGTAAGTAAAATGTGGTTCCATGAGATGAAAATAATTTTTTGGTGAATAGTAACTTTTTACTTTTTTTTACCACGGTTAAAAGTAAATAGGGTAATTAAGGGTAGAAATGATACTATTATTACCCTAACACATGTCCTAATTCTATTGGACAAGTGTAATTTGACCAAAAACAAACTTAGGAATAAAATATGACCATTTAGGCCCACTTGGATTAGATTAGGACATTTATTATTAATTTATTTAAAGAAGGGTTAAAAGAGTTAAAATCAAAGTTTATTCACTAAAACATTTTTAATATGGGGTTATACATAAGATCAATTCGACTATAAATATTCATTAGAAAGCTAAAATTATTTCCTACATAATTGTAGTTTATTTTTAATTTTGAGACATTAAATAAGTTAATTTATTTATAACACAACGATGATGCATTAATTATCTTATTAATGAAATATTGACATAATTGTTGTTATAAATACCCAAATAAATATAATTTGAGACTTTTTATTAATTACACTAATTTTCTAGGTTAATATGACATGTTATTATTGATTTAATTATCTTTTTTTGAACTTATCATTCTGTTATGATTTTCACAAAAATTAATTACTAAATAGTGTCAAAATTGACATAAAATAGTTTTGAAAACAAATATTATATTATTAATTGTTATTTTATTCCTAAAAATATAAGGTTCGGAAAAATGAATTAGATAAGGTTATATATATTAATAATAAACAATTTGGGGTTCGTTTGGCTTCTTATAGTAAGTTTATTAACCTTATAGTGTAATAACACAAGAAGACACGGTAAAAGTAAAATTATTTAACTTAATGTTAAATCTAAATGATAAGGTTAAAATAGGAACCTAAACTTGTCTAAATTCTATTGGATGAGAGGATTTCTACCCATCCCCACTTTAGCCTCGAAATAAATCAATTTGGAGCTATTTAAAACCGAACTTGACTTTATAATAAAATAATATTTTTGGTTATTCCAAAGGTGCCCCTCTCCTCCCTTATAAAAGGGTCCCTCCTCCCTCTCCTCCTCACACCAATTTGATCATTCAAGCTCGGCCAACATCTGAAAAAATCTATTCTCCACTTACCTGGTATCATCCTAGAGCTCCTGGTCTTCTTCAAAGACCATCCTTAGTTCTTTATGTGGAGGTTAAGAAAAGGCGCGTCAAAAAGAGGTAATATCCATTACCGATCTTTTTCAATTTCTTTCTTCTTCAACTTCTTATTCATTAGTTGTTTCATGATAAAGTAATAACATCAGTATTTATTATATACTGATATGTTATTATAAATATTAAACAAATCTAATTAACCTTCTATCCATCCTACAGAAAAATGAAATCACCGCGCGTGCGTACGTATGGAATACCGTCTCCACGCCGTGGTGTAATCTATTTTACGTCACCACCTTAATTGGATGGGTATAATGGTGTAATGAGTAACTATATGTGATTATTATAAAGTTATATTGATACTGAAATAGTTTACATACACTTCAACACAAGTTCACGATCATGAGAACGATATCATCGCTCGTGCGTACGTACGGAATACCGTCTCCACGACGCGATGAGATTCATTCTCCAAATTAACCATTCATGAATGATTATAAAGTATATATAATGAATAATAATGAAATATATGAAATGTTAAATCTACTGGATTTATGTATATATGTATATATATATTTCATCTACTTACTTCCATTCAAGATAATAAGGAAAGGAAAACAGCGTTCATGCGTACGTACGGACTACCGTCTCCATGAACGGTGTGTTTCATTTCATTTATTTATATATTATATATATATAATGAATATATATGATATATAAATCATGTTTTATATTCTCGAAGTAAGTAAATCATGATATAAGTAATAATAATGTCAAGAACAACAAGTCCAAACACCTACGATAAATGAAACGTTTTTACCCAAAACGCTTCTTTAACATGGAATTTAAAAAAGAACGGGTAATATAAAGTCATAATTGAACAATATATGATATCATAACAATGATTATGATTCTATAATAAGTCAATAACATTATTTAAATCATTATACAGGAGGTTCGGACACTTACGAAGCATATCGGACCTAAGGTAAGGGAAATATCACAATCTCATTTTTATCCGAGATTGTTTAGACTTTGGTATTTACTGGGGTGTATTTTATCATCCACATCCATGTTTCCTCAATATGTAATATTATTTCCACTCAACTACAATTGTTTAAATCCAATTTTACCCTTCGGTGAGTTTTCAGTAAAAGATATAAAAGGAATCTTTTTTCGTTTTTCGTACGAGATATTTTTTGACTTTTCCGACAAAAGTACGAGAAGAATGTTTTTTAACTTATACGGCATGAATGGATTTTTAAAAAATTATTTCCAAGAAGCTTACTTTAAAAGTTTTCAATTTTATTTTTAATTAACTTCTTTTAGTTTAAAATTGTATGACATGTTAAGAAAGGAAAAGTGTTTTTGAAGTAGAAAGGATATTTTCCTCAAGAATGGAGTTCAAGTGTTTTATCAAAATTCTTTTCCATCTAAGACAATAAAGGGTTATATTTTTATTCCTATTATTACATTGATTTGATTATTTTGTGATGGAATTATTTTTATGAATTCCTTTATCTTATATGAATTGTGTTATGATGTCACGATGTTTAAGATTCCCATTTTTATTACATGGGTTATGTAATGATGTATGATTTATGATTTTGTGGCACACATAAGAATGGTATAATTATGAGATGGGTGGGACCTATATCTACCTCCAATTCATTGGGTAAAGATTTTATATCTCATGAGATAGACATGGCTGGAATGGTAGGTTATACCGGTTTAGTGAAATTGGACTGAAACGAGGGTGACTCGGTTCAGAAAGGGACTTTGTCCACTAATATAGTCTTGGCAATAAGTCTCTACTAACAAGAAATTATTATCTATGATTATGTGTGAATTCCAAAAAGTTTCATGTTTTAAGTTATGATTATTGTGATTACATTTCACTGCCATGATTTACCCCATGTTATGAAATTATGACCTCTTTTGCAGGTTAAGATTTCCAAAATGTTATGTGCTTATGTATATGATGTGATTGATATTTATTTTGTTTACCCTTACTGAGCATTTGAGATCACCCTTTTATGTTTTCTTTTCCCTAGGATATAAAGAAAGGTTTTAGGTAAAAAAGGAAGATCTTTATGGGAGATGTTGAAGATCTTTCTCCAGGATTAGAAGATTATATTCCGAGTTTCCAAAGACACTAAACTATTACAATCCTTGTGTGTGTGTTTTTGTTATTTACTAAGTATTCCACAAATGTAATGTAATGTAAATGTACGTCAAGATTAGGGTCTCTATAGTTGGTATCAGAGGAAAGGTTTAGTCAACCATTGGAAACTAGGATGCGAAAACATTAGTGAGATCCCTAGAGATATTTCTAAGGTATGTCTAGGGATGCCCCTAAGGATAAGTATACGTATAGGATATAGTCCTAGAACTATGGTAACAATATTAGATTAAACCAAAGATGTTAGATATTGAAGTTACTCCCCCTTTATTATGATTTTTTCCTCTCACTCTATTCTTTTTGGGTTTTAGAAAATGGCTGGAAACAAGGTGATTCACGATAATGGAGGATATGATGGACAATGGAATGATATTTTTCATGAGCAACCAAATGAAATGGGATTTGGAAGTCCAAACATCATTATTATTCAGAATCAGCAATCTCATAATATGATCAATAAAGTAAAATTTGGTAAGTTTCCTGACTCGGCAAATAAGAGAAAGATGGAGTTTCATGATGATCATAGAGGAAAGAAAGTTCAATTTCCCCTATGTAAATCATGTGGAAAGAGGCATCAAGGAGAATGTTTCAAAAGAACTAGAAGATGCTTTGGGTGTGGAAAAGAAGGACACAAAGTAAGTAAGTGCAAAGGAAAAGGTTCAGTTAACACCAGGGATGAGGATAATGGTATTTCTACGACATCAACAATGGTTAAATGTTTTAAATGTGGAATGTACGGGAATTATGCAAACCAATGCCCTAAGGTAAAGTCTCATGAAGAGAATCAGTACGGCCGTATGGGTAGTATTTATATTGATGATGATGAAGAGACTACAAATGATATGTGAGATGAAAGAATTACTGAAGCTCGGTCAATGGTTTAAGAAGGTAGTGAAATGATTACATGTTTATCAAGTGTAAAGAATCTCATGGTACTATGGAATAAAGAGACATCTAAGGATTGTTACATTCTTATCTTTCCTTGAGTTTTGAAAGTGTATGATTAATGCTACCAGTATCCATGAAAGGTTATTCAGATATTATTGGAATGAAGATGATATGTGCATAATGAAGGGATAAGGAGAAAATTAAATGTTTGATAGTATTCATGAGCTCATGACTGGTATAAGGAGAAGGTTATATCATGGTTTGAGTATATAGAATTTTTGGATTTTGGTATGTGGTAAGAGTTAACTTTTAAAAGCATTCATGTTTTCACTAAGGTTTAATAAGTATTCATTTTTCAAGAGAATACATGATTAAGGTATTCACATGATTGGAATGTGACCAACAAGCTATATGGGGGAAAATGATGGTATCCACATGCTTGGTTGATGACATTTCAAGTAATCGTTTTCTTTATACTATGAGCTTGGACCGAAGTATTTTAGATAATCCTAAAGATTGGAATGGATTATGTTGGGCATAAGTTAGTATTGTTTAAGGATAGAACTTTTTTGATATTATTGATGGGATGTTATAGTAATATAGCTTTAGAAAAAAGGAAAACTTACAGGATGGGAGACAGCCCATCGCGTTGGACAAGGCTGTGGGAATCAAACCCACAACTGAAGTGCGACTGGCCTTTATCTCCTACCACTGGCCTACAGGAAGTCCCTATTTAGTTGAAACTAGTTTTATTATATTAAGCAGTATGATATATGAAGTATAAGTCCATTTTTGGAACCATATATGATTAATCTCACTATAGAATAACTTATATTTAATAACTTTTTCTAACCTTTTGTTTGAGACAGATGGAATGACCCGTCATTCTATCACATGATCTGATAACACTTCACGAATAACAAATTCAACTTCATTTATTTAAGAGATTAAGTGGAAATTGTTCAAGGCATGAACAACAGTGTGATTGTACCAAAATAAAGTAAGTATTTATTCTAATTCAAATTCTTCAACTTTAGGGAAACGATCTTGAAAACCAAAAATGTTGTCCTAGTGCTCTTATATCTGATTAATCAGATGGTACCTTAGATCGTCACAAATTTATGGATTTGTGATTGTTGGCTTTTCCATAGCCATGTTCTCTACCACTCTCCATCAGAACATGATGGTTAGATTTCTCTTCCATATCCATATTTTCACCTATGTGGAAACCGAGTGATTAGTTTCTTTGGGTAACCATTACGTTTCATACTTTTGTTTTTAAAGATTGGTTTTGGTATTCCTTTTTATGATGTGGGTTTCGATTAATGAATCTTTCGAATAGTAAACCATTTATAACCCCGACGCATTTCGAGGGCGAAATTCATTTTAAGGGGGGTAGAATGTAACACCCCGAGATTTTATGAAAAATATTCTTTTTAATTTCATTAATGTCTTGTGTTGTACGCTACACCAAAAGGAGATTGGAAAAAATGCATCCTTGACTTGCCTTTCATTACACGCAATCGCGACCTTCCTTGATAGCATGTGTAGTACGCAATACCGAGTTTCACTAAACAACGATATGCTATTAAAATATTATTAAAACTAGCTGTTATGAATAGTAATAACCACTTTTTGAAATTTTGTAATTTTTATTTTTCAAAATGGACTTCATTTTTGGATTCGGAATATCGAAATTAGCTTAGGGTGAAATTTTGGTGATTTTCGGATAACTTTCATATTTTTATGAATAGTGAAAATTACTAAATTTTAATTAAAAACAACTTTTTCAATCGAAATAATTAATAGTGATAAATTATTAATTTGAGTGGTTTTAAAGTATATTTAGAATATATTTTTACAATTTAATACAATGATGGTCATTGGATATAATTTCACATTTAAACCACTTATAAACAAGTTTCAATCTTTTGATAGTTATTATCTCTTAAAAACACGCTATTTGTTTTAACGACGGGAATTATTTTTTAAATTAGTTAATGAAACTAATATGTTTTGAATTTGGTAAAATAGACACCATTTTTGAGTTCATAATATCAAATATAGCCTAGGCCTAATTTTTGGTATTTTTCTGAAAGCATTCAATTTTTGATGAATAGTGAAACCACTAAGTGGTAGTTAAAAAAACTGAATTGTTCATAAAACTTAATTTTACCGCTTCTGTGAGTGGAATTTCAAAAATCCGAGAGACAAAATTGATGTCAGTAAGTAAAATTTGGTTCAATGAGATGAAAATAATTTTTTGGTGAATAGTAACTTTTTACTTTTTTTTACCACGGTTAAAAGTAAATAGGGTAATTGAGGGTAGAAATGATATTATTATTACCCTAACACATGTCCTAATTCTATTGGACAAGTTTAATTCTACCAAAAACAAACTTAGGAATAAAATATGACCATTTAGGCCTACTTGGATTAGATTAGGACATTTATTATTAATTTATTTTAAGAAGGGTTAAAAGAGTTAAAATCAAAGTTTATTTACTAAAACATTTTTAATATGGGGTTATAAATAATATAAATTCGACTATAAATATTCATTAGAAAGCTAAAATGATTTCCTACATAATGATAGTTTATTTCTAATTTTTAGCCATTAAATAATTTAATTTATTTATGACACAACGATGATGCATTAATTATCTTATTAATGAAATATTGACATAATTGATGTTATAAATACCGAAATAAATATAATTTGATACTTTTTATGAATTCCACTAATTTTATAGGTTAATATGACATGTTATTATGAATTAATTAAAATTTTTTGAACTTATCATTCTGTTATGATTTTCAAAAAAATCAATTACTAAATAGTGTCAAAATTGACATAAAATAGTTTTTAAAACAAATATTATATTATTATTTGTTATTTTATTCCTAAAAATCTAATATTCGGCCAAATGACTTATATAAGGTTATAAATATTAATAATAAACAATTTGGGGTTCTTTTGGCTTCTTATTGTATGTTTAATAACCTTATAGTGTAAGAACACAAGAAGACACTGTAAAAGTAAAATTATTTAACTTAATGTTAAATCTAAATGATAAGGTTAAAATAGGAACCTAAACTTCTCTAAATTCTATTGGATTAGAGGATTTCGACCCATCCCCACATTATCCTCGAAATAAATCAATTTTGAGCTATTTAAAACCGAACTTTACTTTATAATAAAATAATATTTTTAGTTATTCCAAAGGTGCCCCTCTCCTCCCTTATAAAAGGGCACCTCCTCTCAATCCTCCTCACACCAATTTGAGCATTCAAGCTCGACCAACCCCTGAAAAAATCTCTTCTCCACTTCCCTAGTATCATCATAGAGGTCCTGGTCTTCTTCAAATACCATCCTTAGTTCTTTAAGTGGAGGTTAAGAAAATGCGCGTCAAAAAGAGGTAATATCCATTACCGGTCTTTTTCAATTTCTTTTTTCTTCAACTTCATATTATTTAGTTGTTTCATGATAAAGTAATATAATCAGTATTTATTATATACTGATATGTTATTATAAATATGAAACAAATCTAATTAACCATCTATCCATCCTACGGAAAAAGGAAATCACCGCGCGTGCGTACGTACGGAATACCGTCTCCACGCCGTGGTGTAATCTATTTTCCGCCACCACCTTAATTGGATGGGTATAATGGTGTAATGAGTAACTATATATGATTATTATAAAGTGATATTGATACTGAAATAGTATACATACACTTAAACACAAGTTCACGATCATGGGAATGATATCATCGCTCGTGCGTACGTACGGAATACCGTCTCCACGACGCGATGAGATTCATTCTCCACATTAACCATTCATGAATGATAATAAAGTATATATAATGAATAGTAATGAAATATATGAAATGTTAAATCTACTGGATTTATGTATATATGTATATATATATTTCATCTACATACTTCCATTCAAGACAATAAGGAAAGGAAACAACGTTCATGCGTACGTACGGACTACCGTCTCCATGAACGGTGTGTTTCATTTCATTTATCTATATATTATATATATATACTGAATATATATGATATATAAATTCTGTTTTATATTCTGGAAGTAAGTAAATCATGATATAAGTAATAATAATTTCAATAACAACAAGTCCAAACACCTACGATAAATGAAACGATTTTACCCAAAACGCTTCTTTAACATGGAATTTACAAAAGAAAGGGTAATATAAAGTCATAAGTGAACCATATATGATATCATAACAATGAGTATGATTCTGGAATAAGTCAATAACATTATTTAAATCATTATACAGGAGGTTCGGACACTTACGAAGCATATCCAAGCTAAGGTAAGGTAAATATCACAATCTCATTTTTATCCGAGATTGTTTAGACATTGGTATTTACTGGGGTGTATTTTATCATCCACATCCATGTTTCCTCAATATTTAATATTATTTCCATTCAACTACAATTTTTTAAATCCAATTTTACCCTTCGGAGAGTTTTTAGTAAAAGATATAAAAGGAATCTTTTTTCGTTTTTCGTACGAGGTATTTTTTGACTTTTCTGACAAAAGTACGAGAAGAATGTTTTTTTAACTTATACGGAATGAATGGATTTTTAAAACATTATTTCAAAAAATATTACTTTAAAAGTTTTCAAGTTTATTTTTAATTAAATTCTTTTAGTTTAAAATTGTATGACATGTTAAGAAAGGAAAAGTGTTTTTGAAGTAGAAAGGATATTTTCCTCGAGAATGGAGTTCAAGTGTTTTATCAAAATTATCTTCCATCTAATACAATAAAGGGTTATATTTTTATCCCTATTATTACATTGATTTGATTATGTTGTGATGGAATTATTTCTATGAATTCCTTTATCTTATATGAATTGTGTTATGATGTCACGATGTTTAAGATTCCCATTTTTATTACATGGGTTATGTAATGATGTATGATTTATGATTTTGTGGAACACATAAGAACGGTATAATTATGAGATGGGTGGGACCTATATCTCCATCCAATGCATTGGGTAAAGATTTTATATCTCATGAGATAGAAATGGCTGGAATGGTAGGTTATACCAGTTAAGTGAAATAGGACTGAAACGAGGGTGACTCGGTTCAGAAAGGGACTTTGTCCACTAAGATAGTCATGGCAATGAGTCTTGACTAACAAGAAATTATTCTCTATGATTATGTGTGAATTCGACAAAGTTTCATGTTTTATGTTATGATTATTGTGATTACATTTCACTGCAATGATTTACCCCATGTTATGAAATTATGATCTCATTTGCAGGTTAAGATTTCCAAAAAGTTATGTGCTTGTGTATATGATGTGATTGATATTTCTTTTGTCTACCCTTACTGAGAATTTGAGCTCACCCTTTTATGTTTTCTTTTCCCCAGGATATAAAGAAAGGTTTTAGGTAAAAAAAAGGAAGATCTTTATGGGAGATGTTGAAGGTCTTTCACCAGGATTAGAAGATTATATTCCGAGTTTCCAAAGACACTAAACTATTACGATACTTGTGTGTGTGTTTTTGTTATGTACTAAGTATTCCGCAAATGTAATGTAATGTCAATGTATGTCAAGATTCTGGTCCCTACAATCATGTAAACCAAAATTTCTAGATTTGTATTCTTGAATTATAACACATTTCTCTTTATGATTTTTAATGAATTAATAATAACATGTGATTCCATATTTATGTATCTACATTGTTTTTCCTATCATCACTAGGATAGAATCAATTATTTTGGTAAATATATATCCAAATGGAAAATTACTCTAATTTATCACTAATTCATTGGACAAAAAGAGCATATCTTGGATTTTTCTATCGATAAATATCGATCTGTACAAGATTTGAATCTTATTAATTTTTGATTTACCTATATTTTTTCAGGGTTTCATATGGTGAAAGATTAGTGGGAGTGGATATAAAATTTTATGATTATGTCCATTTTTGTGTTCTTGTCCAGAAAATTTTTATGTATTCGTATTTTATAAGTGGTCAACATTGCATGGATCACATAAAGTTTATGTCATGTGAGAATATCCTCAAATATTTCCAAGTGTTATTTTTTAGGTTTTCAAACAGGAGACCACTGAGTTTATTTTAATTAGTTTCTAAATATCCTTCAAATTAGACTGTTTCTAGAGTTTAGGATCCTTTAGCTGGGAAGATCTATTTACTATAGTTTAGGGTATTTCTGCTCAGACCTTGAATTGTTGTAGTTTACAGTATTTTATCTCAGAACATGTATCATTGTAGTTTATGTAATTTTAACTCATAATATTTAGTATTTTAGTTTAGAGTATTTTATATCAGGAAATCTATTATTATATTGTAATTTATTTTAGCTAGTAACACATTCTACTATATATTATGGTATATTTTCTTAGAAAATTTATTAATATAGTGTACCATATTTTATCTTGAACCATTTATTATAGTAGTTTAGGGCCTTTTTACCCAGACAATCTATTTCTATAATATTGTGTCTTTTATTTTGGACACTCCATTGTCGTAGTATAAATACTTCTTACTCAAACTATTTAGTGTTGTAGTTTAAGTAAATCTAGAGTGGACCATTTATTGTTGGCAGTGAAGGATTGGTATTCAAAAATAATTCAATAATCTTGCTTTCTTAATGGGAATCTGAAGAATGAGTGTTTATAAAGGGTTTTGATAACCAATATTCATAATTTATTTTCTGAAGAATGAATGTTCATGATGGGTTCAGAAACACTGTGTTCTTGTAGAAATTGTAAAGGATGAATTTCCATGATTTTGTGATACCTGCATCCTCACTAGGATTTGGTTTTATCTATGTTGAAATATTAATGATGATGAGTCAACTTAGATAGTTATAATTTGGGTTGGGTTATTCATAACCTAAAAGTTTTATCCAATTAATATAGAATGGGGTTGATATGTTTGGTATGACTTCAATCATGGTGTTTCTAGGTATCATGAGTATTGGAGGTCCTTTCTTGCAAGGAGGAGACACCTCAAGATAATGGGTCAAAATACATTATCCATGATCCCAAAGGGATTACAAGAATGGTCCTGAAACGGGCTTCCCATCTCTTTTCCAAGGTCCATGAAATATTTGTGAAGATTCAAACATTTAGATGATGAATTGGAGTAAGGATAAATAATCTATCCAAGAGGGGTTATCCCATCCTTGGGTAGTTTAGTTTTTTTTGGGAATCTTGGGCCCTATTCTGTGTGGTTTAAAGTCATGTGGTGTGGGACACCAAGAGGTTCAGTAACAGAAAATCACACTACTTATTTTTTAAAGGGTAACATACAAAGTGATGTAACATCAAGGATTTTTAATCATTTTTAATATTCGTTTTATGGATGTTGAAAATCATGGTCTAATAATATAATAGTTAAATATTGGTGGAAATAGGTGGGTACAAGTAAACCACTGATAATAGTGGAAGCCCATATTCCATGTAGTCAGGATAATAACTCATTGGTTTATTGGGGGACATCTCTTCTGGGAAAAAACATCCTGTAAGAACAATATTTTGTATATTATGTCAATTATCTAGAAAATACGAGCAGAATCATTTTAGAGTAGCCTATCCTTATTACTAGTTTTTTACGTATAAGAAAAAGGAGTAGTGTTGGCCAACATCCATGGTATTCTATGAAAAGAGTATCAAAATATGGAATTAGTTGGTATCACCTTTAAAATAAATGACATAAAGGTGTTTTATAGAAAATTTAATATTCAAGAAGTGATCATGAAACCTAAAAGATTTGATGCTACCAATTGAATTCATTATCATGCTGAGGATATTTGATAAATTGTTACTCACACTTTTTTCATGACCAAGAAATCCAATGACCATAGTTCGTATTTTACTAGGGACGCCATACAGAACATGTGAGAATTGTGTCCGTTTTTTATTTATGCTCTAACATCTTTCATTGTCTCTAGAGATGAAAAGTGTATAGTTTGGAGACACTAAATTTTCATTGAATGAACTTTTCAGGGTTTTAGCCAAACAAGTTTTATGATTATTTAACAAGAATATTATGGTCTTCTGATTTGGAACATAAATGACTAAATTTTTAGGTCATTCATCATTGACCAAAGTGCATCCAGTTTAAGGTCGGGATCCATGTGGAGCTAGTATGAGGGGAATGTTACACAATATCCTATTTCGGATACCCTGAGTCATGATCCATTTCAACGACCCAAAAATTTATAAATAGAATTTCTCATTTATAATTTTAACTTTTTATACTATATTCCACATGAAATCACATACATACCATGATAAAAGCTTTATAAATTATGAATTAATGACATAATAAGTTTTTCTCAAAGTTAAAGAACCAATACTAATGGAATAGTCACTAGACATGAAAAATAGTAATATGAACCCTACAGTAAATCAACAAAATGAATAGTGATCTCACCCATGAATGTATAAATAAAATTTATGAATCTTATAAAGTTTAATATTATTTAATTATATCATAGAATAAGTAAGTAAATATTTTAAAATTATCAATATATATTGGAATTTTTATAAGTCATAAATATTTAATTACAAATATGAAATTAATATATTAATTTAAAAGAAACATTATTTCCATGAAAGGTGTTAAATAAATAATATTTTTATTTATTATGATTTAATGATATTTTTATGAGTCTTTATTTAATTTTTCAAAGTGTTATAAAATCAGTTAAAATTTTAAAAAATTCATTTTTCAGTTAAATTGTGATTTTATTTAAAAACTAAATTTCTCATATTTAGAAAATTATTTTTATAAATTAGAGGTCATTTATCTATTTTAAAACTTTAATAATGGCTAGGATGAATTTTTTCTATTTTTATGAAATACTTCAATTTTATGAATAGTGAAATACCATAATTTACACTATATCTACATTTTATGTTAAATACACTATTCCTGACATCATGGCTGATGTAAGAACCATTGGTGTGAACACACATTTCCTCCTTACGTTATTTAGTCATGTAAAAATTAATATTTCTTTTCTTGAGGGAAAATAATAAACTAATGAATTAAATATTATGAAAACCCGCATCCCCTACACTGCAAATACCACCCCCTAACTACCTTAAGGAGGTTCTCCTGGAGGAGATATTTAAGAGGCAAAATGTTCTTCCTTTCAATTTTAATTTCTTTTAATTTCATTTCCTTTTCGTATCCCAACATAAACTCTCATCATATAAATGGAATGATAAACTCTAGAACCATAAATATACTATATTTATACCATTATATTGTGAGATCAATCATTAAACTCCTCCCTCTCTCACTATCTTTTATTTTAAAGATGAAATCGCCGCCCATGATGTGTTAATTTACTAACATCATGGGTGATGTACATTCATTTTACTCTAATGCCTTCAAGGATTATGATAAAAAATTAAATGTTTAAAAAATAATTTAAAATTTGAGTTTACTACACTATTTATGTTCTGTAAATAACTTATTTACATAACAAAAATTGATAAAATAAAATAATTTTTTTGTGATCAAAAAACAACCCAAATTAACCAAAATGTTCATCATTAAATTTAATCTAATTATTCATTCTCATGGTAGATAAAAAAATCATTGTAATATCATTTATACCTCTAAAATTTCACTAATAATATATAATAACAATTCTTGATGTTCATCCACATTTTATAGAAACTCCCATTCATGAATACAGGTGAACTGTTCATGAAGACTAAGAAAAATAACACTCCAAAACATGAACTTACACTATATAACACATCCAAAGGACCAATAAAGAACTTAATGAAACCATAATTAATCATATTCATGAATAAATTTTTTTTAATTATTAATTAAGGAATCTATTGTTATTATAAAATACATTAATGTGAAGAAAGCATTGAGACATGAGGTAAGTGGAAATTCTTGAGTCCAACTCTCTTTATTTGTCTTTTCCCTTTTTCAATCCATTTTCAGTATTTAAATGACCTAAAAATAATTTATTCATATTTATATTACCTTTTATGGGATATAAATGTTATCTACATTAGTTTATTGAAAACATATTGTTTTCCCAAAGAAGTATTCATTGAAATAAACACACCCTTTTTACTCCTCAAAGATTGTTTGTTATTCACTCAAGGTTGATGGTTCTAAGTCAAGAATGTCATTCCCTCTTTATTTTTGGGACCTAATATTTATGAATGTATCATCTATGAAATGAAACCCATTTTTTCATGGGTTTTGTTTATGTTCATGTTTTACATATGTTCTATGTGGCATGCATGATAATGTAATGTTATGATGTGATGGGTGCCCACAAAATTATATAGCACTATAAGAATGTTATGATGTGACTGGTGCACCTGGAATTATACATCACTCCAATGCATTGGGTAAAGTGAGGAGTCTCATGAGTTAATTTGAAATATGTGGGAACATGATTCTAGCTTTGTTCCCAACTATGTGTGGTAGTTTACCACTAAGGCATGAAGTTTAATTTTAATTAACTTCCATAATTCAAGATTGTTATCAATTATTGCTCTTATGTTTATGTTTGTATTCCTATGTTATGATTGTTTTCACCCCATGTTATATTGTTTCATGTTCTTATGTATCCTCTTACATGAATTTTAGCTTACCCCTTTTTGATGTATATCATCAGGTGACTACATGTACTAAAGAGAAGTCAATGGATAATAAGAAGATAGAGAATATGGAATTAAATAAATTGTTACGTTTTATTATTTTAATGTTATGTATGGTGCTAGATTTTCCAAGACACAAAACCGTTTGATCTTGATCATGTAATGCTATTAATTTTTTTTAAATGATGTAATTGTAACGTAAGTAAAAAAGTAGGGTTTCTATAGTTGGTATTATTGTAAGGATTGGTTAATTTGGGAATTAGGATTAGATAACCTTAGTGAAAACCCATAGTATGAGACTAAGTATAAGTAATCACCCAAGAAGGATTGTTTTAGAAAAATTTCAGACATATTGAATCACAATTGGGGATATACTATTTACTTATATTTCATCCCTTTAATATTATTGCTTTACCTTTTATGTGTTTAAAAGTCTTAAAATTCCCATCCCAATGTATATTTTGGATGAAGTAAATAATAAGAACTAGAATAAAATAGTTAAAGGTAGGTTTATCATTCATGGTTATATGCATTCTTTTATATCTTTCAATTTTGGTATAACTATATAATCAAAGCCACGAAACATTGAAGTAAAGATATCTATGAAAACACCATGTGGTGAAATCATTGAAAACCTACTGTTGGACTCTTCTCCTGTAGGCATATGTGGGCAAATTCTTCTAGTGAATCTCTTGCTACACCTCTTCATGTAATTTGACACTATAATGTGGATGGATTGGATCTCTCTATATAAAAAACATATAAACTATTGAGAAATGGAAAAATATTATAATATACCAAACCATCCCTTTCTCCATTACAAATAAAAGGAATATCATGAATATCATTTAGAAAATCCTTCAATAATGTGGGTATTGATTACCTATAAAAACTAATACCTCAATCAAATGTCTGAGTCAAAGGAACGTTTCAACCTAGAATAAATTCCCATCATGACAGAATACAGTGATGTATTTACTAAAGAGTTACCTATACTTCCCACGGATATTGAGGTACAAATTTCAATATAACTCATTACCAATTCTAATCTTATCTCAAAATGTCCCTAAAGGATGGCTCCTATCGAACTGGAGGATTTAAAGAAGAAACTATACGAGAATTTAAGCAATGGTTTCATATGCCCCAATGAATCACCTTGGGTGAGCCAGTTCTCTATGTCAAGAATAAGTATGGATAAATGTGGATATGTATTGATTATTAATTACTCCACAAGGTCATCATATATTACAAGTATCCTCTTCATTGGATATATGTCTTGTTCAATCATTTGTGAGGAGCTCAATAGTTCCCAAAGGTATATATTCATTATGGATATCATCAGTTAAAGGTAAAGAAAGATGATATTCAGAAGACTGATTTTTGTACAAGGTAAAGACACTATAAGTTTCATTTGATGCACTTCATACTTACTAATTACCCTTAAATCTTCATGTATTTTATGAATCGATTCTTTAGACATTGCCTTGAAAAATTTTTGGTGGGGTTTATCGATGATATTCTCATTTACTCCAAGAGTAAAGAGGAACATGAAGAAAATATAAGTCTTACGTTGGTGAATTTATAGAAGAACATATACACAAAGTTTAGAAAGTGTCACTTTTGTATGAAGAAAGTCACATTCTTTGGACATGTGATCAAAAGTGAGGGAATTTCTATGGACCCTTCAAAAACAATGGAAATTGAGGAATGGTCTATACCGTCTAGTTTCACATAAATACATTGTTTTCTTGGAATAGATCGGTACTAAAGATGATTTGTGATAAATTTCTCATGATTTTAAAGCCTGATAACTAATTTATCCAGAAACGGGGTAAAGTATGTCTGGACAAAATAATGTGTGGAAATCTTCAAGGAGATAAATAAGTTGTTGATCACTACATATGTACTCACATTTCCGAAGAGTGGATAATGTTTTTGGATATATATAGATTCTTCAAAGAATGTCTTGGTTTGTGTACTAATGAAAAAAGATAATTTGACAGCCTATTCCTCACAACAGTTGAAGGTCCATGAGAAGAACAACCCGACACTTGATATGAAGCTAGCAATTGTGAACTTTTCCTTAAAAATATGGTGGCATTACCTCTATGGGGAAAAGTTTTACATATATGCCGATAAAAAAAGACTAAAGTATATATTCACAAAAACTTATCTCAACATGAATCAAAGGATATGGTTATAGCTAATAAAATACTAAAATTGATCTATTCAATATCATCTCAGAAAGGCAAACAATGTAGATGATGCGCTAAGAAGAAAAGCTACATCTACTCTATCCATGTTGTGGATTCAAAAAGAACCTATCATGATGGATATAAAAATTATGGTTTTGGAAATCATAATAGTAGGGAATATATCCTACCTTTCCCAAATGATTTATTGACCATTTATCCAAGAGAAGACTAAATAGGCAGAAAGGGATGATCCAAAGTTACAAAGGAAGGTGAATCCTATAAAGGAATGGAATTTGTAAGAGCCCTATATTGATAATGATGATGTGATTCGGTTTGGAAAAGTCTTTTTGTGACTTAATCACCTAGGATAAATAAGTATCTATTAGACAATGTACATATATCATCTTTATCTATCCATCCTGGGAGTACTAAGATGTATTGTGATCTCCAAGAACACTTATGGAAGGATATCATAAAGAAGGATATTGCTGAGTATATCTCAAGGTTCTTGATCTGTCAATAAGTTAAATCAGAGCAATAGAAGTCCAAAGTGATGATTAAACCATTTTCTACACTCATGTGGAAAAGGTAGAATATCATTATGGGCTTTGTCATGGGTATTTAATAGATAGATCGAGAAAATAATGTGATATGGGTTTTGGTGGACCAACTAACTGAGACTTCCCACATTATTACTATTCAAGAAGATAAATTTCTGGAAAAACATTCAAAGATATATGTGAATGAAGTGGTGAAAATACTTGGATTTCCACTCTCGATTTTCTCTGATCGTGATCATGGGTTCACATCTAAATTTTGGACGAGCCATCAACATTCCTTGAGTACTGAATTGAATTTTAGCATAGACTATCACCCCTAAACTGATGGAATAATGAAAGGAAAATATTGAAACTCAATGATATATGAAGATCCTACTAATTAGAATTCAATGGTGGATGGGATCGGCATATACCATTGGATGAGTTATCATACACCAATAACTTCCACTTGAGTTTTTAGATTGATCTATATAATTCTCTATATAGAAAGTGATGTTGAACATTGACCCGTTGGGATGAAGTTGGAGAGAGAAAACTTCTTGGACTTGATATTATTCAAGAGATGATAGAGAAGGTTAAATTCATCAAGAAACATATCAAATCTTCTCAGAGCTAGGAAAATAGCTATGCTGACAACCATCGAAGGGACTTGGAGTTCAATGGTGGATATAATGTCTTCCTTCGAATATCCCCATGGAAGAGAGTCATGCGGTTTGGAAAGAAACGGATGATAAGACCAAGGTATATCTAACCATTTGATATCCTTGACCACATAAGAGTCATGGCCTATAGTATTTCACTACCACCAAATATGGATTATGGTCATGAAGTTTTTCATGTATCCCTCCTGAGGAAGTACATACCAGATCCCTCACATGTATTAAACTCAGTGGTGGTACAATTGGAAGATGATCTCTCTTGTGAAGAGCAGCCTGTAAAGGTTTTGGATTGAAGAGATAATTTTCTATGAAATAATACAACCCACCTTGTAAAATTGTTATTGAGGAAGCATAATTATGATGAAGAAACATAGGAACTGGATGAGGTAATGAAGAAGAAGTACCCGCACCTTTTCATGTAAAATGAAATTTTAAGGGAGAAATTTCAAAAGGTTGGAGAATGTAAAGACCCGAACATTTATAAATATAATTTCCACCTTCTAATAGTAATTTTTACTATAAGAAAATATAGAAATCACATAGAGGCCACAATAAAAGATTTATAAATAATGAATTAATGATATACAATGTGTTTCTAGAATATAAGGAACCTATATCAATGAAATAGTAACCTGACCATAATAATAGTAATATGACCATTATGAATAGTAAAGAAACCAAACAAATAGTTATATTCCCCATTAATTTATAAATAAAATTTATGCATCTTAAAAATGGTAATATGAAGTAATTATATCATATAATAAGTAAATATTTTAAAAATTATTATGCAATTGTTCGCATTTTTATAAGTCATAAATATTTAATTACATTTTAATATAATTTAATATTTAAAAGTAAAATTATTATCATAAAACATTTTTATTATTTAATTTTTTGATGTCTTATGATTTTACAATAATTTTATGATACCTTATGTAATTTTTCAATGTGTAATAAAATGTGTTATAATTTTAAATTATATATTTTCATAATAAATTATTATTTTAATTAAAAATTAAATTTCTCATAATTATAAAATTATTTTCATATAATAGAGTTCATTATGGGATTCTATAAGTTGAAAAATGGATAGGGTGATTTTTTTGGATTTTTCTGAAATAAATAAATTTTGATGAATAGAGAAATATGATAATTTACGGTATATATACATTTCATGATAAATAAACTATTCCTAAAATCATGGATGATGTAATCACCACTGGTGAGAAAACACATGCCATATTTACTTTATTTAGTCATGGAACTATCACGATTTCTTTTCTTGAAGGAAATTAATAATCTAATGAATTAAATATTAAGAAAACTCTCCTCCCCTCTACTATAAATACCACCCCTCTCACCCTCATTTCCTTACACATATCAAGAATCATGAATTACCTAAATTATGCCCAAAACTCTTCCCTATTCCCTCCCCAACATAGATGTGATCTTAACCTGTTCAAAATACCAATACCAATTTCGTAAAGAGGTTCTTAGGGAGGATTGATTTAATAGGTAAAATGTTCTTCGTTTCTATTTTAATTTCTTTTAATTTTGTCTCTTTTTCATATCCCAACATCACCTCCCCTCATCCAAAGGGAATAATAAAATCCAGTACCATACATATACTAGAATTATTCCATGATAATGTAAGATCCATCATTAAACTCCACCCTCACTCTCTTTTATTTTAAAGATTAAAATGTCACCCGTGTTGTGTCAATTTACCGACATCGTGGCCGATGTACTTTCATTTTCCTCTAATGCCTTCAAGGATGTTGATAAAAAATGGATAAAAACAAATATTAGTTTTTATTTTAATACCCTATTTATCTTCTATGACTAACTTATTTACATGAAAATAACTGATAAAATAAAATAAAAGTTTGTTGTTATCGAAAAGCCACCCAAAATAACCAAAAATGATCATCATTAAATTTTATCTAATGATTAATCTTCATGGTACATAACCAAATTCATTTTTAGATAATTTATACATTTTTAATGTGACTAATTATATTTAATAACTATTTTATATGTTCGTCCACACTTTACACAAACTCCAATTGATGAATACAAGTGTATTGCTCATTAAAACTAAGAAAAAGAACACAACCAAGCAATACATTTAAACTCTATAACTCAAAAAAAGGACTATAGAAGAACATAATGAAACCATAATTAATCATAATCATTAATAAAAAAATTAATTATTAATTATTTAATCTAATGTTATTATAAATGAAATTAATATGAATAAAGTGTTCAGACACGAGGTAATGGGAAATTCTTGAACCTAGCTCTCTTTGTTAGGGATTTCCCTATTTCAAAACATTTTCAATATTAATATTCCCTAAAAAAATTCATTATAATTATCTTACCATTTCTGGGATATACATGTTTTCTACTTAAGTTTATGGAAATCCAAATGTTTTCCCAAAGAACACTTCCCTCAAATAAACACTCCATTTTTACTCCTCAATGATTATTTGTTCTTCACTCAAGGTTGATGGTTCTTTGTCAAAAATGTCATTCCCAGTTTATTTTGGGATCCCAATGTTTATAACCACATTATCTATGAAATGAAATCTGTTTCTTTTCATGGGTTATGTTTACGTTAATATTTTATATATGTTCTATGTGGAAATCATGATAATGTAATGTTATGATGTGACGGGTGCACCTAGAATTATATTGTGCAATATAAATGTTTTGATGTGAAGGGTGTGCCTGGAGTTATAAAATGCTCCAATGAATTGGGTAACGTAATGAATCTCATGAGTTAATTTCATATATGCATTAACATGACACTTTATTTGTTCACAAAAATGTGTGGTAGCTCACCACTAAGACATTTTGTTTCATTTTAATGTATTTCCACATCTCAAGTGTTTTATAAATGATTCCTCTCATGTTTATGTTCTTATGGATATGTTATGATAATTCTCACCCCATGTTATATTGATTTATTTTCTCATATTTCCTATTACTAGGATTTTAACTCTCACTTTTTTTGAAGTATATCCTCAGGTAACTATGTGTACTAAAGAGAAGTTAGGGGACAATAAGAAGCTAGAGTAGAAGGAAATAAAATAATGGTTTATGTTTTTTGTTTAAAATGTTATGTATGGTCTGAGTTTTCTCAAGTCACTAAACATTTGGATCCTTGTAATGTAATTATTATTTTGTCTTTAAAATGATGTAATGGTAATTTAAGGAAAAAAATTGGGGTCTCTATATCCATGGGGTTCATATAGAAGAATTTCAACTCATGGAATTTGTTTTTATTAACTCAGATATAAATGATATAGTGTTGGATCATGGAGAGTGTATAATTTAATAAAGGATAAATCAAACTAAAGGCTTCACTAGTGTGTATTGAACACATATCTAGGGGAAGGGGTAAAACATGTGGTTCTTGAGTATACAAATAGAAAGGGTAATTTTTTAAAGGTGAAGACCTTTTTTTGTGTAGTTTAACTCCATTTGACTAGGATGTTGTGGTGGACTACAAATTCATGTTCTTAGTAAATAACTTGTCTAGGCCTGAAATAATGAATCAATGAGTCAATAAGTGTTCCATTGTATAGACATGAATCAATATATAGTTCTTATTTTGTATAATCCATTGCACAAGTCTGACCCATATGCAAGGGAAGGATCATTTTTTCCTAAGAATTATTAATGGAACACATACTTATAGTTTAGGTGTCACTACATATCTTTTGGTAACAAAAATCATGCCATATATTGTTTTAATATAAATTCCTCAAAATTTGAAGTCTTAGACTAGAATATATAATATAAGGGGAAAATCCATTGAGTCATTTTTTATATCTTTTGGACAAGGGTAAAGTGGATGAAATATATCTAGGAAAATAATATTGAAAAGGGTGAATCCAAAATTATTTCTAATCCTAAGGAATATATGTCTTCATGGGGGTTATATACAATAAAATGAAAGGGTAGAAGAATTAGATGTCATACTCTTTATTTTATAATGGATACAATGTATATATGAGTAGCATCAATGGTATCTAAATCCTATTGTATTTTTCATTTGTGGGAGTGTAAATCATTTAACAATAATATTTGAGTTAATTTGATGTGTAAATGTATTGGTATTGGTAAACCATTTATAATGGTGGAATCCCATAATCCCGAGGTTAAGACAATAACTCATGAATTAAATGGATACCATGTCTATGAGATCAAACATCCTCTAGGAATAAGCTCTTTGGAATTGTGTCAATTATCTAGTGAATCCTAGTGGGGTCCTTTGTGGATTTGCCAATCCATGTTACCAGTTCTATATAAGGAAGAACCAATAGAAAGGGTGCCAAAGGGTAATGGTATTCCAAATATCAACTGAAATTATTATTTGGTATTAACTTTGATATCAAAGATATGTAGTTTTTCATGTAGAACATAAGATTATGGAAGGGTTTAAGCACCCAAAAGGCCAATCCTAGGTGAAATGAACAAATATTTGGGGTGAAAGGATAATTCATGAAATCTATCAACACAATTTCATTAGGGATGTTATATTTTTTAATGAAGTCTTTTTATCATGATGTTTAATATCATGTGACTGGGCCTTTTTAAAATAGTTTAATTTCATGTTACTAGGATGTAATCTATTATTTTAATGTCACATGAATAGAAAAATTTTCAATGACCCTGTCATGTCTTGATCATGCTATCTTGAGTGGATTCCCAGGTTTCCTAAGATGACGTGATCCAAGCTTTGCATGTAGAACAAGGGATAACATGATAGTCAATTAAGATTTATGATAGTATGTGACAAGGAAAATGTGGGTTTGTTCATATTTTATTGTGAAATATGACCTCTATATGGATGAAACTCTCGTAGAGGGACATGAATTGGAGTATTGATAGCTCATTGTATGGACTAGAATATAGGATCTAGGTTTTTCTACGTATCGTATTACGGTAGGAATTAATTCACAAATAATTCATAGATGGTTGTTTATGTAGGATTATCCCTTTCATATGGATAGGTGCATTTTTTTATATAGATTTCAGATTGACCCAATATTTGATATTTGGGTGCCAATATGTATCATGTAGTTATAAGAATCAAGATAGATGTTCTTCTTTAATATAAAACTCTCAATTCTTGTTTTACTCATACATAGAGTTTGTATTTTTATTTTGTTTATATCGTGGTTGGATGCATTATTTGAGATTTGAGAATCACTAAATATCTAGTGATGGAATGAATCAATCCAAATGTAGTTTTTAATAGTAAAATCTCCATGAATATCCAAACCATATACATAGGGGGTATTTTTATCATTTATGATGTATCTGGACCCTGTATTTGATCTCTAGGAGTCACCACACATCCTTTAATGGAAGGATTCATAACAAATGTAGTTTATAATTAGAAAACACTCCATGAAGGTATGACCCATAAACAAAGGGTTGTTGTTTATCTTGTTTGTCGACCTAGGACTTTTGATCAAGTCATCACTATATAACCTATGATGGAATGAATCAAGCCACATGTAGTTTTGGAATAGAAAACTCACCATCGTAGTCTGACTCGTATGCATATGGGTGAATTTATCTGATGTATTTTGTAGTTAGACTTGGGATTTAATATTTGGTATTCACCACATATCATGTGATAGTATGAATCAAGCCACACACAGTTCTCAAATCGAAAATTCTTCATGCATTTTTGACCCATATGTAGATGAGGCCCTTTGGTTTATATACATAGCAGCTGGACCCTAGATTTGAGTATGTGTCCCACTATATCTCCATTTATTGTAGGAATCTAAACAAACATATTTTTTAAACGATAAACTCTCCATATTAGTTCGAAACATAAACAAATGGGGTTATTTCATTCCATTTATATTATGGATAAACCCATGATTTTGGATCCTGATTTCACTATGTATCATGTTATAACATGAATCAAGCCACATATAGTTCCCGAACGGAAAACTCTCCATGAATGTCTAACCCAATCATAGAAGGGGTTTTTTAAATCTATATTGTGGATGGATCTAGGATATGGGATTTGGGTGACACTATGCATCCTATGAGAGTATTAATCAAGACATACATTGTTCTTGAATGGGAAAATCTCCTTGCAGGTTGGAACCAAATTCATAGGGGGGATTTGTTTTTTTTTAATATTTCAACGACATCCAAGATTTGATATTTGGGTGTCACTATGAATCATATTATGGTAGGAATAAAGCCACCAATAGATATTAAATGAAAAAATTTCCTACATGGATCTGAATCAGATTGTGCAATCCTTCCATAAAAAGGTTTATTATTGGTTCACAGAATGATGAACACTTATATGTTTCATTTGATTTGTATGATTCTACCAGTATTATGAATGTATTTTAACTAAATCCCCTCTTCAACATGGTAATTATCCATATTTTTTCCTCATAATATTGTGAAAATGGATTTCAATTCATGGTGTCTCACCATCTGGCCTTCTAGAGAGCTATGATGGCCGGGAATCATAATTTGGAATTTCAGTAAAAGGTATTTTCTAACAATGGTATTTTAAAAAGAGATTATTTAAAATGAAACTAAAAATAACCATCTTATATATATACTATATTTTTATGGATTTGGTGTTCTAGATTATACTTACATTCCATTACCCCTCAATAATGATCTATATCAATTGTTTTCCGCTTCTCTCAATTGTATTTATATTTAAATATCTAAAGGCATTCAATTGATCATGGTACAACTCTGGTGACTATGCTATATGTTGGATAACTACCCTAGGGTTCTTGAGAGTCGTGATCTCTCATAAAAAAAATTTCAAGGTTACTCAAAAATAATTATAACCTTTTTTAACAATTAAATAAGTGTTTGGTTTTCAATGCATGACTAGCATCCTGGTGGTATCTTATCAAATAAATGGGAATAACCATTTTGGTTTTGGTAGTGTTTCTATTAATTCAATGATCAACTATAGGATATTCATTTAAAGATAATACATGTATTTACTATATTTCTATGTACATACAATATGAATTCCTCATATAGATGATTGGCTACTCATTTCCTAGTTCTGACTCATGAAATTTATCCCACATAAAATTAGGGATCACCCACTGTGATGTTTATCAATTTAGTGGGAGATGAATGATGAATTACTTCTTACTATAAATGTTTATGATGACCCAAAAATCTCCCACCTTTTCATGATACATTCTCTATATTGCAAAGGAGATGCTAAATGATGTGTCCGTAAGGGGATCCTCTGTGGCTCTAGGGTTTTCCCGCCACAGTCTTTCCACTCCCGGTCATCTACGGCTCCACTCCTCGGTTCTCGGCGAGTTCATGGTGTGCTCCTCCTGCGGTGGAAACGCTGTGGTTTGATTCCAATTTCTAGCGCCATTGTGGTTCGGGTTCGTTGTTTCGAGGGTTTTTGGATACTCTAGCGGCATCATGGGTGGTTGTCAACATTGGGCCTCTACGACCCCGAAGACTCGCGATCTTCGGTGGGATCAGCTTCTATGGCGGTGTGGTGAATTCTATGGTTTAGTGCTAGTCTTCTTCGGTTTGAGGTTACTTCTGTGTTTCTTGCATGTGTTCTTTGGGTGGATCTTTGGTCTCCTCGAGTGCTAGTGGTGAAGGGCTTCGGCTCAGCTCATATGAGGTAGGCATCTTCTGGCGTGGATGTATCTGTGAGTGGTTATAGAGGCGGCATCTAGATCTACGGGCTTCTTCTGGCGAGATCTGATGATTTGGGAGGTTGAAGTTCGGTGATGGCCTTTGGTTTTGTTCCCTGGAATGCATTTTTTTTCTTATTGTGTGTAATTTTTGGATGGTTTGAGGTTAGAATGCCATTCGGGTCACGATATTGACATCAACGTGTGGCCTGCCCTGGTTATGCTGGTTTCTTTGTGAAGGGTGGATCGAGGGTCCTGTGTGGCGCGCTTTCTGGCTTGGTCTCTCCGTCCTGGTGTTCTTGACGCTTTTTGGTTTTGGTTCGTTGCTTTTTTGGTCTCATGGTTGATTGTTCGGCAATAAGGTGACACTAACGACGGTGATGTGTTTGGCAGATATGATTCATAGGATGTTTACTCGGTGATAATTTCTTTTCTTTTGATTTTGAACTTTGAATTTCATGATTGATGTGTTTTGTTTTTGAATTTTGAATATCATGACTGTTGATGATTTGGACAATGTTCGGATTCCCACTTCCCTCTGAAAGTGGTTTTAAGAAATAATAAAAAAAATTATTTGGAAAAGGAGAAGCTAAAAAAGGAGTTAAATATATGCTCTCTACATTCTTTCAAGGATTGGATCAACATTTTCTTTTATCATAGAAGGACTCAACCAAATTCCATAATCCCTCATTTATGTCTACCAAAAAAAGTTTGTGACATTGTAATATCTTCTCAGGGATTCCTGGAAGCTAGAGAGAATGCCCTATGGGGATACCAAGTGAGACTAGAGGTGTTACCAAATCTTCAGTTAGATGGGTTTTTGCATATTCTTTTGGATGGATTGATTTTCATAACCAGGGATTCATAGTTGGGAATTTGAGTAGGTACATTGGTGATGGTAGCTTGATTTCTTGATGGGAGGCCTCTTAATCAAATGGTGCTGACTATTTCCCATCATTATCAGAAACTTAGTAATATCCCACAAGGCAACACCCCATGATATATTGGTGGCTCATTCAAATTATTATTTGGTTGTATAGGATTGAATTTCTTGTATTAGAAATCTCAAAACACTACGGATATCCCTAATTCCACATTATATACTTAGTTTTCAAAATATTATGAGGTCAAGGTAAGGAAATTAGGTCGCAATGATGTTATTTATATGTTTATTAAGCATGAATATTTCAAATTCTTCCCCTATCCTACTTTGACTGAGATAATTTTGGATAATTTCAGTGTCTCTCTCAGTGAGTGGTTTTATGAAATATCTCTCCATGAAGGGGTTATTTCAATAAATGTAGATGAGATGATTATATGATATTACTGTACCCATTATAGAAAATGCATCCATTTTTTTATATTCATATGGTTTCCCCTCTCCCCTTAGTTCACTTGAGGGGAGAACGATAACCCATGTTCATTCTCCAATTCTGGATTGTGTTAGTGCTTGATGATAAAAATTCTAAAATAATTTTCCCGTATGTAAATTCTTCTATCAAATAGTCTCACGACTATGACCATGCCAAGGTCAAAGCTTACCCAAGAAGTATATTGAATCGACTAATCAGTTTGGTGGAAAAGACATATGCTTCCCTGGTCCCCGAACCTGTGGTAGTAATGGAATTGTTTTATTGCAAAGGAGAGGCCTCAAGGAATCAGTCTCACCATATTGATGAACCTCGCATTATAACAGCATGGTTTTATGGATAGGTTGACCCTTTAGATCCCATGATAGATGTTGTATTAGTTGGGGGATAAACACTTGAAACTTCTTCTCACAATTCCTAATAGGCTTGTTCGATCACTCCTTTTGTGAATTAAAACCCCAAAGGAAAAGTTTTTAGAAAATATACCACTTGATTGTGGAGGACCCCTTATAGAAAATATGTGATAATGAATAACATCTTCCCCAACACTTTCATGATTTGGGAGTCAGTTTCATTGACAATTAGAAATTATTTTATATCTTTATTTATAGTTTTCGAGTTTGGAAACAATTAGCCTGCAATGAGATGGACATACATGGTATTGATGAGACGAACACTCTGGTTGAATTAATAAGAGAATATTTTGATCTCCTTGTATTGATATAT
This sequence comes from Viscum album, assembly GCA_963277665.1. Taxonomy (NCBI): domain Eukaryota; kingdom Viridiplantae; phylum Streptophyta; class Magnoliopsida; order Santalales; family Viscaceae; genus Viscum; species Viscum album. Next base: position 674,415,524 of record OY728139.1, on the reverse strand, counting down.
CAAATGTTATCTTATTTTTGTGTCTATATGGATGGATTGAATACATGCATAGTAGAAAAGGAATCAATCATATCCAATGCAAGGTCCCTTCTTTCGATGTTATCATCCTTATTAGTGACCTACTAGAAAGGAGTTAAATATTAGCATTCTCTAATTGAGACACTTAATTATTATATATATTCTCTAATGAAACTGATTGAATTGAACTTCAATGCTCAATTGACACCACTTTCAATATTCTAGCTTACTTAGATAACTCAACTCATCGTATTTTATTATAATCTGATCACAAGTGTTTTTTTATTTTTGTATGAGACCCTGGACAATCACTGTAATGTTAGGATTCCTCCATTATATTCATATTATAAATGAAGAATTTATCTAGATAGTGCATGTTGTTTTCAGAAACTATTTCATTCACTATACGCAAAACATTTAATTATCTTAGTATCATATAGACCTTTGAAGACATTCATCATTTGTATAATACCATTGAAACCCAAATTCTTAGATCTTAATTCTTGAATGATAATATACTTCTCTATATAATAAATCATGAATTACTACTGAAATGGGAATCCCAATTAATATATCTACTCTGGTTTCATTGTGATCACCTAGTTTGAAAGGACCATGCAACGAAAAATAATTTTATCAATGGAATTTTCCTTCTAATAATTATTTCATAGAGTGAAGATTAGAAACATCCGAGAGAGAAAAAAACAAAATATTATTCTTATAAATTCATAATGATACATTAGTCAAAAAAACCAATAATAATGCCCCATATTAAAGTGGGATAATAAATAGAAAATAACATAATAAGAATTAGAAAATTTGGATTTTATCAATCCACTAAAATGCCCTCACTCACAAAAAAAGATGTAGAAATGAAACATAATTTTTATAATAATTTATTAATTTTATTCATGAATTTATACATATGGTTGAGAGAAAGTAGAAGTGACTGATGAATGGAATAATAGTTATTAAACCCTTATGACCATCATAAATCTAACCACTAGAATAGTAACCAGACCGTTTGAATAGTAATGTGTCTGTTAGGAATAATATTCTTACCATTAGAATATTACCCTCACCTATGATCGTATAAATATAATTATGAATATTTTAAATGATAATATGATATATATATATATATCATTGAATATGCTAATAAATATTTTAAAAATGACATATTAAGTGTATGTGTTTTTTAACATAAATGTATATTTAATATATTATAATTATTAAAATGTTTTAAAATAAATATTATTTTCATAAAGTAAATTGTAAATTTAATATATTTTTTATTATTAATATAATATAATTTTATGAGGCATTTTATAATTTTTTATTATTTCGAAAAAATGGTAATAATGTTAAAATCACTATTTTCTAAATAAATACAGATTTTAATTTTAACTGAAAATTTTCATATTTAGAAAATAATTCTCATAAAGTGGAGTAAATTTTTCAAATCAACAAAATTTAATATCTTTTTGGTGAATGTTTTATATTTTTTCTAAAATAATTTAATTTTCCTTGAATAGTGAAATGTGGAAAATTACAGTATATAATATTCTAGGCCATATACATGAATTTTTGGATGATTCATGATGTAAGAACACGTAAGTTCAATTTAAAAGTCACTATTTACTCTAATTAGTATCATCAATTAATACTATTGATATTCTTGAGCCAAAATAATAAACTAATGAATAAAATAATCAAAAGGACCCATATCCTCCCTTTATAAATACCACAACTCACAACCTATTCTCCTCAAACGATAGAATATTTGGAGATATAAAATATTATTCCAAATCCCTCTCCCAAGATTCTTCCACATTCCCTTATCTTGATAGTATCACTTAAATTAAAATTTTATGTTCCTTAATGGGTTTCACAAGGGGAAGACATTCAAGGGGTAAAATCTTCAATCTTTCTCTTTTAATATCTATTATGTTTTATCCTCCTCCCACATACCCTATCCAATACATAATTAAAACTCAATTATCATATATATACTATAAAATTATTATTTTATTGGAATATCTATCCTCAAACCTCTTCTTTTGTCCTTTAATTATGGAGAATTAAAACATCATCTGTGATGTGTCAATTCACCGCCTTTATGGATGGTGAGTTTTCCTTTTTCATTACCACCTTCATGGATGGTAATAATTCCATTTTTTTGTTAAAAAATATTTTAATATGTTTATAATAACTTATTCAGTTATATAAAACCTATATATAAACACAATATTAAATAAAATTTTAGTATTTCATGGTGTTCATAAAAACTACGAAAATAAACCAATAATTTATTTCAATAACATTTTATGTAATGAATAATTTTTATACATGATAACAAAATGGTATATGGGATGATGTAGAATTATATAATTACATAAATAAAATTTCATTCCTATTTTATAATGTTTCTTACATTTTATAATAACATTAATTAAAATAAAAATGTGAACTGACCGTGACTTCATAAAATGAACACTCCTAAAATGATAAAATTAAACATAATAAATCATCTAAATTTCCATAAATGAACAAAATTAAATTATAAAAAAAATATTTTAAAGAGGTTCTTAATTAAATTATTAATGAATCTATTTTGATTATTCAGCACATTAAGTAAAATTACAACTCACTTTTAGATATAAGGTAAGGGGTCTCTATGAACCTTAAAATTACCTTTGGGTTACACTTTCTTTTTATTTAACCTATTTTATTTCTTAATTAAACTAAACTATATATTTTAAATTCTATTTATATGTTATAAAATCATGTATCCTTATCAATTATTCTATATTTTAATGTAACTACATGTTTTTTAAGGTTCCCTTCCAAAATTCCTCTTGATAAGTAAACCCGATTAAAGGGAACTTCTCTATTTCTTACCTCATTTCAAGTACACTCCATAATATATTTATATCCACCATTATTTCTCTACAATAAATCATTTTATCATGATAAGAAATATTATTTAATTTTTTGTTTTATGTAATAAATTAATCTGTTGTTCTATTTAAAGACTCATTGATATTTCCCCTTAAAGATAACTAAAGTGTCTCATTTCTAAGATTTATTAATTATCTCTTAACATGTTTTCATATCAGTTGGAAAAAATTAATCATGATCTATGCATATTTTCCCTTATGAATGTCCACATATTATTTAAATTCCATCTTTCATGGGAACCAATGTAATACACTATTCTTTATGCCCTATGACATTATTATAATACCCCTTTATTTCAATTGGTAACCCTTATGTTTATTACTTTTGTCTGATTATTTATGTGGAACAAATATACATGATCATGTTATGATAGATTCCCCTGGATAGAACTATAATTAAATGGGTAATTCTTAGTATTATGATAATTCTTGGATTGGATTATAATGTAAACCTAATCCATTTAAGTGCTTTGTCTGTCATGTGATATATTCTTGGAAGTTATCCTTGAATAATGTTTATGTCATGTTTTATATTTTTTCCTCACCCCTATGTTACCATTATTACATGATCCCATTTTATACAATCTATTCATCCATGTTTTTATTAATATTTCATTTTTATTTATGTCACTATGTTATGACTTTTAACACATTTGTTAGGCTTTATTCCTTTTGTATTTAATTCCTGGGATTTTTAACACACCACTTTTTTCAATGTATTACACAGGTTATCCTATGATTATTCTGTCTCTAAAATGATGTTAGGATCTCATTATGGATTTTTAATATAAAAAAGTTTTATTCTCATTTCATGTTTTTAGTTTTATGTACCTATTATTCCAAATAAAATATAATTCAAGATCTATAGTTTGTCTTTTATAGATAATTATACGTATAATCATGTAATAATATGTGTTAAATGATTCGGTCATTGTAGTTGGTGTCATAGAATTGTGTAGTTTTTTTAATAGTTGGATGAAAAAACATTAAAAAAATAACCTAGGTATTATTCTATCACCATGGATAAACTAGACATAAACAAGGAGAACTCATTCCAACAATAAATGTGATAACCCATTTCATGATTTTCATAAGGAAATGAAAAATCTTATAGTAATGGGTTTTCAAAACATCAAGTAAATTCTAGCACCACTGGATCAAGTTATGAATAGTAGCATGAATCATGTGGAACACCTCCGTATCCTAAGAAATTTAATGTTTCAGATGAATCCTTAATGAAAACATTCTTCCAATATTTATGATGTCTTCTAATCCCCTCATCACAAAATAATAGATTAAATACTTTAAGAAGATATTCTTTGTTCTCTAGTTCTCAGAATAAGAGAATGTTTTTTGGTGGCATATCATTTTGATGAAGAGGTTGATCAGTGGTGGACACTGATCTAAAATACAATGTCAAAAGAAGATATTGAATTTATGTATTGAGAAGCATTCAATAAAATATTCTTCTGTAAATATTTTCCCCAAACTCATCATCATAGGTTGGAGAGGGATTTCCTTGAACTTTAGTAGAAATAAGGGAATTCTATCAGTGAGTCCAATGAAAACATCACAAGATATTAATGATATGAATCTAGTATTTTTTTGAAAATTGAATGCAATGTATATCTCTTAATTTGTGGAATAAAGAGGAGTTTATGAAAATCCTTGGTAATTTGAGAATTTGATAGCTATAGGAAGACTTCTAATTATGCCTTTATGGTTAAAATAGAGATCTGAGACTCTCATTGGTCTCATCTGATCAGAGATAAAAAGAGGAAAATGAATTTTATTATCAGAGGATCAATAGAAAAATTTCATAAAGGGAATAATATTGAACTTCAGACATGCCAAATGTGTGAGATAAATAATATAAGAAACATCCTAATGGAAAATAGGATATTTTTAAAATGTGTAAGATAGGGTCACTAGTCTAATTATTATTAAATGGGTATGAAGAAGCCAACTAATTTGGAAGATGTGGGGAGGCATTAGACAAGACCTCATCCAGTAATTTAGTGTTTAGATGGTAAAAAACATGGGAATTATGCGATCCAATACCCTATTCTAAGGCTTTTTATAGGAAACCATAAACAAAAACATCTAAGGTATAAAAGATGGGAATATTATAACATTACTACTATTGTGGAGTCGAACAATTATGTGGGGAAACGTACACTAACTAATCATTCAAGAATAGAGAATGTTATTTTTAATTTTGGTTCTACGCATTCTCACATATCTTTAATTTTTAGTAAATCAATTCAAAATCCACCGTAAAATATGATGGTTGAATAATATGGTGTTATTTCTTCATTAAATATTAATTACATGAAGACCATACATTGAAAACATCGAATAATTCCTTTAAATATCAGTTCTATCATGATACATTGAGTGTGGTGTAGGATTGGGTATTTATAAAAATGGTCAAGGATACCATTATTTAATGAAGTATTATACTCTGTTCACTCTGTCAGATAGCATATATCTTGATCTTATCACTAATGAATAACTCAAGGCTATATGGATTGAGATGAGACTAAAGCCCAAAATCCAATCGATCCCAATTAACTTCTACCAACCAACCATTGTTTAGGTAGTTGATAATGAAACTAAGGTGAGGGAAAAATTAATTGAGAATATATGTCATAGTATAGATTTTATTATATTATGGGGTTCTTTAGTTATTTCATATTTCCAAAAATGGAACCATATTAATTATTCTCAGTTTAAGTCATGACCGATTTCTTCATTTATATATTGGGATTGGTTTTGTTATGTCTCATGGTTATCTAATTATTATTAAATGATATACTTTAATAGTTTATCATATATTTTTAAAAATGACACATTTTTTATTTTTATTATATGGTGAAATAATTCCCATTGTTGTTTGTGGGTTAACTAGTTTCTTGTCGACCTCTTATAGTGATCGAGAGCACAATTCAATCCTCAGGGAAAGCTAGTGTGGGTGATGTGTTAGGTCGACATGGGTTGTTTTTTTATAAATAAAAATAACTATGATATATATATATATATGTGAAATGAATCTCCATATTCCAAATGATCCAATTAAAATAAAGTTAACCATCAGTCCATGAGGCCTCTAGGAAAGCAAGGTTATTTAGGCCAAAAGGCCTCTAGGCTATACAGAAGCTTCAGTTGAGTATGACCAGTGGTAATATGTTGATTCTAAATATGTGGATTCAATTGAGGGATTTTTTATTGTGGGAATAATGATTTCAAATATTAAACAACTATAAAGATAACAGAGTAATTCTATTTAGGTAATGGAAGTGTTGCAACCATTAAAATCTAAGTGGGTTGGATGAGGGTCTGGTAGGAGGATATATTATATTTTAATCCTTCTTCCACTGTGATTTTTACCCATTTAATTATATGGCCCCTTTACCTTTGGGGATTCAGTACATATAAATGATTCCCTCTGAACATATTAAAAAAGAGAGATTATAATGAATTAAATTAAAAATACAATTGGAGGTAAAGGATGATTGGGAATTTTTTGTATATAATCCAAAATAAAACTCTAAAATGTCCAAATCATAAAAACACTCCATCTTCATCTAACCCTTTTCCATTTTCTATATATTATCATTACCAAGGATCTAAATAAACCAATGGATCAGTTCCACAATAAATAAGTAACCAACCCATTAGTTTTATCAAATATATCAACATTATATACACACTAAAGTATGTTTACACTTTGAAAGGGAAATCCTCACATGATACAAATTGATATTATAGAAAATACATTCATTTGAAGTACCCATAATGATAGTCCAAAATAAATGACAAATCTACTTTTTATAGTGATAAATAATGAATATAAAAAATAACAATATTTCCTATTTTGAAAATAGAACCCGAAAAATAAAAATAATTCTTATAGAAATAGAATAATTGGGAAATATGAATACCAAATAATTTTAATTTCATATAAATAAATTGATAAACGACCATATATTTAATTCCTATTACAATGAAATATGTTTTTAAACATTAAAATCTATAGATAATACATAAATTATTATAGGAAATAAATGTTACAAAAACTCAAATGAATCACATTATAATTAAGCACCTTGAAATTGATTAATCAACATAACTCAAACATAATAAAAATAAATAATAATCATATAAAAATATTAAAAAAAAACCTATAATAATCAATTGAAAACCATTAACATAATATGACAACAACTTACTAAATAGACTGTCTAAGAATTTTCATGGGTGTAACCCTATACCAGTCTACAATGTTATCTTATAACATGGATCCTCAATTAATCTCACTATAATTGTCATCTATAAACCCTATAACATGATAATTATTATAAAAAGTGAATATTAGAGAAATTATAATAAAAAAGTATGACACTTGTTTATTTAATTTCTGTATAGTCATCCAAGGTTCCAATGAAATTTATTAGACTATACAATGTTATTTTACCATAAAAACCACCATCAACGTGAATTAATGAAAAAAATGAAAAAAATAGCATAAAATCACTTCTAACCATCCTAGGACTCTCTAAATAAGCAACCAATTTCAAATGAATATAATGTGAGTTAGTATATCAGAAACCGCCACTTATAAAAAAAATACCAAGGACTAAAACTTAAGGGGTAAATATATATAATAACACAATCATACTAGAGCCAAAAAACGATTTATATATTGATAGTGATTTTGAAACCATAAATCCACCCTTTAAAAATAAATCACAAATAAAATCATCACTAAAACTTCTAATTATGTTTTATTGAAATCCAATGATAATTTAACAAATAAATGTAGTGATAAAAACATACATAGACATACATAGAATGGGTATGTACATGTACTTTATGAAAACCACTTTTTAATTACATAATAATAAACGTAACAAACTCAAAACCTTTTTCATTAGTACATCATGGGTATAATATACCAAATTTATATTAATTTAGAAATATTTTAAACACTTTTCTAATCAATATTCCATTAATAAAATGAAGGCCCTAAGACTAACTTACATTGGTTGAAATGGATTATTATTCCTTATTTTAAAAGGAAAATATCAGTGCATGAGAAATAATTTTCACAAAACATAAATCAAAATCCCATAATTTTGGAAACTTTAACATTAGAACTGACCCCTATGATCTATTTGGGTGAGAAAAAGTGAAAGTGGATATGAGAAATGAGATAATATAAATGAAAAGACAAGTTAGAATATATAACCCTTAATTTTGACAATAAATCATCATGAAACCATAAAAGAACCATCATGGAATAGAGGGGAAGCATAGCACAAATGGAGATATCCGATGGATGTCCTATAAATATCCAAGACGCCATAAAATAAATTATTAAATAATTTTTTATTGGAAAGAATAAAATTACTTGTTTTTGGGTAAGTGTATGAACTAACTATACTATCACAAGTTTCATGTATCAACTGTAGGATAATAAATTACCCTCTTGAATATCCCCTATGGAAATGTATATCCATCATGAATAATTATAGTTTTTTGAAATATTTGATTATAATCCCATGAAACACATGGAAATAAAAAAACTAAAAAAATAAAATTGATGTATTCGGTGTTATAAGATATGTGTGCATTGAATTTATTTTATGAATTCATTGAATTAGTTATTATATATGTATAAAGAATAATTTTCCTTTTTTAATGATAGGGAGTTGATATAAAACAATTTCATCATGTTATTGTACTAGTATTTCATTCATACACTAACATATCATTGATTTTGGCTTATTGAATGAAATCCATTTGGGGAAAATAAGTGAAATATTCATGTTATTAAACATATTTTTCATGTTTTCATGATTATGAAGCTTTATTTTAATTTAAAAATTCATTATATTTGTGAAATGATGGGTATAGTAACCATATAATGAAGAATTTTAGAAAACATATTTTTTCCTCTATTATACAGTTCTATGACTTATAGTTGTAATATGTAGTTTTAGATCCATCACTATTTAGAAGAATCCTTGTCATTTTAATCATTTTCAAAAATAATTCTATTAACATAAATGGATTTATTATTTTTAGTGGACGTAATGAATTAAATTTGTAAAATCAAATGAAAATGGGTATATGATCTCCAGAAATTTATGTATTTACATTCAATATTCATAGAATTGAAATAATTGATTCAGGAAATATGAATTAGAATGAAATCCTAACAGATGTTTCCAATAATATAATAGAGGAAAGAAATACCTCATTTATAGGTGAATAAAATTATATCTATATAAATGTGAAGAGTTTCACATATAATAAATATATATTGTACATATTGTCTAATAATTTATATGGTGATACTAATGTGATGGGGGAAGAAAGAAATTTTTCACACTAAATTTTATGATTTTAAGATATATCATAATAAACAAATTGAAATTTTATATGACTATATTGTTTAGGTTTCTGGATGTAGTCATGGAATTGGTTCTGAAATTAAGGAGTATGATATTAGGAATAATATTATAACAAGAATTCAAATATTATATAATCTAAAGGTATTGGTGTTTGAAAAAATAAAAATATAGGACAATTCACTTACTGATTTGAAATTAAATTTGGTGTAATATTGAAAATATATGATATTTAAATGTATGATTATCCATTCATATAAGGTGTTACATTTCAATATAATGGAGATGTTCAATATTAATCAAGGTAAAGATAGTGTCAAATATGTTGTTGATAAAGTACACTCATTGATTGGTAGAAATTTCAGGTGATATAGATAAATGTTTAAGGAAATTTATATTTAGGTTGTTTAAAAAATCATTGTAAAATAATTGTGAGGTGTTAAAGGATATAAACTATTTTTGATTCTAAGCTAAATAAAACATAAGATATAATAAGGAAGTTTCCCATAGAAGGAATTAAAACCTATAAATTCATCTTAATGAAATTATAAGTGGGTAAATTTTATATATAATGTCAAAGATAAAGATGATATTTTTATTAATGTATTTAAATTAAAATTAAATTATATTAAATGGAAGATATTAAGATGGTGCATAAGAAAGATAAATCATAGATTTAATAAGTAGATCAACAAGGAGTTGAAAAACTAAGGGATGAAATAAAAGGTGTTCTTGAGGAATTTGGTATTCAATGGAACAACAATGGAATCACCAGTGGAATACTAAGATATTATCTAATATATGTTTACCTTTTTTAGAGAAAAATCATCTTATTAGAGAATATTTTCTAAAATCAATCCATTGCACATACAAAATTCATAGAAACTGATATTTTTTTTATGTAAAATTGAATAAAAAATTTAATCTATGACATCAATACATATAATGGGGAGTTGGTGAAAAATATTGAATCTATTGAAATGGTGGTGGTTATATTAAAAAATAATTAATTTGAATTAAAATATGTTATTGTGAATATGAAACTACAATTTTTGAAACATATATATGATGAAGTCAAAGAAATTTCTAAAGTAGGAATGAGATATTTTTAGTGTTCTTAAAATTAACTAAGAAACAACATTATGGGAAAGAATAGAGTTATATATGACTGTAAATTTTTCATGTCCTCAATAACTAGAGATAAACATAAAGGAAAGAAAAATGTTAGAGAAAACTATTTGAATTACTCTTTATGAATTATTCAAGTACTAAATACAAATTTAGTGGTAGTAAATATATTTAGATAGTGGGAATATATTCCCACTAATAAATTAACTATTTTTATTTTTCGATGGTATAATATAATCTTTTATGATGGGGTTAGAAGAAACATATATGGTGATACATTCAAGTGTCAATAAAGGAGAATGTTAACATATATCACATCCAAAATAAAAAATTACTATATGGAATATTATTTTTAGTACTATAACCTTGGTCATAATTATTGTTATTATTGGTGAGGTATATATAAAAATAAACCCATTATATGCCCAATATGAATTAGGATCCCTGATATAATATTCATATAATTCAATTTTTTCATTATTATAAGACGAGGAGGATTTAACACTCCTTATACTAAAAGAATGGTAGATTAAGCCAAATTTATTTAATATCAATTAATTATATAATTGAAACAAATTAAAATGATGGATAGGGTAAACAAGGATGAAATATCACAAATGCTTTCCACTAACTATAGGATATGGATTATTGGTAGTTGGATATAATCCCACATGATTGACCATAAAAATTTGTTAATGAATAAAAATAATCATTTGAAGGTAATAGTTCAATTTGAAAATGATAGAGCTATAAATATCAAATGAATTAGTAAACTGATGTTAAATGGATTTGGTTTGTAAAATAAATAGGTACTCTATGTTGATGAACTATAAAAAAATTTCATTATCGTAATTCATTTGAAACTTCTAATTCAACGTGACATTAAATCAAATTGGAATCATAACCAAAGGGCTGACATGAAATTAATTTATTTGAGGATAAAGACTAAATTGTAACCTTTATCAAGAAAATCATAAATTTAACACATGTTTTTAGGAATACTAAGAATATAAAAACATGGTTAATTGATTATATAGTAAAATTTATCTATAATGTGTGATAAATATATAAAATATTAAATTTGAGATTACTATTCCAAATCCAAAATGTTATTAGAGGAGTGAATTTGATTATTAATTAGTGAAAATATGGTTTAAAATCCCAAAAAAATAAAAATAATAATTTGTCTTAACATTTATATAATATGGTAAACACTGATTTCTGTAACTCCTAGATCCATGTCAGAACATGAAGAGAATTGTTTTTCATCTCTTTTGAATAAGACCATAGTAATGTGATATTAATAATGTATATGAAAACTGAGAGGGATGTTGTGGAATGTATCCATTATTTTCAAGGGAAAGATGATTATTAATAAAAATAGGAACAAAATATATGATCTGATAATGGAATAGGGTAAATATCTATTTAATTTGAAAATTATTTATAGAAACATGGTATGAAACATGAAATTTCACATGTCATAAATCTAGAGTAAAATATAGTGTTTGATACACAAAACCACCTAGTTAAGTATATAGAGAATTCACTACACATTAAGAGTGGTCTTTATGTTTTTATTGGAAAGAGGTGGTTATAATAGTTGTTTTTATGAAAATTGGGATTTTATGTGTCTCTAAAAAAAGATGAACCCATTGAGATATTACATGGAATGATTCCAACATGAAAACATTTATGTATTTTCAAGATTAAGTTCTACATAAAGAACAACGAAATCAACGGAAATATGAATACACTATTGATGAATGATTTTTCATGGGTTTCTTCATCGAAATTTAACCCTTAAAGTGTTTCAATAAAAGGATGAACATGATCTTTGAGTGAATTTTTGTTAATATAATGTATGGAAATAATAAAAATAAATTTATAAATTAAATCATTGACCAAATTTGTGAGGATATTGAAAATGATGATAAAATTCATAGAAACCTCCAAACACATATCATGAGTAATACTTAGAATTTAAATCATGGGAAGAAATATGTGCTAAAGAGAATTACCCATTGAATAAAATAAGGAAAAGGAGAGCTGGAATTGATGATCCTAACACCACTGCTGATAAATCAGCTCTGACATAAAATTCATTAATGAGATGTATTATGTACATTAATATTTTTATCACAATTGGGGCCAACGTCATTAGAATATGCTATAAATTATTAGTCATGGGATGAATACATGAAAAATGTTTAATATCAAAGTGAAAAGATTCTTACAATGGGGGTTTTTTAAAAGAAGAAAAATTAAAACATCATTTGGATGGAATAAGTGTCCACAAATAATTATAATGAGCATGAAAATATGATGAGTATGTCATGAATCAATTCTATTATTAATACTATTCCAATTGGTTTTGATATTTATCAAATGTATGTTGTGATAAAATTTTCGAATCATGTAATCCATCAGAATGTCTATATCAATGGACCAGAGGGATTTTATATTTTATATGTTCATGAAAAGGTATTTCAATTAGATAAAATATTATATAGATTAATTAAAGTTCAATGATCCTGATATGATTTTTTGGATACATACTTAGAGAAACATGGATGTATGTGAGGTGGTGTTGGTCTCATGCTCTATATTGAATTTATTAATAAATAGTATTTCAATTTACATAACTAATATAATGATATTATAATATGTGTCTAAAATTTTCAATGAATCGGTAATTTTTTATAAAAAATTATGGATATAATTGAATATTTCAAGGACTGTTGAAATATCCTACTTTATTTCGTTACATGTCAATTAAATAAGTTATTATATATTATATTTCTCAAGAAAAATAATCAACCGAAAAATAAAAGTGGTTGATATGAATGAATTTAATCCAATTTCATATATAATCATTCTAGAAGTAAATTAATTAATAATTAATATAGAATAGTTATTGATTTGTCTATATATAATTGAATTATTGGAATCTTTATGTACCAGAAAATAAAAAGCTAGAAAAAAATTCTAAAAATGTGTTTTTTATAAATATTTCAAATCATTTTATATTAATAACATCTCATGCTAAAAAAGAATCATGATTTATATTTTAGGTAACCCTGATTGTGGTTTTACATTTTATGTTATAAAATAAGGATAATTGATAGGATATATTGATACTCATTGAGATGGGGATGTTGTGGATAGAAAATCCATAAGTGGAAGAGTATTTTTACCAAAAAATATGAGTATGATCTATCTTATCAAAATACCAAGCGAAGATACCATTTAATATTACCGATTAAGGAATATTTCAATTAAAATCGTTTTATTCAACTAATATTTATTTAACAATTGATGGAGGATCTTATAAAAGTGATGAAATTTTCTATAATAAAAATTTAGGACAACGAGAGTCCAATAAAGCTTATAAGGAACCCAATTTTGATTTTTTTTTAATAATTGAAATTGGGTACCAATATATGTATTAAAAGGTATTGCATTATTTTTCAATGGTGGATCACATTTTTACATCATAGAAGTGGAAAACATATTTAAAAACCTTCATAAACATATAGTAATAATATAATTAATTGAATCTCAATGCTAAAATACATTCTAAAGAATGAGGATTATTGATGTATCATATACCCCCTTAAAACTAATTCTTTAACATGGATTCTTATTTATTAAAGATTTTATCTCTTTGGGATTATTATTAAAGGGGATAAATTAAAGAAAATAATTTTGAAAATATTTAATTCTTAATAGTTTTACTCTATAAATTTTATCTTATCAAGGGTGTAAGTCTAAAATTTATAGGGTTAATTTTGGAGAATGATGTATAGGGTATATAATCCTTGGGGATGAGGATAAATAGAAAGATGGAGATAGTGGTAGATCTCAAGGTATGTGGTTGTTAGAGATAAAGAGACATCAATCACAACAAAATCTCTCAATAACCCCCATTTTCAAAATTACAACATACTCACATAGACAAAGAGTAATAAATGAGTAACTATATAACATCTTTTTACATTTCGGTATGAGTAATCATGGATGTGAATTAGGATTTTCAATAAAAAAAAATTGTGAAAATGTTGTGACCTAAGCCATTCAAGAGGATAATGATGAATCAAAAGTGGGGAATGATTGTGTATAACCAAAAGTAGTTATGATTGAATGAAATATGTTGTATTTAATTAATCACGCCATTTTTAGATATTAGAAAAACTTTTGTGATGTTTAAATTTTTATTGGATATATTTTAGTACATATTGAAAAAATGACACCGTAATTATTTTTTTCATGTCACTTTAAAAAACTTCTATGTAAAATGGAATAATTTTTACACCATAAAGGGAAATTAAAATACCACGATGAGGTATAAGGATATATAATTTATGAATCATGGGAAGATATGACATGGTGGATTTCTCCATAATAGAGTATAAGTTCTAAAAAGGAATAATCATGTGACAACATGTATGTATTATGGTTTGGTTCCAAGAGATCTCAAAAGGATATGTAGGGTTTTTCATTTTTCCCTAATTCTAACATTACAATATAAATTCACAATGTGGAGTGTTTAGTTATAGCTAGGGATAACATTACAATATGAACTTTTTCTTTGTAAAATATTATATTTTCAAAAATGTGTGATTTAAATTATAGTTATGGATCACATCCTAATGAGACGTTGTGTTTTTTTGATGTCGGATAAGCAATGTTATTTGTTATGTCATAATAGTCATGATTCAATATAATCACAAATATAAGCCTATTTAATTATGATTAAGAATACCTTGATAATTAAAATATGTATTTTTTTTGATGATTAGATTTTCAAAAATGAGAATTTGGTGACTGAACATACAGCTAAGGAGATATTCCACAAATGTATAGTGAAGGAAACAATATTATGAAATAATGAAATATAATATATCATAATAATTATTTTAGTGAATATGTTAAAAAGAGACATCATTCTTCTATGAGTATATAAGTGATTTCTTGTGATTTTTATTGGATATTATAACTAAATTTCATCACACCACAATAGTACCCATTATAATGAAATTCTATGTACTATTTAAAAATCATGATTTTTTAATTTCTTTCAAATATAGAGAGATTATCATGGTTAATGGGTGATTTAACTATACCATGATATAAATTTTTATTGTAAATGGAAGTTAATTTTTGAGGATATGAAGGGAGATGAATTTAGAGAAATTAATAAGAATGATTAACTAGGGAAATTAATTATTTTAAAATATAGAATAAAATATATTTGTGTGAAAAAATAATAACTATTTAATATCTATAGGATAGGAGGGATTTTTTTTATTAATTAATCTATACATAAAGATGTTTGGTTTTTCAATATGGTTGATGTAAAACACCCATGAGTGAATGGTGTTTAGAAAAATAAATTATCATTTATATTGTGATATTCATGCATGATGAATAGTTTTATGACTTTATATTGAAAAATTAATTATTGAGTGTCTCCTAAAAAAATATTTTTATTTTGATAATTGAAAACACCTCTCAATTTTAATTTAATATAATTTATGATTTTAATTATTTATTATTAACATTATTTATTTGTTTATTATTTTATACTTTCATTATTATATTGTTACTCTCAGTTTTATGTTGAAAAATTATTAAATGGGAAATAGAATCTTAATTATTTTTTTGTAAAAACATTATATTTTTTCAAAATGAATGACCCCTATTATGGTCTTAAACCCATCATTTCTTAAGGAAATCCAATTTCAGAAGCCCACATTGTAAATCATTTAGACAACTAGAACCTCTTGTTTGGAATGAACATTTATAATGAACCTCATATTTGGAACCCCATGATTGGAGTAAACCTTGAATTTGGAACCTAACTTTTGGAACCTCATTCCAAGAATGAAAATCACAAATGGAAAACATGTTTGGAATATATCGAATGTCCAAGATCCTCATGTTGGTGATACACATCACGTCATCATTAATGTTTTTATGAATTATGTTTCCTTGGGATGTAATCAAGCATCATCATAGAGAATATTAATATTGAATGAAAATTATTATATCTATCTAATTTTATAAACACTTGTAGAGTATCTCACTATGGATTTATTTATTATCTATAAGAATTTAAATATACTAATTCGTTGAGCATTTATTTGTGTATATGAATAATTTCTATATTATATTCTCATGGTTTTTAATCATAATGTGATATTCATAGCTCAAAATTGAGTTATTATTATTTAGTTGGAATGATAAAAATTTTAGGATCAATTCATTAAACAATGATAAATGTTTCATCTATAGTTTTATATTTTTTTTTTCTGATGTCACTACAACATTATATAGTTCTAGTTTATGTATTATGATGTTTTGTGATTATATATAAATCTGAAAAATATATATATATAATTTATGTGTTTCTTGATCTGTTATAAATATCTTGATATTATCTATATTTAAGCAATCTAGATGAAAATCAAAAACAAAATTTTTAGGCTCTAAATTTTTTTCCACTCTTCTGATATTATGATGCTATAAATTCTCAAGACATCTCCTGGGAGGTAATTATGGAATTTTTTACATGGTAATAATTATAAAATTTAATCATGACATTAGTTTGGAATAAAACATTTTTCAAATACCAAATTCAAATTAATTATTGGAAATTTAGGGGAATTTTTATGAGATTATTTTTCGACCATATTCATTATGTAAAATTTAGTGCAGATACATGTAGAGTTTTTTTTGTAAATTATATTCAAATTTAAAAATTTTAATATCTATATGATTTTTGGAGGATCAATTGTCGAATCATATGATAATTATTCTATGATATTTTTAAGAAATTTCATATTCAAAAAATTTTAATTTTTCAATGGTCATTTCATATTTATCTTTGAGATTATTTTTAATTCCTAATAAAGTAATTAAATTTTAAAATATTGTTATTATAAAATTTAATTACTATATTTATAATTAATTATAGTAATTCTTTATTTATTACGCGATAAATAATGGGATAATTATGGATGTTCTTTGACATCATTGTTTTGAATAAAAATATCAAATTATTGAAAATGGAAATATAATTTACCATGAATTATAAAATTTATATTATAAATTCATAATAACGATGGTGGTTATATTATAGAAATTATTAAATAGATATGGAACACATGACATAAAGAATATTTGTATTGTTAAAATTATCTGTCAGTCATAGTGGTAACTATGAGCAAAATTTGTTCAATATTTCTCTATCTAATCAGTTTTTAAAAAAATAATGTGGTGTGTGCTTGCACTCGTTCTTGGTAGAGTGATATCTTCACTAATCATATTATTGAGGAACCATGTAAAGGAACATAACATATAATAATGTGTCAATATACTAAAATCAGTTTTCAAGTCCTCGGATAAAAGGACCTACTTATTGAAAATTACAAGTCTCGTAGTAAGAGTGCAGGTGGAGTGGACATGGGGATCTATGTTCCCCGAATAAAAATTAATCACCTTTTAATGTTATTTTTTTATTCATTTTAAAATAAACTGTCTTATAATAATCATGAAGGACATTATTTCATCATTTAAATAGGGATGTTTACAATTTTTAATGTTTTTTTATATGGACACAATACACTAACTCTTGTGTCTTCTTCATTATAATATTTATTCAAAAAAGTTGTAAACAATAGAAGGATTGTTTTAGAAATAATTCAATATATATTAGTGATTATTATTGATACCAACAATATATATCAGAGGAAGGGATCTTATGGAGAATATTAAAGATTTATTTTGGCAATCATAGTTCTGAGTCAGAGATCCTAATAAAGAATAATTTCATTAGTCGTTCTTATAAAAGGTTTGTTGAAAATTTATGATCCTAACTTAAGTGGGGATAATTATGGTCAATGGATATCTCGTATTATGATTATTTGGAGTGTAGTATATGAACATTGTATTTGAATCAAATCAGACAATATAATATTCTTGATGGTGAACATGAAAAGTGTGATGCTACTCATGTATCTGATTTTAAATTTAATTCAATTATTATGAATAATATTATTTGTGGATTTAAAATTGAGGTATTTAGTTGATTTTCTCAGTCATATACATCATATTAAATGTGATAAATATTAATAATTAGCTATAAAGGAACTAATAATGTTCAGAAACGTAGGTAGAATATTGTGAAACCTGAATTCAATAAATTTCGGATGTTTAAAGATAAAAGTATTATATAAATGAAAGGGGGGTTGATTTAAATTTTTTATAATGTTACTACTAGAGGAAATCATATTCATAAAAGAGATCAATCATTAAAGAAACATAGAGTAATGCCTTATAACTGTAATGAAATGTCTATTTCTATTAGATAATCCACAATGGTTAATGATTTAAAAATGAATGTACTCATCTGATCAATAATTATGCTTCATGTTGTGTAGGATGCTGAATCTAAAAACCATATCTCTATCAAAATGAAAAAATATCATCACAATGATTAAGATAATTAATTTTCTTATTTTGATTTTAATCAATCTTGTTTATGTGATGAGTTATCATGTCCTATTGGATAATTTTTTATGTATTAAAAAGAATAAATGATAAATTTAAAATGAATAGAGAGAATGAGGTTAGATGTCATGAATGTAATAATAAACATCATGTAAGAACCAAAAACCCATAATATATGGTTTGATGTAAAATAATTCTAAAAGAATAGGAATTAAATACATAAATCCTACATGGAGTGTATATAATGATTCTTATTATGAATATACTTCAAACTCTAACACTGATCATGAAATAGAATAGGTAAATCTATTTCTTATGGATCACACTATTGAGGAATAATCATCATGCCATCAAAGGTATAATACTAAAAATATTTATTTTGGAGATATTAATGAATATTTTTATATGAATCAACATAAATTCTAATTATTAATGAAAATAATAGAGAACCCATAAAATCTCATAACTCTATTTTTATTTAAAAAGTGAGTTCGACTAAGAATATTAAAAATTAAGACTTAAATTTTCCATTACTTCATGTGATTTCCATGATCAAAAAAATTATAAATTATTCAATAAACATTATTATTTATTAATATATTCTATTATGTTTACCAATAGAGATAATTAATTAAAATAAAATTTATGATAAGAATAAAATTAATAAAGGAATACTTAGTATGGTTTGTAATTGAGAATGTAACATCCCAGGTAAATAAAGAATAATACATTCTCATATTTATTAATATTTATGAGTTAAATATTAATTTTACTTTAAAGGGGTTGCTATGTTCGAAAGCGTACCCAATACGCAACAAAGATATTCTTTGAAATCTTACGTTGCACACTAGTAATAAAATAATATTATTTTAAATAGTAGTTAACATGTAGCTATTGTATTGGTGGGAATGAATATAAATAACTAAAATATGATTATATATGTTTGTTAAAAGTTTTTACATTTATCCAATAGAGGATAAAGGCTTAAAATATGAAAAGAATTCAATTTTGGGCATATATACTCTAATATTCACTAAAGGTCCACTTATCTCCTTTTGATAGAGAACCGTCATTAAATATATTTTTGGTCACTCTTATACATTATATTGGACCAAATAAAATTCGCCTTTAGAATCGGACCATAAAAATTTACTGTGTGTAAATTTTTGGTATTTTTCCGATAAAGTTCATTTTTTAGTGAATAGTGAAAAATGTTGTATTTTAATTCAAAACCTCTTTTTAATCTAATTTATTTATATGATTAGATTGTCTTTTTAATTGGTTTTAAAGTTAAATTAAAATATATTTTTACCATTTAATCCAATAGTGGTCAATGGAATTAATTTCACATTGAAATTGGACTTAAACTAGTGTCAATATTTTGATATATATTGTTTCATAAAAACACGCTATTTGTCCTGACAGTGGGAATTAATTATTTAATTAATTAATGTAACTTATATGTTTTTAATTTTGTAAAATAGTCATCATTATTGAATTCGTAATATCAAATATAGCTTAGGGTGAAGTTTCGTTATTTTTCTGAAAAACATCAATTTTTGATGAATAGTGAAACCACTAAGTGGTACTTAAAAAACTGATTTTTCGTTTAAATGAAATTTTACCACCTCTGTGTTTTGAATTTCAAAAATTCGACATAAATGGTTTTCATTAGGATGTAAAATGTGGTTCAATTGGATTAAAATATTTTTTTTGTGAATAGTAACTTTTATGTTTTTAATTACGATTAGAGGTAATTAGTGTAAATTAAGGTAAAAATAATGTTTTAATAATATGAATTTACCTTGAAACATGTCCTACCCTTATTGGATGTGTAATGGCCGACCAAGAAAATCCATGGGTCAACTTGGGGACCCCATGGATCCACTTTGGTAGGAAAATGACATTAATAACTTTTTATTTATTGTTAAAATAAAAATGTCACAAACATGTGTTGTTTTACTAAAAAAAATTACATGGGGTTATACAAGTCATATGTTTTACTATAATTATTCATTATAAATATAAAAAGATTTCCTATATCATTATAAATTTTTTATAATTTTTAGACATTAAATAAATTAAATTATTTATGACACCATGATGATGCAGTGATTACCTCGTTATTTAATGATTTAAATAAAATGAAAAGATAATATAGAATCTAAGACCTACACTTGTCAAAAACCTATTGAATGGGTGGATTTAAAACTCTTATCACCTTATACTCGAAATATATAATTTTGGGACCTTTAAAATACGAAAATCATTTTATAATAAAGTATCCTTTTATAACATTCCAAGAGTGCCCCTCCTCTCCTCTTATAAAAGGCCCCCACCTCTACCACCTTACCCACACCTCTCAAGCATTTGGCTCGGCCAAACCCTGCCCATTTTGTCTCTCCACATCCCTTTATTAACCCTAGAAGCCTCACTTTAGGTAGAAGTCATTCCAAGGAAGCCCTTGAGCTCAAATCAAAAAGTGTTACCAGATTTAAAGGTAGTGTCTTCTCTTATGTTCTTATGTTTTATTTTGCTTCTCCAACCCCCGAAACTATTTTTATTCCTTTATTTTGTAACAAAACCAGTATTTTCAATATACTAGGATGTTTTTATGAGATGTTTTATAGCTACACCTACTCACACCTTTTTCTAATGGTTAAAGAACATATTGTTTCTGTGGTTGGCGATTTTCTGCCTCACGAAACAATGATTGTTCAATCTTCTTTTAACACCTTTCATGGTGGAAATTAATATGTCACTCTATTTATATATTATACATATTATGTTTATGTTTTCTTTATGCTTTTGTATTTTTAATTTGTGGCATACCTTTATGGTTTCCATTGTGGGTAAACACGATAATTTCATTGTAGGAAGTGCGGACTACCGCCCCCACAAAGAGATTTGATTCGTTAATGCCATATGTAGGACGTATAAAGTATGGAGATAATTATATTATATGTTTTATTATAATGGAATTATAATATACCTTTATATCATTATGATTTCACTCCATTAAATACAAAATAGAAATGAAATTAGCGTTCATGCGTACGTACGGCTTACCGTCTCCATGAACGGTGCATTTCATTTCCGACATCTAAATGTTATGTACAATTATAAATACATTAAAATGTTGGATATATATGATATATATGATATCCAAATCATGAATATCATTCTTGATATAATTAACCTTTGACCACGTGAACAACATGTAATTGTAAGAAGTCCATTTTTGACTTAAGTACCAAATATCGACAAAATGAACTTTATTAAATTAAATGATTAGATAACGTTTATAATATGGAAATAAGTAATATAAAAGGAATAATAAACTTGAAAAAGGTTCTTAAGAAAGTATAAATTATCTTTAGTTTATTATTTAGGAGATTAAATATCAATCGAGTCACGTCGAACACGAGGTAAGGGACTTCGTCTCAATCTCCTTTCATTGAGTCATGTTTTCTTCTAATACAATACTTTATTTTATACGATGTATAAACCCATTTGACTTTTAATTTTATACAAAAGAAATATTTTTCTACAAAGAGTTTTACAAAATGACAAAAAGTGATTTTTCTTTTAACGTACACGGTGACAACGACCTTTTCTACCGCCGTGATTATTATTTGGTCTTTGGCTTCCTCAACAAGCCGTAATGTTTTTAAAATGAAATAAATATCATATACTCTTTTATGAATTTTGGTATTGAAAATGGTTTTTATGATGAACTTTTTATGTCAGTATATTTAAGTGATATATTGTGATCTATGTGAGGAAATGTTTTCTTTCCATTATATTAGTTTTATGTCTTATGATTTTATAATGGTACTTGGACATTTGACTAGTGGATACGTGATAAACCATATGATGGGTGGTGCCGTGAATACCAGGACAGGTGGTTACGTTATAAACTCCAATGCATTGGGTATGGAAGTCGGTCGTATGGCTATTCCATTGTGTGATATGTTCGGAAGTCGACCGTATGGTTATTCCATTTAAGTTTTTTTGTGTCCCAAGTTACCTTTATATGTTATGTATTCTTTATATGGGTTTTATGGTAATCTTTTGGTTACAAAAGGGTAAGTAATGATATTTTATTCAGTGAAGAGTATTTAATACTCCATAAAGGTGAAAAGTATTACTTTGATAAAGTATTCATGGTTTACTTATTTTTTTGAAAGACTAACAGTTTTCCTTCTTTGTGTATCCCTTACTGAGCTTTTTATGCTCACCCCAAGTTTTTTTGAAATGTTTTTCATAGGACATAATGTGGAATAGGGCCAAGGATGTAATCAAGGAAAAGTCATGCTTTCTTAAACATGGAACTAGAAATGAATTTTTTTAGAGTTCATGTTTTGAAAAAAAAAGGAAACTTTGTATACGTTTCTACTATGTGATCGTTTGAGATGTAATAGGTATGATCTAATTCTATAAAACTATAAACCTGAAAATATCCTCAATGGGAATTATTCATTTAATTCAATATTATGTAATGTTTAAGGTCGGTGCATTATAGTTGGTATCAGAGGTCGTTTAAGACAACTTTAGGAGTTAGAAAATTGTTAAATTATAAATTAATTTATGGTATGATTGAAATGATATAGAATTTAAAGATTACCATGTTTCTTCTCCTAATATATTTCTGTGTTAAGAATGTTTTTTCATAGAGGAAATAGAACATATTTTCTGGGAAGGTATATAGAGGGAAATGACCTTTCAAATCAGTATCCTGAGATGGTCAGAATCAGAACTAAACAGTTTGTTGCAGTGATGGCTCAGTTGACTTAGGTGAAAAAATGTTGGTTGTGCTTATTGATGATATTTTGGTGTTTTCTAAAAGTAAAGAGGAGCATAAAAGTCATTTAAGGGTTATATTTCAAACCTTTAAATAAAATAAACTGTGTGTAAAATTCAGAAACTGTGAGTTTTGGTTACAAGAAATTTCTTTCCTTGGTCACATTGTTTCAAAAAATGTCATAACTATTGATCCTGCTAAAAAAAAGTTTTTGAATAATGGCCAACACCCACAAATGTAACCGAGATCCGTAGTTTTCTTGGTTTGGTAGGTTACTACTGAAGGTTTGTTGAAAATTTTTCACAGTTATCTAGTCCAATGTCTAAGCTAACTCGGAAGGGTGTTAAGTTTATCTGGGAAAATGAATGTGATGATTGTTTTCAAGAGTTGAAAAGAAGATTGGTGAATGCTCCAGTTTTGGCACTTCCTTCCAGGAATGGTGATTTTGTTATATACAGCAATTCTTTGTTGAAGGGACTTGAATGTGTCCTTATGCAGAATGATCAGGTAATTTCATATGATTCACGTCAGTTGAAAACTCATGAAGTAAATTACCCTACACAAGACTTGGAATTAGCTACTGTTGTTTTTTATCTAAAAATTTGGAGGAATAATTTGTATGTAGTAATGTGTGAAATATATAATGATCACAAAAGTTTAAAGTATATATTCACTCAGAAAGAATTGAACATGATACAGAGGAGATGGATGGAATTAATCAAGGATTATGATTGTTCAATTCATTACCATCCTGGAAAAGAAAATAAAGTGGCTGATGATTTGAGTCGAAAAAGTAATGCTTTATTAACCATGCTACGTTTGGAACGAGATCCTTTGGTTTTTGATTTGAGTAAATTTGGAATAGAAGTTATTGGTACAGGAAGTTATTCTGTTTTGTTTTAGGTATTAGTGAGATCCTCTCTATCAGACAGAATTAAGTAAGCACTGAAGAAAGACGGTGGTTTCAGAAAAAGGTAGAGCTAGTTTAGAAGGGTATGTTTCCTTAATTTAACATTGAAAATGATTGTGTTTTGAGGTTTGGGAAGATATTATGTATGCCTGGTGATTCACAGTTGAAGAATGAGTTGTTATGTGAGGCTCATAGTTCCCCGTTTTCAGTTCATCCTGGCATTACTAAGATGTACAGAGATCTGCGGGAGTATTACTGGTGGGATGGAATGAAAATATATATTGCTGATTTTACTATGAACTGTTTGACTTCTCAGTAGGTTAAAGCAGAGCAGAAGTTACCGAAAGTGAGGCTTCATCCATTACCATTTCCATAGTGGAAATGGGAAAATATATCCATGGACTTTGTTATGGGATTACCGAATACATCTCAAGATAATAATGAAATCTGGGTTATTGTTGATCGCTTGACTAAATATGCTCATTTCCTTCTTATTTGAGATAATTTCTCTCTAGATAAACTTTCTCGATTGTATCTTAAAGAGATAGTCAGTTTGCATGGAGTTCCCCTATCCATTGTATCTGATAGTGATCCCAGGTTTACTTATAACTTTTGGAAGGGCCTTCAGAAGTCATTGGGTACTGAATTAAATTTTATTACATCTTTTCATCCTCAGTCAGATGGGAAGTCAGAACGAACAATTCGGACTTTGGAAGATATTCTACATGCTTGTTCGATTGATTATTAGAGAAGTTGGGACCAACAACTTTCTTTGGTTGAATTTTCATATAATAACAGTTTTCATTCCAGTATACAGATGGCTCCATTTGAGGCATTGTATGGTAAACGGTGTCGAACTCCAGCTTTTTGGGATGAAGTGGGTGAAAGGAAGCTGATGGGACCAAAATTGGTAGAAGGGATGGCAGAAAAAGTTCAGTTGATTCAGAAACACATGAGAACAGGTCAGAGCAGGTAGAAGAGTTATGCGGATAACTGGAGGAAGGATCTATCTTTCGAGGTAGGTGATCATGTTCTTCTCAAAGATTCACCATGGAAAAGTGTGATGTGATTCGGTAAGAAAGGAAAGCTCGGTCCAAGGTTCATTAGACCATATAAAATTCTGGAGAAAGTTGGATCAGTTGCTTATTGAGTGTCTTTACCTCCGATTTTATCTCAGGTACACAATGTTTTTCATGTTTCGATGTTGAGAATGTATATGCCAGATCCATCTAATGTTTTGAGCCCAGAGGTAGTTCAGTTGGAAGAGAATATCTCTTATGAAGAACAACCAGTACAGATTCTTGACCATAGGGAGCAAGTGTTGCGGAATAAGGTAATTCACCAGGTAAAGGTTTTGTGGAAAAACCATATGGTTGAAGAGGAAAGGTGGGAATCTAAAAATTCTATGAGGGATAAATACCCCCACTTATTTTGATATGTGAATAAAATTGCAAGGATGCAATTCCCAAAAGGAGGGAAGGATGTAAAATCCCAAGTAAATAAAGAATAATACATTCTAATATTTATTAATATTTACGAGTTAAATATTAATTTTACTTTAAAGGGGTTGCTATGTTCGATAGCGTACCTCATACGCAACAAATAGATTCTTTGAAATCTTACGTTGCACACTAGTAATAAAATAATATTATTTTAAATAGTAGTTAACACGTAGCCATTTTATTGGAGGGAATGAATATAAATAACTAAAATATGATTATATATGTTAGTTAAATGTTTTTACATTTATCCAATAAAGGATAAAGGCTTAAAATACGAAAAGAATTCAATTTTAGGCAAATATACTCTAATATTCACTAAAGGTCCACTTATCACTTTTTGATGGAGAACCGTCATTAAATATAGTTTTGGTCACTATTATACATTCTATTAGACCAAATAAAATTCTTCTTTATAATCGGGACATCAAAATTTACTTCGTGTAAATTTTTGGTATTTTTCTGATAAAGTTCATTTTTTTAATGAATAGTGAAAAATGTTGTATTTTAATTCAAAACCTATTTTTAATATAATTCATTTACATGATTAGATTATCTTTTTAATTGTTTTTAAAGTAAAATTAGAATATATTTTTCCTATTTTATCCAATGTTGTTCATTAGAAATCATTTCACTTTGAAATTGGACATAAACAATTGTCAATCTTTTGATTGATATTGTTTCTTAAAAACACGCTATTTGTTTTGACAACGAGAATTAATTATAAAATTAATTAATGAAACTTATATTTTTTGAATTTAGTAAAATAGACACCATTTTTCAATTCAGAATATCAATTATAGCTTAAGGTGAATTTTTTTTATTTTTATGAAAAACTTCAATTTTTGATGAATAGTGAAACCACTAAGTGGTAGTTTAAAAACTAATTTTTCATGTAAATGAAACATTACCACTTCTATGATTTGATTTTCAAAAATCCGACATACATGGTTGTAATTAAGAATTAATATGTGGTTCAACGGGATTAATATAATTTTTTGGTGAATAGTAACTTTTAAGTTTTTAATCGCGATTAGAGGTAATTAGTGTAATTAAAGGTAAAAATAATGTTTTAATAATATGAAATGACCTTGAAACATGTACTACCCTTATTTTATTTGTCATGTCCGACCAATACAATCCATGGGTCAACTTGGGGACCCCATGGATCCACTTTGGTAGGAAAATGACATTAATAAATTTTTATTTAATGTTAAAATACAAATGTCACAAACATGTGTTGTTTTACTAAAACAATTTTTACATGGGGTTATACAAGAAATATTTTTTACTATAAATATTCATTATAACGATAAAAATATTTCCTACATCATGATAGTTTTTTTATAATTTTTAGACATTAAATAAATTAAATTACTTATGTCACCATGATGATGCAGTGATTACCTCATTATTTAACGATATAAATAAAATGAAAAGATAATGTAAAATATAAGACCTGCACTTGTCAAAAACCTATTGGATGGGTGTATTTAGAACTCTTATCACCTTATACTCTAAATATATAATTTTGGGACCTTTAAAATCTAAAAATCAATTTATAATAAAGTAACATTTTATAACATTCCAAGAGTGCCCCTCCTCTCCTCTTAGAAAAGGCCCCCACCTCTACCACCTTACCCACACCTTTCAAGCCTTTGGCTCAGCCAACCTCTTCCCATTTTGTCTCTCCACATCCCTATATTACCCCTAGAAGCCTCACTTTGGGCAGAAGTCTTTCCAAGGAAGCCTTTGAGCTCAAATCAAAAAGAGTTACCCGATTTAAAGGTAGTGTCTTCTCTTGTGTTCTTATGTTTTATTTTTCTTATCCAACCAACTAAACACTTTTTATTCCTATATTTTTTAACAAAAATAGTAACTTCAATATACTAGGATGTTTTTATGAGAATTATTAGAGATACACCTACACACACCTTCATCTAATGGTTAAAAAACATACTATTTCTGTGGTTGGCGATTTTCTTCCTCACGAAACGATGATTGTTCAATCTTATTTTAACACCTTTCATGGTGGACATTAAGATGTAACTCTATTTATATATGATATATATTATTTTTATTTTTTCCTTATTCTTCTTTATTTTTCATTTGTGCCTTACCTTTATGGTTTCCATTGTGGGTAAACACGATAATTTCATTTTAGGATGTGCAGACTACCACCCCCTCAAAGTGATTTGATTCGTTAATGTCATATGTGGGACGTATAAAGGATGGATATAATGATATTATATATGATATTATACTGTAATTATAATATACCTTTATATCATTATTATTTCACTCCATTAAATACGAAATAGAAATGAAAGTAGCGTTCATGTGTACGTACGGCTTACCATCTCCCTGAACGGTGCATTTCATTTCCTACCTCTAAATGTTTTGTACTATTATAAATACATTAATATGTTGGATATATATTATATATATGATATCCAAATCATGAATATCATTCCGGATATAAGGAACCTTTGACAACGTGAACAACATGTAATTGTAAGAAGTCCATTTTTGACTTAAGTACCAAATATTAACAAAAATAACTTTATTAAATTAAATGATTACATAACATTTATAACATAGAAATAAGTAGTATAAAAGGAATAATAAACTTTAAAAAGTTTCTTAATCAATTATAAATTAACTTTAGTTTATTATTCATGAGATTAAAGATCAATCGAGTCACGTCGGACACGAGGTAAGGGACTTCGTCTCAATCTCCTTTCATAGAGGCATGTTCTGTTCTAATACAAGACTTTCTTTTTTACGGTGTATAAACCCCTTTGACTTTTAATTTTATACAAAAGGAATATTTTTCTATGAAGCATTTTACAAAACGACAAAAATGAATGTTTCTTTTAACGTACGCGGTGACAATGACCTTTTCCGTCGCTGCGAGTATTATTTGGTCTTTGGAGTCCTCAATAAGCCGTAATGTTTTTAAAAAGAAATAAATACCATATACTCTTTTATTTATTTTGGTATTGAAAATGGTTTTTATGATGAACTTGTTATATCAATATATTTGAGTGATATATTGTGATCTAAGTGTGGAAATTTTTTATTTCCATTATATTTGTTTTATGTCTTATGATTTTATAATGGTACTTGAACATTTGACAGGTGGTTAAGTGATAAACCATATGACGGGTGGTGACGTGAATACCAGGATGGGTGGTTACATTATAACCTCCAATTCATTGGGTATGGAAGTCGGACGTATGTGTATTCTATCATGTGATATGTGCGGAAGTCGACCGTATGTTTATTCCATTTATGTTTGTTTATGTCCCAAGTTACCTTTATATGTTATTTTTTCTTTATATGGGTTTTATGGTAATCTTTTGGTTAAAAAGGGTAAGTAATGATATTTTATTCAGTGAAGAGTATTTACAACTCCATAAAGGTGAAAAGTAATACTTTGATAAAGTATTCATGGTTTACTTATTTTTTTGAAAGACTAATCGTTTTCCTTATTTGTCTTAATGAGATTTTTATGCTCACCCCATGTTTTTTTAAATGTTTTCCACAGGATATAATGTGGAATAGGGTCAAGGATTTGATCAAGGAAAAGTCATTATTTCTGAAAATGGAACTAGAAATGAATTTTTTTTAGAGTTCATGTTTTGAAAAAAAAGGAAACTTTGTAGAAGTGTCTATTATGTAATATTGTAATATGTAATAGTTATGATCCAATTATATAAAACTCTAAACCTGAAAAGATCCTCAATGGGAATTATTCATTTAATTCAATATTATGTAATGTTTAAGGTCGGGGCCTTATAGTTGGTATCAGAGGTCGGTTTAGACAACTTTAGGAGTTATAAAATTGTTAAATTATAAATTAATTTATGGTATGATTAATGTGATATAGAATTTAAAGATTACCATGTTGCTTCTCTTAATATATTTTTTTGTTAAGAATATTTTTTCATAGAAGAAACAAAACATATTTTCTGGGAAGGCATACAGAGGGAAATGACCTTTCAAATCAGTATCCTGATATGTTCAGAATCAGAACTAAACAGTTTGTTGCAGTGATGGCTCAGTTGACTCAGGTGAAACATTTTGGTTGTGTTTATTGATGATATTTTATTGTTTTATAAAAGTAAATAGGAGCATGAAAGTCATTTAAGGGTTATCTTTCAAACCTTAAAAGAATAGAAACTATATGGAAAATTTAGAAAATGTGATTTTTAGTTACAAAAAATTTCTTTCCTTGGTCACATTGTTTCAAAAAATGGCATAATTGTTGATCCTTCTAAAACAAAAGTTTTTGAAGAATGGCCAAGACCCACAAATGTTACTGAGATCTTTAGTTTTCTTGGTTTGGTAGGTTACTAATGAAGGTTTGTTGAAAATTTTTCATGGTTATCTAGTCCAATGACTAAGCTAACTCGGAAGGGTGTTAAGTTTATCTGGACAAAAGAATGTGATGATTGTTTTCAGGAGTTGAAAATAAGATTGGTGAATGCTCCAGTTTTGTCACTTCCTTCCAGAAATGGTGAGTTTTTTAATAATAAATTTTTTGGTGTGAATCATGTTCATCATTAAAAATAATCATCTAGATTCAAATTTTTTATTTTTTCTCAAAATAACCTACTTTGGTTAACTAATCATTTAATTTTTACCACTACCACAATGAAAAGAATATTACTTCCAAAAGTCACATGTATTTGATATTTTTTAGGTTAATTAAAATATAACTCAATTTTATATCATTATGTGGATTCTTGAAATATTTATTTATCATCCTCGTAATGGAAGGAAGGGAAATATATTAAAATAAAATATCCACAAAACCTAGACTATTAAAATAAAGTAATTACAATATTTTTTTTTATTTTCAATATTTTATTTGGGTCGGTATGAAAGAAAATTGAAAATTTATATACTCCTATATCAATATCTACTATTTTTATTTCAATACTAATCATGTACTTAAATAATTTATTCCTGATCATGGATTAGAATTTTTTTAAATCATTTCATAATTATTTTAATATTCCTTATAAATTATTAAATGGTTTCATAGATCCTTGTATTCAAATATTTCACTCTCAGGGAGCTCACCAATTCTATATATTTATCATCTGTATCATTAAAGTGTTTTAAAATTGAAAAACACATTTTATGTGGAAAATTAATTTATTAATTTATTATTTTCTCATGCTTTAAATTTGATTCAAGTTTTGAAACTGGTTTTCACAATGGTTATTGTTTTAAATGTTTAAATATTTATATAATTTTGATTACACACACACAAATTTTATAAAACCACTATGTATTTTCATTGTAAATATTTGTTATTTAGAATATTTTTTTGATAATAACCATGTAATTAATCATTCATTATCCACATTACAAGTATGTATTATTAATTCTAGTTCAAAAATTCTAAATAATTATATAAAATTAATTTTTATTTTTCAATATTTATGTCATGTTTCAACTTATTTATATTCAGATTTTTTTCAAAATATTTTAAAGTATTCCCTAAAATATATTTAAGATTTTTTCTTATATTAATGGATAATCGTTTGACATATTTAAAATATTCTTAAATATTTTTTTATTTCATGTATTTACATTGCAATGTTTCTATTATTGTTTATTAAAAATAATTTTTTATGCATTGAAAGTAATTTAATGTGTTTTTTTCTTCTTTATGTTAACGATTTTTAAATTTAGTCTTATATTAAAGGAGGGTTTAATAATATATTTAATATTTATTTAAGAAAAGTTCATGTTTTATATTGTGTTAATTAAAAATCACATTATATTATATTTTCTATCATTATAAAATAGGGTATAATTTTTTTGTTTTGTATGGGTTTTGTAATTATCAAAATGTGGGAGATTATAGTGGGTCTACATGAAAATTTATTTTTATTCAGAAAATTAAACAACCCTCTAATTTTTTTAACATTAATATTATTAACTATTAATTATTTTTTGCAATTAACTATTTAATTATAATTTTATATTTGTATTATTATATTTTTAATCTTGATTTTATATTGAAAAATTATAAAATTATATATGGTGTCTTAATTATTCATTTAGAATAACATAATATTTTACTTATAGGAAATGATCTCTGCACTGGAATTTTACCCCACATTTTTGGAAAATGTTAATCATTGCAAACATACATTTGTAATAATAGACACGTTTGGAACAACATTTTTTGAATTAACATTCGGAATGATACTCATATTTAGAATATTACATTAGGAATGAACATTTTGAATCGAATTCATGTTTGGATCCTCACATTTTTGAGTTACCAAAGATTAACATACTTAGATATTACATCATTTTTTATGTATATTAATTACATTAAACAAGCATAGGCCTGAGGAATAAAATATTTTAGTGCCTATCGAATCATGAAAACATAGACAATGATCTATAAGTGAGATACATCATCTCCAACTACTTTCTTCATAACTAGAACCCTTATTAGAACTATCATACATAATACATATCTTTACAACCTGGGGGAAAGTAATCATTATAAAGGGTAAGCCCATATTGTTTCTAAGATGTGACATGGGAGATAAGTAAAAATAATTTGAACAAACGTGTATGAGATCATGAACATAAAATTTGAAAACCTTACCCCACAAATCAAAGATCATAATTATGATTCATGTCAAAATGATTTGAAGTTATTATGAAATGAATTATAAAGGAATAAAATATCATGATCCATGATAGAAAAACATTGGAATCAATCATGGAATGTTTTTTCATAAAAATATTTATAGAAAATCCTTTCAATACTAGTAAAGGTTTACTAACAATATAGTCATTGAAGAAAAGGTCCATTGCAAACATTAGTGTTCACTCACCACTCTATCCTTATCTTACTAAATCGACTTCTATCCAAATTATAGACGTATCTTACTTAACAAGGTTCACTCCCCATTCTATCAATTTATTAATGAAATGAATTCACTACCTATTATAGTCTTGTTTATATCATTAGATATAAATCATTACCCAATGCATTGGGGGGATACATAGGCCTCACCCATCAAAAAATGAAAACACACACACACACACAAATATATATATATATATATATTTCACAAGATCATAAAAATTCATCATATCATAACACATGAAATGAAAAGGGTTTCACAGAAATCTCATCATAATATATCATGTATAGATTATGTAGGATTAAAAATCATTTCATCATAAAATAACCCACGAAAAGAAGTGGGTTTCCTAAGAACTTATTTATGGTATAAACTATAGAAGAGAAATGTGTGAAATAAAAAACATTTCATCATAAACCATAAAAATTCAAAGAATAAATAATAATGGTATCCTTGGCCCATATACCTATCAATTCATAGGTAAAATTAACCAATCAAATCTACAATGGAAAATGATTTTGAATGATCATTTAAAACATTTCATGATGAAAATATCCTTTCTTATTTTAAAAAAAATTAAAACATAAATTATTTTGAAAATAATTATCTTTGAAAATAACATTGAATCATTTAAAAGAATATTTTAGGTAATTATTTTTCATGGCATCCAAAAATTGGGTTCATGCCATAGATGTTAAATTGAAATTCCTTTCACATTTTCAGTAAAATCCAAGTGAGAATAATTTTCAAATAAATGAGGATTCATCAAATAAAATAAAAATATCTAACATTAGTAAACATTTATTATAATGATAATAAGATAATAATAAAATATTTTTTAAAACATTTTAAGAGAAAATTGTTTTCTGAAAAAATTTTATTTCCAACCAAAGAGAGAAATAAGGTTAGGATTTATTAAGGATAAATTCTTATTAATTTTAAGTACCAATGAGTGAAAAAATGGTGAAATTATTTTAATATTTCATTAATAACTAGTGGAATTTAAAATTTAGTAGAATTATTGATCGGTAGATAATGATATTTTATCATTGGAGACTTAATCATAAACAATTTAAATAAATTATTAGACTGTAACATAAAATTTTAACAATTTGGTAACACTAAATTGTATTCCCAACAATGTAATAACATAAAATGAAACATAAAATATCATGAGAATGATTAAACTCATGATGTTACAATTCAATGTTGTTCTACATAGACCACGTAAAATAATATAGGTGCATAACATAATGTATGTCAAAAGAAGGTAAATTGAAAAAAAAACCCATTACCACATTGATAATGTTAAAATCATAAAACCCATGAAATATAAATACTAAAATTTATGTATGAATATATATAATTTTTAGTATAAAAATAATAAAATAAATTCATGGTTAGTATATACACCACATAAAAGAAACACATTGTGAATATGGTATTTCTCTAATAAAAAAAGAAAAATGAGATGGAAATCCCTTAACATAAATCATTACTTCCATTGAACATTGTAAAAACTCATTTAATAAAAATATAAGATTATTATACATATATTATAGAACCAAATTATTTTATTTAATTCCATATATTATTTACTAATGACCTTCTATTACCTGTTTATAAAAAATTTATGGTTAATGTTACATTTCAGGAAATAACAACTTTGTTTTTAATATATATTCTGATTTGTGGTATTTTTTTCAATTAATTTGATCATGATATGATATTATATAGGATTATAATGGTAATATAAATATCTCATATGTTCAGAAAATATTTATTTACATTAATCAATAAAATATAGTGATATAAAATACACCACTTAAGGAGATGGTAGGTCATACGTATGCTTGAACACAATTTTTCATTTTCCTATTAGGTTGAATTAAAGAAAAGTAAATGATATATATTATCAATCCATAATAATGTTTATTTAATAAATATCATAAATATTTTTTATTTACAACATTAATAAATTCAATTTAGTGAATAAATCAATCACATCACTTCGTGGAGATGTAGTCCACCATACACATAAATGAAATTGTCATAATCCCACAGAATGGAAATTCAGAAGGTACATGCGATATAACATTTAAAGTTTCATAATAATAGAATATATAAAATATATATCATATAAAACCAATATATATGTCATTATGACCTGCCTTTTTATTCCATAATGGTAAAAAAAATGATGTCGGTTCATGAGGTGGTAGTCAGCCGTACACATCAATGATAATTTCGTAACCCATTTGGCAGAATTGGAGATAGTTTTAGTTCATGTCTTTAACATAATACAATTTTAGTATATTTATGATACTAAGGTTATTATATAATAAGTATATAATCATAATTTAACGGGGTGTTAGAACAAATAAAATTAATGTGCTCATTAATGAACATCACCTCTTCTTCATGTACCCTCAAATTGCTTTCCCTAAAAGACATCCAATGATGGATTTATAAAAAACAATAATGATTCTAGGATAATTGAAGGTATGTTGGTAAATTATTTGGGTTGGTATTGTCCAATGAAGGGTGGTTTGTAGCTGTAATAAAGGTGTAATGGTGGTGGCCTTTTATAAGAGGGGTAGATGACGCAAATTTTGTTTTCGAAAAGAATTAAATGTTCCCATATTTTTCATATGTCACAGAGGTAAAAATGGATCATTATAAATATTTAGAGGTGGATGGGTAAAAATAGGGCCATAAATAGTTTTTTGACATGGGAATAGGTCACTAAGACCCTTATCTTTTTATTTCAACCCCCGATAAACACATTTTTAACTTAACCGTTGTAATTAATTTTTATTATATTCATTATTAATTTTGGTTGAAATATATGTTGAACTTATTTTACATTATAAATTTTCTTTATTCTAATTATGGAATTAATTTTTCCAAACTTAATTTAATTAATTGTAAAAAAAATTAATAATAATTCAATTCATGTGATGAGAAATCAAGTTTTTATAGTAAAAAAGTTCAAAAGTTATAATGTTTTTTTAATTAAAATATTAAACTTATTCCCATAACCTATATTGGTTTAATGGATTCACAGTTGAACTATTAATAATTTAAAACCAATTTAACATATATTTTAACTTTAAAAATAAATTAAACAAAATGGAAGTTGTTAATTGCAATTCGCTATTTTTTATTATTCATAAAAAAGGGAACTTTTAGAAAAATCTGAAAAATTAACCATAAGATAATTTTGACATTCAGAATTACAAAATGAATATTTTTTATTAAATTCGGTATCCATGTTTGTTAAAATATTATAATTTTCCAAAGAAATACATAAAAAATTATTTTTTGAGAAGGTTGTATTTTTGAAACATGTAAAGACATTATAGACGACTATGTATTTTATTATCAATATGTTTTCATTATATAAAACAAATTTAATTAATATTTTTTAATTATTTATTATTACTAATATTATTACATATAAATACTATTTTATAATGGTTGTGTTTAAGTAACTATATTCAAAATATATCCAGGTACTTCCAAAAGGCAGTGATGCATGTAATGCAAACTAAGATCGTGTTTTCTGTAGTGCATGATTAACATAGTTCTCTTATAACACATGCATAAATTGGTTTTTTCATGTAATATAATCTATAAGTGAAATTTATTTTTATTAAAAAAATAAAAAATAAACTTATGTCGTTTCATCCTACCCTTATTAAAATTGATCTCTCACCCAAAATTCACCATTTTGATACAATAAAACATGGAAACTTCTAACATATCACCTCATAAAGTTCCAACATATATTCCTTAGACTGGTGATTTTTCAAAAAAAATATGACCAGGTGACTTGTCTTGTTTCATATAACATTCATTCTATGATCCTGAATCTCCACTAGTTGTTCCTCATAAGAAATATCTTGATCTAGTAGTATGAACTCTAAGTTCAATACATTTGTAGGGTCAGGAATGTACTTCCTTTAGAGTGATACATAGAAATAATCATGTCTATATGATAAAACTCGTAGAAGAACCATTTTATAGGCTATCATCACGATACAGTCAATATTTTTTAAGAGACCAATATACCTAGGGATTAGTTTCCATTTCATCTAAAGTCTCATATCCTTCTTCCAGGTAAAATTTAATAAAAACACCTTATCAGTAACATCGAATTATAGATCACATGGTGATAGTCAGTATAACATTTATCTAACATCTTAGTTTCATTTATGTGTTATTGAATGGATTTAACTTTATCTCTCATTTCTTTAGATATATTAGGAACCAAAATCATTCTTTATCTAACTCCATTCTATCTCGTTGGAGCATAACATTTCTTCCATAGAAAGATTTATAAATATCTATCTGAATTCTTGAGAAATTTTTTTTATAAAAATTCAACTGGAGGAAGGTGTTGATGTGAACCACATTTAAAATCCAAATAAAAAAATTATTAACATATCCTTTAAAGTTTGAATTTTTCTTTCAGACTCTCCATCTTTTAAGGGAAGATACATAGTGAAATAAGTTAAATATTTATCAAGATATGGTTTAAAACATAACTAGAACATTGAGGTAAATATGGGATCCTAATCAAACATAACAAAATGTGGTTCTCCATCCAATGATAACACTTC
The DNA here is from genome assembly GCA_963277665.1 of Viscum album. Taxonomy (NCBI): domain Eukaryota; kingdom Viridiplantae; phylum Streptophyta; class Magnoliopsida; order Santalales; family Viscaceae; genus Viscum; species Viscum album. The sequence continues at coordinate 674,377,742 of OY728139.1, read as the reverse complement.
ATTAATGTATAACCATGTAATCTGACCCATAGATAATTCCTCACTGATAGTGAATTAATGTACTAACGTAGTAAATCTTTCAACTAGAACCCATATACCATAATACAGTTTATATATTTTGGTGAGTATATTGACAAAACCCTTGGTGATATTACCCAATTTCCATTTTGGTATGGGTAATGGATGTAACATCCCCATATGCATTTTTCCACTAGCCTTATATTTTTGGCATACCAAGCACCTAGATTTAAACTCTACGATATGTCACCTCCTAAAATACCACCATAAAAACACTTTAAAATATATATACATCATCGTACATCCAAGATGAACAGATAATAAAGAATTATGATATTCTTCTAATAACACCTTCTTCAAATTTGGTATGGTGGAAACACATACATGATTTATGAACATTTTCATTCCATCATGATCAAGGTTTAATTCAGCAACATTTTGGACCATATTTTTCATATCTAAGTCATCCTTCTATGCCTATTTAATATTCATTAGGATAGATTGTTGAACAATTAAATGAGCAGGATAATATTTCTAAACATTATTCAGGATTTCCAATTCTATACATTGAAAACCAAGAAATATTGGATCTTTTATTGTCCTCATCATGGATAATCTATCATGATCCTTGCAACTCCAAACCTCAAACCCCTTTTTCAATTTCCCAGGGTGGTAATGTGTTGAGACATCATAATCATTAATCAATTATAACCAGCTTCATTGGTGTATAATTTCATCTCTATATGTGAATAGATACATTAATTATTTTTATCATTATATATATCACACATTTCCCTATAAATATCAGGCATCAATATCTTTAATGAAAAAATTACCGTATCAAACTCAAAATCATGAGTTGGGTAATGTTTCTCATGAATAATCAATTTTCCTAAGTGTTAATCTATAAATATATCATTCATCGTAATATCCCATCCCAATCCCTATATGGATTCTTCAATATAGATTGAAAACCCTTATCCACGGCAGCGTAAAGTAATCACATGTGTGTTGACTAATCTTATTTTATGTTCTATAAAATTATCATCACATTCATTTGTATAGGTGAACGTATATCTCTTCCTAGTTAACATTATCATATGATTAGATAGTCCTGATAAATCCTCTATAAACCATCAATAATATCATGCTTACCCATGAAAACTATAGATCTCATTCACATATTTTTTTCAGGGCCAACATTTAATAGCCTTCGTCTTTGATGGATATACTAATATACCCTCTATTGAGATTATATTACTCATAAATGAAACCTATTTCATCCAAAATTTACAATTTGTTTGTTTTTCATATTTTTTCTCCTTTTTTAGGGTCATCAATACAATTTTCTAGTGATCTTTATGTTCTTCTATTCTCTTTAAGTATATAATAATATCTTCTATAAATACATCCACAAAACGATCAAGGTAATCTTTAAATACTCAATCATTAAATCAATTAAGATATTAGGGGCATTAGTAAGTCCAAATGGAATCACTATATATTCACAACGTTTATACCATGTACAGAATGTTGTCTTGGTTATATCATCTTTCTTGACCCTTAATTAATGATATCCAAAATGAATTTCAATCTTGAAAAAGTATTGATCTCAATAAAATGATAAAAAAAAGTCATGATTATGGGGAATTTTATATTATTTTAGAATTGAGATCGTATTCAACTCATGTTAATAAAATAATATTTGTATCAATCCACCCTTATTTTCTAAAAAAAAGAATGGGTACACCCCAAGGTTACACACATGATGAATGAATCTTGTGACTATGTTTTCTTGGAGTTTCTTATTCATTTCCTATAACTCAATCAGATCTATTCTATAGGGATTCTTATAAATTGGTGTAAAACTTGTTGTCGGTTCTATTGAGAAATCAACTTCATCTTCTTGTGGAAGACTTATCAGATCACATGGAATTACATTAAAAAAATCTAAAAAAAATATGCATATCACCAATGATGAGTTTCTCCCCAAACATTTGGGAGAAATATCCATCTCAAATTGAATTGGGAAATAATGTTCACACGTGTCATGACATTTATATATGGTCCTAGGTAGGAGTAAACTATCAAACATGACTAACCTTCCTAAAAAATCGATGTGGGATTTATAAAGATAAAGACAATCCATGCTTAATAAAACATAAAATTCCAAAAGAGAAATAATGAAAATATTTTCTAGAAGACCATTTCCACAAATACCAACTAGTGAGTAATCATAAACATGAGATTCGATCATTATACCATTATGGGGTTTCACTTCTAATTCCATATTAGATCTTTTGGGTGGAAAATTGATACACTTAAAAAATATTTAGATATGAAATAATGGGTAGATCCATAGTAAAATAATACATTAGTAATTATATATTGATAGTAAGTGTACATTTCAACACATTTTTAACACACCCCTTCTTAGAAACAGGGATCACAAAATATTTCCCCATATCCCTCGAATTATGAGGTATTTGATGTAGATTCTCTTCATTAACCCTTGGGTTTTAAAACATCTTATCTTAATTCCCATTCCCCATAAATATGTATCACTAAAGTTCAAGAGGTTTTTTCTATTAATATTTCTCTCCAATCACATCATTAGATAATTTATTATTATCACTTCGATAATAAATTTCCCAATGAAAATCCCTTCTACACATAAAACATTTCTTATCCCCCCTAAAGAAATTTTATATATGATTCTTCCCATACATTTTATATAAAGTAATGGAAATATTATTCTCTCTACGCTTTATATATTTTTCTTTTCACTCTATCATTATATTCTTGTCCAAACAATGAGATTGATACATAACTCAAGAATCTATTTCCACTATGATATCACATAAAAAAATATAATCATTGATACTAAAGTCTCACATGGATAATTCCATTTAGACACTTGTTTTTAAGCCACTAAGGAATGGATTAGCCTTAATTTTAGGTTACATGATAATATAATAACTGTACCATGAATTTCTTGTAAACCTTTCCTCATTGGAGCTCACCAATTCATAATACTTATTCTTTATCTCAAGCTAGTCCTCATAAATATTCATATAAAGAATATGAGGAAAGTACTTGTTGGAAAAATTTTCTTAAACTCATCCCAATCCATGGAGTTAGTCTCATCCAATTTCTTCATATTCTTGATAATATATCACCATTTATCCACTTCACCTTTCCCAATGGTAAATATAAAAAAATGATTTTTTCATTTCTCCAACACTTCAGAATAGAAAATATATTTTTAGTGGTACCAATCCATTTTTTGGAAACCAGTGGATTGGAAGACCCACTAAAAATGTGAGTGTTTTCTCATCAAGGACTCAATAGGATTTCATATATCTATTTTTTTTCTTGGAATTCTATCATGATTCATAGATTGAAAAAGTTGTGGGATCATAAGAATAATGTTTTGTATTAGATATCCCACAAAATTTGGATTATCAAAAGGAAAATCATTATGTTGTCCATTACAATAAGCATTAACAAGGTTCCTATGGGTTCTGGTCATTTATTAAAACCAAAACGCATATTTTAATAAATAATTATCACAGTGGGGAACCACTTAATCATGAAAAATCACATATATGAAGTCTAAATCATGAAAAATTATTATTTAATCTATGACACATTAGGTTTATCCTAGGTCATTCACAGTAATATTATATTTTAATACTTCATGATAGTTTATAAAGATTTTATGAATATCTAGAGCATATATCATGGGAGTGTCAACCCAGTTGTGTAGTAAGGCCTATTTTCGTGCACTAGTTTTCAATCGAGTCTATCTCAATACAGTGTTTTTAGGCAAGTTAACCCTAGGTACATCTGTACTAAAGCCATATCCATTTTTGTATCTAGGAAATTATGTATTTCATGGAATTGACTTGTTGTATCCTTTTCAAATATTCAAATATATCTTCCAATACATTGATTCATCCTTAGACTTATCCTTACACATGGTCTTAGGGATTACATTGAGGTTTCCTCATGTTTGTTTCTAAGGATTAACTAAACCATTACATTGCTACAAACTATAGTCAACTGGGAGAAACAAGCATAGATGTGAAAGTACTTTCATGTATATTTATTTCATTAAAAAACATAATCCCAAGGAACGTAATAGTTTTATACCATTGGAAAAATGGAAACATAAACACTTTCCTATATTTTATATAAATCTTCTGACATCACGTTCTTAAAAATGATTAATCATCATTGAATTGTCATACATAATTCTTATATTTATAACTTTGGGAAAATGAATCATAATAATGGGTGATTTTAGAAACTCGGTGAAGTTAAGTGAGGGAGATATGTTTCGTACGTGTGAACACAAGAGTATGAGAACATGGTCATAACATTAAAAAACCATACCATGAATATAAAATATCATTATCTTTAGTCATGGAATAAATATTAGTACTTCATAATACATGAATCATTAGGGAATCAATGAACATGATACATGGGAGCATAACATTATCATAATACATTGAATTTTTAACATACACACAAGAATATAACATTATTTAAAAATTAGTCAAGGCTCACTACCGATACTATCATAGAGGATATATTTCATTACAGAACCAGGTCCACTCCCAATTATTGACTTCTTACTAAACCAAGTTCACTCCATGTTCCATCCATGTCCTACTAAACTAGGATCAATCCCTCTTCCAGATTATCTTACTAAACTAAGTTCACAACCCATTCCATCACTGTCTATTTCATTAGATATAGAACTTTACCAAATAAAATGGAGAGAGATATAGGTCAATAAAATCATATAATTAAATCTTTATCTATGTGTTCTATAATATCAATAAAATTAATTATATTATAACCCATTAAATTAAATGGATATCATAAAAATTTTACCATATCATTACATGCGTAAAGTGATAAGTTACACCATTAATTCATCATAGATTAACACATGAAAAGAAGAAGGATTTATAATTGATTCCTTATAGTAAGGTTTGTGGAAGAGAAATAGATTTCAAAACTAATAGTTTATAATAAACATTAAACATTTAGAGAATGAATAAGAATATACTTCTTGGTTCATACCCTCATTAAGGAATAGGTAAAATCAATTTTTAAAATTTTAGATAATTTTTTTCAAATATCATATAAAAAACATATTGAGGAATATATACATTCTATATTGAAAATAATTCTCAAAACATGAACAGTTTTGAAACTCATTTTTATTTGGAAATATCCTTGAATTATTATTAAGGATTATTCTAATTAATTATTGGTCATGATGTCATAAAACATTGTTCGTGTCATATACGTTAAAATGAATATTCCAATCAGATTTTCGGTAATGGTCAAATGGGGCCTTTTTTGGTAAACAACATGAAGTTTTATTTTAAAAGTTATTTAGAAAATTAAAAATATGGTAAAATGATTTTTAAAAATGACAAGGGAGTATTAAAACATTAGTGAAATTTTTTTAGAAAAAAAATGGTTTTTGAAGGAAACATATTTTTGATCGAAGTGAGAAATAAGGTATAGTTTTATAAAAACATTTTATTAATAATTTTATGTACCAATGAAATTAAAAATGATACCATTATTTTAATATATCATGAATAACCCTTTTTTAAAAAAATTAATTATAATTATTTATATGTTGACAATGTATTTCATTATTTGAGACATAATCGCAAACAATCTGGATAAATGATGAGATTGTAACATAAAATTGTTGCCACGTTTGTGACATTGAATCATGATCACCATTAAAAAATAATATAAAAAATACATAATATCATAATGATGAATCAATTCATGATGTTACATGTCAATGGGGTCGTACATACATCTTGTGAATGAATATAGGTGCATAACATAACGTACATCTCAAAGAATAGAAATTAACACAAAATCACTTAAATCATTAATAACATTGAAATTGTAATACAAATGAAGGATATATACTAAATTTTAATTATGTATCATCATAATATTTTGGATAATAATCATGATATATTTTCATAGGGAGTATATACACCACATAATGCGAACATGTGTTGAAATCAAACTTTTCTCATAGAAAATAATAGTTGGATGGAAATAGATTACCTTAAGTCATGAATTATATAAAACACAGTAAAACCTCATTTATAATAAATATAATTTTAATATAAATCTATTACATAACCATATTCATTAATTTATCCCCATATATTATTTTCTTAGGACCACTTATTACCCAATTATTAACAATTCCATGTTAAAGTTATGTTATTGTAATAATTGAGGTGTTTTTCAAATATGTTTTGATATTGTTTATTTATGGACCTCTTAATTTGATCAGGATTTCATCATATATAAAAATTTAACCATGATATAAATACCAATTTTATTAAATATATATGTATTTAAGGAAATCCATAAAATATTTTGATAGAAAATACATTATTCATTGAGACGTTATGTTGTACATACGCATGAATATTTTTTTTTCATTTTCATATTATATTGAAAGAATGAAAAGAAATATATATATATATATATTTATATATATTATCATTCAAATACCATGTCTATGTAATATATATAAAAAATTTATTAAACTCTTTCTTAATTCATTCCATGTAATGTGTGAATGAATCACATAACATTATGATGTGGTAGTCTTCCATACACATGGAAGATGTTACTGTGTTCCCGAAAATTGGAAAGCATGACAGTATGCATGATATAAAATTTAAAAAATCGTAACAATATCACAAATGAGATATATATCACATATAAAAAATAAATCCATTATCATGACCATCCATGATACATGGTAATGGGGAAATGAAGAACATCGGTTCGAGAGGCGGTATTCCTCCGTATAGACAAACACTGATTTCATATCCCATTGGATGGAAGTGGATATGGTTAGAGGTAATGAAAATAAAAAAAAACATATCTTAATATGTAGTATACTATGGATATTATATAATCATGATATAAAAATAATTCAAAGTATTGTAGGAAGAAATAAAATAAAAGTTCATGTTGATTAGTGTTTCAACTTCTTCGGGTATCCTCTAATATTTTTCACTAATAGACTTCCTATGAAAAATTTATTCCAAAAACTATGGATTATATGATGGGAAAGATGTTGGGATGTTATTTGGGTGGAGATGTTTTGAAACAACTATTTGTGATTTTCTGAACATTGGAGGAGAAGGGGTAGCCATTTATAAGTGGGAGAGAGGACGCAGATGGAATTTTTTAAAAGTATTGAGTGACCCCATGTTTTTCATATGTAAAAAAGATAAACATTATTCTATTGTAAAATTAGAGGATTAAGTTTATAAATATGTCAATAAAATAGTTTTTAGACATTTTTATAGACATATTTGACCCTTATAATTATTGTTTAGCCTCTAGTATACACATTTTTTACCATAACTGTGGTAATTAATTTTTACTGCATTGACTATACATTTAGGTAAAAATTAAGTTAATATTATTAGAAAATATAAGTTTTAGGATTCCTAAAATTTAATTCATTTTTTAAAATTCCATTTGCAGATGTAGAAAAAATTAATTTAATATTAATCTTATAGAAGGGATACAAAGTAGGTTTTAAAGTGAAAATGATCAAAAGTTTACAATTTTTTTATATCTAATTTTATAATGAAATTTATTATAATGAAAAATATTGGTTTAATGGTTGTATAATTAAAATAAATATACATTAAAAAATAAAATATAATTTAAGTATATAAATAAATTGAATGAAAATGTATTTTCTAATTAAAATTCTATATTTTCACTATTTATAAAATAATTTAACTTTTCAAAAAAATCCCAAAAAATCACCCTAAGATAATTTTGGAAATTTTAAATTCAAAAATGAAGATTATATTTAAAAATTAATTTTCTAAAATATTGAAAAATTCATGGTAATACTCTTCATAAAATACATAACGCATTCTTTTAGAAAATAGCATTTGCGATTCCTATGAATACTTTTCCCAAAATTATGAATTTTATTATCAATATGATTTATTTATATAAAATCCTTATATTTAATATTAAATAAGTTTATAATAATATTCATATTACTTTTTTTTATCGCTAATTTGTAACATTCATGCTTAAATAACTATATCAATAAAATATCATGGTTTTGTTAAAATATGGTGTTGTATATAACACAAACTAAGACCATGTTGCATGTGACACAAGATTTATATGGTGTTGTGTATAACAAAAGACTAAATTTTTAATTCATGTAATGAAATCCATAAAATAAATTTAATTTATTTGAAAAAATAATAATTCATAAAACTCAGGGTGTTACACGTTTGGAATGAGCCACGTGTATGTAATGACGAATTTAGAATATATCTGACATACATAATCATAATATTGTTTATATACCTATTGTCTTGATGAAAAATTCATTAAACATTGTAGAATAATATTTTTATTAAGAATCATTATTGTAATTATTAATATTTCATGAAGATTATATTGCCTATATTATTTTTATATCAATTGAAAGATATCTCACTGAAGAATTATCTATGACCATTCAGAAATTAAATATAATTGAGCCTCAAATGTTTATTTTATTTTCATAAGAATATATAGTTTTTTTATTTTTTGTATCATTCTTATAACTTGATCTAAATTCATTATAAAAATTTATTATTATTCAGATGGATATGAAACATTTTTTGTGTCATTTCATTCAACTATAATTAAAGTTGAAGAAACGGATTGATATTATTTTTTTTCCAAAGACATTGTAATGTTACACTATTTTTATATAATGTCAAGTATTTTTTTTTTGATATTTCAAGCTATAATATCTATACTTATGTGTAATTTCTTCATTAGTAAATCTATTGAAATTATCAAAATAGAATTCTTTTGGGCTGAATGATGAATTAGAATTTTAGAGGCACTAAATATTGACAGAATATTGTGACTTAAGCTTACTATATTTTTTATTAATTTCAAGTAAGATGTATTTGGAACATATTTAGGTTATCAATATGGAAGTAACTATTTTTAAAATGTATAATTTTAATTTCTAATTATATTTTTTGGACAATTTTTATGATATGTTTTTGACCGGATTCAAAGAGTATAATTTAGTACTGATACACCGAGAGTATTTTTTATAAAAACTATATTCATATTTTTAAATTATAATATCAACTGATTTATGATGTTTTAGTCATAAAATTACTAGATATTCAGTCAATAATATTTTATAGAACTTCATTTTTTTTATTTTTTCAACGTCCATATGCATATTACACTTGGAGAATATTTTTCAGTCCCAATAGAATATTTCAATTTGTAAATATTTTTATTACCAATTTAAATTATATTTATCATTATTACATTCATGAATTATTCAACAGTCATTATAAAATTATGGGGAAAATTATTTACTTCCTTCCACTCAATTATTTTCACATTCAAATTTAGAATCATTTAAGATGGACACAATGATTTCAGTGACATGAAAATTTATATTATAAATCAAGAATGATGATGTGTGTGACTTTATACGAAGTCTAACAAACAAGTACACTCTTAAAATAAAAAAAATTATATATTATATTTTTTATGATTATATCATTCTCAGAAGAATCAACTTATTGAAGATATATTGGACGAGTTGTGTGTTTTTTAAGATCAAATCATCTGTTAGTTGTGAAGGAAACTATGAAAAAATGATGTTCAACATTTCGATATCTCATATATTTAAAATAATTTTTTTACTGCTTATAATATAATTTGTTAGAGTGTTAGATACTTGGAAGAAGCTATCGAGGTTCTCTATAAAATAATATAAATTGTTTTATGTTTTTCGTAACACCCCTGTATTTAAACGAGAACACTATTTTTTATACATACACAACACGCAACACTATGATCAAAATAACCAAAAAATATTTTTATAATCATTACAAAATATATGTTAAATTAGATGGAATGAACTGGAATAAAAAAATTATGAAATATATATAGATAGGTTACACTTAATACAAATTTATAGATTAATTGTAACGAAATATACACAGAGAAGTTAGTAAAATCATTTTATGCTTAAAAAATACATTTTCATCAAAAATTATTATTATTTATTCTTAAGAGATTATATTAAAATAAAATTCCATAACATTTTTGAAATTATATTTGATAAAAAGTATATATCTTATGAAATAATCATGTAAAAATTATCTTAGAGTGGATTTTCGATAATTTAATAAAAAGCTATATTTTTAAAAAATAGTAAAAAATACAATTTGTTTTACAAACTGTATTTTTTATTCAATCACATACAAAGTACAATTTTTTTTAATATTGTTTAGAAGTAACAATACTTCTCTTATATTATGAATAATCCAAAAATGTTTATTTTAATCAATTTAATTATTGAATTTGGTATAATATATCTTTAAACTTAAAAAAATAAAGGAGAAATTTTTTTATTTTTAATTTTATATTAAATTAATATAAATCATTCTAAAAATTGAATCATATCAAATGGATTTGATGTTTATTATCAGGTTTTTTAATTTTAGTATACAATCCCCTTTAATTTTCAGTTAAATGTGAATAATTTCCATTGAAAATTTTTATTACCATCATAGATGTGAACTGATTTAATTTTGGTTATGAATTTTTATAAGACATAAACTTCATCATAATAGTTACCTATATTTCAATATATGATCCTATTTCATTTATAATCATCAAACATTCAAAAATATTTTATTTTTCCATAAAATGTTGATTTTTACCATTATACATTTTGATTAAAATATAACGTCAGTAATATCACCTTCTTAAATTTAGTGTATATATTCTTCTTTTATTAGCATAAAACATTATTTTTTATAAATGATTATTTTCGAGATTAATTAAATTTTTAGTCAAGGTAATTTATTCATAATCTTATTGATGAAATTTTTATCCAAAATTATCTCAAAATTCTAACACGGTGCTTGTTCATGTTGTAGAAAAGTAATTTAAATTAATTTAAAAACATTAAAAGTATTATTATTTGATTGATTTACAGTGTCTCCTGAATGTTAGATATAAATATAACATCTTACTGATGTATTAAGGGTTTATATTCAAATTACATTATTTTATGTTGTTTTCAATGTCAAATTATCTGAATAATTATTAAAATTAAAATAATAGTATTTTTTGTTAAATATATTTTATTAAATTATTTAAAATAAATAAAATATTAAAATATTAAAATTGGGATTATAAATGTTCAAAAATTTCATTACAATTCCATTTATGAGACAAATTTTGACTTATAATAAAAATTATAAACATTTAATACAAGAAAAACCATTACTAATGTTAAATATAAAATTTGTTAACCATGGGGATAAACTGAATGATAAAGTTAAAATAATATTTAAACTTGTCTAAACTTGACTATATGATTATATTAACAAAAATATGTTCATTATATTCAAATTCATGTAATTTTGGATCAATTTTACATGATTTGGCACATATTATATTATATTATTTCATATATACAAAACTATGATTACCAATAATTTAAAATAAATAATATTTAATTAAATAGTTTAGAATTCCAAAAAATCATATCTTCCACCAACTGAATGGGATATGGTATAAAATAACAACCATGGTACATTTATGTTTCACATGACTTTTATTGTATCTTTCATGACCTATAAACTGTAAAACAATTTATATCATGATAATTTTCAAAAGTGTTAATGTGGGGATTAAACTAAGAGATAAGGGGAAAATATCACCAAAACATTTTCACATTTTATTGGCTGAGATTAATTCAACTATTCCACATATTATATTTGAATTATATCATTTTGGATCCTATTTTGAATAAAAATTGATTTATATTAATTAATACCTTTGGTCACTCCACAAGTGACCTATTTACACCTATAAAAAAATACTTTCCTCTCCTTAATTATATAAAAAAAATTCTTTATAGCTAGGCAAAGAAAATCCATAATATCATATTGGATTTCTTCTACACAACCTAAATATTCTAGCCTTTCAAAATTACCATAATTTAAAGGCTTAAGGTTTATCCTAAAGAAGTTTTAACATTGAAGGTGAGGTTAGATTGCCTTAAAATAAAGTCAAACTTGTGGTAAGGGTTTATCATCTCAAAAAAAATTAGAGCATATGTTTTGTTATTTATCAATTTTTTTATGTGGTGTATATACAACCCCTTTGAAATGTTACATAATTAATCTCTTTATGCTCATGAGATTTAACAATTCATTGTAAGTTATTCTTCTATGGTGATTAAAATTTAAATGTTACAAAAGAGATATGGTATTTTGTTTACAATTTCATTATTTATCAGGAAATATTATGATAATGTTCTTTATGGTGAATTTTTATGATCTACAACTCAATAAAATAACTAATTTTATTCTCTTATGGATATTTCTGATAATTACATATTTTTAATTTATTTTTCTTTCCTAAATTAATTAATACACAAAAATATTTTTTATCAACATTATTTCGCTCATCGATTAAAAAAACCATTTTTAACCCAATTCATGTTTTTTAAAAATGGGTTTAATTGTTTTTTATTCAATTATTGTTTAATTTCATTATAAACAATGATTTAATTTTTTTAAAATGATTTTGAAAATGAATTTTATTTTCATTTTATAAATTAATTAATCTTTACTTTATATAGAAAATTTTAAAGGGATAATTACTTATTTATACACACAATGAATTAAATTTATCACTCTCATGAACTCTCAATGATTTGAAGCTTCCATTATAATTTTTCAAGGTTCATTTCAGTGGGAAAAAGTTTCTTAACATTTGGAAGACTATTAGATTATAATATCTGATTTAAAGTAATTTTTCATTTATTACAAAATTATATCGTGTTACATAGTCTTTCCAAGGGATATGATCTAATGATACTATATTTATCTTTTATCTCGGTGTTTTATAGTTCTGTTAATGAAATATCAATTAAACCCATTTTATTTTCCATAGGTAAAGCTATAAAAAATATTTAATGATCTTATGAAATATATATGAATTCATTTATGACTATGTGATGGGTGTTCCTAGAATTATATATCACTACAATGTATTTATTAAAGATTAATTTTCTGTGATCTCAAAGGGTGCATGGGAGGTTATCCTGTGATTGAAAGAGGGTATACTGGAGGTAATCCCATTCCCTAATGTGGGTATATGGGAGTTCACCCTAGGCCCAAAGATTTAATATGGGAGGTTATCCCAATCCTAACATTTTATAAATTTCATGGTTGGTTTCCTTGACATAATATTTCTATGATTATGATTATTCTACTATAATTCCACACATTTATGACATGGACATATTCTAATTTTATGTTCTCATGGTTTGTGTTCCTTTATCATTTTATGATTAATGAATTATGAACTTCCAAGAATAATGTAATTAATCATATTTAGTATCTAAGAATTTATATTTATGATTTTAAAAGGATAAAAACATGTTTTAATTCCCTTTATGCTCGTGTTATGTTTAAATAATCGTTGATATCTCACTAGTTTACCATTATTGGGTATATGACCTCATCCTTTGTTTCGTTTTATTTTCCCTAGGAAATTAAGATAATTGTGATATATGATTTGTCTAAGTGTGGTTTTATTTATAATGATCTATGTGGGAGACTGTATAGATAATTATTGAATAGTATCTATATGTATCCATGTTTCCAGAGATAGTAAAACATTGTTGATGTTATGTAATTTAGATTCACCTAGTATGATGAAATATTTAATTATGAAAATTATCTGTTTCAATTATTTGTATCTGAGAAAGTTTTTTTACCTTTTTATTCTATGAAGAGAGAAATTTAGCGATATCCATTATGATAATCCTATGTGTGGGAGAATTTTCTATGTTGTGTTAAGTGAAATAGTATAGTCTTTCAAGAAAACCTTCTCTATATGGATACTACACATAGATGTGGTTTTAGAACAGAATAATATTGGTGTAATAACCACAAAACGAGTTGGTCGAGTATATATCAGTCATAATTTTGGTTCTTAGTGAGTATTCACTTAATTGGATCCAAGATTTAAACTCATAAAGGGTATTCTTGGTTTAATTTACTTGTTCCTTAAAATCAATCAATAAGGAGTTGAAATGATTATGACCTTGGATGACCAATGTGAAACCTAAGGACCCATTTACTGAGAAGAAGGTGTCATTATTTAGATATCGTATCAATTATATTCTATGATTATGTTCTTTAACAATGTAATTATTTATTTCAAACTATAATTTTTTACTTTTATTTAATATTTGGAACCCAGTGCATTCATGTTAATGCTGAATGCGACAGGAAATAAAATTACTTTCGTCATGAGAAACCAAATAAAATGATAGTTGAAAAAAAAAACATATGACTATGGCTAACTAGATATATCAATATATGTATAAAAATATTAACTTGGGTGAGTTTCTTGAGACACCAAATAAGATAAAAATAGAGTTTCAATAATTCTATTGAGGGAAGACGATTAATCTGCCATCATGTCAAGAGTGTGGGAATCAGAACTCAATTAATTTTTTCATAAGAACAATAATATGTTTTATGTGAGGAAAATAAGGTCATAGAGCATGTAAATTTTGATGAAAATTTAATATTTTTATGGAGGGACGTTTATTTCATCCTAGGGTACCATTTATAGTTAAATTCCATACATGAGGGGAATATGAGAACTATCTAAACCAATTCCCTACTCTAAGGGGTAATTCATAAATAAAGGAAGGACCAATACTATATTAATCCTTTAAGTGAATTTATTGGATTGTTTTGGCCTTTAGATTCAATAAATATGTTATAAAAGTGTTATATTATTTATATTCTCGATATAGAAATCATGAAGCTTTTAATGATTGTTCCATAATTATTTTTAATTATTCTTTTGAAAACACATGTTGAATATTACAGATTACCATGAAAATGAATTTAGTAGAAAGGTGATAATTGTTATTTAGGATAAATAGATTATTAACATTGATATAATAAATGGGAATATATTGGTGACACTGAAATTGGTTAGTGATTTTATAGAAAATTGGATTATAACCATTTTAATTATTTTTATTTAATTTTTGGATATATGGAACATATTCAATAGTTTTTTATTTTATTTGATAGAAAATTTGTGTTAATTTTTTAGAAGCATGTAAGTATTTTTGTGAGGTTAGCTAAAGAGTTAGAGATACCTTCATGTATTTATAATTATAAGGTTGATCATTATTTCATATTCATAAATATCCTTTTGATGTTTTAATTGATATTATTATGAGGTTATTCAATAATTTTATAGGGTTTTAAAAAGAATACCCTTTTGATGTTTAAATAACTCTTTGGTTTAGTATATGATTGGATGTTTTGTTAATTATTATACATTGGATGGTTGGAAATTGATAGTCATGATGGATGAAAATTGATTCATTGAAAAGGTGATATTTTCATAGATATTTATGGTCAAGCTAAGTATTTCCTTTCTAGTTAGAATCTATGGTTGATTCATGATATTTTGTTTATGTTCACAATAATTTATGATTATACAGAGATTTATCAAAGTGAATATGGATATTGTTGAATATGGTTTATTTGGGTGAGTTATATATATAACCATTAGGTATAACATGTGATTCAATATTAATGATTATTTTTTTGTAATTCAATTATTTTTTTGGGATTTAATGTGAAAGGTATGTGATCACCATTTAGGGTAAAACATTCTTTAATGTTAAGGATATTTATGTTATTTTGATTGTAGGGTTATTTATGAAATGATCATAGTTGAACCATTTTTTGTTATTATAAGGCCCCAGCCTTAAACCTTACTTAATCTTGAGTTATTACAAGATTACACATTGAGGATCTTTTCGGGTTTAGTGTTTTAGAGAATTAGATTATAAAACTTGCATTACATTCCACATATAAACAAAGTGGTTACATAAAGATAGTATTCTTCATTCCCATCAATGGAAACACATTTAAAATAAAACATGGATTATTTCTTGACACATCCTTGACTCTATCATCTTATCATGTACCTTTTCCTTGACCTGTGAAAAACATTTCAAAAACCTGGGATAAGCATAAAAACTCAGTATGGGTTATAAAAAAACATGGAAAGGAAACATGAGTTCATATATACATAAGAATGAAATCATACTTTACCCATAAAACATAGGCACTTTAACATACCTCATAAAATCATGAATAAATCATAGAAATCATAAGACATAAAGGTAACTTGAGGCATTCATAACATTCTTACGTAGGGAGTAACCCTCTTGGTTACGTTTGGAATACCCATCACAGTATATTCCCTAAATCTCTTCGGAGAAACCTTAACGTTTCACTCCTTCGCGTTACCAAATGCATTGGAGAGCTATATCGGGCTCACCCGCCCTTAGTTTATCACAGAACCACCCGTCTTCATAATAATGCCCAAGAACCATAACATAATCGTATCACATAAAACATGCATAAAGGAAACATAACATTTCCACATTTCAATCACAAGATATCAATACAACACAAAAACATTGTGAAAACCATTTTCCATACCAAAATAAAAGAAAAGTAAAACATGGTATTTATTTTTCTTTTAAAAAAGAAGGTAAGGCTTGTAGAGGAAGCTGAAACTCAAATAACGGTCACGACGGCGGAGAAGTCGTTGTCGCCGCATACGTACGAAAAAAACATTCCTTTTTGACGTTCAGTAAACACTTCGTATAAAAAAGATTCCTTTTGAATAAACGTAAAAGTCAAAGGGGTTTACACACCGTATAAAAGAATGTTGTGTATAAAACAAAATATTCCTCAATGAAAGGAGATTGAGACGAAGTCCCATACCTCGTATCCGACTTGACCCGACCGTTCTTTAATCTCCTTAATAATAAACTTCAGTTAATCTCTACTTGCTTAAGAACCTTTTTCAAGTTTATTATTCCTTTTATACCATGTTATGGACATCATGTAATCATTTAAGTTAATAATGTTCATTTTGTCGGTATTTGGTTCTTAAGTCAAAAATAGACTTCTTACACTTACATGTTGTTAATTTGGTTAAAGGTTAATTATATACAGAATGATATTAATGATTTGGATAACATATACATCATATATATTCATCATATACATGTATTTATAATATTACATCACATTTAGAGGTAAGAAATGAAATGCACCGTTCATGGAGACGGTAAGCCGTACGTACGCATGAACGCTACTTCCATTTCTATTTCATATTTTTTTTGGAATGGAATCATAATTATATAAGAGTATATTATAATTCCAGTATAATAACATATATAATATCATTAACTTTATCCTTTACACATCCCACATATGGTATTAACGAATCAAATCACTTTCAGGGGGCGGTAGTCCGCACTTCCTAAAATGAAGATATCGTGTTTACCCATAATGGAAACCATAAAGGTATTCCCAAAATGAAAAAAACAGAAGCTTAAGGAAAACATAAACATATCATATATCATATACAAAAATCGTGACATCATAATGGCCACCTTTGAAGGTGTTAAATGAGTATTGAACAATCATCGTTTCGGGAGGCAGAATTTCGCCATCCACGGAAACCGTATGTTCTTTAACCATTTGATGTAGTTGTGTGAGATTGTAGCTCAAATAAATCTTATAAAAACATCCTAGTATATTGAATATACTGGTTTTGTTACAAAAGAAGTAAATAAAAAGAGTTTAGGGGGTTGGAGAAGCAAAATAAAACAAATGAACATGAGAGAATGAATTACCTTTAAAAGTGTAACTCCTTTTGATTTGAGCCTAAAGGCTTCCTTTGAAAGGATTCTGCCCAAAGGTAATCCTCTAGGATGAGGAGAGGGATGTGGAGAGAGTAAATGGGCAGGGGTTGGCCGAGCCAAAGGCTTGAGGAGTGTGTGAAATGAGGTAGAGGTGGTTGCCTTTTATAAGAGGAGAGGAGGGGCACTTTTGGCAACTAAAGAAATATTACTTTATTTGAAAATGTGTTTCGGTTTTAAAAGGTCCCACATTGATATAATTCGAGGATAAGGTGAAAAGGGTTCGACATCCACTCATCCAATTGGTTTTGGACATGTGTAGTTCATAGATTTTACATTATCTTTCCATTTTATTTAAATCGTCAAATAATGATGTCATCGCTGCATCATTATTATGTCATAAATAATTTAATTTATTTAATGTCTAAAAATTATAAAATAAATACTATGATATAGGAAATATTTTTATCTTTCCAATGAATATTTATAATCAAAAATAGGATCTTTATAAGCCCATGTACAAATTGTTTTCGTAAAACATATTATGTTTGTGTCATTTTTACTTTTACATTAAATAAAAAGTTATTTTTGTCATTTCCCAACAAAAGTGGATCCATGGGGTCCCCAAGTTGACCCATGGCTTGTCTTGTTCTTCCATGACACAACCAATAAGTTTGGGACATGTGTCTAGGTGATTTCATATTATTAAAGCATTATTTATACCTTAAACTACCCTAATTACCACTAATCGCGATTAAGAACTTAATAAGTTACTATTCACCAAAAAATTATTATAATCTCATTGAACCACATTTTACTTATTAATGACAACCATGTATGTCGGATTTTTGAAATTCAAAACACAATGATGGCAAAATTTCATTTAAACGGAAAATCAGTCTTTATAAGTACCACTTAGTGGTTTCACTATTCATCAAAAATTGGAGTTTTTCAGAAAATTACCAAAAATTCACCCTAAGCTATATTTGATATTCCGAATTCAAAAATGAAGTCTATTTTACAAAATTCAATAAATATAAGTCAAATTAATTGATTTAATAATTAATTCCCGCTGCCAGAGCAAATAGCGTGTTTTTACAAAACAATAAGTATCAAAAGATTGACACCAGTTTAAGTCTAATTTCAATGTGAAATTGATTCCAATGACCACCATTGGATAAAATGGTAAAAATATATTCATATTACACATTAATAACAATTCAAAAGATAATCTAATCATATAAATAAATTAGATGAAAAAGAAGTTTTAATGTAAAATGCAGTATTTTTCACTATTCATTAAAAAATGAACATTGTCAGAAAAATACCAAAAATTCACACAAATTAAATTTTGATGTCCCAATCATAAAGAATAAGTTTATTTTGACAAACATAGTTTATAAAATTGTCAAAATATAGAATCAAAAATGGTTTGCCATCAAAAGGCATTAAAACAATCTTGTAAGAATATTAGTGTATTCCATGCATAAGATTGTATTTATTTTCATTTTAAGCCTCTATAACACTATCTTAATCATTAATAGACATAGATAAAAATATCTATTATTCATTACTTATTTGGGATGTTACAGTTATTGTTCATTTTTTTGTTAAATATATTATTTCATCCAATAATGGTAGATAAATTTAGGATATTATCTTAACATTTTATACCATTTAGTTTTAGTTCAAATTTAAAGATAGATGAAAATGTTGATATAATTTTTCAAATTATGTATTTGCTTTTTGTGCTTCAGTCACAATAAATTCTTATTGAATACACATTATTTAGAGAAAAAGATTAAATTATAGAAGAAATTGATAAAAGATTGAAATTATAATTGTCATGTAAGTATATTATCTTATGTTCCAACTCTATATTCTATATAAATTTATCAACATAATGAAAATGATATTGTAGAATAAATGGAATTCTATTATAACCATTTATAAAGAATTAATGGTCATTATAACACCTCATTGATTTATGGTTTTGTGGTCTTAACTTTCTCATGATCAATCAATTTGTATTGATCAATGTTCTCAGTTACTATCCATCATTATATCTACATTAATTTTTTATATTTTCCTATACTTTCACTTACCACCAATGTTCTCATATTTAGAAAACCAGACATTTATTATTCCATATAACCTTCGTATTTCCATATCACACTTTTCATGAGTAATTTTTATTAAACTTTTTAGTAATTCATGTTTTCAATAATAGAATATTGAAATATCAAACCCTTCATTAGTAGTAACATGTTCAAATTGTGAAGATGAAATTTATTTAGGGGTTATAATCTAACACCATGATATTTTAAAAGAACACTATGTTTTATAGAGTATACAACATACAACATCGTTCTTAAACAAAACAAAAAATAATTTTATGATTATTATAACATGTCCATAAAATTAGCTAGAATAAAAAGTAAAAAACCATTTTTTGAGATATTTATAATGTTTTTACTATATAAAATTTTATTTTAATTCTTTTTAAATAAGAACTCATCTTTTAATAAAATCATATTATGCTGAAAAAAATATTTTTCATCATAATAGATTTTCATTGCTTTTTGTGATAGAAAATTATTATTAATTAATAAAACATTTATAAATCATATATAGTACAAAGTATATCATTTTTATATAATAAATTCATAATAATAATGGATTTAATTCAGAATAATTTTCTAAAATGTTTTATTTTTATTAAATACTGAAATATACTTATTTTATGGAAAATGTATTTTTTCAAGAATTTAAAAAGTAAAATTTCATTTTAAAATTGTATAAAAGAAAAATTTGTTCTCAAATATTATTAATAATCATATTTAGTTAATTGGCATCAATTTTATTATTTATTTTTGTATAAATATAATTTTAAACATAAAAATTCATTTTCCTAGAAAATTAATTTTCTTTTAGATTTTTGTTTTTAACATAATTTATTTTATGCATGTTGTATAAATTAAATCATGAAAAAAGGATTTTATATTTAATATCAAGAGTTCCCAATTTTTTAAATATGACCTTTTTATTTATGTTTTAATCTGAATATTAACCATATTAAATTTTTACTACCATGGTAAAGATTAAATGGGTTAATTAGGGCTAAAAATAATGTGAAAGGACGTCAAATTCATAATAAATATTTCCTTTTATAATTTCATCAGTCAATTCCATCATTAATCAAAATGATTCAATAATATGACCTTTTATTTCTAACTAACATTGATTTTCACTTTTACAACATTTAGGTAATAGATAAAGTAAAAATTGTCACATTCTTAATTTTAATATCTTTAATATTTTCTCGTAAGGACAAAAAAATTATTGTTCTATTTTAAATATTTATTTTTAATATGAATGAATATTTTTTTATCATGGTGACTTATTGTTAACTTTAGTGACAAAATAACTGTCTTAAATACTTACGCAATTTCGGCACAGTAATTATGCAAGTGGTAGAAAAAACATGTAAATTATTTTAAAAATACTATAAGTAATAATTTTTGGGTGAGTTATAATGTATGATGAATCATAAAGATAAATATAACCTATTATGAATGTGAAAAGAAATTACATTTGAATTCCATTGTTGTCATTTCTTTTCAATGTAAAATTATGTGAGTAGTTTGTAAAATGAAATTAATTGTATTTTATACTAAATATATATTAATTAATTAATTAAAAATCATAAAAACTATAAATGATGACAAGTATGATGAAAAATGGTTGTAAATGACTTTTTTTCATTCATGAACAAGTCCCCACCTTATATGTAATATAATATCCCTTTACTTCTAAAAAAGTAATTACCAAAGTTAAGGATAAAATTAATTAACCAAATGGTTAAACTAAAATATTTGGTTCAAAATGGAAGATAAAACAATCAAAATTTAAGTGTACAATTATATAAAGACCATAATTTCATTATGTTAAAATCTATGTCATTTTGGAACCATTTGGGATTATTTAGACATATGTTGTTTTATAATATTTCACATGTCTCCAAAAATGACATAAATGATATTTTATGATAAATGATATTTTGGTAACAGTTTTTTAATTCATAAAAATACTATCCTCATCCATGTAAATGGTATATGTTTGAAAATATCAATATTTTTCCATTTATTGGTAAAATTAATTTTTTACTAGAAATATATTGTCCCCTGATGCATAAGAAACGTTAAAATCATGATAATAGTAAAAGGGGGTTAATAAAAATACATGTGGGTGAAAAAATCACCAGAACTTGTAGAAAATTATATAGAAGGTACTACATCACATAAAACTCATATTATCTAAAAATTTTGTCAATTTTAAACCTTTTACCAAAAAAATAAATTTATTTTAACTAGTACCCTTAGGAATTCCAATACTACCACTCACATGACTTATTAAAGGACACCTCCCCTCCTTTTTTATTCACAATGTTCGAGCCTTATAGCTCAAAAATTCCTAACCCTATTGTCATTCTAGCATCCTTCACCACATCCTAGTTATTCTAGTCTTTCCAGAAACACCATTATTTCATGGATTAAAATATAATAAAATATGTATTATCAATAAGGCAGAGGTTATAGGACCTTTGAAGAATGTCGAACATAAGGTAAGAGTTTATCATCCTAAATTTTCTTCTTTGTAAAAAATGTTATATTATTCACCAATATTATTTTATGAGGAGTATGTTTCTCCAACATAAAATTTTATATCATGTATATCCTTATGTTTATTATATTTAATGTTACATTTGAAGTTGTTATTCCATGAGGAATGGGATAAAGATATTTCCAATGTGACCAGAGAATTAGGTTACAATTAATAAAAATAAGAACCACAAATATCGAATTTTTCTTCGTGGTGGTTATTTTTACTACTGGATGAATTTTAAATAACTAATATATTTTTAGTAGTGGTTACATCAACATATGTTTATTTATTTTTTGACAACCATTTAGCAGTGGTTTGTATATTTTAGTGCAGATTTAAATGTGTCATTTTTTTAGGTACATGGGGACAATTCATTATTCTTTTAGAGGTGGTTTTTTGAATAACAAACATAAAAAAATAAAATGTTGAAAATTAACAGAACAACCAATAACAATTTTATAGGAGATTAAATTTAGTGGAGTTTATTAGGAACATCTTATAAAATGAATAAATATAATACACTTAGCAGTGATTATTAGAAACCACTAATAAAGAGATTAAAAAATACTTCTAAGAAAAATAGAAAATAAAATGAATATGTAAAACATAGTTATAAAATAAAATAGACCATAAATTCATAATAAAATCATCATACATACATAATCCTTAATTCAAAATCATATATATATACATCCAAAAACATCCATAACTATATTCATCATATGTGAAGAAGAACACATCATGACATCAACTAGAACAAAAATAATATAGAAATCCTAATTAATATTTATAAATCATTATTATAGTAAAACAAATTGTGAATAATTGACCATACCACAAAAAATAAGAAACATCAAGACTACCTCCTAATGAATCGCTTGGAATATAATGGTTAACCTCTATCCTGCTGCTGCTAATTTTCACCTTTAATACAAACTCGAACATTAATGAAAGGAAATACATAAAACAAAAGATGTATAATTTATTTAGAATTTTACACATATTATATTTTATTTCATTAATCCAAGAGAGGGAATGGTAATCCCAATAAAACAATATATCATTTAGAACACTCTCAAAATATAAAAATAAATATTTAATATTTGATTTATAACTTGGAACCAAAAAATAGAAGACAATTTATGAATAAAATAAGAAAGTTAAGAGACCCAAAAATATATTAAGAATTTTGTGCATAACATTTACCATTTTTTTAACAAAACATAAGATATTTTAATGTTAAAAAAATAACATATCAGGAATAAAAATTTACAAAAATAAATATACATATTTAACATTTTATTCTAAAATTGGAAGTGAAAGGGGATAAGAATACTATAGTCTAAAAATTTAAAACCAACATATGGTGTTATTTAAATTAGAAAAAAAATATTTTTAAATAATTTGATATGAAATCATTTCCACTATCTCAAAAATAATTCTATGTTGGTTTCTACATGAAATAATATCAATATGAGACTATTCACATTACTTTTCACCATTACACACAGATTTTAGTGTTTTCAAACACTAAAAAAGATTTTACGAGAATCATGGAAAAATTTTAACTCGAATTAACATGGAAAATTTTCAGACATTCCAAAAATAATAAACAATCTATTTTATAGGATTTTAAGTCCATTGGATGATGTTTGATTGGTTTTGACCCCCCTGGAAAACATTTTATAGAATTTGGTATCTTTTAAAACTAAATATTATGTCATTATTTATACACCACACATCAAATGGACATGTTGTTTTCTAATACACATCATGAATATTTCAATGGCTGTTATCCCATGATTTGAAATGAAAACGAGTTATTTTTCCCAGTTTTGACTATTAAACACACATTTTAGTGATTTAAAACACTAAAAATGTGTTAATGGGTATTCTAAGAAAAAATTAATATAGATTAATGTATTTTAAGTTACTATAAATCAAAATAAATATATGTTAATTTTTCTATGATTTCCTAACCATCAGAGTTTATTTTCTTAGTTTTCCCCCATAATTCATGTTTTAAAGACATTTGTGTCATTTAAAATTAATTATTAAGTAATTTTGACAACACAATGAGTCATATAGACATGTTATCTACACAAAAATGTCCAAAAATGATTCAAATTATTTATATTCATGATTTAAAATCAATTTTTGGTCATTTAAAATGGTTTTTAACATTACTCGTTTGTTTTAGTGTTTTAATAGAATAAAAAAAATTAATAACATTTAGGGAAAACAATAACATAGAATGAAATGGATTCTGTTCTAACATTTCATAAATCTATTCGTGGTTTTTTCCTTTGATTTATTGGATATCTGATGTTGTTATCTAGATTTATACCCACTAATGCATCATTTAAATGATTTAGTGTTTCTTAAAACTACTTATCAAGAAATTATTAGCACAATGAAAATGGGATGGTTGTTCTTCCGACTCTTACATGCAAAAATTAATACAAATATGGATTCCAAATTATTCCATGTTAATATGAAATCATTATATACTTTTTTGACACTTACATGCAAGTTTAGTGTTTAAAATAACAATAAATCCATTTATGGGAATCCCAAGAAAATCTAAACCAGATTGACATAGGATGAGTTCCTATATTTCATAATTATATTTATGGTATTTTTTATATTTTAATTTCCATTTTATTACATTTTCATGGTTTTGACCACCTGAAAAATGTTTTCACATACATTATTATCTTTTGAAACTACTTATTGAGTCATTTCGAGAACCACATCTATTGGATAGATTTTCTTGATACTCATGCTTGTAAAAGATAGTTCAACCCTAATTTTTCCATAATTTCACATAAATATGAGGACATTTTATATGGTTTTGATTGTTGAACAAGTGTTTTAATGTTTTAAAAAACAAAAAATGTGTTTATGGGAAACTAGGGAAAACTGTAACTCATATTCTTGTGGCATCAGTTCCTATATATCACAAATAAATATTCTGTTATTTTCCAAGTATTTCATAGACATTCAATGTTTTTTTTTATTCTGAACCTTTGTCATATGTTTTCAAAAATTTTGATATATTTTTAAACATATTATTGAGTCATTATGAGAACAACTCATGTTAGATGGACGTTTTTCTACCCTTACACATTAAAAATAACAAATTGGTGGTTTTCCCAAGCTTTCACATCATTCCAATGTTGTTTCTTGTGGTAAACACTATTAAAATGAAGTTTTAATGTTATTAAAGACTGAAAGGGTGTTTATGGGAATCCTAGTTAACCCTTAACATGAATTTATATGGAATTAATTCCAATATTTCAAAAATATTTCTATATAATTTTTTCTTTTATTTCACGACTAACCAATTTTTTATGTGGTTTTGACCACTCAATACATGTTTTAAAGACCATGGTATATTTTAAAAACTTTTATTGAGTCATTCCAATCACACTTCATATAGAATGGACATGTTTTATTCCTATAGACATAAAAACTTATTAAATAGTGTTTTCACAGTGATTTCATGCTAATATGAGCTTTTTTTCTATGTTCTTCATCATTATGCACATGTTTTTTTGTTTTAAAACACTAAAAACATGTTTATAAGAATCTCAAGAAAACATAACTCATATTGATGTGGAGTAAATTCCAAAATTTAAACAATCAATATATAGTCATTATAATAAGATTTAATGTCCATACACCATAGTTTTTTTGGTATTTATCCACTACGGCTTGTTTTTAAAGACTTAAGTACCTATAAAATATAAAATTTAGTCTTTCTGAGCACACGGCATGTGGAATGGACATGATTTATACTCACAAAAATAAATAATATTTCAATGGAGGGTTTCCCTTTATTTAACATCAATATGAGTTCATTTTCTATGGTTTTTACCATTACATAAATTCTATAGTGTTTTGAGACTCTAAAAATGTGTTTATGGGAATCCAAGGAAAACAATAACTCTTATTAATTTGGATCCAATTCTAAAATTTCAAAAATCAATCTATGGTCATCGTCTTATGATTTTTTGACCATAAGATTTTATTTTCTTGGTTTTGACCCCCTAACACAAATTTTTAAAGTCTAGTATTTTCTAAAATTTCTTATTGAGTCACTTTGAGAATGTGTCATATCACATCGATGTGTTTTTTTACTTATAAATATAATAAATAAATAAATAATTGTTAAACCAGGATTTAATGCCTATATGAGGTTGTTTTCTTATAGTACTGACTGTTATGAACACGTTTTAGTGTTGTAAAACACTAAAGAATATTTTATGTACATACTAAGAAAAATATAACTATTATTTATATTGGATCAATTTAAAAAATTTAAAAATAAATCTATGGTTTTTGTCCTATGATTTCATAGCTATCCAACATTTTTTTCATGGTCTTGATCCCCTACGGTTCTTTTTGAAAGACTGGAGAATCTTTTAAAACTACTTATTGATTAATTTATAGTTCACCTCACATTGTATGGATTTTTTGTCTACTCGTACATTTCAAAAATAACTAAATAGTTTTTTCATAGATTTCACACCAATATGTGGTCATTTTCTATGTATTTTGGATATTATATGCTTGTTTTAAACTTTTTTATTCACTAAAACACATTTACTAGCATCCCATGAATTTTTTAAATCATATTGATGTGGATTTTGTTCTTATGTTTCAAAAAACAATTTGGTGGTTAATGGTTTATTATTTCATACCCATCCAAAAGTTGTTTTAGTTTTTACCCCTGGGAATTCTTTTTTTTACATTCATATATTTTAATACTTCATATTTAGTCATTTTGAGGACACCACATTTGGATGGATGGGTTTTCTACACATACATGTCAAAAATATTTAAAGATTTTTTTTTCAAGGATCTCACATCAATATGTGGTGGTTTTCTATGTTTTTTATTATAAAAAAACATTTTAGTGTTTTAAAACACTAATAAAACCATTATAACCCTTCCAGGAAAAAGGTAACTCAGTTTACTGCAGTGTTGATTCCTATATTTAAAAAATAAATCAATAATCATTAGCCTATAATCTCATGGAAAAGAACCAGCATTTTCTTGGTTTTGACCCCCAGAAGCATGTTGTTAAGGACTTTTTTATCTTTATAATAAGCTATATGTGTGTTGTGTTCTATTGTAAGAATTATTTAAAATGTGTTAACGATTTATATAATTTATCATTTAACTTAGTTGGATGAGGAATAAGACTATAAATTTTCTTTTTTGAACTTGAAGGACAATCTATGATATATATAAACAAAATTTCCATCAATTTTAATTCATTACTGATAGTTTGAGATCAATTTAAATTAATGGTTTTGTAATTTTTATTTCAACGCTAAAATATCTATTTTTCCTTCTCGATCAATGATACTACTCAAACACCCATTGGGTGTAGAAGTAAATTATGATGACACCCTAATAAATAAAACTAATGGACTATTCCAGAAACATATCCCACATACATTACTGATATGGTCTTTCCATAATGTAATTGAAACATCATTGTTCTAGGAAATTGATTGTGATTTTTATCGGTTCACCTCACAGGATTCTTCAGTTTTAACATGTTAATAAATCAACAATAACAAAAACTTTTTTAATTAATTTTAATTTATAATATGTTTATATCATAAGTTTGTCATTACTATTTATTGAAATTTCATTACTATAAAATCATTATATTGGTAAATAAATTATAACAACAAGAAATAATAAAACAAAATTTAATGAGTCCATATTAATAGATCAAATGACACCAATAGAAAAATTTACCTCATATGATCTATGTAGATTGTCTCATTTAATTTTGATTTATCCATTTTTGCTGTAATAATTTATTTTTCTATGTAATGTTTTTATGCCAATAAAAAACATTAAATAGAAATTATAAATAATTTCTCCAACGTCTTTGGTAGGTTTATTCACAATACTAATGTTAGTTTATCAATGAAATTTCAACCAGATCTCTTTCTATCCAAGAGAGTTATCTGATTCATGGGTCCTTATAAAAAATACACATGTAAGAAAGATACATTAAAATA
Source organism: Viscum album (assembly GCA_963277665.1). Lineage (NCBI taxonomy): Eukaryota > Viridiplantae > Streptophyta > Magnoliopsida > Santalales > Viscaceae > Viscum > Viscum album. The sequence continues at coordinate 674,349,143 of OY728139.1, read as the reverse complement.
TAAAAATAATATATTTAATAATCGATAAAAACATACAAGATTTTTCATTTTCATACAAAAATATGAGACCCAAGAATATAACTATTGGATTGTTTCTAACGATACAATGTATTTTATTACATAATTCCATAAAAATTATTGCATTAATTAAAATTTAATTTTTTTTATTTTAATTTTATTAATATAGTTTATAATATTATATAACCTCTTCAGATGAATCTATATTAATTTCGACCAATATCTTCCTTTACGTTCAAGAAAAACCTTTCAATAATTTCTTAAACATTTGTTGAGGGTATAAGGTTGTGTAATTAAACTCCTGAAATAACATCCATTTAAAATACCTCAATTGCTAGCTATGTATTTTCATATTCCATGGTCATCAAATGTATTCAAAGACATCAAAATTAAAAAAACATCTAGAGATAAAAAACATAACACTTTATACTTGTTTTTAAAAAATTACACATACCCTTTAAATTAGAGGTCAGTGATTGTTAAATTAATAATACCTTTTCAGTAATCAAATACCTTAATTTTCCATGTTGTGGGAGTATACCCTTAAAATTTACAATTTATGGGGAACATCAACATCTCACAATTAATCTTTCTAAGAATATTTCCATTGATTTTGGTAGTGTTGTAGGTAGGAACACTAAACTCATCAAATAGAATAATAATCATGGATTATTTTATCTCTCATAGTTCTTATGTATTTATATTTACATCACTTATATCATGATCCTTACCATTTCTTTTATAGTGGAATCTGATATAAAACATCTACAAGTCAATTATCTAGAAACATGAATGACACACAAATGTAGGGTATGAATACTAAGGCAGCTTGCGGCTGAAAATTAAACATTAATAGCACTACAACCAAAAAAGGTCTTGAGATGGTTGACGAATGCCCTGGAAGCACTACCCGTTGTTTCCATATAAATGTATCTAACAACAATTATTTTTTTATGAGAAGATAATCTCTAAATTCTCCTTGTAGAAACAAATAGACTATTGTTTGGTTCCTCTCTAAGCTTGTATTCTATGATTATAGCCTAAATCCTCACACCAGAAATGTTACGCAAGAAAAATATGTATCTTTGGACCTAATCTCATAGAGATGTTCATCATGAAAAAACCTAGCCCTAGAAATCTCATCATCAATTGGTGATGGTGAAAATAACTACAAGTCAATCAAATTGCCATCATAGTCCATCACCTGAATTTCCTATTGCGTTAGGTTTATGAACTCATGAGATTTCATATCCCCTAATATTTTAGGGTAGAATTTTCTGTGGAACTTCATCTCAGACTCTTTTTATGATAACACCTCCTACTGTCCAACTTAATACAAATTTTCTCACAAATGCATTAGAAGTTCATGAATCATGTATGCATCATGATTTTCCCACTAATTTGAAGGTGTCTGGAGATATTTGATGATCTTATAGAATGACCAATTCATAACTCATCTTCCTAGGTACCTCTATCTTCATGGAATATAAGAGAGGGTGCAACTGAAATTCACTTGTCAACTCAGACATTGAAAATATAGTGTGACAAAATCAATTTACATGAATCTAATGACTGTAAGGATGTTCTAATTAAGAAGAAAATCTATCTGATTTGTAGGTACAATAGTAATACATGATTTATCTATAGTATGACTTTTCTAGTTTCTAATCTCTTGATGTTCAATTCAAAGATGATGAGGAGGCATTTTCTCTAAAGGAAACCTATGTTCCTTAAAACATGAGATAAAATCAAGGTCAACCTTAACAGGTGACAATAATATAGAACCAGTAGCTCATGGTCTCTATTGACATGTAATAACACTTGAACTATGATGACATAATATTACATTTATTTACGTTTATATCAAAAATAATTGGGATATCATTTCCTTGTTCATATAGAAAAATATGTCACATGCAATAAATTTGTCCCTATCATGAACAATTCATGTCAACAGATGATAATGAATGACTCTCATGATGCAAGTATACTCATATCACACCTTATCGGGCCATGAATATAAGTCTCAAGTATCATTAAACCAAAAAAACATGTGATTCACCCAATGTGAAATAATATTAACTATCAAATGTGAAATTCATGTACAAAAATTCCTTCCATAGGAACTCGTCCTTTCCCACATACATGCGTTAAATACTCATTTTCACAAGAACATTACCAGGCCTTAACACATTCTTAATATCCATTGTAACTTTTCCAAATAGTAATGCAATAGAAAAAGAAAAATCCCCTAATCCTTGGATTCCACATTTTAACATCCCATGATATGACACTCTCGCATCTGGCCAAACTGGGTTAGCCACTAGACCTCAAGTGTATCTCTCCATACATAAGAGGCCTCTGACATGAATCATGAGTGTGAAGAACCTAGTGGAGAGACTATACACCCTATAATATATTTTTAATAATAGTAGAATAAGTATCAAGGAAATGAAGATACATGAAACAGTACAATGACAAATGCAATTGTTTTACACAATTTTATAATAACCTACATTGATTATGATTATTTTTATTGTCAATAAAAGAAAGTGTACATGGGGTTGTCATCATTTTATATGGATTCTGTATGTTTTGAAAAATAAGTCAAAGGCACTAAATTAGAATATGAGAAGAAAATTAAACTTTGCGCCACACCATGAATTTCCACTGTGTGACACTAGGAAATTAGAGGGCTTCCATTCATTTTAGATACATATAAGATAATATCGAGACATGAAACTGAGGGAATAAAGAGGACAAACTATTTTGGCACTAGAAGATGAATTTACAGATCATATATTCATTAAATGTCTTGAAATATTTACATTTCATTAACCAAATACAAAACGTGATGTAATGAAACTATAGGGAAGAAATCCCTGTGATTTTATGTCATATAGTCATTACATGTAACGTAGTCATTACATGTTGTCTAATTGGAGGAATGACCTAATTATGAGTGTTTTTAATGATTATTAAAGAAAATATAAAATTTTATGACTCCAAGACCCACCAAGGGAACTTTTGACTACTATTGGATCTATCCTTAATGTTATTGATTATTACATAACCCCATCTAAATTTGGTTGGGCTGTTACTATTAGGGATGTCCCAGAGACCAAAGCATGGAGTGAGAAGTTATGTTGTGCAGGGTTCTCACTGGTTTCATCTCCATTTTCATTATTCTTTCTTTTTATTTAGTCCCTCACTCTTATTCTCAAATCACTAAATGTGGGGGTTAATCCCACATTGTTCAATGGAAATTTAATATAAGCTAGTGGTGTTGTTGGATTTATTTCATTATATTTATTCATGTATTTGGTTTTTTGTAATTATTTAAATGATTTCCAATCCCTTTATTTTGCATTTATCATGTCCATTATTATTTTAATTCTAATGGACCATTAAAATTGTTAAATAAACATCCCAAAAATATCCATGACTATTTTCAGATTTAGTGGAATATAGTCTAAATACGGTATCGAAATAAAACTATTTTGACGAAACCCTAAATTACTAGACTTTGGTAAATATGGTATTTTTGAATCAAGGATGGGGTACCGTGACCATTAGATCTACATATTCTCAACTATAAAACAAAACATGGATGAATCAATCTATTTTGTAAAATCCAAGTTCATCATAACCCTAAAATTAAAAAACTCTAGAAAACTTTTCAAATCTATAATCAAGAAAATCAATAAAATTTTCCTTCATCTTTTTCATTCATATATTAAGTAACCTAATATTTTATTAACCTCTTTCTTCAATTTATCAAATTAAATTCCTTGAAAACCCTAATAAAAATAATTCACTATCTATTTGGGTTCAACCTTGACCTTCTTCTTTACTGCATTTTGATAAAATGAGTTAAATCTATTTATTTTTCAAAAAAACCATTTTTCAAACACTTATAGGGAAGTAATTATTCTCTTTGGACCAGTCATACAATAAAAGTATATTAAATAAATAATAAAGACAACAGATCAATCCAATAATTTGAAAAATAAGATAATGATAGGTTAGAATGTATCTAAATGTCAAGATGGATGTAATATACAGGAATGTCAAAAAAATGAAGACACAAAATAACTCATTCTAGATCCCCATGTTGGTCCCGTATCCAATCTCTAACCCATATTGTATGAAAAAATCAACAACAATGTCATTTTCCTTTTTCCAGACCTACATCCATGTAATCTTCTTGGGTAAAAAAATTCATCCAAAATAGGGTGTGAGTAAAACTCTGTTGGTTGACACCATTGTGTATAAAAAACTAGTCTGATAGTACATGTATGAAAAACATAGATAACATGGGTATTAATTAATAAATTAAATTGTTGTAACCATTATATTGCATCTTCACCATGCCATTATGTCAATAATAGTGTATAATAACCCAACCAACAATAACCACACGTCCATGAAAATATCACATAGTAGGGAAAATATCTCTAAATAAGCATGTCAACATAATTGTACCTTCATTATAATAATTTCAGTAAATATGGGCCAATACCTCTATATAATAATATCAATATAATTAGAAAAAGACCTATATTTAATTATTTCATCATAACCATTCCATGAACAATATATACACTTTTTATCAAAACTAGTTCAAGCCCTTTATATACGTCTTTCAACATATCTAGTCCAATCCCTCTATATGAACATTTCATCACAACCAATCCAAACCCTCTATATAAGAATTATGGAATAAGATAAAAATGTTTTCATAACGTAAAGGAATATCATAACAACAAAACATAAACAACAATGGTCAATTTGACTAATTACTCTTTTACAACTCATTTACCATTTCATTTACTAAAATATGTATTCAACTATTATTATGAAAATACACTCAACCATATTATATAAAAGTTTCACCAATCATTTCAATAATATATTATTAAATTTTACAAGTCCATCCTATCAAAATAAATCAACTAAGATATAATTATAGGTTAATTTATGTTTCAATCCAATATTATGTCCATTATCATCCAAAGATATGCTCATCCTATAGGTGGACACATGACATGTCTCAATACTATTGGATATTATGGGACCACAAGAGTGGTCCAAAAACATGATTATCATCACCCATTATTCAGTAAGCTAATGTGATTGTTTTTTGGGCATTATTACATAGTATTTCACACACTTAAACAGTTTGAAACAAACCATAGGGATTATTTATAAACCACATCCCTTTATCTAATGATCAAAGATACACCCATAATAGGGAATGACATCGAAGAATGTTAGTGAATAATATTTAAAAGGAAATCTTACATTACTCAATTATTATGATAAAATCTAGATTTAATGGGGATAATTATATCACATCACTATAATGTAACATAGAAGAAAAAATGAGAAAAGAAAAGTGAATGAAGTCACCATAGATAAATGAATGACTGAGACATCCAAAAGTGAATGAATTTCCCAAAACTTTCAATGTGTCTATATCAGGTTTAAAAGAAGATTCTATATAAATAATGTGGCATGGGTCAAGTTTGAATCATAAATAAAATCCATTAGACCTAAGTAATTCATATCTTGACTCCCTTTCATTGTGTTAATTACTTATATACTAAAGATGAATTACCTCAGTTTAAAAATCCCTATATTTATTATTTAATTTGGTAAAAGAAATTCACATCTAGGATTTCATTAATATTCTTATAATATGTCATGTCTTCTACTAAGAAAAGGATGCATGTCGTGAAATATATACATTGTGTGATTATGTCATGAAAGAAGTTATCAATGTAGAAACCTATAGAAAAGTAGTTCATGCCATTAACTCTAGTATAACATAAGGAGTGTAAATTTATGACCATAGACACATTTATACCCCGAATCCATCAACTTTAGAAGACATGCATCCCCGAACTTTAGGTTATTTCCGCAGTAAAATTTATCCATCCCAAATGAAAAGACTCTACAACCAAGGTTTAAAAGAATCAAAACACAACAAAATGAGGTAAATAACATAAAGAGGTATATACCTAGAAAATATAGGATATTATAATTATAATTTAATATATTGTATAAAATATTTTGGACATGGATCACAGATGAATAAATGGTAATATTATCAATGTTTGTAATCCTTATAAGTATTACCATCCTAGGAATGATAGTGAATCTTGTACTAGATCTGAATTTGGAGATGAACAAATTACATCCATATTATTGTGGCTCACTCAGGTTAAAATGAATAACCATTCCTACATAGAGTATCCTGGTGAACTACCATACAGTATAACAATGTTATAATAATTCATGAATCAACAACCGCCATAACTTAATGGGGATACAAACTCATTTTTTTGAGTAATGGACAAGATACCTAGAGAATATATTTCTCTCTTTTGAAAGTAATGAAAGGTGAAGAGTTTTAATGGTATTTTATTGTCTCTCCAGAAATGCAGATCCATGGTTCTCATTGATTCAAAACAATAAGAATGATGAAAAATAATAATAATATAGTTAAATTATTTTAAGGCACTCTTCTATGAAAAATATTTTTATCGTGAGCAATGAGCGGATTTGGAGAGACAATTGCACATTCATTGAAAAAAGGAGGATGAAAATGATGCTCAGTATGAATCCAACCTTCATAGTTATAAAGGAATGTTTCAAAATATATACATAATCCAAGGTGTAATATTGATGATTTTTATCAACGGTTAATAAAAATAATTCAATTAGAAATAGTATCCCATAAATTTTCATCATATGAGGAAATAATGTGAGGTGTTATTATGATAATAATGGAATTATCCAAGTATTATAGATTAAAATGGAATTAAGATATAAGAGAATGATAGAGAAAAATGGGATAAAGTGAAGAAGATAAAGGAGGATTTCTCCACATATTATAATTGTGGAAAGAGATATTGTGTTACTTTCTCTAAAAGGAATGAGAGTTTACTACATGTTGAGAGAGAATGGACCTTAGCTGTTTGAATGTCAAGGTAAGAAATAAAAAACTAATGGGTAGGGTTTTGACCATAAGAATATGGGGCATTTACCAAATGAATGACCCTTATATTAGAAGAATATACCTCAAATATAGATAAGAGATCAAGGTAAATATTATGCTATTAATAGAGCTAAAGTGGAATGATTAAATTACTTATGTATTTGGAATCAATAACAATATTGTAGAATTATTTTTAAAAATGGTATTTTTGTTAAAAATAATCATGAAAATATAAGGATTGTGTTAGTTTTTGGAAGCATATATGTCCTAATCAAAAATTCACTTTATTTTTAATGATACAATTAATGGTTTATGAATTTAAATTTGATAATACATTAAATTTCTTCAACATCCCATTTTTAGGATTTAGGTGATGGATGTTTATCACGATTATGGATATTTTAAAAAATGTGGGAATAAAACCCAATAGTATAGTAAATGAAAAATTTATTTTTACGGAAGAATGAATTTACATTTTTCACATAATATTAATATTATTTGTAACCATTAGGTCATATATTATCTTTGATGTTATGGTAATTATGGGTCATTAAAATTTTATAATGATATAGGAATTATATTAACATAGTTTTGAAAAAAAACATGTTTTCCATGCAACAACCCATCAAATCTAGTAAGGTTATGGGGCTTGAACCCACAACAAATGGGTTAAAAGGGTGGTGTGCCTACCATTAGCCTACATGATGTTCCATTTTATAAGAAATTGTTTCAACATAAATAATTTTATGGATAAATACATAATGAATGGATTATGCTAAACTTTGGTTTCAATAGTGAGGTTAAGAGACTAATGCGATAACTCATGCTAAAAATTATGGTTTTGGTATATATTTAGAGTCATGTAGATAGAATTACAAAATACTATAGATTATATAATCCCTTAAAAGTTAATTTTAGTGCTTTATTCATAAGAAATATATCCCTAATACACATAATTTGGAAGAAAATATTAGTGGGGTGTAACTTGATTAATAGATGAAATTATAATTTTCAAGTACATATATTTCAATATATTCTTATTCTAAATTTTAAATTATTTTATCAAATATTGGAAAATTATATTAAAATAAAAATATTATCCCAGTACCTTAATTTTTGTTAAACTAATGGTATTTTCACCCAAAAAAATTATGGATTTTTCACTATTAACATTCTCCAGATCATGTTGTCTACAAGTCTTTATAATTTTCTATGTTTTTCTTCTTTGTCCATATTTTCACTTCCCTACAATGTTCTCTTATTAGAAACCCTAGTTATGTTATTATTCCATATGAACTTTGTACTTACCTTCTGTTCTTGTCTATAGGATATTTTATTAACCCTCTTGATGATATTGGACATCAAGAAATAGATTATAAAATTTCAAACCCTTTATTACCATGATCAAGACTATATTATAAGGATTTAATTTATTAAATTGGATATAATATAATACATTAAAAGAGTAAAAATAATTTCATTAGGATATAGGCCACGTAAAAAAATAATTTAATAGAATGTTACACTCAAATAATTTATGATGTATTTATTTTTTAATACATTTAATTTCTTCGATATTTTACGATACACACAACACGGACTTCATACAAAACATGATAATTAAATAAAGTGGTATTATTCAAACACGACTCTTATAACATAGAAATCATTTTAGAGGGTATTAATATATATAAATAAATTTTTAATATTATATGGATTATATATACATAATATGAATTCATTTTTAATATATTTATTATAAATGAAAATAGATAAACATTCGAAAGAAAAACAAATCTTTTCTGAGAAAATGTTTTTTGCAAAACATTATCTCCTTACTTCTTTTACACATATACTGAAACAAATCACTGAAACGTTAAGAAATATTATTTGATAAAATGAATTTCATTTTTAACGTAATAATAAAAAAAATTATTTGGAGGTATTTTTGGTATTTTTTTGAAAGGTTGCATTTTTCAATGAATAGTGAAAAATACTGATTTTGTTTTGATAACTACTAATTCATTTAAATAATTTATTAAGGAAAATTATATTTTTAGTTGATTTTAAAGATAAATTATTTCTATTTTATTAAAATTTAACTAATTTATATCTATATAATCATTTTATTATTTAATTTATATTTAAAAATATTTTGTACTTGTAAATTGTTTTCTTTAGAAAACCTGTTTTTTCGAAGTACCTTCGGGTTTAAAAATATATTTAATTTTTCCAATTTATTAAATTCAAAGAATAAATATTTATTATATATTTTTAATTTGAATTATTTATATTATATAAGTATTCCATGTTAATTTTTTACTATCATGAATAGTTATTATAGTAATAATTAATTACTATAGTGAAGGTAAAAACTAGTTTACCAGGGGTTACACTAAAATGATAAGGGTTAAAATGACCTACCAATTTTCAAAACCAAAATTTAATGAGTATATTTTTGACCTTATAACCTCTTGAGTTCATCCATTCTCAATTTTGAGGCTTGTGATATGATAAAAATGTTGTTGTGATTGATTTGTTTCAAAACTTCCAATTGTGTCCTATCCCCCAATATTAAAAGAACACCAATCATCACTTCCTCTTCACTCTCCCAATTACTTTTGGGTAAAAATATATCTTCCTAATTCAAATAAATAGTAATTTTATAACATCTTATAGAGCATGGGTGGAAAAGCAATTCAATCTAGAAAGGATTTAAGAGAAAACCTAATGAGGTTCCGGAAAGAAGTTGTAAAATCCTTATGGTGTGTATTTATTTTACTTATTCCTATACCACATTAAAATACTCTAAATTTATGGTAACATAATAAAAAAATATCTCTCATAAACTGATATGTTATTTTTTTAGAGGAATAACCTATATTCATCTCCTCTTCCATCAATTGTGAAACAAAACAGTCGACCTTATGTATGATGGACTACCACCTCACAAACCGAAGTAATTTGGTTTACATCAAAAATATTTAAGGTGGGATATAATAATGTAATAAAAATATTTATATGATATTAAAGTAATTATTATAATTTTTTAATTATCATATCCCACATACATCCTTACTTTATATTTTGTGGGGGATAAGATAATATCAATCATGTGTACGACGGACTACCACCTCGTGAAGTGATGTGATTCATATTTTTCCAACGCTTCACATGGAAGGTAGTAAGGATAAACAAAATAGATATATGTTATATTTATGATATGAAAATAATTAATGAAATAAAATATAAAATTATAATTCTTACCTTCCAAAACATTGGAAATTAATAATTTTGACTGTGTGTATGTGTGGAATGTAGCCTCTACATAATGATGTAAAAAGTTATTCATTTTATTTTTACATGGATGGTAAAAAGGATTTATTTGTTCAAAATAAATAAATTATATAAAATAATAATTATTATAGAATTTTTAATTAATATATATTTTTATTTCATTCCATTCATTGAGAAAAATCTGCAAAGCATTCATGTGTACGTACAGCATATCGTCTCAATAAATGGTGTAATATATTTTTTTCTTGAACTTATTTTTATTAAAATAAATACATATAAGATGAATATATATTTTATCTATAAAATTTTTAACATTTTTATGATGGCTAAATTTTGATAAATGTAAAAGGATTGAAATTTATAAACCCAAAAATACAAGAAAAACGAAGCATTTATCACCCAAAATAGTGATCATAACAATTAATTGTTATAAAAAGCATCATAAATGACTATAATTAAATAATATATGGGTTGGGATATGTGATTTCTATTCAATTATATATTTATAACAAACATATATTTATTATATAGGCAGTTCAGATACAGACTATGGATTTCTAACCTAAGGTAAGGGTTTATCTTCTCACTTTTACTTCTATGAGACATATTCCAAATTCACCACTTATTTATTTTTTATAGTGTTTATACTACCCTTGTGATATGTTAAATTATTTTTCTCTTCATATTCATGGTATTTAATGTTTTTTTTATTCTATTTCTTTTTTTAGGATTATGAAAAAAAAGTTACCCTGGAAGTATGGGTTTATTTCCAAATTTTCATCATTATTCAAGATTGTTTATGTTTAAGTCTACATTGGGGAAATTATTCTTTATATCCCTCTAAAAATAGTAAATTTATATTTCTTATTGATATTAAATAACTTTTCATGTAATATTACAATTTTCCACACCAGGGTACTTAAAAATATTGACATTTTTTTACATCTGACATTGATTCCCAATTCGGTCGATATTTTTTTTTCTTTGAAAGCGATATCTTCCAAAAAAATCTAAATGGTTTTTTATTTATGAAAATTATTTATTTGTGAAATTTTTACCCATTTTTGAATTTTTAAAAACATTTTTTAATGTAATATTATTCTCATTTTCCAAACAAGTCAGTTTTATCATTTAGAGAAAATAGAAAAGTAATATTTGTTTTATCTTACTCATCATTCAAAAACATTCATAGTATAATGACCAATAAATGCTTTCATGTTAATTTTATTGGATCAAAATTTAATTTCCAAAAAACTTTATTTTAAAATAATGTTATTATAAAAAGTTATTATGAAATTATAATTTTAGAAGTTGATTTCCAAAAATAAATTTTTTATTTTAGTTGGGAATGATTTTAAAGATCATTCTCTTGTATTTATACTCGTAAATGACATAAACTATTTATTTTACATATGAAACACTTGGTATATGTTGTATTTATATAATAATTATTATTTATTTTGACATTTCAGGATCATTTTAACTATGGATGTAATATTTAGTTACCATTTATAATATTAATCTAGATGGTATATGATTATGTTTATTTCTGTATGGTAAGTACTAATATTCTATATGTTAGTTTTCCAATATGAATGTTCATATTTATTATAATTCAACCCAATCACATGTGTAATTCCATAATCATAGTTAGTGACGGGTGGGTCCTGGTTATAGAAATCCCCATGAAAGATCAGCATGTCACATTAGACCAATCATTCAGCCAAGTTAAATGGGTTTACCTATAATTTTAAATTTTTTTAGGAAAGGTATTTAAGGTAAATTTAATATTTATTTCAATATGAAATACCTCATTATGATAAATTTTATCGACATCTATTTTATTATTTTATTACTTAGATTGTTCATTGAAATGATTCAATCTCTTGTGATTATTTATGTGGCTAATTTGATCATCCATTATTCCTACCATATTATACTCAGTTTATTGTTTTAATGGAATGTATTTCCATTATTTACCTTCCATATTAATTGTGATTATTATTTAATGATAGATTCCATTTTACAAATACCCCAGAAGATACCTGATATCAAATCTGAGTGGAGACATATTTCCATATGGTCCTTCAGGCTTATGGGATGCCCCTCGAGTCCTACAAGACTTTCAGGGAACCCATGGGATTCGGGCCAGTTGGATCTCAAGGCCTTCAGGCCACCTCAAGGCCTTCAGGCCACCCCAAGGTCTTCGGGCCACATGAAATATGCAAATTTACCTGTCAAATTACAAGTCACAGGGCTCCAGATGAGGATCAGAGTAGGAACATTCCCCAGAGAATAGAAAACTATAATTTTATTATTGAGAGGGTATGGAATTACCATTGATACTAGGCATGTACAGCTCTACATAGGATATGTAGCCGACTAGCCTTTCGAAGGTGGAGTGCTGATAACACAACATTTTCTTCGGAGGATCATATCTAAGTTGTCTTGTCTATGTGTTTTCCTTTAAAACCTATGGGACATGTAATTATATCTTATGTCTTAGAGCCTTGTAAGGATTCTATCTCACCCCTTGAAATGTGTATTCTCAAAAATAATAAAAAAATTATGGACTTTGTGATTTTTAGATAGACATACCAGGAAGTGTTTTTTGATTGATATTCAATAGTATACTAAGGGTAATATTTGAAGTATAAAATAAAACACTTTCTATATTTTATTTTTAAATTGTAATATTATATTCAAGTATGTATCTATTTCATATTGAGTACTAAATTATATAGTTTATCAGGATTTTATTTCTTATATATAATTCCAATGCAATAATGTAGAAATCTACTCTAGGATGCTATAGTCAGGTTCTTTAAACCCATGATTTCATTTAATGTTTTCTTTATATATAACAATAGATTTATCATCCATCTAAATTAGTTATTAAAATTCTCTTAAAATTTTAGTTTGATGTTTTCATGAAAAATAATTTGTGAATAATACCTTTTAAAACCCCTCCCATTTCATAGAGTCAATTTCTTCCACATTCCACATTATCGTGATGATATTCCACTAGGGATCAGCTTCCCCTTCCAAATGTTAAATGACTGAAAATAATATTTACATTCTCTAGGAACTAGATATTATAAAATATCTTTTTATTATATTTATCCAATACTCATAAATTAGTGATTTCGAAGACCCTCTAAGATGGGTTGGATATTTCCACATAACATGATAAAAAAGGATTTGGTTCATCCATTGAGCTTTATGAAGTTCAACATGATTCATGTTATTTTCAAAGAGAGATTGTGATATTTGGTTGAGTAAATTCATAATATTTTTTATTCCAGTTCCCATTCCATATTGTTTCTCATGAGTATGGACATCGAATTTTTTCTCATATTCATTTAAAATCCCATTACCCAATGTTCAAATAATTAACTAAAACAAAAATGGTTAATGTGAGTATGAAGTAATTAATTGTCGGGGAACGAAATTTTATGATAAGGAAACTTATTCCTATGATTTCCTAAATTCTTTTAATATCTATTAACTCTTGTAATTTTAGGATTATCCTTTATCACTTTAGGTTTATCATGCCCCAGTTTAGGTTCAATCCCTATATTATAATCTTAAAAAATCACTAAACCTTTTATGATACCTGTAACAGTGAACTAAGTATTACAACCATAAAACTAAACCATTTTTTAATAAAAATCCAATACTTATCATGAAAATTCACACCCAAGAAAAAAATTATCGTATTTGGGGAATATAAACATAATCAATATATTTATGAAATATCTTAATCATCAAATATAAATGTTATTCGCAAATGGTATCCTACTATGCATATAACCCATAATACCAATACTCATAACCCATGGAAATGATAACATAAGAAAGGGGGATCTTGGATTATTAGTAATGGAAGACATTGAAGAAATCAATCAATGATCATAAATAGTCATAGGGTGATTATAATACTATGAGAACATAATCATAGTATATTACCATAATATATTTAAATCATACCCAACAATTCATTGATCATAAATCATGAGTAAGGGAATAAGACACTGGCATAACTTAATACATTATTCATATGAGAAAATAAGGATGAATAGTAAAAGAATAATATAGGCATTAGAATGTGGTATACAGATTAGAATAGAGAACCATATCCTTTTTAAATTCAAACTACCAATTCCATAATCACATATTATATATAGTTCCTTAATACATTGGATTCACACGCCCTACCCATTAAAACAGGGTTGATAGAGTCCCTCAATGGATTGGATCACCCCTAAGTCCCTTATATATTATTTCCTAAGATATATATCTTTACCTAATGCATTGAATAGATATATTATTCCATTCTCACCAATTACATAATTAATACCAAACTTGTGTGTTCTATAAGAACATGAATACTTCACAGTCCCAACACAACTTAATTAACCCAATAAAAAAATAGGTTTCATGAAACCATCCATAATACATGATAATAACATATCCAAAGAAAAAATATGGTTCGTATGACTAGATGATATCCAAAATAAATTATAAAAATAATTAATTAATGTTGAAAATTAAAAAAAATATGTTCATAACATAATTTGTAATATTATTTAAAAAATAAGAACAATTTTCCTTTTCATTTGGTATATTTTATAAAAACTAAAAATTATATTAAATGTTAGAATCAGATTATCTCTAAAAATTAATTGAGAATTATAAATGAACAATTTAAGATATTAATTTTCATGATCTTATGAAAGTATGGTCAAACTGTAAATGATAAAAAAATCCATATAGGTATTGGAAAATAAATTCAAATAATGTCACCTATAGAAAATATCGAGAAAAATAAATTGTAATACATTGTAATATAATTAAAAGATAATGAAAAATGAATGTGAGGAAATTAAATTATATAAATAATATTTCTTGAAGAAATATTAATAATATTTATATGGAAGATAATTATTGTAGATAAAGGCTACAATACTTTTAAATAATTATTTTAAAATAAAATAACTTAAGATTTTTTAAAATGAAAGTAAAATTGAAAGTAATAACCTGAGAAGGGGAATAAAGTAAAATGATTATAAATATATTCATTATATTTTATTTCAAATAGTCAGAATTTAACAATATAAATGAATATATTTATATAATTCAAAACATGCCTCAAAGAATGAAATATGTGATGAGAAACCCTTAACTCAAACTCCCGAATTGTAAGACATAATCAAATATACTATGTAATGAATTATAAATTATTAAACATTTGTATAATAATAATATTTGTATTTATCATAAACAATTGCTTTATTATATGGTTTCATTTTACTCAATTAGTTATAATTCTTTTTTATATCAATATTTTGTGTCAACTAGTCAGATTTCCATGCATGTTTTGGTTTGGTGGTATCGGTCCTTATATCTCAATCATGGTCGCATGATATAAATAATGTTCATGAAGTTAAATAATATGTTTTTAGATAGTAATGGATTATCATATCAATTTCATGGATCATAGTTTGAATATTCAAATGAAATGATTAAAAATTCAATTTTTTATTATAGAATTTTCAAATTAATTGAATAAATTGGAAAGTATGAATTTAAATTTTACCACTAAATTTTTTTAAAAACATCTCAATAAATCTTATAACCTATATTTAATTATTCTTAATCATTTTTTTATAATAATTATAACAATGTTAATATAGAAGTTAAAACTAACCCAAAAAACAAAACATTATAATTATTGAATGGGAAAGAACATGTTATTTTATAATTATAATATAAATTTTATTGAGGATTAATAATGTAATTAAAAACATATATACTCATTAATTATTTTTTAGAACCATCCATGTATGGTGGTTATTCAAACTAAAATACATCATCCATATAGTTCATAGCTTACACATACTCACAGATGATGTTTACATTTACCAATTGATGGAAATAAAGTAAAACATGGTTAGTGAATCAATAAAATAAAATTTTAGTATACTATTGATACAAATTTAATTATATTAGTATGGTTATAATAGATTTTTTTGGATGTAAAATTAGAAATAATCAAAAATAACTCATTAATAATAATTACCTCTTCCTCGGATATCCTCTTTTGTATCTCAAATAAGACTTCCAAGATGGTTTTTTGTGGGGACTATAAGCTATTAGATGTAGATATGGGTGTTGGAAAGTTTTTCATTTTATAAAAATACGGTCAATTTCTGGAATTATAAGAATAAAACAGAGGTGAAGTATCATTTTCATTGTGATGTGTTCCTTAATTAAAAATATTTATATGTTTTAAATATAATAAATTTCATCCTCAATTAAAGTATAAGGACCCAGCCTTAAACATTACATAATCTTGAATTATTTCGTGAAGTCACATTGATGATATTTTCAGGTTTATAGTTTTAGAGAATTAGGCCATAACTATTACATAATAATTTGAATATTACATGTAGACACTACTACTTAGTATCCATTTTTTTCATAAAATAAAATTTCTTAAAAAGAAACATGTCTACTTATATGTTTTAGACAATATGAATTTTCCTTGATTCCATCCTTGACCGTATTCATCGATAAGTAATGTGAAAAAACATTTCAAAAACTTGGGATGATCATAAAAATCTTAGTAAGTCTTATAAAATAAATAAGGAAAACATTATCCCATCAATAAATACAAATCAATGAAACCATACTTTTCAATCGTAATATACCTCAATAAAATCATAAGATTTATGAAAAACATAGATAAATCATAAATATAACTTATGGAATACATAACATACTTACATTTTATCCTTCATATCTACATAGGGAGTTATGTTTGGAATACCCATCACAGTATATTCCATAAATCTCTTAAGAGAAACATTAACGTTTACCTCTATCACATTACCCAATGCATTGGAGAGCTATCTCGGGCTCACCCGCCCGAGGTTTATCACATAACCATCTTTATACCAAAACAATTCCCAATAACCATAACATATTCATAACACATAAAACAAGAATAAAATAATGATAAAATTTCCACATTGAAATCAGAATATATCATTTCAAGATATTGACATAATCAATGATTTATAATCCCATTTTCAAAATAATTTAACAAAGAGATTTTTGAATCAAAGTGTCTCATACCACATTGAATATTTTAAAGGAATTAAAATTTTAAAAAATTAATGTCCATATAAATAAATCCTTAAATCCATTTTGAAAACATGGACATTAATAAGAAATATGTATCAGATTATATCATTAAAATGACATTTTAGTTAAGGAGTTCCTAACCAAATGAGCAATAATTGAAAAAAAAAATTGAAGAATAAAATTTAATAAAAACATTATAATATCATGAGAATTAAGTTATTCATGATATAATATGCCAAAGGACAGTATATACGTCATATAAAAGTTAATTGGGGCATAATAACAATGATGTCTCAATGGAATGTAAATTGAGACCCAAATCCCTTATAAAGACAGTATCCATAGATTAAGGATAAATAAATTACATAATTATGTGTGAAAAATATAAATACACTCAATATTATTGGTTATTCAGTGTAAAAAAATCAGAGGTCATTCACACATATTCATTGCACGACATAATCAACTAGTATAAGTTTAACCCAAAGAATCCACATTCGGTTAAGGTGTTCCCTTATAGAAATTCGACAGCCTAACGACGTCACATTAAAATTCAGAAAATTAGGTGATTAGAGATAAAATGGTATCTCATCACATTGAAATAAAATTTATTTTAATAATTATATAGAATAACATAACACAACATAAGAATATGTGAATTAAAAGGCATAAAAAATAAGTCTTCTAAAAAGAGGATGGTGAAAGTTTCCCTTAACGATTTGGTAACTTAAGAAACATAGAACCCATGAAAGAAGTATCATACAATGAAAAAGTAAATTCCAATAAATTAATGTATATTACACAATGAAGACAATCATGAGCACTACATACACCATACAAAAGGAAATAGTGGCAAATATAGCATGAATCTCATGGGAATAAAAAGTGAGATGAAAACCCCTTACCTCATTGTAATCAATCGAGTCGTATGAACAAAAGTTAATAATAACCAAATGAATCACATAATACCATGAATATAAATATATTAATGATAATATATATCAAATGTATATACACAATTCACCACATGCAATAAATAAGTGGCTAATAACGGAAATCTCACGGAATTAAAAGTGAGATAAGAAACCCCTTACCTCGTGTCTGACTTGGCTCATTCATTATTTAATATAATGAATAATAAACTAAAGTTAATTTATAATTGATTTAGAACCTTTTTAAGGTTTATTATTTCTTTTATATCTCTTATTACCATGTTATAAACATTATATAACAATCTAGATTAATAACGGTCATTTTGACGATATTTGGTATTTGAGTCGAAAATGAACTTCTTATAATTACAAGTTGTCCATGTGGTCAAAATTATATTATATACAGAATGGTATTCATGATTTAAATATCATATAAAATTTATATATCCAGTATATATGTATTTATAATATTCTATATCATTTGGATATATGCAAATGAAATGCACCATTCATGGAGACGGTAAGTCGTACGTACGCATGAACGCTACTTTCATTTCATTTTTTCATTTTTAAAGTAATGAAAACCAAATTATACATAGGTATATCATAATTACATTATAATATCATATTTTATATACATTACATATGTTTATTAACATCATATTTTATATGTTCCATGTATGGTGTGAACGAGTCATATCACTTTGAGGGGGTGGTAGTCCACACTTCCTCAAATGAAATTATCGAGTTTACCCATTATGGAAACCATAAAGGTATAATATAAATGAAAAATACACAAATATAGAGAAAATATAAGTATAATATATATCACACATAAATACATTTCCATTATAATGGCCACCATAGGAGGTGGTAGGAGAAGATCGAGCAATCATCATTTCGGGAGGCAGTAGTTCATCATATACAGAAATAGTATGTTCTTTACCCCTTATATGGTGGTGTGTGTAAGTTTATTTAGAATCATTCTCATAAAAAACTATTATATTGATGATACTATTGTATTTATAAAAAAAAGTAATAAAAAGAGTTATGGGATTGGAGAAGTAAAATAAATGAAAAGAACTTAAGATAAGACGTTACCTTTAAATCAGGTAACTCTCTTTGATTTGAACCAAAAGAATTTCTTGAAGTGACTTATTCCTAAGTTAAGGCTTATAGGTGGAATAGAGGGATGTTGGGAGATTATTTGAGTAGATTTTAGATGATAAAAGTGGCATAAGAGGTGTGTGTAATGGGTTAGAGGTGATGGATTTTTGTAAGGGGGAGGAGGGCCTCTTTAGGAATGTTTGAAAGTATTATTTTATTATAAAATGAATTTTAGTTTCAAAAAGTAAAAAAATTATTTAATTTTCATATAAGGTGAATATAAGTATAAATGAAATCATCCAATAATAATTGGATAGGTTTTGGATATTTTTGTATCCTTATTATTTTTATTTATCCTTTTGTTAACTTATTTAACTTTTACCATATTCATAATGTAAGGTTAATATATTTATAATAAAATTCCAAACCAACAAAAATGGATCATTAATGACACTTTTAACATAATATATTTCATTTGGCTGAAACTTAGATTTTTAGGATTATTTTATCATTTAATAAAATATTAATTGTTTTAAAAACTCATTTATGTCAATTTATAAACTATTCATGTCATGACTTTTACAAAATCTATAACAACTTTATTATTTGAAAAAAACATCATTAATTAAATGTTAACAAGCCATTATTATCTTTAAAAATAGTTTATTTCATAAAAAATTTCACAATAAATTTTTTTAATAATTATCATATCATTTATTTTAATCCTTTATTGATGAAGAAATTACTGCATCACCATTGTGTCATAATTAAATTTATTTATTTAATGTATAAAAATTATAAATAAAATACCATGATGTAGCAAATAGTTTTATATTTAAAATTAATATTTATATTCAAATAGATAACTTATATAACTCATGTAATAATTGATTTAATAAAAGATATATGTTTATGTCATTTTTGTCATTACTTTAAATTAATTAATATAAAGTGTTATTATCACTCTTTAGTGGCTCAATGGGGTCCCAAAAAACGACCTAAGGATTACCATGGTCTGAAATGTTCTAACCAATAGGATTATGACACATTTTAGGTTAATTTATTATTATTATAATATTATTTTTTTACCCTTATTTTCCAGATTTGCCCTTTTACCATGGTAAATAAAATATTTACTGAAATAAATATTCATGATGTCTAAAAATAAATGTTACCTATTTAAAAATTTATACCTCATGATTCCAAATATGGAGCCTATTTTTTCAAATTCAAAACACATAAGTGGCAGAAATTGATTTAAAATTAATTTCTGTTGTCAAAACAAAAAACTTGTTTTTCAGAAATAATAATTATCAAAATATTGACACTTGTTTATGTCCAATTTCAAAGTGAAATTATTTCCAATGAAAAAAATTGGATTAAATGGTAAAAATGTAATCTAATTAAACTTTAAAACCAATTAAAATGAAAATATAACCATCTAAATAAAGTAGACGAAAAGGCAGTTTTGAATTAAAATACATTATTTTTCACTATTCATTAAAAAATAAACATTATCAGAAAAATACCAAAAATTTACCCAAAGTAAATTTTGATGTTCCTATTCTAAATAAGAATATTATTCTGTCAATTATAACATATAAAAGTGAAAAAACTAGATTTAAAAAGGTTTCTCCATCAAAAGGCGGTAAATCGACCTTTTAATGAATATTAAAGTATTTAATGCTTAAAATTAGATTCATTCTTATTTTAAGCTTATAAAACTTATTAGATAAAAGTAAAAACATTGAAAAAACATTTTTAATCATAATATGGTTAGTTTTGTTTATTCCCTCTAATAAAACATATAGGCGTTAACTACCATTTAAAATAATGATATTATTATATTATTTCTCAACATAACTGGAAATTGTGTTCAATGTAAGATTTAAAAGGAACCCATTGTTGTGTGTTGATTATTCTATCAAAAATTTCATCCCCTTAAAATTAATATTAATATTTAATTCAAAAATATTAATAAATATGAAATTTCCATATTCTTTATTTACCTGGAATGTTACATCCTTCCCTAATTTGGAAATTATGTCCTTGCAATTTTAAAATTGGTCTTGGAAACTTAATTGAAGGTCCCTCATCAGAAAAAGAGTCAATATAACTATCAATTTAAAATAATGAAAGAGAAGTACAAATTTCACTTGTGATAACTCATACTAATATTCCATGAAAACATGGATATGGAGGAGAAAACAACCCATCATGTTCTGATGGAGGCTGATAGAAAACACTATTAGGAGAAAGTTAACCACTAGAAAATCACAATATTTTTATGGGGTAAATTTTCTTTGATTCCCCAGTAATAAAAGTTAACAAACAATGTTTTTGTTTTAAGTTACCTTTCATACATTTGAGGAATTTATTTATGATATTGACTAAGAACATAAGGAAATATTCTTACCTTTTATATAGAGTATCATACCTTAATAAATTTCTTACACAAACTCATATTTTCTCCAAATGATGAGTATTCATGACGACATGGTCACACAAGAAGTGCTAGAATTTACTTCTATAGAATCACATAATCCACAAAACAAGAAATATATATTTTCCATGTCATTAGAAATTAACCAAAACCAAAAAAGGTTATTAAAAGTTCATATAATCCCCAAAAATGATAATCCTTTATAAAAAGAAATAATACTCTTACTCTCAAAAATTCAAAAAAATGTACCCAAATTTTTAGAAATAACATTAAACACACAATTTTCCTTAAAATACTTCAAAATAATCCAAACTATCTTTGAAACCCAAAATTAATAAGGATTTTATCACATAGTCTACCATATTAAATCTTAACATTTATCTCCAAATAACATCAGCTGCTCTTAATGTCTCATATAGAAAAGTAATTAACCTAATAAAATATTCTCTATGATAGGTTAATCATTTCCATATATAACCAAAATCCCTATATGTACACAATAAAAACATAGATTATTTAAAAATAAAATTCCACTCTTACTCCTCAAATGAAATCCCAAAGTATTCAATTTTACTTAGGCTTATAGTGTTCCCAAAAGAGTAAGCATATTCCAAAATAACCTTTATCACTTAATCACCAAATAATTTTCCTATAATAAAGATATCCATTTGATAAAACATAAGGTCCCAAATCAACTTATTCTTGATCAATAAAATCATTTAACTAAAATTAATAAGTTATACTAACCAGGGACTCCACGTAGTCCAGTTCTAGGTGATAAATCTCAATCTCACTTTGTTTTTGGGTTTGATTCCTTCCTCTTTGACCGGTGTGATGGGTTGTCACACGGTCTTCCTATTTTCCTTTTTATAAAACTCAAAAATAACCCAAAAATGTTTTAACCTCAAAGGTTTTGTTAAACCTTTAACTTTCATCCCAATACATTAAGACCTCAACATATTATATATTTTCATTTTTTCTCCTCCATATAATAAAACAAAAATATTCTCAATAGAAAGAACATCATTACTTGATCATGGTGTCCATATGGTTTCATCATCATATTGTTCACGTAGGTAGAAGGTATATTCATTGCAAAAATGATTTATATATCCTTCAAAATCATTTTCTTCCTTCATCCAAGTACACCTTGTACAACTTGGGTCATATGGGTGTTCATATAAAAATAGTTTTAGAAAATAATAATGTATGACATATAATTTCAAAACATCTGATAAAACATGATTTTTCTAAAATAGTCGGACCGAGTTTGAGTTAAAACTTTCTATCAATAGTCCTTTTAAAATACCATAAGTATGTTTTGAGAGACTATATTGTAAAAACAAATATAAATAGATTGCACAAGGGTCTCCTTCTTCATCACCTTTTTCAAAATCATAATATGCTTCAAAATCTTTTCATAAGTTAAAATATTTCAAAATTCTTTGATAATATTTACCTTTATTGAAAATATAAGAATATTGTGAAAATAGGATTTGATTAAAAACAACCCATTATCCATGATCATATCGAGGTATAGTGGAGGTGTTTGATATCTCAAACAATTTCTTGCAAGTTAGTTGTATGTTAGAAAAAGTTTCACAATCATCCGAACACAACATTGCAATAATTATTGCAAGGATGTCATCAAGAAGAGATAGGAATATAGTTTCAGATCCTCATCCTTCCATCTATAACTAACTTCCCTTGATCTTAAAAAGTTATAAAATAAGAATTTAACTAAAATAATAGACATAGGGACTAACCATGTGTTTAACGAAAACTCCTAATCCCTAATGTTTTCTAAACGGACCTTTGATTCCAACTATAAGGACACAACCTTAAACATTACATAATATTGAATTATGTAAAGAATTCACATTGAGAATCTTTTCAAGTTTATAGTTTTTAAGAATTAGGCCATAAAAATTACATAAAAACATGAATATTAGATGTAGAAACTACTACACAGTATCTATTTTTCTCATAAAATAAAAATTCATAAAAATAAACAAGTCTAGTTCCATGTTTTAAACAACATGAATTTTCCTTGATCCCATCCTTGACCCTATTTAACATTAAGTACTATGGAAAACATTTCATAAACATGGTATGAGAATAAAAAGATCAGTAAGGATTATAAAATAATGGAGGAAAACATTATCCCATATATAAATACAAATCAATGAAACCATAATTTTCAGTCGTAACATACCTCATGAAATCATAAGATTTATGAATAACACACAGAAATCATAAATCATAAAGATAAATTATAAAATATATAACATAATTAAATTTTAGATTTCATAGATATGTAGGTATTTATGTTTGTAATACCAATCATATTATATTCCCTAAATCTCTTAGGATAAATATTAACGTTTACCTCCATCACCTTACCCAATGCATTGGAGAGCTGTCTCGGGCTCACCTGCCCTAGGTTTATCATGGAACCACCCATATACTTAAACAATGACGAATAACCATAACATATTCATAAAAAATAAGACAATCAAAAAGGAAATATAATATTTCCACATTGCAATCAAAATATATCATTTCATGATATTGACATAATCAATGATTTATCAAACCATTTTCAAAACCATTTAATAAAGATATTTTTGAATAAATGTGTCGCATACCACATTGAGTCTTTTAAAGGAATTAAAATTTTAAAACATTAATGTCCATATAAATAAATCCTTAAAATCATTTTGAAAATAGGTACATTAAAAAGAAATATTTATAATACTGAATCATTAAAATTTTATTTTAGTTAAGGAGTTCCTAACCAAATGGGAGATGCTTGAATACAGATAATTGAGGAATAACATTTAATCAAAACTTTATAACATCATGAGAATAAAGTTATTCATGATATAATATTCCAAATTAAATCTATATACACCATATAAAATTGAATTGGCACATAACAACAATGAAGTCTCAATGGAATGTAAATTGAGACGAAATCCCTTATTAATACGATATCCTTAGATTAAGGATAAATCAATTACATAGTTATGTGTGAAAAATATAAATACACTCAATATGATTGTATATCTAGTGTAAAACAATCATATTTAATTCACACATATTCATAGCATGACATAATCAATAAGTAGAAGTTTAACCGGAAGAATTGATATTAGATTAAGAAGTTCCCTTACAGAGATTCGACAGCCTAACGGCGGCATTTAAAATTCAAAAAATGAGTTGATGAGAGAGAAAAGTGTATCTCATCACATCGACATAAAATTTACAGAAATAAAGATATATAATAACACATTCCAACATAAAAAGATGTAAATTAAGAGCCATAACTAAAATAGTCTTTTAAAAAGAGGAGGGTGAAAGGTTCCCTTACCGATTTGTTAACTTACAAAACATTAACCCCAGGAAAGAAGGATCATACAATGAAGAATTAAATACCACTAAATTAAATTATATTACACAATGAATACAATAATGGGTAATATATACACCACACAAAATGAAATAGTTGAAAATATAGCATGAATCTCATGGGAATAAAAAGTGAGATTTAAACCCCTTACCACAATGTAATCAATTGACTCATATGACAAAAAGATAATAACCACAAAATTAATCACATAATACCATGAATATAAATATAATCAATATAATATATATCAAATTTCAATACACAATACACCACATTCAATAAATAAGTGGAAAACAATGGAAATATCACGGAATTAAAAGTGAGATAAGAAACTCTTTACCTCGTGTCCGACTTGACACGTTTGTTCTTTAATCTCATGAATAATAAACTAATGTTAATTTATAATTTCTTAAGAACATTTTTTAGGTTTATTATTTTTATTATATCACTTATTACTACATTATAAACATTATATAATCATTTTAGTTAATAACGGATATTTTGTCGATATTTGGTATTTGAGTCAAAAATGAACTACTTATAATTACAAGTTTTCCATGTGGTCAAAAGTCCATTATATACAGAATAATATTCATGATTTAAATATCATATAAATCATATATATCCAGCATATATGTATTTATAATAGTTCATATCATTTGGTTATATGAAAATGAAATGCACCGTTCATGGAGATGGTAAGTCGTATGTACGCATGAACGCTACTTTCATTTCTTTTTTCATTTTTAAAGGAATGAAAACAAAATGATACATAGATATATTATAATTTCAGTATAATATAATATTTTATATATGTTACATAATTTCATTAACATCATCCTTTATACATTCTATATATGGTATGAATGAGTCATATCACTTTGAGGGGGCGGTGGTCTGCACTTCCTCAAATGAAATTATCGTGTTTCCCTATTATGGAAACCATAAAGGTATGCTATAAATGGAAAATATAGAAGTATATAGATACTATAAATATAATATATATATATATATATCAAATATAAATACAGTTCCATCACAATGGACACCATAAAAGGGGGTATGAGAAGACTGAACAATCATCGTTTCGTGATGCAGTAGTTCGCCGTCCACAGAAACAGTATGTTCTTTACCCATTAGATGGAGGTGTGTGTAATTGTAGTTCAAATCCTTATCATAACAAAAACCTGGTATATTTATGATACTCATGTTATTATAAAATAAAGTAATAAAAAGATTTAGGGGGCTGGAGAAGTAAAATAATAGAAGAGAACTTAAGAGAAGATGTTACATTTAAATCGGGTAACTCCCTTTGGTTTGAACCAAAAGGATTTCTTGAAGTGCCTTATGAATAAGGTAATGCTTCAAGGTAGAATATAGTGATGTTGGGAGATTATTTGGGTAGATTTTGGACAATTACAGGGGATTAAGAGGTGTGAGTAATGGATTAGAGATGATGGCTTTTTATAAGGGGGGGAGGGGCTCTTCAAGAATGTTTGAAAGTATTATTTTATTATAAAAAGAGTTTCGATTAAAAAAGGTCCTAAACATATTTAATAATAATATAAGGTGAATATAAGTCGAAATAAAATCTTGATATAAGAATTAGACATGTTTTGGATATTTTTTTAATCCTTATTACTTTTATTTAACCTTTTGTTAACTTATTTAACTTTCACCATATTCATACTATAAGGTCAATGTATTTTCTATAAAATAAAAATCTGCCCCAAATGGACCATTACTAAAATTTGTAACATCATATATGTCTGTTGGAAGAATCTTATATTTTTAGTATTATTTTAACATTTAATAAAATATTAATTGTTTTAAAAACACATTTATGTCAATTTATAAACTATTCATATCATGACTTTTACAAAATCTATAAAAACTTTATCATTTATAATAAACATCATTAATTCAATTTTAACAAGTCCTTATTGTCTCTGAAAATCGTGTATGGCATAAAAAGTTTCAAAATAAATTTATTTTATTAGTTATGAAATCATTTATTTGATTCCTTTATTATTGAAGCAATTATTGCATTACCATTGTGTCATAATTAAATTTATTTATTTAATGTGTAAAAATTATAATTAAAATACCATAATGTAGGAAATATTTTTATCTTTTAAATAAATATTTATATTCAAATATATAACTTATATAACCCCATGCAATAATTGATTTACTAAAATATATATGTTTATGTCATTTTTGTCATTAATTTAAATTAATTAATATAAAGTCTCATTATCACTCTTAAGTGGATCCCTGGGGTCCTAAAATCAACCTAAGTATGCCCATGGACTTAAATGTATCAACCAATAGGATTAGGAAACATGTTAGGGTAAATTATTATTATTATATAATTATTCTTTTACCCTTATTTACCTGATTTACCCTTTTATCGTGGTAAATAAAATATTTACTCAAGTAAATATTCATAATGTCTAAAAATAAAAGTTAACTATTTACAAAATTTATACCTCCTGATCAAAATAGGGAATCCATTTTTCCAAATTCAAAACACAGAAGCGGCAGAAATTAATTTAAAATTAATTCATGTTGTATAAATAAAAAAGCGTGTTTTTAAGAAATAATAAATATCAAAAGATTGACACTTGTTTATGTCCAACGTCAGAGTGAAATTACTTACAATGAAAAAACATGGATTAAATGTTAAAAATATAATATAATTACACATTAAAACCAAATAAAAATATAATCTAACTATATAAATAAAGTAGATGAAAAGGCAGTTTTGAATTAAAATACAATATTTGTCATTATTCATTATAAATGAACTTTATCATAAAAATACAAAATAGTTACCCAAAGTAAATTTTGATGTTCCTATTCTAAAGAAGAATATTATTTTGTTAAATATAATATATAAAAGAGACAAAAACTAGATTTAAAAAGGGTTCTCTATCAAAAGGCGGTAAATCGGCCTTTTAATGAATATTAGAGTATTTCATGCTTAAAATCAGATTTATCCTTATTTTAAGC
This sequence comes from Viscum album, assembly GCA_963277665.1. NCBI lineage: Eukaryota > Viridiplantae > Streptophyta > Magnoliopsida > Santalales > Viscaceae > Viscum > Viscum album. The sequence goes on along the minus strand of OY728139.1, from coordinate 674,320,767 downwards.
TTCTAAAACTTATTCGATAAGAGTAAAAACATTGAAAAATAATTTTTAATCATAATATAGTTAGTTCCTTTAATTACCACTAATAAAATCGATAGGCGTTAACTACCATTTAAAATAATGATATTATTATATTATTTCTCGGCATAACTCAAAATTGTGTTCAATGTAAGATTTCAAAGAAACTCATTATTGCATGTTGAGTGTGTTATCAAACATAGAATCCCCTTTAAATTAAAATTAATATTTAATTCACAAATATTAATAAATATGAAAAATTCATATTCTTTATTTACCTGTGATGTTACATAAAGTGGATTTAATTTATCCAAAATTCATGTATAAGATGAATCATTTCTAATTAAACTCAACCAATCAAATATAAATAATTTTTCTTTGTATTTTAAGTTTTATCCCATATTTTTTACCACAGTTTAACTCATTTTATTTTTTTACCCTGATGAGTTATCTATTATCATGGTAACAATTATTTAAGAATGGAAATAAAATATAAATTTTAACCAAATTTGGAAACATTTATTCAAAATTCAAAAATAATTTTATTAGGTTAAATTCTGAATTTTTTTTCGAAATTAATTATCATATTATTGGAAAAAATCATATATCTCATTTTTATAAAATATGTATCATTTAAAATAAGAATGATTTTATTCTCATTCCATGCCCACTTGCTACCATTAGATGAATTTTAATATGGTTTATTTAATATAATATCTAAAAAATTCATTAAAATCATTCATTAGTAGTGATTAATTTAATATATTAATATATGAAAAAAATTTCACATGAAATATGTTTTTTTATTTCATTTTTACCTGTATATTTATTTTATCTTTATTTTTAACCCACTGATGATCTAATTATAAACGATTATTATTATTTTACCTGTATAAATAATAATTTTATACAATTTTAAATATATAAATAATTGAGATTTATCTTTTAAAAAACATAAATATGATTTTATTAAACATAGTATTTCTGATAAGTGAAGAATTATTGTATTGGTATTCTATATTAATAAAAAATTATTTTTTGGATTTCATTATATCAGTTTGCAAGAAAATTTATCAATGAATTTTTTAAATATCATTCCACAAATGTATTAAATCGAACAAAAATAAAAGGTTCTCCAAAAAATAGTAAAACATTTTCTATATAATCAATGGTATTTCTTAATTTAAATAGAACCCTTTTATTTTTTTCAATAATTTATTTTTTCATTATAATTAAACTATGTTATAATGTATTTCAATATTCACTTGTGTTCATTATTTCATGCATCACAAGTTATCCAACAAATAAAATTTATTTTAGTGAAATGTTTAAACTAAAATTATAGTGTGTTTCATACCATATTTCCGTAGGTTGATACATGAATACACAACTCTATCATGCATATGAAAAGAGAAGAATATACATATTTAACATCAAAACATAAAATTTATCAATGTGAAATAACTAATTGTATCCATTAAAATATAAAATTGGAATCTAGGATTCCATGATTACATGGACTTTATCCTATACCTATAAAGATAGGAAAGATAATATTATAAAAATACACTCCAAAAACATGTTATTATATCTCCTACCTAGTTATCCTGGATATATTTGATCTCGAGGCACCATGCAAACTAAATCCTATAATCTAAATACAAGAAAATATCAACTACTAGAAATTGTCTAATAAGACTAAAGGGATAATATATACTCTATCATATTAGTGCAATAAAAGTGAAAATAACAATGTAACTTGAATATTTGGAAAAAATAAATATAATATACAATTTATTCCTACCAAATGAAATCCATTTTATGAATTTCAGATGTTGTTCCATAAGATATTACCTTATATAGGCAAATCATAAACTACATATCCTAATAAATACCACAATGATCCTAATCAACTACATAATTAGGACCTAACCAATTTTTTCTATGATTTCAACCATACTACCACTCGATATGGAAACCATCATCATTATGATAATCAACTTCTATTGGGAAAATTCCCCAATATGAAAATACAATCAGGAAAAATTGCATGTGAACTGATAATCCCATTTTGTATTTGAGTTTAAACATAGTAATCCACCTCCAATTTTTCCCTAAGTAGTTTAAAATATGATGGTTATATTCATAATTTTGAATTACAATAAAAAAACACTAGTCACTTGATAAATGTGGTTCCATTTTGCCATCCCCCTACATTGATTTACCTATGTTATCCAATTCAAATGTGGGAAAAATTTAAATTTTTTGAATGGGCCTGGATGATCACATGGACCTTCTAAATACATTTTATAATCACTAGTATTCTCAAATCATCAAAAAATTTACTGGGAATCCATGTCAAATTTTGAAGACATCTGAATCACTACCTGTCTCCAAAGAACCCCTCTACATTACTGACCTAAGGAAACTATGTCATCCATTAACAAACTCTAACTCGATCTATGGATAACATCTTTGAAATATCCCTAAATATTATGAATAACAACATAATCATCCAACTAAAAAAATTATGGGATCCAAACACTAGTCTTAGTGATTATGTGACCCAGTCGTCCAATGTGCAAGCATCCCAACAGCATCAATCCTAATGGTGAGTTACATCACAAAAAATGTATATATCTATAACATTTTACTTTTATAAAGGATATATTATGATAAAATTACATCCCTCAAGGGGAATGAAATTAATTAATAATGATGGAATCCCCTCATATAATATTTTTATAATTAGGCATAAGAATCCAAAATAGAAATAGATTTAATGATAATTATCATGATCTATTTTAAAACAAAAACAATCTCCTATCATCTCACCATATCACCAAGTGTGAATGATCACAATATATTGTTTGATGAGTTATTTTCATTCAAACATATTATAAAATATAGAATATATGAAAATATATTTCCCCAAAAGAATCATTTTCCTTAATTACTATAAAAATATTATAGGCTCTATTTAGTGTGATCTGAGTAATGAGAGCTTGGGTCTCCTCTAAAAGATAATTTCCTCACCATAGAAAATTATTAATGCCAACATAACTGGGTCCCCTATATATTTAATGATTCCACTATCATTAATGACTATATCATTGAAATAACTATCCATATTACGATTTGATAACTTTGTTATAGACTTATAACTAATCTACTATCATTGATCACTATTGAAAAAAGTTCACTACATTGGGGGATTAAGATGGAAGCTATACAGAACTAGGATTCCATCTGACCCATTATAAATCATCCTATATCATTTTACAAAGAAATTATTTTGAGCTCCAGGTATATAGATAATGTTCCTAGTGCATAGTTCCTAGAGGGAATACACATTTCCCATAAGGTTTAATATCTGTCTCTAAATCACACGTATTGAGGAATATTGTAGTTCAATTATGTATTCACCTTAAGATACTTGTCATATAGGAAGTATTCTAAAGATATGGTGTATAGAGTGGTCTAAACATAGTATGCTTGAACATTTTAGACTAGTTACACCCATTCCATATCTTGGAAAAGAATTGATCTCATTTCCAAGTATGATTTATTATAAGATTATCATTTATAAACCACATGAACACCTCTGTAATGAATAGAATGATCATAAGGTATAGAATTATTCTATTCACACCAATCTAATAATATATATATATATATATGATAGACCAATTCAACAAACCATTGTTATATAGAATAGATTATTTTCAGATGTAATTGGGAGACCAAATATCCTTCATGTTAAAACATCCTTACCCCCACCAAAGTGAAAATAAAATTGTTTGTTTACTTATCCATAATAATTCAGTAAAAAAATAGTCATTTGATTTATGGGTTATGAACTACATTGGTGAATCTCAAGTTATTTTTTCATCTTTATAACTCATTCTTAGGGATGGGAGGCCTATAAAATATTGATTTCAACCTAGACATGTGGTATTAAAGAAAAATTTAGAACCATAAAAAATAATCTATTATGTGTCCTCTGTAATAATATGTGATGAATATTTATTTTTGGGCCAAACAAATTATGTTAGAGTGTTCTTCATATGATTTAAATCTGCAATGTTACCATGATTACCTCTAATGTGATTCTCCCATAGTGAACTACCCATGATCAAATAATTTAAAATTTTGTCTTGGATACCCATCATGGAATCCTCAGGCCACTTAAAATTGATAGACCCATCATTTAGTGACATCGTGTTCCACTTCCTGGGAATCCAATGGTTGTTTTCCTCATATTTCCAATCCCATAAGACATTGAATAGAATCATATAGATCTTCAAAAATATAATCAAAAGAACCTTAATGACTGACATAAAATGATGCTAATGATTAAGAGAACCTTATTAGGTATATCTATGACCATTGAATAATGAAATATCATCCTGACACATTTAGTGGAAATCTCCAACTTGAGTATCCTTAGTGGGTCATTATTACCTTATAATTAGTGAATACACCAACTCATAAAATACATAAATAGAATTACAGATGAGGTTATCTCTATGTTATTCCCACTACTCTCTAATATCTATGCAATAAAAATAATTAAACAATTCGAGGTTAGTTATTTTAGAACATAAAAATGATACCCCACACTAAACAAACACTTTCACATCCGTAATGTTGGTACCAAATCCATTGGTTATTATTTAATTAAATTACCATTTCTTTTCAAATGTTGAATGCAATCCCATGATATAGGAATCCATTTGATGAAAATATATGAATCAATTACCCCTAGAACCTACATACCACCTAATAAATCACATAATAATCAACCGATACTCATTACAAACTCTCCACCACAATTCTGTTTATATCCCATAGCTGGAAAATCTATATGATGACCACCATCCTCTCATGATAAACTAAATAAATTCCATAAATAGATTCCTAAAATAATCCAATGTCGATACATGATCAAAACCCAATTACAAACCTCATTCACACACACTACATTTATAATTGAACTACATTTATGCTCTAACACCCTTCAATAATCCCTTAATAACAACAAAATGATGTAGAACAACCAAGCAAACCAAGAAGTCCATCAGAACTAACATTAGTCAAAGCACATCAACAACCCTCTTATACACTTACCCACACCATAACATGTAAAATATTAAAAAATATATTTTGGTAGAGTAATTTAGGGACCACATACCTAAACATAATGGACTCTTACTCATTTAACATCATCTGATGATTTTAATTTAGAAAGAAGAAACCTAGAAACTAGGATCAAATGTTTGAATTCAGTAATAACCAGTGGAAGAAGCCAAAATAATGGAAGAAACAATGAATAGAAAAAATGGCTCTTATCCTTACCCATAATGTTCATCATGGATTGAAGAAACTGTAATCATTCCACAAACATTGGAGATACCACCATACTGGGAGAAGAATAGTGGGAGAGGGGGGTTTAGGTGTGTGTAGATCAAATGAGGAAAATAGATCATTTATCAATTTAATAATAATATTGATCATAACTGCCTATATATATTAAAAAAGGACCCCATATTGTTCATATTGATTACCCAATCTTCATCAACAATGCTCCCAATACCTCAAAATTTACCATACCTAGGTTTATTGTTAACTTAATAGTCCTTCAATTGTTTCTAAATCATTTACCTCTCCCAATAGGTACTCAATACCTCTCCCCTAGGTACTTTTAAAAAAAAATTCTTAGTGATAGGTGTCTTATACCCAGAAAAACACACAGAAACCTAACTCTAGGACTTTACTAACTACTATGAAACCTTAAATAGTTGAGAATATAAAAATATGAACGCAAATTATACATGAGTAATTTATCTATTCAAATCATTCCATTAACAATGTTGATGACATTATTTAGTATATAAAACTACATCCTGATCCTATATAATAAAATAATTATATAATCTAGAAAGTGATGGACCTAAAAGTTTTCATAGGTAGTTTCTATAAACATAATGAATTCCATAACCTAATAATAAGTCACAGTAATGGGATAATTCTGGGAGGAATAAATCTAACAATGAAAAAATATGGAGAATGGATTTGTTTAAATAACCAATTCAGAGGAAGAATTATTAAAAAATATAATTTCTAAAAATACTAGGATGCTATTGGGTGTTCAAGAGAACCACATTTTGGAACTTTGGTATTTTGATAGGAAACACATTGAGACATTACAATCACATCATGTTTACCACAATTGATGGAATTGATTTGGTGGTAACGAAGACAATTTTGCAGTCAAGGAAACCACATAATGGTGATGAGACATTTTTTAGGAAAGTTAAAGTAATACTCTAAAGGGAATAATATATTTAGATGGATTACATGAATGGTGTAACAAACATAAGAGAAATATTTTAAAAAACACTTTAGATTCCATAAGGTGTTCTGAAGAACATATTTATAAAAATTTATAATTTTGATCAAAAATATTTTTACAATATATAGATACTCAATGAGTACCAAGAGTAATTGAATTAATTTGATGATTCAAAAAATAATTTCATAGTTTTGGAAATCAAATTTTGGTTCAGGCGATGTTCAAAATAATTAAACATTAAAATGAAATAAAATCAAGGGGTAAAACGATTTCTTACATTGAATACCGTATTTAATGTTTTAAATGAATTACCACATCATGATGCGGAACACCCAAATTGTTTTTTTATGAGAGAATTTTATTCTTAAAAGTTAGGACCTATTATATTTTATGAAAAAGTTTTATAATAGAGGTCTATATAAATATGCTTTTACTGATATTTATAACTAAAATTTGATGGGTATAGCCTGTTGAATTAGTTTGAGAGGGTCCTAATAGATACTAGTCTACCAATTATTGATTAGAGAAAATGAAGATTAATTACTATTTTTATGATATGAAAATTATAGAGACATATATATAGATTAGTTAATTTTAGATAGAATTTTGTAATATACATCAAGATAGAAATTTAAAAATTTATGATATGGTCAAATAATAAGATAAACATGATGTTGATGGTAACAAAGAGTTTAATGGAAACTCTATTCATAGTTTGGTGTTTTTTTTCATTTATTCTTTCATTGTAATATCTTAAGTTAGAATATTTACTGTAATTATTTTACTAATTCTTTAAGTTGAGTAACAATAATGGGATGTGACCCTTGGTCATAGAATTGAGGGAAAAAAATTGTAATTACAATATTATATTATTTATTCTAAGGAGAAACAATAATTCCAAACTATATGGTCTGTATATTTATCTTATTCGGAAAAATAAGTAAAAATATTTTCTCAGGGCGCAATAGATTTCATTATTTAGAATATTCATGTAACAACCAAGTATAAAAGTGTATGTAATAATGTATACAACCATCACTAAATAAAAATTAATTTAGAGTTATTTACTTTTCACAGTGGTATTTAAAAAAATAAATGAAAAAATTATAAATATCAATTAATTAATAATTATTTATTATTTAATAATTATTAATAATTATTTATTATTCATAATTATAATTAATTATCAATTTTTTATTTCTATTTTATAATTATTTAAATTATATAAAATATAAATTTATTATTTTTTCTTAAATCATAAATGTTATTTTGTAATTATTAATTATTATGAAGTAAATATTAAATATTAATTATATTTCACCATTAATATTAATATATTACTAATTATTATTTCGTACATATTAATAAGTAACTATTAATTAATAATTTGTAATTTTCCATTTCTAATAGTAAATAATTAAATATGTATTATGAATTACGGATTATAAATTATCAGTTATTTATTAGTAATTATAAATTATTTATAATGAATAATTATATGTTATGTAAAATTTTAATTACTTGTTAATTTTTAATTATTAGTAATGATGTTTTAGTCGATAATACTTATTTATTAAAAAAATTAAAATTAATAATAATTAATTATTTTAAATTATTTAATAATATTATTATTAATTTATTTTCAATTTTTAATTTAATTACTTAGTTATTTATACAATGTTTTACTTTTTTAAAATAAGTTAAATAACATTTATTTTAATACTATTACATGAAAATTGATTTAGTATATTGGTTAGCACTTTGAGAGTTTAGCAAAAATTGGTGAAAGTTGTACAAGGATGAGTGACCTCTTGGGATGTTATTGGAAAATGTAAAAAACATATTTAATCAAGTAGGTAAAATAACATATATGTTGATATATTAGTACATGTAACTGTATTCAGTGGTGCAATTAGTACTCAATATGTTAAGTGAGAATGAGTGGGGGTTGTGTAAAGAATGGGGCCATCTTTGAAGTTTTCATGGAAGGTGTAAAGAAATATTAAAATAAAAATAAACTAAATAATAAATTGTAATTTAATAAAAATATATAATATAGATAACATAAAAATTAAGAACATTAAAAAAATTGAATTATAATAAAAAATATTATATATAAGTATTTAACTAAAAACATATATGAATTAACTCATTATAATTGAGTAACTTCATTGTAAAACCAAAACAAAATGAATCTTAATATAAATATTTACAATGACTTTTAGAAATAATTTTAAATCATTTTTCAATGGTTAAAACCACTTATAAATTCCAAAAATATTATCGACAAGTAGAATTTATCTTGTAGACTCTCTATGATTTATGGTTTGTTATATTTTTATGTTATTAGTTATTATAATTTATCTTTATTGATTTAAGGATAAATTTATAAATAATGAATGATAAAGGGGATTATGCAGTTTGAGGAGTATCTTAGTTAATATTGTGTTCCTTATAGTCTACCTCCAAAACTACGATAGAAGCCTTAATAAATCTAGTTCTAAGAAAAAGACTTCCTTTGATTCTACCTGGAGGCCAGTTTCCAAAATTGGGACATCAATTGGTTATAAACTCCATTAGATTCCACAAGAAGACTAGTTCTTTGTTTAATTTGTTATTTAAAATGAATATTTTATTAATTTTATGGGCTTAGAAATTTAAATAAATAGCATATTTCACAATATGAAGTTAAATTTTCTATAAATTTATCACTCTAATGGTTTTCCATCTCACTCAAATGTATTTTGATGTTATCTCTACTAATATTTATTATAATCTTGATTCATCGATACTATAAGGCTCCTCTCAATTAGTGCTTAAAATTCTCTCTCACTTTGTAAAAAAGGATACATTGTTTATCCACTACTGTATTTTAAATTATCCTATATAACTAGTTCAGTGAATATGTATGTATTTCAGTTTATGTCGGTGTTTGAGATCAAATTATGTCATGGATTGTTCAACAATAATGTTTTTGTTGTCCTATTATATTCTATGAATTTTAATTGAGTCATTATAAATAAATGGCAACAAAATTTATTATTTTATGTTATATGAAATTAAAATATATGTTTAATTTCTATTTTTATAAGTTATAATGCTTATTATACTATATAAATTCACACTATTAATATATGAATTTAATTGCATTTGTCAAAGACCAACCCGGGTCGACCCTAAATTGGCCACCCGAGCCAGCCCCACGACAAGGCCTGAGAGGCATTCCTGATCCTCCTGGGAAGGAAACAAGCACTAAGGGTATCAATATAGTGATAATGGGAATTATTTTTCTAATTATAAATAAAAAATCTGTGGAATAATAAAAGATCAACCCAAAATAAATAAACCAATCAGGCCAACTATGTAAAAAAATAAAATTAAAACTAACCAGACTTGATGACCACTAAAACTCCATGTGAACCTATGTGTCACACTTTGATCCTAAGATTCAACATCACCCAAAGAAATTGAGATCCATCTGTAACCTACACCTAATAATACAAATAAGAATAAAGTATAGTCGGAGTATTAAATCTCAGTGGGAATGCCCAAGTAATCCATTCTCAAATGCATTTCCTTTATAAAAAAGAATCATCAAGTTCATGTTTGAACTACAATATATAAAAGAATTTTATTCACACATTTTCCCTTTAAGAAAATAATTTCCCATTACCCTTTTTATTTTAAACATGTTTCTTTTCCAAGAGAGAAGCTTTAACCTTTTTTAAGAAAGAAAGATAGAGAACATGGGCGTGTAAATCATTTTAAAAACCTTTTTCCACAAATATTTGAAATTCATTTTATCACCTTTAGAAAATAGATGAACCATAAAAGGAGGAAAAATGAAATTATAATTCAAGGTAAATGTAAAATAGAGAGAAAGAGTGACCCACCAAACAATGCACCTTAATCATCCCCCACAAATTACTAAGTGTTGAAATACATCAGAGAGTCTAAGAGCATATGAATATTCTAGAATGTACTATAAATATGAATCATCCTAAAGGAATTCCCTACATGATTAAATCATAATTCCCAAACACCCAATCATCACCCTACCTAGCCTGACTGAGGGGCCTAATCCCATATAAATAATCACAAAATATCCCCCTTCTATGGTCCACTAGTCAATGCATAATTTAAACTAGTTTAACAATAATTTTCTAAAAATGTGTTTTCTATCTCAGGTTCCCATGTCAAAACTAAAAAAGGGGTGGCAAATCAAACCAAACAAGAAACCAACCATGTACACATGCATCACACACAAGCAACCCACACAACAGTCACCCATGAATCATCATAATGGATTTTCCCCTTACAGCCTTCAACCATCAACACACAAGGGAATCCCCATCTGAGGACCACCCATTCTCATCAATATCTATAAAAGAAATAGGTGAATCCCAAAGAGAGTTTTCTAAGTAACTTGTTTTCATAAAATTACCATATGGGCCTCAACCAACCACTGAACACCAATCCATTTTCAAAATAACTAACACACACCACCTTTTAAATCAAAAACCCACTTAGATTCCCATTTATGATTCTAAAGTCACCATTTTAAATATAATACAAAATTATAATGTCTAATGAGGAATTTCATATAATACATATTATGAAAATTAAATAAACAAATTCATGCAATTCAAATATAAAGAGTTAATCACTCTATTTCACAATAAGAATTTATTCTAAAATTCATACATTATTAATTTTAATTAAATAATGATTTGAAAATAACATAATAAATAATTCATTAAATTTGAAGCCTAATACATAGGGAAACCTACATCAAAAGGAAAGAACCAAGCTGAAAATTTTTGTACTCAATACTTTTTATGAATATTTCTCCACAATTTCACGAACATACGGTCCTATCTATATACCCCTTACTCCAATGCACATATTATCTACGCCAAAAGGGAATATGTGAAAATGGTATTTATATATATATATATGTGTGTGTGTGTGTGTACCTATGTATGTGTTTGAAACCATTCAAGGATCTATAGGACAATCTAATTAACCAATAGGGAACAAAAAATCACAAAAGACTCAAAATATAATTAAAATAATAAAAACTGGTGGAAGCAACCAACCCAAGACAGGGGCCAATCCCCTTTATAGAACCTTAACTAAACCAAAATCATTATGAAAACATTTATTTTCACCAATTAAAATCATCTAAAATTCATATTGAAAAGTGAACATCATGTTCAACAGATGAAGTATTTCATTTTCACTTTAAAATAACCTATTAAAAATTAATCCAAACTTTATGCGCCCTTAAAAACAAGTTTAGAGCCATTAAAAAAATTTAAAAAACATTTCCATAAAACATCACACCAAAGAACTCACACAAAATATAGAAAATTTCTTTTATAAAATTCATTCCACCACAAATTCATGACTAAACAGCTCAATAGTATACTCTACACCACACGAAAAACCGTAGAACATGTTATAATAAATATAAAAAGTGAAATAAAATCATCAATAAATGTTATGGAATGGAACTAACTATGTTGGGTGAATAATTGTTCGGAAAAAAATGGTTTGAAGTCCTTATGTATCTCAACCGCACCTCAAGAAACCAAGAATAGACCCTAACATAATTACAGAACCATGTGACTCAATGTTAGAACCCTGGACCAAAACCCTAAATACTGGAGAAACAGAATACCTAAATAAGAGGAAGAAAAAACATACCTAAAGGTATATTTCAACCATGATGGAGGGAGAGGGGGAGCGGCGAGTGGCCCGGGAGTCCGACAATGTGAGGAGGGGCTACCAGAGGGAGTCGCATGTACAAGGGAGAGTGGGGTACCAACAGGGTCAGGCAAGGAGACTGAGGCACCAACGGGGAATGCATGGGCGAGCGTGGGGTAGCCAAATGGAGGCGTGCAATAAGGATGGTCATCTGTGGTGGGATGAATACAGAGAGGAGATGGAGGAAGGGCTAGCACGAGGGAATGGAAGGGAAAAGGGGAGAGGGAGGTACACATGTGGAGGTGGTGGAGGAGACAAGAAACCCTAAAAACCTATATTATAATTATAATTATAATAATAATAATAATAATAATAACATTAATAATATTAATAATAATATTAATATTATTAGAAATAATAATAAAAATACTCTCAATAATATTATTAATATTGTTATTCAAAAAAAAATTTAGAATTTATTTCTTTTTTTTCATTTTTTAATGTATTACTCCTTTAATATTATTCTTATTTATTATGAATGATGGAAAACCATGTGGTTACTCCGTATGGTTTAAAAAACCATGTGCAAACCATGCAATAGCTTCTTCCCATTCCAAAATCAGTCGCATGGGTACTGGGATGACCATACAATTTCTACTAACCATGTGGTGTCTGTACACAAACCTAAAACCCCCCAATCTTCCCAACTTGTAAAACATAAACTATAACCCAAACCTGAACTCTAAATGAAGCGGCCGGAGGTCGTCACGGCCCTCAAAATTACATTTATTACTCCTACACTAGCACAGTGGTGTAGGGTCGAACCATAGAGAAGGCAGACGAGTGACTTCTAAGGTTTTAAAACTAAAACCTCACTGTTGTCAGTAGTGAGGGATCCAACTTTTTACTTTTTATAATTTTTTTTTATTTTACTGATTATATAGAAACAGGATGAGGAAACTAGATTTTCTAACAGAGAAACTAAAGCTATACTAAGTACTGTTAAACTAAGAGTAATACAGTATACTAATATAAAGCAGCAAGACAAGGAAGTGAGATCAACAAAGTACTCAGGAATTTTAAACAACTATTTCGAATGGATGTTCTCTCCACAACTTACAATCGAATCACACTTCAAGAAAATCTGAAAAATTTCCCTCGCCAGGAAACTCAACAGGCAGATGACTAAGTCTTGGAGTTCGCCACACCAAAACTCAACCAAACTGCAAATTAGTTTTAAAAGGTAACTTTTGGAAATAAACTCACCATAAATCTCCAAAGTTAATGACATTAATGTTCTGAAAAAAAAACATTCCAAAACAACCTCGCCAGTTGAAATTGAATAATGACATTGAAAATATTGAAGTGTGAACGATCAAATAGTAGAAACAGAATCAATCTCGCCAACTGATTCTAATTTCATAAAAAGATAAGCAAATGAAGATTTAAAAATCATAACCAGAAGGTTTTAAAACTCCTGAGTTTAGAAAGTTCAATCTATGATCATATTGATTCAAGAAGTGTAAAACAACCAAGAACAGAGTAAAAAATAATAAGGACAGAGGGAAGATGTACTCCCCAAGTAACGCTCTGAACTCGGGCTCTTTGGTCTCCTGCTCGTTTCCAGTGTTGCTCCTGGGAGTCTCCGCTCTCGAATTGGTGTTGTCGTGGATTGTCAAATGAGAGTCTCTCCAAAAATTCTGCTGCTGCTCTGCTTTAACTACTATCTGTCTTCTGCTGCATGTCACCGCCACATCTTCCACCGACTTCAAAAGTTCTTTACCCACGCACCGCAAAATGTGTGTTTTTTCACGACCGGCACGTCGCGCAATCTTTTCTCACGTAACTAACTTCGGCTGAGTTAGTTGCATGCACCTGGACGCGTTTAAGTCCGTTGAATGAACCTACAAATAAAATGGAATAGACAAATAAATAGAAAAGATGCATGAAAAAAATAATTATTTTTAGAGTAAATAGTTACATTACTCGTTACAAATTATTCTTAGTTAATTGATAATTATTTTCTTTTAAATTATTTATACAATTATTAACTGCGATAAAACATAAGTTATTAAAGAGCGATTAGTTTAATTAAGTTAAAAAAATAATTACTAAGTTATTTATTTTAACACATAAACTAAGTTATTAAAAATTATGAGCATAAATAATTAAGTTAATAATTTAAATTAAAAATTTAATTATTACAATAAAAGAAACATAATAATTAGACTAATTAATTAATTAGCTAATTTTAATAAAGTAACTAAAGTTATTACTTAAGTTTTTAAATTAAAAAATTATGTTTTATAAATTATTTATAATTACGATTAATTAAATAATTTATACTATTAATAATAAATTAATTAATTATTAAAACTTATTATTAAGTTATTTTTATAATTAAATTTAAAATTTATCTATTTATTAATTTTATAATTGTTTAAGTTATTAATTTTATAAAATATTTTATTTTATATCTATTTGACATAGTAAAGATAGCTTTTATGTAAAGTTAACTTTACTTAAAGTTATCTTTACTTTAGCTTTACCTTTTGTTTTTACATTTATCTTTTTGCTTTACATTTATTATTATTTTAATTTATTATTTTATTTTATTTTTTTTCTTTGTTGTCTCTTCCTCCCCCATTTCTCCACGGTGCCGGTCTTCTTCCTTCTAGAACTCGGCGGCTCCCTCTTGCAGTGCTGCTCCAAGATCGGCGTGACTCCCTCCAAACCAGCGCGACATAGCAGCAGATCCGGCTTCCAGCGCAGTCTCGAGCTCCTCTTTCTCTCGGCAGCGGCTCCTCCCCTCTGAGCAGGGAAGCGGCGGCCTTTTTCTCAGCAGCGTAGAGGTCCTTACCTTCCATCGGCTTCAAACCAGTTCTGGTCCTGTGCGCGGTGACTGTCCTTCGGCAACCAGCAACGACATCCTCTCCTCATGCGGCGAACTCCTGCTCTAGCGCGTCCAGCAGTGTGCGGCTCCCATGGTGTCACGGCGGCTCGGTTCCACTCTAATCCTCTACTTGAAGTAATTCATGACTACAGATTCAGTGAACCACCGGTCCTTGGCTTCACAACGCAACAACAGCGGCCTCCCCTCCTCCTTCAAGCGGCGCGACTTCGGGCAGTGTGGTGGAACAAAGAAGGAAGGGAATGTAGTGTGGTTGAAGAGGATTCGATGCTAGGGGTGGCGAGCGGGGCCTTTAGGTTGTGGAAAGGTTAGAAATGGGGGGAAACAGTGAAAGGAGAGAGTGACAATCCATGAGGTAAAGGGGAACGAGGCTATCGGTGAGGATAGGAAAAGATAAAGAGAAAGAGCTACCGATAGAGGGCTGTATCGGTGAGGAGTGGAGAAGATGCAGATAATAGACTATCAGTGAGGATATGAAAAGAGAAAGAGCTACCGATAAAGGCAAGGGTAGCAGCTACCGATAAGAGAGGATATGAAGTGTATCAGTGAGGTCATCTACCGGTAGCTGCAAAAACACGAAACACCACCATAGACAATAACTCAAATAAAAGAAAATTAATTTAACTAAAAATTAAATGGTAAAACCACTAATTTATTTAAAACAAATAAAATTTCAACAAAACTATAACACAACTATAATATTAACTAATTAATTTATTAGCAAGATTAAATTATACAAAATTAAAAAATGAATTTAAACAACAGAATTAATAGAATTAATTGTAATAAGTAGTTAAACTGCATAAAACCTAATTTATTTTA
Organism: Viscum album; assembly: GCA_963277665.1. NCBI lineage: Eukaryota > Viridiplantae > Streptophyta > Magnoliopsida > Santalales > Viscaceae > Viscum > Viscum album. Next base: position 674,304,955 of record OY728139.1, on the reverse strand, counting down.
AAATTTTATAACAAAAAAATTTAATTAATTAAATAGCACTAGAAATGAACAATATGTTATATTATAAAACTTAACCTAAATATTTTAAGCAAATAACTATACTATTAAATTAATGAAGTCAATTTATATTAAAGGATGAAAATAAAATTAAATTAATAACTAAATTAAATTAATGCAATTAGGGTTTGAAAAAGGTAATGGTGACTAGGTCACTGGTACACTGTGCTAAGATTCAGCGAGGTGTGGATCGGTAGCAGGGCTACCGATAGAAGGGGTTGTATCGGTGAGAAAATAACATCGGTGACCAAAATAAATCACCGCAAACTCTTAATTACCTCACCGGTATACCAAAATCACAAGTTGGTGACTTAATAATTAATCTAAATACATAAAATAATATAATTAATTCTTAACATCTCTTATTAGTTAATTAATTTACTAATTTTAACACATAAAATTAAGGTCGAACCAATTTAATTAATTTAAAAAAACATATTATTTACTTAAATGACTAACAGGTGATTAAACACATAAAATAATAAAATTAACCTATTCTAATGTAACTTAATTGAAAGAATAATTAATAAAATAAAGTCTAAATTAAAATAATAGGATTATGTTGATTAAATGATTGTTTTAATAGATATTAACTATTATAAAGTTAAGCAGATTTATAAAAACCAAAATAAAAACTCCCCGCTAAAAGGCTCAGCGGTAGTATTTAAATTCTACCGATAAGATATATAAAACAGCTACCGGTAGGAAAGAGTATCGGTGACAATGGTCACCGATAAACAACACCGGTAACCTGCCTACCGGTAGAGAAAAAGGACCCCTGCTATCGGTAGCTTAGCTACCGATAGTCTGGAAAGCCGCGACTAAATTATATAAACATAAAAATTTAAAAGTGAATTAATTATCAAACAAAATAATTATTAACAAAGACAAATTAAATAAAAATAAAAAAATAAGATTAAATAAACAAATTGAAAATTAATTATGTTAAAAATACATCAAGAATAAATCAATTATTTTAAGGTCCAAAATTACATAAAATGTTATAAAAAGTGAATAATTGACAAATTTATTTATAAAAATACAAAAGTGCATTTATTTATTATAAAATGTTAAATTAATTAAATAAATTGCATAAAATGTAATAAAAAGATGTGGCAAACTGGGTAAAAATAAGGCCACATCAAATTCCCCCACACTTAAACATTGTTTGTCCTCAAACAATCCCATGTTTTATAATCTTTGAAAAAAAAAGTGAATTATACAAATCAGCTATGTTCAGAGAAGTTTCTAACAGAGGACTCAAAAAGAATGCTTAGGCTATAGAACACATACCTCAAATAAAGTCTCTCCTAGAACCACTACTCAAAGGGAACTCAAGTAAACCATGAATCATCCATAAATGAAGGTGTCCTGCTTCATATATGACTCTGCCTAGTGACTTACTTCAATTCAAGCTCAATTTCTAAATTCAAGAGTGATAAAAGGTAAAATGAAATGTGGAATTAAAATCTTAACAAAAGGAACTTTGTACTTTGACTCATCACCTTGGTACCAGAAAATACATAAAAATATATATTTTTTTTTAAATCACTTTATTGATACAACCCAAATGACTCCCATATAAACCAGTTGTCCCCTTCTTCATCTGGAGTTCATCATTCCCCTCACCTTAATGAATTCATTTTTGACCTTAGACACTTTATTTATTTTTCCAAAGCCATGTAATTTGTGCCAAGCACTGTGCAATGCACTTATTCAGAGTGTATAGAGGGCTTATAGTAAACAGAAACGCACCCAGCATCTAAGGTCTCAGAGATTCACCGTGGGATCCCAGATGCCCAGTATTACTCCAGTTTCAAAAGATTTATATAAAAATAATTTACATTGACTCAATAAAAATGATCACTTTTATAAATTAAAAGAATGAAAAGGCTCCTTGGATAAAAGTCAAACTTCCAGTACCTAAAATTAAAATCTTAAATCCACTAAAAGATTTCCCATATCACTCTCAAAACAAGTTCCTAATCAAAATTCATTAAACCACTAAACAGTTCCACTCAGCAATCATCCACTACCACTCATTTCAGACTCAAAGCAAGACTCAACTTCCAATCAAGCACCATCCTAAGGCAAGACTCATCTGAGTGCAGTGTAGAGCCTAAAATTGTGAAGAACTTTTGAAAAATTTTGACCATTTTTTGACAAAAAGTTTAAAAGCAGTGGGAATTGATGTGCATTACAATTAAACACAGTTTAGCACAGTCAAGAATTGACCCCCTCCCCCACACATAAAACCCAACTTTGTCCCCAAAGTTGACTTCTAAATATGGAAGAAAACAATTAAGCAATTTAAGTTCAAAACATATTTTCAATTTAGTAGATTGATGACATGTATAAAGGGTCTCAATGAAGTTCAAAAATAGTGTTTGCCATAATAGTTAAATAAAAGCAGGTTCATTTCAGACACACACATGCTTTAACATTCAGTCCAGGGACAAAGATTTTCATTAAAGCACAAAAGAAGCATATAAGGTGTGGGTGCACAATAAACTGGGTGTAAGCATTTTAAACAATAAGTTCAATAATATGTTCAATATAGTAGACAAAGTTCATGCCAAACACCTCAACAAAACAAGCAGATTCAAATGACCAGCAGCATGTACTCCCCCCCCCCCCACACTTAATTTCATGCAGTGAAAAGGTTTTTTCACAATGTAATTCAGTTTTTTTAAGCACGGAAGGTCATGCTGATTTTTAATTCATTAGTTACACGACATGCAACAGAATTTTAAAATACAAGCAGAATTTTAAGAAAGTAGAATTCTATTTACAAAAACAGGAGCAGAAAAATAAGTGCAGCAAGTTGAAGTACTTCCCTGACTAAGCTCTTGTCCAAAAATGACCATGGGAATTCCACTCCTTAGATGACAGGAGCAGCATTCCTAAAAACACAGAGTATTTAGACCAGGAACAATTATCCAGCAAAAACAGAGCATATATAAGCATACAAAGCAGCACTTTATTTAAAGTAAAATAAGAACAGAACAAAAGTAAAAACAAAGAAAGAGCATGGGTTGACTCCCATGAAGCACTGAATTTTAAGTCTTCAGTTAGACTTTATTTAATTACATTTTTTTATTTATTAACAAAAACACAAACCATGGGTTGCCTCCCATTCAGCGCTAGGTTTAAAGTCCCCAGCCAGACTCACCTAGCAACTAACCGTAGTCACTAGGTGGATTTGGTTTCATTAATAGGAACCACCACATGTGTTTGGCCCATTTATTTTTAACAGAGCAGTGAAGATTGTGGGCACCAAAACATAAGCAGATAAAAATGGAATTCTCAAAGCCTGAATTAACCCCTATGTAGCACCCTTTAGCAGTAATGGATATAGTGTTGTCCACTTCCAGTTTTGTTTCAGATTTATCAAAAGTTGAGTACACATGAAGGGACAACATAGTACTAGGTGCTTCAAAGGGTGTGGCATTATTTTCATGGATTTCTCTCTCATCTTCAACACTCATAGGTTTAAATACAGGGGTTCTTGAGGGTGAATACTGAATAGTAGGTTCAAAAGGGGATTCAATAATGTTCTGAACAGAATCATGAGCATTGGAACTCAATTCTAAGTCTCCCTCTAGACTACTATCAGTATCATGATGATCTTTTGAACCCTTCACAGATGAGGATGTAAGTGACTGACATGGAAGAGAATTTATGTTATCACTAAGTGGTTCATATCTAACAATGTTATAAATCTCTTTCAAAAGATCCTCATCTGTTAACTCACATTGAACATCTACTACTTCTATCAAATCAGCTCTGCCTGGATCAAGTGTGTGTTCAACCTCATTTTCATATTCAAGTTCAAAAGGCTCACTTTCTAAAACGATGTCATTTGTGTGTGGCAATTCAATTTCAGGAGAAGAATTGTACAATTCAGTTTCAATAAATTCACTTTCCAAAATGTTCATGTTAAGACAATTCTCCTCAAGTTGATCAACACTGATTTCCATTTCATTGAACACTGATTCAGAAAAGTGATTACTATGAGAATAAGGAAATGAAAACTCATCAATTAATTTTTCTTCAAATTTAATTTCCTCTTCCTTATAATCCAACATCATTTCAGAATTAATTGGGTTTACAGTTCCAAAACATAGAAGAGAAGTTTTCAATTGAGGTTCAAAAAATTTAGATTCTATGTTATCCAGCTTAAGGTTCTCTTCAAAAGTGTTCCCAAGCTCAATTTTAGGCTCATTGTTCAGAATTTTAGAAAGATTGGGTGAAGAGTTTTTAACATTCAAGTTTCTAGTTTCAAATATATCTTCAACCCGAGTGAATTCATTATCAAAGCTTCTAAAACAGTGATTTTTCTCAAGTGTAGGAATTATGTAAAGAACTGGGCTATCTTTTTCAATCTGTTTCAATTCATCTTCAAAATTGTCCAACTCGATTCCATTAAAGTTCTTTATTGGATTTTCAATGATGTGTTCTTTATTTAGAGAGTTGGTTATTTCCAGATTTAGTTCAACAGAGTCAGATTTTTCAAAGTGAATGGGTTCTTGTCCAGTTTCATTATCACTTTCTTCTTCCACTTGATTTTCAAATCTTTTGTAAACATTTTCTTTTACCTTTTCTTAAAATACTTCTTTTCTTTAACCCTTTGTTTAAATTCCAAGAGCATGGTTTCTATTCTTTTCATTCTTTCATCTCGCTCTTGAGAATCTCTAAGTTGAATCTCATGGGTTTGAGTTAACCAATTATTAATTTGTTCCACCCTAGCATCTAGTTTGGAATCAATTAATTCAATTTTAGCTAGGGTGATAGGACTAAACTCACACTGTTCATTTTCATCTATGTAAACATCTTGTTGTGGCTGGTTATAGACACACTGCCAAGCAGTATGTCCATAATCACCACAACAAACACAGTTAGGTCCCGGTTGATTCCAATTCTGTTTAACATCCATTTTTAATTCAAAATTTAATGAGCTTAAACACACAATAGTTCTCTGTGAAGCAGATTTTTCTTTTCAAAACAACAAAAGTAGCAGATATAGTTCAAAGTAGTTTTTTTTAAATCAGTTTTTTTTGTGTGTTTTTTTTATGTTTTTTTTGTGTGTTTTTTTTAAACCCTAGAATCTCGGTGCGTGCCTTCCCCGGCAACGGTGCCAAATTTTGAAGCAGCCGGAGGTCATCACGGCCCTCAAAATTACATTTATTACTCCTACACTAGCATAGTGGTGGAGGGACGAACCACAGAGAAGGCAGACGAGTGACTTCTAAGGTTTTAAAACTAAAACCTCACTGTTGTCAGTAGTGAGGGATCCAACTTTTTACTTTATATAATTTTTTTTATTTTACTGATTATATAGAAACAGGATGAGGAAACTAGATTTTCTAACAGAGAAACTAAAGCTATACTAAGTACTGTTAAACTAAGAGTAATACAGTATACTAATATAAAGCAGCAAGACAAGGAAGTGAGATCAACAAAGTACTCAGGAATTCTAAACAACTAGTTCGAATGGATGTTCTCTCCACAGCTTACAATCGAATCACACTTCAAGAAAATCTGAAAAATTTCCCTCTCCAGGAAACTCAACAGGCAGATGACTAAGTCTTGGAGTTCGCCACACCAAAACTCAACCAAACTGCAAATTAGTTTTAAAAGGTAACTTTTGGAAATAAACTCACCATAAATCTCCAAAGTTAATGACATTAATGTTCTGAAAAAAAAACATTCAAAAACAACCTCGCCAGTTGAAATTGAATAATGACATTGAAAATATTGATGTGTGAACGATCAAATAGTAGAAACAGAATCAATCTCGCCAACTGATTCTAATTTCGTAAAAAGATAAGCAAATGAAGATTTAAAAATCATAACCAGAAAGTTTTAAAACTCCCGAGTTTAGAAAGTTCAATCTATGATCATATTGATTCAAGAAGTGTAAAACAACCAAGAACAGAGTACAAATAATAAGGACAGAGGGAAGATGTACTCCCCAAGTAACGCTCTGAACTCGGGCTCCTTGGTCTCCTGCTCGTTTCCAGTGTTGCTCCCGGGAGTCTCCGCTCTTGAATTGGTGTTGTCATGGATTGCCAAATGAGAGTCTCTCCAAAAATTCTGCTGCTGCTCTGCTTTAACTACCATCTGTCATCTGCTGCATGTCACCACCACATCTTCCACCGACTTCAAAAGTTTTTTACCCACGCACCGCAAAATGTGCGTTTTTTCACGACCGACACGTCACGCAATCTTTTCTCACGTAACTAACTTCGGCTGAGTTAGTTGCATGCACCTGGACGCGTTTAAGTCCATTGAATGAACCTGCAAATAAAATGGAATAGACAAATAAATAGAAAAGATGCATGAAACAAAATAATTATTTTTAGAGTAAATAGTTACATTACTCGTTACAAATTATTCTTAGTTAATTGATAATTATTTTCTTTTAAATTATTTATACAATTATTAACTGCGATAAAACATAAGTTATTAAAGAGCGATTAGTTTAATTAAGTTAAAAAAATAATTACTAAGTTATTTATTTTAACACTTAAACTAAGTTATTAAAAATTATGAGCATAAATAATTAAGTTAATAATTTAAATTAATAATTTAATTATTACAATAAAAGAAACATAATAATTAGAATAATTAATTAATTAGCTAATTTTAATAAAGTAACTAAAGTTATTACTTATGTTTTTAAATTAAAAAATTATGTTTTATAAATTATTTATAATTACTAATAATTAAATAATTTATACTATTAATAATAAATTAATTAATTATTAAAACTTATTATTAAGTTATTTTTATAATTAAATTTACAATTTATCTATTTATTAATGTTATAATTGTTTAAGTTATTAATTTTATAAAATATTTTATTTTATATCTATTTGACTTAGTAAAGGTATCTTTTATGTAAAGTTAACTTTACTTAAAGTTATCTTTACTTTAGCTTTACCTTTTGTTTTTTACTTTTATCATTTTACTTTACTTTTATTATTATTTTATTTTAATTTTTTATTTTATTTTTTTTTCTTTGTTGTCTCTTCCTCCCCCATTTCTCCACGGCGCCGGTCTTCTTCCTTCTAGAACTCAGCGGCTCCCTCTTGCAGTGCTGCTCCAAGATCGGCGTGACTCCCTCCAAACCAGTGCGACATAGCAGCAGATCAGGCTTCCAGCGCGGTCTCGAGCTCCTCTTTCTCTCGAAAGCGGCTCCTCCCCTCTGAGAAGGGAAGCGGCGGCCTTTTCTTAAAGGCGTAGAGGTCCTTACCTTCAATCAGCTTCAAACCAGTTCTGGTCCTGTGCGCGGTGACTGTCCTTCGCCAACCAGCAACGGCCTCCTCTCCTCATGCGGTGAACTCCTCTTCAGCGCGTCCAGCAGTGTGCGGCTCCCACGGTGTCACGGCGGCTCGGTTCCACTCTACTCCTCTACTTGAAGCAATTCATGACTACAGCTTCAGTGAACCACTAGTCCTTGGCTTCACAACGCAACAACAGCGGCCTCCCCTCCTCCTTCAAGCGGCGCGACTTCGGGCAGTGTGGTGGAACAAAGAAGGAAGGGAATGTAGTGTGGTTGAAGAGGATTCGATGCTAGGGGTGGCGAGCGGGGCCTTTAGGTTGTGGAAAGGTTAGAAATGGGGGGAAACAGTGAAAGGATAGAGTGACAATCCATGAGGTAAAGGGGAACGAGGCTATCAGTGAGGATTGGAAAAGATAAAGAGAAAGAGCTACCGATAGAGGGCTGTATCAGTGAGGTGTGGAGCAGATGAAGATAATAGACTATCAGTGAGAATATGAAAAGAGAAAGAGCTGCCGATAAAGGCAAGGGTAGCAGCTACCGATAAGAGAGGATATGAAGTGTATTAGTGAGGTCATCTACCGGTAGCTGCAAAAACACGAAACACCACCACAGACAATAACTCAAATAAAAGAAAATTAATTTAACTAAAAATTAAATGGTAAAACCACTAATTTATTTAAAACAAATAAAATTTCAACAATACTATAACACAACTAAAATATTAACTAATTAATTTATTAGAAAGATTAAATTATACAAAATTAGAAAATGAATTTAAACAACAGAATTAATAGAATTAATTGTAATAAGTAGTTAAACTTCATAAAACCTAATTTATTTTAAAAGTTTATAACAAAAAAAATTAATTAATTAAATAGCACTAAAAATGAACAATATGTTATATTATAAAACTTAACCTAAATCTTTTAAGAAAATAACTATACTATTAAATTAATGAAGTCAATTTATATTAAAGGATGAAAATAAAATTAAATTAATAACTAAATTAAATTAATGCAATTAGGGTTTGAAAAAGGTAATGGTGACTAGGTCACCGGTACACTGCGCTAAGATTCAGCGAGGTGTGGATCGGTACCAGGGCTACCGATAGAAGGGGTTTTATCGGTGAGAAAATAACATCAGTGACCCAAATAAATCACCGCAAACTCTTAATTACCTCACCGGTATACCAAAATCACAAGTTGGTGACTTAATAATTAATCTACATACATAAAATAATATAATTAATTCTTAACATCTCTTATTAGTTAATTAATTTACTAATTTGAACACATAAAATTAAGGTCGAACCAATTTATTTAATTTAAAAAACACATATTATTTACTTAAATGACTAGCAGGTGATTAAACGCATAAAATAATAAAATTAACCTATTCTAATGTAACTTAATTGAAAGAATAATTAATAAAATAAAGTCTAAATTAAAATAATAGGATTATGTTGATTAAATGATTATTTTAATAGATATTAACTATTATAAAGTTTAGCAGATTTATAAAAACCAAAATAAAAACTCACCGCTAAAAGGCTTAGCGGTAGTATTTAAAGACTACCGATAAGATATATAAAACAGCTACCGGTAGGAAAGAGTATCGGTGACAATGGTCACCGATAAACAACACCGGTAACCTGCCTACCGGTAGAGAAAAAGGACCCCTGCTATCGGTATCTTAGCTACCGATAGTCTGGAAAGCCGCGACTAAATTATATAAACATAAAAATTTAAAAGTGAATTAATTATAAAAAAAATAATTATTAACAAAGACAAATTAAATAAAAATAAACAAATAAGATTAAATAAAAAAATTGAAAATTAATTACATTAAAAATACATCAAGAATAAATCAATTATTTTAAGGTCCAAAATTACATAAAATGTTATAAAAAGTGAATAATTGAAAAATTTATTTATAAAAATACAAAAGTGCATTTATTTATTAAAAATTGTTAAATTAATTAAATAAATTGCATAAAATGTAATAAAAAGATGTGGCAAACTGGGTAAAAATAAGGCCACATCACTAACAAAGGTATCCCAAAACATCAAACCTATCACACCCAATTCCCAAGAAAAACAATGATAACCCGACCTGAGCTGGGACCAAGGATTAATAAAAACATTAGTATGATAATTCACACCACCATAATGATTTTTCCCAAAAAAACATCCAATGGTCATTTAGAAAACTGAACTAGTATACCCTATCCACTCAAAGAGGTTCCCAACAAACAAAAAATGGGGGAGAAAATCACATCTTCAGTAAAGAGAAAGGACTTAAAAATTAAACTCTAGAGACCCAAAATGAACTCCATGCCAAGTGGTTCCAAGTCCCAAAAGTTAAGACACCTAAAGTTGATAATAAAATGAAATCATACTCTCATTATACATAATACAACATCCCAAGATAAAACACCTTACACAATCCCAAAGAGGCTAATGAATTTCACCATAAACAAATAACGAACTCAAAGAGGCTACCACATCCTTACTTAACCATACAACTAGACATGCGTCAACCCCGAGTTTACTCAAGAGATGTGATTCAGGTAAGATAGATTTGAATGAGACTACCAACTGCCAAACCAATAACAGGGATGGAATTGTATTGCTGAAACAGGGAGGCCATATTGGACTCCCAACCATAACAAAAATGGTTACATTGATTTACTTCTAAGGATTTCATCGAGAACCACAGTGGGCATCGCCACTATAAAACCAACTAGCTTAACTGAATAGCATGGATTGACACATAAATCCAGAAATAATCTATCTTGGGAGCTTCCCACACTACCTAATACACCACCATAAGAGGACCAGCCACAGAAACCCCAAGCCAAACTGAAGACACCCCATGGTTCCTCACTCCTATAGTAATTACCATCCTCAGATGATCCCAAATATAATTGAAATCGAATTGGACAGACGAGGTTGTTCATATGTGAACAACCACATGGAGAGTCGTACTCACTAGGGTACCATCACCGAGGTTCTAGATAACGAAATTATTCAGCCTCTTATAACCAATGAGTGACTATTCCACTTACACGAATCACAACATTGAAGGGTAGGCACCCCATGTATTTTCCTACAACATGGGACTACTTGAAATGAAACATCCACATCGAACGCTTAGAATTCCTATGTTCCCAACATTTAGGATAGAAATTAAAACAAGGTCATTTACACCCTTGGGGGTTCCCGACTACACTCCAGATTCACTCTGGGGCCTATGGCTAGAACCCAGATGTTTGTAGCATCTCTTTCCTCATAGTCAGGCCCTGAAGACTCCCTAACTGATCATTTCATCTTGGTTCCACACACAACCACACAACAATCATAGATCACGAACATAAGAGACACATCTCAATACTCACTTGGTTTATACATGATACTTCGCCTTGAAAAGATCCTAAAAGATCAAACCTTTTCACCCTAAAAAAGAAACATTTAAAGAAGGGTCACTTGGAAGGCACCTTCATTTAAATCATAGAAATTTAGGAATTTCGGAAAGATGAATATAATGTTTTTGAAACATGATCTCTCAAAAGTTTCCACAATATCCACCATTACATCTAAAATAAATAATATCTCAGTAAGACACCATCACACATGACCCTTGTAATTAATAAAACTATTACAAGGAGAGGGACCTTAAATTGTGCCCCAAGTAGCACACAATTCCTACATATAATCATAAGAGCCTCTTATGACCAATCATGCCACATTAGTGGCCTAGCATTCACCCTTACTAAAGAGAAACCAATGAAAAGTATAAAGGTCCTTCAATACAATGGTATGAAACAAAAAACCATTCTACTTTTCACTTTCACTACTAAAATATCCTTCAACACTTCCAGGCAGGACCTTCAGGCTTAAAATTACCTGAATATACATTTTTTTATTCAGGTAACTCATGAAATTATGATTTCATTAAACTCCTTTCATATTAAATCTTCCTCTTTTAAATGATTTTATTAATCAAAAAAAAAGAAGATAAATAAACTAAACCTTGAAACCCAAGAGGAGGGTTTATACTTTGATCATATAGAGGACCTACCAATGTTGAATCTCCCATGGCTAGATATCAAATATGGATTAATTTCTTATGGGGGAATTCACTAGCCAATAAAGAAAACAAAGTACCTAATAAAACTCATCCAATTTCCAAGACATACAATAAGAGAGTACCAGGTGTACAAAGGGAACCACTACAAGGGATTCTAGAAGAACTTTTTAGAAGAACCCACTAACCACACATTTTCAAAACAACCTCCACTAAAATTTTATAAAACTTCCAAAAATTCACTAACCACTAAAATGAAAACCATTTCAAATAAGACTTATGTTCATGCTCCTCACATCACTTTTAAAGAACTTCATTTCAAAAAAAATTCCACCACACAAAAAAAACTCACTTCATTCTCAACAATTTAATTTAAAACACACTATTCTCATTTAAAACGAATTTCCAAAACCCAATTTCAAAAATAAAATTCCATTTTACCCAAATAACCAACTTTAAATAACAAAAAACTATATTTATAAAAAAACCACCCTTAATAAACTCATCCCATTTATAAAAAAACTCAATTTAAAAATATTGAAATTTACAAAAATTCCATTTGGTAAATTCTGAAAATGAATTTCCCACCTTCTCCAAAAAAATGATTTTTAAATAAAAAAATTATCATGAATCTAAAACAAATAGACATAAAATGTTGCATGATTAAACTAGTTTAGTCTAGTTAAAAGGACATATGGTTGGAAGAGATATTCCAATCAATACACCATAATGAAGATTATTCCAAGACAACGTCCTTGGTTCGACATGGCATGTCAGGCCCTGTGATATCACTAATACTACCGAACCAACTCCCATTTCATTTACCAAACAAAAAGTGTCCATAAGGGCCAATGAACTCAGATGGAAGCCAACTTACCCTAGTGAATTGAGTCCCATCATAATGTTTACTGCCCAGGAACCGCAAATGTGGCCAGATATCCATGTCCCAACAATCCCAGCTTCTATCTGCATGGACTATTTCCCAAGGAACAAGGCTCAAAAGATCACTACCTGCCTATGATACCATTTTTTCATGATCCAAACTGGTTCAGCCCTGAACCGGTCATTGGAGATGGCCCACAACAAGGCCAGAGACGTGTTCCCAATCCTATCGGACTAGCGAAAAGCACTAAGGGAATCAAAAAAGTGACTATGGGAACAATTTAACACAATATAAGTAAAAAAGTAGTAGAATAATAAAAGAGAAGCCCAAAATACATACAAAAAATATAATGAATAGGAAAGAACTAAAAAATAAAACTAACTAGGCCTGATGACCACTAAAACTCCACGTTACCCTATAGATCACACTTGGATCCCAAGACTCAACATCACCTGTGGAGATTGAGATCAAGATAAAACCTTCATCTATGACAAAAAACAAGAATAAAGTATATACATGAGTATTAAAACTCAATAGTCATTCCCATGTAATTTATTCCCATATTCATTTCCTTAAATAAAAGAATCGTCAAGTTTAGGATTGAACTAAAATATATAAATGTATGGTTTTCCCACATTTTCAATTTAACAAAAATCATGGTCCATTAACCTTTTTATATTAATCTAGTTTCTTTTCTAGGAAGGAAGCATTAACCTTTTTAATGAAAGAAGGATTGAGAATAAGGAAGTGTAATACATTTTAAAACCCTTTTTCCATAATCATTTGAAATTAATTTTATCACATTTAAGAAATAGATGAATGATATAAGGAGGAAAAAGAAATGATCATTCAAGGTAAATGGAAAATATAAAACAAGAGTGACCAACAAAATAATGCACATTAATCATCTGTTCTAGATCAATAAGTGATGAAGTACATGGGAGAACCTAGGAGCCCATGAATAGTCTAGAACAAACTATAAATGTGATTCATATTGAAGGCATACCCTACCTGATGACATAAAAACACCCAAACACCTTATCATCACCCTGCCTGGATTGACCAAGGGGCCCAATCCCATTGAAATAAAAAAAATTCCCCTACTATGGTCCACTACCATGTGCTTAATCTAAAATAGTTCAACAATCATTTATAGAAAATTCACTCGCTATGCTAGGTTCATATGTTCAAACTAAAAATTGGAGAGTGAATCATACCAAACAAGAAACTGACAACATATACATGCATCACACACAATTGACCCACACAACAGTCACCCCTAAATCACCCTAATAGATTTTCTCCCTCTTGCCTTTAACCATCAACACACGTGGGAAGTCTTATCCAATGACCACGCCTCCTAATAAATATCCAATATGGTAAGAGATTCATCACAAAGAGTGTTTTCAAAGTAACATATTTTTAGAAAAGAATCAAATGGGCCTTGACTAACTATTCCACACTAGTCTATTTTCAAAATAACCAACACACGCCACTTTCAAAACAAAAAATCCACTTAGAAACACTTTTAAGAAACCAATTCCACCCTTTTAAATATAAAACACAGTTATAATTCCAATGGGGAATTTCACCAAACACATAGTATGCACACTAAATAAATAATTGTATACAATTCCAATATAAAGAGGAAATCACTTTATTTCACAAAAATATTTCTTCTAAAACCCATTCGTTAATAATTAGCTTTAAATAAGGGTTTAAAAAGAAAGAAATAAATAATTATTTGTATTTAAAGGATAATTCATAAGGAAACCTATCTCAAAAGGAAAGAACCAAGCTGAAAATATCCACACTCTACACCTTTGATGAAGATTTCTTCACAATTCTGTGCACATATATTCATATATATATATATATACCGCTTACTCCAAAGCACATATTCCCCGCTCTATGAGGGAATATGTGAATGGAGGATATATATATATACACACACAAACACACACATGCCTATTTTTGTGTGTTAAACCCTTCGAGGAGAAAATGAACAATCTAATTAACCTAGTGGGAAACAAAAATCAGCAAATACATTAAATAATATTTAAACAATAAAAAGGGTTGGAAGAAACTAACCAAAGATATGGGCCAAGCCCCTTTGTAAATCCTTGCATAAAAAATATTTTTTAAAATTTTCCTTCCCCGTTTTATAACCATCCACATTTCATATTAAAAAGTTTACATCATTTTTAACATATGAAGTATTTCATTTCCCCTTAAAAAACCTATAAAAAATTAATCTACACTTTAAGTTCCCTTAAAACCATGTTTGAAAAATTAATAAAATTCATAAAACATTTCCATGAAAAATCTCACCAAATCAATCACACGTAATTTATCCAATGTTTTTTATAAAATTCATTCCACCAAATGTGAATGATAGAACACTTCAAAAGTATACTTTACACTACACAAAAAAATAATAAAACATGTAAAAATAAATTTAACAAAAAATTAAATCATCAATAAATGATAATCCATGGAACCACCTTAATTGGGTGAATAACATTCAATGAAAAAATGGAGTCAAGTAGATCTGCACCTCAACCGCAGCTTAGGAAATCAAGAACATACCCCATCATGAAGACCGAAATAAGAGATTTAAGGGTAGACCCCTAAACTGAATCCCTAATTTCTAGAGAAATGGAAACCCTAAAAAAGGAGAAGAAAATCCTTATCCAGATATAGACCTCACCTACAATGGAGGGAGAGGGGGGGTGACAAACAGCTTCATAGTCCGGCCATGTGAGGAGGTGCTATAGGAGGGGAGCCACACATGCAAGGGAGAATGGAGCATGGACAGATTTGTGCGATGAGATCTGGGCACCTGTAGGGGGTGTGTGGGAGAGAGGGCGGCGATAGGGAGGCTTTCCATATTAAGGGTCACTAAATGTGGGATTCATGTAGATAGGGGAAGGAGTAGGGGTTGGTGCACGAGTATGGAAGGGAATGTGGGAGAGGGAGGTGCACACGTGGAGGTGAGGGAAGAGATAACAAACCCTAAAAAATAAAACATATTCAATAATTATAATAATGATAATGATGATAATTATACTATGTTTAATTATACTACCTATAATAATAATATTATTATTATTATTCAAGAAATTATTTAAATTTTATTTCATTTTTTCTATTTCATTTTATTACTACTTTAATTTTATTCCTATTTATTATGAATGCTAGGAAACAACATGGTTACTCTGTATGGATCAAAGGACCATGTGCAAACTATTTGGTAGCTTCTTCCCATCCTAAAGTAGCCACATGGGTGCCTAGCTAACCACATAGTTTTAACTAACCTTTTAGTGTTTTCAAACCTAAAACCCACTATACCTCCCAAATTTTCAAATTTATACGGGGACCCAAACCTGAACTTCGACAAATTTATCCCAAAACATCAAACCTTTCACACGCAGTTCCTGAGAAAAACAACGAGAACCCGACCCAAACTGGGACCATATAAAAATTAAAACACGGGTGTGACATAATTAATGATATTTATTTTTTTAAAGAGAGGTGAATATATTTTTTTGGTACGACAATTAATGTGTTTTTATTCAATAATGGGGAAAGTTTAGGAAAAGCTTATATTAATGAGTTATGAAAATTAATACAACAAGTGAATCTATAATGAAATAATTATGTGTTGCAAAGTGGTTTACACCAACTAGAAATTACCATTTTAATCATTATAAAGGTATAATAATATAGAGAAGGATTAATTAATGGTTTTTAAAAGGAGTTTTTGATTATTGTGGGTTTAGATCATAAATTTCCTTTATTATGAGATATGTTAAGGGGGTGTCAATTTTTTATTCAAAGGAAGAGAATATGAAGTCCGTTTTTATAATTTTGATTATGAATATACATAGCCTAAAATAAATGGTAAAAATGGAAATTTTTTATGACCTTGAAGTAATAAATTTAATTTAATGTAGTAATGTTATCACATAACTCTTATATTGTAAAGTACAATGAATCTGGATATCTATAGGGAGACAATTATTTTTATAAGGCTTGAAAAAGCCATATGCGAGCCATTATTTTTTGTTATTCCTTTTATTTGGCTCTAGGGATTCATTCTAGGTTATGGTTTTGGTGTACTTTTTACATGATCTATGTGTTTTTACTGATTCCATTGTTGATATCATATCTAAAAATGATATTGGTTAAGGTAATATTGAGGATACGTTGGTGAATTTAGTAACACATTAAACCTTAATTTTCTTACTGTATATTATATTAATAAATCAGTCATTAATTTTAAACTTGTAATATATGATTATATTAATCCTCGTGGTATACCTAGGGTTGTATTGTTTCAACTTGAAATTTATTTCATAAATTATTGTGTACACACCTCATGTGTGTTTAGTTTTTATGGATGATAATATAGGAAAACGAATGTATCCTCAATTGGAGGATTTGATGTTAGGAGACCTCAGGATTCCTTCTTCTATCAAATTTACAATCTTACAAAGGGGTAATCATCAAATTATATTTCATATTATTTGAAATGAATTTATCATGTTATAGTACATCATATCTATATGAGTATAATTTTTGTTCTTATATGTCATTTGGGAATAAATCATATATTTTATTGAAATCTATACTGTTGATTGTTTCACTGATCATATTTATGAACATTTTGTTATTTACTTATTTGTTTTAATATAAATCCTCAATGATACATGTGTAGATCTTGTGACCAAGGATCTCACATGAGACTCTTCAGAATTTCATCTTAGTGGCTTGGTCATACTCAAGAAGGATGTTGAAAAATATAGGTATATTAATTTTTTTTGAGGTAATGTTTTATGGAAAATTGGTATATTTAATTTTAAGATAGGTGAATTTTAATGTAAGCTATATTTTTTATCCTTCCAAATATAACCATAGTAGAAGTCCAAGTTTCCATGGGTTTATATGAATTAATATGTTTGATTAGTAGAGGAAATTTTAGGGTAATAAACTCAATTAATTTATGAGTGGGTATTTGTTTATTTTGAGTCATTTTTTCATATAGGTAGATCGCATTTGTCCATATCTATTTAATTATGATGGAATAGTAATTCATCCTTTTTGAATGGGTAAATAATTAATAAATAAATGTTTTTTTTATGAATAGGTTATTTTTAATGGATTGGTTAACTAAAATATTTGAGGTGTATTTGATGATGAAATATGTTTATTTTTATTTGAGTAATTTTTAACATATCATACAAATGATGTGGTCCATGTTGTGTTATTTATTGAATATATTTTTGTTAATTGGAAACTAGTGTGTTGAATTTTAAAAAGAAATCAAGGCACTAAATAGTCATACTAATAAACATCATGGGAAGAAGTAAGATCTTGAAAAAAAAATATGAGAGATATATGAAGGGGTTATCAAGTATGTTAATCAGGATAGACTGTCTAAAAATATAGTAGAAAAAAGAATTACTAAGAACTTTCTTAAAGTTATTCTAGACATGGAAGGGGTAAAATATAATAATATATAGTTAACTTCAAATATGATTTAATATTTTTGAGTATTTTATCATCTTTTATTTTGGCAACATTCTAGGCCAAATGGGGTAGAGGGATGGTAAGAGGTAATTGATGGTTCATTTGTTCTTATTTATAAAAAAATGGAAAAATTATTGTAATTTCTCTTCTTATGATTAAGAGACCAATCCAACACTATTGAGATATTTTGATTTATGAAAATAATATAAACGGGTTTTCATGGTGTACTTTAAAGGTTCTTTTCAATGATCTGTATAACTCATAAACACTAAGGATTGATAAACTTCATGAGTTCAAAATGGTTAATTATAGAAATATTTATATTTTTTTTTATGATTCACTTTTTTGAAATGTTTTTCATTTTTTGTTAACCGAAAGAGGATATAATACAATTTACGTACTTTATATCGGGTATTTTTTATAGATTGATATTTAATCAAAGTTTTAACTTTTTTTAACTATTCTATTTTCTATTTTAAAAATTAACCCAAAGTAGGTAAGGATCAACATGAATAAATGAATTCCTTTAGTATGTATTAGTGGATCAAGTGGTAGAAAAAATACAATGATATATTATTTTTTCATGTCTCGTGAGTGATTAGGTGGCTCGGGAGAAGAATATTTCATCTTATTCTTTTAGATGTATGGTTCCATTATAGCGATATTAGTGTGTCCAAAGGGGACATAACAAAGTTTTTTATTATATTGATTCAAAGGACTGTTATTCTTTTTGGTAAAATATGATATATTTTAAAATTCTTTTGGAAGGGATCTGGTTGGGGGTATAAGAAATGATTCAACTTTCACCTAGGAATTACATGAGTGGCATATTACCCCAAAACGACACACAATTTATATTTTTTATAAGAGGTTATCTCAAACTCCTAATAGGTATTCTCTGGGATAAGTTTTATGATGATATATAGGGAAAAGGATTTAGTAGACCCAATGGGTTGGGTTATGGAGTAGTTTCTAGTATGTTATTTTATATAAAAGAAGTTTCATTGGATCCTAGAGAGTGGTGTTCCATAGTTAAAGAGATAATTATGGTAATGACTACATAGGTTATAGTTTTATTTGATATGAGTGATTATCATTATTGTATTTTTACTTTTTTGGATTCTATCCTAAGTTATGATGTTGAATTTCTTTTTGGAGTCTCAACTATGAATAACCTTTTAAGAAGGTGGTAGGAGTTGATTAAAATATTCATTAAATGTACCTTTTCTATTCACAAGTTTATACATCATTAGGAATTATTCATTATAAAATTAAAAGGTTATTATTTCAACCATGGTTTTATATTTTCTATTTTTGAAAATATATAAGGAGTTATTGAAATTATATTCAATGTGTTGAGGAAATATTTGATATGAAAATAAGTTGGATGAAATTACCAAGGTTTTGGTGTCATGATTTATTCTATCTTTATCTCCATGGAATATATAGGTATATGTGTGGTGGAACACTATCATAAATAGAGCTATAAGAGATATTGAAGAATGGTGGTTGTGGAAAATAATAAAAAGATATTATGAATAATGAAAAGGCTAGTATGGTGTTGGGGAAACCATCCTTTGAATATCATGAAGGAAAGATGCCATATCATGGGATGAATAATTCATGGGTGATTATTTGAGATGTATTTTGGTGATTAAGAAACCACACGAATCCTTTGAATGATATTTTTGGAGTTAATGATTAATTATAGACATATGTAAATGGTTATTTCGGTTCTATGTGAGGTTATAGAATGCTCAATAATATACATTTCAAGGGGTTTCTATAATGTACGTAATAAGAATAATTATAACCCAAGAAAAATTAAATGTTAAGAAGGGTGATCTATATGAAGGTAGGAAAATAATATATAAGTGAGTAGTGTTTAGAGGTCATGTAATTTTGAGAATACAAGAAGATGAGGCCTTGTAAGGGTAACATAGGTTTCCACTAAATGGTTACCTCATATTTCTATGAGCATATTAAATTAACATGGATCATATATAAATGTAACACCAATGATATTTTCTGTAAATAATGGTAATCTAAAAATGTCTAATGTCATTGAATTGTTGAAAAATATCCAAGTATTATTTAGAATGTAGTGGACAAAATTGTTTCACTTTGACAAGTTTTGTAGTGAGACTTGTGATGATAGAGTATGAGGGAGTTCTATGTTGTGGTTAAATGCTAAGAGAATTTTGGAGACATAGAGTAATAGAGAAGATAAAAATGGAAAACATGTTGAAAACCATTCTTTTGAACTTGTTATTCTTTTCTACAAAAATCATAGTTTTAAATGGGAAAGACTATCATGATAATTTTAGTGGGCGTGTTCAATGTATTTTTCCACACATATGATTATATTACCCTCAAAATGGGAAACAAGTGTAGACCACACCATGGAACTTGGAATTTAAACCATGGTTGTTTTCCAAAATTACAAATCTCGTTATGGTCATGTTTGTGGCCACAATTCTTGGTGTCTTGAAGAGTAATTCTTAGGGTAAGTCATTGTGTTGTGTCATAGTGTCCACGTTCAATGTGTTTTCACTTTCTGTTCATCTCAAGAATTAAATGAGTAACTAATGAATTGAATCTTGAAGATAATTATTCCAAAAAAAAGGTTTCAGTATCTAAGATAAAATATATAACCAATTAACATAATGTTAACCTATGATCTCGATAAATGTAATCATGAAGTTTTTATGAATATTGAATGTTTGGGAAGCCATCATATTTCATGATGTTATTTTCATAAAATATTTAAATAAATGATTATTATGGAAATAGATTTTCAATGATATTAATGGAATAAAATGAAGATTTCATGCTATAATTTCAAATTTTTAAATAAAATCTATCAAGTTAGATTTCCATGGATTTTTTGACTTGAGTATTTGAATATTGTTAAGGTTTTTTTCCTTGAGGAAACATAACATAATGAAAAATATGGCAATTTTAATGATGTTTTATTGTAGGAATAATATAGATATTAATGGAAAATAGTTATTTTAATTTAAATGTTCTTTATATCACATGGGATAAGGGGAAGAATCATGAATAACAATAGACTCTCAATGTGATATCCGTTATCTTTTTTGGGTGTGGAGTTAATTAAGCCCGTATATAAACTGTGTGGTGAAGTATGAAGTAAATATTATGTGAATTCAGTTTATATAGATATTTCCTCATGGAAATGAGGTGATACCTATGAAACAAAGTAACTTCTTGTTATTCTTGAAATAATATGGGATGTAAAACCAAGGTAATATTGATATACCTATTTTTGAAGGAAGAAAATATAGGAAAAGTTAATGAACATGGTAAAATATTTATAAGTAATAGATAAAAGTTTTATCTAAATATATAGCCTCATTATATTTATATTTTTTAAAAATAAGAAGGATTACGCTGAAGAAATCATTACAGTATTATCATTATCATTTTAGGAAGAATTTTTGTATATTGATTGAATATAAAGTCTTAACCATCACACATCTAGTGTTGGTACTATCTAATTTTATAGATGAAGATGGTATCAAGAATTTGGGTTCAACAAGAATATATTCTTAATAATATATTCAAGGTTTTTCAATGATCCAAATTAATTTATAGAATACAATCATGTCTATAAGATGTTGAATAAATCCCCAAGTATATATATTAACTTATTCCTTAGCTGAGAAGTGTATAATAATTAAGGAGGAATTGGAACATAGATTGGTATGGAGGCCTTTCCAAATCCAATTTAATATCTCTACTAAGTGTATTATATCCTTTCCATATCATTAAATATTTGGTGTTTGCTTCATGGATTAGCCCATATAGGTTAACCATGTAAAATCCAGTTACCTCACATATATATTTTCTACATGTCTGATATATGAATGTATTATAGAATATAATTATAGGTTGAATATTTATTCCTACTAACACAGGGGAAATACCAAAAATAAATAGTTAAATATAGAAAAAAGAACATAATTTTTTTATCGCCATAATGCACCCCAAACCAAGGTCAATCTAGATTCAGCAGTATTGATATAATTATTAGAATAGAATTGATGACAATTTATCATGAACATATTTATTATTATAAAAGATGGATAGAATTATTTACAATATAAAATCAGTCCTAAAATTTATAAGAGAATTATATTATCATGCGCATAGAGATGTTTAAGATTTCAGAAAACTAAAGATGATCACATCTCAGGTAGAATGGGTTATTCCTAGATACAGTGATGGTATTGGTGGTGATAATTTTTTTCCTCTTGTTGATATATATTGAAATATATTACTTACAGTTTTTTAAATATTTTATCTAGAATGGGATGTGGAGTTTATAAAATAATATGTACTGATTATTTAGGTTTTCTCTGCAAAACCTTATAAAATGGATGAAACTAATCTCGAGAAAAAAATAATTATAAAGATCTTGAATATAAATGATTTATTATCCAAAGTGTTTAAATTAATGGTTCTTTTATTTATTTCCCATTATAGATAATAAAATATTAAAAATTCGTATAAATTATCATTGGATGAATCATATTACCATTAATAGTTGACATATT
Organism: Viscum album; assembly: GCA_963277665.1. NCBI lineage: Eukaryota > Viridiplantae > Streptophyta > Magnoliopsida > Santalales > Viscaceae > Viscum > Viscum album. Next base: position 674,282,529 of record OY728139.1, on the reverse strand, counting down.
TTACGACAGATCAATATTGTAACTAATCAGCTCATAGATGTTTAATTGTTTAAAATGATATATCAGTGATTGTTTTATCTACCGGCAATCCTTTTTTTCAATTTCTCAAAGCTAGTTTATGGGTTACCGGTAACCAAATAGACACTGATCCAACATAAAATGGTGGTCGTGGAACCTGCCAACTAGAAAGCAAATCACAACAACATCAGATTCAAATTTTAAAATCAAAAACCAAACCCATCATCACAGACATGATGACTGAGGTCACACTATTTGGGTAGGTGAACACACAAAAAAAATTATTCTTTTAATGAATCATGTCATATATTCTTATTTTCATTCTTTCATGATCATATTTTTTTTGGGGAAATTTGGAATTACTCATGATCCTTTATGGAGGATAAGGAATATGTTTATATTTTAAATTCATCGGGAGCTCCCTGTTTTTATTCTTGGATTTAAAAGTTTTATTTGTTGGATCAATGATGTGAAATTCCACAAACATGTTATCTATGAATCTGGAATATCAATTGATCCTAATAATGTGGTTGTCTTGGTTCCATGAGGGATACGCAAAAAATTATTTGATATCTAGAGTTTCTTTGCACTTGAAAAGGATTATAGTCGATTCATTTAAGAATTCTCTAGTATATCTATCTTGATGATGTTGTTAACTAAGAATAGAGTAATGTTTCTATTGTATAATATTTCAGAGTTCACATGTTAAAAATTGAAGGGGATATTAAAATCAATACACATTCTCAGTTTTTTATAGCCAGAGATGTGATATGAGTTATATTGTAATGACTATAGAGTGCTTTTTGGTTTTGAGATGATGGTGGAGGTTTAATGGGTAAAATATAGTTTTTTTTAGTTTAGGACACTATATAAGAACTATTCTACACATGGACTCAAATTATCATAGGTTTTTATATGATTAATGATTAAAGACATTACATATTAAGTAATATGTTTTCTATATAAATAGACTCTGGAACATTGAAATATATATTTTAATTTTCTATAAATGATTATATTATAGAAAATATGGGTATAATATGTTTATTCATTTGATCATGATAGGACATATATCGCCAATGAATGGAAATTCTATTTTTCATTCTTTCAGAATAAATTCTAATGTTTATATAGTTCCATAGTTGATGGATTTTTGGAAACATTGATCAATTTTATATGTGATGTATATTAACATATAGGAGGTGGAAGGCTGAGTTATATGATCACCATTAAAAAATCTATCACCTATGAAGTGATGGAATGAGGTTAAAGTATCTCATTTTGAGTGTTTCTTTCTACGTTAATAATTATATATTATAAGGAAAATACCCACGTGGTCTCTTGATGCTAAATCAATTTTTTATTTATATGGAAATCAATTTATATAATATTCTCTATGATAGGAATTAATGAAGGATTTTTATATTTTTCAATGGTGGTGTTTATCCTATTTGAATAAGATATACCATAGTGTTCAATGATACTTTTCAGTGTCCAGGTATGAAATACAACATGTTAATTTAAATTTTTCTATTCATTTATATTATAGGGTAACTGGTGAAAATAAAATTATAGTGGGTATTCATTAGTCATTTCCCACTATAAATTTGAAAAATAACCATATGGTTGAGAAGTAATTTTTATTTTTATTGATCAATTTAATAAATTACAGATTTATTTTTGATCAAGGAGTCTTAGAACACTATAAAAAATGAGAATCTAAATGTTCCATAGATTATGTGGCTTCATGGGATACCTAATTAAATTGTGTTTGATCTTGATCTGAGATTGGTTTCTTCATTTTTGTTGTTTTTGAACAATACGTTATGTATTCAACTAAATTTTTCCATGCCTTACAATCCTTAGAACTATGTATAATTTGGGAATACTATTGAAATTATTTACGATATGTTTTGATCTTATATTATTAATATTGTTGGTGTGTGGGAATATAATGTGTCTTGGGTATATTTGTTTCCTAATATTCACTACCATGAATATATTTATATTTATTCGTTTGAGGTATTATGTAGAAGTCCATATTGTTAGCCATTATATTAGATTAATGATGGTGTAGAGTATTTTTGTAATGGAATTGGTAGTGGTCTTCTTTTGTGGTGTTTTTATGTATTACTTTTGTTTTAAATGATTGTTGTTTTTATAGTATTTAGTTCTATAATTAATGAAATTTATTAGATAAATAATATTGTTTGGAAAAAAATAAAATTAATGAGTAATAGAAGTCCCTAATGGGAATTAATAAATTTATAGTGTATATTTTTTTCTATAAAGTGGTTGACAACTACAGAAAAATATTATTTTAGTCATTGTTAATGGAAAATTATTGGGGAATATATAATTACTGTTAGATAAATAGACTTGTGGATTATAAGGTTTTTAAATTAGTGTTTTTTATTAGGTTTTGATTTTTAAGTTTTGAGTTTAAGTGTTATTGAATTAAACAAGACTTATTTTTTTATACATTTTTTTCAAATCATATTCACCTAGCTTAATGGGATAAAAGGTGAAGTTTTTTAATATATTTATGTGATGTATTTAAAAAAGATATTATGATATTATGACACATCTATTTTCTTATTAATGTTTCTTGAAGACAGCTAAATGAACAGATCATTGGGTTTTTCTATGATATGAGGCTATGATATGCAATCAATGAGTTTTATCTTACACAATTTTGGGCTCTCAAGTTCTATTTTGTGACATTGGTTTGTCAGAGAGTTTAGTTGATCCATGTGTTTTTAAAATGGTTTCAAGTATAGTAACAAAGAATGCACTAATATTAGATGATGTCGATATATGGATACTTGGGTGACTTGGTTGACAAATAACACATTAATATCCTAGTTATAAATGACATTTTTATGAAATTTATTAACTATTTAGATTTTATATATTAGTAATAAATAATTTTGGGTTCTTTATGATTTTATTTCCATTAATTGGGAACTTATTTCTCCCTCTATGTGCTTATACACCTTGTGTACATTTAGAGTATAAAACAAGATTTTTTAGTTAAAGTGTACATGCCTTAGTAGTTGGGATACTTTTTTGGAAACATAATGGGGATATTTTCATAAACCTATAGAGTCTTAAAGAGGGGTTAAATTCACATTTTTTTTGTTATTTAATATCTAATTCAAACAATATGGTACTTTGGATCTATTTTCTTGTAATGTTCGGTTATATTTTTTATTTTGAAATTTCAGATATATTATGATATATTTTTATGGTGGTCATGACACTTATTTCTACATCATATTTTAATTCCATTATTATGGACCTTTGGGTATTAAATGGCATCCTATCTTAAAAGAACCATCATCTCTAGCCTCAACCCCAGGTGATCGCGGATCACACATGACACCATTTGATATTTTTCTTATTGTATGGTCTCATCAGGGATAGATGTAACAATATTATTTTTTAGGTATATGGATTTTATTACTCAAAATAATGAAAAAAAGTTCTAAATATATAGAAATCAAAAAAAATATTCATGCCCTGATTCCCACCCCTTCTCAAGGTATTCAGGAACATGGTTATAATAATTGATATAAGATATCTATGGTGAATTCTAATGAAAAAAAAAATAGAAAATGAACTGGAATTATAATTTCAAGGAAAATGTTTTTATTGAAACATTAAAACCAATATTTGTTAAACTAAATAATCAAGTCTGATTGAATCATATAATATCATATCTAAGATCTATATGATTAGAAATTTTCTTTTTAGTCATACATGGAATCCAAATCAGTGATCCAATGGATATTTCCATGATTGTACCACATTTTCAATTAGCAAATGTAGATGAATGACTTAATTTTCTCCTTTAAACTGCTTCTTAATAATGACAATGAGTTTAAAATCATCTATAATAGTATTGAACAATGTTTCTAACATTTATTAAAGTTATATAATGGAAATTGAGGCCAATATTTAAGTATTAAGTTTGGTTTAAAATTTCATGAAATTAACTGCTTAATGTAAAATTGATTTAAGATGGTTTTAACTTTAAATAGATTATTTATTAGTGTTATCATATATATATTGTTTTTGTTAGTATTATATTTTATTATATTGTCAAAATAATAATTTTAGGGGGTTTTGTATTCTTTTTTTAAAAAAATTATTATTCAAAAATATCTAATTTTTTATTTTTTTATAATTTAAAACCCCACAAAGTGGATCTTGGACTTCTCAAGTATTATAAAGAATATTATGAATAAGGATACCTATATTACACGAATGGCCTCAATGTCTTTATTTTTTTATTGATTTTTGATAACCCCCCTTTCAAAGGGATGAGGGGAACCCTTAAAAGAAATGTTGCCTAAGAGATTACATGGACCGTAGGCTTAAGATACATTACTTGACTCGAAGGTCTAAGGGAATTCAACCAAACTATAACTACAAGGAACTTCCCCTTCCCAGTATATGCATCATGATTGTAGATCCCTGTATTCAGAAGGTCATCTGGCTAAGCTTCCCATGTAGCACAAGTCGGTCCCGATGGTGTAGCCATACCATCTTAGTATTCTAAATCCATTGGTTCTGCACTGGTGAGTACACCGGCTCTAAACCATCCCCTAGGGCTACACCTTTTTGTAGATTCTGTCTGGGACAACAGCACAGATCATGTGTCCTGAAGGCCTTGAGGTGGCGTGAAGGCCCTGAAGTGGCCTGAAGGCCTTAAAGGTGGCCCAAAATCCTTACTGACACGAAGGCCTGGGTGGCCCGAAGGCCTTATAGACTCCAAGCCCAAACTGGTGGCCCAAGGTGAATAGTTCCAGCTACTATAGTACCAAACAGTGTCTCCTACAGTAATTGCTACAATACCTACTACAGTACCTGCACAGTAGTAATACATTTCCTGCTACATTTCCTGTTACAGTACCTCGTAATTATGCCTTCACTGAGTTTCAAACCGTGGTTTCATGGATGCACTTAGAGAGATCTCACCAAATGGGCTAAGGCTCACGTGCAGGATACCTATTTTAAAAACTATATATATATAATAATGATGTTTTAAATAAGTTAATTAATTTTATTATGAAAAACTATGGGATACAAACAAATCTTGGTTAATAATGAATGGTTTGCATTGATTGTGGGGATAAATAAAATTTTTTGACTATTTCGTAATGTCTTCATTATTGAATGAAATGTATAATGATTATAAAATATATTATAGTTTTATATATACATTTATTGATTTTAAATAAATATTCATATATAAAATTCAAAATATCAAGAAAATAAAGGAATCATGGTTTCTATAACAAAATATAATTATATAAATGCAACATCTATCGATAAAGAAAGAGGTTTGTGATAGGATGAGACTTTGACTAGGTATTTTTTTGGAGCTTATAAAACATGGATCTGTAGTAGATATGATATAAAATTTTTTGCAGTCTTTCTCTTGTTGTTTATGTACTTGAATTATTTCTTGGGTTTTCAAAAGGGTAAGTGCATGTGAACATAATTTAGTAGAGAAGTGTAATTAAGTGTGATTGAATTATTATTTTTTCATTTTTAATGATGATTTTTTGGGTTCATCTATTTTTTCTTTTTTCCTTAAAATATTATTGTCTTATATCATGAAAATCATCTTCTAATTAAAGGATTTTATATTTAGTTTATGAACTATAGTATTTGAGGTTGTTTTAGATCGCTGAATGAGATTAATTAATAAATGTTTAATTTCTTTCGTGATAAACTAATTCGTTTAATGAATCTGTTTACATGATCATAGGAAAATATTAATGTAGAAATTTGGGGAAAACACTATAACAAGGTATTTTAGATTTTATTCCAACAACATCTAGTTATTAATTAAGATATTGGAATTTTTCTCACTCTAGAATTCTATTTTTATCATTTATAAAACATTTATAATGGAAAAAGGCCATTCATATAGTTTAGTTCTTTATATATTTTCATATCAATGCCATTTTAATAATTTTTCATTACTTTTTTTTATAATATTTGTTATTAATAACATATTCTTTATGGGTTGACCTTATACTCCTATAACATTTCCTTGTAGTGGGTTTTACGAAACATTTTATAATTTTTTTCTTTGATTAATCTCATTAAATAATGAATTGTCAAAGGTATTTATATTTTTGACACTGTTTCTGAAACATGAGGAAACTAAGAAGAATGGGGGATTTGAAAAATTGTGAAAACTATTCACTTAACTATTCGCAATTTATATTTAATTTTATTCATTTTTTATTGATAATGGTATTTTTAGGATAATCATTTTTTGGACTAAATAATCAACATTGGAAAAATAAATTAATTGGTAAAGAATTTTTTTGAATATAATATATTGATCAATAAGTGTTTGACGAGACAAATGAAAAAATTAAACATGTATATATTTTACTGAATTCAAGATGTTGAAAAAGATATAGAAATAAAAAATCATAACAAATAACATTAATGGATTCTATTTTAGCTTCATGTGTTGGGGTAAAACTATCCATCCATGTACCGATAGTTATCTTAATAATACATTTTTATAAGTTCTATAGTGCTCAAGTGATATCAAATTCAATTCAATTAATTAGGAAAACACAAAAGGATCTGTATTCAATCTATGTAAGTTTGATGAAAATTATTATATTTTTAAATTTAATATTGTATTTTAGATGTGTTAATGACTTTTTACACAAATTTTAATAATCAAATGAAGAAAAAAATTATTTCAAATACTACCACCATTCCATGAAAACATGGGCATAGATGGAATGATGTTTCCTAATAAGATTCATTCCCCTGTAAAATAAATAATTATTCAAATATACATTTTTAATATCATTCAACATGGCCAAAATTTTATTTCGCATTCATGGGAGGCAATTAATGGAATTTTAATAATGTTTAATCATTATGGTTTAGATAATTGGTTTATAATTAAATTTTTCTATAATGGTTTGTTTTGAAGTAATAATTCAATCATGAATGAAATTTCAAAGTAATTTTTATATGTAAATTTTTTGGAGTCTTTTATGGATTTTTGTATGGAATTCTAGGACATTATTATCAAATGAAATTATAATTGGTAAAATAAATGTGTTGATTTGACATAGTGGATTACAATAGCTTGATAATTATATTGTTGGATGTTTTTAAAAAGTATGCTAAAAATATGATCTCCATGTTTCAACATTAAGGTATGTTAACTATATTTATAAATTATATTATTTTCATTAAATATCATAATTTTAAATCATAAATTATATTATAAAATCAATGATAATGTGGAAACAAATATTCAAGAAATATATGCTTCTCAACAATTTCAACATGTTTTATTAAAATATATAAAATTTTATTGGTGAAGACCTTGGTATCATTTATTTTAATCCCAACGACTAATATTATAAATATACATGTTAATTAAAGAGCATATATTCCCATAATAAAAATTACACAATTTAATGACGGAGAAATTGATAATCAACTCAATGATAGACCAAGTTGTAGTCTATCAGGTAACATGGTGCTTTAGTCAATTGGTGATGTTAAGGAGAATACATTATGAAGTGGAAAACACAAGGATAAAATTGGTGTCACAAAGAAAATATAGAATTTACAAATAACCTAATGAATTTGAAGAATCAAATGAATCCTAGAAAAGAATTTTAATTTCAATATTCATCATGAAATGTAAATTGATGATGAATATGAATAGTTCTAGAGTGAGTAAAATGTTCTATAAATAAATCATATTTTTTTATTAATGATATTAAATTGAAAAAAAAATTATGAAAAAATAAACAGGAAAAGTATATGAGAGGGAAAAATCAGGTCGATAGAGAAGATTAAAGATGATGTCAAGATACTCTAATGAAAGATATAAATGTGTGATAACAATGTTTTATTAGATCAAGAATTTACACTTGATTTTTTATAATTATCTAAATATTTATAGATTTTTCCAATGTAAGTGGATAATTTATTATCTCATGGTAGAGTAATTAATTCCAACACTTCTATTACATGAGAAGGTGAGGTAATGTCTAGAAAAAATAAAAAATAAGGCACTTATAAGTTAAAATATATGATTATAATTCTTTATTTGGTATTTTTTTAGTAAATCATTTTAATATTATTTTTTTAATATACATTCAATCATTTTATATTTTTTTATTTTAACTTCATGATCCTTATCATTTTATGTTTATATTGATTTCATATTTTTATATGATAATTAATATTTAAATAATCATTATGGAAGGATAAATAAACAATGGAAGATGATTAATGTTTCAAATTAAAAATATTTTATAATTTTTCATTATCTATTTAAGTTATCAACATATATAAGATGTTGAAATTTTATTTTATATTGATTTTGATTAATAATGATTTTATCCACGATAAAAATATTTATTTAGTAATAATATACTTCCATGTTTTCAATATAATTTTTTATATTTTTTGATACCTATTATAGTGTGGGTACAATTATTATTTGATTTGAATATCATATTCAAGATTCATGACTCAGGTGAATTAATTATCTTGTGTAAGTGTACTTTTAAAAAAATTTAATCTAATCTAATTTTTGTAAGTGAATTGATTTTGGTAGTTTTAGAATAGATTAAATTTTTATAAGTTCAATTAATTATTATATTGTTTGGTTAGAATATAAAACATATGACTAGAAAAATAATTGAATACTGTTGGATTTTCCACTAACTAACAATATACACCTTTTGACATAAAAATTATGAATAATATTTGGAAGAGATTTATGGTGTGGATTGAGAAGATACGATTTTTTATATTATAAGGATGTGTTGGATACCTTAATGATCATCCATACTCTCCCCTAAAATCATGTTTTAATAATTATATATAGTATTATGAGTGATTAATCAAAAGAAGATTGGTGAATGTGATACTAATTCAACCTGTTAATTCCATTAAATAAGTAAAATATTATGAAAATAAAAAAAATACAATAATGGTTTGAGTTTGGTGCCTAAGTATGAGTTGTAAAAAACATTAAAAGATATCCTTTCCCAAATAATTAATTATAAGTTTCATATAATAAAAAATATTTAATTTTATTAGAAAATTCATGCTATATACATGAATTATTTATATAGAATGTGATGATACAGATAGGTCCCAAACATATTCATGACAGTTGGTAGTGAATTAGAGAGCATATTATTTTAAAATTTTATAAAAATAAGCATTAATAACCTATTAAGATGGATGAAAAATATATATAACTAAAAAATATGTTATCAGAAATAAATTATATTTTTTAAATTTAATTCAATGACATGATTTTAATGTATACAAGTTGATAAGAAACATAATAATGTACAAAATGTTCCATTAAAATTGAATGGTGGTATCCATGGAATGGATTGGTATCATCAGTATCAATATGATCTACTCTAATAATATATTGTTTATAATGAGTAGGATTTATCCAAGAACTCATCTGGGAAAAATATCAAGAAAAAAATGATAAATGTAAACTTAAAAATTGTAAGATAAATATTCAAGGTTTATAAAAAATATATAGGCGTCAGTCTCTGTTTTAAATCTCTATATTTTAATGAACATAGTTCCACCTCTTCTTCACTAATATGTTATCTAAAAATCTAAAATTAAATGAATAATAATAAAAATTAGACCAAACAATTTATTTTAACCGTTTCCATAAACATATATTGATGTGTAAATGAGGTTTTAATAATAAACCTACAAGAAAAATAACTATTGTATACAAAAAATAATCATGTAGTAAAATTTAAATTTAAAATGATCCTTAAGTCCATACATTCTAAGGATTCCACCATTAGGAATAGTGTTTCTGAATTCCTTGATTTCTTCACCTATTCTTTTTTAGCGTCTCATTCATTTATGAAATCTATGATTCTCCTATCAACTCTCAAATTCATAACAGTCACTCTATAATCCAAAAAATCTTTTATATGATTTTAATTTTGAATTTACAAATCAAAAAGATAATTTCATCTTTAACTTCCACATTAACATGATCATTTAGATCAAACTATATCCTTATGCAACATTTGATATATCAAAAAATAATTTCATATTGAATTTAAATAGTATATATGCAACATATTAAGGAAAATTGTCAATGTAACTCAAAAATATATTCCAAGACCCAAATAGACATGGTGAAGTTAAACACAAAATTCGTTACCTCAGCCACACCAACTAGAGTGAAACTACATTGGATAATTTCAAAACCATTGAAAAAAATAATAAACCATGAAATTTCATTCCATGATCTTACTACTCCACAAAAACGTTGTATTCATTATTAAATGGTTTAAATATTATAACCTAAACCAAAAAATCATAATTTCTCAACAAAAAATCCAAAGTGAATCCAAATATTTATTTTTCTTCTTCTGCCTAGGAATTGTGGTCCTTTTAAATTTTCCATCAATGTTGTAATTCAACTAGACATTTTATCCTTTAACCATGAAAATAATTTACTAATCACTTCCAAATATACCAAACCATATCAATGTTTTCTTCCCCATGGAATCTAGTTTGTGTTTTGTAAAATATTCTGAAAACTAAAATCTCAAGAGTGATTGTCTTCAAATAATATCTATAATCCATTTTCTTAATAAATGCATCGTATAATGAAATACAAACCACTATAGGAAGTTATTTCATTGTTTAATTATTATTTTTAAACATGAAAATATCAAAATCATCTATCATCAATTCAATCATCACTATATTAGCATCTAGCAACTCTTCATTTATATGAAATATCTCACATATAAAAAATTATTTTTATCAGTTGAAAATAAAAGAGATCTCCTTAACATATATTAAATAATTAAACCCTTATTATAAAATCTGCTTCATCTTATATTTTCCCTCTTCATGAAAACAATTTGTAAATTATATAAGATATATTATCGGGCATGAAAATCTATATAATCAGCTTATTAGTAAAATGAATCACCCTTTTAATTTTTTCAATAAAAAAAGGAACATAAATAAATATCAAAAATTTTAATAAATCATTACTCGAACGTTATAAATCTATGTAAAAATATTATGTCTAGGAAACTAGAATAATGAATAAAAATCATAATACTATATACAAGAACCCACATTCACATATGAACTTACAAAAAAACTTCCAATGATATTTCCACTTATATATCTAACAAACATAATAACTTACATATATTGAACAACACAAAAATGAATTTTTGAAGAAACAAATCAACACGGGTACACACATAATTAATCGTTTCACACAAAAAAATACCCATATGTGTTTCCAAAACTCAAAACATCATTATTTTTTAAATCCCACCTAAATATTCACTCACTATATAAAAAATATATCTCAAAAAAATTAAAAAAAAATTATATCATTTACATCATATTATTATATTTCTCTCCCTTTAGTAAGAAGAATAAAAATAATTAGTTATAATATAGATACAAAAACCATACCTCACCCCTGAGAATGCAAGGATGAACTCACATCATTGCTTCCACATTCTATAATTCATCCTAATCAAATATTTAGTAAAAAAATGCACCACATGATCATTTATTATAATATAACCCATCTTCAAAAATTCATTCCTCCATCATCTACTTTAAAAATCATAAATGACATCATTTTTTATTAGTAGTATTTAACTACACTTCAAAAGTAATCTAAGAAATATTGATTATAGAAACCAATAATAAAATGTAACTTCACCTGCACATTGAGATCAACTTTTTTTGATGTCATAAATATAAATTGAGTTATTTATTTTTTAAAAGAATATTATTTAGCTACCTATATAGTCATAGTAAAAAATCACACTTATTTGGGAGTTATGTAAAACTCCTCTATTATAATATAAACACTTTATAAGATATGAAATTGAATTTATCAACACTTATATATCTATCCAGACCCGGATATCCATGGATATAGTGAATTAATTTTATTATATAAATTAATTAATAATCTACATTTACTTTAACGTACCTTTTATGCATTTTCCTTTTTGTGTAATTAAACTCTTTAATTGTATGTGGATATATTGGTCCCATTGTAACAAAATAAAAATAATTTTTTTTAAGGACATCAAATTGAGAAAACTCCCAATAAATTATCCAAATTCCACTTGGTAAAACCGTATTCTATATTTATATATCAGTATTTAGGGTCTCCCAAAAATTAAAGAATAGTGTATCTTATCATTTTCCATTATAAAAATATTTATATGTTCCTAGTATTATTTTTATTAAGAAATAAAAACATTCTATTTCACTTGATAAATTATAGGTACTAAGAAGTACGTCTTCTCCAAAAAAAATAATATTTCTATTAATTACTTCATTTTAGTTGAAAATTATCTAAAAACGTATTAATTTATAGTGATGATAATATCATAAGTATATACAATAACTATGAGAGAAATAAAATTTTATGTACAGGATACTATCAAATAATTATTTTCTGAAATCATTCACTTTGAAACTTGTTTTAATCCTTAAATTATAGTATTTTATAGCTTATCGTAACCTATGAAACACTTTATTAAATATAAAATTGATATTTTATTATATCTATGTAAAACATACTTGGGTTTCTCAATTCCTAAATCCTCTTAATGTTTTCCATTGTTGAAGGTTTACTTAACATCCATTTGGAAATTCATGTATCTTCTCAGAGTGTTGATAAAAAGAAAAATACTTCTAGTTTCAATGACATAAAATTGATAAAATGTGTCAAGAAATTCATTGAATTCAAAATCGAAATATTTTCTGAAAACATGACATCCATCATTCCACTTTATTTATTATTCTTTATGTAACTTATCAGAAAACACCCACAATATTATATAGAATTTAAATTATCTTGTTAACAATATATTATGTGTTATTCTTCTCTATATAATCAAATAATTTATTTTCTATATTAATTCTCTCTTGAGAAAACAATGCTTCATTCACCCTCATAGGTTCAATTTTATAAATAAATGAGTTGTGATATATTTCCCCAAAACATATAAATTTTTGAGTTCATTATCAATGATAAAAATTATTTTTTACACCATAACCAACATCTTCAACCTTTTATGAATTTAATTGAATAATTATTCATCAAAATATAATTTTAAACCATTATCATATTCATACCCCTCACTCAAATCATCTAAATTTTCTAAATTTATAACACACTATGCAATAAATTCATCTTTATATATATCAATAGTAGAAAGTTTTCTTTTTAGTTATAAATAATAAACAAGTTTCCAAATACCTCAATATCAACAAAATCAATGACCTTTCCTGATTCCATATTTGAAGAAGTAATATCCCCAACCATTTGATGGAAATCTTATGAAAATTCCAATAACTCATATTTTATTATACATACTCATATTGGTATTCTTTACATTGAATATACAATGGATAAGAACATCTCTATTACAAATTTTAATTAGCTAATTATTATATAATATAACATATAGATACATAATAGTGTTTAGATGATACATGAACTGGTTTTTAATGTGAACCACTTTTCCAATTTCTTCCAACCAAAGGAAATGATGTTTTCTATATTCCACTCAGATGGTTTTAGTAATCTCAATAAAAACATGATTCTCTATTAAAAACCATTTTTAGGGGTATATTATGAATTATACTATTAAGAACTTTATACTTCATAATGTGTTTTCTAGACCTTTCATATTCTAAAAATTGAGATAGTTTAAATATATTTCATAATAATTGATTCATAACACATACATATTTCATCCAATTCACCAAAATTTCATCATTAAAAAATATTACGACATCATCTTCATCACTTTATTGTCTAAAACTATATAGGTTATGTTTTAAACAATTATTAAAGGGTTTACTATTTCAATTTAGCTTCTTCTCTCTAATATCTATTGAGAAACATATTTTGACCTAGAGTTATCCATAATTACTAAAAGTTACTAATCAATATATACACTTCTTAACTCCATTGAAAATAATTTATTAACCCATAATTTGTGATTAAAATCAATGATAAAGTTTATATGGATGGTTTCTTTAAGAAACCTTCAATATTACTTACACCACATGTACATTCCCATTTCCTCTTTCTTTTTTATTGTAAAATATTTATGAAATTTACATACTCACTAACACATGAAAAACCTTATGGAACAAACATATAGATAACCCAAATAATCACATATTTTATAAGTTTAATTTTGAATTTAAGATTTTTATATTAATTCAAAACCCAAATTTTCCATTTATTTCTAAACATTTTTATTTAAGGGTGTCATATCCCCCCTAAAATCCCCTCATATGATTATTCTTAATTGAATAAAAATATATATATTGATCTAGATATTCTTATTGATAATATTATATTTAAAACCTCGCCAATATTAGTTGAAGAATGAAAATCTTCTAAAAAAACATTTTTTTCCCAAACTGTAACACTATTTATTATTCTTATTTTTAACCAAATATTTGTATAGATTTTTTCTATTTATACCTTATATGATTTAAATAATCTTTGAATTATTAAAATTTTCATTAAAATTTTATTTCTTATATACATTAATAATTATATTTTTTCAATTTCTAGAAACTCCAACAGAGGTAACTTTCTTATTATCATTACCCCATAAATAAACTTTAGTATGATTGATATAAAATTTAAGACTTTATAAATCCACATAGTTTATTTACATATGATTAGAATGATCATAAAAATTATTTTATTATTCAAAATTTATCATTTTAATCTATAAACATTGAAAAACATCTTATAAAATTTTCTTGAAATCAAAATTGACTTTATATATCATATATTATACCTATACAAATATTTTGATAATCATAAAGTTACTTTTATATTTATTTGAATATTTACCTTGGTTCACCGTTCATTTTTTTCTCCACATGAAGTGATATATTAAAATTCTAAACTTATTTCAATAATTATAACATGCTTTCAATTTTGTATTTTTAAACCTCAAAAATTATTTTAGGTACCCTTCCTGAATTTTCCTATAGCTTCATTAGTCTGAACAACCACAAAACTCACTCTGTCATTCATATATTCATCATGAATTCCATGTTTGTTTCATTATTTGTTCCTTCATTAGATAAATTATGTTTATTAACCTCATTAATCAATAACTTTTCACCGTGATAACAAGATGGTGAAACATATTTTCTATCACTCTTATAAAATTAATCTACCTACATAATTGAAAATTTAATTCTATTTTTTATTTTTAAGAAGTTATTTTATTTTTCATGAGAGAGTGATTTTTCTTCCTACATTTTGAGTTATTATTTCTAGATAACACCATTTATGACTTGTCCTTATATAACACCCCAATACAATAGTATGAAACTTTTTTTAAATAAAAATTTATTCTTAGATAACATGTTTTATATATAACACAAAAATAAAAATAAAAACATCATTTTTATTAAGATAAAATGTTATGATTACTTATAAACATCAATACACTATAAGGATTAAATCATTATCAATAACAAGAAATATCAATTCAAAATAAATAAATATATATTTATATATTATATGAAAATATAATTAATATTGCCATGGACTTCTATGAAGATCATGCCCTTGAAAAAAACTAAAAATAAAATGCTATATAGGTTAACCATTATTTTCAAGAAGATAGGGAAAAATTGGTTTTAGATAATTATATGATATTTATATAAGATTCTTGTATGACTATTTGTAAAATATGGTAATTGGGTTTATATGTCCACTAGAATTATATGTCTATTGGATCTATATGAATGTTGGGATTATATATTCATTATGTATAATACGAATAAGTTTTTTAAAAAATATTTTTTATGATTAAAAGCATTCAATACTTAAAACAAATATTTTTAAATGAATTTTTTGTTACTATTTTATATGTTATAATTATTAATTAAATTGATCAATAATAAAAAAATTATTATGA
The DNA here is from genome assembly GCA_963277665.1 of Viscum album. Classification (NCBI taxonomy): domain Eukaryota; kingdom Viridiplantae; phylum Streptophyta; class Magnoliopsida; order Santalales; family Viscaceae; genus Viscum; species Viscum album. The sequence continues at coordinate 674,266,477 of OY728139.1, read as the reverse complement.
TAATATTTAGTATTTAAATGCGTGAACTGATATAGTAACACTCAATAATAAATTTATAGCAATTAATATTTAAACTAGATAAATAATATAGGGGTCATTTTTTCAAAGAAAATTTTTTTCTTGTATTTTTTATTTGAATATAAAAGATAAATTTATAAATTCTATAACATTAATTACATAAAATGGAATTATATTTTTAATTCATAATTTTAAAAAAAAATAAGTATTGATTTTTTGGATTTTTTATAGAATAATTTTTTGGTAAATATTGAAAAGTAACAATTTTACAATCACTAGGGATTTCATTACATTATCATGGTATAATTATTATTTTCAATTTTTTAGAACCTTCTTATAGACCATATAAATATTTTAAAAGTAATATAATTCGTTTTTAGAAATAATGATAAACATATAAATCTATGTTTTCCATTTTGGAAATCAATTTAATGTTTTTATTCAAATAAAAACTACATTTGCTTTTCCACTATTAATATTGTTTTTATAAGGTTCGTATTAGTTTTATTAATGATTTAAATTAAAATAGGTATAATTTTATTTGACCTATTCAAATAAAATATTTGGGAATCAATATTATAAAATATTTTGGTATATTTCATGCCCAAATCCAACTTATCCAACCTTGGCCTGTGTCTCTTGCAACAAATGGGTATTGTCATCCAGTTAGCCAACTGATGTACAGCCAGTACAAATGGAATAATTGCAGATTTCCTTATCTGAATTAATGATCTTATCTTCTCGGCTGATTGATATGTCCTTGACATGGAATGTTAGATGACCACTTCTCGAACTCACCTAATTCCAAGAAAACCATTCCTCTTAACATCAAGAAAAAAGATTGATATCCATGAGGGCATCCTATAAATGGAATTTGGGGACCAACTGGTCAAGTTCAATTTCTTTCAATCTATGTGATACCCATCAAAGGATCACTCTGCATTCAAAATACAAGCTTCTGAGGACACTTCTAAGAGTCAATTGAACACCATTCCTTCATGTTCATCAAGTTATAATGAGAGTGGATCTTGTGAAATTTGCACCATAATTAACCTAGTAATTAATGGGAATGTTGATGTTGAACTTTCTTTCATAGACTTCATAAATCTAGAGGATCTTGAAAACACTATTCAATCTCATCTCAACTCTGATCTCTATTGTTAAACCTTGGAAAATATTATGAAAATGAATCAAAACCAACTAAAATCCATTCCTCTATTCGAGATTTTTCTATCCCACAAATAAAAGATGAGAATGATCTGAATCATCTTCCTGCACAACTAAAATATACATTCCTTTTCTGTGATCACATTTATCATATCATTGCCACTGCCACACTTACTGAAATTGCAGAGTTAAAACTTGTTCTTGTGATAGAGAAAAACAAAAAGGCCATAGGATGGAACCTAGATGAAATACTAGGAATCAAACTTTCCCTTTACATGCATCACATCAAATTTGAGGAATCATCGAAACCAATCAAACAACCACAAATAAGACACAATCCACTCATCCATGATGTAGTTAGGGATGATATTACAATGATTCTCTAAGTTTGTATTATAAAATCAATTTCTAATAGTTAATGGGTTATTCCAATTATTGTTTTACCCAAGAAGGGTGAGATAACTATTATCACAAATGTACATGGGGAGGTAGTCATAACTCGGGTGAAAATAAAATGGTGTGTGTGCATTAATTATCAAAAATCGAATGATGAAACATGAAAATATAACTTCCCTCTTCCTTTCCTTGATCTAATACTATAAATATTAGCTTTAAATTCATATTATTTCTTTCTTGATGGATACACTTGCTACTTCCAAATCTTAATCGCACCTCGGGACAAAGAAATGAATACTTTCACTTTCCCCTTTGTAAATATGCATATAAGATAATTCCTTTGGAATTTTTAATGCTCATGTAACATTCTAGAGGTGTATGATGAGTATAATTTCTGAATTTATTGAGCATTTCATTAATGTATTCATGGTTGAATTTTCCATTTAGGGTGATTCATTTGAATCCTACTTGTATTCACTCTCTCTAGTCCTTAAAAATTGTGTCAAATGTATCCTTGAGAGAAATTATGAAAAATCTAAATTCATGGTTACTAATGGGATTATTTTAAGGAACATAATTTTACAATATGGTGTTCAAGTCTATCCTACCAAAATTTAGGTGATTTAATTTCTTCTAGAACCAACAATAGTTTGACACATCCATTCATTCCTGGGCCTTGTGGGGTTTTATCAGCGATTCCTCCATAACTTTAGTATTATTACCCTCCAACACACTCAGATAATCCAAAATTATGTTTCATTCCTTTTTTATTAGTATTTAAATAGATCCTTCATTGAACTCAAAAATGTTCTTATAACTGCCCTAATAATCCAACCCCCGGATTTGTCCTTACCCTTTAAATTGATGTGTGATGCTTCTAATAGCGTCATCGAGTCCGTTCATGGTCACATAAGAGAAAATATTCTTCATGACATCTATTATGCCTCAAAAAATTGGATAAAACTAAATCTCACTACTCTGTCCCAAAAAAATTAACTTTTAACAGTAGTTTTTCCCTTAGATAAATTGTAGCCATATCTCGTAGGTGCCAAAATCATCATCTTCATAGACCATTATACTATAAATTTATTACTCAAGAAATTTTATTCTTAACTAAGGATAATAGAATGTATCATAATGCTCCAAGATTTTGACATAGTGATTAAAGATAACCCTGAAAAATAAAACCTTATGGCTGATCACTTGCATAGAATTTAAAATTCTCCTCGTTATGAAATAATTGATCAAAATTTTTAATTGAGCACCTCTCATCTATGACACAAAATTTACCAATGTATTCCCCAAATATAAATTACTTGGTTGTTGGTGTTTTTCTAAAAAAATGTTTCAATATAACGAAAACTAAAGCTAAGAAGTGATTGAAAACTCTATTCTTGGGAAGATAATAAATATTGAAAACTAGTGTGGACATGGTAATTAGGATATGTATCGATGAAAATGAACACTCCTCCATCTTGTAATTCTATCATTCAATGCCTGGTGGGGGCCACTAAGGACCACAAAGGACCTCATAAAAAGTTCGTGACTCAGGATTCTTTTGGCCATCACTCTTCAAGGACTCATATAAGTTCTGTAAACCATTTTCAACTTACTAGAAGTTTGGCAAAATTTATAAAAGAAAGGAAATTCCTCAAAATTCCTTGATATTTTATGAAATCTACGATGTTTGGGGCATATATTTCATGGAATCATTTCCACCATCCAATGGATTCTCAAACATTTATTTTGTGGTTGATTATGATTCTTGTTGGGTTGAGGCCAACCCCACTAGGAAAAATGTTTCACATATTGTTAGTGATTTCCTAAAAACCCATATTTTCCATTGATTTGGAACACAAAGTGTCTTTTTAAGTGACTTAGGAACTTATTTCTATAATTGGACCATGGGATCTATTCTAAAAAACAAATGTGTTGTACATAAAACATCGATTTCATATCACCCCAAAAACAAATGTCATGATTCAAATTTCTAATAGATATGTGAAAATAGTTTTTAAGAGAATTGTAAAAACACTCCATAAAATATGAGCCTAAAAGCCTTGGTGAAGCAATTTGGGATTATCAAAATACCTATGAAACACCCATTAGGATGCTTCTATTTAGGATAGTTTTTGGTAAATCATGTAATTTACTAGTTGAAATCCAACATAAGTCATTTTTGTCTATAAAAACTTGTAATACTGATTTTGAAAATTCCGGTGAAGATAGGTAGTTGTAGTTGCATGAATTAGAGAAGATTAGACTACATTTTTATGATAATTCCAATATCTAAAAATAAAATTCCAAGGTACTCTATGAAAAACACATCCTGTGAAAGGTATTTCATGAAGGTGAAAAGGTAATTCTCTGAAATTCGAAATTTTTACTTAAATATGGTAATCTTAATTCTCATTGGGAAGGTCCTTTTATTGTAACTAATATTTACTCTTTTGGTGTAGTACACATCCATGACCCCTCTTCTAGAAGGATATTCATAGCTAATTGACATCTGTTAAAGCATCTCCATGAGAGGACACAAAATCAAGGAACGAAATCAACTTCTATTAGAACCAAAACATATATAGTATACCCACCACTAGATGGGAATGATTATCCAACAAATCTAAACTAGGGGCACCGCTTTCCCTTTAACCCTCTCTCTCTATATATATCTGTATCTCTTCCTCGCTTCTTCTCTCTCCATATTTCTTCTAATTCCCATATCTTTCATTTTTTACCACTTTATTCATCAAACACTTTTTTTCTCTTTTCCTTTTGTGTTGTTGTGTATTTTAAAAACACTAAAAAACTAAAAAAACTAAAAAATGAAAAAAACCAAAAATAAAGAGTAATAATTACTCACCATCATCTTTTGAAATTTTATCCAAACCATTTTGGGTAGTTGAAAGATGTGTTTTCATCTAGAATTTTTTTTAATTTAATCATAAATTTGGATAAATAATTTTGTTTCCAAAATAATAAATTTCGAATGCTCAGTTTCTGATTTGGAAAATGATTTTCCCCAACCATGAGGAAAAACATTAGATTTCATGAAAAGGCCACATTTGGCCATATTTTCAAAATGTGTTTTTTTCTACCCCAATTGTGAGTCTTGATTTTTTGGAAATTCGAGTTTAATTTCATACTTTGGTGTGAATTAATATGATAGAGGTATTTTCCGAACCACATGAGAATCACAATATAAAAATATCCTCCATTTAGCCCTATATTGATCCTCATTTTGAAAAACCTGTCACACATATGAATAATTTTTTTCTAGCCGCATTACAAGACCAATAACGTATCCCACCCAATATCTCCTTAGATTTTCATTTCCTAATTTATTGAAATTTAGGTGTGGGGGGAATGAATTTCTTTTGGGGTACCTTTTCATTTTTTTAAATATGTCGTCATATGCTCAAGTTCTAGCATCAATTTAAGTGTGGAGTAGATCTTTTCATTCAGTGATAATTCGGATTGTATAAAAATATATGTAATTTACTAAATGTAATTAAAAAGTCTTCATAAAAATTTAAATCAAAAAATAAATAAAAAAATGAAAAATATAGTGGGTTGTTTCTTGGGCAGTTCAAAATAAATCAACCCCAACCTTTAATATTTTTATAATTATTATAACTAGTTTCTTGAGAAGATCAAACATGGGTTGGGATATTAGTGTGATATTAGTTTCAAGTACAAATTTTGATAAAAAATAAAAAAATATAAAATATAAAAAGGAACACTTATGTCATTGGGAGAAGTTTCTTATTTTATAAATATTTCATCTTCTCATCCCCTTAAAATTATATTCCTATTTTTTTCATTCTTCACACAGTAATTCCCTTATAAATATTTGTTTCCATTTCCTCCAATGTTTCATTTCAAAAAAAAATTGTGCCTTGATTTTTTAATGATGTTGTTTTACCCCTATTTTCCTGTCTTTTTTTCATTAAATTCCTACCATCCCATATCCACAGAAAAAAACCCCTAAAATTACATTATGATTATTTTCCACTTTAGGATATGGAATGAAAGGTGGTATCTCTTTTAAACTCTAATATTTTCAATTTTGGTTGGTGAATGAGTGAAACTCCATAAATAATTATTTTTCATCTTGAGAAGAGTGAGTTCTGAGTGACCACATTTTCCATTTCTAAATTTTAGCATGAAAAAATAAATTATTTTTTGAACATGATTTTTGTAACAATTTGTGGTGTAATTCAATATAGATGAATGAAATGGTCTAAACCTCCCCTAGTTAGGGAAAAAAATTATATTTGTTGGTGAGTGAGAATGTTTTCATTTTGTTTTTATATATATTGCATAGGACATGTACAAGATTAATTTTGGGGGATTTGATGTTATGAATTTATTCATAAATTTTTATTTACTCTCTATAATTAATTTTTATCAAATGTTCAGAATTGGTGTGAAATAATAATGTATTAATAGTGAATACAATTTTTAATAATTATAGGAATTATTCCACATTAGAGTCAATTTAATTTTATAATAATAACTCACATCCTACTGATTCAAATTGTTTTATTCTTGTTTTCTAGATTTCCCTATTCAATTTCAAACATATCTCTATAAGAAATATTTGGGTAATTCGTCTATTGAAAGGTTCATATGGTCGACACAATAAGGCCCAACAAATCTGTGAAGAAATTGGACCACCTTGATGCTTGATTTTAAGGGTAGAATCCAGAAGCCTAAATATGATGAGACTATAGTATTTGATCATGACTATTAAAAAGAATCGTGGATAAAAATTTCATGTCCCAAATCCAAAAAATGTTCCCAACATATGTTTTGAAGTCCTTCCATCATTCTGTCCTAATTTTAAAATCATCACACAATTCATGAATTTTCTTCGGATATAGACATCAAATTGATGTGGGATATTTCAGTGTGAAATAAAAAATAATGTGGTCATATTTGAATAATAAAGTGTTATAATTTTTACGCATCATTCTAGTCTAAAAGGCATTCACATTTTTACCGAGGAAAACTCAACAGAAAAATTCACATAATGAAATTTTTTCCTAAAATAAACATAAATTTGGATCAAAAATTACAATGGTGGCCAAATTTTTATGGATGATAGTCAGCATAAATATATATATATTTTAAGAAGAATATATCTCTAGATTTAGCTATCTGGGTGTCCAAATATTCTATCCAAGTGGAGGCGTAGATTTGGAATGAAAACAATCCACCACCTTGGGCTATAGATGCATCAACATCTTCTCATTGCATGGAGTTGGAATTTAAGAATACAATAGGATCAATTGGAATGAACAAATCCTTGAAAAAGGCCTATGATAACCTTCCAAACTTGTGTTTTAACTTGAGCGACCCTTCCTCCTCTCTCTATTTTCAAATTATTTTGTGTTCCTTTCATTTTTAATCATATAATTTGTTCTCAATTTTGTTTAAATTTTTATGCAAGTTTCTTCTTCATATTCTCTATTAATCATCCACCATCTATGATTAAATATTAATGGTATTAAAATAGTTTAAATCAAGTTTAAGCCCCTTCACTTATTTCACTTTCTCATTCAATCAAAATTCTCTGTTTATGTCGCATCTTCATTCATGTGTTTGTGATGAATAACTCTATCATTATCTCATTATTTTCATTCGATTTATAATTAATCGAGATAAAAAGATATTACCAAATTACTAACCATATAAATGGATGAGTAAATCTACCATTAGAGTGATTAATAAATTGGTGATATTAAGTGATTGAGAGATTTTGCTTATTGAGTATACTTTAGGATAACATTGTGTGTGTTGAACTTAAAATGGCATGAAGTAAATAAATGTTTTTTTATTATGTGGATTTCATGGATTATGTGAACCATAAAATACACTACCAAAAACAATTTTTAATTGATATTAGAACCCCATTTATGTTAAGGCTTGGATTAAATCCTTATCATTTGGTTATTCTGATCAAAATTAGCTTCTAAAGTGGGTGTTAATTTAATGCAATACAATGAAAATATCAAGGATATCATAATATTAAATCCCCAATAATGAAATCACTATAGTCATTATTATATTTCTAATTCAAACATCATAAATTAATTTAATTAATAATGTTCTTCAAACAAATCCCCTTTTAAAATAACATCAATTAAAAAAGATCTACTATAAAATTTCTACCATTACCAACGATTTGAGTCACGTTCCACTATACAAATTAGAAGAGCAGCGGACCTTTGAACGGTCAATACAAGACAATTGGAAACACTTAAAAAGGTTCAATTTCTAAAGATGGTTCATTAAGTAGTCAATGGTTCTTTATTTTGATAAAAAAAATAAAAAAACAAAAAGAAACAAAACAATTATAAAAAAAATAAAGAAAACCCCCTTCCTCATCCTTAAAAATTTATCAAAATGACACATAGCCTCCCAAAGAATCCATCATATATTTTTTATCTAGATTTTGATCAAAAACATCACAAACTTAGGAGGAATATTAGGGATAATCAAATCGCTCTTGAACCATTCTTTTTTCAACCAATTGAACTAGATATTTTCAATCATAGGGAAACCCCCAAAAAGAACTCGTTACCCCTGATATGAATTAGCAACCCCATGGTATTGAATTTACAAACATTAAGAAAAATTTCAAACTCAAATCGATTTTTATTTATCTTTTACCTCATTTCCATAGGCTAGCTGGTGAGGATCCACATCTTCATCTCAAAGAGTTGTAAGTAGTGTGATCTACTATGAAGCCTCAAGGGGTTTTTGAAGAAAAAAAATATTGAGAATTCACTTTCTCTCTAGATAACACCACAATTCATGTCTCTACTATCTCCCACATTGTTTCATAACCACATGGAATGATATAAAGTGACTATTCTTAGATAAATTCCTTCCAGCTTCTCGTACTACTTCTATTTGAAAAGAAATAAGTGGTATCTGTCAATTCCCTAATGAATCAATCCATAAGTATTGGGAGAGGTTCAAAAATATTGTGGCAACCTACCCACACCACCAAATCCCTAACAAACTCTTTATCCAATGCTTAAATGAGGGTTTATTGGCTATGGAGTGAACTCCCATTGATGTTGCAAGTGGTGGTTCTCTTGTTGATAAAACTCAAGCAGATGCATGATATCTTATAAGCAATACGGTTGAAAACACACAAAAATTACTTACTAGAGCACATTCTTTAATAAGAAATGTCTAAGAAAATAAATCCAAAGACCAATAAGATGACTGAGTGGATGAGTGAACTTACAGGTCTTGTGAGACAACTAGTGGTGGCTTCTAAAGCCCAAACCACATATTCTTCACAATATCAATTCCCTTAACCTATCAATAATTGTGGAATCTATAGATCACAAGCTCATCTAACTAACACATGTCCACAACTCCAAGTTGATCCATCAGATTTATCCAGACCAATTTAACTAAATGAAATATATTCTCAGAGGAACACCAACCCTCAACAATCAGCTCAATTCATCAGAAACATCATCTAACCCCACTATGACCCCTTTTATTCTATTTAAAACTCAAGGATAATGTATGTTAATCTTTTTTCTCATCCCCCTCAGTTCCCACCACCAAATCCAAAGCAATACCAATATGTACAAGGTGGTTATAACTTCCCAAAACCTTTCCCTTTTGTTCCTCAACCTCAAAGGATCAATCCACCTCTTACTATTTCTAGATTCCTATATACTAATGAGTATTATAAATTACCTACCCAATACAAGAACTTTGCCATGATCCAAAATCAAGGAAATCCTAATCCGGGATAAGCCTCTTCTTCCAAGTAACTTGGTGAAGTGAAGTGGAATATCTTGCATCCTTCACCTATTCAAACCTCAAAAATATTGAAACTCAAATTAGTCAACCTGAATCCCACATTATCTAGCATCAACGATCCAATTGTTCCCAACTCCCAGCTCAATAATTTCCCAACCCCAAGGAAAATGTAAGTGCAATTTCACTTAGATTGGGAAAAAAATTTCCAAGCCTCAAGATGAATCCTCAAAGGATCATTTGTATGTTGATCATGAAAATGAAATGAACTAAAATATAGAAAATTAACTTGAAGCCAATTTCTCACCTCCTTCTATTCCTCAAAGGAACCCAATTCCTTTTCCTCAAGATCCCTCTAATCCAGGTAAGTCCTTTGAACCCAATCCAGAAATTCTCGACATATTTAGATGTGATGAAGTGAAAATTACCCTCATAGATTACATCAATAAAATTATTAATTATGAAAAGATTCTTTAGTAGTTGTTCACCCATAATAGGCAACTTAGGACCATTGAGAATGTTTCAACACAAAATTTCTTACCCATGACATTCAAATATATTGGGACCTTTATAGTTATATTCTATATAGGAAGTTAAAACATTGATGATGCACATATAGTCGTAATAGCCTCAATAAATTTCATTCCCAAATCCATCTTCTCCAACCATGGTCTAGGTCTCTAACACCCAATGGGTGTTGTCATCCATTTAACTAATTAAAGTACATCTAGTGTTGAGGGAATAATTGAGGATGTCCTTGTATGAGTTAGTAATCTTATCTTCCCATCTGATTTTTATGTCCATGACATGAAAGGTTATGACCACTTCTCTGTCTCCCCTAATTATAGGAATACCATTCATCTTAATCGAAATAACTAAGATTGATGTCCGTGCAGGCATCATATCCATGGAATTTGGTGACCAACTAGTCAAGTTCAATATCTTTTAAGTCATGTGATACCCATCGGAGGATAACACTACATTCTTAGTCCACACTTTTGAGGACTCTTCTAAAAGTCAATTGAACACCATTCCATCATGGTCCTCATGTTTTAATGAGAGTAGAGATTGTGAAAGTTGCACCATTATTTACCAATTAATTAATGGACATGTTTATGTTAACCTTTCATTTATATAATCCATCAATATAGAGGATCTTGAACACCCTCTTGAATTCCATCTCAACTCTAATCTCTATTGTTACACCTTGGATAGTATTAAGGAAAATGAATCAAAATCAATTGGAAGCCATTCCTCCATTCAAGAGTTGTCTCTCCAATAAATGAAAGATATGAATGATTAGAAACCTCATCCTTCACACCTGATATATGAATTCATTTTCCATGATCACTCTTATCCTATCATTGTTTATGCCACACTTACTAAAAATGAGGTGTCCAACCACATTCAGGTGTTAGAGGACAAAAAAATGCCATAGGTTTGAACCTAGATGACATACCATTAATCAACCCTACCTTTTCATGCATCTTGTCCATCTTGATGAATCATCAAAACCAATCAAACAACCAATAATAAGACTCAGTCCACCCACCCTTGTGGTAGTTAGGGAATATATTACCAAGATTTTCCCAGATTGTATTATCGACATAATTTCTTATAGTGAATGGGTCAGTATAATTCAATTTTTAACTATGAAGGGCGGGATTACTGTAATCAAAAATTAACAAAGGGAGGTTTTCAGAGCTCATGTTAAAAACAAATGGCGTGTATGCATCAATTATTGAGAATTGATTGCTGAAACAAGAAAAGATCACTACCCTCTTCACTTCCTTGATCTAATTCAAGAACGATTAGCTAGAAAGTCACACTATTTATTTCATAATGGATACACCAGCTACTTACAAATCCCTATCACACCTCAAGACCAAGAAAAGTCTACTTTCACTTACCCCTTTAGAACATATTCATACATGATAATGCCATTTTTCCTTTTCAATGCTTCAGAAACACTCTATAGGTGTATGAAGAGTATCTTTTCTAAATTCATTGAGCATTACATAGAGTTATTCATGGATCACTTTACCATCTATGGATAGTAATTTGAATCCTTATTTCATTCACTCTCTATAGTCCTTCAAATTTGTGTAAAATGTAACCTCATGCTAAATTAGGAAATTTTTCACTTAGTGGTTACTAATGGGATTGCTCTATGGAACATAATTTCATGAGATGGTATTTAAGAATATCTTACAAAAATTGAGGTGATCCAATATCTTCTTGAACCCTAAAAAATGACACATACATTCATTCCTTAGTTATTCTAGTTTCTATAATATATTCATCCATAACTTTAGTAGGATTACCCTCCCACTCACTCAGCTACTCAAATATGAAGTTTCATTCCATTTCTATGAGTCTTGTACGAAAACCTTAATTGAACTCAAAAATTGTTCTTACAACTGCCAAAATAATCCTACCCCCAGATTATTCCTTACCATTTGAATTGATGAGTGATTCTTCTAAAATGGACATTGGGGTCATTCTTGGTCAAATAAGAAAAAATATTCCTCATTTCATCTATTATGATTCAAAAAAAATTGGATAAAACTCAATCTCATTACACTGTAATTGAAAAGGAACTTTTAGAAGTGTTTTTTTTCCTTATATGACTTTTGGCCAAATCTCCTAGGTTCCAAAATCTTCATCTTCCTAGAACATTCTTCTATTGAGTTCTTAGTGAAGAAAACATATTCCAAATAGGGGCAAATAATATGAATCTTAATGTTCCAATAGTTTTACATTGTCATAAAAGATAAACCAAGAAAATAAAACCTTATGGTTAATCACCTAAGTATAATTTCTAATTAATTACATTATAAAATAATTAATCCTGATTTTCCAATTAATTTCCTCTCATCTATCACTCTAATGTTACCATAGTGTGGCCCAATTTTAAAATACTTAGTTTCTAGTGTTTTTCCAGAAAATATTTCAAAAAAACAAAAACTGAAGCAGAAATGTGATTCAAAATTCTATTTTTTGGAATATAATAATCATTGGAAAATGAGGGTTGACATGGTAATTATGAGATGTGTTGATGGAAATAAAAAATCCTCTATCTTGAAATTCTTTCACTTAATAACATGTGGTGGCCACATTAGACCAGAAAGGACCTACTGAAAAGTGCACAACTTGGGATTCTTTTGGCCTTCACTATTAAAGGACTCATATGAGTTTGGTAAATAATGTCCATCTTTCCAAAGGATTTGCACCATTTATAAAACAAATAAAATTTCCCAAAATCCCTTGGTCTTTTATGAGATCTTCATTGTTTGTGGGATAGATTTCATGGGACCATTTCTACCCTCTAATGTATTATCATACAATCATATTGTGGTTAATTATGTTTCTTGGTGGTTTGAGACCAAACCTATTATGAAGGATGATGGATATACTATTAGTGAGTTCCTAGATACCCATATTTTTCATCGATTTGGAACACCATGTTCTTTGATAAGTGGCTTAAGAACTCGTTTCTTTAATCAGACCATGGAATATCTTCTCAAAAATAATGGGGTTGTACATAAAACTTCAAATGAATATCACCCCCAGATAAATAGCATGGATGAAATTTCTAATATGGAAGAGAAAAGGAGTTCTTGAGACAATTCTAAAACCCTCTAGAAAATACTAGCCTGAAATACTTGGTGAAACACTACAAGCTTATCGAAATGCATATAAAACACTCATCGAGATGTCTCCATTAAGCCTATTTTTTTAAATCTTGTCATTTACTAGTTTAAATTCAACATAAGTCATTTTGGGAAATAAAAACATGTAATTTTTATTGTAAAAAATCATGTGGAGATAGACTGTTGCTTTTTCCTGAATTGGAGGAGCTTTTATTAGATTCCAATGAGAATTACAATCTCTACAAAGAAAAGGTTTTGGTACTCCATGAAAAACACATCCTACAAAAGGTATTTCATGAAGTTGAAAAGGTAATGAACTTCAATTATCGATTTAGTATTCACCCTCGTAAGATTAATCTTTATTGGGAAGGTCCTTTTATTTTTACTAATATTTACCCATTTGGTGAAGTGCAAGTACACAACCCCTCTTCCAAAAGGACATTCACAATTAATGGACATTGGTTAAAGCATTATGATGAGAGGACACACAATCCAGGAATGAAATCTACTTTCATCGGATCCAAAACTTATACTATAGACCCACCACTAGATGGGAACAATGACCCACTAAATCCAAACCAATAGAACCACTTTCATTTTAACTCTCTCTCTCTCTCTCTCTTTCTCCCTCTCTATATTTCTCCTTCTTCATCTCTCTTTAATTTTTTACCACTTTCTTCATGAATATTTTAATTTTTCTCTTTATAATTTTAGTGGGTCTTTATCTAAAGAACACTAAAAATCAAAATAAAAACAAAAATAGTCATAATTAATCATTATCCACTTTTGAAATTTTGTCCAAACCATTATGGGTAGTCATAAGACAGGTTTTTATCTAATTTTTTTTATTTTTATCATAAATTTGGATAATTATTTTTGTTTTAATAAGAAAAAATTTTAAATGCTCCTTTTTTATTTGGAAAATGATGTTCCCAACCTGTGAGGAACAACATTACCTTTCATTCTAAGGAAACCTATGGACATATTTTCAAAATGTGTTTTTTCTCCCTCGATTGTGAGTATTGAGTTTGTGGACCTTCAAGTTGAATTTCCTACTTTGATATGCATTAATATAATAGAGTTATTTTCTAAACCACATGAGAATCACAATATCCAGATAGCCTCCCTTAACCCTTAAATTGGTATTCCTTTTGACAACCCCTTCAAGTCTATAAATACTGTTTTTCTAACCACATTACAAGCCTAATACATTATACCACCCAAAATCTCCATGGATTTTCATTTATTAACATATTGAAATTTATGTGTGGGGGGAATGGAATTTATTTTGGGTACCGTTTCCATTATTTCCAATTTTTCATTATATGCTTCAGACAAAGCGTCCAATTAAGTGTGGGGAGAGGTTTTCATTCAATGAATTTTGGGAATGTATTAAAATTTGTATAATCTAGTACATTTTATTGAAATGTGTTTAAAAAATCAAAACAAAAAAATCAATAAAAAATAAAGAAAAAATGAAAAAAAGATTGGGATGTTTCTTGGGAGAGTCAAAAATCACTCTTAATCAACCTATGATCTTAATATAAATATTATAATTAGTGTTTTGGGAAGATAAAACATGGGTTGGTATATTAGTGTCATATTTGTTTCAAGTACAACATTAGAAGAAAACAAAAAAAAGAACACTTATGTCATTATGAGAAGTTTTGTGTTTTTTAAATAATTCATATTCCCATCCCCTTCAAATTTTCTTCCTCTTTTTTGTCTTTCATCACACAATCATCCCATTTTAAATGTGTATTTCGAATTATGACCTTGTTTGATTTGAAAAAAAAATTATGCATTGTTTTTTCCATGTTGGTGTTTTACCCCTATTTTCTTATCTTTTGGCCTTTAAATTCTAATAATCCCAAAGACAAAGAAAACCCCATAAAAATACCTCTTCAGTCTTTCTCACTTTAGGATAGGTAATGGAAGTTGAGATCTATTTCAAACTCTAATATTCTCATTTTTGGTTTTTGAATGAGTAAACAACAATAAATAAATTTTTATCATCTTAAGTGGAGTGAGTTCTCAGTGCCCAGTTTTTCCATTTATAAATTTGAGCATGAAAAATGAATTGTTTTTGAAAGATTATTTTTGTAAAAATTTGTGGTCGAATTTAATATAATTTAGTGAAGTGGTCTAAACCTTTCCTGATTGGGGAAAACAAAATTTTAATATCTGTTTGTCAGTGAGAATGATTTTGTTATGTTTTTATATTTGTTTCACATGAGGACATGCATAAGACCATGTGTGGGGGAGTTTTTGTTATTAATATATTAATAACTATTTATTTACTCCATTTACTGATTTTCTATGGAATGTGAAAATTTTTTGGGAAATAATAATGTTTTAATATTAAATTCAGATTTTTATTATTCTTTTAATAATTAATGATTAGATTTAGATTAATATTTTAATCATAAATA
This sequence comes from Viscum album, assembly GCA_963277665.1. Lineage (NCBI taxonomy): Eukaryota > Viridiplantae > Streptophyta > Magnoliopsida > Santalales > Viscaceae > Viscum > Viscum album. The sequence continues at coordinate 674,251,017 of OY728139.1, read as the reverse complement.
TCATCCAAATAATAAAAATTGTTTGATTATTTTGTTTTAGGGTTAATTATTCAATTTAAATCATATCATTAGAAGGAATACTTGGACAATTAGACTATTTAAATGTTCATATGGTTCACACAAGAAGGCCCAAAAATCTGTGAAGAATCTTGACCATCCATGATATTGGAATTTATTCAATTAGTCCATAAGCCCAAATTTGATGACAATCGAGAAAAAAATTATTATCAAAAATAATCATAGATAAAAATTAGAAGGCCAAACTCTAACAAAGAGGGGCCCAACATATATTTTTAATTCCATCCCAACATTATGTCTCGATATTTAAATCGGCATACAGTCTATGACTTCTATTTTGATATATACATCACATATAGAAGAGATTTTTTAGTGTGAAATGCAAGATACAGGCATCCAACTTTTAATAATTATGTTTTCAAATTTTAAGGCATATTCCTGTCCTAAAATGCATTCACATTTAGTCCAAGGAAAAACTTTATAGAAAAAATTACAGAATGAAATTATTTACTAATTTTTCTATAAAGTTTTCTAAAAATGTTAAATAGTGAAAAACAATGGAGGGATAATAGTAAAAATAAATTTCAAAAACATTTAAGAAGAATATATATATATATATATATCTTTCTATATGTCGAAGTCAACGAGCCTTATGGAGGCGCAGGTTTGGAATGCAAAGAGTCCACCACTCTGGCTATAAATTCATCCACCTCTTCTCCTTGAATGGATTTGGAATTTCATAATATGGGAGGATAAAATTAAATGACCATAGACTTTATAAAGGCATTTTAGGTCCTTAAAAACCCATCTTTTAACTTGGAAGACCCTTCCTCCTCTCTTTATTTTCATGTTCTTTTCTGTTTCGTTCATTTGTATCACTTAAGCAATTTTCAATTTCATTTCATTTTTAATGCATGTTTCCCCTTAATATTATATTATAGATATCCACCCTATGTTTGTAATGTCCCGACTCTAGATACCCAGAGTCGGTGCATTATTACATAACATTGGAATGAACACAAGAAAGATCAAGTCTTGAAAGACCTATTAGTTTAGTAGACTTGGAAACACTAGATACATTAATAAAGTTTTCATTACATCATAAAATGAAAACTACAACAACATATTGTTTTCATATCCCCCCATACTATCCCTGCAGGTCATTTATAAAATACTTCTTCACATCCTGGGAAAAATAAAACATTGAAAGGGGTGAGCTCAGATGCTCTGTAAGGATAAAAATATAGCAGAAACTTTCATAAATAAACATTAAATTTTAAGGCAATGTATAACTAAAACAAAATCCTTTTAAACTTGAACTTCAGCATAATATGGCAAGGATAAAATTAAGTAATTCCATTTACTTATTCACATGGATATTCTACTAGTTGAATAATCACATGAAAATATTAATAACCACTTTCATAATAACGGAATGCATAATTTCAGACTATCATAACCACGTAGATAAGGCCTCATGCCAAGACTACAAATAAGATTTTGTCAAGGTCTCATGCCAAGACACTAGTTTGTATCATGAGACCAATCGATTCATCAAGGAGCTATAGCAGGCTCCACCCATCACTTACTATGTCCAATGCATTCCCCACATGAAAAGTTTTAAACATAACATAAACATTCGTATTAAAACTAGCATACGAAATGTCAATTCTTTATCCACAAACCATGAATGGTATAAAAATAGAACATCAACAGTCAAACATAACTCATTCGATACAATATGGAAGATTGTATTGTATCATATTAACCTCAATCGAGAATGATGAAGGATATTTACATAGATGAAAATAATCATCAAAACAATTAGAGTGAAATATCCCCCTTTTTCATGAAATCATTTAAAAGTCACACTATTTGTCAAGAATCCATTTAAAATAGATTTTATAATCAAAGTGTACCATAACACTTTGAAACTTTTAAAAGGAATTTTTATTTGAAAACTTTAATGTCCATATAAATAAATCCTTAAAACCATTTTTAAAACATGGACATTAATGAGAAAGATTTAGAATAATAAATCATTAAAATATTTTAAAATGTCATTTTAGTTAGAGTTCCTAACCAAAATAGAGAAACTTGAATAAAAATAATTGAGTAAATAAAAACTTTTTAATATCATGATAATAAAGGGATTCATGATACATTATGTCAAAGTACATTATATACACCATATAAAAGTGATTTGGTGTATAACAATAAAGGAGTCTCAATGGAATGTAAATTGAAATTAAATCTCTCATAAAGGATGTATCCTTAGGTTAAGGATAAATCAACGACATAATTATGAGTGACAAATATAAATACACTCAATATGATTGGATATTCAGTGTAAAAAAACCAAAGTAAATTCACACATATTCTTGTAAAAACAAAACCAATGAATTGGATGTTTAACTCAACAAATCGAGATTGAGTAAAAATTAATCTTATCAAGTTCATACCGATGACCTGATAAATTATAAATGGAGTGATTATGTGTATCAAAAGTATATCCACAGAAAGGGGGATGAATTTATGACATAATAAAATGAATAGTTATTCTACACATAATCATGGAGTAAAATAATCAATGAAGTATGTGTAAAGCCGAATGAGTGGAAATTGAAATTTCAAATTCCCTTATTGATTTGGTAACATACAAAACATACACCCATGAAATAAGGATCATACAATTATGATGTAAATATACATGAATTAATGTATATTACACAATGAAAACAAACATGGGTAGTACACACACCACATGTAATAAATAAGTGGTGAACAATGGAATTATCATGGAATTAAAAGTGAGATAAGAAACCCCTTACTTTTAATTTTTCCTTGGTCGAAGATAGGTTAACCTACTATATAATGGTGAAATAATTGTTATTTAATTATACAAGAATCATTTACATTAATATGATATCATATATGATCTTTTAACATTTATTTGTTAATAATATCTTAGTATTATCGTTATTTCGGGTGTTAACTTACTCGTTTTCCTTTATATTATTTGTTACATAAGACGTGTTTGTTATGCATAGGTTGTATCTTATTCATATCCAGAATTATATCAAGTCCTTAAAATTTATTTTTAATCATCAAATGAGAATTATACTTGAATGGATATGATGGATAATGAATCTCACTGCGTTCTTGGAGACGGTAGTTCGTACGTACGCACGAGCGGCAATATCATTCTTTTGATGTTAAAATAATATATAATTGGATTTTATATCATATAGAAAGAATAATTACCATGTTATATTTATTATTTACATGAATTAAACATAATTATTATACCCATCCAAATAATAATTTATTGAATGACAATTACACCACGACGTGGAGATGGTAAGCCGTACGTATGCACGTATTGTGACATGCCATTCAAAGGATGGATAGAATACTGAATATGGTTGTACCATATTTATAATAACATCACAGTATACAGAATATACTGGATTTATTATTTTAGAATAGAAATTACAATGAAATAAGAAGTTGAAGAAAAAAGGAACTTGAAAGAGGGTGGTGAAAACATTACCTCTTCTTCGGTTTCTTCTTTTTGATTTGATCATAAGGGCTCCTTAGGTTGGCTCTCTGATCAAACTAAGGACTATAGGTTGTATTGAGGGAAGTTGAGAGAGTATTTGGTCAGGTTTTGGCCGATCCAAAAGGCTTTTAATGTGTGAATTAGTGAGAGGGGGGAGTTCCCTTTTATAAGAGGGGTGAGGGGCACCTTTGGAAAATCTAAAGATATTGTTTTATAATAAATTAATATTCGGTTTATAATGGATAATAAGTGGATTGTTTAAAGGATAAGGTAAGTATGGGTCGAACTCCACTCAACCAATAGAATTTAGATAGGTTTGGGTCATTATATTAACCTTATATGTAAGTATTAACTCTTAGTTAATTAGTTTCACTTTTTCAATGTCTCTTTGTATTTTTTTATTATATGGTTAATAAACTTACTATATACATCCAAGATACCCCCAAGTGGTCCATTAATGATACACCTATCATGATATAAGTCTCTCGACCAAACGATAGATTTTTAGGAATTGAATATAAATTAATAATATAATATTTGTTTTAAAAACTCTTTTATGTCAATTTTGACACTATTGGGTATTTGGTTTTTTAGAAATTCATAACAGCAATATTACTTCGAAAAAAATTTATATAATCAATCCTAATATGTCATATTAACCTAGAAAATTAGTGGAATTCATAAAAAGTCTCAAATTATATTTATTTTGATATTTATAATATCAATTATTTTAATGTTTCATTAATTAGGTAATTACTGCATAACCATTGTGTCATAAATAAATTAAATTATTTAATGTCTACAAATTATAAATAAAATACCATTATGTAGGAAATATTTTTATCTTTCTAATGAATATTTATAATCTAATTTATCTTATGTTTCACCATATATTAAAAATGTTTTATTAAATAAACTTTGATTTTAACTCTTTTAACTCTTCTTTGAATTAAATAATAATAAATGTCTTAATCTAATCCAAGTGGACCTAAATTATAATATTTCATTCCTAAGGTTGTTTTTGGTCGATATGAATTTGTCCAATATAATTAGGAAATGTGTTAGGGTAATATTAATATCATTTTTACCCTTAATTACCATATTTACTTTTAATTGTGGTAAATAAAAGTAAAAAGTTACTATTCACCAAAAATTATTTTCATCTCATTGAACCACATTTTACTCCTTGATATTAACCGTGTCTCTCGGATTTCCGAAATTCCACTCACAAAAGCGGTAAAATTAAGTTGTATGAAAAATTCAGTTTTTTAACTACCACTTTGTGGTTTCACTATTCATCAAAAAATGAAAGTTTCCAGAAAAATACAAAAAATTAGGCCTAAGAAATAGTTGATATTATGAATTAAAAAATGATTTCCATTTTACCAAATTCAAGATATATCAGTTTCATTAATTAATTTAAAAATTCATTCCTGTGGTCAAAACAAATAGCGTGTTTTTAAGAGATAATAACTATCAAAAGATTGACACTTGTTTATGTCTGGTTTAAATTTGAAATTACATCCAATGACCAAAATTGTATTAAATGGTAAAAATATATTCAAAATATACTTTAAAACCACTCAAATTAACAATTTATCACTATTAATTATTTCGATTAAAAAAGTTGTTTTTAATTAAAATTTTGTAATTTTCACTATTCATCAAAATATGAAAGTGATCCGAAAAGTACCAAAATTTCACCCTAAGATAATTTCGATATTAAGAATCCAAAAATGAAGTCCATTTCAAAAGATAAAATTTATAAAATTTCAAAAGTAGGTATTACAATTCATAACGGCTAGTTTGATTGGTAGTGGTGTGTTAGAATCTCGAAGTTGCGTACAATGAACGTCATTGCATTATTCAAAGGGAAACTTACCGTGGAAGCTTGGGGTTTTACATTCTCCCCTCCTTCAATAAATTGGGTCCTCGCAATTTTTTTAAAATTGGGCTTGAGAATATAATGGAAAGTCCCACATCGAAAAAAGAGTCAATAAAACTATCACTTTAAAAGAAAGGAAGAGAGGTATAAAGGTCACCCAAGATAACTCATACTAGGATTTCATGTAGGAAAACATGGATATGGACGATAAACTAACTTTTAAATTCTGATGGAGAGGGATAGAAAAAATGATCAGGGGAAAGTTAACAATAAGAAAATCACAAACTTGTGTTGGGACAAACAGTCATTAGTATCCCAGTAGGAAAAGTAAACGGAAAACATTTTTTGTTTTAAGTTACATTACATAAGGAAAAGGAATTAATTTATGATATTGAATAAGAACATAAAGAGATATACTTAATTTTTAAGTAGAGTTTCATTCTTTAATTAATTTTTACTACTAATTAATTTTTTTTTGAACAATGAGTATTCAAGAAGACTTTGTCACAATGGAACAGCTAGAATAAAATTCTATAGAAATACATGATCCACGTAAGATAAACTATATATTTACCTTGTCTTTAGAGATTAATAAAAACCAAAATGGTTAGTATAATATCTGATGATCCCCCAAATGGATATTCCATTAGAGAAAAAAAACTAATCTTAATTTCTAAAATTAAACCATCAATACCCCAAAGTTAAATAAATACCATTCAATAATCCATTGTCCTTAAAATCCTTAAATATAATCCAAACTAATATTGAAACCCAAAACTTATAAGAATTTAGTCTTCCACGTTAAATTGTATTTCCAAATGACATTAATTACTCTTAAAGTCGCATACTTAAAAGTAATTAACCTAATAATTTCCATAAATAACCCAAATCACTATAAATACACAATAAAAACATAGATAAAAATCCACCATTACTCCTCAAATGAAATATCATACTATTCTATTTTCCTTGGGCATATAGTATTCACAACAAAGCGAACAACTTCCAAAATAACATTTATCACTTAATTACCAAATCATTTTCCTATACTAAGGGTATTCATATGATAAGACATAAGATCCCAAATCAAATTATTATAGATCAATAAAATCATTTAACTAAAAAAATAGTCACACTAACTAGGGACTTCACGTAGTCTAGTGGTAGGTGATAAATCTCAATCGCACTTTGGTTGTGGGTTCTATTCCCACAACTTTGTCCGACGCGATAGGTTGTCACACAGTCTGTGTGTTGTCCTTTTTCAAAAACTATATTTTATTACATTTCTAAAATGAGATAAATTCCTCAAAATAACCATAACATAATTTAACCACAAATCTTATCTCATACCTTGCATTTTCATCCCAAATTATAATAACTTATAATTTCCTCAAACCCAACGATCATATAAAACCAAATGGTTATTTATAACTAAATCCACAAGAGAAAAGATAATTCTTCCTCAAATATCATTCTCACATGGAAAACTGCAGGGTTAAAAATACAAGAGAAAATTATTCCAAAGTAAACCCATCAACAAGGAGCACTAATACTTTTTAAACATTTCTCCAACCATTTATTCTCACATAGCTTCTTCTTTGGACAAGAAAATATCCTATAGAATAGGGCATTCACTTGGTTAATGGCCAGGTCCCCTACATTTATAGAAAATGACTGTAAATTGATTCTTGGGACCATTTTTATCTTCTTCCATAGTACTATTCATTTTTCTTCAGCAATTCTTCAGTTTATGTCCTTCCTTCCCGCATGTAAAGCATTTCTGTTTCCCATTGAGACACTTTCCTGGGTGTCTCCTTCCACATTTCCTACATGATGGAAATCGAGGATTCCTTTCTCCATGGTCTTCACTTCTAGAGCTCTTATCATTCATCACCTTTCTCTTCTTTGTTGAGTCCGGGAATTGGTTAATACATATATTGATGATCATATTTTTGGAAAATTGATTTGGCATAGAGACGATATCTTTTACGCCTATCAACATTCCATTTTGTTGCTCATTTCCACCACCATTCCAACCTTGTACATCATTCTCAAAGTCACTATGACATCCTTGGAATCCAGTCATTGACTAAAACCATAAAGCATTGTGTTAGTAACAGTAGTCATAAAATCATTTAGAGATTAACATGTCACCATATTCTCAATTTGAAACACATTAGGATTAACCAAGGTCATTTACTCTCATCTTATATATATAATAATTCAAATTGTTTTGTAAAGAAAATGTAAATTATCCTAATCATATCCCCCGGGAGTGTCATAACCAAGAGTGCAGCAAGCCCCGTTGTCATGCACCAGTTCTCGTTCGAGTCTAGATCAAAGCGGTGTTTTCGGGTTTTACCCCTAGGTACATCTGTGCCAGAGCCACCTCTACCTGCTCGTATCCATAAAGGGATGTATTTCTCAGTAAAATCACAAAATCTTTACAGTACCAAAATTCTAGGAAGTTCTTCTATATTCATCCTCAAAGTTCATCTTAGGTCTACGTGCTCTGATCAGAGTTTATCTAAATCTAGCTTCCAAGGTTTGTACTAAACTTCCTCTGAAACCAACTGTAATACCCCGACCCTAGTTACCCAGAGTCGGTGCATTATTACATAACATTGTAATGATCATAAGAAAGATCATGTCTCTAAAGACCGGTTAGTTTAGTAGCCTTGTAAACACTAGATACATTAATAATGTTTTCATTACATCATAAAATGAAAACTACAACAACATATTGTCTTCATATCCCCTCATAATATCCCTACAGGTCATTCATAAAATACTTATTCACATCCTAGGAAAATAAAACATTGAAAGGGGTGAGCTCAGATACTCAGTAAGGATAACAATATAGCAGAAACTTTCATAAATAAACATAAAAATTTAAGGCAATGTATAACTAAAACAAAAGCCTTTTAAACTTGAACTTTAGAATAATATGGAAAGGATAAAATGAAATAATGCCATTTACTTATTCACATGGATATTCTACTATTCAAATAATCACATGAAAATATTAATAACCACTTTCATAATGATGGAATGCATAATTCCAGACTATCATAACCACGTAGCCAAGGCCTCGTGCCAAGACTACAAATAATATTTTGTCAAGGTCTCGTGCCAAGACACTAGTTTGTCTCATGAGACCTACTGATGCATAGATGAGCTATAGTGGGCTCCACCCATCACTTACTAAGTCCAATTCATTCCTCATATGAAAAGTTTTAAACATAACATAAACATTCGTATTAAAACTAACATATGAAATGTCAATACTTTGTCCAAAAACCATGAATGGTATAAAAATAGCACATCCACAGTCAAACATAACTCATTAGATACAATATGAAAGATTGTATTGTATCATATTAACCTCAATCGAGAATGATGAAGGATGTTGACATATATTAAAATAATCATCAAAACAATTAGAGTAAAATATCCCCCTTTTTCTTGAAATCATTTAAAAGTCACACTATTTGTCAAGAATCCATTTAAAATAGATTTTAGAATCAATGTGTCCCATACCAATTTGAAACTTTTAAAATGAATTTTGATTTGAAAACTTTAATTTCCATATAAATAAATCCTTAAAACCATTTTGAAAACATGGACATTAATGAGAAAGATTTAGAATAATCAATCTTTAAAACATTTTAAAATGTCATTTTAGTTAGAGTTCCTAACCAAAAGAGAGACACTTGAATAAAAAAAATTGAGGAAATAAAAACTTTTTAATATCATGATAATAAAGGTATTCATGATATATTATGTCAAAGTACATTATATACACCATATAAAAGTGATTTGGTGTATAACAATAAAGGAGTCTCAATGGAATGTAAATTGAGATGAAATCTCTCATAAAGGCCGTGTCATTAGGTTAAGGATAAATCAACGACATAATTATGAGTGAAAAATATAAATGCACTCAATATGATTGGATATTAAGTGTAAAACAATCAAAGGACATTCACACATATTCTTGTAAAAACAACACCAATGAATTGGATGTTTAACTCAACAAATCTAGATTGAGTAAAAATTACTCTTATCAAGTTCATACCGATAACCTGATAATTTATCAATGGAGTGATTATGTGTATCAAAATTATATCCAAGGGGAGTATAATTTATGACATAATCAAATTAATAGTGATTCTACACATAATCTTGGAGTAAAATAATCAATGAAGTATGCGTAAATCCAAATGAGTGGAAATTGAAATTTCAAATTCCCTTATTGATTTGGTAACATACAAAACATACACCCATGAAAGAAGGATCATAAAATGATGATGTAAATAAACATGAATTAACGTATATTACAAAATTAAAACAAACATGGGCAGTACACACACCACATGTAATAAATAAGTGGTGAACAATGGAATTCTCACGGAATTAAAAGTGAGATAAGGAACCCCTTACTTTGTACTTTTTCCTTGGTAGAAGGTAGGTTAACCTCCTGTATAATGGTGAAATAATTTTTATTTAATTATACAAGAATCATTTACATTAATATGATATCATATATGATCTTTTAACATTGATTTGTTAATAATATCTTAGTATTATCGTCAATTCAGGTGTTAACTTACTCGTTTTCCTTTATATTCTTTGTTACGTAAGCCATGTTTGTTATGTATAGGTTGTATCTTATTCATATCCAGAATTATATCAAGTCCTTAAACATTATTTTTAATCATCAAATTAGAATTATACTTGAATGGATGTGATGGAGAATGAATCTCATCGCGTTCGTGGAGACGGTAGTCCGTACGTACGCACGAGCGACAATATCATTCTTTTGATGTTAAAATAAAATATAATTGAATGGTATATCATATAAACAGAATAATTATAATGTTATATTTATTATTTACATGAATTACACAACATTATTATACCCATCCAAATAATAATTTATTGAATGACAATTACACCACGACGTGGAGACGGTAAGACGTACGTACGCACGTATGGTGACATGTCATTCAAAGGATGGATAGGATACTGAATATGGTTGTACCATATTTATAATAACATCACAGTATATAAAAGATACTGAAGTTATTATTTTAGAAAAGAAATAACAAAGAAAGAAGAAGTTGAAGAAGAAAGGAACTTGAAAGAGGGTGGTGAAAACATTACCTCTTCTTCGGGTTCTTCCATTTGATTTGATCAAAAGGGCTCCTTAGGTTGGCTTTCTGATCAAACTAAGGCCACTAGGTTGTATTGAGGGAAGTTGATAGAGTATTTTTGTGGGGTTTGGCCGAGCCAAAAGTCTTTGAATGTGTGAATTAGTGAGAAGGTTGAGTGCCCTTTTATAAGAGGGGTGAGGGGCACCTTTGGAAAAGCTAAAAATATTATTTTATAATAAATTCATATTCGGTTTCTAATGACTCAAAAGTGGATTATTTAAATTTTATGGTAGGTATGGGTCGAAAACCACTCAACCAATACAATTTAGACAGTTTTGGGTAATTATATTCACCTTATCTTTAAGTATTTACTCTTAGTTAATTAGTTTCACTTTTACAATGTCTCTTTGTATTTTTATATTATATGGTTAATAAACTTACTATATACATCCATGAGACCCCCAAGTGGACCATTAATGATACACCTATCATTATATAAGTCTCTTTTCTGAACCTTAGATTTTTAGGAATTGAATATAAATTAATAATATAATATTTGTTTTAAAAACTCTTTTATGTCAATTTTGACACTATTGGGTATTTTGTTTTTGATAAATTCATAACAGCATTATTACTTCGAACACAATTTATATAATCAATCATAATGTGTCATATGGATCTAGAAAATTAGTGTAATTCATAAAAAGTCTCAAATTACATTTATTTTGATATTTATAATATCAATTATTTTAATATTTTATTAATTAGGTAATTACTGCATCACAATTGTGTCATAAATAAATTAAATTATTTAATGTCTAAAAATTATAAATAAAATACCATTATGTATTAAATCTTGTTATCTTTATAATTAATATTTATAATCGAATTTATCTTCTGTTTATCCCTATATTAAACATGTTTTAGTAAATAAACTTTGATTTTAACTCTTTTAACTCTTCTTTGAATTAAATAATAATAAATGTCCTAATCTAATCCAAATGGACCTAAATGATAATATTTTATTCCTAAGGTTGTTTTTGGTCGAGATTCACTTGTCCAATAGAATTAGGACATCTATTAGGGTAATATTAATATCATTTTTACCCTTCATTATCATATTTACTTTTAACCGTGGTAAATAAAAGTAAAAAGTTACTATTCACCAAAAATTATTTTCATCTCATTGAACCACATTTTACTCCTTGATATTAACCGTGTCTCTCGGATTTTCGAAATTCCACTCACAGAAGCGGTAAAATTAAGTTTTATGAAAAATTCGGTTTTTTAACTACCACTTAGTGGTTTCACTATTCATCAAAAAATGAAAGTTTCCAGAAAAATACCAAAAATTAGGCCTAAGCTATATTTGATATTATGAATTCAAAAATGATGTCTATTTTACCAAATTCAAAACAGATCAGTTTCATTAATTAATTTAAAAAATAATTCTCGTCGTCAAAACAAATAGCGTGTTTTTAAGAGATAATAACTATCAAAAGATTGACACTTGTTTATGTCTGGTTTAAAAGTGAAATTACATCCAATGACCAACATTGTATTAAATGGTAGATATATATTCTAAATATACTTTAAAACCACTCAAATTAATAATTTATCACTATTAATTATTTTGATTAAAAAAGTTGTTTTTAATTAAAATTTAATAATTTTCACTATTCATCAAAATATGAAAGTTATCCGAAAAGTACCAAAATTTCACCCTAAGCTAATTTCAATATTACGAATCCAAAAATGAAGTCCATTTAGAAAGATAAAATTTATAAAATTTCAAAAGTAGGTATTACTATTCATAACGGATAGTTTGATTGGTTGTGGTGTGTTAGAATCTCGAAGTTGCGTACAATGCAAGCCATTGCATTATTTAAAGGGAAAGGTATCGTGGAAGCTTAGGGTGTTAAAATTTTCTTATACATTAATGGTCTTAAAATAATTTATATCAAGTGGAGAACCCCTCCCTTCTTCCACATTCTCATTCAGTCAAAATCAGTGTCAAATTCTAATCATCATTTGTGTGTGTGATTTCAATGCAAAACTCTTTTCTTACCTCATTATTTTCATTCTATTTATAATTAATCACCTTGAACACATTTTATTATATTACTAACAATTTCAATGGATGAGTGAATATACCATTAGGTTGCGTCATAATTTGAGGATATTAAGTGATTGATAGATTTTTCTCGTTGAGTATTCTTAATATTAACATTGTGTATGTTGAACTTAAAATGTCCTAGATTAATGACATGTTTTGTTTAAAATGTGGATTCCATGCATTATGGAACCATTAAATACACTACCATAAATAAGTTTTTATTGTGATTAAAACCCTTGTTAAGTTATGTGTTGGATTAAATCCTTAACACTTGGGTATTCTAATCAATGGTGGGCTCTGATTTCCCCTAGGATGTACCATTTTAGAGCTATTAAATTATTTTGAATAAAAATTGTGTTCTTAATATATTATATTTAACATTTTTATCCACCTTTTACAAAGACTTTTAGGGAATCATAATATCGCATTAAATCAGTATCGAACTCTAAAAATAATCCATTGAATATTCTAATATTTTAACTGGAATTTATATACATTAACACATTTATCAAAATTTCTTAGAAATATAACTTTTGTTAATTATAACATAGAAAACCCTTTTTAAACAAAAAAATTAAAATATTCATACAAGTAAAAAGGACGGGATCTTATAATCTCCCCACCTTATAATAGATCATCCTCGAGCTATACTCCCAATCACCACTATGTTTCTTAGTTAAATAAGGCCAGGCCATTGATCCCTCTAATCCCCTTATCTCTCCAAGGTTTCCTCCTTATCTCATCTATGTTTTCACAATAGACAAACTAATACACAAACTTTCCCTGCAAAACCTTTTCACTACATTCATACACACATTTCAGATGCTCCGAAAAGAACGCATCGGTCTCAATCTCAATATCCACAGCAAACTTGATGTGTTTCCAAACTCACTATTCCCATGAACCACATGAAACCATCCAACGTTATCACTTAGCCTTTCCATCAAAAACTGCCTAGAAAGGATGTACATCCACCACCTCCAAGGGTCACCTGACCTTTCTATGTGAAATCAAAACATGAACCCTATAGGTTCCTCATTGGAATTCAAATTCCACCATTTCAACCTCTTGGAATTTCTCAACACACCTACTATTAACATATCACTCCCCACATTAGGAGCATCATTAACATCTCATTGTCAAATAACACAACCACCACCGCCCATGTCCCACAGTATTCATCAACATATGGTCCCTGTTAGGAAGCTAATATGTAAACAGTTGATGGCTTAACTCGTACCATCATCCCCAAATGTATACTAATTCATAAGCATAACCTCCAAAGGGCATCATATACAACCAAAACACATTCATTAAGCTAGTTGTAAATCCTGAGCTTTCTCCGCATACTTGGGTTGATGTCAAGTTAGGGGACATGATCATCACTAGTTGATAGTATACTAAGAAGTTGTCTATGAATACCACCATCAATCATCCATTACTAGTGCTTTATCCCTTTTTCTTTCCAAATGGTAAAAATTGATGCATTATCACTATCCCAAACAATACTACACCTAGGTCTTGGTTAACAAGGGTAAAGACATTTTCATTATTCAATTTTATCATTTAGACACCCATTTATTCTCATCTTGAATCATTTTTAAATATTTAACAATTAATTAAAGAAATTGTTTAATTCATAAGGTAAATAATATATTTACACACATTAATTATTTCATAGATTGAATTAATTATTTCAATAATTAATTAATCTCTTTCAAGATATCATTATTCCAAAATTATCTCCACCATTAATTATCTAAGATAATAATATTTTTATCAAATAATTAATTCTGAAATTAATTATCAAAAATTTATGAAGTCAATATCTTACATTAAATTCTACAGTTAATTGTTTCCAAAACCCCAATTTCAAAATTCATTCATTAATTAATTAACCATTTTCATTCCAATTTCACAGGAAAGGAAAATAGGTCATGTTCAATAACATACCCAAGCCCCATTTTCCCACGAATTCCCATAATGATGCATGCCATGAAATAATAATGAGAGGCTAGAATGATTAATACAGACTCAACTCTCATGCCACTCAGGGCCAAGAGCAATCTCAACAAATCAATGAAATAACAACCACATCTGAAAACAACGATGTCACCCAAGGTGAAATAATATTCAATGATAATAACAAAAATCCTAAACTCGGTACATGGTTTCAACCCCATACATGGGGTAGCTACTCCAATTCACAAGCTCATAACCAACCCAAACACTTCCTAATATCCTATCTACCTTTCCCAAAAGAGTAAGACAAAAGAGGAAATAATACTAGACCTCTGAAACAACTTTGTAATGTCCCGACCCAGGTTCCACGCACTGGTACCCCAAGTCAATTCACCACATGACCTCAAGCACGCCTCCCCATACACCATAGTCTATATACTAGATGAAAGGTTCTATTATCAACCATGGGGAGACTATACCCTCTTTTTTATTTTATCATATTAAAACACATGAAAAAATTAATAAATAAATGTGGAAACATATATTACCAGAAATATACCAATGTCACAAGATAACCAAAACAAGAATATACAATATATAACCAAAATTTGAATCAAGATATAACAATGTATGTTCCAACTGTAGATATGAAAACCCCAAAATAAATAAGGATAATGAAAACTCCCCAAGCAGGTCCAGAACCACTTTTGGTTCCTCTTTATAAACTTCTTCCCAACTCAGCCATCTAACTGAGGTCCCTATCCCTTAACCTATCCAGAAAACACAAAGTATACTCAGGTACCAATCAATAAACCCAATAAGGGTGTGAGTACAACTCAATATTCCACAACCAATGATTTCTAAAACATATCATGTCAAAAATAGTGTATGAAGTTATATAAATAATTAAATATAATGTATAGATAAATATTTTATCACATAATTAAATAATCTCTACTTAACCACATAATTGGATGAGCAT
Source organism: Viscum album (assembly GCA_963277665.1). Classification (NCBI taxonomy): domain Eukaryota; kingdom Viridiplantae; phylum Streptophyta; class Magnoliopsida; order Santalales; family Viscaceae; genus Viscum; species Viscum album. The sequence goes on along the minus strand of OY728139.1, from coordinate 674,235,336 downwards.
GTTACCATGTTTATCTTCACCCATATGAATAATCAAGTTACCTTTCATTATCTCGCCTATTTGAGAATCCATGTTACGATTCTTTAATTCCCACATTTCAGTAACCATCATACCATTTCGTAACTCACACATTTGGATGACTATGTTACCATTCCATAAATCATGCATTTGAATGACCATGTTATCATTCCATAACACACACATTTGAATGACCATATTTAACTTCCATAACACACACATTTGAATGACCATGTTACCATTACTTGAAACACACATTTGAATGACTATGTTACCATTCTGTAACACACACTTTTGAATGGCCATGTTATGATATCATAACATAAAAATTTGAATGGCCATGTTACCATTCCCCAAAAAATCATTTGAATGACCATGTTACCATTCCTTAACCAATTTAACAATTAGTTTTCACATAAATACACTTAATTAATTCCCAAATTAATTAAGTATGTCAATATCATTTATTAATTCATAAATTAATTAATCAACATCCACAGACAAAAAATTCCATAACTAATTCCATAATTAATTATCTCATTTACAATCTCAATATATCATAATTATTCCAACAAATAATTATATCAATTTTAAAATAACAATTTATCACATTTAATTCATCAATTAATTATCCAACTTTATCAATTTAATATATCAAAAACCAACATTACTAATTTTATTGATTAATTACTCCAAATTGTTTCCAATAATTAATTCGAAAATTAATTAATCTAACACAATCCCTTCTATTAATTACCCAATTAATTTTTCATGTTAACACTCATTAATTAATTCACAATTAATTAGTCACATTCAATCCATTCAATTAATTCACTAATTAATTGTTCACATAAACATGATTAATTAATTATACAATTAATTATTTTAACTCAATCACATTAATTAAGTCATTAATTAACTGTTCACAACAATATAGTTAATTAATTCTACAATTAATTAATCTAACTCAAGCCCTTAAATTAATTAACCAATTGTTGGTTCATGTCAACCCTCATCTATTGATTCATAATTAATTAATCACATTCAATCCATTCTATTAATTCACCAATTAATTTTTGACGCCAAATCGATTAATTAATTCTAGAATTAATTAATCTAACTCAATAACTTTAGTTAATTCGTTTATTAATTGTTCACATAAATACCATTAATTAATAATACATTTAATTATTCTAACTCAATCATTTCAATTAATTCCCTAATTAATTGTTCTTTTCAACTCTAATTAATTGATTCAAAATTAATTAATCACATTCAAACCATTCATATAATTTATAAATTAATTGTTCACATCTACATGACCAATTAATTATAAAATCAATTAATCTGACTAAATCCTTTTAATTAATACAAAAATTAATTTCCCAATCGTAATCAATTCAATGGAAGCAAATAATTCCTTAAATAATTTTTCTAACTCAATAAATTAAATATCCACCAATTAATTTCACAATTAATTATGTCTATTAATAGTTTTAATATCACATCATTAATCTACCATTAATTATATCAATCGTTGATATTAATATCACATAATTCATATACAATTTAATATTGTAAATAAAAAACTCGGCATCTCAAAATTAATTTAACAATTTATTATTCCTGATCTAAAACCAAAACATCCAAAATCCACATTTCCTTTAATTAATTTATTCAGAAAATTAAATAAATATACTCAAGAATGAAATTCCTAAACATGTAATAGAAAATATATAATTACATACACATAACTATAATCAAGGCTATGGGATTGGTATTATAGACCACCTACCTCAAGGTTGTCAACTTGAGAATCAATGAAATACTACCATGTGTGGTTCAATACACCTACTCATTTCGTTTTTATCACAATCATCAACACATCAACTAGAAATTCAATCACACGCTAATGAATACTTAAACCATCCCTATTTCGACATTATTTTGAATCATCGTTATAATGTATAATCAAAAATATTTATTTAAATCTGAAAAAATACCTTTCCATCATCAAAAATAATCCTCATTATAAATTCTTATTCATCGATACAAATCCAACTGAACTGATGGTGCATCAATCGGTCAATTTCGAATAAGATATTGAGGAGAGATGTTTAAAAGGGTAAAATTTAATAGAAGGACGAGAGATAGATAGAGTAAGATAGGGGAGAGGTGTCAGAAATAATGGGCTTCTTACCCATGACTTGTGAAACACCCCAAATCCAATTTATATTACTTTTTCATCAATTAATTTAGTTACATATGTTAATTACATCACTTATTTTTTAATCTCTCCTATTAATTTCATGCGTCTACCCATCATCATATTAAGAATTTCATTGACCTGTACCATGAGCCTCAATTAAATATTCAACATTGGTGTTGAAATTAAAATATCAATTTTATGGTCACTCTACCATTGACGGAGTGTCAATCTGACACCATACAAAAGAGTTGGGACTAAAATAGTGTTTTGACAACAATTATTTTCTCAATTTAATAATAATAATTATTATAACAATAACAATAATTATTATTATGAAGCATCTTTAACCGTTAAAGTTTTTCCAAAAAATATCATCTAATTTAAATAATAGTGAATAAATTAATATTAACCCAACTTTTTCATTTATTTAGTATTGAATTGTAATTTCACCTCTATTACAGTGATCAAAAACAAATATTCACACGTGGGGAAAAGTTGTTCATCATTTAAGTGAAAAAAACTATTTTATTACACATGTACTTTCCCATTCATTTTGTTTGAAAATAAATAATAATAATAATAATAATACACTTATTATTAATAATATTCTTTATAATAATAATACACTTATTCATTTAATTTAATAAATTTTGGATTAATTGTTAAATTAATTAAATTAATTATTTTACTTAAAAATTAAATAATAATACACACCCATTGTGCATTACATTTATACCTTGATTGGGGTATGCCCTCCATTCTACACCCAACTATTGTCTTAGATTTATCATACGACACACTATTTGAGAGATATTAATTATTTAATATTCAAAAAAGGGGTTAAAGTATTAATTTAATATAAATTGGCTATTTTCACGAGTGAGACGTCCAAATGTATTGTGCTTAAAAATTTTATACCCCATATAGGGTAAACACCCTATTCTGGACATGCCGGTGGTATCATATTTCCCATATGACACACAATTTTTAAGCTATTCAATTATTTTTAATATAATGAGTGTGATTAATATATTAAATTTAATATTTTCATTCAGTATTCAATGAGACAGTACGGGCCTCAAAATATCACACTAACTCATTGTCAAACTCCAAAAATAATCAATTCAATATTCTAAGACGTTATTTTTCATAAAAGGCCTTTAACATATTTATCAAAATTTCACTAATAAATCGTGTTTGTGAATTAAAACATAGAAAACAAATATTCAATAATATTTTTAAAAATATTCATGACTAGAAAAAAAAAGAGATATTTTATTTCACATTTAAGAATTTGAATTATATTAATCAATATTTTTAGAGCTTGGAACTGAGATGTTACAGTATTCTAATGCTTGATGGGATTGATGTTTATATAACTAAAATATTAGATAGATTTTACCTCATGTGAAAAAAAAATTTGAATTAATGAAATTACTCCTGATTAGGATCCTGAATTGGAAATATGAAACCACCATTATATCTTAAATGTGGATTTTACCCTAGGCACAATGTAAGCATTTTCATCTTTGTGTGGTTTATTAATAAGCAGTCATGTTAGAAAGATTTAATATATAAATTAAATAGTTATTTTATAGTTATTTTATTTCTTAATATATATTCCCTACCCTATTTAATCTCATTTATGTGAAATTAATTATGTTATTTACATAACCTAAGATATTTTAGAGTATAATGTAGGAGAGTATTGACATATGTTGAGATTTCTGATCTAGGATCAATGTTCCGTATGGATCACCAATAACAGGGAAATTAGTGAATCTCTCCATGATGATAATGTAGAATTTTTCAAAATAATTTATCAATAAAAACAATGTTAGAATTATGTTTTAGGTGGATTTATCACTTTTTTCTATCCCATGTTGAACAATAATCAATTATGCTAACAATTTGATTCAAGATTCGGTTATGTTGTGTGTGTTTAGAATTATCTTCCCAGAAATAGAAATTTTATATTCCTATGATTATTATTATTCATTAAACATTACTTTAATAAAAAATCATGGGAAAACCAAACTATGTATGAGTTTCATTCCTTGTGTTAGATTTTTTTTCATTTATCTCCCGGTCTTAGCTACGATCATCGTTTGTATTTTTTTCGGAAGGCGATTATTCAAATTCATATTGAACAATCATTATAAAATTGGTATTTAGCATATCAGATCCATAATTATAGGTTCATAATATATAATAATGATACATTTAAGGTTCATGATGTTAAAGGGGTATTTCATTCTTTTTAGAGATCCCTACAGCATGATTTTTGGCATCTAGGCCCGGAGAAGTGACGAGTGATGATTTTTAGGTGAATCAGTGGCAAGAATCTTGTCATCTTTTATGGAAGGACTCAGAAAAAACTAGATATTCAATTAGAGTTATATATTTTGGAAATATAATTGTTAGTGATTATTTGAGATAACTTTGTGATGAAACAATATATTCTAAAAATACCACATTACATGATGCATAGTAATAAGAACACATGTTGTGTGGGACCTCGGCATAGGTTGTAGGGTTTATATGTGAAATGAAATATCAGACACCATGTGACACATGTCACATTCCATGTGATCCTATTTTAGTGGTTATAAATGTACTCCAGGATTATACAGGCATTGACACGTCCAATAACGTGGTCACAATCAAGGTACATGGGAATAGTCGGGTACTCGGGCATGGACAATGTATATGGAACTAGAAAAGTACATTGTAATGGCTAATGTATATGTGTGTTTGAAGAGGAAAAAATTAATAGACATAGAAAATTCTTAAAAAAGAGGTATAGTATCTACAACCACTACATGATGTGTACTTACTCTGTGTCAGTTTTAGGCTCTCTGTTTCTTTAGTATGGCCGAGTATCAGATGAATGTGTTCCCATTGTCCATTCCAATGAGGTAACACTATGGAATTCCATCCTAGGTATAGGAAATTGATACCATCTATGGGTTTACTCTTATATAGAGTTTCATGATCCCTTCTATGTGATCGGGTTGGGGTCATATATCATTTCATCACCTTCCTTAGGTGTGGTTTGTAAAATCACCATGAATAAATAACTTTGGCATACAAACCCCTACTTCGAAGGTTATACTGGTAAGGTCTGTGATTTCCCACATGATCATTGGATTTTCCCCTATCTATATATTAAGACCTTCTGAGTTTCCATTAGTACTTCTTTGGTGATTCTGAACAAGTGAGGCCTATCAAATGTGCACCGTAAAATATAACATGGCTTATGGAGTGAATTATACTACACAATAATTATCATGGATCCTTGATCATAATCTTATTGTGGATCTGTGGATGATAACTCTTTGAGACATGAAGTATATCTTAAGAATATTTGGGTTATATGGTTGTTATTTCTATTTCTCATATTCTGATTGGCTTACATTTGTGATGTTGAGGTAAATACTCTCTTAATTCTTTATGTTTGATGATTCTAGGGAGTTATAATAGGTACTATAAAACATATGCATCCATGGGATCTAACCCCATGTTTCATTTCCAATGAAGATTTTAGGCCTTTTGTGGGTTACTAGGAGGACCGGGAGAGGGTAGAGAAAAGTGAACTACACAAACTGTGGTTCGTATTAGGTGATGAATTCGACAAGAGTCCCATCCGATATAGAACATTTGACTTCATTATCTAATTTGGTGTATTTTATTTAGACCTTTATTCATTCCATTATATTTACCATACGCTAATTGTGGGATATGTTTTTTTATGCATTTTTTATTAATTGTATTTTTAATTTCTGCATTATACCTGTGTTTGTATATGTGCTTTTTTGTGTACATGTAACTTAGTCTACGGCCTCCCAATATTTTGTTAAACATACTTATAATCGGCTTCTATCCCCTATAATATTGTCATAATACTTGGGGTGTCGCAATCATCTTACAGTAGTCTAGGCACACACTAGTGGATCAGGTCATGATATAGTGGTATTGAATGGGTCGTTTGAACCTTTGGAATTCAGTTTTGATATTATCTAGTTGTGAAATTGGACTAGAAACTAAAGAAACAATTTTAATGTGTTCTAAAGTTCATATCTAAGTATAGGGTATCAAGTATTGGTGTAGTGGCTAACATATCCATTCACCATGAATCAAAACTCTTTTATAAAAACTCATTAAAAGTGGAACTAGTCACCGGAATCAAATTGGTACAAGCATCATATAAGAATGGGTTATGGTTATCATGTACTTTTTGAGTAAAATACCTAGATATACTCATTGACATTAGTTCATCATAATTTTATTTCTAGATACCTCTGCAAATACATCCTACGAGGATTGTACAATATCATCAATAAGATGACCTACTTAGTGATGAGGCTTCGATATAGGGTATTTTACATAAGGTGGTACCTTTGGGAATTTTTTCATTCATACCACCACACATTGAGAAAAGGGTTTTGCCGACATTATTTGTCAAGGATGTGTATATTATAAGAATAATAAATGATTTTTAGAGGATGTAACACTCTATTTTTTTGTGAATTAATTATTTTCGTAGAAATTAAATTTCTATAATGAAATGTATTGCACACCTCACCAAGTTATAATTTCTTTATACATAACACCATGTTTATATAGAACTACATGAAAACCATATAATTTATTTTCTTAATCAAAAAAAATATGTTTGGATTGTGTTAGACACAATCCTGTGTTTATTTGGTAACTTTATTAACATGGAAGACCTAGTTTTACCAAATTAGAATGTACTATTAATATTATTATTAGGAAATTATTATAATTTTGACCTATCCATTGGGATTGTGGTTATGAATAAGATTAATTAAATTATGAAAAAATAGTTTACACATGTATATAAGAATAATTATTTGGTGAACAATTAACTAGAAAAGAAACTAAAACCCTTTTGAAAATATAGGAAATCTTTTGTTGGAAAACTATATTTATGAAATCAAAGATGTTTTACCTCAATAAATTAATTGAAATATTTTTTTTAATTATTTAAATGAAATAAATATATATATATATATATTACATTCAATAAACTATTTAATATTCACCTTGTGTGTTTTCTAGATAGGATATAAGAATAAAAATAGTTTTACAAAAAAAAGATATATATTTTCTAAAAAGAAGTATTACCGAATTTTAATATTAAACCTATTTTAAACATAAATTATGAAATATTTTTAAATTATATATGATAATAAAATTCATTTTTATGTAATATTTTTTAATGTATCTTTGGGTTAATTTTAGTTATTTTTCTAAAAAATTTCATTTTGGATGAATATTGAAAAATACTAAATTATAATTCAATAATATATTTTTGTATAATTTATTTTTAGAGATATATTAAATATATATTTTTTAATTTATATTTATATCAATTTAAAATAAATAAATACAATTTATTTCATTAGAGATAATTTAACATTCAAATTGTACATAAAAACATTTAAATCTTTTCAACTTTTCACTTTAAAACCCCATTGTTTCATCCCGTCTGTGGGATTAATTTAAAATTAATTTCTAAAACTTCTCTATTTGGAAATTGAAAAAAAATTACTCTATATATGGAATCACAATAATTTATTATTTCTAGTAATTTTATTTTATTTTTCTAACAAAATGATTTGTGAATGTAGTTAAAATTAATTATAGTAATTAAGGTATAATGAACTTTACATATTGGCTAAACATTAACTTAGTGGGCCAAATAACATAGAACCATGTCCAAAATAAAATATTTGGAAATATTTAGACCATATAATAACTTTACTCAAAATATTACAATTAATTTAATAAAATTATGTAAGGGAGGCCTCTCTATAGTTATTACCTTTTTATATTTACAAGAATGACACTCCTCCTCCACTATAGAAGGGAACTAACCCTCCCTCACTTCATCACATATATAAAGTCATTAGAATCATCCAAAACATGAAACAATAATCTCCCAAAAACCCTCCAATAATCCTATTATCCTCCCTTGGGGTATCCAACCAAGGGAGCCCTTTGGTGAAAACCAAGTGGAGTCACTCGAAGAATCGGTTACATCCTTCAACAAGTACTTTAATTTTATTCCTTTCTCCACCCCCGCAATTATTATTATTCAATGGTTACATAATAATGTAAGTATCATAAATATATTGATGTATTTTAATTTTAATTATATTACCCACACTCACACACACATCGATCAAATGTGAAATGCAATCGTCATTCGTGTGTATGAAAAACTACCACCTCACAAACCGATGTCGTTCTTTCTTCATTTTACACAATTCATATTTGGGAATGAAGATGTAATTTATTCATTTATATGATATATATGGTGATTATGATGTTCTTATTCTTCCCTAATATTTATAAAACATCATCCCTAGTTATTTCTATTTTGTTGGAATACAACAATGTTGTTTGTGGACGCGTAGACTACTACCTCCCCATAGCGATGTGATTCATTGATACTTTACATGGAATGTATTAAGGATGGGTTTAGTAAAATTAAATGAGATATATGAAATAATAATTATAATATAATTATAATATATTTTTATATACATATATTTTATTTACTTTATTTTCTAAAATATAGTAAAAATGGAAATAGCATTCACCCGTATGTACGGCCTACAGTCTCCCTTAACGGTGTATTTAATTTGATATTTATACATTTTATGGATTATTATAAAAACATATATAATGAATATATATGATATTTTTGTTATTTTATAAATCATTTAAATAATAAAATCATTATCTATGTTAAAGGATAAAAAATATCAAATCATAACATATATGAAAAACAAAGTAGTTATTACCCGAAACGTAACTTTAAAATGAAATTGTTAACAAAAATGAAATATAAAGTCATAATAAAATAAAATTTAATATGATGTTTAATAATATGGTTCTATGTTACATTTATAATAAACTTATATTTATTAAACAGTAGGTTTGAATGTATCTGAAGAAACTTAGTACTTAAGGTGAGGTAATTTCATGTCAAATTTTATATCCATGGGAAATATTCTATATTCACCTCTCATTTATTTTGTAAAATTTATATAATTACCTATGAAATTTTATATCATTAATTTAATTTTTATCATTATATTAAAAGTTTCAATTTATTTTACTCTTTCATGGGGCTTATGATGAAAATGTTAATCAAGTTGTGAGGGGATTTCTAGTCTCACTTTTATTTTGGCAAGACATATGCCATATTCATCACTCATTAATTTATTTTTTCTATATATACATACCATGAATTAATTCTAGGATTATAATATTTAAATTATTGGTAATTTAAATATCAATTTTTTATATCTTTTTCATGGGATTCATGGTTCAAAAGTTACCATATTGTTAAAGTAATTTTTTCTTAATGTGACTTTTTTATAGGTACATTAAGTTACAAAACTATATTCTCTCATGAGGTGTATATACAACCCATTAGACATGTGAAATAATGAATTTATTCATAACCATGTTATTTTAGTTTTCATTTTACATTACTTCTTCATGAATCTTTCTATTCATGGTTATCAAATTTGAAATATTATATTGGTACAATCACATCATTTATTAAGATTTTTCATGGTTATGATTCCATTGATGAAATATTGGGATCCATATATCATGAAATATCATAACTTTTAAGATCCTATATTTATTCATGATATCTTCATGTAACGGTACTATTTTTCTACACATTTTTAATTAGGATATCTAAAAATTTGTTTATTAGAAAATCTGACTTTGTTTCTCACTTTGGTTGGAATTCTACATTCTTTCAAAATAATTTTTTCTAAAAATATTTTTAAAATGATTTAAATTTATATTTTATAATAATATTAAACCAAAAGTATATAAAAAAATTTATATGTTCAATAAATGTTTAAAATTATTTTTTTAAAGCACCCTTTATATGTTTTTCAAATAAAAGGATTTGGAAAAAGTTTCATATTTTAAATTGATTTTTAAAGAATTGTTTCTTTCCTTAAAATAAGTTCCAAGTGATCCTTAAAAATAATTCTCCATATAATATTTCACCATTTAATATTGATTATGATTTACTAGGGATATGATCTAAGGCCACCATTATTATTCATTCGTTGAATAGTTTAGGTTTAAGATGAAGATTTGTTTATGAAACTTGTTTCTCTTCCATGAGTTACACTACAATAAAATTATTATGGATTATTATATTGTGAAATGATTATGAAACTTTTCAATTTTTTATAGGTTATGATATAATGAAATGTTTATGATACTTATTCCAGTTGATGATTTATGATATGATGTTAATGAAACCCATATCCTTTTATGGGTCAGGATATGATAAATGTTCCATTATCTTATTGCACATGTATGTATGATTTCATTATGTGATGGATGGAACCTATAATACAATACAATTAATTGGGTAATGGTAAATCATATATATGATTAGAAGTTTCTCAGGTTGTAGTCCAATCCTAAAAAAATGGGTATACTATTTATATCCAAATATGAAGAATAAGAGGCTACACAGGTTAAAATGAAAACTATAAAATCAGAGGGTACACTGGTTGTAGACCAAGATCAAAAACTAGATGGTACAATAGTTGTATCCCGCATTCTAAAACAACAAGGTACATGGGTTTTAGTAAAAGCCTAAAAAAAGAGGGGACACAGGTTCCGGACTAAGACTGAATCAGGTACACATGTGATTAACCCAAGTCGAACATGTTATGATGGTCTTGGTAGGAATCCTTTACATAACATTTCCTATGAATATTTTCATGGAACAATTCTTTGCCTTATCCCAATGTTATGCTCTCATGACTCATGTTATTTTATTTCCATATGATTCATTTCCGATGAACTACATTATTTATTCCATGACTCTTAATTATAATATTTTATATGTAGGTTGTGATCTGAAAATGTTGTTATCGTGTTATCATACTCTTATTTACATGTTATTCTTAAGAATATTACTTATTTACCCTTACCAATTATATGAGATCACACTTTCTTATATATCATTTCCATAGGTTATGAAGAAAATATTCAAGTAGGAGTACTAAAGGGGAATATATTTATGGGATACTTTTGAGATATTTAATGAAGATAGATGTTTATATTTCTAGTTTTCCAAATATAATAGACTGTTATGGTACTCATGCATATACTTTTTCATTTTGCATAATATTTGTCAAAAATGATGTAATATCCATGCATGTTAATCCTTGGTCTCTATACATGGTATCAATGGAAATTATTCATCAACCTTTGGAAACGAGGATGAAAAAAACAAAGACATATCCCTAGGTAAATTTCTTATGATATAACTAGGGATGTATCTAAGGATGTGTTTAAGGATTTGTGAAGATTTAGAAATTGTCCTAGAATTTTGGTAAAGTATTGATATAGTGGTTTTCAAACAATTACATACATTTCTAGATACAAAAAGTGGATGTGTCACAAGAACATATTTACATAGTGGTAATAGCCTTAAAAATGGCATATTGATCTAGACTTGATCAAGAACTGGTGCACAATAGTGGGCCTTGCTGCACACCCGGGTTGACACTCCTGTAGGATATGCATTATAAATTCAAAAAACACTATACAAAAAAATAATGAAGGATTTAAATATAATAGTAATATTAATAACCTAGGATAAACCTATGATGACATATAATATAGAAGTGGGAGTAAGGATTTATATATTCTACATGTTATTTTAATGATTATTTGGTTTCCCACTATGATAATTCTTGATCACACTATGTTTTTTGTTTTTGAAAATGGATAGAACCCTAAGAAACCTTGTTAATGAGGAATATAATATACAATGTTATGATTTTCCTCTAGATAAACCAAATGTTATGGGAGATAAAATTAAGAACCTCAATTATATATTCACACAACTTTCTAAATCTTTGAATCATAGTAAACATCTAAATGGGAAAATAAGGGAACAAATCTCTATTTTGGCCTTCATGAGGTAGTGCCTACCTTAATTCAATAGTTCCATTGATCTATTAATTTCACAGCAATGGATTAGTGCCAATGAAATGAGATTTCCCATTCTCAAGAGATCAAAACATGAAAAGGTATCATTAGTTGTCTCCTGTCTAGATTTTGAGGTGAATAAATGGTAGTGTCTTCTCAATAATTTGAGGAGAAAATTATTAATTGAATTAATGGATAAGGGAAAGTTCAAGATCTTAGTTTTTAATATTTACGTTCTATTTATTCATCATATGATGTTAGAAATGGTGTTTCTTGAACATATGAAAAATAATGTTGAATATGTTAGTTCATATTAAAAAACATTTACCAGGATTGTGAGGTATTATTCATGTATTATCATCCAAATTGAAATCAAAATGGATCGGTTCTTTGGTCTCTTAAAACCTTGGCTTCAAAATGCATTGGATATAAGAGACATTTGCTGCTATAAATAATTTTTTGATGTGATATTAAAGTGGAAATAGAGGTTTGAAATTCTTATCAATATCATGGGTTTGATAAGAAAGGGAATTTGGATTTCAAATTAAAATATAAGAACCATGGATAAAAGAAAATTATCCTTCCATTATGCATAATGTGTGTGAAGAAACATGGCGTTAATTGTCTTAAGGGGACTACGAAATGTTATTATGTGTAGAAAGTAAGGTCATTGAGTGGCTGAATTCCTATTTTTTAAGTAAAATATAGCTAATTATGTGGAAAAATGAGAAGGATTGGAAGAATTCATCTTCCACACCTCAATGATTTAATTGAAATTAGTATGGGAATTAAGCTGTAATTTGAAAAAATCTAAGGGATAATAATTATGATCTACAACAAAAACATCTAAAGGAAAAGGAAAAATGTAATGCTAATGAAATCACAACATATGAAATGAATTGTTATTATTAGTTCACTCAATAGTGAGGAATTTATTGTGGGATTTTATGAAAATAAGCTTCAACAAAATGATTGTTTTTATTCTTTAGTTGAACATGTAATGATTCTAAGGATTCATTTTCTCTATCTACATGGATTGTCAAAAAAATGAAACCATATTGAAATTATATGAGTGAATGGATAAATACAAGTTTTTATTTGAAATGTTTTTATAAGATAAGAACCTATTTAAGGAATAAAGGGTGAATTTTCTTTTGGAATAATATGTGTTTCCAATAATGATTTATGGTAATTAAAATGTTTTAAGATTGTAAAAGATAAAGGTATTAAAATTTTGAAATTTGGTTGTATATAGAAGTTAAATAATATGTGTGGGAAAAATTTATACTGATTTTGAAAAATTTAGAAATCTTCTTTCATAGGTTTTGGAGTTTTATCTTTTGGAAGGGCTATAAGGTTAACCATTTATGAATGGGTTTATGTTGAAATTTGATTTTGGTTATCAAAATAAACATATCATTTTTCCATATGTAGATTTAGGAATATTTTATAATCTATGAAAATAATTATTTAATGATAAATAAAGATAGAAGGAATGACTTATTTTTCTACCTATGGATGCTATGATCCATTTTTTCTTCAGGGATAAAAATTTAACAATAATTTACTGAAGTAAGAGATGAAGTAGCAGTTGTTCAAGGTACAAACAAAGGGTGATATTTTTCATATAAAATGAAATGAAATCAATTATTTATATCTCATGGGGAATATTCTTCAACTTTGGGATCAAATGTTATAATTTTGTCATCATTTTGATGATATCAATGACATCTTCATGCCTAATATGGTTAAGGTTTTATTTTTAATAACCTTATATAGATAAACCACTTTCTTATGATCGGAAATCCTTATCAATATCTATAATTATTTACGCCCTCTTTGCATGTGCATTTTCTCATCCACCACCTATGTTCTCTAATGTTGAAACCTAGTTATGACTTTATTTGTGTATAAAATATGTTTCCATCCATTTCATTTAAAGTAACTGATAGTGTTAATTTTTTTTAAGTCAGTTTCTATGAATGGAATTTTCAATTATTAAAACATTGATAATACAGATGAATTTTGAGGTCGAAATTCATTTTAAGGGGGTAAATTTTAAGACCTTGAGATTTTTTGAATTAATTTCTTCAAAAAAATTAAATTTCTTTGATGAATTTCATTGCACACCACACCATGTTATGCATGAATAATATGCAAAACAATGAAAATTTTTCACAAAATGATAAAATATAATTATATTTTCGGGCACTCAACACTATTTTTTACTTATGTTAGACCCAATGTTGAGTTCCTTTGATTACATGCATGACATGAAAGACCTAGTTTTACTAAACTAAAATGTAATATTAATATTACTATTGAAATATTATTATAGTTTTCACCCAGACGTTTTAATGGTGGTAATTAGTATGATTAATTAAATTATAAAAATATGGTATACACATGTATATAATAATATTTATTTTCTGAAAAATTAACTATAAATGAAAATAAAACCATTTTGAAAATATAGGAAATCTTCTACTGGAAAACTATATTTATATAATCCAACATGTTTAACTTCAATAAATTAATTAAACCACTTTTTGACACTTATTTTAAGGATATATATATATATATATATATATTATTTTAAATCAACTATATAATGTTCATCTTCTATGTTTTACATATGGGAGATAATAATAAATCGAAATTTATACAAAAGGATATATATTTTTCTTAAAGGATGTTTTACCACCTTTAAATGGTCCTCCTATTTTAAATAAAAATATTGAAAATTTTATAAATTATATTCGTTAAAATAAACTTCATTTTTTATATTATAATGTCTAAATTATCTTAAGGTGAATTTTTGGTATATTTCTGAGAAGTCTCATTTTTTGATGAAAAGTGAAAAGTACTAAATTTTAATACAAAAATTCATTGTCATTTAATTTATTTATATAGTTAAATTAAATTTTAAATTATTTTCAAAGTATAATTAGAAAAATTATACATAAATTAATCTAATTTCATTCATTGGAACAAATTTCATATTGAAATTGAATTAAAACAATTTCATTCTTTTGATCTATTCACATTAAAATCTTATCATCTCATCCCGTCTACTGGTTAAATTTTAAAATAATTTATGGTTATTTTTTGTTTATAATTTGGAAAAATGAATTAAATATTTGGAATCCTAATAATTTAATATTTCTAATAATTTAAATTTAGTTTTTATAAAAAAATATTAAAAAAATTAATTAAAAATAATTATAGTGATTAATTTGATAATGAGTTTACTTAACAGTTAAAATTTTTCTTAATGGTCCAAATAACCTAGAAACATATCCAAAATCCATTTTATGGACATATTTCTACAATATCCTCACTTATATAAATATTTTACAGTAATTTTAGTCACGTGATGTATGGGATACCTCCCAATACTGTTTACTTATTTATATTTATATGAATGACACTTCTCCTCACCTATTAAAGGGAACTCCCCCCTCCCCCTCACTTCTTTACACCTATTAAGACCATTGGAAAATTCATCCCCTAAACTAATAATATCCCAAATTCAATCACTTCTTCCTAGAATACTCTCTTTGGGTATAAATCCAAATAGGTAATCCCTTTGGTTCAAACCAAAACATGTTACTTAAAGAAAATGTAGTATCCGTCAACAAGAAATTTTGGTTTATTACTTTCTCTACCCCCTCAATTATTATTATTACATAATTATATAATATCATCAGTCTCCTAAATATACTGAGATTTCTTTTTGTTAAGGTTATGACCTACAGTCATATAAATTTCTATCAAATGGGATACACAATCATCATTCGTGTGTACGGTGTACTACCTCCTCACAAACCCATGTCTTTTTTCTACATATCCACCTATAATGGTTGGGAATAATAATTTAATTTATATTTTTATATGATATTTTTGATATTTATCATATATTTAATATTCTAAAATCATTATATAATTTATACATTCATCCATCCCATTTTGTGGGAATACAATTATAGCGTTTATGAATGTATGGACTACCACCTCCTCAAAGTGATGTGATCTGTTCACACTTCACAAGTAATGTATTAAGGATGGGTTTAGTATAATTATATGATATATATGAAATAATAAATATAATATAATGATAATACATATATACTTAAATTCCATTTACTATCATTTGTTCAATATGACAAGAAAATAGAAACGGCGTTCATGCCTGTGGACGACCTACTCTCTCCATAAACGGTGTTTTCCATTTCATATTTATTTTCTTTATATATTATTTTAAATTATTATATAATTAAAATATACAATATTTAGATCATGTTTTAAATACCATAAATAATTAAATATTTATCTATGTAAGAGGATCATGAATAACAAGTCAAAACATATATGAAAAATAAAGAGTTTATTACCTGAAGTGTAACTTTAACATGAAATTGTTAATAAATAGGATACCCCTACCTAATACCCTAGTGTGTAACCCCTTTCATGAGATCCTTGTATATACCCTTGTGTGATATCCTCTTTCATACCCTTTTTCATGATACGATCATGTAACCCTTTATGTGGGAGCCAAGAATATACCATTGTGCAAGATCCTACCACATACCCTTGCACAATTTCCTAGTCTGAGACCCCATATGATATTTCTAGGATACTTGGTTCAGGTCATGAGAAACACTTAAAGTGATGTCAATCATGTATATTCCTTCACATGATCTCTCTATGAACCTCCATCGTGAGATCTCACTATGAGACTCCTTCTCATAAATTTATTCAGATAAATCCTTTTAAAGAAATTCATCAGTTCTTAAGGAAGGGTTATGGGGTATTTATAGGAAAAATATGCCACCTTAACTCGACAAATTATCGATAACCATTCATTCCAATCCCACATAAATTAGTATCACATTCTCTATGAGATCCCTTCTCATGATCAATTGATAATCATGAAATGGTTAGTGATGTTCTCTAATAGTGTGTTCCATTACCCATCATGAAATTCAAATACAATCATGAGAACTGTGTGAGATCCCATCATGGGATCCAAATATAAACACATGCTTTGTGATATCTCGTCATGATATCCAAGTTCAATCCTTTGGTTTCATGATATCAAACTACCATGTGATATACCTATGTCATTTCCACCTTTTCATTTTATTTATGATATTCATGAGATCTATCCATTAGATCCATTGAAAATATTGTTTTTCTATCATGCACTTCACAAGAAATAAATGTGATATTAGTTTATTAATTCACACTCTGCAAGGTCATTTCAAACATTTGTGCTCACACGAGATCAAAAATTTCACTATTTCGTGAGATCAGTCAATTCCCAATTTCACAATATTAGACATTTTATACTGGCATGAGATTTGTTATTTCACACTTGTGAAATATCACTTTTTTTATGCTTCTGTGATAAAAAATATGTCACGCTCAATCTTCATGTATTCGTTGACAACCAGTCTTTGTAAAAAAACATCCAACTTTGACAACAAACTTAATCAACCCAAAGGCGCCACCACGATGGATTTTTCTCTAAAATTATCTCCCTTTGGGTTTGTTGAAAATTGTTCACATTTTTTATGCCATTTTAATGATTATTCCACCTTCAAAGAAAAATTAAATTCTTGATATTTATATAGAGATTAGAAATTTACTCAACACACACTCTATACCCATACAATCCTTGTTCGTCATGAGTATAAATAGTACCAAGAAACATTCTGGAGGAAAACACCTCATTACCAAACCAATAAATTTAATTCATCACTAAACCCATCTATCGTTATATATAACCTTTGATCGAACCTCTTTAGAATCTTCAGATTTAAAACACCCTTTACTTCACTGATCAAACTATCAATTTCTCTCCTATCTCTATTAAGATATTTTCTCCCATTTTATAGAAACAATTTCACCACCTTTTTCAATAAACCCAAAGGTCACACTTTTGTGCCCTGCAATAGGGTAAAGAACACATATCAGTACTTGAGGGAAAACACATCATACCTTGGGGAGATTCTATCCCACATCCACAATTTTTCTAGTGTGGTGGGCCGACTGAACTCCAATAGCATGATGATGCCTCTGAAACACCACTTTGGTTAAGGCCTTTATTATAATATCTACAACCTGTAGTTTTGTAGGCACGTACTCAAATTTTACAAGTCGATGATCCAAATTCTCCTTCATAAAATGATATTTTATTTCAGTGTGATTTCTCCTCAAGTTATGGACTATATTTTTTTGATATTTATTGAACATTAATTATTGAAAATGATTCTGATTAGAGACTTTATTATTACTCCCATTTTATCAAGTTTCTGCTTCATCCACAATAATTACATTCAATCTTGATTAACCAAAATATATTTATCTTTAAGGGTGTTCAGTGAAATGAAATCTTGTTCCTTTCTTATCCAAGAAATACACAATCAGAAATGGTAAAATGGACCATCTGAATTTAGTTTTATAACATCTACTAAACTGAACCAATATGAATCTATGTATCCCAAAAAATATTACTGAGATTTTTCATTTTATGGAAAACATGACTTCTCCATCCCCTTAATATACTAAAGTATTATTTTTACTCAATGTAAGTGGATTTAATTGGGATTTATTTAATATAATTAATAATTTCTTGTGGAGAAAACAATATCAGGTATTGTCACTATCAGATTTAAAAGTATACCAATGATTTGGCTATATTTTGGGTCATTAACATCATTTCCTTAAACATATCATGATTATTTAATTTGGGTAGCAATCGGATCCATCCTATTCATGGAATTATCCATTCCAAATCTTCTCAAAAACCATGATGGGAGATTTAGATTGATAAATGAATGTTCCACTTCATCCTTGTATCACATGTAAACCAACGAAAACTGTCGTTTCAAAGATCATTGACATTTAGAAGTAACTTTTCAAGAATTATAGAAACTATTTTTTATATTCTTCATCTGATCCACTAAAGATTATGTCACTAATAAACACCAGAACCATTGTCCTTTGATTACTGTCATGGTTGACATTGAGATTGGTATCAACTCTACAACAATGAAAATAATGTTTTTCCAAAAACCGATCATGCCTTGAATATCACACTATAGACACTTATTACTACCCATTTAGTGTCTTCTACACCAAAAAAACTCCGTTATCGTCTTTATAAATAATAAAAATATTTGTATTATCAAAATATACTTATTTTGAGAGAACCCCATTCAAAAATGCTGACTTGACAACTATCTAGAAAACATTGATCCTTTTTTATACTACTATGACCAAGAATAATTTGAGGGTCTCTATCCTCCAAACATTTGAATGCTTTTTATCAAGTTCAATACCCTATATTTGGGTTTACCCTTTGAAAGACCCATTTTATACCAATAACATTCTTACTTGTTTTTCTTGAAATAATATCCCTTGTCTGATTCTTTTCTAATTTCTCAAGCTCTTCATTCATATCCAGAACACAGTTCTCATCTCCATATACTTCATCAAAACATTTAGCCTCTACCTAATATATAATATTCTTGATGTAATGAATTCATTATTCATGTTTTAACTAGCACTTCATGGTCACTAATAATGTTTTCTCTAGTGATTTTGTCTCGATTATTTGTCGTTTATATAGATATAGTTTGTACTTCTTCACATTCATCAGAATTATATTATTTTGAATCAATATTTTTCAATCCAACCCCCCCCCCCCACCCAAGGTGTTGACCTCCTCATAACTTTAATCAAGAAACTTGTCACTTTTTTGTTGAATAATATGTTAATTATCTACTACAGTGATTTCATTTATTTCAACTCCCATTCTGAGCCTCTTGTTGAATCATTTAAATTATTTTATTTTTCCATAATATCCAAGAAATATCACCTCATCTCTAAGTGATTCAAATTTCAAGTGTTTCTTCTTATTGATAACAAAGAATTTACTTCCAAATATTTTAAACTATTTAAATACTGGATTCTTCCCATAACAAAACTCATATAGATTCTTTTCTTATATCATACTTAACAGATCCTTGTTGGATATGTACACTAATATCAACACTTCTTCCATCCAAAATTTCTCTAGAAATTCATTTTCAATATGCATTATTCCATTCGTATTAGATATGATCCGATTTGTCCTCTAAACAACTTCATTTGCTTATAGAATTCCCAATGTTCAAACATGATTCCTTATCCTATATTACTTGAGATAATTTTACACTTGGCTCTGTGAATTTTGTAACATTATAAGTAAGAAACTTTAGAATCTTCTTCATAAGGATCCATTTAGATTCCCTCTAATACTGTTTTATGCAACTGAACACATCAGAACTATGGGTAATGTAAAATAACTATTCTATCCTAAAAAAAATAAATGAAAAAATTATAACACCTCTTAATATAAAGGACTCATTTCAGGAAAAGTACACACACATCTACATTCACAAATTCAAGCACTCTAGTTGAGTTTTTATCTTCTTACCGGTATGTATTTTAGATAATCTTCCCTCATTGACAAGCATCACACATATGAGCACGGTAACATGATAGATTATGGAGATATCAAACTGCTTCACATTTTACTAGATATTCTAGGGATGGTTTTCATTGATGACCAATCCATTTATGCAACAACCTATTTTCTTCCTCTCTGGATTAAAAGTGAATATCTTCATCTCTACTTACAAGGTAGAGATTACCCTTTGTTTTTTTCATATAACAACTTCACCATATCTTTATTTGATTATATAAATCTTATTATTAAATCTTATAACATTCCCCCAGTCACATAGTTGACTGAAAATATGAAAGTTGAGATAGAGACCTTAAATAACTAAGACATCAACACATCTCATTTATTTGACCCAAAATATGGATTTTATGAGCCTATTTTCTTCAGGGCCTAATCATTTCCAAATTTGACAAAATATTACTTGTAATGATTTATGAATTTAACAAGATCATTATTACCTATAATATGGGATGTGCATCCACCATCAAGGATCCATAAACCATAATAATATGATGCTTTAAGGGAAGTCTCTACCACAACTTTCAGCACATCTCTTTTGTTTTTTATCCATTCATTTGCCTTCATACTTGGTTTGGACTGAAAATATTGATATTCCTTAGAGTATGATCAACCAGAATCATCTTCCAAGGCGACAAATTGATTTTCTGTTTTCATCTCATTTGATAATACATAAAATTATTTTTATGACCATATTCAGTCTTATTTAGAAAATTTATCTACATTGTTGATGGGAAATACCTTTCCATGTGTTCAAATCATCCACACCCAAAAAACTGACCATAAAGTGATATCCTGTAATATAAATAATTTTATGGATGCCTCTATGGGTATTTTTCCCTTATTTACCTCTTGGATATGTAATAGATGTTTTCTGAGTGTCCCAAATTTTAAAAACAATATCATCGAATGTGGTGTGCATTACCATATGTCACCATTACACTATTATTTTTTGATTGGGTTCATTGAATCTTTTAGTTACAATTCATATCCAAATCTATATTCAATCTCAGTGCAGCCACTTGTGGTCTAACTTCAACAATTACTAATTTTTATTTGCGATCAATCCCCATACTGAATGTATCATTTGGATCTATCATTCTCTTCTCCTGAAATCCTTTTTTATGTTTAACTGAAACATTGAACATTATATTTCTATTTTATACTTCCTTTAGAGTCATATTTGTTGGATTTGATAGTTTTTCATCATCTTTCACTTTCCTTCATAGTCTATCGACTTCTTCTTCATTTTTTTACACATTTGATTTTATCTCTTCCACTATTTGTCAAACTATAGACTTCTCTTATTTGTTCTTTAATTTTTATCTTTTACTCAACAGCATTTTATTATTTCTATATCATTTAAGACTTGTTTTTTTCAATTTATTCATTCATATTATACTTATCTTCATCTTTCTACTGTATATAAATTTTGGAATCATGAACTACTTTGTTGGATTTCATTATTTTTCCTCTCAAACTTATATCTTTTCAAGAGGGGATTCTAATCTGTCTTTCATATCAACACTTCCATTGACTTCTTCTTCTTTATTGGCACTTTCATCCCTTTTCTGGGAGTTACCTATAACTATCGCCATAGAATTTTCACCATGATATTTTTAGTTCTCCAACTCTTCAAAATAAAATTATTCTAAGCATTCTCTTTATTATGAGTGAAGATTATTCATTTTAAATAACTTTATCTTGAAATAATTTTTACCTTTCACATAGGCTAAATACTTCTTCGTGTGAATTTTTACTTAATCAACATCTTCTTGACACTTCTTGGGGCACATTGTTGGAAGATATCCAACCCTTCTATATTGAATTCATGCAACTAGAAGTTTCCCTTTTAACTTTCCATTTCCACTTTTTATATTTGAGGACAGGAATTAAATAAACTCATCGATATCTTTTTTATCCAATCCATCATTAATGGTGAGATTCTTCATGGCCTTAAATTCCACCTCTTTTGAAGACCCTTTTCTATAGACTCTTTATCATTATTTATCATCATTTATGTGATAAGCGTACTATGTAAAGCATCCAATATTAGCTCTTTTGGATCATTATCTTCCTGAATATAAAATTTTGGATTGGAGTGAGGTGGAAGTTGTCTTAAGATTCACTTAATGATCATTATGTATTCAAACATTTCTCTGAGATTACATCTGTATTCTATAGTAACATTCACCCGGTTAATGAATGAATCTATAAAATCATTAGGTTGCATTTTCATAGACTCAAATCTGTTCTGTAGAAACTATAGATTTTCTTCTCTTATTTTTGAGTCACCCACATAAATATTTTTCAACTTTTCCCACATATAATATTATGTTTTACATGACATCACATTCATATAGATTTCATTGGATAGGGATCCCTCTAAATCATTGATTCATTTCGTGCCAGCATCCAGTTCTCTATATTCAACTTCCAATAAAATTAAATTGTCCATACTGGCTAAAATACCATACATTTTAGCTATAAACAAATCCATACCTAATGATCAAAATATTTTATTCATCTAATTCTCCCCAAATTTAAAATAGTTTCCCTTAATGATCAGATTGCATTTATGAATGACACCACCATTGAGGTTTTTTGGATAGAAACACTGAGATTAAACATTAGTTTTGATACCAATTGGAATCCAAACTTGGTTAAATAACCTTAGAGGGTTGTTAAATCAGAGTGTAACATATTAAAACAACTTCCCCTTTAGATATTATTTCTTTTTTTGTCAAAATACACTTCACTCCCTTTCCCATAACGATGAATGAAGAGAAATCAAAGAATGAACGAGACACAACAATTTAACTTTCACCACCCTCACTAGGTTATATCCAACGATCATAAAATGAAAATGTGTCAATGTACTAAATATAATAAGGATCACTAAAAAATAATTTAAGGGATAGATCACTTCTATGTCCATTCTCACTACCTTTACAATGTTTAGGGACAGCTTGTTTTTTCAAAAGGATCAGTTCGTCAATCATTCCTTTATTGGATCACTACTAGTGGAAATGATCACCATATTTATTTTTTATTTCCTCACTACTACCTAAAGGATCCATACCATTTTAATGGAAATAGAGGACCCTTTATTAGAAATAATGATCGCATCCACAAGTGTATTTATATTCTCTATTGAAGTTCTTTTTGGGGTGCTTCTTCACAACTGTGAAAACTCATTGATGTGGTACTTCCATATTCCAAACACCAAGAATAACCTCTCTTTTCTGTAGACAGATAAATAACCTCCCTTTTTTCAATAGAATGATCTTTACTATATTCCATATTTTCTTTTCACTACCTTATATGTGGTAGTGAATAAAATCCTTCTTCAAGTATTGTCGAATGGGGTATATCCTTTGCCTTCTTCTTCATATGAATTCAGATATAAAATTTATATAGTTCACATGATAATGTAGTCATGTACCTTCTTGAGTTGGACTCTAGTGTGATATCATGTGCGAGACCATGGAACATATCCCAAGGCACACGATCCAAACCCATCCCCTTATTATAGATCCTAAAACATACCTCTCATGATATCATGGTTCTTAACCCTTTTCATGAGATCCTGATTCTTAACATTGCATGAAATCCTAGCACAAACCCTTGAGTTGGATCCTAGTGAAAAAAATATTTACTAGTTTGCATGAAATCTCGATGTGATCCCCCTTTTGAGATTTGTGTGAAATTGTTTGAAGTCATTCACAACAGTTACACGGTTTCAATTGTGTACATTCCTTTGCAAGATCTCTCCATGAATCTACTACACAAGATATCCCTCTAAGTCTCCTGCACAGATGTTTCATCAGATAAATATGTTATTAAAAACATTTTTTATCATAAATTAAGGGATAGGGATACTTATATGCATAAATCCACCACCATAACTCCAAAAATCACTCACAACCATTTATTCCACCGCCATAGCAATACACATCACATGTTCTAAAAGATCCTAACTTGAGATTAATTGAAAATCATGTGATGTTTAGTGATGTTGTATTCCTATTCTTTGCGTGATCCATTTCAAGATCCAAAGACAATCATGAATGTTTAATGTGATCCCATATTGAGATCCAAAGACAAGAATTCACTTCATGAGATCCCATTAGGATATCCAAATTCAATAATGTCATTGAATGATTTAAAACAACCCCAAGATACCTCCATCATTTCCATATTTTATTTTTCTTTCTTGTGCTTCATGAGATCACTCCACAAGATCTATTGTAAATCATTATTTTTTATAATTATCATTTCAATATATTAATGTGAGAGTTGTTTAGACATAGTAACTCTTTGATATCAGTTAATATATTCATTCTTTTGCGAGATCAAATATTTCTCTCTTTAACAAGATAAAACAATTAACACCTCTTTGATATCAAACATTTCATTATGGTGCAAGATCATTTAGTTCATGCTTGTGTGAGATCAGACGGGTCATTCTTTCATGAGATCAGTTATTTATTTCCTCCAAGATATCAGAAATCTCATCCTCAGTATTCATTTATACATCGACAACCCTCCTTCATCAACATCCTCAAAAACTTTCCGCAAATACAACCTACCAAAAATCAACATAATGACGGATTTTTTCCTAACATGATATATATACCAAGCCCAAAAACAAGATGGTACATGGGTTGTTTCCCATGTTTGAAAACAAGAGGGTACATTGGTTGTAGACCAACCCTAAAAACAATAGGGTATAGAGAATGTAGCTTATTCCATAAAACAAGAGGGTACAATGGTTATTGACCATGTACAAAAAAATAGGTTACATTGGTTTTACCCCAATCCCAAATACAACAGGGTACACAGATTATATCTCAATCCCAAAAAATAAGAGGGAACATGGGTGTATCCCAAGATAGAAAAAAAAAATATGGAATATGTATTGTATCCAAAGCCCAAAAAAGGGGTACACACGTTGTATCCCAATCGATAAAATGAAAGGGTGAATGGGTTCTTGTCTAAACTCCCAAAAAAAGGGTACATGGGTTGTATCCCTATCCTGATGTAGGTACATGAGTGATTTTCCCCATCCAAACATGTTACGAAGGTCTTGGTAGGTATCCTTCACATTATATTTTCTATGCTAATAACCACGCCACAATTCTGTGTATCATTCCAATTCTATTCCCTCATAACTCATGTACTTTTAATTCCCATGGATTAATGTCTTATGAACTACCGACCATTATTCCATGACTCTTGATTATGATCTACGATATATAGGTTATGATCTTCATATGTTTGGGCCTACGGGTCTCAAGGGCCTTCAGGTCATCAAAGGCCTTCAGGCCATAGGGCCTTCAGGGCACAAAGACCATGTAGTAGTCCAGTTCACATAGAGCAGGTCTTAGAAAAGGATTAGAGCAACAAGAGTAGCAGCCACCAGAAGCAGAGAAAACCGGATTGGAAGAATGAGAGGGTATGGCAGCTGCCATCGGGACCAGGCACTATGTAGCTTTGAATGGGGCAATGTTAGATGACCAGCAATGCAAGGTGGGGATCTAGGTTATCAATGAGGAAAAATCTGGGGAGGGGTGGTTCTAGTGGTTTGGGCCTACGGTTCATGTAATGGGCATGGTATGCCTCTGGGACTTCGGGTCATGTATTGTGGGTCATGTCGGGCCTTATTTCTTGGGCCTACAGGTCATGTACGGGTTCCCCTTCAACCCTTAAAAGGGGGATTATCCATAATAATAAAATAAAAAAAGAAGGTCTTCGGGCCATTCGGGCTAAATCAATATGGTATAAATTGGAGATATTTCACCACGATAGAAGATTATGTTTTCATGTTTCCAAATAAAATAAAATATTATAGGCCTTGGTCATGTACTATTGTAATGTGTTGAATACTCTTCTAAAATTATGAAATATCCATGTTTTTTAATCCTAGGTGACTGTAGAGGAAGAATTCACTCAGGTATAGGGGTGAGAAAGAACATTGGGATGGGGAGGACTTTCATGAGGTAGTGATGCGAGTTTTTCACCTTGTAAGGACACCAGAAGATAAGATGGTGGTCCTAGAGGCCTGCCTTCAGGGTTATGTAGGGTAATGATGGATTATGGTGACTCAAGAATATGAATAGATAACTCTCCCTATGAATGAATTCATGAATCTCTTCAAGTAGTATTTCTATCCGCTCACATTTCAGGTGGTGAATATACTACAAATTCTACATCTTTTGGAGGGTAGTATAACCATGGAAGAGTAGTCTTCGAGGTTCACCAATAACGCACAATACTCTTTGGAAAAGGTACACGATTTTTTCATTTGATAAATAAATATTAATAAGAAACTATGAAAATATATTTTCACTATGATGATATGTATTTATATTTCTATCCATTCTAGAGTGATTGAGTGGGTTTTCGTAATATATATATTTCTGGATGAGCAGATACTGATAGTTGGTGTTGGTTGTGGGCACACATGTGCTGAGACCCTGACATGTGGTAGACTGTATAAGGAATGGGGATCTAGGAATGTGATACACATCAGAATATGATCTCATGATAGATGGCATGAAGTTCATGGCTCTCATGATGGTATTATTTAACCAATAGGGAGGCGGCGTTTCTCTTGTGACTGTTGATGATATCACGCTCGATATGATCTTTCCCTTAATTAAACTTATAGATATGTCGTTAATTGATCACCAAGGTATAGGAAATGTCCATCTAAGGGTGGTACACATGTTATAAAATGTGGTAGGGGAGCAAGGATATTAGTAGGAGGTGGCAGATGGATTGACCTATTACCACCACCACCCTCGTGTGGTCCATGCCAGGCATAGGTGGATGGTGGTCAAGGATTAGGACAACCACTATCAATGGAGTTCCACGACCCATAGACTCTTTGTATATTTATTTTTAGGTTCTTATTACTTTTCACATTAATTTTTATACTAATAAAAATAGTTGTGAGCTACTATTTTCTTACCACCTCTCTTGTTCAAGACATACTTATTCTATTTGATCCATTCACTTTCACTTGGATACTATGACCATTAGTGATATAGAAATCATGGACTATTGTCGATAGTGTGACATAAATCTTAGAGTAGAGAGAATATTATGTGACCTCTTTTTAATAGTATTGAGTATTTATGACATGATCTTAGATCTGGGCTGGATATACAAAGATTTTGCCCAAATTGACTGTTTTGGGAGGTGGATGTAGTGTGTACATAGGGATGGGATGATTGTTTCTATCATGGGTATGAAGTAAACATAGGATGAGTAGGATGGGAACATTTAAAGAAGGATACAACTTATTTCTTTCCAGTTTTCTAGTATTACCCTTTGAGTAGTAAATGATTTAGGCTAACAGTTTCCTATAGTGGTGGTAAAGTATGAGGAGATCATTCTGTAGGATATTCTAGGATTACCTCCCCACCATGATATAGACTTCCTCATAGACTATAATTAAAGGACTACATTAATATCTATGAAATAATATCAGATGGCACCAATATAGCTCGGTAAGATAAATGTACAGTTTGAGGACTTGTAGAGGAAGGGATTTGTTAGACCTAATGTGTTACACTATGCATCCCTAATGTTTTTGGCCAAGAAGGTGGACCAGAGACAAAGGATGTGAATGGATTACTATCAACATAAATATATGGACAAAAAGGATACATATCCACTACCAAGGTTGGAAAACCTTTTATATCAATGGATTTGTATTTGAAGATTCTCGATGATTGACCTCAAATCACACTGTCTCAAGATCCAAATACGAGTATAGGATATAACAAATAATACATTTTGATGCCTCTACGGTCACTATGAGTACTTAATCATTCCTTTAATCCCAAAGAAAACACTAATGGTGTTCATGGGACTCTTTCATTAGATCAATTAACCATTTTTAGATTGGTTCATTATAGTCATCATGGGTCACATCTTAGGGAATTTGGAATCTAAGGAAGAGCTTGAGAGACAGTTGATGATGGTCCTGGATATTCTTCAAGAGAACCAAAATTATAAGACGAATTCAATGATCCTTTTATAAATTTGATAAGTCCCTATTTTGGGATATTTCTTCTCAATGGGAATATTAGTAGATTACCCATTCAAGGATGAGGTAGTATTAGCTGGGGAGTCAACTAGAGTGTGACTTGGGTATTGATTTTTCTTTGTTTGGTGGGGTACTATCAGAGTTTTTTCCTGATTTTTCAAAGAAAATTATCCCTTTTGGATTCTTTGACCTATAAGGGGAAACATTTTGTTTGGTGGGAGTTGTTCTATTAGTATTTTCAGAAGTTGATGAAGTGGATGATGAGGCACCCCAAATTGAGATGTCCAGAGAAGGGTGCTAAGTTTTTAATGCTCTAGGATTTCTCTGGGACTAGACATGTGTGTGTCCTGATATAAAGGAATATGTTTATTGCCTATGGGTATTGAAATTTGACACCACATGAGTATAACTGCCTAGCTCACATTCATGATATGGCATCAGTAGTCTTATCCCTAAATATGTGTTGAAACTACATTATGGGGGATATTTTCATCATATATTATGGCCGCATGAGCTTGAGGTATATCTTATTATATAAGGGTATTAACTTAAGAAATAGATGATGACTAGTGTTCCTCAATGATTATGACATTTGAGATAGTATATAATCTATGGAGGTGAATGTGGTGGAAGATAATCTCTGAAGTATATCTTTCTTCATAATTGTTAACCACGGGGTCGGGTAGTCGACCTTGTTGTATTTGTCCATTGTGGATGTGGATGGTGCAGCTTACCTATAGTTGAATTTTGTTACACCTTTTCTTCTATAGAATGTTAGGTAGGCTCATTATAGAGATATTGATTGTGAGTCCCTATTTACTCAGATTTATATTATACATGCTCCTAATGGATTTGTTGAAGGTGGGGATAATTCCATTTTTTCATATGGTGGATGTTGGTACTATATATCTTTCGAGATAAAGTGATGAGAAAATTTCACACATCACACTTAACGTTACATGCATGAGTGTCAATGATATACAAAGGCCTTTAGTTCTTGTTCTGGTGTCCAGGGATAAAGAAGTGTGTAGTTTCTCTTATCTCTCGATGACTTACTTTTCAGTAGGTGAATGATGAACACCTTGATCCATCAGGTTTATCCAAACAGCTTGATGTTCTATAGTGTAATTGGGATAGAATATCTACATACATTGTGATGGGGATTCCACAATCTTTGAGAGATCACAACGATATCTGGGTGATCATAGAGAAACTCTCCAAGTCATCCCACTTAGTAATTATTTGTGAGTAGAGTTTAGTATAGATCATGGGATACCTTAAATTCAGGAGAGATTCTATCTCCAAGGAGTTCCATCGATAATCATTTTATACCATGATTCTTGCATCACATCATGATTATTAGGGGGATTGCATGAGGCCTTTGGAACTCAATTGCATTTGATCACAGTGTTCCCCCCCTAGCTGACTGACAATACTGAGGGGACTATTCGGCTTCAAGAGGTCATGTGTAAGGCTTTCATGTTGGACATCATCTATATTTGTTAGGGTCTAATATCCTTGGTAATGTTTCATGCAAAAATATTTTTTAATTCCACTATCCTCATATCACCATTTGTGGCCTTATATGGGGGACCTTATATTTCAAAAATATGTTAATATCGTCTAGTACATTCATAACTCATGGGACAATGTTACTGTGAGTGATGGAAGGGAAGGTGTAGACCATCCATTAAAATATGGGTCCTTCCCAAAGCTATCATATTTCTTATGAAAATGGATGAATAAGTCCTTGGAGTGTAATGAGGGAGGCTATGTGTTATTTAAGGACTCTCCTAGGTCTAGATTGTGGATACATGTTCAACATAACATGTTTTCTTCAACATTCATTGGAACATTATAGATACTATAAAGATTTTGAATGGTGGCTTACCGCTTAATTCTACCATTGTAGTTAGACCAGGTACAAGACTTCTTATACATGTCAAAATTGAAAAGGTATTTACATTACCTTTCATATTTTATCAACATGGGTGATCTAGAAATTAGGAATGGAGCTACCTTGGAAGAGTACTCAGAAGAGATTAATGATTGGTAGGAGAATATCCTTCTTGGGTGAGTGATTCCCTTAGTGTAATGATGGGTGAAATATTATAAAGAAATTATCAATTCAATGATTTATTTTTTTTATTTACTATGACGCAACCCCTCCACTATAAAACCCAATTTATGAGAAAATGTCAGGGTTATCCATGTAACCCTATATAATTGAGAAGATCATAGAGGATATCATTAGAAGAAATATGGATCTTGTTTTGTATGTTTTTATTTATCTTCATAGAAATAGTAATTTGATATTTCATTGTTTATTTAACTTCTATAATAATTCCTATGATAATGAATTGAGAAAAATATGAATATTTGATGAGTTTATTTCCTTTTGTTTGTGTTTTGTGAATTTCTCACCCTGGTTTTTGTATTATTTTTATTGGTATTTCATTTTTGTTATGATTGAACAAATACCCAGTGAATGATCATTGTAGAACAGATATATAAAAAAATAAACTCCTTTGTAAGGGTTTAGAATTAATACTGATTATTCATTTTAGGTGAACAATGTTGAAAAGGTATTGTGTTTGTTTTAGGTAAGTCTGGAGCATATTCTTTGGCATCTATGAATGGTAAAGTGATGGTCGATGATTTGGGGGTGAACTAGGGGTTATAATCATGTCATCGGTGATGAAAGGACATAGTAGATCCTAGATCAGCAATTAATAGAGGATCTGGTGGCAGAAATGGTGGTTAAATTAGTGTGGTCAGGCCATGGGAAGAACCTGTGGGTTTTGGAAAATCTTACATTACACAATGTGTAGTACAAGGAACCCATGCCATGTTGGACCCTGATTGTAGAGTTATAGTTTATAAGAGAAATAAAATATCACACATAATGTGACATGTATGAATGTATTATCATGGAAATTCAAATTTATTCTATTTTTTATGTTTATTTATAGTATAGATAATAACCTAGGTCATCTCTTAAGGAGCATTGGGTGTTTATAGTGTGTATTTTAAATAAAAGGGACTAAAAAAGGGGGCCGTTTTGAAAATGGTTTTAAAAACAAAATGACTTAATTTAAGCAGTTTAGTTTTTGAAAAATGTGTGGACAATGAAAATCTATCATATGAATGTGATCATTTTTATGTTACTACCCTACTTTAAACATTCCCAGTTTTTAATTTATTATTAGGTTTTGGGGAAATCCTTTGGTTGAGGTTTAACCAAAATCTGGGGCACCCCCAAGCCTCTTAAAATAATGAAAATATCCCTAACCATTAACATGACAATCATGTAGTCAGGTTCTAGCCCCTTATATTTCTTTATGTTTTTTAAAGTAACACTGAAATATAAAATTTTTGGTAATGAAGAGGATTCTTATGTTGTCCAATCAGAAGAGCACAAGATCCACACTTAAAATTACACACTGATCGGTTATGAAATAAAAGGTGTTTCAATTAAATGAATGAGAATACATTAAGATACACCTAAATTAACAATTCCAAATAAAAATATACACCAAACTAGTGGAGAATTATGTGTCATAAATCCATATTCATGTGTGTATCTCCCTCGTAATGATAACCCACCATTTATCCAATCATTGAGAGGAGAAGAAAGTTCATGTGGAAATTCGTCTTCATCCTTCATCCCCCTAAGAGGATGGGGGATTAATAACATCTTGGATGAAAGGATGAATCCTTTGGGTGTCCAAAATTGAAGATCTTTTCTCTAGGATCGAACATTCATATGGGTAGCCTAAGGTTCCAATTTATAGGAAATGTGGAAGGTGGTTTTAGCCACCCCGATTGCGTGAAACCACTTGGACCATGGTGTTCGATAGCCAGATAGTCTTATCTCGATTTTTAAGATATGGAAAATTTGTATAACCACCTCCTGAGTATCTCCACCGAATGTTTTACACCATTTTTACAATCATATCTAAAGATATATACTAAATACAGAACCCATGTTTTGATTTTGAGCTGATTGAATCCCCTGGGATGATCAGTTTCGAAGGATCCCTCGTTTGATAAATGGGGATTGGGTGAATGTATATTAAATGTATCCCATTTAATTTTGGACCATCCCAAAAAATCCCTACCCATTTGGATGCACATTTTATTATTAATGTGTTGTTCATTCCACTGGTGTTCTTGGATCTTGGGATGTTTTGCCCAAATTTCATGAACTGAATCATGGGCCCTCCAATTCACCTCCACCTATAATGTAATTATCAAAACAAGTAAAATTTTAATTTTTAATAGTGATAAAAATAAATTAATTTAATAAAACATGAATTCAAATATGTTATTATTTTTATAATTTTCAATACAAAACTAGTTTAGCAGAGTTGTGTAAGGGTGAAAATGAAATATTGAATTGTGGTGCGATCACACCCCCACACTTAAACATTTTCAATCCTGGGAAAAGTAAAATTTCCAAAAAATATTCATGGATATATTCCAAACTTCATTAATATTTAACATTACTAGAAAATTAAATCTATGATATAAATCTAATCAATGAAAAAATAAAACCAAGGGTTTATTCTTAGTGATCATGGAAAAAATATGTCTCATAAATTTTATCAGAATGAAATTCATGGAGTTGAATAATAAAAATGAGAGAAAATAATTCAAAAATCAACCATGTCAATAACTCACTACATTTTTGTTTGATAACCATTTCATGATATTCATTCCACTTTATATCCAGTAAATATTGGTTATTTTAAAAAAAATCTGATACATGATCTTTTCCATTGAACCTACCCTACATCCATTGAAATCAAATTTTATGACCCACTCACTTAATCATTCCCCTAAGTCCAACCATAATCTCATGACCATGATATACCCATATATTTTACATTTCATCACTCCCCTTAATGTTTATTTTTTATTTTTTTACCATTTTCTTAGGGTGTACAACAATCTGATAACAAGTACACATACATAGGTCAATCTTGTAGAGAAATGAAATAGATCGGATAAGGAACGAACGTATGGAAAAATAATTCTATAAAGTATAGAAAATTTAACATATCTTATATTTACCTTTTATTAACAAATAAATATTCACACTTCATGGTTGGGTGAAAAGATGTGTGGAAAAATTAAAGGACACAATTTTCCCTTAAACTACTCACATAATGAGTACCATTCATCTCAATGTTTTCAAAATGATATAACCATTTATATAATTTAAAAACAATGAATTTTCCATAAAGTCACACCTTAAGGTTAAATTCATGCTAAAACACACATTTTTTCATTGAAACATATTTTTTAATTTTAATACAACAAGAAATAGGGAAATTCCTCATACTTTTTAAATAAATTTCACGATTAATGAGGAATCAAAAATTAACATTTTGGCACAAAATTGAGGGGGGAAATGTGGCCAAGTGACAATATGATTTAGAAAACAAAAAAGAGAAAAGGAAAGAAATAAGATGAAAATTCCTATGTAACCTAGGAATATACCCACCCACCCACACCTAGAATATGTAGTGTCCTCATTGTAATAAAAGATAATTTAGAAAGGAATGATAAAACCTAGTGAGTTTTATTGGTAGGTTTCTTCTTGAACTTATATTTCCTCCATCGGGGACTCTGGAATGGATTTTTGAAAGTGCTTCATTCGCTTCCCATTAACAGTGAAGGTTTTTTTGGTTTCTTCATTTGTAACCTGAACAACACCAAATGGATAATCATTAGTAACGACGTATAGAGAAAAACAATGGGAATGAATCTTTCATGGATTAAACTTCAGCCTTGCATTATAAAACATCACCGTCTTCCTAGTGTTTAAATGAAAATAAATGATGAGGTGGGCTTGGTTATCCTTGGTTCTATCTTTATAGATCTTATAGTTCTCATATGATTCTCTATGCATTACCTCTAAATCCTAAATCTGCAGATTCATTTGAGAACCTGCACTATAAAGATTAGAATTGAATTGTTTACTGGCCTCGTAGGCCCAGTGCTCTATCTAAATAGGGAGGTGAAAAATCTTTATAAAAACTAGCTGATATGGTGACATTCCAATTGTAGTTTTGAAAGTATTATAAAAATCCCACAATGAATCATTGAGTCTAAG
Organism: Viscum album; assembly: GCA_963277665.1. Lineage (NCBI taxonomy): Eukaryota > Viridiplantae > Streptophyta > Magnoliopsida > Santalales > Viscaceae > Viscum > Viscum album. The sequence continues at coordinate 674,200,376 of OY728139.1, read as the reverse complement.
ACTCCAATCATTTTTTTGGGTTGAACAATTTTTTCAAGATTTTTTTTTTCCTCTCTATTTAACACCTTGGCTTGACCATTGGTCTGTGGGTGATAAGAGGTAGACAGTCAATAACCAACACCATAATTGTGAAACATATAATGAATTATTTAGTTTTATAAATGGGAACCATTGCCACAGGTGATGAACCTAGGAAATCCCAGCCAAAAAAAATTCGGTTCTCAAAAATTTCACAACTGACTTGGAATCATCTATCATCATGGCTCATACCTCTACCCATTTTGACATCTAATCAAATGATAAAATAATGTACATTATTATAAAGGTATTGGGAAATGTTTGAATAATTTCAATTCCACAAACATAAAAAATTTCATGGATGATAAATGGATGGTGTGTAATTTCATTTATTTTAGAGTCATTCCACATTCTTTGACAGTGGGTACAAGTTTTAAAGAAATTGTGTGAATCTTAGAATAATGTTTTCCAAAAGAGACATGAATCAAGTACCTAGAGATCATTCCATTGGGGACCAAAGTGGCCCCCATAAGAATGAGTGTGGTATAACCTGAGGACAGACTAAAACTCTCTATCGGGAACACAACATTGAATGACATGATCACTACATTTGAACCAAAGGTATGGGTAATCGCAAATGTACCAACAGGGATCCTATTTTAGAAGCTCGGCATGGGTTTTTTCAATCATAAAGATTTCAAGATGCTACCAAATAATTTACTATTTCATCATATCAAATAATAATATCGTGAACTCGGTATAGTTGATCATCAAGAAACATGTCACTTATGGGAATATAGGGGATGATTCAATGTATAATGATTGGAGGATCCTACTGACATGGTCAGCCACCACATTCTATGCTCCTTCTTATCTCTATTTTCTAGATTCAATTTTTGATTAAGGGGAATCCAATGATTGAGACATAATTTCTCTTCATGTTTTTTAATGAGATAGAATAGGGTTGCATGGTCTGAGAAAAAGAGGACTTTAGAACCTTAAAGGCATGACACGAATTTATCCCAAGAAAATATAATGGAATAGAAATATTTTTTTGTTATTGTGTAGATTTCTTGGGTAAGGTCCAAATTACGTGAGGAAAAGGTAATTCCATGTGAATATTGATCAACCCTTTGTGATAATAATACCCCAAATGCATAGTTATAGACATCAAACATGAGATAAAATGGTAAGTCCCATCGAGGTGGTTGGATTGTCAGGGGTGATGTCATACTCCATTTTAGTTTTTTAAATTAATCCTCACATTCTTTATCAAAAAGAATTTTTTTCTTTTTGGAGAAAGAGGAAGAGGAGAGTATAATTTTAATCAAAATCATGAATGAAATGACGATAAAATTGTTCATGACTTATGAAAGACCCCATATCCCACACATTTTTTGGGAATGGTAGGGAAGAAATTACATATGAAATTTGATTTATCTACTTGGATACCATCCCAAAAAATGGAATGTACCAATACTAAACCTTGTCGCACCATGGAATGACATTTCCCATAATTTAATATGAGATACATTTCAATATAGAGACGTATGACTGAACCATGACAACTCAAAAATTTATCAAAAGAGTGGCCATAAATAATTAAATAATCCATGAATACTTCCATGAAATTATCTAGGTAATCCAAATAAATACTAACCATGAATAGTTGGAAAGTACCCTGATAATTGCATAGACCAAATAGAATCCTTCTATAGGAAAATTTTCCAAAGTGGAATGTAAATGTTTTCTTTTCTTAATCCTCAGGGGAAATAGGGATATAAAGTTATCCAAAATACCCATTAAGGAAATAGTAGTAGGACTTCCCTGCTAGCCTCTCTAGAATCTGATCAATGAACAATAATGATAAATGATCCTTCCTAGTGTGTTGCTTTAGTATGTGATATCCTATACAGACACGCCAACAATTCTCCACACTAGTTGGAACCAATTCATTGTTTTCACTTTCTATTACTATTAGGATGGTTTTATTAGGAACAACTTGCATCGGATAGACCCATTGGCTATTAGATATGGGGTAAATTATTACATTAGCCAATAATTTTGTTAAATATTTTTTAACAACATCTAGGAGGTCTGGGTTCAGTAAATATTGTGACTTCCTCACTAGTTTAGCCCCATAATTTAACAATATATGATGTGTGAAATGTGATCTGATAATACTGTGAATTATTGAAGGATTCCATCAGATATCTTTTTTATTCTTCAACATAAGTTCAAGAAATCATAATTTATGCTTAGGAGGGAGTGTGCCAGTAATTATGACAGGAAACATGTTTCTATTCTCAAGATAGAAATATCTGAAATCATGAGGTAGTTTTTTTGTTCCAATTCAGGGGGATTATGGATTAATTAGAGAGTGTTTGAATGTTATAGTTCATTAATCTCATATAATTGATCAATGGTATTATCTTCAGATGATTAATGATCTTTTATAAGATTATTAGTATCATAGATGGTCATGTGATCCTTGGTATTCAAGAAATCCTAAATTAACAAACCAGCATGACATTTTTCTAGACCTGTACAACATTCAATTCTTGATTCATTACCTAGAATTTAAATCATCAATGAAAACTAAGAAAGGAGATTGGGGAATAAAATATTTTTCTAATGGAATGGAGTACATCAATTGAATTAACATAAAGAGATTAATGTTCTTCTAAGGTGTGATTCATGGCATCATAGATGTTGAAGGGGACAATATCACCCCTAAACACCATTGATAATGTACCATTTTGGACATGAATTATGTATTTGGTAGTTTTCAAGAAGGGAATGCCCAATATAATCAGGGCATATCGATTCATCAAATCATCTTTTATTTTAACACATAAAAATTAGCATGAAAAATTAAACTTTTCACCCTCACAAGAACCTCCTATAACACACCAGAAGGGTGTTTTGTACTACGATTTGAAAATTGAACAAAAAATATAGTGGTCTTAAGTTCTCTGATCTTCAATGAAGATTAAATGGAGTGACGCATCACCTTAATAGAATCACCAAATCAACCATAACATTTGAAAAGAAATACACCCATATGGGGCATGGAATTGATAATGTTCTATGATCATTGAATTTGGTGGGAAGTGATGGCTCCGTCAATGTTGAGATGTTCCTCCCAAATCTCACCTTCTCATCAACTTGAAGTCATTATCAATGTGTAAACAAATTTTTTATAAACATGCCACATCTTGAAATTTACTTCACGACATCAATCAAGGGAATGTTAACCTGCAAATTTTTTAAATTTTCTGAGATTTATTTTTCAAATTTAGATTATTTTTGTTTTTTTGGTTGGGTGGCCCTTTGGGGAAATGGAAGAGGAATAGTTGGGTTAGGTGACTCGTCAACTTAAACAATCTTTCCATTGGAAGGGATTCTCTCAGGAAAAGGTATTTTGACATTTTGAATAATTTCAACATTTGTGATGGTGTTTTCCTTAGGAGGGGGTGACTCTAATGGAGGGTTAATTTTGCGTTTTATTTGACTTCCACTCCTAAGGTTATGTAACTAGCATTTCCCTTATTATTAGGGTTGATTGGTGGTTGAGAGGGTAGTTTACACAACCCAATACAATATATTTCAACCACCATGTTATCTAGTTGGCCTAATTGGGTTTTTAGGTATTGTATGGATTCTTCAGTAGTTTTTTGGAATTTTAGGTTATTGAAATCCATTTAGTTCATCATGTATTCTAATCTAGGCTCAGGTTTTGGAGGGGGTTGTTGGAAATGAATTTTTTTTGTTAGAGGATTTATGGGTGGTGGATGACTACTCTACCCCAGTTGGTTCCATGGTTGTTGGGGATGGTTTGAATAACCACTTGCTTATAAGATTGGTTTTCCGTTTACCCAGGGTTGGATAGATAGTAAGGTTCTTCCAAATGGTTTTGTTGTAGGACTGGCTTTGATAGATTACCTCATAGCTCTCAAAAGTTTCTCTCTCAGTTAGGGGAATTTGTCAAAATATTTGGTGTCAAATAAACATATTCCACAATGGATGGGAGGAGGATATTGGTATTTCCCTTGGTAAAGTGTGAGTTTTAAAAAAAGCGTACTAACCTTTTTAACTTTGATGTCCTCCTTCTTCTTGAGTTCAGTACTATGCACCTCATTGACACCTAGAATGGGTATATTGGACATTGAATCGAATTACTAAGTGTTATGAACCATGTTTTCAATTAGTTTTATTACATAAATTAGGGTTTTTCAACTAGAATATCACCCTCAGTATCATTAATCATGGTTTTTCAATAGGAATAAAACCATCAATAAAATATTGTATTAAAATTTTATCACTTATTTGGTGGTGTGAGAAACTTAAACAAAGCCTCTTAAATATTTACCATTATTTGTGAAGTGTTTCCCCCTGTGATTGTCCTATTCCACATATTTATTTTCTTATTGTTGTAGTTTCAGAGTCTATGAAATATTTTTCATGAAAAAGGCAATTTAGGTCCGCCAAACCATTAATTGGTGAATTATCATATTAAATCCAATCTTTTGCAGTGCCTTCTAAAGAAAAATGGAATGACCTAATCTTGACTTGTTCTTCATAAAAATTTGAATGTTTTAATTTAAAACACATATTATGAAATTATTTTAAGTTTGTATGTGGATAATCACCTAAAATTCTATTTAATCTTGGAAATAAGTGAATTAAATCATATTTTAGTTCAAAAATAGGTGCCTCACCTTTTATTTGAATGTAAGTGGGATGGATATCTACTTCTGGAGAGGTTAGTTGTTTTAATTTTGGGTTATTTCCACCCATATTATTCATTTATAGTTTAGTTTTATCTTGGGATCCTATAGAATAAGAAGGATCAAGAATAATGTTGATGTTTTTGGCTTCAAAGGGTTCTCCTATATGTCTTGGTGTCACTGATATAGGATCTTCTCTATTTCAGGTTTGAAAGGTGGTAAATCCCTAGAGTATAATGCATCATTCAAAGATCCTAAATAATAAAAAAATCTGAACACACAAATATATGTAAATTTAGAATATAAAATTGATGAATATTCTCAAAATTTACAAAAAAAAAACTTATCAAAAACACTCACTAAAAATCAAAGTGCTCCCCAAAAATGGTGAAACATTTGAACGAATTTTCATAAAGGGTAAAATTGATTATATTTTTATTGGTTTTTATAGTATAGGAAAGACCCTATGTTTTCTCTCAAGGGTCATTGGGTTTTTATAGTGTGTATTTTTAATAAAAATGTCTAAAAGAGGGGTTGGTTTTGAAAACAGTTTTAAAAAATGACTTTATTTAAAGAGTATAATAGTTGACAAACAAGTCGATAATGAAAAATATATGATATGTATTTGATCAATTCTAAGTAACTACACCACTTGAAATGTACCTTGTTCTTAATTTATTATTAGGTTCTCATGTAATCTTTTGGTTGAGAGTTATAAAAGATCTTGGATACCCAAAAGACTATTACAATGATGCAAATAACACTAAACCTTAACATGAAATTCATGTAGTAAATTTCCATACCATTATCATCCTTTATAGTTTTCAAAGGAACACTGAAATCACAAATGTTTGTGAAAGAAGAGGATTCTTATGTTTTACAATTAGAACGACAAAAGTTTCACACTTCAAATTACACTCTTCAGTTATGAAATAAAAATTGTTTTAATTGAATTCATAATGAAATGACAAGATTAATATAAAATAAAAATTATAAATCAATATATATACCAAAAAATAAGTGAATTATTTTCTGTAAGTCCCTTTTAAAGTGTTTATCTCTCTCTAATTGATCACCAACCATATAGCCCAGCATTGAGAGGAGGAAGAATCTCGGGAGGAACTCCTTCTTCCTCCTTGATACCCCTAAGAGGATACAGGACTTCAGGACTTGTTGGATTAGGATAAGACTCCTTTGTATCTCCAAAATTTAGATCTTTTCTCATGCTTCGAACAAGTATATGGGGAGGCCATGGTGCGAATTTATAGGAAATCTGGAAGGTTATTTTGGAAACCCAAATTTTAAGAAACCATTTGGACCATGGTGTTCGATGTCAATATAGTCTAATATCAATTTTCAAAAACCTAAAAATTTATATCCTCACCTCCTGAATATCTCAACTAAATGTTTCGAACCATTTGGATAATAATATATAGAAATATAGTCTAAATACATACCCAACTTTTTGACTTTGATCAGATTTGATCCCCTAGACAGGTCAGTCCGTAAGGGGTCCTTAATGGATAAATGCTTCTTGTATGTCTTAATATAAAATTTTTCACATTAAATTGTGGACCAATCCAAAAATCTTATCATATTTGGATGCATGGTTTAGTAGAAGTGTGTGACTGATTCTACTAGTGTGCTTTGATTATGTGCAGTTTGGCCCATTTTTATTGAACATTGTCATGGGCCCTCTAAGTCACCTCCACCTAAAATGTAATTATCAAAACAAGTAACATTTCCATTTTTAACAGTTATAAACACAAAATAATTGAACAAAAAATGAAGTGAAATTTTTTATTATTTTTAAAATTTTCAATAGAAAAATAGTTTAGCACCGTGGGTTAAGAGTGAAAATGAAACAGTGAATTTTGGTGTGATCAATGAGTCACATATCATGTGACCCCGTATTGGAATCCCAATATGTACTCCAGGAGTACATGGGCGAAGACACAGATAGATGTATTGGCATGGACAAGGTACATGAGCATGACCAGGTAGTGTGGAATGGTCACTATAAACTATACGACCTGGGTAGACTATCATAAGAAGAGGAACATAGGCATAGACATGTGAATTCTTGGATATAGTGGTACATAATGGGTATTATAATGTAATTCCATGTACTTCATATGATGTGGTTTGATTCCCATAATTTCTTTGGTATTGACATGGATTAGTTGAGTGTGATCCCTTGGTCTAATCTTATGAGGGTATAGTCTGTAAATACATCCTCAGAATAGGACTATGATCATGTATATAGGTTTAGTCCTGGATAGATTTTTAGGAATCCCTTTATGTGATGAGGGTCGGATACAAAATTATTTCATCACCTTCAACAAGAGGGTTTTGTATAATCAAAATGACCAATATTTTTTTCGTACAATCTGTTATTTATTAGGTTACATCAATATTGTTTGTGTCGTCCCCATGATCCTTGGGAATAGTCACCTATATTTGTATTGAGGCCTTTATATTTCCAGTGAGTAATTAATTAGTGATTCTTGATAAGGTCAACCTCTTAGAGAGGTGACATCATTGATATCATGGATTATGGATTGAGTTCTTCTATAATAACATTACCAAGAAGACTCAAGAAGATTTATGTGGATAATAGTGTAGTTGAGACCTATTTGAGACTAATAATATATCTTGAGTAAAAATAGGTATTATGGTTTTTTATTGTTTGGTTTCATATTCTAATTAAAATATATTAATGTTGATTAGATAAATAATCTCTTGATTTATTATGTTTTGTGATTTTTGGGTGTCCTACTTTGTATTGTTATACTCTCCTAATCATTAGACTTTCCCACTTGTGTCATGTCTTAAGAAAAAGATAGACCTTTTGACAGCATCAATGGGGGTCGGGAGGAGGTGGACCATAGTGGGAAAGAAGGAATTTAGTTCATAGCAGGTGTTGAATTTAACACCAATCACTACCTACATTTCATATCGGACTACTTTATCAGATTTTTCACTTATATTTGTAGCATTAGGATTTATAGTATATTTTTCATTCTCTAATTGTGGGATATAGATTTATACATTTATTTAATATTACTGGTATTTTACCATTCATCATTTTATGGGTGTTTAGATATGTGTGCATGTGTATAGGTATCTTAGGCTAAGTACTCCCATGTGTGTGATATGTATACTTCGTGCAGGTCGCTAGCCCCAAGCCTATTAGAGGTTGGATTAGATTTTCACACTATGATTACCGTAGTCCAGGAAAATTTGGTGTGTTTGTTTATGACATTTATAATTGAGTCACATCTATTTTGGTCAATGCATGATTGTAAATAATATGTTTTTAGAACCAGATCTGAGTGTATAGATTCAAGTCCTTATACATTATCTTTACTATCATTATCATTTGGATTTGTAAACTTTATGTCAAAATATATAATACATCAAAAAACAAAGAAATACAAGTGATGCTTATAGTTATATATATAATTTCTCTATTCTAATCAACCAAACCTATGTCAAACTATGTTTCCACATGACCTCTAGCATGAATCCCCATACACGAGAGGTTTTTGAATAATAGTGATGGTCTGTAGGTAATGTGGAGTATAATACACCCTCAATATCAGAAAACACTAATTCACAATGCAATAAATAATATGAAAAATCATTATTATATAAAAATATGGCATGAAAATTATAGATATTATCCAACCAAAAGGAAACACATAACATGCAATTAAACATATGAAAAACTGTAATTCCATTCAAGAATATATCCAAAATAATATTTTCTTCATATCTAATCAAATATAATAAAATACAAAATATAAAAGAGAATGGATTCAAGAATAAAATAAATAGAAAAATTAGTTTTCCCTCTCCCATATAATAGTTCACATAGTATCTTAGGTAAAACATCAATTGAAAGGTCCTTTCCATTTCCTTCATCCATGACTTTTAAATCTAATAGCACACTTAGATTCTTTTATGGTGTTTCATATAACCCATATTTATCCCATTAATGGTGTCTATAAGAAAAACAAAATATAAATTTTCATTCATGATCTGATATGGTAATATTAATATTATTAATAAATATCCATCACACAATTATTTTATAATAGACCGCCTAGGATTAACTATATTAGCATCTTCTAGTTTTCATGTTTAGTTTAAACATATTGTCAATGAATAGGAATTGTTGGAAGATAATGCACCCATGACACATCATCAAGAGCTTAAGAATTATTTGAAAATACACCCATCTTTATAAGTGAAAAAATTGAAGCCTGGGAAATATTCCCTAGATTTATAATAATGCCAAATGAGTTATAATTACACTTAACTTTGTACATTAAATAAATTTTAGGGATTAGACATATCTTAATAAGATAAGAAAAACTTGTTTTAAATATTCCTAACTCACCTATGAAAATTATTGATGGCATTACACCCAACCTACATCCCTAAATATTTAGTGGTTGGAATTTCACCTGACCATAAATTTTAATATAGACCTAGTTAGAATCACACCCAGCCCACATAGGAATAATAACCAATGATTCCATTAACCCAACCCACATCACTAAACTAATGCCAGTTGGAATTACACCAAACCTACAACAAAAAATAGTCAAGGTTTAATTTACACCTTATCTACATCATAATAATAGTCATGGTTGGAATTAACCTCCAACCCATATATTAATATAAATACCATTTGGAATTATTCCCAACCCATGTACCAATAATAGTCATCAATTAAATTAATCCCAACCCATATATGAGAAATACCCAAGATTGGAATTACACCCATCACCTATTATATGAATAATAATGGTTATTATTAAACCAAACCCAGATAATAAAACAGATAATGTTTGAAACTACACCCAAACCATAATAAACCCCTTCATTAAAAACAACTCAAGCATTAATATTCTTAACTTATAAAAATGAAACCATAACACATAAACAAATATAGTCATTCCATATTAAATTATTTCACCAATAAAAAATAACATGAATTCGAATTTTGTAAGAAAACTATTTCATACATTACATTTAGTTGTTTACCTACTCACAATGCATTCTCCAATTTCCAATTTTATGCATGGATAACCCCTATGTAAGCCATTAATTAATAAACAACCCAATATTTTGAAACAATCTAAGTAACCTATCTATGTACACTAAATTATAATTTAACTAAAGAAACCCCTTTTATATTTCAATTTGAAAACTGGGTAACACATTTGTTTGTTGACATGGCCATTGATAACCATGGAATAGAAACACATTTTCTAAAAGGCCACTCATCACCCCATTAATTATTACACCACTATCTACGTGACAAGTTTTATTATTATAATTCATTATATTTTATTCAAGCTTACCAACATAACCTAAATAACACACATCACCTGAAATTTCATATAAAATAAAATGAAAAAATAAAAACCTCCTACCTCTTCCATGTAGGACCCTACTCATCAAATAAATCCAAGAGATTCTACTTTAATAGGATGGAATACAAAATTATGATTTATTTTTGAATAATGTATAATGTGTGAGACTAACTTATAGTAAATATAGGAGGATTATTTATATTATCTTTAATGACACATAAAGAAAGACGATGTCTTGATCTAACCACAGATGGGGGATATTCCATGGTTTAAGGTGAGAAATCCCTGGGGAGGCGTTTTCTATTCAACCTATATAAAAAAAAATAGGTGGGTAATCATTTTATAAACTTTTAAAAAAGAAAATTAATTTTTATTAATATTTTTTAAAAGTGTACAGTAGTTGACCAAGTAAGTACTTCACTTTTATCAAGTATCGGATACCTAAATAGGGGACATCCTTAGGGCCACTCGATGTCAGGTGGACCTCTAGGTCTTCCCCCTCAGTATTCGAATCCATCAGGTACCCAATATAGGCCACTGAGTACGTTGTAAAGATACCCATAAAAAGAAAAACTATGAATATACTACAAGGAATACAACATGTAGTTGGAGTTTATTTTCCATTATGAGATAGTTTTAAAAACCATTAAATTCTTTCAAGTCATTTATTAATGAAAATTATTTTTCTATTAGTGATGGTCCTTAAAACCGTACCATATCCATGGTTATTAGTGGTTCATAACCCACTACTAAAATTAGTGTGATGGGTTTTTGAAAATAAATTGTTCAATATAGCACATGATTTATCAAATAGAAATATATTAATGGTTGTTAGATTCAGTTATTCCATAAAATATTAGTAGTTATAACTACCACTAATATAGTAGTGATAGTTTAATAACATATAGTGGTCAGTTATTAGAGAAAAGTGTTTATTAAAACAACCACTATTTATATAGAAAGTGTTTATTTTATTAGCATCAATTTAATCCTCCAATAAATAAAAAATGAATAGTGGTTTACATCAGTCTATTGGATGTTCAAACACCTTAAATATAATGTAAATATGTATCCACATGGTATAAAATTAAATAATTTATATGTTCAAAAAAAAGAAAAAATCCATTATTTATAATAATTATATCACAATATTTTTTAGTCATAAAAAATATTTTCTTTCTTTTAGATGATGAAAAAAATAATATATGAGTTTTCATTTCAAAAAAAGACATAAATATGGGAATCTTGAATTAAACATTCCCCTATATGTCAAGATGGTCTGCCAAACATGGTATATATTCATAATTTTTCAATTGGCTACTAGCATCATGTGTGTCTACACTCTTCATAGAATAGAAATTAGAGTATAAATTAGTTTTAATTAGTTATTGCATAAAATATAGATTTACAAGATTTATCATAATATTATTAACATTATAAAATAAGTGTAATTGATTTAGTACCATTATAGTTTGTTTTACCAAGGTTAATATGTTGAAATAAATATTTTTAGTCATGTCTAGAAATATTGTACAAAATAATTAGACATAAATTAAAGAGGAATATCTGATACAAATGCTATACATATTTGTTTTAACTTAGTTATGGTTCTTTATGAAAAATATCATTCTTCCAACTAATGGTAATATTCCTCTAATCATGATATTTGATGGGATGTGACAACATATCAAATGTTATATGGCATGTAATATAACTATATAATTCCACAATATCATCTACAGGCACCCCAAGGATGTCAAATTGAACAAAAAATATAAAATTTCTCTCTCCAAAAAACAGATGTATTCTATGTTGATATTATATTTTTTTGTTTAGTAAATATATTCAATAATTAGTATAAGTATGAAATACTGTTTTTCTATATTAATAGTTACATAATAATAATTATCACCATCCAACACCCTCATGATGGTAATTATAGCACAATATTCTCAAAAGACGACTTCTCCTTAGTGGTTCAATTTGATCAATCTAATATCCTAGGATCATAATTCAATGGATTAGAATTTACTAGAATACCTGATGAATTTTAGAGAATATAATATCATATTAAATTTCAAAAATGGGAGAATACTGAATGTATGGGCATACCTAATGATGGTGGAAATGTAACTAAAGATAAATATGACATATTAGGAGCTGTAGAATATTTTACATCTCTTAAAATCAAATTTTATTTCCAGTACAACTCCAACATATGATATAATACAATTATAAGATTTATATATGATAAAATGAATATTTTTTCAAAAAACTGGTACATAAATTAATAGAATCAGCATATTTTAATTGAATAAACAAAAGATAAGTTAAAGGATGAATGAGTATACAATAATTCCTTCATCACTATCCATATTATTGTTGTTCAAAATATTTAACATGAATCCATTATATTCAAAAATCCTTATAAGAGTATTTGATTCAATATCATAATGGATATATAAATTAGTATTTTTTTATTTATGGGGTTCAATATCAAAAAATAATTTTGTTAAATTTTTCCCCCATATCATAAAAATATCTTAATTTTATATAGACTACAACAATCCACCCATCATTGATTTTATCATCCATAGAATAAATCGTTTTAGTTTGTAAAGAAGAAATACATGGACCATGTTCATCGTGATCACCAATATTAATCAAGAGTATTAATTTAACATAATTTATTTATGATAAATCTTTCCATATTCCCCTATAAATATCAAACCACATCCATTTAAATAACACAATTGAAAATTTTACATTATTATATAATTTCACATTGTGAATAAAAATTTCCCAAATTTCCTAAGAGTCTGAATTTTGTGAAGAAGTTACTATTTTTTTCAAAGTTCTTTGCCCAAAATTATATGAAACATAATGGAATTTTTATTATGAGCATTGAATATTATATATTTATTCAAATGTATTAAATCCAAATACTTAAAATCAAATGAAACTCTAACTTTATTGTTTTCATTCATTATCTACATGTATAAATATAAAATAATACTAATTACATTAGATAATTATATCAATATAATTTGACTATAGAATTAATTATGATATAATAAGACATAAACTCTTATCAATGATTTCATTGTGAATAACTTTGGTGATCTCTTTCTATTTTGTTTCAAATATGAATTTATCTCATTATATGTGACTTCAATTCTATAATTAATTTACCAATAAAATTACTTTTAAGTAGAACATATATATCTTCTTGTAGAAAATATATTTTCATCATTAAAAGTCATGATATTTTCCAATTTTGATAACCAACTATACTAAATTTTGTATATTTCCTATAGAAAATATATTTATTTATGTTTTCATTAATTTAACCAGCTTGATTAAACTATGTCTCAAAATTAACTCAATTACCTCAATATGTTTTTGAGACACTCTTACCCCATATAATTAATATTTAGAAATGGAGCCTTCCAGTTCAACATTGTTTAATAAATAACATATGTAATGATTTTTAAAATTTTAATATAATAACAAAAAATGATGAAAATACCTCTCTATGGGTTACATCTATCAATAATATATGTGACGTCCAAATTTGACTTATTTGGTCAAATGTTCATTTCGAATAATCGTTATTGTGAAAAATGATAGGGGAGATATCATTGCTAAATGAAAAGGTATCATTATAATTTCTTCATGATAATTTTCAACCTCAATTCAATTTTATTTTTTTACTCGAAGATATATGAAAAATGGGGAAAATTCAATTACAACAGCTATTATTCTATCATGTAACAATATCTGAAATCCTAAATGTAGTAATTTCTCTATGAAAATATGTGAATCATTGATTTCATGTTCATGTATCATAAATTATTTCAATTCAACATACGTTGTAATGTTACTAGAATATAAATTAGGTACATTCAAATTTGTCAGTACTTCAAGTAAAATTTCCTCCCCTTCATTTTTTAGGAAAAAAATAGTTAAATATAGTCTCCATTATTATTTACCCACAAATCAAAGTTTATATTCAATTTTCAATTTTTTATGAGTATTGAGATGATATGTTCAGTTTCCCTACTCATTCAATATTGTAAAAACATCTTTTTTAAAAAATTATTTTCAATGAACATAAATTAAAGATCATAATGTAACAATTAAAATTACAGATAAGGTAGTTGAAAGGAATATTTTGTTTCATCCATTGTTTTATACCAATTTTATCATATGATATTTTAAATCATTTCTTATAATCATTGAAAAAACAAAGTTTCTAAAATTTTTCATTAACAATTCATATTTTTTTATGATATCCAATCCTAATTATCGGTTTGGTGGTGGCCACAACTTATTTTTTCTAATGATATGTGGTTTGTTAAATATATATTTAGGGGTTTCATCCAAGAATTGATGATGACATGTGATGCAACACTTTCTGTTATATGGTTGTCTTCTAGGGTCGAAGTCAAAGTAACAAACGAGACATGCCATGATAGTGCGAGTGTTCTAGAGAGACCCATTTCCTAATTGAATGAAATAACTAATCATTCACATTAGATAAAATCACATTTTTAGGGTTTCAGTTGTCAACAAATTATTCTTATCAATACCATTATGTCATAACTCATTAGATTATTCTATAAGAGGTTGAAGTTATACATCAACATCATTTCCATTAATTTTAATTATTTTAGTGATTATACAAATAAGGAATGATTTTGTTTTCATACACATTCAGTAAGGTTTATTATAAGGGATTAAAATTGTAAAACATATGATATAAGTTATACATAGAGTGCTTGATTGATTAAATACATTTGTAGAAAATTATAAAAACACATTTCCAATTTCTAAATTGAAATTTAGATATAAATAATAAAATATTTTACATGCCTTTGAATCTCTTAGATGTCATGTAAACCAGTTATTATTTCTTTCCTTAGTATTTTTCTACATTTTCTCTTACTTTTTAAAATACATGTGCAATAATTGCAATCGTGAATTTAATATAATGTCATGTAAAACATTCATAATAGTTCTATTCTCATTTTTTTCAAAGTACATTTTTCATGCATTCATCATGATTCTTCAATTTCCATCTAGAAGTATGACATCTTTCACACTCATATCTATTTTAATCTTCTCCATTATATAACTAGCAGTCATTAAGACACGTGTGTATTTTTTTATAATTGAAACCATGTTTTTAAATAACAATATTTATATTATAAAATTAAATTTGGATCCTATAATAATCAAATGAATAATGCAGTACCTCAAATATTATCGGAATTTCATTATATATAATTTTATATAAACACATTACATGGTATGACATCAATAGAAAGTGAAATTAAATATATATGATACATCATTCATATAACTCTTCTTTTACATATTCTACCCATTTAGAAAATTCATTTTATTTATCTGTAACCTTATCCCTTATATTATTCTCTACAAAATAATAATATGACTCCACTAATATGTTACAATATTCATCATTATATACAGTGTCGAAAACAACATTAATCAGGTTTTTAATTTACTTCTCTAACCTGAAGAAAGTAAGTTGTTCATTCTGATGATAGCTACACTTAAAACATTAGATAATGTTTAATTCTCAATTATAAAAAAATGTCACATGTCCAAAATGAAGTTATTTCAACATCAAAAACTCATAAACATCCTATATTTTCGATCGTAATATGAAATTACCAAAAAGACATGAACATTTTATTCTTCTATCTACAAATTAATTTTAAATTGAAAACCTAAAAATAAATCTAAATTTTTAATATGTTGAGATCTATTTCAAGGTATATTGATCCAAATTTAATCAATATGTATGTTATTAATAAAAATATGATAAAAACATAATTCCCATTAATTAAATGTATCATATTAACAAAAAATTTAAGCTTTATTGAATTAAAAAATATTAACATTAGAAAAATATTAGCATTTGTAAAGTTTAACTTAAAAATTCCTCAAATATTATATAATTAGAATTAGTTGATATTATTATTGAATGTTTTACTATATAAATATATCATATATTATATTGAAAAAAAAATTACACATCACATAAACAAAAATAATATGATATGAAATGTTTATTGATTATTTAAATCATAATTGGAAATATATTTTAGTATTCCCTTTGTCAATTGTAAATTAATTTTTTTCCCAAGAAAATATTTCATTTAAAATATTTATTATATCCATGAATATTGAAAAAAATAGTAATTAAAGGCACACAATTCAATATAATGAAATGGGAACTTGGGTATGTATAGTGAGTCATGGTGCGAGGAACACACCTCTCGAAACTAAGGTGCATAACATTACAAAATAAAAGTTACATAGTTCTAAAATGTATTTAACCAAATAAATATATTTTATATATCCAACTAAAATTCAATACTCATATTTTTTATAAAATTAAATAATTTTTTGAAATTAAAAATGATACAAGTCACCGAAATTGGTAAATTACTAACAAAAAATTTAAACATCACCTTATAATTTATAAACATTAAAGACAATAATATGATTATAGTATTAGTTTTAGTTTAAACCTAAGTTTGTGAAATAATAAAAGAAGTTTAGTTTTGTTAATTTAAATAAAAAAATGGTTAAAAATCAACTGACTCAATTGAGCCAAAACTAAAAAAACATTCAAAATGGAACAAAAGACTGGACAAAAAAACAAGGCAAAGTGGGTAAAAAAGATTATATGGGAAAAAATAAAAAATATTGAAATCATAGGATTAAAATTAAATTAGAATAAGTAAAAAATAACCCCTAAAAGAAAAATGAGTACATTTATAAAAAATTTCAGGCATAGTGGGTTGTATGGATCAAAGGAAAACAAGTGTATTCCTTTATAATGCCAGATGTTGTACTGCCTCTAGGAATGGTGTGTGAGGCCCATGATTTTCTAAAAGGGGTGATTTTATAAAGGGAATTATGATATTTTAGGGTTATCACAAGGGGAGGATACACTATAAGTTTCTCACTGTGCAAGATTTCACATGGGGGGAGCGCCATAGGAAGCATAAAATGGTATGATGAACTAGAGGTGACTCCATGAGAGGGATGTCGAGGGGGGATGTGTGAGATTGTATTAGGGTGTATATGAAGATATGAGAAAGAAAGCGATTTTGTTATTATTAAATGTGAAACTACTGATGGATGATATTTATGAAACATCCATAAATAATTAATTATTGGTGGATCAATCTACATCACTGGTATGAAATTAATCAATATATGGTTGTCTATAATTGGTGATGAGTTTAAAGAACAACTACTTAAACACCACCTCTAATATCTAATTTTATTGTAATAATCAAGTAAATATCTTAAAATTCAAACACTCTATATCCTTTAACATATTAATAAACCAAATATTTCAAAATGTATATGGTTTGGAAACAAATGTAAAAAAACTCATACCTAAAAATATATAGTTTGTTACAATTTATCCATCATATAGCCCATCATCTATGAGTTGAATTACTAAGAATCACTAGAGAAAATGTTTTATAATTATTATTGATTATCTATCTATCTTCCCCAAGGCTTCACTGAGATATGGGGATGCTACCAATGCACACATTGCAGGGGTAATGTATTCTATAGAAAAAACATCTCACATTCTTCCACTATATATATTTTTTCTTCTTCAATTAATGTTTCATGCTCTACCTTAGTATCAATGACACTAATATCATAATAAGTAATGATTTTATATCATTTATCAAAAGATATATGGAACACACCATCCATCACATGGTATATATGAGTTATTTATAATTGTTTTTCCATATTATTTATCATCATTATAACCTCCAACAGCCCCATAAACATCGATTTTGGCTTCCTCTGCCACCAAATATTTTTCCTTTCAATAAAAGGATAAAATTTATGGTCTAAAACTCTAGAGTAAAACATCACTAACTAGTATATTATCCTGAACATTTATGATTTGTATCCAACTGCATCTAAATAAACCAAATATTCATTGATATCTCTTACATGTGTCTCGGCCTAACGGTGTATAAATCCTCTACATCTAGAATGAATTGTGGTTATGGAAATGACCTATAAATAGATTATTAAGAACTATATATCAATATATATTATTTATAAAAAAATTTGTTGGAAAAATCATTTGAGTAATGATAACTTTATGATGCTGCTCCAAAATCATGTATGTATTCTAGAAATAGTCCTCCATAATCCAAAAAATGCACTTGGAGTTCCAAACAATTTTAATTTTTTATTTTCTGCCAGAAAACACATGATTATCTAATTACCTTTTCAATCCATTCTATAAGAGAGACCTAAATCAAGATTCCGAATCATTTATGATTATCCTAGACATTAAATTTTTTCAAATTATTTCATAATTATAGAACCTGCCTATATTTTCACCTAAATGTGTTTACATGGAAAGTAGTAAATGATCCACTTTTCTCAAATGATCAACTATAATTCATACCACATTTATACAATGGGGACACTAAATTTGTCCTATAATGTATAAATAATCTCATTTTCTTACTTAAACTCAATAATAGGTAAATAATTAAGAATAACAAGGGTTTCTTTCTCCTCCTTCAGCGGCTAAAAGGTGAGAATTTTTTACAAAACACTTTAATATCTTTCATTATAAAAGTCACCTAATATTTAATATAGACATTGTGATAAATTTATGCAAGACATGGGATAACAATATATTTCATGGAATAATAATTTGATTTTAACCTCACTCTGATATATATATAGAAACTATATTTTAACCTAATACATAAAGTATTTTATCACAATCTTATGTCCAATATTAAGTATGATTCCAACTTTTTATCTTATCCCACATCACCTCAAAAAAAATTCAAATAAATGACTATCATTTAATCTACCCTAGAGTGAGGAGGTAATAATCTAGTATATATATATATTTATCCCTACACTGATACTCCTAGATTTCATGATGTATCATAGATAAGTGGCTAATAAAATGACAATTATTTTCCTCTCTTACGAGCATGGCCTGAGTCATTCTAATTGGTATTTGAAAAAAAAAATTCCCCTTCTAAGGTTTATACATAATCTTAGGGTTTAATGAATATTATTACTCAACACAATGTTTCTATGTAAGTTATAGGTTATGCTTGTAGAATTTATACAAGAGGCACTTAGGGAAAGTGTACACTATAACAATATCACAATTAACATAATAGACCAAACATGTCAATGCATGATCAACCACTACCAACTACAAAACATAAATCATGATGTTATACTTCTATAGTCTCAATTTTGGAGGCATATGACCAGTTATTTACCCATGATATCATAAACTCAAACTTTTCACGGTCCACCAATATAACCAACTATAAAATCATGTTATCTATGAAAAAAACCTCTTGATCAAGAATTAACATTTTGATATATTTACATATCACTAATTATACTTCAGTTTTATCAAATTTATCTCTAGGAGTTGATCTTGGTAATTTATTTTTTGGGTGTATACCAAGACTTACTAAAAAAATACAACCAAGAATGAATCTAGAAATCAATGGAAGTCCATTTTCACAATGTCTGCAGACATTACTGGTGAATTTATCAAACCAAACGACATCATGAGAAACACATGTGAACCATGCCCTATCCTAAAATCATGAAAAGGATCAGCTAATGGATTTACCCATAATTAGTGATATTTGATCCCTTAATCAATAATGAAGAGACATCAGATTCCCCCTAGCTAATTAAATATGTCATCTATGTGAGAATGATCATACTAGTTTATGGTAATCACTTGTTTAATCCTCTATTAATTAAAAAATAAGAACAAAATACCATTCCCCTTCTTGGAGACAGATACTAGAGCATCCTAAGGGGATTCCCTTGGGTTAATGACTTCATTTACCTAAAGGTCCCAAAATAAATATTTAAATATTTATTCTCTGAAAAATATATACAATTTGTAAAATATTATATGGATATATAGCTGGAATCATCTTTATTGTTAAATCATCATCTATCTTAGGTTTAAACACATAGTATTGTTAAGTAAAATTATCCTATAATTTATAAAATTAGTTAGAATGATTGGAAATCACATCTATGGATTATCCCATAAAATCAAACTCTCAAGCTATGGATTAAATCTCCCAAATTAACTATAGTCACAACTCTAAGGGTATTGTTATAAATTTTCCACCTTTATATATGTATAACATTATCTCATGATATAATTGAAGGATACTCATCAATGGTAGCATTCGGAATGTACTCAATATTGGTTTAACTAATATATCTAAATTAAGAACATAAAGTGTCAAATCTAAAATATAAATAAATATAAATAATTCATATAATTATTGACTATGAAAGAACATTATAAACATCACTGAATACTGTAATATCACACCTCCAATGTTGTATCAATCATCTTAGAACCAAAAAAATATTCTTTAAAATGTATGAGTTCATCAATAAAATGAAAATGATATAAAAATAAACATGATCCACCCATATTTGATAAAATGCATTCTATAAGATTTCACTAATATCATACCTCAAATAATAAATGGCCCCCACTATGATCAGGATGTGTCTTCTTCGCAACATATTTATAGCCTCGTCTTGGTTCCCTTGCCTATCCTCCAAGACCTTGAATACTCTGAGGAGTAGTACTCCACATATTCTATAACCTAAATGTGAGATATGCCTAATGAATGTGCACCCAATTTATACCCATGGCCAAGTGTGAAATAAAAAACTATAAATCACACACCCTATTACATGAAATATAAAATCATAACATCTAAAAACACTGAAAAACAATCACATCCTCTGCAACATGAACTTTCCTTATAAAGTGGTTATCTACACCCAATTTTGGGTTCCATCCCAATTTTTTCACCACTTCCCACCATCAACTATCATGGAAAAATTGTAGAGAAAATCAAAAAAAAATCTATGATACCAAATTGTAATTTCCCAAACCCAGTAAACCCAAATAATTCTATAAAACATCACCATATAACATATATCATGACTCCCTGTACTATAGAGGCTACCAACTTGAGATGATTAATTGTATGCAATTTTAGGATACTATACAATAGGAATAAGATAACCATAAAGAACCTTTAAAAGAAAAATGATAAACCATCCTTATAGTATAATAATGTGATATGAACATTATAGCCATGATCCAACTATAAAGAAATAAATCACATTCTATAGTACAATATATAAAACTAAATTGTCATGTAATCCCTTACCAAGAGTAAGATAACCTATAGGGACGATCAAATACTTCATGATTCAAGTTATACAAAATAATGGGGATGACTATAATATTTGCTTGAGAAGCTTCCCAGTCCGATCTCAAACATAACCCTATATCCTAGATCAACCATTATGTATAAATAATATACCCTAACCCATATCCCTCATCATGAAATCTATACACCAACACCAAAATTTCAACATTGGGTGTGAGAATAACTCAGTAGTTGGACAAAAATGGTGTCCCTAAAAACTGAAATATATAATTTCATCTACAAAGCGATTGGTTAATATGAATATAAATAAAAAAATATATGTCAAATCAAAAGGTTCTAATGTGATACCTAGTATCGAGCATATAAAAATTATAATGTGTTGGTGTTGATTATGAACATTTCAAAAAATGATAAAAATGGTAAATATATAATCCTCAAAAAATCGTCAATTCCTAAAGGAATAGTTTGAAATAAATTAATATTTAGAAATAAAAAAATACAATAGTTATAAATAAACATAAGAAACATAATATTTCCCATATAGTGAATTGCATACAATTTTATACATAAATAAACTTGTTATAATTGAATCGTACTATATCAGATGATAAGAAATTTTATAATTAAACCCATAACATATATCAAAAATATATATAGTAGAATTACACCCAACTTACATCATCAAAATATCCAAGGTTAACATTACACAAAACCATAATACTAAAAAATTCCATGGTTGTAATTACATGCAACAAAAAAAGTAATAAAATCCAAGGTTCAAATTAAACCTAAACCACATCAGAATAATATTAATGGTAAAAATTACCCTAAACCCATGTAATAAGTGGAATCTCTACAGGCATTACACAAAACCCATGTTATAATGGTATTAATTTTTATCATTACACCCAACCCAAATAACAAAAAAAAATTCATAGAGTGAATTACAACCAACCTACTACACAGGAATATGTAATATTGGTAATACATACAACCTAAGTAATAACATGAATCATTATTGGAGCTACACCCCGCATATAACAAAACACTAAATTAAAAAATAAATTAGGAAGATTAATTTCATTTCAAAAAAACACATAAAAAATAAAAAACATAGAAAATTCATACTATATTTGTTTACATAAGGTTAATTTAAATATAATTATTTAGTCAAATATCCATTTCACACATTAGATTTGGTTGGTATTCCTAATATAAATCCCTTTTCTATTTTTATATTCATTTCAAGTCTCACCCAAATTCTATAATATAATTCTTTTTATTACTAAATGTGTGGTATAATATATGTTACCTATCATGGTCTACTATGTTATAATAAAACTAAGGAAAACCCTTATGAGTTTCCATTCCCGCCATTCATAACACATTAACATGGAAAAAGTTTAATCAGTGACCATGTAATCATAACCCCTCACTTGATAAAACAAAAATTACCTTAATAATTAATTCTACACTCTCAATGTAAAATATTTGAGGATTTATTTTTTTTAGAGTTATACAAAAACACCCATGAAAACATCATGTCACAAGTCACAGGTAAACTCAAATATACTAATGATAAAAGTCATGGGATACTTACCTAATATTCTTAGGATCTAACATCTAATGGTTATTTATAATATTTTTCTTCAATGGAATGTAATACAAGAAATTGATGGAAATATATATTTTTGGAAATTCTAGTGATGAATAAAAAAGATCAAACCGAAATAGCGAGAAGATATTCATTGGTATTTCCTTTAGTGTTCCAATGTGATATATAAGAATTGATCCACCAATAATTGTGGGAGATACCATAATTTAAGGACAAAATTAAAAGTGGATAGGGGTGTGTGGTCATCATTGTTATGTAGGGGGGATAATATTACAAGAATTTAACAAAAATAGTTAATTTTAATTAAATTGAGAAAATGTATACAAGAGGACACTTGGTACCCAATTCCCTTTCATTAATTACTTTACTCTACACTATATAATTTCTATAGGTCCACCGTATAGTTATTTCCCATTGGATCCCCCCTCTCTAATTGAATTCACTAGGCACCCAATATAGGCCATTAGGCATCTCATGAAGTCTGTCTTTAAAAGATAGACATGACACCTAGCCCAAATGATCTACAGCCTCTACTAAACATTTGACCCTATAAACAATCAATGTACACATGGTTTAGAAAAAAATTGAACTGTAACAAAGTTGTAAAGATAAAAATAGTTGAAATATCAACCTTTTACATTATGAAAACTCCTAGAGATTTTTGATATGATCTTTTTAACCATCACATTAGTGGAACAATTTAAATCAAAAAAATTATATTCTTCATTACCTCTTTAATATTTTTCTCATTATTTATGTAATTTAAAGATATTTTCTTCAATAACATACTATTTTATTGAAAAAATAATTTTTTATTATATCATAACAAACCAACACATTGAATAAGTCATCTACTAGAATGAATCTAGATCATTATCACTATGTGAAGGAAAAAATTCATTAAACATATCTTTTAATTTAAAAAATAAAATTTTATTGTATTATATTCTATTTAATATTTTCTCAAAAACCATTTTAGAGAACAAAGTAAAATTATTTTAGTAAATAAATTGTACACTTTCAATCCATTTACCATGTGATTTTTTTGAATTTGGTATAAAACTTTAATTTACTTTCATCCTTAACTATAACAATACATTCATGAATATTTTATAGCTTTCAAAAAATTATTTTCCCTATATTTATCTGAATTACTATAATTAATTCCTTCTTTCAGATTAAAAAAATTAATTAATTCACCCTATATCTATAAATTTAAATATTCCTCCAATCAATAAAATTTATTAATACACCAAAAATAATAAGATTATGACCATTAGTTTTTCTCTATTAATATCCATAACTTATAAGCGATGTAATAGATGAATTATTTCCTTCAAAAAAAATAAATTTCCCCTTCATATATGTGAACACCACTCCAATTCACTTAATCAATTTGATTTTTCATGGATATTAAACTTCCATCGGGAATATTATCTTCATAATAGTTATAAATTGATTCTATAAATTGAAAGATATTAAACATAATTGAAATGGAACATGTAAAATGCTGACATATTAATGAATATGTTTTAAATGGAACAAATAGATACTTTTAAAATAACTCTTGGGAAGAATGTATTAATCAAGGGTTGGAATTATCCAATTCCCATTGAAGTAATTGAGAAGGAAACTCCACTTCCTTATACGTCCTTTTATATTAAATTATTTATAACCCATTAGATAGACTTTAAAATTCATGAAGGCATTGGGAAGTTGAAATAATTTACCTCGTACCCACATATAAGGGATCCAAAGGATTAGAATTCATTTTTGACTTTTATAAACACTATTAAGAGGTACCACATATATTTATGGAGAGATAGGGGTTGAATAATTGAATATATTATTTCAAAAATTCATCCAAAATCAACCTTTATAACATATCAGGATGACAGATAAAGGATATGCCTTTCAACATTCCTTGACCAAGATTGAAATTTATTAAATTAATCCATTCAATTTGGTGAATTATTTTTAACATCAACAAAACCAAAGTGAAAAAAATGAAAGTGTATCATAAATAATCATGTGATACACTATTATAATTTAGTAGTTATAATTAAAAGGGTTTATCATTGAACATATTTGAATAAAAATATACCCTAACATGATACATTTTTTCCTCAAAAATTTACTAAATATATTTAAGTTGTATGTAAAATAAATTATATAAAAGTCAAATAAAATATCTGAAATAATTTGAATACATTTTCACCTCTTCTTCTCCTCTTTTATTAGATAAAATAAAAAATATCTTGAAAAAATATATCACTTAGATCACCCAAAACATTTATATTATTCCCTAATATAACACATCAAGAGGATGATAAATTTTCATCAATTAATCATAATAATCCTAGCATAACATTTCATAACCTAAGAAGTCAATCGTACCATAAAGAAATAATTCCATAATAAATTTATAAGTATCACATCTCAATGATTTATACTAATAAATAACTATAATTATTCTACTCCAATTTCTAGGTGACTTATTCATCATGTATACTTTATTTATCTCTTATAAAATATGATATTAATTCTAAACTAAATATTAACCACAACTACGATCTTACTCTTTTAATTTTTAAATTTAAATTTAAAAAGAAACATCCATATTCAATTTCCACATCCATTTGTAGCATTAGTTTTCACTATATCTTTTTGAACCTTTATTGTGTTCAAAATATATCAATTATTTAGTTTGAGTAGTCAATGTTTCACACACTATGCTACATTATCCAACATACTCAAAAATTAGATCTATTAAGAACAATGATAGGTTTTCATGAATTAAAAAAAAATTTATTCAACTACATAATTAGATCTTAAATAATTTTTTTTTATTTGAAAACATGATCAAAATGGTCAAAATAGGAAAAAAATCACAATTTTGATTTTCTACATCAATCATGATCATTATCATCACATGGTTTTCATATCAATAAACACAAAAGAATAAAAATACAAAATAGATTAAAAATTCATGGCATGGTTATCAATCCATTCCTCTTCCATAATTTAGCTACCATGATCTGACTCATTGATATTTAATGTGGTACATCACCATAATGTTTTCTATATGGACCATTAGAAAATTATACACAAACCTGGATGAATTAAATCATTCCATGGCGTGGTTTCCTTCCTCAAAAATTAAATGTAATTTTATAGAATTATAAATAAACCTTGTCCTACATAATATATTTTTTCTATTATTTTAATTATTTATACCCTTATGGCATGATCCATGATGTGGTGTTAAATCCATTACAACATGTTTTTTCTAAGATCAAAACCCCCCTCCCCTCAAATTGAAATGAAACCCCAATTAATATCCAAAAAATATACTATAAATTTCTATACATCCAAACACACACTAACACATATAACTAAAATTAATTCACCTAAAAATAAATGTGATTTATTTTTTGAAAAAACAAATTTTCACCTTGAAGTATATGAATTAAAGAGACACATCCAATCAATTAAATTTCAAATCATTTCTGAATTCTTTATAAAAAATTCCCCCATTATATATAACATTTCTGTGGACAAAAAATTCACTCTAAACATTCTCATGGACACAATACATAGGTTAAAAAGTTGGTTTAATGGGATTATTGAAATTTGACTAGTGCTTAATAATATTTTTGGGGATTGTTTTATACAATTTTAATATGGTGTATTTTCTTTAGTATAATGTGGACTATTATGCTTGCGTTTAAGATTTATTTTATGAGTGATGATCATGGATATGTATATTCTTTCTATGCAATTAATTTTTTAAATTTGAAATTAATTTAATAAATTTTTAATATTTATTAATATAATGACTCATGTCATATTTCATTTTTTTCAATGTTTAATTTAAAATATATTCTTGTGTTAAAATAATAATTTTAGTATTTTTAGTAAATGGTTTTAATTTTTCATTTTTAATAATTTTATTTTAATTATTTCATAATAATTTGAAACACTAGTTATGGTGGGTCTAGAACTCAATACAATTTGGGTGGAATTTTGGGAATTTGAAACCATATATTCCAAAAATATTGTAATTTATGAGTAAAGAGTATAGATGTGAATGAACTATCTAATTTTAAACCATGTGGAATATAGTAAAAGATCATTAAATCATGGAATATGATTATGTGAAGATGGATTTAGTTAGGGAAATATAGGAGAAAGAGTTGGAGGTACATTATTTCTTTATATGTACACATTATGGTTTTGTACATATTTTTAGATAAAAAACAAAAAAAAAATTATTAGAAAAAATTCATGATATCTAGATATCTATAACTCAAATGAGTAATATATATATATAGAATATTCCATAATTATAAACATCACTCCATTGTTTTTAATGGAAAATGTTCAATAAGTATAACAAGTTTCTAATGAAAAATGGGGTAATGAATGTAATAATACATTAAACATTAGTTTAATTTTTATTTAAGAACATTGGTTTTTTATTCCAAAATTAAAAAATTATATCTTTTCTCATTTTTATATTGAACAATATTATTTCTATAGGTTTTTTATAAAACCTATTTGATGATCATCTTTATCTTATGAATTATAACTAAGGGTGGTTTTATTATTAGGTTCCTTAATTACTATAAATGATTTGTAGCATTCATTTATTTATTATTTATTCTTATAAAATATAAATTATTAAACAATGAACGTTTTTTTTTGAATTTAAGGATCGCCATTTTAGTTTGCGAACAAGATTATTTGTGTTTTGTTAATCATAGAATGTATTTATGTTTCTATTTTTATACATTTTATTTTGTGGAAAAATTAATTAATTAATTCAAGTATCTTATCATAGGAAAATATTTTTTATTAATTGGTTAGAAAAACTAGATCATGGATTTATTAGAATTAATTTCAATGAAAACTATTTATTTATTATTATATAGGATTTCTAATAAAATAATGATCCTAAATTTATGAATCATTACACCCTTTACTCTTATTTTTTAAATTTTTTGTTTAATTATATTTTAATCAAATTAAAAATAATTCATTTAAATTTTTGTGTCAAATTATTACTCAATGGATCAATTTTTCTCTTTTTCATTAACCAATCACCTCCAATTTTACAATAAAATTGTGTTTTGTTGTTGGAAATAGTATTATGACTTTTTAAATTATAATTAATCAAATTGATTTTGCAAATCCATTTGGTTAGTGATATTAATTAAAATAATTTGAGGGATTATTATGTAGTAAAATGAAATAATTTATGGGTTACTTAACTAAATATTTATTATAGTTATTTTAATTTGTTATATTAGCTAAATGATTTAAGTTGTGAAAATTATAAACAAACATTTTTTAAGATTTATAGCACAATTTAATTAAGTGGTTTTAGTATCAATGGAATGGGATTTATGTCATGTCACTATTAATATATTACTATGTAGTATGGTGGAAAGTGATATTAGTGAAATTCCAAATAGATTGTCAAACCATTTATCCAAACTGATGGGTATCATGGTTATAGAATAACTAGGGTAAAAATAAGATGAAGAATATAAAAGAATTCAGGTTGAATTTATATAATTGGTTAAAATAAAATTGAAATGAGGATATGGTAGTATTCATGTTAAATAACTTTTATTTTGTCTCAATTATGGAAAATTTTGCCACATTTTTTTAAACTAATAAATTTTTCAATAAAAAGGAGTGTGTGAGGTTGATTTCTCAAAATGAATTAAAAATAGGTTTCCCACATGTATAGAAAACAAATTTATATATGATAAGAAAACAAATAAGAAAATGTAAGAGGGGGATATATGTTAAAAATACGAGGAATAACATGCATCATTATTTGAAGAGGAATAAGTGACCCTATTTGAATCTAACTCAGAAGACAAGTTGATTGCAAAAATTGAAGAGGTTCAGACTAAAATCAATGATTAATACCAATATTATGTTTTTATTGATATAAATGGTGAGTGTGAATGTAATATATAGAATATAATAACCCAAAAAAATGGAATGTATTATTTAGTTTAAAGATAAAATAACTATAAATGAAAAATTGTTTGAGGAGAATTAAATTTCCAAATATATTTCATTTTGTGTGGATAATTTCAATATGAATATCAAAACAAAATAAATGGATACTAATTACCTAAATAATTACTCTGATAATAGTTAATTTGAATAAAATCCCATGATAAAGAATTTATTACTCTAAAGAAATATATTTAAGTTTAATCATGATCTTGAGATCCTGATAGGAAGTTAAAATTCAATTTCAAAAAAGGTTGGAAGGAAAATTATTAATTTGAAAAAGTATTAAGAAAACTAGGGGACTTCATTAATAATGGAATATTACTAATAATGAGAAATACTTGACTATAACATGAACACTAAAATATATTTTAAACATTCTAATATGGTCATGATTCTTGATAAAATTATATTTTATATTAGTCATTATTTTTCTTAATAGGTATTCCCCTGTTATAGAATTGTTCATAACGAATCTTCAAATATATTCTATAAAGATAGAAAAAATAGTTTTTTTACAAATATAGTAACAAAAAATTATAATATAACCATCGTTTAAAGTGTTTATTGACAAATTCAAAAATTATTAATAATATTACTAAAAATAAAAATCAAATCCATGATATTATTAACAATATTAGTTTATCTATCATAATAATCAATAACATCAAGAGTATGTATATTTTTTTCAAAATTATATTTTTTCAATATTTTATGTTTTGGTAAAATCAATTTTTTATATATTAGTATAATTATATATTAAATTATTATTTCAAGAAAAATGAATAATATTTTCCATCACTCTTATGATGGAAAATGTGGTATGTAGATAGTGTGGATAGGATTTTTAAATATAGATAAATATTTATTAAAATCTAAATTCTAGATTTTATTATCACATGCCGTAACTGTGTAGTGCATTACAATGTTAAAAATTAAAAATTAAAAATACATAAAAAAATGAAAACATGTTTTCTATATTATTTAAGATTATCTAGAACCAATATCTAGTATTTAATCTTCTATAACTCTTAGAGAAGAATGGTATACACTAGAACCTAACTTCTCTTTTGAATAGAGTGAAAACATTTTACAATTCCTACCTTTTTCTCTTCTAGAGGTATAAGATAAAAAACTATTCAAATTTCTCAGACCAAGGTGCAACTAAGGAAATAATGAATTTTGGTAAGAATATCAAATTGACATATATACTATTTTTCCTGAAGGTAAAACCAAGAAATCATGTTTTTTTTGTAATTGAAAGTAATAAACCACCTGCTTACAACATAAAGAGAAAATATATTGATTACAATATTTAATTTAGGAAGAAAATATTGATCTAAATATTAAATGTGTTTTTGTTTTTGGATCAATAATCACATTAATAATATAGGATCAAATATTTATGTTCATCCATGATTGAAGTGAATCATAGCTGTCATAGGATTAAAGATTTAACAAAATGTTTTATCTCTCTCTCAAATTATATATCTTTAATAATCTATAAATTTATTATGAATTCTGAGTGTCACTCTATTTTGAATGGTATTATATCTGATTTCTTATCATATTCAATCCATCATATTATAAAACTTAATCCCCTCTAATAACACTATGATATTTATGATCACTTGTGAGTTTCTTGAAGAAAAAATAAAAGTTACTAGGGTTTGAAAATAATATCAACAAGTAAAATATTTTTTTACCAACTTCAAAATATCCAATGGTTAATCCTTTCTCAAAGAATTCAAAAAACAATTAGCATCATTAATAGAATATTTATATTTTTTACATTTTTATAAAATAAAAAAATAATATCTTTAAACATGTTTTAATTAGATGTAATAAATTTCATAAAAATTGTGTATCAAAATTCAGATAAGATAAAAATTGAAGAACTATGTAAACATCATTTTATGCTCTATAAAACCATCCATTTATATTTTAGTTGGCATGATTTTCCATATGCATCAAATTAAATTAATTAGTAAATATTATTATTATTATTTAATCATGAATCTAGTTGTGTGTAATCATCATTCTAGTTCTCTAAAAATATCATCTATAGTTGTTCATATAATTCATATTAGCTTCTGTAGAAAAATCAATATAGTCTGTATAAACATGAAATATATCATGTATGCAAATGATACAAGTCTTTGTATGCAAGAAACATGATTACATAATCATGGGACAAGTCTATGTAAACATCATCTATGTATATGTAGACAACATTTAAAAAAATAGGGATTCATACATTTTTAATATTATAAAAACATCATAACTTGAGATTATTCATAAAAACATTATCAACAAAAAAAACTACATTATAAAACATTGTAAATACTCAAAAGATAAATAATACACTAAATTTGATTTATTAAATTTCTGAGAAATTATAATTATCTATTTTATAATTTAACGTATTTGTAAACACTATCAAGACAATGTGAGATATTTGAAATATTCAAAAAAAATTAAAAAATGATGTGAGAAATTATAATTATTCATTTAAAACATGTGATGTATTTATAATATTATAAATAACAATCAAATATCAAACATATAGTCTCCCTATTTTTTGAACATAGTCCCGACACTAACTGTCTCAATATTAATAAATCATAAATCTAACAATATCCCCCTTATTATAAATTAATATTCTCAACAATATTTTACAAACATAAAAAATCACAATAATTTGAAATTTATCAAAATGATAAATACCCAACATAATTTTTTTAAATCCCCTCTCCATTTTTAAATTGTTAGCATACTGAAATTGTGGGATCCCTTTTTTATAGTTATTTATTGCATTAAATGTTTTTGATTAATAACTTTGAATTGGGATGTATTTCATTTAGATCTTTTCTATTAGGCCTAGGTATGAGATGGGTTAAGTGTTGAAAGGGTGCATTAGGATTAGGAGGTGAGTTATGGATTAATAATGAATTAATTTCATAAAATTATTTCATGATGTGAAATGTTTGGGGAATACCCCATGAATTATAGTCCTAGTGTAAATTGTTCCAGTCTGACCCCATGAATTATATTCAGGGAAGGAATTGTACTGGATAAACCCCATGAATTATTTATCAGTTGCAAATTATTTTGGGAAGAACCCATAAATTTAATTCACGACCTGACTATTTTTACTATCTACAGTATTTAAACACCCTATGGTATTTACACCCCTTTTAATTTTTTCACCTTCTAAATGTACCCCATTAAAAGTAACTCATGTCAAGAAAACATCTCACAAAATGAGATGTTTTATTAGTTTTGATTTTTTATTATTGGATGATGGATATTATGGAAATTTTGGCAATTAATTATTACACTTCATGAAATAAATTCACATTGGTAAAGATACACCACCATCACTTTTTAAATCCCTCCAACATCATGTTTTGTAAATTCATTCTACTCTATCCATTGATGACCTTCTGTGGATGATTTCTTCGATTCTTCTTCAATATAGAAGAGAGACCATGTTAGATCTTAGTGTTTTGGACCAAAGGACTTAACGAAGTTCTTCTAGTTCTTATTCTTCTCAATCACCTTATGACTAGTTTTATAATTATCATTAAAGGAAGGAGGAAGACAATCCCTATGACTAATGAGTGGTTTTTTCATCACCTTCACCACTTTCGAGATGGGTGATCTAAATATTATACATTTATACTATTTCAATTAACAATAGTATGTGACATATTTATTATTACACAGACATGACGCATGCTCAACATAATTAATTGGTTCATACCTATTAAATAATTATCCTTTTATTATACTACCAATTGGATCATATTGAGTCTATAGGCATAGATATTGAGACATGTGGCAACCCGATTTGTGTGTTAGACACGGGCCTTTTTAATACTTGGCTATCTTGATATAAGATCCATGTGATAAATTGAAAAAATATATTTCATTTTGGCTTATTCTTATAAATTGTAATAACATGCAATTTTTGAGTACTTAAGGTAGACTCACCTTAGCTAAATTGGGTAACAATTTTTATTGAAATTTGGGATAAATGTAAAATGAACTAAGTTTAATATATATATATATATATATATATATATTTGGAAAATAAGTAACCTGGATTTATGAGACATAACTAGAAATAAAAATGATAACTCGATGAATTGATCATTCTTCAATATGGTCATATTTCTTGAATGTTTTATTTTATCCATGGGAGTTTCTTGTTTAGCAATTGATATTATGTGACATCAATGTGATTGATTATTGGGGGTGGGAAGCTTATTGAAGTATTATTTTTTTTTGGACAAGAATTGTGATTTTTTATTCTTGAGGGCTTAGTTCATGATTTTTATACTGCATGAGTGTTGTGACCATAAGTACTAGATGCCAGAGGGTTAGAGTATAATTCTATATCTAATAACTAAAGACCATATATAAATTCAGTAGATTATTGATGGTGATATTATGGATTTCTTATGGGAAGAGTCCATTTCAGAACTTGATATCCTTAGTGGAATAATCTTCAACTAGTTGGGTGATCTGTCTTGATGTAGGAGGGCACACCCTTAGTCAAAGATACCAAGCATGGCGTCGAAGAAGATTTGGCTAGACTAGGTGTTAACTCATAACGTGAGGGTATATAGGATTATTTCATGTCAAATATTAATTTATTAAAATATTACCCAGTTGTTCTCTTTATTTAATGCACTACTTTTCTCAGACATGATTTGTTTAGGAATAGGGGTGTTGACCTACTGCGATGTACTCACACCTTATATGGGACTCTATTTGGTAGTCAGAAATATTTTATCGATATAGGTTTGGAAAAGGGAAATGGATCCTGTTATTTGATTATATATGGGTGGATGGGTTGAATCTTGGACACAAAACTGACATGAGGTTTGAGATCATGGTTTCGAGTTTTATTTGAGTACGGTTAGTGTTTTATCTATATGACTTTCATCATTTCATTTTGTTCCATTCATATTTTTATTAAATTATTCCATTCATCATTTGATTTCTTAGTTACCACTCTTATATTTCATTGCTAGTTTATTTAATCATATTCTTTTTTCTATTTCATCTACTCTAATATTATTTGTTTTTGGACTCCCAAATCTATAAAATAGGGTATAGTCTCCCCACTATATCTCT
This sequence comes from Viscum album, assembly GCA_963277665.1. Classification (NCBI taxonomy): domain Eukaryota; kingdom Viridiplantae; phylum Streptophyta; class Magnoliopsida; order Santalales; family Viscaceae; genus Viscum; species Viscum album. Next base: position 674,166,151 of record OY728139.1, on the reverse strand, counting down.
TACACCCATACTATAAGTCGACAGCCTTGGGTATTTGGGGAGGCATTCTTAAGGATGCATATCCAACTAGATCAGTCACTTAAGTGAGCACTTGGATGAGGATGTTACAATTTCATAACATAGGAATCATGTTTCATTTCAGTTTCTTTACTATATAGGAAAGGTATAAAGGAGACTAAGTGTGTCCAGAAATGGTAATTATCTTATGCATGGGAGTAGCTAACCCTAGTACGAGGGGAAAATTTTAGTGCCTTGGGATGGGATTTTTGTTCATGATATTTTCTTGTTAGGATTTCATACTATTTCACCTAGGGTGATTCAAAAATTATGTGATGTTATTATTTATTGAGAATCATACACATGGCCTGATATGGCATGAGATGTGTGTACGTACATAATGACAGACATATAAGGACATATATTGGCATGCATTATTCATAATATGGACATATTTATTACAAGTGATATATTTTCCTATATGAATTATGAAATGAGATACCTTTTATACCTGATGAAAAAGGGGATACATAAACTATTATGTCCTGACAATTTACTTGTAAAGTCATTTTTAAAGAGACCATGAATTGGTGTTTCTAAAACATGTGGTGGAATATGGTTCTTACCAACTCCAACCACGTGAAAATAACTACCCAACCCATGACTTAGAGTTAGAAATGGTAATGCATGCCCTGAAGATGTGGCGTCATTTATCTTTTTTGGGAGAAAAGTTTTATCTACTCTGATCATAAGATCTTAGCATTAATTTTCTCCCAAAAGGATTTGAACTTCAGGTAGAACTATTGGATCGAGTATCTACAGGGTTTCAACATTGATATAGTCTATACCCCAGGTAAGGGGAATGTTTTGGTAGAAATCTTGAGCATAATGGTTCCAGTGTAGGCATTGAGGAAGTCTAGTGATGAGTAGAACTTAATGGGACTTTTTCCCAAATGCACTTCGAGACCAAGGAGCATGGTGGAGATGCATTCTTGGCTATCATTCAATTGGATCCATCTCTTTTAGACCTAATTTAGTGGGAATAGACTATTGATGAGATGTTCTAGTAGTCTATACAATTTCTTCATTATGGGGAGACACCTTGAGATTGGTCATTGTCTCTCGAGGGAGTTCTATGTTTCAAGGATCGTTTCATGGTGTCGTTATCTACGAGGAAGGTGGTGATGCAATATAGACACCAGTCTTAGTGGGACATTCATCCTAGAGATACCAAGATGTATTATGATGTTTGTCGGTATTTTTGGTGGCCAAGTATGAGGTAGAACATAGCTGACTTCATTTCAAGGTGTTATATGTGTCAGTAGGTAAAAGTATATCATTAAAGGCCCTCTGGTTTGCTTCAGGCATTACCCATTCTTACCTAGAAGTAGGATGAGGTCACCATGGATTTTATTATTGTCTTGCCTCATACACCTTAGGGAAGGAACACCATTTGGGTGGTAATCGGCAATTTGACCAAATCATCACATTTCATTCTAATAAATGATTCTTCAAAAGTGGATGATTTGGGTCAATTTTATGTTTAAGAGGTGGTAAGTCTCTTTGGGGTTCCATTAGCAATTGTTTCTGATAGAGAACCCCATTTTACCTCTTGGTTCTAGGAAGTCCTTGAAAATACATTAAGGTATCAAATCAAGATCAGTACGGAATACCATCCTCAAATGGATGGTCAGATAGAGTGGGAAAATAAAATTATGGAAGACATGCTTCGTGCATGTATCTTGGGTTTTAGAGGATCGTGGGATTGCCATTTATGATTCGTCGAGTTTCCTTATAATAAAATTTTCCAATAATCAATTCAAATGGCTCTTTGGAGGAACACTTTGGTCATCCATGTCAGTCTCCTTTGTGTTGGGATGAGTTTGGTGAGACCTCATTGTTGGGACTCATCCATATGCAAGAGATGTCTGAGAAATTCAAGTTGATCAGACAGCGGTTTCTAACAGATCCGAGTCACCACAAATCATAATCCAACTAGAGGAACTGATATATTGATTTCTTTATGGATGATTATGTGTTCTTGAAGGTGGAACCTCATTTGGATCATTGTCATTTGGGAAAGAAGGGGAAGCTAACATCGAGTTATGTTAGACCTTTTAAAATCACTGAGTGGATTGGAAAGGTAGCAAATAGATTAGATTTTCCTTCTTAGTTGACATTAATTCACGACATATTTTATGTCTCTTAATTGAATAAGAATAATCCTGATCCATATCATGTGTTAAATTGGGAATAATTGGAAATAGAGCCCGATTTATTCATGTTTGAACATCCAATATAGATAGTGCATTCCCAAGAGAAGGTGCTTCGTGGGAATTATTCCATTGGTTTGTATTCTTTGGTAGCATGGTGGTGCTATTCATGAGACTTGGTAGTGTAAGTCATGGGTTGATCAAGAATACCCATTCTTATTTTCTGACTAAGATTTGAGTTGAATTTTTGGGGGAGGAAAACTTTCATGGGGTGGAGGATTGTCAAATCCGTGATTTTATTTGGAGGTACTTTTCTAATTATTTTAGGTCTACCCTTTTTCCTTGAGGTTTTCTTTGTTTTTTAGGGAGAAAGTGTGAAAATATGGGTGGAAAGTGTGTGGAACTCGGTTGGCATATGGTTGGTGCATGGTAAGTAGTAATCGTGCGCCCTTTTCTAGGTAATTGTACGGTAGGTGGCTGGGTGAGGCAGCAACTACCACACGGCCAGTGCACAGTTAGTCAGACTGTGCGCCTTGCCCAGGTACCTCTTAGTTAGATTTCCAATTTGAGGCATCAACTACTCCATGTCTAGCACATAGATATTTAGAACATATGGGATGACCATGTGGTAGGATCTTCTTGGACAATGAGGGTAGCACGGTTGCCACACGTTTTGTCAAACCATGTGGACTGATTGTTCGGCCTATCCAGGTCATTAAAATATAGTTTTTAAGTTTCTATCTCCCCAATTTTTATTCCCTGAACCCTCATTTTATCTCTCCCTTTAGGATTTTTCTCTCTAGTCACCTCCCCCAAGGCCTCTTCCTCCATCGGATCTTCTATTTCTTGGCATATATTGTGTGATTCCTCCAAGATTCTTAAGTAAGTTTCCTTCTCCCTTGTTTTCTTTCTCTAATCTAGGGTTTCATCCATATTTCTTGGGTTTTCTCTTTTTCGGTGGGTAGGGTTCTGATTTTAGGGTTGGATCTTGATTATTTGAGTTCAATATTGATCTCTGGGGTTTGATCTCTCTTCTTTGAGGTGTGGTTGGAGTTTCGCATCCGATTTTGGGAATTTCTACACCCAAGGTAGGTGATTCCATGCTTAAACATTATTTGATGAAATTGTATTACATTATTGAGTATTATAAGATGTTTTAGGATTTATGCGTGTGGTGGGAAAGGGGTTTTTCAACGGATTTTATATGCACCTGGTTTGAAAATGGTTTTTCTAAATGGAATTGGGTGTATTTCTTATGTAAAGCCTTTTTTTCCCATGGGGTGTTTTATAAATTGGGAAAATGGTTTATTAAATTTTGAAAGTGGTGTGAATTATGATTTGATATGGTTTTGGTGCGCACTTGATTTTTAAAGAGTATTTTCGGTGGTTAAGTGATGGCATAGTGTGTGTGTTGCATTGTTTTACTTGAATAATGTGAAAGTGATGTGTTATGTGACATGTGGAACGTACTTGAGTAGAAAGGGAAGCATGTATAACTAGGTGAGAGGAATATGGCTAGTAGACTAAATGGTTTGGAAGAGCTTTTTCTTGATTTCATCTAGCAGGATTGATGCTACAATGCTAACTAAATATTGTGATGATTAGAGACCACTATGCCCATAGGGTTTCCCCTCTTAGTGGATCATTCATGAGAAATATGTGATTGTGGTTTTTATCCCACCCTTCACTGAGATATGATTCACCTAGTGTCTCATTTCTATCTAGTGCCTAGAGGGTTCACTTATGACTGGTGATTTATGGTGATATCGCACTTACCGTCGGTATATGGTATACTTTGTTGGTTATTTCAAAAGAGAGCATTTTTTCTTTAAAATTTATTTTCTATAAAATGGTTCAAGTATTTATTTTATAAAAATTGAAAGTTTATTTATCTTATAATGTTTATTCCATGGAATCTTTTATTCGGTGTCATCCTACTGGGCTTTGTCTCACACCCTACTTAAAACTTTGGGTGTAAGTACACTTCGTTATATATGACACAGGTAATGGAAAGGAATTTGGAGATGGTGGTTCGGGTTTCTAAAGGTCTTCTTTGTGAGCTGTTGGTGGTGGTTTCTTGAGGGTGATTCTCCTGTCATCAAGTGGCGGTTTTTGGGATAGTCCATATTTTCCCTTTTTGTTGTAGCCATTTGGTTTTTGTTTAAATGTAGTAACTCTAATATGGAAATGGTTTAGGGCATGTATGGTTGTATATTTTCAGTTTTGATTTATTTATTTTCTTGGTTGTTTTATGTTTATAAAATTGGATAAATTATTCTCATGCATTATTAATGATACCCATGCACTTCTTTCCATCTCGGGCGGATCAGGAATTCCCTTTGGTCCATGCCACAGATTGGTTCGAGTGCTGGCTTGGATGACAGCCCATCTTGGTTTGTGATATTAAGAAATCAATGAGACCACTAGAAGTATCATATTTCGGAAAAATATTCCCTTGAATTTTTGTAATTACTTTATTCTTAATCATCTCATTTAATACCTAACTGCCGAGTTTTAATTTAATATTTTTTTTTTCAGGTCTACGTTTCTCTCTTACAATCCATTAAAAACCTTTCAAAAATTAAATAAATTATTTTAAAAGAAGAAAATAATTTTATATCTTCTTAACATTATCAAAATCTATTTTTCAGATACACATAAGGGCTTGGTAAAATCCATAATGTTAGAAGACATTCATAAATGTAAAGTCACTATACATAAACACTTTGGAAATTGAACTTAAAACAAATACTTGTATTGATATGCATGAAATGGATATGATAATTATATTATATAGTCACAACTATAAACATGATTAACATCCATATGTTTAAATGACATTTCATACATAAATTTATAATTGTAAAGTCCACTTGAAATTGTAAATAATTTTATTGAAATAAATGAACAAAAAATGATGAACTTTATCTTTCTGAATTCATCCTTGAATTAAGAAAATAAAATTCATTTTTAAAGGAATTAATTTGAAAATTTGGGTTTTTAATATAATAAATTTCCCATACATAGAATTTTTTAAACAAAATAAAAATATACCAAAAATTATAACATTTCTTAATTAATAGATGGATTCTCTAAACAATTCCTTTTATATATAATTTTGAAAATAAATTCATAGAACTTTGAAAATAAAATTTTACTTACATAAAGAATTAAATTTTAAAATATAATTCCCTTACAAACAAAGATTTTTGAAATAAAAATAAATTACCCTTACATAATTTTAAAAATAAGACTCCCTTATAAAAGGGTTTTGTAGCTTTGAAATTTAATTTTACTTTCATAAAAGAGTTTGAATATATATATATAATCATATGAAAGATTTAAAATAAAATCTTCTTCACATAGGAATTTTAACAAAATAAAATCTCTGATAAAAATTATAAATTCCCTTACCTTATTAATTTTAAAAAATTATTCTTCGGGCAGACTCTCTCACTCTTCCTCTCTCACGTTACAAGATTATAGTTGTTTCTTTATATGATAAACTCCCAATACAAGTTCCTTATAAAGAAACCATTACACTATTCAAACTAAATTAAAATAATAATTTATTTATTTTATATTGATGTATATATATATATATATTAATATATATATCTTCCTATAAATATCTTGGACATATACAGCCTAGGGAAGAATCTAGAGAGAGATATTGATTCTTTTGATAACTCATAGTTTTCCGACTATGATGCTTCAAGGAACTCAAGTTCCTTGTTGAGCATGCTAATAATTTAGTTACATTAATCAATAATATATATATATATATATTATGTTTCATTTCCACTTCTAAAGTAGATCCGAGGAAAGATGACAACTTGAGTAATATAATAATTATTATGGTGGACTTTGGTTCTTAATTTCAATAGCTATTGATACATGTACACACACACACTTAAATTTTATAACTTGTTTTAAATAGTTCTATTGAGCTTATTTTTAATTTAAAAGGTTTCATTTTATATATTTTACTACTCATTTAAACCAATTTTGAAGAACCCAACCACACCCACCAAAGGTCTCTCCATCGAACTAGCCATGTGCATGTGGTTAAGGATGATACCAACACCATAGGATAAGGAATCAGCGTCAAGGGTAGGGTAGGTTGTAGTCATTTTATGTGAATTAGATATGTTCTTCCCACCATAATTCTTTGATATAATGGTCCACATGATGGTTCAATTTATTATAGTGGTTCAACAATATGGTCATGTCTATTAAAAATGGATGAACCCCATCGAAAAGTATATGAATATTTTGAATGGGTGCGTCATGAATCAAAGTCATCCAGAATATTGTATTGCAGAATGATATATTTTTTAAAGAAACTGTTTAATTTTTTACTAATTACCTATCAGATATCGATAGCATTAGTCTCCCAAATTCTCATCATAGTGGGATCCCTATAGTTTAACGGATTTATGTAAGATATGTTGTTACAATTACCATTATAGAGTGGTAGAAATATCACCTTTACATTTTACAGAATAGTGAAGATTTTGATCTATACATTGAATCCCAAAAAGAAATTCATAGACATTTTAATTCATCAGGATCCTAAGTATGGATATCAAATACACATAATCAATAGTTTATATGATTGTTTTTAGACCATATTTATAAGAAGTTATCTGAAAATACAAATGTAATTGTTGAATGAATTTTATGGCTAGCCTAAGGACCAAATTAAAATGTAATATCTTACACTGGTTATGTGTTCTATACAAAATAACATGATGAGTTCATTAAAATGTAAAATAGAGGAATTACGCTTGTAGTGGAAGTGATTCATATATCTATTTCCAAGTATATAAATCTAATTAATGTGAATATGTAATATTTTGACATCATTGATAAAATATACAAGTTGTATTATACAACTTTTAAAGTTCCTATATTATTTTGTAAATGGGTTGATAACAAGAGTTTAGTGAAATTAGATAAAATGGGATTATGAAGGTGAATTTAAATGATAAAGTTATAAGTATGATCTATATATAATGGAATCACAAGCAGTGCGGGTATTTTATGAATCATATCTTGAAAATAAAAATAAGTTAATTATCTTTTTATTGACTGAAACAACTGTAGGGTTAAATGAAAATTCAATCGAGGATGACCCTTACATTGGGAGATCATAATCATTTCACGGTGGTCTCAATGTAGACAAGGTCTTGTACATTAGAGGGGACCAAAAATAGGGTATTTTGGATTCTCTATGGAGGATCCAAATACCTTCAACCTTTAAAGAAAATAAAGTGAGTACAATGATTAGGTTAATGTTTTTTTTAATATATTATTCTTTTTCTCAAAATATTATGTGTTCAATACTATATTAACATAATCTAAATTAAATGTTTGAATACTCATGCAGGAAATGACTACTTCATGTTAATATGTTACCAATCTCAATGAAGAATAGGTAGTTGGTGTTGGAATAAAAAAATATTAGGGGATCACCAACATGTTGACGAAAAAACAAGAATGACATAGCATCACTTTGTTGACTAAAATTATCAAGGTAATAATAAAGGGTATAAAATTTGTGGTTGGTTATAATCAACACGGCTAACCTGTTGACCCCCACAAGTCAATTTTCATTGGTTATGTTAGGGTCAGAATAAGAATGAATGTGTCCATTGATAAATATTCATGGCACCATGTCTAGCCTGTAATAAAGGAACCCTATTTGGAAGATAATAAGGTAATGTTACAATATACTTTCCCTATTTTAATAAAAAAATATATAATAAAATTTTAACTAAAATTTTCATTATTCCTTATAGAGTTCATTTATTTTGGAAATTTTTTTAAGAAATGATTCTTAATGGCCACTAGGAAATCCCATAGATGTTTCCATACTCTTATTACTGAGTTTCATCTTAGGGATGTGGAGGGGAATGTAAATCTCCACCCACCAGTTACTTATGAACCCATTATAAAGAAGGAAACATGGAATGATTTCATCAGTCATTGTGATGATACATCATTTTAGATACATTTTATTCAATAATATATTATTTGACATTAATTTTTTTTATTCAAAATTGCTAATTTATGATACAACAAAGGACTGTTAAAAATAAACAACGTACATCAAAAAAATGTACCCCCATCATAAAGAAATGATTGGGTATGCTTCGCTACATAAGAAAATGGTATGTGTTTTAAATCAACAATAAAAGTTTTATGTGATATGAAACTACATATGTTCCTTTTTTATATTAATATTGACGATTCAAAATCCAAATCCACTTTCATCCCATACCATGTGCTATAGATGGAGGCCCACATAAATAAGTCTGGTAAACTAGTTGATGAAAATCCAAAAGTTGTATGAGAAACATGTGTAAGTATGACATAATATTAATTATTTATGATTTATAATATTATTATATAAAATTTCTATTCATGTTCACATGTTTTTTATGTAGTTTAGACACAAGAATTGAAAGGGATTGTACTGGAAGAAAAACTGCTTTAGTAGCTTTGAAGTAGCCAAAACAATATGGTTGCATTAAAGTTTTAGGTTTTTTAGTTTCTCTTTAAACATATTTTTTAGAAGAAAAAAACAAAAGAAGATAAATATCAAATGATGAAAGGATTTCAATCAAAAATATATTCTTTGCAAGCTATTATTGTCCATTATGGTTTGGAAGACCAATATATGTGAAAGGATCAAAGTGAACCCCCAGTGGAACAAAGATAGGCACATGAATCACCAAATGTCTCTGCTAGATTTGAGGATGGTCATTCCCCCCAACCATATATCTTACCCGAGGTATTCAAATTTTTCATTACTCTTTCTCTTAAATGTTAATCAAACAACTTAAGATAACTTTAAATTTCTAAAGTTATGATGGGTTGATATTTATGTGATTTATATCTATAAACACCCATGAAACACCTTATTGTGAGGGGTGAGGCGTATAATATCCTGAGAGACATGATACACGATAAAGAACTCTCAAAAGATCATGTGAGAGTGGGGATTGAAGTAGCTCAAGAGTTGAGTTTTGAGTTACCTATTCCACTTGATGATCTAAATGTTATAATGGTCAATGATTCTATTGAAACTCCCATATCATGATCATTTAATCTTATAAAGATACATGAGGTATGTCCTTACCAAATTTTATCAAATGAAAAACTTGTTACAGTTGATGAAAAAATTTATAAAGTGGGGTATGGTATTTTAGACAATTAAAAAAATAAGGAAATGTAAGGTTGGATTAAGATAATTAAATGAATTGACCAAGAAAACAAAAAGACCATCTGGGAGTACCTATTCCCTTCTAGTTCCACTACAACATATATTATCATTACATCTTCATGCAGACACCACATTAAAAAATGGTGATATATCCTAAAATAAATATGAAGAATTAATGTTCAGAATTTTCATTACATACATAGTTGATTTTGAGAGTATGAATGATACTCACAAGTTTGAATGTCTGGGAGTCTCGGTTGTGAATACATTTATAAGGTACATTTTTATAATACGTATGTCCAAAAAATGATCTAATATGTTCATTAGAGATATTAACTATTCATATTTTCTATACTTATTTATATTGCTGATATATATTGGGAAACTCTATGAAGGATTATTTGGATTCAATAATCCCTATATCATTTCTATAGAAAAAAATTCTTTAGAGTTGAAAGAAATTAATAAGAAAAAAATATGAGATAAGCGAGGAATTTGAGAAGAAAATAACAGATGAAAGAATCTTTTTTATGCCAAAAATGTAGGGAAAAACTCTATAATCTAATAATATAAAATATATTTTCATTATTTTCATTACTTATTTTTTTTGTTTTTTAGGAAGCACGAATGTTCATCAAAACCAATTTGGATACCCTAAAAATTTATTTTTTTTAATCTAATGCATGGATTTCCATAAAACCAGTTACACATGATGTGTATTTTGAATTTTTAATACACTATAATAAATATTTTATAGATAAAATTCGAATATATATTTCAGTTTGTGTCTTCAAAAAATTTTGTTATGATAAGAAGATCTGTAAATACAGGCTACATTATGGTATGAGGTTGATGACTAAAAGTAAGAATCCAATGGAATACTTAAAATGGAAACATATTGAGGTACATATAGAAATATTAAATTATCAAAACACATTTCAAAACAATTTACTTATTTTGTTCAATGTTTCTATAGTGTCTGAAGCAAGATAACAACAATGATTGTGGATATTATGTTTGAAATTTTATGAAATATATCATATATAATCAAAATACTAGTATCCAAATATATGTAATTTCTAAAATTAATTACAATTTCATTAAAAATATTTCTTAATCATTTTTTTTCTATATTTTTTCACTACTACCAAGATTTCCGACAATCTACGTACTAAAAATAAGAAGTAAATTTGTTTATAGATAAGTGGGCAGTGTACATGGTATCAAAATTTTTTCCAACATCAAATTTATGTGATTTCATACTATGTTTGTGATATAGTACGGGCTATGACTTTATAGATACACTAAGGATGTGAATCATTAATATCAAAATGCTTATATATTATTTTTGATTTTTTTTTCACAAGGAAAAGTGTAATGGAGGAGATAAATTTGTTTATAAATTAATGGTAACAATATATGGTCTCATAATGTATACATAAATCATGAACAAGTAAATTCCTAATACTTATTTATTTAATTTTATCATCATTTTATCTACTTTTATAGTTAATTTTCTTATCATTTTTATCTGATACTTATTATTTAAAATTTACACATTCATTCAAAACACAAGCCACATTATCAAAACCAATAAAACAAATTCATATTGTTTTGAAACATTATAAAAATAGTCCATACTTCATTTTTAAAATATAGGAATTGACTGCACATCAATCAGACACCCCATGTGGTCAGTATGACTCGAAGTGCATGTTTTCAATAAAAAAGTGTCATTATAGTTTAAAATGTGTGTCACATCTCCAAATAAATTATAAAAGCTTAAATTGTTTTAAAACATTATGGAAAAAATCAATAATTCATATGTGATGTGTAGGAATTGACCTCAGATCAATCTGAAACCCAATGTGGTCGGTATGACTCAAAGTGCGTGTTTTCAATATAGATGTGTAATTTTAGTTTAAAATGCACATTACATATCAAAAACTTATCAAATGATCCTAGATTGCTTTCAAACTTTATTAAAATGGTCTATAATTCATTTTTGACCCATAGGAATCGACCACACATCAATCTGATACCCAATGTGGTCAGTATGACTCGAAGTGCATGTTTTTATTACAAAAGTGTTATTTTAGTTTAAAACATGCATCAAATAGCCAAAACCAAGAAAAAGTGATCAAATTGTTTTCAAATAATTGTAAACTGGTTCATAATTAATTTTTATTATGTAATAATATACCACACATCAATCCGGCACATGATATGACCAATATGACTCAAAGTGTGTGTTTTCAATAGAAATGTGTCATTTTAGTTTAAAACATGTGTTACAACACCAAAACCAAGAAAATAAGCTTTTATTGTTTCCTAACTTTACTAAAATGATCCGTAATTTATATTTCACATGTAAGAATTGATCACACATCAATTCAACACACAATGTGATTGATATGACCCAAATTATGTGTTTTCATTATTAAAGTGTAATTTTAGTTTAAAAGGTATCAAATAAAAAAACTGAGAAAAAAATTGAACTGTTTTCAAAATTTATGAAATGGTTCATAATTAGTTTATGAACTATAGGAATCAACCACATGAAAATTTGATATCCAATGTTGTTTGTATGACTTGAAGTGTGTGTTTTCAATTAAAAAGTTTCTTTTTAGTTTAAAACACGCATCAAATAGCCAAACCCAAGAAAATAAACTCATATTGTTTTCAAAAATTTGGGAAATGGTTTATAATTCATTTCTGATATGTAAGAATCGAACTCACATCAATATTACACACAATGTGACTGATATGACTCAAAGTGATTTTTTTCAATAGAAAGGTATCATTTTAGTTTAAAACATGTGTCACATCACCAAAACTAAGAGAAAGAGCTTGGATTGTTTTTAAACTTTAAGAAAACTATCCATAATTCATTTTTCATGTGTATTAATTGACCGTATGAAATTCTGACACACTATGTGGTCTATATGACTTGAAGTCCATGTTTTCAATATAAGACTATAATTTTAGTTTAAAACTAATCACATAGCCAAAATTGAGAAGATGGGTTTGGATTAGTTTCAAATTTTATGAAAATTGTCCATAATTCCTATTTGACCAGTAGGAATCGACCACACATCAATCAGACACCTGATGTGGTCGGTATGACTCGAAGTTCATGTATTCAATACAAAAGTGCCATTTTAGATTAAAACAGACATCAAATAGACAAAACTGAAAAAAGATCTCAGATTGTTTTCAGACTTTAAGAAACTAGTTCATAATTCATTTGTGACATGTAAGAATAAACTCCACATCAATCCAACAGACAATGTGATTGATATGATTCGAAGTGCATGTTTTTAATAGAAAGGTACCATTTTAGTTTAAAAGATATTTCACATCAACAAAACTAAGAAAATGAGCTCGGATAGTTTTTAAAATTTTGGAAAATGATGAATAATTCATTTTTCACATGTATGAATTGAACATAGATCAATCTGACACACAATATAATTGATATGACTCGAAGTGCATGTTTTCAATATAAAAGTGTCATTTTATTTTAAAACACATCAAATATTCAAAACCAAGAATAACTGGTGATGGAATATATGTGATCAAGAAAACAAAAATATATGAGATCAAGCAAACATTAATAATTATTAAACCACATATGAGAATAATATTTATTCAACTTTTTTTATAATAAGTAGTAGTATATTATTTAACTAAGATTCTAGATACATTTAGTGTGTGATCCTCTATGCCTCTTAGTGGCATTAGGTGAAGCAGCCTAAAGTACAATGTTAGCATCTGGAAACATGCCAAGGAACCTATAGAGAAAGAAGTTAATAGTGCAACAACATAATACCTCATACGGTGATCACTATTCAATATAATCCCTTTGTCATGATATCTATAATCAAGTAGGTTTCATACTGGTGTCGGCAACCTATGTTCTCAATGTATCTTTCTTTGAATTTCTAGAAATTGAACATGCCTATAGAAAACCATGGCCATGGATTTATTTAGGCTATATCATTTTCATTAAAGGGCCTAAGATATCAACTCCCATTATAGAATAGAAGGAAAAAATCATTTCTCATTTTATTCATTAATGCAATATTACTCATGATACACCCAACGTACCATACCTCACTGTGAACATATGTCACAACGATCTTCATCCATACATAAAAGTACGTGACATATAATATTCATTGACAATAATATTAATGTTTAAGGATAAATAAACCCGCTAGTAGATAGGAACATCCAATGACACATATATATGCAGATTTTCTACTTGTGGGTATTATTCTCATAATATCCTACATTGGATATTACCAAGGGTATAAGGCCCCAGCCTTAAACCTTACTTAATATTGAATTAAATTAATAATTCACATTGAGGAGCTTTTCAGGTTTAGAGTTTTAGAGAATTAGGACATAACTATCACATCTCAAAAGATTACAAAGTAGAAACTTCTACTAAGTTTTCGTAAAATAAAAACTCTTAAAATGAAACATGTCTAGTTCCATGTTTTTGGTAGCATGACTTTCCCTTGATCCCATCCTTAACCCTATTCCACGTTAAGTCCTGTGAAAACATTTCAAAAACTTGGGATGAGCATAAAAAGCTCAGTAAGGGATACACAAAGAATGAAAACTGTTAGTTTTTTCAAAACAACAAGTAAACCATGTATACTTTAACAAAGTAATACTTTTCACCTTTTCGAAGTAGTAAAAAACTCTTCACTGAATAAAAGTTCATTACTTACCCTTCTGTAACCAAAATATTACCATAAAACCCATATAAAGATCACATAACATATAAAGGTAGCTTAGGACATAAACATATTTAAGTGGAATAACCATAAGGTCGACTTCCACACATATAACTTAATGGAATAGCCATTCGGTCGACTTCCATACATACTTAATGGAATAGCCATACGGACGAATTTCATACCCAATGCATTGGAGGTTATAACGTAACCACCCATCCTGGTATTCACAGAACCACCCATCATATGGTTTATCACGTAACCACTCGTAAAATGTCCAAGTACCATTATAAAATTATAACAAATAAAACCAACATAAAGGAATGATAAAATTTCCACATTTCAATCACAATATATCATTTAAATATATTGACATAATAGAATCCTTTATCAAAACCATTTTCAATACCAAAATAAAAAAAAGTATATGGTATTTATTTTATTTTAAAAACATTACGGCTTGTTGAGGAAGCCAAAGATCAAATAATACTCGCGGTGGCGGAAAAGGTCGTTGTCACCACGTACGTAAAAAGAAACATTCCTTTTTGTCATTTAGTAAAACGCTTCGTAGAAAAAATATTCCTTTTGAATAAACGTAAAATTCAAAGGGGTTTATACACCATATAAAATAAGGTTGTGTATAAAACAAAATATGCCTCATTGAATGGATATTGAGACGAAGACCCTTACAAAGACAGTATCCTTGGTTTAAGGATAAAGCAATTGCATAATTATGTGTGACAAACAAATACACCAAATATAAGTGGATATTAAGTGTAAAACAATCAGATGTTATTCACACATATTCATAGAATGACATATTCAAGGAGTACAAGTTTATCCCAAAGAATCAAATT
Source organism: Viscum album (assembly GCA_963277665.1). Taxonomy (NCBI): domain Eukaryota; kingdom Viridiplantae; phylum Streptophyta; class Magnoliopsida; order Santalales; family Viscaceae; genus Viscum; species Viscum album. The sequence goes on along the minus strand of OY728139.1, from coordinate 674,151,105 downwards.
TGGGTTAAAAAGTTCCCTTGCAAAAATTTGACTGCCTAACGGCGTCACTTCAAAATTCAGAAAAAGAGTTGATGAGAGATAAAAAAAAGTATCTCATCACTTAAAATTTACATCAATAAGGATATATGAGAACATATACCAACATAAAAATATGTTAATTAAAAGACCCAACAAAATAAGTCTTTTAAAAAGAGGAGGTTGAAAGGTTCCCTTACTGACTTGGGTATCTTTCGAAACATACACCCCATGAAAGAAGGAAAATACATCATTGATGTAAATACTCATAAACGAAATTATATTACACAAGAGTAGAATAATGTGAAGTACATACACCACTCAAAATAAATTGTGGAAAATGTAGGATAAATCTCACGGGAATAAAAGTGAGATGAAAAATCCCTTACGAAAACTCGGCAGCCTAACGGCGCCACTTAAAACTTCCAAAATGGATTGATGAGAGAGAATAGGGTCTCTCATCATATGAACAATAAAAATTACAGTAAGATTAATATAAAAGAACATCCCAATAACAAGAAAGATGATCTTTAAAATGAATGAAATAAAAGAGCGTACTTAAAAAGAAAGAGAGGAGTAGGATCCCTTACGAAAATTCGGCAGTCTAACGGCGCCACTCAAAACTTCCAAAATGGATTGATGAGAGAGAATAGGGTCTCTCATAATAAAAAAATACAGTATTATTAATATAAAATAACATCCCAAACACAAGAAATATGATCTTAAAATGAATTACATAAAAGAGTGTACTTAAAAAGAAAGAGAGGAGTAGGATCCCTTACCTCGGGTCCAACTTGACTCGATCGTTCTTTAACGTCCTGAATAATAAACTTGTGTTAATTTCTATTTTCTTAAGAACCTTTTTCAAGTTCATTATTACTTTTATATCACTTATTTACATTTTATAAACATTATGTAATCATTTAAGTTAATAATGTTTGTTTTTTCAATATTTGGTTCTTAAGTCGACAGTGAACTTCTTACAATTACATGTTGTTCATGTGGTCAATGGTTCATTATATCCAGAATGATATTCATGATTTGGATATCATATATATCATATATATCCATAATATACATGTATTTATAATATTACATAATCATTTATAGGTAAGAAATGAAATGCACCGTTCATGGAGACGGTAAGTAGAACGTACGCATGAACGCTACTTTCATTTCTTTGTCATATTAATGGAATTACAACTAAATGAGAGGTATATATATTTTAACTCCAGAATTATATTCATCGTTTAGATGTATCATTCATCATATATATCCATTATATACATGTACTTATAATAGTACATTACATTTGGGGATAAGAAATGAAATGCACCGTTCATGGAGACGGTAAGCCGTACATACGCATGAACGCTACTTTCATTTCTATCTCATACTTTAATGGAAAGAAATAATAATGATATAGATGTATATTATAATTCCTGTATAACATCATATATAATAACTTTAAATCCATCCTTTATACTTCCCACATATGGAATTAACGAATCAAATCACTTTGAGGGGGCGGTAGTCCGCACTTCCTAAAATGAAATTATCGTGTTTACCCACAATGGAAACCATAAAGGTATGACAAAAAATAAAAATACAGAAGCTTAAGTAAAACATAAACATATTATATATCATATATAAATATAGTGACATCTTAATGGCCACCTTTTAACGTGTTATATGAGTGTTGAACAATCATCGTTTCGTGAGGCAGAAATTCGCCATCCACGGAAACAGTATGTTCTTTAACCATTTGATGTAGGTGTGTGTAAGTGTAGCTCGAATCCTTCTTATAAAAACATCCTATTATATTTAATATACTGTAGTTGTTACAAAAGAAATGAATAAAAAGAGTTTAGGGGGTTTGAGAGGAAAAATAAAACAAAAGGACTCAAGTGAAGACATTACCTTAAAATCGGGTAACTCCCTTTGGTTTGAGCTAAAAGTATTCCTTGGGAATACTTCTGCCCAAATTGAGGCCTCAAGGAGTTATAGAGGCATTTTTAGAGACAAAATGGGCAGGGGTTGGTCGAGCCAAAGGCTTTGGGAGTGTGGGTAAGGAGGTAGAGGTGGGGGCCTTTTATAAGAGGAGAGGAGGGGCATTCTTGTAAAGTTACAAAATGTTACTTTATTTTCAAAAGAGTTTCGGATTTTAAAGGTACCACATTTATGTATTTAGATGATAAGGTGATAAGGGTTAGAAATCCACTCATAAAATAGGTTTTGGACATGTGTAGCTCTTAGATATTACATTATCTTTCCATTTTATTTAAATCGTTAAATAATAAGGTCATCACTGCATCATCATGATGTCATAAATAATTTAATTTATTTAATGTCTAAAAATTATAAAAAAATACTATGCTGTAGGAAATATTTTTAGATTTCCAATGACTATTTATAGTAAAAAAATCCGACTTTTATAACCCCATGTAAAAATTGTTTTAGTAAAACATCTCATGTGTGTGTCATTATTCTTACCTTAAACTACACTAATTACCTCTAATCGCGATTAAAAACTTAATAAGTTACTATTCACCAAAAAATTATTTTAATCCCATTGAACCACATTTTACTTCTTAATGACAACCATGTATGTCGGATTTTTGAAATTCAACACACAATGATGGAAAAATTTCATTTAAACAGAAAATCGGTTTTTATAAGTACCACTTAGTGGTTTCACTATTCATCAAAAATTGAAGTTTTTCAGAAAAATACCAAAACTTCACCCTAAGCTATATTTGATATTCCAAATTCAAAAATGATCTCTATTTTACAAAATTCAAAAAATATTAGTTGTATTAATTAATTTAATAATTAATTCCCGTTGTGAGAGCAAATAGCGTGTTTTAATGAAACAATAAGTATCAAAAGATTGACACTGGTTTAAGTCCATTTTCAAAGTGAATTTAATTCCAACGATCACTATTGAATTAAATGGTAAAAATATATTCTAATTTCACTTTAAAACAAATTCAAAAGATAATATAATCATATAAATAAATTAGATTAAAAAGAGGTTTTGAATTTAAATACAACATTTTTTACTATTCATTAAAAATTGAACTTTTTTGGAAAAATACCAAAAATTTACGCAAAGTAAATTTTGATGTCCCGATTCTAAAGAAGAATTTTATTTTTTTCAAATATAACACATAAAATTGTCAAAAAGTGGATTTAAAAGAGGTTCGCCATCAAAAGGCGGTTAATCGACCCTTTTAAAGAATATTAGAATGTTTACGCTTAAAATTGGATTCATTCGCATTTTTAATCCTCTAAAATTTATTGTAAAAAGTAAAAATATTTGACAAACATATATAATCATTTTTTAGTTAGTTCTGTTCATTCCTTCCATTACAACGGCTAGGCGTTAACTACTATTTAAAATAATATTATTTTATTATTAAAGTGCAATGTAGGATTCCCAATAAACTCGTTGTTGCGTGTTGGGTACGCCATCGAGCATAGAATCCCATTTAAAGTAATATTAATATTTTATTCACAAATATGGATAAATATAAAAATGTCATATTATTTATTTACCTGGGGTGTTACATCCTTCCCCCTTTTGGGAATTGCGTCCTTGCAATTTTAAAATTGAGCTTGGAAACATCCTTGAAAGTCCCACATCGGAACAAGAGTCGGTAAAACAATCACTTTAAAATAAAGAAATATAAGTATATAGGTCACCCGAGTTAACCCATTCTAGGATTCCATGTAGGAAAACATGGACATGGAAGAAAAATAAAGGGGCATGTTCTCGAGGGAGAGTGATAGTAAACATGTCTAGGAGAAAGTTAACCATAAGAAAATCACAAACTTGTGATGGGTTAAACGGTATTCGATTCCCTAGTAGGAAAAGTTAATATACAACATTTTTTCTTTAAGTTACTTTTTATTGAGGAATTTATTCATAAGGAAACATAATCACTTATCATGTTGACTTTCAACTTTTACTAGATTCCTTAATCAAACTCATATTTTCCCCAAAAGACGAGTATTTAGTTAGACTTGTTCGCACTAAGAGTACTATAATAAATTTCTAGAGAATCACCTAATCCACAATAGAGAACTATACACTTCCCATTTCTTTAGACTCTAACAAAAACCAAAACCAAAAAGGTTAGTACAAGATCAGATAATACCCAAAAAGGATAATCCTTTTTTAAAAAAAACAAATCTATTCTTAATCTCTATAATTTTTCCAACAAAACCCAAAGTTCAACGAGGACCATCCGATAAACAATTTGTCCATAAAATTCTTCAAAGTAAACCAAACTAAGATTGAAACCCAAATATTTGAAGGATTTAGTCACATTGTCTTCAAAGTTAAATCGTAACATTTTTCACCAAACAACATCAGTTGCTCCTAACGTCTCGTATTGAAAAGTAATTAACCTAATCACATATCCTCCATGATAGGTTAATCATTTTCATAAATAACTGAAAATAAACTTACTATTAATTCATAAAATCATATAACTAAAAAGAATCATTCAAAATAACCAGGGACTTCACGTAGTCCAGTGGTAGTCGATAAATACGAGTGGCACTTTGGTTGTGGGTTCGATTCCCGCAGCTTTGTCGGACCTGACGGGTAGTCACACGGTCTGCGTGTTGTCCTTTTTCCAAAACTATATAATTCTCAAATCATTCCCCAAAAAGGGATAAAATAACCATAACATAATTTAACCTCAATTTTATCTCATGCCTTTCACTTCAATCATAACATATAGTAACCCATAATTACCTCAAAAGTAAGGATCATATAAAACCAAATGGTTCTTTATATCTATATCCACAAAAGAAAAGATAACTATTCCTTGAATAAAATTTTCATATATTAAACATCAGGGTTATATAAAAAGTCTTCTAATGTAACCTCGTCATCAAAAGAGACTTAATACTCTTAAGAATTTCACCATAACTCTTGAAGCCCTTATATGTTGACATCTTACTCATTCAACATTCTTCATGATCCATTAACCATTCCTTTCCAACTTATTCTTAAATACTTCCTTCCTACAAACAAAATCATGAATCATATCCTAAGATTCCAAATTAGGAAAACAATAGTCATGAAATAATCCATACCTTTGATTGGTCATTTTCAGTTTCTTCATCCTCAATCAGAATGGCATTAGGTATTGGTAAACGAACATTTGTACGATCTTGGTGATCCCATTCACGAAACTTATTCATAGGACATGTGTTTGCATAATGACCATGCACACCACATTTAAAACATTCAATTGATCCCTCATAAAGAACTTCTTTACCTTTCCTCAAGTCAACTGGATTCTTCCATTTTCCATGGAAGGTTCTTGCTTTATGACCTTCATTTCCACATCTATAGCATATTTCTGTCCCTTTGAAACATTTTCCTAGGTGTTTCTTTCCACATCTTTGACACATAGGTTTTTGAACACACTTACCAATATGATTATTACCTATAGTTCCGTAGGGATTTGTTTCTCACATATATGATGCCTTATAGAAATCACTAAGGTTTAGGTGGTCAATCATGAATCCAGATAGTTGGTTGAGGATAAACACAAGAGTTCTCATTGCAGCTCCCATATCATTCAGCTGCTCGCTCAGAAAACTGTCACAGTTTCCTTCACATCGACTGTTACTTTGGTGCCTTCTAGATCCATCCATTTAGTAAAACCAAAAAGGGTCAGTGTTAGTATATCAACAAAACCATCATGTACTAATGAAGAAGATATACTTACTCATTCACTTTATCTAAAAACTATGAATCTTTCTGAAATCCTAACCATTATGGTAATGTCACTTATGCTTAAAGAATACCCTAACCTCTAAAGTTATCTAAACCAACCTCTGATACCAACTATAAGGCCCCAGCCTTAAACCTTACTTAATATTGAATTAAATTAATAATTCACATTGAGGAACTTTTCAGGTTTAGAGTTTTAGAGAATTAGGACATAACTATTACATCTCAAAAGATTAAAAAGTAGAAACTTCTACTAAGTTTCCATAAAATAAAAACTCTTAAAATGAAACATGTCTAGTTTCATGTTTTTGGTAGCATGACTTTCCCTTGATCCCATCCTTGACCCTATTCCACGTTAAGTCCTATGAAAACATTTCAAAAACATGGGATGAGCATAAAAAGCTCAGTAAGGGATACACAAAGAATGAAAACTGTTAGTTTTTTCAAAACAACAAGTAAACCATGTATACTTTAACAAAGTAATACTTTTCACCTTTTTGAAGTAGTAAAAAACTCTTCACTGAATAAAAGTTCATTGCTTACCCTTCTGTAACCAAAATATTACCATAAAACCCATATAAAGATCACATAAAATATAAAGGTATCTTGGGACATAAACATACTTAAGTGGAATAACCATAAGGTCGACTTCCACACATATCACTTAATGGAATAGCCATTCGACCGACTTCCATACATACTTAATGAAATAGCCATACGGCCGACTTCCATACCCAATGCATTGGAGGTTATAACGTAACCACCCGTCCTGGTATTCACGGCACCACCCGTCATATGGTTTATCACGTAACCACCCGTAAAATGTCCAAGTACCATTATAAAATTATAACACATAAAACCAACATAAAGGAATGATAACATTTCCACATTCCAATCACAATATATCATTTAAATATATTGACATAGTAGAATCCTTTATCAAAACCATTTTCAATACCAAAATACAAAAAAAAGTATATGGTATTTATTTTATTTTAAAAACATTACAGCTTGTTGAGGAAGCCAAAGATCAAATAATACTCGCGGCGGCAGAAAAGTTCGTTGTCACCGCGTACGTAAAAAGAAACATTCCTTTTTTTCGTTTAGTAAAACGCTTCATAGAAAAAAGATTCCTTTTGAATAAACATAAAAGTAAAAGGGGTTTATACACCGTATAAAAGAAGGTTGTGTATAAAACAAAATATGCCTCAATGAATGGAGATTGAGACGAAGACCCTTACAAAGACGGTATCCTTGGTTTAAGGATAAACCAATTGCATTATTATGTGTGACAAACGAATACACCAAATATAAGTTGATACCAAGTGTAAAAAAATCATAGGTTATTCACACATATTCATATAATGACATATTCAAGGAGTACAATTTTATCCCAAAGAATCAAATTTGGGTTAAAAAGTTCCCTTGAAAAAATTTGACAGCCTAACGGCGTCACTTCAAAATTCAGAAAAAGAGTTGATGAGAGATAAAAAAAGTATCTCATCACTTAAAATTTACATCAATAAGGATATATGAGAACATATCCAAACATAACAATATGTGAATTAAAAGACCCAACAAAATAAGTCTTTTAAAAAGAGGAGGGTGAAAGGTTCCCTTACCGACTTGGGTATCTTTCGAAACATACACCCCATGAATGAAGGACAATACATCATTGATGTAAATACTCATAAACTAAAGTATATTACACAAGAGTAGAATAATGGGAAGTAAATACACTACTCAAAGGAAATTTTGGCAAATGTAGCATAAATATCACGGGAATAAAAGTGCGAAGAAATATCCCTTACGAAAACTCGGCAGCCTAACGGCACCACTTAAAACTTCCAAAATGGATTGATGAGAGAGAATAGGGTATCTCATCATATGAACAATAAAAATTACAGTAAGAGTAATCTAAAATAACATCCCAATAACAAGAAATATGATCTTTAAAAGGAATGACATAAAAGAGCGTACTTAAAAAGAAAGAGAGGAGTAGGATCCCTTACGAAAATTCGGCAGCCTAACTGCGCCACTAAAAACTTCCAAAATTGATTGATGAGAGAGAATAGGGTCTCTCATCATAAAAATTTTAGTATTAGTAATATAAAATAACATCCCAAACACAATAAATATGAGCTTAAAAGGAATGACATAAAAGAGTGTACTTAAAAAGAAAGAGAGGAGTAGGATCCCTTACATCGGGTCCGACTTGACACGATCGGTCTTTAACGTCCTGAATAATAAACTTGATTTAATTTATATTTTTTTAAGAACCTTTTTCAAGTTCATTATTCCTTTTATATCACTTATTTAAATTTTATAAACATTATGTAATCATTTAAGTTAATAATGTTTGTTTTGTCGATATTTGGTTCTTAAGTCGAAAGTGAACTTCTTACAATTACATGTTGTTCGTGTGGTCAATGGTTCATTATATCCAGAATGATATTCATGATTTGGATATCATATATATCATATATATACAGAATATACATGTATTTATAATATTACATAATCATTTAGAGGTAGAAATGAAATTCACCATTCATGGAGACGGTAAGTCTTACGTACGCATGAACGCTACTTTCATTTCGTTGTCATATTAATGGAATTACAACTAAATGAGAGGTATGTATATTTTAAATCCAGAATTATATTCATCATTTAGATGTATCATTCATCATATATATATCCATTATATACATGTACTTATAATAGTACATTACATTTGGAGATAAGAAATGAAATGCACCGTTCATGGAGACGGTAAGCCGTACGTACGCATGAACGCTACTTTCATTTCTATTTCATACTTTAATGGAAAGAAATAATAATGATATATAGGTATATTATAATTCCAGTATAAAATCATATATAATAACTTTAAATCCATCCTTTATGTATCCCACTTATGGCATTAACGAATCAAATCACTTTGAGGGGGCGGTAGTCCGCACTTCCTAAAATGAAATTATCGTGTTTACCCACAATGGAAACCATAAAGTTATGACCAAAAATAAAAATACAGAAGCTTAAGTAAAACATAAACATATTATATATCATATATAAATATAGTGACATCTTAATGGCCACCTTTGAAGGTTTTATATGAGTGTTGAACAATCATCGTTTCGTGAGGCAGAAATTCGCCATCCACAGAAACAGTATGTTCTTTAACCATTTGATGTAGGTGTGTGTAAGTGTAGCTCGAATACATCTTTTAAAAACATCATAGTATATTTAATATACTGGAGTTGTTATAAAAGAAATGAATAAAAATAGTTTAGGGGGTTGGAGAGGCAAAATAAAACAAAAGGACTCAAGTGAAGACATTACCTTAAAATCGGGTAACTCCCTTTGGTTTGAGCTAAAAGGCTAACTTGGGAAGACTTCTGCCCAAATTGATGCCTCAAGGAGTTATAGAGGGATGTGGAGAAAGAAAATGGGCAGGGTTTGGCCGAGCCAAAGGCTTTGGGAGTGTGGGTAAGGAGGTAGAGGTGGGGGCATTTTATAAGAGGAGAGGAGGGGAACTCTTGTAAAGTTACAAAATGTTACTTTATTTTCAAAAGAGTTTCGGATTTTAAAGGTCCCAAATTGATGTATTTAGAGGATAAGGTGATAAGGGTTCTAAATACACTCATCCAATAGGTTTTGTACATGTGTAGGTCTTAGATATTACATTATCTTTCCATTTTATTTAAATCGTTAAATAATGAGGTCATCGTTGCATCATCATGATGTCATAAATAATTTAATTTATTTAATGTCTAAAAATTATAAAAAAAATACTATGGTGTAGGAAATATTTTTAGATTTCCATTGACTATTTATAGAAAAAACATTTGACTTTTATAACCCCATGTAAAAAAAGTTTTAGTAAAACATCTCATGTGTGTGTCATTTTTACTTTAACATTAAATAAAAAGGTATTTATGTCATTTTCCAACCAAAGTGGCTCCATGGGGTCCCCAAGTTGACCCATGAATTGTATTGGTCGGCCATGACACATCCAATGATGGTAGGACATGTGTCTAGGTCATTTCATTTTATTAAAACATTATTCTTACCTTAAACTACACTAATTACCTCTAATCGCGATTAAAAACTTAATAAGTTACTATTCACCAAAAAATTATTTTAATCCCATTGAACCACATTTTACTTCTTAATTACAACCATGTATGTAGTATTTTTGAAATTCAACACACAATGATGGAAAAATTTCATTTAAACGGAAAATCCGTTTTTATAAGTACCACTTAGTGGTTTCACTATTCATCAAAAATTGAAGTTTTTCTGAAAAATACCAAAACTTCACCCTAAGCTATATTTGATATTCCAAATTAAAAAATGATGTATATTTTACAAAATTCAAAAAATATTAGTTGTATTAATTAATTTAATAATTAATTTCAGCTGTCAAAGCAAATAGCGTGTTTTTATGAAACAATAAGTATCAAAAGATTGACACTAGTTTAAGTCCATTTTCAAAGAGAAATTAATTACAACGACCACTATTGAATTAAATGGTAAAAATATATTATAATTTCACATTAAAACCAATTCAAAAGATAATCTAATCATATAAATAAATTATATTAAAAAGAGGTTTTGAATTAAAATACAACATTATTTACTATTCATTAAAAATTGAACTTTTTTGGAAAAATACCAAAAATTTACGCAAAGTAAATTTTGATGTCCCGATTCTAAATCAGAATTTTATTTTTGTCAAATATAAAACATAAAATTGTCAAAAAGTGGATTTAAAAGAGTTTCACCATCAAAAGGCGGTTAATCGACCCTTTTAAAGAATATTAGAATGTTTATGCTTAAAATTGGATTCATTCGCATTTTTAATCCTCTAACATTTATTGTAAAAAGTAAAAATATTTGACAAACATATATAATCATTTTGTAGTTAGTTCTGTTCATTCCTTCCATTACAACGGCTAGGCGTTAACTACTATTTAAAATAATATTATTTTATTATTAGAGTGCAACGTAGGATTCCCAAGAAACTCGTTGTTGTGTGTTGGGTACGCCATCGAGCATAGAATCCCCTTTAATTTAATATTAATATTTTATTCACAAATATGGATAAATATAAAAATGTCATATTCTTTATTTACCTGGGGTGTTACAAAGGGAGTACACCCTGAGAAGGTGCCTCAAATCCTATGAGTCTCTACCCTTGATAGCCTGTATCATTTGTGTCCCTAAAATGATATCATTTAGCTATAGAACATGAATTTTAAGAATAATATTGTGACACTTTTGGGATCTCATCATACTGGAGAACTTTTATGACCTTTTAGGGTGACACCTACTCTTAGGGTATTATCACATATTATGTCACATAGAAGAACAATCATGATGTGTTAATAAGTTTTCTAATATTCAAAACTATGAATATAGATCATCATAAAGTACAAAGAAGTTAGTTCTAGGACACCAAATTCAACACTACTAACATATAACTCATGCTTATATGATTGCCACAACTTCCCAAGATCCACCAACCATGTGACCTTAGTAGCTTTACTGTCAGGAAAGTTAAACTGACATTGTAACAAACATGTTAATTCATATAAATACAACAATAATATAGATATCAATTTAATAAATTTTCATACCCATATCTCAGCCCATGCTTTCTTCTTTATTTTATTACGGATATGCCTCCATGATACCGGTTTCACCAGAATGATATCATCGTACTTGGATAAAGTTTCCATAAAACTTCCACATTTTCTACAATTTTTACCTATAATTTGATTGAGTTCATTGTAATCCACCATTATTTATGTTTGATGATTCCATTCTTCATTCATACGGGTGCACCCATGTTTCCTATTAGAAGATCTCGCTGAATAAGATAAAAGGAAAAAAAGAATAATTAATTCATATTATAACAATAAAAACATAATGTGACATAATTTAACACAATTATAAAAAAAACCTGATGCAATCGGATCATTAGGCTCGAATATATCTATGGGTTGTCTTGGATCGGTAACCTATGAAGGATGTGTTTTTTCCAATGCATGCACTAGGTCATCTACATGCACTAGAGTTGAAGATGAAGGGTCAAAATCATCAGATCTAGGATGGATAGTATGAAATGGAGGCTTGTAGACATGTTGTAAAAAGGATAGAAGGTCTAGTGATACATCATAGGATATAGATATGGTATAGGTGTGAAAATTTCTAGAGGATATGTCGACTTTGTGTGAGAATAAGAGGCTAAATCAGATGATGAAGGAGGCATGGGTGGGAACAACCCTGGAGGCTAGAGTGGAGGATGAAAAGGTGTGGTAGATAGGGTGTCCATTGGCGGGTCAGGGTGTGAACGAGTAAAAAGGGTGCTCTGTGTAACTCTAGGAGAACCCCCACTCAGAACCATACTAGTAGGCTAAGAAGAAGTCAACTCTGGTTCAGTCGAATTTCCCTTAAATGTTTTATAAAGAATAAGGACATGACATTAAATGTAATGAAGAAGAAAAATATTACAAATATTATATTCACTAAGGGAACTAGAGGAGGAAACCCTAGCTTTCACATCCATCGATCAGTATCAAATAATCTCTTCCTCTGATCTTCTTCAATATCTTTCATAATCTGTATAAGAATGAAATGTACACTTTTCTTTATGATGAAAAAAATTTACTCAATAATAACAACAACATGTCACCCATTATCAAAACCAAAAAACATGGTATAATAATATCATGTAAATTCTACCATAATTGATATAAATATAAATGATCATCCAATCCTAATATCATGGAAACTAATATTTATAAAAGAAAATATTGAAAATGTAATAAAGGATATGGAAGCTTGAAGTTATATTATATATGAAATGAAATAAAAAAATTGTTAGAAAAAATTACTCATCTCTAATTGGAAAGGAAAAATGTTTCACTTTTCTCATTACATAAGCTCAAAAAATATTAAATGATCATCCACTAACTCAAACAGTAACATTCAACTACCAAAATCAAAGTAAACTGGGTGTACATACACATAGAGTGTGCATAAATTGTGATGGAATCTCACTTAAATAATGATTCACTAAGGAAGAATAATTCTAAAGTGACTCTTATTGATATAGAAGAAGAGGAAAAGTAAAAAGTATGCCTTAATGATCTCACATATTACTACACAAGTAAAGTGGTAAAAGTTGGTGGATGATACCTCCATTATATGAGGAAACATGTTGAAGGGTGTAAGAAAAATGTATCAAAATAAGTGACAAGTATTAGCGGGATTGGTCTCATAATGGTGAATGAACCCAAACCAGGAAGGATAAATAATCTAATAGATAATATTTGAAGTGAAATCATCACAAGTGGTTTTGTAAAAAAACAACCACTAGAAAGGCTTGGAGGAAGAGTAGAAGAAAAAGTCATATCATCAAGAAAAATCACAATCATTAACATGAGTATATTAGAGGTACCCTTATCCCCTTTTAATTTATTGTTATATATAAAAAATTGAGTGATGTAGGATTTAGGGGTAAATACAATCCATGGGGGGTATTCACCTTGTGTGAATTAAAATGAGTATTACAAATACAAGAGTGCATGATGAAATTAAATCTCTAGATAAATTTGAAGTTGAAAAAAAATATGAATTAAGTGTAGAACATTGTGAATTTGACCATACATGCTGGAATATATATGAATCTATTGAAATATTAAAGATATAGTGGATTTAAAGCCTATTTTAGAGTGATTGAGGTTTCAAATCCATGTTTTAGTTTTACTAATGAATTTTGGCTATTTGGAAAACGTTTCAAGTGATTTATTATAAACTACTATGTTAGTATCATCTGAGTTCTTTTCAGGATACTTGGAAGCTACTTGGTAAACTAATTCTACTGAAAAATTGGTTTTAACAAGTGGTGTCTAGAGGTTTCAAAAATCAGGGGGAGATAAATATTGGCTCATAAAATCTATTTATCATCACTTGAAAGAATGATTCATTGTATAGAAATTGGAAGAAATAGATTGTAGGTGGTTTTAACTAGCTCTTCATGTGATATGTTCCTCACCCATGTGTAAGGGTAGGAGCAGTCCATTGAAGAATCTACGTAAGGGTCATTCAAGATTTTCAATACCTTTGTAAAGGTGTGTACGAGTACACTGATCTATGTAAAGGTAAGCATAAAAAGTTGAAGGCTACGCAAGGGTATACCGATCTAAGTAAAAGTAACTCATGAATTGTTCTATATAATCACAGGACATAAAATAACCCCCTAATACATTAATAAAACAAAAAAAATAATACATTATTTAATTACTTGGTCATTTAATATCTATTACAAAAAAAAATTTATTGGATTTATGTAAAAGTAGTGGATAACTAAATTAAAACAAAAAATATATGTAACACCCCAAAACGATAAAGGGTTAAATGACTAAATGATATGACTCATGTCAACAAGGTGCACCTTCCTTTTTGGGAGCCCACCTAATTAGAACTTCACAGTTAAGCATGTTTGGCCTGGAGTAGTGATCAGGATGGGTGACCTTCTGGAAAGTTTCCCAGGTTGTGTGTGAGTGAGGACAAAGCACACTGGAAAGGACATGTGTTGGCTTGTGGGGACTATAAATAGTCAGATGACCCATTCAGGCACGTGGGAGGGCCCTAGTGTGGGGACCACGTGTCTGCGGGGCAACTGGTGGTACCTGGCGGGCCAGGACCCGGTGACCATGTTTAAGGCGAGGTGTTTGTGCTTTCACTGGGACCCAGCTGTTACATTTGGTATCAGAGGTGGTACCCACCCTAAAGTGCGGTGCACTGCCTGGGTTGAGATGTAGGGCCCACAATGAGGATGTTGTTCTCTAAAGGGGGGATGATTGTAATAGACTATAATGATAAAGGGTTAAATGACTAAATGATATGACTCATGTCAACAAGGTGTACCTTCCTTTTTGGGAGCCTACATGATTAGAACTTCACAGTTAAGCATACTTGGCCTGGAGTAGTGATTAGGATGGGTGACCTTTTGGGAAGTTTCCTAGGGTGTGTGTGAGTGATGAAAAAGCACACTAGAAAGGACATGTGTTGTCCAATTGGGACAATCAATAATCAGATGACCCGTTCAGGCACGTGGGAGTTCCCTAGGGTGGGGACCACGTGTCTGTGGGGCAAATGGAGGTACCTGGCAGGCCAAGACCTGACGACCATGTTTAAGGCGGGGCGTCTGTGCTATCACTAGGACCCTATTGTTACATTAATTGTCACAACCCGACCTGATTATTTTATTTTAATTATTTTGGGTTTCACTCTTGAGCTGTAGGTTGAGACGGTTTTAATTTAAAGAAATTTGGGATCTTATACAGGTGCGCGACATTGTGCGCAATTGTGCATAGTGGCCAACATTAATAAAAAACATTTTATGATTAAATTTACTATTACACTGGTGCGTGGCTATGCTGCGACCATGCGCGCGTCTGTGCACGGAGTCCAGACTCAATAATTAATGTAATGAATTTGTATCTTTTTTAATTATTTTAGTTTTATTACTAATATTATTATTATTTAAGTTAATGTTTCAATTAAGTTATTATTATTATTATTATTTCAGTTGATACTTTAATTTTGTTGTTTTTATTATTTTGGTTTTATTATTATTAGTTTCATTATTGGTATTAAAATTTGTTATGATTAATAAGAATTTTGATGTATTAATTTATTTTTATTTTATTTATATTTTATTTTCTCTTATTATTATTATTTTTTCTCTATTTGTATTCTGTTTTTTCCTTTTTTTTCCTTTTCTTTCTCTCTTTTTTTTCTTCTTCTCTCATGGTCTCCCCTCTCTCCCACGTGGACACCTCCCTTTCCCCTAATGTTTTGTGCAGTACGCCTCCCCCCTTCCTAACCCTAGGTCGCCGCCCTCCCCTCCATTTCTCTTCCACCCGCGCATGCCCCTCCTTCTCCCGTCCAACACCACCCTGTCTTTCACCTATTGTGGCTCCTCCCTCACTAGACCGCCCCTCTTAAACCCCTCCGACAATGCGCACCCGGACAGACACCCCTCCTCTCTACCTGATGCCTCACACCACCCTATAGCGTGCACCGCACTAAACCAGCGGCTCCCCGCTACCTTGCACCACCCGAAAATGCATCACCCATCTCTTCCGTCCGGTTTTTCGGTGTGGCGCACCCCCAATGGTCTTCCCCTTTCTCGGTTGGCCATTCGCAACATCAGTGCGAGTGTGTTTCACTCCGGTTGGGTAATTTCATCCATTTGAGGTTTTCTGTGATTAGAATTTAAATTGTTTTTGGTATAATTATTGATGCAGTTGTATGGTGTTGGGTTTTAGGGTTCTCTTTGGTCTTCCTGTAGTGCAAGCGTCGTGCGGTGGGAGCTTTGTGTCGTCTTGTGTGGTTCTACATACACCGAGGTAGGTGGTTCTGCGTATGAGTATTAATTGCTAAGTTCATTTTCTTAATTAATTAATTTAGCATGTTTACTAATCATTTTGTTTGGTAGGAATTTAATTTTTACTTGAGGTTCAGTATGTTTTAATGTTTTTATTAGCGTGTTAATGTGAAATGAGTATGTTGCTGTGAAAACCCCTGTCGAACTGCTTGCTAGTGTTTCATAAGTTGTGCAGTTTATTTCATTAGGATGTGAAAAGGATATAAATAGTTTTTTGGGCGTACTTTGTATATGTGTTTTGTCATAAATGAAAATTTAATGAGTTTGTGGCATTTAAATTTGTGGAATGTATTACGAAATTGTTTGGCAAATTTTTCTGGCAGTTCGTTTAATTATCGCAATGGTCTTTTTAACTATGCGGGTGGCTTCTTTAATTGCGTGTGTGATGCAGATTGTGTTTCAGATATAGCGAGGTGTGTGCATAGTCTTGTAGGAGGGTTTGGGTTGGTCTAGTGTGTGAAGCATTGTTTTGTATTTAAAATTTATTTGTGAAAATTTGAATTGTTTTATTAAATAATTATTAAGGGTGAAAATTTGTTTTGGTTAAATTGTGTAATGTTTTTTATTCTTAAAGTCATGTGACGTCTATGAAAATTGTTCAATAAATCCTTTTAATGGTGTGTCTGATAGTGAAAGTGTTTTCTTGGATTATACAGTCATTTTAATTGGTTGTTTAAGTGATGCAGATTTGGTTTTGGGATATTTTTAGTGTGCGTATTATTATTTTATTATTATTTTATTATTATTTTTATGGATTTTGTGTGTGCACATGGGGGTTTTGGTTTGTGTAGTGGATTTTTTGGTTTGATTATATGATTATGACATGTGACATGAACTCTGAACTACTTGAGTACAAACGGGAAGCCTAGGTACTAGGTGGGTGGACTACGACTAGTGTACTAGTGATACGGAAGTGGAATCATCCTAGTTTCACTTAGCCGGATTGACGACTACAACACTAAATTAACTTTTGGATGATGTTTGGAGACCACTAGGTTATGGGTTTTTTTCTCTACTAGTGGCTCGTGCACAAGAACATATATTGTTGTGTTTCTGTACCATTTTTCATCAAGATACGATGTTCTAAGGTCCCACTTCTCGCTAGTATCTTAAGGTCCTCTCCCATGTATTGTGCTTCCCTTTTATTTTGCGATCACAGAAGGCACACTGTGTGTATTTGGGGTTACCAATAATGTGTGTGTGGGGGGGGTTAATTTAAGTTGTTTTCTTTTCATAGTAATTTTCCCTTAAAAATTGATTTCATTAAAATTGTTTAAGAACTTATTTATTTTTATTCTGTTAAATTGAAAATGTATTTGTCATTTAATAATTATGTGTGGAACCTTTTCTCGGTGGCATCCAACTGGGCTTTTAGCTCAGACCCTACATACACCTTTGGGTGTATGTAGATTCTATTTCTTTTTCTTTCCAGGTTGAGGCATCAAGAATAGCATGGGAAATTTGGGTTTTTAGTGGCATCCCCATGTCAGTTTGGTGGATGTGGCTTGGGGATGTGACTCCTCATGTCGCACGAAGGTTTGAGTAAGTTTCTTTCAGTTTTTCCTCACCTGGTTCATTAAAAAATGGTATCAGAGCCAGGTTTTGTTCTTGTTATTTGGGGTGTCAGGTAGATTGGAGATAGGACTGTCTGTACTTGAGTGGTAGGTGCGGGAAGAGCATCGCGAACTCTTACTCGTTTTGATCCTCGAGTAAAGAGGGGTTGTCTAGGATTTATGTTTTGTCTTTGGTCTTTGTGGATGGGGGATGAAAATATGAGTAAACCGGTACTGCTCGTGGGCTTACATGGAGTAGCGACCCATGGGATGCCCGAGAGTACGGTTCGACGCTCCTAGTGGTTGGCGCTTGCCTAGGTCATGGTATGCTAAACCATGTAGTCGGGTTAGACAAGACCACTAGTCCTCTGTCTAGGTGATTTAATGTTTTTGATGTATTTCTTTAGTTTTGGGATGGAACGAAAGTGGTTTCCTTTAAAAATAGAAGCAGACTTTGGTGTTGTTCTTGTTTTATTTTGGTGTATCTTTGGCATGATTTTTGGGGTGTGTTTTTCTTGGAACGTTTTTTTGGAATTTGGCGTTTGATTTTTTGAAATTTAATTCCTAAAATAATTTCTTGTGTTATTTAAAATAGAAGTGGTTTGTTTTAGAAATGGAAAGAATTTTGGAAATTAGCCATGAATTTTTGAAATGGTTTTTGAAGGAAAAAAAGTATTTCCAAATATTGAGAATATTTTTTTTAAAGTGGAGTAGTCTTGTTTTTTTCTAGTGGTTTTCCTATGGGTGATCTCATGTTCATGTGGATGTGATTAATGGAAAATTGGTGGATCGTTTGGATGGGTTCCTGAGTGTCACGAAAATGCATATTCGCGAGGCATTATGGAATATCAGTGGTGAGTGATTGATTCCTGAGGCTATTTCTTATCTCTTGAGAAGTGGGTTTTTCTATAAAATGGTTTTTTTTTACTTAAATGGTTTTGGAAATTGGTAAATGGTTTTGAGTCCGAAGGGGAAGTGATTGGTTCAAAATAGTTTTGGTCTTTGTTGTACTGTGCTTCATTTTTCAAGCGGGCATTTTTCTTTAAAAAAATGATGTTTAAATTGGAATTTGCTGGAATCATGTCTGAGGTGTGGATGTTTGTTTTGTGAAGTGTTTGGTTTTGTGGAAGGCTAGTTTTGGGTTTCTTGTTCAGGATATTCCCCCTAGTAAGGTCCCACGGGTTTCCAGTAAGTATCTCGGTTCTTGGCTCATCCCAGACTCCCAGTGGAGTGGCTGAGTGGGTTTTTGCTCGGTGGTGTCGACTGTTTGTAGACGTCGAGTTCAGTTGGATATCGTTGAGTGATTTGAGAAAGGTATAAGTGTCTCTAGTTTTCCAGTAACTCTAAAAGTTGTGTGGGTGTTAGTTTTCTCGAGTATGTCTGGTGGAGCGGGACTAGACCGGTAAATAGGGATTGTTCTGTTTTAGTTGTGAATGGGGATGTTGTCAGTGATCCTCAAGACTAACCTCATTATGGGGTTGTACCTAAGGAATTGAAGGTGAGAGAAATTAGTGGATATCGTAGGTTCTCAACCAATCAACAGGCACAGATTGAAGTGTGTTGACCTTTCTTATGAGTTAGTTTCATCTTCCCTAGAAGTAGTTTGGAGTAATCAGTCTAAAACTCTTAATAGTTGTGGTCTTTCTCATACTATGATAAGTGAATGTTCCTCTTCTGATGAGTAGTGTGAACCAATAGGACTTGTTCTTGGAGTGCTCCTTCCATCAGTTTGTGTCGCTTGTTTGGAAAATCTCTCAATCTATTATCTCCAGTGTGGTCAGTCGGGAACTCTAAGTCGTTCACTGCAATTCTCAGTTGTTATGTTGACGAAGTGGCCGCTTGGGGAATGAGGAGAAGTATGCAGGATACTTTTCCAATGGAGGAAGTTCTAGTTATAGGTGGTAATATTATGACCGTGAGGCGGTATATGCTTCAGACATTAGGTCCCCAGCCATAGCCTCAGTGTGAAGCTTGACCGCTGTCAAAAACTCATCGAACGTGGGACGGGCTTGGTCCGACTTAAGTCCACAATGTCGGGACATGGAAAACATAAATTTCCCTATTGTGATACCATCTCTGAAGGCCTCATATATTTGTTGTGGTCTTAATTTATGGGAGTTCCTCTTGGGTCTTAAAGAGGTCTGAATAATAAGTATTCTTTTAAAACCGGTGGGCGTGTTTTGTGAACCTTCTCGTGGTGGGTAATGAATCGAAATTGTACTTGTTTCAGAGATTCTTATGTCTTGTGTAATTGACACTCATCTGTATAGTTTATCGATAGGTTATGGGATTCCTCTATCAAAACGATCTCATGAAGTGTAGTTTTGTCCACTTTAGGAATAATCAGTGTAGGTCGACCTGTGTTGGTGGGTTTGTGATGAAGAGTTCTGTCCATATTGCTCAAGTGAACTCGGAGTTCCCACGCGAGTGTTGTGGTGTTAGGAAAATTTTAAAATGGTGGGGAGACCCATTAAGGGTCTCGTCGGCAACTCTTCTTATATGGGTTTGGTTTAACTTAGGGATATTGGAGGGTCAAACCAGTATTAGAGGTTTTCTGGGTTTGGGAGTCTTTTTGGTTTGGAGAACTAATGTTTTATAAGAATTACATTATGGTGGGGAGACCACCATAGAATAAACTTGTGTAAAAACTCTATCTTCAATGTTCTCTTGGTGGGGCGACCTCTTACTTCTGCTCCGCCCGACCTTGACCATGATAATTGGATAACTTGAGTAGTGGGTCGCTTGACGATCATTCCTAGAGATCTCGAGCGGTCCTAGTGATCCCTAAGTTTGGGGTCGGGGTGTTCCATGTTGTAGTTCCTTTTCAAGGTGAATTCCTTATTGTTGATCTTTTTTCTTGGTAATTCTCGTTTTGAGATATTTGGAGTTTTAGGTCATGGATGTTTTGAATGCATGATCTTTGGGTGATTGAGTTTTGTTTTAGGTATCTACGCGGGCTTTCTTGGAATCTTGGCTTGGTTAAGTCCTTTGAGACTTTCTGGGGGAAGAAAGTGTCATGGTGGGGAGAATTGTCACAACCCGACCCGACGCCTTATTTTATTTTAATTATTTTTGGTTTCACTCTTGAGTCGTGGGTTGATCCGGTTTTAATTTAAATAAATTTGGGATCTTATATGAGTGTTCCATCGTGCACGCAATAGTGCGTAGTTCCAAACATTAATAAGAAAACTTTTTATGATTAAATTTAGTATTACACTCACGCACGACTATTCCGCGACCATGCGCGCATCTGTGCGCAAAGTCTAGACTCAATAATTAATGAAATCATTTTGTATCTGGTTTTATTATTTTAGTTTTATTACTAATATTATTATTATTAAAGTTAATGTTTCAATTAATTTGTTATTATTATTATTATTTTACTTGATACATTAATTTTATTGTTTTTATTATTTTGGTTTTATTATTTTTAGTTTTATTATTGGTATTAAAATTTGTTATGATTAATTAGAATTTTGATGTTTTTTTTATTTTCTCGTATTATTATTATTATTTCTCCATTTCTCTTCTTTTTTTCCTTTTTTTCTTTTCTTTCTCTCTTTTTTTTTCTTCCTCTCTCTTGGTCTCCCCTCTCTCCCACGTGCACACCTCCCTTCCCCCTTCTATTTTGCACAACGCGCCTCCCCCTTCCTAACCCTAGGTCTTCGCCCTCCCCTCTACTTATCTTCCATCGGTGCACCCACCTCTGTCTCCCATCCAACGCCACCCCGTATCTCACCCATTGTGGCGCCTCCCTCGCCGGACCACCCCTCTCAAACCCCTCCAGCGATGCGCACCCAGAATGACACCCCTCCTCTATACCTGCTACCTTGATCCACCCTATAGTGCACCCCGCACCGAACTAGTGGCTCCCCTTTGCCTTGCACCACCCGGAAATGCATCGCCCCTCTCTTCTGGCTGGTTTTCTTGTGTGGCGCACCCCCGATGGACTTCCCCTTGCTCGTTTGGCCATCCGCAACATCGATGCGAGTACGTTTCACTCCGGTTGAGTAATTTCATCCATTTTCGGTTTTGTGCAATTAGAATTTATATTTTTTTTGGTATAATTATTGATGCAGTTGTGTGGTGTTGGTTTTTAAGGGTCTCTTTGGTCTTCTTGCAGTGAAATCATTGTGCGGTGGGAGTTTCGTGTCGTCTTGTGTGGTTCTGTGTACACCGAGGTTGGTGGTTTTTCATAGAATAATTAATTTCTAAGTTCATTTGATTAATTAATTAATTAAGCATGTTTACTAATCAGTTTTTTCAGTGTGCATTTATTTTTTACTCGAGGTTCAGTATGTTTTAATGTGTTTATTAGAGTGTTAATATGAAATGAGTATGTTGTTGTGAAAACCCCTGTCGAACGGCTTGTTAGTGTTTCATAACTTGTGCTGTTTATTTCATTAGGATGTGAAAAGGGTGAAAATGGTGTTTTGGGCATAGCGTCTATATGTGTTTTGTCATAAATGAACATTTAATGAGTTTGTGTCGTTTAAATCTGTGCTTCGTATTACAAAATTGTTTGGAAAATTTTTCTAGTAGTTCGTTTAATTATTGCAATGGACTTTTTAACTGTGCAGGTGGTTTCTTTAATTGTGTGAATGATGCAGATTGTGTTCCTGAGATGGTGAGGTGTGCGTATGGTCTTGTATGAGGTTTTGGGTTGGTCTAGTGTGTAAAGCAGTGTTTTGTCTTTAAAACTTATTTGTAAAAAATTGAATTGTTTTATTAAATAATTATTAAGGGTGAAAATTTGTTTTGGTTAAATTTTGTAAAGTTTTTGATGCTTAAAGTCATGCGACATGTGTGAAAATTGTTCAATATATCCTTTTAATGGTGTGTCTGATAGTGAAAGTGTTTTCTTTGATTGTGCAGTAATTTTAATTGGTTGTGTAAGTGATGCAGATTTGTTTTGGGATATTTTTAGTGTGTGTATTATTATTTATTTATTTTTTATGGATTTTGTGTGTGCGCATGGGTGGTTTTGTGTGTGTAGTGGATTTTTTGGTTTGAGTATATGATTAAGACATGTGACATGAACTCTGAACTACTTGATCATAAACAGGAAGCCTGAGTACTAGGTGGACAGACTAGGACTAGTGTGATAGTAATACGAAAGTGGTATCGTCCTAGTTTTACTTAGTTGGATTGATGACTACAACACTAACTAAACTTTTGGATGATTTTTGGAGATTACTAGCTTATGGATGTGTTTCCCTACTAGTGCCTCATGCACGAGAACATATATTGTTGTGTTCCTATACCATTGTTCATCGAGACACGATGTTCTGGGGTCCCACTTCTCACTTGTATCTTTAGGGCCTCTCCCATTTATTGTGCTCCTATTTTACTTTGCGCTCACCTTCATCACATGGTGTGTCTTTGGGGTTACCAAGAAAGTGTGTGTGTTTGTGGGGGTTATTTTAAGTTGTTTTCCTTTTAGAGTAATTTTCCATTAAAAATTGTTTTCATTAAAATTGTTTAAGCACTTATTTATTTTTATTCTGTTAAATTGAAAATGTATTTGTCATTTAATAATTATGCATGGAACCTTTTATCGGTGGAATTCTATTGGTATTTTAGCTCACACCCTAGATACACCTTTGGATGTATGTATATTTTTTTTCTTTTTATTTCCAGGATGAGGCATCGAGCATAGCATGGGTGATTCGGGTTGTCAGTGGCATCCTTGTGTTGGTTTGGTGGATGTGGCTTGGGGATGTGATTCCTCATGTTGCACGGAGGTTTGAGTTAGTGCCTTTCAGTTTTCCTTTATTTTCATCCCCTTTGGTTTTTTTTAGGTCAAGTTGTAAACTTTAATTTGACCCTAGTTTAAGGGCATGTTTGGTTGTTGACTTTGGTTTTAAATTTATTCATCTCTATGATTGTTTTATATTTATTTATTCAGTTAAATCATTCCCAAGTTTCATTTTTGATACCTGGGCACTTGGGCCAGTCCGTGGGGATCCGGAACGCCCTTCGGGCCTTGCCGTGAACCGGGTCGGATGGCAGCCCGGCCAGGTTCTTGACAATATATCTATTACAATAACATTTATTATGAAAATAATAAAAATTAAAAAAAATATTCTACAAAAGAGAATAAGGATTTGGAAGTCACTAATATAATGTTGAAGAAGATCGGAATCAAAAAAACTATGAATTAGGAGAGAATGCTGGAGGAGAAGATAGTCGGCCAGTGCTTGGGTGAGGGGAAAATAAGTCTCACTAGTGAATCAGAGAGGGTGGGAGGCTGAGGGATATGAGCCCTACCACCGATCGGTGCAAGGGAAGCGCCAAACTTTATTAGTGCTAAGAAAACCACGCTGATAAAAAGGGGACCTTTATCAGTGGGAGCTAAAAGCACTGATAAATCTACCCTTTATTAGCTCTAAAAAACATTGATAATGTGTACACCTTTATCATTGCTTTTTTTAGTGTTGATAAAGGATCAATTTATCAGCGCAATTATTAGCGTTGATAAAAAATTTTAATAAATAATATTATTAATTTATATTAAATTATTATATTTATATTAAAAAATAATGTTTATTTATATACATTATATAAAAACACATGTTTATAATTAATATATATTTTTTAATAATTCAAATATATATATAATATTATAGAAAAAGTGTTTGTAAGATTATAATTAAATATATATATATTTAAATAATTATAATATTATAATAAATTTTATGAAATAATAAATATGTTTACTATATTTATAATTACATATTTATAATTATATATTTATAAATATGTATTTATTATTATATATTTATAATTATATATAAATACTTTTTAAATATATATAATTATATATATATATATATTGAAATAAATATATGTTTCAAATTAATTTGGTCAATAAATATATTGATGCATGAGTATAATTGATGTTCATATGTTATATATTCATCATATATTTTCATTTATACACTACACCCTCATTAGTATTCATGTTTTCCATATATTTCATGAGTCGTTTTTTTTTGTCCTTTTGCAGATGATGTTGTACATGTGTAATCAAGGGAAATGTAGGCTATTGTTGTTGATTCCTCTTTACAGGGGCATGTGTCACCAATACATGCCTTTGTCTCTCAATCTGCAGCAGGCAAGGAGGTTTCTTCTATTAATTGTTCACATGTTATTTCTATTACAAATGGTAATGTGGCATGCTGTTTTTTCACCATGATGGAGTCTATTAACTCTCCATAGTTTGACGAGATCTACAAGGGGAGCCACATGAGGAAAGGTACACATGTTTCACCACTTGAGACTAACATCTCTACTTTGATGGGAAAGCAGGATGATACACAGGAGCTGCAGTTGGGGCAACCCTCAAATGTGGATGTGTTGGATGACAGACAACCAATTATGGTTGGTCAAGAGACTGCTACTGAGAGGAATGTTGATGTGGCTGATGAACTAGTAGATAATCAAGGTGGTGAATGGTATACCTCTAAGCAGTGGAGGAGAGGAAGACACCTAAGGAATATCAGTGGTTTTCATGGTATGGGTAGTAGGAATAAGGGAAGAATGGTGTTTATTTTTCATTTATGGGGGTGTGATTGCCACTTGTACCCTGAAATCCTTTGTGTTTGTTTTCCTACTTTTATTAATAAATTTCTGAGGCCATGGGGTTTATTCCATGGTCTGCACTTTTCTATTTACAAAAATTATATTTAAATAATAAATATATTTATTATATTTATAATTATAAATTTTTAGTTATATATAAATACTTTTTAAATAAATTTATTTATAATTATAATTATAACTACATATATATATATAATTATAAAATTACAATAGATACATCTATTTTAAATACATATATATATATAATTAAATACAAATATTAATAAATATATTTATTTATTCTTATAATTAAAAATATATGTGTGTGTGTGAGTGTAAATAGCTATAAAATTATAAAAAATGTATTTATTATACTTATAAAGTTATAAATAAAAATAATTAAATAAAAATATTTATAAATATATGTTTTTTCCATATTTTCATTAAAGCAAGTATCCTCATTTCGTGTTTCAAAAGTGTTTAATCACTAATTGGACTTTTCAATGGTTTTTTCATTGAATGGAATAAGTTTTATTCCTTATTTATAGTATGATGTGATTTGGTTTCATTATTGTCTTACTAAAATAGAAAACTATTATATTGTAATGTATTTCAACATATTTATTTATTGTTATAAGTATATATATATATATATATATTTATATATTTATTATATTTATTATAATTTTATAATTATTATAATTTTATAATTATTTAAATATATTTGTATCTATTTATAATTATAATTACAATTATTTGTATTTATTTATAAATATTTTTATATAATTATAAATATATTTATTTACTTATATATATTTATAACATTATAAGTATAATAAATATATTTTTTATAATTATAACTATAAAAATATATATTTTTTTTTAAATTAAAAATTATAATAAATAAATATTTTTTTATAATTATATATATATACTTATAATTATAAATAAATATAGATATATTTAAATAATTATAAATTTATAATAAATATATTAATTAAATGTATTTATATAATTATAAATATAATATAGATATTTGTTATAATTTTATAATTATTTTAATAAATATATATTTATTTATAATTATAATTATAAATTTATATATTTATATTTATAATAAATATCTATATTATATTTATAATTATATAAATATATATTATTAATAATTTTATTATATATAATTAAAAATATAATAAATATGTTTATTATAATTATAATTATAAATAAATATTTATTTATTTAAATAATTATAAAATTAAAATAAATACATTTATAATAATTAAAATTTTATAAATATATATAATTATAGAAATATATTTATAAATATTTACAAATATTTATACATATATAAAAATAATTATAATTATAATTATAAATAATATATATATATATATATATATGTAAATAATTATAAAATTAGAATAAATATATTATTATATTTTTAATTATAAGTATAAGTATATTTATTGTATTTATTATAATTTTTTAATTATAAATAATTTATTAATATCATGTCTTTATCAGCACTAATAAAGATAACCCTTTATCAGTGCTAAAACAACTCTAATAAAGAAATAATTTACCAGCACTATATTTTTAGCACTAATAAAGGTTTGTTTTATCAACGCTTTTTTAGCATTGATAAAGGTTCATTTTATCAGCGCTTTATATTTTAGCAATTATAAAAGAAACCTTTATCATCGTTTTTAAAGAATCACTGATAAAAGCCTTTCGTGTTTTTATAAATTGAACTCTAATAGATCCACTTTCCACTCGAGTCTCAAGCTTTTGTGGAAGTTGAGCTCTACCTCCGCCTTTTCCTCCACCTCCGCCTCCACCCCAGTAGCCTCCACCTCTGCCTATGCCTCCCCCTATGTTGTCTCTTCCTCCACCTCCACTGACCCCTTCGCCGCTTCCCCCACATCCATTGTCCCCGCCTCTACCTCCACCTCCCCATCCGCTTCTGCTACCTCTGCCTCCACCCCCACCCCCGCCTCTACCTTCGTTGCCTCGACTGCCTCCACTTACGTAGCCTCTTCCCCCACCTCCTCCTCCTCTGCCACCACCCTTTTCTCTTCTACCCCCTCTTTCACCTCCATTATCCCCTTCATCGTCGCCGTCACTACCCCCTCCGCCGACTCCACTGCCCCTGTCGTCCCTACCATCGTACCGTAAGTTCTAAATGGTCTAAATTAATTGTCCATATAGATATTATTTGTGTATATAAATTTATAATATTCTTGGAATCATTGATATTGGGAGTTATATAATCCATGATTTCTAGGAAAATAGAGGTATTGTATCTAGATTTTAGGTTGACATTGCAATATTGATTAATTTCCATTTTCCTAGACTTAGAATTGTCTCATATATGATTAGTGGTCAATTAAATAATCCTCTATATGATTTATGGTAGTGTTGAATATGGTATTTGTTGACAATAATTAATGATTTTTGATATTATTGAACATTTTTGAAAAATAATTGATGATGACTGATTCTATTGGATACTGAATGATTTATGAAAAGATTTTCGTTCATTGAAATGGGATTCATGTCAATGACAATGTTTCCCAGAGGTTTCTTTATTTTTTGTCATGGTTTGGTTTTTTAAAGAGTTGGAGAAGTTTTAGAATGATTTGGAAAATTCTGAGAAGCACAAAAGTCATCTCCATATCATTGTGGATTTAAACATCCTATATAACTCCCAATGAAGTGCAATTACCTACATATTCAGATCATCCTTGATAAGATATTTGAAATAAATGGCCATCTTGTGAACTTGAACTATTATATTCTCCTTGTTTATGATCTCAATCTATGCATTTATTCCATTTTTTAGAACTATATGTGTCCAGATTTATGTTCCTATGGCATATATAGTGATTCCTTGATTTCCTATCTTTGTCCTGACCTTAAATTTCACATTTATACTATTTTCCCTAATCATTTAAAATTTCATAGTGTATTATATACCAATTCATGTAAGTTTTTATATATTATCCTATTTTAGTTCCTAAAATCTTATTTTGTGTTTGGAAAAGAATATTTTTGAATGGAAACTGAGATTTTATTGAGTGAGTTGATTTTAAAACTGAATTTTTGAGGTAATGAAAGGTATTTTTGTCATGAACTAGTCTGGGTAGACCCTAAACCGATCACCTGGGCCGCTCCGCGATAAGTATCAAGAGGCGTTCTAGGTCCTCCTGGGATGGTGATAAGCACTGAGGGAATCAATTAGAGTGACAAGGGAACAATTTCTCCCAAAAATAACCAATAACTATGCAGCGGAAAGAAACGGACATCCCAACATACATTTATATAAAATTTGAACTAAACATTAATTGTACATGAAACTAAAAGTACAACTAAATCATAAAAATCAACTGAACAAGCCTGAAAAACAACTATATCTATGTAACCTCGTTGGTTACTCTCCAACACATCGATCAGACGTCACTCAAGGTGAAAGAACTCATGTGAAAATCTGTACAAGGGCTAAAAACAGAATAAGACTATAGGCGTGAGTATTAAAACTAGGTAGGTTCGCCCGATATTTTATTCCCAATGCACTTCCATTAAAATAAATTAAACATCAATTTCAATTTTGAAATACAATATATAAAAATTTGTTTTCGAAACAAGGTTCTATGCTATAGAAATTAAAAAAAAAATACTTCCAAGTTTTCATAAACTGGAAATGCAAGTAACCAATTTCTTAGAGATGCAACTTCAAAATGAAAACAATTTTCAAGAATTACACTTTAAAGAATGCACACTTTTAAATAGAACACACATGATACTGAATTTACCAACCAAATACACCATAGGCCTATGGTGAGAACATAATATCAAATGAGCACATGTCACGGGAACATCCCTAGGAACCAGCTAGCTGTGGGTCCGAGGTACATCGTATCTTGGTGAAAAGTAACCATAAAAAATATATATTTTCATGAACGAGCCACTAGTAGGGAAAAATTCTCATAACCTAGTGGTTCCCAACATCATCATCATAGTTTAGTTAGTGTTTTCATCGTCAAAATTGCTACGTGAAAAAAAATGAAACCACTTCGGATCACTAGAATACGGGTACGCGTTTACCCACCTAGATACTCGGGATTCCCTATTTGTGCTAAATCAAGTTCCACATGTTATCAAGTACACCTTTCACATGAAAATACCTTTTTCCAAATCATTCAAAAACCAAACAGCCCGCAAACATGTTTCAAATTATTTTCACGGGTCAATAAACCACTTAAAATTTTCATAAAACAATTTCAAGAAGTATAACAAGGCTTTGCACATAAAATCCATTCAAAAATGATATTTTAAGAAAAAAACCCACTGATACCATAAAAACCCATATTTTCATCCCCAATACCATTTAATAAATTCATTTCATGAATCATAAAATGACCCCACGTAGTGCAACATGGAACACACATGGAAATCATTTTCTTAAGAAAAATCAAAAAACGGGCCTTTAAGAATTTTACCAAACCAACGTATAACAAAGGTAAAAATTTCACCATTCATATTTAGTAGTACACACAAAATTATCAGTAGAAAAACATTTACATAAACCCTTTAAAACATTTATGTTACACATTCAAAGCTCAACCATTTTCATTAAAATGTTGAACGGTCCACTTACCGACAATTCATGCCAAAACGTGACAAAAACCAGTACCCATGTATTTATAAAACAAAAACCAATTTTAAAGTCCATAAAAGGACCCCAAAATATCACTTTTCATGCTTTACATACTTTAATAAATTCATACATGTCATTTTATATAACATTTATCACACAAAAGACAACTGCGCACTTTTCCAAAAACTTGGCATGCAACATTTAGAAAAACAACTTCTATTTAACACCCAAAGGGATAAAACCCCAAAATTTCATTCCATATATTCATTAAATTAGTTAAACTAGATCATAAATATCACAATCCCTATGTAAAAACCAGTGGAACATTTATTTGAACAAGCGGTGTGCACTTTTATAACAAAACAAGACATAAAAACCATTTTTTGCACCAAATTGATCGTGAAAAGGTTGTACATAAATACTAAACATGTATATAAGTTGATAATAGAAATAAAAACATGAAACTTAAATAATAAATGAAATTTATTGGGAGAACCTACCTCAAAACCATGGCGGAATGGAGACACACACCAGAAAACACACGTCATGGGTTCCAAAACCTTAGATCTATGAAGACCAGCCCTAAACAAACAAAACCCCCATAAAAATGATGGTAAAACAGAATCCTATGTTGAGAATTACCATGGGAGAAGATAAATCCAAGAAAAAAATGAAAGAATATGGAAGAGTGAAGATAAAGGAGAAAGATTTGATGAAGAAATTAAGAATAACCACTAACCTTTGGTTCAAATTCGCCCAAAAAGTGGCCCAAAATGAAGAATAAAGAAGGGGAGTCCCCAATGGTATATAAAAAATAGTTAGGGATCCGTTTGGGATGTGTAATCATTGAAAAATGTTAAAAAATGAATAAGATATAAAAGAAACAAAATATTTTTTTAAAACTGGAAATGGGCTCATGGGCTTGCCCAATACCAGAATAAATAACCCAAATCTACCATGATTATGAGTTCCTAAGGGGTCCAAATGGATATGGTGCTTTAAATAGGTAAGTTTATTCCAAGTGGGAAGTTAAATGAGTGAAAAATATTGAAAATGAAGGATTTATAAAAGAAATAATTATTATTTTTAAATTTGAAAATGGCCTCACAGTTTGTCCCAAATCTTGAAGTAACCATCCTTTTCTCAAAAAACTCCCAAACAAGATATGGGGAACCCATGATAGGATGATTATATGTATATGTAACTTCAAAAATCAACATTCTTCTCACCCAAAACCTAAGAAAAGGATCAGGATTTCCAATGAACCGAATCAAAACCAAGACACAAAAAACTAGGTGTGACAATTCTCCCTACCATTAAAGATTTCTACCCTTGAAAATCCATAACAATTTCCAGCTAAAATAACAAAACCTAAGGATTCCTTATCAACATGGTCCAGCCTCTCAATCCAAGTACATATCATACAACATCAATAGAACTTAAGCCTCTTTCCCAAACAAAACACTAACTCACAACCCCTTCCTAAGAATCAATGGAAAGATCAAGCCCCCGCCTCCACAACCAAGCCAAGAATCAGATTTTTGGGCCTTCTCTTAATGAACCCAATAATCACCCAAACCAAATTTCAATCACAAAATACAATGACTTGTATATGGGGAGTCTGGAATGGTCTCCCCACAATTAAATCACAACTACCTTCTGAGAAATCCTTAAAGGAAAGATCTTCGAGACCACAGTGGATCGCCCAACCATTAGAGACCAACTAGAAATGAACAAACAAGAATTCAACGTGAACTAGAATCGGGCCTCACCCACACAACCGCACAAAAAATCTACCAAAAAATCCTACAAACCCATGTTAATAGGGTTATAATATGAATATTTAAACCACCCACTCCCGAATAGAGGGGACATGAACTGGGCCAACATTTTCGGAACTGATCAAAACCCCCACCACTCGGGGAGGGGAGGGAAGGGGACCCAATATTTGGGCTACTGAAACCACAAAATAAATAGAGGAACCACACAAAAATCTCCCCATATAAAAAAGTAAAACCAAGACCGCACCTGATTCACATTGGCAGTCTACATAGGGACATTGATCAGAAACCCAAATCTGAGAAGGTATAACCATAGACACTACGTGAGGGGTAAGTCCACCATGATCTTTGTGAAAAAAAGAAAATCATAGTGATGAGAAACCATAATAAAAACATAAAAACTGCCTTACCACAACAATGAAGGTAGGAGCTTAGTCGAGATCCCCACACCTCTGGCGATTTCCTGACTGCATGAAAAACTTCACTCCGAGGCCTATGGATGGAGCCCTGATGTTTGAAGTATTTGTTGTGCTGCAGCCAAGAGATAAGGATCACAACACCCCACGAAACTCACTTTCTCAAAAACACACCATCTTCTAAATAAGAACTCATAGATACATAGCACAATTCTTTCTCACTCCAAACGAGCAGTAGAATGGACAAGGAATACGATGAAACACATCAACATCATTGAACACAACTTCTATATCCTAATGAATTATCACAATAGGGAAACACTTTAAATCAAGACCAAATTTCTCTATATTACATCAAACGAGTTGAGTCATCTTCTGAATAGGTGCATTTAATGTTTTAAATGAATACATAGGCTGATCAATTAGATGTCTTTCCAATGGAGAACCACTTGTGGACACATCACATTATCCAATATATCCCTATAACCCCACTGAAAATTTCTCAAAAATGGAGACACCAACAAGATCCCATATCAAAACACACCCGGAGTATCACTTAAAAATGATTAGGAATCATATAAAACAAACCCCAATTCTAAAACATGAAAAATAAACCCACATAGACACTGGTTTACAAAAATGCAAAAAATTTCATCTTAAAACACATTTGAAAAACAAACTAACTTGGTGGATTTTCACATTCACCAATGGTGTTTCATCAAGTCTCGCTCACATGCACATTTTTGATCCACCCCAGACACCCAACCACTATGCCATACTAGGCATCCATTAACATATCTATACAAAACCATGCATGTGATCACCCATGAAAACACCAAAGGCTAAAAAACATCCTCATTTTACAAGCCAAAAAATTCAATGCATTTCAAAAATCATGTACCTTCCATGGGCACACCAACCACCAAGTCAAAAACCATTTTCATATTTCCACACAACAAACCATTTTAGTAATCTTGAAAAAGAAACCCCATGGGTATCTATCAAAATCCTCTCCCTTTATTCAAAACAATTTTCAACATCTCAAAAAACTAAACCTTTTCAGGAACCATTTGATTTAGAACCCATTTAATTAATTTTTAAACAACTACCAAAACAAGCATGCCATAAAACATCCCCTTCCCATTTTCAAAAATTGAGCAACGTCACTTTTCTTAATATGGAATCCAAGAAGGCCAAAACCCTTTTTAGGAAAACACCAACTGATCAAAACCAATTCCCAAAACTAATTCATCAGATTCAAACACTCTTCAACAACCCAAAACATCCCATATTAAACAAATTTTCAGAATCATTTTAAAATAATGCATGCCTTCCAAACATTTTATTTCAATAAATCATAAGTTTAGATTAAGGAAATTTGATCCTGTTAAATCATTCAACTCTCTCTCCAAAACAAATTTCACAAAATCCCAACATTCTCAAAAACATTCTTATATTAAGAATTAAAAACCCACTTTCACAATTCTCACACAAGGATTTTCAAAATAATTTTTGAATTCAAGAAAGTTCCAAGATACCCACAAAATGGAACTAGTGTCGGTGGGTGACTTGACCATATGGTTGACGACCACCTGCCAAACACACCACCAACACGAAGAGCATTCTCACGACCATGCCCCATCTCTACATGGATTTCCAGGCCCTGTGAGCTCACAGAGACCATTAGTCTGACTCCCCTTATCGTATCCCAACACCAAACAATCAACAAGAACCAAGGACACTAATAAAACCATACTTCTCATGGAAACCTGAGGATTGGAACGAGCAAGAGTTCACGACACTATTCCTACACTTACCCCTCAAGTCCTGAAAATCCTGATCCATCTACCTTGACATACCCAAAGTAACAAGGGCACTCTAAAAAGTAAGGTCCACTAAGTGCTGACCTCCTTTGATACCATTTTGTCACGAATCAGTCTGGGTCGACCCTAAACCAATCAATAGGTCCGCTCTGCGACAAGTCCCGAGAGGCGTTCTTAATCCTCCTAAGATGGTGACAAGCGCTAAGGGAATTAGTTAGAGTGAAAGGAATACATTTTAACCCAAAAATAAAAATAACTAGGCAGAATAAAGAAACAGAAATCCCAACAAACATTTATATAAAAGTTTAACTAAACATTAATTGTACATGAAACTGAAAGTACAACTGAACCAGACTAATCAACTTACCAAACATGATGACCAACTATATCTATATAACCCCGTTTGTCACTCTCCAAAACATCAATTAGACATCACCCAAGGTGATCAAACTTAATCTAAAACCTGTACAAGGGTTAAAAATAGAATAAGGCTATAGGTGTGAGTATTAAGACTCAGTAGGTTAGCCTGATATTTTATTCCCAATGCACTTCCTTTAAAATAAAAGAAACATAAATTTCAAGTTTGAAATAAAATATATAAAATAATTTTTTCCAAAAAATTTACCATGCTATAGAAATTACAAAATAAAATTATTGTAAGTTTTCATAAATAGGAAATGCTAGTAACCAATTTCAAAGAGATGAAACTTCAAAATGAAAACAGTTTTCAAGAAGGCTTCTGTAAGGAATGTACACTTTTAAATAGAACATGCATGCTACTGAATTTACCAACCAAACACACCATATTCTGATGGTGAGTATATAATATCCAATGTTCACGAGTCATGGGAACATCCCTTGGCACTGGCTAGCCGTGGGCCCTAGGTACCTCGTATCTCAGTGAAAAGTAACCATAACAAATATATGTTCTCGTGCATGAGCCACTAGTAGGGAACAATACCCATAACCTAGTGGTCCCAAACATTATCATCATAGTTTAGTTAGTGTTTTAATCTTCAAACTTTCTATGTGAAACATGGATGAAACCACTCCGAATCACTAGCATACTAGTACACGTCCACCCACCTAGATACTCGAGATTCCCTCTTTGTGCTCAATAAAGTTACACATGTTATCAAATACATTTTTCATATTAAAATTCATTTTTTCAAATCATACACACTCCAAATATCCCGTAGACATGTTTCACATTTCTTTCAAAGATCAATAAACCACTTAAAATTTTCATAAAACAATTTCAAGAAGTATAACAGGGATTTGCATATAAAATCCATTCAAAAATTCTTTTTTACGGAAAAATGCCCACCAATACCATATCAAACCATATTTTTCAGCCCCAAAACCATTTAGTATATCGATTTTATGAATCATAAAATGACCCCACCTGGTGCCACATGGAACACACATGAAAACCCTTTTCTTAAAAAAAATGCCAAATGGGCCTTTAAGCATTTTACCAAACCGACGTATAAAAAGGTACAAATTTTAACTTTAATAAATTGGTTTAAACACACAATTACCATCATAAAAACATTTATATAAACCCTTTAAAACATTTAGGTTACACATTC
Organism: Viscum album; assembly: GCA_963277665.1. Taxonomy (NCBI): domain Eukaryota; kingdom Viridiplantae; phylum Streptophyta; class Magnoliopsida; order Santalales; family Viscaceae; genus Viscum; species Viscum album. The sequence continues at coordinate 674,115,464 of OY728139.1, read as the reverse complement.
AAAGATCAACCATTTCATAAAAATGCCGAACGGTCCACTAACCGACAACCTGTGCCAAAACGTGTCAAAACCCAATACCCATCTCTTTATAAAACTAAAACCACTTTTTACAGCCATAAAAGACCCCAAAATATCACTTTTAATTCTTCCCATACTTTAGTAAATTCAAAAAAGTCGTTTTATATCACATTTAGCACACAAAATCCAACTGGGTACTTTTCCAAAAACTTGGCATGCAACATTTAGCAAAATAACTTCTATTTAAAACCCAAAGGGGTACAAACCCAAATTTTCATTAAAAATATTTATTATATTAGGTAAAACAATTCATAAAAATCACAATCCATATGTGAAAACTAGTGGAACACTTATTTGAATAAGTGGTGTGCACTTTTATAATGAAACAACTCCATTTTACACAAAACAAGGCATAAATAACCATTTTTCACACCAAATAGATCATACAAAGGTTGTAAAGAAATAATAAACATTTATATAGGGTGATAAAATCAATAAAAATATTAAACTTAAATAATAAAGGAAATTTCTTGGGATAAACTACCTCAAAACCATGGTGGAACGGAGACGCACACCTGAAAACATCCGTCGCGGGTTCCAAAACACTAGATCTATGAAGACCAGACCGAAAACAAAAAAATCCATAATAAATTATGGTAAAACAGAAAAATAGGTATATAATGACTAGGGGATAAGATAAATCGAAGAAAAAATGAATGAAGAAGGAAGTGGGAAGAGAAAGCAGAAAGATTTGATGAAGAAATTAAGAAGAATCATTAACCTTGGGTGAAAAATTGCCCAAAAAGAGGCCCAAAATGAACGATAACGAAGGGGGAGGCACCATTGGTTTATATAAAATAGTTAGGGCTCAATTTGGGAGATTTTATTAATCTAAAAATGTTAAAAACTAATAATATATAAAAGAAACAACATATTTAAAAAAACGAAATGGGCTTATGGCCTGGCCCAATACCTAAATAAATAATCCAAATCCACTATTATTATGAGTTTTTAAGTGGTCCAAATGGATATGGTTATTTACATAGGTAATGTTAGGAAAAGTGGGAAGTATAATGAGTAAAAAAATATGAAAAAAATAAGGAGTTATAAAAGAAACAAATTTTATTTTTAAATCTGGAAATGAGCTCACGGTTTGGCCCAAATCTTGAAGTAACCACCATTTTCTCCAAAAATTCCCAAACAAGCTATGGGGAACCCGTGGTAGGATGATTAGACATAGATGGAACATCAAAAATAAACACTCAATAACCCAAAACCTAATAAAATTATTGGGATTTCTAATGAACCGGATCAAAACCAACACATGAAAAACCAGGTGTGACAATTTTCCCTGCCATTACAGATTTCCGCCCCCAGAAAGCCACAACACTTTCCAACTAAAACAAAAAAACCTAAGGATTTATTATCAACATGTTCCATCCTGTAAATAAAAGTATATAACATCTACCATCAATAGAACTTAAGGATCTTTCTGAAACAAAACACCAACTCTTAAATACTTCTTGAGAATCAACAGAAAGATCAAGCCACCACCTCCACAACCAGGACAAGAACCAGATTATTGGGACTTCTCCCAATGAACCAAACAATAACCAAAAAAATGTTCACTAAAAAATAAAATGAATTTGGGGGATAGTCTAGAATGGGATCCCCACCATTAAATCACAACTACCTTCTGAGAAACCCTTAAAGGAAAGATCTTCAAGCCCCGTAGTGGGTCTCCCCACCATTAGAGACCAACTATAAATGAATAAACAAGATTTCAACATGAACTAGAATCAAGGCTTACCTACACATACCCACCAAAAATATCCCACAAAAACCTACAAACCCAAGTTAATAGGGATACAATATGAACATTTAAACCACCTGCTCCCAAACGGAGGGGATGAACTGGGCCAACATTTTCAGCAAAGATCAAAACCCCCACCACTCGGGGAAGGGAGGGAAGGGGACCTAATAATTGGGCCACTAAAATCAACAAAGAAATAGAGTAACAAACTAAAACACTTCACCTTTGAATATGTAAAAGAAAGACCACACCCAATTCGCATTGGAAGTCTATACAGGGACATTGTTTGGAAACCCACATTCGAGAAGGCATAACCATAGACACTACGTGAAGGGTAAGTCCACCACACTCTTTGTGAACAATGGTAAATAAAATTGATGATAAACCATAATAAAAACATTGAAACTCCCTTACCACAATGGTGAAGGCAGGATCTTAGTTGTGCTCTCCACACCTCTAGCGATTTCCTGACTGCGTGAAAATCTTTTTTCCAAGGTTTGTGGCTGGAGCCCTGATGTTTGAAGTATCTGTTGCACTAAATCCAGTAGTTAAGGATCACAACACCCCAGAAAAATAAATTTCTCAACAACACACATTAATATAAATAGGAACTCATAGATACATGGAACCATTATCTCTCACTCCAAAAAAGTAGCAGAGTGGACAATGAATACGATGAAACACGTCAACATTACCGAACAACACTGCTATATCCAAAAGAATTATCACAATAGGGAAACACTTTAAATAAATCCCAAACAGCTCTCTACTCCATCAAATGAGCTGAGGAATCTTCCGAAGATCTGGATTTAATGTTTTAAACGAATCTATAGGCTGATGAACTGGAAGTCTTGCCAATGGAGAACCATCCATGGCCACATAACATCATCCAACATATCCTTAGAAACCCACTAAACATTGCTCCAAAAAAGATCCACCAATAATATCCCATCTCAAAACACACCAATATTATCACTTCCAGATCATACGGAATCTTACCAAACTAACCACACTTCTGAAACATGAAAAATAAACCCACATAAACATCGGTTTACAAAAACACAACAAATTTTCAGCTTAAATTTTTTTGAAAAACTAACTAACTTAGTGTATTTTTACATTCACCAATGGTGTTTCATCAAGTATCACTCACATACACATTCCCATGCCACCTCGGGCACCCAACCACTATTCCATATCAGGCATCCATTAACATATCTATACAAAACCATGCATGTGAACACCCATGAAAACACCAAAGGCTAAAACAAACATCCTCATTTTACAAGACAAAAAATTCAATGCAATTCAAAAATCATGTACCTTCCATAGGCACACCAATAACCACATTAAAAACCATTTTCATATTTCGACACAACAACCAATTTTACCAAGCTTGAAAAAAAACCCAAAGGTCTCCATCAAAATCCTCTCCCATTATTCAAAACATTTTTTAGCATCTCAAAAAACCACACCTTTTCAAGAACCATTTGATTTAGAACCCATTTCATTTATTTTAAAGAAAATAACAAAACAATCATTCCATTCAAACACCCCTTTCCCATTTTCAAAAATTCAGCAAGGTCTCTTTTCTTAATATGACAGCCACAAAGGCCAAAATCCTTTTTAGGAAAACACGAACAGCTCAAAACCAATTCCCAAAACTAATTCATCATATTAAAACTCTCTTAAACAACCCAAAACATCCCATTTTAAACAAATTTTCAGAATCATCTTAAAATAATTCATGCCTTACAAACATATTATTTTAATAAACCATAAGTTTGGATTAAGGAAAATTTGATCCCATTAAATCATTCCACTTTATCCCCAAAAATTTGTTTCACAAAAACCCAACATTCTCAAAAACTTTATTATATTAAGCATTGAAAAACCACTTCCACAATTCTCAAACAAAGATTTTCAAAATAATTTTTGAATTTAAGAAAGTTCCAGGAGACCCACAAAAGAGAACTCATGTTGGTGGGTGACTTAACCATATGGTTGGTGGCCACACGCCAAACACACCACCAACACGGAGAGCCTTCTCAGGACCATTTCCCAACTCCACATGGCTTTATAGGCCCTGCAAGCTCACATAGACCATTATTACAACTCCCCTTGTCATATACCAACACCTAACAATCAATAATAACCAAGGACACTAATAAAACTGGACTTCCTTTGGAAACCTGAGGATCAGAACGCGCAAGAGTTCGTCAAACTCTTCTAACACTTACCCCTAAAGTCCCAAAAATCCGACTCCATCTACCTTGAAATCCCCCAAATAATAAGGGCACTCTAAAAAGTAAGGTCTACTAAGATATGAACTCCTCTGATACCATTTTGTCATGAACGAGTCTCGATCGACCCTGAACCGGTCACCTGGGCTGCTCCGCAACAAGTCCCGAGAGGCATTCTCGATCCTCTCAGGATAGAGAGAAGTGTTGAGGGAATCAGTTAGAGTGAAAAGGGAATGTTTTCTCACAAAAATAAACAACAAATAGGCAACAGAAAGAAACAGATATCCCAATATACATTTATAAAAAAGTTTAACTAAACATTAATTATACATGAAACAGAAAGTACAACTGAACCAGATAACTCAACCGACCAAACCTGAAAACCAAATATCTCTATATAACCCCACTTTTCACTCTCCAAAACATCGATCAGACTTCTCCCAAGGTGATCGAAATAAAGCTAAAACCATCACAAGGGATAAAAAAAAGACTATAGGCGTGAGTATTAAAACTTAGTAGGTTAGCCCGATATTCTATTCTCAATTCACTTGCTTTAAAATAAAAGAAACATAAATTTCAAGTTTGAAATAAAATATATAAAATTATGTTTTCAAAAAAAGGTTTCATGATACATACATTACAAAATAAAATGCTTGCATGTTTTCATAAACAGGAAATGCTAGTAACCAATTTTAAAGAGATGCAACTTCAAAATGAAAATAGTTTTCAAGAAGGATTCTTTAAATAATGTACACTTTTAAATAGAACACACATGCTACAGAATTTACCAACCAGAAACACCATATGATGATGGTGAGTACATAATATCCAATGAGAAAAATTCACGGGAACATCCCTAGGAACTAGCTAGCTGTGGGGCCCAGGTATCTCATATCTCGGTGAAAAGTAACCATAACAAATATCATTTCTCAAGCATGATCCACTAGTGGGGAACAATACTCACAACCTAGTGGTCAATAATATCATAATTATAGTTTATTTAGTGTTTTAATCATCAAACTTACTAAGTGAATAGGGATGAAATCACTCTGGGTCACTAGTATACTAGTACACGTCCACCCACCTAGATACCCGAGAATCTATCATTTTACGCAATTAAGGTCTACATGTTATCAAATAAAATTTTCACATGAATATTACATTTTCCTAATCATACACACACCAAACAGCCCACAAACATGTTTCACATTTCCTTTACAGATCAATAAACCACTTAAAATTTTCATAAAACAATTTCAAGAATTATAACAAGGCTTTGCACATAAAATCCATTCAAAAATTCTCTTTTAAGGAAAAACTACCACCAATAACATATCAAACCAGATTTGGAAGCCCCAAAACCATATAATAAATCAATTTAATTAATTATAAAATGACCCCACATGGTGAAACATGTAACACACATGAAAATCCTTTTCTTAAGAAAAATGGCAAACGGTCCTTTAAGTATTTTACCAAACCAACGTATAAAAAAAGTACAAATTTCACATTTCTTAAATATGTGTATACACACCATTAGTAGAAATGAAACATTTAAATAAACCCTTTAAAACATTTAGTTTACACATTCAAATCTCTACCATTTTCATAAAAATTTCGAATGGTCCACTTATTAAAAACTCATGACAAAACATATCAAAAAATAATCCCATCTCTTTATAAAACCAAAAACACTTTTTAAATCCATAAAAGGACCCCAGAATATCAATTTTCATTCTTCCCATACATTAATAAATTAAAAAAAGTCATTTTATATCATATTTAGCACACAAAATCCAATCGGGTAGTTCTCCAAAAACTAGGCATGCAAAATTTTGCAAAACAACTTCTATTTAACACCCAAAGGGGTAAAAACCCAAATATTCATTCCAAATATTTATTATATTAGTTAAAAAAGTCCATAAAAATCACAATACATATGTGAAAACTAGTGGAACATTTATTTGAACAAGCGTTGTGCACTTTTATAACGAAACAACTCAATTTTACACAAAACAAGGTATAAATAACCATTTTTCAGACCAAATAGATCATAAAAAGGTTGTAAAGAAATAATAAACATATATATAAGTTAATAAAAACAATAAAAATATGAAACTTAAATAATAAAGGAATGTTTTTGGGAGAACCTACCTCAAAACCATGGCGAAACGGAGACGCACACCCAAAAACACCCACCGCAGGTTCAAAATCCCTAGATCTATGAAGACTAGCCCTAAACAAACAAAAACACCATAAAATGATAGGAAAACGTAACCCTAGGTATATAATGACCATGGGAGAAGATAAATATAAGAAAAAATGAAAGAAGAAGGAAGAGGGAAGAGAAAGGAGAAAGATTTGATGAAGATATTAAGAAGAACCACTAACATTTGGTGCAAAATCGCCCAAAATGAAGCCCAAAATGAAGGAGAACGAAGGGTGAGGAGCCTATGGTCGATATAAAATAGTTAGGTATCCGTTTGGGAGGTGGAATCATTTAAAAATGTTAAAAAAATAACTAATATATAAAAGAAACAAAATATTTTTTTAAAATTGGAAATGGGCTCATGGGTTGGCCCAATAACTAAATACAAAACACAAATCTACCCTGATTATGAGATCCTAAGGGGTACAAATGGATATGGTTATTTGAATAGGTAATGGTAGGCCAAGGGGGTTGTGGAATGAGTGAAAATGTTGAAAATTTATGGAGTTATAAAAGAAACAGATTTTATTTTTAAATCTGGAAATTGGCTCACGGATTGGCCCATATCTTGATGTCACCACCCTTTTATCCAAAAACTATCAAAAACGCTATGTGGAAACCATGGTTGGATGATTATACATAGATGAAACATAAAAAACCAGTATTCATCTCACACAAAACCCAAAAAAATATTGTTATTACTAACGAATTGGATCAAAACCAAGACATGAAAAACTGGGTTGGACAATTGTAATGGTTTTGAAATGTTTTAAATATGGTTTCTCTTCTATTTTCATTTTTACAAGTAATTTTTGGTATCAAAATTAAAACGGGGATTTTGAGAAATGAATTAATTTTTTAAACCATGTGTGAATATTTCTTTTTAAGAAGGAATTTATTTAATTTGAAATGTTTGAGATGTGGTAGATTTAATTATGAAAAATTAACGAGCATTTTTTGAATTTGTGGAAACAATTTAACATGAAAAATATGAATTTCATTTTTAATAATTTGTATTTTTTTCAATGTGTGCATTTATTTTTTTATTTACTTTGTTAAATAATAATATTAACAAATCAAATGGGTTAGATATTAATAAATAATGGATAGATGTCAATCGTCTGAAAAAAGAGTATGAAGATGGAGTGAAAGAGTTTATCATGTTTGCAAAAGATCATGCATATAACCCTTATCAAATCCTTTTTCCATGTTTTCACTATTTTTATTCAAGATTAATTAGTCTAGATGAGTTGGAATAACACTTGACCTTTCATGGAATAGATTGAAGTTATAAATATTGGAATAAACATGGGGAAAAGAGAATGTAGCTAGTGGCTATGATAGCACTATGTTTTATGTATCATATGATATAATTACAAGTGTGGACAATAAAGAAGACCATATCAAGGATGTGATTAAATATGTCAATGATGATGATGATCATATTGAGGAAATGATAGGGACAGTTGAAGATGAACATTGTGATTTCCCAGAATTGTTTGAGAAGTTAAAGAGTTGTACAAACAGGCCATTGTATGTTGGTTGTACTAAATATACAGTGTTGTCAGCCATACTGAATCAGTATAATTTGAAAATAGGAAAAAAATGGAGTGATTTTAGTTTTACGTAACTTCTTGCTCACTTGAATGACATTCACCCAAAAGATAATGACCTCTCAAGTTGAACATACAATGTTAAATGAATGCTACACTCGATGGGTATGGTCTCTCAAAGAGTACACGCCTACCCGAATGAATGTATATTATTTCTTAAGGACCACAAATCACTTATAGAATGTCCAAAGGGTGGCGATTCTTGATACAAGAAAGTTGAATCAGGTCCTATGAATGTTTATGGTACTTTCCAATCATTCCATGCATTGGGCGCCTATATGGAAGTGAGGAGACTATATGGTAATTAACGTAGCACATAGATACAAGAATTAAATATGGGGAACTACATCACCTAGAAGACTCTCCTCAGTGGAAGAAAATTGATCATGAGTATCTTGAATTTGGAAATGATCTGAGAAACCTTCGTCTTGTTCTATCTACATATAGAGTGAATCCTTTTTATTTTTAAAGCATCACCCATAGTACATGGTCAGTTATGTTAGTAAATTATAACTTACCACCGTGGTTATGAATGAAATGAAAATATATCATGTTATCTATTCTTATATTAGGATTAAAATAACTAGGTAATGATATTGATGTTTATTTGGATCCGTTGATTGAGGATTTTAAATTATTATGGGATTCAGGTGTTACATTCTATGATGCTTATAGAAATGAAGATTTCATGTTGAGAGATATGATTTAAGGGATGATAAATAGATTTCCTACCTAAGAAATTTTGTTAGGATATATAATTAAAGTAACTCAAGGGTTTCCTATTTGTGAACAAGGTACACTATCAATTAGGTTGAAACATTCACTGAAAACCGCATTTCTAAGACATCGCAGATTTCTACCCCGACGGAATAAGTACTGATCTTAGACAACATCATTCGATGGAAGTTCAAAAGAATGTACAACATAGTCTCTACTAACAGGTGATCAACTATTTGAGAAATTAAAATATATGGAAACTGCTTTTGGTAAACCATTTTTGAAAAACCTTATGAAAACTAGTTGGAAAAGGATATTAGCTTTTTTTGAATTACCATACTGGAATTTTTTGTACATAAAATCATTTCTTGATGTTATTAATGTTGAAAAAAATGTATGTGATAGTGTCATCATCACGTTGCTAAATTTTCCCAAAAAAACAAAGGATGGAATTAAGGTTAGGTTGGACATGGATGACTTAGGAATACGAGAAGATTCGGTGCTAGTGAAGGGTGAAAAACAAAATTTTCTTCCTCCATCTTCTTACACTCTTTCCGGGTATGAGAGATATAAGTTTTACAACTTAATTAATGATGTAAAGGTTAAAGAGGGGTTTTCATCAAATATCAATAACATAATTTCAATGACTGATTTAAAGTTAAAAGTTATGATATCACATGACTGCCATGTTTTGATGCAAGATCTAATTCATATATCTTTACATTGAATTTTTCCCAATAATGACCATCATACATTAACCAAGCTCTATTTGTTCTTTTGAAGATATATACAGCAAAGTTATAGACCCAGAAAAATTACCGACTATAGAAAAATAAATTTCCATCATATTATGTGAATTGGAAATGTTTTTCCCACCAACATCTTTGATATGATGGTTCATTTTATGGTTCACTTGGTGAGATAGATTTTACTATGTGGTCCAATACACTATTGATGGATATACCCCATTGAATAGTATATGAAGATTTTTAAAGGGTATGTTAATAATTGAAATCAACCAGAGGGTTTATTGAGGAGAAATATATTGTTGAGGAAGCTGTTGAATTTTTTACTAAATACTTGTCCGGTGTGAAAATCATTGGTCTATTGAAATCTCATTACACTGGGTAGATTTCGTGTTGAGTCAATAAGGTTTCCTTATGACTTTTCCATTCCTTCTTGTTTTGAAAATCACAAACACCTTATCTTAAGGAAAATTTCATTTACCCTATGTTTTACTTGATAAGGAAAATTTTCCTTCCCCAAGTAAATTTATCCTTAACATGTTTTTCATTGTTCATATTTTGTCTAAGTATAAAATTCGTTTTCATATCTAAAACCATGGGATCTTATAATACTTAGATATAGAGCTTTCTCTTTTCAGGATCCGAATTATGGTTTTGAATTCTCTGAATTCAGACTCCGAACTCTTCTAAGTTCATACTCTAAGTTCTATGAATTTAGACTCTGAACTCTAACAAGTTCAGACTCTGAGTTCTCTGAATTCAGACTCTGAACTCTTATGAGTTCAGAATCCGAGTTCTCTGAATTCATACTCCGAACTCTTATGAGATCAGACTCCGAGTTCTCTGAATTAAGACTCCGAACTCTTATGAGATCAGACTTTGATTTATCTGAATTCAAACTCTAAACTCTTACGAGATTAGACTCTAAGTTATCTGAATTCAGACTCCAAACTCTTAAGAGATCAGACTTCGACTTCTCTGAATTCAGACTCCGAACTCTTACGAGTTCAGACTCTGAACTTTCTAATTTCAGGTTCTGAATTCTTGTGAATTCAGATTCCAAATTTCCTTGAAATTCATACTTTGGAATTCTATAGAATTCAGATTCTGAATTCTTCTGAAGACAGAATCTTAATACCTATGTATTATAGACCCCGAATATGTTGTTTTTAGACTCTAATCTTTCATTTTTTCCTTTCACTCTAAAAAATGATTTTGGTTAAGTAACTATATTTTTGCTTACTCATGATTTGGTTATAAAATGATGTCGTGCATTTAGTTACTAACTAACTGTTGTTTGAGTGACACTTGTACAGGTCCCTCCAAAATTCAAGGAAAAATATGACCGTTAGAGGAGGGAGTTGACCGTTGAAGTCGTTCCTATAAATAGGATCTCATTTGAACAACCTCACAACGACTTACTGATTGTTCTATGACTCTAGAGATTACATGTTGTTGAAGTGATTTCTAGAGAGAGACTCTCATGCCTATTGTGTATAGAACATCTTGTTTATAATTTCTTTGTGCGACTCTGAATGTTGTTGATTACATTCGATGGGTTCCAGGGATAGAAAGACATAGGTGTTGACTACCTTAAAGTTTGAGGACTTCCTTGCTGAGGAAGACAGAGGTGCCAACTACCTTGAAGTTGAGGGCTTGCAGGGATAGTAAGATAGACTCTGATCTTCGTATCGAGAGCTTACCCTAGTGTGGGTAAGACAGAATTTCTTGAAAGTATAAATCAAGGTACCTTTATCCAAGGTTGTTGGATACCCTTCTCTTTGGGTTAAAATATTTACTACTTGTTACTTGTTTGTTTCAAGTTTTATACTGCATTTGTTTTAGTAAAGTATAACTATCTTATACTTTCTTATTCTTGTATACTTTGATTTAGTAAGATTCTATACGCTTTAAGGTATAATCTTTATCTTTTTAAACTTTTTTTAAGTTTCACTTCCGGAACCATCTTTCTGGAATTACATTCTTGGAATCATATTTCTGGAATCAAGAAAGTTTGTAGAACTAGAGGTTTTGTGAATTTACCTTGTTTAACTTTGTTAAACATAACTCTCTTTAAAAGTTCCAAAGGAATTTTTTAAAGTGTACAATTCACCATCGACCCTCTTGTATTTTGAGCATCATTAGATACTTCATCCAGTATCTATATCATTTCAATCCTACATTTGGTATCTAAAGAGAATATCAATCTCCATACCAAATCAACAATTGGTATCAGATGAGGTCTATGAAGTACTTATATTCACATATAAGTTTTCCTTGCACAAGTTTTCATTTTTCTATATTTTCCTTACTTAGGATGTTTTTATCCTTGTTTAAAAACTTTTATTACTAACAAGTTTGTGTGGAAATATTTTCTTTTAAGATGGTAAGAATCAATGTTGGTTCCATAGACAACCTAAATCCAATTAGACCCCCTATTTTTGATGGGAATGATTATGAATATTGGAGAGATCGCATGAAGACGTTCATTATCAATACTGGAGTGCATAATTTTGTTATGCTTACTGGAGGATATAAAATACCTGATAAAGAAGTTAGTACTTTCACCAATCAAGAAAAGCATGAATATCAACTAAATTATAAGGTTCACAATACTTTTCTTTATTCTATGACTATAAATATATATATCCAAATTTCATCTTGTGAAGCAGCAAATTGTATTTGGAAGAATCTTAAAGTTACTCACTATGGAACTTCCAAAGTTATTGAAACTAGAAGAGACATGATTAGAGCTAAATATCATGGTTTCTGCTTTCCTTATAGAGAATACATATGTAAGGTTCAATAGAGATTCATGACTATTGTTAATAGTTTACAATCTATGGGTGATAAATGATTAGATGATGAAGCTCTTGTGGACAAAATCATAGACATCATTTCCAATGAGTGGGAATCCAAGAGAACTGCTATTGATGAGAATACGAAGGTTACTCAGATCACTCTTGATGAATTATTTAGAACTCTTCCTCAACATGAGACTAGAATGAAGAGAGATACTGATAATGTTAATAAGAATAAAGGCAATAGAAATGTTTCTTTTACAACAACTTCAAATCTTATGAAATCCAAGACTCCTGAGAGAGTTACAATATTTAAATCTAAGAAGGTTGTTATTCAATCTTAATCTAGTGGAGGTGAATCTTTAGAAAATGAGCTAGCCAATCTTGCTCGAAGGATGAACAAGATTGTTGGATAGAAGAACTTTCAATCCAGATACAAGAAGAAAGAAAGGAAAGGTAAGAAAGATTTAGAAGTCACATGTTATGAATGAAAAAGAGATGGACATATAAGACCAGATTGTCCTATGCTTAAGAGAAAGGAAAGAAAGCAAAATCATCATGAGAGAAACAAAAACAAGTGCTACAAAGATAAAGCTAAGAAAGTTTTTAAAGCTAATGACACCTGGAGTGCCAGTGGTGGAGACTCTTCAGATTAATCCTCAGATTACAAATCTCCTGGACTGAAGAATCTTGCACTACTAAAAATTCGATGTTTAGCTACCGCCTTTGGCGGTCGCTAAAGTCCTCTAGGGACCACCCAGCGACCGCCATTGGCGGTCCCTTTAATCCCGATGCTGTAGAACTACAGCGACCACTAATGGTGGTTGCTGAAGGTGGCCAAAATTCCGGCCTACAGCGACTGCCAATGTCGGTTGCTGAAGGATTTCTCAGCCAAGCATTAAAGACCACCATTAGCGGTCACTGTCCTGATGCTCGACCGATCTCCAGCGGGCTATAGGGACCGCCAATGGCGGTCGCTATCCTGGAGAATTTTTTTTTAAAATTTCATGATGCCCAATCAGAAAAAAATAGGGTAAAATTCATAAAAAGTAGAAAACAATTCCAAACAGCATAAACATCAAAATCATCATAAAAATTAAATGATAGACATGCTTCAATGATCCAATGAGGCCCATCCATTTCAGTCCTACTTCAATAAACCTACAATAAGATACAAAGAAAACAACTAAACAAAACAAATGTAAATTAGACATATTTATTAAGTTATTATATACATATAATAAAATTAAATATGACATCAAATCATGGGTGCTATAATAATTTAAAACCCCCAATTTATGAAATGTTATCATTTTAGGATTTTTTTCCTTGTTTTGGAGTCTCTGGTTTAGTTTGTGAAAATGTTTTGCTGTCTAAAAAGGAATGTTCTCGGCGCACACCACGTACAACTACTCAAAACTACTTATTTGGTTGTACTGAGCACATCGCACATCCGATGGGCATTCCTTCTCCTTCTACATGTCACGAATAATATTCTTATTGTTTTTGTGTGGTTTCAAGTCATTTTGAGTATGTTTTCTCATAACTAGACCATTAGACGCTGTTTCGGTGTTTTATGACTCCGGAAATGCATTTCCAGTCACCACTGTAAAATAACACCTCCGATTAACGTGTAGTCTGCCCGACCATTTCACAATTCACACCAGGGTTGTTTTTGTATGATTTCATGGCATTCCGAGGTTGTTGGGTTGGTTTTGACCACCCAACGCTCCCTTTTAGAGCGCGTCGAACTGCTGAAAATGACATATTCGGTTGTACCAGGCACACCGCACATCTGATGGGCGTTTCGTCTCCTCTTACATGTCACATATAATATTAATATTGTTTTCGTGTGATTTTAAGTCATTCTGAGCAAGTTTGCTCTAAATTCAACCGTTAGACGCCGTTTCGGTGTTTTATGCCTCCGGAAATGTATTTCTGGTCACTGCGGTCAAAAAACACCCCTGATTGACATTCCGTCTACCCGAAAATTTCAAAATTCACACTATGGTTATTTTCCTATGATTTCATGGCATTCTGTAGTCGTTCGGCTGGTTTTGACCACCCAACGCGCCCTTTTAGAGCACGTCGAACTGCTGAAAATGACATATTCGGGTGTACCGCGCACACCGCATGTCTGATGGGTGTGTTGTCTCCTCCTACATGTCACGAATAATATTCCTATTGATTTTGTTTGATTTCAAGTCATTAAGAGTATGTTTGCTCAGAATTTGACCGTTAGACGCCGTTTTTGGGTTTTATGCCTCCGAAAATGCGTTTCCGGTCACCGCGGTCAAACAACACCCCCAATTGACATGCCGTCTACCCGACCATTTCACAATTCACACCACGCTTGTTGTATTATGATTTCATGGAATTCCATGGTCGTTCGGCTGGTTTTGACGACCCAACGTGCCCTTTTAGAGCGCGCTGAACTGCTGAAAACAACATATTCGGTCGTACCGCGCACACCGCACGTCCGATTGGCATGTTGTCTCCTCATACATGTCATGAATAATATTGTTATTTTTTCGTGTGATTAAAGTCATTCTAAGCACGTTTTCTCTGAATTCGACCGTTAGACGCCTTTTCGGTGTTTTATAACTCCAAAAATGTGTTTCGGTCACTGCGGTCAAATGACACCCCTGATTGACGTACCGTCTACCCGACCATTTCAAAATTCACACCATGGTTATTTTAAAATGATTTCATAGAATTCCATGGTTGTTTGACTGGTTCTGACCACCCAACGCGCCCTTTAAGAGCACGCCGAACGGCTGAAAAAGACATATTATTTCGTACCACGCACACCGCACGTCAGATGGGCGTTCCGTCTCCTCCCACATGTCACAAATAATATTCCTATTTTTTTGTGATTTCAAGTCATTCTGAGCATGTTTTCTCTGAATTCGACCGTTATACGCCGTTTTGGTGTTTTTTGACTCTGAAAATGTGTTTCTGGTCACCGCGGTCAAACGACACCCCCGATTGACGTGTCGTCTACCTGAACATTTTACAATTCACTCCATGGTTGTTATAGTATTATTTCATAGAATTCTGAAGTCGTTCGGCTGGTTTTGACCACCCAACGCGCCCTTTTAGAGCGCGCTGAACTGCTGAAAATGACATATTCGGTCGTACCGCGCACACCGAACGTCTGATGGGCATGTCGTCTCCTCTTACATGTCACGAATAATATTCCTATTGTTTTCATGTGATTTCAAGTCATTCTAAGCACTTTTTCTCTGAATTTGACCGTTATACACCATTTCAGTGTTTTATGCCTCTGGAAATGTGTTTCTGATCACCGCAGTCAAATGACACCCCCGATTGATGTGCCGTCTAGCCGACCATTTCACAATTCAAACCACGGTTATTGTCGTATGATTTAATGGAATTACGTGGTCGTTTGGCTTGTTTTGACCACCCAAGGCGCCCTTTTACAGCGTGTCATACTGCTGAAAACGACATATTCGGTCGTACCATGTACACTGCACACCCAATTGGCGTGTTGTCTCCTTAAACATGTCACGAATAATATTCCTATTTTATCGTGTGATTTCAAGTCATTCTGAGCATGTTTTCTCTAAATTCGACCGTTAGATTCTGTTTCGGCACGGTCAAACAACACCTCTGATTGATGTGTCGTCTACCCGATCATTTCACAATTCACACCACGGTTGTTGTCGTATAATTTCATGACATTCCGCGGTCGTTCGGCTGGTTTTGACCACCCAACACGCCCTTTTAGAGCGCGTCGAACTACTGAAAACGACATATTCAGTCATACCGCAAACAACGCACGTCTGATGGGCATGTCGTCTCCTCTTACAAGTCACAAATAATATTCCTATTGTTTTCGTGTGATTTCAAGTCATTCTGAGCACGTTTTCTCTTAATTCGACCGTTAGATGTCGTTTCGGTGTTTTATGCCTCCGGAAATGCGTTTTCAGTCCCCGCGGTCAGATGAAACTCCTGATTGATGTGTCGTCTACCTGACCATTTCACAATTTACACCACGATTTTATTCATATGAATTCATGGCATTCCAAGGTCGTTCGGCTAGTTTTGACCGCCCAATCCTCCCTTTTAGAGTGCATTGAACTGCTAAAATGACATATTCGGTCGTACCGCGCACACCGCATGTCCTATGGGCGTTCCGTCTCTTCCTACACATCACAAATAATATTCCTATTGTTTTCGTGTGATTTCAAGTCATTCTGAGCACGTTTGCTCTGAATTCGACCATTAGACGTTGTTTCTGTGTTTTATGACTCCGGAAATGCAGTTCCGGTCACCGCGGTCAAACAACACCCCCAATTGACATGTCGTCTGCCCAACCATTTCACAATTCACACCGAGGTTGTTGTCATATGATTTCATGGCATTCTGAGGTCATTCGGATGGTTTTGACCACCCAACGCGCCCTTTTAGAGCGCACCGAACTGCTGAAAATGAAATATTCGGTCGTACCATGCACACCACACGTCTGATGGGCGTTCTGTCTCCTCTTACATGTCCCTAATAATATTCCTATTGTTTTTGTGTGATTTTAAGTCATTCTGAGTACATTTTCTCTAAATTTGACCGTTAGACGTCGTTTCTGTGTTTTATGACTCTGGAAATGCGTTTCCAGTCACCGTGGTCAAACGACACCCCCAATTGACATGTCGTCTGCCTGAACATTTCACAATTCACACCACGGTTGTTTCCGTATGATTTCATGGCATTCTGAGGTTGTTTGGCTAGCTTTGACCACCCAGCGCGCCCTTTTAGAGCGCGCCGAACTGCTGAATATGACATATTCGGTCGTACCGCGTACTCTGCATGTCTGATGGGCATTTAGTCTCCTCCTACACATCAAAAATAATAGTACTATTGTTTTCATGTGATTTCAAGTCATTCTGAGTATGTTTTCTCTGAATTCTGTATTGGTGTTTTATGCCTCCGGAAATGCGTTTCCAGTCACTACAGTCAAACGACACCCCCGATTGACGTGTCGTCTTCCCGACCATTTCAAAATTCACACCACGGTAGTTTTCGTATAATTTTAGGCATTATGAGGTTGTTCAGCTGGATTTGACCACCCAATGAGCCCTTTTAGAGCGCGTCGAACTGCTGAAAACAACATATTCGGTCGTACCGCACACATCGCACGTCCGATTGTGTGTCGTCTCCTCCTATATTTCAAAAATAATATTCCTATTGTTTTCATGTGATTTAAAGTAATTCTGATCATGTATTCTCTGAATTTGACCATTAGGCGTCGTTTCGGTGTTTTATGCCTCCGGAAATGCGTTTCAGGTCACCGCGGTCAAACAACACCCTCAAATGACGTTCCCTCTACCCAAACATTTCGCAATTTATACCGCGGTTGTTTTCGTATGATTTCATGGAATTCTGTGGTCATTCGACTGGTTTTGACCACACAACGCTCCCTTTTAGAGCGCGTCGAACTGCTCAAAACAACATATTCCGTCGTACCATGCACACCGCACGTCTGATTGGTGTGTCGTCTCCTCCCACAGGTCACGAATAATATTCCTATTGTTTTTGTGTGATTTCAAGTCATTTTGAGCACGTTTCCTGGGAATTCGACAATTAGATGTCGTTTTGATGTTTTATGACTCCAGAAATGTGTTTCCGGTCACCGCGGTCAAAAGACACCCTCGATTGACGTGTCGTCTGCCCAATCATTTCAAAATTCACAACACAGTTGTTGTCATATGATTTCATGGAATTCCGCGGTCATTCGGCTGGTTTTGACCACCCAACGCACCCTTTTATAGTGCATAGAACTGCTAAAAACGACATATTCAGTCGTACCGCGCACACTGCACGTCTGATGGGAATGTCGTCTCCTCCTACATGTCACGAATAAAATTCCAACTATTTTAATGGGATTTCAAGTCATTCTGAGCACGTTTTCTCTGAATTCGGCCGTTAGACGTCGTGTTGGTGTTTTATGACTCCGGAAATGCATTTCTGGTCACCGCCGTCTAACGACACCCCTGATTGATGTGTCATCTGGCCGACCATTTCACAATTCACACCACAATTGTTTTTGTATGATTTATTGGAATTCCGAGGTCGTTCAGCTTATTTTGACCACCCAACGCGCCCTTTTAGAGCGCGCCAAACTGCTTAAAAAGACATATTTGGTTGTACCGTGCACACCGCACGTCCGATGGGTGTGTCGTCTCCTCCTACATGTCACGAATAATATTCCTATTGTTTTTGTGTGATTTCATGTCATTCTGGGCACGTTTTCTCTGAAATTGACCATTAGAAGCTGTTTTAGTGTTTTATGACTCCGGAAATGCGTTTCCGGTCACCGCGGTCAAACGACACCCCCGATTGATGTGTCGTCTACCTGAACATTTTACAATTCACACCACGGTTGTTTGCAAATGATTTCATGGAATTCTGCGGTCGTTCGGCTAGTTTTGACCACCCAATGCGTCCTTTTAGATCGCAACGAACTGCTGAAAATGACATATTCGGTCGTACCACGCACACCGCATGTTCGATGGGCGTATTGTCTCCTCCTACATGTCATTAATAATATTCCTAGTGTTTTCATGTTATTTCAACTCATTATGAGCATGTTTTCTCTGAATTCGACCGTTAGACACCGTTTCGGTGTTTTATGACTTCGAAAATGCATTTCCGATCACCGCGGTCTAATGACACCCCCGATTGACGTGTCGTCTGCCCGACCATTTCACAATTCACAATTCGGATGTTGTCATATTATTTAATGGCATGTTGCGGTCGTTCGGCTGGTTTTGACCACCCAACGCGCCCTTTTAGAGCGCACTGAACTGCTAAAAATGACATATTCGGTCGTACCACGCACACCGCATGTCTGATGTGTGTGTTGTCTCCTCCTACATGTCACGAATAATATTCCTATTTTTTCGTGTGATTTCAAGTCATTCTGATGACGTTTTCTCTGAATTCGACCGCTAGATGTCGTTTTGGTGTTTTATGACTCCGGAAATGCGTTTCCGGTCACCGCGGTCAAACGACACCTCTGATTGACGTGCCTTCTGTCCAACCATTTCACAATTCACACCACGGTTGTTGTCGTATTATTTCATGTCATTTCGAGGTCGTTCAGCTGGTTTTGACCACCCAACGCACCCTTTTAGAGTGCGTCGAACTGCTGAAAATGACATATTCGGTCCTACCGCACACACCACATTTCCGATGGGCGTTTTGTCTCCCCCTACATGTCAAGAATAATATTTTATTGTTTTTGTGTGATTTCAAGTCATTTTGAGAGGTTTTTCTCTGAATTCGACTGTTAGACGCTGTTTCGGTGTTTTATGACTTCGGAAATGCATTTCCGGTGACCGCGGTAAAACGACACCCCCGATTTATGTGCCGTCTGCCCGACCATTTCACAATTCACACTACGGTTGTTTTTGTATGATTTCATGGCATTATACAGTTGTTCGGTTGGTTTTGACCACTCAACGCGCCCTTTTAGAGTGCGTCGAATTGCTAAAAACGACATATTCGGTTGTACCGCACACACCGCATGTCCGATGGGAGTTTTTTCTCCTCCTACATGTCAAGAATAAAATTATTATTATTTTCATGTGATTTCAAGTCATTCTGAGCACGTTTGCTCTGAATTCGACCATTAGACGCCGTTTTGGTGTTTTATAGCTCTAGAAATGCGTTCCCGGTCACCGCGGTCAAATGAAATCCCCAATTGATGTGTTTTCTGCCCAACCAATTCATAATTCACACCACGGTATTTTTCGTATGATTTCATGGCATCCCGAGGTCGTTTGGCTGATTTTGACCACCTAACGCGCCCTTTTAGAGCGCACTGAACTGCTGAAAATGACATATTCGGTCATATCGTGCATACCGCATGTCCGATGGGCGTTTCATCTCCTACTACATGTCAAGAATAATATTCATATTTTTTTTGTGGGATTTCAAGTCATTCTGATCATGTTTTCTCTAAATTTGATTGTTAGACACTGTTTCGGTGTTTTACGCCTCTGGAAATGCAGTTCAGGTCACCGCGGTCAAACGACACCCATGATTGACGTGTCGTCTACCTAGACATTTCGAAAATTCACACCATGGTTGATGTATTATGATTTCATGGCATTCCGAGGTCGTTCGGCTGGTTTGGACCACCCAACGCGCACTTTTAGAGCGCGTCGAACTGCTGAAAACGACATATTCGGTCATACCGTGCACACTGCACGTCCGATTGGCGTGTCATCTCCTCCTACATGTCACGAATACTATTCCTATTGTTTTTGTGTGATTTCAAGTCATTATGAGAACGTTTTCTCTGAATTCGACCGTTAGATGTCATTTTGGTGTTTTATGACTCCAGAAATGCGTTTCTGGTCACCACGGTCAAATGACACCCCCGATTGACGTGTCATCTACATGACCATTTCAAAATTCACATTGAGGGGCAGGGAGGGCTGTTCGGGGGTGGGGGGTTGTTCGGGGTGCAGAGGGGGCTATCTGGGGTGCGGGGGGGGGGGGGGGGGGTATGTCCGGGGTGCATGGGGTTTGTTCGGGGGGGGGGGCTATCCGTGGTGTGGGGGGGTGGTCTTTCCTTGGGGCGGGGAGGGCTGTTCGGAGGTGGGGGGGCTATCCGGGGTGCGGGGGGGCTATCCGGGGCCTACAAATAGTGAACCTAAGCTCAGTCACGAAAAACAAGTTTCATGGTTTATATTAGGAATCACATGGTTTTTTCAAAACTATTACAGAACATGCAATTGAAAATATTAAAGAATTAAATAAACTAAAAATATCCAAATCATTAATCAGTTTCATGGTTAATTCTCAATTCGTGCACACAAAAATTGCATTAGGCCAAAACACACATGATACCCCCAAATATAAAAAAAACTCACTAAAAACCTAACTTAAACATCAATAACACCCCACAAATAAAAAAAGAAACACACCTCGTGAATATGATGCGTCATGCATGGTCATGACTGCTACCTCCATCTGGTGGGGTAGGGGCCCAAGACAAATAAAAATTATGAATATTTTCATAAAAAAAATAATATAAATTAAATAAATAAATATGGTATAAAACTGTGTTGTATGATCCCCTGCACCATCACCTGGATGCACATATTCCCGCAGTTCTCTAACCTCAGCGATCAATTGCGCATTTACCTCCTTGGAAGAGCACAGCCATGCCACGAAATCTGACAACTGCTGTGTCATTTGAGCAACAGGAGGACTGAAAACCACAGCATGTGATACTACAAAATGATAAATCCCTATTCCATAGGTCAAACTATATCCATTCCCATCCCAACCAACAATATGATGAAAGATCTCATCCCTTCGCATGGGAAGCTGTCGCTGGTCCTCTGGCAGTTGTTCTAACTCAACTTCAAATTGAGCCTGTGAAATATTTAAATATATATACATATATATGTTAATATATAGATTTATGTAAGTATTGGTAATGAGTAAAAGCACTTACTATCAATGCTACGGCCTCTGCATCATTTTGATCATGAGTCCTCATCCACAACGACATTTTATCAGTCGGTGCAACTTGCTCCCGTAACTGTATATAAATAGAATATAAACACATAACCATATTAATTAATAAATTCAAAAATTAATAATAAATACCTCATGTCGGATCTGAGACATGTGACGAGTCCCGAGCCTATGAGGTGGTCCCTACAACGCTCGATTCTCGGAATGGCGTGTTGACACCTCCTATATTCAATAATTCAAATTTCAAAAAAATCACACATTCTTGAAAATATATATACCAAAATAAATATACAAACTGAAACACCCTCAGTAGACCAATATGCAACTAAGTCATGCCACCGAGGTGGGAGGACACCTCTCGGGACTTTCTCAAGAATGTCTGGGGCACCCACATTTGGTACCCAATGGTCCCTCTTGACTTTGCCTTTATAATATTTCCACATCTTATGGAATTTTCTCATACACACGGGCCTAAACTCATCAGGTAATACTTTCAAATTTTGATATTAAAGAAAAAATCACATATGTTAGTATTTTTTATACATAGGGAAGAAAGTAAAATGGTCTTCTTACCTGAAGCTCCCTCCAAAAATGATCTAATGTGTCCTGAGGGATAGAATCCCAGTCCCATGTGGTCAATGGAAATCTATGTGGGACACGTATGATATGACCTAGCTGACGAATAAATGCAGGGGCATTCAGTCCCACGGGATGAAATACCTCATCAAAATAAACATCAAACGTCGTGTAAGAATTCCATGATAAAATGCCACGACCAGGGACTCTCTTGTGATAGGAAGAAGCAGTCGAGTCTAATCCTGTTGAAAAAAATTTAATATATAATTTAACAAAAGTTATAAATATATATATATATATATATGTTTATCAATTACATAAAAAATTGAGACAATGACATTCAAACATACCTTGACCATGAGACGTAGATGGTTCAGATGGATTATGTGGATCTGCTATCTCTTCCCCTGACATGCCTGCAGTCATAGAAAACATTAGTAAGAGGACTATCCAAAGTGTCCAAAAGATAAATTGGATTGTTTTTAAAAAAATCAAACTTGTACAGTTTTTAATCAAACAAAAAGGGATTGAATAATTAGTTGTGAATGAATTTCAAAAAATCAGAAAATTAACAAAACATATATGCAAATTATGTACAAAACCAATCAATGCATAGCCAAATTTCAGATTGAATTAATAAAAAATCAAACAGCACATGAACCAAATGAAGAATACATCAGTGGGAAGATACACTGAAAATAACATGGAGATACCAAAAGATAAATCACCCTAAATATTTATAAATGAATAAACTTCCAAAAGTGAGGATTAAAACTTACAAGGATTTATAATATAGTTAGATAATTTCTGATAAACTAGGACATTCAATACTGAATAGTGGGAAAACAATTATACCTTTCATTAAGAATGCAAATCGACCATTTCTCCTTCAACGGCCGCTCTAACCCAATACATATCTTCTTCATGTTGAACTACAGTATGTTGATCAAGCTGTTGCAAAAAAAACAGAACAGTCTCAAGTTTATCTTGTTCAAATAAAAACACTCCTCACCTGGACATTTTGACAACAACTTGCCAACTTGGATTCTAAGGCAAAGTAACGAAGAATACTTGTTCCTCTTATAATGACAAAATAAAAGGATCATTATCAACTCTTTCATTTCTGTATAACATATTTTTAAAATTCACCAATGAAAATTGATATTGATCGACTTTACATCCACGCACTGGATCAACCCAATTACACATTAACAATATGTACTTTAACCTGTGTGTTTATACAAAATCAATGTTGTCTATCAATTGACCATAGTAATAAACAGAATCGATGAATGGACAACTGATGCCACTATTTTGTGTTTCTCATTTGTTGTTAACATATTTAATGTGAAATCAAAAACCATTGGCATCTATAGATTTATAACGACGAGTCGTTATAGATGGACCCTCATCCAGTTGAATAAATTCTTCAGTTAGCATGTGGTCCCCTAACTCCCTCAGCTTATGAACCTAAATAATTCATAGAATTCAATAATGATTTCTGCAGAAATAAATTAGTATAATAACTCACTCATAATGAAAATAAATTTATACGTACATAATCCGTGAACCAATAATGAAATGATGCATAATGAGATTGTTGAATTTGATACTCAATCGTACCATACATCTCTTCTTTTATCTCATTAATGTGTTTCTTGAAAATGATAACGTGATGTTTAAATGATCAGCTTATGAAAAAAAACATTTAAAAGTTAAACAATAAATGTGATAAGACACTTACTTCATTAATGGTGCAACTGATGGAGTATTGAACAAGATATATCGATTGTATCCACTCGATGTTTTCCATATCAAATATGGTTCCTTCTCCAACTGTACTATCATGAATTTGAGAGGGATTATCTAATTTTGTTTCAACATCTGTATGATATTCTTTACAAAAAGTAGTACACTCATCCATCAAATAGCCATTGGCTATTGATGCCTCCGGATGAGCTCTATTGTGTACAAATCGTTTCAATGTACACAAATATTTCTCAATAGGATACATCCACCTGAATTGCACTGGTCCAGCAGCCATTACTTCATCAGTTAGTTGCATTGTCAAATGGACCATAACATTGAAAAATGAGGGGGGAAATAGTTTCTCAAAGTGAAAAAGAGTAATTACAATTTGGTCCTGCAAATTTTTTAAATCACTCATTCTTTGATTTCTTAAACAAAGTTGTCTAAAAAAATTACTCATCTCAATCAACGGTTGAAAAACATTGGGGGATAAACAATCACAAATTGCGATTGGAATCAACTACTGAAGTATTATGTGATTGTCATGACTTTTCAACCCTTTCAATGTCATTCTCATCAGATTCACACACTTTGAAATATTATAAGAGTAACCATCAAGCACCTTGATCATCTTCAAAATGGAAAGAAATGTCTCTTTCTTCTTTTTAGTCATTGTATACTATGTCGTAGGCATATATGCCTTGTTTCCCTCAGCTAACTGTAAATGCAACTGTTTCCTTAAACTCATTTCTTCCAAAGAACAACGTGCATTAACATGGTCCTTTGATTTTCCAATGACACCTAAAATGGTCCACAATATGTTATCACAAACATTTTTTTCAATGTGCATGACATCCAAATTATGCCTTAGTATGTTAGTTTTCCAATATGGAAGAATATATAAAATATTTTTATTTTTCCAATTGTGACTGCACTGCCTACCTGCAGCACGAATATTACATACTGGATGAGCCACCAAATCCTGAATTTCATATGCCATGCGGATGTTTTCTTCCACAATCTGCGGCAAAATTTCGACTCTTGTCATGATCTTTGGTGCTGGGCTTAACTCTCTAGATCCATCAAATGCCACTCTGTCCTTTCTGAACCTGTGCTGAGGGGAAAGAAAATGTATGTGACCCATGTATGCCCATTTTTTGGAATGTTTAATCCATACATATTTTTTACTTTTATTTCAACAAGGGAAATCAAATTCCCCTTTCGTACTCCAGCCTAATAAATTTTCATAATCCATGAAGTCATTGATTTTCCACAATAAAGAAGCCTTCAGGTCGAACATTTCATTCGTTTCATAGTCATAAGTCATCACATCATCGCCCCAAAATTCATTCAACTCATCAATCAATGGCTGAAGGTAAACATCAATCTTATCCCCCGAACTTCTAAGTCCATCAATAAGAGTGGAAAGTAATATAAATTGTTGCTTTATACAAAGCCACGGAGGAAGATTATACGGAACCAACACCACGGGCCATGTGCTATGAGTTGCACCAACCATAAACTTGAATGGATTGAAACCATCTACTGCCAACCCCAATCGGACATTATGAACATCTTTAGAAAAGTCGGGATGTCTCTTATCAAAATCCTTCCATGCATGATTATCTGCCAGGTGGGTTAACATATCACTTTCATGAACTCTTTCTACATGCCATCTCATTAAATTAGAATCCTTAGATGACATAAAAAAATCTTTTCAACCTCAATTTAAGGGGAAAGTAACACATTTCCTTTACGGAAATCGGTTTCCCCTATATCGCAATCTAGCTTTCATGAGTCTGATTTCCCCTGTTCTCTTTCCACTTGGAAGCACCACAAACCGTACAAATATCCAAATGGGCAGTTTCTTTTCTAAACAACATTATTTTTTTTGCACATGCATCTATGGTCTCATATGTAAAACCTAAGTTCTATGTAAACATACGAGCATAGTAATACGACTCAGGAATCTTAGCGTCGACAGGAAGAACCTTTTTCAATAACACCAATAACATGTCAGATGATGTTTCTGACCACTGATTCAATGTCTTCAAATGCAACAACTCTACGATAAAAGAAAATTTATTGTAAGAAGTACAGCCAGGATATAATTCTATTTTTGTATCATCAAGTGCTTCATAAAACCTCCTCGAATCACGATCTGTACCAGAGCGAAGATTTATCTCACCAGTCTCAAGATTCTGGATGTCAGTGCCTTTATGATCCAACCCACGTACCATTTCAATAAGCATTTCATGCATTGGATCATTCATCCTTGCATCAACATCCATCTAAACTGCATCCGTATTTTGAAAATGAACATATTCGTCTCCATGAAGAGTCCAACTCTTATAATTTTTAAAAATCCATTAAAGAATAGGTGTTCCCTCACAGTATCTCATGTGAATTGATATTTATTAGCACATTTTCTACATGGATAACTAATATAGTCACTTTCAAATCCTCTGGTAAAGTCAATAAACTGCATAATGCCATTGAAATATTCTCTAGACGTTTGATTTGGAAGATCAATCCAACTTGTATCCATAATAATATCTGTATAACAAACATTTACATGAGACATATTACATATTCATTTTTCATATCAAATATATTTAAAATAAATACTAATCAATTTTTTGTGTAACATTGATAAAATAATCAAATTATATCTCTGAATAATAAAAAAAGAGAATATATAATGGAATGTAAGTGAAAGCTCATGTCATACATGATTGCGCTACAAACCTGGAAGGGAGGGGAGTTGAAGGCGGTGCTACGAGGGAGAGGAGAGGCATCAGAGGGGATCCGGAGCCAGAGGTGGTGCGGCGAGGGAGGGGATGGGCAGCGGCGGTGGCGAAGATCCGGAGAAGAGGAGGCGGTGAGGTGGCAATGGTGCATCGAGGGTGGGACGATGAGGGACGGGACCGAGGACAACAGGGAGTATGAGGGTGGCAGTGGTGAGGGGATGAGTAGCGGATGTGCAGTGAGGGAGGGTACTGGGAGGTGGCGGTGAAATAAGGGAGGGGATGGGCGGTGGCGGTGCGGCGAGGTAGGGGGTGAAGAGGGAGGGGACGGGGGATGGAGGGGAGTTGGAGCGGAGGCGGTGAGGGGATGGGGGATAGACAGCGAGGGGGTGGAGGGCTGAGGGCTGAGGGGGCGGAGGGCCGATGGGGAAGAGGGTGGAGGCCGAAGGGAAGAGGCCAGAGGGAGGAGACTAGACGGAGGGTGGAGGGAAGAGGGGGCGGAGTCCAGACGGCGGAGCTCGGAGGCTGGAGGGGATGGAGGGCGGAGGTGGTAGAGGGCAGAGGGCGGGCGGAGGGCGGGCGTAGGGCAGGCGGAGAGCAGAGATCGACGAGGGCAGAGGGCGGAGGGAGACGAGGGCAACGAGGGGTGGAGGGTGGCGAGGGCAGAGGGTGGAGGGTGACGGGGGAGGGCAGTGAGGGAGAGGGGGCACTATAGGGTTTCGGGAGGGGAGGGGGCGGGGGGGCGTCGAAGCCTCCTCGATTTTTTTTGCAAAACCCAGCAACCGCCAGAGGCAGTCGCTATAGGCCACCTTAAGCGACCGCCAAAGGCGGTCGCCCATGTCAGGGGGCTTTAAATCCCATTATTCTAGTAGTGTTGGTTTAATATCCAGACTACCTATTGAAAATCATTTTCTAATGGCTAAGGTACACAATGTTGAATCCATGAACAATGTATCTTTGAATGCTAATTATAGTAATGATAAATATTATAACTCTTCTGATGAATAATCTTCTTCTGATTAAGATAATACTTTACCTACCTATGAAGAAGTTTCTAGGCTTGCTAAGCTCCTTGATAATGAGAATTAAATACTCAAGAAAAATATTGATAAGGAAAATTCTAGGAATACTATTCTTAATAGTGAAATATCATATCTTTCTAAATATCTTGATAAGAAAACCCTTGATTTTGAAATTATTTCAAAAAATCTTGAGGAAGCAAATTCTGAGAAGGATAAACTTTCTAAGGATCTAGAAAATGTAATTTCTAAGAAAAATGTTTTCGAGCCTAACTATAGTTCAAAATCAAATGTTTTGGAAGACAAGAACATAGTTATTATACTAAAATCTGAAATATTTTACTTGAGGAATTGTTTGTCAAACTTTACCTTAGGTAAGTAAAACTTTTATAAGATTTATTCTCAAATCCGACCTCTAAGGAATACTTCTGGTTTTGGTTATACTGGTTCAAAACCGATTTTTAGTAACAATTATTTTGTTCCTCAAAGTGCTCCATTCTACACTATGTGTCAGTGTGGTGGGCATTGGGAAAGAAATTGTTCCCTAAACAAAACCTAGTCTTCAGGATTTTATAAAGATTATTTTTTAATGAAAATGTGGGTGCCTTAAATTTTTCTTTCTAAAATTTCCGGATCCAAGAAAGTTTGAGTTCCGAATGTCTAACATTCTTATTTTTAGGAAAATAAGGAAAGTATCCACAGAAATACATGGTACATGGATACTGGATGTTCCCAGTATATGACTGGTAACAAAAACTTCTTTGAAAATATTATCAAGATGAAAAGAGGAAAAGAAACTTTTAGAGATAATTCTAAGGGAGAAATTATTGGTATAGGAAATATAGTTCTTCTTGGAAAAACCTTGATTTCAAATGTTTTATTTGTTAAGGGTCTTAAACACAACCTCATTAGCATAAGTCAATTATGTGATGAAGGTTACCTTGTAAATTTTAGGAATGACAAGTTCTTAGTACACAATTCCAAGGAAGAGTTTATTCTTTCATCCCATAGGCAAGAGAATGTATACACACTAAACTTAGAAGTCCTAAGGATCCAATAATTACCTTGACTTGCAATGGAAGATCATTCTTTGTTATGTCATAGAAGGTTAGGACACTGTAACTTTAGGAACCTATGAAAACTCTCTAATAAAAGACTAGTTAAGGATATAACGAAGCTTAGATTTGATTCTTCAAAAGTTTTTGATCCTTGTCAATATTTAAATCAACATAAATCAAGTTTTAAGTCTGTCGGTGAAGTCTCCACCACTGATGCATTACAGTTAGTGCATATGGATCTTTTTTTTCTAACACAAACTCAAAGAATTTGAGGTAAGTATTATGTATTTTTCTTATTTGATGATTACACTAGATTTACGTGATCATTGAGGATAATTTCAAAATTCTGATTTTGAAACTTTTGTAGAATAAAAGGAATTACTCATAACTTCTCAGCACCCAGAACACACCAACAAAATGTTGTTGTTGAAATAAGAAATAGAATTCTTCAAGAGATAACAAGAACCATGTTGAGTGAGTATTCGGTAGCCAAAAAATTTTGGACTGAAGCTGTAAGTACTACTTGTTATACTATAAATTTAGTTTTGATTAGACCTTTTTTTAATAAAACTCTTTATGATTTATGGAATGGTAGAAAGTCTAGACTTTCCTACTTCAAGGTTTTTGGATGTAAGGTATTAATTCTGAATACTAAATATAATCTACACAAATTCGCACCAAAATCTGATGAAGGAATTTTCTTAGGCTACTCCATAACTTCTAAGGCTTATAGAGTTTTCAATTAAAATACTTGTACTGTTGAAGAAATAGTACATGTAAAATTTGATGAAACTAATCCTTTTGTTTTTAAACAACCTCAACCTACATATTAGGATGTCTTTTTAAAAACTGATTATCAACCTTTGTTAGAATATCCTTCAAATAAGGAAAATGTTCAAGAATAAATTTTTGAAACATTTACCCCAGAATACTTTCTACCCTATGTTGATGAACATGTTTTATAAAACCAAAATTAGTTGTTTCTTAAGAGTCATCCCAGTGATTGTATCATTGGTGATGTAAATCAACCTATAATGACTAGAAGTTCCTTATGAAATGAAGTAGAACATCTAGCATTCCTTTCCCAATTAGAACCAAAAAGAACTGATGAAGCTTTAGGTGATATTTATTGGATAAAATCTATGAAAAATGAAATAAATGAATTCGAAAGGAATAATGTCTGGACCATGGTTGAAAGACCTACGGAAACTTCTATTATTGGAGTAAAATTGGTTTTCAGAAATAAGTGTGATAAAATTAAAACCATTGTAAGAAAGAAAGCTAGATTAGTTGCTAAAGGATATAATCAACAAGAAGGAATAGACTATGAATAAACCTATGCTCGAGTATATATACTTGAATCTATTCATATTTTACAGGCCTTTGCAGAATTCTTCAATTTCAAACTTTTTCAAATGGATGTTAAATGTGCTTTCCTTAATGGTTATGTTCAAGAGGAATTTTTTGTTGAACAACCTCCTGGTTTTGAATATTCAAAACATCCTAATCATGTTTTCAAACATAAAAAAGCTTTGTATGGACTTAAGAAATTCCCTCGAGCTTTGTATGATAGACTTACTAGATTTTTGCTTCAAAATAATTACATTAAGGGAAATGTTGATCCAACCCTTTTATAAAGAAAGATAAGAAAAATGTTTTGATTTTTCAAATTTATGTTGATGACATTATATTTGGTTCAACTTAGCAATCTTTAACTAATTCCTTTTTGGATCTAATGAAATCTGAGTTTGAAATGAGTATGATGGGTGAGTTAACCTTTTTCCTTGGTTTTCAAATTTCTCAAAAACCAGAAGGAATATATATATCCCAACATAAGTATATTAAAGATCTTATTCAAAAGTATGGATATGACAACACTAAGAGTATAAGTACTCCCCTTGGTACCTCAAATTCACTTGATCTAGATGTAGCTGGGAAACCAATAGATCAAACATCTTTTAGAGGTATGATAGGAAGTTTAATTTACTTGATAGTTAGTCATCCAGACTTAATGTTTTCGGTATGCTTATATGCAAGATATAAATCCAATCCTAAGGAATCTCATTTAAATTCAGTGAAAAGAATTTTCGATACTTAAAGGGAACCATGGATCTTGGACTCTTTTATACTTCTGGAAATTATTTTTTTTGAAAAGTTTTTCAGATACTGACTTTTGTGTATGTAGAATGGATAAGAAAAGTACATTCGTAACTTTCCATTTCTGAGGAGATTCACTAGTTTCTTGGTCATGAAAAAAACAACACTCAGTACCACTTTCCACTACTGAAACTGAATATATAGCATCTGGAAGTTGTTGTGCTCAAGTGTTGTGGATGCAACACACACTCACAGACAATGGTATGAGTTTTACCAAAACGCAAATTTTGTGTGATAATACTAGTTCCATTACATTAATCAAAAACCCTTCACATCACTCTTGTGCAAAACATATAGATATTAGGCATCATTTTCTTAGGTATCACACACAAAAAGGAGATATCATTCTTCAATTTATCAGAATTCAAGATCAATTTGATGATATTTTAACAAAATCTTTTCCATCTGATAGATTTGAATACATTAAACAAAAGTTAGGAATGATAATTTTAGGGTAATCTTCCTTGTTAAATTCTTTTTGAAACCTATATCCTTACAGTAATAAACTTCTTTTCATAGAGGGAGTACATTTTTTTGATGTCTAAAATTTTTCATAGTCAAAAATTTTCTAAATTTTCGTAATGAAGATTTCCTAAATTTTTGTAATGAAGATTTTATAAATTTTTGTAATGAAGATTTTATAAATTTTCATAATGAATATTTTCTAAATTTTCTTAATGAATATTTTCTAAAAAATTTCATAATCAGTTTTTCAAACTTTTTGTAATCAAATTTTCAGAATCTCATGTTCTTCAAGAAGAACTTTCCTCAATATGAATAATCTTCCTAGCAATCTGAAAGGTATGATTCTTTCTTGAATTTTCATAATCTTCTTTTACTAGTTGGTATTTTCATTTGTTTTTAAAAAATTTCGGATTCTATTTTCCTTGAATCCAAATTTTTTTCTTTAAAACCTCAAAAGATCAGATCCTACCAAAATTTCCATGCGGCTATCATTTCAACTTTCAGATCTGATCAGAAATATTTTCAGCCATTAGATTGAATATGGAAGTTGAACCGTTGCTTCTAACACCTATATAAAGGTCCCATGATAGTTTTCCCACATTGAATCTAAAGCTATCGCATGCTGAACCTCTGCCCTCCTATATAAGCTCATTCTGGATTTTTAAGGTTTTCTCAATTCCGAATGTCTGTCGAAGTATCTTCTTAGAAATACATGTCAACTGTCAAGCCGATTTCTAAATGGCAGATATACAAGGAAAGGTTGGTTCATCCAAATTTCCTTGCTAAGTATAATTCTAAAATCTTGAAGAACATCAAGCTGAATAGATGGGAGATTGTTTCTGTATCGAAACCAGGAGCTCAGGATATGGTGTATCCAGACTTGTTGGTGGAGTTCTATGAGTCGGCATGCTTTTTAAAGGAAGAAGGAAAAGAAAACTTCTCTTTCAAGAGATATGGGAAGACTTATGGTATTTACTACACCAAGGAAAATAGCTTGATTGGAGTTACTTGTGAGGGTGAGGCCGAGTTCTACTCACATAAGTTGCCTGAAGTCAATGGAAGTTTTGATAAGGTGAAGGCTATGGCTTACCTCGGACTTTCTGATGTAAAGACTCTGAAGATTGTTCACCTCTCTACAAATTATCGGATTCTTGAATTGTGGGTTTAGGGTTTCAAAATTCTGAGAAAGGGAGACAAGGAAACTTTGAAGAAGAGTGACATGTATATCTTGTATTTCTTGGTGAATCTAAGAAAGTTAAATTTAGTTAAGCATATTTTGATTACGATCGAGAATATTAAGAATGGAAATGTGAAGGCTCATATTATTATTTATCTGGCCATTCTCTCAAAACTGATTGTTTGGTGTCTAGAATCCTTCAAAATACCTTGCAGTTCTAAGCCAAGAAATTAAAAAGTCATGTTGGTAATGATGATACTCTGAAGAGGATGAAAGTAGGTTTTTATAAATAATCTGGAGAATTCTTTGATTTTCCAGAAGAGGAAGTGGAAGCTATTCCGAAGAAATGGGAGGTGGTTGAACCTTATAAAAAGGTGGAAGGAATAGGAAGCTGAAGGAAGTAGAAGAGAAGGTAAAATCTCCTGTATCCAAGGAAGTTTAGTCAGCACCCCAAATCCGAAAAAGAAAAAAGCCTATCCGGATGAGGTAGTAGCTAAGTGGAGGGAAGATAAGAAGAAAAGGAAAGAAGGGGAGCCCAGGTTTGGCCTAGACCCTGCTGAAGTAAAATCGATGAAGGAGAAGACAGTTGAGTATCTAAAAAGGGAAGAGAAAGAAAAGAACCAAAAGAAGAAGATGACTAAAGCAGAGATTGTGCAATCTCTTCTGAAGGCTGCTGAGAAAGCCTCTGAAAATATTCCAGTACCACAATCATTCTTAGTTGAAGATTTACCTGAGACTTTGGGGAAGAAAATTGTGACTCCAGAAAAATTCCATGAAAAAATAATTTAGGAAGAAGAAGAGGAAGAAGAAGGCAGTGGAGATACTGAAGATCTCATCAAGAAAGTTGAAGATTTTCATGAGAAGGAAAGTCTATATGATAAGCATTCAATCTGAACTTCTGAAGTTGATTCTTCAAATCTTTCTACCCCTGGGAAAGATGAGAAATGTGAAGATGAAAAGGTTGAAGAAGAATTGAATAAGTTGTCTGAAGAAGAGATCTCTAATCATGTTTTCATACACCCTTAGGATGTTAAGACCAGAGCTGAAAAAGAAGAGATAGGTGAAGATAAAATCGTTCAACTGTCAGACAATGAACATGAATATCCAGATGAGGAAGCCATTCCAAAGGTTAATAAGGGAAAATAGGTGGTTGTTGATACACCTATAAAAGCTATTGTGAATAAGAAATATGTTAGTGGTTCTTCAAAGAGGAAAGATGCTGAGCTAGAGAAAGAAACCTCTCCAAGAAAAGTCTCAGATTCAGAATCATCATCCCTTGGACATGATTTCATAGTCCAATATTTGAATAATCTTGTTAGGTCAATTCCAATATTTCCAAGAATTAATTCGAGATGTCAGATTCATCAACACACCCTAAATCATAAATCGGATTCATTGTCCATTGTGATGGATAAGTGTGTCAAGATGGAGGCAGACTTCAAATCATTTTTTATTAACTATGAAGCCCACAAAAGATATTGCAAGAAGATGACCATTTAGTCAAGGAAAACCATTGAAGACATGAGAAATCTTGATGAGTTCTAAAATAGTGTCAAGGAGGCATTTGACACCGAAGATGTGAAGATCAAGGATCTCACAAGTAGTTTTGAAGAAAAGATGACTCTGGAACAAAATTCTCGGATTTAAGAAGTGAAGGATTTGAATGGGAAGCTGTATTCAGTTGCCTAGATTTGTAAGAGAGAAAGAGATATCAGGATTGAGATTGATGAGAAGCTAGTAAAGCAAGAAAAATCCTTGAAGGCTCAGGCTAAAATCCTTAAGGCTCGGGAAGATAAGATCAAAGCCTTAGAGAAGAAAGAAGAGCATCAGGATCATATTCTTAAATGATCAGAGGAAGACCACAAGGAGCTCAAGAAGCTAAAAACAATAGTGAAGAAGTTGATTCCCAAGGAAAAGGAAGGATGGCCTTGTTTAAATCTGATCTTTTGTTGTATTTTCCTTGTTTTACAAATTCTTTCTAATTGTAATGAATTTTCTGGCTGCTTGTTTTTGGATGTTTAGTAATAATTTTTCAGGTACCATAATTTCTTTTCCATTCCCTTTAATTATTTTTTAAAATCACAAAGGGGGAGAAAGGAAAAAATAATACTAAGTAGAGGAGAAATTTCCCTATGTAAGGGGGATTTTATCTAAGGGGGAGTTCTTATCGAAGAAGATTTTAGTATGCAATAAAATGATAAGTCTCATTCTGGAAATCTAGAATACGATCCTTAGTGTTTCCAAATCCTAAGGGGGAGTTAGTCATATTCATCTTTTCCCATGTGTTAAGGGAGATAAGATTTATTTTCTAAGTCCTTATATACTTTTTCGTAAGTATGTTTGTGCTTTCCAAAAGGGGTACATTTTTTAGTCAATAAGGTTTCCTTATGACTTTTCCATTCCTTCTTGTTTTGAAAATCACAAACACCTTATCTTAAGGAAAATTTCATTTACCCTATGTTTTACTTTATAAGGAAAATTTTCCTTCCCCAAGGAAATTTATCCTTACCATGTTTTTCATTGTTCATATTTTGTCTAAGTATAAATTTTGATTTCATATCTAAAACCTTGAAATCTTATGATACTTAGATATAGATAATTATGTTTTCAGGATCCGAATTATGGTTCTGAATTCTCTGAATTCATACTCTGAACTCTTCTGAGTTCAGAATATGAGTTCTCTAAATTCAGACTCCGAACTTTTATGAGTTCAGACTCTGAGTTCACTGAATTCAGACTTCGAAATATTATGAGTTCGGACTCCGAGTTCTCTGAATTCAGACTCCGAGTTACTTGAATTCAGACTCTGAACTCTTACGAGATCAGACTCCGAGTTCTCTGAATTCAGACTCTAAACTCTTACGACATCACACTCCGAGTTCTTTGAATTCAGACTCTGAACTCTTAAGAGATTAGACTCTGATATCTTTAAATTCAGGCTTTGAACTCTTACGAGTCCAGACTCCGAATTCTAATGAATTCATACTCTGATCTTTCTAATTTCAGGTTCCGAATTCTTGTGAATTCATATTCCGAATTTACTTGATATCCAGACTTCAGAATTCTATAGAATTCAGGTTCCGAATTCTTCTGAAGACATAATATGAATACCTATGTATTATAGACACCGAATGTGTTTTTGCTTAGACTCTGAACTTTCATTTTTCCTTTCACTCTGAAAAATGATTTTGGTTCAGTGACTATATTTTTTCTTACTTGTTTTTTGGTTATATATGATGTCGTGCGTTCAGTTACTAACTAACCATTGTTTGAGTGACACGTGTACAGGTCCCTTCTAAATTCAAGGAAAATTATGAGCATTGGAGGAGGGAGCCGACCGTTGAAGTTGTGCCTATAAATATGAGCTCATTTGAACAAGCTCACAATGACTTACTGACTGTTCTATGACTCTAGAGATTTCATGCTCTTGAAGTGATTTCTAGAGAGAGACTCTCATGCCAAGGGCGTACTGAACATCCTATTCAGAATTGCTTCGTGCGACTCTGAATGTTATTGAGTACATTCGAGGGATTCTGAGGATAGGAAGACAGAGGTGCCGACTACCTTAAAGTTCGAGGACTTCCTTGCTAAGGAAGACAGAGGTTCCGACTACCTTGAAGTTGAGGGGTTGTGGGGATATCAAGACAGACTCCAATCTTCATATTGAGGGCTTACCCTGGTGTGGGTAAGACAGACTTTCTTGAAATTTAAAATCAAGGGACCTTTATCCAAGGTTTTTGAATACCCTTCTCTTTGGGTTAAAATATTTACCACTTGTTACTTGTTTGTTTCAAGTTTTCCACTGCATTTTGTTTGTTGAGGAAAGTATAACTATCTTATACTTTCTTATTATTGTATACTCTTATTTACTAAGATTCTAAATGCTTTAAGGTGGAATCTTTATCTTTGTAAACTTTTGTTAAGTATCATTTCCGGAACCATCTTTCTAAAATTGAATTATCGAAATCATATTCCCAAAATCAAGAAAGTTTGTAGAAATAGAGGTTTTGTGAATTTACCTTGTTTAACTTTGTTAAACATAACTATATTTAAAAGTTCCAAACGAATTTTTTAAAGCATAAAATTCACCCCCCCCCCCTCTTGTATTTTGAGCATCATTAGATACTTCATCCAGTATCTATATCATTTCGATCATACATTTGGTATCTAAGGAGAATATCATTCTCCATACCATCTCAACATTGCGGGTGAAGGAATTTTTGGAAGAGATATTGTCACAATCAATATTACAGATCAGGATCAGACCAACCTTTACTTTTTTCATAAAAATTTGGAGGTTTCCCCATATATTGAAACCCACAAAGAAATTATTGGGATTTGAATCCATAAAGGTCTGAAAGATGGATATCAAATACACATAATCAATAGTTTATAGGATGGTTTTGGGACTATATTTTTAAGGAGTTAGATGAAAAATCAGATTCAATTTCAGAATGACTTCGATGGCTACCCAGAGGACCAAGTTTTTATGTTTTATCTTACAGTGATTATGTAATTAATGGTTACATGTTCTATACAAAGGAACATGATGAAAATAGTACCTTACAAAATAGTAGAGTTACACTTGTGGCTGAAGTGATGCATGTTTCTGGTAGTAAGGACAGAAATCCAATTTACACGAATATGTCATACTTTTGCATCATGAAAAAAATATGGGATTTGGATTATACGATATTCCAACTTCCAATTTATCAATCCAAGTGGATTGATAATAGGAGTGATGTTAAAATAGATGAATTAGGATTGATGAAAGTTGATTTCAGTAAGGAAGGGTACAAAGACAAACTATATATAATGGCATCATAGGTAGTGCAAGTATTTAATGTTTTAGATCCCACAAACCGAAAGTGGCCAATTGTTCTATTATCGATCAAAACCATTGAAGGGACGTATGACAACTGGGGATGACCCTTTCATTGAGATGTCACAATCATTTTACAGTTTTCCTAATGTAGACGCCATTTTGTATGTTATAGGAGACCACAATAAAGGAATTTGAATGGTCAATAGTGGGGTCAAATCCCTTCAGCATTTTAAAAAAGAGTGTTCAATAATCAGGTTATATTTTTTTTGTAATATACATTATGTTACATCATGTTATAATCTGTCTGATGCTATATTTATATACTCTAAATTAAATGTTAAACCACTTCAGTAGATAATGAGAGAGATCATATTCCATGAACAAACTAACATCCTCAAAGTGGTATTTTTGAAGTTAATTACTGTTTCATTTAAAATATTTATTAATCCTTTTGAATTATATTTTTACATTACTACTATGAGTGTCGATGTAAGGACCCAAACACCAGTTTCCCGAAGTATGTGCTATAAATATGTTGTGAAAAAATTTTAATAAAAAGAACATAATAAATACCCAACATACTACATAACAGAGGATCTTTTACCGGACCAGGTTTTCGAGAATTATAATTCCAGTAATACATTCAGATACCACAGTACGAAATTTAGTATACATTAAGAAAAGTAACATCTGAGCAATGCTTTCACATTAAAAAATCAGAAAATCACTTCCACTAAACATGTAAGAATAATTTAAATACATAGGGTGAGCACAAATTTCCCAGTAAGTGGTTTTAAAACAAGACCATTAATAAATAATTTTAAAAAAAACATTTCTTAAAAAATACATGCTTTAAATAATGAAATTAACATTTCTCGTAACAATCCATCATCATTTTCTTAAGAGATTCTGAAACATCTTTTTGGATAAACTCGTGATCAAGATTGAAAAACTTATTTAAGAGTTAAAAATAAAATTCATTATAAAATATTCACGAAATTGAACAAAAAATCATGAAATTCCACCTATAAGTTAGATAAAGACCATACTTAATTATGTATGACATGTCGGGGGTGTGGATAAAAATTTACACATGAATTAATATTTGTTTAGAATTTGCACAGACAATGATGTCATTTATCATTCTACATAAATTCAAACCATGAAATGATAGATAAGTTTATAACATTATTATTAATCCTTTCAAATAGATGATTTGATATATAAGTATATGCTTAAATATAAATCATTTTACCATGTGCATTTGAAAATGTAAAATTGATTAATACAGGTTCATAAAAGAATGATCATATACTATGGATATTATTCTAGTAGAATAATCACATGGACTTTCACTTACTATATTCATAATGAGGGAATTCATAATGTGGCCCACACAACCATACCATCAAGGCCTCATGCTAAGACCATAAATATGTTGGAGTTGGTGGTCTAGAACCAACTACTTTGTACTTTATTCATTAAATAAAAGCCTTATCACATCTTGATTGTTCTTCTGTGTGACATGTCATGTGATAATGTCCTAAGGATAGCTGTTGCATTAAAGGGTCGTAGCGGATCCCTGCTATGATGAGAACCCGAAAGTGCCATAACATTGTTCTTGAATATATGTTCTATGGCCGGATGATATTATTTGAGGGACACAAATAATACAGGTCATTAGGGGTGAGGACTCATAAAACTTTGAGGCACCTTCTCATGGTGTGCGCCCTTGGTAATATCCAGGAGGATATTATGAGAATGAGACCCGCCAGTAGGAAATCCACATTTCATAGTGTCATAGGATGTTCCTATCTACGGACGTGTGTATTGATCCTTATACTTTAAGATTATTATTAATGGGTATTAAAACTCGCGCACTTAGATGTATTGATGAAAACTGTGACGACACACTGTTCGCAGCGAGGTAGGATACGTTGGGTGCGTCACGAGTAATACCGCATTAATAGATAATGCGAGAAAGGATTTGTCCCTTATGTTCCATAACGGAAGTAGATATCTCAGGCCCTTTGATGAAATTGATATATCCTAAATAAATCCATGGCCATGGTAAGGTATGGGCAAGTTCAATTCCGGGAAGTCAAAGAAAGAATAATCAAGCACATGGGTTGATGGCACTAGAATGAAACCCGCTTGATTGGAGATATCGAGACAAAGGGATTATATTACACGGTAAGCGTTCGTAGGAGGTGACACGTCATTTCGGCGTTAACTTCTTTCTCTATGGGTTCCTTGGCATGTTGCTAGACGCTAACCTTGGACTTTAGGCAGGCTCAGCCTAATGCCACTGAGAAAGAGTCCTAGAGGGTCACACACTAAGTGTGTCCATGTATCTCAGTTAAATATTAATTTAAAAAGTTAAATAAATATTATTCCCGACTGTAGTTTAATAATTATTTAAGGATGTATGATCGCATTTATTTTGACACTAGTTATTCGATAGAATATACTGTGGATAGAATAATATATTTATTAGCGAGTAATGCAGTTACATTTATTTAAGAAATAAATAGTCATTACTCAAGGTCTAATAAATGTGGTGGAGAAAAATGGAAAATAAAAGTACACGCCGTGTATATTAAATATACACGCTGTGTAGTTTTATGGAAAGCAAGTACATGCCGTGTATTAATTATTAAACACCGTGTAGTTTTTCCAATTGGGATTTTGAGGATTTAATATTGTTTTATTAAATGATATTTATCAGCGTGGGCGCATGTCAAGGAATTAATAATTCGACATGGGTGTTTTCAATAAGAGTTAATGAAATAAATAAAACGTGTAACACGTTTATTTATTGTCATAACTCTATTAACCTCGAACCTGATTATAAATATCCTCGCAACCCCAACATTTTTTTAGATCCATTGTTGTGCACAACGGATTTGGAAATACTCTCAAGCCAAGAGAGAATTCCCTTTCCACCAAGAACGCCCTCAAGTTACGAGAGCAAGATCCTCCACCGGATCAAGGCGGTCGAAGGCGGACATCGCAAGCGAAGGTTCTTCCGCGCTAGCACCCGAAGATCTCTTCGGTGATGTCCGGAGATACGTGACACACGTGTGGATCACCGCTATAGGAATCCTACACTTGTATTCTACGACGCAACAATAGATCACCGAATCGTGACCGGACACATCAACGAAGAAAGAATTCCAACAAGGTAATTCTTATGCATTAATTAAATTAATTATAATTAACATATGATGATCCTCCTCAAGGGTTCCAGGACTCTTCTTTTCTTTTCGTTCTTCGTTCTATTCCGAAGATTCGGAGTTTTATATCGTGAAGGATCTCGGATTGAACGTTGTTTAACGTTAAAATTAATGTTGGGCAAACCCACCAACGCGCTTCCGTTGCGCCCGGAACCTACAAGTGGTATCAAATGGGTCATATCGTTGGTTATAATTATTTAGTTTTTTTTGTTGGTGATTTATGCATTTAATAATTTAGTTATTTCAATTCATGTTTAATCGTTCTGGAAATCTGAATATCGAGATTTGTTCCTCCTCTCTCGTTTCTCGTTCTCCTCACGGAAACAGATTTTTCTTTTAATTTTGATTAAAATAAAATAGAGGAACTCATCCGGAGGAGCCAAATGTTTCTGGCCATATAACATCAGAATACACGGCGTGTATTCGGAAGTACACACCGTGTAGTCTAGGTTCAATGCATTGACTGATCCGCCAAATCAGGCCGTATATTGGATTATTTCTAAGAATTTAAGACACCGTGTGTTGACCAGAAATAGTTGGCACACAGTTTCCGGAATACATGTCGTGTGGTCCAATGAACATAGCGTATAGTCCCTTCGGGTTAGGTTTGGGTCATGTACTCCGTACATAGCCTGCCCGGCTGGAAACCGTGTAACACGGAAACTACACGGCGTGTGTCCCACTGTACACGCCGTGTACTCCGAAAATTTCTGAAGTACATTAACATGCCCTATCCTCGGGTGTGTACTTCGGATGGACGGTGAAGAAAAAGTACACGCCGTGTAGTCGGAACTACATGTCGTGTACTCACCCAAATTATGCAGATTTATTAAAATTTATTAATATATTATACAAACCCTTGAGACGTGTACCATGGTGCAGGCATAAAGCTGAGGCACAACACGTGATAGGTGTTTTATATATATGTGTTTAATTTAACATCTGCATAATAAATGGGAATTTGTCGGGTTTCCTCCAAGGTACAAGTTGTGTACAAGGATAATTTTAAATTAATTTATTTGTTTAAAATTATGATGGATGAGAATCTCAAAGAAATTCAGAAAAGGGATTTAAGATAAAAGGATTGATTAATTAAAGATAATTAATTGATTCGAGTTTGATTTATCTTAAACAAGAATGATTAAAGAATTGAATGCTATTTTTATTTATGCGTAAATATCGTTGCATGTATGGATGATCATGAGCTAGACCGAGACCTTTGTATGTGAATGGTTTCTTTTAATTTATTTATTTAAATTAAATTTGTTGGCCTGCGAGCCATCTCCTCATTAATATGTAGGGCCTGTTCCCCCAAGGATTCTTTTATGTAAAAACCCCTTTTTTTCCCTCACCTGCATGTGAGATAAATGAATATGTAATTGATGGAGCTCCCAAGCTAGTGGAGGCGTCTCAAGTCAGGATCTAAGATGAAACGAATCCAAGGAGATACAAAGGTGGACAGGTGGAAAGATGTAAACACGAACCCGAAAGGTTCAAGGTGTTTCTCCCCTAGGTCTTGGGCTAGTTTATCAACCGCTAGATAAACTAACCAATAGAAAAAATCATGATCATACCATTTATTTTATTTCTGTCAGTTGCATGGTTTATTTATTGTGGGTGTATTGTCACGATCCCACAATTAATGAATTAAAAGAGCATGCAAGATAGAACTAAAATAAAATTGGCTTATACGTAAATATTATCTTAGACATGGTTAATCACTTAAGTATATCCCACTTAATATTAACAAGCATGTAATCAATGATAATAAAATGGCAATTTACGTATAAGGATAAAATCCCTCAAAATAAATATTAAGTCGGCATAGCCTTCCATAATCTTGGTTAGAATCGAACCATAGTTCAAAGTGCTTGACCAACCCTAGTTGGGGTGCTTTCAATTATCGGGGAATTCTAATTCAAGGTTTTGGGTTGACTTGACTTGGTTCACATCAAGGGTTGACTGCCACAGCAGGACTTGGTGTGACCAAGAGGCAAAGGTTGATGAAATCCAAAAAGGATTTCAGGATTGGGGAGTCCACTCAGTGGATCAAGGAACTGTGAGTTAATGCAGTTGGCATTTGGAATGCCTACCTAAAACCCTTCAAGTTGCTTGACCAACCCTAGTTGGGGTAATGCGAAGGGCTATATGGATCCTTTCCACTAGAATATTCACGCAATAGAATATTACGAAGTCAATGGTGAGGGCTATTGGATTTCAATAAAATAGTGGGAGACTAATAAGTATTAATTTATTTATTTGTCTCAATTTTTATAATAAAGTACTAAAACATTGCTCATCTTAAATTGTAGAAACGGCAAGAAAATGACTTCAAACATATCATTGTGCACCATACTCGAAAAAGAAAACCTTCTCACCGGCACCAATTTCCAAGAGTGGCAGAGGCGTTTACGCGTCGTCCTTTTCCACGAAAGGAAATTATATGTGCTGGAAGAGCCTATTCCAGTTGCGCCTGAGAAAGAGGCTAGTGATGAGGAATTATCTCTCTACATGAAACACATGGATGATTCCATAGATTTCCAGTGTTTTATGCTATCGGACATGTCTAATGAGCTCTTGAAGCAACATGAAAACATGGATGCGTATAGCATGATGTCTCACCTTAAAGATCTCTACCAAGAGAAGGAGAGACAGGAGAGGTATGAGATCTTCAATGCTTTGTTTACCACGAATCTTGGAGAGTCTGCACCAGTTGGGCCTCATGTGGTCAAGCTTATTGGATACATTGAACGCTTGGACATCTTAGGGATTAAATTCCCAGATGAGTTGCGTACAGATCTCATCCTATCATCATTGCCCAAGACCTTTTCTAGCTTCATTGTCAACTATAACATGAGCGGCAATGAGAAGAGTCTATCGGAGCTTCTGGCCTTGATTCACCAGGTAGATAAGGACATGGGGCGTGACAAACCCGTGATCCTTATGGTGAACAAGAAAAGGAAGGACAAGGCAAAGGGGCCAAAGACTTATAAACGGTCTGAAGCCCCCGAGCACCGTCCCTCCAAGAAGGGGAAGATCCAGAG
The DNA here is from genome assembly GCA_963277665.1 of Viscum album. Taxonomy (NCBI): domain Eukaryota; kingdom Viridiplantae; phylum Streptophyta; class Magnoliopsida; order Santalales; family Viscaceae; genus Viscum; species Viscum album. Next base: position 674,071,738 of record OY728139.1, on the reverse strand, counting down.
GCAGGGCAAGGAACGGGAAGCAGTGTGTTTTTCATGTGGCAAGAAGGGCCACTGGAAGAGTAATTGCACCCAAAAGCGTGGGGACGCTAAAGGTGCGTTCGTTATCAAGTGCAATCTTTCTATTTCTACACATTGGATATTAGATACAGCTTGTGGGGCTCACATCTATATTCAAATGCAGGAACCAAGTAGATTTAGAAAGATCGCCAGAGGAGAGGTGGATCTTCGAGCTGCCAATGGTGCAAGGCTGGCTGCATTGGCTATTGGCGACTATCACCTCTCATTGCCAACTGGCATGATTTTGGTTTTACAAAACTGTTATTTTGTGCCTAGTGTTACCAAGAACATAATTTCTGTATCTTGTTTGGATATGGATGTATTTATTTTCATATTTGGAAATAAGGGTTGTCTCTTTTATAAGAACAATGTATGTTATGGTATGGCACATTTGAATAATGGTTTGTATGTATTAAATTACGAAAACAAAGTGTTGGCAATTGATAACGAAACAAACTCACATGACTCATACATCACCCAGTTATGGAATCACCTCCTTGGTCATGTGAACGAGAAGCGCTTGACAAAGCTCTACCAAGATGGCTATTTAGACTCTACTGAGCTAAAACCACTTGATAGATGTCACGCTTGTTTACAAGGAAAAATGACCAAGCCGCCTTTTGGTGGACAAGGTGAAAGGGCCAAAGATCTTCTAGGATTGGTACACACAGATGTGTGTGGACCATTTCCAGTAGAAGCTAGAGGTGGATATTCTTACTTTATTACTTTTACTGATGATTTGAGTAGATATGGCTATATCTACTTAATGAGGTATAAGTCAGAGTCCTTAGAGAAATTTAAGGAATTCAAGAATGAAGTAGAGAATCAACTTGGTAAGAAGATAAAGAAGCTTCGATCGGATCGAGGTGGAGAATATCTGAACCAAGAGTTCATCGATCTTCTACAGGACTCTGGGATTCTATCTCAGCTCACTCCTCCTTATACACCACAGTGGAATGGTGTTAGTGAAAGGAGGAACTGCACCTTGTTGGACATGGTGAGGTCGATGATGAGTCATGCGGATCTTCCATTATCCTTTTGGGGATATGCATTACAAACTGCAGCATACACATTAAACCGAGTACCAACTAAGGTGGAAAATGGAATTCCATCCGAGTTATGGAATGGAAGGAAACCCACTTTTTCGCACACACGTGTATGGGGATGCAAGGCGTTTGTTAAGGCCTTCTCAGGAAAAAAACTAGCACCCCGGGGCACAAAGTGTATCTTTATAGGATATCCCAAGGAAACAAAAGGATATTACCTATATAACCCCCAAGACAAGAAAGTGATTGTCGCCAGACAAGCCATATTTCATGAGAGGGAGCACATCCTCAAGAAGGATAGTGGGAGAAAGATTGACTTCGAAGAAGTTGATGCTCAAGATACACAGGAGTTGGTACAGGAACAAGTTCCACAGGTCCCCGTGGAAGAGGTTCCAGAAACACAAGTACTGCGTAGGAGCTCAAGAGAGGTAAGGGAACCAGAGAGATTTGGTTTCCTAGTCACTGAGGATGGTGAATCATTATTGTTGGACAATGATGAACCTCTCTCCTACAAGGAAGAAGTAGAAAGCTCAGAAGCTGTAAGATGGCTAGAAGCTATGAATTCTGAGATGGATTCCATGTATCAGAACCAAGTTTGGGTTCTCGTCGATGAGCCAGTTGATGTAAATCCTGTTGGATGAAAATGGGTATTCAAAAGAAAGTTGGACATGGAAGGTCATGTTAGCACCTATAAAGAAAGGCTAGTGGCTAAAGGATTCAGACAGCGTCAAGGAATTGACTATGATGAAACCTTCTCGCCAGTTTCCATGTTTAAATCCATAAGAATCATACTTTCCATAGAAGCTTACCATGACTACGAGATTTGGAAGATGGATGTCAAAACAACATTCCTTAATGGGAACCTTAAAGAAGATGTCTATATGACACAACCAGAAGGGTTTGTGACACCAGGTGAAGCCAAACGGGTTTGCAAGTTGCAGAAATCCATTTATGGATTAAAGCAAGCATCCAGGTCATGGAACATTCGATTTGATGAAGCCATAAAATAATTTGGTTTCATTAAGAACGAATATGAGCCATGTGTTTATAAGAGGTTTAATGGGAATGCGGTCGACATCCTAGTGGTATATGTTGATGACATATTTCTTATTGAAAATGACGTACCAGCCTTATAGTCAGTTAAGGACTGGTTGGACAAGTGTTTCTCCATGAAGGACTTAGGAGAAGCAGCCTACATTCTAGGGATCAAGATCATTCATGATAGATCCAAGAGGCTGCTTGGACTAAGTCAGGGTACATACATTGACCAGATACTAAAGAGATTTAGTATGGAAAAATCCAAGAGGGGATTGGTTCCAGTGTCACATGACTTACATCTTTCTAAGAAAATGTGTCCCCAGACACAACAGGAGAAAGATAGGATGAAAAAGATCTCATACGCTTCGTCTATAGGATCCATCATGTATGCCATGTTATGTACCAGGCTTGATGTTGCCTATGCACTGAGAATGGTAGGCAGATATCAAGCAGATCCAGGAGAACAGCATTGGACTGCTGTTAAGACTATCCTTAAGTATCTGAGAAGAACTAAGGATATGTTCCTGGTGTATGGAGGAGATGAGGAGCTTGTCATCAGAGGGTATGCTGATGCTGGTTTTCAAATAGATCAGAATTATATGATGTCGCAATCTGGATATGTTTTCTGTCTCAATGGAGGAGCTGTGAGCTGGAAGAGTTCAAAGAAGCCAGTTGTCACCGATTCTACAGCGGATTCTGAGTATATAGCGGCTTCTGATGCAGCCAAAGAAGCCGTTTGGATTCAGAAATTTGTCCAGGAGCTTGATGTGGTGCCTAACAGGAAAGATCCCATTACATTGTATTGTGATAATACTGCAGCGGTGGCTCTTTCAAAAGAACCAAGGTCACATCAACGGACAAAGCACATACTCCGGAAGTATCACCTCTTGCGGGATTTCTATCGAAGGGGTGAAGTTGCAGTGAGCAGAGTGTCCACAGAAGAGAACGTGGCGGACCCCATGACTAAATTCCTATCTCAGCAGAAGCACGAATATCATGTGAGAGCTAGAGGGTTAAACGTTGTTAGCAGTTGGCTCTAGTCCAAGTGGGAATCTGTTGGAGTTGGTGGTCTAGAACCAACTACTTTGTACTTTATTCATTAAATAAAATCCTTATCACATCTTGATTGTTCTTCTGCGTGACATGTCATGTGATAATGTCCTAAGGACAGCTGTTGCATTAAAGGGTCGTAGCAGATCCCTGCTATGATGAGAACCCGAAAGTGCCATAACACTGTTCATGAATGTATGTTCTATGGCCGAATGATATTATTTGAGGGACACAAATAATACAGGTCATTAGGGTTGAGGACTCATAAAACATTGAGGCACCTTCTCATGGTGTGCGCCCTTGGTAATATCCAGGAAGATATTATGAGAACGAGACCCGCCAGTAGGAAATCCACATATTATAGTGTCATTGGATGTTCCTATCTACGGACGTGTGTATTGATCCTTATACTTTAATGTTGGAATCACCTGTTTTGATAATCCCAAATCATGCTTAAACATTAATTATGATGTATTAAACCTTGCATTAATCTTATTATTCTATGCTTAAACGTATTTTATTCTAAACAGTTCATATTCTTACTCTCATAACTTTACTGTAACAGCTTACAGTAGTATTTACATAAGTTTGGTATTGTTAGCTAACAGTCAGAGCTTTCTTTTCAAAGTCACAGTTACAGTTAACTGTAACCTTAAGTTACTGTTTCAATAAGTTCACAGTTACAAGGTTACAGTCGAAGACTAATACAAGCTTACAGTTACTAGTCTACTGCTATCTATTGTCAAAGCTCACAGACGAAGGTCACAGTTACAAGACTTCTGCTCAAAGTTTTCTCTGCTCAAAGGTCACAGACGAACAAGTCTACAGTTGGAACAAGTTCACAGTCGAACAAGCCTACAGTCATAAGCCTACAGTCAAGGTTACAGTTAGACAGCTTATGTCGACTAAGTCTACTGATGGTCGAAGTCTACAGTTGACAAAGGTTACAGTTCTACAAACTTGATGTTACAAGTCTACAGTTAGAAAGGCTACAGTTACATGGAGTAAAAGCTACCATTGCAAGCCTACAGACAGCAAGCCCTTTGTTGAAGTCAGCAGTCAGAAGGAAGTCCACAGTTGGAAGTCCATAGTTGGAAGTCCACAGTTGGAAGACCACAGTTGAAGTCAACAGTGACATACATTCCCGACTCACTGTTTTAATTTCTTTATTTCCTACATTTAATCTATCTAACGGTCATATCATACATTTTGATGATTTGTCAAATATCTGATAAAGGTTGTCGGATGTCAGGAACCCGTACCTCGTACCTGCTGAAAAGAAATCTTTTCTGTCCCCTGTCGGGAGTTAAATACGAGAAGACTACGCTGCCCAAAAAAAAGGGAACGTATGCGAATGCGAACCAGAGAAGTGCGTGGTGGACGAAATATACCAGAAACACAAGAAGATAAAAACGAGTTCCATCAAGAACACAAAGAAGCATATAGACAATCAAGTATACTCGAGAAGTGTTCTGTGCATACAAGAAGAACCCTGAAGAACTTCATCGACTACATTCTCACTACCTGTGAACCTGAAGCATACGACACTCTGTTTCTCAAACAGAAACGAGAAGAGGACTCAAACTCTCTTCTGATCGAATACAAGAGCTACACTGAGATCACCAGAACCACTTCTAAACTCTACATCTCTTGTTCTGTGTTTTATTCTCCATTTTGAGCAGTGTGTGTTATCTGTTGTATTAAACACACACACTGACTCCTGTACTTTCACTGGAGGATCTGTAAATCCTCAGCAAATCTTTTTGCATCCCATTTCCCACTGTGGATAGTGGTAGAGGTCTTGTGACCTGGACAGCTTGCTGCTGTTGTTTGTTTTCCCACGAAGAACTGTGGTAGAGGTCTTGTGACCTGGACAGTGTGTTCACTGTTGTTAACCCCGATCCAGGGTGTGGATCATTTTATATAAAATTTTGAGAGGACTAAGTCTCGGCTTGAGACTGAACCTCTTGGTTAATTCTGTGTGTTTATAGTTATACTCTATATCCATACTATACATATTTATTTCATATTCCGCTGCTATTACTTTGAAATATAATCTATCTTCAAAGCTACTTTGATAATTAAATTCGCAAGTGTTTATATTTGTTATAAATCAGTAAGTTAGTTTCAAAAGTTAATTTAATAATAAGATTACGTTAACTGAGAATTAATCAATCTTTGAGAAACTAATTGAACCTTTATAATCTATATAAATTCACTACAGTTTAATTTGTTTTTGAAATTGGGGGATTTTAATAGAAATTGTTTTTAACAGAAATTTTAATTGGAACTCAATTCACCCCCCTCTTGAGTGTCCACTCCGACCAACATTTGGTATCAGAGGTTGTGTTTATCTCTGTTATACTTGCTCAAAGTTTTATTTTAACTCTCTGTTTTTAAACTGTGATTGTAGTTTTATATAAAAGATCTTAAATTTCTGTTAGTTCTAAATTTTATCTCTTTAAAACATTTTCTAAATTTTACTTATGGATAATAGACTAGAAGGTGCTGCTACTAACAGGCCACCCTTCTTTAATGGTGTGAATTATGCCCAATGGAAGCTCAAAATGAAAATTCATTTGGAAAGTATGGGTTTTGATATTTGGACTGCTATAGAGTCTCAATACAAGATTCCAGAAACTGAAAGAATAACTTGGGATGAACCTACTAAGGTAGGTTACAATAATAATTGTAAGGCTATGAATGCTCTCTACTGTGCTCTAGGAGATGAGGAGTTCAATAGAATTTCTGCATGTAAAACTGCTTTTGAAATCTGGGACACCTTAGCTGTTTCTCATGAAGGAACAACTAATGTCAAGGAAATGCGGTTAAATACTTATACTATCAAATATGATAACTTTAAGATGAAAGCTGATGAACCTATTTCTGATATGTATCTCAGGTTTAATGAGATAGTCAACACAATGAGCTCACTCGGAAAGATTGTTCCAGCAAAGGAGCAAATCATGAGATTATTGAGATGTCTGCCTGACAGATGGAGAGGCACATCCGTTTCAATTAGAGAATCCTGTGATATTGGAACTTTGCCTGTCAAGGAGTTAATTGGTAAACTGATGATGTACGAAGAAGAGCTAAAGGTGAATAAAGAGGAAGATGAGGAACCAAAACGAAAATATGTAGCTTTTAAGTCTACTGCATCAAAGAGCAAAGACAAGGAGAAAGTTAATATACCAACTGAAAGCTCATCTAGTGAAGACTTAGATTCTGACAGTGATGCCGAGATGGCACAAATAGCAAGGAGATTCAAGAAGTTCTATAGGAAGAAGAAGTTCTTCAGAAAACCAAACTACAAGGGTAAGTATGATAGACAAGGTAAGTGGAAGAAAGATTGGAAGAAAACTGATAAAGAAGAAGACATAGTTTGCTATGAATGTAAAAGGAAAGGACACAACAAAGCTGACTGTCCTAAGTTAAAATTCAAGAAGAAATATGAGTACAAGGACAAGAATTATAGGAAAGCTATGAAGGCCACCTGGAGTGCTTCAGAAGACAGCACAAGTGAATCAGAGTCCATTGATTCTGAAAGAAATCTTGCTAATATGTGTTTCATGACAAACACATCTGAGGTAACCTTAGACACTCCCACTTTAAACTCTTATTATTCTGAAGGTGAAGCAGAATCTGGTTCTGATTCTGAAAATATGTCTAAAGATGAATTGATTGAATACTGTAATATGCTGGAAGAAACGTGTAATGAACTAAAGGATAAATATAAGTCTTTAAAGAAACAACATGCTCTTACTGCAAGTGTCAAGTCTGCACTTGATGTAGAAAAAGAGAAAAATGTTCAATTATTAAAGGAGAATACAGAACTGAAACTATCTAATGAACAACTTAGAAAGGACTTAGAAACATTCACAAATGGAAAAGATACTCTAACCCAACTGCTAGGAAAGCAAGTTGCACCTACGTATGCTACTGGATTGGGATACCAACCTGGACAAAGACATTTTACTAAAACCCGATTTATTTCCAAGTCTGGAAAAAATCCTGCTAGTTCCAGTTTTGGAAATTCGTATGCCTCAACTGGTTATTTAAATAGTTGTAGATCAAATAAAGTATATATCTCTAAATCTGTTGCATCTATTAATTGTATGGGACACATAAGACAAATCTGGGTACCTAAATCCTTGATTGCTAACATATCTGGACCGAAGAAAATCTGGGTACCAAAGTCATTTCTTGTCTAATCTGTTTTGTAGGAAATCTGTTTGAAAAGCAATTACAAGAAGGTATGGTACTTAGACAGTGGATGTTCAAGACACATGTCTGGGGACTATTCGTGCTTCAAAAGCTTAATAAAGGTTGATGGAGGATATGTCACTTTTGGTGATAACTCAAAAGGAAAAATCATCAGCCTAGGCCAGATTGGTAACACTGACTCAGTATTAATTTCCAAAGTTTTATTTGTTGATGGACTTAAGTACAACTTGCTTAGCATTTCTCAATTGTGTGATGATGGCTTTAATGTCAAGTTTGAAAACAATTCTTGTGATGTTTATAATTCCAAAAATGCTTTAATATTTTCTGCCTTAAGAAATGAAAATGTTTATGCTGTTGACTTAAACACTTTAGCTAAACATAATGTTACTTGCTTAAATGCTTTTAATAAAGAGTCTTGGCTGTGGCATAGGAGATTAGGACACTGCAACATTCACTCACTTAGAAAACTCTCTAAGAAACACCTAGTTAGAGACCTACCTAAGCTTGAATTCCCAAATGACAAAGTGTCTAATCCCTGTCAAAAGGGAAAACAACACAAAGTTTCTTTTAAACCAAAGAAAGAAGTTTCAACTTCTCAACCACTTGAACTGGTTCACATGGATTTGTTTGGACCATCAAGAATTTCAAGTCTAAATGGGAAGCACTATGTTTATGTTCTTGTAGATGACTTTTCTAGATATACTTGGGTATACTTTCTAGCTCACAAAAGTGAAGCCTGCTCTTCCTTTGTTAAATACTCTAAGTCTGTAAAAAATCTTAGTGGACTCAAGATTAAGACCCTAAGAAGTGATCATGGCCGTGAGTTTGAGAATCGAGAATTTGAATCTTACTGCTCACACAATGGCTATTCTCATAACTTTTCTGCCCCTAGGACACCCCAACAGAATGGTGTAGTGGAAAGAAGAAACCGAACCCTGCAAGAAATTGCTAGAACTATGCTTAATGAATATGACCTGCCTGTTTACTTTTGGACTGAAGCTGTAAATACAGCCTGCTATGTTATTAATAGAGTCTTGATTAGACCGATTCTTAAGAAAACCCCTTATGAGTTGTGGAATAATAGGAAGCCTAAGGTTAATTACTTTAGAGTTTTTGGTTGCAAAGTCTTTATTCTGAATACTAAAGATAATCTTGATAAATTTGCTCCAAAAAGTGATGAAGGAATTTTCCTAGGTTACTCTATGTCTAGTAAAGCCTATAGAGTGTTCAATAAGAAAACCAAATGTGTGGAAGAATCTGTTCACATCAAGTTTGATGAGACTGATCCACATGAGTCTAAAACTTCTCTTGAAGATGTTGAAGAAGACTTATCTGTTCTGGACCTAAATGACAAATCTAAAGAACCTGCAATAAAAACATCCAGTTCTGGAGTTTTTCCAGAATCTTCCTCTGTGGAACCCGAACCTATAGATGAACCTGAAATCTCTAGTCCAACCTTTACCAAATCAACTAGGATTCTAAAGAATCATCCTTTGGATGCTGTTGTTGGTAATCTTGATAGAGGAACACAAACTAGAGCTTCTCTAAGAAATCAGGTTGAACATCAAGCATTTCTTTCACAGCTTGAACCCAAAAATGTCAATGATTCTATCAGTGATGAATTCTGGGTAATGGCTATGCAAGAAGAACTAAATCAGTTTGAAAGAAACAAATTTTGGGAATTAGTGGAAAGACCTAAAGATAGTCTTACCATAGGCACTAAATGGGTGTTTAGAAACAAAGTTGATGAGTTTGGTAACATAATCAGAAACAAAGCTAGGCTAGTTGCACAAGGGTATAGTCAGGAAGAAGGAATAGACTATGAGGAAACCTTTGCACCTATGGCTAGACTAGAGGCCATTAGGATATTACTTGCTTATGCTGCTCATCTGAATTTCAAACTATATCAAATGGATGTTAAAAGTGCTTTTCTAAATGGATATATAATTGAGGATGTATTTGTGGAACAACCTCCTGGTTTTACAAATCCCCATTTTTCTAATCATGTTTTTAAACTATCTAAAGCTTTATATGGTTTAAAGCAAGCTCCAAGAGCTTGGTATGATAGGCTCAGCTCTTTTCTTATTTCAAAAGGATTTACTAAAGGGATAGCTGATCCTACTCTTTTTATTAAATGGATTTCTAAAGATTTCTTAATAGTACAAATCTATGTGGATGATATTATTTTTGGATCTTCTAAAAATTCTTTATGTGTTGATTTTTCAAAAATAATGCAAAATGAGTTTGAAATGAGTTTAATGGGAGAACTCAAATTTTTCCTTGGATTTCAGATCTTTCAAAATAAAAATGGTATTATTTTGAACCAAAGTAAATATATTAAAGATCTTCTAAAACGTTTTTCTTTGGATGGCACCAAAGGCAGTGACACACCTATGAGCACCACTTGCAAGTTGGACAGTGATGAAACTGGTGAACCAGTGGATCAAACCAATTACAGAGGTATGATAGGTAGTCTACTGTACCTTACTGCCAGTAGACCTGACATCATGTTCAGTGTATGCATGTGTGCTCGGTTTCAAGCCAATCCAAAAGAGTCTCATTTAACTGCTGTTAAAAGGATTTTCAAATATCTAAAACATACTCCCAATTTGGGATTATTTTATCCAAAAGGACAATCATTTGATTTATTAAGTTATTCTGATGCTGATTTTGCTGGCTGCAAGTTAGATAGAAAGAGCACCTCTGGAACATGTCACATTTTAGGCAAGTCACTAGTATCTTGGTGTAGTAAGAAGCAGAATTCTGTTGCATTGTCTACTGCCGAAGCTGAGTATATAGCTGCTGGTAGCTGTTGTGCACAAATCTTGTGGATGAAACACACTTTACTAGACTATGGATATCAATTCAAACATGTCTCTATAAGGTGTGACAATACAAGTGCTATTAACATTTCAAAAAATCCAGTATCTCATGCTAGGACAAAACATATTGATGTGAGACATCACTTTCTGAGGGATCATTATCAAAAAGGTGATATCACTCTTGAGTTCATTGGCACTGAACATCAGTTAGCTGATATTTTTACAAAGCCTTTGAATTCTGAGAGACTAAGTTACATCAAACATGAGTTAGGTATGATTAATTATAGCACAGTTGAAACCTCACAGTTGAAACCTCACAGTTGAAACCTCACAGTTGAAACCTCACAGTTGAAACCTCACAGTTGAAACCTCACAGTTGAAACCTCACAGTTGAAACCTCACAGTTGAAACCTCACAGTTGAAACCTCACAGTTGAAACCTCACAGTTGAAACCTCACAGTTGAAACCTCACAGTTAGACCTCACCGGTGTACCTCACTGTTACATCTCTCTGTAGGCTGTTTCGCTGTTTAATCTTATTTTATTTTTGCGGGAATTCGAACCGTTTCTTTTCTTTATACTTTTATTTCTAAATCCCTAAATGATAAAATTGAGAACATCGAACATATCTCAATCCACTCATCTCGACCCTTGCTCTCTCAAGTCCTAAACCTTAAACCTTCAACCGAACCTCGAAACCTCATTCAGTTCCAATGGCCAGAACAAAGCGACCCCCGACTGTCAACGAAGATGCACCAATGCCAAAGAGGACTCAAGTCGAATCCAATGGCACCGGGAACGCCTCGATAAGACCTGTTAATCCACATCTGACTAAGAGAGAAATATTTGCTGAGAAGGAGCTAAGTGAAGAGTGGATTTTATCGATCAGATCATTAGTGCTGTCAGTGCTTAATGATCAAGGATGGACCGAATGCTTCGCAAACAATAATGGACCGTACTACCCGAAGCTGGTGAAGGAATTCTATGAATATCTACAGTTCGAGGAAGAGGATGATCTGCATAAACTGGTATCCAGAGTAAATGACAATGAAGTCAGTTTTTCATCCGCTGAATGGGCTGCTTGTTTAAGAGTTCCTCATGAGGGTATTTACAACTACTATTCTGGAGCGGCTCCTCCAAACAGTAGAATCTTTGATCATGAGACGGCTCTGGAAGAACTGACAGGCAATGGCACAGTAAAAAAGGTTATTGCTGTTGAAATGAATGGAGAGGACAGGCTTCTGTTTAAGTTTATTCAGCATGTACTGAGTCCTAGAAGAGGAGATTTTGCAACTCTGAAGCATCAGGATATTTACTTGATGTACTTATTAAAACATGGAAGGAAGATCAACCTTTGTAGGTTGATGATGGCTCATATGGAGGACATGATAAAGGCAAGCTCAAAATCAAGTGCCTTGTTTCATGCTAAACTCATTTCGGTTATGTTGAAAGTGAAAGGTGCAGCTGGAAGTCAGGAAGAGTTGATAGTAGCAAAGAACAGTGTATGTATCTCGAAAGTAATCTGCAAATTCATGAAGATCAGTTGGAATCCCTGGAAGAAATCATGGGTGAATGATGATGAGAGAATCTATGAGAATTTTAGCCCTTCTACTCATCCCTCTAGACCGAGAGATAGGAGAGATCCAGGCTTAAAGCCTGATGAGCCTGAACCTGTATACTCAGATGATGAACAGACTGCAGTAGTTGGTAACTCTCCAAGAGAGAACACCCCAATTGATGAAGGGAGTGATCCTGATACTACTCACAGTCCTGTCAGGACAGTGACGTTTGGAGCAGCAAGCCCTCCAAAAGAACTACCTAGTAGAGAACCTGTTCTAAGAGACAGTGAGACTGAGACTACAGAAGAAGAAGAAGAAGAATCTCAGTATTTTGTCAAGGACACCTCTGACGAGGATGATACAGTCGAAGCAAAAGAGGCTGGAACTTCAAATGAAAATCAAGAAACTGTTGCAGAAGAACTTAGTATGAGCCCTCTGATAGGGTATACAGACAAGTCAGTGTCTGACCAGGAAGCAGGAGTGGTCTCTACTACTGTTGTCATGGAAGTGGTTGATGACCCAACAGAGCAGGAGGCTAACCTCACTGCTGAACCTACAGAGAAAGCAAGTATGGAACCTGCTAGAGCTACAGAAGAGAACTTAGAGTTACCCAGAGTTGAGCAGATAGTAGAAAGTGCTCAGGAAGGACCTCCAAGTGAGGGGGAGCGTGTTGGTTCAGTCTCTGTATTGTTTGATATAGAAGGATGGACCTCAGATCCAGGATACATGGTGTTAGGACTCAATTATGAGGATTCAGATGAGGAAAACCAACCACCAAGAAATCCAGTCATCCTACCTAACAGCTCTCCAGTGTTAGAAACTGAAAGATTGGCCACCAAGGAAGACCTTGAATCCTTAAAGAATGAAATGAAGGAGACCATCAGACAGTCTGTTGCTGAATTGAAAACCAGTCTTTTTGATGAGCTGAAAAATGTGGAATAATCCTTAGAATTATCTCTAGGATGTGTTGTGGGAAGTCCAATCAAAGAAGTGATGGATGAAATGAAAGTGTGCCACACCCAAATTGAAAGCTGGACTGGAGCAGTAGTGGCCCTCAGACAATCAGTTGCTTCTTTAACTTCCCTGAGCAGTTCTCAGACACAAGTGGCCAGTGAGATTTGATACATCAAAGAAGTGGTCAAGCAGTTTGTGGAAGTATTTGAGGCTTTCAAGAAATCAGTAAAAGAACACTTTAGCAATCAGGATGCTGTCATTCAGAAAGTGATTGGAAATCTGACTCAGTCTTTCAAGGAGACAGTGGCATTCTCAGTCAAGTCCCTTCCTTCATCTAGCTCTCCTGTGGACCTTGAGCAGTTTAGAAGCCTGCTCAGAGAAGAGCTTACTCAGGCCCGTGCAAATGACACATCAGACCTACAGATCCTTGCTACTACAAGAGAAGTCAGTGGCTTTGTTCGTGAGCACCTGCAGGCTGCTACTGCTTCTCAGGAGGCCATCAAAAGTAAAGTGGATTATTACTTTGATCGGATTTTCACCAAGCATCAGTTGAACAATCACTTCAAGCTCATGCTAGAAACTATGAAGCTGCCTCCTGTAACTCAAGCTTTCAAAGAACAAGTTAGCAAGCTACGAGAGTTGACCCCAGCTTTGGATAAATTCTTGGAAAACAAAGATGACTTCTTATCTGCCATGGACAGAGGAGGAAACATCATAATGGATTTCAGGAATCTGCTCCTACCGTTTCTTCATGTGGACTGCACACCTGTTATAGTTCCTCCTGCCATACCTGTCTCCAACCCCAGTGGTTCTTCAGTAATATCTCCTGCTGATGCCCTCAGAAGCCTTAGACCACTGATACCTCGGCAAGCTACTCACTACCGGCCTTCAGGAGCCTCTGTTGCTGCCCCTCCAGACATTCCTGCTGCCATTCCTCAGCCTGTTGATCCTTCACCTCCTGCTCCATCTTCTTCCTCCAAAGGAAAAGATCCCTTACCTCCAGATGAAGAGGATTGAGTCTGTTTATTTTTTTTGATAGGGATCATGTATTCACGTTTTGAGTCATGTATTGTACTCCTTATTAATACAATGGTTATTTTCTCTCTCTCTCTGTCTTTATTTTTGTTAATCACAAAGGGGGAGAAATAAAGAGAAATAGATAGGGGGAGAAATGGGGAGAAATAGGAAACTCAAGGGAGAAATGAACCTATACAAAGAGGAGAAATCCTTGCGGATTATACCTAATTTTTGTGCTCATATTGCTAATACTGTGTTTTGCACACTTCTCTCTGATACTTCTATATTTCATACTGACATAATTTGTGATTGTCAAAAAGGGGGAGATTGTTGGAATCACCTGTTTTGATAATCCCAAATCATGCTTAAACATTAATTATGATGTATTAAACCTTGCATTAATCTTATTATTCTATGCTTAAACGTATTTTATTCTAAACAGTTCATATTCTTACTCTCATAACTTTACTGTAACAGCTTACAGTAGTATTTACATAAGTTTGGTATTGTTAGCTAACAGTCAGAGCTTTCTTTTCAAAGTCACAGTTACAGTTAACTGTCACCTTAAGTTACTGTTGCAATAAGTTCACAGTTACAAGGTTACAGTCGAAGACTAATACAAGCTTACAGTTACTAGTCTACTGCTATCTATTGTCAAAGCTCACAGACGAAGGTCACAGTTACAAGACTTCTGCTCAAAGTTTTCTCTTCTCAAAGGTCACAGACGAACAAGTCTACAGTTGGAACAAGTTCACAGTCGAACAAGCCTACAGTCATAAGCCTACAGTCAAGGTTACAGTTAGACAGCTTCTGTCGACTAAGTCTACTGATGGTCGAAGTCTACAGTTGACAAAGGTTACAGTTCTACAAACTTGATGTTACAAGTCTACAGTTAGAAAGGCTACAGTTACATGGAGTAAAAGCTACCATTGCAAGCCTACAGACAGCAAGCCCTTTGTTGAAGTCAGCAGTCAGAAGGAAGTCCACAGTTGGAAGTCCATAGTTGGAAGTCCACAGTTGGAAGACCACAGTTGAAGTCAACAGTGACATACATTCCCGACTCACTGTTTTAATTTCTTTATTTCCTACATTTAATCTATCTAACGGTCATATCATACATTTTGATGATTTGTCAAATATCTGATAAAGGTTGTCGGATGTCAGGAACCCGTACCTCGTACCTGCTGAAAAGAAATCTTTTCTGTCCCCTGTCGGGAGTTAAATACGAGAAGACTACGCTGCCCAAAAAAAAGGGAACGTATGCGAATGCGAACCAGAGAAGTGCGTGGTGGACGAAATATACCAGAAACACAAGAAGATAAAAACGAGTTCCATCAAGAACACAGAGAAGCATATAGACAATCAAGTATACTCGAGAAGTGTTCTGTGCATACAAGAAGAACCCTGAAGAACTTCATCGACTACATTCTCACTACCTGTGAACCTGAAGCATACGACACTCTGTTTCTCAAACAGAAACGAGAAGAGGACTCAAACTCTCTTCTTATCGAATACAAGAGCTACACTGAGATCACCAGAACCACTTCTAAACTCTACATCTCTTGTTCTGTGTTTTATTCTACATTTTGAGCAGTGTGTGTTATCTGCTGTATTAAACACACACACTGACTCCTGTACTTTCACTGGAGGATATGTAAATCCTCAGCAAATCTTTTTGCATCCCATTTCCCACTGTGGATAGTGGTAGAGGTCTTGTGACCTGGACAGCTTGCTGCTGTTGTTTGTTTTCCCACGAAGAACTGTGGTAGAGGTCTTGTGACCTGGACAGTGTGTTCACTGTTGTTAACCCCGATCCAGGGTGTGGATCATTTTATATAAAATTTTGAGAGGACTAAGTCTCGGCTTGAGACTGAACCTCTTGGTTAATTCTGTGTGTTTATAGTTATACTCTATATCCATACTATACATATTTATTTCATATTCCACTGCTATTACTTTGAAATATAATCTATCTTCAAAGCTACTTTGATAATTAAATTCGCAAGTGTTTATATTTGTTATAAATCAGTAAGTTAGTTTCAAAAGTTAATTTAATCATAAGATTACGTTAACTGAGAATTAATCAATCTTTGAGAAACTAATTGAACCTTTATAATCTATATAAATTCACTATAGTTTAATTTGTTTTTGAAATTGGGGGATTTTAATAGAAATTGTTTTTAACAGAAATTTTAATTGGAACTCAATTCACCCCCCCTCTTGAGTGTCCACTCCGACCAACATTTAAGATTATTATTAATGGGTATTAAAACTCATGCACTTAGATGTATTGACGAAAACTATGACGACACACTGTTCGCAGCGAGGTAGGATACGTTGGGTGTGTCACGAGTTATACCGCATTAATAGATAATGCGAGAAAGGATTTGTCCCTTCCGTTCCATAACAGAAGTAGATATCTCAGGCCCTTTGATGGAATTGATATAGCCTAAATAAATCCATGGCCATGGTAAGGTATGGGCAAGTTCAATTCTGGGAAGTCAAAGAAAGAATAATCAATCACATGGGTTGATGGCACTAGCATGCAACCCGGTTGATTGGAGATATCGAGACAAAGGGATTATATTACACAGTAAGCGTTCGTAGGAGGTGACACGTCATTGCGGCGTTAACTTCTTTCTCTATGGGTGCCTTGGCGTGTTGCTAGACGCTAACCTTGGACTTTAGGCAGGCTCAGCCTAATGCCATTGAGAAAGAGGCCTAGAGGGTCACACACTAAGTGTGTCCATGTATCTTAGTTAAATATTAATTTAACAAGTTAAATAAATATTATTCCCGACTGTGGTTTAATAATTATTTATGCATGTCTGATCACATTTATTTTGACACTAGTTATTTGAGAGAATATACTGTGGATAAAATAATATATTTATTAGCGAGTAATGCAGTTACATTTATTTAAGAAATAAATAGTCATTACTCAAGGTCTAATAAATGTGGTGGAGAAAAATGGAAAATAAAAGTACACGCCGTTTATATTAAATATACACGCTGTGTAGTTTTATGGAAAGCAAGTACATGTCGTGTATTAATTATTACACGCCGTGTAGTTTTTCCAATTGGGATTTTGAGGATTTAATATTGTTTTATTAAATGACATTTATCAGTGTGGGCGCATGTCAAAGAATTAATAATTCAACATGGGGGTTTTCAATAAGAGTTAATGAAATAAATAAAACGCGTAACGCGTTTATTTATTGTCATAACTCTATTAACCTCAAACCTGATTATAAATATCCTCGCAACCCCAACATTTTTTTAGAGCCATTGTTGTGCACAACAGATTTGGAAATACTCTCAAGCCAAGAGAGAATTCCCTTTCCACCAAGAACGCCCTCAAGTTACGAGAGCAAGATCCTCCACCGGATCATGGCGGTCGAAGGCGGACATCGCAAGCGAAGGTTCTTCCGCGCTAGCACCCGGAGATCTCTTCTGTGATGTCCGAAGATATGTGACACACGTGTGGATCACCGCTAGAGGAATCCTACACATGGATTCTACGACGCAACAACGGATCACCGAATCATGACTGGACACATCAACGAAGAAAGAATTCCAACAAGGTAATTCTTATGTATTAATTAAATTAATTATAATCAACATATGATGATCCTCCTCAAGGGTTCCGGGACTCTTCTTTTCTTTTCGTTCTTCGTTCTATTCCGATGATTCGGCGTTTTATATCGTGAAGGATCTCGGATTGAACGTTGTTTAAAGTTAAAATTAAAGTTGGGCAAACCCACCAACGCGCTTCCGATGCGCCCGGACCCTACAAAATAACCATACTTTCAAAGTCTCATTCCAAGATCGTAAATAAACATACTGTCAAGGCCTCATGCCAAAACCATAAATAAACATACTGTCAAGGCCTCGTTCCAAGACCATAAATAATCATTTTGTCAAGGCTTCGATCCAAGACCGTAGTTTGTCTCATGAGACCTAATGATGCATTGAGAAGTTATATCAGGCTTCACCCACCACATAATAAGTCTAATGCATTCCTCGTATGTCTAATAAAAATATGTCTTTAAATAAAAGTGTCCCATACCATTTTGATTTATTTGAATATTAATCATAGATGAAATAAATTCATTCATAAATTCTTGAGGTACATAATATCTAAACAATCCAAAGTGTCTCATACCACTTTGAAAATTTTAATTCTTATTCCATAAGATATCATAAAAATATTAATCTCATACTTGAAATAAATGTCTCTATTTTTAATGCACAAATAAGCAGTACAATGAAATAAATACATACATGCTCTCTGAAATGCATGAAATGTCATTTATTAAATAGACGTGGGCCATAACTAACTATGGATGACAGACCATGAGGTGTGAATGAAGTTTTTCATAGGAAATGATAGCTTGTACACACAAAATGATAACTTGTTTAGTCTCGTCACATAAAATGATAAGTATTTTCATTTAAAAAAATAGGTTACTCAAAACCATATACCACAAAATTGATAAATCCTAACATTGTATATGGATTTGGAAATAAAAGGCTAACCAATTTTAATAAACAAAAAGTTATACACATATGTATATACATGAAATAATAACTACAATATCAAAATGATAACCCTTTTAAAATTTTAAGGCACAAAATAAAAATTAAGGGTTTTGTTATTGTTTGCCATCATAGATTAGAAATTATAACCACATGGGAAAACTAGATTTTTGATTGAGAATGACATTTTCAACATATATACATAAAATATTTACATATTTATATGTACTCCTTTGTAGAACCAAAATCATTTGATAAAACTTAAATCCTTAAGTTTTTAATTTAAAAAAATAATAAAATAGATAGAAATCATTACATTTACATGGATGTGTATAAATCTGTATGTATATATATATATCTGTGTGTGTGTGTGTGTGTGTAAAAATTATTATTGGTTGAAAATAGTTTATCCTTTAAAAACCATACGTCTTAAGAATAACCATTTAATTCAAAACCCTTATCACATGAAAATAAGCATTTCATACTTATATATATATATATATGTACATATATGTGATATTGAATTTATAATGTTCATCATGGAGGAATAAATTCAAGTTTGAGCAAAACATCGATAAATGAGAATATCAATTGGAAGAATTAATATGAAATCAAATTAAAACATAAACTTCGATAATTAATAATATATGTTGCGTCATATTCATCACAAATCTAAAACATAATTTTTATAAACGTAATATGTTCAATTAATTTGGAATATCGAAACATAAGAAAATAATTAAACCCACTACACAACCATGAATTAAAACATGACTTGATAACTTAAAAGAGTCTTTACATTTATGGTCTGAAAACTGATATTATATAATCTATATTTTTTTATTAGTTCTGAAAATAACTTATGTTAGATATACATATATATGTATTAAATAAAGATTGATAGAAATATATTTCAAACCCTTTACACAACAATAATAATTCCCGTAAATTATGAAAATAAAATAAGAAGATGGATCTATCTGCATTTATATATATATATATATATCTTTTGAAATTAAAACTTCAATTGTTAGAATAAAATTAAAACCCTTGAAATATATATATACTGAAAAATAATAAGTTATATATGTGTATATTTGCGCGCGCGCACTCACGCATATATATAACTCTTGTAAAACAATTATAATTTGATCAACTAAAATACGCCCTTACAAACCAGAAGATTTGCAAATAAATATTTAAAATAAAAAACCCTTATCATTCTAAATTTTTTAATCTGGATAGATATGATTTCATATATGCATATATATTTACACATGTATATCTTCGAATAACATCATAATTTGATCAAAACAATTAAACCCTTACCTAATTTAGATCAAAAGAGGGCAGTGGGCTTTCTGGAAACGGTGAGAGGGCTTGACAGAGTGACGTTTGGGTGTAATTCGGTGTGCAAAGAAGGTTTCTATAACATATATCATTTAAAAAAACAAAATTTATCAAAATAATTAAACCCTTACCTATTGGGAGTAAACTCTTGTATGCTACATGTATTTGAACCAAGAAGGGGTTGGGAACGAGTCTTCTAATAAGGGAAAATGGGTTCTACCCTGCCTCACATAAAACCCTTTATTGGTGTCTTAACCTTCAGTTAGAATCTGAGTATTTTTAAACAAAAACTCATAAATGTAATCAATCACAAGTATTTATATATATATATATATATATTTTCTTTAACGTGTTGGACACCCTTTTTTCCCCTACATTTTGTCTTGTTTTCATTTATTCAATTAATTTCTGTCTCTTTAAAGTCACAGGTTTCCCATTTTTTGTTTTTTATCTTAATTTTTCAAATTCATCATTGTTGTCATCATTACATATTATTATCATTTTTTAAAATAATTTTATTCTCTCTTTTTTTTTTGTGACACGTTCCATTTTTTAACACAAAGCATCTCTTTTTTTTAATTTAAAAAAAATGTAACATTTTTTTGTATTAAAAAAAATAAATTCATTATATATATATAGCTTTTTCATATATATATATATATGAAATTCGTTTTTTAACAAATTAATCAAATCAGACATATAAAAGTGTTTTTTAGTAAAATAATTACATACATTTATAATTTATAAATTTTATAAAACATAATATATTTTCATATATTTATAAAATATATTATCTTAAGAATAATAATAATAATTTTCTAAAAAAAGTTTCACCCTTAAAATATTCTATTAAATACCCTTTTAAATAAAAATAAATTATATTTTACAAAATTAATTAAATAAATATAGTTATTTTAAAAGATTATTTTAAACAAATTAAAACCATATTTTCTTTTAGAATATTAATTTGAAAACTATAAATAATATGTATAATTAATTATAAGTATTTTAATTAAATTAATTAAAACAATTTATTTCCAATATTATTTCAAAAACATTGTCTCAAAAATATTATAATAGGTTTTATTTATAAATAAAATCATTTAATAAAATTTTTATATAATAAAACTAGGTTTGTAAATCTTGGGATGTTACAGTCGAAATGACTCATATTCACAGGACGATATAAATTTTCTAAGAAACGAATGGGCACCATACCTAATGACAGAATGTAAACAAATAACTTGAAGATGTGACATCCATGGAAATAATGGATTGTTTCATATTTATGTTTAATGTATTGCTTTTTAGTATTACTCACATAAGAATTGTTTTCTTATACAGGTGGATTCTTTTGTTCGAGTTGGGGTGGTTTGTTTGAAGTTGCTCATGCTCGTGAGAGATCGGGCTTTGAGACTGCAATTGAGATAATGAAAACAATGAAATTGGTCATGAATGTATACAACTATCATGAAAAGGTGAATTCCTAGTACTTATTTATTTAATTTTGTCTTCATTTTATCTACTATTTGTAAACTAATTTCCTTATCATTTTTATCGAACACTTATTTAGTTTTTTTCACAGATCTTTACACTTTCTATTTCTTTTCTTTGTCGAGCTGCCAACACTGCATATAGTTGATGTTATTTAGCAGGAAAAAACATTATTTTTGAAAACCAGAAGAGTGGATGAAGTTCATGTGCTCATTACGATGACTTCTCGTGACATAATGGGCACTAGAGCTTCCACCACTCTCTTCGCTTTCAAGAATGAGAAATTTTTTCTGGTAAGAACATCGAGTTAATATGCAGTTTTGACAGTTCGACAAAGAAATACAATGGAAATTGCGATAACATTGATAGTTAAGGTTTGTTTCGAGACTTTGGGATGTGTAGGAATCATACATATCTCAATCTGGCACATGGTGTGACAAGTATGACTCCAAGTGCTTCTTTCTATTTTAAATTGACATTAATTTTATCAGAAAATTTCGGGCAGAGCCCTCTTATTAAAAGAAAAGAAAAAACGAGTACAGAAAGGAGAAGGATGAGGTCAAACAAGCATCATGCCCTCATGCCAAGAGATCAAACATCATAATCAAACTCATATGAATCATCATAATCATCATACCAGTCAGAGTCATCTAAGGGACCATGAGACCTGGTGTCCATAGTTGGCTGGAGATATGAATAGTCTTTCCGACGTCTGGTTTTCCTAGGAGGAATAGATTGAAAGCTTTCATCATCCACAACAACATTTTTTCCTTTAGACACAACCTGACTATATGATGATTTTTTCGGGGAATCATCCTCGATATCATTCCACCTTCCATGGATGCCCTGGGATTCCCTTAATTTATTAATTTCCTCATGAATCCTTGTAATATTCCCTTCATCTTCTAGATTTTGTTTCCCCTCAATTGCATGAGAAGATTCTTGCAGATCCTTAGGACCACCCTCATCAACTTGAGCACTTTCGCTTTGTCCAAGCACTAACTTCTCTGACTCATTATTCTCTGGTGCCAAATCCCTAGCTTGCACGTGGTCGGAAATGTGTTGTTTTTCATGAGGTGAGCCTACATTGTTTTTTGAATTCTGCTTCCTCGCTTTCTTTCTACAAGAAGCTTCATGATGTCCTATTGCAAAACAAAAAGAGAATACCTAATTCTTGTGACATTTTTCCTTGGTATGACCAATAGTTTGACATTCCGAACAAAAGTTCGGAAGTATTTCATATTCCAATTTCAAAGGAATATCATCATCATGTGCTGACAAAACAACATTATAAATCAAGAAAGAACTAAAATAAACCTCCACCAATACCCTAACATAATGACTGGATTTAGAAATCTCAGTATTCCTATCCATTTTTATAGGAATTCCCACAGCAGATGCAATATCAAATAAATTTTTTGGATGCCACAATATCAAATTGAGGCCAATGATATTAATCCAGACTTGAGCTCTAGTATTTTTTATAGAAAATGGATTAAAACGAAAATCCCACTCCTGAAAACATATCATACTTGGCTTCAAAGATATTGAGCTGAAACCCCACGCCCTACGCTTGAGTGCCTCTGAAGGAAAGATGATATGAAAGAAGCCCCGACCTAGGGGAATACATCTCCAACCAGAAAAACCCCATGTAGCGGACAATATCCGAACTAAGTCCTCAACTTTCCAAGACTTTCCCCCGGTAGGAATCACAGTCCTAGAAATTATGGAGAATTCACAATTCTTAAATCTGTCAAGAATTGCTTCCTTGTTCGCAGTCACACAGGCAGTGTCGCCTTTTTTGACTGTTCGCTTAGGAATAACATCCTTGACATGCCCAAAATACATGCTGTGGATATTGTTGGATTGGGATTTCAGATTTCCCTTATCCACATCAACAAGATCAGAGGGGGGTGTTGTCGCAGCCATGCCTGCAACATATGCACCACTCAATTTCAAATTCCCCTCAGTCAACATATGCGATTTGCCAGCAACGGATGTCACCACTGATAGAGACTGCGCAAAGCCCACACCAGCCACTGCGGGAGCAGTAGACAAGCCCAGATCCACTGATTCGTTGTGTACACCGCTCACGCCTCTTGCTTTGCCAATACCGGCCATAGTAGCCCTCACATAGCCCGTATCCGGACCCTCATCAACAGATCTATCCGCGTCAACCACCTATGTCTCCACCGTCCTGTCGGGCCCGATCATATCGAACACCACCATTTTTGCAGATTTGTCATCGCAGATCTCGCACATCAGTTGGGCACGCAAATCAATCGGATGTACGGTGTGACCAGTATGACTAAAAATGTCTGTTATTAGTTTAAAATTGACATTTTAGTTCAAAACGTGTCACTAATTGAAAACCAAGAAAAAGCGCTCCGATTATCTTGATAATTTAGGACAACGACTCATAAGTAATTTTTTGACATGTATGAAGTAGTCACACATCAAACCGACGCACGATGCGACTGATATGACTCAAAATGCGTGTTTCCAATTTGAAATGATAATTTAGTAAAAAAAAACACAACTGACATTCTAAAAACAGAGAAAACAGATTTGGATTGTTTTGATACTTTAGGAAAACGATCCATGAGTCATTTGCGATGTATAGGAATCAACCCCACCTCAATCTGACGCACGATGTGATCAGTATGACTAAAAGTGTTCGTTATCAGTTTAAAATTGACATTTTAGTTCAAAACATGTCACTCATTGAAAACCAAGAAAACACACTCCGATTGTTTTGATAATTTAGGATAACAATTCATAAGTCATTTGTGACGTGTGTGAAGAAGTCACATGTCAAACTGATGCACGATACATCCAGTATGACTCAAAATGCATGTTTCTAGTTTGAAATGACATTTTAGTAAAAAAACACAATTGACATACTGAAATCCGAGCAAATGCTTTTAGAATGTTTTGATACTTTAGCACAACGATCCATGAGTATTTTGTGATGTGTAGGAGTCAACCGCACCTCAATACGACAAACGGTGAGACCGGTATGACTCCAAGTGTGTTTTTTTTATTTAAAATTTACATTAATTTTGGTAAAAAAACAAGTGACATACTGAAAATTGGGAAAACACATTTGGATTGTTTTGATACTTTAGAAAAACAATCTATGAGTAATTGGTGACGTGTAGGACTGAACCCCACCTCAAGCTGAAGCACGCTGTGACCGGTATGACTAAAAGTGTCCGTTATCAGTTTAAAATTTACATTTTAGTTCAAAACATGTCACTAACTAAAAACCAAAAAAATGCACTTCAACTTTCGTGATAATTTAGGACAACGATTCATAAATTATTTGTGATGATTATGAAGCAGACTTGCATAAAACCGATGCACGATGCGACCGGTATGACTCAAAAGATGAAACATTAATGTTTTTAAATGTTCGTCGGATAATTATAAAATGTAATTATATAAAACAATGCTTTAAATGTATATAGAAGTGTTTTTTTTTGTATATTCCATGGGGTGTACATTTTTGTATTCATGGCGTCTCATTAAATGTATATAGTATTGTTTGAAATTACAGGTTTTTATTGGAATTACATGTTTCTGATGGGTGTGCTGTTATATTAACAGCACATTGCATGTAGTTAGACCTTTATCAGCGCTACATACTTCGAGTGCTGATAAAGGGTGTCAATTATCAGAGCTAAACTAATGTTGATAAAAGGGGTCATTTTTCCGCGTTTTTTTAGAACGGATAAAGAACCTTCTTTATCAGCGCTGCGATTAACTGCGCTTTTTTAGTGCTGTTGAAAGCAATTTTGCGCACTGTTAACTGGCATTTGTGTAGTAGTGGTGAGAACTTTATCCAAATGGTTTTTAACAAATCATCGGTATATCTCAACCCATGCCACCGATTTTTTAAAAACCATTAAGATAGACATATTCTAGCCACTCAATATTCAGAGTTTTAAATACATGTAAACTAAATTAGGTTTATTTAATTTACAATTGTCTTTTTAGTTTTGTATAATTTTAAATTAAAACGTTTTGAATGAAATAATAATAAATACATGTAAACTAAATTTAAAAAATATAATCGTTATAACATGTTCTTATATATTTATATAAAAAACGTTTTATGTTAAACTTTTTAAATTATAACCCTGATAAATACATATTAACTGATACCAAGCGAGTCAATTAAATTAATTTAGACTCAAATAATTTTAAAATTTTCAACGGCATAGTTTAATGATATCAAGTGAGAGGGTGAATTATATGATTCCACCTGTAACCTGTTGCAAAAAGTCATCACGCCCCACCTTCGGCCGCCCATCACTCACAACATACCAGTAACACATTTCCATTTAGAGGGGAGGCTGCCTATCGAAATAAAAACCTTCCACCCTGCCTATCGAAAATATCATACAATGAAAATAAACATTGTGTACGAGGTCCGGTAATCCCACTTTGCTGCCCTAGTTTCCGGTGGTGTTCGTGGGTGGGAAGCTGCTAGGTGGGGTGGAGAAGTTGATGGGGACGCATATCTCCGGCGAACTAGTTCCGATCCTAAAAGAAGCAGGTGCACTGTGGCTCTGATGCGCTCTCCTGCCCTCCTTCCCTTTTCGAATGGCTGCTCCACTATATGTCATATCCATAAAAATTACTTCAATCCCTCTCATAAGGTTCTCATAGGAAAATATCTAACAAACACTTCAAAATATAAAATAACAATACTAAAATTAACTACAAACAAACTATAATGTATACTTAAAAATCAATCACTACAATAAGAAAATTTGTCATAAAATACAAATTATTTTCATCCAAATAATCAAAATCTATCCTAGAATAATTTGTAGGATGAATACCTTTCCCAAAATGTTGTACTATTGTATCACGCTGCACATATTATTATTTGTGACATTTTATAATTTTAATCCAAGAAATATTTTATCATGGGATGGATAAAATTAGTACCAAATATGTTTGCAGAAAAATAAAACCACACGTATGTACACACATATATACATATGGGATGAGACACGTAAATTTTATTCCATTACCCATATAATTTTATTTTATTTCCTCACAAACTCACCCAACACATAAAATTTATTTTTCACCCCCCCCCCACACACACATATATGTTTGCGCACATGCACACACATGTGTGCATGAGTGAGTGTGCGTGCTCTTGTGCATGCACATGTGCATGTGCGTGCGTGCACATGCATACTATATTCCAAAAATAATAATACCAGTGATTCCATAAATTTATAAATATCTTTTGACGATTACTTGGTGAATGATTCATCTTGATATCTCCTTGGAACTTCTTGGGACACTTTCAATGAGAGTGGAAGCTTGACTTTGAATTTTTCTTTTCTCTATTTTAGATTTGAGGAAAGGAAAGACCATGCCTCATTGACTTTCTTATCATTAAGATCATCCTCCAATGTGAGTTTATTCATTTCCTTGAATAACAATTCATGAGAGATCTTCTTTACCAAGGAATCATTGTCATTGTTCCTCATCTCGTATGAAAAGAGATTTATGTAAAGACTATCCAATATTACCCCATTTGGGTCTTTATCATCAAGCATCGATACCTTCACATTAAAAAACAGTGACAGTCTTCTCATGATCCTTATAACAACCCTTCTTTTTCTTACATTACTATCACATCATTTTAAAGAAAAACAACATAAAAACATTACACATTCAGGATCCAAAATTTTAGTGTCTTGGGAAAATTAGGACAATACATAACTTTTACAACATAAACATTTATTTATTTCCTTCTTTTCTAGCTTCTTATTGTCCCTTGTGTTCACCTTAGTACAAGTAGTCACCAGAGGATATACATCAAAAAAGGGTTAGTTAAAAGCCCAATAAGAAGATAGATAATAATATAACACGGGGTGAGCATAATCATTATCATTATAACATAGGCATATGATCATAATCCTAAGATGAAGTATTAAGAAAATACATGGAATGTGGCAATGCATAAAAATGAAACATCGTGTTTTACTGGTCAACTACCACACATAGTTGCGAACAAATATATCATCATGTTCACACATATTTTACTTTATTCATGTGGTTCTTCACATTATCCAATACATTGGAGTACTATATAATTCCACGCACACCCATCACATCATAACATTAACATTGCACTATATAATTCTGGGCGCACCCATCACATCATAACATTTACATTATCATGCATTCCAGATAAAACATATATCAATCATGAACATAAATAACCCATGGAAAGGAATGGATTTCATCTCATAAGAATACATTCCTAAAATTTGGGTTCCCAAATGAAAGGTGGAATAACATACTTGATATATGAATCATCAACCTTGAGTGAAGGAAACAATCTTGAGAAGTAAAAGGTGTGTTTTTTTAAAGAAGAGTTCTTTTGGAAAACATTGTGTTTGACATAAACTCCACTGGGAAACATGTATATCCCAGAAAATGTAATTTAATGGAGAAGAAATTATTTTCAAGGAATAACCATATTGAAAATGGTGTGAAAGAGGGAAAACCCAAAGCAAGAGAGTTGGGTTTGAGAATTCCCCATAACTTGTGTCTGAATGATTTCTTCACTTTAACGTCCTATATAATCACATTAGATTTATAAATTAAAAATTAAAAAACATTATATACATGAATATTATTAATTATAGTTTTATTAAGTTCTTTTATGGGCCGCTGGATGAGTTATAAAGATTAATTTCTTTATTCAGGAGCATTCGTTTTCTTAGTTTTCAGGATCGGTTCATTTGTATACATGAATGGAAGTTTGTTTAAAATGAGGATGAATATCCAAAAACATTATTATATGTTATTAGTGATCATACATAATCTTAAATTATATTATAATGAGTTTGGTTATATACCATGATGATGATTCAATAGATGAAAGTTGATGATCGTTTTAGGTTAATTTGAGTAGTTTTTCGATCACAATGAACTTATTTTGTTTTATCATTTAGTATCATGTATATAAGTTAGTTCAAGAATATAAAAAGGGTTACAACTTATATATTAAAATCTTTTTTCAACCATTTAATGGTTTTATTGATATCCTTGAAGGTATTGGAGGAAAATTGAGGTGCATCGCCCATGATGATGGTAAATTAACACATCATGGGCGACGATTTCATAAAAGAGAGAGAGAGAGAGAGAGTTGATTTTAATTTATAATATCCCATTAACATGATAGAACACTAGTATATAAAACATAATGGAGTTATCGTGACATTTGGATACGATAAGTTGAGGATAAGAGGGGAAAAGAAATGAAATTTGAAAGGAAATTGAAAGAAAAAAGAGAGAGAGAGAGAGGAATTACCTCTTGAATTCTCTTCTTGAGATCCTCCTTAAGGAACCTAGGCTTGGTCTTTTGATGAGACCAAGAGCTCCTGGATGTGTTGTAGGGACTAGGGAATAGGTTTGGGCATAATTTGGACAATAATTGAAGCTCGAGAGGTGTGAAAAAAATGAGGTTGTGAGGGGTGATATTTATAGTGGTGGGGAGGGGTGTTTTTTCAATATTTCATTCATTAGTTTATTAATTTCCCACAAGACAAGAAATAATGATGATTCCATGAGTAAATAAAGTAAAAGGGGGAATTATAGATCAATATTATGGGCTTATATCAGCCATATACATCAGCGATGACTCAATAATTCATTTATTTGGTTTTTATCGTAAATTATCATATTTCACTATTCACAAAAAATTCAAGTATTTTAGAAAAATCCCAAAAATTAACCCTAACCATTTTTCAATGTGTATAATTAAAAAATGAAATAAATTTTAGAAAAATAATTTTTTAAAATATGAGTAATTTAATTTTTAATTAAAATCACCATTTACTTGGAAAATATAGATTTTAAAATTATAACTGATTTTATAACACTTTGAAAATTTACTTATGGTCTCATTAAATTATCTTAAAATCACGAGACATAAAAATATTAATTTATGAACACATTTTATGATAATAAATTTTCTTTTAAATTGTTAAATTAATCATAAAATTGTAATTAAATAATTATGACTTACAAAAATACCAACACTTAATTAACTGTTTTTAAAATATTTACTTCCCTATACTATGATATAATTATATCATATTTTCACTTATAAGATGCCTAAATTTTATTTATAATTTAATGGGTGGGGTTACTGTTCATTTGTTCAGTTTACTATTCATAAGAGTCATATTACTATTCCTAAGGTCAAGTTACCATTTCATCAGTATAAGTTCCTTAACTTCTAGAAACACTTATTATTTCATTAATTTCTCACCTATAAAGCTTTTATTATAGTCTCTAAGTGGTTTTATGTGATCTATAATATATGAAATTACTATAAGAAGTGAGAAAATCTATTGATAAAAGTTTGGGTCATTATATTCTTCCCCCCTTTTGAAATTTCTCCCTCAAAATTTCATTTTACAAAAATAGGTGACCGTACTTCTCCTTATCTGTCTCCTCCAATTCCCAAGTTTATTCTTCATACTTATGGTTTCTCCACAACACTTTGACAAGGTGGGTTGTTTTATTTCATAGAACCTTATCTCTCCTATCTTGAATCTTTACTGGCAGCTCCTCAAAATAGAGATCATCTTCCAGTTGTACCACCTTTGACTTCAATATGTTTGAGGGATCCGATATGTACTTTCTTAGAAGTGATACGTGAAACACATCATGAACTTTATCCATATTCTGTGGAAGTGCAAGTCGATAGGCCACAGATCCTATGCAGTCAAGGATCTCAAAGGGTCCATTGTACATTGGGCTTAGCTTCCATTTATTTCCAAACCACATGACTCTCTTCCATGGTAGTATTCAAAGGAAGAATTTACCTCCAACATCGAACTCCAAGTCCCTTTGACGGTTGTCAACATAGCTCTTTTGCCGACTCTGAGCAGTTTTGATATGTTTTTAGATGACATGAACCATATCTATCATCTCTTGTACAAGATCATGTCCAAGTAGCTTTCTTTCACCAACTTCATCCCAAAAGGTTAGAGTTTTGCATTGCTTTCCATACAAAGCTTCATATGGAGCCATCTAAATACTCTAGTCGAAGATATTGTTGTATGAGAACCAAACCAATTGGATATGCTGATCCCATCCACCTTTTAATTCTAAATAGCAGGATCTTAGCGTATCCTCGAGCGTCTAAATAGTTCTTTCAGATTGGCCATCAGTTTGGGGGTGATAGGCCATGCAGAAATTTAATTCAGTACTCAAAGCATGTTGAAGACTCCTTCAGAATTTAGATGTGAACCTTGGATCATGATCAGATACAATTAAGAGTGGAACTCCATGCAGTCTCACCAATTCCTTCACATATATCTTTGCAAGTTGTTCAAGTGAGAGGTCTTCCCGAATAGCGATAATGTGGGTAGTCTTGGTGAGTCATTCAACCACAAACCATATCACATTATTTCCTTTGGATGTATTTAGGAGACCCATGACAAATCCCATAGTGACATTCTCCCATTTCCACATGGTTATATAAAATGGTTGCATCATCCCTTTAGACTTTTTTTCTCTCTGCTTTAACTTTCTGTCATATCAAGCACCTTGAGATATACTCAGAAATATCCTTCTTCATGTTATCCCACCAGAAGTGTTCTCAGAGATCACAATACATCTTGGTGACACTAGGATGGATAGAGAAAGTTAACCTATGTGCATTTTCCAATAGATCCTT
The DNA here is from genome assembly GCA_963277665.1 of Viscum album. Taxonomy (NCBI): domain Eukaryota; kingdom Viridiplantae; phylum Streptophyta; class Magnoliopsida; order Santalales; family Viscaceae; genus Viscum; species Viscum album. The sequence continues at coordinate 674,040,859 of OY728139.1, read as the reverse complement.
CTTTATCCCAGGTGATGAAGGCACAAAAAAAGCCTCATTCCAAACCAAATTACACTATCATCATCGATATATAACTCTTGTAGCTTCCCTTCCTTTACCAAATTCACCCTGTTTTGCAACTCTATATCATCCCTTTGTTCCTCCTTAATCTTCTCTTGTATAGATGGTTGAGAAATCATATGGGAAAGGTAGGATTTATTCCCTTCCATTATGATTTCTAAATCCATCCTTTGCATATCCATGAAGATAGGGTCTTTCTCAATCCACAACATGGATAGAGTAGCAGGTTCTTTTCTGATAAGAACATCAGGTACCTTGTTCACCTTTTCGAGATGATAGTGAATATAGAAATCATAGTCTTTGATTAGCTCTAACCATCTCCTTTGATGCATTTTGAGATCCTTTTATGTGAATATATACTTTAGGATCTTATGATTAGTATATATATCACACTTCTAAACATAGAGCTAATGTCACCGGATTTTCAAGGAAAAAATCATAGCTTCTAGATCTAGATCATGTGTAGGGTAGTTCTGCTCATGGATCTTCAACTTCCGTGAGGCGTAGGTTATCACATTATCATTTTTCATGAGTACACAACCTAAGCCTTTCTTCTAAGAATCACTATATATCACAAAACGTTCTCCAATTTTCGGTAATGTGAGTGCATGTGTAGTGACTAGCCTTCTCTTTAGCTCTTTGAAGCTTTCCTCACATTCATCTATCCATACATACTTCACCCATTTCCTTGTTAACTTAGTTAGAAGGCTTGAAAATCATGGGAAATTTCTCAAAAAATGTCAGTAGTAGCCAACTAAGCCAAGAAAACTATAGATTTTTGTGACACTAGAGGGTCTGGTCCATTACACAATTGCCTTTATTTTTTAAGGTCCCACAAAAATTCCCTCAATTGTGATCACATGTCCCAAGAACGTGACTTACTGCATCCAAAAGTCACACTTTCTGAAATTGGCATACAACTTCTCATTCCTCAATACTGCAAACACATGACTTATATGTTCTTCATGTTACTCCTTTCTCTTGGAGTAGATGAGAATATCATTGATAATAAACACCAAAAATTTGTTGAGTTAATGTCTAAAGACTCTATTCATCAAATCCATGAAGATTGAAGGGGCATTAGTAAGTCCAAAGGGCATCACCAGAAACTCATAGTGCCCATACCTTGTACGAAAGATAGTCTTATGAATATCTTCCTTCTTCACCTTATGCTGATGATATCCATAATGAAGATCCACCTTTGAGAAATACCAATTTCATCTTAACTAATCAAACAAGTTGTCAATCCTTGGAAGAGGATACTTTTTCTTTATGGTGATCTTGTTGAGTTGCCGATAATCGATACATAACCGCATTGGAGAACCCTAAGGTGATGCACTAGGGAATATGAACCCTTTATCCAAATTCTCTTGCAGCTAATTTTTTAACTCCTTCAGTTCGATAGGATCCATCTTATAGGGACACTTTGAGATAAGAGTAGCTATGGGTATGAGTACTATTGAGAAATCTACCTCATGAACCAGGGGAAGTATGAGTAACACTTCGGGAAATACATAATTGTATTACCTCAAGATGGGAATTTTTCCTAGGAGGATAAGTTACTTTTACTCAACCATTTGAGCGAGGTATGCTTATTTATAGGGAATCAACACCCACACTATTGAAGGATTTTCAAAAGGAGATTCATGATCTCCCTTGAATTTTTAGAGGAGCATGGGATGGTTCAGAACATGAAAAAAATTCCTTTTTCTGATAATATATATGTTCTCTATATAAATAGATCCAATCCATCCCTAGTATAGTATAAAATTCCACCAAGGGAAGTATCATGAGATTTGATGGAAGAATCTTCCCACATACACCAACAGGTGAAGTTTCCAACACTTGGGTTGCAATGATTTCACCACTAGGTGTTTTTACAAATATCTTTACGTCAAGGTTTTTTTGCTTTGATTAAATAGTTCTAGAAAACTTACAAGATATAATGGAATGTTTAGAAACAAAATCAAATAAGAATTTTTCCATTATTGATTGAATAGGAAGTGTACCTTGTACGACATAATTTTATTGCTCTACTTCCGCAATAGTGATGGAATAATCCCTCCCATACTCCTTTTTTTTATAGATGACGACACTGATTACCCTCGAGGACTCAAGTCTTAGTGAACTGGCTTACATAGTTCCCTTTCTCCCTATAGTTGTAGCATTGGACCATGGGTGTTTCTCTCCTTTCCACCACCACATTGTCCTATATTTTCATGTCTTTTCGACATTCATGAGCTTGGTGGGATTCTCTCCCACACTTGAAGCATTTCCTTATCCATTTAAAGAATTTGCATGATACTTATTCCCACATTTTTGACATGTGGGTGGTTGAATTTTCTTTCCACCTTTCTTATTAGATCCTCCATCTTGAAACTAAATCTTTTTTTTTCTTATCACCATAGCCATGAGACCATTCTCCAAAATACATCTCTAATTTGAGAGAACATCAAACAAATTATTCATAACTCTCAAATTATCAAATTGAACGAGCCTTTAGAAGGTGTGGTTTTAAACCACTAAAGAATTTATCAATTTTTCTATCATTATTGATAACAAAACCCAAACCATACCTTGAAAGATTTGTAAAATTTTATTCATAGGCCGTGACAGATTCTCCTTCCTTTTGCTTTATCTCTATGAATTCTCTCTTCATTTTTTATGAATATTTCTAGGTAAATACTTATTAAGAAACATTATCTTAAAGTATTCCCACTCCGTCTCTTCAATTTATCCTTCGGCTTGGTGTTCTTAATCAAATCCTACCATTGATAAGCCTCTCTATTTAGATGATAAATAGCAAGATTCACCTTCTCTATCTCAGAAAAGTGAAGCACAGAAAAGATATACTCCATCAATTTGGCCCACTTTTCCATAACAAGTGGAATGGAATATCCGCTAAACATCAGTGGTCATTTCCGCATAAAAAATCGATAGCTAGTTTCTCTCTCTTATGCGAAGGTGGACATTCCACATTATTTAGGTTATTGTTCATAACCTAAGACAGTTGGGTAAGAATCACCATGAAGTTTTGAACTCCACATCCCAAAGAATTGGGGATGTCGTTTGGGAAATCATTGCATTGTCCCTCGCATGGTTTATTGGCCTGGTTTCTCTTGGTTCCTACCATTTTCTAAAATAGAAAAGGTTAGAACAAAAAATAAGTCAACAAGTCATGAATTTATAATTTATTCCTTTGTGAAATGAAGTATAAAGGAATATCTTATGGGATCCCAATGATTAGAAATGCATCTTGGGTTCTTACTTATACTTAGTCTAATACTAAAGGTTTTCACTAAGGTTCTCTAATCCTAATTCCCTAATTAACTAAACCGTCCTCTGATACCAACTATAGTGAACCTGCTTTTTCTTACATTACTATTACATAATTTTAAAGATAAAAAACATAAAAACATTACACATTGAGGATCAAAAGGTTTAGTGCATTGAAAAAATTAGGACTATACATAACTTTTACAACATAAAACACAAACATTTATTTAATTCCTTATTCTCTAGCTTCTTTTTGTCCCTTGTGTTCACCTTAGTACAAGTAGTCACTTGAGGATATACATTAAAAAAGGGGTGAGATAAAAGACCACCAAGAGGAAAAAATAATAATATAACTTGGGGTGAGCTTAATAATTATCATAATAACATAGACATACGATCATAATCACGAGATTAAGTATTAATAAAAGACTTGGAATGTGGAAATGCATAAAAATGAAACATCCTGTCATAATGGTCAAATACCACACATAGTTGTGAACAAAGATAACATCATGTTCAAAAATATTTCACTTTACTGAAGGTTATTTGAATTACCCAATGAATTGGATATCTATATAATTCTGGGTGCACCCATCACATCATAACATTAGCATGGCTCTATATAATTCCAGGCGCAACCATCACATCATAACATTTACATTATCATGCATTCCACATTGAACATATATCAATCATGAACATAAATAACCCATGGAAAGTAATGGGTTTCATCTCATAATAATACATTCATAAAATTTGGGTTCCCAAATGTAAGGGGGAATAACATAATTGATATAAGAATCATCAACCTTGAGTGAAGGAAACAATCTTGAGAAGTAAAAGGTGTTTTTTTGAAAAAAGGGTTATTTCAGAAAGCATTGTGTTTGATATAAACTCTATTGGAAAACATTTATATCCCAGAAAAGGTAAGATAATGATGAAAAAATTATTTTCAAGGAATAATCATACGGAAAATGGTGTGAAAGAGGGAAAACCCAAAGAAAGAGAGTTGAGTTTGAGAATTCCCCTTACCTTGTGTCTGAATACTTTATTTACTTTAATGTCATATATAATCACATTAGATTCATTAATTAACAATTAAAAAACCTTATATATATTAATATTATTAATTATTGTTTTATTAAGTTCTTTTATGGGCCTCTGGATGACTTATAGAGTTTAATTTCTTCATTCGGGAGCATTTGTTTTCTTAGTTTTCATGATTGGTTCATTTGTATACATGAATGGATGGTTTTTTAAAATGAGGATGAATATCGAAAATTGTTATTATATATTATTTTTGATCCTAAATAAGCTTAAATGATCTTTTAATGAGTTTGGTATATACCATGAGGATGATTCATTAGATAAAATTTAATGATGGTCATTTTAGGTTAATCTGAGCGGTTTTTCGATCAGAACGAACTTGTTTTATTTTATCATTTAGTATCATTTATATAGGTTAGTTACAGAATATAAAAAGGGTTAAAACATAAATATTAAAATATTTTTTCAACCATTTAATGGTTTTATTGATAACCTTGAAGGCAGTGGGACAAAATGGAGGTGCATCGCCCACAATGATGGTAAATTAACACATCACGAACGATAGTTTCATAAAAGAGAGAGGGAGAGAGAGTATTTTAATGAATAATATTCTATTAAAACGATATAATACCAATATATAAAAAATAATGTAGTTATCCTGATATTTGGATAAGAGACGTTGAGGATAAGAGAAGAAAAGAAATGAAATTGAAAGAAAAGAAAGAGAGGAATTACATCTTGAATTCTCCTCTTGAGATCCTTCGTAAGGAACCTAGGATTAAACTTTTGATGAGAACAAGAGATCATGGACATGGGGAAGGGTATAGGGAAGAAGTTTGGGTATAATTCAGAAAATCCTTGAATCTTGAGAGGTGTGAGGAAATGAGGTTGTGAGGGGTGGTATTTATAGTGGTGGGGAGGGGTGTTTTCTCAATATTTAATTCATTAATTTATTAATTTCCCTAAAAAAAAGAAATAGTGATGATTACATGACTAAATAAAGTAAAATGGGAAGGATAAGTTGATATTACGGGCTTATATCATCCATATACATCACTGATGACTCAATAATTCTTTTACTTAGTTTTTATCGTAAATTATCGTATTTCACTATTCACCAAAAATTCAAGTATTTTAGAAAAATCCCAAAAATTCACCCTAAACATTTTTTGATGTGTAAAATTTAAAAATGAACTCCATTTTATGAAAATAATTTTCTAAATATGAGTAATTTAATTTTTAATTAAAATCACTATTTACATGGAAAATACAGATTTTAAAATTATAATTGATTTTATAACACTTTGAAAAATTACTTATGGTCTCATAAAATTATATTAAAATCATAATACATCAAAATATTAATTTATGAATAGATTATATGATAATATTTTTTTTGAAATTGTTAAATTAATAATAAAATTATAATTAAATAATTATTACTTACAAAAATACCAACACTTAATTAGTACTTTTTAAAATATTTACTTACTTATACTATGGTATAATTATATAATATTTTCACTTATAAGATTCCTAAATTTTATTTATACATTAATGGGTGAATTTACTATTCATTTTTCTAGTTTACTATTCATAAGGGTCATAATACTATTCCTAAGGTCAAGTTACTATTTCATCGGTATAGGTTCCTTAACTTCTAGAAACAATTATAATTTCATTAATTCCTCATTTATAAAGCTTTTATTACAGTCTCTAAGTGATTTTATGTGATTTATACTATATGAAATTACTATCATAAGGGAGAAATTCCATTGATAAAATTTTGGGTCGTTACAATCCTCTTCATGATATTGATACCATTGGAGGTTTCTACAAGTCTATACATGTCATCCACATTTATGTTCACCCAATCGATGAATGCGTCATTGGGTTCATTCATGAGCATCCTCAAATCCTTATATTTGTTCCATAGGACCTGCAATTTAGCTTCACCTACATTGAAATCATCTTCATAGATATTGAGTAATTTTTCCCACATGACATGTGAGGATTTACATGACATCACATTCATGTACATTGCATTGGAAAAATCTTATATAAATTTATTGAATCCTTTGGAATCAATATCAAGCTCCCTTTAGTCTTTCATCAATAATGCTATGATTTCTATACTGACCGAGATCTTGTGTATGGAAGCAGTGTATCCAACCATTCCCAATGATCAGAAATAGTTTTTCCTCTGATTCTTCTATTATTGAAAATTATTTCCACCAATGATCAAAATTTTCATTATGGTTGATGATTCCTTCCATGGCTTTCAAGAGAGAAATTTATTTAGAATCAAATTTCCCTGATTTTTTCTAGTTGTTGGTGTGTCAACATATTTTACAATGATAGATAAGGATAAGTTGAATATTAAAATATATGATAAAAAATATGAATTGGGTAGGGGAAGGGATTTATACAAAAGTGTGTAAGTAGAGATTTATACCAAAGAGGATTTTCATCCATCATCACTATTTGGAAATAATTCTTTCTTCCTATTTTCATTACATTTTTTATTATGAGCACTATAGAAAAACAATTCCCACCAAAGAAAACTATAAAAGTGTCCAACTTTCTCAGAAGGAGGGGATCAATTTCAAATACAATCTCCAAAAAGCTCATTAGACTAACTCCAATAAACACCTCAGTCTGTCTAGCTCACTAAGATTTTCCTACCTCAGGTCCTCTGCAGACTCCGTCAAAAGACCTACGGTCTGCACAAGACAAAAAACATGTTCGGGAAAACCCAGTGTGTGGGTGAGTATAAAAATACTCAGTAGGTTCCCCAAAACCCCCAAAAAAAGGTAGAAAATAAAAGGAAACAATCCACTCAACCAAGCTAGAGGGAAACCCAATCGAGAGAGAAACTCCATCTCGAACCATCCTCACCTGTACATGACAAGTCAGCTTAATCTACAAGGTGTGTTAACCCTAACATGTGAAAACACTACAAGGACTCCCAAATATTACCCAAATATACTCGTCTTAGACTCTAAGTCTCATGAGGTTCCAACCTCATGGATAGTAATAGTAATCTCTTCGTAATCTCTAAACATAACTTGAAACTAGAATAACACACTCTATGAGCTCAGCCATACCAAATGGAACCCGTCCGAGAGATTCAATCCATCAAGAAAAAATCTACAATTCTTAATGGTACGTCCAAGAGAACGTGATCCATTGGTAAATTCTTACTAGGTTCAGCTCTAGGAATGAAACCCAAGTGAAGAGGACCACCCCTCACCACTACACACAGTTGAGGGAACACTGCTCCAGACTATGCTCCACGTGCATCCTCTCTAACAAGAGAGAATGGAGGGACCCATGCCTCACTATTCCCTGCAGTCAAGGGGGTACTACTTCTAACTAACCCCTAAAACTACCGTCACTCTTGTATGGAGTGGTCCACACCTCAGTCCGTTGAGGTGGCACTAGATCCTATCTAGGTATCGTTCACATCATGTGGATGGGCCTGCTCCTCCTAACTATATCCCATAGCCCAGGGAGCTCCAATCCCAATGGAGGACCCACTCCCTGCTACTACTCGTAGATAGGAGAGTACTACTCCATAAGTGATGACCCAGGCCCATATCTAATAGGTGAGTACTACTAATGAAGGAACCAAACTCTGATATGATAGAGGAGTACCACTTTGTAAATCAAAGACCCGCACCCTAACCCGATAGGGGTTACCACTCAGTGACTAGAGGACTCACAACCTAGTAGGATATGGTAGTACCAACACTTCCAGTGCATTCACTATGAGGGACCTTAATCCTTATATGACACGGGAGTACCAAACCCAGGCTTGAGGACCCTATCCCTAACATAAAAGGGGAGTACCGGCCTTTCTGGAATGACACGTATGGAGGAACCATGCCTTGGAATGATCGGTGAGTACTGAATCCTTGAATAAAGGACCCTCACCCCAACACAGTAGGGGAGTACCCACTCTATCTATACATAATATACAGAGGACCCATTCCCTGGTCCCATTGGGGAGTGTTGACTCCATGGATAGAGGACCCGCTCCTTGGTCCAATTGGGGAGTACCTACTCCACCTTCATGAACATCACGGGGAAACCTGCACCCTAGTCCATCAGGGGAGTAACACCCCTAGAGGAAACTACCCAAAGGTAACAAACCCATGCCCAAGACATGGGTATTCCCATCTCTACCTATGTAGAGAGGTAAGGAAAACCCGCACCCTAGTTCATTAGGGGAGTAATAGTCCTAGCACATTTCTACACAAACCACATCGATGTCCAACATCATCTCAGTACAACTTCACAAGAGACTTTCTCAATTCACACCACCTCATATCTCATAATCCATAACAAAGGAAACCATCATGTTATATATAGAAGCTCAAATTCGTGTCCCAGAGAAGAAGATATGGAAGGTGAAGGATCCCAGGAGGATATCATAGGAGTAAACGACGTGCACTGGGGCACACACGGTGTGTGATCCAGACTATGAACTTGACCATGTATCCTGTCTACATGGGTTACCAAGGTATATGTCATGTCCCTCACTACTTAACCCCTGGCCGTGTTCCTCTTCTACATGGACCGATCGGCTGTGTCCCTCACGCACCGTGTATCCAATAATACAAGGTGTGTTCAGTATAAATGACCACATACTTGTGAAATTTTTTCATGCTTGTGTACGGAACCTCATGTCTGTGTACATTGGCCAGGTGTTAGTACATGGCCACATAGTTCCATAGGGCTAACCCAAGCCATGTCCCCAGATCACACGGTTTAGGGCACTACACATTGTGTAACCACGATACATGGCGTGTAGTCCCAGAAGTTCATCTTCCCCGAACAGGAAGAGATGCATGGTGTGTGTTACTAAACTACATTCCATGTAGACGGTGATTCCAGTCAAGAATCACCTCTAAACCACCCCGATTCATCCCGTTCTTTCCCAAAACTCATATATCTACCTAATAGGGATCAATAGCATTTATTCTTGGGATCTAGAACCTTAAAACAATGTATAAACATGGGTATCAGGACCAAAAATAAAAAATGCCTACCTCATTGGTGAAACTCTTAAGGTTTGGATGAAGAAAAATGCCCAAATCATGCTGCTCCTCAATCTGATGATGATCTGCATCAGAAACAGAGATCGACAACACCATGATTCACTGATTTCGTGTCGGTTTCATTCATCACCGATGGGAGGAGAATAGGGGGAGATAAGAGGCGCTCCTCTTGGTTGTGTGATTCAACATGAGGGGTGGGGTGGGTATAGGTTATATTTTTAATTAATTATTCATTTAATGAATTTAATCCACCTCATAATGCCCTATCACCAAAAAAACCTTGATCAAAACTCCCAGCACAGACGACCTTAGGTTGCGCCTAGGGTAAACACGACATTACAGACTCAATCATAGTCTCAGAAATCCGATCTGAGATTTTATACAGGATTTATTTATGTTTCAAGTGAAATTGTGTGTGTGGGACAAAATATATTTAATTTTTTTTAATATCGCCGCACTGAGGCTCCTCAGCCCCCGAATTCCCACACCGTCTCAGTACCCGACTCTAGAAACATTCATTGGAGTATTATGAAGTCTTTTGGGTCAAAAATCTAGACATTAAATTTGGGATATATATGATTATCGATTAAAATTTGGATTAATACCTTGAAATCCCTATTCTCAATTAATTTTTTTATTCAAGGAAAATTATAATTAGATACTATAAATTAATATGTTCATTACAATAATTTCTTCAATCACCAACAATTAATAACCATTAAGTTTATTATTAATTGAAACATCAAATACTGTCATAATACTAATACTAAATTTATAATTTACTAATGTTGAAATAAATTAGTGAAACACAAAAACATCATTTCTATGTAGTGGAGAATGTTAATAATGACAAAATATACCCAAAACCTTAGCAGGGTTCTGGTGATATTCCTTAACAGACAACATTAGCTGGTTATATATAGAAAAAATATAACTTAAATACAAACAATAAATTATATTTTATAAATAGAAAATAATACTAATAGAAAAAAACTAAATTAAATATATAATTCAGTAAATTACCTTGAAAGAGGAATTTCTCCAGTATGAAATCATGTCTTTGTATTGTGAAAGTGGGAATTCATTAAATATTGGTATATTTTCATGCTCAGTACCTTTTCTCTTTTTACATATGACATATAAGTCATACTTGTAGGCCTACCACATCTATCATAGTTTCACTAACCAATTCATTTTATTTTCAGTACATTCAAAAAGTTATATCAGAGATGAATATTAATTTTTTTTGGAAATGATAATTTATAAAGAAATTGAAAATTAATTTCAAAAAATATATTACATAGATTTATACCCAAGAATTTTATTTTATTTATGTCCAACTTTTTCCACTATATTACTTGAATTGGAATAATAGTACTTTTTTTGATGAGTTTCCCAATAAAACTCTGCAATTCTTTACCATTTTCCAATTATTTTCATGTCCTCGTTATACTCAACCATGATTTTTGTGTATCTATTCCGCACAAAATGAATATTTTTATGTCAAATTATTTTACTAGAAGATGATCCTGGGGAAAGAAATTAATATTTTATACACATATATAACTGAAATTTAATAAGAAACTATTTACTTCATTACTTTTTAAACATTTACCAGATGCATGACATAATGTCGATGGATCCTGTACACTATATTGGGGGCCAACAACTGGAGGGGTGTCTTATATAGTTGAATGTGGATTCTAAAGTTGGGTAGGAGGTTATGGGCATACCAGAGGCATAAAAAAATAGAGATTTTCCCTTCATAGATGAAGGTGGATAATGGAAAAATGATGAGGTGTGAAAGTAGCGAGACTAATCTGTATTGTAGTAAGAGGAAATGGATAAAAGGATGACTTATCATGTATGGGTAAAGAATATAAGGGGGAGTAATGATGGGAGAAAAGTATCACAGTGATTGTAGAGGCATGGGCTGTGAGTCACTACATGTAGGGGAGCTGCATGTAGGTGAAGTACATGAAGCGGTGGTCCAATATTCTGGACTACCTATCCTATCCTCATTGAATGAAAGTTTTCTCCTTGATGATTATTGTTAATATTAAATATGTTTTGTTTAATTTTCATGAATAATCAATAAATAAATAATTTACTCACTTGAACAATCATATTTTTTATCCCAAATTCTCAAAATTGGATGTCATTTTGTTCTATTTATTTTCTACAAACCTCCTTATAAGACATAATAACCTGAAAATTCCCAAAGTGATGTGAAAATTTTAAAAATATAATAAAACATTAAATAAATATAAGGATTACTAAAAAATTATTATTATTTTTCAAAACTTTACATCTTTCATTAATTTTTTTTATTAAGAAGTTGACTCACAAAATTAAAAAATTACACAACAGAATATGCTATTTTAAATTCCAAACTAAGCTAAATAGTTGTTTTTATTGTATTTAGGTATTCTATTCTTAGTTAACCATAAAACAAAATGATATTATATTTCTATTTATTGCATGCAATAACATATTCAGTACAAATTTTGAGGATATAGTATGTTTACATTGAAATAAATGCATTGATTAAACATAGTAAATTCTAGAAGGATTCCTCAGAATATAGTCAATCCCATCACAAGTGTTGTACACACCTCCTCCATTTTTTAATTTTTGAACTATTATAGGGGTTGGATTCATCGTACCTTGACCACCTATATTGGATCAACCCCATTTTTCTACGCATCTATACTAGTCGATTCCTTCACAAATAACACACATTATAACAAAAACACTACCTATAAACATGGTGATTTTTAAATAACGAAGCGTAAATATTGAAAGAAACATAATATCATAATTTTCAACAAAAAACACAAAAAAATATTCAAAATAAAAATAATTGTTGAATAAAATATGACAACTAATATTTTATATCCAATACAATAATGGATTAAATAGTAAATTTATTTTGGGCTAGAGTGGTTTGAATTGGGGATTGGCGAAAAATAATTTTCATTATTGACTGGGAAAGGTGAATAAATAACTTTATTGAAATTGTTAAGAGACTCTATGAAAAAATGTGGTGTCATGAGGGAATATTTTAAGTGCCCAAGAAAGTCGATTTTCACAGCCAATGATCGCGCCTATAGAGGAATCGAGGGGAAACTCAAAATGAAAAGGAGAGGGGGTTGGTTGATCATGAGGTGAATAATGGGGAAATAACTCTTCTTAAGCCACTGATTTTCCCAATTTCATAAAGAGAGAATACATTATGGATCATATTTTTGGAGTCCCTAGGTCTGTCACCCGAAGAGGTGAAGCATTGGGGAGGTTGATGGTCAATCACATAAAGAGGGGAAGTGTTGGTCATGGAAGAGATTTGTAGAGCCAAAGGTTTGATCACAAAGAAGGTAAGTTCTAGTCAGGGATAAGATTTTCAGATTCCAAGGTTCGATTGTGTATATGGGAATGAATATGGTGGGCAACGGTAGAATTTGATAAACTATATTACCACTATTTTAACAATTTATTGGATTAGATAACCTATTTCCACAGTTTTAATTAACCTTGAAAATATTTATGTGGAAATCACTAATTTTTTATTAGTGATAAAAGATTTTTTAAAGGTCATTTTAAACCACTTTTGACTTGATTTTATAAGGATTTAAATGAAATATTTTTAAAAATTTCCTTATGAGTCGTTTTTTGATTTCATTACAACAAGTGTGCGAAGATTTTTTAACATAGATGATATTAATATATTTTTCTTGTCATCATGTAATTTATTTATTATTAAGATTCATCTTCAATTTTATATAATTTTTACCAATAATATCATATTATCATTATTTTGGGATATTTTAGTTTAAAAATATTTTCAAAAGAAAACTTCATTTCTTCTGATTTTTATGAGGCAACTGAATGTAATTTTACATATGGGAACAAAAGCCAATTATTATGGGTTTTATGATTTAAATATAATATTTTATATGTTTAATACATGTTATAGTTTTTGTAAATTGTTTATTATGGCGGGTTTCCCTAATATATCCCTCCAATACATTGCGTAATGATTTTTCTCTATAAAATACATGCTAGAATTAACTGTGTGGGTTATTCCATTTATAATCGTGATCGTAATTGTGATTATAATAGTGATATGAGGATGATTTCCCAAGGTACCCACATGTTTTTCTATACTTGGAAATGTTATTTTATGGAAATATATTTATTTCTTAAGGTAATAAAATAATATTATGGTTTTAATAAATGTTATGATCTTTTTATATAAAAAGACTTGTTTTTCTAGGAAAGGATTTCATGTTTTTTCAAGAAACCCTCATGATTATGATTTTTTTGTTATGATTTAATATGATATGTTTTATCAAAACCTGGGAAAAATAATTTGATTTCATGGATATGTAAATTATTATTTGATTTTAATATTTATTAGAAAAAAAGAAACTTTTCTTATTGGTTTTCGTGAATTTTCAAATAGGCTAATGAGTTTTCTTTATTTTTATACCCCTTTACTGAGCTTTTTTTCTCAACACTTTTTTTCTAATGATTTTCATAGGGCCTAAGGATTTATAATAATTATATAAAGTTAAATGTTAGTATGTTATGAATGAAGAAAAAGTGTTAAGAATGAAATATGAGTGTAAACATAAGAACTTGTTTTCATAGAAAAATGTACATTGTGAGGAAATATCCAATTTGTTATGTAATTTTTTTCCTAATTATTTAAAAATATAAATATAAAATATGACTAGAATGTATGAAATTGAAACCCTTTCTATACATCATGCAATTATTGGTTGTTTACATTAAGAGGCATTATAGTCAGTACCAGAGAAAGGGTTTAGGTAACTTTAGAGGTTAGGGTGTTATTTGGGAATAAGTTAGAATTCTTATATAACTTTAAATTATATCATGTTATGGAAAATTATGGTTATTTTTTTCTAAATCAAAAGTATTGAATAAAAGAATATATAGTTAAGGATATCATAGTATTAATATAATGGTTTATTATGATTTTATTAGATATACTCACACTAATCATTTTTTTTGTAAATCAATGGAACCAGTGAGAACCAAATTATTAATAGATATAAAGGATAATGTAGTGGTTTTCCAAACGGTCAATCGAATGGGATAAGGGATGGATTGAAAACTCTTGTGGTTATTTTTAACCAAATATATTGATTTATGATTAAAAAATTGAACCTAGGTGAGTTTCCTAATGTACCAAATAATATAAAAATTGAGTTTCATGGAACTTTAGGTAGTAAAGATCACGAAGTTAAAATTATTCAACTTCCTACATGTCAAGAATGAGGGAATAATAACCCATAAAAATGAATCGAAGGAACAAAATGATGTTTCGATGTGGTAAAGGAGGGAATAGAGTAATAAACTACTAAGGAAAAATGAAGACTTTAGTTTAACCAATAAAGGAAAATAAAGTTCTTCCTAAGTGATCAATTGAATGTTTTAAATGTGAAGTGTTCATGCATTATGAAAATTGATTCCCCGGGTGGAAATCTCATGAAGGGGACACTGCTGGAAAGGGAGGATATACCAATGGTTCAAAACTATTGGTATAGGTTGGAGAACCATTGTTATAGCCTATACCAATGGTTCTCTAAACCGTTGGCTATAGTGCCATTGAGAAAGGCTTATACCAACAATTTATAGTGAACCATTGGTATAGGGTGGTTAGAATTTGATTTTACCAATGGTTCATTGTGAACCACTAGGATAGAGATATTCCAATGGTTCAAAACCATTGGGAAAGGCCTATACCAATGGTTCACTGTGAACTATTGGTATAGGGTGTTTAGAATTATATTTTACCAGTAGTTCATTGTGAACCATAATAATAGAGGTATGCCAAAGGTTATGAAACCATTACTATAGACCCCCAAACTTCCCAACAGAAGCATCCCCACTACCCACTACACCTGCAATCAAAACTTCAAAATAGAACACAAGAAATATTCAAACCAACATAACACTACACCGGTAATCAAAACTACCTGCAATGAAAACAAAAAAGAGGAAATAATGAAACTAACTACCCACTATACCTGCAATCAAAACATAACACCTGTAATGAAAATAGAACATCCTCAACCTTAAATGAAACCAACAGAACATCCTCAACACATAGAACCTACAATTCAACCAATGAAGCATCCTAAAATAGAAACAAACCAATATAAAAATAATGATAACAGAGGAAATAAAATGACGCATTTAACCAATGATAAAAAACATAAAAATATCACAAATATCCATTAACAACAAATCATAAAACAATAAATTTTACAAATATCAGTAAAAAATGAAACAAATCAATATTACCCTCATCACCATCACTATCATCACTGTCATCCTTGGCCTCATCCTTGTCCTCACACTCTTCCTCATCCTTGGCCTTGGCCCCTTCATCTTCCTCCCTATCATCCCCACCCTCTTCTTCTCTATTATCCCCACCCTCTTCCTCATGGCCATCTTATCCATCACCATTTCTAGGAACGTCATCATCCCAACCACCACTAGGACTACTGCTCGGTGCACTATATAACGTACGCATCATCAACATATATGCCTCACAAGCTGTGATGGTCTCTAGTGGAAGTGATGGGCATAAAACATCAATTAGTTTCATAAATTTAGTGGTTTCCCTTTGAGTCTGTTCTTCCACCTGTATGGCCCTTTTTCAACCTTTTATACTTTAGCCTCATATTATGCTACCCGTTCTGACTCAGGGTTACTAGAACCTGCACCTGAAGTTATGATCATATCCCAAACCATGATGTAAGTGATCATTTGATCCAAAGTTGTCAGGTTCTCGGGCATCAAAGGCCTCCAAAGCAAACTGCTGCAAATATAAATATATTATTAAATTAAAACATAGATATTAAAAATTGAAATCAACAATGTAAAGCTTACAATTTGATCTTGTGTCAGTTCGTTTACCGTGCTTCCATATTTTTTCTTTCTACTCGAGCAAAACAATTTTGGTCGAGGAACACATCCTTTAATATTTTAAACCTCCCTTTGTAATGACATTGAATGTAGGAAACCATAATTGAATATAGGTTACTCATAATGAAATTCATAACTAAAATAAAATGGATATTAATTTTAAATGAAGTTGAAAAGAAAAACATATGGTGGATGAATTATAACTAAGTATTAATGAATGGGTTATAAATAGATATAACATATATATAAGTAAATAGGTCATCATAGTAATCAATAATAAGGTTGTTATGAGATCACCATAATTAACAGTAAGACAAAAAATTATTACTATAACATAAAGGAATATTCATGAATGAGTTATTAACACTCTAATCATTACAATAACATAAATTAATTATGTTTTGGTAAGATTTAATAATATACATTTCATTATATAAATGATCATTTTTAAATTTTAAATGTATTACTTGAGTTGTTTTGATTTAATGATATAATTGAAATTTTGTTTCTCCATCACATGAGGCCTTAATGTTCTTTGAAACAATTCATTCAATTATTGTGATCCAAATCATGACTAAAAGAATTTTTTTTCATGGTTTTTTAATAATATTTATATAAATTTTGTCACAACCCGTCCCCCGAGACTCATTCCATGACTACCCCAAGCCCGCCTTCCACTGGCCAGGGGTTGGTGACTAGCACCGGAAATACATATCCCTAAGATGGGAAGGCATTTCCTTTAAACCTGTATAAACACACAGACCAATAAAATAACAAGATGCAACCACAAAGTAAAACTACAGTAGTAAAAGTGTGTACTGAAATAAAGGGCCCGGAATACAAGCCCAACTGAAAAGATACAACTACAACTAAAAACAGAAAATAGCTCCTGAGTTTGTGCACCAAGGGTCCTACCTGAATGGTAGGTATAACTCATATACAAAGCTCTCCATGTCAATAGTCACCGCCATCCACTGTCAGGTCCTAGATTCTTGAGTCTTAGTCAAGGCTACCCGTCGTCTGCACAAGACACAACAAGGTGCGGGCGAAGCCCGTGCAAGGGTGAGTATAACAATAACCAGTAGGGACCCCAAGACCCCCGAAGGTATCTTAAAATTTAACTAAGGAAAACCAAAAATATTGATCTCAATCACAAGGAACAAAGAAAAAGACTCAGATCAAACCCAGTAAATAACTCAGAGTTTAGGAATAAAGACAATTAGCCTAAATCTATATCATTTTATTCCGTTAGGAAGTTTCCACAACTGAACCACGAGGGAGTTGTTCCATTATAGATCCACACAGATCCGTATAACGCTGATCCATGATGGTCCTCTCTAAGGATGGTCCTCTTCAGGTTGTGCACTACTGATTCACACAGGGTTTCTAGAATGCTGATCCACACGGGGTCGCTATTATGCTGGTCCACACAGAGTCACTAAATGGTGATCCACATAGGGTCGTTAAGATGTTAATCCACATAGGGTCGCTAAGATGTTGATCTGCATAGGGTCGCTAAGATTCTAATACATACATGGTCACTATGAATACTTATCCACACAGGGTTCATATCATGCTAATCCAAATAGGATCGCTAGATGCTGATCCACATAGGGTCGCTGCTCAGATGACAGTCATCCACAGGATTCCCCACACCTGGTGTGCTCAAGTTCTGTAGTATCTGCTCCTATGCATATCAGTCATGCCTAAACTACTAAAAAGTTCCATAAGGAGTAACTTAATGTACTTCCATGTCATAAGGGTTCTAACGCAACTAACGGCGCGTCAATCGGACGCCCAATCTGTGAGTTATTGGCATTTTAGTGCCGAGGGACTGGTTGGATTCGGGTATGATCCAACCCAGCATTACTCTAACTTTCTCCAAAACTTAGGTGGAGTATCTCAAAAGGACCATATCATTCCAAGGATCCCAACACTGTAGACGGTTTGTCAAACGAACGTCTGGTTCACAAGATATGGTCTTTTAAGTGTATCTGGGCCCGAGAGAGGTTTGGGTCCAGTCCAACTCGGTTCGGGCTGACCCGACCCAATCCGGACCCAAAACAGCCTGGGAAAGCCCAACCCGGTCCGGCCCGGCTGGGCCAGGTCTCGGCAGCTCAGCTTGCCGGCTGTAATAACCCACACAAGGGTCAAGTGGTCCGCCTCCCAAACGGCTCAAAGAGCCATTCGACTCTTTAAGCAGTGGCGCCATGTGGCGTCTCCTGGGTGTCTGCAGGACCCGTAGGGAGTAGGTCCCTTGCCTTCCACCGTGGATTCAATGTCATGTCTTTGATGTGCGGTGTGAGATGATGCACTGCCTCACTATCACCGCATCCGGTCTCCCCTTAGATCCACTACATCCCCTTCGGGCACCGCCTCTCTTCCTCAGCCAACGAGCACCGGCCGCCGCCATCGTCGCCGATGCCGATCACCGATGCCGCACCAGCGGAGCTTCTATGGGCCACTGGGTGAGCTCTGGTGGTCTATTTTCCCTTCTGTTCACTCCTACAGGCCTCCTGGGATGCCGCCCTTTCTGAGCTCCTCTCGGATTCAGGATTTCATCAAGTTGAAAATTCATCCCACGAAAAATGCAACAAGAATTAAGCGACGGAGGGTTCGAGCCTTGTTTGTTTGTCCTGCGCCCTCTGTGTTATCATCTTAAAAAATGGTAGAAATTTTAATTTATCAATGGTAAACTTAAATAATAAACACCCTACCTCATGAAATACTAGATGTGGTCGCTGTTGTGGAGGGTGAAGAGTCCTCGTTCGTTGAAGTCGCTGACATTCATCAATCCTAGATCGATCCCTCCAACGACGTCCAAGATTCCATTCCTCATTAGGGGAAGACATTGTGGTGATTTTCCAGAGGTTCCTCACTTTATGAAGCCGTGTCAAAAACCCCATATCGAGCTCCATTTAAATAGATGGAGGATCAGAGTTTAACGCAACATAGATTTAATGAGGTTTATTAATTAGTTAATTAATGAACCTCCCATATCTCAATGAAGTGGTTACAAAAAAGGGTCAAGCCATTAAATGGCTAGAAAACTCAGCGGTCCCTCCATCACCACTCAACTGCTGGAGAAAAATAAAATAAAAATTACATTTTATTTTATTATTCTTTAAAAAGTCTTAAAATAATCTTTTTCTCTCGACCTACTGTAGTCAAAGTTAAGCCTCCCTTAAGCGTATCCCAATGCTGTGGATTCAATAGTACCCTCAAGTTTCAATTCCGAGCACCGGTTCAAAATTTAGAAAACACATCTTGTACGTTTATTGAACATTACATAAAAAATGTTCAAAATTTCGTTCTAAGAACACTAGGACTCAGAATCATGCACTGTCAATTTTTGTAGACTTATAATAATCCCAAATAATTTTAAAAAAAATTACATAGAATTTCCAGTTCTTTACTTTCTCCCCACCTTCGGGATTTTTGTCCCCAAAAGCTATAACAAAACTAGGGAAACAAATGGGGGTACTAAGCACGTATCTGAGCCTCCCACTCCCATGTGCTCTCCTGATGATTCCCATGCTTCCAACAAACTCACACCAGAGGAATCGACCGCCCACAAAGGACCTGATCCTGTCTATCCTCTTTCTCCACTGGGAACTCCACAAATGTCACCCCATTATCGATTTCCAGCTCACCCCAGTTGATAACGTGCGATGGTTTATGAACATATCTTCTTATCTACGACACGTGAAATACATTATGAAACTGGTGCATTTGAGGGGGAATATCTGGACAGTATGCCACCTGTCCTACTCTACTGAGGATTTGGAAGGGTCCGATTAACCTTAGAGAAAGTTTGCCGACCCAACAAAACCTCTCTAATCCTCGTCAGGGAGAGACCCATAGGAAGACATGATCTCCCCCCTCAAACTCCAAGGGTCTCTTCCTCCTATCGGCATAAGACTTTTCCCAAATCTTTTCAGTCTTCATCTGCACCTAAATAATCTACACCTTCTATGTGGTAGCCTATACCAACTCTGGACCCATAAGTGCTGACTCCAATAATTCTGTCCAGTAACGAGGTGATCTACATGGTCGCTCGTACAAGGCCTCAAATGGATCCATGCCGATAGTGGAGTGATAACTATTATTTTATGCACACTCCACTAGGGGAAGGTGGTCCTCCCAACTGTGACCAAAATTGAGGACACAAGCACGAAGCATGTCCTCGAGTGTCTGTATGGCCCGCTCCGTCGGACTATCCATCTGAGGGTGAAAGGTGGTGCTCAAGCGTAGCTGAGTCCTGAACGCCTCCTGCAATCCCTTCCATAAGCGGGATGTAAACGTGTGTCGCGATCTGAGATGATCATCAATGGAACACCATGAAGTCTCACAATCTTCTACACATAGAGGCATCACAATCCCTCTATTGATCCCTACTCTCGAATGGGTATGAAGTGGGACGACTTGGTGAGTCGGTCAACGATCACCCATATAGAATCATGGCCCCTGGACAAATGTGGTATCCCTGTCACAAAGTCCATGGAGATACGATCCCACTTCCACTCCGATACCTCAAGTGGATGAGATAAACCTACCGGTACCTAATGCTCGGCCTTCACTTGCTGACAAGTGAGGCATCGAGATACAAACTCTTCCACTACTTTCTTCATCCTTGGCCACCAGTCCTGACATTCAAGGTCTTGTTACATATTTTCCACTCTAGAATGCAATGATAAAGGGGACGTGTGGAACTCCATAAACACCTCCTCTCGTAGCATCACTAGTACCATGGTGTGCCCTCTGAAGAGGGTGACATGCTCCCCACCTTAAAAAAATCCATCAGGAGCCTGTCCTGAGGATATATGAGCACGTCAGGCCTCATAGCTTACATCCCAAAGATTTGACTCCTGAACTCACTGATGAAGTGGGAGAGTGACATTCATAGATTGGAGGTAAGATGCTCCATCTCTATCCACAAAGGATATCTGAAATGTGGCTAGATGCTCTGTCGCCTCACTCAGCAACTATAGACCAGACCTCCTGGTGGGTGTGTCTGCTACTACGTTCGCCTTCCCAAGAGTGTATAATATCTCGAAGTCATAGTCCTAGAAGAAGTACAGCCATCACAGCTATCTTAGGTTCAGGTCCTTCAGTGAGAATATATACCTGAGACTCTTGTGATTAGATTAAACAGTAAACCATTCACCTATCAAGTAGTTCCACCACATCATTAGCGTAAAGACCACTACTGCTAATTCTAGGTCATGGGTAGCGTAGTTCTGCTCATGTTGTCTCAACTTCCGTGAGCCTTAGGCAATCACTGCTCGCTCCTACATTAGGAAACAACCAAATATAGTTCCTGATTCATCACAATAGACTACATACCCAACATCCTCTTCTGGTAGCCTCAAGATGGGGGCACTCATCAGTCTCTGCCTTAGCTCCTAAAAACTCTACTGGTATATCTCCATCCACATGAAGGGTTGTCCCTTATTTTTCAAAGCTTAAAAGGGTGTCACAACTCTATAAATGCCGGGTACGAATCTTTGGTAGTACCCAACCAATCTGAAGAAACTCCGCACCTCGGTCAAAATTCTAGGCGGCTCCCAAGCAAGCATTGCCTCTATCTTCGTTAAATCCAAAACAACTCCATCCTTCTAGATAACATTCCCTAAGAAGTATACTTCTTGTATCCAGAAATGGAACTTCAAGAGCTCTCCATATAGCTAGTGCTCTCATAGTGTATCCAGAACTATCTGTAGGTGCGTGGCGTGCTCCTCCTCCGACACCGAGTATATCCATATTTTTTCAATAAAGACTACCACGAAGCAATCGAGGTAAGGCAGAAAGATCCTATTCATGAGCCCCATGAACACTGGACGAGCATTAGTCACACCTAAAGGCATCACCAAGAACTCATAGTGGTCATACCGGCATCTGAAAGTCATTTTCGTTACGTCATTATCTCGTACCCTAAGTTGGTGATAACCTGATCTGAGGTCTATCTTCAAAAACCATCGAGCTCCCTTCATCTGGTCAAATAGATCATTAATCATTGGGAGTGGATACTTGTTCTTTACGGTCACCTAGTTCAGGTGTCGATAGTCCATACAAATCCTTAGACTCCCATCTGCCTTATCGGAGAACAAAATCGGGGATGCCCATGGAGAAACACTGGGCCTTATGAACCCCTTCTTCTACAAGTCCTCCAGCAGTACCCACAACTCAAGAAGATCTACGGGATCCATCCGATATTATGACATAGATATTGATGTCGTCCTAGGGTAAAATTCATTGTATAATTATATCTATCAGTGAGGAGGTAGTCCCAGAACATCATTAGGAAAGACATCAGCATACTGGCCCAACATAATAGGATAACTCAGACTCCTCACGTCAACTACTCTGAGGGTAAGGCTAGCCAAATGATGAGTGACCGGCTACACCCTCCCCTGAGAAAGTCCATCATGTGCTGAAATGGTTCCCTTCTCACTAGTGAAGGAAAAAACAGTCCCATCCTCATGGACACACCATACTTTGCGCCTAAAACAGTTGATCTAAGCCTGGACTATGGATAGCCAGTTCATACCCAAGATGATGTCATAAGGACTCGACGCTGCTACTAGGAGATCCTAGCTGAATCTCTCGCCTCCTAGAGTGAGATCAAACTACCTGTACCAGTGTGTAATCGACGAATATTCTTCCGTAGGAGTCTCTAATCACAAGGATTGATCCAATGACTCCATCAGAATCTCTGAGCTCCGAACAAGTTCCTTGGAAATAAAAGAGTGACTGAAAGATGTGTCTATAATTACTGAAGCTAGGGTGAAATAGACATAGATTTTACCTCTAATCATCTCCAGAGCACCGTGGCCATAATACTATGCTGTCTATAGATGTGCTCACCCCATTACACCTACTCTCTGTGGTCAGGGTGGACCACCTGGGGGCGGTGCTAGTGGTAGAGCTTTAAAACGTCATCCACCACCTGATGTATGACCTACTCCTCTGACATGTCCGCCACCCTATAGACCTCCTCACTTGAATCTATACCTTTGTCTCGACGGTCCCTAGACCATATTTTGATTGTCAGTATGGCGGTTCAGGTAGTTGCGAGCCATGTGGCACTTCCCACCACACGTGAAGCAAAATCTCCTCTCCAGCTGACCCCCTCAACCTCGTGAGCTCCGCACCTCCGACCCTGCGTCCTGGGGTCAGCCACCGGAGGGTCTGGATTGCTTGGACCTCTACATCATCTGTCTACTATCTTCTGTAGATGACTCAGCCACCTGTCGTCTGGTGGTGGCTCTCACCATCGGTGCCTGCACATCTAAGAAACTCTCCACCAACAATGCTCGCTCGAGCACTCCAACCTACGTCGGGATATTCAGTGATATCATCGATACTCTGATATCTCAATGGAAACTCTGATCAAAGGTCTTGGCCCTGAAGAATGGGTCACATACCATGTTGGTGGAGTAGCTCGAGAGGTCAGTAAATCTCACCGAGTACTAATCTACTGTCAGGATGCCCTGCTATAAGTGCATGAGCTCCTGAATACGCACAGAGCGTAGTGTCGCTGGAATGAACTCCACCCTCAAGAGGGTCTCAACATCCAAATAGGAAAGTGTCGCCTCCTCATGAGTATGGAGCTTAATGCTCCACCATCTTCCTACCATGCCCTGGAAAAGACTAGTAGCTAGGATCACCATCTTCTCTGCTGGTGTCCCAACTAGGTGTAAAACTCTGGCCATAGCCTCCAACTAGTCCTTAGCTGCCTGGGGATCTGTCTCACCTCAAAAACTTAGAGGCCTCTGTCTTTGGAACTTGTGCAACGTGCTCAGTCTCTGTGCACCATCCGCTAGTGGGGATAGTGGAAACTGCTGCCCAATATGTGGTGGTGATGTTGGTGCACCAGCTGAAGGTGCTAACACTGTAAGAGAGCCCTACACTAAAGCCTCATCGCTCGGTGGGCCGTCATCATGAACTATCTCGGGATGCCTGGATGGTTGTCTATGTGGTGGAATCCTGAAAAGAAATAGCTGTTCCAGAGTCAATAAGTTATACCTAGAGATCTGACTCAAAGGGATCAAAAATAAAACATTTCCAAAACACACACAATCAGTGTTTTTGTGCACTGAGTTGGAAATCAGAATTTAGGGTCCTGGTGTATAGATACGCCATCCATCAGACCAACACTAGACTCCCCGAACTGAAAATCACACTCAAGGAACTTAAAACTATTTCTCCATTGGAAAGATCAGAGTCATAGTTCTTCGGTAGAACCGACTCCTCTGATACCACTTTGTCATGACCCGTCCCCTGGGGCCCGTGCTGTGACTACCCCAAGCCCACCTTCCATAGGAAATGGGTTGGCGACTAGCACTGAAAAGGCATATCCCTAAAATGGGAAGGAATTTCCTTTAAAACATTATAAACACATAGAACAAGAACATAATAAGATGCAACCACAAAGTAAAACTACAGTAGTAAAAGTGTGAACTGAAAGTAAAGGGGTTTGAATACAAGCCCAACTGAAAAGATACAAATACAAAAGAAAACAGAAAACAGCTCCTGAGTTCATCCACCAAGGATCCAACCTGAAGGGTAGGTACAACTCACCTCCACAGCTCTCCACGTCAATAGTCACCACCGACCACTGTTAGGTCCTAGCTCCCCGAGTCTTAGTCAAGGCTGCCCATCATTTGCACAAGACACAACAAAGTGCAGGCAAATCTTGTGCATGGGTGAGTATAACAATACCCAGTAGGGACCTTGAGACCCCTGAAGGTCTCTCAGAATTCCACTACAGAAAACCAAAAACCTTGATCTCAATCACAAGGTACAAAGAAAAAGACTCATATCAAACTAGGTAAACAACTCAGAGTTCAGGAATAAAAATGGTTAGCCTAATGTTATATCATTTTATTCCATTAGGAAGTTTCCACAACTAAACCACGAGGGATTTGTTCCATTATTGATCCACATAGGGTCGTATAATGATGATCCACGATGGGATGATCTAAGGCTGGTCCTCATCGGGTCACTGTAATTTTGATCCACAAAGGGTCTCTAGAATGCTGATCCACATAGGGTCATTATTATACTGATCCACACAGGGTCGCTAGGTGTCGATCCACATAGGGTCTCTAAGATGCTGATACACATAGGGATGCTAAGATGATGATCCACACAGGGTGTCTAAGATGGAGATCCACATAGGGTCTATATGAATGATGATACACACAGGGTCGCTATGATGTTGATCCACACAGGATCACTAGATGATGATCCACATAGGGTCGCTACTCAGATGACATCCAGCCACAGGATTCCCCGCACCCGGTGCACTTGAGTTCCATAGTATTTGATCCTCTGGATATCGGTTGTGCCTAAACAACTATGAAGTTCCACAAGGAGTAACCTAAAAACCTTCATATTGTAAGGGTTCCAATGCAACTGACGACGCGTCAACCGGACGCACGGTTTGTAAGTTATTGGCATTTTAGTGCTGAGGGCCCAGTTGGATTCGAGTACGATCCAACCCATCCGTACTACAAATTTTTCCAAAACTTTGGTAGAGTATCTCAAAAGGAAGGTCTCACTCCAAGTATCCTATCGCCATAGACGGTTCGTCAAACAGAAATATGGTTCTCAAGATACAACATTTTAAGCGTATCTGGGCCCGAGAGGTGTTCGGGTCCGACCTGGACCGGATCAAATCGGCTTGGGTCGTCCTGGTTTGGCTGGGCCGCTGACCAGCCTGGCCCACCCTGGCTGGGTGGGGCCATGGCGGGCTCGGCCCGCTAGGTCACGGACCGGCCCGGCCTGCCCTGGCTGGGCTGGGTCGCAGCGGCTCGGCCCGCCGGCAGGCGTGACCTACACGAGGGTCGCGCGGTCCGACTCCCGAAAGACTCAAATAGCTGTTAGGCTCTTTAAGTGACGGTGTTATGTGGTGACACCTGGGTGTCCATGGGACCCTCAAGGAGTGGGTCACATTCCTTCTTCCGCATCTTCCACCAACGGCACACGACAGCGCGCTGCCTCACCATCACCGTGGCATGCCCACACCGACCACCCCTTCAGTCCACCGTGGAGCCTTTGGGTGCCAACTCTCTTCCTCGGCTGGTGAGCGCCGCCCACCACCATCGCCTTCAGCACCGGTCTCCAGCACCGGTCTCCTGTGCGGTCGCACTGGAGCCGCACCAACGAATCTTCTGTGGGCCACCAGGTGAGCTACAATGGTCTATTTTCCCTTCCATTCATGCCTACGGGCCTCCCAAGATGTCGTCGTTGCTACACACCTCCCGAATTCAGGATTTCATCATGATGAAAATTCATCCCACAAAGAATGAAACCAGAACGCAGCGAAGGAGGGTCCGGCCTTGTTCGTTTGGCATGAACCCTCCACATTATCATCTTAACAAGCGGTATCAATTTTAGTTCATCAATGATAAACTTAAATAATAAACCCCCTACCTCATGAAACATTGGATGAAGTCACGGTTGTGGAGGGTGAATATTCCTCATTCGTTGAAGTCGTCGATGTTTGTCGATCCCAGATCGATCCCCCCAATGACGTTCAAGATTCCATTCCTCGTCGGTGGAAGACATCATGGTACTTCTCCAGAGGTTCCTCGCTTGATGAAGCCATGTCAAAAACACCATCCCAAGCCCCATTTAAATAGACAGAGGATAAAATTTTAACACAACGTAGCTTTAATGAGGTTAATTAATAAGTTAATTAATGAACCTCCCATCTCTCAACAGAGTGGTTACGAAAACAAAGGGTCAATCCATGAAATGGATTGACAACATAGCGGTCCCACCACCGTCAATAAACCTCTAGAGAAAAATAAAATAACAATCACATGTTATTTCATTATTCTTTAAAAAGTATGAAAATTATATTTTTCTCCCGACCTACTACGGTCAAAGTTAAGCCTCCCTTAAGCGAATCTTGGCGCTATGGATTCAACGGTTCCCTCAGATTTCAATTCCAAGCACCGGTTCAAAAGTTAGAAAATGCCACCCGTACGTTTACTGAACGTACCTTAAAAAAATTTCAAAATTCTGTTCTGGGCACACTGAGCCTCATAATCACGCGCTGTGAATTTTTGCATATTTGTAATAATCCCAAATAATTTAAAAATAAATTACATGGAATTTCTAGGTCTTTACATAGTTTAGTTTGATTATATTTAGTTTATTCTTGTACAATTCCATTCCAATCATGTTTGGGTAGGACATATTCATTCATGTTTATTAATTTTGATTTAGTCTAGTTTGATTTGTTTCAATTCGATTCCGTTCAGTTTGTTTTTTGGTGGTTCAGGCTAGTTCAATTCATTATTGATCTATTTAAGACTATTTTTTTCAGTTTGAATTAGTTTTTTTGAGATATAT
The DNA here is from genome assembly GCA_963277665.1 of Viscum album. Classification (NCBI taxonomy): domain Eukaryota; kingdom Viridiplantae; phylum Streptophyta; class Magnoliopsida; order Santalales; family Viscaceae; genus Viscum; species Viscum album. The sequence continues at coordinate 674,013,089 of OY728139.1, read as the reverse complement.
TCCATTTGTTTTGATTTATTTCATTATAGTTTAGTTCTATTTGGTTTGAATCAATTTAATTTAGTTATATTTAGGTAAATTAATTTTTGTCGAGTTAGATACAGTTTCATTTCCTTCAAATCAGGATGGTTCAAGCCTATCAGATTCAGCTAAATATAATTTAGTATGCACCAAGTTAGGTAAATTCATATTGGTCCAATCCAATTTGGTTTTCTTATGATTAATTTACTATTTTTCTGTTTAATTTAGTTTAGTTTAATATTTTTCAATTTGGTTCAGATCTGGTTGATTCTATTTAGGCCAATTTAGTTCAACTTGGTTCAATTAAATTCATCTTTATGTGGTTATATTTCAGTTTCTTCAATTTTATTATATATAATCTATTTTTTTATTTTTATACTATTTGATTCAATTCTATATAATTTGGTTTAGTGTGGTTTTTTCGATAATATTTCGTTCTATTGGGTTTAGGTCGGTTTTAGTATTTTTAATACAAATATATTACTTTATAGTCAATTTCATTTGGTTTACCACTACTTGAAATAGTGTAGACATGTTTTTCTGGTTCACTTATTTTTAGGTATTCCTAGGCTAGTTTATCTTAGTTCAGTTGTATTTGATTTAGTTTGATTCAATTTAACATTATTCAGGCTTAGTTTATTTGGTTTGATTTCTTTAGGTGTCATTTAGTTGTATTTATGTCAAGTAATTTCAAATAAATTTGGTTCAAATATATTTTATTTGGTTAGGTTTTATATGATTCTGTTTAGTTCAATTTAATTCAGTTTAGTGTTGTTTGGGTTGAGTTGGGAAAGTTTAGGTTAGTGCAGTTTTCTTTTTTTAGTGTTTTATATGGATCAATTCCATTCATTTCTCATTGGTTTACTTTAGTTTGATTTAATTTGATTTAGTTTAGATAAATTTATTATTATGTGATTGATTAAGTTTATATAATTTCTTTAAATTTGGCATGGATCATCTTTAATTAGGAGAAGATAGTTTAGTTTAGTCTAAATTAGTTCATTTTTTTGCTTTGAGTATGTTTGGTGTAGTTATGGTATTTTCAGTAATACTTGGTTTTGTTTAGGTTGGGTTGGTTTGATTTAGGTCATTTAATACCAAATCAGTTTTTTTTTGTTAATTTTTATTTATTTCATTTCATTCCAGTTCAATTCCATTTAGTTTGGGTCAGTTAAAGTTGAGTTTTTTTACTCAGTTCAGTATTTGTCACTTTGGTTTAGTTTATTTCTATTTGATTCCATTTGTTTTGGGTTTTTTAGGTCATCATAAAATCCATATTTATCATCTTGTTTATTATCATTGTTTTTTAGGGAAGTAAAACTTGAGGGAATAACTCCCTAAGTCCTAGGAAAAAAGAAAACTATAAAATACGAGGTACAAGAATTCTAGTTCTATCATGAAGGGATAAAACATAAAATTTGCAAGTCAATTCTATAAGTGTGACCAAATCACCTACTTTAACTACTTTTTTGGAAAGGGAATTTGTAAGCTGATTGACCCACATATTCTCATGATATAAAATATTAATTACATCTACATAAATGAGTGTCGTATATAACGCCCTGACCCCAGTTACCCAGAGTCGGTGCATTATTACATAACATTGGCATGATCACAAGAAAGATCAAGTCTCGAAAGACTGATTAGTTTAGTAGCCTTGGAATAACTAGATACATTCATAAAGTTTACATTACATCATAAAATGAAAACTACAACAATATAGTCTCCATAGTCCACACTCTTATCCCCTCAAACTATCCCTGCAGGTCATTTATAAAATACTTCTTCACATCCTGGGAAAAATAAAACATAGAAAGGGGTGAGCTCAAATTCCCAGTAAGGATAACAATATAGCGGAAACTCTCATAAATAGGAATAAACATTTAAGGAAATGTATAACTAAAACGAAAGCCTTTTAAACTTGAACTTCAACATAATATGGCAGAAATAAAATGAAATAATGCCATTTACTTATTCACATGGATATTCTACTAATCAAATAATCACATGCAATATCAATAACCACTTTCATAATGATGGAATGCATAATGCCAGACTATCATAACCACATAGCCAAGGCCTCGTGCCAAGACTACAAATAAGATTTTGTAAAGGCCTTGTGCCAAGACACTAGTTTGTCTCATGAGACCTACCGATGCATCGAGGATCTATAGCGGGCTCAACCTGTCACCTATTAAGTCCAATGCATTCCCATATGAAAAGGTTTAAACATAACATAAACATTCATATTAAAACTAGCATACAATATGTAAATACTTCATCCATAAACCATGAATGGTATAAAAATAAAACATCTACAGTCAAACATATCACAAAACCTTCAATACAATATAGAAGTTTTGTATCATAATAAATCATCTTTAAATAAGCGTAAAATCCATCAAAAGATGTTGACATAGATGGAATCAAAACTCTTTTTAGAGAAATATCTCTTTCTATTTTGAAATCATTTAAGAGTAATATATTTATAAAATAAAACATTTTATTTTAAAATATTCTTATAATATTGTAAGGGAAGCTTCAATGATTTTATAACGGTGGAAAATAACCGCACCCACCGTATAAGTTAAAAAAACATTCTTACCTTAATTCTGTCGAAAAGGTTAGAAAGGACCTTGTTTGGAAAACGATAGAAATATTCCTTTATAAAATTATTATAAAAAGTCAAACAAGGGTATAAATGACTTTAACCCATATTCTATTAAATAGTAAAAATGTTTTGAAATACATTTTTAAGAAACATGGATGTGGATGGTAAAGAAGTCCTAGTAGATTATTACATATAAACAACCTCGGATAATGAAGAGATTGTGAAAAAAACCCTTACCAATTTGGAAACTTACGAAATATACAACCCATGAAAGAGGTATCATACAATTAATATGTAAATACACATAAATTAAAGTTTATTACACAAATAATACAATTATGGGCAGTAAATACACCACACAAAAGGTAATAGTGGCAATATGGCATGAATCTCACAGGAATAAAGAGTGAGAAGAAAACCCCTTACCTTGTAATTTTCCTTCGTTGGGGGTAAGTTAAACTCATATATAATGGTGAAATAATTGTTATTAAATTATAAAAGAATTAATATGATATCATATATGATCTTTTAACATTGCTTTTTTAATAATATCTTAATATTATTGTCGTTTCGGGTGTTAACTTACTCATTTTCTTTTATATGTTTTGTTATGTAAGACATGTTTGTTATGGATAGGTTGTATATTATTTATATCCATAATGATATTAACTCCTTACACATTATTATTAATCTTCAAATGAGAATTAGACTTGAATTAATACGATGGAGAATGAATCTCATCGCATTCGTGGAGACGGTAGTCAGTACGTACGCACGAGCGACAATATCATTCTTTTGATATTAAAATAATATTTAATTGGATGGTATATAATATATATAGAATAATTATCATGTTATATTTATTAATTGCCATAATTACACATCATTATTATACCCATCAAAATAATAATGTTTTGAATAACAATTACACCACAATGTGGAGACGGTAAGCCGTACGTACGCACGTATGGTGACATGTCATTCAAAGGATGGATAGAATACTGAAATATGGTTGTAACATGTTTATAATAACATCAAAGTATATATAATATACTGGAGTTATTATTTTAGAATGGTAATAACAAAGAAAGAAGAAGTGGAAGAAGAAAGGAACTTGAAAAAGGGTGGTGAAATCATTACCTCTTCTTCGGGTTCTTCCTTTTGATTTGATCAAAAGGGATCCTTAGGTTGGCTTTATGACTAAAGTAAGGACTCTAGGATGAATTTAGGTAATTTGAGAGAGTATTTGGGTAGGGTTTGGCCGAACAAAAAGGCTTTTAAGGTGTGAATTAATGAGAAGGGGAGTACCCTTTTATAAGAGGGGTGAGGGGCACCTTTGGAAAAGCTAGAAATATTATTTTATAATAAATTCATATTCAGTTTCTAATGGATCCAAATTGGATTATTTAAAGGTTAAGGTATGGATGGGTCGAAAACCACTCAACCAATAGAATTTAGACAAGTTTTGGTCATTATATTAACCTTATATTTTAGTTTTAACTCATAGTTAATTAGTTTGACACTTACCATGTCACTTTGTAATTTTTATATTATATAGTTAGTAAACTTACTATATACATTCAAGTGACCCCCAAGTGGTCCATTAATGATACACCTATCATGATATAAGTATCTTGGCTGAACCTTAGGTTTTTAGGAATTTAATATCAATTAATAATATAATATTTGTTCTAAAAACTCTTTTATGTCAATTTGGACACTATTCAATAATTGATTTTTGTAGAAATCATAACAGAATGATTAATTGGAAAAAAATTAATTAAATAAATCCTAACATGTCATATTATCCTAGAAAATTATTGGTATTTATAAAAAGTCTCAAATTACATTTATTTGTGTATTTATAATATCAATTATTCTAATTTTTCATTAATTTGGTAATTACTGCATCACCTTTGTGTCATAAATAAATTAAATTATATAATGTCTAAAAATTATAAATAAAATACCATTATGTAGGAAATATTTTTAGATTTATAATGAATATTTATAGTCGAATATCCAACATATATAACCCTATGTAATATTTTTTTTCTAAAAGATATATGCTTATGTCATTTTTGTATTTATTTTAACATAATTAAAAATAAAGTGTCCCTATCACCTACAAGTGGCTCCATGGGGTCCGAAAATAGACCCAAAGATTCCCATGGTCGGACATTTATCCACTAATAAGGTTAGGACACGTTTTAGGGTAATTTAGTATTATTATAATATTATTTTTTAACCCTTATTTACCAGATTTACCCTTTAACCATGGTAAATAAAATATTTACCGAAGTAATTATTCAAAATGTCTAACAATAAAAGTTACCTATTTACACAATTTGGACATCCTGATTCCAAATATGGAATCCATTTTTCAAAATTCAAAACACAGAAGCAGCAGAAATTAATTTAAAATTAATTCCCGTTGTCAAAACAAAAAGCGTGTTTTTAAGATATAATAACTATCAAAAGATTGATACTTGTTTATGTCCTGTTTAATTGTGAAATTATGTCCAATGACCAAAATTGTATTAAATGGTAAAAATATATTATAAATATACTTTAAAACCACTAAAATTCATAATTTATCACTATTAATTATTTTGATTAAAAAACTTGTTTTTAATTAAAATTTAGTGATTTTCACTATTCATCAAAATATTAAAGTTATCTGAAAAGTACCAAAATTTAACCTTAAACTAAATTCGATACTCCAAATCTAAAAATGAAATCCATTTTGAGAGATAAAATTTTTAAAATTTTAAAAATTAGGTATTACTATTCATAACGGCTAGTTTGATTGGTTGTGGATTGTGTTAGAACTCGATGTTGCGTACAACACACACTATTGTATTATTCAAAGAGAAGTGTACCGTAGAAGCTTGGGGTGCTACATTCTCCCCTCCTTCAAATAATTTCATCCTTGAAATTTCTAGAATACTACCGCATGAAAAGACTCGGGTGGTTCTTCATTATAAGTTTCTCGGGTTCCCACGTCGCCTCTTCCATCTTATGGTTTCTCCATAGAACTTTTACCAGACGAGTCATCTGATTTCTCAGTACTTGTTCTCTCGTATCAAGAATCCTGATGGGCTCTTCGCAATAAGACAGATCGGGTTCCAGTTCTAATTCCTCATAGGTGAGTACATGCGTTGGGTCAGGCATGTATTTCCTCAACAGAGATACGTGGAACACATCGTGAACTTTGGAGAGACTTGGCGGGATTGCCAATCAGTAATCTACATCCCCAATTCGTTCTAGAATTTAGAAAGGTCCGATGTACCTGGGACTCAATTTACCTTTCTTACCAAAACGTATGACTCCCTTCCATGGAGATACCTTCATGAAAACATGATCACCGACTTGAAATTCTAAATCCTTCCTTCGATTATCGGCATAGCTCTTCTGCCTACTTTGAGATGCTTTGATATGGTTTTGGATTACCTTCACCTTTTCCATCATTTCCTCCACCAGTTCTGGGCCTACAAGTTTTCTTTCACCAACGTCATACCAACAGTTTGTTGTGCGACATCTCTTTCCATATAACGCTTCATATGGTGCCATCTGATTACTCGAATGGAAGCTATTGTTATAGGAAAATTCTACCATAGGTAAATATTGATCCCACATACCCTGAAAGTCAAGTGAGCAGGATCTCAACATGTCTTCTAAGGTTTGAATAGTTCATTCTGATTGTCCATCTGTTTGAGGGTGGTAGGCAGTGCTCAAATGAAGTTCAGTATCCAAGGCTTTTTGAAGACTTTTCCAGAATCTTGAAGTAAAATGGGGATCAAAATCAGAAACAATAGATTGGGGTACTCCATGAAGTCTCACAACTTCATCAATATATAGTCTTTCTTGATGTTCCAGTTGTAGATCTTCTCTTATAGCAAGGAAATGTGCTGAATTGGTAAGACGATCAACAATAACCCATATTGCATCATTCGTTCTAGGAGTCTTTGGTAGTCCCATGACAAAGTCCATTGTGATATTATCCCATTTCCACTCAGGTATGGGAAGAGGTTGCAATACTCCACCAGGCTATTGCCTTCCAGCTTTCACTTGTTGACAAACCATACATCTTGACACAAAATCAGCAATCTCTCTCTTCATGTTGTCCCACAAAAAATGTTTCTTCAAATCACTATACATTTTGGTGCTCCTAGGGTGTATAGAGAAATTGGAACTATGAGCATCATCCAGTAATTCCCTTTTTAGATCAGGTATATCGGGAACACAAAGTCTCTTCCTGAATTTCAAAATTCCTTCTTCATAAACAAAGTCTCTCAATCTCCCATCATTCACAGCTTTAATCTTCTTTCGAAATTCTTTATCACCGTTCTGAGAACTCTTAATCCTTTCTAGTAAATATGGTTTGGCAACCATTTGAAAAAGCATTGATGTTTCACCTTCCCTGGTTATTCCCATGTCCATCTTCACTAGATCCATGAAAATTGGATCCCTTTCAATTCTCATATTGTTCAAAACTCCATGAACTTTTCTACTCAAATAATCTGCCACCTTATTTGCCTTCCCCGGGTGGTAGTGTATCGTACAATCATAATCCTTGAGTAATTCAAGCCATCTCCTTTGCCTCATGTTGAGTTCTTTTTGTGAGAAAATATACTTTAAACTCTTGTGATCAGTATAAATCTCACATTTTTCACCATAGAGGTAGTGAATCCATATATTCAAAGAAAAGATCACAAATGCTAACTCGATATCATGAGTAGGATAGTTTTGTTCATGAATTTTCAACTGTCGTGATTCATAGGCAATAACCCTATCATTCTTCCTAAGGACACAACCAAGTCCTTTCTTCGATGCATCACTATAAATAATGAACCCATCATTCCCTGATGGTAGAGTTAATATAGGAGCATTGACCAATCTTCTCTTCAGTTCTTCAAAACATTCTTCACACTCTTTTTTCCAAACAAATTTAACCCCTTTACGTGTGATCTTTGTTAATGGGTTAGCCAACCGGGAAAAATTCTGGACGAAATGTCGATAATAACCTGCTAAACCAATAAAACTACGTACCATAGTTATACTCGTAGGTGCTGGCCATTCTTGGATTGCCTTGGCCTTAGAAGGATCAATGGAAATTCCATCCTTAGAGACAATATGGACAAGAACAGAAATCTCTTGAATACAGAATTCACACTTGCTAAACTTCCCATATAATTCATGTCTTCTCAGATTCTACAATATAATGTGCAAGTGATTTTCATGATCTTTTTAGATTTTGGATTATACCAAGATATCATCAATAAATACCACTACAAATTCATAAAGATATTCCTTGAAAACTCTGTTCATTAGATCCCTAAAAACAGAGGGTGCATTAGTCAATCCATAAGACATTATTGTAAACTCATAATGCCCGTACCTTGTTCGAAATTCTGTCTTCAGAATGTCTTCCTTCTTCACACACAACTGAAGGTATCCAGATCGAAGGCCAATCTTTGAAAATTATTGATCTCCATGCAGTTGGTCAAATAAATCATTAATGCGAGGTAGGGGATACTTGTTCTTTATTGTTATAGCATTGATCTCCCTATAGTCGACACATAACCTCATAGATCCATCTCTCTTTTTAACAAAAATAACAGGGGCTCCCCATGGAGAAAAACTAGGGAGAATAAATCCCTTATTACTCAATTCCTCTAGTTGTTTCTTTAGTTTAACTAATTCTACAGTGGCCATTCTATAAGGGGTCTTCAATATAGGCCTTGATCCAGGAATTAAATCAATGGAAAACTCAACTTCTCGTTCTGGAGGATGTCCATGTAAATCTTCCGGAAACACTTTTACATATTCTTTCACAACAGGTACATCCTCTATTTTAACATTCCTTTCCTCACCCATAGTAATTTCATTCTATTCATCCCCAATAATTGAATTTATTTGAGCTACTGGGGGTGGATCTATATAAGAATTAGGTGGCGATGATTTTGCTCTAAATATAAGGTGTTCCTTATCGTCATCATCAAGAATCGTAACCTCTTTCTTCTTATAATAAATCTTCGCATCATGGTCTGAAAGAAAATCCATACCGAGGATTATATCAAATTCAATCATAAGCATGATGATGAGATCAAAAGATAAAGAACATTTATGTGCCTTAATGGGGACTGATTCACAAAACCTTTTTGCAATGATACTTCCCTTAGGAGTTTTAACTGACAACTCCCTTGTTAAATCAAATTGGAAATATCTAATTTTCTTAGAAAACTGGGAAGATATGAAACAATGCAATGATCCATAATCAAATAATGCATTTTCTAAACTTCAGGAAACCATTAAATTACCTGCCACCACGTCTTTTAAAGCTTCTACCTCAGCAGTAGTGATAACATAAGCTTGGCCTTGATCCCTTGGCATTTTCTAAGGTAAGTTCCCCTGATGCTTAGGACATTCATTTACATAATGTCCCATCTCCCTACAATTGTAGAATTGGACATCGGTAGCTTCATTCTTCCCCTGGAAATCACGAGCTTGGTGGCCTTTTTCACAACACTGGTAACAGACTCCCGTTCCTTTTAAGAAAGTACCGGGGTGTTTCTTCCCACATTTACTACAGGATGGATATTCAACTTTTCCCTTCTACCCTTTATTTGGATTCCCATATTGATCAGCAGATCACTTTTTCTCTTGCTTTGCTTTAAAGTCATATGACTTAGAGAATTCTTTCTCTTTCTTGATAGCACATGAGACAATGTCTTCATACGATGAGAAGGATTGTGAGACTAATGCTCGATGGAGAAATGGTTTTAACCCATCAAAGAAAAAATCAATCTTACTTATTGGGTTACGCATATAATCTCTAACATACCTTGTTAACCTTGTAAAGTTTGCCTCATACTTTGCGACATTATCATCCTCATTTTGTCTCAGACTCAGAAATTGCCTTTCCATATCTTCTCGATGGTCATGTGGAAAGTATTTTTCTAAAAACAGATCTTTGAACTCCCTCCATTCCATATTTGATACTTCATTATCTTCCTTCATGTTTTGAATCAATAACCACCATTGATAGCATCTCCAGTGAGGCGATAAACTTCCATGATAACTTTTTCCCTTTCACTACTTCCCAAAGCCTAAAATATTTTCTCTAGGGAACTTATCCATTGCTCAAATACCAATGGATTTGTACTCCCATTGAATTTTGGTGGTTTTTTCCTCATGAATCGATCTAACATTGATCCTCCACGTTGCGGATCAGGATTCTCTATACGGGTAAGTTTATTATTCATAACCTGAGTGATTTGTCCCAGTATGGTGATTAGCTGATCGACACCAGTTTCATCACCAGCTCCACAATAATTATCTTGAGCAGGAGGGAAATCCCTTCATGAAGTGCGTGCATTGATACGATTTCCATTTCTTCCACTAGGCTCCATTTCTAAACAATGTCATAAACCAGATCATTTTATGAATCAAAATACATAATTTCATACTTATAAAACACTTAACATAAAATAAACTATTTATGGATATAATCCATAATCATAAAAATATTTCTTTGAGGAAGTATATACTCATAAACCCTTCATAATGATTTGTAAATAAAATGAGATTTATCCTAAGCATATCCCCCGGGAGTGTCGTAACCAAGAGTGCAGCAAGGCCCGTTGTCATGCACGAGTTCTCATTCGAGTCCAGCTCAAAGCGGTGTTTTCGGGTTTTACCCATAGGTACATTTGTACCAGAGCCACCTCTACCTGCTCGTATCCAGAAATGGATGTATTTCTCGGAAAACTCACAAAATATCTACAATAACAAAATTCTAGGAAGTTATTCTATACTAATCATCAAAGTCCATCTTAGGTCTATGTGCTCTAATTAGAGTTTATCTAAATCCAGCTTCCAAGGTTTGTACTAAACTTCCTCTGATACCAACTATAACGCCCCGACCCCAGTTACCCAGATTCGATGCATTATTTCATAACATTGGCATGATCACAAGAAAGACCAAGTCTCTAAAGACCGATTAGTTTAGTAGCATTGAAATAACTAGATACATTCATAAAGTTTACATTAAATCATAAAATGAAAACTACATCAATATATTCTCCATAGTCCACAATCTTATCCCCTGATACTATCCCTACAGGTCATTCATAAAATACTTCTTCACATCCTGGGAAAAATAAAACATATAAAGGGGTGAGCTCAAATTCTCAGTAAGGATAATAATATAGCGGAAACTCTCATAAATAGGAATAAACATTTAAGGCAATGTATAACTAAAACGAAAGCCTTTTAAACTTGAAATTCAACTTAATATGGAATAAATAAAATGAAATAATGTCATTTACTTATTCACATGGATATTCTACTAATCCAATAATCACATGCAATATCAATAACCACTTTCATAATGATGGAATGCATAATTCTAGACTATCATAACCACATAGCCAAGGCATCGTGCCAAGACTACAAATAATATTTTGTCAAGGCCTTGTGCCAAGACACTAGTTTGTCTCATGAGACCTACCAATGCATCGAGGAGCTATAGCAGGCTCCACCCGTCACATATTAAGTCCAATGCATTCCCATATGAAAAGGTTTAAACATAACATAAACATTCGTATTAAAACTAGCATATGAGATGTAAATACTTCATCCATAAACCATGAATGGTATAAAAATAACACATCCACAGTAAAACATATTACAAAACCTTCAATACAATATAGAAGTTTTTTATCATAATAAATCATCTTCAAATAAACGTAAAATCCATCAAAAGATGTTGACATAGATGAAATCAAAACTCTTTTTAGAGAAATATCTCTTTCTATTTTGAAATCATATAAGAGTCATATATTTATAAAATAAAACATTTTCTTTTAAAATATTCTTATAAGCTTGTAAGGGAAGCTTTAATGATTTTATAATGGTGGAAAATATCTGCACCCACCATATAAGTTAAAAAAACATTCTTACCTTAATTCTGTCGAAAAGGTTAGAAAGGACCTTATTTGGAAAACGACAGAAAGATTCCTTTATAAACTTCTTATAAAAAGTCAAACAAGGGTATAAATTACTTTAAACCATATTATAGTAGATAGTAAAAAAATTTGAAATACATTTTTAAGAAACATGGATGTGGATGATAAAGAATTCCCAGTAGATTATTATGTATAAACAACCTCGGATAATGAAGAGATTGCGAAATAAACCCTTACTAATTTGGTAACTTACAAAATATACAACCCATGAAAGAGGTATCATACAATTAATATGTAAATACACATAAATTAAAGTTTATTACACAAAGAATACAATTATGGGCAGTACATACACCACACAAAAGGTAATAGTGGCAATATGGCATGAATCTCATGAGAATAAAGAGTTAGATGAAAACCCATTACCTTGTACTTTTCCTTGGTTGGGGGTAGGTTAAACTTATATATAATGGTGAAATAATTGTTATTAAATTACACAATAATTACTATGATATCATATATGATCTTTTAACATTTCTTTGTTAATAATATCTTAATATTATTGTCGTTTCGGGTGTTAACTTACTCATTTTCTTTTATATGCTTTGTTATGTAAGACATGCTTTTTATGGATAGGTTGTATATTATTCATATCCAGAATGATATTAAGTCCTTAAAAATTATTATTAATATTCAAATGAGAATTAGACTTTAATGGATACGATGGAGAATGAATCTCATCGCGTTCGTGGATGCAGTAGTCCGTACGTACGCACGAGCGACAATATAATTCTTTTGATATTAAAATAATATTTAATTGGATGGTATATCATATATACAGAATCATTATCATGTTATATTTATTATTTACATGAATTATACATCATTATTATACCCATCCAAATAATAATGTTTTGAATAAAAATTACAGCACGACGTGGAGATGGTAAGCCGTACGTACGCACGTATGGTGACATGTCATTCAAAGGATGGATAGAATACTGAAATATTATTGTAACATGTTTATAATAACATCAAAGTATATATAATATACTAGAGTTATTATTTTATAATGTTAATAACAAAGAAAGAAGAAGTGGAAGAAGAAATGAACTTGAAAAAGGGTGGTGAAATCATTACCTCTTCTTCGGGTTCTTCCTTTTTATTTGATCAAAAGGGCTCCTTAAGTTGGATTTTTGACTAAAGGAAGGCCTATAGTATTAATTGATGGAAGTTTAGAGAGTATTTGGGCAGGGTTTGTCCGAACCAAAAGGCTTTGAAGTTTTGAATTAATGAGAAGGGGGAGTGCCCTTTTATAAGAGGGGTGAGGGGCACCTTTGGAAAAGCTAGAAATATTATTTTATAATTAATTCATATTCAGTTTATAATGGCTAAAAAGTTGATTATTTAGAGGTTAAGGTAGTTATGGGTCTAAAACCACTCAACCAATAGAATTTATACAGGTTTGGGTCATTATATTAACCTTATCTTTTAGTTTTAACTCTTAGTTAATTAGTTTGACACTTACCATGTCACTTTGTATTTTTATATTATATAGTTAATAAACGTACTATATACATACAAGAGACCCCCAAGTGGCCCATTAATGATACAAGTATCATGATATAAGTCTCTTGGAATAACCTTAGATTTTTAGGAATTTAATATCAATTAATAATATAATATTTGTTTTAAAAACTCTTTTATGTCAATTTTGACACTATTAAATAATTGCTTTTTTTTAAATCATAACAGAATTATTACTTCAAAAAAAATTAATTAAATCAATCCTAACATGTCATATTATCCTAGAAAATTATTGTTATTTACAAAAATTCTCAAATTACATTTATTTGGGTATTTATAATATCAATTATTCTAATTTTTCATTAATTAGTTAATTACTGTATCACCATTGTGTCATAAATAAATTAAATTATATAATGTCTAAAAGTTATAAATAAAATACCATTTATGTAGGAAATCATTTTATCTTTCTAATGAATATTTATAGTCGAAAATAAAACATATATAACCCTATGTAATTTTTTTTTACTAAAAGATATATCCTTTTGTCATTTTGGTATTTATTTTAACTTAATTAAAAATAAAGTGTCCCTATCACCTACAAGTGGCTCCATGGGGTCCCAAAATCGACCAAAATATGCCCATGGTCGGACATGTATCCAACAATAAGGTTAGGACATGTTTTAGGGTAATTTAGTATTATTATAATATTATTTTTTAACCCTTATTTACTGGATTTACCCTTTAACCATGGTAAATAAAATATTTACCGAAGTAATTATTCAAAATGTCTAAAAATAAAAGTTACCTATTTACACAATTTGGAAATCCAGATTCCAAATATGAAATCCATTTTTACAAATTCAAAACATAGAAGTGGCAGAAATTAATTTAAAATTAATTCTCGCTGTCAAAACAAAAAGCATGTTTTTAAGATATAATAACTATCAAAAGATTGATACTTGTTTATGTCCGGTTTAATTTTGAAATTATGTCCAATGACCAAAATTGTATTAAATAGTAAAAATATATTCTAAATATACTATAAAACTACTCAAATTCATAATTTATCACAATTAATTATTTTGATTAAAAAATTTGTTTTTAATTAAAATTTAGTAATTTTCACTATTCATCAAAATATTAAAGTTATCCGAAAAGTACCAAAATTTCACCATAGGCTAAATTCGATACTCCGAATCCAAAAATGAAGTCAATTTTGAGAGATAAAATTTATAAAATTTTAAAAAGTAGGTATTACTATTCGTAACGTCTAGTTTGATTGGTTGTGGTGTGTGTTAGAACTCGATGTTGCATAAAAAACACACTATTGCATTATTAAAAGAGAAGCATACTGTATAAGATTGGGGTGGTACATCGTACCTGCTTCCTCTCATGGTACAACATCATAGTCTTCCCCAAATTATGGAGGTATGTCATAGAATCATTGTTTTTTATTTTTTCTAGATGATTCCTAAAGAAAATTCAATAATAAAAAAGTAAGTATTAATGAAAATCATTTTAATTTTCATTTAAAATAGTCAAATTTTATTAATACCTTGAATTAAGTTCTCATCCATTGATTAATCATTTCCCAATGATATTCTACCAGACATTCATCCATGAAAGTTGTGACCTCTAAATCTGTGCAACTCTAGCTTGCCAGTCACTATACAACACATTATTATATCATCTCTAGATCTCACCTAATTCCTTAAGACGTGCTGGCCTTGTAGCCTCACCATCATGAAAATTAAAACTAAGCTTTCACTAAAATATTAATTCATATAAATACAATAATAATATAACATTAAATCTAATGATTTTGTTCACCCATATTTGTATCAAAGCATTATCCTTTACTTCATTTGGAAGGTGTCTCCAGGAGAGTGGATGGATGGGAATGATGTCAGAGTATTTGGAAAGAATCGAAAAAAAATTTTATATTCCCATCCTATTTTTCCAATCATTTTTATCTTTATTGTACTCCACCATCAACTGTGTGCAGATGTTCCACACCGCACGCAAGCATGTACTCCCACACCACTAATCAGTGGATCTGTCTGTTAAAGAAGAAAAACAAATATTATATAAATACATCTTATAATGAAAATAAATTATGATAAAAAAATTTACCAAAGTTCTGTAAATATACCCAAGGTAGTATGATCAGTGGGCATCGCTGGATCCCCAAAAACCGAAGGCACATCAACTTGTAAAGACAAAGTGGGTCATAGTGTATGCTTTATAGGCTCATAAGGTATTGGAGAAGTATTTTAAGAAGCAATTATGTATTAGCATGGGGATTAGGAAGTATAAGGAAATGATTATGGGATAAATGGTCATGAAAATGCATAATAAAGATGAGGTGTAGGAATCATCATCGGATATGGGAAAGAGAAGATAGGAGGCTCAAATGTGAATGGAGGTGCAAACACGGGTTTTCTAAATATCTTGAGATTATTTAATGACACTGTGGGATTAGAAGGTATGGTAGATAATACATCAGGGGGGATGGGGTGTGGTCGTGAATGCCAATTGGAGCACCTAGTTGTAGTACCACCCCCTTAAATATCCATCATGAGCACTGGAACAACTAGGTCGGTCAGTGAATAACTGATGCCTTGGTGGTGGATCCTAATTAAAAGTTAAAAAAATTAATCGCATGAAATTATATGTTATTGATATATATTTTTGAAATATGATACTCACAATGGGCATTAGAGGAGGGCTTCCCATCTCACTCAATCGTTCATTGTTGTCTGCCTTCTTTTTTCTTCATATATCCTCACTGTTTTTCATTTCATTCATTTGAAAACAAATATGGAATCAATTAGAAATTCATAACTAATTGTAATAGAAACAAGAAAGTAGATGTGGCATGAATTAATTAAGGAATACCACTTATCAAACCAAATATAGGATATGTAGTGATATAAGAAAAACATTTTTTATCTAGTGGGAGTAATTTCAAAACATAAGATATGTCATAGAAAAAACATTATGTTCATATTAGCATGTTTAGCATCGGTATGATATAGTTTTTTCTATTTTCAATTTTATCCAATTCGATTTTAGTTACATCATTATGTTAATTATAGTCAATTGATTAGGTCATTTTTTCATTTTTATTTGTCTCAGGTCATTTGGTTCTTTTTTTCAATTAATTAGGTCACTTCTCCATTTTTATTTTTCTTAAGTCAGTTGGTTCATATTTTGGGTTATGTCATTTTGCCATTTTTTTAGTCATGTCATTATTTTCATTGGTTTTGATTTTCATCTAAATTAGTTTAAAATTTCCAATTAAATTTATCTTGTTTTCTGTTACAATTTAATTGTTTCAATTTTCTTTGGTTTGATAGGTTTGAATACATTTCAATTCAATGTTAGAAAATGAAACTCAAAGAAAAACGTGACCAGTAAATATGGAAAACTACATGAAGGTCTAGGTGGAAAAAAAATATTTGTAAGCAATAGTAAATCAATTTTTATAGCACCAACCTCAACAACCCAAGTCATGCTAAACCAAAAGAACTAAAAACACAAATGGATGATTCTATATATTTCCCACCACAACTTCAGGTTCACAATCAACTCTGATAATTGAAGTATTAGAGTCATCGTAAGTAATAAATGGATCAGGGTCAATGGGAGTAGATATGGTGTTAATTCCATCATCACAATCATAAAAAACATGTCTTGGGGTTACTTCAATAATGACACGAAATTCAGGTCAAAGATAATCTTTTACATAAAAATCAGGTTTCTCCATTGATGCCAATACATATGGTTCATCAGTAACAAGATTGTGTGTGATTTCAATAACTTGAAATACATAATCATCAATAAATTTTCCATGCCTCTTCATTGAATCAAACCACATGCATTTCATCAGAGTGACTCGACCATGAGAGTAATAATCCAATATTAGTATTTTATCAATGACGCCATAATAAGAAAAATTTTCAAATCAAGGTCTACTATCTGATGCACTAGCATAACAGTCTATTGTGGTAGTTACCATAACACCATTATGTTGTGTTCTAATGTTATTTGATAATTTGGTGATAATAAATATGTACCCATTGATCACAATTGATTTTCATTCATGAACCAAGAAATTAGGACCAAAAGCCAAAGCTGTCATTTCCTTATAGATAGAGTCAATAAAAAAATCAATACCTGAAATATAAATGAATATTAAAATTAATTAAATATTGATTTGATTAATTTTTTACAGTAATATTTCTATCTTAAATTTCAACCAAGTAGAAAACACTTTACTATGAAAAGTCTCTCTCCTTCTCAATAATAAATATCGATGATTTATATTTATAATTTGTTTATGTTACCTGCCAAAAAATAAAAATAATTTAATATATATTTAAAATTACATGATATGAAATAAGATATACATGTTTAATTTAGTTACTTGATGTAGTCAACAAACAAATCACAGTTAAACAGAATTGTGTGGTGTGCAATCTCCCACTCTTCAAGGATTAATGTCCTCAATGTATATGATCCAAGAATTCCCCATGTTTGGGGAAGTGATGGAAAATAGGGTTCAATTTCCTCATACTATTATTCTTCATTTCTAATTTGTCTATTCCATCTCATAATATCATCAAACAAATACATTTAATAGAAATCCATACATTCTTGGTCCAAATAACCTTTGACGATAGAACCTTTAGAATGATTTCTATTTCAAACATAAGACTTCAGTGTGAACAATTTTCTTTCAGTTGGATACATCAAATGAAAAGAAATAGGTCCTCTGATAAGTATTTTGGTTGAAATATAGATAGTTAGATGCGGCGTACATGTGAAAAATTATGGAGGAAATATTTTCTCTAACTCACACAAAATTGATGGTGCTTCTACCAACATTTTTTTGCAAGAAAGACTTAAAAATATTCTTATCACAAAGATATCTAAATAAATGGTACAAATAATTATCCGAAACCCTTAAGTTACGGGACAAAAGATTTTGAATTACAATTGGAATCAACTAATGTATAAGTATGTGATAATCCCGAGTCTTCAATGATTTCAGTTCCAACTCTCTTCTATTGACCTGTTTTGATATGTTGCTTGAATATCCCTCAGGAACTCTTATAGTCTCTAGTACTTCCAGAAATTGATTTTTTACTATATATTTCATCACATAAGAGGAACACAAGAAATTTCTATTTATTTTCACTAATACACACATGATGCAATTCTGGTCTGATTCCCCAATCCACCAAGTCACGCTGAGATCATAAATCATCTTTTTTTCTTTTCATTTACATTTACAATAATTGAAAGAATTATTTCAAATATATATTTTTTTCAATGTGAATTACTTATAATAAATGACATAACAAATTGGTTGACCAATAAGGAAACTCAAGAAGATACTCCTATTATTCCAATTGTAACAGGTTTCAGTGGAAACATTCTTCCTCTTTATAGATTTCATCTAACCCTTCCCAAATGTAAAACTGAAATATTTTAATTTATTATGCACATCAGTTCCATAAACACACTGAGGT
Organism: Viscum album; assembly: GCA_963277665.1. Classification (NCBI taxonomy): domain Eukaryota; kingdom Viridiplantae; phylum Streptophyta; class Magnoliopsida; order Santalales; family Viscaceae; genus Viscum; species Viscum album. The sequence goes on along the minus strand of OY728139.1, from coordinate 673,994,418 downwards.
GGATTCCTGGTCTCCATGGTATTGTAAAATATTTGATGATTATTCCTATATGGATGGTCCATTGGAAAGAATCATCAACGCCCCATAAAACTGAAACTACAGAGATATTTTTGTCTTCTGGATCATGTATTCTTCATAAAAATAGGACATTATAATTTGAACTTCATTCTACATACTTACATTATTTCATAATAAATAAAATCATTGATCATCCACATAAGTACGTCATGCATATGAAATATGTCTTTTGAACATGCATCATATTTGCGCACACCCACATTCCAAAAATGTTTGAACTCTTTTATTAATGGTTTAATGCATACATATAAATCATTTTCAGGATCAAAAGGTATAGATATGAGTATAATCATGAAAATGAAAGGTTTTTTCTTACACATCCATATATGAAGGTTATAAATGTGTATGAAAACTGTTCATGTGTTTTGCGATGTAAGAATCTTCCCAAACAGATTAAAACCATCAAATGAAAGAAACAAACTTACATTACGCATGTCAACTGTGAAATCAGGATATCAAGAATCAAATATCTACCATGAAAATCTATTTGTAGGGTGAACCAAATCATAATTATTCTCCTTTTATTGATATCATTCCATCACATTTTTATTGAAAATTCACTAGACAAAAATATATTCTTGAGTTTGGGGATCAATTAAAAGTGTCACATTACTTTCTGTGGCATAAAAGATTTTGTTCCATCAGCTTTTGGATTCCATCGGAATGTCCCACATTTTATATAATCATTCCATTCAGAAGTTTCCTCCCAGAATAAGCTGCAATATTTTAGGCAAGCATTAATTTTGCTTTTTAAAAATCCAAGTTTCTCAAATTAATTCCATGCCATAAATTGGATTGATAGAACATCTACATCATCTAGAAGTAATTCCTTTAAAAAGGTAAGTATGTAATCGATGGCAATATTAGAAATCCCATACATTGTTTTCCCATGAAACAATCAGATTAATAATTCCAGCTTCTTCATTTTACAAAATTACTGATATACTGGAGTCGTGGAAGCATCATTAATTTTTTCCAACCCATAAACATCATCATTTTTATTAGACACATCATGTGTGTTCATATAGAATTATTATTGGGTCATCATCCCTTCCTTATCATGATGAAGAATAAATGGAAACCAGTTATCTAACAAATTCTCTAATTGAGTCCTCTCATTTGGATCATGAGCATTTAGAGATTTCATTTTATCCCCATTGTGATACCAGACATAGTAGTTTGTTTGAAAACCATATTTTGTTATATGGTAGATAACTTCTTCATAGCTCAACCATGGTCTTACAACACAATTATAACATTGGCAATGTATGTGACCACTATCTGAATCATTTTCAAATGAAAAATCTAAAAATATCTCCATCTTGTTTTGAAAATTTCTGGAGATCCGATCAGTTTCATATATCCAACTTCTATCCATTATGTAAAAAAATATTATATTTCATTTCATAAATTCAATTAAATAATATTGATGTTTAATCTAAATTATATTTAAGTAAATGAGAACTCTTCAATTTATATGAAACCATAACTAACACACTAGTATATATGAGAATCATAATATAAAAGACAACAAAAAACTATATATATAAGGAAATACTATAAATATAAAACCATGATAGAAAATTCCATTATATTAATGAGTAATAATGTACCAAATCCATCGAGGTTCAAGGATTTAATAATAAAAATGTTTCTTATATAATATAAATACCTAGGGGTGTTATTTAAATGAGATACAATTGAGTGAATAAATTGATGAGGCATAAAGGACCTTTAGATAGGTGCCTTAGTGACTCTCCCCTATGTGGTGGAATTATATTATTGCTTCTGAGTTTATTGATTTAATGTAGGTATTTCTATGAATATAAATTTAAACTTAAATTCATGAACATAGATTTGAAAAAGTGGTGGGGAGGCCGTGATCTCAGTGGTGCGGTGTGAAGCAGTGCCCCACTGCATCTAGTGGTCAGATCTCATGCATAATGCGATATCACCACTCCAACCACGATCTTGGAAGTCGCGAACATGCTGCAATCATAGAGAGAGAATTTGTGTCGAGTTTTGGTTCCCAATAAAACTCTATTTTTTTCGGATAAACCATTAGACCTCGCTCGCTCCACTCATAACCCATCAAAACCCTCCTCAAACCCCCTATAAACCATCACACCCCCTCAAACCACTCTTTGTTTATCTAAACCCTCAAACACCAACATATATTTTTTGTATTTTTTCAGTTTTCCCTCTTTTTATTTTTTTCCACATGATTTATTTATTTGTTTTTTAAAATTTTATTTTATTTTTTTGTATTTGTATTTTTAATTCACTTTATGCTTTTTTTTCATAGTATTTTTTTTCCAGTTGAGTCTCCTTTTATCCAATGTGTCTTTATTTAGTTATTTTTTGTTTGAATACTAAAATTAAATTGTTTTAATTTAAGTAAATTATTTAATTATATAATAATAATAGTATCTTTTATTGGATATGTATTTGATGCATTAAGGATGATTTTAATTATGAATTTGGCTGTTTTTTTTTAAATTTTCAGAATATATACATACATATATATATATAATATTAATTAACTTAATTTAAATTAATTATTCTATGATTAGATAAAAATGTGGTCGCGACACGATATGTGTCACCACTATCCCTCCGTAAGACCCTACCACATCACCCCACGATCCAAGATTGACTACTATGTCCATGAATGCTTAATTTTTTCCATCCGATGCTTTGTATGATTTCAATGCTATATTATGTTTCCCTCTTTACTTCAAATACTTTCGTTTATATGGTGTAACTTCAAGAAATACCATTCTAGAAGCAGAAATCATTGTTACATCTCCCACAAATAGAACAACTATGCAAAAATAATCAACTATCTTCTTCAATTTCAAATTTATATTATTCGTTACCATTGCCAGTATAAAACATTAATTCTTGAACTATAATATATTATATGATCATATCAAAAAATTACTTCTATTCTTACATATCATATCGACTTATTACTCACTACATAATGACATTTAATGATTTTCAATAGTAAACTTCAATATACAGACACTACTATATACACTATATAATATTTATATAGAAAAATTTCACATAGAATATGTAGAAATTGGAAATATGCAACATTGATAGAAAAAATCATATAATACATACTGTATGATAAATTCAATTGCGGCAGTATTTTTTTTTCAAAAAACATAATCTATTTATATAATTTTACTTAATCAATTAAATATGATGATACACATTCAGATAAACTTCCTCCAATAACATAAACTACTCAAGATGATTCTAACATTATGAATAACTTTAGAAAATATAAACACAACATAAATGATTGTTTTGATCTCAATGAAGATCAACAATAAATAAAAATATTGATAATGACATCAAAATGAAATATAGATATTGAACTAAACTAACAAGAACCAAAATGAAGCACAAAATAAAATAATGAACCAATTCAAAATTCAACAGAACGAACCCAAACAAAAAATTGGTCTAAACTAACCCAAACACACATGAATAAGATATAAGAAACCCTAAATAAAACAATAGTATCAAAATAAATTAAATTCCCACAAAAATAAGAATCTTTCTATTGTTTTAGACCAAAAATAAAAATAAAATGTATTGTACAAAAAATACCTCAATGATTTATAACCCACTGATTTAATATTAAGGAATATTAAAAAGAAATCAAGAAAATAATTGCTTGGATGGTTGGGAATATAGTTTAATGCGGATGCTACATGGGATAGGGATTAGATCTAGATGGGAGGAGGGGAGTGGTGTACACTACTGCGTTATCGAGATTAGATCTCAAGGGGAATAGCGCTACTAGGGATCAGATGGGAGGATGGGAGTGGAACTTATAAGGCTTAAGATGGGAGGAGAGAAGTGGTGATGCGCTGTTGGGATTTTGGATGGGAGGAGGGGAGTGGCGCTTTACTGAGGGGAGCGACACTTCACTTCTAGGGCTTGGGATTGGAGGAGGGGAGCGGCACTGTGCCGTAGGATTTGAGATGGGAGAATGGGAGTGAGATGGGAAATGGTGGTTTTATGTGATTTTGGGAGGGCCTATGCCAACAGTTTTTAAAAAATATTGGCATATGCGTGGCTATCCCAAAGGTTTTTAGACAACCATTAGGATAGCCTTCAGTATAACCAATACTAATGGTTAGGGAAATCCTTTGGGATAGGGGGATGGGGATAGCCCCTGTTTCAAGTAGCGGGATCATCAAGATCACATGAATAAAGTTTTATCAAGTTCATATATTGAAGATGAAGAAAATCCAAATGATATATATAAGTTATGAATTATTTTAACAGTTTTTGATTATTCTATTGATATTGATGAATCTTAGGAAATGATTCATATTTTTTTATCAGAAGAAAGTATTAAGTAATAAGATGAAAAATCATAGTTAAAGGTATATGAAGTATGACTGATGTGTCTACATATATGTTTACGATTTAATAGTATCTTATTTAAGGATTTATAAGCATTAAGAATTATCATAAGTTCAAAAGTATATATACCCTTTTGAAGTCGCATGTGATTTTATTCAAAAGTAGTTAATAATATTTTAGGATACATTTATTGGGTTTATTACATGAACTAGGTATATATAACCATTAGGTTTATCATGTGATTTACTATGAAAGTTATTTGGGAAGAATTTCACTATATTGAGGATAAAATTTGGTTGGTCAAGATAACCTTTAATGTCAATATGGTATTTTATATTTAGGAATAAATATTGAGTTATCTTTTGAAAACATAGAGGATTTTATTGTGACTTTATGGTGATTCAGTTTATTTGTGGAAAATATTATCATTTTTGGGGATTATGTGATTATGGAATATACATTTTTGGTATCTGACTTTATGAGAGATTAGTGTTGTTTGAAGATAAATGTTAATTTGATTTTGGAAGAATATTTGATCAAATATTTCTAAAATTTGGGTTTCAGGTTTGGTATGTAATTTTTATAGAGTTTTAAGGTTATTTATCTATTGAATTTTCTATATTGAACATTTGGTGTTATTGTTGAGTCTTTGGAGATTAATGTTGCATTTATTCATATGAGGTTTTATTCATATTTGATATTATCTTAACCTGTGATAATAATTTTTTTAGTTTGGATTAATGGATAGAAATAGGAGAAATAACTTTTCATCATTTTATAGATCTTTTGATCAATTTTATGATAATTTTAGTGCTCCAAGTATTAAAATTTCAACATGATTATTTATCATTTAGAATATGAGATGAAGAAAACATGAAAAACTGGTCAAAACACAACTAAATGAAGAAATTACACTTATAGTATGGAATGAAGTCAAGTAAGTATATTATTTTTTATTTTCTATCTTAATGGTGAAATAGTTACTCAACTCAAGTAAGAGTAATATACATATATTGAGTCTTTTATTGAAAATATTTCACAGCTAAGAAGGTACACTCTATGAAACTCATTCACAAGCTGTATTCTCAAAATGGTAAATTCATGGTTTAAGAAATGTATAGAAAGTGATAAGTTTCCTAGTATTATTATAGACTTTAAAGTTATATTTAAAAGGAAATGTTATCAATGTGGATTAAAAGGTATTTCTTTACACATATTTATATTTATCTTCCACTCTTTGGAATTTATTCGAAAAATGTTTTACACCGATTTAATCAGACATGAGAAAAAATACCAAGGATGAAGTTTATTTAAGGGAGGAGGATGTAACACCCTCATATTTTATTTTATGTAGTTTTAAATGACTAATATGTTTGATAGAGTTCACCACATAGAATACCAAGCTTAAGAGAACTGTGATGTATAATAAAAATATTATTATTAAATATAACTATTATAACCTAATTTTTGGATTGGAAAGTACTGATTGGAGTAAATAAATTATAAAATATATGTATAAAATATTCCCTAATACAAATTTACTGATTAATTCCTAGGAAATAAGTACTTAATGATAATAATTAAATCATATAAGTTTAAGAATAGTTAATGTTTAAAATGGTCATTTTCTATAAAAGTGGATTTCTTTATATTTTATATGTTTCTTTTAAATGTTAAATTTCTATTTTTAGAGTATTAAATTTATTTAAAAATTATTTTTGATACATTTAAACTAATTAATAATCATACATTGATTATAAATTTGTTGGAAATGAAGATAAAATCTTTTGACGGTAAAAGATATATTTTTTAGAAATATATTTTATAGTGGGAAATGTATTTTTATCTTAATAAATTAAATTAATAACTATTTATTAATGATTCTGATGCAATTGTATTGATAAAATATTCATTCAAATATATTAACCATCATCTAATGGTTGTTACTAGTAAATGAATGATAATAAATTCAATTTATGTTTTGATATTACATTTTTTCAAAAAATTATTTGTATGAATTTTGTGCACGAATATTAGAATTATTTTATTACACTTTTATAAATTTTATTAGATAAAATGAACTTCATTTTTTATATCATCACTTAAAAATAATCTTAGGGTGATTGATTTGGATTTTTTCTTAAATGGATGATTTTTTAGTGAATAGTGAAATTATCTATTTTTCAAATACCATAAGTTTTATGACATCATCTTGATGGAAGATCGACTTAAAAAAGTATAAAACCTTTTTCTAAGATAAATTTATTGAGTGAAATAAATACTTTAAAAACATATTTTTTATTTGGGAAACTCATGCTTGAATTTTTTTGGAACATAAGTTATATTTTATTCTAATAAAAAACTGTTTTTGGATCATTTCATTTCATAGTGTGGTTGGAAAGTTTCATTCAGTTTGGTCATGATAAAAATATCATCTAACATTAATTTTTTAATTATAATCCAATTAATGTCATTATAATCAATAATATTTATAATTTTAGGGTAAATTGTTTTTACACTTAAAACATGTATTTTTTTTAAAAAGGGTTTTCGTTGCATTTTAAGAATTTATATTAAAATTAATTTTGTACATTTTAAGAAATTAAATATTATAAAATAGATTTCATATTTATAAAAATCATGTTCAAATTTTTTAATGAGTGCATTTTCGTTTTTGATCACAAAAGCAAGTTATGGCGGCAAAAATTTAAGTTATCACGATAAGGGTAAAATAGGTTAACGAGGGGGTTAAACTAAGAGACAAGGCCTCAAATATCCCTAAAATTATCTAAATATGATTGGTTGAGTTAATTTAAAAATTTTACAATCTTATATTCAAAATTGGGTTTCCTTGGTACCATTTTCCAATGAAAATGACTTTAAATTATTTTAATATTTTGAATATTTACAAGAGTGACACTCCTCTCACTTATAAAAGGGAACCATCTCTCCTAACTTATATATAAACTTTTAAAACTCTATATCATCCAGAATCTACCCAAATACCTCTCAAAATATCCTCCCCATTCCCTAGAGGTCCTGGTCTCCTCAAAATACCCATCGTAGAAGGCTTAAAATGTAATCCAAGGAGAACCCTTTTAAGTTAATTTCTTCTTCTACCTCATTATAAATATATTATAAACATTATAAAATAATGGAATAAGTTTATACACATAAATAAAATGTTATTATGATTATTAAAAACCCTTTTCCACCTCCTTTCCAACCTATGGGACTTGAAAACTTTGCTCATACATACGTGTGTACTTCCACCTCCACGAATCGATGTGTTTCATTTTTAATTACCACCTCAAATGAATGGTTATAAAAATGGAATTAATGGATATATATGATATTTATGAAATTATTATTATTCTTTAAAGATAATACACTAGTGAAAAAAACGTTTTTTACGTCGGTTATTTTTCATTTTTTACGCCGGTTTTTAGCCGACTTTAATACGGACGATGTTATAAATATAGTTTTTTTACGTCGGTTATTTAAAAACTGATGTAAAAAACATAACATCGAGGTTTTTTTCACATAGGTTATTTAATAACCGATGTGAAAAACCATTGGCGGAGTGTTTATCACATCGGTTATTAAATAACCGACATGATAAATCATTTCCCAGGGGTTATCATGTCGGTTATTCAAATAACCGACGTTATAAACCCTTCCCAGTCCTTTATCACGTCAGTTATTTTATTACCGACATGAAAAACTAGTTTGGGGAGGGTTTATCATGTTCGTTATTTGATAACTGACATGACAAACCAGTGTAGGGGGTGTTTATCATGTCAGTTATTAAATAACTGATGTGATAAACCCCTTGGAAATGGTTTATCACATCGGTTATTTTATAACCGACATGAAAAACTAGTTGGGGGAGGGTTTATCAGGTCAGTTATTTAATAACTGACATGATAAACCAGTGTGGGGGGTGTTTATCATGTCAGTTATTAAATAACCGACGTGAAAAACCATTCCACAGGGGTTTATCACATCGGTTATTCAAATAACCGACGTGATAAACCCTTCCCCATTCCTTTATCACGTTGGTTATAAAATAACTGATGTGGAAAACCAATTTTGTTTAAAAAAATAGAAAGTAGTCCTCTGCTCTCCTCAGAAACAACCAGAAACCAAACCAAGAATTTGTACCAGAAAAACAGAAGTAGACCAAAACAAGAACCAAAGAAAAATTAAGCATTTACATTGATAACATTTAAAACATACAATGTCAACTAAAAATAACTTAAATGCAACCAAAACAATCACCAAATACACAATTACAATTACAATATTCAAAATTACATTTTACATTACAAACAAACTAAAATCCAATCAAACCTATAAAATAATTTGACCATTCCACTTGTAAGTGTTTGACCTCTTGAGAAATATACATATTAGGATCATTAAATTGATACAAAGTTAAAGGAAAATAGTTAACATGTAAAATTAATAAATCAACTGAAATATTATGGCAATGTTCATAAGAAAATATAACCTGGTTAAACTTCAAAAGTGTTCTCGTTGTAATTATTTCATACATAAATCTTAACATATAATATCTGCATTTGATGAAGCCTTGTTGTTTATGAAATTTCTATTTAAATGAGTTTCAATTAAATATAACTTTTTATGTAATATATCCAAAAGTACAAATTATTAATGGATATTTACCTTCACTTTTTCATATTTGAGCTTGGAACCCCTTTTGTTTGTGATTTTTCGAAAGTTATTCCATCCCCTGTTAGAAAATAATATGAATGAGATAAATTTAAAATTCATTATAATATAAAAACCTATTAGGAAATTGAAACATAATTCTCCAATGAATTATTAAAACCTTTCCGCGCATCACCATGGAAAAAGCATGTCCAATATAGTGTTTTCTCCCGTTGGAAAAAAACACCCAACATCCAATGATCACTGATATAAAGGAAAATTTTAGGTTAGTAGTTTTTTTTGTTAAAATAGATAGAACACTATCAGATATATGTTTCATACCCATCACAATAAGGCATCATCCAACACCGTGTGATAATATTTTGTTAAAATATTTCAGCAACATAAATTGCTCCTTCTTCCTCATCCAATGAATGTGCATAAGGGGAAAGCAAATGCGGGTCCATGAAACCATATACATATGTCTGGTTATTCCTCTCACACATGTTATAAACATACCTAATAAAAAACAGAAACAATTACTCATTTTTTATAAATTTAACGCAGGTATAAAATTGTGTTAAGACTTACATGGAAAAAATATGCACCACATTGACGCCCAACTTTTCTCCAGTAACAAGCTCCATGATATCATTTTTCAAAATTCCCAAATTTATTTCACGTCGAAAAACATGTCCTTCCAATAGAAATAAATAATGCTCTGCTAATAAATTTGAATATCTTTACAATATGTCAAGACTACTATAATCTGTATCTGATGCCATATCCATTTGTCTTTGTTGTTGTCTATAAAGTATTTATTTACCTTTAAAGTATTCCTGTAAATAAATTGATAAATATATTAGATTTAAAATTATAAAACAACTTTATTAATAACTAAAATATAAGATATAACACACGTACCTCTACAGTAATGACTCACAGAAGTCTGGATGGCCAAACTAAAAAGTGGCTGATACTATGTCCAATTGTCGTCACCTCATCTGTAGGTACTGGAACTCAAGCTGATATATCTATAATATCATGTACAGTAACCCTATGCTTCTCTACCTCTAACTGTTGATGATGAACCATATCACCTATACAATATACCAGCCCATATGCCACTATATGATGGTGAGGATCATCAATATACAACTCACAATAATTAGGAAGTTGCGGCGAAGGAGTAGGATAAAAAATGGGATACGCAGGTTGAGGTGGAGCAATGGAGGCCTCAGGCTGAGGTGGAGGAGTGGGAGCTATTACTAGAGGTGGGGGAGTGGGATCTACTTCTGAAGGTGGAGGATAAAAAATGGGGTCAGTAGGGGGAGTTGGAGGAGTGGGAGTTGCAGTCTGAAATTGTATTTGCATGTCTGCAAACATAGACTGTACTGATACTCTGATCTTTTCCTCCATCGTCGCATTAATATTTTGGACTTTATCCTCCAAAGAATATTTTTTTTATACACACCCTCAATGGAATAAGTTGAAGAACATGGAATCACTTTTCTTACCGATACACCCGTCAGGTATACTCGTACATGACTGGAGTGTTCAGGATTTCCCAATGATTTAGATAAAATATCATGCCTCCTAGCAGCTGTAAATTCCCCCTGTGTGCTCTTCTCCTCAATAGAATCCTATATTAATTAATTAATTTTTTTTATTGATTCAAAGTATATAATTAAAAGACAACAATTTAAATAAATAAAATAAATATCTTACAATCCTCTCAGCTATGATCCTCGATTCATTTGAAAGATATTTCCCCTTTTTGCCCATTTGATCCCTCTTCCATTTTTCATGTCTAGATGGAGGGGATGGAGGAACAACCTCTCCTGAGCTTGAAGACTCAGCTATAAGTTTTCTAATTTTTCTACCATCATTTGTTCTTCCAATAATGTATACCCTCCCCGAGATAAGCTATGAGGGTATACATTTTTAGCTTGGATATCCTTATGAGATTTCCTTGTTTGCTGTAAATTGACAATAAGAAATCATTAACAAATTATTAATAAGTTCAGTTATATAAGAAAACGTATAAAAGGTTACATTTCACTTACCAAAAATGATTCTTGTCTCCAACTTTGAACAAATTTTCTCCATTTGTCTTCATCTATGAAAGGATATATACGACATGGATTGTCATGATTTCTTTGACCATAAATGTAATCAGATGTGAGGGTCGATTTGAAATCCCTCCATCTTCTAGCTTCCATCGATAAACATTTCTTCTTGAGTCCTCCAGTGTCAGGAATATAAAATGTCATCTGATAAAGAAGAGAGTGTTTATATTATACTATATTTTTTTAAAGATAAGTCAAACAGTAGAAAAAGATCTTACCAAAATAGTCTCCCACAAATGAGCTTTTATTGTTTTGTCCACACTTTTCCAATCATTGTACAAAATGATAACTTTTATTTTGCCTTGAGTTGATACAGAACTCTTAAAATCTTTTTCATTTGGACCTCTTTGAATATAATTTTCATCAAATTCAACTACTATCCTCTGGTCCTGGGCACGGGTAACTGATAATTTTGGTAAACGTGTGCTGCCACGTTTACCAACTCTTGAACTCTTAGTTGTTATGGGAGCACATGAAGACGATTGGGGAACATCAACAGTATCATGTAAATGATCCTCCCTAGAGAAATCATCATGTTTCTCACCTTCAGAATCATTTGGTTGATCAACTGATTGATCTGTCATTGTCCATGAAATCAAAAAGGAAACATTAATTCATAAATAAAAAAATTCAACTATCACAATGGTAAACATGGTAAACATGGTTTATCATGATAAATAATGGTAAATATGGTAAACATGGTAAACATGGTAGTGTAATTAGAATTTCAACAAAATCAATAAATATATAAATTACGTAAAGGAAAACATGATAAACTATGATAAAAAATGGAAAAAAATGGTAAAAAATAGTAAAACATGTTAAACATGGTAAACATGGTAAACTATGGTAAACATGGTAAACATGGTAAACATGGTAAACATGGTAAACATGGTAAACATGGTAAACATACATTACCTGTAATATTAGGAATGTACAAATGGATTTTTTTCCCCAAATTCCTTCGTCATGATCATTCCTTATGGAACAAACCATGTCTACAACATGCTCATTATTATTTTCTGCTAATATTTCCATGGAAGTAGGGATATCACATAAATCAGCATCTACATCAACTTGATCCTCACCAACATATTGTTTTTTTCCTTGTAAAACAGTAAACCACTTCATATCTGATTGATCAACAAAATAGAAAATCTATTTTTCATTTGTTTCCAGTATAAAAGAATCCATTGTGTATTCCAATATATTCAGATTAACAATTTTCATTCCAAATTCATCGTGTCTCACACTGTTGTTACTGACAAATCATTTGCAGTTAAAAATAGGAACTTTAATTTTAAAGTAATCAACCTCTCATATTTCTTCAATGACTCTATAATATGCACTTGATGCAGAAATTAGACTTATGTCTTTAGAAGTTGAAAAATGCATTGCTTCTGTAAACACCAATACCCCACTATTCTGAACTGCACTTCTGTTGTCCTGATCTTTCGTATGAAATTTATAGCTGTTAATGTCATACACGTACCATGTTATCAAATTTAAACTTGGAACACCCACTAACCATCTTAACGTCTCTCATGACCCATCCTCGAGGCTCATGCTGTGACTACCTCAAGTCCGCCTTCCATAGGCCAGGGGCTGGCGACTAGCACTAAAGGCATGAATCCTGATAATAGGGAAGACATTGCCTTTATAAAAGTAAAGAACATAAAAGAGTACACAACTGAAGCAAGAACTAAGTAAAACTGAGTAAAAAAGTAAATGGGCCAGTATACAAACCCTACTGAAAGAACAATACAACTGAAAAGGAAAGTACAACAGCAGAAAAGTAAAGAAGAAACCACCAATTTGTCCTCCGGGAATCCCACCTGAAGGGTGGATACAGATGGTCTCCTCAGCTTCTTGGGTCCGGCCGTCCTCTCCGAGAATTCCCCACCAAGTGGTCCACCTCCAGGTACTTTCCAGCTCCACAAGCCTCCACCTCAGTCAGTGTTGTCCGTCGTCTGCAAACAACACAATGTAGTGCAGGCAAGCCCGTGCAGGGGTGAGTATACGATACTCAGTAGGGACCTCGAGACCCCTGAAGGTCTTCGAGAATCCACAAAGGATAAACCACAAAGGAAACATACAATCACGAAGTATCAACCAACTCTAATTAGGTATATGCACATACATATACCTAAGTTATCAATCAAAGTTCGACTCCAACTACTGAGCCCAATTACAACCCAGTCCACACAGGAAATAAGTCAATCACATCGATGATAATGATTGAAAGTCAAGACTCAGCTCACACAGGTATACATCTTTCATATAGTGATAAAGATGATCAGATGTAGTCACTGGTTCATCTAAGTTGTCGGACCCACATATGATAAAAGACTATCTAATCTGTCGGACCCACATAGGATACAAGACCAGCTACTCTGCCAGACCCACTCAGGATACAAGTACAGATGTCAAACTGCCGGACCCACATAGGATACAAGAACAGTAGTCATTGCTGTCGAACCCATAGAGGATCCCAGTACAAGTGTCATCGTCGTCGAACCCATGGAGGATCCTAGTATAGAAGTCATCATTGTCGAACCCATGGAGGATCCTAGTACGGAAGTCATCATCGTCGAACCCACGGAGGATCCTAGTATAGTAGATGTCGTCGTCGAACTCACGGAGGATCCCAATACGGTAGTCGATGCAGTCGTAGCCAGATCTTGGGTTCTCGCACACAGCACGCTCGATTCCAGGAGGGTCCGCTCCTTAAGACAAGGGGTCGATATATCAACTGTCACGAATTCTATAGATGATGTATCCCAAAGTTCTGTCTCATCAAAAGAAACCCAACGCGACAGACGGTGCGTCAATCGGACGCCCAGTCTGAGAGTTATTGGCTTTTCTGTTCTAGGGGACCGGTTGGTTTTTAAGCTAAAACCAACCCGACCGTCCTCCATCTACGTTCAAAACTCAATTTGAGTATTCCAAAAGAAACTTCTCATCAAAAGGAAATCAACGTCGTTGACGGCAGGTTAATCGGACGTCTGGTCCTTAAGTTATAAGCGTTTCTGGTCCAAGGGCCCGGTTGGTTTCGGGTTAGAACCAACCTGGATATACAAAAAAATTGCCGAAACCTCAAGTTTAATATACCTAAACGACTGTCTCAATCCAAGGATTCCTACCCAACCGAAGGTGCGTCTATCAGAGGTCCGTAGTTCACGTTATGGTCAAAAGACCGAAAAAACGGTCCAAAGTGGGGGGTCTGGGCCTGGTCCGACCCAGACCAACCCACCCTGGGTTGGCCTGAACCGGGTCAACCCGACCTGGGTCCAGGCCCAACCCGGTAGGGCACGGCCCGGTCCACATGACCCACCCCGGCCCGGCCAGGGGGGGTGTATTGGCTCGGCCAGCTATCTGAGTGGGGGGGTGCGGCCCTCGGTTCTGCGAACGCGGCGCCAAGCTGGTGCCGCTTGTCTCCCGGAGTCTGCGCGGCCGTGAGATCCCTTCCTCGCCACTGCAGCTGGTTCTGCGGCGCGTTTCTACTGGGGGCGCACTGGGGCGCCGCAGCCGCGGTCTTCCACGAGCCACCAAAGTCATTCCAGTGGTCCGTTTTTGCTTCCGTCAGCGCCTGCGGTCGTCTCGGGATCCGAAATCCACGGCGAAGGCGCCAAATCGCCGTTGTTGTCCCGTTTTGTCGTTGCAAACACCCCACGCATCAAGAAAAAAATAGCGGTGGGCCAGGACTTGTTTGTTAGTCCGTACCCACCGCGTTAGTGGTTCAAATCATCACCCAACAATTAAACACCATGTTCGAGAGTATGAATCACATAAATGGAAAATACTAATCCCCCTACCTCGAAGTTGACGTCGTTCGTTGTTGAGTTGCGGAAGACGAGCGTCGCGGTAGTCAGGTGTCACAGAAGAACGGTGCCATCCCGTCAAATATGGAGTAAGATTCATTGTCGTAGGCAACGTAGGCTCCTTGACGTCGAGGTGCATCTGAGGAAGATGCATCTTTGGAAGAAGTCCTTCACGTTCTTCGCTGGGGATGTTCTTCGTTGAAGAACGGTGTTCTTCGTCAGAGAAGGATCACCTCTCTTTAATTCTCCAGAGCCCCTTTTTCCACAAGTGATTTAACAATGAAAAGAAATAAGGAGGCTCTCCAATTAATATAATTTCTATGAAATTCATATATTAATTCAAAAGAGGTCTCATTTAATTAACGCTAACATTAATTATAAGATTTGATACATTTAATGGGAAGAGGGAGGTGGGAAGGCTCCACCATTAAGGAGGAGTTGTTAAAGGAAACACTAGCGATTAATGGGGGGTTGAGGAGAGTTATGGAGAGATGAGGGTTGGGGATCGTGTGGGCCCCACCTCAAAAATATCCACACTTGGGAGGAAATAACCAACTCACAAAATAAAATTGTGTACCACACAATTTTATTTAGTTTAAGATTCAACCCCAAAAAAATTAAATTTCAACCCTCATAAAACGCAACTGCGGTAAAGGTCCTCTTAAGCAATTACCAGTGCTATGAGTTCATTGGTGCCCTCAGATTTCAATTCCTAGCATCGGTTCAAAAGATAGAAAAACCCGATCGTTCGTTTACTGAACGTACCGGAGCTAAACATCGGAAATTGATTCCAGGCACACCGGGCATCGAAATCAAGTGTCGTCAGAAGAAACAGACTCGTAATATTCCAAAGTATTTTTTAAAAAAATTTCCTTGAAATTTTTGGTTCTTTACATTACTCCCACCTCAGGGATTTACGTCCCTGCAAAGCTACAACATAAACTTGGGAAACAAATGAGGGTACTGAGCATTCATCTGAGCCTCCCGCTCCCATGTGCTCTCCTGGAGGTTCTCGTGTTGCCAAAAAATGTGCACCAGAGGAATAGACCATCCACGTAGGACCCACTTCTGTCAATCCTCAATCTCCACCGGGACCTCCGTGAATGTTGCCCCGTCATTGATTTCTAGCTCCCCAAGATCAATGATGTGGGTAAGGTCGTGAACTTATCTCCTTAGCTGAGATACGTGGAAGACGTCATGCACCAGGTGCAACTGAGGTGGAAGGGCCAGGCGGTAAGCCACCTCGCCAACTCTGTTGAGGACCTGGAAAGGCCCGATGAAGCGTGGAGATAACTTATCGCCTCGGCCAAATCTCCGTAATCCACGTTGAGGTGAGACTCGTAAGAAAACGTGGTCACCATCCTCGAACTCTAGTGGTCTCCATCTCCTATCAGCATAGGACTTCTTTCTGCTCTGTGCAGTCCTCATCTTCTCCTGGATGATCTGCACCTTCTCCGTTGTAGCATCAATCATCTTTGGTCCTACAAGTGCTGACTCCCCAGGGTCAGTCCAGCATAGAGGTGATATTCATGGTCGGACGTATAGTGCCTTGTAAGGTGCTATTTCGATGGTGGAGTGGTAGTTGTTGTTGTACGCAAACTCCACCAATGGTAGGTGATCCTCCCAGCTACGATCAAAGTCAAGGACACATGCATGGAGCATATCCTCTAGAGTCTGAATGGTCCTCTCAGTCTGGCCATCCGTCTGAGGATGGAAGATGGTGCTCAGATACAGCTGCATCCCAAATGCCTCCTGAAACCCCTTCCAAAGTCGGGAAGTAAAGAGAGTGTCTCGATCGAAGATGATAGACGATGGCAAACCATGAAGCCATACGATCTCTTGAACGTAGAGGCGTCCCAAGATCTCTACTAAGCCCTGCCCTCTGATCGGAAGGAAGTGGGCCGACTTGGTGAGTCGGTCTAAGATAACCCAAATGGAGTCGTTTCCTCTGGAATTACGTGGAATCCCTATCATGAAATCCATGGATATCTCATCCCATTTCCACTCCGGAACCTCTAAGGGCTGTACCAAGCCTGCTGGAACTTGGTGCTCTGCCTTCACTTGCTGACAAGTGAGGCATTGTGAAACGAACTCTGCTACAACCTTCTTCATACCCAGCCACCAGTGCTGTCATCTGAGGTCCTGGTACATATTCACAACTCCAGGATGTACCACTAGAGGGGAAGTGTGAAACTCCCTCACCACTTCCTCCTGCAGTGCAACTGGTACCATGGTACGTCCCCGGAAGAGGATGGCATGCTCTCCTCCTTCAGAATATCCATCAGGCGCCTGCCTTGTGGAAATCAGAGTACACCGCGTCTCACAGTAAACTTCCCCACACTATGCCTCTCTGAGCCACTGAAGTAGTGGAGGAGTGACTGTGAGAGACTGTAGAAAGGCTGCTCTATCTCTATCCACTAAGGATATCTACAAAGCGGCTAACTGCAATGTCGCCTCTCCAAGTAGATGAATGATCGATCTCCTGATGAGAGCATCAACCACAATGTTCCCTTTCCCAGGGGTATAGACTATCTCAAAGTCATAGTCCTAGAGGAACTCGAGCCATTTCCGCTATCTCAGGTTTTGGTACTTTTGCGAGAAGTTGTACCTGAGACTCTGGTGGTCAGAGTAGACTGTAAAGCGCTCGACCATCAGATAGTGCCGCCGCATCTTCAGGGCGAAGACCACTACTGCTATTTCCAGGACATGGCTAGCATAGTTCTGCTCGTGCTGCCTCAATTTCCGTGAACTGTAAGTGATCACTGCTCGCTCCTGCATCAAGACACACCCAAGTCCGGTCCCTGATGCGTCGCAGTAAACTACGTACCCTACGCCCTCCTCTGGTAGCCTCAAGATGGGAGCACTGGTGAATCTCTATCTCTGCTCCTGAAAGATCTGTTGGCATCTATCTGACTGCACGAAGGGTTTCCCCTTATTCATCAAGGTTGAAAGCGATGCTTCATCTCTGGAGAATTCTGTCACAAACCTCCAATAGTACCCAGCCAGACCTAGGAAACTATGAACTTCCATCACACTCTTGGGTGGCTTCCATGCAAGTACCACCTCGATCTTTACTGGGTCCACTGCAACTCCCGCCTCTAAGATGATGCGTCCCAAGAAGTGAACCTCTCGAATCCAGAACTGGCACTTCGAGAGATTACCATAAAGCTGGTGCTCTCGGAGTGTGTCCAGTATAACCCGTAAGTGGTAGGCGTGCTTCTCCTCAGTAGCTGAGTAAATCAGTATGTCGTCAATGAAGACTATGAAAAACCGATCGAGGTAAGGCTGGAATATCCTGTTCATGAGACTCATAAACACTGCTGGAGCGTTGGTCACGCCGAAGGGAATAACCAAGAACTCGCAGTGGCCATACCGACACCTGAAGGCCGTCTGTTTCATATCCTCGTCTAGAAATCTGAGCTGGTGATAGCCTAACCTGAGATCTATCTTTTAGAACCATAGTTCTCCCTTGAGATGATCGAAGAGGTCTTCAATCCTCGGAAGTGGGTACTTGTTCCTTACAGTCACCTGGTTCAGGCGACGGTAGTCGACACAAAGTCCCAAGATCCAATTTGCCTTCTTGGTGAAAACAATCGGAGAAGCCCAGGGTGAAACACTGGGTCGGATAAATCCTTTCCCTTGAAAGTCCTCCACATATAACCGCATCTCATGAAGCTCGGTGAGAGACATCCGATATGCTGGAGTAGATATCGGTGTTGTCCCAGGGTACAGGTCTTTGTAGAAGTCTACCTCTCTACGAGGAGGTAGCCTTGAAACGTCATCAGGGAAAACGTCCGCATACTGATCCACCACAACAGAAAAACTTGGACTCTACACATCAACCACTCCTAGGATGAGACTGGCCAACTGATGTGTGATTGGCTGCCCTCTCCTCTGCGTAAGTCCATCCTTCACTGAAAAGGCTCCCTTCTTGCCGGTGAAGGTGAACCTGGCCCCATCCGTGCGGATACACCGCACTTTTCACCTAATACAGTCGATTTGGGCATGGAATGTAGATAACCAATCCATACCCAAGATGATGTCTTAAGGCCTCGACGCCGCTACAAGAAGATCCCAGTCGAAGATCTCACCTCCTAGAGTATTCTCACACTGCTGGAACCAGTGCGTAATCATCGAGTCTGCTTTCGTAGGAGTCTCTAGTCGTAAGGATCGAGCCAACGGATCCGTCAGAATATCCGAGCTCTGAACAAGGGAAGCGATAATAAAAGAATGACTCGCACCTGTGTCTATAAGAACTACAACAAGGGTGGAGTAGACACAGATAGTACCTCGAATCATATCAGGTGCGCCGTGGTTGTAAGCCTCCGCTGCTTGAAGCTGAGCCTTCCTCTATCCTCCATCTCCCTGTGGTCGGGGTGGACCTTATGGGGGTGGTGGTTGTAGAGCCTCGAAACTTTGTCCACCACCCACTGCTTAGCCAGCTCCTCTGCCTCATCTGCCTGCTCCCTGTGGACTGCCACGGTCGAACCTCTGCCTCGGCTTGGGAAGTCCCTCCACTGTCTGCTGCTCGTCTTCATGGCGGGTCAGGCAGTCATGAGCCATGTGGCCCTGCCCACCGCATGCATAGAACTGTCTGCTCCTCGTAAGGATGGCTCTGTTTTGTGTGCCCCGCAAAACGAACCTATATCCTGAGGTCGCCCACCTGATGGACTGGTCCACTTGGACCCCTGTGACATATGTCTACTGCCTGCTACAGAATACTATGCTACGTGTTTCCCTATGGTGGGTCTCACTGCTGGTGGCTGCTCAGCAAGAAAGCTCTTCACTAAAGTCGCTCGCTCCAGCACCCCTACCTGCATCGGGATGGTGAGGAAAATCATCAAAGCCATGATCTCATGCCTTAGTCCCTCCTCGAAGGTCTGGGCCCTGAAGAACAGGTCCCATACCATATCCGTGGAGTAGCGTGAGAGGTCATTAAATCTCGCCGAGTACTGAGCTACTGTCATACTTCCCTACCGGAGATGAAGTAACTCCTGGATGTGCACCGCACAGAGGGTGGATGGAACAAACTCCGAGCGGAAGAGACTCTCGATGTCTGTCCATAGTAGAGATGCCTCTTCATGCACCTAGAGCATCAGGATCCACCATCTACCTGCTGCTGCGTGTAGTAGACTCGCGACAAGGATCACCATGAGGTCAGCTGGTGTCCCTACCAATCTGAAGACTCTGACGATAGCCTCCAGCCAATCCTCAGCTGCCTGATGGTCCCTCTCTCTGCAGAACCTGGGTGGCCTCTGTCGCTGAAACTCGTGAAACACACTCAGGCAGCGTGCACTCTCTTTTGCTGGGGCCGGTAACATCGGTGGCTCAGCGGGTAGTGGTACCACTGGTGCTTCTGTTGTAATGGGGCCCTATATTGAGGCCTCATCGCTCGGTGGGCTTCCATATCGCACATAACTAGGAACCCTGGCTGGATTCCTTCATGGGGCCAACTTGAAAAGCAATAGGTGCTCCACGGTTAATATAGTATACCTGGTGAGCTGACACAAAGTAATCACAAAGAAAACTTCTGAAACACACATGCAATCAATTTTTTCGTGCACTGAGTCGGAAATCAGAAGTCAGGGTCCTGGTGTATAGATATGTTGGCCACCGCACCAACACTGGACTCCCTGGACTGATAACCACACTTAATACTCTAAAAACTATTGCTTCACAGAAAATAAATTATCAGAGTCCTGAGTTCTGCGGTAGAACCGACTCCTCTGATACCAATTGTCACGACCTGTCCTCAGGGACCGTGTCGTGACAACCCCAAGACCGCCTTCCATAGGCCAAGGGCTGGCGACTAGCACCAAAGGCGTAAATCCTGATAATAGGGAAGGAATTGCCTTTATAAAAGTAAAGAACACAAAAAATTACACAACTGGATCAAGCACTAAGTAAAACTGAGCACCAAAGTAAATGGTCTAGTATACAAACCCAACTGAAAGTACAGTACAACTGAAAAGGAAAGTACAACAGCAGAAAGTTAAAGCAGCAACCACCGAATCGTCGTCTGGGAATCCCACCTGAAGGGTGGGTACAGATGGTCTCCTCAGCTTCTTGGGTCCGGCCTTCTGCTCCGAGAATACCCCTCCAAGTGGTCCACCTACAGGTACCGTCCAGCTCTACAAGCCTCCACCTCAGTCAGTGCTATCTATCGTCTACAACCAACACAATGTAGTGCGGGAAAGCCCATGCCGGGGTGAGTATACGATACTCAGTAGGGACCCCGAGACCCCCGAAAGTCTCCCAGAATTCACAATGGATAAACAACAAAGGAAATATACAATCATGAAGTATCAACCAACTCTACTTAAGTATATGCCCATACATATACCTAAGTTATCAATCACAGTTCGACTCTAGCTCCCAAGCCCAAGTACAACCCAGTCCACACAGGAAATAATTCAATCACATCGATGATAGTGATTGAAAGTCAAGACTCAGCTCGCACAGATATACATCTTTCTTATAGTGATAAAGATGATTAGATGTAGTCACTAATTCATCTAAGATGTCGGAGCCACATAGGATACAAGACTAGCTAAGCTGTCGGACCCACATAGTATACAAGACAATCTAATCTTCCAAACCCACTCAGGATACAAATACAAAGGTCAAACTACCGGACCCACGTAGGATACAAGAACAGTAGTCATCGCTGTCGAACCCACAGAGGATCCCATTATAGATGTCATCGCCGTCGAACCCACGGAGGATCCTAGTACGGAAGTCATCATTATCGAACCCACAGAGGATCCTAGTATGAAAGTCATCATCATTGAACCCATGGAGGATCCTAGTATGGTAGACTTCGTTGCCAAACCCATAGAGGATCCCAGTACGGTAGTCGATGCAGTCGCAGCCAGATCTAGGGTTTCCGCACACAACACACTCGATTCCAGGAGGGTCCACTCCTCGAGCCAAGGGATCGATACATCAACTGTCACGAAGTCCAGAGATGATGTATCTCGAAGTTCTGTCTCGTCAAAAGAAACCCAACGCGACAGACGGTGCGTCAATCGGACGCTCAGTCTGAGAGTTATTGGCTTTTCCGTTTGAGGGGCCCGGTTGGTTTTTAAGATAAAAACAACCTGACCATACTCCAGCTGCCTCTAAACGTCAATTGGAGTATGCCAAAATAACTATCTCATCAAAAGGAAATCAACGACATTGACGGCACGTCAATCGGACGTCCGGTCCTTAAGTTATAAGCGTTTTCGCTTTAAGGGCCCGGTTGGTTTCGGGTTCGAACCAACCCGACCATACCCAAACTTTTCCTAAACCCCGAGTGTAATATACCAAAACGATCTTCTCAGTCTAAGGATTCCTACGCAACCAACGGTGTCTCGATCGGAGGTCCATATCTCATGTTATGGGCAAAAGACCAAAAAAAATAGTCCAAAGTGGGGGGTCTGGGCCCGGTCCCACCCTGCCCAACACACCCTGGGTTGGCCCGAACCGGGTCGACTCGACCTGGGTCCGGGTATGGCCCGGTAGGGCGCGGCCCGGCCCGACAAGGTGCATCCCGACCTGGCCGTCGCGGCCCGGTCCGCGTGACCCGCCCCGGCCCGGCCGGGGGGGGGTGGGGGTGGTGTGCTGGCTCGGCCAGCTGGCCGAGCGGGGGGTGCGACCCCCGGTTCTGCGAACGTGGTGCCAGGCTGGTGCCGCTTGTCTCTAGGATCACATGCAGCCGCGGGATCCCTTTCTCGCCACCACGGCCAGTGCCGCGGCGGGTTTCTGCCGGCGGCCTGTTGGGGTGCCTCTGCATCCAGGCGGTCGGCCGGTGCCGGCCGTCGGCAACGCCGCGCCGGCGACCCGAGCCGCCATGGTCTTCTGTGGGCCACCAGAGTCATTCCGATGGTCCGTTTTTTCTTCTATCTATGTCTGCGGTCGTCTCGAGATCCAAACTCCACTGCAAGGGATCCAAATCGCCGTTGTGGTCCCGTTTCGTCGTTGCCAACACCCCGCACATCAAGAACAAAATAGCGGTGGGTCCGGAATTTTTCGTTAGTCTGTACCCACCGTGTTAGTGGTTCAAATAATTACCCAACAATTGAAATACATGTTCGAGAGTATGAATCACATAAATAAAAAATAAAAATCTCCCTACCTCGAAGTTGACGTGGTTCGTCGTCGAACCATGGAAGACGAGCATCGCGGTAGTCGGGCGTCGCGGAAGAACGGTGCCTTCCTATCAACGATTGAGGAACAATCATTGTCATAGGCGACGTAGGATCCTTGACATTGAGTTGCATCTAAGGAAGATGCATCTTTGGAATAATTCCTTCGCGTTCTTCACCGGGGATGTTCTTCGTTGAAGAACAGTGTTCTTCGTCAGAGAAGGATCACCTCTATTTAATTCTCCAGAGCCCCTTTTTCCACAAGTGATTTGCCAACGCAAATAAATAAGGAGGCTATCCAATTAATAGAATTTCTATGAAATTAATATATTAATTCAAAAGAGGTCTCATTTAATTAATGCTGACATTAATTATAAGATTTGGCACATTTAATGGGAAGAGGGAGGTGGGAAGGCTCCACCATTAATGGGGAGTTGTCAAAGGAAACAGCAGGGAATTAATGGGGGGTTGTGGAGAGTTATGGGGAGATGAAGGTTAGGGCTCTTATGGGCCCCACATCACAAATATCCACACATGGGAAGAAATAAATAACTCAAAAAATAAAATTGTGTACCACACAATTTTATTTAGTTTAAGATTCAACCCCAAAAAAAATTAACTTTCAACCAGCATAAAACGCAACTGTGGTAAATGTCACCTTAAGCAATTACCGACGCTGTGAGTTCATCAGTGCCCTCAAATTTCCGTTCTGAGCACCAGTTCAAAAGATATACAACCCCGCTCGTTCTTTTACTGAATGTACCCAAGCTAAACTTCGAAAATTGATTTCGGGCACACTAGGCCTCGAAATCAAGTGCCGTCAGCAGACACAGACTCGTAAAATTCCAAAGTATTTTAAAAAATATTCCTTTAAATTTTTGGGTCTTTACAACATCTCTGAGATATCTGATCTACCAAGTAGGGTCTTTTTAAACCATGTCAAAAATGTTTTTTTGTGCTCATTCAAAATCCACATTTCATTCTTTTTTGGATGACAATGTTTCAACTCATTAATATGCAATGTGATATACGGTTGAGCATCAGCTATGTTATTCAAGATGTATAAATGTACCTTCTTCATCTGTTCAGCTGACAACAATTTGAATTTCAAGCCACGAATCCACTTTCCCTCAGTATTAACTCGTTGATGACGAGATATAGGCAAACCTATGTGCTCCACTGCAGACAAGTATCTCATACAAAACTCTGAAAAATCCTCAGAAATATACTTTTCAATAATAGAGGCTTCAGGTTGATAAGGATTTTTAACATACCCCTTAAATATTTTCATATACCTTTCAAAAGGATACATCCAATGAAGATATACAGGTCCAAAAATCCTTATTTCTTGAACCAGATGAACCATTAAATGCACCATTATATCAAAAAAATATGGAGTAAAATACATTCCTAATTGAAAAAGTATAGATATTGCATCCATTTACAAAATGTTCAAAGAATTCACATCAATCATCTTATTGCAAATAGAATTGAAAAACTAACACACCTTCATTATAGTCTTTCTAACATGGATGGGAAATATTCCACACAATGCAACTGGTAGAAGTTGTTGCATCATGACGTGACAATCATGACATTTCATACCTATCAACTTCAAATCCTTTAGAGAGACAAAGTTTTTTACATTTGAATAATAAACTTGAGGCACTTTGATATCATGAAGACACTGACAGAAGTTAATTTTCCCCCTCTTGGATAATGTATGACAAGCCGGAGGAAGAAATTTTCGTCTTCCATCAGAAGTCGGAGCTTACTCCAAACGTATTCCCATTGATAGTAAGTCTAATATTGCATTCAATCCATCTTTAGTATTTCCTTTAACATTTAACAATGTTCCAATCAAACTATCGCAGATATTCTTCTCCACGTGCATGACATCAATATTATGCTTCACTTCCTGATATCTTCAATATGGTAGCTAAAAAAATATTGACCTTTTCTTCCAAACATGTCTATCATTGCCAGATTTATGTGACTTTCCCAATGTCACATCAAGGTTTTTCACCCTCTCAAAATACTCATCAGGGGATAAAGGTTTTGGAGCAATATCTAATTCTTGTGACCCATTGTATGCCTTTTTTAGTCTTCTATATGAGTGATCCATAGGCAAACACTTTCGATGACCCTTGTAGATTGTTTTCCTCCCATGATGAAATTGACAATATGAAGTTTGTTTTTCACAAATTGGACATTCTTTATGCCCCTTAACACTGTATCCAAACAAATTTCCATACGCTGGGAAGTCATTTATAGTGAACATAAGCACTGTATGTAGATGAAAATAATTTATTTTATAAGAATCATACACTCTCATACCATCCTCCCATAAAAGTTTCAAATCATCAATCAATGGTGAAAAGAAAACATCAATATAATTTCCAAGTTGCTTTGGACCAGAGATAATTATACTCAACATGACATATTTTCACTTCATACAAACTTCAGGAGAGAGGTTTTAAATTAACAATGAAATAGGCCATGAACTATGTGTGCTACTGATACTTTGATATGGATTCATTCCATCTGTGCACAATCCAAGTATTAGATTTCTAATTTCATTTCCGAATGTCAGATACAACTCATCAATTTTCTTCCATTGTGGACAATCAGCTGGATGAAGAATTTTTCCATCACATATTCGCTCATCAACATGCCATCTTAATATTTTTGGGTCATGTGAGTTATCAAATAAACGTTTCAAACGAGGAATTATAGGAAGATACCAAAATAATTTGGTATGGATCTTTGTAATCTCTAAATCAGCCTGTTCTTTTTCTTTCAACTTATATCGTGATGTCCCACATTTAGGAAACTTTGACAGAAATTCGTATTCCTTCCTATATATTATAAAGTCATTCAGACATGCATGTATTTTCTTGTATCCCATTCCCATCGGGAATAATATTTTTTTCGCCTTATAATGTGATTATGGAAGATTATTGTATTTTGTAAGAATGTTTTTCAACAATTGTAGCAGCTCCATAAAACGTTTTTCACTCCATCCATGTTTCTCCTTCAGGATAATCAATCCTAACACTGCCAACAAAACCGTGAAATCTGTACAACCAGGATACAATGGTTTTTTAGCATCACCATACAGACGCGCAACTTTCAGTTCTATCTCAATTTGTTCTACTTCAATATCACAAATCATTTCTTCAATTCCATATGAGTTATCATCTTGCAAATCATCATCATCAATAGATCTGACATTCTGTCCAGTTTCACCATGCCAAATCCAAGGGCTGTAACTTAGATTAAAAAAATGACAAATAAGATGATCTTTGATCTCTCTACTTTTCAACTTCTTCATATTCAAACATTTCAGGCATAGACAGAAAAAAATGTCGCTGCTTAGAACATTTCATTTAGCAAATTCCAAAAAATAATTAAAACCTTCCTCATATTCATTACTCATTTGATGTGTCTTAATCCAACTTAGACTCATTATTACCTATAACAAATATCAAAATTTGAAATTTTGTAAAGAAAAGAAAATTTTATATTTATATGAAAAATATAATAATTTTAATGCAAAACAATTTTGAAATATAAAAAAATGAAATCAAACATGTGTAAAAGTTATTATTTGTAATAACAAGCAAAAAAATTAAAAAGAAAAAAAACCATAAACATGGAATTATACAAAACCCTTGTTGGATAAACCCATAATGAAAAAATGATGATACAAAAACCTCAATGGCTCAACCTATAATGACAAAATGATGTGAAATCTAGAATTTATTCACCACAATTTTTGTAATAGACAACCCATGTTCATTTGAAAAAAATAAATTTGGTTCTATCATCATATTAACTTTTAAGATGCATTGAAAACATACATAAATAGGTGAGAAACTAGATTATAAACTTGAACATTAGAATCAAAGTAAAAAAAATAAAAAAAATGAATTTAGGGCATCCTAAAAAAATAAGAAATGAAATCGGGGAAGGTTGAAAGTATTACTTAGGGATTGCGAGTCTATATGAGAGATTTTCTAATAATAAAGATGATTAAGGATCTAGACAAACCGACGTTGAGGGAACAAGTTCTAGGTGGGTTTCTAGGTTTTCCGTGCAAGAGAGAAGACCCGCAAGCCGCAGATTGAAGAAAACAGATTAGCATACGGGTCTCGATAAATCATTTAAAGGGTTTATCATGTTGGTTATAAAATAACCAACATGATAAACCACCGAGACTTGATTTATCACGTCGGTTATTTTATAACCGACGTGATAAATCATCGGCACTTGGTTTATCATGTCAGTTATTTTATAACTGATGTGATAAACCGATTTTTTTAACTTTATCACATTGGTTATAAAATAACCGATGTGATAAATCATTTTTGTAGGTTTATCATGTCAGTTATTTTATAACCGACGTGATAAACCCTAGAACCTTGGTTTATAACATCGGTTATTTTATAACCGACGTGATAAACCACTTTTTTTTAAGTTTATCATGTCGGTTATAAAATAACTGACCTTATAAATCGTTTTTTTATGTTTATCATGTCGGTTATTTTATAACCGATGTGATAAACCCCCGAGCATTGGTTTATCACATCGGTTATTTTATAATAGATGTGACAAACCACTTTTTTTAAGTTTATCACGTCGGTTATAATATAACCGATGTGATAAATCGAGGCTTGGGGGTTTATCACATCGGTTATAACATAACCGACGTGATAAACCTTCGTGATTCCGTTTATCACATCGGTTATTTTATAACTGACATGATAAATCCAATCTTGGAGATTTATCATGTCAGTTAAAAAATAATCAATGTGATAAATGTCCATTATAGATTTATCATGTAGGTTATAAAATAACCGACGTGAAAAATCCAGTTTCACGGTTTTCCACGTCGGTTATATATAACCGACGTAAAAAATGCCGCTGTGATAAACGTTTTCTGCACTAGTGTAATATATTACCTTTCTTATTACCCTTTTTTCTGTTGGAAAATTATAACATTGATCATGCATACGTGTGAACTATCACCTCCACGAAGCAATGTGATTTGTTTTTTGTTACCTCCCACATGGTTAGTCATAAGGATAAAAATAATGAATAAATATAAAATTTATAGCATATTTATTATTTTATAAATGTAAAATATCATCTAAATTATTTATTTTCCACCCAGTATAAAAATGAATATGTTGTTCATGCATACATACAAACTACAGACTACCCTCTCCATGAATCAATGTGCTTCATTTTTCATAACCGTGTTACATGGATTGTTATAAAAGTATATTGAATGTATACACATGATAATTATTAAAATTTTAAGATTATTTATATGATTAAATCCGGATCAAGATGTAATAACTAAAATAATCGAATCAAAACATATACTGGAAATGAGATAGTTAACACTTAAAAGTTAATTTTAACAACGAATTACAAGAGAATGTGTAAAAAAAAGTTGTGAGTGAATGGTATATAGTAATTTATATTTAAATATGGTTCTGATATGGATTTATATTAATTTAAAATTTATTATACATGAGTGTAGAACATGCTTTCCTAAGTTGAAGTCGTGAGGTAAGAGAGTTTTCATATCAATTTCCTTTATTTGAGACTTATGTCATTTTCCCCATATGTTTTCTTTTGTGTGGTGTATAAACTACCATATGGATGTATTTTATCATGAATTTTTGTAATTTCAAGTGGTTTACAAATTCATTTCATTTTAACCTTCAATTTTTTTTGTTTTAAAAGTTATAAAGTGGAAATATATTTTTCTTTAAAATATTGTTTTAAATGTTTTAAACTCTTTTTCCTCCATGTTTATGTTCTATTAAATGTTTTAAGAATATTATTATTTATATATGAAATATTTTTTTAAGTTAATTTTCAACTACGTTTTACTTTTTTTTCAATGGTTTTAAAAGAATTTTTTTAACAATTTTCAACTGAGTCGTTTTTAGGTTTCTTTATAAAAAGTGTGAAACGAATGTTTTTTTAATTTATACAGCATAGACGGATTTTTCTCACCATTTAGTTATTTCTTCATTATAAATATTCCAATATAAGTTTCTATGCTTTTTCTAAGAATATCTTAGTCCCATTTTTCCAATAATTTTTATTTTTAATATTTTTTCAAAATAAAATGTTTTTGTTCTAATTTCTACAAGATAATTGAAAATGATTTTAATTACTAGCTCAAAAGGAAATTATTATGATCCCAAAAATGGAAATTAAAGATTTTTTATGTTTTATACATGTTATGGTTCTCAAAATTTGTTTATGATGATGTGTATGTTCGATAAAGATCTTCAATGCATTGAGTAAATATATGTTCTCGAGAGGAAACATGTTGGAGTTTACTTTGTGAGTTATTGTATTTGTATGTGTGATTGTAATAGCGATATGAAGATGATGTACCAAGGTACATATATGTTTTTTATATTCTTAAAAATGAGTTTTTATTGAAACATTTTGATTTCATAAGGTAATTAAACGAGCTTATGATTTTAAGAAAGTTTGTGACCTTTTTAGATAAAATGTTTTTTTCTAAGGAAATGTTTTCATGTTTTCCAAGAAACTCTCATTATTATGAATTTGAATTTATGAAATCCTGTCATATATTTTATGAAAAATTTAGGTAAATAAGTTCATTTCGTGGGAAAATAAATGATTATTGGTGCTTAATGTTTTGTACAAAATGTGCAAACTTTCTTATGAGTTTTCATGAATCTTGAAATAACTAAATGAGATTTATTTATTTTAATATCCATCAATCAACTTTTTTTTATCATCTCAAATTTTCAAATGTTTTTTATAGGATCTAAGGATGTATAATAATTTTATTAAGTTCAATGATGACACATCTTGAACAAAGAAAAAGTGTTAATAATGAAACATTAGTGGAAACATAAGATTTTGTTTTTGAGGAAAAAACGTACACTACATGGAAATGTTATCTTTCTTATGTAATATTATTCCTAATTTTTTAAAACTCTAAACATAAAAGGTCATGAGATTATAAAAAAGTTAAACCTTTGTTATAAATCATGAAATTATGAATTTTTTATATTCCAGGG
The DNA here is from genome assembly GCA_963277665.1 of Viscum album. Taxonomy (NCBI): domain Eukaryota; kingdom Viridiplantae; phylum Streptophyta; class Magnoliopsida; order Santalales; family Viscaceae; genus Viscum; species Viscum album. The sequence continues at coordinate 673,964,113 of OY728139.1, read as the reverse complement.
TGATATAATATGTTATTAAATAATGTATAATTACAAAATATATTTACTTAAATTTTTTGGTTTGTTAATTCAGTATTTATAAATAAAATTCAAATATTTGAATTTATAATTGGGTAACTAAAAGTGTTAGGGTAATTAAATTAATGGTTAAAAATATAATATAAGAGTTACCACATTGAATTTAAAAAATAAAGGGGTTATAATTAGAGACATTACCAACCATAAAAATGATGCACTTAGCCACCCCAACTAGAGAGGATTTTTGTATGTAGTTGGGGTGCACTTGTAAATATATGAAATTAGATGTTCTAGTTCCAAAAATAATTCTTTTAAATTCACTATCATGATTTTATTATGCCTTACATTCATCACTGTCAACATACCAGTAAAAAATTGACATTTGGAGTGGAGGTGGGTAGAGTAAAAAAATCCCTTCTAACCTGCCTACCTACTTTATCGAAAATATCCTGCAATAAAAATAATATTCCATGGTAAGGTTTAAATAAAATATATAAACAATATTTTATTTTTAGTTAATGATTAAATAATATGACTGTGATTCTATTCTTCAAGGTGATTTGACCTAACACTAATGCTCTACATTACCCGAACCATAATCCATGCTACATTCCACATACATTCTTTCCCTTATTATAACCTTCTCAAAAATCACCTCTCTCACCGATACATGCCTCCTATATCTTCATCCCATTCTAGACCATGTAACGACCGTCTTATAGTCCCCTCACTAGAAGGTCCACCGTCCAGCTATCAGAGATAGCCCTAGCTACTCGAGGATCCACGCTTGCAAGCGGTGGAGCACCGAAAATTGGTAGGTGAGTGATAGAGATATCATCATGGAAGCCGTTGGTGGCAGTGGGGAGGCTGGGGTGCTACATGTACCACATTTTGAAGCTTCTTCTGTAGGGCCTCAGTGTAAACCCCACTATGTACGAGGTGGAGGAAGAATCTGCAATATTATATATTTACCATTTTACCGATTGAAAAAAGGATTTTAACAGCACTAAAAAGGAGTTGTTAATCGCAACACTCATAAAGGGGGCCTTTATCAGCGCTCAAAATAACATTGATAAAGGCCTACCTTGATGGATGCACTGTTAATCTAACAACACACCCATCAAAAAACATTATCCTATTTACACGAAATATATAATTTAATTGAAATAAATTTGACATCATGAATTTTAAAAACATTTCTATATACATTTCAAATAATAATTTATATAATTACATTTTCAATTATCCAACAAACATTTAAAAACATTAATGTTTCATCTTTTAATGCCCGTGATCCCCTCTCAAAAATGTCCACCCACAGTATTAGTTTCCTAAAAAATCATCTCAACCTGAGAAAAATATTCCGCCTATATAGGAAAACAAATATTATGTTAGTAATACTATAATGAAATAAATTGAAATTTTTATGAAAGAATACATTAATAAAATGTCAATTTTTAATAAAAAGGACATATTTGGAGTTATAATAATCACATATTTCATTTTGTTGAGGTGGGGTGATTTATACATGTCACAAATGATTTATGTATCGTTGTCCTAAAATATCAAAACAATCTGAATGTATTTTCTCAGTTTAGTGTATGTCACTTGTTCTTTTACTAAAATTAATTTAAATTTTAAATAATCACACATTTGAAGTTATACTAGTCACACCATGCATCATATTGAGGTTTTTTTGATTCCTACATGTCATAAATTAATGATGTATCATTTTCCTAAGGTATCCAAACAATCTGAATGTGTTTTCTTAGTTTTTAGTATGTCAGTTTTGTTTTTTTACTAAAAATGTCATTTCAAATTGGAAACATACATTTTGAGTCATATTGGTCATATCCACCATCAGTTTAACATGGTACTACTTCATACACATAAAAAATGACTTCTGAATAACTGTTCTAAATTATCAAGATAATCAGAGCATTTTTTCTTGGTTTTCAGTGAGTGACATCTTTTGAATGTAAATTTTAATTTGATAACAGATAATTTTAGTCATACCAATCACACCGTGCATTGGATTGAGGTGTGGTTTATTCCTACACATCACAAATGACTCATGGATCATTGTCATAATGTATAAAAACAATCCAAATGCGTGTGCTCAGTTTTCATTATGTCAAATAAAAAGACACACTTGGAGTCATACTAGTCACACCATGTGTCGTATTGAGGTGAAATTGGATTATATACATCAAAAATGACTCATGTATTGTTTTGATAAATTATCAAAACAATCCAAATGCATTTCCTCGGTTTTCAGAATGTCACTTATTCTTTTTACTAAAATTAATGTCAAATTTAAATAAAAAAGAGACACTTGAAGTTATACCAGCCACACAGTGATTCATATTGAGGTTTGGATGATTTTTAAATTTAAAAAACGACTTATAGATCATTTTCATAAAGTATCAAAACAATCTAAATGTTTTTTCTTGGTTTTTAGTATGCTAGTTGTGTTTTTTTACTACAATGTCGTTTCAAAATAGAATCATGCATTTTGAGTCATACCAATCACATCGTGAATCATTTTGACATGAGACTGCTTCATTCACATCAAAAATGACTTATGAATTGCTGTGATAAATTATCAATACAATTGGAGTGAATTTGATTGGTTTTCAGTGAGTGACATGTTTTGAACTAAAATGTCAATTTTAAATAGATAACGAACACTTTTAATATTACCGACCACAACTTGCATAATATTGAGGTTTGGTTGAGTCTTGTACATCAAAAATGACTCATGGATCACTGTAAGAAGGTATTAAAACAATACGAATGCGTTTTATTGGTTTAAAGTATGTCACTTGTTCGTTTTCACATAAATTTTCAATTTTAAATAAAAAGACACACTTGTCATCATACGGGTCACACCATGCGTCATATTAATGTGTGGTTGAGTCCTACATGTAAAAAATGACTCATGGATCATTGTATTAAATTATCAAATCAATATTAATGTGTTTCCGTGGTTTTCAGTATGTCACTTGTTCTTTTTACTAAAATTAATGTCAATTTTAAATAAAAAAGAGACACTTGGAGTTATACCGGCCACACCATGCATCATATTGAAGTGAAATTGATTCCTACACATCAAAAATGACTTATAGATCATTTCCCTAAAGTATCAAAAAAATAAAAATGCATTTTCATGGTTTTCAGTATGCTAGTTTTGTTTTTTACAAAACTGACATTTCAAACTAGAAACACGCATTTTGAGTCATACCGGTTGCATCCTATGTTAGTTTGATGTGATAATGCTTCATATATATCAAAAAAACTTATGAACCAGTATTATAAATTATTATGAAAATTGGAGTGCATTTTCTTGGTTTTCAGTGAGTGACAAAATTTGAACTAAAATGTCAATTTTAAACTGATAATACACACTTTTAGTCATACTGGTCACACTGTGTTTTGGATTGAGATGTGATTGATTCCTACACATCAAAAATGACTTTAATATCATTTTACTAAAGTATAAAAACAATATGAATCCTTTTTTTATCATTTTTTAGTATGTCACTTTTTCTTTTTACTTAAATTAATGTCAATTTTAAATAAAAAGACACACAAGGAGTCATATAGGAAACACTATGCGTCGTATTGAGGTTAGGTTGACTCCTACATGCCAAAAATGACTCATAGATATTTTTTCTAAATTATAAAAAATAAGAATGTTTTTTCTTGGTTTTCAGTATGTCATTTGTTCTTTTTACTAAAATTATAACAATTTTAAATAAAAAGATACATTTGGAGTTATACCAGCCACACTGTGCATCGTATTAAGGTGAGGTTAATTCATACACATAAAAATGACATATAGACCATTTTAATAAAGTATCAAAACAATACAAATTCATTTTCTCTATTTTTAGTATGCCAGTTGTGTTTTTTACTAAAATGTCATTTCAAACTGGAAACACACATTTTGAGTCATACCAGTCACAGAATGCATCAATTTGATGTGATAATACTTCATACACATCACAAATGACTTATAAATATCTATTATAAATTATCAATACAATTCGAGCATAGGTTCTTGGTTTTTAGTGAGTGGAAAGTTTTGAACTAAATTGTCAATTTTAAACTGATAATGAACAATTTTAATGATATTGGTCACAACATTCATCAGATTGAGATGTGGTTGAGCCCTACACATCAAAAATGACTCATGGATTATTTTACTAAAGTATTAAAACAATCCAAATGTGTTTTCTCAGTTTTCAGTATGCCACGCTTTCTTTTTACTTAAATTGATGTCAATTCTAAATAGAAAGACACACTTAGAGTCATACCAATCGCACCATGCATTTCATTAAGGTGAGGTTGACTTTTACATGTCAAAAATGACTCATGGATCATTTTAATGAATTATCAATACAATCAAATAGAATTTTCTCATTTTTCACTATGTCACTTGTTCTTTTTACTAAAATTAATTTAAATTTTAAATAAAAAAGATACACTTGCAGTTATACCAGCCACACCATGCATCATATTGAGGTGAGATTGATTACTACACATCACAAATGACTTATTGATTCTTTTAATAAAGTATCACAAAAATACAAATGCATTTTCTTGATTTTCTATGCCTATTGTGTTTTTTACTAAAATGTCATTTCAAACTAGAAACACACATTTTGAGTCATAAGAGTCACATTTTACATCAATTTTATGTGAGGCTAATTCATACCTGTCAAAAACAACTTATGAATCACTATCCTAAATTGTTAATAGAATCAGAGAGTGTTTTCTTGGTTTTCAGTGAGTGAAAAAATTTGAACTAAACTATCAATTTTAAACTAATTATGGAAACTTTTATCCATACCGGTCACATCGTGCGTTATATTGAGGTGTGGTTGAGTCCTATATGTCCCAAATGACTCATGGATTGTTTTATATAATTATCAAAACAATCCAAATGAGTTTGTTTATTTTTCATCATGTCACCTTTTCTTTTATACTTAAATTAATGTCAATTGTAAATAAAAAGACTCACTTGGAGTCATACCAGCCGCATTGTGCATTGTATTGAGAGGAAATTTACTCCTACACGTCACAAATGATTCATGGATTATTGTATTAAATTATCAAAAACAATATTAATACATTTACTCGGTTTTCATTATGTCACTTTTTCTTTTTAATAAAATTAATGTCAATTTTAAATGAAAAAGAGACACTTGGAGTTATACTTTCTAGAACACACATCATATTGAGGTTCAGATGATTCATACATGTCAATAATGACTTATAGGTTGTTTTCAAAAATTATTAAAATAATAAAAATGCACTTTCATAGTTTCCAATATACCAGTTGTGTTTTTTTACTAAAATTTCATTTCAAACTGGAAACATGCATTTTGAGTCATACTGGTCACATTGTGCATCGATTTGATTTGAGACTAATTCATACATGTCAAAAAAGAATTATAAACCATTGTTCTAAATTATCATGACAATTAGAGCATGGTTTCTTGGTTTTAATTGGGTGACACATTTTGAACTAAAATATAATTTTTAAACTGATAATGGATAATTTTAGTCATACTGGTCACACTATGCATAATATTGAGGTGTGGTTGAGTCCTACATATCAAAAATGACTTATGGATTTTTTTTCTTAAAATAGAAAAAAACCAGAATGTGTTTTTTCGGTTTTTAGTATTTTGCTTGTTCTTTTTACTTAAATTAATGTCAATTTTAAATATAAGGAGACACTTTGAGTCATACTGGCCACATCGTTCATCGTATTCAGGTGCAATTGACCCTTAAACATTAAAAATAACTCATCGATCATTTTACAAAATTATCAAAACAATTTGAATGTATTTGATCAGTTTTTATTATGCCACTGGTTCTTTTTACTAAAATTAATGTCAATTTTAAATAATAAAGAGACATTTTTTCAAACTAGAAACACTGTTGTTTCAACATTAATCAATTCACTTAATTTCTCTCCACTTCCTTTGATGGAAAGTGATAAATGTGGACACTGCAGGGGTGACAAGGGTTTGAGGGAGAATAAGTACATAGAAGACATTGTCTTCATGAGTAGTCAAACATTTATTTTATATTATGTTAATGTAGTAGTTAACATATAATATTATGAGGAAAAACATAGTATATTAAAAAAACTTTACCTTCTCATTGAATTCAGAGTTGCAGCCTTGAAGTCCCATCTCTTACAATCATGAACATCTTTATACAAACCACCCCAACTTGAAAAAAGGAATCCACCTATATAAGAAAGCAATTATTATGTGATTTATACTAAAAATAATTAAATTAAACATAAATATGAAACAATCGAATACTTTTCCATCAGGTATGCTACCGATTCATTTATAAGTAAATCTATATCGTGTTTAGAATATAAGTCTTTTTAAAATTCATAGAATTAATTTAAAAATATAAATAAAAAAGTATTAATTAATACTTTAAATGAAATATTAATTCACTTCAAAAATACCTCTTCGGGGATGCTAGTTTTTTGATGTAATGTGATCTCTCTCATAAATTCAAAATCATAATAACCAAAAGTTTTTACATTTGTTTGTTTCACGAACTGAAAAAACATTGATAAAAATAAGTAATTTGTTTTGATATGTGTTTTTACAGTGAAATATTATTATATATATTGAGATACTTTTCTAGTTGTATAACATGTTATCATCCTTTTGATTATCCCTTGGGCTGATTACTTATTTTTCATGATAATCATACACCGCCCTTTCATAACTAAAAAACTCATTAAAACATAGTCTAAATTGTATAACATGAGGTTTTGTTCTAAAAATTTGGATTTAGTGTATTACATGTTGAAAAATTCCATCATTTTTGGTTGGTTTGTTTGGTATCCATGCATTGAATCCTAGAAATAAATATTTGGAGTATCCAAATATACTGCAACGAGCATCTAATGTTGCCTAAAAACACAAAAAGGAATATGTAATGAAAAAATAAAAATATATTTTATATGGTTAAATTGTATAGTTTTACCCCTGTAATATGGGTATTAAGAAGATTATTTCATCTGAAAGTTTACTCTCAAATTATCTGACCAGTCCTGCCACTATTTCATCCATTTTTTCAATCTATTTTTATTTGTTCAATAGAGGTAATGTGATGAATAATGAGTCCAACTTTTTTTCTTGGGAAAATCCCTTCAATTTCTTTTGATATATACACCTACCAAAAAAATGAAATGTATTTAGTCATAATTATCATAGTATATCAGCTTTTGGAAAATAAAATCATGAAAACATACCTTATGTATACATTTACAGCCGATATGCCTAGCCAATCATAATCGAGGATTTCATTTACATTCTCAACACTAATGAAGTCTTGAACTTCCTCCCAGTATATATTTTCCTCAAAATAAACTATGAGACTACTACCATTTTTTATCTTTGAATCCACATGAACCTTTAATGTTAATAAATGAAGATATAGAACGGGTAGGGTAAAGGTGATTTCAATTGATATTTTCAATCAGCTGGTCGATCCTCTAGATGGTTTTGGGTCATTATTTCATTTTAACCCCTTACCTTTGTTTGTCTATAATAAAAATCATCGGTTCAGACTTGTTTTCATCAATTGATAAAGCTTTAGGTTGAAAATAAATTGGAAATGGATACCTCCTTGTCAAAATGTTTTTTACAAGATGTGACAGACATGCGATGAATGTTACAATAGCTTTTTCTACCTTATTAATACTTTCCTCATCAATTGGAACATGTAGCTCAGTGCTCGGATCACGGGATATGCTAATTGAAACTCTCACGTGACCTATTGGAAGTGGTCTATTGCGTATCATGTCGTTTTGGATATTGAATACTATATCCCTCGCTACAAGGTGATGGGTGAGTGTTGATAGATATAAATCACAATCATTATCACCCTGTAGAATATCATTATAGGAAAGGTATCAATGTCTATCTGATTCACATTTCAAAGAAACAATTATTAAAACATTGATTACCTTGGTTAAGACATCTCTTTGAGGGGAATGGATCACCCAAAAGCTACTTGGGGTGGGGTGGGGGTTGTCAGGAAATGGTTATTTTATAGTTGTTTATTATCTTTTCTTCTCTCCCATAAAAGTTGATAGCATCTCTATCTTACATTGGAATTGTTCTTCAAGGGTAGATAATATTTCTTTCATCCATTTCATTTCGTCACTTTTATCCTCCTCTTGTTTTTTTCAAAATATGTTTAGGGTGTCACCCCAAAACCCGCACCTCTAAGGCGACCATACTATTCTGGTCGCTTCAAGGCCACGGATAGTATGTGTTCATCTAGTACATGTGTTATTAATTCATGTGACTACATCAGCTAGAAAATATAGTAAAATAAGTAATCATTGTTATATAATATCAATTTATTTAAAAAAAATTATTATGTCATACTTACACATGTTTCCCATACTTTTTCATGTTTTCATATATTGTTATCCCATATTTATTTACACATTCCTCCTTCCTTAAAAAATGGTGTGGGATGGAAGTGGATTTTGATTTGGAGTCATCAATATGCATATAACTTAGGAACATAATTATGGGGTTCATTCGTGTCACATAAAAGTATTATGGTAGATTTAAAATATGTACCATTTTTTTCAAGTGAATCATACCCCCATCATTGCTTACGATAGGGGTATGTTGGTTTTACTACCTGTTCCTTATTTTTAGCACTCAGTTGTTGTTTTATGAATAAAAAATGATTAATCAAAGTGATAAATACATGTATCATCAAACAACGTATTACTATCCTCAATGTACCTGAACAGACACATCTGCACGATGACTAGTAAACACATCTCATGCTTCTTGGGTTATCAAGTGTGCATAGATAAGTGGTGGGTGTGGGTATTATTTTCCATTCAGTATCTTTCAGATAATTTCTCATTAGAATCGTGTGAAAGAATATATGAATCCTTCCATCAAGAATTAATACATATTTCTTGTGGGAGTCATCTAATATAAATACACTCTACAAGGGATGATGAACAGTAATTCAATGTTTCAATATTTTAGTTTTTAGTAAAATAAAGAAATGATATCATAATTTTACTGTAATCTATTCCCACATCAGTGTCTTAATCATGGGAACAACATGGTGCCACTAATCTAAATCAATCAGCATGTGTTGTCGAGTGATGATTCCAATGTAACTAATGAACATGGCCTTATTGAGGTTAACATGTTATCCCCATGCATTCCATCTAGACTCATATTTGATGCCTTTGATTTTAACCTTAATGGATTTTGATAACACCATTAAACTATGACGCTCCTGTTTTTTTCTACGTTGTCAGTCCTTCATCACATACCATTTCCTCATATTCAACATCATCAATATGTTCCTATCAAGTGGTAAGTATTTCTAAGTGTATATGGTCATTGTACCCATGAATTGGGAGTAGAAATAGGTTGAGAAACCTATTTTTCCTTAGGATTGAGATCACCAATACGTAAAGATGGTCATTCTACCTCTGCACTGTGAGCACCAATAGGTTGAGAGACCTGTTGTGCCTTGGGATTGGGAGCACCAACATGTGGAGAGGTCATTATCTACAGAAGTGGTTCAACATTTAATTTAGAGTACATAAATATAGAAATGAAAAGATAATAACATGAGGTAACACAATGTATATTTCAAAAAAAAAAATATAACCTGGTTATTTAACTCTATTTTTTTAAAGGCTAAAGGGATTTTAACCATCTATCAACTATCCAAATCCTTTTTTTGTGGTCTCCTATGACATAAAAAATGCCATCTATATTGGGACTATTGCGAAATGGTTGCGACATCCCAATGAAAGGGTTATCCTCAGTTGAATTTTTATATGACCCTTTAGTGGTTTTGGTCGATAAATTAATAATTGACCACTTTTAGTTTTTGGGATTTAAAAGATAAAATACTTGTACTACCTGTGATACCATTATAAACAGTTCATATTTGTACCCTTCCTTACTAAAATCAACTTTCATAAATCCCAATTCTTCTATTTTAATATCACTCCATTTATCAACCCACTTTCATTAAAAAATCAACACTTAGAATGTTTTTTAATCAAACTCCCATATTTGTTTGATGATGAAAAGGTGTGACCTATTCACATAAATTTGATATCTTTCCTTAGTACCAGAAACATGCATCGCTTCAGCCACAAGTGTAACTTATCTATTTTTCATGGTACTGTATTCATCATGTTCATTTTTATAGAACATATAACCATTAATTACATAAGCATTATTAGATAATACATACACATATAGTCCTCTGATAATACATTGAAATTGTTCTAAAATTGAATCTGTATTTTCAACTGACTCCTTAAATATATGGTATCAAAACCATCCTATAAACTATTGATTTAGTGTATTTTATATCCATATTTCATCCCATGATAGATTAAAAGGAGTATAAATTTATTTTTGGGTTTCAACATATGGGGGAATCTTCAAACTATTATGAAAAACATAAAGGAGGGCCTGCTCCTGATTTATAAAATTGATTGTGACAACATCTCTTCCAGAAATTCCTTCACCCGCAAGTCGCCCAGTGTGATGAGATTTTGGTAGACCAATTCTTTCCACACTAGATATGTATTTGGTACAGAATTCAAGGGCTTCGTCAAAAATATATCGCTCTTCAATACAACCCTCTGGATGACTTTGATTTTTGACTTACCCTTTCAAAATCCTCATATAACATTCAATGAGATACATCCATCTATAGTGTATAGGACCACATAGTTGAATTTATCTCACCAAGTGAACCATAAAATAAACCATCATATAAAATAATTTTGGTGGGAAAAACATTTCCAATTCATATGATATGACAAAAATTTCTCTTTCTATAGTTAGAAATTTCACCAGGTCTATAACTTTGCTGCATATAGCTTTGAATAAGAAACCAAGCTTGGTTAATGTATGGTGGGAATTATTTGAAAAAATGAAACATAAATCTATAAGAATTATGTCTTGTATCAAAACATGGTAGTCATGTGATTTCATACCATTTAACTTTAAATCAGTCATTGAAACGATGTTCTTGATATTCTATGAATACCCATCTAAAACCTTTATTCCATTAAAGAAGTTTGAAAACTAATATCTCTCCTTCTTGGAAAGAGTGTAAGCAGTTGGAGGAAGAAAAGTTCATTTTTCACCCCTCACTGGTGCCAACTCTTCTCATATTCCCATGTCAACCGTGTCCAAACTAACCTTAATTTCATCCTTTGTTTTTTCAGGTGCATTTAGCAATGTGCTGATGAAACTATTACATACATTTTTTTCAACATGCATAACATAAATAATTTTTTTGATGTACTATCAATTCCAATATGTTAATTAAAAAAACTGATCTCTTTTTCTAGGTGGTTTTCGTAAAGTTTTTCGAAAATAGTTCACCAAAAGTAGTGTCCATATCTTTTACATTCTCAAATAGTTAATCACTTGTTAGTGGGGACGATGCTATATGTTCTTTTGAACTTCCCTCGAATAATGTATTCCAAGATCAGTACTTATACCATCATGGTAGAAATATATGATGTACTAGGAACACAATTTTTGACGTATGTTTCAACTTAATTTACTATGTACCTTGTCCGTAAAAGGGAAACCCTTGAGTTCCTTTAATACACTATCTTGAAGAATTTCCACAATCCGGAAAGTCATTTATCATCCCATACAACATGTATCTTAATGTGAAATATTCATTTTTATATGCATCACACAACATAACACCTTAATCCCAAAATAATTTCAAATCCCCAATCAATGGATGAAAATAAATATCAATATCATTACCTGGCTGTTTTGGTCCTGATATAAGCATATATAACATGAAATATTTTTATTTCATGAATAAAAATGGTGGAAAGTTATAATTTACCCACATAACCGGCCATGTACTATGAGTGATTATTTGGAAACCAAAAGGATTTAATCCATCTGTAGATAAAAAAAGATGAAGGTTTCTTAGCCAGTTTCCAAATTCAGGATACTCATGATCAATTCTCTTCCACTAAGGAGAGTATTCTAGTTGATGTAGTTTCCCATATTTATTTCTTTTATTTTCATGCCACGTCAATTTACCTAAAGTCTCCTGAATTCCATATAGGCGGCTAAACCTTGTAATGATTGGAAAGTACCATACTAATTTCATAGGACCAGATTCATCTTTCTTGTATCGAGAAGCACCACAATTTTTGAATTTTGTAAGTGATTTATGGTCCTTGAAAAACAATATACAGTCATTCGGATAGGTGTGTATTCTTTTTGAGATCAAACCCATCGATCATAGCATTTTTAACATCATATGTTTATTTTGGGAACTCATTATCTTTTGGAAGCATGTCATTCAAGAGAGAAAGTAGTTCCATAAAACCAACATCACTCCATATATTTCCCACATTCAAATTAAACAGCTTCAGTATGGCTGAAAATGCAGTATATTTAGTGAAACTATTAGACAATGGTGTCTTTTCACAACTCTTTAACTTCTCAAACAATTTTGGGCAATCACGAAGTTCATCTTCAACTGTCCTTTTAATTTCTTCAATACGATCTTCATTATCATTCACATCTATAATAACCTCCTTGATACGGTCTTCATCATTTTCCACACTTGTAATCATATGAGATGATCCATAAAACATAGTTCTATCCCAACTACTACATACATTCGCTTGTTCTCTGTGTCTATTCCAATATTTATAACTTCAATCTATTCCATGACAGATCAAGTGTTCTTCCAACTCCTCTGGACTAATTAGTCTTTAATAACAACAGAATAAGGAACTAACCATAAACATCACACATCATAGGACATTTTACCAATCTAGGTTCTAGAGAGTTAGATACAAGCTTTTAAATTATCAGAGTCGCAAAAAAAAATTTAAACACACAAAATCCAAACTTCTCTTCTGCGCCTGTAAAAACAACGACGTCTAACTTTGGACCTCAAAGCGACCTATGAAAAATAATTTTAAACAAGGGGTGAACATTGTATATTCCCAGTAAGGGGTTTGGAAACAAAACCATAAAGAAATAATTTTTATTTTAAAACATTTCTTTTAAATACATGTTTTAAATCATGAAATTAACTTTTCTCATATCATTTTGTCACCATTTTCTTGATATATTTTGAAACATCTTTTTGAATAAACTCATGCTCAAAGTAGCTAAACTTATTTAAGAGTTACAAAAAATGAATTATAAATAAAATATTCTCACAATTGGATAGAATGGATTGAAATTCCACCCAAAATTTATATAATGACCATATTTAATTATGTATGACATGCAAGGTGAGCAGATATAGTTTTTCACATGAAATGTTACTTGTTTGGATTTACACAGAGAACGTCATAAAAATACGTATATGTAAACCATGAAATGATAAATAAGTTCTTAACCTTTTTTATGGATTGGAAACATACAATTAACTCTTCTTAATAAATGATATACATAGTATAAAACATTATTCCATGTGCACTTGAAAATGTATAACTAATTAATACATGTTCATAAGAGAATGATTCTTAACCATGGTTATTCTACTAGTTGAATAATCACATGAAATTTCACTTACTAGAATCATTATGAGGGAATTCATAATGTAGGACATCATAAAAATTCTATCAAGGCACCATTCCAAGACCATAAATAACCATTTTTTCAAGGCCTTGTGGCAAGACCATACATAATCATTTTCTCAGGGCCTCGTGCTAAGACCTAGTTTGTCTCATGGGACCTACCGATGCATCGAGAGGCTATAGCGGTCCTCACCCATCACATAATAAGTCATATGCATTCCACATATGTCTAATAAAATAAAGTCTTTAAATAAAAGTGTCCCATACCACTTTGATTTATTTGAATCTTAATCATTGGTGAAATAAATTCATTGATAAATTATTGAGGTACATGTTCCATAAACAATACAAAGTGTCCCACACCACTTTGAAAAGTTTAATTCATAATCCATATAAAGTTAAAAAAATATTAATCCCATACATGAAATAATTGCCTTTATTTGTAAGCCATCAATAAAATGACTAATGAAATAAATGCACATTTAATCAAAAATGCATATATAGTTTCATCTTCTAAAAATAATCTTTTACAATAAATAAATACTTTTCACACATAAAATTATAAATAAAACATTTCAATTATTGAAGAAATTCACATTCTTGATAATCTTAGAAAATTTATTTGAAACCATGAGTTTATTATGAATGAAAGATGTCTCTATGTTACACTTGATGCATGGCCATGGATATATGCAGATGCAACATTCTTAAGTTTAAAATAACATGACGACATGTTATGTGAATTTTTTAAAAAAAATATGACGTTAAGTATTATAACATGCCAATAAACATAATATCCTTTATATATATATATACATATATATATATATATATACCATGAGTTTAATTTTTTAAAAATAAAAGAACTTAATGTTTCCCATAAATATAAATATATACATATATGTCTATATATATACATGTTGTATTCATAAAACTCATCAGTAGAGAATAAATTTATGTTTTAGAAAAAACAACTATAAATGAGAATATCCTTTGGAAAAGTTAATATAAAATCTAATTTAAAAAATAAACTTTGTTATATATATATATATAAGTGGAATAATGGTCTAGAAATCATACTTGGATTTAGTAATCCTTGAAAAAGAATAGTTAGAGTTTCAATGAAACCACCTGTTTCACCAAAATACGAATAACCCTTAGTTTAAAGATAATACATGTATATATATATATAAACATTTCTTGGGAAATCTCAAGTGAATTTTTATAACACCAAAAATCATTTCATTTAACTTTACATCAAATGATAATAATTTTAATCATCCATGTACTCCAAATCCCTTTCATTAATACATGTAATTCATTTAAAAAATGTTATAATTTAAAAATTTATCATATGTGAATATATTGATCACATAATTTATTAATTGATTATATGCATAGGTTGATGACATGGAAATATAAATTCTTCACATAGCATTAGTAAATTACCCTTAACACTTTATAACATTCTTAAGAAATAACTAATTATGTATCGAACATAAAACTATAAAAGTAAACATTAAAATAAAACACTTTCAATGAAGATGATGTACTTATTAATTTGAAATTAAAACATTAAAATTTAACATTGAAACCACAAATTTATTTCAAATACAATGGGTGTCGATGATAAACATAACACGTGGCCATGTTTATATATAGACGCGATACCCATAATGTTGATAAAACGCGATGACATGTAATGTAAATTTTTTAGAAATATGACGATAAATCGATAATAAAATTTTAAACATGATAATAATAATTTAATATATATATATATACATGCATATTGTCATTGAATTTACAACACTCAACATCACGGATTAAATACATGGTTAAGAAAAACACCGATAAATGAAAATATTCATTAGGAGAATTAATGTGAAATTAAATTAAGACATAAGATTTTTTAAATGTGTATATATATAAGTGGGATAATTGTTTTGGAATCATAATTAAAAAACCCACGTTGCTCAGAGCCTTTAGATCACATATGATCTAATCTGGACTGTCCATCGCTTTTTAATTTTCCATGTTGCACTGTAGCCATCCGATCTACCCCCCTCTGATCCCAACCGTTCATTTATTCTCTAGATATACCTCACCCACGATGTCTTATTCCTCCCACATGAACCACAACAATGGCCTTATCCCTCTTTATTTTCATTTTTTTCCATGACCGTGACACCAGTGGCCCCTACTTTCACTCATTTTCCACAAGATCGACATAGTTGACCTTATTTTAAACTGAGTGGGTCTCGGTTTTCCAGAAAAATGAATTTAAAATATTTTATATAATTTATGTATAATATAGTTTATATACAAAATCTTTTTTCACCCCTAAATTATTGGTTCTCCCTCCTCTCAAGACTCCAGTGAGTTCTCCAGCGCCTCCTTCGAGTTTCCCGAACCTCTCCTCCTCCTCAAACCAAGTAAGGGATTTATGCTGTCTTGATTTGTTGTGTTGAAAGTATATACACACATATATATATATATGTATGTATACTAATATATATATATATATATATAACCTTACGATTTAGATAAAAACTCTCTTATGCCCGATTCCAGGACTTCTAGATTTTGGGTTTAAGTATTACTTTTAAACCTGAGGGATTATATTTCTCAGGAAAAACTTATTCCTATATTGGGAATATCGATTATATATATCTATATATATAGTCATATATTTTACATAACTCACCTATCGAACCTGTTTTCATTATTTTAATAATTAAATTTCATTATTTAATTGATGTTGTTTGAAAAACATGTAAGTGTCATTTAATCTTGGTGTAAGACCCTTTTATGTACCATTTATAATCGGTTATACACAGAAATTATATATCTATATCGATGTTTACATAAAAAAATATATGAGCTTGTTTAATAAATAAACCTTTTAAATTTTATATTATGATTTAAAATTTAGGGACCCTTGTTAGTTAATGTGCCTAATATATTAAAGTCATATGGGTGTCATTGGATTTTTGGCGTAAACCCTTTAATACATTATGTTTATTCGGTTATGTGAATATATGTGTATACATATAAACTTTGATCCTCAATCTTATTTAGAATTTTTCAAGGATTACTAAGAATGAATAACACATGCTGTTTTTGAAATATAAATGGTTTTTATTTACAAATACAATTCGTGACATACACCCTTGTGTATAAATGGATTTACACAACACTAAACCCTAGATAATTTGGGATTTTCCAAATGTTACACTTTTGATGTGTTTAGTAATTATAGAAAATTCATGAGTATAATTTTTGGGTTTTTCTACTTTTGTACACATATGTATGATTTACTTATTTCATAAATATTAAATGGTATTGGTTATGGTTTATTTTCATGATTTTAAATTCTTAACATTGTGTGTATCCTTGAAATGTGCTATACATAAGCATTCAAGTAATAAATGTTTGGACATCGATGTGTTTAATACCCCACATGAAATATATATTTTGCCTTTAAATTAGTTATGCACCCAATCCATGATGAATTTCCAATATTTATTTTAGTAATAAGATTTTATAATTTAGGGTTATCATTTTATGTGACAAAACTTGTATTTCTTTGGTGCATTAGTTGTCATCACACTTTATATAACATGCTTATCATACTTGTCATTTATTTCCATAGCCATTAGATTTTAGTATTGTTATTAACACTTATAAGAATGAACCACTTTGTATATTTAAATGCTAAAGAGTTTTATTTAACACGAATTTTGTGTTATGGAATTAAGAACTAAATTATTCAAAATGGTATGAGACACTTCGAATAATATGTATTAAGAAATTAAATTATTCAAAGTGGTATGGGACACTTTGAATAATATAAAATGAGAAATTAAATTATTAAAAGTGGTATGGGACACTTTGAATAATATGAAATAAGAAACCAAGTAATATGAGACACTTGGAATGATAAGTAATTTACTAAATCAAAGTGGTAGGAGCAATTTGATTTATAGAAATAAGGAATGCATTGGACTTATTATGTGATGGGTGGGGCTGGGGCTTGACAGTTGGTATCAAAGGATAGGTTTAGAAAACCCTATAAAATTAGAACAATACTAAAAACTTGATTTTGTTTTACTAAGTAGATTTTTTTAAAATTTCATATGGAAGATGAAACAAATCTTTTGTCTCTCCCCACCGAGTTACTAGAACATATAATTGTACAGTCATGTTCAGAGATGTACCTGCCATTTGTGAACCTGCAACTAACATTTAAACGCCTTTATCAAGTGTATAACAACCCAAATATCCTTCTACTTTATGAAGTATCAATTCACATTTACTACCTCATGTCACAAGCATAACTTGCTTTTTATGCACACAAAGGAAGTTACTACAAAGGCCTATTCTTGTGTTTCACCCTATCTGAGGGTTATCTGGCCCTAGAGAAGTTCAGGGAAGGTAAAGATATAGGAGAACCTCGCACAACCTATATGTTCAAAGTATTTCGTTTTAGTAGGTTTGGGGGGCTCTAAAACATCTGGTTTTTAGAAAACCAAGTCATCCGATTGGTCTATCGGAACCATGTTCATTATGATATCTCTGAACTCTACACCTCCCATGCCACCCTTTTGAGGACCTACTATTGCCTACATGAGTTTGACTCGAGCTGTGAGAAGTGTATCTGGGTGAATGAAATTGAGGAGTATAAGAACGTTTTGGGGATCAATCTAACTATAATAACTTACCAAGAAAGTCACCGATGATGGTGGACCTGGTAAAGGAGGATGTTAGGAAAATCTATACTAGTCTTGTGAGAGTGAGTGATTAGTTATGTAACACCTTGGGTTTATGAATTTTGTATAACAGATTAATATTATATGTTTTGATGCTTTAAGATGATATTTCAAGTAAAGTATCTATTTTGATATGGTTATGCCCTGCTGAATAAAACATATCTCATGAAATTTTCAGATGGAATACATGAGTTCACCAACAAATCTCTTATCACTTCCTACCAAACTTTTAGAAATTATAATTGTCAAGACATGCTCAGAAGAATACCAACCCTATGTAAGCTTAAATCTGACTTGAAAATGGCTTTATAAAGTGTCCCTAAGCTCAAATATCCTCCGTTCCTTCAAAAGAGAGAGCTACTTTTATCACCATATTTTAGAGGCCCAATTTGCAAAGTATAGGAAAAAAGGGAAGTACCACGAAAGACTTTTCATTTGTCCCACCTTGTCAGAAAACTATCAAGCTTTGGGAATGTTTTAGAAATATGCTTTTGAGGGTGACCTTCAGGCGGTCTATTTGTTTCAAGTTCAAGGTTTTACTATGTATAGATTTCTCTATGACTTTGATGTTTTCAAACACGACATATTCTAAGAGATTTATAGAGATCTAGTCCACTCTCACATCACTGATCTCCATGCCACAAAATCCTTATTCTAGAAACCCGAATGATTTATGCATAGGGATGATCCTAGCTACTCTGAGTGCTTTCGGTGTATTTGGGTCAAAGATGTCAAGGGACTGAAAACCAATCTCGGGATTCACTTGGGTGTATTCAGAAGAGTAACCACATTGGCTGACTTTGTGAGGGGCTTTGGGAGGTGATGTGAGTCTGGTTTTTCTAGTGGGTTGTGTATGAATATTTTTGATTTACGAGGATGCAATTATTTGAAGGGGGAGGGATATTATTACATCCCAAACCTTTTTCACATGTAATAATAATATTATGGTTTTATTCTATTTAATTTTCATACTATCAGAACAAAACTTGCAACTAAACACAAGGCATTTCATTTAATTAAACACTGAAGTGTTTAAATTAAAACAAGATCAAAGTAAACCATACTACCCAAAAATACCTATTAAGAGACCTATTAGAATTACAGGGAGACCATCCAGTACAACAAAGAAATCAAGTATATGGTAAGGGTACTTAAGATCCATCATAATGAACATCATTATGGCCAGAGCCATTGCAACCATACTGAGCATCAGTGGAATGATGTGCACCATCTTCGCTAAGACGTTTTGGAGATGGAACACCCTAATTCATGTTTTTATAAAGCCTTAACCTGACCATTACCTCTTTAGGTGACCATTGAGTTTCTAACAGCTATAAGTATAACTTTTGGTCATTCATTTGGTTTAATTTAAAATATCTAGGTATAATTAGTTTTACAAAATAATTAAGGTATGTACTGAAATTATAACTTTAAACATATAAACTCTTTTTATAAACTTTAAAAAGGATAGTGATTTAATATTTTATCTACACTTAGTATGATTTCAAAATGAGGTATGGATTTCAAATACTTTTCAAATATTATAAATGTGTTGAAAATAATTTATAAATGTTTTCATTATTCATGTTTAAATCAAGTTCTTAACTAAAAATATTCTTTTTATTTTGGTAATACTAGCATAAGGTTTTCTTTATGAATTACTAAACATTGATTTATAACTTTGTGTTTTATAAAACTAAGAAAAATATATTGTTATAATAGAGGATTAAAATTTGGTTGAACCTATATATGTATATGAAAACCTATTTTTATATTTAACAAAAAAAAATAAACTTTACTATGATAAAAGATAGGTGAGTACCCCACCTAGCCGAGGGCCACCTCTTAGGCAGCCCTCAAGGCCTTAATGGGAATCTCACCCACAACCCCCTCGAAATGGACCAGTGGTGGTGCGCACGCAGGGTGTGTGCTAAGTCGTGCTCATAGGAAGCATAATTAGCCCTTAGCACACACGGGTGCATGTTCAAGGACTAGAGCACCCCACAGTTCGGGTTGACATGACGGCAGGGGTGGGCGTAGAGCGCGCCCGTAGAAGAACCTGGTATGGGTCGATACAGGGAGGGGAGAGGGCGGAATCTAGAATTAGGCTGGGAGCACTGGTCCTATAAGGGAGGTGAGAAACTCCCTCCATTTCGATGTGGGATGGAAAATTTTAGGTAAAACTTGATCTGAGCCATCAGATCTCGCCGTAAAGAACGCGATCCATTTGATCAGTCCAACCATCGATCCCCAACGAACAAGTTTATCTACTTTGTTTTTGTGTGACATCCGATCTGATTGTGATCTAATCATGATTGTTCAAGCCTTTTCAAAATACTGCGTCGCTCAAAGCCATTAGATCACATATGATCTAATCTGGACCATCCATCGCTTTTTAATTTTTCACATCGCGCCATAGCCGTTCGATCTACCCCCCCTTTGATCCCAACTATTAATTTATTCTCCAGTTTTACCTCACCCGCGACGTTTTATTCCTCCTGCATGCGCCACACTAATGGCCTTATACCTCTTTCTTTTCATTTTTTCCACACTTGTGACTCCAGTGGCCCCTCCTTTCACTCATTTTCCACAAGACCGACATGGTGAAACTTATTTTAAACTGAGTGGGTCTCCATTTTCTAGTAAGTGGCATTAAAAATATTTTATATAATTAATATATGATATAGTTTATTTATACAATCTGTTTTCACCCCTAACCTTTGGGTTCTCCCCCCCTCTCAAGCCTCCAGTGAGTTCTCCTGCGCCTCCTTTGAGTTTCCCGAACCTCTCCTCCTCCTAAAACCAATTAAGGGATTTATGTTGTCTTGATTTGTTGTGTTGAAAGTATATACACACATATATATATATACTCATATATATATATATAACCTTATGATTTAGATAAAAACTCTCTTATGCCTGATTCTAGGACTTCTGGATTTTCGGTTTAAGTGTTACTTTTAAACCTACGGGATTATATTTTTCATGAAAAACTCATTCATATATTTGGTATATCGGTTATATATATCTTATATATAGTCATATATTTTAAATAACTCACCCATCGAACCAGTTTTCAGTCTTTTAACAATTAAATTTCAATTTTTAATTGATGTTGTTTGAAAAACATGTAAGTGTCATTTAATCTTGGTGTAAGACCCTTTTATATACCATGTATAATCAGTTATAGAGAGAAATTATATATGTATATCGATGTTTATATAAACACATATATGATCTTGTTAAATAAATAAAAATTTTATATTTTATATTATGATTTAAAATTTAGGGACCTTTGTTAGTTAATGTGCCTAATATATTAAAGTCATATGGGTGTCATTGGATTTTTTTTGTAAAACCTTTAATACATTATGTTTATTCGGATATGTGAATATATGTGTATACATATAAAATTTTATCCTCAATCTTGTTTAGAATTTTTCAAGGATTACTAATAATGAATAACACATGTTGTTTTTGAAATATGATAGGTTTTTATTTAAAAATAAAATTCACGACATACACCCTTGTGTATAAACGAATTTACACAACACAAAAACCTACATAATTTTGGATTTTCCAAATGTTATAATTTTTATGTGTTTATTAATTATGGAAAATTCATGTATATAATTTTTGAGTTTGCTAATTTTATACACATATGTATGATTTACTTATTTTCATAAATATTAAATGGTATTGTTTATGGTTTATTTTCATGATTTTCAATTCTTAACATTGTGTGTATCCTTGTAATATGCTATACATAAGAATTCAAGTAATAAATGTTTGGACATCGATGTGTTTAATACCCCACATGAAATATTTTGTTTACCTTTAAATTAATTATACACCCAATCCATGATGAATTTCAAATATGTATTTTATTAATAATATTTTAGAATTTAGGGTTATCATTTTATGTGAAAAAACTTGTATTTATTTTGTGCATTAGTTGTCATCAAATTTGTTATAATCTGCTTATCATACTTGTCATTTATTTCCATATCCATTCGTTGTTAGTATTTTTGTTAACACTTATAATCGTGATGCACTTTGTATATGTAAATGATAAAGAATTTAATTAAACACAAATGGAATTTTATGGAATTTAGAACTAAATTATTCAAAGTTGTATGGGACACCTTGAATAATATGTATTAAGAAATTAAATAATTCAAAGTGGTATGGGAATTTTTGAATAATATGAAATGAGAAATTAAATAATTCAAAGTAGTATGGGACAATTTGAATAATATGAAATAAGAAACAAAGTAATATGAGACACTTGGAATGATAATTAATTAATTAAATCAAAGTGGTATGAGAACTTTGATTTAGAGAAATGAGGAATGCATTGGAATTATTATGTGATGGGTGGGTCTGAGGCCTGAGAGTTGGTATCAAAGGATTGGTTTAGAAAACCCTAGAAAATTAGAACAATACTAAAAACTTGATATGTTTTACTAAGTAGATTTTTTCTTAAAATTTTCAGATGGTAGATGAAACAAGTCTTTTGTCTCTCCCCACTGAGTTACGAGAACATATAATTGTCCAGTCATGTTCAGAGACAAACCGACCATTTTTGAACCTGTGTCTAACATGTAAAAGCCTTTATTAGGTGTCTAAAAACAAAAATATCCTTCGACTTTATCAAGTACTGAGTCACATTTACTACCTCATGTCTTAAGCACAACTTGATTTTTATGCACACAAAGGAAGTTACTATGAAGGAAACTTCTTGTGTTTCACCTGATCTGAGGGTTATTTGGCCCTAGAGAAGTTCAGGGAAGCTACAGAGGCAGGATACCCCTACGCGGCCTATATGTTCAAAGTCTTGAGTTTTATTAGGTATGGGAGTCTCTACAACATCTGGTTTTTAGAAAACCAAGTCATCTTATTGGTCTATCTTAACCACATTCATTTTGATATCTCTAAATTCTAAACCTCCCGTGCCACCCTTTCGAGGACCTACTCTTTCCCACTTGAGTTTGACTCAAGTTGTGAGAAGTATATCTGGGAGAATAAAATTGAGGAGTTTAAGAATGTTTTGGGGATCAATATAACTGGAAGAACCTACCAATAAAGTCTCTAATGATGGTGGACTTGGTAAAGGAGGACGTTAGGAAAATCCATACTTGTGTTGTGAGAGTGAGCAAGTAGTTATGTAACACCTTGGGTTTATGAATTTTGTATAACTGATTAATGTTATATGTTTTTACTCCTTAACAAGATATTTCAAATAAAGTATATATTTTGATATGGTTATGCCTTTCTGAATAAAACATATCTCTTGAAATTTTCAGATGGAATACATGAGTTCACCAACCAATATCCTATCACTTCCTACCGAACTTTTAGAAATTATAATTGTCAAGACATGCTAAGAAGAACACCAACCCTATGCAAGCTTATGTATATATTGAAAATGAATTTATAAAGTGTCCCTTAGATCAAATATCCTTCATTCCTTTCAAGGATAGATCTATATTTATCACCGTATTGCTGAATCCCAATTTGCAAAGTATATACAAAAAGGGAAGTACCATGAAGGTCTTTTCTTTTGTTTCACCTTGTCAGAATACTATCAAGATTTGGGAAAGTTTTAGGAAGATGCTTTGGAGAATGACTTTTAGGAATTCTATCTATTTCAAGTTCTATGTTTTACTACGTACTAAGTGCTCTATGACTTTTAAGTTTTCAAGCATGACGTATTCCAAGAGATTTATAGAGATCTAGTCCACTCTCACATCGCTGATCTTCATACCATAAAAGCCTTATTCTGGAAACCCAAATGCTTTATGCATAGGGATGATCCTAGATGCTCTCAGTGCTCTCGGTGTATTTGGGTCAAAGAATTCGAGGAACTGGAAACCAATCTTGGGATTCACTTGGGGGTATTCATAAGACTAACCATGTTGGCTGACTTTGTGAGTGGATTTGGGAGGTTATGTGAGTATGGTTTTTCTAGTGGGTTGTGTATGTATATTTTAGAATTGTGAGGTCACAATTCTTTGAAGGGAGGGGGGGATATTGTTATCCCACAAACCTTTTTCACATGTAATAATAATATTATGGTTTTATTCTATTTAATTTTCATACTATCCGAACAAAACTTGTAACAAAACACAAGGAATTTTATTTAATTAAACACTAAAGTGTTTACATTACAACAAGATCAAAGGAAACCATACTACCCAAAAATACCTATTAGGAGACCTATTAGAATTACATGGAGACCACCCAATACAACAAAGAACCCAAGAAGATAGTAAGGGTCCTTTGGATCCGTCATAATGAACATCAGTATGGCTAAAGCCACTACAACCACACTAAGAATAAGTGGAATTATGTACACCATATTCACCAAGAAGTTTTGGAGATGGAACACCCTAATTCATGTTTTTATAAAGCCTTAATTGGATCGTTACCTCTTTAGGTTACCATTGAGTTTCTAGCGGCTATAAGTATAGCTATTGGTTATTCTTCTGGTTTAATTTAAAATATCTAGGTATAATTAGTTTTACAAAATAATTAAGGTATGTATTGAATTTATAACTTTAAACATATAAACTCTTTTTATAAACTTTAAAAAGGATAGTGATTTAATATTTTAGCTACACTAAGTTTGATTTCAAAAAGAGGTATGGATTTCAAATACTTTTCAAATATTCCAAATGTGTTGAAAATATTTTATAAACGTTTTCATTATTGATGTTTAAACCAAGGTCTAAACTAAAAATATGTTTTTGATTTTTTTAATTCTAGAATATGGTTATCTTTATGAAGTACTAAACTTTGATTTATATATTTGGGTTTTATAAAACTAAGGAAAATATATAGTTATAGTAGAGGATTCATATTTGGTTTAACCTATATATGTATATGAAAACCTATTTTTATATTTAACAAAAAAATAAACTTTACTATGATAAAAGATAGGTTAGTACCCCACCTAGCCGAGGGCCACCACTTAGGCATCCCTCAAGGCCTTTATGGGAATCTCACCCACAAACCCCTGAAAATGGCCCAGGGGTGGTGCGCATGCAGGGTGCATGTTAATTCACGCACGCAGAAAGCATAACTAGATCTAAGCACACACGGGTGCGTGTGCAAGGACCAGAGCGCGCCACCATGTGGGGAGACACAACGGCAGGGGTGGGCGCAGATCACGCCCATAGAAGAACCCAGTACGAGGCGGTACTGAGAGGGGAGAGGGAGTAATATGGCGTTAGGTCGGGAGCTCCGGGCTTATAAGATAGGTGAGAAACTCCCTCTGTTTCGATGTGGGATGGAAAATTTTAGGCGAAACGCGATCTGAGCCATCAGATCTCACCGCGCAGAATGTAGGTCATTCGATCAGTCCTGCCATCGATCCCTTACAGCTGCAGTTTATTTGCCGTGGTTTTTTGCACTTTCTGATCCGACCGTGGTCTAATAATGACAATTTAATCCTTTTAAAAATCTTGTGTCGCTCACAGCCATCAGATCACATATGATCTAATCCGGGCCATCCATCACTTTTTAATTCTTCATGTCGCGCCGTAGCTATCTGATCTACTCCCCCTCTAATCCCATCTGTTCATTTATTCTATGGTTTTACCTCTCCTACAGTGTCTTCTTACTCCCACATGTGCCACACCAGTGGCCTTATCCCTCTTTATTTTCATTTTTTTCCATTCCTGTGACACCAGTGGCCCCTTCTTTCACTCATTTTCCACAAGACCGACGTGGTTAGACTTATTTTAAACTGATCGGTTCTCGGTTTTCCTGCAAGTGGAATTAAAAATATTTTATATAATTTATGTATAATATAGTTTATATATACAATCTATTTTCAATGCTAACCTCTTGGTTCTCCCTCCTATCATGCCTCCAGCGAGTTCTCCAGCGCCTCCTTTGAGTGTCCCGAACCTCTTCTCCTCCTCAAACCAAGTAAGGGATTTATGTTGTCTTGATTTGTTGTGTTGAAAGTATATACATACATATATATATATATATATATAATCACACACAAACATGCATGCACACACGCACACACACATATATACCCTTATGGTTTAGATAAAAACTATCTTATGCCCAACTCTAGGACTTCTGGATTTTTGGTTTAAGTATTTTTTTTAACTTGAGGGATTATATTTCTCATGAAAAACTTATTCATATATTTGGTATATCGATTATATATATCTATATATATAGTCATATGTTTAACATAACTCACCTATCAAACCAGTTTTCAGTATTTTAACAATTGAAATTCAATTTTTAATTGATGTTGTTTGAAAAACATGTAAGTGTCATTTAATGTTGGTGTAAGACCCTTTTATGTACCATTTATAATCAGTTATACACAGAAATTATATATGTATATCGATGTTTACATAAACACATATATGATCTTATTTAATAAATAAACCTTTTAATTTTTTATTATGATTTAAAATTTAGGGACCCTTGTTAGTTAATGTGCCTAATATATTAAAGTCATATGGGTGTCATTGGATTTTTTGTGTAAACCTTTTAATACATTATGTTCATTCGGTTAGGTGAATATATGTGTATACATATAAACTTTGATCTTAAATCTTATTTATAATTTTTTAAGGATTACTAAGAATGAATAACACATTTAGTTTTTGAAATATGAAAGGTTTTTATTTAAAAATACAATTCATGACATACACCCTTGTGTATAAACAGAATTACACAACACTAAACCCTAGATAATTTTGGATTTTCCAAATGTTATAATTTTGATATGTTTATTAATTATTAAAAATTCATCAGTATAATTTTTGGGGTTTTCTACTTTTATACACATATGTATGATTTACATGTTTTCATAAATATTAAATGGTATTGGTTATGGTTGATTTTCAAGATTTTCAATACTTAACACTGTGTGTATCCTTATAATATGCTATACATAAGCATTCAAGTAATAAATGTTTGGACATCGATGTGTTTAATACCCCACATGAAATATTTTGTTTACCTTTAAATTAGTTATGCACTCAATCCATGATGAATTTCCAATATGTATTTTATTTATTAGATTTTAGAATTTAGGGTTATCATTTATGTGAAAAACATGTATTTCTTTTGTGAATTAGTTGTCATCACATTTGCTATAATCTTTTATCATACTTGTCATTTATTTCCATAGCCATTCATTGTTAGTATTGTTGTTAACACTTATAAGCATGACTCACTTTGTATATATAAATGCTAAAGAATGTAATTAAATAAAAATGGTGTTTTATTGAATTAAGAACTAAATTATTCAAAGTGGTATGGGACACTTTGATTAATATGTATTAAGAAATTAAATTATTCAAAGTGGTATGGGAAATTTTGAATAATTTTAAATGAGAAATTAAATTATTCAAAGTAGTATGGGATTCTTTGAATAACATGAAATAAGAAAGCAAGTAATATGAGACACTTGGAATTATAAGTAATTTACTAAATCAAAGTGGTATGAGCACTTTGATTTAGAGAAATGAGGAATGTATTGGACTTATTATGTGATGGGTGGGGATTTCTATAGCCCCTCGATGCATCGGTAGGTCTCATGAGACAAACTAGATGTGGAATTGGCCGAGGCCTTTCCCGATTATGATTTATGGTCTTGGCACGAGGCCTTGACACAAAGTTTACGGTCTTGGCATGAGTCCTTAACATAGTCCGACATATTAACTTCCCTCAGTATAACTATGTAATTTAATTAACCAAAATAATATTAGACTAATAGAATATTCTTGGTTAATGAGATTATGTTTATGAGAATCAGAAGAAGTAAAATTTTATGTCTTACTAATTATTCAGCACTCAGAGATTAATCATCTAGTGTATGTTTCACAGTAATAAAGGATGAAATTGAAGTTATTATTTTATGTGAAACTCTGAACATGTATTACTCTTAGTTATAAATTTTTTACTTGCATATTCAGATGTCATACCTATTAAAGTTATAATGTCACTTACTTATTATTTTGAATGATCATGCTTATAATTGAATCATGTTTCCTTGTAAATCTATTAGCATTCCTTTAATTGTGCTCTTATAATTATTAGAAAAAGTGTTAAGTTATGATACATGTGTTACAACATTCCTTAAAAAATGTTTTATGAATAATATTAAAGTAATTTTTTCAAAAGGTTTTAATTGTTATATTATATTATTTTGAAACCTCTTACTGGGCATTTGTATGCTCACCGTATGTTTCAATCTATTTTCTTTTAGAGGTTTAGTATATTTGAGTCCCTCGGTTTGGTGACATCTTAATAAAGACATTTTTGTTTAGTTTTGAAGGAATTGTAATAATTGTATCTAATTCTCCAATACCTAAACCGAAAAGATCCTCTTGAATGGAAAATTATGTGTAATAATAATCTCTTATTTTCTACAAAAAATTACACACCATGTTTTATGTAAAACTGCATCGACTTTGGGGTAGTCAGGGGCTGGGGCATGAAATCTAAAGATAATGAACCAAGCCTACCTTGTGCTAGGTTGGAGAAAACCTGAAAAATAAACCCTACCCTAAAACATAGAATAACCTCCATCAAACGAACCCCAAAGCCATCAATTCACCTGACCTGCTCGACTGGACTTGAACTGTTGCTTGAAGCAATAGGATCCTCCTCGTGCAGCACCTTCTGACTGTAACCCTCAACTCGGCCTCAATTACTGTGGCTCGAAGTGATGAACCCCCTATGGAAGAACAACAACTGATACCTCTCCTTTAAACCCTATACACGGATCCCCTAAACACTCCATTTTGTTTATTTTTATTATATTATTACTATTATATAATAATAATAATAATTTTTAATTTCTTTAAAAGACTTTATTTATTATTATTAGGATTATTATAATATATGTATAATATTGTATGTTTAACTTTTTTTAAAATTAGTTATAAGTTTATAAAAATATTTTAATTTTAAACTAATAATTATAATTTTATATACCCAAAAAGTCAGGAGGCAGGAGAACCTTCTCCTATGGAAATATATTAAAATAATAAGATGCACAGGATAAAAAATTCACGGATCAACTATACAAAGGATGTTGTAGACCTCACCACAAAGATCATCCCAGACAAGATCATTACAGTAATCTGGTAAAACAAAGGACCAACTGGAACTGACCTTTAAAATTTCTCTCTTAAAAAGAGCATCAGTAACCTGGTTGGCCTCACGATAATCAAATGTAACTTCCAGGGAAATCATCTCCACAAACCGATGACATTCAATCCAAGATGGTAGGATCTTCCACGGCACATTTCATGAGTGATCTTTAATGATTTGAACAGAAATAAACGAATCTGAATCCAACCATAATTGATACTAACCATAACGAATAACATATTTAATTTCTTTAATCATGTCCCAAATCTCTACTTCAATTGCAAGACCGTTGCCAATAAAATGGAAGAAGAAACCTTTCACAAACCCCTAATGAGTTTGAAATACATGTAATGTCTCGGATTTTATGTTTATTTTTTTTCAAATATTATGGAATTATTTCGAGACCGGGCGTGAAGAGGGAACATCTTTCTGAGGTCCAGTGAGCCCGGAATGGTGGTTTGAACTTTTTTTAAGTCGTGTGAGTCGGCGCTTGTGCGTGGTTGTGGCAGTTTCCAAATGGATTCCCGGATTAAAAATCTGAGCACACAGTTCCGTCCGGGACGATGACTTTGCCTAAGAATGACTCTAACCTCAACCGGCGCAGGTCGGCTGCAAAATTTAATTTGGGACGTTTTAAAAAGGAAATATCTTTGGAAGGAATAAAATAAATTAATAATTTATTTTATTATTTTAAAATGTTTCCTTCTTTTTTGACCATGACCTAATACTCCCCTATAAATGCATCCTTATAGAAAATTCGTAGGGTTAGCCTCATAACCCTGCGAGTTGGGAAAAAGAGAGATATTTCTCTTGGAGCTTGGGAAGAGGAGGACGCGTTGGCGTACGACGACCGATCGAAGTCGAGAATCGCTACGCCAACAACGTTGAAGGATCTCGACGACAACGGCAGCACAGTGCCTTCATCAACGATCGATCCTTTTGAAAGGTAGGGGTTGTTACATCAATTTCTTTTCCCCGTTTTTGAGTTTAAACGACGAATGCGGATCAACCACGAACAAGTTGATCCACAGATTCGTGCGTTCTTGTGGGAGGGTTTCCTTTGGGTTTATTTTTTTGGGAAAATTGATCCATGCTTTATGTTGTTGATTCTTGCTCTGTTTAAGCCTATTAACGGGAGTGGATCGACGCCGTGACAAACAACGAAGAAGGTTCGTTCCTCATTTTGTTTATGTGGATTTCTTCCACTTTTTTCCCTGCGCGTTCTTCGCGGGGCGACGAACAACGGATCGTTGCACATCCTTTCTGCAACGCAACGATCCCAAATCGAAGGTCCGACAACGCAACGACCTTGTGGAGGTGTGGCGGCGATGGCGGACGACGAATCAGACCGGATCGAAAAGAGAATTCTTCGTGCGGGAAGGTCGAAACATGTTTTCGGAGCCGATAGGAGGCCCGAAAACGACGGAAACCACTTCGTGGTGTCGGGGCGACCAAAACCTGAAGGTTTCATGGCGATTGGACGGTCGTATCAATGATCGGAGCACCACGGGAGGCACGACGGCAGAGGTTCGTGTTTCTGAAAATTTCCAGAATAAACGGCGTGTACTTCCGAAGAACACGCCGTGTAGTTCTGATGGTGGCGGCTAGGGTTTCGGGGTCAGACAAGGATCACACGGCATGTGGCCCCAGTCACACGGCATGTGGCCCCGGTCACAAGGCATGTTGGACCTTCCCCGAAGCTCAGCGTGTACTTCAGGTGGTACACGGACATGGGATGGTCTACATGGCTTCAGGCGGCACGGTGTGTACAGCTCGTCAGAGGCGGCTACGCGGAGCTCAGCGTGTATCCCGGGGATACACGGACACGGGATGGAGTACACGACCATGTAATCCCTCACCCGTCCAGGCGAGGTCAACAGCGCGGGTCACCCCATGTGCAGATTGCACGGGTTGGAGTACCTGAGTTGGTGACCGTGTACGGGTACATGGCCAGAGTACACGGAGCCAGCCCTAGTGACCCAAACACAGTGTGTACTCTGTACTACACGCTGTGTATAAAAGTTTTCTACACGACCAGCCTCATGACACGAGCCGTTGTACACAGGCAGTACCCGGGGTCGGGCAACACGACGTGTATAATTTCTACACGCCGTTTACTTTTTGGAGAACAGGTTGATCCTTTTGTTCACTGTGACTTGAACATATTTCGTTTCAGTTAGTGCCCCTTATTCTTTTCCCGTGAAGGTCAGACATCATTACCTCACGCCGGATTATGATCCCTTCAGCAGGACTTTTTTTGTGATAGAGTCAGGCATCCATCCGAGAGGCCCGGATCGAGATCCTCTATCCATTCCAGACCCTAGGTAGAGTCAGGCATCGGCTTGACCAACATTACCGGGTGTTGATCCTCTACCTAGAAGGTGAATTTTGGATGAGTAGCGGTATCCTCCATGGCCCTGGCAGTGATCCTCATCTGTGTATCGAGATCTTTCCCACTCAGGAGTGTGTATCCCATAATGAGTGCTTCTATCTATCGTAATCCTTCCACTCATGAGTGTGTCTCCCGTAATGAGTGTAGCTATATCTCGTGACAGTTCCCGAAGAACATAACTTCTCGGACAGACGTCATCAGAACTATAAGACTCGTGGAGTGTGTTCTCCCAGAACGAGCGCATCACGAAATCTTCAAATGGAATCCCTTGAGGGGGTATGCGGTTGTGTGACTTGTCTTTAGACCACGGGCCTGGGTTTTGAGTATATCTAGTTTGTTTTATATGTTCTATAAACATATATTATGCATAGCTGACTGTACCTTTACTTTGTGTACTACTTTGTGGTTTTCGGGGTCCTCTACTGAGTATTGTTATACTCAACCCTACATGGGATTTTCACGCATGTCTCGGGTCTTGTGCAGACGATCATCCTCTTGAAAGAGTCCAGTGCAGACCAAGACAGGACCGAGCTTTCTGAGTTCCCTACAGGCTGAGGCACTCCTACAGATACGAGTAGATGTCCCAGTACCTTTCTGATTACAGGTTGGACTTTGTAGTTTTTCAGACTTTTGTTTTTGGTGGGCTTGTATTCTGGGCCAGTTTAATTTTACAGTACTCTACCATTCGTCATACTTGGTTGGTTGGGTTAGTTGTATGCATGCATTTTTGTTCCTCCGTGTTTTACGTTTCAGCATTTGTGGGCTTGGAGATGTGTGTGTGTGTACAAGTGCTTAGGAAATGCCTCCCATGTTAGTGATATGCATACTCGGTGCTAGTCACCAGCCCCTGGCCTATTGGAGGATGGCTTGGGGAGTCATGGCATGGGACCCACTGGGACGGGTCATGACAGAGTGGTATCAGAGGTGTTCGGTTCTACCTTTGGACCAAGAGTCTGTGAGTTTGGTTGGGGCAACAGTGTTGAGCGTTTCGGGTTAGGCTTTCAGGTCAGAGACTCCAGTGTTGGTGCGGCGGCCGACGTATCCATACACCAGGACTCTGATAACTTGCTTTTCGACCTGGTTCACGAAAACACTGGTTGCAGGGAAATAAAAGGTACATGCAACATATAGGAATGAGTTGTGTCTTCCATGTCCTTGGTGTCAGCTATCCAGATATACTCATTGACCGTGACACATCTTGTTTCTTTACAGGATGCCTCCGCTATGCGTATCCGCTAGGATTCAGCAGCACTATCACGAGGATGACCCCCTCAGTGATGAGGCTTCGATACAGGGATCAGTTCCCCAGGAATTGCCACCAGGTGGTGCACCTGCTATACCACCACCAGTGGAGCATCTAGTGGTACCAGCGGTACCGACCGGTGAGGAGCACAGGCTTAGAGCGCTTCATGAGTTTCAGAGACAGAGGCCCCTTGGGTTCCGAGGCGAGACCAACCCTCAGGCGGCTGAGGAATGGCTTGAGGCGGTGACCAGAGTTTTCCATCTAGTGAGGACACCAACAGACCAGATGGTGATCCTAGGAGCGAGCCTTCTTCAGGGTTCGGCCGGATGATGGTGGAGTCTGACCATGCAGACTCATGACGAGGAGACTCTTTCGTGGACAGAGGTTGATTGACTCTTCAGGGAGGAGTTCTCTCCAGTTACGCCGAGAGCTGTGCGCATCCAGGAGCTTCTTCAGCTCCAGTAGGGAAGTATGACAGTGGCAGACTATTCATCGAGGTTCACCAACCTCGCTAGGTACTCGATGGATATGGTTTGGGACTAGTACTTCAGAGCTCGGACCTTTGAGCAAGGTATAAGGTGAGACATCCGAGCTAGTGTCATGCCTCTATGCATATCGACCTATGCTGGAGTGCTCGAGCGGGCCTTGGTGATCGAGAGATTCTTGGCGGAGAAGAGACAGCCGCCGACAGTCAGCAGCAGGCAGATAGGTGCGGAGACACCGAAAACAGGGTGCCGACATCAGACGCAGGGATCTGGACGTGGGAGACGTCATAGGGGGACCCGGGACAGGGGATCAAAAATCTAGGGCTCTCAGGCGGGATCCAGTCAGCCTAGGGAGAAACGGTGCTACAAATGCGACGGTAGGGACATCTCGCTAGAGATTTCCCAACATGTCGAGCTGCTAACGGGGAAGTGGTGGATGGACCACCGAGGCAGAGGCAAAGAACAGAGCAAGCAGATCCTCCAGGAGATGGACGTGGTAGAGGAGAAGGGAGAGCTGTGGGTGGTGGTAGACGCTTCGACATACTTCCACCACCACCCCAAGGCGGTCCACACCAAGCTCAGGGAGCTGGGGGACAGGGACGGGGACAACTGCATGCGGTCGAGGCATACGACCCAGGGGCTCCCGGGATGATTCGAGGTATGATCTGTGTCTTTTCTACCTTAGATGCCGTACTCATAGACACAGGTGCCAGTTATTCCCTTATAGCCACATGTCTTGTAAAAACCTCGAGATTCCGGTAGAACCGTTGAATCAATCCTTACACTTGGAGACACCTACAAGAGGAGACTCGACGATCACGCACCTTTGCAGATAGTGTGATCTTACCCTTGGAGGTGAGAGTTTCGGTTGGAACCTCTTGGTAGTAGCGTCGATGCCTTACAACGTCATTCTCGGTATGGATTGGTTATCTTCGGTTCATGCCCAGATTGACTGTTTTAGGCGAAGAGTGCGGTGTGTCTGCCGTGATGGAACAAGGTTATCCTTTGTCGGAGAAAAGGAAACTCAGGTAGCACAAAGTGGGATCATGCATAGGAGGGGGAAACTGATCACTCACAAGTTGGCTAGCATTACCCTCAGAGCAGTAGATGTTGTGAGCTATCAGTTCACATCAGTGGTGGTGGAGTATGAAGACGTCTTTCCGGAAGATGTTCCAGGGTTACCTCCCCACCAGGAGATTGACTTCTGCATTGAATTACACCCCGGGACGACACTGATTTCCTCATAGGCTTATCAGATGGCTCCCATAGAGCTTCGCGAGCTGAGGGTGATGTTGGAGGATTTGCAGAACAAGGGTTTCGTGAGACCTAGCGTTTCACCCTGGGCAGCCCCGGTCTTGTTTGCCAAGAAGGCAGACGGGAGTCTGAGGTTGTGCGTGGATTACCGGCACCTGAACCAGGTGACGGTGAAGAACAAGTATCCACTGCCGAGAATTGATGACCTCTTCGATCAGCTAAGAGGGGCTCAGTGGTTCTCGAAGGTTGATCTTCGATCAGGCTATCACCATCTACGAGTGTGGGATGAGGATATACCGAAGACAGCTTTCAGATGTCGCTACGGTCACTATGAGTACTTGGTGATTCCCTTTGGCGTGACGAACGCCCCCATAGTGTTCATGGGGTTGATGAACCGGATCTTCCAGCTATACTTGGACCGGTTCGTAGTGGTCTTCATCGACGACATCATTGTGTACTCAACGTCAGAGGAGGAGCACGCGAGACACCTACGGATGGTTCTGGACATACTACGAGAGCACCATATTTATGGAAAGCTCTCGAAGTGTCAGTTATGGATTTAGGAGGTCCAATTTATGGGACATGTCATCTCAGCAGATGGAGTAGCTGTGGACCCAGCCAAGGTGGAGGCTGTGTTAGCATAGGAGCCACCTCGAAGCGTGACAGAGGTTCAGAGCTTCCTTGGGTTAGCAAGATATTACCGGAGATTCATTCTTGACTTCTCACGGATATCAGCACTAATGAAAGCCTTGAATAGGAAGGGGAAGCCCTTCGTGTGGATGGAGAAGTTCCAGCAGGCTTTTGAGCAGTTGAGGCAGAGTTTGACGAGCGCCCTAGTCTTGAGATTGCCAAAGGGGGGTGTCGAGTACGTAGTTTTCTACGACGCATCAGGGACCGGGCTCGGCTGTGTCATGATGCAGCGGCATGCAGTGATTGCTTATGGTTCGTGCCAGCTTAGGCCACATGAGTAGAACTATGCGACCCATGATCTCGAGTTGGCAACGGTAGTCTTCGCATTGAAGATGTGGTGACACTACCTTATGGGAAAGAAGTTCATTGTCTACTCTGACCACAAGAGCCTCAAGTACAAATTCTCACAGAAGGATCATAATCTAAGGCAGAGGCATTGTCTAGAGTTCCTCCAGGACTATGATTTCGAGATCATCTATACTCTTGGGAAGGGGAACAAGGTGGAGTACACTCTTAGCAGAAGGTCGAGATCATAGTTGTTGAGTGAGGAGACACAGCAATTAGCCGCGTTGCAGTTATCCTTCATGGATGGAGAGGATGTACCTTACCTATAGTCGATGGTTGTCACCCCTCCACTCTTACAGAGAGTTAGGGAGTCATAGCTTGGGGATGTCGACTGTGTGGCGTTACGTGCTCAGTTAACCACATGACATGCTTCTGATGGATATACGCAAGGTGGGGAGCATGTACTTCTTTTCATAGGACGCACTGTTGTACCGGTGGCGTTCCAGGAGGAGGTCCTGAGGGAGTTTAATACATCCCCTTTGGCGGTACATCCTGGAGTGGAAAAGATGTACCAGGATATCCGACGATAGTTCTGGTGGTTAGGCATGAAGAAGGAAGTAGCAGAGTTCATTTCTCGATGCCTCACATGCCAACAGGTGAAGGCTGAGCACCCGGTTCCAGCAGGGTTAGCTCACCCCTTGTAATTTCCAGAGTGGAAGTGGGATGGAATGTCGATGGACTTTGTGACAGGCTTACCACGAACGTCCAAGGGGCACGATTCCATCTGGGTGATCGTTGACCGACTCACCAAGTCGGCCCACTTCCTAGCTATCAGGGAGTAGAGTTCCATAGAGAGCTTGGGACGCCTCTACGTACATGAGATAGTTCGGCTTCATGGAGTCCCCTCGAATATAGTCTCAGACCAAGATGCCCGCTTCAAATCCCGGTTGTGGAAGGGATTGTAGGAGTATTTTAGGAATCAGCTACGCTGGAGCACAGCGTTTCATCCCCAGACAGATGGTCAGACAGAGAGGACCATTCAGGTTCTGGAGGATATGTTGCGGGCCTATATCTTGGACTTTGGTTGTAGCTGGGAGGACCACCTACCACTGTTGGAGTTT
Organism: Viscum album; assembly: GCA_963277665.1. Classification (NCBI taxonomy): domain Eukaryota; kingdom Viridiplantae; phylum Streptophyta; class Magnoliopsida; order Santalales; family Viscaceae; genus Viscum; species Viscum album. The sequence goes on along the minus strand of OY728139.1, from coordinate 673,927,072 downwards.
GCGTACAACAATAGCTACCACTCCACCATTGGTATGGCACTGTTCGAGGCCTTGTATGGGAGACCCTGCTGGTCACCGCTTTCTTGGACCGACCCCGGAGAGTCATCACTCATGGGTCCAGAGTTAGTGCGAGCTACCACAGAGAAGGTGCAGGTCATACGAGAGTGGATGAAGACTGCATAGAGCCGGAATAAGTCTTATGCTGATAGGCAACAGAGACCTCTGGAGTTCGAAGAGGGAGACCACATCTTTCTTCGGGTCTCACCTCGACGTGGGTTTCTGAGATTTAGCCGAGGCGGCAAGCTATCTTCGAGATTCATCGGACCCTTCCAGATCCTGGGTAGAGTTGGAGAGGTGGCATACCGCCTGGCTCTAACGCCACAGTTGCATCGGGTGCATGATGTCTTCCACGTGTCGCAGTTGAGGAGGTACGTGCATTACCCATCGCACGTCATCGACTGAGGTGAGCTGGAAATCGAGTATAGAGTGACCTTTGCTGAGTACCCGGTGGAGATCGAGGATCGGCAAAAGATGATCCTTCATGGGCGATCGATTCCCTTAGTGCACGTATGGTGGAAACACGGGAATCTTCAGGAGAGCATGTGGGAGCGGGAGGCCCAGATCCGTGCCCAGTACCCTCATCTTTTTGAGTAGCCTTTTTTTTTGATTTCTGGGGACTTAAAGCCCCAATGTGGGAAGAATGTAATGTCTCAGATTTTCGTTTTATTGTATTTTAAATATTATGGAATTATTTCGAGACTGGGCATGAAGACGGCACATCATTCCGAGGTCCAGTGTGCCTGGAATGGTGGTTTGATTTTTTTTTAAGTCAAGTGAGTCGGTGATTGTGTGCGGTTGTGCCACTTTCCAAACAGATAACTGGATTAAAAATCTAAGCGCACCGTTGCGTCTGGGACGACGACTTTTCCTATGAATGACTCTAACCTCAACCGGCGCAGGTCGGCTGCAAAATTTAATTTGGGATGTTTTAAAAAGGAAAGCTCTTTGGAAGGAATAAAATAAATTAATAATTTATTTTATTATTTTAAAACGTTTCCTTCTTTTTTGAGCACGACCTAATCCTCCCCTATAAATGCATCCTTATGGAAAATGCGCAAGGATATCCTCATAACCCTGCGAGTTGAGAAAAAGAGAGATATTTCTCTTGGATCTTGGGTGGAGGAGGACGTGTTGGCATATGACGACGGATCGAAGCTGAGAATCGCTACACCAACAACGTTGAAGGATCTCGACGACAATGGCAGTGCGACGCCTTCATCAACGATCGATCCTTTCAAAAGGTAGGGGTTGTTACTTCGATTTATTTTCCCCGTTTTTGAGTCTAAACGAAGAACGCGGATCAACCGCGAACAAGTTGATCCGCGGATTCGTGCGTTCTGGCGGGAGGGTTTCCTTTGGGTTGATTTTTTTGGGAAAATTGATCCATGCTTTATGTTGTTGATTCTTTCTCTATTTAATCCTATTAACGGGAGTGGATCAACGCTCTGAAGAATGACGGCGGGGGTTCATTCCTCATTTTTTTTATGTGGATTTCTTCCTCTTTTTTCCCCGCGCGTTCTTCGCGGGGCGACAAACAACGGATCATTGCGCATCCTTTCTGCGACGCAACGATCCCAAATCGAAGGTACGACAACGCAATGACCTTGTGGAGGTGCGGCGACGATGGAAGACGATAAATCAGACCAGATCGAAAAGAGCGTTCTTCGTGTGTGAAGGTCGGAACATGTTTTCGGAGCCGATCGGAGGCCCGAAAATGACGGAAACAGCTTCGTGGTGTCGGGGCGATCAAAACCTGAAGGTTTCATGGAAATCGGATGGCCGGATCAATGATCGGAGCACCACGAGAGGCGCGACGGCGGAGATCTGTGTTTCTAGAAATTTCCAGAATACACGGCGTGTACTTACGAAGAACAGGCCATGTAGTTCTGATGGTTGCAGCTAGGGTTTCGGGGTCATAGAAGGATCACACGGCGTATTGGACCTTCCCCGAAGCTCGGTGTGTACTTCGGGTGGTACACGGCCACGGGATGGTCTACACGGCTTCAAGCGGCACGGCGTGTACAACCCAGCAGAGGCGGCTACACAGAGCTCGGCCTGTATCCCGGGGATACACGGACACGGGATGGAGTACACGACCGTGTACTCCCTCACCCAGCCAGGCGAGGTCAACAGAGCGGGGCACCCCGTGTGCAGATTGCACGGGTTGGAGTACACGGGTTGGTGACCGTGTACGGGTACATGGCCAGAGTACATGGAGCCAGCCCCAGTGACCCTGACATGGCGTGCACTCTGTATTACATGCCGTGTATAAAAGTTTTCTACACGACCAGCCTCATGACACGGGTCGTTGTACACGGGCAGTACCCGGGGTTGGACAACACGGCGTGTATAATTTATACATGCCGTTTACTTTTTGCAGAATAGCTTGGTCATTTTGTTCACCGTGCCTTGAACATATTTCGTTTGGGTTAGTGCCACTACTTCTTTTCCCTTGAAGGTCATGAATCATTCCCTCACGCCGGATTATGATCACTTCAGCAGGACGTTTCTGTGATAGAGTCAGGCATCCATTCGAGAGGCCCAGATCGAGATCCTCTATCCATTCCAGGCCCTAGGTAGAGTTAGGTATCGGCATGACCAGCTTTACCGGGCGTTGATCTTCTACCTAGCAGTTGAATTTTGGAGGAGTCGTGGTATCCGCCATGGCCCTGGCAGTGATCCTCATCTGTGTATCGAGATCTTTCCCACTCAGGAGTGTGTCTCCCATAATGAGGGATTCTATCTATTGTAATCCTTCCACTCAGAAGTGTGTATCCCATAATGAGTGTAGCTATATCTCGTGACGGTTCCCGACAAACATCACTTCTCGGACAGAAGTCATTAGAACTATAAGACTCGTGGAGTGTGTTCTACCGGAACGAGCGCATCACAGAATCTTCGAACGGAATCCCTTGCGGGGGTATGCGGTTGCGTGACTTGTCTTTAGAACACGGTCCTGGGTTTTGAGTATATCTGGTTTGTTTTATATGTTCTGTAAACATATATTATTCATATTTGACTATACCTTTACTTTGTGTACTTATTTTTGGTTTTCGGGGTCCTCTACTGAGTATTGTTATACTCACCCATGCACGGGATTTTCCCGCACGTCTGGTGCCTTGTGCAGACGAGCAGCCTTTTGACAGAGTCCAGGGCGGACCAGGACAGGACCGAGCTTTTTGAGTTCCCTACAGGCTGAGGCGCTCCTACAGATAGGAGCAGCAGTCCCAGTACCTTTGTGCTTACAGGTTGGACTTTGCAGTTTTTCAGACTCTTGTTTTTGGTGGGCTTGTATTCTGGCCCAGTTTAATTTTACAGTACTCTACCTTTCGTCGTACTCGGTTGGATGGGTTAGTTGTATGCATGAATTTTTGTTCCTCAATGTTTTACGTTTCATCATTTGTGGGCTTGGAGATGTGTGTGTGTGTACAGGTACTTAGGAAATGCCTCCCATGTTAGTGATATGCCTACTCGGTGCAAGTCACCAGCCCCTAGCCTATTGGAGGCGGGCTTGGGGAGTCACGGCGCGGGCCCCACTAGGACGGGTCGTGACAGAGTGGTATTAGAGGTGGTCGGTTCTACCTTGGGACCAAGAGTCTGTGAGTTTGGTTGGGGAAACAATGTTGAGTGCTTCGGGTTTGGCTTTCAGGCCAGAGACTCCAGTGCTAGTGCGGCGGTCGACGTATCCATACACCAGGACTCTAATAACCTGCTTTTCAACCCGGTTCACGAAAAAACTGGTTGCGGGGAAATAAAAGGTACATGCATCATATAGGAATGGGTTGTGTCCTCCATATCCTTGGTGTCAGCTATCGAGATATACTCATTGACCGTGACACATCTTTTTTCCTTACAGGATGCCTCCGCTACGCGTACCCGCTAGGATTCATCAGCACGATCATGAGGATGACCCCCTCAGTGACGAGGCTTCGATACAGGGACCAGTTACCCAGGCATTGCCACTGGGTGGTGCACCTGCTATACCACCACCAGTGGAGCAGCCAGTGGTACCAGCGGTACCGACCGATGAGGAGCGCAGGCTCAATGCACTCCACGAGTTTCAGAGATAGAGGCCCCTCGGGTTCTGAGGCGAGCCTGACCCTTAGGCGGCTAAGGACTAGCTTGAGGCGGTGACCATAGTTTTCTGTCTAGTGAGGACACCAGCAGACCAGATGGTGATCCTAGGAGTGAGCCTTCTTCAGGGTTTGGCCGGACGATGGTAAAGTCTGACCACGCAGACTCACGATAAGGAGACTCTTTTGTGTACAGAGTTTGAGAGACTCTTCAAGGAGGAGTTCGCTCTGGTTACGCTGAGAGATGTGCGCATCCAGGAGCTTCTTCAGCTCCAGCAGGGCATTTTGACAGCGGATGACTATTCATCGAGGTTTACCTACCTCGCTAGGTACTCGATGGATATGGTCAAGGACCAGTACTTCAGAGCTCAGACCTTTGAGCGAGTTCTACAGTGAGACATCCGAGCTAGTGTCGTGCCTCTATGAATATCGACCTATGATGGAGTGCTCAAGCGGGACTTGGTGATTGAGAGCTTCTTGGCGGAGCAGAGATAGCCGCCGACAGTCAGCAGCAGGCAGATAGGTGCGGAGACACTGGCAGCAGGGAGCTGACGTCAGATGTAGGGATCTGGACGTGGGAGATGTCATAGGAGGACCCATGACAGGGGATCGACAGTCCAGGGCTCCTAGGCGGGATCCAGTCAGCCTAAGGAGAAACTGTTCTACGCATGTGATGGTAGGGGGCATCTCGCTAGAGATTTCCCTACATGTCAAGCTGCTGACAGGGAAGTGGTTGATGGACCATCGAGGCAGAGGCAGAGAACGGAGCAGGAAGATCCGCCAGGCGACAGACGTGGAAGAGGAGAAGGGAGAGCTGCGGGTGGTGGCAGACACTTCGACGTACTTCCACCACCACCCCCAGGAGGTCCGCACCAGGCTCAGGGAGCTGGAGGATAGGGACGGGGACAGCTACATGCGGTCGAGGTATACGACCCAGGGGCTCCTGGGATGATTCGAGGTACGATCTGTGTCTTTTCTACCTTAGCTGCCGTACTCATAGACACAGTTGCCAGTCATTCCCTTATAGCCACATGTATTGTACAAACCTTGAGATTCTAGTAGAACCGTTGACTCGATCCTTACGCTTGGAGACACCTACGGGAGGAGACTCGACGATCACACACCGTTGCAGACAGTGTGATCTTACCCTTAGAGGTGGGAGTTTCGGTTGGAACCTCTTGGTGGTAGCGTCGAGGCCTTACGACATCATTCTCGGTATGGATTGGTTATCTTTGGTCCATGCCCAGATTGACTGCTTTAGGCGAAGAGTGTGGTGTGTCCACCGTGATGGAACAAGGTTTTCCTTTGTCGGAGAAAAGGAAACTCAGGCAGCACAAAGTGGGCTCATGCATAAGTGGGGGAAACCGATCGCTCACGAGTTGGCTAGCATTACCCTCGGAGCAGTTGATGTTGTGAGCTCTCAGTTCCCAGTAGTGGTGGTGGAGTATGAGGAAATCTTCTCGAAAGATGTTTCAGGGTTACCTCCCAGCCGGGAATTTGACTTCTGCATCGACTTACACCCCGAGACGACATTTATTTCCTCATCGGATTATCGGATGGCTCCCGCAGAGCTTCGTGAGCTGAGGGTGCAGTTGGAGGATTTTCAGAGCAAGGGTTTCGTGAGACCTGGCGTTTTACCATGGGCGGCCCCGGTCTTGTTTGCCAAGAAGGCAGACGGGAGTCTGAGGTTGTGCGTGGATTACCGGCGCCTGAACCAGGTGACGGTGAAGAACAAGTATCCACTGCCGAGAATTGATGACCTATTTGATCAGCTAAGAGGGGATCAGTGGTTCTCGAAGGTTGATCTTCGATCAGGCTATCACCATCTACGAGTGCGGGATGAGGATATACCGAAGACGACTTTCAGATGTTTCTACGGTCACTATGAGTACTTGGTGATGCCCTTTGGCGTGACGAACGCCCCCGCAGTGTTCATGGGGTTGATGAACCGGATCTTCTAGCTGTACTTGGACCGGTTCATAGTGGTCTTCATCGACGACATCCTTGTGTACTTGGCGTCAGAGGAGGATCACGCGAGACACCTGCAGATGGTTCTGGATGTACTCTGAGAGCACCATCTTTATAGAAAGCTCTCGAAGTGTCAGTTATGGATTCAGGAGGTCCACTTTCTGGGACATGTCATCTCAGCAGATGGAGTAACTGTGGACCCAGCCAAGGTGGAGGCTGTGTTAGCATGGGAGCCACCTCGGAGCTTGACAGAGGTAAGGAGCTTCCTTGGGTTAGCAGGATATTACCAGAGATTCATTCATGAATTCTCCCGAATATCAACACCGATGACCGCCTTGACTAGGAAGGGGAAACCCTTTGTGTGGACGGAGAAGTGCCTGCAGGATTTCGAGCAGTTGAGGCAGAGTTTGATGAGCGCCCAAGTTCTGAGATTTCCAGTGGAGGGTGTCGAGTACTTAGTTTTCTACGACGCATCAGGGACAGGGCTCGGTTGTGTCCTGATGAAGCGGAATGTAATGATTGATTATAGTTTGCACTAGCTTAGGCCACATGAGCAGAACTATGTGACCCATGATCTCGAGTTGGCAGCGTTAGTCTTCGCATTGAAGATGTGGTGACACTACCTTATGTGAGAGCAGTTCATTGTCTACTCTGACCACAAGAGCCTCAAGTACATCTTCTCACAGAAGTATCTGAATCTGAGGCATAGGCATTGGCTAGAGTTCCTCCAGGACTATGATTTCGAGATCATCTATACTCTTGGGAAGGGGAAGAAGGTGGCAGACTCTCTTAGCAGAAGTTCGAGCTCATAGCTGTTGAGTGAGGTGACACAACAATTAGCCATGTTGCAGTTATCCTTCGTGGATGGAGATGATGTAGCTTACCTACAATCGATGGTTGTCACCCCTCCACTCTTACAGCGAGTTAGGGAGGCACAACTTGGGGATGTCGACTGTGTGGATTTACGTGCTCAGTTAACCATAGGACATGCTCCTGATGGATATTCGCAAGGTGGGGAGCACGTAATTCTTTTCAGAGGATGCACTTTTGTACCAGTGGCGTTCCAGGAGTAGGTCCTAAGGGAGTTTCATACATCCCCTTTGGCGGTACATCCTGGAGTGGAAAAGATGTATCGGGATCTCCGACGACTGTTCTAGTGGTCAGGCATGAAGAAGGAAGTATTAGAGTTCGTTTCTAGATTCCTCACATGCCAACAGGTGAAGGCTGAGCACCAGGTTTCCAGCAGAGTTAGCTCACCCCATGGATGTTCCAGAGTGGAAGTGGGATGTAATATCGATGGAATTCGTGACAGGATTACCACGGATGTCCAAGGGGCACGATTCCATCTGGGTGATCGTCGACCGACTCACCAAGTCAGTCTACTTCCTAGCTATTAGGGAGCAGAGTTCTGCAGAGAGCTTGGGACGCCTCTATGTACAGGAGATAGTTCGGCTTCATGGCGTCCCCTCGACTATAGTCTCAGACCGAGATGCCTGCTTCACATCCCGGTTGTGGAAGGGATTGAAGAAGGCTTTTGGGACTTAGCTATGCTTGAGCACATCGTTTCATCCCCAGACAGATGGTCAGATAGAGAGAACCATTCAGGTTCTGGAGGATATGTTGCGGGCCTGTATCTTGGACTTTGGTCGCAGATGGGAGGACCACCTACCACTGGTGGAGTTTGCGTACAACAACACCTACCACTCCACCATTGGTATGGCACCGTTCGAGGCCTTGTATGGGAGACCCTTCCAGTCACCGCTTTGCTGGACCGACCCCGGAGAGTCAGTACTCATGGGTCCAGAGTTAGTATGAGCTACCACGGAGAAGGTGCAGGTCATCTGGGAGTGGATGAAGACTGCACAGAGCCAGCAGAAGTCTTATGCTGACAGGCGACAGAGACCTCTAGAGTTCGAAGAGGTAGACCGCGTCTTTCTTCGGGTCTCAACTCGACGTGGGTTGCGGAGATTTGGCCGAGGAGGCAAGCTATCTTCGAGGTTCATCAGACCCTTCCAGATCCTGGGCAGAGGTGGCGAGGTGGCATACCGCTTGGCTCTACCGCCACAGTTGCATCAGGTACATGATGTCTTCCACGTGTCGCAGCTGAGGAGGTACGTGCATGACCCATCGCACATCATCGACTGAGGCGAGCTGGACATCGAGGATGGAGTAACCTTTGCTGAGTACCCGGTGGAGATCAAGTATCGGCAGGAGAGGATCCTTTGTGGGCGATCAATTCCCTTAGTGCGCATCCGGTGGCAGCACGAGAATCTTCAGGAGAGCACGTGGGAGCGGGAGGCCCATATTCGTGCCCAGTACCCTCATCTTTTTGAGTAGCCTTTGTTTTGGATTTTCGGGGATGTAAATCCCCAAGGTGGGGAGAATGTAATGTCTCAGATTTTCCGTTTTTTTTAAATATTATGGAATTATTTCGAGACCGGGCATGAAGACGACACATCATTCCGAGGTCTAGTGAGCCCGAAATGGTGGTTTGAATTTTTTTTAAGTCAAGTGAGTCGGCGGTTGTGCAAGGTTGTGGTAGTTTCCAAATGGATGCCCGAATTAAAAATCTGAGTGCACCGTTGCGTTCGGGATGATGGATTTGCCTAAGAACGACTCTAACCTCAACCGGTGTGGGTCGGATGCAAAATTTAATTTGGGACGTTTTAAAAAGGAAAGCTCTTTGGAAGGAATAAAATAAATTAAGAATTTATTTTATTATTTTAAACATTTCCTTATTTTTTGATCACGACCTAATACTCCCCTATAAATGCATCCTTATGGAAAATTCACAGGGTTATCCTCATAACCCTGCGAGTTGAGAAAAAGAGAGAGATTTCTCTTGGAGCTTGGGCGGAGGAGGACACGTTGGCGTACGACAACGGATCGAAGTCGAGAATCTCTACGCCAACAACATTGAAGGATCTCGACGACAATGGAAGCATGGCGCCTTCATCAACGATCGATCCTTTCGAAAGGTAGGGGTTGTTACTTCGATTTCTTTTCCCCGTTGTTGAGTTTAAACGACGAACACGGATCAACCGCGAACAAGTTGATCCACGGATTCGTGCGTTCTTGCGGGAGGGTTTCCTTTGGGTAGATGTTTTTGGGAAAATTGATCCATGCTTTATGTTTTGGTTCTTTCTCCATTTAATCCTATTAACGGGAGTAGATCAACACTGTGACGAACGACAGTGGAGGTTCGTTCCACATTTTGTTTATGTGGATTTCTTCCTCTTTTTTCCCCGCATGTTCTTCGTGTTCTTCGCGGGGTGACGAACAACGGATCGTTGCACATCTTTTCTGTGACGCAACGATCCCAAATCGAAGGTCTGACAATGCAACGACCTTGTGGAGGTGCGGCGGCGATGGCAGATGATGAATCAGACCGGATCGAAAAGAGCGTTCTTCGTGCGGGAAGGTCGGAACATGTTTTCGGAGCCGATCGGAGGCCCGAAAACGACGGAAACAGTTTCGTGGTGACTAAAACCTGAAGGTTTCGTGGAGATAGGACGACCAGATCAATGATCGGAGCACCACGGGAGGCGCGATGGCGGAGGTCTGTATTTCTGGAAATTTCCAGAATACACGGCGTGTACTTCCAAAGAACATTCCTTGTAGTTCTGATGGTGGCGACTAGGGTTTTAGGGTCAGAGAAGGATCACACGGTGTGTGACCCTGGTCAGACGGCGTGTTGGACCTTCCCCAAAGCTCGGCTTGTACTTCGAGTGGTATACAAACACAAGATGGTTTACACGGCTTCAGGCGGCACGACATGTACAGCTCGGCAGAGGCGGATACGCGGAGCTCGGCGTGTATCCCAGGGATACATGGACACGGTATGGAGTACAAGACCGTGTATTCCCTCACCCAGCCAAGCGAGGTCAACAACGTGAGTCACCCCGTGTGCAGATTGCACGGGTTGGAGTATACGGGTTGGTGACCGTGTACGGGTACATGGCCAGAGTACACGGAGCCAGCCCCAGTGACCCAGACACGGCATGTACTCTGTACTACATGACGTGTATAAAATTTTTCTACACGACCAGCCTCACGACACGGGCCGTTGTACACGGGCAGTACTCGGGTTCGGACAACACGACGTGTATAATTTCTACACGCTGTGTACTTTTTGGAGAACAGCTTGGTCCTTTTGTTCACCGTGCCTTGAACATCTTTATTTTGGGTTAGTGCCCCTTCTTCTTTTCCCCTGAAGGTTAGGCATCATTCCCTCACGCCGGATTATGATCCCTTCAGCAAGAATTTTCTATGATAGAGTCAGGAATCCATCCGAGAGGCCCAGATCGAGATCCTCTGTTCATTCCAGACCCTAGGTAGAGTCAGGAATCGGTGTGACCAACTTTACCGGGAATTGATCCTCTACCTAGAAGGTGAATTCTAGATGATTCGCGGTATCCGCCATGGCCCTGGCAGTGATCTTCATCTGTGTATCGAGATCTTTCCCACTCAAGAGTGTGTCTCCCGTAATGAGTGCTTCTATCTGTCGTAATACTTCCACTCAAGAGTGTGTCTCCCATAATGAGTGTAGCTATATCTCGTGACGGTTCCCGATGAACATCACTTCTCGGACGGATGTCATCAGAACTATAAGACTCATGGAGTGTGTTCTCTCGGAACGAGCACATCACGAAATCTTGGAACGGAATCCCTTGCGGGGGTATGCGGTTGCGTGACTTGTCTTTAGACCATGGGCCTGGGTTTTTAGTGTATCTGGTTTGTTTTATATGTTCTGTAAACATATATTATGCATAGCTGACTGTACCTTTACTTTGTGTACTGCTTTGTGGTTTTCGGGGTCCTCTACTGAGTATTGTTATACTCACCCCTGCACGGGCTTTGCCCACACATCTGGTGTCTTGTGCAGACGAGCAGCCTTTTGACAGAGTCCAGGGCGGACCAGGACAAGACTGAGCTTTCTGAGTTCCCTACAGGCCGAGGCGCTCCTACGGATACGAGTAGCAGTCCCCGTACCTTTGTGCTTACAGGTTGGACTTTGCAGTTTTTCAGACTCTTGTTTTTGGTGGGCTTGTATTCTGGCCCAGTTTACTTTTACAGTACTCTACCTTTCGTCGTACTCAGTTGGTTGGGTTAGTTTTATGCATGCATTTTTGTTCCTCAGTGTTTTACGTTTCAGCATTTGTGGGCTTGGAGATGTGTGTGTGTGTACAGGTACTTAGGCAATGCCTCCCATGTTAGTGATATGCCTACTCGGTGCTAGTCACCAGCCCCTAGCCTATTGGATGTGGGCTTGGGGAGTCACGGCGTGGGCCCCACTAGGACGGGTCGTGACATACACCACCGCATCCAGTAGGGACCGGTGCACCCAAGGATGCTCCATCAATATTTAATTTAATCCATTGGGAGATAGGTGGAATCCATCGAGCATAATTCACCATTAAAAACTTCTTGATCCTTCCATTTACACCAAGTGATCTAAGAAAAACAAGGTTAGAAACATTGTTATCCATAGATCCATTTTGAATAAGGGAGGCAGTCTGAATTGCACGATGCATGAACATAACACCATTGTGAAAAGAGGGATTTTTGGTTCTAAAAGATAAATCATTTCTTTCCCTCCATATGAAAGAGAATACACTCACAGAGAATCCAACCAAAGAGAATGGATCTGTTCACATCACTCCTTGCTGCAGATGGAGTGCAGGAGATCCTCCACAGACTGTAAATTTAGACAGCATGAGGAGAGATACTGCAATAGTTCCAGAGCCTACATGTGAATCTGCAAAAAATAAACAAATGCTGATAAGTTTCATCCATATCTAAACATGGTAGATAGACAGGACCCAACTGGACACCAGTGCACTGCAACAAATACTGTATTGGGAGGTGCTGTTTCCAAATTTTCCAGAAAAGGATAGAAGAACCAGGAGGAATGAAATATTTCTACACACCCATTATCCATGAGGGAGGGTTCAATGAGGGACCAAAAATCATTCTATAGAAACATTTGATGGAAAATATCCTATTCAAATTGGGCATCCCAACCAATGTTTCAGAATCCATAAACATGTGTCGTGAAATCTTCATACAAAGGTGTTAAGGTAAAAACCCATTCACAGTCGGAGTACTACAATGATCAGCAATATTAATGTTTTAAAAGAGGTAGGGATATAAATATCTTCACAAATGGGCCAAGAAAACCAAGGGGTTTTCCAACAGTTCAGTGAATATTGTTCGCAGAACATCCATCTCGAATTTTCCATAAGTTTAACATAAGCCTGCTTGAGGACATGCCAAAAAGTGGAAGTCAGATGATAGGAATACCCATGGGAAAAATTCACCCCAAACCTAGAAGACAGAAACTCCATAGAGGGATCAGAGCTGGAGATAAAATCCCGTACAAACTTTTTAATCAAAGTATCATTGAATAGTCTTAAATCTTTCACCCTCATTCCCCCCATTTGGATAGGTTTAATGCAGTCTTTATAGGCCACCATGACTAACTTTTTCTTATTAATTGATCTAGTCTAGATAAAGTTTCTGATCTTACCACTCAATTATTTTATAATTTCACTTGTCCATCTATATAGAGAGAAAGAATAAAAAACATTGAAGTAATCACTAAATTGACCAAGAAAATTCTTCTAGCTTGAGAGATATTTTTTTCTTTCCAATTGGTCAGTTGATTAGTAATTTTTAGAGAAATATTCTTAAGATGACATCATTTAAATCTTCCCCAAAATAGAGGCAGACCAAGATAAATTAAGGTTAGTGTTACCCTCTTCATACTAAGATTCAAATAAATTCAATTATGAATCGAAATGGTAATTCCTTCACCTAACATAACCGAGGACTTTCCCCAAATAATAACCTAGCCTGCAACTTCCTCATAGTGTGAGAAAATTCCCTTGATATAGGAAATGGTCCCTTTTTCTGCCTCTCCAAACAACAGAATGTCATTTTCATAGAAAAAAATGAGAGGGAGGAAAGATATTACTCCCCATTTTTATCTTCTAATACCAACCAAAATTAGCAAGATCATTAAGGCACCATCTCAAGTAGTCTCCTGCAATAGCAAAGAGCAGTCCAAAGCGAGGTTCACCCTACCTTAATCCTCTTATACATCGAAATAATCATCTAGGGGATCCATTAATAAGAATAGAAAGCCTCACACTTACCAAGATGAAGACAACTAATCTAATAAATCTTTGAAAAAACCCATGCATTTGAAGAATTTTGAAAATAAAACCCCATCTAATAGTGTTAAAATCCTTAGAGATGTCAATATACAAATCCATGTTACCAGAATTTTTTCTCCTCTTCATAGAATTGACACATTCAAAAGCAGTGAAAAGGAAGTTTTGTATGTTCCGTCTGGGGAAAAAACCAAATTGATTACTAGAAATAATCCCCTTGGCAATTTCACCTAACCATTGAGTCATGATTTTACTGATAATCCTGGGCATGGTATTCTCAATGGCCATAGGTAGAAAGTACTTAATATCAAGAGCACACATCTTCTTAAGGATTAGAGAAATAAAATTACAATTCATTTCAAAAGGAATAAAAGAGGATCTATAAAAACCCCTCACCGCATTTGTGACATCATGATGGACAATATCCCAATATAACAAAAAAAATGTTGGTGAAACCATAAAGACCAGCCACACTATCAATATTCAAAGATAAGAGAGCATCATATATCCCCTTGGCATTGGGAATTTCAATAAGTCTATTATTTTGAGAATTATTTATAGAAGGATCAAAGAAATGGACAATTTTATCAGAGTTTTCATCTCCATTATCTGAATAAAGCTTATCAAAGTAGGTTGTGAAAGATTTGGAAATCACATTCTTAGAGAAGATCATATCCCCTTCAGTATTTATGGCATTAAGACTTCTCCAAGATCTCTTTTCCCTATACATACAGTGAAAGTGTTTAGAGTTAATATATCCCTATTTTAACCATATCATGTTAAACTGATTTTAATTTAATCTCTCTTTAAGAGTCAAGAGATTGTTGAGATTTGAAGAAGCTTGTATCTCCTCCTGGGAGGGCACATATTGAGACATATTATCTTGATAACAGTTTAACAAGAAAATTTCATCTTCTTTAATGTCATTATCAAGGGAGGAAAAATAATATTTTCTCTATTGTTTTAATCTTTGTTTGACTTCCTTTAATTTACAACATTAAATATGAGAAGGTATTATCAAGAAATAAGTTTTCCAAGCATCCAAAACAATCTCCCTACAACCCAGAATAACCATCCAGGAATTATTGAATTTGAAAGGAATAAAATCTAACCTCACTCTATTTCCACAGACCTCAACAAGAAGGATATTATGATCAAAATGTAATCTTGGAAAGGTGACTCCAGACACATCCATTGCACTATTCCTATTATCGACTTGCCCAAAACATCTATCCATCTTGTTTGCCTACCATCCATTGATAGTGTACCTACTCCATGTAAATTCAGCTCTGGACATGGGAACCTGAGTCAAACCACATTTATCTATGAAAGAAGAAAAATCAGAAGCTAAAGTATGATAGGAATTATCACCAATTGTTTCCTTAGGTCTCAGGATAGTGTTAAAATCACCAAGTAAAACCCAACTATTGTTCATACCCTCAGAAATATCTACTAGATTCCTCCAAAAATCTCTTCTCCTTGTATATAGATTGAAAGAATAAACAAAGGTTAATGAAAGTGTGAGATAATTGATGCTGCATGAGATAGTCACAGAATGAAAATCATTCATGAGGGAAGTAATCAAAACACTATGATGCTTAATGACCCATAAAGATTCAGCACTGTCACCACTTGGTTATTAGAAAAAAAAGGAATAACCCAATGAAGACCACTTAAAGGAACACCAATTTTAAAATTTCATTCATGGCTCTGCAATACCAATTAGTAAATCATTACTGGTCAGAATGAGATGCCTAAGGGACTTGACTATGGGAGAGTTCCCAATCCCTTGGCAGTTCCAAAATTAGATCTTCATTTCTTTGACCTGATCCTAGTACTAGGCCAATCATCACTTTGTTTCATGTTTTTATTAGATAAAACAGTAACCGACTCATTAGGGGAAGGAATACCTGATTCCTGATTCAGAGTGGAAGATTCATTACCATCCCCATAATATGTCTCAAAACTGAGAGATGAGAATCTGTTTTTGGAATCTACCTGAGCAAGTAAACTGACAGGGAGCCTTCTCCTCATAGCCTTGTCTGGATGGACCTGGAGAAATTCCCTAGAATGTTGTCCAAGATTCTGTCCAGCACCTATAATATCAAGAGCATCACCACTGGGAGGAAGAGCCATATCCTTTGAATCATTGGATAGAACATCAGAGTAGACAGTTTTCACCAACACAGCTCCAAGAATTATATATATATATCATACTTTCAAAGATCAAAACAAATTATAAATTTTTAAAATACACTACCTTAATTTTATAATAACGAAATACATTACTATTATTAATCAATGTTTTGATTATTTATATGTTTATAAAACAATAGATGTTATTTGTAATAATAACAATAATTTAAATTTAAATTCAAAACTGATTACTTTATAATTGTATTAATATAATTTCCCTTTTCATTTAAACAAAACCACAATTAATGTCATTTGATAGAATTGTAGGGAAATTTATATATATACATATATATATATATATTAATTTTTTTGTTTATTTAATATAATGGTAATACATTTTTCATAAAACTATAATTTATAAACCAAAAAAATAATACAAGGTTTTATTATTTCCAATATTGTCTTTATGTATTATCTAAATCAAAACTCCTTATTTTTTACAACTTACCATAGTTTAGAATTTTTTTATTAAATCCATTCTTTGTCAGGTTTAAATTATAAAATAATTATTTAAAATTAATATTGAAATTTAAAAGCTATTGAAAAAAGCGTAAACATGGACAGAGGATTTGTAAAGGGTCATATGCATGATCTTTTTCAAACTTGATGGACTATTTCCCTCCATCTTCATACTCTTTTGTCAGAAGATTGGAATCTATCCTTTTTTATTCATTTACATCCTATTTGATTTAGTAATATTAATATTTAACAAAATAAATACATAAAATATTTTCAACTAGGGTCATCATCCAACTATATATCTCTCTCAGAAGATCAAAAGGAAGCGGAACAAGCCAGAACAAACCTGATCCTGTAAAAATAAAAACAACATTTTCCAAAAAATTTAACACTTTAGAATCACCCAAACTCTTAGTTTTAAATCCAATTAACATAAGAATAATTTTTAAAACATCAATTCAATGATTACCACTGATTTTAAAAATAAAATAATTCTTTTAAAAAAGTCAATTTAGGCATTTTCTAAAACACTTTTCATCAAATATCATTCCATAACAAGGGATAAAACAATCTGGAAAACACCATTTATCCCTCATGGTCACTCATATAGGCATAATTATAAAAAGGAAAAACATTCAAAACAACAATCTTTTAAAGATAAATAAAATATTAAGGATAAAGAAAAATAAAGGGAACATGGTATATAAGAAATCTAGTAAAAATAAGATGATGTAGCAAGGATTGGGAATGACACATCAAATCTAACCAAAGTATATCTGTAAATGACACATAATACCTTTATATAGAGGATGATCCATAGAATATATTAATAGTAATATAAAAATTTAATGGAAATGTTTAAGCAATAGTACATAAAAATATTTTTTCTCAAAATACCAGAGTATTAATACAATAACAATTAATCACTTTTGCACCAAAACCTCAAATCATCATAAAAATATTCAAAGAATTAAAATTTAATTAAAAAACAACCAATATTCAATAATTCTCCATAAAACACATTTTGACATTAAAAATCCATTAAATTCTCAAAAGTGATGTGGCAAACATGTATCAAATTAAGGCTAGACCACCCAAGTATCATAATTTGAACAAAATATTTAAAAGGTTACATTTTTATCATAAATATCATTAAAAATTCATTTTAAATCCATGAACACAAACTTTTAAACCAGTCTCGTTAAAGATAAATATTTTTCAAAGAAACCAAAGAGAAAAAAAGTTCTTGGAAACTACTTAGAGAAAAATTAAGATAAATACTTTAAAACATAAAAACAATATTTTTTATGGTAAAAAATACCCTTACCTTGGGTACCATTTAATAATTGAATCTTTTTTATGGACAACATTTAAAAAAGAACCCTAGAAACTCTTTCCCATTATTGAAATCCAAAGGATGGGTATATAGGTTAGGGGAGAAGGAATATGGGTATAATTTAGATAAAACCCCAATACTAGATACTTGGAAAAGGGTGGGGTAAGTGCTCCTTTGTAGCCAACCTTAATGGAATTTTCATAATTAAATGTTAAGTATATAATTTCTAAATGAAAAGTTTATTGTAAAATTGAAATGCAGAGAGAAAATTTCATGTATCTCCCATCTGCATATGTCATAAGATTTCATAAAATTTTATTTAATGTGAATTCAATATAATATATATTCTTATAGTTATTCTTATCTCAAACTACTCTGCACTACTTCATATAAACATTATCTTGAAATATCTAAATATCAAGATAGCTTCATTCATTGATAGACTCGACCACCCCATATCATTTTCATTTCATGAAGATCAAAATCCTACCAAAATCTTTTTTAATGTGGCTTTTATGTTTTTCTTATAAAATATTCTATAAGATTCCAGGTTTTTCAACTTGAGAATAACATGTGTTTTAATAATTAAATTTCAGATTGGAAATTGACAAATAGATTATACTATATAATGGTCACACCAACATTAATTTAAACTTAATAACCCAAATGACTTGCAATTAAGAATATAGTTTTTTAAAATCTATAATGCACAGGACCAGTACAACATTTAACACTTGAAAAAAATGAAAGCATGTAAATCACTATCTCATCATATAGAAATTTTGATCCAAAGCCAGTGTACATAGTGGAAAGAAAGGTAAAAATTAAAAAATTTACTTTGAAATAATATTCAAAATTCAAAATAAAAATAGTGAAGCGATACTCCCCTCATAAGTGCAGATTTCATCAAAGCACCAAGTTACAGTTCTTCCACAAAATTAAATACAAAATAAACATCCCTATTTCCATTTATTTATGTTAAACCAGGTTGTTCAATTCATTAAAAGTTGCGACATAACCAATAGTTCTAATCCTAGTCCAGTAACGTAGCTCTCGCATATACCATGAGAAGGGAGAAGTGATCTATGCAGTGACACTGTTTAGACCTTATAGCTCCAGTTCTCCAACTAAACAATCCAAAATACTTCTACACCTACCATGGGTCTAGCTCTATTTAACAAATTATAAATCATCCTTTACATGGATATATCATGTAATGCACACAATTGTATATTCAAAATAACTAAACCTGACTGGTACCTCCTTTGCATCCATATTTTTCTGATTTGAAGACTAGATCTCATACATAGAGCCACTGCAGATCCAAGATGACCTCTCCACACATTACTCATGACCATAGTAGATCACACCCATCTTCCCTACCACCTGATCAATGAAATTATCTGTGATAATCCCTTTCACTAGAATGTTTTAGTATCCCACATGAGATCTTGTGCAAATACTTCCTCAAAGAGTATTCCCTACCTAAAATATACACTTTCCAAATTCACAAACCTAAATATAGAACAATGAAGAATAGTTGACCAAGAACTACTTTGTTGTTTCGTTATACATCCTAAAGTAGATTCAATGTACACATACAATGCCACACCAAGAACCTTCCACATCATCAAAACATCTTACCTTTCAAAGAGCGATGTTGATAGGTAGCAACGACAACACGGAGTAACGCCGAGAGGGAGAG
The DNA here is from genome assembly GCA_963277665.1 of Viscum album. Classification (NCBI taxonomy): domain Eukaryota; kingdom Viridiplantae; phylum Streptophyta; class Magnoliopsida; order Santalales; family Viscaceae; genus Viscum; species Viscum album. Next base: position 673,908,100 of record OY728139.1, on the reverse strand, counting down.
ACACCAATTAGGAGGGAGGGAAGCAGTGCAGGGTGCAATGACGGTGGGAGAGACGATCACAAGGCAAGGAGCAATGATGAAGACTAAGGAGAAGGAGGGTGGCAAGGTAGGGATAGAAGGCGGCGAGGTATGGATATATGGAGGCAGGGCAGGGAGATAGTTCCGTGAAAACTTGAAGGCGTGAGAGAGAAGACTCTGTTAGGGTTATTTTTATAAAATTGGGGAAGACTTTTATCCACGGTTTCTAAAACGTGTTGATAAATGTATGTTTTATCAGTGCTAAAATAGAAAGTGCTGATAAATGGTGTCTTTATCAGTGTTAATATTATAACGCTGATAAAGACACATTTTATCAGCACTTTTTTAGTGCTAATAAAGGCTTATCTTTATCAGTGTTAAAAAAGCACTGATAAATATATAATGTTAATAATTTATTTATATTATTATATATATTTATAAAATCATATATATAATAAATATATATTTATTTACAGCTATAACTATAAATAAATAAATAAAGATTTATATTTATTTATATAATAAATATATTTATATAATTATGTATATTTATAAAATTATAAATATTATAAATAAATAAATATTTATTTATAATTATAAAATTATAATAAATATATTTATTATATTAATAATTATATATAATAAATATATATAATAAATATATTATTATAAATAATTATAAATATATATTTATTTATATTTATAATTATAAATAAATAAATAAATATTTATAATTATAACTATAAATAAATAAATATTTATTTATTTAAATAATTATAAAATCATAATAACTGTATTTATCATACTTATACTTTTATAAACACATATAATTAATATATTTATTATAATTTTATAATTATTTAAAAATATCTATATTTATTTACAATTATAATTATAAATATTTGTATTTATTTATTCATATTTGTATATATTTATTTAATTTTATATATTTATAACATTATAAGTATAATGAATATATTTTTTATAATTTTATAATTATTTAAATAAATAAATATTTATTTATAATTACAAGTATATATATATATATGCTTCTGTCGATCTTTGTGAATCTGATACACCCTTTGTTGTCGCATCCGCTGTGGGGATCAGATCCTACCTCACAGTTGTGCATCTTGCCTCACTGTGGGGAGTCCGACCGCCTCACTATTGTGCATCCCACCACGCTACCTTCCATCCTGCCTCACTGTGGAGAGTTTGTTCCTACCTTGCTATTATGAATGATCTTCCACAGTGTCAAGACGATTTTATTCACACGGGTTCTTCAGTAGATGGTGTCTTCTCTTGCTAAAACCACTCTGTGTCAGGGACATTTTGACTCCCATCAGAATGGTGTTCTCAGATCTGAAGATTGCAAGGCTTCTAGAATGATATCAAGTCGACTATTTCATTTTTAGATATTATGATTAAAATATATTTTTTTATCTACAAAGGGTCTACTACTCGGGTGATCCATTGGAAGGGAAGTATCACTCATGTGAGAGCTGATGATGGAGCGATCTATGAATGCTTGAAGTTAGCTAATCAGTTTATTATTGCAATATTGATTTTACCAAGGGGCTCTAAACCTTATAAATTTGATGATTTAGTCATGTGATTATCATTGATTTGGGGATTTGATAAATGGATATTCCTCTCATTGGGAAGAGAGTTCTTCCACATTCTTCTTTTCTTCATGGGATTTGAAATTGTGAGCATGGGGATTTGGTTCCATCTCCCTTAAGCCTAGAATTATATATCTTCCTGAATGGGACAAAGGCTTCAACCCATTGAAGGTATATAACTCATCTACACAATTGTGGGTCAAAGTTTTCGGTCTTAACTGGGTGCTATGGCATCCAAATATCTTATATGATCATGTTCTTGCAATTAGTGTTCTCATCAAACTTGATAATCAAACTGAGCGTGCTCTCTTTTTTCACTATGTAATATTTTTAGTTGAAGTTAATCTAGGTACTACCATGGTTAACATAATTTATCTCTCCACTGAATATGATGAGATTGATATTAAAATTGAATATGATAAATAATTGAAATTCTCCTCAATAAGCAAGATAATTGGGCATGAATCTATGAATTTTAGAAGATATATCTCTTGTTCATTATGTTCAGGTCATGGGAATGTTGAAAGTAATTTCAATAAGAAGGATTAACCTAAGGCATTTTCTCGGAAGCGGTCTGATGAAGGTGTTTCAGCATGGGCTATACCCGGTTCTCCTCATTCAGTTTCACAATATAAAGGATGTTTACCTCAAGAGGTTTCTTTTCTTGAATGGTCTTCCAGTTTGGATAGGGGTAAGTTTTCTAATTTGAATATGGATAATGTTATGAAGGATTTCTATTCCTCCCTGTGGAAGAAATCCGGGGATGAAATTATTGCAAAGGGGTTCCAACAATGCTACCTAATATTCATGAACCTGTTGAGAAAGAGGGAGACTGTGTTATCTCTCTTTTGAAGGATGACACAGGAGAGAAAGATAATGAGAATGATGATATTATTATTGATTCCGATGTTTTGGGGTAGCTTGAAAATTATATCCAAACTGATTTGGACAAGGAATTGATCCAAGAACAAGCTTTTACTACCTTTAATAGGAAGGGTAAGGATAAATTGTCCCCTCTTCCTATTAAGAAGATTGTGATGAGTAGAACTACCTAAGATCCTAGATAGTAGAGTAGGGGTATGGTGTAGGTTACCACCTCAAATACTTTTGATGTTCTTGATCTGGTGCGGGTAGTACCTATTTATGATAACTATAATGAAGTTTATGTCCTCTCTATGGACATTTATTCTCTTAATGTTAATGAGAAAATTTTCTTGGAGAAAGGAATTTTTGAGTTGGGGAGGGAAGAGTCGAAAGGGGCTTGGCAACAAGGTAAGACTTGGAAGCAGGGTTGTCATCTAAAAAATCATGACTGAGGACGCGGTCTAGAGGACTAAGTTGCATCACGAGGGTGTGGATGATTCATGTCTTCCAAGACTTATCTCACCCCAGAGCATGAGAAGATTAAGGAGAAGTATACTGTGTTCTTCAATCAAGGGAACTCCCAGTGAGAGTGGGAGTCTACTAATGAAGTTGGAGATTCTACTCATGATGCTAATCATGATTATGGTGACTTTTGACATGTTGTTTCTTTCTATGGATGATGGCTTGTCTCTATGTTTGACCCCATCCTTCTTCTTTTATCTTGTTCGATTTTTTTTCTTTAAATTTTAATAAATGGTCAGGAGCTTCAGCTTCTGGCTAGACCTTTTTCATTATAAATAAATATTTATTTATTTATAATGAAAAAATTATAATAAATATATATTTATTTATAGTTATATTTATATATATATATATATATATTTAAATAATTATAGAATTAAAAGAAACATATGTATTATATTTATAATTTTATTAATATATATAATTAATATATTTATTATAATTCTATAATATATATATATTTATTTATAATTAAAATTATAAAATTTTTATTTAGTTATAAATATTTTTATATATTTATAAATATATATTTTTAATTATATATATTTATAAGATTCTAATTATAATAAATATATTTTTAATAATATTATAATTATTTAAATAAATATAAATTTATTTATAATTATAACGATAAATAAATATATATTTATTTGTAGTTTTAAAATTATAATATATATATAATTATAATTATATATATATACTTATTTAAATAATTATAAAATTATAAAAAATATATTTATTATATTTATAATTTTATAAATATATATAATTAATATATTTATTATATTTTTATAATTATATAAATATATCTACATTTATTTAGATTTCTAATTACAAATATTTGTATTTAGTAATAAATATTTTTATATATTGATAAATATATTTATTTAATTATATATATTTATAACTTAATAAGTATAATAAATATATTTATTATAGTTTTATAATTATTTACATATATATATATATAATTATAAGTATAAATAAATATATTTGTAAATATTTGTATACAATTATATATATGTATATATAATTATAATAGATGCATCTATTTTAATTTAATAATTATTTATATATATATAGTTATAAATATAATAATAAAAAATTATACTTAAAAAGTATTTATATATAATTAAAAATTTATAACTTTAAATATAATAAATATATTTATTGTATTTTTAAAAGTATTTATGTGAACATAATAGATTCATGGGTATTACTTGAATGAATCATAAGTGTGTAATGTATAAATGAACATTCATGATGAATACATAACATATGCATGTCAATTATACTCACGCATCAATATATTTAATGACCAAATTCATTGAAAACATATATTTATTTAAATATATATATATTTAAAAAGTATTTATATATAATTATAAATATATAATTATAAATATATAATTATAAATATATAATTATAAATATATAGTTATAAATATATAGTTATAAATATATAATGTTAAATATATAATTATACATATATATTTGTAAATATAATAAATATATTTAGTATTTAATAAAATTTATTATAATCTTATAATTATTTAAATAAATATTTATTTAATTATAATATTATAAATACTTTTTAAAAATATTATATATATATTTGAATTATTAAAAAATATATATTAATTATAAACATGCATTGTTAATTTAATGTATATAAATAAACATTATTTTTGAATATAAATATAATAATTTTATAAAAATTAATCTTATTTTTTATTAAAAACCTTTATCAACGCTAATAATAGTGCTGATAAAGGGTGTATTTATCAGCACTAATAAAGGCCCCCCTTTTATCGGTATGTTTTTCTTAACGCTGATAAAGGCTGGCGCTACCCTTGTGTCGATCTGTGGTAGTGTGGATATCTTTCCCAGAATGTTGTATATATTATTATTTATGACATATTATAATTTTAATCCGAGACATATTTTATCATGGGATGGATAAAATTAGTACCAAATACAACACACTTGTGTACACACACACACACATACATATATGGGACCGAACAAATAAATTTTATTCCCTTACACATATAATTTTATTTTATTTTCTCACAAACTCATCCAACACATAAATTTTTTTCCCCCACTTATATATAAATATGTTTTCACACATGCACGCACATGTGTCCATGTGTGAGTGAGTGTGTGAGTGTGCGTGTGTGTGTGCTCATGTGCATGCACATGTGCATGTCTGCGTGTGCACACACATGCTATTTTCCATCAATAATAATTAATATAAGAAATTCCATATGTTTATAAATATAAAATATGTGTTCCATTAATACTCAATTTATAATAAAAACAACTTGGAGATTCGACCCAACAACCAGTGCCCCATACCCCAGCTCCCCTGCCACCCCAGCCGCCTGCGGGGGGCATATATTTATAAATTTATTTTACTGATTACTTTGTGAATGATTCATCTTCATCTTCATCTTGGAAATTCATGGGAAGCTTTATAGAGATGTTCTCAACATTTCTACATCAAAAGAAAGTGAGTGTAAGTTTGACATTAATTTTTCCTTTCCTCTATTTTAGATTTGAGGTACTACTAGAAAAATCAGTTTTCGTATAGGTGTAAATTGGGTGATCGCCATTTGGCGGTCACTATTGACACTTTTAGTGGCCACCAAATGGTGGTTGATTGGATTTTTTACCCCATCCCCACACTTATTTTCCTCCTCCCTCATCGCCCCCACTCACCAAGCTTTCTCCCCTCCCCCACTCCTCACTCTCGTCCGCCGTAAAGCCCTGTCATTGCGTCACGCCGCCTCCACCATCTTTTGATCACCCATCCCATACCCAACCAATCTTTTTCATCTACCCCCATCCCATCACCCTCATTTACCCACCTTTAATCCCCCCACAGGCGATCCCCCCTCTTATCCCCCACCGTCGAGCCCCCCTTCTCCCATCGGTGTCGAGTCTGTTGGGATCAACCTACGAAAAATATTCTCAAGAAATTGATTTGGGTCCAGCCCATTTGTTGGAGAAAGAGAAAATCATTAATAGAGATATTTATTCTCAACATTAATATATCAATTTCTCCCAACATTAATGGAGAGTTAATTCTCAATATTATTGGATGGGAAATGTAATGTTGACTTCATTAATTGGAGATATGGACTTTGGATCTATATAAATGGATGTGGTGACTTTTTTTGAGTATAAATGACAAGTAGAATACAAGGCCTAACAAAGGCAGAGGTGGATCCCCTTCTAGGGAAGCCAACCTGGGTGCACACAAAGAGCTGAAGGCACTAGAGCCAAAGGAGGAGGTTGAGACCCGCAAGGGCGGAGACCACAATAAGGGAGCCAAAAGATGCGGCGACTGAACGATGTTTGTAGCACATTTTATGGTGATCTTGGTAGAGTTACAAATGATGAAAATTCTTGTAACCTATATGTTTCTCCCCATTGAATGAAAGTGATACTATCATTCTCTTGTGGATGTAGGATGAAAGTTTGAACCACGTAATCCCATTGTGTGTGTTTTTGAACATTGTGCTTTCATGCGTGTTTGTTTGTTGTGTGATTTTTTTCATTACTGTGAATTAATATATTGGGTGTAACAGAACCAGATAAAATGATGACTTAGTGAGGTGGATGGGGTGCCTGGACTTCCTAGTTCTAGACACCAAAGTTGTGGGGGATCTTCCGGAGCAAGTTATGTGCTTTTTGCTTCAGACTCCAATCCCCAGCATGTGGTATCAGAGGAGGTTGGAGTGTTCATTTGTAGAAAATGGTGGAATAAATATAGTAGAGTGGATTATCAAGGACTCAAAGGATGTTACCGGAAGACAGCGGTGGTACTAGATGTTTCTTTGCGATATCGGAAGTCCAATTGACCAACATGAGTCATGAGACATGTTCCATTGTTGGTGAAAGTCAGAGCTTGGTGGAAGACTGCTGGGGTTCCTCAGGTTAGGTGGTCTATCAAAAATCTAGAATAATGACATTGGAATATAGTGGCGATATTAGCAGTGTTTCTGGAATATTGAAAGTTTTATTTTTTGTAGGTGTCATGTGGCGTGTTCTATTCATTAGGTGACATTTAGAGATTGGTGCAAGGCTACTAGAATTATGGAAGGTAATATAACTTAAATACCATTAAAAAATCAACTCAGGGATTATTTTGGAAATTTATGTTAGGTGAAAAACGACTCAAGTTCCCAAAAGGAGATGTTAGATGAATCCATTAGTTTTCAAGTCGATGGAATATTTCGATGGTGCCCCTGTTCTACATGAAAATACGGATGGAGAAGAGATTTTTTTTAGTTTTAATCTCCATGTCAATGATATTTTGAAGGATTGATATAGAAATGGAATGACCTTCTGTGATGAATTTGGGATCTTTAAGTGTTAGTACCATTATGGAAGCAGTGGGAGAAAGGGACCTTGTTGCCATGGTTTCACTGACAGAAGTTTCATTGGGAGTTCGTCATGCCAAGGACATCAGAATTTCAGGAAGCTACAGTTACCAGATGAAGGTCGGTTATGACGGTGTCTCTAGATTTTATTGTACCAAAAAGCTCTTGGGTGGTGTAAAACCTTGATAGTGGAGTTTTTGAAAATTCTTGGAAGACCAATAGAGTGAAGCCATGGACATAGTGCACGACATAGCTTGTTGTTGGGAATTTCAACAAAATAGGAGGATGAAACCTAATCATGGATTTATTTGGATAAAATTTCCATGGAGGAATTCAAATGAGTTTCACATAGACTGTGGAATAATCAAATCGTGGTTTTAGAAGAATGAGGAGGAATTTCTTTAGTGGGAGCCTGGACGATTGAAGCAACAAGAAGTGGAGAGCCATGCAGGCACTACTGAAGAATGGTGAATGGAATCTGGACCAGTTTCAGCATTGGTGAGAGCATGAGAATAGTCTTTGAGTGGAATATTGTTGGGCTCAACCTGCGAAAACAATTCTCAAGAAAGAATTGATTTGGGTCCAGTCCATTTCTTGGAGAGAGATAAAATCATTAATGGATAGATTTATTCTCAACATTAATAGATTAGTTTCTCCCAACATTAATGGAGAGTTAATTACCAATATTAATGGATTTAAAAATTAATGTTGACTTAAATAATTGGAGATATAGACTTTGGATCTTTATAAATGGATGCGGTGACATTTTTTTAGTACAACTGACAAGCAGAAGACAAGGCCTAACAAAGGTGTAGGTGGATACCCTTATAGGGAAGCCAACATGGGTGAACATAAAGATCTTAAGGAACCATATCCAAAGGCGGAGGTTAAGAACCATAAGGGAGGATACTAGAAGAAGGGATCCAAAAGATGCGATGACTGAATGATGTTGGTGGCACATCTTATGGTGATCTTGGTAGAGTTCAGAATGATGTAAATTCTTGTAACCTAGATGTTTCTCCTCATTGAATTATAGTGATGTTGTCATTCTCCCATGGATGTAGGATGAAAGTCTGAACCACATAATCCCATTTTGAATTGTTTTATACTTTGTTCTTTCATGTGTGTTTTTTTTTGAACTTTTTGTTCGTTGCTGTGAATAAAGACCTTGGGAGGACCCAAACCAAATGCAAGGATTATTTCGTGGAGTGGCTGGTGTTCCTGGACTTCCTAGTTCCAAACACCAATGTCACGGGGGATATTCCATAGCAAGTTCCATGCTTTTTTTCTTTAGCCCCGATCCCCAACACGTGGTATCAGAGGTGGTTGGAGGGTTCGTTTATAGAACATGGTGGAACAAATATGGTGGAGCAGCTTATCAAGGACTCAAAGGATGTTACTGGAAGACAAATATGGTACTAGAGGTGTATCTAGGATATCAGAAGTCCAATTGAACATCATGAGTCATGAGGCATGTTCCGTTGTTGGTGACAGTCAGATCTTAGTGGAAGAGTTCTGGGGTTCCTTAGGTTAGGTGGTCTCTTTGGCATCCAGAAGAATGTCATCAGAAGACCAATAGAGTGAGACCATGAACATGGTGCACAAAGAATCTTGTTGTTTGAAATTTCAACAAAAATATAGGATGGCAACTCGTTCCTGATTATCTTGGAGAAATTTTATGTGGAGGAATTCATATGAGTTTCACATAGACTATGGAATGATTAGTTCATGGTTCTAGAAGGCTGAGGAAAAACTAATTCAGTGGGAGCTTGAACAATTGAAGCAACATGGTTTGGATATCCACACAAGCGCTGTATAAGAATGGTGAATGGAAGCTAGGCCAGTTCTGACATTGATGAGAGCATTAGAATAGTCTTCAAGTGGGAGACTATAGAACTATGTTGGTTGCACATATTATGGTGATCTTAGCAGATTTCCGAATGATGGAAATTATTGTAACCTAGATTTTTCTCATCATTTAATGAAAGTGATGCTGTTATTATCTTGTGGATGTAAGATGAATGTTCGAACCACGTAATCCCTTTTTTCATTGTTTTGTACTTTGTGCTTGAATGTGTGTTTCCTTGTCGTGCACTTTTGTTTGTTTTTGTGAATGAAGACCATGGGAGGACTATAACCAGATGCAAGGATGACTTGGTGAGGTGGCTGGGGTGACTAGACTTCCCAGTTCTAGACACCAAAGTTATGGAGGATCTTCCAGAGCAAGTTCTGCACTTGTTTCATGGGCCTCTGATCTCCAATAGAGTCCTCATCCCCCTCCCCCACCATAGATCCTCCCAAAAATACACCCTCCATCATGACTAAACTTCATGTATGTGCTACCACTAATATATATCTATTTTAGCTGATTACTAAAAACTGCTATCCCAAATATGATCTCCAATTCCCTTAAAACTGATAAATATGTTTTTATCCAATTATAGTAATAAAATTTTTATCATATTCTACTATGAGTGTTTAAAACCATCATAAATTAAAGAAATATTTATTCAAGGGGTTATACTTCATTGATGTTCACATGTAATTTTATTTGATATCCATTAATGTTTCGGTATTTTATTTGCATCTTATTAATAAAACATATGTTTTATAATTTTTCTAATAATAATCAGCAATAACAAATACATGATTTGGGAATTATAATTTACTTGTAAATTATTCTTTTAATTACAATGATCAATGTTTGCATCAATTTTTGGTTCATTCTGCATTAATATTTTTAGATAATTTGGTTATATCTACATTGATGTTTTAATGAATTCTTCACATCTTTTTAATACAACATCTGTTTTATAATTTTCTAATATTAGTATACAATAACAATGACATGATTTGGAAATTCTAATTTTCTTATCATAATCAGTCAATTATATTTTGGAATATCCATCTTTCAAACATTAAATAATATGTATATTATTTATTTCAATTGCTACAAATGTGTTATTTAGCATCTGGTAATATTTTAGTTATCATATGTAATTTAATTTAATTAAAATAAATAGTTATTTATTGTCTGTTATTTATTTCAATTACTATAATTTGTTATTTATGTTTCTACTAATCTGTTATTTATGTGTCTCCTAATATATTATTTATTTCTGATTCTTTAGATATTCATCAAGAAGTTATTATTATAGGTTCTGAGCGTAGTGGAAGCATGTGATGGTTCGTGCCCAACATTGATTTTTTCCATGATTTATGATCGATTTGAGATTTACACAATGATAAAAGTCATGATCTATGAAGTTGAATCGAATAATTTAGATAAGGGATAGAATTTCGGAACCATTATATATTATTTATAATCAGTTCAATTAAATAAGTAATTACCCTGAGGAAATTCTTTCTTCATTGATGGATATGACAACAGATCATTGTTGGTCCATCGATGAATTATAGGAATCAAATTAGATTCCCTCTAGTGGTGATCCACATGTGTTCCAAAAATCATCGAACATTGCTGTAGGAACCTTTGGGGCCTAGCAAGATATATCCTAGCACTTGCATCATCCACCTTTGATCACCTCGAGAACCACTTCCAAAGTATTATCCTGGATCTCTCTCGAATTGAGAGGGAATGGTAGAGGAAGCTCAGTCTCTGTTCTTGGGAGAATTCTTAGAGAATGTATCTCTCTAGGTCTTTATATGATTCTCCAAATCCATTGTGCACAACCAAACAAATTGGTTGTCTCTATAAGAAAATAACATAATTGGGTTTATATACTGCTAGGGTTGAAATAAAATAATTACCCAAGTGCCATATTATTTATTTAATACCTAGATAACCCCATATTAGATAATAATAAAAATAATAATATTTCTCAATATAATCTTAACTTGAGAATTAAATTAAATATCATTTAATAAAATAATATTTTTTATTTTTTATTTCTCACTGGACCATTAAACTATGTCCACCATTCCACCATAATATTTATTGTTCCTTGAATAATGACTATTTTTTTATTAAATAAGTATCACAACATTATTCACCAATAAATAAATTAATATTATATTTACTAAATAGAAAATAAATATTTATTAAATATTTGGCTCACATTATATTATCTTGAATAACTGGTGACAAAATACATGTAACCAAGTAAACATGAATAACTATTAAACAACATACGGGAATAATATTCATTCAACTTTTTAAATAATAAATAATAATATATTATTTAACTGAGATTCTAGATACACTTGATGTGTGACCCTCTAGGCCCCTTTATTAGTGGCATTAGGTGAAGCAGCCTAAAGTCCAATGTAAGCATCTAGAAACAAACTAAGGCACCCATAAATAAATATGTTAATGTCACAATAACATAATACGACATACATATGCTTACTCTGTAATATAATCCCTTTATCATGATACCACAAATCAAGCAGGTTGCATGTTGGTGCCATCAACCTATGTACTCGATGTCTCTTTATTTGAATTTTCAAAAATAGAACTTTCCTATAGAATAACGTCATGGATTTATTTAGTCTATATAATTTCCATTATAGGGCCTAAGATATCGACTTCTGTTAAATAATAGATGGGTAAAATCCTTTCTTGCATTATTCATTAATGCAATATTACTCGTGACACCACCAACATATCCTACTTTTCTATGAACATATGTTATCATGGTTTTAATCAATACATATAAGTAAATGACTCATAATACTCATTAATAATAATCTTAAAGTCTAAGGACCGATACAGACATTCACAGATGGGAACATCTAATGACACATATAAATGGGGATTTCCTACTAGGGGGTCTCATTTTCATAATATCCTACTAGATATTACCAAGGGTGAACACCATGAGAAGGTGCCTCAAAGTACCATGAGTCTTTACCCCTAATAGACTAAATCATTTTTGTCCCTCAGATGATATCATCTGGATATAGAATATATATTTAAGAAAAGTGTCATAACACTTTTGGGTTCTCATCATAACGGGGAACTTCTATGACCTTTTAGTGTGACAGCTACTCTTAGGACATTATCACATACTATGATACGTAGAAGAACAATATTTATGTGATAAATATTTTATTAATATTCAAAACTATAAATATAGGTTATCATAAATTACACAGAAGTTAGTTCTAGGGAACCAACTACAATAGAATCTCACTTGCACTAGAGCCAACTACTAAAAACCTTCAATCTTCTAGCTCTCACATGATACTGATGCTTCTTCTAAGATATGACTTTTGTCAAGGGTTTTACCATGTTTTCTTTTGGGGGCACTCTAATCACTAAAAATTCACCCCTTTGATAAAAACCATTTAAGAGATTATACTTTTGGAGTATGCGCTTTTTCTATTGGTGTGGCCATGGCTCTACTGCAAGAGCCACCACTGCAGTATTATCACAATACAATGTGATGAGGTCTTTAATACTAGGTACCACATCAATCCCCTGGAAAACTTTATGAATACCAATGGTTTCCTTGGCTATATCATAAGACTCTATATACTCAGAATCCACTGCAGAATCAGCTACAACTTGCTACTTTGAACTCTTCCAGCTCACAACTCCTCTATTGAGACAGAAAACATATCATGACTGCAACTTCATATCATTATGATTTTTCAGATAACTAGAATCAATATAATCCCTGATGACCAGCTCCTCATCTCCTCCATATACTAGAAACCTATCCTTAGTTATTCTCAGGCACTTAAGGATATCCTTAACAACAGTCCAACTTTTTTCTTCTATATTATCTTGATATCTTCCTACAATGCTCATTGCATAGGAAACATCAAGTCTAGTATAGAACATAGAATACATGATTGATCCTATCACTGAATCATATGGTATCATACTCATTATATCATTCTTATGTTGTGTTCAAGGAAACATTTTATTAGAAAGATGTAAACCATGTGACACTCGAACCAATCTCCTCTTGGATTGTTCCATACTAAATCCCTTTAGTATCTGGTCAACATATGTACTTTGACTTAGTCCAAGAAGTCTCTTGGATCTATCATGAACGAACTTGATCCCTAGAACATAGGCTTCTTCACCTAACCCCTTTATGGAGAAACACTTTTTTAACCAATACTTATAATATTGTAATACTGTTATGTCATTTCTAATAAGTAATATTTCATCAACATATACTAATAGGATAATGACCGCATTCCCACTAAACCTATTGTAAACACATGGATCAGATTTTTTGTTAATGAAAATAAATTCTTTTATTGATTCATTGAATCTAATGATCTATGACCTGGATGCTTTTTCAATCCATAACTGGATCTCTATAACTTGAAAATCCTTTTGGAATATTCTAATGTCACAAACCCTTTTGGTTGTGTCATATAGACATCTTCTTGAAGGTTCCCATTAAGGAATGAAATTTTGACATCCATCTACAAAATATCATAGTCATGGTAAGATTCTATAACAAGTATAATTATGATGGATTTAAATATATCAACTGGTGAAAAGGTCACATCATAGTAAATTACTTTAAACCCTTTAGACATTATCCTTTCTTTATAAGTATTTACATTACCTTCCATGTCCATTTAACTCTTGAATACCTATTTCCACCCGACATGATTTACATTAACTAGTGCATTGAATGGAACTTGAACTTGGTTTTGATACATGGAATCCATTTTATAATTCATGTCTTCTTGCCATCTTATAGTTTTTGAGCTCTCTATTACCTCCTTGTAGGTGATAGGTTCATCATGGAAAAACAATAACGAGTCACCATCCTTGGTGACTAGAAAACTATATCTCTCTGTTTTTCTAACCTCTCTTACACTTTTACATAGTACTTGTGTTTTAAGAACTACCTCTTCTATGGGGACCTATGTAATCTATTCTTGTACCAAATCTTATATATCTTGATCATCAACTTCATCTAAGTCAATCTTTCTCCCACTATTCTTTTTTAGGATGTGATCTCTCTCAAGTAATACTACTTTTCTAGAAACAATCACTTTCTTTTATAAAGGGTTTTATATGTAGTATCCCTTTGTTTCCTTAGTATACCCTATAAAGATACACATTGTGCCCTAGGCTGCTATTTTATTGCCTAATAAAGCTTTATCAAACACCTCTCAACCCCATACACATGTATGTGAAAAAATGGGTTTCTTTCCACTCCATAACTCGATGATAATTCTATTTTCCACTTTAGTTGGTACTCAATTTAATGTGCATGACATTGTTTTTAATGCACATCCTCAAAAGGATAATGAAATATTTGCAGGAATCATTATCAACCATACCATGTATAACAAGGTATGGTTCTTTATTTTACCAACACCATTCCACTATGGTGTATAAGGTGGAGTGAGTTGAGATAGAATCTCAAACACTCATAAGAAGTCGACAAACTCTTGGTTAAAATATTCACCACCTCTATCCGATCGAAGATTCCTTATTTTATTACCAAGATGATTCTCTACTTCATTATTGAGTTACTTGAATTTATAAATGGACTAAAACTTATGCCTCATCAAGTAGACATAGAAATATCTACTCAAGTAGTCATTCACTACAGGAAAATTCGCCGTTCGCGGTTGTTTTTTTGGGTATAGAGGCAGTTTAAACCGCCGTTATATGCTTCTCTGGGGGTTTTCGAAAACCACTGCTACATTGTGTGTCGGGACACTATTGTCGGGGGTTATAGATGTTTCACGCTGGTTTTTAGAAAACATCATAGATAGTGCATTTCTCGGTGGTTATGATGCTTTTAGCGGCGGTTTTCCCGGCCAGGGGAGAATTTTTTTTAGCGGCGGTTTTAACTGTTGCTAAAAAAAATGTAATCCCCTAGCCGGGAAAAGGGACGAAAAAAACATCAATACCGCCACAAACTCCATGCAGAAGATGGGCCACTATAGTGGTAGTTAAAACCGCCACAAAAATTAACACCATAACGGCGGTTATAACCGCCGCTAATAGAAAAATGATGACATTTAGGGGCGGTTATAACCGCTACTAATTGAAAAATACTGACATATAGCGGTGGTTTAAACCACCGATAAAACCACTTTTAAAAAAAATATCATCTTCTTCTGCTTTTGTACCAGTTCCCTGAAAAAAAACAATTACAAGAATACCAATAAATCAGGGATTCTAAAACATCCAATTTCATACACCCAAATTCAACAAGAATAATATAAATCAGACCACTACATGTGAGAAATAACAACCTTTCACCTATATGAATCCAAGTTATTGTCTTACAATTTCGACACAACCAAAACAAACATACATTATCTATTTCATAGGTCTTCTAACATAATATGAATACTACCACCCATAAACCTGGTCTAATATCCATCCATGTATCAAATTCCCATACATTAGTTTTTGAATAACCAGACCATCTATTTAATATATATATAATACAAGAATGTTTTCTTCTCCCATAGAGTAGATATGTCCATTCATATAGGCTTCTTGTATCAATGTACCAATAGAGAACCAAAACCATTGTCAGTCTATATTCTTCAAATTTAAAATTTTAGATAATTTGTATATTTCACTCAATGAAGGTTTGGAATAGAAAATATAATAATGGTGTATTTACACTATATAATTTCAAAAAAATTGATTCTTTATACTATTATCCATAAATCAAAAAGTCATATCAATACTGATATTCATGAGGCCTTTCTTGACGCATTGAAAAATACCCACCCCATGAGCCTCACTTTTGAGACATTAATAATTACGTAATCAACATAACCAGTATTCAAAAAAACAAAAAAAATCATTTTCACAAACTTAGTATTAGAGGAAACAACCCAAAATCTAGTGATCACAGTCACTACCATGTGATTTCAGTATTAAATTCCACTACGAATTCTATCCAACTTCATTAGTAGTTTCAAAAAATATATTGGTTTCTAATATCAAATAATTTTTGTATTACCACTGAAGACGTCACTAATCAATCCAATCCACTCATATACTTTCTTTCATGTTAAACTCATCAGTCACATAATCAATTTCCACATCATACAATAAAAAATATCTAATAACCATGTGTTAGCTAAAGAATTATACTATTCTAAGTTCAACACTCATATACGAGACAAGGTGTCATGAACCTTCACACCTTCATCTAGTACCCAATCATATCCTAAGTGTGATCATCTGTAATGTTCATCAACACTCCACAACATATCTCCATGAAATAAGGAAGGCTAATGTGTCCTGGATCCATCACAATGTGCAGGTACCTCATAGCATCTTATACCATATACAGTTTTCAAGGGACTAAATATGAATCACTTTTAGAAATTAAAACAAACTATGGATGAATTAAACGATATAAATATTCATTAACAAGGCCACCATAACATAACACTAGGACTCACAGTACCTCCATACAGTTCTCAAGGGACTAAATTGACCCTACCCTCTCCCCTGATCTAAACACCAAAACCACTCAGAGTGTTTCTCATCCCATGAACACTGAATTACCATGACATTCCTCAACCCTTTCATGGTTACCCGCATAACACACTTTTTTGTTATGTATAATAACACAATTAATATATATGAGAAAACACTATATAATACGCATACCATGACATTCCTCAACCCATTCATTCCTAATTTTTTTCCCTATTCTTCACTATTGTAAAGTTGTTGGAAAGAGAATGGTTAGTTCTATTAATGCTTTGGTAGGGGACTGATGTAGGCTGTTGTGTCTTAAATATGCACACCGCACTCAAGAAATCAAGATATAAAAGGAAACATCAGAAATAAATAAAATACATAAAAGGAAACATGACAAATCAAGAAAATTTTAGGTCATGAAAATGTTTGGTGGAAACTATGTGCCACACATAATACATATACAAACCAACGATGAACACATATCTTCACCCTTTCCACCTCCAACATATCAACAATACAACTAATCACTGTCCGATGATGAACACATATCATCACCCTCTCCACCTCGATCTCCACTTCTGGCTACCACCTGTAAGAACATTTTGAAAATTAAATAGTGTTTCATATTTGTATTTAAACTTAAAACCAATAAAAGATTGAAAACTAAATTATTTTTATTTTTTGTGATTTAACTACTCACCGCCAGTCGATACAGTACCATTGAGGACATGTCTACTCGTCTGCTGACGTATATCAGTCAAATCTTTCTGCAAATCATATATCTGATCCCCCTGCTTCTGAAATGTGTTTCGTAGAGAAACAATCTCTTTCTTAGCATCTTCAGGTATTGGATGACTACAACCAGAAGTAGATGTAGCTGCAATCCTCGGTGTCTTGCCAAAAAACTCAGATGGTACGGGTCCCAAACCCAGCCTGTGCCCTCTACCAGGATGCTCCTTCCCAAGGACTTTAGCAACCGGGTCATCCTGGGAGACTGAGTAAGACTGCTAAGGATTGACATCCCATAGTTCTTTAATTTTTACATATAAATCAAATATCAATATATATTAACATAGTAAAAAATGATAATAAGTCCTTATAATGAAAAAATGAGTTCATACCCCAACTTCTTTGGCAGGCTTATTAACAAAACTTCCATCATATTTTTTGTGAACATCCAACCACACTTCAGTTCAGGATGCTTCGTGCCCTAAAATCCGTGACTGCCTTAAAAAAGATAAATCAACAATTTAATATATTAAACATATAATATTGTCTTATAAATATTTAAACTAATGAAAAGATTACCAGAGTCGATTAGCTTCTAGAAAAGATTTTTGACCCCGCAATGTGAGGGATGACTTGATTTTCCCAGCTTGAAGCATTCTTTCTTGAGAGATCCTGAAATAAATAAAATGAAATTTAATAGTAATGTATTCAATGTCATATCCTCTTCATATACATGTATAAATGTAAAATGAGGTTAATATAATAATATATATTTAAATACCATTTGCTTTACATCACGATGTTTGTCATCAAAAACTTTCCATTGTTCTTTAGGTACACCATTGGGTAGCTTCTTATACATTTGTTGGATGGTCAATGAGTTATCATTGAAATCACCCCAAAATATCCATTTTAAGTCTTTATATTTCTTTCCAACATTTTTCAATTTCAACTTTCGTGCTATCACATCAGCAACTATAAAGTGGAAAAATATCTGTATACAGAAATTCATTTTGAACATATTAATAACATGAAATTCAATTACACCATAATGTATTTAAATTAATTTTATTTGGGAATAAAAAAAACTTTATTTTTCCAACTTGGAGGCATATTTATCCAATCATCATAAGAAATAGGAAGGTAAATGGGCTTTTCTGCCAGCTGGCCTAGAATTTGGTCAAATAATCCCGCGACATCATCTATAGGGACCCCATATGAATCAAATGGGACAACTATCTTCTCTCCATTAATATTCCAAACATATAAAATTTTTATATTTTTCTCCACATTTTCATTTTTTTCATCTTTAATGAACAAACAGTTAGTATAAAAAAAGTGCAATAAATTTATTTATATTAAAATTTGTACCTATAATAGTGACCCTCCAGTATGTCCGTTATAAACTAGAAGTGGCGCACTGCCACCCGACTGATGAGGCTGATGAAGGGGGAGTCGATGACTCAGCTTCTAAAGGGACAAACATAGAGGGTGTGAGAGATGGTGTAGGGGGAGATGGTGTAGGGGGGCAGGCAGCTGGTGGCTCAGATGCCGTAGGGAGGGAGACAGATTGATCGTCATCTGTCGCAGTAGTGGATGAAATAGTGTATCGCTTACTCCTTGGAATTCTTGTCATTTAATCAAATAAAATTAATTTCAGAACATATATTTCAAAAAATTTATGCAGAAAAAAATTAAAAATGATAATAGATGCCCAGTACTAAAAAACAAAATATACATAATAATGATAATGAATGACTGCATAAATGAAATAAGTGGTTGTTGAATGAATAAATAACTGTACATACAATCATGTTCCCCTTCAATCATGTCTGTTTCCTACTCCATTACTTCATCCACCTCATTCATCCTTGATAGACTAATATTTTCAATATCATGATGGACAAATAATTCTGCTTCTTTTTGTTGATGAGATTCAATTTCAGAGGTCAAATATTCCACTTCATCACCCATATCATACAAATCTATTTATATTACATGAGAAACTACAATCCACCCTTCATCCACAATATCATTCACATAATATACCATTTTTTCTTGCGATGATAAGATATATGGATCATTCAGTTCACGATCACCAACATCCATCAAGCGAGAGAAGTTCATAGAAGTAAATTGCAAGGAATCTCTTTTAACACCTTTGATAAAATCGACCCAATTGCATTTGAATAAAACAAATGAAAAATTCCCATGGTAGTTTAATTCGATAATATCAGTTAGCTTTCCATAATATTCCACTTTAAAAAACGTAAATATACCACTATTCTGTGTTTTCAAACCCTCTTCTCGATCGACTGGACGAAATCTAAATCCATTCACATTGTAAGCATTGAACTTTCTAACTTGTTTTAGAGGACCTCGAGAAAGAAAAATCAAATCTTCTGACACCTATGCTCAAGTATCAATATTCGTGATCTAAAAAAAGAAATATACTTTATTAGATTTAAAAAATTTATGTGTCAAACTAATATTCATATTTATTGCAATATTTATGAACTTAAACATCATGCAAACCATTCTACAAGATCTTTATTAATATCTTTCATTATATCTTTATCATTTCGTGTTCGGCCTCTCACTAGTCTCTTTTTTGTATCCTCAAATCTTCAATAAATGGATCTGCAATTTCACTATTCAGCAGCACATATCTATGTGCCTGTAATAAATCCAATTCTGTCAGTGTCACATTTGAGGTCCTCCCAACTGATCGGCCAATAGCAAGAAATATTTTGGATTCTTGATGTATTTGAGATTGATTAGACGTGTCTTCAACACGTCAAACTTGATTCAATATTGTCTCAATATCATCCAAGTATCTAGAACAAAATGTAAGACACTCCTTATCCAAATAGCCTTCAGCAATAGAGCCTTCTGTTTGAGCTTTATTTCTCACATATGATTTCAAATGCACAAGATATCTATGAAATAAAATAAACAAAATTATTCATTTAATTAAATGCCAAATTTTTTTTACTTAACTAAAAAACATATAAATAAAGTACCTCTCAATTGGATACATACATCAATAATGAACGAGGCCTCCTAATTTAGCTTCCTAAACCAAATGCATGGTTAAATGCATCATTACAGTAAAAAAACGGAGGAAAGATAATCTCCATTTAAAAAAAGGTAAATAAAAACCTCTCCTAGAGGTTGTCATGCTGAAATGGCTGTTGATATTTCTCACATAGTTATCTGAAAAATTTGCAGAATTGGAGTACAACAGCAGTAATTTTTTCAGGTAATAATGTACGCAATGCCAATGGTATTAACTGTTGTAAAAAAAATATGTAAATCGTGACTTTTCAATCCATGTAACTTAAGATTATTCAAGTCAACACACCTCGAGATGTTACTTGAATTCCCATCAGATACCTTAATATTATTTAAAATTCAAAGGAATGTATCTGTATCCCTATTTTTCATTGTAAAAATTGCTGGAGGATACTTTTCATTCTCATCTGGCCATAGATCACGTTTTATGTTCATTACTTGTAAGTCTTTGTGAGCATTGAGATGATCCTTCAACTTTCCATGCTCATTAAGCAATGTGAAAATAAAATTTTCACAGACATTCTTCTCAACATGCATCACATCAAGATTATGCCACAACAAATTAAATTCCCAATACGGAAGTTTAAAGAATATACTTTTCTTCTTCCATTGTTACATTCCGATTTTACTTAACGATGCACTTCGAACCCATTTCCCGCCATCATTCAAATGATGAACCTTCCCAAATTCTATTTCAGCATTTCCAAGTTGTGTTAATATTTCAGATCCAGTTAACAACTTTGGAGGTGGTCTACGATCAATGAAACTGTTAAATTTTGATCTGTTCAGCTGAAATCTATGAGATGCATTGAGAAATATTATATGGCACAAGAAGCACCATTTTTTACTATGAGGTATCCATTTGGGCTCAAAATCAAAGTTAAAAACAGGACAATCCAAACCTATGTAAGTGTTCCAACCAGATAAATTCCCAAGCCCAGGGAAGTCACTAATTGTCCACATTAAAGCAGCATGCATTTTGAACATTGTCTTAGAATAAGAATCAAATGTATCAACACCGTTGCTCCACAACTCCTATAATTCTTCAATTAAAGGCTACAAGTATACATCAATATCATTTACAGGCATTTGTTTTTTCAGGAATAATCATCAAAATGATAAAAGACATTTTTTTCATACACATCCATGGAGGAAGATTATAAGGGATCAAAAAAACAGGCCAAATGCTATAATTGGTACTCAAAGTCCCAAATGGGTTGAATCCATTGGTAGCCAATCCCAATCGAACATTCTTAGGATCAGCCGAGAAATTTGGATTTAATGAAACAAATTTCTTCCATGATTTTGAATCTTGTGGATGCCTCATTAACCTATCATTGTTATTATCTACATAATTCCACTTCATGTGTTCGACAATTTTCGATGAAATGAATAATCTTTGTAATCGAGGATTTAAAGGAATGTAACACAAAACCTTTGTAGGTGTGTTCATTTTGTTCTTCTTCATGAAAGTATGTTGATTCAGACTTCCAACATCACCCATTGACTGCCATCTAGAAGAAGAACATTTTTTATAATCTTGTCTATCTGAATCCTCTCGACAATAAAGCATACAATCATTGGGACACACATGTATTTTTGTATAATTCAAACCAAGCCTATTAACCACTTTTTTCATATCATAAAAAGACTCGGGGATGTTTTCTTTAGGAAATGCATCATGCAACAATTCCAATATCATGGACATTTCCTTATTAGTAATTCCATATAGACATTTGATATGGTAAAACTTTAGCATAAAAGAAAGTTTTGAATATTTCAATCATCCACTATACAACTCTTGATTTCCATCATCAACTAAATCATGGAACACATTTTCCTCAGTGAAGTTTTATCTTACATTAGTCTCCACATAATCAAGAGGATAATCCACTGATATGTTACAATCTTGATATGGTTTTCCTATAGTCTCAAAAACATAACGTGTCTCGTTGCTATTTGTAGCACCCTCATCTGGTTGTTCGGATATTTTTTGATGTTGATAGTGGTCTCTTTCAGTGCCGAATGCATTATTTATAAGGTTTTTCATTTCATTTTCCATTTTCGATGAAGTTGGGAGGTTATTCTGTGGATTTACATCAGTGCTCAACCTTTCTGTAACATTTGATTTTCTGTGCCAAATCCAACGCAAATATTGAACAGGGGATTTCTTCAATATTAAATGTTCATAAACTTCATCTCTCTTCAACCATATTCTAAATTTACATTTAGGACATGGAAATCTTATTCTACCTTCAACGGATCAATTGGAAATTTCAAAATCTAAAAACTCATTCAAACCCTTAATATACTGAGTTGCGTTCCTCAGTAAAGTGATCCAGCTTTTATCCATGTATATCACAATGTGCCTACACAATATTAAAAAAATTAAAACACATAACTATTACTAAATAGGGAAATAGATTCATATATACTAGTTGAAAAAATATATAAATATGTTACATAAGGTTTTCCAATATCGATACATATGGTAAATCACCCACTAGTGGTGTCATATAAAGTAGTACCACCATAAAGGATTAGAATTAAATTGGGAGATTAGGGTTAGTGAACAAAGTCCAACCACATTAATCAACTTAATAAAGTTGGAGGTTCCCCTCTCCCATTAAATTAAATAATTCTAACCATTGTTTGAAGTGGACTAATATTTAGGGGGAGATATGATCCATGGGGTGGATGTGCTAATAAAGTACATTTTATTCAGCTAAAGAAAGATATTATTAAATCCAAAAAATGCATGAAATAAGTGATTTAATAATTATTTCACGTCTCATTTGATATAAAATATGATCAAAACGTGTCATGGCTGATAATGACTCAGCAAGTGGTGTTAAGAAACCACTTTTTTTCTTAAAAACTTGATGTAGAAGTTTCATGCTGATGTAAAGCCACTTGTTGAATCTAGAATTACATAAAAGGGGATTTTCTAGAATAAAAAGAGGGTTCCAAGACTTAACTAAGAGAATCAATGATGTCATATTGAATCTTTTTTATAATAAGGGATATCAAGAACTGAATTTAGTAGAAATAGACCACTGATAAGAAGAAATATTTAGAGGAGGAAGTAGTTATTCCCTTACTATCATTAGTGTGGTTTAAGTGTGATTGGTAAGTTGTTATTGACATGATGAATCTAATTTTTAAGTTATATTGATATTGTGCAAATTGATTAATGTGGATGATAAAGACACCACTTACGGTTCCATTCCCTAGGTATCTCACCCCTACATAAGGGATAAATGTCTATCAAGGGCCACATTCCCAACTCATAAGGTTGGGAGAACATATCATTATCCATATAGTCCATATTGATTGCTCATCAAGCAAAGGAACCTAACTTGGTTCTATACTGGGTCATCCATATGTTCTCATAGATTATCATACCATAGATGGCCATTACCACACCATCCTATAGCCTCGCCCCTAGACATTTCTTTATGAGAGAATAAATTACCCAAAACAAGACCTTTATAGATAACTTGACCCATAAATACATGATGGACACCCTATTGGGGTTTTAATTTCCCTAAATTTAAGCCTCTCACATATATAACACAGCCATCAATGGTTGTATAATCAATGAATCATACTAAAAGAAATTCTACGAACCCAACATGAATATCTATCCTCATGTATCATAAGGTAAATAACTCATGGATCCCATTAATGTCACATACCCACCTACATGGAATTGCAATCCACACAATAAATGAATAACCATATCCTATGGTAATATTAGTCATAAAATACCTTAACCATAGAGTTATCCCCTTAAGAAATCTCATTCTATCCTTGTAAAATCCATCTCTATTAACCAACACCATCTCAATCCCCTAACTCATAAAATTACAACATATATTATAAAAGCAATAATAATTAATTAAGAGAATTAATCCATATTAATCCAATTAGTCATACTTTAGGGACAGTTATGTATCCTCCCTATAACTTCAAGAAATGGGGTATGGATCACTCTTGGAACACCTCTGAGCTCATTTCCAAACAAAACACAAATATATTAAGTCAATCCATTAAATTAATTCATCCAAATTTTATGATAAACCAAAATAAATTATGGCAATGACTCAACAATAATGAAACTACATAAAACCTTACACATTTTTCCTCCACAATATTCCTCTAACCATTACACACAAAAACATACCTAAATACGAGAAAACCATCGGCAGAAAGGGATGGGAGCCGACCTAGGGTAGGAACTCGATGGGGTCGGGGGGGAAGTCAATGTCGCGGGTGTCGGGGGGAGAAGGGGGGTCAGCAGCGACTGACGGTGAGGTCACTGGTGGCACAGGAGGGGAGCAGAGCTAGGTTTAGGGCTCGTCGGGGGAGAAGTGTCGAGGGGTCAGGGTGAGAAGAGCATCGACTCGGGTGGGGGGGGAGTGTCGCTGCTATAAAAAAATAAATGGGTTTCACGGAAGTTTTTAATAAACCGCCGCTAAACCTTTTTAATGAAAGGTTTAGGGGCAGTTTTGTAAACTGCTGCTAAAATAGCGCCGCTAAAGGTGATTTATGTTGTACTGATTAAAATTTATGTTGAAAGAATATCCAACTCTAGATTCTATTGTAAATGGTCCACACACATCAATGCGTACCAATTCAAGAATCTATGTGTCCCTTTCACCCTGGACACTGAATGGTGGTTCGATCATTTTCCTTATAAACAAGCATGCTATATTTCAAGTGGTTTTAGCTCTGAAGAGTCTAAATAACAATCTCAATAAATCTTTTTCAAACGCTTTTCATTTAAATGACCAAGATGGTGATGCCATAGTTGGCTGTCAAACGAGTCATGTGAACATGATTAGTCATCAATTTCCAACACCTGGTTTTCATAATTTAAAACAAAAACACCCTTATATAAATGTGCCATACCATAACATATATTGTCCTTATAAAAGGAAACACTTTTATTTCTAAACTTGAAAATAAACCCATATTAATCTAGGAATCATACAGAAATGGTGTTCTTGGTAACTATAGGTACATAATAACAATATTTAAAAAAATAATTTTTGTTGGTAGTGAAAGGTGGTAGTCACCAATGATTAGAGTAGCCAACCTTTCACCATTAGCAACTCTCAAATCCACCTCTCCTCTGGGAAAATTTCAAAATCTACTTTTAGATAAAGATGTGAGCACCATAAGATGTGTCTAATACCCAATGTGTAGATATTGAAATATTAAAAATGATAACGAATACACCTTTAGAATCCCCTTGCTTATGGGTGTGGTTTATCTTCTAATTACCTGACTTGCCACATGAAAAACACACTTCCTCCCTTTCCTTTATCTACCTCTAGATCTTATTGTTCTTGGAAGGAAGGTTCTTGGGATCTTTAGATTATTTATAGGTTTTGGGACCCTTTCCCTTTTTCTTCCTTTTCTTGTTCACCATAAGAACCATGGATTTATCCCCTTTACCTTCCTTATCCACTTAGTGAATCAAAGTCAGTATTTCCAAAAGACTCTTCTCATTATTTATCATATTGTAATTAACAATAAAAATGGAGAATTTCTTGGTTAGTGACGAAAGAATGAGATCTGTACACAACTAATCTGAGAATTTAATTCCTAAGATGTCTAAGTGTTCAATGTAGCCAATAAGATTGACTACATGAGTCCCAACTGGTGTAGACTCTCCAAGCATAATGGTAAACAAATAATTTTAGATACAATACCTATCTTGTCTTGAATTCTCTTGATAGAGATCCTAAAGGTGATACATCATGATATACGCATCAATTTCCTCTTGTTTCTTTAAAATCTTATTGAACATGGATGATAACATGAAAAATTAAACATTAGTAGCATCATTCAGATGTTTCTCATAGAGAGATAGCTCTTCATCACTTGCCTTATTACTAGGCAAAACTGGAAAAGGTTTTTATAGTACATACAATTTTATTTCACAGTGAAGTATGACACATAAGAAACTTTTACACTACTGGAAATTTGTGTTAGTTATAAGTTTATCCTTATCAAGTATGGATTGTAATGATATATTGAAGTCATTTTAATGTTGTTTTAATAAAATTAGATGAGTATAATTTTTTTACTTCATCTAATAAAATTTGTACAAATAAATAGATATTAAATTTATTAGTCTCCCACTATTTTATTGAAACCCATTATCCCTCACTATTGGCTTTAGAATATCCCATTTCTTGAACATTCTAGTGGCAGGGATCCATATTTCCATTCTCATTACCCCAACTTTGGTTGGTCAAGAAACTTGAGTGGTTTTAGGTAGGAATTCCAAATTCCAATTTCATTAACTCATAGTTCCTTGATCTATTGAGTGTACTCCCAAATCATAGAATCATTAATTTAGATTTTCTCAACCCTTTCCTATCAGTAACACTAAGTCCTGTTTTTGCAGTCAACCCTTGATGTGATTTAAGTTAAGTGAACCCAAAAATTCAAGTTAGAATTAACCGATAATTGAAAGCACCCCATATTTGGATGGTCAATCACTTGGAATTATAGTTTGATTTTAACTGAAGTAGTGGAAGGATATATCAATTCAATATATAAAATTTAGGGATTCTATAATTTATGCATAAATTTACAATTATTATCTTTATCACATGCCTATTAATATTAAGCAAATTAACTTAAGTGATTAAAATTATCTTAGATAATATTTATGAATAATCTGATTTATTTTAGTTATATCTTGCATGATTGTTAATTTCATTAATTTATGTGATTGTGAAAAAATATCCATAATGAAATATCCATGCAACTGATATAAATAAAATAATAAAGTAGTGTGATCATGAGCTTTAACTAATGGTTAGTTTTTCTAACAGTTGATAATATAACAATTAAACAAGGGGGAAAACACCTTGAACCAATTATGGTTCGTGTTATATCTTTCCACCTATCCACCAATATATCTCTCTTGGATTGGTTTTGCCTCAGATCCAAACTTTAAACACATATACTAGCATGGGAGCTCCATCCATTGCATATTCTTTTACTCACATGTAGGTGAGGGGGAAAGGGTTTACATAAAAGAATCCATGGGCACAAAAACCCTAAAATTATAAGAGGATAGAAGGCACACATGCCAAAAATTTAATTTAATAATAAATTAAATGAAACTAATCCCATAAAAAGGTCTAGTCTATGATCATGATCATCCATATGCATGAAATGAACTATGAATTTAATAAAACTTTCATTCAATTATTAATTGTTTTTTTTTATGATAAATCATGCTCGAATCAATTAATTATCATCTTTAATTAATAAATTATTTTATCTTAATTATCATCTAACTTTTCTTGGGATTATCACCCATTATAATTTTAAACAAATTAAATAAATTCATTTAAAATTAACTATGCACATAGATGTACCTTGGAGGAAACACAGTAAAAACCCATCCAAATCTACCCAACACATACTATACTCGTATACTATTTACTGTTATGAAATATTACATAAATGAATTATCATATACTTTCATAACTTGTAGTATCAACTTAATTATTACACAAATTACATGATTTTTTTGGTCACGTGTTATGCTTCAAAGCATATAAAGTAACAACAGTAATACAACTCATACATGATTTGCATATCTGAACATTATACAGATGTTAATTAAACACACACACACACACACACACACACACACACACACACATATATATATATATATATTAATACCCTTTCACATGGTGTGTCCTATCAACTTAATGACCACACATAAGAACATGTTGAAAATGTTTACATAATATAATAAATAATTTTTAAATCTACGTAATTTGATATAAGTACACGACATGTGCAGTTGAGCTACATGGTGCATACATCTCTCACCATATATCTAAGGTATACGCCTAGGGACTCAACGTGTAAATCATACCTTATAATAATGGAGTACATGGCATGTAAAATGTTCTACATAGCGTGTGGTATTTGGATTACACAGTCACCAGTCAAGTAGGTTACGTATGGTAATACACAACCAGTCTAAAACTCAAAGGGACTACACGTCGTGTACGTGGGATTACACAGTGTGTACTCCGATTGATCGTGCACCACATTGGATTGGTCAAAACACGATGTAAGGTATTTAATGCAGTATGTGTAATCAACACACACCGTTTGAATTAATTTCTGAATTAGTTCTTGATGCATTGACCACAAGTACATGAAATTTAATTCCAATTACATGGCATGTACTCATGTGTTATCTGGCCAAAATTCTTGGAACCTCTGGATGAGATCATCAATTTTATTTTATTCATGAAATTAATCATATCAATTCGATCTAAAAGAAATGAAGGAAAAAGATGCATTTCTCGCAATTCGTATTAAAAAAATGAATAAACTTGAATTGAAAACTAAATCACAAATGTATAAATGAATCAATGATCATTAAGTAACTATAAATAATTATGTGACCACTCTGATACCACATGTAGGTTCCATCCACAAGGGAAGTGTGTGATGGGTTAAGTCCAACTTTTCTTTTTCCATGATCGATGATCAATCTGAGATTTGCACAATGATAAAAATCTTGATCTACAGAGTTGAATCAATGAATATAGAAAGGGGATAAAACACTGGAACCAAGATAGGATCATCAAATATAAATTTTAATCAATTTAATTAAATAAATAATTTCCTTGACGAAATTATTTATTCATTGATGGATCTGAAAATAGATATTCTTTGTTCCATTAATGCGTTGTTGGAATAAAATTATATTCCCTCTAGTGGTAATCCACATGTGTTCTACAAATCTTTGAACATCACCATAAGAATCTTCGGTAGCTAGAATGATATATCCTAGTGCTTGTGTCATTGGACTTTGATCACCTCGAGAACCACTTCCATAGTGTTCTCTTAGATATCTATTGACTTGAGAGGGAATGGTGGAGGAAGATCACTCTTTACACTTGGGAGTGTTCTTGTAGAATTGATCTCTCTAGGTCTTGATAGGAATGTCCAAATCCATTGTGCAAAACCGTACAACAGAACTGGATCTATGAGAAAATAACACAATTGGGTTTATATATTTCTGGGGTTAAACTAAAATAATTACACAAGTTCCCTATTATTTATTTAATCCCTACAGAACCCTATGTGAAATAATAATAATAATAATATTATTATTTCTTTCCATGTTTTTAAATTGATAATTAAATTAAATATTATTTAATAAAATAATATTCAATATTTATTATTTATCACCAGACCATTAAACACGGTCTACCATTCTTCCACAATATTTATCGGGCCTTGAATAATAACGATTTATTTATCAAATAAATATCACTTCATTATTCACTAATAAATAAATAAATATTATATTCACTAAATGAAAAATATATATTTATTAAATATTTCACTCAACTTATATTCTATCAAATAACTGGTGAAAAAATAAATGCGATCAAGAAAACATGAATAATTATTAAACCACATGCGGGAATAATATTTATTCAACTTGTTAAATAATAAATAATAATATATTATTTAACTGATATTCTTGATACACTTAGTGTGTGACCCTCTAGATCTCTTTCTCAGTGACATTAGGTGAAGTAGCCTAAAGTCTAAGGTTAGCTTCTAACAACATGCCAAGTAACCTATAGAGAAAGAAGTTAATGTCACAACAAAAAAATACCTCATATAGATACTTACTGTGTAATATAATCCCTTTATCATGATATCTAAAATAAATTAGTTTTCATGCTGGTTCCATCAACCTATGTGCTTGATGTATCTTTCATTGAATTTTAGGAAATATATCTTACCTATAGAACACAATGGACATGGATTTATTTAGGCTATATCATTTCCATCAAAGGGTCAGAGATATAAACTTTCATTAAAGAACAGAAGGTAAAAATACTTTCTCACATTATTCATAAATGTAATATTACTTGTGATGCACCCAACATATTCTACTTCATCGCGAATATATTTCTTCATAATTTTTTTTCAATACGTCAAATTATGTGGCTCATAATAAACATTAATAATAATCTTAATGTCTAAGGACCAACACACATGTCTGAAGAAAGGAACATCCAATGTCACATATAAATGTGGATTTCCTACAGGGGGTCTCGTTCTCATAATATCCTACTAGATATTAGTAAGGGCGTACACTACGAGAAGGTGGATCAAAGTCCTATGAGTCTATACCCCTAATAGCCTGTGTAAATTTCATTCCTAAAATGATATCATTCTGCTATAGAAAATATATTTAAGAATAGTGTCTTGGCACTTCTAAGTTATCATCATAGTGGGGAACTACTATAACCTTTTAGTCCAACAACTACTCTTGGGGAATTATCTCATACTATGTTACATAGAAGAAAAAACATGATTTTATAAGTAGTTTATTAATATTCAAAACTATGAACACAAGTTATCATAAATTACACAGAAGTTGGTTCTAGGGAACTAACTCCAACAATTATTTCATTATTATTATAATGAATTAAAATTTATGTAAACTTTTTTCTATTTGTGCATTAAACTGTTTATGATTTTGAATCAATCCATTACATCTAATGATAATTGGTAATTTAAAACCATAAATAAAATTTTTATATATCACTATTCTAATTCTAGATGCATTGATGTTCTTAATACCCCATCTAAACTAACGAAATATTCATTTAGTGAACCTATTAGTAAGTAGATCAGTGATGCTTTATTTGAAATTAAATTGAAAATTAGTGAGAAGAATACTTCTAAAAAACTCATTGTATTAACCTATTGATCCATGTTTCCAAATAGGAGCACACATGCATCGTGCCAAATAAATTATGTATAGTAACTAATATCAATAATGATTAGTTAGTTCCCTTACAGAAGTTAATGAAATAGAAGATGTTGAGCACATGGAAATTTTATGCAGTTCAATGATGTCTCCACTATGTTCAGAAATTCATTTCCATATAAGGGAATCATATTTAGCATTAAAATAAATATATTGGTTTATAGTTATTAGGGGATCATCTACATTGGAATTACTTCAACACTTATTAACTTAATTAATATAAATAATTCATTTACTATTAGACTAGATGAACTAATATTTAAAATTGATAAATTCAACTTTTTATTAGTCTAAAACATGTAGCTGAAACACTACTATGTTTTCTTGAACTTATTATTTATGGTTTCATGCAGCTGTATAGAATACATGTTAGATCATAGTATGTGAAACAAATTATAAAAGTAAGAAAAAGGTGTCATTTTTAAGGAAAAAAATTTAAGTAAGACTAAAAGGGATGAAATACATTAAACCAATTTAGGTAAGGTCTCTTCCATAAATTATCTTTTTTTTCTCCATATTTTACATTTTTTTATTTAACATGTGTTCTAAAATTTGTTTCCCTTTATGTTGTGTTCATGTGTATTATTATTTCTTCTGCAGTAGTGAAATATTTCCATGATATTATTTCCCTAAAACTTTTGTTTTCTCTCCATGATGGGTAGATCTTACTTAATTATATATAATTTCATTAATCTGATTTATATGGAATGAAAGTTAATAAGGTAGGGTTTTTATTTCCCATCTTCCATTTTGAATTTTTAATATTTTATAAAAAGAATTAATACTTTCTTAGCGGTATGAATTTGTATCATATGTATTTGGAGTTCATTCTCAGCGTGTATATTGCAGTATCATGTATTTGTAGCATATGTATTACTATGCATTTTTTATATGTATTAGGAATTAAATTTTGAGATTAAGTGGTTTGTTTTTTTTATCACTGTGTATATTTTATAAAAAGATTCAATGGGAGTTCTTTCTCAGTCTTAATTTATAGCAGTGAGTAAGAGAGATATTGGGGTGAGTCATAGATGAGGGGTTGAATGTTTTTTAGAGGTTCAATAATCCTATGTTTATAATAAAAATAATATTGAAGGGGAATGTTTTAAGGGTTTAGTAATCCTATTTGTATAATAAAAAGGTTGAAGGGGAAATCATTAGGGATTCGGTCATTGTACATTTCATTCATGAAAATATATTGCATTTATTCACTATAATTTTGAATTTTATTTTTTCTATAGATTACTTTCATACAATTATTCACCTTTTTTTATAATATTTGTTACTTAGTTTGAAGATTTTCAATTTGTTGTTTTTGTGTTGGAACCCACAATGGTGAGTGGTTTTAAATGTTTGTTTTCATTACATTATTTAATGTTTTGACACACTAAACACAATTGATAATTAATTAATCAATGACATTTACAATTATTTTCTACTACAGAGATTTCTAAAATTATAAGCAATTAGTATGCCATGAAAGGAGCATGGATTTTCCTAAATCTCCATTAATGATAATTCTATTTGGATATTTAAGATTTTCATTTTCCTTATTTATTTTAACAATTCTATTCATTTATAGATTATTTTAAAGTATCAAATGTGAATTGTAGTTTTTCATTTTCAAACTGTGGATTACTATGAAATTTTAGTTTTACTACACATAATGTTTTAACCATAATGCTACCAATGAAAATGAGTCTGTTTAATAAATTTTATTTTTGAAATATGTGTTATTTACAACTGCATGAATTTTTTTACATACTTAATATTAAAATGTTTTTAACCATAAATACCACATATTTTTCTATGAATGTGCCTTTACACATCCATCATCTAACTTTCATTTTATGAATATCATATTACACATAATTATGTTCCATTCCCCCAAATATTTATTTAATTTATTCCAATGTCTTAAAAACTGTTAGTTATTTATATTTATACACAACTACACATGATTTCTAATTTAGACAATCAATTAAAATATTTTTCATTAAATATATTTATATTTATCCTTGAAATTTTTCTTCAATCAGAAACTTCTCACTGTAACATACACTGTTTCTGAAAATAGTACATAAATGGATGCTCAAGGTACCACTTAGAAAAGAAAGTCATAGTTTCAACCAAAATTCTTAAATTTCATATCTTTATTTATTTTTTAGCATGTTGATTCAATTTTATCTATTTAATTTTAACATCTCTGATTCTTTTCAATATCATATGTTTTCTGGACATCAATTCAAATGGTTAGAAAATGAAAACATTGCACCTCTAGTTTCATATTCTAATGGTCAATTATAGGTCTCAGGATTTGGTTTTGTTGTAGTTTTTTTTCACCTTGATTGTTTCATCCAAAATAAGTCTCTTGGCGCATGCCTATTGTAGGGTATGGGAAAAGAAATTTTATTTTCCTTGTGTAGCATAGTGGCTGACTAGGGTCGTCTCACTCGAGGAGCCTCTCAGTTTGTTTACTCACTTATTATAATTCACCTAAACCAATTTTTGTTGTTTTCTTGATTAATTTATTAAAGAAATAATTATTTTTTGGGGTTTTTAATATTTAAAATAATGAAATGAAAAATAAGAATTTATAATTTTATACTAACATAAAATTATAAATAGAATGGGTTAATGAAGAAAACACATGGTCTTGGGTTTGGTTTTGGGTTCAATCATTATTCTCCATTATAGGTTTGATTTTAGTTTGATAATCCAAAAATGAAATATCATGTTTGAACTACTATTATTTATTTATAAATTTTGGAATATCATTGAATGTCTTAGCACTCTCAATTCCAACTCATTCTTTAATCAAGGTTGATAACACACATTGGTCTAGGATGTGTCATCTTCCAGGACCTGGCTCTATTGAATCTATTTCATCCATTGATTATCTCAAATACAACATGTGAAGAGATAACAAATTAAGAGAGATAAAAGTGATTAAATAAAATAATAGATATATATTTAGTTGTATGTCATTGGTGGATAGTCATTTAATTAGATACATTTGACTCACCATGCATGGTACTCAAATTTATCTACAAACATAAAATTAAATTTTCAGGAAAATTCATGAACACCTTGACCTCCCCCAGGCCAAGATTTGGGGTTAGCGTCTCATTTTTGAGAGTGAGAGATCAATTGGAGGAGTGGGTGGAAAATAAGAAAAGAAAATAGAATAAAATAAATAATGAAAATTTAAAAAGAATAGTGATGAGAAAATAAAAGATTAAAGTGAAATAGAATTCAGATGAGAGAGATATAGAAGAAAAAAAAAGAAAATAAATAAATAAATTAACATAAATGAAATTATATAATTTATAAAGAATATAATAATAATAATAATTTATAATAATTATTATTATTAAGAGTATAATATATTTTAAAAAAATAAAACCAAATAAAATAAAAAAGTTAAAAGAGTATTAATAATAATAATAATAATAGTAATAGTAATAATAATAATAATAATAATAATAATAATAACATTAAGAGTAATAAGAAGAGAGGATGGATAATGGGTGGAAACAAAATTTAAAACTTGCATGCAAGAATTATTTTAATTTAAACTAAAATTTGAAATACAATTAAAAATAAAAATGTAAACTAAAACAAAAAAATAAAATAAAATGAAGAATGATAAGGAGGGATATGGTTGCAGTAGTCGGCCTCCCTCAGTAGAGATCTTCTCCTTGGTGCCCCAAATGATTTATAAAGGATGGGTTCACCTCCTTTTATAGGTGAGGAGGGGGATTTTTTGGCTCGATAATTATTCCTCTAACGGTTTGTGCATGTTGGACCCATTAAATGGATGAATCGGGATATAGTATCTTCATAAAAGATGTTTTTAATTTTATTTCAAATTTTCCTCCACGTTTCAGATTAATTAACCATGTTTATAAGATGTTATAGGCAAATTATATTATGTTTTTATTCTGTCCAATTGCATCCCAAATCATCTTTCATTGTTGAGCATCCAATAAATGACTTAACGAGTTCATAACTCATTAAAAGTTAATGGAGAAAAACACCTATGAGTACTCTTTGGAATCCATATAGAATCACCTCAATTAGATGAATGTATCATGATTTATGTCTCTTTTCCATAGTGGGATCTGCTATGTCCGCCCGAACAATATCTCAACATGATTTATTTTTTCAGGCCTCTAGGTGTTTGAATCACATATTGTTCCATAAGACAAAGTGATAACCCAAAAATCAAGGAATCTTAGAAAAATAATCATATCAATTGGATAAATAATTTAAAAGTTATGATCAAAATAAAAAGTGATTAAAATCTATCAAAATTCTATAATTAAGAAATTTTCATAATTTAGCCCATTTTCATTCTATATTTCAAATTGCCCATTATTTTAATAAAAAATTGCAATACATGGGTTTTATCAATTAAAATCATGAAGAAATCATCATAATTTGAATAAAAATATGCACATAATTTTGGTATATCATCTCCCTTTTGTATAATAGAAATTATTGTGAATTATAGGTGTGTCCCTCAAGCTGAGTATGGATGTTTCTATAGTTTACCCATGGTAGACGAATTTGACCAATGATATAACATTTATTCCAATTTTAGGAAACTTTTTCCTTTATATTTATCTTTCCATCAATATTTAAATCTCCTCTAATTTATTTACCTCCCCTAATCACTCATATCATTTCCTCTAATCAATCATCTAATTTTTTCTAAAAAGTCATATGTTCATTTTATTGCTACCAACCCCACTACTTTGAAGTATTTCACTTGATCTAGATCCTTTTTTGTATTATATGAATCAGGTCTATCTCGAAGCAGAATATACTAACCATTTATTATTAAAATTATAAAAATATAACAATCACATGGGAAGAAATATGGGTTCAAGCAAGGACAAGCCCAAACCCATAAGAAAAACAACAAATCAAGCATCACTATAATCATGATCAAATTCATTATTAGAGTCTTCAGTATCATTAGATTCCCATTATGACTGTGAATTCTTATGGTTGAAAAGTGAAGTGTACTTATCCTTAATAGCCAACTACTCTGAGGTGATCCTAGAAGATCTAGTAGAAATACATCATCCATTCCCATGAGTTACATCCTCTCAGCCATGTCCCCAACCTCAACACTTTGGATGCCTACCCCATCTCCATGTTTTCTAATGCAGAGTTACACCATGATCACCCTTTTCACCATAAAAAATATCTTTAGACACATGACATACATTATTATTAAGATAATCAAGAACCTTAAAACTATTAACATCTGTGACAATTGATTGATCAATTTTCTATTCCAAAACTTTAGGTGATTCATGTTGAAGTCCAATGTTCCTTGAAATCATTTGAAACCCTTAATTATCTACTTTAAACTTTCCTTTATGACTCTCATATCCATGGAATACACATCTAATTCTCTCTCAATGAGTTCCATTCTTTCTAACAGAGAAGATGCATCCATAACAATAACTTTTTAAACATTCTGGGTTGGCCTCAAACAATCCTCACTTGCATTGAGTTCTTTATCAGTGGAAATATACAACCATACTTTCTTTCTATGAGATCTCTACACAGATGCTACACTATAAAAAATAGTTATCAACCCTATATACCCAAAAGATATGCCTCTAATATTGTGCTCAAGAAAAACATCATTACTTAGCTGTCCAAAAGCTTCATTATTCTTCAACTCAAAGGCATGTTAGACATTATAATATAATGCATTACCATCAGTAGGTGTTATTCTCAGCTAACCAGAGTTATGAACATGTGAATTAGATTCTGTACTAACATCATGAGTATCACACTTCATCTGACCAACATCTAAAACTTCGGTATTATCACTACAAAATATTTCACTTTTTCCAACGGGGGAATATCTGTTGGTAAAAGTGGATTTTCTGTTGGTAAAACATTTTGCCAACAAATATGTCCATGTCACTAAACTGTTGGTAAAAACTTTGTCGCTAAATGTTATTGCGATAGATAAAATAATTTTGTTATAATTATAATATTACCAATAGATAATATATATGTTGGATAAATTGTTTAGCAACAGATTAATACGAAAAATTTTTCTGTTGGAAATAATATTACCAACATATAAAATCTATTTATAAATTACATAATATAAATTATAAAAATTTATTTCTCATAAAATTTCATATTATATTTATTGATCAATCATATATAATACACATGTTTGAATTATTTAACCAAATATGATTTCCACACAAATTAAAACTCGTGAAAAAGATTGATTATATTAATAATGAAATTTAATATAGTATGAATCAAAACATATTTGAACTTTTTTCATTCCTAAAAATTTCATAAAAACTCATCATCCATCCATGCCCCCCCCCCACATCCCACATGATAAAAGGGTATGTGGTTATCCTCTGATGTATTTTATGACTAGAATCCTCTGCACCCAGGA
The DNA here is from genome assembly GCA_963277665.1 of Viscum album. Taxonomy (NCBI): domain Eukaryota; kingdom Viridiplantae; phylum Streptophyta; class Magnoliopsida; order Santalales; family Viscaceae; genus Viscum; species Viscum album. The sequence continues at coordinate 673,870,167 of OY728139.1, read as the reverse complement.
ATTTTACACCATGATATAATAGTTACACCTCATGGCCCGATGTTAAAGATCTCTTTCATCACCCCACCAGTAGGCCACTCGAAGAAATAAATCATGCCAGCTCCGGTATAAGTGAGGAACCTCAAGTCAATGTCATGTTAACCTTTTAGCTCCAACATCTACATCACACAACCCAAGAACATACCAACAAATCAGTGTGAAATATATACACAAATTGAAACCAATATATAAATAAATGAAAGTAGAAAAAATTGTTTACTTCTTATCAACAAAAGAATGGAAATTTTGAAAACAACCTAGAATAAAAAACCATGCTTACATATACTGGTGGGATTTAGAACAATCATACCATCTCCAAAAAAACATTCTCTTGGTATAAGTTCATAGAAAAAAACAGGTCAAAGAACATGAACGAGCCAAATAAAAAAGAAACCATGTATAACTTTGTAACAAGAAAATAATGATTCCAATGGATCTGACCATTAATGGGGATGTATAGATGTGTAACATGAAAAGAATGATTCCAAAGGAACTGACCCTTAATGGGGAAGGGAAGGTAATATGGGTTATGTAACTTCTCAATAAGTTCATAATAAATTGAATATGTGTTTTTAAACTTCTCTATAGGTTCATAATAAATTGAATATATAGAGAAAATAATTCAATCTCTAGTTAAAAATTATAATTCCTTGAAAATGACATGCACCCATCATAAAATGCAGTAAATCATACATAAATCACTTCTATATGACCAGTGAAATCATATCATAAATCACATGATAGTATATAAAACATTTTATGTTCAATAGATGAATGATAATGAAATGAAATGAAATAAGTATAGAAGATTTTTTAAGTGCATTTGCAGTCTTTCATTTTGAAAAATGAATACAAAGTACAAATAACAGAATGCAGAATGAAAATTTTGAATTTGTAAAATCCGTAAATCTGATAGAGTAAGTGTGGCAGCATGAAAACATCAGTGTATTAAGGTCATAGATATTTGACCAGCTACTCACAAAACCAATTAGATGGTGAATTCGTGTCAACAATTACCATCAACACTAAAACGGCTTGAGAATGAAAAAACCAGTCATGTTATGGTAATAATATTTCTTAATACAAGAAATAAAAAAGGTAATAGAGGATTATAAATGCGGAGTCTCTCACACTAAACCAGCCATGACTTCAACAATTAATCCTTCTCTCCACAGATCTGGCGCACCAGCTGAATGTCCATTAGGAATGATCATCACCCACTTGGCATGAATGGAATACAGATTTGTATCTTCAAATAGCCCAACATGGTATGCCTTTGCTGCCTCTTACAACGCCAATGTGGCATGGCTCTAAAAATGTAAATCGATCTTGATGTCCTGAGCAATTTCACAGACCAGCCTTTGGAATGGTGTCTTCCTTATAAGATGTTTTGTGAACTTCTGGTACTTTCCAATTTCACTAAGAGTGATAGTTCCAGGATGATATATATGGGGAATCTTTAAAAATGTACTCATTTTCTTCTCCTTCACATTTGATAAAAATAATAAATAATTGAAAAAAAAAATACCAACTCAATCTACAATAGGTCTAAAAGAAATGATGATTGAAATGAAAATGTAATTACTCAATATATAACAGGTCTAAATATCCTTAATATAAATCATATTTTCAAAAAAGACCAAAAAACTAAAAACTGGTTGGGTGGTGGGAAGATACAACCAATACCTTACTTACAAGATGCTCAAATGCTATATCATGAACCATGTATTCAACAAAAAAAGTTATTTTTCTTTCTCCAGATCTTTCTTGAGAGGATAAACACCAAATTTCAGAACATAAGATAAGATATTCAATACATGAAGTGAATTTATACCTATGGAAAATGCATATTAGGTTGGAAAAGTTAAACAATACACAAAGAAAAAAAGGATCAACTCAATAGAAAACATACTGCTCATCTTTGTCAGAAAGCATTGGCATATCCATATGAATTTAAGAAACATGTATTGTAAATAGATACCGGGTCAATGTTGCAAAGATATTTACAACATAGATGACACTATCCCATCTGATCTCAGAATCCTGACAATGCAAATGAATAAATTAATTCCATAGAAGAATGAAAACATAATAAAATCTCATCACAGTTGGAAAATTATCATCCATATAATAACAAATATATTTGTATTTATGACATAAATTTTTATATATAATTTCTTGCTGATTTTCATGGATGATACAGAAAAATGGGGGATATTTGTAACAAAAAATTATAAAAAAAATCAAAAAAAAAGGAATCAACTCAGAAGACAACTTACCCAGTATGTTTTTCAAAAATCCATAGAAGTTTCTATAAGTACATGATGCTGAATATTCCTCATACTTTTAGAGGGGAGAAGGAAATTCCAAGACATCTAGAGGGGTGATGGTGATTTCCATTAATCTCTACTGTAGACGGGTGGAGGTGATGGTCAGACTTCTAGATTTCTCTTTGAGCACCTATTGTGTAGGGTAAAAAGGTTTATCATCCATGCACCATTCAGGTAGTATGAATATGGGATATAACAAACATAATATATTCAAAGTTTCTAAAATATTATCCTCTTTAAAATACAGTATATTCCATTAGTTGATGGTATTTCATGCACTTGAATAATGGAACCAGTAGAATCTCTCACATCAACCCATTTGTTTGTTTTATTTGGAAATGTTTCATCTCCTTTTATGAGGTTTAACACTAGACACACACTGAAAGTAACCAAGGGATGTAAGAGAGGACCAATCACCCATCCAGGATGTATAGATACCTTTTCCATACCATTATCCTTTTCCAATATTCAAGAAAAATCCTTATCTAATGTCTTTTAAAGAGGATATAAAAACATTAATTCCTTGAAAATTTTTGGATTTGAAAACCATGTTTCATAAATCCCAATGCTAGGAGCAACTAACTCCCCGTTAAATGAAACCGATTCCATGGAAGATGTTATGACTAATCTTCTAGAAAATAAAATTTTTGTACATGATATTAGAAAATTAATAGTTCTGCCAAATCAATCTCAATGAGTTCCCATGGTGGATTAACAATAGTGGAAGACACTATGGATGCTTTTAAAAAACACCTTCATAGAAAATTGGAAGAACATTGGAAAAGAAACAGAAATCTTATAATTTCCAATTTGTTCAGAAATGCTGGAAGAATAATTTTATTTCATTTGTAGAACCAAAAAATAGGCAAACAATAAAAACAAAGGGAACTGTAGCAAGTGGAAATGAATATATGAAACTTAATGAAATGTTTTAAATACTAAAATATTGAATGATACTAATAGATTGATAGTCAGTGAAAAATATATATATGAATAAAAATTCAAACGTAAGGGCCTAAATAGTGCTGATAATACTAATAATGCAACCATATGAGAAAGTACATGGGACATATGAAAAACCATGGGTCTGAAAATCCATAAAATATGAAATCCCTTCCCATACACTACCATATTTACAATAATAACATTCTATGATTTCTATTATTTATCCCAAACTAGAGCTGATATAATGTATTTAGGACTTGATAGTTCAAATTTAATATCCCATTCCATTCCATACTGATAATGGGCATGGATTTCAAAACAATGTTTTGGACATTATCTTTTTAAAGTGTTCTAATTACAATGATAATAGTTAAAATTGTGTTCCCAAAAAAATGTAATGAAGAGTGTATCATTACATGAGTATGGAATCTAGAAATAATGATAATGCTACCAAGATTCAAGTGGAAGACCTGTGATTAATTACATGATCATTTAGTTATAGTAAATAGTTAATATTATAGTAAAATGGATGGCATGGGAGTTACCCACATAAGATTAGAGTTCAACTTTTGTCATTATTGTAATCATATATAACATGTATATGTCCAAAAATCATAAAAAACACACATAAAATGGACCCCCAACATCACAACTGCTTTCATATCGAAGGTTTTATTTCCACTATTTACAGCGAATTTATGTCACAAGTGAAAAAATTATCCTTCTTTGAACCCAACGTAGTAAGGATCATGCCAATGTAATTTTGAATTAATAAAGTGAACTTGTGATGAAAGTTAAAATAAAAATTCAATAGATTTTCGCAAAAAAAATATTATATGAAAACCAATAAAATTGATAGTTTTCACATGTATTGAGAAGACAAAATATCATTCAGGTGTTAATAATGGGGATAAAAGATAAACAATTAACTTACATAACATTGAAGATAAAGTTTTCTCTAGTGCCACCAATGGAACACAAGAACAAACCAAATGTTGAAGAAGAATTGTAAAAATAATGAAAAATGTAAAAATGGTTAGTGTTATAGCCAAATTAATGATCATAAATCCTGTTAAAAAAATACATACTAAATAGAAACTAATAACTATAAACCAACATAGAAACCAACACTGTAGAAGATCTATCTATCACAAACCACAATCATATACATCGAAACCATCCCCAATTTGCAACCAGCATGCTACACTAGTGCTAAAATCTAGGGGTATTTTTTTCTATGAAATCCCTCCAAAGTAGTAATCTGTGGAAAACCTTCAAAACAGGGGAATCAGTGGGTGGAATAGTGGTAAGGGAAGCTCATGGGTGGTAGACAAGGATTCTGGGGATGAATATGGTCGATTTGGGGTGCTAGGGATAGAGGGGTCACACAGGGATACCGGGCTAAAATGCTATGGAAAGTGGCGGTCGAGCTGGGATGATGGAATGGAACACCTAGGAAGGAAGGCACAGTGAGGGAGGATGTCAGATGAGAACAGAGAGGGGGGTTTGCGTGATGTTGTTGGTGGGGGCATTGGCTAGGAACAAGAAGGTGGTTGTGAATATTTGAATGAGGAACACTAAAAGGGAACATGAAGGGGGTTCTTGGGACTATTTGAATGAGGAAAACTAACCAGGAAAAATAATGGATTCCTGCGAGGAACGCTAGTGAGGAACACCGGCGACGAAAGGGAAGGTAGGTTTAGGGAAGGGGGTCGCGGGGATGCCGGCCGAAAAATCCCTTTGGGGGGGATGTTGTTTTTAATTTCTATATAATTTATATAAAAAAATATATTAAATAACAACTATGTTTATATATATAATATCATGTATTTTTATGTATATTTTATTTAAATTATATATGTTTTAATTAATCATATATTTTTATTATCAAAATGATATGTTTTTAATGGGTAATATATTTATCTATATATTCAAGTTTTGGTAAAATATTTGGTATGATAAAATAATATATGGAAACAATTTTTTATAATGGAAAAGGATTTGTTGGTAATAATAATTGATAATAACAGATTTAGTTATCAGTAAATCAATTGTTGGTATTGTTACGATAATCCAACAGATTTAAATGTTGGTAAATGATTTGTTGGTATTGAACTACTAATATAAACAGATATATTTATTGGTAAAAAAACTGTTGGTTTCTATAGCTAATAGAAACCGAAATTAATATCTGTTGGAATTAATCATTTTTACCAACAGATATATCATATATCGGTAATTTTCTGTTGGCAAATGCCACTTTTTTGTAGTGTATTGAAAAACAAAACCTTGGGAATAATAGTAATAGGTTGAAGATCATATCCTGCAACAACAGAATCATCTACCAACTCATAATTCCCAACTTCAACATTCAAAGAAGAGGTTGAAACATCTTTTCCATCAATTTCATCCTGAACAAGAGGCACATTACCAACCAATTGAGTGAATGGATACCTACAATTACCACCACCCGCATTTTGATCCAACAAACCAGAACAACCTGATTTCTTACCTCCCTTCAAGTTGGACCTCCTGTCATGACCACAGGAATAATAAACATCATAGACAATCAATCTTTTATAGGCTACTCTATCATGTCCTATAACACTTCATTCCACATATAATGTTGGAATCTTTTCATACACGATCCTCAACTCAAAATCCTCATCATCAGTATAGAGAAAATCCCGATCAAAAAGAGTTGAAATTAAATCAATTTCAACCAAGAATCGTGAAAAATGTCCATACCTAGAATTCGTAGTCTCTTTATCCATCATGATGGGGAGACCAAGTGACATTGAAATGTCATGGAGAATTCTTGGATGCCAAAGCATCCAATGTAAACCATATACCTTAACCCAAACCTGAATAGAAGAACTCCTAGAATTCAATGGATTGAACCACTTATCCTATTCCTTAACATGTATAAATCCATGATTCAGTGAGAGATAACTGAATCCCCAATCCCTCGATTTCATCTCCTCAGAAGAGAAAATAAAATAAAAGAACCCACGCCCCAAGGAAACATATCTCCATTTAGAGAAACCACAAATACCTGAAAGCTGTATAACCAAATCTTCGATGTTCAGGGGAATGGAACCTTTAAGAAAAATGAGGTGTGAAATAATTGAATGTATACTATATTCATGCCTCTTTGATACTGCTGATTGATTAGTTTTGACATGGGTAACACACCCCTTGTGACGAATTGCAAAATCAGCTGATACTTTATAGAGGGAAAAAGATCGTTTCGCCTAACCATCATCAACCTCATCATGAAGGAGCTTCTTAGACACCAAACCACCACCGAAATGCTTGAAGGCATTAAAAATATCCGGGAGAATATGTATATCTTACTTCGATTTCACTCATATAATCCACGTGCGAATAAGAGATCCGAAAAACACTAATGTTGCATGGCACTGAGACACACCTGAACCAAATCTGGATCACCGCTGCGGAAGCTGATGTCGCTGTCAGATTCATAGATGCCACCATCCAAAGGCCACCATAGAAAGGAGTCCAGATCTAGAGAATCCACTATGCTAAGGGAATGGAGGAGGACTTTGTACACCACCAAGACAAACTATAACTAGATCTAGACCACCGCTGCAAAAGCCAGTGTCACTGTCAGATCTTGAGATTCAGCCATCTGAAGGCCACTGCAGAAGAAAGGTTCCACCCCCATTCATCACTGCTAGAGGAGGAATATGTTGCTGCACTACCACAACTGTCTTCATGGTCAATGAACCCTAACTCCATCGGGGGAATTCAAGAGCATCTCATGAAAACCTGTTATCTTTTTTAACCATATTTTGGTAATCTCCTTTCATTGACTTTATTATTACTATAGATATGAAATTGTAGCTTATATTTAATCTTAAAATTCCATTTAAATTGAACATTAATACTAAAATATAGGTTTATAGTAATACTTAAATTAAAACATATAATTATCACCACTTGAAAAAAATACATATGTGCATGCCACATACTCCATTGAATCCTTGATGAACCTAAGTTCAAACCCCTATAAAAATGAAAGACTTAAGAGAAATGTAAATTATTATTAAGTCAACCAAAACACTATTAGTGTGCATGTATGGGGTGGGTATATAACTAAAGGGGTGAATCTGATGTGAACAACATGCATGGAGGTCAGAGGGGAAAAGGACCTAGATGGAAGAATAGATTAAAGAGGAGAAGAAATGATCTCATACCTTAGATCTTGAGAGAATTGATTTGTTGATGAAGAGCAGAGAGGGTTTGGAAATGGTGACAAAAGAGAGCGATGGCTGGGAGTGACAATAGGGAGAGCAGAGGCAGTAGCACAACAGTTCTGCTAGAGGTTGAAGGCATGAGAGAGGGTGAATCTATTATGGTTATTTTTATAAAAACGCGTAAGGATTTTATTAGTGCTTTCAAAAAAAATTCTCATAAATAGTAGTTTTATCAGTGTTAATTTAGAAAGCACTGATGAAGATCTAGATAAATAAATATATTTACTATTTAAATATATTTATTATAATTTTAAAAATAATTTTATATATTTTTAAATATATTTATATATTCATATATATATAATTATATATATATATATTTATAAAATTATAATAAATATATTTATTATTTAAACATATTTATTATGTAAAAATATTTATTATTTAATATATTTATTAATTAAATATATTTTTGTAATTAATTTTTATTAAAATTTATATAATTCATATTTATATATTAATTTAATATATATATGTATACTTATTGTAATATAAATCTTTTTTATGAATATATAACTATATATTTATTTTTTTATAATTATACCAAAAGGGTTCTAGAGTCAGGAGAACCTGCTCCTACCAAAATTTATTGAAAAATAAATGATAGAATATGGGAAAGAGAGAAAGGACAGGAATGACAAAATTCATCATCCAAAAAAGAACTAAAAATGGGTGGAACCAATACCATCCCCATAATCATGAGCAGAAGAGTAATCAATAGATTCCCATTTTGAATGCAACTTTTTCTAATAGAAAGGCACAATTTACTTTTCATTGAGTTTCACCTACTACGGAGTGAGCTACTTGGAGGAAGACTCGGTAGTCTCTCCATGCCCAAAGACCCAATCATCTACGCATTGTCCTTGACCACAATTGTTTGGATGCTGACCTCATTTCCATGCTTTAGTTTTCTTCCACTCCCCTTTCAGTTCATCAAAAATAATGAGTGCCTCCCCCATTGATTCATGAATGAATATTGAGGAATTACATATATCTTACACTCCAATATCACACTAAATAAAATCTCTCTCCATGATAGGAGAAGTATACTTACCAATCACTTGTTTTTTACCAAACTCAGTGGAATTTTGAGCAACCTGATCATCCACCAGACTGCCCTCTCCAACAACCTGCTCATTCCCAACAATAATATATGACCATAGTTTTTTTTACAAGTGCAGTGTAAATGGTTTGTAACCCCTTCCTCCACTAACCCAGTTGATAAATCAATATCACCTTCAGACTACATAGTCTTCGCATACAAGGCAGAAGAGGAAGGCTCACGCCTTATAGTAGTAATACATTCCAACTTCATAGAACTTTCATCAGCTGTATTCAAGATAGATGATTATGGAAAAGCATTATCATTCTCGGTAGAAATATCAAGAGGGTCAATCCCTGACTATCCAGAGTTATCAGCCCCTGCACTACAATTACTAGGAGTACTCACTACTAGAAAAATACCCTATACCAACGGTTTGGAACCGTTGTTATAGGCCCCCAAACCATTGGTATAGGCTTTACCAACGATTTGGAGGACCGTTGGCAAGTAAGCCATGACAATAGGTCTATACCAAAAGTCTTCGGAAAACCGTTGGTATATACCTATACCAACGGTTTTGAAAACCATTGGTATAAGTAACATGAAAATCTATATCGACGGTTCTCAAAACCGTTGGTATATGTATTTCAAAAAAAAAAACATTCGGTGGGATTTGATCCCAGGACCCCTAGTTTATAAATGAATGACTTAACCACTAACCTAACATGACTTTTTTGAACATAATTTCATAAATATATATATGTATTGTTATAATTATTTTAAATTTTGATTTATATAATGTTCTCAGTATGAAGATTCGATAAAAAATCGAAGGACCTATACCAACGGTTTTGAGAACCGTTGGTATAGGTCCTTGGATTTTGGGACCTATACCAACGATTTTGGCCAAACCGTTGGTATAGGTCCAAATTAATGAACTATACCAATGGTTTGGCCAAAACCGTTGGTAAAAGTCATATTTCCAGTAGTGAATTCCCATCAACTTCTCACCACCATTCATATTCCACTTATCATAAATCACTAGACTATTACCTCCAATCCCAATCTCATCAGCCGACCCCAAAATAATATACACACCTTGAGTAGTGGACTTTATTTTCTTCGAATTTTTCAATCATATATCTTCCTCATTTCTGTGATTGTAGAAGAATGAAAAAACGCTCGATCTTCTACAACTTAAAACATTATGAACAATGATTTAGAATATTAAAAAATCAGGGAATATTTTCATACTCTTTTTTAAGATTGATATCCTCATCATCTGTTGAAAGAACAACTGTCTCCAACAAAGAAGAACAAAGATCCACTTCAACCAAAATTTGTGCAAAGTCTCCAAATCTAACCAATTCGGTCTCACAGTCCATTTTGATAGGAATCGTAATAGACAGAGCAATGTCATAAAGTATTTTAGGATGCTAGAGCCAATTTAAACAAGAAACACTAATTATATATATAATAAATTTATATATTTTTAAATAAATTTATTATAATTTTATAATTATTTAAATATATATATTAGTTTATAATTGTAATTAATATTTGTATATAAATATAATATATTTATATAATTATATATATATATATATATTAATATATAAATATATATAGTTGTAAATATAATAAAATATTTATTATTTAAATATATTTATTATTATTTTATAATTATTTAAATAAATATATTTATTCTTTAAATATATTTATTATAATTTTATAATTATTTATATATGTATATATATTTATTTATTTATGATTTTATAAATATATTTTCTAAACCATTATATATATATATATATATTTTAATTATTAAAAATTATATATGAACATATCATATTTATATTAATTTTAAACATACGTTTTTTAATTAATGTATATAAATAAACATTAATTTTTTTAATATAAATATTATAATTATATATATATTAATAATATTTTTTATTAAAAGGTTTTCCCCCCACTAAGAATAGAATTGATAAAGATTAACCTTTATATGCACTAAAAAAGAACCTATAAAGGGTATAACTTTATCAGTGTTTTTTAGAACTCATAAAAGCTACCATTATAAGCATTTTTTGCTTACACTGACAAACGTACACCTTTTATCAGCGCTTTCTATTTAGCGTTGATAAAAGCAGACACTTTGTCTGCACTGATATGTGCTGGCAGTTCTAAATCATGTAACTATAAATTATTTATGTTACAAGGTATTATAATATGTTATTAAATAATATATAATTACAAAATATATTTACTTGATTTTTTGATATGTTAATTCAGTATTTATAAATAATATTAAAATATTTGAATTTATAATCATGTAATTAAATGTGTTAAGGTAATTAAATGAGTGGTTAAAATTATAATAGAGTAGAGTTAGAGTTAGAGTTAGTATTTTATAAAAATAAAAACCTCAAATTTTATGAGTAAGGAGTCATTACCAACCATGAAAATGAAAAACTTAGCCACAACTAGTAGAGAGGATTTTGGGATGCAGTTGGGGTATGCTTGTTGAGAGCCGCCTCGACCTATCAGGTGCTCGGTACTCTTCTAGTGTCTGGGAGCTTTCCGGTTGATATCATGATCACCCATGCTTGATGAGACATAAACATCATCATGAGGAGCACTTCCACCAGAATAATAATTCTTCAAAGAAGATCCATCCCTTACCGGTTCATTATCCCTAATTTGTTCATCTTCCTGAGGGTTCCCAAATTCCTCAAAAAAATTATCCATGTTATGATATCAATTAAGAATATCAAGAATGATTATTTTATTACTGGGCCCAGAGTCTTGAATTTTTTCCTGCAGGATATTGACATCGTCTTTAGATGTTGCCTTCCCAGTCGTTGCACCACCAACACCCACTACACCTTCAATACCATCTTGCAGTGTGGGTGTATAGGGAACTGGAAAATCAACCTACAAAGAAGGTTCAGAAAAGGATACAACAACCCCATACATCATAAGGGGTTCAGTCTACACTCGCTCGGTTATATGAATTTTCTATCTAGATATAGGATGAGGTGTTCGAGATTTCCTAGCATCAACAATATGGAATCCCGCATTATTGACCTTTTCCTTACATTTGCATAATTCAGTGATAGGTTTCTATTTTTGAGAACCATGAACCACACTGCCAGATAGATCAGTATTGCACAAAACCTCATTAAAGGAGAGGGTGCTCTGAACATCATTCACCTCATACTAAACACATCCAGGTGGAGAGAAATCATGCACATTGGGAAGAGAATCCTCCATCCGAGAAGCAGGTGTCTCAGAAACCTGAGAGACACTGTGCACGACATCTTTCTCCTTTGTTGAGGTCAGTTGCACATGCATTCCATATTTCTTGGAATCCATCACCAATTGACCTTTATCATTACCAATATAGTAAATAGCACTCTGGCGACATGACTCAGGAAAATTCCCAATAGAGTCACAGATAATACAATACAAAGTTCATTGTTCATACTCAATTATCAATTGAATATCATCATTAAGAATAGACAAATATACCTTATCAACAATGGTGGTGTTGAAGTCCACCTCCACTAACTTTTGTGTAAAATGGACAAACTACACTTGTTCAATATCTCGATCCAATATGATTGGAACACCATGGGAAGTGCCAATGTCATGTAAGATCATGGTATGCCATAAAATTCAATTTAACCCATAAATCCTCACCACACCTATGAAAATGTGTTCCTAGCACAAGAAATATCGAAATCTAGGCTCCAATCATGGTAGTGAAGTGTTGCCGACTTTAGAGAAAGAGGTCCAAATCCCTAAGCATGTTACTTGAGCTCATTAGAAGGGAAGAGACAGTGAAAAAATCCATGGATGACTGACACAAATTTTGTAATTAGTGAACCCCCAAATCATCAAAACCCTATGCGTGAAATCCTCTAAATAAATAAATATACATTTAAATAAATATTTTTCTTTAATGAATTTGGTCTATATATATATCTCACGAGATAATGATGATATTTATGGACATGATTGCCATAATTTATGTTCATACATTGATACGTGAGTATAATTGACACTATATGATCATAAGTTTATTTGTGGACTTGGTTGTGGGTTTCTAAATGTTAAGATTACCTATATTATGATGACGCATGCTTATGTTAGGTATTCATCATGAATGTTCATTTATGCATTGGTTTATTATGACATATACTTTACTAGGTATATGATTCATTCATGTCATACCCATGAACCTATTATGCTCATAAATACATATAAAATTAAAATAAATATAAAAAATTAAAAAATTTCAATAAATACATTTATTATAATTTTATAATTATATATATTTATATATTAATAAATATAGTTATAAATATAGTTATAATTATATACAAATATTTATAAATATATTTATTTATGCTTATAATTATAAATAAATATATATAATTAAATAATTATAAAATTATAATAATTATATTTATTATATTTATAATTTTATAAATATATATAATTATATTAATATATTTATAAATATATAGAAATATTTATAAATATATAAAAATGTTTATAAATATATACAAATGTTTATAATTATAATTATAAATAAATATTAATATATTTAAATAATTTTAAAATTATAATAATCATAATAATTATGTGTTTATAAGTGTATAAATATGATAAATATATTTCTTATAATTTTATAATTATTTTAATAAATAAATATTTATTTATATATATAAGTATAAATAAATATATATTTATTTAAATAATTATAAAATTATATAAATCTATTTATTATATATAATTATAAATATAATAAATATATTTATTATAATTTTATAATTATTTTAATAATATTATATTTATTTATAATTATAAATATAAATAAACATATATTTATTTAAATAATTATAAAATTATAATAAATATATTTATCATATTTATAATTTTATAAAGAAATATAATTAATATATTAATTATAATTTTAAAATTATAAATTATTAAATATTTATTTATAATAATTATAATTTTATAAATATATATAATTGTATAAATATATAAAAATATTTATAAAAAAATTTGTTGTATATATAATTATAATTAAATAAATATTTATTTATAGTTATAATTAGAAATAAATATATATATATATATTTATTATATATATAATTTTATAAATATATATAATAATATAAATAAATTATTAATATTAGATATTTATGAGTGCTTTTTTAGCACTAATAAAGATAACCCTTTATCATCGGTAAAAAAGTGCTGATAATACTATTTTTTATCAGTGCTATAATTTTTACGCTAATAAAGACACGTTTTATCAACTCTTTTTTAGCACTGATAAAAGGGTATCTTTATCAGCATTAAAAAGCGCTGATAAAAGTCAGATTTATTACCACTTTCTATTTTAGCACTGATAAAACATACCTTTATCCGCGCTTTTCAAAAAGCGTTGATAAAATCCTTTCACATTTTTATAACCCTTCTGCTGCTCATGCCTCATGGTTTTGCAGAACAAGAACTCTGCCACTACCGTCACTGCCACTGCTGCTGCTGTCGCTGCCTCTGTTGTTGTTGTCGCTGCATCCGTTTCTACTGCCCCCGTCATTGAACCTTACTTTTACCACCATACCTCCAAATCTGAGGTAGTTTATCTTGTTTGGGAATTTTTTTAGTCGTGTATCACCTTCTCGCGATTCAATTTTTCTCAAAAAACTAAATTCTCATCCTTTTGTATATGTGTGCATCTTAATCCTTCTCTTGTCTTCGATTTCATGACACCCTAGCTTCAATTTGTGGGTTCTAATGGATGCTCGATGGTGATTTGTGGTAAGGCCTTTTATTCTACTTGGTTTTTTCATCCACTGTTCTCCCAATGATCCACTATGGTGGTGCATTTTTTGTTTTCAGTTTTAGTTGGTCAACATTTTGATGATACTTGGTTACAGTGTGGGTTAATGATTTATATATGGAGAGACGATGTGAATTTTAGGGAAGTAATGATATGGTTGGTCTATGGTCATGCTATGGTGTGTTGATGTGATATCGCATTAAAAATAATATTTAATAATATTAAATTAAATATAAATCCAACCTACACATTGGTCTCTAAATCACATTTATATAGCCTATGTTTTAAACATTTTTCTGCATCAAATTCTGTGAAATAATAATTTTTTTATTATGAAATGTTTTTAATAGTTATTTTTTTTATTTTCTAAAATGCAGATGAAATCAGTATTCATTGAAAGTTGTATTTAAAATGGTTATTTTGGTGTTTTAATTATAATAAATGGTCCATAAATTAATTAATAATGTAATAAATTATTGGAAAATAATTTTTATTATCTAAATATTAATACTGTACATTATGATAAATATGATAATTTATTATATATGTATTTAATGTATTAAATTAATTTTGACCAATTTATTGATTACACTAATGGAAATTAATCCCCATCTATTAATACTCCTTGTCGATAGAGTAAATCATGCTGGGTTCTTGATGGTAGAACCCCCTATAAATATAAGCCCCTGCACTCAGCAGATTAAGGGAAAACATACACCATCTACATCCCTATGCAGAGTGTAGAAGGCATTCAAGATTTAATTCTACCATTTCCAGTTTTTACAATGGATAGAGGTAAGTAAAATATTCCTTTTATTAAAGAAATATTTTGATCATAAAATCATACATTCTTGAAAATTTCTTACATCTCGTATCACATCGAGGATTATACCTCTATCTTTTAATAAAACTTCTTACACTTTTTTTGTTGAAAAAACTCTTATATTTTCAGATTTTGAAGTGAAAAATTTCCTTTTCTACCATCATCCCCTTCATTTCTTCATTTTCGATTATTAAAGATTTTTTACACATCTTTAATTCATTATTCATGATTTTTTGTAAATTTTATTAAAATTAGGTTTCTCCACAGAATTCCTAATTAAATAAATTTACATCTTCAGTAAAATTGTAGCGACTCGGGTTTTTGGCCCTGTTAGACTTTGGAATATTTCTACGAAAAATTCTAGAGCTAGTTGCGAAGACAGCGTGCGATTCCGAGGCCCGGTGTGCCCGGAATAAATTTTATTAAAATATTAAGTATTTTTATACAATGCATGTGGCGGGGGTGTGATATCTCCTAAACGGTAGCTCAGAACGGAAATCCGAGGGCACGGTTGCATCCGGAACGTGCCGTTTACCCTAGGAGAGATGTAAACTTTGCGGGCGTGGGCTTGCGGTGAGAAACGCCACCAGGGGTGTTTTCGTAAATAAGTGGAAAAATCCATTTATGAGCGTCGGCTCAAATAACTTCTAAACGGAGTCTCGGATCTCAAATATGAGTCTGCCGTTGCGTTCAGAATGACGCGTTTACCCTAGGGGTGACCTTACCAGTGCTCGCATCGGGCGTCGGGTCTGAGGCGGGTTTGGCGTCGGCGGGCGACTGATATAAATATCAGCGCCCCCCCGCCCCTTTATCATTCCTCTCAACGTTCTTCGTCGCCGCTCCGCCGAATCGAGCAAACGAAGTGCCCACGAGCTCGGATTTCGACGGCAGACATTCCAGGAGCGTGAAGCGGAAGCTCTAGAGCACGGATCTAAGGCAGAACGTCGGCGTTTCGCCCGCGAGGTAGGCAGATTTGAGTTTTAACCCCCGATCCTGTTTTTGCTGCGTTTTTCAGCAAATTGAAGCCGTAGTAGTGTAGATCGGGTCCTGAAGGGTCGTGTAGACGCCTCTGGATCGCAAAACGGACTGCCGGGGTGCCCCCGGCGGTCCGCGGAAGATCCGCCGGCGGCGCGCCAGCAGCGCGCGGCGGAGGGCCGCCGGCCAGGGCGGGCCGGCGGCGGCAGCCGGTCCGGCCTCTTTTATCATACGGGGGTCTTTAAACCCCCGTATTTTGCAATTCGGGAGCCGGATTCGTGTGCCGTTTGCGGCGATGCAACCATGAAGACGAGGTGAACCCTCCGATGTGGGTTCGAGGGTTTAAAGTTTCAGGATCGAGGCCCGGGAGCTAGAAACGTCGTATAAAATAATATTATTTTATTATTTTACGACTTCGGGCCGTTGTAACTTCTACCCAGAGCATCCGATTGGCGTGCCGTTAGTGGAGTTGAGACCCTGATGGTACGACGGACTTTTTGAGATGCTTTCCGGGTCTTGGGACTGAGAATGGGGTACGGGCCCCACGATGCCGGGTTTTGGCGTTTGTGGAAAAACGCAGCTTTTGCACCAGGAGTCCGATTTTGGCGGATGATTAGTCGAACCTGTGTGTTTTTCTGAGAGGATCGTAATGGTGCAATCCGTTCGGTGATATTCAGAATTGAGGCGTGGGCCCCGCCCGAGCTTGCTTCGGTGAATAGTACCTTTTTCACCGGGTGTCCGTTTCGGACGAGCGAGTAGTCGATTCCACTTGTTTTTTCGAGGGGATCACCGTAGTATGATCCGCTCGATGGGTTTCGGGATCATTGTTTGGGACCCAGCCAAGCTAGCTACGGTGAATAGTTCCTTTTTCACCGGTGCTCCGTTTCGGGCGAGAAAACAACATATCCTGCGTGTTTTTCCGCGTAGATTGCGATGGTGGCCTCAGTTTTGGCCTTGGATGTGCGCAGTGTGGCATTGTTGCACGTCGCTCTGGTAGCGACGTTTGGACCAGCAGTGGTTGAGGGTTCTCCCTTGGTTCGTTCCTACGAGGGTTCGTGCAACATCACAACCTTCGTATAGGTTTGTGATCCTCTTGATGGGATGTTTAAACTGTTAGAGTTGTGGCATCCCTACGGTGGGCCCGGAGCGGAGTCCTCTAGCATCTTTACCCTAGATCGAGTTCTTGGTATCACTGTAACCACTTATTCACGGGCGATGATCCCCTATCTAGCAGGTTAACCCCGTAGGGTTTGTGGAATCATCGGGAATATGATCCCCTACGCGGTGGGTCGTGCTCAGTTGGGTTGTGGCATCGTTAGGTATACGATCCCCTACTCAACATGAGGTTTATAGTAGGGTTGTGGTATTGTTGGATATACAATCCCCTACTCAGCGCTTGGTGTCGGTAGGGTTGCGGAATCGCTGGTTATGTGATCCCCTACTAAGCGTTTGGTTTCGGTAGGGTTGCAGCATCATCGGTTCGATCCCCTACATCGCGAGTTATACCAGATAGGGTTCCAGTATCATTGTGACCACCTTTATATGGACGATGATCCTCTATATGAGTGATGTGATTCTGTCGAGCGCCAGATCGGGTTTTGGTATCCCCCAGCGGATCCTGGGTGTGATTCCCTATCTGTGAGAACTACCTATTCCAGATCGGGTCGTGGTATCCCCCAGTGGACCCTGGGAGTGATCCCCTATCTGTGAGCTATGTATACCGGAGTGGGTGTTGGTATCCCCTAGAGGACCCTAGTGGTGATCCCCTATCCGAGGAGTTTGGTGGTTATATTGTTTCAGCGATGTTTCCTCAGTGATGTTATCCGACGAGCGTGGTCTCTCGGGTGAGCGTCTGAGATGTTTGTTTGGGACCTGATGGAGTGTATCTCTCCGATGAGTGTCATCTGGTATGACAGTGTTCGTGTGGTGTACTCTCCTGGTTGGGGACAGTTGCTGGTGATGAGGTCGGTACCTCTTGTGTCTTTGCGGCGTGAGCTGAGTATATCTGGATTATTCAAGGTGTATATATGGGAATACACCTGAGCTGAGCTGACTAGTTGTGTTTAGCCGAGGATGGTCACGAGATGGAGTTTCTCTCTCCTCTGGGTTCTATCTGGCTGGGATGAGCGGACTGATGCCTTTCAGTTGCTCTCTTTGGTTTTGGTTTTTGGGGTTCCTACTGAGTATGTTTATACTCACCCCTGCACGGGCTTTGCCCGCACATGTTTGTGTCTTGTGTAAACCACAGGCCTTTCGACGGAGTCCCTAGAGGACCTGAAGAAGGCGGAGCTTAGTGAGAGTGTTGATCGGGGTGTTTACCAGAGCTGTGCCGAGGGAGTTTTCCTACGGGTGTTTGTGGCAATGTTCCCCTTCTTCAGAGCAGGTTGGATGCGCTTTGTAGTTTTCTTTTGGTGGGACCTATTTTGACCTTTTTTACTTCTGTTGTACTCTGGTTTGGGATAGATGCATGCATGCAGTTACTTTTCTGTTTTATATCTCTGCATTGTTGCATGGAGGTGTTTGTGGGTGCGTGTGTACAGGTACCTTAGGCTAATGCCTCCCATGTGTGTGATAGCCTACTCGGCGCTAGTCGCCAGCCCCTGGCCTATTGGAGGCGGGCTTGGGGAGTCACGGCTCGAGCCCCGTTGGGTCGGGTCGTGACAGAGTGGTATCAGAGGAGGTTCCACCTATGAGACTTCAGAGCGTAGTTTGTCTAGTTGTGAGCTTGGTTTGGGTTGCATAGAGGTGGTGTTATGCTTGCGATGGTCGGGGACATCTTGCTAGAGATTGTCCGACCCGTCGTGCTGCTGAGAGGGAGTCGGTCGATGGACCGCCTTGGCAGAGGCAATGTCTTGAGAAAGGAAGTCCGCAGGGTGGCGGATGTGCCGGCAGAGCGGGTGCAGCAGGAGGAGGTGGTAGGCGGTACCAGTTGCCACCACCCCCACCCCCAGGTGGTCCACGCCAAACTCAGGGAGCTGGTGGCCGGGGGCGAGGAATACTGCATGCCCTGGAGGCTGTTGACCCAGAGGCTCCGTGGATGGATTGAGGTACCCCTTGTGTCCTTTATAACTTATGTAGTAGTTTGATAGACACTATTTAGTGGTACTTTTTCCTTTTTGTTGCTTGCTCGAGTTTTGTTCAGGGCGTTGGTAAGACCCTGTGTGTGTGTGTTGTTCGGCATGCTTCAAATGCATGAGGAAGAGGGCTCTTTCCCCCACCGAGATGCGTTTTTGTGACGCGATTAAAATCGTGCGGGCGAGTCAGTGCCACCCAAAGTGGATAATGTTGAGGTGTGGTGGATGAGTCCCTCTGACTTATGCGTTCGGGCAGGGGTGTTTGTTGGTGAGCTCGCTGGTGTGTGAGACCCAGTTGAGAGTCCAGTCACTTTCCTTGTGCTTAGAGCTTTTCGGGGATGAAAATTTCTAAGGGGGGAGGATGTAGAGACTCCGGTTATTGGCCCTATCAGACTTTGGAATATTTATATGAAGAATTCTAGAGCTAGGCGCGAAGACGGCGTGCGATTCCGAGGCCCGGTGTGCCCGGAATAAATTTTATAAAAATATTAAGTATTTTTATACTATGCACATGGAGGGGGTGTGATATCTCCTAAACGGTAGCTCGGAAAGGAAATACAAGGTCACGGTTGAATCCGGAACGTGCCTTTTACCCTAGGTGAGGTGTAAACTTTGCGGGCGCGGGCCTGCGGTGAGAAACGCCAGCAGGGGCATTTTTGTAAATAAGTGGAAAAGTCCATTTACGAGCGTCAGCTCGAATAACTTATGAACGGAGTCTCGGATCGCAAATCTGAGTCCTCCGTTGCGTTCAGAACAGCGCTTTTACCCTAGGGGTGACCTTACCTGTGTTCGCATCGGGCGTCGGGTCTGATGCGTGTTTGTCACCGGCGGGCGACTGCTTATCGTTCCTCTCGACGTTCTTCGTCGTTCTTCGCCGCCGCTCCGCCGAATCGAGCAAAAAAAGCGCCCACAAGCTCGGATTTCGACGGCGAACGTTCCAGGAGCATGCATAGGAAGCTCTAGAGTGCGGATCTAAGGCAGAACGTCGGCGTTTCGCCTGCGAGGTAGGCGGATTTGAGTTTTAACCCCTGATCCCATTTTTGCTGCGTTTTTCTGCAAATTGAAGCCGTAAGAATGTAGATCGGGTCCCGAGGGTCATGTAGATGCCTTCGGATAGCAAAACGGACCGCCGGGGTGCCCCCGGCGGTCCGCGGAAGATCCACCGGCACGGCGGAGCCGCGGCTACGCCTGGCGGAGGGCCGCCGGCCAGGGCGGTCCGACCTCTTTTATCGTACTGGGGTCTTTAAACCCCCATATCTTGCAATCCGGGAGCTAGATTTGCGTGCCGTTTGTGGAGACGCGACCCTGACGATGAGACGAACCCTCCGGTGTGGGTTCGAGGGTTTAAAGGTTCGGTATCGAGGCTCGGGAGCTAGAAACGTTGTATAAAATAATATTATTTTACTATTTTACGACTTCGGGCCGTTGTAACTTCTACCCGGAGTGTCCTATTGACGTGCCATCAGTGGTTTTGAGACCCTGATGGTACGACAGACTTTTTGAGATGGTTTCTAGGTGTTGGGACTGAGAATGGGGTGCGGGCCCCATGAGGCCGGGTTTTGGCGATTGCGGAAAAACGCAGCTTTTGCACCAGGAGTCCGATTTTGGCAAATGATTAGTCGATCCTGTGTTTTTTTAAGAGGATCGCAATGGTGCGATCTGTTCAGTGAGATTCGGAATCGAGGTGTGGGCCTCGCCCGAGCTGGCTTCGGTGAATAGTACCTTTTTCACAGGGTGTCCGTTTCGGACGAGCGAGTAGTCGATTCCTCCTGTTTTTCCGAGGGGATCGTTGTGGTATGATCCGCTCGATGGGTTTCAGGATCGTTGTGTGGGCCCCGCCCGAGCTAGCTACGGTGAATAGTTCCTTTTTCACTGGTGCTCCGTTTCGGGCGAGTAAACAGCCTATCCTGCGTGTTTTTCCGCATAGATCGCGATGGTGGCCTCGGTATTGGACTTGGATTTGCGCAGTGTGGTGTTGTTGCGCGTCGCTCAGGTTAGCGATGTCTAGACCTGCAGTGGTTGAGGGTTCTCCCTTGGTTCGTTCCTAGGAGGGTTCGCGTAGCATCACAACCTTCTTATAGGTTTGTGATCTTCTCGATGGGATTTTTAAACTGTTAGAGTTGTGGCATCCCTCTGGTGGGCCCGGAGCGGGATCCTCTAGCATCTTTACCCTAGATCGGGTTCTTGGTATCACTGTAACCACTTATTCACGGGCAGTGATCCCCTATCTAGAAGGTTAACCCCGTAGGGTTTGTGGCATCATTGGGAATATGATCCCCTACGCGGTTGGTCGTGCTCAGTAGGGTTGTGGCATCGTCAGGTATACGATCCCCTACTCAGCATGAGTTTTATAGTAGGGTTGCGGTATCGTTGGTTATACGATCCCCTACTCAGCGCTTGGTGTCTGTAGGTTTGCGGTATCGCTGGTTATGCGATCCCCTACTCAGCGCGTGGTTTCGGTAGGGTTGCAACATCGTCGGTTCGATCCCCTACCTCGCGAGTTATACCGGATAGGGTTATGGTATCGTCCTGACCACATTTATATGGGTGATGATCCTCTATCTGAGTGATGTGCTTCTGTCGAGCGCCAGATCAGGTTGTGGTAACCCCCAGCGGATCCTAGGTGTGATCCTCTATCTGTGAGAACTACGTATTCCAGATCGGGTCGTGGTATCCCCCAGCGGACCTTGGGATTGATCCCCTTTCTGTGAGCTACGTATACCGGAGTGGGTCTTGGTATCCCCTAGAGGACCCTATCGGCGATCCCCTATCCAAGGATTTTGGTGGTTATGTTGTTTCAGCGATGTTTCCTCAGTGATGTTATACGATGAGCGTGGTCTCTCGGGTGACCGTCTGAGATGTTTGTTTGGGACCCGATGGAGTGTATCTCTCGGATGAGTGTCATCTGGTATGACAATGTTCGTGTGGTGTACTCTCCTGGTTGGGGACAGTTTCTAGTGATGAGGTCAGTACCTCTTGTGGCTTTGAGGTGTGGTTTGAGTATATCTGGATTGTTCAAGGTGTATGTAGGGCATACACTTGAGTTGAGCTGACTAGTTGTGTTTAGCTGAGGATGGTCACGAGATGGAGTTTCTCTCTCTTCTGGGTTCCCTCTGGCTGGGATGAGTGGACTGTCGCCTTTCAGTTGCTCTCTTTGGTTTTGGGTTTTGGGGTGCCTATTGAGTATGTTTATACTCACCCCTGCACAGGCTTTGGCCGCACATGTTTGTGTCTTGTGCAGACCACAGGCCTTTCGACGGAGTCCCTGGAGGACCCGGAGCAGGAGGAGCTTAGTGAGCGTGTTGACCGGGGTGTTTACCGGAGCTGTTCCGAGGGTGTTTTTTGGCGGGTGTTTGTGTCAGCGTTCCCCTTATTTACAGCAGGTTGGACATGCTTTGTATTTTTCTTTTGGTGGGCCCTGTTTTGCCCTTTTTTACTTCTTCTGTACTCTGGTTTGGGATAGATGTATGCATGCATTTACTTTTCAGTTTTATATCTCTTCACTATTGCATGGAGGTGTTTGTGGCTGCATGTGTACAGGTACCTTAGGCTAATGCCTCCCATGTGTGTGATAGCCTACTCGGCGCTAGTCGCCTGCCCCTGGCCTATTGGAGGCGGGCTTGGGGAGTCGCGGCTCAAGCCCTATTGGGTCGGGTCGTCACAAAAATCACGTTAAATAATAAATGCACTTGTTACAATTTTCAGTAGTCAAAAGATATTTATATATCTTTATTTTCATTAGACATATATTAAATTTAATTTTCATAATTTTCCTAAAGGTATTATGAATATTAAAAATTTAATATTTTGATATATTTTTGAATTATCAAATTATAATTCAATAATTTATGAATTAAACTATCAATTGATAATTCTGTGTTTTTTGTAAATTTTATTAATTTGGGTTTTTCCACAACATTCTTTTTTTAAATAAAAATTACACATTCATTAAATCACATTAAATGATGTATGAAGAATATAAAAAAAATTATCCCACATGAATTTTTATTATATTTTTAAGTGAAATATTAAATTTCTTTTTCCTAATTTTCCCACGGGTATTATGAATATTAAAAATTTAATATTTGATCACATGGTTTGTTGAATTATAAAATTATAATTTAATTAATTAATTAAAATATTAATTGATAATTATCGATTGATTTCATGAATCTATTAAATAATATTTCATCTAGAGAAAATTTTATATTTTTTAGACTCATGTTGATAGAATTTATTATGTAAATTATACTGATAAGCATTTATTTAATTTGCAGTTATGCCATAAAGATTTTATGATATTCATTGTGACATTCCTAAATTAAAGGGTGAAAACTATTAAACTTGGGAAGAGAGAATTATTCATCATCTAGGATGGATGGACCTTGATTATTCTATTCGGAAAGACAAACCGCATGAAATAAATAATGATAGCACACTAGATGATATATCACTTTATGAACATTAGGAGTGATCAAACCATCTTTGTACGATGTTCATAAAAACTAAATTCTGTTCTAGAATTTGTGTTTCAGTCTATGGGAATAAGAATGTTCATAACTTGCTAAAATCTATAGATGACCAGTTCATCTCTTCAGATAAAGCATTAGCAAGAACATTAATCATGAATTTCTCATCTATAAGACTTTCCACTATAAAAGGTGTGTATGATCACATCATGCAGGTGAGGGATATTTTAGCTCAACTTAAGAATCTTGAGTTTGATATATTCAAGCCATTTCTAGTGCATTATATTCTCAACACTCTACCAAATCAATATGGGCCATTTAAAATCTCTTATAACACACATAAAGATAAATGGTCAATTAATGAATTAATTACTATGTGTTTTCAATAGGATGAAAGGTTTGTGGTGGAAATGGGAGAAACCAATATGCATACAATGCACCAAAAACAAAAGGTTCATAAATTTAAAGCCAATAAAATGCAGAAATAGAAATTGCTTCCTCAACCAAATATTAAGAAGGAAGTCATTTGTTTCTTCTATATAGGAAAAGGACATATAAATAAAAGTTGTCCTAAATTTTAGAAATGGATTATAAATAAAGGTATTTCAATCACATTGGTTTTTTATGAATCAAATATGGTTGATATAATTTATAACACTTAGTGGATTGATTCTGGTTCTATAATCCACATTGTGAATACCTTGCAGGATATGAAAAACCTAAGGAAACTAGTGGACAGTGAGCTTGGCATGTATTCAGGAAACAAGACGTGCTCACATGTGGAAACCATAGGGACATGCATTTTAGTGTTAACCACTGGGTTTACTTTACATTTGGAAAAAACATTTTATATTCCAAGTTTCTCTAGAAAGTTAATTTTAGTTTCAAAACTTGTACCATTGGGTTTTACATTCAATTTTCGTTAAACTAATTTTTCCTTGATATATGAAAATGAAATCATTGGATGTGGTACATTTAAATATGGGATTTTCACCATTAGTTTTCAAATTAAGACTGATAATAATAACTTCCATATTTATACTAGCATTAAAATAAGTGTTATAAATGAAAAAACTTTTATGTTATGGCACTGAAGATTATGTCATGTCTCAAAAGAAAGGATTCAAAGATTAGTTAATAATGGGGTACTTAGTACTATTGATTTCATGGATTTTGAAACCTGTGTGGATTTCATTAGGAGAAAAAAAAACCAATAAATCAAAGAAATTTCTAAATAGAAGTTCATCCATATTAGAAATAATACATACAGACATATATATCTCAGATATGGATTTACATAATCATAAATTCTTCATTTCATTCATTGATGAATGTTCATGATATATGTATCTCTATTTGCTTCACAATAAAATTGAATCACTTGACGCCTTTAAAAATTTTAAGGCTGAAGTAGAGAAACAATGTGGTAAAAAAATTAATATTGTGAGGCCAGATCGAGGTGCAGAATATTATGGGAGATACACTGAGGTTGGAAACTTTCCTGGCCCATTTGCAAGGTTTCTTCAAGAAAATGTAATAGTTTCACAATACACTATGCCAGGATCACCTGACCAAAATGATGTAGATAAATAAGAAACCGAACATTAATGGACATGGTACGAAGTATGCTTAGTAACTCTAAGCTACCTAAATTCTTGTGGACGGATGCAGTTAAAGAGACATCATACATTTTGAATTGGGTTCCAATAAAGGCTGTTTCAAAAACACCTGTTGAATTTTTTAAGGGTTGGAAACTGATTTTTCAGAATGTACATGTTTGGGGATTTCCTTTAAAAGTGCATATTTATAATCCAAATGAAAATAAATTAGATCCTAGGACCTTTATAGGATACATCATTGGATATTACAAAGGGTCCAAAGGATATCGTTTTTATTGTCCATCATTGAACACTAGAATTTTGGAATCAAGAAATGAAAAATTTCATAAAAATGACCAGATTAGTGGGAGTGATCTTATCAAAAAAAATTATGATGAAGACCATTCATAAGATCAACCCTCTAACTCAAGTGATAGATTGATAATTTTTCACAAAACACCTCATTTTTTAGAAAATATCATTTCACAAATGGTTGATAATCATCCTATGGATCAAATAGTTCAAGAATCAGAAACCATTGAACAATTAGATGAACCAAAAATTCCTCAAGAAAATAATGGTCAAACATTGAGAAGATCCACAAGGATGAGAAATCCATAAATTTTTAGTGATTATATAGTGTATCTACAGGAATCTGAATATAATATTGGAGCAAAAAATGATCCCAAAACATATTCACATGCCATGAGTTCTGAGGAGTCAAATATGTGGTATGATACCATGATGGAGGAGTTTAATTCCATGAAGAGTAATGATGTTTGGGACAATGTTGAGTTTTCTTTTTGTGTAAAACCTATTGGATGTAAATGGGTTTTTAAAACCAAGAAAAATTCATCAGGAAACATTGAAAGATACAAGGCCTAACTAGTTGATAAGGGGTTCACTCAAAAGGAAGGGATTGATTATACTGACACATTTTATCTAGTATCCAAAAAGGATTCCTTACACATTATATTAGAATTATTAGCTCATGTTGATTTTGAATTACAACATATGGATGTGAAAACTATTTTTCTGAATGGTAATCTAGATGAGGAGGTTTACATGAAACAACTATAAGGATTTATCTTTAGTAATGGTGAGAATTTGGTGTGCAATCTCAAAAGTTCTATCTATGGTTTAAAAAAAGAATATCGATAGTGGTATTTACAATTTCATGGTGTAATTACTTCATTTGGTTTTGAAGAAAACATTGTGGATCAATGTATATACGAGAAGTTTTGTGGGAGTAAAATATGTTTTCTTGTTTTATATGTAGATGACATTTTACTTTCCACTAATGATAAGGGTTTTCAATATGAGTTTAAACAATTTCTATCCAAAAGTTTTGAAATGAAAGATATGGGTGATACATCATATGTAATTGGGTTAAAGATTTATAGGGATAAGTTGAGAGGCATTATATATTTTTCTTAAGAAACCTATATTAATAAAATATTTGAGAGAATTTGTATGAAAGACTTTTCACCAAGTATAGCCCCCATTTTTAAGGGTGATAAATTAAGTATGAACCAAATCCCTAAAAAATATTTTGAATGAGAAAAAATTAAATCCATCCTATTTTCTTCCATTGTTAGTAGTTTAATGTATGCTCAAGTCTACATGAGGCCTGGAATTGCATTTGTAGTGGGAATGTTGGGGCGATATCAGAGTAACCTGAGTATAGACCACTTGAAGGATATGAAAACAGTATTGAGATAACTCAATGGAACTAAAGAATAAATGCTTATCTATAAACACACTCACAATCTGTAAGTCATCAGATACTTAAATTCAGACTTTTACGGTTGTGTTGATTCATGAAAATCAACTTTAGGATATTTCTTTATGATGGCTGGAGGAGATGTTTCATAGAGAAGTCTCAAATAGAAACTAATAACAACTTCTACTATGGAAGCTGAGTTCATTTCATGTTTTTGAGGCCACTTCCCATGGTGTATGGATAAAGAGTTTCATTTTGGGCCTTAAATCCATGGATTCTATTTCAAGGCCATTGATTATATATTGTGATAATTCTATTGCTATATTTATGGATAAGAATAAAAAAAGTGGGAGTTGAAGTAAGAACATCGACATCAAATACTTAGCCATAAGGGAACATGTTAAAGATACAAAGGTGGTCATTCAGCACATTAGCACCAAATTGATGATTGCAGATCCTTTGAATAAATGCATGCCTCTTTTTAAATTCAAGGATCATATAATTTGCATGGGATTAAGTTCTATATTGTAAATTTATTGAATTTTATTTAAAACACTGTATATTTAAGTATTTCTCTCTTCATTTTAAGTTTACACATTCATTACTTGAGAAATATTTTTTGGGATATAGAATAAACCATATGGTTAAGGTTTGTTCATATGGTGAATAAACCACATGGTTAAGGTTTATTCATACATTTATCTAAGTGTACGTGGTATATTTTGATACATGGAATGGGATACATGTTATTTAGAGGAATACCATTATGATCCATATATCAAGTATCAATTTAAAGAGGGATATTGAATTCATTCACATTAATTGGTTTGGACCATGTGGGAGAATTTAATAAATAGTCCATCAATTAATTATTAATTGTATAAATTATTGGCCAATAAATTTTATTATCTAAATATTAATATGGTATGTTATGATAAATATGACAATTTATTATATACATATTTAATTTATTAAATTCATTTGACCAATTTATTTATTACATTGATGACAATTAATCTCCATACATTAATACTCTTTGTCGACTGAGTAAATCGTGGTGGGTTATTGATGGTAGAACCCCCTATAAATATAAGCTCCCTGCACTTAGTGGATTAAGGAAAAAATATACATCATCTACTTCCCCTCATAGATTTTAGAAGGTATTCAGGTTTTAATTCCACTATTTCATGTTTTTACAATGGATGGAGGTAAGTAAAATATTCCTTTTATTAATGAAATTTTCCAATTATACAATCATACATTCTTGAAAATTTATTACATTAATTTGTCATTTTTTTCTCCATGAGGATTTTCTATTATTTTAGGAAACAAATTTTTTTTGTGAAATCTTGAAGACATTGAATTTTCAAAATATATTTATTAATTACATACTTTTTTTTCAGTTTTCTATGGAATTTATTTTTAATTTTTTTTCTAGTATTTGTTTTTTAGTTAGGGTAAATTCATTTATTATTTTTTATTAGAATCATTTTAAAATTTCACTATGTATGAATTTTTTTATGTACACTATGAATCAAAAAGGTAGAATATGCCCCACTTAATTGAACAATACTTTTATGAGTGTTCCCTTCTACTGTAAGAAGAAAATTGCATTGGATATAGAGCATGATTCTGTGATAATTAGAATTTGAAAATATTCTACCATGGATAATGATTATGTGACTTTAATGTTACGTGGTTGATGATATGAGAGGGTTTTTATTTTTATAGATCCCGTTTAGATGGAATAATTGGTCAATAATGTTTAAATGTCTTAGGATGGCCCAAGAAAACTAAATACGAGGTTTTAATATAGAAAATCATTAAAAATTTAATTTAAAATTTAATTTATAATTCACCGGTGTATTTTATGTAGTTCATTATAAATATCATTCTCTCCATATAAGAGTATTACATAGATATTTTTAAGGATAGAAATTCAATATATATAATATTGTTTTTTTATAATTTTTTATTAATGATATAGTGTTCGATTGTAATGAATATATTTTCATTTTCCATAATTCATAGAAAAATCTTTTTATATTAAATGAAGTATTTTTTCACAACAACAAATTTTCTATTAAAGTATTTTATATGCATTTAAGAAAGAAAAAAAATCAATAATTTTTCTATGGACCCTCTACCAGATTTTTTTTCATAAAAAAAATATAGGAAGCACTAAAAATGAAAGGTATGAAAATGTATTTTGTCATATTTAAAGTGTTTCAAGTTTAAAATTTTATAGTTTTATATGATTTTAAATTAATTTAATTTTATAAATTTTATAGTATATAATATAATAATAATATAATTTAATAATAATTTTTTATTAAATATTTATGATTTAATAGTTTTATTCATTTATAAAATTATATACTTTTATAAATTTTATAGTATATCATGTTTATATATAAATTTTAAATATAAAATTTTATTAATTATTTATACTTTTATAGTTTACTAGATTTATAAATTAATATATAATTATAGTTTTATTCCATATAAGTTATAATAATTTTATACTTTCATAAATTTTACTTGTATATATTATATTTTTAAACCTTTCTAAATTTGTAAAAATATATGCTTCTATAATTTAAGTAAACCTTTTAAACATATATGTACTTTTAAATAGATTTATAAAAACACAAGGAAATTTTTTTCATTCCTCGTGATTCATCAGACTCACGCAAATCCCTTATTGAAATGATTCATCTTGGACGACCATAACCCATCACCAATAACCTATCCTTTACATAGCATTATATTCACCTTCTACATAATATAGATTGATAATAACACCATGGTAAGGGCATGACAATAACTCTATCTAACCTATAGGATATACATCATGACCTCACTCCCAAAAAAGGTGAATTAATGTTTAACTACAATGTAACTCCTAAACATACTTTTCAACCCACTTCACCTACATGGTTTAAATTAGGGGATTCCTATACAAATAAATCTTCTATATGGTTAGGTGTTTGATTATAAGAGGTTGAGTTTTAGATAATAAAACACAACAATAACTATCATTCAAATTTTTGGTTCCCCTTATTTGAAATACCACTTTTGGTGTATTTATTTCTTAAATATTAATATTAATAAATCAACTAGGATTAATAAGAAAAAAATAATGTATGGATTCCAATATTATGAAAAAAGAGTATGAATATGTAGTGAAAGAGTTCATCATGTTTTCAAAATATCATGCATATGACCCTTCTCAAATCTTGTATCCATGTTTATGTTGTTATTATTCAGGACTAATAAACCCAGAGGAGTTAGAAGAACACTTGATCTGTCATGGAATTGATCAAAGTTATAAATGTTGAAATAGACATGGGGAAAAAACAAATGTAGCTAGTGACTAGGATAACACTGCATTTTAATGATCATAGGTTTGATTAAAAGTGTGGAAAATAAATAAGATCATATCAAGGATGTGATTACAGGTGTGAATGATGATGAAAATAGTATTGGGAAAATGAAATGGACTATTAAAGATTAACTTAATGATTGTACAAAATTCTTTGAGAAGATAAAGTGTTGTGAAAATATGTCATTGTATGCTAGGCAACAGATGGAGTGACACCAATTTTACTGAACTACTTGATCTCTTGAATGATATTCTCTTAGAAGATAATGAGCTCCATAGACCAACATATGATGCTAAACTAATGCTATGCTCGATGGGTATGATATTTAAAAAAATACATTCCTTCCCAAATGACTAAATACTATTTCTCAAGGACCATAAATCACTTAAACAATGCCCAAAGTGTGGTGATTCTCAATACAAGAAAGATGAATCAGGTCCTACGAAAGTTGTATGGTACTTTCCAATAATTCCAAGATTTTTTCAATTATATTGAAGTGAGTAGACTACAAGGCAATTGACGTGGCACACAGATACAAGAAATATATACGGTAAACTTTGTCACTTGACAGGCTCTCCTCAGTTGATGAAAATTGATCATTAGTATCCTGAATTTTGAAATGAGGCGAGAAACCTTTGTCTTGCATTATCTACTGATGGAGTGAATCCTTTTGGTTTTTAAAGAATCACTCACAGTACATGGATAGTTATGTTAGTAAATTATAATTTTATTCCATGGTTATGCATGAAATGGAAATAATCATGTTATATCTGCTTATATCAAGACCAAAACAACCGGGTAATGATATTGATGTTTATTTAGCTACATTGATTGATGATTTGAAATTATTGTGGGATTCAGGTGTTACGTTGTATGATGCTTATAGAAATGAATACTTCATGTTTAGAGACAAGTTGTACAGGTTGATAAATGAATTTCCTTCCTGTGGAAATTTTTCAGTATATAACTTTAAATGAACTCAAGGGTGACCCATTTTCGGACAAGGTACATAATCAATTAGGATAAAATATTCATCGAAGATTGTGTTTCTAGGACATCAAAGATTTCTACCTCGACGACATAAGTATCAGTCTTGGACAACATCATTCTATGGATGTTTATAATAATATACAACACTATCTCTTATAACAGGTGATCAAAAGTTTTAGAATATAAAATATGTGGAAACTAATTTTGGTAAACTATTTTAAGAAAACCTTATGAAAACTGATTTTAAAAAATGATTAGTTTTTTTAATTTCCATATTGGAATTTTTTGTATGTTATACATTTTCGTGACATTATGCATGTTGAAAAAAATATATGTGATACTGTCATTGGAAAATTACTAAATGCACCTAGAAAAACAAAGGATGAAATTAGGGCTAGTTTGGACATGGTTGACATGGGAATATGGGAAGAGTTGGCACTAGTGAAGGGAGAAAAACAAAATTTTCATCCTCGAGCTGCTTACACTCTTTCTAGGTAGGAGAGATATTAATTTCAAACTTATCTAATGTTGTAAAGGTTCCAGAGGGGTATTCATAAAATATCAAGAATATCATTTCAATGACCGATTTAATGCTAAAGGGTCTGAAATCTCATGAATTTCATGTTTTGATGCAAGATCTAATTCTCATAGCTTTATGTTACATTTTCCCAAGAATGTATGGTATACATTAACTAAGATCTGTTTTTTTTTCAAATCAATATGAAAGAAAGTTATAGACCTGGTGAAATTAAGGATTATGGAAAGGGAAATTTCCATCATATTATGTGAATTGGAAATGTTCTTCCCACCAACATTATTTTATTTGATGGTTCACTTGATAGTTCACTTGGTGAGAGAGATTCGAATATGTGGTCCTATACACTATACCTGGATATACCCCATTGAACAATATATGAATTTTTTGAAAGGGTATGTCAAAAATTGAATTTGGTTAGAGGGTTGTATTGTAGAGTAATATATTGTTGAGGAAGAAATTTAATTTTATACCGACTACCTATCTGATGTGGAAAGCATAGGTCTACCTAAATCTCATCACATTAGGTATATTGTGGGTTAAGGAATTTATAAAAGAGATGTTTTTTACAATAAATATTAATTTGGAACTTCTCTAATGAGATTTCATCTTAAAGATCATGAAGGGGAAATAAACCCGCACCCACTGCTTATGTATGCACACTTGATAACCCAAGAAGAATGGGATGTATTTACTGACCATAGTGTGGATATATCTTTTCAAGTATATTACGGATAGTAATACATTTTTTTTTAATATTTGTATTCATCACTTTTAAGGAGAATTTTTTATTTATGAAACTACAAATGAGTACTGAAAATAAGGAATGTGCAGGAAAACTAATGTACCCCTACCGTAAAAAAGGATAGGGTACACTTCAATTGAAAAAATCTGGTATGTATTTTAAATCTACCATAATAATTTTAGGCAACATAAAACAACAACATAATTATGTTCCTATATTTATATGCATATTGATGAATCCAAATCCAAATCCACTTCCATCCTATGCCATGTGCTATGGAAGGAGGCATGTGTAAATAAATATGGAATAATAATAGATAAAAACTCCCAAAAAGTGTGTGAAACATGTGTATGTATGACCTAATAAAAAATTATTTTTCTTTAAATCGCTATTACATAACAATTATTACTTAGTTTCCTATATTTTCTATCTGAATTAGTCATATGAATCATAAACACCTATATCTAATGAACACCTACTATCGGTTTCCTTGAAGCGGATAGAACATTATGGCCACATTAAAGGTGTGTGTTATGGGGCGACACCGTGAACATATTTTTAGAAAAAACAACATCAGGGGGATAAATATAAAGAAATGGAAATGATGAAAGAAATATTTAATTCCCTTAAAGAACAATTTAATTATCATACTAAGTTGGTATAAAATGTTATGGGGGAAGTAAACAGAAGAAAACAATAGAGAAAAATCATTACGTGATGATCTCTCCCCGCCCCCACCAACATTGAGGCGAGCCATTCCCCTCAAAGAGCTATATTAGTTGAGGTAATCAATATTTTCATAATTGTTTTTGTGAAATGTGAATCATAAAAAAATGATACATTTCCTATACTGGTATTCTATAGGGTGAAAATGAATGTGATTTATATTGATCAACATCCACCCATCGCCTTGTAGCGAGGGCTACGATGTTCAATATCGAATATGACCACACAACAGACCACTTCCAATTGGTCATGTGAGAGTGTCAATTAGCGCAAATCATGATCTGAGCATCAAGATACCTATTCCACTTGATAATGATGATATTAATATGGTTGACCAAGCTACTGTAACATTCAACTCATGGACATAAAATATTGTAAAACACATGTCTACAAGGATGTATTCATTTCTAAATTATTTTTCATGCTAAACCATTAACAATTAATAAAAAAGTATGAATCGATGAATTTTATTACAAAAAGAAAAAGGGAAGGGGGAGAAATGAAAGGTATACTTAGAAAAATTCAAAGGATCAACCAGACGATCAAAAATATCTTCCAAGAACACCTTTACCCCACTCATTCAATATTCTCATTTACTAATATTGAAGGTCCATGTGGATAAACAATTTTAAAATGGTAGTTATCACATAGTTGATTTTGAAGAAAAAATTTATGAATATGATGTTATAGACTACTTTTCTTTTGAAAATATAAATAAAATCCTCAACTATGAATGGTTGGACCCTCAGTTGTACATGTATACATGAGGTATATTTTCATGATTTGTTTTTTCAAAAGATGATATACTACATTAATTATAAATAAATACATTTCATATTTTTTGTAGGCATATATATCAATGCAAATTTAAGGGATTTCCCCATGAAAATAAATTCAGACTCATTAGTCCTCACATCACTTCTATAGAAAAACCTACAATAGATTCATCAAAATTGAATGAAATAGTGACAAAACTAGCCAAATCATTTGAAAAAAAAAATTACGGATGATAGAATATTCTTAATACTAGTGTTTCTAGGGTAAAAGTATAAAATTTAATCATATAAAATGTATTTTCATTTCATTAATTACTTATTTCTTATTTTGTTTTTAGGTAACATTGGATGATCATTGCAGACAATTTGGATACTTTCGAGATTTATTTCTTAGATTCACTACATGGATACCCAACAAACCAACCACACATGATGGAGTTTTTCAATTTGTAATACACTTCATCCAATGTTTTAGAACTAAAATTCATGTTATATAATTTAAATTATGTTTTAATGATAATTATATTATGATAGGACAACGTTTAAATATTATAAAATTTATGGAATGGAGACAGTCAGTAGGCACAAGTATCCTGATAAGTTCTACAACTGGATAAGTATTAGGGTATATATAATAATATTTTAAAATCCAAACACTTTTTGAAGAAAAATTAATTATTTTTCTCAATTTTTATACAGTGTTGGAAATAAAAAAAATGGAAAAGATTTTGGTTATTATGTTTGTAAATTTTTGAAAGAGGTCATATTCCATCAACAAACTAGAATCCCTAAGGAGTTATTCTCGAAGATAATTATTATTTCATTTAAAATATTTATTTATAATTTGTGTATTTATATTTTTCTATTCCCACTATGACTATAGAAAATACTCATATTCTCAAGATGATATAGATTTTCTTAGAAACTAATGTCCAGTATACCTGGTTGCAGAATGTAAAAAATAACATAAAGATGTGACTTCCATATAAGTAATGAATTGTTTCATATTTATGTTTAATTTAATTTTTTAGTATTAATCACATAAGATTTTTTTTCTTATACAGGTGGATTACTTTGTTCGAGTTAGGATGGTTTGTTCGAAGCTTCTCATGCTCATGAGAGATTGGACTTCGAGGATGGAACTAAGATAATGAAAACAAGGAAATGGGTCAAAAACATATATAACCATCATGAAAAGGTGAATTACTACTACATATTTAATTAATTTGTTCATCATTTTATCTAAAATTTGTAAGTTATTTTCCCAATGATTTTTATCTAATACTTATTTAGTTTTTTTCTCTGATCTTTTGGGAAGTCATGTTTTTCTTTCAACTATCTAAAACAAGCCACATAAGAGATAACATGTTCTTTTCTGTGAATATTACCACAATTTCCAATGATTTCCTTTGTCGACCATCCAATATTGCATATTGATTCGATGTTTTTAGCCGAAAAAACATTATTATTATTAAAAACTAGAAGATTAGAGGAATCTCTTGTGCCCATTATAGTGAATTCTCAGGATATAATGGGAAGAAGAGCTTCCAATACCCTTCTAGTTTTCAACAATAAGAAAAGTTTTTTGGATACAAATATTGGATCAATGTGCAGTGTTCGCCATTTTAAAAATAAACTCAATGGTAATTGTGGTAAAATTGGTATTTATGATTTTTTGAGACATTAGGTCATGTAGGAATTAATTTCACCTCAATATGACACATGATTTGACTGGTATGACTCTAGGTGCTTATTTTTATTTAAAATTTATATTAATTTTAGTAAAATAGAAAAATGACATACTCAAAACCAATAAAACATAATCATATTATTTTGATACTTTATAAAAATGATCTATAATTCATTTTTGACATGTAAGAATCAACCGCACCATAATATGATACACGATGTGCCCAGTATAACTCGAAGTGTCCGCTATCAGTTTAAAATTGACATTTTAGTTCAAAATTTTTTAACTAATGAAAACCAAGAAATTGAACTCATATTTTATTGGTAATTTAGGAAATTGATTCATAAATCATTTGTGACATTTAGGAATTGGTCTCATGTCAAACTGATACATGATGTGACTAGTATGAGTTAAAGTGTGTGTTTCCAGTTTATAGTGACATTTTTGTAAAAAAGATAAGTGATTGATTGAAAATCACGAAAACTTTTTTTGTATTATTTTTATACTTTAGAAAAATGACCCATGATTCATTTGGGGAATGTAGGAATCATCCACACCTCAATACAATGCACACTGTGACTCTAAGTGCGTGTTTTTTATTTAAAATTCACATCAATTTTAGTAAAAAGGAAAACTAACCTACTGAAAAAAAATCAAATGCATTCAGATTTTTTTAATAAGTCATTTGAGATGTGTGGGAATTAGTCACACCTCAATTCTACGTATGGTATGACTAGTGTGACTCAAAGTGAAACTTTTTATTTCAAATTGACATAAAATTTAGTAAAAAGGACAATTGACCTACTCAAAACCAATAAAATGCATTTGTATTGTTTTTATACTTTAGAAAAATGATCCATAAGTCATTTTTGATGTTTAAGAATCAACTGCACCTCAATCCAATGCATATTGTGACTTATATGACTTCAATTGTGTCTTTTTATTTTAAATAAACATTAATTTAATAAAAAAGAACAAGTGATGTACTGAAACCAAAGAAAAAGAATTTGGATTGTTTTGATACTTTAGAAAAATGATCCATGAGTCATTTTTGAAGTTTAGGAATCACATGCACCTCTATCTGATTCACGGTGTGATTGGTATGACTTAAAGTGTATCTTTTTATTTAACATCGACATCAATTTTAGTAAAAAGAACAAATTACCTACTCAAAAATGAGAAAATTAAATTAAATTGTTTTGATACTTTAGGGAAAATTACATAAGTCATTTGAGACATGTAGGAATCAACCACACCTCAATCTGATGTATAGTGTGACAAGTATGACTCCAAGTGCGTATTTTTATTTAAAATCGACATCAATTTTGGTAAAAAGGACAACGGACTTACTCAAAACCAATAGAATACATTTGGATTATTTTTATACTTTAGAAAAATGATCCATAAGTCATTTTTGACCTGTAAGGATAAACCACACCTAAATCTGACTCACAATGTGATCGACGTGACTCAAATTGTGCCTTTTTATTTTAAATTGACATTAATTTTAGAAAAAGGAACAAGTGAGATACTAAAAAATGAGAAAATATATTTGTATTGTTTTGATATTATAGGACAAATATCCATGAGTCATTTGTGATGTGTTGGAATCATCTTCACTTAATTTTAATTCATGGTGTGATATGTATGACTAAAAGTGCCCATTATCTATTTAAAATTGACATTTTAGTCCAAAATGTGTGTCACTCACTAAAAACCAATAAAATTTGTTTTGATTGTCTTGATAATTTAAGAAAACAATTCATACGTAATTTTTGATGTTTAGGGAGTAGTCTCACGTCAAACCGACATGATGTGACCAGTATGACTCAAAGTGTATGTTTCTAGTTTTAAATGACATTTTAGTAAAAAATAGAAGTGACACATTGAAAACTAATCAAGAATATTCATATTGTTTTAATACTTTGGGAAAATTATCCATAAGTAATTTGTGACGTGTTGGAGTTAGCCATACTTAAATCCCATGCATGGTGTGACTGATATAACTCCAAGTGAGTCTTTATTTAAAATTGGCATTAATTTCATTAAATAGAATAGTTGATATACTCAAAACTGGGAAAACATATTTTAATTGTTTTGGATACTTTAGAAAAACAATCAATAACTCATTTGTGTCATGTTGTAATGAACTACACCACAGTACAATGCATGGTGTGATAGGTATAACTCTAAATGTGTCTTTTTATTTAAAGTTGAAATTTTTTAAAGTATTTTTTTCTTTTTTAATGTTTAATATATTCATTTATAATATTAATAACATAAGATTTTTTTCTTATATAAGTGGATTATTTTTCTCAGGTTGAGGTGAATTGTTCAGCAATAGATACCGTGGACGGACCTTTTTGACCAGGGATCACGGGTTCCAAAGGTGATGAAACATTTATATTTTTAAGTGTTTGTGGATAGTAATTATAAATGTAATTAAACAACACATTGTTTAAAATGTATATTGTATTGTTTTTTTGTATTTTTAATGTCAAATTTATTTCAAATAAATTAAATATTATTTGTACATGTTACAGGTTAGTAGAGTGTGTTGTTATTCAATGAGCACACTACAATAGGTGGGGCCTTTATTAGCATAAGAAATCGTTCCGATAAAGGGTGGCCTTTATCAGCACTAAACTATCACTGATAAAGGGGACCCCTTGACAACTCTGAGGTTAAAAACACTTTTTTAGTGTCATTAAAATCCTTTTTGTGTAATGTTGACGGGAATATCTATAGTAGTGGATTATTTCTAATGATCCTCTTCCACTGTTAAGAGGAACATCATTCACCCTCATGATAAATATGATGTTATAGAGCAAGTAAATAAGGATAATTTTTTTTACTTGTTTCAGCTACGTAGGGATAATACAAGGAGCATACAATGATGATGTGTCGATATATCATAATGACTAAATGAAATTCACATTTCATTATAATTTAGAGTGACCTCATTGACCCTCTAGGTTTATAACCCTTAAAAATTAGAGAACTCATTTCCCTCACTCACTTAGAATGCTCAATTATCCTATAAGTGAATCGATCCCGATCTTCATTACTAAGAATGAGATTACACTAACGATAGTGTATCAATAATCCCCTACTTCATCCACATGGTTAAACTCCTTGATCTTCCCATGAGATAGACTCCTAGATTTTACTCTATTATTTTCTATTTATTTTTAGAATATATATGGAATTAAAACTCCATAATCCACAATCTTCCCCCACTTTTGTAGAGAATGATATCTATCTAACCTTCAGAGAATCATCAAGTTTCCCCTTTAATTGTTCCTAGATCAACCTTAATTTGGATGATAAAATTAATCCAAAATGTATATTCAATTTCAATTCTACCTTCCATAATTCAAACCAAAAAAAATCCCCAAAAGATAGAAAATTTTAACTCAATACAATCATTTTGATTTTACTCTATTATGGAATGATTTTTAGCTTTATGAAACAATACCTTCCTTCACTAAAAACCCATATTTGTGTTATTACCAAATTTCAACACCATCACGGTGTAAACAATTACTCTACGATGAAAATACCATTACCATGAGTTTCTTGGATCATAATCCTATATTTATAGCATGAAAAAAATAATAGAATATATTTTTAACTTCACCCTTAACGGTGCGAGCTTCACTTCATGTCACATCCTTCACTTCTGAATAGATCACTAGATATCAACCCCTCCTATTCAAAACACAATAGTTTTTACTACAACATGATTTCCCTTTGAGTACTCCAAGTTTAATATTACATGTTCTTCGACTTAACCTTATGCAAGTCCCATAGTTGCATGACACCTATCTTCTATGATTCAAATAATCAACCAAATCAAGAAAATGATTCACTTATCTTCCACGGGGTCACCTTTACAATGAAAATCACCATTCTCAGTTCCAAACTTTAGAACATGTTGATATGATGTAACCCAATTGCAATGTGGAATAAATCATTATGATGTGACCAATTTCCATTCAATCATCCGCATTTTTGAGTTATTCCTACGTAGCCTCATTATAGCCTTATGCATGTTCTAATATAATTTTTTTATAGATTTTTTATGATGTGGGTACATTCTTCATTGGGAAATTACTTCTTCAAGTGACATATTCTCTAGAACTATTCATTGTGTTAAAATGTAATTATTATCCTACATACAAAACTTCTAAAACTTCCACAAAATTCCTCCAAAAATCCTATAATCACTATGTTATGGTTTATCAAGCCTCATTAGAATTCTCTCCACCATATTTTTCATCAAACTAGATCAAAATTATCCAATGGAATTTTTGATTATAATATCCTCCTTCAAGTTTTTTGATAGTCCTTTAATATATATTCCATATATCTTTAGGTGATTCTTTTTATACAGATCAACAACACAAACTAAACCCTCTTTCCTTTATATAGTGTATTAGTGATTCACCAATCATTAACTCTATGCTCACACGAGTCGCGATCATTGTGATAAAGAAGATTTAAATTAATATTTCCTCATAAAAACACTTCATTGATCATTATTATCTTCAAAACTTTTCAATGAAGCTTCTCCCCCTAAATAGATATTCGAAATCTCTCCCCTTGTACATAGAGTTAGAAGGAGAAAAATCCCCCTTTGTTAATAAGAGAGAAAAATCCTAGCCATCATAAAATTATTCAAATCATGGAAAACTTATCCCCCTTTATCAATGAACCCAAAGATCACTTCTTTAAAAGATCATAAGAGAGGATTATAAATCCAAAAAAGTTATTAATGAGATCCATCATATTGATATTGAAATAGAAAATTCCATAGGGGAGTGGAGGCCCATTCTCTAAACCATCTAATTGGTTGGAGATGGTTGGAATCTATGATACAATCGATTTCTCTAAAATTAGACTTGGGTTGTTCCTTAATCATACTATCTATAACATGATTTTATGTTGGAATATACTCCAACTTCACTAAGATTGTTCAACATTTCCCTTGATGATGTGATACTTTATATCTATGTACTTTGTCTTTGAGTAATGGATAAGATTTTTTCTATGATTGATCACACTCAAGTAATCATAGTTTATTTCAATAAGGTGCAACACATAAAAATATACACCAACAATTTATTTCTTCATTCATAGAAACTGAGTAAAAACTTCAGTAGCCATAATATTCTTATCCTTCAACACTCAAAAAAAATTCAATCTTGATCGTTACTTAGCCAATAAATACATAGTTTTGTTGGACCTAAGGCTATTCATTAATAGTAATGGAGTATGGTTTTTTTGTCAACACATACATGGAAGAATCAGGAGTTTTCAAGGAATGTGGTCTTACGATTGAGGCTAAAATAAGTATTGAAGGTGGTGCATATCGTGGAGGAGAAACAGATCACATTATGAATATGGTTTGCAGTGAGGCTTGTAGTTCACAGATGGAAAATAATGTGTATGATGGCATGAAATTAGTGGAAATGAGATGTTG
This sequence comes from Viscum album, assembly GCA_963277665.1. NCBI lineage: Eukaryota > Viridiplantae > Streptophyta > Magnoliopsida > Santalales > Viscaceae > Viscum > Viscum album. The sequence goes on along the minus strand of OY728139.1, from coordinate 673,828,673 downwards.
TTTTGGGGATCCACAAAGGGAATCATTTTAAAAACAAGGTAGTGATTCATGCCACCATATAGGGAGAATGATGGTATGAAAAATGGGTAGGAAAAATAGTTTGCGTGTGAAGAAGTTCATGGTGAAGGATGTAATGAATCTAATATTTGGGTAAATCTTAGATTAACATATTTTTCAAATCTATTTTTGTAACATCCCAAGAGTCTGTGTTTTATGTAACGGTAAATTTTATATTGTTATGTCACCCATTAATCGAACAAATTAGATTCTTATAAAAAATAAATAAAATAACAATTAAATAGAGAAAACTCACCAAAATGAACGAAAGGATCTTTATTCAAATAAGGAACACTATAGTAACTACAATACACATTGATCAAATGGGAATCTTAGCTAACCAAAGATACCAATTAAAAACACTATTAAGATTACAGGAAGACCGCTCAAAAAAATGAGAACTCCGGGTAAACGATAGAGGTCTTTAGCGTCCTCCATAACAAACATCAGAACGTCCAATGCCACTGCGGCCATACTGACAACAAAGGAATGACTTGAACCATCTTATCCTTTTTCTTCTTCAATCGCCTCGAGTTTAAGACACCCCGAGACCAGGTTTTATATGACGCCAATTTGACCGTTACATTTTTTATAGTCGTCGGGTCATTGATTTCCTTGACCGTTGGTTAAAAGGGTTTTTATTTAAAAAGTAATGGAGTTTACCTTATTAATGAAAAAATTGGGTTTTATAATGCTTTTATAATTTTAGGTTTTGAAATTATGTCTTTAAATGTCATAGTTTTAAAATAAAATAATACTTTTATGAACCTACATTTTTCACAAACCCTAGTGCTTGTTTATATAGTTCAAAGCCTAATAATTTAAAATATCTTTTAAATAATGTGATTCCTAATGAGGATATTTTATAAGAAGGGAACCAACATACCTTTAATAAGTATTTTGAGGATTTATTTTTGGCAATGGTTTCAAAAACTCTAATGTAATATTTTACTTAATTGAAACCATGTTTTCAACTTAGAAGTATTTTATGTTTGGCACTATAAACCCTAATTTAATAAAACTATTAAACTTTTGAATAGTCGATAGTAAATTATTAATGTTCTCATTAATTCTTTTAACTTACGTTTATAGATACTTATGGTTTAAAAATAACATATATGATTAAATGAATGTGCATTATATTTTCAAATATAAGTTCTTTTAATAAAAAAATTAAGGGGACCAACCAACCGAGGGAAGCCTTAAGTCCAAGAACTCAAGGTCGGGATAGTACCCTAGACACCCAAGATGGAGACCAGGGGTTTCTTGGGTACGCGCTGAGGAGAGCCCGAGCATAGCTCGCGCTAAGTACCGGCGCGCACGCACGCACATGCCCGTGTATAAGGCCAGCGGTGCGCAGGGTGAAATGCTGGGCCGAATCCCACAAGGGGCCCGTGTATAAGGCCCCAGGAGTGTGTGCTTGTGTTATTGGCATAAGGAAGGAGCGCTGAGGCTTATTAGCCGTGCCTGAAACATGGTTCATTTCGATGTGGGATCAGGTTTTTCGGCCAAAACAAGATCTCGGTCGTTGGATCTCTCAGCGCGTAATCTTGGCCGTCGAAACCTGTAACACCCTAGGTAAATAAAGAATATGAAATTTTCATATTTATCCATATTTGTGAATAAAATATTAATATTACTTTAAAGGGACCGCTATGCTCGGTGGCGTACCCAATACGCAACAATGAGTTTCTTTGAAATCTTACGTTGCACTCTAATAATAAAATAATATTATTTTAAATGGTATTTAACCCCAAGACGTTGTAATGGAGGGAATGAAAGGAACTAACTAAAAATTGATTATATATGTCTGTAAAATATTTTTACTTTTATCCAACAAATTTTATAGGCTTAAAATTCAAATAAATCCAATTTTAAGCATAAATCTTCTAATATTCTTTAAAAGGTCGATTAACCGCCTTTTGATGGAGAACCCTTTTTAAATATACTTTTGACAATTTTATATGTTTTATTTGAGAAAATAAAATCCTTCTTTACAATATGGACATCAAAATTTACTTTGTGTAAACTTTTGTTAATTTTCCGATAAAGATCAATTTTAGTGAAAATGTTGGATTTTAATTAAAAACCTCCTTTTAATCAGATTTATTTATATGGATAGATTTTATTTTTAATTTATATTAAAATGTATTTAGAATATATTTTTACCATTTAATCCAATGGTGATCATTGAAATTAATTTCACATTGAAATTGGACTTAAACTAGTGTCAATCTTTTAATAGATATTGTTTCCTAAAAACACGCTATTTGTTTTGACAGCGGGAATTAATTATTAAATTAATTAATTCAACTTATATGTTTTGAATTTTTTAAAATAGACATCATTTTTGAATTCGTAATATCAAATATAGCTTAGGCTGAATTTTTGGTATTTTTCTGAAAAACTTCAATTTTTGATGAATAGTGAAACCACTAAGTAGTAGTTAAAGAAACTAATTTTTTGTTTAAATGATACTTTACCACTTCTGTGATTTGATTTTCAAAAATCTGACATAAATGGTTGTTATTAGGAAGTAAAATGTGGTTCAATGAGATTAAAATAATTTTTTGGTGAATAGTAACTTTTAAGTTTTATTAATCGCGATTAAAGGTAATTAGTGTAATTTAAGGTAAAGATAATGTTATAATAATATGAAATAACCTTTAAACATGTCCTACCCTTATTGTATGAGTCATGGCCGACCAAGACAATCCATGGGTCAACTTGGGGACCCCATGGAGCCACATTGGTTGGAAAATGACATTAATAACTTTTTATTTAAAGTTAAAATTAAAATGTCACAAACATATATTGTTTTACTAAAACAATTTTTACATGGGGTTATACAAGTCATAGTTTTGACTATAAATATTCATTAGAAAGATAAAACGATTTAATAAATCATGATTTTTTCTTATAATTTTTAGACATTAAATAAATTAATTTATTTATGACACCGTGATGATGCAGTGATTACCTCATAAATGAACAATTTAAATAAAATGAAAAGATAGGGTAAAATCTAAGTCTTACACTTGTCAAAAACCTATTGTATGGATGTATTTCGAAACCTTATCACCTTAGCCTCGAAATATATTCTTTTTGGACCTTTAAAATCTGAAAAGCATTTTATAATAAAGTAATATTTTATAACTTTCCAAGAGTGCCCCTCCTCTTCTCTTATAAAAGTCCCCCACCTCTACCAACTTACCCACACCTATCAAGCCTTTGTCTTGGCCAAAACCTGCCCATTTCATCTCTCCACATCCCTCTATTCATAATTGAAGCCTCACCTTTGGCACAATTCTCTTCAAGAAACCCTTTTGGTTCAAACAAAGAGGAGTTACCCGATTTAATGGTAATGTCATCACTTGTGTTCTTTAGTTTTATTTTGCTTCTCCAAACCCCTAAAATCATTTTATTCCTTTATTTTGTAACAAAACCAGTATCTTCAATATACTAGGATGTTTTTATGTGAAGTATTTGAGCTACACTTACACACACATCCGTCTAATGGTTAAAGAACATACTGTTTCTGTGGATGGAGAATTACTGCCTCACGAAACGATGATTGTTCAATATTCTCTTAACACCTTTCATGGTGGCCATTATGATTTCATTGTATTTTATATTTTATATATATGGTATTTATTTTTTCCATATGCTTCTTTATTTTATATTTAAAACATACCTTTATGCTTTTCATGTTGTGCAAATGCGATAATTTCATATGAGGAAGTGTGGACAACCGCCCCCTAAGTGATGTGACTCATTCATAAAATACATGGAATGTATAAATAATTAAATTAATGAACATATGTGACCTATAAAACATATATATTATAATTAAATTATAATATATATCTCTCTCAATTATTTTTAATTCCATTAATATGACAAAGAAATGAAAGTAGCGTTCATGCGTACGTACGGCCTACCATCTCCATGAATGGTGCATTTCATTTCTTTTTATCTCCAAATGTTATGGAATAGTATAAAATGAATATGTAATAGATTTATATGATATTTAAATCATTAATACCATTCTGGAGATGATTTACTTATAACTACATGGAAAATCATTTTCAAACAAGTTCATTTTTGACTCATGTACCAAACATCAACAAAAACATCTGATATGAACTCACATTATTAACCAATTATTATAACATTATAATATGTGATATGAACTGAATAATAATATTTAAATGATGACCTTAAGAAATTATAAATTGACCAAAGTTTCTTATTCGGGAATATAAAGAAACGAACAAGACAAGTCGGACTTGAAGTAAGGGATCCTACCTCTCTCTTTCTTTTTAAGTACTCTCTTTTATGTCGTTTCTTTTAAGATCCTCTTTCTTAGTTGGGGGATGTTATTTTATATTCCTATTAATTTAATTTATATGTTCATATGATGACATACCCTATTTTATTTCATCAATCCATTTTTTGGAAGTTTTAAGTGGTGTCATTAGGCTGCTGATTTTTCGTAAGGGGTTTTTCATCTAACTTTTATTCCTGTGAGATTTATGCTACATTTTCCACCATTTACTTTGAGTGGTATATTTACTTCCCATTATTCTACTCTTTTTGTAATATAATTTTTTTATGAGTATTTACATCAATGTTCTATAGTCCTTCTTTCATGGGGTGTACGTTTCGAAAGTTACCCAAATCGGTAAGGGAACCTTTCACCCTCCGCTTTTTAAAAGACTTATTTTGTTATGTCTTTTAATTTACATATTTTTATGTTGGGATATGTTATTATATATCCTTATTGGTGTAAATTTTATTTCCAAGTGATGAGATACCATTTTCCCTCTCATCAACTAATTTTATGAATTTTAACGTGACGTCATTAGGCTATCGAATTTTACCAAGGGAACTTCTTAACCCAATTTCGATTTCTTTGGGTTCAACATGTAGTTATTGAATATGTCATCCTTTGAATATGTGTAAATGAAATTTGATTGTTTTACACTTAATATCTACTTATATTTGGTGTATTTATATTTATCACACATAATTATTAGATTGATTTATCCTTAATTTAAGGATACCTTCTTTATAAGGGATTTCATCTCATTTTATATTTCTATTGAGACTTCATTGTTGTTATACTCCAATTCACTCTTATATGGTGTATATACTGTCCTTTGGAATATTATATCATGAATCCATTTAATATCATGATATTATAAATTTCTGATTAAATTTTATTCCTCAATTATTGTATTCAAGTGTCTCTCATTTTGTTAAAAACCCTTTAACTAAAATTTCATTTTAAATGTTTTAATGATTTATTCTTATAAATATTTCTCATTAATATCCATGTTTTCAAAATGGTTTTAAGGATTTATTTATATTTATATTAATGGTTTAAAATTTTAAAAGCTTTAAAGTGGTATGGGACACTTTGATTCAAAAATCTCTTTATTAAATGTTTTAAATGGTTTTGAAAATGGTTTTTAGAATGGATTAATTATTTAAATATCTTAAAATGTTATATTGTTATTGAAATGTGGAAATGTTATCTTTCCATTATGATTAAGTTATGCGATATGATTTTGTTATGGTTCTTGGACATTGTTTATGAAGACGGGAGGTTCCGTGATAAACTAAGGTCGGGTGAGCCCGTGATAGCTATCCAATGCATTGGGTAATGCGAAGGGGTTAAAAATTAAGGTTTCTCTGAAGAGATTTAGGGAATATACTGTGATGGGTATTCCAAACGTAACCATGAGGGTTACTCCCTACGTAAGAATGTTATGAATTCCTCAAGTTACCTTTATGTCTTATGATTTCTATGATTTATTCACGATTTCATGAGGTATGTTAAATTGATTATGTTTTATGAGTAAAGTATGATTTCATTGATTCTTATGTATACATGGAATAATGTTTTCTTTCCGTATTATTATAACCCTTACTAAGATTTTTATGATCATCCCAAGTTTTTTTGAAATGTTTTTCACAGGACATAAAGATGAATAGGGTCAAGGATGGGATCAAGGAAATGTCAGGCTGTCTAAAACAAGGAACTAGACATGAATCTTATGTTCAAGAGTTTTTATTTTGTGAAAGAAAGGTAAGCTGAGTAGATGTGGCTACTTTTTAATCTTTGAGATGTAATAGTTATGTCCTAATTCTCTAAAACTCTAAACCTGAAAAGATCCTCAATGTGAATTATTCATTTAATTAAATAATAAGTAATGTTTAAGGCCAGGTCCTTATAGTTGGCATCAGAGGTTGGTTTAGATAACTTTAGATGTTATGGTATTCTTTAAGCATAAGTGACATTACCATAATGGCTAGGATTTTAGAAAGAGTCATAGTTTTTAGATAAAGTGAATGAGTAAGTATATCTTAGTGTTTATCTTCCCCATTAGTACATGATGATTTTGTTGATATACTCACACTGACATTTTTGGTTTTAGTAAATGGATGGATCTAGCAGGAACCAAAGTGACAATGGGTTTTAAGGAAACTATGGTGGTTCTCTGATTAAGAGACTGGATGAAATGGGGGATTCAATGAGAAATCTCGTGGTTATTCTAAACCAACAATCAGGAGTCATGATCAACCACTTGAACCTTGGAGAGTTCTATAATGCATCATTTACGAGAGGACAAACCCGACATGGAAGTTCAGGTAATAATTATAAAGGTAACCATTAGGGTTTATATGATCCTTACTTTTGAGGTAATTATGGGTTACTATATGTTATGATGGAATATGAACGACATGAGATAAAATTGAGGTTAAATTATGTTATGGTTATTTTTGAAGATTTTATCACTTTTTGGGGAATGTTATAAGAATTATGTAGTTTTGGAAAAAGGACAACACGTAGACCGTGTGACAACCTGTCGCGTCTGACAAAGCTACGGAAATCGAACCCAAAACCAAAGTGCGACTGGTATTTATCACCTACCACTGGACTACGTGAAGTCCCAAGTTAGTTTGACTAATTAATTTTAGTTAGATGATCTTATGAATCTAGAATAAGTTGATTTTGGGTTATCTATGGAAATTATTAACCTATCATGGAGGATATGTGATTAGGTTAATTACTTTTCAGTATGAGACTTTAAGAGTAACTGATGTTATTTGGAGATAAATGTTAAGGTTTATCTTGGAAGAATATGTGATTAAATCTTTCAAAGATTTGGGTTTCAGTCTTATTTTTTATTACTTTGAATAATTTTATGGATATATGTTTATTGAATGGTATTTGTTGAACTTTGGGTATTGTTTGACAAATTTTAGAGATTAAGATTAGATTTTTTTTATAAAGGATTATCCTTTTTGGTTATTATCTGATCTCATACTAACCTTTTTGGTTTTATTTTTGGTTAAGGTATAAAGACATGGGAAGTATATAGTTCACTTTTGTGGATTAGGTGATTCTCCAGAAGTTGATTATAGCTCTCTTAATGTGAACAAGTCATTCTAAATACTCATCTTTTGGAGAAAATATGAGTTCGTGTAAGAAATCTAGTAAAAGTTGAAAGTCAACATGACAAGTAAGTATGTCTCTTTATGTTTTAGTTAAGCTCATAAATAAATTCCTCAATGAAAATTAACTTAAAAAAATGTTGTCTGTTAATTTTTCCTACTGGGGAATCAAATACCGTTTAACCCATCACAAGTTTGTGATTTTCTTATGGTTAACTTTCTTCTAAACATGTTTTCTATCACTCTCCATCAGAACATAACCCTTTGTTTTCTCCTCCATGTCCATGTTTTCCTACATGGAATCATAGTATGGGTTAACTCGAGTGACATTTGTACTTCTCTTTATTTATTTTAAAGTGATAGTTTTACTGACTCTTGTTCCGATTTGGGATTTTCAATGAAGTTTCCAAGCCCAATTTTTAAAATTGTGAGGACGCAAGTCCCAAAAGGGGGGAAGGATGTAACAACCCAAGTAAATAAAGAATATGAAATTTTCATATTTATCCATATTTTTGAATAAAATATTAATATTACTTTAAAGGGAACGCTATGCTCGATGGTGTACCCAATACGCAACAACGAGTTTCTTTGAAATCTTACGTTGCACTCTAATAATAAAATAATACTATTTTAAATGGTAGTTAACGCCTAGCTATTGTAATGGCGGGAATGAATGGAAATAACTACAAAATGATTATATATGTTTTTCAAATATTTTTACTTTTATCCAATAAATGTTAGAGGCTTAAAATGCAAATGAATCCAATTTTAAGCATAAATCTTCTAATATTCTTTAAAAGGCTGATTAGTCACCTTTTGATGGAGAAACCTTTTAAAATATACTTTTGACAATATTATATGTTTTATTTGACAAAATAAAATCCTTCTTTAGAATCTGGACATCGAAATTTACTTTGTCTAAATTTTTGTTATTTTTCCGATAAATATTATTTTTAGTGAAAATGTTGCATTTTAATTCAAAAAATCCGTTTAATCTGATTTATTTATATGAATAGATTATATTTTTAATTGATATTAAAGTGTATTTATAATATATTTTTACCATTTAATCCAATGGTGGTCATTGGAATTAATTTCACTTTGAAATTGGACTTAAACTAGTGTCAATCTTTTAATAGATATTGTTTCTTAAAAACACGCTATTTATTTTTGACAGCGGGAATTAATTATTAAATTAATTAATTCAACTTACATGTTTCGAATTTTGTAAAATAGACATCATTTTTGAATTAGGAATATCAAATATATCTTAGGGTGAATTTTTGGTATTTTTCTGAAAAACATCAATTTTTGATGAATAGTGAAACCACTAAGTGGTTGTTAAAGAAACTGATTATTCGTTTAAATGAAACTTTACCACTTCTATGATTTTATTTTCAAAAATCCAACATACATGGTTTTCATTAGAAAGTAAAATGTGGTTCAATGAGATTAAAATAATTTTTTGGTGAATAGTAACTTTTAAGTTTTATTAATCGTGATTAAAGGTAATTAGTGTAATTTAAGGTAAAGATAATGTTATAATAATATAAAATGAACCTGAAACATGTCGTACCCTTATTGGATGAGTCATGGCCGACCAAGAAAATCCATGGGTCAACTTGTGGACCCCATGGAGCCACTTTGGTTGGAAAATGACATTAATAACTTTTTATTTAAAGTTAAAATTAAAATGTCACAAACATGTATGGTTTTACTAAAATAATTTTTACATGGGGTTATACAAGTCATATTTTTGACTATAAAAATTCATTAAAAAGCTAAAAATATTTAATACATCATGATATTTGTTTTATAATTTTTATACATTAAATAAATTAAATTATTTATGACACCGTGATGATGCATTGATTACCTCATAAATGAATGATTTAAATAAAATGAGAAGATAGGGTAAAATATAAGTCTTACACATGTCAAAAACCTATTGGATGGGTGGATTTCGAAGCCTTATCACCTTATCCTCGAAATATATCCTTTTGGGACCTTTAAAATCCGAAAATCATTTTATAATAAATTAATATTTTATAACTTTCCAAGAGTGCCCCTCCTCTTCTCTTATAAAAGGCCCCCACCTATACCACCTTACCCACACCTATCAAGCCTTTGGTATAGCATCCCGCCTTTTTATAACATAAACTTTCATTACATGACACAAAACTGAGGATCTTTAATGTTTAGTGTCTTAGAAACCAGGAACATAATACATGAAAACAACATAAAACATTCTTCTTAAACACTTGAAAGCCTTCTCCTTAAGTTCATCCTAGGTTCATTACTACATCTCATAACCTGGTACATACATCAAAAGAAAGGGTGAGCAGAAGGCCCAGTAAGGGAACAAGAGAAACATTTAACATGTGAACTTGAGATACATCAACTATGTCATGAAAAAGAACTTTAAGGAATGAGAAAGAAATCATGTGGCATATCATAATAAAAATAACATTTTTCATAACTTTAAGATGTGGCTACATCATTTAACATAGATAATCATGAACATATCACCAAGGTCCATCCCAAAGGTGTCATTTGAAAATTTACAAGGTTATTCACCAACATATCGTGAAAATTGTAATCTCCAGTGGTTACATCATTACCCAATGCATTTGATCGCTATCAGGGTGAACCCTTAAATTTTCCTTTATTATCATGTGTGAAACATATATCATCATCAAACATTTCATAAATAACCCATATATCATAAAATAAATGGGTTTCATTTCATAATCATAACGTTTTAAAAACTGCTTTAAAGACATGATCTTTACGTCACTTTAAACCCACCGAAGGGGAGAGAGGGTCTCATATATGTAAATCCCAGAATTTAAAATAGAACATTTTGATATATATGTGAATACCCTTGTAGAAATAAGAGCATTGTGTATTCACTTTATAACATAAAATAATTTTGAGAAAAGAGAGAGACATTTTGAGATGAAAATTCTACAGCATAATGGCTATGTTTCGGGGTTTTAGAAAACATTGAAAAGAGAGGGGACATGGGTCAAAACTTCATAAATGAACCATAAAACAGTATAGGGAAAGAATAAGAAGGATATATGAACATGGTATTGAAATTATAAGGACATACCATTTGAAATGAAAAACATGGAAGGAAGACAAAAATTAGATTTCTCTTATGAAAGTTCGGCAGCCTAACAACGTTACTTAAACTTCAACAAAAATGATTTGAAAAGATTAAATAGGGTATCTCATCATGTGAACATAAGAGTTCAGTATGATAGATATAGAGATCATGCCCCAACATAATTAAAAAGGAACTTTAAAGACTTTACATGAAAGTAGAACTTTGAAAAGAATTAGAAGGGTGAAAGAATCCCCTTAAAAATTCGGCAGCCTAACGACGCCACTTAAAACTTCAAAATACTGAATTGAATAGATAAAATGGGGTCTCTCATCATATGATCATAAAATATTATAATGATAGATATAGATATCATACCCCAACATAATAAAAAAATAACTTGAAAGACTTGACATGAAAGTAGAATTTTGAAAAGAATGAGAAGGGTGAAAGAATCCCTTTAAAAATTCGGCAGCCTAACGACGCCACTTAAACATTCTTAAAACGAATTGATGAGAGAAAGATGGGGTCTCTCATAATATGAACATGAAAAGGGAAGTAATATGAATATAGAATAACATCCTCCAACATAAGAACATGGATTATAAAAGAAATGACATAAAAGAGATTATTTGAAAAGAAAGGGAGAGGCCGGATCCCTTACCTTAAAACATAAGTCTTAAAACTCAAAGGTTTGGACCTTGTGGGCTTAGGGGAACCTTGGGAGGACTCCTTAGGAGGTAAGGAGACTAGAACTTCATTGAGTATGTTTTTTCAGTCGAATGTATGATAAGAGGGCTTGGTATTTATAGGGAAAGTGAGGGGACAAGGCATTAATGGCCAAGGGACACCTCACAAGTGCTTTTCTCAAAACCATGTTCTCTCCCATGGCATTTACCATGGAGTTATGCCACATGGGGCCCACAATACAATAATTCATCACCTTTGGTCGGAAAACCCTTAAAATATCTCATGAAATCATCATGACACAGTTATGATGTCATTAAACATACCGAAACCCAAAAACTGTATTTTTACTATTCACTGAAAATTCAACTTTCTCAGAAAAATCCCAAAATTTCACCTTAACCAAATATCAATGCTCTGATTTCAAAAATGAAATCCATTTTATAAAAATAATTTTCTAAATATTTTTAATTTATTTTTTAAATAAATACACTATTCACCGAAAATTCATTTTTTTCAGAAAAAACCCCAAATTTACCTTAACATAATATCGATGCTCTGAGTTCAAAAATAAAATCCATTTTATAAAAATAATTTTCTAAATATTTTTAATTTAATTTTTAATTAAAAAACACTATTCACCAGAAAAAACTATACTTGAATAATAATTTATGAAACCGTTATTTGACCATTTTATTTAATCACATTACTTAATCAATGTGCCAAGATTATATTAATACTTTCTTTAAGTGAGATTACTAATCCATTTGGTCACATTACAAATCCTAAGCATAAAATCACTATTCATAATTTACTATTCATCAAAAATTAAGTTGATCTTATTAGACTCCAAATTTCGTACTGAACATAATTGTAGAAGAACATTTTTTGAAAATAATTACACATTAATAATTATTTATGGTTTACATAAACAATTTTTAAAATATCTTTTCTCTAAAATTCACTAAAAATATGCATACTATAATTATCCGGACATTTAAAAAGTCATAAACATCATCATAAGAAGAAATCCCAATTTTTATTTAAAACAAAGGATTACACAAGGCAGTTACGGTCTCCTTACATATCCCCTTATCACACCAGCATAGGACCTAAGTGTATGGTGTGCTAAGGTGAGAGAATCCGAGGGAGGCTCGGCCAACATCGCACGAGTAGTAATTTCTACCAGTTTGAACTTCTCGCGAAGGCAATTCCTTTCTAACTTTACACGATGAATTTCGGCTTGGGATTGGTCCAGAGCAAAGCCCAATGGTGCTACTTCCTTCCCAAGTTCTGTTAGATGGGCTTCGATTGGTCCAAGACTACTGAGTGAGGCCATCAAATCTTCTTTCTATATTAATTAACCAAGATTACTTGTATTTAGAGACAATAATCAAAACGTTTAGTTTCCAGCCGTCATATTGACCAATGGTCATATAACAGTAAAAAACCCAACGGTCACATTTTAATTATACTCAAGTTATCAAATTAAACATTTTTGTTGAATATAAAAAAAATAACACACAAAATTAGGAAACAAGATTTATTCAATATTTCACATCGTTACAATCTTCCCCCTTAAGAAATTGCGTCCTCGCAATTTTTAAAATTGGGTTTTGAAATTTCATTGAAAGTCCCACATTGTAAAAGGAGTCAGTAAAACTATTACTTTAAAAGAACGAAATGGAAGTACGAAGGTCACCAGAGTTAACCCACACTAGGATTCCGTGTAGGAAAACATGGACATGGAGGAGAAAACAAAGGGTCAAGTTCTGAGGGAGAGTGATAGAGAACATAATTAGGAGAAAGTTAACCATAATAAAATCCCAAACTTGTGATGTGTGTAAACGGTCTTTGATTACCTAGTAGGAAACGTAAACCAACAAAGTTTTTTTACGTTTCTTTTCATAATTTTGAGGAATTCATTTACTACATAGAACAAAAATATAAGGAAATATACCTACGTTCATGTAGAGTTTCATCCTTTAATAAGTTTCTACCAAAACATATCTTTTCTCCAAATGATGAGAATTCAAAACTACTTGGTCTCATCAAAATACAAGAATAATCTTCTAGAGAATCACGTATTACACAAAAGAAAAACTATCTATCTTTAAACATTTATCCCAAAAATAGAAAGGGTAAGATAAAACAACTCTTCAAAAAGATAGATTCCCATAGGAAGGGAAACTACTTTTAAATCTTCAAAGTTCCACGGTACTACCCAGAGTTCATCATAGACCATTCCGTAAGTAACTGTCCTTAAAATTCTTCAAAATAACCCAAACTAAGATTGAAACCCAAATACAAGAAGGACTTGATAACATAGTCTTCTAAGATAAACTTTATCGTTCATCTCCAAACAACATCAACCACTCCTAACATCTTATAACCAAAGTAACTAACCTAAACATATTTCCCCAAGATAGGTCAATCATTTCCATAAGTAACCTATAATAAAATAAGCTCACCTTAAATACGTTGATTCTTAAAAATATAATTCAACCTTTACTCCTCAAAGAAAATACCGTAGTAATCTATTTACCTCGATCAAATAGGGTTCCCAAAATAGTGAAGGTATTCCAAAATAATAATAATCTTTTAATCTTGTAATCATCTCTGTCATATTAATATGGAAATCGTCACATTTTCTATCACATTGGTTGTTGGGACATGTTCTTCCATTTCCCACCATTAACTAAGGAGAGGATGTATAATTAGGGGCTTAAATACTTTGCTAGTAATCATGAAAAAGGAACTTAAATCATATAAGGATAACTTGTAGAAGAAAAGTATACCCTAACTTGTGATCCCCTAGGTTTCAAACTAGGTTATCAATGATCACATATCATTATGTGAATATTTATTTTATTTTATCTTCGTTCCTTTAATATTGGTTCATACTAAGCTTATGAATTTACCAAAGCATATCCCCTGGGAGTGTCGTAACCAAGAGTGCATCAAGGCCCGTTATCGTGTACTATTTCCCATTCGAGTATAGCTCAAATCGGTGTTTTCGGGTTTTACCCCTATGTACATCTGTGCCAGAGCCACCTCTACCTGCTCGTATCCAAACAGGGATGTATTTCCTTGGCAACCCCTTACTCAATACTCACCAAAATACCAGGAATATTTCATATATTTAAACTTTTCCATAGGGTTATTCCTAGAGTTTTCGTATCCTAATTTCCACAAATAACTAAACCATCCTTTGATACCAACTATAGAATCCCGCCTTTTTATAACATAAACATTCATTACATTACACAAAACTGAGGATCTTTAAGGTTTAGTGTCTTGGAAACCAGGAACATAATACATGAAAACAACATAAAACATTCTTATTAAACTCGTGAAAGGATTATCCTTAAGTTCATCCTAGGTTCATTACTGCATCTCATAACCTGGGGAAATACATCATAAGAAAGGGTGAGCAGAAGGCCCAATAAGGGAACAAGAGAAACATTTAACATGTGAACTTGAGATACATCAACTATGTCATGAAAAAGAACTTTAAGGAATGAGAAAGAAATTATGTGGCATATCATAATGAAAATAAAATTTTTCATAACTTTTAGACGTGGCTACATCATTTAACATAAAAAATCTTGAACATATCACCAAGGTCCATCCCCGTGGTTTCATTTAAAAATTACTAAGGTTATTCACCAAGATATCGTGAAAATTGTAATCTCTAGTGGTTACATCATTACCCAATGCATTGGAGTGCTATCAGGGCGCACCCTTAAATTTGACTTTATTATCATGTGAACCACATATATCATCATAAAACATTTCATAAATAACCTATATAGCCTAAAATAAATGGGTTTCATTTCATAATCATAATGTTTTAAAAAATGCTTTAAAGACATGATCTTTACGTCACTTTAAACCCACAGAAGGGGAGAGAGGGTCTCATGTATGTAAATCCCAGAATTTAAAATAGAACATTTTGATATATATGTGAATACCCTTTTAGAAATAAGAGCTTTGAGTATTCACTTTATAACATAAAATAATTTTGAGAAAAGAGAGAGGAATTTTGAGACGAAAATTCAACAGCATAACAGCTATGTTTCGGGGTTTTAGAAAACATTGAAAGGAGAGGGGAAATGGGTCAAACATTCATAAATATCCCATAAAACAGTAGAGGGACAGAATAAGAAGGATATATGAAAATGGTATTGAAATTTTAAGGACATAACATTTGAAATGAAAAACATGGAAGGAAGACAAAAATTAGATATCTCTTAGGAAAGTTCGCCAGCCTAACGGCGTTACTTAAACTTCAACAAAAATGATTTGAAAAGATGAAATAGGGTATCTCATCATGTGAAAATAAGAGTTAATTATGATAGATATATAGATCATTCCCCAAAATAATTAAAAAGGAACTTGAAAAACTTGACATGAAAGTAGAACTTTGAAAAGAATGAGAAGGGTGAAAGAATCCCCTTAAAAATTCGGCAGCCTAACGGCGCCACTTAAAACTTCAAAATACTGAATTGAAGAGATCAAATGGGGTCTCTCATCATATGATCATAAAAGATCAGTATGATAGATATAGAGATCATACCCCAACATAATAAAAAAAGAACTTGAAAGACTTGACATTAAAGTAGAATTTTGAAAATAATGAGAAGGGTGAAAGAATCCCCTTAAAAATTCGGCAGCCTAACGGCGTCACTTAAACATTCTTAAAATGAATTGATGAGAGAAATATGGGGTCTCTCATCATATTAAAATGAAAAGGGCAGTAATATGAATATAGAAGAACATCATCCAACATAAGAACATGGAGTATAAAATAAATGACATAAAAGAGATTACTTGAAAAGAAAGGGAGAGGTCGGATCCCTTACCTTAAAACGTAACTCTTAAAACTCAATGGTTTGGACATTGAGGGCTTGGGGGCACCTTGGGAGGATTATTTGGGAGGTAAGGAGACCAGAACTTCGTTGAGTATGGTTTTTGAGTCGAATGGATGAGAGGAGGGCTTGGTATTTATAGGGAAAGTGAGGGGACAAGGCATTAATGGCCAAGAGACACCTCACAAGTGCTTTTCTCAAAACCATGTGCTCTCCCATGGCATTTACCAGGGAGTTAGGACACATGGGGACCCCAATACAATAATTTATCACCTTTGGTCGGCCAACCATTAAAATATCTCATGAAATCATCATGACACAGTTATGATGTCATTAAACATATCGAAACCCAAAAACTGTATTTTTAGTATTCACTGAAAATTCAACTTTCTCTGAAAAATCCCAAAATTCCACCTTAACCAAATATCAATGCTATGATTTCAAAAATGAAATCCATTTTATAAAAATATTTTTCTAAATATTTTTAATTCATTTTTTAAATAAATACACTATTCACCAAAAATTCATTTTTTTCAGAAAAAACCCCAAAATTTACCTTAACATAATATCGATGTTCTGAGTTCAAAAATAAAATCCATTTTTTAAAAATAATTTTCTAAATATTTTTAATTTAATTTTTAATTAAAAAACACTATTCACCCGAAAAAACTAATACTTGAATAATAATTTATGAAACCGTTATTTAACCATTTTATTGAATCACATTACTTAATCAATGTGCCTAGATTATATTAATACTTTCTTTAAGTGAGATTACTAATCCATTTGGTCACATTACTAATCCTAAGTATAAAATCACTATTCATAATTTACTATTCATCAAAAATTAAGTTGATCTTATTAGACTCTAAATTTCGTACTGAACATAATTGTAGAAGACCATTTTTTGAAAATAATTACACATTTTTAATTATTTATGGTTTACATAAGCATTTTTTAAAATATCCTTTCTCTAAAATTCACCAAAAATATGCATACTATAATTATCCGGACATTTAGAAAGTCATAAACATCATCATAAGAAGAAATACCAATTTATATTTAAAAAAAAGGATTACACAAGGAAGTTACGGTCTCCTTACATAGCCCCTTATCACACTAGCATAGGACCTAAGTGTAAGGTGTGCTAAGGTGAGAGAATCTGAGGGAGTCTCGGCCAAAACCGCACGAGTAGTAATTTCTACCAGTTTGAACTTCTCGCGAAGGCGATTCTATTCTAACTTCACACGATGAAGTTTGGCTTGGGTTTGGTCCAGAGCAAAGCCCAGTGGTGCTACTTCCTTACCAAGTTCTGTTATATGGGCTTCGATTGGTCCAAGACTACTGGGTGAGGCCATCAAATCTTCTTTCTATATTAATTAACCAGGATTACTTGTATTTAGAGACAATAATCAAAACGTTTAGTTTCCAGCCATCATATTGACCAATGGTCATATAACAGTAAAAAACCCAACGGTCTCATTTTAATTATACTCAACTTATCAAATGAAACATTTTTGTTGAGTATATAAAAAAATAACACACAAAATTAAGAAACAAGATTTATTCAAAATTTCGGGTCGTTACAATCTTCCCCCCTTAAGAAATTGTGTCCTCGCAATTTTTAAAATTGGGTTTTGAAATTTCATTTAAAGTCCCACATCGGAAAAGGAGTCAGTAAAACTATTACTTTAAAAGAAATAAAGGGAAGTACAAAGGTCACCCGAGTTAACCCACACTAGGATTCCATGTAGGAAAACATGGACATGGAGGAGAAAACAAAGGGTCAAGTTCTGAGGGGGAGTGATAGAGAACATGATTAGGAGAAAGTTAACCATAAGAAAATCCCAAACTTATGATGTGTGTAAACGGTCTTTGATTACCTAGTAGGAAACGTAAACCAACAACGTTTTTGTTTTACGTTTCTTTTCATAATTTTGAGGAATTCATTTACTACATACAAAAAAAATATAAGGAAATATACCTACCTTCATGTAGAGTTTCATCGTTTAATAAGTTTCTACCAAAACTAATCTTTTCTCTAAACGATGATCATTCAAAACTACTTGGTCTCATAAAAACACAAGAATAATCTTCTAGAGAATCATGTATTCCACAAAAGAAAAAATATCTATCTTTAAACATTTATCCCAAAAACAGAAAGGGTAAGATAAAATAACTCTTCAAAAAGAAAGATTCCCATAGGAAGGGAAACTAATTTTAAATCTTCAAAGTTCCACGGTACTACCCAGAGTTCATCATAGACCATTCCGTAAGTAACTGTCCTTAAAATTCTTCAAAATAACCCAAACTAAGATTAAAACCCAAATACAAGAAGGACTTGATAACATAGTCTTCCAAGATAAACTTTATCGTTCATCTCCAAACAACATCAACCACTCCTAACATCTTATAACCAAAGTAACTAACCTAAAGATATTTTCCCAAGATAGGTCAATCATTTCCATAAGTAACCTATAATACCATAAGTTCACCTTAAATTCGTTGATTCTTCAAAATATAATTCAACCTTTACTCCTCAAAGAAAATACCGTAGTATTCTATTTACCTAGATCAAATAGGTTTCCCAAAATAGTGAACATCTTCCAAAATAATAATCATCTTTTAATCCCCTAATCATCTCTATCATATTAATACGGAAATCGTCACATTTTCTATCACATTGGTTGTTGTGACATGTTCTTCCATTTCCCACCATTAACTAAGGAGAGAATGTATAATTAGGGGCTTAAATACATAGCCAGTAATCATGAAAAGGAACTTAAATCATATAAGGATAACTTGTAGAAGAGAATTATACCCTAAATTGTGATCCCGTAGGTTTCAAACTAGGTTATCCATGATCATATATCCTTATGTGAATATTTATTTTATCTTATCTTTGTTGCTTTAATAAAGGTTCAAACTAAGCTTATGAATTTACCAAAGCATATCCCCCGGGAGTGTCGTAACCAAGAGTGCAGCAAGGCCCATTGTCGTGTACCAGTTCCCGTTCGAGTCTAGATCAAAGCGTTGTTTTCGGGTTTTACCCCTATGTACATCTGTTCCAGATCCACCTCTACCTTCTCATATCCAGACAGGGATGTATTTCCTTGGAAACCCCTTACTCAATACTCACCAAAATACCAGGAAGATTTCCTATATTTAAACTTTTCTATAGGGTTCTTCCTAGAGTTTTCATATCCTAATTTCCACAAATAACTAAACCATACTTTGATACCAACTATAGCATCCTGCCTTTTTATAACATAAAATTTCATTACATTACACAAAACTGAGGATCTTTAAGGTTTAGTGTCTTGGAAACCAGGAACATAATACATGAAAACAACATAAAACATTCTTCTTAAACACTTGAAAGGTTTATCCTTAAGTTAATCCTAGGTTCATTACTGCATCTCATAACTTGGGGACATACATCAAAAGAAATGGTGAGCATAAGGCCCAGTAAGGGAACAAGAGAAACATTTATCATGTGAACTTGAGATACATCAACTATGTCATAAAAAATAAATTTAGGGAATGAGGAAGAAATAATGTGGAATATCATAATAAAAATAACATTTTTCATAAAATTAAGATGTGGCTACATAATTTAACATATAAAATCATGAACATATCACCAAGGTCCATCCCAAAGGTTTAATTTGAAAATTACCAAGGTTATTCACCAAGATATCGTGAAAATTGTAATCTCTAGTGGTTACATCATTACCCAATGCATTGGAGCACTATCAGGTATCACCCTTAAATTTGACTTTATTATCATGTGATCCACATATATAATCATCAAACATTTCATAAATAACCCATATATCATAAAATAAATGGGTTTCATTTCATAATCATAACGTTTTAAAAACTGCTTTAAAGACATGATCTTTACGTCACTTTAAACCCACAGAAGGGGAGAACGGGTCTCATGTATGTAAATCCCAGGATTTAAAATAGAAAATTTTGATATATATGTGAATACCATTTTATAAATAATAGCTTTTAGTATTAACTTTATAATATAAAATAAATTTGAGAAAAGAGAGAGGCATTTTGAGACGAAAATTCTGCAGCATAACGGCTATGTTTCGGGGTTTTAGAAAACATTGAAAGGAGAGGGGGCATGGGTCAAACATTAATAAATGACACATAAAACACTAGAGGGACAGAATAAAAAGGATATATGAAAATGGTATTGAAATTTTAAGGACATACCATTTGAAATTAAAAACATCGAAGGAAGACAAAAATTAGATTTCTCTTATGAAAGTTCGCCAGCTTAACGATGTTACTTAAACTTCAACAAAAATGATTTGAAAAGATTAAATAGGGTATCTCATCATGTGAACATAAGAGTTAAGTATGCTAGATATAGAGATCATGCCCCAACATAATTAAAAAGGAACTTGAAAGACTTGACATGAAAGTAGAACTTTGAAAAGAATGAGAAGGGTGAAAGAATCCCCTTAAAAATTCGGCAGCCTAACGGCGCCACTTAAAACTTCAAAATACTGAATTGAAGAGATCAAATGGGGTCTATCATCATACGATCATAAAAGATCAGTATGATATATATAGAGATCATACCCCAACATAATAAAAAAATAACTTGAAATACTTGACATGAAAGTAGAATTTTGAAAAGAATGAGAAGGGTGAAAGAATCCCCTTAAAAATTCGGCAGCCTAACGGCGTCACTTAAACATTATTAAAACGAATTGATGAGAGAAAGATGGGGTCTCTCATCATATGAACATGAAAAGGGCAGTAATAAGAATATAGAATAACTTTCTCCAACATATGAACATGGAGTATAAAAGAAATGACATAAAAGAGATTACTTGAAAAGAAAGGGAGAGGTCGGATCCCTTACCTTAAAACGTAACTCTTAAAACTCAAAGGTTTGGACCTTGAGGGCTTGGGGGAACCTTGGGAGGACTCCTTGGGAGGTACGGATACCATAACTTCGTTGAGGATGGTTTTTGAGTCGAATGGATGGGAGGAGGGCTTGGTATTTATAGGGAAAGTGAGAGGGACAAGGCATTAATGGCCAATGGACACCTCACAAGTGCTTTTCTCAAAACCATGTGCTCTCCCATGGAATTTACCATGGAGTTAGGTCACATGGGGCCCCCAATACAATAATTCATCACCTTTGGTCGGACAACCCTTAAAATATCTCATGAAACCATCATGACACAATTATGATGTCATTAAACATACCGAAACCCTAAAACTGTATTTTTACTATTCACTGAAAATTCAACTTTCTCAGAAAAATACCAAAATTTCACCTTAACCAAATATAAATGCTATGATTTCAAAAATGAAATCCATTTTATAAAAATAGTTTTCTAAATATTTTAAATTTATTTTTTAAATACATACACTATTCACCGAAAATGCATTTTTTTCAGAAAAAACCCCAAAATTTACCTTAACATAATATCGATGCTCTGAGTTCAAAAATAAAATACATTTTATAAAATTAATTTTCTAAATAATTTTAATTTAATTTTTAATTAAGAAACACTATTCACCCAAAAAAAACTAATACTTGAATAATAATTTATGAAACCGTTGTTTAACCATTTTATTGAATCGCATTACTTAATCAATGTGCCTAGATTATATTAATACTTTCTATAAGTGAGATTACTAATCCATTTGATCACATTACTAATCCTAAGCATAAAATAACTATTCATAATTTACTATTCATCAAAAATTAAGTTGATCTTATTAAACTCTAAATTTCATACTGAACATAATTGTAGAAGACCATTTTTTGAAAATCTTTACACATTTTTAATTATTCAAGGTTTACATTAACATTTTTTAAAATATCCTTTCTCTAAAATTCACCATAAATATGCATACTATAATTATCCGGACATTTAAAAAGTCATAAACATCATCATAAGAAGAAATCCCAATTTTTATTTAAAACAAAGGATTACACAAGGCATTTACGGTCTCCTTACATAGCCCCTTATCACACTAGCATAGGACCTAAGTGTAAGGTGTGCTAAGGTGAGAGAATCTGAGGGAGGCTCGACCAACATCGCACGAGTAGTAATTTCTACTAGTTTGAACTTCTCGCGAAGGCGATTCCATTCTAACTTCACATGATGAAGTTCGTCTTGGGTTTGGTCCAGAGCAAAGCCCAGTGGTGCTACTTCCTTCCCATGTTCTGTTAGATGGACTTCAATTGGTCCAAGACTACTGGGTGAGGCCATCCAATCTTCTTTCTATATTAATTAACCAAGATTACTTGTATTTAGAGACAATAATCAAAATGTTTAGTTTCTAGCCGTCATATTGACCAATGGTCATATAACAATAAAAAACACAACGGTATCATTTTAATTATACTCAAGTTATCAAATGAAACATTTTTATTGATTATAAATAAAATAACACAGAAAATTTGGAAACAATATTTATTAAAAATTTCGGGTCATTACAATCTTCCCCCCTTAAGAAATTGTGTCCTCGCAATTTTTAAAATTGGGTTTTGAAATTTCATTGAAAGTCCCACATAGGAAAAAGAGTCAGTAAAACTATTACTTTAAAAGAAAGAAAGGGAAGTACAAAGGTCACCTGAGTTAACCCACACTAGGATTCCATGTAGGAAAACATGGACATAGAGGAGAAAACAAAGGGTCAAGTTCTGAGGGAGAGTGATAAAGAACATGATTATGAGAAAGTTAACCATAAGAAAATCCCAAACTTATGATGTGTGTAAACAGTCTTTGATTACCTAGTAGGAAACGTAAACCAACAACGTTTTTTATTTACGTTTCTTTTCATAATTTTGAGGAATTCATTTACTACATAGAATAAAAATATAAGTAAATATACCTACCTTCATATAGAGTTTCATCCTTTAATAAGTTTCTACCAAAACTAATATTTTCTCCAAACAATGAGCATTCAAAACTACTTGGTCTCATCAAAACACAAGAATAATCTTCTAGAGAATCACGTATTCCACAAAAGAAAAACTATCTATCTTAAAACATTTATCCCAAAAACAGAAAGGGTAAGATAAAACAACTCTTCAAAAAGAAAGATTCCCATAGGAAGGGAAACTAATTTTAAATCTTCAAAGTTCCACGGTACTACCCAGAGTTCATTATAGACCATTCCGTAAGTAACTGTACTTAAAATTCCTCCAAATAGCCCAAACTAAGATTGAAACCCAAATACAAGAAGGACTTGACAACATAGTCTTCCAAGATAAACTTTATCGTTCATCTCCAAACAACATCAACCACTCCTAACATCTTATAACCAAAGTAACTAACCTAAACATATTTTACCAAGATAGGTCAATCATTTCCATAAGTAACCTATAATACCATAAGTTTACCTTAAATTCGTTGATTCTTCAAAATATAATTCAACCTTTACTCCTCAAATAAAATACCGTTGTAATCTATTTACCTCGATCAAAGAGGGTTCCCAAAATAGTGAACATCTTCCAAAATAATAATCATCTTTTAATCCCCTAATCATCTCTGTCATATTAATACAGAAATTGTCATATTTTCTATCACATTGGTTGTTGGGACATGTTCTTCCATTTCCCACCATTAACTAAGGAGAGAATTTATAATTAGGGTCTTAAATACTTAGCCAGTAATCATGAAAAGGAACTTAAATCATATAAGGATAACTTGTAGAAGAAAAGTATACCCTAACTTGTGATCCCATAGGTTTCAAACTAGGTTATCCATGATCATATATCCTTATGTGAATATTTATTTTATTTTATCTTTTTTCCTTTAATAATGGTTCATACTAAGCTTATGAATTTACCAAAGCATATCCTATGGGAGTGTCAAAACCAAGGGTGAAGCAAGGCCCGTTGTCGTGTACCTGTTCCCGTTCGAGTCTAGCTCAAATCGGTGTTTTCGGGTTTTTCCCCTATGTACATCTGTGCTAGAGCCACCTCTACCTGCTTGTATCCAGATAGGGATGTATTTCCTTGGAAACCCCTTACTCAATACTCCCCAAAATACAAGAAATATTTCTTGTATTTAAAATTTTCTATAGGGTTCTTACTAGAGTTTTTATATCCTAATTTCCACAAATAACTAAACCATCCTTTGATACCAACTATATCATCCCGCCTTTTTATAACATAAACTTTCATTACATTACACAAAACTGAGGATCTTTAAGGTTTAGTGTCTTGGAAACCAGGAACATAATACATGAAAACAACATAATACATTCTTCTTAAACACTTGAAAGGCTTATCCTTAAGTTCATCCTAGGTTCATTACTGCATCTCATAACCTGGGGACATACATCAAAAGAAAGGGTGAGAAGAAGGCCCAGTAAGGGAACAAGAGAAACATTTAACATGTGAACTTGAGATACATCAACTATGTCATGAAAAAGAACTTTAAGGCATGAGAAAGAAATCATGTGGCTTATCATAATAAAAATAAACTTTTTCATAACTTTAATATGTGTCTACATCATTTAACATAGACAATCATGAACATATCACCAAGGTCCATCCCTAAGGTGTCATTTGAAAATTACCAAGGTTATTCACCAAGATATTGTGAAAATTGAAATCTCTAGTGGTAACATCATTACCCAATGCATTGGAGCGCTATCAAGGCGCACCCTTAAATTTGCCTTTTTTATCATGTGAGCCACATATATCATCATCAAACATTTCATAAATAACCCATATAGCATAAAATAAATGGGTTTCATTTCATAATCATAATGTTTTAAAAACTGCTTTAAAGACATGATCTTTACGTCACTTTAAACCCACTGAAGGGGAGAGCGGGTCTCATATATGTAAATCCCAGAATTTAAAATAGAAAATTTAGATATATATGTGAATAACCTTGTATAAATAATATCTTTGAGTATTCACTTTATAACATAAAATAATTTTGAGAAAAGAGAGAGGCAATTTGAGACGAAAATGATGCAGCATAACGGCTATGTTTCGGGGTTTTAGAAAACATTGAAAGGAGAGGGGACATGGGTCAAACATTCATAAATGACCCATAAAACAGTAGAGGGACAGAATAAGAAGGATATATGAAAATGGTATTGAAATTTTAAGGACATACCATTTGAAATGAAAAACATGGAAGGAAGACAAAAATTAGATTTCTCTTATGAAAGTTCGCCAGCCTAACGGCGTTACTTAAACTTCAACAAAAATGATTTGAAAAGATAAAATAGGGTATCTCATCATGTGAAAATAAGAGTTCAGTATGATATATATAGAGATCATTCCCCAAAATAATTAAAAAGGAACTTGAAATACTTGACATGAAAGTAGAACTTTGAAAAGAATGAGAAGGGTGAAAGAATCCCCTTAAAAATTCGGCAGCCTAACGATGCCAGTTAAAACTTCAAAATACTGAACTGAAGATATCAAATAGGGTATATCATCATATGATCATAAAAGATCCGTATGATAGATATAGAGATCATACCCCAACATAATAATAAAAATAACTTGAAAGACTTGACATGAAAGTAGAATTTTGAAAAGAATGAGAAGGGTGAAAGAATCCCCTTAAAAATTCGGCAGCCTAACGACGTCAGTTAAACATTGTTAAAACGAATTGATGAGAAAAATATGGGTTCTCTCATCATATGAACATGAAAAGGGAATTAATATGAATATAGAAGAACATCCTCCAACATAAGAACATGGAGTATAAAAGAAATGACATAAAAGAGATTACTTGAAAAGAAAGGGAGAGGTCAGATCCCTTACCTTAAAACGTGACTCTTAAAACTCAACGGTTTGGACCTTGAGGGCTTGGGGGCACCTTGGGATGACTCCTTGGGAGGTAAGGAGACCGGAACTTCGTTGAGGATGGTTTTTTTTTCTAATGGATGAGATGAGGGCTTGGTATTTATAGGGAAAGTGAGGGGACAAGGCATTAATGGCCAAGGGACACCTCACAAGTGCTTTTCTCAAAACCATGTGCTCTCCCATGGCATTTACCATGGAGTTAGACCACATGGGGCCCCCAATACAATAATTCATCGCCTTAGGTCTGCCAACCCTTAAAATATCTCATGACATCATCATGACATAGTTATGATGTCATTAAACATACCGAAACCCTAAAACTGTATTTTTACTATTCACTGAAAATTCAACTTTCTCAGAAAAATCCCAAAATTCCACCTTAACCAAATATCAATGCTCGGATTTCAAAAATGAAATCCATTTTATAAAAATAATTTTCTAAATATTTTTAATTTATTTTTTAAATAAATACACTATTCACCGAAAATTCATTTTTTCAGAAAAAATCCCAAAATTTACCTTAACATAATATTGATTCTCTGAGTTCAAAAATAAAATCCATTTTATAAAAAACAAATTCTAAATATTTTTAATTTAATTTTTAATTAAAAAACACTAATCACCCGAAAAAACTAATACTTGAATAATAATTTATGAAACCGTTATTTAACCATTTTATTGAATCGCATTACTTAATCAATGTGCCTAGATTATATTAATACTTTCTTTAAGTAAGATTACTAATCCATTTGGTCACATTACTAATCCTAAGCATAAAATCACTATTCATAATTTACTATTCATCAAAAATTAAGTTGATCTTATTAGACTCTAAATTTCGTACTGAACATAATTGTAGAAGACCATTTTATTGAAAATCATTACACATTTTTAATTATTTAAGGTTTACATAAACATTTTTTAAAATATCTTTTTTCTAAAATTCACCAAAAATATGCATACTATAATTATCCAGACATTTAAAAAGTCATAAACATCATCATAAGAAGAAATCCCAATTTTTATTTAAAACAAAGGATTACACAAGGCAGTTACGGTCTCCTTACATAGCTCTTTATCACACCAGCATAGGACCTAAGTTTAAGGTGTGCTAAGGTGAGAGAATCCGAGGGAGGCTCGACCAACATCGCACGAGTAGTAATTTCAACCAGTTTGAACTTCTCGCGAAGGCGATTCCATTATAACTTCACAAGATGAATTTCGGCTTGGGTTTGGTCCAGAGAAAAGCCCAGTGGTGCTACTTCTTTCCCAAGTTCTGTTAGATGGGCTTCGATTGGTCCAAGACTACTGAGTGAGGCCATAGAATCTTCTTTCTATATTAATTATCCAAGATTACTTGTATTTAGAGACAATAATCAAAACATTTAGTTTCCATCCGTCATATTGACCAATGGTCATATAACAGTCAAAAACCCAACGGTCTCATTTTAATTATACTCAAGTTATCAAATGAAACATTTTTGTTGAGTATACAAAAAATAACACACAAAATTAGGAAACAAGATTTATTCCAAATTTTGGGTCGTTATAATTGGCTCGGCCAAACCCTGCCCATTTCATCTCTCCACATCCCTCTATTCATCATTTAAGGCTCACCTTTGGCAGAATGCTCTTCTAGAAACCCTTTTGGTTCAAACCAAGAGGATTTACCCAATTTAAAGGTAATGTCTTCACTTGTGTTCTTTTATTTTATTTTGATTCTCTAAACCCCTAAACTCTTTTTATTACTTTATTTTGTAACAACACAATTATCTTAAATATACTAGGATATTGTTATGTTAAGTACTTACACACACCTCCGTCTAATGGTTAAAGAACATACTGTTTCTGTGGATGGCGAATTACTGCCTCACGAAAAGATGATTGTTCAATATTCTCTTAAAACCTTTCATGGTGGCCATTATGATGTCACTGTATTTTATATTTGATATATATGGTATGTATGTTTTCCATATTCTTCTGTATTTTATATTTAAAATGTACCTTTATGCTTTGCATGTTGTGCAAATGCGATAATTTCATATGAGGAAGTGTGGACTACCGCCCCCTCAAGTGATGTGACTGGTTCATACAATACATTGAATGTATAAAGAATGAAATTAATGAACTTATGTGACCTATAAAACTTATATATTATACTATAATTATAATATATATATCTCTCTCAATTATTTTTAATTCCATTAATATGACAAAGAAATGGAAGTAGCGTTCATGCATACGTACGACCTACCGTCTCCATGAACGGTGCATTTCATTTCTTTTTATCTCCAAATGTTATGGAATAGTATAAAATGAAAATTTACTGGATATATATGATATTTAAATCATTAATACTATTCTGGATATGATTTAATTATAACTACATGGACAATCATTTTCAAACAAGTTCATTTTTGACTCATGTACCAAACATCGACAAAAACGTCTGATATGAACTCAAATTATTAACCAATTATTATAACATTATAATATGTGTTATGAAATGAATAATAATCTTTAAAGGAGGAAATTAAGAAATTATAAATTGACCAAAGTTTCTTATTCAGGAATATAAATAAACGAACAAGACAAGTCGGACTTGAGGTAAGGGATCCTACCTCTCTCTTTCTTTTTAAGTATTCTCTTTTATGTCGTTTCTTTTAAGATCCTCTTTCTTAGTTGGGGGATGTTATTTTATATTCCTATTACTATAATTTATATTTTAATATTATTAGAGACCCTATTTGATTTCATCAATCCATGTTTTGGAAGTTTTAAGTGGTGTCGTTAGGCTGCCGAGTTTTCGTAAGGGGTTTTTCATCTCACTTTTATTCCCTTGAGATTTATGCTACATTTGCCACCATTTCCTTTGAGTGGTATACGTACTGCCCATTATTCTAATATTTGTGTAATATAATTTTGTTTATGAGTATTTACATCAATGTTGTATATTCCTTCTTTCATGGGGTGTACATTTTGAAAGTTACCCAAATCGGTAAGGGAACCTTTCACCCTCCGCTTTTTAAAAGACTTATTTTGTTATGCCTTTTAATTTACATCTTTTTATGTTGGGATACGTTATTATATATCATTATTGATGTAAATTTTATTCCCAAGTTATTAGATACCATTTTCCCTCTCATTAACTAATTTTATGAATTTTAACGTGACGTCGTTAGACTATCGAATTTTACCAAGGGAACTTCTTAACCCAATTTCGATTTCTTTGGGTTCAACCTGTAGTTATTGAATATGTCATCCTTTGAATATGTGTGAATGAACTTTTATTGTTTTACACTTAATATATACTTATATTGGGTGTATTTATATCTGTCACACATAATTATTAGATTGATTTATCCTTAATTTAAGGATACCTTCTTTATAGGGGACTTCATCTCATTTTACATTTCTATTGAGAATTCATTGTTGTTATACACCAATTCACTCTTATATGGTGTATATACTGTCCTTTGGAATATTATATGATGAATCCCTTTATTATCATGATATTATAAAGTTCTGATTAAATGTTATTTTTCAATTATTGTATTCAAGTGTCTCTCATTTTGTTAAAAACCCTTTAACTAAAATATCGTTTTAAATGTTTTAATGATTTATTCTTATAAATATTTCTCATTAATATCCATGTTTTCAAAATGGTTTTAAGGATTTATTTATATGGATATTAATGTTTTAAAATGTTAAAATCTTCAAAGTGGTATGGGACACTTTGATTCAAAAATCTCTTTATTAAATGTTTTAAATGGTTTTGAAAATGGTTTTTAGAATGGATTCATTATTTCAATATCTTAAAATGTTATATTGTTATTGAAATGTGGTAATGTTATCTTTCCTTTATGATTAATTTGTGTGCTATGATTATGTTATGGTTCTTGGGCATTGTTTATGAAGATGGGTGGTTCTGTGATAAACTAAGGGCAGGTGAGCCCGTGATAGCACTCCAATGCATTGGGTAACACGAAGGGGTTAAACGTTAAGGTTTCTCCGAAGAGATTTAGGGAATATACTATGATGGGTATTCCAAACGTAACCATGAGGGTTACTCCCTACGTAAGAATGTTATGAATTCCTCAAGTTACCTTTATGTCTTATGATTTCTATGATTTATTCATGATTTCATGAGGTATGTTAAATTGCTTATGTTTTATGAGTAAAGTATGATTTCATTGGTTCTTATGTATACATGGAATAATGTTTTCTTTCCGTATTGTTATAACCCTTACTGAGCTTTTTATGCTCATCCCAAGTTTTTTTGAAATTTTTTTCACAGGACATAAAGATGAATAGGGTCAAGGATGGGATAAAGGAAATGTCAGGCTGTCTAAAATAAGGAACTAGACGTGACTCTTGTGTTCAAGAATTTTTATTTTGTAAAAAAAATGGAAGCTGAGTAGATGTGTCTACTTTGTAATCTTTGAGATGTAATAGTTATGTCCTAATTCTCTAAAACTATAAACCTGAAAAGATCCTCAATGTGAATTGTTCATTTAATTCAATAATAAGTAATGTTTAAGGTCGGGTCCTTATAAAAACGATCCTGAGTTCGACCTTAATCGACCGCGGTATAATACCGAGTATTTGTGAATCGTCTGATCCTTTTCGATCTAATCCCGACCGTTCAAAGTTTTTAAACACTGCTTCATTTCCGAGACGTCCGATCAAGATCTAGACTTAATCTCAGTCGTCCTTTCTGTTTAAATACTCAAATCTTTTTCCGTGCTATTCTCAGTCGTTCAATCCATCAAGGGAAGATCTGGGCTGTCCATTTTCTTCGGACTTCTTTCTCCCACGTTATCATTCTTCTTCATTTTGCATGTCGTGCACCAGTGACCTATTCCCCATTTTTCTTTGCCTAGGCCGATAGTGGAATTTTTTTTCGAACTCTCGTTCTTCGGAGTTGGCACCGACCTTTATTTCTTGACCATGGATCCCCTCAACAACCTCACTTGCTTCTTTACCCCTCTCCTTAAGTATTATCTCTTCCCTAGGTAAACCATGACGTTTTCACCTCAATTTTTCACCTTGAAGCATTGCGAGAACACCACGGATCTCCAGTAGGCTCTCTCTCCTCCCTGCCAGGCCAAGATCCCTCCTTTATCTGTAAGGGTTTACTTTAAACTTTCAGTTTTAAAAAATGTATAATGTGTAGTTTTGTATATACGGTTTTGTAAATTTATATATACATATATATATATATGCACCTCTCTTTTGATATTAAATGTTTTAAGTGTAGAATATAGGAGTTTTGGTTTCTGTGTGAGGGTTGTTTTTCCTTTTATTTCCCTTATCTACCTATGCAAACCCATTTATATATATCTAAGTATGTTTTCGGGTTATATATATATTCTATAAACGAATGTTTTCAACAATTTTAAGGCTGCTTAGTTATTATCAAGATCTTTAAGGGCTTAGTTTTTCTTAGGTTCTAATTTATGAAACCCCGTATTCACATATATATTCTAAATATACGGTTTTGTGTATACAGATATATTTATATATACACACACAAACGCACTCTGGTGAATGAGGATATTAAGTTGTGTTGATCATGTACAAAACCCTTTTTATATAGCAACATGTGTATACGGTTTGCGTATATAAATATATATATATATAATATGTGTAATCAGGTGTTTAAGTATTATGTTTATATATATATATATAATCCCTTCTTCAAACCTACTTCTAAGATTTCCAATTACTTCATTATTGTATACTGAGTTTTACGTACCTAGGTAGGTTATTTTGAAACAACTTTTGTGTACAAAACCATATATACCCTTGGTGTATATATGGTTATGTAAAATGTATATTATAGATTTATTTTCCAAAACCCTAATTTCAAATAATAACTACTAGGACTTAGTTTATACTTTAATACATGTAGGATTTTAATAATTTTGTTTCCAAGCCAACATGTATGTTGCACTAATGAGCTTGTTTAATTAAAAACGTTATATTGTCTCCCACTCATGTTTCATGAATTAAAAGAAGTATTTCGGATTTATTGAGATATATTAGTGGGTTATGGGTTTATGAGAACACTTTCTATGCATTTATTGTATTATGGTAAACCTGTTGCGGTGAATTTTAGTAGTTTATCAAGTTTTGGTTTAATTTATTTGCAAGTTCGATGACAAGTTAATCGCAAAAAAAGGGGAAAATATTTTTCCTTAAGATTTAATTGTGTGTGCATCATTGATATTTAACACACTGTATCGTGCATGTATCACTTGTCATCAAGCATGTGTTTCCTTAGTAGTTCCATATCATATTTTGTGTGTTATGACTGAAATGATGATCACCAAATGGTAATTAATGAGTCTAAGAACCCGATATTTGGAGTGGTATGGGACACCCCAAATAACATCACTTTAAAATGGGTATCCAAAGCGGTATGGGACTCCTTGGATACATAGCCCATAAGACATAAGAGGATTGTATTGGACTGTATATGTGACGGGTGGGGCCCGCTATAGCCCTCAATGCATCGATGTGTCTCATGAGACAAAACAGAGTCATGGCACAAGGCCTGAAAATAGTTACGGTTCAGATGAAATTTCTGGACATAGATGATTATGGTCTTGGCATGAGGCCTTGATGCAGTCTGGCATTATACCCTACTCTTAATGTTTTACTAAATGACTAACCATGGGATTTTCTGACTAGTAGGAAATCCCTGGTTCAGAACCTTTTGTAGGCGCATAATGAATTAATGGAATGACATGATATGTCTCAGTAGATATTTTGACTTTATCCATTTAACAGTAGATTTATGATATTACATGTGAAAAGATATGGATATGGATATCATGTTATGTGCACCAGTTATGTTCATTATTACAACACCTTTGATTATTTCTTATGTACTCAGAACTTCATTGCTGGTAGTACTCTTTACCCTGCATGTTGTTAATAATCATGTACAAGCATTTAATTTACCTATCTTGAACTGCGTTCTCTGATCATGATAGATGTTATGTTGTTAATTATCTTTATTCTAAGATAAATTTCCCAACGTTTAAGTTTATTTTCAAGAATAATATTTCTCTTTTCAGTAAAGAAGGGTTATATTCCAAATTGTTTTCAAAACCCCCTTATTGGGCATACTTTTCTCACCCCATGTTTTTGTTTTAATTTTTTTTTCAGGTATGGGTTTGTTCTAAAGAAGTTTTTCAGAAACAGCTGGTTTCCCAGAATCCTGAACCTCGTGATCCTTTGTAAATATGGGACATGATGTAGTACTTGTAAATTTTTGGAATGTAATTTTTTATACATCATATCTCATAGGCACCCGGGAATCGGGGTCCTTACAGTTGGTATTAGAGGATGGGTTCAGACAACTCTGGAAAACCAGGTAGTATGAATATATAACTATGATTGACTAAGTAATTATGTTGTAACTTTCAATTGGATGATGGAAACTTATCTACCAATCTACTTTCACTTCCCACTGAGGCCCTAGAGAACATTGTGTCTCTAGATAGTCGAGAGAACATTCATAATTACTCCCATATTTGCATGTCATGCAAGCACATGTATGATGTTTCAAACTCGCCTAGGGTTCTTATTCTTCACCGACGATTGGGATTGGATTACCTCCTAATGATGATGACCCAATTCCCCTAATATGCACGTCGGGGAAGGTACTATGGGGGAATTTTCTGAGTGTTCATGGTTGTTGAAGAATTTGGTATGATGCTCGTTAACCCTTTTCAAGAAGCTGCTGCTGCCGGAGACCTCCGAGCGACCTATGTTTGTCATATTTTGAACTACGGCTTTTGGGGCCAGTTGATAGACTTTGGTGTGTTAGAAGATGAGTCCGCCCGATTGTATTATAGGCAACAGGTGTATAATGACGTTTCTCAACTTCATACCCCTCATGCTAAACTCAGGAGACGTCATAGGTGTTCCCATGAGTTTAACCCCGTCTGCTCAACCTGTGTTTGGTTTAATGAATTAGGGAGTTTTTCTTCTCTATGTGGTGTTAATTTAGTAAATCATTAAGGAAACTCAGGCACTGTTATGTAAACTTATGTGTAATTGAAATATTACATGCTCCCTTTCCTATATCTACCTTATCAGTACAGTTAAGTGAACTCTCTTGAATGTTTTTTTTTCAGATGGCTGGTCAAACAAACATCTTGTCTCTACCTGATGAGAGAGTGGAGGATATTTTGATCAGAACATGCATGGTGGACTATCCATCTTTCCTCAATCTGCGAGGAACTTTTCAACGCCTGCTTGACTTTTCAAATAGACCTGAAATTCTTTGTTCATTTCATCATAATGACCATGTTTTCCATCTCATTTCCACTTCCCAACTCCCCTGCTATAGGCGAAGGGGGAGATACTATGAAGGCCTTTTTCAGTGTTTTACTCTAGCACAAAACTACTCTTCCAGAGCATGCTTCTTTATAGCTTCCCAAGATGGCCACCTTAGGGAAACCTTTATGTTCCAGATCTTAAATCTAAGTATTTTCAATCGCATCATTCCCCTCGAATATCTCGAGCATGATTTAATCCGGAGGGTCATCAGGGAATTTGTCCATTCGGACATTTCTGAGCTTTTTACCGCATGATCCTCCCTATGGAAGCCGGTGTGTGGAACACATGATCAAGAGTCTAAGACATACTGCTCAAGGTGTATCTAGGCTAGTGTAGCATAGGAACTAAGTAACAAATTGGGTATTCCATTGAACGAGCCAAATATCCCATTTTGGTAATGTTGACCGACTGGGGGGTTTTTCTTTTTATGAATAGAATTGTGAGGATGCAATTCTTTGATGGGGGGGGATAATTTAACATCTCAAGAGTCTGTGTTTTATGTAATGGTAAATTTTGTATTGCAATGTCACCCATTAATCGAAAAAATTGGATCCTTATAAAAAAATAACAATGAAATAGAGTAAACGCACCAAAATGAACGAAAGGCTCTTTATTCAAATAAGGAACACTATAGTAACTAAAATACACTGTGATCAAATGGGAATCTTACCTAACCAAAGATACCAATTAAAAACCCTATTAAGATTGCAGGAATATTACTCAAAACAACGAGAACTCCGAGTAAACGATAAGGGTATTTAGCATCCGCCATAACAAACATCAGAATGACCAAGGCCACTGTGGCTGTACTGAGCACCAAAGGAATGACTTGAACCATCTTCTCCTTTTTCTTCTTCAATATCCTTGAGTTTAAGACACCCCAAGGCCAGGTTTTATATGACGCCAATTTGACCGTTACCTTTTTTGTAGCCGTTGGGTCTTTGAATTCCTTGACTGTTGGTTAAAAGGGTTTTTAATTCAAAAATAATGGAGTTTACCTTCTTTATGAAAAACTTGGGGTTTATAATGATTTTTTAATTTTATGTTTTGAAATTATGTCTTTAAATATCATATTTTTAAAATAAAAGAATACTTTTATGAACCTAGTTGTTTTCACAAACCCTAGGGCTTATTTATATAGTTCAAAACCTAATAATTTAAAATATCTTTTAAATAATGTGATTCCTAATGAGGATATTTTATAAGCATGGAACCAAGATAATTTAATAAGTATTTTGAGGATTTATTTTTGGTAATTCTTTAAAAAACACTAATGTAATATTTTAATTATTTGAAACCGTGTTTTGAAGTAAGAAGTATTTTATGTTTGGCACTATAAACCCAAATTTTATAAAACTATTAAACTTTTGAATAGTCGAAAGGAAATTATTAATGTTCTCATTAATTATTTTAACTTACGTTTATAGATACTTATGGTTTAAAAATAACATATATGATTAAATTAATGAGCATTATGTTTTCAAATATAAGTTCTTTTAATAAAAAATTTTAGGGGACCAACCAACTGAGGGCAGCCTTAAGGCCAAGCCCTCAAGGTTGGTGCTAGTCCCCTAGACACCCAAGGTGGCGACCAGGGGTGTCTCAGGTACGTGCTGAGGAGAGCCCGAGCATAGCTCGTGCTAGGTACCGGCGCGCACGCATGCACATGCCCGTGTATAAGGCCTGCGGTGCGTAGGGTGCAAGGGTGGGCCGAACCCCGCAAGGGTCCCGTGTATAAGGCCCTGAGAGTGTGTTCTTGTGTTATTGGCATAAGGAAGGAGCGCTGAGGCTTATAAGTCGTGCCCGATACGTGGTTCGTTTCGATGTTGGATCAGGTTTTTTGGCCAAAACAAGATCTCAGCCATTGGATCTCTCAGCGTCTAATCTTGCCCGTCAAAACTGATACTGAGTTCGACCCTAATCGACCGCGGTATAACACCATGTTTTTGTGAACCGTTTGATCCTTTTCGATATAATCCCGACCGTTCAAAGTTTTTAAATGCCGCTTCGTTTCCGAGATGTCCGATCAAGATCTAGACTTAATCTTAGCCATCCTTTCTGTTTAAATACTCGAATATTTTTCCCCACTATTCTCGGCCAGTTGATCCAACAAGGGATGATCTGGGCCATCCAGTTTCTTCGGACATCTTTCTCCCACGTTTTCCTTCTTCTTCCTCGCGCATGTCGCGCACCAGTGACCTATTCCCCGTTTTTCTTTACCTAGGCCGACAACAGAATTTTTTTCGACCTCTCTTTCCATGGAGTTGGCACTGGCCTTTATTGCTTGACCTTGGATCCCCTCGATGACCTCACTTGCTTCTTTCCCCCTCTCCTTAAGTATTCTCTCTTCCCTCGGTAAACCGAGATGTTTTCACCTCGGTTTTGCACCTTGAAGCGTTGCGAGAACACCACGGATCTCCAGCAGGCTCTCTCCCCTCCCTACCAGGCCAAGCTCCCTCCTTTATCTGTAAGGGTTTAGTCTAAACTTTTGGTTTTACAAAACCTATAATATGTAGTTTTGTATATACAGTTTTTTAAATTTATATATATATATATATACCTCTCTGTTTGATATTAAATGTTTTAAGTGTAGACTATAGGAGTTTTGGTTTCTGTGTGAGGGTTTTTTTTCCTTTTATTTCCATGATCTACCTATGCAAACCCGTTTATATATATCTAATTATGTTTTCGGGTTATATATATTCCATACACAGATGTTTTCAACTATGTTAAGGCGGCTTAGTTATTATCAAGATCTTTAAGGGCTTAGTTTTTCTTAGGTTCTAATTTATGAAACCCCGTATTCACATATATATTCTCAATATATAGTTTTATGTATGAATATATATATATATATATACACACTCTGGTGAATGAGGATATTATGTTGTGTTGATCGTGTACAAAACCCTTTATATATAGCAACATGTGTATACAGTTTGCGTATATAAATATATAAATATATATATATATATATATATATATATATAATATGTGTAATCAGGTGTTTAAGTATTATGTATATATATATGTAATCCCTTATTCAAACCTACTTCTAAGATTTCCAATTACTTCATTATTGTATACTAAGTTTTACGTACGTTGGTAGGTTATTTTGAAACTACTTTTGTGTACAAACCCATGTATACCCTTTGCGTATATATGGTCATATAAAATGTATGTTATAGATTTATTTTCCAAAAACCTAATTTCAAATAATAACTACCAGGACTTAGTTTATACTTTAATACTTGTGGGATTTTAATAATTTGGTTGCCAATCCAACATGTATGTTGCACTAATGAGCTTGTTTAATTAAAAAAGTTATATTGTCCCACTCATGTTTCATGAATTAAAAGAAGTATTTCGGCTTGATTAAGATATATTAGTGGGTTGTGGGTTTATGATAACATGTTATATGCATTTATTTTATTATGATAAACCTGCTGCGGTGAATGTTAGTAGTTTATCATGTTTTGGTTTAATTTATTTTCAAGTTCGATGACAAGTTAATCGCGAAAAAAAAACAGGGGGAAATGTTTTTCCTTAAGATTTAATTGTGTGTGCATCATTGATATTTAACACATTGTATCGTGAATGTATCAATTTTCATCAAGCATGTGTTTCCTTAGTAGTTCCATATCATATTTTGTGTGTTATGACTGAAATGATGATCACCAAATGGTAATTAATGAGTCTAAGAACCTGTTATTTGGAGTGGTATGGGACACCCCAAATAACATCACTTTAAAATGGGTATCTAAAGTGGTATGGGACTCCTTGGATACATATCCCCTAAGAAATAAAAGGACTGTATTGGACTGTATATGTGACGAGTGGGGCCCGCTATAGCCTTCGATGCATCGATGTGTCTCATGATACAAAACAGAGTCATGGCACAAGGCCTGACAACAGTTACAATTCATATGAAATTCCTGTACATAGATGATTATGGTCTTGGAACGAGGCCTTGACACAGTCTGACATTATACCATCCTCTAAATGTTTTACTAAATGACTATCCATGGGATTTTCCGACTAGTAGGAAATCCCTGGTTCAGAGCCTTTTGTAGGCGCAAAATAAATTAATGGAATGACATGATATGTCTCAGTAGATATTTGGACTTGATCCATTTAACTGCAGCTTTATGATATTACATGTGAAAATATATGAATATGGATATCATGTTATGTACACCAGTTATGTTCAATATTACAACACCAATGATTATGTCTTGTGTACTCAGAACTTCCTTGCTATTAGTACTCTTTACCCTGCATGTTGTTAATATTCATGTACAAGCATTTAATTTCCCTATCTGGAACTGGGTACTCTGATCATGATAGATTTTATGTTGTTAATTATCTTTATTCTAAGATCAATTTCCCAACATTTATGTTTATTTTCAAGAATACTATTTATCTTTTCAGTAAAGAAGGTTTATATTCCAAATTGTTTTCAAAACCCCCTTACTGGGCATACTTTTCTCACCCCACGTTTTTGTTTTCATTTTTTTTCAGGTATGGGTTTGTTCGAAAGAAGTTTTTCAGAAATAGCTGGTTTCCAAGAATCCTAAACCTCATGATCCTCTGTAAATATGGTACATGATGTAATAATTGTAAATTTTTGGAATGTAATTTTTGATACATCATGTCTCATAGGCACCCGGGAATCGGGGTCCTTACAATTTTCCTATATAAGGAGTGTTAATACCTTCATTGATTGTGTGATTATGATTAGAAATTTCAGAAGAATTTGAAGAAGTACAGAGTGGTTCGTGTAAAGATGACTCCATAAAGGAAGAAGTAGTTCGCAGGGGAGGAAAACAATCCGCAGAAAGAGTGGTGGTATGCAGAGGAGAAAAAAGTTTGGAGATGAGAGTTTGGTTCGTAGAGGAAGCTATCGCAGTATGCGAAGCAGGTCATTATGATATGGAAGTAGAGCGGTATGTGACATAGAAAGATAGTTCATGGAGGAAGAATTCACAGTACGCAGTGCAGTACGATTTGTGGAGGAAGGAGGGCAGTTCATGAAATCCCAGTTCATAGAGAAGTGACATACATATGTGGGTAAAAATGGGAATTCAACAAAGAATATATCTACAGTTGAAGATGAATGATTTAATGCTAATCCATTGAAATCACCTTCAAGTTTATAAACTAAGTTCATATTCTTCCCAAGGTAGTGAGCAATGGGGATTCATTGGAAGTGTTCTGAGGGATGCAATGATCTATACCTAAATTTTGTAAACGAAATGTGCCTTGAACATAGTAACTGTGTCTGAACTCTTTTAATCCACAACTAGTAAAGATTAGTTAATTTTGGTATGACTGACACACTATCAGCGTATTCTCCTTGGACGAATCCCTTAGTGGTGAACTAACTAAAATTGTTGTGTCTTCGCTTTGCATGTGATTATTTGTTTTCTGCACATTCTCATCAGATGGGTTTAACAGGTTCTTACTACCAAGGGAAAAAGACCCATCATATTAAAATAAAAAGTCACCTCCTTGATTTACCCCTCCCCTATATGGGTGTTCCAGGGTCCTTCAAGTGATATG
Source organism: Viscum album (assembly GCA_963277665.1). Classification (NCBI taxonomy): domain Eukaryota; kingdom Viridiplantae; phylum Streptophyta; class Magnoliopsida; order Santalales; family Viscaceae; genus Viscum; species Viscum album. The sequence continues at coordinate 673,788,742 of OY728139.1, read as the reverse complement.
AGAGCCTTATGGTTGTTGGTGTTAAATCTATTCTTTTCTATCATAGAGAATTCAGTCAATGTCAGGGGAGTACCCCTCTTTGATGGGAGAAACTTTTAGATCTAGAAGAACAGGACGAGATATCATCCAATATCTCTTGGAATGGAAGTACTTTTTTCTATTGCACAAGGAATACAAATAACTGATCCAACATGTATGTTTATGGATGAAATATACAAGAGAATTCTTGATGTGGATGCTAATGCACATAATTCTCTCACTATATCTATTTATGATTTGATCTATCTAAAGGTGATGAGATTTACTTCAGTAAAGTCTATGTGAAAAAAATGGAGAATATATATGAAGTAAACAAGAAAGTAAAGGATGCAAAACTACAAGTAATGCACAATAATTTTGATGATTTGAAGATGCATCCTGATGAGAATGTAGATTCCTTATTCAATCAAATTAATGAAGTAGTAGGATAAATTCAAGGGATTTGATAAGAAATAAAAGACATTTAAATCATAAAGAAAAATTTGAGAAGGCTTTCACCTCTATACAACCCAAAAGTTTCATCCCTTTAGGAAATGGATCCATCTAAACTTTTTCTGGATGATCTGCTGAGTAGTCTAGTGGCATATGAAATGAGAGTAAAGCCAGAAGATGCGATGAAACATGTCAAAAAGTAAATGGCATTCAAATCCATGTAAAAACTATAAATTTCATGAGATATTTTTGTTAAAAATAATAAATAAAATTAACTTATTTCTATCATTTCCATTAAATTCAAAAATAGAAAAAGTAAATTTGAAGGAAAGTTACCTCTATCTTGTTTTCATTATGGAAAAGTTGGGCACATTGCCTCTTGGTGCACAAGAAAGTTTAATGATGAAGAGAGTGAAGATAGAGACATAAAAAAGCCTCAGAAAATGTTTTTAAAAATGATATACTTCATTTATAGAAATAAATTATAGAGGAAGAGTTTTTCTGCAAAGAAGATGATGATGATAGTGAATTATTTGAGGAAGAAGAACCAGAATTTAAATCTAGAACCCGTGCGTGAATGATGGATACCATTGAAAAGTCAGAACCATCGGGCGATAAGTCTAGAGATAATCAGTTGACCACCTATGTAGATCTCAAGTTTCAACTTAATTATTAATTTTTTAATCTTTAGAATCAACTTAAGAGATGAAAAAAATGGAAAGAAGTTGTGGAATAATCTTTAGAATATGTATATAATCTTGAAGCTAAAATTGAATGACTAGAAGAAGTAGTGAAAATACAATAAACAACCCTTAAAATAACATAATATGTAGCAGAACTGAAGCTAAGAATTTAATAATAGTAAAATGTCATCAATGACCTCACCACCAGACTAGATGAGAAGTCCCCAACTATTGAGGTTCTTGAAGAAAAATTTGTTACTCCTAGGAGTAAACATGAAAGTGAATCAATTTCAAAAGAAACAAAGAAGAAAATATAGTTTGGAAGGTTCTTAGATGTTGAGCTACATTAGAGATAAAAACTAGGTTATGATGAAGTTTAAAAGACTTTGAATGATCAAATTCCTACATGCATGGGAAATAGTGGAATCAGTTGTGATGTCGAAACATCAAATGATGCAAATAAAGTGGGATAGAATAAAGGCAAGATGAAAGTTCGACATATTTAAAAGTAACCCGAAGTGATGAAAAAGAAACCCTCAATTAAAAGTCGAAGAAGAAATGAAAACTATCCTTAGGTACACAGAAATGACAGCCATCCAAACTATTTTCCTAAGGAAGGAGACATGAGTAGGAATCGAAATGAGAAGACATTTCCACCTATAAAATGTAAATTATGTGGCTATATGGGCCATACCATGTCATATTGTAAAGAGTAAATGAGCTATTTGAATGTGGAATAGATAGGATTTAAACAAAGGAGAAAAAATTCATATCCTATTTTTTATAGAAGAAATAATTTCTATGCATATTGTTTCCATTGTTATAACTTTTTCCATAAATATCTTTATTATAAGAAGAGGAAAGGCATGAAAAAATAATTCAGAACTCATAGAGAAGTCAATAATTGTCTACTATATGTCGTTTCTCTTTCAAATAGGTTTTCTCCTTTTAAAGAATAGTTTTATTATAAATAAACTTCTCACATGAAATAAATACATGAAAGGCCATCCTTATCCTTCCCTGAATCTAATATTTCATGGAAGGAAAAGAAGAAAATTGAAAAATCCAACCTATAGATGTATCCCCCAAATATACAAAGAGAAACAACACCTAGATTCTGAATAACAAATGCTCATCCCATATGACAGGGAATGCATGATTATTAACTAATGTTCCGAAAAGGGTTGATGGAACAATAAGGTTCGGTAATGATGGTTCTTTGAAGATCAATTTTAGTGGAAGAACATAATTGGATAATGGTGAGCTGAAGAAAACTAAAGTCTTATATGTGGATGGTATACATCATAATCTCTTCAGTGTAATTCAACTCTATGAATCATGACTTATAGTGACGTTCCATCAAAAGGGGTGCACTATAAAAGGGAATACATGAAATTATCTCATGAAAGGCTACAAAACAGATGTCAATTTATTTCAGGTTAACAGTAAAGATAACATTTTCTATATAACAGTTGAAGAAGATAAAAACTTGTGGAATCGAAGGCCGGGACACATTAATCAACAGGAAATGGAAAAATATCTAATATGAAGATAGTCATTGATATTCCCAATCTGAAGCATGAATGGGAAAATGCTTGTGATGTTTGTATATGAGGAAAGTTGGTCTGTAGTTCTTATCAGCCAAAGAAGAAAATGGCATCAAATCTTATTGAACTCATCCATATAGATGTATGTGGTCTGATAAATGTTGCTGTAATTCATGGATAAAGGTACTTCATACTTTTTATTGATTATTATAGTATAATGAATTATTTTATGGTTATAAAATGGAAATTAAAAGTGCTTGATTGCATGAAAACTTATCACTGAATCGCTGAGAATGATGCTGTATAGACAATCAAAGTACTGCGATATGAAAATGGAGGGGAATACACATCCATTGAGTTTGACAATTATATAGAGAAGCATAGAATACAACATGAGGTGGCTATTGTGAGAACTCCAAAAAAATGGAGTCATTGATCGTAGGAATCGATAGGTGAACAATATGGATAGAACTATGCTGACTGAGAGTCGTATTCCTTGACATTACTAGAAAGTTGATGTTCAAGATTCAGTGTATATTCAAAATCAAAAAGGGATTTATATGGGGGAAACAAAGACTTCATATGAGTTGTGTCATGGAAGGAATCCCTCCTTGCGGTATTTTTGGGTATTTGGAAGTAAATGTTTTATCCGAAACAAAGAAGGAAATCAAGGGAAGTATGGTGATGCAACAGTTGAAGAAATATTCCTCAGATATTCAATGAATATCAAATCCTACAAATGTTTCAATAAGCATCTTGGAAAAATTGTGAAAATTAGTTATGTGAAGATCATTGAAGATAAAAGCACAAATTCCTCAATAAATTAATATGATTATGTGATAGAAGATGAGGAAGAATATGGACATTGAATAGATCCAAATACAACAATAGAGGATGACATGAAAATAAATTAGGATTAACATCATGATGTTGACTTAGCATAATAATCAGAAGAGGAAACCATGGATGGAAATAATTCTTCTAAACCTCAAAGGAGAAATCATAGAGAAAAAATTGATCAATCCAACATCATTAGGGATTGGAATGGACCCACACAAATAAAAATAATGAAGAATAATTTACAATATGAATTCTTATCAGTTGTGGAACTATCCTCATTTGAATAAGTTTCAAAGGATGAATCATGGGTAAATTACATGAATGAAGAGTTGGACCAGATCGATAAGAAACAAACACGGTATCTAGTAAAGAGACCTGAAGGTTACAATGTGATCATCACGAAGTGTATTTTTAAGAACAAATATGATGAGAATGGTAATGTGATTATAAATAAGGCACGGTTTGTGTGTAAAGGATATTCATAGATTGAAGGTGTGGATATTGAAGAAACATTTTCTTTAGTGGCTAGACTGGAGTCAATCAGTCTTTTTCTTGCTAGAGGAATTCAAAGAGGATACAGAGTGAATCAAATAGATGTCAATACAGATTTCTTAAATGGTGTTCTTGAAGAATAATTTTATGTAGAACAACCAGTGGTTTTTCTTCTTGGTAATGATGAAATAAAGGTTTGCAGATTAAAGAAGGTGATCTATGGCCTGAAATAGGCACCATAAGGATGGTACTATCAACTGAATTCTTATTTAAAGAAGCTCATATTTAAAAGAGGAGGAGTAGATAATAATATCTATGTGAAGAATTATTAGAAAGATTAGTTCATGGTTCCAGTGTATATTGATGATATTATATTTGGTGGAAATAGGCAGGGGTCAGTGGATTCATTTTCCAATCACATGAAATCATAATTTAAAATGTCTATGATTGGTGTACTCACATACTTCGTAGGGTTGAAAGTGAAATAGAGGAAAAAATAAACTTTCATTTCTCTGGAAAATTATGCAAGAGAGTTTCTGAATAAGTTCAATATATATGACTCCAAACCAATGTCGACTCTGATTGCGGTTGGAACTAAACTTGGAAAACATGAGGATGAGACTCCTATAGATCCCACCATGTACAATAGAATCATTGGCAGCTTATTGTACCTAACTACAGCATGACTAGATATTGTCTTGGAAACATGCTTAGCATCCCGTTTTCAAAGTAATCCTGAGGAAGAACATACGGTGGTGGTTAAATGAATCATGAGGTATATTAAAGGTTCTCGCAATCGGGGATTGAATTTTTATTTAGAAAGAGATAATGAATTATCAGCATTTTATGATGCTGATTAGGATTGATATGTGGTTGATAGAAGATCCAAAAGTGGTCGATCATTCTTTATTGGAAAGAAATGTGTGGGATGGTTGATTAATAAATAAGAAATCATGTGTCTTAGTACTATTGAGGCTGAGTATATCTCCGCTACAAAGGCATGCACGCAGATGCTTTGGATGAAGTAATAACTGGTTGATATTGATGATGAGGTGAAATAGCCAATGACGATTCATTGTGATAACAAGAGTTCAATTGATCTTACGAAGAATTGTATTAAGCATTCTCATAAGAAACAAATTGAAATCATATATCACTTTATCAAGAAAAAATTGAACAAGGCATGATTAAAATCGATCATGTTGGCACTGATGATCAAGTAGCTAACATACTGACCAAGCCATTTTTATCATAGGAATTCGAGAAACATTGGTTGAGCCTCAGTGTTCAACCACCTCCCAGTGCATGAGGAGGTTATGGAAATTCCCTCTCTCCAGTTGTATAAACTATTTTAATCTATTTGTTATAGTGGTTGTAGGTTTGTGGTGGAGATATTATCTAGGGGGAGTGTGTATTGAGTTCCAAATGTTCAATAATGGGTACTTTGGGTTTATTTACAATGATAGATATAATGGGATAAATTCAATGATATGTTGTTTCAGGAGAATTTGGATATATAAAGACTAGATACATTTAGTATTTCTCTCTTTTTTTCTACACCAAGCATTGATCATGTAGACTTAGAGTGTTGGATAAGTCGTTTCATTCATTTTAGGTTTTGATGCTAGAATATGTTTGATTGAATTTATGTATAGATTTCTAGCAAACCCAAAGGGGTAGATTTTTGGACCTAAAGCTGTTTTTTGATAGTAATGGAGTATGGTTTTTGTTTGTTGTCAATATACATGTGGAAGACCAGGTAGTTTTCAAGGAATGTGGTATTACTATTGAGGCTAAACGCAGTATTGAAGGTGGCACAGTTTCCTAGTGTTTTACAAATTTTTGGGCCTCAAAATCGAGAGTTTATTTTTGGAAAAGGAAGGTTTTCTGCATAAGAGTGTACAGTACATGGAATGGTATTTCCAAGAATAGTATACAAACCAAAAAGAATGATTCAATGATTTTGAAGGATGGTACATAAACCATGAAACATGGTACATGGACCACATAGGAGAAACAGTTCGCGTGACGAAAATGGATTGTAGTGGGAATTGCAGTTCGCAGATGGTGAATGGTATGCGGGATGGATCGTCCTTGTAGAAAACAAGATGGTGTTTTGGGGAGCCATGAAGGGTGCCATTTGTGGAAACAAAGAAGTTATTTGTGCCGCCGTGTAGGTAGAGTGGTGGTATGTGGATTGGGTAGGAAAAAACGTTTCACGAGTGAAGTGTTTCACAGTGAAGGCTTTACAGAATTTAAGATTTGGATAAATCTTAGATTAGTGGTTTTTTGGTATCTATTTTCCAATATAAGTAGTTCTAATCCCTTTATTGATTGGGTTATTTTGATTAGAAATTTTAAAAGAATTTAGATAAGTCTCGAGTGGTTCATGGAAAGACAAATCTGCGAAGGAAGAAGTGGTCCGTAGGGGAGGAAAACAATCCATAGAAAGAGTGGTGGTCTGTGGAGCAGAAAACAATATGTAGTAGAGAGTGCAGTTCTTGGAGGAATTTCTCATAGTACACAGATTAGGGTAGTACGTGGTGGAAGTAGAGTAGTACGCAGTGGAGCAAGGAAGTTCGCAGAGGAATCACTCATGGTACGTGGTGTAGTATGGTTCACAGAGGAATTAGGGTAGTTCGTGGAGGAATAGTTTGCGAACTCCCAGTTCACAGAGAAGTGAATTACATTTTTTGATAAAAACATGAATTCAACAGAGCGTCTATCTACATTTGAATATGCATGATTTAATGTTAATCTGTTTAAATGACCTTCATGTTAGTTGGAGATGCATCTATCTACAATAGGCTTCCATTGATTTTATTATATTTAATCACATAATTTTTTTTATCATTATCATCCCTTGAAAACATCATCTAAGTTGCAATATGTGTCATCATCACACTAGAACCCCCCATTAAAATATCTTTATAACCCCATGGTATATTTGGATTGAGAAATAAATTTTTCCTACCTTCCTTGTATTGCATGTGAACCAAGTAAAAAAATTTAATTCACTAGTCATAGACATCACAAGCACACACCTAACAGAATAAAAAAATGGATTCAATTTTGCTTCATCCAATCCATCAGATGTCATGTTATCTTCATTAACAAGCATAAAAATATAACTCCCTCATACTCGAATTCCTGAATCCAGTTCCAAAAAACACATAACTTAAAACACTAGCTTGATACACATCCATGATCTAAATATATTTTTCACATTTACAATCCAAGGACCTTTAGGTTTAGAGTTATAGAGAATTATTATAAATCATAAACTACTAAATCTCAAGAATTCTAAAAAATTGATCAATTTTTCCCACTATATAAGAAGGTAATGAATCTATAATTATTCTTCAAACATTATCCATTAATTCTCCAAAAAAGATAATATTATCATATTAAAATACTTAATACTTCTTTTAATAAATTAGGGATATGGAATCATAAGAAAGGTGTGAGATCAAACTCTCAGTAAGGGTAAACGTAATAATAAACCATTATATGGGAGATGTGAGGCATAACATGATAGCATAATGAGAATAAACATAAGCTATATAAAATGGAATAAATAGATGATACCATAAATAAATGGATTAAATGAAGATCTTAACATAAGATCCTGAAATCATAGGAATGTGATGAAAATATAAACATGACATCATGAGCATAATTCAAGGCTCCCTACTTCGTTAATATAACATTGTTGGCTAGGCTAACTTCCCACACACCATAGTTGGCTATGACCACTACCCACACACCATGATATCTCAAGATATGGAAATGTTACCCAATTAATTAGAGAGTTATATAATTCTAGGACCACACTTTACATAATGAAAATCATATATATGTATTTCGCATGGTTTCTATCAATAAATCATCAAAACCCAAGGAAATAAAATGCGTTTTATAGACTTTACAGGTGGATCCTATAAGGGAACATTCATGATTTCATCAATAAAAATGACATGATAAACCCATGGAAAATAAATGGGTATCCATAATTTTAAGGCATCATTCTAGGTAAATACCACTAAGTATATATGATTAAGTATATGGTATTTACACTATATAGTAAATTGATGCATAGTTTTACAATGTATGGAAATACTAAAAGTATACATATATTTATCATTTAAAAATTATTATAATTTTATAAACAATATATGAGTTCATTAATTACACTCTTAGGTCTGTTGATGTAAGGTGGTTAAGAGAAATAAGACATGTCGTTCATGGAGGAGGTAGTCTGCACATATGTATAATGAACAATATTTTTCCTTAATGAATGAATATAATGACGATGAATAAAAATGGTGATAGAATAAAATTTTATAAGTGACATAAACAACAAAATTATTCAATAAAACCATCATTGATACCAACCATAAGAGACAATGATGAAAAAAATCACATCGTCTCGTGAAGGAATTAGTCTGCACTTACGGATGATCGATGCATTTGTTTTTCTTAGTTAATGGTTCATAATGAATGAATAATTGATTTTACATTCATATAATGACATTTCAGAATATATATGATACTAAATTAATTATATTGAAAAACTTAGAGAATATTAGGTAGAATAAAATTAAAATAAAGACTAAGAGGAGAGTAATAGTCTTGTTAGGAACTTTGATTTTCCTTGGAATTATCCTTGGAAATGAAGGGATTAAGATAACTAAATAAGTAAAAGGTATTAGGTTTGTGGGATATGGTTCTAGGATGAAACAACGGGTATATTTTCATCATTTAATTTTAAGGAATGAGCATGTAAAGAAGGGGTGTTAGAGGTCCCTTTTATAAGTGAAGGGAAGGGTAGTTTTGGAATTACCTTAAATTATTAAATAATTTCTATACACTATTTCAAGGTCGAAGACTCCCATACCTATAAAATATGGATTTTAGGACATGTTAAGTTATAAAATACTCACATACACTCATTTTGGAGACAATAATGAGTGATTTATGGTCTTTTCCCTTTACTTTTCACTTTACTTGAGTGTACTTTTACCTGGGTAACTTTTAATTTCACCCATGTTAATTAATTAAATTTTTATATATTAATATTTATCATAAAAAATAATTTTATTATTATAATCCTAGATATGATATTAATTTTATTAAATAAAATTAATATGGTTAAGAAAAGTGAATTTTAAAATAAACACACTTAAGGATTAATTTTTTTAAGATAATCATGTTTTAAGCATAAAATGTATGTGTGATAAAAATATTAATGTTAATAATTTTTAGGAAATAAATTTATTTTTTATAAATAAAAACAAGGTAATATGAAATTAAAATAAAACCATAACATAATTTTACGAAAATATTAATCAATTAAAAAAAATTCATAAATATTTTTTCTTTATTAAAGTCACCTTTTACTTTAGTTCTAAATATGTTGGTCATGTATTTTCTATGTTCATATAATATTTTCAATTGAATAATTATAATTTTTAATTTAATATTTGATCACTTGAGTAGTTTTATGACCTTTTAGGGCATTCTTATATATTGATAAAGTAATGAAAATTCTAATTTTCGTAAAAACAACATTTTGAACTAAAAATTGATATTTTCATAAAATGATAAAAAATTCCTACTAAGTAAATTTTTATATTATATATTTAAAAATAAAATTAATTTTATCTAATTATAGTTCTAAAAATTATATATTTAACTTTCAATAAAAATAAAAAATAGTGAAATTTTTATTTATTTAAAATATCCTTCTTAAATGTTAAGTTTTCTAATATTATTTCATACAAAATTATATAATTTAAATAATTTTAGTATTTTATATCCTATATAGATGTATTATATGTGATCACAATGATAAATTAAATTTTATTATTTTAAATTAATAATGTATCACGACCTTCATTTTACTGTATGTGAAGAAAGATTTTGAAACTCAATATTATTTAAAGGAAAATATATATACTAAATTCTCAGGATGTTACACTCTCCCCCCATTAAATAAATTATGATATCATAATTTTATTTTAAAAAATTTAATTAAGGATTTCAAAATGATAGACATGAATTAAGTTAAAATTTAAAATGAAATGTCTACATTAATATATTAAGTAAAACTAGAAGGAAAATCTAAGTCTTCTATTGAGTTAAATGAATGATTCGTTTTACATCAGCAATTAGATGATTTATATCCTCTTTTCCTACATATGAAATGTTTTCTACTTCCTTTTATAAATTCCCTAGTGTGTTTATTCCCACATTTTTACATGAAAGAAATTGTATCTTTTGTCCTTCACAATCTTCATCACCTGAATTTTTATAAGACTCCATCCTTCTCTTCTTTGGTGTGATAGAGAATTAAACTATGTTCACTTTATTAATCATACTTCATGATAGTTTATTGGGAATAGTAAAAAGATACCTAACCCTAATTCTCATCCCAATAGATAGTATGTTGGGATAATCACCATATTGTCCATTACATCCATTGTTAGCTTGATTCTTGCTTGGTGCATCCGTTACTTTAAAAGAATGTTTAGGGATGAGAATAATTAAATTAGTAAATGTACAAAGGGAAAACAATTCTATTAGAAGAAATAATTCATAAATGAAGTGTATACCCTAACTTATGAGTATTTTCCTTCAATCTAGGTTATTTATGGTCATTTTACTATTAGGTTCTCTTATCCAATAAACTTCTATAAAATCATATGTTCAAATCCTTCAAAAACGTTTCTCAAGAGAATGTTAATTTACATAACCATATCTCCCAATAGTTTCTGGCAAGGTTCGTAACATTTTCCTTGTCATGAGGATGGTCAAATATACAATTATAAGACCCAATATATAGCACAATATCTAACCTCGGAGTCTCTCTCAAGGAAGCAGTGTCAAGTTCCCTAGTGGAATTTTCAAAAATATTTTTGTGCTTTTAAAAATTGAAAGTATAAAATATAAACAACATAAAACGGTGATGAAAATACAGTGAGGTTGAATAAACAATGAATGAACATAAGAAGCATAGTGAAAGCAAAACAAAAAGATAAACAAGCAAAAACTGAAAGACTGAGAAAACATTAATCAAGAAAAAGTCTTCACTCAGGTAGATCCACCCTCAACTCCCTATCATAGATCTTCTTAAGGATAAACCCAACAAATTTTAACTCACTTAGTGTGTGGTCAATGGCTCGATGCACACACCTCACTCACCCAAAACATTGAGCAATTTTGCAAAGAGTTACTTCCATCACACAAGCACTCTCATAATAGTGAAGAAATCTCCTAATCAAAACACTCTAGCAAAGAATTTCATCCTGACTGAAGTGATCATAAAAGGATCAAAAATCACACAATCCTCACTTAACTGCTTGATTGAGTGAGTTAAGGAAGATGGGGAAAATGATCAAGGGAAATTGGGAAAGAAACTGATCAAGGGAAAGAATTGGTCTTGCACGCCCCAACTTAAATTAACGATCTCCTCAGAGTGATGAAGAAGTCACGATTGTAATGAAGTGTGGAACTCTGGGAAGAATTGAGATTCAATTCCCAAATCTGGACTCACAAATTAGATATCAATTACTGGAGATTCGAGACCACGTCACAAAAGAAGGATGGACGAACCAAAAATCACAATTGAAATTGCAAACATAGACATAAACAAAATATTTACAGAATAGAAAATAGAAAAAAACAAAAACACTGAAAATGAAGAAGCAAGAGTGGGGTACATGTCTCTAGTGTCGAAGACTATTCCCATGTATGAGGTTTCAAAAATAAGAGAAGAGGAAGATCTCCTCTTATTCAGAAGACAAACAAAAAAAAGAAAAATAATAAAACTCGAACTACAGGCAGTAGACACCAATCCACATGATGTGCTTTGATATCCCTGTTACCGACTCTTCAGGGAAATATCTGTGAGTGTAACAACTTCTTTCAACAACTCGTATACCCAATAAATTTTCCCATGGTCGTCTTTTATTATCACTGCCTCTACAATCAGCTTTGCCTTCCGCCCATGATCGCCTTCCCCTATGCCAAACAACAGAAAACAAAGCTCTTCAGAAAATGTTATCATTAGTATATAAATATTAATATTATTACATATATTTATAAAAAAATATTTATTAACAAATAAATAGATAGATATTTTCATATACCTATAATTATTATTATTACAATTATTAGATATGTATTTAAATACATATTTATATTTATAATTTAATTTAACTAAATAATAATGTACATAAATACATGTATTAATATATATAAATATAAATATAAATATATATATATATATATACTTAGTATAATTAATCTATTTAAAATTATTATATTATTGTTATTATTATATTATATTAATTATATTAATTATTATTATTATTATTATATAATATATTATATATGTTATATGTTATTATATATAATATTAATTAAAAAAAGAGAATAAATGGGGGTAGTTCGCACAAAGGAACAAAGGGGAAGGGGGTTCGGTGAGAGGAGGGGATGGCTTCGGTGGCCGAGTAGGGAGGAGATGGGCTGAGCAGGGCAGGGGAGCTCGGGGGTGCTGCGGAGGCGAGGACGCGGATGGCGGCGCGTGGAGTCTCGGGGAATCAGGTTTGGTTTTGGCATGCTTTGCTTCTGGCTTCAAGCGGTGCGCTCAGCTTCTTCAGATCCAGTGAGGTGGGATTCAACAGTGGATGATGGTAGTTACGGTGGTAGCGAGACATCTTCATTCGCGGTGCTCGTCCACAACACTGGTGCAGAGGTCTACTTCAACAGGTGCAGTGACGACTTGATTCTTCAACGATGGGTACGATTGCAGCTGGGTATTCATATTTTTTTTATTTTTTTTATTTTTTTATTTTTTAAATCTTGAAATCATGGTTTGTTCTCAAATAATTGGGTGATTTTTTTGCGTTCTGTGAGCTCTGATTGGGTTGATTTTTGCTGCTGTTGGATTGTTTGTGTTGCCAATGATTTTTTTTACATTTTTTTCAATCAAATTAATTTAAAATATTAAAAAATATTAAAGTCAGTTTGTTTAAATTAATTAACTAATTAATTAATTAAAATAATTAATAAAATCAAATAATTAAATTAAAATTAATATTTATAGAAAATAATTAAATTGATAAACTTAATTTAATTTTTTAAAGTTTCAAAAACAAAAGAGAAATTTATTTATTTCCAAGATAAAAATAACGAATTAATTAAATTGATGAATGAATCTAAAAGTAATGAAAACAAAATAAAGGAAAAAACTAAATACAAAAATTATAGAAGAATTAAAAGAATAAAAGAATGAAGAATTATTATTTAAACAGGAACAAAAGAATAAAAAATGGTGTGTAAAATACAATGAAGTATTTAATTTTAAAAATAAAAAATGACTAAAACAAACATTAAAATACATATTTGAACAAAAAATCATTGTTTTACTAATAATTTCAAAAAGGATAACTTTTGATAATTATCAATTAAAATGAATTATTTTGATAATAAAAATAGAACAAAAAGTGAAAAATGATGTTGCAAAGTCGAAACAAAATCAGCCACGTCAAACCCCCCCACACTTAAATGTGTGTTTGTCCTCAAACAAATGCATTTACTTTGAGACAATAAAACAAAAAAAAAGATTTCTCACATTCATCTTAAAATGAATCATGTTAATCTATTAATTACTTAGGAACATATCTAGAGGTGGATCATGCTTTTCAAAGAATGCTCAAAAGTGGTCTAGCATAGTAGCAAAAAACACACTAGAAATCAACGGCACACTGACTCATCCATCATTGAAAATATCATGCCTCCTATATGAAATCACATATTGTTATACTTGAATTCGAGTTAATGTTTCAATTCTAAGAGTTACGACAAGTTATATAAAGTAGAAATAAAATCTAAACGAATGCAAGCTTCAATTTTCACTTCCTCCTAGGTTCCAAAAAATAAAAGTTCAAACTATTCTTGAAATAATTTATTTATACAAATCAAATTATCTTCACACAAGCCAATTGTCACCTTCTTCATCTAGGTTCAAAAATCTCTTTACTTAAATGAACTCATTTTTTTTCTACTAGACACTTTATTGATTTTGTTTGTTTTTTGTTTGTTTTTTTACCCAACCATCTACGTGAAAAGAACTATCCAAAAGAACTTATTGATCTGTACAAAGGGATAACACACACACACACCCAGTGCCTAGAGTCTCAAGGATTCATTATGGGGTCCAATTTTCCCATTTTACTTCAGTTTCAAAAGGCTTATAAGATTACCATTTTATTTGGATCCATAATGTGATTATTATTTTTTAACACTGAGTCCCCTAGGTTCCAGTTCAAATTTCCAATTCCCTTAAGTTATGGTTATATTTTCACAAATAATTATTCTATATCACTCCCTTTCTCAATTCCTAAATAAAATATCCATGAAGACAATGTGTGATTGGAGTCAGCAACCTTACATCCCCAAAAATTTCAAAAATCAATGAAACCCCCCAAAACCAACAAGTCGTTATCCACTAAGAAGGGCTGAATTTAGGTTCAGTTGAAGCATAAGAACCATCGGTTTGTGATTTGTTTTTGAATATTTTTAAAAAAAATTATATTTTTTGAAACAATTTGACAATTTTTTGACAAAGAATCAAGGGGGTATTCAAAGTGAGATAAAGATCCATCTCCCCCACTTAAAACTCAACGTTTTCCCCAATGTTGACACTCAAGGTGGGAGATAGCTAGGTTCAAAAAAGATGGGGAATTCAGTAGTTAATGGTTTGGGAAGGGGTAGTAGTGAAGATCAAAAGTTTTTTCCCACACAAAATGAAAAAGAAAAAAAAACTTAAACAAAATAAACACCATTGACCACCAGCAGTATATTAATCACAATGTTTTTGAAAAATTTTGTGATTTAAGATGTTATAAATTGAAAAATGATTTTTCTCAATTCATTTAAAAATTAAGCATGATGATCAATGGTGTTCACGAGAATTTGAATTAAAATGAAATAAGAGGGTGCAAACACGTTTCACAATAAAGTTCAATATAATTTTCAAATCACTAGATTCTAGAAAGAAAACACCCAATATGAACACTAATTCATAAATTTAAAAAATTAGGGTGGAATTCCCCCACACTTAATTCACAGTAGCAAACAATATGAGAAAAGTAAAATGTATAAATGAAAAATAAACACTCCCATGATATAAAATCTTCTTTTTTAGCTCATCCACTTGGGTCCTCCTTATTAAAATTAAAATATTTCTCTAACGGCACTGTTCAAACCCCTACAGGTGTAAAGATATTAACATTAGACTTCAAGATTTATAGATCAAAGTGAAATGCAACAAATTTTGAGTTAGGGAGCATAATATTTTGAATCTAACGTGCTTCTCCCTTTTGTTTTTTTTCTGACTACCACATGGAATAACTGCCTAATTATTGTCCTACTACAAAAAACCACACAAGTTAAAATAGAAAGAATAAAGAAATTAAAACAGGAAATGAAAAAGGATAATCTTGGGAAAAACTCCCCAAGGGGTGTTGTATTTTGATTGTCCACAGTTGAACAATCAGTTAATCAACACCAATCTAATGAAGGTTGAAACATCTTTCTTAAGAACCACCAGATGTGATTCTTTCTAGCTTTAGTGACTTGCATCTTGTGGAGTATCCCTTGGTGGACTTCCTTCAAATCCCTCTCCTTAGCAGTGGATTACTTTTGCATAACTGGAGAAGAAAAAAATGTAGGGGTACATCCGCTATTCTTCAGCCTAAGGATAAGGGTTCATAGGTTTTGAGACTACAACTCTTGGGCGTGACTTGTCCTATTGTCCATTCCAAAACAAATCTTCCTCATTAACTATAGAAAATGTTTCAACACCCTCTATGTCACCCATACATATTTACAATCACCCAAATTCTTCTTGAATAAGTGCTACTTCCTCAAGACTCTCCAAGAAAGCATATATATTAGCTAACTCTTTAGAACCTATATAGGGAGAATCTAAATTAACATTATCAATAAAAAATGTAGAATCATATCAAAGAAAATCATGTTCTATAAAATTAAATTCTTCCTGATTTTGGATGAATTTTTATTCTTGAAGAGTAATTAGTGCCCCTAAGAGTATATTGGGATCTGGAGTGAGGTATTCAACCTCCTACAACCTCCCTTAAAAACACACCACCTCAGGTGTAGTGTTTTCTAATGAAAATGAGAGGATTTATGATGTTGTTTTGGCATGATGATTCATGTAAAATCATTATGAAATTTAAAACACATAAAATCAACAAATGAAGTGCTGAAAATAAGATGATTATCCAAAAGTTTTCTAGCTTCCTCTGCTTATGAATTTCCTATATTCTATCAGCTCTTGAAAATATTCGTAGAACACGGATCTTGCAACTCTAAACATGGTTCTAGGGGTAGTTCAATTTCAAAAGTGGGAAACTCCAGTTCTTATGTAACATATAACTCAAGGAAAAGGTGATAAAATTATTTAAGTTCCTTAACTAAGGATTCTAATGCTTGTGGTCTCAACTCCTTAAATTCATTAATTAGTTCTTCAGAATCCTATGTATGAAAAATGTTACATTGTTTCCTAATTATATATATAAAAATCCAAATATAATACTTTGATGTTCTAGGTGGTCTAATCATTTTTATTTTTATGTTTATTTTAGTTTTTTGTTTTTTTTAATTTTTGTAGAAAAATAGGAGAAACCACTAAGGATAAAACCAAAAACTCTCAACTCACTCAGTGCATAGCCGATGGCACGATTTAGACACCTCTCTTTCCCAAAACATTGAACATTCATGTGAATAATCACTTCCATCACATGATCACTCACCCAATAGTGAAGAAATCTCATAATGAAACCACTCCAACCTAGAATTTCATCATGACTGAAGTGATCATCAAAGGATAAAAAATCACACAATCCTTAATTAACCACCTAATTGAGAGAGTTAAGAGAAGAAGTGGAAAATGATCAAGGGAAATTAGGAAAGAAACTTATCCAGGGAAAGAATCTACTCTTGCACACTATAATTTACCATCACGGTCTCCTTAGAGTGATGATGAAATGATGATTGTCATGAAGTGTGTATTTCTAGGAAGCATCGAGATTCAATTCCTAAATATGGACTTGGAAATTAGATCTCGATTACTTTATATTGGAGATTATATCACAAAAAAAGGAAGAACAAACCAAATATCATAATTGGAATTTTAAAAAGAGTCATAAAAAAATATTTACATAATATAAAAAAAAAGAAATAGTAAAAATGAAGAAGAAACAGGAGCATGGTGCCCATCTATAGTGTCAAAGTTAGATCTCATGTTTGTGGGTTCAAAAAAAAGAGAGGTGGAAGAGCTCATCTTATTCAGAAAATGAAAAATAGTAAAACTTGAACTACAGGTAGCAAACTCTAATCCATGTGGCGGGCTTTGATGCACTCATTACTAACTCTTCGGTGAAAGCTCTATGAGTGTAACAACTTCTTTCAATGGCCCGTGTACCCCTTAAATTTTACCACAATCATATTCTATTATTTATGCCTCCACGATTAGCTTCGCATTCCACCCAAGATCACCATCCCCAGCGCCAAACAACAAAAAAATCACGTCAGAAACTATTATCATTAATATATAAATATTAATATTATTACTTATATTTATAAACAAATATACTTATTAATAAATAAATACATTGATATTTACATATAACTATTATTATTATTATTAAAATTATTAGATATATATGTAAACATACTTATATTTATAATTTAATTTATCTAAGTAATTATGTACATAAATACATATATTAATATATATTGCTATTATTATTTAATATTAATTATATTAATTATTATTATATATATTATATTATGTATATTGTATGTTATTATAAATAATATAAATAAAAAATAAATGAAATGAATGGGAAGGGGGAAATTTACATAGAGTAGGGAAAAATGGGAAGGGGGTTCAGTGAGAGGAGGGAAAGGATTCAATGGTCGAGCAGGGGGAGAGGTGACGTGTGGGACAAGAAGGGAAGGGGATATAGGGGGAACTATGGAGGCGAGGCTATAAAAAACAACATGTGGAGGCTTGGGGAATCATGCTTGGGTTCGGCCGGTGCAACTTCCGGCTTTGGGCGGCATGCTCAGCTTCTTCAGATCCCATGAGGTGGGCTTCAATAGTAGATGACAAGAGTTCCAGCAGCAATGGGATATATTCATCCATTGTGCTAATCCATATCAGTGGTGTAGAGGTTTTCTTCAACATGTACAATGGAGATTTGATTCTTCAACGGTGGGTTCAATTGCAACTGAGTATTCTATTTTTTTGATTTTGAAATATCAGTTTGTTCAGATCTCAACAAATTGGGTGATTTGTTTGTGTTTAGTGATCTCAGAATTGGTTTATTTATGCTCTTGTTGGATTGTTTATGATTCGAGTGATGTTTTCTTATTGCTGCTATTGATGGTTGTTTGTTCTGCTATAGTTGACAATGAGGGAAATAGTGACTACGCGAGTCATTGTTGGGTGGTGGCTAGAGAATTAGGTGGCAGTGAATCCTATGAGTCACCATTAGAGGAGGTGGGATAGAGGAATGGTGACTTGCAAGAGTCACCATTGCAAGAGTGGCAATGATGGGTTTGGACTCAACATTAGGTCCTCTAGCGGTGGGTTGACATCCATCGTAGGGTATGGTCCAACAATGGGTGAAGGCGGACAATAGGTAAATGAGTCACCATTGGAAACTGCCAATCATGGGTGCACAAAGATGACAGTAGCTGAATGGCATGGTGGCAACATCACCTAAAAAAACAAACAAAAAGAAAAAAAGGAAAAAAATTAAAAGATATTAACAATTAAATTAATTAACAATTGTTAATATAAGTCAATCTAATTAACCATAAATTAATCAATAAATAAAATTACAAATTTAATTAAAATTTTAATTCGCATTTAAATTTTTTAAAAACTAAATAATCAAAATTACAATTTATTCACCATATTGAAAATTTTATATTACAATTGTTAAAAATAAATTAATTTAAAACAATAAATAATATTTAAAGTCAGTTTTCTTAAATTAATTTAATAATTAACTAATTAAAAGAACTAATAAAATCGAATAATTAAATTAAAAATTAAATATTACTAATTATTTTAAGAAAATAATTAAATTTTTAAACTTAATTTTTTTAAGTTTTCAAAAACAAAATTGAAATTTATTTATTTACAAAATAGAAATAATGAATTAATGAAATTGGTGAATAAATATAAAAGTAATGAAAATGAAAGAAATGAAAAAAAATAATTACAAAAGTAATAGAAGAATTAAGATAAAAAAATGAAAAATTGTTATTTAAATAAAAAAAGAATAAAAAAGGGTGGTTAAAAAAGAATGAAATATTTAATTTTAAAATTAAAAAATGACTGAAACAAAAACTAAAATAAATATTTGAACAAATAAATTGTTTTATTAATAATGTAAAAAAAGGGAAAATTTTGATAATTATTAATTAAAATACATTATTTTGAGAATAAAAATAGAATAAAAAGTGAAAATGATGTGACAAAGTGAAAAAAAGCATCTACATAAAACTCCCCCACACTTAAATGTTTGTTTTCCATCAAATAAATTCATTTTATTTGACTTAATAAAATAAAAAAATGATTTTTTAAATTCAACTTAAAAGAAACATGTTTATTTGTTAATTACAGAGGAACATAATTGGAGGTGGGTTAAGATTTTCAAAGAATGCTCAAAAGTGGTTCTACCTAGTTTCAAGAAAATAATAGAAATAAAGGGCACACTGAATCACCCATCATTGAAAATTTCATGCCTCCTATATTAAATCATCTACTGTCATACTTCAATTCCAGTTCAAGTTCCAATTATAAGAGTGATGACGGTTAGATAAAGTGGAAATAAAATATTAACTAAAGGAACCTTCAATTTTCACTTCCTTGTAGGTTCCAAAAAAAAATTTCAAATTGTTCTTGAATCAATTTAACGATAAAACTCAAATGATCTTCAAATAAGTCAATTTTACCCTTCTTCATATGTGTTCAAAATCCCCCTCACCTAAATGAACTCATTTTTGACTATTAGGCACTTAATATATTTTTTCTTGTTTTGTTTTTTTACCCAACCATTTATGTTAAAAGCATTTTGAAAAAGAAATTATTGATATATATTGAGTGCTAAAACACACACCCATTACCTAGAGTCTTAGAGATTCACCATGGGATCCAATTTTCCCATTTGCTTCAGTTTCGAAGGACTTATAAGATTACCATCTAAGTTGGCTCCTTAAAGTGATTACTATTATTATTAAAAAAAGTGATTCCCCTAAGTTCTTGTTCAAATTCCATGTTCCCTAAAGTTATGATCATATTTTTACAAATAATTATCCCATATCACTCACTTTCTTTGTTCCTAAAAAAATATCTATAAAGACAATGTGAAACTCCACTAAGCAATCATAAATCCCAAATGATTTCATAAATCAGTGAAACCCCCAACAACTAGCTAGTTGTTATACACTAGGCATGGATTAATTTAGAAAAAAATTTAACCCTAAGAACCTTCAATTTTTGACATACTTTTGAATTTTTTTGAAATAAATTGAAAATTTTTGAAACATTTTGACCATTTTTTGACAAAAAAATAAAGGGGGGAATTTTTGGTCGGAGTGGAAACTCAAGAGGGGGTGAATTGAGTTCCTACTTAAAATTTATATTGAAAAATTTATGATAAAGATCCCCCAATTTTGAAATATCCTAGTTAATTAAGGTAGTTGATATATAAATGTTTAATTGGTCAACAAATTTCTCAAAAGTTGATTAGTCCTTAGTTGAATCAATGTAAAAAACTTCTTCAAATTTTGAAACAGATTTACTGAATTAAACACATACACACACTAACAAGAACTAACTATCAGATTCAATGTAAAATAGTTTTCTATTTTTGAAATTATAAGTAGCAAGAAAATAGAAAAAACAGAGTATTAAAAAGTATAGTACATAGTAGAGTTAAACAAGAGGTTCTTTCTCAAGCTGAGACTTAATCCTCTATACTTGGTGATCACCTGGCACCAATAAATTTATATAAATGATAAACATGATACACAGCCTATATCGATCTTTACAATAGTTTTCACAAACTGTCCAGGGGTCGCACCCCCTACCACAGTTATTCGTGGGATTAACACACAACCAGGCCACGCACGGCCTCTTCCATAGTTCTTTGTGGGAAACAAAGGAATAAAGGTTTGATATGAGGATTTTAAGTATCCTTCAGTTCAAGCACATGATATAGTGTGTGTGACAAAAAAACACACACTTCTCAGCAATGTAAAATAAAAGAACACAATAGATCTAGTATTATAAGATTGAGTTTAAAAACTCTATGTGTTTTCAGTTCATCTCCTGACTCCATAGAGTGAAGACTTTTTAGTTTGAGTCCTTATCTGGAAGTTTTCTTCAAAACAAAGTTTCTCAACTCTAGGGTATAGCTTTTAGGAACTTAGTGTTCTACTTCTTGAGTTGACAGAGAGTTGATGAAGCACAAAAGGCAGATGTGAATTTGTTTTCCCAAATGATATTCGTGATGCTCGTGGGTTCACAGTGTAAGTGCTGGATGAATCTTCCTTGTTCTTTAGATCCATCAGGAAAATGAATCTCTCTCTCTATTGTCCTTATTTTCTTCCTTGGTCTTCTATTTTATATTTGGGGTTCGACAATAAGAATAAGTAATCCACATTTGGTCCTCCTCGTACCTCGTACTTTCCCCAAATACGGTCTCTTGATATATCTACAATCAGTATTAATTATTGTTAGAAGCATTAAATTTACCAAATATGACCGTTAGAATAATCTTAAGAATTTGAAAAAGTATGGAGTAGAAGAGTAAGCATTAGTAGGCTGGTAAGGGTAGCCTTCAGCGGTAGCCTTCTCAATGGTAGACTCTAACGGTAACCTTCTCAACAGTGACCTTGCATCGGTGACCTTGCATTGGTGACCTTTCATCGATGACCTTTCATCGGTGAACTTTCATCAGTGACCTTTCATCGGTGACCTTGCATCAGTGACCTTTCATCGACGACCTTTCATCGGTGACCTTTCAACAGTGACCTTTCATCGGTGACCTTTCATCAGTGACCTTGCACTAGTGACCTTTCATCGGTGACCTTTCTACTTAGATAATT
Source organism: Viscum album (assembly GCA_963277665.1). NCBI lineage: Eukaryota > Viridiplantae > Streptophyta > Magnoliopsida > Santalales > Viscaceae > Viscum > Viscum album. The sequence goes on along the minus strand of OY728139.1, from coordinate 673,766,490 downwards.
TTTTCACTGTAATCTTTGAACAAGATAGTAGTGAGGTTAAATATATAAAGTTATCACTTGATAGAAACTAAGAATATTAATGACACCTTATTATCTTATAATAAAAACATTATTATCACATAAATGAAACATGATTTGGGATTATCAAAACAGGTGAGTCCAACAATCTCCCCCTTTTTGATAATCACAAATTATGTCAGTGAAATTTCACAGTTAAGTATTATTGAATCATGGTTAAACACATTTTCTAATTTCTTTAGAGGTGTGAGCATACATATATTATGTATAAGTAAAATTGAACCATGATTATTGTGGAAAATATAGACAATATATATATGCAAAGACTTCTCCAGTAAAATGCTTCTCCCCCTTTGTGATTAAAAAAAAGAATGGAAGACAAAAAAGAGACAAAAGAGGGTTTTATTATGAATGAATCAATAATAAAAGATACAAAAAGAGTAAAAAGATACCTATCAACTATGAAATCCCACATTCAATCCACATCATATATATCCAAGGGAGCTTTGTCTTTGGAAGTTGAGGAGGCAGATTCAGAAGATGGAGGGATAGGCCGGGGTATGACAATTAGTAGGGTAGGAGGAGCTTCCACAGAAGCATCAGTTGACCTATAGTGAGTAGATCTATGAGGAATCATAGGGGTCAAGATTCGGATGGTCTGTGCATGAGTCATCAATGTGGTAGCACTGGGAGAGCCTGAGGAAACTGAGGAAGAAGGCAATGCTGGAGGAACAATAATGGGAGTGAAGTACACATGGAGGAAGAGAAAAAGAAGATTCCTAAAATCCATAATAATTCTTCCTCCTCTTTCCATAGTTGAGATAAAATCATCCTTATTCTCCATGAATTTCTCTAAGGCATGAGTCAACTCTATAAGCCTCCTAACTTGATCCTTAAATTCCTGAGTGATAGGTGGGATCCTCAAGTTTTCCAACAACAGCTTAAAATGACCATCCATCTGATGCTTAGTGTACACCCTTTTATAATAGAAATCAACTTTCTCTTTGATTTCCTTCTTATATTGAGAGTATTCCCTTAAATAGTCTCCCACAAGTTTCTGAATTTCTCTCGTAGTAGAAATAACCTGAGTCATAGACTGAGGGTCTGAGGTACTGGTACCAAAGAACTTCTCCACTTCTTCTCAAACAACCGACTTGAAAGATTCTAGATCAACTGGAGGAGAGGCTGAAGAGGAAGCAGATGCACACAAAGGTGCTAGAGTGAAAGCCACTATCTCTTTAAAATACTTGGTCATACCACTGATCAACTTCTTTACATCATTATCTTGTCTGCTCACATGTGCCTCCATAGACTTCTTAAAGTCCTGAAACACAGTGTCCATCTACTGAACCACACTTTTGACATACTTAAGGTCTCTATCCACTTGAACCCTTGAATCCATATAGGATTATAAACTAGAAATTAACAATTTCACAGATTCCATAGACTCTGCCAAGGTTCTGAACCGATTCTGACATTCCTTCACTTCATGTAGAAAATTTTAGTGAGAGGTAGAAATTACTCTTTCCAAAGAAGATGTCATAAGTTCTTGATTGTGAGCTACTAATCTTTCTATCCCAACAGATATCTCATCAAAGTGTCTCTTCAAATCTGATTTTAATGATTCCAAATCACCCTTCTTTACATAGTCTCGAGGTAAAAGCACCACTGGCTATACAATAGTATTTTCTGAAACAAAAGGAATTGGAGGACTTCTGTTGGGCTTGTCATCATCAGAATCTCCATAATCTAATCCCAATACCATGAATTTAGGGTCTTCTGACCAATATTCTATTCCATGAGCAACAACAACTAAACCTATGGCAACAAGTTCCTCCCCCTCACTTGGAGAATTCTCCTGATCAACCACATTGACCTATGTCACACCTCTTTGATCAACTGCATCAACAGGAGAGTCCACTGCCACTTCCTCTACAGAATCATTAACCATTGACATTGCAATTCTATCTTCCACTGATTCAACAACCTCTTCATGTCACAAATCAGGCCAGGTCACCATCTGACCCGACACCCGACCCGGTCCGCGACATGGCCCGAAGGGCGTTCCTGATCCCCACGGGCTGGCACAAGTGCCTGGGTATCCAAACTAACACATGGGAACGATTTAACCTAAATAGTAAACACAAAACAACTGATAAAATAAAGAAACTAAAACTGAAAATAGACAACTAAACAGTGCCTTAAAATAAAAACAAATTCAGAGGTTTACAACTTGAACCAAAATCCAGAATAAACGACCACAAAAGAAACTAAGACTCAAACTCAAACCTCCAAGCAACAAGAGAGGCGCAACATCCACAAGCCACAACACCAACCTGCATGAGAAGACCATCAACGACCAGAACCACTATCGCTGAGCACAATGTCATAACCTAGAATACACAAGAGATAAGGTATACATACACCCAAAGGTGTATGTAGGGTGTGAGAAAAGAGCCCAATGGGACGCCACCCAATAAAAAGATTCCACACATAATTATGAAATGAAAAATACATTTGAAATATTAACTAAAGAAAAGAAATAAAATCCTGAATAGTTTAAAAGAAAATGGAATTAAAGAAAATAGTTTCCAATGGAATAACTTGAATTAAAACACACGCACCCTTATTTTTTTAAAATAACAAATATGTCACACCGATGAGCGTAAAGTAACCAATGCACACTAATATGGGAGAGGCCACATGGTTATAAGCTAGATTGGGTCCCTAGATCTTCGTGTCTCAGTGAAAGGTGTCCTAGAAGGCCACGACCCTCATAAAATGTGGCTTAGAAGGCCACGGACCTCAGAAAATGTGGGTTAGAAGGCCACAACCCTCAGAAAGGCATATGTTTAGTTAGTGTTGAAATCGTGAGTCCTGCTAGTGAAACCGGGTCGATTCACCTCCAGAACACTGTATCACTAGTCTAGTTTACCCTCCTAGCTACCCGGGCTTCCCAGTTTGTGCTCAAACAAGTTTCATGTTAATGTCACATGTCACACTAATACATAAAATCCAAACATGGTACTTACACACACTAAATCACATTTTGAACACCCAAACCTGCTTTTAAAACCATACAAACATCAAAATATTTTCAAAACATAATCTGCATAGGTTACATACTAAATTAGACCAATTGCCGCAATAAAAAAACAACTATAATTAAATAAACCACCACTTACACATATAAATACCATTTTGAAATAAGATGCACATTAATTTATTTTTTCAAAACGTTTCACACCATGGTCATGATTGAATAAACCATTTCAAAAGGTCATAAAACAATAGAAATGATGTCACGTGGCTTTACACACACTAAAGTAACCATTTCCACATTCAAAACACATTCTAACATCACACACACTCAAATACCATTTTAAAGTGTGACCTTCACCACACCAACAATTTGATGGAATACCTTACACCATATGTAAAACACCTTTGCACAAATCACCTAATTAAATAATCCAAAAATAAAAGTATCCAAAAATAGTTTAAAAGAAATCACTTGGTGTTACCGACTAAACCCGCACCAAAACTTCTTTGTCAACTAGACACACACTACGCCATGACAAAGATATATTTCGTACCACTTGAACAGATCAATAATCTAACCAAACAATAAAAAAAACCCAGCAACTAAATAGATATGAGTTTTTAAGCAGAAAGGACACACATAAAATAGACATGCTATTAAACAGTTCAAATGCATCTCAAACATCAAAGAAAAATAACTTCACAATACACAAATCAACTAAATGATATACTAAACAAACTAAACTTGAAAATTAATTTATCAAATAATAACTTAGGCATGGAACCACCTACCTCAAGTGTTAAAGAATCTAACACTCGACGTGCAACTCCCATTGTCCATCAAACGCACCACAACAACCAAAATAGAAACTAATAAATAACGCATCAGAACAATTATACCAAAATTGAACCAAACTAAATTCAAAACTCTAACCGCACTCAACCAGGATTAAACAACAAGAAATAAAAGAAAAAGGAACTTACAACGGGGGTGCGAGAGGTCGGCCGGAGGTCGACGGAGGCTGCTGGAGTTGCGCGAGGAGGTGCGGGGAGGCTTTCCGGTGGTGCGAAGGGGTGCGAGGCAGATTTCTGGCGGAGCAAAGGGGTGCAGGGCAGCCGGTGCGGGGCTATCCAGTCAGTGGGTTCTCTAAAAAAAGGGGAGGTAGCACCTAGGAGCTGGAGGTGCGGTTCCGGACATGGGAGTCGAAGGGGAGGGGCGCGACAAAGAAGAGAAGGGGGTGGCCAAACGAAGGAGCATGGGCATCGGGCTTTGCCAAACAGAGCATTAGATGGGAGGATGGAGGCGACATGATGAAGGAAAGAGGGGGCACGGGCTGGGGGAGTTTAAGGGCGAAGGAGGCTGTGGGCTTCAACGCACCAGGCAGGGAGAGCCCGCGGGTGTGGTGAAAGCAAGACCAAGGGGGGTAGCAAAACCTTAAGGAAAAAAATAAAAACAATAAAAATAAATGGGAAATAATAATAATAATAATAATAATAATAATGAAATTAATAATAACAACAACAATGATAGTAATAATAAACTAAAATAACAATAATAATAATTACTTAATAAAAATTATACCTTTAAGGATAATTATAATGATAATATTATTAATTAAAATTTTAATAATTCTAATGATAATAATTAATAATAATAATAATAATATTATCATTAAAACAAAATTCATTAAATATTTAACACACTTATTTTTATATATTTTTTTCTTTACCACTCATTTAATTATACTTCGTTATTATTAACTTGTTTTCTTTAATTATTTAATCATCGAGCAAGGCATGCGGTGAATCGGGCGAGGTCACGCAGTGACCCAGGAAAAGTCTCGTAGCTTTGACCATGCCTCGCCCATGCATCGGACACCGCCATGCCTAAAATATTCATTTATTAGAATAAAGTAAAAATTAAATTGGGTTTAGCCCTCACTTCGACAAAGATTTGCAGAAGAGAGTAAAAGTAATTAAAATAATAAATAAAAATTGTTTTAAATATCCGGGTGTGACAATTCTCCCCACCATAGCGCTTTCTGTCCCCGGAAAGCCACAACTAAGATGGAATCCCAAAGTAGGAAACGACACCCCTTGGGGTTCAGAAGGTATCCCCATGAAAAGAAAGTGAAAAGAGGCAAACACACTATGCTCAGAGATATCGACTCACAAGACAACCTCAAGGAACCCGTAAAACACTTTTCACTAAGTGTCACCCGCCCCAGAGCACTAGAACACCTCCAGTTGATTTCTTAAGGAAAGGAACTCTCACACCCTCAGAAACCAACCTCACAAACCGAAACACCTCAAGAATTATTGAATGAAAATCACACCATTTTATTGGAACGAAGATACAAGACAAACCCACATCCAAAGAATACTATAATAACCTACCACTGAACCATCTCTAGAAACAAACTTGAAAGGTCCAACACGGGAAAGACCGATGGGGCTCCCCACCATTAAAAACTTTTCGATGCCTAAGACGAGACTAGAAAAATGACACGATGAGGCCCCGACAGACTCCCCACCATTATGAAAAGGGCCAATACCGACTCATTCTAGAGACACTTGTGCGAGACCCATCGTGGATCTCCCCGCTATTAGAACTAACAGATGGTACAAACTTTGAAAATTTTCCGACGGTGACCAAACACCCCACCACAAGGGGCGGGGAGGGAGTGGCCCGACTATCGAGGCGTCAAAACCATGATCCAAGATGAACCAACATACCCCACATCCCTGGATAAGTTGTAACGACCTGAAATTTTGAGTAATTTTTTCCCCTAATTTTTGTGGGTTATTTTATTTTTTTCATTTAATAAAATGAGTAATATTAAAATTAGGCCATTGGGCTTTGACTGTTATATGACCATTGGTCAATATGACCATTGGAAAGTAAATGTTACAATTATTTTTCTATAAATACAAGTGATCTTGATTAATTAATATAGAAAGAAGATTCGATGGCCTCATCTAGTAGTCTCAGGCCGATCGAAGCCCATCTGACGGAACTCGGGAAGGAGGTAGCACCTTTGGGCTTTGCTCTGGACCAAACCCAAGCCGAAATTCATCGTGTGAACCTAGAACAGAATCACCTTCACGAGAAGTTCAAGCTGATAGAAATCACTACTCGGGCAATGTTGGTCGAGCCGCCCTCAGATTTTCTCACCTAAGCACACCTTACACTTAGGTCCTATGTTGGGGTTATAAGGGGCTTTGTAACGAGACCACAACTACTTTGTGTAATCCTTTGAGATAAATAAAATTGTGATTTCTTCCTTTGGTGAAGTTTGTGATTTTTTAGATGTTCGAACAAATATAGGATGTATGTTGATGAATTTTGGAAAAAGGGGATATTTTAAAATATTTATGTAAACCTTAAATAATAAATGATGTGTAATGATTTTCAAAAAATGTTCTTCTACAGTTATGTTCAGTAAGAAATTTATAGTCTAATAAGATCAACATAATTTTTTATGAATAGTAAATTATTGAATAGTGATTTTACCCTTAGGATTAGTAATGTTCCCAAATGGATTAGTAATCTCACTTAAAGAAAGTATTAATATAATTTAGGCACCTTGATAAAGTAATGTGATTCAATCAAATAGGTAAATAACTGTTTCAGATATTATTAGTCAAGTATTAGTTTTTTTCGGGTTGAATAGTGTTTTTAATTAAAAATTAAATTAAAAGTATTTATAAAAATTTTTTTATAAAATGGAGTTCATTTTTGAATTAAGAGCATCAATATTATGTTAAGGCAATTTTTGGGATTTTTCTGAAAAAAATGAATTTTTAGAAAATAGTGTTTTTTATTTAAAAATTAAATTAAAAATATTTAGAAAATATTTTTATAAAATAGAGTTCATTTTTTAATTCAGAGCATCGATATTATGTTAAGGTAATTTTTTGGGATTTTTCTGAAAAAGTTGAATTTTCGGTGAATAGTGAATTTTTAGTTAGAGTTTCGGGTGTTTAATGAAATCATTAAGGATGTAAAAATTATGTAATCATTATGGTCGACTTATGAATAGTAAGGTAGAGTATGAGGTGTCTCAAATTGGCCAATACAATGAGGAAATACCATCGGGCAAGCCCATGGTTTTTTCAATACCACCAATGAGGTGTCCCTTGGCCATTAATGCCTTGTCCGCTCACTTCCCCTATAAATACCCAGCCATTATCTCATCCTTTCCATTCCAAAATCCTCCTAAACAAAGTTATGGTCTCCTTACCTTCCAAGGAGTCCTCCCAAGGTTCCCTCAAGCCTTCCAAGGTCCTGAACTTCATGATTTTGAAGTTACTCTTCAAGGTTAGGGATCCTAGCTCTCTTTTTCTTTTCATGTATTCTCCTTTATTTCATTTATTTTAAGATCCATGTTCTTATGTTGGGTATGTTATTTTATATTCATCCTACTTTAATTTTCATTTTCATACGATGAGAGACCCCCTCTTTCTCTCATCAATTCATTTTAATAATGTTTACGTGGCGTCGTTAGGCTGCCGAATTTTTGAAAGGGATTCTTTCATCATTCTCATTTTCAAGTTCTATTTTCATGTCAAGTCTTTCAAGTTCCTTTTTATTATGTTGGGGTATGATCTCTATATCCATCATACTGTTATTTTATGTTCATATGATGAGAGACCCTATTTTATCTCATCAATTCATTTTTTTGAATTTTTAAGTGACGTCGTTAGGCTGCCGAATTTTCATAAGAGAAATCTTATTTTTGTCTTCCTTCCATGTTTTTCATTTCATATAGTATGTATTTAAAATATAATTACCATGATCTTATATCCTCTATATTCTTTCCCTCTACTGTTTTATGGATCATTTATGAGTGGGTTACCCATGTCCCCTCTCTTTTCAATATTTTCTAAAACCCTGTAACATAGTCGTTATGCTGCAGAATTTTCGTCTCAAAATGTCTCTCTCTCTTTCTCAAATTCTATTATTTTATTAAGTGAATAATCAAAGATCTTTATTTTATAGGGGTATTCACATATATATCAAAATATTTTATTTTAATTCTGGGATTTACATACATGAAACCCTCTCTCCTTTTCCGTGGGTTTAAAGTGACATAAAGATCATGTCTTTAAAGAAGTTTTTAAAACATTATGATTATGAAATAAAACCCATTTATTTTATGATATATGGGTTATTTATGAATCTTTTGATGATGATATATGTGTCTCACATGATAATGAAGAAAAATTAAGGGTGCGCCCTGATATAACTCCATTGCATTGGGTAATGATGTGATCTCTAGGGATTTCAATTTTAATGATACCTTGGTGAATAACCATGGTAATTTTTTTTAAATGACACCTTGGGGATGGACCTTGGTGATATGTTCATGATTGTCTAAGTTAAATATTTTAGCCACATCTTCAAGTTATGAATCATGTTCTTTTCATTATGATATGCCTCATGATCTCTTTCTCATTCCTTAAAGCTATTTATCATGACTTTATTGATGTATCTCAAGTTCACATGAAAAATGTTTCCCTTGTTTCCCTTACTGGGCCTTCTGCTCACCCTTTCCTTTGATGTATGTCCCCATGTTATGAGATGCATTAATGAACTTTGGATGAACAAGTATGAATAAGCCTTTCAAGTTTTTAAGAAGAATGTTTTATGTTGTCATGTTTTAAGTTCCTGGTTTCCAAGACACTAAACCTTAAAGATCCTCAGTTTTTTATAATGTAATGATAGTTTATGTGAAAAAATGGCGGGATGTCATAGTTAGTATCAAAGGATGGTTTAGTTATTTATGGAAATTAGGATATGAAAACTTTAGGAAGAACCCTATAGAAACGTTTAAATATTGGAAATCTTCCTGGTATTTTGGTGACTATTGAGTAAGTGGTTTATCAAGAAAATAAATCTCTATCTGGATACAAGTAGGTAGAGGTGGATCTGGAATAAATGTACATAGGGGTAAAACCTGAAAACACCGCTTTGAGATAGACTCGAATGGAAAATGGTACACGACAATGAGCCTTGCTTCACTCTTGGTTACAACACTCCTGGGGGATATGTTTGGTTAATCGCAAGCTTTTTATGAATCATTATAAAGGAATTATAGAAAAATGTAATTGTCTAAGCATAAAGTTTTAAGACATAAAATTATTTTTAGTTAAAATATTCGTAAATGAAATAAGTTTCTCACAAAGGATTTATTCGTTAAGAAAATGTCCCCATCAGCTAGGAATACGTTTACGTATTTCCTGAGGAGTTACCCTGACCTTACCCAGAAAGAGAGGTAGAGTTCTCCATTGAACTTGTACCTGGATCTCATCTGATGTCAAAGACCCCCTATAGGATGGAAAATGTGGAGATAGAGGAATTAAAGAAACAACTCCGAGATATTTTGGAGAATGGGTTTATCCGACCAAGTGTGTCTCCTTGGGGAGCACCAGTTCTCTTTGTAAAGAAGAAGGATGGATCGATGCAGCTATGCATTGATTATAGAGAACTGAATGTGATCACAGTGAAGAAGAAATACTCTCTTCCAAGAATTGATGACTTATTTGACCAACTTCGTGGGGATCAATTCTTCTCTAAGATTGATCTTCATTCTGGTTATAATTGGGGGTGAAGAATGTTGATATTCCAAAAACTGCCTTCCAATCAAGATATGGGCATTATGAGTTTGTTGTTATGCCCTTCGTACAGGCTAATGCACCTGCTTTTTTATAGGTCAAGAATAAGTTGATTTTGGAAACATATGTTTATAAAATGGATATCCTTTTTATAGGAAAATGGTTTGGTGATTAAATGATAAATGTTATTTTGGATGATGTTTTCTTTTTGGAGTACTATATTCCTAAGGGAAATAAAATACTACAGGATTTAAATTGAGGAGGAATGATTGATTTTTTTTATGTATTTATTATGGACATATGGTGATTTGGGTTATTTCTGGAAAATGATGAACCTATCATTGAAAATATGTGAATAGGTTAATTACACTTTAGTATGAGACTTTAATAGTAGTCGATGTTATTTGGAGATAAATGTTATGATTTATTAAATCCTTCTGAGTTTTGGGTTCCAATCTTAGTTTGATTTTTTCTGAAGAATTTTAAGGATGACTGTGTATTGAATGGTGTTTCGGGAACATTGGGTACCTTTTGTTGAATTTTGGAGATTAATAGTCTTTATTTTTCTTTTTATTAATGATTATCCTTTTGGGGGATTATATGATCTCGTATTAATCATTTTAGTTTTAGTTGATGACTAAAGACAAGGGGGATATATAGTTCTTCTTTTGTGGATTATGTGATTCTCTAGAAGATTATTCTTTTGCTTTTGATGAGACCAAGTGTTTTTGAATGCTCATTGTTTGGAGAAAAGATTAGTCTTGGTAGAAACTTATTAAAGGATGAAACTCTACTTGAAGGTAAGTATATTTCCTTATGTTTTAATTCTATGTACTAAATGAATTCCTCAAAATTATGAAACGGAATGTAAAACAAAAACATTGTTGGTTTATGTTTCCTACTGGGTAATCAAAGACCGTTTAACACATCTTATGTTTGTGATATTCTTGTGGTATATTTTATCCTAATCATGTTTTCTATCACTCTCCATCAGAACATGACCCTTTGTTTTCTCTTCCATATCCATGTTTTCCTAAATGGAATCCTATTATGGGTTAAATCGAGTGACCTTTGTACTTACCTTTCCTTATTTTAAAGTAATAGTTTTACTGAATCTTTATCTGATGTGGGACTTTCAACAAAATTTCCAAGCTCAATTTTAAAATTGTGAGGACGCAATTTCTTAAGGGGGGAAGATTTTAACGACCCAAAATTTTGAGTAAATTTTGTTCCCTAATTTTTGTGGGATATTTTATTTTTTTCCATTTAATAAAATGAGTATAATTAAAATGAGACCGTTGGGATTCAAATCTTATATGACCATTGGAAACTAAATGTTACAATTATTTTTCTATAAATACAAGTGATCTTGATTAATTAATATAGAAAGAAGATTCGATGGCCCCATCCAGAAGTCTCGATCCGATCGAAGCCCATCTGACGGAACTTGGGAAGAAGGTAGCACCTTTGGGCTTTTCTCTGGACCAAACCTAAGCCGAACTTCATCATGTGAAGCTGGAACGGAATCTCCTTCGCGAGAAGTTCAAGCTGATAGAAATCATTACTTGGGAAATGTTGGTCGAGCCTCCCTCAAATTCTCTCACCTTAGCACACCTTACACTTAGGTCCAATGCTGGGGTTATAAGGGGCTATGTAACGAGACCATAACTACTTTATGTAATCCTTTGAGATAAATAAAATTTTTATTTTTTCCTTTGGTGAAGTTTGTGATTTTTGAGATGTTCGAAAAAATATATGATATATATTGATGAATTTTGGAAAAAGGGTATATTTTAAAATATTTATGTAAACCATAAATAATTAATGATGTGTAATGATTTTCAAAAAATGGTCTTCTACAGTTATGTTAAGTAAGAAATTTAGAGTCTAAAAAGATCAACAAATTTTTTGATGAATAGTAAATTATGAATAGTGATTTTACGCTTAGGATTAGTAATGTGACCAAATGGATTAGTAATCTCATTTAAAAAAATTATTAATATAATTTAGGCACCTTGATTAAGTAATGTGGTTCAATAAAATAGGTAAATAACTGTTTCAGAAATTATTAGTCAAGTATTAGTTTTTTTGGGTGAATAGTGTTTTTTAATTAAAAATTAAATTAAAAGTATTCAGGAAATTATTTTTATAAAATGGAGTTCATTTTTGAATTAAGAGCATCGATATTATGTTAAGGTATTTTTTGGGGATTTTTCTGAAAAATATGAATTTTCGGTGAATAGTGTATTTTATTTAAAAATTAAATTAAAAATATTTATAAAAATATTTTTATAAAATGGAGTTTATTTTTGAATTCATAGAATTGATATTATGTTAAGGTAATATTTTGGGATTTTTCTTAAAAAGTTGAATTTTCGGTGAATAGTGAATTTTCAGTTTAGAGTTTCGGGTGTTTAATGACATCATTAAGGATGTAATAATTATGTAATAATTATGGTAAACTTATGAATAGTAAGATAAGGTATGAGGTGTCCCAAGTGGCCAATACCATGGGCAAATACCATGGGCAAGCCCATGGTTTTTCCAATGCCACTAATAAGGTGTCCCTTGGCCATTAATGCCTTGTCCCCTCACTTCCCCTATAAATACCAAGCCATTCTCTCATCCTTTCCATTCCAAAATCCTCCTTTACAAATTTCTGGTCACCTTACCTCCAAAGAGGTCCTCCCAAGGTTCCCTCAATCATTCCAAGGTCCCAAACTTCATGATTTTGAAGTTACTCTTCAAGGTTAGGGATCCTACCTCTTTCTTTCTTTTCATGTATTCTCCTTTATGTCATTTATTTTAAGTTCCATGTTCTTATGTTGGGGATGTTATTTTATTTGAATCCTACTGTACTTTTCATTTTCATATAATTATAGACCCCCTCTTGCTCTCATAAATTCATTTTAAGAATGTTTAAGTGGCACCGTTAGGCTGCCGAATGTTTTTAAGTGATTCTTTCACCCTTCTCATTTTCAAGTTCTATTTTGATATCAAGTATTTCAAGTTCCTTTTTATTATGATTGGGTATGATCTCTATATACATCACACTGTTCTTTTATGGTCATATTATGATAGACCCTATTTGATCTCATGAATTCATTTTTTTGAATTTTTAAGTGACGCCGTTAGGATGCCGAATTTTCATAAGAGAAATCTTATTTTTGTCTTCCTTCCATGTTTTTCATTTCATATGGTATTTCTTTAAAATTTCATTACCATGTTATTATATCTTCTATATTTTGTCCATTTTCTGGTTTATGTATCATTTATGAGTGGGTGACCCAAGTCCCCTCTCTTTTCAATATTTTTTAAAACCCTGTAACATAGCCGTTATGCTGCAGAATTTGCGTCTCAAAATGTCTCTCTCTTTTTCTCAAATTCTATTATTTTATTAAGTGAATACTCAAAGATATTTATTTTATAGGGGTATTCACATATATATCAAAATATTTTATTTTAATTCTGGGATTTATATACATGAAACCCACTCTCCTTTTCCGTGGCTTTAAAGTGACATAAAGATCATGTCTTTAAAGTAGTTTTTAAAACGTTATGATTATGAAATGAAACCCATTTATTTTATGCTATATGGGTTATTTATGAAATTTTTGATGATGATATATGTGGCTCACATGATAATAAAAAAAATTAAGGGTGCGCCCTGAAAGCGCTCCAATGCATTGGGTAATGATGTAATCTCTAGGGATTACAATTTTAACGATACCTTGGTGAATAACCTTGGTAATTTTTTTTAAATGACACCTTGGGGATGGACCTTGGTGATCTATTCATGATTTTCTAAGTTAAATGTTGTAGCCACATCTTCAAGTTATGAATCATGGTATTTTCATTATGATATGCCTCATGATCTCTTTCTCATGCCTTAAAGCTATTTATCATGACTTTATTGATGTATCTCAAGTTCACATGTAAAATGTTCCCCTTGTTTCCCTTACTGGGCCTTCTGCTCACCCGTTCTTTTGATGTATGTCCCCAGGTTATGAGATGCAGTAATGAACTTAGGATGAACAAGTATGAAGAAGCCTTTGAAGTGTTTAGGAAGAATGTTTTATGTTATCATGTTCTCTGGTTTCCAAGATAGTAAACTTTAAAGATCCTCAGTTTTGTATAATGTAATGAAAGTTTATGTGATAAAAAGGCAGGATGTCATATAAGTAATATTCAAATTTGATATCGGTTTGCCCAATAGATTCCCGTATAAACCACCAAAAGAAATTACATTTGGTGGGACTCAACCCCAAAACATTAAGGTAACGAGACGAACACGCCTCCACATGGTCACGAAAACCTTATGCAGCCAGACAGTTCATTTGGAGTCGAACAACCATAGAAACAATTTAAATTGCCTCTACTTTTAACACCGATGACAGAAATAAAATTGGGGTCCCATACACCCTCGCGGTTCCTAACCACGTGCCAGCTTCACTCTGAAGCCTATGGCTGGAGCCCTGATGTTTGAAGCATCTCTTGCCTTGCAGTCAGTTATTGAAGACTCGTGAATAGAGATTATCCTTTTTGTGTCACACGCATCCACACTACAACCGAGACAACACCAGAAAACACAACACATTACGACATCCAAATGATCATACACAGAATATTTACCAACACAAGAGATGAAATGGTGCATGCACATCACCCTTTGTCACACTGAATGAGAACACGAAACCAAAAATTATCACCTGAACATGATCATTGTTGTTGAGAGGAAAATTATACAGAGAGGGACTTCAAACTGCGTATTAAACAACACCTGATTCCTATAATCGACTTTATCATCCCCATGTGACTAGGTCTGCCACACTAGTGGCCTAACATAGACCCTTTCTGAAACGAAGCCAACGAAGGACCAAAGGTCATTTAGAACAATAGACCACACCAAAAACTTCGGGTTTCTTCCACCTATTCCCCACTAGAGTCTCCTTTACTGCTTCCAAACAACTGTTGACTATCAAATGGATCTCACGCTACAAGATGCCACCCAACCATGACCATTACTGCTGATAAAATCACTACAAGACTTTCAAGACATTGGTCAGCACCAATAACTCTGAACTGCCTTCACCCTTCCCTGCTAGAATTCCTTTCACCGTTTCAAGGGGGAACCTTCAGATGCAATGATTTCAAACTTTGTAACGACCCAAAGTTTCATTAATGGAAAATCCCTCTTGATCCAGTTAAATGTTTCTTTATGAAAAATGTTTTTATAAGATGTCAACTTCTTTAGTTTTACGTTAATATTTGTGACCGTTACTTTTATAGTCGTTGAACAGTGATCATCTGAGTAGTATAAATATAAGGCTTTAAAGAACCCATTTCTACTTAGAAAAAGGAAGCGATGGCCTCATCCAGTAGAATCGCCCCATACAAAGCCAATTTGTCAGAGCTCGGAATAGAGGTGTCATCTTTGGGCTTTTCCCTTGACCAAGCCCAAGCTGAGCTTCATCAAGTCAAGCTCTAACGTGATCATCTACGGGAAAAGTGGAAGTTGATTGAAATTACCACTCGAGCGATGTTATCCGAGCCGCCCCAAGAGTCTGTCACCATCGCACACCTTACCCTTAGGTCTTATGCGGCTATTTTAAGGGGTTATGTAACAAATAAGTAGCACCATGTTCATGTACATTATTTTTGTATATAACAATGAATATAATTTCTAGTCTTTTTTGATACATTGTAATTAGTTTTTAAAGTACAAATGGTGTTTTTAGTTATTATTTAATTAAGAATTATATTTTATTAAATTAAAGGATTTTTGAATTAAATAATATTTTAATAAAATATTATTATTAATATTAAATTAATTTTTTATTAAGTATAAATTATCTTATAATTTTATGAACGCAATTAAAATTTATATTAAGGTTTGAAAGCCATTTCTGTCAAAACCCGTGAATTTTTTTATAAATGTCGGTTTTTATTTTAAAAGTGAAAATTCAAATATTTAGAAAATTATTTAGATAAAATAAATATTATTTTTGGAATCAGGACGTCGAAATTATCCAACGGTGAATTTTTCATAATTTTCTGAGACAGTCAAATTTTTGGGTAAAAATTAAATACCATTTAAATATGTAATGTGTTTTATGACATCATAATGACCCAATGGTTATGTAATAAAATAACATAATCCTTATTTTCGGCCAATATGTGTTTTATCCTTAAAATAATGAGGTTTTGGGTTTTTTTGACTTACTTTTCAAAGCATTAATGGAGCCCTCAAGACTTATTCAACACTTTGCCTTTTTAAATTAATTTCCATGGGAGTGTGACTCACCTCCACATAAGCAACCCTAATTTTTTAATAAGTTCGGACCTTGGCCTTGTAAAATATTGTTTTACTCTTTCCTTTTCCAGAAACCATGGGCAAATACCATGGGATGGTTTGTGTTTTGGATTATTTTAATATAAGGGGTCCCAAACCTAAATAATACAGAAATCCCTCACCTTTCCTATATAAACCCACCCAAGATCCCACTTCCTCCTCACTCAAAGACCTTGGAGTTCATCCAACCTCTTCCCTACTCTCTATATAATCCTCTCAAGGTGCCCCAATATCCCAAGAATCCTCTCACAAGCCTCTCTCTAGCCTTTGGAAGAACACTTCCAAGTAAGGCTTTTTTCTTCCTTTATCATTTTTGTCAATTTTATTTAAGTTGTATTGCCCTTTTAATTTCAATTATGAATGTTGGGGAATGGTTTTTCACCTCTCCCATACTGCCCGCTTATTTTTTGAATGATGGGAGACCCCTTTCTCTCTCATTAAATGCCTCCCATGTACACCCGTTACTATGCCGAAATTCCGAAAGGAACCTTTTTCTCCCTTTCTATATTCAAGCAATACTTTTGTATCATAAATCTAAATTCCTTTTCAATTGTTGGGACATGTATCTATATGACCTCCTTACTGTACATTACATGTAAATATTATGAGGAACCCCTTTCTCTCTCATCAACCATTTTTTTATGAATTCTTATGTCACGCCGTTACGCTGCCGAAATCACACCGATTTTCTAAGCCAATATCATTGTGTAGTGAATACCATGCCCATTTCTCCATTAAGGGTATTCACCTTTATGCACATTTACTAATTGATTATAAAGTTTCATGTATTAATTCCACATTCCTTTATCGTGGAATAAATGTTTATGTTTTATGAATCCATGTTTTATGATCCATGTGGCACACTTATGCATGAAATGAAATGTTTAAGAAGGGTGCACCCTTATAGTGCTCCAATGCATTGGGTAAAGTATAGTATCATGATACGTCATGTGAAATGAGTGTTGACTCATGATAATTCAAGTGAAACGAGGGTTTACTCGTGCTTCAAGTGCAATGAGGGTTTACTCATGCTCCATGTGCAATGAGCCTTGGATCATGCTAATTCAATGTTAAGTGTTGTTGCCACATTTCCATGTTATGATTATCATGATTTATCATGCCTTTATGTTCATGTTACTCTTATGCTCTATTGATGTTCCTATTGTCTAACATGTATTGTACTCCTCATGTTATTCATTGTGTACTCCCTTTCTGGGCTTTATAGCTCACCCTTTTCTTATGCATGTCCTCACGTTATCCCATGCAATGCTAAGTACGAAGGAATGTAGTGGTCATGTAAAGGAAGTTTTCAATAAAGATGTTGTATTTCAAGTTTAAAGTTGTTATATATTGATCCTAATCCCCAAAGACACTAAACCTCTCAATCTTCTTTGTTGTATCAAGTGAAGTTATATGTAATAAAGCATGTTTAAGTTGTAATAAAATGCAGGGTTGTCATAGTTGGTATCAGAGGATAGGTTTAGTTATATTTTGGATTAGGAAACCCTAGTAAAGCCTTATATACAAGACTAAGTATAATAAAAACATCCCTAAGTTTTGGTAAATAATAATTAAGTGGTTTATCAGACAAATACATCCCTGTCTGGATATGAGCAGGTAGAGGCGGCTCTGGCACAGATGTATCCTAGGGGTAAAACCCAAAAACACCGCTTTGAGCTAGACTCGAACGGGAACTGGTGCACGACAACGAGCCTTGCTGCACTCTTGGTTACGACACTCCCGGGGGATATGTTTTGATAAATTCACAATCTTAGTATGAACCCTTATTAAGGGAAAATGCCCCTAAGAATATATGTTAGAAGGAAGATCATGAGAAGCCTGGATTGAATCCTATAGACTCATGAGTTAAAGAGATTAAAGTTTATTTATAAGTCATCAACTTTTGTCTTTGTATTACCCTTTATGTGTTACCCCTAACTTTCCTTTTATTCCATCCAATGGCCGGTAATAGGAGAACTCGGGCTAACAACCGTTGTAAAGATCAGTGTGATGATTGTACTAATGAGATGCCCAATCCAATGGGAGCGGGAATCGCGAACTTTTTCACGCTTCTCTCTCAGCTAACTCAAGTTTTGAATAGAAACATGGGTCAAGTGGAGCGTTCAACCCCCCCCCCCCCCAAGAAATAACAAGTCGCTATCGAGAGATTCATGAGACAAAGGCCTCCTACTTTTAGTGGATCATCTGATCCCACGATCGCTGAGCAATGGATCAACTCCATTGAAAAGATCTTCTCTATCCTTCAATGTTCTGAACAAGAGAAGGTTCTCCTGGCGGCTTATCATATGGAGGGTGAAGCTGATCAATGGTGGACGTTGATCAAAAATACGAAGCCTGAGGAGGAGATCGAGGATTTGGAATGGAAGGAATTCCGGAAGATGTTTTTTGATAAATATTTTCCACGCACCCTCCGTCTTAAGATGGAAAGGGACTTCCTTTCCCTCAAACAGAAAATGAAGAATCTGTGGGAGTGTACGAGGCAAACTTCACAAGGCTTGCACGATACGCTTCAGTCTTTGTCGTTACCCCCGAATACAAGGTTGACCGCTTCTTTGGTGGGCTGAAGCCTAGCTTGCGGAAAGCATTAGAGACCCGTGACTTCGATAGCTATGAGGAAATTGTACGATGTGCCCTCAAGGTTGAAATGGAGATCGGAGAATCATAGGGGTATCATGGGGACCAGAAGCGTCAGGTGGACTTCAATTATGGTGGTCCGATGGATAAATCCAATGGCGCTAAGAAGTTCCAGCACCCCACTTTCCAAAAGTGTGGAAAGAAGCACCCTGGAAATTTCCTTAGGGGGACAAGAAAATGCTTCAAGTGTGGAAGAGAAGGGCACCTAGCTGTTAACTGTCAGCAAGAAGGACATGCGGCTACGACAGAGGAGAGGAACGCTCCGTTCGAACCTCAATGCATTGTTCAATGCTACAAATGCAAAGAACCGGGTCATTTTGCAAATCAGTGCCCTAATCCAAGGGTTATCGGAGGAAACCAGCAAATTCCAAGACAGCAAGGAAGAACTTTTTCCATCACTTCTGCCGAAGTGAACCCCGACAACGAAGTGGTGAAAGGTACGCTAGTTATTCATTCAAGAATAGTGAATGTAGTTTTTGATTGAGGTTCTACGCATACTTTTATATCTCAAAAGTTTAGTAGAACAATCCCTACACCACCACAAATCATGGAAGTAAAGATGTCGGTGAGTACGGAAAATGGGGCAAGCATTGCATCCCATGAGTATAAGTCCTCCCCTATTATAATCTGTGGATTGCATTTCCTGGCGAACCTCATCATACTCCCTTTGGTGGAATTTGATTCAATTCTTGGCATGGATTGGCTTTCATTATATAGATCCAACATAAATTGTCAGGAGAGGGAAATCACACTTCATATGGAGAATCGACCCCCGATTCTTTACAAGTGTCAGGAGGAAGATGGATCTCATTTAGCTCCATCATCTCAAGCATGGATATTACTGCCTTATGAGAACACATATCTGGCTCATATGATTGAGTCCAAGGAAGAAATCACCCTTGAAGAAATGCCTATTGTGAGGGAATTCGCTGAAGTATTTCCCGAGGAACTTCCTTGTCTTCCTCCAAGAAGAGATGTTGAGTTCTCAATTGAACTTATACTTGGGGTGCTACCAATATCCAAGACTCCATATAGAATGGCTGTTGTTGAGCTTGAAGAGCTGAAGAAACAACTACAGGAGAATCTGGATAAAGGGTTTATATTCCCAAGTGCATCACCATGGGGTGCACCAGTCCTCTTCGTCAAGAAGAAGGATGGGTCAATGCTGCTTTTCATCGATTATCGTGAACTTAACAAAATAACGATAAAGAACAAGTATCCTCTCCCAAGAATCGATGACTTGTTTGATCAGCTGCGTGGAGCACAATACTTCTCCAAGGTGGACTTGCGGTCAGGATATTATCAAGTAAGGGTGAAGAAGGAAGATATCCCCAAGACTGCTTTTCGTACAAGGTACGGACACTATGAATTCATAGTAATGTCTTTCGGACTCACCAATGCTCCAGAAATATTCATGGACTTGATGAATAGAGTCTTTATAGATTACCTAGACAAATTTGTGGTAGTCTTTATAGATGATATTCTAATATACTCCAAAACCAAGGAGGACCATGAGGAGCATTTAAGAACTGTACTGGAGACTTTGCGCAAGGAGAAGCTCTATGCCAAGTACAGCAAGTGTGAGTTCTGGTTGAAGGAGGTCTCATTCTTGGGCCATATCATCACAAGCAATGGGATATCTGTGGACCCCTCCAAAACAGATGCAATTGAGGGATGGCCGAGGCCAACATCGGTAACTGATATCCGTAGCTTCTTGGGGTTAGCTGGATATTATCGACGATTTGTGAGAAATTTCTCACGATTGTCCAACCCTCTTACCAAGCTAACTCGAAAGGGAGTAAAGTTTTCTTGGAGTGATGAATGCGAAGAAAGCTTCAAGGAGTTGAAAAGGAGGCTTATCACTGCACCCGTGCTCACTTTACCCACAAGTGGGGAGCTTTTTGTGGTATTCAGTGATGCTTCGAAGAAGGACTTAGGATGTGTGTTGATGCAGAATGATAAAGTGATATCCTATGCCTCAAGGCAGTTGAAAATCCATGAGCGAAACTATCCAACGCATGATCTAGAGTTGGCAGTGGTGATCTTTGCATTGAAAATCTGGCGGCATTATCTCTATGGAGAGAAATGTGAGATATATACTGACCACAAGAGTCTTAAATATATATTCACACAGAAAGAGCTTAATATGCGCCAGAGAAGATGGATAGAGCTCATCAAGGATTATGCCTGTTCAATACATTACCACCCTGGGAAGGCGAACAAGGTGGCGGATGCCCTAAGTAGAAAGGATCCAGCGATTCTATCAATGATGAGAATTGAGAAGGATCCAATCTTCTTAGACTTAATGAAGATGGATGTGGGAATCATAAATAAGGGAACATCATCAATCCTTTCACAAATGATTTCTCAACCATCTCTTTTGGAAAGGTTAAAGGATGCTCAAAAGGATGATGTGGGAATCCAAGAAAAAGTGGAAGCTATCAAAAAGGGAAAATCCTCAGAGTTTAATGTTAATGAAGAAGGAATTGTGCGGTTTGGTAAAAGACTATGTGTTCCATCATGTTCGGAGCTGAAGAAGGAACTTTTGGATGATGCACATAGTTCAAATTTCTCTATTCACCTAGGGAGCACAAAGATGTATCGAGATCTCTGAGAAAACTTTTGGTGGGATAATATGAAGAAGGAGATCACTGAATATACATCAAAGTTCCTGGTGTGTCAGCAAGTGAAGGCAGAGAGGCAGAAGTCTAAGGGGATGATGCAACCATTGCCCATACCAGAATGGAAATGGGAGAACATCACCATGGACTTTGTCACTGGACTTCCAAGGACATCCAAAGGCAACAATGCAATCTGGGTTGTTGTGGATCGTCTTATAAAGACTGCACACTTCATTGCTATTCGAGAGGATTTCTCTTTGGATCAACTGGCACAGATATATATCAGGGATGTGGTACGGTTGCATGGAGTACCACTATCTATTGTTTCTGACCGAGATCCAAGATTCACCTCTAAGTTTTGGAAGAGTCTTCAACAAGCTCTGAATACTGAACTGAACTTCAGTACGGCCTATCATCCTCAAACTGATGGCCAATCCGAGCGGACTATCCAAACACTTGAGGATATGTTGAGATCATGCTCAATGGACTTTAAAGGAGGATGGGATTAACATCTTCCTCTAGTTGAGTTCTCTTATAATAATAGTTTCCACTCCAGCATCCAAATGGCACCATATGAAGCCCTGTATGGGAAAAGGTGTAGAACACCAGCATGTTGGGATGAGGCCGGTGAACGTAAGCTGCTTGGACCAGAAATGGTCGAAGAAATGGTGGAGAAGGTGAAAACCATTCAGCAGCATATCAAGGTAGCCCAAAGTCGACAGAAGAGTTATGCAGATAATCGTCGACGAGACCTTGAGTTTAAAGTCGGAGACATGGTGTTTTTACGCATATCTCCATGGAAGAAGGTTATGAGGTTTGGAAACAAAGGGAAGTTAAGTCCAAGGTACATCGGCCCCTTCGAGATTCTTGATCGTGTTGGGGCTGTGGCCTATCGACTAGCACTTCCACCTACTATGGCCAAGGTGCATGATGTATTTCATGTATCCCTCTTAAGGAAGAACATACCGGACCCTTCACATGTACTCTCTTCCGAGGTGGTATAATTTGAAGATGATCTTTCTTATGAGGAGAAACCAGTGAAGATCTTAGATCGTAGAGAAAAAGTTCTACGAAATAAGACAATGCCCCTCGTCAAGATGTTGTGGAGAAACCAAAAGTTTGAAGAAGCAACTTGGGAGTCGGAGGATATGATGAAGCTGAGTTACCCACATTTGTTTTAGTGTGGGAAAAGGAAAATTTCGAGGGCGAAATTTCTTAAGGGGGGAATATTGTAACGACCCAATGTTTCATTAATGGAAAATCCCTCTTGATCCAGTTAAATGTTTCTTTATGAAAAATGTTTTTATAAGATGTCAACTTCTTTAGTTTTACGTTAAGATTTGTGACTGTTACTTTTATAGTCGTTGAACAGTGATCATCTGAGTAGTATAAATATAAGGCTTTAAAGAACCCATTTCTACTCAGACAAAGGAAGCGATGGCCTCATCCAGTAGAATTGCCCCTTACGAAGCCCATTTGTCAGAGCTCGGAAAAGAGGTGGTGTCTTTGGGCTTTGCCCTTGACCAAGCCCAAGCTGAGCTTCATCAAGTCAAGCTCGAACGTGATCATCTACGGGAAAAGTGGAAGTTGATTGAAATTACCACTCGAGCGATGTTATCCGAGCCGCCCCAAGAGTCTGTCACCATTGCACACCTTACCCTTAGGTCTTATGCGGCTATTTTAAGGGGTTATGTAACAGATAAGTAGCACCATGTTCATGTACATTATTTTTGTATATAATAATTAATATAATTTCTAGTCATTTTTGATACATTGTAATTAGTTTTTAAAGTACAAATGGTGTTTTTAGTTATTATTTAATTAAGAATTATATTTTATTAAATTAAAGGATTTTTGAATAAAATATTATTTTAATAAAATATTATTATTAATATTAAATTAATTTTTTATTAAGTATAAATGATCTTATAATTTTATGAATGCAATTAAATTTTTTATTAAGGTTTGAAATCCATTTCTGTCAAAACCCGTGAATTTTTTTATAAATGTCGGTTTTTATTTTAAAAGTGAAAATTCACATATTTAGAAAATTATTTAGATAAAATAAATATTATTTTTGGAATCAGGATTTCGAAATTATCCAACGGTGAATTTTTCATAATTTTCTGAGACAGTCAAATTTTTGGGTAAAAATTAAATACCATTTAAATATATAATGTGTTTTATGACTTCATAATGACCCAATGGTGATGTAATAAAATAACATAATCCTTATGTTCGGCCAATATGTGTTTAATCCTTAAAATAATGAGGTTTTGGGTTTGTTTGACTTACTTTTCAAAGCATTAATCGATCCCTCAAGACTTATTCAACACTTTGCATTTTTAAATTAATTTCCATGGGAGTGTGACTGACCTCCACATAAGAAACCCTAATTTTTTAATACGTTCGGACCTTGTCCATGTAAAATATTGTTTTCCTCTTTCCTTTTCCAGAAACCATGAGCAAATACCATGGTATAGTTTGTGGTTTGGATTATTTTAATATAAGGGGTCCCAAACCTAAATAATAAAGAATTCCCTCACCTTTCCTATATAAACCCACCCAAGCTCCCACTTCCTCCTCACTCAAAGCCCTTGGAGTTCGTCCAAACTCTTCCCTACTCTCTCTAGAATCCTCTCAAGGTGCCCCAAGCTCCCAAGAAGCCTCTCAAAAGCCTCTCTCTAGCCTTTGGAAGCACACTTCCAAGTAAGGGTTTTTTCTTCCTTTCTCATTTTTGTCAATTTTCTTTAAGTTGCATTGCCCTTTTAATTTCAATTATGAATGTTGGGGTATGGTTTTGCACCTCTCCCATACTTCCCTCTTATTGTTTGAATGATGGGAGACCCCTTTCTCTCCATTAAATGCCTCCCATGTACACCCATTACTATGCCGAAATTCCGAAAGGAACCTTTTTCTCCCCTTCTATATTCAAGCAATACTTTTGTATAATGAATCTAAATTCCTTTTCAATTGTTGGGAAATGTATCTATATTACCTCCTTAATGTCCATTACATGTAAATATGATGAGGAACCCCTTTCTCTCTCATCAACCATTTTTTTATGAATTCTTATGTCACGTCGTTACGCTGCCGAAATCACACCGATTTTCTAAGACAATATCATTGTGTAGTGAATACCATGCCCATTTCTCCATCAAGGGTATTCACCTTTATTCACATTTACTAATTGATTATAAAGTTTCATGTATTAATTCCACATTCCTTTATCGTGGAATAAATGTTTAGGTTTTATGAATCCATGTTTTATGATCCATGTGGCACAATTATGCATGAAATGAAATGTTTAAGAAGGGTGTGCCCTTATAGCGCTCCAATGCATTGGGTAAAGTATAGTATCATGATACGTCATGTGCAATGAGTGTCGAATCATGCTAATTCAAGTGCAACGAGGGTTTACTCATGCTTCAAGTGCAATGAGGGTTTACTCATGCTCCATGTGCAATGAGCCTTGGCTCATGCTAATTCAATGAAGTGTTGTTGCCACATTTCCATGTTATGATTATCATGCTTTATCATGCATTTATGTTCATGTTACTCTTATGCTCTATTGATGTTCCTATTTCCTAACATGTATTGTACTCCTCATGTTATTCATTGTGTACTCCCTTACTGGGCTTTATAGCTCACCCTTTTCTTATGCATGTCCTCAGGTTATCCCATGCAATGCTAAGTATGAAAGAATGTAGTGGTCATGTAAAGGAAGTTTTCAATAAAGATGTTGTATTTCAAGTTTAAAGTTTTTATTTAATGATCCTAAGCCCCAAAGAAACTAAACCTCTCGATATTCTTTTTTGTATCAAGTGAAGTTATATGTAATAAAGCATGTTTAAGTTGTAATAAAAAGCAGGGTTGCCATAAACTTCATACCCGACGACTCAGAAAACTCAAAGAGACCGAAAATCCCTTCATCTCCCCTCGCATATGTCATCCCGCTGCGAGAGGATCTACTTACCCAAAAGGAAAAAAGGAAAAGACTAATCACTATCACCCAAAAGGGAGAGTCCTTACTTTAATCAACTGGAGGGTCAGCCAATGGAGGATTGCCTCTAGACACACTTCAATCACATGTCAACGCTTTATGGGGGGCATACACTAGTCAAGAAAGAAAACCATGGACCCAACCAAACTGGTCCAACGGTCAAGAAATACTACAAGCGAACACCAAACGCACAGGGGGAACCACTACAAGGGCTCCCCGATGTACTTTTCAAAAGAATTAACTAACTACACGCTTGCATACCAACTTACAAATAAGAATTCAAACTCAGGACACAAATCATTCGGAAGGGATCCTCAACTCAAAACGCCTCACATATGACTTTTCCAAAACACAAGTACAAACCACACAATCACCAGTTATATAAAAACACCAAATTTTCCTTTAATAAAACATTTTGACAATAAGCAAAGCCAGTGGGTCACACAAACACCAATGGTGTCCCATGGGCCTCGCACATGCATGTTCTCGTGCCAAACTAGAACCATTCTCATGACCATCAAGGAACTCATCCTCTCATACCACTAACCATTTCCATTTCCATATACGCCCATGCATGTGGTTTCCCAAGAGGGCACCAAAGATCAAAACAAGACCTTTCCATATTTTTTTCAGAACCGAAACATTCAATCCACACTTTTAAACCTCATACATCATTTTATTTTTAAAGCGCTTTATTTCAAAACATTTTCCAAAACCAAATCATTTTTACATAAAAACCATATTTCCATGATTCCAAAACAAAAAAATAATGAAACAAGCAGGAGGAGACTATTGTCAGTGGGTCACTAGAGCATATGGTTGGTGGCTATACGCCAATCACACCACCGACACAGAGAGTATTGTAGGATAGAGCCCCAGCTCTACATGGCTTGCTAGACGCTGAGAGCTCACTGGGACCACTGAAAATACTCCCTTTTCATTTCCCCTAGACAAGATTAACCGTAATGACCAAAGACTCAGACAAACCTCAACTTACATCGGTAACTCCAGTCCTTCCACGAGGTGTGCTGGCTAGGAACCTTGGTCATAGATAGAACGTCGAGTTCTGACAACCTTAACTCTAATCTACCATGACTCTATCCCAAAATAAAACAACCCAAGAGAGGAAACATGCCTCAGATACCATTTTTTCACGAACCCGGACGGGTCTCCATTAGACCCAACACCCGAACCGGTCCGCAACATGGCCCGAAGGGCGTTCCCGATCCCCACGGGCTGGCACAAGTGCCCGGGTATCAAAACTAACACATGGGAATGATTTTCCAGAAATAGTAAACACAAAACATCTGATAAGATAAAGAAACTAAAACTGAAAATAGACTTCCAAACAGGGCCTTAAACTAAAAACAAATTCAAAGGTTTACAACATAAACCAACATCCAGAATAAACAACAACAAAAGAAACTAAGACTCAAACTCAAACCTCCAAGCAACAAGAGAGGCGCAACATCCACATGCCACAACACCAACCTGCACGAGAATACCATCAACGACCAGAACCACCATCACTGAGCACAATTTCACAACCTGGAATACACAAGAGATAAGGTCTACATACACCCAAAGGTGTATGTAGGGTGTGAGCAAAGAGCCCAATAATATGTCACCCAATAAAAAGATTCCATGAATAATTATTAAATGAAAAATACATTTGCAATATTAAATAAAGAAAAGAAATAAAATCTTGAACAGTTTAAAAGAAAATGGAATTAAAGAAAATAGTTTCAAATGGAACAACTTGAATTAAAACACACACATGATTATTTTTTTAAAATAACCAATATATCACACCGAAAAGAGTAAAGTAACCAATGAGTGCTAATATGGGAGAGGCCGCATGGGTATTAGCTAGATTGGGTCCCTAGATCTTCGTGTCTCGGTGAAACGTGGCTTAGAAGGCCATGACCCTCAGAAAATGTGGCTTAGAAGGCCACGACCCTCAGAAAGGCATATGTTTAGTTAGTGTTGCAATCGTCAGTCCTGCTAGTGAAATCGGGCCGAGTCACCTCCGGAACACTACCTCACTAGTATAGTCTACCCTCATAGCTACCCAGGCTTCCTGGTTTGTGCTCAAAAAAGTTTCAAGTTAATGTCACATGTCACACTAATACATAAAATCCAAACAGGGTACTTACACATGAAAAATCATAGTTTGAACACCCAAAACCGCTTTTAAAACCATATGCACATCAAAATCTTTTCAAAACACAATCTTCATAGGTTACATACTAAATTAGACCAATGGTCACAATAAAAAACACCTATAATTAAACAAACCACCACTTACACATATAAATACCATTTTGAAATAAGATGCACATTAAATTTTTTTTTCAAAACGTTTCACACCATGGTCATGATTGAATAAACCATTTAAAAAGCTCATAAAAAAATAACAATACTTTCACATGGCTTTACACACACTAAAGTAACCATTTCCACATTCAAAACATATTCTAACATCACACACACTCAAATACCATTTTAAAGTGTGACCTGAACCACACCAACAGTTTGATGAAAGACCTTACACCATATGTAAAACACCTTTGCAAAAATCACCTAATTAAATAATCCAAAAATAAAGGTATAAAAAATAGTTTAAAAGAAATAACTTGGCGTTACCGACTAAACCCACACCAAAACTTCTTTGTCAACCAGAAACACACTACCCCATGACAAATATATATTTTTCACCAATTGAACAGATCAATAATCTAACCGCACAATAAAAAAACACCAACAACTAAATAGATATGAGTTTTTAAGCAGAAAGAACACACATAAAATATACATGCTATTAAATAGTTCAAATGCATCTCAAACATCAAAGAAAAATAACTTCTCAATACACAAATCAACTAAATGATATACTAAACAAACAAAAATTGAAAATTAATTTATCAATTAATATATTAGGCATGGAACCACCTACCTCAGGTGTCAAAGACTCCAACACTCGATGTGAAACTCCCATTGTCCATCAAACGCAACACACCACCCCAAATAGAACCTAATAAATAACGCATCAGACCAATTATACCAAAATTGAACCAAAATAAATTCAAAACTCTAACCGCACTCAACTAGGATTAAACAAAAAGAAATCAAATAAAAACACACTTACAGCGGGGGTGAGGGAGGTCGGTCAGAGGTCGACGGAGGCTGCTAGAGTTGCACGAGGAGGTGTGGGGCGGCTGTACGGCGGCATGAAGGGGTGAGGGGTAGCCGGTGCGGGGCTGGCCGGTCGGCAAGGTTGCAAGAAAAAGGGGAGGTGGTGCCTGGGAGCTGGAGGTGTGGTGCCGGACATGGGAGTCGAAGGGGAGGGGCATGACGAGGAAGACAATGGGGTGGTTGAACGAAGGAGCAGGGGTATCGGGCTTCACTAGATAGAGTAGAATAGGGTAGTATGGAGGCGGCCTGATGAAGGGAGGAGGGGGCACGAGCTAGGGGAGTTCAAGGGGGAAGGAGGCTATGGGCTTCAGCGCACCAGGTAGGGAGAGCCCGCGGGTGCGGCGCAAGCAAGACTAAGGGGGGGTAGCAAAACCCTAAGGAAATAAAAAGAAGAAGAAGAAAAACAATAAAAATAAATGGGAAATAATAATAATAATAATAATAATAATAATAATAAAAGTAATAATAACAATAACAATGATAATAATAATAAACTAAAATAACTATAATAATAATAACTTAATAAAAATTATACCTTCAAGGATAATTATAATGATAATATTATTAATTAAAATTTTAATAAATCTAATGATAATAATTATTAATAATAATAATATTATTATCATTAAAACGAAATTCATTAAATCTTTAACACACTTATTTTTACATATTTTTTTTGTTTACCACTCATTTAATTATACTTCATTATTATTAACTCTTTTTATTTAATTATTTAATCATCGAGTAGGGCGTGTAGTGAACTGGGAGAGGTCACGCGGCGACCCATGAAAAGTCTCTCAACTTCGACCAAGCCCCACCCATGCATCGGACACCACCATGCCTAAAATATTCATTTATTATCATAAAGTAAAAAAATTTAATCAGGTTCAGCCCACACTTCGACAAAGATTTAAAAAAGAGAGTAAAAATAATTAAAATAATAAATAAAAATTGTTTTAGAAATATAGGTGCGACACTTCATCTACGATTTCTACCATTTCTAAATATCCTATCAGAGGACATAGACTTAGAGATTCCTCTTCACTTTCATCAGGAGCTGTCTCAAAAATCAGCATGACTAGATTCAGTGACATATTCATCCTCTGAGGTCTCTCTAATATCTCTTAAGAATTTTTCTCCCCCTTATTCTTCACTGGTTTCCTCATCATCACTGTCCCTTAGGAATGTATATCTTCTAGGAAATATTTTGGGTGGGATAGGCTCACCAAAGGATATAGTATTGGCATGAGGACTTGAGGGAAGTCCAGGATCACTCCTGTCATCTATAGAATAATCCCCTCTTTCTTGCACAACAACAACCTCTTATTATTCATTTGAGTATGCTGGCTCCACTTCATTTGGATTTAGACCTGGATCTCTCTTATTCTTTGGCCTAGTAGGATGGGTGATAGGGTTGAATTCTGTATACAGATTAGCCTCATCATTCACTCATTTTCTTTTCCAAGGGTTCCATCTTATCTTCATAAACTTGAAAATAATCTTGGTAATGCAGAATTTGTCCCTTAAAACAACTGTTTCCTCTTTATTTCCAGCAACTCCTTTCACTTTCAACATCAAGGATATCAATATGGTATGAAACAAAGCATTGGACTTGGAACTGGGATTTTTCATATCCTCTAATTGAATCATCAGCAACCTACACATATTTATCTTCTATCCCGGCTTCAAGGGATACAAAAGAAATATGTCTAGATATTTCAAGGTATCAAATTCCCCTATCCAGGGACTCAAAACATGTTGAACAAACTTAAATATAAACCTATATTCTCCTTCCATTTTAGCAGCAATCACTTTCCTAGGGATCCCATTCCCTGTCAATATATCCAAAGTTTCTTCATAATAGAAGAAATCACTAGTGGGAGGCACTACTCTAGAGTAGTAATAAAAAATCCATTCAAGAAGGACTCTTAAACAATTATCCCATTCAACAGAGGAGAAGCTCAAACTTAATTTACTTTTGAAGACATTCAGTTCTCAATCTCAGTTTTCTCAAACTTTAGAGACTCATATAATTCTTTCACTAGCTTCAGGTAATAAGGTCCATTATTATTTGCAAAGCATTCGACCCAATCTTGAGCTTCAAGTGACTTCAACACTAAATACCTGCTTGATAACATCCATTAAGAACTTAATTCCTTTTCAACCGCAATTTCCCTCTTTGAAAAATGTGGGTTGATCAGCTTTTCCACTACCTTGCTTCCACTACTAGACCCAGCTCGAGGTCTCTTAGGGTTTGACACATCTCCATCATCATCAACCATAGGTCTCTTTACTCTTTCCATACAATCTGAAGTGGTTCAACGATTTCATTAGAAGTTTAAGTTCCAAGGTTAGGGAGAAAGAAGTTTGGGAGAGGTTTTAAGTGGATCGAAATGTTTTATGTACTCTATTTTTATCATTTAGGGATCGAAAAACAAATCATGTAAAAGAAATAAGTAATACTAAAAACGTTTCAGATTCCAGCAGAAAAATGCAATGTCCCAAAAAGGTCAACTATCAGTAAGGTGACAATGGTGAGGTCCAATGGTGAGGTCCTAACGGTGAGGTCCAACGGTGAGGTCCAAATGGTGAGTTCCAACGGTGAGGTCCTAATGGTAAGGTAAAACAGTGAGTTCCTAACAGTGAGGTCCAACGGTGAGGTTTTAATGATGAGGTTCCTAACGGTGAGGTTCTAATGGTGAGGTTTTTAATGGAAAGGTTCTAACGGTGAGGTTCTTAATGGTGAGTTTCTAACGGTGAGGTTCATAATGGTGAGGTTCTAACGTTGAGGTTCAAACATAACAATTTATCACACCTAACTCATGTTTGATGTAATTTAACCTCTCATAACTTAAAGGATTTGTGAATATATTATCCAATTGGTGTTCAGTGCCAATTAATTCAAGAGTGATATCACCTATTTGATAATTATCTCTTAAGAAGTGATGTCTCACATCAATGTGCTTTGTCCTCGCATGAGATACTGTATTTTCAGAGATGTTAATAGAACTTGTATTATCACAGTTTATAGAGACATCATTGAATTGATATCCATAGTCTAGTAAAGTGTGTTTTATCCACATAATTTTGAGAACAAAAACTACCAATAACTCTGTACTAGTGAATTGCCCAAAATGTGACATGTTCTAGAGATGTGCTTTCTATCTAACTTCTAACTAGAAAATTCAGCATCGAAATAACTTAGTAAATAAAATGATTATCCTATTGGATAAAATATTCCTCAGTTTTTAGTCTACTTGAGATATTTAGAAACCCTTTTAATAGAATTTAAATGAGACTCTTTGGGATTGGATTGAAAACAATCCCACATGCATACACTGAACATAATATCACGTCTGCTAGTATTAAGGTAGAGCAGACTCCCAATCATACATCTGTAATTGGTTTGATCCACTGATTTACCAGTTTCCTCAACATCCAACTTAAAAGTGGTACTCATAAGTGTATCACTACCTTTATTTCCATCCAATCCAAAATGTTTCAAAATATCCATAGTATATTTACTCTGATTTAAAATAATACCATTTATATTTTAAAAAATTTGAAATCCAAGGAAAAATATAATTCCCCCCCCCCCCTTAAACTCATTTCAAATTCATCTTTTAGAATTTTTGAGAAATCAGTACATAAATAATTTTTAGAGGATCCAAAAATAATGTCATCTAGATAAATTTTTACTATTAAAACATCTTTGGAAATCCTTTTAATAAAAAGAGTAGGATCAACTATTCCTTTAGTAAAACCTTTTGAAATAAGAAAATAACTAAGTCTAACATACCAAGATCTTAGAGCTTGTTTTAGACCATATAGAGCTTTATAAAGTTTAAAGACATGATTTGAAAAATGGGGACTTGTAAAACCAGGGGGTTGTTCAACAAATACATCCTCAAATATGTACCCATTAATAAATGAACTTTTGACATCAATTTGACAAAGTTTGAAATTCAAATGAGCTGTATAAGAAAGTAGTATCCTAATGGCCTCTAGTCTAGCTATAAGTAAAAAGGTTTCCTCATACTTTATTACTTATTCTTGACTATATCCTTGTACAACTAGTCTAAACTTGTTTCTAACTATGTTACCAGATTCATCAACTTTATTTCTAAACACCCATTTAGTGCCTATGGTCAAAGTGTCTTTAGGTATTTCTACTAATTCCCTAACCTTGTTTCTTTCAAACTAATTTAATTCTTCTTGCATAGCTATCACCAAAAATTCATCACTGATTACATCATCAATATTTTTGGGTTCAAGATGTGAAAGAAAGTCTTGATTTTCAACCTGGTTTCTGAGAGAATATCTAGTTTATGTTCCTCTATTTAGATCACCAACTATAAAATATAAAGAATGATTATTGGGGGTTCTAATACCTCTATAAAGAGTTTAAATAGACTCCTCATGGTTTTCTATAGGTTCATATTCATCATGCACAAATTTTGGAAAATTTCCATAACTAGTTGTTTTCATTAAGGGTTCACTATCTTTATCATTAAGATCCAAAATTGACATATCTTCCCTAAGATGTTCAACGGAGGTTTTGAGTTCATGTGGATAAGTATCATCAAATTTGACATGAAATGATTCTTCCACACATTTGGTTCTCTTATTGAATACTCTATAAGATTTACTAGAGATTAAGTAACCTAGGAAAATTCCTTCATCACACTTAGAAGAAAACTTATCAAGATTATCCATAGTGTTAAGAATAAAGAGTTTGAAACCAAACACACTAAAGTAATTAACCTTAGGCTTCCTATTATTCCATATCTCATAAGGGGTCTTCCTAAGAACATTTCTAATTAAGACTCTATTGATGATGTAACAAGTTGTATTAATAGCTTCAACCCAAAAATAGATATGTAGATTATACTCATTTAGCATAGTCCAAGAAATCTCTTGTAGTGTAATATTTATTCTTTCTACAACTCCATTTTGTTGAGGTGTTATACGATTAGAGAAATTGTGATTATAGCCCTTTTTTTGAGCAAAAAGATTCAAATTCTTAATTTTCAAACTCAC
This sequence comes from Viscum album, assembly GCA_963277665.1. Classification (NCBI taxonomy): domain Eukaryota; kingdom Viridiplantae; phylum Streptophyta; class Magnoliopsida; order Santalales; family Viscaceae; genus Viscum; species Viscum album. Next base: position 673,732,946 of record OY728139.1, on the reverse strand, counting down.
GACCATCATCACTTATCTAGGTTTTAACTCTAAGTCCATGAAGACTTGTAATATTTAATGAACTAAGAAAACACTTCAGTTTTTGGATCTAGAAAGTATACCCAAGTATATATAGAAAAATCATCTACAAGAACATAAACATAGTGCTTCCCATTTAAACTTGAAACTCTAGATGGTCCAAAAAAATCCATGTGAACCAACTCAAGTGGTTGAGAAGTAGAAACTTATTTCTTTGGATTGAAAGAAACTTTGTGTTTTTTTACTTTTTAACAAGGATTAGAAACTTTGTTAAGTGGGAATTACAATTTAGTTAAGTCTCTAAATAAACCTTTCCTAGTTAGTTTCCTAAGTGAGTGAACATTGTAGTGTCCTAATCTTCTTTTCCATAACCAGGATTCCTTATGAAAAGAATTTAAATAAGAAACATTTTTCTTAGCTAAAGAGTTTAAATCAACAACATATACATTTTCATTTCTAAGAGAAATGAATATTAAACCATTTCTATAATTAAAAACATTGAATGCATAATTTTCAAATTTAACATTAAATCCATCATCACAAAACTAAGAGATACTAGGTAGATTGTATTTTAACCCATCAAAAAAAAGTACTTTTGAAATTAATATAGTATTAAAGTTACCAATTTGGCATAATCTGATGATCTTCCCGATGGCATTATCACCAAATGTGACATGTCCACCATCAACTTTAATTAGGATCTTGAAGTATGAATAGTATCATGTCATATGCCTTGAACATCCACTGTCCAAATTCTATAGAGTTTTATAGGATCTCTTTAAACAATTTTCCTGCAAAACAGATTAAGGGTAGGGTAACTTTGGTACCCATATTTTCTTGGTTTTAGAGAGGTTAGAAAGTAAAGCTTTGATAACACATACTTGTCTCACAGGTTTCCTATAATCAACTGATATGTTTTGAGACATGAACACTTGTTTAGTTCCTTTAGAGATTTTTTTTCAAAAGTTAGTCCAGAACTTGAACTAACAGTGAAGTGTCCATATTTTGGAACAAATTTATTTTTATTAATCATTCTCTATCCTGGTTGATATAATAGACCGGTTGTCTATTTTTGAGCAATTTATTTCCCTATGAAATGGGTCAAGGTATCTATACCTGCAGTAAACTTCTCAAGATCCCTTTTTAATTGCTCATTTGATAATTTAATTTTTGTATTTTCTTTTAATAACTGAGCATATTTTATTTCTCAATATATAGATCAGACTTGTAATTGATATTTAAATCATGTTGTCTTTTCAATAACTTATATTTATCCTTGAGTTCATTAAAGGTATCCTCAATAATTCCACAATATTATAATAGTTCATCATTAGTCATATTTTCATCATTATTTTATTCACTTTCATTCCCAAAATATGTATAGGAGAATTGGGTATTACCTCAGATATTTCTGTCATGAAACACAGGTTTTCATGTTTTTTCTTTTCAATATCAGAAGTTTCAGATCCACTGGAACTATCTTCTGAAGCACTCCAAGTATCTTTAATAGCCTATTTATATCCCTTTCCTCTATCTTCATATTTATTTTTAAATTTCAGCTTGTGAAAATCAGCCTTTACATGGACTTTTCGTTTACACACATATCAGGACTATATCATTTGTGTTGTTATTCCATTTTCTGTCCTTTTTGCAATGTCCTTTACTATCATACCTTCCTTTATAGTTTGAATTTCTAAAGAACTTATTCTTACAATAGAAATTCTTGAATCTACTTGCAAGATGATCCATCTCATCATCACTGTCAGAAGCCGAGTCTTCATTAGTGGAAGTGTCTATAAGAGCTTGAACTTTTTATTTATCTTTTCTCTTTGAGGTAGTGGTCTTGAATGCTACAGATTTATTTCTTGGTTCTTTATCTGCATATTGATTTACCTTAAGCTATTCTTCATACATCATAAGTTTTCCAATTAGTTTCTTCACTGGTACCTTACCTATTTCACAAGATTCTTGGATAGAAACAAAAGTTCCTCTCCATCTGTCAGGTAGGCATCGAAGAAATCTCATAATCTGATCCTTACTGTCCACTAGTTTCCCAAACAGACTCATGGTATTTACTGTTTCATTGAACCTGAGATAAATTTTAGATATAATTTCATCAGGCTTCACTTTAAAATCATCATATTTAATAGTATAAGTATTTAATCTCATTTCTTTAACATTTGTTGTTCCCTCATGAGAAACAACCAAATTATCCCAAATTTCATAAGCAGTTTTACAGGAAGATATTCTATTTAATTCTTCATCACCTAGAGAATAGTACAATGCATTAATTACTTTACAGTTATTATTATGTGTAGATTTATTCAACTGGTACCATGTGTCCCTAGTAGTAGCAGGCAACACATGTTGTTCTTCAATTGTGTCCTAGATTTTAGGACCCATGCTCTCTAGATACATTTTCATTTTTAATTTCCACTGAGCATAGTTATTACCATTAAAGAAAGGTGGTCTGTTAGTAGTATCACCCTCAACTCTGTTATCCATTGTTATTTTGAATTTTAATGAACTGAAAATTTAGATATGAAATAAATTTTAAGTTCTTTAATATACAACTAAAATCATAGTTGAAAAGAATTTTAAAACTTGCGCAAAAGTTTAGATAGTAGAAATAAAAATTTGAACCTTTGATACCAAATTTTGGTCAGAGTAGAAACTCAAGAGGGGGGTGAATTAAGTTATTCACTACTGTAAATGGAGGATATACCAATGGAAGTTTTCCAATAGTTTTCATAAAACATTGGAATAGGGGTCTAGAGAGGTAAGGTTTTACTAAACCATTGGAATAAAAAAAAATTTATGACTTTTACCCAACATTTTGATAAAACCATTGGCATATATAAGTTTTAGAGGAAGTTTACCCAACGTTTTTATAAAAACATTGGGGTATGTTAGTTTTAGGAAGTATTTCCTAATGGGTTTTTAAACTGTTGGGAAATTTTTCCCCTAAATTCCCAGAAGACCCAATCCCTCATCCATGCGATTGAAAAAGTTAATCCAAGACCTAATAGCTCTCCCGCTCGTAAAATTATTCCACTAGATCCATCTTCAATTAGAAACTTTTTGTTCTACACTTCAATTATGTAAGTCATACCTTCGGTTTTATGTTTTGCATCTATTTTTTTTGTTTTTTGTTTTGATTTGGTCTAAAACCCGAAGTTTGTATGGTATTCTATGCCCAAAAATTGCAATTTTATTTCTTTTTCTATTTTTGTTCTATATTTAAACTGTCACGATTGTGTGAATAAAATTTATTGAAGTGGGGGGTACTGGTGGGGGGGTGCCGTGGGTGGTGGGGAGGGGGTGTGTAGGTGGGGGTGTTCAGGTGGGGGGGGATGTGCAGTGGGTGAATGGGGATGTGCAGGTGGGGGTGTGTGAGTTGGGG